>JAKFHU010002088.1:0-5000000 GCA_023783475.1 Daubentonia madagascariensis
AGAATCTTCATTGATGGATTCCAATGGCAGGGTTTCTTGGAAATTCAGTTCCAATTTTTAGCTCCTGCAATACAGACCACATATGGAGAAAATTATGATTACCAAAGACAATTTAAACAGTAGTTTTTATTTTTAAGTATATGTGACTCACTATATTTTTTATCAACATACTTTAAAAATGAGGATTCTGCAGTGATAAAACAAATGGAATAAAACTGCTTTGAAGAAATAATTAAAACTATCAACCAGTTAAATGTACTTAACAGGTTGACAAATAAAATAGATAAATTCTGATGAGTATGAAACATAAAAGGTTTTATAGCATACAAAGTAAAATTAAAATGGGTTAAGTGTTATTCACAAAAATAGATTCTGCTAATGGAAAGCATTATAAGCAACATACTAGTGCCAAACTAAAATTATGAAATTAGCCCTAAAATATTCTATGATAGTAATGGGAAATGAGCTTTTATAAAAATGCCAAAGTGGTAAGAAATTCATGAAGGAGGTTTTCATAATCTTTTCCAGTATAAAATGTTTTTAAAGATTCATTCCATTTGGCTTCTAATTGAATCATTTTGACTTATTTCTATATTTTTTTGTGGTCACCATTGTAAAAAACAATTTGATGAAGCTGGTGTGTATATAAAAGTTTTCTAGGAACTCCACATACACAATTCCCACTGAAGTAATGTTCATTTGCATATGTCAAGGACATATTATTTTATTTGCTTTCGTCAAAGATCTAGGAATTGCTGTCAACAACAGCTATCCACCATCTTTAGGTGGAACAAGGACTCCCTTTTGTGGCTGAATGTTTTTTCACTTGCCTGTTCAGTTTGCCTTTTCAGCCTCTACTCCCTGTTTTTGTGCCCTGGAAAGTGGACCTCTATAGACCACATCAGTGAGTTTTTTTTGCCCTTGGCTTCCAGTTAGATTTAGCCAAGGAGGGACTGGTAGTAGGAGAGGGGAATTTGTGGTGAGAAAATCCAGGCGTTTTATCCTCCAGGCAATTTGCCACAGCTCCTGTCAAGTAGCCCTCTCCATAGAACTGTTCTCTCCAGGTTTTCAGTAACCTACTCAGATCCTTCAAGCCCAAGGTGAAAACAGCTCTCCAACATTGCTATCCCTGGGGAGCTGCACTGTCCTCTTTGCAGTATCTCTTCCTAAACTCTGCCCACACCTTCATACTTAGTCCCTTGTCATTAAGCTCTCTTAAATTAGCAAGTTTTAAGTGTTTTTTCTTCTAGGACTTGATAATATAATGCCCTTTGCAAGCTATGCTATGGAAAGATGCTATGACTAGTAAAAAAGATATCTATGCTAATAAAACTGGATTTCAGCCAGTTTTTTTAGATTTGTGATTTACTAGTCTCTGCCTGAAAACATCTGGCCCTTGAAGTCAAGTCTTGCAACATAGCTATTATTTAAATTCAGTTAATTCATTTCTTATTTAATCTACCAATAAATACCTTCTAATCTTGTACTATGTATGCTGTCCTATGTTTGAGGTCAGGAGTTCAAGACCAGCCTGGGCAACATAGTGAGACCCTGTCTTTAAAAAATAAAAATAAAAAAATTAGCCAAGTGTGGTGGCATGTGCCTGTAGTCCTAGCTACTAAGAGACTGAGGCAGGAAGATCGCTTGAGCAGGGCTTATAGGACTATAGCAGTATAAGGCATGGATAGCCTTCAAGGTGCTTTCTCTTTTACTGAGTCTTTCAGCCCTTTGTTTTTAATCCTTATCTGTCACTGGTCTAATGACCCACATTATATATACTCTTGAAATTTAATGTACTAATTAAATAATATATCTTATTATAAATAATAAATGACATAATTATAGAATAAAACTCATTTATGTTTTTCCTTTATAGTAAATGAGTCATTAGATCAGCACATTAATCTCTCCTTCCTTTCCCAAGTATAATATTAAGGTAACATATCCATTCTGGAAGAGAAGAGAGTATGGGGAAGGGAGCTGACATGATATTTTATTATTTAAATACTATATTAACCATACTGTGCCATTCCTCCACCTCTTTTTAAGGCTGAGTGGAACATAAACTGAGGGGAAAAATAAGAGTTAAATATTATTCCTGCATAGGTTTTGTTTTGTTTTGTTTTGTTTTCTTTAAGGCAGGTCTCACTCTGTCGCCCAGACTGAAGCACAGTAGCAGGATCACAGCTCTCTGCAACCGTCCAACTCCCAGGCTCAAGCAATCCTCCTGCCTCAGTCTCCTGAGTATCTAGGACTACAGGCACATGCCATGCCACCACACCTAGCTAATTTTTTATTTTTATTTTTTAGAGACAGGGTCTCGCTATGTTACCCACGCTGGTCTTGAACTCCTGGCTTCAAGCAATCCTCCCACCTTAGCCTCCCAAAGTGCTGGCATTACAGGCATGAGCTCCTGCATGGGTTTTTATGATAATCTCCCCAAGTTTTTTTAAACACCTTGGAAAAAATTCATCAGTCTTTTTTATATGTAAACTTAACTGGTTTAATTATAAATTCAAGTTTATTGAGTAATTTTCTATTAGGCATAAACTTGACTATTGAGTCATAAAATTCAAACTTGAATGGGTAGTTTTTCAATGGATTTCTATACCAAGGACTGTTTTCTTCAGAAAAGAGGGCCAAAAGTTCAGGCTAAAAACCTTAGAGTTGTCCATTTTCCTCTCTTTCCTGCCACTAACACTACCTCCACTCCACTATACCCAGTCACTCACCAAAGTCTTGTAGACATCATCTTCACAATATCACATTTCTTAATCAACCAAATACTTGCTGAGTGATATACTCTTTTTTCCAGGTGCTTGGGAAATGTCCATGAACAAAAACACAGTTCTCTACTGTCATAGAGCAAGCATTTCTCAGAGGGAGAGAGAGACAATAAACAACAGACATAACAAATAACTGTATTATCCAATATGTTGAAAGGTGAAAAGTGCCATGAAAAATGACAAAGTAGAACAAAGGGAGAGGGGGTTTCCTGAGATATTGGGTGGTCACAGGAGGTTTTAACCAGATGATGGCATGTAAGCAAAGATGTAAATGACGTGGGGTGTTAGCCATCTCTGGATAATGCATTCCAGGCACATGGAATAGCCCCAGTGCAATGACCCGAAGGTGGGAGTGCGCTTGGCACATTCAAGGGACAGCAAGAATAGCTGAAGTGTGGAAGAGTTCAGAGGGCGAACAAAGCGGAGAGGGGAAGGAAGTGAGGCTGAAGAGATAACATGGTATCAGATTATATGGGAACTTGGAGGCCAGTTAAAGGATTTGGGCATTTACTCTGTGTGCAGTGGAAAACCATTAAAGGATTTTGAGCAAGGAGTGATATGAACTGACTTAGGTGTTTTATAGAAAATTTGTCTGAGATGTTGGGAATAGAATGTGGAGGGGTAAAGGTAAAGTAGAAAGAATATTTGGAAGGCTACTGCAGTCATGCAGGCGAAGGCTTGGATAACTTAGGCCAGGGTAGTAGCATTGGCTAGAGATGGTAAGAAATGGTTGGATTTTGAATATGTTTTAAAATTACAGCTGACAGAATTTACTAATAGATTGGAGGTGGGACTTAAGAAAGAGAGGAGTTAATAATTATTGCCAGGATTTAGGCTGAGCAACTAGAACCATGAAATTGTCATCCACTGAGATGGGGAGACTGACGGTGGAAGAAGTTTAGAAGCGAAAGTCAAGAGTTCGGTCTCACACATACTCAGTTTGAGATGGTTGCTTACCTGCTTCTTCAGTTGGCTTCCCATGGATCTACAAAATAAAGTAATAAGAACCTATATTTACTGAATATTTTATATATTTCATTTTCATTTCCTCTTCAAAACAATCATCGCCATTTTGCAGGTACAGAAACCGGTGAATGACACCTAGCACTTTGCATCATATATCCTGTTCTCTGGTTGTAGACTTCTTCAAGAACCTCTAAGCACACCTATTTCTTTGTCCATGGTATCAATTATATTACTCTTCAAATATCTGTAGTCTCTCCCTGTGGGAGGAGTGTACATCTCTGCCACATTGACATCAGGGTGGGCAAATGACTGGCTATGGCTAATGAAATATGAGTAAAAAGTGATAGATAGGTACCAGTTCTGAGCAGAAGCTTTAAAAGCCATCACTTTTCTGTCTTCCATGAGACCTGCAAAGTACTATATCGGGACTGCTGTTTCAGCTTGAATCCCAGAATGGAGACAACATTGAACCTAGCTGAAGCTCACCCTGATGAACGTGTGGTATGTGTGAACAATGACCTTTTTTGTTTGTGAGCCATTGAAAAATTGAAGTAGTTTGTTAAGACAGCATAACTTAGCCTATATTGTCTGATAGGTTCCTCTCATCCCTTACATTACTCCCATTTATTTGTGTATTTCTTAATATTATTTTCTTAAGGAAGGATTTAATATGGTTTATAAAGATACATAAAATAAATAAGGCAGTCAAGTTAAAATTGAGGCAAATTAATGAAAAGAGATGGGAACAAAAGAGTAAAACAAAAGATCAGGCAAAAATACATACTCATATTTGACACACCCACTGAAGTGAGCCACAAATATGACAAGTTTTCCATAAGTTAAAAAAAGGGAAATTTTCAAACAGAATTCAAATGTACATCAAAAAAATAATCCATCATGATCAGGTGGGCTTCATTCCCGAGATGCAGGGATGGTTCAACATACGCAAATCTATAAATGTAATTCACCATATAAATAAAAGCAAGAACAAAGATTATATGATCCTTTCAATAGATGCAGAAAAGGCTTTTGACAAAATCCAACACCCTTTTATGATAAGAACTCTTAACAATATAGGCATAGATGGCTCATTCCTAGAAACTATTAAAGCCATATACGATAAACCCACAGCCAATATCATACTGAATGGGGAAAAATTGAAGGCATTCCCCCTTAAAACTGGCACCAGACAAGGGTGTCCACTATCTCCGCTTCTTTTCAACATAGTGCTGGAAGTCCTGGCCACAGCAATTAGACAAGACAGAGGAATCAGGGGCGTCCAGATAGGGGCAGAAGAGGTCAAACTTTCACTATTCGCAGATGATATGATATTATACGTAGAAAACCCCAAGGATTCAACCAAGAGATTACTGGAATTGATAAATGAATTCAGCAAAGTCTCAGGATACAAAATTAATACACACAAATCCATAGCCTTCATATATGCTAATAACAATCAAGCCGAGAAACAAATTAAAGTTGCTATACCTTTTGCAATAGCAACAAAGAAAATTAAATATTAGGAATATATCTAACTAAGGAGGTCAAAGACCTATATAGAGAGAATTATGAAACACTGAGAAAGGAAATTGCAGAGGATGTAAATAGATGGAAAGCCTTACCATGCTCTTGGATAGGCAGAGTCAACATAGTAAAAATGGCTTTGCTACCTAAATTAATTTACAGAATCAATGCAATCCCTATCAAAATACCAACATCATTTTTGTCGATCTAGAAAAAATAATTCTACGCTTCGTGTGGAACCAGAGAAGACCCCGTCTAGCCAAAGCAATCTTAAGCAAAAACAACAAATTGGGAGGCATCTGTCTACCAGACTTCAAACTATACTACAAGGCTATAGTAACCAAAACTGCATGGTATTGGCACAAGAACAGACACGTAGACCAATGGAACAGGACTGAGAACCCAAATATAAAACCAACCTCATACAGTCACCTGATCTTTGACAAATTCCAGAAAAACGTACACTGGGGAAAAGATTCCCTATTCAACAAATGGTGCTGGGAAAATTGGATGGCCATATGTAGAAGACTGAAAGTGGACCCACACCTCTCACCTCTCACAAAAATCAATTCACAATGGATTACAGATCTAAACCTAAGACATGAAACCATAAGAATTCTCGAAGAAAATGTTGGAAAAACTCTTATGGACATTGGCCTAGGCAAAGAATTTATGAAGAAGACCCCCAAAGCAATCACAGCAGCAACCAAAATAAATACATGGGACCTGATCAAATTGAAAAGCTTCTGCACAGCCAAGGAAACTATCACTAGAGTGAACAGACAACCTACAGAATGGGAGAAAATATTTGCATGCTACACCTGTGATAAAGGGCTGATAACCAGAATTTATACAGAACTTAGGAAAATCAACAAGAAAAAATCAAACAACCCTATTAAAAAATGGGCAAAGGACATGAACAAAAACTTTTCCAAAGAAGACAGAATGATGGCCAGCAAACATATAAAAAAGTGCTCAACTTCTCTAATCATCAGGGAAATGCAAATCAAAACCACAATGAGATATCACTTAACTCCAGTGAGATTGGCTCATATCAAAAAATCCCCAAATAACAAATGTTGGCGGGGATGTGGACAGGTAGGAACACTCATACACTGCTGGTGGGACTGCAAATTAGTACAACCTCTATGGAAAAGAATATGGAGATACCTCAAAGAATTAAAAGTAGAATTACCATTTGACCCAGCAATCCCACTACTGGGTATTTATCCAAAAGAAAAAAAGACATTTTATAATAAAGACATGTGCTCTCGAATGTTCATAGCAGCACAATTCACAATTGCAAAGTTGTGGAAACAACCCAGGTGCCCATCAATACACGAGTGGATCAATAAAATGTGGTATATGTATACCATGGAGTATTACTCAGCAATAAGGAACAACAGTGAATTAACACATCTGGTATTATCCTGGTCGGAGCTAGAACCCATTCTTCGAAGCGAAGTGTCACAGGATTGGAAAAACAAGCATCACTGGTACTCACCATCAAACTGGTACTAACTGATGAACACTTACATCACACAGGGCAATAACATTCATCAGAGGGTGGGAGGGCAGGAGGCGGGTGGAAGGGATGGGAAAAACTCTCACTGAATGGATGTGGGGAGCACAGTTTGGGAGATGACCACGATTGTGGCTCTGACACGGGCAGAACAGGGGCAATGTGAATGGCCAAAGTGTTGTACCCCCATGATATTCTGAAATTAAAAAAATAAATTAAAAAAAAAAGGGAAATTTTTTATCAATTGTGAAGTTTAAAATATTTTTGAGATGAAAACCCACCACTCACTGATGGAATGGATGAATATTCTCGATATTTGGGTCTGACAGACATTTTTCTCCAGAAATTTTTCCATAAGATAAGTAAAAACGTGTTTTAAGGCTAATTTAAAAAGGCATATAAGTTAACTGCATCATAGTAAAGTACGTTATTTGGGAATGAAGTGAAAGTTGTAAAATATTATTCATTTGAAACCTACCATATGTGATACCATATTGTTTTCTAAATCGTAAATCCTAGCTTCCTAACATCATAACAGTACTTTGGGGCAGGGAATGGGGATCTTATCCAGGATTTTATTTCTCTTACTAGGCCTAACACCTTGTACGTAGCCTTGAATACAGAATTATTCGGTATTGATTTGTTCATAATGAGAATATTAAAGGGAGAGAAATGAAGAAAAGAATCTACTCATTTACATGTTAGAGAAAATAGCTTCTCTAACATTTTTCAGGGACAAAGTATTACTAAGGAGAAAGTGGACAAATATCCTTAAGCTCAAATATTAATAGTGATTTTAGAGTTGTCAAAGTTATGTTTCTTTTTACTTGGAAAAACATTTTCAATCCTGTTAGGACAACAGATAGATTCCTAATTGCCTTTAAAACAGTGTTTTTTGTTTATTTTGACTATAAATTTGTATGAACTCATTGCAGAGATTTGGCAACTATGGAAATGTACACTGAAAATAATAAAAGGCATCTAAGATTCTAAAACCTACAGGTTTCCACTGTTACCATTTTATATATTTTATTTCAGTGTTTTAAAAATATAAATATATTTTCTTTATGAAAATTTGAGATCAAGTGTCTATTCTTCCTCTGTTCTTTTAAATGTTATATTGTGAGCATTTTCTTATGTTATTAAATATGGGCCAAATATACCACTCTTGATGACTACATATTATTCTATCAAATAGTTGTATCTTGACTTATTTGGGCATTTGCCTTACTATTAGAGTTTCAGATGTTCTTTAGTTTTTGTTATTGTATATATCACAGTGATGAATATCTTTGGATATAAATTGTCTGCATGTGTTATTATTCTCTTACAGTAGAATCCTGGAAGTAAAATTACTAGGTCAGAAGGCGATATCTTCCTACACATTTTGACTATATTTCCAAACTTCCTTCTTAGAAAGATATGGCAGTTTAGTCTTTCCAGTAGTGTTGAGGGCACCACTTTAATCAGACCAATGCTCTCACATTTATGCATTCAGTAATATTATTCACAAAATATTTGTTAATTTGACAGGTGAAAAAGTATCTTGTTTTAACCCTAATTCCTTTGTTCAGAAAGGTTGGGCTTTTGAAAGTTAATCCTTTATTATTTGCGTATTATTTTTACTGGTGTTTTAGTGTTTTCTTGTCAATTAGTATGAATTCAATATTTTCTCAGAGTTGTTGCAAATAGCTATACTCTTATTTGTTGTTTGGATTTTAAGGTTTTTCAAATCATTGATGGCTGTTTGCAGGCATCAAACCCAGTCTTTTTCTCTCTCCTAACCATGGCACGTTTGGACAGCAATGACTTGTGATTTTATTAAGTAAATGGAAAAAAAAAACCCTGTTACTAGAAAGATTACATGTGAGATTAAAACCTATTTTTCAAGTGCTCTCTCAGCACTTGAATAAGTGACCAAATCTGCAGAGATATCATTTCACCCAGAGAGAAGAGAGCTACCACTGGTTGTCTAGTCTAGGGGAAGGGAACAATAACCTCATTCTGGTTGACCCCATGGTCTCATTTGCTCTAGTATTATGACAAGATCACCTTAAGGACAAGATAAGCAATCAGGATCATATGCGTTGGGGACTTCTGTCCAGTTCAAAGGAAAAAACTTCCTCCTTGTCATTAGTACAAACTATAGTCACAAATGAGTCAAATTGGATTATTTACTGATTTTGACTTAGTCAAGGTTTTATTTGTTTACTGAATGTTAATTGCAGTAAAAGCAAACATCATTAGGCTGTGGATCACTCATTATTATAATCTATGTAAAATCATTTGTACAAGCCTTGCATGTATTAGTGTAGGTACCAATGAATATATTCTAATAATAATTACAATCATCATTTATTGAATAAGTGCTTACATGTGCCAGTCACCATTCTCAGTGCTTTGCATTTAATCCACACTCCAAATCAATGAAATACTTGATGTTATTATCCTGAAACTGATGCATGAGCAAATCGGGTAACTTATCTAAGATTACACCATGAGTAACTTGTGGGACCTGGGGACTATTTTCGAAAATTCAACACTAGAACTTACCATCATATTACCAATAACATCATTTAATTATATTGGAAAAAAGTCTCAAACTCAATATCCGTATTCTCTTCCTAGATTAACTCTAAAGAAATAGTTGCAATAATAATTTGATGTTTATATTTTAACTGTTTCATTGGTGAGAGCATAACATAAAAGTTTTTTAGATGATCAATCATATAACTTCCATTTATTTATAATATAAATAAATATTACTCTGTTTTATTGATTTTATTTTAATCATTTGGCCAAATTCATAGCTTGCTTGTATTCCCTGAAAAAAAATTGTTATTCCTTGACTATCATTATCATGATGAAAACTTCACCAGATAATGAATAACACTTTGTGGTACAATTGACACTGAAGAACAGCTGGGGAACTGCATCATCCATTCAGCCATTTAAACTGAAATTATAATTTTAATAAGCCTTAAAATTATCCATTTGGCTGTAGAGGAAATAAACCATACTTCACTTTCAATTCCTTTACGGCTGTTGAACTCAGTATTGCATAGGCTAGAAAGAGCACATCAT
Organism: Daubentonia madagascariensis; assembly: GCA_023783475.1. Lineage (NCBI taxonomy): Eukaryota > Metazoa > Chordata > Mammalia > Primates > Daubentoniidae > Daubentonia > Daubentonia madagascariensis. The sequence continues at coordinate 9,883 of JAKFHU010002088.1, forward strand.
TTGTCCCTGGTATATAGACTGATGCGTGTAGATTTCAAGGAGAATTTAAATCGATTTTAACTAAAAGTATCAGTAAAACTAAAATGAAACTCTTTTCTAATGTGTTACTCTTCTGATCTTTTGTTGACATGTCTGATCTTTAGTGACACATAAAACACACACACAATAAACAAACATCAACCAATTAAAACATAATTCCTGAAGATTTGAATGATTTTTTGAAAGAAATTGAATAATTCTTAGCCTTAGGGAAAAAATTTAGCATTGAAAATATTCCGTGTTTCAAAATTAATTTATTAACCATAATGCGTAATCTTTTTCATACCATTGACTCACTGTCTAACTTGGCAAATCAAACTCACTCTTTGGGCTTTAGTTTTCCAATCTGCAAATTGAAAGCATCTGATTAGATGATCTCTAAAATCCTTGCTACTTTGGGATTGATGGAGTTTTCAGTAGCCTAGTTTTATTATTCTCCTATGGTACAGAGTATCTACATGGGCATGGCTGAAATGACACTAGTTAGCAATTGGTATGGCAGTATTATCAAGTATTTTTTTTTCTCTTGGTTCATGGCCTTCTCACTGAAAATTGAAAACTAGATTAAGCATTTCATCATAACTTCCTTAGAGGGTGGTAAGGCAAGAATTAACAAGATAACAAGATAAATTTATATAAAATAATCGGCACTTTGTAAAATATAGGTATTCACTAAATGGTACGTATTATTAATATAATCTTTATAAGAACTACTTAGCAAATTGACTGCCATGTGAGTTGTATTTAACTCAGGCTAGTTTTAACCCTGGGGCCTTGTGATGCAAAACTCTGCAGTTGGTTTGTGAAAATCTTACTTGACGTTCTTATTGTTACAATTAATATTGACAATTTAATTCTAAAAATGTGTATTACATTGCATATAACTCACACATAGAAAACAATAAAAAATAACAAATTAGAAAGAATCGTTTTGTTTTAATAAAACACCATGGCCCCAGAGAAAAAAATTTTTTTTTCTAGTGTGGCAGTCAGTGTTTTAAAGTGCTAAGGAAACTTTCTGCTTATTCTTCAAACTCTGACAAAGAATAAATGAATCTCTTTTAAAAATAAATTAACTGATATGTTCAAATAGTGGAATATACTCCTTAGATTGTTCTGGGAAAAGGATAATGACAATGCTTATTCCTTCCATGTATTTCTTTTGCCATGCTTCATAATAACCCATTCACCAGCTGTTCATAAACAATATTTGTTTATGTCAAAAAATCCCAATATGGTATTTGAACTCTAAGATTTCCTTGACTTGTTTGAATGTTTGATGTGTTCAACATGTTTATGAAACATGAAATCATCCATGTGGGTACACATATTGAATAATTTTATATGCCAAAATTATGCAATAGGTTAGTACTCTAGTGTCTGTGTAAATTAAGCAGTAAGATTATGGACAGAAAATGCGAACTGGTTGTTTCTTCTCTCATCCTACTTCTGTCTAAATATATTTCACAATCCATTTTAAAATCCATTTTAAAGCTTCACTTCCATTTCCTGTTTTGAAAGAAAGAAATATCAAGTCTGTCTCCTTGAGTTAAAATAAATTTTATTTTTTGCGTGCCATCCTACCAAATAATCTTACCTGTTCTTTCAGGGATTTGCCAATGTGGATGGATTTATACACAGTTATAGCTAAAGAATTTCACATAGGGTAGGAAGAATAGAGTCCTGTAAAATAAAATGTAGTGGGTGTATTCTCAAAGACCCAAGTTGGTTGGTTGGTGGTGGTGGTTGTTGTTTTGTCATTATCTGCTCTCCTGCTGTATTCCTGGCCATTCTTTTCTGGGCTTTGAGGTTTGATTTGCTTGTAACCAAGTGTCTTGACCTATAGCAGAATGTCTATAATTCCAGTGGTGGACTGAAGCAATCTGGGCCATGTGAAGAGTCAGTACATTAAACCCATCACAAAAGATCAGGGTTGCTGGGTTTGACAGCATTGATTGAAACCTGGAGATGGAAAAATGATTGAGGAACTAAGGGCTACAGCCCTACATGAGAAAATGTATATGATGTAATGCCAAACAGAAGCATACACATTTTTATTCCTTCCCCTCAACACAATCAATATAGCTGATTAACCATCTTATTTTTATTTTTCATTAGAAACTTTTAAATGTTAATTCTAAATGTAGCTTGTGCATGAGAAAAATGTCAGAATTATGTTCTTTAACCCCAATACATTCCAAAGCCAAAATTTATTTCCCAATAGCTTTTTTTGGCCTCTTTTAACTCAATCCTTTTCTAATGATTTTAGTTTTATGCATGGTAAGTCCAGTGATAAATTCCTATCCTTTGCAATAAATTGATCATAGACAAATATCAAGGGTTTTTAGGAACATGGACAGGAAATTGGATTTTAAGACAGTCTGCCTGCTATCTCAAACAAAAATAAAACAAAACAGCTTAAACAAGGCATCTGAGAAAATAGAACCAATTATTAAGCTATATTCATCTTTAGAGAGACACACAAATACACCTACTGGCAGAACATATAAAAGTCTTCAGTGTTACCTTATACTTAATTTTTAAAATAAGTATTGGCCTTGCCCTTTTAGGGAAGTTGTATAATATTTTGTCTTGACTGAGAATCTATATGACCTTTGTACCACCTGTGTGCTGAGCAATGCCATAACATTTTTAACATTGATCTTTTTTTTCTGCAAATGTTCTATCAACTTCCCTCAAAGGCTTTATCTTTCTTGTGGGCAGAGTTAGTGCAAACTACTATACCTGAAAATCCATACTGGGCTTGCTATCCGCAGCAATTAATAAATGATTTTCTTTATGTAGCTGTTAGGCCCTATACCATTAATCAAAAAAGGCTAGATATTCTGTTTGTTCTCCAACATGGTATAATAGACAGTGGGGACACATAGGAAGAAATTTTATTTGATGAAATGAAAGAAATAGTATAGACTTAAAGATCATTTCAAAATTATTTCTGGCCATAGACTTTAAAAATGGCTTCAACAAGTTTATATGACATAACACAGAAATACAACAAATATCTTCTTAAGATTTTTCCTGTTAGGCACTGTATAAGAAACTTGGGTAGTTTATCTCACTTCATTGCCAACCAACCTACATTGACTAGCAGGGAAAATCATAGGTAAATTATCAGGTAAGTATGTGTTTCATAACCTTTGATCTTCTCTTTTTGTACTTCCCACACTCTTGGGTATCTCTACTCCATAGCACCCAATGTTTTATCCACTTTTTCCTCATCATAGATTTAGAAGCCCATTTAGCATACTTAGTTCAACCAGATTCCCTTGGAATCTTGGATTTATCTCTTTAACATAAATTTAAAGCTATTATACATTAAGCAACCTGAAAGTACAGTCATGAAATCCCAACATGAAGGTAAGATCAGAGAAGGGTCCATTAATGGGAAGCAAAATGAGAAATTTTCCTGCTAAATGTTATAAGCTGAGTCTTCTCTCAATAGCTTTATTATTTACTTTCAAATGTGTATTTCTGTGCATGTCAGACACATTTCTTAATTGAAGAATCTTCTCTTTTAAGGCAAGAACAGTGTCTGTTTTTCCTTTGCATACACCATAATGTGTTATAGAAAGTAGAGTTTTTAACAAATATTGCAATTGCATATGCATTTTTAATTGATGCATAAATTAAAATAAATGAAAATTAATTTCAAAGTCATAAAGATGTTATTTTTGGAATATGGCCTGTTTGAGTTATTTCTATTTTTCTTATTTGGTGAGAATATGAAGGGCTGAATATATTCATTAAACAGATATTTATTAAACAGTTCCTTTATTGCAGGAATGATACATCAGTATACAAGACGGACATGGTTCCTGGCTTCATGGAATATGTACACATTTTATAAAAAAAGATTTAAAAATAAGGCAAAACTGATGAGTTACCCACTCCTATAATCTTACAGACACATTATTTTAACACTAATTTATTTTATCTTTGATTCTCACTTTTTGTTTTATTTCACTCTCCATATTTTTAAATTAATATGCATGTAAGATTTAAAATTACCTTTCTGGGAATATTAATATTACGTTAGAGATTTAATATCACATTTGTGCAGCATAGTGAGACATCAGAACCTCATGGCATTATAAATTCTGCTTTTTGATACTTGTAATCTTTTATCTGACATATATCATAGGTATTTTTTTCCTTTAGAACTCAACATTTGTTGGGAGGAGCATCTTTTTCTTATAAAGTGCAAGTAGTCATTCTTTGCATTGTGCTAGTATTTTCTTCTCCATAATGATCCTTTTAGATAGAAGGAAGGATCTGTGCTTATTGATATAAATCTACCCTTTTTTAAAAAATATAATCTGCTGCCCTCCCTCTCAAAGGCCTGTGGTTACAGACTATAAATGGGATAATATATCAGAAAATGCTTTATAAACTATGAAATACTGTGGATTTCCAGGCTATTATTCACTTCAAAGTAAGCCTGCCTTGAAGCTGGCCTAAGTGTGAAAGGTTATGAAACACATGCATTATATAATCACATTTTTGTGAAATAGTCATATAGAAAGAGAGAGAACAAGAGAGGGAGTACAGGAAAGTTAAAGCATGAGGCCAAGAGAAAGCACTAATTTAACAGCTGTTATTTCTAGTTGGTCAAATTAGAAAAGACTTTTATTTTCTTCTTTATATTTTTCTGTCTTTTCTAATTTTTTAAATTGGAACAATGTAGAAAAGAAATGAGTTTTCAGACATTTCTGTCTCTGCAGTCTTTGCAGACTCTAATAGTTCCACCTAGACACACCTGCATTATGTTATTTGAGGATAGCTAGGAATGTCCCCTGTGTTTAAAAAAAAAAAAACACTACCCAAATAATAGACTATATTTTATCCCCCCTCAGTGTTTTAAAATGCAAATGCTCTGGGAAAGGGTCATTATGTCACAGATTTTTAATGGATCACACTTTCGGATCATGATTTTTAGTAATATAAAAACATTGATTGGAAATTTGTATGAAATAAGTGCTTGTTAAATGAATACTTCTAGTTATTAATTAGCTGTGAACTTGGAAAAGGCCCTAAAATTCTCTGTATTAGTTCCTTCCTCAAATGTGTGAGATCGATGAGAGTCTTTCAAGCTCTTAATGTTAGTACTGTAATTCTATGACTGTTTCAGAGTGCTGCATGTGTGTTTCCTTTTCATGTTCCATTCATTGTCAGCCACCCGTTTTGGGTACCTAGATCTGAGGCCTCCAGACCAGGTTCTGTGGGGTGAGTGAGAGCGGGGAAAGAGACAGAAAAGAAGAAATGAAGTTTCTATGTACTTCTTGCAAGGAATTGCAAGGAGTCTACTTTACAGCCACCCTGAGAAGTAGTATTATTTTGAAGAAAAGAAAATGGAGAAGCAGACAATTAGTAAATTTTTGTTAGTCTAACAACTAGCTGAGTTGAGGAATAGAACCTGTTGTGCCTGTGGCTAAAATCCCTGACCTTTCTACCACACCAGATTACCTCTCAAAAAGAAATCATAACAGCTAGGACTCTGGCAGGAAGCTGTGCCCAAGCCAGTTTTCTGTGCAGCTAGGTGGGCCTGTGTGTCAGTTCTAAAATTCCAGCCTTCTGTGGATGCTTTGATAGCTGCCTCTATGGCCAGCAATTTACACAATACTGTTGCTTTGTCTTTCATTTCCTTCACATCTCTCAAGAAGATGCAAAGCAGGGTGTCCAAAAACTGATTTCTAAAAACTAGAATATTAAAGATTCAGGATAATTAAGTGTCTGGATACTTCTAGTAAAAAAGGCTGCTGAAGTTCAGAATCGGGGTGTTTAGTGACCAGGTACATAAAATATTTCTTTCTTGAGTAGTTTTTTTCTTTGTATTTCTCCCAACCTAGAGGTTCAGCAAGTGTGAACGTGACAAGGAGAAGCTGATGATAGTTAATACCATCAAAGTATTTGTATTGTTTTGCTGGCTGTAGATTTAAGTTTTGTTTTTTGTGGTTGCAAGCAACAGAAACTGACCCTGGCTATCATAAGGAAAAGGAGATTTATTGAAAGGCTATCCTGTGTGTATATATGTGTGTCTTGGGGTTGTCGTGGTGTTGGGGTGGAAGGCTCATGGACTCAGCAAGAAGCTGGAGGTTTGGAAACACCCAGGAATCACGGGGGCTCTACAGCAACTGGCCACGAGAAGTACAGCAGCAGTCCCTCAGCAAGAACAGTGATTCTAGCCAGCATCAGAATGGCATTCCTTCTGCCGCTAGAGCAGCACCTCCAGCAGTCCCATGACCTTGCACCATTCGCTCAAGATTCAGAATCCCAAAGAGCATACAACTGAGCAAACCTAGCTCAGCAGGCAGAGAGAGAACAGATTAGGAGGTCAAAGGGCCAACTATGGGATACTGGACAGATAAAAATAAAATTATATATCATTCTCTATATATAGTTTAAGATGAATAGCATACGGACACATTCTGAAGAAGTGATTCTAGTTTTGTTTCTTCTCTTTTTCTGAAGAACTAAAAATTTTTATTTTACTCCTCCTTTACAAAAAGACTTTTAGAAAATATCAAAGAAAACTACAGAGCTGGTTTTTCTTCAGACTACAGTAGGTACAAATTCCTAGTGCTTTATTTTGAAATTATCTGAACCAACTAAAGCAGGCTCACATCTACATACAGGTAGACGTAATTAGGTGGATGCAATTATGACTCCAGAATGACTAGATTTTATTTTGCTTAAGTAGAACAGTGACATCTAGTGCCTAAAAAATTATGTCACTGGATCTGAAGGAAGGTAAGAATACACATGCCTTCAGGTTGATTGAAGGTGAATGAGAGATCATTTATTAGTTGTACCTGCAGAGAATGGTCCCTTGCACTGTCTCTTCTCCATTCCCATGGGTGCCACATTAGTGGCTGCAGCTCCTTCCTAGCTGTTCTTAACTCTGGCCTCACCATGTGCCAATATATTATTCCTGTGTTTACAGTTCTTCAAGGAATTATTATATTATATTTTCCCTTTTTTCCTACCATTCCTATTTCTATTATTTCCCAAAATACATGCTCAGTTTTTGTCAGATACAATTTCTTCACTTTCAAAAGCAAATCAGATTACTTCTACTTCTACATCTTGGTTTATATTCCTTTTGCCCAGAAAGTTCTTCTTACTGTCTTTTGTCAAATTTTATTTATCTTTCAGGTTTTATTCTCTTGACAATGTCTTTCTAAATGACTTCTTATCTGAATTTCTATAGCATTTAGAGTCTTTATAGTTCCTCATCGTGTAGTTACAGTCTGTCTTGTATTGATTGCTCTTGTCTCTCATAGCATGGCTTGGTCTCATCAATTAGATTATGAATTCCTTATGCCTAGGGAATTCCTATACTTCTAAACATGCTTTGCAAATTGTTCAGCATGTTAGTCAATAATTAGTAAAATTTTTTATAAATCTCTTGGAATTTTGGATTTCTATAATTTTGAAAAGTTTTTTTGAGTAAATTTTGATAGTTTTAAAAATTTTGGCATTTGATTCAAAAGGGAACTACCTACTTTAAAGTAATAATTGCAATACTTTTTGATCCCTAAATTTCCCTGTAATATAGATGTTAAAATGCTGCCATTTACTTAAAAGATTTATGGTTTCATAGGTCTAGTAATTTCAATGAAAAATAATGAATGGGTTATGCAATCAAAAATCTTTGCTATAATTAAAATGGGAAGATTTTTCTTGTAGACCAATCATTGTTATTAGATTAGAATTATAAAATGTGAATTCTCTAAGGCAAGATAGCAAATTTAACTAGTGGGGATATGAAGAGAATGTCTGATTCAGTATAACGACAGAGCCTTCAAAGTTCCTGTGGCATGCTGGACGATAAGAGACACTCTAGATATCAATGCCAAGATGAATTAAGTTTCACAAAGGACAAGTCAGGGTTATTTGAACCAGAAGTGGCTGAGTAAGCAACTCAACCTGTTGTTTGGTTTGTTGGTTGGTTTCTGTTCAAGCAACTCAACGGCAACTATGTCAAAGCAAAAGTTGTGCTTTTTGGCAGGTATCTTAGCTTTTATATAGAAATCAGAAGTAAAATCTCTGCGGAGAGGGCAACAAGTTAATTATTTCATCAACTTTAAGCTACTTCTTACAGCCATTTTATCCCTTTGACTCAATTTAGACCTATTTTAATTATAACTCTTTGTGGCTAAAACTGCCAATTGTAACAACATCTGTCCTTAAAATTTTCTTTAATTGTCTTCTTTATGGTACAGTACTAACTTCATGGGTCTGATTTATTCCTTTGTCTGCCCATGTTGCCTGGCTCTCTTGGATGTAGAGACATTTATTAAATCTGCATTTATTTGGACACCAAATAAATGCAGATTTAAATTAAACAAAAAAGCAAGTAGAATTTTCCTATTTCAGACTGAACATTTTGAATTGTAAATGCCCATGGAGGCAATGGTTACATAGCAAACAACCAGGATGCCTCAGTCTTGGGCTCAGGGTACCTGGAGGGAGGAGGGAGTTAGATGCCTCAGATTTAAAGGGTAATAAAAGGAACTGGGTGAGAGAATAAAGCTTTCTTGTCCCTCCCTCCCCCATATTTCCGAGTCAGGTCCCTTTTGTCAAATATCTTGGGAGGGAGAACTTAGAATATAAGAAATTTATTTCAATATAATGAATATTTATTAAGTGATGATTATGAATACATACTCTGCTTAGTACTATGGAATCAATGAAATAAAAAAAGAACTTAAAATTTAGAGCAGTAACCATATTTTATCTACAGTATATTTATAAGGTGTATATATATTTTTTTTAATAGAGAAAGTATATATCTTTATTTCTCTTTGCCTATAGTGTGGCTAAAAGTTAGCTATAAACAAATAGTTACAAGGGTAATGAAGAAAAGTAATTCTCACCAAGGGGTTGATGGAAAGTTCTCTTCTCTGAAATTATGTCTCTCATATATTACAAACATGTGGAATTGTGTAATTTGAAGTCTTACTTTTTGATAGGACAATTTTGAAGAGGGAGATGAATAGGACTGGTAAATAAAGTCAGTGGGGAGATACAGATAAAAAGTCATTGTCTACTCCAGTGGTTCATGTTTAATAGTTAACCTTTCTAATGCTTACTTATGTCAGGAATAGTTTAATATATGTGTATATATGGTCATTTAATCTTAACAATCCTACAAGGAGGATGCTAGCCCCATTTTAAGGTAAGAAATGGAGATACAGAGAGATTTGGTTAATTTCTAAAAGTTACATATTTAATAAGATGGAGAGCCAAGATTAGAATTTGGACAGCCAGGCTCCAGATTTTTATTATATAAACTCCAGAGGCTAGACTGCCTGTCAAAACATGAATTTTCCCATGAAATTGCATTATGTTAGGAAGAAAGCATTAATAGGAATAGCTTGTTAGGAACTTTGCATGTATTTCTACATTCTGGTCACCTTTCCCTTCTCTCCCTTGTTGCTTCTGCCACCCTGGGTCAAGTCCCTGTTGGTTCATTGCAACAGCCTTCAAATTGACTTTTCTCCTTTCAATTCAGCCTTCCAATCCAGTCAACATACCACTGCTAAATTCAACTTTCTTGAGCATTGTTTTAGTCATTTCTTTTCATGCCTCTGTTAACAACCCCTCAATTGTTACCATTTCGTACTCTATTAAGGATATCCTAACTGCCACAAACTTTCCACAGTCTGATCTCAAATTCTGTGCTCCTTGTTATGGTACTTCCCGATATAATGCCGCTAACGCGCCCTAGATAGGGCACATTGATGGTCAGTGTTCCAAATTTGGCCTATATATTTGTTTGACTACATGTTTATTTTTAAAGACAAATTTCCAACATTGTTGATGGATATTCCACTTAAAAATCCTGATTTCTATCCCTCATGTAACATTGTGTGATCAAAGTTAAGTCTGGAGCCAATATCATCCAAGGTCCATGTTGTTGATTAATTCTGCTCTTTTTGCCTGCAGCGGATGCACTCACCTTCTCCTCTGAACCCTTCATTAACTTGTTAGTTTCTTCCTTATGGTATTTACCACAGTCTATCCTTAGTCACTTGTTTATCCTACTACAGGATTGTAGCCTGTTTTGGGAATAAAGGATATGTTATATTTCGTAATGTTTCCTTTTCAGCACCATGAATACCCAGTTATACTCATAAAAGTACTTAATATATACTTATTAAATATTATTGCCTCTCTGGGCTCCTGGCAGACTCTGTTTGCAATTGTTGACTAATCTCATTCCATGTCCCATGTTCAGCAAAACTCCAGAACTTCTGAACATTAGTACCTCTCATTCACTCGGCAGTTTGGTATTATGGATTGTGGACTTCAGAACAAAAGATAAATTATTCTAGTCACTGTCCTACTTTCTCTGTGCCCCCAAAGAAATGGTTTAGTGAGTGCCACCTACTTGGTGGATTATTTATGGAATCATAATGGACCAGTGTGGTAATTAAAGAAACATTTTTATAGGGAAAATTAAAGAAGGTTTAGGGAGAAAAACTTGTATTTATAGGAAGGACCTTCATGACACAAACATGAAACACATGGGGTTTGTCAGTACTAGTGTATTTGACAAATACAATAACTCCCATTTAAAATATATAAAATGATATAAAAGGTAGTAGCTGCATGTTAGAAATAGATTTAGGATCTTGGAAAGAATACTAAAGCCTTTTTTATTCAGTGAAATTGGAGACATTAAAATGAAATATTCACACTGGTATTTTGAAATGGATAAGAAAAGAAGCTATTTCTTTATTTTAAGAGGCACAATATAACAAGGAAATACTACCCTACACTTGCTATCTGCTCATGGAACTTAAATCTATTTCATGGGGATTTAGGTGAGAAGGGTGAAGGTAACTTCCAGCAATGTGCAGGTACAGGCAAGAGATAGGAATGGAAACAGTTCAGGAAGCACATCGCCCTTACAAAGTGTGTCTCTGAAACTAAGTTAATTAATGACTTTTGCATAGGGGACTTTTGCATTAGGGACTCCCTCCCTAATTTATTCCTAAGTAAACTATAAGAAAAAGAGAAATCCTAAAGAAAATTACAAAGTATATTAATTCAACCTAACATTATGTAATATATAGGATTTTTAGTTTGCAGTTCTTGAAAGGGCAGTGGCTTTGATGTAGGAAATCATTTGAGGTGTCATTGCTTATATTTATTGAGAGTTTATTAGATGCCAGATAATGTTCTCAGTACTTTATATGGGTTAACTGAGAACACATTTACCTTGTACTTTCCCTGTGGTGAACCCCTTCTATGTGTGTCACAAACAATAACTCATTTACACCTCATAACAACCCTATGAGGTAGGTATGTTATTATCATGCTCATTTTATATATGCAGAAAACAAGGCAGGGGGAACTGCCAGAGTCTAAGAGAACTGACAGATTCACACAAGTAGTAGATACCAGAACTAGGATTCACCCCCAGGCAATCAGCCTGAAGAGGCCTTGCTTTTAACCACTATGTTACCTTCCTGTGTCTTACAGGACTTGACTCATGTAGGTTGCAGTTATTACCCCAAATTTCAGGTGAGAAAATCAAGTCCCAGAGAGGTTAAATAATTTGCAGAATACTTCAAATTTATTAAAAAGTGCTTTGCACTGAACTTACTGTCAAAATATAAGAGTCTAATGCTAACTCTACTACTTGCTACCTTTGTTAATTAATTCCTTTGAACTGCAGCAATCAGTAATAATACATAATTCATAAGATATATGTGTTAAATACAATGATCACTTGATAAACTGTATGTAGACTTACTGCTAGAAAGTATTGTAAGTCACATGGCTCAAGATATAAAGACAAGTGCAGGAATTCACCACTGTCATTGCCAAAGGGTAACATTTAGTTTTCCTGAAAATTATAATGTGTAGGACTTGAAAAAGAAAAGTGATTAACATTAATTCAAACTTGGTTTGGAAGTAGTTTTTCTAAGTATGACAGAATCCATAAAGGAAAACAAAGGTGATGGATTCAAATACATAGATTTTAAGCTGTATGGTGTATATGTTTGTGTGTGTGTATAAATTTAAAAGATATATTGAGAAAGTGTTCGCAATATACATGAGAAACAAGTAAAAGACAAACATCAAAAAAATTGAAAATGATGTAAAAAGAAAAAAATTTTAAATACCAATAAGAATATTTTTAATAGTCCAACTTTATTAGTAATCAAATAGAAAGTAAGCAAATTATTCATCTCAAATTGAAAAAGACAATTTAGAAAAAGGTTAATATACAGCATTGGCAAAGGGGAGGAGAAATAAGTGCTCCCAGGTATGCCTGATAGGTACGATATTGATACACATTTCCAAAGAACAATTTAGCTGATCATATCAAAAGTCTTTAAAATATGCATGTGTTTGAATCAGCAATTCCACTGCTAGGAATGTTTTCTAATGAAATAATTTGTACAAAGATTTAGTCACAAGAATGATCATCCCAGCACTGACGATAATATCACCCCCATTAGTTCAGACTCTTTGGTTGTACTCCGAACAAACCAGTTCTGACTACATTAAGCAGGAAAGAAATATATTTGAAAGATATTGAGAAGCTTATGGAATTGACAGGAAGACTAGTGCACTGGGCACAGAAAGAAAACAAGGTATCACTGAGGAGTGGGTAGCAGAAACAACTCAATCTTATCAAGGCCCTACAGCTGCTAGAATGAACACATTATGGTAAAATTATTTATTTTGTTTTCCTATTGTGATACTCAAAATGTAAAAAAAAAAAAATCTCCCTGACAGGCAGGTGGGAGGGGGAAGGAGGGGATGGGTAACCTCACACCTAATGGGCGCAGAACGCACTATCTGGGGGATGGGCATGTTGGTAGCTCTGGTTTGGGTGGTGCAAGGGCAATATATGTAACCTAAACATTTGTACCCCCGTAATATTCTGAAATAAATAAATTTTTTAAAAATCTCCCTCATTTGGAGGTTTGATGGGCAGAAACTTTTATTTATACTCTTGACAAGCTTATAAACATTGGAGGAAAGGAAATTCTACAAAATATAGGAATTGTTACCAAAGAAGACAGAGTTGATAATGGGCAGCCAGAAAGCAAGTATCCATTACACATCATTATTATCTAAGGTTTTGGGGTCATGGTTAAATATATTATGATTATCCATATCATGGAATTATGTTGAAAACAATACTGTAAGGATTATTCAATAACATAGAAAACTATATATTTAGGGACAGGTTAAAATCCAGTTTGTGGAATATGAGCCCATTTAAATAAATTATATCAGCTAGGCCAAACATATCTTTACAGATGACATCTTTGGGTGATGGAATTAGGGATATTTTTATATATTTCCCCTATAAATCTGTATTTTCTGTATTTTTTACAACTAGCATTTCATGTATTTGTCAAAACAAAAATTTTAGAACAATTAAGACTCAAAATGCCTCTCACTCTTGTTTGAACATCCTTTGACACAACATAATAATATTTTAATATTTTAAAACCCAAAAATATTGCTTTTAATCACAGCACAAGGTAATTGTGATTGTAAATACTTTTAATTTTTATTTTTGTTACAAGTTCTGGAGTCATCACCACTGTATCCTCCATTTCTCTGCTTCTGGGTAGAACCTTACCCAGATAAGTTTTGGAATTTATAAGCTATAGAAAACCAAGCATTTTTCATACCAGTGAGGATTGGGTTTAATCATGTCAGGATTCCATTATGATTACATGCACATCAAAACTATAGTAATTAAGCCCTTTGAAGAAAGGGAAATTGTCTTAGGTTACTTAGCATTTTTAATAGTGTGTTATTGCAGAAGCTCAAAAATGCTTGTTGAATTAGATGGAGTTCTAAAAGAAATATAAAATTTTAAAATTTCAACTGTGGAAGAAGCAATGTTTATCCAACAGGTGATATCCTCTACATTTCTCTGACTCTTTTTCAGTTATGTTGAGGCCACATGAGTAGTTCTGGCAAATGATCTGTGAGCGTAAGTGCAATGTGTTGCATCTGGACTGAGACAGTTAAAAGCCAAGGTGCTTCCTCCACTGCTTTGTTGTCATGTGACAGCAGCCTTGGAAGAAACATGTATGAGATGGAAGAGTTGTAAGGTGTAACTATGTCCCTGCTTGGAAGGGAGCTGTCACAGAGCATCTCCAACCCTTAGCAACTCAACTTAAGTAAGAAAGAAAACTTTATATATAAAGACACTAAGATTTCAGGATTTCCTTTTAATATAGCATAGCATAGACTATATGGATGAATAAGTACTTTTTAATTTAAAATAAGAAATAGGTATGTTTCAATAAAAATAATGACTATAAAAATGTATTACTCAATAATTCATGTAATGGCCACTGAAGCAGGCAGAGGAGAGAGAGAGAGAGATGAAGGACAAGTGGAGAAAGAGAGAGTTGGGGAGGGAAGATTAAGATAACACCACAAAAGCAGGAAGTCCAATCCTCTGTTTTCTATCCTGTTGATAAATTTTCTTTCATCCAACAACTAGCTGTCACAAAATCCCTGGATCTGAAGGAATTTACTTTTGTAAAATATTAAAATATTTTAAAGTATATAAAGCATCCTACTCAACAAAATCAATCTTATTTATTTGAAAGGGGAATTTATATTTGAAAGGTTTAATGTTTTATACCAATAAGTATCATTTTTCCCAGTTTTATATTGTATTTTTACTTCACATATGGAGTCTTTTATCATACAGAAGTCTTAAAGAGCTTGTTTTTTCAAATCTGACATATCTCTATGTTGCAGTTTCTGGCTTTAGAATCACGATTAGGAAATTTTTTCCTTCCTAAGATGGCAAAATAATCCAAGTTTTATTCTATTATTTTGTAGATTTATTACTTTCTACCTCTTAATATTTCTGGAATTTATTTTTATGTAGTTGAAAAGTAGGACTTTAGATAAATCTTTTTTTAATATGCATATTCCATGTCCCAATGCCATATACAGTATTCAATAATTTGTCCTTTTCCTGTGATTTGAAATGATACCATTATCATACTATTTTTGACTCTCTACTGTTTCATTGATATATTTTCTATTCTTGTACTATTGCTACTTTTAATAACTATAATTTTAATATGCTATACTAGGACAAATCTCTTAAATTGTACTGTTATAATTTATTGATGTCATCTTTTCATCTTTTAACAAAGCTTTAAAGTGTTCTTCATATAGAATCTTTCATTTATTGCTATTATGAATAGCAGCTTTGTTCACTATACTTTTTAACTTGTTATTACTGCTTTTAGAAAAAATATACATGCAAACAAATGCATATATGTGTGTTTGTTGATTGATTCTGAATATTTTATTAGACTTTCTTATTGCTTCATAAAGCTCTTCAGTTGATTTTTGAAAGTTCTAAATTTAAAAAAAACCACATAAATGACAAACAATAGTAGTTTTGTCCCATCCTTCATAAAACATCCCTTTCCTATGTTTTTTTCTTTTCTTATGATATTGTTTGGAATATCCAAAATAATTTTATAACCACAAAAATACTGTGGTTATACCTGATATCCTTCTATTATTCTTTTTATGGGAATACTTTTATTGCCATTATATTAATACTAAATGCTCATTAATATAATTTTTATCCTTATTAAAATGATTATTGTTAATCATATTAAGACAATTTCCTTCTATTTCTACTTTACTACAAACTTTTTCAAAAAGTCAAGAGCAGATATTAAATTTTATATTGCTATTCCAATAATTAAGTGAATGAAAGAAAATGCTAGGTTGAACTGGATTGCCAAAAAAGATTTAAATTTTTAAAATTTCCTTTGTTGTGCTTTTTTTTTTTCCTTTGGAGACAGAGTCATGTTCTGTTGCCCCATCTAGAGTGCAGTGGCATCATCATAGCTCACTGCAACCTCAAACTCCTGGGCTTGAGCGATCCTCCCATCTCAGCCTCTCAAGTAGCTGGGACTACAGGCATGCACCATCACACCCTGCTAATTTTTCCATTTTTTGTAGATGGGGGTCTTGTTTTTGCTTAGGTTGGTCTGGAACTCCTGGCCTCAAGTGATCCTCCTTCCTTGGCCTCCCAGAGTGCTAGGATTACAGGTATGAGCCATCACGCCCGGCCTGTTATGCTTCTTTAAAAATTTATTTTACTCTCTAGACAGAAATTTTGGCTGATCTTAGTTTACTAAGTTATTGCGCATAGATTCTTAGTTTGCTGGTACTGATAGTTTGCTCTTACACGCACAAGCTTATCAAGTTTGCCAACAAGCATTTTAGCGTTGGCAGATTTTTGTTTGAGGCTCTAAAGATCCCACCTACTACCCTGTCTTTTCCATTGCAGCATTATTCATAATAGCTAAGATAGGCAAACAACTGAAGTGCCCATCAATGAATGAATAGATATTTTAAAATGTAGTATATACACACAGTGGAATACTATTCAGCCTTAGAAAAGAAGGAAGTTTTTTCACTTATGAAAACATGGATGAATCTAGAGTACCTTATGCCAAGTGAAATAAGCCAGACACAGAAAGAAAAACACCACATGATCTCACTTATATGTGGAATCTAAAAAAGCTGGACTCCTAGAAGTAGAGAATACAATGCTTGTTACCAGAAGCTGCGGGGAGGGGAGTGAACGAGGAAAGACGAGAGTTAGTCAAAGGGTGCAAGTTAGTCAGGAGGAGTAAGTTCTGGTGATCTGCTGCACAGCATGGTGACTATAGTTAATAATAATGTTTTGTAGATTTCAAAATGGCTAAAAAGAGTGGATTTTAAATGTTCTCACCATAAAGAAATGTTAAGTGTGTGAGATGATGGATATGTTAATTAGCCTGATTTTATCATGGCACAATGTATACATGTATCAAAACATCACATTGTATCCCATTAATATATACAATTATTTGTTAATTAAAAATAAAATAAAATTTTAAAAAGATGCAATATCTATTTTTTCTTTGTAACAAGTAGCTGCACAACTTTTTACTACCTTTCTTGTGGTTTATTTAGTATAGGATTGAAGCAATAAGGGCTTAGAAGCCTAACTGTTTAGTACCATCCTCATAAGTGAACAAAACAAGCACAATCACTTGTGTGGAAGTGAAGAAGTGTGGAGAAGGTGCACAGGTATATGTCTGCCTGTTGCCAGGTATTAGAAACATCGTTGCTGATACTTCTTGTTCTCTTATGGTTAAAAATGAAACACAGGGAGGAAAAAAAATGGCGGTCTGATAGAGTCCTCCCACCACACCGCTCCCAGGGAAGGAGGTGAAAAACGCCATCGGCTGCCTGCGTGCCCCGACCACTCAGTCCGAAAACAGCATTGTGAGTTACAGAGAAACAACGCTGAACACCAACCCAAGAAAACCGGTACAAAATTTTCACAAAGATCGGAGGGCACACGGAGCACAGTAGAGCCCACAGCGCGGGAAGGACGCGCTCACCGGGTAGGCGCGGCGCGACCTGCCCCCCAAGCGGTTACGCACATCCCCATCCACTCAGTCAGGGACAAGCCCAGAGTTGGGGCAAAGCAGTTGAGCGAGGCAGCAGACCCTGTGGAAAGAAAGCAATTGCGAGAGCCAAACACAACTTGCAGCTGCAATATACAGAGACCGCGCAGGGCTGGGGAGGAACAAGGCAGGGACGGAGCGGAGATACAGCTTCCCGGGACAGTGCGCGGGAACCCGCAGGCCGGCACTGCGCCACTAGAAGTCAGCGGGACTGGGCCAAGGAGTTTATCGGAGAGCGAGACATGCCCTTAGAGGTTGCTAGCAACTGCCGGTGGAGAAAAACTGCGCTCCTGGCGCGATCGGAGCCCAGCTGTGCGCCAGGCTGGCGGCGGCCGCCATCTTTACAGCCGCCCGCGCGGAGCCGTGAGCCGCGTCTCTAGCTCCGCCCCGCCCCTGCCCGGGGCTCTTCCGCTGGGGCGAGACAGGCTTTGCCTTTGGTGGCCAGGGACAGCTGCATCCATGGGTTCCAAGTGGGACAAGATCCCGGAACTGTAGCGGCAGGACCTGTGGGTATTGGAAACAGTTTGCAGCTCATCCATCTGGTTCTGCTAACCCGGCTCTGGCCTCCGACAAGTCTGCTACGTGCTGGTCCTAGTGCCCGCCCGTCAGGTCCCAGCCCTCCTGTACCCCAGAGATCGCTCATTTTGAAGGTTGCTGGCTATAGTGACTCATTTGGTATAACTGCTGGTTCTCATAACAACCAAATACCTCAAGAGCCACAGGCTGAACCAGAGCAGCTCCCCATAACCCTGCCCGCTTCATTAGGGAATTTCGCACCATCCAAGAGCGCTTCCAGTGGCCACGATTCCCCCCCCCCCGTGGGAACATACCCCCGGTGGAGACTGCTGGGGATAGAGACGGCCACCCACCTCGCCTTGGGGTCTAGTGGTGGAAAAGGGGTGCACAATTGGAGATCCCTCTATCAACCAGTATCACGCGGAGACGCACATCAGAAGGGTAGACACACGCGGCTAGATAAGCAACCTCTGAGCTGTGTAGAATTTTCCCAATTCACCTTTCACACTGCAGCCAAAAGAAATTGTGTTTCTACCTGCACCTCAGGACGAGCAGGGTCAAAGTAACCCCTAGGAGCTACAAGGCCCCTCCCAAAGCACAGGGCTTTCGCATACCCCAACTGGGGGATAAGAGTCTGCCACGGACATAACAGAATACCTAGCTAATAGGGAGCTGTGGACTCATATCCTCAAGTACAATTCACTAGCTTAGAGCCCAAGCTGGAAGGTCATTCTCACCACACTTCGCCGGGAAGAGGAGAAGAGAACAGGCCAGAGATAACTCAAGATCCACCAAACTTGCTAAAATACACCTAAGGCAATACAGACCACTACTTCTCTCCCTGGCTCTGCCAAGGAATGAAAATTGTGGGCCATAAACTAGCCCTAACACCCCCAGCTCTCGACCAAGAGGCCAGATGAGAAAAAAACAGTGAAAGAACTCAGGAAACATGAAAAATCAGAGTGAAAAGTCACCCCCAAAAGAAACCATCAGTTCCTCAGCAATGGATACCAACTCAAATGAAATGGGTAGAATGACAGAAGAGGAATTTGTTTATGGATTATAAGAAAGTTCAATGAAATTCAAGGGAAAATTGAATCCCAGCACAAAGAAACCACAAGAAAAATGCAAGAAATGAATGAAAAATTCTCCAAAGAAATAGAAATATTAGAGAAAAATCAAATAGAAATCCTAGAAATGAAAGAAGCATTCAAGGATCTACAAAACACAGTGGAAACCCTTAAGAATAAGCTGGACCATGCAGAGGAAAGAATTTCAGAGCTAGAAGACAACTCCTATGCGCTAAATAAAACAGTCAAAGAGAAAGAACACAAAAACAAGAGGCATGAAAAAGGCATACAAGAAATGTGGGATTATGTAAAGAGGCCAAACATAAGGATCATAGGCATCCCTGAGGGAGAGGACGAAAATTTGCGTGGACTGGAAAATCTATTTGAAGGAATAATAGAGTAAAATTTCCGTGGCTTAGCCAGAAATCTCGATATCCAAGTACAAGAAGCACACAGGACTCCTGGGAGACTCAACGTGAAAAGGCATTCACCATGCCACATAATTATTAGACTGACCAAAGTAAACACAAAAGAGGCACTCCTCAGAGCTGTAAGATGAAAAAAGCAGGTAATCTATAAAGGGAAACCAATCAGATTAACTGCAGATTTCTCAGCTGAACCTTACAAGCCAGAAGGGAATGGGGAGCCATCATCAGTCTCCTAAAACAAAACAAAGGCCAACCCAGAATTCTGTATCCTGCCAAACTAAGCTTCTTATATGAGGGAGAAATAAAGACTTTTCCAGATAAGCAATCACTGATAGAATTTGTGAAATCCAGACCGGCCTTGCAAGAAGTGCTTAGACCTGCATTATACACTAACCAGCGCAACAGACACCCACCTATGTAAAACTATGCAAAAGCTAAAACCCCAGAAACCAGATTCCACAATGACGCAAGAGGTAAAA
This sequence comes from Daubentonia madagascariensis, assembly GCA_023783475.1. NCBI lineage: Eukaryota > Metazoa > Chordata > Mammalia > Primates > Daubentoniidae > Daubentonia > Daubentonia madagascariensis. The sequence goes on from JAKFHU010002088.1 coordinate 29,928, forward strand.
CAAAAGACACTACCCAATAGAATAACCAGAAATTTACCCCAAATATCAATTCTCTCAATAAATGTAAATGGCTTGAATTGCCCATTGAAGAGACATAGGCTGACTGAATGGATTAAAAAATACAAGCCAAGTATCTGTTGTCTTCAGGAAACACGCCTTACACACAAAGACACATTCAGACTCAAGGTGAAAGGATGGAATACAATTTTCCAGGCTAATGGAAACCAAAAGAAATCCGGAGTAGCCATCCTCATTTCAGATGACATAAACTTTAAAGCAACAAAAGTAAAGAAGGACAAAAATGGACACTATATAGTGTCTTACAAGACACTATAAATCTTACAAGAGGATTTAACAATCCTGAACATTTATGCACCCAACACAGGAGCACCCAGGTACATAAAGCAAATACTGCTAGATCTAGACAACATAATAAACAGCAATGCCATAATAGCAGGGGACTTCAACACCCCACTGACAGAACTGGACAGATCCTCCAAACAAAAATTAAATAATGAAACAAAAGACCTAAACAGGACTCTAGAACATTTGGGCCTAACAGATATCTACAGAACACTCCACCCAAATAACACTGAATATACATTCTTCTCATCAGCTCATGGAACTTTCTCTAAAATTGACCACATCCTAGGCAACAAAACAGATCTAAACAAATTCAAAAAAATAGAAATCATACCATGTATCTTTTCAGACCACAGTGGAATAAAATTACAAATCAATACCAACAGAAACTCACATCTTCATCCAAAAACTTGGAAACGAAACAATCTGTTGCTGAAGGACTATTGGGTCAAGGAGGAGATTCAAATGGAAATCAAAAGATTATTTGAACTAAACGATAATGGGGACACAAGTTATCAAAATCTGTGGGATACAGCAAAAGTAGTCCTGAGAGGAAAACTTATTGCCTTAAATGCCCACATCCAAAAGACAGAAAGGTCACAAATCAGTAAACTAATGAATCATCTTAAGGAAATGGAAAAGGAAGAGCAAAGCAATCCTAAAGCCAGCAGAAGAAAAGAAATAACCAAGATCAGAGCAGAATTAAATGAAATGGAGAACAAAAGAACAATACAGAAGATTAATAAAATGAAAAGTTGGTTCTTTGAAAAGATAAACAAAATAGACAGACCACTTGCCAGGTTGACCAGAAGCAGAAAGGAAAGGACTCTAATAAGCTCAATTAGAAATGAAAAAGGAGAAGTCACAACTGATACTGTGGAAATACAAAACATCATCTTCGAATACTACAAAAATCTCTATGCCCACAAACATGAAAATGTGGAGGAAATAGACAAATTCTTAGAAACATACTACCTCCCTAGGCTCAGCCAGCAAGAAACAGAATTTCTAAACAGACCGATATCAAGCACCAAAATCAAAGCAGTAATGAAAAATCTTCCCACAAAAAAAAGTCCTGGACCGGATGGGTTCACACCTGAATTCTACCAAGCCTACAAAGAAGAAATGGTGCCTATACTGCAGAAATTATTTGAAAATATCCAGAAGGAAGGAGTCCTCCCAAACTCATTCTACGAGGCCAATATCACCTTGATACCAAAGCCAGGAAAGGACACAACAAAAAAAGAAAACTACAGACCAATATACTTTATGAATATAGATGCAAAAATTCTCAATAAAATCCTTGCAAACCGAATTCAAATGTACATCAAAAAAATAATTCATCACGATCAGGTGGGCTTCATTCCCGAGATGCAGGGATGGTTCAACATACACAAATCTATAAATGTAATTCACCATATAAATAAAAGCCAGAACAAAGATTATATTATCCTTTCAAGATGCAGAAAAGGCTTTTGACAAAATCCAGCATCCTTTTATGATAAGAACTCTTAACAATATAGGCAGCGATGGCTCATACCTCGAAACTATTAAAGTCATATACGATAAACCCACAGCCAATATCATACTGAATGGGGAAAAACTGAAGGCATTCCCCCTTAAAACTGGCACCAGAGAAGGGTGCCCACTATCTCCACTTCTTTTCAACATAGTGCTGGAAGTCCTGGCCACAGCAATTAGACAAGACAGAGGAATCAGGGGCGTCCAGATGGGGGCAGAAGAGGTCAAACTTTCACTATTTGCAGATGATATGATATTATACATAGAAAACCCCAAAGATTCAACCAAGAGATTACTGGAATTGATAAATGAATTCAGCAAAGTCTCAGGATACAAAATTAATACACACAAATCCATAGCCTTCAATATGTTAATAACAATCAAGCCGAGAAACAAATTAAAGATGCAATACCTTTCACAATAGCACCCAAGAAAATTAAATATTTAGGAACATATCTAACTAAGGAGGTCAAAGACCTATATAGAGAGAATTATGAAACACTGAGAAAAGAAATTGCAGAGGATGTAAATAGATGGAAAGCCCTACCATGCTCTTGGATAGGCAGAGTCAACATAGTAAAAATGGCTTTGCTACCTAAAGAGATTTACAGAATCAATGCAGTCCCTATCAAAATACCAACATCATTTTTTGCCAATCTAGAAAAAATAATTGTACACTTTGTGTGGATCCAGAGAAGACCCCGTCTAGCCAAAGCAATCTTAAGCAAAAACAACAAATTGGGAGGCATCTATCTACCAGACTTCAAACTATAACTACAAGGCTATAGTAACCAAAACTGCATGGTATTGGCACAAGAACAGACACGTAGACCAATGGAACAGGACTGAGAACCCAAATATAAAACCAACCTCATACAGTCACCTGATCTTTGACAAATTCCAGAAAAACGTACACTGGGGAAAAGACTCCCTATTCAACAAATGGTGCTGGGAAAACTGGATGGCCATATGTAGAAGACTGAAACTGGACCCACACCTCTCACCTCTTACAAAAATCAACTCACAATGGATAACAGAGCTAAACCTAAGACATGAAACCATAAGAATTCTCAAAGAAAACATTGGAAAAACTCTTATGGACATTGGCCTAGGCAAAGAATTTATGAAGAAGACCCCCAAAGCAATCACAGCAGCAACCAAAATAAATACATGGGACCTGATCAAATTAAAAAGCTTCTGCACAGCCAAGAAGAGTGAACAGACAACCTACAGAATGGGAGAAAATATTTGCATGCTACACCTCTGATAAAGGGCTGATAACCAGAATCTATACAGAACTTAGGAAAATCAACAGGAAAAAATCAAACAACCCTATTAAAAAATGGGCAAAGGACATGAACAGAAACTTTTCAAAAGAAGGCAGAATAATGGCCAGAAAACATACAAAAAATTGCTCAACTTCTCTAATCATCAGGGAAATGCAAATCAAAACCACAATGAGATATCACTTAACTCCAGTGAGATTGGTTCATATCAAAAATCTCCAAACAACTAATGTTGGTGGGGATGTGGACAGATAGGAACACTCACACACTGCTGGTGGGACTGCAAATTAGTACAACCTCTATGGAAAGTAATATGGAGATATCTCAAAGAATTAAAAGTAGAATTACCATTTGACCCAGCAATCCCACTACTGGGTATTTACCCAAAGGAAAAAAAGACATTTTATAATAAAAACATCTGCTCACGAATGTTTATAGCAGCACAATTCACAATTGCAAAGATGTGGAAACAACCCACGTGCCCATCAATACACGAGTGGATTAATAAAACGTGGTATATGTATGCCATGGAGTATTACTCAGCAATAAGGAACAATAGTGAATTAACACATCTGGTATTATCCTGGTTGGAGCTAGAACCCGTTCTTTGAAGCGAAGTGTCACAGGAATGGAAAAACAAGCACCACTGTTACTCACCATCAAATTGGTACTAACTGATGAACACTTACATCACACAGGACAATAATATTCATCAGGGGGCGGGCAGGTGGGCGGGGGGTGGAGGGGATGGGAAAAACTCTCACTGAATGGATGGGGGGAGCACAATTTGGGGGATGACCACCTTTGTAGCTCTGACACGGGCAGTGCATGGGCAATATATATAGCCAAAGTGTTGTACCCCCATAATATTCTGAAATAAAAAAAAAATACAATAAAAGACAATGAAAGATTAAAAAAAAAAACAATAAAAGACAATGAAAGATTAAAAAAATGAAACACAAAATCTTAATGGTTCAAGTTTAGAAAAATACTCTTTCACCTCTCCTCCTACATTCTAAAGTCTTGTGTTAAATAGTTTCTGGGGGGAAATGTGCTAAAGGGCCATCTCACAATTATAATAGATACACATTTCCAAATCTATTTTTTTCCTGTTCAAGGATATATTTCTACAAATCCATGCATATGTAGCTTTAGGAATGCCTGATGAATAGCAATCCATTTAAGAATTCGGCTCATTATATTATGAGTTTAGAGATATTTATAGGCTGAACAGTGTGACATCTTATTCAATAATGGTTCACTAGTGTTACTCATTCCAACTAGATTTATGTTTATAAGCCCAAGTCATAGTGAGGACTCAATGAAAGTCGATTTCCTGGTAGACCTAGGAGTGAAGAGTATATAGCAGTTGCCCAGTGATAAGAATTACAGGTTTTTAAAGATCCACAAATTTTTTAGAGATCATCTTCATCCTTTCATGTTATAGATGAAGATGATTGGCCCCACTGAATAATTGTTCCCTAAACAGGAATCTCGTTTCAATTGCCTTTTCTCATTTAAATGACAATGTCAATAATTGAGAAGTGGCAAAATTGTTTAATCCACATAAGAGATTGTTATGCCAATGGATTGTTATGATTTACTGACGGGCAATCTTTCTTAGCACATGTCGTGTGGAATATTATTGGAAATTGTTTCTTATAGATCAAATAGTAATCATTACTGAAGGCTTCTCCTTGGTTTCCATGTATAACTTGCAGTGACAATGATCCAGATAAGAGTCATTTCACTATTAACTGTAAAACATACTTTCTATACAAACTATTAAAAAAACCTTGCCTCTGTCAATTTGGAGATTCAATATTCAGAAAGATATGTTTGGTTCCAAGTTACAAAAAAGGTATCAGGATAGCTTTTTTAGCTATCAAAGTGCTTTACTTATAAAATCAAATTGACTTCGTGTAACAAATTTTTCTAGAAATGAAATTTCGATTTATAAAAAATGGAATAGCATTTTCCATTTCCCATTAATCTAAAAAAATCTGCATTTAGAATACTTAATTTATTTTCTTCTCTCTTTCTACTGCTACCTCTGATTTCTCAATAAACCTAAAATATAAAACATAGGTGGGGAAAAACAAAGGAGATCATACTTTGGGTCTGGAAATGCAAAGTTGGGAACTAATCAATATTTTCTCATTACAGTGAAATTTAAATTAGAAGTGATACATACACAATGAGAATAGAGCCTATACATCCACATTAGAAAAACAAGTAAGAGGAAGATTTTATTTTTAATGATGATGAAATTTGTTACAAAACATTATGAAAGTGTAAAAATACAAATAGAAGTTATCTACAATTAATGTGAAATAATTGACAGAATGAATGAGTATCATTGCCAAGGCCATTGTCACTAGCAGTTATTAATTGTATAAATAAAGCTGTACATAGGGTGGGTTTGTCTTACAGTCGTGCAACCCAGTTGGAAAGAGAAAGCTTAGATATAAATAACACAAGAAATAAATATTTCTAAGTTAAGTGAATTATTCTGTAGTTATTCTTTTCTATACTACATAGTACTCCAACCAAATTCATTTTTTCTTCATCTAACAATATGAAAATGTCAGTTGAATTTTTTTTTCCTGAAGACCTTGTTTCCTGAATATTGGTGGACAGCTGAGATAAATTCTTTTCATCTCTCTTTCAAAATTTAGCTTATTTTACAGTGTGTTGGAAGATGTTAAATAATTTCAGAAAAACAGCTTATTTTTCAAAAGAAGAAATTACAGACTAAAATACACATACTAAATCAGTTGGATCACAAGGCAGGAAATGCAGTGTTTTATCCGTCTGAATTCTTGACTATTTAGCTGTGCTCGGTTTTTCTGAGCAGTTGTCCTACTCTTGACAGAAATTAAGAATGCAGCAGGGGTGTTTGCGATAATCGCATAGTACAGACATACTTCTTTTTACTGTGCTTCGACGATACTGCGCTTTTTACAAATTGAAGGTTTGTGGCAACCCCTCAAATGACTGGCGCCATTTGTTGCACATGTCTACTGGTGCCATTTTTCTGACAGCATGTGCTCACTTCGTGTCTCTGTGTCACATTTTGGTGATTCTCATGAAATTTCAAACTTTTTCATTATTATAATATCTGTTATGGTGATCTGTAATCAGTGATCTTTGATATTACTATTGTAATTGTTTTGGTGCACCACAAACCACACTCAGGTAAGATGGTGAACTTAATAAATATTGTGTGTGTTCTGACTGCTCCACCAATCAGCCATTCCCCCATCTCTCTCCCTCTCCTTGGGCCTCCCTAGCCCCTGAGATACAACAATATTGAAATTGGGCCAATTAATAATCGTACAATGACCTCTGAGCATTCAAGGGAAAGGAAGAGTTGCATGTCTCTCACTCTCAATCAAAAGCTAAAAATGATTACGTTTATTGAGGAAGGCATATCAAAAGCCAAGAGAGGCCAAAAGCTAGGCCTCTTGTACCACATAGTTAGCCAAGTTGTAAATGCAAAGGAAAAGTTCTTGAAGGAAATTGAAAGTACCACTCCAGTGAACATGTGAATAATAACAAAGTGAAATAGCCTTATTCCTAATATGCAGGAAGTTTTGGTGGTCTGGGTAGAAGATCAAACCAGCCACAACATTCCCTTAAGCCAAAGCCTAATCCAGAGCAAGGTCCTAACTCTCTTCAATTGTATGAAGTTTAAGAGAGATGAGGAAGCTAAAGAAGAAAAGTTGGAAGCTAGGCGAGGTTAGTTCATGAGGTTGAAAGAAAGAAGCCGTCTCTATAACATAAAAGTGCAAGGTGAGGGAACAAATGCTGATGTAGAAGCTGCAGCAAGTTATCCAGAAGAACTAGCTAAGATTATTGATGAAGGTGGTTACACTAAACAACAGATGTTTAATGTAGATAAAGCAACTTTCTATTGGAAGAAGATGCTGTATAGGGATTTTCATAGCTAGAGAGGATAAGTCAATGCCTGGCTTCAAAGGACAAGCTAACTCTCTTGTTAGAGGCTAATGCAGCTGGCATCTTTAAGTTGACACCAATGCTCATTTATTATTCTGAAAATCCTATGTCCTTTAAGAATTTTACTAAATCTACTCTGCCTTTGTGCTATAAATGAAACAACAAAGTTGGATGGCAGCACATCTGTTGACAACATAGTTTACTGAATATTTTAAGCCCAATTTTGAGACCTACTGCTCAGATAAATGATTATGTTCAAAATATTACTGTTCTTTAACAATGTACCTGGTCACCCAAGACCTCTGATGGAGATGTACAAGGAGAATAATGTTTTCATGCCTGCTAACCCAACATCCATTCTTCAGCCCATGGATCAAGGAGTAATTTTAATTTTCAAGTCTTATTATTTAAGAAATACATTTTAAAAGTCTAGAGCTGTCATAGATAGTGATTCCTTTGATGGATCTGGGCAAAGTAAATTGAAAGTCTTCTGGAAAGGATTCACTGTTCTAGATGCCATCAAGATCATTTGTGATTCATGGAAGAAGTTCAAAATATCAACAATACAGGAATTTGGAAGAAGTTGAGTCCAACCTTCATGGAAGACTTTGAGGGGTTCAAAACTTCAGTGGAGGAAGGAACTGCAGATGTCATGCAAATAGCAAGAGAACTAGATTTAGAAGTGGAGACTGAAGATGTGAGGAAATCCTGACTAACCAGTATAAATCAAACAACTATAAAACAGACAAATAAAAAACATTGGCTACTCTCTTTTTTTATTTGCTAAAATTGAATGGACAAGACATCCTATGTTTTAAGATTGGCAGGCATTAACAGCTTTTATGAACAACAAATACCTGGGATTCTGTATAATAATTCTGTGTATATATGTTGATAAAACAGTACGAAGCCAATTAACTTTAGAGCTTATCTCGTGAATCCATACTGGCATCTGTTCTGCCCCTCCTCACAGAGTTGTGTGCCAACCTTTACTCCCGAATTACCCATGTACACTAGACCAATGATTGCAATGCAATTAGACTGATGAGAATCAAGGTAATTGCAAAAAAAAAATCTGATGTCCACGATTGTAGCTCTGACTTGGGAAGTGCATAGGCAATACATATAGCCAAAGAGTTATACCACCATAATATTCTGAAATTTAAAAAAAAATCTACTGATAACTCCTAACTTGCTTTTATCTGTACAGGAATAGATAAAGCTACTGCATATCAAACATAATTCTTTCTTTTCCCTTCATATTCTCACCTAATATTTTTTAAGTAGGCTAAAATGATACTTTCTTCATTTAATAATGACATCTAATTTTAAAAAACATATATTTTTTTGCTGTGAAATTGCATTTGTTGAGTTTTCCATTCTTTAGTGACAGAATTCTTATTTATAAAACTAGAGTTACAAAAAAAAATAGCAAGATGAATATGGTCAATTATTTTACTTCATACTTTAAAGCATTGAGTATAACGTATTCAGTGAATAACCTAATCTGCAAAACAGATCTGTTTAAAGAAGCAATAAAGTAGAAGAAATACAAAGAACTTTCTTTCTAGAGGTCTATATTCTTTTCCTGATGTATCATGTCATGTCATGTCATATAATATGATGTCATGTATCAAATTCTATCAATTAATCCCCAGAGAAAGGCATAATGTTATGTATACACTATCTCCTATATTAAGTAATCATCTGTTAAATGGGCAAATAAAGGTGACAAAATTGACCTAATTGCTGGTCAAATGAATGCATTCTATTTCTTTGCAAACCACACTAGAATTGGAAAGAGAAAATAAACTATTTTTAATGTGCACTTATGTGATATACATTACATAAATATTTTCTTGATCTTCATAATATTCCTTTTAAGTGGCAACCATTATCATCCGCAGCCAGGTGGTAGGTAGTAAAGCTGGGATTTGAACCTTTGAAGTTGGGTACCAGAATCTGTATTCTTAACCATGACACTATGCTGCCTTTATGGAATATTAGCCTAAACAGAATTCAGTGCCTTCTAAAATTTGTAGCAATATTTATAGGTGCATTGATAACTCTCTAGTGATAAACACCAAATTGTTTAGAATGATTATTTTGGGGTGGTGCCAGAGAGGGTTATGGAGGGCTTTAACTTTCTCAGAATAATTTCTTTCTTTCATTGGCAAAGGATCTTTGAATAAGCAATATAACATCCTGAGACTTCCTGGAGGCCATTTATGAATCTAGTTAAACATCCTATGTCACACCATCCCAACTGAAACTTGTGACAAGTTTTATTTTGACAAATAAAATCCCCAAAGATTATCACTTACTTTTTTGCAGTATTCATGACTTTCTATGAAAGAAACACAAATACTAATTTGGGGGAAATCATAAATAATTTCTACTAGATGCAAAATAGATGTAGTACAATATTGCCTGTTATGATGTAAAGAATAACGTTACCTAGAGGACCTCCTTGTTGAAGATTATGCACCAAAATTCTCATCTTTACTAATATTGAGTGCTTAATTTGAGAAGTCTTCTCAAATCAACTAAAATATGCTTTTAAACCAACGACATTGATTTTTTTTCAAAAATAAAAATAATCTGAAGTCCTCAGAGAATATTAGTTTATCTCAATTACATTTTGAAAAGGAAAGAAATTTATAAATTGTAGAATTTCTGAGCTGAGAGAAACTTTAGAAATCGAAGTCCTACTGTAAACAATATCTGTTGTTTTTTACTGCCCACTTTCCATTTTTTCCTTTGCTAATAATACTCTGGTTTTTTTGGGCACTTTCCTGCTCCTCCTTCTCAGTCCTTGTGATTTCGGTGGGACTGAACATACTCTCATCCCCTGGCTTTGATATATAACCTAGGACTAGTTAATCAAAGTATTTCTGCCGGTCATAATGGTTGATTTGGGCATTAAGGCCACATGATATATACCAAGTCAAGCAAATTCAATTTCAGGACTGAAATTGTTGGTAAAATGAAGCTCTATCTCAACTGGAGTAGATGCGAAGATTGGACGTTAGCTTCATACTATTGGTGTCTATCTTAACAACTGAAGTTTAAGAGAGTTTACCTGAATAAAGCCAACACTTGAAAGCAGAGCCAGGAAGTAGGAAAAAATCAAGTCTGGATGAAGTTGTTTGAGCCCCTTAATATAGCTCAATGGACTCTGCTCATGAAGTCCCCTGAAAACAGGAATAAGTTCCACAGTAGTTATTCCTGTGCAATTGGCATCTGTTATCTAATTAAACACCTCAAACTATAGGAACATTGTAACTGCTAAAGAAATCAATGATGCCATTTTTAGTGTAAATGTATTTTAAAAATTTTATTATATTGAACATAGATTTGCTTCCCTTTCTTAGACCCTGTCTCTGCCTTTTCCTGATAAACAAAAAGTCTAATATCTTTTACCAAAAACATATGTATCTGTTATATAGCCCATCAAAAACATATAATATCTACCCTCTAAGTCTTTTATTTTACAGGTAAAACAGCTACGATTAAGGAGATTATAGATATATATGTCTTTAAGTCTTTTATCATACAAGAAAAACTGTGGTATTTGTATCTTCTTATAGTGACAAAAAGCTTCACCAGTCATCACATTAATAATCCAGTTTTAAAGACAGAAAAAATAATGCTAATTAGCTGGGGTTAAACAGTGGGTTCATTAGAAGCATGGGACCCAACCTTACAATTAAGGTTGAGCACATGTGATTTGAAACATAAAAATTCCTACCTACTCAATATCTATCTCCTTAAAGTCATATCAATTACAGTCAAGGGTTAAGTGACTATCCCCCGAAGGATCTAGTTAAAATTAAATTATTTAAGATAAGGGAAATATATAATTTCCCATTAAATCATTAAATGTAATTAATTTATCCTCAAGAGTAGGAGGAAACGGAATAGAGGACAGGGAATTTTATAAGGAGAGAGGGGTACAGAGAGTAGTTTCACACAAGAGATGATGCCCTACCAGGAGTTTAGGTGTGAAATGATTTGGGGACCCCTATTCAGATATCAGGGTACAGGTGATGATAGCACTACTAAGGCCATAAGCCTGACACTCATTTCTTTCTAGTGGGAAAGCCATGGTTTATCTGCAAATGTGTGTGTGTGTGTGTGCGTGCGCATGTATGGCTGTAAATGTGTATGTACAATCATTTCACTTAAAGTCCTGGTCACTCTAAAAGTGTGTTGATATTGAATTAATGACAATCTTGATCTGCTTGTTATTGGTAACCCCTGAATCAACAAAAACCTATAAAGAAGATTTAAATGTACCTGTCTTCTCCTAAATTAATAAAAACAATTCTAACTTAAATTTTTTTAGATGCAATTGTGCAATATTATATATTTTGTTAATAGGAGCAAAAAAGAAGCAAATTAAAGATGTCTATGTATTAATGTTCTATTGCTACTATAACAAATTACCACAAGCATGGTGGCTGAAACAACACAAACTGATTATCTTACAGTTCTGTCCATCAGGAATCTGACATAGGTCTCTCTAGGCTAAAATCAAGCTTGTAGGGCTGTGTTCCTTTTTAGAGGCTCTAGGGAAGAATCTGGTTTTTTGCCTTTTCCAGTTCTAGAGGCTGCCTATATTTCTTGGCTCATGCTCCTCTTCTCTATCTTTCAAGCAAGCAAGTGTATATCGAGTTCTCTTCCTGACCTTTCTTCTGCTTTTAAGGATTCAATAATTGGCTTGGACTCACTCAGATAATTCAGAATAATCTCCCCATCTCCAGGTCAGTTGATTAGCAACATTAATTATACCTGTAGCTTTAATTCCCTTTTGCCACATAAGAGAACATATTCACAGGTTGCAGGGCTTAGGGTGTGGACGTCTTTGGGGAGCCATTATTCTGCTTATTACGGTCTATTGTATAGGATAGTGCATTCCTAAAAAACTTCATGTTCTGTAAAGTCACCTACTAAAAATAATATGGTATGTAGAAAAAGATATAACTGGAACAGGCAACCCAACACCTATGTAATTCAGTGACCAGAATATAAAATTCCCCCCAAAACCCACTTTAAATGACATTGAATTTTTAATAAATGCATACTACTTAAATATAGGACTTTAAAAATCGAGATAGGGAAAGACGTACTTTGATGGAAGTAAGTGTAAGGAATGGGTGAAGTTGCTGAGTTATGAAGGCAAAGAAAAATGTACAAAAGTCAAGGAAAACCACATAATAAGCACTTCCAATAGTCACATACCATGTGACCCAACCGAACCAAGAATTTTGTATGAAATGGCGTGCCTAGAACACTTTACATCACCACTGCTTTCTATATTCAGCTGTATTGTCTATTTTGTGTTGAGTTATTGTTACTTGCTAAGTCAAACCATTAACGGGCTGGGAAAGTCATGTAAGAATCAAGGGGATTTCTGTGCTATAAGTGTACAAAATCTCCCCTACTTACTAATTGCATTTGAGCTGATTCTCTAAGTATATTACCAAAAGTAAATTATGTTGCAGTGCTTAAATTTAATGCAAAGCCAGCTTGGAGTCATATGGAAAGTTAAGGCTATCTAAAAGTCCCAGAATATTGTTAATTTACTATCATTGACGATAGCTCATGACTGTGAGTCAGTCATTATGGGCTGAACATATTTCATGGAATGGGACAACTAAACTTTTGTCATCATCTTATGCATACTCCAAGAAGAAGTAACATCATAAAGCTCTTGCAGAATCTTAAATAATAATGGATATTGGGAAGTCACAGTGGCAGGAATTGGGAATGTACCCCTCTAATATAAGTAGACTATAGCTTAAGAAATCAAGTCACCTGTAACTAGAGGCCTCATCAAACACAGCAAGACTTCAAGGCCTAATAAAGGCAGAGAAGCAAAAGCTAAGCGGTAATGTCATCCTGAAGAGAAAGGATACTAAGAACTTCAGGGAGAAGCACAATGTAAGAGTGGAAACCTGTAAGGTAGATCAAGAGAGAGCTGACAATGCGTTGTTTTTGTGCTTCATTGTTAGTCAGGTGGCTAGAGGAGCACCTTATTGATTGGGAATTAGCATGAAACTATTAGAGTATACCTCAATTCCACCTCTATTTTTAGTAAATTATTTCTATGGCTTATTTACTAATTCATCACATACATTCAGTGTTCTTTCTTGTGCCAAATACAGTGCTAAGTACTAAGGATATAGTGGTGAACATAAGAGGTAGTTTCTGCCCTCACACATTTAGTGGGTGAGAGAGATATTAAGCAAATTATCACACAGCAGAATTAAAAACTGTGACAAATGCTATGAAGGACAAGGAACGATGCTAGAAGAACATATAAGAAGGACACATGATCTAGTGGGGGGTATGGGATTGGATATTGAGCTTACATTTAAATAATTATCATAAATCAGTGGGCCTGGGGAATCTGAGTGACTTTTCTGGTGCTCACTGCAATGGCAACAGCAGCATAATATTTTATATCTGAACTGAAGTTGAAACAACTTCATTGGCCATTTGATTTCATTTGCTTTAATAGATCAAGGCAGACTACCCATAGTCATGTGCAGACCATTACGATTTGAAAAGTGGATGGCATCCAGGCACAATTCTAAAAACAGACACATGAATACATTAAAACTCCTGCTATTGAATCATTTCATTTAAAACTTTCCAGTATTTCTCTTTTTTGTGCAATTGTTTTGATACGTTGTATATCCACTAGGGGACAGTGCTGCCCTTTCTTTGAAAGGAGTTAGCTTTGGCAAGCCTAGCGCTTCCACATTAGATGTTGGGGGCAGGGGAAGAAGGAATATCTTTCTCTAGTTTGGAAATGAAAAGACAAAAAATAGAGACTTTTAAGATAAAAGAAAATGGGATTGTATATCATTTCAAAGGCCAGCTTTGCAAAAAGATTTATTAACTGTTTGTTTTTAATCACTCTTACTAGAAAGCCTACATAGAAATACAAATTAAGAATGCCTGATGGAGTTACTCTTAACTGTGTGCCACAGTATAAATTTAATTTAAAGTCTGTATTGTTTTAAATCTATGTCTCTAAAAATATTTTGAGACTTATTTTTTCTTCAGAAAGATCTATAGATACTGCATTTACTATAGTATCTACCATATAAAATGAATTTGTATAAAGCTTTTACTAATTGTTAATGTAATTTATCATTCTTATATCAAAGGCAGTAATAGTTAAGAACCAATTTTATTACACAGACTGACTTTATTTTCATTTATTTAAAGTAATACTGTAGAAAATCTAGTCTGATTTTTATAAAGTAAAAACAAGAAACAACTACAAATCTGCTCTGTGAACAATTAATAAATATAATACTTGACTTTTCTTGCAGTGGCTTTAATTAGTCTTAATAATTATGCATGCATCTAAGCAAAAACTTAATTTGATAAATTCTATAACCACTTTTATTTTATTTTCCTGACATGTGCTGCTACATATATTTGTGTTTTAGCTGGTCAGCTTAACATAGGAAGTTCTAAAAATATTTCATGTGGTAAAAAAGTGAAAATATACCCTTCCTACATTTCTTATTCAAGTCTTCTCACAGCATTTGGTATATAATTTGTTTGTTACTCTTCCTTTACCTATATTATTTTTATATCTTAATAGTTTGAGTATTTGCAAAAGAAATTATATGCACAATTATTTTATAGTTGATTTTAATTTTTTTGTCATGAAAATTTAGAACACAGTTTTTAGGTCATAGAAATTATTTGGTAAATAACATATCTAATAACAAAATTTTAGTTAATTTAAACAATAACTTCTTGATTGTGTATTTTAGGAATGCCAGTATCCACACTAATCAATGGGGCTAATACTCCCTTAGTTTCTTCCCTTAGATAAAATGTAAGCTTTTCCTTTTTGGTGATGGTTGTTAGAACTGACCTTGAAGAAGGCAATAGTTATTGTAGGTTCAATTCTGTAGTACTTCCATATGGGAAATTTCCATTAAAAATACTTGCATAGATATTTATGCATTAATGCTGCTTAAAATAAATTGAAAATAGAAATGACATGTAAGTGCTTAAATGATTGCGGTACTAGAAATAAGTACCATATGCTGGTGATAAAACATAGAAAGTCTATTGCTGCCCTTCCACCATGGCTTGGCTCTATTTTTCTTTTTGCATTGACCTTCTGATTATAGCCAAGAAAGATCCAAACATATAATTTAAAATTGCCTTCAGTTGATTTGATCAATAAAAGGTATTTAACTCTGTAACACTGACATACTCTGGAATGTATGGCATTCTCATGGCAAATTTTCTACTTCCATAAACGTCTATAGTGAGAAGTACTGTGAACCAGGGTGATGTCTCCCTGTTGCTATTACACACATATATACACTTCTAAAAATACTTTCAATTTTCTGGGGCTCCAGAGGGGCATCTAGCTTTCTCTTCTCTTCTCTGAAGTTAAAACATGTTCCAATTAGTAAAAGGCTAAATTACTATTTAGTAAAATGAAGTATATAAAAGATGAATTTGTCTATCATATTTGCAAAGTTAAAAAAAAAAAAGGATGCCTGAAATTGGATTTTCAATTCCTGGCTGTCTAGAAGGATGAAGTTTAAGGAAAAAAAAAATAAAGCAGAAGATAGCTTTTCGTTGTGGAGACTTAAAACAAGAACCCAAGAGCAGTTGGCATAAGAAAAATTAGCTGCCCTGAGAATGTGTGAATTGAAATAAAATATGAAGCTCACTTATAATAGCTTTTCAAATTTGAATATGTCAGAAAAAAGAAAGGAGGACAAAGTTTATTGCCATATGATCCCTACAAGCAAGTTGTTAGCCCCCTCAGGAAAATGTACTCTATACTAATGCAATAGTAAATATTTCTTATACTTTTTTTTGGTAAGATTATAACCATCTTCACTACTTCTGTAAATCTCAGTTTCACATAAACATTTACTGGATGTCTTCACACCAGAAGGTACTTTGTGATCAGGAGCAGAAATATTGAGTAAAATACAGTTCATCAAAAAGCCAGACTTGCCTGCTTTTAAGTCTGTCTGAACTATAGTCGTTTACATTATCTCCAGATGGATGGTATCTAGTAATTTTGCATATATTTCACTATATTAACCAACCAGTGCCTAAGTTATTTCATGGTATAATATGGGTTTGTTATTCACGTTTGGGGGCTTTAGAACAGTGCAGGGCATTTACTTTTATATTCAAGCAGTATGTAGAGAACAAACGTGTCATGTCTGTTGTACCTAAATCCATGGTAAACTTGGTCCTTGAGAAAGTCCAATACAAGAAATTTTTAATTATAGTAGACTTGCTCATCACAAAAAAGAGGAGTATAAAATTCTTTGAACATATTTAAGTGATACTCTTATTTTTCTTATGGTATTTTCTCTTGTATAATTTTTTTAATTATACCCAAAGAAAAAGTCATTTTTTCCTTCATTCGGGGGGTGTGGCCTGCTAAAGTTGAACTGGTTACACTTAGTTACATAACTAATGTAACATAAGTTCTTCTAGAATATCTTATCAATAGTTATTAATTAAATCTGATTGCCTTTACTTGCTGTGCTTAACTCTTGTCCCCAATACCTTATCTTGCAGTGTTCATGGGCTTAACCCTGATAGCCTGAGCTCTGCTCTTTCACATTTTTTTGAGCTTACTGATTGTTCACATCTGGTATTGCTATTTGATTGATCTTAGGGCGTTTCACTCTTTAAATCTCAATTTGTTCTTTCCTTTCTTTAATATTCTCTGTTTTTCTTGATCATTGTCCTAGAGTTATTTTATTTCTCCTTTAATGTTTAATAAACATTTCTTGTAGGTTATTCAGAATTTTTAATTATAGTTGAGCCATCCTTATTCTTTATAAAACTTTCAAATCTTTGATTAAGTGCTCAAAAGTAGTTAAAATTATGTGATTAGGTAAACTCTCAGAAATGCATAGAATTCTTATAAATATTATACTTTTAGGCATTTTCAAAAATGCAATATAAGTACACATGTTTGGCATTATATGTAGAAATTCTAAATTTAGCTACAAGAGGGCTAAGTAAATGCATGCTCAGAAATGCAACTCATATGCCCTGTTACTATGCTCCTGATGCCTGTCATTATCAACATTTGTAAATTAACCATTGTGATGTTCACACAGTTTCAGGTGTGACTAGAGTAATTTTTACACTGTGAATTTTCAATGAGTTTTCTCTGGAAAAATTCTGCTAGCTACACCTTGGGGGAAATATTCTTCAAGTTTTTTTTTATCGAGAAATGATGACTTCATTTTCCCAAGTCATTCACACTTAAAACTTTAATATTATTCTTAACTCTCTTTATTAATTATCCTTTTCTTCGGTCACTAAATCCTGCAAATTCTTCCTTGAAAAATTGCCTTGGTCTCCAATCCATTTTCATTCCCACTGAAATCATCATGTAGTCATATCCAAATTCTTAGACAGCATGCTCCTCCCTCCTTGATTGGACACTCAACACCCTCCGTAATCTGGCTCACATCGACTTTCCAGGCTAAGCTCCGCTGGTCTCCTGTTTGAATTGTTTACACCATTTCTCTGGTCCGCTTGTCATCATCTTACAAGCTCTGTCTCATTTCCCTTTTTTTCAAAGACCTCTTGAAATAGTTTCTCAATAACCTGATCCACAAACATCTCATCATTGGCCATCTTGTTATTATTTATCTTTGTATACATAAGATCTGTCTCTTCAACTAAGTTATAGGAATGAAATAGATTTATCCCATTTCTGTATCCCCAATTTCTAGAATAACATCTTTTATTTAGTAAATATTCATTTTGATTACTTTAACGCTTCCCTACAAGGTGCCTAAATAACGATTACATATTTATTATTATGTCCTCATGTCTCAGTGAAATGTTATTAAATTTTCATGGCTATTGCTGTTATTATAGCAATATTATTTTCCTCCATGGAACATTGCCATCACCTGGCCCTTTGAGTGTAAGGACAATAATAACACAAATTTAATTAAAAAATGTTATGTACTCCCTAACCAAGTGGATTCCCTTTTCATCAATAAGACAAAAGCTCTATTGAATGTGTTATTGCACTGATAAAGTAATTTTGAAATTAGATTATGATGCAAATGAGTTCGCTTTAGGTTTTATTTTTATTCTTAGTAAGAGGATGATACCAGATTTGTGATTTTGATGGACTTCTAGTTAAAATGGACTATTTCTGACTTGTATATGTATGCTCTAAAAAATACAAGCTGACCATTAATAAGCTCAGTGTTGACTATAGTGTTTTTCTGTGTGGTGGAATACTAATGTATTTAATGTCACAGATGAAGTAGGGAAAAAAGCTTTGAAATTTACATATTTTACAAATAGTGACAGCAGTCATTCTTATTTATATTACAAAATTAATCTTTTATTTTGTATTAGATATTTTTAATGAAGAGGAACACAAACAAGGAAGGAGTCAGTCAAATGGATATAAAGACAAGATTATAGACAAATATTTCTCTCAAAATTATGTTTGGTTTAAAGAAACACAATGTATGTGTTTTATATGTTATATTAGTTTTGCTATTTTCCTTCAAGGACAAAAATATATCTGTAAGTTGAAAACTGAAGACATTATACTTTCCATAGACTCTCTACAATAATTCCTTTATAACAGAGAGAGAGGGAGAGAGAGACACACACAGAAAGAGTTATTATCAACCAAAGTAGTTTCATCACAAAGTCATTTTCAACAATCCATCAGGTCAGAGTATCCAAATAGCTTTTATCTTTTCTTCTGTTTTATTTTAAGTTGTTTATTGAAATTTTTGTACATAATTTTAAAAGGAAGGAATTGTAGCATTTTATTTTAAAGATTTACACAATAATACTTAAATTATCAAGTTTATCAAGTATATGGCACAAGGCAATAACCTCAACTCTTTTTTAAGACTGCCAGATAGTCTTTGAATTTGGCATTCTGCTTTATAGTCATAACTAAGTTGCATGCTTACAAAACATAATGATAGGCTATAACAAGAAATAAAACATGATTTTTCTAGAACTATATATGTGTAGATGAAAATACCTTATGGCTTCTACTTATCAGTTTAGCACATTTGCTTTCAGAAATTATTTATAAATTGTTTTAAATTGGATTAAATTATATAACACATATATGAGAAAAATACTTCATAAAATACATTGAGTAGGTACAAATTACGTGCCAGGTTTCAGACCTTAAGTATTTTTATAATAATATCATAATATCACATTTTTGAATACATCATACCAATAATCCTGTATATTTCTAAATTATTGAAGTAGGCACAGATTTAAACATAAACAAGCATGAATTCATATTTTATGAAAAATTACATTTTAGAGCACACTTCATATACTAAATTGATATAATGATGACAAAAATCTTCCAAGTTATATACCATGTGGATATAATTATCAGAATAAAATTGTGAGAAAAACAGAAAATACAAAAAGAAAGACATATAAAGACTTCACACAAATGCCTAAATATTCCTTGGTTTACAAGACTGGCCTGGAATGAAGTTTATATTTGAGACTCAACTCCTTGAGGACAGGCCCTTGTCTTATCCAACATCTAGACTATAGAAGATTTGTTGGATTCAATTGAACTCACAGCAGCAGATTTGTAGTAGTTGGTGAATCACATGAAACAGAAATATATGACCCATTTCTGCAAGGAAAAGAGCGAGAAATGCCAGTTCTACTCTTTTTGGGGCCATCTTAACAAACATGGGATGAATTTGACTTGTTACATTAATTCCATCTGATGTTCCTGTGCATATATTAAGAAAAATTGATTGAATTTTATCTAAAATACAGATTTGGGGAGTGCAAGAATTTTATTTATTTTTATATCAACCCAGGTGTCTAGTAGAGAGAGTGTCACACATATTAGTGATTAAATAAATGTCTATTAAACTGACATTTTATCAAATCCTCTGAGTACAGAACAAAAACATTTTCTGGAACATTATTTTCATATTTTTAACAAAGAATTATATACAAACATACATATATAACTTTATATACACATACACATTCTTTTATATGTATGTGTGCATATATATTTAGATGCTGTAAATAGACACAAAAACATGTTTCAGAATTAGTGTCATTCTTCCAATTTTGGGAGTTAACTTTTAGTTTGAAACATAGATTGAAATTCATTATATATTTTTTGTATTTTTCATAAAAATTGCCATTATAATTTTTATTTATTTAAATATAATTTCGAAAAAGGAAAGGCTGGGAATTCAAGTTAAAAAAATACATTTCATGGTGCCACATCAAGTGTCCTTCTAATTGTGTGTTTTTCTATTAATATATTGAGTGTGGGAAGGGATCCTGAAGAGACCTCTTGAAAGCGTTTGATATTTAGGAAGCATACAGTAAATAGCGTAGATTTTTAACTGTATCTTGACCCTTGAAGGCTAGACTTGGGCCTATCCTATTTGATTCATTCTTTTGTTCATTATCCAAAGAGATAGTAGGGAAATATTTATCAAATATGCAAATGACTTTTAAGCTAATTGAGTTAGATTATATTTTAGGGGGAAAAATGAGCAAAATTCAAAAAATTGCCTTTATAAATCATCTCACAAAAATTATATGGAGCACAATGGAAATTAGTGTACAAAAAAGGGATTATAAAAAGGAAATGCTGTCCTACTCCCACATCTCCCATCTCCCTTAACCCAAGTTGGCTTCTGGGCCTCAGTACACTATTGAAGTTACTCTCCGCATTACTCCCCTGTTGACTCATTGTTGCCAGGTATATTAGTTTCCTATTGCGGTCCTAGCAAATTGCTGCAATCTTAGTGGTTTAAAACAACAGAAATTTATCATCTCACAGTTTGGTAGTTCAGAAGTCTAGGCACAGCACAGCTCAACTGGGTCTTCTGCTGAAATCAAGGAGTTAGCTGGGCTGGGCTCTTATGTGCAAGTTCTGGAGAAGATTCTACTTCCAAGTTCATTCAGGTCGTTGGAAGAATTCAGTCCCTTGTTGTTGTAGGACCAAGGTCCCTGATTTTTTTGACACGTGTCTCCTTTTTATCTCAAGCCAACAATAATACAGTACATGGAATCCTTTACTTGGAATTTCTGCTGCTCTTTCTGCTACCAGTGGAAGGAAGATCTCTACTATTCAGGGATAATATGATTAGATTAGGCCCACTCGAATAATCCAGGTAACATCCCTATTGTAAGGTCATTTGTTAGTAACCTTATTATATCCCTTATGTAACCTAACATATTCACGGGAACACCACCAGGGGGTGAAGGTTATGGGGACCAAATTCTGCCTACCACACTAGATCTAATTGCTGTTCTTAAGGCTCCATCTACACTGACCTCTCTGCAGCATTTGACACTAAATTACTCACTCACTGAAGCTCTACTTCCTTGGATTAAAAAAAATCATCTTTTTTTAATTTTTATTTTAGTGATATGAACATTTACTATAAAATCCATCTTCTTAACAGATTTTTAAGTGTATAATACAGTATCATTGACTGTAGACACAATGTTGTACAGCAGATCTCTAGAACTTACTCATCTTGCATAACTGAGACTTCATGTCTGTTGATTAGCAACTCCTCATTTTTCCCTCCCTGCAGCCCCTGGCAACCACCATTCTCCTTTCTGCTTTTATGAATTTCACTATTTACATACCTCATGTAAGTGGAATCATGCATAAGCATTAACATTAATAAGACTAATACTAACTATGAATGACTGGGATATTATTAATGCAGGTTTTGAAAGGGAGTCCAATAACAAAAGTATTAATATCATAATGGTTGAAAATATGATTACTGAGTAATAAAGTTTGGAAAATAATATTTGGTAGTAAAAAGAAAAAATGTCATTTTATGTTGTTCTCCTACTGGATCCACCTCACTTTTTTACTGTCCTTTACACTCTCCCCTCCCTGAGTTCATTCACATTTTAAATATTGGAGTTTCCCATTCTCCCTCAGCATAAGTTTCTTTTTACCTTTCACTTACTAGAAAGATTTTTATCTGTGTTCAAAATTTCAACACTGCCTGTACTCATGATCCCTAAATCTATGTCATTTAATGTAACAAGCATTTATTGAGGATCTGTTTTTTTCCTGCCAGAGTAAATGTTCCAGAAGGGCAAGGACCATAATGATACTGTTCACTGGGCATTCTCAACATCTAGCCTATGTGTAATGTGGAATATATTTTTTTTAATATTTGTTAAATGAATAAGCCAGAAGAGTGAATGAAGAGAGAAATATATAAACATAAAATTGCAATAAAATGTGGCAAATGATACAATTAAAGGTGCTAGAAATCCTGCACAGAAAGTGAACATTTAAAACAATCTGGGATTTCAAGGAAGATTCCTGGAGAGGATGATGCCTAGATTAGGTCTTAAACACAAATTCCAGACTAGAATTTTTTTTCTGACTCCAAACATATAATCTGGGCATTAACCACAAATGAAAGTCAAATGCATATTTCTGTAGAACTCTTGCTTTTCCCTATATTCTCTGTCTTAGAGAAAGACATTTCATCAGTCCAGTCCCCCAAGCCAGAACCTGAAGATTCAACCTTGACTCTCCCCCTCCCTTAACTCTACCCCCACTCTAACCTTCTAACTGGTTCTGCAAATTCTCTTTAATTTCTTTTGAATCCTTCCCATGCCATTACCCTTGACTACGATAATAACTAATCTCTAGATCTCTATTCTCACACCCCTCAAATCCATTCTCAAGTCTGCTGCTCCTGTAATCTTTTAAAAATGTAAATGTTATCATAACACACCTGGCTTATAAACCTTTAAGTTCACCCTCATCCTACCTGATCAAGTCCAAACTTCACACAAGGGCCGGTCATAACGTGGTGCCAGTCTGCCTCTTCATCCTCATGCTGGCCAGGGAACTTTACAGCCCACCCATACCAACTCCCTTTCAAGATGCCAATATGCCAAGTATTGCACACCTGGCTGTGGCACATGCCATGCCTCTGCTTTAGATGCTCAAACTATTACCCTATCATTGTGTGGGAACTCATATTCATCCTTCAAGTCTCTCACTAAGTTTTACCTTCTCTGTGAAGCCTTTTTGTACACCCCCCATCCATCTCAGCTTATTCTAGTTGGGTACGCCTCTCCTTTGTTTTCCCAGGGTGCTTTAAGCATAGCCTGGACATTGCAATTACCCACATTTTTGGAATGTTTAGAATTACTAATCTGTATCCTCCTGCATAGGCAATGAGCTCCATAAGGGCAGAGGCTATACTTTTATTTATCATTATATCCCTGTATGTTTCCCAAAAACATTATTAAATGTGTTGTTATTTCCCTATTTGCCCTATTTTAAGAATTTTAAAAATATTAATTCATTTAGTTCTCAAACACAACTGGGTACATTATTCTCCTCATTTTTCAGAGGAGGAAACTGAGGTACAGAGAGGTTAACTTCAGTCAAGGTTGTGTACTTGGTAAGTGGCAGTGCACAGACTGGCCCTAGGCAGTCTGGCTCTTGTGTCTCTGTCCTTAATCTCTATGTTTGGTGACCTCTTCTGGGAAACTTGACTTGCGAGTTTCCTCAACTATAATGTGAGCACTTTGTAAATAGTGACAAGTTCTTTGTACCATCTGCCTTCCCCCTGTACACACACCCCCACATAA
Source organism: Daubentonia madagascariensis (assembly GCA_023783475.1). NCBI lineage: Eukaryota > Metazoa > Chordata > Mammalia > Primates > Daubentoniidae > Daubentonia > Daubentonia madagascariensis. The sequence continues at coordinate 53,735 of JAKFHU010002088.1, forward strand.
ACTCACAGCCCTTGTGGCCAAAAACAACTACTCAAAAAACCTTGTTAATTAAACATAACCATGTTCAAAAAATGGATTTGTGTTTCTTTCAATAGTCTCCTGGACCTAAAATTTCCAGTAAGTCAATGTAGCATTTATTTTATTTTCAAAGTGTCACTCAAAATATTCCTTGAACCACATCTACTTCCTAACATTTTGGTTTTTTTCATGTTTGGGCTGATTTTTCCTGGTACTTGCTTATTTGACCATCAATTCTTAAAAAAAAAAAAAAAAAGACAAAGGTGTTCAAAACAAGTTTCCTGCCCTTTTATCCATTGGTTTACCAGTGACTCAAGAACTGAAGCTTAAGCCTTGCTATATGCTTATTCTTTACTGTGAAGGGAAAGAGGGCTGGCTTGAGTTTACCTGCTCAGATCAATGAAACGTGTCACTGGAAGTGTTTTTCCAAGAATAGGAAAAGGATCCCAATGTGTAAATATTCATTATTTAGCTTTGAGGAGGGAACTAGTGGAAAATATTTATAGCTTTTCTCCCCCAGGGGCGTGTGAGAATCCTAGTATGAAGGGGACCTTCCTGTAGCCAGAGGCCGTGACTCCCTGTTTGGACTGACTCTGCAACATTAGCTTCCAGTTAATGGGAACTGTCAGCTACAGTGCACCAAGCTGTCATGTTTATAGTGTACGTGTTAAAGCCAAAATGATGAAATTTAATTTCTCCTTGATATGCCACCATTCACACTTCTAAAACTATCAGAAATTATGGAGGGATTTAACATCCAAGGTAACAGTTTCAAAGAATAAAGAAAATGACCAGGGTCTTGTTATTGCTGCTGGTGATTCTGTTATCATTCCACTGTGTTCTTTTTAGAGGAATCATGGGAGTACACCAATGTTTAAATATGTGGTTGCACAATGACACAGGTAAGTTTTTTTGTTTGTTTTTCAATAAAAGAAGGAAGAAAGAAAGGGGAAAAGTCAAAAGAATAAAATATAACAGGTTGATGGCTAGCAAAGTAAATATACTCATTGTTGAGTTTTTAAAAAGGTATCTTGGTTTTTGTCTGGCAAAGGGGAAACATTTCAGTGGTCATGCCCAGAGGTTTTTCTCATAAATATGGTATTTTAAGCAGATATAGTACAAGCTTCTAGCAGTGTCATCCTTGTGTAATGTGAGAACACATGCAATGGTGTGCATATTTTAAAAAATGTGTTTCAGATTGAAAATAAATTTCATTTATTAATTTCACTTGTTTTTCACATTTTAGCTAGGATAACCACTGATAAATTACTAAGTATAGTGAGTATAGTTTTTGCTTTGAATAACAAATTTGTTAGATTTTGGATTCTTCAAGATGATTTACTTAATTGGTTTGAGGAGCTACAGGATTTTTGTATGGTGGTTACATGGGAATGAGTGTAGATTCAAGGCCCTAATACTGCTAATTTTTTGGAGGGTCTACTTCAGATATTTGTTGACAATGACAATGGGAGATGCATTAGAAATAAAGCTTAGTAAGTAAGGACTAAAAATGTTTCTTATGTATGTTTTTCCTTTATAGTATCTACATTTTATATTGTATCTCTTTTTCTCAAGCAGGAAGCAAAAATTATAAATGTTAATTTATTCATTTTGAGCCTATCTGGATTTTATAGATTCTGGAAACTGATGCACAGGAAATATTAAAGCTTCCCAGTGCCTTATGTGGATCAGTAATAAATCAGATGTAATGAAAATTTCATGTTTCTTACCAGGTAATTAATATGAAATTAAGGTAAATTTCATATTAACGAATACGTGTGATAGAATCAAACCTAATGAAGATGGTAACAGATTCTATAAGTATACACTTTGATTCTGTAATCAGTTTTTTCTGTTGCTTGCCCAATGTTAAATTTAAAATAGTTGATCTGGTCATTCTCATATCTCGATTCACTTTTACTCTTGGGAAATCATCTGATTCTTTGTTTTGTTCATTCCAGATAGTATTTTAGTTGCTTTAGGGAGTGGAGAAAGGGTTACTGAGTTGGTTTATTGGTTAGTTTGGGGACATTTGATGTGTGTTGCAGTAGCTTTGTTTTGTGCGTGTGGATATTGAGTGGATTGGTTTGTTGGTTTGGGGCCATATAATGTGAATTAAGACAGCTTTGTATTGTATGTAGGATATTGAATGGGTTGTTTGGTTGATCTGAGGACATGATGTCAGTTGGGGTAGCTTTGGAGCAGAGGTTTGAGAAGCAGTTTGGTAAGATCACTTTTAGTAGAATAAGTGAGACCTTTGTTCCAGCTCAGTATAACTTCAGGCAAGACATAAAATCTTCTCTTAATAGTAATGGACTAAAGATACTGTAACTTTAAATGGTAATAAACCCCTTTGATTTGTACAGTAAGGTATAAAAGCATAAAATAAGATAATTGAAAATGTTTCAACAATTTGAATCACTTAATTTTTTACTTAATTGAGTGGCTATTCAAAGACATTAAAGAAATTGTTCTCTTTGGGCATTTTTAGATGGCTTGTAGTTGTGAAATAGCCAAAATCAAGACAGCCTTTATATGTTACATTATGCAAAGCTTAAGGTCAGGCACTCTTTTCTGGGTGTGTGCTTGCAGAGTGTGCAAACTTCTTCTCTGTCCTACCTCTCCAGACTCATTATATACCAGCTCTTAAGAGCCAAAGGGGCCATAGGCTACATCTGTTGCTACTATTTAGGAAGACAGCAACACCTGGAACTACCAGAAAGTTCATATGGCCATTTCCCTTTCACATAGGCAAATGAGAAGAGTTGTTATGTAAAGTGTTCAGTTATGCAAAGTCATTTCAGTCTTAAGCAGTTTATATACAGAAACACTGCCAACATTATGAATTTAGCTTACTATGTTTTCAACCAAGAAATCAAGCAATGAACATATTTGCATGTTCTGAAAGTAAGTAATTTTGATGTAGTTGATACCTAAAGGGAAGTTCCCCCCAAACCTTCTCCTTCACCCCTGGCTTCACATCAGGATGGAAACAGCATTTATTGAGCCAGTTCTTGCATCTTTCTTCTTAGGGCAAATCTCTTTCATTGGGAGATGTCTGGCCATGAGGAAAGCTGTTTTTTTAATGAGAAAGTAAGTGGTCTGATCTTTATGATTGTGGTACTTGTTGCATATAAGCCTTCAATAATTTGTATTTGAGAGAATCATAGTCTTGATTTTGTGAAAACCTTCCATTAGCCAACTGAGTTAATCAGGCATTACACAGCATTTCCATGTCAAAAATAGTAATCCATTGGCAATGATAGTAGTGCATGATTGTGCAATGCTCCAGATGTTAACCCTATCATGCCTGTCCTATGGGGCAGTTTAATAAAGCACCTAGCATAACAGCTGCCCAAGATAAGTGATTGTAAGTAGTAATAATTAATTATAAGTACCAGGGTCATAAAATTATGGTGGTATGTTTTCATTAAAATCCACATGATTATTTATTTTAAAAACAAGTACAGAGAATCTGTTGATATAGGTGAAGTTTTAACATCCAAAAACAATTGTTTGGGCTTTGAAGACTGCAAAGTCTAAAACAACTGAGTGTCAAATCCATTCTAACTAGGATATGGACCAGGACAAACCATACTGTGACCATATTTTCTACCCATATAGACCTATTTTGTAGGCATAACTATACTGGCTATAGATATAGTACAAGTTATATCTATAACTTCTTCTTATAGGATGTGTTTAGAAGGCTGAATAAATAATCTCACCTCTGTCTCTTAATGATTGTGTTATATATCTGTAGATAAGAGTCCTTACATCTTTTGTAGTTGAATTTGGCAGGCAAAATCCGTCATCCCTACTTTAGGATGTTTTTATGGTTTTGTTACCTAGGAACCCATCTAAGAGCCTAAGAATGTAAAAAGGGGGTAAAGAGCCATAAAGTTGAATACCAAAGAAAAAGCCTCTGTAGAAAGAACATTGATCTTGTTATCTAAAGACTTGGGTTCAAGTCACCTCTTACTAGCTGCCACCTCTGAAATGTCACTGAAACACACCTATTTTTGGTGTCTTCATACCTCAAGGGATGATAATTCATAGGGTGATTATAAAGCGCCCAACTTATGTTTCAGATGAAAAGTTTCCCAGCCCTATAATTTTTGGTGTTAACCCTATCATGCCTCTCCTATGGGACAGTTTAATAAAGCACCTAGCATAGCAGCTATCCAAGATAAATGATTACAGTCTTTGTCCACAAAGACTATCTATCATCTATCTATCTATCTGTCTATCTATCTATCTATCTGTCTATCTGCTATGGTCTGAATGTTTACATTCAACCAAAATTCATATACTGAAACCTAATTACCAAAGTGAGGGTATTAGGAGATGGGGCCTTTGCAAAGTGACTAGGTCATGAGGCCCTCATTAGTGCCTTTATAAAAGATGCCCCAGAGAGCTGCCTTGCCCCTTCCATCATGTGAGGTTACAAAAGAAAGGTGCCATCTGTGAATCAGAAAGTGGGTTCTCACCAGACACTGAATCTACTGGCACCTTAATCTTGGACTTCTCAGCATCCAGAACTGTGAGAAATAAATTTCTGTTGCATATAAGCTACCTAGTTTATGGTATTTTTTTATAGCAGCCTAAATGGGCTAAGATACTGTCTATCTATCAGTCTGTCAATCTATCTATCCATCCATGTACGTATGTATGTGTGTGACATACACCCAGTAATATACTTCCCAACGTTTAATATCGAATGTCAAGTTCAGATATAAGCAAATTCCTTGACAGTATGGTTTTCAGTTGCATCAGGATGCTATCTTAAATTGAAGACCCCTTTGATTAGGATATGCCATTTCTGGAATATTATGTAATATCCCTCGGCTGATGACAACTTCCTCAGTGGCAAATACCACACTACCACCATTAGATCAGCATCCCCTTTACCTTTCCTCTTAATAACAAAAATTACCCCCAGAAAGATACTGTCAAGGCATATCAGTTTATAACACTAAACTTTTGAGATATCTACCTTAATATAAGGGCCTATTCCTCTATTATTTATCAGTTTTTTAAATCAATGATAATGTAGCAGTTTAAAGGAGTCCTAAATAATACTATAGTGTACACACTCATATAATACTGTAGTGTACACCCTCATATGTTTACATGTGATATATATTAATTCATCCTTAGCTAACAAACTTTCCTATTATGTTGGAAATATTTCCTACACTAACAAAATAACAAACACACATACACACAAACACACACTCTTGTTCCTGAAATAGAAAACCCATTGTTTTGTAAACAAAGTGACAATAGGTGCTATGAGGACAAGCTGACTACAACACATTTGTTGCTCCATGTGGCTCTGCCACTTGTTCTGACATCATCTCTTAAATCTTGAAAATAAATCTGATATCAACACTGTATCCATTGTAGATCCTCTGTAGTAACTGGAGAGTGCAGGGAAACAAATTATACATCAAGGCCTTTTGCTGTGCTGTTTGGATGAGAACAAAAAAGGAACATCCAGATCCATAATTTTAAGCATAGTCTCTTTCCCCTAGCTCTTTCACAAAAAGACAGCAGAATTTGTTCCTGTGTAACAAACGTGTTTCTCATGTTTTGAAAATATTTATTGAGGATTTTTACATCCCAGTTTTTCTTCCAAGAATGTTGAATCACGATTGCTTTAATAGGACAAAGCAAGCTGACAGCCCACATACAACCTGTTATCAAGACACTCTTGAAAATATGTTCTATTTCTAAATAGTCAAGAAACTTGTGTTTTTTAAAAAATTTCTTTACCATAAAGCTCTCTCCAATTGAATTGCCCTATTCAATGCAGTGCATACTTAATAACAACCACTTTCCCTTCAAGAGAGACTACAAGGGAAGTGCCTGTTTATTTAGCTGATCACTTAGTTCTTTGTTGCCTGGCATAGGGTTCCATTGTACATGAAAGGCACAGAAGCAGCACCCCCATCCCGAATGATTTGTGCAGTGTTTTTAAAAACTTAGTGCCATGGAGCAATTTTCTACTTTGAATTTTTTGCTTTGTAGCCTGTTACATTATGCCTTAAGCTTACATTGCTTCCTAAAACTGTCATTGAAATGAAAAATAAAGAAGATAACAGCATAAATTTTAGGTTTCTATACTGCTATTCTGTTTTAGGTTAAAAGTAGCTACTATCGGTAACTGTTTTCTTTACAGGTGACATGGACAAATTAAACAGATGTCTTCAGTTGCAAACTCTATAATGCCAGGGACCATTTTATCAACACACTTTCTCACTCTACTCTATAGTGACATCATTAGTAGTGTAGAATCAGTACTTAATGCACATATACTAGAGCTTTTATAAGAAAATCTGAATCTAGCCTTCAGGAAATTAAATGTTGGCCAAGAGTTTAAGGTGTTCTCATACAGTTTCCTGATTATGTGCTTAGTTTGATAGCTTTGAAAACTTGTTTTGAGTAAGAAAATTGTGTTTGCTTGAAGTGATCCCTAATTCCTTGTTTTTCTTATTTTCAGCAACTCCCAGTTATTTTTGTATGTTACTAGTCCCTCCTTTTTATTGATATATTGAAAAGCATGTGAAGAAATAAGTTCATATGAAGCAATTATTGATTTAATGTTTTCATTTCTCAATGATATTTACATTTTAATAGAGAAAGAATATAGAAATGAGTAACACAAAGAATGTCTTAATAATGGTGGAATTTCCAGCAGTGGACCATTCCAGAGTGGTATATTTTGAGGGCAAAGGGAGCTTCCTGGCCCTGCTGGGAAACCCTCCTTCCTTGGTCTAGTTTCTAGCAAGCCATACTGTCTGTCTTTCCTAGATATCCTACTGAACATGACCAAGATGGCCCCTTGCTTGATTTATGAATAGGGGTGGGGCTTGGAGGATTACTGTTCTCTGCTTTCTAGACTGAATTCCATTGTACCAATGACTCTCATTGGAATTGGCTCAGCTTTTTGGACCCTGTACCTTGGTCCACTTAGCTGTGTCCACCTGCTTTTGGACCATTCCTACTTTGTCAGTTCTTATACTTTATTCTAGGGATGAATATTTGCCCAGTTCCACCAGTCTCCCCAGTCAGGAACTTTTATTGTAACCAAACATGCCTCTTGCTTAGGATTGCTCAGGTTTTTACTGTCTACTTTTTGTTTCTGAAAAAAAATCAGTTATTTTAACTGAAAAATAATTACCTAATCATTAACCATACTTCATGGAACACTTGCAAATCTAAGTTTCTATCAATTCTAAATTGCTGTGATTGTATATCTGATAAAATAGGCTAAAACAAAGTAGAAAATGCAGGTAGTACTCAAGGTTTTCTTACTTAACAATGTTGAGTACAAAATGCATTTTGAGAAAATAAGTGTTAGCTCAATTATCTCTTAAATTTCAGAATTCACCTATCTCTCTCCTCCTCCAAAGATGAATTTTGTACTTTTCCACCTCTCATTCCTGACTCAGAGATCTCTCCACTTCTTAAGGCTCTGCTTAGATGTTACTGATTTTCTTTGATCAAGTTTTATCTCTATACACCATATTTCTCATCATGGTTTGCCCAGTTGAAAAATATATGTCATTAGTCATATAGATGACATAGACAAGGAATAGTTCAGTGGAAAGTATAATCAGAGCCAGGGAAAACATTATAGAGCATTTTTTACTGTTGCTGTTAATAAACTCTTCTTTGTATATAAAGACTGTAACTTTGAACAGAGGTTAATATTTATTGTTTTCTATATGACAAGAACTGTTCCAAAATTTTGAATATACTATTTCATTTAAAACTTATTATAATCATAGGAGGCAGGTACTATTATTATCCTCTATTTATATATGAGGCAACTGAAGCCCAGGTTGTGAAAATAAATTAGCCTGTTTCACACAGCTTGTAAGTTCCAGAGCCAGGAACTGAACTCAGGAAGTCTTGGTACAGAACCTGTGTTCCTTGCCACTTCATTATTGAATACCTACTCCAGGTGCAGGACTATACTAAAAGCTTTTTATTTATCATATCTAAGCCTCATAAACCCCTGGGGGATAGATATCATGAGGTTCAGAGGATTTATTGGGCTTGCCAGGAAGCAAAAGTGCTGGGGCAAAAACCATTTGGATCCAGGACTCTTTGTATCACCACACCAACCTGTTCCCAAATGTCACCCATGGATTACACATAACTATTAGGGGTCATATTTAACACATGGGGCCATAAGAACACTTTTGTACAAAATGAGCATTAAGCACATGTTATCAGCTATTGTTTTTACATCTTTTTATTTTGTGGGATATTTTTCATAGAAGTGGTGTCTAGTTCATTGTAGATATATTTTCTAGTATAAGAAGGATATAGTTAACTGAGTCAACATGAATATACACAGCAGACAGTTAATAGGAACCCTAAATTGAAGTTATTAAGGGGTGTTGGAGAGATTGCCAGTATTTAGTAGTAATCAGAGCCAAATCTCTGACCTAGATTTGATCCAGGGTTGCTTTGGAAACAGGAGCTTTTGAACTGCTTTTCCTAGTAAATTCCTTTGTTTAAGCTAAATACATCTGAAGCATTTAGTATTGTTAGTCCAAACTTCTGGTGACACTTTAGTCATGAAAACAATTATCTGGCCACTGGATGCCACTGTTGCTCAACCAGAAATCAAAAAATGGGAATTCCTGTGGCAATATAATATTAGCCAATTAAAGAGCATTATTGCTATTACTGACTGTGGATTTATGCTACCAAACTATTTCTCTTGATGAATGCAATTCCTCTAGACGAGTTGTACTTGCTGAGGGCAGGTAAAGTTGAGAAAATATGTAAATAGTTAACAATGAATTTTTTGGTATATTTTACTTTCAATTACCCTGCAATAAAAATACTTTTTTTTTCCTGCTTAGTGTACTGTAACTGACAGTCTCCATTAGTTATCAGCTAATGTTGCAGAGTAAGACCAAAGGAGGTGTCATGGCCTCAAGCTATTAGAAGGGCCTCTTCATCCTAACAAAGACCCTGGGGTGAAAATAGTTTGCATGAACAGTCACTGGAATATTATTCAGACTCACTAAGCACTGCATTGTAGAGTGAGAGAGTTATACAGCTTCTCCATTTTTAACAGGCACAAATAAATTAAAAATAGCTGTATTGTGTACCTTTAAAAAGTAACATAAAAATTGTGTGTGTTTGAAAAGATCAGACAAGGTTTGGGAGAAAAATGCTGAAGTGATAAATAAACATGAGGTCAGTTTAGGAACAACCATAATTGCTTTGTATGACAAGATTTGCATAGGAAACGCTTCTGATTAATGGACGGTGAAGGCCACTGGAGTGAGAACCAACCTCAGTATCTTTGCAGGATCTGTACCTTCCAATGTTAAAGGTACAGATTTAGCTAGCACAATTAGTCACTGTTTACTGAAAGGCAGATAGAGTCACAGTTCCTATTTAAATATTTGAAATTATTATTTTTATCTTGCCAGCTATGTTGATTTTATTTATGTGGTTAAAAAAATAAAAGTGCTAATTTTACATTAGTAGTGAATTTCCATTCTTCATTTTAACCATATTTAGAAAACAGGCAGGTGAGTTTTATCAGGATGACTCTTTTCAAGTCATAAATTTGAATGTGTAATACATTTGCATACATGCATGAAAGGTTTCAATTACCTAAAACATCTATTTTTTCTTGTTATTTTAAAATATAATGTCTTTATATTCTGTCTCTTGACTAGCTTTATAATTAACACTTTTATATTATTGGCATTTGCTGGCCTCACATAGTGTACTAAAATTCTGTATTCAATACTTTTTAAAAAAATATTCATTTTAGGTACTTATTTAAAAATACTAATTTGATTAGTATAATTAAAAAATACTAAATTTAATTTCTTCCTCCCTCATTTAAAAATAAAAGGTAACATAATTATTTTCTTTCAAAAACATAAACATGTCAGGGGGAAAGTGTGTGAAAAAGTAAAGGGAAGAAGGAGGTCCTATCACCTCTAGAAATATTTACTTGGGGATTTTTTAAAATGTCAGTGTCATACTAAACTGGAAAAAGGTAGTAGGATACTAATTAATTAGAAGAAAATAGAAAGTATTTTTTCCATTTTATAGCAAAAATTTCAGTGAAATTAAACATGTATTTTATATATATATATGAAAGTATATATACATATATAAGTAGCTAACGTATTATTTTCACAGCAAATACTAGAAGATAAGGTTGTGCTTCAATGTAATCACGTGAAGACATAAATAAAATTACTTTCGTAGTTTGTGGTAAATACTATCACTGATTCATCCTCTTTAAATAATATTCTGTGAGAGTTATGGTGCAAAGAACATGATGACAGTATTCAGAACAATATTCTGAAAAGAATACTAGAGAGACAGAAAACATTTACAATTATCATTATATTTTCAGTATAATGCATAGCATCTTCTCCAGTGTGTTGAGGAGTTCCTAAATGGAGTGATAAGTAAATACAGTAAGACATGTAGTAATTCCATTTGTCTAAAAGTATTCATTTAGCAAAGTCACGTTAAGCTGTATAAAGCAGACTTCTCCTGCCCTCCCATTCTATCTAATAGACAACAATAAATTATCACAATTGTTTTATTTTCTTCCAATATTTGATTAGACAAAGAACATTTTTCTTTCTCTATCAATGTGTACCCAAAGTGAATACAGAGAATATGAAGTCAATATGCATATATTAGCTAAGATAAATATTAATGCCTTACATTGTAATAATACCTATTATAATTTTCTTGAAAATATAGATAAAATGCACAAGTTTGTTAGTGGAAATATTTTATACAGTATAGACAAATACTACAAAGGAGGATCTAGTATAAGTTTTCCTTATTCCACAATTTACATAAATAATTATCAATTGTTTATAAATTGGTTCTATTTACAAAGTAAGTTAGGCTCATCATGGAAGACCAGAAATGATCTTGTATGGCACCACATACTGTTATTACAATGATTTTAAATGGACTATGTATTTGAGAAAGTATTGCTTAAAAACTGTTTAAGTAAATGGCCCCAATTAAAGCTAGGTCCAGAGAACAAAAACTATTTCTCTAATTTTATATAGCTTAAGATTTTTTCCTTATTCAAATTATTTTGGTAAATGTAGATATTCTTCCCTCATATTCAAAATATTGTCCAGCCTGGCCTTTCCCTTTCTTAATAAAATTAAATTGGATGCTGCTATTTTTGCATTGGGTTTAATATTATCAGCTGTTAGGATATCTGTATTGTTTTTTTTTTTTTGCCATATTGCTTTGATACAGTAGCACATTACTAAAATGTTTGTTGTATTGGTAATTCAAATATTCAAAGCTGGATGCAAATCAAACTCTGTTCACGGTTGGATTTCTTAAACGATTATCTAAGACATCAAAGCAAAGATATGCCAACTAGTATTTGTTTTTCTAGAGTCATATGGTCCTTTATGGCAAATCAAAAGGGAAAACATTTATCAGTTTATCAATATAAATTAAAAACCATCCTTCTGAAAAAAATACATAAATATCATCCCACATTCTTTTATTAGTGCTTTCTCTTTTATCATCAAACATGATCAGTTTAACTTTTGCCTTTTTAAAAAAAGATTTTATTCTACTTTGTGAGATTTAATAATTCTGGCAGCTTCTCTTTTGGGCCCTCTCCACTGGCGAATTGCAGTATTAAATGTTTAAGAACATGGAATATTCTCTGAGATGCATAACTTGTGAATGCAGAAAATTGTGATTCACTTGGGGCCACGACCAAAAAGAGAACCTGCCAAATGTCTTGAGCCACATAACAGCTTTTTCAGAGGCAAGGACAGGCTTGGTAAGGATATGGTGCCAAGAGAATTAGAGAACTACAGTAAAAGAAAGGAAACTGGATTATACTGAGAAGTAATTGATCAGGCAAGGAGGAAACAGACTATTAAAATGTTGAAAGAAGAGGACTCAACAAGTTTAGGATCCTTTCTGAAGTTTTAGAATCCTTTTCCTGAAGCTTTGAAGATTCATCCATCCCTGTACAAACCTGGGAAGAAAATACATGGTTTCTAAATGATTACTTTAGTTGACTATTTGGCAGGAGTTCAAGAAAAATTCTAAGAACTCTTTGTGACCCTAGTAAAATTAACATCCATTTTTGGGTGCATGGCAAATGTAATTTCAGCTTCCTTTACAAAATCTATTTATTAACTATAACATGATTATTCTCTTTGCAAAGTTAAAAATACAGAAGGAACAAAGTAGAGCATAAAAGATGTTCCCTGAAAAAGAAACTAAAACACTTTATCTTGATACAGATTTCAGGCCAGGCCTCAATAAGTAACCTCAACCCACATATCCTCAATAAGTAACCAATAAGTAACCTAAATATAAATTATTTATAAATATATAGACATGCAAAAAGAGAAATGTCCCTTTCCTTTTAGGTTTTAATTGGCAACTGCTATTTAAGGTTTACTTTGTCTTCAAGCTTATAAAGCAATAGAAGAAAGCTATGTGGAACACAAAACCTTGGTTTAAGAAAATATGTAAAGAAAATACACAACAGGGAAAGGTTTTACCAGAAAAAATAATTTTTGTATAAATTTTTTGGAAAATACTACTCTATCCACAGGGCTGAAATTGTTTTGCAGTTTCAACTACAAATCAAAACTGTCTATAAGAACTTGGATAGACACCAATGAATGGAGATAAAAGCTAAACAAGATTTGATTGATTTATGTTCAGTCACTCCTCCATAGCACTTAAAAAATTAAGGCTTAATCATGTACATAGAAGGAAAATAACACAAACCAAAAGTGAAATATTCTTGAGAAGGTCCTCCTTGAATATTAACTTAACTAAGGTAACAAAAACAGTTTTTTTAGTTAATGTTTATCCCTATGCATTTAAAAAATGTTTGAATTTTTAAAGTTTTTTAAAAATTTGGCCTTGAAATATTGAGTGTCACTAAAATATGAGAGAATTCCAGACCTCAGAAGGATAGGAGGAAAAGTGTTATTTCAAGTGCAAAGTTAAGCAACAAACAAACGAATAAAACCCACCAACACTGTGTCTGTCATCTGCTTGTTCATATTAATACTGAACCTGACTGGTATTTACTACAATTTCTTTTTGGCTAAAAGAAGAGTAAAGATCCAAAGTGTTGAACACTTCCTAGTAATATAGTAGTAAGCTTATATGGATATTTTCCTAAGGCAGTGCTATGGACTGAATGTTTGTGTGCCCCTAAATTCATATGCCGAAGCCCTCATTCTCAATGTATTTGGAGATAGGGTTTTTGGTATTTAATAATTACGTTATGAGGGTGGAGACCTCATGAATGGGATTAATGACCTTATCAGAAGAGACAGGGGAGAGATGATCTCTGTCTCTGCCATGTGAAGATACAGCAAGAAGGAGTCCATCTACAAACCAGAAGAGGGCCCTCACCTTGAAATGAATTGACCAGAAGCTTCCTCTTGGACTTCTCAGACTCCAGAACTGTGAAAAATAAGTGTTTGTTGTTTAAATCACCCAGTCTATGGTATTTGTTATAGCAGCATGAGATGACTAAGACCAGTAGTTTAAGTTGTGTCTGTGGCCCAAATGAAGTGGTATGTATGGGTGAGTGGGGGAAAAGAAGAAGGAATATGAGAGAATTAAGTATGTGGAAGTTATGACTTGCACTTAGTAGGTGAAGGGTAAATCATAGACTCATAAAGTCTTAGATTTGGGATGTAACAACTCCTTCCACTAAAGATGAGAAATGGGCACAAGTATGTGAAGTGAGTTGCTCATGATCCCAAGATAACTTAGATAAGGAGGAAGATGATGATGGACAAGAGATAAAATTAGAATTCTGTATTTATTTTTAAATGTTCAGGAGAAGATAATTGACTTATGATAGAGTCTCATTTCCTCTTCTTAACTGATATATGTCCCAAATTTATATTTATGGCCAATGGCAAAATATTTAAAGGAGCAAGCTCTAATGTGACCTTTAGAGAAGTATTAGAAAGAAACAAGCTGAAGATTGGAGTGAACTACGAGACTCTGCAACAAAGTTAGGGATCTAATTCAACGCTGAACTCTGAGTTCAATGTGTTCTTTTTCCCCAACAGCAGCATTTTGTCACTCATTATGTCAAGAATCTCCTTGAATTCTATTACTAATGGAAGAAATAAAGTAAAGAAGGGCATATGGGAAAGCAGCACAGGACAAAGTCATCTCTATGTTGGGGTTATGGCTTCAGCCAAGGGAAATCATGAGAGACTGGGAAAGGAAACTAAAGAATATGGGCCATAGAAGAATATTTTTCTCAAGGGGCATGATGGCCTATAAGGTCTCACTCAAGTTAGACAAGTTCTTTTTCCATTTCACACTGTTCTAGTTTCAGGTAACAAAAATGAAAATTGAACTAGTTTAAGGAAAAAGGGGATGGGAACAGCTAAGTCACAGGAAGAGCTTTTTCACACTCTCCAGACCCATGTGGGCTTTTGCTTCTTTCAAATAACAGATTTATTCTTTCTCACTGCAGCCTGGTCATCCCTACATAGAAGGAAACATAGAGTTTTAGATTTCAAAAGCCACCAATGAAAGACTGGATATGAACTCTTTATTTCATGCACAAAAATCTCAGATAAGGGACTTAGTGGAAGTGACTATCTCCCATGCAATTAACTTGACAGTGACCAAGGCATTTTGATTAGTCCAACTTGGTATTTTGAGTGGTCCAACATAGAGCCAGGGAGTGGGGAATTGTTGTAACGGAGAAATTGATCCAAGTTGAAAATGTAGAACTGACTGAGAGAAGGGCAGTTTCTAAAAAGGGATACTCAGTAGACAAGTCCAGGTGTTCATCTATGGTTTGCTAAGTAGCATATTGGGTTATTCAGATTTTTTTCCAGGTTGCAAGTAACAGCAACATATTTTAGTTAACTCAACTGATAGGGATTTATTATCAAGACATGGAAAGTGAAGAAATACAGAGATCCATCTTGGCCTCTAGCAATCTAGTTAGCATGCCCTTTCCACATCAGGTAGTAATATCCCCTACTCTGGTGTTCATTTCTTATAATGACTCAGTTGAGATGGGAAGCAAATGAGAGTAGACATAGAAAGAGCTAATTCTTGACTCTAGCTCACTCAAGGCAGAACAAACTGAGAATTAGAACCAAATCATGGATGTGTTGGGTAATTTAATTGGTGGACACCTTGTGTGGGCTAATAATCACAAAAACATAGACTGTTTTTTAAAGCAATGAATATTAATTGAAAGCCCTCTTTTTCCAAGAATTATTCTATAAAATATGGGTGAGACCAGGATATACTATCATAGAAGAGCTAAAAAATTGGTGGGGAGTAAACTATCACAACAAACATAACTAGAAAAAATCCAAAATATTCAGACCATTTAATTTTTCCCCATAATTTAAAGTAAAATACACAGTTCATTTATTCATTTCTTGCAACATAATTGGCATTAGAAACAAGACTTTAAAAAAATACAGAGAGTTAAACTTTTCCAAAAGCAAGAAGTTTGTGTTTGTCACTTAAATTGTTATTCTAGGGACAGAATGGAAGTTTTAAAAAGGGGAATGAGAAGAGACTGAATGAAAGAAAAGAAAACAGAGAGGGTGGGGGATAAAAATAGAAAACAAAGATAATCCCAAAGAGCAGTATGCACAGTTCTGCTGCAATCAGTATCATTCTGGCCAAGTCACCATCATCAGCTCTAGACTTAGTTTCTCCTCACCATAGGCTGCTTCTGGTAAAATAGCATGCTCAGCTTGTTTGGCCTCTTCACTGGGGCTGTTACTTGCTGTGGGTCTAAGAAAGGGAAGGGTTCAGGCTTCAGGCTTCAGGCTTCTGCTGTTCCTATCTATTCTCAGCCCTGTGGAAATTCTTAAAGGACCGAGCTATAGATAAAAGAGTAGGAGAGGAAAAGGAAGGTCTCAGATGATCATTGAGGAGGTAGAGTGGTTTGATTTTTAACTCCCCCTTATACTTTTTATTTATATATTTGCTGCTTCTAGAGAAACCAAAAAAGGAAAATAATTCATACATAGAATGCCTGTGCAAACAGCAAACCAATAAGCTACCACCCTCAGGAGATTCTGGCCCCTGCCAGGGTACAGTTTCAGAGCTATAAAAGGCAAGGGATATGTACATTGATGTGATCCAGTCCCAGAATATTTTAGATTCAAAAAAGGTGAGAGACTCCCACAGCTAGCAATGACCTCGGGATTGGGGAGCATGAACTTGCAGAGTGAGAACAAGGAAGGGGCCTAAAGCCTACTACAGAATAAGCCTAATCATTTAAGGTCAGTTATTTAAGGTTCTGACATGGCCTCCTTAAGTTCTTTCAGGCTTGGGACAATTTCTAGGCATTTAAGACCAAATCTGCTTAATGAGAATGAACCCCAAATTAAGTTGTCCTAGAGTCTATGGAAAAGGTGAAAAGACTCATAAAATCTAAAAATCAAAGTATGTGGCTCTACAAATGTGGATTTTTAGTTTGGCTCAACATCGGTCAGTTTGGGAGTGCAGAAATAATGGGAGAGAGGGCATAATTGGAGAAGTTACTGTACACACTGTTAAAGTATTTTGTAAGTGTGGAGCACGTGTGTGTGTTGGGGGTGAGGGAGGGTGCAGGGGAGGTTTGCCCGGAGCAACGTTGACTTTCCTTCTATTTCCAGAGAAAGTCCTGTCTGTAGATGGGCACAGTGGGACAATAGAGAAAATCCTTTCTTGTTTAAAAAAAAAAAAAAATATATATATATATATAAATATATATATATACATACTCTCTAAGCATCCCTGTGGTGGTCTGTCCATTCGGCAGGCCAGCTGTCCCAGGCCCCTGCCGGGGCGGGAAGAGGAGTGTTTCAGATCGTGGCCTCGGGTGAGCCCTTTAAATCCAGCTTCCCCCGCCCCCACCACCCTGCTCCCTCTCGCTGACAGGTGTTTTCCCAACTCCGGAGGCCTAGGATTTTGGGGAGTGGCTGAGCCAATAAGATTTTTCTTTGGGGGGAAGGGCGTGGCTAGTTGGGTCAGAGCAGGGGCGGGGTTTGCGCGGCTGAGCAGAGCCTGCCTGGTTGCGTGGAGGGTTGTTTTATTCCCACCGCCCCCCCCGCTTTTTTCCGGAGTCTTATTAATTTCTCTGTGGGGCTGCAGCTGGAGACCGCGGAGCGTTGGAAATGACGCTCGGAGCTTTAATTACCGCAGCCGCCGGACAAGTGTGAGGAAAGCTGACAGGAAAAAGAAGGACGGGATCTGGGGAGAAGCAAGACGCTCCCCCCGCCCCCCTTCCCTCCCGATTTGGACTGGAGGTGCAAGGAAACTGAAGAAGGAGCCGAACATAGCCCGGCTGGGGGGGAGAGGCCGGAAACCTACCCCCGCTTTGCAATCAACTTTTTTTGGAAACCTTTTTTCCCCCTGCCTTTTTTATTGTTGACCAACCAGTGAGAGAGAGGGAGAAAGTGAGGCGGGAGCGAGAAAGCGAAGGCTCACACGGGGAAATAGCTGCACAGTCCGGCCCGGAGCACCGCGCGCACACGCTCGAGCACACTCCCACACGCGAACACACGCGCTCACACTCACGCGCACACTCACCCCCTCCTCCGGTCCCCGGCCCTGGACCCGCGGTCGCGGGCTCGGTCGCCCGCCCTGGGAGTCGGTGCACCGCGCGCGCCGCGCCCGCCCCCCTCGCGCCCTCACGCGCGCCTGGCTGGGGGGATCTCCTCCGCGTGCCCGAAAGGGGGACATGCCATTTGGACATGTAATTGTCAGCACGGGATCTGAGACTTCTGAAAAATGAAGCTGGCGACAGGACTTTGGGTCTGGGTGAGCCTTCTCCTGGCGGCGGGGACCGTCCAGCCCAGCGCTTCTCAGTCAGGTGGGTTCCTTCTCGCGCGCTCCAGTTGTTGAACCTGCTGCCGCCGGCTTGGCTGCCTCGGGTGGCTCCCTTGCCCTCTTCGCCCATCCTGAATGGCGTGGAGGGACCGCTCGACCGGAGCCTCTTCCTTGGGCTCTCGGTCGCCCCTCTTTCCCTCCTAAACTTAACCTGTGTGTGCATGTGTTTTATTTATCATGAAAAATTACTCTGAGCCCCTGTCCCTTTTCTCTCTACTTAACCCCCCGTTTTTCTTTCTCGAGCGTTTTCTGTGAGCCTAAGCGGGATCCCTTCTGGTCGCGCCTGCTCGGGACATGGGAGACAAATCCCCAGTTAGTGGAGATTGTTGTCTCCCTATCTGGGCCCTCGAGGGTTCAAGAAGCCTCAGAGAAGCGCGCACCGGAGCTGGGGTCCCGGACGGTGCCGGCTGGGCCTCTTCCCGAGCCGGAGGGCAGTGGTGAGTGGCGCTCCCGGAGCGGCGCTTTGCACCTGTGTGTGCTGCCGGCGGCCAGAGCGCCCCAAGTCGCCCGAACCCTGTGGGGTCAGATGCGACTCGAGCCAAGACTGGGCAGCTCGAGTGCAGCGGGCGCGCCTCGGCCCGGGGCCCGGAACTCTGGGCCTTCTCGGCCGGCGTCCCGGAGCCCTCGCCCCATTGACTTGAGAGGCGCTTGCTCGCCCGCCTGACTTCTTTAAAAAAAAAAAAAAAGGCTTGGCCCACTTGAGCCAGAAGCCCAGCCTTCCCGTCGGTTGCCGTGTTTGGCTCCGGCAAGAGTTCTTCCTGTAGTTCAACTTGCTATTGGCCGGAGTCCCTCCAACTTCTCTGTTTACTGGCCGGCCGGGCTGCGGAGCCTGCTGGTCGCCCGAATAGATTGAACCCCAGGCGGGCGAGGCGGCTGCGCTAGGTGCGCGGCCAGGGTTTGCCGGAGAACTTGAGCCCCATGTACCTGGACAGGCAAAGGGCTAATTGACCCGGAGAGGCAGCGCAGTGGGGATGGCGCGTCGCGACCGGCAGGGCTGAGAGCACCTGCAGTGCGAGGGAGCTCAAAGTTTTTGACACTTAAGTTTCCTGGGGAGGAAAGCGGGACAGGAAAAACTGAGGAGAAGCGGTGTCTGCCACGGCCAAGGGGGGCCATTTGGAGAGCTAGGGAGATTTCCGGAACCGTCCAAAGTTGGTGACTGGAGCGTGGGAAGCTGCTTGAGGTGATAAAGCCCCCGGGAGTGGCGATAGGGAGAGCTTTAGGCCTCTGGAGGGTGTCCTTCTGACCTCACCAAGAAAACAGCGCGCTGTAGTTTTCCCGCTCCGCCCCCGTCGCCACTGCCTCCTCCTCTTTGCCTAGTAAATAACAAGTTACAATCATCGAGCCTTTCAAAATGACCTTCGAATGGCACATGTGCACCGTTTGTGCTGGCCGTTTGCACCCTCCCAATTAGTCCGAAATTCTTCATGCATACCAGGTCCCGCGCTCCAGCCACCTCCGGAATCACACCAACGCGGACTTGACATTCCAAGCGGCCTCTTAGATACATCTCTCTTTATCTCTCTCCCTATTCCGAATCCCTTCATATTTTCCCTCAATGGGTTGATTATGCACATTGACCCATTCAAAAGCAGTTGCAACCGACATGCAGGTTTAGCCAGAGGAATTTCTACCAGGCGACCTACTGGGGGCTGTCTGGTTCAGCCCCTGCCACTGGGGGACCCCGCTCCAAGTCCGCAGCAATTTGGTATTAACTATGCGGCTCCGGGTTGAGCTATGCCGAAAAGCCCTTTTCAGAATTTCTGCAAGGAATGTAATCCAAATTAGTTCTGCAGCTGTCCTTTTCCTCGTCTCAGGCGACACCAGCTCGCGCCCTAGCTCGTCTCTTCTCGTTTCCCTAGGCGAATTGTCAGACCCACAAGTGAGCCCATTTACAGCGCGAGGATTAGCGTGCCATTGTTGTTCCGTGTGTGACTCTGTACTTGAAATTCTGGGGGCACAAAGGCGAGCCTCACTTGTTCAAAACACAAAGTGATCTAGATGAAAGGGCCGCACAAAGAAAAGCTCTCGGGTGCATCCTTGGTATAATTGCAACACGCATACTAAGGTGATCCGTTGGAAACTGTAAATGCCCCTGGGGATTTCTTTTCTCATCCTCCCCCACCTCCACCCTGCTGCACCTGGCAGGGAAAGTTCAGCTGGTTTTAATGTAGTGCTTTTATAAAAACAAGTTACTATCTGGGGTGTGAGTGAGCGTCTCTGTGTTTGTGGCTGTGTATGTGTGTGGCTATGTGTTCTCAAGTAAATACATATTGCGCGTCTCCCCTCTCGCGGTTAGCAGTCAGTAGCAGTTTGGAGGAGTTTGTTTTGGTCCAAATGAGAAATTAAGTGCGGATAAGTAAACTAAGCTGCCAGAGGGCGACAAGATGTTGAGTGAATTGCTTTTAGATGAAACAAATTAAGGAA
The DNA here is from genome assembly GCA_023783475.1 of Daubentonia madagascariensis. Taxonomy (NCBI): domain Eukaryota; kingdom Metazoa; phylum Chordata; class Mammalia; order Primates; family Daubentoniidae; genus Daubentonia; species Daubentonia madagascariensis. Next base: position 74,081 of record JAKFHU010002088.1, read on the forward strand.
ACGAGGGAAGACAATCTGCTTCTCGCATTATTAGACACGCTTGGAGTTCAGGGGAAAGTGGCATATTTTTGAAATGCTAATTTCTTAAGAGGCAGAAGGAATGCACCTTAGTTACTGCTCTATGTGAGCAGAATAAAAATATAGGGTGTGGATTCTGTTGTATAGATCTTTAAGATATTTCTTTAAATAATTGTAATGGAAGAGGACCTGTTTTTATTTTTTTCTTCTTTTGCTTGGAAAAAATCAGCTTTAGAGAAGATGATTTTTTAGGAAGTCTGAAGGACTTTGTCTCATTGTCAATGATTCATTTTATCTGAAAATATTGTATCGAAAGTCCCTTTACATGCCAATTATAAAACCTGTACCACCCAAAGGAATGATTCTAAAATTTCTATCTTCCCTATATAATGGGAAGTTTCAATATTACCTTTATACTGAAATAAAATATATAGTAGTATTGAGGTGGCACTCTTACATATCTTAATAGATAAGTCATGAACAAGTTCAGTTTCCATTTCTTATTTGAAAAATTTATTCCTGCTTTTCATTCTATAAAAGTACATATATCTTTCCTACGTATTTAGGATGTATCATTATATCTCCAAATTTAGAGGTTTTTTTCTTTTGAGAAGAAAAATGTTAATAAAACTTGGTTAAGTGGTGAAAAAGGTGTTATATATATTTTCAAAAAGGAATCAATCCTTTTTCTGACAAGTGTTTAGTGTGGGCACTTCCATGGATACACTGTTTCCTTTTTTTTTCTTTTAATTTTGAAATTCTTATATATGTAAAAGGGAGCTTTTTAGAAGAAGGTACTATTTTTTTCTTCAGAATACTTCTAAATAAATTAATACCTATTACTATAACTGAAAATCACTTGAAAATACTAAAATTATGTACTGTTATGATGAAATGGAATGACTCCGGTTATGTCATTTTTCTTTTTTTCTCTTAAATTCAACTGTCTTTATTTTAATCATGCATGCATAGAAAGTCAAATTTTGTTGAAAATCAAGGCACTTACTACTTTATATATATTTTCATTTAGTCACTGGAAATATGTCTTAATTAAGAATTACTTTAGAAAATTAGCAGGGCATTCACTTCATGGAAGATTTATGTGTTTTTTATTTTAACCCGAACACAGTAAGTTTGCCTTTGCTGACTTTTAGAGTTTGCATTCATTTAATGGAAAAATCATACTTCCTCCTCAAAGTGGATTCAAATATTTAGTATTCATGAGCTTTCATCCCTTTTGTTCTTAAATAGAAGTACTATTTATCATCTGTCTTGTGCATTCACTCTTTCCATTTCTATAGATTCTTTCTTTACATCTTGTTATTTATTGAGTTTACACATGTGAATATATATTTTCCCTTCCACCACTAAGTATATTCTATTTTTGTGTCTTTCCCAGCAACCTGCCACTCAGCCACTGCAGGAGTCTTCTGAGCCAGTTCTCATTCTTTCTTTCTGATAAATCTGATATGGCTGGTTGGCTGGACAATCACAAGCCATTCCATTGCTCAGATTTATTCCTGAAAGAAAATAAAAAGGCATCGATCCAAGATCACTAGCATATCTCAAAAGCCCTGACTCCAAGGCCAAATCTTTCCACAGAGAAGTCCCTCTTACCCTTTTTCTGTACCTCTTTTCCCCTTTTGACCAAGGAAGGAAGGTGGACCACTGCCATTTAAAAAAAATGCTAGTGATGCAAGGAACTGTGTTATTTCTAAGTATTCTCTGAAGCTTGGTGATTAGAGCCACCTTGAGATTAATGGCTATGTGTGGTGCACATTTTAGACAATAAGAATTAGGACGCCTTAAACATTGCAATGCTTTAAAGTGGTGTCATTTTTGTATTATATCAAGCTGGTTGTTAAGAAAACTTAACATGTATATTTAAAATAGCCATAAGTTTTGGCTTTATTTTTGTGTTCTGCTCCTGTTAGATATCCATGTATAATGTGTAAGTGCCTAAAACATAAATGAAGCAAATGATCAAAAAGGATTTTCTGTTACCTGCAAACTTGTTGGTATTTAATCTGTTTAATTTCACTCTTTTGAGAGATACTGCTTTATAGAGATGTTAATATTTACATTGAAATTAGCTTATACAGGTTCAAGCCTACAGCTGTTCTACAAAAATTGTCAAGCATATTCCACTGTTATCTTTTACAATAATCTACTGAGTATGCTATGCAGGGTAGAATTTAATCATATTACCAACTTTACTTTAGGTTATATCATTTTAGAAATCTTCTATTATGTTACATTTCACCATATGGAACCAAATTGCATCTTTTATCTAATACTCATTTTCTGAAGTATTATAAATATTGGGAAGTCAGAATAAAACCTTACTTTTCATGATTTCTAATAGAGCTATTGACTGGATTTTTTAGTTCATAATGAAAAATAATCCCTTGATTTTCCTTTTTGTTTTTTAATAAAAAGATTCTAGGTCAATGTTTCCTGAAACCATATGTCTTGTATGTAATTTGAAGGAGACTTTCACTGCCTATTTTGTGGAACATAGACACATGGTTTAAATCAGGATTTCTACTTTTTACAGACAGTTCCTTCAGTCTCTTCTTAATACCTCAAGCAACTCACTCCATCTCTTTGTGACTTGTCAGCCTAGGGGGTGGAAATGCATGGAATGTACTCTTTATTTCTTCACTATATAGCAGTTTTCTGAAAAATAACCTTAAAATCTTCTGTGATATTGAAATACATTCTAGTAACAAGTTAATTGTTTTTGTACATGTAATTTAAATGGAATATGTAATTTAAAACATGTACACACATGTTAATAAACATAATGTAAGCTTTCTAGCAGACCATCTCTGTGAGAAGAGCACCTGTCTAAAGAAATAAAGAGGTTGTTGACTCTAAGGCATTTGTATTTGAAGGCCATTTCCCCAAAATATTATTTTTCGGAATTGCTCTATTGTCTCTTTAGATTTCATTGTATATGGTTTTTTCCTGATTTGTTGGTAATTCTGAAATGTTTATTAAATAAATTGACCTATTTACCAATACTTTAATTAAAGCTTTAAAGCTGCTTTCTTGTTTTTGTATTTGATACTTAAACTAGTGCTTTCTATTTGTACACATTTTTCAAGAGAGAACAGAGCTGTCTCACATTTATGATATAGAGTTGAAATATGTGGAGGTTTTAGAACCTAATTCTAAAGAGGTTATGTAGCATATAGTAATTGTTATATAGTCATTTTCATTTTGAATAAGTGATGGCTCTGTAGGCCCATCACTTTGCACAACTCCAGGGGGCAGCAGCCCCATAGAGTTTAATAGGAATGGTGCATGCCTGAGCTATGGGTAGTGCAGCAGCAGTCCTGCTGTTGTGTGATGCTAGAGAATAAAGCACTAAAATAAAAGTTAGGAGATTTGGGTTCCAGTGGTACAATCATTTGTTATGTGGTCTTGGGCTAGACTGCTTGCCTCCTCTAAATTTCCTTACCTCCATTAGTGTAGCTAAAAGTCATTCCTAAACTATTAACACCTAGAATGTTTTCTAATGACTCAGATTGATAGATAAAGGATGTTTAGACTTTTTAGAAAAAAAAAATCCACTGGTTTTCAGTTGTTTTTGCATGTGGACCTATTTTTTCCAAGTAAATTCATATATGTAGCCCTGATATCTAAACAGGTAAAAGGGTAAATGGAGAGCTGCTTTTGTTAAAGCTGCAGTGAGAAGCCAGCTTTGTGGGCCCCCTACCTTTGACACTCCCCCACTTTCCTTCTACTGTTGTCTCTACTATCCTGCTCTGGCATCACAGAAGTCTAGCACTATTTAGAAACCACTGATCTAGTCCAGTCTTCTCATTTTTTAAGTGAGGAAACTGAGAGCACAAGGATGTTAGGTGATATGTTAGTGGTAGCTCCTGACACCAATACAATTTTCTATAATATACATAGAAGTATTTAAAAAGTCATAGGCACTTTTAGAAAAAAAGAGTGAACAAATAAAAGCTTACGTTGTTTTGAAAAAGAACTGCACACTTGAAATGAAGATGAGTAGATTGGATCCACAGGCCTACTTACCATACTGTGTACTTCTTTGTAAGGGAAAGACTGTGGGATCAACATCATCTTTATATTTAGGAAGTAATTACTGATTGCATTTATAACTTATTACACATGAATATTAAGGAAATAAAGTAACTTTCTTAAGACATAGTTCTGTAAGACAATCTGTTTACCTAGTTAGGCCTATGGGGACATAGAATTTTGACCCTAAAAGTCGCTTAGGAAGAACCCACATTAGTATCTCTATATAATAGCACTTTTAAGAGTTTCTTTTGCCTGGGACTGTATGGAGATGCCCAATAAGTACAGAATGGTAATTTTTCCATTCTGTAATAAGTAATATGCATGCTTAAATAAAATGGATTCTAAAGGATAAACAGTGGGTTACTCATCACCAATTAGTTGATGGAGACACTTAACCAACAAATCCATGGGAATACTTCAGATTGTTCCAGGACCATCCCGAGACCTGAAGTTCTTTATCATTTCTATTGTCTTTGTTGGGCTCTCTTCTTTCATCAGGTTCCTACTAAGACATAGTTGTATTCTTTGAACAAGTACATATGCAAAGCTTTCAGTACTAAGAATTTATAAATTTATTTCTATGGCACATTTGCTTCCTTCTAGTTGGCTTCTGCAAAACACTACCTCTGGGCCTTGTGACCTTGCAATATTGTTGATCTAAACTTAACTCTCTCTGGTTGTGGCCAAGTTCCCTCAAGTGCCTGAGCTTTCTTGGGCATGATCAGCATTCTCATGGGCCCTAGTGACTGAAGGGAGGTTTGAAACTTGGTTTGACAGGAAGATTGTCTAGAGTCTCCTCCTGTTAGAAATTGGAGATGAAAGTGGACCTCTGTAAAAGATTAACAAAGAAACCATGAAACTTCCTGTGCAATATCATTAAACCTCTCCCTTGAGAAGGAGCTCAAGGTCATTACTATTAATCACATTATTTCCAATCTTGTAGGGGTTACTGGAGTATACTAAACACCAATAACAATATGCAAGACTTGGTTTCTGAATCCAGGGAGCTAACAATAAAAGGAATTAAGACTGTGTGAAGATTTATAGTATATTTCATTTGGAACATAGTTTAAAGGTGTTTAAAGAGAAGAAAATGAATAGTACAATAAGCACTCTTTTATTTTCTGAAAAGATCAGGCTTGTAAACAATCAGTTTCACCTGCTAAATCTTTACTACTCTGCTGAGCTTTACTTAACGCCTGGTCCCATGAATCTGGTATAGGTGGATAACCAAGTGTTAAGCCTTTGGGATACAAGTAGGGATTGTAAATCCGCTTTCAAAAAATGCATCTGTTGGTCTTCTATCCTTTTCTGTGGTTATCTCGTGGCTGGTTAGGACTGAAAAAAAAAATTGGCAACAGATTCTCCAGGTTCTGTGACTATATCTAGTATAGCCATGGCTTGAGCAGTTAAGTGGTGCAGTCTTCTATTTCAGGATGGGTTCCCATCACTAGCAAGGCGATGCCTAATAGGTGTCATGGATGGCAGTGCCTATTTTGCTATAGACAAACTCTTCGTTTATTAAAATCTTTCTTTGTTATTATTTCCTATTTTTCCCTGTAGGCTTAAAGAATATGAGAATATGAGTTTCTTTCTATAGGGACCTATGAAAACCAAATAAAAATAAAACAGAATAATATATCTTTTGAACACATACTCTCATTTTCAGGAGTTCCTTTTGTCTGGTCATTTTGTGTAGAACTAGAGCAGCTAAGCAAGTTTTGTTTGTAAGTAAAGTTGACTGCATGGCATATTAAAGTCTACTCCTCAAGGTTTTTATAAACATCATCTGGTCCTTAAAAACCTTACAGCCAGGCTACTGCAAGATCCTCTTTCCTGGTCTCCTTGTTCCATGTCCTTGTACCTCCAAGACCTCCTTCCTGTCACTGTCAGGTGACCATTTCTAATATTATACTTTTATTATCTTAGTTTTTATTCTGAAGCCTTCAGTGGACTCTCATGGTAAAGCTCAAAGTCTGCTAAAATAGTCTTCAGTTTCCTTTTAATTCCTGTCTTAGAGTTTCTTAAGATGTATTATATCTAAAAGCCAGGCTGACCTAGTCAGTATTCTATGACTATGTTGAGCTTATTGTTTTTACTTTTGACCCCTTGCCCTGGAACTCATGGCTTACTTGATGCCTCTGCCTGACCAAACTTTTGAATCTTTTAAGTTTTACTTTACATTATGCCTCTTCATTTCATCTTCCTTCACCAACTACCCTAGCCTATAGTCTTCATCAATATCACTTATCTGGCATTTAATCTAAACCAACATATAGTTTTAATTTTTTAAGTACAAGAGTTTTTATCCCCTGCAGAGATTAAAATGATGCCACATATAAAGTATGCTCTTTAAAAATATTTTTTTAAATGAAAGAATAACATATATTTGCTGGAGCAATTGTAAGTGCATTCACGGATGGCTATTATTTGTAATTAAACCATATAGTGCACAAAGCAAGTTGTTCTAAAGACATAATTATAGAATTCTTAATAATAGATATTAGGCATGTTTACCCTGGCAATTTCTTTGGTGGGTTCTTGAGTGTCCTAGGGTATTTCTTCAAATGGAGTGTTTCCAAGACTCTATCATTTATCCCCATGCTCATTTTTAGAGTCTTCCCATAACAGGGTACAAAGTATTTCCACTGGTTTTATTTTTGGAAAGTTAAATATATGTGAATACCATCCTTAAACATGTAAATATTTTATAGTACATTATTTTTGTGTTATATGGCTATTATATTGCTATTTCTTACTTATCTCCCATTTAAAATTTTTAATCAGTTTAAATAATAAGCATGTGCTGACCCACCAGTGTATTTCAGGACCATTTTAGGAACTGAGGAGGAGATATAAAAAGCTCAAGATGACAACTTTTCCCTTCTTTTAAAGAAGGATAGATGAGGCCAATAAAACACAATATAAAAAAATGTTATTAAGTGATTTTGCAAACTCTTGGGAGGAATATTTGCCTCCAGAGAAATACTAATAAGTATTTCATGAAAAAGGGTTTCAGACAGAATCTGGTATTTTCTATTCCGAGATATACGTGATAATACAACTTTGTTGTAGCTAAGATTTCTCAGCATCTTAAAATAGACAACTAGACATATGCTTACCATTTTAAAAGGATCCTATAAAGGAAGCACTTGCAGTATAACTGAACTGAGAGGTGACGGGGATTCGCTTAACTGCTCTTTTAAATGATTCACTCTGCATTCTGAAAATTGGTGAAATGATTATAGTATTTATAGAGTCAGAGTCTACCAGGGAAAATCTCTTCTAGACATTTCTTCTCAGGTTACCAGATTCAAAGAAACTGTCAACCTTTCTAGGCCACTAGGGTGCACTAATTGTACCTTAATTTATAATTCCCTAAAAGAGTTAATGTTACTTTCAAAATTACCTAACAGTCTGCAGAGTAATCTATTAATGAGAGAATTGGAAATGGAGACATTAGAAATTTGGTCTGAAATTTTTTTTTAGAACGTTCCTGATGTTTTTTACTTTAAGAGAAGAAAGTTTGAGTTAGGGATTATTGTTCTTACATTGTAGATGAAGAAATAGAGATATAAAGGAATATGTGAGGATAAATCCTGACTGGTGCATTAGTCTGGTACAGCTACATGTCTGCCCTGAGAGCCAGCTGGCTCCGCCTTCTGCCTTTCAGCCTTTTGCGTGCCTTCCTCACAGCAACAGAAGCTAGTGATGCCTCTCAAAGGCATGGTTCCTACACTCTACCTGCCCACTGTGCAAGAAAGGGATGTTTAGCACTCCAGATCCTTCCGTCTTCATGTCAGCAGCTCTTTTTGCTTTCTTCACAGCCACATGAAGAAACTTGTCTAATAAATGTATCAGTTAAGGAGTCCTGCTTTAGGTTACTCTGTAGTTTCCTTCCTCCATTGTATTCTCCAGATTTCTCTCTTTGTACTGTGTATGTCAAGGAACCCATCTTATAAGCCTCATCTTCTTGAGAAAACTTCAAATCAGGGGCATATGCAAGATTTTGAGACCTGCATTTATGCAATTTAGGAAACCTCTTTAAAAACGATACAAAAATAGAAATACAAATTAAGTACAGGGTCTTGGGAAGCACCAATGCAACAGAGGGGTTCTGAAACTGAAGCCTTTTTTAAAACTTTGTGATAAATCTGCCTGTATTTGAAAATTATACATTTTTAGGAAGTAATATGGCCCATCTTTTATCTGTGAATTTTGGGTGTCATTATATAATTTCTTGGGTTTTTTTCCTAGGGCATGTAGTTAGTGTCCATTATGAATGTGGAAGAATGCATTACTTCAAGAAGAAAATTTTTATATAGTGTAAAATCATATTGTAAATCACTTCAGTATATCTTTGGATCAAATAATGTACTATATGAGATAATTTTCAGAATATTTTCTAAGTATGAGCATTCCTAATCCAGATATATATATAGACTTTCTTGACATTATATTTTTTAAATGGGTTGTGTAATACTGTCTTGTACACAATTCTGTAGTTTATAATGGTTGGATATAATTTAAAGGAACCTTGCCAGTTTTGGTATATAAAAGCTATATTATTAAGGTCCTATTCCTTGAAATATAGCTGGCTGGATTTTTAATCATTTGTTATTTAGCATGGATAGAAGTCTATCTTTGAATCTTACCCTCAGGCTAAGTTAAATGTGACTATTTTAACTACAATAGACATTACTACTAGCAATGAATGAACAATGCATCTAAATTAAAATCAATAGTTACAGAGTGCAGATCTTTGGCAATATTTTTAACTAGTATGTTAACACATTTAAGAAACAATAAAAGGATCAGTATTTCAAGTCACATTTTTACTATATAAAAATATCAGCTAAGCAGTTAATAATATTTCCCAGTTGTTAACTTGAAATTTAGCAGCCCATTGTCCCTGGTGATACATCGAAACCTCTAAAAATGTACTCGGAATTAATGAGAACTGAAGTGATTGGTATTCAGATATAATTCTTTAGTGGTATTTTCCTTTTCTTTCTTTTAAGTACAGGATGAAAATTGAAAGTATAAAAAGCTTTGAGATAAATTGAAATAGACAAAACATTTTATGCAACTGTTGGTGAAAGGGGCATTCATTATTTTTTCTGTGCTTACTATATTGCTTGTGGCCAGAATTAGCACACCATGAGCCAGAGAAAAAGATAAGACAAACAGAATGGCATGCAGCTAATTTTGTTTAGCAAATTTAGATCTGATACATGCTATTTCACTCCTACAAACTGACTCAGTCCCTCTTTGAAAGGTACAGATGAAGTTTGTCTCCCACAGTTTAACAGCTTTCACTCAATATTTATAGGCTATATAAAAATAAATTTCTCTAAATACCATATTTCTTACTGGCAGGATGAGCACTATGAAAGCTGATTTATTAATGAGAAAAAAAGGAAAACCAAAAACATTTCAATTGTTCCAGGTCTGTAGAAAATAAAATACCTGTAGGTCAAAATATCCAAAATATCTTTGTTTCGAGGACATATGTGGTAGGCTTTTGGTATTCAGGGATTTTTACTACTTGTGAGTGAGTCAGAAATCTCATTATTTTATGATAAGTTTATGATTGGAATCTGGTAGATGGTTAAACTCATATTTTGGAACTAGTCATTCATCTTCCATATGTGCCAACAGAATAGAATCCACTGTAACATCAGGAAATGGCTTAAAACAAAACCAACAAACAAAATCCCAAACCTTGGCCTTTGTGAAAAAGTGCTGTCATCCAACAGAATAAACTTTAGTGAAATTTCTTAATGAGGCTAACTGCTGTGAGAAAATGGTAACAAAACATGTAACACTTGATGGAAATGTGATTCTAGAGAAAGCTGAGAATTTGTACAATAATATCCATATTTGGAAATATCTCAGGATGCATTCCTAACAGTCTTTTCTAGCACAGTGAATCATAGGATATCCAAAGAGTCGTAATGTTATTTATATATCTGCTAGAGCTTTGTTATGGCTCAAGACTACACTCTCCATAATCAAGCTCACTGTAGAGAATAATTCTCATATTCATGAATTGTTTATCTCATCATATTCCCAGTGGTTATTTCAAGGTTAATTTTCTTCAGATAGCTTCTCTCTTGATTAAGGTTTGTAGTAATTGTATATGTGCTGATATAGCACATGAAGCCTTTAAACTTGAAGACATCTTTGATTTTATAGCAAGTCAAGATCAAATGCTTTCTGATGCTTCCTACTCAAATATCTGGGAAAAAAAAAACTTCACTGTTTATTTTTGATTTCTATTGAAAATGTGGAGACTTTGCTTTACATTTTTAAAATCCCATGAACTCTTTTGTAGGACATGATGAACAACATATATTCCATTACTAGTACTAATATTCAAGTAGTATGTTCCTTACAATTTTACTAATTGTTAAAATATTGAAGTGCATTCTTATCTAATTGGGTTTTGCAGATTTCTTCCCTGGAACCCCTTCCTCTGACTTATCCCAATCAAACGACTAAAGAGTTAATCTAATACCTGGCACAATAATGGACCTTCAGACCTCTCCTCTGGCATATGCTGTGATCTATTCTGATGTGTCTTTGCCATTACAGTCCCTAAGTACTTTGAATATTTCCATTACACATAAAAATTTTGCTCTAAGTGTTTTAAAATAATAGAAATATGAATAGTGTCATAGTACCTTTGCCACAATTAAGTATTAGCCAGTCTGAGGAATGCATGTTTCTCAGTTAAGTGTATCACAGTATAGATGCATATTTTATTATATATGATGAAGTTAAAAAAGAAATGACTTAAACATGATAAACAGAATGTCACTGGTCAACAGATTGCATTAGCCTAGGAGAAAATCACTTGAGTCAGGCAGGCCAAAGGACCAAATAAGGCAGATGTTAGGCATTTTCCTGAGAGTGCGTGTGGGTGCTGATTTGTCATTTGTATCTATAAATTGGGCTGCTAAATACTTACTACCATTTGAATTTATGATGTAGTAATAACGATATTACATGCTCATATTATTAATCAGAATGAATAGTCATCTGGCAAAGTATTAGCTGTTACAGGTGTGTGTACACATATGGAACTATCCCTTGAGGTCACTACACCTACTCTTTTAATTTATGACAGGTAAGGCGAAGAAAAAGTTCAATTTAAAACTTTTTTTACAAAGTTAAAATATAATATTGTGGTATAAATTGTGAATATCAGCTTAATTATACTTTTGGTAACTTAGATTTGGATTTTTAAAAAATTTCATATTACAGCAGAATACTGGCATACAATTTCATTTGGGGTATGACTAAAGAAATAAGGAGATGCTAGGAATGGGAAAGAGAGGTCTTGGGAAAGGGAATGATGACTGTCTTCAATAGTTGGAGGGCTGTCACACAGAAGGGGATTAGCACTGTTCTGTGTAGCCTTGGAGAACAGAAACATTAACAGCTGTTTGAAATTGTAAGGTATCAGATTTCAGTTAAACACCATCAAGGAGTTTCTCATAGAGCTTCCCAAAGTTGGAATGGTCTGTCTTGGGAGGTAGTGGGTTCCTTCGTGTGTGGGGTGGTAAGCTCTGATCTAACCTCTTCTATGACGATAAGGAATGAATAAGGCAGCTGAGGAACAACTGGTCAGCAATGTTGAGGGTGGGGATTGGGTTCAGTGATTTCTGAATATCTGTCACAAGGACACCATGCCCAAATGTCCTTTCCCACCTTCTAAAAAATAGAGGAGATGAAACCCAAACTTCAAGTCTGTATGGCTAGGATTCTCACCCATCTGCTTCTCACCATCCTACCTGCCATTCATAGATTGGTGGATTTATGAAGGATTTTAAAAAGATTATCTTTCTTAAATATCAAATATTTTGCTCTTATTTTTCTCAACATTCTTCCTATTAGATATTCACTATTTTGATCCAAATACTACCACTGATTAATCATTCTCAATTTAAAAAAAATACAATACAAGTGGGCACAGTGGCTCATGCCTGTAATCTCAGTGACTTGAGAGGCTGAGGTGGGAGAATTGGTTGAGGCCAGGAGTTTGAGACCAGCCTGGGAAATACAGCAAGACCCAGTCTCTTAAAAAAAAAAAAAAATAGCTGGGCATGGTGGTATGTACCTGTAGTCCCAGCTACTTGGGAGGCTGAGGCAGACGGATTGCTTGAGCCAAGAGTTCAAGGCTTCAGTGAGCACTGATCGTTCCACTGCGCTCCAGTCTGGGCGACAGAACGAGACCTCGTCTCTAATTAATTAATTAATAAAACAAACAAACAAACAAAAAAAAAAAACCCCACAGACACTTGGGATAAAGAGAAAAGTAAAAACAAAATAATCCAATACAGAATATAACCATACAAGCTTAAAATATATATGCTTTATTGTGCTCCTGGGTTTGTGCCAGCAGGTGTTTATAAGACTGGATCTAACTAAACTGGAGGAAAAAATATAGAAAAAGGTGGGCACTTAGGTGCAGCAGGAAGTTTGAAAACTGGGCCTGCAACTGTGGATGGAGTGTAAAGTGTTGAGAAATAATAGCAAAAGAGAAGCACTTTCCTAAGGGAACTGAAAATCAAAAGGAGATAAAAAGATAAAGGTACATATGCATGCCTGACCCAATTAAAAATAAAGTAGAACTTTATTAGTCAGCTTTGGAAATATTTTATGTTAGGGCCTTTGACATTTCAATCTCTTACTACCACTTTTGAATATACATAAGAAGATACTCTCTAAATAAAATGTTTTGCTTTTTTTCTTTTGTGGCCATTCTTTTAACATTGTTTTAGGTTCCCCTGTATGAAGACCGAGTGTTTGTGATATACTACCTTCTATCTTTGTCTGATCCAGCACCTCTCCTCACCATGTGCAGTCTGCATCCAATGCTTCTTCTATGCCAACCTCTGTGACTGTGCTGGTACTTTTATGCATTATTTCCAGTGCCTCCTAAAACCTGCATGGTAGATGGCATTAACCCTCTTTCATAGATAAGGAAACTAAGACTCAGAATTACATAATTGGCTAAATCACACAGCCACTTTTCAACAGAGGCAATATTGTAACCATCCACTTTGCTATCATTGGGTGTACATTAGAATTAGATTTTAGCTATCTGTCTTTAAAGAGACAATGAGTGAAGATAACCCACTCGACAAAAAATAAGTCTATCGCAAGCTTCTGTCTGGCCTTGGTCTTCTTCCTTATCTTTTTGTCTTAGTTCTACATGCCCACCCTTATCTCACCTCTGTGTAAATTATTCTGAGCTCTTACCCCTTTACAGAGCTCTAATCCTTCCTGTTTCTACTGACTACTCGATATCTCTACTTGGATATGTGACAGTGTATCCAACTCAAGCTATTCAACATCACACTTATCTCTTTTCACAATTTAATGTGCTTTTATTATTTTAATTGGTATAAACTTCTGTGAACCACAAATTAACACTTCATTGGTAAAAAGCCCAGAAATCATAATACCTAATATTTTTTTATGTCAGGAAGTGTGCTAAGCACTTTTCATATGATAACCTGATCTTAACAACATGGATACTACTGTCCTCATTTCACAGACAAGGAAATAAAAGCTAAGAGAAATTAAATAACTTGCCAAATGGCATATACCTGTGCAGGTGGCTGATTCAGCAATGCGTAAGCTCCTAACTTAATTTCACATGGTCCAAATATCCATATTTTACATATGAAAATAAACTAAAACCCCTAAAAAGTATGTTGGCAACATTGATGAATTTAACGATTTTAGGTTATCAATAATTACTTGTTGTTCATAATAATTATTAGTAACCAGATATATTTGAGGATATACCAAACTTGGAAACAGGATCAAGTATATTAACAATATTTGGCGCTTTTCTATTTTCCCATTATAGTTTCAGTACATTTATAACACCTCAAATAGAGTAACTATTCTGGTCACTTTTTAAAATGTCAAGTAAAATATTGCAAAGAATAAACTAGAGGTAAAATAAAGGGACTTGAGAATTAAACAGTCTAGGTTTGAATCCTAACCATGTGACTATGGGTAAATTACTTAATCTTTTTAAGCTTCAATTTTCTTATATAAAAGCGGAATGTAATACTAATATCAATGTCATAGTTGTAAGGATTAAATGAGATGATGTATGTAAAACAGTATCAGGCACGTAGTGAGTACTCAATAAATGATAATTATGTATATTATAGTAGTAGTAGTATGATAACTAAGGCAGTTAAAAGCAGAGAAATAAGCATTATAAATTTAAAGTTACAATATGTTAAATATGAGAAGATCATGGACTTTCTCTTTGTCACACAAAACTTGAGTTTTGTGTGTCCTACGTATCTAAACAGTTGATACCATAATCGTTTGCAGAATCATTGTGTACATAGACTGGCATGAGCACTGTAAGTAGACTATTTGGGAAAAAATTTGGCTCGCTCTCAGGGACAGTTTTCTCAAATCATTTTTCCTTCATATTCTGTTTTTATAGTTTTGGTATTAAAAAAAAGAGCTTAGAGAGACAGTTTTGTTCCAAAGATTTATGTTTACCTGGCGAACTCAAATCCTCTGTCCTTTCATCCTTACTGTTTTTTAAAGTGCCTTGAAGACAAAATGGTTTTTAATCAAATTCATGAGATAACTTTTTATGTTACACTTTATAGGCATTTAAACTTTTCAAGATAGGACACAACTAATATAATGTATGACTGAAAGTATTTTTGGAAGAATGTCTGCATGCTAGAGCAGAATCTGCAAGATCTGTATACAAATACCAGACAGAATTTGTCACATAGAAGATAGTCAGTAAATTTTTGTGATTATTAAATGCTTTCCCTATATCATGGTTTTTATACATTTATTTAGATAATTAAGGAATCAGGTAAAAGCTGTGCATGACATCATTAAGCTTTTAATTCACAGAGCTATGCCAACAGTGCCCACTTGCTGACTAATATTGGTGTGCCTCCAAATCTTACATGCTTAGAAAAAGTATTACTAATGGGAAGGGTGATTTCTGCTCTTCTAAAGTTGACTGCTTGCTATTTGCAACAACCAATGAGTTAGATTTAAAGGAAAAAAAGTTTTTTCTCCTACTTACCAATGTAGAAACTTTCAAGAATGCTTTAGACTGAGAGGTAGGTAGAAATTTTGTACACAAGCTGCACGGCATGTCATTATCTTATTCAGCTGACAGGTGGTGCTCCAGAACAATATGGGCAGTGGGGATGTGTGATTAGTTTTCTATCAGTTTTTGGGACAAACCATCAGCTACACTCTTACAATAAAAACCTTTTAATGTAACAGTTGAATTACTAAACACTTTAGATGTGAGGAGAGTGACCCAATAAAATAATTGGCACATGCAAATACCTTCTTAAATTTTAAATGTGGTTTAGATGCAAGCATTGACCTTGACTGAGATCAAGATTTCATGTAGCTTCAAATATACTTTTTGCTTATGAGCAATCAAATAAATTGGAATATTAAACTATAATCTAAGTCAATACCACTGATTTTCCTTCACTGATTTTATTATTTGTCATTATTATGACATTCTCCTTAACCAACGGGTGCTCATAAATTTAGAAGACAAAAGTGTTAACTTAATACGTATGTCAATACAAAGACATTTAAAAATACATTTATCCAATTAGGATAGTCCTTATTGTTTATTTTCTTTTATTATTAGTTGACATGTAATAATTATATATATTTATGAGATAAAAAGTGGTATTTTGATACATGTAGACAATGTATAATGATCAAATCAGGGTAATTAACATATCTATCACCTGAAACATTTACCATTTTCTTGTGTACATTCAAAATCCTCTCTTCTAGCTTTAAATAAATATACAATAAATTATTGTTAACCATATTTATGCTATAGTGCTATAGGACATGGGACTTATTCCTCCTAGCTAGCTATAATTTTGTATCCATTAACCAACTTCTCCCTCTGCTCCCCTCTCTCTTACTCTTCCCAGCGCCTAAGAACCGCAATTCTACTCTCTACTTCTATGAGCTCTGTTCTTTTTTTTTCCTAGCTCCCCCATATGAGTATATATCTTTCTGTGCCTAACATTTCACTTAACATAATGTTCTCCAGGCTCATCCATGTTGCCCTGAATGACAAGATTTCATTCTTTTTTAATGGCTGAATAGTATTCCACTGTGTACATATACCACAATTTCTTTACTCATTCATCTATCGGTGGACACTTGTTCATTCCGTATCTTGGCTATTGTTAATAGTGCTGCACTGAACATGGGGTGCAGTTATCTCTTCAGCATACTGATTTCCTTTCCTTTGGATAAATATCCAGTAGGGGGATTGCTGGATCATATGGTAATTCTAATTTTGGTTTCCTGATATATTTTAAATGAAGATATTATGAGTTGATTGGACTCCATGAATGCCTTCCATAAATGACAACAGTTGCTACTACAGTAACCCTTCACCAGATACTTGGTGGTATAGTTTGGATTAGTCTTATTCTATGATGATGGTAGTGAGGTAATGGAAACAAGGGTAATTTACATTCTAGGTTTGAGTTTAAAGAAAGATGATAAGCAGAGTTTATGAGAACAGCAGGGATATTGAACGGGAGATAAGCTAGACTGCTGGAGATGAAATGACCACCATGTAACGTTCAGCCCGTCTGTCCTTCCTTTATCTCACTCCACGCTGGCTTGTGTTTTAGATTCTGTTGTCCTCCACCCTTGAGTGGTTCCAGTTGCATCTATGAATCAGGAACCAATTATTCATTCTGCTCTTACAAGGCAGTCTTAATCTTTCACTGCCAGTCAAAATTCTACTTAAAAACCAGTCTAGGGAGTGTATTTCCATTACAAAAAGCAAATCTCTATCAGTTTTGTTACCAATTTTAGCTTTTTAATTTAAAACACATTATTGTAACTTTAAAGTATTAGGGTATTTGTTAGGGCTTCATGTGTTTATGAATTAACACCCTGCTCTAACCCATATCATTTAATATCAAAGCAGTTTTCATATTTTCTATTGGTATGTTTGGAGGAGTTTGCCATGATTCTAATTGTGTCACTGATTTCCTTCGGTAACGATTGACATGTATTCTAATTTCTGTGTAGCATTTTGGATTTTTAATTTTTGTTTCCTATCAGGACAGGATTCTGTTAACCATTGAAGGTGGTTTGGGCATAGCCCTCAGAACATGGAGAACAAAGGCACAGAGTTTCAGTTGTATAATGTTGCTGTGGTACTATCTAACATTCAAATCTGAAAAACAAAAGAGAAAGTTCTCTGTACTTTTGCTGGATGAATTTAGTTTTAAATTCATCATTAGTTTGAAGAGGATTGACACCCTCAAGGGAAAAACATATTCAGAGTTTCATTTCTCAGAGGAATTAGCTGCTTATACCACTCCTAAAATTTTACAAATATTCTTCCAGAATTTGGTTTTGTATCCTTATTTAGTTTTTGCAAATATACAAAAGTGATTGTAGAAATATCTGCCTGAAATGAATGAGGCTTAAAAGCAGAAAATTATTGATCTCTAAAGTGAATTATGGATTTTCCTCAGATTTTAGTGAGGCCAATTTCCAATGCCATTTTATTTACCCTTTATCATTTCATGCAGTAGCTTTAATATTACCAAGACCATGATAGCCATCAATATGTTCTTGAACAAGAACATGATGATGTGGAAATTTTCCAAAAAGAGAGCTGGAAAGTTGCATACATTGTTTGATTAAATTTTAGTATATTTATATTACATAAAACTTATAACTCATAGTTTAAATCATGTTTCTTTCTTTTTTAATAGTAATAAGATTTTTAAATTATTCCAATTAAATACAATTTGTTATATTTAAAAAAAATCAGGGATGAATGATCTATTTTATGTTATGTTTCTAAGAAGAAGGCTAGTAAGCGTCTCTGGATTTATTTGTGCTTAGAAAAAAAGAGTTTAGAGAAGCAGTTTAGGTTTATTAAGTTTTTCATTCCTCCTGACTAGAAATCGTGATTAGGAACACCATTCATTACATGTGATTCTGGGGACACACAGGATGGCAGCAGTAGTAGTCCCAAATAACTTTTTTTCAGGGGAGGTGATAGAACAGCTGTTCCTTTTGACTGTGATCCGTGTTTGGAGTAGTCCCAGAACTTATTGCCCGACATGCAGCTATTCATGTCCTAAGACCACACATTTATTTACCGCCGTTCCTCCCTGAACTCACTTTTTGTCCAGCAAAAGTTAGATGTGGGATGGAGAGGCTGTGCTAGTAGATACTACCTCAGCATGACACTTATTCCTTTCACCAGTTCTCCCTCCTCTTCCTGTATTTCAACTCTGAACAAGTGCATTTAACAACTTGGGCTCTCTATTTTCTAAATTATTTGGAAATTATTAAATATAAGTAGATTGCCAAAATTTTTCTTCACAAAAAAAAGATCAAAATTATTCCTAGCAGGGGCTTATAATACCATAAATGGTTTATTTTTACACAAATAGTTTGATTCTTAGTGATGTCATGCATCATGGAAAATCTCTTAGCAACTTAACACTTCTGTTATGCTCTGTAGTTTTTATGAGTATGCAATTGTTAAAGTATATTTAATAACCCTGCTGCCATTAAATGTCCAGTTTATTTCCCAAGATTTTTAGGTGAATCTTGGGAAATTCTGAGATCAAATTATGTAATTTGTAACTGAGAAATAGCATTCATTCTTGAATATAATTTGCAGTGAGGGCATTATAAAGTAAGAACTAATTGCTCTCATATCTAGGAAATATGAGACAGTGATTAGAATTATGCTTTTATAAGATTATTTTTCTATGCACAGACTTGCTCTGTCCCTTTGGAACTGCAAGCTAAGGTATACTAATCTAGAAAATTAGTTTCTTATCAATTAAGTTATTGGTGTTTTAGACCGGTTTTTGGTCAAATTAAATAGACCCATGATATTTTTACCAGAAACTGTGAATTAAATGTATATCTCATAGTTGAGAACAATGAAAACTACCTAGATAGCCCCACTTAATAATGCACTTTGACTTTTTTTTCTTAGTTATGTCTATATTAGAGTAATATATTTCTGTAGGTTGAAAATGGACAAAGCTCCACTTTGCAGGACTGTGTTATGTTTTCTTTCATACAATGTATGGCGTTTTAGTTCTTATAATAACAGGGCTACTCAGTTTGCCAGCAGGAGGCCCCTCAATGCAAGATGATGTCTCTCAGTTGGCAGATTTCTGTATAAATAAATAACACACCACACATTCCTTTCAAATACCTGAGTAAGTGAGCTAATGCTATGTAACTTTTTTTCATTTAAAAAATAGCTGTATTATGTCAGTGACCTGTAATAAATAGCACTGCAAGGAGAAGTAACAGCCACATTCACCTTGCATCCATGCAGAAGTAACTGAGCTCTCTTTCCGTGGCTGGAGGGAGAAGAAGAGGGAAGAGGATGAAAGAAAAGAACTGACCTTGGATTGTAGTCACTCTCGTGCCAACACAGGGGAGTTTACACTGACTGTTTTTACTACACTGAATTTACCACTCAACGCATTGCAAACAACCACTTGGACTCTAACCGTTAGGATAGTCATTGCTGATACCGGTGTGGTGGAAATATAGTAAACCATCTTTTGTCATTTTCCTGAATTCAATACATTTTTCTGTTAACCTTTCATCAATTGGCCAAATATTATACTGAGAATTTTTTGCTGTTTGAACATAATGATACAGTCATTACACATACAGTTTTTGGGCAAGGAGAACAATGTATATCTAAACTTACCTAATTCAAGATAAGGCAATATCATCTTCCCAATGTCCTCTACTTTCCCTAACACATCCCATTAATTGTAAACATTGAAATGTTTAATATAAAAAGGAAAATAACCCATATGCTATAGAACAAAGTAAAGCTAAGGCCTTTAAATTCTTTCTCTATGAAAATTTTAAAATATTTGGTAATTTTAAATATCAATTGTGATTCACAAACATTTATTTTATTCTAAGACTTTCAACAGATGTAGTGCAGAGAATCTAGAAAACTTTTGCAGTGACTAGGGGCCTGAAATTAAAGCCTTTACTTAGATTTATCTCAGACTGAGATTTGTGAAAGTCATGCAAACATAGTTCAGTGGAACTCAGTACATTGCACTTATTTACACATTCTGCCCAGCCATTCATTTGTCGAACACATAACAAGCTTTGCACAGCAGTGAGATCAGACAGTCTGATGTACAAAGACCAAGGATATTTGGCCCTGGCTCTGTAATTAGATTATTTCAATCTATACAGGGAGTCAAGACTATGGGATTTAATATATTTGCCATTTACAGAAGAGCATCAGCAAAAATGATTCAAATATTCATAACCTCTGGGTGATTTTAAAAATAAATACATGTAAATTCCGCACTTTCTAATGAGGTTGCAGATTATCTTTGTTCCTAATAAATATGAGACATGGGATTGTTTGCTGGAAGAATTCTTAAAATGATCATCTTTTCCAGTTATTTTGATTTACAGAAAATAAATTGAAGACTCAGAGAAGTTATTTGCCTTAGAATAGATTGCCAATCCATGGCAGAGACTGGAACTCATATCATCTGACATTTTTCTATTGCCCTTGCAACAACTCCATACAAGTGGCAGAGAAATAGATCACTATACCTTTCTTATACTGCGTTCACTTGTACATTTAATAGATAACTTTTATATTATTATTTAAATAATATATTTCAGAAAATTAATAAATATATACATGATATATATGCAAAAATGAGGAAAATATTATTTGTAATCCCACCACTTAGATAGACATAACCATTGCTAACACTTTGTACTAATAACATTTTGCAGGTTGGTAAATACCTTCTTGTGCACATGAGTGTATGTGTTTGCATGTGTGTCTATATAGTAATTTTAAAAAATGGTTCATAATTTCTGTTCTGTTTCATAGCAAGGTTTTGCATTTATTTTATACCCTGAACATATTTTCATTTCTGAAATTCTTACTTATACCAACATATTTAGTGATACTTTTTTTTTTTATTATTTGGAAACAATTTACTAAATTCCCTTGTGTTGGCCTTTATGTTTGGGGTTTTTTTTTCATTTTTAATTTCTCGCTTATGTTTAAAAAACTGTATAGAACTTTCTTTAGTTAAATCTTTCCACATATTTGTGGTTATTTTCTTACAGCAAATTTTTACAAGGTCAAAAATTAAGAAAAATTTAATATTTTGATATCCATTGGTACAATGCCCTGAAGAAAGTTTGCACACATTTACTTTCCTGCCATCCACTTAAAAATTTCCTTTTATTTTATTTTTTTTGTGGAGACAGAGTCTCACTTGGTCACCCCAGGTAGAGTGCAGTAGCGTCATCCTAGCTCACTGCAACCTCAAACTCCTGGGCTCAGGCGATCTTCCTGCCTCAGCCTTCCGAGTAGGTGGGGATTACAGGCCCATGATGCCCAGCTAATTTTTCTATTTTTAGAAGAGACGAGGTCTCCATTTTGCTCAGGCCGATCTTGAACTCCTGAGCTCAAGCGATCCTCCGGCCTCGGGCTCCCAAAGTGCCAGGATTATAGGTGTGAGCCACAGCTCCCGGCCAAAAATTTATTTCTTTTAAAATATTTTTAATTTTTTAAAATTTAGATTTTCTTAAGTGAATATAAATATCAATGAATAGTTTGAATATTAATATACTAGTGAATCTTTTAAATTTTTAATCTTCATATAGAGATATGTAAAATATAAATGTTATTTCCTGGTAGTATTCTTAAGAATTATGTATACTGTGAGTTAATTGTAATTTAATTTGTTCTTTTAAATTACATTAAATTTTAAACTGCTTTATATTATTGTTATATATGATAGCATGAATTTTGAGATTCTATTAAAACACATGTTTATATTTCCTAGGTTTATAATATCTTTTTAAAATTTAACACCCAGAAGGAAATAGAAAAGATTTTCTTCTTCCCTTTTTTCCCAAATTATTTAAGTTGAATGTTCAATTAACCTGTGGACTATAAACCAATTAGGTGAGGATTAAATATTTTTAACAACCTTTAACCTGCTCTCATGTAGGAACGCTAAATTTAATAATTTATTGAACCAAAAATGTATCTAATATTTATCAGATACTGAGTAGTGATGAATTGATATTGAAAATGTTTTTGCTTCAGTTAATACTTTTACCATGAAAGAAACCTGTGTTCAGTATGGAGTCAAAGCTCTGAGCAATATGCACACCTATCCAAAAGCATTTCAGCTTTCCTTTTCTTCATACTCAGATTTTGATACTTCTGAACCTACAGACATTTCTATTTTATCATTGAATATTTCCCATTATATAAATCAGTGGATGTTAACTAATATGTCTAGAAATTAAATATTATATGCTCCTTTAAAAAACATTACTATAGTTTTTATCCCTCATACTAGAAGCTGTTTATCTTTCAAAATTAATGAAATGTTTGCAAAAATATATATTTGTGACCAAACTCATTTTGCTGCTTTTCCCTGTTGTTCTATTGTAGTTTTTTCCTTTTGCATCAGGTTACTTCTCAATGTAGTAAAATGAATCTATTTTAAAACACATTGCTAGAATTGGTGTATGTATATATTCCATGGGTGTATATGACAACTAATGCATTTGAATAATGATGAAAAATTATGTAAACACAGGATAATCTTTAAACAGTAAAGTGCAATTTGTATAGATACGTACATCACTGCTTTTAAGCACCTTATTAACTTTCTTTGTAACAATGTTATCACTGACATTCTACTTTAAGGGGGAGGAGGATAGTACAATTTTACAATATTAAAAATTGAGCATTTTGTGCAAGGAAACATGTTTTCAGTAGTTCTTTTAGGAGTTCTTATCACAGTGCAACAAAACATTGTTTTTAACAATTTCATTGCAATACATTAATACAGTTGCTGTTGATAGTGAACAAACACGATTTTAAATAAAGTGAGAAAAAATGAGTTAGAATAAAATACTCTATTGTCTTCTTATGTCTGTAGAAGTGGCTATTTTTGATTTTGCTATAAAGTTTAGTTGTCTTGGAGCTTTCTGAAACCACTTGCAATTAAGAATGGATAAAAAATAAAGTAGCATGTGGAAAATGGTCTCTATGCTGGAGTATAGTGACTAAAACAAACTTTAGGGTCAACAAACCTGAGTTAAAGTTTCATGTTTGGGACTTACTAGCTGTATGATTTTGGAAAACTTTATTAACTTCTTTGTGCCTCACTATCCTCATGTTTAAAATGGGGGGAAATACTTCTACTTCCCGAGGCTGTTCTGATGGTTATATGGGAAAATATGTATAAGGTACTTAGCGTAATATTTGGCTCATGGTAAGTACTTATGAAATGTTACTGTATATTTATATAAAAGTGATAACTTTAATGTTTTTTATTATGTTAATTTATTTAAGGTGTTTAGTCTTTAGTATTCCATGTTAGTTTAGAGTACTGAATATATAAAACAAAGCAATTTATTTCATCTCATTCAACATACATTTATTGAATAGCTACTTCTGTATCAGGAAATGCATCAGGAATATGTTAAGGAATCTAGTGAGTAAGATGGATGCAAAATTAGAAGCCTTCAGAATTTTATGATCAATGGTAAGGCAGAGGTACTCTGGAACAAAAAAGAGGTACATTTATTCCAAATGAAGTTTGGAAAAATTTTCTGGGGGAGATGGTTTCTGAAATGAGTCATGAAGATGATAAGAATTAGTCAGATGAAGAATGATGAGGAGGGTGTTCCAGACAAGGGAAACTGCAACAATAGAATTTTTAAAAAATCCTCGAAAGTACAGTGGACAATTAGTGTGATTAAAGCATAAATATGTCAGGGAGGAGCAAAGGATCAGACTGAAATGTAGAAAGAGAGAGGTCACAGGGAACTATTATGTTCTGTTAGGGGCTTTTTTTCTCTGTCTTTTCTTCCTTAAAATAATTGAGGGTGTTTTATATGCTGATTTGATTTAGAGAATTTATCATCTGATAAAGAATGTGTTTGTGTGTTATGATCAGGGTGCATGCTCCACTGTTCAAATAAGCTGGTTTTTGACAGTCCCGATATTCAGAGGTAGTGGTATATGTAGAATGAAATATGAAAGTATCAGGGAAAAGACTTCTTAGAATTGAGAATTTTTCAGAGAGAATCAGATTTAGGCCATACTCCTTGGAAAGTTATTGGGCTTTGGTCATGGGAAGGAGAGAAATGGGAAGAGCCTAGAGATTAAAGACAACAAATTAAAATAATGTTTATTGGATTCGACCAGGTATCAGGCTCTGTGCTAGGTATTTCTGCATAAATTATCTACATATTTCTGACAAAACAGACCTGTTTAGAAATATCTATGTCGTATCTATGTTTGTGTGTGTATGTGTGTATATATATTCAATATGTATATTGTATCTGTCGCTCAAAAAAGAAACCAACACTCATAGAGAGGTTAAGTACTTAAAGAGTTCTAAAGATATGAAGTTGGGATTTAAGTCAACTTTCTCCTGACTCCAAAGGCATAGGGTAGAAACTATTAGTGGGTTTTTCAACAGGAACTTCCTTTACTTCTTTTTTACTGGCAGAGTGAAATTTAGTTCAGTTGTCTTCTATCTCTGTGGAAAGAATCATAATTGCTCTAAGCCAATTGTCATTTTATTTCTCATGCAAGTATTTGGTTTAGTCATGAAAATGGGATAGAATTCTGGTCAATGAAAAGGGAAATATGGCTTCAAAAGAGAGGTTTCCTCTCTAATGAAAAGAGAAACATGGGGGAAGCACTCCTTGTTTTTGGTTAAAGATCATTATGCCTGTATGTGACAGCCGGAACTGTGGCAGTCCATCCTTTGGTCCTGGGTGTAGGTCTGACTGGGGCAGAGCAAAGGCAATACATGTAACCTAAACGCCTGTACCCCCATAATACTCTGAAAAAAAAAAAAGATATGGATTCCATCCCCAAAAAGGCAAAGTGGATTCTCTATGACATTGTTGAGTGTCTAAACCAACCCTGGAATATCTCTATTTCTAAACTTTCTTTATGCAAGAAATTAAATATCTTGTCTTTTAAACCGCATTTATCGCCAAACTGTTATAATTGATATAAGCCCTAAATGTTCAATTACAATACCCTGGCTTACTTGTTTGGCCACCTAAGTAGCAGATTCATTCAAATACATTCCTCCTCACTTTAAGTTGACTCCTTCTTCATGGTCATTAGGAAGAAATAGGTAAGTCTGAAAAAAAAATTGAGCATCTACTAATGCTAGAGAACCCATATCTGAAACACATGTGACAATAAAGACTGAAGACTGAATGTTAGGTTGCTTAGGGTTATAAGGAACACAGTTATAGATTCCCAATTTCTGTTGTACAGATAATATAATTTTATTATGCTTCAAATTTGTCCTAAATTTTGTAATAGTTGCAAGAGAAACAATAAAACTAGATGGCTCTTCCTTTGGATATCATTGTGTTCATTATCTACTGAGCACTATACTTGAATTTTAGGTAAAGTTATTTGATTCTTATGAAAGCTCTGTGACTAGGATGGAAGGTATTTTATGTAGCACAAAATTTTGCCTTTCGAAACCTAGTATGGAATGTTTATCAGCTTTCAGTGAAAAGGCATGCTGTTTACAGAAAGCCTAAAATGGTATAAGACAAAAAAGAAGGTTAAAACTAATTTGGCATTTTTGGTTCTCTACATTTATATTATGTCAAACTTTTAAATATATTTGCAGGTAAAATCAGTTTAGAGAAAGAAGCTTAGCTTTTTCTTTGCTGTCTATTTTTTGAGCCCCTGCCATATACAAGAAACTGGCCTAATCATTTAATATGTCATTGCATTACATTTTTCTTCTAAGTATTTTGTTATTATGTTTCTATTGGCTATGAATCAGTCATTAAAATAATAATACAATTTGACACTCCTGCTGATTCTACATGTATTTTGAAGATAATTTTTCTTCAGTTTTCTATTTCTTAATGGACATTTGAACTACAAAATGACTATTACTTTGTTCCAGACAGATATTTTATTGGTGGAATATAAATGAAGTATTATGCCATGTTAACAAATGTTTCACTTAAAATGTTGAAGATTGACATGATTTTAGGTTTTTCAATAGGGTAAGTATAAATGTACAAATTGTGAAGTGCCCTGTTATTCTATCTATGGCAATTATGTGGTCTCCTATTAGTTAAGCAATTTCAGAGCCTGATAATTCATTTTGCTCCTACCATATATACAGTTTTATTTAAAGTTTAATTGTTTTTCCTGTAAATTTTTCAATGTCCTCTAAAATAGTATCATTGGATTATGGAAAACCCTTTAACAAAATCCTATTTAAAACAGGATAGTAAGATGTGAGGCTGCAAGATCAGTAAAATCTTAGTCTGCAAAATGTTTTAAAACGCTGCTTACAGACTCTTTTTGCTCTTGTCTGTACCTTGTCAAACCAGTTTATTACTTCTACAGTTTATATAAACATGTAGACTTATGTACATTTCAGTTTTATTTATATTGCACAATAGTCATATTGGAATTTACCCAAATTTATTGTTGAATTAATCCGTTAGTTAAAGGCAGTTTTATAATCATCTTACCTATAGCTAAATAATTATCTTTTTGTATCATGTCTAGCAGTTAAGTGTTCTGTAAGTACTATGTATGTAAGTATATACATTTGACCACAAAGTGAACTGAAATAGTTGTGGGACATCTTTTCAGGTTTAAAATGTTTCTAATTGATAAGTATATGCTACCTGCTGATATTTTATAACAAAATCTAGGGCTATTTCATTGTTAACTACTTGTTAAGCATTGAAATTAGTCTAAAGACTCCAAATTTAATAAACTATTTTATAAGAATTAGACGTTAGATAAGCTCTAATGCAAATTAAACTCATATATCATAGCTTAATACATGGAAACCACACACACCGAATAGTTTAATCAATGAGTAGTATCGGTAACAATCGTTGTTTTCACTGCTGTTTCTAGAGCACATACTATGCCAGGCTCTGTGATAGATGCTTTATACACAAGATTTCATTTGGATCTGAACAACACTCTGCAGGAGGCAGAATTTAAATTTAATGTTTTTCTGACTCCAAAGCTAGGTATAGTTCTTCCCATTTTTATATTCTATATTAGGAATATGGAACATAAACTTATTTAAAGTAAATTATTTACAGGTAATTCTAATAGTAATAATTCATGATGAAGGATCACAGAATACCATGTAATAATTTTTATATAAAATTAAATAAATGTGTTAAAATTATTAATCTCTTGTGATGTCAGACTGAGGAAATTTGATGGTTGTTCAGTAATAACATCAATAGAATTTGACCCCATTGCTATTAATTAAGGCCTTAGTATTATTTATGTAAGAAAGTAATCTTATGAAAAACACATACCAAATGGATACAGGAGTCATAATTAAAAGGGAAATTATACATTATAAAATGGTTCTAAATCTCACTTACACCTATATATTTTCACTTGGAGATTTTTAAAATTTTGCATTGTTTGCTTTGGACTTATCATGCTTGGGTAATAGAAGTTTTAATTACTTACACAGCAACATTTCCAAATGGATTGGTAAAATATTATTAAAAAAAGTTTTATGTAGGCCACTCCCAGCTTCTACTTTTAGAGGAATACTCTGGAAAGAGAAACTTTAGGAAGAATGAAATAAAATTTCAGCATATATCAAAAGGTGTTACAAGAAATGATGCAAGGCCTAAGGACATTAGAAAATAAATAATTGTCACATTAATTCAAAGCCTTATAGTTTTCCAGAGGTTCTTGGCAGACCCAAAAGTGCACAAATAGTTGATTATTAGAATTGGCAGATGATGATGACAAAGAAATTGGAGATGCAATGAAAGCAATACTGGAAAAATGTCAAAAATATACTCATTTTTTAAAGCTCAAGAGAAATGCTTGACGGAAGATTGCATAATTGCTATTGTGAATATTAAGAGTTTTTTAGAAATATTACCAAAGAAAATGTTCTAGAATGCTGAAATTAGGATAATTACCCACTATTGCTATTTATATTCTGAACATATATATTCAGTTGCTCCTGTATTCCATACACCATTTGAGAGATTAAATTTAAGGTGGTCTTGGGTTCTCTAATAGCATTCCAGTTGTCTATCCTAACGATGTGATTTTTTCTTTGTTAAGTATATAAAGAACCTTATACCTTTTTTTTAATAGCTCCAACTTATTTTATTTGTTTTTCTTTTTTTAAATTTCAGAATATTACGGGGGTACAAACATTTTGGTTACATGAATTAATTTTGCACAGTTTGAGTTAAAGTTATAAGTGTGTCTATCACCCAGATAGTGTGCATTGTACCTGTTAGGTGTGAATTTACCCATCCCTTCCTCCCCCCTCCCCCCTGCTTGATTTCTGTTGAATTTTACTACCATATGTACACATGAGTGTTGATCATTTAGTTCCAATTTCATAGTGAGTACGTGTGGTGTTTGTTTTTTCATTCTTGCTATACTTCACTTAGGAGTATGTTCTCCAGTTCCATCCAGGTTGTTACAAAAGGTATTAGTTTACCATTTTTTAATGGCTGAGTAATATTCCATGATATAACATATGCCACATTTTATTAATCCACTCATATATTGATGGGCACTTGGGTTGTTTCCACATCTTTGCGATTGTG
Organism: Daubentonia madagascariensis; assembly: GCA_023783475.1. Taxonomy (NCBI): domain Eukaryota; kingdom Metazoa; phylum Chordata; class Mammalia; order Primates; family Daubentoniidae; genus Daubentonia; species Daubentonia madagascariensis. The sequence goes on from JAKFHU010002088.1 coordinate 102,881, forward strand.
AATTGTGCTGCTATAAACATTCGAGTGCAGATGTCTTTTTAATAAAATGTCTGTTTTTCCTTTGGGTAAATGTCCAGTAGTGGGATTGCTGGATCGAATGGTAGGTCTACTTTTAGTTCTTTGAGGTATCTCCATACTACTTTCCATAGAGGTTGAACTAGTTTGCAGTCCCACCTACAGTGTATAAGTGTTCCTTTCTCTCCACATCCACACCAGCATCTGTTGTTTTGGGACTTTTTGATAAAAGCCATTCTCACTGGAGTTCAGTGATATCGCATTGTGGTTTTGATTTGCATTTCCCTGATGATTAGAGATGTTGAGCATTTTTTCATCTGTTTATTGGCCATCAGTCTGTTTTCTTTTGGAAGGCTTCTGTTCATGTCTTTTGCCCATTTTTTAATGGGATTGTTTGATGTTTTCTTGCTGATTTTCTTGAGTTCTTTCTAGATTCTGGTTATTAGCCCTTTATCGGACGTGTAGCATGCAAATATTTTCTCCCATTCTGTAGGTTGTGTATTCACTCTATTGATTGTTTCCTTGGCTGTGCAGAAGCTTTTTAATTTAATCAGGTCCCATTTATTTATTTTTGTTCTTGCTGTGATTGTCTTTGGGATCTTCTTCAAAAATTATTTGCCTAGGCTGATAGCTATAAGAGTTTTTCCAATCTCCTCTTCTAGAATTCTTATAGTTTCATGCCTTGGGTTTAAGTCTGTTATCCATCATGGATTAATATTTGTGAGTGGTGAGAGGTGTGGATCCTGTTTCAGTCTTCTGCATGTGGCTATCCAATTTTCCCAGCACCACTTATTGAATAGGGATTCTTTTCTCCATTGTATGTTTTTGTCTGCTTTGTCAAAGATCAGATGGCAATATGAGAATGGTTTTATATCTGGGTTCTCTGTTCTGATCCATTGGTCTGTGTCTCTGTTCTTGTGCCAGTACCATGCTGTTTTGGTTACTATAGCCTTGTAATATAGCTTGAAGTCTGGTAAAGTGATGCTTCCTGATTTGTTTTTTTTGCTTAAGGTTGCTTTGGCTATTTGGGGTCTTTTCTAAGAACCTTATACCTTTACAGATGAGTTTAGCTTCTTTTTCAGACATTTGGTGAAGAAATCCAAAACTTAAAAAATTATCTCTACCATAATAAAGTGTGACCCCTAAATTATACCATAGTACATAAGCCCATAAGTAATTTATGCTTATTAGTTTGCCCTTGTATATTAACAGGTCAGTTTCATGACATTAAAGTTAATCCAGCTTGATTTCTGTATAATAGTAATATATAGGCATACATTGGAGATACTGCTGGTTCAGTTACAGACCACCACGATAAAGCAGAAATTGTAATAAAGTGAATCACACGATATTTTGGTTTCTAAGTGCATATAAAAATTATGTTTACACTATACTGTAGTATTATTCAATAGTATTATGTCTAAAAGATGACAATGTGCCTACCTTAATTGAAAAATACTTTATTAGAAAAAATACTCAGTATCATCTGGACCTTCATTGAGTTGTAATCCTTTTGCTGGTGGAAAGTCTTGCCTCAATATTGATGGCTGCTGACTGATCAGGCTGTGGTAGCTAAAGGCTGGGTGACTGTGAAAATTTATTAATATAAGACAACAGTGAAGTTTGCCACATCGATTGACTCTTCCTTTCATGAAATATTTATCTGTAGGATGTGGTGCAGTTTGTTGGCATTTTACTGATAGTAGGATGTTTTTGAAAATTTGAGTCAATCTTCTCAAAACCTGCTGCTGTTTTTTCAACTAAGTTTATGTAAATATTCTAAATCCTTTGTTATCATTTCAACAATGCTTATAGCATCTTCACCAGGAGTAGATTCCATCCCAAGAAACATTTTCTTTGCTTATCCATAAGAAGCGACTCCTCATCTGTGCAGCTTTTATCATGAGATTGCAGCAGTTCAGTCACATCTTCAGGCTTCACTTCAAATTTAGTTTTCTTGCTATTTCCAACCTATCTGCAGTTACTTCCTTCATGGAAGTCTTAAACCCCTCAACATGTTCCATGAGAGTTGGAATTAACTTTTTCCAAATTTCTGATATCAAAATGTTGATATTTTGCCCTCCTTCCATAGGTCACAAATGTTCTTTTTTTTTTTTAATTTCTCAGAGGAGTACAGAGTTTTATTTTTATTTTTTATTTTTATAGATTTAGGGGGTCTGCAAGTGCAGTTTCCTTACATTGATATATGGTATAGTGGTAAAGTCTGGACTTTTAGTGTAGCCATCACCCAAATAGTGTACATTGTACCCATTAAGTAATTTCTCATCCCTGACTCCCTTTCTACCCTCCCACCCTTCCAAGTCTCCATTGTCTATTATTCTGTTCTCTGTGTCTATGTGTATACATAATTTACCTCCCACTTATAAGTGACAACATGTGGTATTTGACTTTCTGTTTTTTCTGTTTTTGAGTTATTTCACTTAAGATAATGGCCTCCAGTTCCATCCATGTTGCTGCAAAATGCATGATTTCATTCTTTTTATGGCTGAGTAGCATTCCATATATGTGTGTATATATATACACACACACACACACCACATTTTCTTTATCCAGTGATACATTGATGAACACTTAGGTTGATTCTATATCTTTGCTATTGCGCATAGTGCTGTGATAAACATATGAGTGCAGGTATCTTTTTGATAGAATGATTTCTTTTCCTTTGGGTAGATACCCAGTAGTGGGTTTGCTGGGTTGAATGGAGTTCTATTTTTAGTTCTTTAAGAAATCTCCACAGTGTTTTCCTTAGAGGCTGTACTAATTTACATTCCCACCAACAGTGTGTAAGCATTCCCTTTTCCCCACATCCTCACCAACATCTATTGTTTTTTGACTTTCTAAGAACAGCCTTGCTCACGGGTGTAAGATGGTATCTCATTATGGTTTAATTTGCATTTCTCTGATAATTAGTGATGTTGAGCATTTTTGCATATGTTTCTTGGCCATTTGTATGTCTACTTTTGAAAAATATCTATGTCGTTTGCTCACATTTTATGGGGTTATTTGTTCTTGTTTAATTGTTTGAGTTCCTTGTAGATTCAGGATATTAGTCCTTTGTCAGATATGTCATTTCAAAATATTTTCTCCCATTTTGTAAGTTGTCTCTTTCCTCCTTTGGTTATTTCTTTTCCTCTGCAGAAGGTTTTTAGTTTAATTAAGTTCCATTTGTTTATTTTTGTTTTTGTTACATTTGTTTTTGGTGTCTTAGTCATAAATTCTTTGCCTATGTCAATGTCCAGAAGAGTTTTTCATTGATTTTCTTCTAGAATTTTTATAGTTTCAGGTCTTACATTTAAATCTTTAATCCATCTTGAAGTAATTTGTGTATGTGGGGTGAGAGATATGGGTCCAGTTTTATTCTTCTGCATATAGCTCTCCAATTTTCTAAGCACTATTTATCAAATAAGATGTCCTTTCCCCAGTGTATATTTTTTTTCTACTTTGTCAAAGATCAGTTTGTTGTAGGTAAGTGGCTTTATTTCTGAGTTCTCTAGTCTATTTCATTGATCTATGTGTCTAATTTTATACCAGTACCATGTTGTCTTCTTTACTATAGCCTTGTAGTATAATTTGAAGTCAGACAATGTGATAATTCCAGCTTTGTTCTTTTTGCTTAGGATTGCTTTGGCTATTTGGGCTCTTTTTTGGTTCCATATGAATATTAGGATTGTTTTTTCTAATTCTGTGAAAAATGATCTTGCTATTTTGGTAAGAATTACATTGAATCTGTAGATTGCTTTGGGTAATATGGTCATTTTAACAGTATTGATTCTTCCAATCCATGAGCATGGGATGTATTTCTATTTATGTAGTCTAGGAATTCTTTCATCAGTGTTTTGTAGTTTTCCTTGCAGAGATCTTTCACCTCCTTAGATAAGTATATTCCTAAGTATTTTTTTCCTGCAGCTGTCGTAAAGGGGATTGAGTTCTTGATTTGTTTCTCAGCTTGGTAATTATTGGTGTATAGAAATGCTACTGATTTGTGTACATTGATATTCTAACCTGAGACTTTACTGAATTTATTTATCAGATTTAGGAGTCTTTTGGAGGAGTCCTTAGGGTTTTCTGGGTATGAGATCATATCACCAACAAACAGAGATAATTTGACTTCCTTTTTTCCAATTTAGATGCCCTCTCTTTCTTTCTCTTGTCTGATTGCTCTGGCTAGGACATCTAACACTATATTAAATAAGAATGGTAAAAGTGGGCATCCTTGTCTTGTTCCAGTTCTTAGGGGAAATGGAAGAATGCTTTCAACTTTTCCCCATTCATTATGATGTTGGCTGTGGGTTTTTGATATATGGCTTTTATTATCTTGAGTTATGTTCCTTCTATTCCTAGTTTGTTAATGGTTTTTATCATGAAAGGATGCTTAATTTTTGCAAATGCTTTTTCTGTATCTATTAAGATGATTGTATGTTTTTTATTTCAATTCTGTTTATATGGTGAATCACATTTATTGATTCACATATATTGATCCATGCTTGCATCCCTGCAGTAAAACCCACTTGACTGTGGTGTATTATCATTTCAAGGTGCAGTTGGATTCTGTCTGCTACCATTTTGTTGAGGATTTTCCTCAATGTAAGTGCATAGTTGCATCTGTGTTCATCAGCAATATTGGTCTGTAGTTTTCTTTTTTGTTGCATCTTTGCCTGGCTTTGGTATCATGGTAATACTGGCTTCATAGAATGAGTTATGAAGGACTCCTTTGTCCATGATTTTTTGGAACAGTTTAGTAGGATTGGTACCAGTTCTTCTTTGTACATCTGGTAGAAGTCGGCTGGTACACGACATTTGTTGGTTAAGTTTGCCATCTTATATGGACACGGTTTATGATGCTCCAAAACAATTACAACAGTAACATCAAAGGTCAATGATTGCATGTCACCATAACAGATATATGTAATCTGATATATATGATAATGAAAAAGTTTGAAATATTGTGAGAATTACCAAAATGTGACACAGGAACACAAAGTGAACACAAGCTATTGGAAAAATGGCACCAGCAGACTTGCTCAATACAGGGTTGGCACAAACCTTCAATTTATTAAAAATGCATTATCTGTGAGATGCAATAAAGCCAACAGCAATAAAATGAGTAATGCCTGCATTTTTGGTCTGGGATTTGATTTTACCCTTGTTACCTGCTAATAAGTATCCTTGTACTGTGTCATAGATGATGTCAGAATATATGAGAATCTTGATTCAGAAACAAAAGACTTTATTACTTATGTTAAAAGCAATCAGGATAAGCATCAGCATGCTTGCATTAATTCTTCTTGCCTTCAAGTTCCATAAAATGATGTAAAGGGCCCAGATGACAGTTGCATATGTAGTAGGTTGTGTTATAGGAGAGAAATATTAACTTTGGGATATCCACTGCTAGCAAAGAAGCCTGTTCTTTGTCCCTGAAGGAGACATTACCTTATCCCTCAAGGTTTCTCACTGCAAACACAACTCAGAAATTGCTTAGGTAAAGAGGCCTTGCATTCCTAGCACAGCCAGCAAAATGTGTAGGTACATAAGAGACCCCTTGGAAGACTATCTCTCCCAATCATACTTTTTGATTTTATAACATTTTCCTCCCTGCAAGGAATTCTTACATATATAAACTTACTGTATTTTTACTTTATGTTTAATATTCACTTGCTATCTTCAAGTGTAAGAAACAAACAGTTGTAAATTTGTTGAATAGAATTATCCTGCAACAAATTTTTTTAATTACCTAAGAATAAATCAGCATTACTATTATTTTAATTATAATGCAATTCCAAGAAAATCCATAATGCAACCATAAGTTTACATCTGTATTTCAGTGTTTTGAATTCAAATATCACCATACCTGACTACCACTGAGATGTACTTTACTTGCACTTATGTACCAACTTCATTGATTCTCACTTTATTCCCTATTCAAATGGCTTGGGAAGAGGGTGGTGTTATGAGGCAGCCATAAGGCATTAGCAAATCATGATCAAACTTTATTGTGCATAAAAAAAGTCATCTGATATATTTGTTAGAATTTTAAATTCCTAGCCACAGCTTCAGAAAGAGATTCCATTCCATAGGTTTTGTTCAGACTATGCATCCACAATTTTATTAGGAAGTTTGGTTCACTAACATTTAACGTATGTTGATATGGTTTGATTTAGTCCTTCCCTTTTGTTATTTTCCATTTGTCCCATCTGTCCTTTATTCCTTTGTTCATTCTTTTATTCCTTTTTTGAGATTAATGAAAAAATTGTTATTCTTTTATATCTCCTCTAAAGCCTTTTTCAGTATACCTTTTTGTGTTATTTTTTAACGATGACTCTAGAGATTAAAATATATATCTTCAGGTAATTCCAATGCAGATTATCTATACATTTACTTTAAAAATACTAACCTAGACAGCTGAAATCTTTCTCTTAGTTATCCCTTTGAGTTAAGGAATTAACCCTAGGAAAAGAGGTGCCCAATAAAATATAGCTATGTTTTCTGGAAGTGGTGATAGATATTTAAAAAGACTTAATAGCTACCTATCACTTATGTGTACCACATTCTAATTCCTGAGGACTCTGCACTATGCTAAAGTTTGATGGGACTGGAATTCAGGGCAGTTGCAGTAGTAATTTCTGCTCAGTAAGGGAGGAGAATGAAATTAGTCAATACTTGGAAAAAGAGTATAAAAATAATAAATGGACTAGGAGATAGTCTCTTTATGGTCTAAGGCTAACCATGGCCAATGTACATCCATCTAGGCCAGTTTTGGAACTGGATATTTAATATATGTGTATGTAGACGCACAGGCGTCTACATACACATAGATACTTAACAACTCTTTTTGTTTTCCATCAAGAGTGATTTTTTTCCCTAATATTTCCTCTTACTCTTACACTTGTTTAATGCATCAGCATTCTTTTCTCATCATGCTTGACAGCCCTCAAGACATAACTTTGGCCACGACTGGCAAAAATTCAAAAATACCCATTGTAAACACCACAAAGTAAGCTACTTTTGGCTGTTTCTCTAAAGGTCACATAATGCTTTGTGTTTTCTACAACATGACACAGCATGACAGAACAAAGTAGTTATCTTTTGTACTTGTCAGCATTGTTGTATCAACTTCAGATGATGAAATGCTTCTGAATATGCTGTTGCTTTTTTCCCTTGGGGGCTTACACTGATTTTTTAAAAAAAGTATTATGTACATCAAATAAATGATTCATTTATTATCCCTGACACCTAAGTTTGGTAAGAAAAAGTGTCAAGACATCACTTCAAAACTGCATTTAGATGCTATTTGCTTTTGAAGCTATAAAAATGCAGCTCATTTGGATTTTCTGTCTTCAAGTTACTGTTTTTACTTTATACCTGTGCTTGCCAATAGGAGAAGAGGTCATGTTATCCCTCTTGTGGAGGACAACATTTAGATGGCCAGAGAAATACATTTTAACTGCTATTTGATCTTGAGTCATAGTCATATTTTGATTTGGTAACTCTAAGATGATATACCTTGTATTAGTTACTGTAATACCGGCTATATTACAGTAGCTTAGCCCAGTAAGAGTTTATTTCCCATTACATAACAGTTCAGTGCAGATGTTTCTGGGTGAACTGCTGTCTAGGGTTCTACCATGTTCACATGGTTCTCAATGTAGCCTGACAGAGGTCTGCAGCTAGATGGGGGAAAAAGGAATCAAAAGTTGCATGTGAGAAGTTTCTAGGAGCTAAGCTTGGAGGTGACATACATTATTTTTGTCCATATTCTCTTGGCTAGAATTTAGTTCATTAAAATACCCAACTCCAGGGGAAATATGTTCAAGCTGTGTGCTTAGAAGTGAGTTTGGTAAATAGCCAGCAGTCTCTACGATAGGAAATCTAATTGGAGCATGTTCTCTGTTACAGTGGAGAGAGATTTTGATTTGAGGTTACACAGTCTTAAGGTAAAAATATAGATCAGCTATTTATGAGCCATGTATACTGAGAAAATTATTAATCTTCTATTTTCCATGGTATAATAAATTATAGAATAGGAAAATAATACCTCCCTCAAGGATTAATATAAAGATTAAGTGATACATAAAAGTAGCTAGCACAATGAAGGGCAAACTTTAAACACTTGAAAATGGTAGTTTTAATTTTTATTGGTAAGTATTATACTACTTTATCCTATGATGCTCCATAATAAATGTGATTTAATTTTACACTAGCTTAGTTCAAAACCAAAGCATCTTTATAAAAGGGGAATTATTTTATGTATGATAAGCCATAACTTTTCAGAAAATTGTTCATTTTAGCAGCTGTCCAAAGCAAATGAAGAAATAAATATTTATTCAGCAGACATAAATTTGGGGACAGAGAGGACAAAAACTCGACATATACTTCTTCTTCAGGCAGCAGAAGCTAATTTTGAAGGTTTTAATTTGCTTTATAGTTAAATTTTTGGAGGAAAGGAGTTACAAACTTTTAGAGTAGTAAAAAAGTAAAATAAAATTATATATGTGTGTATGTATGCATATATATGTTGTATGTGTATATTGTATATAATGTATTATATATGAAAATGTATATTGTATATATACACATATACTATATACACACATATATACATATGCAAATACACATGTGTATATATGTATACATTTATATGTGTATATATATAGAGAGAGAAAGACAAAGAGAAAAAGAGAGAGAGATTCCCTCTCATTTCTTTAAAGTCTACCCTATGGTAATGTATCTCTCTTGTAATTTTTATATTTCTCTATCTTAGTTATTCAAGTCATTTAAAATCTAATATAATTACAGGTGTACATTAATAAAGAAGAAAAATGTGCCGCATACTTTAATGTCATGGGATTTATAGTGTAAATAATCCATGAGAATTCACTTATAATTTATTAATTAACAGAAATAACCTGATTTACATGTCACTTGTCTTTGTACATAAAATAAGCTAAAGGAGAAAATCCAGATTAAAACTAAGTATAAAAATTTAAAATTGTGCTTTTAATAACTAAATAAAATTCAGATCTGTTTAACTTTCAGAGACCCCAGGTCCTTTGCCAAATGTAAATTTAGATCATTCAATTATAGTTTTAGATTTTAATGACTTTCTTCATCTTGATTCATAAAATGATTATTAAGGAGTTTCTCTTTGTATTTAAACATAACATCGCATCATCGCTAACTCTCTAAAGTACACTAAAGTCTATGTCAGGTTCTGTGAAGAAAAAACAAGACTGAGCTCGATATTTTCACTGTGCTGGGCAGCGAATGATAGGAGTTTGCTCCCTTGTTAGACTGGAGCAAATATTTCAAGACTGGTGTGATTTTCAGAGTAAATACCATTGTTACAGATATTTGCGTTCTAAATCCAAAATCCTGAAAATATCTTTTCTATGAATGTCAAAGAAGTATGTGGTTAGGAGTTTTCCTCACTTTTGCTGCAGTTCTGTTTTACTCTGGATTTGTTAGGTAGCTATTGAGCTATTGTTTGACTTATCCAGTGTCATAAGTAATTTCTGCCTAATCAGTTGATGAGTATTTACACGGATCAGGGTTTGACCTTGTCTGGGGCATCATCAGTCAAATTCGCTTATACAATTCACAAGGCACACGACATGCTGGAAAATAGACAAATCACACATCCCACGATGTCAGCATACAGTCAACATAGAGGATTTTGGGGGGGAACATTCTTTTCATGTGAAGATTAGCTATGACTGGGAAAGGAAAATGTATTCATGCTGCTTTTGTCCACTTTGTGTCATTACATGTGTGGCTGTATATCTCTGTCCCCTCTAATTAAAGACACTGCTACTGGTGTTATTTGCAGGGTACAAATGTGTCTGCAAAGACTGTTGTGTAGCTTACCAGTCTGCCCACAGAGAAACAAAATCAGTTGTCCCCTTGATGATATTTATTGATGTTGTTTTTGGGGTATTTTGGTATTTATAAATTTTCCCCCTTTTCTCAGTCAAACAACATTACTCTTTCAGGAAGAACCGTTAGGATTTTTCCTCAATATATGTCAGGTGTATTCCAAGAATTTTCTGGACCACTGGACAGTTTCTAAGATTGGCATGTTGCTTTTTTTTTAACTCTTTCTTTTCCTGTTTTACTTCCATTGGGAGTAAATGTGTAGCATTATGTGAAGAATTTGGGATCTCTCAGCTTTATGCATGGATAGAATATTTTTGTGTAGCTTATTCTAGCTTCTTGGTTCAATGTTTATGTTATTCACTAGAGAGCAAATACTTTGTATAGCAAGGTTAGGCATTCTAAGCATTCTAAATATGTCTGTGTTGTGCAACAAAAGTTATTGACCCTTCCCCCCATCAACCCTAGAGTACATTTCCTTATTGTTCCCTAGAAAGAAATGGGTGAGTCAACAAAACGAAAAAATCATTAATTAAGTGCTAGGACTACTTTTATAATAGCCCTATAGTAGTCATTTATATGTTAATATTTTACAATGACTAATTTAATGGACAGATGGAAATTCATATTACAGTATGCGAGTGGGGCATTTCCCTGGGCCAAATGATTGTCTACACAGTTTTCAATTAGAGAAGATTGCCAATTATCTGAGTGGGTTTTATTTTAATTACCAGGTGAGTAGGACAGCGAGGTAACCAGCCCGAAGGAAAGAGAGCTCGACTGTGTGTGTGTATCCTTATTATGCAAACCTATAAAATAAATAAAGAAAGGCCATGCAAAGAAACCATTTTAATGAAATGGCAGATAATTTACCTGAGGCAGTCCATATTCTTTTACTCATTCGATCAATAAAATGTGAGTTTAAAATGCTAACGTTGCCATTTGTGAACTAGAAATTATTGTTTCTGTAAGAAAAAAGAAATTCAGAGAAAGAGATTACATGTCAGCAATCAGTGTTCAACATGTTTTGTATTTAACATGTTTTAATATGGTATCATCTCATTATGAGAAGTCACTTAACAGGTGACCTTTGTCATATGAAATGTGCTTGAGACTAGAGAGAGGCAGAAAGATAGCATGAATTAATCCCTGATATTTTTTTTCTTGTCTATATATCTTTAGTTTTTTTACTCAAGCTCCTTTTCTACATCTCCAGTTATCCTCTGAATATTTCCAATTAAGTGCCTGGCATCACTTTAACTTCAGCGTATCTAAACCAACCCTATTTTCCACCCAGACTAGGTTCTTTCCCAAATTTTGATGTTCTTGCCTCTGCCAAAGGAACTACCACTTTAACATTCCTTCAGACATGAATGGTTATAGTTATGGATTTTTGCTATCATCCTCCTTTTCTTGTCAGTCATTCTTTGAAAAATTCCTTAGACCAGTACTTTTATCTCCATTTGGGCTATCATTCCTATCCAGACTCTCATAGGCTCACAGCTAAGCTACTGCAGCAGTCTTTGTTGACCAAATATTCTCATTTCTCTAAATAATCCTTTAAATAGCAAACACTGGGTTTATACATGATCTCTGTATGTAAAAAATATTTCATTGACTATTACATCATGTGTAAAATACATAAAACATTCAGCCTCAGTTTCAAGGCCTTCAGTAAGTTTGTACTGCCTGATAGAAAACAAGGAAGGATATGTTAGGTAATATCAAATTACTGAAATGGACAGATTTAAATACTTTCCAATTTAATATTATTTCATGATAAGTCCCCCCACTCCCCAGTTAGATTGTGGGCTCCTCGGGGATGGGAAACATTTCTTCAGAATCTACAATGGCATTTAGCACAGTTTAAACATAGCCAACTAATAGCTGATTAATTAAACTAAGCACTTGTCTTTTATTAATATAATCTGAATAATTTGGGAGAGGGATTTTTTTGTGTGTGTTATTTCTTTTATCTAGTCCAACGTTTCTCAATCCTGCTGAAAATAGTAATCATATGGAGTGGAGAACCTTAAATTAAACACTGTTACAAAGGCCCTGCTCTGAGAGATTCTGATTTATTGATTTACTCAGATCCACTTGATCAGAATCTCCATACGTAGGGCCTAAGAGTGCATTTTTGTAAGGGTTCAGGCAATTCTGAGGCTCAGCTAGTTTAGAGATCTCCTACCCCGTATTCGTCTTCCTCGTTATACCACTATTAATTACTACTACCAATTAAGATTTCTCAAGCTAAAGAAAAATGCTTTTTTCAGTAAATGGAATGGTAGGGCTGTAAAGATTATGGAACACATTTCTTATAGAATTCTCAAATATCCTGATAGACTTCCAAAAGTGTCTAAATATTAATGCATTGTCAAAAAAATATTATTTGAGTACATTTTCGATGACTCCAATAATGAAATAATATAATTAATTATAATTGCTTAGACTAAGGGTATTAATCATGATGAAACTCTAGGCCCTAGGTGAAATATATATATAAAAGTGAAAATAATAGAAGTTGAATGAAAATGCTTGAACTGTTTTTACAATAGGAATGTATCCAAATTCTTTGGAGAGTCATTTAGAGATTGAAAGGAATTTCTTTTTCTTTATTCTACGTTGGCTATAGTGTATTCTAATAGATTTTAGGATTTAAATAGCTTAACTATAATGGCAAATTAGTCAAGTTGGGAAATGTTAAGTCACTCTCCAACAGTAAAGAAGCAAGAAAAGTTAACCCCTGTCTTTGCTTAGTAAAGCTGTAGCTTCTTTGATCCTTGGATATTTTCCTTTGAAAGGCTGGAGGTTCAAAAAAGCAATATGCAGAGAGTTGGAGAGGGGGTATCATGAAGTCTTTATACTCAGAAATTCTATTGGGCACATGGGTGTGCACACATACACGTGCACACAAAAAAATCATGAAGCCTTTTTTTTCCCTGTAGGATGGATATGTAAATAATGACTGGCTGGGTGCAGTATATTAGGGAAGCAATAACAGTGGTAGGGACTGGGGAGGGCAGGTCCTATATAAACAGGAGGCCACTACACAGTTCCAATGAACTGTTACAGGTGTATTAATTTTTGAAAAATACATTTGGAAATTTTAAACCCAAATTTAAAATGTTCACAACTTATTCAATTTTTATTCCCTATACAGGGAAAATAGCATATTTTCTGGCTGAATTTCGTCATTGTCCTCCAATTTCAACCTGCTATACTGTGCTCTTATATATTCTCAGAATTGTGTGAATGTGAGCATCTTTTTTTATGTCTTTCAAAGATCTTGAAGTCATTCTTTTTCTTTTAAAACTGATTGATACTTTAGGTAAGTCGTGAATGGTAGAGTAATATTTCCTTCATGAAATGAAACTAAGATGGAGGACTTGCATGTACCAAAAACAGATTGAAGCTGAAGGTCGTTGGCTTTCTAGACTATCATCCAGATACTTATATCAGTGTCAAAGGTTTTTGGCCAAAAGTATATGCATGTTCAATCTATCAGTAATATTTACATTGTTTATATTGGTACACTAAAATATTCATACCTGTCATATCTTCAGCAGTTCGTGTCAAAGCTAATGAATGGACAGAAAAATTTGAGTTCAAATATAAGAATTCTCAGTTTAGATTGAGTTTCATTTTGATGAAGAAAAACAAAAGAAAGCCAGTATTTAAAATAAAAAGTAATATTAAAACACATGTACCTAAATGTAGGAGAGAGAGCGAGGCGTGTGTGCAGGATATAGAACTTAAGCAAGATTAGGAAAAAATATTAGTGACTATTTAAACCGTATAATTTTTCATTGAAATAACTTTTATGAAGTCAGCATAGAGATGGACCTTTTTTTGAGAACTTCTGGAGATCGATAAATTTTCTAAAGATTGGGAAAATGAAGCCTGAAAATCAAATGTTTATTTACCAGCATTTTAAGAGTATGTATCATTAAGGTTACACAAAGACAAAATTTTATCTAATAGTCTCCCCTTATAGTATTTGTGTTGCAAAGGGTTAAAAAATAACTTTCATCAAAAATTTGGGGTTGCTGGTTTCTGTTTAATATATAATGCCAGTTTAAGTTTTTATCAGGATTTTTTTTTTATACTTCAACTAATTAGCAATGATAATATTTTCAAGTAGTAGTACAATCCATTCAAGATTCACAGATGACTTAAATTGATTATGTGTGTGTGTGCATGCACACGAGTGCATATAGAGTGAGTCTACATGACGTACATATTTTTTGACCAAGTGAACCAACAATCAAGTATACTTTGTCTTTCCCACTGCCAGACTAATCCTTTAATCCTGGTTCTCTTCTTGAAAAATTTTTATCCACCCTAAAATGTTTCAAGTAAAATAACAAGTCCATTACTTTTGTGTGTAAGTATTTAAGATTCTCCATATCCCAATAATGAGCATCAGAATCTCATGCTTCCAAGACACCTGTGTTCATAGAAACATTAACTTTTTAAAACTACATTAATTTATTTCATATGTAATTTTTAACCAAGATATAAAGATTTCTCTAAGAGTCTTAATCTTTGAAAATTTGGTGACTGCCCCCTTTTTAAGGGTGATTACTATTTGATCATTACTACAGTTTGACAATTATTATTTAATCAAAATACAAAGATTTATCTAAGACAATCTGAAAACTTATAACTGCTATTTGATGCTACATCAAACAATGCAAAATATAGGGAAATAACACTTTATATAATTGCAAAAATCATAAATTAAATCTCTGGTTGTTATTGTTGTGAGGAGCAATCTGTGAAATAAGAAATCATAGAGACCTGAACAAATCATTAAACACCATAAATAGTAATACATGTTGCACTGTTACCTTTGCAACCCATATACTTAATAGGCAAAAACAGAGTCCTAACTTTCCAATTATGTACCTGTATGATATTCATCTGTGTAATCTAAGGGATCTTGATTTTGTAGGAAAGATAATATATTCTGGAGCTAATCTTTTCTGAAGGCTATAATTATGGGCCAGGGCTAATTTTAGGCATCAATGGGGCTCTCAGAAATGCTGTCAGGTGAGTTATAGCACGTGCTCTGTCAGGTAGATTTCTACCGTGGCTAAGTATTTATTAACTGAAAAAGTTTAACTATATGCAGCATGAAAACAGATACATTTGTCAATACCATCTGAAGGACTAGATTGTTTGAGACAGATACTGTGTTCCTTAAATTATTTGCTAGTAGGGTTGAAAAATGCCCCCTTAATAGGCTAATAAAACAGTAGGTTTATAATTTAAGGCAATTTCTTTTCTTTCCCCTTGAGGAAGAATTGTTGATAAAACTTATCAAACTTAAACTACTCTGGCACAAGTAAGTGATTCTGACTCATGGAATTGTTTGCAAACTCTGAATCACAGGGCACATAGAAAAAGCACATGGATGAGAGGAAGGGGATTTTATTAACAGTTCTTACATATAAACAGTACTATTTCTTTTTTATTTCAGCAAAGTTTTAATGAGGAAAAAATAGTCTTGACAAACATGATGATGTTAAATAAACATAGGAATAAGTAACTGAAAGAAATAGGATAATCTTTACCATGGTCTAGAATCTCCTTCCTTGAAGGTAGGTGAGGTCATGTCTGAAGTGCAGTCGAAATACATCGTCTCCCACAGTCCTTTCCATTCTTAATTTTCAATGTAAGTTTCAGAAATCTGAAACTGGATTTTTGTAAGGTTTTTTTTTTTGGAGTAGAAGGTTTAGTGTTTTTGGAAGCTTATAAGTAAAAAAATCTTTCTATTTGTCATATCTGCATTAACTGCATTGTAAAGTTAATTAAGCAATAGCTGGGCATTTCATAGGGATTAATGACTAACAGGGAGGAGTAGATGGCTCAAGGTACAGCCAAGGGCCATTAACATCTGCTGGCCATTAATTTCCAGAAAATGCCCAGCATTGGAGTCATTATTGCTGTTATGAACTGAAAATAGAAAAGAAATACAGGCATATGATTTTTTTTAAGGGTGATGCAATTTTAATTGATATGTATAAGGCAGTCATGGAGAACTTAATTCTCGTGCATTAGCCGATCACATTCTGCTCTCATCTCTCATGGTTCCATTTGGGTTACAATTAAGCAGTAACAGTTGTAGACCTGGGAATTTCCTGGGGATTAATGAATGGCTGGGTGGAGTTAATTGCCTAAAGTATAGTCTCAGGCCATTAACCTCAGTTGGTCACTAATCTCTAGGAATTTCTTCTAACTGAGGTCATTTTATTTTGTGGGAAGAAGAAAAATGTATTCAATTATTTTGATATTAATCCCAGGGCATTTTTGTTTTCTTGAAACATATCCAATAATGGGAAAGATATATGGAATCTTTCTGTATGTCCATTTCAAAGTTACGTCTTTTTGAATATAAACACTCAATGAGTGGAGAACCTACCTATGATACTTAGAATAGAGCTTATTTAATGAGAAGGACATGTACAAATGATAAAATCAATACTTGAAAGCATCAGTTTTCTTAGGTTTATCAGTCTCCATATGTGATAGATATATGTGTCTTTTTCATTCTTATCTTTGTTAAAATAAGCTATTTTTTACCTTGGTTCAACCTGTAAAAAGATTGCCTTTGTTATCAGTCAGCTATGTATAATATTTATATCCTCTCTCTCTATATATATAGTTCTATTGGCCATTATTCTCTGTGATGCATACATTCTTAATAAAAGTTTTCCTTGTGTCTCTCTTAGTGGTGTATTATGTTCTACTAATAATACTAATTCTTTTGTTTTTATTAATGCATTACTAATTTCTATTTTAGTTAGAAAGTCAACAATTAAATGGATATATATATTCAGACTGAAGAGGACAACTGATTAACAAAAATCTAAAATTACCACTTAAAATATCATTTTGTAATTGACATATTGCATAAAGAAACTACAAGGCATAGAGTTACAGAAAAGAGTTTTAATTTAATGAATGTTAACACATAATTTGCTACTGCCAAGACAGAATCGTATTGATTAGATTTTAGTGAATTCTAATGCTAATGCTTGCCTGGTTTCTAAGAACATAAATTAAAAAAATTAAACTTTAAGCCTCTTTTTTAGTATAAGTGAAAGAATTGATATATTTGTAAATTAATGAGGACTATTCATACAGAATGTTAACAAAGCTTACCATGTTGTAATGAATATGTTTGGAAGTTCTGGATATGTTTGTTTTTAATAAAAAAATACTTGACGATATGAACTTTATCTCTAAGTAATGTAATACCTTTATACCTGTTTATTTGTTTGCATTAAATGTTAATAATAAAACTTGAATATGTATCATAAGATGCTTTTATTAGTGAAAGGCACTAAGGAAAATAGGGTATATGTATGTGTGTGTGTGGATACACAGATAGATGTTTATAAAAGCGGCTTCCAATGAAGAATTAAAGTCATTTTATCCATAAAATGTAGTCTCTTTGTTATTGAGTTATTTAGATAACTTTGGTTCTCTGTTTGTTATGAGTGTAGTTATGCCTGGATTTCAAGAAACATGAACC
Organism: Daubentonia madagascariensis; assembly: GCA_023783475.1. Classification (NCBI taxonomy): domain Eukaryota; kingdom Metazoa; phylum Chordata; class Mammalia; order Primates; family Daubentoniidae; genus Daubentonia; species Daubentonia madagascariensis. The sequence continues at coordinate 120,327 of JAKFHU010002088.1, forward strand.
AAATAATCAGAATGTATTAAATACCATATGTTAACTGCAGTGTTTAACATCAGAAATCAAAATTGACAAAAGTTAACAGATTTCTAAACACTAAAAAAAAAATTCAGTAATTGTAATTGGAACTAGCTCTTTTGTAGTATTTTTTATTACAAGTGACTACTGTATGGAATTTTAAAAAGTACTCGTCATCTCTACTTTGTACTGTAATAACTTTTTTCTAATATTTACTCTGTTGTACAATCTGTGAAGTACTTTTAGCTTGTTTGTGCCAAAGAAACATGTATTCTGTTTTAGTAAATGGATGACTCAAACCTGAAAAATTAAATGATTTATTCAAAGTTCTGCAACTATAGGTATAGAGGTAAGACTGAAGCATAGATTTTCTTTCTCCAAACCTAACACCTTTACCCTATACCTGAGTTTTACAGTTGGAACATAATAGATCTGATCATGTGGCCATTTTAAAGGTATGTTAGTTTAGGATACTTTCTTTGTTTTGTTCATGGTTTATCATTTTTGCACATAGAGACAAAAGCCACGCTGTTTTCAATTACATTTCAATCAACACCTACTTACAGAATCAGTCCTAATATTAAATATAGGCAGTTAATTTTCTTTCATGCAGAGCAATTAATAGTAGATGTAGGTAATTACATGTTATGAAGTTTTAAAAATTTTTGAATTACTTTAGTGACCACAACCCAGTTAGTGCTGTAATAAACTTTGAAAAATTCCAATAAAATTTGTCTCTTTTTTTGTTCATCAAACACTCTATTTTATATTCTGGCCTGTTTCTTTGAGAATCCATTATTTTAAAATCCAATATATATTGCCCTTGTTTAGATATCCACATTTTAGTGAGAATGTAGGTAATCTTGTTTGGGTACATTGCTTTAAACCTCTTACCCAATTTCTTATTTTACCTTAATAAATTGTATTATTTTTTCACAGTTTTATATTTGTTTTTATAAAATCTATTTTTTGATTGCACAAGATTTACATTATGTTTGCTCTTTGCTACTGAATCTCCAATATATGTCTATTTTGTCTGCTTAAAAAAGCATGGCAAAATTGCTATTTTTTTTAAAGTAGTGCTACAAGAATCTGCTTGAAAATGTCTTTGTATGCAGCATTTGTGTACAACAAAGAATATTTGTTCTTACGACAGGGAGAGTATTCAGGAACACTGTGAAATGGAGACCAGTGTCAGGAAATTCATATAATCCAGACTTTATGTGTTCTTTGCAACGTCAATGGTTTTGAATGTTCATATTGGTAGGGTGACAAAATATATAAGTTTTGCATTGCATCTAAGTTTGTACATTAGAAGATATCATAGAAACTGAGGTATGAGTTTGCCAAAATGATAGATTCTAAATAGTAGGAATAAAAATAACTTTCTAGACTATAATTTCCAAAGAAGAAAATTCTAGATGGTGAATCAATGAAAGGCAGTAATCTATGTTGCCATATGTTCTTTAGAGAAATTTAAATGCTCCACTGAAATTATTATCCAAGGTAGTCCTATTCCAAGAACAATGTTTTTCAAAGTTTACCCCCGTTAAAGCAATAAACTCAATCTTAACTCTGTGAAATGAGTACCTTTCCTTTTGTGGTGCCAAAGAGAAAAATACAAATTAAGCAACATGTTGTTATACCTGTAAGAAGAAGAACCCTATTACCCTCAAGATGGTGGGGATCCTGAGTTATAAAGGTCTTGTGTTGTCCCTAACTTTGATTCTGTGAAGTTACATATTAATGAAACAAAATGAATCTAGGAATCAAAACGAATCCTTACTATTGCTTTTTAAAAAGCTTCATGCATAATAGATTCTCTATTCATAATATTAATGCAGATTCTAGAAATACTTGAATATAAACTGATTTGCAAACCTCACATGTTCTAGAGCTAAAACAATGCAAACATTTGTATCCTTTCTTTTGCTCACAATCATTCAGTCCATCTGATTTAATTATAGAGACCGCCTCAATTAAATGCTGGCATACCTTGCATCATTGCCCTTTAAAAGCTGATTACATTACTTTTAAAAGGGAGAAAGATAGTATAATAGCAGCTGTGAAAAAAAGACAACCAGAAGGAAACATGTTTACACTGATCCTAGGACAATAAAAAATCCAGGATTTCTAATTGTTTTAAACTATAGTAGAAGGTCATTTAGTTTATGAAGGCCTTAAAATCAATTACTGAAGACTGCAAAAGTTACTTTTTGACTGTTTCTTAAAATAAAATATGTAAGCCCAAAGCTAATTATACAAGAAAAGGTTTTACATAGAAATACTGAATACTGCTGAACTTCACTGTATTTCCAAGACCTTTAGGGTACTTTTTATGTTTGACAACACTATCAAATGTGCAAATCAAATTTACTTGTAGAATATGCCTTTCATATGCTATTCAGATTATATAAAGTATATAATTTATTCAAAAATTCATTTTGAATTTGCTTCAAAACCACCTTCCAAAATTGTCATTAAATAGTGAACACTCTGCCTAGTTAAAAAATAATATTTATACTAATAAGAGACAGAGATGTGAAATTTCAGATGTAATTTTCTGGGTAGAATAGAAGGTGAAAAGAACTAGACATTGGGGCCATGAGTATATCAAAGTGAAACTTGTAAGAGGAATGAAAAGCAGAGGGAAGGAGAAACAGTAGAGATGCTGTCAAACAGTTTTCTGATCTGTTTGTTGTTATATATTTGACAGTTCACTATGTGCAAGTCACTGTGCTAGGAGCTGGGGATATAACAGTGGAAAAGATGTATACTTCAGTTATTATAACAAAACATAGTATAAAGATTAGTAAAAATATGCTTGTGAAACAGAGATAGGACAGAGAAAATGATTAGTTATGTCCCTCAGCTGGGGGACAGGTAAAAGAAGCCTTCAAAAAGATGCTTTTGCAAGATATTCAAGAGTTAGACAGGAGGTCTACTTAGCCAAAATCATTTAGAAAGTGATAAAAGACTAGAAACGGTATAATGGGTTTGGGAAACTGTAAGTAGTTCAATAGTCTTACAACATAATGTTCTTAGAAATATACTGGAAGAAAAAAATGAAAGAAGTGATAAAAGAAAATTCTGGAAGGTAAGCCAGAAGGCCTGTGTGAGCTTTAAGCAATGGGGACATTTGGTTTTAAGTTTCAGAGGAAGTTGCACATTGTAGAGGAGTTTCTTAGAGTTCTGTTTATATTTAGCTAAACTTGGGAATGTGAATTTTAAAAAATTGTGCAGCAGATAAGAACAAAGCAAAATGATTCTTCAATAGAATGATAAGCTTTTTTCCTCCATCCTGAAAAAGAGAAGTCCTAGCTCTATGGATGTTTGAAGTCCATATAATTGTTTTTATTTAAATGAATAATAAATTAGAATTAATTTTTCTTGGCTATCATGATCTGGCAAGATAAATATTTTGTTTTCTGACATTATAAAATCGTCCCTAAGTAGGATGAATTGATGAGCCAAAGAAAGATAAATATCCTGTCTCTAATACCTATTTTCTAATTTAATACAGTTGAAGAAGAGTATCCAGATGATTCTTGATTTTACTTTCATGGCTCGGAGTTTGGGGGAGAGGGCGATAAGAGGGCACTTTAAGGGGGCTGAGTCTTGGTCAGTGGGATTTTCTTGGTAAGTATCCTAGTTGTTTATTAATGTATAGAGTCTTCATTCAATCTCAGCCTTGTCACCTATGAGAACAAGAAAACAACTGAAAATGGGCTCTCAGGGAAAAGGAAGTCATGCTGGATTGTTAATATATCTACCACTAATCCCATCTACCCTCAGAACAATATCTTTAATCATGAGTGTCAGATCCATGTGTGGATATAAGGGGAAAAGATTCTTTGTGCCAATTCTATCTTATTTTACACCCAGTAATGATTCCTTTAAACTTCTTAATGTCTTTTCTTTTTTTCTTTAGCTTTAGAGAGCTTTAGAGAGTTGAGCCATATGCAAGTGTTCAAGTGACTTTTATCAATTGCCCAGCATACAAATACAGTTCTTTTTGGGGGAGCACCTTGACAAAGATGGGTGGCAAGATCTGGCCATCAGTATGAATGCCAAAGTAGAGACTTACTCCCTCTCACTGTTGCTGGCCTGTGTGTGACCAGTCAGATACTTCTGCCAAGACTTGCAATTTGGAGGAGTAACACAAATGGGAAGGTTCAGTAGAGATTTTTGAAGGTATTTGCCATGACTTCAAGAGTTTAGAGGCAAGGTAGTGAACATCTGTTCACCAGGCAGTTGGTGTCCAGTGACCATTATGACAATGTGGCATATTAATAAGTAGTGTATTTCTGCAGTAGGAATTTGGGCCTCACATTCTTTGATTCTTATTAGAATGAGATTCTCCAAACTTTCTGTTGATTCAGTGAGTTATCTGGTCACATCATAATTAATTCTTGTCTGCTAAACTTAACCAGAATCAGTTTCTATCCTTTGTAACCCAAATCCTGATTGTGCAGTTTTCTAGGGTTATTTGAAATATACTGTCTATAAATTATTTTGGTTAGATTGTAAACTATTCCTAAGCATGACTGAAGAAGTGATCAGATCAGATTTGTGATTTAGAAAATTAATTGCACACCAGTATGAATGATGTGTTAAAGATAGAGGGATGAATATAACTAAAAGGCTATTGTGATTTTCAGGTGGGAGAGAATGAGGAACTGAACTTATATGGCAATGAAGGTTAATAGGAGATTTAAGAATTCAAAGTCTTTAGGGTTTATTTCAGAAGTAAGGAGTAAGGAGGCAGAAAAAGCAAAGAAATTAAGTGGAGCAAAGTCATGATATGAGACAAATAAATCATAGTTTTCTCATCAGGACAATTGGAACAACAGTAACCATATTACAGGGTGTTTTTGAGGGTAGATTAAGGTAGGCTAAGCTCAGTGCTTGATATTTTAGATGGTGCTTTCTTGGTGCCCCTCTTTTATGCTATCATAGCAAATTGACATTTGTTATTTCTCTAGTTCTTCCTATAAACTCCAATTTCTTTGATGGCATTTAATATATATTATATTCACAATTCATTTCCAGCTCTTGGAATATTGTTCCCACAAATAGGTTCTCGACATATGTTTGTTGAATTTTAATAAATAAATAAATAAATATCTAACCTGGTGAGAATGCAGTAAATATTATTTTCTTCTTCTCTAATAAAGTGTTTCAGCCCTTTATAAACCCATTTAAGTATTAGTTTTTATTTGTTTCACCTCCCCATTTTAAGTTTCCTTCCTGTTGAAGAAAAGTTTGCCAAAGTCAATTATACATTCTTATAAGGATTTTAAAGTGTTTTTGTATGAGATAAAACATAAAAGTTAGTTTTCATTTATTCTAAACTTAAGGGAAATAGCAATGAAAAAAGATATTTGGTATGTAGAAATATTACAATATATAGTTAGGATATGTTTTATATTACTAAATTACAGCTTTAAACAGAATGTTTAATGCTGTTATAATCCCTTGCTGCCTTCTCCCCAATCAAAGCAAACCAAGTATTTCTGGCACACTGCTATCTTTATCATTGTAGGACCAGAAAATCGTAAGACATATCAAGGGATCATCTAATTTAGTAATTGCCTCCAGCCCCATGGTGTTTTAAAAAAATGCTTAGGAGCAGTTGTTTTGCAAACATGAATAACAGTAAAAATTTTAAAAGGAAAAAAAATGGGGAAAGCCAAAGTGGGGAGTTATTCCTTCTCTCTAATGTTGGTTTAAATGCTAGTGTTTTTGAAAATTATTTTAATATAGTATAACTTGAAAAGCTAATTATAAGCTCATTATCATATAGCTTTTTCCAACTGTAAAACCAAAAACTATATTAATACAAACAAAATAATAAAACCAATAAAATTTAAAAGGACATCCTTATTTTAAAGCAATAGTGTTATTTTTCTGAAACCAAATTGGTGCCTACAATGCGACTGTGGTTCTAACTGCCATAGGCCCAGAATCTTTGTGGTTCACCATGTTTATGTTTTTGTCTGCCTTAAGATGACTCACTCTCCCACCACTTTCTCTATCCAAAATACTACACATATTTTATATTAATAATATGCACCTTCACCATCATATAGCTTTCATTTGGTTTTAATTCATCTGCATCTTAAATCCCCCAGTTTTCTTTTCTCATTAATTCATTACAGTAAATAAAGTACTATATGGTGGCAACAGGGGCTACAAATTCAGTCTCTGAAGTGTGGGGCAAAACTTAATTCAAAGTTGTAGCACTGATGTTCTTATTGATCATTCATATTACCTTGAACATGAAAACAACTAGAAAGTTATTCTTATTGAAAACTCATAGACACCCTCCACTTGTTTCGTAAGTACTGATTTTATAATACCTTGGGTAATCTATATAATATTCATGGTAACCTAAAAATTGTACGTTTGTTCTAATAAAAGTCTTACATCAAGGTTATTCTCATTTTTACTGTATATGTTTTAGCTTTATGTGCTTTGTATTTCTTTTTATCTCTCATTATTCCCTCATTTTTCCAAGTTATGTACCACCAGTTGCTTTGATGTTCTTCATGTTTTATTTTTATCCCCTTATTGTTTTTCCCTTATTTTGCTTGTATGTTTTTTGTTTTTTCTGTACATTCTTTTCTGTTTTCCCACCATCTCCATAAAGTTTCAGAGGGCTGCCAAAACAGTCTGTTGAGCAATTTTAAGGGCCAGTCTTACTTCAGCAGTAGTCTGATTACTGGCGTGTGTACATCATGTATGCTATGGTCTGAATGTCTGTGTTCCCCTCCACCAATTTATATGTTGAAAATCTAAGTACCAAGATGATGGTATTAGGAGGTGGGGCCTTTTGGGAGGTAGGTGGTTTGGCGATGAACGGGATTAGTGCCCTTATGAAAGAGGCCCCAGAGAGCTCCCTTGCACCTTCCACCATGTAAGGACGCAGTGAGAAGGTGTCATCTATGAGAAAGCATGCCCTCACCACACCCCAAATCTGTCAGCACCTTGATCTGGAACTTCTCCAGCCTCCAGAACTGTGAAAAATAAATTTATGTTATTATAAGCCACACAATTTATGGTATTTTTGATAAAGCAGCCTGAATGGACAAAGACAACACTTAATTTTTTAATGGCACTATGATATTACTGACATAGTCATCTTGGAGTACTTGAAACTCCCTTGCTGTTTTTTGCTTACTGCTATTTTCATCCGGGTTCTATATTTTCTTTCTGATTAGTTCATTTTTATAATTCATTCTGTAGTATTCAGTTTTCTCTTGTGTGCTAAGTACAAAGGATGCATTAGGCCTGATATAAATTTTTGCCTTCCAAGAGTTTATATTTCTAGCTGGAAATGCAGATAATTAAAACAAATAACTTTAGCCTAGTGTTATTTATTGTAGACACCAAGGCAGTACAGAGCAGGGAGGGACTACCTTTACATCTGCAAAGAACTGGAGGTGGAAACGGTGAGAGAGAGCCTTCCAGGACAGATGATGTTGGAGCTGATAGAAGTGAAGAAAGAACTACAGAAAATAGGGTATTTTCTGGAACTTTGGTGACTGGAATCAGTGTCTTGCTGCTACTAAAATGCTTGCTCTCTTTTGTCTCTGCTGCTTTCTGGCTTATCTTTATCTCTCTGGTTTTTCCATTTGAAATCATAATTTTATAGCTTCCCTGCCTACTCCAGGAAAAATATATTAGAGGAGGACCTCAAATGGCTGCACTTTGGTGATATGCCCATCGCTGGGATAGTCACTGTGGCCAGAGACATGGGGCTTGTGGTTATTTGGTCCAACCTAGTTGTGTTCTAAGAGTTGTGGGTAGAAGGAGCCCTGGAAAAAGGTAGGGGTCTCCATATCATTCCATGCAGTGGGGCAGCATGTGAAAGACATGGAGGCTGAGAGGGGTGAACATGAAGTTTTATAAACAGCAAATGGTTTAATGTGACCAGAATACGTGAGGTGTGTGGATAGTGTGAGTGGGAAGGAGACAGAAGGAAAAGGTTGGGGGGTAGGCCTAATCTTGCAAAGGCTGTGAAGCGATGCCAAAGCAGTTTTGTTTTGTCCTCCAGGTAAAGGAAACACTGAGGTTTGGTTTTTGTTTGTTTTTTCGTTCAAATAAATTTTATTATTATGTGTTAGACTATTTTAAAAACTTCTTTACCTTTCTAATGATTTTCCCTAAAAAACCAGAAAAGAGGAGGTGAGAAGTTGATTTGAAAAATCAAAATAGCAATTAAAAATAAATTTCTTTCATTAAAACATTTATAATGTCAAAGTATTAATGCTTTCTGACAATTTTATATATTTAACTTGCAATGAATGTAGTATCTTTTCTAGATTCTATTATACATGTCAATAGATAACTCATACAAAGATAAGAGATAAGACTAGGAACTTGGATCATGCAAGGAGAGGATGTAACTATGATCCACAAGCAAGTCTTGCTTTGAGTGTAGGGCACACTGAATTGTCAATTTCAGTCTACTCTTGTACTCTTATTTAGTTAGGTCCAACAATTATTTTATTGAAGATTTTAAATGACAGTCCAGAAGTCACAGCTGGGATTTAGAATACTGAGTTTTTAATTTTAGTTTTTTTTAATTGAAGTACAGCACACATACAGAAAAATGCACAGATCATTAGTGTACAGCCTTATACATTTTCACCAATTGAACACACCCAAATCAAGAAACAGGACATTAATACTTCTCCAGAAGCAGCTAAAAAGTTTTTAAGGAAAATGTTTGACAAGATAAGATTTTTTGCTTTTTGAAATTAATAGCAGATATAGAAAGAGACAATAGATAAGGCTTTTGAAAGAGTTCAAGAAAAGGAGATGAGAGTCTAAACCAAGATACTATCTTTAAACAAAGAGAAGAAACATTTAGTATCTGAACTATAGATCATTTTCTGTGGAAAAATGTACAGAATTGGATATTGGGTCTGAAAGTATTTTAGCTAAGAACTTGATTTACTAGATATAAGCACATAAGAAATTTAGAAAGTGTCTTTAGCACTCATGAGGTTTTTAAAAACTTAATGTCAAAAAAGTCTAACATTAGGAAAACACACTCACAAGAATCTTTCTTTAGATGAAAAGAAGCATTCTAACAAGGGAAATTCAGTGAAGATTACATCTGATAGATGGGGATTCACCTCTAAAACGTAATCAACAATTCTTAAGAATCCTGAGCACTCTTTACTTATCTTTTTAATTTTCTTCTTGCAAAAAATATGAGCAGTGAAGAAGCATCATGTCAGTCATCTGTTCCAGTTAATTTCATAGGAAGACAGGGATAGAAGCTCAGCAGATGGTACAACCTTTGCTCTGAGAGCAGAGTAGGCTAAGTGGTCACTCTGTGGGTACCTGTCGTCTCATTTTAAGCACACTGAGAGCAGGAAAATGATTGGTCTCTGGCCACTCACCCTGTTCTATGCAGAATTGTATGGTGGCAAGAACACTAGGCTGGAAAGTAGAAGATATTCATTCTAGTACCTGCCCCATTCTAACTATCTGATACTAATCCAATCTTTAAGTTACCAAAAAATAACAAAGAAGTTGAGTTAAATATTCTTACTTCCCTCTAGTTACAAGTCTCTTGCTGAATTTCTTCTAACGTTTATTTGTTTTGTGTGATCCCCAAAATGTTACTAAACCTTTTGGAGTTTCAGTTTTTTTCATTTGTAAAATAATAAAATTTATCTCAGGATGTGGGTAAGAACCAAATGAGATGAAGGATTATAAAATAATTTAAAATAATTCTAAAATGCTATCCAAATTATGGAAGTTATGGCTGATTGTTCCCCTTCCCTCATTCATATCCTTCCACTAGCTGAAGAAGTATTCCATTTCCTAAGAAAACTCAGGTGTGGATTTATTTTGGAAGATCTTAACACATTCAGTCAGAGGCTTGGTGGGATTTTTTGTTTGTTTTGTTTTTGGTTTTTAAACTTAGCCTTGTTCAACCATTTGCAAGTAAGACACATCTTACTCACCAACATGCTTATGAATTGAAAGTCTGTAGTGTGGTCAGTGTCAAGATAGTTTGAAATTAAGTCTATTCTAAATGTTCAAAGAACTGCACCTAAACTTAAGAGTAAACGCCGAGACTGTTTATTGAGAGGTGTGATATGTGCCATTGCCTTATGTTTGCATTTTGGATTCACAAAGCTCAATTGTTGTTTGCCATTACCAGGACTGTTGTATAGAAAAGACTATTTATAAACCATTAATTCTCTAAATATGTAAATATAATTTGCCAGTGCTTGACTGTTTTAGACATACAGTAACTCAGTCTGGAAACATTTGGATGAAAGTGTTATTTTTCCGGCTTTCCTTCAGTACTTCATGATTGCAACAGTTTCCAGGTATTGTTTGTGGGTATTTCATCTTTGAGAAACATTGCTGTGAAGACTTTCATTCATGGCATGCTACTGAAGTAATTTTCCAAACAAGATGGGAAGAAAACAGTTATTTGTTGAGCTTCTCCTAGCTGTCAGCTATTACCTCCTTTAACCTTACTGCAGCTTTGCAAACTCTAGTGCTATTTTAGAGTTGAAACGATTGGGGCTCAGAGGGGCAAATTTCCCAATGGTCACATACTTGATATAAGAGAAACTGAAATTTGATTCAAGGGTCCATGACTTCTTTTAAAGTTTTTCTTTTGTTCTCTTTGGCAGAGAAAGAAAAGTTCTACTAGAACCTCTTTATGCTAAGATTAAAAGTGTACCTCTTTGTTTTTGTTTCCTATGTTAGAGTTCTAATTTGTATGCTATAAAACTTGCATACAATGATTTTCATTATCAAACAATGAGCAATTTGTACCTTTGGAAGATGTTTAACATACTAATGCATTAAAAGGTGCTTTCAAAAAGTATTTATGTGTATATACATTTATGTATATGTGTGTGTAATATATCTCACATATCTACAACTTAAAAGAAGTATCTATAACTTATATAATTTATATATGATAAACATGTTTTTATATATAATTTATAGATCCAACTTACATATACCATAATATCATAAATATAATATAGAAAGATATATAACATGCCTATAACTTGCATGTGCATGTGTATGTGTAGGTGTATTGTATGCATACATGCACACTTAATCCAAAATTAGTCAAGGTTTTAGAATAGACGTTTAAAGTGACTTCATATCAGCATACTAAATTTTGCCCCAAAATACAAATTTTTAAAGCCTTAAAAATTGAGAGCACAGTTGTGTTTATGTAAATTCAGAAGCTAATTCAGAAAACTTGGCTACAAAAGTAAATTCCTTCCAGAAAATAACACATTGTGATTAGCTGCTAACTGCATAATCATAAGATTAGTAGTGTGAAGTTATTTCTTTTTAAAAGCCTTCAAATACATTTCATATAATAAAATATAGCAATAAAACTACCAACAACATAATTTTAAGACACTCAAGACATATGCCATAACTGTACAGTGTGTCAACGATGCCAGCAGCACATATGGCTTGCTTGTTTGCCTCTCTGTGGTGTCTCCCCCCTATTGGCACAAGCAACAGCATACCACAGTTCAATTCACAGATATGGTATTTACATACATCCTTCATGACACACATGTTTTTTATAATGAAGTACTATCTTTATATGGTTGGGATAAGAATAGAGCAGCTATTTAGTTCTTATATCAAGACTCATGGGAAATATTATCCAGTTACCATTAAAAGTTTCTTATTTTTCTTTAAATGAAATTCAAACTGTCCGCCTTAGATGAGAAAGCCTTGCATAATATAGTGCCTTCTTATCTTTCTTTTCTTTTGCTACTCTTTCCTGTGTTCCAGCCACATTATTCTCCTTTTGGTTCCTCCAATGTGCCAAGCTTTTTACATACGATTTCTTCCCAGTAAAGTGTACTTGATAGTATGCATATATTAATAAGGTCTAATTTCACAAGTAGCAGGAGTCTTCATTTTACATAGATATTCAATTAAATGTCATATTTTATTGAATAAATGAAACACATTATTTTTCTTAAATTGTTAGAAGTTATTTTAAATGTACTACTTCTTTTGAGGTTGTCCACTTGCCTAGAGACAGAGTTGAAAATAAGTTCTTTACTTAAGTAGCAATTAATTCCTACAAGAGTTAAAAGTGAGAATTTAATAGCGCTTTTATTTAATTGAGAAGTCCAAATATGCAGGAATGCCTTTAGAAGTCTTCTTTGCTTGCAAACATAAGAGAAAAAAATATAACTGTAATAAATGCAGGAATGGATATTGGAGATTTTCTATGTGAGTCCATGACCCGCTATTTGCGGCAATCATCATAAAGTCCTCTTTTAAAATGACATTCACTTTCATCAGAACCTCTGTGTGTGCCACCTTTCTATTGCAGTCTCTTACCAGTTCTAGAGCTCAGGGTTTCCACAGAACATATATCCTGGATAAATTTTAAATGCATTTTCTCTCATCAACACATAGCATGGGGCAACCAGAGTAGTTGTGAGCGGACTTCTGATTCTAGTTCAGACTGTATTAATTCATAATGTTGTAAGCCTTAGGCAAATTTCCTTATCACTAAAATGGGGATATTAATATTAATAGAATTTTCAATGTAACGGAGATATAAGAATTTAATGAGTTAATGACTGTTAAGTATAGTGCTTGGCACACAGTAAGTACTCAAAATGTTCGGTACTTTTGTTTTTATAAAAAGTTGCTTTCTTAAACTGCAACTTCAGGATTCCTCTTGGGAAGAGAAGGGGCTGTCTTTTCAAGCATTGTATAACTGGCATGCTTCATGGGTTATGAGGATAACATTCCCTGGTCGTAGTCTGGGTGGCTAAGGTAAAGGAAAGAGGTAACTCTAAAAGATTAACAAAAATTTGGGGGCATTCAGAAGGGAATCGGAGATTCTCAGGAATCTCTCTGGGGAGAAAAAGGAAGTCCAGCAATACAGCAGGGAGATGGGGCTTAAGTGGAAAAGATAATGAATAGAAGTTTCTTTATGATAAGAATGAGGGATTTTAAGAATAGAGATGCCTGGTATTTAAGTTATTTGCTATAATGTAAGACTTGTCCTGGTTGCAAATTTAAACAGAGTCAGCCATACAAATATCCTTGAATGGGTGGCACTTTGGGGAGGGAAGGGACTAGGGTAGTGCCCAGTGGGGCAATCATGATGCAACAAAAACACAGCAATGCTGGAGGTGAAATTAAGGGTGGAGACAGAGAATGTAGCAGAAATGGGAACCCAAAGCCAGGGCTGAAGAGGAGAAGCTAAGTCACCATTCCTACTTCCAAATTGATCTTTGGAGGTTTTGGGAGAGATGCTGGGTTTCTGACAATATTTACGATGAAAGTATGTCAGCCAATTTTTACTTATCTTTTGAAAAACTGATGACATTATCCAGTTAGAGGTCTTGATGGCATTCAGATCATGACATTATTAATAAGGGAGATTGTAGTCTCTGGAAAATCCAAGGTTAAGGCATGCAGAATGATCAAGCTCCACTGGAACTGGTATTTACAGTCTTTATGACATTAAGAACCTGGAACTTTCAGGAGAATAAGAACCTGGAGAGGAATAGGAATCATTCCCTCCCTTTGCTTGTTCTCTCTCACTTACCTTTTATATTTATTCGTAACTTTTGCTTGTGCTTGTGAAACTTTCAATGCATGTTTTCAACTCCTTTTTCCACTATTTCCTTTGGTATTTTTCCTAGTTCAAATGGCCCAGAGAGAGAGAACTTAATTGTACTAATTTACCTTTGCAAGCCACACCTGTGAAAGGCCAGGCTTAGTCTGAATTCTACCTGTTGTAAGTGACTAAGGACAGACCAGTACCAGAAAACATGTCTGGTATGAGCTCTATAATTAATTTTATATTCTTAGGTGTTAATTTTTCCTTACTAAATCTATTTAGTTAAATTAGACTTTATGAAAATGGGGCACATTTACCAGCATTAGGACTAAACTTTTCTGTCCCTTAGAATATTGCAGAATTATGAATTTGAATTAATTGACCAGAACTCAAGTTAGTTGATTGGGTTTCTGTGTTCTCTTCAGAAGTTACTAGCCTTGGTTGAAGCTTTCTAATAATATTCTTGTAAAGACAAAAATGAATGACAGAGCCCAGTAAGATTATTCCTAGGATGAATGCTAAAAATAAGCAGGTAAACATCTGAGCGCTTCCCAGTTCTTTCTTTTCATGCATTGCAAGAGACATGCCAGAGAATCATTATCTGCTTCCTGTCCTCAAAACAGAGCCCACATATTGAATAATTGAGTGACAAGCAATCTGGCCTATCCATATGACCATATTGTTTTCATCCCTTAATTAGCCTAGTCCTCACTGTGCTGATGAGGAAACAGATGCATGAAGCAGCAAATTACCTTCATCTCGCCTCTGAACAAAAAAAAGATACTGCATTTAATTGTCTCATTTGAACTTGGGTGATTCAAAAGCAATAAACTGGAAATATTCAAGGAGGGAACATTGCTTTTAAAAACATGTTTTCTTTTCATTTAAAAGTCACCACAGAATATAGATTTGAATTATAGGAATTTGGCAACTTTAGTTGAAAATGATTATTTCTTACTGAAAGACTTATAGCCGGTTGGTTCATTAATTGACATGTGGATAAATAGAGATAAATGTAAAGTGTTTGTGGTCCTGAGGGTGTACTGCATGTTTATCTTCTGTGCCTACTTCTCAGGCAAATTAATTGTAACGGTTTCTCTCTTGCATTCCTTATCTGATTATATTGGAGGTGTAATTTTGCATAGCTATCAAAGTGGCAGAAGTATAGGAAGGAAAACAAGTGCCAGAGAGCAGCTAATGAGAACCAATCAAACTGCATGACAGACACAGATAATCGTTCAGCTTTGGTTTTGCCTTCCAGTTAGACCTTTATAGTGCTTTGACTGTCATTTTTATTCATATCTCTGTGATTTCCAGACCCTAACAAAGCTCTGAGTAGTTACTATTGTTAGCTAAGATTTATTGGAAACTCACAAGTTGGCAAACATTATACTAAGTGTTTTACATAGATCATTTCATTTAATCTTTACAATTATACTATAATGGGAGTACCATTACTTTGCCATTTTATGGGTGAGGAAACTGAGGAGTTAAAACATGTAAGAATCAATGTTACAAAGGCCATTCTGAAAGCACGAACTGAACCAGAAAAAAAAAGTTAAATAGGATCCTCATAATTCTGTATAGACTTCTGAAGTGATATTATCTTTAGGTTTTGCTTTATGAAGATGCAAGAATTTTTGTATGTGCATGAGGTAGTCTTCAAGGGATTTACTTAAAATAATGTTGGAAGCCCAGTGGGCTGAAGGTAGGAAAATATTTTTATGGTTCCCGGTTGCATAGTTATAAAACTTGCTAATTTGTGTTAATATATTTGTGAAGAAAGTGGTATTTATTCTTCATAATGTTTTGGGGCCTTCTGCGTTATTTCGCTCAAGTTCTCAGATGCACGATAGGGTCTTCAGGGAAGAACTCAGACATGAAAGCTAAACAAATCCACTATAGAATCTTTCTTAGAGTCTTTAGAAATACCTAAAATACTTGCAGTTTCATGAAATGCAATGTGAAGAACCATGAATCAGGATAACCAATATAAAACATTATATTAAAAAGGGTAGAATAGAATAAGAATAATAATTTAACATCAGGATATGTACCTTTTAGAGTTTTTTGAAGTTCCTGTGCCATGTGTTTATAAAATATTGCTGCTCAACATTAATTTGGCAAATTCTTTTTTAGGCAGCTACTGTCTGTCAGGTATATTGGTGGTAAAATAGGGAACACTATACATAATACCTCATTCAAAGGTTTTGCTGTAGTGAAGGACACAAACTTTTATTAATTTATAAATTAATGAAAACAAATGATTAACAAGTTACAAAAATTATAAATTACAAAGTCAACTTAGTCTTAAAGAGAGAAAGCACAATGAGAGACATTAAAGGGATGTGTGTGTGTGTGTGTGTGTGTGTGTGTGTGTGTTTGGTGGGGCTTGTTCTAATCTATAGGACCAAGTAACTTTTCCAGGGCATCACTGAGGAAGTAATATTTGAGCTGAAATCTGGAGGATGTAGTAAAGAATAATTGTTATGAATACTCAGTTTGATTTGAATTTCAAAAGATTCCTCTGGCTGCACGATGGGGAATGGACTGGAGGAAGGCAAGAGAGCCCATTATAATAGTTCAGGTCAGAGATAAAAGTGATTGGACTGAAGGGGGGTGAAGAAGAAACTAGGGAGAAGTGGGTAGATGTAAAAGCTGTTTAGGATGGAGAATTGATAATACAAGCCTTTTATTATTTTCATTTGAATAAAAAATAAACTCCAATAGCTTTTTGTTCTGAAAACACACTAATTCATGAGGCTGAAAAGCAGAGTTACTTATTATACTATTTTTTGTATTATTCATTCATACAATAACATTTGATTGTGTGTTTTTTGCATGTCATTATGTTGTGAAATAATTCCTAGTCTTTCCCTTTCTATGAGCTCATAAAGTATAAAAGATACATATAAACAGGTAATAATAATATACTCTCGTAATTGAAATAATAGAATTATTTAAATTATATTACTATGGAATTGCTTAACCTAGCTTAACCTAGCAGGGAAGGCTTGCTGGGGGAAGTGCCACTAGAAATATGTATTTGAGGATGTTTTAAAATTACAGATGCTATTCTCAGCAGAGGGAAAATGATAACAAAGATAGGGAAGTAAGAAATTTCATGGTATGTTTAGAGGCTATAACACAGATTTTACAGAGGAGAAAGGGCATGGGGGACAGGCAGGACTGGCTACATAATTTGCAGAGCCCAGTGCAAGAAAATGCAGGTTTCTTTGTTCAAAAATTATTTATGATTTGAAGATGGTGACAGCAGAGCAGCAGAGAAGCATGAAACCCTTCTAAGCAAGGGGCTCTGTGTGACTGCACAGGTTGCATGTCCATAAAGGTGGCACAATGGGAGATGCTAGAGGAAAGTGGAGGTGTGGCTGATGAAGGAGAAGCAAGAGTTAAGACTTCCAAACCGTCTTGTTTGAGGGCTTAGGAGATGTTGTTGCCACCAATAGAAGATGCTACAAGAAGAATGGCCAGGTGTCGGGGATGGTGATTAGTTTACATTTTGGCAAGTTTAATTTGAGATGTACGCGGAGTATTCTATTGGAAATGCCAACCCAGCAGGTCAATGAACATAAGAACTCAACTGTCTTGGGAGAGAGTAAAGCTGGAGAAACTTTTGAGGATGTTGAGAAAAGATGAGTGGATTGAGAAGACTGAGAAGAGGAGCAGGATAAGGACAGAACCCTCAGGAAGCCCCAGACTCTCAGAAAGTTTATCCATAGAAATCATTAATACGGAGCGTGGTTGTTCAAAGCACATGGCCCGCTTGAGGCTCAGGACAAGTTATTGCTGTGCCACGGCTTATTTCTTTGGCAGCTGGGAAATATTATAACTAATACCATGCCACGGTGGCTATTGTAGTAATACTAACATCAATTAAACCTTTTCTCTGCCAACATAATATGAAGTTAACGCCAAATGTGAGACAGGATCAGTGTCATTTCAGTAAACAGAAAATTAGCTACTTTGAACCTTCTTACTCTTTTATGCCTCCTATATACATGTTTTAATTAAACAATCATTTACTGAACTCTTATTTACAAAGTACCATATTTGTGACATCACTGAGCAAATACTCTAATAAGTCATTATTTTGCCTGTATTTTTTGAGGCATATTTAGCTATTAATTGGCTTTTCTATCACCATCTTAAATTTATTTTCTTCTCTATTTGGGACAATTAAGTAGAAATTGTGCCATTTACAAAATAATTGAAAAAAATGCCTATTTTATATTTTATGATTTTTCAAATTGTCTTTTATATTGTATTTCATTAAGTATCAAAGTATTATTTTAAGGAATTTTCTACAATTGATAGAGTTTTATTAGCTATTATGGAGTGCTTATCAAAACTACCTTTTTTTCTATTTAGGATTAATGTGAACAATAAACACATGATGGTTAAATTTTATGATGTCATGAAAGATTTGTTTTTTCACAATTATAACAGCTCTGCATAGATTTTAATAGATGCTATTTGCTTAATTCAAAACTTTGCCATCAACTCTTATTAGATGTTCTTATACACACTGGAAAAAGCAAATGCTAAATAAATAAAAATTCCAATATAAATAAGCTGTAATTTTATCCATTGCCAAATTAATAAGATAGTTTTATTCCCAAATTACAAAAAAAACCTGATAATTATTTAGACTAATCAGTAAATACTGATCTCATTAAACTATCCATTGTTGTTAAGTATACTCTCTGGTTAGTAACATTTGAAAAAAAAAATTAAAAATTGAGTAACAGTGTCATTATGTAGTATGTTACACAAAGCTACTTACTAGGCTATGGGAAAAATCTATTTCATGTTTTTTGTTTTCTGAATTTAATTAGCACATTTTTCTAGAATCATTGCCCAGATCTCATGATGTAAAACAAATTTTCACTTTGTCAAAATGCATTTAGGGATCTATTATGAAATGCTGCCACATTTTGGAAAATGGCAAGTGTGGAGACCTGTTTTTATGTGCCAGCTTTGACAGAAAGGATAAACACAACATTAGTCATCTTGTTTCCCCACTGCAGTGATTATCAATATATTCAGTCAGAACAATTCAGATCCCTTGAGCCTGTCAGAAAGATGAAATAATTTTAACTACAGAATAATAATTACCATATTCAAAACTAATTAGCCATGTTGCTTAATAACAATAATATATATACAATCAGAACAAAGATGTATGCTATCTGAGTTGACAGGCCTTTCTTTTTTCTCTCTGCCTGGTTCAGTAAGACAATAAATATTTTATTCTATGTTCGGCTTTCCTAATAGTAAGCAGACTTTTACTTTCTTTCGTACTAAACTAACACGAAAAGCAGCTTAATGAAGTAACGAGATTTTGCAACAAATTGTTTGGAGGATAGGAATCTTTTTTATTTCAATAAAATATATGCATATATTTTCTAATATATAAGTTAATATTGTTGAACTTATTGCCTTACTCTCACTTGTCCTATAGCTCAATATCACTCAAAGTGTAGGCCACAGACTTGTGCTAGTCTTCTATGATGTAAGTACAAAAATTGAAAGTAAACATTTATGAACTTTTATAACAATTTGACATTGCTATGATATCCACGCACATGAAAATTTTTCTATTAATTTATTTTTATTATATATTTTGAAAGTATCATAGAATGGAGGTTTGAAACTAAAACACACAACCTATTCCTTTACATGTAGGTAGTTTGAGAAGTACTGCTCTTTCCATTTACATACTTTCTACCTTTAAGCATTTGCCCTCATTAAAAATTACTTAAGGTAGTTTTTTTTTGTTTTATGGAACGCAAGACTTCTCAAATTACTTAGTAACTTTTCTTTATTTTCTGCCTGTTTGTTTATAAGGAGTAGAGGAAGTCAGGAAGCGATAGTGCAAAGGAAAAGAAAGACTTTAGAGCCAAGTAGATCTGGATTCAAATAAGCTGTACTACTTTCTCACTGTGCAACCCTGGGCAATTTATTTCTATTTTCTGAGCCTCTGTTTCCTTAACTGTAAAATGGAAATAGTAATATCTATATCAAGGTGTTGTTGTGCCAATATATTTTAGGTTTCAGTGCATTTTAGCTTCATTTCTCTCCTCATCCTTTCCCTTCAGGAGGTGAGTTGAATAAAAAAAACTTTCATGGATATACCTCGTATAATGTACTATACTTATTTATTAAAAAAACCTGCGATTGATAAGCTTGGACACCAGTAATTTATTTTGAATATATTTGATTGGTGTATGTTGTATTTTGCATGATTAAATATTTAACAAATCACAGCTAGTTATAAAATGATAGATATTTGACCTACAAATGAATTTTCTAATTTTTATTACCTAAATAGACTTTACTCACTTAAAATAGTAGAGATTCTCAAGTGCCTGTGCCATTGCCTCTAATTTGAGTGAAAGGAGGTGACAGACAACAGGTGTTAAAACCTCTAATTTATCCTTGTCAACTGACTGGATAATTGGGTAAATATGATCTAGATTTGCTTTTGGCTATCATCAAAACAGAAAACAATTATTATTAAATATACTCAAGCAGTGTTATTAGCATTAACAAATTACCAGTAAAAGAAATCTATGTATGCAAAATGGAACTTTGAATCTCTTTTATGATTTCTGCCCTAGCAAAATTAACAACAACAACTACACTAATAGGTGAAGAGGAATAGATTATTTTAGAAAGTGGCTACATGTTTCATTCATATTACAGTGACAGCTTTTAAAAATAATCTGATCTTTTCCACTTAAACAGCTAGGTTGTTTCTTTGTAGAGATGAACAGGAAAGGACATTAGAGTAGATCACCCTTAATTTTCAGTATTGCAGAGGCCTTGGCTCATTGGTTGTAGTAATGGTAGTAACAGTAATAGCAAGAGCATTTCAAACAAATTCTTAATTGTAATAGATTATTGCATTTCTAGGAGGACTTGGTCTTATGATAGGCAATCCTTATTTGAATCTCATGCTTGGAGTAAATAGGCAATAGGTTCTCCAAATAAGGCAAATATTGTTCCACCCTGGAGCTAATGATGATGGTCCTGTGACTGGGTGAAGCACAGAGAGGCTGGTACTATTTCGCAGATAGATGTGTTATATGCAAATGATCTCTACTTCCTTTGGAGCAGTATAAGGGCTTAAAGCTAGTTATATCTTGGTCTGGAATGGATAACAACAAATAGTGAATTAATAGATTTGGCCTCTATTCAACAAAAAAGTTATAATCTGCTTGTAGATGTATAACAGATATATCTAAAATAAAATTAAAAAACACAACCTATTGTGAACTGATGTGATATTGCAGACTATATGTGTGATCAAATTTCAGAGAATGACAGCATCAGTCTGCTATAGCCTCCTGAAGATTTTAAGGAGTTCAGTTTGGCTTAACTTAGAAGCATACGGTGTTAATAAGCTGAAATAAAGAAAACTTGTTTTACATCTCGAAAGAAGAGCATAGGGAATATATTACAAACAGGAATAAGTGCAAGATGTGCCAAAAGCCATAAGACTGGCCCATTGTAGGGTTGGAAAAGGTTGAGAAAAAAATTGAATATGTATGATGAGACCAGAATTTTGGAAGGCATGGAGAATCTGTGTGTATATTGATAAAAACACATATACTATACAAATCAATACATTGGTCTCAGATTTGAGGTAGTACTCTCCAAAAAACTTAAAAACATTAATGCCATAAACGTATCATGAATAGCTGCAAGAGATTTACCTGTGGAGTGATTGAGGAAATGAGCAAGTCCAAAGAACTTCTGATAGTGCTAATCACAGTGTTGGAACCCAAGACATAATAATATCTTTTTAGAACTGTAACTAACAAGTGACAGTCAGCTTGCTTTGAAATTGCAATTGCATTCAGGGTGGCAGTAATATATACATAGCAGACATTATATCATCAGGACAAACATATGCTGGAAAGGAAGTTTATGATTATTATAGGAATATAACTCCATTTAATTTTGTCCGAAGTGTTTCCAAGTGTCTACTCCTCTGAAATCATGTTCTTGAAATAGACATTCAAATGTGGAAATTGCATGATGTTTTCATTTTTGGAGAAAACTTTGAAGGATTTTCAACCCTAAACATTCAAAGTTTATTTTATGCTATATCTGTAAATAATGTGATGATACTGTTTTTAGGAAACAGAATATTCAGATGTTCATTAGTTGAAAAACACCATCACTGTATTATATGTGGATTTAAAAAAGCATTTACTGAGTTAAGTGATATAAAGAAAGAAATCTGTTTTCTGGTGTTTGGTTTCTTTTGATTCACTTTTTCTTTTTTTAAATTATCAAAACACAGTAAACATTTTAGAAAAATAAGATTTGATTGATACCAACAGCAGTCAACAAATCAACATAGACCTACTGATGTAAGGAGAAAAGACTTTTTTTTCTTAAGAAGGAACAATTTGTAACCATTGAACAATTTTTTAATTGATAACATAGCAGATATCCATGTTACCATGTTCTTGTTGAAATGGTTGTCATGTTCAAAGAGTTAGGTTGAATTCTGAATTATGTTGGATGTTTAAAACTCCTTTGTAAACTGATAGTTTTTGGTGTTGCCCATAAAAAAGTACAGTGGTCCCTCTGTATACTCATGGGATTGGTTCCGGTACTGCCACAGATACCAAAATCCACACATACTGAAGTCCCACAGAATCCACATACACAAAAAGTTGGCCCTCCGTATATGCACGTTTTGTATCCCAAGAATATTGTATTCATTCTGCATTTGGTTGAAAAATGAAAAAAATCCATGTATAAGTGGACCCATGCAGTTCAAACTCATGTTTATCAAGGGTGAACTGTAATTTAATATTTAATGCAGATGAAATAGTACACATTTTAAAGAGCAAAAGAAATCACTACTGTTGATGTTATAATAATGTTTTTAAACTTATAAAATTGGATAATAACAGTTTCTTGAATATTAGTGTAAAACATATTTACCTAAAACAGAATAAAGACTTTTGGGAACTTTTAGGGTATTTTAAGCATTTTCAAGGGGTGTTGAAATTGGTGGTTCTGGTTCTTATATCTAAACTCACTTAAAGTTTATGATTGTTTTCTTTGCTGTTGGTATAGCACTGAGCTTAACTTATTAGGTATCATATTACTTTTTAATGCTATATGACATTTCAAATAGAAGAAACAATGTTTGTAGCAAACTAGGTTAGAAAAGAGACTGTGGGAGGAGAAAGGAGAGTGATAAAATGGATGTATATGAATACTGGAGGCACACAGCTGGGGGATGACTAATGTAGGTATAAGTGGTGAAGATATTAGATATAAGGATATTAGATAGGTAGGTGGTAAAGCCTGGAGGAGCAAGAAAATTGGAAGTGGAGAAAAAGATACTGATGGGGTCACACAGTTATGGTTAAGAGCAAGGCTAGACTCCAAATAATTGGCATAGAAACTTGGTTCCACCCTTTATATGCTTTAGAAATCCTCAGTAATTTACTTACTAGGTTTTGCAAGGGGTTTGTTTTAGGATAAAATAGGTATGTGCATGATTTGTAGGAAAACATTTTGTAGGTTATAAAGAGATATAAAAATACAGATTATTATTGTCATTCTATTTCTGCTTCCCCATTCATTCACCAAACAGGTATGTTATGATTATTGCCACTTGCTTTACCTTTAGTTTTCCTATTTGCCTTCTCCAGCAAATTTCAAGTAAAACCAAACTTAGGACATTGTCAAGACTTAATTTTAGCAATTTTGACCATGCCATTACTTTTAGTGTTTCATGAAATTACATCATTCTTGAGATGGAGGTCATTTGAACTTGGAGGTCATTTGAACTAGGAGGTCATTTAGTTCAACTCTGATTTTAAAATGAGGACTCAAATCCAGAGAGGTTAATATAAATGCTGGATTGCTAACCATAGTATCTCATTTCCTAGCCTCCGCTGTTCATTCTTCAACATCGTAATACTGTTTGCTTCACTTTACATCTATTTTAAGTGTGTGGCTTTTAAAATATCACAGTTAGATGATGGCAGAACCAGGTTTGACTGTCATTCTAATATTATTTCTAATAGTCTCTGACTCTCTATTTGCATTATTTTAAATGTTACTTGCTAAGTTATTTTTTTCTTGATATGTTTCCCTTTCTAAATAGATAGCAAAATCTTGGTGAACTTTTACTGATTTATTTAAACAAATATTTTTGAGTGCCTCCTATATGTAAAAATTGTTGCTGTGTGCAAAAGTCATTATTAGTTGATCACCACTTGCTTTGTGTGGAAAGAAACATTTAAATCTCTATAGGTAACAAAAATTATTTTGGGCAAATAGGCTCAAAATTTTATTCTAGCAAACTGACATAGTTGCTTAAAATATATACTGTACTTCTAACTATATCAGATTGAATTACTAATTGACAGAAATTGGTGCTTTTATATTTAGAACTCCTTTAAAACTATGAGCCTTAAAATGTGAAAATGACTACAGGAAATGAAATTCTTTCATTGATTATCAGCCACCTAACTGGTACTTCTGTGTTAAATTGTGGAAGTATTAATTTCAGAATTGCTATGAAAAAATCTGTTGTTACCTGTTTATAAATGTATAATAAGGCAACAACAATAAAAACAAACAAAAAAACCCAAAACAAATGACTGCAAACTGATTCTACTGGAATGGAACTTTATAGGCAAATATTCACTTTTTCATAAAAAAGTAAAAAAGATTTTGCTCTAAGAAAAATGTATTTACAATATCTGTAGAAATATACCAGTATTTTTTGTGGAGGTTATAAAATTCTTAAAAATGGAACACAATAGTGAAAAAAGTAGAACCAAATACCTTACTTGATTTCAAAGTAACAATTAAACATTTTCAATCACTCCTAGTTATGATAATTGGATTTCAGAGTAAGAAGGACAGTCATTATTTTGAGACTCCATGGGGTTACTGATACCCTCTGATGCATAACTAATCCTTGTAGAATCACTCCAACTAGTTAAGCAGAGGAAGCAGTTTCTGTATTCAACCTCCGGAGGTGTTGACTGCTGATATACAAGTATTGTGTACACTGTACAATTGGGTAAAAGCAAGTAGGAAATTGTCCCGCCTCGGGAATTGTTTGCATGTCCGTTACCCTTCCCCTTATTTCTTTTTGTTTACTATTTAGACAAGGTGATTAAGCTTAAATTTAAAATTTCTCAATGTCTTTGCATGTATCATAAATGAGATGGTAATTCCATGATGTGAAACAGGGGCCAATTAATCACCTTTTGAACTGAGTCATGCACCTAATTGAATGAAACCGGCTGAGGACACACACAAAATAATTACGTTTTGTGTTGTCACTATTAGGGTTTTATATCATTTTACTACATATGAGAACATTAATGCAGAATAATATCTTAAATCTTTTGTTTTTTTCCATCAAATAAGCCTATTCATGTTTAACACCTAAGACTAATTCAGAAATTCTATAGCAGATGAAATAAATTTACTATTCATAACCAGAAAAGCATGTCAATAATGAGATTAGTAAATGGCTCAGTGAGATATATGTATAGCTGTATATCTAGATCTAAAGCATATATACATATATATTTTTTAATTATTATTTTAAATTGACACATAATTGTACATATTTATGAAGTATAGTGAGATATTTCAATACACGTAAACAATGCGTAATTATCAAATCAGGGTAATTAGCATATCCATTCCCTCAAACATTTATCATTTCTTTGTGTTAGGAATATTCAAAATCTTCTTTTCTAGCTATTTGAAAGTATAAAATAAATTGTTAAGTATAGTCACCCTGCAGTGCTGTAGAACACCAGAACTTATTTTTCCTAGCTAGCTGTAATTTTTCATCTGTTAACCAACCTCTTCCTATACATCCCTTCCTCCTCCCCTTCCCAGCCTCTAGAACCACTCTTCTACTCTCTACTTACGTGAAATGACCTTTTTAAACTTCTACTTATGAGTAAGAACATGCAGTATTTATGTTTCTGCGCCTAGCTTATTTTACTTAACATAATATCCTCCAGGCTCATCCATGTTGCCACAAATGACAGGATTTCACTCATTTTTTTTTTATGGCTGAATAGCATTCTATTGTGTATATATACCACATTTTCTTTATTCATTCATCTGTTAATGGACAGTTAGTTTGATTCCATATCTTGGCTATTGTGAATAGTGCTGCAGTAAACATGGTAGTGCAGATATTTCTTTGGCATACTGATTTCCTTTCCTTTGGATATACCCAATAGTGGGATAACTGAATCATATGATAGTTCTGTTTTTAGTTTTTGGAGGAACCTCCATACTGTTTTCCATAGTGACTGTACTAATTTACATTCTCACCACCGGTGTATAAGAATTCCCTTTTTTCTGCATCCTCATCAGCATTTGTTATTTTTTCTTTTTGATAATAACCATTCTAACTGGGATGTGATCATATAACATTGTGGTTTTGATTTGCATTTCCCAGATGATTAGTGATGTTGAACATTTTTTCATATGCTTGTTGACCATTCGTATGTCATCCTTTAAGAAACATTTATTCAGATCTTTGTCCACTTTTAAATCAAATTATTTGTTCTTTTGCTGTTGAGTTGTTTGAATTCCTTGTATATTCTGGATATTAATCCCTTGTCAGATGAATAGTTTGAAAATATTTTCTCCCATTCGGCGGGTTCTCCTTTCAATTGGTTGATTGTTTCCTTTGCTGTGCAGAAGCTTCTGGTTTGATAGAATCCTATTTATCTATTTTTACTTTTGTTGTCTGTGCTTTTGAGGTCTTATCCATAAAATCTTTGCCCAGACCAATGTCCTGAAGTGTTTCTACTATGTTTTCTTCTAGGAGCTTCATAGTTTCAGATCTTACGTTTTAATCTTTCATCCATTTATGGTTGATTTTTGTATAAAGTAGGGGTCTAGTTTCATTCTTCCGCATATGTATGTCCAGTTTTCCATGCACCATTTATTGAAGAGACTGTCCTTTCCACAATGTGTGTGCTCAGTGCCTTTGTTGAAAATCAGTTCACTTTAAAATAGTGAATGTATTTCTAGATTCTTTATTCTGTTCCTTTGGTCTATGTGTCTGTTTTTATGCCAGTACCATGCTGTTTTGGTTACTATATAACTTTGTAGCATATTTTGAAGTCAGGTAGCATGATGCCCCCAGCTTTGTACTTTTTGCTCAGGGTTGTTTTGGCTATCCAAGGTCTTTTGTGTTTCCGCTCAAGTTTTAGAACTTTTTTTTTGTGTGTGTGAGTGTCATTGGTAACCTGATAGGGATTGCATTGAATCTGTAGATTGCTTTTGGTAGTATGGTCATTTTCACAATATTAATCCTTCCAATCCATGAATATGGGATGTCTTTCCACTTTTTTGTGCCCTGTTCAATTTCTTTCACCAGTGTTTTATAATTTTCCTTGTAGAGATTTTTTACCACCTTGTTTAAATGTCTTCCTTTTTTGTATTTTATTTTATTTGTATTTTTTGGTAGCTATTGTAAATTATATATATGTTTATGTTTTAATTATCAAAAGTTGTCACCCTGACTTCCCTTAATGAATTTACAGTTGTGTATGAGGGAAGAGCTAATTAGAAGTAAGATTGTGGAAATATTGTATGCAAATCTAGGACCATTCAAGAAAAAGCAACTCAAAGAACACAAACTAATAATGTCTTTATATGTGAAAATTAAGGTATTCTTATATATGACCCAAAAGCATTCTGATATATGATCCCAAACTTCACTCTGTATAAATTTACCTGTCAAACATTTGATTATATAAAAAATACTTTTCTACTTTGGTTATCTAGCAGAATGGATTAGTGAGTGAAAATATGGAGTTTGTAATAAATGACTTTAAGAATGAGTATAATTCATTCATTCATTCACAGCCATTTAAATACATATAATGTGCCTATGCTGCACAATGGGTCCAGAAATGAACAAGATTTGTTCCTCCTCTTTAAGACACTTCTGAAAATTATTCTCTCCTTTTTCCTACCCCAGTTACCTATTACTTTAACTGGGAAGCTTTGAGTCATATTTTATTTTTCATGTCTTCCTCACACATGTCTCCAAGGTTTATTAATTTTTGTTTCTAAACTTTTTCCTCATCTCTTCAGCTGCCACTACCTTATTTTTTGTTCTTAGCAGCTTCTATCTGAAACTGTTATAATAGTCTATTGTCTGCAAATTGGTCCCTTCAGCCTCTCCCCCTTAAATCTGTCTTACACTATTGCTTTAGTGATATTTTCCAGTTCAGAACTGACTTCTAAGCATAACCTACAAGGTCCTTCATAGCCTCTCTGCATTCTGCTTTGTTAGGGTCATCTTCCTCTGTATCTGCATCTGATTCATTTATTATTGTTACATTGGATTATTCAGTTTTGTTTAATAAATGATACACTTTCTCATGTGTACCCTTTCTGCTTGAATGTCATGCTGTACCACTCCTCAGCAGGTGTATCTTATAGATTCCTACATATCTGTTAAAGCCTGACTAAAAAGAAAATTCCTGTCATTAGTTTTCATGATTCCCCTTTCCTTAAAGAAATGAATTATTCTCTTGGCTGCCTTTGCATGGTACTTTAAAAAGATATTACCATTCTTTGTTATGATTTTTCTTTCTTGCTCACACATTTGCTTTCTGAATTTTTCTACTTTATATGCTTAGAACATGGCACTGTGTATGACACATAGCAGGTATCCAATCATGTTTGTTGAATTGAGTTGTAAAAAAGTGGCTTTGGGAGTCAAGGGAGGAAGAACAATTGCTGATTATTTCCCATTACATTATGACATAAAATAGAAGATAATTAACTTGTGAATACCTCATATATCATAGGTAATAATATTATTAAATCTGAATGATAAAAAAGTACAATACTATTACTAGTGTTCTATGGAAAAATGGATATTGCCAGTATCCTATTTTTTTAAATCATCTTCAAGATCAAGACTTGACTTTAATTCCATGCTATTAATACAGATTAGAAAGAATACTGTATTTGGATTTCACATATAGGTCCAATTCTAATCTACACTTTTCACTACAAAGCTATCTCAATAATCATTTCAAATACTTCTGGCTAAAGAAAAAGGAATTCAAGGAGAAAATTGTCTAAGTTGCTTAAAAATTTTTAGATGAATTTTAATGTGAGTATTAAAATAACAGATTTAGAGGTAATTAAACCAAATTATGCCAATAGAGTGATAGTAGTGATTTTATGGTATTAATTCTGGAGATGTTATAGGACAATCAGCAAGAAAGCAATCCAAATGAAATAAAACTCATCATCAACTTTGTATAAAGCTTGGGGGTATCCGTTTTCTGAGAGGATACTCTGTGTGATATATCAAGAAATATTTAATAAAACTTGGAAGAGTCCAGAAAGGAGAGGTTGGAAATATCTAAAAGACACTGCAGATGGTTGCATAAAGAAAGATTAAACTACAAGACATTCATGTGGGAAGGAAGAGGACAGAAATGTGATATGATTGGAGGACTCTAAAATTCTATAGTATTTTGTTTGTATTATTTCTGTTTTATGGCTTTAAAAAATTCTAATATATTTGGAGCAAAGAAAAAAAAAGAAAAAATATCCCACCTCTCTCCATTAACCTAAAATGGTGAAGAGATTTAGGAATTATTTACACACACGTTTAAAAAAGAACTTTAACTTATATATAGTAAAACATGGAGTATTTAGCTTCAGTAGAAAAAAGGCCATTATAATCAATATTGTCTGTCTTCTTATTATGAAAAGTACAGTCTACAATTATGTTTTGATAATATATCATAGAACACACTGCCAATGATTATCTTTTAGTTTTCTGGTGGGTACATATATATATCTATTTTCATGTTTTGACTTAAATTGATAAAAAAAAATTTTTTTCGTGCCCTTTAAAGCCCTGTAAAAATTGTATCCTTAAGTATAAATGACACTATAGATTTTTATTGTTATTTTAATTATCAGGTGGTTCTACATTTAAAAACTCCTAGAAAAATTTGTTTCCTAACCTTCATGATTAATCAACCCAGTATTCTTTTTTTTTTTTAAGAGAAGAAGATAACTAATGAAAACATCGTGGTATTTATAAACAGCAGAATCAGTCTTTTTATACTTAAGAACAATCAGTTGAGAGAATAATTCTGTAATAATTAATCAGCTCTTACAGATTTCTGTTTCTTCTACCTGACATTTAATTTTGTACCCTATTTATCCCATCAGTTTTTGTGCTCAAAAAATATTTCACACTTATTTAAGGTATTTTCTGACAACTGTGATATAGTTTTGTTGTAGTGATTTTGAAACTAAAGTATATCATTACAGGTTTTTCTTAATGTATATTTCATTGTCATTTTTATATCAATTTCATTTTACATTAGGAAGTTAGAAGAATTCTTTTGAAGCTGTTTTTTAAAATTACATTTTCTTTCATTGCAAAAGGTTGCTATAAAAATATCAGATTTAATAAAAAAAAATGCTCTAGAGAAAGTATATACTACAGTTTACTTGATAAACGATTATTTTTTTAGGAGTAAAATATTTGTGCTTGTTTTTCCCTGATTCTCTTTTGTCAATTCTCCTTCAAGGGTGAAACAAACCTGAAATTTTAAACTGCAAAAGAAAGGTTGCTTAGGGAAAGAAGCCACTGTATTAAAGATGTATAAGATCAGGGCTGATGTCTATTTATTTTCATGCAGAATGTCCACCATATAGCATGGTATCTTGAACATAGCAAGTGCTCAATAAATATCTGTTAAATAAATAAATGAATTTGTTATACTTTTAATAATATATTGTTTCATACTTGTTTTATTCTTACAGGATAAAATAGAAACTGGTATTGCCTATTGCTTTGTAACTAGGATTTCTACAATTAACACTTTTTTTCCCTCATTTTTTTTCTATCCAATAAAATTTTAAAAAAAAGGTTGTATCTGAGGTTTAGAATTTTCTCTCAAGTTTAAGTTTTATCCATAATCTCTCTTCTTCTCTCCCATCTTTGGTAATGGAAATCAGCAGGAACTTAATACACAGAAAAACATATATTTTTAAAAAGTAAAGGAATTTTGAATGCCAAAATTAAATATTCAGTTCATCATTCATTTTTTTCCTTGTCACCTTTTACATGCTTAACAGCTATGTGGCTAGTGACTACCACACTGAGCAATGCAGAAATAGAATATTTTCATCATCGCAGAAAGTTCTACTGGATGGCTCAGGGCTAGAGGCTGTTGCCTTATTATACTGACACTGAGAAAATGGGAGTAAGAGTAGGATTAGAGGAGGGTGTTACAAATTTATTATGCTGAGTTTGAAATGCCTGGAGGGATATCCAAGTGGATAAGCAGGTAGGCATGCAAGTCTATAATTTAGGGGAAAATTCAGGTAAAGATTTGGGAATGATCAGAACATGAATAATAATTAAAACTAAGAAAATACAAGAGATAACCTAATTAGAAAACAGAAACATAATTGAAAGAAACGTAATTGGTGATCGAATGATTGAAGCCCCACATCTTGGGTGTTGAAGAATAATCCCTTGAGGTGATCAGGGGAGGTGGGAGAAGAATGAGAAAATAGCATCATGTAAACAAAGGTCCTTACTTTTTCATGAGTAGAAAAAGGTAGTGCGGTCCTCAATGTCAAATACAGCAGCAAGGTCCATTAAGTTATGGCTTAACCCCCAAATGAGGCAGGATCAAGAGTCTCATGACCCATTTGACTTGGCTCAAACTTGTCATGATAAATGAATATTACATATTAGTGTCTTAATGTTGACACTTTGCATTCTGTTTTAGAATATATGTCAAATATTTTTTCCCTAAAATGAATTCTGAGATGATGGCATTTTTCCTGAAGTTATTTACAAAAAAAAGAAGAAGAAGAAAAGAAAGCCCTCAGGGAATTGTAGAATCAAAACAGGTCTTAACAAACATTGAGTCCAAATGCTTCACTTTGTTGACATGGAAAGAGACCTACAGAGTGAAAATGACTTAACTAAAGTTATGCAGCTAGTGCACGCTCCACAATCCTTGATTTCATTGCTCCTATTTGCTGCTTTTAGTATGAGTGCTGGAGGAAAAAAAAAATGTTAATATTAATACACTGTTAATACAACTACTAGAAGTGAAAATTTTGATTAACAAAGAGTTCTCAAAATAGACTCATGGGAATCATTAAGCTATTTTAAAAACAGATAAAGTATTATTTATTACAGAAACAATTTTCGCCTTCTTACAGGAGCTCACAAATCAAAAGTTTTCATATTATACAGATTCTAACAATGTCTGTGGTTTATGCATAAATATTCCTGTCTGAATTATATCAAATCTGGTGGTGGGGGGGAACCTCAGATAATAGCTAGCTTTTCAAATTGACATTTTCATGCTAAGCATTCATTGAGTCTTTCAATCTGACAGCATGTTTTGGTTTGTGTGAAAGAGAAATCATCTTAAATTAGTCTGTCTTCTCAGTGGAAAAGAAGACAAATCGCTGGCTTCCTAGTGCCTCACCACAGTAAGTTATAGAAGTTAAGGAATATAGTATTGTATCTGTTGACGTATAGAAGATTTGCAATTCATGCACCTAGTGATTCCAGAAAGAAGACAGAAAATACTTTTTCTAACACTCTGTCTCTGTGTCAAGGATATCTGACAGGTTGATAAAATTAGGTTTAAATATCCTAAACATGAATAAAGTCAATAGTCCTTCTGTATTCTCATTGCTTGATTTCTTTTGGCAATGTTTAAATACATTTCTATGATAACTAAATAAAAGTATTTTTAAACTTTAAAATAACAACAACAGCAACAACAAAAAAACCGGTACAATAGTCATATGGAAACATTAAAGGGTATACCCAGTTTTCTATACTAAGAGGTGACAAATTTCTTATCACAAATCTCACAAAAACAAAAGAAATTAGGCTAATATCGAATTTTGGTTGATATTAATGAAATATATTTAAATAAGAACCATATTAAAAAATTACTGAACTTAACAAGTACAATGTTAATCATATATTATTTGCTTTTGGGAATTCTCTTGCTTGTTCTATCAATGAGTACAATTGGTAGATATAATCCTGTTTGCATCCTTGAATATCTCAATTACTGAAAGCAAAAAGAGTTTGTCCTTCTTACCAAGGTCCTTTGAACATCTCTTTTTGTTTGCTGGACCTTAAATAGGAAATCAATATAGATTTCTCTTTTCAAAAATAGACTTAAAGGCTTAGAGTCTATATGGAGATAAGGGTGAGGGGAAGATGTAGGAACTCACAGCTACAGAGTTATATGTTTGATACTTGATATCATCATATAACATTTTTATAGTCACTTAATCCTCAAAACAATCATGTAGGTAGGTAGATATAATCCCTGTTTTGTAGGTGAAAACAATTAGCTCTGACTAGTCAAATTATATACCCCAAGTTACACAATTAAAAAATGTCAGAGTGAAAATTTGAACGTAGATTTGTGTCATTTCAGAGTCTGTTTGTTCCAATAAGATAAATTAACAAATGTAGCCTAGAACTAAATTTTTCTATTATAAACTATGTAGTTTTGAGAACTATATTAGTAATGATACTTTTTACATTTCCTTGATTAAAAATAATTGTGATTTGTCTTAAATTGGTTAGGTTTTAAAAGCAATTTTTGTTTTTATCTCTTGTTTTGTTTTAATATTTCAGTATGTAGATATGTCCTGCAGAGAGGAATTAATTGGTCAAATGACTGTAAACTTAGAGTAAGTTTATATTCTAAGATGCAGTTTCAAATGTTGATTCTAAACTCTATTTTCATACATATTGGTATATATATACATATGTTAAAATATATTAAAAATTACTTTTAAACATATAAGTCTGAATGCATTAAAATGATAGCAGATTCTGTTCTCTCCAATTAAATACTAATTTTCCGAGTAACTTCCTCTCATGCATTCCTATAAGGCTATTGTTAAATTTCACTGACTTGTATCTTAGGTAGGAAAGCTAAATTTGTTCTTGGATTCTAGGTCTTATTCACTTACACATTTGTATGTATACAGTGGTTTGTAAAACATTTTTAATTTTGAAGCCAATCAAAATTATAGATATACATGGTTTTTCCTTTCCTCTACAAAGGTATCAAAAAGACTGTGGAATGTTATTTTCACTTGTTTTAAATTTTTGAGTTTAAAAGAAATTATACTTTAATCTTTTCAGAAAACTCTGACATTGTTACAAGTCTTTAAGTCTCTCTGGAGGTTTGAAAGTGTATTTGTTAATAAAATATGCAAGGTCATTAAGCTTGCAGGATTTAAAGAACCTTGGTAAGTTGTTCCCTCCCATCATCCTCCCCCTTCATTCCACACATAACTTTCTGCCCTACTCATGACATCTTTCCCCACCCCTATCCATTTATTTTCTACAACAAAAAGAATGATAGTAAGTGCCCCTGATAAATATCTGAAAAAGAACTGGACACTCACAAGCCATGCAATGTAGGAGAGAGGTGCCTGAGACAATCCTTCTCTTGTTCTAGTCTATTGTGCTATATGCCTTCTCTTGTGATGCAACCTTCATTTCAACTCAGCCAGTCGCCCCTCACATGTAAATCCAACAGGCTTTGTAGATATGAATAGCTGTGCCCTGTAGCAACTAGACAGAAATGAAAGGAATGTATGCGTAAGTCTGAAGTATAGTATTTTACTACATGGTTGAGGTTCAGCTGTACTTAAATGTTGGAAAATATTGGGACATTACTTCAGATCCCAGAGTTAATAATTTTTGAAGTTGGTGAAGTTTCTTAAATATGTGTTCTCTAGTTTTACTTTAACTTCTTTGTCTAGCACAGTTGGGGTATTAAAAAAACACTATTGAAGATAAGGTGTGTGTTAATTTTAATACTGTTAAAATTTATTAACTAATGAAAAGAAAGAACTGCTCTGTTTTAATTCACAGCAGTTTACTGACCACTATGTAATTTGATTTTTATTGTGTCAAAAAATGTGATGATGGGTGGTCTTAGCTGAAGAGAAAGAGGCTCTTACATAGGACAAGGCCATGTTTTGATCAATTCAGTCAATTCCATTAGAGGATATTTTAAATCCCTGTATTCTATTTAATATCAAATGGCCTAAACAAGTAGTTTGTGAATTTTTTATATTATGAAACATGGCTAGAAATTCTTTTTATACTTTTCTTTTGTAAACACAGCTCAAATATCAACTTTTCATTGAAATACTCTCCAACTTCACAACAGAAAATTTGTGGTTTATTTACATACCAAGTCTTTGTCATGGTCCTTGACAATTGTATTGATACATTTATTTTCATGGACTTCTCCCCAACTGGACTGAGATAAAAAGGCTACTTTCTTCTCTTATTCTTTTTTACTTAAAATATTATTCATCCTTTAATTTCTACTGAATATTAGATTGCATAGAATATAGTAATCACTCAAATCAATGTTTGTTGACTGACCAACGTAATGTATTAAGATCGGATAGTTTTTTCAGAACAAATGGCCCTTCTTCTTCCTTAGCATAATGTAGACATAAACTATGTGGAGATTACTATGCATTTACATTTCTTGCTTATATTTTAATATGGATATTAAGTGTAAAACGATATAATATTAAATACTCAACTTCATCTAGCATTTTGCTAATCGGTGGGGAAACGGGCCTCAGTCTAGAAACATTTCCTCAGCATTTGGAAGTGTCTTACAGTGTCATCTGGGTATTTGTCTAATATCATATAAGAAGAATCATTGCCTGCCTCTATTGGTCAGCCTTAAGTATGTGGGGATGGGAACCAGACAGCAAGCAGCAATATCCCCTCAGTTATTTCCCTTAATATATAAAGGGTAGATTTTTAAGAAATACCTTATATTATATAAATGATGTGCAGCCAATATATGACATCATCTATAACAACATTTTCTCTTTTAAAAAATATGTATCTCAATTTAAGAATTCCTGGAGAAAAATATAACAGGAAATTAATGTGATATTTTGTAAGCATAAATATATATTATATGTGTCACTTTCTGTTTGAAAACACTTTCTGTGCTATTGCTTTACATTTGAGCTGAATGATTATAATTCATAATTTAGAAGTAAAGTAGGAGGATCTACTCCTACTTTAAAATAGAAGAATAGAAGTGTGAGATGGATATTTATCTGAAATATTGGAAGAGGCCTCTTTCATTAAGTGTATACGGTTTTCTGTAAAGCAGTAATCACTATGGAAATAAATATGATTAAGTTAAATTTACTAAATAGGTAAGTTATTGTAACTAAGACTGCAGTAAGCTTTTTTCTTAAAGGAAATAATATATATTTATATCCTTTGTTTATCCACTTTTCTTTGAACTACCTAGATTTTCACATATTCTCATTCATTAGGAGTAGCAGTTCTACGTTGAAGTTAGGGGAAAACAGGAAGTAAAAATCAAATTCTTAGTTCTGATTTGGTGAAGGAAATGGTCAATTAAATCTCCATCTATACAAGACAAATGCAGGTATATTATTTGTCACAAGATTTTTCTTGCCTTGCTTCCTTTTTTTTCGCGGACATCTCCCTGCATTAGCACTGTAATTGAGTCACTATCAACTAAGTCCTTATTAGGCAGTGATTCCGATGATTCAGAAGATACATTCAGTGTAGACTAATACACCTTCACTGGTCTAAAGAGTTTAAAGACTCTATGAGTTTCTTATTGTTGCTGTAGCAAATTGCTAAAAACTTAGTGGCTTAAAACAACACAAATTTATTACCTTAGAATTCTGAAAATAAGAGGTCTAAAATGGGTTTCACTAGACTAAAATCAGGGTGTTAGCAGAATTGTATTTCTTTTGCAGGCTCTAGGAAATAATCCATTTCTTCTTTCCACACTTTTGGTGGCTGTGTATGTTCCTGGGCTTCTGGCCCCCGCCAGCAATCTCATCACTGCAGTCTCTGCTTCTCTCCTCACATCGCCTTCTCTAACTCTGACCTTCCTGTCTTTTTCTTTCCCATAAAAGGACCCTTGTGATTACTTTAGGCTATCCAGATAATCCAGGACAATTTCCCATCTCAAGCACCTTAATTTTATCACATCTGTAAATCCCTTTCTCTGTGTAAGTTTGTATAGTCACACATTCCCAGGATTAAGACACAGCCATTTTGAGGGGCTGTTATTCTGCCTGCCACAAGGACTTTGTTTGATATAGCCAGACCCTTTCTTCCCATTCTGTTACCATTTAGTTTATTATTGCCACTGTTCCCCTTCTGTTGTGTTTGAAATGAAACCCTGGGTTAGCAGTTAGTTCCCAGGCTCATTAAACAAATCATGATCACCTCTGAGGTGTATTGCAAGTAATTTGTAACCAGTTTTTTTTAAATGATTTACTCCTTTTTAAATGAATTGGAATATAAGCAAAGTTATTCCCATAACTTGTTCTTTTTCTGCTAATGATCTCTTGAATCGGAGAAAAAGGGGTGGATATTGTAATATACTTACAAAAAAACACAGACATCCCAAACCTATAGTAAGTGTCTATTGTGTATGTATTATATATTAATAGCTGTAATTATAAATTATTGTAATTTGTAATAGTCAGAGGTGTTCATCCAAGCCTGGTGCCTTTATGAATATATTTTATACCTGTGAATGTCATTTTTCATGTTGGTCATGTATCAGTGGACAGAATTTGATACTTTTTGACCTTGGGTCAAAAGTTAATGCACTTAGGTAAATACAAATAATGATAATGACAATAAAAGCAATAATAAAAATTGTGAAGTATGTTTAATCCAGATTAGAAAAAAATATGGTAGCAATTGTAACTTAGGGTGATATCATTATCACCTCATTGAAGAAAGCTATATATAATTAAATATAGCCTTAATTCTTTTAACAAAAATGCATATTTAATTAGCTTTTTCTTTCAATAAATTTTACTTGTTATTATAGAAATTGTGTTTTTTTAAAATCACAATTACCAGAAATGGCTAGTGTCTGATGAATTTTGTACTTCTCCCTACAATCAAAATTTCAGAAGCTGGCTAATATTTATTGTTGACAATAAGATAACTCTGCTAATAACAATTTAGTTGATTAATGTGCATATGATTTCATGACAAACTGAAAGTACATTTCTAAGATACAATAAATTGGTGGGTAAATCTCTTTCAAGGTAATACATAGTGGTGATTTTTTGTGCTATTCTGTAATAAAGAAGAAATAAGCACATGGAAAAGAAATTTGGACATTTTAATGAGCAAGGGAAAAATTAGAGGAGCCACACTTCTATTTTAAAAGAAAACAACACCACACACAAAATCTGCACTTAGACTGAATGGAAATATGAAGAGATAAATGACCTCATATGCATTCAGTGGGAAGAAAAGTTTGAGGCAATGAAGCTAAACATAAAAGAGGAAAAGCTAATGTAACCTCAGTGACCATAAGCTACAAAATACATACAGAGAATCTGGGAGTATCAGAGGATGAAGCTATAAAACCTTGAGCAAAGAGCTTAACAGCAATTAAAATGAAGACAAAATTCTGGGGTGGATAAACAAAGTTGCATATGTTACAAAAGAAAATATGCTAGTATCATATAAGAGATTTTTTAGTAACTGCTTTCAAATAATTGAATCATAAACACAGATTTTTGAGGTTTTAAGCTCATTATTTTGGTTCCCTGGTTTCTCCTAGGATGCACTATCGAATCTCAATGCCTGGTGTTTATGTACCAACAGAAGCTGCTTTTTCTTTCTTTCATTATTTCCTTTTTAAGGAAAGTTAATACCTTTTATATGTTACAGAGAAGAGGCAGAAAAAGCCACACTCCCACTATGGTACAATGCACTGAGGATCAACTGAGGGAGGATTACACACATGGCTGGATACAGTTTATTCATTTGTTCTTTTGCTTTGTAGATGACAAATGGCGATATTCTGTAACATCTTGTGTGATTAGCAAATGTTGGGTCAAAATGAATCTTTTAACAGTTATTTAGAAATAGTTTGATTTTCTTAATTATATTGGCATTTAAATTGGAATACATTCTGATACCCTATTCACATGCATGTCTCTTCTAGTCTTCTCCCTTGCACATCACCTCTGTTGGGTATACAAAACAAGAGGGACAAAGATTTAGATTTGGATTTGCATTAAAATCATTACGACTTTTCTTACTTGCAAGTATACCTAAAATCATATAGGCACAATGAAACATCATGATAATATTATCTTAGAGATCACGATAAAGGGGCCATATATCAATTGTACATTCTCATAATGGAATCTTTTGAATAGTTCAGTTATGAATACCTCTGAAGCCATTGGATTTGAGTCAGAAACAGGGAAGCTTAACATCAAATTCTACATGATATTGAATTCTACTTCATGACAAATGATAGTGTGATTCAATTCAATTCAGTAACCATTTTTGAAGAGCTTAATTTTTCTGTGAAAGATCTCAGATAAGCATGTGAGAATAATTAGAGCACAATGTAAGGTTTTGGCAGTTTAAAGCTAATGTTGAGGAAATAAATGTTTGCAACTAGCATAAACAAAAAATGCATCCACAAATGTTGAATATATATACATATTTTATGAAGAGTTAGATTTTAGTGTACTATGTAAGTGGCAGAAAATTAGCTTTATACTTGCATTGGCCCGTTGTTGGAATGTGTACTAAAATATTTGTACATTTACTTATTACTTCTCTAATTCTTAAACTTCTGTCATAGTGCTGATTATGTTTACTCCTTCTTTAAAAATGAGATTGAATGCATACAGATGAAAGACAAGATGTTCAGAGTAGACACTAACTGCTAACTTTTAAGGATACTCAGAGATGATGTTTATGGACAACACATTCCATGCTATAAAGAAAAGCCAGTAATAAAAGAGAGGGGGTACATCTTGAAAATAGTTCTGGGAAAATGTAATTATCAATCCTCAATAGATTAATAAATCACAATTTTTTAAAAATAGAAAGAATAGCTCTTTGTACGACAAATTGGAAGAATTAACTGGAAATGTTAGGTAGAATGTATTTTTTCACCTTTTGAAAAGTTTGGTACCAATTAGTACTTTTTCTTTGTATTAACTTTTTTTCCTGACAAGATAATTGATCATACCATTTCCTTCTATTAACTCCTAATGACACTTTTCAAATATATTAGATAGAAACATACGGGTTAGACTTATTATTTATCAGTTACATTCAATATTTGAACTTCAGGTTTACCTAACTTGAAATTATTTTTGCTCCAGTGGTAAAATTACTAGATTTTAGAAAAACTAGTGAAGCATGTGGAACTTAAATCTACTGAAGTTTTCTTTTTCTTTAAAATGAAGGGTAAGCTAGGTTTTCACATACACTGGCTAATTTAGGACATCCACGTCCTAAATTACCTCCATGTCCTAAATTACATATTTGGATGTAATATTACATCCAAAGAGATGTGGGATTGTGGAAGTTAGGGATGGTGTTGTTACTATATGTCTGCTAAATATGTCACATGCAAATCCTCCTTTGATTCCCTTTGGATAAGCCCCTGTAGAGCACCAAATTTCAGTACTTGAATACTTCTCTGGTAGCATCATTTTCAAGTATATCTCCCCACCCCCAATTTATCATGTTATTATAATAGCCTTTTTTTTTCTTGGTCCATCAAATGTGAAATAAGCTTTATTTAAAATAAATTTTAGGGCTTTTATACTTGTATTTTTTAAATTCTTAAACACTTTATTAGGTCTTGGAATAACTACACACATCTCATTAGAATAAATTCTAATGCCACTTCCTCAAGAAAGCTGTTCTTGATTATTCTTATTAAACCAAAAACCTTCTTCTATTCCCAGCAGAAAATCTCTATCACATTATTCTGTTTTCTTTATGGTCATACATGACCAATATCATGTAACCCTTGGTTAGTTACTTGGTCCCTATGGATATCAAAAGGGCATCCAGTTTTTCTAATACAATTTATTGCAAAATCCACCTTTTCCTACTGATTTGAAATGCTACCTTTATCAGGTTTAATCCCCATATATACAGAAATCTGTTTCTGAATTCTCTATTCTGCTTCATTATTGTCTTTTTTTTTTTTTTTTGAGCCAGTATCATAATATTTAACTTATCCAAAAAGTAATAGCTCTTCTTATGCAGTTGTTCTTCTGGTTAAATGATAATATCAATCCCTCAAATTTCATCCCTTCCCCAAAATCAGCACTCCACCAAGTTGTAATTTTGATGGCAATTACATTAAATGTACAGATTAATAGGAGGCTAACTGAAGTATTTATAATATTGTCTTAAACATTTTGATATTTCATTTATTCAGTTTTTCTATACATTCAATAAAATTTATAGACTTATAAGAGTCTTTCATATCTTTTATTAAGTTTATTGCTTGGGAAGATTATGACTTTTTATATTATCTTGAATATGATTTTTTCCCTTACTTTGGAAATGGAAACCTATTGGTTTTTTTGTATTTATCTTATTTTTGTCAAATATATTGAGCAATCATATTAGTTCTAATTTATCACTTGAATCTCTAGAATGTTCTACATATATAACATCTATAAATAATGATTTTGTGTTTTATGTCCAGTATTAATTTATTTATATTTATTTTGGGAGGGATTGAACTTCATTTGTTATATATAAAATAGCAGTGGTACCCACCTTGCAGTACTGTGGTATTCATTGGTAATAATCAATATAAAACACCTGGCATATACTAAGAATTCAATAATGTAACAATTTAGAATTTTTATAGCACTCTGTATGACTTACAAAGTTACTAAGTATATTAAATTTTTAAAAATATTTGAATAGTTTATATTCATCTATATGCTATTCTCAGAAAAGTTTCACAATTGTATCCTATAAGGAAATCATTGCATGTTTCCATCATAATTTTGTTGTATAACTTTTCTTTAAAACATGACAGAGTTACCATTCTCTTTCTCTTAAACAAAACTACATGGAACAGAAAGCAGGATTTTTTTTTTTTTGTCCATTATACAAAGAAGGTCCAGGGTGAAAAATTTATATTCATTGCATAATTACTTTTGAAATGTCCACTAATAGGGACATGTTGAAATAAATTTGGTATATCACCTCAGTGTAATACGTTGTAGCTTTTAACATAGAACTTTTGAGAAATTGTATACTAATATAGAAAAGGTGACATACAATGTGAAAAAGGAAAACATAAATGGTATCTACATTATGATAAAATTATGTATGCATATGGGCAAAGACTGAGAGAGAGAATATTTGTTAAAGTGTTGAAATTATAGGTTATTTTTACAAAATTATTTTATTTATATTTTTTAATGAACGGGTTTGGGGATTTATAGACCTTCTGGTTTGGGTATGACATATTAATAAGTATCTTTCTTTTGTCAGAGCAATTAATGTAGTGTTGGGGAATAGAGATGCAAGTGACAAGTTCCTGAGAAATCATGTGTAAGCAAGAAAGTGGTTAATTTATTTCATGTTTTTGGGCTTTCTTTCAACCATGTCCTAATTAATTTTCCTAAGAACTGCTTAGCATTTGTTTTCTACTCAATATTAATTGGGTCATATTGTTTATTTTAAGAGTTTAAGATTGTTAGAAACAACTTACTGATTATATGTTATGTATGTGTTTATTCATAATTATTTATTCATTTAACAAACATTATAAAGTACCAATATTATGTCACACACTGTGCTTGCTAATTGTTGAAGGTATTCACACACAGATCATCCTTTACCTTCAAGGAGCTTATGTTTATGGAAATGATCAATATTTGTTCGCCAGGCATTTTTTCAGTTGCTTTTCATAAAACATCTTATAACAACCAAAATTTAATGATATTTTCCCTGGTATTTATAGATGCAAAAACAGCTGAAAATGGTTACTAACTTGCCAAAGTTTACATGGCAAGTAATAGTTAAAGTTAGGAGTGGAATCTAAATCTGGCTCCAAAACACATTTGTTTTCTTCCCGTTACACAATATTACATCGCATCTATTCTTATAGACATAAACATGCATTAAATTTACCTGGTGGATGTTACCTGAATCGTGAGTTCTAGTCTAGAAAAAAATAAGTATTCACTGTAGGGTTAGCCTCATAGACATAAAACTCACTCTAAACAGTTGCAATCAGATACTCAAGAAATAACATGGTATTCAGTGCTAAATTTGTGCCCAGGATATTATGTAAGCAGAACTAGTGAATGAGTCGGTCCCCTAATGAACTGGTGAGTGATATCAGAGTGGTTTCCTGAAGGAGTTTTTTTTTTTTTAGGTAAGTTTTAAAGGATAAATAAGATTATCAAACAGAGAGAAAGGAAGTAGTATTTCAATCAGAGGAAACCACAGAATAAAAGCATTGAGGCAAGAAGCAGAATGATGTGTGCAAAAGACTACCCTGGACACACTGTGGTGTTTTGAAGACATAGAGAGCAAGGCAAAAAGTGACTAGAGTATCAGGCCTAAGAGTAGACACCTGATTATGAGAATCCTTGGGTGACCTACAAAGGCAGTTGAATTTTATTCTGTAGTGTATACAATAGAAAATACTTAAGACTTTTTAGCAGGGTGTAAGGTGGGGCATAGTTAGGCAGAGAGGGCTAGAAGAATGAGTTTCTCCTAACAATATACTTTTGACCAACCTTCCTGGGTTTTTATTTTTTTTAGTGTTTTAGAACTTAAAGAATATAAGGAGTACATGTTAAAAGGCTTATCACTTCCTAGAGCCTTCTATTTATAATATAAAGGAAAGCAGAATACTAGTTATTAGAGTTCTTAGAACTCAAAAATTGCTGCATAAGCCACCATATGATTTTACGACCAAGTTCATGCACCAACTAACAACTTTACCTTTGATAAGCAATCCTCCAGCTTGAAAGTAGGTAAGAGTAAGGGAAATGCCTGTGTTCCAGGAAGCTGGAATAAGTTCCAACAGACTGCTGTGCTTAGTAATCTCTTTATACTGTCTAGGCCAAACTTATTTAGGAGTAGTTTTTAATGGAGTGAATAGAGAATAAAGACCACCAATGATGGGCACCACGCAAGTCTTCTTTTACCTTTTGTTTGCTCTTTGCTCAGTTTTTGTAGATCTCCTTATTGTTGACATTTACCTTACCCTGGGATCATATCGTTTGCTTTATAACCAGTCTGGTTTTTACATGGGCCTGGGATCTCTAGGCCTTACTGTAGTGCTTGTACTTACAACTGCTGGTCTACCCAGAATCCAGCACTACCCAGAATATAAGCCCTTATTCTAATGCTTATATTTGTAACTTCTCCTTTCCCTGGCCTCCAATCCACTCTAGTGCACTCTGCTTGCCTCCATTAATGATGAAGCATTCAAGTCTAAGTCTGAACCTGTTAAATAAAGCCTCTTTTGTTTGAGAAAGGTTTGATCATTCCAATTATGTCCCTGGCATTGTTATTTTAAGGTTTACTGGCAAATATGGTTTGAGTCTTACTGTGTCAACCTTAACTTTTGTTTTTATAATATTTGAGCCGAACACATGTAGTATTCACTTACACATTTCTCCTTGTGTGTAAGAAGTGACAAATAATATTATATAAAACAATGTATGGTATTTAAAAGTTGAATGTAGAGAAACTGAGGCACAGAAAGAAGAAATGAAATCTCTGAAAGATTGACACAAGGTCACATAACTACTTAGTGGCTATTTATCTTCATTCTTTTTGCTCTTGAGGGGATATTAGTGCATTCCTTCTGGAGATAGAATCACCTATCAATGTAAGCTGGCTGAGTCCTTTAATTACTGTAATATATTTTCTTATCATATTGGGTGGATGTCAGCTGTGGGTCCTTGGAGATAATGTGACTTTCTAAATCTTTTTGTCTTTCATTTGTAGAATGATGTCATATTTATTTCTTTTAATATGTGATTTATAACTGATATAAACTTTATAGTTACTAAATGAATTGATTCACTTCAGTTTTAAAGTCTTACTGATTGCTTTTTCTGAGGTTTTTTATTTACCATGGCCTGTTTATATGGCTGGCAGTGTTGACTAGAAACTTATTCTAGAGATTACATGTCCTAATTTATTCATCAATTTCTGGTCTTCTCTATATTATATGCAATGATTGACAAATTTTTATGGCATATCTTCCTGCTTTTATGGTTATAATTACTCTGTTGTCTTGCACCATATATTGAGTTTCCTATTCATTGAGCAAGATTCTCAATAGAGAATCATCTCTA
Organism: Daubentonia madagascariensis; assembly: GCA_023783475.1. NCBI lineage: Eukaryota > Metazoa > Chordata > Mammalia > Primates > Daubentoniidae > Daubentonia > Daubentonia madagascariensis. Next base: position 165,232 of record JAKFHU010002088.1, read on the forward strand.
GACCTTGACATATCTGGTAACTTTTTGGAGCACACCAAGGGATAATTATTTCTTTTCTTTTTCTCATCACATTATTTAAATATAAATTTATAAGTGCTAATGCAGTGTACCTATTATTAAATATAATTGTTAAAAGCTGGGGCTTTGGGATCAGAAAGCCATGGGATCAAGTCCTAGGTTTGGAGAAAATTTTAAGATATTTTCTTATCTAAATAATATTAACACTTATCTCAGGGCCGTATGAGTAAATTAGGAAATATATGGAAAATAGTTCATCTAGAGCCTGAAATTTAGTATGTGTGCAATAACTGTTAGCTTTATGCATGATTTTATTCCTGCAAATATAGAAATATAGATTTTCTATAATTATGTCATTATTTATTTATTCCATTTTCCTCTGATAGAAAAATTAATAAGAATTTATGTTAGTTTTTTAGATTCAATGGAGGGGGTCTTTTGATAACATCAATTTAGAATTCCAGGGAAAGGCAACATTATGTATTCAAAATAAGCAGGTGTTCACATTACAAAGTTTTTTTTTTTTCTCTCCGTAAGTGTTACCTAGAATTATTATGGTGTCTAAAATTTGACAGACACCACTCAGAGAGGGACAGAAACTTCTCTGATATTCCCTTAGCTAGAAAAAAAAATATTTGGAGATCAGGGTCTGTGGTAACATGCCTAGAGAAGGTTTCTGCTGGAGATTATGTGTTATTGTAAGAGATGGGCACTGAAAATAGGAAGGTACCAGGAGGAATACCAACATCATCTTTCACATACTTTGGTCATGTCTTGATTTCAAATCTTCTCTTCTAAACCCATAGATTTTTTTTTAAAAATTCCTGTGAGACCTAGAAATGACATTATTTCTTTCCCATAAGAAATATGAACGGGTGAGTTGAAAGTTATGCAGTTATCATCTAAGTAGAACAAAAGTTTGAGTTCAGTTTTAGGTCAGAGAAATCTGGGCTTTAAATCATTTTTTTCTTGGGAGTTTTCTTCTGAAAATGGATGAAAGATGGAAAATCTTAAGCAGTAAAATTGTTGGTATTTTACATCTTTTATCCAATAGGCAGGTTAGAATAGCTGTTCATATTTTTCATTGCTTCTCTAGGTTGCAATGGGAATGATTAACCTCGGTGTTTTGATTCCTTCCATATCATAAGGTTACAAAAGAAGTTTCTGCTGGCACATTAAAGGAAAATGGATCATGGTTTAATTCTTAAAACCAGCATACCACAAGACGGTCAGGATTCCCTTTGAGAGTTTAAAGTTTACTGAGGTGAATGTGTCTACATTTGTATATATGTGGCTGATATCTCTTGACTCCATGGATTCCAAGTTATGGTAAAAAAAAAAAAAGTGTAGTTATTTTTTTCCACACCCCCTCTGTGCTTATGCCAAGGGCCCAGAGATTCTATGTTAGAAAAATCTTTGTCTTCTCCTTTAACCCTTTGATGTTCTAAATATATAATATAGGCAAAATATGAACTGTAGCACTTTTCCTCAATCCCCAATGTTCTAAGGTGTGGAAGAAGACTTGTAGTTCCCCTAAGCATCATCTAGGTACTTTAGGGAAAAAGTTTTTTCGTTTGACTGTATGTCTGGCTTTCTAGCATTGCTTTACAATTCAAACAGTAGCCAGTCATGTGAAATCACATTTCTATTTAGACACTCATGAGATTTCAGAATTCACCGTAAACACTCTGCTTTAACTGTCAGTGGCCTCTAGGACTTCAGACGACACAATTCAAATTACATGGACATGAATCCACACTACAAAATTCCATTATGGATTGGTTATTCTCTTGCTGACTCCTAAGGAGTAAAATGATTTTTAACATACTTTTTAAAAGGATGTACAGGAATTGGAACATAAAGTCATATAATTGAGTCACCTTGGCTAATTTCACTTTGTGAATTATTGGTTTCCTGAGAGGTAGTTTAACAGCTGAACAGAGAAAAATAATTCTTGAATTTGAAGTATCTCTTTGGGCATTCCTCTTCTATGTAATGACTCTACCAGAGGACATGAGAAAATCATCAGTAGACTGAGTTTAGAATGCACACTGCCACCCATAGAATTCACTCATCATCTCAAAGTACAGGGATTTTAATGTGTTTGATTTGTTATATTGAGTATTCTTGTGTCTTTCTATTGACTTACTATATAATCGAGATGTCATAGTTGATATTTTCAAACATTTGAAGATATATATGTGTTTTTTTTGTTGCCAATGATCTGTACATGGATCAGAGCTCTTCCAAGAAAGGACTTTGTGAAGGACCCATTTTTTTCTTGGATCAATCCTTCTTGTTGAGAACCCTGGTATGTGAGTGAGAAATAAATAAAGTATGAAAGATGTATTAAGGGGATACCATTTGCAACATTTTGTAATTTGCCAACTTTTAAATGTGAAGATTTTTCTGTCTATAAAAATATAGGTGATTGAACTTGTTGGCCTTTTCAGAAATCATATGTAATTTTTAGCAGGAGAATTTTTAAATTTAACTCAATGATTTCTCAATTTATTAAAACAATCTATATTGATCTTAGTAAAAAAAATTCTACGTCTTATAAGAAAGTAAAAGGAGAACTTTCTCTTCTTTTATATAGCTTCCACATATATTCTCATGCTCATAATTAATATAAACTGGAACTTGAATAACAATATCCATCTTAAAAATTCCAGTTAATTTAAATTTTTAGACAATATTAATTATCTTTTTTGAGACAGAGTCCTACTCTGTCACCAGGGCTAGAGTGCAGTGGCGTTGTCATAGGTCACTGCAACCTCAAATTCCTGAACTCGAGCAATCCTTCTGCCTCAGCCTCCTGAGTAGCTGAGACTACAGACACGCACCACCATGCCTAGCTAATTTTTCTATTTTCAGTAGAGACGGGTCTCACTCTTGCTCAGGCTGGTCTCGAACTTCTGGCCTCAAGCAATCCTCCCACCTAGGCCTCCCAGAGTGCTAGGAATACAGGTGTGAGCCACCTGGCCAATATTAATTATCTTATAAAGTCTACTCTATCTACAAGTGAAGTATCTAAATGCAGCATAAAGTTTCTAAAATATTATGCTTTAAGAATGTACATGTAACTCTTCATACTATAGTATTGGATTTATATGTTATAAATAACTTTTCTGCCACATAATCAAAACTCTGTAACATGAGGACAATGCTGTAATCCAGACTTAGAGATGATTCCAGGAGTTTGTAGCTGCTATTACCATTCTCACTAACCATCTGAATAACCCGGAGAGGAGAAGAAGCATGTTAATTACATGAGTGAGTCTTCAGTGAACACACAAACTTAAGTAGGTCTCTCAGAGGTCATTCTTTGAAAAAAGTGTTGCCCTCCACAACTTCCATGGGTTGATAATGATGTAAAATGTGTTTCTTGAAAATAGAGCTCAATAATTTGCAATGAAGATTTAAAAATCTAATTTGATTCTTATCAACTAATTCTCAATGAGCTAATATAACTGCTAATTACTGCTATCGGTGACATTTAGACATGTTGAAGTCTAATTTTGCCTTTAAATTAGAAAATTTAAGTCTATATTTATAGAAGTTGAGTTATTTAACACTTAGCAGAGTGCATCTCCAATAACATTATATACAGAGAGAGCACCCATTAAATTTTTAGAGATAAACTATGATTCACAGTTGGCTGCAAAAGTTTACAGCAGCATAATAGTGATTACTTACTATTTAATTGTATTAAAAGTAACTTAAAAGCAAATATTAACCAGTAGTATATTTCACAGAAATATAAAGTTATGGGTTCTTTTCTAAGATTACACACTGAGGGAGAAATTATTTTCTAAAATGGTATTTATTAATTATAAAATTCTATTTTATCTTTCTTAGTAAGTATAAATATTAGTATTTTATTATGACCATTGCATCTTTGATTCTATCTCCTTTCAGTGAAGGCCATCCTTCAAGGTGATAGTAACACAGAGAGAAAATAATCTAAGTAACAGACTACCTCAGTTACAAAAAGACAACAGGATCCTATCTTTTACCTGTCTTTTTATTCATTTCAACACATGTTCTAATTATTAGAAAACAATCTTGGACAAAGCAGTTAAAAATCCTTGACCTGGTAGAGTTTAATTGTCTTAGAAGTTGACAAAATAAACAAGTAAAATATATGGTATACTAGACGACAAGTATTACAGAGAATAAGAAGTCAAGAAAGAGGGCAGTGAATGTTGAGAAATCACAATTTCACATAGGGTGCTCGGGGTAAGATCTACTGAAAAAGTGACATTTGAGTGAAGATCTGAGGGAAGTGAAGAAGCGGGTGCAAGAATGGCACAGACTGATGTAACAACAAGTGCAAAGGCCCTGTGGTAGTCACTAAACCACTTTAGCAGAAGGTCACTAAAACTTTGTTCAAGGAAATAGTAAAAATGACTGTATGTTTTATGCGATAAGAGAAAGCAAGGGTTACAAGAGATGCGGTCATAGAAATAATAGAGGAAAGAAAGGTATGTAATAGACTTCAGGTTTTATTCTTAGGCGTAAGAGAAGCCACTGGGGAGTGCTGAGAAGTGGACTGACCTGATCTCATGTACGTTCAGTGAGGGATTACTCTGAGTTTTTGGTTGCGAATACACGGAACAGGGTCAAGGACAAGTGCAGTAATCCGGGTGAGAGATTGTGTTGATTTTATACAGACTCGTAGCAGTGGATGTGGTGAGAGGCAATGTGATGCTGTATACGTTTTAAAGGTAGAGAGAGCCTGCAGGAATTACGGAGAAATAGGATGTGGAATTTAAAAGAAAAAGAATAAAAAATAAATACAAGTTCATTCGATATCAGCAGTTTGAAGGATGGAGTTGCCGTCTGCTGAGATGAGATGAAGACCCCATGAGAGGAGCTGTTTAGATAAGAATATGAAACGGGAGATCGGGAGGGAGCTTAGTGTGCCATGTTGTGCTTATTATCCTACCTGCCGTCCGAACAGAGATGTCGAGGGCAGCTGGATATAGAAGCCGGAAGTGCTGGAGAAAGGCCTGTCACGGAGGGAGTCATTAGTACGTAGATTTACACCCATAAATTCAGATGACATCTTCCAGGATGTGAGAAGAGATGCACAAATAAGTCCATGTTTCCTTCCAAACAGAGGCAATGTGGGCGTGCAACTACGTTATTATTTACATTGATGTGACTGGATTTGGGGGCGGAAGCAGAAGGTCCCTAAAACTCAACACCTTAATCTCAATCTCTCTCTGTCTCTCCCTCTCACTCCCCACTTCCCCTCATGCTCTATCCCCACCTCTTTTTTCCTTTTGCTTTCTCAAGATGAGATTGAACACTTTTGGGAAATAACTCTGTAGTCAATGACTACAATGACTACAATGACTACAATGACAAGGTTTGGAATGGGATCTCAAAATGTATGTAACAGAGTATTCATGAGGTGCTAATTAATCTTCTCTGGTTAGCACCAGAATTTCATAGTACTTATGAATCTGCTAATCAGAAATCATGATTCTAGCATAAATGATTTTTATTTGTAACAAAATGAAAATGTTTTGGTTTTCTTGTTTTATTGGTATAAACTTAAATTCTTTGAATATAAAAAGAGCATGTAAAGTGAATATAACCTGCAAAGACATAACTGACTTTAGAAAGTGATTTTTCATTTTAAGGAGTTATCTTTATTAGTAGGTTTTATGTTAAAAAAAATGTTCTTCTAGCTGGGCACAGTGGCTCACACTTGTAATCCCAGCACTCTGGGAGGCCAAGGCAGGAGGATAGCTTAAGGCCAGAAGTTTGAGACCAGCCTGAGCAACATGGTGAGACCCTGTCACTACAAAAAAAAGAAAAAATAGCCATGCATGGTGGTGTGCACCTCTAGTCCCAGCTACTCAGGAGGCTGAGGTGGGAGGATTGTTTGAGCCTAGGAGTTTGAGGTTATAGTGAGCTATGATTGGGTGACTGCACTCCAGCCTGGGTGACAGAGTGAGACCTTGTCTCTTAAAAAAAAAAAATTCTTCTGCTTAAAAAATATATTTGATGTGTACATAGTATCGATTTTCATAATATGATTACTAGTTATATTTCACTTATGCATTTTTTGCAATTGTGGTTCCCACTTAGGTAAAGCACATCCTATATCTGTGTGTTCGTTTTGTGTTGCTATAAAGAAATACCTGAGACGTAAAGAGAAGAGGTTTATTTGGCTCACAATTCTGCAGACTGTAGGAGAAGCACAGTGCCACCATCTGCTTCTGGTGAGGGCTTCAGGGAGCTTCCAATTGTGCTGAAAGGGGGAGCAGGCGTGTCACATGGGGAGAGAAGGAGCAAGAGAGAGAGGAGGGTCCAGACTCTTTTAAACAACTAGCTCTTGCATGAACTAATAAAGGGAGAATTTACTCATTATGGCAGGGAGGGCACCAAGCCATTCTTGGGGGATCCACCCCCATGACCCAAACACCTCCCACTAGGCCCCACCTCCAGCACTGGGGATTAAATCTCAACATGATATTTGGAGGGAACAAACATCCAAACCCTATCAATCTGTGTATAAAATATTAGGATGAAATTTCCAATTTCCTTAAGTACTAAGTTTGACAGTTGATAACTCTGACATTTCATTTTGACACTTCTTATTTTATTTTTATTGTGAAAGTACATCCTCAGTCTTTCAAACACATCTTTTGGCTTGTGATTATCTTTCAAAATTTTTTTTACAGTGATTTTTGTGAAACCATGGATAAATCAAAAATTCATGTTATTTTTGAATGAGTTCCATCGTGGAACCGATGTAGTGCAGACAGCTGGAAATATCAACAGAGTGTTTGGGAAGGATGTGGCTAATGAACGCAGCATCGATGGTTTGAGAAGTTCCATTCTGGTGATTTTAATCTTGAAAATGAGTCACATGGGCAACCTGAGACCAAGGTGGATAATGATGAGCTGCAAGTTGTAGTGGAAGCAAATCCATCGATGTACTGTGCGTGAATTAGCATCAAGGTTTGATGTTATTAATCCAACAATATTGGACCATTTGAAACAAATTGGCAAGGTAAAGAAGCTGGATGGGTTCTGCATGAATTAAATGAGCGTCAGCACAGAAATCGTCTAGAAGCTTGCCTTTCTTTGCTGTCACGACATAAAGGCGAACCATTTCTACTCTGTATTGTTACATATGATGAAAAACGGATTCTTTTTGACAATTGCGAGCATTGGGCACAATGGCTGGATAAAGATGAAGTGCTAAAACAGAGTCCAAAACCAAATATTCATCCAAAAAAGCTAATGGTATCTGTTTGGTGGTCCAGCGCTGGTATTACCCACTACAACTTCGTGAAACCTGGTAAATCAAATTACAGCGGATGTCTACTGCAACCAATTGGATGAAATGATGAGGATGCTTGCCATTAAGCAGCTGAGATTAGTCAAGAGAGACAGACTGGTCCTCTTGGAAGACAACACTTGACCACATGTCGCATAAATAATGCTGTTCAAACTACAGCAGCTGGACTTAAAAACTCTCTGTCATCCACCATATTCACCAGACCTTGCACCAACTGGCTACCACCACTTCCAGGCTTTGGACCACTTCTTGCAAGGAAAAATATTCAGTTCTCAACAAGCTGTGGAATAGGCCTTTTGCGATTTCATCACCACTTGCTCTCTAGCCTTCTTTGCTGCTGGCATAAACGAGTTACCGTTAAGATGGCAAAGCTGTGTCGATAGTTTAGGTGCATACTTTGATTAATTGCACTGCTTCTTGTTCGAGATAAAATAAACTACACTTTTGTTTTGGAATCGGACATTGCATATTTAATGAAATAAAAGTATTAATGACAAGAAAAAAATTAGCATTCAAAGCCAAGCTAAATAATAAGTAATACACCTGAATCTAGTTTTGTTAAAGTCATTTCTTTTTTCTTTTCTTTTTTTATTTTACCGGTTGCATTTTAATAAATGATGATATAATCTGTGCCGTCAGTATATCTAGTTAAGTGGTTCCCCCATCTGCGTTTTATTTTACGCAGTACTGTGGTTCTTCCATATATGTGTGAATCCCATTACTTCAGCTTCCCCTCCGACTTGATGTTACAGGCAAACTACAATAAATATTAATTATAAGAACCTATTAATTTAAATTATATTTAAAAGTTTAAAGTATTTTTGCATTTTATTTTAATTACTTTCCACAATTGAAAATTTTATCAGCATATTTAAGTCAAGTATTGGGTTATTGATAACCAAATGTGGGTTATTAAGTGAACAGGCTGTGGACCCAGACACACACAGGGTTGAATCTAACTGAAATGACTTCATCATGTGTTATTTAGCAAGATAATTGTTTCTTTGTGCCTCAGTTTCTTATTCTGTAAAATGAGAATAATAATAGGACCTATATCAAAATACTGTAAGGGGGAAGAAAGATAATTTATGTAAAGTGCTCAGCACAATTCATGGGACATACTGAGAGATCAGTAAATGTTGGCAAATGTCCTATGAAAATCTGAGGGAGGACCCTTAGTATTTTGGTCCATGACAGTCACCTCTGGTATGCTCACATATCCACACCTGTATAATCCTTTGCAGATAGAAAGCTCCAGTATGTCCTCAGAAATCCTGGCTTTGTTGTTCCACTCGTCGGAAGGCTGACCTGTGTGGATAATTATCAGTAGACTCCTGTGCTTTCTGGGTTCTGTTCAGGTTGTCCAATGGCCTATTTGGGAAGCCTGAGCAGGAAATAAGAGTGAGAAAGGTTAGTGAAGCTGGGTATTTGCTGCCCTGGTTCCCTCTCTGTGAGATCTGGATCTGTGTCCTTCAACAGAAAGTCATTGCTGCTCTCGAGGAAGCAGGGTTCTGTAGGGCTCTCCTTGGTCTATAATCTTTCTCTTCCCTGCTTTAATCTTGTTGGGCCTGGGGCTGATGCCAGCTCTGATGAGCTGCTCCCATTCCTGTGCTATTCCTTGTAATTCCCTTACACTGCCCACACCTTTCAAATTAATAACTTTAATATTAACCTTCCTTAAATTATTCTAATTTGAATGTCTCATCAACTGGTTGCTGGGACTCTGACTGATACACTGAGGGATAAATAACCCCTCCCCTGAGCTTAGGCCATTTCCTAAAAGTGTTGCCAGGTAGTGGGACTTGGACCCCTTTGTCTCTTATGCCTGCAGATTTCCCTTCCCCTCCCAGGTATGGTGGATATGCAACTGTCTCCTGTGTTCTTGATACTAATGCATAGGCTCACCCCAAAACTTTTCACTTATCCTTTCACTTAAGCTTCTCACTGGTCTTAAGGTTTTATTTTACTTTATTTTATTTATTTATTTATTTAAATTTTATTTTATTGTAGTAAGAACACAACATGAGATCTGTCCTCTTAACAAAATTTTTAATGTAAAATACAATATTGTTAGCTATAGGTACAATGTTGTACAGCAGATCTCTTGACCTTATTCATCTTGCTTAACTGAAACTTTATGTCCATTGATTAGCAACTCCCATTTTCCCTTTTACCCTGCCCAGCTCCTGGCAACAACCATTCTACTCTTTGAGTCTATGAATTTGGTTATTTTTGTTACCTCATATAATCTTCCTTCCTGGCTTAAGGTTTTAAAAACAAAAGCCAGGAAGGAAGATCATCTTTGGAAAATCCAGTGAGGCAAGTAAAGGAATGCAGGGAATTTCACCTCAAAATATGGCTCCCTGTTGGAATGACTATTTTGAATCAAAGGCCCTCAGAGAACAGCAGGCTCTGGAAGAGACTTTTCTCTTATCTACGTAAGGAACAGACAGACCCACCGAGGAGAACAATTGCTTCCCTGCCTTCCTCCTGTATTTCAATCCTCTACCCCTTCCAAAGCACAGGCTGAAGTTCTCTTATCTGCCTAAAGTCCAGACCCACCAAGGAAGAAAACAATTACCTCTGTTTCTTCCCCTGCATTTTCATCAACTGAACCCATATCTCAAGAAGGAGGGCTAAAATCTGTCAACAAACCTTAGATAGACTTTTGTCACAAATTATTGTCCACTCTATGGGCCCAACAGACTTTGTCCCAGACCAAAGTATGTTCTTCAAGCCCATTTAATTCTCCATAGTGATCGTTTATGGCCCCTCAACAGAAGTCCTTTTCTACCCCTTCCCATAACATGTTTTGCCAAGGTCCAAGCCTCCATTCTTTCTGTAACCTCAAGATGGTATATATGCTTCTGCACCCCATTGAGGATTTGGGTCTTCATTCTGAAGGCTTCTGTGTATATACATTAAATAAATTTATGTGCTTTCTCTCCAATTAATCTGCCATTTTTGGGTTGATTTTTCAGCGAACCTTCAGTGAACACAAGGGAACCCAATGGCGCTAGATATCTCTTTGGAATTAAAGAAAAATATAGTCTTTATAAAACCCAAGTTGATAACCTGACAAAGGTGAACTAAGACATAGGTCCAGTCACTCTGTATATATGATTTTTTTTTTGAATTTTGGTATAGGAAAAAGTGTCCTCCACCATTTAAAAATGGCTATCATTTTCTTCATATAAAATTCTTCCCCATTTGTAAGTCATTCTTGATTCCATACTTTGATTAAAAAATAACAGCAAACAAAAATAAGATTCCATAAGTGATTTTCCAGTTATATTTATATAGTTGCAAAGATGGAGCTAATTTTTCTAAGTGAGATTGAGGTCCTATCTACTACATACTTTTCTAACATAAAGACGTTATAGTTCTTTTTAAGTTCTATATTTCTGAAAGTCTTCCAAATAACTTTAAAAAGTGATCAGATCTATGCAAGTGAAACTTGCAGAATTTGCAGTCGCCCTCAATCCCTCTTCTTCCTCTAGCTTTTCATGTGTCCTGCCTTTGTTTCCATTTCACTAGGCAAGCACTGGCCTGTATAGTTCATACACTCAAGTTCCCCCAAAAGCTTACATTCCCTGGAATGTTAAACAAAAAGGGACCAAGTGAGAAAAGGCAGCACAACTTCTTTTAGGTTTACTGAATCATTTTCAGTAAGGCCCACTTGTTTTTTTTTTTTATTCTCTAGGTACACAACTAGTTGCTAGTTTCTTTCCTTATAAGAAAATAGAGTATACTTTGTAGAAAAAGGAAGTGAATTATATGATCAGTAATGCTATTTTATTTTATAACAGGGAATTTTATGGTGTTTTTCCCAGATAACATAAAAAAAGTATCTCATATACTGCAAAACACTTACAAACACCCTCACAATTATTCCGAGTTCCTATTGTGCAAATCAGAAAGAACTCAAGATAAGTTTGAAGGTGCTATAAGAATAGGTTCAAGGCAGAATATACAGTAGAAAAAGGGGTAACGTTAAAACTAGCATAATTATTTGTGTATCTTGGTTTTCTGAAGTCCAAGTACCAGGACTGACAATATGATAAACTGTCATCTCTACCTTAAACTTTCACCCTTGCCTTTCATTTGCAAATGAGCAAGCAAGTGGCCTGTTTTTAACACATGGGCCATTAACTGCCTTCTTCTATTTGCATAGTAATGATAGTGAGCCAATGGTGATTTACTGCTCTGACTTGTATCATAAATAACAGATCATTTACGCTGCTAATTACACTCATTTCCATATCAATAATGCATTCTGGGTTGGGTTGGACTACTGCATTAGAAAATGGAATCAAATGATAAATTGATTCTCCACTAAAATGGTGTAAAACAGGTATCTGTTACAAGAAGATACTATTAAGTAATGTAGACAAGTGCAAAAGACATTTTTACACTGTATCCTGCAGCTTGAATCATCAAAAGTATATATTTATCAGAAAAATATTTATCCCCTGTGCAAACACAAGTGTGTAATATTTGTTTATATCTGTTGGTGTCTTGTCAGCACTAGTTCGTGCTAGTGTGGCAATCCTGAGACCTCTCTGTCAACTTTACTTTTTGGGTAGGCCTGTTAGCTTTTAGCTTTACTATGTGATCCTAGACTGCATTCAGGACAATCTGCAATAGTTATTCTTAAAATATAGACTTTACCTCAAAGTGGTGACTGTGTGAGAGTGTGGATAGGTAATATAAACTCATCATTATTGCTGGAGAAACATCAAAGTTCAGTATATGCCTGATACATCACACACACAGGAGCTTTGAGGGACTTTTATATTCTTGATAAAAAATATATATATATATATACACACACACACATATGTGCATGCTTGTGTGTGTGTGTGTATATATGTAGAGAAAGCCAGAGTGGAGAGACAGAGAGAGAGAAAGAGAGAGAAATAGTGAGATTTTCTGAAAGACTTTTTAATTAAAATAGCTTCTGTATTTCAGCCACAAGAAATTACTAAGACACATTAAAATACACATTTAGAAGAAAATGTACCATAAAAAGGACTAATTTGTACAAGTTATAACCACAGTCTTCCTCATAGTTATTTTAGGATACATTTGGAAGTAAATGGCATTTAAGAAGTAACTAAAACTATCCAAAATTTTATTTTGCGGTTTGTTTCAAGCCCTCTCTGAAGAGTGACATCAAATTCCAACTTAAAAGAGGAGAACAATGAATATATTTCCAAAGTTGTGAGGGTCTAAAATAATTCGTAAAGAAGTTCAGATATTGTATAAATGAAAAAGGAGATAAAAAGTTTCAGATTTAAATTTTTGATATCAGAAGACATTTCTAAAGACAAATGGTTGAATATTATTAAAATTGATTCAGAAGAAAACTTTATGTATATAATTGAACCAACAATCTAATAATTCATATGATTAGGTAACATATCCTGCATGTCAAGAATTTGATTATTAAAGCATTTAGTGGATAGGGTCAAAGAATTGAGGAATACATAAACTTTCCTGTTCCCCCAAATTATGGTTTACAGTGATGGATACCAACTAGCAAGAACGTGTTAGGAGAGGATGGAATGAAACATGATAATGATTTTAAATGATAATGATAATGAGTTTAAAAAGTGTTCTTCATTGATTGATCAATTTGTACATAATGAAATGATAAAGATACATAGAATGTAATCAAGAAAGGGAGAGAGAGGTGGAGGCATAATGAATTTCTAGTACATGTAATTTTCCTAAGATCTGAAGAATATTTCCTTCTGAATCAATATTACTTTTATACTATGACAAATATGGCCAAATTGCAATTATATTAAAATATGAATGTATTTCATTTTGTGGAGGGTTTTTGATGGTATTGTTTTAAATAACAACTCTGTTATTATTTTGGGAGAAGTACACAATTATTTTATAATAATATACTGATTATTGGATACCTATATAAGGATGTATAAGATATATATGATATTTATATATCATATATGTTATAGTTCTACATAGATCTTTTTTAATATGAGCAAATATTAGTGTCAAAGTAAAACTAGAGTTTATTAAAAACTGATTTTCTTTAACTTTAAAAGATTTAATGAGCTAGAGCTATGATACTAAATTACATTCTTGAACTTAGTATTATAACTAATTATTTTATGATGACATTTCAAGAAAGCTTAGAAGAATCTGCTGGCATCTATAAAATGTCATATATTAATATGAAAGATCAGTCTGGCCATGAGTAGCTGTATTTATATTTCCTTACAATATTTTTTCTTCATGGATACATAGCTAACACTAGATATCACCTATACCATTATTTTTCTGTATGTTATAACTAAAATGAACATGGGTCATAGTTTCCAGTAGAATAAAGCAATTAACAAATTGATGAATTATCTTTTTGCTTGCACTTTTCATTCTGAAGATATATAAAAGGCTTTTTCTTTGTTTGTAGACATAAAGAAACTAAGTATTTGTGGATTTATATAAGTATATTTTGAGTTTCCCAACTCTTCCCTTTCACAACAGCAAACCTTCTACACGAAAAAAAAAACCTATAAGCTAATATAAAGTAACCTAGTATTATCTGATAACTGTAGGTGAACTACAGCTATTATTAGAGGGCAACTCATTGCTTTGGTACCAAACCAACTTGATTTGTTTAGCAAAGTTTGAGTATACATATTACATACTGCTTGTCTGTGAAAATATGTTTTGGAAAATGGCAGGGCTCTCTTTTTTATATAGCCTTGAAAAGTTATTCTCTTTTAATTGGGAGAAAAAAATAAGTGGGCTTTTATGTGTGTAGATGGACTTTACTCATTTCTTTTGAATACATGTGGTTTAGCTGCATGGGGAATGGCTTAAAGGTGAATCAGTAGGAATGGCACGGACTTTCACTCATTCCATAGACTCCTTTGCAGCAGGGATAGTTACCATTGTAGGGTCCAGGCACAGTGCCAGGTACAGAGTAGGTAGGCATTCAGTAAATATTTATTTAATGACTAACTTGTCTACAGGCTTGCAAGTAAAACAAAGATTGTCTCTTTGGTTTTAGTAGCTAAGTACACATTTGATTATAGGATGACCTGATGTATAGTAGGTCTGTATTAGTCCCAGGGAGACTCAGAGACCTAAAGGAATTTTAGGATGAGTTGCTAAACAACATCTAGTAAATATGAGGAAAAAAGAATTTGTATTAAATCATGATTGATAATAATTATGGTTAATTAATAATGGTAGATTGTATTTTATAATCTGTCAATTTTAAAAGCTTAATCTTACATGATAAAACACAAAATTCCAATACTTTTATATTTAGGTTTTAATAATACATTTTTGGTAATTTTGACAAAAACTCACGGGCCAAATTTGGACCATAGGCAAACTTTTCTCTAGCATTGGTTCAGTATTTCAAATCACAAGGTCAAGTAAGTGTCTATCCCTACCTGGTGAAAGTATACCTTTATTAAGAGTTCTTTTTGCATGGTGCATTGCCTTCCTTAAATTTGAACACACAATTTCAAAACTAACAAGAGACAGCATCAAATGCACAAACTTTAATTAAAGAATTTAAAAAATAGATGTGTATGCAGCATGATAATTATTGTTAGTTTGCTTATGCTGTGTGGGTACTAATTAGCATTTAATCATTTTCATATGTATATCTGTAAACTGACCCAGAAGCTTTATAGAGCAGACATTCTATGTGCAGATAAAAATAAGACACATGCCTGTCATAGTTGGTTGCTGATTCTATTTGTGGTATGAACTAAAATGATCTATATGTCATTTTCACACTGAAGATGCATATAATTTTGTGAATGGTTACCAGGTCTTGACATTACTAAATAAACCCCTCTACATAAAGTTTTCTCCCTTCATCTCAAAGGTTACACTACTTTTTTCTCTGATTCAAATAGTCACTGTCAGCTATGCATACCTTCTGTTGTCATTTTTAGATAGCAGCTGAGTTACAAAGCTTTGCTTTGTGCTGTGTGTGATGACTGTAACGTGTTTTCAATCCATATGACTATTTCTCTAAGTATGCTTATCATTCTGAATTTGCTTATAGTTATATTGTGCTTTTATTTGCCCTCTTCATATAACTAAATCCTGTGCTGTTAAGTGTCATGGATATACTTATGTTACTAACTCTACTCATAATTAGCTATTTCTCTCTATGATTTTTAAAGTAATGGTCATGCTGTTAACAACAATTAGTAGATACTTCCATCAAAAATGATGTAAAATCTGAAGGGATTAGTTTTGACAATTTTAAATTATATATTTTCATTGTCATTAGGTCATTCTTTTTAATATTTTAACTTGGGATCCCATTAATTTTTAACTTGGTAACTCATCTCCTAACAAAATTAATACAAAGCAAAGAACAATGGTTTTCTGAATAGAGTCTGCTAAATCTGGGATAAATTTCAATGATGCATTATAACTGTGAGCTTCTTTAAAACTGCATGTTTCTATTTATGGCACCACACTATCATATTTGCCTTCCCTGAAGTGACATCAAGATCTTTCTACACGTTTGTGCCTTAGATGTTTTTTCAGTATAGACTTTGAATCAGAGTTGTATAGATCATATACTTTTAATTTAAAATGCCTCTGACTTTTCTGAGAGTATTTTCAAATACACTTATTCAATTTACTGGTTCAGTTTTTAATCTCTTTTATGATTACACTGATGACTCCAATATTATTATCCAGAGATATGCAATCAGATCAAAATATCATGCATTCAAACAGAGCCCCACAGAAAACCACAATATTTTTCATGTCTTCAAATTTTCCTAGTGTGGTGATGTGTATAGTTTTGACAATCTCTTTTCTTCTTCTACTTAGTTGTCTTTAAAGAAATTTTTTGAAAAACATTGATTTTCACCTTTACCATGTAAGAAACCAAGCATGATATAGAATTCCCCATTCTTATTTATGATGATATCCCAAAGTGAGAGCTCCCAAAGAACGTGGTTTCTCATATACTATTATGTACTACCCGACAAACTAGATATAGAAAACAGAAAACTATATGACATAAGAAAAGTGTTGAGGCAATTGAAATTGTGGAATTATTGGTTAAATGTGTGTGTGCAGCTTATTAGCATAAAGAGCCTTTAGTTTGATAACTGGCGGCTATCAAAATGTAACCCTAACAAGGTTTTTCAGGAGGAACACTGTGGAATACAAACCAGTAAGTTTCAGTTCAATTCCTTGTAAGTATGATCTCTAAAAAAAAGTGTAGAATACCCAATTAAACAAATGTAACCTGCCATGGGGAAGGTAATTTGTTTTTGTAAGGATCCTCATAGATATATTGACCCACAATTTCCATTGAAATTCTTTGAAATAAATATCTTGTCTATTAAGATCATTTTGTTGGTGAACTTTGTTTAGGCTTTAAAGATACTTGACTTTCTGACTACAGGGTATAAAAACCATTGCCATGAACTGGAGACAAATGTGACCAATTATATGAATCATCTTTATAGTATTTAAAAGATATTTGATCTAGAAGTCTGAGCCTAGAGTAAAATCTCCAAGTTTGCAGAAACCAAAAAGATTCCTAAAAACAAACAAAAAAACCATTATCAATACAATTTATGTATCCATTCTTCCAGCGAACATTTATCGACCTAGACATTGTGCCATGTGCTAAGAATAGGACATCCCCTGTCCTCATAATGCTCTTCATCTGCCTGGAAAGAGAACCATTGAGCAAATAATAAGTTTGATTCATGCCATGAAGAGGGTCTGAGTGTTAACACACTGTGCCCTTTATAACACCTGAAGGATAGTTTATTAGGAAGGCTAGAGCAAGACTTCAGAAATAATGAGAATGTTCCTTTGAGTAGGATGCCGAAAGGAACTTCTATAAGAGGATATGTTCAAAACAGATGTGCAAAAACCCTGTCTGAAAAAACAAAGGCCTGTGTGGCTATGATTTAAACTTTTGATTTATTGATTTGGAAAACCTGTACAGATCCCATTCTCTCAGAACTAGAACACATCATGTGTACATTTGAAGAGGTAAGTATAAGACCTGCCCAAATAAGTCAATCACGGTTTCAAATAGTTTAAACAAATGTATGTGACTTATAGAAAAAATTTAAAGTACACTCCTAAGATTTCAATTTCATTTATATAGAGGGGATTATTCCTGAGCATAACTGTGGGCTGGCTATAGCATATGATTTCTTATATACCAAATATGAGTTTCCTAAGTGGAAAATCAAATTGTGCAATCTTGAATTTACTTTTTCAAACAGTTTTCAGAAATACAGTAATGTATAAGAAGACATAATTGACTTTATTTTTGGTTGAATAGTGTATATAACATTTCTGAAATTTGGATTTAGGTATGAATGCTATAAAATGAAAATATATATCACAATGATCCATTTATGTGTTAAAGAAAGGCATAAATGTATGACATTCTCAGCACCTTTTCTGAAAGCTTACCAGATGTTTTGGGTTTCATAATGTTCATAGTAATATAATTTTTAAAATTTTGTACTTAGAATGAATTCATTTTAGTATAGCACAAGATACTTAAGAAATACATTGAGAAACATAGTGTAAACAAGTAGAGATTACATTTGAAAGTAGAAAATACAATGAAGTTTTTCTACCAGAGCTGATAAGTGTCTCAAGGTAAGAAATTTTAAAGAATCTCAGCTATAAACAATATTTTGGATCCTATTAACTATAGAGTAGGACATTAATTCAGTGCTAGTTATAGACTGATTGCCTAATATATTCAGGTGTCTTAAGCATAAAATATATAAAATTCAATGAGATGGATTTCACTTCTCACACATAGTAAGTCCTCAAAATAATTATTAAATGAAATATTGGAAAACAAATAAGTGAATCAATTAATTAAATTACTACATTAAAAGTGGACTCTTGAAAACGTGGCATATTGTAATACTATCCATTACAGGCAAATATATGTATATACATTTATATGTATATGTATATAAACACACATATATGGTATTTTAACACAGGTAATATATCTAATTTAGAATGAAGAATTATACAAAGTTAAATCCATCTTTTCTTATTGGCTTATTTCCATGTTTAGTATAGTTCTGAAAAAGTCAGTCTATGGGAACCCACATATGTACACAGTTCAGTGGATGCCTGAAAATTTCCTGTTTAATATGGTTATCTTTACTACTTTTGAATGCAGGCCAAAGCTTATTCAACTCTTTGCCTCCCTCTTGGAATCTAGTGACTGCATATTATGGCATTTGGTGTCATTTGCAGATTGACTCAAAAACTATATTATCTGTCTTCCCTGAAAGACATTGTTATTTTGAAAGTTCAGCTCAACAGTTTTTCTGTAGTATTTTGGGGTAGATACAGATTGAATTTTGAATGTATCCTTAATTGAAAAGAAATGAAAGGTACAGTACTGTGCACATAGTAAGAAGTTAATAAGTATTATTTGAATAAAATATAGGCAGAGTGTAGGATATCTTACTTCTGTTTTGCATGTATGAAAATATATTTTGAGGAAAGTATAAGTGCTTCTGCTTCTTTGAAGCTTTCCTGTTTGCACTGAAATTCAGCATTTAATAAACTTACAGTAAAATGAACTTGGTAGGACCAAGTCATGTAGCTAATGAAAGGTTAAAACACTTCAGAAACCCCAATTGTCCATGTAATATTTGTCTTATGTTAAAATTTACTCATTAATTTGTTTTTATGAAGTTTTTGTGGTAAATTATTTATAGTTCTTAAAGAAGAAAATATTTCTAATTATAGTTACTTAAATCTAAGGGAGGCACAATTACTTTTGTGAAGATTTTTCAAGTTATTAGTATTTTCAAAAGAATGTTTAATTTCTCTTCACTCCTTAATATTATATTTTTGTTTCTTAATTCTTTAATAATTGAAGGAAGGGAACTAATGCTTTTCATTTTATGAACTTCAATTATATATAGATGTTGATTTTTTTTTTAGCAAAGGCAGACTCTACTGATAGAAAATTACTATAAAACTAGTGTGAAAATGTAGACTCTTAGCTGGTGGAGAATACACTTTTTTGGATTACTCTAAACAATACTCTCTAAACTACTCCAAGTGATATACTTAGGCATTATAATGTAATTGCTAAATATGGAGAACACTAGAAAATGTTATTAACTAAGAGTTAGAATGGAAATTACCAGTAACTAGATTTTATAACATTAATAAGTATTTCATGTACCATTGATATTTATATTTAGTATCAAGGTGGTGGGAATTTGTCAGCATGCTTTCTCATATGTTTTTCATAGAAGTACTGTCTTAGACTGCTCAGGCTGCTATAACAAAATACCACAGACTGGGTGACTTAAAACAATAGAGAGTTATTTCTTACAGTTCTGAAGGCTGCAGAGTCCAAGATCAAGTTGCCAACAGATTCAGTTCTTGGTGAGGGTCTTCTTCCTGGCTTGTAGGTGGCTGCCTGCTAGCTGTATCTATCCTCACAGGGTAGAGAGAGGAAGCTCTGGTGTCTCTTTCTCTTCTTATAAGAGCATTAGTCCTATCGTGGGAGCTTCACCTTTATAACTTTATCTAAACCTAATTATATCCCAAAGACCCCACCTCCTAATAACATCACACGGGAGTTAAAGCTTCAACATATGAATTTTGGGGAAATACAAACATTTCGTTGGTAACAAGTACCAATTTAAATTAAAGTATGTCTCATTTCTGTGTCATTAAAACACATTATCCCTCATGAAAGATGTATATTATAAGTGGGTACTAACTGGTGAAGTAGTTTATCAGGTTTCAAAAATACAGGTGAGTAATAGTTTTCATTGAGAACTATTAAAATTTGAATATAGCTTAGCTTTGACTACCCAAGTTCATTGTTAGCCTTCAGATTGCTGTTACAGATTGAGTATCCATTACCTGAAATGCCTGAGATCAGATTTGTTTCCGGTTTTAGATATTTTTCAGATTTTGGAATATTTGCACTATATTGGTTGAACGTTTCTAATTTGAAAATCCGAAGACCAAAATGCTTCAATGAGCATTTCTTTTGAGTGTCGTGTTGGTGCTCAAAAGGTTTAGGATGTTGGAGCATTTTTTTTCATTCCAGAATGTTTATTACTGTGTTATTATGATATCAAATATGCATTTTGGATTTTGGATTTTTGAATTAGGGATACTCAACCTATACTTGTGTTTTATCTTTCTGATCTCTATTTATTGAGTTCTTGTTTTTTTTTAATTTAAGGCAGTGTAAGAGTAAGTGAAGAAGTGGAAAATCTTGATATTTTTCTTTTAAGAAACTGATAGATATTGCTATATCTGCTACAAATCCTTATGGCTAAAAAAGTATGAAATAAATAAATTTAGAAAAATATTTATCTAACATTTGTTTTAACTGGAAATGCACAAGGTAAATCTCAAATGAACTTTCAAATTGGACTGATAGTATATAATACAGAAATTAGGAAGATAAAATCTATCTTTTGATCATTTTATCTTGAATGCTAATTTTTAAAAATTTCTTTTAAAGTATAACTCTTTTTTCCCCTTCTTTAGTTAATACACTTTTTCTTAGATGCATATTCCCTGTAGGAAAACAATTTATGATACCATCTTATCAAAGCCCTTATAAGAGTTTGAATGAAAGGAAGTGGAAATCAACCTCATTTACAAAATACAGTTGGATTTGATAAAATTAAGGATTTAAGTATGCTGATATTATCTTGTGGATTAGTCAAGCTTTGAAACACTGAAGAAAACCTGCCAATAAGTGAAAAGTAAAGGAGTCATTGATACCGAGGTATGCCTGTAGACTGCATTGAAGGAATAATTACCTTGCCCAATTTCTGTAGTGATCCCAGACTACATATATAGGTTAGTAATTTACTGTGATGCTAATAATGATGTAAGAGTTGAACTTGGGTGTTTCATGAAATTCATATATGAGTTAAATTAATCTTGTCATGATTTTAGAGGCTTTATTCATATTTTATGTGAATGTATTATGTGAGTTTGAATGATTTAAGAACAAGGCAGTTTGAAACTTGAGTTTCAATTCAAATATTATAGATCTTTACTCTCTTTTTGTATATAAGACGAAAATACCTGAAAATGAGCAAACATTTTTGAACCTCTCTCCTAAGTAAGGGTTGTATCTTTTCACAAGACTCCAGTGGGTGTGAGCCAGAACTCTCCAGCAAAGGAATGAAAGGATGTTGCAAACAGTACACTATTGTGCATTTCTATCAAAGGCAGGAAGCTGGAGGGCTTGATGTGTATCTTAATTCCCCTACTTCTTGTCCTTGCTGCCATGTTTTCAACAGCCTGTTCATTTTGAAGTGGCAGATAAATAGGTATGGGTGGACCCATTCGGAGGGTAACTTTCTATTGATTTGAGTTGGTAAGGAAAGATGCTTTAGTAACTACCCCTTATGTCTTTTGCAATCCTACTAGCAATGCAAATGCAAGTCAATAGAAAGTTTTATTGATATCCCCATTTATGGCTGGCTTCATGGGTCTGTAATCTGTCTAGTTATACAGGGTCCTATGTTTAGAAAGGCCCCGTGCTTTGTTGTTGCCATCTTGAAATTCTTAATTTTGAATAACAAGCTCCACATTTTCATTTTGTACTAAGCTTCACAAATTTTGTAGCTTGCCTTAGTTCCACGAATGATACATAATTTGAATGCAAAAAGGAAACTCTCTTAATTGTTGCATGTTTCCGAATAAAAAGCTGGTATACATTTGGATATCAATACAGAAAACTAACACTTTGTTTATTATTTCAAAGAGGAAGATAAACAACATTAGAAACTCAGTTTAGAAAATATTATGGCACTATTGAACTAGACACTCATATTTGTATTTAACTGAAACTGAAAATGACACTCATATTTATATTTAACTGAAACTGAAATTCAGTTTAGAAAATAGTATGGTGCTATTGAACTAGACACTCATATTTGTATTTAACTGAGTATTTTCTCTTTATTTTGTCATGGGATATTATAGATATCAATGTCTTCTAAATAAATTCATTTTAATGTTCATTAGACATACATATCCTTTCATCTTCAAGAATTTGGAAAAGTGTCCTGTTTGGCATATTTTTTCCATCCAAATAACTATGTGTGTTTTGTCCTTTATTTACTAATATTTTTCCGTAATTTCTAAATGCCATTCCCTTTAGCTGAATGGGATGAAAGATCTGCGAATACGAGTATACAGTGTTCCAAGATAAGTAACACTCACAGAAAAATAGAGCCCTATTTAAAGATGGTAGGCTAGGACTAATTTCAGATAAGGAATAATTTCTAAACTTATTTGTAAAATAGGCATTCACAAAATAAGTGGTTAAACATGGGTCTTTTTTCTGAATCAAATTACACAGCCAGAGTATTTCCTCTTTCAGTTCTTGGATCATTCCTTCCACTTCTAGGATACCAAAGTAGGTAAGTGACATTTGACAGGAAAATTAGGTTCCAGACCTACTGCAATGGGATAATGATCTCATCAGACATGTTCCTGAAATCATCATCAGTTTCAGTTTAATAGATTCAAAGACTCATTTGTTGTGAAACAAAAAAGCATGTTACTCCTAGTTGAATTAGCATCAGGTTGGCAGAGTTTAAGGCAACTTTTGGCCTAGTTGATGTTTGGATTCAATTCTATGAATGTTTATTTCAAGCCAAATGTCTAACCAGACAGAAATCTGTGCATGTAGCCATTTATTGTGACAACAACTACATCATTAGACAAACCAGTCTGGTCACAGACTATGAGTTAGTCTCCCTGTCTTTAGCCAGCTTCCTTCTGTGGGTTCCAATTTAAATCAATTCAATATGCTTTTTAGTTCAGATTCATGTGAAACAGAAAGCTAGAAAAAAAAAGAAATGCTGTACTCATTTCTAATTTCTGAATATTGCAGGAGTAGGAAGGAATTGCTAAACTTCATATTTTTATTAGGATCAGAAATTTTAAAGTTAAGGATCCAGTTCATCAATTTGGTTTAAAATACTAAGATTGGAGCCTTGGAATTTGGTAAACTTGTCATATTAGAAAAGCCCTGAGATTTTGGAATGAAGCAGTTCAGAGCCATATAAAGTTATTACAGTACTTCTGAATTCTTGGAGAAAGATCAC
Source organism: Daubentonia madagascariensis (assembly GCA_023783475.1). Classification (NCBI taxonomy): domain Eukaryota; kingdom Metazoa; phylum Chordata; class Mammalia; order Primates; family Daubentoniidae; genus Daubentonia; species Daubentonia madagascariensis. The sequence goes on from JAKFHU010002088.1 coordinate 188,716, forward strand.
CTTCTAAATTGTAGATGAACTTCTGGTATGCAAGACACCTCCATCTACTAAAGGGATTAAGCCTGCTAAATTGCAAATATTAAATCATTTTGAGTTTTTAAAGTTCTTAGTTAAAAGAATATAGAATGAAAATATAAATTTTATAGCCTTTCACTAATGGGGCAATGAATCTGCCAATTGAGAAGTTTTACAAAACATTCCTATACATAAAATACTCTAAGTGGTATTATTTAGTGGTAAAGCATGTTACTATTGAAATTTAAAGGATTTCTAATAGCAGTCAGAAATTTCAGAGATGAATTCCCCTGAGACACTCTAGGTTGTTTTTGAATTTTTATGTTTGTGTGCATATGTGTATGTTTAGGAGTATGGTACAACTGCCTTATCTGTATGTATCACTTTATGGAGCATTTTTACCTACATTTAACTTATCAGATCCTAATAACTCTGTAAAGTAGTAAACTGGCATTTTATCACTATTTGACAGATGAAAAAGACTGAGAATCTGAAGATTAAGTATACCTGATTCCTATAGCTATGAATTGTTTGAACTGTACTCTTGTTTTATCATTTTGAAGTTTTTTTTTTTTTCCTGGAACAAAATCACTATAAATAATGTATCATCAGAACATAACTGAGGTATGGTGTGGCTTTCTATTAATGTACACATGTACATGTTCATATGAGAGTAAATGCTTTTTAAAATAATTTTGATATACCTCTTATATAGTCTAAATGATAAGAGAAATAGAAATACAGATCTGAACTGGATAATGATTTCAAGCCAAGGGCCCTTTCTGCTATACTGTGCCATCCCCACATTGTGTTGCTGGCTTTCAAAATTACTCAAATGCTTTCTATTAGCTTACATAAAACAAACAAGGTATGCAAACTTTGAACTGTTTTACAGTTATTTTCCTTCAAACAACTATTAATTATGATCACCACAATTAGATTAAATTTGGGTAAAATGTCTTATCCAGTTAAGTAAATGGGAATTAACAGTGGAGACAGTTTAATATTCTGGGTTATTTTAATGATACAGCCAGATGTATACGTGGCTATTTAGCTTTCCCACTGATCTGAAATCATTAGTTAAACAGAGAGTATGTATACAGGCACATTGCCTTTGTAAAGCACTATAAAAATACTATTTACTTCAGTCTGTATCTACATATCACAAACCGGTGCAGAGGGAATTATTCTGTTCATCAGACTGAGGTAGATTAACAGAATTTGGTGATTAGGGGCTAAACATTTTATGATGTTTTTAAAATGCACTAACATTGTACAAAAGTGCATTTAAGGTACTTTGTAAAACAAAAGTTTCCTCACTTCAAATTATATATGTAATTGAGTACATTTGGAATGGAAGTTTCCACTGAGATCTAAAGATGACAGGAACCACCTACCAAAGTACAAGGCTACCATGCTTAACTTGAAAGAAAATAGCACGGGGAAAACTAGGATTGGGATGCTTAAATGCCTCACCAAAATTGAGGAGGAGATTGAAGATGATTTATAAAGAGAAATTCCTTGTAGGCGGTGATTGTCATTCCCATACCCTCCAGAGGGGGTGAGTGTGGGCATGATTCTCTCCAGGAGTGTGTCTTTATGAAAACCAAAGAGAAATTTTTATCAGTTTGAGTGATATGGTGACTGGTATGTGAGAGACAAGCTGACTAATTGCTTTGACTTTGGAGTGACCTAGACAAGATTATGTTGGACTTCCAGAGTTGATCCAAGAAAAAGAATAAGTTTTTCCCAAGGACCAGATGAGGGCTACAGGAAAGAGCTGGCACAGTGTTATTCTGGGTCCTTCTAAGAGGATGGTTTGGAGGGTCAAAGCAGACAGAAACTGCAAGTACTACAAGATAATTAGGAACTGAGTAAGATTGTTGCATTCATTCCTGTCATGGGTACTTTAGGGAGAAATATCCCAACTAAAGGTACAGGAGAGAGAGGGAATGTGGCTTTCCCACAGAGTTCACAAAAGTACCTAGGAGAGAAGAATCTCTTTAAACAATGGTTACATTCCGAGAGCTCCAACACTAGATCCTCACCAATCAAGTAAGAACGTTTCTATTCCTCTTTCTATGATCCAAAGCTGGAGGATTTTAGAAATTGGTATTAGTAAGCTAAGGGAGAAGGGGTAGCATGGGCCAGGGAAGGAGAGAAGCTGTCACATCCCCTTCCCAATAGCAGTGCTTGTTCATCAGAATAGGTATCACAGTAAATATTTATCTCTATGCATTGACTATTTTGATGTAATTTCCTTTTTTACATGTTAAAATATTTTTCTAAATTTTGTTAGGTTTTACAGATATATACTCTGGGAATTTTTTAAATTTATAGGAGGACTCTGGGTAGAAAAAACTTGTAAAGATGATGTAGTTGAATTTGGTAAGAGGCATAATTTAAAGACTGCTTTTAACTTCTCTAAGTTTATTGGTTATGGTGCTGAAATGTAACTTTGAAACCAGCAGAATTGTATTGTAAAAATGCAAAATTCTCTACATCTGATCCATTAATTTAATTTTAAAATATACATAATGACACTTTTTGTCTGTGTTCTAGTTACTCAGAAAATATATTACTTCAAGTATTAAATAATTTTAGATGTGTTTATTGTAATAAAATAGTTTAGACCATTTTACTTAAAATGAGCTTTTTGTATATTATAGCTTTTGTTTAATACTGAAATGTTCTAATTTGTCTAAATACAAATTTGATCAACACAATTGTAAAACTTTTGCCAAACCTAGTTCTTAAAAAAGTCAGTCATCACAGAGTGTAGCTGTACTTCATTACTTTGAGGCTACAAATTATTCTATAATGAATGAGCTTTGAGGAACCATATGAATATGTGTATATAAGGATACATGTGCATGTTTGTGTACATGTTAGAAACTTATATGGTGAATAGTCAATACAAACACAGTTTAATTCAATAGCATTATAAGTATTCTTAAATGAAATGAAGTGGGAAGTAATAACTGCTAATAACACATATTTATTTTAATTTCATATTTTTGTTTTTGTTTTATTATTTCAAAAAAGTATGCAGAATTGTTGCCTTAAGTTATTCTTTGACTTAGATGAGAAAATGAGAGGAGAATATTATTCAGTGAGACACACATGTACTCCCTGCTGTAGATAGGCCTATGCATAATTTAAAACAAACATTAAATGCCTTTCAGGATTTTTCCAAATGAATATAGAAAACAAATGAGAGAATAAAAAAATAGAATTTCCTCAAAAGAAATCTATACACATACATATATATATGTTCTATATTTTTTGGTTTAAATTTACCTTCTTAATGATATTTTCTTTAAAAATAAAACAACTTATTTCCCACTTGTGATGATTCATAAATAATAATAAATTTTCATATATATTATGTTGTGCACTAGAATGTTTTTACTATTATTCTTGACTCCTTAATTCACACTCTTACACACACCAACACATCATTACAGTCTTCATCATTAAGGACAGTGATGCTTACCATATCTTTCTTAAGGAAAAGTCATCCCAATATGGTCTTTTGGTGATTATATTGTATAGCTGTTTAAAATGTTTCACCTCTTGTTATAATTTTTTTGACTATAAAATACTTGAAAATACAGAAGGTTAGAGAGAAACAGTTATTTCTTTCAAGTTTTATAACTAGCCATTCCAGGAGGTTTCTTCAACATCTGACAATCTGTGAGTCTATTATTTTAGATTTGTTGTTTTCTGCAGATAAAACTCAATTTATTTCAGTATTTATGTCAATAACCATAATACACAAATTTAGACTTCAGAGTGCTGCACTGCTTAGTCTGAAAAACCATTCCACTCTGAAATTTGCATTTGACGTGACATCTTACGAGAGCACAGATTTAGTCGTACATTTGTTGACTTAACTGTAATGATCAACATTTTCATTGTATCATTCAGTGATTTATATCATGTTGGAGACTGATGAATGTGACTCATGGTGTCAGCAGAGTGGAGCCAACAACTCCTTCTACGAATATAATAGCGAAAACGCTTAATGAATGCTCAGAGTGAGCATGTGATAAGCGAAACTCTTCGATTATCATGTGTACATCACTGTTTTACTTTGGATATATTTTTACACACATTGTACCTTCAGTAGAGCAGGACACTACCAGTTCTTAACCTAACAAAGTCATTTATACAAGTGATGTATTTTTTCTGAAATAGACGTATATATTGACATGTACAATTATATGTACATATAGAATTTCGTTAAGGATTGGCTAGATTTCACTGCAGGAAAAAATAACCCACAAATCTCAAGGACTTTAAAACATCAAAGATTTATTTCTCAGTTTCCCTGTTTTTTTTTGTTGTTGTTGTCGAGACAGAGTCTTGTTCTGTTGCCCTGGATAGAGTGCGGTGGCGTCATCCTAGCTCACTGCAACCTCCAACTCCTGGGCTCAAGCCATCCTCCTGCCTCAGCCTCCCAAGTAGCTGGGACTACAGGCACAGGACACAATTCCCGGCTAATTTTTCTATTTTTAGCAGAGACAGGTGTCACTTTTGCTCAGATTGGTTTCAAACTCTTGAGCTCAAGCAGTCCTCCTACCTTGGCCTCCCAGAGTGCTAGGATTACAAGCCAAAGATTTCTTTCTCACTCATGTTAAAGGTCCATTAAGGCGGCTAGCTGCTTGCTTCATATTGCATTGTCCTTACTTCTCTACGTAGGCTGATGGAGCAACTGATACCTAGAAGTTTGTCAGTTGCTGTGGCAGAAGGAAAAGAGAACATGTTGAAGTTCTACTGGCTTTTGAAGCTTCTGCTCATGATACTTACATTTCATTGATCAAACCAAGTCAAATGGCTGTGCCTGAGTTGCTTGGTGTGGGGAAATGTAATTCTAGCATGACTCTGAAAGAAGAGTCAAAAATTTGTGAACAATCCTAGTGACTGTTAAATATAGCATATAGATATTGATATAACTATAGTGTAAATGTATTCATACTTAAGTACGTAGAGAGTTGGCTTTTGAAAGGCCATATCTTCATATCAATATGAACATTAGTATTATTTACTTACTGCTTTTAATTTGAGGCAATACATAAGATTATATACAGGGATTAGGATGGACAGGATGTAGGAGAGTGTGTAGTGTGATACTATCCTGGAACTTTTGTGTTTCTATATATTTTTAAACTTATTTAAACCTCCCTTCTTCTAAACAACCTGTTCCCTGTTCAAACTATATACTTTTCTATTTTAATCATATGGAAATTCATACTTAATGAAAATGAAGTATAATTCTGCATAATTAAGTTTGGTGATTAGATAATGAATTTGACTATGTCCTTGAAGAGATGGTTTAGTAAAGAAATGGTTTTTATTATCTGTAAAGAGAATTAATCAAAAAGAAAGAAATTATATTTGAACAATGTAGTAACAAGGTAGTATATTTGATATCAGAAATTACCTGTTGAATTCTGGCATTGTTGATGATCACTTGGAATAATTTTATTTGTCAGAATTGCTTTTAAGTGAGATACAGAGGAAATTCCAATAAAAATTTAGAGGAAAATTTATGGAAAGTTCAGTAGAATTCTGGTTCCCATATTGGAATCATTTGGGAAGCTTTTAAACAATCCTAATACTCAGGTCTCAGCCCATAACCAGTTAAATCAGAATGTCTGGCTAGGGGCTGTTGGAGGATGGTGGTGGTCCAGGCATCAATATTTTCTTTTTAAAAGATGGGGTCTCACTCTGTTGCCCAAGCCAGAGTGCAGTGGCCATTCACAGGTGCTATCCTAGCATACTATTATAGACTTAAACTCCTGGGCTCAATCAATCCTCCTGCCCCAGCCTCTTGAGTAGCTGGGACTATAGGCATGTGCCACCATACCCAGCCTCATGTGTCAGTATTTTTAAAAGATCCCCAGATGATTCCAGTGTATGGCAAAGTTTGGGAACCACTTGTATTTTAAAAATTGTAATGTAAAATAATATTGCTGAGGAAAAAAGTTTAATATATTTATAAATACATATTTTTATTCTCCTAAATAAAACAGTCATTCAGGTAATAGTCTATATATGCCAAAGTATTCTGCAGATCTAATCTTGTAATGCATTCCTTATGCCTAAATTTTCTGAATTTTGCTAATCTAGTAGATTTTACATGGTTCATAACAAATACATATTCTCAATACAAAGCTTATTTACTTAATACATTGAAAAATCTATGCTTGATATTATGCTTTGAAAATTATTAACTAGGATATTATTATATATCTGCGGGAAGTAAGACAATTTCTAGGACATCAGATGGTCTTTTGTCAAAACTTCTAATTCACTGAAGTAACTAAATTTGTACTGCTGTTGAGAGTTCATTCTTAAAAGCCGTTGATTTTCATGTATATACACAAGTAAATACACATGTGCAAGCACTTGAATTGTATGTATATATGCCTACTTACTTCAGAATACATAACTATATACGTATATGTGTGAAATAGCTATAGTATAGTGAAGAACATGCACGTTGAAGTCAGAGTGCTTGGATTAAAACCTTGGCTTTATTGCTTGCTAGCTTTGTAACCTTGGCAAGTTACTTAAAACTCAATGTGCCTCAGTGTCCTCATCTGTAAAATTGGAATAATGATAGTTATATAGTTCATTAGATTGTGATGACGGTAAACAAATTAAAACCTCAGAAGAGTGCCCGACAATTATTAAGCACTCAGTAAAATTAGTTACTGTTATTTTAGTTTTATACCAGGTATTCGATTCTATATTATTGCTTATTGAAACATGAATAAAACACTTTGCTCAGAAGTTTTAATCCCCTGAAAGAGAAGTTTTAATCCACTGATCATAAAATAATATTTTAATACTGTGTGATAAGCTCAATAGTAATAGTATTTAGAACTCAAGGAGGATGGGAAGTAGGGTTCAGGGAAAGCCTCCAAATGAAGATAACACTTAAACTATTTTAAGGAAATTTGCCCTGGAGGGAGGTACAGAGAGAGGAGTACATACAAAGACACTGAAGTAAGCGTTGAAAGCATGGTATGTTCAGGAAACCGTGGATAGCTAAAGATTGGAGGGTGTGGAATGTGTAGAGAGGGAGAGGAGAGCCAGCTCATGAAGACCCTTGTATCTCCTGTGGAGCAGTTTGGGCTTTTTCTTGATGGTAATGGAGAATCACTGACAGACTCATAATGCAAGTATTGGTATTTTTTGAACCAGTGATCAATTCATTCACAAATACATTATCCCAAATGACAACCAGGGTCAGTTCACAGTCTATGATGAATCTCTGAAAGGTTTTTAACAGTGAGCAACAAAGGTAAGTGTTTCATTAATGTACCTGTCCTGTACTCCTCATTCAGTCTGGCTTTTCTATAATCTTAAATCATTTAGTCCTTATAATGAAAACTAGATAACTATAATATGTGTAATCATCTTTTATCTGCAATTTGTAACAGCACATAAGTAATAGTAATTTCATCTCTAATATGGCTTTTAGCCATATGTGCTGTTACCATTTTATACCAAGAAATTGGCCATTTCATCTTCCCAGACTGAGTGGTCATGCTAGTTCCATATCTGTGGTCATATTTTCAGTCCAAAGTGAACCTGTTTTGTATTAGTTTCCTTTAGAATCTCAGGGAGTTGTTCTTTTTATATTGATTTACTAAGACACAAGGTATTATTGCAGGCAGGTATTTGAAGGCAAATATGTCTTAAACTTAGTCTATAGTCACAGATACAAGGGAGTTGTGCATAAAACTGCTCAGTTTCCTATTGATGATGGTAGTACTAAATATAAAATCAGCCATATTGTGGGAAAATACTTAAAATAAACTTAAGACCTAGAACAAAATCAGAATTAGGAGAGACAGAAATTAATCAAATATACTACTTGAAACCTTATCCATTTTATGTTGTGAAAAATGTAGATTTTGGGGGTCTGTCAGTTCACACTGTGTGTGGTCTTAAGCCTGTCCCTCAATATTCTTAGGATTCATTTTCTTCGTCTGTACTCTGGATGAGTTGGACTACAACATTTGGAAAATCATACCCCTATTAAATTCAATTGTTGAGTAATGAAGTTGTAGCGAGTTCTAGGTATGCTGCTAATTTACATCAGTATCATATTCAAATTCATGAATTTTCTGAAATAGGAAGCCTAGTGTAGTTGAAAGACAACTGAACTTTAAGTTAAGAAACCTGAGATTTTTCACTGAACATATATGTACTTAGTAAGTTCCTTCTATGTGGCAGCTGCCTACCTTCTGGCATACAAAAATAATTAAGATGTGGTCCTTAACCTTGAAAATCTAAAGCTATAGAGGGAAACAGACTTGCACAACTAATTATGAGAACATATCCTCACCTCAATTGGATCGTTAATCAAATATTATTCTTCCTACTGAGGCTTTCAAGGTGGGCTCACAAAGATGTTTATTCATGGCATTATGTATTGGGCACATAGAGATGTCTTTTCATGTCACTAGGTGTTGGGCACAGTCATTGCTCAAAGATATTTGTTGAATGAAAAAGCAAATGTATAAATGAGTGAATCAGTAATGAGAGGCACTATGGGAACAAAGGGAAGAGTGACTATTTCTGCCTGCAGTCTAGGTGGGTTTGATAGAACCTGTTATGAGTCATGAAAAATAAATAGAATTTTATTGAGCATTGAAGGAAGTAGAGGAAGAAAAGGTAATTGGAGGGAGTAATTCTAGTCTTGACTTGGCTGTTAACTTGCTACATTACTTCTTATCTTTGACCTTTTATTGGAACTCAATGGAATATTAATGGAATATTATTCAGCCTTAAAAGAGAAGGAACTCCTGCAGTATGTGACAACATGAATGAACCTTGAGGACAACACACTAAGTGAACAAGCCAGTCGTAGAAGGACAAATACTGCATGAGTCCACTTATATGAGGTTTCTAAATAGTAGAACTCATAGAAACACAGAGTATAATGGTAGTTTCCAGGGGTAGAGGGAATCATTATTGGTTCATTCATTTATCCATTTGCTCTGGTATATGTTATTTTTCACTTCCACTTTAGTATTCTATTTTTCTCTCCTCCCTCATGGCTTGTGTGGGTAATCTTTGCATCTTAACCCTCTAGACTCTAAAATCTATTATTAAAGGGGTTATTTAACAAATAATGGCTCTTGTTCAGTAGTTTTCAAGTCATCTGAAAATTTCAGTCTACTATGCCTTGACCTGACTACTTATACTCCACTAAGATGTCAAGAGCAGAGATTGGAGAAGTTATAGCTAGTAAACCTGCCTAAAGTAAATGTAAGAAATAACTCAGGTTCAAATTTGCTTTATTTTATTTTATTGTAGTAAGAACACTTAACATGACATCTACCCTCTTAACAGATTTTTAAGTGTGCAATACAGTATTGTTATCTATAGGCACACTATTGTACAGCCAATCTCTAGAATTTATTCATCTTGCATGACTGAAACTTTATACCTGTTGGCTAGCAACTCCCTATTTCCCTGTCCCCTTCTTTTTTAAGGCTGAATAATACTCCTTTGTATGTGTATGCCACATTTTCTTTATCCTCATCTGTTCAATGTACATTTAGGCTGTTTCCATATCTTGGCTGTTGTAAATAGTACTGTGATCAACCTGGGAGTGCAAATATCTCTTTGAGATCCAATTTCAATTCTTTCAGATCAATACCCAGCAGTAGGATTGCTGGTCATAGAGCAGGTGGTTCCAATTTTAAAATGTGAGGAACCGCCATACTGCTTTCTATAACAGCTGCACCATTTACTTTTAAATTGAGGAAACTCCCAAAATTTCTGAGGATCCAAACAGCACACTTTCATCAAGATATTTAGTTTTTGCAGTAAGAGAAATGAAACCTAGGAGAGAAAGAAGGAAATTTAACAAAAGTTTTTTTTACATTTCTAAGATCTCAATAAAATCTATTTGTTCTATTTTACTAATTACAGTAATAAAAACCAAGTTCACTAACATTCAGTTTTGAAATTTTGACTTTCTGGGAACCATTTAATTCTAACTATATATAAAATAATTGTTTTACAAAGTCAATAAATGAATTAGTAGGTGTAATTCAGTTATAAACTTCTCTTATTTCTGAACTGAATAAACAACAGGTCTTCTAGCCCTGGCATTTATTAGCACATGGGAACCATTTTTAACAAATATATATGCTACTATCAAATAAAAGTAGAATGAAACAAAATATATTATGAATAAAAACTAATAAACTGTTTAATGAATTCTTTTTGGTATGACTTTTATTAATAGGATAATCTTTTTGTACAAAGTAAAACAAAAATTAGTATTTAGAGTTTATCAATTTATAAACCCCTATATTTATACACATGCAGTTAAGTTTTATTAAGACTATTTATGCAACATTATTGATTTTTAATTGTAAGTTTTAAGATATAATTTTAGATTTACATGCAGTTGTAATAAATAATACACAGAAATTGCTTGTACACTTTGCTCAGTTAACCCACTGCTAATACTTTACAAAACTATAGTATAATATTACCAAAATATTGACATTGACACAATCCACTGGTCTTATTTAGGTTTCCCCAGTTTTATCTGCACTCGTTTTTGTGAGTTCTATACGGTTTTATGACCTGGGTAGGTTCTTGTATCTGCCACCACTGTCAGGACACTGAACAGTTCTACCACTCCAAGGTCCTTTTATAACTACACCCACCTTCCTCCCAAGCCCAGCCATCCCTGGCCCCTGGCAACCACTAATCTGTTCTCCATTTCTGGAATGTTGTCATTTAAAAATTTCTATATAGATTCATAAAACATGGAATTTTTTGGAATTGACTTGTTTTCACTCAGCATAATTCCTGGAGTTTCATCCAGTTTGTACGTGTAACAGTGCATTCCTTTTTGATGCTGAGTAGTATCCCTTAGTATGTATGAACCACTGTTGTGTTTACCATTCACCTGTTCAAGGATATCGGGGCTGATTTCAGTTTCTGACTATTACAAATAAAGTTACTATGGTTTTGTGTGAATATAAGTTCTCATAGCTCTGGAATAAATGGTCAAGAGCACAATTGCTGGATTATATATTACATACTTAGTTTTATAAGAAACCCCCAAACTATTTTCCAGAGTGTCTATACTATTTTAAATTCCCACCAACAATATATGGGTGGTTTAATCATGCTATACTCTTGCCAGCATTTGGTGTTATCACTATTTTTTAATTTTATTCATTCTGATAGGTATGTAGTGGCATCACTGGTTTTTAATAAACATGTCTGTGGCCTTTTAGTTTTACTAAGGAAAGTGCCTTACTCTACACCATATGACACAGTAACAGATTGCCAATGAGAATGAAACAATTGTATAATAACACAATTCTTATACAAAAATAAGATCATAACTTTATAATCATGTTTAATAAACATAACAGTTCCTTTCTTCCCTGAAATGAGAAAATTTATTATTATAAATAATTCATAGTCTAGGCTTACTTCATTTATTTATTTTGGTGTATGTTCAGTCACTTCTTGGGACACTTGCAAAAATAACTGTTATACGACATATAATGCAGATAGATTTTAATGGTGTAAATACAGTAGCAAATACAAACATTTTTACAAAGCAGTTGTATTTCAAGTCAATGTGAGCTTTCAAACCAGCTTTCCTAAGGAGGGCATATTTAATAAAAACACTTACTTCTCAGCCAATCATGAAGTGAGCTAATCTCCTATTTATACTGGGTTTTATCTTTTTCATATATATTATCTTACTTGATCTTCACAATAACTGTGTAGAGAAGTCATGGTATTTTACAAATGAAGAAATTGTGACTAAATTGCTGGTTGTGTCTTGTTCAAGATTGCAGAGTTAATAATGGTAGGACTGGGACAAGGATCCAAGTGTCATCTCAAGGTGCTGTGTCTAGTGGAAACAGGAAGGAATACACAGACATTGGGCAAATAATAAAGTCCACGATTAATTTTTAAGATTAATGTTCACCCTATGAACACTCTTTTATAGGTAGTTTAAAATTGACATTAAATGCTATATCTCTATGATCCAAAACATAGCATTCTCTAGCAACTCAATTACTTCAGATTCAGCTAGCATTTATTGAGCAACTAATATGAGAGGTGCTCTTTAAGGTTGTACTCTATACATCCAAATGTTAATTAATTTTGAGAAGACAATTCTAAGAATTTTAACAAAAAATTACCTCCACACCCAGATAGATTATTATCCAGTTTATCTTTTAAAGGTTGTATCTTTTTGTTAAATTTGGAGAGAGAGAGTGGGTAAATAATTATTTTTTAAGTAATGGTCAGTTGAAACTATCTTATACTTACACAGATAATCAGGAAAAACGGTTTATAAAATTTCAGTTTTGTTTGCTCAATATTACTCTCCTCTATAACTTGAGTTCTGTAGACCCAATCCCATGGTTTTATTACTATATGCTAAAATATATAATACTAAAAATCTATTCAATGTAAAATTTAGTCAATGTATCTGAATTGTTTGTCCTTACTGACTAAAAGGGAACTATATAACATTTTATTAAGAGAGCTCTTTTATGTATCAGGTTATCTTTTAATGATCATTGATTTGAAGTTATCTATGTTTCATAAAAATAAAGATTTGAGGCCCCAAGTCTGGCAGCCTGTCAATCTTGATACTTCCCATCTGTCACTCTCATGGTCAGTCACTAAGTCCTATTGATTCTTTTTTCTAAATGTCTCCCATGTCAGCTGTGTCTCCAGATGCTTCACCACCTCACAATCTAGGCTGCTAAACAACTGCTGTAGCCTTCTGGCTACTTCCCTTCCAAATCCTGCACACTCCAGCAAGAGTGATTTGAAATGCAAAAAATAATCAAGTCCCTTCTCTACTTACAATCTTTCAAAGGTTTCCCATTGCCCTTGGGATAAATTCCAAACTCTAGCACAGACTTAAATGTTTTTGCCATCTTTCTAATAACACATCTCGCCACTTTTATTCTCACTGTAGAGATCCAGGCATAACTGGCTTTTTTGAGGTCCTCGCATGGCACTTCCCCTAGCTGGATTATGGTCCTTTCAGCCTGCCTGACATCATTTGATTCCATCAAAGGGTTTCTTTGACCCCTGGACTGTGGGCTCTCAAAGCACCCTGAACTCCTATCATGATGTTCATCACACTGTATGCTGTGTTATGTCGTGTTTACTTGCTTTTCTACCTTCCCCCCTGCCCTGCAAGGTCCCTCGGCAAGAACCAGCTGTGTGTTTAGTGTTGCAGCTGCTGCTTCTAGTGCAATGACTGGAGCATAATCAGTGCTCAATAAATATCCATTAAATGAATAAGTGAGGGAATAAAATCTGCATTGACATATTTTTTCTGTCTCTTTGTTGTAAATCAGAAAAGTCATGACTTACTAATAGCAGCCCTTAGATTGAAGGTGAAATATATTGACAAAATTCCCACTGATCACCGTCATACAGAATCACATTCCTTCATAAACAAGTGTTAAAATAAGTAACCTCTTAACGCTTCTGTATCAGTTTGACTATAAAATAATAATAATTGAACCACTCAATATTTGCCTCATGTCTCTTCTTTCTATATGCAGGACAGGTAAATAATACAGGTCTTTATATAGAAAGTTTGGCATGAACAATGTGAATATTTTAAGATATAGATTGAAATAGAAGTTGTTTTCAGGAAACATTACATTCATACACTAGTACATTAATGTGTAATCTACTTTGGTCTTTTAAACCTTGACAAATTTTGAATAGGAATCAATGGGTTGGTGTAACCACTTTTTTTTTTTTTACATTAGTTCCCTCATTAAATTCTCCCCTTGAACCTTTATCATAACATGATCAAATTGTAGAGGCATGTAAAATTCTCTTAAATGTATTGTCTTTTTAAACTAATTTTTTTTAGTAACAAAAACATGTAAATGTAATTGAACTAATTAGCTCAATCTATAAGCAAATCTAGCAATAAAACATTTTAGCTCCATCTTTAAATCAACATCTCAGCTGGCAGTCTTGCCACTCTTAACTTATTGTCACAATAAAACTTAATTAACACTACAATGATCATCTTGGCATTTTGGATGAGTATGTTTGTTAGAATGAACTGTTGATCTTGTATAGACATAAAATTTTATGTTTACAGAGAGGTACAGAAATCTTTAAGTGACATCAACTTTTCTTATGTTGGATGTTTGGTTTAAACTGTCACTGAGAAAAGTTTGGTTGTACTAATACATTTTCCTGATTTTAAAAACCACATATATGTGCTCCAAAGAAAAGAATAAAGGGAAAAATAAAAAGCACCTGTATCCCCATTACCCAGCGATAACAACTAATATTTTTCTATATATCTTTACTGTCTTAAATCTACGTTCTCTTTTTTAACTTTGAGGTTATAATGTATGGAATTTTACTTCCTGTTTTTCTTTTTTAATATATCCTCACCATGAACATTTTTACTTTTCATGTAACATTCTTCAAAAATGACATTTTTGAAATGGCTATATGATGTTTCATATTACTAATTTTGGTAAGTAAAGTGTTACCAGTTTTTCTCTTTTTAAAATTACACTATGAACATCATAAACAACATTAAAATAAGAATGACTGGCTTGAAAAATTTGTTGAAACATTTGACAAATGGTTACTATCCTTAATGAATTAAAATCTGTCCAAAATCAATTGGAAAAATAGAGACCCTGATAGACAAATGAGCAGAATATTAAAAAACAACAAACAATTGAAAATGTGATAAATGTTAATATTTAATAAAATATATCCAAATGGAGTCAACACTTTGCTATATTCTTTGGCCATGAGATTGGCAGAATTCAAAAAGGCTTATTGTGTTGTTGAGGTATAGGAAAGAGGACAGTTTAATAACTAGGTATGAATGCAACCTAGTAAAATCCAATCCATTTGGAAGACAATTTAGCAACATTATTTTTAAAAGGGGTCTTAAGCCATTCTACTTTTTTAGAACGTTATTCTGGGAAAATATTCAGACATCTACAAAGAATGGTATAAGTGGTTAAATAAGTAATACTATGCCAATACAGTTCATTAATATATAATATAATCATTAAAATGGAATAATATACACTTACTGTTCTTGAAAGTAGATTACAAACCAGAATGGTTTTATTTTTTATTTTTATGTACAAACACATTATTTGGTTAAAATTTATAAGGAGATTATTATAATAAAAACTTTGAAAAAAATTCTTAAACTTTCTCTGTGGACTGAGGGAGTAAAAGTCACAAATTAAGGATGTTTAAAGAACTTCTTTTAAGAAACATTTTTTTAAAAAACCACTAATGTAATTAGATAAAAAATAAAATACATATTCAAATCTTGGTTTGGTGGCTATGCCTTAAGTAGATATTGTGAACCAGTCCCATTTAAATATCTGCTATATTAAAAAATTGAAACTGCTTTTTTTAGAGCTCCGTGTAGGCCCTGGAGTTGCTACAAAGGTAATAATGGATAACATTTAGTGGTTCTTACGTATATGTGAGGCATTAATCCTATTCCAAGAACATTGTGTGTATTAACTTAAGCATCACAGTAACCCTGTAATATAGGTGCTTGATTATCCCCATTTTTCAGAGGAGGAAACTAAGACAGAGAAAATGTTGGTATCTTGCTTTGGTTACAGAGATAGTGCATGGCTGAGTTTGAATCCAGACAATCTAGCTTTAGAATCACTAAATTATATAGCTTTTTAAGTCAGAATTTAAAAACTTTGAGTAGTTTAAGTAACTCTACAAAATCATTTCTGGATTTATCCTGAAATTTAGATTGGAAATGGGCTTCTAATAGACTCCAGAAAAATAGTTTTGTCCCAAATCTTTTAGGACATTTCTGGAGTTCATTAGAGCCTTTTAAAGGAGTATATTCTAAAGTATTCCGTTCTTTCCAGTGCCCTCCAGACAAGTAATTTTCCAAATCTTTCTATTTGAGTACACTTTTAAATACCAGAATTTTTGGCAGCATATTTTAAAGGTATTAAAAGACCCTAAGGCATATGAAACAAGTCATCTATAATTAACACACAATCACCACTACTGTATAAGGCTGTCTCATAGTGTCTATAAAAGCTGCAATGGTTATCCACGGGGTTGGTCTTCATACTGGGAAAAAGAGTATAACTATTTGCTATTCTGCCCTCTCATACACTCATATGGCAAAGATGCTGACATAAAGCAGTAAAGAGTAAATGTATGATCTTTCTTTTGCATATGCTTAATTCCTTTTTATTTTAGGACCTTAGGCAAACAGATGAATTCATCATCATGATTCAGTATCAGTATTCGCCTTTTGCATGACTCACCTCTATTTTCTGTTATATTTATTTATTGTATAATATAATCAATGCTTAAAACTCCATAGCCAATCCTTAAATATTATAACTTATATAAAGCTGTATGTTCCTCCCTATTCTTTCACCTGATTTTCTTTTATCTCCTTCACAAAAGGTAACCACCATTTTGAAATATTATTCAAAATCTGTGATAAAAAAATTAAAATGCAAGAATTCCATCTTACTTTTTAGTAGATAACATATCTATTCATGAGGGGAACAAAGAATCCTATTCTATACTGCATAAAATACCTCAAGAAACTTTACATATAACAGACATTACCATTTTAGTATGTATACTCAGTTATAACAATAGTTAACTTTTACATATTTTTAAAATTTGGTACCACATCTGTGAAGGGTTTGTGTTCTACTGATGCACTCTTATTATACACATTGATAATCACTGCTTAGGTCTGGAAGTTGACATCCAAGTCCACCTGATCTTACCTGAGATTTGACCCAATCTCTCTTCTACCTGTCAGTGTAGCCAAAATATGACCACTGGGAAAACAGTAATTATGTCACTAAACTACGTTTTGTAATGCAGTGTTATTTCCTAAAGTTGCTTTATCTAGTTTTTGAATAGAGTTTTCTATATGTCTTTATTCATGCTACAGGGTTTGCCCAAATACAGACCCTTTATTTTTATTAATTTTCTAATGCTTGAATGAGACACTAAACAAGGTAAGTATAAAGAAAACTACACAAATACATAAACAGTTAGTAGCACATGGGAGGAAGTATTTAAGAATTAAGTGCAAGTGTAATAAATGTCTTTCAACTCTGATTTGAAATGAATATTAGTCTATAAATTAATCTAAATTTCTAAAATTCACATTTTAAGAAACAGTATTGATATAATAATATTAATAGGAAGATATAAATGGTCAAGATGGTGGTTGGTCCAGTTTTATTAGTACATCTGAGGCCTTACTGACTTGAATTTTCATGTTGACAAAATGTTTAATAAATAATTCCTAGGCAAGAGAGTAACATTCTATATGAGTGAGAGAACAGTTAAAACATGAATCCAAAATAATTTTTTCATCATAGCATTGATATCTTAGATGCCATAGTTAGAATATGCAATTAATTTCTTCCATTATTATCCAAATATTGGATTATCCAATATTGGAAAATATTTCCAAATATTGGAAAACAGATTATCCAAATATTGGAAAACATAGTTATCAGTATAATTCAGCCTAGGGTTTATTTCCTTAGGAAAGTCCTTTGAGACTGCATTTGTATATGAGACTTTTTTAGTTAGGGTGTGTTAACAGCTGTAACAAATAGACCTTAAAAATATATAAGGGCTCAAGTACAATGGAAAATAATATTTAATAACTTACTAGTTCAAGGCAGTTTCAGGTCAGTGGAGTAGGGATAAGTAACGGGTATGCAGGTAGGTTCTATACGACATAGTCATTCAACAACTCAGGCTGATAGAAGTTTTGCCATATTTAGCTTTTACCTTTCAAGGTTGCCTTACTTATCAACATCAAGCTGGCAGAGGGGAAACAGCATAGAAAATCATGCACGGAGGCATTTTTGCATCTGGCGTAGAAGTGGAATGTATGACTTCTACTGTTATTTCACTGGTGTGTAGTCAGTCACATGTTCATACCTTGCTGCAAAGGAGGCTGGGAAATAGAGTATATCTGGATGGACACAAAGAAGTACTTTTGACAAATGCCCAGCAGAATCTATCACAGCAACATTTTTAGGGGGACTCTAAAAAAGAGATTTTATTTTGGGGTCTGGCAGATCTAAGGCCAAATCTTGATCTTTCTCCTACCAGCTGAATGATCCTGGGAAAAGTATTTAACTTCTCTTTGCCATAATATTTACATATATAATATAGAGATGAAAACATTTATACACCTACCCTCACAAGGATTATTGTGTGAACTGAATGAAATAATGTATACAAGGTACCTGGAGTGTCTGTGTGTAGTGAAAATTGGTATGTTTTATTATTGTTGTTAAGTAATGATATACTTTATATATATTGTAATAAGTACATTAATCCTCTCACCTACCTTCCAGAAAAAGAATATCACCTTGTTCAGTGGTTTGGATTCATGTATGTAGAGTTTGCTTTATGAATTATAGCATGTTCTCTAAAAAGCTCCTTAAAAAAGTGAATATGGGATAGATGATAAGGGTAATTTCTTCCTCCCCATTGAAATAGGCATTAAAAATTTTGGTGTAAAGATTGAAATCTTGTAAAACAGATTCTTGAGAAAATGGGACCCAGAGGCTCTTTAGTTTGTAGGTGAGCAGTCTGCCACATAGGTTCCAACATAGTTTGAACAGGTCTAAGAAGTGAGAGTAGAGGCATATTTAACAGTGGAAAAGGAAAATGCAAAGGATTTGAGCCACGTCAATTTTGCTCAGGGCTTGTCTTGGTGGCTATTATAATAGCTCCACTGGCTCTCTTACTGCTTTCTTTGCCAGTCCTTGCAGACCTTAAAACCTGGAAATATGGAGTAAAGTGATTGTTGGGGAGAGAGTGCCACAAGCTGAAAAAGATAGCAGAGCAGATACCTAATGAAACTCTGATGCCATCCTAAATCGATCTGTATTAGTTTGTGTAGGCTGAAAAACTGGTAGAGTGATATTTCTGAATACTAGCAAGATGAATATATATTTTTCCAATTCATTACAATTATACCAAAATAGAAAATGAAACTCGTAAGTTGGGGATGACTAAAAATGTCTATAAAATAATAAAAATTTACTAATAGTCTGCTGTCATAGATATTGTTCAAAGATAGTGGAAAAATTGTTTATCTCTGACTTTTAGTTTCCTGGGAAACAATTTTTTTGGAAGCATTTAAGTAATTTACAGAAGGTGAAGGATGCAATTTACAATAAAACCATGGAATATGTTTGCATGTTACCACTTGCCAACAGAGTAATCTCTGGTGATTGTATACTACTTCTGTAATCAGTCTGATATGGTGAGTATGGAGCCCATATGTAATCTGCTATCACTTCATAGACTATTCTACTCTTAAACTGTTGATGTACTTAATAGAAGACTGGTGATTATATAAATTTCTCAGTGGAACTTGGTAAATAACAAATTGTACAAAGAATTTACAGTCCAGTAGAGAACCTAGGCAGTGGGAAAGGCCCAGTCATAATTTTTAAAATTTCTTCCATTTGGTTTTGCTTTTATAAAAAGTAAAGTAAAACTTAAGTAAGCCACTAAATGTCAAGTTCTTCCAAAACCATGATGTAGGACTACTGAGAAAGTAAGTTGTTTTTTTTGGGAGGGGGAGGGAGCAGATGAGGGGGATTGGACAAAATATGAAGAGCTCATTTATTAAGGCAAGCTTCTCATGGGATTTTACCTGGTTGTGTACAACATTCTTTAAAGAAGCTGTGGATTCTTGCCTAAAGCCAGCTTTAGTTTGCTCGTAAGTGAATACAACCAAGACTGCCCAGTGGACTTAGAAGTCATATAGCTAAGTAAAAGGCAATGGGTTGGATAAAAACCTAAATTAGACTAATAAAATGTTAAAAATTAAAAGATTTTAGTGAGGAAAGGAAGCAAAGTCATTTCAGAATAATTTTAAACAGAAAAGTAGAATTTCCTATAAACTGAAGATTTCAAAAAATGAGAAAATTAATTTTATTTGGATGAAAAGTTTGGAACAAATTATTTTACAGTGATCATTTTATTACTTAATTCTTGCATTCTCACATAAGAAAAAAGTCTTGACATAATCCTTGTCAAAACATAATCCTGTTTAGGAACACAATTGGACCATCCTTACATGTTCCTGGTACAAGTATTAATTTACAAACATGTAAGTGTATTATGTAAATAAACAGGTACTTATTTTGCATGTAGGAATATTACTATTGGGAAAGTAAGTAATCGATTTCCAAAAAAAAAAAAAAAAACTCAAAAAGAAATATTGTAGTCATCATCCCTTTTAGTTCTATTAAGTTTCTTTTTGTCTTGTGTTTAACAGGAACAATTAAAATACCTTAATAATAAAGGGATGTTTCCCGTTGTGAAGGGTATGCAAAAGTAACAATTCCACTGTAAATTTTAGAAATTAAGAATTTAGTTTTGGAAAGGAGTGAAACTACTGCCTGATTCTTTGATAATATAAAGCAGAAATCCCCTCAACATCCAAACACAAGGGCATACATGTTCTACCAGAACAATTTCGGTAACTAAGCTTATTTCTTTATGCTATCACCCATTCTCAAAGATTTCTAATTGTGGGAAAATTCCTGCCTAATATAAGCTAAAAGCTCAATTTTGAAACTTTTACCTATTGGGTTTAGTATCTTCTTCACAAGCTATAATTTTCTTTCCCTTAGCTATTCCTCGTAAATACGTGAAGACAACCAACAGATTCTCTACACATCTCTTTATTGGATTAACAGCTCATAGTTCCTTTCTGTTTTTTTAAATTTCTTGGTTTTTTAAAAAAAAATTACAACTCTATATGATGACTAATGTCCTTTGACAAATTTGTAATTCATTTTATGTCTTCATTTAGTTGAGGTTTTTGTTAGAAATTATTTTAACGAAATATTCTACAGTAGCTTTTTTAACTGATTCAGCTTAATGACTGATATATTTATATGAAATAGGGTTGTTGTAGCATTCTAAAAATTGGTGCAGTGATTTCCATTAGCAGTACATAAAGTTACAAATTACTCCATACTGAATGCGCAAAAATGGAGAGGTATATTCACATGAATGAATTCAAGATTTTCTTTTACTTGAGCACTCCTTGGACCTTTCCAATTTCATCCCATTAATGTCCCTGCTAAAGCAAACCTAAATGGAATTGTTACCCTCTGCCTACATCTAAGCAGCTCCCACTGGGGCCTTTAAAAATATTCATTTATTTCCCCAATGTTTTTTGGGGATGCTTTTCTGATAATATCACGATTCAAATTGTGGTTTCATCTGCCGTTCAAAGAGAAAGTGTTTGCAACTCAAACCAGACAAAACATAACCACTTCCCTACTGTAAGATCTTTATCTTCAGACTTTTAGCTGATGCCTTGCCTGCACTTCTCACCCTTTTCATCTTCTCTAGTTAACTCCTATTATCCCTCAAATTCCATCCAGATGAGAGTTCACCTCTTCAGTGAAGTCATTCCATATAGAGGAAAAGAATAAATTGCCCTTTTATTAAGACTTTTTTTAGAATAAATAATAATTGATTGTGTTGCTGAACTTGTTAGGATCCAGGGAGATAAAGAGAATATAATCTCTGCTCTCAAGCTCATAGGTTATTGACATATATATTTTGATTAATAATATAATATGAATATAAAACACATAATGCAACTGATATGTGATTATTGCACAAAAAAGGTTTGTACAAAGGAAGTAGTGATTCATTAAAAAAGCATTTGAGCTGGTTCTTACAAGATGATCAGGAGCTCATTCTCTCTGTTGCTTTAGGTTCGCTTCTATCAAATGGCATTTTTATTTACTAGTTCTCATTAGATATCTCTTTGCCCAAATAATGCATGTATTTGTTGTGCTGTGAGTTCTGTATATCTTTCTTACCTGACAGAATTCATTACCTAACAGGTCCCAGCACAGAAGTAGCATTCAATAATGTGTGTTGAATGAGTTAAGACAAAATTTCCAAGTCATTTCAAAAGTTTATCTCTTCCTTTCTTTCTATGCCTTTTCTATTTGTAAATTTTAGGTTTATGAATCTTGGATTCCATTCTTTTCTGTATTACATGCCCCTCTTGCCATTTTCCTGAGTCATTTTCTTCAGATTCATTTTATTTTATGTAATAGAACACGTTATTTTCAAGTTACTGATCACATCATTGAGGCATGACCCAATAATTCAATTGGCTGAGATTTTTGTGAAGAAACTAAGGACCTTGGTTTGAGTGATCCACAATCACTCTGAGTAGTCTTACAAATTAGCAGAAATAGGGATGCCTTTCTTTTTTTTATTATTGATACATATTTTATAGACACTCTTAAAAGCCTTCTTTTTATATTCATTCTGATGGTTATGAGCCTGTAGTAACCAATAAAATGTGCCAATAAAAACTGTAAAGATGGTGAATGTTTCAAGTTCTATTTAGTCATTCTAAATAGCTAAAAACTATGTCATTTATCTATAATGGTTTTTTAATTAAAAAACTTACATTGCTGATTTTATTTAGTTTGTAAATTTTAGGGAATTTCTTTTCTCTCTATGAAATAGAACAAATATAATCATTTATAAATAATTTATGTTTCTATATGCCATATATAAATTTTTATAGTAGACATACTACATAATATTATCTATCAAGACCCTATTTTGAATAGTACTGCTATAAAGGGGGGACTTTGATGAATCCCTAAGTTTATAAATAATGCTATTGGTAACATATCTGTGAGGGCAGACAATGCAGAAGGTCTAAATATTTTAGTTTAGGTGTTAAAATTCAATTTGGGAGCCGATGAGGTTTTGCTTCAATGACAGCATACATTTAAATTATTTTAATTAAAATTTGCTCATTCAACAAACATATTAGACATCAGCTATGAATCAAGAATTGAACTAGGCATTGCCTATGCAAAGGTGACCAAAATAAACCTTACCTTCAAAGACACAATTTACTATTGGTATAGGTTCATGCTTCTGTTAATCATATAGCCAATCAGAAAAATTTTTTAAAATTTATTATTGATCCAACTGTAGCACATTGAGGGTTTAAGTAAAAGGCCTAAGTGGAAGAATTTTATTGGTGCATTTTAGGATATCTGTTTTCTATTGATAAAGCATTAGATCATGGTGAGTTTGAAGTTGTCTGTGTTAGAATAACGGAAACATTAGCCTCTTTTGTTCATGGATGATGGTCATTCATTAAGGTGTGAACACAGCAGTAAGAGGGAACTGATGAGAATATATGTTATCCTAGTTTCACGTATTTTAAGCATCTCAGCAGAGAGCTAAATGTGTTCTTGAAAGGAGTTGAGCATTTTTAAATTTGTTATGGAACTATGAAAATAACCATTTTCATCTAACTAGTTCTACATAGAATATTCACATCACTACTGTCTTATGTATTAATACAAAGTGAGAGTTTGGACCATGAAAACAATTAACTCCCTTTCTTGAGTTTGAGCCTTCCTTGTATCTGCAAATATTAAGCTTAAAGAAGAAAAAATAAAAGGACTTGTAGAAAACATCCAGTACTAGTAAAGAAATTAAGGAAATACAATGTCTTTTGAACAGTATCTTAGTATCATAAATCCGTTTGAAGAAAAATGCATATGTATTAGATATTATAATCTTCTATTTCAGTGAATTACATTCTATAATCCTTCATTATATATTGAAGGACATAGCATAGCTTTCCTTTCTAGCATTTAGGTCAGCAGTAGTATTTGAGCAATATAAATGGAGTGAAAGAAAAAAGGTACTGCACATATTGTTTTGGCAGAATTGCTATTTAGAAAGACTTTATATATTGATTTTTTTATGTGTGTAAATTCCCCCAGAAACAATAGGTGAGAAGTGATTTTACTTTTATAAAACAGCAACAAAAACAAAATTAAGTAAAACTTGATATTTAGAATGTTCTTATTCTACTTAAATGGATTTATATACTCTTGCACAATACTTAAAATACCAATAAATGTGGTCCCTTCTCTGAAGAGCTACAATGTACTAATCATTAATAAATTCTTCCTTTTGCAGTATGACATTTTAGATATGTTTTAAGTGAAAATTCCTGAGACGTTACATTATAACTTACAGATGGATTAGCAATTTAAGCTTCTGCATTAACAGGTTTCCTCTTTTAAAGTAACAAATATCTCTTTCCAGCCTCTTCAGCTTGATCATTTTATTACTAAAGAGGAAATCACTTAATCTCCCTCGACTTCTCTTTTTTTCGTTGTTAAATTAGGGCTATTTCTTTTCTTCTAGAGGCAGGTAGTATAGCAGAGTCAAAAGCACAGTTTTTAGAGTAAGACAGACCTGGGTTTGACTCATAACTCTGCACATGAGTCATTAGACCATTTTAATTACATTAGCTGAATTTTAGTTTTCTCTTCTGTTAACTTCTTTGTTGTGTGTTTTTGAAGGTTAGCGATCACATGAAGCTCTGTATGTGATTTAGAATTATACACACAAAAAAGGTGAATTTCAGTACAAGGCCAAGAACACAATATATGTCCAATAAATGGTTACTAAGATAATTTTGATAATATTAATATATTGTGCACTAGAACATAAACTCCGTGGAGACCTGTCAATTTTTCTGACTATTGTATTCCCGGTGCCCAGGAGAGAGCTTAGCAAACACAAAGTGTTTCATATATATTGCCAAAAGATTGAATAAAGAAAAAAACAAGATTGAACAAAGGAGTGGGAGAGTGTTTTAACCCCCTAGGGTGATTAATAACCAGAGAATTGAATTTTTGAGAATTGCTTATGGTTACTGTAAGCACAACAAGAAAATAAAGAAAATATTAGATGTAGTTTTGCTTTTGAAATCATATTTTCAGGCTTTAGTAGTATATAATTTGAACTCAAAGTGAAATCAAAACTTTTGATCACTTATCCTTATTTCTGACACAACATGCCTGTACACACACACACATACACAGAGTATGTAGTTGTTTTACATGTAACATAATATTTGAGAGAATACCCATTTTTAATGCATACGTTTATTTTCTTAATCATACTTTATGCCTCCTCTTTTCATTTATTGGATAATAATTATATAACCACATCACATTTACCAAAATGTAAGAGAGGTTTGCTAATGTTATGCTGGGTTATCAGACTTAGTTGCTTATGAAGCTTCCACCTGAAACTTTGAGACTTTGCTCCAAGATGGTTCTAGCCAACCTGCCTGATCTGTAGTCTCAACACCTTCTCACCAGTTTCTTAGATTCCCATAAAAGCTACTTATTGGCTTGTAAAGCAGGTAAACATTGCAGCTTAGAAGTTAAAATAATATTTAGAGATACCTTGACCAGTTATTTAGATTGGTCCATTTCTGGTTCTGATTCTACTTGTTAGAGAAATCTAGTAGATGTCTCATTTTTTGAATTCATAAAAAAAATTCTTTCCATCAACAAATGTCTGCTACAAAATATGTATGGCTCACAAGATTGGCCTGATAACTGTGGATTAGTCATTCTTGGGCACTGTACTTTAACATTCCATAGTGCCTAAGGGTATGTCTATGTATATGCCCACAATGACAAAATTTCTCAAGATAGAAAGTGAGAAAAATATCTCATTGATTGTGACATTTCTTCTGGTTCTAGGCCCAGTCCATTTTCATGATGCCTGACTTTGTCCATTTCCAGTCTACCCTTGACTAACCTCTGAAAGGAAATGTTCATGACCCATTTAACTCTCCTTGTTACCTTCTGAGTTCTGGTTTCCCAAAATTTCTCCCTACCTGGTTCTGGGTATATCATCAGGGAGTGTGGAGATGAATGGAGCCATTCTTGAGGTATTTAACCTGCATGTGTTTGATGCTGATTTCAAAATTCTCCTATTTAGCAACCACTCTTTCTTTTGATGTCTAATTATTCGAAAGGACCTGATTTGTATTATTCTGATCACTTCAAATAAAATACTTTAGAAATAAATTCTTTTCTGACATACACTTTCTGTTTCAAATAGTGCAACAACCAATTACTAATTCTGAGTTATAGCTGGGTCAAATTGAATTAGAAAAATCATTCACTTCTTCCTTTCTTTACTAAATTCTCTGTATCTTTTTATAAAACTCTAGTTAGTACAATCAGATTAATCATGTGCTTACTAATTACCCCTCAACTAAGTATTTAACATCCATTTGATATATCAAGACATCTAGATAGCAGTATTATATCCTCTCTAAAGTCATATCCAAGAAGGTATTTTCTTGCAATATATTATAATGCTTGAGAACATTTTAATATTGATATTACTTCAAGCTGGTGAGCCTCAAGAGAACAGAAAAACAAGTCTTAAGCTTGGTATCTGTATACACTTAGTTAATTATACAGTGCTCTGAATATAGTATGTATGCAACCAGTGTTTGCTAGTAATCATCCTTGTTGCTGAGTTGTTCACGTTAACCCAAACAAGTGTACTCTTGAGAAATCCAAGCATATGCAAAGGCATATAATACTTACTCTCTTACAGAAATTTCAGAATAAAGTGCATTCAAAATGTTAAAGATTCAAATATTTTCCAACTGCAAGAGGCAGGTTTATCAAAATAAAGCTTCAGTTGAGATACAAAGCACCAAAGAATATATTTATATCTTCTAAGCCATAGAGAAGGTGCTTTGGGTTTTTGTTGTTTGTTTGTTTGTTTTATTTTATTTAGTTTTAAAATTTTCATCGTGTTTTGTTTTTGGGATCTGGCAGTGCTCTGCAAATATTATGAATCAGTGAATCTGCATATGGCTTTCACTCTGATTTTTCATGAAGGTTTTATAGATGTAGGACATCTTTCATAGATACTCTGAGCTCATCGTAGGCAGAAAAAAAAGAAAATATGAAGGCATTAAAAACTTCATAGTTTCATCAATATTATGAATCCTAGACATGAGGCCAAAATTCTTAAACACTATTGTGTATATTCTTGCTTTCTGCTTTTTGTGGCTTCTGGCACTTTAAAACTATGCTTGATATTAGCCAAAATCCAGCAAATGTCTAAGGGTTTATTTTCAATTAGTTTTGTGTCTGGAAAATATAGCTATATTACCTTGTTCCATATACCAAGCCAAAGAGACAGAAATAATTATACTCCTTTGTAGATAAATACATATACTATATACTTCCTGAGATATTTCTAAACCTGATGAATTCAAAGTTATTGGCTTGTTTTTTAATACTAGAAGGGAAAAAAAGATTATGATAAATGTTTAGAATGCCTCACTTTCTTCTATAATGATTGGTCAGCTTCATTCATTTAATGAAGCACTCAATTGCTTAAGGATTAATTCAGAATTTATTCTGAACCTACAAGAGCCATGCAGTATGCAGAATGTGAGGAATATACAGAAGAACAAAACAAAATCTACTCTAAAGGAGCAATAGGAAGATAATCAGGGAAATACACAGTTTCAGGACAATTTTGTAACCCCTATATCCAAGTATATTATTAGGATTATGGAAACAAAGTAAGGAAACATAGTTGAATAAGGGGTGATAACTTAATTCTAAAAGAACAAGGAGGGTAGTGAGCTTATTCCAGGTACAGGAAGTAGTGTTGTGTGCAATAACAAGGCAAGTTAGGGTAAATGGTATGAGACAAAGTGTAGTTAGGGGCCTAGATCTGTTCATTTAATTCTGAGGAATTTGTCCTGTAGGGGAAGATAATGAAACTTATTAATGGATTTTTAAGTAAAAATGTAGTATATTTAATTTTATGGAAGAGAACTCTCCTGGTAGTGTGGAGAATGAACCAATGGCTTTCTAATTGCCCATATAGGGAAAGGAAGATGAGTTTAAGATCTATTTAGCAGTTTTAATTGACGAGGTATCTTGACTCCCAGTGTCTGTCTTAAGAATATGGGTAGATGATTGTGCCCACCCCAAACCAGGAAAAAGAAAGGAGGAGAAATTCTAGGGTACGTGTGATCGGTTAGATGGTGAATCCTTGGGAGTTGATGAAAACTTTCAAGTAGAAGGTCTCAAGTAAGAAAGGAGAAGAGACATGGGAAGAAAATTGAGGGTCAGGACGGGAAAGACTTAGGGCGAAGAAGAAGTGCAGAGAGGGTGGTTGTCTATCTTACCATTTTGGCAAATATGGAAAATAGGAGTATTAGGTGAAATGCCATTTTTATAAAAAGAAATACAAGTAACCCAGAGATTTTTTACAATATGGATAAGACAATTGATCTTTTTATATATAAGACTGTCAAAGTTTAGATGTGGAATAGTTTAAAATAAAAAATTTTGATATATAAATTGTGTTTGGAAATTTTATATTATTAATTGCTTTTTCCTCAAGTGTAGGATGCTTGTTTTTCCCCAGTCTTTTTACTTGAACTTTATACTAATATTATAGACTTTTGGAAGAAAAACAAAACAAAAGAACCCACAGGACTACCTTTTCTCTCATGATTCGGGGATTGCATCTTTACTATTAATAGCAACCAGAAAGATAAAAATAAGAATACTCAGAATTCCAGTCCTCAAAATTATTTCATGAGTATAAACTAGATTTTAAGACTAAACGGGGCTTCATTTTTGTTTCTATCAAGAAGACAGTTGCTTAATTTATACAGATAATGGTGGTAATGTATGGGCTTATTTTAATCTTTGAATGGATGCTGACTAATACAGATAGACAAATAAGATTTTCATAGTTTCTTTAGAAAGCAAAACATGGTTTGTCCATGAGTGAGGAGTGCATTTAGCATAATTGCCCACCTGTTTCCTCCCATGAGTCCTTTGGTAAAAGCACTATACTCTATGTATTTGAATACCTTTATCAAACTCCCCACCTCATCTAGGATTTATTTTAATATAGAATTAAACCTAACAGGTATAATGTGTTTATTCAATATGCTGAAGTAAATCTTGCAGAAAAAGCATTTTTACAGCCATTGCCTGCAGTTTTTTAAAGTTAATTTGTCAGCCTCTAAATCCATCACAGCTGAATTAGGTTACTTAAGTAGTTTATTTGCATTAAAGCGTAATCCTCCAGTTAGTTTGCAAACATTGAATTTTTCTGTCATAAACGTGAAGATTGCAGCTACACAAACAATTCTTTTTCTCTCTCTCTTTTAAAAATAATATATTATGGAACATCTTGTAGTGTAGTCGTTATAATGTATATGTATATTTACATATACATATATTACAAACATGGAATTTAAGAACAATTCTATTCTTTCTTTGCACTTTGGGACAACATTTTCTCATACTGAAATTCACTCCTGAAATTTAACTGCCAGATCTTTTCTCAGGAAAATCTATATTGGTTTCCATTACCTTTAGAAAACCGATGTTAGGTGGAAATGAATGGTGAAAATGAATGCTGTAATTATGTTGTTATGCCAGCATAAATTATTGCCATTTTGTGCTTAAATATGGCTAATTTTTTGCATATATATTGCTATTTGAAATAGTTACAAAATTAAAATGTTAGCCATTAAAGGGCCTCAAGCTGATAGAAGAAAATCAAATGAAGTCTTTGGACATGACCTTTTCATAAGTTTCTCTGCTAATGTAACGTCAGTCGTTTCAGGAATCTTGTATCTTTGGAAGCAGAATAGTAGAGAAGATGTCACAGCCCTTTACCTCCCTGCCCTGACCCACTAAGACCCCCTTTTCTTATATACTCCCTCCATCACAACAAGGAGAGAGAAAAATAACTGGGGTTAACTAAAAAGGATCATTTGGTGCTCTAGGTAAGTTGCTGGAAGTGATCCTAACAGTAACAGGCCAGTCTACTTGTCTTAAGTCACTGCTAAAGTCTGGACAAGAATTTTGATGAGGTGTTACAATAACACTGTAACTCAATCTGTCCTCAAATTGGTCTCATAAACTTCCACAGATAGGGTCACAATTGCTGTCACTTACTTTTTATGATATTTCGCTTGGAGGAAGGAAAAGCAGCTTCTGTGCTTATTAACAGTTCGTAGCCACTGGGGCTGGAAAGTAGTACCGCTCATAAATTTTGGGACACCTTTATTCTAAAATACGACATAAGGGTACTGTATAGTAGTTTGTCAGGAGTAAGCAATATTTAAGAGAACTTGCACATAAAATCAAAAGCAACTTAATTGAACAGATGTCAAATAAATAATGACAATTGGCAAAGCACTATGCTCAGAGCTCTGTAGGACACTGGGAATGTAAAACTAGGGTTGTTAAACTGGGAAGCCATGACGTGTGCTTAAGTAATCATAGTAAATGTGGAAATAATTGTCTTAGATAACATGAATAACGAAAGAGGTGCTTTGTACTTTCTGTTACTTCAACCTGAAATGTGCTTCCTAACTAATGGAAAAGCTCTAACCTTTTGAAGAGCTTTCTTCACTTTTTTTTTCTTCCCATGACTCATTTTTTTAGTTTTCCTTGAATCCCTGAAAGCCAGCAGTTAACACCTAAATGTTTGGTATGCTTTGTCTCTTGAGTGGAATTTTGACTTTCAGAGGTTAAGCACTGCATATTAAAATTATCTTTGTATCTACCACAATACCCACTAAAGTGTCAGCCATACAATAATTGCTTAAAAGATTTGATAATTTATAGACTGTACTAAGAGATTCAGTTCACATTTTTCACAAATTAGGGAAGCATTCTATAGTCTTGTTTCTTTTTTTCTTTTCCACAAACAGCTTTGAATTAATAGAAACCTCTAAGAAACATGAAAAAAGAAAAAAATCTGTACCAATATTCTTAGAGTTAATCACTATGCTTTTAATGATTATGAGCTTTTCATCTTAAACTAGTTGTAGTGGGTAGGTAGTCAGACTAGTTGATGGTTCATTGGTAAGTCATTTGGGAAAAAGAAAAATGTTAGGTCTTCATTACATTGTATATAGTAATTTAAATTCCATGCTAATCTGTGCTTATTGAAAATAACAAACTATAGAAAAAGAAAAACATATTTGATTTATTAGTTTTGAGTATCTGGATGAGTAAAGACTTTCTAATCTTGAAAACAATTGAAAAAGTTGATAATTTTTATTAACTACATAAAAGTCAAAATCACCATATCCCAATATAAAAAGCAATAAAGTAGGACAAAAACTTGACTTCTTTACAGAAAGAGGTATAATATCCTTAACATATAAAGGGGTTATAATATTGATAAGTAAAATACTAAGTCCCCAATGTATTGGAAAAGAAAATGGACAGAAATTTCACAAAAGATGAATACAAAAAAGACAAAGTATAATAAAAAGTTTAAATTCTCTAGCAATAAAATAAATGCAAATTAAAATAATGTGAGATACTATTTTTTCTCCCCTTAATTAAACATCTGTATTAAAGAAGTAATGTATGTGTTAGCACAGATAAAATACTGTTGTTATTCATATAATCTAGAAGACATTTTGGAAGTGTGCATCTCAAGTATTACAATGTCAGGTTCTTTATTCATGTATTTTCATTTCAAAGAATCATTCCCAAGGAAATATTCAGAAATGTAAGCAAAAGATACATATAAATTAATATATTCATTGAAGAGTTATTTATAATAGAAAAATTTACAATCTGAACTTATGGGGGAACAATATGAAGTATATAGTTATATTCATGTTGTCCTATTATAAAATTGTTTTATTGCAAGAAAAAATATACATACATTTTTACACATGGTTCATGAAAATATTTCTCAAACTTTAATATGTATATATGAACATGTATGTATATATAAAGTGTTATACACGTGTGTGTTTATATACACATGTATAATAAAAATTTGTATTGCATATATACATATGGGTGTGTATATGTGAGTGTAGTATAAATATATGTTGTATATATACATACATATTATGTATGTGTGTATAATATATATTATATATTTTAATGAAATACTGGTTCTGATTCAGTAGGCCTGGGGAGGGGTCTGAAACTCTGTATTTTTAAAGACTCCTAAGTGATGCTGTTGCTTCTGGCCTATGGAATATCACACAGGCACTAAAGTCATGTTGGAAATTTTGGTTTTAATTTTAAGTGGAAAAAATGATATTATATGAAATGGTAATATAGAAAACAAATTTACAATAGGTTACTTCTAGGTAGTTGAAATATCACACACAAAAAATGCGAGCTTTGACTTTGTCAAAACTTGTTTATTTATTAGAGCAGCAGTCCCCAACTTTTTTGGCACCAGGGACCGGTTTCATGGAAGAAAATTATTCCACAGACCAGGGTGGTGGGGGCAGGGGGCGGGAAATGGTGAGCGATGGGGAATGGCTGTAAATACAGATGAAGCTTCATTTGCTTGTCTGCCGTTCACCTGTGCTGTGCGACCAGGTTCCAACAGGCCAAGGACTGGTACCAGTCCATAGCCCAGGAGTTGGGGACTGCAATATTAGAGTATATAATACATTTATTAGTGAATTTATTTTTATTACATTAATTTTAGACTATTCCTAGAAAGATCAACTGGATTTTTATTGGGAGTCTAATTTTTTTTCTGGTCATAATATGATTCCATCATAAATAAATCTAATGAGGCAATTGGATCCATCACTGATTACTTGGTGGAGAGCCATTTTAAGTCAAAATGGCTGATTTGGTGTTATTTGAAAATATGCTTGGAGAGTTAAGAAACTCTACCTTTTAGGTTGGGAAAGAAAACATGGAAAATCGATGTTTTTCTCACATCACACACACATACATATAACACTTTATGGTTTTCCAAGCAGCAAGGTAAAAGATACAACACAAGATAGTCTGGAAACTCTTATACAGATGAAAAAGGTTGTGTTTACATTACCTTTTGTGCATCTCTCCAATGCAAAGTGAAAAACACCTCCTTAGAAGTGATCACTTACTAAGGCACAACTTCTTCTTTTGAACTGGGCTTCTTTGACTTTTTACCTAACATTCTGAACTGACTCACTTTCTCTTATAGAACTTTGGTTTGGTAATTTTGCAACATTTAAGATAATTTGAAATGTTTTTCTTGTGAAATATAAATAATACTTTAAGTGTGTCAGCATTTTAAACAGCAAAGAATGAATCATAATTAATCTAAACTTTTCATTTGATGTAGGAATACATTTAAAATATAAGGTTTTTGAAAGTTTTATTAGATGGCAGTTATAAAGACACTTACTGTCCTTAGCCCTACTACTTGAATAATTTTTTAATGATTCAAGTTTAATGAAGATTTAATGAAGATGCTGTATGCATCTTTAAGGTAGAACTGAAATAGGTGCCTGGTAAGTATGACTTTGCAGTATGTTTATTTTGTGCTTTATTTTGAACACTCAAAAATGCTTACCATGTTTTGTCTTGCACTGCTTTCAGCCTCCCACTGGGCAGTACAGAAAACACAGCACCCCCATGCACATGCGCACACACACAGACATACATACTCAGTGTAAAGAGGTATAGGAATGAAAAAATGTATGTGGTATGAAAATTGAGTGTTTTCTTTGAAAACATCAGGGTAGGGGGATTGATTTTTTAGATTGTTTCTCATTGTGTCATTTTTATCTTGACATGATAATGTCCATTTGATTTTTTTTTCATTTTCTTTTCTCCCTTTGCCAAAAATAGCTTATTAATGATAAAGAGCTGTGGAAATGGAATTCCTGGCAATAGATTGACAAAGAATTTTTTTAAAGATCTTTCTGGCTCAAGATAATACTCAATGATCATTCTTGATCAGATGTTAGTAAAGGTAGTCTCTACAACTGTTGAATCTATTTATATATATTTTTTTAATTGATAACTTTTCATCATACTGCACTTAAATATGGTGCATTGCACTCATTCCTTAATCCGTAGAGATTTGAATAAAGGAGCTATTTCTGAACTTCACATAGCTATGCTATTTCTTATCATGATGTGGTTACTGGCATATTGACAACTACTTTGTTGCTGTGTGGAAATGGAAAATCTTTTTTAAACATGAGCAGATGAGCATGGGATAACTTAAAAATGACTTTGATGATAACTCTTCCATGAGTTTCACTTGTCTTTACTAGTGCTTTGCTATAATTCAAGTTTGTCCAAGTTCTTTAGATAAATAAAATATTTTGCTAGAAAATTTCAACTAATATTTGAAGGTTTCAACTGTGAATTCACAAAAGCTGAACCTTCAGTTGTGATACTGAGTGGTAAGTGAAAGTGGACTTTGATTATACCTACTATAAATGTGATGCCATTAAAAAATTGACAAAATTATAAAAGAAAAGGCAATTTGGGGGCCATAATGATATTAAAATATTTTACAGCTTCAACTAAATTCTCTATTTTTAATGAAAGTAAAATCTTTACTTTTAAATACTTGATTAGTGTAAGAAATTTAACATAAATGGCAATGCTCATTACTGCATGTCTGTGCAGAACTTTATAAATTGTTAACTAGAACATCGGTAATGCATGGGATATAATTTTGATCTGGTATAGACCATGTGTTAGTCTAAATGTACAATGAAGTACTGTACTTTATTCAGTTAATATTGTCAAAACTTCAGAGAAATGTTAATCATGGAGCCACAATGATAATCAAAGAGATAAATAAGACTAAATGGAAATATTCAGTCCTGAGTGAATTTGACCAGGGAAAGAAAAAGAAATGAGTGATTTAAATGATGGTGTTCAAAAGCAACTCTCTTAAGGCTGATTTCCCAGAAGATGATACACCAGTATCTTTCCCGGACAAAAGTCAAATGGAAGATCCGTGTCAAACGTAAGGAAGTATCTCTCTCAGTTAATATTTGCCAAATATCACAATGTTTCCTGGTAGTGTGAGTACCTTCATCTCTAAAATAAGGGATTTTCATGGTCAATGCAAGACTCTTTACTTTATAAACTTGGACAAGAAACATTGGTTCTGTTAAGACTTTTTGAAGTACTATATGTAGATGACATATAGAACAATATCCTGAGAAAGAAAGAGACAGAGGGAGAGAGAGAGAAAATCACATGCTACATAGCAGTGTTTCGGACAATGATGCTGCATATATGATGGTGGTCCCATAAGATTATAATGGACTTGAAAAATTCATATTGCCTAGTGTCATTGTAGCATTGTAATATCATAGCAACACCATGCATGTTATTTGCCCCTGAAGACCTTCCAGTGGAACAAGATGTGGATGTGGAAGACAGTGATATTGATAATCTCCTGACCCTGTGTAGGCCTAGGCTAAGTGTGTTTTTTCTTAGTTTTTAACAAAAAGTAAAAAGAATAAATTAAAATTTTTTAAGTAAAAAAAAGCTTACAGAATAAAGATATAAAGAAAAAATATTTTTATATAGCTATACAATGTGCTTGTGTTTTAAGCTAAGTATTATTACAAAAGGGTCAAAAAGTTAAAAAATATTTTAAAGTTTGTAAAGTAAAAGTTACAGTAAGCTAAGGTTAATTTATTATTTAAGAAAGAAAAATATTTTTTATAAATTTAGTGTAGCCTAAGTGTACAGTGGCTATAAAATCTATAGTAGTGTATAGTAATGTCCTAGTCCTTCAAATTCACTTACCACTCACTACCCAGAGCAACTTCTAGTCCTGCAAGTTCCATTCAAGGTAAGTACCCTATACAGTGTACTATTTTTTAAAATCTTTATACTGTGTTTTTACTGTGCCTTTCTATGTTTAAATATATTTAGATACATCCTTACCATTACATTGAAATTGCCTATAGTATTCCTCATAGTAACAGGCTGTGCAAGTTTGTAGCCTAGGAGCAATAGGCTGTACCATACATCTTAGGTGTGTAGTAGGATATACCCATCTAGGTTTGTGTAAGTACATTCTGTGATGTTCACACAATGACAAAATTGCCTAAAGACACATTTCTCAGAACATATCCCCAGAGTTAAGCTATGCACGAAGGTATGTATATATTGCCAGGAACACTTTAAGTGCTTCTCAGACTTCAGTCATTCTGGTACCACCTTTATCATTTTGCAATATTACATGAGACGTATAAAGTACAGGTCACCTTACACTGTGACACCAAAGGTAATGCTGACTAAACAGTATCCATGTGCAATGAATTAGGCAGAGGAAAAGGTATAGTGAAGGTCCTTCCATATCTCTTCCAATAATTCTGTGTCTAAAG
Source organism: Daubentonia madagascariensis (assembly GCA_023783475.1). Classification (NCBI taxonomy): domain Eukaryota; kingdom Metazoa; phylum Chordata; class Mammalia; order Primates; family Daubentoniidae; genus Daubentonia; species Daubentonia madagascariensis. The sequence goes on from JAKFHU010002088.1 coordinate 224,852, forward strand.
CCCAAGCTAGTTACAGATAGATAGAAAGTAGTTGTTTTCTCAGTGGTTTGTCTGCTTCTTATTTATTCTTTGTGAACATAGAAGAAAACAGTGTGGGCTGCTTTCTTCTAAGAATCACGACATCAAGAATCAGGTAATAATCCATATTTATACTCTTAGAGATGGACTTGCCAAGCAACTTGCTATTGATGTAAACGTCTACACATAAGCCACACGTATGAGTGGCTTTAGTGAGAAAAATTTTATAAATGGTAGAATTGTTCTACTACAGTTTTATATGTTGCTAAAAGATCAGGCAAGATGAGGTATCAAATGACTATTTTTCATTAGGTATACTTCACATTGATTTAGTTATACATGTAACTCTTTGAGCCAATTAAAACAAACAGCTTAATGGTATTTATTGCCACTACAATATTCAGCAGTATTATATTACTGCGGTAGTACCATAGCTAACTTTTGGGAGATTATTCTCCATACTCTAAGTGAGACTTCTGTAAAATTTGTCATATACAGCTGGCTGGTTTATGAGTTATGTGATTTATTAGAGTAAATTAATAATTGTTCCATATGAGGATATCCTATTTATAGTTAGTTTCATGTTGCAGGTCAGCATATTCTTCTAACCAGATGTATTACATAATAATTAACAAACATCTTTAATTTATGCATTCAGTCTGGGAGAAGACTATCACTTGCTTCTCTTCCCTCTTTTTTCTCCCCATATTTATTGCTAAAGATCTTCTCAGTAAATATCTAAATTAACAGTCTTCTGTTAATTTGGACACTGTCTGCTATGGTTGTGCCACAAAGTAAGTCAGTTACTAAAAGGAATTATGTTGCCCAAAATCATATACAATTTTCTTTACTTGTTGGTTTCCAAAAGCAGAGGACAAAGATAAATTAGTAAGTACCTTTCTGGAAGTCAACAATGGAATAGACACCATCTCTGCCATTTTTTTCACTTATATTGTGATGTTCGAGCTCTTCCTCTTTACAAATACATGCATGTGTGTTTGCATTTGCAACGTTTTCAGAAAGGCTGACTTGATAAAAATTGAAGCCTTCTAAAAACCTGGATGACATATGAAAAATGATAACTTTGAAAGAAATGCACAGAAGACACACATATACGCAGATACACAGACACACAGACATATACACATACACAGACACACAGAAACACACACATCATTTGCCTTTATGCAAGTTCAAGCTTGTAAGGTCACAGAAAAATAATGGTAAGAGATGCATATCCACTCTTTAGATTTTTGGGGCTTTTAGTGTTGTTGTTACTATGACAATAATGCCTGTGCCTTTAATCTTTTTGTTATTTATTATTTGTATATTTTATTTAAAGATTTTTAATACCTATCACCAACTTCCTTCAAAGTCAAGAGTGTCTCTATTAAGGTCTTAGAAATATTTTAGTCAAGATGTAATGTAATGTAATATATAGCATAACTATTGCTATTTTAAAAATTAGCCACTGAAAAAAGTATATCTGCCTAATTTTTTGTGTATAAACATCTGTTTGCAGTAATTACATATATTTATATCAAATTCTAGTTATTTTATGTATATTCATTAATCCCAACCATGTCATATAAAAATAGAATCGTGTCTTGCTATCTTAACACCTCCTATTTTGGAACTTTTTAGCTTTTAAAATTATTTTTAAAAATTATTTAAATTGCTACAAAAGTATTAGTAGTACTTTCATTCTTGATTACTTTGCTTAACAAGCTATAATAAATGCTATAAAAATTCTGAAATAATCTTGAGTAAATAGAACACCACATAATAATGATGAAAACTATTACTATTATTTTTATTATTGTGAATTTACCCCTGGTCTCATTGACTGCAAAAGAAAAATTTCCTAAAAATAGTCATTTCTATAATCTGATTAATAATTTAACAAAAGGTATTGTAGAAGTATATTTTGCTGTCTTCACACTATACTATCAAATCAGTTGCAACTGAATTCAAATTGGGCTCAGTCACCTTAATTAGCTGTATAATGTTGGATGAGTTACTAAAACTTTCTATTCTCTACCCAATCTCTAAAATGTGGATAATGCAATACATACCTCATTGAATTTATTTTTATTTCAATTTTGGTGTTATATTAGATAAAGTATATAAAGCTTTTAGAAAAGAGTCTGAGATAAACTAACTACTTAATAATTGTTGTTTAGTATTGTCATCAACCTTATCAACATCATTTATATTATTTTAATCATTAAGTACAAAAGTAACTGTTTTAATAGAGTTAACTTTGGAGCTTTCTTCTGCTATTTTCTTTATAAGTTTATTGCTCTGTGTCTTTGTTTTTTTTTTTTGCTGTTCATTATAGTCTTAAACTTGTCCTATTTTTTGCAGTCTTAAAGGTGTCTTGAGAGATGATGATTGGATGACTAAGGCTATTCCAGGCAAGGGCTGAGCATATACAATGGCATGGGAGCAGAGTGTAAGGTGTAGTATACAAAGAACTGCAAGTAGCTGGGCATAGATGGCCAGAGATGTAGTCAGTCATCTTATTATGGCAGGCCTTCTGAGCCAGGCAAAGAAAGTTTGAGTCTCTGTAGGAATCAGAGTCAACATGGGTTTCTTGGTCCTGTGTTAATAGAGGTCCTACATTTTGAATCTCATCAAATATGCTGTAGTTCCATATTTTGCTTTGTAATGAAGGCAAGCAATTTAGAGGGAATCTGCTTATAAATTTAAGTTCAATTTATATCCGTGAGCCTGAGAAGGCCTTAAGTAACTTTTGACAGAAGAGAGAGAATATAGATCTTCTTTGTGTCTGGTTAATATATTATCCACTAAGTAAGGAGAAAGGGGATATGAGATTTAGGACTGATCGGTAGAAGACTTAGTTCAAACTTGGCCTATTGCCATCCAGGTTCTTCAACATTGTAAATAAGACCCAGGTCTTCTAGTCTATGCTAATGTCACATTTTTAAAGTTTTAAAAGTAACATATTTTAATATAAATTTTAAATATTTCATATATTATTGCCATCTTCACAAAGAAGGAAAATATTCAATGGTAAAATGAACTTGCTACTCTATTTCCATTTTCCTTTGGTTCACACAAACAATTTTCTTGCCTATCTAACCCTTTATTTCTTTCATACATTTTTTTATTTCTGATTAAGTGGAGCGAAGAGAATAAGTCTCTCAGTTCCAAGAAAGATTTTTCCTGGTTTAGACTAAGTGACATGAGTGCTCTGAGCATCAGGTTCTTCATCTGTGGTATGAGAATTATAATATTTACCTCACAGAAGTGTTGAAAGGAACAAAAGAGATAATGTATGTAAATTGCTAAACTGGACATCTGGCAATAGTAAGCACTCCACAAAGGGTAGTTATTGAAATTATCCGTAATGATGGTCACAAGTGAATTAATGCTGATCTAGTCGGGAAAGTCTTCACAAATACAATGGAACTCGTATTGGATATTAAAAGGTGGTACACAGTGGATGGTAAATATATATTAGTTTAATTAAAATGAGAGAGAAAAAAATTAGAGCGTAGGCGATGGAGAATGAGTATGCAAAGGAAAAATAACCACGCTTTTGAGCATTACATGCAATTGACATAATAAAGAAAGTGATGCATAAAGCAGAGGATGTGTTGAGATAGTTAGAAAGGGTACTGTCAGATTTTGAAGGCCTTTAAAGCTAACAAGAAGAATTTAGATTCCATCTGTTATAATGCAGTGAGGGAGCTATTGGTGATGCTTAAACATGAAAGTATTGTGGTAGTGACCTTTAAAGATGAATCTGAAAATGGTAGGTGAGAGAGTTGAAAGAGGTCGGTTCTGATGGAACCACTGGGATTGGGACAAAACATGAAACCTTTCCCAGTGTGGTTGGGCGGTGAAAACCTAGAGATCGTGCACATGGGAACAAGCTTTCAATGAAAACTGCTGAAATTTGGTGATGTGGTTTATTCATATCTCTAGTCATATCCACTTAGTCACCATGAGATTCTTAAAATAATAGTGTTTTTTACATTGACAGATAATAAAAATGGTTATGTGGGGGAAATAAAATCAGGTTATAGATATGTTGGCTTTAAGGTGACATTAATTCATTCAGGTAAAATTTTGGGTATTGAAAAAGAGGTAAAGAATGAGAACTCAGATAAATAGAACTAGTGATAAAGATTTATCATTTATTGCTATTGACATTGTGGTTGATACTATTTGAATACATGCAGTATTTAAGGCAATGTTTAAGGATTATGTAAAAAACAGAAGGTAAATGGCTTTCATGATTCTGAACAATAAAATGGTAATAAGACTTTGGATTTGAGAGTAGGAGGATGAAATTCTTAATGAAATAGGAAGTAAAAATGAAAATAACATTACCAGGATATTACATATTTTCTTAATTTCCATTAATTCTGATGAAAATTATCACTCATGAATGATCCAAATTCAAAGCCTAAGGTAGATAAGAATGTATCAGTTTTTATAACTTCCATAAAAATATCTTTAAGGCAATATTTCTAATGATTAATTCCTTTATATATCCAACTAGCTACCAGAGGCAGTTATTGTAACTAGATTTTTGTCATTCTCCAGGCTAGTGCCTTGTACTTTTCTGAAGTTAGTCTTTGGTAAGCTAATTACCAATTTATTAATTTGCTGTTTCTCTCTACATCTTCCTTTAATTCCTCGTTTTTTCCTACATTTTCCCAGGATCCCAAAAATATTTCAAGATGTGAGATTTTTCAAAATAATTTTATAAGACATGAAGCAAAAGAGATGACCTGTTTTAAGCAAAATTAGTGTATTCCTTTCAAAAAATTATCTATTCCTAGACTGCTAGAGATATAGATTAAACAACATATCACTGATGGATTAAAGTAATCAAATGCAGACCACAGTACACAAGCATTAAATGGTAAGTTTAACTTACCATTGAATGGTAAGTTTCAGATCCAAGCAAAATTAATTTGTTAAAGAAAGACTAGGTAGAAGTGAGGGAAAAGAAATTAAAAACTAAAAATGATCAAATGAGAATTTAAATTTTGGACAGATACTTATATATTTTAAAATCTCTTACTGTTACATATTTTGTTTTGCTTTTTTCATCCAGTGCTATATGGAAGAAAAGGAAATTTGAGAGCAGGTATTACAAAGCCAAATGCATACCAGGGCCAAGTAGATAACATAAGTAAATGAAGAGGAACTGCAATGAACCCTGTCGCAGATAAGATGTAACCTCCTGTTGTAAAAGAGGCAATGTCACTTGACTCCAGTTGTTGTCATGCAGAAATGTTAGTCCATTTTTATATAATCATCCCATTTATCAAAAAATTCATGTCTTTTTTGAACTCTCCATCCTTCTAATGTTTGGCAAATGATTCAAGAATTTTAAACAGTATAGAGACCAAACAAAATATATAATGGACCACATTTAGCCAGCGGCCTGCCGCTTTTTGCAGCCTTCCTTTTAGAAACTTTCAAGTCCAAGAGCATTGCTTCCCAAGCGTGAATGTGCACCTGGGATATTGTTAAAAGGTAGATTGTGATTCAGAAGGTTGGTCTGGGGCCTGAGATTCTGCATTGCTCACAAGCTCCAGGTGATGCTGATGTTGCTAACCCATGGCCCACACTTCGAGCAGTGGGGACCTCCAGTGCTAGTGCTGTAACACAGCTCCTGTATCTTCCAACTCAGGTGTGTGAATGGACCTTATCTCACAAGAGAATTCCCACTGATTGGATACGGTTTCTTGGAATAGTATGGCTTCTGTGGGCAAGGGAAAAAGAAAAGAGTGGTGGCATATGTGTCTTATATTTAGTTAGCTAGCCTAGCCCTATCATTTTACAAATGGAGAAACTGAGGTTCAGAGAAATTAAATAACTTCCTCAGCCTTACACAACTATGTAGTTACAGAACGAAACCTATTATTTATGAGTACTAAGAGTCTTCCAGGGCTGCCATAACAAAATACTACAGATAGGGTATATTAAACAACAGGCATTTATTTTCTCAGAGTTCTGGCGACTAGAAGTTGAATATCAAGATGCTGGCAAGATATGTTTTGTTCTGAGGTCTCTTTGGCTTGTAGATGGCTGTCTCTTCACTGTGTCCACACATGGACTCTTCTTTGTGTGCTGGGGCAGGGGTAGGGAATTAGAGTTATTAGTGTCTCTTCCTCTTTTTATAAGCTCACCAGTCCTATAAAATAAGGACTCACCCCTATGACCTTTGACCTCATTTAACCTTTACTATTTCCTTCAAATACAGTAAGTAACATTGTGGGTTAGGGCTTCAACATATAAATTTGGGGGAGATACAATCCAGTCCATAACAGAGACCATTTATCAATTTCAGATTTATTTATGCAACTGATTTATTTATTTATAAAAATTATTGTTAATAACAATATAATAATGAATGATTTTATGACTTTGATAAAGTTTTGTGGAAAGAATGGTTGAAACCCATTTAAATGAATCTGTGCTTTTTTATTCACTTTTTATTCATTTAATTCATAGAGTTAAAAGCATGTGAATTTTTTAAATGAAATTATTGATAATATTATTCAAAAAAGTATTAAGTATTCTAGGTTATAAATACATATATTTTATTGCTGATTCTCTTGTAAGAAAAATACATATTATTAATGAGAAGATTACCTGGAGATATTTACAGATTTCTGTTATCAATCATGATTTTCATAACATTGTGTAATAGCTGGACAATATGGTGTGTGGTAGCTGTAGACCTCTCTGATTGAATCCATATACTGTAGGATCTGAAGTTTCCCTTTAAAGAATTTTTGTGTCCTTAACACTGAAACGTGTAATTTATAATTTGTGATATGGAGCTGGTTAAGGTCAATGTTCTTTTTTTAAAAAAATAATTTCCACATTCTCTGTGATGTATTAAATATAAGCGAGATGATGAAGCTAGGAGAATAACCAGATTGTCATTGAATTCTTTTTTTTTTTAGAGAAACCAATATTTGCAGTCTTGTCTTGCACAAACCAGGCCATACAATGAAAACTGTCAAGCTTCTTAATATAATCATAATTGATATCATAGTTTATATCAGATGTACAGTAGTGAGCACCAGAGAGAATAATCTATTATAATACTTGTTTCAACTTCATTCTTATTCCATGAATAGTATGTAAATGTACTCTGAGCAGATTTTGCCAAGCAAATTTATATTTCTTGGAAGGCTAGCACCTTGAGATAGTGATGTCTGTCTTCCTTGCCTCACTGCCACTGAATAACACATGAAATTTGTTAGAGCAGTTCATTGGATTTAAAGGTATTTATCTGCTATATGCTTAATTGCCATTGTTGATTTAGCTGATCTGATTGCATAGGCTTTTCCCTTCAAGATATACTTTCTGAAACTGGGTAAAGACAGTTTTCCTCAATAGAAAACTATTTTTCTCAATATATACTTATAGTTATTTATGAATTCTTGTAAATTTGAACTTTTTTTGTTCTTTTTGTGCTAGTTAGCTTAAAAACATTATCTTGAATTATAGATGGGAAAATGTAAATCATACATATAAAATGAAACAAGGATATCAGGTTATATATCATTAAATATAGAGGAAACAGATTTATTGATTTATCAAAGGCAATATGTTTCCTATATACATTTATTCTTTTATTTTTTTTTACCTCATAAAGCTATTATTTGTAGCTAAGGAAATACTTTTATTAAAATTAAGTTTGAAATGAGGTTATAAGGAGTTTTTTCGGTACTTACAGTTGATTCAGTTTGAGTGGTAATGTTGAATTTGCAATAGATTGTCCATGTTTTTAATGACATTTGGTTTATGGTCCTTAATATTGTTTCATTATCTATAATTTCACTTTAGAATTGTTATAATATTCTTTTCTTCATTACAATTTATTTGCTTTATATTTTTCCCCTAAGTCTTATGACATGTATTCTTGCTTCTCTTCTAAGTGGAAATACATTATTCCAAAACTATTTTAAAAAGCCCTCATTAGCACAAAAAGAAAACTTCGTTTAATCAAGAAAATCAAAGTGTTCACAAGATAATTTGGGCATTTTATTCTTATATAGATTATATATCTTTGAGAACTTTAGTTTGACTTATTTAATTATATGTCTTTGTAAACCTTATTTTGTGTTCCTGAAAGAAATGATGTTAGTCATGTATTCTAGGTGACAGAAAGACTACTTCCTGGTTCAAAAATCAAATGAACAGAAATATTTTTTCATACTAAAACAGATTTTGTCTGTTTTACAAAATATTTGACTTATTTAGCAAAGACTGTAATTCATTCATAGTTAGCAGTCTGATACACACACACACACACACACACACACACAACTAATCTGTTACAGCTTCCTAACTCAGAAGACTGCCCTCCCTGTCTCCCACTGAAATAAGTGATCCTGAATGGATAGTGTACTGGCATGCAGAGAATGCAAGTCAGTCTTAATAGCCAGAATAGTGTATTTTGGGGATGGGGGAGAATGGAATTTATTTAGAGTCTGCTCACAGCTTAATCTGCCACCACAAATGTCAGTGGCCTTGGCTCTCATTCCCAGCTTCTTTTGATGAGCCACAAAACTTTTTTGCCTTCTCTTGAATAGCAAAGGTATAATTTGCCATAATAATCAAAACTTTGCATCATTATGGTCACAGCTGATTCAGCTTTTTTAATGTTACATTTTAAAGGGGGAAAAATAAGTATGAGCCTTATGGGAGAGCTTACATTGTTTGTCAGCCTTTTTATTCCCTTTCTTTGGTGTTTTGTTTTGCTTCTAAAGGCTGCCCAGTTGCATTATCCCTGGCTTCCCTACTCTGCAAATTGCTGACTGAGAATTCTTTATTAGCAGTAGTAGGAGTCAAGGGGCTTTAGATAGAAATTCATTTTTTTGAAAGAAGAAAATTCAGGTTCTAATTGGGCACAGGACAACTTGGAAGAGCATAGCATGCACAGTGTGAAAATTTTGGCAATACATGCTCTGAATCACTTCCCATGTGTTCTCCTATCTCCCTTTCCTCCCATCTCCCTAAACAATCAACTAGCTGTATGCTAGGTTGATTCAAAAGAATGGCTAACTGCACAAGGCATTAGAACTACTTAAGAAAGCCAAAGAAGTTGTGTCTCAATATTGAGATAGGCAATATTCCACATTTAAAGTAAATTTTAACTAAGTGTAGATTCTTCAATGAACTACTCAGTTTATCAAAGATGTGTAGAATTGTCCCATTCCACAGTGTACGTTAGATTGTTTTCGTCATGTTTATAATATTCAACACATTGGCATCTGGAAGCACAATTTCTCCTTTGCTTGGTTCTCTTCCCGTTTGTTACCTGTTTTGTGTCTGTGAGTCATATGTTGAAATCAATAGTAGAATTCGTGGACAATAATGAAATGATAGTTCTTGACAGTTTAATAAATCTATGTATAACCATGTATAGAGGCTGGTTTATCTGTGATACTACTTCACAATAGGTTGATAAAGAAAATAAAATACAAATATTGAGAGCTGTGTTTTCTTACATCCTATAACTGAGAAATTCAATATTTTTTTTTATGACTTGAGAGGTTGTACCTATGTTTACTTGGCACCAACATCGTCATTTTACCATTGAAATAAAATTTATTCAGCACAACTAAATGGGTTACATTATTTCATTGAGTTTATTGGCTTAGTCAAGTAACAAAGCTTATAATTTTATTTGTTCCCTTGCATTGTAAAATGCAGCAAAATTATATTTTAGTGTAAATTCCAGTGTAAATCTATATGTAAATTGAATTAGCTCAAAAAATTTTATGCAACTGCTTTCTAAATAAATATGTAAGCTTATTTTTTATGAGAGCAACAAATATAGGTGCCTTAGGTGTATTTACTGTCAAATGTAAATTGTTTCCATTTATTTTTTACATAGATAACTGGCTTCAGTTTATTCTTATGTAAGTGTCTAAATTGGATTTGAAATTCTTTCAGAATAAATGTGAATATTATGTTTTGGTTAACGATTCCATTTAATAATGATTATAATAGCATATTCTTTAATTTTTAAGCAATGCATGTATATTTTACTTTCAATGAATGAATCTATTTATCTATTTATCCATCCATCTGTCTATCGTTCTGCTGTCAATGACAATGAAGTAGAACAAATAGTCAAAAGTCTGCTTAATTTCTAACTTTTGTTTATACAAAATAATCATTTCCTTAATAATGTCTTGACAAGATATATGCAAAGAAATTCTTTTTATGTTGTATATTTTGCAAAAAAAAAAGTTGGCATGTGCTATTTAATCACACAATCATAAACATAACGTGCACCTTTAAAAACTACACTGTCCAACAGTATTTAAATTAAAAAATTGTGTAATATCATATCACAAAAATATGGTGCTTATATCTGATATTATAATACCATATAAACCAAAATGCTAAATTTATTATTGGCTGTTATTTACTTTTTAACCAATGTATATTTTATGCAATCTGTAAATATATTTTTTATGTTTTAATAGGCAGATAAAATATCATCATGGCACAAATTTTTAAAAATTAGACACAATAGACTATGTAATAGTTGGCAATTGCTCACCATATTTAAATTTCAATTATTACAATTAAAACTGTCAAATTATAGCTCTTTTAAAAAATAGCTTTGTTTATGAAATAAATATTTAGGTATATAGTTGTGTATGTGTTTTAAATTATATTTTTTTTACTCAAAGACCCAAATTGCAAAATTTTATTCAATATTTCTATTGAATTATTTTCTTATTCATAAAGATAGTGCTGGCAATGGCCGTGTCTCTGTTTTGGTAAAATAAAGTTTTCTATTTAGGAAATATGGCTATTTATGAGCCACTTTTTAATTTAAGAACTAATAAGTAACATTCTTTGTACATTGTAACTCATCAGCATCTAAGCACAGTTAGCATTAGTGTCGGGAGGAAAAAAACACAATAGCTTATGTGACAGTTATATTTTTTCTCTTTACTAATTACAGAGCGTATTAATTTTTAAAGAGCTAGAATAAATTTTTAGGACATCAAAATGTACTTATGATTGCCAAGAAAATATGGTATGTGTGTATATATCTAAAAACCAAAGTAGATGATAGATGATCTAAAAGCGTGTGCTATAAGCTCTATTGGTCTTTTCTTTAAAATTAGCAGGTAATTTGGCTGTTCCTTTCGTTAGGTTACTTCTACTTTATTTCAAATTATCAAGGCTTTATTATAGCATATTGGTGGAAGTACCTAGTTACATATTTGAAAGTTATAATTTGGCCAGATCTGCCATTAGAGAAAATCAAAATGATGGTTGTTAAATTCAAAACATTATAATAAAAGAGCAGAAAAAATCTTTATAGCTTGCAACAAGATATTTATTATAACTCTTTGAAAGTTTCAATTAAGTGATTTGTCTCAAACATTTTTATAACCTAGAAAAAAACTTCCTACATGAAACCATTTTAAATGGCATGTATATACAAGTTATATGCTTTAAATGGCTATAATTTACATACTTTATTCATCAAAATGTTATTAAACTGCGATATAGGTTAGAAAAGGGGCTATCCTGTCATACTCTTCTTTTCAAATATGGAGTGAAGCTTTCATATTAATATTTCTGCTGTTTTACATACTAATCAAATTATAACAACATGAAAACTATGTGCCAGACATTGCCAGATAGATATTATTATTTCTTATTGTGGATGAATCAATTGAGGATTGTGGAGGTTAAATAATTTGCCTAAGCCATATAGCTATCATTTGCCAGAAATGGATTTTGAAATAGTTCAGCTGCAAGCTCCTCGCCCTAACCATTATTCTACATTGCTAAGGAAAAGCTTTGTTCTAACCGTGTACTTTCTCATGCATTGTTGATTTTGTCTTCTACTATAGAAAGTCTAGCCTAAACGACTGGTTATTTAATAAGAGTGCCAGCAAAAAAGTTAATTTGTAATAACATTTTACAGCATAATATGCTTTTGAAAGTCAAAATTATAGTTATAGGTTCATACCAAAACATTCTCTCTTGAATATATAAACTCCAAAAAGAGCCCCTTTGTCTTGGTGACAACCTTCAGAGAGATAACACTGCTCAAATCAGTCTGAAATATTGACCTAGCCTATTTGACTGCTGGCATCTAGACAAGGAAAAGCAAGGGACACATATGGTTTGATTCAAAAAATATAGAATCTTCCTGAAAACCTCAGATTGGAATAATTAAGGTTATATTATTTAAATCGTATAAACCATATATAAATTTTATTACACAAAAGTTGTCTTATACTGAAATTTTTCTATAGTAAAACATGAGCTCAAACTCTTTATAGACTTTGAGGATAGAGTTGGGATAATATACAGACCAAACATTTGTAAAATACAGAGTTTTAAAAAACCCAACAACTTAACCTCATCATTAACTTTTATTTGTTTAGAAATGGAACTCACTTATTTAGAATCTATGTTGAGTTGGTTGTAATATAAGCAGTAAACTAAAAATTTGTTCTGAGAAACATCTATTAACAAAATGGGACTATATCAGACATGACAATAGCAAAATCTGGGCTTATCGATAGTTAAATGACACATCTCTGTTTCATCCTGTTTAATTCACAAATTGTTAGTTAAGTAGGCTTCAGTCTAGACCAGTGAATCTTTCATCAAAGATAAAAAGTGGACAATTTAGATGATTTTGGACACACTCTGAAAGCGTAGCATTATGAATTAATAATCTTATGTAGATTTTTTGAAGATGTGAAACATTTAGTATAGTGCCTGCTGCATAGCAAGTATTCCACAAATGTTACCAATCCCCCCACTCCACCCCAGCAACCTAGAAATATTGAAAGTGACCACACTTTCTGTGGTAGAAAAGGATTTCTTACTCCCTTAAAATCCTGCCAAATATTCACCCCCTAATCATTAATAAAAATAGACATTTCCTGCTAAGTTTAATCATTTAGCAACATTTACTGAGAGCCCATTATGTACCAAATATTAGACTAGACATTACTATAATAAAAAGTTGCTAAAGGAGTTCCAAGGGAAAAGAAAGAGATTACTTCAAATTACAAGAGGATGACAACAGCAAAGATGGTTGTGAAGGAAGTCAGATATGAGACTTGGAGCTTCCAGGAAAGGTAAACCTGTAGAGATGGGGGCTAGAGGATGAGCATCCAATCAAAATAGTGTGTGTTAAGGCAAGGGTGTGAGAAAGGGCATAGAGTGTTTGACACTAAAAAGTTTTGTTTTGCTTGCATACAGTAGCAAAAGGGCTCAGAGAGAATGGAAGTTAACTCCGGGCAGACACTTGGAAGGCTTTAGAAACCTCTAAGATTCTCTGATATGGGACTATGAAGAGTCTATTAGATTTAAAGAATAGGAGATCATTTTAGGTGCCTTCATTTTGAAGTGATAAAAATGTTCTTTGTTAGGGACTGTGAGGTGTCAGTTTTCCACAAATAGATCCCTAGACAAACACAGTACTGATATGAAAGAATAACATTGTTTTAATTCTAGTGTTGTGATAAAATAAGGTTATGTGATATTCTCTGATTCTGATCAATGCTGTTAGATACAAAGATGCAAATGTTTCTTTAGAAAAAAGTTACATCTTTGACTTCAGTGGAATGGAAACTACTTTGTATATCTCAGTGAGCACATTAAAAAAAAAAAGAAAAAAAGAAAAGAAAAAGCAATAATGACTTATTTTTTCTTTAAGAGGAAAAAAAAAAGAATGAAATGTAGAACATGCTTTGTTTCTGTAGCAAATGTAATTATTATCTTTTTTCTAGTTTAGCATTAGTTTTCTTACCTTTAAGAAAACATAGAAAATGTTCACAATAGAATATTGGGTTCTGTTTCCTTTGATGTAGTAATGCATATACAATATTGCACTAATGATTAACTGGTGTGCCCCTGAGGTTTCCCCAGACAAAACTGCCTTTCAGCAGATTCCTTATCTGCTATCAAGGGAGTGTTTACAGCAGCTAAAACTCTTAAGCGCCTTGTCTCTGAGACTGATGGGGATAATTAAGCCAGTGTTTGCCAGCTCTCTGCTCTTCTATGTGAGGTTGGAAACTAGGAAAAAACAGATACATTAGCCAAAAACAAAACCCTGGAAATTCATGTTCAGCAAGTTGGTATAGATTTTATTGGTTGGCTTCTCTAAACCTTCCGCTTTGTTTCTCATAAAAACCTATCTAAGTCTTCGGGCAGAATAGAAAACTGCTCTCTTATACAGATTATCTAATTTTTCATAAAAAATATATAGCTGGATAGAAAGATATTAGATATATAGATATATATCCAAGTTTATTAAAAATTTAAATATTTCTGATTTTCTGCCACATACTAAATTTAGGACTAGTTTAAATATGCACAGTAGTATTTAATAAGTTAGCACATAGTACTCTGAATCAAGACATTTAAAAATGGGCTTGTTGAGGATTTGGTTTTTTTAGAACTATATTTACTGTGAAATTGTGTGGCAAATATGATGTTGCATTATTTTATTTTCCCTTACCTCTGGGTCTCCAGAGGAAGAATTCTCATAAGCAGTTTTAAATGGATTCTGCAAAGATGTAGCTGGAATAGAATAATTTATATCAATTGCTCATGCAATCAGGATAATGTACTTTTTAAACTTAATTTATATTCAGTGAAAGTTTTTTCTTTTTTTGTTAATGTATTGTAAATATCTTTTGATCCCCAAGGGTTCATAATAGAAGTTAGATTTTGAATCCAGTCTTTCATGCTGATGAGTTACTGCTAAGAAATTATTAAAGTATAGGTATTTCTTTACCTCTGTTCTTTAGTTCACTTTTAATGAGCAGTTGATAATGGCAATATTTAGCCTTTGTGATCTTAGTACAGTTAAATACTGTGGTATTCTATCATTTTTCATATTACTTAAATTAGTGATTCATAATTTAGACAGGGTAACTATATATACAAAGAATTGCAGTAATGAAAAATATGTATAACCTCACTGACCAAGAGATTCAAATTGAAAACTGAGGTTATAAATTAGCTAAGATGCCACATAAGATGATTTAATCAAGGAATAAGAATTTACTCCCATATGAACATTTACAATTGTCAGCTGTTTGAATGGCACACTTTTCAAATTATTTGTCTGCTGTACAAGTGTACTTTCCTTCTCTATATTTTATGAGATAAACAGAATATTGTTTTTAAAAAACTCAGGCTAAGGATTGACTGTGTTATTTGACAGTAAATGCTGTTTGCTGATTACTAAATGTAGAATGTGTATAAAAAGAAATAATATAGTCAAATATTTAAGCATAAGAAGTAGTTAAATATAATAATGTGCTAACATGAACAGCACAGGTCACTTAAGGATTTTATGAATTCTTCTGTTGGAAAGATTAAAACAGTTCTTTTTTAAAAAATGTATTCATGTGTAGGAAGATAGGCATCTATTCTTTTAGAAATGGAAATATAAATAATAGTTTTTATGTTTGAATATTATTACTGTCAGGCAAATTTGTTTCAGAAACCTGAAGACATCCATAGGAAGTCATTTAGAAATGCTCTCGAAAGCAAAATTTGGCCTAAAAAATGTACTTTGACAAGTATGAAACAGTGAGTCCACTATATTCAAAAGTAATCTAATGGAGATTCTGGGTGAGGCCGGTGGAAATCAAATGAATCTATCACCATGAAATCCATCATTGTTTGTCCATTATCTAAACTTTCACTGCTCAGAAAGGATACTTTGTCCCCCCAACTGTGCTTACCTACTATATTCTTGCAGTGTAATGTAGTAACCAAGTGACCGTGGGTCTGAACAATTTCAAGTCTCCCACACAGAACAGGGCAGCACACTGTACCTTTGAAAGAAGGCTACATTTCTGCACTATTCAGTGTTAAACAATTGAAAGGAGGCTGGTAAGAGGAAAATATTGGATGTGTTTATGAGGACATTTTAAATGTCTGGGCTTCACTGTGGACAAGTGTACATTTTCATTAAATGAAGATGGGAAAAAGAAAAGGTGAAGTATTCTCAAATATTAAGCTTGATGAAACAAGCTTATCTTTATTGTAAATTTCTGCTAAATTATCTTTTACCTATTTCCCACAACTTATCTACAACAATTTAATGTATTTTAATAACTTTGGACAACTGCTTATACATTGGGTCTATTTTTAAAGTCATATTCTCACAGCATTCCTGCTTCACAGGAAGCAGATGGATCAGATGTATTGAAATAAGCACCCTTCTTTGTTTGATAAATTGGTCTTACTAATTTGTCTTAATAGTATTAGGGCACCATCAAAAGAAATTTTATAATTTATTATAATAAAGAGTAACCATATAATATTTAAAGAAAATGAATCTTTTTTTATTTTAAAGTTCATTGTTTTGAATGAATAATAAAGACGTTGTAAACAAAAAAGAAAAGGGGGAGGAAAATCAAAAATTGAGAGACAAACGATCCTTAGGAATACCAAATTTCCTCATATATTTTTTCAAGGATAATATACAGATATAGTCTATTATGTCTCATATTTATGATTTTATTTACATATGTTAAAATTCAAGTGATCATGTTTAAAATTAAATTTTTCTTAGGCTACCAAAGTTTTTTAAAATGACAGTATTGGAACAAAGTATATTCGTTTTTGATTTGTAAGACATAGAATTTAACAACGTATCTTAATCAATAAGGCTGAGGTCCCCAAACCCTAGGCAGTGGACGGGTACCGGTCCGTGGCCTGTTAGGAGCCAGGCCGCAAAGCAGGTTGGGGGGGCGCGCTAGCAAGCAAAGCTTCATTTGTATTTGTAGCTGTTCTCCATCACTGGCATCACTGCATAAGCTCCGCCTCCTGTCAGATCAGCAGAGGCATTAGATTTTCATGGGAGCGCAAACCCTACTGTAAACTGAGCATGCCAGGGATCTAGGTTGCACATTCCTTATGGAGAATCTAATGCCTGATGATCACAGGTGGAGCTGAGGTGGTGATGCTAGCTCTGGGAAGTGGCTGCAAACACAGATTATCATTAGTAGAGATGTTTGACTGCACAATAAATGTAATGCACTTGAATCATACCGAAACCATCCCTCCAGTCCCCACCCCACTGGTCCGTGGAAAAATTGTCTTCCATGAAACCAGTCCCTAGTGCCAAAAAGATTGGGGACTGCTGCAATAATGTGTGTCTATGAACAAGTTCCTAAGATAGCTAAACCAGGCAATTCACTTTCATTTTGTTTCCACATAAAAAACAGTATCATGGGTAATCGAGTAATTTTGCCTCACCATGAGCATTCATACTACTAAGATAAAAGTTGGAAAGATTAATTTACCAAACAAGGATGACTTTTTATATGGGTCTCTTTGTCCATCTGTGAAGCAGGAGTGATTATGATTTAAAAATAGAGAACATGTATAGGCAGTTGCAAAAAGGGTTTATTAAAATGTATTGACTTGATATAGATAAGCATGGAAAATGTAAAAACATAATGCTTCTCTGTAGGAGACCTAAATATTATGTGATAAATTGCAAAGGACATGCTTTCTGTGAAATCTATTTTTGATGCTTAGTTTTAAAAGTAATTTTGCTATTGGGAGGAGGAGAAGTAGCTGTAAAAAAACAAATTATACCATTAGTACAGCTTTCATATTTATTTCTTTACAATACTTTATTCTCTATAAAGCAAAGTAAACAAAAACAGAGTGTAGGGTAGGATGTTTGGGAGAGACCCACTGGCCCTGCCCTTGGATGATGGAAGTGTGTACAACTTGATTAATGAGGTCTTGCTTCTCCCATGAAAACATATGTATAATTTGTGTAGTTGTGTGGGGATCAGTACAGCAACATGGTTGACTGCCCCCTTCAAAGTACTGGCTGAAGCAGTGTGCAATGAGCAGTGTAGAGCAGCAAGTAATATTTAAAAGTGTGGGCTTGTTAATAGAATCCGCTTTTTATAGAAAAGGTCAATTTGCTTTTATGTTCAAAGTTGAATATAGTTGTAAGGATAAACAATAACTGTTTTATTACCTCTGTGAGTTTATTTGAAATGTATTACTGTATATAAAGAGGAATTAATTTTATTTTATTTGCTGCTTTTCCCTTAGTTTCAGTGGGACTGAATTGCACATTTCAAATATACTTATAATTGACATGGCTAATTTCCTTAGAAAAGGTTGGAAGTGAGGTGGGAACAGATGATGCTGTAGGTTGACAGTGTTTCACCATGCTCTATTAATATAACATTTTGATTTCCTGTGCTTTCTCTAACCCCATCATAGTTAATATATACCCTTTAAAAGCTAGGTTTTAGTTAAATACTATAATAAACTCCATACTGACAAGATTACTACCTGTTTATTTATGAGTATATTACAATGATAGGCAAGGTTTTAAAATGTCTTTTATTGAGAAACTGGGAAAAATGGCCTCACAACTATGAGAATAACCAGCAGCCTTGCTATGCTGTAAAGTTTTAGCGTGGTGATTTCTTATCACTCTTGGATTTTTCCATAGCTGTTAAGCTAAAGCTGGGCCAAGTGCCACTCAACATTCAATGACTATTTAAGGACTTCAATAGGTTTGTAGATCAGGACCCTTTTTCTTTCCAAAGGGAAAAAACTTCATAGTTTAGTTCAGACCATTTTTCTACTCACCATGGAGAAGCCCATTTTAAAGTTTATTTAGTGCTGATAGTTTGCTTGTAGCCCTACATTGTAATATAAAATCTTAGGATCCAGATAATAACAAGCTATTATTGTTCTTCAGAATTTTATCAAAGATATAATAGTTTTGTCCATAAAATACAAGGTAAAATGATGCACAGAGAGTCAAATGCAATGGAATTTATGTACTATGAAGCATAGATACCATAAATAATTGAAGTTGAAAATACAACTTGTATTATTTAAATACTGACTAGTCACTTTTTATTGTAAAATTATTCAAGATAATTGTCATAGACAATAATCTTAAGATACACAGATAAATTATATATCAAGGTCATAGGTACTCTATTAGATTGTTCCCTGAGGACAGGGACTTGTACCTTATTCAATGTTATAGCACTCATAAGCCTAGCACAGGTATTGATATTCAATATATAGTTAATAGGGGCTTCCTGAAAAGAAAACAAAACGAAGGAAAAGAAAAGAAAAGAAAACCAGCAGATATATAAGTGCTTCCAAGTCCAACTCAAGTTGGTAAAAGCCACTTGGAAACATCAAGTGATTTATACCTACTTTCTCTGTTGAATTACCTTTTTTTTTTTGCTTTGCTCTCTCTAAATTAAAGTTCCCATGAAAGGTTCTCTTGATCCCAGAAATACCTCATAATGGCAGTGCTGGTTTTCGGGAACAATTGCCTAGCTCACTGTCTGTGTGTAAACAGATTTGGGAGGCAGGTCTAAAGATAAAAAGCATTTGTCGTGAAGTTGCTGGTGTAAGAATGAGATGCCCAGGAATATCCAAGTTTTTTTCCAATGCTTTTATGTATGTTTGTGTATGTGTGATTATATCAACATGGGCTTTATGTTCGCACCTTTGTATTGCATGCAAATATATTTCTGAGATTATGTAGTACCAATTGGTAAGGCCTCCTTATATGATCTGGAAACTTCCATAAACGTCTTTTCTCTCATGTGGCCCCCTCATGCTCAGCCTTTGGTCTCCTTTCCTTAGGACTTACTCATACTTGTGAAGCACCTCAGAAGTCTCTCAGCTCTTCAACTATTGAAAAATATCACATGACCTAGATTTACACTTGCTCTTAGCTCCTAACTGTAGACATGTACCTGTATGAAGCTGCTTAAAGACAGTTGCTTTAAACCTTATTTATACAATTTATATTCTTTTGATTCATCAAATGCATGTGGAAAAAGACTAATGACAAGTACCTCAGTAAAATAAAAAGAAAGCCTTCATTGGTAAAGATAATCTAGGGAATAGATAAATCCTGTAGTGATGTAAATATTCTGAAATGGAACACAAGATTTATTTTTCACCAATAGAAAGGTTAGATAAACTACCCTTCTCCATCTTGTGGCTACAACATCTAGCAATGTGGACTCCCAAGTCGCTATATAAAAAGAAGAGAGGAACAAAAGAGGTGCACTGGTTCTTAACTGCATTAGTCCAGAAGTTACAACAGTTATTTTCACTCATAGTCTGCTGGCCAGACTTAGTCACGTGCTCTCAGTGTAATGGGGAACATTTATTGAATCTGTCCCCAGAGATCTTATGATCTAGTGCCCGCTTAACTCTACAACCTGATGTGATTTCTCTCCCCCTATCCCTTTTATACACTGTGCTACTAGATATATTGGAGTGTGGATTCCTTCCTCCCTTTTTTCAATATCCATCAGCACTATGTTCTAGTGAGAAATTTCAGATACACCACGTAGAGTTTTAGAGCATAAATATTTAGAGGGTACAGAGGAAACTAATAGCAGCAAAGTATCTGGTATAGATTGTATCTGTCTAGAAAATAATTCCTAATAATTTGTATCAACAATTTGTTATTTTATAGTGGGCCCCAGATTGTTAAAGTTTAAGGACATGCATTCATTGCCAGAGAATTCAAAGCCTGAAAAAAACAATTATCTCCCCAAACTGACCCTGAATGTTGCATTTGACACAGAACAACATTAAATTAGAATTGTGAGGTGGGGGCAGGGAAAGTTTCCAGTATACCAGGCAAATCACCACAGTAAAAGGATTTTTTTAGCAAGTGTTTTGTTAATAAAGGGTATTTGCATTTTCACTTCATGGTTTAAGGTAATTTGATTTGCCACACAGAGAAAGATGGGGTTGTTTTATAAGTAAATTATTAATATAATTTAGTCAATTAAATTCATTTTATTTTTATGGTTTTACACATATACATTTATACATTTCATTTAATGCATTTAATTACAATTTAAGAGTTTTAATAAATTTCCATTAAGATTTTTAAAATTTAATAAAGAACTAGCTTGATAAATTTTTAATAAAATATAATTTTTCCAGTGGATCAAGAAATCTTGTCATTTTGTTCAAGTTTTTTTTTGATTCATTTTTGTTAAGTCTATTGTTGATTGCAAGTTTAAAAGTCTTTGTTTTTGAAGTATGCATTGTTAACCATTTATTAGGCATTGTAGTTAGTTAGCAACATGATTATTCAGTTGCATACTATTTATATAAATGTCAACTGAATAGGGATAATTCAATTAAAAAATAGTTGGGACAAAAAAATGGGCATTTTCTTAAACTATGTGGACAAATTAAACATGAAATTTGATTAATAGATGAATGATGTAAATTTAATCAATTGTATTTAATATATTGAAGATAGCCAACAATTGGCTAGTAAATATTGACCCAAGCTTATGTTCAAAAAACTTTGGAATAATTACCCAAGCTTATATTATAAATAAATAAAATCTATCTCCATCCCCAAGACACATATTGTGGCATTAGAATTCACTACTTACACTATCCCATGTGTTAGCTAGGATTAGTTACACATTCGAGACTAGGGCTTAAACAACAAAATTATATGTTTAATTCTTGGGCCTGTAAGGTCCAAGTCAATATCAGTAAGTTTAATTCTTTCTGGCGCCTTTGTGCTGGGTGCTGCTTGTCAGTGTCTCCTATGGATTCCTCTGGACTGGACTTATGTTACCGTAATGCCAATTTCTCACTCTAAATCACTCTTAAGAGGTTATCCCAATCCATCATTCTGAGCTAAGGGGATTTTTAATATGATTATTGCATTCAGCATCATACACCATAACGTTATATATGATTTGGGCACTCTAATTATACCAGTTTTCTGTATCTCTTAGCTCTTTCCTCTTGGAAATAGATGTCATTTTATTTTGACTGTGTCCATGGAGATTTTAAAAAATCAGCCTTATTTCAAGTGGACAATGTGTATTTTTATTAATTATTTTATATTTTTATCTTGAATTTGTTATTTCATTTATGGTTTAATAATCTTCATTATGATGTGTATTGTCTTGAAAATTTGTGATGTTCTTAGAGTAGTCTGCAATTTTATAAACTCATGACACAAATATTTGTGTTTTACGGATCATAGAACTCACATTAAAGATTTGAACTATGACATTTTATAATAAAGACATCTGCTCTCGAATGTTCATAGCAGCACAATTCACAATTGCAAAGTTGTGGAAACAACCCAGGTGCCCATCAATACACGAGTGGATCAATAAAACGTGGTATATGTGTACCATGGAGTATTACTCAGCAATAAGGAACAACAGTGAATTAACACATCTGGTATTATCCTGGTTGGAGCTAGAACCCATTCTTCGAAGCGAAGTGTCACAGGATTGGAAAAACAAGCATCACTGGTACTCACCATCAAACTGGTACTAACTGATGAACACTTACATCACACAGGGCAATAACATTCATCAGAGGGTGGGCGGGCGGAAGGGGGGTGGAAGGGATGGGAAAAACTCTCACTGAATGGATGTGGGGAGCACAGTTTGGGAGACGACCACGATTGTGGCTCTGACACGGGCAGAACAAGGGCAATGTGTATGGCCAAAGTGTTGTACCCCCATGATATTCTGAAATTAAAAAAATAAATTAAAAAAAAAAAAAAAAAAAAAAAAAAGATTTGAACTATGCAATAGTTTTTCAGTATGTTCTAATATTACCAGGGAAAATTGCTGATGTGAAAAGAATACAACTTTAGTGTATTTATCTTATCACTTTTGCAATATTCCATATCTCTTTTAGGTGACACATTTTAAAATTATTTTTTCATGCAGAACTTTCTAGAATATCTATTTGTCATTTCTTTCCTCTTTAGCATTAAAAAAAAGCAAAGCATTTTCCTATGTTCTTAGAATATATCTCATGCAATATTTATTCCTTAGTAAATTTTGGGAGTTTCAGCTCTATCCATTTGGACAAGAATAGTTTTGTCAAAGGTCTTAGCCCAAATGCTTAACTAAATGTTCATGCTGGCAGCTAGGAAAATTCATTTCTATATTAATACCACATAAGGAATATATCACAAACGATTAACCACAAAAATGAGGGCATATTAGAAGTATTAATCTGCTGTGATTAAATTTCAGCACTTTTTGTTGGAATGCCATACACTAATAACGTGGAAGTCCTTTGTATTTAAAACTTTACTTCTTCACATGGCAGGAATAAAAGAAGTTAATTTTTCAGCATTGATTCAAAAACAGTAGGTTTTGCCTCTTTAAAGCTTTTTTGTTCAGGGAGGGGAAAATATATTTACCCTTCTTCATTTTTTTCATCTTTTAATTTGTTTTCCTTAAGAACAGATCTTATGAAAACCTGTGATGAGCTTGGTTGTCTGCCTTTCCAAATATATTTTCCCCATCTTCCTTGCCAACAGAACCTTAAATTTGCTGGGGTTACTTTCTCAATCTTCTTGGAAAGATTCCTGACCTAGTTAGGGCAGCCATAAGGCATAGTTTTGACCAAGGAGACTTAAGTGGAAGTTTATGGGATATTTTTAGGGAAGCGATTGCCTTACCAAGGGATAACTGCAGCCTCTGCTCCCTTTTCTACTTTTCTCCCTGTTTTGAATCTGGAAGGATGTCTGGATCTGCAGCAATCATCTTGCACCTAGGAGGTAAAAAGCATAAAGGGAAACCCACAGCACTAGGGGTACTGGAAGAGAAATACAGAAAGAATCTGCTTTCTTGGGATCATAAGTTCATACCTGAATCAATGTCAGCAAATACTAACCCCTGGACTTATTATTATGACAGAAATATTAACACCTATTTGAATCTCTGTCAGTTAGCTTTTCTGTTACTTATAGCCAAATATAATATATTCCTAACTGTTACAAATTCTATACACTGTAGAACAGCTGCTGTCCAATAAAGCTTTCCACCATGTGTAAATGTTCTTTATCTGTATTGTCCAATTTGGTAGTCACTAGCCACATCAGGGCTATCAAACACTTAAAATGTGTAATTACATGTATATGTGTGTGTATATGTGTGATTAAGAAACTGAATTCTTAATTTTATATTATTTTAATTAACTTAAATTTGAATGTGAATAGCACTTATAACTAGTGATTAGCTATTAGATAGCACAGGTATAAAACTTATGGGTAATAATTACAACTTTTCTATTATAAAAAATTTAAATTAATGTCTTCATCCTCTGAAGACATTTTGTAACATACCACCTCATAATACTTATATTTGTGTCACTACTTTTGAGACACAAATTAATATATCCTCTTCTAAATAAAATCTTGACAGTCATTCCTTGTTTATGAAAGCATAGGTCCAGAAATGGAACCAGACATAAGGCTGGCCTTCTTCATAGATTCTGCTATCTTTCTAATGTGAATTTAGTAGAGCTTTGGTTAGAAACTTTACTAAATATTAAAACTATAATCTCTACTTCTTTGCCTAAGTCTTGGATTACCATTATGGAATTTTCATTGCCTATCACTAGTTTTATTATGAGCAGGTATTGAATCATTTTTTGAAAGCAGGATTGGCTTAGGAGAGAACTTAATATTACTGTGTGATCAAAATGGCAGAGCGGGCACACTGAAAAGAAACACAGGCTCACAATGATTCCCACCAGCCCTATATGGCCTTAGGCTTTGAAACTATTTTGAACTAAGTCTGGCCAACATATTTTAGGTTTACTGTCTTCTATTTTTAAATTTTTATTTTTAGGAACAATTTATGCACATTCTTTAACAGATGTTCCCTGTTGGTCAGAATGTGAGGGTGTATTAAAAATTTGCATTTTAAAACAATAGTTTGTCTTCTTTTTGGATACTCGGATTCTCTCCTTCTCATGACTTATTAGCTGTAAGTAATAACACTGACCCCTTTCTTTTCTGTAAGTGAATGGGTGTTTACCTTCATTCTCATCTTCCTGTGATGACTTTAAGGAAGCTTTTTAACTAATGGAAAGTGATAAGATTTGAGGTATTGTGGTCACACTTTCCAACAGCGATATATGAGATTATCTGGCTGTCCATGCAGGTGCCTTACCAAAATAGGTGAGCTTTTTGGAGCATGTTTCTTGGTATCAGAAAGCTATGCATTTGGTGATGAAACACCCAGGTGTTTCACTTTACTTCAGGGTATAAGTTCAGTTTTAATGACAGGATTTTACCATCTTTCTTTTTCTATGATGAAAGTTTTGATTGTATGTAATAAAATAATTATTTAATTTTCTTGCGGAGGTCTAAAAGGCTTATTGATATAAAAGGTTGTAGTTAATTGGTTTATAAGGAAATTGACAAAATATCCCCCAACATATTTAAAAATAGGATATTTTGAATGGAGATTGAATGCCAAATGCCTAAAGACAGCTGAACGGACTGGAGGTCCCTTTAAGCTCTATTGTAAAATATTATATTATAAAATGTGGTTGATTCTCAAATTTTTCCACCTAAAAGACCACTAAAACTTGTTTCATATCCTAAATCAATTAAAATTTTAAAATTAGTAAATGGACAGTTCTTTCTCCCATATACAGATTGAGAATACCAAATCCAAAAATTCAAAATCCCAAATCCTCCAAAATCTAAAACTTTTTGAGCATCAACATGATGCTCAAAGAACAAGCTTACTGGATTTTTGGATTTGGGATGCTCAATTGGTAAGTATACTGCAAATATTCCAAAAATTAAAAAAAAATCTGAAATCTGAAACATGTCCCAAGCATTTCAGATAAGGAATACTCAACCTGTATTAGTTCTTTAAATCTGAAAGGAAAGAGGTATACAAGAAATTCTAACAATCAAATAAAGGCACACTATTTCCATTCAATCCAACTGTCCAATATCTGTTATTTCCTCAGAGTTTATTTTGGATACACTAGTGATTCCTGATGCTCATTTTTCCCCCAAATTACAAAATTGGGAATAATTCAAAAGAATTCATCAAATTTGGAATTATTTACTAAAAATAAAGCATCAGAGAATAATAATGGAAGTCTTAGAAGACATAGACACTTCTGAAGTAACTATAATCATTTGTGTAGGTCATGATTTATATATTGAAGGGTTTCTTGTAAATTAAATTCAAAGTACTAATTACATTTTTATTCTTTTGACATTTATATATGATCTGTATATCAGCTTTCTAAAAGGGTGAAATTTGTTATTATTTCCATGAGCACAGTCAGGACTTTTGGAAAGATTGCCAAACCATTTTTTCCAACACTGTAACTTACAATGTTAGCACTTATGCCTATCTGATATGACTCTTATAGATAAGGCAGTGCCAGACAAATTCATGTTCTGTCACCTCCAAAGCCAGGCTAATTATATGTCAGAAAGCTCTTGATTTTATTTTCAGTAAGTATGAATTTTAAAATGTTGTTGCAAAGGTGCCTGGAAAAATATTTGTTTAATGGAAAGAAATGTTTTGGTATTCGTAAAAATAATAATTGTTTTGGGGTCTGTTCATTATTTCTTTCCTTCTGCCTGATTCTTTCCATTCTTTCCTAAGTACCTTGGCCCTTAGAATTACAAATGATAGACTCCTCCCTGTGCTTAAGTTTCACCATGTATTGTGTGGCAGATCTAGAAAAGTTGAGAAACACTGATAGTGCTATAACAGAGATACATACAATATGCCATAGAATAATAAACTTCCACAAAATATCACTTGACAATTTATTTTCACATAATGGTTTGCTGGCGTTTTGTATTAATTTTTCAGGAGAAGTTTATGTAAACTTTCTTTTAAATGTATTTAAATATATGTTTTGGTATGTGGTATGAAGCAACATAGCAAAATTTAATGTGAATTGAATTTGAAAGTTTAATCACTTTAAACTAGATTAAACACACACACACACAAACACAATCTGGACATTATTTGTTTGACTTTTAGGAGAACATATTCTTACTTCACATTCTATATCAGTTCGTGGCTTTTGGGGGGATCATTGAGGAAATATAAAAATAGATATCAGATAATTAGGAAATATAGATACAGTAGATCTGTTAAATGTTCTGCTGGTATAGAGTGACAACATAATTGTTGATATGCACCTGACAAAAATAGTGCTCTGGTATTCTTGGCTGTGAGCTTATTTTATCTGCTGTGACAAAGAACTGATTATCTCTGCTTCTGAGAGTGTGTTTCTAGAATGGAAGTTAAATTGTCTAGACAATTAATATTAGAGAAAAGTCTGATTATCACCTTAAAAGAGCTCTCTGCTACATAGACTTCCGATAGAATACACATTTTTAAATGCAATTGCAAACTTAAATTTCTTGGTAGGTAAACAGTAGAAAATATACATTGTACTACTTCTATATCTTTTTCTGTATTTTTCTGTCCTCTGTTTTCCAGGTGTATTGCTTTCAGAACTGGACAATTATTTCTCTTGAACCCAAATTAATAGGTTGATTGAGGTACATTCTAACTGACAAAATAATTACTTTGGGATTTACATTTTAAATTCACATATAACAATTTAAATGTGGCTTTTAAAAATTCAATTTTGATGAAGAAAACTTTAATTTTACCTAATTTCTTAACTCGTCATATGTGATTGTTTTAATTTATAACTTCAAATTCAGCTGTCATTATAGAATAGCTGTATTCCAGTTATTTACCCAAGAATATTTTTTTTAAATCCCATGCCATTATCAAAACTCTCAAAAACTTACCATCTAAGAGAAATGATACGTATAGCAGATTAGCTAAAGTCTGGGCAGTTCATCCATTTTTCTAAACTTTGTCCAAATTAAGGCACTCCATCAGAGAGCTATGTATAATATCTGAGCTGGCACCTCCCCACCAGTTGTGACGACCAAAAATGTCTCTAGACATTGCCAAATGGTATTTTGGGAGCATAATTGCTCCAGGTTAAGAACTACAGGATAAAGGCATAAAACTCTATTAGGAAGAACAATAATAACAACATAGCTAAATCTGATTACCCACTACATGCTGGGCATGTGGTTAGTAGTTTAATAAACATTATTTCATTTAAATTTGCAACAACCCTATGAAATATATACTACCATTATCCCATTTTACAGATGAGAAAATAGTCTCAGAGTTTAATTACTTGCCCACCCAAATTCTGTAACTAGTAATTGTCAAACTCAGATTTTTTTCTAGGTCTTTCTAATTCCAAAGCCAGGGTTCTTAGGCTCTTAGGCACTCTACCATTCTGTCGCTACTTGATCATGAGACAATAAATAATTAAATTACACAATAAACTTTAACTGCTTATTATCCAGAATGAAAGTAGGACTTTTTAGAGTTCGAACAGTGGTTTCTATTGCCCAATCCATTTGTAGAAAAGAAAATAAAATTTTGTTTGTATTACAAAATTATTAATACCAAGACTTTTCTGGCTTAGGACCACTTCCAGTTGCTTACACTTTACTTTTTTTGTAGCTACTCTGTGTTTAACAGTTATTTTATCCTGTGGTTCTCAACCTGGAGCAGTTTTGCTGCCCAGGGGATATTTATCAATGTCTGGAGATATTTTTGGTTGTCACAACATGGGGACAGGAGAGGTGCTACTGGCATCTAACAGGTAGAAGCCAGGATGCTAGTAAATATTCTATAATGCACAGGACAGCCCCCATGACAGAGAATTATCTGGCCTCAACATGTCAATAGAGCAGAGGCTAAGAAACTGTGTTAACCATTTATTTTTGAGCACTAAACATAAAGATATTAATTCCTTTATATTTCATTAATAGCTACCTGTATATAATGTTTTCTTTTGTGACATAAATTGATGGCCGTATCTATATAACCACAGTTTCTTTCCTAAATTTTTCCCATTAACAGCAAGTTATATGAAAGGGTTTTAAGGAGATATTTTTTATTGTTTATCCTCTGGAAAATAGAATATGCAGGCTTTGGTTTTAAGGTAAAGCGATTATATAAAAATAGAAAATAATTTTGTATTGGAATTATTTTAGTCCTTATATATTATTAATTGTGAGAAATGAGTTTCCCAAAACAACTCTATATGATATGAAAAACAGTATCAATGTAAATATAAATATGAAATATGAGATAAGCTTGCAAAATTAATATATAAAATTAAATTTAAATAACCCAGTCTGATTAGTGAAATTTGTGCAGCTATTTACTGAATCAAGTACTTTTTCAGTTTTTATAGGAAAAGAAATTCCTCTAATTTACTAAAACTTTGGAAATAACTAAGTATAATACTAATGTTATGGCTTGTTTTTGCAATGAATTTTGCTGAACTGATGTTTAGAGTAAAATGACAGGGATTTCTTTATCTAGGTCCTTCAATTATAAAAGCCAGAAATCTATGCTTTTTTGGTCTTCTTTCCTGCTCAGTAAAACCCCGTTATAAATTTTTGTTCTATTCAATGCGTTTAGATTTGTATGTGGTAGTACATAGGGATTTATATTAATAGCATGCTTCTCACTATAACAAGGAAATCATGTGTTATTGCTATCACTTTAGGATCAAAATGAATGAACAAAGATAACAATTTAATTTCATCTGAATACTCTGCACTGACAGAATGACAAATATAGATAAAGCAATAGATACGTTTTATTTCTCTCTCTCAGCATTGACTTTATTTTTATATGATATACTCTTACTGAAAGTATATGTTTGAAATTATCTGAGACTTAGATCCACATAGAAAAGTATTATATTTTCAAGTATTATTTTTGGTTTCATGTCAGCCTGGGTTTGAGCAATAGGTTAAGGGAATTTTGAATGATGTTCCAAAGGCATATAAAATTATTAAACATGTTCACTGATGACCTGACTGAAATGAAAAACATACTCTATAAAATTGTTCAGACCATATTTCCAGGTAAGTACTGTGAGGTTTATTATTTATAATTTAATTTGAGGATTACTTGACAGGTATTAAAAAAAAGAAATTCTTGGATTAAAGATTAATGGAATAATTCAACTAGTTAGAAATAAAAGAGAACCCACAAATGGAAGATGTGAAAGCTTGGGCCTTCTTTATTCATAGATCAGAAGCTAGATATGAATAAGGAGAGTAGAATTTTTAAAATGTGTTTATAAAATTCCAGTATGTGTAATGGGAAGTCATTGTTTAGGAACTACAATATAATCTATTCATAATTTATTAAAGAGATGGGAAGTTTAGTAATCTTGTAAAAAATAGAGTAAACTGCTTGTTACAATAATGTTTAGGACAATAAGTCATGAATCATTGTTGTTGGGGCATTAATTTCCCCTTTATAACTGAAAGCCCAAATATATGACTTTGTTTTCATGAATGTGAGACTAAAAATTCAATATTTCCAGAGTCTTTGTCTTGCTTGTATTAAATTTCTGAGACTCTTGATTCTTATGAATAGGGGAAACACTGTCATTTTTTAAAAATTTCCAGTAACTTTCATAAAATAATCAGGGCAAAAAGCAAGAAAGCAATGATTTTCAACATTTTGTTAGACATAGAACCCTTTCTTGGAACTACATTTGAATGTTCAACATGTAAAACAGATAAAAAGAGAGCATTCTAGTTGAAGACTGACAGATGGCTTCCCCACATTTAAGGATTCTCTTCAATTCAAAAACTTCTGCATTTAAAATATTCAAAATATATACCTGTCTCTTATTCAGAAAAAGATGATGGTGTTCCAGAAATTAAACTGCCACAAATCAATAACATGAAATGTTTATGTATCAGCTGTTATATGTTAAACTTAGGTTAGTGTGTGCATTATAGAATTTAGAAAATGAAAATTTATAATGCATAAAATAATTTTAAAAAATGATCATAGAAGTTGATGCTTATTAATTTCTTAGTTTAATACCTATGTGACAGCCATGAAAATTACCCTCTTAGGTCTCCAAACCTGGATACTGCTGAACACTAAAATGCTGAGATTACACTTTTCATGGCACCTCCCAGCCATGACTGAGGGTGGCGTGGATATTCATGTAAGCTGTTCTTGAGAGGCACGGGACTCCTATTTTAGGTGAATGGTTTGAAGACTCACCTTGGCCTTGTGGAACTTTCTTAGAACTGCATTTTCCTTTTAGGACTCTTTTACCCAATCGTGCATAATTCCTTCTCTCCTTCACAAAGTTTAGACCAGCATTATGGTCTAATGCACTTCCCATTTCCCCTCACAGGAATGTATCCTAATATATCCCTAATATGTTTTGCAGTCTTGTCATCTGCTTTTTGGAGGACCCAAAGTAAAAACCTAGTATGTAATAAATTCTCAATATCATCATATTTCCGAAAGCAATTCAAAGAGATAAGTACCATTATTATCTCAATTTTACATGAAAATATTTCTGTCCTGTTTTTACAGGTCATCTTCTTACACTGGCCAAGTTCTGCATCTGTGGATCTGCTTTTGTTAGTCTGTTAGTCCTGCTTTCTGTTTTGGTTTGAAAGACCACTTTTTTCCCTTCAACTTTGGTCTATCAGTTGCAGAGAATTCTGAATCTCTCTGTAATTTCCCAAAGTTTATATTTTAAAGTTTGTACTACAGTTTTATTGGTATAACTCTAGTTATTCCTGCTCTAATTTTGAGCAAGTACATACCAAGCTGAATCATAAATAAATTTCCTCTACTAAAAGGGGCTTTCCAAAACATGCCTACCACTGCTGTCATTTACCCTAGGAATGGGCTTTCTTTGTGTGGCCATTTTCACACTTTCTTTGTGCACAGGTTCTGAGTTCTTTTCAGTGCTACTGGTGCTATGTGGAATAGGAACACATTATAGGGATCGCCTGCAATCTTCACAGGAGGGAAAAGATTTCAACTTAAGCTCCACCAGATAGAGTCTTTCTGATGGAGCAGAAGTCATTTACTATGTCACAGATAGTAATCTACCCATTCTTGATTTCACAGTAACTTCGTCTTCTCCCACTTTCTATCTCTCTAGGCAATAGGATACTTGAATTTTACTGATTAACTTTCTCAGTACTCTTCAATCAAGCCACTTTAGTTTTCTATTATATATTTGAACAATGTATGAATACTATCTCTAAAAAATAAAATCTTGATTATTTAATAACAGTGCTACAATTGCTCTTGCAGAAGGATTTATAGCACCTTCTAAATTACCCATTTCTACTGGTTCCCTTACTAGGTCACTCCCTGCTGGTTCTTTGACACTCACAGGAAACTCATAGGTCAAACTGATGAAAATGAGGACTCTGACCAGTTGGATTTCTCTGTTTATTCATGCTCTCCAACAATATAATTTGGGGTAACTAGATAAAGGGCAAAATGCCTTATTTTGATATTTTTATGGGACATATATTGGGTTTTTCATTAGTCATTTAGTTAAATAGAGGCAGTCTATACCTTTATAGTATGAGAGATGGCTTATTTTTGAACAATCAACAGCTATCATAATCAGCAGATAATTACACAGGGAGTGAAATTTGTTCCTGAAAGTATAATCATGTTTTTAAATAATAAGAAAAATAAAGGGCAGCTAAAAGTTGAAAATCTGAACATCACTTTAGGGGTTATATGTATACAAATAATATAACTTATAAATAAAAATTTGAGACATCTCTGGATTATTTTCAAAATTAGTTGCTAGATTGCTAAAATAACCTTTTTATAGTCAATTTCACTTCTAAGACAAAATGTAGTACAGTCCCTTATGACAACAAAGAAATTTCTTGTATAGTAATACTTATATTTTATATAATATCAAACATTTTGGCATGCTCATTTCAAAGTCTTTCAGCAAATATTAGCCTTTATGTTATTTAAAATACCCCAAGGAGTTCTGTTTCATGTCTCTCACCAGCTATTTGTCTTTTGTAGGGAAGAAACATTAAAAAAAAATTAAAAATTTAAATACTTCATTGAATAACACATTTGGAGACATAATAGGGAGGCAGCAATTATTTCTCTTTCAAATGAAGCAAAGAGCCCTACATATATATTTTTAAATCTTGATAAATCTTGTGAGTTAAATCAATTGTGATTATCTAAGACTATTAACTGAGATAAACTATAAAAAGAAATACTCACCTAGAAAAATACTTATAGCATCTAATAGACTATATGTATTAAATATATATACACACACATGTATATATATTTAGATCATTGGATTTAGTTACAGAGGAAAGAAATGACTGAAAATATCTTGAGGCCATAGAGTACTAGAATATAAATTTGAACAAAGAACCTGAAAGTGTTAATGCATCATGAAGAAAGTAAAAGCTCCATTATTTCTCTCATTTCTAGGAGGATGGCATTCACCATATTTTGTGTATTTGAACACAGTTTTTTAAATTCATATCATAACCATGGGAATTACAGGCATTTGGGCACTAATAATTTTTCTTTTTCCCTAGGAATAATAGGGATTTTCTTGACTAGAAGGATATTATAGTATATTCTGTCTCAAAATTTAAAAAAGTAGGTTTACATATATGATTTCTTTTTTTAAACATGAAAATCAGAAATTAGCATAAAGTCCCCACAGTTTTTTAGAAGTTTTCTCTCCTGTTATTTCCTCAAATGAAAAAAAATAGGTAATTTTTCCCACAGTTTAGCTGCATTTTAAAAAGCTGAGTTCATTCAGTGAAAGAAACAGAGGGAAAATCCTCTGACCTTGGCCAGGTACACAATTATTTTGCAAATGAAGTGGTGGGATGTGTGACTTTTTTAATGAGACCAAATTTGCATCACGTTGTAATCTGATTGCTAGTGTACACCACTTGAACCTGACCCTAGGGTTAAACCACTTCTAGTTAATTTATAAAAACAATACATACCTACAAGGTTAGCCTAGAGTATATGATTTACTAATACTACACTGTATTTTAAAACGTTCTACTTAGTTTATTGTACTGTTTTAAACTAATGCACTAGAAACATTTCTTGAAGGTTAAGATTTTCCATCTTAATTCTCTTGGAAAAATCCATTTGAATATAATAGGCAGGAGGGTTAAGTAGTTTTTAGACTACTTCCTTCAAACTTTGTACAATTAATCTCATGTTACCTAGTATGAGCTGTCCTCAATTTCTCCATGTGAATGTTTGGAGCGTCCATGTAAATGTACTTTAATCATTTGAAAGTAGAGAAGGATTATTTCTCTGAATTTCCTTCCATGAATGATTAGATAAATCAATACTTAAAGGAGAGGGACATGAGTCAATGTTGATGCAAGGCCTAAATAAATGCCCAGTTGCTTGATTTTACTTGTCAATGAATTGTGTGGGTAAGTCTAGAAAAATATTATGTATCCTAGTGCTGCTTTTCTCTTTTGTCTGAATTACATCAGTTATTTCACATGTGACAACATTAAGAGAAAAATGAAATTTATAAAATATTCATTGGGGAAATGTTTTTATACTTTTAACCTTTATTTTTCATCATAATGAGACATTAAAGATACAGATCCTTCACATATGAATGATTAAATTAAAACAGCTAACTCAAATTTATTGAATATGTTGCCTTGTATGTGCATATGGTCCTTCATGTCCCAATTACCTATAGCAGGTGGAACCATTTTGGGATGACTTGGGAAAAAAACTTGCTGCCATAGTAGGGCTGAGTTTTGGGAGACAGACTCACCTCCACAAACAAAAAGTATCATGTCTGCTAGGAAACAGAATATTTGAAGGGTGTGGCAGTAAAGGTGGTAAGAAACAGGTACCTTCTAAAATTTTGTGAAGGTAGATTAGATGCATAGAAATTACAAATAAATACATATAATTAAAGGACTTGAAAGCTGTCCTCACTAGTCCTGAGTGATTTTAATCATCTTTGCATTAAATTATACAAATTTTTATTGTGTCCTAAATATAATAGAAATATGATAGATCAAGAACAGGGCTTATTGGGTTGCTGAATTCTACAGTATAAGTTTTCCTTAGCAAACGATATAAAGAATGCCTTGGGGAAAAACAACATTCTAGAAGAGTAACCCCAAGATATTTCTACTTCTTCTGAGAGCATTGGACCAGATCTGACTCTTAAAATATTATAGAAATCTTAGTAAATTTATTGAAGGAAAAGAGAATGAATATATTCACAATGGTTAAGTGATGATATGCTGGATGTTATGTGATAACCTTTGCAGAAACTGAGGGAATTAGTTTCCAAGTCAGCACTAACATTTTATGTACTTCAGCCTTTCTTCTCAAAATGAGGTCCACAGGTCAACAATACTGACTTCTGAGAAATGTAGAATCACAGTCCTCACTTCAGAACTGCTTAATCAAAATCTGTATTTTCATATAATCTTCAAGTCATTCTTAGATGTATTAGAGTTTAAGAAGCACTGCTCTACAAGTAGAAGTGTCTGGCCTGATGAAAATTTTGTTTTTATTTGGGAAGCCTAATCTCAGCAGAAGGTGGAATTTAGAATAAGTCTACTCAAATATTATTATTCATATTCTGATCCTGCTATGATTCTGAAGCACTTGCAAGAACATCTTTCACAAAAGCAAAAAACATTTCACTGGCAGTACAGGGAGTTCAGAGCAGTGTGGTGCCCTCACAGTAGACTAAAATTTTGTCTGTGATTTCAGGCTATCAAAGTAAAAAAGAAATGTACTCCTATGTCATAAATGACTTTTTAGTATAGTAAACAAAATTGTATCATTGGCATCAAATTGCTACAAACCAATATTGTTTGAGAGTGCATTTTGGGTCTATGAGCTTTCAAGATATCATTGGCAAAGTTTTGGTTCTGGAAGAAGAGTATATAACTCACATTATTGCTGAAAGAAAGGACAAAATAAAAAAAAATCAAGGAGATAGATTTCCTTAAATCTTAAGAGAGATGGGATATTTATAAGGCTGTCTTCAATCTATAATAATGACTTCTTAATGAAAAGAAGGCAGGAAGATTATTTAAATAC
This sequence comes from Daubentonia madagascariensis, assembly GCA_023783475.1. Classification (NCBI taxonomy): domain Eukaryota; kingdom Metazoa; phylum Chordata; class Mammalia; order Primates; family Daubentoniidae; genus Daubentonia; species Daubentonia madagascariensis. The sequence continues at coordinate 260,710 of JAKFHU010002088.1, forward strand.
TGTAAATAAGAAATCTAGTCAAGTCCTCAACCAAAGGGAACCTGATAGATAAGAGGTCACAGATAATCCAAAATTACAATGAAAACAAACCAGTCAAAATATGGTAAAACATGGATTTAATATAAACCTCCTTTTTTTCTGTGGAAAATTAATGCCTTCCTGTGCTTCCCCCAGTTCATCAAATGCTTGCTTAAAAAGGGATCCTATGGAGCAGTAAGTTTGGGAAACTTTATTCCTTTTTCTTTGAACAAATGCTTATTTGTAACTTAGAACCAATTGCACCTTCGGCAGTTTATATTAAAGGCTGTGAGTCTACTTGAAGTGGGGATACTTGTCTAATTTTGCTCAATCTGGGGTTTTCAATAAAATTAACTTGGGAACTTCTTTTTCATGAAAGGAAGACTAGATAACAAAAGGGAGCACTATGTTCTCGTTCTCTGACTATAGCCTTTGCTCTTCTTTCCAGCATTGGATTTCATGTTGTTGCCATTGTTCAGGTTTCAAATCGCTGGCTCGTAGGTGCCGTGATTAATCCTAACCCAAAGAAGAGTCTGATGACTTTGGTTATTTTGCTTACTGAGCAATTCTAAGTAACTTTTTGCTTCTTTATTCCATATTAATCCATAAAATGACATTCCTTATAATAGTTATTAATTGAATCAAACCGAAGTTCATCTTATTATGTGTATCTTAAAAGGGTTTATTCATAGTTTATTGCTATTCACTGTTCTTAAAGAACTTGATATGGATACAAAATTTTTTTTTAATTTACCCTAATTTTCTCATTTAAATTATAAACCATTAGTTTCTATGTTATATATTGGGAGTCATATAACACATTTTCTTCTATCCAGGTATTCCAAAACTTCAAATTTTTGTTGAATGGTAAGCACAATGCACTTTTCTTTTAACTTTGTGCAGCAAGAAACACATATGGTATCTAACATTTACTAGTAGATCCAAACAACAGCCATCTTCTAATATGTGGAAAGTTTTTCATGATTTGCAAAATTTTACTATTTTTTATGTTTTATATTTTTACAATAATGAATCAAAAAACTCTAAATCCACTTATGCATAACATACTAAAATGACTATATATGGGTCAGAAAAGTACATGTTTCACCAATGTACTTATCCCTCTATTTGTTCTTAACCCACAGACTACTTACATGAGTAAAATTAGTAATCTGTTCCAAATGTATTATTTATAAAAACATATCCATTTTATATCATTAAAACAAAGCTTATGTGTTATATAATATGGGTTTTAAATTACTCCATGCCTTATTTTGAGGTCCTTCAAATATGTAGTTCCTCTTTATACATTTTAGAACTTTTACAATTTAGATATAACCTCCTATTCCATTGATAATTGGTACTTTAAAAAGGTTACATAGGCATAGCTGTCACTGTAGACAATATTCAGATTCTGTTTTTTACTGAATAGCTCTCATTCAGGATTCAGAAATGTAATGATAAAAATGTAAGGAATAAGGTAAATTAAAAGATAGCATTTTCTTGAAGATACTATTTTTTGAGAACTTATCCAAATATAAACCTTGATAAAGTGATCAATTCAGAAACTGTTTACTTGCTTGATTATGAAATATGAGCACTGAAATGAATGATGGTCTCAAAACATATTTATAATGTCCCCTTGGAATTTATGTTTTCCCAACCAATAGAGAATGTTGTCATGAATTGAAATCAGCACTTAAATTATTATTTCTGAGTCAAGTCTAAATTATCTAAATTCATTGATATCATATTTAATAAATTAAATACGAATCTTGAGAGGTAGCTTGTTCTCTTCATCCGTTCGAGTAACATTTATTGAATGTCTACTATGTGTAATGAACTGAGTGAGACTGAGACTTCTATACACAAGGCATAGCCTGAGCCAGTCATGGAAACAAATAATTTTAATGCAATATGATGAGTGTTAAAATAAATGCTATATTAACCATAATTAGCTGCTAAATAACCACCATGTACATTTTAACTAACAATACCTTGGTGCTATAGGAATAGAAATGATAGGATTTATTTTTGTGTGCATATGTGCATTCATTCATTTATTCACTTATTCAACAAGTAATTATTGACACCTACTTTGTACAGAGCAAGGCACTGCCCTTGCTCTGTGAATACATCACTGGATAAATTCTCAAATATGTCTTCTGCTATAGAAATTACAATTTAGTGGTATGAAGAAAAATTTCCTTGTAAATAACCTGGGTATTGAAGAATAAGTAGGAATTCAGTAGTTAAAGCAAAATGTTGGGGGAAGGGAGAGAGAAGGAGAGAAAAAGAGAGAGAGAGAGAATTAAGAGCAATAAATAATAAATGAAATTAGACTCTAGCTAACATTATTGTCAATTTATTGAGAGAATTTCAAAAAACTAAATCATCCATGAGTCTTTTCTATACGTGCAATGTCTGTAGGTACCAATATTTTAAGGTTTTTAAGAGTTATAGATTGAAAGATGGTGTAATTTTAAGTGAGTGGGATATTAAGCTATTTAAAAAGGAGAGCCTCCCCTGAACTGAGCCTCCAGTCAGATGTGCTTATAATTTTAGTATAAATAGAAGTGGTATTATCTGAATCCATTTGGAGCAGAAACTCTAATGAGTTTATGTATTAGGCACCTTGGTTGAATTAGTCAAGGATGGTTTCCTTTTAGGAATTAGCATTGTGAACCCAAGATCAGTAGTTCCAAAATTCTGATCCACAAACAATCTGCATCAAAATGACTGGAGGGTTTTTATTTAAAAAACAAACAAACAAACAAACAAACAAAAAAACTGATTCCCCATCCCTACAAACGGAGGTTCATCAGTAGATATATAGGTGGGCCTAGGAAGTAAAAATATTTTTTTTTAAACTACCCAGATTATGCTGTTGTGTGAGCAGGTTTTGGAATTATTGCTGGATGGTTAGTTATGTCCACCCAGATTTAGGAATTTCAGATCGAGTAAGAAATGAATAGGAAGATTGACTGGGACTCTAAAAACTAGCAACCAGAACAAAGGTTCTTAATCAACGTTTTCCCAGGGCTTCACCTTGTACATGGTAGGCACATAGTAATTATTTTTTGAATGAGTGAATTCTGATACGTTTTACACATCTACTTAATTTAAGGCCATGTGTATGAGTATATATGTGTGCTCATCTCTTTAACCACTTAACATGAATCCTTTCTAAGGATTGTTAGCATTTCTCTATCAAAGGAAGCTAGAGTCATGATCTTAGTTTCATTTCCAGTCATCAGTATCACATTTTATATCCATTTCTTTTAGACCTATGTCCTCCTTTTCTTTGGTTGCGGAATTAATGAGAAGGAAAATAAAATCACCACTCATCCTTTCGGTGGTTTGTATCACAGCATCCAGTGATTTTTTGGGAGGAAGAACTCAAATTTTCTTTTGGACCTTACCACAGACAGACATTCTTTTTATTGACCTATTATTTTTTTAACTTTAAATTACTCCTCTAAGTGTCAAGACCAAAAAGACCACCACTCGTTGGAACCAAGGAGGCTGATCGAGTTCCAACCCAGGGAAAATCTAAAGTATTTTCATCTTCCTGTGTTTGGATCATAGAAATAATGCCAGAAATCTTAGAAAGAGTCTATCTAAGAATAATAAAATAGTAATGAAAGCACTAGTGATATTAATTAATTATAGAGTAAAAAATAGGACAGGTAAAATAAATTTAGAATAATCTATATTTGCTTTGAAAGAGTGAAGGCAGAGTAGTAGCTAGATTATTACCCTCAGGTTTATAGAGGCATTTTCAGAACAATTTAAATTTTTACTTCTGAAGAGACAAACTATGCTTACATTTATTCATTAATTTCTCTGAAAATGCCATAGGTAGTTTAATCCTAATTTATATATTGGTGACCTGAGGAAGCAATAGGATGTATGATTGAGTGGGTCTTCTGTAGCTGTTCTTCAACAGAATATAGAATTAATTGTGCTTAAATATTGGATTACAGTCTGTACTTTGCTTTAAGATTCTGATATTAGTCAAATAAATACTTATTTAGTACTAACTATAGGTAAGGTACTATGAAAAAAATGGCAAAAATGTATGCAACATTAATCCCTGACCTCAAAAAATTTATATTTAACTAAAAGAGGGTTTTTTTAAGACCTATATTTCTCTGTGAGGATTAAGTTCTCATCAGTCATATACAATAATTTAATTTAGTTTAATAAGATTATTTCTAGCCACAATATATAATGGAAAGACAGTCTAGATTGGGATCTGTTATTTACGTTTAAAAATTGCATTTTTTCTATCTCCTTTGGCTCTAGTTTTGTAATTTAAAATATGAAGGAGTGGGAATAGGTTTTCTCTAAGTTGCTTTTTTATTTAAAAGTTTCTATTACAGTGTGTTCATGTTGTGTGTGTGTGTGTGTGTGTGTGTACAATTTTGGTTTACAAGATTCCCCCAACCCAGTAATGTCAGCATTGAGAAATTCTAGGTTCATCCCACACACCAAATAGTTGTATGACTACGGTTAAGTCAATGGAAGTCTTGGACCAAGTGAGAGTTATCTAAGGTCATTTCAAGCTTTAACTAGTCTCGTTGGTTATAGAGATGGGAGAGGCTAGATAATTAGCAAAAACATACAAGCAAAAACACACAGGATCCTGAAAAATTAGGAGTACAAAGATTCTGGCCTTTCCTCTATGTGGAGGAAAATACACACACACGCAAACCCCCTCACGTGCACCATTAGTTATAGATAGCCCATAACCAAAGGCACTTTAAGTGATTAGATATATGTTTCATTTACTCGCACATATATTTCCTACTTGCTGGAATTTTCATTCAAATCAGAAGAAAAGAAGGAAGAGAAACAGGGGCAAGATGGTAGCCCTGGGGCTAACTTTACCTTTCCATTCCCACTTTTTCCAAGCACTGTTCACTGTACCATGTCCTTGGAATATGGGGCATTTTGACACCATTTCTAGCTAAGCACGAAGAAGGAAGCACCAACCCAACCTACAGAGGAAGCCCCAACCCACTCTATCCCTTAAAGATATGTGGAAAACCTACTGATAATTAGGAGATATTTTATTATTATGGGGGAAAGGTGCATACATTGGCTTGAGATCATTCTGGGTTCAAATACTATATCTACCTCTTGCTGGCTGTGTCAATTTGTTCAGACAGATTACTAAATCTCACTGAGTCTATGTTTGCTAATGTAAAAAGAGGGAAACTAGTAACTGTATTTCAGGTTGCTTTGAGGTGGTAGATAATCTATATTCAGCATACACATCATTGGGTGGTCTCTTAGTAAATGTTACACCTAAAATTATATATGCCCATGCAAAATTAAATGCATAAACTCATATATTGACTCAATATTATGGGTATATTTATGAATACAAATATATATATCTCCATGATTCTACCCATTAGGGTAATCACCCTTGCATAAAAATCTACCCAGCAGGTACTCTTCTAGTTTCTTGGAATCTAGCACCTTAAGGGGTCATTAGGAACCACATAGTCCAGTAGCTTCCAAATCTTATGCTTTAGAGATTATCTAAAATATAAGGTTTGAAGATAAGATTACACGGTAGTTACTTTTTTTTTTTAAATGCAGTTAGCACAGGAATACAGAGGCAGAGGAGCCGGTGAATGGGGAAGGTTGAGTAGGTGGGTCTTCACATGACCTCAACCACTTGTCAATCAGAACAACTCTTGTATATTTAGTTTTCATGTATTTTGTTTGGAAAGTTTTTTCTAATGTTTAACTCATAATACCTTCCCCATCACCAAGAGAAAAAAAAACACAGATCCAGCTCAATCTCTCATTTTGCACATGAGTACCGACACTAGTGGGCTTGAAGGGACATTGGGATGGTCACACAATGGTTGTCAGTGGCCAAATCAAAGCTTAAGCCCCCTTTTCTCGCCCTTGTTGAAATTGTTCCTATTTTTGGTTTGCTTTTTGTTTTCATTCTCACTCCCCATTTATTTCATCTAACTCACTTTTTTGAAAAGGTTATTAGGTTGGAACTTCAGAGATGGATGTGTAGCCAAGTGTTTTTTTGATTGCAGTATAGTCTTTGAGAACATCTCCAGTAATATTCTAGTCAACAAGATGGCCAAATGGAGGATAGACAAGTTAGCGAATTTGAAAGTCATTGAAAGTTGTGATTTGAGCATACTGACTGATGGATTTGTCTCATTCTGAAGGGATTTGAGGTACTTCAGGGACGTTTTCTAGTTGGGTTACATTTGAGATTTTATAAATTTCCTGGGTAAAGATTTAACAACATGCTTTTCTTAAAAGTGGATGACAACATGACAGCAGAAATGCTAACAGGTTATATCGCTGTTTCACAGCCCTGGTTGTAAAACCTGCTTCTGTCATGTGAGGAGCTTTATAAATGTAAGGATGCAGTCCACACCAGTTGAATCTCTCTGGAGCTGGAGCCTGGCATTGCTGTTTTGTAAAAATCTCAGTTGATTCTCATATACAGCAAGGGCTGAGGACTACTGGGTTAGATGAGTAAAAATTCAAAATGTTTTCAACATGTGGGACCAGAACAGGAATCATTTCTGTTGAGAATTAAATCAAGCTTCAGTAGGCTATGACCATGTTATCAATGAACGTCATGGTTTATCATATTCTTTCCCATTACAGTGTTCTCTGGCACTGTAAACTGCTAAGGACTGTGAGTAAGAGCTAGAAAAACAACTCTGTAGTCTTAAGTTGCTGTGAGAAAGTCCTATAAATAGCATTACTTTAAATAAGGATGAATCACCCTGTCCTTCAGGCAAGAGGTTTTATTATTTTTTTTCCTTTCTTCTTCTTAACACTTTGTTATTCATTGCAGATGGGAAAATAAGATCTATACTTCCATGACCCTGAGTTACTTCTTCATTAATAAGTTGCCTGGTACCTTTAAGGTGAAAAAGTAACATAACAAGATCTGGGTAAACGGAAATGGTTTTAAATTAAACAAGCTTTTAGTACAATGTGTTTATCTCACATGCACTAATATGTTCACTAAAGTGGGATAAATGTAAGGCATTTGTGCTTATAATTTAAATTTTTGTTATTTTGGGCAAAAGTCATCTAATGTCATGTTCAGTTCAGAAAATGCGTGTCCAAAAATGGCCGTAGTCAGCATTAAATGTTTTGTAAGGACACACTTCACAGCTGTATTCAGCTACCACATTAGAATCTCAAACTAAAAGGAAACTAATTTTTTATATAAATTAAATGTTTTATATAAAATAGCACAAGGGAAATAAGTGCATAATTATTAATATAGCCTTAAATTTGGGATTTGTCTAGAAAGGAAGTTTCTTGCATGAATTTCTTGAGGTATATGGGAGTATCACTAGGAATCCTCCAAATTTCTCCTAGTCTACCTACTATGGTGTATGAAATCCTCAAAGTTTCAGATATGTGAGTTTTGAAGAATTATAAACCTTTCTGAATGCTGTGTTAATGGTGGTGGTTCTTATCAACTATTATGACACATTGTATTTCTGATAGCAATAACACTATTTCCAGTCCTACCTACTACTCTACAATGAGATCTTGTTATTTCCCAACAAGGTGAAGTCTAATTCCCCTCTTCTTCAATCTAGAAGAACTGATTTCTTTGACTCATAGATTATAGCACAAGTGGTGCTGTATGACTTCCAAGTCTGGGTCATAAAAGATGATGCGGCTTCCATCTTGTTCACTAAAATATTTGCACTTAGAGCTTTGAGCCACCATGTTAGAAATTTGACTACTCTCATGGCCATCATCTTTGACAATGCTAAGCTGCATGGAAAGGCCACATGTAGGTGCTCCTGGCTGGCAGTCCTACTCTTTAAACCATTGGAGCACAGTTTCCAGACATATGCTTGAAGCCATTGTGAATTCACCAGACCAACCCTTCTGCCGCATGAGTACCACTGAATTTCCTCAATGACATGAGAAATGGAGGAAATGCCAAGTTTATCTCTGCACAAATTCCAGACCCACAGAATTGGGACATTAATTTTTAAAAAGTTGTTTTAAGAACTAGATTATGGGTTATTTATTAACCACAAAAGCTATTGTGGATTTAGCTGACAAATACCAAATTGTTAGGCCCAACTTGGGAATTACAGGGATGATTAGAGCAGAAACATCGTATCTATAACTTTACATTTTTGGTTTGTTTTCAAAAATTAAAAAAGATTACCAGCTTTTTTGAGGTATACTTTATTTAATACATACCATAAAATTCATCTATTTTAAGTGTATAATACAATGATTTTTGGTAAATTTACTGAGTCGTGCAATTAACATCGCAATCAAATTTTAAAACATCTCTTTCTCTCACCCCAAAAAAGACCCTTACAGAGGGATTTCAGGATATTTTCCACAAACACATCCTTTGTGCCCACTTACAGTCACTCACTATTCTCCAAAGCCACTTAAGTTTAACTTTATTCTGTCTTCTGTATAAACGATGGCATGACTTTGGTCTGGTTATAGAATCCCAGGAGATCAAGCAAAACGTGTAAATCTGGAGCTGCCTTGAATGCTGACTAGGTCTGGGTTATTTTCTTAACAGACTCCGCCTCTGCCTTGTTCTCCAGTCTGTAAATTGCTATTTGAGAGCATGGACCTTGGATTGCTTCTGTTCAAATCCCATTCCCAACACATATTAGCTGTGTGTCACTTGATAAGTTACTTAAACTTTCTAATTCATAGTTTACTCATCTGTAAGCTGAGAATGATATTATCTACCACAGAAGGCTATCATGAAGATCAAATTAAATTATGCATTTAAAGTACTTAGAACAGTGCTCAGTATGATAACAACAATAATAGTAGCTGTTATTTAATGGGTGTTTTCCATGTAGTTAGCAGTATACTTCACATGTATTAACTCATTTAATCTTCTCAAAAACTTCATGAGGCAGTTGGTGTTAGTATTTATAAATGAGAAACAGTATACCCATGGGCGAATTGCTTCATTTCTCTTTTTCTACCAGAAAGTACAAAAGCCACTAACATCTCAATGAATAGCTGTTTTACTTGGCCTGGAACTTACTAGAGTCTTGTTTGAGTCATAGCTATTAGAATTCCCCATTCCTAAGAGTTTAAAAACCCATGAATTTTTCTGTCTTCCCAGCCATACTCTATCCTTACACACACACACACACACACACACACTCTCTCTCTCTCTCTCTCTCTTTCTTTTGGATCTAGAATGCCAACCTTAAATGTGGTAGTTTCTTAATAAAAGCTTGCAGAACAAATGCAGCTCTGTTGTGAGGGTGTCTGCAACTTTGAGAGAGGGTGAAAGCAAAAGATCAGGTTGGCATAAAGGGTTCTGCACTAGGGACTAAAGGTGTCTATGGTCATGTAAAACAGCATTCCTATACAGATCCCAAAATACATCAATCACTGTATCAGATGTTCAGTCTCCTTTTTGTGATGAAAGAATGATGTAAAGAGCTTTTAGGATATAGCATATTGAAGTGAATTTTTTAAAAAGCGAAGGAACCTAATCAATGAAAGTATGTTTGTAAGTGATTCACTAAATATTTGGCCAGGAGAAAAAGAAACATTTATTTAAACTACCTTATACACAACTCCTTTGGATACTACAGGCATCCTACTTGGGGTCCACAGTCCCTGGATTATACCATGATGGGTAATATACAACAAGATATTAACCTTGGCTGTTTGGGCTTCCAGTTCTGTTCTCCTCAAGGGTCTGTTGGAGCTTTGTCACCTTGTGTAAGGTATACAGGCAGAACTCTTCATCTGGCATATTTTGGTAATAGGTATAGTTGTTGCCAGATAATTAGGCTGATAAGAATAATTTGGAAATGATGTGGAAAAAATGTTTCATATATGTCTTTGCTAATATCTATCCCCCCACCCCCAAGTGTGCCTTTGGTTAGTGATGATATTCCATTTCATACTTTTATCTCTGTGCTTCATTTTAACTCGGCTTTGGTAACATGGCTTTTGCTTACATCCTCTCCTAAGCAGCTCATAAAACTTTAACACACAGGAATGATAAATTATAAAAACACATTTTCTGCTAAACTCTCAGATAAACTTAGCAACAAAGAAGCAGCTGGTACTTTATTGCCTACAACTTCCAACGTATTTCCCCAAAGTTCTAGCTAAACAAGAATACATTTATGTTTTATTTTTTATAATTAAGTAGAAAAGAAAAACAGCCTGGGATTGATGGGTTTCAGATTTAAAGTATTTCTGTTTTAATTGTCAGGCAATCAATTAAACAATTTCAGAAGATTTTAATCTCTCTCTTATTATGTTTCTCATTTCTCTCGGTTTTATCCTTCTAAATGAGAAGACTTTTTTTCACTTTTCAGAGAAATAATTCATTCACTGTAGAGATAAGCCAGTCAAATAGATCTGTGATGAAGTTTAAATATAGTGCATATGAGAGTGTTTTTCATATTTAAAATCTACATATCACTTTTTATGGACTACCTTTATATTCATTCACTCTACCAAGAATTACTACAGTTTATGGTCTGTAAGTGATTAAACAGGAGAAAATACTTCAAGAATGATTAACATGTATGCTTCCCAAAATAAATAAAATTTGTAACATGGAATATGCATACATTAATTATTCATTACTTACACTCAGTAATTGTGGAACCTACAGTATTCTAAGGACTACAGATACATTTATAGGTAGGAGCCCAAGACTGTCTTTTGGGGTGCTAGTAATATTTTACTTCCTGGCTTGAGCAGTAGTTACATGGATGTGTTCACATTGAGTTTATTCATTAAGCTGTACAATCATGACTTGTGTACTTTTCTGTATGAATGTTATACCAGAACTTAAGAGGGAAAAAAAAATCCTGAGCCATACTGAATGTTAGGAATTGTATATCTCCCCAAATTATCAAAGATCATCTTCCAGAAATTCTGTAAAAATAAATGTATTAATTATATTCCCTATCTCTTCACATGCAAATAGCAAATATCACTTTAGAAAACCTGATATGAACATTCTTTGCTCTTGTGCTTTTGTGAAGAATTCTGTCCTAATCTTCTCATAACAAGGAAGTAGAGTTAATCTAAGCAAGATCTGTGTTTTTTTATTCATTTATATCTTTCATAATCAGTCATATACTGGTGTTCATTAATCCACCCAAAACATGTAGAATACCTATTATGTGGCAGGCACTGTTCTGTGAATGCAATAATATAATGAACCAAAGTGTGTGGGGGGGGAACACACCTCTGTCCTTAAGCTGTGCATGGTTTTGTTGTAATACCAATATTAAACACAATGGTTGAGTTAAATAATAAAGTTCTATATATACTAAAAGTTTTCCAAGTGAGGGGCTAATGGACTATTTCTCCTTGGTTCAGTCTGTGATAGCATCACCAAGCAAATGATGTCTGAACTGAGACGTCAAGGATGTATAAAGAAAATTTCTTATTTGATATAATGGGAAGTTCAGAGTAATATAAATTATTTTTCCAGAGGCTTGACCACATTGTCTGCCATTCACACTTTTGGCTTTGCCTTGGGTCTGATTATTCTCATGGTCATAAGATGGCTGCCAAAAGAAACAGTGGTGGCCTGCTTCCTTTTTCACGTCCAGCAGGAGAGGGAAAAAAGTCTCAATTCACCAGTTCACTGAAAAGTGTCATACATTTACTGACTTAGGCTCTTCTGGAGATTCATTAGGGTTGATGGATATTTGAACACGTCAGGATTTTGTAATGAAAGGTCAAACAAACCAAGGTGTGAGATGTGTGGTGGCATGGCTCCTGACTAGGCAACCAGTGACTTCTACCACAATGGGGTTCTTCAACAGGGCAATCAATGAAGAGACTTTAGAGAAACCATGGTTTCCTGAAATTTTATTAATTTTTTTATTTGTGTGTATGTGTGTGTGTATATATATATATATATATATTCATTTTTCTGGGGAAAGGGACCAAATCTTCCAACATATTTTCAATGTGGTATATTGCTCCAAGGTTCTAAAAAAAATGCCACTGAGAATGATCATAATAATCTCTTGCAGCACCTTTATACTCCCTTACTTTGTGCTTATAACATTTTAGGGAGCCTGGCAGTATCTATATTACTACCACCATCATCATCACCATTGTCATTATTATGATATATTATTACACTTTGAGAGGTGAAATCACTTCCTCAAGGCCACATAGCTGATGATTGTTGGATTCCATAAGAATTATCATGGTATTTAATGATTTTTCTTTACTGCTTGCCTCAGTAGAGAGCACAGAAAGCAATAATCATAACAAGCTCAACCCATTTCCCATATCACCTTTCCTAATCCCAGTGCTTTTTCTTTTTACAGATCTAGCAACATTCTAAAAATGATCTTTGCTTTCAATCTTAGATAAAAATCAAATTTAGAAAAATAATTTTCATCAAAAGCAACTGTACTTAATTAGGATGATAGCTAATTTGTAGAAAGTAAAGGCCCGACTACGAATTATTAAATGAGTGAAAACATGGCACATGAATCTTCATTATCATTTAGTCAGAAAAGGGTCTTTTGGTGATGGAATAATTAAAGTTCAATGATGAAAGGATTTAAGCAGTTTTCTAGTATGGAAATGTGTCAAAAACAATTCTTAAATTTGCTTTCATTGGATAAGTATTTCTAGTCTATAAAGGATTATTTTATCTCAAGAGGAAAAATTACAATTGTTTATTTTAAATGTAAGTTAACAGTCCAATTTTTATTCAATCAAGCAATCAGCTCTCCATTTTTTTTAAAGTACTGATTTCAAGATTGATTTTTTTTTTCAGCTAGGCAGAATAACATTTAATGGAGATATTAGCAAACAGTTTTGTTTACCATATGTGTATAAAGTGAAACACTGTCCTGGTACTGCATGTCCAAGTGTTTGTACTGAATGCTTCCATAGTATCAATAATGACCCAGTATTCAAAATTAGATGTAGCCCCAATTTCTCAAATGCTTGAGTGATCATTTTCTTTAGTAATTGAGTTCCTCATAGAATTCCACTGCTCTGATTACTCGTTCAGTAATCTAAGCATATTAATTTGAAAAGCTGCATGAGCTTGTGGCCAGGATAATGGCAGTGAAGTAATTGCAAGGAAATCTTTTACAACAGACTTATTTTCATCTAATAAACTCTTCCCTGATGGTTACCCGGCATGCAATGAATGTGATATGAGTTCTAAAACGTATGTGCATTAAAATATCTGTTAAAGTAAAGATTAGATATTCTAGAATATGTTTAATAATCATATAAAAAGTTGTTTTAAAATAGTGGATTTTTTTTTCTTTTCAGCTTTTTAGGAGGTCTGGATTTTAAGAGGAAAGCAATTAATTTGCTGAGCATCCACCAGGTGACTGAAATTATGCTAGATGCCCTCCCTGTTGTCACAGGTGATCCTCACAGCAGCATTGTGTGAGACCTTACTATCCTTGTTATGCAGATAAGGAACAGGGAGATCAGATTAGTGAGGTTATTTTTCCAAAGTCACTTATCCAGACTACAACTCAATTCTGTCTTATTCTAAGCCAGTTCACTCTCCAGGTCCTGCCTTATCAGAAAATCTTAACTATATTTTTAGGGCTATATTTCCACATTTAACTTATGTGTATAAAGGCTCAAGTTTCAAAGTCCAGAGTTACATTAGATGATTCCTAAGTGGAGAGATTAGGACCATCAATATTGTATTTATTGTGTGACATCTATAAACTTGCATTGTACCAAAAAGTCACATTATTTTCTATTAGTTAGATCATTCTTAAACTGTCAACCACAAGAAGGCAACACTCCATCTTTGTAACCATTTTTATAATAAGTACAAAGTCTACTAACTTATTAGCACTTTGGAGAAATGAAGAACGTATTTCTTGGTTGGTACTCCATAGATGATACCACCAAGACATCTGATTCACTGTGAATTATTCCTGGGGTGTTTACAATGCCTTATTATGCTTGAAAGACTCTGAAATTTAAGTCCAGTTGTTAGCAAGGATACTGGTTTTGTTGTTGCTGTTTATTTTTAATTCTGCCCTATAAACAGTTCAGTGCCTTAAATTTCATTAGATTCTGATTAAGTTAAACCCTTGTCAACTTCTATGGAAGCAGATTTTTTTTTTGATAGGCATTTGTTTGACTTTATTATCTTACTGAATCTATAGTCCTTCAGTTAATCTTTTAATAAACATAGTTCTTTAATTACTTTAAACTTAGTAAGGTCTTAATATGTCATGATTATAGGACACAAAAACATAAAATTTAAGACATTGTAATAACATAACACATGTATTTATAAAAGAGTACATGTTTATAGTAGCCTATAGACCTTATGAAACATAGATGATCACCATCAGTTTCTTTCTCCATTCTGTTTATCTCATAACTAAGATTCTACAATGACAGTTTTTGATTTAACTTCTGGTAGGAGGGGCTATTGCTCCTTTTCATATCTAGGCTTAAAAAATAAAAACATAAAAACCACCTGAGTTTTTTCAGGTTTGATTTTAATTTCTTACCAAGAAAGACTTTGTAGTCAAGTAATAATAATCATAATATATTGATTCTGTGCCTTACAATTTTCAAGATACTTTACTGTAATCATTTCATTTGATTCTCACAACAGTACAGGGAAGTTTTGTAGGGCAGGTAATCATGATCCACATGTTACTAAAACAAAAACAAAAAACAAAAAACAAAATACCTGGCCCCAGGGCTGGCAAAAGATTGGAGAGAAAAGAGTACAGTCTAAGAATGATGGCTTCTTTCTTTGTCTTTGGCCTTGGTGCTGTCCCAGTACTTGTCTCCATGGTAGCACCCTCAGGCCTTTATCCTCACCCCTATCTCAGAGACTCCCCCCCACCCCCCGCCGACTCCCCCCCTCCATTTCCTAAGACTTAGAATATAATAGCCTGAATCTTGTTTTTTCTGACATGTAGATACATTTCCCTTCAGTCCTTTTAGTAAGAAAATCCTACAGTTAAAATTTATTTCACTTTTCCCTTGCCTATGGAGTGTTAAGAAGGAAAGTGGTGAGGAACTGGAGGATCAGAGTACATTTTCTCTAAATGCTTTATTTCTTATTTGTTCAGTATTAATAAGGCAAAAAAAAAAAAAAAAAAAAAAGACTGTACTTGAAACTGCATTCCATTCCCCTGGCAGATTTACCCAATTAGAAGATATCAGCTGTTTACCATCCTGCACACCTGGAATCCTAATCCCTAACTCTCCCTCACCTCAATACAACCCCATAACTTTCACTTGCTTAGATCTGCTCATCTGCCACTTTAAGATGTTGAGAAACAGCTGCCTTGGGTTTGTGTGTAGGAAAATCCCACTCACCTAGCTGAAGGGGGAATTGAAGATGCTGGGATTCCTAATCAGATCTTGAAAATGTGAGAGTATATTGTGTCCTTCGGCCCTAGCTTTGGAACTCCAAATGAATTTATCCAGGTAATGTAGTTCATTAGTGCTCTTACAGACCAAGTATGTGTTAAATGGTGTGGCTTGAGAAAGGGGCTGGCATTGTTTCTGTAAAGAGGTAAATTCTAACTTACTGCTTACTAACTTGGAAATCAGCCTTTGGGAAAAAACAAGAGGCGTATGACTTGAGCTATAATTTACAGGCATTTAAGCTTTAGTTTTCTCAATAATAAACTGAGAAGTTGGATAAAATGTACTTATTTATGCTTCAAATTTAAAATTCATAGCTTCCTGTAACAAATGATTTATCAGTTATGCCAAGTTGTTTCACCATTTGGCCATGTTATATTAAGTTATAACTAGATTCAATTTTTACATGGGTTTAAGTGCTTATGCTTGCTACTGAGATATCATCAAGAAAGGTTACATAATAAACTAGGAAATTTTGATAAACCTGGGCCAAGTACTTTTTTTAAAACAAATTTAACCACAAAACAGCAACAACAACAAAAAAAACAACAAACAGGAAAATAACAGCAACAATTATCAAAACAACTAAACAAGCTGGAACAAACTAAACCAAGGCAAGGTGAATTGAAGTGTCTGAGGATGTTTAAAATGCACACTCATGAAGGGACAGTGAGCTCTTTGTTGCTTACTACTAACATTTGCAGGATCTGATGTTTGAAAAGTGAATTAGACTTATTTTGTTTGTCTAAGGAAAAGTAAAAACAATAGGTGGAAGTTATTAAAAGTTGACCCATTTTTGACCCTACAAGAGGAAGACATTTTTAGCAATTAGACTTGTCCCATAAAATGAGCTGCCTGGATCAGACTTGTCCCACAAAATTAGCTGCCCAGAGTGGTGATGTGTGCACAGTCCTGGGGCATTGGTGATAACACAGACTACAGTGATGTTATAGTGTGGAGTGTCTCTGATCCCATGACCCCAAAGCAAAGAGAACATTGCAGAATGGCAGGAATTGGTCCCCATTGGTTCTGCTTAGCCATGGCATGTGGCAAAATGCCATTGACCAGTAAAGCTGTGAGAATCTTTCACATCGCCTGTCTCCTTCTCCATTCTCTCTTGTGAGGACACCGGAAGTTTCAGCTCCAGACAAGACTTATGTAATAAAAAATGAGATGTCTTTTAAATAAAACCTTAGGAAATATAATCCTGTTCATTAGATTTACTTATTATAACTAAATAACAATCTACTTTGGTTTTGGGCAACTCTCTTCAACTCCAATCAAGTAAGTAAGCTTTAGTTTCTCCACAAAACATAAAACAACTATTGCCTTGTCCCCAGCTATGAAAATGCTCTAGGTAAAATCAAATTTACAACAAGGAGGCTATCTTGTTACATTTCCTTTTTTTCCTGAATTTTTTGTCTTTTCCTCTGTCTTTCAATGGAGACTAACCCAATTTGTTTCTAACAACATTTATTTTGAGAAAAAGAAATAACTAATTCCAAATAATCCCTTTGAGGAAAGAAATCAAATTCATAAAACAATAGAGTAGGAAGTTCTTTCCTTGTTACGCGATTTTGTGTTCCTAATTTTGCAAAACAAGTAATGAAAGAAAGGCCTGATTATGACAGTAATTTTATTCAGAAAAATCTAAGTACCCCCAATTTAACAATATAACCTGAACTAAGCAGGTATGTTTGTAGACAATATGTACTAAACCCTTAAGCACAAAGACTTTTTCATGTAGACCTTCATTTGAGGGCTACTTCTACCTCTTACTAGCTGTGTGACTCTGAGAAACTTATGTAATACTTCTGAGTCTTGGTTTACTGAATTTGTAAAGTAGAGATAATAAAAGGACCAACTTTATAGGATTATAAGAATGAAGCACTTAGCCTAGGGCTACCTGGATCAGTGTAAATATTCGATGAAAGTTTGCCATTATTTTAATGAATCTAAGGAAGGATAAAGCCTATGGTTTTGCTCTCTTTTGTTTTGATAGCTCCTTATGTGTGGATTTTGAAAGATGTGTTGAGCATTATTTTAGAATGATTTTGTGGTTTATATTTGTTAAAATTCCCTTTTCATGAGTTACTAGCCTTATCACTTTATATCTATATGCTTGAGGCATGACATTTAGACTTTTAGATGTTAAACACTTCATCTGTAAAGCATGAGACTGGACTAGATACTTCCTTCAAGTGCTTTTCATTTAGAAACTTCTTCAATTCTAAGAATTCTGCGAAATTTAGATTTTAAGGCTAAATACATATTTTGGCCATATATTGTGATATAAAAATGACTAATTTCTCAAAATGTAGTTTAAGGATCACTTGAATTAAAATAACTTGAGTTGGTTACAAGAATGCTGATTTGGAGGCGCCCATCTCAGCCCCAAAGCATTAGAGTCTTAGCCATGTGGTCTGGAATCTGTGTTTTATAACCAGCTGTCCAAGTGATTCATAGTTTAAGTGACTATTGAAATTTAAGAACTATTGCTTTGGAGTTAAAGATCAAATATGATTCTTGAATCAGTGTAATACCTTGAGGTAAAAGTTTTTGATTAATCACAGAGCTCCTTTACTCTGCTACTTGAATGAAGATTCTGAAAAGAAAATGAGATCAAGGAATTTCCAGTGGTTTCTTTTAACCTATTTTTTTCTTATTATGTCAACTGATTTTCTGTTGATTGGAAAAAAATCTGAACTTAGTGGAAACAAAAGTAAGTAAATGGCTGAAATACTTTGTTATTTTTGTGCATTAAAATAATTACAGAATGAATTGGGACATAGAAAAATTTTTTCAGGCACTGAACAATTTCATGTTTTTTAATGGAAAATGCATTAACTCCAGAATTTTGAAGATATTGAATAAGGAACATATTAAACATTGGCCAGGGGACAAAAACACCTTAGATTTTAATTGATTAATAGTTATTTTCAATACAGTGCCTTCAAAATGACTCACACAAATTATAACTGAGTCCATCAAACAGATTACTGATAAAATAGCATTTTTTAATGCAACTATAAGCAAGCAGTTTTAAAAATAGCTTTATTAAGATATAATTCCCACGCCATGTAATGCACCCATTTAAACTGCATACTTCAGTGGTTTTTAGTATTATGCATAGTTGTGCAACCATCACAAGCATTTTTTAACCACTTAAGACTCTCCATTTTTAGGAAGATGCTTGCTCAGCTACTAGTCTCTAAACTGACACCATACATTCCAAACAAGCAATTTCACTCAGCATTTTATTGACAAACCACTTTTATCAGAGTGCCAGGGGCTATCTGGGTGCAATTCTGTGAAAGAATGATTTGGAACTTTATGCTGGATCATTTGGGATTCCAAAGTAAATTCACCTGAAAGCTTATTTAGTGTGAATGAGAGTTGTCATGCAGCTTGATGAATGCCAGGCTGAAGAAGATTGATGATGGGAAAGAGAAGGAACTTCAGATCCACTTGCTGCAAGAGCACAGCCATCAGATTTGATTAAAGACTACATTGGGGTCAGATGCTCTTTTATGCTGGATTGTCAAGTGATTCCCACCTCCCCAAAAGGTAATATGCATTCCTATAGCGCCCAAAGGAGCACCCTTGTAGTGTGTGTGCACAAGTGTGACTCTTGGAGTGCATCATCCTACTCTAGATAACAGGGAAAAAAATCATCAAAAAGGTTTTTATTTGTGGAGTTAGTATTAGAATAAAAATAATAAATGGTACACAGGAAAAAAGATCATCTGTGAAGCATTGATAGTTTCCTCAAGGGATAATTGTCTCATTTAAAGCCATGAGTTTGCCATTCCTGCTTCTGGTCGCTCATGTAGTTTTTTGGAATTTACTTTTTAAAATTTGTCTGGTAGGAATAAATAGTTAGCTTTTTACTTCCTCTTCTAATGAATATTTAAAGGTGCATTTATTAAAAGATTAAGATGAATCTCATGATACAACTCTTCTAATTCTGAGTGACTGTGAGTTTATATTTAGCTCCATATTGCAATGTACAGGTATCTTTTGTCAATTCAGTTATTGTCTTTAGAAAATAATTAGCTCTTTGGTGTGTCAGAAAGTTTGTTGTATTGTATAATGTGCCTCTCTCCTTTGGCATCAAAATTCAAAAAACAAAATGCTTGAAATCTGACCACTGTATTTGGTAATAAGGAAAGCTAAATACCAGTTTGTGTGAACTGTCAAGGTGATATGGACCATTTGGAAAATGAGAACAACTGTGCTTTCTACCCAGATATGGCAGGATATTTGTATAACTCTGGAAAAGTTGCAGAAACCATGGCTATAATAGCAAACATCATATTCTTCATTTATTGCATATTATTATTATTTTGCCACCATAGAATTAGTGTCAAATTGGTTATTTGTTGCGATATAGCTGTTTTTAAAATAATTTTTAAGAAATTTAGTGGAAGTGAAAAATAATTGCATGCATATTGTAAGTATGTTGTATCTGTACATATTTGTGTGTTTGTGTGTGTCTACGTGTATCTTATTTGGAAATCTCCTTACAAGCCACCTGTTGGGTTCCCACTTGAATTGCTACGATCTTTCTGAGACTGATCTAATCAAGAGAAATCAAATCTCTGACTCAAACACTCAAAATGATGTCTGACTTGCTCATTGTTATTGCTTGAGTTATTTTACCCAAGATGAACATGCAGATGGAGAAAATCAGAGGGGCATTAATACTATTATATTTTTTTTAATTTTTGCAGTCTTATGTGAAACAGCAGTAAAATAGGATCAAATATTAAAAGAACTGAAAGTCCTGTAACTAATAAGCATTTTCTGAAATTTTTGCCTACAATACTTAGAACTTATTTATTTTTGTATGTAATGTATAATCTGTAATGTGCAATACTCAAAGCTCCTGTTTCTTCGTGACACGAATAATCTCAAAGTACAGAAAGGTATCCCAAGCTGTGACCGGCCATGTTTAAAACCAAATAAATTAGCTTAAATTCTCCCACAAACTTGGGATTGTTAATTATTTCAGCCTCACTCCATTATACAATTAAAATTTAAACTCTTGGTCCCTACATCTGTTAACAGTGGAAAATAATGAAAGAAATAATGTTGATGATGATTTATCATGACTTGCCAGTAGTAAAATACTAAATGAAAGGAAAAGGCTCTTTCTGGATTAAAAGACCTGGATGGAGATCACAATTAAGCAGCTGGCTCTAGTATTTTCCATTCTTAATTGATATTTTCCTTTGATTTCTCTCTTAGTAACTTAAGTAATAAGTAAATTCACATGCTAATTATGCTAATTAATTTTTATACTAAATATCTTTAGAAGTTTCAAAATTTGATTCTTCTTGAAAGGAAACCACCAAAATATAGTTATTTTAACAACTTTAAAAAGGAATAATATTCCTTTTTAAAAAAGTTTCTACACTGTTAAGTAGAATTAAAAATTTGTTGAGGTTGCATAAGTACACTTTCAAAATAAATAAATATTAACTGTTTACTTTTTTCTTTCTTTCTCTTTTTTATATATATTAATAATACCATACATAAACTTTGATCTGAACTTGGCATTCACTTTGGGATGCTGTAACTCACCAATGGTGATTGTTTGAAGCAACAGTTCTTGGGAATGTATTCAGAAAAAAAAAATGTGCTGGAAAAAAAATAACAAAAATGTCAACCCAATTGAGGAAGGGATAGACAAAGACAGCTTGAGAAACTCTTTCTTCATACAAACTTGAGTATAATATTTTCAATTGAATGCTTTTCAAAATATTTTTGGCAAAACTGATTGCAGTTAACTTTGAAGATAATAATGCTTTCATAACTTAGTGTTTTAGTGAATTTAGCATTTTAGGAAAAGAACAATTTAGCCAAATTATGTACAGTGCTTTCACATTTTTTAGGGAGAAGACCTTCTGGTCTTACAACTGATTTAACTACATTTTTCAATGTTCAGCTAGGTATCTGGAAGTGGATTTGAAAGCTTATAGATAGTTTAAATTGGGGTTGGGAAAGATAATCGCAAATGGAAATTCATTGCTTCTGAAAAGTGCCTCAAGAAATCTGGGATTCGATCTTCTTTAACACATTGATGGTTTAGAAGAAGAGATTAGATAGTAGTTAATGAAAGTTGCAAATGGATCCAAATTGATAGATGTTACCCAAGTTTATTAAGAATGCAAATATTTTTCAAAATGAAGAAACTAAGATAGTTAGAAACTTTCCTAAATGATCCTAGACAACAAAACTAAATTGTGATTTGTAGAAATAGTGAAAAAGTGCCATTCTAAGAGATTTAATGACATTCATAAAATGACATGTTAATTGTACTTCTACACAAATGGGATAGAGGAGCATAGCATTGAATTACTTTCTGGTTTATTATTTTAAGTTGAAGCATTTTAATACCGAAATATATATGTTGTATGATATCAATAGACTGGAATAGTTAACCGTAAAAAAGAAGGGTTACAGTATATTAATTTGCATAAATCGAACACTTGGCATATTCTGAGGTTATTGAAATATATGACAATCAAATTATACAAAGGAAAAAGCTAAATGACACAATATGGATACATATTGGCAGAATAAATTTATTAATTTTTCAAAAGTTAGTTGTAAGAGCTCCAGTTGATATCTTTCACTTGCCATATTTGATAGCAAGGTGATATTACATTGGTATAGTCTGGAATGTTTGTTGGTTCTTTCCGGTTTCTAATTTGTGTCAGTAATAACATTGAAGTGTATCATAAAATATGTCATAGACTGGTTTGTAAATGGAACACTTTGTTATAAAAATTGATTAAAATGTAGTGTCCAACAGGGATATGTTTCTTTAATTTATTTCCATAATTTCTAAATTGTCTAGGTGGTCCATTGTCCTTAGCATATGAAAAGAGACTTGCCAAAATGTTTCCAGTATTCTTCACTGCAATTTAAGAATTCAAAAATAGTCATTCACTAATTTTTCCTTAATGAACGATTTAAAAATTATAAGAGACTTAATATTTATCTAGTTCATAATAACTTTCTAACGACCATTTATTGATTTTCTGAAATTTCATAATTGAAATGACTTTAATATTTTTTCCTTATAAATTCCATATTCAGTTTCTGCTTTTGCTTCTAAAGAATATGGAAGAAGAGAAGGAAAAGAAGGAAAAGAAAGAACAGAAAAAGAAGAAAGCAGTTTGGGATCCTCTACTTTAAAGCTGTTCAATTAATATATTTACATACATACATAGTTATTTAATGAGTTACATAAAGAATTACATGTACTGAATATTTAAAAATAGGTTATTTTGGATATGTTTACTTTTTAATTTGATAGTTTAATCTTATATAATTTGGAAAAGGTACCTGCCAACAATAATATCAGTAAGTTTTTCCAACCAATATTTATTGAGCACTAAATTAATTAAATTTTAGGCTAAAATAGACATTCTTATTTTCATGGAGCTTATGTGTTGGGAGATGGGATAATAGACAATTTCATGGACAAATAAATGCATAATTCCTAATTCAGTGAGGCTTGGACATTTTACAATTTAAAGACTCCCACTAAATTGAAAGAATTATTCAAAGATATATGGCAGCAGAAAAAGAGTGGTTTTACTCTACAATGCTCATCTTGAGAAGGCAGGCAAGTTAGTAATCCCCTAGATTCACAAAATAAGCAAGGTCTCTGTCTGACGTGCCACTCTAGTGTAATTCCTTGAAGGGGAGCTCATCCCATTTGCTCTCCCCTCCATGCCCTGGAGTTAACAGTGTGAAATATAGGATTCTGAAAGGTACTTCAGGACTCTATGCCTATCCAAGAAGAATCTTCACTTTCTTTAGGATACAACTGGATGGCTTTACCTCAAGGCAAAATCTACTGTAACATGGGGTGAAGAGTTGAACTGTTTTCAGTGTTGGATTGAAAGTTTTAAAATCATGATCTTGACAGTTTCCCCCCAGGCATACTCTCCCTTTCTGTATTTGTTCACCAGATCATAGCGTATGGGTCTTTATATTTGCTCTGATGGATTTCTCTTGCTCACATTTTAGGATGTGGATGTGGCTTTCCTTGCATTTGTCAGTTTGATCTCATCAAATTTCTCCCATCAAGGAATCTTCATTGCTTCTAGTCAACCGATAGAACCTTTTTTTGTTTCCAAAATTGTTATGGATATATTCTGCAAAAACTGTCCCATTTGTGCTTTTTAAGAGGTTTAGTACTTGAGGAGAGGTGGATGCATGTGATCAGTTCACTTTATTCATATACTTTTAACTCTCTCCTCTTCTTTTCTAAGAACTCCATATTAGTTTGTATAAACAAGACCTGAGGATATTATTCAAGTAGACATAAGAAAATTAAAAAACCTATATTTTGTAACTGTGCTTAATGCTTATAATTTTGGTGTCTATAATTTTCTTTAACTAGTGTGAAATGAATATTACACTGTTTAAGTGCAGTAGATGAATTTAGACCACTCACTGTGGAAGAGGAGACTCTGAAATTTGCGGTATGGATAACACTGTAGTTGGATAGTTTAAGTTTGAAGAAATGAATCTGCTTTGTCTTTACAAGGTGGTAGTAAAAATGACCAGTGGTAAACATAGTGAAATAGTGGGATGTATCTCACTATGTTTACCACTGTAAAGCTGTATTGGACAGTCAATTGAGAGCCTGTTCTTTTCTAAATTGCAACTCTATGATCATGAGTTATTTAAAACTGAGGATGGGTGCATTAACAGTTGGTGGCATTCTGCCTCATCCTTCATATCTACTTCTTTTTTCTGGCCCATTTTATATCTCCTTTGCTTCACTCTCACTTTTATCTTGTTCTCTATTCTTTTTCTTTCTGTCCATTTATTCCTTATTCTGTCAGTAGTATCCAGTCATATTTTTTTAGCCCCTCTATTGGATCTAAAAATTTGATGACCCCACGTCTAACCTAAATTATTAATTTGGCTAATTCATTTAATATTTATTGTATTTCTGCTATGTGTCAGGTGATGTCCTAGACACTAGAGATAGAGAATTAAACGAAGTCCTAGTCTCAAGGAAGCTTACATTCTCCACACCTGTCCTAGTACAGTAATCTGTAGCCAGTCCAAAACTTTACTTGTGCTTTACGTGTTAAATACACAGCAGATTTCAAAGATCAGTACATAGAAAAAATATAAAATATCTCATTAATAATTTTATGTTGATCACATGTTTTAATACAATATTTTGAGTATATTAAATAAAATATATTATTTAAAAGAATTTAGCCTATTTCTTTTTACTTTTTAAACTGTGGCTGCTAGAAACATTTCACATTGCATGTGTGGCTCATATTCTACTTCAATGAAATAGAATGCTCTATAATCTATATAGCTAATGAATATTTGCTGATTTCCATGGTAAGAGTGAATCATTTAATTTCTTTTTTTTTTAAATGAAGTATTTTTCACTTAATTCCCCCCCAGTTTTTAGTTTAACTTGTACTATAAAAGTCTGGACTATATTTTTGATGGAGAAATTCCACACAGAATCTTTTTTGCCCAAGGTTACTTAGGGAATTGATGCTAGAAAAAGTAAATAAATTGAAATCTCATGGTTTTCAGACACATGTTTATGTATAATAAGCCATAAGGAGTAACAAATATTGGCTGATGAAAAATAAAAACAAATATTCCCTAAAGACTTCAGAAAAGTAACATGGGTTAATTAAGTTCAGGTTTTAGCCTTGTAACCCAAACTCTTCCATAGAGACAAACTGAATATTGTGTAAGTCAGTGTCTCTACCAATGCCATTATAAACTGACATAAATGTGATGCCTTAAAGAATAGAATATAATTAACAGTATTCAATGTGGTGCTATTTGAATAAATTAAGATGCAAATTGAAAGATTAAAATAGAGTTAGTATTAATAATTGTGGTTATAACATGGAGAATGGTGAATTTTTAATGTTGGATTTGGTGAAATAATTAAAAATATAGTAGTTCCTGTATAAGAAAATAAGCTGACTTTTAACTGAATTTTATTATAGAAACCAGTTTGCTGACATAGAAAAATGTATAATATATCCATTTCTATAGAATCAGTTACTTCTTTCCTTAACTTTGGAGGATTGGATCCTTAAAGTTCTACTTCAAGTATGGAACTCCAATACTAAAAACATTGCCCAACATGTCAACATACAGTTTTAGTATTTTTAAAGTTTTTTCTTTTTATTATATAGAATAATAAAATCTTTTGAGATTAAATTTGTTACACAAGTAATAAGAACACAACTTTCATAATTTTATTCTGACAAAGAATTAAAGATTTCTGATTGCTTGAAAAATATCCTCAACCCTTATAATGGCATTGAAAGTTGTAACACAGATTGCTCCTTAATAAAAAAGATGAGTTGCAAATATATGTAAGTAATAACCTAAAAAGCCTTTGATTGCTATTTGGTTATTGAATAAGTTATATCATCTGAAAATTAGTATTTAAAGAGTACTTATTTGCTTCCTGTACAAGGAAATGATAACAAATATTGATTGAGTGCCTGCTATTCACCAGTCACTGTGCTAGATACTTTTATAAACATCTCATTCTAGTCTTTTAGTCTAATGATATTCTCACAAGGTAATTCTCATTGTGTTTACTTTAAAGGTGAAAAAGAACTAAAACTAAAACTGTCATATTCATCTTTTCTAAAGTACCTAACCAAATATTTATTTCATAAGTATTCAACACATATTTATTGGATTAATATGTTATGCAGTGTATATTTTAAATTTCTTAAGGATATCTTCGATGTACTTGAAATCTGAAATGATTGGAAAAATCAGAATAGACTAAAAATGTTGATTGCTTGTATTTTTCCTTGGATCATATAAATAGTACAGTTCTCATCAGAGGGTGATAACTTAGTTATCAGGGGATTTTTAAATAGTGATAGGTGTTTTTTTCTCCGTATGTTTCATAAACTGTTGCTGTTCCAGATTTAAAATTTACACTGATAGTTAGGTGAGCTCTCTCTTCTAATTTAGTGTTCTGTGATGCTCATGCTAAATTTAGTAAGACCAGAGTATCATTTCTCAGATTAAGTAACTTTTACAATTTTATACACTAAATTGAAAAGAACCTCCTCCAGGGAGATTACTTTTTCTTCTGGGGTTATTTATACCCAATATTGGGTTACCTGAATCCCACAGAAATATCTCCCCTAATTAACTCTTCTAATGTAGTTTCCTCAGTATGCCTGCAAATTGCAATTTACTTTGGCTACAAAAAGGATGATTCTATAGCTTGATCAAATTGTATATAGAACTAGAAGTCTGTTGAATGTTGCTTCAACACATTTAATCAACTTTACCGTTAAGGAAATACATGCATGAGTTTCATTATCTAATATCCTGTATGGAGAACTCACAGGATATAGGCACACAGCTCTATTTGTAGTCATCATTGCTAACTTTTTTCCTCTTTTACTGAGGGAGCATGGGAGAAGTTAAGGGCAAGATATTTTAGCAGTATATATTGATCATCCTTTGATACTTTAAATAGAAAGTGTCTAGAGGTCAAACTATATAACATCAAATAACTTCTGGTCTTTTAATGCTCCTTCAGAACCTTTTGTAGAAATATCACTTGGAGAATGAATGTAAGTAGGAAGGGTTTGTTTGACGGAGAAAATGCCAGTTCTAAATGTTATGAACAAAATTCTTTCCTCAGACTCATTCATGTATAACTAGTGCCTCAATAATGTGATACAGTTTTAGATACTCAAGATTCTTGCTCTCTTTGGCGATAAATGAATGAATGAGAAAAGGAAATATCTCCTGTATGCTTTAGAAACCATTTCATTATTCCTAAGAATAATTCCAGATATACTATAATTTGGCTAGTAATGTTCAGAAAGAGGAGTTCCATGTGAATTCAGATTCAGTTAACATTTGATGCCTATTCTATGCCAGCAAGTGTGTTTATGTTTTCTTAACTGTTGTCATTTATATCAGAATCAATAACCAAGTATTAAGCACCTTTCATCTGAACCCATTCATCTCTGTGTCAAATTTTCTACAGAAATTGTAGAGGATTTTTTTTTTTTTGAAGGGAAGAGTTAGAGTTAAAGATCGACAAGACGGCAACTCCTTTCTCAGAAATTCAGAACAAAGTTATGTCTTTTTTGGTTATGATGCATAGTTCGGGGACCTCAATCTAGTATTTCTTTAAACATTTGAGAAGATGTAATGCTGCTGTTCAAAACTGTTTATCTGCCGTTAGCTCCTCCTTGAGAGCACTTTGAATTAAAATGTGGTAGCCTGTTTTGGAGCAAAGAGATAAATCAAGTCTTTTTATTTTCAAAAGAAAGTATTTACTTGGCCTCACATTATCTGCTATTTAAAACAACTATATAATATCCCTGTATTTTGGACACTAGCCTGTGACTTCAATCTCATATTATGTATGTGATGGTAAAAAATCCCAAAGAATTGTTATTTAAAAGGACCAGTCCTAGAAACAAACTAGCATTTATTTTCCTCAATTCTCTATGCTTTTCATTTAGAAAAATGATTGGAAATCTATAAACCTGGTCTATATTATGTAAAATCCCTGCTGAAATGCCTTTCAGAATAACAATCTAATATTGGATTCTTGGTGGACATAAGAAAGGGCAAATGGTTAACTATTTCTACGTACTTTCTTATAACTGGCATCAAATAGATTTTATTGTATAATTCAAAGTACTGCTATATTTTCAAAGAATTAGTTTTTTAAATGTCCTTTTTCTGCCAATAATCAGCATGATTTATTTTTTACTTAAGCGTTGGGAGCCATGAACCTTAGTGTTTCTTTTTTTGCCTAGGAATCCAAGAGCTAATATTTTCATTTAGTCAGAGAAGCAACCCTGCTCTCAGATTAACATCTTGTGCTCCTCATCTCCCCTTCCTCTATCATTAAGATAATAGAGCTTTTAGAGGGGACTCGAGGGATCATCTGATAGAATTCCATGATTAGCAGAAAGGGAAACTGAGGCTTTGAGAGCTTAAGTGACTGAGCCAAGGATACAGAGGTAATGAATGACTGAGCTGTGTGATTGGAAGGTAGGCCTTCAAGTTTGATATGCTTTTTATTTTGAAGTCTGTTCCCTTATACTCATTTTAATGATCCAATAATATTTAGATGTTTCATTTTAAACTATCTCAAATACTTTGTGTAAGTATTTCAGGAGTAATAAATTATATAAACCAAAATACTTTTTAATCAGTTGAAAATGCCATCCAGAAATCTTATAATTAAATCTTATATTCACAGAAGATATCAAGAATTTTGATTGATTTTTGTTTTATTTAAATTATCATTTTCCCAAGTGTCAAATAATTTTTGTGTAATTAAATTTGTAAGCAAGTATTCATAATAAAATTTCCAAAAACAATCTGAATAAATGCAGTTAAACTTTAAGAATTAAATTAGATGTTAGTAAAAAAAAAAAAAAGTGACAGCACGAATCTTAGGATATAAATTCATTCAGAAACTGGACTGCTTTTACCAGGCAGGCAAGTTAGGACATGGAGTTTAATAAATATTGAATAAAATAAGGAAGAAATGTGAATTTGATGAAGTTTGCTGGCAATTAGAGCAATTTATTTCACTATTAACATGACAAGCTCTAAATAGAAATCAGCTATGGATGAAAATGCAATTTTATTGCTTGGTATTCCCAGTGCCATGTAATTAAATAAAGAAATGGGATGGAGGGGCAAAGGAGTGTCCATGGCTAACTGCTCTAGCAAAGCAACCATCCGTCATGCAAGAGCTTGCCTCACAGTACTGAGATGGGGTTTATTTGAGAGTTTGTGTATGGTCAGAGACGCTTTTATTTATATAGTTTTTTTTTTCTTTTTGATATATTGTATCTCAAATGGAAGGAAAACAATAGTCTTTCTGGATTAGAAATGCCAAGTACAGTTTAATATTATATTTTTAGGGGGTGGGTGGTAAGCAGATATGAGAATTTTTACTTCTTGATATGAAAATCAAAAGCAGAATACCACTCTGTATCATCAACTATTGCATATAAGTAAGAATCTCATGCTATTATCTTTTAAAAGTATTGAGTTTGGAATGTTTATCAATTTATGTATGTGTGTTCATATCTGAATATACACTAACAACTTAATTAGCTATTTATGCATAAACAGCCAAAGTAAATATTTCACGTTTAGGAGGTTTATACAAATATCATTGGGTCCCACTGAATTATTTTAGCATGTCTAAAGATGATACAGGCTATTTTTAAAATATGTATTTTTTCAAAATAACTACTTTGATTTTTGAATATATTTCTTATTAAAATCCATTAAGTTTGTGTGCATGAGTTAGCAGATACATTTCTTTTTAATGTATAGGGACATAATTAGGAATATAATCTATAATTATATAAATATTTAAATTTTTTATGCTTTATTTTTGTTTGCTTTTAAAATTTTTGTCAGGTGTTGGCATGTAGTTATTTTGTTGGGATATTTTAATCAATAGAAATCAGCAAATTAGGTCATAATATTTTACGTTCTAATTTCTACTATGGAGAGGCATATTGAAAAGGTTATCAAAATATTAAAGGGTCATTGTTTATTTTGCTTAGATTCATCTCATGATAGATTCCCTTGCCAGAGAACATGCATGGCTATAATATTATGAATTTGAAGAGTTATGCCAACCATACTGTAGGTAGTATAAACAGAATTACAAAAATATGGGGTTCATTATTTTATACAATGTTGGGCAATTCAATTTTGTTGTTAGAAGGATGTTAATAAAATCACCACTAGTGGAATAAAAATCATGAAACATATTAATCGAGATAATTTACATTAAGTGTTTGGCAAAGTGTCTTGCTTAGAGTAGGCACTCACTAAATAGCATACATTAATATTGATACTACATCAATGAATTTTTCTTTATTTTTTAGGTGCTGGCTCTCCAGAAACAGTAATGCCTTAGGAAATAGGCTTAATTCTGCTAAATGTACTAAAATTTAAAAAGCCTTAGTTTTTTTTTATCTAGTTTCAAAAGAAAGGAAAATGAATTAACCATTATAAAATAATTAAACATGTTAACTTGGTATTCATAAATTGGGCATTCTTAAGTCTCAATAAATGTTTTTGTTTTTTATATGAATAAAACATTTTGAGTGTCTTATTAGTGTTCTGATATTAAATTTATGTTTATCTCTCTTTATTGCCCTAATTATGAACATATGTGTGTGTATATATACACACACACATACATATACACACATACATACTACCATATACAAACAACACTAAAATTAAGTTACATACTTGGAGTTTTCATAGATTCTAATCTTCCTCTGATTACATAAAAATCTTGTGTTCTTCATATTATTTTTTTATTGTAGGCTCCAATAATCCTAACATACTAAGTTATTATAGTGATTTCTTCTCTGGTGAAATTGTTCTAAAGAATTTTAGCTTTTCTAGTTACTAGAAGGTCTCAGATTCTTAAGTACTGAATCCTTACAATGTGGAAAATAGACATATAAATTTTGCTTCAACTTCTACCTGTGGCATCATTGTTTTAAGGAAAGATTTGTGTCCAGTTCTGATTTATATCTAGCATAAGAACCAATAGCTCTTTGACACTTTATCAATAATTTAGTACATTTTGTGTAATTTTTGTGGGGCTGGCTTAGAATACATTTGGACACCTAGAATGGTGGGTGGAAATATGTCTCTGCATATGCTACAAACAGAAAATTTTGTGTGTTCTTTAGATCAAAGCCAGTACTGTTTACTCAGGCCAGCTGAGATGTGGAATAAATTTGTCCAGATGCATATTGACTTTAGTGTATGGAAGAAATTTTCCAGGACATAGAACAAAATATTCTTGTTACTAATTTATTAGAATGTTTCCAAATGCAGATATAGTTTAGAATGGCAGGCAGAATTGGGAGAGAATTAGTTTTACTGGCTTTACATGATTGGTTCTAAAGTTAAAGTGTAAATTGCCAAATACCTCCTCTCCACCACCAACAATTGTACAAAATACTTTTGTAATTTCTTCTTCCACATCCCTCCTTTCCTTTAAATGTTTATTTTGCATGTTCTATGTATCAGTATTGTGTTCCGTGCTGGGAATTTAATGAGTTGGACTAATTCCTGCTATCAAGAAATTTAAAATCTTATGTGGAAATAAAGATATGAAAGCATATGAGTGCAGTACAATGGAATAGGTACTATGATAGAAATTTTTAGGTGTCCCAATTGAGGTATAATGAAGTATTGGTCAGTATTCTCTGGGGTTAGGTTCCCAGAAGGAATTAATAGAAAAATGTATATTTATGATGAAACTGGAAATATCAGTAGATTTAATGCAGGAAGAGCTTTTCCGACATAACCAAAGTCATGAATGTTTGAAATTGCATGGTAAATCTGGGAAGCTGAAAATAGGTCATTAATGCCAGAGTATGCAAGGTGCTATAGTTTGGCCCGGTGTCTAAAGAGAATGAGGCTAAGAAGGATCCCAGGGGAGCAATATGCCCCGTTCTCTCACTTGGAGGTGGGGTGGATGGAGGTGCCATTTATGGAGATAAGGAATATAGGAGTAGAAATAGGTTTGGGGATAAAAGATAATGATTGCATTTTGGACATGCAGTGTTTTATTTGCCTTTGGAACATAAGGTACAGATACTGTGTAATCAGGTCTAGACCTCAGAGGAAGTGTTTAGGCTGAAAATATAGATTTTAGTGTTGCCAGCTTATAGATGGTGTGGTGGAACTCTGAGAATCAGTAAGAATACCCTGCTGAAGGAAAACGTTTAAGGGCAGAATTCTGTATCCCCAACATTTTGAAGGGTAAGCCAAAGAAGAATAGTCTTGAAAGAAGGCCAAAAAAGAATAATTGGAGTGGTAGGATTGCCAAGAGAAATTTTCTGTCAAATAATTCAAGAGAGAGAGCGATTCTGAAGAAAAGGACCGGAAAAGCACCCGTATTAATATATTGGCTTTGGATGCGGTTGGTGTCCTTAGCAAAATAAGCTTCAGTGGAGTGACAGCACAGAAGGTTTGTGTGGATATAAGAATAATAGGACTTGGCAGCAGAGAATGTGTATAGATTATTCTCATAAGATTGTATATGAAAGAATGACATAGAAAGTGAAGGTGTTCACTTGAGAGAGATTTAGTATTGAGTTGGTTTTATTTGTTTTTGTATTTTTTATTGGAAAAATTCAAGCATGCTTATAGAATGTAAAAGATACAGCTAGTAAGGCAAATCTATGGTGCAAGGTGTTTTTGGTACTGGAAGGGAAGGAGGAAATGGGTTCAAAAATATAAGAGAAAGCATTAATTTTGAACAGGAAAATGTGACTTTCATTGTGATTCAGGAGAGAATGGTGGGTACAGGCATTAAGAGTTTATGGAGCTCTGCCCTAGTGGCTTCTATTTCTTCAGTAAAGGAAGCTGCCAAGATCATGTGCTGAGAGAGGGAAATGACAACATTGAAGAGAGTTTGTGGAACATGAAGAAATTTGGAGATAGCTTTATGGAGATTGAGAAGGATGGCTGCCCAAGCTGCCTATAGCGTAAAAGGCAACACAGCCAAATGTTGCTGAAGAATAGAGCTGCTGGAAAGCTGCTGGTTTGTATGATACATTGCAGAAGGATGGGTTAGAGTTTATGGGGATAGGTTCAGGGTTGGTAGCCTAGCATTTAAGTATCATTTAGCTTTTAATTTAATGTCTTGGAATTCTTAAAGATAGGTATGGCTTATATTTCTTAGGCATTACCTCTTTCCTCAATCCCAGACAATAGTTTAATATTCATTAATTTTAGTGAGAGGTAGTTTCCTGAGGAACTTCTCTTAAAGTTTAGTCCTTATGTTCTCTGCCTTTGTCACACCTCTCTCAAGACATTCCTGGAGACTTTAACACCATCTTTTAGCGATGCCTGGGCATTTTAGGGACAACTCAGCCAGATACCATTATAGAGGAATTTCTATATAGTGTCTGTATAAATATTTTCCACTTATATTTTCCTGTTTTTATTATGTTTTTAGTTTATGCTACATATACAGATTCTACTAAGTGGTATTATTAATAAATGATTACCCAATGCTACTAATGTTTAACTTGCACAAACTCTTCATTAATTATCACTTATTTTTTAGGCACATATATCTTTAAGGCTATCTTTTTCAAATAGGACATTTTAGTGTTTCTTCTAGGAACCTTTCATTTTTGCCATCTTCAAATCTGTTCTCTCCATTTATTGTGCTTTATGACACCTTTCTCTGTAGCTCTATTAAATATTTTGAATTCATACTAGATAGAAGCTTCTTGAATTTCTAAACATCTCCACATTTTGATTCTGCTAGAAACAACTTTGACCAAGTCACATTCTCAACAACAATATTGCTGGTACATGTATGGTTTGAAATCTCTAGTATCTGATATTGCTTATCAAGTCTCCATAGAAACCAAAGTGTACCTATAAAAAGAAGAAAGATAATATATTTTCTACTCTTCATATTGGGAAATTAGGAAAGTTATTTGTTTTAAAATCATTTTTATATACTTGATTTTCCCCATTTCCTTTGTTTCTACTTTTAATCTTTTTATAGAATACATTTCAACAGATATTTCTTCTTTCCTGCACTTCTAGCCTATATTAAATATTTATAAGATCAGCTAAATGTCTCAAGGAAAACATGGCTTCCTGAAACAAGAATATGGCTAATAGCAAAAGCTGGCTCTGATTTCAAGTATTTGTCTTTATTTTAAAGCTACTCAGTTTAATTTTGAGTTATTGATTGATAATATTTAATTTGAACTCATCAAAACTAATGATACTTTTGGGAAATGTAGTCACATATTAAAAATATAGTAGTCTGAAAAGTAATCTATTACAAAAGTGAACTGTAATTCTAAGATACATTTAATATTCAGGAAGATTTTTGTAAGACTACTACTCTTCTTTACAACTGTCAGGGCTTAAGCAATATTAAACATGTGCTAGAAAAATAGAGCCTGTCTTCAGGATTTACAAGAATCAAATGTCAGTGGGACAAAGTTTCTCCCAATTTGTGAAGTTAAGCCTGGTTGAAAGGAATAAATGTCTTTATAGCTATGGATAAGGAACCATTCCTATACTGACATGATCAAGCAGAAGGTATAATCAGACATATGTAATTGGAGTGTTTTGTCAATAAAGCAAAATAGGGAGAAATCCTGAACATCCCTCCTGTCTGAAGCTCCGTAATCCATTAAGCACTAGAGGGGATGGCAATGTGGAGAAATGCTCACTTTTGCCTGAAAGGCACTACTTTTCTGCTCTTTCTAGAAGTCACTGTTAAGTGATGATGGGATAATTCTGGGTGGTTCTCTGCCTCCTTTTGGTTCACTTACACCTGGAATGCAAACGTAAATCTTCCTCCTGACAGCGAAGGAAAGGAAATGAAAACATGTCTCCCTTTCTCCCTCCACCCCGCTTCTTTCTGCCTTTTTTCCTCATCCCCCCCACTCCCCTTCTCCTTCCTTTATTCTTCTCTCCCCTCCTTCCCTCCCATTTTTTCCTTCCTAAATGCCCTTTCAGGAGTGAATCTCCTCTGTTATTCTTTGGCATAAACAATTGTTTATGTACCT
The DNA here is from genome assembly GCA_023783475.1 of Daubentonia madagascariensis. Classification (NCBI taxonomy): domain Eukaryota; kingdom Metazoa; phylum Chordata; class Mammalia; order Primates; family Daubentoniidae; genus Daubentonia; species Daubentonia madagascariensis. The sequence continues at coordinate 295,767 of JAKFHU010002088.1, forward strand.
ATATAGAGATGATAGCTTCAAAATTAAGAGAAGGTAATTCATTTAAATGGAAATAAAAGAAAATACATACTCATGTCTGTTTTCTTAACAATCACAGTAAGTGCCATCTTAAAATAAAATCCCACTAATTACTTAGACTTATCTAAAATATTTATTCATGTTTTATACGAGGTCATAATGTTTTATCCTTTTGGAAGTCCACAAGGGTCATTCATCTCTTTCCTCAGTTACAGAAATTATTTGACTTTTGAGATATTGCTTTACTAATAAAAATAGAGAAGATGATTGCTTAGAAAATTTGGAAACTCATATTTTGCTAATCCTTTATTGTACTGCAATTATATGGGATAATAAAATGGAATCTAATTCACCCCTTATTTTGATGGCTCATAAATTCAAACACATGGAGTTGTGGAATAAAAGCTGTTATGCTGCAAGGTTGATTCTGTTATACTAAATATAGCTAAACTAGGTATTCTGAAATAGATTTTGTACAAATAGCTTGTATCTACTTAAAGACAAGTATATTACATATTTGTATTAAATATATTATCTTCTTGTCAGCACATATCTAATAACTTCAGGGAAAGGCATAAAGAATTGATGGCTTTTCTCAATTTCCTGTGTGCCAGGTGACTTTGATATTATATATACTCCAGTGAACAATCTCTTGAAGTAGGTGGTGTTGGCTTCATAATACAAATGGGGAAACTGAGGTTTACAGCATTTAAATAACTTGCCCAAGATAGTTTGTCTAATAAATGGCATAATCAGTCTGTCCAGATGCAAATCAGTTGATTCTCCAGCTACCTCACATTAGCTAATGGTGATAATGAGAGTGCTATCAAAAGTAACAAGTCACAGTGATGCTCCAATGTGTCCATTCTTAGATCCTTGGTGACAAAGGAGACCCCTGCCAGTAGCATTGTACATTCTTAAAGGCTTTTATTTTAAAAGTTGTATGTGGATTTTTAATTTTGTGTTTTTATATTAAAAATAAGATGTAATATCATTTTTCAAACCTCAATTGGTGTTTACCCTGTGATGTCACATGCCTCCTGGGCCATATATCCATATCTGAGAAGCAGAGAATTGTGACAACATAGAGATTCAGAAACTTTGAGGGGAATTTTAGAGGTGGAACCATTAATATTATCATCTGTGCAAATGGTAATGCCTGGAATTGTGTGGTGTATAATCTATTAACCCATATGCATCAGCCATGAGTATATAAGATTTCATCACAAAAGTTACTAAGCTGGCAGGAGTTCCAAATTTGTCATGTTTACTGAGGTATGTCTAATACCTAGGATGATGCCTGGTCAAATTGGATGCTTAATCAATGTTAATTGAATGAATGAATCATTTTTAAGACACATAATATCATATAGACTAAGACAAATTTGTGAGATGTCTAGAGTGCTTATATTTTTTTAGGTGGGATATATTGGTCTTTAATGTTTAAATCAATTCATTTTACCCTATTTCAAGCTTTAAGACTATACATCTCAGGAAATTGGGATGCACCTGATGAAAGCATGTGATTTTTAAACTTATTTAACACTGTAAAAAACATAGGGATAAAGGAAAATAGAAGTGGTAATATCTGGGGATTTTTGGATGTCAGGCTATGACTGTGATAGAGGAAGGTATGGTAAGAAAAGGCCAGATCCTGAAATAAAAAAGGGAAAGGTTTCCAATATTTTGGAAGTGTTACAAAAGCTGACTAGCATAAACCATCTAATAATAATAATCCAGTCAGATACTAACTACTTAATTGTCCAAATCTTTTAGCAAAATTTATTTGAAACACCTTTAATGGAAGTATATTCCTGGCTTAATAAAGGAAATCAGTGAAGAAATCTGTTTTGCTTTCTAGACATCCTTTTTGAATCAAAACTATTATGTTAGATATGAAGGGTCTTCACTTTATAGATTCCTGAGTGAAGCACATGTAGAGGTATTACTATATTTTTCTAAAATTTATGTACATAATGTCTGAGTGAAACAGAAGTGGTGATATTTACATGTTAAAGAGGTATGTTTGCCCAAGAATCAAAAGTATTATTAAGATTAGAACCAAGGTTCTCTGAGTCCATGTGTAATGGTTCATCTGAAAAATACAGGTAATTGTATCTCCCTTATGTTTTGAACATCTCATGAGATAACATAGTAGGTGTATTGTTGGACTTCAGTACCTAGTTCACAACGAATGAATGGTTCCCTTCACCGTCCCTTTTGACACATCTCAATTTACGGCTATCTTAGTTATTAATTACTATCCAAATAAGTTCTTCTAAAGCAGAGTTTCTTAATCTTTTTCTGTAGACTGGAATCCTTTATAAATCTGACCTAAGTTAGGGGCATTTTTCAAGAGAAAAATGCAGATAAACTGTTACACTCAAAATTTTGCAAATTCATGAAGCTCTTGGTTAACAAACTCTGTAAAACAACATAAATGTTTTATTTAATAGTCCTATTTATATTAGACTAATTACATTGGTTTTATGTAATTGTTATGTGAAATTAAGAGTGTTTTAAAATGTTAAAACCGAGAGCATGTGAATATGGGTCACACACACACACACACACACACAATGAAACAAAGCATAATGTGCAAGTAGATATTCTCCGGAGACCTGTTCAGCAGAAGGGCACAGTGTTAGATGTAATTTGTTTATTGACAATTTCCAACAATGGTGCAATGAACCAGCAAACACCACAAAAGTAATGAATCCTTTCCTTTTTTAAGTAATTATATTTGAACAGTTCAAATTAACCTGTGGTTTGAGGCTATTGCTTGCGTGAACTAATTCACTGATGTAATGACTTTTCTCATTTTTGCTCCAATGATTTAAGTAAGAAAGGAGGGGAAACAAAAATTCAGGGCTATGTGTTTATATTTTAGTGAAAAAATATGCTGTTTTCTGCAAGTCACATTTGAAGACTGTCTCCAGCTGATCTAATGTAGGACACGGTAGTTAAAATGTCCAACTAGAGAAACAAACAAAATTTCTGCCATGCTATGCAGCAGTACTGTGCACAAAACAAACTGAATTGAAAGGGATAGATAGTTTGTGAAAAACTATTATAAAGATTCACCAATCTTTTCAAACAACAGGCTGTTGTTTGGTTGGCTATCACTGCTCATTAGTGCTTGAAATCTCTTTCCAGAGGCCTGCTGCTTATTCTGATGCCTAGGATGGTGATACCATACTGGCATTATTTGGGCTATTATTTCTAAATAAAGCTGTATCATTACCTCTGTGTCCCTGACATTATTATATATAGATATTCAATAATGAGACTCAAAATCTCAGGGGAGTTAGGCAAGATTTCACAGCTTAGGACAGTTCCTTTTATATGGCTGACACTCAATAAATATTAGCGGGAAAAATAAATGCACTTAATAAGAATGTTTACATTATTATATGGTTTCTAAAACAATGAGAATTTTATACACTGTTTTTTCATATCATATATTTGTAAACAACTTAGACTTTTTCCATAAATTCTGTTTCTTAAAATTGAAAAGGTAACCATTGCATTCTTCAAAATGATTGCCAAAGCATTGGCCAGCATACAGCATATCGGCCTTAAGGGATTAAGGATGCAAAAGTATGATATGTGAATATGTTTGCTTTATAGATATATTGGAACATGATAGTTTCTGCTTTTTAGATAATTGGAAGCAGTCATAGATAGTTGCTGTTGATTGGATTATCTTGTATATTACTGGTATTGGATATTTATCTGTAAATGATCAAAATACAATACCTACCCACAATAACGTACTAGAGATTGTAATAGGTGAAAGCCTTTAACAGTGATGCCTTGACACTGAGTCGCAATGGAAACTTAGCTTCATATATAATTATATTATTGGAAATTATTTTAATGAGGGAAATTTTTAAAAATGAAAGACTTTTCGGATGAAGATAATAAACTTCTTACGGAAGAATCATTGACAATTCTCTTCTAAACTTTTCTATTTAGGACTCCTAACTTTGGTAAATGTCTATAATACATCTCACTAAAACATTTCTTCTATATCCGACTTGCAAATATATTTGGCTCTGTAATGTATTTTTATTTTTAGGAGCTCTTAGAAATGTTCCTGCATATGAAAGTTTCATGAGATATGGGAAAGGTTAATAGGAAGTTTCCAGTAAAAGGAGTGAGTTTGGAGTTACGGGAAGTAAATCAGGAAATAAGCAAGTTGGTTAGTTCTGGGAGTATAAATGGAAAGCAATCGGTATAAAAAACAGGGAAGAAGGTAAACCTTTATCTTATAATATCCACACTGAGGTTCTTTAAAGGACCTGACCCTGCAGACTTGACAGGAGCTGAGGACTAGTTATGATGGTTCCTTAAGGAAACCTACTCTCCAATAAGAAAAGCTGCTCAGGTTTCTACCAAAGAAAAACTATCCTATCATACACTCATAGACATAGAATACTTTCTGATTTCTAACACCAAAGTTATAGTATAGCAAATACCCAATTTTTATCTTCTGAATTATATTTTACAGAAAGATAAATAAATCTGTGATTGTATTTGTCCATAAAGTGAAGCTTGAATGAAACATTGCACTCTATGTAGAAACTGATCTCTTTTACCAAGTGGCATAGAATATGATTGATCTTCAAGCAGCAGAAAAGGTGAAGATTAATAAAAATTGACAGTGTACCATCTAGAGCAGTCTAAAAATTCAAAACTGTATCTATATTGTAGAGCTGGATCAAATTGTCTTTTAATTAAGTTCTTTCTGAAATGTTACATTCCTCAAAGATCTTCCCTTAAAAAAACCTATTAGTAACTGTGAATTATAGTAAGATAATGATACAGTTTCCCCAGTATTTTACATTTCAAACATATAATGAAAGCATCAGATTTCAGCACTGTCCTCCATCTTCAAATAAGGATATATTTTTACTTATTTGATATTTCATTATTTTAAGGATAGAATGAAACCACTGTATTTCAAAATTCAAATATTTTTACATTGAGTTTACATTTTTCAGCTTTCCATATAGTATTTTAAGGAAGTTTGGTCATAAGTATCTTTATAATAAATAATGGAGTCATTGCTAATGGTAATTTAATATATATAATTACATTTAATTTAAAATTACATTTGTGTGAACATTATGTAAAACTTTCTTTCATCTTTTATAATTTTATGAAGATATTTCTTACTTTATTTGAGATTATTAAAATATTAAATACATCAAAAAGCTATAAGTAAAAGTCTATTTTTAAATATTTAATGATCATATAATGTTTTAATTGTTTGATCTTTTAAGTCTTTTCTGTCTTTCACTCAGGTTTGTCTTTTACAAAATGAAGATATTAGCTTTAGATATATCATCCTTTTATAAAAAGCCTGTATCTTTTAGTGTTGTAACATTTATGAAAAAATGAATTATAAATTGTTAGCTTTAAGGAACAGGCAAAACTGGATCACACATATGCTACAGAATAGATCTGTTTTATTTACAAAGGTTATATAAATGTTTAAAAATATCATTTTGGGTAGGGATGAAGAAGAATGAGAAATCAAATCCAACAACAGATTGGACTTTGTTCCGATAAAATGGTTTTTGTGCACATAGGTATCATATATATTAATTTTAAGTGAAAGGTAAAACAGTTTCATTCAATAATCTAAAGTGGCTTATATATTGCTACCAGTTAATTTAAGTCCACTTCTTATACAAAAATAGGGATCTTTACAGGTATTTGTGTACTCAAGAAATGACAGTAGTCCTAAATGTGTACTCAGACGTGAATTATAGCACCCTTGTAAGTTGACTTAAAACTCTGAAACGATGCTTCATCAGACAGGGTCCCTGCATAAAAGAGAGTTTAACTTCAATAAGTATGAGCCAGGAAGGGAATAAAAAAGGGATGATGAAGCAAAGAGTAGCAACATTGGTGAGTCATTATTATCCTTCAGGCTGACCAGTGCTATTAAAGTCCAAGGAGAGTTGGAGGCATGGAGGAGTGTCCATCTGGAAGGAGCTATAGTTGTTGAGGGGTGGAAAGACTTGGTGCTGGGTGGGTGGAGCACCTAAGAGTGAGCTTCTCCTTCAATTTCATGCCCTGGGTGCCTTGCTTGCCTCACCCTGGTCCCAGCCCTAGTGAATACCTAAAAGTCTCTGTCCTTCTGAGGCTTTCCTCAGATTGTCCACATTCAGATGGAAGCCCAAAGGGTCAGCCTCTTGCGGTACAGAGCAAGATACAATGGACTAAGGGAGGAGTTGTGTGCAAATTATCTAGCATAGAGAAAGAGAGAAAAGGGGATGAAAAGAGTGTGCTAATTTAGTTAAGTTCCTTTGAATACATTTATTTTGATATTCCTTCAAATTATATGACCTTGAAATATTTGTGTATATTACTGAAGAACTGTTTTATATGACACTTCAAATTGAATATATTAGTGTCTCTTTTTCTGGATTAGAAGCAGATGAAATTTCCTCATTGGAAACCATCAGTCCTCTGCTTTCTCCTTGATTAGTTTCCTTGTTCCATTCTATAATTTTCCTACATTGTCCCAGGTGTATTTATTGGTGAGTAGAAATTGGTAGAAAGCTGTAATATCTGTAATATCTGTCTGGCCTCCTCTGATGCTTCAGACTTGATGGAGTCTAAGCACAGTCTGAATGCTGACCATGATGGTGTTCCCTATGATTGCTAACATAATAGCTTAAATTTATAAAGTACCTGATATAGGGCTGCTTCACCTATTAAGTGCTCAATGAATAGTAGCTAGTGATTGAGTTGTCTTGTCAAATGATTATTGAAGAAGTTCTTAAAGATTGACAACAGAGCTTGATTGATCCTAGGGTCATCTAATTGAGATAACCTCAAAAATAGATTAAAAAATATAAAGAAAATAGTAAGAATTGACTGCACGAATCTGGCTGTCATGAGTAGCTGGCAAAAATTTTGTTGGTAATCAGTTTAAGTTTTACATTCTCTGTTTTCTGGCTAAAATTCATGTATTTGCTCTGAATAGAAGCAACACACACAACATTTAGATCAAGCCTGGGAAAATGTATCATTTGCCTACATCACAGTAATATAGCTATCATTAACTGTGCAGCTAGTAAGTACCTGTTACTTTACATATATTATTGTTAACCCTCCCCACATCGCTGTAGCATCACTGTGTTCACAAAGATTAAGTGACTTGTACAGTGCCATGGAACTAGTAAGCAACAGAACAGGGATTTGAGCTCAGGTGTACCTGACTCTAAAATCCATGTTCTTTCCACTAAATCATGATGTTGTACTGGACAATACTGTGTGTGTGTGTGTGTGTGTGTGTGTGTGTGTAGGAAGAGTAAGTGCATGTGTATGAATTTTCTCTTGATTTGGAACAGAGATATGTGTGAAGATAATATAGTCACTGAAAATTCTCACAGTGTAAGTTTTAAATTTTCAACTTAAAATCTGTCATTTGGACAGTTGGAAATTCCACTACAGCTGTGTCATCAACCAATACGTCTTCTTTTCCTTTTTTTTTGTGATGTTCTAAGTCACATTTCTTAATGTGCTGATTTGTTTCTTATGGGTGTTTTGAATAATTTTTTATTAGGTAGAGATTGATATTTAAAAGAGTTTATTATGTAAATAGCAATTTTTAAAAAAGCAAGAAGTCACCCACTCATTGAAGGCATCAATATATCAGACTTTTAATTGACAACTTGCAAGACCTGTTTGTGATTTATAGCTCGATTACAAACTCACTGTTTCTGCTCTGCCAATGGAATTGGCAATATTTTTTCAGTCCAGATGGTGCATTAGCCTTGGCCAGCTGGTTCTCCCCAGGCTGCCTCATCACAGGACCATACAGCAAATTTTGCCACATATGACCCAGTTCAGTAGGTAACATGGCAAAGGCTTCATGCCTGGCTTTGCCCTCGGGGCATATGGAAGTGAACCTGAATGAGAATTATACATCCAAGATTTTACACTCTACCAAGCCCCTCACAGTCATTCACTTTCCTTACTTGACTTTAGAAACTGTTTAGAGTAGGCAAATAGAGCTGTACTATTTATATGTAACTTGTTTTAAAATTTAGTTTTAGTGTACTGTCTTTAATTCTCCTATTTTAATCATTTTGCTTTAAAACAATAATTTTAAACTTCTAGGCAGTATTAAGTGTTTTAGAATTTTAAAAAGTATGTTTTTAAAGAGTTTTTAAAAATATCCTAAGTACAGTTTTGATACAACTCAGTTATAAAAAGAGATGTTTATGACAAATTTCAAAGTGATACAACTTTTAATAAAGTGATAGACAATAGCAAGTAAGTATTATACTTTACAAGTTGAAATAAATTTTTGTATATATAATTTGGATATAATAATTACTACAATTTTAAGATTTAAGATTATGAATGATATCAGAGAAAGTGAGAGGGAAAACAACAAAAAATTATTTACTATAAAAAAAGTCTCTCTTTCAATATATTTTATATTACTTAGGTAAAAATAGCGACACAAATTCTATACTTTATTGAACTTTTAGTTTTTCCCCTAATAATTGTTTTCTATCACAAATAAAATATATAGATAATCCATAAAATGTTTTTTGCATGTTAGATACTTCTATGTAGTTTTTCCATTGGATTGAATTGAATAATAAAACTTTGTATTTTATCCAATATTTGTAACAGCAAAATACAATATATTTGTTACAATATATTTGTAACAGCAAAATAAAAGTAGAATATAAATTATATCCTGAAAAATATAGTTTTTATTTTATTTATTTTAGTCATATGATGCTACAGCAGTAGCAACTGCAAAACTTTATCCCTGTATTACTTGGTAAATTTAGTACTGTTGAAGAAAAGGTAAATTGTTGTGCTCAGTGTCAATTCTGATTCTGATTTTCTAAGAAAACTGGTAGAGAAAAATATTTTTTACTGTCTGGAATAGATTCATTTTCTCTCTCTCTCTCTTTTTCTCTCTAAGTATATATACACATACACACCTCTATCATCTTATACATATCATATATTATACATATATATGTATGACTTTTTCTTCAACTGCTTTAGTTAATATTACTTGAAATGTGAAGAAAATTGTATATAATGATGCTTATCTTGTATAAATTTTTAATAAAGTTTGTTGTCTGCATCAGTTTAAGTAAGTTTTTTAGAATGTGATTTGGAGCTATTCTCCTATTGAGAGCTACATTAAATTATGAGATGAGATTTTTATTATGGAATAATATGATTTTAATATATATGATTATTTAATATTTATGATTTTTGAAAGTAAATCTTTTTCCAAGAAAAATTTTTTATATTATTCTTATATAATGTGTAGCTTCCATATCATAAGTTTAAAAATAATTACTTATGTGCTTGGAAGTGTATTTAAGTAGATTTTTGTCTTCTCAGGTCTTTATTCATGATTTTTTTCAGATAATGCTTAAATATTATTATTTTTAAAATTTTTCTTTTCTTTCCTTTTTTTTTTTTGAGACAAGGTTTTACTCTATTGCCCAAGGTAGAGAGAGTGCAGTGGCATCATCATAGCTCACTGTAACCTCAAACGCCTGGGCCTAAGCAATCCTCCTGCCTTAGCCACATGAGTAGCTGGGACTATAGACGCGCACCACCAGGCCCAGCTAATTTTTGTATTTTTTGTAGAGACAGGGTCTCACTATTTTGCTCAGGCTGGTCTCAAACTCCTTGCCTTAAGCAATCCTTCCACCTCGGCCTCCCAAAGTACTAGGATTACAGGTGTGAGCCACCACTTCTGGCCTATTTTTAAAATTTTCTTAGGTTACTATCTGGAGCCACGGTCAGTAGATTGATTTTTATTTCTGGTTCAGATTGCTTTGTTTTTATAGCTCCTTCTCATCTATACCTATTTATATTTTTATTTCCCGGGAATTACACATTTGTATACTTACAGTAAGGATTCTTGGGACCATGTTTATTTTGATTTGATTTCAGTTCACTACCTTGTGTTAAAAAAATGAAATTGAAAGCAATCTCTTCTTGTTGAATTTTACATTTTTATTTGATCTTTTTATACTTTTATTGATACTTAAAATCTAAATGGTCCTCTGGTTTATCTTTTAGTTTCACACGGAACACGTCAAAATATCTATGAAGGTACGAAACTTTTTTTCTATTCATAATATAATACTATAACCCATAGTCCTGTTGCATTAATGGTCATTTTGAAAGCATCAAGAATCTAAGCTGTTTACTACTCTGTACCTATAATTAAATATAAATGTTTTCCTATTATGCAATTGACTTTGCCTTTATCAATATTTTTCAGACTGGCTAATTTTAGGTCTAAACTAATTTGAATAGGAGTATTTAGGCTTGCTTTATTATATCATTACTATTTTTATCTATGATTATATCACTAATAATTGTACTAGCAATTAATGTCACAATTAAAATTAATTCTAGTAATTGGCAGAGGTGGAGTGTTCAGAGATCATCAAACTGGTGGTAAAAATTAAGTTATAGTTATATTTCTGCCTTTACCAAATTCTGATATTAAGCAAACTATTTCTTTTCTGAACCTCATTCTTTCTTTACAAAATGAAAAGGTTGGATAAGAGCCTTCCTAAATTTCTTTCCAATTATAAAATAAAAGTGTGACTTAAAATTATACTTTAAAAACATATACAGAAATCTTTAAGTCAGAGGCATTTTTGGCAGCTGGAAATCCTAAGCAGAAGTCAAAGGAGATGTTTGGTAATTGAGAAAGTTGGAATTTCTGAATTAAAAATTGTTTTCAGTTTTCAGACAAAAGAAAAATTTTAAAAATTAGCTTTTTTCAGAAATGCAGTTCCAGAATTATAGCCCAAGACATTAAGAATTGTAGTCATTTAACCTCAGCTCTTTCTTCTGTAAGATAGATGAAATCTGTTATGATGAATACTATGATGAATTGTAACAGTCCACAAACTACAAACTATTCTTGTTTTCCTTCTGACATTTTCCCTTCACTACAATTGTTCTGAAAGAGACTTAAAATGAGTTAAACATCATGCAGACATTTATGATGTTATAAGGAGAATATTTTTCAGGAATTTGCTATACAATCTGTTAAATTTGATTTCTCTGAGTATGCAAGTTAAATTGGTACATAGTTATAAATATTCAGATTTTGTAACTCAGGAAAAAACCCACAAATCTGTAATGTTAATTAAGTGATTATTTTTGATCACCTACTTTGTGTCCGGCACTGTGCTTCAGACTATATCTAATTAATTGACCTCCATATAAAAGAAAGAAAAATGATGTATATGTACTGAGATAATGTTTGAAAGAACGAACTAAATGGCACCTGTAATGCAACTACACATTTAAAGCATATTTATCATGTTTGCACAAATAGGCCTAATTTACCATCAACAATGAAATTAACTTAATGCAAATTGTCCACTTTCCATTAAAAAAATCCAGGAAAAAACATTTAAAAATGCATGATAGGATTATGCTAAAGCTGATTAAAATATATTCAGGACTATCAACTTATAAATATTCCTTAGCATCAATTGTACCTCTGTGTCCTCTTTTGTTAATTTGCATAGTCTATAGGAAGTATTGTTGCCATCGGCTGTGTGAAAGCTATTTCGATCTTAAAAATGCTTGAGCAGATATGGGTGTTATGACTTGACCTTCATGTACTCATGTCTAAATGGCTGAAGCACAGTTCTTTTTCGTATAGTAAGTTTCCTACTTTATTGGGCAATGTGGGTTGGTAGAGGTTATACGTGAAAGAAGTAGCCATAGAAAACACCCATAGGTGTGGAAACAGTTGCCTTTTTTCTGTGGTCTCTTATAACTTTCAATTAGATTAGCATTTTTTACACACTGAAACTCACAATCATTGTGGTTGTGTTTTTCAATCTTGTTCCATTAACACATTAACTGCCATGTGAGTTGTATTTAACTCACGCTGGTTTTGAGCCTGGGGCCTTGTGAAGCATATATAACTCACATGTCTCTTTACCTTGTTGATGTTCTTATTGTTACAATTAATATTGTAACAATTTAGTTACAATTTTAGTTACTAATATTGTTACAATTTAGTTCTAAAAACATGGATTGCATTACTTATAATTCACACACAGAAAACAATAAAAAATAAATTTTTCGTTAAATTAGAAAGGATTGTTTTGTTTTTGAAGTTTTTATTCTATTTTTGTAATAAAACACCATGGGCCCAAGGAAGTTTTTTTTTTCTAGTGTGGCAGTCAATGTGTTAAACTGTAAGATCCATGAAAACGGACATTTTTTTTCTTTTTTTTTTTGTATGTGTGTATGAGTTTATACTGCCTGACATAATGCCTACTGCATAGTACATGTTCAATAATTGTTATACTGAAAAGAATGTCACTGATATTTTCTCTTTTTCAAGAGAAAATAATAAGTCCATTATATGACTTTACTCCTCACACATCACACGCATACAAAAGAAAAGAAATACAGCATGGTATATAATATGTGACTGTTAATGATTGTTGGCCTGTTATTATGGAAAAAGCATCTCACTTGAAAATAAGAGATCTTGCCTCATTGGAACTCTTCCACTAATGAACCATGTGCCCTTGGTTCTTTTCTCTGGGGCACAGAATCTATTGGTATTAAATAAGAGAGGTGATTTCTAGGATCCCTTCCCACTGAAGTCTGAGTCAAGAATTTTTAATTTACATTCTGAATTTTAAATTTACATTTCTTTCACTAAATATCTTATATGGTAAAGACTATGCATACACATCAAACAATGCTATGTACTGTAATGCATAGATGTACGTATGTGTACACCTAAGAGTAGCTGGAAGGGTGCTGGTCAGACTTACAATGGTGGCTTTGTGGGTGGAAAAAGAGGGAGACAGGACTATATGGATGTTAAAATGGGCTTTGTTTTATCCCCCTCTCTCCTGCCTTTTAAAAATATATAAAACTACCTATATAACTTGTGTAATTTAAAAAAATACAAATATAAGAATAAAAAGGCTGAAACATGATAACTTAATGCTGGAGAAATAGATCTTTGTTATATTCCTTTTTTAATTTTCTAAAAAGAGACTAATTTGGCTATATGAGTTATTGCCTCTTAAATTTATATATGGCATTTTTGTAGTAAAGGATTTGGACATGTGCTTCAGAGAAAGGAGATATTTACCTCATATTTTTGTATTGCCTTTTGTAAGGCTGACAGATTTTGTCTCAGTTTAATCTTCTATAAAATTTGTATGATAGAGAATCTAAATAACATTTAAGATATAGATTTCAGAATGACATAATTTGAGCATGGTCTGTGCAATTAAATATTTTGTTTTTTCTTTTTCAAAATAATTCTACTTGGGAAAATAAGGGAACAAAAAAGCTCCTATTATATGGTCACTTCTTCTCTTCCTTAAAACTTTGTTGTAGTAGTTAAATCCCTAGCTAGTAACTGCCCTTACTGTAGACTAAATTCTGCCCTCAGATACCCACATAGAATTCCCACTGGGCCCAATTCTGCTATCCTCCTTCAGGCAAAAACTCCCTTTGAGTTTAACTAGTCTCACTCAGGTACTATATTAATAGGCACCACAGATACACAAAGAAAGACAGTAAAGGGAAGTTTGCTTGTATAAGCATGGCTGACTCAGGATCTTGAGATATTGCAACAAATAATCTATAAAGAGATTTAAGCAGTGATAAAATCTTGATCAAATATTTATTAACTCAGAATTTCTCATGAATCTTTTCAAATCTGCTGAATGTAACTTCTATTAGTGAAAGGAACTGTCAAATATCAAAAGGCACTCTAGTTATCAAGTTTTAAGAATCCAGAAATTCTCTACTTAGAAAGAATATCATCTACCAGACTATCTTAAGACTATTTTTACTCTAAAACAATTAGGATAAACAAGTGAATGCAGATTTCAAAGTCACTAAATTCATTTTTTTAAAAAAACCTATTCCTTTGAAATTAATATTGGTGGAGAGCAATATTTCAAACTACCCTCCTATCATTTATAGTGTGTGATGAATTATGTAGCCAGGGCTGGCTGTAGGGAAACTTGGGGAGTGGGTTGTTCTTGTCTTCAGTTTCTTTCCTTCCTAGTATTCTTCTCAGCCCTGTCAGGAGGATCTTTTTTCTTACACTGTCCTTGGGTTGCCCAAGGCTCCCAGCTTAGTGAGTGGCTCACTAAGTCTTCCAGCTCTCTATCCTTTCCCATTTCCAAGACTTTCTTTTTCCTACTTTTCTATATAACATCTACATTTAGAAAAAGTTCTTCCATTTGATAGCGTAATAGATTAAGTGAGATACAAATTGCAAATGAAAAGGTGGTCTTGGTTGGAGCCTCTTTTTACATAGGAGTATCATTCCCAGAGCCTCAAATCAAGACCTAGACAAAGCTATAAAGAGTTATGGTTATAGTGACAGTGATAAAAGTGTTATGTTTGTAGTTCCTCAAGCACACTAACATCTTCCTTATCTCAGACAGAGCCCTTATGATATTTTCTCTCCTGAAGTACTGGCCTATCCCCATTTTACTATTGTCTCCTCCCCTGCATCTTTAAATTATAGCCCATTTCATTGTGGATGATTGAAACCTAGTCTAAACTAACATAAGCAAAGGAATTTTGCTGGCTTACAAAATGGGACGTCCAGGAGCATATTAGGCCTTAAGTGCACATAGATATAGGGCTGAGACTTTGTTATCAGGACACTGTCTCACTATCTTAAAATCTCAGCTCTGGTTTTCCCTCGTTTGGCTTAATTCTTAGGCAGACTTCCTGAATTGTTACAAAAGGGGCTAAAAGCAGTTCTAATATTATCCTCACAGTTGTGATAGCTTCTATCATTCTGGATAGGGAAATAAGGTTATCTCATTGACTAAGGATTAGTCTTGTTATGGGTAGGCAGAGGGGTCAGTTCACAAGAATTCCTTGAAACAGATTCCCTTTAAAAAATGAAAAATTCTGTTAATAGAAGGATGAAAGAAAAAGCATGTTGAAGAGGCAAAACTATGGCCATCACTGTTCCTGACAGGACTTATCAAAAGTTATATGTGGGTTTTTGTCTATATTCTCCACTCTGTGAGAACTCAGGGTTGTTCACTACTGAAAACCTGGTGCCTATTACAGTTGATATGTATTAAGTCATCGGCAAATACTTGTTTATGTAATCATCTCATTTAACCTTGACAACTTAAATAGGTATTGTCTTCATTTTTAAAGAGAAAACTGAGGCTCAGAGAGGTTATGTAACCCATTTATAGTCATATAGATGATATGTTGTGACCCAATATAACACAGGGATATTTTTTGAAAATATTACTGAAGTTACTTTTATAAGTGTTATAGGTAGTGAAGAAACTTGTGTGGATCTAGAAACTTTTGTGTGTTGACTGACTTTCAAATTCCTTCATTATACTTATTATGAATCACTTGGGTTTCTTCTAGGCCCACTTAAATATTTGTATAGTTTTAACAAGTAATTTCCTTCTGAAGTTAGTCATATTTCACAATAATAATGTAAATGTTTTAGAAAAGCTTTAGTTAACCACTAAGGTAATAGTACTTAGCTTTCTATTTTGGAAACAGGTAACCCTAAATTAACATGTACCTCTCCCTTTGAAATCTTGGTCTCAGTTAGATTTGAAGTGATCATAAAGGGACATACAAGAGAACCAGCATGTAACTCATGGTGGCTATTATGACTTAGTTGAATATATCAGAGCTGAATAAAAGTTTCCTTAATACTATGTAAAGGGCAGGAAGATAACCAGTCATGTCAAACTCATACATATAATAGCTAAACAAGCCATTGACCCAAATGAAAACATATGTAGAAAGAAATAAGGAGCCTACCATCCAATAAAATTGTTTTTACATACATTCTTGGGTATTTTTTAGCCTAAGTATTCAAGAGTGTAGAGTCATATAATATCTATTTGAAAATCAAGCTGCATATTGTAATTAGGAGTGGGCATTGATGCACATTCTTACTTTATAAATCCATTTCTGATACTCAATTGTTTTGAAATTTTTTCCTCCTCTTAAAATAATGTAAACTATTGGGTTTAGCTACCTGTTATTTTTAATGCTAATTACAATGAGCTGAATGTCTGTTAATAATCATTCACTTTACATTCCATATATTTGTCATAATGGTTTCCATGATCGTTTAGGTTCTTAATGCAGATTTACTCCATAACTAGTATTTGGGACCATAAATATTTTCATTCCTACACAAATAACTGTGGCTTAACACCTAACCCGTTTACTCTATTCAGTCTTCTTTTGGGTTTTGTCTTCATGGCAAAAGAGCTGTGTGAAGTTATTAAAAATTTTGGCTACAGTCTCTTGGAATGTTTGTTGTCCTTAGGGACTCACAGCAGGCAAAAAAAATCACAGTCCCCTTCAGCAACCTGTGCTTTTCTGAAATATTGGCTTTGACAAGCCTGCAGGGGTGAGAAATAATTTTGTGTGTGAGGGTTTGCACTTCATGGATGTCTTTCTGAGTTTATTACCAGGAGGAAATGGAAAGAGAGCTATTCTCACCTTTACCTTCAACCACATGATTATATGACCATAGTACTGAACTCAGCTTTGGGGAAAGTCTATACTCAGCAATCACTTAGAAACTGGCACCTGGCACTAATCTGATTGAGCTTATTGATATAAATATCAGTAGCCCTGATAATTAATTGGCCACGTTGTCTTTCCAAGACTTCTAATGATCTCTTACAGCTTGCTTCTCTTGTTTTGGGCTATCAAATTACATTAAAGTTATGAGAGGAACCTGTTGGTCTCTGATGCCAATATCTACTTGCCATTTGATGGGTTGTATGTCAGGATGCTATGTCTCATCTCTCTTCAGAAAATTCATCACAAAAAACTGAGGCTTACTGGAATTTTGCTCAATTGTTTTGTATTCATGCAGAGCTCTTTCCAGAGGATTCTGCCAGCCATCCTCTTATATATAAACACCTTCATGCAGTCTTTCAAAAATAATGTGTTCAGGTCATAAAGGGGAAAATAAAACAACTAAAGGGAAAAACATATTTAACATATGTTTAGATATAAGTAAACATTTTTTTCCAAAGACAGCAAGCAAATGATGTTTATTTATGTCATGCTATGGAATATACAGACCGAAAGATATTCAAATACTCTGTCAAATACTTTGAAAATGTGAGCTAAGCTTAAAGCAGACAGAATATTTGAAGTAGACCACAAATTGAAATGCCCCAGAAATCTTTTATCAATTGGGCCTTATGTTCACTCTTGTAATAAAGAGGCTTTTGGAGTTTATATGCCACAGTCTAATAGGTGACTGCTTAATGGGATTTACATTCACTCAAACAAAATTAGGCTGGTAAAAGACAATGCAACATGCTGTAACGTAAATGGGACTGACGGCAGAATTAAATGTTTGTGGAAACAGGGCAGCAGATCTATCAAGAGCTAATTAGACAGAGAGTTCAGAGGCAGGCTTGGGAGTAAATAGTATCAACAAAGAAAGAAGGAGGGCAAGAATGGAGGAAAAAAAGACCTTTTGTGCAGGGAAGAAAAGGAACTGTACAAAAGTTATTTAATTAGAAACTCAGATGGAGTTTCTCCCATGAGAAAAACTTATATTCTTCTCTGAACCTGTTGATAATATTACGCTGAATAAAAACTTTCATAAATTATTGTGACCCTGTAAGTGGTTCTTTGTTGTAATTGATTTTAATAGCATTCTCTTCACATGGTAATTTTTCTAGCTGAGTTCCCCCTACCCAGAAAAATTTTTTGGAAGTTTATTTTTGAAGTCCTCACAGAAAGAATAACACTGAGAAGTTTTGCCAAAATTTAGAGAGTTTGGGGCTTTAGGAAAGAGAAAAGGAAGAAGTTCCAATAAACAATAACACAAAGAACAACAACTTTGGATTCATTTTAATTAGCAAGTAAATAAACATAATATTAATTTTTAAAAACTTCAATTTTTTTTCAACTGTTCACTGTAGTATTTCACTATAGTAACTGTTTTTCAGCTGGGCCATTGTCTGGGGAAAGGTATAGCTAAGAAACCATTTAGCTAGCCTTTGGCATAGCTAAGAAATCATTTTGATGAAATAAATCAGGATCTGTGTGCTTGATATTCAAAGTAGTAAAGCCTGATTACTTGATTTACTTTCTTTTTTTATCCTCAAATTCAGTATTTAAACCAGCATTGCATGAATCATTTTCCATTAAAAAAATAATTTAGTGAATATTTTAGGGTTTAAAATTGTTTTCACGGATTATAAGGGGTGATATACATCTTCTTTTGCATGAAACCAAAAGTAAATCAGACACACTTCAGGATATTTGCATTCTGCTAAGAATACACTTTAATTGTAATAGTCCTTTCCATTTGTTGGGAATTCCTATCTACTTCACAGGGCTATTGTAAGGATGAAGTGTGTTAATACACATGAAAGTGCTTTGAAAATGGTGGAGTATTGTGCACGTTATGTGATGTCATAACGGAATCCTTATGAGAGACTGTTGCTACACTGATGGGCATATGGATTTTTAAATGGCAAGTGTTATATTGTATAATGAAACTCAACAGTTCAAGTCAGACTGATTGCTTTTCTGCCTCCTGTACTACACAAAGAATTGTTCTGTGGACATGTTCTAGATTGTTTGTGGTTTGGTTAATCCGTGAAATCCATGGTCTGCATTACTGTCAGCAGTTAATGCCCAGAGATTACTTTATTCTTTAATGAAAAGATCAGTAAGATTAGAATTGTTTTGTCCCTGCCATGGAAATAGACTGAGTATGAATGCCCAGTTTCTCTTGGTGGAGTTCCAATCTGTCTCTGACCCAAAAATATAGGTGGCATTTGGCAGTTTGTCTACCCACTTGTGACAAAGACATCTATTTTGCCTGTTTGTAAAAGAGAGAAACTGGATTGGGTCAATTTTACAATAGGTGCATTTTGCTTCTAAATATTCTAAACACATTCTGAGGTAGCATCCTCTTACTTCTAGTGGTATTGTCAGGGTTTCTTAAACTTGGCTAATTACCAAAACCACCTGGGGGAGCCACTTAAAAATACAAATTCCCAGGCACTTTCCCTGGGGATTCTGATTCAGTGGGTCTGGGGAAAAGCCAGAAAATTTCAAGTGACTCTAATGATTAAGGAAGTTAGCCAAGTTGGAAAACACTCATAGAGTGGTGGTATAAAATATATCCCATTACTTTCATCTATAGCAAATAACAAATATATCATTTGCTCTTATTTGCCTTGAAATGTTTTTGAAATAAATGTGAACAGACTCATGGTCACTGGGTTACTTCATACTAGTCACATAATCAAACAGAGTTTGTGTCCTCCCATAATAAATTAGGGCAATAATACCTGAGTTACCTCGTATGATGTTGTGATGATAAACATTGAAAAAGGAAAGGGTTTTCAAGAGTTCAAAGACTAACATAGCCTGATTGTTATTAACCACTCAACAGGCTTGGGTTTCACTCCCAGCTCTTTCAAGGAGTCACTTTGTAACCAAATTTACAATCACCTCAGCTTCCTGAATTTTATTTCCCTTGCCTATAAAATAAGGGAACTGAAAAAAAAAAATTCCTGTGGTGCCTGCCAGGTTAATCTTTTCTACTGGCAGCATCATGTTATGTGACAAAGTCCAGATGGTAGAATAGTCCACTTCATGGTTATTTAGTGACCATCAGAGAACATTATGATAACCTGAGAGTTTTGGCATTCTCTCAAATATAACTTCTAAATGATCAAATTGTTCATTGCAATGTTGGGCATGACATCAAATGATTTTTAAATATATTTTTACACTCTGACATACAGTGCATAAAATATGTTTTTTTTTTTTTACTTATAGTTTTATAAATTCATCGTGTGCTCAATGGCATAGGTTTTGCAGTCTGGGTTAGACAATTGATTTAAATACAGCACTTTACGACACATTGAAACAGAGTTGCACAAATTACCCTTCTTACTATTTTGAAAGATAAATCGGCCTAAAATTCTACAATGTCACACATACAAACATAGAATTTAAGTGAATAGAAAGATGCTGTTTGGTAAATGATGAAAAAATAATATACTAATTTAAGCTTCATGGTATTTAATGAACCACATAATATGCCATAGAGACTTCAGGGCTTTAAATGCAGACATTTTTTAGAAACAATACACTTCAGCTATTTAAATGCCTGCCTTGTAAGGAGAGAACAAGATGGAAAGAACTGAAAGAAACCAGAGTGATCCAGATGGCCGGAACATAGAGAGCTAGAGCAAGAAATATAAATGAAATGCGTAAGCCTGACTACTACAAATAAAAATTTTTTAAAGTGCACATTCACAAAGGAATCAACTGTCACATGAGTGATTTCCATTTCCTAAATATCTATATTTGACTGGGTATGGCATTTAGTTAGAAGGAAGTCTTAGTCTGATAAGATTTTACATCTTCAGAGAAAACATTTTACCCATTGCACAACTTTAAAATTATACACTAATTCCTACAACATCTCACTATTACATTTTACAAACAAAGTAATTCAAATAGTGCTTTAAATGTTTTGGAAAGAGGGAGGCAAATTCATCGGGATCTTTTAAGGAAAAACAGTTATAAATTACATTAATGAAACTAGTAAACTAATTAGAATAAAGAGAAGAGAAAATTGAGATCTATGACCCTTTCAGATGATTTTCCAAATTATAAATATGTTTTTTA
Source organism: Daubentonia madagascariensis (assembly GCA_023783475.1). NCBI lineage: Eukaryota > Metazoa > Chordata > Mammalia > Primates > Daubentoniidae > Daubentonia > Daubentonia madagascariensis. The sequence continues at coordinate 316,509 of JAKFHU010002088.1, forward strand.
GAACAATAGAAAAGGAGAGGCTATCAATAATAAGGGGGATGGGAAGAACAGTTGCAGTAAATAATTTCTAGAGAAATGTGATTTTTAAAAAAATTTTCTTTGCCATTTTCCCCCTTAATTTCATTAGTTAAATGTTGAAAGATGAAGAGTAAAGAGAGTGTAGAACCAAGTGTGTCGAGCCCACTAATAAAGGTCTGTTCTTTTTGGTCATGAGGAAGCCACGTACTTTCTCTGATCCTCAGTTCCTGATACCTAAGATGAAAGCTTTGAGGGAAAATATTTCCAGGGCCCTCCTGGTTCCAACAGTCTCTGTTTCTAAGACTTCAGTCCATCTTCAGTTTAATTTTATTCAGGATGCTTTTACTCCATGTTCTGCATCTTTTTCCACTATGGTTTGCTTCTTTGTACCAAATGATTCCATTGTTCTGGAATCTACTTCAGAATGAATAAAGTTACCTGACTGTAACATTCCAGATGAAAAATGTTGCTCACTTTGGGAAAGAAAAAATATATAGAAGACATTTGAGGCATATTTGGGAGCAACTATTTTTAAGTTTAAAAGGAGATTGGTGAAACTTTGGCCTAATTTATATATAAAAAATATAAGATGTAGACTATTGATTTTTTCCATACTTTGGAGAGAAAACTATTTATGAATCACTTAATTCTTCATTAACTTTCCAGCAAGTGTTAAAGATTTTTGGTTTCTTTTTCTCAGACATTTATAGTGAATTAACCATTCCAAGGGGAGATCATGTACCCTGACCCAAGGCATTGAAAGATAATGAAAGAATTGATTTTCATGTCTTGCCTTAAAAATATGTTGGTTGCTATAGGAAAAAATTAATGAGCATGTTCTACTAGCAAAAATTGCCTGTGTATCTACTACTACATTTGTGAGAGCAACTGGATAACAGGTTGTTCAAACAGGTGACGAGATACTACTTTTCATTGTTCACTCAGTCTGTGTTGGCATTACATTGTGATTTAAGATCTAATTTTATTTTTCAAATAATTTATTTTCCCTCTTCCAAGGCAGGTTTTCAAGTTCTTTGTGAACAGAATTTCTTTACATTGTAATTCAGTCTCAGAGATCAAAATTATTCTAAATGTTGTTTGATTATCATTCAAAATGAATGAGTTCTGTTAGGAGAAATAATTCTTTTCTAAAACTTTCTAATTTAATCATATTTCTCTTTGACAATTAAGCATTTGTAGCCTACATGCAATGACTTTTTGTACTTTATCCTAGATTAAAGTATTGTCCTTAACTTAAGTGCTTTCTCTAGAAATTATTGACCTATACATTCATGAGGTTCAATTTAATTTTCACTAATAAAAAGTCTGTATTTCAACACAAACAATAAAAATTATCAAGTTTCACCGACTTTTTGAAAGAAAAGTAAGCCTCTCACATTGGTATGTTTTTTGAAGGAGTATGATCCCACAGGTCCTTTGACTAATTAGAAAAGCAAAAGTTATCTTATGAAATTAATCTGAAGACAAAGATAGAAAAAAATTAATAAGATGAGGATGAAAAGAAATACAATGTGGTGGTCATGTTACAGGAAAGTGGTTCCCAATGCTGTCATACACTTGGAGTCTAAGTGGGTCCTTGGCTTCGGGTGAGAAAGAATTCAAGAGCAAGCCAATAGTGTAAAGCCAAAGCAATTTTATTCAGAGAATGTAGGAAATCTACTCCACAGACAGAGTAGGGGCTAGTTCTCCCTTTGGTTCTTTTGATTTTTGAAATTTAAGCAATGGCTTAATCATAAGCTAAACAGGGGAGGAATATTCATATTTATTTTTAGAAAGGAGCCATGCTTTCCTAGAACTGGGAACTCTCCGTTTACTTTATAAGGTCCCAGAACTGTCATGGTGTCCAGTGGGAGTTTCTTTTAGCATGCTAATATACTACAACTAGGGTATAATGAGCTGCAAGGTCAAGCAGAGGCCAATATCCTTGCCATCTTGGTTTTGAAGGATCTTGTTCTGTCACCACATCCTGTTTTTGATCAGGGTGGTTAGGGGCTTTTGACTCTGTGTTAAGCAGTACCTGTGCCAGCTCCCTATCTCAGACATACAATGAACCTTTGAATCATAATGAAAACCTATTTCTCTGCTGCTAATTATGAGATAAATATATAGCAGAGTTTTGAAAATAAAATAGGATCGTTAAGTTACAGAATTATGAAATATTCACTGTATCTCCCCTTTTACTCTTTTTCAACATTCCCATTACAAGTAGAAATCAGCAACATTCTACTACTTGTATGAAATCTTAATATCTCTTTATGAAATTCTAATCATTCAAATAAGTAAATTTCAATGGAGATCTGACAAAGGTAAGGTCAGCAACAAACATTAAGTTTGATATTTTATTGACCTTTTAATTCTGCAAAAGTTCTATGAAGCAAGAGAAATTCAGTTCAAATGGAGACATTCAGTGTAGAGAAATTCTGTTAATTCTCCTCTTCTACCCTCATAATTCATTATTTATAAAATATTTACTTAAAAATTAAGCAAATTATGTTGCATTAAATATGTATGAAAATTTACATTAAATGAACATGATTTAATTATTCTGATTTATTTTAAAATCCTTTTCTCACAAAGTTGTGAAGTTTATAATCTGCAACATACACATAAAGAAAACTTTTATGATCCCTGAAGTACCGTTGTATGCTTTACCTCTGACACAGATCCAAAATAGAGCTCACCAAATGTTATTAGCATTAATTTTCTGTGTGAGTATGAATGTTAATTAGGATTTTAAAGTGACTGATTATACTAGGAATTGAGGCAAGTCAACATCTTTCAAATATCACTAAATTCATTTTATTAATTTGGGCTTTTTTAAAAAAATAAAAATTGCTTTCTACTTTCTAAAATACTAGCTGCCAAATGTACCTCAGTTTAACACAATAGTTTTAAGATACAATGAAAGAAGGGAAGGATTATTTTTTGTGGTTTGCTGATTTCACCTGGTATATACTGTTACATAGAAGAGTTATCAAATATGCAGTGGTAAAGAAGCAGAATTTAAATGTACAAAGCCATTTTTGTGCTTGTCTGGCCTAAAATCCATCAGGTCTACTTGATCCAACGTAGTTTTTCTTTGTGAAGTTCTAAGGCTGTGCTGCTGTTCCTCTTCACTGAAAAGACCATAAGGCTTTCATTGTATAAAGATAGAATTTTATCCATCCATCTCTGTTTTAGTAGAAGTATAAATTCAATTATGTTTGATAAAGTTAAAAGGAAATCTTCAAATTGTCCATTACCCAAAAATAAAATAAATGACCCTTGTGCTGACTGGTTGGCCCATGAATGGAAGTATAATGTCACTTATATTATGACAATTTCCACAGATTATAGCTACCAGTATTTTATGTGGTATATTTTGTATGGAAGTAAAGCAAACAAAAGTCCGAAAAAACAAGCCACTTTGTTTGCCTTCATATTTCTTGTTGAAATATTTGAAGTACCAAACTGACTGTTTTTGTCCTAAGAAGGTTAGTTATATTTAATAATACTAATGGCAACTGCTGAAAAGAACTGTTTTCTTCAGTAAACAATCAAGAATGGATGATTGTGATACTAATTTTATCATAACAAAGTCCTGTGTGAAGTGCCATTGTCAGATCTTTCAGTTTGTTACTACTGATGATGCAATATTTAAAATAAAAAGTATATACCTTCTAAAATATAATCTGAAACATAATTACTACTCCTCTGTTTACTAATTATCACAATTTAATAAGCACTCCTTCTTTCATTTGTTTGGTAAACATTTATTAGGCACCTACCATGTCCTATCCTGGTACTACGTCAGCATAGAAAGGTGAACAAGAAAAACAGGGGATTGTAGAGTCTAGGGAGGAAAAGCAAATAATAAGCACATAGGCAGTACAGAAGATAGTTTCATATAGTGGTCAGTCTTTTTGATGGGGTGGCCAGGGGACACTTCTCTGTGGTCTTCCTCTGTGGGTATGAGGCTGTCTGTGGTATGACCTGAGACATGAAGAACAGCAAGCAGCCAGCCATAAAAAGATCTGATCATTTATTGGGACTAAAATATTTCAGGCCTTACACTAAGTCCTGGAAATGCAATGATGAGTAAAATGAGACAGTGCCCTCAAGGAACTCTCAGTGAATATGTTTTGCTTATTTATTTGGGAGTGAAATCATTTGGAATCCATTATGGTCACAAAGTCCCATTATATTTGCTCAATAAACACACATTAAAAATATTCAGTGAATAAACTGGCATCATTTTCAAATTTGATATTTACTATTACCCCTTCTCATATTGTTTATTAACATGATATATGATTTTATGTTTTACTTATAAAGGATGTCTAAGGTTCATAGTACTGGAAATACTTCTTTTGATCTTTTCAGTCAAAGTGTATTACAGCCCACTGACCTTAAATCTCTCTGCCAACTTATTTCTATTATACCTCATTCTCCCAGCTTGCTGACTATTCTCTCACGTGATAAATAACTCTGCCTTATCAAGGTCAGTTGGAAAAGCCCCTTTTACATATCTCATAAATTTTAGCCAGGTGCCACTGATGTGAGATTAATGTAATGGCACCATGGTAAGCACTCAGGCTTGTCTTAATTATGCTAAGGTTGCCGGTTCACCGTTTCTCTTCATCTGTCTCCTGCTTTAGGGAACACTAAACACTATGTCATTAGATTGTCTGTTCCACAACATTGGCCCTTTGCATTTACAAAGTCATCAGATGGCTTATGACATAGCTTTTCTAAGAAATTAAATTAAACAAATAGTGAAAACAAAATTTAGTAGTAAAGTGCCTGAAAAAGAAAAGATTTTAAATTGTAATCAGCTAGGAAAACAAATTTTTTCTATGTTTAATAGTAATTTTCTTCTGAATCATGAATTACCTGATAACAGGGAAAATTTGGGGTCTGGGTGATCTCAGGTATGAGTGTGAATAATTATGGAGTTTCTTTACTTTTAGGAATGGAAGCTCCTCATATTTACACATGGGCATGGTTCATGTACACATTTGCAGAAAGCTTTCTTCTCATTGTTCTTTCCCTTTGTGAATGACTAGTTTCCGTGGGGAAGCTATCTCCAAGCCATATGTCCTACATGAGTGTCTAATTACCTCATCTATTTTTGCTGAAGGTGCCCACCTACTTTCCAAAAAACATGCCAGTCTGGTCTCTTGAACTGGGAATAAAAACAGTCCATAGCCCTTGAATTTGGGAATAAAAATAGTTCACAGCCCTGGGTTTTCAAATTTTTGATGATTTGTTTTTGATGATTCTGCTCTCCAGATAGTGATAGGCTCTTTATGAGGGAACAGATATATAAAGTAGCATCTTCCCTTAATTTCTTTAATTGAATTAAAAATCCTTTGTGACTACTATGCTCTAGGCATTCTGGTCAACGATAGGGAGACAAAAAAAAAAGAAGCAGTCAAATTCAAGACACGGGATAAAGATCATATTTTTTTTGTTTATGATGAAATAATTTGGGAGAATAATGTTTTCATTAACTCTATGAACCCTGGAACCACATTACAGTTCACCCTTTAACAACATGGGTTTGAACTGCATGGGTCCACTTATACACAGATTTTTTTCAATTAATATATTGGAAAAATTTTTGGAGATTTGCAACAATTTGAGAAGACTCACAGACAAACCACCTAGAGATGTCGCAAAAAAAAAAAAAAAAGAAAAGAAAAGAAAACGTTAGGCATGTCATGAAGCATAAAATATCGTAGATATTAGTCTATTTTTATTAGCCTATTTTTTCATTTACTACCATAAAATATACAGAAATCTATTATGAAAATTTAAAAATTATCAAAATATGCACACAAACACTTGCAGACCATACATGGTGTCTTTTGCAGTTGAGAGAAATGCAAACAAATGTAAAGATGCTGTATTAAATCATAACTACATAAATTAACTGAAGTACATACCGTATTACTATAATAATTTTGTAGCCACCTCCTGTTGCTATTATGGTAAGCTCAAATGTTGTGAGTACCTGCTTAAAACACCATGTGACACCAATCATCTCCATGTGAGCAGTTCCTCTCTCCAGTAAATTGTGGATCACGGTAAAAAGTGATCTCTCGCAGGTCTCGTGTATTTTTTTACCATGTTTACTGCAAAACCATAAACCTTGAATAACACAATGGGACCCATGTGAAGTGCCACTAGTGATGCTGGAAGTGCCCCCAAGAAGCAGAGAGGAGTCATGACATTACAAGAAAAAGCTGAATTGCTTGGTAGTACCATAGACTGAGGTCTGCAGATACTGTTGCTATCTATTTCAGACAGACAATTCACATTGTAAACAGATGATGTAAACTTACGATATAGATACAGTAAGTACCATAAATATATTTTCTCTTCTCCTTATTATTTTCTTAGTAACATTTTCTTTTATTTTCCTTACTTTATTGTGAGGATACAGTACATAATATATATAACATACAAAATATGTGTTTAATTTATAGTTTATGCTTTAAGGCTTCTGGTCAACAGGGGGCTGTTAGATAAGTTTTTGCAAAGTCAATAGTTATATGCAGATTTTCGACCATGTGGTGGGTCAGTACCCCAGCCCCTGAGTTGTTCAAAGGTAAACTGTACTTAGGTTTAAATACTGCCTCCACCATTTACTAGCTATGTAACCTCTGACAAGTTAGTGAACTTTTTTGTGGCTCATTTCTTCCTCTTTAAAATATAAGTAATAATATTACTGACCTACTAAAGTAATTTTAGGGTCATTGGAAGGGTGTAAGCACACGGGTCAATGATAGCTTCATAGTAAGTGTTACGAGGGTGTTTGCTATTAATATCTGGGCTTCTCTTAAGGCAGGTACTCACAATGCACTGCTGTTTGCTTCTGCAAGTATTTTTAACCTTATCAATTAGAATTGAAAAAAAAAACTCAATGTATTAAACAAGTAGTATTATCAGCTTGCTATTTATTTTATCAAAGAACAAGGGCTAACTATGAAATTAGATATGATTTTAGCACACACAACTGGATAATCAAAATACAGTTTGAACACTTCACATGATCCTCTTGCAACTAGGTAAAAAATTACTTTTTTATAATAATAAACTATTTTGTTATAATCTGTTTACAATAAATCTTTCTCATGTTTCTGTAAAGTCAGCCACTGAGCAATATCTCTGGAGTGGCAAATCATGTTTTTCTTTTTCTTTCCAGAAATGGTGAAAGAAGGAATAGTGTGTTGGCCAGAAAATCCACATACTTAAAGTTGTAATAGTGACCCCTGCTATTCAGTGAACATATGTAAATATTTCAGTAAACAACGTATGCTCTTATATAAATATTTTGGCCCTCTTAACTTGCCAAGTAAGTCAAATGTAGTGGCTTTCATAGTAGGGATCTTTAGTTAATAATAGAAAAAATTATATTTGACAACTAAGTTATAAATGAAAACATATTGTTCTAAAATAATTTCCATTTAATATTTTTGAAAGAAATCATGAATTCTAAGTTCAATGGATTTTTTTCTTAGCTTCATATACAGCAGTGGAAAATATTAATCTGAAATTCTTAAAAACTTAGAATCTTTCTACCCAACCAAAAGATCATTTCATCTAATAATTTTATAGATTATTAAATCAAATCTTGAAGCTTGCATTACTAGAATGATTGATGGTAATTACTGCAAACTGGCCCATCATTCAAATCACATAATCCTAGTGGCTTCACCGAATATTTGTTTTTCTCTTGCTAACATGACAGTCTGATGCTAGTCAAGCGACTCTACTCCAACCTTGGGCTATGTCATATGGAACAGATGACTCTGAGGTCACTGCAGGAGAGAAAAAGTGTGGGTGTGGGAGGCCACTTCTCTGGGCCTAGAAGTACCACATCATTTCTGCTCATAATTCTTTGGACACGACTAACTTATATGGTCCCACCTGACTGTAGAAAAGAGTGAAACACCAAGTCTTTTTATATGCCCAGAAAGAAGAAAAAGAAATGGGATTTACTGAGAAATTAGCTTTGTGTCTACCTCAGAACCCTTTAACTTTTGTCCATTACTATGTTTTTTTAATTTTAGAATGATTCAGATATTTACTTATATGTTAGAAATACATTTAACAACTTTTTGACAAAACGTGCGTGTATGTGAGAGACAGAGAGAAAGAGCACACACACACACACACACATGTATATATATTTATATTTATTTATAAACAAACATTACAGCCAAGTGCGGTAGCTCATGCCTGTAAGCCCAGAGTGTTGGGAGGCCGGTGTGGGGGGAGGACTGCTTGAGTCCAGGAGTTTGAGACCAGCCTGGGCAACATAGTGAGGCCCATCTCTGCAAAAAATCTAAAATTGCAGAGGTGGGTGGGTTGGTTGTAGTCCAGCTACCAGGAAGGCTGAGGCAGGAGGACTGCTCGAGCCCAGGAGTTTGAAGTTGCAGTGAGCTGTGATCGCACCATCGTACTGGGCAATAGAGAAGACCCTGTCTCAAAAACAAAAATAAATTGCAAAAAGATAATATCCTTTTAACCTATGTTACCAATTGATATCTATTTTCCATATTTTCTTACAATTTAGTTGTATTTACAAATACAAATATAGATTTAAAACCCAAAATAATTTTGATCTGTGTGTTGTTGATAATGGAAATTATTTTACTCAGAAAACCTAATTCTGGTGATACATACAGACGATATTTATCCGTCATCAGTTTTCTCAAGTATAATCTCGCTTTAAGAATCCCTTCTTGGAAGCCTTTTCTCACTTGCCTTAGAAAATTTTTTCCAGAAGTAGTAGAGATGTTACTATATTACTCCTTGTTTAAAAAATAAAAAGACATCAGTGTTTTCTATTGCATACCTCATGAATGCATAACACCTTAATTAGTTCTATTTCCTAATTTTGGGGGCTTGCATGATTTACTCTGAGTCCCATAAGGATATATCTGTATTCTATTGTTTTAGGTCCTTGTGGGGTGATTTAAACCAACCTGGTAATCTAATTTATTTTAAAGACTGTAGTAGTAAATTTATTCACTGTTTGAAGAAACCTATGTAGTGTACTGCCTAGTGCATGCAGAGGAATCTTACCAAATCCATCTACTCACACACCAAGCCTTTACTGGATACCTCTTATTGCATATCATGTACTATGTATTATGTGGAACACGGATGTGAAAAAGGTAAAGACCCTTTGCTCAAGGAGTTTATAATACAATTGCAAGATAAGATGTTTTTCAACTAATTATAATAAAAGCAGAGTCTTGTTAATTGGGATCATAATAGCATAGATAAATGTTGCCAGATTTCTGAGATGGAACAGAATGCTTTCCATTGTGATAATGAGACAAGGATTTGTGGGAAAAAACACATATAAGGTGGACATCAAATAATAGGTATCATTTGACATAAAGGAATACCATGGTCAAAGGCTCAAAAGCATACAAGTATTTCCCATGTACCAAGAACAGTTGCATTATGTTCAGCTTTTAGAAAAATGGGATGTAGGAATCATGGCAATGAGAGATATGGGCTACAAAATCTGGTTTTAGCCAGTCATGGAAACATTTTCTGAATGTCAAACCAGGTTTTATAAATAGTACTTTTTGAGACAGTGGGTCACTGCTATATTATTTGTTTGTTTGTTTTGGTATCACTGATTACCATAATCTTAGATTTTCCTTATAAACAGGTAGTGTTAGATCAAGAATATTTGAAGGTTCTGAGGCTCTGCTTTTCACATTCTGAAGTTTCTGCCTCAGGCATCAGTCTTTGAAAAATGGTAATGGTGAACTAGCTAATCTCAATGCTTATTTAAAAAAACTGGTCTCTTAAACTTGTCATAGGGCCTCATTTTTACAATATGAAAAATAGTGAGAAGATTTATCTTTGCTAAACTTTTAGAGAAGCCAGGCAACCTTTGCCTCTCTTCACTGGCTTTTACTCCCTCTAAAGCAGAATGTAGATATGTATCAACGTAGCAGCATTCTCCTTAAACTTCCTGGGGTGTTATTACTAAATCTACCTGGAGGAATTCCAGTCCTAAATATGGAGTTCATACTTGTGAGATAAGGGAGTAGGCTTTTATCAGGAGAAGTCTTTTTGGAAGTGACCTCTTGATGCCCACTTGCTTACTGGAACAAGAGAGAGCTAAAAGTAGGAAAGATGCATTGGTGAGTGTAAAAAAAATCATTTTAGGAGGTATGTGTAGCTTGTAGTAATGTTTTCCAATCACTGAGACTATGATTTTGCTTTGTAATTTTGGAATATTAATTTTAACAAGTAAAAAATATTAAAGATATTGTGAGGAATATCTCCCTCTCCCCCACGCCTCCATCTCCCTCCCTGCACAAAGCTTTACAAATGGTTAGGTTGAGCTTCCTTGCAACATGAGAGCCTCAGAGAAATCAGACTTCTTACAGGATGGTTCAGTGCTCCAAGAGCAAATATTTCAAGACAAAAGTGGGAAGTTCCAGTTCTCTTAAAGGTTAGGCTAGAAGTGGCATAGTGTCATTTCTGGTAATCCACTCTTAGTCAAGGTAGTCACAGTACAGCCCAGGTTCAGATATGGACCCCTTCCACATTTCTCAATGGGAGAAGTATCAAGGAATTTGTAACCATCTTGAATCTGCTATAGAGAGTAAACAATGGGAGGAGGAAAATGTGGAAGAATCTGAGGGAAAAAAGGATATGTTAGCTGAGGATCAAAGAATGAAAAAGAACCAGCTATAGGAAGAGCTAGAGAAAGCTGTTCACGTGCAAAGATCCTGTGACATAAGCTAAGTGACAATGTCAGTACAGGCATCCAAATTGCATAAATCCTCCATTTTAAGTTTCTTAGCATATACTAACATTTCTTCTCTAATGTCAGAATTCTTATTTTGTTTTTCAATACTTTCTCATCACAAGTCTACTTTTTTGGCCATCATAGTGGTAATTCTGCTACAGATATAACAAAAATGCTATTTTATTTGCCATCACAGGTAAAATTTGGTAAATGCAGCTTTACAGGGGCAGATGAACACAACTCCTCAGTAAACTTATGGAATTTCTGATACAGAATAGTTGCATGGTAGTCTCTATGCTATAGTCACTAAGCACGACAAACAAAACAAAACAAAAAACCTGAAGAGGAAGCAGAAAGAAATATTGAACTTTTTTGATGTGATACTTAGAGGCACGTGGTGTTATGACACCCAATTATGGATAAAGAAAGAAGGAGCATACACACCACAGAAGCAGGAAACAAGGCAAGGAATGGGGTATGAATCAATAATCAGTTGTCAGGTCTGGCCTCTTGGTGGACTGTTTTGTGGTTCTTTGGCTCCTTAATTGGAAGAATCACAAGGAGGCCAGTGCGATGGAGTGATGGAGTGACAGGAAGTAATTCCACTGAAACAGCTTTTACTGCAGAAAAGAAGGAAGCTACACAAAGCAAGAATACATTCCAGAGAGAGGAATGGGTCAGTCTCCACAAGTGAAGAAAGATGTTAAGGACTCCCAGATGGTTTCCTTCTGTTGGCCTGGTCCAGGGGAGGGCTTATGGGGTGGGATGTTACTAGATGATTTTTATACATGGTTGTCATGTGTTTTGAGTTTTCCTGCAGTCCCTTCCCCTGATTGGTCCCCACCTCCTTCTCCACCCCTAGGAATCGCCCTCCTGGCCTGTATCTGCCACCTGCAGATTTGGTCCCTGCCTAACAAATGAACCATCGTAATTGGGTTTAGTGTGTAAAAAATGTGATATTTCTTCCCAAAACCTCCATGACTATTAATTCATAAAGTAGCAAGAAGCTGATCTTGAATATTAGAATTTGTAACTCTGGTTCCTTGAATCTCATTGTTTCAACACTGAGACCAAAAAAAAACTTGAAATTCTTGGGCCTGTGTTTATTTGTATGGCCATAGATATCTCTAAGGACTTAACCTGATTACATTGAATTAAATTGAGTACATATAATTAAATGCACAAATAATTTCTAAGGACAGAAAATCTAGATGATAGGCATTAGAAAACTCATTTATGTCAGTTGGTAGCATATCCACATGCTTTCGATGGATGTGGATCATGAAACTCAGCTGGCTTTCCCCACACATAAATAAGTATGAACATGCGTGGCTAAAGCTACATCCTGATTTTGTACTTTTTTAGGGTGTGAATTGAGCATACTCGTCACAAAGCACGTTCATTGATCTACTCCCTTATCTTTCTGATTTCTCACTGGCATACAGTTCCTGAGGATGGGTAAATGGCATTAAGGTGAGTGGTAGTCAGTGTAATTCCCATCTGTATAGGTGAAACACAATAATGTTAAAAGGCCAAGTGACCTTTTTGAACTATAGAAATTTATGCAGTAATCGGATGAAAGATCATCATTGTTTTCTGAGCATTTCTGCTCTCTCTTTTGCATACTCATTTGTGTTGATTTTTCCATTGTTTGATCATGTGCATTATATAACTGAAAGGATTTTAAAACCAGATATGGGTTTTTTTGCCCATATTTTAAATTGTTTTATTATTGCAAAAAAGTGAAAGTGCTAATGGCTTGTTGAATGGATGTTTCAACCTTGCATAAGGTCTTCAAGAGTAGGGAAGATCAATATATATTAGATAAACTGAACTAATTACTTCTATGAATGTAAGGTTTCAGACAGAAGTTAGGCTCTCTGGAATTGTTTTGAGTACTAGTGTTTCTGATGATAGTTCAAAAAAAAAGGATCAAAATGTGACAATGTGAATAATTTAGAATGCTTCACAGAAAAAACTTTCAACTCAGTATTTCTTCTAGTTTATAGAAATAGAGCAGGACTTGGCCACCACCTGTTTTTATAAATAAAGTTTTATTGGAACACAGCCCACAGCCACAGTCATTTGTTTATCTATTATCTGTGACTGCTTTCCTGCTATAACATAGAATTGAGTAGTTATGACAGACACTATATGGCCTACAAAGCCTAAAATATTTGCTCTCTGACCCTTTGCAGAAAAGTTTATTGACCTTTGAAGTAGAGAATGAAATGCATATGTGAATTAACTCAGACAATAACAGTACATTATTATTTCAAAAATTAAACTCTTTCATTAGATATGTCCCTGCATATTTTGGTAGAAATGCTAATATATGGATATTTATATATTTATACTGAACTGTGATGTGCCAAGTCATGTTATTACATCACATAATAAAATCAATGTTTCAAAGAGCTACAAAGAGCTTTACATGATTTTCTTCCTATTGAGATCTTGATTTTTGTGCTATCAAATTTTTATCCCATTCTTCTTAAAATATGTCTTTATTATTAAATCAGAGGATCAAAAGTTGAAAGTATAATCAAGCAATTTCTATTCTTGAAAATTTCAAGATATTGTACAGAGAATTACAGCAGAATTTCTTGGCTGATGCATGATAACCTCAGGCACAATTTTATGTACCCCTCCCCACCTCCCCAGCTTTTGTGAAATAACATTTATGGTTACCACCCTCTCTTAGAACATGATAACTAGAAATTGCATTAGGCAGTTGATATAGTGGTGATGCTTAAGCCCTCTCTGCTAAAAAGATTTGTTCTGTATTAAGCATAGTAAACTATTGGATATTCAGATAATTATAATTAAAATTACATGCATTTTGATGTGGGCATCCCCCAAAATATCCCAGATGTACTAAGGATTACCTAAGATGATATTAAATAATTAGATTGCTATTAGACTATATAATTATTCCCTGCTGCCAGATCTAATGATGTCAGGTATAGAAAATTTGAGGTCTGGCCTTCATAAAGAAGTGAGAATTTTTTTTTTTTTTTTTTTTTGGTAGGGAAGAGTTGTATTTTGTTCAAGTTAATCAATAAAAAAAATCTTATTTAAATGTTGAATTTCTCTACTAAAGCAGTCACCTGAAAAGTGTAGATTAAAAAAAAACTAAGGTAAACTGGCAACTTATTCAAATATGGACTACTGAGGTTTAGTTTTTGTTTTTAGCTTATATATAAATTCAGGAATCTTTTTACCTATGAGCTTGCTTCTATTATTATGCATCAATATGTAGTCATATTCCCTAAATTTGTACTTGAAAAATGGTAAATGGGTAATTTCCCTGGGGAATTATTTTCTTTCTATTGCTATCCTCTTCTCCCATGTTCTGATTCCACAAACATTACGGTTTATTGAAATGCATGTTCACAAAGCAGCTCTTCAATTTAGCTTTTCCTATTTGATTAAGGCTTGTTGAGCAAGAGGCAACCAAATTTGGTGTTATGTAATATTTTGGCATTTTTATACTCTGTGTGTGCACAGCTGTAATTTAGAATAGTTCTGACTAGCATTTAATCATCTATAGTGAATGTTTAGGCATTCCCTTGTCTGCTAAATCTAGATTTCAAAGCCCCAAACTTCAGGTATATACTAGTTACAAAACTATGAAGTTCTTTTTGTAGTGTAGTTCTTCTTAGTGTAGTTTCTTTTTGTTATGTTTGGTTGAAATAAATCAAAATTAGAAATATTACATGGATAATATCTGACACTATGTGGACAAAACTGAGTATAATTTCACATTCATTGTTTTGTTTTCTTTTTACCTTTTTATTTAATCTAAAAGCCTGACTTATACTTAGGTTTACTTTAGCTGCTGTTCTAATTTCAAATGTAGTTGGCAATATTATCTTTATTTTCAAATCTTTTGTCACCTTGAAGAAATATTCTGAGAATATCCTACTAATAATAATAACCCTGTTACCAATTCCACTCTTCAGATGAAATATGAGGCTTTTTCTTTCCAGCACTTCGTTCACCTGTACGATGATCTCCTGGAGAGGGAGGCCGTGCAGTCCATTTGGAAGCATTCTTCACAGCAGCAGCAGTGAAAGATTAGTAGTTTCAGGAGGTAACTGCCTTGAGATCCTCCTCTAAAAAATCGAAAGCCTCTTTGGAACCCTCTAAGAAAGACCCAAGAAAGAACCAGCAAGCTCCCCTGAAACTGCTGGTGGGGTTCTCTTTTGTAACAACAGTCCTTGTTTGATTTTTGATGCAGACTTTCCTCATAGAATTGAGTTTCCATTCAAAAAGAAAAGCTCTTCTGCCTCGGGATAGAAATCTCTGATTAAAAGTCCTTCTTTTGGGATAGTTATGTCTTATTCTGAAAGAAAAGATATTTAAGAAAAAGAAATATTTTTTGATGTCTGGTGTAACAATATCCCTCCTCATAGTATTAGTTTTCAGGGAAAAAAAAATGAAAGGAATTTCTTCTCTAGGCATAAAGTTAAAGGCAAAGAGAGGGGAAGGAGAGACTGAGTAGGAGAGGGATGCGTGCAATTGAAATGGAGGCTGTAGTCACTCAAACCATGATATGATTATTTTTAAAGAATTCTCTTAAAGGGTATTGGAGTTCAAAATGAAAATTGCTTTTGCAGCAGAGTGCACCATCAGGCCTGTGGGGACCGATTAGCACAGTGGCTCTCTGTGCCCTATATACTATATGCTGCTTCAGTGGTTCCAGTAACACATAGGACATGGAGAAGTGAAAACTTTGATTCATAAAAGGACCCCATGTGACTCTTTGCTGGCTTTACATTTAAAATGTGTTTGATCATTTGCCACCTACTTCTAAACTAATTCACAAAGACAAAGTAATTGATGGATTAGATACAGTCTGTTTTACAGTCTAAGCAGAGAAGGATTTTATTGCATCGTGGAGTATGTTTTGCAAATTCAATTTCCAATGTCCCTTTCCTGTCTTTTTAAGTTACATTAGTAAATTTTGGGATCTATCGATTTTAATTTTTATGCTGAATGGGAGTCAGAGGGCAATGTCATCTTTGAGCAGTGAAGAGAGAAACTGAAATATATGATTATATTTTAAAGAAACATTAGAGACCCCAAAGCCAATGGAATAGCCTCCACTTCTCTCTGATTCTTGCTGGAAATGCTTAGGATAAGACCTATAAACATATTTCTTAGGAAATTGATTCTCTGTTTTACTATTATTAAGTTAGATCTAAAAAGAAATCTGATAATCGTTAATCTTAATACCAACTCAGATATCTATTATATATATGTATAATAATTCATCTCCTTGATGAATGCTTTCATGACCTTTCAGACAGCATAAAGTGATTGCCTTGTTTTGTTTGTTTAGCTTTATCATGTTCCCAGGGTGCCACTGAGACCCATAGAAAATAAATATAACATATATTAGGTTTTATTCGGTAGATTGTGAGCTTCTTCAAGGGCAGGGGCCTGGTCCTATTGGTCATTGTTTTGCTAAATGTAGTGTCCTGAGCACTATCTATTGATAGAAGGAACAAATGATAGCACATATTTACCCTTGTGCCTCTGCTGCAGCATGCTAGAATCGACCTGAGTGGTACCCTCCCCACATGGGGGATTTTCCAGGAAAAACATAGAGCCAATACGAGGCAGCCAACAATAATAGTCCAGTTCTGCTTTCCTACATAAGTGGAAATATGATGAAGGGAACATCGCCACCAGTAGCTACCCAGAGTTTGTTTGAGAGTTTATAACGAGCACACAGACACCATTTTGATGTTCATTCACGCAATAATTTACTGAGGCTACTTCTATTGCCTGTCTCTTTTAATAGACTAAATATTTGAATGTGAAAATTTTCTACACATAATATTTAAGGCTTTTTAAAATCTCAGATTCATATGTAAAATATAATAGGAGAAAATTAATTCCTATTTCACAATATTTATGGATTTAATCATATAAAGGCATTCTTTTATTGAAACAACATCCTTAATATAATCATGACATTTTAAAGCAGAATGAAAATGCACAGTAGTAAACCTGTCTTGATCATTTTGACCAGGACCTCTGTAAAAACTGTCCACAGGAGGGTTGCTAAGGTACACAGACAGAGTCCTTGTCTATGGAGCACACTGTGTGATTCTTCTTCCAGGAATACACAGTGCATGTGCTTGGGACAGTTCCACTTGGCCCAATCCCATTTTCCAGTCCAGTGAGCATAATGGCAGGGTAGAAATGAGATGTGTCTATGTGCCTTTGGTAATTGCTGAGTATATGTTAATGAAGAGCTTTTCCTTGGCTTTCCACCAGCACAGTTAAATATGACCAACAGGAGCTTTTGCTTCGTGAAAGAAAAGCCACGAGCACGGCTATAGAGCCCTGTCTAAACAAATTGCATCTGGATTTAATTTTGAACTAGCAGGAATGCAAATATTCTCAAAAGCATTGCTCCATAGTCTATTACAGTTGAAGAGATTCTGAAACTGAGTCCCTTTCTGTGGAGACATCAACATTATTGTCAGTGTAACAAATTTACCCAAGGTAAGAAGCATCTAATATACATATCTTAGAGATTTCCAGCACTATTCCAGGCTTCGTCAGCAAAGAAAAAGTTGTACAGAACATGACCACTGCACTCTAGCACCTTAAGATTTAGTAGGACAGACAAGCCGTAGATACTTATGAAACAATGAAAAGGTCTAACAATTACAGTGGCATCTGAGAAGTGATTATTAAGTAATATTAAGATTATTAAATAATATTTTATATTACTATTAAAATCTTGATGTCCACAGTAAAAATTGAATGTGAGAGAATATAATTGTGAAAAAAAAAGGAAAAGTAGAAAATTGACTCTGGTAGTCAAGTATTTTTATTGGTTCCTCCCTTCAGGATGGATAGTTTTGGAACTTATTTATTATGGGATATTATAATTTTTGAAAATTGAGAAAAATATATTAAACATGAGATTCTATTATAATGTCTTAATAGTATTGCTCACAGAAAAGGAATTTATAGAATTGTTAGCTTTTCCCAGAAATAATGCATTATTCTTTTTCCTGTTTTGATATCTCAGATGTTTGAACATTTTAACACACTTAGTTTTAGGGGGGCTGTAGAGACACAATTTGGGACATGGAAGTCCTCTGTAAAAATATTTTTGCTATATCCCAAGAGGAACCCCTTTATTCCATGGGTCTTTAGGCATGCATGTAACAATACGGTTTACAAATCCACTATCATGCTAACCAATTTGGAAATATTTCTATGTAGAGATAGTATATTAGTTTCCTGGGGCTACTATAACAAATTACCACAAACTGAGTAGCTTAAAATAACAGAAATTTTTTCTCTCACAGTTCTGGAAGCCAGAAGTCCCAAATAGAGTTGTCAGCAGGGTTGGTTCCTCTGGAAGTTCTCAAGTAGCAACTGTCCCATGTTTCTCTCCTAGCTTCTGGTGGTTGCTGGCAATCCTTGGCACTCCCTGGCTTGTAGACACATCACTGCAATCTCTGCCTCTGTCTTCACATAGCCTTCTCCATGTCATCGTCTTTCTTCTTTCTTATAAGGACATCTTATTGGATTTAGGACCCACCCTAATCCACTATGGCCTTATCTTGATCCTTATCTTAATTACATCAGCAAAAACCCTTATTACAAATAAAGTAACATGAATTTTGGGGGACAGTGTTCAACTCACTACGAATAGTAATTGCAAATAGACATGAATGTACCAGGAGATTCCTGGAGTATTCATTTATTTCTTGTTTGATGACAATATACTATTCCAGACATACTTTTACATATGGGTAATGACAAACAATTCTCCTTTTTTGTTGAATGTGTTTCATAGAGTTACAGAGAGAAAAAAGGGAGAATGCCAAAATATATGAGCCCAGGGTTCCAACTGTTCAAACCCCCTAAACTTCACATTACCCTTACGTGGCTCTAAAATGAATTTGTTCCTATCTCATTTTACCTCTTGTTCTTTCTAAAGCTATTTGTATACAGAGGCATGTTGATTGTGAGACTGAATCGTGCAGGCTATCTGTTTTCAAAGCCTTGGGAGGGGCCATAACAGTAGGTTCACATAATCATAAGGTTCTCTAAAGTTTGTGATATAAATATATTTTAATCATAGTTGATTAGTATTGCTCTCTCTTTCCATTCTTATTTTTCCTCCATAGCACTTTCCTTCATAATACCAAAAAAAACAGAAACAGGGCCAAAGGTGGTAGAATGTTGTTCATATAGATAACGGTGCCGAGCTATGAATATACACAGGTAGTGAAGGAGAAACAGGCTTGGAATGTGTGGAGCCAGAAAATTCTTCTGAATCGTGCAGCTCATGTAGAAATAAATGTAATGAATGTTTTCCTAAGTTTGACAGATATTCTAACAATTTACATGGCATTACCAATAACAGGTTGCAAAGTTGACAGAAACATCAAAACTGTCTACATGAGAAAGGATGATTTGAATTGTTCCTCTATTCTCTCTATAGAAAATGATTTTGCAAAATCTTTGTCATATGAAGAGATACACAGTCAAAAAATAGGGAAAAATATTGAGGTATATCAGTCGGTTAATCATTAAAAATATTATGATATTTTTATGGAACGTGATATTGGTACTTGTTAGATTTATAAAAAGAAATAATAGGTTGTAATTTAATTTGTCATTAAAAAATACTTACATTCGTATATAACTTTGTAAATTTAATTTTATATTCTTTTTTAGAAAGAGGTCCCCCACATTTTATGAGCTTCAAATTCCATAAAAACAGACTCAGTTTTTGCTTTTAGCTTTTCTTCTATAAAACAAAACAAAATAAAATAAAAATCCCACATATGTAATAAAGGTAAAGAATTTTTTGATACTTTTTTCTCTTGAAAAATAAGATTAAAAAACAAAGCTCTTATAAACCTGGGCTTTTTATTATTACACATCTTAACATTTTTAGATCATCAAGACATCTGAACACTGAAAAACTTCTTAGCCGTCATGAATTTAATCATCATACATGGATGTCTTTGCCTTTCTCTATTATTTTTCCTTTTCCTTGGATAGTGTTTGACCAAAATTATTGAATAGTATTTTAATTTCTGTAATAAAAAGATGTTAATTTGGGGTATATTTTGAGATTTCTTTTTGTCAAAGGCAATACCTACTTACTCTCCAAATCCTTACATTTTTGTAGATTGATTCTTTTAGGTACACAGAAGTGACACAGTTGTTAACTTTTCTTACCCGTATCTTTCTCTTCAAACTTCCTTTTCTCAGTCCTACCTAAGAAGGATCTTCATAAATTGCTCATTATCATCTGAATTTTAACCCATTGAGAAAACTTTATTTCCTCTCCATCTGATTTCCTATACTTTATTTTTTCCATTTATCCCTGTATATAATAAATATATCCTTTGCATAATCTCTATGTATAATCACACAACATCTTGGTCACAAATTAAAAGTGTTCCAGGTATTTTGGTCCTGTAGAAACACAAAATTTTTATATGCAGAAAGGCTCGATTTCAGCAGAAATATTTCAGACAAATGCTCAACAGGAATGTGCTTGAAGCTAAGTAGATTAGAACCCAGGTTTTCTCACTCTGCATCCAAATTGAGTCAACTTTCATTTTTGTTATATATACTTGGGATTTACTCATATCCATATCTAGACCTTCATGCACGACTTTCATTTCCTCCAAAATAATAATTTTCCATTTCTGTCATCCATTTTTTTTCCCTTAAATAACCACTTAAAGCCATTATACAGTTAAAACAGACAGCCTACTGTCTGAATCACCATCATGATCACTTATCAAACTGCTCATGGCATTATGAACATGCTGAAGTAAGCTAATGCTACAAACCAAATTTTTGTCTGCTGTGAATTTGTAGAAAACTCTGATTCAAACTTTGGTCATAATTTTTTCCTAACTCCAATAATCTATATTCTTTCAGGTATAAAACCTCACTAATTTCAAATAGCAGGACCAAATTAAGCCTATCTTTTATTTTCTCGAACTCTCTTCTCTTCTGTTTCTTGTTTTCTGCTCTGCAAATATCCTTTTAGTCTCCTAATTTTCTAGTTCTGTTTAGCATACCATATCCTCATCCCCTGTTTGCCAGTTTTATTTGAAAACAAGTAAAATTTTGTTTTCTCATGTCTCCTTTAAGGTGGACATTCTATGAGGAAGAATTTTTTCATGTATTTGTACAAGAAGACTATTTCTTATTCTTCTCTGTTATTTTTTCCATTGATTGAAATCATACCATTTAAAAAAAGTACTTACAATAGAGGAATAGTATTATTAATTTTTGTACATTTAAACAAAGGGGCTTAAATTAAGAATCCTGGAATATTGTATGCCTTTATTTTTTTGTGATTTCCATAAATTGGAACTCATTAAATTTTTAGGTTGTTATTCATAAAAACATTTCAAATGAATTTCTTTTGCTTTAGTTATGCAATATAAATTGTATTTTTAAAACATATTTACATTTGTGTCCTCCTTTCTTCTTTCCAATAAATATATTCACATGGTTGACTCATTAATTTTCAGGCATAGGAACAGTAGTCATTGTTTAAACAAGTACTGCTTTCTTAGGTTTGGGTCAGAGCATTTAATGGGCATTACCTGGAATTTCTCAACTTAAGTGGGTGAGTGTGTGGGGAGGGGACTCATTGGCTTTTCAAGTAGTTGTCCCAGAATAGATTTTAAAGTATAATTAATGAGATAGAAAGGGGAAGTGTTAGTTAATAGATTTCTTAAACTGTTTTATTAGTTTGGTTATTTTAATATCACATGTTCAAAGGAAATGACAAATACAAAACATAGTATTGACATTCATATAGTACATGTAGAGTTTAATGATCTGATGAAGAACATTAATTGGGTCCTATTTTTCCAATTCTTATAAAACTTTTCAGACATACATAGAAGTTAGAAGAATTTTATACTCACCTCCTAGATGCTACACTTGGCACTTTACTATCCATCCATAGGTTCATCTTTTTTTTTTATGTATTTCACAGTATGGTGAACAGATCAGTAGACTTCATTTGAGTCCTGTTTTTTTCTTCTTGATTTTCTTGATGACTTATGACTTTTCTCTCAGATAATTGTTGTTTGAGACATAGGGAAGTTGTATAATAAATTGAATGGAAAGATACAAAAGCTTTTATTATTCACCAAAATCATATATACCAATTCATGAGTTTTATATGCACTGAATAAAAAGGTGCTAATGCAGGTTGTAGCATTATTTGTATACCAGCTAAAAAATTTCCAGAAACACATTTCTGGAACTAGATTTTATTACTTAGGCAGCTTGGACTAAACAGTCTCAATGTTCTATTAAAACCTGATTATTTGTAAAGAGAAATGGCAAGTATTTTCCCTGGCTTGTTGAAATGCAATATTTTTTCAAATTTACCTTTTATGAACAATATATTTTTAAAGAAATAGTATTTTACCATTTTGGGGCCAAAGATTTTATTTTATTTTTTATTTAGGGTTATATTTTTTTTCCTATTTTAAAGTGTTAGAAAATTGGTATGTTTTGAGGGTAAAAAGAAAAGGGAACTGGAGACTATAGTTTTTCAGTTACCAAATAATGTACAAACATATACAATATGAAGATCTTCAGAAATCACAAATCAGGAGATAAATTAAGATTTATTTTTATCCCTGTAAAGTGTAAGCTATTATTTGATAGCACAACAAAGTGACTATAATCAACAATAAGTTAGGGTATACTTTAAAATAACTAAAATAGTGGAATTGGAATGTTCCTAACACAAAGAAATGTTAAATGCCTGAGGTAATGGATATTCCAATTACTCTAATTTGATTAATTCACATTGTATGCCTGTATCAAAATATTACATGTACCCTATAAAGATACACAACTATTATGTACCCATAATAATTAAAAATAAAATGAAGTAAGGAAGAAGAAAGTATGCCCTAATAAATGTTGGATTTTCTCAAAAAAATAAAAATAAAGTGTAAGCTATTTATCATTTGATGCTCAGATCTAGCGGAGACAGTAGGTGGTATTTTTTGCTGTTAAAATTCTATGATACAGTTTTGTTTAAGTAAACAAAGTTTGAATTTTTGAACATCTGTTTATATATTCAAATTATTTTCTTTGGTTTTGCTAATGTAATTAAAGAGTAGTCTTCAATGAGAGGTTTTAAAAACAGTAAAACATATGAAAATATTATTTTGCAAATAGCATATAAAATCATTCAAGACTTGTGATATTCAGAACCCTGAATTTTTTTAAAAAATCTAATCTTTACTAATAATAGGAGAATTACAACTGTAGATTTAATTTTTAATTATGTTGAAACTAACATCTCTATAGATAGCTTTGTACACAAGTAATAATTTATACACTGGGGTTTTGAAATATTGTTAAGCACATTATAAATGCCAAATTTCTTTGTAAACAACTTTTAAAAGCAGGATGAATTGAGAGCTTGTAGAATAGTGAGGACATTTTCCCATGGATAAATACTTGAGTCAGTGACAGATTGGAGACCGTTTTTATTGACTGACAATTACAGTCACTTAACCACTAGACCATGCCTTTTTCACATTTCTTTCACATATTCATGCATTTAATGAGAGTCTGTTTACAAGCAGGAACTTAATTTATTTCTTCTTAGATTACCACAGTAGAT
Source organism: Daubentonia madagascariensis (assembly GCA_023783475.1). Taxonomy (NCBI): domain Eukaryota; kingdom Metazoa; phylum Chordata; class Mammalia; order Primates; family Daubentoniidae; genus Daubentonia; species Daubentonia madagascariensis. Next base: position 339,995 of record JAKFHU010002088.1, read on the forward strand.
AATATATACATATTACAACCTGCAAGAAAGTTTGTTTGTTTGCTTCATTAAGAGAATTGAATTTTATGTTCAAAGAATGACATAGCGTTTAGAGTGAATTCTTAACAATTCCTTGATTGTTTATGCAGCACTGAGCAGGGTGGTTAAACTTTTTGGTCTTAATGCTTATAGTACTGAAATTTTAGTAAATTTTATTTCTTGTATAAAAGATGTCTTCCAGGGATATAGAAATATATAAATTTGAAGACCCCGAAGATGGGAGTTCAAGTTTGGTTTCTAAAGTTATAGAAACTAAATAATAGAAATACTAGATAATAAGAGTTGGGTTGCTAATTATTAAAGATTGTTAGAATTCTATTAACTATCGAAAAATCTTGGCTCAGAGTGAACCCTCATTACTTCATAATTATGAAACATTGTGGGCAAAGTGATCAGGAAGTCCAAGCTTATCTAAGATTCCATATCATCTAAATTATAACAAAAATTGATCCAGATCTTTAGATAACTGGAAATAAAACCCTCTGGTTTTAGTCTTTCTGAAATGCGCAAGTTTCATATCTAAGTTACTAGAATACTGGTTCCTACAGGTCCCCCTCCATTCACACTCAAATATTATATTATTTTGTGATATTTGTTTAGGTTATGGTAATGAAAATTATTTTATCTGGGAAATTTACTAACATTATTAGTTCATTCATTTTACCCAGTTGTGAAAAATGCTTAGGTTTTGAAATCATGTGGAACCAGGTTGGAATCTTGGTGCTGTCCCTCACTAGCCCAGAGATGCTAGGCTACTGACTTATCCTCTCTGTGTCTAGTTTTCACCTACAATGTGAGGATAACAATAACTACCTCAGGGCATTATTAGGTAAATTAAATGAAGCATATAACATAGTGCTAAACATGTGTAGGTCCTTAATAAATGTTTAATAACACCACCTCCCTTCTGTCTCTGGACGAGACTTCCAAAAAAAAACATGTATTTTTCTTTTCTTTCCCATTCCTATTTTAACAACACTTTAATCTTTTGTTTCTATCAAACTCATTTTCTCTTGACCTAACTCAATACAGTCCAACAAGAGGTAATTGATGTGATTCCTTAAATAATAAAATGATGATGATGATGATGAGGCAAATTATTTGAATCAGCAAATCAAAAATAATAATGCTTTATATGTTGATAAAAATTGATAGTTAAAGCAATTTTTCATTTACTATTTTATGAAGGTGGTTGTGAGAATCAAATGAGATTAGTGTATGGGAAAGAAATCAGTGCTGTCCTTGGTAGAATAAATACATGTAATCTTTATTAAATGACAAAAAGTCTATGTGAACATGCCCAGTGATTTGAAAGAATTAATATGTTCTTAAATATAAGTTGAGCATCGCAAATCTGAAAATCCAAAATCCAAAATGCTCCAAAATCTGAAACTTTTTGAGTGCCAACATGACACTCAAAGGAAATGCTCATTGGAACATTTCAGATTTCAGATCTTCGGATTAGGGATGCTCAACCAATAAGTATATATAATGCAAATATTCCAAAATAAACAAATAAAAAAGCAAAAAAGCTCTGAAATCTGAAACACTTCTGGATCCAAGCATTAAAGGATACTCAACCTATAGCTCTTACACCAAAGTGGACAGTGTATTTTGGCTTAAAAATACAAAATTATTTTACTTACATATTTGCCCTGGGTTTCTCATTTGTACAACAAACATAATTGGCTGATTAGGTCAGTCGTGCGTTTTGCAGCATAATATTATGGATTAAAAAAACTGGAATCGTTTTAGTTAGAAAGTGAGAAATTGCTGAATTAGCCACTTAACTCACAGGTGAATGACTCTACCCCCAGCACACTGATTGACTTTCATATATATACATATACGTGTGTGTGTGTGTATCCTGGAGAGTGGCCTTTCTGGTCATTGTAGTAAAACATTATTCTTATTTCTTTTCCTCTTAATGGTAATAATTAGTAGTATGGATATTTTCATGAGTACACTGTAATGTAGAACAATGAGAAGAATGCCATTGATATAAAGTATTATTATAAAATATTTAACTATTATATTCATTTAATGGCAGAAACAAATCACATATATGTGTGTGTATATATCTATGATGAATAAGTAGATGTGTATGTGTGTGTAAAGGTGGATTAAGATGTAGCCCTATAACCATGAATTGACCTAAGGCAGAATGAATTACTCTTTACGGGGCTCTTAAGTAGCATCTGAATGTTCTAATAAAGTTGAACTTTCTCAGAGAGTACCTCTCTCACTAACAAAATATGGCAAAATATTTATGGTACAATCTGTTATTGAAGACTTAAACTGCAAGAGTGGTTTGTAGGAACTAGCCCTCTAGAGTGACAACTCTTGTGATATTGGACCTTTACAACATGTCCCTTATCCTCGTTTAACGCATAAATGCTTTGAGTCCTGAATTTTCACAATATTTCAGAGCGATGTTGTTGCTTTATGAAAGTAGGTTCAAAAGTTTTCCCATCAGCAGCATGCTGTCTTTTTCCTATGCCTTGCTTTTAATATACATAAACAAAATTACAAAGTCATGGGGAATAGTGTCAGGAGTTCTGAGACAACACTGGCTGCCTGGATATTGCTGCCCTGAGGGGGTTTGTTCAAATGATTGTGATCCCACAGTAGAGCAGATTGAACCAGTCTAATCTGGCAAGTGGGAGCAGGTGTGGGGAAAACAGCACAGCGGAGTCATAGCAAAACGTTTATTGCCACTTACAGGATTGCAATTTTAAATAATGCTATTTGGGTTATTTGTTTCCTCTGTGGTGTGATCAGTGTGTCACATTCAACATAGATGTCCACATTTTAACTTAATCTCCATTCCTTTGGTTTTATTATTTAATGAGTGGATTGGTATGAAATTAGGCTCTGAGCTACAGACAGCAATCTGGTAAATAAAATAATGAGCAAACGCTTTTGCATTGAGGAATTGTTATAAATTGTATTTATTTGTTTTTAATTAGAGGCTATAACATTTTAAGAAGGCTTTGAATTTATATGTGGACAAATATATGCTCTTTTAGGAATAATCAACTAAAATATTTTTTTTAAATTCTACCATCATGCATTGCATAATGACGTTTCAATGACAGACCTCATGTATGTTGCTGGTCCCGTAAGTTTATAATATTGTATTTTTACTGTGCCTTTTCTATGTTTAGTTAGATATGTTTAGATGCACAAATACTTACCATTGTGTTACAGTCGCCTACAATATTCAGTACAGAAAATGCTGTATAGGTTTGTAGCCTAGGAGCAATAGGCTATACCACATAAGCCTAGGTATGTGGTAGACAATACCATCCAGGTTTGTGTAAGTACACCCTATGATGTTTGTACAACAATGAAATTGCCTAAGGATGCATTTCTCAGAACATATCCCAGCTGTTAAGCAACATATCACTGTATTTAACTTTTTTTTTAAAGAAAACCCAAAGGGAACCAAAAAAACTGCACATGAAATAATTAATTATCTCAATTTCTGTGCAAATGCTGAAGACAGAGTGGTTTAGACTCTTGTTATGCCACATGTATTCTGCTAACCAGCAGCATGAGGACAACCTGAGATCTTGTTAGAAATGCAGAATTACAGGCCCTACTCCAGACCTACTGACTCAGAATCTGCATTTTAAAAAGATTCCAGGTGATTCTTACGTACATGAAAATATGAGAAGCACTGGTTTTGATGGAGAAAAGAAGCAAATTTACTTACTCTAATTTTTTTAATGTAATGGAATAAAATGGAAGAACTGATGAGATGAAGAAGATTGCACAAGAATACAGTCATATCACAAAAGCTACCTGAGCAGGATTTGGAGATGTTCATTCAATTTTAGTTTACTTCAGCATTATTAAATATTTAATTTTTATTTGAAGTTCCAGCTCCAGTTCCTTCTCACTTTTAAGTTTTGTTTTCTTGAATCCAGATACAAAATAAGAGGATTAATGGGAAGTTTGTATGAAGTTTTAATTTAACAAGTTAGTAAATGGGCCTCAGAACTGTTACAAATTATGTGGTGTCACTTTGGCAACTCCTACCCATGATGCTTATTCACATTAAATAGAATAAATCTGCAGACATTTTGATTCTAAGAAAAGTAAGCTAATGAAGCATGTAATATATAACTGAAGACTTTCCCCAATGTAAACATAGGAAGTAAATGTCAAACTGTCATGGATGTTAGAAGAAATGTAAATGTGTTATGCAAATTTTCTCACAAGATGCTCACTCATATTAATGTATTTTTGATTATGTATCTGAGCGTCTAACATCTGTAGTTGATGCCCTAAGGAAATATGGCACTTTTCAACTATTCAATTTTTACAATACATATATCTAGAAGCTTCCACCATCACACCCACTTACTTGTTGGCATCTGTGCCCCTTTGTGCTGTCTTCTTTCCTGTTATTACAGATGACCTTTCCATGCTTTTGACTTAGATCAACCCCTCCAACAGTATGTTATCTACTTTTGTCTTCTCAAAGACATTGGCCTCATAATTCTCTCCTCTGTGATGCATCTTCAGAATAAAAGTATTTTGTTATTTATCCTATCTTTAAAAAACTTTCTTTGGACCCCACTTTCTTCTCTGGCTACCATCCTGTTTCCTTTCCTTTCCAAGAAAAAAAAATCTTAAAAGTCTGGCTAAATTTTACTATCTCTGACTTTTCTCCTCCATCTTTTCTTGAAACCACTCCCATTAGTCATTTGACCTTACCATCTTACTAAAATGACTCTTATCAACGTAAAAAAATGACCTCTACATGGCATGCTCAAATTTTAGTTTTCATCTTATTTGATCTGTCAGCAGCATTTGACATAGAGGGTCATTCTCTTCTCCTTGAAAAAATTTCCTAATGTGTCTTTCATGATACCAAAATTCCTCCTACCTTTCTGATCTTCTCAGTCTCTTTTGTTCATTTGTCTTTACCTTCTTTACCTCTAAATGTTGGCGTGTTCCACGGGGTGTAGGTTTAGGATACCTTTTTTAAAAATACTACAGTCACATCCATCCTCATGATTTATTTAATGCTATATTCTGATGCCTCCCAAATTTATTATCTCACCTCAGTAAATAGCAACTAGATTCTCTCCCAGTTGCTCAAGCCAACCATCAGGGAGTTACACTTGACTTTTTTCTATCACGGCCCACGTCCAAATGCCAAACACTTTGAGGTTCTACCTTTAAAATATAGCTAGAGGCCAACCACATTTCAAGACCTTCATTGTCACTGCCCTTGTAAAAGTTATTCCTCTCACTTCCTTCGATTATCACTATGGCCTTCTGCCTGGTCTTGCTCTCACCCTTGCAGTCCATTTGTAGTATTAAAATGTGTATCAGACCATGGCTTCCTATATCTCTTTGACTGAAAGCCACCAATGGATCTACAAGGAACTACATGGCCTGACCACCTATCACCTTTCTAAACTCATCTCCTACCATGTCCCCCTTGCTTGCTTTTCTCCTGCAACACTAATCCTCTTTTTACACATAGAACATATCAGGCACACTCCTACTTCAGGATGTCTGCATTTGCTCTTCCTTCTGCATATGTAATTTTCTCCCATATATCTGAATGGCTTCCTCTCTTACTTTCTTCATGTAGTTTTTCAAAAGTCCTCCAAACAATGCCTTGTCTTGACCATTCAATAAAAAATTTTAACTTCCTTAACACTAGCTATCCTCATTTTTGCATCTTATTTTCTCATCTTGTTTTTTCTTTATTTCTTACTACTGTCAAACATGTTATATATTTTACTTATTGTGTCTGTTGCCACTTCCTAGGAGGATATGAGTTTTATGAGGGCAGGGATTATTTTTAGTTTATTCCTTGCTGTTTTCTAAGTGCCTAGAATGATGTCTGGTACATATTAAGTACACAATAAATATTTGTCAAATGGATATATTAATGAATGAACAAATGAATTTATGTGTGCCAAATATTAGTACTTTTAGCTTCATAGCCTAGTATGCTAGTTTTCAGTAAACTTCTGCTGAAAGTACTTTTTTGAATAAAAAGCAAACTGTATATATAATTCTTCCTTAATAGAAATTCAGTTTCTTACTAGAATTCAAAATGCAAAGACATTTTAAATTGGGTCACACGTACCATCAACAGAATAATAACTTTTCACCTCAGAAAATCTGGAAGAATTCTATACCCACCAACCTGAAGCTGAGCTGCTATTGCCGGTCCTGGACCATATTCGCTAAATAAACTAACTCCTTAATTGTGGGCCAGAGTTTTAAAACTTCTCCCTGTTGCAAATCTCTCAGTATCTGAAAGTTATACAACTATTTACTTGTCAACATCTTTGTAAAAATGTTTGTGTTAATAGTATATAATTTCAAGAAATGGAGATGAGCGGGGGGAGGGCTTTTCCTCTTTTACTCTTCACCTTTCTGAACTGATAGATTTGTGTGTGTGTGTGTGTGTGGCGCCATAAGCTTATTATTCGTTTGAATAAAACAAACAAAAACAACAGGGCTATGTGTGTTTTGGCTGGAACATGAAGGGAAGACGATTGCATTCATTCATTCAGATATTGTTTTTCTAACATGGAAGAAGAAATGAAATGTATGAATTTAGATTGAATGTTATTTGAATTATTTTCAATTCAGATTGTATCACTTTACATTTGCCTCCTATTTCCTGTAACTAATCATAGTGTCCCAAATTCAATATATAATGTTATTACTCAATAAATTTAAATATCTGGCATTTAAGTATCTGACAGTCTCCTTCCTCTAGAACAGAGCATAATTAAGGAAGCAGATAAGGAAGTTCTTAAGCAGCCAAAATTAACATAAGAAAGTCATTGAGGCCAGTGTGGTGGCTCATGCCTATAATCCTAGCACTCTGGGAGGCCAAGGAAGGAGGATCACTTAAGCCCAGGAGTTGAGGTTGCAGTGAACTATCATGACACCACTGCACCCTAGCCTGGGCAACAGAGTGAGACTGTCACACACACACACACACACACACACACACACACACACACGCACAAAGTCATTGAGAGAAATTTGAAACACTTTAATTCCAGCAGTTTTCTTAGAGTTAATTTACACATTTGTTCATAATTACATAAGGTTTCAAACCCCATACCCAGATGGAAGTATAAATTAATAGATGTTTAATTTAAATGTGTACCTATAAAAGATAATCTCCATAATTATCTTTTATAGGTAGAAACATTGAGAGCAGAGACAAATGCCAACTGGTAGCAATCGCTGAAATAGAAAACCCATAAACAAATATAGCTGTAAGAAATGAAAAAAAAAAGCCAACTAAAACATTACAATTGATGAAATAAAAGGCAAGGAGTATCTCAAATATTTTTCTTAAAAAAAAAAAGATGTGGTGTTGAAAGAATTCAGCCCCTACCAATTAAATCGATTATTGTATGTGATTACTGAGCAGAGGTAGGTTTAGATTTTTTATTAAATTGATGATGGTTTGCATATTTATCTTGGAATACATACATACCACATTAGGTGAGTATCTACAACACAGACCTTTAGGTTGTGTAAATTGCATGTAAGCTCTTTGAAATTATCAGACTTCTTCACTATATACATACACATAAATCAGTATTCAGTTTGCCATAAATAAAAAATACATCTTAGCAAACTGATTTCCTTTCATATAGAGTGATCCTGTGGTCATATATGTTGAGACACATAATAAAATGTTTGGTTTCTATTGATATTAGTGGGTTATCCCATAAATAGGTTCAAAAATCTTTGGATTTTACAAATATAAAGAAAGCTGTGAGTCATGAAATTTCTGTTGTTTAATGCCCAGGTGGGGGCAGCAGCTTTCACTAGCTCTAACTTTTCCCTGATTAAAACATTCCTGTTGCACCTAAATTTCTATGGTGTTTTTAATCAAGTTTTCTCCTTAGCAGTGTCATCAATTTAGTTCATTGCCTTACTGTTCTCCCACTAAAATGGCATGAAGCTAAAAAGATAGACAAAAACTACTTGCTTTTCTCTGTAGCTAATTGTATGTCTCGACCATTCTTTCCTATGTCATGAGTGATATTTTCCCTTTTGATGGTCAGAATGTCTTTTACAACATAAAGTTAATAATTGGAAGTCCTCCTAGTTCTGAAGTTCTTTCCATTCTCTATTATATAAGCACATACACACGCACACACATATGTACATATATATATTTATGTGTATGGATATATAATATATTTTACAGAATTTCCTCAGTAATATGTGGGAGATTTGTACTTACCTTGCTTTTCTGAGTAGGCGATCAAAGTCCAATATTTTTATGGTTGTCAGGAATACAGTAGATTTACTTAATTATTATGCTTCATCATAAACAATAACTCAAGTCAGTGAGTGCTAATAGAGAGTTGAATAAAGGGCGGTTGCTGGGTTAGTCTCTGTAAATAGCACTAATAATATTAGTAATTATATAATTACATTGTAGGAATCAGGTATTTGACTATATAATGGAATGCCCCCACTCCCAAATTATATCCATAGTCTGTTTAACTTTGAAGAAAATATAAATATGTCCTAAAGGTACTGGAAAAAAAGAAAAGTATTTAATAGGTGGTTGTAGACACCACAGCTCCTGTTGGTCAGCAAGAAGGAATTAAATTATCTAGAGATACTTATTAAGAATTATATCTCATGAAAGCTGTTAAAAAAAAAAGCACCAGCAGCAGCCAGTCAATCTAAAGCTGAAATTTTTGAGAAACCACTTAGTATACTAATTTAACTAATTTAGTAGTGAGTGCATGTGGTGTTTGTTTTTCCATTCTTTAGATACTTCACTTAGGAGAATGGTCTCCAGTTCCATCCAGGAACAAAGGTATTAATTCATCATTTTTTCTTATAGCTGAGTAGTACTCCATGGTATACATATACCCCATCTTATTAATCCACTCATAAATTGATGGGTACTTGGGTTGATTCCACATCTTTGTGATTGTGAATTGTGTTGCAATAAACATTTGAGTGCAAGTGTCTTTTTGGTAAAATGCCTTTTTTTCCTTTGGGTAAATACCTAGTAGTGGAATTCTGAATCAAATGGTAGGTCTACTTTTAGTTCTTTGAGGAATCTCCTTATTGTTTTCCATAGAGGTTGTACTAATTTGCAGTACCACCAACAGTGTGTGTAAGTGTTCCTTTCTCTCGGCACCCATACCAGCATCTGTTCCTTTGGGACTTTTTGATAAAAACCATTCTTGCTGGAGTTCAGTGATATCTCATTGTGGTTTTGGTTCGCATTTGCCTGATAATTAGAGATGTTAAGCATTTTTTCATATGTTTATTGGCCATTAGTCTATTTTCTTTTGAAAAGCTTCTGCTCATGTCTTTTGCCTACTTTTTAATGGGGTAGTTTGATTTTTTCTTGCCGATTTGCTTGAGTTCTTTGTAGATTCTGGTTATTAGCCCTTTATTGGATGTATAGCTTGCAAATATTTTCTCCCATTCTGTGGGTTGTGTATTTGCTCTGTTGATTGTTTCCTTGGCTGTGCAGAAGCTTTTTAATTTAATCAAGTCCCATTTATTAATTTTTGTTGTTGCTGTGATTGCCCTTGGGGTCTTCTTGATAAATTCTTTGCCTAGGCCAATATCTAGAAGAGTTTTTCCAACTTTTTCTTCTAGAATTCTTATAGTTTAATATCTTAGGTTTATGTCTGTTATCCATCTTGAATTAATATTTGTGAGAGGTGAGAGATAATGTGGTGACCTGAGTGGAATATGACAGAGAAAGAAAGAATTGGACTGCAACCTCAAGGTTGGAGTCTCTAGACTTGGGAAAAACTTCTTACTTTGAGGCAGTATAGGTATATACCTTCTTTTTAGGTATATCACAATTGGGAACCACATATGGCCATTATAACAATGTGATGAGAGTAGGTTTTATGGTTGACAGAATAAAATCTCAGCCATTTATTATAGCCATGCCATAAACAAAGTATATATAGTTTCTAGAGACCAGCACTTACCTGTTGTCAGGGGACACAAAAAGTTGTGTTTAGTAAAGCCCAAATTAACAAAAAATCACATAGGTGCATATAAAGCTGTATCACATGGAACCTTGAAACGGTATTGTACATAAATTCAAAAATTAGGCATTGGCTCAAGGTTTATCCAAATCAATTCTTTGATTTTGATCATTAAGTTGACTAAGTGAATGTTTATTTTATTGAATTGTCAATGTACACTTTAAAATATTTCAATTAAGTATGTATGTTATGGATTTTTAATCATAAAGGTAAAAACAAAATTCAAGGTATGCAGAAGTATCTATTGTTAAAATTTCAAATTAACACTTCTAGTGTTACTTAAATCTCAAACCCTAGTGTTTTAATTTTACTTGGCAAACTTACTATTTAAAGAAGTCCTTACATTGGATTTTCTTTACATGGGGGAAGCCCGGTATTTTTAACAGCTTTAATGAGTTATAATTTATATATGATAAAATATATCTATTTTAATTGTTCAAATTAATAAACTTTAGTAGAGTTGCAGAATTATGCAACTATCAAGATAATCTTGCTTTAGAACAGGATTTCCATCACCCTAAAATTTTGCTTACGTGCATTTGCAATCTAGTTATACTGTACGCAGCCTCAGGCAACCACCGATCTGTTTTCTGTCTGTATAGATTTGCCTGTTTTGAAAATTTCATTATTGTAAGTGGAATCACACAATAAATGTCTTTTGTGTCTGGCTTTCTAAAAAAAAATGAACATATTGTTTTTGAGTTTTATCCATGTCATAGCATATATATTATTTTGTCCCTTTTTATTTTTGAGTTGCATTTCATTGCATAGATATATTACACTTTGTTAATCTATTCACTGGTTGATGGACATTTGGATTGTTTCCACTTGGGGCTATTATAAATAAAGTTACTATGAACATTCTTTCCAAATCTTGTCATTCCCAAGTTTTTCCCACCTCAACAAACGTCACTAGCATTCACCTAGTATTTAAGGTGAAAACCTGAGGTTGTCCTTGATTCCACCTGTCTCAGCTCCCTAACATTACCTGTACTCTCTGTCTTGGATGCTTTTGCTTCTGATCTTCCCAAGCCTAGATCTTTCTTGTTATTTAGGTCTCTGTTTAAATGTCTCCCCCTCAATACAAATTAGTTCTCTCTCACTTATCATTACCAGATATTCCCTATTTATTTGTTTATTGTCTTTATCCACCTTCCAAATTGAATGAAAGTCCCATGAGAAGAGACCCTCTCTGTCTCATCATTACAGGATCCCTGTGCTTTTCATAGTAGGTGCTCAGTAAATATGTCCGCAAAAGAAATGCAAATTTTGTTCTTGACCTTTAGGGTTTTAAAAAGGTGCATTATTACATTTATTAATTAACCTCATTCCTTGCGATGACATACTGTTGGTGTAGTTTTGTATTTGTTTTCATTAATTTTTTTCATGACATTTTGAGAGCTCAGTTCCAACTTCATAGATTTAAGGGAAATAAGAAATTATAAAATTACCACATTAATTTCAATTTCTAAATAAAAAAATGCTGGAAATAATGAAAACAATAATTAGAAACTTTCAACCATAGACCTCTTAACCCCCAGGATGGGGGAAAATATTTTTAAAATATTTTTGAAATGTTAATGGTTTAATCATATCTTGACAGGGGAACACAAATGACATTCCACTAGAGGTAACAGGTGATGGCATAAAAGTGCAATTCCAAATATTTTTTACAGCAAACTTATATCTATTTAGATGATGTACTTTATACACCAATCATGGGTTGTAGTAAATATCCGATGGTAATTGAAAGATATGATAAGGCATCATAGCTTTTCAGAATTTAAATAAAAAGCAGTGACAATAATTACTTCGTGTCACTATTTTGCCTTTTCACAAACTGTAAGTAATTTGAGTTCCGGGAATTTGTTGATATCTAAAATTCTTTAAATAAATATTTTCTAGATAATTTAATCAATGCAATTTTAAAATGACCTACATTTTCAGAGTTTTGAACCAGAAGAAACTTCTAAGCCATCTAATCCTATAGGTTTCTTTCAGTTAAAGAAACAAGATGTAAGGATGGCATTCCCAAAAACACACAATGAAATTTCAGACAATACTCTAGATGGTAGATGCTGTGAGAACTAACTAACTGTGAACCTGAAGAAATCTAATCACATAGGAAGTAAAGAAACTGTGCTACTATCTACTTTTACATTCAAGATTTCCTTCTCTAGTGCCTTACTTCTTATTCTTTTCTTTTTTGGAATTCTTATTCCTCATCTTTACATTTCTAATTCCCTTCAAGACCCAACCAGAATATCACTTTCTTCATAAGGCCCTTTTTGGTCCTAAAGCTGTCAATTATTTCTCGTCTTCTGCACACCACTGACTTTTTAGTTACATCTCTTATGATATCTCTTTCTGTCTTGTATTTTACCTATATTCCACATATTCTTACACTAACTTGTAAGCTCTTTGAGGGCAGTGATTATGTATCTTATTCAGCTTTTCATCTCCTACAACCTCAGCTGAGTCTTTCATTTAATTGTGTTCAATACATATTTGTTGAATAAATGAAATGCAATGTTGATTTCTGCCATTAAAATGTAGATAATATCCTCACTTTTTTTCTTCAGTAGGAATAGTACACTCAATGAATATATTTTACCTGTTGTACATCATGTAGCCATATTCAAGCTGCTTAAAATGAAATATTAATCTAATTAATCTGAGCTGTTAAAGCAATTTGCAGTTCTCATCTTTGCCGAAAGGGTTTTAGTAGCATAAATTAATCCTTATATGTTAAACTTCTATGACTATTACATTGGAGATACATACGAACAGTCATTTTCATATTCAGAGGATGAAGAAGGACCCAGAGAGGTCAGTTAATCTACATTGTTAGAGCTCTTAGAGATAACACATATCTAAACTAGCTCCCATAAAGGATCATGTATCAACTTTTAAAGGCTCTCCTAATGTCAAAGGAACACTGGCAGATGCAAAGCCTGTTGACTCAGGATGCCTGTATCCTACAAAAGTGACATGCCCACATTTAGCTCAGCCATTGAAATCATTTAAAATACATTATCCACCTCTGAATTTTTCTCCCACCTTTTTATAAATAGTCAAAAGGAAGGGGAAGTATCTCAGAGAGCACAATAAGAACAGAAGGCTCTTCTGGGCTCTTTCTCTTTCCTTGACAAGCTGGTATAAGCAAGGTGAGGGTCAGGTTGTAAGGTTAGCAGCACAATCTAGATTTGTCCCTGGATAGGAGCAGTTGTGGTTGTTTCCTTAAACTCTTGAAACAGCAATTGATGTGAGGCCTTCATACCATTCTCAGGATGTTTTTGCATAATAGGAAACTTACCTATGTTTTTATAATTTCACCTTTTGCTGTAGAATTAAACCTTCTCTACAATTTCATTCCAATGTTGCTAAGAAATGCTGTGGAGGATTTCAGTGACAAGGTGAATAATATTAAAGTCCATATCTGATATAACCTCTTATAATTTATAATATATGACAATAGCACATAGAAGGAGTACTTACGATTTTTGAGTTGTTCATTTACCATTATAGAAGGATAACTTTCATTCAATTATTAAAAATATTTTTTCAAAACTATTCAAGCACAAGGGAAATATAGGGAAATATTGGTGATACAATATTAAGAGGAAATGCAGATTAACAATTTATATATTCAATATGATCGATATTTTACAAAGTTTTTGGCACATATACATTCATGCTGAAAACATACTCAAAAGGAAATATACTGACATAGTGCTAGTCAGGAGGAAGATTTATAAATGACTTTAATATTTTCCAAATACTTTTGCAGATTTTTAAAATTTTTCTACAATAAGCACGTATTTCTTTTATAATCAGGAAAATGTTATTTTTAAAAGATAAGATGACTAATTTTTCAAGCACACATTTACTGAAATAATTTATAGACTTCTGAGGTTGTATTAGGTCATTAAATGTGAAATGTCTGATTTTGAATAAAAAATGTAGTTTATTATATCTCAAACAAGAAGCAGTACAATTAATCGAAGTAAGCACCTGAACTATCAACACAGTTTTGTCATCTTAATGGTAGCTTGTTTATGCCAGCAGTGAAGAAGCCTGGAGAGCTAGTGGAGATGAAATTGCAAAAGGCCTTTTCCACAGCTTGTTGAGAATTGAATATTTTTCCTTGCAAGAAGTAATCCAATGCCTGAAAGAAGTGGTAGTCAGCTGATGCAAAGTCTGGTGGATATGGTGGATGACAGAGAGTTTCCAAGTCCAGCTTCTGTAGTTTAAACAGCGTTGTTTGTGCAACATGTAGTCATATGTTGTCTTCCAAGAGGATTGGCCTGTCTCTATTGACCAATCTAGGCTGCTTAATCACAAGCATTCTCATCATTTCATCCAACTGGTTGTAGTAGACATCTGCTGTAATTGATTGACCAGGTTTCATGAAGCTGTAGTGGATAATACCAGCACTGGACCACCAGACACCATTAGCTTTTTTTGATGAATATTTAACTTTGGATTGTGTTTCAGCACTTCATCTTTATTCAACTTTTGTGCTGAACACTAGTAATTGTCAAAAAGAAGCCATTTTTTATCACAAGTAATAATACAGTGTAGAAATGGTTCGCCTTTATGTCGTGACAGCAAAGAAAGGCAAGCTTCGAGGTGATTTCTATTCTGATGCTCATTTAATTCATTGGGAACCCATCTATTCAGCTTCTTTACCTTGCCAATTTGTTTCAAATGGTCCAATATTTTTGGAAATAGTAACATCAAACCTTGCTGCTAATTCACGTGTAGGTTGTGATGGATTCACTTCCACTACAGCTTTCAACTTGTCATTATCCACCTTGGTCTCAGGTTGCCCACGTGGCTCATTTTCAAGATTAACATCACCAGAATGGAACTTCTCAAACCATGGATGTACTGTGTGTTCATTTGCCACATCCTTCCCAAACACTTTGTTGATATTTCAAAATGTTTGCACTGCATTAGTTCCACAACAGAACTCATATTAAAAAATAACTTGAATTTTTGACTTACCTATTGTCTCACAAAAATTGCTCTAAAAAAATTTTTTTAAAAGATAATCACAAGCCAAACTATGCATTTGTGAGACTGAGGATATACCTTCACAATAAACATAAAACAAGAAGTGTCAAAGTGAAATGTCAGAGATATCAACTGTCAAACTTGGTACTTAAGGAAATCATACATTTCATAATACTATGTTTCTGGAGTCAAATAATCTTGATTCAAATCCTGGCTCTACATTATTAGAATAAAATCTTGGGCAAGTCCCTTAACATCTGTAAAAGAGAGACAATAGTAACCCAATTTGGACTTCATTGGGTTGTTGTGAGGATTAAATTAGGAAATACATGTAAATCACTTATACAAATGAGTGCCTGACACATGGTAAGTTCTTAATTAATGTTAACTAGAACATATTAATTATTGTATAGAGGAGGGAGACAAGACACAGATATTTGAAACATTCATGTAACAGTGCATGCTTGCAAATGATTAAGCAATACCAATAAACAGTGATATATAGGTACAGGAGGTGAAAATGGGGAAAGATCATTGGGATTCTCAGGGGAGGTTTTGGAAAAATTAAAACTTAAACCAGACTGTAAAAGGTATATACAATATGAAAAGATATTTTGACTTTGAGGCAGATGCAAGGTGAGAGGAGTGGCAAAACATGAGGGAAATGATAAAGCCTGAGGCTGGGAAATTACCAGGGTTAAATAAAAGACATAGGGTGAAACACAAGGTTGCTAGAAAAATATGTTTTCTACTAATCTGCTCGCTTTTCAGAACTTGAAAATGAAAACAAGTTAAAATGGGTGTGGTGGTTGTAAAACAGAAATTATTTTCTTAAAGCCCCTCCTCCACTTTTTACCTTTTTAGAAATTCTGATTGCAAATTCCGTCTTCTGGGGTTTTCAAAGGCAAGATCACAGTTGTATGTCTTGTCAGAATGCTTCAGGCATGACCTGTGAATTTCATTTTATGTCAAATTCTAGAGTAAAACCCACAGTGTTTTGGCTGAGACCTCTTCAATGTTGCCTTTGGAAACTAGTGAAAAAAAAAATGATGGCTATATGAGGTTGATATACACTGGAAAAAGAAAGGAGTTTTATTATTTAATTATTTTTTTCCACATACCTCACAAATTTCTTGTTCATAATGCAAAATATTTTTATTAATGTGCTCATTGTTCATTATTCATGAATTACATTATACCATTTTCTTTTTTTCTCCTATTTTTCCTTTATCATGTTGTTGGAACCATAAGGTTTTTCCATTGCTAGCACCTTCCCTGGTTGATTGTGCACATAATCAATATTGAGTAGACAGTACAAAATATTGATTTTAGAATGCTTACACTAAATTAACTTAAATGCCATGTTCCATTCTAGTGTTTTCAAAGCACATTTTCCTCATACGTACATAGCTTTTGCTAACTATACTAAGGTTGATACAGAAGCTACTTGAAGGAACCGGATCATTAAGATCATTTTTATAATTGCTTATTGGATCCCAATTAATGATGAGAAGTCCTGGTTTTTTCTTATTCTTTCTTTCTTCTGCTTTTCTTCTTTGTACTGGGGGAATCTGGTTTAATAGCTATTATTTCATTCCCTAATTAGTGGCATCATTTGAAATCTTATATGATTTTTGCCTTAATTCCAGGGCCCAGAAGGTAAGTAATTTGGGTATGACTCACAGAACTGAAATTCAGAGTGCCTACTACAGTAATCCCAGATTTCCTGAAAATTGCAATATTCTGTAGTAGAAAAATAATAATCTTAGAAATATATTCATTCTGGTAAGATTTGAAGAAATCTGACGTTCCTTTAGTTCATCCTATGAATTGATTCTGGTGGATACAACATAATCTATTTCAGGCTTTCAACTTGCATTTTAATCATCAATTTATTTTTCTTTCCATTTTTCAAAATAAAATTTGAGAATTTTGTTTTTGTTCATGAATGTTGCCAGTATTATGACATTATGGTTGTTACTTTACCACACAAGTCCTATTCTACAGTGTATTTACTCTAAAAATTCAGTCAGAAAGAATAACTGTAGTAGATTCGGTGGCTTTCTTATATCTTTTGTGTATTGATGCTGATGCCCTAACACTAATAAAAAGCTAACAACTCACAAACATGATAGGATGATAGGATTTGCTTCTTCCTTACATGGTGATATAAGGCCATTAAAGCAGACCTGAGTTTGCTATGACAAAAAATTAAATTTCCTCTTATCTCACAGAATTACCCTCACCCTTCTGCTAGAAATAATAACCTCCGAAATATGGTTCTTATATTTTGAAATAAAGGGCTTCACCTTTACATCAGTTGAATGCCTCCTAAGTGGCCATAGTCTGCCAGATGCATGGTTTACCAATCTGGTCACTGCTCTTTTAAATATTTTTTTGAATATTTAAAAATAATGAAACTACATTAGCTGCTAAGGAAGAACCCGTTCTGTGCCATTGATTAATTGGCATTGATAAATAAGCCACATTAGTGTTACAAGAAAATGGCATAACAGATTGATGTCGACTCGAGCTCTCTAGGAATAAAGCTGAAGAGAACTCAGCACACCATCTGGAAGAGACAATGAGAGGTGGCAAATTTCATGCAACAGGGAAAAGGGGAGGGTGCTTTTCAGATGCCACATATCTGAACTGACACTTTGATGTGTTCAAGTGCAATCTCCCCTGTCAAAATATTTCTTTCTTTAGCCGTACTCAGTCTAATGTAATCAGACCACAGTGTGGAAGGCTGCCATATCCTCTTAGGTGAGATTTGTCTTGGAGTAACAAGCTGCACAGCTTCCAAATTGTACTGCCACAATTTAAATGATAAAGAGAAAAAAACAAAACATGCAATATTAGCTTATGTTAAAATTTACAACCTGCTATGCCCCCTTTAATAAAAATTTGAGAGTTCTGTGTAAAACACTTGTTTGTTGGTTTTTTAGTCATAGTAACACTTTGTAATTGAATGGAGATTATCTCTCTGTTATTTTAAATTGACAAAACTTATAAATACACTTTCACTTATTTTTCCCTGCTTAATACTAATCTATCTTCCCACATCTCACTAGAAATTTCTACCAATAAGAGCAAGTTTATGGGCTAATGGTCTTGATTGATTTAAGGGAAGCTAACTTCTTGAGATGAGAGATTATGTTTATTATTATAACTATTATTACCATTATCTTTGTGACTCCATAGTTATTTTCATCGAGATTTATAACTTCATATATATTTTAATAAAAGATGTTAATAGTTTCATGTATCTATGCTAAGTGAATTTTAGAAAAAAGTTACTAAGTTTAAACATTTTAAAATTACAGATGGAACTCATAACTACTTGATAAAACAAATAAAATGTACATCTTTTATTTGTCAATACCTTCTATTCTACAACAAAAAGAATGTTTTTCTTTATATAATTGCAAAAAAATTATCTACTTTGAATCTGATTCAAATAAGGTTTATGAAGTCTAAATTTTGGAGCCAAACATCTTGTTAAATTAAGATCAAATTTTGTTTAATTAGGAAATTTAAAATCAATATAATAATTTATATTTTAATCTATAGCATATAAAATTTCTTAGTATAAAAATGTTTATGGCTTGAAAATCATACTCAAATAATTTTTCTATCAGTCATAGAATTATGACCTCTATTTCTAGTAGACGCATTTGTGTTGATAAACTTTTGGCCTTTATTGTTTATACAATATTTTTAGATTATCTTGTTATTAATAGTATGTTGAGTCTATTCATACATAGCACATGCAAATATATGTATACACATTAAATAGAAACATGATAAAATAAAATCACTTTGCTCTAGGCCATACAAACATTTACTTTGTTGAGACTTAAATGGAAAATAGAAATAATAGGTGAATTTACCAATGCAATGCAATTACTTATTTATTTTAGACAATATGTCAAATAACTAAAAGGTATGATTGTGAATATTGAAAATACTAAAATAATTACCAAAGAAAAACATCCCCCACCAAAACCAAGGGTGGGAAAAGCAACAAAATCATGCACTGGAATTTATTACACCTTTCTGTGGATAGAAGCAACATTAGTATCAGTTCCTGATACAATAGCTGATATTAATAACCAGATAAATTACACAATGTGGATATATTACCTGTGTTAAATGTTTTTTAGTATGGTGTGGGTAAGTTAGTAAAATCTTGAAACTGTTTATATACATATCCCATACAATTTAAGATCATTGTGGTTATGGTGTTACCCATTTATACATAACTGCATGAAAAGATACAAATATAAAATTTTATCTGTTTTATGTTTGGTGAGCATGTACAGTGAAGGGCTGCCATTTTATGAAGTTGTGTTGTAATAAAATTTTAGCAGTGTAATATAAAGTTTTGAAAATTTCAGTGTTTAAAGAAGTGATAATTCAAATCTATTCTGAACTAGTCAGCCTGTTCTTGAAGTGTTCTATTCACCTTTAAGAGATGTTGTGACATTGAGTTTTGTTCAAAGGGAGGGTCTGAGATTGTGCGGGCACCTGATACCAGGTTATAAGAAAAATAGTTCAAAAAAACCAAAATATTTAGCTTTGAGAGAGAAAATCCAGGGAGAATAAAATGTCTTCAAGAATTTAAAGGCTGTAATACACAAAAGGGAAAGGCAAGTTCTTTAAGAATTTAAGGGGTAATCAGGGTGGAAATTGCAGAGAAAAAGATTTTTGCTAGTGATAAGAAGGAGTTAATATTAATTATAGCTGACTGAAAACCAAATGTGCTTCCTTGAAAAGTGTCGAATTCCTCATCATTGAAGATGGTTTTGCAAAGGTGGGACAACTTCTTGGTAGGCAATGTGTAGATTAGATAAATGACCTTCCCTTGCTAAATCTAGAATCTATTTATCTAAAAATTTTACAATAGTATATTTGTCAAAAACAGAAAAAATAGATATATTTTTATATTTTCCTCAAACATATTACTACTCTTTGATACCAATATGAAACCCCAAGGTTTTCTGTCCCCTACTATTTGAATGTTCTAATTTTATTAATTACCTGGAAATAAATTTAATTTCTAGTAATTTCCTGGAAAAAAATTTACATTTTTGTATATGATTTCAAGAAAGCATTAAAATGCCCTTGTCAATTTTCTTAATGGTTAGGTAATAATTTAAAGTGTAGAGGAGGAAAAAAATTCTTTCCTTATACATGACTAGGTTCATAGCTGAGGCCCCTATGACAAAAGACAGATTAATAAGAGACATAGAAGTTTTACATGACATGGGAGCCTTCATTAATGAAGACCCAAAAAAACCATGTGAACTTGTGTATTTTCATGCTTAGATTTGATGAAGAAGGGACAGTTGTGGAGAAATATGATTGGAGGACAAAAGGGTGTGGTCTGATGGCAATAAACTGGGGAGAACTTAGCAAGGCCTGTTTGGTCAGATATTTCCTTGTCCCCATGTATTTACAGAAAAGGATGTTCCTTTCCTTCTTTCCATTGGGTACAGACAGGGCACCTCTCCAATGAGGGTATTATGACCTGCTTCAGGAAAAAAGGGTGAGGGGAAAGCGACAGTGGTGTTCTTGCTTCTGCTGTTTTCTCAAATGCTAAGGTGCTATATTTTGGGGTACTGTGTTCTGAACCCCATCAAAAGCAAACATTCATGCCCTGTTTAATCTTACTCCACCCTCATAGAAGATCAAATAAGACTGATTTAATTTGCCAAGAGCATCAATTCAAAATTTCGTACTAAGCAATTCAGAACAATTCCGTTATCTGGCCATGGGCAGAAAGCTAACAAAGTGCACATTTTAATTTAAAATCTGGATTTTAGAACCTCTAGTTAGGTGATCCTGCTACTTCCGCATTTCACTTCTTTGGATATTAGTTTGCCTCTTAATGTATAATAATATTTTCCATTTAACTTGATTTTCCTCCTCTGAGAAGCTTGTTATTTCATTCCTTTAGGATTAGAGTTCTGGTAGATAAAAACATTTTCGTCTTTCACTTGCTTTTTGTATTTATATATTTGCATAATTTTCTATTTCATACTTCTTTATGTTTGAAGGAATGTACCACATTATCATCACAAAAACCTCCTAATAAAGTTGAATTGCACTTTCAAGTGGAGGCCGTCCTGAGATTATGAATAAAAGCAACCCTCCCAAGCAAGGAAATGCTATGAATAGATTTTAGCTCAGCCAGATAGCTTGAAAGTAGAAAGTAGCATTTAGAAGAGGCATTTAGAATTTCTGACTAGTTAAGAGGAAGGTGATGAAAATTGCCTTTGGAATTAGCTTTAGGACCCTGATTGAGATGGAAATCACTATTTTCATAATATTTTGGATGGTGATTTACTCCCTACAAAACACTTTGATGCAAATTGTCCTATATGATGCTTATATAACCCTGTCAGAAATGTAGGGCATTTGTTGTTATTACTATTTATATATGAAGAAACTAAATCTCAGAATGTTAAGTAATTTAATAAATGCCATTAATTAATAAGTGCTTGAACTGAGCCAGAACTTGCAGCCCAGGCTCCAAATTCAGTTTTCTTTCCATTATTCTTTTTATGAAGGTTTTTGAGAGTGAGTGTACTTAGCACTCTTCACAAGACTGAAATATTACATTTTGGGTTATTTAAGCCATTATGTTTTACATGAGGGATGGGAAGATTGAAAAACAAGCAAACAAAAATTGCTGCTGGCATAACAGTCTTGCTGATAATTATATGATTTACCATTAAAATTATTAAAATCTTTGCTTAAAATTATGAAATTTTTAAGCTATTATTCATGGGTATGAGACTCATTTGAAAATGTGAAATACATCCTCATATTCTCTTTGGGATAGCTAAGTTATAAATTTATTTAGTTTTTATATAATAAATGGTTTTCAGTCAAGTCCTTCTTTTAAAGACTACTTAAGTTTAAATTTAAATAAGAATGCAAAGAAACACAAAAACATCTAAAGAAATACTGTCAAAATAATCTAGGACAGAACTCTGGGTAACTTTTAATTCCACAAATAAAAAGTCAAGTGTAGAAAGAAACAAGTCCCAAAGTAAGATAAATATGTGCACATTGTTGTAAATAAACAGAATGACAAACTCAACTTGGCCTTGATCAAATTACTTGACTTGCACGTAATTCAGCCAAACCAGCTGTAAAATTAGGAAGGAATATAAAACCAATATCTTATTGAAAACAAGATGCTGCATCTCAGCCGTATTTTCTTATGTAAATTGCCTTCTAACAAAATTTAAAGAGTTCTACAGGAATAGGGTTTTTGGTAAACATGAATATAAATGTGTGATAATGATAAATAGATCTGTCTACATGATCTGTGTATTTAGGGTATTTATGCTGTTGATACTTTAGAACTCAAACACTTCTGTTTCTTAACATCAACATACTGCTTATATTTGCCTTTTCATAATAAACAGTAACAACATTCCCGTTAAGGAGGCTATGTATTCATTTTAGGAATTAAAATTTTGAAAATAATATGAAAATAACTCAGAATGAGCTTTATGAATTTTATGGGGAAGCTATTAAAATATACAAATATGGATATTTCAAATGAAATTTTGTTCCCATATACCTCACCAGGTAACCCTTGGTCTCTTAAATGAGCTGGAGAGGGAATGAAAGTCAAGATTCATGAATCGTACTGGACTGAAACTCTCTCAGCCCTAGTTTGTTTGTAAAATACTTTGCTAGAAAGTACATGATATAAATATAAGTCATAATCAGTATAACTATTATTAATATTATTAATAAAAGTAAAGCATTAAAATAATGATTAAAAAAAGGAATCCAAGGGCATATCTTAAATTTTCCAATCTCTTTTTGGACCTACCTAACCTCTATTCTTCTTCTGATCTCTTATAACATTTATGGACTTTTCAGTGCATTTTGCAACAAGCACTGCCATGTAGATCTCTTCCATTTCTATCTAGAATTTTAAAAAACTGTTTCAAAGTTTTGAATTTTTGTTGCTTTTAAATTTTATCATATTAACTACATTAAAATTTTTTGTAGGTCAGGGGACAAATAATACCTCAGGCATCTTATCTTGTTTTCTTTTTGGTCTTCCAAGGATGGGGACAATTCCCAAAGAAGGGGCACTGCTGTGTCTCATTTTACCACACTGTCTACATGAGTAGAAGAGAAAGAAAAGTGAGATTCTACCCTGTTCCATTTAAAATCCCTTTACTTATGCCTCTGAAAGGTCTACGGTCTACCTTAGCAAATTTACTCTTTTCCTTTGAAGCCTCCATATGACAGCATTTCTTCTTTGAAAATGGAATCTGAGAGTGAAAAACATTGTTTCCCTTTAAGATTGGAATAGTTAAGCATTATGATTATAATGTGAAACACATAGTCTTTATAATCTGCCACATATGAAATGAACATATATATTAGCTCATTAATATAAAACATGTATTAACTCATTTCATCCTAATAACAGCCCTTGGTGGGGGGGAAGTACTATTATTATCAAACCCACTTGACAGATGAGAAAACTGATGTATAAGAGAGTTCATGTAATTTGTTCAATGTCACACGGATAACAAATGAGATCTGAATCTAAACAGTGCTATAACGCCTTTCATTTGAGGCAAAGGACACATGTCCAAGAGCATTCAGAGTGCTAAAAACAATGAGTAAGAATTTGAGATTAAATGCAGAAAATTGAATGGTTGGTTTATTCTCTTAAAAAGGAGACTGAGGAATGAATTTAATTGTTAAATAAACAATGAAGAAAAAGGTAAATAGAAAGATAAACCAAAGCATTTTTTATCCTAGTTGATTGCAAGATTTTGTTTAAATAAATAAATTCATGTCAGAGTTTGTTGTGTTGGTACAGGAAGAGTGAAACCTGTAGGCAGAAAAAAACAGTAGTATGTATAGTTCTGGGTTGTATCTACCCTAATTTTTATCAGACACTTCTATCAGAACTGATTGTGTAAGAAGTGTTAATAAACATAAGGAAAATATCCACAGTATGGATCATCCATTCCCCTTTTCTAGAATAAACCTTGGCAGGCCATATTATCTATATAATTGCCATTTCCTGATGGAAACAGAGGTTTCTTTGAAGGCACTTAACAAGAGCCAAGTTTTTAATGCTGCTTCTGGCACTTACCTCCATAGTATCTAGGCACTTTGCCATTTCAGTCTGAAATAATGAAAGATAGAAAGAAAAAGATGATCTTCTTTTTTAAAAAGTTCCAGGTCTCTCTAGGTTTAAGCCCATCAGGAGTACATACAAATGACTTAAAACATGTCAAAGATCAAAGTGAAAAAGTTTTATAACTTGTTTTTTCTCTGGGATACCCTAAGGTTTTGTCTATTTGGGATGACTGAATTTTTGTTTTCTTGATTCTTAGTGTGAAATCGTTCCTTCAAAACCTGTCTATAATCCAGTGCTTTAGCTATCTCTGACATTCTATAACATTAGATGAAAAAATTTCAAAAATAGCAAAGTGAAGTTAACTTTGGAAAACCAACTCACTGAAATAAAGTATTCTCATAAACTTTTCCAGTATTGTTGATAATCCACATCCTAATTATGTTCCAAAGTAGATGAAAAATAAATGCAATTTCTTAAATTTGGGTAAATAGGACAGTATTTTGCGAAATTTTAAGGTATCAGTGAATTAAACCCATTCATTAGTTTATGTAATGATATCAAGTTATGCATAATATAATTTAAAGATTCCATTGTAAGTGTATCCTTTCCCTATGGTCACTGGAATGCCGCTGCTTGAAGATCATGCCCATCTTTAGTGAAAAATTTTTATATAATGATTCCTGATTTTAAATAGTTAGGCAAATAGATAGATTGATAGATAAAAGATAACATGAATGATTAGTATAATTTGTATTATTTAAACATGATTTTGCAAATTGTGTTCAGCAAACCATATTCACTACATTCAATTAGGGAAGCTCATTTAAAACCTATGTATTACATTATGTGGTACATGTTTTCTGTCTTTTAAGTATTTTAAAATAATAATTATTCTGAAAATAGAATTTTTTGATGGTTTGTAGGATGGTGTTCAACAATGAGCTTGACAATTTAAACAAAAACATATTTTACCTCAATTGCTTCTGAAAAGCTTTAAGCTGGATTTTAAATTTGTTTTGAATATCTTAGAACAGAAAATCCATTGGAAATCAATTAAGATAGTAAAAACAGCATATTTTATTTTGTATAAAGTAATGTTTTTGCAGCATATCTACACTTAGACTTCTTTACATTTTGTAACCCATATTCTGATTTCTGTTTATTCTATCACATTTTGCTTGGGATTTGGCTTATAGGCATAATCTCCCTCTTATAATTTTCTTCTTTCTCTACGTTTTCTATTACTCTTACAGAACCACCATCCAACCAATGGCTTGAACCAGGAAAATGGGAGTCATTTTCAACTCCTTTACTCTCATTTCCACATGGAACCAAACACTAAATCCCACGAATTTACTTTATACACGTAACAAGCCTCTCCTTTCCTTTCCATTCCAGAACCTCTCATTATTTCTTAGACCCTCATTATTTATCACCTGCATAATTGTAACATCCCTAAACTTACCTTCTTGCTTTCAGTCTTGCCTCTTTCTAAGGCACTGCTGCCAGAGACAGCTCTGTAAAATGAACCTCTGACACTTCCCTGCTGCAGTATTCTTATGACCCTGTTTGATGTCCCTGTAAATTTCAAATACCGAGCTTGATTTACTGGCCCTTCCTACTCATCTGTTGTCATTTCTTCTCACATTTTCATCCCTTTCTGCAGTGTTCCAAGTGGAACAGGCCATGGCTTCTTTTAACTCTGCATGTTTGCATGTGTGGTTCCTTTTACCTAGGGCACCCTTATCCATCACCAACACTCTACCCCCAGCCCTTTCTCAGCTCTTATTTTATTCCAACCAGACTTCACTGAGGCATCATTTTTTATTTGAAAAGATTCCTGAGCCCCTCTTTCATCCTTTCCTGGGTTGGTGGTTCTAATTATCTGCTTCTATAGAACTTTTCTTTCTCCATATCCTAACTTTATCATCCTGTCTTATTATCGAGGTTTCCTTCATTATGTTTTCCATATTAGACTGTGTGTTCCTTAATTGCAACACTGTGCATTATTTACCTATGTGTCACACATACTTATATTCTCTCTTTCTCCCCATGAATTTATATCCATATGTCCAATTCCAAACCAACACACAGGGCTCATTCTACCCTTTCCTTTTTGTAATTTTGTCAGTATTGTTCAAGTCCAGAGAGTCTAGGTCTTTTAAGACAGGCATTACAAACTTGCCAGCATACCTCATGTGTAGATAAATTTTTCACCTAGTTGATGCAGTTAGTTGAAATTTATTGTCTAGACTACTCTAAACGTTGCAGAAAAAAAAAACTATTCGAAACCTTTTGCACATGTGGCAATTTGCCATTGCATATATCACCATATGGTTTATTATTTGAATTTTTGTTTATTTGTCCAAATAGCTGGTGCTATATAGACAAATTCTTATCCCCCATTTGCTTCCACTGCACTGTAGCACCTACGTGGAGTTTATTGGGGTCTTTGCTTATATTTTCTCTAACTACTACCTCACATACGTGGTAGGCTTTGCAGAATGAAAATTGTGTTTTCTGCTTCATTCTCCCTCCAGTATTATAATTCTGGACAGTGTTATAAATACAATAGCCCCATAAAAATGTTCCTGCTGAATGGATGTGTGAATTAAAGTATCCATTGAAGATCTTGAAGGCTCATTAGTCTATTGGAAATATGTGATTTTAATTATAAATTATTTCCTCTCCTCTATTATATTGTACTCTAACATACATCATAACTAAATGTGCATATACAGAATGAGTTCTCTCTCAGGCCTCACCATTTTATAATGCTCAAATCATCTAAAGTGTAGATTTAGTGTTTGGTAAACCTTCACAAAAATTTACACTGTTTTTGTTGTCTTCTTCTAAAATTGAACATCACAAGTTTTAAAGTGATTGTCTATGCTTCTTGTATTTTAATTAAACAGGATTAGTTATAAAAATTGATTATTTTTAAATCCTTATGGGGATTTCTAGTTTTATGTTAAGAAACCAGCAGAAAGAAGATCACACAAATCAAAAGAGGTGGAAGTGGAAAAGGAGTATTTTATAACATTTGATAGAATATTGAAACAAGTTAGGGATATCTGTTTCTCTTTTGTGTAATCTTTTCATTAATGTAACATGATCTGAACATTGTGACATGCCCTTTAAGCTCAGCTTGATTGGCAGAAAGCCACAGATTCTCTGTGTCTCTGACAGCACAATGCCAAAGCATACTGTCTCATCAGTATAAATCTCATTATTATTTATGCTGTGTGAATGTGCATTGATTTTCATTCAGAGCAAGTTCCCATAAGACTTGTTTTTTATACTAGACAGTAATCCATTGGGCTTTATTTAAACTCTCCCCCTTGCCCACAGGCTTTAATCTTATACGAGTCTAGGTTGATAAAAAACAATTTGGGTTTTTTTTATAGCTAAAGGTAAGGAAATAGTTATTAGCACATAGAACCACTCAAAGACTTGATGACTTAACTTACAATGTATTTCTTTATTTCTATTTTTATGGTTCTCTGCAGCATCTGGATGCTCATTAATGGTCATTGGTTATGAGGAGGAAAAAAGAGTGAGATAAAGCAATTCTTTTAAAGGAACTTACAATATTCAAGTGAATCATTGATTATCTACAAGCTAAAAGAAATACTGAGGTGGACGTGTATTTAGCAAAGCTTTGTTCAGGGGAGATTAACACCTCATGAATATAGAAGAGCTCATCATATATTCTCTTTTTTGAACAAAAAGAGGATGTGAGAATCACTACTTTCCCAGGTTTTGAACCAGCTTCCCATATGTATAGATTATTCCTTCTATGGCTATTTTGAAGTTCATATTGTTGCTTATTGCTGCTTGTAATAATCTCCATTTTACTATATGAAAATATTTCTTAGAAGCTATTTCCAGTTTTCATGTGGGAACTAGATTCCATCATATTAATGGAAACCCAAGAGCAGTTTAAGGAAGGTATATGAAATTCCTGTTATTGTTGCAAGTGTATGAGTCCTGATGGGAATCTAGCCTCTATGATCTGACAAGCCTGATTTTTCTGGATTAAAATTTTTTTGGTGCTCCATTCATTTCATCTTGCATATGACAGTAATCTTAAAATGTAAGGTAGATCTCAAAAGATGTTCGGCAGAATATAGATTAATATGGCATGTTGATGAGGGTATTTAGATAGACTGATATAAAGGAGTAGTAAAGTTATAACTGTCATTCAGCAAATGACAAGTTTATCAGTGATTACGTTTTTCATTAGATAGAATACCTAATGAAATACCTAGATAGAAGTAGGTGTTAGTAAAATTTCCTAAAACTACATAATTATGTTTTCTTTACTAGAGAACAAAATTCCTATGACTCAGTAAAGCAGTAGGACTGTATTCATCTTCTATTGCTGTGTAATGGATTACCACAAATTTGATGGCTCCAAACAACATACATTTATCATGCCAGTTCCTGTGGGTTAGAGGTACAGGTACAGCATGGCTGGGCTCTCTGCTCAGAATGTCTCACAAAGCAAAATCAAGATGTCAGCCAGTACCAAATTCTCATCTGGTGACTAAGATCCTCTTCTAAAGTTCATCAAGGTTGGTGGAAGAATTCATCTCCTTGGAGCTGTAGGACCCTGGTCCCCATTTTTGTATGGCCGTCAGCCTGGGGTTGCTCTCAAAACCTAGAGGCCACTCTCAGGTTCTAACCATGGAGCTTCCTCCACAGACAGTTCACAACATGGCTGTTTGCTTTGTTCCAGGGCAGCAGAAGAACATCTTTGCTACTTTGAATCTCTCTAACTTTAAAAGTGCTCAGTCAATTAGGTCAGGCCCACCCAAGTTAATCTCCCTTTTCATTAACTCAAAGTCAACTGATTAGAGATATTAATTACATTTGAAAAATCTCTTTACAAACACCAAAACAATAACATAACTGTGGGAGTGAAATTATATTCTATTCATATGACTCACACTCAAAGGGAGAGGACTACACAGATCCTGAACTCAAGGGCAGGATCCTTGGGGGCCATTTTAGGATTCTGCCTCCCATAAGGACCATGTGCCCTTGGTAATAGTTTAAAGCTAAAAAGAAAGAAAGAAGGAGAGAATTAGAGAGGGAAAAATAGAGAAAGAAAAGTATCCTACAGGAACATATTGAGTGTAAAGTTTTCATTTAGTATGAAATGCATTTGAATTAAAGTTATTAAGTATTATGTATAATATTGTATAAATATTACATATTCAAATTACATAGCTGCACATTAAATGTTTTAAGTAAACCCTAATTATTTATATAGGATAGATATTTCCATATCTTTTGACAAAGTACTGCAGTGAATTTTATTTGCTTTTCTTGTCACAATAAGATCATTTAAGCTGATTTTTTACTAACAATGCAGTATTTCATATTGCAACAGAGCGAGAATAGTTATGATAGAATGAATCTTTTCACATTCTAGCCAAATGATTTATTTCAACGTTATGTAAATATTAGCAATGAAGAGATTACCTTCCCAAATATTGAGAAAATTTTTAAAATTTTTTCTTATTTATCATACACTTAGTTTTGTAGACTCTTAGAGTTAGTGCATTTAACTCTAGTGACAAAAATTATTTCAATTAGTTAAATTTGTCACTTGAGAATGTTAATTGGAGTTAGTAATAAAACAATTACAATTTTTCCAAATATAGAAGCTGTAAAAATGATTTAAACATAAAGTTTTTACATAGTAAAATGTGTTAACATCCTGAGGAAACAGGGGACACAAAAACTTTCACATGACTTCTAAAAGAGACCTAAAATATAAATGGATTGACATATAACAAATTTAGAACTTCATAAAAATGATTCAGGAAAAAAATTGAATTTTGATTGACATTGATTAGTGAGCTAGTTAGAATTCTTATTCAACACTACAAAGAACAAGGGCATGATAACCCAAATTCTTAAAATTTCAAATGCAAATTCAAAACATCATTTCAAATTTTCAAAAAAGCTTGTTCTGCCAGTAAATTTTTCAGTTACGTCATTTGTTACCCCATTCTTGCATCTTATCCAAATTCCCATCAGAGGAGAATAGTAACATTAAATTCATTACTTCTCCTCTTCCTTACACTCTTTTAAATTGCCTGCCTGCCATGATGTCTCTTTTTCCATTCAGTGGGGGGTTTAATTGTTTGCTTAGAGCTATTGCCAGGATATTAGTATGACAGACATATTTAATATCTCCCTCCTTTTTTTGTGTGAGGGATAAATGGGGAAGCAAAAGAGTAATGCATTTGTCCCTCCCCTTTCCTATTTTTGCTCAGCTGGCAACAAAAGTTAATTGGGTTTCATTTTTATTTATACGCACAACCTTGGCTCCATTATCTCCACTTCCCACCCCGAGTAAATATAATATAGCTCTGTTGATTCCACCCAAGTTATTTCTAAATGTCAACCTCATGATCCAAATGAAAATACCTTTATTTGCGAACTACAGGATGGTAAATAAATATGAAGTCACAGTACATTGACTTTGTTTGACTTGATACATTTAACTTCAGGTTTATTTTACGTATCTTGGAACAATGAAGATTGAGAAAAGGAGGGGTGTATACAAGTCTTGAATTGGCTTTTTAAATTTCGTGTAAATGTATATTTAACTTAAAAATTATGGCATCAATGCATTTAATTGTATGAGAATAAACACTATTGATTTTACCATTAAAGGTTTTTGATTCAAATCATGCTTATATGCATAGAAATAAATATTTTATGAGATTTCGAATCATTTCGATTAATTTAACACAGAAATTTGACAGTCTGTTATAGATGTTTTATGTAACTACTAGCTTTATGCCTATTGATCGTTGGGTTGGCTGGAAGGTAATCTATGAAAACATTCATTGAAAGTGCTCGGGATTCATTTTCCTGGCTTTGAGTAAATTCAAACACTAATAGTTCAATGAGAGAATGAAACGTATTCTAATTCAGTGTAATAGTGTTACCTTGGATGATAAAATTATATATAATACATCAAATAATAGTGATTTACCAGTGTAATAGTAATTTAAAAAATTTTTTAGAATAAATAAAATAGAATTTTAAAAAGTGTTGAGTTACATTAAAGGAAGAAAAACTAGAAAAAATGCAACACAGAGAAATTTGAGGTAATTATGACACTTAAAAACATGGAGGTATAGTTGCTTCCAAATTAAATGTTTAATCATTTCCTCAGTATTTTAAAGACTTGATCATTGATAAACATTTGTCTAATTTTGAGCCTATATATTAATATAATTTGAATGTGTGCATGGTTAAACAAGATAGAGAGTAATGAACTTTTTGGTTCAGGAGGATGTGCATATAAATAAGTTTAATAAGGATATTGCTAAGATAAAGCCTAAAGCAGGGTAATTATAAAGCTATGAAATAGTATTGTACTTATTAAGAGCAAAGATGTTACAGAAATTAGGACTATAAACAGGGCAAATTTTCACAATTTTAGGGAAATATTTTGTGGCTAGTAAATGGAATCAGCCCCTTATAGAGTTTTCAGATTTAGCAAATAGAAATACAGTATGCCTAGTTAAAATTGCTTTTCAGATAATCAGTGAATTTATATATGTGTGTATATATATACATATGCATACAGTGAATGTATATATGCGTGTATGTGTCTGTGTGTGTATGTCCCAAATATTGCAAACCTAGCCCCTTAAGAATGATTTTAAACTGGGGTCAGGATTTGGGTGCCAGGGGTAAGAAGTGGAGGGAAACATATAAGAGGTATTTAAGGGATTAAAAAAAGAAAGCATATGTATCTTTGAAGATAATAACAGGAGTGTGACTTTATTTATCCAACAATTATTGAACAAATATTCTGGAATTAAATGCAAGGCCCTTCTGAACAAAATAAATATAGTACTGTTTCTTCTCCTGGAATTCTCCATACAATTAAATGCATTGATGCCATAGTCTAGTGGGGATGGAATAGGGACATTAAACACATAACAACCTCCCCCTCCAAATATACAACATTAGAAAATATTAGTAACAACTGTGAAGGTAAACTTCAGGATTTTATTGAAGAGGAAAATTCAAATTAGGTCAGGGGATCAGGAAAGACTTAGAAATGACATTTAAACTGGGACCGTAAGGAGGAACAGTGGAAAATTAGGATAAAAAAAAAATTCCAAGAGAAAATGGTGTCATGAAAACGAGGAGACTGTAGTATATTAAGGAGAGTGTTTGTGTTAAATGCAGTTAAAAAATTAAGTATGGGAAGAGTTGAAAAGTTTCCATTAGATTTGGCAATAAAAAAGTCATTGATAACTTGAGTAAGATCAGTGTTGGAGCTACAACCAGACTGGAATAAGTTGATTTCTTTTCTTAACTTTTTTTCTAATTCATACATTAAGGAATTTATATTGTATTAAAATTCATATACTGTATAATTTTTTAAAAATGTGAATGAGAATTTAAGGAAGCAGAATATATAGACAGCAATAGTCAGAATGGTGAAAATGTTTTCTGCTGATTTTGACCATTAACCTATACTTCCCATTCCTAGTTGTGAATTTCCTTGATAATAATTAATTAGTATCAATAGCAAAATAAGTCATAATACAGTCATTAGGAACTGCTGGAATACAAAGATAGAGAAATCATGACACACATGATAATCCCACAAAATAATCTACTTGAGCACTTAACATATAGTTCTTTTATATAGGAATTGCTAAGTAAAAAAGCTACTATTAAAATTGTTTATTCAACTTACTATTCAAATATTTATTGAAGGCATAGTATGCTTTAGACACTCTGCATATGGATACTGTGGATGTGGATGCTGTAAACAGGAGAGTTAAGAAGTTCTCCTTACCCTCATAGTTTGTATATCATATAATATTCTTCACAGATATTGAGATATAGAAACCTGTTTTTTTGGAAGAAGTAGAAGTAATAGATCAGGCATAGTTGGGGTACAATTACAATGTTGATGCTAGGAGGAGTGTCACATATTGCTGAGGAATAATAGTAGTATGAATCTCTCTTATAGAAGAGGAAAATTAAGAAAGCAGGTAATTTTATGAGAAAATTTAGGATAAGATTTTCAGGAGGATTATTTATTTTTCCAGAAATATTTTTACTGGTTCTTTGTGTTTTTGGTGGCTACGATTGTTTTTCCCCCTTTGTTCAGCAAATATTCATGGAAGATGAGAAGGGCCTTTAAATGATGATGTTAAGAGACATATGTATGTCTGCATCTTGGCATAAATAAAGCTATTGGAGGAAAGTATTTGCCCCTTTCTGAAGCTCATTGAGGTGTCTGTATTCCAAAGCCTGACTGCTGCCATACTCTTAGGTGACTGATTTCTACTTCTTATGTATGGTTTGTGATTTTATATTTCTCTTTGTGGATCTTCCAAAGGGCAAACATA
Organism: Daubentonia madagascariensis; assembly: GCA_023783475.1. Taxonomy (NCBI): domain Eukaryota; kingdom Metazoa; phylum Chordata; class Mammalia; order Primates; family Daubentoniidae; genus Daubentonia; species Daubentonia madagascariensis. The sequence goes on from JAKFHU010002088.1 coordinate 373,642, forward strand.
ACATTTTTTTGTGCATTTTAACAAAAGACATCCTTGTTGCAAAGGCAATACCATGCATAGCAACTAAAGTTACATATTCATTTAACACTCAGTAATTACCTGAGTTTTCTTGAGCATATGCTTATTTGTATTGATTCCAGCAGCTGACATCTGAATTACTGTTACATATCTGTGGCCCTTGACCCCATCAACTCCAAGCAGTTTCATTTTTATGCTTAGTTGTATATATTTGCAAACTGGAGACTGCCACTCAAAAATGGCCCCCTATTCCATGATCTGTGTGAACCATAATGTACAATGAAGCATGAGATACAATTGCTCCTTCAGTCCCCAAGTAGAGAGGTAATGTTGAAGTCAACTACACACTGGTTTCAGACAAGAAAATGTCTACAAGGGGATCATTAAGATTTTTCAAAAAAAAAAATATTTGGAACTCCATTTGGGTATTACATCCTTTCCTAGAAGCCAGAGCCAGAAAACTGGCAAAAAATAAACATTATCTTTGTCCTGATGGACATCATAGTGGGGGAGTGAGATATTAATTGTCACATCAGTAACAATGTAGAGGTACATAGAATAATTAAAGAATGTAATTGGGGGATCTAGCTCAGTCAAGGAGGTCAGAAAAGCTTACCCCAAGATTACTATTTGACTGAAAACTGAGGGATAAGAAAGCATTTATTGAGTGTGGCAGGGAGGTAAGGACCTTCCAGCAGAGAACAGTATGTGCAAAGAAAAGACCTTTTGTCAGAGGGTTGGTCATTGTTAAAACACCTTTTGTTGCCATCTCAAACAAGACGGGAACTAGGGATATACCAGGGAATTCAGATAACACGTGGTATATATTATCCCAGGAACAAGAGGTCTTAGGGGAACACTATATACCTATTCATTCTCTTCTGCTAAAATACCTCTGAATTAACTGTTAGGCTGGGAAACAAAGCCAAATCTCTAGTTTTATAACTAGGGCAAAGCAATGCTGGGCATTTGGAATGGTGAATAAAAAGCTTTTTCTTTGTCTGTTTGTTTGTGTCCACTTGAGAGTGTGTTTATGTGTTCAGATTTAAAATAGATCTTCCAGTCTCCTGTGACATTAAAGAATTTGTACCAAATATGAAATATGAAAGGAATTCAATGAATACATATCCTTATATACTCAAAAATATTGATCCAGTTATAAAAGAAGAAAAAGATTTAACTGCAGTCCTCATTGCCTGAGGACTTTGCATTGTGATGACTAAATTCTGTTTTGATAAGCAAGTTTCTTGATTTGTGAAATGCTACAAAAGTGATTTATTATACAAAATTAAAACTATTTTCTTCATCTTTAAGGTACTACAGTAGTTGAAATAGGCTTTCTACTTCTTTTACCATGGAAGTTTCCTTCACCTCTGGCAATACTGATGAAAATTCCCATTTTTTTTGGCATTTCGATAAAAAAATACATTTTTCATTCCTAAACTAAATATTCTGTAAAATGAAAACCCATTTTTGAAGTTATAAAACTCAGTTTACAATAAAAGGGTGTTTTCATTGACAAAACTGGAGGGTTTGTGCAGACTTCTATTTTATTGCTATGAATGGCTCATATTATCATTTTGGCTATACATACAATTTACACTACTGTTTATAAGATACAGGAGTGAAGGATGCATAAGTTCAGGGATGAATGATCAGGGTATGGGAGGTGTGTGATATAGTTGCCTGTTGGCTCTTCCTAGCTTGTAGGGAAGCTCAGTAAGCAGCAGAGGAATGCTGCAGGCAGGGCTGGTGTTAATAATTTAATTATTAATAGATTTTTATCCTTTCCCTCAATCATAGCTATTCTGAATTTAACCAACATAAGTGGAAGAAGGTGATCTAAAAGTGGACCTTTTGGAATCATAATATAGCTTGTCAATCACAAGTGGAGAAAATTACTTTAAAACCTTTTTTTCTTTTTTATTGAAGAATATCTGTTAAAGAATATTGAAGAAGGTTATAATTTATATCTTTTTGACGTGCTTGTTTAATGGTTTTAACATATTATAAGTGCCTCAGAATCACAATATAAATGCAACATAGTCCCCTTTTTATTGATTGCTATGAAAAGACTTCATGGAACCCCTACCCTACAATTCATAGTTTATATGTATATCCTTTTCAGAAATGTGAAAATGTTTAGAGGACAAAATGAGAAATGGTTTTAGCCCCACCATTGACCAGTTGTTTAAAGTTGTAATCTCTTTGGGTCTCATTCTTTTTATTTTTAACATCAGGGGGTTAGACTTAATCTCTAAACTCTGACACTTCATGATTTTATGATTCTACAAAGTTTCCCTTCTTTCCTTCCTTCCCGAAAATCAGAAAAAAAATACTATTTTAAAACATTTTGGTACCACAAAAAGGAATGGATCCAACAGGAATCACAAAGTGTGTTCCCTGTGCTCTACAGGGGGTACACATGTACACTTGTGAGTTTTAAGTTATTACATTTGAGTGGTTAAAAAAGTGGCATACACATTCCAGAATAAAAGTTCTAGGAAATATTATGAACATTTATTTAAACTGTTGGGATTTTAAAATAGTAAACATGACTATCTTTGGGAAAATTGATTATCCCATTCTAATATATTAAATGTAAATTAAGATATTTTCATGGATCTTTCATCTTTTTGAAGCACATGAGCCTAGATTACCAGGATAAATCCCACAGTACTGACATATGCCAGCACGAGCCATTGGCATACTGAGTAGCAAGCTGTGCAGTCAACCTTGAGTGAGATATGAGTACTATAGACTCTCCTTTGCCAATGTGAAATTCCTTATTTAACTAAAATGGAATGGCAATATCTGGATTAATGATGAACGTTGTTGGAGGCAATTAGCTGGTTGGCTAGCTACAGGTTCACACATTATTAATTCTAGATGTTCTCTCACAGACTTAAATCTCATGAGAACATGGCCTAGCTTTGTCCTCTGTTTTCTTATTGGCTTGCCATCGAGGTGCCCTTAAAAATAAATAAGCAAGCAAACAAACAGACAAAACAAGGGGATGAATGCTATAGCCAGGATAATGTTTTACTTTTTGAAGAATAGAGTTAGAGTTTTGCAAAAAGAAAAAATTTTTCTCATATATTATGGAAGAATTAAATTGCCTATAATTTTCTAAATAAGCGTCCCTATAGAAAAAATTTAATTTGTACTTCAGATATTATTCATTAAAGCACACAGAACTGACATTCTTACCAATTGAAACTCAAAGTAGATACTATAATTATATGCAACTTAAAAAGAAGGCTTTATGCCAATATTTCTAAAGAGGCTCTTATTAGCAATGCAGCCTTTGAGACTACAGCAAACAACTACTTTATTCCTCTTATGTTAATTTTCATAATAATCATGTCACATGATGTCATGTGCAAATTGGCAGTATTAAGCATTCAGTAAATAGCCTATATTTTTTCTTATCTAATTACAAATAGATATTGATCTTTTTGTGGTCATGATGCATTTTGGTTGAAAATTCTGTCTTAAGATCTAAGTATAAACTCACATATAGTGGTTAGCACCAGACCCATTCATTTGTCATATTGGTTTACTCTATTTTATTTTACTTATGGTTATATTACCATACTTACCTCAAGGTGCTAGGAAGGGTCTCTCATAAACTACTTCTTAGGGGCTTAACTTAAGCCTGCTTCTAAAGGGCTACCATTATCCATAGGAGGGGAAGTGGCATCTTATCCCACTTTAGATGGGTTTCCCGTATCAATTCCAAGATGCATGCAATTTCTATTCTAGGTGTAGGGCTTTGTTTACTTGTTTTGTTTATCTCTGCTACAAAGGAGGGTCTATTATCACTCTTGAGAAATGTCCAGGGATCCGTGAAGTGTGCTCCTGAATCCTGTTGGCATGGGGTATCTGTTGATGTCCTTGCTGTAGGAGGAGGAGCTGCTGAGCCGTCTCTGTAGCTGTCTGTCCAAGGCCTCCATCACCAGCATGTTATTCTCCATTTGCTTGGCCTCATTCCCTGGACTGTTGATGCCTGCCCTCCCATTGTCCTCCAAGGCCTGTTCCTGTATGCATGCAGGAACTCCATGAAGGCCCTGTCAGCTCCTGGTAGAAGCCCATCTCAGGGTGAGTTCCTCCAGAAGGATTCTGGCAATCTCAGATGCTCCTTTGTTTCCTCTGGTTAGGACAAGCCTCTACCCAGCCTGAAAATGTATCTACCAATACAAGCCTGGGCACCTGAGTGAAACTGCCAATCATCGAAAGGGTGGACCCCCACATGTTGGGCTCCCTGTGTAGTGGGTCACCTTTCTGTCTTTGGACCGCCCCAAGCACATAAACAGTTAGTTGTAAATGGAGTCCTTTCAGATGAGGTCTCACCAAATCCATCAAGACATCATGCTCCCAATGTGTGTATTCATGTAGGTGCCTCATAAGAGGCCGAAGCAAAATTTTGGGTAGGGGACGAGTCCATGAGAATTCAGTCTCCATTTAGCTGTGCCATCCTAAATGTCAGAGCCCCAGTCTTTAGTTTTTAAGGGGGTCTAAATCTAGCTGGGGTATCAAGGCACAGGGGAACTGATCACCTCCAGTGGCCTCCTTAGCAGCTCTGCCAGTGACCTAACTTATTTTTGCCATGCTGGCCACCACTTGGGCTCAGCCACAGCTTGTATTGAGGCCATTATATCAGTGGCATACTTAATATTCTTATTTCTTGCTGTCAGGAGACCCCTTTTCTTTCAAATGGCACCATGAACATGCACAATCATAAAAGCATATTTAGAGCTTACATTTTATTTATTTATTTATTTGTTTGTTTACATTTTTCCTCTCTATAACTGCAACTCAGCTTCCTGAGCTGAAGTCCCAGGTGGCAGTGCCACTGCTGTGATCACCACATTTCTAGTCCCTCATTGTCCATACAGCTGCTCCCATCAGTGAAAAAGATCCCAATCTTGTTCTGGCATTGGCTAATCTGGCAGATCCATCCTACTAGAATACACAGCCTCCAGAACCTCCAAACAGTCATGTTGTAGAGGCTCATTCTCTTTGGCTGGCAAAAGGATGGTGGGATTGAGAATAGACACAACTCACCAGTAGCTGTTACTGCCCAGAGGCAAAGAGACCGTCCTCTCACAATATTGTTCAGTGGCTTTCACATGCCACTGGCCTTGGGATGCCTATCAGCATCTATAATAAGACTCCAAGGCTCATTACTTGTTTTTCTCCATACAAAGGCTTTCCCATCAGTCTGAAGTCTGGGATCCAGATGCCATTCCTAGGAACCCAAGATAAGCTAATACAAGTTTACAAATCTGTCTGATTGCAGGTTCTGCAAGTTCCCTGGTAAGCTTCTATCAAACAGAGCAGGAGAGTCCTTTGAAACCCATGAGGCAACACAGGTCCCTGCCCCAGCTGGAAGCAGAAAAGTGGAAGGGACCCTATGAAGTGCTCCAACAACTCACACCTCATTAAATTGTCAGAAGTGAAATCTTGGGTCCATTATATGAAAGTAAAGAGGTGTAGCTCCCAGTTTAGGAGCCAGCCTTTAGGCAATCTAAAGCATCTGTTTGAGAAAAAGAAAAAATGAAAATTGTGATTTTTTAATCTTTCTTTGGTGATTTTTTTCTGTCTGTAGGATAGAGGGACAACTCCTTAGTGAGAATTTCACCAGGCTATGGATTCTTCTGTTAATCTGTCTTTCCACTGGGTGTGTTATCCTAAACCTCATTTGGTACAAGTGTTTCTGTACATAATGTCTGAATTTGCAGAAGCTGGTCTCTCAGATCACCTACAGATTACAACTAATAGCTCTGCACTCAGATGTCCCATGTTTCTTTTCTAAACCAGCCCTGTACTGGACATTGTGTGCAAGGTGACAGTCCATTTCACCTTGTCAATCCTCATGGTTATAGTTATTGCTTATGCCCTTTTTCACCTGATGATCTGCACCTTCCATCTAAAACATCACCCCAATTCAGCAGAAAGTAGCTTGATGACTACATTACCCTACCTCCCATACATATGCAAGGGTAAATTTGACAGTGGGGAATATGTAACAGAGAAAATGGCCTGAAAAAAGGTAAAAATTTTTTCTGTCTCCTCAAAAGCCCCTCACCCTTTTTGAGAACCAAAACCTATATCCCTGCCTCAGGCCAGTGGTCGGGAGGGGCAGGGGAGTGTCCTTTGTTCTTTGTGCCATGGCAGATGGCTCAAGGGAATTGTACCGTGGAGGTCTCGAGATTGTTTTAGCCAAAGATGGGATGAATCTGGGCGGGGGTCAGGAGATTGTTTTAGCAGAAGATGGGATGAATCAGAAGTAGGACGTTGGTACTTTGAGATGGGAGTCTCCAACCTCCTCATTTGCTGGCAAATTAATAAACTCTTTCCTTCTCCAAAAAAAAAAAAAAAAAACTAAGTGCAGGAGAAGAAACCTACACTTTATTGAGCATTTATGATGTTCTAGGGCCTCAGTGCTTTGTGCATATTATCTCACTCAATCTTTACAAAAATCCTAGTAATCTCATTTTATAGATTAATATATGGAAGCTTAAGTAGGTTGAGAAAATTTTTTAGGCTCAGCAACATGGTAAGTATCTTAAATTTGAAGAATTTGAAACTAGTTCTTTATGATTCTGAAGGCTATATTTTAGTGGCTCTGTTAAACTATTTCTAGACATACTTGATATGTTTCATGACATGATTGTCACTGTGAGAAAGGGAATACTTTCTTTTTCTTTTGGAAATTCATACTCAAACATATGCTGTTTGTCTAGCCTTACCCTGGCCACCCTCTACAGATGTATTTTACTATACTAACAAATTATCTCCATGTCTGCTTCAAATTAGATTGCATGTCCTTTTATTTTGGGAGGTAGTTTGGCATCTTATTTTTTCACCTATGTCCCTAATATAGGATGCCTTGCTCAGTTAATATTTGTTGAATGAATGAACACATTTAAACTTAGTTTTAAGGGTTATATCACATTTGGACTTGTAAAGATATCAAGAAGCTTTGGTGGGTGGTGACAGAGAGATATTGGAGATGTATATTTTGGGTTTTGGCTCTGATTAACTCCATAGAGGACCCCTTTATCTCTATATAAATTAAGACCTAGAGCCTGTACATTTTAGGCTTCTGAAAAATAAAGCAAGTACCCATAGCCTTTCTTGCTGTCAAAATAAAGAGTCAATGAAAATTATATTCTATCCTCCAAGCTAATAACAAAATTATCTTTTAATTTTCCTCAAGCCATTGATTGCTAATTGTCTGATGCTACCTTTTTCTTTATTGTGTGCTTAGAGTGTTACAAACCAGATATTTTGATCCACCATCTTGATACATACATGTGAGAGATATTGCAAGAAATGTTTAAACATAAAGCAAGGAAATTTGTGAATGATTAACTTTTTAAACTGTAGAGTGGAAATAAGGTTACATTAGTTGGGCACTCTCACTGTCTTGATTCTGAAAAACTAAAGCCAGGAATTACTGGTAGAGAGCTGAGAATTTTATAAATGCTGCGGACCATATTTGAGTGAGCCCAGGGGATCATGTAGTATATGTAATCTATTATGTTGCAGTGAGGAGAAAGTGAGAACCAGTATAGTAGACACAGCTTCACAGGAAGAATAGCAATAAATAGAAGTTTAACATCCTTATTTGAGTTTATATATAACCTATTTCTTCCCTTTTTATGTACATTCAATTACTTAATGCTGGATGAAGATACTAATTCTCCTGATGGTATGGACCCTTCAGAATTCTATAATTCATAATATTAAAAACAGGTTAAATTAATTGATTTTTGACACTATTTGAAGGAATTACAAGATCAAATATCAACCCATTCTCTAATGGGACTGACAATTTTGCATAAAGAAATAAAATTATTCTAAAGAAAATTATTACATTATTAGTAAAAATAATTAAAATGTTCTTATGCTATGCATTAGATGAATATTTTTAATAGATTTACTATTTATACCTTTGATACATACTGAATTTTTTCATTTTTCTCTCTCTCTCACACACACACACACATGCACACACACACAAATAGGAGGTAATAGGAAATAAATGCTCACTTATGGTGTCATTGGATCCTATTATGATAAGGATGTTGACAGATTCACATCAATAAAAAGAGAGGAAAGATATTATAAATGAATATTATCATAAAATAATATTCTCATTGCTATATCTATCCAAGATCCATATATGATACAACTGTAACATTCTTCCACAAATGAAGTGGAAACTTACAACACAAGTATTTTGCCCATAACACCAGAGCAAATCTTTTTTTATTAACTGAGTTGAACTTTAAAATTATGTTATGACCAAAAATCAATAAAGAGAAACTGATTTAAGTTCATCCAAGTGTGAAGGGGTTTATTACCAGTGCTACATCACTATAATGATGTTCTCTTAAAAATTTGTTTTTGTGATATATTGCATCTATTATTGCTAAAAGGATAAAACTGCAAAGCAACCTTGGACATTAATAAATCAATTTAAGAAAAGTAGGCATATAGCCAAAGGAAAAGCAAAAATTCAGTATAGAGGTTTTAAATGTTAGGTAATTACAATACATGCAAACTATACCCATATCAAATTGCTAATAGGGATTTCTTTCATAGGAATTTTTTTAACTAGCAAGTATTGTTCTTGTTAGTGACTCCATAGCATGATAATAAGTAATATTTCTAAGGCTTGTTTTCCCTTTTAACCTTCAAGGTAGAAAACTACTATGAAAACACAAAAACTAATGTTTCGTGAATTGAATTTCTGAAATTATTACTCCTCATTTTCTTATTTCTATTCCATACTATATAGAATACACCAGACTTGTGCTAAGAATTAAGAAATCATAACTCACTTTATAAAATACATTCTTTAAAATATACACCATACACATACCAAGATGAATTTGTATGATGAAAAATGGCAATTTTAGCCTTTGATAAAATAATTCTCTTAGTCTTTTCAGCCTTTATCCCTTCTCACTAAATTTTTTCAATGCACGTATTTATTTATTGACTTCTTTTCTAAGAATATTTGAACAGTGACACATAAATATACATGATTTAATAGGATTTCTAAGGTAAATTTGATTATTTCAAGTACCACATACAGACAGAAGATTATTCAAATCCTAAGCATATACTTTGTGAATTTTCACAGAGGAGGCACGCTATATATGCAGTAATCACCTCCCCAATCAGGTAACAGGACATCAAATCACCTCAAAAGTCTCTCTTGCTTGCTCCCTCCTCCCCCAAAGTAACCACAACATAACTTCTTAATACCGTAGGTTAACTTTGCCTGTTTTGAACTTTATATAAATGGATTCATAAATTATGCATTCCATTTCTGGCTTCATATAATGAATTTTATGTATGTGAGATTAAGTACCAGTATTGATTATTTTCTTTGGAACATAGTATCATTTGTATTAATATACCATAATTTATGTATAATTCTATTGGTGAACATAGAGTGGTCACTATTTGAGACTACTAAAAATAGTAGAGCAATGAACATTTTGTACGTTTCTTTTGGTGCAAGTATCTAACATTTCTGTTGAGATTATATATAGGAGTGAAATTATTGAGTCATAGGTTTGCATATGTTCAGCTTTAGTAGATATTGCCAAGGAGTTTTCCAAAGTGATTGGAAATTTACACTCTACCAACAGTGTATGGAAATTCCAGTTGTTCTTGTTCTACATTCTGGCCAATGCTTGAAATTGCCAGGTATGTAGTGGTATCTCATTGTAGCTTTAAATGTATTTTAAAATGTATTTTTCTAATAATTAATGAAATTTAGCATTCTCTATTGGCCATGTAAATATAAATTAGCAATCTTATAATGATGTCCATGAAGTATAGCAACTATTCAAGATGATTTAGTCTGTGTCCATAATTATATTCTAAAACTGTACTGTCCAATACAGTAGCCATTAGCCATATGTGGTCATTTAAATTTAATTTAGTTAAAATTAATAAAAGTAAAAATTCAGTTTCACAATTGCACTAGACGTATCTCAGTTACTCAATAGCCACAGGTGCCTACTGCTCACAATATTGGGCAGCACAGATATAGAACATTTCCATTTTCACAGCAAGATCTATTAAATAGCACTATTAGAAAGTTTTAAAAAAATGTTCCTCATACTTACAAAACTTGTGTGTTAATTGGAATATTTACTTATAATACCCTATTATCTCTTGGTATTAGATAAAATTTGTTATGTACCCAATTGTAAAGATTAAGAATTAAGTCAGTGTGATTGAAAAATTGTTCTTGGAGTCAGAACACCTCCACTCTAGTCCTAGTGCTGTCCTTGTATGGCTTGGTTATTTAAGGAAAATTCTCAGTGTCAATCAACTTTATTCTGACCCTTTGTATAACAAAGGGATTAACCTGCAAACACCAAATAAATCCGAATTCTCTGAGTTTTGATGGGTCACTACCATTGCCTTTTGGCCTGGGAACCTTATTTGAAATTCTAAGGAATACAGGTAAAACCTAAAATAGAAAGCAATTAAATATCCTATAGACTTTATTAAATGTGGTTGTGGAGCTACTATATCAAGCAAGTTGGAGCCTTGTGGTTATGCCCTTTACTCTGCTTTAAAGAGCTCTTGCCATTAGATCAGCAAAATTATTTTTACTTGAGAAATTGAATGAATGAATTTATATTTGTATTTTTTCACAAAATTACTCTAGCCTTGTACTACTATCAATCACATAAGAAAGTGTAAATATTTTCTAATACATAGGTCCTATATCAGCACTTTGGGATGATATGAAAGGGCTTTGCCACTATTCCAATATCTTTTAGCCACCCTATAAATGCATAAAATCTACTTTTAAAACTGTGCTTTCATTATAAGCATAAAATTTAGACAACTTCCTATTAAACTTCTACTCATTTCTAAGACTATAGTTGACCACTAAGCCCTCCTGTATAGAACCTGGAACTTCTACTGTTTAGACTTCAGGTCTCCCCAACAAGTAGGTTTTGTTATTTCATTTAATAAGTGAATTATAAATATTATACAGTATGAACTATATGCCTGACTCTGAGCTAATTAATAAAGGCACAGTGATCAGGAAAATAGTCTTTTAGTCTTTCAAAGAAGGGTGACACTAATTGCAATTTTGCAAATTAAGTCTTCTGCAGCACAAGGTGCTATGTTTGTAGGATATTATCAGGGCCTTAAATATGTATGTGTATGGTGTATGTCTGTGCACATATGTGTGCTCTCTTCAGGGGAGGTTTTTAGTAGAAGTAGTGCTTAAATAGATACTTGAGGGATGAGTGGAAATTAGGTAAAGCTGAGAAGCAGAGATACTCATGGAAGCTACAGTAGTGCAAGCATTAGCTGATGGTAGCCTGGAGTGATATAGTGGCAGTGGAATAAAGAAGTGAAGACGCAGAGGTGTTTAAAATGTAGAGTTTGCAGCACATAGTGAGTAATTAGATTTGGGGATCGAGAGGAGAGTTAAGAATGATCATCAGTTTGCTGGCTTGGAAACAGAATGGATGGAGATGACGTTCATTGACATAAGGAGTGTATGAGGAGAAAACAAAACACAGGTTAAAAGGCAGAAGAGAGGTAATGACTTTGTTTTGGACGTGATGAGATAGAGATGTCAAGTGGAAATGTTCTATAGACTGGGAAATATAAATTTTGAGTTTAGGAGTATGGTCTAAGTTGGAGATACATTACTATAATAGAGAGTCTTCAATAAATAGAAAATAAATAAAACCATAAGATCACTCCTGGGAGAGTTTCTAGAATAAACAGAAAAGAAGACTTAGAACAGAGATTGAGAGTAAATGATAAATGGAAAACTTTTTATCTAAGTATCCATTATCTGACTCTCAGTTCTCTTGTTTCATAGAAAATCAGGCATAATGACATGAAAATTTCACTGATCAGTAATAATTAATAATTGCTCTGCTTTTAGATCTCATTCCAATTAACCTTGTTGTCTGTCCCTATCCATTGAATCTACTTTTGGATCAACTGTCTCTCGGACTAATGTTGTAAATAAGACAATGTAGATAAAATATTAAGTGGCTACAAAATGAAACTGAAAATCTTGCAAGAGATGGAAGCCAAAAAAGTGACATTAGAAAATTTTAAGAATTACAGACAAAGCCTCTAACAAATGAGGATCTGGTGGTTACCCTCATTCTTCCTGTTATTTACTCTTTATTTGTATTAATTTCAATATTCTTGAATGCATTTTTCAAAAAACTCCTTTATTATTTGTGAATTTACATAATATCAGATCATATCAGAGATTTTTCCTTATACTTGCAAAGTGGATTCTAAATTATTTTTTGCACTAGTGATGCAGCTCTCTCTCTTTTCTTTGTTCTTCATTTCCTACTTCTGTTTCTTTTATCTTTTATCACTTTCTGCATATCTGTGCACATCAGGATGTTATGATGTGTTCTTTGATGAGATTAGATCTCAGGCTTCCAAGAGTGTCTACTGTCCTTTTAGTCTGAGGCTAAATGACCTTTCTGAGCAAATTACCCTTTCCATTGTGAACTTCCTACCTATTCTGTCTCCACATTCACAATCTGATTCTGAAAAACAATTCATGTCAGTTGAGCAAGAAACATGAAAATGGGCTGTTTGACTGGTTTGGATTAGGAGAGGGTGTCTTTTCTCCATTCTGGAGTATTGGATGGGAAACAGCAAACATATTGCTCTATAAAATTCTCTCACTACCTTTTAGTTTCTCTAACACTGAACACTGTGTAATTAATAGGGACAACTTATTAGTATTTTAAAAGTCATGTATATTGAAAACCAATTTTATTTTTAATATAGACCATATTGCTTTCATTTAAAATCTTATTCAATATGTCAATAATTGCCCAGTACAAAATGATAAATACATTGATGAGTTGCAATGATAAAATTTTTCATAACATAATGCTGTATTTAAACTGGGTGAAATTTGTCCCCTGTAGATTTTCTGTCTAGAAAGGTATAATTTATATATGCTTTGTGTGGGATACACTTAAAATATTTTGATAATGAACTTTACATGAAAAATAACTCTTTTACATAAATATTTGATGTATTTACAATTTTAAATAACTATAACAAGTAACATTCACTAAACATATACTATGTACCATATTTTAAAGATGTATTACATCAAATAAATGTCACAGTAACCCAAAATGTGAAAGTACCAATGTTACAATTTTCACAGTTGCAGAAATTGAAGCATAGGTATATTAAAGCAACTTGTTGAAAGTCATACCACTTGTGTTAGCCTGCTTGGGCTGCCATAACAAAATACCTCAGAATGGGTGGCTTAAAAAATAGAAATTTATTTTGTCATAGTTCTAGAGGGTATAAGTCCAAGATAAAGATAGTTGGTTTCTAGTGAGGGCTCTCTTTCAGTCCTGTATAAAGAAGATGACCTTCTCACTGTGTTTTCACATAGTGGGAGGGGGGAAGAGAGAGAGCTAGAGAGATCTGGTGTCTCTTCTTATAAAGACAATAATCGTATTGGATCAGGGCCTCACCCTCATGACCTCATTTAACCTTAATTCCCTCCTTATAGACCCTATCTCCAAATATAGTCTCATTAAGGGTTAGGGCTTCAACTATGAATTCTGGAAGAACACCATTCAGTTCATAACATTACTAGTAAGTGAGAAAATCAAAATTTTAACCCAAGTGCTTATAATACTAGTAGGTACTCTCTAAACCTCTTGTCTCTATTGCATAACTGAAAGTAGATGAGCAAAATGTACCTACTGTGGAATGTTGGTCATATAAGATCATTGTTTTCTCTAAAGTAGCAAAACAAAAAAATTGTAAAAATTTGGAGGATTAGCCATTTTTGTAATGACCTTGTAACTTAATTTCTTTTGATATCAAAGAAATGGCATATAAACACAGATGAAAAAAGTAATATGCATTTTTAAATGGTTATGATTAATGTCTTTCTAGGCGGTTTTGTATTGCTATTTATTAAGAAGAATGTTTCATATGCAGAAAATTCAGTTATGAAGAATTCTTCTAAGTTGAACATTTCACATGTTTTTGACATCAATTATATTTCCATAGAAAGGATTATGAGTCTGCATGTGAAGAAATTATGGGTCAGAAAATCTGTAATATAGCACAGATCCTGTCAAAGTTTAGAAAATAGAAAGGTCCACAGCTTTTCTTATGTTCTAAGATACAAGTTGACTTAAATTTAACTCAATAAAATACATAGCAGATAAATCAAGAGAGTATTTTTTTGAGTTTAAAAATTTTTTTTGAAACTCAGTCTGCATAGTTTCCTTAAAGTATAAGAAAATTAAAGAGAAAAAATGTCCTTAAACTATATATTTAATTACTTATATAAAGGTTTTTTCATTTAATTGAAAGACTGTGAAATAGAGAGATTAGGCACATTTTTCGCCTTAGATGAGCTGGTATCTATTTAAGGCCAGAAGCGTTACAAGATTGTTCAAAGTGATACAATTGTTATTGGCATATTTTGGCAGTTTCTATTTTAAGACGTCTCTTTCCCTGATAAGTTCAGCAAGCAGTAAAGCTTGTCTTCTTAATGTTTCGAATTCCCAACCGCCTCCAACCATCCATTAACATCCTTAAGATCTTCGTATTAAATCCATGTTATGTTGCATTTCAAGACTAGTGAAGTTTCTTCCTTATCATCATAGTTCTTTTCCTCTGGTTCTGTATTCTCAGTTTTCTCCTATTCCAATATAATCTCTTGCCTTAGCCATTTTTATGTATTTCAAAATGTCTCTCCTTTATCAAGGATTCTTTCCTTCCATGAAATCTTCAACAAGCACATTATATGTTATAATGCTTTATGTACTAAGAAGAACAAATAATGAGAGAAGAGGGATGTGGGTTGAAATGCTAGATAAGGTGGCATGTAGAAGGCTTCATTGGGAACGTGACTTGTAAGTAAAAACCTCAAAGCAAGAGAAGGAATTAGCCCTGCAGGTGTAAGAGGGAAACAGTGCAGGCAAAGGTGAAGATGCTAAAGTAGAAACACGCCTGGTATGTATAAGAGACTGATCATTAATCAGTTCTTTTTTCTGCTTTCAAGCTTCATAGATATTCCTTAAGTAAAGAGATATAAATTCATAAATAAAGAGACCATATAGAAATAAAAAAGCAGATATTTAAATTGTTTGTGCAGTAGCTGCTTTTTATGCATTACACATGCAATGTTGTTTACAGTATTATGATAATACTGTAACTCTGAAAGTTAATTTTAAAGAAGTGTGCGACTTTTATTAGTACAGTTTGTTTTAATCTCTTGTCTGTTTAAATTTCACAGAAATAAAAAATTATTCAGAAACTCATACACTTTTTAGAAAAGAATGGCAGTGTGAAAGAAAGGAACTTAGGCTTAATTATATAATAAAAAATTAAGCCCTGGTCTATAAACTCTTTAAGTAGATGATCTCCTCCACTATAAAACGGGTAAAATTCTATCCATTTTATGGAGGAGAAGATTAGATATAGAGTTCAAACACCTTGACTAAGATTAGAAAAGCAATAAATTACAAGCCTAATTCTGTCATATTATACAGCCTATGCAGTTTTGTAACTATGCAATTTGTTTATGACATTATATATAAGCAATCCTATTCCAGATAATCCCTAAAAATTTTTCAGTTCTTAATATTTGTTCCTGATAAACTATATTTCATGTAGCTTTGAATAACATTAACAAACTTAGATCAGATTCCACTTCAGTTGAAATAAAGCTTCACTATTCTTTGAGTTCATTATTAATATGTTTTATAGCACATGGTGAAAGTCAAATTAATTCTCCTTTTCTCATATATTATCATATAAAAACAGATGCTACTGCTTCCAAATACATAAGATTATTCACTGGAAAACAAACAGATAATTCCATTAGTTGAAAAGGCTTTTTAATATAAATTGTGATCTACTATCACTGCTTATATTGACTTCACTTTCTTATCTCTTTAATGTGACTGAACTGGCTACATTTCTTATTCTAGCTGTTATCGCAGGATTTTTTATGAACGTCTTTTATTCTCGACAAAAAGGTTTTATTGTACCATCACTGATCGTTTATGACTACTTTTAATACAAAAAATGAAAGAATTTGAAGAGATGACTTTTCTAGAATACGTTTATATACAATTCCAGTTTAGAAATTCATGTGGTATAGGCATTTATAAACATCACTCCACTTAATTGTACTTACAAAAAGCTTATAGAAAGTTTTTTTTTCAAATTGCTCAGAAAACAACATGGTAAATTGCAAACCATAAAATTGATGATCATGCTACTATGGTTCCTTAAAACTATGAGTAAAAGAAACTTTTAAGAATAGAACAAACAGTTCATGCTGCATGTGAACAAAAAGTGTCATTAGACATAAGCCACCCCAAGTTGTTTCCTTTTAATATTTCAATTTATAATAATAATCATAAGATTTTACATAATTCACTCACTGCTAAATACACGCATTACATTATTTAATCCCATGCAAAAATTACCAACATTAAAACATTATATTAATATAAATGTAACTAAGTAATTTGCTTAAGGTCAGAGAGCTAGAAGGGTAATCCAAGATTTGAACCCAGATAAACTCACTATGGTGATATCCCTTTCTTAAGCATTGACTGCCTCCAGGTAGCACCCTCCCCAGATTGTGTCAGACCCTGTGCTAGGTGCTGAGGTTACAGTGGTATACAGGATAGCTATGAGATTACTGGCCACAGCTACAGCTGATAGTCTGTTACCCTGAAACAGTCAATTAGAATCAGGGCCATATGAAAACTGGATGAACTTGCAAATCTTTATTGGCTTAGTGCTGTAATGAACAAAATTATGAGAAATCAGAACCACTGATTATAAAAACATAAATAAAATTATCCTAGATATAGTAAGGACTCATAGGAGGAAATTCCCTCCCATATGTTAGGGTACTTGTAAAAACCAAAATAATCTTTCTTCCTGGGCTTTAGGATTACTGCTCAGAAAGTTCTTTAACAGAGGCTCTAACGTCAGATTAAAATGTTACCTAACCAACTCAGTTTCACAAACTTCTGACCACATGTTTTCCTTTTAAAAAATTATTGATGCCCTTTGAGTGACTAAAAATTCCTGTTTTATCTCTCTGACTGATACTGCTAACTACTTATTTCTATAAGGCCTTACTATATAGAAAAGACATTGTGTTTGTTATTGTTGACATTAAATAATGCTTATAACAAATAAGGATATGGTATTTGATAATTGAATGGAGTCAGTTTATAGGCATCAATTTTAATTTCAATATTTGAGGATTTTTTGGAATTCAGAAAGTAAATGGGACAATTGTCACTAACAGGGTAAATGATTTTTTTTAAATGTAATTTGCTTTAAATATTTTATATATTATATTATAAAATGATTTTTTGTTGTTCACAGATGAAGATACAGAAATTTCTGAAACTTACTGGTTTTGATTTTTCTACTTTGGCTAGAAATAAAAGTAAGAATAAAAACATGGAGACTGGGCAACCTGATTTGTATAAAATTTTTCAAATAAATGATCTCTTTGGAGAGACAGAAAGATTTAGAATTGTTTTCCCACTGGGTGTTAATGTTATTTCTGGAAGCCAATCACAAATACTAGTATTTGAGGCAGACATTGGTTGAAGTTCACAGTTCTTTATCCATATATAGATAGAATGGAAAAAATCATATATTTTGTTTAAAAACAAAAATATTTTATAAAAATTTTAAAAAGGAAACGAAAAAAGAATAAACAGTCTTTTGCCTCATGAAAAGGCCAATTTCCAATTACCAATGTGAGAAATAATTTACTCTGGCAATAATAGAATCCTTAGTAATTACAGGGAAAAATTCTCCAAAGACCAGATACTAATTTTTTATAAGATCAGCTACTAACTTACTTTATAAATATAAAAAAAAACATTTAAATAGTTTTATAGATTGCATACTGTACACAGTATAAAAATTAAACACTTTGATGCCTTATGTTGATAATCTTTATCATTTTAGAAGATTTACACATATGTTTAGGTAACTTCTGACAAATCAAATAATGTGTAAAAATAACAAAGGATGAATAATAAAGCAAATAATCTTTCAATAATGTGACTTGCTATGTGAGTGTCAGTGGTCATTTATATAGAAATGGAGTTAAAAAGGATATCTTCTTTTCTGCAAACTCACTTTTCCATTTCCTGGTGGCAGGCAGGATAGGATATGAAAGCAATGATAATACCTTTCTGCCACTTGAATGACATATAAAGTTGAGAAATATCTAAGTGGTTGATTAGTTATTTATTACCTTCCTCCAAACAGACATGAAATGGACAGAGATTGAAGATTTAACAACCTATGCTTAGGCTCAGAGATTTCAGCAAAGATTTTAATTACTAGTTTGTTGTTTTCATGGGCACTGATGTGGTCTGTGATGTCAAAATATGCACAAATATCTTGTTTTCCAGAGTAATAGAATGGTTGATTAAAAAGTTGTTCAGATCATGTTATTCTTCTTTTCAAAACTTTCCCGGTGGCTTCCCATCTCTCCCACAGTAAAAGCCAAAATCTGTGTAATGGTGTGAAAGTTCCTGCGTGACCTGGGTCTACACTGTGTCTTGAACTCATCTATTACTCTCCCTAGTCCTTCACTCAACTCCAGCCACATCAGCTTCATCATTGTCTCTTGAACAGGCCAAGCCTTAGGGTCTTCGTTTGCTGTTCCCTCGGATTGTATTGTGCTTCCTTCTCACACCTGCAAGGCTAATTTCTTCTCTGGCTTTAGTTTTCACACTTTCCAGGGAAGCCTTCCATGTGCTGTCTTATCTAGAATTTCAATCCATATCCCTCTTCTCTCATTTTTTCTCATATTATTAATATAATATACTATACAATGTCCATACTTATCTTTATTTCTAGTCTACACCCCTAAATATAAACTCCTTAAGAGGAGGGATTTCTGACTCGTTCACTTTTGTGTCCTCTGTGACTGGTGCATTATAGGTACTCAATTAATATATACTTATTTATAAATAGAATAATTTATTTAAAATTGTATGTATTACCTTAATTTATAGAGTTCTTACTGTTTTGTTATTAATGTAATACTATAAATGTAATTAGTTAATGTGTAAAAAAAATTTACCAGAAATTAGTCTACATAAAAGTGATAGTTGATATTGATATTTTTCTCAGTTAATCATTGATTTTGGTTAAAAAAATATGGTTGCTCTGTGTTTCAGAATCAGATTTTTGACAGAGGTCTATCCTCCCTGGATTGAGGTTTGATTTCTTTGGATTAGTGAGCCTGATTTATTAATACTGTCCCATTACACTAATTTGCATTTTATCATTAAGATAAACTTAATATGCATATTTAAATATTTCAGCATCAAAACATATCCTTGGTGTCTATATATGCCTAATATATAGTAGGTCCTCAAAAAATATTTATTCAATAAATCAATGAACGAACATAGGAATGATAAATATGCCCTATTGATAAAATCAATGAAAATTAACATCAGTGATAAAAAATTAGCACCATTTAAATATGATTAAATACTCATTTAAATGAAGGGAGGTAGAATGAAGTGTTTGTTTAAATGGGTTTATCACATTTCAAAGGCAATCTATACTACAGTTCTAGCTTTGTAACCAAATTAGTATTCATTTAACAAATATTTCTTGAGTGTTGCTATCGCTGTTCAGAATACAGGATGAATAAGGCAGAGTCATTCCCCTATGAGCTTTCTCCTCTCAGCCTCCCACTGTTTCTCTCTCATACAAATACATGTGCACACATACCCACACATGGTAAGTACCCACAGAGGAAGTATTATAGTAGGGATTATGTGACTATAGACTTTTGATATTCATGATAGTTTAACAATAGACAACACTCAAAAGTTTGATATTCTACTGAATATCTGCTGCTTTCTGTACAGCAAGCCAAGCCCATAGGGAAGAAGACCAGTTAGAAGATATGATAGGTTGGTCTAGCATGGCATCAGAGAGGATAAAATGAAGGATGGATAAGAAAAATAATTCCCATTAGATGAATTTTAAAATACAGAATGTGCTTCAGTAATTCTGATATACTTTTTTAATGAAGGAAATATTTTGACATAGTTATCTTCTGAATGAAGCAATATTATTTTTAAGAACATTAGAGATAAAAATCTAAGTTTAGCAAGTTAAAGTCTTGTATTTTTCACATCATTTCTGAAAATTTTTATTGATTTAATCAAGAGTGAAAAGTGAAAAAAAAATCCACCCAGGATATTCTTTATTATAACAGTCCAGAATACACAGGCTCCATTGAATAGGTCAGGCAGCCTGAGCTGTGTTAGAATCAGGGCTAAAATAAACACTCCTAAACTCTGTTAAAATATTCTAATATATTTAGGGTGGATTTCATGTAGCGTAAAGAGAAAAACGTCATACTCCACTGATTTTTATGTATTTTTAAAGGTAATTTAACATAGTTATGGTTGCATGCTAATACGTTCATAAGAAAGATGGAAAATAATCAACAAATATGGGGTAATTAAACATCAGGGTAAGTTGTAAAAGAAGGAAAACTTGGAGAATTAAATTTTAAATGTATTTCCTTAATATCTAATTGACTAATTCTGAAAAAATAAAAATGTAATATGTATGCATCTAAATTTTTTTTTTTAATTTTCTTTCAACTTGGATTTAAAGGAATTGACATTCTTGCACATTCTTCCTGGAAACATATTTCACAAGTGCTACATTCAAACTGAGAAACAGGTACTACCCTAGTGACTAATTGATTCCTCAGGCAAGGTTTATAAAATCACTCTAGTGCAGACCATATTTAACACTTTCTAATTATAGGTGTGTGGAATGATAATTAATTAGTTGTGTGATACTAATTAGTTAGCACCTTCCCCAATTGTCTTACGTGAAAATATTTCCTTTTGGATTTTCCTATGGAGGAAATGTCATATTCTCTATTAGATAGAGAATTTTAGTAACTCAATCAGTTTTTAATTTTATTTGCTTCTAATGCCAACAAACTCTCCTACATTATTTGACTGAGTACTGCAAAGTTGCTATTCAGTTGACCTCATTGGCATAACTATTATATTTATATGGCAAAACACTTTTATGACAGACATTGTTCCTAGCTCTTTACCATTATTACCTTATTTATTCCTCATAATAATTCTCTGATGTAGGTAGTAGTACTGACGCTTATTCACATGGTAAATAAAAATAACCAACAGTCATCTTAATAGTTTTCCATTTTAAATTTCTGGAAAATTTTACAAGATCAATCTTTTCTCTACAGATATATTTAGAACCAAATGTTAGAAAAGATTATAATACAGTCTTTATTATTGAGATTGTAGTTTACATATATAACTTTTCCTCTTTGTCTATGCATTCCTTTTCCCTTATGTCCCTTAATGTGATTGGTTGCTCCTGAGAGTATCTGGGTAGGATAATGCCCCCAAGGTAGAATAAAATTAAATGGAGCCTTCCTATTTTATGTTGTCTGGAAGAAGGCTTAGTTAAACTGAGACCATTAATGATTTCTGAGGTGAAATTTATGTTCTATAATTACCAGCTGCCGGGACCTTTTATAGACTTTTAAACAAGATGATCCAGATAGCTGAGAATTTTCAATAAACTTTTTGTTTTGTTAAAAATTCTTCAATTACAGTCACCTTAACATATCCGCATGTAGTTTAACTACGTGAATTACTACTTGCCTGTGTTCCTGATGTCAGCTAATATCTTTTCTTACTTCACTGGCCTGACTCCATGCTCGAGACGTAGATCAGACTGGTAATCAATTAATTCTGATTGGTTTTTTGGACTTTCCTGGAGTCTCTCCAACCAGAGAATCAGTAAATATTCCAGGTTTTTGTGGTTTTAAAAAAATGTGAGTTGAGTATTGCTAATTGCTCATCCCTAATAATTTAAAAATTTTATGTTCTGGTTGGTATTTCTGTGAGCAGTCGATTCCCATAACTTTTGAGGAAACCTAGATATCTGAGTACAGCTGTTTACTCAGATAAAGCTAGTCTTCAGAAGGTAAGACAGCCTTTCTTTTCTTTTTTTTTTTTTTTTTAATTTATTTTTTTAATTTCAGAATATCATGGGGGTACAACACTTTGGCCATACACATTGCCCCTGTTCTGCCCGTGTCAGAGCCACAATCGTGGTCGTCTCCCAAACTGTGCTCCCCACATCCATTCAGTGAGAGTTTTTCCCATCCCGTCCACCCCCCTCCCGCTCTCCCGCCCTCAGATGAATGTTATTGCCCTGTGTGATGTAAGTGTTCATCAGTTAGTACCAGTTTGATGGTGAGTACCAGTGGTGCTTGTTTTTCCCATCCTGTGACACTTCGCTTCGAAGAATGGGTTCTAGCTCCAACCAGGATAATACCAGATGTGTTAATTCACTGTTGTTCCTTATTGCTGAGTAATACTCCATGGTATACATATACCACATTTTATTGATCCACTCGTGTATTGATGGGCACCTGGGTTGTTTCCACAACTTTGCAATTGTGAATTGTGCTGCTATGAACATTCGAGAGCAGATGTCTTTATTATAAAATGTCTTTATTTCTTTTGGATAAATACCCAGTAGTGGGATTGCTGGGTCAAATGGTAATTCTACTTTTAATTCTTTGAGGTATCTCCATATTCTTTTCCATAGAGGTTGTACTAATTTGCAGTCCCACCAGCAGTGTATGAGTGTTCCTATCTGTCCACATCCCCACCAACATTTGTTATTTGGGGATTTTTTGATATGAGCCAATCTCACTGGAGTTAAGTGATATCTCATTGTGGTTTTGATTTGCATTTCCCTGATGATTAGAGAAGTTGAGCACTTTTTTATATGTTTGCTGGCCATCATTCTGTCTTCTTTGGAAAAGTTTCTGTTCATGTCCTTTGCCCATTTTTTAATAGGGTTGTTTGATTTTTTCTTGTTGATTTTCCTAAGTTCTGTATAGATTCTGATTATCAGCCCTTTATCAGAGGTGTAGCATGCAAATATTTTCTCCCATTCTGTAGGTTGTCTGTTCACTCTAGTGATAGTTTCCTTGGCTGTGCAGAAGCTTTTCAATTTGATCAGGTCCCATGTATTTATTTTTGTTGCTGCTGTGATTGCTTTGGGTGTCTTCTTCATAAATTCTTTGCCTAGGCCAATGTCCATAAGAGTTTTTCCAACGTTTTCTTCAAGAATTCTTATGGTTTCATGTCTTAGGTTTAGATCTGTTATCCATTGTGAATTGATTTTTGTGAGAGGTGAGAGGTGTGGGTCCACTTTCAGTCTTCTACATATGGCCATCCAATTTTCCCAGCACCATTTGTTGAATAGGGAATCTTTTCCCCAGTGTCCGTTTTTCTGGAATTTGTCAAAGATCAGGTGACTGTATGAGGTTGGTTTTATATTTGGGTTCTCAGTCCTGTTCCATTGGTCTACGTGTCTGTTCTTGTGCCAATACCATGCAGTTTTGGTTACTATAGCCTTGTAGTATAGTTTGAAGTCTGGTAGACAGATGGCTCCCAATTTGTTCTTTTTGCTTAAGATTGCTTTGGCTAGACAGGGTCTTCTCTGGTTCCACACGAAGTGTAGAATTATTTTTTCTAGATTGGCAAAAAATGATGTTGGTATTTTGATAGGGATTGCATTGATTCTGTAAATTAATTTAGGTAGCAAAGCCATTTTTAGTATGTTGACTCTGCCTATCCAAGAGCATGGTAGGGCTTTCCATCTATTTACGTCCTCTGCAATTTCCTTTCTCAGTGTTTCATAATTCTCTCTATATAGGTCTTTGACCTCCTCAGTTAGATATATTCCTAAATATTTAATTTTCTTTGTTGCTATTGCGAAAGGTATAGCATCTTTAATTTGTTTCTCGGCTTGATTGTTATTAGCATATATGAAGGCTATGGATTTGTGTGTATTAATTTTGTATCCTGAGACTTTGCTGAATTCATTTATCAATTCCAGTAATCTCTTGGTTGAATCTTTGGGGTTTTCTATGTATAATATCATATCGTCTGCGAATAGTGAAAGTTTGACCTCCTCTGCCCCTATCTGGACGCCCCTGATTCCTCTGTCTTGTCTAATTGCTGTGGCCAGGACTTCCAGCACTATGTTGAAAAGAAGTGGAGATAGTGGACACCCTTGTCTGGTGCCAGTTTTAAGGGGGAATGCCTTCAATTTTTCCCCATTCAGTATGATATTGGCTGTGGGTTTATCGTATATGGCTTTAATAGTTTCTAGGAATGAGCCATCTATGCCTATATTGTTAAGAGTTCTTATCATAAAAGGGTGCTGGATTTTGTCAAAAGCCTTTTCTGCATCTATTGAAAGGATCATATAATCTTTGTTCTTGCTTTTATTTATATGGTGAATTACATTTATAGATTTGCGTATGTTGAACCATCCCTGCATCTCGGGAATGAAGCCCACCTGATCATGATGGATTATTTTTTGATCCAGCTATCATTTGAATTCGGTTTGCAAGGATTTATTGAGAATTTTTGCATCTATATTCATAAGGGATATTGGTCTGTAGTTTTCTTTTTTTGTTGTGTCCTTTCCTGGCTTTGGTATCAAGGTGATATTGGCTTCGTAGAATGAGTTTGGGAGGATTCCATCCTTCTGGATATTTTCAAATAATTTCTGCAGTATAGGCACCAGTTCTTCTTTGTAGGCTTGGTAGAATTCAGGTGTGAACCCATCTGTTCCGGGACTTTTTTTTGTGGGTAGATTTTTAATTACTGCTTCAATTTCGGTGCTTGATATTGGTCTGTTTAGAAATTCTGTTTGTAAGACAGCCTTTCTATGATACTTTATGGCCTTAAAGATTATTCATTCGTGATGTACTGGAAGGTAGCTTAAGAAAGACAGCTAGCCTGAGTAATCCGGTTTGGGTGTTTCTTTCTCCTCTGAGACCATAAGTATTATGCTTATAAGCACTGGAGATGTCAAAGTTTATGTACCTACTACAAATTCTGATAAATAATTATGTTCTGGGAATCTGAGTAAATTACTTAGGACTGTCCATAAAATATATACAGTCTATAATGAGGTTCATTCATTCAAATTTTAAGAAGTTTCTACTATTACCTTAATGTAATAGACACTCTGCAATACACTAGAAGTAAAAAACAATAAATAGAAGAAGTTATCGTGACTCATGTCTGTAATCCTAACACTTTAGGAGGCAAAGGTAGGAAGATTGCTTGAAGCCAGGAGTTCGAGACCAGCCTGAGCAATATGGCAAGACGCTGTCTCTACAAAAATTTTTTTTAAAAATTAGCCAGGCATGGTAGTGTGCACCTATAGTCCCAGCTACTTGGGAGGCTGAGGCAGAAGGATCACGTGAGCCCGGGAGTTTGAGGCTGCAGTGAGCTATGATTGCACCACAGCACTCCAGCCTGGGCGACAGAGCGAGACCCTTTCTCCAAAAACAAAACAAAACAAAAAACATAAATAGAACAATGTATAAGAAAGTCAACAAAAAATTAAAATATTTATCTGTGATCAGTAATGAGTTAATAGCTGTAAACAGTGTGAGACCTCTGGATAATGTAAAATTATAAAAACATTTTCTAACAAGCGTTGGTGAGAGTATGGAGAAATTAGTTAGAACCTTTGTCCATGCATTGTTGATGGGAACGTAAAATGGTGCAGCCACTGTGGAAAAAAGTATGATGATTCCTCAAAAAAATTAAACATAGAATTACCGTATAATACAACAATGTTACTTCTGCGTATATTCCAAAAGAATTGAAATTAGAGACTCAAACAGATATTTGTACACTAATCCTCATAGCAGCATTATTCACAATAGTTAAAAGGTGGAAACAACTCAAAGAACATCAATAAATGGAGAAACAAAATGCAGTATGTAGATACACTAGAATAGTATCAGCCTTCAAAAGGATTGCAATTCTGACACATGCTTCAGCATGGATGAACCTTCAAGACGACGTGCTAAGTGAAATAAGCCAGTCACGAAAGGGCAAATATTATATGATTTCATTTATGTAAGGTATCTAGACTAGTTAAATTTATAGAGACAGAAAATGGAATGGTGGTTGCCATGGAGTTGTGGGGGGAGAATGGAGAGTTGTTGTTTAATGGGTAGAGAGTTTCAGTTTGGGAAGATGAAAGAATTCTGGAGATGGATGGAGGTGATGGTAGCACAACCAATGTGAATGTACTTAACACCATTAAACTGTACACCTAAAAATGGTTAAAATGGTAAATATGTATTTTTTTCAAAATTAAAAAAACTTAATTGTTAAAAAAGCCAACATTTTTCAGAAGTTAATAGTTTAACTTTTGGTCAATCTCTGTAGTATGATAATTATACTACAGAGCATTTCATTTCTTATAATAAAATTTTTTCTATAAATTAAATTCTCTTGTATAAATTATGGCATGTTATAACTTGGGTTTATTTGCTCAACTCTTACAAGAATCCCCTTATGAAATGTCTTACCTATTAAGCAACCTCATAGTTTGGATACTGAGGGCAGCTGTCTTAACTATGTGGAAATAAAAATTAAAATGTTTATCCATCAAATTTTTCCACTTCACTTACAATGACCTCATTGTAGCAATAAGTTTAATCAAAATTTTCAAGTTAGAATTTAGAGAAATGAATACAAATTTTAAAGTATGCTCCCAAATTCACTTTTCCATAGACCCTTAGAAAACACTACTTAACTATATAGTTTCAGGGCTTTCAGTAAATATAAACTTCTAACTCCACCTTTTAAAATGAGAAATGGCTTTAAGCAAAAAAGACAATACAAAATCTGGAGGAAAGACACAACGGCATCTGTGAGACAATCCTGTTATGGACAGTTCTACAAAAAATTGCAAGCCTCAGAAGCAGAATTCTTGGTTAAAAGTGTTGTTCTGCATTTCTAGCCGTATAATTTTGAACAAGATATTTATCAGAGTTAAACCTCAGTTTCCTCATATATAAAATGGTAATAACATTACCTTTCTCATAGGTGTGGGTTGGGATTAAATGAGAAACCCAGGTCACTTATCCACAGTTCCAAAATCCACAAAGCTCTGAAAGCTAACAGTTTTACAGTTTTTTTATAAGTTGGCTCCAAAATTCATTTAGGATAAAAAAACTTGACCTAAGCTGACTTGAGACTATTCTTAATCTATATTGTTTCCATTTATTGTGACTCTTCATAGGTTTTACCATAGAATTATTAAAGTGATTGAATATGAGTTGCTACTCAAACCAGGTGAGATATGGTATATGCACTGATTACCTTATCTAAAATCTGAAAGTTCTGACTTCCTAAACATACCTAGCAGTAAGAATTTTCTGTTTATACAAAACACTTAATAAAATACTTCATACATATTCAGCATTTAGTTTATCTATTATTATTATTAATTTGTACACTTGTGAAAGCTTGAAGTTAAAAAGAAACCACACTATTTCATTTAAGGTATTGTAAAGGAGTCACTTGAATTGATGTAAATTTTGCCATATCAGTAAACAAGTACTGTTCCATAGGTTTAGCATTTTCATGAGATTCCTGCTTCTTTTCTTACCTACCATACAATGTAAAATTGTATGGAATTTTAAATGTTGCATTATTTTAAATTCTCAGGCCAAATTATTTCATTATTATAAATTACCACTGACTGTTGAACAACATGGGTTTGAACTGCGAAGGTCCACTTATAAGTGAATTATTTTTCAATAAAAGTTACACCTATTGTGCCTGCCTCTCCTGCCCACCGGCTTCCGCCTCCTCCGCCTCTTCTGTCTCTCCCATCCTTGAGTGAGCAAATCCAAACCCTCCTCTTTGTTGGTTTACTCAACCTGAAGACAACTAGGATGAAGACCTCTATGGTGATCCACTTCCACTTAATAGTAAATATATTTTCTCTTCCTTATGATTTTCTTAATAACATTTTCTTTTCACTAGCTTACTTTATTGTAAGAATATAGTATATAATACATATACAAAGTATGTGTTGACTATTTATGTTGTTGGTAAGGATTTCCATCAACAGTAGGTTATTAGTAGTTAAGTTTTGGGGGAGCCAGAAGTTATCTATGAATTTTCAACTGCGTGGGGGGCCAGCACTCCTAACCCCCACATTGTTCAAAGGTCAACTGTATTACATTAAAATTGCTTTGATCAGTCTTACTTAATATGACCTGTTTCTAAATAATTTTATTTTGGATGAACATTTCTGAGCATGCATGGTAGACTGTCTTGCAATTAAAAAACCTTTCAATTTTCCTGGCCTACCCCTACTCCTCAGTTGCAGTGTAAAGGAGAGAGCACTGTGACCAAAGGGAATCAGAATTATTCACCCATGTATTTCCTTAGTTCTGGTCTGTTTACTGTTTCCTTGGTTACTTATAACATGGGACTTAAAAATTTCTGAAATGAGTTCTTTAAAATATACTTTTAATATTTATACAGGTGAGGTATGGGGCTATGTCAAGCCCTGTTTGTGGTGTTTATTTTTATTATATAAAGACAATGTTTATGGAAGCAATAACAAACTTATGAATTATGCTTGTGTCATATCAAAAATTAAGCCCCAGAGAATATTTATTACCTACTAAAACAACCTCTATTTTTTCTAAATTAGGAAGCCCAAATTGATTTACATATCTTATGAGAATCATAATTGTGTCTTTAAAAGGTGCACATTTACTTAATTAATTTAAAATTTAAAATAGCCTAATTAAAAATGTATTAAAAATAAGATTATCTGACTTGTTATGTGGTAAACCATTAATAGCACATTAAAATAAATATTTTACAAATCATTTTTTTCTGAATCTGAGGATATTCCTTTGTTTGGTTTTCTTAGAAAGTAGTTCCTTGAGTAATTGTCTGCTATCAAATGCAACTTACAGTAGATAACCTTTTGCTATTCAGCTCCTTTTTAAATATTGGCAAGCTGATACTGTACGGTAGAGAGAAAATAGTTATAATACCAAATTTAAAATTTGTTCTGACAAGTGAGGATTCTAGTACTACCCACAATGAAATAATACTTGATGCATTAATGGTAAAGTTATCTGAACATTTTAATGTACTATATAAAAATTTAAAAATTGTATTTGGTTTTACTGCAATTTAACATGGTATAATTTTTCAGCTTCTCAAAGTACTGTGTGGTCAATCCCTGGACTACCTATATTACATTTTTAATGAATTTTTATTTCAGTATATCCCAGCTAGACATAACTACTATGGGAAATAAATTACTGTTGTTTATTATATTTTTCACCTTAAGAATTTAGAGTCTTTATAAATCTAAAACCCTAAAATTTTCTTTCATGTGACTTAATAGATGGAAGTATATCATTTTGGTAATTTTTGAGAACCATGACTTTTCTTTTACAATCTGCATAAGAAGTACTTAAAAACGTTCAGATATTCTAGCAAGAATATATTTTTTATTTTTCTTTAAATATTATATTAATTTTGAAACACAGCTCTCTAAGGATCACCATTTTAATTTCCCAGCCACATGTAACAATTGTATTTGTGCAATTATGACTTAAACAATAAACATTCTGAATAGGTTAGTGTATTATTAAACAACAGCTAGCAGGTTGTGTGGTCTTAATGAACAAGCCTGGTTGTATTCTCAGCACACATTTGACACAAATGGTATATCATTAGATTAGGGAAACAGTAACATGCTATGTAGTATTGCCCCTGGAACAGAATTTGGTAGCTCAATTTAAAGGAAAGAACGTATTTCCTTGGTCTTTATGTTCATGAAAGAACAATCCCAGGCTTTATTGGGGATCAAAATAAAAATTATTATTTTAGAAAGGAGACAAAATGTGTGTGTGTGTGTGTGTGTGTGTATATATATATTACTTAAAGTGTATATAAATGTAAATTATTTCTCTTCCTCTCTACTCTAAAAATCTCTCTCCCTCTTCCTACCACTTTTCTTTCCCTACCTACCTTTGTTCTATTCTGTCTATCTTAACAGGTATGTGCTGATAAATCTTCAACAATTTTTAGCTTTTATCACTTTGCATGACTATAAAAAGTTAATGGCATTTATGCTGCACATGCAAGAGACATCTTATATTTGAATTTAATGCACCTTTAAAGTCCTTTTTATTAGCCTGTTAATTCCCAGCTGTACTGTTTTATTGAAGTGAGCATTATATTTGTGCCATAGTCAAAATAATGGTGTGGATCTAGAATTGTAAGGAAAAAAAATATATCTCTAGTATTTGGATAAACTACACACTCAACAGTATTGAAAGTCTACTGTAAGTAAACATACTGGTCCACTGAAGCTATAATTGTAATGACATATCTTTTAGTATTATAAATGAAGAATGATTCCTATATATACATCCCTAGGGAAGTGATTTTACTGGTAGATAAAAGTGGCATCTGTTATTGATGATGATTCTTAAATTCTACTTTAAATATGAATTCTATTATATAGTGTCAGAAATGTATATGTCTAGAAATCTAGCTTCATATATGAGTAATATGAGTACTTTCTTGAGAACTAGAATTATAGTGTTCTAAGAATTTTCATGCATTTCACATGAAAGAAACTTTTGTGTTTAGTTTAATGTACTAGGAAACATGTATTTGTTATGCTTAATGGCCAACCTAATTTTAGTATTTCTCCAACCAGAGCTCATGGACTATTTTATGCCTTCTTATTTGTAGTCTATGTGTGACCCAGCAGGGGTCAAACTAAAGAAAATTGGGGAAACACATAGTCCACCTCTAATTAAATACCTAACATCTCCCCCATCATTTTTATATGCATTTCCCCAAATGGAAAAGCAGATGGCATCGCTTGAGCCTACAGAGTGACAACCTCCTTTTTAAATTTCTGCTGAAATGGAAAAGTGGGGACAATGCCAATTCAGCCATCACAGCTCATTCACACAATGGACAAGATGGCAAATTAGTTGGGAGGGAGTTGAAGCACCCTGGAAGTGTGAATATAAGCCATCTTCATTGCTACTGTGTCAGTCCAGCTGTATTCAAACCCAGGAGGAAAAAACATGTGGGGCTTCCTTTATTTTGTACATAGCAGGAGCTGGCAGCAAAGTTACCCCACAAAATAGATTTCCAACGTTTTCCCTGCTGTTAATTGTAATTTTCCAAGGTTTCCTCTGTGATAGAGTCTACAAAAGGGAGTTTTAGTAAAACCTATCATTAGCCTCATTGATCAATATGGTTTAGGGAATACAAAACAACTTCAGTTGTTTAAAAATAGGAAGTATCAGAGGGTGTCCCCCTCCTCCCTATGGATAGCAAATCACACTATTGATCGGTCTACAGTGTAACTGCAAAATTTTCAGATATCAGGTGGACTAGCTGGGAATAAAAATAAAGCCATTCTACTGGTGAGTATCATATATGGTTCCTGAGAGACCTCCTGAAGTGTCCCAGTATGAATCCTTCTCCTAACGATGTGGGCTCTGTCCATGATAAGACCATGAAAGATAACGAAAGGCTTAAGGCCAAAGACATCATTGTTCTATTTTTCTATTTGTTCTCTTTTCCTATATTTCTCACCATTTTCCCAGTGGCCTTTATCAAGTAATTCTGAAGAAAGATAATGATAAAATGGAAAAATGTATATGGAAAACCACATAAAATAAATATAGACTGAAACATGATCTCAGTATACATGGGATAATAGTATGATTACAGTACTCAGAAGAAAGACAATTAAGATAAATAATCATGAAAACCAAGGAATTTTTATACCCAATGCCCAAATCAACATGAAACATTAACAAAGTTGAATAATGCCTCCCATGGCTAGTCTTATCTTGATTTTGAAGATTGAATATAGGGGAAATTGGAATTATGGCAAGAAGGAAATGAAAAAGAATACATACACCTACATATATGTATGGTATATATACATATACTTGTAAATTTTTTTATTTAATATACTTTATATTTTAAAAAGTAAAGTCAAAACTCATTTGCAGTGACAGAAATACAGGGTAATTCCTTAAACCAGTAGTTCTCAAAGTGTAGTCCCCAGACCAACAGCATCAGCATCATCTGTGGAATGGCTAGAAATACAAATTCTTAAACAGACCTACAGAATTAGAAAATGGGGGTAAGATCCAGCAATCTGTATTGTAATAAGTCATGTACATGATTCTTACATAGACTGAAGTTTGAGAATCAATTCCTTAGACCTTGATTTTATGAAGCTACATTTACTAGTGAAATTATATACTTTCTAGTAAAATTGATATTTATAGTTATACAGGGGTATATCTTAATTTAAAAAATGCCTTTTGTCCTATACTGATCAGTATTCTGATCCTCAAGGAGGGGCAGTGAAATTTAGGGAAACTTGCTATTAGCCAAATAAGCCTAATTGAGATCTGTTAGGATGTTATATATGTTATTGAGTCTATATACGTTTTAAAAATGCAATGCTGAAAATACTTTCAGAATGAATGGGAACAAGGTTTGTTTTCTTAATTCCTAAAATAATATACAGCTCTGACATATATCATGTTTTATAAAAATATTTATTATAATTGTCCAAAATATCTTCATTTAAGGTAAAAGTTTTCATCATTGAAATATAGAATTTGGCCGGGCGCAGTGGCTCACGCCTGTAATCCCAGCACTTTGGTAGGCTGAGGGGGGAGGATCACTTGAGGCCAGGAGTTCAAGTTTATAGTGAACTATGATGGGGCCACTGCACTCCAGCCTGGGTGACAGAACAAAAAAGATATCAATTGGATTTCTTTTTTTAGGTCTAGGTGTTTGAATTTTAATTGGTTAATGTTGACTCCAAAGGCTGCAATGTTCCCTATAAAGGAACTGATGGCTGTGTGAATAATCTTCAAGATCTAACTTGACTTAAAAATACTTAAGTATCATAGGCCTCAACTTCTTAAAAGATAAAAATTATCCAAGTAGATTGCACCATTTAAAGGAATCTTCAATGATAATGCTGACTCAGGATCACACAGATAATTCACATTTAAAATTTTAAAATCTTTCTAGCTCAGTAAATAAGACTCTTTAGAATGCAACAGCTATCAAGGGCTACAAAAAGAATAATAGAAGAACTCTCACTTAGAAAGTAGTTGTTCCTGTGGAAATTTTATTCCATTATGTCTAGTAAAGTAGGCTTTACTCTCAAAAAGGTAAGCTTTCATTAACCCTAGAAAGAAATATTCTAATGTGATAAATAACATTATATCTACAATAGTTTTACTAAGAGTAAAGAAGATCATGTAATATATTTAATAATTGGTTTACATCTTTTGGTCCTTGTCAGAATAATTTTTTCAACCTGTTAAAGTCAGATTTTAAAGTACTAGCAGGTATAGTATGAGGGTTAGAAGTTACATCTGATCTAATCATTTAAGGTATTATAAACAAAGCAATGTGAATCTTAATGGACAGTGATCAGATATTTGAGGTAAGAGACTTACAATAAGAGAAGAAATCTTTTTCTTCAAATTGGGTTGCACACACTTATTTTACTTAATGTTTTTGTAGTATATAACATGTACCTGTTACAAATTTAGTGCCGTATACTAGACACTTTGTCTTGTTTATAGTTTGGGGCATTGAAGATTCTTATTACTGAATTTTTGCTGTGCCATTCTCAAGAAAGAATCTTGCAAGTATTTCAGGAATGGAAAGAAAAAAGATGATAGTTTTAAGATGGAGCAGGGTTTTTGGAGGATTTTTACAATTTTATTTGCAATAATGAAGAAAAGAGGCTGATAGAAGTCTTGAAATAAAATGATACTAGGAATAATTAGTGGTGGGGAGGATAAGCAGAAGACATGACAGGAGTAGAGATCTGGATATTGTAGAGGAAAAGGGAACCATCATTTACTCAACCAATTTAAGGAATGGTGAATGGTAAGTAGCCAATAATTTCCAATATAGGTTGACTATCCCTAATCCAAAAATCCAGAGTCTGAAATGCTCCAAAAATCCAATATTTTTTGAGTGTTAATGTACTATGCAAAGGGAATACTCATTGAAGCATTTTGGATTTTGGATTTTCATATTAGGGATGCTGAACTGGTGTATAAGGCAAATATTCCAAAATCAGAAAAAATCCAAAATCTCAAACACCTCCAGTTCCAAGCATATCGGATAAGAGATACCTAACCTGTAATGACAAAGTAATCAGAATAGCCATAGTAGCACTGATTAGGCAACATATATAGAAAAATAACCTGGTTGTATATGTTTTTAGCTATCAAATGATGTTCAACAAGCCTTTAATAAGAACCCATGTCAGGCACAGTGACAGGCCTTGAGTCTCTATTCTTATGTAGTGTATGTCGTAATTGGAGTCACTTAAATGTCTGTTTTCCTTTGGAGTTGCATGCCATTAATTTTACAAAATAGCAAAAGATTGACTATTGAATATTTAAAAACACTGGCTTTAAAAAACTTTTAACAGATTTAAGACTGATATTCTTTCTTTCAAATTAATTAATTAATTAATTTATTTATTTATTTATTTATTTATTTATTTATTTGACATAAGCTACTTCAGACAGTGAACACATTGTAAATAAGATGAGTCTATGGAAGACTGTATCAGGTAATATTTACCTACTCTGAGCAGTCTTGAAGAAAGATTGCCTAAAACAATAGTACTTAAACTGAGTTGTGAAGGATCTGGGTAAGGAGAGGGAGAAAGCTTGTTCCGGGTAAAAGACACAGCTTGATGAAATACAATTCAAATCTTTTGAACGAGGGAAAAAGTGGCACTACATGAAACTGAAGAGATAGGCAGAGGCAAAACTGTTGCTGTGTTAAAGGCCAAATTCACTAAAACAATGGGAAGCCCTTGAATAATTTTCTGTAGGAGAGTGCTGTAGTTAGCTTTCCAATACAAAAAGCATCCTGGCTGCAATGGGGAGAACAAACTGGAAGAAAGCAAGAGGTGAGGCGTGGGAGGGTTGGAGGGCTGGGAGGGCGAGGTTCATTCTGACCATTTAAGAGAGTGTTATAGTCCACACAAGAGATGATAATGACTTAGACTAGAGTTGTAACAGTGGGTAGAGAGACAGGGAGAGAGAGAGTGAAAGAGAGGAAAACAGTGATCTTAACAAGGGAGAAAGGATTTGGGATTTGACATGGATGGCTACGTGATCTTTGACTTGAGCAACTGGGTTGATTGTGGCTCTGTTCACCAAGATAAGGAATTCTAGAGCCATGGAAAGAAGACGGTAAATTCAGATTTGAACAGCGTTTTTTGTAATGTCTGTGAAATATTGCAAGGGTATAGCACCAAAGAAAATTGTAAGATTGAAGTTAGATGTCTTGTTTCTTGAGATTGTTAACTGTCAATGCACTAAAATTAGACTTTAATGAGTGAGAACATATTTCCATATATCAGAACATTAGGAGATCTCAGTCACATTATTTGTATTTCATAATGTCACTTCTAATATTTCACTTTGAAGATCACTCATGCCTCTGAGAATAATTTGGATCTGCTTTTGCATCATTATTTGCTCTCCTTTATAACACTGGCTACAGCCTCTGAAAGGAATTTATGATATCCCAAATTGGAGTCACTTGAATGTCTCTTTTCTTTTGGAGTTGCATGCCATTAATTTTACAAAATAGCAACAGATTGACTATTGAATATTTTAAAATGCTGGCTTTAAAAAAATTTTGACAGCTTTAAAACTGATATTCTTGCTTTCAAATTTATTTTGGTTGTTTTTTAACAGAAGCTACTTCACTGATTCCATATTTTGGAGTATTTATTAGCAATACATATTATAAAGAAAGAATAACATCCTTTTTTCTGGTGGAAATCTTTAACTGGAGAATTACCATCTCACATGCTGGTAATTGTAATGCAATATTTTAAGTGACAGTCTCAATAATAACAATACTAATCGAATGTCTTATGTAATATTAAAGGACAGCACTGTTGTGATTCTGCATTTGTTATCCAGATCATCTTAGATTGTTGTCTGAGTTTTAATGCCTCTGCTTCCCCTTTTAACAATAGAGTCAAGTAAACTCTATTTTTGACCTTTGAGTTCAGCCTCTGAGCAATATCTAACATCTGATCTTAGTCTAAAGGAGAGAGAACAATGCAATTCTTAATATTATATATTTAAATTTAATTTTGAGGGAGAAATACTGTTTTTTTAAAAATAGGCAATTTTAAAAGGTTTTTTGCTTTCAAGGGAATATGAAGAGGAAATAAAGGCAGAGATCAGTCTGAAATTCTTATTTTTAGATAGGACTACTATAACAGGAAGCAGTAGCAGACATTGTGACCTGTGTTATTTAGTTGCACACCTATATCTTCCAGTGTGATTTTTTTTTTAATATAATTGCTGAGTGTGTTGATTTTTTAAAAAGTAGAAAAAAATCCCTCTTTGGTATAAAATGTTGTTCGCTCATTATGATCCCTCTTTTATTCTTTGACTCTTCAGTTTACTTTGCCTACAGAAGTAGCAGGAGGAAAGAAGACTTATTGCAGACCTTTAGGGACATGAGCATAGTTAGACAGTCTCTGCTCCAGGGTGGGAAGGTTGAGTAGAATTTGATTAAAATCAGGTCAGGAACAATTTAGTCAGATTAAGGAAGAACCTGATTTATAGGCTGTCTCTTCACACCCACACTTGATTGAGTGTTTTAATTGTATTTACCACTGAAGTAAATCCAAAAATGGGCTAAGTTCAAGGAACGCATTTGTAGTTTGACTGATTTAACTGAGCGCTATCTTACTGACTAGACAGATTATCTGATACTCCTGACTAGCTAAATCAGACAGAACAGTTAAACCAGTTTGTAGGCACACAGATCATTAATGTGGGCAGCCAAGAACGGGGATTGCTTAACAAAGATGGCAGAAGGTAGTTAGCCATGTGTTTGAAATGATTTAAGTGAAGCTTGCCAGAAGCAGGAATGGACTAAATGACCTCTGGAGGCACTTTCCAGTCCTATGTTTCTCATTTAATCTAATTGTAATTTTTAAGTCTATATGGAGGATAGAAACCTATTTTGTTTTGAAATGCCTTGGGTTTTGTTAGGTGACAGACAATTAAAAGGGATGTATTTCTTATAAGAAAACATTTGAATTCAATGCTAACGTAGCTGTTTTGATCAAACACAAATTACTTTAAGTTGTAGGATAATTAACTTTGCTGTTTAAACATTCATTAGACAACTGTCTGAGAAATTTTATGTATTTATTTGCATTTTTAGAACAATGTAACAAATTTATAAAATATTGAAATATGTACTTTATATGCATGAAGAAAAATAAAACTTTTCCAAAATAGGCTTATAATTTGTAAATCAAACTTTTTTCCCATCCCTGTCCCCCATACATACTCTATAGCTGAGACAACATTTGATTGATTTTTAGATTCTCTTATGTCCTCTTTTAGCCCAATTTCTCCCAAATTCTGTCATTGCTTGTTTTTCTTCCATCCCCTTAGTAACCTAATATCCCCAGACTGTTCCCATGTCCCCAGCAATTTATACTGTGCTTGAAGATGCCAGGGAGGTGGTCTAGGAGTATGGAATTTAGAAAGATATATAAGCATAATCTCTGCCTACTGTAATTCATAATTTGTTAGTTAAATGACCCTAAGACAAAATCAACCAATTCAGAGCATTATATAAATAAGTGTTAAAGTGTGTGGTATAGCTCTGAGTGTTTGGAGTCGGGGTGGGAAGGGTACAATTAATGAGGATTGAAATAGTTAAGAACTTCAGCTGGGCCTTAGAAACAGATGAGGTTAAGATTTGGTGGGGAAAAGAGGACCAGGTCATTTCAGGAAAGGATCAAGATTTAAGCAAAGTTTTGAAAATGGGAAATAGCTCCAGGCAATAGCACAGAACACCGAGAACCATGACCTCTTGATTCAGTCCATTTCTTACTCTGTGACGCATATAATGTTTTATTTCATTTTAAAACATTCAGTCCACTAATGACCTAAGGCAGGAGAAAAGCAGTTATCAAAATTGCTAGTGATGTGTATGGTCACTTCATAAATATGATTTAATGATTTTGAAAACAGACAGAATGAGAACAGAGCATGCTGAAAGCAGTAATAAGGCATTTTTCAAAAGTGTCAGGTTCTTAAATCATAAATTCAGACTGAAAAAGAATAGACCTTTCTCCTATAGTTAATCTGTAAAAATATCTTTAGAAAATAGAAGAGTAGCTTATTTGCTGATTGTTCTTAACCAGCAATAGTAAAATTATGTGTAAATGAATTTCATGGTCACTTGGTTTAGTGAATTTTCCTGTTGAAAGAATTTTAATTTCTTTGTCCTGAAAGAATGTCCTTTCATTTTAGTACAATGGAATTTAAACATCTTGTGTAGTCTACTTTTATAAATTAGCTACAAATGTAGGAAAAATTTTTCTCCATAGTACAGTATTTCAATGTATTTGAATAGAAAGTACAAAGGTATATGAAAATGGTGATAATTAAGTTCCTTTTAAAACTCAAGATAAAATTTATTTGGAGAATAAAGTTCAAACCCTATTTGTTTTATGTCAACTAATTTAGTCATATCTCATCTTTAATTTTGCAATTGAAATAGTTTTTACTAGATATATACATTTATAGGAATATTGCTATTGTTTGATAATCAATAACTATGATACTACTGCTAATTAAAGAATTTTAATACATAGCAAGTTATCCATATACTACCTGTAGCTCAATCCACTGTTTCTAATACTGTAACATTAGCATTAAAATATAAAATCTACAATAGTATAAAGTGTTATGACAATATAACTACAATCCAAAATGTTATATTTTTCTTTTTTATTACTACAACCTCAAGTATCTATGCTATTGGCAGCACCTTGGGGTTTCTTTATCATCTTCTATCTTATAGCACCTTTAAAAGGTGTATATTAGGTCATTAAATATGAAATGTCCAATTTTGAATAAAAAGTGTAGTTTATTATATCTCAAACAAGAAACAGTACAATTAATCAAAGTATGTGCCTAAACTATCAACACAGATTTGTCATCTTAAAGGTAGCTTGTTTATGCCAGTAGCGAAGAAGCCTGGAGAGCAAGTGGTGATGAAATCGAGAAAGGCGTTTTTCACAGCTTGTTGAGAATTGAGTATTTTTTCTTGTAAGAAGTGGTGCAAAGTCTGGAAGAAGTGGTAGTCGGTGCAAGGTCTGGTGAATACAGTGGATGACAGAGAGTTTCTAAGTCCAGTCTCTGTAGTTTGAGCAGCATTGTTTGTGTGACATGTGGTCAAGCGTTGTCTTGCAAGAGGGTTGGCCTGTCCCTATTGACCAGTCTCGGCTGTTTAATTGCAAGCATCCTCATCATTTCATCCAATTGGTTGTAGTAGACATCTGCTGTAATCAATTGACTAGGTTTTATGAAGCTGTAGTGGATAATACCAGCGCTGGACCACCAAACAGACACCATTAGCTTTTTTGGATGAATATTTTGTTCTGAACTGTGTTTCAGCACTTTATCGTTATCCAGTCATTGTGTCAAATGCTCGTGATTGTCAAAGAGAATCTATTTTTTTATCACACATAACAATGCAGTATAGAAATGGTTCACCTTTATGTCATGACAGCAAAGAAAGGCAAGCTTCGAGACGATTTTTCTTTTGACATTTGTTTAATTTATGTAGTACCTATCTATCCAGCTTCTTTACCTTGTCCATTTGTTTTAAATGGTCTAATGTTGTTGGAATAGTAATGTCAAACTTTGTTATTAATTTATGCATAGGTTGAGATGAATTCACTTCCACTACAGTTTTTAGTTTATCATTATCCACCTTGGTCTCAGGTTGTCCACATGGCTCATTTTTAAGGTTAAAATTACCAGAATGGAACTTTTTAAACCATTGACGTACTGTGTGTTCATTAGCCACATCCTTTGCAAACACTTTGTTGATATTTTGAGCTGTCTTGTTTTGGTTTTACGATGGAACTCATATTTGAAAATAATATGAATTTTTGACTTATCTATGGTTGTACAAAAATTGTTCTAAAAAAATTTGAAAGATAATCACAAGTCAAAATGTGCGTTTGAAAGAAGGAGGATGTACCTTTACAATAAAAATAAAACAAGAAGTGTCAAAGTGAAATGTCACAGATATTGATTGTCAAACTTAGTACCTAAAGAAATCAGGCATTTCATACTTAATAACCTAATATTATACACAAGCATTTATTTTAAAACAACTTAAATAAACTTAAAATATTATTTTAACATAACAATATCTAATAATTTATATAATTTATAGCACATTCTAAATTGACACTGATAATCTTTTTCACTTTAGGTTTGTCTATACCATTTTTGAACAAATGTCTAAGTTATATGGCCAAGGTTTCAAATCATAGTTACTAGAGTTAATAACAAAGCTTTCCCCCCTTTTTATAATTTACTAGATAAAAACACTCATCTTACAAATCAATAAGAAACAAACAAACACAACCAAACTTTTACCTGAGCAAGGAATATGAATAGTCTATGCAAAACAGAGATACAAATGGTCATTACATATGGAGTGTGCTTTTAAGCAACTCTTCAAAACAAAACAAATAAAACAAATCTGGTTTTTATTCTGCTTATTTCAAAAGTGTGGATACTCCCAACTATGTTCAATCTCAAACTACCAACTTCGTGTCACTGAAGATGGAAGGGGAACAAATACTCAAAACCTATGTGAGCTGGTTCTAACACACCACTGAAATAAAATATGCTCAACCTCACTAATAAAAAATGCAAATTAAAATAACAGTTCAAAACATCATTTTTGCACCTACAAACCTGACAAAGATGAATGTACATGTCCTTTGATCCAGCATTTACATCTCTGAGAAATTTACCCTAAAAATAATAGGGTAAGTTTAAAAAGGTATGGGTACCAGCATGCTCATTATAGCATTATTTGTAATAGTGCAAAATTGGAAATAAACTAATTGTTTATAAATATTAATAGGAGGGATCAAAAAGCAGTCTAGAATTGTGATTAAGGATGCAGGTCCTGGAGGGACACCACTTGGGTTCAAACATCATCCCCAACAGTTAATGTATGACCTGGGGCAAGTTATGTAACTTCTCTGTGCTTACCTCCTCAATATTAAAATGGGAATAATAATAATACTGACTTCATAGTGTCATTATTAGGATTAAATAAGTTAATAGGTGTTAGGAATTTAGACTATTCCTGGCATATAGTGAGTTCTTGGGGAATGTTAACAGTTGTTATTTTGTTCCATCTATTCATTGAAGGACTATTTTAGTTATTAAATAAATTTAATATTCCATGTGAATCTATAATTGTAAGCCAGATATCAAAGTGTGGTAAGGTTACCACATAATTTCTGATCTTACACTTGCAGTATTTTTCATAGCTTATCAGTTATCTCACAAAAATATTTCTAAACCATGTAGAGAGAACAGATGTTTTAGCCATAATTTTCTTTGAAAGTAAATGCCCCTTTATGGGTAGAGGGAGATGTGAAGAAGAAAGCTGATTAGGTTTCTTCTTAGCCTTAGGAGCCTGAAGAATCATGAATGTTGATTCTACTTGGAAATTGAGTCTCTTATTTTTCTTCGTCATTTCATAAAACTCTCTCCTAGTTTATTAAATCATTAAATGAATGTAGCTGGTATTAGTTTTGATTTTTATTAATTGTGACTTATTTTTCATTATGACATAATTGTCAGTCATGAAACATAAACTGCCACACATTGGAGCAAAAGCAGAAGATTTCTGCTGAATGATGCAGGACTCTGTAGTATAAATTGAAATTCTGGGTGATACACATATGTATATTATTAGTAGTAACAATATGTGTTATTCAGAATCGATAGGATTTCAATATTTTAATTATTTACAGGTTTCCAAGAGCAACTGATAAAAATATCTGCATTTTGAATAATGCTGTATATTATTTAATTTCGTGTGTCATGTGTGTTAACCTCTTATAAAAATATATATACACACATAAGTATATATCTTACATATCTCATATTCAGTATCAGCCTGACAGAAAAAAAATCATTGTGATAGCTATTTGATGTGTACAGACCTAAACATTTGAAAAATAGAAAGGCAAATTTATAAAAAACCAAGATTTATACTTTGTCATAAATCATATCAGGTTATAGGAGAACAGTAGTGAAGTGTGGTTAAGGGCTGGTGATCTGGAGAAAAGACTCCAGGGTTCCAATTCTGCCTCTACCACCTTGTGGCTACATGACTTTAGACAAGTTTTTTAACCACTTTGAGTCTCAATTTAAACATCTGTGGAATTGAGATAATATTAATAACAGTTCTGACATCATCAGCAGTTGTTACAGTTAAATGACTTATTATATAGAAGGTACCTGGAACAAAACTCCACATAATAAAATAAAAACACTCAATAAATAATAGCAGTTAGTATAATGGGGTTATTATGGAGGTGTAACTATAGAGGGCATGATTATTTAGCTGGCCATAAAAACTTCCGTCAGTAAACATTCACTAAATGCCCCCAAGTGGGCAGTCCAAAGGGAAATATACAGTTAATTTCGCAAATAAGGCAGATGATGACGTAATTAGAAATATGTGTTTCCAAATCAATAGTGTGTGATTAGGAAATGATGAATCTGAAGTGTTCTAATAGTGAGTGAATGAATTGGTAACATTAGAGAAAACATTCTAGAGGATAGGAATTCATCCTGTATTTTAAGATGAATGTCCCATTGCAAATACTATATTCAGCATAATGTTTTGTTTCTGATTGATAAGGTTTCAGACAGAGAGTAAGAAATCTGTGATGGGGTGACCTATGAATATAAACCTGTCATGTTGTAATGTAGTGGTTTTAAAGGCAAATGAGATGATGTTAGTTTACAGCTGACTGGAAAAGGAGAGGGGATATTGCCCCTGCATATTCTTGAGCAAAATGTTCTCAGTCTAAGTGGACTTGTTTCTGACATCATATATCCACTATGATTGTAATTTTGCAGCCCTGGGACGATCCAGGTGTTTCACTCACCAGCCACCTGTCCAAGGAAAAATATGCTGATAGTGAATTGACAGAATATCACATGTATTTAGTGAAGTTTATCTTCACAGTTGGGCAAGAATAAATAAAACAGCAGTGTAGCCCCTGTGAGGATATACTATATGCTTCAACTATTGGTCCATTATATCAGTGGCAGATGTTACATTTTGGTACCTAACAAAAAATTTTTTGATCAGCAAAATCAATTTTTTGGCATGTACCAGCAATTATCACCACAATTCTCTATCAAGAGAAGCTGCATAGCTCTATACTACCATTTTTAAATGTAAGTTTTTAAGATATAAATCAAATAACTTTTACCCCAAAGGGCCAGTTTTCTAGGTGGTGTTCACAGAGGTTTATTTTTTATCACCTATTCTTTGCTTTCTTCTCACATTTATGCCATTTGCATCACTCTTTAAAGTGATTTCTCAATATCATGAAAAACAAATTATTTGAGACATGTATGTTGATTGGGAGACCATTCCCAATAATGTGACAGGATCAACCTAATGAAATATTACATCAGAAGATTTGTTTATATTGGTACGTTTTCCCTGGAGAGGAGTTTTCTAGCTCAAGTATCTATGGCCTTTGATTTTATAGCAACTTGACTTAAAATAATTCACACTTATGTCCATATTAGCACTTGTAAACAGCTAGTCATCATTCACTTTTGAGGAAATTAATCTAGGCACAAATGCAGCCCAAGGGCCAGCAACTTGATCTCTAATTCCCAATCCCATCAACCCATGGTAATCTTTTCTAGTCCCATGTTAATATAATTCTTTGTTATTCCTTTCTTCTAGAATTTACCCTGTCTTTTTAGTCTGTCCTTATTTTTTTTTAAATCTCCTTCTAGGTTTAGAATATAATATTCTTAAACCTAAGAACTATAGCCTGCTCTTTGCTTATTTGGAGCACTCTCAGTGCTTAGC
The DNA here is from genome assembly GCA_023783475.1 of Daubentonia madagascariensis. NCBI lineage: Eukaryota > Metazoa > Chordata > Mammalia > Primates > Daubentoniidae > Daubentonia > Daubentonia madagascariensis. The sequence continues at coordinate 417,687 of JAKFHU010002088.1, forward strand.
ACGTTCATACAAAAAAGAGACACTCTTACTGTTTGTTGGATTGGACTATACATGCAGCAGGGGTTTTTAAATGAGAAAAAGGAAATAACAAAAAACATTTGCTCCTCAAACAGTCATCAAGTAGCTCCATATCTCCCCCAAATTTTCCTCAATAATGGCAAAGCAGACTTTCTGCATTTCACAACCCTGATATTTTCCTGTCTTTAGATTTGTTTCAAATGATATAGAAGCTTTACATACTACAGTATAATGATTCTATGTCTTGCCAAATCAAATACGATGTTTAGTAAATGTTTCATGCATTTGAATGTAATTTAACAAACACTATACTTAAAAAGATGCATTAATGCTTACTTTTTATATTTGATTTTTGTATTTCTGATCATTTCAATAAAAAGGTGAGAATCAAATCTTGGTTCAGAAATCTAATTCTGAAAAAGTCACATTCAGTTTACAATACCATTATCTAGGCTATAATTTGTTCTAAGTAAGAGGATTGCTTATGTGTTTTTAAATTATTGACATGTTTTGGCAATGAAGTAGAGTCTTTCATCATAAAGCAACAAACAAGCATAAAACACCTGCTCTTATAATCTCTGATTATCTCAACACTATGGAAATGGTGCAAAAAAAAAATCTGATTGTCAGTGTTGATACATAAATCGTGACCAGATGAAAGGTTAAAGTTTAGTAGTCATTACACCATGTCATAACACCAGGGTGTTAAATTCCCACTTTATCTCTAAAATGAATTTCATGACATACATTTTATTTTCATCCACTTAGTTCAGGACTATTTGAGTTCAGGGTTTTTAATACCTACCTCTCATACATAGAAATTTTAAGAAGATGAAGAGAAATATAAAGGTTACTGAAATCAGGAACCTACTAGTTATGATTGATACCTCTTACTCTAATGCCCCCAAATATGTTCAAACCATCATCAGATCTTGTCTATTTTACACTTTAAGGTATCTTTTAAATCTCTCTGTTTTCCTCCTTCTCTGTGACTCTCACTTCAGGGCATGATCATCTTGCTAACATTGTCTCTTGTCTGGAATCCTTTAGTGTCCTTTTAACTGGCTTTCCAAAATAAACCTAAACCCTTCTCCAATATGTGTTAGAGCAATCTTTTCACAATTGACATATGGTTATATCACCTTCCTCACCCCTGCTTAACAGCCTTCAATGGCTTATCATTGTTTATATGGTAAGGCCGAATCTTTAACATAGGTTCTAAGAGCCTGGATGTTACATAAACCTCCTCTTACACTTCAGCCTTATCTATTACCACCAACCCTTTCACCCTTCTCTGAACTCTACCATTCCCTCTTCAGCCACAGGCCATTTGCACATACTATTTTACTCTATTTGAAACATTCCTCCATACACAACCCCCTTCCCAACACAAACACACTTTGCCTTTTTAAATTTATTTCATCATTCAGAACTTAACTCAACCATTTTATCCTCAAGAACCCCCTCTTCTGACCTTACTGAGTAAAGCTTTCTTTGTTAAACATACTCATAGAGTACTTGTACTTATCTCAAGTGGCAATTAAACTTCATTATTGTAACTAATATGTATCCATCTTTCTAGACTGTAAGTTGAAGAATATCTGATTTGCTCCCCACTGTATCCTTAGCACCCAGCATAGCACCTGACACATTTGTGAATGGAGGAATGAATGAATGGCCGGTGTGCTGTAAAGTCCAGAGGATTGATAAACTTCTTGAACAATTAAAAAAAAGTGAAACTTTAGCATGAGCTTGTATTAAGGGAAAAAGGAGTGGGGGATGACTGATATCTCTTGCATTACCCCAAGTTGCCACTCAAATAGCATTGAATAAATAAAAGAAAACTGTAATGCACTATGAAAGTTCAGGTTATTTAAGAATTATTATCATTGTACTAAATTTGCTAAGTGGTTCTAAACATTATAACTTTTGATTTAATTATTTTATTTGATGCGTACTTCTTAGGTTTAGAGTATAATAGGCAGGACCACTGAGAAATTGTTGGAAAAAAAGATACTGCAAATTTTTTTTTATGAAAATATCATAGAGATTTTGTATATATAGTGTAATCAACATTCCATTAGAAGTTCCTTCTTTAAATATTTTTCATGTTACAAAAAAGCCTACAGTTCTTAAATGATAGTTACAAATAGACTGATAATACAAATCTGAAAACTTGAGCACTTTATATGATTATTACAAATGAAGTAGTCATGGTAATCATAATACTTATGAGTATTTTTATTTAAATTTAAGTTTAAGATGTTGCCTCATAAGGGTAATATTGAATCCTCCACTTTCTTTCTTTCTCTCTCTCTCTCCCTGATTTAGAAAATTTTATTTATACATAAAAAGAAAATAATTATTTTAATTTTAAAATACTCTTATCTCAAAGATCTATTCATTACTTCATGAGTACCTGCCATATGCCAATCTCTATTATAATGTTTAGAATAGAATGCTGAGCAAAACAGATGGAGTTCTTACTTCCGTGGTGCTGTGGTTTGGTGGAAGGATACATGCATGTAGACGGATAATCATAATACACTGTTATATGTGTTATGAAAGGGGATGTTCGGTATTATGGGGGCACATAATAGGGTCACTGATTCCAGACTTGGAGCTTTGTGGAAGATTTCCTAGAATAAGTGTAAATAAGATAAAAACTGAAGGATGAATGGGAATTAGGGATGTGAAGAAGGGAAATATGGTGGTGTGCTTCTGTCTTAGTCTGCTCAGGATGCTGTAACAAAATACCACAGACCAGGTGGATTAAACAACATAAATTTATTTCTCACAGTTCTGGAGGCTCAGCTATCCCAGATTGGGGGATAGCATGTCAGATTCTTAATAAAGGCCCTCTCCTTGACTTGCAGATGGTAGCCTTCTTTGCTCTATCTTTACATGGTAGAGAGTGAGCAAGCTCTGGTCTCTTTCTCTTCTTATAAGGACACTAATCCCATCACGGGGGTCCCACCCTTATGGGTTCATCTAAGCCTATTTACTTCCCAAAGTCTCTATCCCCAAATACCATCACATTGGGCATTAGGACCTCAACATATGAATTTTGGGGGGATATAAGCATTCACAGGCTAGAGGTTTAAGATAGGGGAGTCACTTTTTAGAAACCGAAGCATGGAATGCAAAAACGGGAAGGGTTAGTCTGAGGTTAGAGCTATAATCAAAGACTAGATCATGAACATGCACTGAAATCCTACTAAGGAGTTTGGACGTCATTTTTAATTTAATTTAATTTTTTTAGACACAGGGTCTAACTCTGTCATCCAGGCTGGAGTGCAGTGATGCGTTCATAGCTTACTGCAGCTTCGCTCTCCTGGGCTCAGGCCATCCTCACACCTCAGCCTCCTGAGTAGCTAAGGTGTGCGCCACCACACTTGGCTGACTTTTTAATTTTTTGTAGAGGTGGAGGTCTCACCTTTGCCCAGGCTGGTCTCGAACTCCTGATCTCAAGTGATCCTCCCGCCTCAGCTTCCCAAAGTGCTGGGATTACAGGTGTGAGCCACCGTGCCTGGCCTGGACTTTAATTATAACTGGAAGCTACTTCATGATTTTAAGAAGGGAAATGAAATATTGTGCAGAAAACAAAAGCAATTTATTGTGTTGATAGAGACAGCTTTATAAAATGATAGGAACTGGTGATTAGGAACCTTTGTCTCCTAACCTGGAATTGGCTGCTGGGTGGCCTTAGACCACTCACTTTACCTCTCTGGGGCTCAGCATTCTGACAAGAAAAATGAGGAAGGGGGATTATTTTTAGAGAATCTCTAAGTACCTTGGAACTGTCTAAAGGCTTTTACAATGAAGCATGGTAAGAATGTTTATTGTGAACCTCAATTCTATGTCATTGTGTACTTGAAGAAGGTAAAATATTTTATTGCCGATCCTTCAAACTAAGAATAAATTTTGGAAGCTTAGTAGAAGTAAATCCATGATGTCATTTTCTCTTCATTTACTCTGTCCTACTAAAAAAAACATAAATAAAGATTCAGCTTAGTTATGTTTCAGGTTGTTGAGGCAATATTATATTGGATATAGTGCTGAAATCATCTGTTTTGGGTCCCAAATATTTTTGAAAATTATTTAAATTCTCTGTTCTTTCCCTCACGTGATAGAAATCTACCTCATGGTAATGTGAAGTCAGATGTTATTTTCTGACCATAACTACCCTCAAATCACATGCAGACACACACACACAAACATACACAAGAGGTAGAAATGAGAGGAAAGAGAAAGCGGGACCAACAGAGAGAGAGAGAGAGGATTTAGCTGTGCCAATAAGCCCTTTGGTATTGTATAAGTCTAGGTTCTTTGCCAATTTTCTCGTCAGTTGAATGACGTGAGCTTCACTCATTCAACATTTATTTCCTGCTTATTATCTGCCAGGCACTATTCTAACTGCTGATGATATGTTGATAGAAAGGTGAAAGGACACTGTTTCTAGGGTTGAAAGTGAGAAAGTGAATAATTCTCTATGTGATATTAGGTGAAAGCTTTACACATGATATGGTGACATTTACACTGGATCTTAAAGAAAGAATATGGAGAGTTTAGATAGAGAAAATAGAACTGGCATTCCTAACAGAGAAACAGCAAATGAAAAGCTATACAGGCAAAAAGCGGGAGTTTGTCTTTGGAAATGTTAGACCAGACCAGTTTGATATAACTGGAGTTTGGGATGATTTGAGTGGAATGGCAAGAGATGAACCTAAAAAAAATAGATTTAGACTAAATTGTGGAATTTTATATGCAATGCTATGGATTTTGTAATTTATCCTTATTCAACAGGAGAATTTAGAAATTTTTTAACATTAAGGTGATGTTGAGAATTGAGGTCCTGTTTGTAATATTCTTTTTCTCCAAGTTCAGAACCAACTGAAAAATGTTCTCAGGATTGAGATCAAACTTATTACTGGATTTAATGTGTGAACAAACTAGCTTCCTAACACTTCACCTCAGAACTGGTTTTGTTCCCCCACCAAAAGACAGGCCTCTTCACTCGGAAATAAACTTAGTAGTGCACAGAGAAATTTCAAATACTACAGAAAGGCTGGTTCCAGAAAGACAGAAGAGACTAGTCCGAGTTTTTACCTTCCAAACGCCCAGAACTAAATCGTTCTATTCCTGCTGGGAAGGGGGAAAGAATGTAACTCTTGCTCAGAGGCTCCACATAAAAATATGAGACCAGTGAAATTAGATACTCCCTCCTAACAAATGACATGATGAAATTTACAGAATGAATGCCAGAAACATACAAAAACTGTGGAGACCCATGCAGTGGGTCAGAAAAAGAACAAGACCTTGAGTTAGGAGCTCAGCAGTCAGAATAGAGAGGAAGAGGCACATATAAAGGGCTTTTGGGTGGTAGAATTGACAGGAGACGTGGGGGGAATGGGAAGAACGCAGCATCAGTGTAGAAGCAGGTGGAGATGGAGATGCAACTGGCTTCTGAGACATGGAGTTTATCAGTCAAGATAGAAGAAGGCACGAGTAATAATTTGAAAATGACTTATTGGGGAGTTTTGGTTTAATGAAGTAAATGAATATAGGAATATGAACAGCAGGATACAGAGGGTAACAGAATGAATAGATTGGGGAGAGTATGGAAAATAGTTTTCTTGAACTTAGATATAGGAAAGGACAAGTAATGATTGGAAGTCATTGAATACAAATGATTTTATGTAAGGGATAGGATCACCCAGGGGGAGGATATGCGAATTTAAGACAGAACACTGGGACATACTGATGTTTAGGGGGTGAGGAAAATCATCCAGGAAATAAGATTGAGGGGAAAAAAATAGAGAAGTATGAAGAGAACCAGGAGAGCATTTTCTCTATTAAAAAAAAAAGAAAAAAAAGGAAGGAAAATTTTAGGAAAAAATCACAACAGTATCCTGTAGAAAGAACAAGGAGGCCGAAGGCAGTTAAGCCAATGCATGAGTGTGTTATTAAAGAAAAGAAAAATACACACACAAGTATTGCCTTATATCTAGGAAAGGAAATAGGTAGATTGTTTATGTATTTAGAAGAAATTTTTTTGTATCTATAAAATAGTACATTTTAATTCAAATGCTGAACTTCTTAGGAAAGCAAAATTTGCATTTGAAAGTAAAAGGAATAATAAAGTGAAGTGAATTTCATTTACAATTCTTATCCAAGTCACTTTTAAAAAAATTTATTATAATTTCTTGGTTGCCTAGAACAAAAAATAAATAAATTGATTAATCATAATCCTCATTAAACAAGTACTTTTAATATTTTATTGCATATATATTATATGAAAACATGTATGTGTTTATCATTATCACATGCATTATATAGAAATGCTTTTGAAAGAAAACACTTAATGGAAGAGCAATAGGTATATAGAAGCTAATATAATTTGGAATATAAAACTTAAAAGAAAATTAAAGATGTTCTTAAAGTTAATTTGAAGTTATTGGATAGTAGCATAATTCAATTAAATAGAAACAATATGTTAATATCCTTATTCTTACAATATGCAGGCATCTTTAACTGTTTTTCCTGAGGAAGGGGTTGCCTAATCCCTGAGCAGTTTGCTCTTCCCAACTGGTATACCTTGTGTCCGAAAGTATATTCACGGCAGCATTAGGAGAGGACTTACTGGAAAAGATAGCATTAAAAGATAAAGTAGTCCTTGTGCAAAGATAATCTGGTTCAAGCAGGAATGTGCCCACAAATGTGGTCTTTGTTCCTATTTTAATCAAGTAGAATGATGAGCATAGATCTTGGAAGAGGAATCACTTAGAACAGATAAGAGCTTCCTATATATCATAAAACTTTTGAGCATGTCATACTTTTGTTTTTTTCAACTGAAAGTAAGTGCAGATCAATGTTGGGTGATTGGTCCCATTTCATATAAAGTTTGTCCTTGGAAGTTTGACCCTATTCTAAAATCTTATTTATTTATTTTAATTTGTATGCATCAGTCCTATTGACTGTTGATTGTAAGAGGAATTTAAGGAAAGTTCTCAAAACATTCATTGGATACATAGAAATTATATATCCATTGGATATTATAGAAATTAAAGACTGCACACACTTAACAATAAGTATTTGCCATAATTAACTGAAGCCATGGATATAGCATTAAGCAGCAAAATAATAAATGTGGACAGTATAAAAATCCAAAAGTGTCAGATTTTGAAATAGTTAAATCACATAACTCCTTTTTCTCCTTTCCTCCAAAAAATTATTCGTGAGTGTTCTTGACATCCATCTCCCTCTAATTTTTATCAGTACCTGCAGTTTTCTATCAGTTCAGCTATAGCGGGAATCTGTCTAATGGCAGACCTTTACTGAGACAGACAGTTAATGGGAACAGTAGCAGCCCTGAGGTGTGTTTATACAGTCAGACTTGCTTCCTCCACTTCTGTGATATATGAACTACTTTGGAAGTTTCCCAGCTGTTTCAGTGGATAAATCATGGCAGTAGGAGCTCATATTTAACCTTCACTGTACTGGCTCAATACTTTGTAGTCCTTTTCTTTTATCTCTTTGGCTCTGTGGAAGAAATTTCAAACAGGCTTGTCCCTGTGCAAACAGCATTGTTCTCTCCATCTGCTCCCTCCCACCTCTTTTCATCCAGTTCAGGGAAACTCTGAATCTCTTATGATTTGCCTTTACCTCAGTCAGAATAAAATCAGCACTCTACTACAGGTCAAGTGGTTTATAGCTTCATTTCCTGACAATAAAGTAAGATAGTGTGTGTGTGTGTGTGTGTGTGTGTGTGTGTGTGTGCGCGCGCGCACGCGCGCACACACACCTGCATTTAATGGAATCTTCTGTTACACAATAGCCATTGATATGTACAAGGTATTTTCTATTGTTTTAGGCACATATAGCCGCAATCAGTAAGCATTTTGGGGCAATAACTGATTTCAATTTTCCACCCCCTTTCCCCAGTTCACAGTGTCCCTTCAGGCTGACATTTTCTTTGTTCCTGGATAGTGCTTCAAGGCCTTTGCCTTTGCCATTCCGGAGGCCTGGGGTACTCTTTCCAAAGATACAGCTCCAGGGCTCACTTCCCTCTGGTCTCTGTTAAATGTTACCTTTTCAGAGTAGCCTACTTGTATACCTTATCTAAGGTAGTATCTGTCTATCCTATTCTTTTTTTCCCATGGTGATTAATGCTAATTTGTAATTATTTTGTTTATTTATGTACTTTCTTGTTTGGAATATAAAATCCACAAACACAGGGATTTGTCTCTTTTGTTCTCTGTGGTTTCACTGGCATACAGAACCATGTCTGGTATATAATAAGAGATATATTAAGTTTTTTTAAGGAAATTACTATTTTTTATATATATATATATATATTTTATATATTTACATAGTGAGTGAGAGAAACCTTTGTTTTTTTATTTCTCAAGATGGATCCATATTCCACATACAATTCTGCTACTGGTCTTTTCCCACATAACACTATACCTTGTCTTTCTTTGTACATTAGTAACTACAGATCTATTTTTTTTAAATCTGAATATCATTATATGGATGTACCATACTTTATTAATTGAATTTTCTATGGATGGGTAGGCAAGATTTTTCTTCTTTTTGATCCGTACATCTTTGTTAAAGTAAATATTTTGTACTTACATCTTTACATACTCATGCCAGCATTTCTATAGAATAAATTCCAAAAATTGGAAGTGCTGGGTTGACTAGTATGTGAATCTAAAGTCTTACAGATACTAAGAAATCCCCCTTCAAAATGGAAGCAATGATTTGCATATTCTCCAAGTATGAATGACTGTACCTGTTTCCTCACCTCTTTACCATCCTGGGTATTATTAAGTTTTAATCTTTTATCTATTTGATATGTGAAATTGTTTATCTCATTTTATTTTTTCATATATGACTGTAGTTGAGATCCAAAATCCTTAGGTACTTCCATCTGACTAAAATACAAAATCCTTAGTCTAACATTTAGGTTACATTACAGTGATTCTAACCTCAACTCTATCATTCTTTACAAAGATTCTCTGCTTCAGTAATGGGCCTCATTAACAGCACAGGTCCACTTGATCATTTGTGAGCTTTGCAGTTTTCTCTGACCTGCATGTCATTTCTTCCTCTCTATCCACTTCTTGAAATCCTAACCATCCTTTCAAACTTGGCTCACATGTCATGTGCTACATCAAGCCTTCTAGGATAAGCCCTATTAAAGTTAGTTTTCTATTTACCTTCTTCTATTGCATTTATTCTCCCTCCATATGGTATTTGTATCCTTATTTGCCTACATACCTAATTTTTCCTCCTGGATTTTAAGATCCTTAAGGATATGGAATTATGAAATGTATGGCTTTCTCTCCCACAGCTCTTAGCATGGTGCCTTCCATTAGAAACTGTCTGTTGAAAGGAATGAATGCATGCATGCATGTCTAACACTGCCCAGTGCATAAATAAACATCATTGAGGAAACAGAGATATCATGCCAGGAGAACAATTATAATGAAAACAAATTGGCATTCATTTCATATAACATGCTGTATACATAACTCATTTAAATATGCTAAAAGGAAGGATTTTTTTCCCTTTACTCTTGAAAGAGTCAAGCCTAAAATTATTCCAGTGCATTCATCAGGATTTTGGGAATGCAGAAATGAAGGATTTCATTTATACAAAAGGAAAACAGACTAAGTGGCTGCTGCTTAAGTAGAATTTTAAAGATTTGATTTTCAACAAGTTGTTCCGTCAGTAGAGCTTTAAAAGAAAAATGAGACAATCTCTGTGGAAGTGTTTTATTAAAGTACCAAACAAATAGAAAGTTGTTGTATTCCTTTGACCAGCACAGTCAACCAACCACATTTCTAACCATTTTAGTTTGAGATACTCTCATCTACTTCTGCAGTGATAAGAATGTCCTCAAGGATTTCCAGGCTGTTGAAATAAGATCCCTTGTAATATGGCTTTGAGCTTAATAGCAAAGAGTGATCAGAACTAATCTATAAGATGCCAAATGGCAGGGACTGTGTCTGTTTTCTTTAAAATGGTTAATTTAGTGTCCAAAAAAGGGTATGTGCTCAGTCAATATTTGTTGAACCAAATTAAAGTTTGGGGAAGGACTGAATAGAATTTTAAAAAGGTGAGAGTGATCTTATCAGAGAACAAGTTTCTGAATTTAAATAAGAATTAGGTAGCTTAGAAGGGAAAGAATAGATTCATGTTCTAAACACATATTGTTGTGAAATAGTTCCTATTTTGCAAGCACAATTTATGATCACAGCAGAAATTTAAATGTTATGAACAAAACTTGGTTTAAAATAGTCGAGGATTTAGTTTGGCCATGTGTGTCAGTTGGGATTGTGTTCAGCTTTAAATAACAGAAAACCCAACTACAGAGGTTTAAACCAAAAGCAGTTTATGGTTTCCTTCTACTTCAGGGCTTTGACTGACTGACTGACTAACTAACTAACTAACTAACTAACTAACTAAATAACTAACTAAATAAATAAATAAATTTATTTTTAAAAGAAAAAACAAAAACAAAAGCAGTTTATGTTTTCCACTAACAAGCAGTTAAAACATGTGCAGTCCAAGGCTGGTACAGTTGCTCATGGGTGACTTTGGGAAATTTCCTTGTAATATTTCAGTCCCTCCATCCTTAGCTCATTGGCTTTCCCCCTGTCATAGTTGAAATATGGTCATTGCACATTCAATATGATGTTCATACTGATGGTATAAAGATGCAGGAGAGATAGAAAGGAGTTTAAGGGTATGCCAGCCAATTCTGTAGCATTTTTGTCAGGAAAAACGAAAAGAAAGTAAAAAAAGTTTTCTCAGAAGCTGTAATAATCAGTCCACTTTTTCTATTTTATATCTCACTTGCCAGAGGAATGACATTACCCTGATTTGTGAAGACCAGTCACTATTTGTCCATTGGGGAATATGAAAGGATTTACCCTCCCTGCACATAAGAGATTTTTTCATTACCTGCAAGGCTGGGATTAGGGTGAGGTGAGTGGGACATTTGCCTCTGATTAGAATTTATGGGGATGCCAAAAATCTCAGTAATACAGATAAGTAATATTCTAATGTAAAACATTTTAAAAAAAAATCGATATAAAAAATCCTTGATGAACAAAATATCAAAATTTTAAATAAGGAAAAGATCCTACCCTCAACTTGCATGACTCATTGGACTTGTTTTGTCTTAATCCCAGCTGAATACCTGATCAAATAAATGTTCTTTTATTAAGAATAAAGTAGGAAAATATGGAGGTAATGAAGGAACATGACAGGAGGGATGGATGTTGGAGAGGCAATGGCCAAAGTCTGTCACCACACGTGTGACTGACCACAGTTAATCCAAAATGGTCTTTTATTTTCATTGTGTTTTCTTTGAAGTTTTTTGTCCATTGAAAATGTGAAAGTGAAAAATCTCTTAAAAGTCAGGTTTGTCCATAAGGACAAATAGTTCTTAATAGTAGATTGATTGAGTTATTTAAACAATAATACACATACTCACACACTCACTCAACCACAAACAAAATGGATGTAGGTTTTATTTATTAAAAATGATCAAGCTAAAATTAATTTTTACAAAAATTGGAACTTCATAAGATTTAATTCTTCTTTAAAGAAATTATAAGAGGTTAATAATAGTCAGAAAACCATTTTATCATCCTTCCAATTATGCAGGATAAGAGAAGCAGGGATTATTTATCTAAAAACCAAAATAAGCAGGAATTGTATCAGAACTATCTGATGGATGGATAGAAGTTTAAAAACAGGAAGAAGAATTTATGTATGTATGTATGTATTTTCGCCTATGGGAAGAAAACCCTTCTTTCCCAAGAGTTAGAAAACAAGGCTAAAAAAATGTATATAATAAAATATTGAATACAATTGAAAGCCAAGATTTTTGGTACTTCAATGAATCATGTTTAATCAGCTCTTGCCCCCTCTTTTTTGGTTTGTATAGTATTTTAAAGTCAAGGAATTATCTTATAATGTTTAAATGTAAAATTATTTCTGCCAAGTTCCAAATCTCTACATGAGCACTTCCATTAGAAATATGAGAGCTACAAATGTAATATTAAATTTTCTAGTAGCTACATTAAAAAATAATAAACAGATAAAATTAATTTAATAGTATACCTGAGTAAATATATCTGAAATATTGAAACGAAAAGTTATTGATATTTTATATTTTTGTTCTGGGTTTTTTTTTTTTTTTACATCCTACATCTACAAAATCTAGTGTGTATTTTACACTTAATAGCACCTATCAATTCAGACTAACCACATGCCATATTCACATGTGGCTGGTGGCTACTGTATCAGAGAGTACAGCTCTGTCTGTGCCCAATTTTTATCCTTGGTATATCTAACATTAGCCTATTTGATGTCAAAAGTTCTTCAATTTATCATGTGCAAAAGGTCATTTCTAAAACTATGGCATTACTACTGAGCTGAAGAGCCATGAGCTATATAAAAGTACCAACAAATCATTTGTGTGACTGACTTCTAATGGTAGAACTCCAGTGACCAGTAAGGCACAATGCCGAAATGTTGGAGTTTTTTCCATGCTGCCTCAAATTATAGTTGCCCACATGATTCAGTTAAAACTTTTCATTATTCCAAGGGCCATTATCAGTTTATTGTAGACTGATCAGTAAAATTCTCATTGCCTGTTCTAAGATTTTTACAAGTAGAAGTTAATCATTTATCTGTGTGTTAGATCAAGAGTTTAGTCATAGACCTCTTCCGAACACCAGCAAAAGGCTCTAGGCTTTGCACAGTGACTCAGTTAAATTAATGGAAAGCAATGTTTTGTTGAGCTTCCCATTCCTTTTCAATGAATAGTATCTTTATATCATTTATCCTTTTTTGATTGTCATATTCTATAAAAAGAAAAACCTGAAAACACACTTACAGGGTGGTAGGAAAACTAAGAGGGAAAGAAAATTAACATGAAATATTAGAATATGTATAGCATTTAAGGCTACATTTGTTTCCCAGTATACTGATGTTAAATTTGATGTTAAAAAGAAGCAACAAAGCAAAAAACATGCCATAAAATTGCTTTTGGTTCTTCCTCATAGATAAGAAATTCTCTCATTCTGAGATTCCAACAGAAGGAGAGAAACTGAATTATTGCCTAGTTTGCAAACTGTTTGCAGAAGAATGCTGATGTAAATGAAAATGTTTGGCATTCCTGCCTTCAAATGCTACCCAAAGGAAACAAAAGAGAAATCTCTTGAGAAGGCCAAAGGAATGACTAAAGAGTTGCTCTGGTGTCCTTACTATAACATTGTTTTACCTGAATTTCAAATGGATCAATTCCTTAATTCATATGATTATAGAGCAAATCACATTGTGTTTTCCCTAACATTTTATTATGAAACTTATTAAACACAGCAAATTTGAAAGAACATCAAGATTTTACCATTAACATTTTATTATACTTGCATTATCAAATTTCTAGTCATTATCTTATCCCTCTAACCATTATTCTATTGTTTTGTACATTTAAAAATGAATTAAAGAAATCAGTATATTTCCCCCTAAATATATTAGCATGCATACTATTAAACAGAGTTTGGTATTTGCTTACGGTATTTTCTTTTGATGTAAAATTTATATACAATAAATTGTACAAATCTTAATTTTTAATTGCACATTCACTATGTTTTATCAAATACATGCAATTGTGTAATGCATACCTCTTTCAAGATATAGTCTTTACCATCACCCTAAAAATTTTCCTCATACCTCTTCTTAGTGTATCCTCTCTCACCTCTTAGGTAAACACTGTTCTAATTTTTTCCACCACAGATTAATTTTGCCTGCTCTTGAATTTTATAAATCATACACTATATACTTTTTTATGGCTTTTGTTAGGATGTTTTTGAGATTCATCCATGTTGCTGCATGTATGAGTAATTTACTCTTTTTCATTCCTAAGTAGTATTCATTGCATGAATATTCTATAATTTGTTCATCAATTTTCCCTTTGATGGACACCTAGGCTGTTATTTATAAAGCTGCTATGAGTATTCTTGTATACCTTCTTTATGTACACAAGTTTCACTTTCTTGGTTAAATACCTGGGAGTAGAATTGCTGCGTCATAGAGTAGATATAGTGTTTGGTTTTATGTGAAATTTCTAGACTTTTTTTTCTAGAGATCATTATACCACATTTTTTACATTCCCATAACGTATAAGAGTTCTACTTGCTCTGTATTTTTACCAACATTTGGTATTATCACTTATGAAATGATAAAAAAGGGAAGCAAAAACTTTATTATAGATCATATATCAGTTACTATAAAAATGAGGCCCAATTCATAAGAGAATTTTTATCACCAGATTATATCGCTTATCAAATGTTAAGGTTTCATGGTGGTTTTATTCATGTATTTTGAATTCCTAACCTATTTATAGTCATATAACTCAAAGGTCTAATATACTAGGGCTAGATGGTTAATAATAAGCATTTTCCTTCTTTCATTCAAAATTTACTTTAAATATACAAGATTTTTTTCCTCTTCTCTAAAAGGCAGTTGATGAAAAAAGATTAGGAGGGTGATCCTCTGAGAACTGCAGATTTTTGGCAATACGAATGCTTATAGGTAGAAATGCTCAATTTAAGACACAAACTCCTACTAAAAGAGTTTAGAGTTTAGCAGAACACTTTTCCTACTCTTTTAATTATTATATCTGTGTCAAACTGTGGGAGAAAAGGAGGCATTATGAGTTTGGAAGAATTATCCTGATGATATCATTTCACAAGGTGTCTACTCCTGTCTAGAGGCAAAGATAATTAAAATTTTAGGCAGATGGGTGTGGAAATAATTTCTAGTAAAGTTAATTATGTTAGTATGGAGACCCTTCATGAAGAGGTATTAATAGAGGAAATTACATAAAAACTGTTCTTTTTACTCAGTGAATATTAAATACGAAGGCAGATGAGTGGACACTATATTGGTATATTTTGATGTGATCTTAATTGTATAGCAGATGAAGATTAAAGACTTTTTGAGTTATTGTTATTTGTGTTCCTATTTCAAGCAGCCTTCAATCTTTAAATGCTAAAACTCTAACATTACAAGCTTCTGGATATGACATATTTATGAATATTTATGGGATATTATATTACTTTTCAGGAATGCACATTTTTCTTCTTTCTAATTTTATTTCACTCTTAGCTTTGTTAACATTTGCAGTGCCTCCTTGGTATTTTGTTACCTATATTTTGAGTTTGTACTTTCAAATATACACATGTAGTAACTGATTTTGAAATCAAGCGCTTACCCTTCCCCATCCTTCCCTGGTTAGGGCTAAATTCCTGCTGATGTCTCATAAAGTTCAAGGTATCAATTAAGAAGAGGTCATCAGGTGTCAGAAGTCCTTAGGCCTCACTAGGAAATAGCTGAATAACTTGATTAAGAGAATCCATGAAGAGTGTCTCTAATTCTCTGAAGAAAGAAAAGCCTTTAGGACTATAGCCTCAAATTTTCAGTAGAATTTAGCATTGGATACACACTTCTCTTCCCTTAGGAGGAAAATATAGAATGCTCAAGTGTAACCACACCATGATTACAATGTCATAAAAATGTGCACATAGACACCAATGGAACATAGAAAACAGTTATTGGATTTTTCAGTTTTTTCATCCACATTCACATACATTTGTAGGACTTTTTTGTGTGTGTGATAAATACAGATTTTTTAAGATAAGGGTTTATTTGACTATGGAGGACTCATATGGATAGAGTCTACCTTCTACCAGGAAATAAGAAAAGTGAGTGGGGGAGAGGGACAATTATGAGCCTCTTGATTATAAATCAATTTTTTCTTTGTTTTTATTTTTTAATAAGAGTTGGCCACCTGTATCTTCCTCAGTGGCTATTTATCTGAGTTTATAGCTATCATACAGGCTCCTGAGAGCATAGGGACAAGCCTGAAGCTTCCAACCAATGGTTCCTTATGCTTAGTATGACACTAACTCGTCCTTATCTTATCTGAATTAGTTGAACCCAAAGTGTATAAGAAGTATCCACCCTGCTGAGGAAAGGGTGATGCTAAACTCAAAGTAGGGGTTCAGCTGGGATGATTAATGAAAACAGGAAAAATGGAGCAGTATGAAGACACATTTGGGCTTACCATAAATTTGCCTCTGAGAAGCCTGTTGTAAAAGAAAGAGTCTTGAATTAAGGCTTTGGACATACAATAACCCTAAATATAATGTTTTTCCTTTTTTGTTATTGTGTAAATTTCCAGTTTGCTAGTTTTGTAGAGTAATTAAGAAAAGTATATTAGCCATTCATTACATTTTTAATGACAAATTTGGCTCTGAGTATGGAAGATCCTTGAATATGGATGTATAGAGCATTTCAGAGCAGTTTCAGCAATTACTGGATTGGAAAATACTGCTAGTAAAATGATTTTAATTTCATCTGCTTGCTTAAACTGGTTGTATTGCTTTCTTCAAGCAGTATGATCTTTTCTTTAATTGTACAGCCTTTCATTAATGCATTGGTGAGGGTGATAGAAAATAATTCATTTATGTAATTGCGACTAGCCTATCATACACAACTTGGGAAAGCACCAAATCCCACAGCATGGGGTCTACATTATGCCACTTGGGCTGGCATTTAAATGAGTTCCTTTTCATTGAAAATATATTAACTGTAATCCTTTTAAGTATATAATAATACACGTGTAAATCTACATTGTACAAATGTGAATTCTGTTTTCCAACCTCGGGTAACTTTAGTTAAGAAGTAAATCTACAGTAGCAATTAGACATTGAGAAAAGTGTAGGCATCAAGAATAGGAAATACTTGAAAGATAAGGGTGTCATAGAATTATATAACATATGTGATTCTGGTCTGCATTAATTATCTGTTTCTACACAAAATAATCACACCAAGATTTAGCACCTTAAAACAGCAAACTCTTATGATCTTATAGATTCTGAGGATCAGGATCTGAGAGTAGCTTAGCAAAATCATTCTAAGTTCGTGTCTCTGTGGAATAGATACTTAATTTTCTGCATGACTGACATTTACTCTTTTGTAAACCTTCTGAGAGGGAAAGCCTTCCATGATGCATTCTTCTTACTATCTCCTCAAAAATAGTGTATTGACCACAATTCAGTGATTCACTCATCATATAGAGTCATCATTAAGAACATCATTTATATTATTGTATGATCATACAGTCCTAGTCTATTGTTTTCCCCTACATTAGTAATCCCATTCCACTCTGCGTGGTATAATGGTGTATCTACTTTTTGCATATCTTGCTTTCTCTTGCATTCTCAGCTTTTTGACGGTCACTTCATACTTGTCCTTATATCATTGCTAAGCATCCCCGCTACACACACATACCTCTTATCTTATATTAACAAATATTTATTGAGCCTCTGCTGAGTTGTGGACCCAGGCTAGCTAATAGCTGATACAAAGGTAAATTAGACATTGTTTCTCTCCTTAGACAACTCACTGTCTGTCTTATTGGGGCCCAGAGAGAGATTGACTGGGGCCCAGAGAGAGACTGATTACTTGATAAGTTATTAATATATATTACAAAGTGAAATGAGACCCCCAAAAGATTAATCTTTTTGAGGGATTCAGAGAGAGCTTCTCAGAGTACGGGATATCCAACATGAAAATTGAGAGATGGGTAGATACGGACTTTCGGAGTAGACAAGAAGGGGTAGAGAATTCTTGGCAAAGGAAATAACATGTACATTTTGTGGAGGTCTTATAAGGACACTGTTCATTTCAAATATTCCCAGTAGTTCAATGTGGTGGGATTTTGTGGATTAGGAGATGATGGGGGCAAGAGATGGGTGTTTCACAAGTTGGTAGCTAGTAAGATAGGTTGGGACTAAATATTTCATGATATATATACTAAAAAGGTTTAGTGTATGCTCAGGAATCAGACAATTTGCTGTTTGCTTCCATCTCTGCCATTTGCTAACTTAGGTGACTTTTGGCAAGTTGCTTAATCTTTGTTTTCTTGTCTTTAAAATAGAGATTATATTATTGCTTGCTTCCTAGTTTGTTTAAAGGATTCAAAGAGATAAATGCAAAGCACTTAGCACAGTGACTATACTCAGTAAGTATTCAGTAAATATTAGTTTTTATCACCATTATTATTAATTCATTCCAAGGATCATTATACTATCTGTCCTGCAGTTTGGAGGAGCCTATCTCAGTTGTATAAACAATAGGGTGACACGATCAGATTTGTGTATTTAGTTTTACCGATAACAGTGTCAAGAGTGTTAAGAGCAGTCTTCTTTCCCCCTCTGGTCTCCTTACCTCCAGTCTAAGTGCCTGCTAGTACAAAGACTTAGGTAGAGCTCTGGTTTAAGTAGAAGGTAGTCATTCATTCATTAAACAAATATTTTCTTAGCCATTATTGTATGCCAGTCACCAAACAAAGCTTCTACACATACAGATTTTACGCTAGTTAATAAGACTTTGTTATCAATTGAAGGTTGAGCAGTCTGAGAAGGAGACGTGTAAGAAAGTAGGTAGTTCTCCTGCACTTAGGCAGTCACTAGCAGCTTATGATGCCATTGACATCAACCTCAGAAAAGGATGAGGAGAAAGGCTGTGGTCCTGAAGGATGCCCCTGCCAATTATTTTTAAATTATGTATATTCATAGGCATATGTGTATTTTTTTAATTGGAGGAAATATATTTTATTATGTGAAACATCTTATCTTGTCCCTAGGTAAACTTTATGGACAAGCTTCTTATTCTTAACTTATTAAAACATAGTTTGAGTCTAACTAGAAATATTAGATGTCAGATACAAAATTAATTTTCTTACTGGTTTCAAGAAAAAGATACTTTTTTTTCCTCTCTGAACAGTAACATGATCAACATTTACAATACATAAAAATGATTTTGCTAAGAGTGAATATAAAATATTTTATAAAAGCAGTATCCTATGTTTAATCTCTGATCAAATACCATAACTATGTTGTGTTGACACTAATCCTGCTGGTTAACTCAGCTGATCTGACAATAAACATGCAAGTACAGCCTGATGTAATAACAATAAAAAGGGTAATTACTGAATACTAAGGCAAGCGTTTGGAAAGGGCATCTCACTCTAGAGGGGCCAGGGATAGGGTCTCACAGGAGATATCAGCTGAAGTTTGTCATACAGTTGGAGAATTCTAGCCAGAGGGAAAGCAGGTGCCAAGGCCCAGAGGTGCCTTGGAAAAAGCCAGTATATGTGAAGTCTATAATGTGAGGGGGGAGGGCTAAGCCTAGAATGGTAAGCCTGGGCCAGATCCTGAAGGGCTGATATGACATTTTCAGAAGTGTGGCATGTAGTCTAAGAGCAATGGGATTCCACAGATGTGTTTTTGCAAGGGAGCAACATCAAGACGTGCATTTAAGAAATATTATTTTGATGAACATATGGAGGAAAGATTGGAGACAAGCAGGACTAAAGCCAAGAAGACCAGTTAGGAGTCCATTCCTATAATTCTAGCTAAAATAATGACAGTCAGAACTAACCTAGCAGCAATGGGCCTAAAGGAAGTGGATTACTTTCAGGGATATTAGGGAAATAGAAACAACAGGACTTAGTGATCTATTTGATGAAGCAGGGAAAGGAGGCCTATGAGTCTCTGTTTTGGACAACTGATTGGATGGAGGTATCATTTATTAAGCTACGGAATTAAAAGACAGGCAAGTTTAGAGACGAAAATATCCTATTAGTGCAAAAGTGACACAGTACAAAAACCTAACATTTGCTTACTTCTACCAATGAACAAAATACAAAAACCTAACATCTGCTTACTTTTACCAATGACAACAATGAAAAATACGCAAATGCTGTTTTCACAATTAGATAAGCTGCACGATCAACATTGATTTTTCTTTGGTCTTATGTTGAAGATAATATTCTGTAGTGTGAACTATTTGAATACTGAATACAATTATAGGCTTGGTTGGGTATGTATGCTTCCCCTCCTCAGGCTGACAGTTTTTGATGTCTGTGCTGACTGATACAATTTGGAAGGATGGACTGAATTATCTTCCTATCCACCACTTCTATTTATACAGAAATTACACTTGACTGTAGTGACACTAATCATGGCAGAACTGATCAAATTCAGCTCCCCTGCTGATGAACTCGGCCAATAAGCTGTTCATGACTGACAGGTGTTTCTGTTCCTGCTTTCTTTTCTTTTTTATTTTTTTTCCAGTCTTAAACACAGTGGAATTTTATGAGCCACCTTCCTTTATGCTCCCACATCTATGTCCGTTTAGAGGAAATGCCAGGGAGGGTTTGTTTGATTTAGAGACACAGCTTACATTTAGCTTTCTCTCCCTTTTCCTTCTCCCTCTGCCTAAACACAAAGCCCAGGAGAGCTAGGACAGAGGTTCTTGACTTTTTTGTGTCATGAACCCTTATGCTAGTCTAGTGTATCCTGTGGGCTCCATTCAGAAGCTATTTTAAAATACGTTAAATAAAATGCATAGGATTGTAAAGGAAACCAGTTATATTGAAATACAGTTATTAAAACATTATTTTAAAATTTTCTGATATAGTAATATATGTACTCATTTTATAATTCATTAAATTAAAAGCTGTAGCAGGGAGTTTAAATAACAATTTTAAAGCAATAATCAATATCAATAATATTTTGAGATATCTATAACCATAATATAGAAAAATATCTCTGATTTCTATTGATGACACAGATACTCTAAAACTACTGTGATTTGTTGACTATGTTCATAATTGAAGGGTATGCCAAGTTTCAATTAGAGTTCAGTGAAAATGAAAGGATATTTTTTTCCCATCCCAAGTTTACGGACCCCTGAATTCTGTAGTTCTCAGTGTAAGAATCTCTAGTGTAGAAAAATACTTCCTGAGTTTTAGTGTGCCTGAGAATTATCTGGAGAATTTAAGATGCAGATTTATGGGCACCCTCCCAGGAGATGCTGACTCAGAAGGTCTGGGGTGGGGCCAAAGAATATATATTTTAAACATATACCCAAAATATGATTTTCACAAATCCTGTTCCAGAATCATCTTTTGAGAAATAAAAGCTTAGAAGATAGAACAAGATTTGCAAAGATGTTGCAAATGGGGTGGAGTATGGCTGTTGGTGGGTCATTACCCTTGTGTCAACATACCAACTTTTGTATCTTTTCTATAATAGTAATTATGTTAATATAGAAATTATTATATATAAATTATGCATAGACTGTTTAGAATGTATATATAATATTTTATGTGAAAAATTATTATATAAATAATAATGAATTATTGCATCAATATTCTTGTCTGAAAGACACAATTTTTTTATGACAAGCTTTAAGACATTTGACAAAATATCACTAAAGCATAGCGAGGGGTAATAATCATAAACGCAATGCAGTGTAGTCCTGTGACATTGAAATCATTTCAGTAATTTTACAGTACATTTGAATTGCGGCACCATTCATCCGCTGAGTTTCCATTAACTTTGCTCAAAATCTCTCTTTCCACAAAGAAGCACAAGTGTCAAGTTTCTCCTTCATGCTCAGAGACCTGGCTTGAATCACAATGCTGCAGAAGATAATTGTTATTAATTAAAACATTCCTATCAGACTGTGTTTTGTTTTAATGCATATTGAACAGGTTCATAACCTCTGCTGTCTCCATTATTGGAAAAGAAAAATAAGAGAGTACTGTTCTTTGACTCTTTCCAGCTCTCCTGGGGTTTCCCTGGTGTCATTGAACAGTCTTTTTGATTGGCTGATACCTTTAAAAAAAAGAAGTAGAGGCACAATATTAGAACACATTTCAGAGCAGGCTCATTATTGTCAAATTAGATTCACTGACCTTCACTGCCATTTACCAGGAACAGACAGACAGCATATCAAGGACGGTTTGCAGTGAGTAAATCCACACTAAGTGCCACTCAACAGTAACTAGCCCAGACATGCCTTGTGCTGTTTAAACACGTCAGCTTTTTAACTCCTGGCATATTAAATACTATGATACATAGGTTCTAGTGAGTAATGTATACAGAAATCTGTGCACATATGCTTTTATTTTTGCAATAAACTTCATTTCAAGGGACACTCCCCCCAACACACACACACACACACACACACACACACACTCAGCACTTGTAGAAAAATCCACAGCTTCCCTAATTTATAGAAGAAATCAGTGGTTTCCTTCAATAAAGCAGGGCTGGCATGGTCATAGTTTGTGATTCAGCTTAAATATATACATATAAATATGTCCTTTAAGCCATGCAAATCATTTTCCTCCCTCTCTATTTTTAAGTTGTTTCTTTTTAACTCAGTGTTAAGACAGAGGAGAGTACTCTTGGTAGAATTGCCATTGCTGAGGGAATTCATTCGTTTATTTACTCATCAATATTTTTCTGAGCCTAATAAATGCCAGTCAGTGTTCTAGAAATATGTCCTAAAAAGACCCCATTCCAGCTATTGTATGGGGGAGAGGGCATATTCTGGGTATTATGCTAGGTGTTTAAAGCTACTAGGTCATTGATAATCTTGAATATTAAGTGACTGTGTTGGAAAGTGAAATATCGCATATTCTCACTTATATGTAGGAACTAAAAAATTTGAACACATGAAGGTAAAGAGTGGAAAAATAGATACAGACTGGGAGAGGTGAGTGGGAGATAGGAGGAAGGATGAAGAGAAGTAGGTTAAAATGGAAGAGGACTGAGAACCCAGATATAAAACCATCCTCATACTGTCATCTTATCTTTGACAAAGTAGACAAAAACATACACTGGGGAAAAGATTCCCTATTCAAAAAATGGTGCTGGGAAAATTGGATGGCCACATGTAGAAGACTGAAACTAGATCCACACCTCTCACCTCTCACAAAAATCAACTCACAATGGATAACTGAGTTAAACCTAAGACATGAAACCATAAGAATTCTAGAGGAAATATTGGAAAAACTCTTATAGACGTTGACTTAGGCAAAGAATTTATGAAGAAGACCCCCAAAGCAATCATAGCAGCAACAAAAATAAATAAAGGGCACCTGATCAAATTAAAAAGCTTCTGCACAGCCAAGGAAACGATCATTAGAGTGAACAGACAAACTACAGAATGGGAGAAAATATTTGCATGCTACACATCTGATAAAGAGCTGATAACCAGAATCTATACAGAACTTAGGAAAATCAACAAGAAAAAAATAAAACAACCCCATTAAAAAGTGGGCAAAGGACATGAACAGAAATTTCAAAAGAAGACAGAATAATGACCAACAAACATATAAAAAATTGCTCAACTTCTCTAATCATCAGGGAAATGCAAATCAAAACCACAATGAGATACCACATAACTCCAGTGAGATTAGCTTATATCAAAAAGCCCCAAAACAAGAAATGTTGGTGTGGATGCAGAGAGATAGGAACACTCATACACTGCTGATGGGACTGCAAATTAATACAACCTCTGTGGAAAGTAATATGGAGATACCTCAAAGAACTAAAAGTGGAACTACCATTTGATCCAGCAATCTCACTACTGGGTATTTACCCAAAGGAAAAAAAGACATTCTTTAATAAAGACATCTGCACTTGAATGTTTATAGCAGCACAATTCACAATTCCAAAGATTTGGAAACAACCCCAGGGCCCATCAATACATGAGTGGATTAATAAAATGTGGTACATGTATACAATGGAGTACTACTCAGCCATTAAAAAACAATGATGTATTAATTCCTCTGGTATTATCCTGGATGGAGCTAGAGCCCATCCTCCTAAGCAAAGTATCACAAGAATGGAAAAACAAGCACCACATACACTCACCATCAAATTGGTACTAACTGATCGATACTTTTGTGCACACACGGAAATAATATTCATTGGGGTCTGGCAGGTGGGAGGGGGGTGGAGGGGATGGGTAAACTCACACCAAATGGGTGCAGGGCACACTGTCTGGGGGATGGGCATGACTGTAGCTCTGACTAGGGCAGTGCATAGGCAACATATGTACCCAAAGTGTTTGTACCACCATAATATTCTGAAATTTTAAAAAAAAGTGTGTTAAAGGGTAAATGACAGTAAGATGGAATAAATTCAATGTGTGATAGCAGAGTAGGATGACTATACTTAACAGAAATGTATTTTATTAGGACTTGGGTGATGGACACCCTAATACCTGACTTGATTACTATGCTGCATGTAACAATTTCTCACGTACCCTGTAAATTTGTATAAATAAAGAAAATAAAACCCATAAAAAATAAAGTGAACAATTCTCTATATGGGCTTAACCTCTTGATATGAGGTTAATATTATATGTACACTTTTATAATCTGCCTTCTTTTACTGGGATAGAATAGCCTTTTTACTGGCATAGAATGGCCTTGAGTTTTCATATACAACAATGAGAGTGATCATGCTTTATGAACTAGAATGTGCCACAAAAAATATGGTAAAAAGGAGGTGAGAGCTTTCATGTGTCATATGGTTGCACAATATTCACGTGCCTAAGTTATAATAATTGAATTTAAAAGGAATAAAAAATAACATATATGCTATATTGGTTATAGCACATTGTATTTTCATTTCCATAGGATTTATAGTACTCCATCTCAGCATGTGTTTAAGTATCCTACTTCTAAATAGATTCTGTGCTTTTCAAAGAACATGGAGTTTATTTAAGGTCAGTAAGTAGCCACCGGAGGATGTTTTGGGCATTCTGTTTGGCAAGCTTGCGAAAGTGGAAGCCCTTGTCCTATTGTAAGCCTTACGTTCTCACTCACTTT
Source organism: Daubentonia madagascariensis (assembly GCA_023783475.1). Taxonomy (NCBI): domain Eukaryota; kingdom Metazoa; phylum Chordata; class Mammalia; order Primates; family Daubentoniidae; genus Daubentonia; species Daubentonia madagascariensis. The sequence continues at coordinate 442,495 of JAKFHU010002088.1, forward strand.
GGGAAACAAGTGCTTTTACCTTTGGCAGAAGAATTTTTTGGCTATGGAAAGCTAATATGGGTTTAAAGTATAGGGAATCTCGAAGACAAAAAATTGGGGATTTTGCCAAGATTTATTTTTAGAAATGCCAAGATTTATTTTTAGAGAAAAGGTAAATGAAGCTTAAGATTTCCAATAGGCTCCTTTATGATTTAACATTTTCCACAGTAATGCTGCATAATAAACAATCCCAAAACTCAGTGGCTTGAGACGATTTTATTCTCTATCATATGTCTGGATTGGCTGATCTATGCTGGGCTTGCAGGTTTTCCTCATGTGTCTGTCATCCTTGTTGGGACCTGTTCTCATGTGGATAGTAGCAGCAAAATATGAGGACTGTGGAACATGTGATGCCTCTGAATGCCTAGGCTTAGAATTCTGTTGGCCTGACCATGTCACAAGGCCAAACCCAGTGTCAGTTGGGTGGGGAAATAGACTTTACCTTCAGTGAGAAGAAAAAGTCACATGACAAAGGGCATGAATGGGGGTAGGCAGGAGGTAAGAATTGGAAACAAAATGCAATCCATAATAGTTTATAGCCGAAATTAGTAAGACAAGAGGAGTCAGGAATCTGGAGGTGGGAAGTGCAGAATATACTTGGTTGAGCTGTAGTTTATTCACTATATCCTAGAGAGCAGAATGTCTGTAAAAGCCCCCAGGATCAGATGCAGGAAGATTAGGGACTATAAAAACTACTTTTATTCGAGGAGTTCACTGGGCCCAAGAACCTAAGGAAAAGAAGCTAAGGTTCTTAACATCAGTGTTAGAATGTTGGAATCTTCATTTTAATGTTCACTTTTTGCCAGTGGGCTTTCAAGTGAATTGAAACAAAAATAAACTTGTTAGTGATCTATATATTTCTTATTACTGGCAGTAAATGAAGCTGCCGAGTATAGCATATGTTAAGATGTTCCAGGGGTGGAGAAAAATAATTTGAAACTCTTCTTGGGTTTGAGGGAATGATAATTAAGAACCTTTCCAATGTTAGATGAAAACTCAATCATTCAGGACATTCCACTAGAAAGTTTATCTATTGCAGAGATAGCTGTTTTCTGGAGTTCTTTCTGTGGTAGAGACTAAAAACATTCATCAGTTTATACCCAATTTATTTTCACAAAGTGGTGGAATGTGTTGAAACATGTTGTCTTGTATCTCCTCTTTAAAATCAATATGTGATTTTTTTTCACACTTGGTACTTCTTTCTACAAACTCTAACTTGACAGATAACTCTGACATTGATTACATATATATATACACACACACCTATACATACATACATAATTCATGTGGTTTTTGGATAATGGAGAACATTCATTCTATCAGGCTTAAAATATATTCTTAAAAATATTTTTCTGTGCAACTTACCACACTGTGGCATTTAGTGAGCTCAATGGAACTTAGGGACTGTAACAACAGATTTTGCTTTCTAAAAATATTTTGACCATCAGCTGATACTTGAAGGTAAGAAATTAGTTAGTGAATAAAGAGTAGAAATTACAGTAGCCCTGCAGAGGAAAGAGTCTGTGTAAAGACCTTAAGGTGAGAGAAACTGAGAGAGGTTCAGGATGTTTGGGTTGAGTGTTAATTGCATAAGGCTGGATCTGAGGGTAGGTGATGATGAGCAATAAGGCTGGATAGGTAAAAGAGAGATCAGATGATTCATGCATGACCTCTTAAGCCTTTCATCATAGAAACTCAGGGAAACTATTTAAAGATTTTACGTTGGGGGCTCTATATGATCAAGTTTGTGTGTGTTTTTTTTTAAATATCACATGGCAGTTTGTAAAATGGTTTGAATGAATTCTGTTTAGATGGATGTTACAGCAATCTAGACCAAAGATGTAAGTAGTATAGACTAGAGTAGTTACAATGGGGTTGCAGAGAAATGAAGATAAAAAAGATGTTTTGGATTCAGAATCACAGTGACTTGAGGATGGATTTGCTGTGGGGAGAGGGAGAGTGCCGAGTGGAAAATAACTCAGCATTCTGCCTGGAGTAGCTAAGTGCTATTGATGATCATTCATGGAATGAGGAAACACAAGAAAAGAAGCTCATTTTGAGAAAAGAATGAGTTTAATTTTAAACCTGTTGAGTTTTGAAGGGCCTTTTGACTTCTGAGTGGAAGTGTGCAATAGGCAGTTAGTTGTATGGGCAAAAAACTCAGAAAGAATGATGTGGGCTGGAGATAGAAATATGGGAATCATCAGTATATAGATACTAATGAAAGTCACTGGAGTAGGTGAGATTGTCCAGGGATAAAATGTAGAATATGAGAAGGGGTACTAAGTTCTGTAGGCAAATATTTAAATGGCAGGCAAAGGAAGAGTCACTTGCAAAGAACACTAGAAGGAAAGTCCAGAGAGAAAGAGGAAAACCAGGAGAATTAACAAGTGAGTGCAGTAGAAAATAATACATTCTGCAAATGTGATTGTTGACAGCTAAAATTTATTTGAGCCCTAGGATGGGCTAGGCACTATATATGCCTAACTACTTTATGTAGATTATTTTATTTCATTATCACAGTAATTCTAGAAGGCATTATTAGTAGCTCCTGTTTATAAAGAAAACTTAGTAAGAGTGAAGTTAAGCAATTAGCCCAAGATCACAAAAGTAGCAGATGATGGAGACAAATTTGACCACAGGAATTCTGACTCTAGAACTCTTAACTATGTTTTACAAAAATTGAGAATTCTAAACAGAACTAAATATTCAAAAAACAATACAGCCATATGATCTATTAAGGATGCTTATTGATAGAAAAAACTTGTGATTAAGTTAAAATGATACTACAAATATTTTTTAAAATAGAATACTCATTTAGGTATATTTGAATTAAATGACCAAGGTTGCCTAGAATAAGAGTGGAACTTGGGACTTGCAAAACTAACACTAATATTCTTATCAAATGTTAAATATAGCAATTTCTGGATGATGTGATTATGGATCATTCTTATTTATACCACTATAATTCCAAAATTTTCCAAAATTCATATTTATTACTTTTATAATTAAAAAATTACGTATTATGTTAAAATGCCCACCCAAGTCAATCTTGGGAGAGTTGAATGAGGTTGTCTATATGGAGTGCATGACAAGGTATTGTACACCTATTAGATGTTAAATACAGTGACGTTGCTGGTTTGATGTCACCTAACCATATTATATGCTTTAAAAATGAATAAAAATAACTCCAAAAAATGTGTGAAAGCAAAACATAGAGCATTTATACATTATTCTATGCCAATGATATATATATTTTTTTTAATTCTAGAATGCTTAATCAAGAGATTAGAATATATTTGTTATAGAATAATATCATGTGCTTTACACCCATGTATCTTCTCAGTCAGGAGAACCAATGCAAATAGATGCATTTCTTTAAGCAAATTAGAAAGCTTAGATATGTTAAATAAAATATTCCATTTTTATTCATATGTAATAGATGAAATATTGATTATATTTAATCCGGACTTGATTGCAGTAACCTTTCACAAGGTGGGTACTAAGTTATGGAATCAATATTTCTGCTGGAGAAGGTTAGGGTTATGGCCAATATTGCTATCATTATTTTTTAAGTGGCAGGGACAACCATTCTTCCTGAGCAACCTACTATGAAGGCCAAGCATGCATGAACAGAGTTTAGTGCCATAATCAAATAAAACTTACACTGAAGGTTATCTCACATGAATTTAATGATATGCATAATTGTTATTCTACTGCATGATAATTAGGCATGAATGTAAGCAGTTCTCGTAAATGATAGTAATTTGTATGATTTTAGCACAGCCAAACCAAGCACAAGCCAAATGCATCTGACAAAATAATGGGGAATCTCAGGAGGTGAGAGGCTAGAAGGGAGTCTGTGTTCCTCAGCACAGTGGCCCTTGGTCCATCAGATTCTCAAAATGATCTAATCATGGGGGACGGAAGATAGGCTAAGGAGGACTGAGGGGGAAAATGTGAAAGTGTAGAAGAGGAGAAAATTAAGGTTATAGACTGAATTGTGTCCCTGTAAAAGATAATGTTGAAGTTCTAACCCCTAGTATCTCAGAATGTGACCCTATTTGGAAATAAGGTGTTATAAATGTAATTATAATAGTTAAAATGAGGCCATAGTGAAATAGGTGGACTCCTAATCCAGTATGACTGGTGTGCTTATAAAAAGATGGTCACGTGAGGACAGGGACTCAGGGAGAATACCATGTGGGGGTAGGTAGTGCAGTTGTGCTGCCACCAGCTGAGGAATGCCTGGGGCTACTAGAAAGAAGCTGGAAGAGGCAAGGAAAGTTCCTCCCCTAGAGGCTACAGAGGGAGGATGGCCCTGCCAACACCTTAATTTTGGACTTCTTGCCTCCAGAACTGTGAAAGGATAAATTTCTGTTATCCTAAGCCACCAGTTTGTGGCACTTTATTACAACAGCCCTAGGAAACCAAGGCACATTTGTTGAATGCCTTCTGCATGCCTAGTATTTCTTGAGATACTGGAGTTAAGCATTGCTGACAAGATAAACATAGTCCCTCCCCTGAAGGGGTTTATAGTCCATGACTTCCATGTTCTTATTCCCGTGGTATGTGTTGTAGTGAAACAACTGTCAATTTTGTTAGAATAATTTGTTGCCACGTCAGTCTCTCCTCCAAAATAGTGTTATCTTAAGGACAGGCACATAATAAGTTCTTAAAACAAACAAACAAACAAACAAAAACCTCACTGAATGAAAAAAAACCAAATGAATGAATTCAGTGTGGGGGTTTAAAAGATGTTTTATTGTTTAACGGAGAAGCAGGGATAATGGAAGGGGGTGTGTGTGTGTATCTATGTTTTATTTTTTTAAGTAAGAACAGCTGGTATCTTTGCACAGTAAGAATAAAAACATATCTGAAGCATTTTTAACCGCATATTCTACTTTGCTGCTGTTTCTACTTCTACCTTCCTGTAAGTTAGCAAAATATTTTATTCTCTTTGGTAATATTGTAGACTTTGTTGCCTTCAAATATTATTGGATTTTATAAGTTGTTTATTTTCATGTAAAATTTATAACACCTTTTAACTTTTTATGAACCATTTTATTTTATGGATCTATAAAAACCAAAAATATAAAATTTAAAAATATTTTTTAAAAAAGAATTCACGTAATGAGTACAATGGTTTAACTGTCCTGTGTCAATGTATGTGGACTTTTAAAGATGATACTCCAGGCAGCAATTAGAAGTTTTATAAACAGGTATAGCATTAAAGATAAGTTTGTAATAAACTATCCTTTCCAGATATTATTTATATGAATTTAGCAAATCAAATTTAAAGATAAAATGTAATCATGTATTTACTATTCTTAAACTGTAGCATGTTTGATCTGTTAATTCTTTCAGGAAATCAACCATGTCTTATTCATCTTTAAAATGTCCCCGTTTTTCCCATCTTTCTACCTCCTCCCTGTTTCTCTTTATCCCCAGCCCTTTGCAAAGAACATAGGGCATGGTATTGCTTTTGTTTTCTTCCCCTGATATTAAGGGAAAATGATGCTATTTGATATGTTTCTCTGTTACATTTAACTTCAAACTGTAAAGGAATTCAGAAAACAATAATAATTTCATTCTTCCTGTGCCTCACAGAGATAATACACAAACACAAACTCCAAAGGTTACTTTTTCCTTCCTTTTTGGCTTATGCTAGGTGTCCGCTAACAGGCATGTTCCTCTTTATAGATGTACTTTTCCGAATTCAGCTAGTTTTTAGTCTACATTTATTGTGGAAAAAAGTGGAATAATGCTTTGTATGCCTATAACTGCAACAGAAATTAGTACCAATTATGACATTGTAACTTTTCACTATCCCTGAATCAAAAGAATACTCTTTGGGAATTGTGCTGCCCCCTGGTGATGAGTGGAATAAGAAAATAGAACCTTTAAATAAGTTTGTTAAAACATATTATTCATTAGTAAATGCAAATTTCAACACAAAGTCTGCAAAATAAAAGTAATTCAATAAAAAGTGTGCAGCTGCAACTTAGTTCTCTAACATTGCAATGATTATTTGTCCTATCTTATAATTGGAAAGAAGGGAAAAGAAGATAAATCACAGAAAAGAGAAAATAAGTCTGAAAAGATTAAGTATTCTGCCTCCTAACAATTGCAAATGTGAAAAAAACTTTATGCAACCTCAGTTTGGGAAGCCAGTTCCTCCATTAAGGGTTACTGGTGAGCTTCAAACAGATGACAGCAAAATAAAAATAAAACTTTACAATGTTTCTCAATTTAACAGAATTTTATTTTAGTGGATTTGATTTTATTTCTGAGATGTCTTGCACTCTGAAGGAGATTTTCAACACATATGCCCTCAATTTATTTAATTCTGCTTGAGAAGATGCTTCTTTTCTTTCTTTCTTAGATATTTACAAAGAGATTTTTACAGTTATGTACTATGGTAGATAGAGAGCAGTTTGCAAGTGCTTCATTTTTAACTGAGTTGCATTCTTTGAGTTTAATCATGTATGCTTTAGGATATAACAATCCTCGGTTGATGTCCCATTACTGAGTGCTACTTAGAGGCTCTCTAGGTGATTCTGAACCTAGAATTTTAGAACTGGCAGTAACCTTAGAGATCTTATCTAACTCTTAAATACCTCTGGATTAAGTCTTCACATATATTATGAAGAAATTAAATTATTTCATAGTTATATTATAATTCTTGTTTTGAAAGTGTAAGAACAACAAAAGGACTTTTTTGTACCAGTTTTTTTTCTAGATATTCCTTTCCTGTATCTTGCCCCAGTATCAGTTTTATCCTATTTTAACCAATGTCTTCTTGGCTGGTGAGAGCCTCAGGTTTTGAGGAATAACTATACTGGGGAAGAGAATTCTGGCACCATTCTGCTACGGCATTTCCAAATCTATTGAGAAAACACATCTAGGGATGTGCACAGACTTCACTGCACACACAGAATTAGTGTTTGTGCACTGTCAATTAAATAAACATTAAATAGAGTGAATGCTTGTAGTAGTTAGGGACCTCTCTGCAAAAGCCCCCTAGCTGTTCAGAGATAAATAATGTAAGAGTCCCAGAGGAGTTTCTGTGATGTTGGCCTCGCTATGGAATTTCAATGCTTCAGAGCCAACACAATGTTTTATGCAAGTTAAAGTCCCCAGGCGATGCTTGGCCCTCTAGTGTGCTGACTTGTCAAAGAAGGAGAAGAAATAGTACATATTATCAAATGAAGAACACTTACTGAGCTGAGAATTGTTTTTCTACTAACTTAGCACCATATGCTTCTGGAGTTATATTGTCAACAATATGGTACTTGTTTATTTGGCTATTTAATGTTGAGGTTGAAAACAGAGTGACATCGGCGAAAGACAAAGGATGGGATAAATACCAGCAAGGCACTTCCCAGTCTGTCACCATTCAGGATAACAGACATGGTAGGCTTTAGCCTAATTAAGGAGCCCAGTCTAAAAATATAACTGGCACGTTGAATAATTAATTCATTACCTCAGCTAAATTCTCGGGCTGAGAGCTGGAGATATTGGCCACAGCAAAGTCAAGCGATAATGTCAAAATGCCAGGATAATATGAAGCTAAATGAAACTGTAGGCTTCCATCGGACCTCCTTATGAGAAAGTCAGGAGTAACGAGGCCCCCTAGTGGAAACAGACCAGGAAGCATATATGGGCTATGTCCCTTGGGGCCTTGAAGGGTCAGGGAGTATAGATTGGGAGCAAGTTAATTGGGTCTGGGCTAGGGCAGGATCAAATCACAGGGTTTTCCAGAGTGGTGATGAGAAAAGGGGAGTCGTTTCGAAGGATGAGCAGGAAGGCGAGAGATAATCATACACCAGAGAGTTCCGAAACAGATCGAAAGAAAAAAATAAGAAGAAAAGGATCAGAAAGTACAACAGAAAGAGCTCAAGTGGCTTTTCTTTATTGCATGCTGGCTGCATGGCTCAGGGCTGAGTGGGCTACCATGGCTGTACACTTGACTGTTGAATTTCCGGTGTAAGCTGCATTAGGTAGCAAGTTGTAGAGTGAGTGGACTGGGTGACTCTAAAGTTAATGGGTCTGTAGCAGTTTCTTGCTTTATCACAGGAAGTCTGTGTAGCAATATAGAAAGAGATTCAGGGTCACTTTTGAACAACTGTCTTCTCCCTTTCTCTTTAGTTTTTATAGGGTAAGGTAATTCTAGGATGGCATGTGAAATACTTTTGATACTTCAAGAGGGCCAATTTCATATGAAAACCTGAAATTTATAACAATTGGTACCAAAATACTATTCATTGAGAAATATGATGGTATAATCATGAGGTAAAAGGAGGCTCTGATAGCAGATGAATGAACAGTAGTTATGTAACCACTAGTCTAGCTCTATCTGGGAAATAAAAATACCATCTAAGCTTTGTGAGTCAGAGGACTGTGGCTTAAGCAAACCTTCTTTAAAAACTTTCTCTTTCCATAGTGTCTGATTCCAAATGGATTTTTTTTGTTGTTGTTCTTGGCATGTTTGAACTTAACATACATGAACAATGGAAACATTTATGTAGGTACTCATTTTTATTTAAAATCACTCCAAAAGTTTTGACATATGCTTACAAAACCCAAATGCCTTAAATTTATAGAAGGTTCCAGAGTAAACATTCAAGTGCATATAAACCTTTTTTTAATTCCACCAAAGTGGTTTATGAATGTGTGATATCAACTGTTAAACAAAGATAAATACTAAGACTAGAAATTATAAACAAAAATTCTGGGTTTAAGACGTATTAGGTCCAGTGTCTTAATTTTTATTTTTTTGCCTCTTAATTTTATTATTACTATCTGCTCTGACTAGGTTACAGTAAGCTAGTCTAGGTTTAAAAGTACAAATCTTTGTAGCATTTTAGCACCTTTTGTGTAATAGGAGAACTGTATCAGACCTCCCCAGTCAGAAATGATAAATAAAAAACAACCACAACAAAAAAAACCCAGAATCTTGGGTCACCATTAACTAACTCATCATCTAAGGGAGAATTAAGGTCATATACTGGAAAACAAGAATAAAATAACCATGCAAATGAAAATAGAATAAATCTTTGTGTATAAATTTTAGGGAAAATGTAAATTGAGTAAATTATTCAAACCGTTTCTGAAAGAAGAAAATTCTTTAAGTAAATGTTGAAGATAATGACATGTGTGAATTTTGTCAAAGACTTTTGAAGTATTCTTGGTGAGATCAAAAGAATGAATTAAAAAATAATAGAATAAAATTGTAGGTGAGTTGACTAATGGATGACAATAAAACCATCTTTTGATTATTTTGGAAAATTATTTGAAAAAAATAGCTTTGGATAATGGTTGAATATATATTTCTAATTCACGGAAAATCTTGAATACCAAATGACTAGGGTTTGATTCAACAATTAATGAAGAATCAATAATATTTAACACAATTTTCAAAGAAGTAAGTTATATGGGTACTAATGGGAATGAAACATGACATTTGGGAATTCACGTTCAAAGTAAAATCACAATATTGAAAAAAATAATTTGCATGCATCCAACAGAATCCTCTGAGCAATCACCCCAAATCTCCCCAAAGTTTCAATGGTAGATGGCCAAATTCATTTTCTATCTGTAATCTATTTCTAGTTAACTTTCCTATATCTAATTAACTTCTGTTTGAGCAAAGTGAAAAAAGGAAGGGGCTTGCAATAGAGTCACTTGAAGATCTTATTCATTCCCCCCTTTTCTATGGTGTAGAAAAAAATTAATCAATTTGTTTTTACTTAACCCATTTCTACTAACCCTTCTGTATGAATCATGATTAGCACCAAGGTAAAGCAAGCTAGTATTTGTGGAAATTTTTGTCACCTCATTGCTAATTTTTGAAAAACATCTCTCAGAAGTTCCTCTTTTCCAGGTTACCCAAAGTTTGAATTCCTGCCAATTAATCTAATAATTTTGGCTCTTATAACCATCTCTTAGATAATTTAGGATCAAAGAAGTTAATATGAATAAAACTGCTTTGTAAATTATACAGGACTTCATATATGTTATTAACTATAGTAATAGCTATAATAATTTAATAATATATTGTACTGACATTAAATTGTCATACAATTGTTAGTTGCAACTGCAGGGGTGAATATATTTAAACAAACATGATCTTTGAAATCTAAATTACAAAACGGTTAAATTACAAGGTGATTATTTTCATTACCAAAAGATTATTTACAAAATTATTTTCATGAAGTTCTTTAAAAGCTTTAAAAGACAAGTTTTAGTAGTATGTTAAAATATGACTTGGAATACATAATTTGATTTAAAATTTTTTGAGGATTGTGTTTATCATGTAATATTGGTAAGCATATAGTTACGTATGATACATGCTTTTGTTAAAGTGACTCAAAAAACTTTGATTTACCAAGCTACATTTAACTTCCTTTAACCAGGAGTTGAAAAATAACAAAGATGTTCCTAAAGATCTATTTTCCAATTACATAAGCGACTTGTGTTGTTTAGCCAAATGTTCTTAAACACCCATGCCAAGTTCTATGATACAGTTTTTTTGCTGGCAGCAGAACATTATGCTTGAGAGTTCTTTCCATATAACTGGATAGTTTTGTGAAAGCCTTCAGTGGAACATGAGGCACTGTGTTGTGTGAGCATAGCCTAAATGAAGACTCTTATTCCATTTCTATCCCTGACTAGCTGTTTGACCCTTGTTGAGTGCTTTAGCTTATCTTGAATGCTGTTTTCTCATCCATATATATAAACTGGACTTGATAATCTATAAGGATCTTTGTGGTTCTAACATTCTAAGCATCAAAAATAACATTTGGGTTATATATGAACTAGGAACTCTTGCCAGAATTCCAACACTTCGGTAGCCATCCATCCATTTATCAAATACTTATTAAGTGACTACTATGGGTCATGTACTTCCAAATGTTGTAAATATAGCAGTGAACGAAATAGAATCCCTGCCCTCATAGAGCTTACATTCTAAATAAGGATATAATATGTCAGGTGGTGATAAGTGATATAAAGTATATTGTTTGGGAACAGTACTACTCGAAATGTCATGCACAGACCAATTCTAGTCTGTTACTGGTCCCTAAGATAAATCCATAAATTCATAATCAGCATTTAGAAACTTTTATGCCAAAGTTCAAAGATAAATAAAATGGCCTCTGTGGCCAGATACCAACAAGTAAGTGACACATCATAGGACATGATATCATAAAAGTAGCAGAGGTACAGATGGCATCACGGCCTTGTAGGCCTAGATAAGGACTTTTTATTTTATTCTTATTGTTATGAGAAACAATTGGAGATATTTGAGCAAAGGAGATAAATGATCTGATTTAAAAGTTAAATGATATAACATTGTTTTATATTTGGTATAAAGTAGACTTTAGACAAGAAGAAAAGCAGAGACATCAGATGAAAAGATATTGAAATATTCAGATGGGGACTCTGGTGACTCGAAATAGAGATAGTCGGGCTGGCCGACATTCTGAAGGTAGAGCAGACAGGATCTGTGTGTAGCTTTGACAGTTGGTTTATGAACAGAGAGAGAAGTTGGCTGACTAGATTTTTACCTGAATGGCTGAATGAAAGAAGTGCTATTTATTAAGCTGAGATTGGAGGTTGAAGGAAATTGGAGGGAAGCAGTGGGTAAACCTTTTAGAAAAACCTTTCTAGTTAAAAAAGAAAGAAAAAAAAAAATGATCCAGTCTTAGAAGTTAAACTGTTGGAGTAGCTTTTCTTTTCTACATGAACTCACTTGACTGAGGCCCATTTGTAATTCCAAAAAGTATGATTTTAGAAACTTGACTATCTTTGCACCTATTTTCTTAATCCAGTGTGTCATAAAAGTGAGAAGGGAGTGAGTCACAAAGGGAAGGGATCAGGGAGCCAAGTTTCTTCATTTATAAAATGGACTGATTACTTGCTAAGATTGTCCTACTCTAAAATTCTTTTGTTATGTTTTTAAAACCTGATGACTGTCATGTCACCTATAGTACTTGCCGTAGACATCTGCTATAATGCATGACTATTAACAATACAACTCCATAGTTCTAAATTTATAAAAAGTAATGTGCCCTTAGCATATAAATATTTCATCTTGTTTATGAGCATTTTTATTTGATTTGATTAAAATATATTACTGTTGAACCCAAATAATTCAAAACAAGTATTTGTAGACATTAGTTAACCAGTGCTATGCTTGTGAATGAAAACTACTCATGAAATCAGAACTTATTTTGAATCCTGACTCTCCCAATAGTTAATTCTCTGGTTATATTAGTTAACTTTCTGAGTTTCCTACTTACTTACAGTTTCCTCATCTGTAAAAAAGGTTATAATAATATGTGCTTAATGTGATTGCTATGAGGATTCAATAGCAATGTGCGTATAAAGCAATTGGAAGAATTTCTGGCACTACTAATATACGGATGGGAAGAACAACTAATAGTAATAATAATGCAATGTAATAGCTTAAAAATCACAGCAATATACTTTAAAATATAAAATTAGAAGAGATAAATTATTTGATAAGTTGGAAGCAATAACAATTTTGGATATCAAATAGCATAAACTAGAAAAGAACCTAGAGCATATATGGAAATTGTAATGTAAATGTAAATACCCCCTCCCAATACACACACATATACTATCATGTTTCCTGTTCTACTCAGGTGGGATATTGGTTTGTTTTCGAACTTTCCTTTATAGATGGGTAGGTTAGTCTTTTACTCTATTTTTAGAAGAATATATTCTTTTCTACTTTTCTTTTGGATGCTTTAACATAAAGTTCTTAAGAGTTTACATTTAAAAATGAGATAAATCATGTTTTTATGTAAAATATCAATGTGTTATAAAATTACAAGATTATCAAAAGCGTTGATAGTAATTTGGGTTAGCATACACATTCTTATAAAGAAATGACATAGCATACAATGGTTCTCCATCTTTCCTTTCTTAAAATAAAAATAATCATTTTTAAAAATAAAATGTACTTTTTACATACAAAAATACTTATAACTAGTATTAATTTAGAAATTACAGATAAACAACAACAAAAATCACCTGGATATATTTTTGCTGATGATTGCATCAGAGAAAACCAATTTAACACATCATTGTTTTTCTTTCCCAACTAATATTTTTATGTATATATACATGTACATGCACCCATTATTCTTAAAAAGTATCTTTGAAAAATAATTTGTTGTATTAAGGGTTATTATTTTACTTTAGTGTTTGTAACCATAGCAATAAAAAATGATACAACTGTATGGGACTTGTCCCTTAAAAAGTTAATATGTTTAAAAAGCAGATTATATAGCCATTGTTTAACTTGAATTGAGTCTTCTTTACAAGTAATAATCAGGTGGTAAATACATCTGAAAAAATGAACATTTACAAAGAATGTAACAGAGAATTTATTTTATTTTATTCTGGCAGATAATGTCAGTAGAAACCTGACATTCTATAATAAAAAGATACTTGTTTGTATAAGTTATCATAAAGTACATATTATTTTTTGTGTCAGGAATTGAAAATGAGTCATGTTTAGAAAAGGTACACTTCAACTTTTAAAAATTGATCAGATTTGGGCTGTGAAAGAATTAAAAATAGAAGTTAATATACATTTCCATTTCCACCTGTATCTCTAGGTATGTAGTAAATGATTTAGCTTAAAAAGTTTATTTACCTTTTAGAAAGTATTTTTGTATATACAAACCTTGTCAGCTACGAAACATATAAATAATTTGGTTTTATTTATACAATATAGAAAAATTATGTTTACTTGCATAGGCTCTGAAAGATTAACATTAAATTAAAAATAACAATGCAATATTAAATGATTTTAAACCTACAATTCAAGCCTTTTTTTGATACTAGTCATGTCTTATATAAAGAAAGGAAATCATAAATCATTCTCTAGTTTTGAAATTGAACCTGATGCTACAGAACTTCTATTGTTAGTGGGATATGAGATATTTTTAGTGCCAAATGGGATATTTTTGATACCTTTATTGCCAAATTGTCTTAGATAAAATAAATTAAAGAACTTTGTAATGCATTGGTATTTATTCTTTTATCATTGCCTAAACACTTTTGACAAAACCACAGGAAAACAAAATTCAAATGTGTTATCACTAGCAAATATCATATTCCTGTGTGTGTTTTTAAAAAGTATTGCTCTTAAATATAAAAAACATTTCTGAGTTCATGTCTAATAATAAAAAAAATTGTTAAATGTCACCTTGGCTCTTCTTTATGTGTCATATAATACATATTTCATTAAAAGTTTCGCCCTTTACTTTCAACCTCTTATGATAAATTTTGTAACTTGCCGTTCTTTTACAATAAAGACCCCAAGTAGGATATCAGATTTTTAAATCCATCTATTAGTGAAACTTTCATGGGAAAACATTCCAAATTAAGTGACTCTCCACATAGTATCTGATGCCCCATAATGATGTAGAGTGAGTAGGGAACTTGCTATTGATGTTAGCAGTGAGGTGTCTTGATAATATCCTAAAACTATAATATAAATTTCTGAATTAAAGAAAATAGAAGAAAAAGTTTTATAAAACAAAACCAAACCCACAATATGTTCAATCATATAGTTATTAGGTAATTTAGAATGGAGGCTTAATTAAAAATCAGCCTTAAGTGGAATCATTTTGAAAAATTCATCTATCCTGTCTGTGTCGAGCAATTTCTTCCTGTCCTTTTAGACAAGTGAGTGAGGACCTAGGAAGAGCTATACAGCAACCTGGCTAACTGAATTAAGCATTTTAAAGCTGTCTTAGTCCATTTTCTGTTTCTATAACTGAATACCTGAGACTGGGTAACTTCTAAAGAAAATAAATTTATCTCTTACAATTCTGGAGGCTAGGAAGTCCAAGATCAAGGGGCCAGCATCTGGCAGCATCTGGTGGGGGCCTTCTTATTGGTGGGGACTCTGTGCAGAGTGCTGAGGTGCCACAGGGCATCACATGGCAAGAGGGCCAGAACATGCCAAACTGGATTTTATAGCAGACCCACTCTTGTGATAATTAACCCACTCCTGTGATAACCCATTCATCCATTAACTCATTAACTCATCAGTCCATTAATTCATGAATTCATTAATCCATTCATGGGGGCACAGCCTTCATAACCCAATCACCTCTTAAAGGCTGCACCTCTTAATACTGTTACTAACATTGGGGTTTAAGTTTCAACCTGAGTTTTGGAGGGGACAAATGTTCAAACCATAGCATAGGTTACGGTATTTCTTCAGATGTAGATGCTGCTGAATAGATTGGTAACACCCTTTACTACTGTTATGCCCAGAATATTGGTTCTCACGAGTGATGTCTAACATTTATAATACAAAATGATGTATATTTTGTGTGTATGAGGGAAAGGGAGTTCTGCTTCATATTTTATTGTGAGTAAGATGAATTTTGACTTTGTGAGTCTTGTTCAGTGGCTGTGAATCAAAGTAAGAAAAAATATTTATATTTAATAGCAGCCTAACTGCATTTGCATGTTATTATTTCTAAACATTTTACAGAGGATTTCTCTTAGAATGTAAAAGGTTATAAATTTGACACATAGATCTTATTTATTTATTTATTATTCCTTTCACACTTACCCCAGATCTCTGTGTATTGTGATTGCCCAATAAACATTTAATGAATAAATGCATGACAGAACAAATGAATGAATTATAGGTATTGCTCACTAATGGCATGTTTGATAAGACTATCTCCTCCTATCAAACATGCCATTGCAATCAGTACTCGGAAGTTGATTGTGATTGTACTTGGAAGTATGATTATGTTGTAAAAATAACAACCCACTACTCATCTAAATCTGTTTTAGAGAGACCAATTTACTGGAGATTATGAGATCTTGTTTCCAGAATAATAGAGTTTGGGTTATAAGAAAACAATTTAAAACAAATTATAACATATATTTTAAGATGTAGTCTATATTAATATCAGGTGGGTGCTTTTTGTTTCTTATCCAAGAGGGTAATGTGACTACAAATTACCTTCTAAAACATCCCAAAATCTTTGTTAGAAGGTGATCTCAGGGCTAAGCATGGTGGGTTATACCTGTAATCCCAGCACTTGGGGATGACAAGGCAGGGGGATTGCTTGAGGCCAGGAGTTCAAGACTAGCCTAAGCAACATGCTTGACCCCATCTCTACTAGAAAAATCAGAAAAATTAGCTGGGTGTGGTGATACATGCCTGTAGTCTCAGCTACTTGGAAGGCTGAGGCAGGAGGATAGCTTGAGCCCAGGAATTCGAGGTTACAGTGAGCTATGATCTCACCACTGTACTCCAGCCTGAGTGAAAGAGCAAAACCCTGTCTCTAAAAAACAAATTAAAAAACAAGAACATGATCTCAGATTAGGCTTTATTACCTGAAGATACAGTAAAGGGTTGTTTGCCACACCCCTTCTTGTCACCTGAAGTCTAACATTAGCAGACTTGTCTTTTAATTTGAAGAGATGTTACTTATTTGGACATAATTTTACCGTGAATGAGCAAGTTTGGATGGATAACCCAGGACAGTGGGGTGGACCAGGGCTTGTGTTTACAATTATGCAAGCTCATCACTGCAAACAAACACATGGATCAGGAGACAGATGGGGATAAGATGTAGCCCACATTCTGATGGCCAAGCCATGTGCCCTGGCATGGAGTTTGTTCCATCCAGAAAAGGAGCACCTTAGTGCATTTGCACAAAGGCACCCATCGTTCTAGAGCAGACCTGGGTTGCAGAAAGCCTTAAGGGAAGAGGGACTTTAAAAACAAGCATAGGGTGACAATAGTACCATGTTTCACTCTTGCTGTTTCTCAATTTTGCCCATTATTGGTATAGGTTGATTGAATGTCTCTAGAAAGTGCCTGTTGGATGTTATCAGCCAAGTAAACATTTGCTGATGAAAGCAATGAAAAAGGAAGTCTCACTCTGAAGCCAGTGCAAGAGAATGGCCATAGTCCACTTCTTAATGTACATCTTTATCAATACTTGAGAAAGCAGCCATGATATGTGAGCATAGTATCATATTAGGGACATCTAGATAATTCCTTTTTGTAAATACTTCTAACTGGCAAAAAATCCTACACACTGCCACTTTAATCACAGCAAATGGCAAAGGTCTCACGGTGATAAGGCATCACAATCAGGCTGGTTTTTATTACACACAAGGGGATGGTTGAAGGCATGATAATCTAGCGAAGAAAGATGTTTGCTAATGTTTACATACTTAGCTCCCACTGGCATTTTACCAGCTAGGAGGTTTGCGTTGTCCCTCTTAATCTGAGAAAGTACATCCAGATTCACAGCAAGACCTCAAGGAAAGCCAGATGATGGGGCAGATGGCAGATGACTAATTTGGCAAGCCTTGATGAGTGGAAATTGTTTGCTTTAATTGCTTGTCAAGTCCAGTACCTACATTAAAGTTAAGGACCTAGCACTTCTACAGAAAATGAAATACTACAAAGTAAATAAGAAGGACTTTTTGTGTTGGAGAGGAGGGATGGTAAAAGGGCAGGGAGGGAATAGTGGCAAGATAGTGGTAAGGGAAATATTGCATTTCTGATGGAATTATATTTTGTGATCTATACTTGGATGGAATAAGATTTTCATCCAAGTATAGATGACAGTAATGTAATTTTAAATCAGTAAAGACTTGCTATTATGTTTTTTCAACTTTCAACATGGGAATTTTATGAGATATAAATCAGGAAAAAATAAAATACTTGAAGATGGGAAACAATAAAGAATAAGAACTAAAATTATATATAAACAGTTACAAGTCAGCTGTTGATATTCCATATAATTCATTGAAAATTATTTGCAATTGTTTTAATTTTACTAAGTGAGTCTTTGATATATAAAGTGAAAAAAATTGGACACATTACAAGGATAAACTTTTATATTGAAAAGACTATATTGGAGTAGACTACTCAAAAACATATCATTCATAGTTAGATGACAACCATTTAAAATTTTTATATGTATCATTTTTTGTGATAGTCTCCAATAATGAGGTTATTTCCCTTCACAATATGTATTAGCAGTTTAAGAATTTTGAGGGCATTTAGAGACTATTGTAAGTAAACAAAAGAGGTAAAATACAGATGAATTCAATTTTAGATAAATCAACACATAGCAGTATATAATCTATGGACTTGCCTTTCACCCCTCTGTGGTATACAATGCCTATGTCTTCTCTGGGTACAGCTCTATTAAAGAAGGTCTACAACGCCAAACATATTTTTCATTTAGCCCAAGGATTATTTAAAAAGTATTTTAGTTAATTTCAGTGGTCTCTGTGTTTTATCACTTTAGGACTCAGTAACACAGTGGTAGAAGATAAATATTCAGAGAGTACATTATAGGGTTACTTTTTTTAAAAAAGGAATACCAATTTTTACACTAAAATACTTTATTTCTAGTTTTATATAACATAAATCATGAAACACAGTTCCTATTTTGGTATTAATATTTTTCTTTAATACTTTTAAAGCTAATTGTATAGAACATTAAATTTCTGAAATATAAACCCATTTTAATTTTTTATCATTTTGGACCTAATGACATCTGATAAAAAATATTTTAAAACACTGATACATGTTTTTTAATATTAGAAAAAAACCAGTAAAAATGAATAAGAGCAATAAAATCCAGAAATATACTAATAGAGTAATACATGATCATTGAGTGTGGTTCATTCAGGAATAAAAAAAATGGTTCAATAATTGCAATTTATTAATAATTCACCCCATAGCTGGGCATGGTGGCACATGCCTGTAGTCCCAGCTACCCAGAAGGCTGAGGCAGGAGGATTACTTGACCTCAGGAATTTGAGATTACAGCCTAGGCAATAGAGCGAGATCATGTCTGAAAAAAAGATTACCCTAATAAGTTAAAAAAATTCTCAAAAATGGAAGCACATGATAAATTTCAACATTCAAGTCTGAAATAAAAACCCTAGTTTTAAAGTGAGAGTCTAGAATACATGACATGATGAAATATATGCTGAGCCAAGGGGAGCATTTCTGTTAGCTTAAAAAAAAATAGGGATGACTGTTACCTATCAATTGAAAAAATTGTCCTAGAAGTGTTGTGCTCATAGCACCTAAACTGAATTTATTAATGACACATCACAAAACCCCACTTTGTAGATATGGCAACTAAGATTCAGAGTGGTAAAGTGACTTGGCTAAGTTCATTATAAAAGGTATCCATGTAACAAAAACATTTGTACCCTCTTAATATTTTGAAATTTAAAAAAATAGAGAAATCAACATTTGATTTTCGGCTCTGTTCTGGTTCTCAGTGATTCTGAAGTCCATTTATTTATTCAACAAATATTGACTGAAAGTCTATTATGTGCCTGTTCTCCCAGGTGCTGAGCAAAGGGCCTATATCTTATGGAGATTGCATTCTGAAGTAGAGACATGTAATAAAAAAGTAAACAAACAAATGCATGATGTAATTTCACATAGTAATAAAACAAAAATAAAGAAATAAGGCAGAGTGCAGTGTATGGGAATCTGATACCTCTTTTAGATAAGGTGGTCAGAGAAGGCTTTTCTGAATGGGTGACATTTGAGAAAAGATGAATATAGATTCTTACAAGCTATAAGCTATGGGTAAACAGTTTGGATTTTATAGTAAGTATAATTAGAAGCTAAGGAGTGTTTTTAGTAGGGGAGAGACATGAACGATTTATGTTTGTAAAAAAATAGTTCTGGTCTGTGTGTGGAGAATGAATTAATGGGGACAAATAGGAAAATAGTAAATCTGGACATTAGTCAAGTGGCTGCTGCCTAAGTTCAGAGGAGAGATAGCAGTGGCTTGGATTAAACGACCATAGCCATGGAAGTGGCAAATTTGGCCCCATTTTGGGATATATTTTAAACATAGAGCTGACAGAACTTGCCATCTCTGCATAACTATAATAGCATTTAGTAATAGTCATTGTAAATGTTTAATGTTTCTTACATGCTTTTTAAATATTTTATATTTTGAGGTTTACTATAACCCTAGATTTTTAAATGCCCAACAATGTGCATTAATCTAATAGCATATTTATTATGTTAATGTTTCTGAATGAGAAAGTACTTATTGGTGTTAAATCATGTGAACAAATTACAGAAGTTTTTGTCAGGTTACTAAATTATTTTCTATTTAGGTAGTCTCTGAATTATGCACATACAATATTACACACATACAATATTAGGTACAGACAATATATATGACTTATATATATACTGCTCACTGCTTTCCAGGCTATATACCTTGTACAACTACATGAGCCCTTCTAAAAGACCTTGAAAATTTTTATCAGTAAATATTTTTCCATGATACTAGGTGAAAAGTAGATGCTAAATAAATAATGATTCATTTCTTAATTGATATCTCACAGTAGACATTTGATTTGAGAGTTAGGTAAATTTGTTTTTATTCCTATTATCTTTCCTTTGTAAGCAAATGGAGTGCTGGTTTCATAGTCATAACAAGCCTAGAGGCAATAGTTGATTTTTGGTTTTAATATGGATATTGTTAACATTTCCTTATTTTCCTTCTAATATAGTTTCCTCATGAATCAGTGAATAATTTTTTTAACCAACCTTTTTATGTTGCTACAAACTCCTGAGTCTTAATTTTTTCCTGAATGAAGATTATGTGGTTTACTCACTGTTGGATGTAAATCTTAAATCCAGAAGAATAAAGGCCTGTATTTGCAACTATAGCTACATTTGTAACAGAATCAATACCAAATGGAGTAATTGGTGATTTTATTAAGGCATCACATATAGTTTTACTCCTAGAGTTACATTTGGAATGAAAACTCCTGGGAGCTTGTATTAATTTCAGATTTTTGAAGCTTGAACTATTGTAGGCTTATAGTTTAAGGACTTTATAATAGTATTGGTAAAGGGGGCTGAATTTTGTTAAACTTGTTTTGGCTGGTGAAGAAGATGTTTCAATTTTGTTTGATAAACAGCTTTGTGAAATCAATGAAACTTGATGGTTTAAGCATTGCCTTGTATATATTGCCTGATTGTAAAATCAATTGACAAATGGAAGTTGTGAATCACTTAGTGAAGCCTGCATGAGGAGAACTACAAATGATTTTTATGCACCTATCCAAACTGCACCTATCCAAAACTAGTTCTTTTAAAATGTCTGTCTTTCATGATAAAAGGTATAATGAATATACTATATATTCTAGATAGTTTGAATCAAACATAAATATAAATGAAAGCCTCACTGAGACAAAAATATTTCCTAAATAGAACAGCATATAGTAAAAACTGCAAAGACTAGGATATTTTGACAAATAGAGTACTGTGATTAATCAGATTTTCTGTTTCTTGGAGGCTCTTTTTTTCGGTTGAAAAATATTTCTAAACATCTTTATTCCAATTTTCCATTTTAATAAATTATATACAAAACACAGCTGATCATTTATTGAACATTAGAAACTTTTTTCTGAGTTGAGGGTTATTCTCTGAGTAGCAGTTATAATTGTTTTGATATCAATTAAATGAATTATTGCAATGTAGGGTAGCATATGTCCATTATAAGTTTAAACAAAATCCTAAATATTTAGAGTACACAGAATATTTGAATGAATACCAAAAATGAGAACTTACCACAAACTTAAAACCATCCAGATTCAAATAATTTCATATTATATATCTCTTTTTTAAATATATGCAGAATAAGAAGCATGCAGAAGTACCTAGGTATTGCAGCTATAGTAATGTATGTATCTTTCAAAATTTAAGCTTCTATAGAAAAGGTCAGAATACACTAAATATTTTGGAAATCTTTTCATTTAGATTATTGAATATTGAATTTTTATATATTAATATTAAAGTACAAGTTTTGTTTCCAATTGAAAGTACCTGTACAATATAAATTGTATATAAGTTGAAACGTGGCATTGCATATATTTTAGAAATGGGGCAGTAAATTTATTAATGGATGCTTATTACCCCTATAATTAATTCTATTAAAATGTTTGTCCCCATCAGAATTTAAAATAATTAAAATCTATGTTTCATA
Organism: Daubentonia madagascariensis; assembly: GCA_023783475.1. Lineage (NCBI taxonomy): Eukaryota > Metazoa > Chordata > Mammalia > Primates > Daubentoniidae > Daubentonia > Daubentonia madagascariensis. The sequence goes on from JAKFHU010002088.1 coordinate 464,610, forward strand.
GATCTATATAATAGTACCTATTCTCAATAAACATTTTATAAATTTATAAAAATTTTGTTATAAGTTTGCAGGAAGCAATAAAGTAAAGATTATGGATTAAGGTTTTTTCCAAAAGAACCTTTATATATAATGAAAAAAAAACAACCTGGATTTTGATCTTGACTGATAAGGAATATGTACATAAAGCAATTGTTTCTTGTTCTCCTGCTTATGTTGAATATTATTGTAGTTTTCAACAGAAATTCATTTTTTTCTTGTTCGTTAGTTTTAATAAGGATATCTTCCATAGAACCAGCAAAATGTTGACATGATCACGAATGATTTTGTAGTTTCAATATAAATTGAACAAATTCAGCCAAACCACCAGGCAGAATAGCTTAAATTACTTAATGTCAAAAGCATATTACTCCACTAGAATTCAGTCCTTCCTATTGTAATATTTTGGCAATTAGGGCCAATATTCATCATATTTTGATGTTAATGATAATATGACAATATACAATATCAATTGTTTGAAAATCCTGCTTCCTTTTAGCCAATTTCCCAGCCATTTCTCAGACATGTCAATCATTCTTATGGTCAAGATGGTGGCTGAAGTTTTAGCCATCACACCTGCATTACTGGCAGCAGGCTGGAAGAAATGATGAGGAAGAAAGCAGGCAAAGTCAGGCTTCAACCATGTTTTAAATAAAGTTCTGAGAAGGGGTTATAAAACATGTCAGAATTTAGTACCTTGACCAAACTTACCTTCAAGGGGAGGAGAGAGATGTAGTCTTTATTTTGGGTGGCCACGTGCCCAGCTAAAAATTGTGCAGTCTATTACTATGAAGGAAGAAGAAAATGGATATTGAAGATTCTAAAAGTCTTTGTCGTCATGCTCATCCTTATCACTCTATAAAAACTACATTCTATAAAGCAACAAAGGAATTCCAGCATGATGTATGAAAGTCTTGGCGCTCAGGAGGGAGAAGGGGAGAGTAGCTTGCAGGTGATAAGCTGATAGGACCCCAGAGAAAGAGGAAGCAATTTTTAACATTTATCTAAAAGTGAAATTTTAGAGAAAAATAGTCTAAAGATTATGTTAGTGCTGCTATAAAAAATATACCACAGAGTAGGTGGCTTAAAACAACAGTAGTTTATTCTCTAACAGTTCTGGGGTTTAGAAGTTCAAAATTAAGGTGTCAGGAGAGTCATACTCCTGCTGATATTCTAGGTAAAAATCCTTTCTTGCCTTTCCCAAGCTTCTGGTTGTGGCCACCAATCCTTGGCATTCCTTGAGGTTTATAGCAACATCACTCCATTCTTTGCCTTTGTGGTCACAGGGCTTTCTCCCTGGGTGTCTTAGTGTTAACATGTTGTTACCCTCCTCTTACAAGGACATGTACCATATTGGATTAGGGTCCACCTTAATAACCTCACCTTAACTTGATTACATCTACAAAGACCCTGTTTTCAAATAAGGTCACATTCACAGGTACTGGGGGGTTAGGACTTCAACATATCCTTTATGGGGACACAATTCAACTCATAGTTTGGTATTTCTAGAAAGTATACTATTTGGTTAACTTTAGAAATCCAGACTCAAATAGTTTGTGTTTTGGTTTTGTTTTTATAATGAGCTTCCTCTATGGTTAAAGATTTACACTATTCTTTAAGACTTTTGGATTATGATTTTTGTTATTGCTGATGTGTTCATAGGCAAAAACAGGCTTTACGGTGGTCCTAATTGTTAGGATACGCCCATCTAGGTTTTTTTTCCCTTCCCTTTACAGAAAACCATTCCCTTGAACATGACATCAGGCATCATGACTTCTTTGTAATTTCTGTGTATGTGACACATAGTGTATATATGACTTTATTACTAAGCTGTGTGCCTAGCGTCTTTGAAGTTTGCACTTTGTATCTTGCCTTAAATTCAGTGTATATCATATAACTTACTCAAAGAAGATTCATTTACAATCTGTTTTCTTCAACTTTACATGCTATTATTATAAGATTCATAATATAGTTTTTCAGTTTATCGAAGATTAGATTTAGTGCATTAAATGGTAAAGATTGTATACAGGCAAGTTTACAAATCATGAGAATAATGGCCAAAAACCTGACTTCTGGAAGATGTAAAAGAGATCAACACTCACAAAAACATTTTTTAAAAAATGCATGTACACTTATGTGCTCACATATGAACAGATTCAATACCCCCCCATCAAAGATGGCAGACTGAGGTCATTTATTACCAGTCCATTATACCTCAGAAAAACTCATGAATATACTTAGTGATGACCCCAGTTGATATCAATAAAAGTTGTATTTTTATATATCTTATTTGTCGTATACGTCTGTAAGTATTTCAATCTAAGTTGTTTAACATTTGCTTTTTAAAAGATAGCATTTTTGAGGTCTTACAGGTACAAATTTTAATTCTGTAAAAAAATTTACTCAACTAGAACAGCTTACTTTATAATAGACAGTAAGTATTGTTTTTAAAATAAAATTGTTACTTTTACCATCATTTGATTTTGATTTATTTACATATGTAGAATTACTGTATTAGAAAATAGAGTAAATTATAAGTCCTAAAGAAAACCATGTTTAAATGAAGTTAAATATATTTACATGCTTTGTATGGTCACAGCAAATGGGATTAAGTTTATCTCCCTGCTGTGTGTTTCAGTGGAATGCATGCTTTCCTACTCCCTATGATTAGCACAGGCAATTTAGCAATATAAAAGTGAAGATATTTATCAGTGTGTGGGTTTATGGCTCTTAATGACACTCAAAATATTTTAGTTCAAGGAATTGGGATAGACTTGTGGAATAGAAAGTTTTAAAGAAGATATTATCATTGTGCATGTCATATAAAGGTTATATAACTTCATGTGTATCTTCTTGTCTTTGCAGTGTGTGCAGGAACAGAGAATAAACTGAGCTCTCTCTCTGACCTGGAACAGCAGTACCGAGCCTTGCGCAAATATTATGAAAACTGTGAGGTAGTCATGGGCAACTTGGAGATAACCAGCATTGAGCACAACCGGGACCTTTCCTTCCTGCGGGTAAAGCTGTCTCTTTCTTTCTCTTCTCTTCTTCGTGAGTGGACAGTGGTGTCATGATGCATAAAGGCAGACATGCTTGCTTGCACCTGCTATCTGTGTTCTTCTGCCTGGCAGGGACCATGACTGCGGGCAAAAGATAAGAGATACAGAAGCATACCTAGGAAAAGAACAAGAGTTACAAAGCCATAATGACTGATGCCCCAAGTGTAGAGCAGTTACTGTTGCCCTAAGATTGATGAAAGATTCTGTCAGGGTGTAGTACATGACATCTAGCAAGTCTGTTTTTTTCTGACAGTCTAAGAACTAGGATAGTCAGAGGACCAATCAAATAAGAATTGTTAACTTTTAACCGGTCATCTCCTTTTCTGCCCTTTTTCTGTCACTTTGGATTTTTTAGATTATTTTATATTACCATAAGGAGACGAGCACTGTCACCGAGAAAAAAAGCTTCTGTTTTTGAAAATCTACAAATAATTTAAAGTAGACACAGGAAATCACAAGTACTTATGTAGATTGATATATACATACACATGAATGCATATATTTATATATGAAGTTACCCAGAGTCAACCAGTCCTTTTGGAAACTTTTCTCTTGGCTTTCATTTGTCCTTATTCTGTTAAACAGGCTATTAGTGCTAATGCTTACAGTTTCTTCAGTTTCGCTTTCACTGGAATAGGCTTAGGAAAATCAGAACTTCAAAGGCACTTGGACAGAGTGAAATGGGGATGCGGTCGTTGCACAACTAAGAATCTATTCTTTATACAAGAATTACTAACGTATATTTTATACAATATCATCCCTAGAATATATTTGCTCTTATAAGGGTAACAAAATAGAATGACAATAGCCAATTTTTAACCTTTAGAAATATGAAAGTATCATACAGATGTTTGAGTAACAGGGTCTATACTTTTGGATATCTACTTTTTTAGAAACCATTTTGAACTAAAAAATAAGATGTTATTAGAATGAACAGATTTGGGAAAGAATATAAGGATGGCCAGGGTTTCTGCCTGGAACAAGAAATATGTTGTTTCTTTAAAAAAAGTAATGGTCATTTCCTAACTAGTGTCTCTAAAATTTCATGTAAACTTTGTACTAACCCATGTACATATCTGTATTTTAATATATGTATTTAATGATAACTCTAATAGGTTTTTTGCTCACTGATAAAATCTGTTTTGTTTCATGTATCATTTGTTCCTTTAGAAAAAATAATTTTTATCATGACATATATTATAAATGGCAGTCTTTATACTGAATAAGATTAAAATGTCTTTTATATCTTTTATAATTTTATAATTCTTAAGCTCTTATAAGGGTAACAAAATAGAATGATCAAAAATAGACTATAGTTAATTTTTAACCTTAGAAATATGAAAGTATCATATATTTATCATATATTCATTCATTCAACAAATGGTCTTAGCCCAAGGATATAATGGCAAATAATCTATTGTACCTGACTTCAACAATCTTGAAGAGGATTATAGATGTGTAACATATGAGTACTGTATATGTGCATGTGTATATGTGTATATAAGGTATATTATATATGTGTGTACACATGTATGTTATAAATTATCTATATTATATATGTATAATTTTATAGTTGCTAAGGCAGAAATAAGAACCCAGAATCAGGATGAAGGTATGGTCTTGTGTTAATGGTAGAAGTGCATGCTGGGCAAAGAGAGGAATGGCTAATTTTGAAGGATTAAGGAAAAGTTTTATCAAAGAGGTACTTGAATAGAATATGAAAGAAGTGAGTAAAAGCTTATAAGGTGAGTAGATTGGAAGATCAGGGCATTTCAATGTGAGTAACATAAGTTAAGGCTTAGAGGAAGGCCCTAAGTCAGAGTTAATAAATGTGTACTTAGTGTGTACTGTTTTAGACACTAGGCATATACATGTGATTGAATCACACTTGGTTCCTGCCCTCAAGGAACCTGCAATATAGTGTGGATGACGAAAAAGTCTGGGATGGAATAAAATATTACGTTGAAGAGGTAGAGAGCCTTATAGTATAGATAGGTATTTAGGAGACATGAGCATTCAACTGACAAGTTCACATTTTGTGATTAGATAAAATAGCCAAGGGAAATTGAAAAGAGTAAGATCAAGAAGTGGGCCAAGGATAGATCACTCTGGATGCCCCATTCTCTGTTTCTTGATGAGCTCAGTGTTATAACTACTCTTCTTACTGAGCCTTGAATGCATGGATTATTTGCCAAAGTCTACATAATACTACTGTATTAGATGATCCATTATTTCAAATTATACCTTAGAATATGCTAAAAACTCTCCATTTAATATAAAATTTCATTACTTCTGAAAACCACATTATGGTTCATTTGTACTGTTAGTAGCTTCCCTCCAAAATACATAATCTTTCCATTATTAACAATTATAATAAGTAGAGTCCATGTGAAGAAAATCTAGTTACTTTACATTATGACATCCTTTCCTATAAGTTTTGAATTATATGAGTAGTAAACTTGATTTAACCTATTGTATGGATTTCATAGCCCTCAGATATATTTATGTAACTGTGACTCATTGAACAACTTCTTACAGAGTTTTTACAGTTTCCCTTCCCCTAAGAATGACCCAAATATATAATGTGTTTAGAGAGTGGATAGTGATCTTAAATTTCATTCTGGATTTACTTCTGTCTTTAGGGACTTAAGAAATTACCTTTGTTTTTAAAGGATTTTCCATCCTTATTTTCCTCTCTAACTAGCAAGGTAGTAGTGTTTTGTTTTGTTGTTTATTTTTTGTTATTTCTATGATCCATGACAACAGTTTCTCCAGGTACCTATTTACCTTATTCACCATCTGCATAGTCGGTATCTAGAATAGTACCTAAAATATAGCAGGTATTCATCAAGTGTTTGTTGGATGGACAAGTGAATAAGTCCAAGTGAATAAGTATTTTTCTTAAATTGTAGATCTCAATTTCATATATGACACGATCTCTAGATAACCATGTAAGTCTTTCTTCATAGACATGTTGTTTCAATGTGACCCACACAGAGGCCAAATGTGTGGGAATAAGACCCAGCTGGGTCAATCAGAATCCCTTCCCATGAAGATCTGGAATTGTGACCAAGAACGTTTAGTTTCTGTATGAGTTGCTTGATCACTTGGGTACCAGAACACAGTCATCTTTTGTTTTGTGGTTTGAATAACAGAGGAAGCTGTGCTGATAGAATGGAACCAACACACTGAAACATATAAAGAGCAGAAACAGACAGTCTTTACCCCAAATTACTGATAGGTGAACCATTCATTTCCAAGTTCCAGTTTGCTTCTGAAGACTGATTGCATTCCAGCCATTTTGGCCCATACTCCTGCAACTTTATAGTAATTTCCCTTTTTTCCCCATAAACTAGAATAGGATTGTTTCCTTTTACTATAACTAAAATGCCCCATCTAATACATCTCCCAAGATTTCAAGAACACAGCAAAAGTGGGCGTTTGAAATTGGATTGAAGATGTACTTAGAAATAATCTTAAAAAAAGCTCCTATATTTTGGAGATATTTTCCTTAATCTTTGTTAGGTACATTTTGTTGAAATACTTTTAAATGCATTCTTTTCAAGATGCTTTTATTATAATGATCTTGATGCTTATCTCTATAAACACCTTTCAGACCAGTGTTCTTTTAACCTCCAGTTTTTGCAATTCATTTTGGGGAAAGAAATCCAGTTGACTATGTTTAACATTTGACCCCTGAGGAATCACATAGTTAGCTAGAAAAGGGCCCTAAAACTTATTTACTATGTATTTTATCACCATCACAAGGTTAAGACATATCATAGAAAGCAGCAAGGCATAAAAATCACAGATTTTGTGTTATTGTCTTATTCTTTGTGAACTCTCTAACATAAGGCAAAATGTAGTAAGTAATGGGAATGAACTATTAGACCTTTTACCCTCATTAGAATTCCTGGGAGCTTTCTCTCCTTTGTCATCCTGTTGGTCTTCCTTGCTACTGCTGGCATTTAATAACTCAGTGCATCTAAAAAGGTGCCTGATCCACCAGCCTTACACTTTAAATTTATTTTCTGTTTTATATATTCACTTTAAGTAAATAACTATTAAGTGTCAGCTATGTATAAAACAGTGTGATATGTGATGTAGAGTATATATAAAGAGTTTTGACACCTTGTCCATTTCTATAATAGGTAATAATTTTTAATCTGTGGCATGAATTTGATTGTGTGCAAATTGTTTTCTAAATAGTGTATATTAGGATTATGAAGAGAGAAATTTATTTAACAGTTGATGCATGGACCTCGAATAGTAACAATATCAGTAATCCATTAGACCTCTGTATGCTGTACTCTAGAAGCCCTAAATCTTAATCATTATACATATATTTTATTTCTTAAAAGAGACGAAAAGTACAGCAATACATTAAGATACCTTTTAAAATAGCAGCATTAATATTCTATTATTGATAGCAAAAGGCAATGACTTTGAAAAAGGAAGTATAGTTTTTTAAAGCAAAAAGATAAAAAATAGTATCTTCTCTCAGATAATGAGCAAGAAACACATGTTATGAGAATGTAACAGATCTTGAAAAACATAATTTTCTTTCATTACATATTTGGAGGAGCTATATGGATTTTTGAATATACAAGAAATGATGCCAAAAATTTTGTATTTTTAAAAATAAAACTTTTAAAATCATGTAAGTAGTTCATTTTTCTCTACCAAAGAAAATGTTCTATTTTTAAATTCAAATATAACCTTGATCTTTTAGTTAATAATTAATATTTTATAATGCTATGGAGCTGTCATCCTCTTTTATTAGGATATGTATCAGATTCTTCAAATATGAAGATGTTGCTTTTCAACCACTCTTCTTAGAACATCATATTTGCATTACTTTCCCAGTGCTGGTAAAGGACCTGTACTATTTCATTGTCTTTCTTACATATATTCCTCTTCTGACTAATTACAAGCATTTGCAGAAAGGCAAAGAAAGCTGTAACTCAGACTGCAAGATGCTGACTGGCTTACTGGAACCTAAGACCTCCTTGGTTTCATTAGTATGATATTACTATAAAGTCAGGAGTGATGCTTGGCAATAATGAGTTTCAAGTTGCAACAAGCAACCATGCTTTGGCCCATCCCTTAGCTGTTTTCAGTAAAGGTGAGCAGCCCGCCAGGCTTAATATAAAATTCTGAAGTATTTTCATTTCAGCCTACTTCTAGCTTTGTTGTCTACATTTTATTGTCCTCTGGCAGTTTGAAGCAGATGACTAGAATTAAATCCAACAGTATGGTGGGTGGTTTTTATATTTGTTTGTTTTAGTTTCTTGTATCTTCCTTGAACACCTTTAACTCTATGCCTGGGCTAAGGTATCTACTGCATAGCATAGTTTAGCAAAACCCCATGGTGAAGGGTTCATATTTAAACATAAATAGATAATTTATAAAGTACTTATTCTTTTGGGTTAGAAAATGATTTATTGAATGGTTTGTTTATATACTGGCTACCATTTCCTGTTTGTTTATTTTTAGTTCATTAAATACCAAATAGAATGACTCGTATGGAAGAGATTGTGTTGAAGAGATTGAGTAGAATCAGGATGAGAAAAGTAGTTATATTTTAAAACATTAAAAATTGGAAAGGAAAACACTATTCAAATGAAACATCTATGGCATCGTAATGTGGATCTATGTGTGTTATATACTCACATTTACCAAAAAGATTATGTAAGTGCAACATTTTCTAATACGACAGATATATTTCAGCTGTACACACATTTTGATTGAACTGTATAGTAAAATAGTACAAGCCTGAATTTTTTTTTTACTAAAAAACTGTGTGAGATAGAAAAGTGGTATATTTGTAACAATGTTAAATGGTGGACAATTAAATGAGATTTCTATATCGAGTATTTGTATTCTTTAGCTATTTATTCATTGAGCATAGTAGTCTAAGTTTTTCTTCCATGTCACTAATTGGGGCAGATGGCAAGAGAGTATTACCAAGATCAGCATCAAAATACTTAGAACTCACCATCATTAGGTTCAAAGAAACTGCACCTTCAAGAAATATATTGGTCAGGTGAACAAGTATTAGAATAAGATAGAGTGCTCTAACTTTAATTTCTCTTTCTGTCTGAATTTCATGTAAACTGCTTTTGTGGTAAATGTAACATATTTACTGTATTTAGATGGCATTCTTTTAGCTGAGTGAAATGGTAGTACTAAAAAGGAAGCAGAAAGAATAATATTGTAACATGCCAGTTGGGCAAAAGCAGACGTTCTGGGTTAAATAGAATTTTCAAAGCTTTGATAGTTTCTGAAAGCTGTTTCTAAAACTGCTAAACATAATACATATGCAATTTCGTATATATGTATTTACAGCTGGCTTTTAAATTGAAACTTGATTTCATACTAAATCTAATCATAGAACTTTTATTGCATTTGAAAAAGCTATGCAATTTACACTTGGCTTAGGAAAAAATATATATTTTTTTTGCTCAGAGGTTAAGTACCATTTAATCTGAAAATATACATTGACTCAAAATTCTGATGCTCTTTCACCAATTCTACAAGATAAGTCAAAAGATAAAAATGTCTATATTCTTTATTTGGCATTTATTTAAGCATATTTTTAAAACTTTCTTCTTAATCATTTAAATGCAATATTAAGTAAAACATATTTAAGAGTTTTCTCTATATCTTAAAAATATTAAAAACAAAATAAAGTAGTACCTATAATAAAAATGTACATTTAATAAAAAATAAATATTTGAAGGAGTAGTATAAGGAAAGATAGAAATAAGAAATAGTCTAGTATTTATAATTCTAATATATAAATATGTACATATATTGTAAAAATAAATTAGTGACCATTTATGTTTATATATTTGTAAATGTAAATTAGCAACCATTTTTTAGGATTGAGAATCAAATTAGTATAAAATATTAACCCTATATAAGGTTTCTAAGAGAATATTATTAAAAATAAAACTACTTAATATTGAAAATAACTTGTTTATTATTAATAAAAATAATTAATAATAAAATTGCTTTAGGAAGTTTTCTAAGCCCCTAAATTGCAAAACACTTTTCACAAAAAATGCCCATGTTGTAAATGTGATTAAATTAAAAATGAATTTATTAGAATGCTGAGCAGATGCAAAGTGTTTCTTAATACCTCTTGGGGTTCTGGTATTTAAATTTGACTTAAATGTGCATTTAATGAATATATAGGCTTGTCTTAACTTTAAGTAAAGAAGAATCCAAGAAACAAATCCATTTCACTCTATGATTCTTTGATTCTCTTTGCTCAGGGAAATTAAGTGTATAAAGATTATTTCTTCACCTCTTTTATTTTTGAGTAGCAAGGACCTTGGTTCAAAGAGAGAGAACAAATAATATTTATGTGATTTTTTAAGACTAACAAGCATTTTAGCAATGGGCTATCTTTTAATTCTAAAAACCAACACTGAAATATAATGAAATGAAACCTTTTTTCAAAATTTATAGCTATGTACATTTTCATTAACTTTATTTTTCTCTGACTCTTAAAATGAAACACTTTGTTTTCTTTCAGAAAAAAAAGACAGAATTAAACTTGAACAATTTTGCATGAGACCAAATCAATTTTAAAGGTCTCTCTTCAATCACATAGAGTGTAATTTAAAGATCAAAGGTGTAAAAATAAAATGTGAAAACTGTTGCATTTAGAAACACTGTAATTATTTCTCCTGATCCCTAGTTTGAACCCATTTACTATAAAATATTATATTAAAATATATAATGGAAGTGGTAAAAATTAAGTTATTTGTTTTAGTAAATATGAGCCTCTTCAAAATCATTTCTTTTAACTCTCTACCTGAAAATCAAAATATGTAATTCAATGTTGAAGTAAACCCTCTTCAAAAATTTGGTGCTAAATTTGTTTCCAAAAATAAAAGTGCCTATCGTGGCACCTAGCATCTGGTATGCACCCAGCAAGAGGTGGCTAGCTGTATCTAACTCTGTCGGCCTTCTTCCTTTCCTAGACACCCCAGTCAGCAACTATTGAGCCATGCTCTGAAGACTTGACAATACACTTTTACAAAGCCTTTTTAGAGGTTCAGTTTTGGGGGTAGCAGTGATTTTGTATTTTTAGAGAGGTGAAATTGCAAGTCAAACACTTGGTTGTTTTTAAGAGGCAGTCAATAGTTAAAAATGTATGAAGACTCTACACAGTTTGTGAGGGTTGTTTTGATAATCTAAAGAACATTTCATGGAAGCACTAGGAGGCATTCATCAAAAAAATTAGTAAGGTATTAATTAAGCATTGGGAAGAGTTCATGAAAGAAAAACAACAGGAAGTACAAGCAAATACGGATTTTATACCTGGGTTATATTACTTTCCTCCCTCAAACTTGTCATCTTCTTAGGATAAAGTCTAAAATTCTTGTTAAGTTTCTATAACCCTGCCTGTAACCCTTATCTTCCCACTGTCACTGATGACATTACAACTTACTGGCCATCTTTCAGTCATAGCCGGCTTCGTTTCTGTATTCAGCTCTGTGTAACTCTACTGCCCTTCCTCTCATTCTCAGACTTTCTCCCATACAAACACATAGATACGCACACTTATTCCTGTCCTGCCTACATTCTGTTCAATTTTTAGGTCTGTAATATAAATCACGTCTTCAGGGATGTTTTATTAACTCCCATGTCTTACTGAATTCCTCCCATTACATACGTTCATAGCACCCTGTGCTTCTTTGTAGCACTTCCACTATAGCAATTATTTAAGTATTTGTACTTTCTGTCTATTCTCCTAAATAATAAGTACCAGGCAAAGACCATGTCTAGTTCATTGGAGAATTCTAGCATACAACACAGTGTCTATCATATGGTGGCTGCTCAGCAAATATTTGTGAAATAAATAAATAAATAAATAAATAAGTGTGTGTGTGTGTATATATATATATATAAAATCACAATAAGAGTGAATTCTTTTATTCTTTATAACCTTGTTAATCAGGAAAAAAAATTGCACAGGAATTACTTCATGCTTACCTAATTGAAGTTCCTCTTAGAGTGTCAGAGTCTATACTACCTTTCATCTTATGTTCTATGAAATCATTTGGTTAACAATAAGTGATATGCTATTCTGTAGTGAAAACATGGGAAATTTAACTTACATACACTCATACATAAAAATTTAACAGATGCAGCTTATTGCCTGAATTGTGAGACTTGAGCAAAGCCATATAACCTTCACAACCTTAAGTATCTCCTTCTGTGACCTGCCTTGAGCACCTGTGAATCCCTCAATTAGCATGATCCCCTATATCCAGTTACTCTTTATAAACTAAGATCTCTATGCTTTTGCATGTAATTTTCTTCCTCAATGGAAAATTTTTCTACCCTTCTCCATTTGAAAAATCACACTTCCTCTAATAACTTGTTGTAAATTAAGTTATCTCTACTCCCCCAACCTTAACATGTTCCCTCAAATTCAATCTGTGTCCTCATCCCCACCCTCACCATGGAGACAAGCAGAATTAATGTCTTTCATCATTTCCCCATAGTACTGGTGCATATCTGTGCTATAATATGTGTTACATTGTGTAGGAAAGTGTTGGACTATGAGATGTACTATGCATTTGTGTCATGTATATAGATATTGTACAGAGTAAATGTTCAGTCAACTTTTATTCTTTGAACCTATTATTATTTGAATAGATAAATCAGCTAGGTTAAGTGGTTTTCTTCTAGTGAATCTTGTTATACTGGAACTATATTCTCTGTAATAAGAAACACAGTATAGTAGTCTCCTTTTATGTTGGCATGGACTAACACCTGATAAATACTATTTGTTGAAATAGGTGCAAGGCAGTGTGCTGTTTTTATGCCTAGCTCCACCTCACGCTCCTTATTACAACCCTATGAATAAGTGTTATTATTCATATTTTATAAGTGATGATACTTAGGCTCAGAGAAATTACATGACTTTCTCAGGACCACACAGCTAATGGGCAAAGTGAGCATTTTAACCCAGTTCTTTCACTTTAAACTTTACACAATTGCACTTTGCCTTGCTGCTGCCTACTGTTTATCAACGACCCACCCATCTGTTACTTAGAGAGAACAGAATTTTAGTAGGAAAGTTGGTACAAGGAAAGGAGATTTTTATAAAAACAGAAAACTTTCAGAACTAGATTGACCGTAGTGGAAGATAGGCCTTGGTGGAACCACAGCAGTTGGGGACCCTGAATAGACCCAGGATTACTCAGGGCAGAGGGCAGCGAGTATAAGGAAAACCCCACAGAGAATTTGGAGGCAAATTAACCTACTTCACTGTTTAGATTTTATAGTCAAAAGAATTAAACATTCACTCATTCAGCAGGTGTTTATTGACTGCCAACTCTTTGAAATTTGTTGCATTGTGTTTTATAAAGAAGTACAGAGCTATGTTAGTTAACAGTCCCTAGCCCAAATTAAATAAATGTCAAAAGAATGATAGTACAGAGAGTAAATGCCACAGACATTCCTAGAATGGACTCTAATCCTCTTGAAAACAAGAGCTACATCTTATCTGTCTTTATATCCCCAGTGTCTAGCACCTTGCCTGGCACAAAATGAAAGGTGCAAAATAAATAATAAGTGATTTGATAGTGTATATTTGGGGGGAGGGTTAATAAAAAGATTCATAGAGGAAATAAACCTTGAGTTAGTTGTAAAAAAAAAAAGAATAGGGATTAGGAGAGAATAGAGAAAATATAGGATATATTCTAGGTATACTTCCACTTGAAAAATCCCCTCCATTTTCTATTCAATTTACAGATGTGGAGGCTAGAAAAGAAAAAAAGGGGGAAGCATTTATTTGTGGTATTGGGAGGACAGAGTTGAGACGCAATGGAAATGGGGAAGTGGTAGGACATTAAGGTTGAAAAGGGAGGGCCAGATTGTTGTGAGCTGTTAAGATATGACAAGTTATTAATAAATTAAAACAAGCCCAGTGGCAGGAAGAAAGTATTATTTGAGGGAGTTTAATTGTATGAGTATGGTGTCATTTCACATACAAGGAATTCAGTTGATAAGCGCCTGGAATCAGTTGCTTGAAGCGGCCGTTGAAAGCAGGGGATGTATTCAATAATCATTGTAAAGAAAGACTTGATAAAGATTTAATGACTAACTGAATAGAGAGATCGTGGGTGAAGAAGTAGACAAAAAGGCCCTGAGATCTCAAATCTGGGCAGTTGGGCAGATGTGTTGTCCTGGTAGCAAAAGGGAGAAAGGAAGGACAGCATATTCTTGTCAGAGATATCTGGTGGCTGCCTTCTTGAGTTTCTATCAGATTTTCAGCAAGACCCCCCCCCCCATTGGAAATGTGCTTTGCATCCCAAGTAAGGTATACTGTCTAGGGCTCAATGTCAAATGTCAGGAGAGTAGCCAGAGAGTGAAAGTGTTAGTAAAACACTTATCAGTATAATTTTATTTGCAAAGACCAGGTGACTACAGCATTTATTTCAAACTCCAAAATCAGATTCAGCAAATAAGAAGTTGTGCTTAAGCCTTTTGGGGCAATAATCTAGTTGTCTTTCCAAAAGATGTAGTCCCCTGCAAAGGTTGGCTTAACCTTTTGTTTACTGAATATATTAATAATTACAATGCATTTAGAATCAAGATGAGGAGTGTCATTTTTATTGCAGTAACTAATTTGAAAGCAGTCCTGGTGATAAAGTTCACAGATAACTCTGTTCTGGCAAAGTTCCATTTAAATTTCCTTTATTTTCAGTTACAGGACTTAACAGATATCAATGGATTTGCCTTAGTTAGGTGGTTTGTCCTGAGTTCTCATTCTCTTTCAGTGGGGAAGTTGCAACAGTGACTGCTTTATTGTTCCCCATGAAGTAGGCTGTTGGAAAAGTATCAACATTCATAGATTCAGAAACCCAACATCCTTCCTAAGGGAGCAGAGGGCACAAGCTAACTAACATGTGGTACAAATAAAGAGGAATATGGTAACAGGGAAGAAGTTGAGTCCTTCAGAAAAGAATAGGTTTGGAGGAGGAGAGAAGTAAGCAATAGATATACTGGGGGCAGAATGGATTTTGATGAACTGAGAGGAAGCCACAAGTACAGGAATATGCTCATAACTGAAAGCATGTGTTAAATGGGCTCCAGAGTGTTTTCCAAATAGCCTAGATTTTAAATCTTTTGAGTAGGATAGCTTTACCTTATGGAGCTTTGACTCCTCAATTCAAGATTTATAAGGCACCTTTTGCCTCAGTATCTTTTATCTTTTTGATTGAGAGACTCTCAATTAAAATGCACAATTTGTCTTTTTAATTGAGAGATTCTCACTACCCCTGTCAAGTAATGGGACCATTTCATTTTTCTGATGAGGGCATAGAGGCACAGAAAAGTTAACTGACTTGCTTGGGGTCATGTGTCAATAGCTGGCAGGACTTAAACTCAGGACGTTCTGAAGAGATTTGCTGAAGAACTCATAACAAAGTCTAACTTTACAGATGACTAAGCTCAATTCATGTCCTCCGCATCTTTTCTTTTTTTTTTTTTTTAAGACAGGATCTTGCTGTATTGCCCAGGCTAGAGTGCAGTGGTATCATGATAGCTCACTGCAACCTCAAACTCCTGAGCTCAAGTGATCCTTCTGCCTCAGCTTCCCGAGTAGCTGGGACTACAGGTGCACACCACCATGCCCAGATAATTTTTTCTATTTTTGTTAGAGACGGGGTCTCGCTCTTGCTCATGCTGTGCATCTTCATTATAGAATTTATACTATCTTTGTGGCTTACAGAGAGGGAAACCTCAGGACAAATTGTTGTAAAGAATTTTCAAAGAGAAATATATCTTATTCTTTTTTAATATTTAATTCTTTAATCATGTCATGTTTAATAGTCTCTTACTCCCCAAGATATACATATGAAACAATCATATATCCCGTTAGCACCAATGCTGCTAAAGGGATAGTGGAATCAGTTGTCAGTAAACTGCTCAGCACAGATTCAACAGCTCTTCTCAGGCTACATTTGGACTATTATGTTCAGATAAAGGCCCAACATTTAGGGATAGAATTGAAAGACTAGAGTGAGTCTATAATAGGCAATTGGGACAATATGTTTCCAGAAAGCCATGTCTCAATAGTAACAGTTGAAAGGAGTTGGGTGTGTTGATCCTGGTGAGGAGTGTACTAAAGAAAGCATAGTAATTGTTTTCAGATATTTGAAGGCTCTCATAGAAAAGGGAGTGGCCTAGTTTTGCATTCTTCCAGAAGACAGAATTAGGCAACAGTTAAAAGAAGGCAGATTTTGGCTTAAAATAAAGATTTTGCTGACAATTAGAGCATTCTAACAATATAATGGGGTGCCTTGTTACATCGAGAAAATGGATAGGAACTCTTGATTGAACATCTTGTATTTTCAGGCACTGGGCTATTGGCACCATAAAACAGCAAGAGAAAAGATGAAATTAAAGAGGCTGACATGTTGTAAGCAGCCAGTTAATGTTAGTTTTCTTCCCTTTCTTGAGTGTTTCTTATATATATTCTCACAACAATCCAATGACATTGTCAATATTATTGACATTTTGCAGAGAAAGGCAAAGAGTCTACTAAAGTCAAACAGCAAGAAAAAGGGCATAGCTAGGACTTGATTCTATATCTCTCTATCTCCAAACCTCACATCCCTTCTATGCACTGCCGTCTCTGCCACAGAAACCTGCTCTCCTACCACTGTGAATACTCAGCCAAGGAAAATCAGGAAAGGAGGGACAGGGTTTCGTGCATGTGATAGGAAGTTGTTTAGAAAATTCTAAAGTCCTTTTATTCTTTTTGACTCTTCCATTGCCTTGAAAAGTGATGCTACTTCCCCAGAAGATTCTCTGTGCTATTCAATTTTACTTTGACTTCTAAAAAGATGGATCGTAACATTTCTAATATTCCAATGGTAGGTTTAATGAGGTGTTTGGGAGTAGCTGAATACCACTGCTTGACCCAAAATCTACCCCCTGATTTTCTTTTATAACTATTCACACAGTGAGACCCCGGTCTCTAAAAATAAAAAATAAATTAATGCAAAGAATAAGTATGATTGCTAAAGATTTGGAGCCTGAGGCTTTCTTTGTTTCTACTCTAGAAAAGGAGAATGACAAGAGTTAGAGTTGTTTAAGATATAGAGACACAACACTAAGATTTTTCTCCTTGATATAATGAGAAAGAAAAATTTTCACACAACATGATTCAGTGCTATTTAATGTACTTTATATGTATGTGAAATCATTTTGATTACCACTCTTTGGGAAACGCTGGACTCACTTGTCTGCAGTTACTCACACATAGTCCGTAATCTTAGAGACCATGCTCTGGCAAACTAATTCATAATGAGGTTTTAGGAGTTTGTGACTCTATGGACTTTTCCTATTAGGTTTTTGGCATGAATTTTAGGTTTTAGGGAATTCTACTAAAGGAGGTATTTGGGGGCCAGTGGCATTTCCAGATGTCATCTAATTTTATATCTCAGGGAATTTCCTAATGGAGCATTCCAATCTCAGGGGTTTTTTTTTTTTAGAAATTTTACCTTTTTGAAAGAGAAAGGACTTTGGTGTCTGGTAAATTCTACTTATTTGACCTTGAACAAATTTCTTTACCATTTTCAGTCCCAGTTTCTTGTTTGGTTTAAGAATTCCAACACCCATGAGGGGTTAAATGCAATAGTAAAATGTAAAGGATCTACCATAGTGCTTGATGTGTAATAGAGGTTCAAACATATGCTTCTTTTCCCAATTTTGAAATAAAGATATTTCTAGCAAAGTGCAAATCCACTTGACTTCTGCATTTAAACAATCTTGTTATCAAAAAGAATGTGAAATTGCTTTTGTGAGACATTAGAGTTGTGGTTAGGATAACGAGCTCCAATGTCAAGAGCATGGCTTGAGTCCTCCTTTATGAGCTGAATGAACTTGGGAAAGGTGTTAACTTGTATGTGGCTTAGTTTCTTTACTGCAAAATGGGTATATTAATAGCACCTGTTGGATTGTAGTAACTTTTAAATGAGTTAATACAAATGCTAAGAACATTATCATATAGTGAGCACTCCAAAATGTTTAATGATTAAGGCTTTTAATGATGTTTTAAAAAGTAAAATAATTTTCAGAGAAGAAAAATTCCAGAAAATATTTTCTTGAATTATCATTCCAGTGGACAAAATTTGCTATAAAACTAAAATCTCAGCAAATTAAAAAGAAAAAACAATCCCTAAACAAGTTTTGCACTGAAAAAACACTGTATACCAATCTTTGACATATAAGCATAGACTACAAAAAATTAATATTTACATGTTTTCAATTTCTAATTTTATTGCTATTAAAAAATTATCTATCCACCATTCTATTAAGCTCTATGTATGTGCTTGTATAAGACGAGTGAATCATTTAATTGGGAACATTAAACTTTTGGATTGTAGCAAATAGAACCCTGGTATCATCAGTATTTTGCTTATATTTGGTTACATATTTAGAAACTGTTGCTTCTCCAAATTAAATTTGTATATAAGATGTTTCATATATTCCTATTCCCTTTCCCCCTGCAAGCTAGCGAAGGGACCAAAAAGACATCTAATTAATATATGGCACCAAGTAACATAAACTTAAAAAAATTTCTAAAATTGAATAAATAATTTGATAAATTCTCATTTTATCTATTCCTTTGTAAAGAATTTTAGAGTAAGGATTATTATTTGTAGGTAACTCTCAGCATAGTGACCTTGAAATATTTATTAATATTTTTTTTTCTGATTTTTTGAAGTAAACAAAAAGTTTAGTCAGTTTGTAGGTTTTTTGGTAGCTCAAGTCTCCAAAATTCTTGTTCCGTAAGTCCTTTTTTCTTTTGTCATTAGAGAGAAGAAAGAAGAGAGCTGAAAATAAGGGATGGGAGAAGAAAAGAAAGAAAGGGAAAGAAAAGAGGAAGGCAAAGGGACAAAGACAGAGGGAGGGAGGCAGACAAGAAGGCAGGCAGGACAGTAAAGGCCCCACAGTGATTCTCCGTGATCCCTCAGAAGGGGAGGAGGTAGCAGGAAGCTCTTCACACAGTGTGGCTCTGCTTTTATCTGTCTTATATATTGGAGTTTTCTAAATAAAGTTTTATTTGAAAGAGGCGTCTCTGTAGCTAAAGTTTGCAAACTTCTAAGGTCTGTGTCAGCTGCTCCCAGCTGATGTTGGCTGGACTTCTGGGTAATGGTGGGGAAACTCTTCCCCAGTCACCCACTACAGCATTTGCCAGAGTCGGTGAAGATGAGTCTGCACAGGTCTCAGTTGAGCACCTTGGTGCACAGTGAGAACCTCAAGACCCTGTCAACCATGCTGGTCTTCAGCAGCAAGTGTTAAAGAATGTGTCAACTCTCTTTGTTTTGTTGAAAACTCCAGGGGCTGCCAAACAAATTGCCCACATATGAAGCTATCTTGGAGCTTTCCTTCTTAGAAAGAGCATGGGGAGAAGAGAAAAGAGTAAGGAGCTGGGCACCAGCATCCTTATCGTCCTTGAGCAAAGGAGGACGACATAATTCTGCAGGTTGATGGTCAGAATCAACCTCTGGGAATCAGACTGTCACCTTAATGAAGATTAATAGCTTGATAGCTTCATACTACTAAAACATAAAACTATAGCTATTACTTCAACTGTGTTTGCTGACTTTAAGAATATCATAGAATAATAAGAAAGCACATGAATCTTTACCTCTAATTAAAACATGTTTAATAAGCTAAAAATTTTAACCCTCATGGCAAAGGACGTATTTCATCCAATATATAATTCTATCAGTTTTTAGGAAGGAAAATGTAGATCAAAATTTACATTAAACAAAAGCAAAACCAACCAACCAAAGTCAAGAAAACTCTCTACTCATTACTGTTCTCTCAGTTCATTAAAAGAAATGGCAATTTTTCATTTTTAGCTTTGTCTCAAACATAGATCATCATGTATCTAAAGTGCTAAACAATTTTTCTTTATACATGGTTCTATATGCATGTATTACATTTTTATTATAAACAAATACGGTAAATTCCAGGTCAATTGTAAAGTGTACTAATTTAATTTAAATTATTACTTGAACATGTATAGAATAGTACTGATAAATTTTATTGCTTATTTTCAAAGTCAGTA
Organism: Daubentonia madagascariensis; assembly: GCA_023783475.1. Lineage (NCBI taxonomy): Eukaryota > Metazoa > Chordata > Mammalia > Primates > Daubentoniidae > Daubentonia > Daubentonia madagascariensis. Next base: position 484,821 of record JAKFHU010002088.1, read on the forward strand.
AAAATATGCCACAAGGATACATGTTCTAAATTAAGTTAACTTTGAACTATACATCCTGTTATGTGCCGGGCATTATGTTAGCTGTTAGGGATATCAAGATGAATAGGACCTTTCTTTGAACTTGAAAAGCTCACAGTGCAATGGGAGAAACAGATATCAGTCAAATTATTACAATGTGATAAATATTAATTAGTACATAGAAGTGTGAACAAAATGCTTGGGAAGCATGACATCAGGCTAGGAAAAATCCATAAATATGAATGAGGGTAATAAGGAGATGGTATAGTCCAATATGCATTGTATTTCTAGTACAAAGAAATCAGTCTTTGTTTAACTGTTTTTGGTTGACTAATTCCTTCTTAATTCTTAAGAACCATTCAGTGCTGGAAAATGAACAATGACTTACCTTTAAGCAACATCATCCAGCTTTGTTTTGCGCGGTACAGAAAAAGCAACGTGTATTTAAATACTATACTCTTATGAAATATAAAATTTATTGACAAAATGACAGTGAATATATAGTACTTCACAGGTCTTTAACATTCAGAAAGTTTTCCTTTTAAATCATGTTTAATTATTTTCAAAATGGAAATGTCTTTTTAATTTAATAAGTAGAAGAGGTGCATTGTGGAAAAAAGAAAAAGAAAGATATCAGACATTGAGTTGAGCAACAGAGAAAGGACAGTCTTCTCTCCCATTCTAACCAACCACTCCATTCCCTATGCAACTCAGAAATACTTTTAAAATTTGGTGCATATCCTCTCAGATTTATTTTTATCTTTAAGAGACAAACAGATTGGTCAAAATCCAGATATGCTACAATTGTAAAACATGTACAGAATTTTGAATACTTAGTAAGCAAAAAACAATATAAAATATCTCATTAATAATTTTTACATAAATTGCATATTTAAAAGATAATATTTGTATATATTATATTAAAAACATATTATTTAGAATAATTTTACCTGGGTTTTTTTTTACTTGTTTAATTATAGGTACTAGATAATTTTCAATTACATATGCAGCTTGCATTATTGACTCATATTCTGTTAAACAGTGCTGGTCTAGAAGGCGAAGAAAGACTTCTCAAAATGACTGCCCTTTCAGCCTACCTGAAAGTGAAGAATGAAGTGACAGGTTTCCCAGGCAGAAGTAACAGAATGTGTAAAGCCTTGAGGCAGGAGGAAGCTAAGTAATTTCAAATAGCTGAAAGGAATTTAGCATTCTGTGTGGTTAAGCTTCTGGAAGAGAAAGAAGTCCAGTAATCTCTATTATGTATTAAAATGGATGGATGGATAGACAAACAGAGACAGGCATAACATTGCTGTGTGGAGAATGGAGTATAGAAGCAGAGAGGAGAAAATGTTGAAGTAGAAATACTGTTTAGTTAATTGCAGAAGTCTAAGCAAGAGATAATAGAGTGTTGGATAATGGAAGTTATTGAAGTCTGAAAGGATTGAACAGATTTGAGATGTGGTTTGGAGAAAGCATTAATTGCACTTGTGATAAGTGTGGATGTTAAAGATGAAGAATAGGGTGGAAGAGCTATCGGGTAGAAGAGGTTCCATTGATACTGAGTTGGAATATGTGGCAGAGATCTATAGTTCACCTTAGGAAATGTTATAGTTGAGATGCCTGTGGGATTTTCAAAGTGAGATATATCAAGTAGTCTTTTGGTATTATTATAATACTTACGTTTAACTCATGTTCATACACATGACTGATAGTATGCCCATTTGCAAATAGTTATCAGTGTTTATTAACTGTTTAAATAATCATATAATATTTTAGAAGGAAGATATATAAACATAAGAGAAACAAGAGGAAAAATTCTCCCTTTGAAAAAGAGACTTTTTTATATATACTCAATTATCCCTGGAGATAATTGGTCTTTATTGAAGATAAAAATGACCAAATAAATTAAAACAAAGACCAAAGTTGTTTTCAAGCTATCAACGCCTTATGGTCAAATAGAATGAATGGAATAAAATGTCTAAATGTTATGCAATTTAGACAACCTATTGAAATGAAAAATGATTTGATTTTAGAAGCAAATTGATTGAATTTTAATCAACACAAATAAGAAACTGGAAAATCAATAGGTAAATGAGTTGACAAAAAGCAAAACAGCTTTAAACACCAGAGATAGAGAAAATAAAATTATGAAAATGACCAGTAGTGAAGATACATTTTTAGAGGAAGACAAAATTATTAAAATAAGTTGATCTGACCTTATATTATTCTATTTCCAAAATATACTCTATTTTCTCCAAGAAATCAATAAATAAGGGCAAGTTCAAGGGGAAGAGTTCAATACACAAACAATTAATTTGAGAAGGGAATTATCATAACTGGGAAACATTACAAAGGAACTAATACTGCGGTAAAGCAGACAAATTGGTGACAAAAAAGAAGGTAAATTTAGTCCCCAAGTAAAATGGTTGTGACAGGAACCATGGAGCTTTGTGGTGAGGGTAGACAGAGAAGCAAGGTCTATGAATAAGCTTCCAGGAGGAGAGGAAGCGTTTTATAACTTTTTTGTGATTGTTTCAAACATATTAATGAGAGATTATCTAGGAGTAATTTTTTTTTTCTTGAAGGAATAAAAGAAGTGAGAAATAAATGAAAGATTATCTAGGAGTAATTTTTTTTTCTTGAAGAATTAAAGAAGTGAGAAATATGGGCAATGAGCAGTGTTTAGGGGTTTTTATAATGACTTAACTAAGCTTTACTTGCTATATATTATTTTCAGTTCAGGATGATAAGAGCGTTTTAAAGTCTGCTTTTTTTTCAATTTTAATTCTTATATCTCGGCTCTTTAGAACATTATTTATCTAGGGATAGATGGGTTATTTTTTGTGGTATGCGTGTTTCATCATTAATTTCACATAGCCTACTACTTTGCCTTTCAAGAAGATTGGAAACCTTTGAACCCCCTCCACCCAGAAAAGGAAATCTTTTACTTTAAAGAAAGTTTTGGAAGTGCTATTTTTTTTTTAAGTAAAAGAACTAAGAACACTAAAGCCACAATAAGCCTATAAATGTGACCACCAACAACTCCTATGTTTGGCAATGTCGATGGTTCAAATTTTAGTTTTTTATAAATATACAAAAAAATATATATTTGTACCTTGGTCCAAATAACACATTTCTGCATAGCCGTATGTAATTTTATTCTTAAATTTATTCATTCGGTAATCATATCTTGAGTGCCTACCATGTGCCACACACTAGAATGCTTCTTTCTTTTCCTTTTTTTAACATTTCATTTTATACATTTCATTCCTGTCCATTAAAAGCATTAATGCAAAACTGTAAGTTAGCACTCCATATGTAAGTTTCATATGTGGAAAAAATGCTGATTTCCTAATAGGCTCACCAATCAAGTACTGGTCCCTTGGCTCTAACCAAATCTAGACAAATAAATAGTCATTAAAAATTGACTAACCACACATCTCATATACAACAACACTAAAATGTCAGCAGAGTTTGAAATAAGATGATTAGCAATGCAAATTTATCTACTTACGTGTGGCTTACAAGCAGAATAAACAAAAATCTGAATCTCTTGAGGATAGCAACCCACCAGAACTCTGCTTTAATGATTCTAAAGGACCCAAGACCTAGTTATCTAAATGCTTGCAGGGTTCTTTGCATTTGATCAAACTTTAACCTTTTCTGTAAAACCTTCCCACATCCACTCAGGCAAAATGTTCGCTTATTGTTTTTTGTTTTTTGAGTTTTTTTTTTGGTCCCCTTTTCTTCCAGTATTCACCTCTTTTATTTCCTTTATCATACCATATGCAATTACATATTTACTTGGCCATTCCCTTGAGGTTCATAATTGTGTCTGGCACATAGTGGGCATTTGTGGTTTGTGAAATAGATTTACTATAACTGTTTAAAAAGAATACTTCTTTAAGTATTTATATGGTACACACTGTAGGGATGTAAACTAGCAGCTAGAATGACAGAATTAAGGCAAAACCATCTCATCGATTTATAAGACCAATAGAAAAAAATAGTATTTGTTTCCTGCATCAGGTATAGTTATAAGGGAGAACAATTTGGCTTCAAATATTAAAGCAGAATTTGGGCCCAGTACTGGGAATGGAAATCTGCTTAGCTCTCTTTGTCCTACCCACTCTTCGTCACCTTGCCCTTCCACTTTTAGATGCTGCTTTCTTTTCAGTAAATGCTTATGTCCATAATTGAGGCCAGCATAAGGTCCATTGATGTAACAAAGCATTAGCTGAAAACAGCCATCCTGTCAATTAGATCTATTGCAGGAGGTCAATTTATCCTGGGGTTACAAAAAATAAAACAGCATCCTAATATTCACTAGTAACTGTAAGACCATTGATATAAAATTCCTTGCCTGCAGTTCACTTTAATATGGAAATAATTATTCAATTTCAGTGGAACTGCTGTTTTAAAGCTACAGCATATCTATCATTCATCTTTTTACCTGCATGCATAGATTTGCTAGAGGTGGTTATCTGGGTGATCACTGTTATCTTTAAGATAGAATTAGAATGCTGCAAGTATCTTGCTAACAGTAGATAGCCCTTCTAATTCCCAGCAGCCCCAATACAGATAACAGGAAAAGAAAAAAAAGGAAAGAAAGAGAGAACGGGAATTTTAAACATGTAATTAGACAATGTTACCGTGAAAAAAAAAATTCTTAAAACAAAGCTACATAGGGCTGACCTCTGATATGGTAGAATTCTAACTTGGCATTGCCCTAGAGCCAAAACTAAAGCTTTCAGATAAGGTGGAGATTGTTTTTATGCCCCCGTAGAAATCATCCTTTCATATGTATGGCTGTTCCATGCACATTGGAGATGTGTTATTAATTGTGCCTTGCTACCAAGGCCATCAAAGTAAAACTGTGGCAAGACATACCTGACTGTTGGTAGTTCAAAAGGCACATTCATCACAATGCACTGTAACTATTGTAAATGGAAAATTGTTGTTATTTTACTAATTAAGAGAAGATCTTGATAGATACTTTTTATTATTATAAATTTTCTTATAACTAGATAGCATGTGATTTGCTATTTAGTGCTATAAACTGTAAAGTATATTCTCATACCTCAAGAGGAATTTCATGACTAAGAATCTCTTTGAGTAGTAGCCTCTTAATATGTATAGCCTAATGCTTTTGAGTTTGTGCAGGCAGCTACATGGGCAGTACGGTAGATGTTAGAAAGTGGTTTCCTACCTCATCCCCAATTTTTCTGTTATTTCTGCTACATTCCTGGATAAATCTAGGAGTCATTAATTGCACATTTGAACAACTTATAGGATACCAATCTTATAAGAGTGAGTTTTATTTAAACTCAAAGATAAATATTCTTAACAAACATTAACATACAGCATATTTTTATTGAACATTTTTAAATGCACTTGCGCATCATATTATAAAACAGTATTATATAATATTCTTAATTGAGAATTTTCTAATTGGAAAAGAAAATTAAAATCTCTTTTTACAGAGCATCCCTCAAGGGGCTGACAGGTCTTCAAATACCAATAACCCATTTCCAATTGCCTGTGAAACATCTGACTTGCACCAAAGTGGGGTTTTCCTTTCATCAAAGTCCTGTCAGAGACTGACCTCTATACTGTTGTGCCCCAGCACAGTAATAAGCCCCAGATAAACATTCCATTTCCCATTGGTGTCTCTTAAAAGAAATAGAGTCCATGAGGCAAGGTTTTTCTCAAATCTGCCTCACTGCCTTTCCCACTACTGATTGTCTGTATCCAAAACCTTTCTTCTCATAGCCTGGAAGAAAAGCTTCCCTTTGAATGCAAAGTCAAGGATAGATCCTAGATTATGCAGGCTTGAAATTCATACTCTTGGGGGGGTCCTCTTTAAGAAATGTAATCTAAATGAGTTACAGTGCTTCAGAAGGGACCTGGGAAAAGGGGAACCCTGAAGATTAAGCTTCCTTGGTTCCAAGGTGCGTCTACCTCTGTGCAAACCTTGTGGTATAGGCTTTGGCACTTCTTTTTTTTCTTTATTGTCTATGAGTCTCCTAAAATTTCAGCCATACCCTCTTTCTCTACTATTCCATATAGTGTTTAAACCTGCTCACAATTCTACCACATAAATCAGAGAACTTCCCTTAACTCCATATATATCTTTGGCTATCTCCTATCTCCTAATGTTTTCAAAGGCAAGCTTCCAGAAAGTGTTGTCTATATGCATTGTATTTGGTTCCTTAACTCTCACTGTCTGCAGCAGATTTTACTCTTTTAACTCCATGAAACTGCTCTTAACAAGGTTGCCAAGTATATTCTATGCTAAGTCCAGTGGACTTTCTCCAATTATTATCTTTTGCAACATTTGACACTGCTAACCATTTCTTTTTTTAATCTTTGTATGTCCTACCACTACTCTTTTCTGGTTTGGTCTTATCTACCTGACTCTTCCTGCTTATTATCTTTCATTGGCTACACCTTTCTCTGCGTCACCATTTCAGTATTGATAATCAGTATATTTCACCTTTGCCTTCTGTTGTCACAATGCATGTTCTTTCTGTATAATTCATCCCTGCCCAAATCTATCTCTCAAGTCCATATTTCTTTCTTGAATATCTATCTGACTGTGCCTTAGCTAACCGGTACAATTTAGTTAATCACCTTCTTTCACCAAACTATTTACCACTATTTATCTAGGGATCCAGGCCCTTGTTCAAATCAGTCCCTTTGCTCACAATGTATTCTTTACCTGAAATTGTCTTCATCTGTTACCTCCTTCTTCATTTGTTTGAGTCCTGGTAGTCTTTTTAGTTTCAACTCAAGTGTTACTTCCTCATAAGAGATATTCCACCCCTTCCTAAATTTTAATGATACGCTTTTCCTTTCTCCCTTCTGCAGCATCCTGGGACTATGGTTATAACAATGATTGAATTATGACTGTTGATTCTGCTGCTTGTCCCTATACCCCACCCCAGTCTCTACACCTTGATTTTCTTATGGGAACAACATTTGGCTTTCATCTCTGTTCCACCAGTGCTTAGCACTGTGCCTTATCAGTAGGCACTACATAAACATTTGTTAAATTACTTCATTAAGCTGAGTCTAAGTGGGATACAACTGCCCAAACTTTAAAAAACTTCTTCTATATTGTTTTATATATACCATTAAATTAATAGATGGGGGATTAAGTAGATATTGGTCATAATAATAATAGTAATTGGGAATGGAAGTAGGCTTAATGTGGGAGGGAGGTAGGCAAAGGGTGTGAATAGCGGAGTACTCAAGATTCCGGCTGAGTAGAATCCTACAGATAACCCATTTCTGGCTCCTAATTTCTCTAGGCTTCTTCATGCAACATTTCCTTGTCCTTTCTCTGGCTTGTGAGTCTCCCGAGTTTCCTAGGGTCTGAGCAGATAATTCAAGCCAGAGATTTGTTTTTGTTATGCTAAATTATGAGCCTGTAAGTAGCACCAATAAAATGTTTAATGCGGACACGTCAGTGTATGTTAGAGAAAGAATGAAATGTGTGTTGCGTGAGTTTCAATGGCCCACTCGTCTAAACAAACTTTAGGACGTCTAAAACCTGCAGTAAACTGCCATTTTACTTTACTTCGAGAAACAAAATAATCCTTCAAACTTTGTTTTCATCACAGAGATAGGAACATCCCGGAATAAGTAACATTTGGGATATGTTATTTAACATTTTCACCGAGTTCTCTGAGGGTGTCCTGTAGTTACAATGGCATTTTCTTTTCTTTTTTTTTTTCCTGTTTCAGCTTTCAACTTGTAACCTGATTTGCATGAAGCTACACTGTTATCAGTTTACTAACATTTTAAAATCTAGGATTTTCAAAACGCTTCTTTTTTCAGATTTTACCTCCTCTATACTATTTTGTTAACTGACCTCTTAAACCCTTTCTCTTCAATTCTTGTCCAAACCTGAACTGTCTCTAAAATACAACTCTCATTTTCCTTTTCTAAATTAAAAATATTTTTCAAACCGTGATATCGTTTGCAGTTTGAGTCTTCTCTTTTCCTTCTCCTTGAATATTTTCAATTTTGTCAAAATATTAGGACATATAGACAGCTCTGGTTTCTCATTGTGAAATTCTGCCCATTGTATGTAAAGCTTACTTTCTTTTGAGAAATTTAGTCATAAATGCTCTGTATTCAGACACTTACGTTGATTCAAATTAAAACTGCATTAGTAATTTTCCCCTTTCTTTGATTTGTAGCACAAAACAATTAATATACTGTTGCTTTTTACATCTCCCCCACCCTTAATTCCAAAGCATTTATACAACTTGCATATTTTCCCTAGGGTTTTGTGCAAACTTTGGGAATTTTATTAGAATCCTGGAACTTTCTGAAATGTGCCCATCGAAAGTTATCACCCCTATTATGAATTCTTTAGAAATGGATCCCAGGAGAAAGCTTGGCATATAGCAAATCAGCCAGGAACAAGTTTAATAAAATCAATTTAATAAGTGGAGGAATAACACACAAGAGTTGTTGTGATAACTGCATGCCTCTGGTGCATTGAGTAATACAAAGCTAAATGCCAATTGTTTTCCGTACCTTAAAAAATATCTCAAATTAGAACTCAGGAAATGCCTGATGACTTTTTTCTCAGACTAAGTTTTATAATCCAGCAATCAAGGTGACATATGCAGTAAGATGTTGGAAGTACTCCAGGACAAAGGCAATCCCTCTTCCCCAATGACATTACTTTTCATGTTTACGTACAAAAGAAACAAGATATCTATCAGAAACTTAGTAATTGTGCTAGAGAATTTCATATAATTTCATACCCTATTTTCTAATTTGCTTTAATGAAAGTAAAATATACACAATTTATATGTTTCATAAACTATGAATTTAATGATTAATCTTTGTGAGATATGTGTGTGTATATATATGTCTATAATTTCACTGTTGGAGAGTTTTATTTATGGCTTAAAGAGTCTTAATTTTTGGCTACTACTTTGTAATTGGACCAAGTTATCTTCCTATTATGTAACAGAGTGATAACTTATAGTGTTACTTTCTCTGGAAATACGTATTTTTTTTAATGTATCAGAGAATTAAAGTGTCTATTTTTCCCTAGTGATCACTAAAGGCAACTCATTTATTACATAAAAGTAATCAAATAGAATAATAATAAGAGCAAATTCTTATATCTTTATAATGTTGTACTGACTGCTGAATATGTGTCACAGTTAATTCATAATTATTATAACACTCTAAAGTGAGAACTGTCAATTTTCCCATTTTACTTTTGAAAAGACTTAAATATAACAAAGCTGTATAACATGACTTAGAGTCACAGCTAGTTAATGGCAGAGCCAAGATTTAAACCCAGGCAGAATGGCTTTATTATTTTCACTCTTAATTTTTTTACTGTTATCCTCCCCAGTATATTTTTTTGAGATATATTTCTCTCACACCATTGAGTTATAGATGCCAGATAGATTCTAAGAATTTGCCTAGGTTCATCTTACATATTCTGAGTTGCATTTCTTGTTTCCTTTTCCCATAATCATGCAGAAAAATAATTCCCTCATTTTTCTCATCTATAAAAAAGGAAAGTAATAGTATCCACCTTATGGATTTCTATTAAATTTAAATGACCTAAAGTATTTAATAAGCACTTAGTACAGTAAGTAGTAAGTACTTGATAAGCAAAATCCAAATTACTATATTTTATTTCATTATTATATAAATCCTTCTCTGGGCATAGTTTCCATTGGCTTATGCTCTCTTATATCCCCTGAGAGGGTCTATTCTAGAGTTATGGTTCCTTCTTTCTGGAATGTAATAAAATATGGAGGGATTTTCCATGTGGAACAAAAGAGAAAGACCACCCAGCTCCCCATTCGGTAGTTGAGCAAACTGAGATGAGTGCATGTTGAGTAACATCTTAGAATATGTCTTAACAGAGTTTCCCTTTGTTTCTCTAATGACTAGTTTTATTGTACACCAATATCCTAAAATTATTTCCACTAATGAGAAACCTTCATTCAACATATATAACTTATTCAATCATTCAATCGACATGTATAACCTAATATATTATTTATAGAGAGATCCAATAATAAGAAGACCAGATTGGTGTTAATTAAATTTATATATATTTAAATATATTTAAAAATTCTCTTTCTGGAAACAATATGGTTTTTCTTAGACTCATGAGTGTTTTTTCCTTGATCTATGAAGAGGCACAAAAATCAGAAAAATTGGAATAACTCTTCAATTCCTTACCCCATCTGCTTTTGTTAATGTGAACTTGATTATAACACAATAAGGATAAAAACACTGCTATAATTCCTTTCTCCAGGGAGCAAAAAGTCTTTCTTTTGCAAGTTCCTAAACTTTAATTCTGAGCACTAAGCAAGACCAGTAGTAAACAAGTCGGTGCAATATCTGATGTGTAAATAAGACTCTTTCATTTTATGTGAACAGTCTCTCTGTTCAGTTCTACAATTCTAATAACTATATATAATTCTCTAATGGCATTTAAATTGAACCATTTAACATGTGCTTCACAAAATACATGAAAATTATGTACACATGATGATCATAATTAGACAGTTTTAGGAAAGAAATTTATTTCCCACAGGACATGACTAATAACTCTCCACCTGTGACCTAGAGTTGTAATCATTTTTCCAAGGCCCAGAGGTTCCTCAAATGAAGTGGAACTGGAAAGAATATCACATGTGGGGCCTTCGTACAATTAGGAAGAGAGAAAACACTGAAAGGGATGGTCCTTTGCTTGCTAACATCTTTTACTAATCTAAAGAGTAAGACCACTGTTTGGAGTTCTGAATTAATCATTTAATAAGTTTTGCCTTAACTCATTAACCTTTAAAATATACTTTAAGATTGTTTTCTTATTATAAAGTAAATCAAGTTATTTAGAAAATTTGGGCAAACAAACAAGACAAAAATAACTTTAAAAAATCACTTATTATATACCAATTTAAAATTAGCCACTGTTAATATGTGTTTTATATTTTTTCAGTCTTTGTTTCGCTATGCCTATAAAAAGAAATTGGATACTATTTTTGGAATTTTAATCACTTTTGAGCCAATATTTCTTTAAACCTTAAACCCCTTGTTCATTTCAGCTAGTCTAGTAGTTCTCACCCTGTGAAAGTGTCTCACCCAACAGGGAACATGTAAAATGGTATGGGGGCCATTGGTGGTGGTAAGGGGGTTGCCGTACTGCAAGTAAATTTGTACCACCTCAATTCCTTATAGGTTCATATTCTGTTTTTCTTTGCAGACATTTATAACATTTTGGATACAGATATCTTTGTTAGTTTTGGGAAGAATACTGGTTATGAACTCCTGCTGGGATCTGAGTTATTCTTTTATAGTCAGGTTAATAATCACACCAGAAGGATGGGGGCAACTACGACAACATAAGATAGACAAACCTTTAATTTGTCAGAACAAAGGAACATTGTACATGTCATCATCACATTAGTTAGACTTTAACAACTGGTACAAATCACCAAAGATTGTGGACAGAAGGAAGAGAGGAAACAAAACTCCAAGAGTCAGTTTTACCCTGTTAGTAAACCATTGTTTTAATGATCAAGCAGTTGAGATGATGGTGAAGGCATTGTACCTTCATGGGACATTTTAAAAAAACATCTGAGGTGGACAGACACCAGTTCGATTAAGTTGGAATCTCTGGGGCTATGGCCCGTGCATCAGTGTTTTGTTTTGTTTTGTCTTGTTAAGCTCCAAATATAATTATAATGTACATCTAGGATTGAGAACTTTAGAGCAAATATGTCTGGTTGAGCAACCAGTTATAGTCTTGCAAGGACAGAGAGTCAGTTTTCAAGAGTTGAGGGCACTGGGATCAACTTCCCAGATTAGATGCTCCTGTAGACTAGACCAGCTAGCACAACCATCACTAAAGCTCTATGGAGCTATAGAGGCTGTTGAAAACTGGAACCGTTTTTTATTTTTGGAGAAATAGAGCAGTGGAAGTTTCTAACCTGAGCATAAGGGAGAATTATGAAAATTCCTACAAATCAAAGAAGTTTCAAAAAATATAGTATAATAGTCATTGAATAGCTGATATAATAGCAGTGATTACAAATAATAGGCTTATAATTTTAATATTTCTTTTAAATTGCATTGCATTTTGTTCAAGTTTATTGAAGGATATTGTGTATAGAGAAGATTTTGTAGAGTTTATTTTCAGGTAAGTAAATCTAAGTGCTACAACTTCTAGACTGGGTGTCTGTGGCCAGACCACGTGTTCTAATGGCATCATCACTCATCTGGATGCAGTCTTCTGGACAGCTGACAGCTACAAATAAGGCTATCACATCTCACCAGGAAAGGTATAGGCTGAGCAATCACATTTTATTGTGGAGAGAGCAAACTTTTAATAATGAAGGCCTGGTAGAAGTTTGATAAGCAAACCTTGTACTAGGTTTTTCTAAGCAACTTGTTTCTCAAGGAAAAAGATTTTAGCACAATTAAAGTACTCAGTAGGCACAAGCTACCTAAGATTCAGGTGTTATATAATATGGATGAAACAAACTAACCAAAAAGTAAAGAATATATTCCTCACACTTAAAACGTGTAATTCAGTCAGGAAGACTAAACACTAATACTAACGAGCAGTCCAAAAGTTGTTCAAATGTTCATTAGAACTTTTCTTCACCAAAATGGGAAGTGGAATCTCCAAACATTCATTTTATTAGTATACTTTTACTTTGAAATTTCAAATTTATTAGATTTACGTGTTATGAAGTCATTCACAAAATAGGGCTATTTTAATAATATAAGATGTGAAATCAGGTTGGTATTTGTATACAGTTTTAGGAAAGAAATTTATTTCCCACAGGACATGACTAATAACTCTCCACCTGTGACCTAGAGTTGTAATCATTTTTCCAAGGCCCAGAGGTTCCTCAAATGAAGTGGAACTGGAAAGAATATCACATGTGGGGCCTTCGTACAATTAGGAAGAGAGAAAACACTGAAAGGGATGGTCCTTTGCTTGCTAACATCTTTTACTAATCTAAAGAGTAAGACCACTGTTTGGAGTTCTGAATTAATCATTTAATAAGTTTTGCCTTAACTCATTAACCTTTAAAATATACTTTAAGATTGTTTTCTTATTATAAAGTAAATCAAGTTATTTAGAAAATTTGGGCAAACAAACAAGACAAAAATAACTTTAAAAAATCACTTATTATATACCAATTTAAAATTAGCCACTGTTAATATGTGTTTTATATTTTTTCAGTCTTTGTTTCGCTATGCCTATAAAAAGAAATTGGATACTATTTTTGGAATTTTAATCACTTTTGAGCCAATATTTCTTTAAACCTTAAACCCCTTGTTCATTTCAGCTAGTCTAGTAGTTCTCACCCTGTGAAAGTGTCTCACCCAACAGGGAACATGTAAAATGGTATGGGGGCCATTGGTGGTGGTAAGGGGGTTGCCGTACTGCAAGTAAATTTGTACCACCTCAATTCCTTATAGGTTCATATTCTGTTTTTCTTTGCAGACATTTATAACATTTTGGATACAGATATCTTTGTTAGTTTTGGGAAGAATACTGGTTATGAACTCCTGCTGGGATCTGAGTTATTCTTTTATAGTCAAGTTAATAATCACACCAGAAGGATGGGGGCAACTACGACAACATAAGATAGACAAACCTTTAATTTGTCAGAACAAAGGAACATTGTACATGTCATCATCACATTAGTTAGACTTTAACAACTGGTACAAATCACCAAAGATTGTGGACAGAAGGAAGAGAGGAAACAAAACTCCAAGAGTCAGTTTTACCCTGTTAGTAAACCATTGTTTTAATGATCAAGCAGTTGAGATGATGGTGAAGGCATTGTACCTTCATGGGACATTTTAAAAAAACATCTGAGGTGGACAGACACCAGTTCGATTAAGTTGGAATCTCTGGGGCTATGGCCCGTGCATCAGTGTTTTGTTTTGTTTTGTCTTGTTAAGCTCCAAATATAATTATAATGTACATCTAGGATTGAGAACTTTAGAGCAAATATGTCTGGTTGAGCAACCAGTTATAGTCTTGCAAGGACAGAGAGTCAGTTTTCAAGAGTTGAGGGCACTGGGATCAACTTCCCAGATTAGATGCTCCTGTAGACTAGACCAGCTAGCGCAACCATCACTAAAGCTCTATGGAGCTATAGAGGCTGTTGAAAACCTGGAACCGTTTTTTATTTTTGGAGAAATAGAGCAGTGGAAGTTTCTAACCTGAGCATAAGGGAGAATTATGAAAATTCCTACAAATCAAAGAAGTTTCAAAAAATATAGTATAATAGTCATTGAATAGCTGATATAATAGCAGTGATTACAAATAATAGGCTTATAATTTTAATATTTCTTTTAAATTGCATTGCATTTTGTTCAAGTTTATTGAAGGATATTGTGTATAGAGAAGATTTTGTAGAGTTTATTTTCAGGTAAGTAAATCTAAGTGCTACAACTTCTAGACTGGGTGTCTGTGGCCAGACCACGTGTTCTAATGGCATCATCACTCATCTGGATGCAGTCTTCTGGACAGCTGACAGCTACAAATAAGGCTATCACATCTCACCAGGAAAAGGTATAGGCTGAGCAATCACATTTTATTGTGGAGAGAGCAAACTTTTAATAATGAAGGCCTGGTAGAAGTTTGATAAGCAAACCTTGTACTAGGTTTTTCTAAGCAACTTGTTCTTCTCAAGGAAAAAGATTTTAGCACAATTAAAGTACTCAGTAGGCACAAGCTACCTAAGATTCAGGTGTTATATAATATGGATGAAACAAACTAACCAAAAAAGTAAAGAATATATTCCTCACACTTAAAAACGTGTAATTCAGTCAGGAAGACTAAACACTAATACTAACGAGCAGTCCAAAAGTTGTTCAAATGTTCATTAGAACTTTTCTTCCCCAAAATGGGAAGTGGAATCTCCAAACATTCATTTTATTAGTATACTTTTACTTTGAAATTTCAAATTTATTAGATTTACGTGTTATGAAGTCATTCACAAAAATAGGGCTATTTTAATAATATAAGATGTGAAATCAGGTTGGTATTTGTATACAGTTTTAAAGTAGCTTTTAATTTATTTTCTATTTGCTTTTCTTTGCTAACTATTGCCAAAATTAATATTCATGCAGATTGGTAGCAGCAAATGGAAACCAGTTTTATTATTATTTCAGGATTCTATTTTCAATTAAACAGATTGAGGACTTGAATGAGCAGTTTTTTTGTTTTTGGTTTTTTGGTTTTCCTGAGCTCAAATCACTAATAGTACTGTAACAACTGCTCTGATTCTTTGTGACTATTGTAAAAGCCAGAGAAAAAGCATCCTAACTTAAACAATAATACACTATTGTTAGAGAATTGCCTGTTACATATTTATTAGTACAGAATTGATCAAAACACGCAACAATCCTATGCAGTTCTTTGCTTTTAAGTGAATAGTGGCAATAAACGATTTTACTAGAAGGAAATGTTCATGTTTGATTTTTTTAAAAGCAAGAGCTTTCTAATCAATCACACATTTACATTCAAAACAGAGTAACAGATTTATCAGAAAATGCTTTATTCTAAGGTTTCCATAAAAAATTAGTTAACCTGGTATTATAAGTGTTGGTGTCTTCTTGTTATTTAACATAATATTTAGTATATAACCGATCATTTTCTTTCTGTTTTAAACCCAGGTGTCTATAATATATAAAAATGAACACAGTTTATTCATTGATTAATGCCACAGATATTTGTGAAGCACTCCTATTTACCAAGTATGCTATTAGATACTGAGGTTATAGCAGTGACCCAAACCAGCCAGAGTCCCTGCTCACAGGAAGTTCAAATTTTAAGAGAAGGTGAGGGAGACCAGAAAATACAGAAGCAAAAACAAATATGTAAACAGGAAAACCTTTCAGGCTCACAATTGCTGTGCAAAGAATTAGAATATAAGTGATAGAGTTTTAATGAATCTAGTTAATTAGATTGAAGGTCCAGGAAAGTCTTCTGTAAGGTCACATTTAAGGTGTGACCTGAATGACAAGGAGCCATCTATGTGAAGAGCAGGAGAACATTCCACACAGAGGGAGCAGCTCACTTGAAAGCCCTGAATTGGGATCTAGATTGGCTTGGGGCTGGAGAGGTAGACAAGGGCAAAATTAACTTGGGTGTGCATTTTATAACAAGAATGACAGATTATCTTAGGGTACTATAGCAAGAAAGGAAAATAACTGGATTTGTGCTTTAAAAAGATAATTCAGGCTGCTATGAATGGACTGAAGAGGGATAGGAGTGGAACAAGGAGACCATTGCAATAACTGAGGAGAGAGATGGTGGTTACTCAGAACACTGCTGTCTTCCTAAAGGATAATCTATAAATGTCTTAAAAGTTGAATAATTTTACTTATGCATTTTATTAATTGCATCTTTTCCAAAACACATCCAAAAACTTTTTTTCTTTACCATTTTCTAGGACCTAGATATTTTCATTAAGTCTGCAACCACCAAAATACTATATTTCCCATCATTAGTCCTTAATCAATATATACTAGCAATAATTGAATTCTAGGCATTGCTTTCTTCAAAGTATACCCTTTAGTGTAGCTTATAGTTTTTAGAGATGAAATATTTGTTCCTACACTTTATATGTTGAACTTAACAGCAATGACATACCTGTTATTTTTCTGGTGATAAGTTTCAATTGGAAATTTTGTTTTAGGCTTTCTTTTTTCATGGTGAGTATCATACAAAATACACATATTTGAATGCTATTCAAAGTCTATGGTATAAATTCACTAAACTCAATTGGAAAAGGTTTTTCAATTCTTAATATTTTTCAGTAATTTTAGTTTTAAAAATCATATTTAAGTATTCTTACACAGGTGTATATAGCTGAAAAGAGATTCCATAGGAAAGATGGGAACTCTAAAAAAAAAAATAAAAGGAATAGGAGTAGATTATTTTTCTCAAAAGGTTTTGGATGATATTAGTTATTTTCTGGAATCTATTCTAAAGACCATGAGAAAAGAAAAGCAGTATATCCTCAATGTGTTTTCAAACAAAAATGTTTGCTTAAAAGAAAGGACCATGATGAGCTATTTTGAAATCAACCTACTAATAATTTAAATACTTAAAGCTATGTGCCCTTTCACTGGTCAGCTTCCAAAGTTCCTGATCATAACCCCCATGTCTGTTGCTTTCTCACTGGCCATGATGTTTCTGGATGCAGAGCTAAGCCAGCCAGAGAGCTGTAGGTAATTGCACTCTGAGACTCTGAGCCCTCATTCAGGGACTGCCAGCCAGGGTGTGATTCACATTTCTACCATTCACTGGTTCTGTGATGCTTGCAAGTTTGCAGCACATCTAATTCTTTGTTCCCTTGTGTGGTGATTTTGTGTGATTATCACAATTCTTGTTGTGGACAGTAGTTAGGAAGGGATATATACTAATATATACTTTGTACACTCCAGTCCTCCTTTCACAGTAGTTCTTCCAGTAATGCTGTTTAATCTTTAATACTCATGTCTTCCTTTGATAAACATAATCATTCCAGGCCTCCTTTAATGTGATTTAAAATTCCATTCTTGCTCTGCTATAAAATAAGATGATACCTGTAATAGAAAGCTTCTATTTATTAAAGTCTTCAAAGACCATGCATTTCAATAACTTTCTGATGTTACTTGATTTGCCCTTTATATTATATGTTGTTACTGCAGAGTTTATTCTCCTTGATGGCCTTTTTCCACGGGATTCTAATTAGGTGAAGAAATCTCCACTTGTTTCTGGTTCAGAAAAGAGAGCAGATATATAACAAAACAAAACAAAAAATAATAGTAATAACAATAGTACCAAAAAATGATTTTGAGTGCTTAATGCCAGGCACTACATCTGGTACTATAGACACATTATTTCCATTGACTCTCATAACAGTTTTATGAAGTAAGTATTATTATTATTTCTATTTAACAGAAGAAGGAACTAAAGTTTAGACAGCTTAAATAAATTGCCCAAGGTCACAAGTAAATAGTAAAGCTAGGAGTCTAACTTTTTTCTGCTTGTAAAGTATATTCATGACATCTTCCTTGTCCTTAAAAAATGTATAATGTTATTAGAATTTAGCTCTTAGAAATGACTAGTGCAGCAAACATGTTTTATAGATGAGGAAAGTTAATGCAAATGTCTAGATAGATCTAAGACTAAGAACCTGACTCCTGGCCTCCTGTTTAGAACTCTTTTCACTGGAGTGCAAATTTTCACCTCTCAAGCTGTTTGGACTGTGTAGAATGCTGAGTGGCTGGAAGTGTCACAGAAAATCCCAGCAGGGTGAGGATTGTTAATAGATTTTATTAATTCACCAAACATTTGTTAAGCACTTACTACGTGCCAAGAACCATGATGATGTGGTATGGAAACAAAGACTGATGACAAAATTATGGCTATAGAATGTAGTTTAGAAATTGGTGACATTAGTAATGTTATTGTAAATTGTGTTCATTGCTTTGCATAAATTTATACATACAGATAGTCTACTTGTGACAGTGTAAATCATTTGTATTTCTTGGTTTATTGGCTTTGTTTATGAAAATGTTCTTTAGTCTCTAAGCAACATAGGAAAAATGTTGCATACTTATTATTTAGTGAAGTGTGTTTTGGTGATGGCCTTTAGTGGAGGTTTTTGTGTATGTGTTAATGCCATAAGAGATCAGTATCTTGCTTACAGACACATTTCTTATATAGAGGGCTATAGTCATAACAATTGACAAATGGTCTTTTTAAGGTGTCATTGCTCTGTATCACTGATGCAGGTGGATATACGTCTTTCCTGGAGAATATAAGTTGATGTGGCTAGAACAGATGTTAGAGGTAGGAGATAACATCTCTAACAGGCTATCTTTGAGACTGATAGAAGCCTCCCAGTAGCCTTATCTAGAATGTAAGCAGTTTATTTGGCTTTTGGAATCCAGGAGTTTTGTCTTTGGAAAAGGTATTCTCCTACCCATATACTTTGCATCAGGTTTGAAGAATCCCCTCAGTTGCTTTTGGCTATGATCTCCCTTCTCCTCAAAATTTCTGGGTTTGGAAGAGAAGGGGAAGTTGTTGCTTTAATTTTCCAGCCATATCTCTCTTTCTCTACCTGGTCTGATTCAAAGTGCATTAGCTTTATAAGAAATCTTATAAAATTAAGACCCTGATAATGTACTCAAACTAATCTTATTTTTGGTTTCACATCAGCCACTTGAAAGTTGTCTGATACTGGGCAAGAAATTTAGCCACTCTGGACCTTGGTTGCCTCATCCATAAAATTAAATAGTTAGACCTAAAGTAGCTAGGACAAAAAGAAAATTTCTGATAGTGATATGAAAGTATTTCATAGAGTCCCAAGATGAGATTTGATTTTTTTTCTTTTTTATTGAGTGGGGGTGGGGGGGAGCACATAGGGACTTAGTAAAATTTAAATCAGAAATAGGAAGACCATCTGAATATCGTATCCATCTCTCGTTTCTATTTCTCCCTATGAATTGACTTCATTATCTTTCTCTGTACACTGATGCCATCTGCTTTTCTGCCTCACATAATAGAAAACATGGTGGCCAATCACTTCTATCACTGTATCTTTCATTTAAGAGGCCCAAAGTAAGACTGATTTTTCTTTTTTTATAGGTTCTGTCCTATAATAGATTTCAAAAAGAGTCTGACCCTTGATGAGTTAAATGAGGCTAGTTGATAGCAATTCCCCACATAACCATGTCAAAGAATTAGGATGCGGGGGGAGAGAAGATTGGGAGCACTCTCAGAAGTGTAGTTCTGGTTAGACACAATAGGTATCTACTACATCACCTTTGTATCCTTTTATGAAAGAATGGTTTTATATCCCTTCTTATCTTTGAAATCAGGAGATAAGAATATTGATGGCAATATAGTAATGCTAATAATGGCTATATTTTGGGGGGCCATATTATATCTTAATATACTGTTTTAAATACTACCCATGTGTAAGGTCTTTAATATATCAAAACAACTTTATGAGGAAGGCATAATTATTTTTCACAGAAGTATTCAATTAATATTAGTTAATGATACTGTTTCAAAAGGAATTAATAAAATAAATTTCCTGAGAAGAGGAAATCTCAGCTCTTAAAGTTTCCAGTTTTATCTTTAATCTATTCATATTGCTTTATAGTTTTTGTTATGAAGATGACCTACAACTGTCAAAAATAAACATGTAAAGAAGATGACCTAAGCCCAAATATCTGTTTCCCCACTCTTTAGTCAGGTGTCAGGCTCCAGATACTAATGCCAAGCTGAAAGGGTCAGGATTAAGCAGAAAGAGGTTGAATATACCCCTGATTGTCATCTATTATCAAAAGCTTTTATTTATCACCCATTTGCACTTAGTGCTGAGCAGAACGAGCTATATGAATGCAGGCTTTTATCTCTGTGATTTCATGAAACAAACAAAAAAAAACAACACACACACGTGTATAGGAATACTTAAGCTAATAATATATAATCTTTCATTAATGTTACACTCTGTCCTTAAGTAATTTCAAATATATTATCTTATTTGATATTTTTTAAACTGTTAGAATGTGGAAGAGAAAACATAGGCAGAATGTATTCCTATCTCAGATTAAGTTTGAATATTGAGACTAATGATGCCACATATGCACTAAGAGGCCATGTACATTTGAAAAAAAAAAACAAAAACGCTAGTAAAGAAGGGATTTTAGGTAGGGAAAGATAAAGATAAAGATGAGGGTAAAGGAAAATGAACACTTATTTTATATTCACTGTATGCCAACCAATTTGCCTTATAATCTACTGACCTGCGTGGCACTTTTAAAGTTTTTGTTGTTGTTGTTGTTTGTTTTTTGTTTTTTTTTGTTTTTTTGAGACAAGGCTTTGCTCTGTTGCCTGGACTAAAGTGCAGTGGCGTCATCATAGCTCACTGCAGCCTCAAACTCCTGGTCTCAAGTGATCCTCTCGCCTTGGACTCCCAAAGTGCTAAGACTACTGGCATGAGGCACGGTGCCCGGCCTGCAGTTTTATAAATGAGAAATATAAGGCTCAGATTTTAAATAAATTACCTGAGTCATATAATTTGTAAATGGGGAAGCAGTGTTCAAATTTAGGACTTCATGATCCCAAATATCATGGTTTTTGTACCATCTTTCCTCCCAACTAGGGATGATAGTTAAAAAAAAAAAAGTTTAGGCTTTAAATATGGAAAATATACATATTTTTGTACATATTTCAATATGAATGTGACTTTTTAAAAAGTATTTATTGTTTTAACATTCTGTGGGTGCCTCTTTTCTCTTTTAACACATTTAACTAGGTTAAATTTATTATCTCCGTTTTTCAGATGAAGACATTTGACAACACCCATATACCTTTTGTAAGTGGAAGAGCCAGGATTCAAACCTAGGTCTATGTAACTTCATAATCTCTGTGATTTTCATTAATATCTTGTAACTTTTAACATCTTTCTCCACGGGTAATTTGGTTTTCAGTCCTTCAGAAATATTTCTGCAGTAAAAGTCTAAATCAAATTTGTTCACAATAATTTTCTTTATTTGAGAATCTGAGTAAGAGGGAAATTGCCCTTATCCCATGGAAAGAATTTCTTCCCTCTTGTGGATTTTCAGCCTATAACTAGGTGTTACCCATTTCAGCTTGCTCATGGCTGTCAGATGCACTCCATGGGTTAGCTCATTTAGTTCATTCTCATAAGTGGATCACTTTATTGCCTTTATCATTTTGTTTCAGTGCTCTGAATTCCCTCTAATTTGTTGAGTTGTCCGATAGAAGGGGATAAAGTGGAGTAAAGTAATAATCTTCTCATGGTAGTCATTTGTCCACCTATTTATCTTTCCTTACATGTGTGTACAATCGATTCTGAATTGTTTGTATGGATGAACAGGGAGCACTGTGCTGTGGATAATCCAAAAGTCATTTACAGAAGATTTACCTTCATGATTATCCTTTGTGTAGGTGATATTCCCCACATACAATTCAACGGCACTCATGAAGGAAGAAAAGAACTATAAGTGTGTTCATTGTCAAAGAATAGCCAGGTTATAGTGAATTTTTTTTTCCTGCAAATAATCCATATAGAGAAAATAGAGAATTGAATGTATAAAGTCACTCCAGAGGATATGTATTATTCTATTTGGGGTACCAAATTCAAAAACAGAATTTGAGTTAAACTGTCATCTGTAGACTCCTTTCTGTTTATGGATTTGTTGAGATTGAGATATGAATAAAAATCTGTGCATAAATATTTTAAAGCAGTTTCCATAATGTTTTACTTATGGGATTGTGCTAAGCTAACCTATGTTGTCAACCTGTTTTGCCAGGCTTGTCTAGCATTGATTTTTATAATATCCAAACTATCTTTTAACATACACTTGCCTTTTTAGCATGGGTAGTCTCTTGTGTAGTCTCTTTTTATGTTCCAGCTTGCATCCTCTTGACTATTTTACTGTCCTGTGTTTATGGTGCCTTCCAATTTAATGTCATTTTTGAATTTCATCTGCATGTTATTTATTCCATTTTGTATATTAGTAATGAAGATACTAAAATTCAAGACCTAAATCAACCTCAGTGGCAACTTACTCCTCCCTCCAATTCTGTCTGTTGCCATTTATCATTATCCCTTGTTTATAGCTCTTTAAATGGTTCTCAAACCATCTGAGAATAATCATCTTCAAGCCAATTTGAATTAACATTGAAAGACATATTTCATGAAACATTGAATTAAATACTTTATGAAAATCCAAATATTCTACTTGTACTGCATCCCTTTATCCATTAATTTTGTAATTCTATCAGAAAAAGCAATCAGGATTGTTTGGCATGATTATCTTTATATAGCCATACTGCTCATTTATTATTCATGGACCTTCTCTTATCTTTTCTCCTTGTTACCAGTGTTTTATCTTAACAGCTTCTATTAGTGAAAACACAAATGATACTAGGTTACTTCTTATACAAGGAATCACAGAAGTGTTAGCCACCTTCATTTGTTCATCAGTGAATGTTGAGCGCCTATTGTACGTGTTTCTAATGTAAATCTTCATGTGACAAATGAGCACTCTTAACGCTGATTGACACACATAGTTGGCCAGTCAGGACCAGAGAAGGGAATTGCTGGTATGTATTCTTATCCTTTTCCCCACTATATGACACTAATCCTTATATATAAAAAAATGCGTGCATGCATACATTTATTATTTAATTAAATATTTTCATTTCTTTCCCCATGTTATTACTTTTTCCTGGGATGCTGCTTCATATCCCTTTTCCTAACCCTTTAGGGATGGCAAAATTCTTTATGAACTTTTTAAAATCACTATCAAAAAGTTGTTCCCTTCAGGTTTTTAAGACTGAGTGTCATATGAATCCACTTGTAGAAAATTGCTATTCTATAGAAAGTCAGAAAATACTTTGAAAAACTGCAGCTATTTTCTTTCATAATGATAGTCTTTAATAAAAAAATAGCCCTGTTCTAATACCCATATATGCCATTTTACTATGCCAAAGTATGCAAATGCTCTCATAAAATATTATTTTATAGTCATCTTTATTTCCCAATTTCTTAGCTCAGAATCTGCATATATTACTTTAATTTTAACATCATTTGAACAATATTGCCACATTTAACAAGCAAATAAAAATCTCCTTGAATTTTCTCCTTGTTTCTTAAAAATTAAACATACAAGATGTTTTAAGGGAAGTAGGTATTTTATATAAATATGACTATATAAATATTTAACAATTTATACTTAAGTGAAATAATTGCTGTATATGTAATCTAGGTCTAAAGCTGGATGTTGTAAACATGTATTTTTCTACATGACTGTACCTATGATCTCCTTACATGATAAAATTCTCCCTTTCGAAAGAGCATGGGATTCACAGTGGCTCATCCAGTAAAATGTCACTTACTGAAAAATTATTTCATAAATATGCAAAATCACTTTACTTTTTATCTTCTAAGTATTCATCCTTTAGTTTATAATTGTTCTTCGGAACCTTTGCTGGGCAGTTATACAGCCAATGCTAGGCTATAAGTTAAGTCTCATAAGGAAATGACAAAATGTCTTTTTAAGTCTAACAAAGGCTGAAGTTTGCTAGCTGAAATGCTTCATAATTGTCTGATGGTTGTTGCCTGTAACAATTAATGTCACATGTGAAAAACCCACAACTGACATCCCCTTAAGCACCTATATATTCTTAATTTTCCGTGGCAATGTGATGTTGTATTTAGCTTCAAGCATACAAGGAGTGCAAATGTTTATGGAATCAGCTACATTCAATGCCCATCTGACAAGAATTACTCAAAAATACTATAACCTGTTGTGTTAGAAACAGGAGAATGAATTTTAAAGAATGTAGCTTTTGGAAGAGCCTCTCCATGAGGATTTGCATCTTTTTAATCAGTAAATTTGTTTAGACTCAAGCACAGGAAGAGCTGTCATTGATATGCTTAACATTAACACCAGTTGGAAGACAAAAGGAGCATTGTAATTTTGATAAAGCTATTGTGATTTGTACCCTTGATTTAGTGTCATGGTATTACATGATTAGTCCCATACTGTCATCCAGAAAGATCTTTTAAATTTTTATTTGGTTCCTTCTTGCTTTGTAATGCCTCAAAGGGTTAACAGTCTCTCAACCTTTTGGTATGACATATAAACATTACAGAAGGTTCTAGAACATTCTAGAAAAGCATTATACCACAAGATGCTTAATTTCATTTTATCTCCCATAACCTGCATGCTTAGTGCAGTTTGGTTGATCACTGTGACAGCACACTCCTACCTCCCCCACTATCCCCCTTTTTATTTGCTTCAGCAATGGATTTATAGAAAATGTCTCAGCTTAATCAACATAACCTTCTGCAGCTCTTTGAAACTCCTGCCCTGTGAGCCATGAATGTCAGAAACATTTTATAACTTTGTGTGAGGGCTTCTATGCTACTGACAGAAAAAAAAGGAAGTTAGAATAGACACATAATGTCTAATACTGACATTAGACTGAGGGTTGATACATTTGCTCTAAACTAAGAAAGACAGACTATAAAGAATGTTCCAAATAATATTTTTAGAAACACCTTTAAGTGACCTATCAAATGATCATAAAACATCAGAAATAATATTCAATTTAAGAGGATGTTTCAAAACATGTCGGATGAGATGTTTTCCATGTGGTATAATTCACCTTTTTGTCATTTCAGAGGTGATGGGGAAAGAACCAGTGGAAAGGCTATGAACAGTTTCACAAATGGAAATATTGAAAGTAATTCCTAAAAAGCTTGTAATGTAATCCTTCATATAACTTTGAAATGTAAAAATGATTTTTATTAATATTATTTACCATATATCATAAAATGAGACAAAACCCTGTTGAGAACTCCCCTGCTAAATTGTGATATGTGGAGGGTTGCTAGTATGTCTTTAGTTCAGTAAATTATGAGGGTATTGGCCTTTCAAAAACCAAAACATGTAAATTAACGTGAAAATTGTGTTCTTCACTAGAAACACATTCATAATATATGGTAAACAGAAGACTGAATGACTATTACTTGAAAAAAAATTTATTATATACTTTATTCTTAAAAAGATGTATTAAACTCCACCTCATATGTATTATTTTTTCTTGCCCATTTTATTTAAATTGAAAGGTGCTAGATTTGTGTTAATTTTTTTATGTGAGAAGCTCTCTTTATGATTAATGAGCTGCATAGAAAGTGATTATAGTTTTATAAATCTGCAGGATTTAGAACAATAGTTAATGAAAGGTCCACTGTGTAATCCTTAGATTCATATGTATTGGGTTGTAATTACCTTCATCCATCTATCTATCTATTTATCTATCTATCTATCTAAATAAAATAGATTATTTTGCACTATCAAGAAAACAAGACTCAGGAAATCTGAACCCAGTTACACAAGGGTAGCAAAAATGTTATGTTCATGTTCATGGGTGTATGCCTGATGCTCTGGTTTATATATTTTGTAAAAAGGTACTTAGCAGGTACAAAGACATATTGTTTAACTCGAAGCTTCTATGATGAAATTTATTAGCTTTGTGATTAATAGTACCATCTAAGTTTGTTCATGATCTCCTTATAATTAAGTTTTTGAAATGGAGGTTATTAAAAGATTGTGGGCATTGGTATACTGAGAAATAAAATAAAGGCTTGGTCATTCAGCAAATTTTGTACAGCACAGACCTCAATTGTTAAAGACAAGATCACCTTAAGTGGCTTTTGTAGGAACCCAACTGACAGTTTTGGTAGGGTGCATTCTTGTTCTTTTTTCTCAGGTAGTTAATTCATTGGATTTGCTAGTTGTATTAGTGAGGCCATAGGCCTTTTTTTTTTTTTTTTAAATAGAGCTATTAAGAATGAAAATAATAATGGCTATTGCTGGCAAGCATAAAGGGAATAAAAATAAGTATGATTGGGGGAGGTGCAGAATTTGGCAATCTCTTTTAATAATGTGATCTTTAAATTCTTTGACCTAATATTTCCACTTCCAGAAAATTATGTGTGTATGACATATATATGAAGATGTTTATTACATTATATCTAACATCAAAAAAAGAGAGAACACAAAGTTTTATCAGTAGTAGGTGGTTAAATAAATTATGTTCTACATATATAATAGAATAATGAAATAGTGAAAAGGAATGAAGTAGATCTATAAATACTGACGTGGATAGGTAACTGCATATTAAGTGAAGAAATAAATTATAAAAGAGTAGGTATATTATGACTCCATTTGTGTCAAATTAATATTAGCATTAATATTATACTAGTATTAGTGTAATAATGCTAATTAGTAATGATTGGTATTATTAATTCTATTAGTAATTAATAGTATTAATACTAGTAATAATACAGAAATTTTAGTATATTAATGGTTATAAATTTTCTAGTGTTTGTAAACAAACCAAAAGTACAATTAGGGTAATATTCACCTACCTGCAAATGGTGGGTATCTTTGGAAATAGAGCTCTTATGAACTTTTACATTCCATGTTCCATATTTTGGTATGATTGAAATGTGTACAATGAACTCGTGGTACCATTTTAATATTAGAAAAATAAAATACCATCAGATTAATGACATATATGTATATGTTTGCATGTTTCCACATGCTTTCTGTCCTTCATTCCTTGCAAACATAATTTTTAGTTCAATAATTTTTTGCCTTTTATTACCACCATTTTGATTAAACCAGTGTAAAATAAGCATTTAAGCTTATTTTTTCCCAGTAATAGGGAATGATCTGCACTGTTTCATTTCAGTTATTTACAGCTGTCCCCATTTTGAAAGCTAGTGCATAACAAAAATCTGGTCAGAACGAGAGATATAGTTTACAGGAGTAGAACCAAGCCAAGGAGGAAAATACTTTGGGCCACCAGAAATTTAATAAACCATATTTTATTGGGTAATGTAAAATTATAACTTCAATCATTCCTCATTATGGATTGAGGTTTATTTATTTTACTGTATATTTTTGGTTACAAAATTCAAGGAACCTAGTCCCCAGGGCTGCTGGTTTGTTAGAGCAGGTGCACACTCCAGTATCTGATTTTCATTAGAGGTTTTCTTCTCTTCACTGAAGTGTCAGGAACCCTATCCCTTTCTAGCAAAATTATAGATTATTAGAATGAGTAAATTGTTTATATTTACCATTAGGAAGGACCAAAGAAGGTACCTAAGAACTTGAGACAATCAATCTGGATTTGAAACTTGCCTTGGTAGCCTACAAGCGGTGAGAATTTCCTTAAATTAATCTCTCCTGTCCTTGGGTTCCTCACGTGGAAAAAATGAAAATGGAAATTGTGCTTACCTCGTCACTGTATAAATATCTGGACACTAACACATGTAAAATACTTAGAATAGTGGCTGGCACAGAGGAGCATTCATTAATATTAATTATTACAGTTGCATAAGATTTTAGAGAGAGAGAGAGAGACAGACAGACAGTGAGTGAGTTAGTTTACTGGTGAGTCACACCTGTAATCCTAGCACTCTGGGAGCTGAGGTGGGAGGATTATTTGAGGCCAGGAGTTCGCAACCAGCTGGGCAAGAGCAAGACCAGTCTCTATAAAAAATGGAAAAATTAGCCAGACTTGGTGGTGCACACCTGTAGTCCTAGCTACTGGGGAGGCTGAGGCAGGAGGATCGCTTGAGCCCAGGAGTTTGGGGTTGTAGTGAGTTAAGATGACACCACTGCACTCTAGCCCAGGTAACAGAGCAAAACTCTGTCTCAAAAAATAAAAAAAATATATATAAATATATATTTATTTATTGAGTGTTTTCTAAATACCAGATACTATTCTATTCTAGGGGAGATATTTTATATGTAAATATAAAACATATGTAGATATGTATAGATATATATAGAAAAATACGTAATATCTCCTCTAGAATTAATATTATTTTATTCTTGCAACATTATTATTGTTATTATTTATTAAGAGATGTGGAAAAGTATTATAAAATACTTAGGAAAAAAGCTCTGGAGTCATGAAATTCTCTGAAGCTTGAATAGCAACAAAGAAAAAAGAAAAGAAACAATTTAGCAGAAGAGATGAAAAGAGATAGCTGGAAACAGTAACAGATGACAGAGAACCATGACTTCAGAACTGGTGAGAGGGACAAACTAAAACAAAAATCTAGGCACCTGCAATTTATGAAATGCTCTAGATTTCCCATATTATGAGATATCTTTAAGCACATCATGTTTTTACAAGTTTGTTTATGGTGAAGCAATGATAATAAAGAAATGTGGAATTACTAGGTTTAAAGACTATATTTAAAATCAATAATAACTAATCATACTGAAGTATATATTACATTATTCTCAAGTAACATAAACTTGAAGATAATTCAATCAGAGTTGATTGTGCAAATCATGTGTCACTAAATCCTGTTCATGTAAAGTTTCTGAAACTAAAAAACCAAAAAAAGTTTCTGAAACAAAAATGAAACTAAAATGTTGAAACTTAAAGCAAGGTGAAAGAGACAGTTGCTGAGACAAACAGAAGTTAAATTTAGTTCATCACAATGAGATAGCCCAAGTCTACATGTGTGATGATAATATATATATTTCCAATAAATTTGCAAGAAGTTAACATTAAATAATTGATAATGCCTGTAATATGATTATGTCTAATTATTGAGAGAATCTTTAACTGCCTTTGGAATTACTATCTTTCTTGTTGGACTATTTCTTAACTTGAGCTTTAGTCGAGAGTGTGATGATTCAATCATTGCCAATATAATTTTATTATTTGTTAATTGCTGAGTAACAACAGAATAATAGGCTTTGTTCTAAGACAGAATATCCGGTATTTTAATATTTTCCAAAAAAAAAGCAATATCATTATGGAAAGATGAGAATTTGTATGGGGAAGACAAGTCTAAAGTATTACTTAAAAAAAAATAACTGTGAGGTATAAGAGAGATACAGAGACATGCACTAAGCATAAAAGTACAATTTGTGAATTATCACAAAGTACATAACTTAAGAAATTTAATACCAGCTTTTACAAGTGTTCTGCTGGCTTTTGTCAGTCGCTGTCTTCCTACCCAAAGGTAACCACCACCCTGCTTTCTTCTTCTTTTTCTTCTTCTTCTTCTTTTTTTTTTAATATAATGGACAGAAATTTATTGGTTCAAAGTTCTGGAGGCTGGAAAGTCCAGTATCAAGGTGCTGCATCTGGTGAGGGCGTTTACATGGCAGAAGGGCAAGAGAGAGAGAAGGGTGGTGATGAACCCACTCCAGCAATGATGGCATTAGTCCATTAAATTAAAACAAGTCCAGAATTAAACACTGTAGTTTAATTTTGCTTGTTGTTAAAATTTATATAAATTGGATCTTATTTGTCTAATTTGGCTAACCCTGCTATAAGTATTTTTGTATATGTCTTGTGGTACATATGTCTTATCAGATATGTATCTATGACTTGAATTACTGGGTCATAGGATATGCATAAGTTAACCTTTAGTAGATAACGATAATTTTCTCCCCAAGGTGGTTGTGCTAATACATACTTACCATCGCAAGTCTTACCATTGCTCCCTATCTTTGCTAACTTGGTTTTATATATAATTCTAATTTTATACAGTATAGTAGGTGTGTAGTAGTATCTCATTATGGTTTTATTTTGCATTTCTCTAATTTCTAATTAAGTTGCATACTTTTTCATCTATTTAATGACCATTTGACTATCCTATTTTAGGACATGTTCATTCAGATCTCTTGCTCATTTTTCTAGTGAACGGTCCCTTTTCTCCTTATTGAACTATATAACTAATTTAAATACTTGGGCTACAAGCCCTTTGTAGGTTGCATGTGTTGCAATATGCGTTTCCTCTTTGTGGCTTGAATTTTTACTCTCTTAAACTGCCTTTTGATGAATGAACATTTTGAAAATGTGGTTGTTAATTTTGTTTTTTAGGAAAAAACAACTTTTCTATAAGCCATTCTTCAATGAGCAATTTGGTTTCTGTGACTTTGAACATAGGGCTCCCTTTCTCCAAAAATAACCTGATGCTTGACCTCACTCCTTTCTCTTACCCTACCAACCTGTGAAGTATCATAACTCTTTCAAAGAGTTTAGTTTCTTTCTCTATTTCAGTTCCTTTTAAAAATGTATATATTTCAACTAGATCACTTATCACATTATATATATTCTAATTATTTGTTTACTTTTCTGTCTCTCTTATTAAACCACAAAGTAACTTGTCAGAAAGGAATCCTATTTTGTTTATTTTCTGATGTGTAGCCTATTTTAGTGATTGCTTAAAATAGGTACTTAATGAATACTGTTGGATTGAATTGATTTGATTTGATCTTTATTATGTGGTAAAATCAAATAGGACAAAACATCTGTCTTATTTAATTTTTCTCTCTCTCATGATCTACTACTTTACTCTTTACATGGAAGATACCTGTTAAATAAATAATTAATAAATTATCTAAAAAGTTGAAGTCTGAAATACAGAATATTTTAAAATAGTGTTTTAATTCCAAATATAAAACCATGGTTTGAATTAGGTTAATATAGCCCCTCAGAAATATTTTAAAGTATTTTAATTAAATTAGGTAATAGATTCATCACTAATAAACCAATTGATGTGTATATAAATATTTCCATTCTTTTGGTGTCTGTTTCTTAGCAGTTTAGTCATTTATCCTAAATTCCAATTTTGTTTAAATATCTTAACAGGCAGTATAGAATTAAAACTCTCAAGTTAAAATTACAAGCAAAGTAAGACATATTCCTGTCTCCTAGATTTCAATTTGATGACATATTATCATAAATGTAGTGATAGAAGAAATAAAAATGAACTTTTAGTTTTTAGCTATAACTGGTTTATTTGTGCTTTTTCCCATATTCAAGTGAAGAGAACTTTTCATATGTAATCTTGGCAGTTAAAGTCAAAAATAATTGTGATCACACTGAAAATGTCTTTTTAGTAAGTTCTATGGCAGCTACATCAACATTTTGCCCTTTAATCCAATTAATTCTTATAAACATTATATAAAACCAATGAATATGATACATTTCTCTACCTTCAAGAAATTTATAAACTATGTAATTAAGACATAGAAAACTCAATTTCTTCTCTTTTTTGAATTCATATTTTATATTAGATTAATTGTTTTGATTGTGTTCTGACCTATTTATTGGCTCTAATTGAGATAAACCACCTACAATGAGATATGACACCCCCAGAGATAAAGCCTAACATACAGTCCTCTTCAGGGGACCCAACCATTCTGAGAAATACTTAAGATTCTTTAATAAAAGTGCCTAACATATAATTAATTCAATGATTATATAATTTTATTCTTTTCCCTCCAAGTTGCACAGTACCATTACAGTACATGTATTAAATATTATATCCCAATGTCCCAAGACAGTTACTTCATGTGGAAGTCTTCAATAACCTATACCAATTAAAGCATTCTTACAAAATAAATATAGCTTGTCTTGTGTATGAGAATTGAATTAACTAAACCATTAATTAGTACTTTAAAAAAATTCTATGGATGAATTTTCTAGGACATATCACTTTTATATTTTAAGTGCTTTAAGAAAATTTGCTTAACTTGTTTTATGCTCATTTGCATTATATATGAGGACAGAAATAGATGTATTATGGTGAAAAGAGCCCTATAATTAAAACTAAAACTTGGGTTTGAATCTTAGTTATACAATTTAGCTATGACCTTGAACAAATTAACACTTTCCTAAGATGGTTTGCTTCTAGAAATTGCCAGTACCCCATGACCAGCAAATTTCAAACAAGGTGTAGAAAATTGTTTGATGAGAGGAAAGGAGATTAAGGCACTGGGTGGATGGTTGGGCTAGGTCCAGATTCCCAAACATAACAGCCTTTACAATCACCTACAGGCTGCTTAAAAATACAAATTCTTCATTCAGCCTGGGTGACATAGTGAGACCCTGTCTCTACATAAAATAAAAAAATTTAGCTGGGTGTGGTGGCACATGCCGGTAGTCCTTGCTACTTGGAGGCTAAGGCAGGAAGATTACTTGAGCCCAGGAGTTCCAGGCTGCAGTGAGCTATGATCACACCACTACACTTCAACCTGGGTGACAGAGCAAGACCTCATCTCAAAAAGAAAAAGAGAAATACAAATTCTTGGAACCCTCCTGATGTCTAGTTGTCTACTTGTGAGAGAATATGAATTTGAGAAACAGCACCAACCGGATCCTTAAATATCCCTTCCAAATCTAATGCCCTATGATTCTGTAAGTATTAATCATCCTATAAAATGGAGGTAATTGTTACCTTCCCAGGTTGTTGGGGACATTCTCTAAAATGGTATTTGTCAAAATATCTGTTAACCTGTGGAGTGCTAGATGGAAGTATTACATTTTTTAAAATGCACATTGAAATAGTAACAACCAAAACCTGTTTAATTTATTTTGGAGCATTTTTATCTTCCATTAAATATGTTGAATAAACATGGGATTAACCTACTAAGCATTACCCTTGATGGTGTGATTTACTCTTCCATGAATTATAAACTACAGTCCTTAGATTAGTTCTTACTTATATGTTCATCTTTATCTTATGTTTAGTGTTTCCTAAAAGCAATAATTTAAGCATCTTATTTTGACACTTTACTTATCTAATTAGTTGTCTAGATACAATTAGCATTTATCACCCAGGTCTCTTATTGTTTCTAGGGAATGTGGTTTGCATTTCTTTGAATTTTTACAGAGCCAGTGTTGGCTACAGCTAAAAGCTTGAATAGAAAAACCAAGGGACTAAGCTAAGTTTCAGTAGAATTTTTGCTTATTCCATTTTACTCATACCTGACTTCCAGTAGAATACACATAGGCCAGTGAACAATCTATGTGTACTTTCTTGGCTGGATAGAGGTTTACACATGACCCTTTGCTCACAAGTTGAAAATGTGAGGAGTACTTTCTCGATCATTTTCAAAGCCCAGGGCTTCATTTCAGTTTCATGTTTTCCTGTTGCCGTAGGCCACCACTGATCTTGATCAAAGTAGTGTGTTATACATATTTTCTCACATATCTGCGTTAGAAGATCATTTCTAGATATTGATAAATCTTGTTGAATGTAGAAAAATAAACATGCTTTGATTGTGTAAGTACAGCCTCCATCTCTTCTGATTTACTTGTTCAAGTCTGATAGCTTTTAAGGTAAATTAGATGTTTTCTATTTGTCCCTCACTACACTCTCCTCCAGCCCTGATTCACTTGTCACCCTTCTTTACCCTGCTCTGTGCACAGGAAATTTTCCTACGTGAACTTCATCAAGAGAACTCCTTGTTTTCTAACTTCCACTTGTGTTTAGCCAATGGGAGACACTAGCAGGTGAATAAGAACTGTATTTATTCTCTGGCTAGCTACCTGGGGCTCTGACACAAATGCATCTAAAATCCTGACGTGACTTCCAATTAATTGTTCTTGAGATAAAAATTAAACTCCTTAATATAGACTTGAACATGGTCTGCAAATCCTTTTATGGTTTGGCCCCAGCTTACCTTTTCAGCCCCTCCAAAGCTGATCTCCCTCATTCCCAGGATTCTTTCTTCTTGCTTCTACCACCAGGCCTCTGTAGTGCCTAGAAAATTTCCCATTCTCCGATTCCTGTTGCCTAGTCAATCTCTATTCAGTTGCAAGCTCAGTTCAGGCGTTGTTTCCTTAAGCAAGCTTTTCTCAAGCCTCAGTCAAGTTGTTGTGCTTTTTTTCAATTTTAATTTGTGCTTTCATAAAACAATATTCCCTTGCTTTTCTCAGCGTTAATCTCAACTTCTAAATATTCATTCATTTGCTTAATTATGTGATTAAACCTGATTTCTCCTAATAAACTCAAGCTCTATGAAAATAGGGACTTTCTTTTCCTCACTTTTGTATCTCCAGTGTCTAACCATGGCGGGGCACATAGTAGGCACTTACTAAATAGCTGTTGACTTAAATGGGTGGAATAAATGAATTAGGGCAGCAGAAGCTGGGAATGGGGGCTAAAACCGAGCAGCTGTGGAAGTTCATGAAAAGCTCTATAGTTTGTTATAACTATAGTTATAGTTTGTTATAGTTTGAGATTTGACTGGCAGATCTAAAACAATGCTTCAATATTCATATAAAGAGAGTTAATTCTTACTGCCAAGCCCTCTTTCTTGCTTTGTCAAGCATATATTCTTCTCCGGAGAATTCATCCCAGAAGGGCTGTCCCCTCTGTCCCTTTTATACTCAGAGTTCTACTCTATGCTGTAACAGGTGGAGCTGGCAGAGAGAGACTATGTTGTGAATTTAGAAAGATTAAATTTTGAGAATTTTTGAATTTAGACACTTGATTATGGAAAACTATTATCATTCTACTCTACTTCCTGTCACTTGCCCTGCTAGAGCAAGGTGACTTGTATTGTTTCAATGAATTCATACAAAATTCATCTAAGAGAAGCATTACAGAAATAGAAATAGTTCGAGCCTCTTAATCCCAGGTGAGGATATTATCCATCAAGTTTAGCAGAATTAGACTGGAATTGTAACTTCTGTGCTCATTTACTCACTGTCCCTTGGCCTGAAGACAAACATTTACTACCTAGAAAAGTCCTAGGAACAGAGCAAAATTTGGAGTCAGAAACAATTAAAATCTAAGCCTTGCTTTTTAATAGTTGTGTGACTGTATTTCTCTGAGCCTAGGTTTCTGCTTCTGCAAAATTGGAATACCAATACCTACCTCATGATGTTGTTAGGGAGGATTAAATATAACAATTGATAAAAAGCAACTGTCATGACTGGCACATAGTAAGCCTTCAATAGATGTCTATTGTCTTCATTAACACACTCCAACCAAGTGAAATGACTTGCCCAGACTAGAAAAGTAGATGTGCCTTTCCAACTATGAATCAAATTACTGAGAAAAGAATATTTAGCCAATGTAGACAATTACTTCAAATGTCATATGTTTCATCATAATAGCCTTATAACAACAGCAAACTGCTGTCATGACAAAAACCAAAAAGACAAATGACATACTTTGTGCTTCTATTGTTAAAGTATTCTTTCTCATGAATAAATATTTTGATTGAACATTATCTGAAACTACACACTTTAATGCAGTAGTTTATAGCTTTTAATGATTTCAACTGTGATGGAAGATTATTGTCTTTTGTACTCAAATACTGCATTCATGGAGTCGCTACCACCTGATTATGCAAATGTTCCTGAAAAACTTTAGGCCGCATTACCTTGTAAATGTATTATCTCTCTGATTACTGTCTATGGCCACTTCTTTTAGGATCTGCTTCTGTTTATCGCTGTTTGAATATAGTATTACAGAAATCAATGAATATTGATTTAAACTGTGTTTTTTTTTCATTTCTTCTGTCTGCTTTAATTTGTTTCACACACATTCAAAGGTCAGCTGTGGCTTAGAAATACAGGTATGGATCAGATCATAGAGACCTTTATTAAACAAATATTTTTATATCAAGTGCCTTCATGTGTGCCAAGAAATGGTCAACATGATACACAAAATTACAGACTCCCAAAGAAACTACATCTAGTGGGTATTCTTTTTTAACACCTTTTCTTCAATGGTATACAGAGAAGTTGAGATAAGTGACATGTTCAAGGGTGCAGTTTATTAACGTCAGAGCCAAATTACATACTGAATTCTTGTTGCTGTTACTTTGTCTATCATCTCATCACAATCAGAAATAAATATAATTTTGAAAGCAAAATATTAAAAATATAATGAAAATAATTTGTATATAATTAATTTGTGTTAGAGAAAAAAGGGAAGTTTCAGATATGCTTACATCATAAAAAAGAAGTGTGAAATGGCAATCTGATTCTTAAATCTGAAAAAGAAAATATTCTTTACTGCAGAATAAGAATACCAAATACAGAACTGTTGACATGATTGATATATCTTAATATACAAAAGAAAATATTCAAATTCAGTTTTAAAACTGAGAGTATTTAAAGAAAGAAACCAAGCCTAACCCCAAAGTCACGAAGATTCACTCCTATGTTTTCTTCTATGTTTTATAGTTTGAGCTCTTATATTTATGTCTTTGATCCACTTTGAGTCAATGTTTTCTGTATGGTATGAGACAGAGATCCAACTTCATTCTTTTGCATGTAGATATACACTTGTCCCCACACCATTTGTTAGAAAGACTATTTTTTTTCCCATTGACTGTCTTGGCCCCCTGGCCAAAAGTCACTTAACCCAAAATATATGGGTTTATTTTTGAACTCTCAAATCTATTCAATTGATCTCTATGTCTGTTATCTTATGTCAGTATCATACTTTCGTAGCTATTGTAGCTTTATAGAAAACTAGGAAATCAGGAAGTATGAATCCTCCAACTTATTTCTTTTAAAAGATTGTTTTTACTATTCTGGGTCCCTTGAATTTCCATATGAATTTTAACAGTAACTTGTCAATTTTTGCTAGAAAGCCGTCTGAGATTTTGATAGGGATTGCATTGAGTCTGTAGATTTGAGAAGTATTGTCTTCTTCAAAATATAGCCTTCCAATTTGAGAACATGAGATATCTTTTCATTTACTTAGATATTTACATTCTTTCAACGTTGTAATTTATTTTTCAGTGTAGAAGTCTTGTACTTTCTTTTTAAAATTTATTAATTCTTTTTGATGCTATTGTAAATGGAATTGTTTTCTTAATTTTATTTTTGTATGCTTCATGGTTTGTATAAAGAAATACAACTTATTTGGGTATATTTTCTTATTTTCTGCAATCTTGTCAAACTTGTTTGCTAATTCTAATAGTTGTATGTGTGTGTTCCTTAAGATTCTCTTTATATAAGATCATGTCATCTACAAATAGACTTTTCTTCATTTCAATCTGAATGTCCAAACTAAATACTTTCTTTAAAAAAAGAAAAAAACCTAATTGCTCTGCCTAGAACCTCTAGTACCATATTTAATAGAAGTAGTGACAGTGGAGATATTTGCCTTATTCTTGATCTTAGCAGGGAAGCATTCAGTCTTTCATCATTAAGAATGATGTTAGCTGATGACTTTTTCAGGTTGAGTTAGTTCCACTCTAATCCTAGTTCACTTAATATTTTTTTTTCATAACAGGGTGGTGGATTTTGTCAAATTCATTTTCTGCACCAATTGAGATGATCACATGGATTTTTTTCTTTGTTCTTTTAATATGGTGAATTACATTAATTGATTTTTGGATGTTAAACCAACCTTGTATTCCTGGGATCAATCACATTTAGTCATGGTGTATAATTATGTTTATCGATTTCTGTGTTTGGTTTGCTAATATTTTGTTAGGATTTTTGCATCTATATTCATAAAGGAGATTGTTCTGTAGTTTTCTTTTCCTGTGAAATCTTCATTTGGTTAATATTGGCCTCATAGAATAGCTGGGAAATGTTCCCACCTCACTTGTATTTTGGGAGGGTTTGTAAAGAAGTAGTATTAATTCTTTCACGAATATTTGGTAGAATTTACCAGTAAAAGCCATCTGGGTCTTGGCTTTTCTTTGTGGGAAGCTTTAAAATTATTTAAATAGTTCCTTGTTATAGGTCTATACTGATTCTCTATTTCTTCATGAGTCAGTTTTAATAATTTGAGTCTTTCTAGGACTTTGTCATTTTCATCCAATTTATCTAATTGTGAGTGTATTGTTATTCATAGAATTCCCTTTTAATTTTTTTCTGTATGATTAGTGCTGATGTTCTCTCTTTCATTCCAGACTTTAGTAATTTAAGTCTTCTCTCTTTCTCCTTCTCTCTCTCTCTTTTTATTTGTCAGTCTAGCTAAAGGTTTGCCAATTTTGTTGATCTTATCAAACAATCAACTTTGGCTTTCATTGATTTTCTCTATTATTTTTCTATTTTCTATTTGACTTATCTCCACTATTATATTTATTGTTTTCTTCCTTCTGCTTGCTGTGG
Source organism: Daubentonia madagascariensis (assembly GCA_023783475.1). NCBI lineage: Eukaryota > Metazoa > Chordata > Mammalia > Primates > Daubentoniidae > Daubentonia > Daubentonia madagascariensis. The sequence goes on from JAKFHU010002088.1 coordinate 523,330, forward strand.
GTTTAGTTTAGATTTTGCATCCTCGTTTCTTAAGGCAGAAGGTAAGGTTATTTATTTGAAATCTTTCTTCTTTTTTACTATAGATGTTCACAGCTATAAATTTCTCTCTGAGCACTTCTTTAATTGCATCTCTTATATTCGGGTATTTTCTATCTTTGTTTTTATCCATCTCAAAATATTTTCTATTTTACCTTGTGATTTCTTCTTTTTTTGAGGCGTATGTTACTCATTTCCACATATTTGTGAATTTTCCAAATTTCCTTCTATTATTGATATCTAATTTTATTCCATTGTTTTCAGAAAACATATTTGTATGATTTCAATTCATTGAAGCTTGTGTATGGTCTATCCTGAAGAATGTGCCATATACACTTAAGAAGAGTGTGTATTCTCCTGTTACTGGGTGGAATGTTCTGTAGATGTCTGTTAAGTCCAGTTGTTTTTAGTGTTGTTCAAGTCCTCCATTTCCTCGCTGGTCTTCTGCCTAGTTTTATTCATCATGGAAAGTGAAGTATTAAAGTCTCCAACTATTATAGCTGCACTGTCTGTTTCTCGCTGTGACCCCAGGAAGGCTCATCTTAAATATTAATATATCTTTCCTTCCTTCTCTTCTTCTGCCTGTTCTGCTGTTCTCCTCCCAGCTTCTGGGTAAAGCCACCAGGGAGGGGCCGAAGTGACCCCAGACAACCAAAAAGTCTGTTTGTTGAAGCAGGGCCATCTGAGATTCACAATCTGGCTGTTAGAAGCAGGTTTTGGGGTTTGCTTTTTGCCCCGCTCCCCTGCTCCATGGTTTCCCTCTGGCAACTGCCAGCAGGCAGGAGCTCAAGCTAGCTGAGCTCCCTCATGATTGCACTGCGGACTAGGGAGCTTCCCCGCCCAGGATACCAGCCTGGGCTAAGAGTGCAGCCTTCTTGTGGGGGGAGGGGTGCTCCACGAGTGTGCTGGGGCTGGGACCCACACTGCACTCTCCTCTTAGTTCTGCCCACATAGGCTCCCTTGCCTCCCGAGATTGCCTCTCATCCGTGCCCCCAAGCAACACGATCGAGACCTGGGGGTACAGGGTCTGGCCTGTAGGCCTGTCCCTGTGTCTCTGAAGATCAATCCCTGACCATGCCAGGGACAAGGGTGCTGGTCCTGAGTTGCCTATGAGGTACTCAAGCAAGTCTGATGTCCCTTCACATTGGGGTGTGCCCTGCAAGCAGCATCAGGGAGGGCTAGTGAGCAGAGAGCTCATAGTCCAAGCTCCCCTCAATTTGCTGTAGAACCGTAAGAGGAAAGGATTGAGCCCCACTCTCTGTGGAAGCCTCAGTGTGGTGGCTCAATTGTCTCTCTCATCAGCTATTGTTAGGGTAGGGGAAGAGGAGGAAAAGAGCCTGAATGGAGGAAAGCTAGCCCTCTGGTCATCTCTGTCCCTCCCTCTGGAAGGCAGCCCACCAAGCATATCCAGGCTTAGGAGTCATGCAGATCCCCTGGGACCCCTGTGCTTCCTACAGTCTGGGTCAGAGTTGGGAAATGTTTGTGTGGGAACAAGCAAGACAAAACTTGAGGAGTTGAAGTCCCCTGGGGAGGACATAGGTACACAGTGCGTAGAGAAGCAACATGGTGCCTGCTGTCTTGGCTCAGGTCTGTGGTGATGGGAAATGCCCCAGGGGAGCTGGGAGCCTGGTGCCCTGTCCATAAGAAGCTCCCAGTTCACTGGTGGCAGCAGCTTTTGGGCTCGTGGGGTAGAAAGTCTCTCCAGCAGCTCGGGAACCGGCTGATTGTCAGAGATGTGAGGGAGGGAGAAAAAACTGCTCCACCTACCCTTTTCGCTGGACTCCAAGCCTCTTGGGTGTTGATCTCTGCCAATATTTTGCTCCTTCTTGTTCTGTTCTGCAACTTCTTCCTGTGGAGTCTCTTGTAGGTTCTGGCACCCTTCCCTCAGAATTACACCCGATCTATATTTCTTTGTTTGTTTGTTTGTTTTTCTCTTTGATCTAAAACTTTTCCTTCTTACTGATAGGGTCTGGCAGCTGATGTCTCTGGTCAGCCATCTTGCCGTGGATCATCTTCAAATGATCAAAAAGTCTTAATTTTGACATTTGAGACTATTAAAGCAAGACTATTTTTGTTTTTCCTAGGTAAGGCTTTTGAGGCTGTGATTTGCTGAATGGCTGTGGAAAGCCATCAAGTCACTATACTTTCTTGAAAACCCTCTTAATCTATATATTAATATTATTTTGAAGGAGTTTAGGGTACAAGTCAGAGTCAACCAGAGGACTTCAGACTTACTCCTGTTGTTCCACATCCTAGAGTCTTTTAAGACCTAATCAAATGAGTAATAGTGAGTAAACAAAATTAAAGAAATGAGTAAAGAAATATTAATCAGCTCTAATATTTCTCTGTGGCTTTCATTAAGGTAGAGAGAAGACTGTTCAGCAGTCACTTTGTGAATAGTCATTAGGGTTCTTTTTCTGGCACAATGTTTAACTCAAATTGAGAGAAAATTACCTAACATTCCTTGGAGACCAATTGCTTTCAACCAGACTACTTATTAAATAATTCCAGTTCAGACCTACAATTGTTACAGGCACCTTCATCATCACTTCACTGAGAACAAGCACATTTCTATTTCAACTAAGCATTAAATTCTGTAAATTAATCCTAGCTCTATGGAGTTGGGTAATAGTTCTTAGAAAGTGACTATATTTCCTAACTTTCACTGATCTGCAGTGAATACCTTCACTCATTTTGACCTTGATATCCCAGAGAGTTCTTAATAATATGTAATCTGTTTAAGTCATTATGGATATTTTCACACAGTTTCCACTTCCTCTTTCTTTCTCATAACTTGCCAAATATTTCCACTTGCCTCATAAGCACAAATTTGACAAAATAGGGAATTATTTTGAAACTAAGACAGTAATCTGTTTTTGAAAAGTCAAGTAATCTGGATATTAATTTAGATATTTATAAATCTGCTTGATTAATGATGTATGGGAATATGTCATATCAAATATATTAGATAGTCATAAATAATATTGATTAGACTAAATTATGAGGAAATAAAATCACCTTCATTTCTATTGAGTTGAACCAATGAAATTATTTTTGTAGGCAATTTTGTATGGTTCACCTTAATATAGACAGAGATTTAGGAACAAAAACTGAAATTCCTTAATTCACAAAGGAAAACATTATTCACTAAATTTACATAATTTTCTTTCTCTACTAGACAGTCATTAGTGGCAAACTAACTTTCAGGGAGGGGCTATCTGAATACTTCTCTTTGAATATACTCAACGAATGAATGCTCATATCTAAAGTCCTGCTGAGAAACTACCTTCTATTGTTTAGTGTGATAGGGGGGATTAGTAAAACCATCTAGATGATTGAGTGAGCTATCTTCTATCATGTCAAGAAAAGGGAAACACAGACATACACACAGAGAAACAAAAGATGTACAACACATCCATAGGAAGTGGAACATGTAGTTTAAACAAGACTTAATTAGACATAGCAGCCAATCACAGGTGTAGGTTCCTTTTTTGGATCTAAATTCAAAGAAACAAACTATTACCAACAATTGCAAAAACAACAAAAACTGAGAAAGTTTAATCCTGACAGAATATTTGATATTAAGAAATTATAGTTACTTTTTTTTTTTGTCTCAACACCTTTGTTTATGCTATCACCTCTTCTCTCTTTCCTTTCTCTACCAAATCACTTTGTGCTCAAATTCTGCCTCTGTGTCAAGGCCTGTTTTAAATTGCAACTATCTACATAGTGTTGTCTTATTCTCCAGCTAGTGGATAGATGCCCACTCGTTCATCTATCTGTACCTCTTTTTGTCTTATAGTATAGTTTCAGATAAACAGATATAGATATAGACACACACACACGCACACACACATACTTACATAGCTTTAGAAGAAAATCACTTGTCCACATACTATATTTTTCATACATGAAGCTCACTAGCATAGGATGTGGGCGTTTGTCCTTTTTGAATCCCACAGAGAACCTAGCCTCATGTGTTATTTGAATGAACATTTTAGTGCTGGTTACATGGAAGGCTGTTTGGTGGGGAGGGTTGCTGTGAAGCATATCCCTCTCTTTTAGGGAATTTCATTTTATTCAGGCAGCTAGAAATTCATATATGTAGATATAATAAATACATAAAAAATAGAATCCTACAAAATGGGCAAAGAGGAAAAAGGGAAGGGAGATGCATTCTGCCAAGGTAGAACCCAGAAGGCCTAGTGGAATATTTCAGCAGGATTTTGAAGGAGGGGTGGGCTTTTTTAAATCTCTAAATTCTTCCCTCTTTTCCATCCTTCAAGGAACATCACAGTTCCTTTCTAAAACGCAAATCTGATGATATTAGTTCCCTATTGTAAAAGGTTTCTAGACACCACCCCCCCATCACCTATAGGACAGAGTCAAAATTATTTAGGATGGCATACACATATTTAGTACATGGCCCATGTTTTAAACTTCATGTAACACCATTAATACCCTATATACTTCAATTATGCCTAACCATTTACAATGTGCTAGACATACCTTTCTCCTTTGTGCCTCAGGCCTTCCTATGTAATGGTTTTTGGTTTTGATTTTTCTTTTTTTTTTCTCTCTCTCTCTCTAACCTGAATCTCCTTCCCTTCTGGGGAATTGTTACATCTAAATTCAGCTGGAATGTCCCCTCCTCAGCAAAGATTTCTGTGACCTCCTTGTTCTGTAGGCAGGGAAAGTTTTTTCTGTTCTTATTGTGTCTTATACATATCTCTATTATAGCTGGTGATTTAACTTTGCCAAGTCTTAGTTATCATGTCTGTAAAATGCAAAGAAGGGAACCAGAATGATCTCTAAAGTCACCTCTAGCTTTAATGTTTTTTAATAGCTGGTGCTTCTGAGGGAGGACATTCAAAGGCCATTCAAAGCAATGGAACCCAATAGATGGGATCCTCTGGCAAACAGTAATCAAGCCACAACTGACACCTCTAGTTCCTGTGATTATGCTAAAGTAATATGTATAATTTTTCCATTATAGTTTCTACCTTTAACCTATTTATGGCATTTTTCTTTATTTGGTTGATTTTATTAGGTTTTGTTTGAATTTTTTGTTTGTTTTTGCCACCTGTGTATTTGTAATTATCTTGTTCTCAATTCTGTCATTTTTTCCCCATGGTTGCTGGGTTTAATATCATGCTTTTAAATGGCCATAAAATCTCAGGACTGTAAAAATATATTTATATTTTTTCTAGTATTTCAATGGCTTTTCTTTTTATATACCACATTTTAACATCTGAAATTTATTTTTGTTTAACTAGTGAAGTAGAAATCATGACTTTTCCCCAAATGGCTGAGCCAGTCATTCCCAAATTATTACTGAATAATTATTTATCCTTCAAATATTTTAGATAACATTTATAGTATGTTAAATATCATATAGACTTGAGTTTATATATAGGCTTTTTAAAAAAATCCATGGACCTATTTATTCCTATGTTAATAGAAATTCCTTTAAAATTTTTTTTCTTATTCTAAAACATCTGTTTTGGTTCTGGTTGAACACATTATTTTTAGACTAATTTTTTGCTCTTTTTAAAGTTAAATGGTTAAAATTATTATGTTTGATAGCTAGCTTCCTGGTTTAGATGCAAAAAATAAATAAAACTCCATTTTTTTCCTAAAATGGTATATCAAGGGCATATTATTATTAATTTAATTTTACTATTAAAATAGGTCTATTTTGTATGCATGTGAGCACTTCCATTGTGTTAGGCAACATGCTAAACAATTTATATAGTTTATCTCATTTAATCTTCACAGTAACTCCATGAGGTAAGTATGTAATCTTGTTTTTTTTTACACATGAGGACATTGAGACTTAGGGTAGTTAACTAACTTGACGGTGGATCGAGTAAATGATGGAGATCATATCACACACAGGCCAGTCTAGTTCTAAAACCAGTGTCCTCTTAAAACATTTTTATTATGTCCTTTTTGTCAGCTTGATCTGGGCTTTTTACAATTAAGGAAACTGATCAACAGATTCCATCTGAGGCATTAAATTTCCTTTTTTAAAGAACTGATAAAACTGTAAGAGGAAGGGAAAGCTAGAGGGAGACTGTAGTCAGCAGAGTTAAGAATCCATTTAAACTAGTATATTTAGTCTCACTTTCAAATTTGTTGACATGTAAATACAGATCTGTAGAAAAGCAGTCATTTCTACATCCTATTTGATTAACGTACTTATAGACTTTTGTGAAAAGGCAGATTATGTCTCATATACTATTCATATAAGAAAAAGATCAAAATTTGTAATGTTAAAACACTTAGAATGGATTCTGATTGCTACTCATAATGAGCTTTTTCTAACACAAAGAATACTGTTACATAACTTTGACAGATGAGATTTTTTTAACCGCATAAAGGAAACTTAATCAGGACCCATTTTGCGTGTCCACCTAATAGTTACCACCCATACGCGTCCCCAGCCACTCCTCACAATGTTGCTTCTGCAGTGACTAATTTTAATGACTGTTGTGATGGATATTCAAATGGGTGTTGAAGCGTAATGAATGATGAAAAGCACAAAATATGGCCTAATGGAAACACAGTTGTTGCCTCCCATTGCCTCTTTAACATTTATTTGGTGGGAGTGATTATCTCCTGGCCATGTATGGGAACTTGGGCACCATACCCATGACTTCTCTTAAATACTAAACAATTCTACAGTCACCTTTAAGTGACTGTCTCAATTGATAGTGTCTATTCCAAGGTATTAATCAATACTTTTATCTTCATTCAAAGGTAAAATTTCCCCTCCTTCTCTCAGATAAGGCCATTATTTGACAGCCACTATCTTTCAGAAAGAGAGGTTGGTGGCTTCTATACCCTATCTATTCAGCTTCCACAGCTTGCTCACTACAGCTTTTGCACCTGTAGGGCTAGCACTTGAGAGGGAGGAAGAGAAAGTGGAAATATGGGAGTTTCTTTGGTGGGGATGGCATGGGACCTGCCAGCAGAAGCAACTCTTTATCTTGAACTCTCATCACTAGATTTTCCTCCAGTGGAAATTCTCTCAATGCTAGGGATGCTTCCCACCCACGAGGTTGTCCAGTCCTTCCAGCTTTGGTTTTGCTGGTGGCCCACTCCACTCAATCTTCTGCCATTGAGAATCCTTCTGTCTCCCAGGTTGTCCTCTGGAACAGGACTTAAAATGGTCCCAGACCTCTTCCTTCTATCCTATACGGCCTGCATCTGATTCAAGGAAAAGATTCCGGCATCCTTTGTTCAGACACAGAGAGAAGGTAGGCTATCCCCACTACAAAGCAGTTAGCCTATTCTTACTCTCTAAATTTCTTGGATGGGAGTTATGTTATCTTTTCCTTCTCCCTCCTTTTACATGGATCATATAATAAACTCTCTAAATAGCACTGTAGAAACCTTCCTCACTGGATTTGCAATGAGGGCGGATGCACACTCTCTATCCCTTGAGGTGAGAGGAGGAGGCAAAGAGGTGACTGCACAGCTTTTTCTGTAGACATCATGGCCTCAAAATCTTGATTTTTTTCTCCCCTCTCCTTTTCTCTCTCTGCTTCTGTCCCATGTATCTCTATACTCTACTGGGGAAGAGTGACTTTCAATAAGTAATTTTATAAGTAATTTTTATAAGTAACAAGTAATTTAATAAGTGTCTGATAAGAATGCAGAGTGATTTAGGTCAAAGTTGGCATCATAAAAAGCCTGTTGAAGAAGTGATACTTGAAACCTGCATATGAGTAAGATACAGCCAACTAGAGAAGAGACAAGAATCTTCAGGGTAAGGAACAGACCTGAGAGATAGCTTGGGGAGTCTGGGGAATTAACTGTGAGGCAAAGAATGCAAGAGGTAAGCTGGAGGGGGAAGAAGGGTCAGATCATGTTAAAAGGATGCCCTGCAAGTCACTTTAAGGAGTATGTTTCTATTCCAAGAACAAAGGGAAACCTTTGAAGGGTTTTAAACTGATAGATGACACAATCACGTAGATATTTTTTTCAATTACTATGGCATAGAGCAGAGAATGGTTAAGAGAGGAGCAAGGCTAGAGGCAGCAAGACCAATAAAGAGACGAAGAACAGTTTGTGTGAAATATAGCTATGGCCTGAACTACAGAGGTGGCAGTGGGGATGGAAAGGGGGGAACTTTTAAGATGTTACCAGGAGGAACATTACCAGACCTGGGTGACTGGATGTTTAAATTGGGCCAGTGGGAAGAATTAATCATGATTTCTGAATTCTTATTTGGAAAACTATATAGATGATTTTGCCCTTTACTAAAAGAGAAATTTTAGAGAAGCAACAGATTTGGACAGGGAAATGATGTATACAATTTTAGAAAAGCTGCATTTTAAGTAACTTTTAGACATTCAGTAAAATTCTGTTGGGTATTATTCCTATTTTACATATAAGAAAACTGAGGCCACAGGTTTTATAAGTGTTAAGGTCAGAATATGAACCTAAGTCTGACTCTCTGTCCCAAATTGTTATTGTTTTTAAATCTGTGTATTATTTTATAGTGCCCCAACATTGTTGTATTTGAGTAATTATTAAACATGTAATATAAGAATGATATTATAATTATAATGACCATAATAGGTGACGATATTTAAAAATGTTATTAGAATTTAGACTACTGTAAAATTTAACCTTGCAAATAAAGAAGAAATGATGGATGAAAGATAGTAAGTCTAATGGAAGAAGGAATAGGGAAGAAGTGAGAAGAAAGTGACCACATTATAGTTTAAGATAAGGTTTTTTTATGTTTAGATTTTCTTTTAGTTGTGTATGATAACTTACCAGACCCCTGTGCTTCCATGATTATTGAAGTAAAGCATTTTTGTTGCCAATAGCTTTGCATTTGAGCTCCTATAAGAAATAATCTCATGTGTAAGACAAAAGTAACATCAGTTTTTGGTGTATTATGAAAATTGTTGAAAATTATTCTTTAAATGCATATTTGGGAGCCTCAAAAATAAAAGTTTTCATGAATACTCTGTGACTTCATGATGTATAAATAAAACCTCTCAGTTGATAACAATTTGCTCTAATGCTTCACTTTTAATCCTTACATATAAAGCTATTTTATACACTTATAAAGCACTTAAGGAATTACTTAAAGAGTAATTTAAAGAAATTACTTTAAAATACTTACAGAAATTAAATGATTTGTGTGTCAACATGAAATCAGAAGCAGAAAAAAGAAATAAAATACTAGGCTCTGACACAACCCAAATATTACCTTTCAGAGCTTAGAAGACCTCCCTTTTAATTTCTGAATAGGAGGTGTAGGCATTCTTTCTAAACATGTCTGTAGATTTGGGGGAATGTTGGCAAAGAGCAAACACGTGGACTTCTTATGACAGTGCCTTTGTTCTCTGGGAGACAGATTGCTATTTCAGTTACAGTATTGCTTTGCTACAAAGAGGCTGCTCTTTTACATTCCCTGGTTGTCAATTGTGGAAGCTTGCAGATGGATCTTATCTAGTCGTTAGTAAGGCAGAAATACCCGTTATCTGGAGGTGGGTTGGTAGCGTACGAGTGGTTATTTTTGCCTGAATTATTTAAGGATCTCAGGTTTAAAGCAACAGGAAACAAACATAGGATTCTTAGTAACCAAAAGTAAAATTTAAAAATAGGCTAAAAGTGGTTGCGAATGACACAATATCCCTAATACCCTAATCATGAGTGTAGTTCATTTATTTTCTATACTAGCACAGATAATTAAGAGAATAGTGCTTAATTTTATAGTGAAACTTGGTGGGGTTAGTTCTCATTTAATTGCTTATTCTGGAGGTAATATCAACAGAACAGTGTTAATGCCATTTTAAATATTCTACCTTTATTTTATTTTAAAAATGATATTCTACCCAGTGCTATACCAAAGAAGATCACTTTCATGCTGAAGTGAGGGAGGAGAAGGGAATAGAGTCAAACTAGGAGGACTATTGCCTGTGGGCAGGGTGTTAACAAAGCATTCCATCACTTTTATCACTTTGTGTGTTTGCAAACATGAGGGGAAATTAAATTTTTCTTATTTGCAAAGAAAACTAAAATAATAAGGTGAACACAGTAGATAGGTACATTAAGGTATGTGCATTACAGAAAATGGTTATAGGTACAGAAATCTCCCTAGATTCCCTAGATCTAAACTTTGTACCAGGAAGTTTTTATATATGAGAAATTGAGTTACTTATGGAGTTATTCAGGCAGACATACCCCATCTTGGTCCAGAAAGTACATAGCGCATACATGACAAAAAGAAAAAATAAAAGACAGTATAAAAATACAAGGAATATATTTTAAAGACATAAATACTTGAGACTCAGTATATCACAGTGATCTTTTATCAAGATCCTCCCATTTTTGTCAATAGATGACCTAGCTTATCTTTCTTTGCCCTCTGTTTCCTCCTCCTATCATTATTCTTATCTGCAAGTTTCCCCAACCTTTTACCTATATTGCCATGACTAGAAAAATAAATTGTAAACATATTTTCTATTAATAGGTCAGTAAAATGATCTGTGTAGACTTGGAAAATATAGTAGTACTTAGCATATCCCAGTATTCTAATTTGCAAATTGAGGTGGAATTATTCTGTCTGAAGCCCACACACATTTCTTTGACTCTCTAGTCACTTGGGCACAAAGCCATTTGAAGATAAAGATGCTACCTTGTATCCAGCTGTTTTGGCTGGCAAAGTGCTTTCAATGTAGTGGACAGGTAATCATAATTTTTAAAGAAATAACCTAAAACATCATCAGTCAATTGGTATTCTTAAAATATTATCTCCTCACTTAAACAAATACCATTTTTTCTGGTAACTTCAAATACTGAGAGGTACTCAGTAAATAAAAAGGATAATTTAAGTTCAGACGCTATCATAACTTATTTTGTAGATTACTTATTCTCACTGTAGACCAAACAGTGTAAATAAACATGATTCTATAGTCTCCCAACTCATAACAGATTAGAACATACAAATATATAATTGGCTATCAGAAGCAGGCATGCATACCAATAGCAATGATAAGAAATAATAGGGGAAACAAAGCTATGAAAATTGATTTGAAAAAAATGAAAAGTACCTCTGCATAGGTCCAATTATATTTGTACAAGTAAACAGTTGAACAGAAGGGAGGGGACCAGATGGCTGACTAGAGACATCACTTGTTGGACAGTCCTGGTGGGAAGATAGGAATTCTGACAAGGGAGAGAGAAGAGACGCAGAGTGGGTGTGGATCATAGAGGGCGGTGCCAGAGCCTGCTGAGGATCTCATGGAGGAAAACTGCAAAGCAGAGAAGGTAGAAGATAAATGAAAAAAGTTATCAGTGAGGATCAAACTGAGAGAAGCTCTGGGCCCAGTGAAAGGGGAAGGGGGGATCCCTTTCACCCTTCCACAGGCATTTGGAAGCCAGAGGGCTACTGAGTTTCTTGGAGGCTTTTCCACCCCCACAAGCCCAGACACAGCAGCAAACATGGTATAGTGAGGAGAACTTGTGTGATCCTGGAGCCTGTACACTCCATGCGGGGCTCCCCACCAGGGAGAGTGTCACAAGAGGCCGGAGAGCCAGCTTTCTCACTTTCAGATGCTTCCTTCCCTGCCCCTCCCCCACCCACTGCCACATGGAAAGCAGTTTGGACAGAGAATTTGATGAGCAGTCACCCTCCCCACCCCAGTGGGAGCTGCTACAGGCTGAAGCTTCCATGGCAAGTGGGAACCACACCCGTCCCTTTTGGGGCCTGCAGAGGATACGGGATGCCTAATTTGGGAACTCCCTGCCTGAGGGCATTTCACAGAGTTGCATGCCAGCAGGTCAGTTGACTAGGCTAGACCCATGGCCCCTGGGCACAAGAAGATTGCTGCAGACACTGTGGCGGCGGGAGGTCTGTGAGTTGGACTTGGGTGGTGAGGAAGCCCACATTGACAGATATCATGGTGGAATACTGTGGGGTTCTGAGAGGTAGAGGGCTGGGAGAGCACCCACACCCCACAGGAAAACCTTCCTGTTTGATTAGAGTGGATTCTATGGGGAGGAAGAGCCTAGAGCACAGCTCCAGGTGCCATATCAAACAGGCATGGTTCATTCAGGTGCTGGGGCTGACCGCGAGTGGCAGCCCCTCCCTAACCCATTCCAGCCAGGAGAGTAGTTTGTGCTGAGAAGTAGATGAGCGGCTGTCTCCCCCCAGTGGGGCATGCCACAGGCTGAGGCTTCTACGGAAAGTGAGACCCATGCCTCTCCCTGTGAGGGCCTACAGTGGATCTGGGGTATCCGAGTTGGGAACTCCCTGCCTGACAGCATCTCACAGAGTTGCACTCAGCAGGTCAGACAAGCAGGCCAGACCCCATACCCTCCAGACTGGAGCTGGTTGCTGGAGACACAGGGGAGGTCTGTGTGTTTGACTCAGGTGGCAAGGAAGCCCACATGGACAGATCTGACAGTAAAATACTGTGGGGTTCCAAGACACAGTGAGCTAGGAAAATGCCCACCTGTCCCCTGGCAGGAAAACCACTATGTTTGATTAGGGAGGATACTACGGCACAGTCCTGGGTGCCGTAGCAACCACGCATGGTTCATTCAGATTCCGGGGATGACTGAGAGTGGCAGCCCCTCCCCCACCCATCCTCTCTCATCAAAGAGAGACAGGGAATTTGCCTACACACGTAGCTCACCAATACTACAACATATAAACAATTAGGAACTGAGAAAAGCATCACACAAAGGATATCTGTTACTAAGGCATCTATCTAGAACCTAGATCACCATCAAAGCACCCACAAATCAAGCCAAAGGTTCTTACCAGCATATGCTACAAACAAACCTGTATGAGTGAGCGGGGGGAAAAAGCCTCATCTAAACAAAAGAAAATCCAAGATTAAGGAGCAACAATTGCTCCAGATGAGATGGAATCAGCATAAGAACTCTGGAAATATGAAAAATCATAATGAAAGGTCTTCCCCAAAGGGAGCACCAGCCCTCTAGCAATGGATACTACCCAAAATGAAAATATTGAAATGAAAGATAAAGAATTCCAAATATGGATTATAATGAAGCTCAACAAAATCCAAGAGAAAATGGAAAATCAACTCAAAGAAACCAGAAAAACAATTCAGCAAATGAATGAAAAATTCACTAAAGAGATTAACATACTAAAGAAAAGCCAGATAGAGCATCTGGAAATGCAAAATTCATTCAAGGAAATATACAGTAGAAAGTTTTAAGAATAGACTAGACCAGGCAGAAGAAAGAATCTCAGTGCTTGAAGACAACTCTTTCGAATTAAGTCAGTCAGTCAAAAATAATGAACAGAGAAATAAGAGGAATGAACAAAACCTATGAGAAATATGGGGTTATGTAAAATACCCAAATATAAGAATCATAGACATCCCTAAGGATGAAGAAGAAAACACACAAGGGCTGGAAAACCTATTTGAGGGAATAATTGAGGAAAATTTCCCTGGTCTTGTTAGCGATTTAGACATCCCAGGTACAAGAAGCTCAACAAACTCCTGGGAGATTCATCACAAAGAGGCAATCACAAAGACATATAGTCATCAGACTGGCCAAAGTCAAAATGAAGGAAGAACTCCTGCAAGCCGTTGAGGCAAAAATGTCAAGTAACTTGCGAAGGAGAACCCATCAGGCTAACTGCAGACTTCTCAACTGAGACCTTACAAGCCATAAGGCAGTGGTCCACAATCTTTTTGGTACCAGGGACCATTATCATAGAAGACAATTTTTCCATGGACTGGGTGTGGGGGGTGTGGGGATGGTTTCAGGATGCACCTTACTCCTGTCTCATTCCTCTTCTTGCCCCACCCTACTCCCTTAATTGTGGTTTTCAGTTTAATTTAATACAAAATTGAAATAATTTACTTTCCCCTTTGCTCCTACTATAACTTTCTGGCAAATAGGCCAGTTTCCAGAAAATCATTTAAAATTCAACATGATCTTTATATATTTTGGAATGCTATTTATATAAACTCTATCTACATATATGCTCAAAATGGAGAATATGGTTTGTGATCAAATACCTAAGTATTTTCCTTTTTTCTGACATCATCTTTAAAATCAGGGTGCTCATAAATTCTGAGTAGACTGATTTCCTTGTTTTACAAAGAAAATAGTATATAAACATTCAGTATGAGACCTACAAAGTATTATGAGCATAAGAAGAATTTGTAAACCATATTTAATAAAATGAAATTTGCAACGAATTTATCCAGAGATTCACAGACTGGCTGCTCCATTCTATACCAAAAAGGATGTGTTTTGTCCTGTAATTTTAATATATTTAATCTGTTTGTGTATGAGAACTTCTCTTGTTATGATGTCTCTTACTTCCCATGCCCCTCAACCTCAACCCACATTTTTCAGATAACTGAGATAAATGCTTGTTTCTTGTATTAAAAAAAAAAAAGACATGATTATAAGCACACACATTTTTGGTTGACTTGGCTTTTAAATTAATAATAAAGGCTAGTATATTTAGATCAGAAAATCTAGGAATAGTGTCATTTATTTGTAATTGCTTTGTGGCTAGAATAGATTGGAGAATACCTTGATTTTTCAACAAGGCCAATTTGGAGTCAAGAATCTTACATAATCAGCAGTCCCCAACATTTTTGGCATCAGGGACCAGTTTCATGGAAGACAATTTTTCTACGGACCAGGGAGGCGGGTGTAGGGGATGGTTTTGGGATGATTCTAGCTCATTACATTTATTGTGCAATCAAACCTCTCTGCTAATGATAATCTGTATTTGCAGCTGCTCCCCAGAGCCAGCATCACCACCTCAGCTCCACCTCAGATCATCAGGCATTAAATTCTTATAAGCAGCGTGCAACCTAGATCCCTTGCATGTGCATGAAACAGTAGGTTTCATGTGTCTGTGAGACTCTAATGTGGCCACTGATCTGACAGGAGGCAGAGCTCAGGTGGTGATGCAAGTGATGGGGAGCGGCTGTAAATACAGATGACGCTTCGCTTGCTCACCAGCCACTCACCTCCTGCTGTGCAGTCCAGTCCCTAATGGCCCACAGACCGGTACTGGTCTGTGGCCCGGGAGTTGGGGACTGCAGATAATGTAATGAAGTTCCTCAAATATAGATTGCCTATAGAGAGAAGATGTTTGTTGAGTAAATTCTGAGAATGATCTACCCAAACAGTTGTGTGGTGATGTAGTCTTGTGTTTATTATGGTATCTAGTGTCATTTTCATCTTTCTCACATAGCTCTATTCTATGTAACCACTTTTTTTTTTTTACTTTTTTTTTGCATTTAACTTTTGTATATCTATTTTTAGAATATAATTTTAGGTAATATAACAAATTTGAAAAAAGCCTTTCTACAGCATCCTTTTGATATATTAAAATGATCAAAGATTTTATGTAGGAATGGAAGTTTTATGTAGGTTATTTTGAGTTTTCTTTTTAGCTAAAGCGAGATATTTTCTAAAATATGTTTCTTTATTAAATGTATAACCAACATCTGCTACTTCAATAAGAAAAAGGAAGCCAGGCGAGGTGGCTCACACTTGTAATCCAAGCACTTTGGGAGGCTAAGGGAAGAGGATCACTTGAGGTGGGAGTTTGAGACCAGTCTGGGCAACATAGCGAGAACTCATCTCTTAAAAAAAAAAAAAAAAAAGGAAAAAGGAACATGTTTTAAAAATTCCTCAAGTTATTTTTTTATCATGTAATTTGGAGTGAAAGGTAGAGAGAAATTTGATGATGGGAGGATCCTTAGAAGAACTCTTAAAGCCAGGTTGTTTGTATAAAGCCTCAACAAAGTGGGCAGAAAGTATTAGATTAAAAGGTAACTTTTCTGGGCAATTCTCCCTGTGTCTCTTTGGTAGGAAACAGGAATGGAGGAGGAACAATGAGGAAAAACTTATAAAATGTTGTTTCTTGAGGACAGATCCCATATTTGATTGATCCCATATGTATTAATTGGGCCAAATAGATTGATTCCCCTGTCCTATATGCTCCATATCCATCCAAAGCACCAACACAAAATATTATCTATTCAGTGCACTTTACTGCAGATCCATGTGATGCACACATGCACACACACACACATACACCAATAAGTTAGAGATTTGTATTCATATTGCTTTTGTCTGACTTTGGGATATGCAGGCCCATTGAGAATCCTATATTACTATGCTGTTTACCTTTTATTCAGAGAATTAAGGAAGTTAAGAAGAAAGGTGTCAAATACGTTTTGTAACAATGTTATTTAAGACCTATAGCTATTAATATGTATTCTTGAAACTATTTTCATTTTTCTCCTCACACTTAAAATCTTCACAAGTTCAGGTAGTAATACAGATTCCATCATCAAAAAAGTTAATTGTGTAAAATAATATAACATTAATGTGTTCTAACAAAAATATATTTAATTCAGTACAATTGGCAAAGGAGAGGGGCTGTTTCAAACTTTTCTAAGTCTTAAAATATGAAGCAAAAACATTGCTGTAATTAATGTTCACATTTAAATAATTTGAATGAAGTACCTGTATAGTTATCATGTTAATAGATTGACAGGAGTTCTTGCTGATGGAAAAACATAATTCTTCAGGTAATTACTCTTCTGTTAGATTCATTGAAAGCTTCCCTCAATGTATAAGAGTCTCTGACCAGTCTGTGCTAGGTAAGCCTACAATGTCCTGGTACACTTTTCATCCTTCAGCACCTAGACCAGTCCCACTGATAAAATAAAGGGCCTTCATCCCTTTGGAAACACTGGTGAATTTGGTCACACACAAGTAGGTATGGAGGTTAATTTAAGTACCGAGTATAGAGAGAGCTGAGTGAGAAGGGTGTAATCTTCAAGAGGTGAGGGTTGAGAGTTGGGTGGAGAGGACAAACCAGAAAGGGATGGTGAGGATGGAGAGAGACAGACAAGAGACAGCGAGATGGCTGGAAACCGCAGAGCTACTTGGCATGAAGCGGCCAGGAAAAAATTTCTGGTGGGGAGGTCGGCAAACAGCCTCAAAACCACAGTTATCTAGTAGTCAGTGTGAAATGATTTGTCATTTGTCTATGAGTATTTACATATATGTGGAGTTTATTTTGTTCAAATAGTTAATTTGGTATGTGACTACTTATAATATACGGTTTATACATACACATATTTATAAATATTCGTTGAGCACCTATTATATATTAATACATACTATATATGTGATGTATTTAAATATGCATTGGACAGATGTATATTATTCTCTCCACTTTTAACTGTATCATCTAAAATATATTTTTCCCAAGTAGATGTCAAGTAAAAATACTAAATAAACTGTCTTACTCCTTTTATTGTACCTTTTTTCTCTCCTTATTTTTTACATGTTGAAATGTTTAAGGGGAATTTTTTTTCCTAATAACACACTGGTCTTAGGTGATTACATCCAGTCTCATGGTTTTAAATACTATGTATTTGTCCATAAATTTACTTTTGTTAAATTTGTTACTAAATTTACTTCTCTAGCCCTGTCACCTCACTGCAGCTGAAGATTTAAATATGAGACTGCCCATGTGACATCTTCACTTTAATATATAATGACTTCACAATTTACAAAATGAAAACAGAATTCTCAACTCCCCTCTCCCCAGCACCAAGTCATTATTCCCCAGGCTCCATTTCAAATTATGACACTGCTGCCCACTCAAGTGGTTGCTTAAGCAAGATATCTAGGGAAACCTTTGATTTCCCTCTTTCCCCTACCCACCGCTAGACAAACTATCATGCAGTTGCACCGAATTTTTTCCTCCAAAGTACACTCCCAATATATTTACTTGTCTCCATCTCTACTACTTGTACCCTATTCCAAACCACATGAGCTACTGTCATAGCTTCTTCACTGTTTCATACTTTACACAACTGCCAGTATGATTAAAACTGTTAAAATAAATTTCATAGTGTCATCACTCTACTACTTATACACTCCAGTGTTCCCTCTGTACTTGAAGTAAAAGTCAAATTCCATACCCTTTTGTAAAATACTATAAAATACAAAATACTATAGGATTAATTTTGCCCATCTTTCTGACACCACGTCACCTTTCTTAGCCACGCTGCGCCAGCTATGAGGCAGTCTTTCTATTTCTGCCCAAAAGCCTTTGTCATAGCTATTTTATCTTTCTTTCTGAAATTTGTCTTCCCTAATTTTACATTCATTGTTTTTCTTGTCAGTTTATGGTTCTACTTAAATATCATCTCTCAGAGAGGCCACTCATGAGCACCCCATAAAATGTAATCCTCTCCACACACATAACAGTCTCATCATATCACTTGGTTTTAATCTCTGCAGAGAACCTATCATTATGTGCTTTGTAGTTATTTATGTTTGTTTTGCTGTCTGATCGTTATATTCTAAATTCCATGAAAACAGGGACAATGTCTGTCAGAATCATCAAATATAAAGCTGTATAAATATTTATTTAAAGAATTAATAGGTCAGGCGTGGGGGCTCACGCCTGTAATCCTAGCACTTTGGGAGGCCGAGGTGGGAGGATAGCTTGAGGCCAGGAGTCTGAGACCAGCCTGAGCAATAGCAAGACCTCATCTCTACAAAAAATAGAAAAATTAGCTGGACGTGGTGATGAGTCCCTGTAGTCCCAACTACTCAGGAGGTGAAGTAGGATACCTTGAGCCCAGGAGTTTGAGGTTACAGTGAGCTATGATGATGCTACTGCACTCTAGCCTAGGTGACAGAGGGAGACCCTGTCTCAAAAAAAAAAAAAAAAAGTGTCAATATTAAGGAAACTATTCAAGCATGGGAAAATGGCAGAATTAGAAGGTGGTTAAGGTTATTTTCATTCCTGAAAAATCATATGACTTTTTTTTCAAAACACATACTTTTATCCTGTCCAAATACATTTAGATAAGCCATTGAGACTAAAGAGAATAATTTGGAAGTTTTGTCTTGATTTATCAGCTGATACTCATATATTATTAAAAATAAATAAATATTTGAGGTTAACATTGCTGGATAATTTGGAAAGTGTGGGTGGATTTTGTATAGTGTAAACGGTGTTGGAGGTAGACAACTAAAAAGTGTTTTCTACTTTGTTTTAGGACAACAATATAAAATATGCCGTCAAAATTCAGTGTAACTCTTCTCTTTGCTTAAAATTGTGTTCCTTTTTGGAGAAGAATTGCTATTACATGGAATAGAGAACCAGAAAAAGCACTTTTCTATGAACTACTTTTGCACTCAATGCTTTGTGCTTATTTCTATAGTAGGATTCCAAATTGGGAAAGGGGAATAGTTTATAATCGGTATATCCAAAGTATGTGATCTCCTTAGGATGTGAAGAATTCTGCAAGATTAGACAAAGCAAACCTTGTATATTTTTGGAGCGTTAATTTATCTTAAATTTTTAGGAGGAAAACATTTTCCTTTGATAACAAGCAAATAGAAAATGTTACAGGACTCTTAAGATAAAATATCACTCTTTGAAGAAATTTCTTCATTAGACCTGATGGACTTGTGCCATGGTCTCCAAATTGCCTGGCTTTAGGATTTCCCTCTACTTTGCAATGGCAAATAGGCACTTTGGTGGAAAAATATAAGAATCACTGAACTGTAATTCAAAATACTTCTGTAAAGAATTTTATATTAATTGATGAATATGATGGTAAATGATAAATAAATCAACAACATTGCCAGGTCGTATTAGATGTATAAATGGGAATTTATGTGGGAGTGGTATCAGATCTAGACCATCCTACACTTTTCTTTAATATTCTTTTAAAAACTACATGCATTTAAATTATAAACAGCAAAATACTCCCTCCCCAGATTTGTTGTTGCAGGAGGTTTGAGATAAAAAAAAACCAGACCTCCTCACTGTGCTACCATTTCTTATGTGCAAACTTGACTAATGGCCTTTACCTCTCTGGGCCTCAGTTCCTTCATCTGTAAAGTGAAGGGATTAGTTTATTCTCTTTCAGTGTCAGTCTGCTGTGATTCTGTTTCTTTTTGCTTTTTCATCATATCTTATAAAAAGTAATTTTCTCCATTTTTAGATTTTCCATATTTCTATTCAAAACTACCATTCTCAGGTTCTTGTCTCCATTTCACAAGTCTGGAAAAGTTCATATGGATTGGATTTCCCACCTTTATTCATATATCCAAATTCTCATCTTCAGAAGCAAACTGTAGATCATGAGAATTGTGATAGCTGGAATCAGAGAATCGTTGAATACCACTGAGTGAGTCTAAGATTATTTATTCCATAGAATATGTTGGTGATACAAAGCAGGAGAGTTTGATATCTCTTTCCTTGTGGTTAGTGATGTTCATCTCTGCCAGGGATACATTACTGGTCATTCGTAAATGAAACACCAGGAAATGTGATGTTCCCTTTCGAAGTGAAGAGCTGATAATCACTCTTGGTTATTTCAGCAGACTACTTTGATTGCGTAAGCTATTCTTGGACACAGTAGAGGTTTGTTCATCTGTAAGAACAGGAGAAAGAAGCCTTTTCATGTTCATCTATCACCCTTAAGTCTTACTGACTTTTCATGTTGGTACCATTAAGTCTCATTTCCAGAACTTCAATGGTGGTTTGGACCTTCTGAAGATGCTTTTTTTGGGAAATGGGATTTGGAAACTGATTGAGAGTCATATTACCCTATAGGACTAAAATAAAATTTTAGTTTTATTTTCATGTAGTATGTTTAACCACCAAGTGACAATCCAAGTTCCAGAAGTCAAGCTGAGAAAACATAATTAATTACCAATATTTTTATGTGAAATTCATATAAAATAACTAAATCAACAAACAGTAGTGAAAATAAAGCATTTTAAGCTTTTGATGGCTATTATGTTAACTGTCACTACATGATTGGTAACAAAATAGCCCATTAGGTTTTTTTTTTTTTTTTGAGACAAGAGTCTTGCCCTGTCACCCCAGCTAGAGTGCAGTGGCATCATCATAGCTCACTGCAACCTCAAACACCTGGACCCAAGAAATCCTCCTGCCTCAGCCTCCCAAGTAGCTGGGACTATAGGTGCACCAAAGTGCCCAGCTAATTTTTCTATTTTTAGTATAGATGGGGGTCTCACTCTTGCTTAGGCTGGTCTCAAACTCCTGTCCTCAATCCATCCTCCTGCCTTGGCCTCTCAGAGTACTAGGATGACAGGTGTGAGCCACCCTGCCTGACCCCATTAGATCTTTGACTCCATTTCTGCCGGACACTGATGATACTGAATTCCTATCTGTTTTGGAGAGTCTAGTTAATCTTTGTAGCTTCCCACCAAAACAACACATAACAATTGGAACTGAGAAGAAAGAAAAGAAAATGGAAAAGTTTTCCCAGCTTCAATCAGAGTCATCTCTGGTTCCTTTTTCTATTATTAGGACTTTGGGATATGAGAAGTTCCCTCAACCATAAGGGCATCAGTTTTATGGGATGTGGGGGCAAGATCCTCCAGGTAGCATTAGCAAACCATAGTGTTGTATTTTGTTAAAGTATTGAATACTACCATCAAACGTCTTATATAATTAGAGATGGAGAATGTACATAGTCTTCAGAATGTGGAAGAGAGTATTCCAAAACCCAGTAAATTTTAAAATTCATTGTGATATAAGAACAACAATCTTGGATATAGAAATAAAATATTCAGAAGCCATTAGATATAATAATTCATTGTGAAAGAAATACAGTAATTTCTTGTACTGTTTAAAAGGAAGTGTCAGACTAGCAAAAACTCAATACTTCAACTGAAAGGTGGCAGAAATATCAGCACTGAAATAGGAATTTGGATTTTTTATATAGAATAAAATGAACTTATTTTTATATCTTGAATAATGCTAAGAATTGAAATAGGCTAGAGGTGATTATAAAATTAAAATTTTGTTTCCAAGTTGTAATTTGTATATAAAGCTAAAGTTCATATTTTTACCAAAATTATAATCCAATTATGCAAATTTCAGAGCTCCAAATAAAATGATGTCATGGAAAAACATACGACACTACTGGGTAGCACTAGGTTGGACACTAATTAAATTTATGACCATAGACAATGCACATAAAACACTTGAAATAAAAAAATTAAGAACTTTTCCAGATCGAATATTTTATGAGAAGTTATAGCACTTGACGATTATAAGCTTTGTATGACATGTTTTCCAAAGAACAGAAAGAAAAATAACCTTTAAGCTAATAGTAGTGAACAATGATAATATTTAATATTTATTGAGTGATCACATTATGCTAGGCCCTGTGCTAAGTGCTTTACATTAAATTTCTCATTTTATCTTTCCTGTAACCTTACAAGATAGGTACTGCTATAATTTTATGGCCACAAATAGGCTTAGGAAGATTAAGTAACTTGTTCGAGGTCACACAGGTAGTAAGTGTTGGAGCAGGGCCTGATTGGAGGGCCAGGCTCTTGCTTCCTAATTCTTACTCACTTATTCTTTTGCTTTAAACGTGTGTGCTAGGAGCCCTACTTATTAAAGCTGAAAATAGTAGGTATCTTAACTGCATATAGATAATTAATATCAATATATGATTCTTATCTACAATGTATTAATAATATGAATTTGAAGTGAGAGTATCAAGTTATTACAACTAACATTCTATCTGAAATCCTTACATGTTAATCTTGATTGCATCTTTATGCCTTTTGAACTTTAATATCTGTTAGTAAACCAAGTTATATCTAATACAAAGTATAGCCTACCTCTGCTCTACATAGAAATTCTCATTCATTAAAGGTTAGATAAACTTCATTTTTCTAGCACAATTCAGAAATGAATGTCAGTGCTAACAAAGTTTGTCAGAGGTTAGGAGATTATTTTTGACCTGAGACAAAATAAACATTGCATCCATGTGAAAGCATGAGAGTTGAGTCATTGTCAGTTTAAAATATCAAATTATGGTTAAGGACTTTGAAAGTCACAGGATTATATCTGAAGTAATTGTCATTTAAGCAAGGGTTTAGTCATTCTATATCAAGTCAGAGGTAACTTGTCATTACTTTCCAAGTATGTTGATGCTAATACTCCTAAATGGCTTTCTTAAGTTAGCAGGGCCCATCTGGTTCTTCTCAGTGAAAAGGCAAGTTTCTGCACACAAGACTGTAATACTCAATAGATTTTCCTTTGCCTCACAGCTAAGGAGACTAAGCTGAGACAAGAAAAGTCATTTTATTGGAATAGGCCTTGCTTGTGAAATGAATTCCACTTTCCCTTCATAGCTCATAATGTTACCCAAAGTAATTATCTAAGAAAGATTTAGTTCTGTTATAAAATATGGACTAAACAACAACTGAACTAGTTTGCAATAAAGATGCAGTAAGTGATCACAGTGGTAAACCATGTGTACGCTAAGTATTTTGGAGTCATTAAAATTGCATTTCAATTAGTTCCAAAGTTTATTTGAACTAAAATAAGTCTTTAACCAAGGGGAGAGATCCATTTTCTTACAGGAAGCTTCAAAAAACCAGAGACTAAAATCACAAAGAAAGATAATGGGCACTTAAAGGAAATCTTATTTAGATTAAATGCCAACTGGACAAGTCAGACAGAAGGATGAATTTTGGATATGTAACATAAAGAAAAACAGAGGAAAAAAATAATAAAGTGAAACACCTGGTTGCTTTCACTGGGCAGTATACTATCATAGTTAACTACACAAGCATACGTGATTTTATTTTATGTTCCCAATCTCCAAAGCTTCAAAGCATCTGTGAAAACTTAATTTGAAGTATTTGTAAAATAATTCACAAGGGCTGTATTTCCGATAGAATTGAATATGGTCTAAACAAGATCACTTACTGCATCTTTACTGCAAACTAGTTCAGTTGTTGTTTAGTCCATATTTTATAAGAGAACTAAATGGAAAATTTTAATTTTTAAAACAAAAACAACCATATTTGGAAAGATTAATCCTGCAATATCTTATTGTGTTACAGAGATAGGCATTTCTTCTTTATCATAGAACAAAAATGAAAATAAACTTAGACTTGCCTATAATGATAATTTATTTCTTCAGCTATCACCAACTTGAACACTGATCCATTCTGAATTTGAAATCAAAATGCTTTGAATACAGCTTATGAGCCTCTTTGTTTTGGGGAGGGGCTTGGGGGGAAACCACTAAAGGAAACTGAAGAGAAAGAGGAGATAATAGAGCTTGGAAGCAACCTCTTGGCAAAGAGGAACAAGAGCAGTGGAATAATTTAATTGCTCATCAGCTAATTATACGGTATTATAATGTTAATGTGTCTTCATCATGACAATGTAATAGGTATAGATTGAAGCATATGAAAAAGAAAGTGTTGATGCAGTAATTATAAGTAAGAGCAGAGCTGTTAGAGTAATTATAACGCTTCATCGGGTAATTAACGTATTGTTCAACTTGAGATGGGGAACAAAGAGTGAAAAAGTTAAATATTGAAGGACATGCCTTTGACACTCCGGAGATGTCTTTGAGCTTTTGCAGAGAATAGGATATTCTGTACTGATGCTGTTATTTTCTGGTTCCCTTTTTTATAATTTATTATTTTTCAGTCATGTATGCTATGAAAGAACACAGTAATTTGAGTAGGAGATACTATTGGTGGTTAATTTTTTTATGTAATATGATCCCTGTTGCTGCTATTTCTTTTTCAGTTTTGTCTCATTTTGTATTCTTCAGGTCATTAAATGAGCTAAAAACTTTAAAATTAAACTTGCTCAAGATTAAATAATGTATGTGAACAAATCTGTAAACTGAAGATGGTGATAATTATTCTTTAACATACCTGAGCAGTTTTTTTCTGAGAGAGGATTAGTAGTTTCCCTTTTAATGTCAACAACTAACCTGATTTTTTTCAAACTCATTAGCTCATAAATATCTGTTTACTATAAAGCCCTCAGAATAGATTATAAAGAAAAACAGCAACAACTAAACACTGGCAGCTTGTGGTAGGCAGCAATAATTTTGTACCCCATTTACCAGTTTTTTTTTTTTTTTAAATAGCACACCTGTATGCCACACTGTTCTAAACATCTTACATATATTAACACATCCAGTTTCCACCTTCTTTTTATCCATACATTTTACAGATGGGAATACCTACTGGGGCAGAGAGGTTAAGTAACTTGGTCAGGATCACGTATCTCGTAGTGGTAGGACTGGAATTTGAATCAAGAAGTCTGCCATTAGACTCTGCTCCCCCTGTTCTACATGCCTTCTCCCAGTTGTTCATTCAGGAGCTTGTTAGACCTTTCCTGCAAGGTTTCTGTATTCAGATTAGAACAGAGTAGTTAAAGAAAATTAAATGAACTTATAGGTGAAAGGTAAATAGGGTCTATGTAGGTAGAGAAGAAGAAGGTAATTAAATATGCAAAAGTTGAAGATGGCAAAGAGGGAAGATCAATCTGACTGCAGTGGAAGGTCCATGAAGTAGAGACCAAGGAGAAAAGACTATAGTCTTAGATTAGAGTAGGTCACAAACAACCTAAAGGCCAAAATGAGAAGTTCATAGAGAAGCTTATTAAGTTATACTACTCAATGAATACAGATTTCCCAAATGCTTATGATCAACACTTACAGGAGCTACCATACTAATATGGAGGGGAATGTAGGACAGCTAGCAGAGAAGTTAGAAATAGTGATGCCCTAATACTTTCAATTATTTTCAAATTAACAAAACAGGCTAGATATCTGATACTATCATCCCTGCTGAAGTTGTACTTTGTTAGCTTGGGATAGCAATTTGCAAAGTCATCAATATTAATACTTCCACATCTTCTTTATAGTGAACTGCATCTTTAAATTATGTTCTTATGAATATTCAAATAAGATTTAGTTATAAGACAAAATAAAACACATAATTATGAAAAATATATAAGCAGTTTCTTTCTTAAAATCAATAGAGGAGAAAAAAGAAAGGGAAAAAACACTATTATCGTGTTTCAATTTACCAAATAATGGTGTATGTTACCTTCCATCAGCAAAATTAAATGTTAATATAAACTATTAAAAAAGCCACATACTTTTTCAATGTTAAGTATTTTTTGAACACCCACTGTCAACAAAAAAAATCTCAAATTGAAAATTTACATTTTATTATTGTTTAACAAATGTGATTGCTCTCCCCCACTTCCTTTTGCCCATACATTACCTTCAAATAAAAGCAATTTTGATTGGTCTAATTTTAAATTTCCTCTTTTTTAAAAAATTTTAAAATGCATTTTTAATTCCAGTTTGTGAGCAACTCATTTCTATTTGTTTTTTTTCTTGAGTGGATAATTTCTTCTCTCTTAGGGTAGTACAGCAATCTTTTTCTTAAAGAAGAAGAAATAATTGGGCCAAATTCTTTCCTAAAACATAGCGTCTTAAACTCATATGATCAAACATACCTTTTGAATAACCAATTTTCAGATCTTATAAACTATCAAATCTTATTCTTACTTAAAATTTAAACTTTTGGGGGGAATTTTAACTCACGTTAATAATCCTCAGATTTTTTTTTTAACCTTTTGCTATATAGTAACTAGATTATTTATTTATTTGTTTTATTGTAGATTATTATGTGGCTACAAATGTTTTGGTTACATGGATTGCTTTTGTACTACTTGAGTCAAAGTTATAAGTGTGCCCATCACCCAGATAGTGTACATTGTATCGTTTAGATATGATTTCACCCCCCCCACCTGCATGATTTCCATTGAGTTTTACTTCCATCTGAGCATATGAGTGCTGATTGGTTAGTTCCAATTTAACAGTGAGTACATGTGATGTTTGTTTTTCCATTCTTGTGATATTTCACTTAGGAAGATGGTCTCCAGTTCCATCCAGATTGTTGCAAAAGGTATTAATTCATTTTTTATGGCTGAATAGTACTCCATAGTGTACATATACCACATTTTATTAATCCACTTATGAATTGATGGGCACTTGTGTTGATTCCATATCTTTGCAATTGTGAATTGTGCTGCAATAAACATTCTAGTGCAAGTGTCTTTGTGATAAAATGACTTTTTTTCCTTTGAGTAAATACCCACTAGTGGAATTCCTGAATCAAATGGTAGGTCTACTTTTACTTCTTTGAGGAATCTCCATACTATTTTCCATAGAGGTTGCACTGATTTGCAGTCCCACCAACAGTGTATAAGTGTTCCTTTCTCTCAGCATCCATGCCAAAATCTATTGTTTTGGGACTTTTTGATAAAAGCCATTCTGACTGGAGTTAGGTGATATCTCATCGTGGTTTTGATTTGCATTTCCCTGATGATTAGAGATATTGAACATTTTTTTGTATGTTTTTTAAAAAGCTTCTGTTCATGTCTTTTGCCCACTTTTTAACGGGGTTGTTTGATTTTTTCTTGCTGATTTGCTTGAATTCCTTGTAGATTCTAGTTATTAGCCTTTTATCAGGAGTATGGCATGCAAATATTTTCTCCCATTCTGTAGGTTGTCTACTTGTTCTGTTGATTATTTCCTTTGCTGTGCAGAAGCTTTTTAATTTAATCAAGTCTCATGTATTTATTTTGTTGTTGCTGTGACTGCCTTTGGGATCTTCTTCTTAAATTCTTTGCCTTTGTCAGTATCTACAAGAGTTTTTCCAACATTTTGTTCTAGAATTCTTATGGTTTCATGTCTTAGATTTAAGTCTTTTACCCATCTTGAATTAATTTTTGTGAGTGGTTAGAGATATGGATCCTGTTTCAATCTTCTACATGTGGCTACCCAATTTTCCCAGCACCATTTATTGAATAGGGCTTCTTTTCCCCACTGTATATTGCTGTCTACGTTGTCAAAGATTAGATAGCAATATGTGGATGGTTTTATATCTGGGTTCTCTGTTCTGTTCCATTGGTCTACGTCTCTATTTTTATGCAAGTACCATGCTGTTTTGGTTACTATAGCCTTGTAGTATAGCGTGAAGTCTGGTAAAGTGATGCCTCCTGATTTGTTCCTTTTTCTTAAAGTTGCTTTGGCTATTCAAGCTCTTTTCTGGTTCCGAATGAAGCATAGAATTATTTTTTCTAGATCTGGGAAAAATGATGTTGGTATTTTAATGGGGATTGCATTGAATCTTTAAATCACTTTGGGTACTATGGACATTTTAACAATGTTGATTCTGCTGATCCATGAGCATGATATGTTTTTCCATCAGTTTACATCATCTGCAATTTCCTTCCTCAATGATTCATAGTTCTCTTTGTAGAGATCTTTCACCTCCTTGGTTAAATATATTCCTAGGTATTTTATTTTCTTTTTTGCTATTGTGAAAGGTATTGAGTCTTTGATTCTTTGATTTGACTCTCAGCTTGACTGTTGGTGTATAGGAATGCTACTGATTTGTGTACAGTGATTTTGTAGCCTGCGACTTTGCTGAATTTATCAATTCCAGCAGTCTCTTGGCAGAATCTTTTGGGTTTTCTAGATATAAGATTATATAATCAGCAAAGAGCGATAGTTTGACCTCTTCTTTCCCCATTTGGATACCCTTAATTTCCTTCTATGTGCTCTGGCTAGGACTTCCAAAAGTATGTTGAATAGAAGTGGTGACAGTGGGCATCCTTGTCTTGTTCCAGTTCTGGGTGGGAATGTTTTCAACTTTTCCCCATTCATTATGATGTGAGCTGTAGATTTGTTGTATATGGCTTTTATAATATTGAGGTATGTTCTATCTATGCCTATTTTGTTAAGGGTTTTTATCATAAATGGGTGCTGAATTTTGTCGAATGCTTTTTCTCCATCTATTGAGATGATCATATGATTTTTGTTTTTGCTTCTGTTTATGTGGTGAATCACATTTATGGATTTACATATGATAAACCATCCTTTCGTCCCTGGGATTAAGCCCACTTGGTCGTGGAGGGTTATTTTTTTGATGTGCTACTGAATTTGGTTTGCTAGAATTTTATTGATAATTTTTGCATCTATTTTCATAAAGGATATTGGTCCTTAGTTTTCTTTTTTTGCTGTGTCCTTTCCTGGATTTGGTTTCAAGGTGATACTGGCTTTGTAGAATGAGTTGGGGAGATTCCTTCCTTCTTGGTGTTATGAAATAATTTCTGCAGTGTGGGTATCAATTCTTCTTTGTAGGTCTGTTAAAATTCAGCTGTGAAACCATCTATTCTGGGACTTTTTTGTTAGAAGATTTTTTTATTGCTGCTTCAATTTTGTTGTTCATAATTTGTCTGTTCAGGAGTTCTGTTCCTTCCTGATTGAGCCTTGGAAGGTTGTGTGATTCCAAGAATTTGCCCATTTCCTGAACATTTTCAAGTTTATGTGCATAGAGATTTTTATAGTACTTACAGATGATATTTTGTATTTTTGTGATATCAGTTGTAATATCTCCTTTTTCATATCTGTTTGAGTTTATGTGGGTCCTTTCTTTTCTATTTCTGGTTGATCTAGGGAGGGGTCTATCAATTTTGTTTATCTTTTCAAAGAACCCACTCTTTGATTCATTAATCTTCTGTATTATTTTTTGGTTTTTGATTTCATTTAGTTCTGCTATGATCTTAGTTATTTCTTTCTTCTGCTGGGTTTGGGATTGGTTTGCTCTTCCTTTTCTAGTTCCTTGATTCATTAGATTGTTGATTTTTGATCTTTCTGTCTTCTTGATGTAGGCATTTAAGGCTACTAGTTTTCCCCTTAGGACTTCTTTTGCTAAATCCCACAGATTTTGATAACTTGTGTCCTCTTTGTCCCCTTAGTATGAGGAATCTTTTGTTTTCCATCTTAATTTCCTCCTTGACACAATAATTCAGGAGTAGTTTGTTTAGTTTCCATGACGTTGTGTAGAATTGAGTGTTTCTGTTGGAGTTGATTTCTAATTTTATTCCACTATGGTCTGAGAAGATATATAGTATAATTTCTATTTGTTTGACTTTTTTGAGACATGTTTTGTGGCCTAAGATGTGATGTATCTTAGAGAATGGTCCATGTGCTGATGAGAAGAATGTATATTCAGTAGTTTTTCAGTAGACTGTTCTGTAAATGTCTGTCAGGCCCATTTGCTCTAGAATTCAGTGTTTATTTAATTATTTTATGCTTGGAGGATCTGTCCAGTTCTATTAGTGAGGTGTCGAAGCCCCCAGCAATTATGATGTTGCTGTTTATCACTTTGTTTAGATCTAGTAGGGTTTGCTTTATGAATCTGGGTGCACCTGTGTTGGGTGCATAAATTTTAGGATTGTTATGTCTTCTTGATGATTTGCTCCCTTTGCCATTATATAATGATCATCTTTTTCTTTATAATTGTTGATTTGAAGTCTGTGTTATCTGATATGAGAATGTCTATACCTGCTTTCTTTTGATTGCCATTTTCATGGAATATTTTTTTCTATCCCTTTACCTTGAGTTTGAATGAGTCCTTTTGGGTTAGAGGTATTTCTTGGAGACAACAGATACTTGGCTTGTACATTTTTATCCATTCAGCCAGCCTGTGTCACTTGAGTGGGGAATTCAACCATTCACATTAATTGAAAGTATCGATAAGTTGGATGCATTTCTGTTCATCCTGTTGGATAGAACCTTATTGCTTTGTTACCTCTTGAGCCATTATTTTATATGGGCTCTGAACTTTAGCTTTGGATGATTTTATACTGGTGTGTTTCTATTGTGCTGATTAATGTATAATGTAGATCTCAGTACTTCCCACAGGGCACGTCTGGTCTTGACAAATTCCCTCAGCGTTTGCTTGTACGAAGGAGTCTTTATTTCTCCCTCATGTAAGAAACTTAATTTTGCTGGATACAAAATTCTAGACTGGCAGTTGTTCTGTTTAAGAAGACTGAAGATGGGACCCCAATCCCTTCTGGCTTGTAAGGTCTCAGTTTAGAAGTCTCTAGTTAGCCTGGTTATTTTTCCTTTGTAAGTTACCTGATGTTTTCACTTTACAGCTAGCAGGAGTTCCTCCTTCATGTTAACTTTGGCTATTCTGATGACTATGTTTTGTGGTGATTGCCTCTTTGCAATGAATCTCCCAGGTGAACACATTGAGCTTCTTGTACCTAGATATCTAAATTTCTGGCAAGACCAGGGAAAATTTCATCAATTATTCCCTCAAATAAGTTTTCCAACCCTTGTGTGTTTTCTTCTTCACCTTTCGGGATGCCTATAATTCTTATTTTAGGCCTCTTTACATAACCTTATATTTCTTATAGGCTTTTTTCCTTCCTCTTAATTTTCTGTTCTTTATCTTTAACTGACTTGTTTAATTCAAAAGTATTGTCTTCAAGCTCTGGGATTCTTTCTTCTGCCTGGTCTAGTCTATTATTAAGACTTTCCACTGTGTTTGGTATTTCCTTGAATGAATTTTTCATTTCCAGAAGTACTATTTGATTTTTAAAAACTAATTCGATTTTGTTAGTGAAATTTTTCATTCATTTCCTGAATTTTTTTTGTGGTTTCTTTGTGTTGGTTTTCCATTTTCTCTTGTATTTCATTGAGCTTACTTATAATCCATATTTGGAATTCTT
Source organism: Daubentonia madagascariensis (assembly GCA_023783475.1). Taxonomy (NCBI): domain Eukaryota; kingdom Metazoa; phylum Chordata; class Mammalia; order Primates; family Daubentoniidae; genus Daubentonia; species Daubentonia madagascariensis. The sequence continues at coordinate 554,801 of JAKFHU010002088.1, forward strand.
TATCTGTCATTTCAGTATTCTGATTTTGGTTGGTTTCCATTGCTGGAGAGCTGGTGTTCCCTTTTGGGGTGTCCTTTCACTCTGATTCTTCATACTTCTGCAGTTCTTTCACTGATTTCTTCTCATATGGAACAGGTGTTGCTTCTTACTTTTGGATTTTCTTTTGTTTTGATAGGGCTTTTTCCCCCTCCCCTCACTTGTATGGGTGTGCTTGTTGCATATTTTGGGTAAGAACCTGTGGCTTTGCTTGTGGCTGCTTTGATGGTGATGTAGGTTCTGGTGGATGCCTTGGTTATAGATATTCTTGGTGTAGTGGTTTTCTCAGTTGCTAGTTGTTTGTAGGCTGTAGAAGTGGTAAACTATGTGAGTGGGAGATTCCCTACCTCTTTTTGATGAGGGAGGATGGAGGTCTTTGAAATCTTTTCTCTTTCTCCAGCCCTGTGGTCTTTTTTAATGGTGTGAGTTGTAATTGCACACCCAGTTTAATCTCTGAGGAAGTAGGTGATGCTTGTGGTTGAGAATCAACCACATCCTGTATGATTGAGGCAGTCATTGCTGTAAAGGGCATGAAAATTGACCTCCCTGTCAGTAGGTGGTGTTTGCCAGAAGGAATAAGCTGCACTGTTATTTTTGGGTCCTGTGACCAGCTTTAGCCCCTCAGGAGAAGCACTTGAATGACCCAGGTGTTGGGTGGGGCCCTGGAACTTCAGGTGAGTCCTTATTCTCTGCCACAGCAGAGGTGGGTGCAGGAGTACAGCCTGGCAGGGCTGGGTTGGGTTAGCTTGCCCTCAGGCTCCACAAACACTGGCAAGGGATCTGTTTCAGCAGGGGTTGAAGGTCTGCTCCCAGCTTCTGGGCAAAGCCACCAGGGAGTGGCTGAAGTGGCCCCACCCAACCAGCAAGACTGCTTGTGAAGGTGGGGCCATCTGAGATTCACAATCTGGCAGTCTGGAGAGGTTCTGGCTCATCTCCACCCTCCCCTGCTCCATGTTTTTTTCCTGGCATCTGCCAGCAGACAGGAGCTCAAGCCAGCCAAGCTCCCCCATGACTGTGACGTGGGTTGGGAAGTTCCCTGCCCAGGATCCTGGCCTGAGCTGAGAGTGTGCCCCTCCTGTGGGGGGAGGGGTGCCCCCAAGCATGCTGCAGCTAGGACCCACACTGCACTCTCCCCCCAATGTGCCCATGCAGGCTCCCTTGTCTCCTGAGGCTAATTCACAAATCCCTCCTTGCCCCCCAGCAACGTGATCGAGACCTGGGGGTATGGGATTTTGCCTGTGGGCCTGTTCCTAGGTCCCTGATGATCAATCCCTGACAATACCAGGGAGAGGCATGCTGGTCCTGAGTTGCCCACAGGGCGCCCAAGGTCAGATGTCCCTCCGCCTCTGGGCGTGCTCCGCTCTGATGGAGTTGCTGGGCAAGCAGCACTAGGAAGGGCCAGCGGACAGGGAGCTCACAGTCTAAGCACCCCTCAGTTCTCTGCAAGACCCCAAGAGGAAAAATCTGAGCCCCAATCTCTGTGGAAGCCTCAGTGTGACGGCTTAATTGTTTCTCTTGGCAGCCACGGGTGGGGGAGGGGAAGGGGAGAAAAATAGTCTGGATAGAGGAAACCAAGCACTCTGGTCATGTCCCCGTCCCTCACTCTGGGAGGCGCCTGCCCAGAATGTCAAGGCACTGGAGTCATGCAGATCACCTGGGACCCACTGGACCCCTGTGGCTTCTGCAGTCTGTGCCAGAGTTGGGAAATGTCTGTGTGGGAACGAGCAAGATGAAACCTGAGGAGTTGAAGCCCCCGGGGGAGGATAAAGGTGCACGGTGGGTAGAGAAGCAATATGGTGCCTGCCGTCCCGGCTCAGGTCTGTGGAGACGGGAGGCACCCCGGGGGGGCTGGGAGCCTGGTGCCCTATCCACAAGAAGCTCCCAGCTCACTGGCAGCAGCAGCCTCTGGGCTTATGTGGGCAAAAAGTCACTCCAGCAGCTCGGGAACCTGCCACCTGTCAGAGATGTGAAGGAGGGAGAAAAAAACTGCTGCCTCTCCCCTTCTCAGTGAACTCCAATCCTCTTAGGGGCTGATCTCTGCTGATGCCACTTCTTCCTTCCTGTTCTGCTCTGCCACTTCTTCCCATGGAGTCTCCTGAAGGTTTTGGCACCCTTCCCTCATATCAACACCTGATCTCTGTTTGTCTGTTTGTTCATTTTTTTCTCTTTTATCTAAAACTTTTCCTTCTTACTGAGACATTTTGGCAGCTGGTGTCTCTGGTCAGCCATCTTGCTCCACTCTCTCATGTACATTTTTAAACAGAGTAAAATTAAAGCAAAATACTTATGATCCAGGTAATTCTAACTTAAAAAACTACTAAACTGATTTAAATATTGCATTTACAAGTTAAAACATTTATGTAACTGGCACGCACTTTGAAGGTATTTACTTTCTTATTTTCATCATTTATTTAGCCTCTTGAAATTAAGAAAAAAAATAAACATTAAAAAAAATTAGTTCACTTAAATTTGGTAAACTACATACTTATGGAATTTCCACAGTGTAATTCTACTAGAGATGGAAGTTGGTTGGGTATAGTCTATTGTTCAGCATGCACCTAAAAACAGGAGACTATGGTTGAAATGACATTGATTATTTTTGGAGGGGGTTTTGTGGGTGGCATCTCTATTGTAGAAGACCCACAGGCATTGGAGCTGGAACAATCCCATGTGCTGACTCTGTTAATCTCTCTGAACTTTATTTTCCTTATTATGAAAGAGGTAATAATAATTTCTGTGTTGCAGGGTTGTTGAGAAATTAAAAATGCATATCAAATGGTTATCACAGAAGCTGGCACATGATAATTGTTCAGTTAAAGCTGGCTATGATTATTGCTATTCATCATAAGAGAGTTACTGAATAATGCTGAGCACTATTTAACAAGAAGTTCTTAAAAGTTTAAAACGAATCTATGGAAGTATGTTGTGACTTTCTTTTAAAATATTAATTATAGTTATCCTCAATCTGTAATGAAAGAGGTACTAAGCATTAAAAAAGCAAAATGTAGTCATGCAAAGTGTCCTCTCTTTAAGACTCTTACAAAAGGTGGAGAATTATAGTTGTCAGAGGTTAGTTCAACTATATAAGAAGGAAACTAATGCTATTTCTAACCCTTCAGAAAAAGTTTTATAATTCAGAAGCAATGAATATAAAGTATACAATCTGTATTCTTCAGAAACATAGTTATAGTCCATATGAAACCTATATGTTTATGTATACACATACATATATGAACACAAATGACTTATAGAATATATTATATTATAATTGCTCATTTATGGGTCCCATAACTATATACTGAACACGCAATAATTTCCTGTGCTAAGTGTTTGGGATTGAGCAGTGATTCTCTTCTATTCCCTCTGCTAAGCTGAGTATTATGAAAGCAGAAATTATTTATTTCATTATTATGACCTCCAAAAACTAGCGTAGCACTTGGGACATAGTAAGTACTTAATACATATTTGCTAAATAAATGAGCAAATAAATGAACTCATTTCATTTGGAGATAGAATCAGGGTTAAGAAGGATATTGATCATTTAAATTCACTACAATTCACAAACCAATAATTTGCCAGAAGCCTTACGTTTCTCTCTCTAAACAAATCTGTATCACAATGGTTGGCAATAAACACACAGACACACATATTTATGTTTATATATTTATACTATATTTAATTTTACTTTTCTTCTCTTCCCCTGATCATTTCCTAGAGAATGTGTTTATGTACAGTGAAATAAGGGAAAAGCTTAAGAGGGGATATTTGCTTAAATAACTGAGAACACAAGGTATTCTGTGTTGCTCTCTTTTTTATCTTAGTCTAGCACTTGGCCGAGCAATATTACTCATAAATATAACAAAATTGACCTTCTCCTCTGGAAGTATAATGTTATGGCTTCTTGCTATGGTAAAAGAAGAAGAAGCTTTCACAATCCAATGGTTAGAAAACTCTTTTTTTTTTCCTTAGAGAGGAGGAAAAAAAGATTCATGAGTAATTCATAATTGTTTTGAGAATTGGATCACACAAAGTGGAAAAGAAAGCCTCAGGCAGGGATATTTTAGACACATTTTTGCAGCATCATTCTCTGTTTCTGTCATACACTTTGCTGGTAACCGGGGGACTTGGTGAAGGTAGAGTGCAGCTGGACATCATACTTACAGTAAAAAGCCTCGAAGAAGCCTAAATTTCAGGCCATATTTGACTAAACTTGGAGAATTGTGAGATTTTTGATTACTTAATCCAATTAATTAATCACAAATAACTAGTTATTCAAGGTTATTTTTATCTAGCTTTTCTCTTCTTGTATGTTTTATTAGAGAAAAATAATTCACACCAAACCAATAATTCAAATATAATAGATTATATTCTGGGATAATGAATTTTGTATTTTGTTTATAAAAAGAAATATAAAATATTTTCCACATTTTTCAAAAGAGGTGTCACACATTTCTATATACTTAAAAGTTATCCCATAATAATATATTTAATCACCATTTTGAAAATGAAATATGGAAAGTAATGGATACTTTAAACACATACATGACTAATGAACAATGCTTTTTTGTAAAATAATTAAATGCAAAGGCTAAGTTTTTCCAAAATCCCTGAGATTCTAAGAATCATTCTCTGTTGTAGTGCCCTTTGAATCAGTATCTTGGAAAATATTTGATCCCATTCCCCGATGCCCATCTAAACTTTGTTGTTTGGGGTAGATATTTTTATCCAGATTAGAGTTTCAAGTGGTTATTTCAGCTCTATGAGATTTACCATGGTCCTTGGAAAAGTTTTTCATTTTACTTTTTCTCCCTTCCCCTGACTTGGCAAACTTTACAACTTATACAGAATCAATCTGCATGTAAGAAGTTTATTTCAAAATACAAAGCCATACTTGTCACGAAGGTAATGCTAATTTTTATCCAGATATTAAGTCTGTGGCATTTCTTTGTATTCATCTGCAATGGAAAATCCAGTGTGCCCACTTTAACTCACATAAGGGTCATATAAATCTTGACTGTTGTTAGCAATGGAATTAGTTACATATTTATTGTGCATTAACGAAATACTTTTTGAATAGTTTGGGATACATTTATAATGCATTTACACAAGTTATTAAAAATGATAGTTTTAGTATTGTTTTTGAGATGTGATTATGTTTTCTTGCTACCTCTCATTATCCATTTGCTGCCTTCCTTAGGCTAAGCCTCCTTTCATATCTGTGATCTTCCAGATGTGTTCATTCTCATCTCCCAGATACATTCATTCTTTGATGTAGCAGGGCTCTATACTGTTCTTAGAACTTGGAAACTTGAAGACAGAAGAAGTCCAGGCTGGGTGACAAACTCTACCTTTGCACTTTGCTGATTTTTCTGCAAGTGAAATGGTTCCTTTTGTTAAACAAACAAAACAAAACCTAAAAACAAAAAACAGACAAAAAACAAGAAAAACCCTCAAGATTGTTTCTGATTAAAAGCTAATTGTTAGTGAAAATGAAAAGGAAAAACATGATAGCTGAATAATTTTCTCTACTGTAGCCCCTATTTCTTCTGCCTGAAAATAACCCCCAAATTGTTCTGCCGTATTGAGAAAATCTAGCTGCATCTCTACTATCTCTAGTATTTATTTTTCAATTCAGGGAAGTTTAGATGCACAATAGGGATTTCTTTTTTCCTTATCTCCAGACTTTTAAAAAATTATAACTTTCAATCAAAGGGCCATTGTTAGTATTTTTTAAAGGGATCTAAACACACATGGCATATAAAAATAAGAAGAAAATTTATTTATCCATAATTTGTACTATTTCTCCACAGTCCAACAGTATCTTGTATAATGCTGTACATATAAGGGTTGCTAATGTGTGCTTCCTAGGTAAAGCAAGGTGAAAAAAATTGCACTGTCCACTTTCTCATTAAAAACAATTACAGCTTTTATGTTGCCCACAAGAAGACAAGAAATTCAACTAGTATTTAGCAGGCTTTTTTTTTTTTAATCAGGTTGTGATTGGGGACATTCTCACAGTTCAGGAGAAGCCTTTGAAAAGGAACTGTTGGGGTCAGTAGGCTAACTTTCTTCTCAATATGTGCCTCGAGTAGATAGTGATGAGCTTGATATAGGGGACTCATCCCATGCTAGTTTTGTTGATAGATATGAAGATTTAGCATATTAATTAATTATTGATATATAATGGATAGAAATTTTACTTAAGTAATAAGGGAGGAGTTAAAGGTATATCTATAATACCTTTACCTATCTGTGTCCCAGGTAGGGTGCCTATGTATGATCTCTAAGAAATGCTGTTCTCCTTCTATTCATAGGAAATTAAAAGTATAATAATAACCAAACCTCTTTTTAGAATCAGTTCAATTTGGCAACTTTTTATTATATGCCTGTTTGGATCAGGTACTCTGCTAGAAATGGAGATAAGATGAACTCACTCATTCACTTGTTCTTTGAAGTTTTTATTATATTTGCTGAATGCATGCTACATGCCAGGGACTAGTAGATCCTGAAGATATAGCAGTGAACAAAACAATGTTTTTGCTCTCAAGTAGCTCCACATTAGTGAGAGGGAAGTACAATGACACGTTCTCTGCCCTGGAAGATTTTATGATCTAATAGAGAAGAGCGGCAAGTATAAAAATCGAAACATCAGTGTGCCATGGGCAATGAGTGAAATGTATATATGTTATGACATTATTACAGAGGACAGTGAGAAGATTGATCTCACCTGGAGATATCAGAAAAGGCTTTGTGAAGTGATGACACTTGAACTGTGGGTCCTAAAGGATGGTGGATGGGACCAGTTGGGAGTGGGTGGAGGGAGGAGACATCTCAGAAAGAAGGATTAACAGATGCAAAGTCATAGCCTTGTGAAGCAGCTTGGTATGTGCAATCGACTATAAGCTGTTTGACATTAACACATGTTAAGTTCTGGGAGTTGAATAGGGACAGAGGAATCAGATAAGAACCTATACATAAGTAGAATCAAATTATGCTAAGGAGCATGAACTTTATTCTCTAGGAATTGGGGAGCCATGCATGGTTTTAAACAAAAGATTGACATGATCAGGTTTGAATTTTAGAAAAATCACTCTTTTAACAGTATTGCTCACAGAAGAGAATTGAGCTAATTATGTTCTCTGTTATTAAACTATTAGCCTCTGAATGAATGTTGAGCTGATGCCTTTATCTAAGTTATTATCTAAGATATTTTTCTACTGTTTGTCAGCAGGAAATATTGGATGAGAATAGAATGTAAAATAACCTAATTTTCATGGAATCATTTCCTAAAACTTCAGTACAAAGCTGAATTTTGAAAAAGGTGGAAACTAACTTTGTTCAAGTAAAACTATCCCTTTGGCTTAGCATTTTTGTACCAGTCTCACATGTATTTCTTAGAGTCAAATGAGAGAAAAATAAATGGATCTCTTATAAGTCACTTATGTTTATATAGTTTCAGTTGTGATTATGAAATAAGAGAAAAAGGCTGTAACATCTTGATTATATTGATTTAAAAAACCTAATCATTGTCAAACTAAAGCAATTTTCCCCAATTTGTTTATTAATTTCCATACTCAATATAACTTTATTTACTATTAAGTTGATATACTCCCATTATCTACTTCTCGAAATAAATACATGTCTATAGTTTTGCTTGCTTACTAATTTTCTTTCCAAAGTAGTCAATCAGTAAATTTCATTGTACTGATCATTTTGGTTTCATTTCCCTATCAATCATTATGTTTAAAGAATAGCTTTTGCTTTGTCAGTTAGCTAAGGATCATAGCCATTACCCCTTTCCAATCACTTGTAAGATAAAAAATACAGAAAACTGTCAAAATGTCAGCTAATGAAGCCATATTGACTTATTAGATATTTATTTTTTGTATATTTTTTCCATTAAAATAGTTCAATAGTCAAAAGCAGAGCTAATTTTTTGCCTTACTCCTGAGCCATCATAAAGTAGAAAACAGAGTAAAAAACACATGTAGGTAAAGTTAGGGAAAGTGCATTATTGGTATTTCCTACAGAGAAGTCTCTCTGGAGGGGCATATAAAAGTGAGAAGAAAGAGTGATTAATAAAATGACTCAAAAGATTTTTTAAAAATATATGTGTAATTATCTTTATTATGTATACAAATAGTAGGAAACATGATACCTTCAGACTTGCTCATAACTCTTACTGATTTTAAGATAAAAAAGTCTTATTTTTGTCTATATTTTATTAAATCTACAATTGTTTAAAAGGTTTTGTTTTCTTTTGTAGTTAAATGAGGGAACACAATGATTCATTATTGATTATGATTTATTGGGATTTCTTTTTACAATTTTTGTGTCATTAAGTACTTCCTGATAATATTTCATTATAGAATCTTTACCACTTCATTTGGTATTAATATCTCCATTTTACACATGAGTAAACTCAAGCTCAGAGATGTTGAATAATTTACCAAAGATCAAATAACTAATAAGTGGCAAAGCTGATATTAAATAAGCTAAGGTCTCCATGACCTTAGAGCCTGTATTTTTAACTACTACCTAGGATGGCTTCCATGTCACTGTTTTAAGTTATTACTACTGATAATACCCATATTGTAAACATTGCCCTTTGGTATACACAATATTTACCATTTCCTGGACCAAAATTAAAATGACTCACTTTATTTTAAAAATATAATTAATTTATAAATTTTAAGAAAGATATTGTGAAGGTTACAAAATTTTCTTGGTGTTTAAATATTAATCTTATACAAGGTTTGTGCTTTTAGTATTTTAACATGTAGGCGCTTTGAAAAATACATAAGAAGTTTTGTCCTTAAGTATCATTGATTTTTATACCTGACATTATATTATTTTGGTTGCCTTGAGCTGCATTACTAAATTTCATAAAATGTTATTTTAATTGTACAAATGATTAGAAACATACCTAGCTTCTCTTTAAGATCCCAAGGGTCCTCTACTACCTTCATTAGAGAAGTAATCTTGATACCACTAATTTATTTTTTAAATTGCCCATCTAAAAATGTACAAAGAATGGATGAAATATTTGGGAATATAAATCAGTCCCTTAACATTGTTGTACATTTCCAAATAGACTAAAATGGTTCATTTTTATATTTTTTTGAGGACCATTTCCCCTGCCATTTATTTAGTTTTTAAGCTGTGATAGGGCTACCAAATGAATAGACTCAGTGTTACTCAATGTCCTTTCCCATTTTCCAATCAACTCCCAAATGGTAGTGAAATTATTCACTCTTGCTGAGTGTTCTGTTTGTTTTGTTTTGTTTTGGTTTTTTTGGGTTTTTAGTCAGTTTTCCTTCCTTCTTTTTACTCTTTTCATTTTCTGAGAAAAACAATAGTAACAACTGAACTTACCTCCTCTCTTTTTATACCTTCAGTCCCATATAAATATTTCTTCCTGGCATTTCTTATTTCAGGAATGACTTTCTAGCCCATCTATGTCCTTACCTCTAAATTCATCAAGAATCATCTCCACATGGAAATTTATAGAAACAGGGATAGTTCCAACACCTTTGCCCCCCAAATCATATGCTACTAAATAAGTACTTTCTTTCATATACATACTTTGTTTTGAATAAAGAAAAATGTAATTTTCTCTAAAGACTATTTTATGAAAAGTATGTCTATATCTAAAACGTTCCATCTGGTAGACATTGATGCTTAAACACATACTTATAAAAAGTGATGAAGGTGTTGTAGTAGTAAACTGGTCTCTATCTGTTCATACTTGTTTGAATATAAAACTGTGAAGCTATGCATTTTTGGCAATACCTAATTGCTGATTTCAAACATATGTTGGTCTATTGTCAATTCTTATTAAAACAGCTTGCTAAAATGTCTTAAAGTTATGCCACTGCTGAATATATTTTTATTTGCAATTTTTATAATAACATATCAAAATAAACATTTCCAGTGCTAAAGTTAGAAAAAAATCACTGCCTTGCAATATTCCGTTATCTCCTCTTTTCAAACTCTCAGTCAGTATGGAATAAAAAAATTTTTGTACATTAACAAATTGTTCACAGAGCTTGGATTTTTAAAAATCATAATCAGCAGAATTCATATATCGCATTTCCATATTGCTTCCTAACATCTTGAGTTTATTAGTGGGAAATTTAATTTGTGCTAATCAGCCTAAGGCAAAAGGAGTGAGAAATTAACTTGACACCTATATTTGATGTTTTTTAGTATTTCTCAGTTTTGCACTATAACCACAACATGGCAACTCAGAATAAGCACACAGATCTACAGTGTCACTTCCAATTACCACATTACTATAAATAGTTGTAACTCACTGAAAAGCCAGCCATGACTCTTGTCTTCTTGGTTTTATCTGAGAAGGCTGCATCAACACTGCATATGAAATGGCATGCTTGAAAATTCTATACTTTCATTAATGGGTTGAATCTTGATTCACAGTCTGTTTTCTAAAATAACATTTAGCAATATTAATATACTCAGCAGAGTTGTTCTTGCTTAGGCTCAAAGGAATCACTAAGATACAGCAAAGTTGCTTTTCCTTCAGGCTCCCTCTTAATTCCTACTCTACACCCATCACCAATTGGTGAAGCAGGAAAATAGTTTAGTGACTAGGAAAATTGTCATAATAATCTTTGTCATCACTTCTGTTTCTTTGAATCTTTTCTGTTATACGATTTAATATAAAGTGTCAGAAAATAGCTTATCTGAAAATTTTGTGATATATACAGTCAACTATCACCTCTTCTAAAGAACTGTGACCTCAGAATATGGTACACAATTAGGGTTATCACTTAATTATTTTTGTTCAAACTGGGTCACTTTTGCAAGTGATAGGAGTCACTATTAATAATTATACCATGAAAACAGGTGTAAATTGAGATCATTTTCATCGTACCTGGAAGTCTTGTCGTCTTGCCTTGAACTGCCCAACAAAAGAATCATTTAGTGTGATTGTTTACAGATCTGAATTCCTGGAGCCCAATTGCTGAATCAGCATTTCTGGGTTAGTGGCATGGGGATCTGCATTTTTAACGAGCTTTTCAGGTGATTCTTAAGTGTATTAAACAAATAACAACAGCAGACATTATAAAATGATTACCATGTGCCAGGCACTCTTCTAATTTCTAATGTATGTTACTCCTTAAATCCTCACAACCACTACCATAGAATGATAGATTAATGTATGGGAGATTTAAATATATGAAGGCACATTCCTCAGAAATGTGGCTATTTGAAAACATTTGGGTGCTTTCTCAAACAATTTACATTTTACCTACATTTTTGGCACGTTGTAGGACACAGCCATGATTCAATAATCTGTGATCTTTTCAGAACTAAAACCTTGAGAGAAAAGTTCTTAGTGAAGAGATGATATTTTAGTTGAGCCTTAAAATCTAAGATTCTGGTGGGCAAAGAATAAAGCCAGAAGGAATAGCATAGATATAGTCGTGGAATCATAAAAATATCTCTCATGTCTGAAAAAAGTGGGAAGTTTCATGTGGCAGGAGCTGGAAGGCTGGTAAGAGTGTGAAAGGTAATTAGGCTAGAATGGTAGCCTGGTGTTGTATGTGAAGAGATTAGCAGATGCTTTGGGAGATGTCCTCCCATGGGCCCTCCCATATCTTCTTAGTACTATACTTACAATATTGTGGCTGCTGGCTCAATTTCAAACTGCCCACTCCTGTAACTCTTGCTTGATGGTTTTTTCCCCCTGGAACCTGCTCCACCCACAGTTAGGGCAGCCAGAAATGCTAGAGAATTAACATCCCTCAAGGAATAGCCCACAGCCAATTATTGAACTTGGTGGATTAATACCCCAGTTCCTTTACCCACTGTGCTAAGTAACTCTTGAGATACATATTCTATAAAGGCCCCCCAGAGAGTCCCCGCAGGATTCGACAAATGTAATTAAATAACATACCCTTTGTTACTGCTTTCTCATCCCTCTTAGATTTTCCTGTTCCCCTACCCTTGTTTCCTGGAATCATCTCACCAAAGATTGAATCTTTGATCAAGGGTTGGCTTCTGGAAGAACTCAAACGAAGACAACATCATCTCCTAGGAAACTAATTTGTACTTAATCTATTTGCTTACTAAAGAAGGCAATTGGCCACTAAAGAAATTTTAACCAGGAGTGAGGAACTTTTTATTGCAGCAAGAAAACTAGCAGCAATAGGAAAGAGAGAGTAGACGGGGGGAGAGTGGTGGTAAGCAGACCAGGTGGTTAGAAGGCTGTTGCAGGCTTCTGTCTGAAGAGGCCTGAACAAAGGTGGTGAATTAGTAAAGGAAGAAATACGAGTCTATATTCTAGACCCAATAGGATTAAGTGATTGATTGGATTATAAGGTGGAAGATGGAAGTGATTTGTATGAAATCATGAGCAAATCAAAGTTGCAAACTTGGCAAACTCAGTAGTTGGTACTCAGGGATATTGCCTATCATGATGACACAGGTTGTTATTTTTATAAGCCCAACAAGTGCTATTTACACGAGATATTCACAGTCTGGTATACATGAATGACACCCCTTGATAGTCGGTGTAAAACCTGCAGAACATTGTGTGGCAAAGAAGTGCAGATTAAGCTAGGGAATATAGGAGGCAAATAAGAAGGCTTCTTGGGGGAGGAATTGTACAATTTGACTTAAATTTTTGTCAAATAATTTCAGCTATGGTATTGATTAAATGCTAGGTATTATCCTGAGCATTAAACACATAAGTGAACTTAAAAAATATTTAGACACATTAATGCAACCTCAGAAGTATGAATACAGATAAAATAACAGATCAGAAGCAATCTTTTCAAAGACGATTTGATGAATGTAGTATGAGATGAATGCATCTAAATCAAGCCTGCATTCTTGTTTTTAAAAATCTATAACCTAGGTATTGCAAATTGTAGAAAGCATGATATCATGAATATTCAGAATTCATCTCTTTGTGCAAGATGGTTGCCTTAGGAAGTTAAACCCCAAATATAATCTTGAATCTTTTTTTAAATGTTTCTCTTAGAAAAACTTACATGGATATCAAGTCCCTTATAACTTAAATGGTAGGAGTTAGTTATCTTTGGGTGTTACTGAAAGCTTCTACTCATAAGTGTGGAAAGCTGCTAGTATTATCCTACCCTAGAATGTCCCTCTCCTACCCACTTACTTTTTTGCAATAAAATTTCACATTTAGACATGAATTCCTTTGGGTTAAGTCTGCTTGGCCCCATATAAAAGCAAATGTTCTTAAGAGTGGTCACTGCCATGAAAAAAGAAAAGAAAGTATAGAGAGCTTGAGTTTTTTGAGCTTTTAAAAGGTGGAAAAGGACAGAAAGGGCACAAAATTGGGGAAATTGAGGGAACTAAAGGGAAACTGTTTCAAAGTTTTGATTAGTGCCTTCCTTGCATGCATTCTCTTAGTTTTAGTACACAGTAGCTCTTAAAGTAGTGGGAGCCAACCATTGAAACCAGCTGTATTCTCCTGCCTAGACTGGAAAATCAAAACAAAAATACTTTCAGTAGTTTATTAAAACCAACTGAGAAGGCTCTTTTATTCAGTTTCCATTGAATCATTTATAAGAACATGTTTGTTTCTGAAGTTTAAAAGTCAGGGCTCTTTCCACAAAGTATAGGAGGAAGAAATCATAATTTTCTTTGTGCTACTAACCATTGCCAGGTGGGGACATTTACAAGAAAGTGAAACCTAGTATGGCAATTTAATTTCTTTTAATAGAGTGAGTTGGTTGGGTTGTGGACATATTTTTGAAGGGTTTGTCTTAGCCACTTCCTCAGTTCAAGGAGTTTTGGACATTGAAGAATTCAGAGGGACCAACTTGTCAGGCTCTTGGCATGTCACAGGATTGTACTCTTCGTACTGATGTGACAGGGCATCACAGAACACACAGAGTTAAAGTTGACAGAGAAATTGGGGCATTGCTGATTAGTTGAAGGAAGTGTTGGTATTCATAGACAGATTCTGTAGTTGTTGCCTGCTGGTTGCTAGACAGCAACTAGCAGCTTTCTTCATTTCCTGTTGCTGAACTTTCCTAAACTCCATGCAGTCACACATTTTGAAGAACTACGAGCTTTCCTAGATTTTGATGGCTGTGAGTTGTGCACTGAGTCCCTGTGTCTGCTCTCAGAATACATTATTCAGGATGTTGTACGGTTATGGAAGTTTCTGCTCAACCCACGTGACTCAGATGCAAGAAAGTTTTTTTTAAAAATTAAAAAAAAAAGAAAAACTAAGATGAAAAGTGGACTGTGTTCACCAAGGAACAGAGATTCCTTGCAATCCTAAGGACAGTTATGTAAATCTCAGATCTATCTAAATTTTTCTGGCCAAGGAGCCAAACTCTGGACAATGTTTGTCTGTAACTATTATCATGAAAATATGTTCTCTTTTCAGGCAACTGATTAAATGGAAACAGTGATTAAGAGAGATGTAAACCAAAGCCAAGGATTTAGAATACATGTATCACACTTACTCCTTGTTCTCAAAAATTCTCCAGACCCTTAATTACCCACATTCTCATTGGTTTACAAAACTGATCAATAATGAGCTCTGTGCTTATATTTGTTGCCTTTATACTAAAAATAATATATTAATCTGTTTTTTGGGTCACTCTTTTATAGAGTGAAAATCTATACTTAAAAAGCTAAAGGTCTAAACTCCCCACCTTCTATTAAAAAAAACACCTAATTTGATTTATGCACCTTTGAATTTCTGATCATGTGATCTACCACTAAAAACCCCTAAGATTGTTATTGTATTAATACATACAATTTCTCACCATTGTATTTTCCATGGTTACATTTAATGAAAGTGTTTAAAGTATGTCTTTATAGGCATCTATCTCCAATGCTGTTCATAATTAACATCAGTTTCTAGATGAATAAATTGAGGCTTAGAATGCAAAATAGTACAGATGTAACCTCTCACTTTTATATGAATAAACTGCATATATTACCTTGATGTGACTTAAATGAAATGTTGATGTGTGATTGAGCAATTTACAAATACAAATGTTAAGAATTATCTTTAGTTTTAATTAATTATTGTTAGTATCAATTAAATATTATAATATTATTAAATAGTATGTTGATTTTTGTGGAAATGCAATTTTGTTTTCTTATTTTAATGAATGCATTTTTCTTTACCTTCTTGCAAAAATTAGTTTGGGAAATACTAGGAAGACTTGGTTATATTTTTACATGTGTCAAAGTAGAGGTTATACTTGAAAATCATTCTCCAAGAGACTACCTAAGATTGCATAAAGGAACTGAATTTCAGCCATTGTCATATGTTACTTCTAGGAAGAGTTGATACAAACATGTAAGTCAAACAACAATATCAAAAATATGTTTTAATATTCTGAGAGGAGAATAATATTCAGTTTTGAAAGACTGTATCCACCATTGAAGATCATGTCTGCCAACTTTTAATATTTGCCACCTAGAAAGTTTTTGATACATTTTAAATGGTGTGTTTACAGTAATTCATTATTAATGTGGCTGCTAATAAATAAATAGATTTGTAATTCCTTTTCCTACATTAGGATTTGTTTTGAATAGGAGAATTTGCTCATCTGATCATTCAATATTCTTTCCACAAATAGGTATAGAGGGTCAGGTATTTATGTGTAAAATATTATGTTGTAAGGCCAAAAGATGAATATTCTGTTCATTATATTAAATAAAAATGTCAAGGTAATGTTCAATTCTAAACTTTGCTATCAGGACCCTTAAAGATGACTGAAGAACTTATATGTGTGATATTTTCACTCAGGTGTGTTTTATGATGATTTACGTACTAACTTTTATTCAATAAATATTTATTAAGCACATGTTATGTTGCTATTTTGAAAGGCCTCTTTTTTGCTTGTCCTTGAAAATTTTTCCATCACCATATTTCACCTTAGGACTATTGCTTGCTTTGGCTTACATATCCATTTAATATTGACATTGATAATAATATTTATATAGTGATATATAGTTTTCAAGTGATTTGCACATCTATTATTTATTTTGATCCCCATTGAGACATTATGGGAGAGGAAGGACAGTTAATATTATCCCACTCTTACAAACAAAAGAATAGATTAAGCGTCAGAGAGGTTCACAGATTTGCTGCAAGTCACACAAAATGCAGCAAATTGGACACTTTATTTCTAGGGTGTTCTTTCAGTAGAATATAGTTCTAATTATGTTTTGACAGAAAGAAGAGTTTATGTGAATTTTGGCTTAGAACTTAGTTTAGGGAGTCTTCTGAAGATGACCCATGACCAGTTCTAGAAAAAAGAGAGGAATATGAATATATTTAGTAGCTGTCACTTTGAATATTTTGTTCTCAGGGAAGCTCTCATTACCTAATTTGAGAAGTTTCTGATAAGTTAGTATATTAAGACTTACGATATAATTAACGCAACAGACTTAGGGATATAATTGAATGATATTGCATCAAGGATAAAAGAAAACAATCTGACAGGCTCAAATGAACTATCTACATTTTCTAGTGGTGTGATGGGGAGGGAAAATTATCTGCATTTATCAGGAGTGTTCTTGAGGATCAGCATTTTTTAAAATAATTTCTCTTTGGACAAGACTTTCCACTTTTTGTAACTCCCCCGTAAATACAGATACACACAAAGTACAATGACTGAAATCATTTTCTGATTTCATTTCTTGGCTCTTAAAGAATAATATTTTTAAATGTGTTTTGGTGATATACTTGAGTAGTGATCTATAGATTGGGTGATTATCATTACACATTTCAAGTGTCTTGTCATAATTTGTATTGTGTTACAAATGGATGATTAGAGTTTCCTAAGTAGATTTGTTGATAGACGCGTCCTCCCCATTCTGCTCTATAAATACTGTCTATTCTTCAAGAACTTACCATATACCAGTATATCTAAAAGCTACTTTGACCTCTCCTTTCTCTATACTGCTGGCTTTAATACTGACGATGATATCTGGTGCCATTTACTATATGCTTACATTAATGTTACATGTTTGCTTTACAGTATCTCTTTAAAGAAGGTATCAATAGCCCTTTTTTTATAGAGGAAACAGCTCAGGGAATCTTAGTAATTTTCTTAATGTCATACATCAAGAAAAGAATGGCATGAAATTTGAAGCTAAATTGTCCTGGATCCAAGATCCTTGGTTACTGCCACAATTTGATAGTTCTACACATTTTAATATTCACGTTACATTGGACTCCAACTAGAATCCTGCTCTTTAGAGTGAAGATCTTAAGATTGGTTATAAACCAGCTGCTCAGTAAATACTTTCTGTCTGAATGCTGGACTCTTTTTTCCTTTTTATGTGGTTGAATATGTCACTTGATTTATCCACAGATTTGGAGGACAATTCATGAAGAAAGTGAGAGGTGAGGAGGAAGTGATAGGTGTTGTTAGACTGTCAGTAAAAGAAAAAGGAAAAATGATTTTGGAAACAGAAACAGAACCTTTTTGATCTAGTTCCTTTTTGAATGTCAAAATGACTTATAAGAAAGTTGGCAAGAGATTCTAAGAACGACTTGAGCCTGTTTCTGTGTTAGAACTTGTGCATGAACATGATGAAAGAAAGGATTTTCTTTGTGTTCACTGATTATTATGATTGATTTTTATGGGTCTCATCAATAAGGGAGATACTTCTGGCAATAATATTAAATATAATGTTAACAAAGCTCTTTTTGTTTTTATGTACTTTGCAAAAAGTTACTTTGAAGAACTACAATCTATTTTGGAAATAAAAACAGGTAGACAAGAAGGGGAAAGGGGATGTAGAAGAAAAGAGCCACAAATATAATTTGTAGTTATTTTGTTTAGAATCTCTTTGCAGTCATTTCATCTATGCTGAGATACCATGTTCATGAAAAAGAATGAAACACTCTGTGCCCACTAATGCCTGATTTTGCAGTTTGAAATACAGAGAGTTAAGTGAGCTCATACCTTAAATATCCTGGATATGGAAAGCGTATATGTGTGAGAGACATGGGAGAGGAGGAGGGAGTGTGGAAGACTATCTGATCAGAATTTTGGGGACAAAAGACAAATGAAAGGTCATGATGCTATAAAAGGGAGCCAACTGTTTTATTTGATTACTTTCCAGAAATTATAATTGATGTGTTTTCCTAAAAGAAAACAAAAAAACCTAGCATTTTTGTGTGTCTGTTTTTGTTGTATATTTTATATTTTGCCCTAAAAATCATCACAGACACATCTTCATTCCCTAGGTATTGGTTAAAAGCTAGG
This sequence comes from Daubentonia madagascariensis, assembly GCA_023783475.1. Classification (NCBI taxonomy): domain Eukaryota; kingdom Metazoa; phylum Chordata; class Mammalia; order Primates; family Daubentoniidae; genus Daubentonia; species Daubentonia madagascariensis. Next base: position 573,088 of record JAKFHU010002088.1, read on the forward strand.
TTTCCTTTCAAATTTATGTATCATTGCTGTTCAAAGACACCTGTGGAGACGTTTTATTTAATTGAATCTCCTTATAAAAGCAATAAAATTGTTTTCTTTCTTTCAAAGGAGAAGTTGAATTAGCAGAAATTTTACATTGCTATTATCCATTTCAATACATGGATATTATCCATTTCAGTAAATTTTTGTATGCTGCATATTTAATTCGGCATAGATTTAATTAATAAATCAAGAATGAAAGAACAATTGCATTGATATCAGTATTTTAGAGCTTTTGATTGACTTATTTGTCTATTATTTATGGTCAAATTAACATATATAAACAATTTTATTAACTTAATCTTTAACAGACTGTTTTCTATACTTGAACAATCTCCACCTATCCTTTGAGAGTTCTTGGCTAGTGCATTTTTAAAAGATAAATGTCTGGAAATATTGTCTCATAATGAAAGAGAGAAAAAGAAAAAGAATAGCCAGTCCACGAAGATGATAGATCACAGAATTTCAGAACTGGAAAAGATATTAGTGATCAGATTTCAAAATGAGCTACAATAGACTGAAAAAATTAATTTCAAAGTTTAGAACTTATGCAGAGAGATGAATGTAACTATCAGATAAGCACAAAAGCTTGAGTTGTATAATGGCTCATGTCCAGGCTGGAAATCTCCAGATTAAACAGTCTTTCCATGATTTTTATCCTTTTCTCTATACTGCCTAGGCAGATATTCCATAACAGAGATCTTTCTAGTGAAATTTCCTAAACACTAAATTATGTGTGAATGAAAAAAATAATGTAAAAAAATAACATGGATTAAAACTTCTATATGTCTGCACTGTACCCCCTCCCCCAATCAAGATAGCCCTCCTAACATCCATATTAAGTCATTATCAGGAAGAACTCTCATTTAATCGTATAAATCCACACTAAAGTAAATTCCTCTACAAGCAGGAAAATTTGCCTTTCAAAAGAGGGTACTCTTAATCTGAAGAAATGAATTATTTCTTATGTGACCATTTAAGTCATTATAATAAAATTTTGAGACAAAACAATACAAATAAAACCCCAACAAACCCCCTTCATTTTCTCTCAGATAATACTGTTTAACATGTCACTTATCTATTAAGGCCTAAGCATCATGCAAGTAATTATTACATCTATTCTGTAGGAACTTCTAAGGTCTAGTTATTTTTATCATCATATTTCTGATCAAAATATCAAAAAGGCAAGATAAATAAACATCCATCAGGAATAAAAGGATCATCATCTTACTAAAATATTTTAAAAAGTGCTGTATAATTATGGTGACCCTAATTAAAATATGAATATAATTAGATAATATAATATAATTAGAATATGAAAAATATTCTAAAACTAGATTCAAAAACTTAGGATCAAAATGTATAGAATCTGTAATCTCCAGGAAATCCATAAATACATTATGATTTCAAAAGATCAGAAAAGCTAGTAGTACAAAATATGAACTAAAACAAAAATCTAAATTTTCAGTCATAAGTGTTATAGAATGATTCCTGAAAACTAGACAATAAAATGACACCAAAATGGAAACTTAAAAGAAGACTTTGTTTCTGTGACACCAATTGCATGTTGAATGAATCTAAATAATTAACATGGAAGACACAAATCAATAAAATAACTACTAAAGATTGTAGGTAGAAAGTTGGGCCAAAAGATTAATTGGTGGCATTTAAGAAGAATATTGTTACCCTTCATTGTGGGAGGCTATAAAAGCTCTAAAAACCTTGAAGAGTTTGGGAATACAACTGGAGGTAAAACTTTGGTACTGATTTGGATTTAGGTAAATACAAGGGAAGAGAATAGGTATATACTAGTAGGTAAATAAGTTAATCTGGCTTAAACATAAGAAAACTATGTTGAAAAATCTTAGGAAAATATTACAAAACTTTAACAGAGGCATATTTTCGTTATAAAATAACCTAGAATTCACTGAATCTGGACATATCAATTAGAACAAGGAAGCTGATAATCTCCAAGAGTCACTCATTCATTTAATAAACAAATTTTTTTTAAACATTTGTATGTTAGGTTCTAGGATTGTCCTGGCATATTGAGGTTATTCTCTTTTTAGAGGGAAAAGATGAAGTGTAGGATTATTATAATAATAATAATTATTATAGTTGAATCTTCTACTGAACTTTGAAGAAATTCTATTCCAAGTATAATCAGAACTCCTTCGCTTTAATAAAAGAACGCTTCATCTTAAATCCCAAGCAACAAACACGCATCTCATGCTCTGTAGATATGTGTATACAATAAGGATGATGTGGAAGATATTATTCATTGATTAGGTAGCAGAATTTTCTCCATGAGGATCTACATAAGAATTACCTTTCTGTTTCTAGAAATTATACTTTCCTGAGCAAGGATGTTGTTCTTTATATTTTAAAAATCTACCTTATGAATTATGAAAGTGATTAAATTACCTTCTTTGTATTGACTGCTAGTACACTTAGCAATTAAATATGGATCCCATCTCTAGCTTATCTTGGACTTCAAAATAAGAGATTTATCCTTGACCTCATATTATCTTTCTATTATTAACTCCCCTTTGACTTGTTCCTATTTATTATTTTATGTTATCTTGATGAATTTTATGTTGCATTTTTGTGGATAACCTTAAATGCTTTTTTTGGAAAAAGTCAGATTATAAATAAACACACATGTATGGAAAAATGAGGTTTATTTCCCAGAAGGATTTAGAAGTTTCCATTGCTGCTATTTAAAGATGTCTATATATTAGGCTCGCATCATACGTACAACTTACCAAAAGGCCAGACTTTTTCTAAGACATTCCTGAAAGGAATTGCACTATTTTTGTTAAGAAATCTGCTGTGCTGATTTCTTGGAATTTCTTCCTTGTCCCTCCAGGTATTTCCTCCACCCTTCTCTTTGCTGCTCTGTCATTTGGGAGGATGAACTTGATGGACTATATCAACTGGGCTTTTTGCCCCTGGCTTCTCTTTGATGTATGCCAGTGGATGTATCAGTAGGAGATAGTAGGACAGAAACAGAGTTAGGTCAGCACCTTTCTGGGCTCCCACAACCACCACTTCATCTCACATTTTTTATGTAATGATTCCCCACAGTTACTAACCATTGGGTCTTGAACTATTTCTTGTTGCTTTTACTAAACTCTGTGCACATATTTTTAAATAATTACTTTATTAAACTGTCCGCAATTTGACTGTGCTGCCTGTCTCCTTTAAGTACTCTTAAAATATTGCCTAAGAATGCTGTGAAATAACTGAAAGTCAGGGAAAAAATATATCCATTCATTGAAAGAGATTTTGAGAAGAAATGACAAATACAGACCCAAAGGGTCTTGAACTAGGGTCTCTAGTCATGTTTAATGGGTTCTATGAACCCTCTAAAAGTGCATGCAAATTTCACTGAGTAGGTGCATTTCTCTATACCTAGTATATATGTGTATATAATCTTCAATAGCTTTTCAAAGGGATCTATGAAACAAACAAAAATTAAACATTGCACTAGACTTTAGGCCTAGTTCCTTAAAGATAATACTTAAGGTCTTCATTTTCTATGCTAGGTTACTACCAAATACATTAAAGTGGAATGTTTTCTCACTATGGAATCCTTAGGTCACACTTGGTAAGTGACCTAATCTTTTGATGTCATTAAAATGTACTATCCCCAAGGCATATTGAGAAATGGAGCACTGCAGGAGATCCACAATAAGAACAGGATAGCTGCTTAGACCCTTGCATACTTTATCTAAAGTAAACCTAAAGGCAAGAGAGCATTATTGAAGATGTGACGTCCCAAATGTGCTTTGGCTAGTCAGATGACTCTATGGATCTGTAGTCGAGTCACTATATTCCTTTTCCAACATGCTTATCCTTTTAGTAAAACATCTGGTAGGATTTGCTATTCTTCCTGGGTTGGTGGTAAATCCTTTTTTTTGGATTTACCAAAAAAAAGGACCCTACTGTTGGTGGGTCAGCAACAGTTTCTTATAGTTTAGCCATATTTCTTTTAGCTATAAATTATATTTTCCATTCAAGACTCTGGACTTAAAACTAAGTATAATGTTAGTCTGTCATATGTTTGCCTTTGATGATCCATGAAGAATAATGCCAATAGCATGTTTTTCTACATTGAAAGATCCTCTTAATCAGTTTGTTAGAAATCAAAACTAGAAATTTTTCAATGTGGCATGCTCATTTTCTGAGGACTCGCTTTGCTAATACTCATAAGAGAACAGTATCACTAAAACTTCAGAGGGAGACAATCTATTATACTTGGGCAGATTCTTTTGAGATAGATTCACTTTGGGACAGAGTGGAGGCATCATCACATAGCTTAATTGGGAATTATATTTAATATATAATGATCACTTCCACATATTAAGAGTCTTGGCTGATGTGCAAAACTTCATGAATGTCTCCCTGAAAATGCCCAAGATAAAGTAGATGTGGAATGAATATTAATTCATGTATGTGACAACATTTCTTGCTGGAAAGAGCATGGCCTTTGCACTCAGAACTAAGTCGAAATTAATCTTACCTTGCATGATATCTCTGAATAAGATACTTAACTCCTCTGTGCCTCATTTTCTCACTTATTAAATGAGCATAATATCTACCTTTGAGCATGATTTTAGGGCTTATAAAAAGATGCATTTAAAGCACTGCCTTGTAGTTGCCACTCAATAAAAGGTAATTGTCATTATTATAAAGCTTTAGATGCATGGAAAATATCAAATGATTATACTTATTACAATTTATTTTTAATTTTTTATTAAAAATGTCACTGAAGTCTTTAAAATACCCAGCATATTTGAACTTTGAATTACTTTGAGGAAAAAAGAACACACACAAGGTTAACACGTCTTTAAATGTTCTAAAAAACGTAGTGTGTAGTGTTGCTGAATTTGTATTCTCAAACTGGAATACTATGAAGGTAATAAAATGCATCTTCCTGGAGTGTACATTATCATTAAATAATTTCTTAGAAAATATTTTTATTCTTAAAAAATTAATGGTATAGAGCAGAGTAAAAAAGCCATAAAAATGAAATTTATAAAATTTGAAACTACCTATTTTGTGCAAGCGGGTTTGAGCTACACAAAGCAACAGTATTTCTTTGTAACCCAGGACTCATCCATTGGCCAGCAAAGACATTACAATGACAATGTTGAGAAGAATATCAAGTATAAGAAGATTGAGAAGAATGCCCTGGAATATAATATAATGAAGTAGATTTCCCATGAAAAAATATGTCAACTTCACTATTAGCCAAAAATACAAATCACAGTCCCTGTTTTTCAAAAATTTAATCATGCATATTAAATACAGACTTGTTTACCACCCTACCACAATTTTGAAATCAGACAAAAATCTATTGTACTTGAAAATTATTCAATCCAGTTTAGAGAACAAAATTAAACAGGTTAACTAATATTTGGTACTAGATTCTTTTTAAATTAGCATGATATGCTGTTAGGTTATTCTTTACAAATTTAACTAAAAAGCCACTAAGATATGAATATGTTACAGAATAATGGAATCACAGACAGTTGTTAATGTGAACTTATTTCTCTGTAATTTACAGTGATTATCTCTAATTGTCTCCTTTTTTTTTACTTTTAGTTCTTTTTTATGTTTTGGTAGTTGATTTACCTTGATTTGAATCAGGTTTTCATTGGTTATTATGGATTTGGGTCTGCTTCCCACTGCTTATTGAGCTTTTCCTATGCTGAACCTGTTTCTATCTGATTATCACAGGGTTCCCCTGATGTGAATTTGATGAAAACCAAGTAGGGGGCATACAAATTGAAAAAAAGAAGTTAAAAAAAATCTGAAGCAAGCCATTGTTGAAAGGAAAGAACTGTTTAACAATTGTAGACGTTTACATTGTGTTTTTTCTAGTACATTATTCCTGGCAGCCAATGCATCTGGGAGTTATGCATAATTTTTTTTTTTTATTTTGGTCATAGGTTCTAGGCCTTAAAAATCTACACATAGATATTTCTTATTATTTAGAGAATGTTTTATTTTGGTATAAAACATGTGGAGGGAGTCAACTATATAAAAATGGGCTGTGTTCGCATTAGAGTGTGGAATGCAAAAGGATTACCTCACAGCCCCGTGACTTTGTATTCCAGAACTGTTCATGGTCAAAGGGCTTGGCACTTGGAAGGTCATTATAAGGGGAGTGGGATCATCCTTCTGTTGGAAATATTAAACACTGGGGTGGAGAGAGGGGCAGAGCTGGAGTGAGTTTACTATTGATGGTTGTGGGCACTACCCTCATTTTAGTTGGTGGATTGAGTGATATTTAGGGAGCTCCAAATTACGTGGGAGGTGGGGGTGGATGGGAACAGAAACAAATAATCACAAAGCAATTTGAAAAGTGTTGCTAAATCACTTGGCAAATGATTGATAGAGGGACTTCTAAATAGAAACATGCCAGAAGGGCAATTCAGAGAAAGGGGTCTCAAGCACAAAATTTTGAGTGGAAAATTTATCTGGGAGTTATTCATCTGATTGTCAAAACCTCTTTTTTTGTTTTCCTTAAAAGACCTGGTATGGATTCAAACTGTATCCCAAGGGCAATGGCCAATCATTGAAGACTCTGAAGACAAGAAACATTTTTGCATTTTAGAGAAAGATCTCTCTTGGCAGTGAATTGGAGGTGCAAGAAAAATACCTAAAGGGGAGAACAAGTCATAAGATACAAGCTAGATAGCAATAAAAGGTGTGGAAGTAAATAATATTGTGGTTATTTATTTACTCAACATTCAGCCATTTTAATAACATTCAGCCATGATTTTATTAAATGCCAGCTACATGCTTAAGAATTAAGATCAGTTATTTACTGTTGATTATGTATTTTAAAACAGGAAGGATTGTGGGAGGGCATGGAATTTATTTAGTGAGGAAAGATACTATGTCCACATGTTCAAGTGAAACAATATGAGAGATTAGTGTGCTAGGCAGTAGAGGATGGTGATAGGAACATGAACTCTAGAGCTAGATGTGATCCAGGCTTCACAACTTAACTAGCTGTGTGTCCTTGGGCAAATTGCTTGCCTTTTTTCTGCAGTTTTCTCATTAGTAAAATGGCAATAATAATAGTACCTATCTTGGAGATTTTAAAAATTAAATCAATTAATATATATTGAATGCTCAACTCAAACTGTACCACACCCATATTAATTGCTTTGTTAAAATGTTAGTCATTATTTTTGAGTAGGCAAGAAGGAAGTTGCCTTTAAAAATATCATTTACATTTGTCCCATACTATAACAAATAAATGATTACTTTTGAAAATGGATAACTGTGCATTTTAATTAATAGAGAACTATTAGGTATCATGTGCATCCTTCGAAACCTGATACACCACGGATGTTTTATAAGCTTCTAAAGTGATTAGAAAATGATCATACATATGTTATTTAATTATACATGTTCCATAATCTTAACAAAAGCAAGTAAATAATAATAATTATTTATTTGTACGGGGGATTTTTTAAAAATCATATTTAAAATCCAAAAAGTATCAAGAAATACTCTTGGGTAAGTTTATTTTTTAGATAGTATAGGTTCCCGTTTTTTATTTATAGAATATGTTTTATTTAACAGACATTGATTGAGAGCCTTCCAGGGATTAAAAAGAAGATTAAGACAGTATCTCTTAGTTTTGGGAGTTCACCATTTGATGAAGGCAAAAAATACAGAAATAAAAACTTACAAGCTGTGTGACTTTAGGTAAATTACTTAACTACTGAGATCAGTTCCTTGATCTGATTCAATCAAATTATATATATACACATAAAATATATATGTTTATATGTAAATCCGTTACATATAAGATTTTCATTGTGCCTAACACATAGATGTTCAATAAATCATAACAATTTTATATGTTAAATATTACTAACTTTATAATTAATACAGAATATATAATTAAAGGTTTAGTTAATAATACATAATGGAAATATGTCCGAAGTATTTAAAGAGACTGCACAAGAAATGTAAACTCTTATGGCAAAAAAGGAGGTTGTGAATATAATCTAGAAGGATAACTGAGTGAGTGTAAATTCATCTGATGAAGAAGTGAGGGAAGGAACGTTCAGTAAGGAAATACAATGTGCAAAGGTATTTTGAAAGAAAAAATATTAGTATAATTTGTGCTTGAGTTTGAAAGAAAAAATTACTGATTTTCAATAATTATCATGAGGAAAATAAATATCATCTTTATGTATCATCTTTATATATGTCTGCTTTGTGATTTTTACAACAGTCAAGGATTAATTTTAATCAGAAAAATAAAAGATAAAGATAAGATGCTTAGGGCTGTTATATCTCTTCAGTTAATTTCTCTCACCTTTGAATTGTTCCGAACTGTACACACTGTAATATTTGTACTCTTAAGATTCTTTGCTGTAGGAGAGCAGGGGTAGGGGATGGAGGAAAATTTCTAATTCAAAGTGACAAATAATTTTCAAAAACAATGCCCAGTTTGATCAATCAAATCATATGCTAAAGATAACATATATCTAAATGTTTGTCTTTGATCCCTCTGTTTGTAATAGCATAAAGTATCCATATTATTATATTTTAACATCTACATGCAGATCTCCATGTTGCATCTTGAATAATACAAATTTAATTATACAGTTTCATTTTAAGTCATTTTTACATAGCCCATTTCTATTTGAAGATGTATATTTACACAAATAGTTTCATTTTAAAGCAAGTTACATTGCAAGCAGTTAAGAGTAGAGTTTGTAATGGAATTGTACTTAAAACTTGAGCAGCACTAGCTAGTGCCACTGTAATAGTTTGAAGAAGTGTTACATGAAAATTCAAGCTCTTTAAAATTAGTGTAGCAGGAATGGCTGGGTACATATTCAGTATTTTGCTGGTTTTAAACATTTTAACCATTTGGATGGTTTTAAACATTTCCTTAGAATTATATAATAATTCGCTGGTAGGAAATGATGAAAACCTGGTTTCACAAAAGGAGCTTTTACATAGGTGAAATCTTCAAAAAATAATGTTTTATATAAAAGCAAGTTTACTTAGTTTCTACAATGCCCTTTGCTATCATTGGATGCATTTGTGTTTTAAAAAATGTTCTTGCCTTCCACCACCATTTATGTTTCATCTTTCATGAATGAAAAATCACTTTTGCTGTTTTAAAAAAATCATATATACATTTTAAAAAATTACTGTCTATCTATCTATATTTTTCTTTATCTAGTGGGGAAAAAAGCTTTAGAATTAGAACCATGATATCTTTGTTCTAATACTATCCTTAACTAAGAATTGGAATCAGACCTTTTTTCTTTTCCTAGTGAATTCTCAGTAAAGAATTCAGCAGTCTGTTTATACTGAGAATCATTTCTCAAGATTAAATTTTGTGGTGGATGGCCCAGTGTTAATGACTTTCCTTGTCCTTTTGGATTTCTATCTACAAATTAGGGATAATAAGCCTATTGGAGACCCAGATGAAATAATTCCTCCTCCTTGAAGTCTCCCTGATTCCTCCAATTTTAAAATATTCATTTCCTTCCTAACAATTATCCCTTTCAATTGGACAAAGCTACTTAGAAACCAACTTATCTCTTTGGAGAGAGAGATGTCAGGATCTTGGTGATTCTTGTCTTCAGGATCAGGCAGGCTTCTTTATTGCATTAACCAGAACCAGTTGCTTTATCTTGATTCCTAGAGCTTAGGCCCTTGGCCAAGGTATCATACCTATATTAGTATCACCTCTCCTAAGTCCTCATTCTTTTGTTGTACACAACTGCTTAACTGGGTTTTCAGTGAAGCTTATACTATTTTGAGAGATGTAAACATGGAAAGATAAGCTTTTATTGATTTTAGATTCACTTTTGTTAGGGATTTCAACCATTTCTTCCTCACAGACATATTGCATTAGTTCCCACACCCAAATTAAACTAAACCTGCCTGGTGTTTTTCCATTTAGGATTTAAAAGGAATATTAGATGAGAAAAGAGTGAAGATCCACTTACACATATAATTATTTGTTACATGATGAAAAAATTTCAAGTACGAATAAGCAGTAAATAACCTTACTTCAAGTCTTTAATATTTTTGCCTTGATATAATAAAATAGTCTTAAATTCCTGCTGCCTTTAACCCAGCCCCACACACATACTTCTGTTGAAATAACTTGAGAAAGCAGAAATCTAAAGATGACACAGAAGATCTTTCACGTTCTGCCATGCCCTTTCACGAGCCCAAAACCTTAGTAATACCAAAAAGTGTAATTCCCTGAATATGTCATATTTTTCCATATTTCTAGTATATGGCAAACTCTGTAATGCACTTCTCACAGGAAACTCCTACATACTTAATTTTCAGGAAGCAGTTCACGAATCACCTCTGAGAAGTCTTTCTCAACAGAGTTATAGACTATCTCCTTTATTTCGAAGGCACTTAGTATTTATCTCTTAACACATTTGATTAACATTATTTGTTTTCATGTCTGCCTCACAAATTAGATAGAGAACCCTCTGGCAAAAGGACATATTTTCTTACTTTCTGTATTTCATAATTTCCTATACATCCCCCCACATATGACCTATAGTAGGTTCTCATAAAATATTTGTTAAATTAATAGCATTTATATCATAAAATGAGAATTTTCCTTTAAAAATAATTTATTCATTTTGCATTGGGACTTATCTCTTGTCATCTTACATTATGTGAATGCGAAGTGTTTGCTTATGCAACAGAAATTTATTGAATGCCAGCAACCGACTATAACAGACTTTTACTAGACTAAGAGTACTAAGATAGTGCTATTGACCGTGATGTAATCTTGGTTCTTACCTTGATCTGCTTGGTTAGGATGTACAGTTCTCCTCAAAAATCTTACCTACTTATTTTGTGAAGCCCCTGAAGAATGTCACATAGTCTGTGTATATTAACATTCTATTATGTAATCTTCCACTTTGGCCTCCTTTTGTTAATGCTGGCTGCTCTTGTAGGCACTTGAGAATGGCATCTCACAACTGCTATTTTGGCCAGCATCCACAGTGACAATGTTGAGTTTGGGTCAAGAGAGGTTTTTTTCCCTAGTATTTCTTAAGTTACAAATTCTTAAATCCATGGGCATTAAATCCAAGTTGTGTTCTACAGAGAAATGAGGAAAATGCTATTCCCCACACTCAATATCATGTTTAGTCACTGTGTGTTTCTTAAAACTGCTGTAATGATGTACCACAAACTGGGTGGCTTACCACAACAAAAATTTATTCTCTCACAGTTCTGGTGGTCAGAGGCCAAAATTGAGGTGTTGCTCTCTCTAAAGGTTCTAGGGAAGAATACTTCCTTGCCACTTCCAACAAGTAGCCCCAGGTGTTGCTTGGCTTGTAGCTGCTTAACTCCAATCTCTTTCTCTGTCTTCACATGGCGTTACCCTCCGCATGTTTCAGATCTCCTCTGCTTTTCTCTGACAACACTTATTTTTGGATTTAAGACCTGCCTGAATAATCCAGGATGATCTCATCTTACCTATCCTTAACTTAATTATATCCGCAAAGACCCTTTTTCCAAATAAAGTCACATTCAAAGTTTCTGGGTAGAAATATCTTTTTTTTTGATGGAAAGCAGGGGGACCAATTCAACACAATACAGAAGCTATAATAAGAAAATTTTAATTATTTTTATTTTGATGCACATATAACTGAACTCTTTGTTCAGAAAAACTTTTTTATTTTAAACTTTCTGTCACATAAATGCTTTCTTCCAAATCTGTAAAAAGAGCTGTGGTCAGTATAGACCTAATTATGTGAGTTTTGTCCACAAGGGCTAAGACAAGTGTCATGTCAAGCATGAATCTTGTTTTCTTAGTAAATGGTAGCAGCTGCTGATTTACATGGCTATCACTGAATAGACTTATTTTAGGAACAAATAGAGTTCTCTGAATGCTGTCAGTTTCCTAATTTTCTCTTGGGTAAAGATTCTGTTGACACTCTTGACAACTTTGAAGTCATATTTACCCCCATGAACATTCTAATATTGTAGATGGCACTAAATACGCTCCTATGAAATTAATCCAATGTAGCCAGCATAGATTGTGAGGCTGTCAGCAATTTTAAGATATGTGGTTTCATGAATAGAGTACAGGGTTATAAACGGTTAAAATGAATACGGTCCCTGCCTTTTCACTTTCATGTTGTTAAATACAATGACTGAATGTGCAGTGCTTTCTAAATTATTGTATGCATTCATTCATATATTCAACAAATATGCCTTAAATACCTATGATAAGCTCCTCAATGGCGAGAAACACATTTTATTCCTCTTCATGTCCTCAATACCCGACATAGTAGTAATCAGACCACATTTGGCCAATGACTGATTGCTTCAATGAATAATAAACCTTGACTGTGTAGTAGCGGGATCCAAAATTAAATAACATTTTCTTAAACTCAAGGTGCTCATTTCAGCATAACTTTTAATATATCATAATTTGCATTTTGTAACTTTTAAAAAACTTCCTGTAGACAGGTAGAACAAAATAATGCTGATTAAACGATAAATGGATACAATTAAAGTTCGTGCTGTTACCATTTTCGCAGTTGCAAAAATACAGTTGAACAAGTAACTGCAAATATCTTTCAAACGAAAAGATATTATTAACTTGAGAAGTTTTTAAAATAAGATAGATGAATATGTTTGTGTTCATCACTCACTTATTCATCCATCTATTCATTCATTCATCGAATATTTCCTGACTATCCAATATATGTAATGTCCTCTGCTAATAGTGTTGGTTATGATCGTATTGTGAAATATTTTGTGTTAAGGAATTACACCAATTTTCTTGATCAAAAAAGGCTTTTGACTTTGTTTTTATAATGACATTTAAATTTTCTTTTAAAACTTGGAAATTTAATGTCAAATAGCTATAAAATTGATCAAGGGGCTGTGGTTAATAATTATTTGTGTCACTCATTGATATGTTTCTTTGACGTCAATTATCACAGATACAAGTATAAAAATCTATTTGTTTAGAATTGTGTAGTGCTTATGGATTAGAAGTATAAATTATGAATATGGAGAATATTGATTTTTAACAAGCTTCACTTTATGCCCAGTAAGGTAAAATTGTTAGAGAATAGGAAAATGTTTCTAGAAGCAAGGGATAGGAAATAACTAGTAATAAATATTTTTAAAAAGTAGCAGATTATTCTCTCTATTGATAAGAAAAGAATTAAAAAATTGATATTTGCATATTTCCTTTGAAATGTAATTATATTCACGTATAAATGTTAAGAAAGTGGTTTACTATAATAAGAACTGACAGTATGTAATCATTTTATGATATTGTAATGAACAATAGAGTAAAAATTAAAGAACATATATAGATTAATATTCTTTTGGTATTTTTGATAATTTTAAGACATAATAATGTATAGCACAAATATCTTTCTGATTGAATTTAAAAAGATTTTTTTCTTTTGCTAATAGAAAAAGCGATCTGAATTCCAGCGGAAGTAATCGAATAGATTTATTGTCAGTTCACCACACTTTTGTTAAGTTCTCTGTTCATTGAAGGTCTTGAGGATTAAATTGTTTACTACAAATAATATAATCAAACAGGGTCGGGCACATTGAGAGCAATCAATGTGTTAGTTACTAACTACTTATTACCATTAGCATTTTTAGTATTAGCTGTTGTAATAGTATAACCATTTTTTAGCAAATCTGAAGCCATTCATTTTAAGTTGCATTATTATTTTAGTAAATAAAAAAATTCTGTTAATTGAACTCTAACACAGTGCTTTCTTATTATTAATTTTAGTGTGTATCCCAATCCCAGTGAAGTTAAAATGTGAAGGGACATGCATCTTAGAATTGATGAAATACAGTATTGTTTTAATAAATACATTGGCAATGGAATATATTATCCATGGAGTCAATGCAGAGAAATTGCCAGTCAATCCAGAGGAATTGGGTACACTGATCATGAATTAAAACCGATATATTAATGCTTCTGAGCCACAAACAATAAGCCAGGGGGCCAACCAGTGCTCTGGTATTTGACTGTTTTTAGGGTTTTAGGATTCCAAATTTATTTGACTGCCTTTTGGGTTTTAGGATCTTTTTAAAATTTTCAATTTAAGCTTGATGACCTTTGGCAGTGTCAAGTCAAAGTTTTCAAAATAATGTATGAAGGTAACAAATCTCCCTAATCATTTTTTGGTTTGGGGTTGTTCTCCCTAGGTATGTTTATAATAGGTACCATATTATTTGGAATGATTTCAGTGTTGTCAAGGGATACTATAACTAGAAAAATAATCATATACTTGAACATTATTTCATCTTTAAGATCTTTGAGGTAAACCTTAATTTGAGATTTACTAATCTAGGATGTTTATTAAAATTTAGCATTATATGGAGAAGAAACATTTCATAAACACCTTTACATGTGTAATTTAATGAGGCAGATACATTTTTATATATTTATTTTTTATGTATTAAAATATATTTATTTATATATTGAGATATATTTATTTTCAAAATGATCAAATTAGTATTCCTAGAATAAAGAATAATTAGAAAAAGTGTGGGATTTACAATCTTCTAAATACCTCCAAATACTTTTTGCTACAGCACATTCAGGTAATCTCTTGGTGTGTTGGTTAGGTCATCATTTTTGATCATTCCTTTCAGAATTTGAGTCAGCTTATATGCTTGTACAGGTTTAAGTTAAGCTGGAATTTTAAAATTTTTTCTTCCTCAGTCATAGTTTTATAAAAGCGCCTTTTTGCAGTCCTAATGTATAACTTTTTTGGTTATCCTTAATATATGAAAAAAATAAAAATAAATAAAAGTTGGTTCAATAACTGGCAAAACTTCATTACATGCTTATGTTAAGAGTTATTTTTATACATTTTACCATTTAAATCTATAAAATATTCCTGTCCTTTACGGGAGCTTTTCTGAACTACATACAGTTTTTTCCTATGATATCTTTCACATGCAGCCTATGTATTTGCTGCTCTCACTGTTAGGAACATTCTCCCCAAATTCCATATCTGACTAATTTATACTCTGTTTAGTTATCACCTCCTCCAGGAAGCCTTCCTTGATCCTCCAAGGCATCTTGTATATATTCCCCATAACCTCCCACTGTTTATTATAAACATTACATCATGTTGTAATTTATTGTTTTCAGTCCATGACAACGTGTATTCTAATCTCATTAGTTGTTCCTAGCACTTTGTAGCTGTCCACAAAAACTGATTGAATATAGATATGAATGGTTTATATACCCAGTTCCCCATTACTGTACTACAGAAAGTGGTACTTTAGAGGTTCCAGGTCTGCCCTGTAGAGGTCAGGGCTGCAAGGTTTCAAATTCTGCTTTATGGGTAGCTCCAGCAAGAGTACATGACTTTGACTCAAAAGGATTTCATGCCTGGTAAATCTTATTATTTATTTATTTTTTTAAATATTGAATTTAAAGAACTATATATGTTGATGTCTATGATATATGTTTATTTATGGAGTTGACAACAATATATTTCCTTGTAGTTGATAATTTGATGTGTACCTTTTGAAGTGAATTCAATCACATAGCCAATATTGAGATAGCATGTGTTAGAGAAACAACAAAAATTAGCCAATATGCAAATAAAGCATTAAGTAAGGACCTTTGAGAAATAGAGAAAGAGATAATTAGTGAAAAGATGTTCCAGACTTCTATCTGACTGAAATAATTAAATATGCAATTTGGTTAAATCAATTTCAAAAGTTACATACATACGGATATATATTGATATCATATATATACACATATATAAAATCAGTATATCAGTATGACATCAGTATATATATGTATATATATAAAGTATCAGTTAAGTTCAAAGGCATCAGTTTTAAAATAGAAATAAAATTCTAATACATATTTTTGGGGGTATAGTAACATTCAAGAAAACTTTAATTGATTAACACCTCTCTGTAGTGTGATAGAACCGGGTCTTTTTACAGCTTTTCTCCCATGGCTCATTTAGTCTGCCTAAGGCAGATGTTAGGAATTTACCTCAAAAGTTTCATACTTCTTTCTTTTTAATTCAGTGCCAGTTAATGGAACTCTCAAAGTGCTGGGATTAATTAGTCAAGTTTAAAAAAATAAATGAATAAAGTTAGAAGACTGGCCTAGAAATATTTCTCTAGAAGTCTGTTGGCAGACTTATTGAAAACCCAATTGGCAGGAATAGGGAATTAGTCAGAGATGAGAGGATTTTCTGGCTTAAGATTTGAAACAACTTCAAGTGTCAATAGGAGTCAGAATGCTTAGGATGTCTGTTGTGGTTCAAGCTGATGTATTTATTTACTCACTTTGGGAGAGGCAAAAGTGAGATTTCTTTCTAGCATTTTATGGATGTCTTATCTGGTGATGGGTGGTGTATTTCTAAAAGTAGGCTCCCAAGTTTGCAAAAGAAGGGAGTCAACTTGATAAGTCAAAACACTACCTGAAAGTTAAAGATTCAAAATTTGCTCTCTATTAATGTATAGAAGATATTGTGAATGGTTTCTTCTTAATATAATTTTTTATCTCTACAAATGTATTTTTGTCTTATAGTTTCCACCTCCCAAAGTTTATCTACTATTATAACAATACTCCTACAGTCCATCTATATTTGGATAACTAAGCAACATTGTTAATAATTTTACCAGTAGCAGTCATACTACTAGTGATAGTTAACATTTGTCAAGCACTTATAGAAGACATACAGTGCACTCTCAACCTATTTTAAATAGATTATCTCATCTAATTTTCACAATGATACTAGGATGTAGAGACTTTTATTGTCATCTATATTGGGGGAACTGAGGCTCAGAGAGTGTGTACAACTTGCTCAAGGTCACCTGGCCCGGGAGTGGCAGAGTTGGAATAAGAATCCTCATCATTTTTGGTTCCTAACCCTGTATACTGGACCACTTTGCCCTATCATGAAAACATTCTGGGCTGGGCTATGAAAAAGGGAAATTAATACTCCAGTCTTTTGCTTCAGTTCTTTGGGTGTATAAAACTAAATTACAGATCTTTATAATTTACTACTGCTCTATGTTTGTGGTCAAGTTGATGCTAATTGTTTTGATTTGTTAAAAATTGACACAGACATAGCAAAGGATCCCTCTCCCCTTCCTTGTCTTCATGTTCATTTAGTTCCTCTGATTAGGATAGTAAACCTACAAAAAAAAGAAGAAAAAAAACAAATATCATGAATCTGTTGAACATTATGGTTCATTGATTCTAATGTCTTTATTCGTTACAAATTATGCCTGGATTAAAAATAAAAAGACAATAAAATACCTACCAGTCACTGTTCACTGATGAACCAAGAATTTAAGTATCTATTTGCTGAGATTTAAGCAATTTGATAGAAATAAGATGTGGATTTAGTCATTACAGGTTTTCACAGAATGATGGCAATTAAAGATGCACACAAGAATTGGATTTTAAAGTGAAAAAAAAATCCAGTGTCAGTGGTACCTTGAGTTTTTCAAGTCTTCAGGTTGAAGTTTTTGAATCATTTCAACTGAGTTGCATTGTACTCCTCGAACAATTTATGTAACAGATTTTAGAATTCTTTGATCCATGCTTCCATGTTCTTTGATTCTAAAATTGGAAGACAGTGCTTAGAGCTGCTCATTCTTCAAGCAGCCTATATGATCTCTCCTGTGCTTACTAAAAAGTACAGCTGCTTCAGAGTCAGATGAACTCAGTTTCTAAGTCTACTCTACAGATGCTTAACTGGGAAATATTAGTTTAGGTCCTTAACCTCTCAGAGTCTCAGTTTCTTCGTTGATAAGATGGGCATAATGCTCCTTACCTTGCAGGTGTGAGGACTCAATTAAATGATCAGATACAGTTAATGACATGAAGTAGGCATTCAGAAAATATTTGACTCTTGTCCACCACATCTTTCCACTATCCACTTTTACTTTTCTCCTGAGTCCTCATTGTCTTTCTGTCTGTTTGTGGTAAATTCTGACCTTGTACAGTTGTACACATTGCTTCTGATGCATGTCTGGACTGCTTTACGTAGTTCAATTCCCATTTCAAAAATTATCTTCCAGTTCCTCTCATGAGTTTAAAATGAGCCAAAAGTTGGGGGCAGGGAAGGAACGGGGCAAGGGAAGATGCTGATCCAAAGGTACAAAGTTTTAGTTAGACTGGAAGAATAAGCTTTAGTGATGTATTTCTCTGCATGTGACCACAAATAATAATAATGTATTGTATATTTCAAAATTAAAAGAATAGATTTTTAACATTCTCACCACACAAAAATATGAAAAGTTGTTGAGGTGATATATATGTTAATTGGCTTGATTTAATCTTTCTATAGTGTATACATAGATCAAAACATTACATTGTACCCCATAAATATATACAATTATTGTTTGTCCAATAAATAAGCCAGAAAATTTCCAAACTTCACCTAAGACCATTAGTTGCAACATGAGGCCTTTTTAAAGGCCTAATCTTAATGTTTCTTCAAATATATCTTAAGCAAAGATAAATTTGTTGATATATTTGTTGGCCTACTTCCATTTGACTTCTTTATATTTTCTCTCTGTCTCTTTTTATGGGATTACCATTCTCTTAGCTAATCAATGTAGAAATGTTGACAATATCTTTACTCTTTCTTGCTTTTTTTACTATCCTTCTACTCCCACATCCAATTACTTACCTTCAGAGCATCTCATCTCTCAAAATTTTCCCCATCCTTCCTCGTTCTTGCTATCATTGGTCTTTTCTTGAGTCTGTCTGCCTCACGCCTGGATACCTGTTATGGCTTTAACCTGTCTCCCTTTTCCTGAAAAGATACTCTGCAAACCATAAGTTCATCGTTCCTTAAATTAGTGTTTTAGCTATGTTACTTCCCTTCTCAAATCCCTGAACTGACCAAGTCATCATGACCAGTGTGTTGATAAACCCAACTTCCTGTGTGGTGATATTCAAAATCCTCCACAATCCACCTCAGACCTACATGTCCTGTTAACATTTTGTGGTTACATTTCATTATTTCCATTTTTTTTAATTTAAAAATTTTTTTATAAAGCTGGGCATGGTGGCTCATGCCTGTAATCTTAGAACTTTGGGAGGCTGAGGCAGGAGGATCGCTTGAGCCCCAGAGTTTGAGGTTGCCACTGCACTCTAGCCGGGGTGACAGAGTGAGACCCTGTCACAAAAACAAACCAACCAAAACTTTCCAGCCTTGTTTTAGTATTTAACCACTGCCAGTTTGCCAAATCCTGATGATTTTTTTTTTAATGATGACAACAGTAGTCAGTGATTCTGACAAGTGATATAAACATACAAACATTTTTATTCCCTCCTATCCTTACTCATTTTCTTTTTTACAGTCTTTCCTTATTGTTTTTAAGGGTAGTAGTTAAAGAAGAAATTTAAGTAGTAGTTAGTTAAGGATTATGGTGAGTATGAATTTAGCTCCATCTCCATTAAAACAATGTATTTTATTTTCTTTTAACATTGTGATTTATTAATTCCAAAGCCTGGTTTTCTTTATGGGATATAGGTTTTGGTTTTTGTTTCAGTGCTATGTTATTCCCCTTTAAGCGCTTTTTAAAGTAGGTCTTCAGTTAATTTTCCTACTAACTTTAAAAAATTTTTGTATGTTATCACAGAAAAAAGTGCTAGTTGTAAAAAAAATTCATAAGAACACAGAAGAAAAGGCAAACATTTCCTTTTGCTGTGTTGTCAATCACCTACCCCTTCCCATTTAGGACATTAGTTTTATATTTTGCTTTAAAACTGCATTAGCAATTATTTTGACTTAATCAAAAGTTTCACTTGTTTCTTTCTAAAAATCATGTACATATATTTTTTCTAGAAGTTATACTTTATAGCTTAACTAAAAAATAATTGTTTAAGGATGTCCTTTCCTTATATTGCTATCCTGTTTGAATATTACTTTGTCTAGATTTAAGACTTGGTGTTCAAAATCACTTCCAGGTTTTGCAAATATTGTTCCTCTATCTTTCAGCATCAGACACTGGCACTGATAAATTTGATGGCAATCATAAACATATTCCTGTATTAGTAACCAGTACAATAATGGCTAAAGACGTGAGCTCTAGGGGTAATCTGCTTCTATTCAAATTTTAGTTCTACAGCTTTTTTGCTACTGACCTTTGTCAAATTAATCAGTTACCTTTTTTTTCAGTTTTTTCAACAGTAGAATGGGAAGAATGATATGATGATGCTGTAATCATTACACGAGATTAAGTATTATACTACTTAGCGTAATACAATATATACAATAAACGGTAAATATTACGTGGTATATTTTTTGGTATGTTATTTTTTGTAGTTATGATTATTCTCTTTAGGGCTTTAGAATTTTTCTCTTTATATTTAGTGTTTTATAAACTCACTTTGCTGAATGTAATTGTGGCTCTTTTTTCTTTCATTTTGCACAAGGTGAGTTATGGCAAGAAACACTCAAACAAAACGAACAAATACCACTAATTTTTTTCACCAGTAGATTTTTTTTTTTTTAATTTCATCCTCCGTCAATTCTTTGTTTTCTCCTTTTGGGAGGTCTATTAGTGCTTGTGGGTTTATTGTCTATATCTCTTTTGTTCATACTGTTCTTTTTACTTGTCCCATCATTTTGAGTTATGGAGGAAATAATTTAGCTCCATTTTCCCAATCATTATTTGCTTTTCAATTGTACCTTTTTTTTTTTTTTTTTTTTTTTTTTTTTGCCATTCAGCTGGTCAACTAAGATTTTTGTTTTGACATTCATTTTTTAAATTTATAAGACTTTTATGTTTTCCATAACAAACTCTTACTGCCTTATGGAAATGCAACATTCTCTTAACATTCTCTTGACTCTCCCCAACATTATTTACTATGTTTATTTTAAACTTCTTTATATTTTTATTATCATCTCTGTTTCTTTTGATGTTAGTTTTCTTTGTTTGTTGCCTGTCTTATAAAGGTTGCTTCTCATCAAATATTTACCCAGTTATCTGTTTATTTTTAGAATTTGTTTTTACTATGATTTGCCTTTGAATTTCATTTTATCTCAGGACAAGATTGGCTGTTGTCCTCTGCCCATCACAAATGTATAGGTCTGGAAAAGAGTGATAAGGGTAAGGCAATAACCGGTTTTCAATAGAGTGTAATTAATCCTCCTGAAGAAACCCTTTGTATTAATCTCTGTTTCTTGTATCAGCTGATCCATCCTGTAGCAACCTTGAACCACTGCTAGCTCTGAAACCCTTCTTCTGCGTGCATTTGAGGTCTGGCTTCTTCTTGGTCTGTCACTAGAGTGGATTCCATCTCCTTTCTAGTTTCTAGAACCTTTTGATATATTTTGCTTTGCCAATATCAGTCTTATCTTGGATTTATTTATTTATATTAGCATCATTTTTTGGCCATTTAATGGGAACTGGGAGTGGGAAAGAGAAGGACATTGTGCTCAGTCTGCCATCTTGAAGCAACGTTATTCTAGATCACATTTGTTTTATTTTAATAGTATCTGCTTGGTATAATAACACTCAAGTAACTTATATAGAAACATTTAACAAAATTTAAAGTAGCAAATTCTCAATACTACCAGGTATGTATTATTTAGTGGTCATGCTGCTAATACGAGGCTAAATTTATTTTATTTACTTATTTATTGGAAGTTTTTAAGTGTATTTCTTTCTGAGGCTGGATGGAAGAGGCTGTTGCCTCATAAGATATTGATAATTCCTGGATGAAGCATTTTTTATACATATGATTTTAAATGCTTCATAAAGTTTCCTTCATATCAAGAAAAGAGATGCTATTTTATCTTGTCATAGTGTTTCTTCTTGCCATCACTTTGGAGTTGATTCTCCTGGGCTGCGATCTGTTAGGGCAGAATAAACAAATAACTTTTTTTTTTTTTAAATGTGGTTCTCATTCAAGCTATGCTGTGCGCAGCACATCTAACTGTGGTAATGAGCTGTTAAGGATTCCACTAATGGCAATTTAGTAGCTGTAGCTAAGGATTTCCCAACCAATAAATATAGTTTCCTTGGCTATTAGGCAGAAATCCTTGCATAGCCTTTTAGCACAAGTGACACTGATTAATGGCCACAGAAAATAAATATTGTTCTCATGGAGCAAATATAACACGTTATAAAACCATTCAAATCTAAGACAGAAAATATAGGATTCTAATACATTTGGGAAAGATATAGTAATCTAAGGACATATTGGGCAATAAAAAGATATAGCTAAACTTGAAGGAATTAAAAGTTTAGGGGTACACTCTGTTGGTATGGAGTAAAGCAATAACTCTTTTCTTCAACAGCCACTGCCTGTATCTAGAATTTAAATAATAGCATGAAACAACTGTTGTTTAAGGAAACAAGTTACTAACTTTTTAAGTCTGGTAGGGTAGATGCAAGTATTTAAATTAATATTCAAAAACCTAATATTAAAAAGAATTCAATATTTAGGGCACATTTAAAACAAAATTTATATGTTTGAAACCCATATTTCATATAAAAATACTGAATAAGCCAGCTTCAAGAGTTTTAAGTGTTTGTAATATTTATTTTCTACTAAAACATACAATGTAAAAATGAGAGATGCCAAAATATTCTTTCTTTTTAAAGGTGAATAGATTCTAAGTATTGGATGTAATTTTTTTTTCCTTTATATTTAGGACAAATGTAAATTTTCTGTTCTTTGTAATGTCCAGAGTTAACACTACATAAAATTTATTTCCTTATAGTTTCATATAACTAAACACATTTTATTTTATACATAATAAAGTATACATATGTAATTCTATCTATATATAAATTTTGGTAGATTTTTTTCTGACCTTGTTAACCATATTGTCATGGTTTTATGAATTGTTAACTTAGCATTTAAGTCGATTTAAATTTCAGCCTTAGAAGGATTGTTCCTGTCTTTATGCTAAAATAAAGTGTCATAGTGAAAGTTCCTGTCTTTATGCTAAATTTCACTATAACACTTTATTTTGCTTGCAGGCTCTTAATTCAGAATTAGTTTCAATTCTGACTCTGTTATTTGCCACGATGTGGAGGGTGAATGATGAAATATATAACTTCCCCTTCATCCTTTTCTTCAGCCCCCATCTGGCCTCACGTTGTTTCACTGCCAGACCATCTTCCATAACAACCAATAGCAGAAATCTGCTGAAAAGCAGCCAATTAATATTGCAAAAACATTCTTAAACTTTGAGAATATCCATCTGGTATAGGAAAAATTGTGTGATTTCTAATTCCTCATTTCTCTTAAGTCAATGGTATGCAGCTGGCTATTGAAATTTAAGGTCAATGTAATAATCCTTAGGCTGTATGATCTGAGGATCACTCTTAACACTCAAAATTTGTCAGACATGATATCAATGGATATCAAAGTGATGTATATTTGATACATCTTTTTTTTAATGGACATGAAAAATATGAAAGGCCAGGTGTGGTGGCTCATGCCTGTAATCCTAGCACTCTGGGAGGCCGAGGCAGGAAGATCGCTTGAACTCAGGAGTTTGAGACCAGCCTGAGCAAAAGGGAGACCTCCATCTCTACTAAAAATAGAAAAATTATCTAGGTGTCATGTCAAGTGCCTGTAGTCCCAGCTACTCGGGAGGCTGAGGCAGGAGGATCGCTTAAGCCCAGGAGTTTGAGGTTGCAGTGAGCTACGATGACACCACTGCACTCTACCCAGGGAGGGTGACTCTGTCTCAAAAAAAAAAAGAAAAAAGAAAAAGAAAAATATGAAACATAAGTGGTAGTGTTAATACCTTTATTAATTTCAAAAAGTCAAGTTATAGTCTTCCTTTTCAGACAATGTCATAAAGTTTAGAAACTGCAACAATATATTTTAGAAAGGAATTACTAAATCCCTCAAGTGTTCTATTAGTTACTACTGTACTATAATTAGAGACAATATTATAATATATTTAATTTTGTAGGTTTGTAACAACCACTGGTCTAATGATAGATTTTTTTTTTAAAAGAGACAGAAATGAATTATTGATTGACCTATTCCTGGTCATCAAACTAAACTTGGTAAAAAAATTCTGTAGTAAAATGAACATGTAATATGGTTTTAACCCTAAAATATTAGGAAATTGAGAAAAGAAACCAATCTCCAAAACACACAAAAATTAGACAGTAGCAAAAGAAATTGAAGCAAAATACCCCATTTATAGCTATAATTAATTTACAGTATAAATGAACATGATTAATTTACAAAGCAGTAAACATTTGGAGTTTCTGTGCACATGCCGATTCATTTCCATTCACTTAGTTCTTCTATATTCAGTTGCTTAACTTTATTTTTTATTATTTTTTGAAAGCCTGAATAGGGAAGAATTTTTTATTCAGTTGCTTAACTTTAAAAAATGTGTTAACGTAGCTCTTAGTTCAAAACATCCATAGCTAATTGAAATTAAATATCTCAGGAGTCCAAACTATTTGGAACTTTTTAAGACTTGTTCAGGAAACCACTAAAAAAAAAAGGAAAATGAGGATATTCTGTGTATCCATCTAGTTAAGGGAAGTTGCACTATTGTGTTTCATCTCATGCCCCAAGGGCAGGAATTATAAAAATGCAAAAATGAGAACTGGTAGAAAATTGATTTATGCTAATGATTTTAAAACTAATTAATTATAACTACTTATTTTATCATAAAATTGATTACTAATATATTCTGTCACTTTAATTAAGACAGTCAATAATATCAGATAAAAGAGATGCATAGAGTAATATGGGAAAAACTAATTTTCCTATTTATTAAGGTCTGATATAGGTCAGAAAAGAATAAACTATCAGTTATTAAATACTCCTCAAAAATCTAATTATGCCTTTATTGAGAGATTTGTTCTAGTTTGATTAAAATAAAAATATCCTAAGAAATAAAATAATAAAAATATGGGCTATGACTAAATATTTTCCCTATAAAAGCTTCTTGTTAAATGATTAAATATTAACTTGAATAATACTGGCATTGCTGTTATTTTGTTCCCCATTGAGTGAAGAAAAATGACATAAAGATAATCATGGCAATGACTTATAATGCTTTCTTGTGTATAATAAAAAAGATTATATAGTGCATCACAGTATAATAAGTAATATGTTTATATCTCTTTTAATCCCTATAACCACCCCCAAGGTATCATGGTTATGCAATTATTTTCAAAGAAATTATACAAATAAACTTCTGATTTGTCTACAAAGACAGAGCTATGAGATTGACCATTAACATTTGTTACAGAGATCTCACTTCAAAGAACTAGTGTCATTTTATATCTTAAACAAGAAAACAAAATCCTCTTGTACATTTCAAACAAAAAAAAGGTAATTATTTATCTAACAAAGTGTATACTAATTTCCGGATCAAGAATGATTTCTAATTTAAACCCTGTTTGAAATTTTTTTTTTTTTTTTTTTTTTTTTGGAGGCAGGGTCTTACTCTGTTGCCTGGGCTAGAGTGCAGTGGCATCATCATAGCTCACTGCAGCCTCAAACTCCAGGGCTCAAGTGATCTTCCTGCCTCAGCCCCTCGAGTAGCTGGGACTTCAGGTGGGCGCCACTGTGCCTGGATAATTTTTCTAATTTTTTGTAGACAGGGGGTCTTGCTCTTGCTCTGGCTGGTCCCTAACTCCTGGCCTCAAGTGATCCTCCCGCCTCGGCCTCCCAACATGCTAGGATTGCAGGCATGAGCCCCTGTGCCTGGCCTAAACCCCATTTGAAATTCTTAGGTATTTTTAAGCTTCACATTATTGCATTCTATCTAAACTCAAGCATTTGTGTGTATGTGTACACTAATCTCATGAATGGTAGAATCTATGAACTAATTCATAATGTTTAGCTTTTGAGGTGGAAATGGAATGATGAACAGATTAAGTATTTAGCCATTTTATGTTCTCGTGAGGATTCAACAAGGTAATATAGGTAAAGCAGCCAATGTGGTTGTTCCTGGCGCTCAGTAATGCACTAGGTTACGTTTGATCTTCAGTAAAAGAGCAAGGGAAGAGGGAAAGAGACCAAGTGACAGAGAGGACAGGTAGCTTTAAGTTAGGGCGAGCAATTTGTGTGTGTACATGAGGAGACCGAGATTGGGAAAATTATTGACAAATTAACAGTAAATAAACATATAATTATGACTGAAGTTGACAACACTGTACCAATGGTATAATATCTTTAAGGAGTGTTTGATATTGTTTATAAGCATTTATGTTATAGAATGTCTTATATTATTTATTATAGATATATAGATCTCAATATATTGTTTTACAGCATCAACATATTTTTCTACAGTATTTGACATTAAACTATATTATTATATTAATTAAACTGTGAATTATGTTACATATTAAAATTATTTGGCTCATTTTAGAGATTATGTTGGCATAAACATATGTATTAATTATACTAAATATAACTATTTCTCACGCATCAAATATTCTTAAAATAACATCCACACAAATATGTTCATTAGTATGCACACATACCCACACACACACCCCACCACCACCTCCTCCACCACCACTACCTCCAGACATGTGACTATTATGGACAGTCAAGAAATTATAAGACGTTTAATAGGCTGATAGTATGAATGTTTGTTGACATAATTCACTTTTAATTAACCTTCTCTCTATAATACATTGACCTGAATGTTTGAAAAGGGAGAGTTTGGGAAATCTAATAGGATATATTGGTCTAGCTTCTTCACATAGGGTCCAATCCACGTATGGTGTGTCATTCCATCAAGAAATATGCTTGGTTTTCATGACAAGAAATAAATATAAGCATGCCTTTTTTTAACCAACTTATCAAGAAATAATTTTCAGACAGAAATAATTCTGCTAATTCTTAAAGAACAAACCCTCACTAGTGCATGCTTATTTGCAAATTGGTTGAATATTGCTCTTCAATGTAAAACTAGCTCATTTTGATTTTAAAGTTTAGCAGTTTACCATGCATTTACCAACATAAATGTTGTTTCATTTTGTGAATTTTTGTAGACATTTTAAATCTTTCAATATATTTGACTATTTTTTGGGAAGTCAGAGGGTTAGATTTGGGTACGATACTTGCTTTAGTAGATAGTTTAGACGTATTTATTTTTTACAAGTGAAAGTTACCAGAAAGCTTAGAGAATATTTAAGAGAGAAATCATACTAGAAGTTGAAGTTTGTCTGATATGGAATGAATCAGTGTTCCTACTGTCTATGAATTTTAGAATGTTTGAACAGGAAGGAATTATGATGCATCACCTCTTTGAAAAATCACAGGACAAAGACACTCATCTGCACCTGCAGTTAATGCAGCAAATAGGGGATTCACATGCAAGGTTCTAGACACATTGATCAATGCTCTCTTCACTTTGTTTCTTCAGTTGGTCAGACTGCAAGTTGCAGACATTCTGTTTCTATTTCTGCTGTCATCATTCACTTCACAGTTAAAAGCAGTCCAGGGAGGTATCACAAAACTTTAGCCCTCATAGTGATACTTTGTCCTTAAGCAAGAGTGACTCTCCGTTCACAAAAGCAGTTAACGCCTCTTTCGGTCTTTTCTGGCATCCAAAATCCATCTTAGTTTTTGCAAGGCATTTATGTTCTAGATAGTTATTGATTAAAATTGAACATGTATGACCATAAAGGTGGCCCCAGGGAGACCCTTCTCTTATGCATTGGCATTTAAAGAAAACTTATTGATAAAAATGAGTGAACCAACCATGTGAAAACTTCTTTTTGCTATACAAATAACTTTTACAGGAAAATGAGGGAACAAACCAAAGGCCTGAATAATCAGGATTTGCACATAAAAGATGGTAGTATCTAGGAAATATTTTTTAAAACTCAGTCTTAAACTAATATTTTTAAATGCTTTTTTGCTAAGCAAGTATAATCATAGCGATGGAGGGGGGAACTTAATTAGGCTTTAAAGTGCTTTTAATTTCTAATGGGATTTCCCTGGTTAATCATGGTACCACCTCCCTTGTAGGTATAACCAGCAAAAATAGGTAACTTCTTGTTATAAATACTCTACCAGCTTTTATTCTTAAATTGGGGGTGGGGGGACATTTCCAAAATTTTTGTGAAACTTTGAATATTGCCCAGTACAGGAACATATTCTATTGTCAACAGTTACTAAAGACTTATGAACAATAAAACAAGTATAATATTTAAACTCAATTTGAGGTTTCTGCCACCTGAAAAAAC
Organism: Daubentonia madagascariensis; assembly: GCA_023783475.1. Classification (NCBI taxonomy): domain Eukaryota; kingdom Metazoa; phylum Chordata; class Mammalia; order Primates; family Daubentoniidae; genus Daubentonia; species Daubentonia madagascariensis. The sequence continues at coordinate 601,357 of JAKFHU010002088.1, forward strand.
TAAAATGTAAGCAAATTCCTAACTTTATGAAAAGATATGGAGTCTTGACAAAATGACAAAATTCTACCTAAAAAAACCTGATATGGTGAGATTATTTTATAATTAATTTTAGAATAGTGATAAGAAATGATGATACTAATTAATATCTACCTTGATAGTTTCCAAAGTTAAAAATGGACGTTTTGTTTAGAACTAACATGCCTATTAAGATGGCAAGGCAAAGATCATATTGTATCTGGTGTACACTATATAATAGACCCAAATAAGAGTACCTTAAGGTACCATTCTCCTGAGGCTTGTTGACCTAATCTGACCACTCTGGATATCAAATGACTTTTTAGCTTCCCTCATTACTGGCTAATTTATTCAACAATATTTATTGAATCCCTGGTGTGTGTGTGTATGTGCATATGTGCTATCATGGATAGGATATGGGAAAACACAATACAGAGAAGGTTCTTTTAGTCCAGTCTTGGCAGCTGCAAAACCTTGCTGGGTGAAGTCACATTGCAACTGAAACCTAAAGGAATTGGGCTTATAAAGAAGGACTTAAGATGGTGTGGAGAAGTCAGGGGGATTAGATGTTGTATGTGAGACACAGGTAGTAATGTGCAGGGGCCTACGGAAAGCACAACATAATTAATAACTTTTAGGAACTCAGAATTTCTGCATAATTATGAGAGAGCATATATAAGGATAAAAAGGCAAGGGCCTTAGAAATAATGTCAAGGAACTTGGATTTAAATCCTGTAAGCAATGAATTGGAAGAAACCAATAGACTTTAGGCAGATTTACACATAAGAATTATTGGAATCTTCAGAGTTCACCCTAGCTAAAACATCAAATATATTTTTAAAATTAACCAGGACAGTTCTTTAATTCAGGGTTTTTCATAGAGCATAGAAAAATTAACTGAGAAATCAAATGGTGAAACAAAAATTATATTTGATTCACTTAAACATTATTGAATAAAGCTGATTACAAAATATTTTGTTCTGGGCTGATATTATGTGCCTAGGAAATAATAAGAAATTAATGAATCCCTTTGACAAGAGTGTCTAAGGGAAATGACTGGGGATCCTGCTTTCTCAGGGTTTTTGTTCTGTATTCTATGTTGCACACTGTTCTTTTTTGGAATGATGGTTGTGGTCCAGGAGATTTTAATATCCACGTCAGAGAATTCTCAGCATGTCAGGCTTTAATGGCTTGAAGTTCAGTGATCCTAGAACTTTGGATATATAATTTTGGATATCTAGGTTCTTGTGCACAACCTCATAAAGCATTGGAAAGTGAGTGTATTCTTGGCAAAATAATTTTCATCTGTTTCCTGGGAATGCCTTCTTTGTTAATTGTGCTGTTTTTGCTATTGCTCTCTCTAGCTAAGTTATTTTCTTCTCTTCAGTGTGATATCTAAGCCCTCTTTGGACTGTGCTTCAAGTTACAGAGGTTTTATGGGTGTGGTTCTTACGTCTAGAAGATAGGAGCTTCTAGACTGACAACAAGTTATACTTAGTTGTTCAGAACTATTGTCTGGAAAAAACTATTGTTTGGATAAAAGAATGTCTATGTATCCTTTATACCATCAAACAAAAAATAATAATTCCAAATAGATTGAGGAGTTAAAGATAAAAATCAAACTCTATATATATTAGAAGAAAATACAGATAAATATTTAAATATTTTTAGATTGCAAGGAATTTCTAAACATAGAAATAATGTAAGATTTAAAAAACGGGCATAAAACCATCCTCATACTGTCATCCTCATACTGATCTTTGACAAAGTAGACAAAAACATACACTGGGGAAAAGAATTCCCATTCAATAAATGGTGCTGGGAAAATTGGATAGTCACATGTAGAAGACTGAAACTAGATCCACACCTCTCACCTCTCACAAAAAATCAACTCACGATGGATAACAGACTTAAACCTAAGATGTGAAACCACAAGAATTCTAGAAGAAAATGTTGGAAAAACTCTTATAGACGTTGGCCTAGGCAAAGAATTTATGAAGAAGACCCCCTAAACAATCACAGCAGCAACAAAAATAAATAAATGGGACCTGATAAAATTAAAAAGCTTCTGCACAGCCAAGGAAATGATCACTAGAGTGAACAGACAACCTACAGAATGGGAGAAAATATTTGCATGCTACACATCTGATAAAGGGCTGATAACCAGAATCTATACAGAACTTAGGAAAATCAACAAGAAAAAATCAAACCACCTCATTAAAAAGTGGGCAAAGGGCATGAACAGAAACTTTTCAAAAGAAGACAGAATAATGGCCAGCAAACTTATAAAAAATTGTTCAACCTCTCTAATCATCAGGGGAATGCAAATCAAAACCATGATATATCACTTAACTCCAGTGAGATTGGCTTATATCAAAAAGCCCCAAAACAACAAATGTTGGTGGGGATGTGGACAGATAGGAACACTCATACACTGCTGGTGGGACTGCAAATTAGTACAACCTCTATGGAAGGTAATATGGAGATACCTCAAAGAACTAAAAGTAGAAGTACCATTTGATCCAGCAATCCCACTACTAGGTATTTACCCAAAGGAAAAAAAGACATTCTATAATAAAGACATCTGCACGCAAATGTTTATAGCAGCACAACTCACAATTGCAAAGACGTGGAAACAACCCAGATGCCCATCAATACACGAGTGGATTAATAAAATGTGGTGTATGTATACCATGGAGTATTACTCAGCAATAAAAAACAACAGTGAATTAACATGTCTAGTGTTATCCTGGATGGAGCTAGAGCCCATTCTTCGAAGTGAAGTGTCACAAGAATGGAAAAACAAGCACCACTGGTACTCACCATCAAATTGGTACTAACTGATCAATACTTATGTGCACACATGGCAATAATATTCATCAGGGATTGGGCAGGTGGGAGGAGGGTGGAGGGGATGGGAAAACTCTCACTTAATGGGTGTGGTGTACACAGTTTAGGGGCTGTCCATGATTGTAGCTCTGACTTGGGCAGTGTATAGAATATATGTAACCAAAGTGTTGTACCCCCATAATATTCTGAAATTAAAAAAAATAGAAAAACAAAGACAATAGAAAAAAAGAACAGATATATTTGAGTATATAAAAATTTAAAGCAGTGACATGCCCAAAAACAAATATTAAAATAGTGTACACATGTATGCTTCTTTAGCTTCCTTCATTACTTACTAATACATAAAATAATGTATGGGAAAACACAACTCTAATAATTATAAAAAACAAAGTTTAATAGTCTTACTTTATGTCATGGCACACTGAGTCCAATTTTTTTTTTCAAAGAAACACTGACATGCAAGTATTTCTATTTCTCACTGGGATATGCTGTTTTGTTTTTGTTTTTGTTTTTTACAGAGATGATCTTAAACACTTTAATTAATCAAATCTGTTACTACTATAAATTTGCCCATATAATATATAGCTAATTGGGGAAATAAAATTATTAAAAGATTTAATAATCATAGTATGCTGAAACTTCTTTACAATTCCTATTTTGTATTTCCTTTAATATATTAGAGAAAGAAATCTTATCTGGGATGAAAAACATAATGGTAGTTTGGAGAAGCTTTTTAAAAGAAGTCTGGGGTGATAACGCCTTCCTTCTTTCCTTCTGTCTTTTCTTCCTTATAAATCAGGTTGTTGTATTGCTTTAGTTTGCTAGGGTTGCAATAACAAAATACCACAAACAGGAAAGCTTAAACAACAGAAATTTATTTTCTTACAGTTCTGGAGGCTGGAAGTCCAAGAGCAAGGTGCTGTCAGTTGGTTTCTCCTGAGGCCTCTCTCCTTGGCTTACAGATAGCTGACTTCTCCTTGTGTTCTCACATGGCCTTTCCCCTGTGAGGACATAAGGGACACATGAATCCCCAGTGTTTCCTCCTCTTCTTCTTCTAAGGACACCAGTCCTCTTGCATTGGGCCTTACCCTTATGACCCTATTCAACCTTTATTACCTCCTTGAAGACCCTATCTCTAAATACAGTCACAATCTAAAGTTCTAGAGGTTAAATCTTCAGTATATGAATTTGGGGGGAACACAATTCAGTCCACACATGAATGTTTTGGGTTTCCCTCAAAATCTGCTTTCTTGAGCTGTTGGTGCATGAGTACTCAAAGCTGTTGCAGGGTTATCAGATTTATTCACTGACACATGGTTAAGCAGAGAAAATATAGTTTATTTGGGATATTCCTGATCTTTTCCTTTTGAACTCCCACTGACTGGGTTTCAGGTAAAAAAAAAAAATTAGATCAGGCTGATAATTTTGTTTGCCTCTTTTTGTTGCTCTGTTGTTAATTGGAGTAAAGTCAAACATCTACATTAGATTATACTTTGTCTTTGGTGCCCGTAATATCTTTCTCTCTCTCCTCCCCGACAACACACTAGTATCTGGGGCTTTGGGTGAGGGGAATTCAAATAACTTCATAAGAGCGAAGAGGCAAAGATGTACGTGCAGTGTCCACAGTGTTCTCCAGATCCTCACTAGTCCCACCTGAGATGTACAGGGTCTGACTCTGCAGGAATGTTTGGTCAGATCCTAGTCTTGAACTAAAGCTATTTAGAGGATATTTATCATTGATTTCTCATGTTTATCAGAGGCACATTTTAGAACCTCTAAAAGGAATGTGTGCAGGAGGTGGGCGGAATCTCACATTGTGCCCACTGTAGCAGGCGTCTTGAATTTCCATTCAGTCTATAATTAAGCTAGGAACCTAGGAAGACCTTTCAGTTAGTGCAAACTGGACCCCGTCTCTATCTATATTCTTCTCTCCTTTTCATTTGAGCCTCTGCTGCACATGGTCATGTCTCCTTCCTTTCCCAACCCCAGCAAATAATCTGCCTTCAGGGCCTCAATAGAGCCTGTCAACTTAATTTTCACTTTGTTAGCCCATTCTACTTCTCCCCAACATAGACACCAACTCAGCTGAAGACCTAGAGGAGAGCCAGGCACCTGGCACATGTGGCAATGCTGTTTCTGATGTCTCTGACATTCCCTTTATCCAGCTTCCTTTCCATTCACTTACCTTGTTCTCATTCCTGTTCAGACTGTGGGATAAGCCTTAATGACCACCTAATGATCATTTCTATATTAGATAGGCCAAGGATAATTAAAGGTTTCTACAACACCCTTTTTCCCCTAGGTTTAGTTTCTAAGTCTGTTATCTCAGAAAAAATATCAAGTACACATCTCCTTTCCTGGGACAATGAAACTGTTCATTCCAGAAGCAACAACACATTTATAGAGGATATTTAAATGCATTTTTGTAATATTTATGCAAAAGCTATTCCTATTACTATGCACTTTCACCTTTAAGAATGTTGCTGAGTGATAGGATATCTTTTTTGGCTGCTTTTTTAGTAGGCCCCTTGTCGCATTTATGTTTTAAAATATAAAAGCATTCATTGTTGGTCAGATACAATACAAAGGCAGTTTGTTATTGTTTGTAATTTTATTTGCTTAATTTCTATCCACAACATTCATCACCATCTGCAATATTGTATATTTCAATTGTTTATTTGTTTTTTATCTATAAATTTTATTCACTGTTGTATCTCTAGTTCTGGAACATTATCTGGAATAGACCCAACAGAGGCATTCAATAGTTATTGGTTGAATAAATTAATATGAAATCCACAATGAAAGGCCTGCTATGTCAGCTATAGCCATCACTAGAATTGAATTTTAACAACCTATTTTAAAATAGTGTTCGATAATGATATTTGTTATGTACTGAATTTTTAAAACAATTTAAAAACTCTATGTGTGAGAATGTGTATATCCAATTAATTTTGTTCTTTACAGAGTTATATGATTATTAAAATAATATTGTCATTTAAAATATTTTCAGTATAATGTTAAACAAATTTTTCAGTCACATAAGAAATCTTTGCTAACTTGTAATCTGGGACTCCTATTGAGTCACTATTCTATTGTCATTAGATACTTCATATGTTTCTGTCTTCTAAACTTTGCAATATCTGACATCCTTGAGAGAGGCTGGTCCAGGATACCATTTGCATGTCCCAGGCTGAACTTTTCACTCAAACACCCAAGAAGCAGAACAGGTGGCCTTGTTCTAAATTTATTCATTAGTGTCCTGCCTGCTTCAAATAACATGGATGTAACTGGCTGAGTATTTTAAATTTAACAACTTGCTAGAAGTTGAATTGTTCTACACTGGGAACTGAATGGTTCTTATTTATTTAGTTATATTATTATTTTGGCGATTTCCTTCACAATGTGATACAATGCTGTACACATAGTAAGCATGCAGAATATTCTTGGTGGATTTTGTGACAAATGCACAGTTATTTCAAATAGCAGGAATGTTAAGATAACCTTTGTGGGAACATTTATAGTGCTTTGTTAAAAAATAAGTAGGATGCCTACATTATACACAAATATATTGAAGTTGCAGAGAAACTCCTACAGCCCTAACTATGTTAATCCCACAGACATTTTTATGGCTTTTTATTATAATAATGCATATAAATTTCTAAAGTGTTATACAATACACCACCCACACAGCAATCCACTTTAACATTTCCTCAACAGACATTTATTCAAATGCCTAGAAATTGTTTAGTGGTTGACAGATTCATAATTGGAAATGATCTGATAAATCCTCTCTTGTATTTTGTAAAGAATTTGGGAAAGGATTAATGAGCATTCATACCAATTTTCTCCTTATTTTTTTCATTCCTAGTTTGCTTTATTTACAGAGACTATCTTTACTTGTAGATATTACTATTATTGATGTTACTAATTTTTATTATAAATTTGGTAGTGAATGCAAGCTAAGAGATGAATGATTCCATTTTTCCCTAATTTCATACACAAAATTCATATTAATAAAATGAATGGGAGCTCTGTTTCTGAGGAAGACATTCAAATAAAACATAGGTGGAGTTAGGAAAGTGAATGAAGTACTCTTTTCATGTTAAGAACATTCACTGAAGACTCATTTTTTTATTCATAAAGACATCTCATTTTTATTCATTGAATGAAATTTCATTAAATTTCTCTCTTTCCAGTGTTAATCAATATGCCTCATAGCATAGCAAATAACCTACTGGGTGATTTTAATTCTTGGTCCCTACTAAGGGTTTATAGTGAGTACTTAAAATAAGATGGTGAAGGCATTTCAATGCATAGCATAACTGAAAGAGGGGACAAGAAAAATGATTTTTCCCTTACTATTTAAATTGATTAAACAGAAGGAATATTGTATGGACATAATATATTTTAGGAATATTATAAAGGAACAAATTGAACTATTGGAACATAGGATGAATCTAAAGAAATAACAATGTTGGTCAATAGTGGCTGAAATCTTGATAGTTGTAAAATTCAAATGAACAATGTATTGGATTTTAGGAAAATTTTGCAGTTGTAGCAAGTAGGAAAAGTTAAAAAAGAGAAAAACAAATACTTTGCCAGGGAAATGTGCAACATAATATTTGGCAAGATTGAGTACCTGGCTGGTTCTTTTTTGCATGAAGACATAGTAAACACTTCTAGGGACTTCAACAATGTAAATGTCTTTTTGGAAACTCATTCTAATTAAAGCAGGTCATTTGGTAAATAAATATTTGTCTCACCTTCCTGTGATTTTCATCATTCCAGAAGCAGAGAAAGAATCTAGAAGAGCTTTTGTTATGCACATAGTTCTCTATTCAAATAAGAAGAAATAAGTGGGAATTTAAAACAAACAAGAAGCTTGGAAAAAATGCCAATGTTATCTTAGAGTTTGTATTAATGACAGAAGAGAATGCTGGTCAATTTTATGCATGGCTTTTTATTTTAGGAAAGTAGATTTCAAAGAGGCCAGACCAATTTTATGCATGATCATAGGAGCACATAAGCAAAATACTTAGATTCATTTAAAAAAGAATATCAGGAAAAATTACACTCCAATGACCTTAGGCTTGGAAAACATGCAAAGATTGATAAAAATAACTTTAATAGTCATATTTAAATGAAAGAGGAGGAGGAGGAGAAGGGAAGTAAAATGAGAAGCAAGTAAAGAGCAGGGTCTTTTGCTTGGGTAGATGATGTAACATTAACAAAACTCACTGAAGTAAATTAAATTATTTAACACCTGTCTTATTTCCATCTTCTATTGTAAAGAATAATCTGGAAAGTTGAACAAGTAGCTCAAATAGAGCCTAGATGAGGGCAAAGGTAAAGCATATCTAACCTCTAACATTCAGCATCAAAATAATTAACTTGTCACAAACTGAAAAAAATTGCTGATATATTAATGGTAAATATCTTTTACTGAGGACTTACTATTAATACATAATGGACCCTGTGCTGCTGTTGTTGTTTCTTGAATCATTTTACTCTTCACAGCACTTTGAGGTAGCTAGGATTTGTATCCCTATTTGTGTGGGTGAGGGGAATAAGGGTTGGAGGGAATCCAACTTGCCCAAAATTACAAAACTAGTAAGTGGTATGAGCTAGAATTTAAGTAGTGATAGTTTGGAACTCACACTTAAAACACTGTGCTTTTAATAAGAACAGCTCTGAAAATTAACAATTTATTGTAGTTTCATAGCTAACTGATATTAATTAATAGTATAAATATTTGCTCTCTAAAAACTTTTTTCTGGTCTCATAAATTCTTTCTTTAATCAAACCTGATGATGTAGTTCTAATAAAAATTTGCAAGCAACATTAAAAATAATTATATTGTTATTTTCCATGTCAAGCAAATTTTAAAATTTATAAATGCCAAAAATTTGTAATGTCACTTGAGAAACATGAAGTAACAGAAGGGTAGGCCTTTTAAAATTCTGAACTTTAGTGGTGGGCTCTAAACTGGTTAAATTATTTTAAGTAAAATCCCCTTTAAATGCCTAAGACATTAAACCCTTCCTTTTTAAAATTCTTTTCATGAACCTCAAAAATTAGTTTTGGTTTTTTATGTTATAAATCATTTGAGGCATTAAAATGTTTATGCGACTGGCAATATATTTTGTAACTATAAATTGTAAGCATTGGAAATAAATGAGAAACAATTGTGTGTTTTCTACCTCTGCCCATCTCATTCTCTGTAGCCTTAGAAGATAAAAATGGGTAGGTAAAATTAGGAAGGAAAAATGTTAAAAAATTAGGAAAACAGACAATCTAAATTGACTTTTGATGATTTCAATAATCTAGGAGTTTATTTAGTTAACCTGAATGCATTTAATTTCAATTTGTTTTTAAAAGATCTCAACTTACCTAGTAAAGTGTCTAGCAACATAGCCTCTTGATAAATAAAAGAAAATAATCATGAGTAATAGATTTCTTCACACTTATGGCTGGAACTAGTACCTTGTGTTATATTTATATGTGTATATTTTTATATTTTAGAAAATATTATTGACATAGTCTTTGGGTCTTTTCTTTGTTAAAACATTTGTTTGATTATAAAGTATCATTTGTTCTTAATCTCATCACAGTCTTTGATGATTAAATAAGATTTACTTGACCCAGAGTCAGTTATTTTAAATGTTTAGCTGAAATTAGTAAATACTTTCAGAAATAAAACAGCCAACAATCATATAACTTTTACAGTGTGCCATGTACTATTTTAGATGCACACAAATGGTATCTAATTTAATCCTTACAGCCACTCTATGTGGTGAGTGTGCTTGTTATCACAGAGAGAAAATTGAAGTAAAGAGTTCCAAGCCCAGGAATCTGGCCCTAGAGTCCACATTCTTGACCAATAACCTGTGTTACCTCGCAAGTGTGAAATTAAAATTATTTAACTTGTGTATGAAAGGAAATCATTTTGATGTAATGGTTCCTTTCACATGTTCTTTTAGTTCCATATCATCTCAGTTGCAGTGAGTCTAGTAAATCATAAACTTAGTAAAAACTAATTGGTAGACAACAGTTTCTAATAGTGGTTCTAACAATAATTAGTTATATGATCTTTAATAAATCATTTATACTCTCCAGATCTCAATTTCCTCTTCTACACAATAAAGGGCCTGGACAGTGTATTAGTTTCCTAGGGCTGCCTGAACAAAGTACCACAAACTGAATGGCTTTAAACAATAGAAATGTATTCTCTCTCAGTTCTCGAGGCTAGAAGTTCAAAATCAAGGGGTAAGCAGGATTGATTCCTTCTAGGTGCTCTGCAAAAAATCTTTTCCACACTTTTCTCCTGGCTTCTGGATGCTTGGCATTTCTTGGCTTGTAGACACATCACTACCTGTCCCTCACATGGTGCTCTACTTGTGTGTCTGTTTCTATGTCTCTGTTTTCTTTCCTTATAAAAACATAAATCATCGGATGGGGACCCACCCTAATTCAGAACTACTTGATCTTAACTAATTAGATCTGCAAAGACCTTTTTTCCAAATCAAGTCACATTCTGAGGGGAACGTCAATTTTGGGAGACACTATTCAACCCAGTAGAACCAAGATGATTTCAAAGATCTCTTCAGTTATAACATCTTAAGATACGATGGTTTTAGATCTCGGTAGTGTTTTCATTCTTCTCTCCAGCAATATTTTTGTTACAACTACCCTTAAGAGTTGGAATTATTTGAGCAATTTTTAGGAGATTTTAGTTTATGTTTGGATATTTTTGGAAAACAAGCAGTTATTTTATAATGATTGAATTTAAATTTTATTCTCCCTTTTCCTCCTCCTAATATAAAAGAGGCACTAGTTTTATGGGACTGGAGCAGTTACTTTGCTGACATAACATTTAGAAATATTTAGAACTTAATAGTTTTCTCCATTCACACGTGTATGAGCTCCATATTTGTCACCTGTGAATCCTGTTACTGTTGGTTGATTTGGTCAGTGAGGTAGACTTTGAAGTTGTTCTGCTGGAGTTGTTCTAGAAAGTAATTTTAGACCTATTCCTATGTTTATGCTAGAATTCACTGTGCTCAACAGAAGTATTAAAGATGTTGAAAATCTAATGATTCAATAGTAAATTAAGAGTAAAGAAAAAGAATTATTTTGCCATAGATTCCTTTTCTTTCTTTTCTTTCCTTTTTCTTTCCTCCCTTCCTTCCTTAAATTCCTCCCTCCTGCCTTCTCTTCCTTTCTTCCTTCCTTTCCTCCTTTCTTTCTTTGACTCCTTTGCTCTATCACATTCGGGTAACTATCATTATCATTGCCAGTACTCAGATATGGGTGATTTTAAAAATGACATATTCTGGACGGAGCTAGAGCCCATTCTTCTAAGTGAACTATCGCAAGAATGGAAAAACAAGCACCACTGGTACTCACCATTAATTTGGTACTAACTGATCAATACTTATGTGCACACATGGAAATAACATTCATCAGGGGGTGGGTAGGTGGGAGGGGGTGGAGGGGATGGGAAAACTCACACCTAATATGTGTAGGGCGCACTGTCTGGAGGATGTTCATGATTGTAGCTCTGACTTGGGCAGTGCATAAGCAATATATGTAACCAAAGTGTTGTACCCCCATAATATTCTGAAATAATAAAAAAAAGAAATATTCAGTAACAGGTAAATAGAGCACTTGAGGCATATTTAAAAAATAAATACATAATAATAAAAATGACATATTCTAGATTAACATTTTAAATAGGATCCAGACATTGGTAAAAGTCTTCTTGCTAACATGCTAAAACTAACATATTTATCAGTTAGTATATTAGTATTCTTGGATTATGGATACAATTTTTTTCTTAGTTCTCTGAAATATAAGTATGTTACATTTACAATGAAAACAGTAACAGCTTAAATGTTATATGATAAGTTTTGAACATGGCTTGAAGTTTTTTGTCCAACAATATAGAAATACCTGTACATTATTCTTCATTTGTTTGATTAACATTTATTAGGTGCCTTCTTATCCCATCAAAGTGCTAGGCATTGAGGACATAATGTTGAATTCAAAACTTTCTACTTTCAAAAATATATAATCTTGTTAAAGACAATGACATCTAAACACATGATGGCCTCAGGTGCAGGGTTTATATTGCTGTTACCAAGAAGGAATCTTAAAATTTGTGCTGAACATTTGAAAATGGCTCATTATAACATTGTAAATTGTGGCCTTTGGAGGGCACATATCCTATTTTTAAGGATACTTCTTTTCTTTTTTAATTATTTTAATTCTTTTACTACTATGGTCTACTGTTGGTATCCCCCCCAATTCATATGTCCGAACCTAATGCCTGATGTGATAATATTAAGAAGTGGGGCCTTTGGGAGTGATTAAGTCATAAGAACTCCACTCTCAGGAATGGCATAAGTGCCCATATAAAAGATACTCGAAGGGGCTATCCAAGTAGGGAGACAACAAGAAGGTCCATTTTTGAAGAAGAGAGCAAGCTGCACCAGGCACTGAACTTGCTGGTGCCTTGATCTTGGACTTCCTAGCCTCCACAACTATAAGCAATAAATTTCTGTTGTTTATAAATTATCCAGTCTAAGATATTTTGTTATAGCAACCCAATGAACTACAATATTTACTACAATAATGTGTATTATAGATCAGTAACATATCACTATTTCTTTATAATAGAAAACAGGATTTTAAACATTTTTGTAAATTATTAATATAAAGATTGTTATTTGATAACTTCCACAATTTCATTTCTGTAGCAGATCTTTATTCTTGATTCTTTGAAATACACGGGAGTAAATTAAGCAGTTGGTTGACTGTAAATGACTGTCATCTCTAAGTGCCTGGGTTTACAAGTTTAATTAACCTACAGTTCTAATACTTTGAATCAAATGCCAATATTTTCTTTTCTTTCTAAATATGACATGCTGCGGACTCAGTCACTTTATAGATTGGTATCTAGTACAAAAGACTCTGATTTTGTTTATTTTCAGTATGTGCCTTTATTCTCAGTGGTGTGTGCTGGATAAATCATGGGAGTATTTTAAAAATACATGAAAAATAAGCTAGCAATAAAGAAATGTCCCTTGGATACTGATTGAATAAACTCAACAGCTATACAAAGATCCTGCTGAAAATGCAATTTTGCTACTCACCCAAGCCTGCTTTCCTCTCAGTAATTGAAACTATCATCTACCCAATTTATCGTTTCAGAAACATGAGAATCAACCTTCCTTCATTCTTCCCTCTCCTTTATCTACTGCCAATACTACAGTCTTCCTCCTTTAATGTTTCTCAAGTCACTCCACTTCTCTCCATCCCCACTGCCTCTGCCTTCATCCATGCCAATGCCATCTTATTTGAATTTCTAATATAGCTTCCTAACTTGCCTTCCCATATGAACTTTTTCCACCTTCCAACCCATTATCTACCCTATACAACTGACCATTTTATTCCTTGTTCAACACCCTTCAATGGCTTCCTCTTGCTCATGAGATAAAATTCAAATTCCATAATATGGTATAAAGTAGAATTTGCAAAATGGTAAATATCACAACTCTCATCCAAATATAAAATCAAAACATGTCAAAGATTTTATTTATTTATTTATTTATTTAGACACAAAGTCTCACTCTGTCGCCCCAGGTAGAGTGCAGTGGCGTCATCATAGCTCACTGCAACCTCAAACTCCTGGGCTCAAGCGATCCTCCTGCCTCAGCCTCTAGAGTAGCTGGGACTACAGGCACATGCCATAATGCCTGGCTAATTTTTCTATTTTTTAGTAAAGATGGAGGTCTCCTCCTTGCTCAGGCTGGTCATGAACTCCTGAGCTCAAGCAATCCTCCCGTCATGGCCTCCCAGAGTGCTAGGATTACAGGCGTGAGCCACTGCACCTGGCAATGTCAAAGATTTTATTTAATGTAAGATGCTACAACCATTTTAAAGGATAGACATAGATAGGCAATAAGGAATGCTGAAATGAATTTTTAAATAGATGCAAAACTGTATCAAATAGAGCAAAAATATAATGTTTGGAATCATCTTTTTTTATAGGACAGAAACTAATGTTATAGATACTGAAAAAAATTTATTTGCATTTCTATGAACAGGAAGCATTTGCACCTTCATCGGCTCTCCATGGGTTAACTTAGATATCTACAAAGTGGCAAAATAGTCCAAACATAAAAGCACAGAGCGCTATAGAACCAGATAACCTGGAAGACTCTTCTAGAAAGGAGCACAATGCATTCTATTGAAAGGACTCCAGTATTCCCTTTGTCCAAAACCTTTCACAATTTTTACTGACAATGGCTTGCAAGGCAGTCTGCTCTGGCCCCAGGTCTCCATCCTGCTCATCTGATAATATCCTCCTTGTCTATACTCCACCCATCTTGGAGTTTGACTCCCAAACATTTCTTTCCCTCTCTGTTCTCAGAGGTCTCACACTTAGTTTCCCCTTTTCTTGGAACATTTTTTTATACTCATTTTTTTCTGCCTTTTCCTGCAGTTTTCTGTTTAAAACATTACTTCCTCATGGCAGCCTCTAGGACTTCCTTTGGTATATAATTAGAGCATCCAGGACATCTTGGTAACCCTAATTGTTACCAAATTGTAATTGCCTGATCACTACTTATACCACCCATTAGTCTGAAAATTATAGGAGGGAAAAGACTCCCTTAATATGAGTCTTTATCAAGTCATATAGAAGGCACTCAATACATATTTATTTTATGAATATAAATTCACTAAAATACTCTTTAAAGATTTATATTTCCTTGTTTTATCAATATTGTTTTGCATTTTCAAATTTAATAATGATAAGTAATGGTCTTTTTTCCTAATTGTATCATCAATAGTAAGCATATATTAAGGTTTATCTTATACATTAATTTATTTCAAAGTGCAGTATAAACCTGACTAACCAGTGGAGTTTATAAAATTTGGTGCATTTTTCACCAAGCAGATAAAAGGGCTACTGTCGTATTTTCATCCATTCAATGAGAGTTCCCAAATAGCTATTCACTGTGTTGGAAAGTAGGAATTCAGGCAGCAAAATATGAAAGAGCTCATGTGCACATGCTGGTGTGGATTTCAGAGGCAAATGTAAATATTTGTGAGTTCTGTAGTAGACTTCAGAAATAGGCACAGTCATGGCACATGAGAAAATGATTACTTCTCCTTGGGTGTGTATAAAAGTGTCCATAGGGATAAATTGCTGGAAGTGATATGTTCCAAAAGCACAAGATTTGAGGGAAGCCATTCCACACTGAGGGAATGCCAGTAACAGATTATGGAGGCATGATATGTTTTGGGAAAATGAAATAGTTCAGTGTCATTGCAGCATAGCATACATTTAAGGTAGAGGCCAGAGGCAGATCTAAAATGTCCTTGAATGCCATACAAAAGAATTTGCACTTAAACTTTGTTAATGGAAAAAAACCCCAAACTCTGAATTTAAAGAGTTTTTTTCTGAACCGAATATGTGTGACCATGCGCTGGGCAGGCATGCCCAAGAGGTCTTGATCAAGTGGTCCTGAGGTGGTTGGGCTACAGTTTGGTTTTGTACATTTTAGGGAGACAAGAATTGCAGGTAAAATCATAAATTGATACATGGAAGGTGTACATTGGTTTGGCCCCAAAAGGTGGTACATCTCAAAGGTGGGAGTTACTTACAGGTTATAGGTGGATTAAAGATTCTTTGACTTGTAATTGGTTAAAGAAATAAAGCTTTGTCTAAAGGCTTGCAATGTTTTAAGTTAAGATAAGAAAGTCTGTTAATCAGAGACAAGCCACAATATACCAACTCAAGTGATCTGTTAAGCAAATGGATGGCCTGCAGGTAACTTAACATTTGCTCTTCATGGTCTTAGGTCCTGTTAATAATTTAGTATCTTATTTTCCCAGGAGAATCTGACCTCCCTTCCCTTCATGGCCAGCAACTCAGTTTTAAGGTTTTTCTGGGATCCTTTTGGCCAAGAGGGGGTCTGTTCAGTTAACGGGGGTTTAGGATTTTATTTTGCTTCACAACCTGTGGGCAAAGACAAGCTACTAAAGAGTTTTAAGTAGGTTTGAATTTTTAAAACTCACTCTATTAGAATGTAGCACACCTGTTTTCAAAGTATTCTTAACTGCAAGGTTATCGTTGGAATTTTGTTCTTTATCTTTTTTATCCAAAATAATCGCAAACAGGGTAAGCTTTCCTCATATGTGGTGGAGAGTGGTGGCCTTACTTGATCTGAATGAATGTCTAATGTGCCATACAAAGCACTTCACACAGGGTGCTCTGTGGGAAGAGTGGGAACCCCGCAGTACAGAGGGGGTAGGCAGTACTGTCTTCCCTTACTTACTGGCTTGCTTTTAGCATATTGCTGAGTATTGCAGATTGCTTTCCTGGTTAAATGATTTTTACAGGTAATATCATTGAGTTTTAAGTTTTAACTAATACTTCACAAAATAGAGTTTAAGAATATTCTTTCAGAAAGCCTTGGATCAAAGAGAAGTAATGATGTAAGTGGGAAGAAAAAAGCAGTATCAAGATAACATTTCTACTCCTTGCTTTTCTTCAGCTGTACTCCGAGGTTAAAAAGCAGTGATGATCTGCTCAAATCTGACAAGAAAGCAGTGAAAAATTGAAATGATTAAGCAGATGATATGAAATATGGATTTCCACATACTATTTTTAATTTTGAACTTTGACCAAACTGTATAATGTGTCTTGAGACATGAGCTAGTAATAGTTTATGCCCTTTGAAATTTGCATGACCTTTTCAAACAAAGCATGCATAAAATAAAGACAAATACATAATTTTTCTGGAAGTGTTTGAAGTTATGCAATACTGAATCTAACTTTTCACAATTGCACTAAACTTAATGGTAAATGTTTACAAGTTTGTTTTGAGGTGTCTTGCTATATCAGGGAAACAGCATATCTGTAAAATGCATAAACAACAACATATACACACATTAGGGAGGCATGCTTAAAAATCTTTCTACTATGACAGAGGTGTGTAATTTTTAAATAGTTGGACATTGTTTAGTAAATGGATTAAAGGCATAAGTACAAAGAGAAGGAATTTCACGGGAATATTTTTTGTTAAGTGGTTGATAGCACTTTGTATCTTTTGGTCTATTTATGTAGCAGTATATTTATGTAGGAAACTTATTTTAAAAAAACCCTTTCTTCCCTGAAAGTAAACTTAATGAACAGATGAAATAGACCAAACACACAAACCGCACATTTACTATCTAGGCTTTCATTTATTAGGAGATAAATTGATAAAGTCACATGTAGTGGGTAGTTGGAAGAAAAACTGCTGTTGTTTTATCAGGTTATTTCAATGACTCAAGTTTTTTCTGCTGATATATTCATGTAAGAGGAACTTATATAGGCTTTCACAGTTAAAATCAGTCAGTCAGCACATGGGAAAGCATGTGCTTTGGAAGGGACAGTCCTATTATAAGTTAGTCCTATTATAAGTTAGTATTTGTTAATGAAGTAATTAATTGAGTAACTCCTAAGAAGTGATCATCCATCTGAATTCTATCAAGACAAGTTCTAAACTAGTAAAGAGAAATGTTATGATAGATAACTTAAAGTGATATATGTATAAAAATATATATATTTTTTACTAGTTCACTATTGTTTTTTCTCCATAGCCTTCATTCATACCACTCTCAGTCAAACTTAACTGGAAAAAAATGCCTCCTTCTAGGTTCCCACAAAACTTACCACATTGCATTTATTATATCCATTATTATTCATGTTTTATCTTGTTTAATAGAAGGTAAACTCTTTGAGGATAAGGGTTACTTTTTTTATTAATATATTTTAGCTTCCAGTTATACTATAATTTTATGCCACAGATAATAAATGGAAGTACTTTGAATTTAATAGTATGATTTATTACTAAAATATTGGCCTATCCACAGTAGAAATCAAGTGTCAGGAACATTACAGGAGTTATTAGAACTATTGTTTATATTTATGCTACTGTGTACACTTTATTCAACTTTGTTGAAGGGAACTTGGATTGTAATTCATTTTGATACTCAGAATTTTTTATATACTGATACCACTTTTCCAAAGTACGTGCATTTGGAATTTGCAATTGTCTACCTCATTTGCCACCAAAGGAGACAGATCAGACTATTAAATCTGTATGAAAGTACAGTATGCAAACATATATGCTTTCAAAAAATTGTTTTTTTTTTTGTTGAGTGTGAACAAAGTTAATTTGCAAAAACAATTGAAAAGGAAAAGAGTATTGAAATAACTAAATCTTCTAGATATTGAAAACACATACAAAGATATAATATACTAATGCCAAAGAAATGATAAATTTCAGGAGCACATTTTGTGATTTACCATAAATTCTATTTACCCATATTTCTGTATGTGTTGTTTGATATTTGTTTAGGAAAAGTTATTCCATTTTATTAGTATGGATACCCAAATACAACCAAACTAGTAGCTTCATTTTGAATCAGAAAGACAATGCAGAGTAAACCCCCATCATCTCTGTCAACAAAATCTGGAAAAAGAACAATAATTTACTTCTAGGAACACTGTGGAATATCAGTTTTCAAGTTGTTCTAATTTAAATGATTTGTTATTTTAGTAAATGAGTTGATTAAATAGGTACATTTGGGATGTTAGTACTTTTTCCTCATCTAGGAAACAGTTTCTTGTATGGGGTTGGCTCTCCATATTTGTGGGTTCTGCATCCATGGATTCAACCAACTGTGAATTGAAAATATTTGGAAAAAATACACAACAATAAAAAATAATACAAATCAGAAACAATCTAGTGTAACATTTATTGACATAGCATTTACATTGTACTAAGTATTATAAGTATCCTAAAGATGATTTGAAGTATATGGGAGGATGTGCAATGGTTATATGCAAATACTGTGCTATTTTATATAAGGGACTCAGGCATCCTTGATTTTGTTATCTTGGGGGGGAGTCCTAGAAACAATCCCCCACAGAAACCAAGGGACTATTGTACTTACATTATTTAAAACCAACAAACACCTTTAGAAAAGAAGTTAGTATCTTCCTTGGGCCTGTAAAAGGAAATACATGTGGTAGTGCAAATGGTCCTGATTAACTACATATCAGGCATTGAGAAGAAAATATTAATTCAGAACATGAAGCTCAGAAAAACATTTTCAACCACTTATGTTACCATCACTTCAGTTTACTCAACAGTTTGTATTGATGCATTGTAAGTCAGAGCTTTCAAGAACCCGATAAAAATTCTTGATAATTTTTTAAAATGTTAATTCTAAATTTTGTCAGGTTTAGTCTGAAACGTCGGTTCTTGGTGCACTCATGGTCAAAGAATGACCGGATGCACCAAAGTAAGGCAAGCACAAAAATGAGGTTTATTGAAGAAAGAAAGATAGGATTATAGAGCAAGAGCAAGATACAGGTTTACAGGGTGAGATACATATGCCCTGTATGATGACCGGACCGTTGTTGTAGCAAATGGAGAGCAAGGGGAAGGGGCAGAAAAGAGGGGTTGGTTATGGTCTGCATCTTGTTTTATAGTGCCTGGGTTGAGACCTCCCTTGTGGTTCAGAGGTCACCATGGAACTACTTTGATTGGACAATTGGGAGTTGCATGACTTGAGCCTTACCACTCATGCAGATATCACATGAGCCTCTCTGAAAGTCCATTAGGGGGGTGTTGAATCGCAGCGGCACCCACTTGCATCCCTAGGAGACCCGGAATCCCTTGCTAACTACCTAACAATTTGACATATTTCTTTTGCACAGGTTTATTTCTTAATACTCTCTTTCCATTAACTCCTTTGATTAGCATAAAAGTAAATGATACATCATTTCTTCCCCAACACTAAGTCTCAATGTTATTTTTACTTAAGGGACAGAATACTTGCCCAGAAACTCTTTCCAAATAATAGACCTATACAATTTTACTTAAGTCTTATAATGACCTCCTTATCTCTTAGTGTCAGGATCTTCAAAATAAAGTTGCTACTAAATGTCATGTTGAGGAATCTTCACTGCCAGCATAATGTCAACTCTCCTGCATCAGGATTTTTGTGGTCTTGCTTGATTGAGAATACCATTGAAAACATATATTAATATTTTAAAAAATTGTAAAACAAAATTGACTCGACATCATCTGTAATTTTAAAAAATGGGGATTCAGTAAATATGTAGTGAATTTCTCGTGAGCAAAGATGTCTAAGTCATCTAATATTCCAGTTAATAAATGTTATTGAGTCAGGGACAGTTCTAGGGAGTGGGAACCAGAGGTAAACAGGGTCTCTTCTTTCATGAATCATGTGTTCTTGTGAGGGGAGACATCAATTTAAAAGGTGAATAAATAATTATCCATTTCATTGATGGTAATAAAACAGTATAATGTGAATTATGGCAGGGGAGGCTGGGTATTTATAAAATAACTAATGTATACATCTACTCCCTTGATTCCTTAAGCCTGATAAAATGGCCTAAGAAAAAGAAGAATGTAAAAGAAGAGATATCTTTTAAAATAAATGCTTTCCTTTAAAATTAACATAAACAAATAATTTTCAGAATTACCAAAAGCATAATTTTGTCAAAAGTAGAACTAAAGCCTAGAATAGCCTAGGAAAGAAAGAATTGAAGGATCATACTTTTTAGTGCAGTTATAAAAGCTGTTAATTTTATACTATACCTCAAGTAATATCATTAAAAAACAAACAAAAATATATACACTTGATATACTAATTGCTATAGGCAATTTGCTCATTTTAGCCTAAGCAAATCTGACAATTTCTTGTCAATTTTTTAGATAATCATTTTAGA
This sequence comes from Daubentonia madagascariensis, assembly GCA_023783475.1. NCBI lineage: Eukaryota > Metazoa > Chordata > Mammalia > Primates > Daubentoniidae > Daubentonia > Daubentonia madagascariensis. Next base: position 622,043 of record JAKFHU010002088.1, read on the forward strand.
TCTTCACTTCAGTTTTTTAAAGACTGTCTTGAACGTATATCTAGTGTTGGGGAGAAGGAAAACTTCCCCTTCATCCCTGGAAGGTTCACTGAAAGGTCAACTCACAATAAGGCAGATTAATAAGAGAAAGAGATTACAAATGTATTTTCCATGCACATGGGGAGAATCACACAGAGATTACCCAATATCCCAATGGGATCCAGAAGTTGATATATCCTCATTTTAGAGGGGAGGGGGAGATGAGGAATATAGGTAATTTTGTTTAGGGGCAATAAATGGTTACTAGGGAGGTTGAATAGATACTTGGGAGAATGAATGGATGTGGGAGGGTTGGGGGGGATGGGAGAAGAGATTGACCTGTAAATGATTCTCTTTGGAAATTAAATTAACCTGAGAAGCAGGTATTATCTTTAAAATGGATTGGGCCAGGAGGTCTGGTTGCTTTTTTTTTTTTTTTTTTTTTGGAGACAGAGTCTCTCTCTGTTGAACAGGCATGAAGATGAAGGCAGTGGCATCATCATAGCTCACTGCAGCCTCAAACTTCTGGGCTCAGGAGATCCTCCTGCCTTAGCTTCCTGAATAGCTGGGACTACAGGTGTGCGGCACCACACCTGGATAATTTTTCTATTTTTTGTAGAGACAGGCGTCTTGCTATGTTGCTTAGGCTGGTCTTGAGCTCCTGACCTTAATGTGATCAGGTGGGATCCTCCCACCTTGGCCTCCCAAAGTGCTAGGATGACAGCCACTGCACCTGGCCTGACTGCATTCTTCATCTTCTTTCCTGCAATATATTGAGATAACAGGGAGGGGAAGGAAAGGCAATTGTTCTTTTTGATGGGTCCTTCTAGTTTTGTACAGATAGAGGGAAAGCTCCTGCCAATGCCTGTTGATCTCTAAGGGGCTTTAATTCAAAATACTCTTTATACCAAGGAGTCATATTTTGGGGTGAAATCTGAGTCCTTCACTAGTATTTCCAAAAATTCCTCTATGTATAACTGTCAGGTAGGCAGTCTGAAATGTTGGTTCGTGGTGTGCTCTTGGCCGAAGAACAACCAGTCACACTGAAAGCAAGGTAAGCACGAAATGAGGTTTATTGAGAAAAGAAAGATACGATTATAAAGCAAGAGCAAGATATAGGTTTCCAGAGCAAGAGCAAGATACATTCGCCACAGATGACGAACAGACCCCTTGTCATAACAAAAAGGCCTTGGTTGTGCTCTGGGGTCTTGTTTTATAGTGTCTGTATTGGGCCCTCCTCATGGTGCAGACCTCACCCTTGAACCACTTTGAAGGACAGTTGGGAATTATATAATATAACCTGAGTCTTACTACACATGTGGATCTCCCATGAGCCTCTCTGAAAGCCCATTGGGGGGGGGTCAACCGCAATGTAGATTTAAGCTAATGACATGATAATTAGCCTTAAGTTGTCCTAGGTCACCTTCCAGATCCCATTGTACCTGTGCTGCTTGGCCCACAGGCTAGAGAATCCTCAGCATTCTTTTGCAGTTGGTGTGCTAAGTTATGATTGGCAGATTCATAAGGCATTCCCTCCTCCCCCAGATATAGCAATTGCTCAGGGTGCCTGCCTTTGTCGGAGAGGCAGGAGATCCCTTGCTGTCTACTTAATATAACCATAACTCCTGTTATCTATTGGAGATATTCATATAATATGGAGAGAGTTTGTATGTTTGTTTGTTTTGGTCTATTGTGTTTCTGTGGTGGTGATTAAGGAAGAAGGCGTTGGTGATATGAGCATCCACATTGCTATTGTCATGAAAAACCTGGGAATTCTGAAACATTCATGTTTTTCTAAGAGCTGGAAATGAAGCCTTCTCTTAAGTTTTATTTTATTTTTCCCCCTATATATAGTAAAGTTCGGGAAAGATTTTAGATGATTTTCTAATACTAGAAGTTGAATTAGAGGAAAAAATACTATTCAAAGATCAGATTGCTATCTAAAGTGTTGTAATATTCAACTACTTTAGACTGGGTTAGCACAACATGATGAAATGGTTCTTCTTTGTTGTTAGATAACACCTTGATGTCCAGCAATTTAGGATGCTAACCTATCCTCAGGTCACTATAGGAGTAGTTGATGAGTATAGTACTTAGGACAAACAAGTGCTCTAACAGGGCTTAGCACAAGTGTTTCTTACCCATATAATGTCTAAAACAGATATTCCTGATTAGAAGATGGTCCTTAAAGACCTAGACTCCTTCCATTTTCTGGCTCTACTTTCCTTAAGGACCTTGAAGTCTTCTGTGTTTGGCTGTTTGCTGGAGAAAGTTTATAGAGAATCCCAAATAGGAAAAGGGACACAGATCACTTTCACCCATATTCAGTTGCCCTGCACTCATCTAACTGCAAGGGAGGCTAGGAAATGCCAAGGGAGTGATTCTGCAATGTCTGTCATAGCGAGGGAAATTTAAGTATTCTGGTGCCCAAGGGTCATAAAGACTAAATGCAATTGTACCAAATGACTACTACATTTAGTAATTTAGGATTATTGAATAAAATGAGTGAAAAGAATTATCATTCAATCTTGGAGGCAGAGAGGTGCATTTTTTACTCTTTTTAGAAATGTATGTATTGTGGGTATGGAGGATGGATAGATGTGTTTGGCGTAGCCTAAATTATTTAAATGTGAATATATTTTTCTGTCTTGGCTTTTGTCAACCTGTAACTGAATGTTCTTTTTAAGTTACTTTTAAGGGCAATATCTCAACAAAGTAAGGCCTGGAAGAGAAAGTGCCTAGAGGGAAAAAAGATACTCTGAGAAGTTAGGGCAAAGAGTCAGAAAAGTTACCAAAAAACAAACTTAATAGATTTGTTTTAGCAACTGGCCTTGCTAAAAGTCACAAACCTAATATATGTATGCACAAGACTCCTTTATGATTTTCTTTCTCTCTTATAGTCTCATGTTCTTTTTCAAACAAAAGGGACTTGTCTCGTTCTCATAACTAAAAGTTTAAGGGAAGCAATTCCAACTTGGCTGTGTCCTGGGGGCACAAATCATGTTATTAAGGCTCAATTTCTCCACGCACCTCAGAAAGATTATCTCCCTGTGTCAGGCAGGATGGCTGCTGGTAGTTATCAGTTTACTAACCCTAGGGTAAGGGGGATGGGTCAGTCATTTCCACTTCAGCTGAATGTAATATACACCTTTCTGTATTTCCTCCCCTTCATTCTTGATTGTATTCTGTTACAGTAATGCACTATCTTAAATTGTCTTTACATAAAGATGTCATTACAATATTTAATGACAGTCATTTAATATTTTAGTCACCCTAGAATATATAGGCACTCTTTAACATCTTTATTTTATGGCAGGATTAAGTAACCTGCCCAAGATCACGCAAGTAGAAATTTTTTTTTTTTTTTTTTGAGACAGAGTCTCGCTCTGTTGCCCTGGGTAGAGTGCAGTGGTGTCATCATAGCTCACTGCAATCTCAAACTCCTGGGCTCAAGGGATCTTCTGCCTTAGCCTCCCCAGTAGCTGGGACTACAGGCGTGCTTCACCATGCCAGGCTGATTTTTCTATTTTTTTTTTTTTTTTTTTTGTAGCGAGGAGGTCTTGCTCTTGCTCAGGCTGGTCTTGAACTCCTGGCCTCAAGCAATCCTCCCACCTCAGCCTCCCAAAGTGCTAGGATTATAGGTGTGAGCCACCACGCCTTGCTGAAATTGGTATTTTTTTTACTCCTTTAGGCTCTTTATTTTCTTTTTCTGAAATATGGAAGTCCAGATACTTAATTGATTTTTAGACACTTGCTCTGAAGTTTAAGTTTTTTTTCAGCTTAACATTTTAGATGTTACCATTGACTTGTTGGCTATGCTGATTTTATTTTGAATGTGATTTTTTTACAACTGATTTTTATAATGTAAATGATATTTGATATCATCTACCAGATGGAAAACAGACATATAATTTTATAATTCTAGAAAAGAGCAAATTCAAGACATGAATCATATATCATTGAAGCAGATTTAATTGTCTTACAGTTAGTTTCCTGTTGATTAAACTTTTGCAGTGAAGCTACAAATGGCTTAATCAGTTCTGGGTAACTACCACAGATCTTGATTCACCTTCCATCCCCAGTGGTAAGAACTCTGTTTCTATGATATTCTGCAGCTTAAAAAATAACAAAATAAAATAAATGATGACTTTTCAGCTAAGATAAGAGATGTTAAATATTTTCAATTCTGTGAATGAACAATGAATGAAGCTAATTAATTAAAACTATTGGGAATTTCTTTGAAGCAGTCTGTGATTAAATACAAGGCTTTATTGTGGAACAATTAAGTAAATTTGGCCTCAGGTATCTGTGCTCATTCCCCAGGTAATGAGTGATGAAATTCTGGTTCAGAGTTATACTTTATTAGAAATTTATCTATTTTAATTGATTCAGCTTAGTTATAAAACTCCAATGGAACAGCTGATGCAAAGGACATATTATGTTAATGTGTAAACCTCTCATGAGTTAACTTTAATTTCATCAAGAGAAGAAAACATAACTTGTCTGTTTCTACAAATGAATGGAAAATAATAAAAATGAAATAAACTACAGTAGTTTGTATTACAAAGACTATTTTCTTATGCCAGATGTATTTTAAATAAAATATTCTTAGACATCCATAGGTAGGTACAGAAAAGATTTTCAGAGTAAAATTTAAATAGAATAATATTAGTAAAGAATAATTGACCAATTAGATGGAGACCACTTTTGTTAATGCTTCTTTTTTTTTTTTTGAGAATATTTTTTGGTTGAAAATAAAGTATTTTAGAATGCATAAATCCCAAACACTGACTTTTTTGAGACCACCATGGGTACTGATAATAAATGCATTGGCATTTACAAAATGATTTTTACTGTGAATTCTGTTACTAATGGCATATTGAAAAATTGTGTACAAGAAGTAAATGAAATAGAAATAATAAGCCACTCATTTGAGTAAGACATTCTAATATAGATAAATAATCAAAGAATATCCTCTTTAGTAGCAAATTAGCTTACCCTTCAGAAGATATAATTTGAAATAAATAATATAAACTAAATAAGCAGAGTAGAAACTTTTAGTTTATTTGTAAATTGTCTTTCTGAAAGAGCTAGTGCCCAACTCTTCCTTTGACCATGTATCTTTCCAAGTGAGATTGTTTTGTCAAGACAGAAGGTTGCAGCTTCGAAATTCGGACCATGGAACAATGATGATTAAAAGTGCGGTTGGGTGTCTCTTTCACCCTTTTACACAATTTTTTTAGTATCCTTTGTAATTTATTTTAGTACCTTGGAATCAGTCAAGTCAGGGTTGATTGGACAAAGTTGGAACAGTTTTTGATGGTATAATTGTTTTTCCTTAATGTCAGTTATTTAAGAGTGAGGGGTATTATATTTCTTGATGTAAGTTTTACAGTCCTTATAAAGAATATTTAAGAGTTTGAAATCACTGATTATATTAGTTTCTTATGTGAAAATCCCATGAATATATGCATTTCAACATAGCAATTGAATATTTATATTTTGAATGATGAAAATATTCAGAGGAGTAAACATTAAATTGCTATGGTTATTTTTCTATAATGAGAAAAATTACTTACAGTAGAATAAAAGCTGGAAGGAATCTTGGAGATCCTATAGTAAACTTCCTTCACTTTAGAAATGAAAGACTAAGAAGGGTTAGATAATTTACCCAAAGTTATATAGCTAATTGGCACAATTTGGACCACAACTAAGGGCTATTCAAAACTAGCTCAGGGTTGTCCCACCATGCTATTTTCCTGTATTATTGCATTTCTCCCCTCTCTTAGTCCCCTCTTCCCTTCCTCTTTTTTTCCTTTCTTTTCATTTTCATGGATTTTTACTATTACCCTGGAACCGTCCTGGGTACTAGTGTTACAAAGATGAAGAGACTGGTCTGGTTGTAGCTACTGATAATAAAAGTTCAAATTTTATGGTTAAAAAAAATTCAAATAAAAAATTTGAAACTCACCCAAACTCCAGTCTAATTAAACCGTGCCCTGTAGGAGAGCTTACAGAGCTCTCTTACCACCCTTACAGCCACTCTGGGCAATAGCCTGAGAACTGCCTAAGTATTTAATTCAGATGTTCTTCTTCAATCACGAATAGAGAGCTCCCACAAATCTCAACTTTATAAATCCAGTAAATCATAAATATTATTGAGAAACACCTAATCCATTCCCGGAAGAAATATATAAATGAGCATAAATATTGTTGCATATGATAAACCATAAATTAAATGCAGTGGTTTCAAGCTCTTCTCATTAAAGAACTTGGAATATTTTTCAGCAAAGAGTTATTATCTATTCAAACCTGAATGGATCCTATTTTTCTAACGTATTTCTCAGACTCTTCTGTATATCCAGCTCTGCATACAATATCTTTATTTTCTTTTATTGAAGCTATTGGTATCATTTGCAGTTGTCCGATTTTTTGTCACTGTTTTCCTAAAGAGAGCATGCTTTAATATACTGTTGAGATGTCCGATGTTTATTTTACTTCCTATCTTCAATCTGGCTAGGTGATGTAGAGCTTCCCTGCATCTCTGTTTTAATTCAAAAATTTTGTGTCCTGCATTTCTTTCAATGCTGATTATCTATTTGTGTTATGTACTCTACTGTGGCAAAAAATAAAATAAAATAAAAGAGAGAGAGCGAGAGAGAGAGAAACAGAGATCTTAAACTCTTTTGTTTGGCAGAACAGGTACATTACTAATTTGGGTTTGGGTTCAATTTGAATGGGTTCCTTACTGGGTAGAAATGCAAGGGCAGGGGATGAGAAGGTAGAAAATTAAAAGGAAATAAAAATAAGTCATTGAGTCATTTGGCAACTACTTATGTGACAAATAGATGAATGTAACTCTTCCCACCCAAAATAAAAACATTGATGATATAAAAAATAAGTAAATGCATAACTTAAGAAGAAGAGCAAGTGACTAATTTTTTTTTTACACTGATACTGTGATCTGGAAACTTAGAAATCCCCAATAGCTTTATGACTTTATCCAAGCCAATGGTCATTTTCTGGTAATGATTTTAAATGTTCAATACATATGGATAAAAGTATAGGAGAACAATAAATAAAATATATCTCCAACATTTTGATTAAAGAATAGTTGAGTTAAAGCAATAAGAAAATAACAGGCTGAAGTATTCTAAGACAATCTTTTTTTGCATATTTTATATTCTTCTCTGATTCATAAAAAATGTTTTCATCTTAATCATGACCTTTTTGGTCATGACTAAAATCTGCCTTAAAACTTATGTTCTTAATATTTTTCATTCTAAAATTTTGGGGAACTGGCAAAGCAATTCGTGAAATGATGTTCCATTTGCTTCACTATTAAGCTCTAGAAAAACTATTTTCATGAACTGTGCCCCCAAACTATTCACTGTTAAAACTTGAGGATGTTTTCATCGAAGCTTGTGCTGTACGTCAGAAAAACCAATGATGCCTGTAGAGGTTTGGAATCACAAGTTTGTGAGACGAAAAACATTGTAAGAATATTCAGTTTGAAAGGGAAAGCACAAGAAAATGACTTGGTAAAATAGTTTGACAATTTTATTAAATTATTTTAGTATGTAACTAAATGTGAATATCCAGTATAGATTATATAAATTTTAAATGTACAATTAATTTAATTTAAATATGTCTATATAGCCTAAATGTAATTTCGATAAAAATTGTTTGATACTTTACTAGACTTTACCTCGTTTTACATAGTTAAGATCACTACAGAAAAAAAAGTATTCCTATTCTAAATAATTAAGTAATCTTAGCATATTATTTAATCAAGAGTATAAAATAATATATGCAATGTGTAATGATTACCTGCATATTTTTAGCTAGTGAATAAATTACTAAGATAATATGTTCTAATTCCATGAGAAAACAATATAACTGAATTCTAGTTTATTCTAATTTAAGTTCCTCTTGACTCTTCACTTTGATACTAGATGGCATTGCATTGTATGGTTATGATCATCTTAAAAATATTCTGCATACATACTCTGTGTATTTATTTATCAGTGAAATCTACTTTTGATCCTTTCCTAGTGTGATGTTCTCTGTTGGTTTCTTATTAGAACTAATTTGGCCATCATCCTTGGGACTATTGTTCATAAATTTTCAAAATGTTGCTATTTCTTTGGTAATTCTCCTTTTTATCTACCATGCTTATGCATGATAATTAAAAGATTGGAAGATGGAAATGCTTAAGTTTTTTCCTAATTATATCCTAATTTGCTGGTATATATCACCTAAAAATTCCCAAAATTGTTTATCTTTACCACTTCTATGACATTTACATAACATTTTCTATCTTAAGTGAAGCTACTTAAGTACTAATTTCAGTTTCCTGTTACATGCCAAGTTTTAGAGAGATTTTTTATTTTATTCATCCAGATATTCCCAAAGAAAGCCCAGACCTGGAACTTAGTGAGTTTTCATTAAATACTTACTGAATAAGGGAGTAAGGGAATTAATGAATAGTCTATTCTGAACCAATTTAACAAAGGTAAGGAAGGTATTGAGCCATTGTTTTTCTTTAGGTTTAAAACATATTCAAAAGAAACATTCAGGCATTAGTGCTCTTGGTAACCTTGGTATAAGATGTTCAGGGTTATAAATTGAATCTTCAATCCATTTTACTCCATCTAATAAATATTTAATAATTACCATATTATATATAAAGTATAATGTTAGGCACTGTACAGGAGATTGCTATTCAAAAAAAAAGATACATAATCTGCTACCTGAAGCTCATGACCTCTTGTGTGAAGCAGATAAAAGTATACAAAACTTAGGTACTAATGACGCTAAAGTTTACTTTATCTCTATGGACATTCATTTCAGCTGTCTTTTCTATAACGATATATAATAAAGTTCAGATGAAATTGAGCAAAATGTATTCTAAAGGCTATACTGCCCTTAGAGAAATACAGGGTATTGGTTTTTCAGGGAGCATTCTAAAAAATTTAAACATAATACTTAAAAAATATAGACTTAAAAGTAAATCCCCAAGGTATTTAAGCACCTATATAAAATAGAATGTTTTCTAATATTTTAAAAAATCCATTAGCTTCCTGTCACTAAGAGAGATAGTTTATCTTTTTCATTTTAGCATTTAAAAATACATTTAATATCAAACAGTTTTTAAAAATTGAGATAAAATTCTCAAATGTGATGATAAAGATAAGTATACTTTGCTCTTTCTTCCTTAAATAAGTGTATTTTATGGTGTTTATATATAAATAAAAGTAAACATATTTATTTAACTTTACATTGATATAAATGTGTGTTTTTGACGGCCTTCTTAAGTATATGATATATTCTGTGAGTAGGATGTTCTTTTCAAATATCAGTGTTACCTTGATTATTCAGAATCTCAAACCCAGTTTTTTTGTTGTTGTTGTTGATTTCCTCTGGAAATAGTATCAACTTTAATTTTCTGCTTTGATTTACCTTATCACTTAAAAAAACTTAACAATTTGGTTAATCTTAGCTGTTTTATTTGTACTACAGTCTTTGAAGTAGATTAGAAAAAAGTAGAGGTATTATTTAGGAAAGTATCTTTCAACATCAGAGCACTTATTCAAATGTGATTGTTTCAGACAAATATTATTTGAAAATGGCATATTTATATGTTTATGGTAATTTTAAAAATAAATACAGATTATATTGATCATTTACATTTATGATTTATTGAAATTATTATCAATGATTTAAACTATTACTTTTTAAAAATAAGATATTTCCTTTTACGTATCTCCTAACATGTGCAGATTTTTATTGAGTAAAATACTAAGGATATTGGTCTAATGTCAGAAAATATAATAATATTTGCATATAGCACTTGATGCACAAAGTACTTTCCTATGCTGTTCTTCTTGTATTTTCCTCTTTCATGATGTCACTGTCAACAAATTATTTCATGGTAATTCAGGAGCAATGGGTTATATAAATTAGGTAATCAGGTTTCAGCAAGGCCTTGCATCTGTGCAGTACACGTAACAGTCTATGTGGAGGAATGGTAGTATAGTTGAACAAATCAAATTAGGCATGTTTTTGAAAAAAGTAACATAATAATAATAATTAAATTTGATATTCTATGTAAAAACATTGAGTACAGTGCCAGCTATATAATAAGTACTCATAAAGGCAATCAGTTATAACAGTGGCAGTAATGGTAGTAAGAAAAATAATAGTATTTCTAGTGTTGCGATTTATAGCAGCAGAAATTGATTTGAACAGTAGAAAAACGTCCTTCTGCAGAAACTTAATCCCCATGACCTAATTTGTTTTATCTATCATTTTGTACACTAACACTTTCTAAAAGAGATTTGAGGTAACTGTGTCAGCTAAACAGACCTTAGCATGAATTATAAGTTTTATTTCTGTGTGTCAGCTAGTAGAGATTGCATCAGATTTTAGTGTTGGGGCCTGCTTAAGGGAAATTAATGGAAGATTAAGAGAACAAGTTCTAGGAAAGGGGGGTGAAAGGTTTTCTAATGGTGAAGTTCAAGGGTTTGTTAAATCAAATGTCACTTATGTCATCATTTTATTAATATCATTTCCTTTCTAAGATTCTTGTAGTTCATGAACTCAAATCCTCAATGCATTTTCTAGTTTAACACAATTCTGAAAAAAATCGGTTGAAATTTAATAAATTGCTACAGAAGTTGCTGATTGAAGGTTAAATGTGATATTTATGTGAAAGGGCTTTGTAAACTCTAATGTGCCTGTAAAACACTAGTGATGATGTTGATGAAGATGATGATTGGAATGAGAGCAAGTCAATACCCGCATTCATTCTCTGGAAGATGAGAAGGATATTGAATCTCTGGTGCTAGTGAGCGCACCATGAACCTAGCACCCACCCTGGGGAGTATAAGCCAATGTTGTCAACCACTGCTGAGGCCTGATGTGATTAATAAATCCCTTCCCAAGAGACAGGTGGTAAAGTTGACTCGGGAGAGAGAAACACTATGCATCTTTGTCCGGTTGCCTTGAAGGGAACACAATAAATGAGAATAACTAAAAAGATGATCACAGACATTTGTCTACTGCACAGGTAACAAGTTAGGAAGAGACTGTTCATTTTTTCATTTGTTCCTCCCTGGGAGGCATAGTTATTTTTTATATTTAAATTAGTTTGTTTACTGAGTACGGCTGGGAGAGTATAAAATATAATCTTTGAAGCAAAAGATACCTTCTCAGAGATAAAGGAGAATGATGCCTATAAAGGAAATGGCTGACTTTGTTTATTTATAATTTCTTGTAAATAAACATCTTAGCTTTAATGTCCCTGAGTTGTGTTAGGTAAGGTTTTTAACAGTGAATTTAAAAAAAAAATCAACGTAGAAAGATTTGCCCCTGCAAAATTAGGTTACAAAGTGGAGAGAGGGAGAGGGAGGGAGAGAGAGAGAGAAAGACGAAGGAGAAGGAGAAGAAAAATGAAAAGGGAGAGGGAGCAAACCTGTTTTATTCATATGAGTAGATGTGCAGCCACCCACCATCCATCCAGCTATCTCTATCAGTCTATCTAGCTATTTTTCTATCTGGTTATATTTTTGGGTATTATAATGATAAATTCAGGTTAAGAAAATGGATGTTAATAAAGAATATAAATGTAAATTTTCTTCATAATGTATAAATATTTTATGTAATATTAATGATATGCTAGCAGACACTGTTAATTTTTACTACTTCTAGAAAACCCCAAAGGCAACTCTACAAGTAATAAAATTAAACAGTTGCCTCAAATTCGTAAGTCTATAAACCTTGGTATTTTGGACTGATCATTCTTTGCCAAGTGGTGGGGTAAGGGGTGGGGGGGAAGGGTTGTTTGGAGCGTGTATGATGTCTACTGGCATCCCAGGTGTCTACCCACTAGATGCCAGTAGCAGCCCTTCCACCCTACCAAGGGCAACAATCACAAATATCTCCAGACATTGCCAAATGTCTCCTGGGGAGCGAAACATCCCAGTTAAGAACCACTGTTTTATACTTATGTAAAGAATAATATAACCTGACATCCACAACTATATATGAAATTGCAGGTGCTAACATTTTATTTTAAAATTAAAAACACATTAAGCACACAGAAAAATATTTTATACACATGTGTATACCATCCAGATTTAACAGACATACAGATATTAATATCATTTAAAATAATTTGTAAAAAAGAAAATGTAGATAACCAAAAGTCCATATAGTATTTGGGAAAATTATCTACACAGACTTGTTCCTTATCCTAGTTTTCTAAAGCCCCATCCACCAAGTCTCCCACACTAAAAACTTTAGTCATTTCCTGTTTCTTGTTCTTCTTCAATCCCCACGTCCAGTAAGTCACTGAAGTATTTATTATTCCACCTCAGAAAGATGGCTTGACTCTCAGTGCTGTCTATTTGGATATTCACCGCCTTCATCATCTCTTGCCTGACAAGAATTTCCTAACATTTTTCTCTCTACCAGCCTCTCACCACCCTACCCCAATTTTACTCTGCAACCAGGGACATAATTCCATAAAATAAATCGCAGCCTAATTTCCCTGTATACAGACAGTGCCACTAACTCCCCATTGCCTTAAATAAAATTCTGAATTCCTACATTACCTTTTTCCAATTGAGTCCCCTCTGCTCCCTGCCTCATTTTCCATTCAGCATTCTTAGACCTGTGAATAACAATAGACTCTCTCAAGACACTTTGCCATTAGACATATTATTATCTTAGCTTAAATAGCACAAGTGTTTTCCTACTAGTATATTCAGCTCTTGAGTTTGAATAGAGAGATTTTGATAGCAAGGAATACTATGCAACCTGAAGTTGTTTGGCTCCTAATTTCATATATCAAGTGGTGAGATGTAAAATGCAAGGGACATTTTTATGTCCTTCCTTTTTTTTCCCACTAGATGACTTCTTATTATACCTTTATGTTGCAAATATAACACAAATTCTGAAAACTTCACAAAACACATATAGCTTAAAGAGTTTCAAAAAGGCATACTCTGTTATAACTATCAACCTACACCAGGGGTGGGGAAACCTTTATGTTGGAAGGCCACATTAATTTAGCTGTAATCAAATAAGGCCACATTCAAGAAACTTAAATTAGATATAGTTAAAAATGTACATTATTTTGTAAAAATTTAACCTTTTAATGACTTCATTGAGTCTGCTTTTTGTTGGAAAACATTTGAATATTTGATTGCAGCATGGAGGTCCACAGTCTCAGTTGATCCTCTAGATGGGTATCTGTTGTTTGTGACCTTAAGGACATCTTGATTTGGGTTAGGTAGGAGAGTGTAGGTTCACAGCAGTAAGTGGTAGAAAAGCAAGAAAGCATTTTTCAGGCATGTTGCTGGAGGCATGGGTATTCTACTTCATTGTTCCATATTTTAATTGGATCTTTCTTAGGATCAAACAATGACTTTAAAATGTCATCTACTGACAGCTCAATCATTTCCATCTGTAGTTATTTAGGTGCCTTGGTGATATCAACTAGGTGAGGCGGAAATGCTAATTTGAATATGATGTCATGATTCTCAAAGTCAGTGAACCTTTCATTGTATTTTCCAATTAATAGCTCTGTAATAGCTGTGTGTTCTTCAAATGATTTGCATACATCATCCTGCTCATCAATGACCTTTTCTAACTGGGGAAAATGTTCATCTGAAATTTTCTTTTGAAGAAGAAGTGTTTTGAAAAAATATAGCTTTTTTCAAAATGCTTGGACTTTTTGCCGCATTTCATACATAGGCTTAGTTTTACCTTGCAAAGAAATACTCAAGTCATTTTGATTTGACATGATATCACACAGAAATGCTACATCCCTATAGAAATCTTCTTTCAATAATACACATTGCTGATTCTGTTCCTCATAATATTTAACTATCTGTTCTCACAGAGATAAAATTTTGGCTAACACCTGTCCCTGCCATAGCCAATGCACTTTAGAATGATAATGGCAAATCCACACTAAATACCTTATCATTCGACTGTAGCATGTTACAAAACTGATGATGCAGTGTTGCATTTGCACTAATATAGGTAACAATACTTACAACTTGTTGCAAACTGTCACTTAAAATGGTAGCTCTAGCACAGAGATTTGCTGATGCCAGGTACAATGAAAAGAAATGAGAGCATCCGGATCTGTTAATACTTTTTTTTTATCTGTGCAATAAACCCTTCATGTTTTTCTGTCATGGAAGGTACACCATCTGTACATACACTCACTAAATTTACCAAATTCAGTCCAACTTCACGACTTTTATCTTGGAAGTTGTTGAAGATATCTATTCCCCATGTTCTGTTCACAAGAGTGTCCAAAGTGAGTAACTCTTCGTATCAAAGAAAATCTTCTGTTATGACCCGAATGAAGTAGAAAACCTGTGCTGAGTCAGTAGTATCAGTTGACTCATCCAAAGCAATTGAATTGTATATATTTTCCTGTTGAAGTATTGCATGAAATTGTTCTGTTAAGTTGAAGGCTAATTCAGGCTGCCAATCAGTTACAGTTCTCCTTGAAAGGGGCAAGTGTTTGTACTTTGAAACGTTATTGGAGTCTAAGCATCCTACAACTTTGACAATGCATTCTTTCACAATTTCTACATCACTGAATGGCTTCCCTTTTTTTCCAACTACATAAGCTACTTTATAAGTTGCTTCAGTGGCATTATTTCCAAGTCTTATTGCTGCTTGAAATAATTGTCTTTGCTTTTGCTTTTTATCTTTTAATTTCTGCAATACAACCTTTCGCACCCTCTAATTTAAAATATTTGTGGTCCTTATGAGTGTTATAATGCTGATGAGCATTGAATTTCTGTAATGTTGATATTGCAGTAATACAAAGCAAGTAAATCATATCTTTAGCAGAAACAAGATAATATTGCAATTCCCAATCCTCATTAAAAAAATCTGTTTTCTTCCTTCAGCATTCTCCTGGTCTTTTTTGACATCATGGGCTACTAAGCAGAATTTAAAAATACTGTTGAGCTATGCAACTATTCACAAGTTCCACTTCAAACAGAAACACAGTGCACCATTGCCAAAAGCTGATAACAGATTGGCGTACTCAACTCCCATAAACTCTCACCAACCAGCCTCATGTGCCAGTCAGGCAGGGGAAGTTAGAACTAAATCATGAGCATAGGGGCCATCAATTTAGCCCTTCTGGCTTACTAATGTTCTAATTGTGCCGGTCAATCTGGGAGGATTATTTTGTTGAAACTTATTTTAATTCTTTGGTATTTTAAATACATTCATTTAAACAATAAAATAAAAATATAAAAGGCAAACAAAAATGTATTAATAAAAATAAAAGGATTTGTTCTGTAAAATTTGGATTCAGTCAAAAGGCCACACTTAAGGACCTAGAAGGCCATTTGTGGCCTTAAAGCCACAGGTTCCCCACCCTTGATCTACACCAAGAAATAGAACTTTGCTACCAACCCCAGAAACTCCACTAGGTGCCTCATTTCAATCTCAAATTATTTTCTCCCTAAAAGTAATCACCATTCTTACTTGTATAGAAATCGTTTTCTTGGGCTTTTTTATGGTTTTATCACCCAAGTGTACATCCCTAAACACTACAGTTTGGTTTTAAAGATTTAAAAAAAAATTTTTTAAGACTTTTAACTATAAGTTCCCCCTCTTCCCTTTTTGTGTCTTCTTATAATTTACCTATTCAAAGACCTGGGATTCTTTTCTGTAGAATTTTAAGAAGCCTGGGTTTCGTTAATCACATACTCATGATAGAGTTTACCATGTTCTTCTGTCTTTTATACTTCCAACAAATTGGCAGTTGGATCTGGATGCTTTGTAATACTCATGTTCATTCCC
This sequence comes from Daubentonia madagascariensis, assembly GCA_023783475.1. Classification (NCBI taxonomy): domain Eukaryota; kingdom Metazoa; phylum Chordata; class Mammalia; order Primates; family Daubentoniidae; genus Daubentonia; species Daubentonia madagascariensis. The sequence continues at coordinate 637,907 of JAKFHU010002088.1, forward strand.
TTTGATGAAACCACAGGTGGTAGTGTGTTCATTCAGCAGGGGGCACATAACGTCTTGTTGTTGTCAAGAACATCAAGTGCCTGAGATTTTAGCCTGTTTGCAAGCTAGCAAGTTAGTCTGTCACTTGTGTTGGCAGAATACGTGAGACTCTATGGCACAGCAATCAGCATGAGCTTCATGTTTACATGGTTTCCCATTGCCCCTGTGGGCAAGTCCCATGGACGTGATTGGAGAGTACAAACAGGTGGATACTGTATACAAAAATGGATTTGTGTCACAGTTGAGGAACTCTGAGCTTATGAAATCCAATTCTTATAAAAGGGACTCTTGCCCTCTGTTCAGGAAGAAGAAACTGTATTCTAATACTGTTTATTATATAAGCATTCTTGAAAAAAAGCTGATATAAGCCATGCAGAAAGGCCATGGAGAATGTTGTCTCCCAAGGTTTTTTTTTTCCATTATTGTGATATCATTTGCAATTACTAGCCATTGGTGCTGAATACCTAGAACTATTTATTCATAAGGAATTTCAGAATGGTAGTGTGCTAATATTTTAAATAAATGTTATTTTTAGGAAAGTCTTATGTTTATAGGAAAATTGTGAAGAAAGTACAGAGAGTTCTCATATAGTTCATGCTCCATTTCCCCTATTATTAACATCTTATATAAGTATGGTGCATTTGTTACAATTAATTAACTAATATTAGTTGATACTCTAATTTTAACATTATTTTTCACTTTGTTAATTGGAATACTTTATAAAGACATGATTCTTGATGTAGAATGAATGTTTGTGTTCTCACAAAATTTATGTTGAAACTTAATCCCCAACGTAATGGTATTTGAAGGTGGGGCTTTGGGGTGGTGATTAGATCATGAGAGTGGAGCCCTCGTGAATGAGATTACTGCCTTTATAAAAAAAGACCCCAGAGAGATCCCTTTACCCTCCTGTCATGTGAAGACACAGCAAGAAGATGGCTTCTGTGAACCAGGAAGTAGACCTTCACCAGACATTAAATTTGCTGGTGCCATGATCTTCAACTTCCCAGCCTCTGTAACAGAGAGAAACAAATTTTTGTTGTTTATAAACCACCCAGTCAGTGATAGTTTGCTATAGCAGCCTAAACAGACTAAGACACTGCCTTTAATCTATTATTTGGTTACCCACTGCTACACCTCCACCTCATAAAGGAAAAAGGATGAGTGCTTGGTTATTTTTATTTACTTATAAGTTTTCAAGAAAATGAATTGGTCGTCTCTTATTGTCCAAAGATGAGAAATTATTGTCATTTAATATTATGAGCTCATAGATTTAAATACATTTGATGGCTTTCAATCAGTTGTAATCGTGTTTGAAATTCAGATATCTCCATCATTGGCCAGTGTATCTTCCGATTGTTTCTTGAGCCCTTTTGATATGACCTTAGTAGTTTGTGATAGTTGTCTTGCTACCTGGTATGATGAGATGTTTCAGGCTCATTTTGCACATTTCTTGTCCCAGATCCAGAATCTGAAATTTCTCTAAGAAGTCCTGGTTTCTTTTAATGTGAAAGTGTATTTCAGGACCACAATCTAGGTGCTAAATCCCTGGGGAACCCTTAACAATCTTTCAGAGCTTAGATAATTGTCTGTTTCTCTGCATAAACTTCCTATATTAATATTCTTCAGGCAGAGTTATCTACTTTATCCCTTTGTATATACAAGATGCTGTTGATACCCCCATTATGGTATTCATTACTTTCCAATATTCCGAATCTTTATGGTAGTTCCATTGTTGCACTTTAAACACTTTAATGCCTTTACTCCTTTCTACTTCTGTCTTCCACAGTGCTTGTGAACTATTAAGGGTCCAGGTCATGTTTTATACATCTTCATGTCCCCAGAACAGAGAATAGCTTCTAATACACTATACAGACCGTTTGTTGAATGAGTGAAACCAAAATAGGCAAAAAGGTGACATTTTAAGAAGACATTTTAAAATCAATATATTTTGTACCTTGTAAGTAATTTGTATGCTGTCTTAGAAGACACAATAACAATTGCTGGACTGTGAAATTCCAGTAAAGGGTAAAAATGGAGGGAAATGTTTGATGATGAAGTTGTTTACTTGAGGCTGCTGAAAATACACACACAAACAGACACATGAGTACATCTCTCAGTAAGAAATCATGTCAAAAGTAAAATGCAATTTTTTCCCTCAGAAACAGATTGGGCAATGTGTAACAAAATATGAGATAACTTCATAACAAGATAAATAGATGTTTAGTGCATGAAATTTTAAAATACATGGTTTACACTTAAAAACCAAAGATACAGAAATTAGCTTTCAAATCATTGTAAATCTTTCTTGGCTGAACACTTTTTTTCTTAGTGCCAATCTTGTCATTAGTCTAAAATTGGAAATGATGAAGAAAGTAACCACCATGAGAGTGGGGACCATGTCTTTTTACTCACCACTGTGTATCCAGCACCTTGAACAATGTTTCTCATGTAGTAGGTGGACAATGAATATTTGTGGAATAAATATTTGGATGGATGGATGAATGAATGAGCCTGATACCACAGAGACTTAAGGACTTTTTTTTAAAGAAGGAAAGTCAAGTGCATATTTATTAAATACTTTAACATTAGGATCACTTGGTCATATTTGCATTGTGAATTGATACACAGGATCTCATTTGATTCTGTCTGTTTGAAAAGGTCCCTAGTTTCCTGGCACCTAAGGGAATGCTGCTTTTATGACTTCTAGGTTTTCTTAATGTATATTTTTAGCAGATTTTGAATTTAGAAATATCTAGAGGATGCTGCCATTACTTTTAAGAGATACTCTTGCTTACCTAATATCTTTGTCATAAAGAAACCTTGGAATGAGAATATTATTCTTAAATCACAATTTTAGTGTTGCAATGGATGTTACTTTAAGCAAGGAAGTAATTGTCACCGGATTTTGAGCTTGGGAATAAGATAAATCCTAGTTGTCATTGTTGTTTTAATATTGCCTCCTTCAGTTTTTGTCTGTGTGACTTTGGGCAAGTTATTTCACTTGAGTTTCTTCCTTTATAAAACACAGATAATACTTAGAGTGATGGGACCAGGAGATGATATAAGATGAAAAATGCCTCATATGCAGAAAACATTAAATAAATATAAGTTAATATAATTATTAGGAACAGTAAATAGCTACTTAGAAACTTGTGACTTGTACAAGAATACTTAAATGTGAAAAACATTTTAATTTCTATTCTATAAGTCCCTGGCCTCAATTTATATTATAGTTGTTCTGATTATACCTACAGATGTTCATAGAATGTCTACTGTATATGTTTGAATATAATATTAAGAGCATCATAAGTAACATCAGACCTTGTTGTCATCGAAGGAGATGACTAAAACAAATATTTGTTTAGAAATTAATTAAGCCTTTTGTTTTGTGTTTTGATGGCCAAATATTTAGACAGATATTAAAGTGTATCTTGGCAGTCTTGTCAAATACAAGCCTGATACTTTGGCTCTCCTATTTCTGAAATTGCTCATCCTTTTCATTTAAAAATAACAACAGACTAGTCACAAAAGCACTCACCTCTAAATTCTGAATCCTCAAAGACCATTTCCCATATGCTTTTCAACAGAGGCAGTTGTTGTCAGACATCATTTCATGAAGGCCCATTTTCCTCCTTTAAATTTTGAGAGGCGAAAAATCATATTTATAAAAGACCTCAGACATGAAACCGTCACTCTCAATTGTACATGGAAATGGTATCAAGCAGTTTTCTCATCTAAGCTTTGGTGATCTGTAGTTACTCCTTTAGGAACAGAAAATCACAGTTTTATATATACTGTGCCACACAGGTAGCACATTGAAGAAAAGTAAAGATTCTGGATTCAGAAAAGTAATAAAAGCTAATACTGAGTGCCTGCTATAAGCCAGGTTTTTTGTTAAGCAACATATAGGGATTTCCTTTTCAAAATAGTCCTAGGATTTTGAGATTTTAACATCCCCATTTTACATATGAAGAAACTGAGGCACGGAAAGGCTTAATAATTTACCCAACATAGCACTGCTGTATGCTGGGATGTGAATGAACTTAGCAGTGTATTAGTTTGCTAGGACTGCTATAACAAAGTACCACAGACTGGGTGGATTAAACAACAGATATTTTCTCACAGTTCTGGAGGCTAGAAGTATGAGATCAAGGTGACAGCAGGTTTGGTTTCTTCTGAGGTCTCTGTCCTTGTCTTGTAGATGACCATCTTATCCCTGTGTTTTCACATGATCTTTCTTCTGTACATGTCTGTGCCCTGATTTTCTCTTCTTTTAAGGACACCAGTCATCTTGGAATAGGGCCCACCTTAATGACCTCATTTTAACTTAATTACCTCTTTAAAGACCCTATCTCCAAATATAGTTACATTCCAAGGTAATCGGGGTTAGGGCTTCAACATGTAAATTTTAAAGGGTGGTCATAATTCAGCCCATAACAGGTAGACTGACTTGAGTCTATACCTTTATGCACAACGTACTCCCAGTTGTTTAATTCATTTAATTAATCAATTTTAATATCAAATGTATGTGCTTGAATATTATTTGCTATTTCTAAACTACACTAAATATTTTTTAAAATATTTGCAAAATTACACTAACAATAATAAAATGATGAAATTGATCACCTACTGTAGATTCACCTTTTAAGCATGTAGCAGGAATTGATCCTGTTTTGCAGAAGAGGAAAGTAATGAAAACAAGAGTCAAACCAAGATTTGTAAGACTGTAGCACCCAAGTTTGATCACTGGGCTACATTGCCCTAACCAGTTTGGGTCACTACTGAGGAGAATACTCATCACTACATGTACAATGTTAATAAAAATTACAATGCTTTGATTCATGTGTAGCCTCAGGTATATGAAAATGCTGGCAGCTAATAATTTCTTTTTGAATTAAGCTGTATATCTAAACAAATTTTAATTCAAAGGTTTCCAAGTATTCTTACTACTTTTGCATTTATGCAGTAAATCTAATTTCAGTTAAAATTTGATTTCCAAAATCATTAGAACTTAATGTTTATATCTGATAGGAAAAAATGAATTCAATACTGTATTTTAAATAGTTATAAAAGATTGTAAAATGTCAGTTTGACATTCAGGTTAAAAAGGTAAGCCTGTCTGTATAAATACATGGAAAAGAAAAAATTATATATAAAATTATATATGTACAAATATATAAATTATATATATAAATATATATAAAATATGTATTTAAATTAGAAATGGAATTTTTAACTTACAAAGTTTTTGAAGCATAGGCATTTAAAATTAATATTTGTGTATGATTACATAAATGAATCTACAAAAGCTCCCAATTTAATTTGTATAATCTGTTAAATGAAAAACTTTAGATAAATTACATTTAACAGAGTTTATTTGAGCAAAGAATGATACATGAATCAGGCAGCACTCAGGCTAGGATTGGTTCAGGAAGCTCTACCCAGCAATGTGGGCAGACATTATTTATAGACAGAAAAGGAAATGCCCTATAGAAACAGCTTGACTGGTTATAGCTTGGCATTCACCTTATTTGGACATGGTGTGATGAGGCATTGCCTTATGTGGACACGCTGTGATCAGTTGGCAGCCTGTGACTGGCTGAGACTCAGCTACTTATTATAAGAATATACTGTTAAGTTAGGTTGCAGTTTGCTATATAGAAAGTACAGAGGCAGCTTTAGGCCAAATTTAATTTAATTTTACAAACCTAACTCTAGTGTAACAATTCTATGACATAGGGATATAGTCTAAATATGGTCAGGAGATGAAGGATCAATTGAGAATGTAGACTCGAATGGGGACAATTAAGAACTCTCCAGCCAGCTCATGAAATATAGAGAACAAAAAAAGATGGTTCCTTCTAGAGAGATGAGTTAAGTAGTCCTCTTTTCAATGGAACTAAAGGTGTTCACTGCTAAGAAGTCATGGGTTGAGACGTGGCTAAGTGGCTAGTGATGAATAAATGGCTGCAGATTCTTAGGAAGTAAGGATTGTAGCAGCGCTAGCACCTAAGAGACTGGCTGGTAATGGCTGAGAGTTAACAGTTTCCCGGGATGACTTGGATCAGATTTTCTACCCCCCGAGTGTTATTTCATGCTGTGTATAATGAGCATGTATTCTACTCTACCACAATTATATGACATTTTACATTACTCTACTTTTCCAAATCTAATTAGATCAGACTTTGTGTCCGTGCTTGCCAGGGTGGCGTAATCCTCAGAGTTTTAAGGGCAGTAGGAAAACTGAAAGTAGAATTCCAAAGCAAAAAACAGTACCTGTCCAAGCAGTAGGAATATGTAATGTTAGCTATATGCTTACTAATGTGTTTTTATTCTAGTAAACTTTTTAATATTATGTCATAGTTAAGAATGTTTTCTGCTTTAGATATTCTCAGACATGCTATGAAGGTCAGGGACTGAAATTAATTGACTAGGGAAACTTAATGGAAAGCCTTACTGATAGAGAAGCTACAATTTGCTACTACATTTGTCACTGTCAGACAACACATAAATTCTGCAGTCATTACCAGTAGAGGAAACATTCTACACCTGCCCCCCTGCCGCTCTCCACCATAGTTCTCTGTTCCCAACTCTTCTCTGTAATACTACACATTTACTTAATATTTGACTTCAAGTCTACTGACATAAGTAATCACTATTATATTTGTGGATGCCTTGACTGATAGAATGTATTAGTAATTTGTGGATGATATCTAATTGGGTATCAGTACATAAGACACTGTAGTATAAATTAAGAGTTCAGAAATTTTTTACTTGTTACGAAAAGTTTTAACAAAAGTGAATAGGTATGTTTTCAAAGAGATGGTTATATTGAAGAAAAATAACTAACAAACATGGATTTGATGCATAATTTAGGTAGAAAAAAATCTAGCAAACAAAATTTTACATACTTAGCCAAGGATGTATAATTGCTTTTAATATGCATAAATCATTCCTAAACACTGATTAAATATTCAGGATTTATGCAGTACTGCAATCACTTAAATCTTAAGGTAGATGAAGGAACATTTAGGGAACTATTTCCTATTTCTGCTAAGGACCAATTAGAGAAAATCAACTAAAAAGAAAAGAATAAGGGATTTGTGTCAAATACAAAAAATTAATAGTTGTTAAAAGAGTTGTGAAATGAAATAGAAATTTAAAAATAATAAAGACACTTTTTGAAATTATCTGGAGGCAAAAGGATTACCCAGTGAACCAGTACAATTTCATCTAATCTGATTGAATGACATCCATTGAAAATCCTAGGAGGTTTATAACTGCAGATTTCACATTTTCCCTAAAATATTATATAGGAGAAATGGTTATAAGATTTCTTGTCCTAAAAATAAAGTCATGATTTTTTTTCTAGGTTTATTGCTAGGATGGTACGGGAAGTGGACCAATTTCCTTCGTTTTCCATGTCTTTTGATTTCCATCATCAAATGCCATAAGCAAAACAAATTATCCTTGGGTTAGAAGAGTTTTGAAGCATTTAAGGTTTTAATAATCTTTTGTATTCACTACTTGAACAAAGCAGCTATAGAAGCATACATTGACAATGGATATCAATCAGTTTTACTGAGCAGAAGCTTATAGCAGGAGGAGGAAAATATGTCTTTGGGTGGGTATTCACTCTTTGGTTGACAAAATAGATAGAGTTTCTGGAACTAAACTGTTACTGAGCCAGAACCAGACACAGGATTTTCTCTTTGCTGGGGCATTTTGATGATTTCTATTTACTATTGTGATCCTTGGGCATAAATCATGATTGTGTTGTTCAAACATTGTTTTTTATTAGTAGCAAGTTCACAGTATCATTTTCCACAGAAAATAATATCTAAAAAGACCTTAAGAATTGCTTTCCACTTTCCATTTCCATTGGATTCCACAGCCATTATTGAATGTCTGTTCAATGCCAAGGTCTGTACTAAAGGTTATAATATTAATACAAAAAGTATAAGGTATTATTTCTGAAACTTAGGAATAAATTGCAAATTGCATACACAATGGTTATGTAATAGATTAAAAGCAATGGTAATGATGTTATAATTATTTTATTTTCAATTCAGATTGTCCATAGACAGGCAATCTGCCTGGCTGTTTGTAATATTTAGCATCTATTGAACATCCATTATTTGCCAGACAGTTTTCTTATATCTTCTAATCCTTATAATTGCTTTATAATAGAGATATTGCTATCTTTTTTTAAAGATGGAGAGACTAATGCTCAGTGAGGTTAAGCAACCTAATCAAGACCACAAAGCTAGTAAGTGCAAAAAGGTGAGGTTTTGAGCCCAGCTTTGCCTGGCAGATGAGTCCGCATTTCTTACCATTATACTTTTCCGTGAATAAGTCCATATATTTAAAAGTTGTTTTTAATTCATAAAATGTTCTGAAAAAGTTTCAAATGCTGTGCTACTCATATTCTTTCTGAAGGCTGAAAGGAGAGGAACAATGGATAACTAACATGTTGTGTGGCCTTATCAGACATTGTCACACTTAATTTACACTTCTAGATATATCTTGACTTTTTACCCACATCTGCCAATATTGGCTCAAACCATATTATTGACTCTTTTTCAGCATTAAGCAATCCTACCATTATTAAATTGTTTCCTCTAATTTTATTTGCAACCAGTACACATTTGTGGCTCATATTCCAGTGTGGAGTTTCCGTTCGAGATATTTCAAGATATTTGTTCATGGAAAGGTTTTAAGAGTACCTGAAAGAATGACTGAATACCAGAAAACAGAGAAAAACAGAGACCAAAATCAAGACACAATGTGTTGCTTTTAGATATAAGAATTATGTATTTATCTCCTATAATTCATTAAAAAGTGTTTTAGTTCCATGAGTCCTTCTAGATATAAAAGGTTAGAGAAACAAATCTTGGATTGAGAGATTCACTATCATCTTTTTTTTTTCTATTTTTTATGTTGTTTCTCTGGGTAGGAGAAAGGGATGTAAGAAATAAGATGACCCTCCATGAAGATAACAAAAATGTTTCTAAGAATAATTTAACACACAGTCTGGAATAAGAATTATATACATTTTACAACACAATTCAAATATAAATATGTTAAATAATATGTAAATGCAAAACTGTTCTTAGTTATTTTACTTTTTCTTACAGATAAAGGCACTTGGAGCTTCCTCTTTTATATTAGTTGATCCTTCTCTTTGTGTTCAGCATTGTTCTTGGCTCAAACCTATCACACATAATAGAGCCCTTGTTATTTGCAGGTTATTTGTGGCTTCTGCTAATGTGTGATTCAAAAGCCATGCCAAGTGGCACATCTTTACCAATTAATAGCTAGAAATATTTCTCCCTCCAAAAAACACTGCAAAATTACTAATAGCATTGCTTTTTTTTTCTCGTAAACCTCTTGCTTTTTACCTGAGTTTGCTTCATCTGTGTTTTCTCTGCTAATACCATTTAATAGGTTCCTCCATCCTCAGATAAACCAATAGGTTTTTACAGTTCTTAATAAGAAGAGTCACTTCCTAAGTGGGGTTGGAGCTAGTGGTGAGTCTGTTAGGAGAACTGATGGATTTTATGACATTCTGTGGGCAAGAGATTGACTATACATTCTCCATCTTCAACATTTACCTTAGTACCATCATTGTGACTTAGATCACTTAATAATTATTGTGTACAAGTTAAACAACAAATTTTTTGTAATAAAATAACTTTACTTTTTAGACCATATGATGTCAAAACATGTTTACAATCTCTTTTTCAAGAACTCAAAGAGGTGACAGTTCAACCATTGGAACTGTTTGAAGAAGGAATTGTAGACTTCTAGAGCTAGACTCTTCCAGTCAGGTGCAATTTCAAACAAATTGTGGTGTACAAACAATGCATAGCCCTGCTAACCTTTCTACACTTTTCTAATGTCCTAAGCATTCCTCTCTTCACCACAAGGCACTCAGTGTCTCAGGAATGCCCATAGTGGGCATGAGTAATTTCATATGTCCCTTGCCACCTTTGCTCCATTAGGATTCTACTCTTCTACGTGATTATTGGCAGTGTGTTCATCCCTAAGAATTGTGAGACCTGGGACAAGAGTATAAATGGAAGCCCCATTTTTTGTCTTATTATTTATTATAAACCAAACAGAGATTATTAAATAAAATATGTTCTATCCTCCTCTTTGACAGATACATCTTTATAACACCATGGAGGGCCAAGTGTGATGTTAGAATTTTTGGAGTCCTCAAGAATATGGTGGTGTGGAAAGAGAGATGGACCCCAGTCTGTAGCTGTCCTCATTCTCTCCTGTACTGTGAGAGATCTTGCATACAAATTAGTGAACACTGAAGCCCACACGTCCAGGATCTGTATAGTTTCCCTTCACACGTCTGTACCTGGACCACTCATTCTAACTAGATGTATGCACATTGGTGGCACCATCTGCTGTGTGGAGAACAGAACTGGGAAAGATGATGTTACAGGCCCTGGATGAGGGCTTGGGGTTATCTGGGACGAGAATTCTGGGATCACAGGGTTTGAAGCAGGAGAGTGGAGTACAGATTCCAGAAGGGTGTTTTGCTTGACTGTACAGACTTTGACTGGTGGTGAAGAATGTGGCCAGAGAAGAGCCAGAATGCTCAACAAATACTTGTTGGTTTCTTACTGGCACTTTTCTGGAACACACGAGTGAGCAAATCAAAGTGCTTGACCTTGTAGAACCATATTCTGGGAAGGGGAAAGACAGACAGAGTATAAATACTAAATGTGACAGTATATATAAATTATATAAATATATAAATTGTATAAATTATATAAATACATAAATTATACAGTATGTTAGAAGTTCCTAAGTTCTGGGAAAACACGAAAATTACAGCAGGGAAAGGTGGGGCAGGGCTACAGTGTTAAATAGGTCAATCAGTGTTGGCTTCACCTAAGAAGATGAGATTTGAGCAAAAACTTGAAGGCAGTTAACCAAGAAGATAACAAGAGGGAGGGGAACTGAGACCGTTAAGGGTATAATGAATATCTTAAGGTAGAACCATAGTTGGCATGTTGGAAGAACAACAAGGAGACCAGCATAACTGGAACAAAGTGAGCAAGATGGAAAGTTAAAAAGGGAAGTTAAAAGAGAGCTGATGACCAGATCATATAGTGCAGTGCTAACAGAAATATAATGAGAGCCATTAAAATGTAATTTAAAATTTTTGTGTAGCCACAATAAAAAGGTAAAAAGAAACAGGTGACATTAACTTTACTAATGCATTTTTATGTAACTCAATTTATCTAAGATGTTATAATTTCAACATATAATATTCAAAATCCAGAGTGTATTTTACACTCACAGCACATCTAAATTCATGCTAGCCACATATGGCAAGTGGTTATCTCACTGGAAGCATCGATAAAGATTTTGATTCATGATTAAGAGGGATTTGTCTATTACTCTGAATGACTTAGGAGATGTTTCAGGGTTTTAAGCATTGAAGTGTCATGATTTGATTCATGTTTGAAAAGAATCTGGGCTATCCTCAATTGAGAATCCACCATAGTAGATCAGGAGTAGGCACAGGGGGACCTATTGTTATAATCTAGATGAGGAATGGTGGTGGTTCAGATGGTAGCAATGAATGACATAAGAAGTAGTTGAGTTCCTGATCATTTTGAAAGTAGAACAAATAGGATAGATCACATTTGGTGTATGAGAGAGAAGTCAAAGATGACTCTAGGATTTTGGCCTGACGACCAGAAAAGATGAACTGACCTCAACTGGGATGAGGAAGGGTGCTGGATGGGTGAGGGAAGAAAGATAGGAGTTCAGCTATTGATAGGTGTGAAAAGTGTATTAGACATCCAAGTGAGGGTGTTGAGTAGGCAGTTGGATATAAGTCTGGAGTTCAAGGGAGAGTATAAAGATGAAAGTTTAGAGATCATCAACTTTGAAACCAGGTAACATCACCAAGCGAGTGAGACTAGACAGAGAGGGAAAGAAGTACCAAGGACTGAGCCCTGAAGCATATGAAATTAAAAGGTTTAATATAACGTGAAATTGGTATTAAAGTAATATCAAATACTTCAGTACTCTTGTATTATAGTTTTTATTATTTTAATATGTATGTTCATAACTGCCATGATGATATTGTTCATTTTACTAAAAACCTACAAATTTAGATGAAATTCAAAGCCTTTTTTATGACATTGTTTTGCTTTAAAATGTATCACAAAACTTCAAATAATTGACTCATAGAGAACCAAATTTAAATGGTAGACAGTAAAAATAAAAAAGTGGTTGTAATGAATTTAGAGACAATAATCAGTTTTTAATACGTGTTGTCTATGTATGTATTCTCCAGAGATGTACAGGGCAAATGTTCTTTGAGAAATGTAGCACTAAATACCAACATAGCAGTTTTAAATCTACCCCACAGTCTACAAACCAATGAAGCTTTATTTTACCTGTGATAAGCTTAACAATTTGCTTTTTGATGTAAAATTTGATTGATGGTTATGTGTCCTTACCTCATGTGTCTGCCAATGAAGAAGGTCTTTATTCCTTTAACTATATTCATATGTCAGGTATGAGGAATATCGCATAAAACAATGTCCATTATTTTACTATCAGCACATTCATGACTCTTTAAAAGAAATAAAACTTAATACTTCAAATGAGATTCTAACCCTTTGTGATCTTGTATTATCAAGCCAATTATTTAGAATATGATGTGGAAATTAGTTAAAAGGTGAAAATTAGAGTTAAATACCTCATTTTTATCTAAATGACTGCACATGCATACCGGCAGATTAACTTTAATTTTTTAACACGGGCAATTGTTTGTGTCTTTTCAGTCTATTCGAGAAGTCACAGGCTACGTGTTAGTGGCTCTTAATCAGTTTCGTTACCTGCCTCTGGAGAATTTACGCATTATTCGTGGGACAAAACTTTATGAGGATCGATATGCCTTGGCAATATTTCTAAATTACAGAAAAGATGGAAACTTTGGACTTCAAGAACTTGGATTAAAGAACTTGACAGGTAAGGAAAATATACAAAATGGCAAAGATACTTTCATTATCAACATAATGTAATACACACACATATGTGTATGTGTGGCTACTATAGTATGTGTTATATTGATGAACACTCTAAAGCATTTAAACATCTATTATTATTTTATGAGAAATGGTGACTTATGATGCTCTTGCCTTTATTTAAGAGATTTTTAAAAATATAGTGTGAAGGATACCATAATACTGTATCTCAGCTGAACAGAAGTACACTCTAAGGAAATGATCAATGGCTGAAAACTGAGATATGAAGCAGGTTTAATAATGCTATGTTTGGTGGTTTCAGGTGAACAGTGGACCATATCATCAAATCGCTGCAGTAATGCAGTAACTCTCTTTAGAGCTTAGTAATACCCAAGGCAATATATCTAGTTCCACTAATCTTTAGTTTTCTGCACAATCACCTGATTTCTGGAAAACATATCTAATTTATTTAATTTCTATGTCTTTTATTCAGTAGTTCACTAAATGCCCTCAGTAATTCTTTCTCAGAATGCTTTAATATCACCATAGTGATTTCTTCTCATTAAGATTGGAGATACATAATGCTAGCAACCTAAAATTATCATCTTGCTACAAAAAACACTTGGTAGGGATTTGTTTTGCAACTGGTCCTTGCAGTCCCACTGATATCTTTTCAGTTCGTATAGTTCATAGTTCATAAAGCTTTGGTGGAAGGCTTTTTGGTATAAAGTTTCTAATCATGAATTTTGCCATGTATACCTGTAATCAAAATGGGCTAATTAGGAATTAATTTTACCTCACAGTGAGATAAGAGAATTTACAGACTTTATACTATTAATTTAACCTAAATTAATAGAATCTTTATATTTTACATCTAAATATGTAGTGATTTTATATGTATTTTGAGTTCAGTCAGTGGTAATTGTCCTTTTTTTTGAATTTCAGAATATTAGGAGGGTATAAACGTTTGGGTTACATGATTTGCTTTTGTGCTTGACATTGAAAAATTAAGCATTTTAGAGGTATTGCCTTAAAATGTTAAGTAAAAAACAAGATTAATGTTTTCAGGTTATTGAAATTATTCATTTCTTATATTTATAATGGATATAAAATTTATTCTTATAAGTTAGAAATAGCTTCATAGCCAGACATGTGAGATAAAATTTGGATATTTTGGGTGAAAAAAATAATACTGATTGCTATTTATTTTGGGCATGATTGCTGTAGAATTCATGAAATAACAGTAAATGCAAATTATTCAGAATTTATAGATTCCCTCATCAATATTTTTATTTTTTTTTCTTGTAACATAGTTTTCTTACTGAAGAATGGATTTTTTAACTAAATAGTTACTTACATGGAAATAATGATTGGAGAAAGAATCTTGGAAATGAAATGGGTAGAGAAAAATTAAATGACGGATATTAGGAATCTAAAAATGCTGTAATATGATCCAGTTAAAACCTGCATAGGAAGCATTGTGTTTTATTCATGATTTTCCTTTGATTATATTAAAGAAAAAATGAATAAATTTCTTTTTAAACTTTTTATAATACTTGAATTCTGTTATTATTACATAAGATATGCTATTTGAAGAATCTTTCCACACAGAAAATTAGTCTTTAAAGATTCTCTTACTTATTTCTACATTTAATATCAGTACTACTAAAATATTTTCAAAAAGTTATTTAATCAAAATTATGCCACATTTAAGCATACCTTATCTACTGAGGGAGCTCACATCATGTATTACTTATGATTGTGACAGTTGTTTAAATTGTGTCATATCAAATTATAACACTATTATTTCAAAAATATTATTCCTTTTACTGTGCTAGAAAGCCTTGATATTTTCTTGTGCAGTAATAGAAATGGGTAATTAACAAATGATTAAGAGAATGACTTGATTGTTTTGAAAAATATGTGCTTATTCAAGAGTTAGTTTCTTTCTGAATATGAATTAAGACAAACTACAATAAAAATGGTGGAAAATTGGGACCATTTGGACATTTTCCAGATATTTTATTTATTAGGTGGTTGACAATATGCCAGAATTATACTGTAAAAGAGACAGTCTAGGACCATTGTACTTACCTTAGGTAATCAGATCTCTACTGTAACTGCAATTGTGAGAATCAGAAGTTACACAGCAAGCATGATTATGTTTATGTGCAAGAATATGTAAGAAAGGACAGTAAATACCTAACTATTGATGTGAAGAGGAATGTGGGATAAAATTTGCTCTATGGTAATATATTAAAGAGCTAAATGTTCTAGGTAACCTGATAAAAGCAACAAACAGCATTATAATTCACTTCAGATAATATTGTTTTTGTGCTTTGGAAAGATATTTGTTTTATGTTGTTTGTTTATATGTCATACAAAACAAGCTGATAATTTAATTTTTTTAAAAAAATTTTATGTTCTATTAAGTGCAGGGCTACCAGGCTCGGCCTAATTATAGACTTACCTGCTATAATATGAGGGGAGATAGAAACTCTGAAGATTAGTCAAATACCTCACTGCCTAACCTACCATAGTATATATTAAATTTTTATCTTAGTTCTTAAAGTACCAGCAACATCAGCATCATCGGGAAACTTGTTAGAAATGCAAATTCTTGGGCCTCACTTGAGATCTACTGAATGACAAACTCTGAGCATGGGGCTCAGAATGTGTGTTTTTTAAGTATCCTTCCCGTGATTCTGATGATTACTAAAGTTTGAGAAACACTATTCTGATTAATTAAAGGTATGTTCCCAAGAAATGGTAGCACAATATCTAGTTAACCTCTTCACACTTATTTGATGCAAATAATTTTTAGTCATCTATCATCTTGTGGAGAGAAGAAAATGGATGGGACAAGAACATATAAATTTTTGATTGAATGACAAGAAACACACCCTAGGTTGAGGTGAGAATGAAAATAGCACACTGGGAGCCTGCATGGAAACATGCGAGTATAAAATGGCTTAGGGATGAGGAAGATGCTGAAATAACCATTTTGTGTCACCATTTTGCCAAATACCAACTTTGAATAATGATAAACCATTACAAGGACAATAATAATTTTCTTTTTAATCACTTCAAACAAAATAAATAACAAGTAGTAATTGTGGGGATGGGAAGTGCATAGACTGTTATAACAAAATTTTGAGACTAAGATTTCGAGGGGTCTTTTGGGATATATATATATCTGTGTGTGTGTGTGTGTGTGTGTGTATGTTTATGTATATGGCTTGTGTTTCTACTGAAGTCTTTTTTGGTGTTTGACATTAGAACAGTGTGCCTTTCTTCTTTTTTTTTATTTCAATAGATTCAGGGGGTAAAAGTGGTTTTCTGTTACACAGATGAATTGTATAGTGGTGAAGTCAGGGCATTTAGTGTACCTATCACCTGAATAGTGTACATTGTACCTGATAGGTAATTTTTGATCCCTCACCCCACCCCACCCCACCCCACCTACCCCTTCTGAGTCTCCAGAGTCTATTATACCACTCTGTCTATGTATACCCATCATTTAGCTCCAACTTATAAGTAAGTACATATTTGTTGTTCCATTCATGAGATACTTTACTTAGGATAATGGCTTCCAGTTCTATCCAACTTGCTGCAAAATACATTATTTCATTCTTTTTTATGGATGAGTAGCATTCCATGGTATGTGTGCGTATGTATATGTGTGTATATATACACACACACACTGCATTTTCTTTATCCACTCATCGGTTGATGGGTACTTAGGTTGGTTCCATGTCTTTGCAATTGTAAATTGTGTTGCAGTAAACATAAGGGTGCCTGTGTGTTTTTGATTTAATGACTTCTTTTCCTTTCCTACCCAGTAGTGGGATTGCTAGATCAAATGGTAGGTCTGCTTTTAGTTCTTTGAGGAATGTCCATACTGTTTTCCACGGAGGTGGTACTAATTTACATTCCCACCAGCAGTGTGTAAGTGTTTACTTTTCACTGCATACATGTCAACATCTAATGCTTTTTGACTTTTTAATAAAGACCATTCTGACAGGGTAAGGTGGTATCTCATTATGGTTTTAATTTGCATTTCCCTGAAGATTACTGAGGTTGATCATTTTTTCATATGTTTGTTGCCTTTGTATATCTTCTTTTGAAAAATGTCTGTTTATGTTTTTTGCCCACTTTTTAATGGAGTTGTTTGTTTGTTTCTTTCTGATTTGTTTGAGTTCCTTTAGATTCTGGGTATTAGCCCTTTGTTGGAGATATAGTTTGTGGATATTTTCTCCCATTCTGTAGGTTGTCTATTTACTCTGCTGCCTATTTCCTTTGCTGTGAAGAAACTTTTTAGTTTAATTAAGTCCCATTTATTTATTTTTGTTTTTGTTGTATTTGCTTTTGGGGTCTTAGTCATAAATTCTTTGTCTACGTTAATGTCCAGAAGAATTTTTCCTAAGTTTTCTTCTAGAATTTTTATGGTTCCAGGTCTTACATTTAAGTCTTTAATCCATCTTGAATTAATTTTCGTGTAGAGTGATAGATAGGGATCCAGTTTCATCCTTTTGCATGTGGCTGTCTAATATTCCCTGCACCACTTATTGAATAGGGTGTTTTTTCCCCAGTGTATATTTTTGTCTGCTTTGTTGAAGATCAGTATGCCTTTAGAACAGTACATTTGCTTCCTGAAAACTCTTTGTGTAAAAGAGATGTTCAGTTTATGTGAGGACTCTCATATACAATGGTTAATGGTTGGCTGTTACTTAGACGTATATGAATTAACTCCTACCTTAAACATTCTTATTCATTATCTTGGTGCAGACCAAAAGCTATTCCATGGCTAAAAACATTACTACAGATCTTACTTAGATACTTTCATTTTGGTTGTGCCCAAAGACAAGAAGTACACTTAAACATATTTTCTGGCTAAACTGAAAAACTTGCTTTATTTCTGCCACTCACACTTCCCCGGTCCATTATGTAGAGTGAAGTAGAGGAGAGAAGAGGCAGGTCCCTAGACTAAGAATAGGCCAAACAATGTACAAGGAAGTGAGGAACATATATTGGCATCCTCTAGGTGTCCTGTTAACACTGGCTCATTCTTTTCTTGTCGAGGAGAGATGATACATCCATCAGTGTGTCCCTTGAGGTATATAATCATATATATGTCGAGGTCATTGGGAATGTCACTACTGCATCAGAGGAATGCATAGCTGGAGAGGAATACATCACTTCTTCTATTAAGGTCACTTGCATGTGGCTGTGGTTCTTATTAATAACTCCCAATGATGATGTCCTGCTGATTTTTTTTTAATCAGCTTTTTCTTAACCAAGCATTCCTATTCAAAATTCAAATCAACATTTAATATTATATTTACAACTTTAATTAAGTCTGTAAGCTTCTACTTATTTAGTCACTACTGGTCTGGCCAAACTCTAAAAGGAATTATATGGGGTAGAAAAACCACTATTATTTACTCCCTTCTATAACTTATTAAATCATTTAATCTATTACTAATGGTGGATAATATGATACAATTTCATCTCTACATTATACTATAGATATGAAGGAATCTTTGAGAAATACTTAAGTTCCTATCTATCTATTCGTATCCCATTTATAATAGATAGGTATGATAACAGAGGTACAAATTTTATACATGTATAGGTATATTTATTATACCAAATTTCACCTTAAATATTTAAATTTTTACTTTATAAATTATGAGAATATCTCTTTTGAGTAGGTGAAATTTGGGATGATACAAATATACAATTTGTGTTTTCTAAAAATTAGCTAAATACTCTAATTTTCAGACTAACACATTCATGTGCTTTAGCTTTTATTTCATATTTTACAAACATTACAATTGTTCAGTTAACCGTGTGCTGAATCATCTTGATTAGATTATTATTTGAAGTGTGAACAAATAAAAATTTTGAACAAAAAGTAAAATACTAAGGTTATTGTTGGGAGTCCTCAATAACAATGAAAAGAGTATATGAAGTTTGCTGGATTCTGGTAGACTAAAAATAAAATAAAATACGTATCTAGGAGATACAGGTCTGGATGATATAAAATTTGAAAGATGTGGCATCTATACATTACAATTGAATATCTGCCTTCACATATGCCTAAGTTATTAATTTAAATGTACATCAGAGTAATATAGTCCCTTTTCATGTTTACGTTCCTCAACACTCCTCAGCATTATTCAGCAATGGTCAAATAAATAACCTAACGTCAAAATAGACAGGCCTGCTGTCATTGGCTCGATGTATGTCAAAGAGCATGGATGTGAAATCAGAAAAATCTTTGTTCAAATGCCTTGTCTTACCACTTACAGTCTAGGTGTCTCTCTGAGACTCAGATTCTTTATCTTGAAAATTGCGAAGAAAATTCTACCTCACAATGTTGTGGGCATTAAAGAAATAAAGCAGGGACCTTGTCAATTAAGCACGCAGGAAACCTCAGTTCACTTTCCCTCTGTTTCCTTTTCAGCTTTCCTTTATGTTAACACCCTGAGAAAACTACTGTATCTGTTCTGCATATTCAAATAGATTCCTGTTACTTCACTGGGACCTTGGGTGTGGCCTGTTTAGACCAACTAACTAACTAAATAAATAAAAGCTCCAAATTTCAGTGTCTCTTCTGATACTACTTTGAAGCTACTTTGTGTATCAGATCTGTGGCTCTGGCAGGGAGAAGTCTGAGGCTTGTCTTTGTGGACTCTCGGTAAGATTGTTGTCTTCGCTAGCTCACAGCACTTCTCTCCTGGCTTTCAGTGTCTCATGCCAAGCACCTGTTGCCCTGGCCCTTCATTTCACATCTCCATCACCATGTTTTACCCTTCATTGGCCCTGACATTTGTCTTGACCTACACAAGAGACATATTCATTCTGAGTTCTTTTTCTGACACTAGAGTTGCTAAGCATTCTTCAGCTACTCTGTGAAAGGTCTCAGTGATGTTTGAGTGGGTTCAACCGGGCTAGTTCAGGGATGGTTGTTAAACAGAATGTTGACAAAGGTATTACTAATATTTACATTAGAAGAACTACTCAGCATATTGTGATATTTGCAGGAAAAAAAAAGATTCCAAGAATACTCTTAGCTTAAGGATAAATTACTAGGAAAATGATTCGATCAAAACTAATCTATAACGAAGATTGCATGAGTCAGACAGAATCAGTGAAAAGAGTGGCACATTCTTACGAAGGAGTCAATTTTTAGATCAGGTCCACAATTTCTAGAAATGATACTCTCATTGTTTTTAAAGAATATTGTTTGCTTGTCATGTCATGCAGTGTGTATTGACTAGAAGAAGGAAAACCATGATGATTTATGTGAGTAGATAGAAACATATTTGAAAAGAGGATATGTTATAATTATGGGATCAGTGAATTATAATGGCCATTTCAGCAAACTTTTCTGGGACATATGCTCAGAGAACTGATTCTTTAGAGAAATTATAAGTAAATTTATGGAACTGAATGAAGAGGAAATGAGAATTTCTTCTCCTGCTATACCATGAATCAGAGAGGAGACTGTAGAGAAATAAACCTAAAGGGGTAGTAAGGTGGGGTTTTCAGGGAATAAAATCAGCCCTTCTCCTCTGCTAACATGTCTTCAGTCATGACTGGCAAGATGATCTGCTCAGGCCATGAAATGCAGCCTCCTTGATTTATGTCCCTTTCAGGGACCCTGAAGAGGCCCCACTCTTTGAAGGACTTTCTATTTAATCCCTATAACATCGTTCAGAAAAAATTAGAGAAGCCTAGTATTGTGGAGTCTCTCAGGAAAATTCTCTACTTGGGACCTTAACCCTCTGTGACTATTCTTTTTTGCTCCCAAGGTACACTAAGATCTGTATGTTCCTTTCCCCAAGATATGAAGCATATATATCCTAAGGAAATAAAAATTTTAAGGTCCAAAACCCACTTATTAAAACTCATTTATTGAGAAAGCATGCTTGTGTGCTTATGGTGTTTAGAAAATTAAAGAGAATCTTTGCTTCTCAGGGTCCCAAACACAGCTTGAAAAATTGATTATTTATCACCCCAGGCCCATAATTTTACTCTGAGGAAAACAGTAAATATATCAAAGTACCCACCTCCCCACCCTCACTCCAGAACATCAGCTTTGTCTGTCTTGTAGACACTGAACTGTAAAGAACTGACAAATTCTCTACACCCATTCCTAGTTACCAAGACAGGAATAGTAATGATCCATAATCATTGGATCATTGCATTTTCTGATTTTCTGGCAGAGGACTGGAAGGAGTAAGAATAATATTTGGGAATAAACTGAATCTGTATTTTAGAGGGAATGAAGAATGCACGGAATCTTTCACCTCTATTGCAATAAAAAAGTACATAAATGTATCTAGTTTAGTTAGAGGAGGCAGCCCCAAGCTTGGCAGACCCCAAAACCCTCAGGTAGTCAGAGTTCAGAAATAAGGCTATATGTTGTTCTCTTCCAATGTTTACCAAAGTCATGATAATTATAATAACCCATATATTATGGAATTTTACATTTTGAAAAATGCTTTCAGTTTCCTTTTCTTTATTTGTTTCACACATAGCACTGTAATGCTGACCTGGCAAATATGTTTGTTGTAATTTACATCTAAGGAAATCTGGCCTAAGCTCTTGTGGCTAGTAAGATATACCTTGTGTCAGAATTGAGATCTATTTCTCATTTCTTCATATTGTGCCATTACCCAAAAATGTTTAAGATAATTTCTCCAGGCAAGACCATAGTCAGTGATATATTAAATTGGCTGTAAATATAAACAATCCAAATGTTAGCAATGGATCTTATGGTTGTATTTTAGAAAGGATTTTGATTATTGTGTAATACTTGAATATATCAAGGATGATAAAGTGACAATAAAATACAAGCAAAGACACAAAACAAGAATATTGTAAATATTGTATTTGATTTAAAAGTAACAGATCTATTAACTCATTCCATAGCTACATCTATTCAACTATGACTTTTTATAAATCAAGGTTACTGAACTCTTAGCCATAATATACAAAAATTTATTAATAGACTCAATTTTACTGGTAAAAGTTCAGGATTCTTTTGGGAAGTGATACCAATTCAAATATTTATTAGTTTTGTTTCGTTCTACTTGTATATTCAAGACATTGTGCTGAGATATGAGCTATTCTAAATTGTCTCTACATACCTGTCTTCTCTCAGTAAATATTATATTTCTGACAAATATTTACCCTCCAGCTGCAATGTGAAAGCAATGGAAAAGTATTTTCCCTAGTTATTATTATTATTTTTATAGTCAAGCATGTCCATGGGGTCATGGACCCCCATTTTAATCTGTTTTATTCTCTAAAACAGCATTGTCCAATTGAACTTTCTTGTGATGATAGAAATATTAAATTTGTGCCTCACAAAAGAATAACCAGTAGTCAAATGTGGCTATTGAATACTTGAAATGCAGCTGCTGTGACTGAGGAAATGAATTTTTAATTTTATCTAATTTAAATTAATTTAAATTTAAATAGCCTTATTTGGCTAGTGGCAATCATATTAAACAGGGTGACACCAAAGGGACGGCATGCTTTATGGAACCCAATGCTGCAAGTGAGGACTTACAAGCAGAATAACACAGAGAATCACAGGCGGGGCCTGGATCTGGACTCCCTCGATTCAAATCCTGTTCTGATTTTTTCTTGTTGATTTTCCTAAGTTCTGTATAGATTCTGGTTATCAGTCCTTTATCAGAGGTGTAGCATGCAAATATTTTCTCCCATTCTGTAGGTTGTCTGTTCACTCTAGTGATAGTTTCCTTGGCTGTGCAGAAGCTTTTCAATTTGATCAGGTCCCATGTATTTATTTTGGTTGCTGCTGTGATTGCTTTGGGGGTTTTCTTCATAAATTCTTTGCCTAGGCCAATGTCCGTAAGAGTTTTTCCAACGTTTTCTTCGAGAATTCTTATGGTTTCATGTCTTAGGTTTAGATCTGTTATCCATTGTGAGTTGATTTTTGTGAGAGGTGAGAGGTGTGGATCTAGTTTCAGTCTTCTACATATGGCCATCCAGTTTTCCCAGCACCATTTGTTGAATAGGGAATCTTTTCCCCAGTGTACGTTTTTTTGGAATTTGTCAAAGATCAGGTGACTGTATGAGGTTGGTTTTATATTTGGGTTCTCAGTCCTGTTCCATTGGTCTACGTCTCTGTTCTTGTGCCAATACCATGCAGTTTTGGTTACTATAGCCTTATAGTATAGCTTGAAGTCAAACAACCCTATTAAAAAATGGGCAAAGGGCATGAACAGAAACTTTTCCAAAGAAGACAGAATAATAGCCAGCAAACATATAAAAAATTGCTCAACTTCTCTCATCATCAGGGAAATGCAAATCAAAACCACAATGAGATATCACTTAACTCCAGTGAGATTGGCTCATATGAAAAAATCCCCAAACAACAAATGTTGGCTGGGATGTGGACAGATAGGAACGCTCATACACTGCTGGTGGGACTGCAAATTAGTATAACCTCTATGGAAAGTAATATGGAGATACTTCAAAGAATTAAAAGTAGAATTACCATTTGACCCAACAATCCCACTACTGGGTATTTACCCAAAGGAAAAAAAGACATTTTATAATAAAGACATCTGCTCGCAAATGTTTATAGCAGCACAATTCACAATTGCAAAGTTGTGGAAACAACCCAGGTGCCCATCAATACACGAGTGGATTAATAAAATGTGGTATATGTATACCATGGAGTATTACTCAGCAATAAGGAACAATAGTGAATTAACACATCTGGTATTATCCTGGTTGGAGCTAGAACCCATTCTTCGAAGTGAAGTGTCACAGGAATGGAAAAACAAGCACCACTGGTACTCACCATCAAATTGGCACTAACTGATCAACACCTACATCACACAGGGCAATAATATTCATCAGGGTGCGGGCAGGAGGGAGGGGGTGGAGGGCCTGGGAAAAACTCTCACTGAATGGATGCGGGGAGCACAGTTTGGGAGATGACCACGATTGTAGCTCTGACACGGTAGTGCATGGGCGATATATATAACCAAAGTGTTGTACCCCCATAATATTCTGAAATTAAAAAAAAAAAAAATCCTGTTCTGAGGCAAGTTACTCAACTTCCTAAGCCTCTGTTTTCTCACCTTCAAATGAATACAATGAGATCCCTCAGTTAGAAGTTGGTTATGAAAGTTGAATTATAAATTACATATATGGCATTAAATGCGGTTCCTAAAAGAAATGCTGTTTATCTGAGGAGAAATATGCTTTTGGTTAAAAAAAGTGCAAAACAATAGGAACAGCCTATTTTTATAATTATTGAAAGCATGTTAGGCTTATAGCATCAAGTTATAGAACATAAAATGTGTCATTTATGATTTAGGAACTGACCATATTTTATATTTGAGTTGGGAGGGTTCTGGATGGCATGCAATGCCTCTAAATATGCTTTAAGCTGCTAGTTGTTATGACTTGGGTTTTCTGTTGGTCAGAAATATGACCCTTTAAAAATGGAATTTTTACCTTCACCTTCAGTTTCCACAGTATGAGTATCTACTGTAGTTATAAATAGGTTCTAATGTTTATTTCTTTAGTGGCTTCATTGAAAGAAGTTAAGTAGTTGGATAATATATATTACAAAACTGCTGAAAAATTGCTAAAATATTGTGGCACGGACATTGCCATCTTAGGACTTTCCCATTTCAGTCAAGTTTCTTTTATAAAATTACATTTATTTAAATAACAAGGTAAACCAAGTTGTGTTCTAAAAATGTTTCTAATAGACACAATTTTCTAACAAATCTAAGCACCTCCATTTAAACAAATTTTGTTTTTGCTTGTAGCCACACTAAAAGAGAAAAAAGTCCACAAAATTGTAAGACAACTAAAGAGAATTGGATTTTAACAAATAAAATGAAAAATGTATTAGGATTTACAATATGAATCATAAAGAGAATACAATTCAACAACCTCTTATTTCTAGATATCAGCATAATAGCTGATGTTAATGGGAAACTTAAACTGTGTATTATAAATGCAATAAAATGGCCATGTTTATAAATGATTAATGCAATTTATACTTCGATATGTATCAGAAAAAATGATAAAAATGGCCAGTCATAATTTTTGGTTAATCAATTATTACTAACCAGGAAATTAACATGGTTTTGCCTTGAAGCGATTATTGCTTCTAGTGGCAAAAGAAAGGATGAACAATATAGTTCAAAGGTAGAAAAAAATCCCTTATTTTAGGATATTTCCCTTAAACTTGTATCTATTCAAAGTGTATCGTGTTTAGGATTGCATAAAAACTGATACAAAAAGGATCTGACAACAGGATCTGAGGATTGTTGCTATATATCAGTGTGAAAAAAGGATCTGTCTTCTTTATCAGTCTACCTGGAAGTATAACATATTTCTGTGTTACTCTAGATTTCACAATATTTGTCTTTTTCCCCCCTTAATACTTTATGATCCACCTTTACAATATATTTTATCTTCCCACTATAATTTTATTATAAGCCAAGTCAAATTGATTTGATTATTGAATCATAATAACCATAACAATTTTGAAGAATATTTATAGGAAAAAGTGAGAAAAATGGTGATCCATAACATTCACCTTCCTTCTAAGACTATTCAATTTACTCAATTTCATTTGCTCTGTGATGGAAGTTAAAGGTTTGATTTTTGTAGTTTTAGTAGTTGAAAAAAGCTGATATCAAAAAAGCATTCTTGATTTTCAATCTACTGTGAAATATAGGGACTTCAAACTTTAAGAGGTCTTTTATTTTTAATGACAGCCTCATAATATTCTGGCAACTATTGGCACAATGAAGAATATATTTTAATTTATTTTAATTTTAATGGTACCCCAAATTGTCTAAACTTTCTTCTTTAATGTTCAGTGGGATGCTATTGGGTAGAATTATATATCTGGTGATGTCCTAACAAGGATCCAATTAAAAAGTTCTATTAATTTTTAAATTATTCAAATAACCAAAATTCTTTTAGGCTTTGTGCCTTTAATTTTAATGACTTCAACTACATTTTTAGCATAATAAATCTAGAAAGCACAATATCTATATGACATAATAAAACCCAGGATAATTATACTATTGTTAACAATAATGATAACATCCATAATTAATAAGCATTTACTATGTAGAAGTGGTTTACAAACATTATCTCTCTTCATCTTTATAATAACCCCCATTAGTAGGTATATTACTCAGGGTTCTCCAGAGAGACAGCACTGGTAGTATAGACAGATAGATAGATATGTAGGTAAGAGGGGATTTATCAGGAAAATTCATCCACACAATTATGGAGGCTGAGAAGTATGGTGAGACAGGCCATCTGTAAGCTGGAGACCCTGGGATGCAGGTAGCATGGCTTGGTTCAGGTCCAAAGGCCTCAGAACTAGAGAAGCTGATGGTGTAACTCTCAGTCTGAGGCCGAAGTTCAGAGAACCAAGGCGGCCGTCGGAGTCCAAAGGCAGGAGCCTGAAGGTGGTGTCCAGTTACAGCAGAGGAAGAGTGTATTCTGGACCTAAAATTAACCGTCACCGTAGGCTACCGTTATTATTTCTATTTTGAAGATGAATAAACTACTTTAAAATAGCTTTAAAAGATTAAGTAACATGCCACGGGGCATGCAATAATTTATGGAGTTCAGATTTCAAGCCACGCAGTGTAATTCCAGATTTTCCCTCATCACACGCTGTAGAGATTCTGAGGAGAATGGAGGTCACGCGACTATGACCTTTTGTCGTCCTCTGCTATGTGTGAATGAGTTGAGGACGCGTGACATGACTCACATGGTCCAGGTGTCATCTCTTCCATGCAACTTTTCTCTTTTATCTTAATAAGACTTTGCTTCGAGTAGATTTTTTACCTAGGAACTAAAATGATTCTAAAAGAGGTAAAGTTTGCATAAGTACATTGAATTATTTCTTATTATACTGAAAAGTATTTTATCAGGCTATTTAGGTTTATTTCCACAGATATTGGGAACTAAAATAGTACAGTATAATAACAAAAGGGATGAAAATGTCCTAATTGGATATCGACTTCATGGCCTTTTACTTATTAACCCTAGAATACAAAGGAACATATAAATAATTATATTTGGGGTTTGTTTTGTTTTGTTGCTTGAGGGGTGTTGTCTTCAATAAATCTTATTACTCTAATTTTTATTTTTTAGGGCTTTTTTGTGGGTGAGGTAGAAGGGAAGAGGACCAATATGAGACAAATGGTAGACTTGAAAAAGATCTCGAGCCTATAAGATTATGTTGATTATTGATTTCTTGAAAATAATATTTTATCCTATTAGATGAAGATATTAGAAAAGATGAGTCTATAATTATTTTTACTCATATATTAATTACAGATATAGCCAATTTACTTTTTGAATTTTTATAAAAGGACCAGAATTCTAACTACTAAAGTCATCCCTTATTGTGACAACTGGTAAAGAATGTATACCATTTTGAAATGTCTAAGTATAAGAAGACAGGCTAAGTTGATCTATACTGTATATTTTAAATAAAATATTTATGACTTCTTTTCTTCTGTAGCTGGAGTAATAATGGATGGTTTTTGCCTCCTTAAAATATATGCATATATTTATGTGCATCTATACAGAAGAATTTTATAAAATATCTCTTTTGGTTTTAATAATTATTAGACTCAATTCCCTTGGTGAAGATTAATAATATTGGGGGGTTATTTTTGATAAGAATATGGAGGAAACATTAAAATTATTAAAAGGCATGTAATTCTTTTTAGGTTTACAAACTCTCTAACTAATTAGTTCCAGAATTTTTGTATGTCCTAAAGGTAAATACATTTTATATTATTTTATTTTGAGTTCACTTTTTTATTAAAACAAGTATGTTTCAAACCCATAAATCAAGCAGGAATATGCTACATTTAAATTTAGTACATATTCTTAATCTATTACTCTAAAAAAGCAAAGTTGGAGAGAATCATAGAATGCGTGATACTAACAGGGAATTTAAAGATTGACTAATCCCTCCCTTTCGTCTTGAAACTGTGTCCCACAGAGGATTAATGATTTATTCAAGATGAGTCTTTTTGTCTTATTCTTAGTCTAGTACTCTTTCAACTATATTATTCCAAAAATATGATTTGATTCAAGATACTAGAAAGACAATGGTAATAGTTAAAAAGATTTAAAAAAAATTATATGCCTATATGTATACTTAGATATTTGTTCTCATTCACCCGTCAGAAGAAAATTAAACAATATTAATGCTAAAATTCATATGTGATCCAGTTGTAATCTAAAGTCACCAAATATTTATAAAATATTATCTAATTTGACATGAGCTTTACGTTCTTGTTCAGAGTAGTGTGTCCTGTTTTGCAAAGAAAAAGTGGAAAAGATATGAAGTTGTACTTGACATACCTATAGACATATCTTCTACATTGCATGGGTAGAAAAATGAAATGAAGAAAGGACCAGACTATATAAATATATCATTGATATCATTGTTCACATAGTGAATATGTAGCTTAACTTCACATCTATGCATTTCATTGTTGTTTCATGTACTTAGAAATTACATGTCATAGTGATAAATCTTTGTAATTAAAATTGTATCATGCTTCAAATGCAGGCCTATGGTGCTCAGGGAAAAGGGATGAATCAAGAATTAGTGTCTTGGCTCAAGTGCCTCTTAAAAATTAAAAAAAATCTAACTGTCACTTATGTAAAATAAATACATCAGAGGTCACAATATAGGTTATCAACTCCTTTGTGATTTTACTGAAGATCATTGGTGCATAATTTAAGTAGCTACCTAATTGTTTTATGTATTTAATAGTATTACTATGGGCAGTGACTTCTGTTATATTCGGTTGATTATTACATATAAAATATTGAAAAAATATTTAAAACAATAGTATTTGCTGAGCCACTTTTATGTCACCTTTAATGTCTAATTTAAATTTTAATCAGGGAGAGATGTAGTGTAAATTTTCAGGTCATTTACATTTTAATCTATTAAAATATGGCTTAGTAAGAGATATTCAATGCCAAAGAAGACTTTGAAACATTTTCCTTCTGAATCACAAATTCTTAGATTTTCAATAAGAAATGAACAGTAATGTATAATCCTCAAATTAATAGATATTGAAGCTCCTAAGCTATAGTATGTTTCTGAATGTCACATGCATAGATAAACATAGAATGATGACCTCCAAATAGCTTTCTTTCTAAAAATCATTTCTAATTATAATTGCAAATGACTATTTAAGCCAACTAATTTGTAAAGTAGAAAAAGTCCTTTAAAACCAGTGTAATAAATTAGTGAGTTACAAAGGACACAGTTGAAAATCCATACATGTCTATAATGTTTGTATTCTGTTGCCATTTACAGTTTTCTGATTATCACTTTACCCAGGAAAAAATGTAAAATAATCATAAGTATTAAGTAGTTCTTGTGTATCCAAGAAACATAAGCCTTGAGCATAAAGTCAGAAATGGTTTGGGGAAGGCAAAGTCATAAAAATAGAGCTCAGAAATAGAATGATTGAAAGATTATTAATCCAGAAATACAAATTTTGCCTGAGAATGTTGATTTATGATTGCAATTCAAATCCAGCCTGTGTGTTCTAGATGAGAAAGTATTTTTCTAGATTATAAATACGTCCAACATTCTTTCTTCCAGTCATAGCAGCATGAAATAGTAAAAATAGCCTGAGCTTTGAAATCTGATAATTTGAAATTTGATACCAGGACTGCAACCAAGAAGGGAAACTCAGAATCACTTAAGTTCTGTTCCTTAGTTTTCTCATTTGAATGTGAGAATTAAATGAAAAGATGCCTACAAATTGCCTAGCATAGTGCTTAGAACAAAATAAATGTTAGTTCCCTTCCTATTTCCACCTTCCTTATACAGTTCTCAATGAAGTAACAGTATTTAAAAGTATTAATTTATTAGTTAGTCCTTGCCACATCTATTTAAGATGTGTTCTTCATTGGTTGCTAGTTGGCAGATATAGTTGATTTTTAGTAAAGTCTAATCTCACTAGTAACCAGAAGATTCATATTCTCATCCCACCTGTACCTTAGATAAATCACCTAATACCTCTTGTACTGAGTTTTCAATTCTGAAATGAAAGTGGAATTTTCTTAGTTGTTTTTTTCTTTCTTTCCTGTGTTATTTGATAATACCTACCTGCTACCTATCTTCTTGGAAAAGTTCTGAGGCAAAATGTGAGTCACATTTTCTTAGTGCCAAAGTTCCCTCCTTAGAACAAGTGAGGACACGACATCACCCCTTCCAATTCAGTAGAGAAAGGTGCTGTATTTTTGCTTTCTGAGCACTTGGGAACTGAAGTTCAAGCATTTAATTAAAAAATGTAACTCTATGTGCATATCTTGGGACTTCTATTAGGGTTTAATTGTTCAGAATGTGTTTATTTCCTTACATAGGGATAACAACATGCTATAGTAAAGTATCCAAATGCATTTACATTTAGCTAAATGTCATTAAACATGACCCATTATTCTTTCAATAAATTACTTTATTTCCCTGCTAAGGCTCAAGAAGAGTGAGACAAAACAAAACAAAAAGCTTAGGATGACTTTTAGGGAGGGAAAAAAAAGAACATGAACTGAGTAACAAAACCAATTTAGTTGGTTCTAAATACTGAGGTTCAGCCAAGGCATCCCAGTGGTGCCAAGAAAATCCTATTCATTGTTCATTTCTTAATTTCTTAGTTCCTCTCAAAGTATTCAAATGTCCCTGCTGGGTAGACCTACCAATTCAGCTAAGAATTTCTTTCCTTGAGATTACTTTTATATGTATTTGAAACTCATTAATCATTGCTTCCTTTTAAATCTCCATTCCACAAGAAAATAAGATTTGAATGCCTAGATATTTCATAATTAGTTCTAAATAAGCAGAAACAATACAAAGTATATTTTTCATCCTTCCCCACTTGCTGAACTTGCATCAAGGATATTTAGATGACTTATTTTAAATGGCTAATAAGTATTTTCTGCGGCTTTTAAAAATGATTAAAACACCCACTTACTGTGTGCTTGAGAACTTGAACTTCTAAAGAAAGGGCAGCCTAGTGCTGTTAGTGTTTTTGGTAGCTCGATTACTATAACACGGCTGGGTCTCTCTGTCAGTATGTAAAAAAGAAATGAACCATGTACTGTCAAAACAGTGGTGATGTGAGACACCTGCGGAGTCAGTTTGGTTTGCAGTCTCGGTAACTACAGGAAGCTTGGGGGTTACATTCTAAAATTAGAATCTTTACTCCAAAGATCAAAACTTAGGCGAGCATCTTAGTGGCATTTCACACATGTTTTTAGACTTACTTCATCTTTGTGTGTATTATTTTACTCCATAATTAAGGTAAGTGACAACTTAGACTCTTTGATTGCTTAGAACCACCGTAAAAGTTCTTAAATAGGTTTTGTATTCTTGTATACAAGACCAAAGTTTTTCTAATATAAAGCAAATAATGACCATGGCTCTCTTGTTTGCATGGCATGAAAAAATATTTAAAAATTATTTCTCTATTCTTGCTTCAACCCCTTGAATTCTGTGACTTAGAGAAATGTTATAGTATGTGAAACATTATTCTTATGTTAGAAAACAGAATCAATTTTCTGTAAAATAATTGTAATAATGAACCTATGCAGATGAACAGGTCGTAACTATTTCAAAGTTTCAAAAAGAAAATAAATACAGACACATACCTAGAACTAAGTAAAGACAAGTAAGAAGACCAGAGAGGAACATAGCAAAATAGCCTCATAAATAGATAATAGAAAGAGAAGTTATGTGTGTGTATATATACATATTATTTCTCTCTATATGAATATATGTATATGTTTATAGATGCATATGTATGTATACTTACAAAGCTACATACATGTGTGTGTGTGCATAATCTCTAACTATTATGCATAACCATGCACACTGTGTGTCATTGACACATATCCAAGGAGCAACATAATCAACTTGTTATAATGCTACTTTTCTATTCATAGTGTAAAAATGACATTTGGCTTCCAAGAATTCATTTTTATATAAAATTAATTTTTATAGAAAACAGTGTGGAACTCAGTAGACAGAATGGCAAATAAGTAATCCATATGTGTTTATGTCTGTCAGCATGGCACTGAAACATTTTAAGTGTCATGGGAAATGTGCCCACAGGCCGAAATGAGTGTACAAAGGCATCACATGGGGAGAACATGCTGGAGGGGTTTTATTTGATGTTTTCAAACTGCTCTAGGGTCTGTCTTGTAAGAACCCTTTTGGTTTTCTTTCTTTTTTATTATTTTTTATTTTTTTATATTTTAAAACTCATGGCTTTCTTTTGAAACATCCTGCCAAGAGAAAGAGTAAGAGAGTAAATTACAAATGAACTATGCAATCATATTCTCCCTTCCTCTGTCTCTCTGTCTCTGTCACACACACACTTATCCCTAAGATAAACATTCAGCTTCTGCATGTGCGACTACAGAGGTACCTGCAAAAGTCAACAGTCAAGATCTGTGAAATCACATACCCAGAATTTGAGATCACAAACTGTACTGAGGGAAGAATATAGAAAACATGGCACTGAAGTGAATAGCCATTACATGTACCTGAGAAGTTTTATTTTTGTTTGCTTATTGGTGTGTGTGTATGTGTGTGTATTTATTTAATGCTATTGGATTTACACTTTTTTCCTACTAAAGGGGGATAATTAAAATAGCTCTCTCCCTTATAGTATTAACCTCTATCATCAAAGATTGAAACCAGGTTTTGGCTTGCCCCAATTTTACACCTAAGATATTGTTTTGGGAGCTATAGATTAGGAGAAAGTATTCTGCAAAATGTCTTTTTAATACACCATGTAAAGCTAATTTGTATTTTCAAAACTTCACAAAAACATTCAAGATTCTATAAGTTACTCAAGTAATTACTTCTTCACAACACAAGCATAGTTTTGATGCCATATTAATATCATTTTCTTGTCAAGAGTCCTTCATTTTTTTCCTCCTTAAACTAAAGCTGGACAGCCATGGGAAGCTTAATATAACTTTATTCATAATACTGAGCTTTCAAATAGTGAATACATCTTGACGGCTTGCTGGTAAGAGGCATGCTCTTTTTCCTTCCAGGAAGAAAGCATGCTGCTAAACCTCTGTTTGCGCACAAGAGGTTTTTTTCAGGGGAGTTTATGTTCTGTGGTTTAGAAGTCAGAGCTCTCTTATGAGGGCTAGCCCCCAGGCTGGCATTTGGTAACTGTGAAAAAACAGGTGCAGTCCTCTAGTGTTCACGTTGCTGGCTTCTCCATGTATCAATGGTAGTTTTGTTCCGTGCAGTGAGTGGGTTGGGGGTGGTGGGGTGTTGTTGGCTCTGCTGAGAACAAACCTATTCTTAATTAAAGGTTATAATTTTTGTTCTCGGGGAAAATTCAAAAATATAATCCTACATACAGATGAAGTTCAGGGCATGAAATTTAACAAGTTTTTTTTTTTTATTCATGCAAAGGTCTCAGTGAAATTTAACAAATCATCAGTGCCCTGTCTCTGTCCTTAGTGAATTGTTCTTTCTGGTATTGGGATGTGTGAATATTCTAGGTGTGTGACCTGCAATAAATGGTGGTGTTTCTGAAGCAGACCTTTTCCAGAATTTCGGGAGGATAGGAAATACAGTACTTAAATTTCCCCTTCTTCTCTGAGTGCCTTAGAATTATGTGAAAAATGAGTGTTTGTGATGTACCCTTGTATGTATTATAAAGGCATATTAATCTATTTTAATAGAAGAAATTACATAGAAAAGTATGCCTTATTTACTACTGTATTTTTGCAAACAGTTACGATAATTAAGTAGTATTTACCCTCCTTATAAGTGTAATATTTTAGAGATGGATGGGACCAAGTCCCTTAATTTACAGACAAGGAAAACCAACTAACCAGCCAACCAACTGAGGTCTAGAGAAGAAAAATGACTTTTTGAAGTACTTTCAGAGTCATGTATAGAACTGATTGTTCTGTCCACTGGTTTTATTTTCCTCACTCTACATTTGTGTTTCCCAGAGTCTAAAGCTTATACGGCTGTCATGCTTTTTTGCTTGAAGGCATTCTATTAATGTGGAGCCTGATGATTTTCTATTTATTTTAGAATCTCATTATTTACATAAATGGAGCAGTAGATGGAAACCTTCTTATTATTTCAGAGGCCAGAATGAAAACAAATGTCCTTCCCATTGCTTTGGTGTTAGTGTTATACCTTTATGTCTTAAAAAAGTGTAATGCCTATTTCGTTTAATTAATGAAATTAGGGTAAATATATATGTTTGTAAAATGAACAGAATATGTCCACGTTATATTTACATTTTCACATTAACTGGCCATTTCTTTTAATTTATTAATAATGAAATTCTATAGCCAGGAACTTACTTTCAAAATTATGCAGAATATATTTTAGCCAATAAATCACTATCTTCACTTTTCCCTCCACCTAAAACCTAAACCTATCAATAATTGCAGCACTTATGTTAGGAGATGTAGTTTAGTTAAGTCTTTCATGTAGTCATTTACAATTATGTAATGGAAACAAAAATCACCTCTATTAAATTTTGTACCCCATTTAGCTTAAAGTCCATGTTCTCATAGAGAAAGTCATTTGGCTTTCTCATGTGTAGCTTATGAAATTTTTCTCATTGCATTAGAGTTATATTTCCCATATTTGGAAGGTCTTATGTGTTAGTACACAGTGGCATAGATTAATATATTGACTTAAGTATAACCTAGGAAAGAACAGTTCTTGGGGAGACAGTGCATAAAACAGTGAAGCAGTCACTGAGGAAGTAAGTTAGGAAGTGTCTGGTGTGCTGGTCAGAGAGAAGAACCAGATTGGATGATGACAGAAGCAGCCCGTATAGAGCAAAATTAAGGCATAAATTACCTGGGCATAAAACTGGATTGGGTTTGGAGAAAATGTTTAAAAATAGGGAATTATAGATAAGGATGGTATAAACACAAAGAAAGGTTTTTCTTAGTTCTATTTTAGGGGTTTGGTGAGTTGAGTGATGGGGTGAGAAGCTTGTAACGGCAGCTGTATAATGATGCTTTTCTGTTTAGTAAGTCTTTAGGCAGTTTATATGGGTCATTCAGAAAAGGATTTTGATGAAAGAATATTGGATTAAATTAGTTACTGAGATGAAAGGAGTTGATGTCTATAAAATTCTATTCATGGTGCCTAATATTCATCATCCCACTTCCTTTCAATTATAGTGTATTTTAACCGGGACAAGTGGTGTGGATGCAGATGGAAAGGTGCTATAGTATATGATGCCTGACACTGTGTTGAGACTTAAGGAAATATCAGAGACTGGGGTAAATACTTGTCAAATCAGATACAGAGGGTTTAAATTAGGCATGGTAGAGACAACTAGTTACTCACCAATATCAGTTTTCTCTTCTTCCAGAGGATATGGTTAAAACAAATTTTCCAGTGTCCTTTGCAGTTTAGTGTGGTTATATAACTAAATTTTAGTCAATAAAATGTGAGTTGATATGTCATGTCCCGTTTTTAAACCTAGCCCATAAATGTTTTTAAATATGTCCTCCCCTGTTCTTCACCCCTATGAAAAGCACCCCTTGAAAATGACAGGTCGAAGGCCACAGAGTGACCATCATCCTGGATCCCTGATGACTATGAGGAGTATATATTATCGTGAGCCCTTGCCTGTCAATCGGGAATACCTCTCCCATACCCTTTTCATAAGATTTACATGAGCAAGAAATTTCTAACTCCCTATGTTTGGTCATTATGCATTTTTGAGTCTTCTAATGACAGCAGCTGATATAACCCCAAGTAATTCTGTGGTTGTGTAAGAAAGAAAAGACCTGACCTAGTAAAAATTCTGATGCTAGTGTAATGTTATGCCATCGGTGGACTTGTGACAGTCCTCCACCTTGCATGCAGACACAAGGGGCTACATTGTGGACAATGTGAAACAATCATGAAAGCCAGTCTTTTTCTTTTTTTTTAATCACCATGCACCATTAATGTTAAACAATGTCAATTATAAAATATACCTTTGTGGAAAATATTTTTTACTAATCCAAGTCCCCCCAAAACTCTGTGGTTACTGTTGAGTTTTAAAAATATATATATAAGCTTCAAATTAGCACATTTTAGTTATTTATCCTTTAATAAACATTATTTTACATGGATGTTAATTTAGAAAACTCCTAATCCTACAGTTGGTCCCTCTATATAGAGGCTCAGCTATATACTTTGGTTTGGAGAGTACATTTGTTCAAACTGATTTAAAATTGTTCTGGGTGCAGTTCATGTAACCTTGTGGTATTATATATCTTTGTGTTTAATCCCTGTGCATATGTGGTATTAGATATCCCTGCAGTTTCAAATTTAACAGTATTTAGCAGTGACAAAGAAATAGAACTTGAGTCATTTGAAGTCTATTATTCTATATGATTACTTGTTGTCCTTTGTATTGAAATTTATAAAATGGTAAAACTGAGTTCAAACTGTGGATGTACTATTTTGTTTAATTAGCAATTTTTAGTTTAAATATGAAATATCTTATTGATTTTGAATAATATATTAAAATTAAGATGTTGTCTTTATTTTAAATCAATTATTTTAAAACCAAAAACCCAATCAAGAAAACAATGATTACTACATGATTATTACTGAAAATAATCTTATATCGAGGAGGTGTTTGCTCAAAGTGTCGAATACACTACATATACCACTGCAATGGAGAATATTTTTTCCCTTTTGATGCACTCTTTAAGTTCTACTACAAAATTAATAGTGACAAGTAGCTGCAATACAACCCATAGTCCATTGCAATAGATTGTATAAATAATAACGTTCTACGTTTGTGTCATTTATTTATATAGGGGACTAGGTGAGAAAGTGTGTGTATAACTGTAACAACACTACTGGAAAAGTAAATCCAAAAGCATGTTCAATTGAATACTGACCAGTATTGTCATTTTGAAATATAAAAACAAATATAATATGTATCTAAACAATTATGGCTCAACTTCCAGCTTGGCTCTAGTTTCAGTATTATCAAATTTTAGAGCTAAAGTGGAATTTGAGGACAGAACTAATGTTTATTGAGTGTCCATTGCATACTCTTATTATTTGATTTTTCATAACAACAATATTTATAGATTAGGTTGCTGTGGCTTAGAGTTAAAAGAGTTTGCTTAGTCACTTAACTTGCTCTCAGCATAATTGAAATTGGAATTTCAGACTTTCTCCTCCAAGGCTTATTATGTCATAAGTTGCATTAATGTCTTATAAATGGCACCTTTGAAACACAACTTCTGTGTTCTTTCCACTCTGCCCATATAATCTGAGCCATTGGGCTGATCACTTGGAATGAAATAGGTGACCAGTAAATATTTGCTGGAAGTTGGTAAACTGGGAGCCCAATGGAGTTAGATAAATTGGCCAGCCTCACATTGCTCCTTTGCCTATTAAAGAGTATAATAGATGTCTATTAATTCTGTACCTAAAACATTCCACAAGATCATTTGCTTTGGAAAAGCATGTATTCAGGAGACAGGTACTTTGGGATGCCTAATATTCCATTACAGCATGGACATACTAGCTTTTCTTTTTTTCAATTTATGCCATTTTCTTAATAACTCTTGAAGCTCTTAAATCTTCCATTATTAAGGAATATAAGACTGATAACAAATTTGCTACAGGTAGTTCTAATTATGCATATTTTGTTAGTTTGGTAACCAAATTGAAAAATTTTCTCTATCCACAAGCTCAACTCTGTGTCACTTTCATAATGCATTTTATTTTGTACAAAAACACCTTCATCTAAAACATCCTCCAAGGACATTTTGAAAAAAAAAAAAGCAGTGGTAAAAGGATTGGCAATCGATATATTAAGTTAAAAATATTAATGTATATTTGATTGTTGGGATTATGTAAGATCATGATAGGAAAAAGAACAAGAATTTACCATGTACAAAGCAATTTGGTGTTCACTGAAGCAAAAATAATTTTATAATCTATATTTCAGCGATTCTAAATTCAAACTATAGTATTTTTCTCTGTAAATACTTATGTGCTGTGTGTGAAGATGGGTCTTATTTTAGAGGTACTCAGTTATGTCAGACACTGTGCTTTCTGGTAATATCTAGCAGCCTATGGCCATCATTAAAAGAGAATTGGTAAGTTAACAAATATAAAAGGGGGAGAGAAAGGAAAAAATGTGTGTATATGTGTGTGTTTGTGTGTTACACAGCTACGCTATTACCCTTGTCAAGCCTGGCACTTTTGTGGCCCCAAGACATTCCTAGTCCTAGCCAACTGACAACCACCTCCCTTCAGCACTTTCCTGTCTTTCCCTCCACAATAGATCACGGTTTTCTTTGGCCTTTGCCTTTTCAGCTGGCTGTGAGGCTTGAAATTTCTTAGTGTTGCATTTCAGTTTTATCTGGCTCTACTTAACTGGGGCAAGGAGTAGAGTTTAAGGTTAAATGCAGAATATTACAAGATAAGTTCCTCCAATTAAAAATAAATTTATTACACTCTAGACTCAAAAGAGTACAAAGGAAAAAAAACACAAGTGTGAAATAGAAATGCCTTCCTACTCCGCTCCCCATTTATTGTGTAACATTGTACATCTTGTTAAAACAAAATACATTATAATCTCAGATAATGCTCAATATTACTATGTACTTATCTCTGTAATTTTTAAAAGCAGCCTTACTTTGTTTCCAATGTGGTTTTATTTCATCTTGCCAAAATGATAGAAGCAGGAATAAGTTGGTAGTGTTTACATCTTTGACAAAAATGGTAAATTAATCTTTCTAGGGTTTATCTGTTGATAAAATTTCACTAATATTAATGCCAGTTGAGCAAGGAAGATGTTATTAAAAAGAAGTGTTTTCCTACCAGGTGGATGGCTGTTACTAGGTGGTATTTTCTTCCTGTGTGTGTAACAAATTGTCTCCAACTACAGTACTCCTGAATTGCAAAGTTCTATTACTGCTTTTGGAACACATTGATGATGTGTTGAAAAGGAAACGTTTCACAACATTCATTGTTCTATCATTAGGCAGTTATTATTTATTAATTTTCTTTAACCACCCTTTCAAGCTCAGACACTTTATTATTTCCAGGTGAAAAAAAAGTATTTTCTAAAATACCCACAGAGAAATTTAGAAATAGTGGTACAATTAGCTTGGAGAGGAAAATGGATGGATGGGGATAAAGATGATTCCTTAATCCTTGGCCCTTCTTCTGCCGTAGTTAAGATCATTTTTGTTTCACTTCCTTTACATTAAAAGAGCTGGATGTCAATATGTAATTTTTTATTACTATAAATAGGTGACTTTTAGCTACGTGACCATGACCAAAGAAACACTACCAACTTATTTCTGCTCGTATCTCTGGATGCTGTCCACAATTTTTTTTTTTGTTTTGTTTGCTTTTCTGTTACTTTCTGTATAGCAAGAGGTATGTTATCTTTGTTCTTCTTTAAACATAATCTATAGCCAATCACTATATTCATCTGATCAATTTAGTACAATATGTATCTAGCACCCTTGATGAAACAAATATATATATAAAAAATATATATATATAAATATATAGAATATTCAAATGATAACTTATATTTCATCTTTTATCTGCTTTTCCATTTTTTAATATCTAAATTTTACTGGATATGAAATGAATGTAATATAACATTTTTTGAGTAAAAATTCATGGGGTTCCCTGTTATCATACCAGACCCTGGAAAACTACCAGGTTGCAACAGTATCATCCCTCAAGGTCTGGTGTGTGCCATAGAATTCCTGCCAACAGCCTCAAGATGCTCAGTTCCTACTGGACTACAGAGGACTAGTATAAGCAAGTCCTTCGAAAATCTTGTAGTAAGAACGCAGACATGGGAACCTAGTGTGAGGTTTCCATGAGAATGGCAAACTTGAAACAACCTCTCCTAACTGGAACAATACTCAAATGAAGAGTTAGGTTATGAACAACCTCTGAAAAGCCAGATCCACTTGTGGAAACACAGGAAAGGGTATATCTCTGCATACCAACTCCTACGCTCCACTTGAACCTTTTCATTTTCTGCTGCTCGGCCAGGCAGCACAAGGCATGCTCGCCATGCCCATCTCATTAAGATCCATTGCTCTAAGTCTTGCCTAATATCTGTAATTTATGTCCCATTGCTTTCAATTTCCTCATGGCTGTCCATTCTTTTACAACCAAACTTCTTGAGTCATCTGCACATTTTGTCATCATTTTCTCATATTCCGTTCAACTTTCAAATCACATCATTTGACCAAACCCTTTTTTAAATATCAGTGACTTCCATGTTGTCAAATTCAATGGATGATGTTGATATAGTTTGAATGTTTGTCCCCTCCAAATCTCATGTTGAAATTTGATCTCCGGTGTTGGAGGTGGGGCCTAGTGGGAGGTGTTTGTGTCATGGAGGCAGATCTTGTGAATGACTTGGTGCCCTCCTTGTGGTAATGAGTGAGTTCTCACTCTGTTAGTTCCTGCAAAAGCTGGTTGTTTAAAAAAGCCTGGCACCCTTCCTCTCTTTTGCTCCTTCCTTCCCCATGTGACATGCCTGCTCCCCTTTCACCTTCTGCCTTGATTGGAAGCTCCCTGAAGCCCTCACTAGAAGCTGATGCTGATACCATGTTTCTTGTACAGCCTGCAGAACCATGAACCAAATAAACCTCTTTTCTTTATAAATTATCCAATTTCAGGTATTCCTTTATAGCAACACAAAACAGACTAACACAGAAGTCATATCCCATCATCTCTCAACAAGTTATCCATCATTTTTTGGCAGATTTTCTCTCCTAGCTTCTCATGGGTCTACATTCTTTAGATTTTCTTCTCTCTTCTCTAGATGTTTTGTTTTGAGTCTGCTTTGCAGGCTCATCCTCATCTATCAGACATACAAATATTATGGCAACTTACTTATATGTAAAAAATCCTAAGTATTATATCAGAATTCTCCTCTGAACTCCAGACTCACAAATCCAAATGTACATCTAGAATTTACCTAGGATAACTAATATATATATTCTATTTTAATGTCCCCAGAGCTCAATTCTTGAACTGCATTTCTCACCTTCCAACTAGTTCATCTATTGTTCTACATTTGATTGCTTAAATTAGAAACCTCAAATTCATGCTTGATTTTTCCCCAATCCCTATCTAATTTTTCAATAAGTCCTATCAATTTACTGGAAAATTGTATCTGGAATCCATTTATATCTTTTCATCTCCACTGTCACTATCATAGTCTAAACTATCATTAGTTCTCACTTGACTATAGCAGTAGCCTTCTAACTAGCTTTGCAGCTTCTGTTGCCCACCTATAATTCGGTCTCTTTAGGGTACCAAAGTGATATTTTTAAATAATTATTCTGATGATGTCACAGAATCAAAGCCCCTAATACCTTCCATCTGCAGTTGAGTATAATACAAATTCCTTAATGCTGTCTGTAATGTCCTGCATAATCTTCCTCCCGCAAAGCTTACCTAGATCCTAACCAACCTCTTTCCATGCCAATTCTCCCTTCCTTCCTTTGATATTCCTAAAACTTTCCATTCCTAGAATATGCTAAAATGCTTTACTTTGCACATGCTTTTTCTTTTCCCTGAAATACTTTCCCACTACTCGTTATATGACAGACTGCTCTTCCTTCAATTCCTTCAGGTCCTGGTTTAAAGGTTATATCTTCTGACAACCTTTCCCTGACAACCCACAGCTCCCCATAATCTAAACTGGATTCACCATCCCACTCCCCATGAGCACTTACGTGCACCATGCATAATTGTTATTATTGTCTTCTTAGTAATTATCACAACCTGTAATTACCAATTTAACTTACTCAGTTATATTATTTCTAGTCCCCACTAGAGAGAAAGCCTGGTAAAAGTTGGGGCCATGTCTTTCTTACCACTACACTGCAATGCCTTGGAAAGAGCAATGATTTCTTAATATCTAAGACACCATCAATTGTAAGATGAACTGTAATTTTATGTAACATTAAAATAGAAAAAAATGTTGACAAACTATAATATAATTCCTTTGTATTACTTAGTATTGTAGAATATTTCTACATATTCAAACAGCCTTTTAATATTAGAATTATTAAGACAGGAATTTTTAGCTTGTCACTCTTGTTTATCCATAAAAAGACAAAAAACAATGAGCAAAATAAATTGTTTAACATACTCCTAAAGCTTCCTTACATTGATAATCTAACCTGTAGTCACTTTGAAGGTATTCATTTTCATTGTCTGTACCATCAAGAGCATTGGTGATTGGGTAGGTACTAAAAGGGTGCTCCAATCTAGTTCCTGGGATATTCTTACAAACTGTTGACAATCACTCTACAAGGTTAATGCTGGGGATGTCTTGATCTTACATATGGTGTTAGTGCAAAGTTTTTATACAACAAACTCCTGTTAAATCCTATTTCTTCCTCAAATAGTCCTTAACAATGTTTTGGTTGCTTAAACATCGAGGCGTTAACACTGTTCCCTCATGCCATTGGAAATAACAATCAAATTTGCTCATGTTACTACAAAGTCATGACTGCCAGCCAGCTAATAGCAATTATAACATGCACCCCAATTACAGGTATATTAAAATATTTTAAAAATTTCACGTTGGAATGGGTGAAATAAGGTAGCAGATAGTGACTGTTTCTTCTTCCTCCAACTCTTTTCCATGGCTAGTTTCTTCTCATTATTCACTGCTTGGTTCAGAAGCTATGACTCCAGAGGACCTTCCCTGATAACCTTATCTAAAGTATCCAGCATCCCTCCCCCTGCCCTGCTCCAGTCATTACCTATAAAATTATCCTGTCTGATATCATTCATAGCCCTTATTTTTATCTGATTTTTTTTGTTTATTTATGGGTATATTTTTTAAATTAAGAAGTAACATTTCAAACATGTTTATTATCTTTTGGTTTCCTCTAGAACAATTGTCTGAAGAGAACAGGAACCTCTCCTATCTCATTCTCTGATGAGATGCAAATTTGTTGAATGGATGGAGAGATGGAGAGATGGATGGTTTTCCTAACTTGATTTTTAGATTGACGTGTCAGTGGGACAATATGTTTGGCTTTTTTGTTTGTTTGTTTTTATCCTTCTATTTATTTTTTTGTCTCAAGAACTAGTCTTATCATACCCCTACACTCAGTGCATACTCTTGAGATACCTGGTGCAGCTCAGACCTAGCACTCCAAGCTGTTACTTTCATGGAATGAGAGGATCTTACTAGCCAGCAAGAAAGGTTATTTTCCAAAGTATATGTTAGGTCGGTTAATGGCAAGAAAGAGAGGGAAAAAAGGAAGTTCTGAGTAAAAGCAATTTCTGATACAGCTGAAGCTCAATCTAAAGATTTGCCTGTTTTGATGGAAGGAAAGG
Source organism: Daubentonia madagascariensis (assembly GCA_023783475.1). NCBI lineage: Eukaryota > Metazoa > Chordata > Mammalia > Primates > Daubentoniidae > Daubentonia > Daubentonia madagascariensis. Next base: position 681,413 of record JAKFHU010002088.1, read on the forward strand.
TACCAATCTTAGTAATGTGTAGTGAGAAGTCATAGTATTTATCAGGAAATTGAATATGCGTAAAGATACAAGATGATTTTTTTAAAAAGTTGGCATAAAGTTTTACTTATGTCTAATACAGGCAAAAATACAGGCATATTTATATTTGCATATCTTATACATTTGTGCTTAAAAATATACACTTGGGTAGATTGTAGTGTGTCATATATAAAACATTTCAATGTTAAGAAGCATAATTCAAAATATGTGTTTTCAGTATTTTCAGTAGCTCTATACTCTGTACTATATCATACTTTGTTGTTCAAAAGGGATCTGTACAAGGTGATAAACAAGACTGTCTAATTACATATCACTTGGCAAATAGAAAACAAAACACAATTCTGCTGGCATATAAAAGCTCATAGGCTTGAGTCAGTTCAAAGTTATAGGCAGAACACTGTAAAAGAAGTCACAGTTCCCTAAGAAATGTCAACAGCTTGCGAATAGCAGCTACAGGCTTTTTGTTTTCCAAGCAATTTAAAATTGCATACCACACATAGATGAGGAGTTTTGTGTAGGATAATTGGCAAACTCATCTTGCAGTGTTCTGGTCAAGGTTGAAATGTGACACACTAATGTATTTATGTTAGAGTTGGAGGTTTTAAAATTCTTGATTACAAAAAATAATTAACTGTAGGGAGTAATAAACAGCTCAGAGTGAAAGGTACCACCTTTCAGCATTTCGCTGCATGAGTAGGCACTCTTATTAACACCCATGAGATCTATCATGTAACATAGGAAGAAAGATAATACACATAGGTTCAATTTTAGGAACGAAAACTAAAGTGTTTAGCAAAGATAAGCTTGACTTGCACATTTATTAAGGGTGAAATCCTATAGTACAAGGTAAGAGTTTAGTAACAAATCCATTACGCTGTCAGACGTGCAATAAGCCAAAAGGGCTGTTTTGGAGATGGTCATATTTGACTATATTCTTTATTGATTAATTGCCTGTAACGTGACCCCAAATCAAATGACATTTTCATGTCAGTGCTTACATCAATTTAGTTTTTAAAACAATAATGATTTTTGTCAGATTTTTGTCTTTTACCACGGTGGATTAATTTAGAACCAAGCTTGAAACAAAATTACAATTTACACACACACACACACACACACACACACACACACACACGGAAAGAGGTTGTAAGTGAAATGGACTACTTTCCTGTAATTCAAAAAGATTAGTGGCTGTTTATAATATGTATTTTATGGGAAGGTTTTGCAGGATAGATATTCTTTTTCAGGATTGTGATCAATGGATTTGGCAGGGGTCATGGAATTTTTCTTTATAGCATATCAAAGTATGTCTACATGCTGAATTGCCTGCCTTGACCTTATTCCAGCTACTTTCTGGGATCTGTTTATCACAGAGCATGCATGGAAATGGAACTATAAACAACTTCTCACTCCTGAGGAGCTATAACACTGAACACTTCTATATCATGCCTGATAAAATCCAAAAACTAAATGTTTTGGATTACAAAGATAAAAATGTGCTAATCCTTCCTGTGGTCAGTGACCATTTTAAACTGTTCCATTTCATGAGCCCCAAAGGATAAATACCATGAGAACTGATGGGATTAGGTAAGAACTCTGAACGTTTATGCACATTTACTATAGTCATTTTCTCTCTCTTCCATCCATTCTTTGGTTGTATTTAATTTTTATTTAAGTGACTACTATTTTTTTTATCATTTTCCTGGCTTGATTTTGGATTTTTCCCTGTAAGATATTGTATAAACTCTATAATCTGGGGAATACTATTTATATTGAATTTCATGAAAAGTTTATGAAGTCTTATAAAATAACATGCCCCTAATTAAAATGCAAATTATTGTATAAGTCTAGGTTTAAAATTTATTTAGTAAGGAAAAAATAGCTGTTATTAAGTGCCAGGCATTTTTCCAAGCATATGGCAAATTTTATTTTATTTAAAACTCATAAAAACTTGAGGACATTTTAAGTACCCACATTTTACAGATGAGGAAATCAAGATGTAGAGAAGTTAAATGACATGCTCAACATTGTTCCAAGTGGTTGATTCGGATTTCAAACCCATGCAGTCTGGCCCCAGAGTGAGTATGTATTGCTATTGTAAGAGTGTCTGAATAATAAAATTGTTTGTAAGCAATTAGTTTTTTATCTCTGTATTCCATGCCTTGGAGTTGTGCAACAGGAGGATGGAGCTGGAAGATGAATTACGTGGGAAAGTGACAGTGACAGGGTTTCTTTCTTTTCCTCTCTCCCTTCATAAAAAGAGGTCATTGTAGATAGAAGGTTGCCTGAAATCTCAGCATGGGTGATCACTTTAGCCATTTTTGCCCAAATTTAACCTTCTTCCTCAGTTGGAAGGAGCTTGAGGGAAGATTTACTACTATTCTCCGTTGTCAACAAACTTAAATAGATGAATCACTTTGGAAATTGCCGTATGAAAAACTGAATCTTAGATGCAATAATTCAAAGAACCAACTAAAGCTCCTTCTACTTGTTGATTCATGATTGGGAAAGAAATATATTTAGGAGCAATTGGGAAATAAGATAGACCTCCATGGGAAGGGGAAAAGGATAATAACTATATCCAGAAAAACCTGTCAAGTCTAGGGCAGATCTAAGGAGATAAGCCACAGCAGTTAGTATATCAGTTAGAATAGGCTAGATTATGCTGTGTTTAACACCACCAAAATCTTGGTGGTTTAAAACTATATTTCTTTTATATATGTTAATACTAATAAGAGTCTGATGAAGGCTTTGTTCCACATTTGTTCTTTCTCAAGGATGCAGGCTGAAGGATTCTCCACCATTGGAAATACCACTAGTCTAAGAGCAGAGAAAATAAATTTTGCAAATTGTGTACCAGCTCTTAGTGGACTTCCCTAGAAGTGACATATCACTTTCATATTTCACTAAAAAATAGCATTTGGCCAAATCTAACTTCAGAGAGGTAGGGAAATACAATCCTACTATGTTTCCAGAAGGAAATGTATGAAGAATAGCACTAGTGAACGACTGCCACAAACCTAATATTAAATCCTACCAAATGATATTAAAGCATGTTTCTCTAACTCTACAGGGTACAGTTAAATTTCATATAATTGAACCTTCCAGCTTTAAACTTTGGTGCACTGCAATATAGGTAAAGATCTTTTCACCCTAAGAGACATATCACATAGAAGGGGTTGCTGACCAGTTTCTACTGGAAACTGAATATCTAAGAAATTTCTGACTTCTAATATACATGGGAATGGAATAAGGGTATGGAAAAAAAAAAGTTTTAAATGTTTTACATTTTATAGTTCTTTTGCCCATTTCTTCACTAATACTTGAGACAATACTTTCTATTGTGTAAACTAATTATTAATGACTTTTCAAAAGAGAACTCTAACAAGAACTACTAAATACAAGAACAAAAAATATTATCTGAACCCTCAGACCTTTCTCATGTGCTACATTGGCTCCACTTGTATTCCCACCTATTTAAAGGGTGCCACCTCCTACTAAGCTAGAAAGCACAGAATTATCTTAAATTCATCCACTGACTTCATCTTGACTTCCAAAGTTCTGTAAGATTGGCGATTGAAAAATTATCTCATACTTCTTTTTTTCTCTCCATTCTCACCAGAGCTTGGTGTCATATTTTCTCCTTTAAATTGTTCTCCCATTGGACCCTAAAGTGGGAGGCTCCGATATCTGGCCTCTCCAGCAAGTGATTAACATCACCACCAGGGTAACTATTCTAAAACTCAGGTCAGTTCAAAGCACAGATCTCCTCAAAACCCTTTAGTGACTTCTCTTTCAGGCCAAACCCATCAGTGCAATCAAATGTCATCCAAAATCTGACTCTCAACAGCTCTGATTCCTCTCTCCTTTTATGTTGCTTCCTTAGACTCATGGTCTTCAAAGCACCCCATGCAGTGAAACTTCTTTGTTCTAGTCTTATTCCTGCTTTTAGCATTTTTTTTTTTTGCAGTACACCTTATAGATATATAATGAGTTATGATTAAGACACCATATAGGGTTGTAGTTAAGAAGACCAATTCTAGCACCAGATTTCCTTGGGTTCAAATCCTAGTTTTGTCACTGATGGTTTGACATTGAAAAAATTACTTAATGTCTCTATACTTTAGTTTCTTCATCTGTTGTTGTGATGACTTAATGGGTTAATATAGGAAATCTCTAATAATGCTTCCAGCACTCTGTAAAGGTCAGCTATATGTGGTAGTATTTCACCCCACCTTATTCCCTTCCCCACTGTGTAAACTCCGTAACAGCCAGGAAAATTTTTTGTTTATTTCCATATCCCTGTAGCACATACCACAGTGCTTGGCTCTCTGTAATCAATTTATGCTTTCAGAGAGAAGTAATTCTACAGAAATAATGTTCTTACTGGAAGACTATATCACTTTAGATTTGACAATAATTCTTGCTTCTAAAAGAGGATATAGATATAACCTGTGTAGATTTTATAAAGCCTTTGTGAACACCAAATCCTCTGAGAACATTTAAGCTCAGTTTTATTGTTCTTGTATCCTTATCTGTCCCCAGTGGAAGGTTTGCAGAGGATTTTGGCTTTAGGATCCTTATACCAGCCTTGACCACCTCTCATCCAGTCCTGGGGTCCCTCCCTAGGTGAAACCACTGGTATCAAATTGGCAGGTCTCCTATAAGTTTTTCATTTCATTTTCATATACAGGTCGTGGCAATCCTCAAATGTTAGCACATGTTGACCTACCTGATTCCTTTTAGCAGTCTATATTTTGTAGTATTTATGTGCCATGTTATGAGTAAATTATCAGTATTCTCAAGAACAGAATATGTATTTTCCATGTCTTCCCTGTTAAGTATTCTTAAACCTGTCTCCTTAAGCACATATATGATACAGAGGCAGTTTAAATTTTCAAATTACTCTGCAAAATGACTACACAAATTCACGTATATACAATGAATAAGAGAACATTTCGACATCGTGTTGATAATATTTGATTTAGATCAGACCCTAACATTTTTAAACATTTTGTTGGATAAAAAATATCTTCTTTTTATTTTTTATTTTTCCAGTCCTTTTTTATTAATTTTATATAACATATTTGAACACTTTTTGCATTTGTTTACTTCTGCTTAAAGTCTATAGATTAATATGAAGTATTAACATTAACCTTACTATGTAAAAATAATTGTATCCAATGGCATAAACTTTATTTTCACCAATTAAGATGCTAGCACCCTAAATATTTTTAATTTAGTATAGATATAAAATAGTAATTCAAATTTGATTATATCTGACTGTTGATATATGGAATCATAGAATCAAATAATACAGCATAAATTTAGTTTACTATTAAATATCTTGTGTATAATTTGTTCAGGCTTTTGGTGAAAAAACCTTCAAAACATTCAATAATTAATAAATTAATATTTATAAAATACTTAGTACAGATTGTAAAACTTAGATTTTTTTTAAATTAGTGAATTGATATTTAATGCTACTATCATTTTCATGATTAGTACTTAAGCTAGGTAAATAAGAATCATTGATCATTTTATACTATTTTAGACATATAACTAAATTAAATTGTAAATTTCAGTGGACATGAATTTCATGAAAGAAAGTTGTTCTAAAAGTAATTGATAATAGTATTGGATTTAAATATATATGTTTGAGCTCTCTCAGTTTGCCTGCTATGTGCTATATAAAAAGATATATATTATCTAATGCAGGATAAAATGTTGACATGAAATTTTAATTGAGGTTATTATTGAAGGGAGAGATTGCTGTGAGAAAGTGGTGTAATTTGAGTTGGTAAAATAAATTGGTACTGACCAAGGAATGCTAGGGGAGCAACACCTTCATATGAATATCAAAAGCTGTGAACTTAAGGCTTGGTGGTAATATTAGAACATCAAGTATTTGTAAAAAAGAACTATTAGTATTTAGGACTTAAGTCCAGAGTGCTGAAACAAATTACAATTGGCATACTTGGACAGCTGTATCTTAATCAGAGAGGATGCCAATATTACTTTGTCTTCAGCCCTGAAATCTTTGTCTCTGCTTCCCCCTAGATTTTTGTACACCTCCTCACTAAAAATCTTGGAAACTTTAAATATAAAGGTAGACAGTATTCAAGGAACATGATTGTGATTTTAATATATGTACATATTAACATTCTGTAGACCTGAAAAGCCACTTACTCTTCTTTCCCCTCCATACAATATGTATAGTAATACTATCAGTCAATAATATTCATAAGAATAAATATTGAAAATTAAGAACATGTGAATGTTAGGAAATTAAACTTGTATTTCAAATTATCATGGTATTTGGATTATATTTGTTTATGTAAAATGTATATGTTACTCCTAAAGTATATTTATGTGCAATTTTAATTAAGTATTTAACATATTTTTCTACTTGTATAAACATATTTAACTCTATGCATTTATCATTTCACCAATAACAATTTTCTGCATCTCTTTCTACTTGTTTAAAACCTCCTCAAAGAGGGCAACGTGTCTGATTTATCTGTATCTATGGACATTGTTCTTTTGTTGTAGGTTTTTGGTAAATATTTAATAAGTTATTAAAAAACTTTAAGTAAAAATTTAAAAACAAACAACATGAATAATAATCAAGGGTGTTTGTTAGCTTTGATTGTTATAGAAGAATCAATATATTGAAACATAGATCCTAACATGGTTGTAGGTCTGATTCCAGGTTTTCATTGTTGTCAGTTACAAATGGGCATAGGGAGTAATATCCCAAAGAGAAGCTGTCCTTTGTTTAAAAAAAAAAAAGAATGTTATAACCTTTGCATAGGAAACTTATGCCACACAAAGTCCACCCTCGTCCCAATGCATAATTTCAAGTTTTTTCGTATTTCTATGTTGGTCCACTCTCAGCTATATTACTCATTTTTTTTTGTTTTTGAATATTTGTTTTATTATTTATTTTTAAACTTGGTCTGCCCAGGCTCCTTGTTTCTTGATATTGCAAGGCCTTTTGTATCATTCGTCTATCAGAGTATATTTCTTTGCCTTGAGTATTTTACTACTTTACCTTATTTTCTCCATTTGTTATTTGATTTTAATTTTCCTTTTTAACATCTCATCTTATTAAATTATTTCTTTTCTATTGTTCTGGTTGAGGTACTCTTTTCTCATTTATAATTTCTCTCATTTTACATGCTGAATCTCATCTCAAAGCAAAATTTGTTGATTTTGTTTATTTTCTAGTTGATACACTCATAGACATTAGAGATCATGGCATTCAATACCCTCATTTTGCAAATAAGAAAAAAGGCCCATATGTGACACACACTATACTAAATAACCAGTTGCAGATGGTAATGCATTCCTGATTTGGTGCCACTTTTATTACATCATGCAATATTTTCTTGCTTTTAATATTTTTAAAGCATGTATAAATTACACCCAAAAGGCCACATTCTATGTTTAATATTTTATGTAGATTTCCATATTTGTTCCTTATAACAGCTTCATGAGATCATATTATATCTCAGTTTCATGAATTCAAAACTGAAAGTTAGAGTCAGAGGGTGAATTTTCATCTCACAATGTTTTCCTAGTTTTTTTCTTTCTTGTTTTATTATAAACTGACAATTTATAATTGTATAAAATTATGGGGTACAAAATGATGTTATATTAAATAATTCATGAAAATAGTGTGGTATAATTAAATTAAGCTTGATAACATAGCTGTCACCTCAAGAACTTAACATTTTGTGGTGAGAACATTTGAAATTTTCTCTTAGCAATTTTGAGATGTACACTACTCTACTATTAATTATATTTACCATTGTTGTGCAATAGAACTCAAAATAAGAAAAAAACCCATATTCCTCCTGAGATTTTATACCCTTTGACAATCATCTCTTCGTTCTTCCCAACCCCCAGCCTCGGTAACCACCACTCTACTCACTGCTTCTATGAGTTCGATTGTTTTAGACTCCATATTTAGGTCCATTGTCTCCCATTATTTCTTATTTTGATTTTATACTGGCTTCTGCAAGTCATTTAAACAAATATTGACATTCAAGAATATTTAATAAAATATTGATATGCGAAATGGTGAAGAGTGGCCAAATGAAGATGTCCATCTTTGCATCAGAGAAATTAAACCAACTTGAAAAAATAATATCTATTGGGGTCTTCAAATTAACATTCATTTTTAGCTTACTACACATTGTAGAATATTTGTGAGATATGGAGAGCAAACTGCAAATAGTCCTTACCTACATAAATTATGGAGTCATTTTCTAGTGAAAACAGATAGTTGGAAATCTATAACAAAATAAATGTATTTTGTTCTCATAAACATTGATGTTGCAGGTTGTTATATTCCCAAGCAGGGATGATGGTTATTACCAAGAAATAGTTCAGTTTAGTTGGCACTATTCTGTTTTGTCAAGTATGAATAAAATAAAAGAATATAGTCACATTATTTTGAGTAAAGGAGTTTGCTTTGAGAAGGATAAGAGATGTGATAATATAGACCTACTGTCCTAGACCTATTGTTCCTTTATGAAATAATTTTAAATTCATTTTAGTTACATGGGTCGAATACTGTTAACATCTGGATAGTGGGAAATAGGTTTAAACAGAATAACAAAAATATCAATATAATGTTTATAGTGAGCAGGGTAAAACTGTTAAAACTTTATGGAAAAGCAGAATAAAACTACAAGCTAATCAGCTACAGATATGACCATTTAAATTTATTAAAGTTAATTTATATAGAAGGATTGTCCAGACTTTGGAAAAAATATTCATTAGGAGTTAAATTTAGACTTTCTCGTTCATTTATCTTAGTTATCTTCTCCTCATACCTGATATTTAAATGGAAAAGTACTGAGCACACACACACACAGAAATACACATGTAGCTAAGCACTGCATAATGATGTTTTGGTCAACTGTGGACTGCATATACCACAGTGGTCCCATGAAATTATAATGGACTGCATTCATGGTAAGTGCCCTTATACAAGTGTACCATTTTTTATCTTCTATACCATATTTTTACTGTACCTTTTCTATATTTAGATATGTTTAAATACACAAATACTTACCATTATGTTACAATTGATTATAGTCTTCAGTACAGTAACATACTCTACAGGTTTGTAGCCTAGGAGTAACAGGCTATAGCCTACGCGTGTAGTAGGTTATACTATCTAGGTTTGTATAAGTATAGTACACTTTGTGATATTCACATGACAACAAAATCACCTAACAATGTATTTCTCAGAACATATACCCATTGTTAAGCAACACATAACTGTATAAGAATATATATAATCATAGCCTAATGATAATCATGGAAAAATAAAAATATTAAAGAAATTAAACACATAAATCCAACCAGCATTGTTGTACTTCCTCATTTCCAGGAAATATTTGTCAAAAAGTGTGGTGGAAAAGGTATGCTTGTGATATCCTGTACTTTCAAATACTTTGGATTTTTTAACCCAAAGACATTGAATACTATCATAAAAAAATAAGCATATATGAACATCAGTGTACAGGGTAAATAGCTTATTTGTTTACAGTATTACAGGGGATATAAACTTATATTTGTTAGTTAATATTTTACATTTTCCAGTCAGTCTTTAAGTTACAGGTAAGAAGATAGTTAAAACATGCACTTTTTTGTTTTTATTAGCTTAGAAATGTACTCTAATTTAGCTTATAAAAATTATCCATTAGTGATACAGTTATTTCAAGATATTGTAAATAAAGAAAACCAGTCTGTGCTGTTCATATACTTCTGGACATTCTTACTACACAAAAAGAGGGATAGATATCTTCATGTTTGTATCATAATCGCCTCTGCATTTTTATCACTTATTGGTGGGAACAATTTGCTACAAAGCAATAATAAAACGGAATGTAATCAGATGTCACTATGGTCTTTTATACTGCAGTAATGTCAAATAAGAATGATAGGTTTCATAAAATTCTGGGAGAATCTGGGAACAACCTGATTCAGTTGGTGTTCAGATTCATTGCTCAATAAAACTTATTCATATACATTTGGTATACACACATTGATATGAAATAAGCTATGTGCGATTTTATTTAATTATATAGATTTTTTTCCACAGTGGATTATTGAAGGACTTTATTAAGTAAGGTTTCATGAGCCAGAATTCCTCAATAGATTTGAAATCCCAAGTATAATAATAATGAGAAAATCTATTTCATAGTTCTTCATTCGAGGGTCATTTGTCAGAGGAGGAAAAAGAACCAATGCTATGCTCTGTCTGTAGTCCCAAGAATACAATGTTTTTGAAAGATACATTAATATCAGGAAAATCAACTAATTGCATGACATAAATCCTAAGATAAAGTGTCACTATAACTATGATCTCCTGAAATGTTTACACCTATAGTCATCGATACCTAGGCTCTCTTTAACCGTTCATGGTCTGTTGAGACTTTCAGAGTTTAAATCCCAGTTTCCACTTTGGTGAAGCTCTAATCCCTTCACTCTCTCATGCTGTCTGTATAAAACTTATACCATGTATTTGAAGCAGGTACCTAAATATGTTTTTTTCCAGCGCTTCGGTAAAACTACTCTTAGAAACAAAGGTATGTGGATTTAGGCTATAAAGTTTCACTAAAAAGTTTCAGTAGCTGATGTGTACAAAGTAATCTCTGCAAGATAAAAATGCTGTGTAAGTTTGTGCATAACGTTTAATTCTTAAAGAATTATTTTCAGGTTGAACTCTCAAACTCAAATACCTGTTAGTGCCAAGTCAGTTGTATACATATGTAAATTGGAATGATGTGTAACACCATGGGAAGCTGTAAGGATTTGTGGGTTCAAGAAATGTAAAACTTTACCTAAGTCACATAAATTTAATTTTAAAAAAATAGGTATTGTTTGATCAGACAAAATATCTCTGACTCCTGGTTCTTCATTGTGTGACTTTGATAGAGAGAAGCCTATGGTATTTAGCACCAAAACAATAACCCTAAATATCCAAGTAGAAAGAAAAGAGTCTAGCCACTATATAGTAAAAATAAAGAATACTAAAATGAGATGACTTGGTCTTCTTCTGGCAAAAAATCACTTTCCTGCTCTTGGTTTGACAGGCTTATATGGCCTCTAGTATTCTGGCTAGTACTATGGGTCCATGGAGTGGCAATTAAAGGAAAACATCAGGGCAAAAGCCATGCTTATTCAGTGCCTATTTCATCATAGTGGAGTAGACCTATGAATGTGGAGAAAATTTGTTTCTGTCTGAAGAAAATGCATTGACATCAGCTGTTCATCCATTCCCTAGCTTCAAAGACCATCTAGATACTCAAGACCCCTAGTTGCATATGTCTGTCCTTAAACTCTCCCCTGAATATAGACTCATGTAGTAGTCAGCTGCCTGGTTAATATCTTTTTCTTAGATGATATAGTTAGTGAAGGCACAAGCTAAGCTACTATAAGAAAGAGACCCCAAAATATATTGATTTAAGCAATGTATCAGTTAATCTCTCTCATGTAGATGATCAAGGTTGGTAGCACAACTATTTTATCTTAGATATTTAGTAGCTTAAATGGAAAAAAAGGTCAGAAGAACACACATGTAATTCTTTTAAGCACACAATCTAAAGCTGGCACACATCCCTTTCTTTCATACTCCAATGGCCATAAGTAAGTCACACAGACACACCAAGTATCAAAAGGCTAAGAAATATGCTCAGCTTAAATTTAAAATGTCTTTTATTAAAAGAGAAAAGAATAAATATTGATGGATAACTAGTACTGTCTGAGAGCAGGTATTCCATAGGTATCTATAAGATTAATGTGCCCAAAAATGGAGTTCTTGATTTTTCCTTCTCAACATGCTGCCCCCACATTTAGTTCCATTTCTGTGAATATGAACTATATTCTTCCAGTTGCTCATGATAAAAAAATGATTATTTTCCTTTTTTTTTCCTCCTGACTTCAAATTCTTTCCATCAGTTAATATTGGTACTCTATTTATTCTAAATATATCCAGAAACCTGCATTTATTTTTTTTACCTTCTTTAGTTCCACCATTGTCCAAGTCACTAGTATTTCTCACCTCGATTATTAGCATAGCCTCCCAACTGGTCTTCCTACTTCCAGCCTTGCTTTGCAACAGTCTGTTCTGCACACAACCACCATAATGCTGCTTTTCAAATCATGGTACTCTTCTGCTCAAATATCTCTTTCTGGGTTAAATAACTCACAAGGCTATAAGTGTTCTACTTCTTTCTTTTTTTTTCAATTTCTTTTAAAAAAGATTTTGCGGTTACAATGGTAGAAGTATTTGAATTAATTAATTTCTCCTTTCCCTTTTTTTCTTTCTTTCTTTTTTTTTTTTAATCTTAGAGACGGGGTCTCGCTATTGCCCAGGCTGGTCTTGAACTCCTGGCCTCAAGTGATCCTACTACGTCAGCCTTCTACTTCTTTCTTTCTTCATACTTTAATCTTTACCCTTCTCCCTCCTTCTTGCTCTATTCCAGACATCCTGTCTGTCCTCTGAGCTTTCCGCAAGCCCATCAGTCACCCTTCCTCTTTGTGGCCTTTGGCCTTACTGTTTTCTTTGCTTGAAATTATTCCTCCCAATCTCCATTTTTAATTTTTCACTTTCCAAATGCCACCTTTTCAAAGAGACTTTCTCTGACCCTGTGCATTGTATACAAAATAGTACGTATATATCACACACTCTTTTATCTTTCCTTACTTTATTACTCTTCATGTAATAGGCATGTATTGTTTTTAAGTATGTATACAGTATTTAAAACACATTCAGATATTAAAGTGCATTGAATGCAGTGGCTCTAAAATTATCAGTCGAGACATAGGTAATAGTCAAAATAATGGCACCTCAAGATAGCCCCATCCTAATTCCTGGAACCTGTGGTACGTTAGTTACATGGCAAAGGGGAATTAAAGCTGCAGATGAAATTGTTTGCTAACCAGCTGACCTGAAAATAGAAAGATTATCCTGGATTATCGGGGTGGGCCCAGTGTAATCACAAGGGTCCTTAAAAGTGGAAGAGGGAGGCAGAAGGTGAGAGCAGAGTAGTGGCAACATGAGAAGGACCTGGCTTGTTGTACTGGCTTTGAAGATGGAAGGAAGGGGTCTGCAAGCCAAGAAATGCAGTCTCTAGAAGCTGCAGAAAGGCGAGTAAGCAGATTCTTCTCCAGAGCCTCCAGAAGGGATACACACTGCTGGCATCTTGATTTTAGCCCCGAAAGACCCATTTCAGACTTGTAAGCTCCAGAATTGTAAGATAATGAATATGTGTTGTTTTAAGCCAGTAAGTCTGTGATCAGTTTGTGCTGTTACAGCCGCAATAAAAAACTAGTACAGGGTACAACATATGTTAAAGTTTAATGTGATTTGGGTAGTCTCTCAACTCGGACAAGGTATTTGCCTGATTCAGTGATTCTTACCGTACCTATGGGATACTTTTGTTTACTGATGTTAACAAGAAACAAAAACAAAAAATAAAAAGGAAATCCTTGCCTCATCTCCTTCCTGTTTAACCTAAAATCGCACCCATCTGTCCATAAATACTAATTAAGTATTTGTGAGAGAGTGTAATTGTTTTCTGTGGTCACTGACAACCAGGTATTTTACCCTGACATAGAAAAAGGGGCTACTCTTCTTTTACTTATTCTACAGTGAAATGAATAGCCCCCCTGTTTAGTGACATATAAAACTCTAGTAAAATAAATACAGTGAATAACTGAAAAATTGATTTCTGATAAAATATTCATAGTTTTGTATTTCTTCACCTAAACTACTAATCAATTATGGGATAGTAATAATGTAATATTAACATTTGTTTAGCATTAACTATGAGCTAGGCACTGTACTAAGTGTTTCATAAGCATGTATTATGTTTATATGTAATCTTAGTAACAAGCCTTTGTGATAAGTTCTATTATGGTATTTTGTAAAATGAGGCACAAAAAATTAGATAATTTGCTCAAGTTCTAACAGCTAATAAGCATTTTGGAGAAAGAATTTTCTCCTAGAATTTCAGCTTGAAGATGTGTCCATGTATGCTTTAAAATCCTGGACTGTTATGAATTAAAAAATCACAAGGAGATGGAGAGGTAGTGTTCAAGAATTTATATGAGCTCATTACTTTTTGAGTTTTATCTGTTTATAGTTTTCTGTTCTCTACATTTTAAGAGAGCTGGTTTATATTATGCCCTGTATACATGTCTACGTGTGAATGTGTGTGTTTGTGTGTTGCCTTTGCAGCTGCTAAACATGCACCTGCATCAGACTGAATCCAACTAAAACCAGCTATTAGTGCATATTATCTGGGATACTTGAAATGGTATTTGCTTGCCTTTGACATTAGTGACTGACCCTAATGTTCCTTTATCTTTAAACAGCCAATCTTCTTTTCAGAATATTCTTCTTATAGCACTGTATTTAGCTAATAATTTTATGTGTTGTAATTTTCTTCCAACTAGTTTTGAGTTTTAGCAATTTAAAATCTGTTTGATGTAATGAAATAAAATATGTAGAAACAAATCCCTAGGATATATTGGCAGTTGTGGTTTTTTTTTTTTTCTTTTATTGTTAAACCTGGTACATTCATGCAACTAAGAAGATGAGCTTTAAGTAAAGGTGGTATTTTCTTTTTTCATTTTGTGTAATCAATACCACAGAGCAAAAATAAGCATTTAACACAAACTTCTTTTTCTAATCAGGATGTTGTTTAGGAGATAAATTAGTACTAAGAGAGAGATTAAATATTATGGTTTCTTGTAGAGTTTTTCTTTTGAAAGATAGTCAGTCACCTATATATTTATTGAGTACCCATTTCAATAGGATCCATGTGTGAAGCTTAAGTTGTTTATTCAAGTACATGAAGGATATTTAGAAAACCAACCACAATTCCATACATAACTGAAAGACACCAAATTTGAAATTTAATGTATATGACTCTCATTAATTGGTCTTTCTCTCAAAGTGACATTTCTGTTGCAAATTGTTCATTTAGATTTTTACATTTTGCTTAGATTCTTCTCCTCCCCCTAACTCCCACAAAAATCATTTTCAAGGGATTAACTCAAGCTGATCAAATCTCATGATTTAGAAAATTTGTTAATAAAAAAAGAAAACTATTTTGTGAATTTCAAAATGTGAAAAGAATCATACAAAAAATTGAACACAAAAGTGGTACATCATTTCTACAGAACCATGCAATAATCTGTACCTATACAACCATGTCCAAGGAGTTGCATTTTTATAAAAATGAGAAAATTTTGTACATTAAGTACTTTAACTGTAAGTTTATGTAAAAGCAAACTTTCCCATTTTCTTTGCCTTTAGAAATGATGCCCATGGATACAGCATCCTTTATTCATCAAGTGCCAACACCAACTGGAGTTTTATTAATAATATCAAGGATGTTAAAATGTAGAAAAAAGTTATTAGGCGGTCAATTTTCTTTGACAATTCCAAAAATGCCAGATGTGTACATAGTAATAAATACTCCAATTACACACGATGCCTCAACCTCTGAGATGATAATGTTGGAAAATACCACAGATGGCATCTTGAAATGGAATAAACATATGCAAGTGGTGAGGTGGCTACAGTGAAGAGCACAGTTATGGCTGAGTTATCCTTTGGTAGTCATTGGATGAGAAATTTCCCTAGGTGGGTAATGCTTGCAGAAGGACATTAGAAGTACTCCTTCAGGTTATCTCTGTGGGCTGCGACAGCAGGTCACTGACTATTCCTGGCAGGTTCAGCGCCCACACACAGTGTAACACCATGAACCTGTCATGTGTCCAGAAGGGATCCGATGCATGTACATACCAGACAATCTTTTCTGTATCACATACAACTGCCCATTTGATGAATGTAATCTCTAATTAAAAAGAGAGAAAAAGCCATTACAGGTGAAGAAAATGTGTTTTAAAATAGCTAAGTGACTTACCCAAGGCCACAGAGCTAGTAAAAAGCAGAGCTAAGGCACCTACTCTGGGATTTTGGATCCTTCCACTCTGTTAGAGTGGCCTACACTATCGTTCACCACCACCGTACATTTACTTGCTCAAATGAAAGAAAAATAAGAAAGAAATACAAATTTCTTTCAAAATAGAAAAAGTATTTTATAGTTTATAATATTTATAATACCAAGCTGAGCTGTTTAACTGACTTTTAATAACTATTTTATTCCTCACCACACTCACGGTGGAAGGGGTGAATATGATCACATACAACATAAGGACTTGCATGTTCAGTGTTTAGCCATTCCTATTCAGGTTTGAGATGTTGGCGTGGAAGATAGTCTTAAATCCTAATATATGACTTTGAAATAAAGGAGATGATAGTCCTGTAAATATTCCTCAGGAAAACAGAAAATGCCACTTTATGGAAAACTATCCTGCTAATTAAACTTCAGTAAATGAGCATTTATATTTCTGAAAGGAGGCATTGCCAGTATCTAGTAAATAAACCAGGTTACTTATAAACAGTGACCATGTGACTCTTGGGGAGACACAGTTATTCTAAGTGCCCTAAGAGTTCATGTCCTCTATAAAGCCTTAGTAAGTTGCTAAATATAATGCTAGGATTAGAGAATATAATTATCCCTCATCATGAATAATCTAAAGAGTCACCAAACTCTTTAATGAAGGGTAATTACTTAAAATAGAGTTACTTTGAAGGACTGGCTTTTTAATAGAAAAATTGAGTTTGACTAGTCTGGCATCGTTCCTTTGAATTCCTACAAACACCTTTTTCTCTAGGTTTGTACATTTCAAGTGCAGTGAGTTTGTTTTATTTTCATCTATGTTCTATTTCTTTATGAGAAATGCAAAACGGGGGGTGTGTGTTTAAATATAAAATAGTAATTAGACTCTGGGCAGCAAAAAGGTTAAACGTTCAATCTATTCTATTTTAGGACATGAGAACAACTGCTTTCTGTGTGTTGATGTACTCAGAAGTCCCAGTTAGTATGAGGAGAATTTTGAATTGAGAATACGAGAGCCACTTACTTTTTTTTGAAGTTCTCCTTCTTAAATGCACCTTGTATTTAGGAATCTCTTTACAGTTCAGGATGCCCCTGGGTGTTTAGATTTGGTGTATGGCTTGTGATGGAAAGCTGAGGCCTTGGCTTCATGTGTGCAGAGCAGCCCCTTCTAAGTGAATAGGCATAGGACCCCTTGTGTGCTAGTGCAAGAATGGTGGTAAAATTGCACTCTGGTTGTGACAGAAGAAGGGCCCAAGTAGCTTACTTAAAGTTAACAAAATAAGTTTATATGTTTGGTCAAGTTCACATTTCTCTTTACCTCAATTCTAAAGTATGATTTTTCACCAATAATATAGCTTTTGATTGAGAAGACAAATATATTAGATTTGACAAAGAAGACAATTATATTAGATTTGACAACAACCACTTTCTTTGTATCTCATTACTTTGCTTAGGGAGATAGCAGTCTATAATTAAGAAAAGTAAGTGATGATTTGTGGTAAGCTCAAATTACCAGAGATATTTCTTTTTCTATTAAGGGATCATATGGGTAAACTAGGGTTCTGGTCTTGGGCTCTTCTTAAAAATTTATTGTACAACATATAAATTACAACAACTTATATCAGTGGAGACACAAACAAATTTTTTTATCAAATTTAAATACTGTAAAACACAATACTGGTGTAATTTTTCTGGTCTGTTTGGCAACAAAGTATTACTTTAAAAATTCTAATAAACTGCTTTGTGGTTGGTTTCATAATTTCTGTTTAAGGATAATAGTCTATTAACTTGCTCTTCACTTCAACTTTTATTAGAAAATGTATAATAAATGTCATACAAAATGTTACTTATATATGCATTGTCTGAATTTAAAATACAATTTTAGAACTGAAATAAAATAAATGTGACTTTAATAAGGCACTTAGTTCACTAATGCCATTGAGGAAATAGGTAGAGAAAGTGAAATAGCTTCAAAAATTTTAAGCCATTGATTCTATAGTCACTGTAATAAGTGCATTAGATTAAATGGTGAAGGAATTAATTCTTTGTGTACTTATAAGTTGTCCTATGAATTAGATAATACTTTGAATTGTTGTGGCTGATCATTAAAACTTCCATGAATCTCATGATTGTTGAATGAAAGTCTTGAATATATATAAGTTTTGTCTTGCTTCTCCTTTCTTTTCAAATGCCCAAACTGATTCACATGTTAATTTAGAAAATAAATTTCAGTGTTACAATAGATAAAGTATTGGACCAAACACAGTTGATGTCTATAAAAATGAAAAAAGTAAATGCAGCATAGGAAAAGGAAATTTCAGAATAGTAGTTTGGACAGTTAAGCATGAAGATTCTATGCCACTTGTTTTAATACTGGCTTATAAATACAACTGTGGATTTTTATAACTTAAGGTCAGTAGGTCCTATACCTTGAACGATAGGCATGCTACTTCGACACAAGTGACTGACTACAGGATGTTTCAACAGCAAAAGTAATTACTGATTCTATTCCCATTATAAGAGAAATATAAATTAGTTAATGATTTTCTTTCCTTATCATTTTTTAATTTAATGATCCTGAAAATGTTAGATAGCTGTTTGCTCTTAGAATTACAAAAGGGTCAAATAGTGCATTTTGAAAAAAACATTTAATGGATTTTTAAGTCACTGTGTCATGAAAGGTTAGCAAATTTCTATGGTCATTCCATTTTCAGTGCAGAAGATGGTTTTGGAATAGATGTCAGATAAATAGTTTTAGAAATACTGCTATACAAATTACTTTTGTCAGATACATAGTAACTTACATTTATAATGTATAGACAGGTGAAGAATATCTGTTATGCTTCTGTAATATCATTTGTGGAAATAAACTCTAAGTAACTTCTGATTCTTATGGCTAAATCACCAGTTAAATATACAAGAAACGTCAATGAGATAACGTGTTTAATTCAGTCATCAGGCATTCTCTTTATTCAGTGTTTTATTAAAATGATTAAAATACTTTAGATAAAAACTTTCATCCAGAAGATTTGGGATAGGAGAAGATTGGCAATATCACATTAAAAAAATAAAGGCATAATTTAGTTTAAAGGAAAATAGAAGTAGAATTTATAATGTTGTTTTTAAGCCTTTTAAAAGCTACTGACTAACTCTTAAAAGGTCAATACCTTTTAAATGGAGATATAACCTCTTTTTAATGGAGATATAACCTCTCCATTTAAAAGTTTATTATGCTTATCAGAAAAAAAATACATAGATAAAAGGTATTTTTAGGAACAGGGCTGGGTCAGGCAACTAAAGGAGGATTTTTTGCATTATTTATCTCCAGGTTGAGGGAGGGGCAAGGAGAGAAGTCCCTCTGGGTCTAATTCAGAGAAGCCAGTGCAGGAAAAAATGGATATATGAATCAGATTTTGCAGGTCTACGTTCATGTTCTTCATTTTGATTTTTAATTTTTAGGGAGTACTTTAGTTATGGATTTTTAAAAAATTATGCTTTGTGATCTTACAGCCAGATAAAAACCGTCCTATAATGATATGCATCATTCTAAAGGTAAAACATTACTGCTTAATTTATATTCCCACCTAGCTAAATATCTGTGAACCTCTAGCAGCAGCTAGGATTAATTCACTTTCAGAGCAGTTTAACATGAAATAAATAAGAGCATACTTTCATGATATTATGTCTATTTTAATAAAAACAATTGCATGTGTGTGTATGTTTGTATAAAAGAATATAGTAACGCATACTCTAAAAGTGCTTATATTTTCTTTAGATTTTTCTTTCATTTTATTAATGTAGTCATATTTTTCATGATGCTAGAGCTTTAAACATGGATAATGTTTGTACAATATTAAGTATATTTTATATATATTTTATAATTTGTACAATAGTAATAATAATTACAGGATATGTAATATATATGCTGAAGAATGATCAGTCTTTAAATTATTGCTCACTCCTCTAAAGTATCATTCTAGTAGGTTAGCAGATTTGGCTAAGCAAATTAATTCTCTATACTCTGTTAACAAGGACAAATAAATAGGATTGGAAATCATGATGAAATTATAACTGTAAATAACACATACCACTAGTATATTGATTCATAATGAAAAATAACTTTTTAAAATCATTCTGAAAAACAACTCAATCCATAGTTCTTTCAGCATGTTAAACAGTCTTTTTCATATTTTCAAAAGTTACTCAAATGGCATATATTTGAAGTTCAGAAAAGTGATATGATCTGATTGTCATTTTAAAAGGATCATTTTGGATATTAGTATGATACCAATCTTTTCTAGAATATAAATGCTTTAAAAGATCATTTTAAGCTACTGTATAGATGACAGATTCCTGGGAAAAAGTTTGAAATAAGGAAACCAGTTAGAAACTTACTAATAAGAGATGAGCAATGAGCACAACTTGGACCAGGCCGATAGCAGTGGAACTTCCTTTAAAACTTGCGTTTTGGGCTATATTTTTTTTAATTTTTGGGGACGGGCTATATTTTGAAGGGAAAGGATTTGTTGATGGACTGAGTGGGGTGTGGAAGAAAGAGGGTAGTCAAAGATGATTCCAAGTTGTTTGGCTTACACCTGGAAAAATAAACTTATCAATGATCAAATGGAAAAGATAATAGAAGCTCAGATTTGTGGAGAGAATCAGGAGTTCAATTTTGAACTTGTTAAATTTAAGATGACTTTTAGACCAACAGAATTATTCAGGAAGCAGCTGGATGTATAGATCTAATATTCAAGGTAAAGTTCTGGGTAGACATATTGTCAGTCTTCTGTGTGCTTTGGCATTTAAAAGCATGAAACTTGGTGAAAGCATCTAGGTAGTGAGTGTAGGCAGAGAAGACAAGGGGTCTAGTGGCTGACTTTGAGGCATACCAACAGCAGGGGGGTGAGGTGGGAGTATTAAAGGAGACAAAATGCGTGACTAGTGAGGTAGGCACAAGGAGACTGAGAGAGTGGTGTTTGGAAGCCAAATGAAGCCTCAGCAATGAAGACTGAACAACTATTCATGAGAAATTAGATAAGCTGAGGCCGGAGAGAAAAATTCCATGTACTCAGCAATGTAAAGGTCATTTGTGACCCTGACAGTAGATGATTTATGGCAAGAGTAAAAAGCCATAGCAAAAAGTGAAGTAAGGGCCGGGCGTGGTGGCTCACGCCTGTAATCCTAGCACTCTGGGAAGCCGGGGCTGGAGAATCACTTGAGCTCAGGAGTTCAAGACCAGCCTGAGCAACAGTGAGACCCCATCTCTACAAAAAATAGAAAAAATTAGCTGGGTGTTATGGTACACACCTGTAGTCCCAGCTACTGGGGAGACCGTGACAGGAGGATCCCTCAAGCCCAGGAGTTTGAGTTGATGGTGCAGTGAGCTATGATGATGCCACCGAACTCTACCCAGGTTGACAGAGCAAGACTCTGTCTCCAAAAAAAAAAGTAAAACTAAAAAGCAAGAGTAAAAGCCAACGTAAAAGATTAGAATAGATTTAAGAGACAGTCAAATCAAAGAAGAGGTATCAGTGAGTACAGATAATGCTATAGATGAATTGCCCTGTATAATGCAGCAGAGAAAGGGAGAAAAATCTGGATACATATGTAAGGTTAAAGAGATGGATATATTATATTAATAAGGGAAATGTTACATCTTACCTCTATGCTGATGTGCAAACAGTCCATAGAGAAGGAGCAATTGATAATGCAAGAGAGAAGGGGACCACTGCTGAGGTGTTATCATAAAGAAAGAGGGATTAGGAAAGGATGCTAGGTTACGTAGGAGAGGAGTAAATCTGAGAGCAGTGCACGTTATTTCTGGCTCACATTCTGTTGGCTAGACTCAGTCATGTGGTCCCATCTAACTGCAAAGGAGACTGGGAAATATAGCCTAGTTGTAAGTCCTGCAAAAAGGGAAACAGGTTTAATGACTGCACCATGTTATCTCTGTCATAGGAATAAATGAGCCTTTTCATTTCCTATGCCTCTTAAAATTATACTACATATTCTTGACATACTAGCTTAGCAACTAGTCAACCAAGATTAGTCTGATTTGATTAATTTTAACATAAATTATGTTGGATACTAATAATTACTGCTTCCTTTTCTGTGTTCACAAAGGATTCCTTAAGTTATCCATCTTAGATTATTACCCAGTGATATAATTTATCAAATATACCTTTTCCCCTGCCTTTTTTCAAATTGAAATACCATTTACACTCTTTTTTTTAATTTGTATAAATTTAAGGGGTAGAAATGCAGTTTTGTTACATAGATATGTTGCATAAAGGTGAAGTCTGGGCTTTTAGTGTAACCATCATCTGAGTAGTGTACATTGTATCCATTAAGTATGAAATAATTTCCCATCCCTCATCCCTCTCATAACAGTCACTGGGGACTTGGAAGGGTGAGACCATTTATACTCTTAGTATTACAAGACTACTCTAATTTTCTATGAATGCTGCAGAATCACCAGCAGAAGTTCAGTCTCATTGAATAATGTTATCAATACCTTGGACAATAATTCAATCATGCCAAAAGATTCAAACTCCTTTGGCATATTTTCTTTTCAAATTGTGCATTGCAGCTCATTAGTGGTTTGTCAAATAAATTTAGTGAGTTGCACCTGCATAAATATAATATAATAGGATAAAAACAAAGATAAAATTGATTCCATGTATTAATGACAAATATTATGCTATGGTACTTGTGAATATGTGTGTGTGTATATATAGGCACACACATTGTGAAATATATATTCTCATATATTTATATAATCTTAAGGGGAAATGTAATATGTTTCTCCAATGGGTAAGTAAAATGTTTGAAAGTCCTTGCTTGAGAGGAACTTATGTTATTTTACCATGTTTTCACTAATCTTGAGCTTCTATTCTTTCTTATAAAAGTTCAGTAGCCTGTGTTCTATGCTTATAAATATAAAAAGGTTCATCTTTCTTGGTAAGGTAGCCCAGAGAAAAGTGCTCTGGTTATGAAGAGGTAGTAGAAGAAATTGGAAAAGTAGCCTTGTATAATACTATAAAACAAAGTTTCTTAGCAAAAAAAACCACAAAACTCCTGATCAGATTTGTGTTTTAGAAGACATTACCACTGAGAGGATACATTGATTGGCCTGGGGGAATATTAAGAATGGAATTTAGTTATAAGACTGTTGTAACGGTCTATGAAAATATTAATGAGAGCCTAATTTAAGGCAGACACATTGGGAATGGAGAGGAAACAATTGATTCAGGGTCATTTTGGCAGGATAAAATATTTGAAAATCATTTATTTAGCCATATTGTGCAGGTGCTTGGGGCATATCAATGAACAAAATAGATTCAAATCCATAACTTCTTGGATATTATATTCTAGTAGAGACAAGTAGACAATAAACAATAAGTATAGTAAGTAGACCAGCTTTGCTGGATCAACAAATCTGTGTGATAATAACAGATGATTAAACAGAAAAACAACATTGGCAGTATATTATGAGGTATTGAGTGCCAAACTATGAACAATTTGAAAGAAAAAGCATAAGACATTTAAAGAAACATGATTAGGTAGATTTATATAGAAAGAAGTATTAGGGAAAATAATTGAAACGGTGAATTGGAGTGATATCATAGAAAACTATTAATGACACACCTTTTTTTTTCTTTAGGTAATTATGATCCTGTTGAATTTTTTACGAGATGAATGAAATGATCAATATGGTATTTTAGAGATATAATTAGGTGCTGACCACCATACACTGGGTTAACTGCGTGAAACCTGAATTTCAACCCATGCGTATTACAGTCATTCAATGTAGCATTAAGGGTTAAAAGGAGTCATTCACTAAACAATACTTGTTTTTCATCCTGTTGTTTCTCTCATCTGCTTCTGTGTGTGTTTGTGTGTGTGTGTGAGAGAGAGAGAGAGAAAGAGAGAGAGAGAGCGCCCTTGTTATCTTCCAACTCTGTTCACTAATTCCAACTAAGGATGTTTTATATTATCTCTTGATTTCCATTACAAAAGACTTCTAACCTGATAGGAGCTTGACTTAGGGGAGTGGTCCTATTACAAGGCAGAATAAAACAATGCAAGTTAGTGTACATTATCAGAGCCAATTAAGTATGTGGAAAACTTAAAACCAAAAACCCATGCCCAGTGAATAAGTTGAAGACTTAAACCGAGAATTGGCTTTAAGTTTAAAGTTGCGCAGAGATGGCATTGGAATTACAAATGGTGAAGAACAAGTGAAGAAGGTCTTCAGGAGTTGTATCAAGCATCCACTGTGAATTCTCACTTTATGTGTGCCAGTTGAAAAGTGAATGACAAGTTCAACTACTTTGTTGGACAGGCTTAAAATTAGGTACTGGCAGCATGTTGAGCATGCAAAAGCAATGGGACAGTCTGAATGAGTAGCTGATATGGAAAGGAAGGGACGAATAGGGGTTAAGTTTAGACCTTTTAAATTTAATATTGTGGCCCTTCTTTCATTTGTTTGCATGACCTAAATTATAGCAGAGCCTTCTCCAAGATGCCATGTTAAACTTGTAAGATTCCTTCTAATTTTTTTCCTGTTGATATGACATTTTTTATTCCCGTATGTTTTATATTTCTTTTAGCCTCTTTCAAATACCAATGGGCACATGGTTATTTTTATTCTGAAATTCTTAAATTTTTAGTTAGAAATCATCGGGTTCACATATAAGTATTTTTAAGGTTTTCTCTCTCTTTCATTTTTATTTCAACAAATAATTTTTGAGTGCCTTCCATGTGTTGTGCATTATCCTTGTTAATGAGAATATAGTAGTAAACAAAAGTGAAAAAAATTTGGTCTTGTGAAATATTTTAGTGGATGATTGATATGAAAACTACAAGAAATTTCAGGAAGAAGGGTAGTTTGTGGTTGGATGGGTTCTGCAATTTTAAATAGGATGGACAGAAAAAGTCTGACTAAATGCTGATAATGTTAATTAAGACCTGAAGAAAAGCAAGCAAGAGGACATAGCGGATACATGTCATGAGTGCATCTAGGCAGAAAGAACAGAAAATGCAAATGCCCAAGAAGACATAATCTGAAAAGAACTCATTGCCCTTTGCAATAAAATTAGAAGCATGTTTTCACCCGTTTGTCTCTGTGCTTTATATAATTTGAATTAGTAAAAATATTCAACTTATGGAGAATTTATTAATAGGATTTAGTTCTCCCCATCATTAGTTTCTTCTAACGGCACATAACGTATTCTCTAATTTTAACTTTCTCTAAAATACTGAAAGATACATTTCATATACTAATGTACCAACATGAATCTGAAAGACTCATTTCATTAAGAATCATTCTTGAACTAATATCAGTTTCCTGAGTTAAGGGTGATGGAAGATGATGAAACTCACTTTAGGGTAAAAAAATCATAACAGTTGTTTCTTTATTTTCTCTACAGATCTTCCATTATTCTTTGTTCTATCTGTTTTCTTTAATAGGTACAATTTCTTAATAGATTTTCTTCACTATCACTAAAGATCCAGCTTTTCTGGGGAAAGCTTCATAGATTCATTTATTGACTTTCTTTCAGGCTTAGGAGAGGAAATGTTAACCTTTTGGCCTCTCTCTGGTATAAAACATGAGTTTCATTTTTCTTTTATTTGTCATAACAAATTATAATTTGTGGTACAGCTTCCTTGGACGAATATGGCCAGATTGAAATTGAAGAGATATTTAAGGCCTCATTACCTTTGAAGGAGTTTTAATTTTAAATCTCTCTTCAACAAATGCTATACATACAGTAATCATTTTTAAAAGATTTATTAAAGATAATTAAGTATATTTTAAATGTATATATCCAAGCCATTACACATATTGATATTTATAAAGTAGAATCAATCTATTTTCTTTATTTTTTTGTTTCCAGAAATAAATATATTTTTTATTTTTCAGAAAAAAGAAAACAGGGTAGTACTATGTGTATTACTCTAATTTTATTATTATAATTTTGTTTAGATTTTTCAGAATTTGCTCTACATAGCAGAAAAAAATGAGATATAGCGTTATGGTTAATTTTTTCAGCTTAATCCAATTGGGAAATTCCAGTCTTCACTATAACATGTGTAGCTATTAGCTGTTAGTTGCAAGACTGGGTTGATGAAATTGAACAAGTCAAGAATAGGGACTTTTACCTCAGACAAAATATGGATGTCGGCATGGTAACACTCCATCCTCTAGACAAGCAGTTGTCAAGGCAGAGGATAATTAAGTCCTGCAAATATGATGCATGTTGGAAATGGACACCTTTACAGAATTTTGATTAGGTGACATTATTTAATATCTGAGGGTTCCCCCTGGGTAAGATGACCCTTTTGGAAGAAGGCTCTGGGTTTACAACATTGATTTAGGATTTAGAAACTTAGATTGAGACCAGTGGCTTACACCTGTAGTCTTAGCACTATGGAAGACTACATAGGGAGGATCACTTGAAGCCAGGTGTTCAAGACCAGCCCGGCCAACATAGCAAGACCTCACCTCTACACAAAATTTAAAATATTAGCCAGGCACAGTGGCGCATGCTGGTAGTCCCAGCTGTTTGGGAGGCTGATTCAGGAAGCTCGCTTGAGCCCAGGAGTTTGAGGTTTCAGAGAGCTATGATGAGGCTACAGCACTCTAGCCCAGAGGGAGACTGTCTCAAAAAAAAAAAAATTAAAAAAGAGAAACTTAGATTGGACAAAAGAGCAAAACCTAAGAAATCCACATATGGTGATACAGAAAAAGAAAAAAGTAGAAAATAAATTCTAAGCTACACTTTCAAGCCCAGGGTTTCAGGAAGTTAGTTTAGTATAGCTATGCCAATATCAAAACTAGAGAAAAAAGAGGGGAATTGGTGAGTAGGGAAGATTACACTGGCTTAAGGTCTTAGAAATAAGCTAAAACAGGAAGAATGTGAGAACAGAAGAGATGAAAAGGAAGGTTAAAGGATCGGGTATCCAGAGTGTGCTGCTATTAGATGCAAATGGTTAAAATTAACAGAGTGAAGAAGAACTCAGAAAGTTGGAATAAGCGAGTTTCTAATACTGAGAAGCAGTTATGTTTATATTTTGCTGTTTCAGAAGCCAGAACTTAGGATCAATAGATAGAATTTATAAGACATATTTTAGTTCTAATTTAGAACTGATTTCCTCTGTTTAATACTATATAACATTTGAATTAGTGGCCTCATGAGGGAGTGAGTCCCCCATTGATAGAATTATGTAAATAGACTGAATTATCACTATTGAGGTTTTCTATAGTGCATGTAAGACACAAAGAAATTATTTCTCAAAATCTTCCAACTCTTTAAAGAATAATGTTTTTCTTAGAGGGAGAGGGTTGAAAGGATCTGATTGGTAGATATTAGAACCCAACACAGCTATAAGGGTATAGGTCATGGGCGTGGATTGAGTGAAGTGGAGATAAATTGTATAAAGATTGACTTAATGTTGACTCACAGTCTTTTGCCAGTCTCATCAATTGTTACAACTGGTACCTGAGTGTAGTAGCAATTATAAGTCCTGACCTAAAGCCAGGTGGCTACACTTGAATTGTTTTAAGAACTTCAGATTCTCAACCTTATTAGCTTGACAAGAATTTTAATAATGATATATTTTTAATAAGATGATAATACTGCTGTGTTAGCACCGAAAACATTTCTCTAGGTCATGATTTATCTCAAAATTGTTTAAATAATAAGAGTGTTGCTGTACTGCTCGTGTTTTTATGGGAATGATTTTATCATCCATTTTCTCAAAGAAATGAGAGCAAGCCTCGCTATAAAAAAATCATGTTTCAGTAATTGACAATCATATTCATTTTTATTTCATTTAACTTATCAATTGAGCTATCTATCTATAGTCAATTAAGCAATTAGATGTGAACATTTACTGAGCATCTACTATGTACATGCATGAGGACTAGACATGGCGGGATGATAAAAAGGTAGAGGAGGCACTGCCACTGAACAACCTGCAGGTTCCTAGAGAAGACAGACATATACACAGATTAGTATAATGGATGCCATACTGTGGTAAAATCTCTAATAGAGTTTTTTATAATGAATAGAAGAACAGAAGGGGAAAGGTAAGACTGAAAGTTCCATAGTGTAAGTAGAATTTTGAGCAATACCTACTATTAAAGAGTGTTTGATAGGTAGAATTGGAAGGAGGGACATTTTAGGAAGAGAAGAAAACAAGCATTGTCTTCGGTAAGAGAATGAAGTCTATGATCCAGAAAAATGACAGTTCTGATGAGGAGCTCCCTAAGAATTACACTTAGCTGCTGAGTGTAATGGGAATGGCAGGAAGAAGGCAAGAATTTTAGGGAATGTGAAGAATTTTGGTTAATTTTTTAAATTAATTTTTTCTGTTTTCTCTATTGTTGCTATAAGTAATGTATTTTTATGTCAAAGTAAAACAATATAGTGATATATCAAAGGAAACATAGCTCTTCTCTGTAATTTTCTTCGTACCCTCACCCTCCTCCACTACCATCCTACCCCACTCTGACTATCTCTTGTAAAGCTTTCCTGACTTTAAAAAGTGTTGTACCCCCATGATATTCTGAAATAAAAAAATAAAAAAGTAAACATATAAACCTATATAAAAATATAATCATTCAATCCAGAGTGCCGTGTAATGTAAATTTTTTGCTTATAGTATACCATGGACGTTTTCACATATCAGTACTTATAAGACCATATGTTTCCCTTTTGTGTCATTGAAAGATATTTAATTGTAATGTGCCATAACTCTTACAGGTGTACATTTAAGTACTTTCTAATTTTTCATTATTACAAATATGACTATTGCAAAGTTCATTTGTCAACTACATTTTTCCTTTTATTCAATTAGGCTAAATTCTTAAAAGGGCAGTCTCACCATGAAAGAGGCGTGCACATTTTAAACTTGGGTACATACTGTATATTGCCTTTCAAAAAGTTTTATAAATTTGTCCTTCTAACACAGTGCATGAGAGTGCCTGTGTTGCCACACCCTGGCCAAAATGGCAATGACAACCACTTTAACATTTGCTAATATAATAGATGAAAAAATAGGATATCTTAGCTTAAGTTTGTACTTGATCATCAGTGAGGTTAAAACTCATTTATTTGGTTATTATTGTTCATTTACATTGCTTTCATTGTGAACTGCTTATTTATATCTTTTGCCTGTTATTCTAGAGGGTATTGTTCATTTTTTTGTTTTTATTGAATTATAAGAGCTCCTTAAGATTATTAATCTCCCATCTATCATACCTGTTGTAAACATTTTTTTTTCAGTTTGAAATTTCCTGTTTAATGACTTTTTCAAACAGAAATTTGTGATTTCAAGTAGTCCTTTTTGTCTATGATTTTGTGTGTATGTGACTTCTGAGAGTAAACAATATAGGTAAGAACGTAGAATCTTAAACCAGATAGCTTGGGTTAAGATACCAGCCCCAGCATTTACTAACTATGACCTACTCTTTGTGCCTTTCATATATTAGTTCCCTTTTCATAGAGGGTTAGAGGGCACACATAAATCAACAGATGTAAAAGTGCTTAGAGGAGTCTCTGTTAAACACTCAATGAACATTAATTTTTATTGTTGTTATTATCATTTGTGTCAATTTCAAAAGGCTTTCTCCATTCAAAAATTATAGAATTATCACCATCCTATATTTTCTTCTAATATCATTTTTGTTTTGTTTCTTACTATTCAAAATTTTTATTTATCTTGTGTTATTTTTCGATGAGGCAAGGATATAAGTGTTTTTTCCAAAATGGCTAACTGATTTTCTCAATGCCATTTATTAGATATTCATTATTTCTCTCCAAATAATATGCTTTCTGCATATTTTTGTGAATTTCACCACCATGCTGAAATCCATTACATTTTATTAGTTTTTCAATTAGTACTATTGTGTTTTCTATGATATCAACATATCCACAACTATCAAAAAACTTATCTTTTTCTTTTGAAGTTTTATATTGTTATTTCATTTTCTTTTTCTTAGTTCATTGGTTAAAGCCTCCTGAACAACAGGAAATGGTTATAATTAAAGTAGCAAGTTTTTGTTTTGTTCCTGACACTAATGAGACCTGTCTTTAGGTTTTAAATTTTAAGAGAAGTTTGGGTTTTATGGAACCATGAAAGGTTTTAATTTGTTTTGAAAAAGTGATTTGTTTTAATTACTGCAGTGATGCATTCTCATTGTCAATTTAGGAAATTTGAAGAAACGCAACATAAATAAAAATATTATTATTTCCTAATAGCAATATCCCTGAAATAGAAAGATGGAATTTTAATGGGGGAGGGAGCATGATCAGGTATGTTCTTAGAAAAACTCCAATGGTATGCTTGAGTGGTAGATTATAGTGAGAAAGAGTTGATTTTTTTTAAAAAAATGGTTTATATGAAGTATATCAACTTATATTAGGTTCAGCTATTAGTGACAAAAAGGGCAATAAATTATCTGTAGCTTAAATAAAATAAAAATATATATTTTTTCTCAAGTAAAAAAACAAATCTAGAGGTACTCATTTTAGAGCTTTGATGGCTCCCTGAATGTTATGACCTCACAGCTCTAGTTGCTCTTCCATCCTCAGCACATAAATTCTGCCATAGTCCAATAAGGCTACTTGAGCTCCAGCCATCATGTCATAATTCTAGCCAACAGCAAGGAGGATAAAAAAAGAGTACATATTTTTCCTTTAATATACTCTTCCTAGAAGTTAAACACACCACATCCACCTACATCCTATTGTCCAAATTTACTCACTTATGACCACTTTTAGCTTAAATGAGGCTAACAAATGTAAAAAGCAGGAGTTCTGTAATTAAGGAAGAAAGGGAGAACAAATTAAGAGACTTTGCCTCAGTAGGTTTTTCAGTGGTTAAGATGTAGAACACATAGGACATGAACTAGAACCATAAAAGCAAAAAGAAGAAAATAAATATAAAAGTTTATTGAAATGTCTTTTTCATTTAAGCTTTTTAAAAAATGTAAGCTCTTAAAATATTTGTTTTGGCACCATAGAAAAAAACATTTAAAAAACTGATTTAGGACTTAAATAAAGGAAAGTATACCAATCTTCATTGTAAGGCTTTTTTTTTTTTTTTTTTTTTTTTAGACAGGGTCTCGCTCTGTCTCCTGGGCTAGAGTGCAGTGGCGTGATCATAGCTCACTGCAGCCTCAAACTCCTGGGCTCAAGCGATCCTCCTGCCTCAGCCTCCCGAGTGGCTGGGACTACAGGCACATGCCACCACACCCGGCTCATTTTTCTAGTTTTTCTAGAAACAGGGTCTTGCTCTTGCTTACACTGGTCTTGAACTCCTGACCTCAAACAATCCTCCTGCCTCGGCCTCCCAAAGTGCTAGGATTATAGGCGTGAGCCACCACACCTGGCCGTTAAGCTTAATTTTTTATACGTGTATATACATGTAAAGATGCAGAGTATTTCCATCACCTTCAGAAGATTCCCTCAGGCCTCTTCCTGGTCAATACCTGCCCTGAGGGTAGCCACTATTTAATTTCTATCAACATAGACACAGTCTACCTGTTCTTGAACTTCATATAAAGGCAATTACCATATGTGTACTTTTGTGACAGGTTTCTTTCACTGAAAACACCTTCTCTAAGATTTATCCAGGAAAACAACATATTTATGAGGGAAAAGTATCTATTAACTAAAAAGAATAAAATTTAAATTGTTGTATGTAATCTGGTAGAATTTTCAAATAAGCAGGGCTCCAATATGAATATACATCTGAAAAAGTAAGTTTCATCTCCCTCTTCTGCCTTTCTATTCTTTAAGTGGATGTGGTATGATCAGGTGTATGACCATATGTGGTATAGAGTGAGAGTAAAATTTCTTTGCTGCCTAAATCCCACATGCCTATGGATGCATGCAAGGAATTACTCAGAATCAGCAAAATTGGTATTCTCAGAGTGAGTAGGGGATACTTTGGTGAATTTTAATGCTATTAATTTGTTGACTAGTTTTCTTTATCAAAAATTATATGTGTCACTGAGGAAAGTGAAGAGAAAAAGGCTGATATTATGAATGCTAAGTGCCTGTATATTTTTCCATTCTTATATTTATTTCAGAATTATTACACTTGTGCATCTCTTTTTGATGGGGATACGTTCTGAGAAAGGTATCATTAGACAATTTCATCATCATGTGAACATCATAGAGTGTACTTACACAAACCTAGTTGGTATAGCTTACTACACACCTAGGCCATATGGTCTATCTAGTGCCTATTGCTCCTAGGCTACAAACCAGCACAGCATGTAAGTCTACTGAATACTGTAGACAATTGTAACACAATGGTATGTATTTGTGTATCTAAACATATCTAAACATTGAAATGGTACAGTAAAAAATGCAGTATAAAAGATAAAAAAAAAAAGGTACACTTGTATAGGGCACTTACCATGAATGGAGCTTGCTGGATTGGAAGTTGCTCTGGGTGAGTCTGAGTGAGTGGTGAGTGAACGTGAAGGCCTAAGACATTACACTACTATAGACTTTATAAATACTGTACACTTAGGCTACACTAAATTTATAAAAAAATATTGTGCTATGACATTATGATGGCTACAGCATCACTAGGTGATAGGAATTTTTCAGCTCTACTATAATTTTATGGGACCGTCAGTGCATGTGTGGTTCATTGTTGACCGAAACATCATTATAATGATGCATGACTGTATTTAGGTACTGGTTTCTTCTTCCTCAAAATGTGCTCATTATTATTCTAAAAGGGCAAATAAAGGAATGTGTCTAAGTGGGGAAAGGCTGCGAAATAATTAAAATTACCAACAAAACAGAAAATGCTAAAGACCCTTTGTAATCATCAAAGCATTGGATTATTCAGTTCTTTAAAGCAAGTGCTCAGCACTCTTAAAATTTCTAGGTAATTAAATGGGCTCTGTAGTTTAGCTATTTTGACTATAATCTTGCTGATTTGGATGGTATTTTATTAATGATATCTCAAGGGGAATTTGCAGTAGCTTGAAAATTAATGAAATATTAATAACCAACAACCAAAGAAATGCAGATATGTCTGCTTTGGGAAAAATGTGATCTGCAAGCTCCTTAGATTAAAAGCATTTTATTTGTTTTTTGTTTGCAGTTGTATTTTAAGCATGAACAATACATGCTTTAGGTTAAAGAGTGGGTATTTTGTAGGAAATATAGCACACATATTATATGGTCTTTGAAAAATCTTTGTTGCAAAATATTATTTTGGCAATTTGGTATATTTGAGACTTAATAAAAATGTTTTTGTACAGTAAAAAAAGTGATTTATATTTTCATCCAAACAATTCTAAGACCAGATGGAAATAGCTGAACTTCTTTGATTTCAAATGAAAAACAAATGCCTCATCTGTGTAATGGAGGATGGCTAACCTGCTGAAGAGGAATCTGTGTTACTGTATGGCAGGGCATGAAATTGCTGAGCAGTAAAAAGTCAAATTTTCATTCATAAAAGGAAAGAACTCTACCTATCCTGTAATATCACTCTAGTATGGAAAAAAGCACTGGTCCCTTAAGGGACTATACAGATGCAATGTGTTGAGTGTGGAGACACAGACATGATACATAATCAAATCCTAAATTTTACCTCATTTATTGGAGGAAATATCACTTTCACCAAGTCATTGAAAATTCATTATTTGAATATCTAGCATTAATCAATTACATAAGCAAATACCAAGACAATTAAAAAACAAGCAAAAAACTCTGGAAATAAGAAGTGTAGTTAATGATCAAGAGTAGATAAGGTAGGAGAGGAACAAAATTAGACATATAGCTAAAAATAAAGATGAATCTCAATGCTGTAATCAGATTATTAAAGGTATTCTTATTGGTTCAGTAAAAAGGAACTAGAGGCTGCTGTCAAATTGTAAATATATGTAAGCAGCAAAATGGAAAAAATGAGATTTTTTTTTTTTTTACAAAGCATGGGATTGTTTTTTGCACATTCATTTGCCATATTGTTAAAGTCTTAAATCAATAACTCTTTTGGACAATCATTATGAAAATTTTGATGCCTTTTCATATATACAACAGGGTTGTAATAGATACATTTTTGGAGGCAGAGTATCGATATCTATTTTTTTAAAGACACATTCTTTAATTCAATTTTTTCGCTTCTAGGAACTGATACCACAGAAGGCTTAACGCCCTGGGGGGAAATATATGTATGAAGAATTTTTCATTGTTGGATATAGTGAAAATTTGGAAAGAACCAACCACTCATCCCCAAATAGATGGTTAAATAAATAAAAGTATACTTACATATTTTATTAATATATCATACAGTTATACAACAGAATTAGCTAGTTCTACTTTGAATAAAAATGAAAGGTTTCCTTCAAAATATAGTTAGAGAAAGTAGCAAGTTATAGAACATATGCAACCTAATTTTGGAAAAACAAATGCTTGGATATACACAAATAGTGAAAAGCTCTTAGGAGTGGAATTTTGGCAATCTTCATATTCTGCATTTTAAGAATGGAATTTTAGTAACCTTTTTCATATTCTACATTTGTACATTTTTGTATTATGGAGAGATATTACAGAGAAGTTTCTATTGGCATCTCACCTAATATAACTTTTTAAATTTTGAAAGAATTTCCTAAAATTGCAAGAGGCTAGTAACGTCACCAGAAGTTTTTGGAAAAGTAGAACATGTCTAACATGTTCTTGGGGTCATTGATGCATCAACTATGAGAGTTGCAGATCTTCTCTGGGGTCCCGTTCTACCTCTGAGAGTCTATGATTCTGAGAAATGGGAGAGGTGAAATTTGCTATGTTGAAATAGAAAGGCTCGGCTTACCTGTGGCACTCCAACTACAATTCTCGAGAATTCTTTCTTTCACTCCTTCTTCCTTGACTGAATCATTCTTACCATTCTACCACATTTAAGAAACACAATTAAGAAGTCACTAAAGATTTCACTTCCTAATGGATCTATTGCACAACACAACCACAAACATGGTCATGTATATGAGTTCTTCATTAAAAAATTGTAGGCTTCATATTGTTATCTAGTTAAAAATATTTTTTACATTGTAGGTTTATAACTAAAGTGAATGTAGTTTTTCCTCCACCTTGTGAAGTTCATCAGTAAAACCAATAAAGCCTAGTGAATTAACACACACATATATTGTATCTCTCACAATGAAAGTAAATTTATAATAGGAAAACTGTAGAAAAGAAATATACAACAATTATTTGTAACTGGGTTTGAACACATTTTTTGAGGGGGAGAGGGGAATTACCATAACATATAAACCTTTAAATATATTGACCTGTGGTTTAACATGTTCTACCATGACTCTGAATTTATTTTTTATTAAGTAAGACCAGAAAAAATTAGCTTTTCTGATAATTTGGGAATCTATTTTTCTGTACAAACTTAGGAAATTTTATACTTCTGACTCAGGATATATTAACAAAGGCCCAGATTGTCAGAAAAATTAGTGTTCTCAAGAGAGATTTAAGAGAACCCCCCAATTTATGCTAACATTGGCATAGACTTCCATGCAAAAACCATACATAGATGCACATATAATTCCATTATCAGGCTCACTGCAAAATAATTCACTGACAATATTTTCTCTGTGTACATTATATCCATCCTTGAATCTGAATGTTGTAATTTGTGATGTGGAAACATTCTAACAAACTGAGCATGAATTATGACAAGATCAAATACTAAGACTTTACAGCAGTATGAATGATGTGAAAGGCTTTAGCTTTCTTTAGCCTTTTTATATATATATATATATATTTTCATTTGAAAGAATGTTATTTAGCAAGCATGGAGTGATATTTTAGTCTAGAAAGTTAATTAATAATTCATTCATGAATAATCATTAAAAGCAATTATTAAAATGTATTTCTAACTTCACAAAGCCTAGTACTAAAATGTGTGCTTATTTAATCTGGTGATTTTTATTTGCAGATCCACTCCTTGTACCCTCTGCATTTCTTAGTACCTTCTTTGCCTTTTGACAATTCCTCTCTTCTACTTCCTCCTCCTTCTCTCTTTCTCCGTACATTTTTATTTACAGTGAACACATATAGTCTCAAGAATCTGTGTGTAGTAGGTCTAGTGCTGCTTGTAATAAGAATAACTAATAGCCACAGCTGTTAATTGAAGTTATAGTCACCATAATATAACTTCTTTAGATATAATTTAAAGACCTATTTGTAATAGAACTCTATGTCCTTGGTTAATGAAGGAAAACACAGCTTAGGGATCTTTTGCTTAAGTTAGATCCCTTTTATTCACATTTGATATAAGATTTGAAGTATTTCCCTATACATCCCTCTAAGGAATATCACTTTATGTAGATGTAGTACATTAGTGTAGATATGACTCCATGCCCCCAAAACTCCCCACACTGAAGTCTAGGTGACCCATTATTAGATTTTTTTCTTGGATGCCAAGGTACTGCTTTTGGAAAAGGCCCTTTAAAAAGCACATGGTAAATGAGTGATGTCTAATGAATTTATCCACTGGCACAGATTAAATTACTTAATTAGCTACCACAAAACATGATCTTAATAAATAGGAGTTAACACAATTTTTTTTTAAGAGACGGGGATCTCGCTATGTTGCCTAGGCTAGACTCAAACTCCTGGGCTCAAGTGATCCTTCCTTTAGACATGTTCTTTCAATTCAGCACTATATCTCATATCTTATTTTTAATATATATAATAAAGGGCATATGGCTAAGTTTTAAAATAATAGGCCACAGCAACAGGAAAATAACATTTCAGTGTAAAAATCTATTATTAATATCTAGAATATGAATGTATATGATAGTATATTTAAATACAATGCCAAGTTAAATAGAAAACTTAAAGGCATTTTATAAACTTGATGTAACCACAAAAGAATTGCTTTATTTATGGCCACTGGTACTCGAGAACCCCCCAAAAATATTTTATAGATAATTGACCAGAACAAGGACATGCATTAAGATAGTCTATATTGAGTTTTATTCCCCAAACTTATGGCATGCTAAAAGGAACGAGTTTTTAATTAAAATTTTACAAAATGTATTAGAATTGTATAGGTAACTATAAAAAGAGTGGTAGAGAACATAGGAAGAAGGAAGCAGCTGGAGGAAGAAAAGGAAGATGATGGCTACTGAGGGGAATGCTGGAAAAATCAGGTCTCCAGGAGGATGGTGGACTCTTACTAAATATGACAGTGTGCATCACAAACAGTCTTAGGAGTTTCATCAGTTCTCAAGAGAATTGTAACCAGCAATCCACCCAGAAAGTCATTTGCATCCATGGAAGTTGAAAAGTAAAATTAAACAGGTTTTGTGGGCCTATTTTTAGAAGAAGCGCTTGTTGAGTTAGAAAATCATAAGGGAAAGAGAGATACTAAATATATTAATATAATTTATATATTTATAATACTCTATTAGAAAAATACAATAAGTGCACTCTGAATATGAACATGTTTCTTAGACACATGTTGGACCTGAGTTTTTTGTCCAACGTTGTATTTTAAGCAATATAATTTAGTTTTTGCATTATTTTGCCTAACTCAGTTCAACAAACATTTATTGAAAACTCTGCTATATTCCAGACCATATGCTAGGTACTAGGGTTACTAAAATAACAAGTTGGCTTATGCAGCCTAATAACTCACTTTTGTAGTGGTAAAGAAAGAATGTAAATAGAACATAATTCTACTAGGTGACAAAGTCCTAGTACATTGCATAATAAAGATGCAATCATTGTTTAACAACTGGGAAGGTTAGAGATACCATGCTAGATGAGGTTATATTTAAGCTAAATCTTACAGGTATGAGCAACCGTGTCCTAGAGCAGGAGGAAGGCAGGTTGAGTAGACCCAGGAGATGAGAGTGATTGTATAAAGGAATAACAATCATATAACATTATAATAGCCACAATTGTGCCAGCTACTGTTATAAGCACATATATGTGTGACTTCAGGCAATCTGGCTTCAGAGTCTGGCCTCTTTAACCACTATGCTATGCTGTGTTTCATGATAACATAGTGTGTTCTTGACAGGATTGAAGGGTTTCAGTGTGACTGGATCATAGTGTTCATGTAATAGAATGATTAAATATCAACTGAAAAATTGTTCAGACAAGATTCCAAAGGGACTTATATATTTTTGGGGGGATATTTAAACTTTACCTTACAGGTAATGATTAAGTCATCAAACACTTTTATGTGGGGAGCAACATAATGATGCTTGCATTTTAGAAAAAAATCAAGACAAGCATCATGGTCAGGAGGCTGTTGCAACAGACCTACTGGTAGATGAGGAAAATTGGCATTTAGGTATGGTGAAAATGATGAATTTGAGGCATTATTTCAGAAATCAGTAAAAATTTGAGTCAAAAAAATTGAGAGATACAGTGAAAAAGGTATGAACCATGACACCAAATAATCTTTTTAAGTATTTATTAATTCAGTCATTCAATATATTTTACAATATGCAACATAGAGTATCAGGGTCTAGTGAATCAGTATCATGGGGAATGTCAAAAAAGAATAAATTAGAGCTTCTTTCATCAAAGAACAACCCAATAGCTGAGCTACAGGATGTATACAGTCAACAAAAAAAGATAAGAATGATCACTTATGAATGTTATTTATTGGTTTTCAAAGATAATTGTGTATTATTCATTCATACTTATGCTTGATGTGTCTTATCTCTACTGTGCCATCTAGTTGAAAATGTTCCTGTGAACTATCTCTGTTTCGGTCCAGAGGACCAGACATGTGAGGAAGGCCCTGGCGGCTATCTATAACACCATGTGAGGGGGCAGTATCCACTATGGGAACAAGAATGATTTGAGTTCACAAAACCTGAAGAGAGAAGCATAGTTAAAGGCCAGCAGAATTTCATTAATTTCCTAATTCTTATTGCTTCAAGTGTAAATTTTCTGTGGGACTAAGACCTCCCGTTTTTTAGCTACTCTTTATCATCCTGTCTAGGTTAACTTTCAACCACTTTCTGGGGCTGACTCAGCCTTCTATAGACAGGCATATTTCACCCTCCTCTATGCACACCAGGTTCTTTCCTATCTAAGAAATCTGACTTCAAATCTGCAAGGATAGACACTAATCAGAGGAACAACTGCTACCCAAGGAAATCCAATATATAGTCCAGGATGCAATAGTAGAATCTGTTAACTTTAAAGAGTAATATGGATGTTATCCCATACCTGAGAAGAAGCCATGATTGTTAAGTATGCTTTTCTTTGAAGAGGAAAACAAAGAATGCTAGTGATTTCCAGAGCAAAGCAGTTAAAGTCCTTAGAGATAGAGATTAATTACTGTGGGATGGATTGAGCATACATAGTACAAAAACATGATTCTAATATGGACATTTGCTATATATAACAAAAAACATAAAGTATAAATTGTTCAACAAAGATTCAGTCTAACAACTGATTTGATAAAAAGAAAGTATGATACTTTAAATTGGGAGCAATGGCATGGTCTATAGTCCCAGCTACTTGAAAGGCTCAGGCAGGAGAACTGCTTGAGCCCAGGAGTTTGAGGCCAGCTTAGGCATGATAGCAAGACCCCATCTTTAAAAAAAAAAAAAAAAAAGAAAAAAAAAGAAAAAAGAAAGTGCTTTTAAGAAATATATATACATATATATTCCACATGATTTTTACAATTATGTTTAAAGTCTTACAATTTTTTAGATTCATGCCACTACAGTTTATAAACTTTCATTTAAAATATTTTTTACCATTTTTCTGAATTTATTTCAAACTTATTTTATCACTTAAATCCTGGGTGATGTGTTGATATAATTTTAAATTTTGCACTGTGTAGATATATGTGTATACCGAAATGTTCAATCCTTGCAAATGATTACAAGATAATTTCACTGGAGAAAATATGAGTTTCAGCTCCATTTGCCAATTTTCTGCCTGGATTGTTGTTTTTATATAGCTGAATCAAACACTAAAAAGTAAAGTGAATAGCAGATACAAGATACTAGTTCATTCTTTATCCACATTGGACAAAATAAACAAATATATAAATAAATGTATAGAATGAGTTGCCTTTTACACATTCCATATCCTTTGATAGTTCAGATTACTTATATTCCTCAGATCACATGTAATTTCAGAACATTTGAAAAGCAAAATAAAAACTCTAGGTAATTTTAGGTCAATGTGTTTGTAGTCATAGATCTGTTGGCATATTTTTAAACTTATATTTGCTTTTGTTAGCAAATTATTGAGGATATTTATAGGAAGACAAGCTTAGATAATGCGTTTTTTAAAATAGTGTGATTAATAGTGGTCACAGAATCAACTAATGCTGTTTTACTTCCTCAGTTTTAAAATATCTATTAATGTCTGTATATTTGCTTCTTTGTTTATATAATTACACTTGATTATAAGGCAACAAGAATTTATAGCCCTTAAGTTTTAAATTCTGATCAGAGCAGTGGTTACATTTTCAAGAAACTTTGCTTTCATTGTCCCACACTAACAATTTCTTTGAAGGCCTGTGTTTATACTTGTATAATAACATAATATTGTAGAGCTTAGATTTCTGATATTAAATTCTATAAAATGTTTATTAATACAAACATTGTTTAGGTGTTCTTAGGCAGGAATAACTAGCCATGATTACTGAATAGAAAACAGTCCAAATAGTAATAAACAAAACAAAGAGTAGTAGGAGATAAGTGCAGAGAAGAGCCTGGGGGTAAGATCATAGAATACTTTCTACAAGTCACAGTCTGAGTTTTTATTTAATTCTAATCATAAGAAGAAACAATTATAGGACTTAAAATTATTGTTATGTATTTTACATTTTAAAAAGAGTTAAGAGGTTCTCACTTTCTTCCTAGGGAGTATAATAGCAATAGAGTTGGAAATAATGTGGCTATTTCATTACTTATTTTGGAGATAGAACTGGCAAGACTTGTGGTTGAATTGGGTTAGAATTGCTCTTTGGTCTGAGTAAATGGATGGCCGAAAATGCCATTATCTAATATGGGAAAAACTGATGGAGAAGTTATGTTTGGCATGGTTAGTTGTGCCTAATTAACATTCAAGTAATCAGAAATACAATGCCCTTTGTTCTTTGAGATTCTGTATATTGCTTTCTGGTCCCAATATTGCACTTCTGTTATGACTTATCAAAGCAAAATTACGTTTTCTTGTGAAGTACATAAAATTATTAGCAACCTATTTTACCTAGTCAGAGGAACCTCATCTGAATATTTTAAAGAGAATACCTCTTTTCAGGTCTAGTTACTCCAAGAAAGAAACTGGAAGGTAATTGAGGAGATACCAATCCAGAGATAAATTAAGAAGAACTAAAAATGCTATACTTTCTCTAGAGCCATTTGATCTTATGGTCTGTTCAGATTTTTGAAAGTCTCCTAAGCAATAACAGAGAAATTTTTATAATGTATATACTTTAGTGAAGTTGGTTTGCAAAAATATTGGAAGGGCTTGAGATTTTTTAGTAGAAGTCTAGAAGGAAACACACACACACACACACACACACACAAAGGGATTTCAAACCCTTTCTGCAATAAACTGCCACTAGGAAAATTCTGCTCAATCTTTATCACTTTACATAAAGGCAGAGATACAAAAGAATTTGACATATGTGTGATTATTTCTTCCTAAGTCTCTTGATACATAAATGCCAAACATTTAGAATGGCTATTTGATATTCAAAATAATAACTTCCCAATTTGCTGCCACCTTCTGCATCCTGAGCTTTTCAGACCCTGCTGTCATTTTGTTGTGGCAGTTTCAGTGGGGCAAGGAATTCCTGGACCTGAACCATGAGCTTCTGCACAAGTTTGTGGCCTGCAGCAGCCACAAGGGAGTTGGTGTTCCCAGAAGAGGAGTTCCTGGGAAGTGCCAAGGAGAGCCCTAGGTGTAGGAAATCAACCCCTTTAACATGGGTTCAGGGCAGGAGTTTGCAAACCTCCAGATGTCCATGATTGTGACCTGGCTGCCCCTGGGGACAGTGATGACAGAGAGGAGGACAAGTCTGAGGGTTAAGGGCTTGGTGCCAAGGACGGAAGAGACAGCAGCACCAGCAGCCTAGAAGAGAAAAAGAGGTGGAGAGAAAGGCCCGTGGCCAGAGCACCCACAGAGGTTTGAAAAGGAAACAAAAAATGGCAGAGAGACTGCAGATACAGGCATATGTTAACATTTTTCAAGGCTGGATGATGAAGAAATCTAGAGGGAGTAGTGGGACTTGTGGGAACACAGATAGACCTGGTGGTCTTGACCCCTTGCCACTGCCAGAAGGACTGGACTCCCTGGGTTCTCTCCCAGTGCTTCTAACATAGTCTTGGAAAAGAAAAAGATAATTGAAATGATTCTTTCTCTCTATTTTTCCAGTGAGTGTAAAGACACCTATGATGTAAGACCTCCGTAGGTTCGTATATTGAGTTAGAATGTCACTTCTTACTGTTGTTCATGCGCAATTCCTTTTATGGTGTTATCTTACTCATACTTTATTTTTAGGTTGAACCATATGAAATTGCATTTTTTTCTAGGTGAAATTATGATCAAATATCAGCAGTTCATTCTATGGTTCATTCTATGGTTCATTCTATTTCAGATTCTTTGAGTGAAATGTCTGCATTATACATTTAGAAGTTTACTTCACCCATTCTAAAAGTTCCTTTTTTGTGTGTGACACCAAAAAATGGCCAAGAAAATAGCATTAATCAGTTATTTAAGAGATAAGAGTTTCAAGTATGCAGTGTTGTATTCATGATTAAATCTAATTACTTTTGACTTCTGAGTGTTTTCTGTAGAAGTTATGTTTGAACAGAAATCTCTGGAAAATTGCTTTTTCTGATTTAAGACACCAAAAGAAGATGCCACTGCCTGAAAATGAAAAATACTAAAAACTGAGTAAATAAGCTCAACTGAGTTAAAAACATAGTGTGGAAGCTCTTATTTTCTGCTAGTAGACAGAATTAATTGTATTGATTTGGCTTTTAAAAACCATTAACTGTGATTTTTATCATCATATGATTATTGTAAAATTATAAAGTTACTGTTTTATCCCTTTAGCCCCATACTTTAGCAAATAAGTATGGGGCATAATAAAAGTTAACATGGAAAAGTTCAGAGTTCTTGCTTGAAAATGAACAATTCCTAGATCTAATGATTTTTCTAATGCCACACAAGCAGAATCTCAAATGAGGTTTTTAAGAGAGATGTGACACTTCCTTTTATCAGTGTCTTTGAGTATTTCAGTAACAGCAAGGTCAATGAAAAATTTTTGGATAATTATGTTTTATATTGACTCAATTGCAACTTAAGGAATTTAAAATGCTGAAGGTAGAAATTGAAAATGAATTGCCCTTCATATCATATAACATTATCTATTTACGCTTTAAGTTTTTAAAAAACATCATTTGTTAGCTTCAATATTTGTCAAAAATTTAGTATTTCACTTTATTTTTTATTTTTTTATATTTTATGATTTCATTTATTGAAAGTTAAAACAATGACAAATTTAATCTATAGTGATAGAAGTCAGAATAGTGATTATATTTGGAGAGTTATGACTGGATGTGGACTCCAGAAAAGGTTACCTGTGCTGATAATGTTCAATATCATGATCTGCATGAGGTTCTAACCATCCATTCATTTGTTAAAAGTTCATCCAGCTGCACACTTAACATTTGTGCACTTTATGTATAGTTTAATGCAACAAAAAATTTGTAAATATGTTAGATGAAAAAAGTAAGATACAAAATGATTGATAGAATATACCAACGTGTAAAATTTTCAAAGATACAGAAACCAACACTATATTTAATGACTGTGTGTGTACATATATATATATATATATATATATATATATGCACTATTTTTATTTCAGAATATTATGGGAATACAAACACTTTGGTTACATATATTGCCTATACACTGCCCAAGTCAGAGTTACAATCGTGAATATCCCCCAAACAGTGCGCCCTACACCCATTAGGTGTGAGTTTTCACATCCCCTCCACCCCCCTCCCACCTGCCCACCCCCTGATGAATATTATTTCCATGTGTGCACATAAGTATTGATCAATTAGTACCAATTTGATGG
This sequence comes from Daubentonia madagascariensis, assembly GCA_023783475.1. Taxonomy (NCBI): domain Eukaryota; kingdom Metazoa; phylum Chordata; class Mammalia; order Primates; family Daubentoniidae; genus Daubentonia; species Daubentonia madagascariensis. The sequence goes on from JAKFHU010002088.1 coordinate 725,581, forward strand.
TGAGTACCAGTGGTGCTTGTTTTTCCATTCTTGTGATACTTTGCTTTGAAGAATGGACTTTAGCTCCGTCCAGGATAATACCAGATGTGTTAATTCACCATTGTTTTTTATTGCTGAGTAATACTCCATGCTATACATATACCACATTTCATTAATCCACTCATGTATTGATGGGCAACTTGGGTTGTTTCCACATCTTTACAATTGTGAATGCAAAGATCCAACCAAGAGACTACTGGAATTGATAAATGAATTCAGCAAAGTCTCAGGATACAAAATTAAGTATTTCACTTTATAAGCCCATTAGTCAGCAGTACAGATACTCTGTTCTAGTTAATTGGTTTCCTTGCTGTTTACAGATTGCACATGATCATTCTGAGTTGTTTAGTTGTATTTTCCTTGTGTCCCCAAGCTTCAAATCCCATTCCTTCTAGAGTAATCTGTTTCCTTTAATATTTTATAACTACTTTTAGTTCTTAAGGATAATCTAAGATTACTTTGTGTGTGTATTACACATGTATCACTTGTGGAAGATTTGGAAAATTATTGCTATAAAAATGATTCATTGTTAGTCTCTATCTAATATTAATAGGTTTTTCTTCATATTGTTGTTAATGGCAATATTAAAATTGTTTTTGTGTTCCATCAATATTATCTTTGGTTTTTCCTTAATTCTTTTTGAGTTGTATATCTTTTATTTCAAAGAGAAGTAACATTAATTAATTCTTTTTATGCCAAATTATTATATTTTTAATGGTTATTGATTATAGACCCCAACACCATAGTAGTATTATAATATGCTAGTATTAATGTAGGAGTGAATATTCCTATTTTTAATATTTAAATAAAACATTGCATAAGATTTCTATAATTTGGAAAACCATCTTTAAGTTCCATAGTGCTAAATATTTCTATAGAAAAATTCAAATTTATAATATTTACTGTCAATAAACTTTAATTGTGCCATCAAGGGGACAGAAATGCAGAAAATTACATACTTGTAAATGTGTGAATCACTTGCAAACTAGAAGGCGGTAATTATTTATCTTAGATGAGTAGTGCACAATAAAACCCAGGGACAATGATAATTGAGGTGACTTCATCCTGCTTCAACTCTGTTATCACATAAAAGGAGCAATCTGTTTTTAATCTAAAATTTGACATGAGTACTTGTTTTATTAGCTTCTTGATGTTTGATAAAATAAAGAAAACAGCAATTTAAGAGAGAGAGAGGTTCATAACAATCTTTTGAAGATTCAGTAGCTAGAAATTAGTCAGAATAATGTTGAACTATTAGAAAATAATTGGAGTAATTAAAAAGCACAAATGAGTTAAACTACAAAGAGTGAAAGGCAATATCTTGTTTTTCTGAGTCTGACATCATACAATCATGGTATACTTTTCTTATTATTTATAAAGGGCTCTTTAGACAGGTTTGTGACTTACAATAGCAATTGGCTTGTGACTTTTCTCATGTAGGCTTCCAGAATCAAATGGATTTTTGACAAATATTTAAGAGGAATGCCAAGAGATTTTTTGGCATATAATAACCACCATTCATGTTTTTACACAAATACAGAAACTTATAAGAGAAATTCAGTGACTGGGTTAACAAATTTATTTTGTTTTTTCATTGGCAATATGTTTAAAATGAATTACTAATTTGTGATTTATCTACCAGAGATAGGACAAGAAGTTAATAGAAAAAGTTTACATTTCTTATTCATTACTGCTAACCATTTCTGCTTATTGCACATTGAAGAAGTGAATCTTACAGAATTGATCACTTCTGGGTATATAAACTACTAGTTGCACATGTCATTTGCATCATTCTTGCCTTCAGCTTTTACATCCAATGTGAGATCATAAGCAATTCAATTCTAAAACAATCACAGAGTCACCACCCCCAAAGTATTTCTATAATAAAACCAAGTCACTGTTTTGCTAGAAAGTCAGGATCAATTGTGTATTTTTTTTTTTCAGAGGAAGACATAGCTCTATAACTCTGAAGTGAATTTAAAATTCACTTTGGGGAGTTTTAATATTAAACTTCATCAAACAGAGAGTATTTAAAAAGTAGTTATTTCCAGAATAATTTTATAAACTAAGCTTATAAAATAAAAAATAGATCTATTTATACTGTTCGTGAAATTCAGCCTAAAATGTGAATCCAAATATATTTGTAACTTGACAAAGGTTAAATAATGTATGTGAACCATACAGTGAGGTGATAACAAAGTTATAAGTTATGGTAGCCATATATTTGTGAACTGCCCTTATCAAAAAACCTTTTCTCAAACAAAAGGTTTCAAGAGAATGCATGAGAAATTGGGTAAACAACAGTGAGTTTTCATTTAGATTTCATTGATTGCTGAATAACTCAATTCATTTACAGCTTTGATGACTGAAATTGAATTAATTTTAGCAATATATCTGTGAAGGCTACAGAGGGTAGCATTATCACATTGCATTAAAAGATACATTGCCTATTTGGAATAGGAAAACCACACAACATACCAGATTGTAATGGAAAGTATATTTCTATGTTATAGCTAACATCTATCTCAAAATTTTATTTCTTATTTACAACTAGGTTTTTGTTGTAGCTAACAGAGAAAACGCTAGCCAAGGTTCTTATTGCTGGTAGAAAAAAATTACCTTTTTGTGAACTATGATTTTATTAACCCTCCATTTCCTGTTTTAGTTTAGTTCCTTATTTTAACTCAATAGAGGATCTTGGTAAGCTAGCACAAAATGGTCTAAACCAAATGATGCTAAGGACTTTATGTTTTTTAGTCTCTAAAAATTTGTTTTGACTTTTAATTTCATAAATTCTGAATTTTACATTTAAGGAAGTTGATTTACTGAATTTACTTTCTTGTGTTAACAACACTGGAGAATCAAAGCAGGTAACTTTGGTTATGCAATTGACTATGAGACCAGAAGAGTAAGTGGTACTACTTTCCATTAGCATCGTCCTGAGTAGCTAGCTCATCCATCACCTGTTCGTTGCACATTCTGTCCTCTCTGTCTTTCATCCTCTCTTTTGCTCTTTCTCTCTTTCTCCTCCCTCCTCCGTGTTATTTCCTTGAGAACTTCACATATGTGTGAACATAACTGCAGTTGTGTCTATGGGTGAATATATCTATGTGTCACATCAAGAAACATATACATGCCTTCAAATTACAGAAATAACTGCACGTTTACATTTATCATGCTATCCACTACTGGCAACTTCTCAGATCCTGGAGTTACTTACCACTTCTCAGACAGATGGCAGGGAATTTATTGTTGTGGGATTCTTACTCATGTGCTTTAATCTTATGGTAATAAATACATGCATTTCCCCATAGTGAAGACTTCAGTAGCTTCAAATTGCCTCTTTTCAGACAATCATTTTGTCTCTTGAGTTACTTGTCATAATGTGTAAAACATTAACCTATAATCTTATGTATACTTTTGTAATAGACTTTACCTGCATGAAACAGTTTCAGGTAGAGAAATTGTATCACAATCTGACAAATAATTTATTTGAAAAGATGCTTTTAACTTTTCTCAGAATATACCCAGGCTTATGCAATTGTCATTTGTTTTTATTCCAAATTGACTTTTCTGTTATTCCTTCTATTCTTTTTAAATTTTTATGTTTTGATTAAAATTCAGAAATAGTGCTAAAGAAAAAAATAAGCTTCAAGTTTTCTGAGCAAGAGGCTATGCCATATAAAATGTAGTGTAGCTGCTCTTCTAGTCTGCTGTGAGGATGTTTTAGGGCAAAAAGATTTTTTTAGGAGCAGACATTCAGGATATAGACACAAATTAAAAAACTTCCTTATAGTAATGCTCCTTAGACTTTTAGGTTTTGTGGACTAGCATTTTTTTTAATTGGAGGGACTGAAGTATGACTGGCAGCTCTTTATTTTGCCAAGGAAGGACGTTGCAAATATCAGTTGGCAAATCCTATCATTATTCTTTTATTCGGGAAAGACTACTTAAGATACACACAGACACACATACATATACATACAGAGTAAGAAAGACATAAATTCAGAATAATATATAGGACTTTCCTAGAAATGATACCTGGTAACCACATATCAGCATATTTTTAAGATACGTGTTTTTAAAATCTGAATTCTGAAATGTTATAAATTACGTTGCATGTAATATCTTATTTAAATAATTTTCAGTACTCAGAGATCTAAATTTGTTGATAGTGCAACACCAAGTGTTGATCTTACATTGTTTCTTCCTCTGCTTTATTTTCTATCACATTGTTGAAAATCTAGTTTCAAGTGTTAATAAAAATAGAAATAGCTCTATTAATAATAATTATATTAAATTTAAGTATTATGGAAGAAATGAGATAAGCCATGGAAATAGAGCCAGTATGTCTCCAAGAGTCTGCTTTCTTTCCTTTGGAATAGGAAGAAATTGCAAGACTAGCTCGGGCTGAGAAAAGTGACCCAATGAACAATATTCCACAAACACAGCTTGAGGCTCTAATTGCATAACAGAAATCAGAGAGGATATTATTTAAGGTTTGAATAACCCTTGAAGACCTCCTGTACTGACACCAGACTGCCAGCCATTGGGAATGATGTTCCCATAATACTTTTTAAACCAAGGTTAAAATTGAAGTATCCATTTTTCATTAGATTATTCTTAGGTGTGCAATTTTTTATATACTATTATAAATTATATATTCAGAAAAATTATTTCCAAACTTTTGGAGCTTGTAGATAGAAATGCAATTGCTCTTCTGTTTTGACTTTGTATGCTGTGATCTTCTAAATTCACCTATTAATTTTAATCACTTATCTGTGAAATATTTTTGATTTTTATATGTAGTAAAACATGTTATCTGCAAACTATAATAATAGTTGTACTTCTTCCTTTCCTGTCTTTACACCTGCTTTTTTCTTTCCTCGTTTCCCTGGCTAAGGCCTTGAGTGAAATGTAGAATGAAAGTGGTAATAACATACGTCACTGTTTCCTTCTCAAGTAGAAACAAATCTTTTAGTATTTTACCATTAAGCATTATATTTGCTATAAAGGTTTTTTTAATAATTGTCATTGGATTAATGAATGTTCCTTCTATTCTTAGTTAGCCAAGAATTTGTTTGTTTGTTTATTCTAATCAGGAATAGGTATTCTATATTATCAAATGTTTATTTTACATTTTTTAGGTGCCCAAATAGCTTTTCTTATTTATCCTGTTAATATGGTAGTTACATTGATTGATTTTTGAATGCTAAATTAACCTTGCATTCCTGCAATAAATGCAACTTAGTCATGATATATCACCCCTTTTATATGTATCCCTGACTTTGATTTGCTATATACATATTTTTGTATTTTTAAATCAATGTTTATGAGAGTAATTAGCTTGTAAATTTCCTTTCTTGCAATGTCTTTGGCAGGTTTTAGTATCAAGATTGTGTCAGTATCATAAAATGAGTAGGAAAATTTCTCTTTTTCTCTACACTCCATGTAAGATTGGTGTTATTTCTTCCTTAGATGTTTGAAAAAACAATGGTGACGCCATCTGGCTCTGCAGTTTTCTTTATGGAAAAGTTTTTAATTGTGGATTCAGTTTATTTAATAGGTATAGGATAATTCTATTCTATTTCTTCTGTGTTAAGAAGAAATAGATTAGATTTTTCTAGGAATTTGTCGGCTTCATTTAAAAATATTTTGGCATAAAGCTTTTTGGAATATGCTTTTATTTTTTAATTTGTGAGATCTGTAGTGTTGGCACCGTATTCATTTCAGATACTGGTAATGTGTTCTTGATCACTCTTGCTAGGGATTTATTAATCTTATTAATTCTTTCAAAAAACAAACCTTTACTTTAGTTAATCCTCTGAGTTCTGCACATTTATTCTATTAACTTCTGCTCTTACGTGAAAATATTCTACATAGAAAAACTATAAAAAGTTCTAAAGAAAAACAATAAAGAAGGTCTAAATAAAAGAAGAGATAATCCCTTTTCAAGGACTAGAATACTTAAATGGTATGAAGATATCAATTTTCCTGAAACTGATTTTATATCATAAATGTAGTCCCAATCAAAATCTATTCAAGGTTTATGCATTTCATTTTTAATTTAAAAAATGAAAAACTTATTTTGAAGATAATATGAGGATGCAAAGGTCTGAGAATAAACAAAATATTCTTGAAGAAAAAGGTCAAATTTGGAGGACTAAAACAACTTGATATCCAGACTTATCATAAAGCTACAATATGTAAGAATGGATATTGTCAGTAAAAGGACAAAGGAATAGCCAAGGTAAAGTGATTCTCACGTAGATAGTCACTATTTATGCCAGAATTGGCATTGGAGAAGAATAGTGAATGAAAGCCAATCATTTCAATAAATGGTACTAGAACACCTAGATATACATACAGGAAAAAAGTCTTGATGCATGTCTCACATTACACACACAAAATCAATTACAGGTAGGTGGTGGTAAAATAATAAAACTTCTAGAGAAAAATAGAAGCATATCTTCATTAGCTTGAAGACACATATATATATACATGTACAGATTCCAATCCACTAATTATGAAGGAAAAGATTGATAAATCTGATTATGTTAAACTTAAAACCTGTGTTTATTGAAGGACATCATTTTAAGAGTGACTAGTCACTTAGTGGAAGTGGATTTTTGTAATGCACATAACTGGCAAAGACTTGTATCCAAAATATATAAAGGAGTTCTATATTTCAGTAAGACAAAGACAGACAACACAATAAAAAAAAAAAGTGTGCAAAATCTTGAGGAAGCACTTTCCAAAAGGAGATATTCAATGTACAACTATACATATGAGAAGCTTCCCAACATAATTATCAGAGGAAAACAAATTAAAGTAACAACAAAATACCCTATGCACCCAGTAGACTGGCTTAAATTAAAGTAAGAAATGTTGGTCAAAATATAGAGGAACTGGAACTTTAATGCACTACAAATGAGAGTTTAAATTTGTAGAGCTACTTTAGGGAACTGTTTAGCAGTAGCTACTAATGCTGTAATATTCCTACCATGTGACCCAAAAATTCACTCCCAGCTTTATACTCAAAAGTTATATATGTATACACCAAAGGACAATTTTAAGAATATTTATGACAGCATTATTTGGTGACAACCTAAATGTTAATCAGTAGTAGGCTGGAATGATTAACTTTAGTATAGAAATACAATGGAATATTCACAGTGATGAAAGTGGATGAACTAGTGTTTTCAGTACAACATGGTTGAGTCTCACAAAGAATGTTGAGTGAAAGAGAATACAGACAAAAGCATACATCCTCTAAAGCACACATATCATTTAAATACTTTTTTATAATCAAGTAAAACTGATACGTGCTTTTAGAAGTCAGGATGTTCATTGCCTTTGAAAGGTGAGGGTGTAGTGATTGTGAGGGAGGCTCAAGGTGAAGGGATAGAAAAAAAATATTCCATGAAAATGGCAATCAAAAGAAAGCAGGTATAGCCATCCTCATATCAGATAACACAGACTTCAAATCAACAATTATAAAAAAAGACAAAGATGGTCATTATATAACGGTAAAGGGAGAAATTCATCAAGAAGATGTAACAATCCTAAATATTTATGCACCCAACACAGGTGCAACCAGATTCATAAAGCAAACCTTACTAGATCTAAACAAAGTGATAAACACCAACATCATAATTGCTGGGGGCTTCAACACCTCACTGACAGAACTGGACACATCCTCCAAGCATAAAATAAATAAATAAACACTGAACTCTAGAGCAAATGGGCCTGGCAGACATTTACAGAACATTCTACTGAAAAACTACTGAATGTACATTTTTCTCATCATCACTTGGAACATTCTCTAAGATACATCACATCTTAGGCCACAAAACATGTCTCAACAAAGTCAAAAAACTAGAAATTATATCATACATCTTCTCAGACCATAGTGGAATAAAGTTAGAAATCAACTCCAACAGAAACATTCAATTCTAACAAAGTCAAGGAAGCTAAACAACCTACTGGTGAACAATTATTGTGTCAAGGAGGAAATTAAGGTGGAAATAAAAAGATTCCTCAAACTAAATAACAAGGGGACACAAGTTATCAAAATCTGTGGGATTCAGCAAAAGCAGTCCTAAGGGGAAAATTCATAGCCTTAAAATGCCTACATCAAGAAGACAGAAAGATCACAAATCAACAACTAATGAATCATCTCAAGGAACTAGAAAAGGAAGAGCAAACCAATCCCAAAACCAGCAGAAGAAAAGAAATGACTAAAATCAGAGCAGAACTAAATGAAATCAAAACCCAAAAAATAATACAGAAGATTAATGAATCAAAGAGTTGGTTTTTTGAAAAGATAAACATAATTGATAGACCTCTCCCTAGATTAACCAGAAATAGAAAAGAAAGGGCCCACATAGGCTCAACCAGATATGAAAAAGGAGATATTACCACTGATACCACAGAAATACAAAATATCATCTGTAAGTACTAGAAAAATATCTATGCACATAAACTCGAAAATGCTCAGGAAATGAACAAATTCCTGGAAACAACACAACCTCCCAAGTCTCAGTCAGTATGAAATAGAACTCCTGAACAGACCAATTATGAACAACAAAATTGAAGCAGCTATAAAAAATCCTCTAACAAAAACAAAGTCCCGGAGCAGATAGTTTCACAGCTGAATTTTATCAGACCTACAAGGAAGAATTGATACCCATACTGCAGAAATTATTTCATAACATCAAGAGGGAAGGAATCCTCCCTAACTCATTCTACAAAGCCAGTATCACCTTGACACCAAATCCAGGAAAGGACACAACAAAAAAAGAAAACTATAGACCAATATCCTTTATGAATACAGATGCAAAAATTATCAATAAAATTCTAGCAAACCGAAATCAGTAGCATATCAAAAAAATAATCCTCCACGACCAAGTGAACTTCATTCCAGGGATGCAAGGACAGTTCAACATACGTAAATCCATAAATGTGATTCACCACATAAACAGAAGCAAAAACAAAGATCATATGATCATCTCAATAGATGCAGAAAAACATTTGACAAAATTCAGCACCCTTTTATGATAAAAACCCTTAACAGAATAGGCATAGATGGAACATACCTCAGTATTATAAAAGCCATATATGACAAACCTGCAGCCCACATCATAATGAATGGGGAAAAGTTGAAAGCATTCCTGCTGAGAACTGGAACAAGATAAGGATACCCACTGTCACCACTTCTATTCAACAAAATGCTGGATGTCCTAGCCAGAGCAATCAGGCAAGAGAAAGAAGTTAAGTTGTCCAAATGGGGAAAGGGGAGTTCAAACTATCACTCTTTGATGATGATATGATCTTATATCTAGAAAACCCAAAAGATTCTGCCAAGAGACTCCTGGAATTGATAAATAAATTCAGCAAAGTCTCAGGCTACAGAATCACTGTACACAAATCAGTAGCATTCCTACATACCAACAACAGTCAAGCTGAGAATCAAATCAGAGACTCAATACCTTTCACAATAGCAACAAAGGAAATAAAATATCTAGGAATATATTTAACCACGGAGGTGAAAGATTTCTACAAAGAGAACTATGAATCATTGAGGAAGGAAATTGTAGATGATGTAAACAAATGGAAAAACATATCATGCTCATGGATCAGCAGAATCAACATTGTTAAAATATTCATAGTACCCAAAGTGATTTACAGATTCAATGCAATCCCCATTAAAATACCAACATCATTTTTCCCAGATCTAGAAAAAATAATTCTACATTTCATTTGGAACCAGAAAAGAGCTCGAATACCCAAAGCAACCGTAAGAAAAAGGAACAAATCTGGAGGCATCACTTCACCAGACTTCAAGCTATACTACAAGGCTATAGTAACCAAAATAGCATGGTACTGGCATAAAAATAGAGACATAGACCAAGGGAACAGAACAGAGAACCCAGATATAAAACCATCCCTGTATTGCCATCTAATCTTTGACAATGTAGACAGCAATATATGGTGGGGAAAAGAAGCCCTATTCAATAAATGGTGCTGGGAAAATTGGGTAGCCACATGTAGAAGATTGAAACAGGATCCATATCTCTCACCACTCACAAAAATTAATTCAAGATGCATAACAGACTTAAACCTAAGGCATGAAACCATAAGAATTCCAGAAGAAAATGTTGCAAAAACTCTTATAGATATTGACATAGGCAAAGAATTTATGAAGAAGACCCCAAGGGCAATCACAGCAACAACAAAAATAAATACATGAGACTTGATTAAATTAAAAAGCTCTGCACAGCCAAGGAAATAATCAACAGAACAAATAGACAACCTACAGAATGGGATAAAATATTTGCATGCTCTACATCCAATAAAAGGCTAATAACCAGAATCTGCAAAGAACTCAAGCTAATCAGCAAGAAAAAATCAAACCACCCCATTAAAAAGTAGGCACAAGACATGAACAGAAGCTTTTCAATAAACCTATGAAAAAATGTGTAACATCTCTAATCATCAGGGAAATGCAAATCAAAACCGCAATGAGATATCACCTAACTCCAGTCAGAATGGCTTTTATCAAAAAGTCCCAAAACAATAGATGTTGGTGTGGATGCCAATCTTCAAGGATTTTATGTAGGGTAGGGTTTTCTAGTTTAAGGCAAGTGTCAGTATAGATTGAACATAATATCAATCATCTTATTCTATATTAAAATATATAACACTGGCACTGAATCATTAAGGACAGGATTAAATATAATCTTCATTTTCAATCCTTTACTGAAGTCAAAGAGGTTTTCCATGGCTTCAGCATGGAGCCAATTATGGAAAATAGTGTTTTGGGATGATTAGTGCTAGTAATAGATGAATTAAAATTTGAAAATATTGGAAGCATTCAAGACCCAAAAGAGACTGACATGGAATGGTGAGGTCTACTCTAGATTAGAAGTAGTGGAACTTGAATGGAAGTTAGAGGTAATGAAACAGTAATAAAATGCTAATTGAAGCATTAATATTTGTAATTGTTTTGTGTGGCTATTTCACAAAATGTCCTAAATATCAGAAAATGTCAACACAGATACTAGGCTTAATAAAAGCACTTACCAAGGTAGGTGTTATCCAGAGAGCTTAGTAAAATGTAGAATTAGCCTCTGCTCATGTCCTTCTTTTTTTCATAAAAAAACAATTCTTGAGAAACTATTCTCAAGAGATTGGTCTTCAAATTGCTGTCTTCTAAACACTCAATACATGTAACTCTTGGTTGCTTTTTCACTATGCTTTCATCACAATAAGATCAAAAACACTTTGAAGGTAAGGGCCATTTTATGCCATCTTTTATGCCAGGACATACTATGTGATCCTGATAAATATGATCATTTTATGATGATACACAAGGTTCAGTTTAATAGAAACCTTGTTATTCAACTCACATGCATTTCTTACTTACCATATTTTAGAGCTTGTGCTAAATCTCTGTAATATAAACACAAACAAGAATCAAGAGCTGCTAGTTTAGCATAGAAGAAAACTATAATTTATTCAAGATAATTGGACTGCATCAATTTGGCCCAGTAGATATTTTGCTTCTGCTCTTTTGACCTTATAATGATTTTAAAATTATTTTCTAGACTGAACTGGATTAAGGCAATTTAATTTCTTGACCTATTTATGAAATGTAAATTTCCTATTTTGATTTTTTACTACCAAACTTAATTTCATTAAATAAATTATTTTTTTCTTGCAGGCCTTAAAACAATGATTTGAATCATTAGTTCATATTACCTGATGGGTTCTCTTGTTTGGGAATTTTCTTTTACGGCTTTTATTTTTTCACTAAGTCCCATTTTCTTCAGTCAAATTTTGTACATCATCTGTCAATTTTTCTTCAAAACAGAATTTGTTGTATGCCACTTTATCAGTTATTAGTTTTTTTGCAGGCTGAGTAGTTCTAAAAGCAATAGTTTATTTTGAATATGAGCCTCTGAGACAATTTAATCAGCTGCAGATATTTAATTGTATTGACTATCAGGCAGAGCAGGGTCAGAGCAACCTTTGAGTCAGATGGCAAGGTCCAAATGTCCTGCCTTAAACCTAATACATATAATTGCATACATGTCAAAATCTAAACTCTTCAGTGTGCTAAGATAATTGCTCTTATTACTTAGCTTTAGATATCCTAGAGTTCCAAGAAAAAGAAAAATAATTTTAGACAGTGCTGTCTTACCTGTCTGTAGATAAAGTTGAACTCCTGATTACTGAGCCATGACCTGGCCCCTCACAGCCTCATCTGCCACTGTAACCCTACATAAAAATATTTTCCAGCCATATGAGTTAATGCTGTTCTCCAAACACCTTGCTCTTTCTACTTTTCATCCACAACAGCTCCACCAACTGAGATGAACCTTTCCACCATCCCTGCCAATTGTCAGCTAGTCTTCTCTGATTATCCCAACCAGAAATCCTTTCTGGCTTCTGAATGCCTGTAAAAGCTGTACCTGTTGTTTCAACTACTACTTAATATCTGAGGTTGTCTCTAATTACCTTTGTCCTCTGCTTGACTGTATTTCTTGAGTGTAAGAATAAATCGTATTCATGAATGTTCTCTATAATTCATGGTTAAATTTATTACCTGTGTTGAATAAAGAATAATTTTTTTGATTGATGCTTACAGAATAACTGAAAAATAAAAGTGGAAGAACTCAAAACCCAACCTTAATATGTAACAAAATTTCAGCACAGAGTTAGACAAAGTATTTTTGCAAATTCTCAGGGGATTATTGCTAATATAACAAAATTCTGCTTACCACTGTAGCTTAAATGGAAAGGAAAGGTAATTAAAAACTGGCAACTTTCAGTGAACAAATATATCATTCTATCCAAACTGTGATGGAAGCTTAGAAGTTGGGATGGAAGATAGAAATGTTAGCATAAATGTCACAGTTGCAGGAAGGGCCTTGGAGACAATTTGGTCAACTCTGAATATATTATTGAACAACCTAGCAAGAGATTAATAAATAAGCTAAGATCCATGAAAAAATCCTTATTAGAATATTTTATGGCTTTCCCCTGCAGTCATTATTAAAACCAATACATACCATTTGGGCATAAAATGTGCTATTCTCTACCTTCTTAATATTTATATTTTGTGATGCCATAGATATTATATTTTTAGTTGTACTCTTTGGAATGCCAATGTAGAAAGATGACCTTAATAAAAATGCCATTTGGTGGAGGCTATATATGCTTTTATCTTTATAAATAAGCAGTAACTTTGCATACTGAGAATAAAAATTAAAACAAAATCTTGGTTTTTAAAAAAAGAACATAAAAATAATGATTGGGTTCCTCCACACTTTTAAACAATAGTGAGAAGTAAGTTCTAAGCACTAGTACCATATGCCTATTTTAAAGGAATCTTGCTCAAGATAGACATCAATTTTGATAATTAAACATTGGACAGAAAAATAATTATTCTGTTTTATTAGTATAATAATTCAACACTTACATTGTTTCATTGAAATTGCTTTTATTCATTGTAATGAAGAAGTAGGAATTGTATTTCAAACTTTGAATCATATGAATGATAGTATCATATGCAATGATAGTATAAATTCTTCTGTAGTCCTTTGTATATATGGTGACTATATGTCCCAGTTTGCTTAGAATACTCCCATCTGTTTTCCTAGTATTAGTTATTAATGTATACTTTCACTATTAAAATTGTCCCATATTGGGTGATAAACAATATGTGCATACTATTTATAGAGCAGAACTATCAAGTCACAAAATTTTTTTGTGTTGATATTTATAAGGGAAAAAAGTCTTCCATATTCCTGCAGAGAAAAAAAACTGTACTTATAGGTTACATACATACTAATCACAGTTTTCCATAGTCTAAGAATTAGGAGGGATTTGAAATTAGATGAATATGTAAAACATTAGGTTATGCAGAAAATTTGAACCATTACTTAACAAGAAAAACTACTTCATTTTGCCTGTAGTTTGCTCAGTAACATACCAATCACTTCTTTGGAGGTAAATTTATGTACTATAAGAATAAAGTGGGACACATGTCAAGCTTATCTGAGCATCTGCTAGTAGCATACCAGCTAATAAACTACTGTTTTACCTTGATATACATGTATAAACTCATGTATTACTCTCTACTACCCCTCATATTTGGAATCTCTAGAAAGAGTTAAGAACATGTGCTGTACTTTGTTGGGTAAGTTTCAGGTACCTAATCCCTAGTCCACTGGGTTCTTTCCTGCATAGTTTTGTGTGCCAGGATTGGCCACAAAGAGTGATACATGTTCATAGTATTGCAAGACTGACAACTTTGACTAGGTTCAAGATTGCTCTCCCTTCAGTTTACTTCTGAACCAACCTACAAACAGAGCAATGATATACAAGGATACAAATTAGTAGGTATTGTTCCCTAATTGCTTCCCAGTTCCTAAAGAGGCAGTTCCTGAGTCAGGTAGTCAAGGCAGCTTGCAGAGACTTGAGAAACCCACAAGCCCAGAAAGCACTGGACGTGTGGCATCTTAGTCCATTAGGCCAGTTTAGAAGCCAGGACATGATTCAAAGTTCAGTCTCAACCTCCATATAATGGAGAAGTCTTGTCACACCATATCACTTTTTTGTTGTATTTCTTCCTTTGTCATCCAGGCTACACTCTGTCTGGCCATGGCCTATCCCACACAACACAAGGAGGTGTATCCTCTACACCCAGAAATGGATCTACTTTAGCCAGGGTCAGTGTTTCTAGATGTTCTACTTTTTAAGCCCATACCAGAGAAATAATATTAAAATATTTCAAGCTCTATGCTTCAAAAACCTTGTGACAAACAAATCTAAACAGGGAATTAAATTCAGGGTACAGGCTGAATATGGAAGGCAGAATTAGTCTGGAGAATAAGAACATGGGGTCTTAAATCAAACAGTCTGGGTTTGAAGCCCAGCTCTGTCTCTTATACCTGTCAGGTAGCTTGATCAAGGTATAAAACTTTTTTACTTCTTGGTTTTCTTATCTGTAGCATAAGTAATTTTCATAACCACGTATATAAAATACCAAGTTTAGGCAAAAGGGACCCAGGTGAGAAAATTTTGTAATATATACTAAGCAACGTCATAATGCTATTATGAATATTAAATAAGTTAATGCATATTGAGCCTGACACAATGCAAGGCCTCAACAATTTTACTACCAGTAGGAGAGGCAATGGTAGTGTAGTACGTTTGCCTGTGGCCATTTTCTAGCCTTTAGAGAACGTACAGCCAGGTGTGCATTGGGCCATTTGAAACCTTGAATCTCCTTGCTGGTCCTTACAGTAACTTGATGTGGATACAGCTGGCAGCATAACAAGGAGCAACTGGGTTAATTATATGTGATAGATTTTATCATTATTGTGAAGCCGCTTGATGACTGATAATGCATTGATCAATTGTCCTGTTTTCATCTAATATGGAAAAATTGGAATTGAAAAAGTTAAATTTATTTTTTTTTCATTTGCAGAAGCTCATTTTGGGATTTAAAAAATAGGGCAAACTGGCCTAATGCATAATTGGGCCATTTACAAATTTTACAAACAATCCATTAAATATTTATTAAGTGAAACTTAAGGTCTTAATGCATTTGCATCTTTGAGTAAGTTTCTCTTACTGCAAGGATGGAATTTGTCAGTGGAAATCCCTGAACTCCTTCCACTGCTTCACTTAACTTCCATATGTCTTACAAAACTCCAACCACCGTTTTATAGCTAGGGTATAGACTTAAAAGAAGCATCCAACTGTTTCAAATCATGCTGTGCCGGACAGCTCTTTATTTCAAAGCTATTGTTACAGTTGAACGCTATTAGATGTGAAATAGAGAATTGGAGAAATATAACCAAGATGGATTTTTTTTTAAACTTGTGAGGCTACTCTGCTTGCACGAAGAAATGAGCATTGCCTTTAAATTTTGCAAAGCTGAATTAGGAACAATAGACTATTATTTTGAAGTTCAAATTGTTGACATTTTTAACTTGATTGAGGAGGTGTGTAGGAGGATATACATTTGACATTTAAAGTAGGATAATGATCCTGTAGCTGCTGTTTGAAAGTGTAACTTTAGAATTCCAGGTGGTCAAATTATCTGGTCATTTATAAGACAAAATTTCAGGAAGAGTCTGATTTGAACTTTTTCCACTGAAGTAAGTTGAATATTTCTCTAGCTCATTTTTCACAGTGCTCTCTCTTTTTAATATTTAGGCAGAGAGGACATTAGCCTAGGGATCAGATGGTTTCCAGAGTGGAAAAATATTGCTTTATAATAAAAGGAGGATATTGAATAAAGCCCAGATTTAATACCCAGCCTAACAGAACACCCTGATGAATGTAATTGCATTTTAAGCATTCTGATTAAATTTTTTGATCCATATTGCATTTGTTTTGCTTGTGAATCTTTTATGAAAAAAAAGTGTCTGGAGATTAAAGGATTAGTGAGTTCTTAAGAAGCTGGGCAGCTGCTAAAGCATCTGAATATTCTTGCTTAAAGATGGTTGAAAAGCTGCATTAATCTCATCTGTTACAGTGAGTGATATGGCTAAAACTAGAAGAGTTAGAGGGAAATACCCTAGAGATGATTTTTTCTATAGTGGACAACATGAGTGATATTCACTGTACATGAAAAAAAATATATTGTAGTTGCAAAAGCATTTGTTGGGAATAATGCTTCTCCTCCCTTTTCATATCTTAAGGCTAATTGACAATTCAGGGAATATATAAAGATTAAGAAATAATTTGCATTCTCTCAAATCCTAAGTGTCATTCATGTCTTTTGATAACTAGACAACAAAAGGGCTAACAAATTAGCATAGCTATTTTACCTTGTAGGAGGAGAGGCTTATGTCACTCTGACAAAAAACAGATAAGATAGGACAAGTTTGTAATAGATCAGTACATTTTGTACAATATTCAACTTTTTAAGCAAGTGGCCCAACATAAAATACAGGGAGTCTCCTTTTTTTGTTCAGAAAAGTGTTCCTAAAACCTTTACAGAAATTGAATGTACTAAAGTCAAATTGAGGTTCCCATTTACAAAGGGCTAAAAATTTTATATATATTTTAAAAATTCCTAATCACAGTCCCACAAGCCTGGTAACCTGTGATCAAGGCAATCTGGTGAGCTAGTAAGAGATTTATAGATCCCCTGAGAGGCCTGAAGCCACTGTTAACTGTGTTAGCTGGCTGCTGGTACTGGAAACTATGATGAAGAAACAAAGACTTTTTAAATTTCTATTTGGAAATGATAGTCAGTTCTCTGTAAGTGTTAATGACCTCTCAGGAGATTTTACCCACCTAGGATGGCTTTACTGAACAAAGAAGTTCTATACCAGTGGTTCTTAACTTTGACTGCCCATTAAAATTAGCTGGGGAAGAGTTTTACAGATTCTGATGTAGGACATCTCTTGGTGGCGGGGTGGATTCTGATTTAATTTGTCTGGGGCATTAGTGTTTTTAAGGGCAATTGCTCTAGCCTACTCAGGAGCTAGCATACATCAGGAGCTTTGGGAAGAACTTCCGCCTGATACATTATAAAGAGGAAAAAGGCTGGAAACAAAAACAGAGGCCACTCTCAGTGAGGAGGATACTGACTGTGCTTCATTCAGTTCAGAGCAGAGTGTCTCCCAATCCAACCACGAGAACTGCCGAAAAAGAACACCATCATGATTTATGTAGAGTACCACCCTTTTCTCCCAATGCAGTGTCACTCAGCTGTCCCCACCATGCCTAAGATGGCTTTGCTAGAGGACCCTAAGAATAAACTAGCCTATAAAAAGTGTGTGGGTTGTCCATCACTTGAGTAATCTTAGGCATTGATTATCCATGGTTACATGGTGCTCAATTTAGTCTTTAGATATCAGTAGATTGTATTTAAAATTCAGTGTTTCTTTGGAATACTGAAGGAATATTATAGACACGTAGCATTTATTATTGTGAATGTAACCAAAATAAACAAACAATTGAAACTATGTAAACCTATTATATTATTTTTATAAGAGAATCATCTTTGGTTCTTAAGAATTTTGAATTATCAAGTCTATTGAGATTTTTGAGAAAGCTATGAAGCCTGTCCCTCAACAGTATACACACAGAGTTCTATGTACAATTTCAGGGATTCTCAGACTACCAGGTAAATAATCAATAATTCAATGGGGAGAAATAAAGCTCTTGATCAAGAGACATAGGTCAGATATTTATTAGATTCAAAGTATTTGGAAAATCACTTAATCACTCTGAAAATTAACTTATTTACTTATTATTATTTTTAAATGAACACTATATTTAAATGGTTATGATGATAAATGAGAAAAAATATGTGGGCCTATGTAAATGCTATCCAGATAGAATGTGGTGGTGTTGATAACATAAGTGATCAAACTGTTCAACCACTTTTCAGAAAAGTCAACTTACTTTTAAAAACTTCTTTGCCCTTAGTATGATTTTTAGAAAAAAACTATTGTGATTAATGAATATTATTTTAAATATTCATTCATCTAGTAAATCAAAACATTAGTGTTTTCGTATCTCAAAGTAACATAGGACTTGAAATAGCCAGGGCTAGCTATTTTTAGGAGTTTTATTTAACAAAGAGTATCACTATGTGTGAGGCAGTGTGGCTTGAATAAACTAAACATCAGCACTGGTAATAGACTTGTTCAAAACCCACTTCAACCTCTTGCCCTCTGTGGAAAGTTGGCAGTTCATTTCAGCCTTCTCAAACTCATTTTCTTCAATTGTGAAGGCATTATCATTAATTTAAATATTATTAAGACATCCACATGTTTTCTTAGAAATGCTGTCAAACCTGCTTAGATTTTTTACATATACTACATTTATCTAATACCAGTGAAATACACTATTGAATTATGGAGTGAGCCTTTTCATTTGCAATATTTATACAGATCATATAGTCTTTTCTTTGTAGGTAAAAAGTTAAAGCACATTAAAATCATTTTTTGCTAGTTAAGACTTCACACATCATTAAAAGTGAACATAGAACAAAACTAAACTAAGTAAAATATACATAAAACTAGCTTAGAAAAACATTTTTTTAATCTTTTTTGAGTCCATCCAATGATTTGTTTAGAAACATAACTATCTTTTAAATGTGTTTTCTTCAAAGTTCTATAAGACAATAGAATTTTTTTTAATACCAGTCTTTCTCAATTGGTGGTATACAATGACCTCAGGAGTCATTATGCAAAACCATCCTGCTTTGATGTTCTGTGTGTGTGTGCGCACACGTGTACATACATAAGTGTGTGAATTTGGGTCTGCCAGTACAGATAAGGAAGCAAAGCTTTAGGACAAATCTATTGATAGTTAGACAGGCTTTTGTGAATATAATTTTTCTCAGCCAATAGGAAGTCCAACTTTTTCTTCAATTGATACAGGGACACATCTAAAAATTCAAGGGAAAGAAAGATAGTGAAAGTCAAAAAGGAAAAGTAAATACAGAGGCAAGTCATTAAAAATGTATATTCAAAATAACATCATAGATAAGAATAACGTTGCCTACTCCATGCTCTTTAAATATTGCATAGTGCTTTCACACATATGAAATTTATATATTATAATCATAAAATTATTATAATCATAAAATATTCCATTGAAGACTTTAACCATTTTACAATTTTAAGGATAGGTGAACCAGAAAAAATGAGTTATCCAAGATCATGTAACTGTCAGATTTGTTTGTGAGAATAATTCGTTTATTTAGTCTGCAAATAGTTATTGAGTACTGACCATGACCCAAGCATTGTTCTAGTCATTAGGGATGTAGCAATAAAAAAAAAAAGACAGATATGACCCCTGTTTTTGAAATAATTCAAATATATTGTCTTTGGTTTAGGCATCTTTTAAATTTTATTATTCAGAGTGGGAAATTAAATAAACCCATTGAGGGGGAAAGATATTCCTAATTTAAAAGACTATCCCTGAGTAACAAAATAAGATGTTATGACAAGGTTTAATTGTAGTTCCTTTGAATTTAAATATCACAATGTGGCATTGAAAACGCGAGGAGACATTCTGTGTTGTATCTATTATCTTTGCAATATATGCATGTTGAATTGTGTAAAGCCTTGTTAATTGAGACTACCTATAATCACATACAAACATAATTTATTTCTTGAAAAGATTTTTTCCAGAAAAGATTTGGATGAATACATTTATCTCAAGTTTTGAATGAAGCATTACCTTATGTGTCTACAGATTTATACCAGAAAAATTAGAAAACTTATTTATCTGAGATCTCAAACTCTCAACTTTATAAGGAAAAATGTTTGCTAATGTAAATGCTATTACTTCCTAACAGAAATCACAAGAAAATATTGACAACGTTGTTCCCTTTTTTGATGTGTCCAATATGTCAAAAGTTCAAAAATACTGTTATTAAAGAGCAATTTATAAGCAATAATTTAATTCAGTAATTGATAAATTGCATCACTTTTGGCTTAATAAACAGAGATATGTTTAAAAATTGGGGGCAGGATTGTAAATACTACATGCTTTCTTGAAGGTGGTAATTCTGGGACATATTTGAAACAATCATTGAAACATAAATTATCAGGCAGAAATGGCCATGTATAATTTTAACTGCTGAATTATCCATGGCCAAAGTTTTAATATTTGTCCAGATTAACTAGGCTACAAGTTCCCACTGTTCAACGGATGAATACCTAGCAGGTGATAAATTTTAATTCCAATGAATCAAATACAATTGGTAACTCTGCTTTAAAAATTACATGTGAAAAGATTATTTACATTTCAGAATTGTAAGGAAGCTATATTTCATTCAAGTAAAAAACTTTTAAAGGCCTGATATGATTAAATATTCTACTAGTTCCCTAATTGATTAAATGAAATAAATGAAAATAAATCAATAAATAATAAAAGCATATATGAAATATATTGGAAAATAAATGAAAATATGGAGAACACATTTTTAGATGTGTTCTACACATCTATGTATGTAACTACAATATAAATATTGTAGTTACATATTTGGGCATGTATGTATCTTGCCTTAATGCCAAATTTTATCAAATTTTATTTTCCGAGGATTTCTTTAATATTTCAAGAGATGTGGCCTTCTAAACTGACAAGACTGTGTGTCATGGCACTCATTTTGCTTCCTTCAAATCATTTTGTCACAGTTAACCATTGTTATTCACTGCCAGGCACAATATTTTAGAAACCGTGATTAGAATCATCACTTGATGAACTTTGGTTGACATTGTCACAGTTGTAAAAGTTTATTTTGATTATAATAGATGTTAGTGTTAAAATAGCCCAGTAGTCACCAAAATCACTCAGTAGTCCCCCATCTGTAAACAAAAGCATGGTGCACTAGAAGCTAATAAAAATGCATTTTTCTAAACACAGTAGCAAGTTCAGCTTGCCAGCCTTGAAATTATAAGACTCTTGATTTTATTTTTTGAGGAGGGAATTACCTAAAATTTTCTACATAAAGTAAATTAATGTTTTATTTTATTTCAAATTCTCAATGCTCATATTAGTATAAAATTTGGCCCACTGCACTTGAATTACATTCTTCATTATAATGGAATTGGCCAATCTAAGCAAATATTAGTATATGCCATTAGTTTAGGGAATGCAGAAAAATTTATTTTATTATTTTTAACATTATTAAAATGTTTAACTTAGTCTAAAGCATTTGGCAAATGTCCCTCTTGAATAGTGATCTCCAAACTTTAAATTGCACTCCCCATTTTTATGAAAAAATACTGTATTTACTTATAAATTACATAAGTGCACTTCTATTATTAGCTAATATTTCAAGCACAAAACCTTGCTGAGGCAAGATTTGTCATTAATGATACTGGACATAAATCTATATTGCATAGTTTGCTTGATATTGTTTTATTTTTTGTCAACTTCTTGTCAGATTTGATTAGATCATCACAACTCCTACTGTATAATATGGATGAAGAACTTGTACTATTGAAAGTACCAGCTCAGACATTCTCTTGCTGTTTTCCTGTGCTTGCCCTATTAGTATTTTCCTCAATAGTTTTAAATAACTTTTTTAAAGCTATTGTGCTTTTTGTGAGGGTTAGTTTAATTAAAACTAGATAATATAATCTATCAGCTCACTTAAGCAGGCCCATCCATGTTAACTGCAGCAAATTGCAATTTGCTAAGAGCAAACATGTTAAGTGAGAGTTGAGGCAGAGCTTCATTGCCATCCTCTACTCTCTGTGGCTTCAACTTTTCCCTCAGTTTCCCTCCATACTGTGCGTAAAACAGGACTGTGTAACACCCAACAAGAAAGGGAACCAGCATCAGTTCACATATTACCCATCAGCAAAGCTTATTTTTTCTTCTTATTTTTAAATTAAAACAACAAATAGAAGTAGAGCTTCTAACATTTTATTTCTTTAACCCAGTGAATCTTTTTGTACATTCCCTGGAGTGAACATACATTCCTCTTGGAGACCATTGCCCTAACGACCTATGTAGAATATGAATGTCAAAAAATAGCATTCAATGCCACTTAAGAAATAAATCAAGATCTGTTTTTAATTTACACCAGTGTTTTTAGCATTTTATCTTTTAATACCATTGCATAGAAATGTCTCAGTATATTTACAGAGAGATTTGGATTGTAGAAAGGTTATACCAATGATTTTGCTGCAGAAGAAAAATTCAAGGGCATGCAGTTATTATTACTGTTATGATGATGATATAACAGTGATAGTGGGATGGGTCCACTATCCTATGGAAAATAGTTTTAAGTGTCTGGAAAAACCTAGTTGAGAATTATTTGGGGAATTAGTCAAAATATATTTTGAATCTTTTTTACCTTAATGCTTATTATACAGTTTTCCCTATAGTCATCACTTAAGTGCTATGTATCCCCTAAAGGTCAAGTTTTATTTCTTCTTGTATCTTGCATATTTATTCTCCATGAAAAGCTACTTTTTAAGTGAACTGGAGCTGAAGGCACAGAAAAGTCATATGAGAGTGAAGAGTGACGATTAGGTTTTCTTTCTTTTTTCTTCCCATATCTTGCCTCTTTGTTTATGAGGATGTATTATGTAAAAAGCCATATTTAACTCCAAGCAAAGAGGTGATCCATTGTTGTATTAAGCATCAGGAAGGCACATACCGTAAAATTCCCTAGGCTTATTCAGTTGGTAAATCATTTTTGCTTTTCTTTTTTCTTGATGTAAGCAAATTTCACAGTAGAATACTTAGAAAATAGCTTTTTCTTGGGTGAAAAATCAGAGTTCACTAGCTTTAGCTCTAGCCAACATGTTTGAAAGTGATCCAGTTTGCACTATACCATACCTTAAAATAGGAACCATGACCTCCTGTTCAGTTATAGTCCCAATCACAGACTCATTGGTGTGTTTCTGGAATTACTTGTTTTATTTTAATTGCATCTTCAAATAATAAAAAGTTTATCATTTAGAAGGGTTTAATAATATTATTGAATTTTGTTTATGCATGATGACATGCTAATTTTATACTGTCATTTTTAGATATACCCACATAACCAGACAATGTCTGAAACTCTAATAAAGTATATGAATTACACTTCTTTCTGAGGGTTGAAATGAGAAGGATTATGGGAAGAGAATGATTGAAAAGATTTCTCTTTTAATATCTTAGTTTTTATAACAGCTGTTTTCTAGACTATGCCTGTCTCTAGTAATTAATTATAAATTAAGTAAAAAGTGGAAAACATTCTGCATTTTAAGGGCAAAGCTATATCATATGTAATATTTAACACTTGTTTTAAAGTTACCTCTTAAGTTAAATGCTGAGGTGGAATGGCTGAAGCAGAGGCTATGGAGAGGTGGTGGCCGATAGTGATTATTGGAAGTCAAGAACTTGGATAACTTTCAGATAAGATCAGATACCACCTTCCCCCACCCATACAGGCACATGAACAGAAATTACTCATGTAGCCAAACTTTCATAAACTCAAGCAGGCCATTGTAAACTACAGCAAGTTTCAATATGTTGAAAGCAAACACATTAAGTGAGGGTGAAGCACGCTCCAGTGTTGACTCTCTGCACTATTATATTCCCACTTTTTCACTCTGTGATTTCAAAGCCATTGCACATGAAACAGCACTGTGTAATTCACCATCTGAATGATGGCACCCATGTCAGCCCACTTGGACATTCTGCCACCCCTCAGCATCGGCCCCCGGAACCCCCTCCCGTGTGATTTGTAGGTGTGTCTATGACCACCTTCCCCACTAGGTTATGTTTCTTCAAAAATATGAACCATTTCTGATCCATCTCTATAATCTCATTGTTCCACCATCCTTCTTTATTTGCTAACCCATGTAACACCTGGACACGTAATGTATGTTATTTACACAAAATGACAATATTAGTTGATGGGCACTTAGTGCCTAGAGAGATAGCAAGGCCTATTCCAGGGCTTTCATGTGTATTTGCTATTCACATAAACTCAATTACTATTTCACTTTTACAGATGAGGAAAATACTGAGGCACAAAGAAGTTAAATAACTTGCGCAAGGTTACAACACAGTTAATAAGAGGTAGATTCAGACCTAAGTAGTTTGGATTGAGAGTCTATGATCTTCAATACTTTGCTACATAAGCCTTTCAGTTTTAATGTTTCCAGAGAATCTATGATACATGTCTGTGTTAAACAATTCTCACTGTCCGTAAATTCTTTCTTTTATCTAAGCTTAATCCTCCACGCTTTAGATTAAGCCTCTCGTGCTTTCTTTGGTGCAGAGAATCTATATAAGGGCCCTCTATGTACTTAAAGGGAGTTTTAAAGCCATTTGCTTGACTACTAGTTCAATAACCCAAGTACTTTTAACCTTTTCCTTTAGATTTTATGTCTCAATTTTGTAAGCATTTTTGGGACACTTTGGTGGAAACTCTTCAGGTTTTCTCCATCTTGCTTAGCTGTGAATTGAATAGATTCAATGTTAAATACATTTGGAGTAGGATTAACCTATCAACAATTTATCATGTGTAATATGCTATGATATGGAATTATAAAATTTTAAAATATATTTTATATATAATCTTGCCACATTTACAGTTTAACCACCAAAATTTATGATCTAGCTGCATTTTATAATCAAATACCTTTGGAACCATAGAAGTTTTAAAGGTAAAGTTGTTTAATGGTATTTTTCTTGTGTTGCCTAAAACTGGCTTCCTTTTTAGAGAGGGAACAATATTTTATCTTTCTCTTCTATTATGTTTAACTATTTGGCTCCCTTTGTGCCTTTTTATGTTATACATCATTCCTTACTAAAACAAAAGTTTTCTTACAATTTAATATCATTTTATCTAGTTATTACTAATTTATAATATTATATAACAATATATATCAAGCTATTTTGCAACTGCTGTTATGTGGAAGAGTTAACACAGCAGACCTGAAACTGCTATCTGTAGAAGGTCCTGCATGCAAGTTGGCCCTTGACTAGTGTCTGGGAACTTGGGTATCTGTGGTGTTCCCACCATTCCTCAACTGATAAGCATGGCTTATTGTACCTAGATTGTTTTTGCAAACAATGTGGTTTACTCTGAACACCTGCTTTCCTTCAGTGAGTCTGGAATTGTAGTAAGTATTAGGCACAGAGTACCTACATATGTGACCAACATCTAATAAAAACTTTGAGTGCCAAGTCTCTAATGGGCTTCCCTAGCAGAAACCTCACACACATGCTGCATGTTTATTTCTAGAGGAAGAATGCTCTCTGTATAACCCCTCATGGGAGCAAAAGAGTATAAATCACAGGTAGATTCTTGCAGACTCTGCCTGTGACATTTTAAACTTGTGATCTGGATGTATATCCTTATTTTGGTTGCTGTAATCAATTTTATCCATGAGTACAACTATATGCTGAGTTCCCTGAGTCCTACCAGTAAATTTCTAAATATGAGGTAGTCTGGGGGAACCCCAGCACAGCCATCATTTACAAAATATTTTTTTAACATAATTAACTCATTTTATCCTTCTAACTTCTTCATAAATTTTCACGAAGAAGGCAAGATAAATATTATATATACTACCTACTTTTAGATAAAGAAATAGGCATAAAGATCTAATATGATTTTGTGACCTTACTCTATTTGTACTTAACATTTTCTTTGCACTTTTAAGCATTGCTAAACATGTGCAATACCATAAGTTTCCCTTGTGTATCTTTTGTACTCTTCCTGGTTCTAGTTCTGGATAGCTCCTTCATCAAACGCTACAATGTCAAAGTACTCAGTACTGTCCCTCAAACACACACTCTCACTTTTCTTGTAGATCAGGCTCTCCATGGCTTTAACATCTTTACTGTTACCTCATTTGTATAAATATTTTCTTATATTCTCATTTAATATGATTATAACTCATTCCATGGTACTGAATCTTCCTTTCAATGCATCTTAAGCCAAGATATCCATAGGCAAATAATTTTATCTCCATCAGAACCTACCAAAAAATACAAAGTCAAAGTCATACATATAGATATGGGAATTTGAAGAAGTAAACAGGTGAATGGGAGGAATGATTTTGATTAAATGTTTTAGGATCTGTCTCAAATTAGTGATCATTCTATTTATTGAACATGGCTTCACTGTGATCGTATGGTGTAAGATGAAATTTTAGGGCTGTTCAAAGTAAAAAAAAAATCACTCAATAGTCTCTTTTTCCCAATCAATTAAAATCCTAAACTGACATTTAAATACTCCCTGCGTGGTGTTTTAGCCCTTTCCTGAATACATAAAACTTCAAGTGTCAGAGTGGTTTTAGGTAGAGTCCTCATAGCTAACTTACACTGGGGGCAGACAAATGGCATGGCAGAGGACTGGGAAATCACATTGGAGCCAAGCAATTCTAGAGATTCATCTGGGTGATTTACTCCATCAATCTTAAAAAGATATATTTTTGTTACTTTTCATAAGCTTTTGCAGAACTGGAGTTGTGGGAGGGTGGGCAGAGATAGTTAATTAAGCAGAGCTTGGGGTGGTGAGTAAATCCACTAAGATACCCCAATGACTGAATATTCCATTAGTCTTTGCATGTTTAACGGACTTGAGCAAAGATCTTTTCCTAAAAAGATTAAGGAAATATATTCCACATAAGAAGATTGTAGGATCTCTCCATAAAGGACTGTGGTGGCATTTTATGCATTATCATTGAGTGTAAAGCTTTGACCTACATACAGCTTAGGAAAATGGTTTTAAAGTATATTAATAGATTTTTTTTAAATTTATTTTTTTAATTTCGGAATATCATGAGGGTACAACACTTTGGCCATACACATTGCCCCTGTTCTGCCCATGTCAGAGCCACAATCGTGGTCATCCCCCAAACTGTGCTCCCCACATCCATTCAGTGAGAGTTTTTCCCATCCCTTCCACCCCCCTCCCGCCCGCCCGCCCTCAGATGAATGTTCTTGCCCTGTGTGATGTAAGTGTTCATCAGTTAGTGCCAGTTTGATGGTGAGTACCAATGGTGCTTGTTTTTCCAATCCTGTGACACTTCGCTTCGAAGAATGGGTTCTAGCTCCAACCAGGATAATACCAGATGTGTTAATTCACTGTTGTTCCTTATTGCTGAGTAATACTCCATGGTATACATATACCACATTTATTGATCCACTCGTGTATTGATGGGCACCTTGGTTGTTTCCACAACTTTGCAATTGTGAATTGTGCTGCTATGAACATTCGAGAGCAGATGTCTTTATTATAAAATGTCTTTTTTTCTTTTGGATAAATATCCAGTAGTGGGACTGCTGGGTCAAATGGTAATTCTACTTTTAATTCTTTGAGGTATCTCCATATTCTTTTCCATAGAGGTTGTACTAATTTGCAGTCCCACCAGCAGTGTATGAGTGTTCCTGTCTGTCCACATCCCCGCCAACATTTGTTATTTGAGGATTTTTTGATATGAGCCAATCTCACTGGAGTTAAGTGATATCTCATAGTATATTAATAGATTTTTTTAAAGTTGCTATGTGACTTTATAATTTGAGATTTGGTCCCTCACAGGAAACTTCAGATTCTCCATACAGGCCAGAATCTTTCATGATTTCTCCAGATTTACTTTAAGTGGGTAACTGCTATTAGTTTTTCCTTAAATTTGACCCTGCTACTGAACAATTGCCCCTAAGTTCCACTTTTTATGGGATTCAGATTCTATAACAAATTCTATTAATATTGCTGAGATTTACTATTTGCCAGGCCTTGTACTGGCCACTTTCATATTTATGACATCAAATTAGATAATTATTCTGTCTTTTAAGAAACTTTTTTGTTGATCAGCTAGGTTTTCCCCTCATTTATTTTGAACAAAGTAACACCTTTTTCCTGTTCTCCTAATATGGTTTAATTAAAGAATATATTTTTCTCTTAAAATCAGTTGCCTTTTTTTTTAAGTGACCCCCTTTTTGATAAAACAAAAATTCACAGAGAAATGTCTTAGCAGACCTTATGGTTCAGGCTATCTAGATGGGTCCTGCCCCTGACCTGTGGTTAGTAGCTGCAGCTATTTTCATCATCAGCACTTTGAGATCTGCTGTTAGAGTCTGTGAGTTGTTGAGCAGTTGTGACAACTTTGCCACCTGCCTTTCCAGGGGACTAGAATTTTCCTGCACTGCCTCCAGTTTTGCTTCAGGGTAAATTTATAGCAATTTTGCTTTGTTTTGTTTTTGATTTTGCATTTTCCTTTTAATTAGCCTATTTCAATTGTGTTTGTATGGTAATTTCTCTGCTTTCTTCATATCGTCCCTTTGTCCTATCATGAAAATATGCAGCCCATCAGAGACATCTTGAAGCAAACTGATGCGCTAGCAAATTGCTGCAGGATGACATATTGACAAGTTCATAAACATATAATTAAAGTGCTAGAAGGGATGGTAAAGATCCACTACACTAGTTTTCATAGTAAATGTTCTGAATAGGTGTCTAAGTATGGCCTCCAGTAAGCTGGGACAGTCACATGCCATGCTTCAGTTCAACCAGACAGATCTACTTTTATCTCTTAAATAAACTGGCATTCACTAGAAAGTTTCATTTTTAAAAAGGGCACTTTAAAGAAATATAGTTTAAAAATTAGTCTAGAGTCTAATTCAATATTCATTTAGCTTGGTACTAGAATGACTCATCACGGAAACCTGAGCAATGGTAGCCAAGAATGCTTCTGCTTGACAAGTTATGCTAATTATAAAACTATTGGAAGTGAAAATTAATATATTTACTGAACTCAATGTGAGTACACTCAATTGGTTGCTGACCCAAACTCATTACCTTTCCTTCCTGCTTAACAGCACAATGCCTATTTTTTCTATCCATCCCTCAGGGAAGATGATCCTATCCCAGAGCTAAATGTGAATCTTAACAAATCATGGTGGTCTGGTTCTCCTTGCTAGGTCTTGATTAGAGTATGGGAATACTTTGTAGTTATGCCTAAGATTTGTGAAATTAATTCTGCTGAGGGGTTTTTGGGAAAGGTTTCCTCTTTCTTGAGAAGAAACCAATGGTAAAGGAGCTTCTTTTCAGCCAGACATTGATAATGACAGAGCAAACAGATGAAGAGAACCTGGGAATTAAGACATCCTTAAACCACTGAATTAACCAACCATGGAACTGCCTTATTTCTGGAGTACTTATCATGTGCAATGATAAAGCTCCCTATTTGAAATGCCACGTGAGACTTCTTTACGGCACTTACGCCCAAAGTCATCCCGATAGATTGAGGGTGCAGGGAAGAAGGGAAAAGGATTCTAGGATGTACTGGATATCTACTGTTTGTCAAGCACTGTACCAGGCATTTTTTTATATCTAATATTATACATTATTTTCCATCTACTTGTGAAGGAAGTTATCCTTACTTCACAAAGTATCTGACCATGAAAAATATTTAGTAAATTTCTAGAGATTTCATGGCTGCCAAACTGAAATTTGAACCCAAGTTTTTCTAATTCAGAAGTCACTGTATGGCCCACGAATATATATTGTTTAGCCGGTTCAATGTATAAAACTATTTTAATGTTAATGCCTTTAGGCAGGGCTTGTGCTCTTCAACTCTCCTCTGACCTCACCAATCTTTATTCTGTCTAGATGGTGCACATATTTATTCCAAATGCCCAGTGCCACTTTGAAATTGCAGTCACTGGAATCTAACCCCTTCTGCATGCACAAAGTTGCCAGCTATATATTTTTTAAGTTATTAGTTTTTGATAAGGGGGGTTTAATCTTTAATGTATTATATCTAAAAGTATTTTATAAAATAAATCTGATTATCAGAATCAAAAAGGCTATTATAAAATAGAATCATATTTTATTTATGACATTTCTTAAAGGGAAAAATGTCCTTTTTTGATTTAATAATGTGTTTTTATGAAGAGTGCTATGCTCCAAACATTCCTTATGAATTTGTAAGATATAAAAAATTGTTCTCAATAATGACAGAACATCCAGGCATATGCATCACTTATAATAATCAATACTCCTTTCAGGTCTATGACTTATATTTCAAGTTTGTGGAGATGCTATCTGTAGAGTAAGACATAATAGTTAATATTTACTGAAAACTAATTTGAATGCTATGACATGATAGATATAAAAGCTACAGTAGCTATATGAATTTTTATATTCAGATATTTATTTACATTTTGTCATTTTCAAGTACAGACAACTAAAGATGTTCTTGGGAAGAACAAAAATGAATGTGTCACCTTGGCTTAATTCCACATTTGTCCTGTGATTACAGAATTTCTAGTCTAGTTTCTTGTTACAAAGAAACGCAAATGGATGATTTCTTTTTGTTTTTAATGTGGTGAAGACAGTACTATTATTTTAAGTAAATAAGTCATATTTAATGCTTATGTTAGGAAACATGAATTCCAATGATTTCTCCTAGCCTTCTTTCTTAGGTAATAGTCCTATTTGTAGAGATAACAAGAAAAAGTCATTGCTGGGATATTTGACTGCTCATCAGAGCAAAGGCTGTGTTTTGGTATGGAAATTAGTGGTAATGAGATGGGGTAAACATCTGGCTAAAATTTTTAACAAGGCCCTGAAAACCCCTATCATTGCCCAATCGATATAGAGAACACAGTGAATAGCACACATACTGTAAGCCTTCCTGGGTAAATAATCTCTTTCAATATTAGACTGTACTTGTTTGAAGTGGACACAAGAGGAATGCCTTTGCCTACCTAGTTGCCACTGAACTCTGAAATTTTGAAAAACCTTGAAAGCGTATTTGAAACTAAACTGAGTTTCTTTATGATAATAAGAACTGAAACATTAGAATGAGTCAAACTAGAGATAGCTTTCACTCTGTCCCTCCATGGCATGAACTTCTGTAACTTGTGTTTTTTTTATAATTTATTTTCCAACCTATGTTTTAATGTATTCTGCTCAATTTTCATCCTGGTGTATGTTAAGTGTTACAGAGCAGATAACTATCAATGTTAGATTCTCATGTCTTGTGTGGCCACGTTCATCCCAGGTAATTTGGCAACGATCAGTGTAGCAGTAATACTTGTTACTATTTACTGAGCATTTAGAATGTGCTAGGAATTTTATATATTTTGTCTCATTTATAATCTTCACAAAGTCACTTTTATAGTGTTGATATGTTCTCCATTTTAAATGTATAGATGTGGATCGTTAGAAAGAAGCATGTTGTGTTAGACTGCTTAAAATCACAAAGCCAATAAGTGTCAAAGCTGTGAAGAACATGGTGGAAGGACATGAGCTAAGAAATAACCTGATACATTATTTAGGCTCCAAGGCATTCAGTTTCTCTGGAATGAATAACTCATTTATTTATGTAAATTTGTTAAATGAGTAATAGGAAATATTGTGATTAATAAGATATATAACCTCCCTGTCATTAAAAAAGTATGTTCTAATAGTGAGAAACAGTAAACAAGTAAAAAAAAATTAATAAATTCTGATATTGGTATGTTTTATGAAGAAAATAAGACAAAGGGATGACATGGCAAGTAATAGAGAGATGAATAAGCCACACAATGGGGTATTCAACAGTGACCAAGATGAGTGAACTAGAGTAGCATATGACTGTGTGGCTCAATCTCAACCTACTAATATTTGATAAAAATTGTAAGTCCTAAAAGATTGCATGCAGCCTGGTAGCTATTTAATAAACGTTAAAACAACTAAAATAACATATATGTGTATATAAGTTTATCTATTATATATACCATTATATGGAGATTAAAATTTATGTATATCTACATATAAATGAAAGCAAAGGAAGGATGGCCATGGAGTTCAGGTTGAGGGAGGCATAGGGCTAGGCTGGTGAAAGTTGTATGTGTAGGTTATTATCAAGATCCTAGCTTTTCTGGTGTGTCCTGGGTTGACAAGTAATTAGCACATTATTGAAATTAAGTAATAAGCTGGATGTGGTGGTGCACACCTGTAGGAGGCTGAGGCGGGAGCATCGCTTAAGCACAGGAGTTCGAGGTTGCGGTGAGCTATGACTGCGCCACTGCGCTCCAGCCTGGGCGACAGAGCAAGACCCTGTCCATAAACAAACAAACACACACACAAATGAAAATAAAGGAGGCCATGCGCAGCTCCAAGATGAGAATGTTGCCTGAACCAAAGATTCAGATTAGTCCAATGCTATGCACCTGAGTTTCTCTCAGTAAAGAGAAAAGGAGAGAGACTGCCTGAGTAGGTATCATTGAGCTGAAACCTCAACAAGCAGGAGCTATATCAAGACTCTGTAACAACAGAACTCCCAGAAGAGGAGACAGCATGTGATGCTGGAGCATGTTGGCAGGGGTGAAAAGGTGAGGATGGCAGGAGTGACCCAGGTGGAGCGCGTGTGGGTGAGACGGGCAAGAAATGAGGAGTCCAGACTCTAGATGTAGACGGTGACAAAGACTCCAAATCTGGCTTCACGTTCAGCCCGTGAAAAATGATGAGACTGAACCAGGAATTTCTGCAGAGCACTCAGTTCCATCCAGGAAAATTTTCTTTTACATGTTGGTTTCTGGTAAGTTTGTGTTTTAACAAGAGTCCATTGTTTAACAACACAACAAAAATGTAAAGATTGTTTTGGACGTGCTGTCTCTTCTCTACCTGTTAAATTTACTTCTGATTTGAATCAACGTATGCAGGATTATGATGACCCTAGAAGAATTTTAGGGCCCAGACATAGATCACACAGTGGATTCTAATCTTACTTGCAGAGGTTGTGCAGCAGACGTGGAGGCATGCCACGTGGTCTGAAAGAAAATTTGATAGTCATAGAAGAGGCTGTTCCACCTTCCTTATTTGAGAATTGCATGTGTGTGTGTTTTTTCTGGTGAGAAAATGATAACCACACAACCATGCTAGTTAATACTTAACTATAAAATTCATAATAGCAAAGTGTGTTTCAAAAATTCTAAGAAAATATTCTAAATAAAATGTTGAGGAAACGCTGACAGAACACTGATGTCCTACCTAACTGCACATGTTCACAGTCCACTTTACAAAAAATCACTAAGATTCTATTTCAGTCACATTGGTAACGTTCACATTTCCAGAGATTTTTCCAATCTTAAACTCATCTATTTTCCAACAGAGTGGTGTGAATATGGAATCCTAGAATAAACATAGTATAGACCAAATGTCATAAGATATGAATTCTAGCATAGCTCTTCTGGGGCAAGACTTGCTTCTTTGCCTCTGTTTCCTCACCTGTAAAATGAAGGCACTGGTCTAGAATGATCATGAAGGCATATTGTAAGGTTAATTTTTGAATAAAATGGTTACAAGGTTTGTAATATTATGTGCAGTGAAGACTATTGACAGGTGTAGATTTATTCTCTAACAAGTGAAGGTGGATTGGAGGTATTTTTAAACTTTCCAACTAAATTGAACAAATCCAGTGGATAGTACAATTTCATTAATTTAAGTTTTTCATAATTTTTTCATTAAAAAATATATCTGCAAAATAAAAAAAAAAAAACACTTGGTCCTACCAGATCAATAAAAAAATAAAGCCGAGACATGTATACTTTCAATTCTAATAAACTAAAAATAGAAGACTTTTATTTTCCCCCAAAATGTCAAACTAGATACATAAACACATCCACAAACAAATTAGGATATGGATTGTCAATAACGATGAATGGCAATTGGAAAATATATAAAACAAAGTAAAACAAATGAAAAACCTTACTGTCTTATCTTGCAAAGGATAATAGCCCTGCCCCAACAGTGATTAGAAGTGCTCTTAGGTAATTCCAGGGTTTTAGAAACGCGCTCATAAGTTATCATGTGAATGAACAAATGAGTAAATGAGAGCTTGAAATAATGAGAAGAGGGTATACCCAACATGGGAAGAAACTGATTTTTTGCATAGGGCAGGGATAGGGTGAGAGTCAAACATTCTAAATTTTATTCCAAATCCCCAAATCTAGCCATACGTAAAAGTGAACAATTTTCTTATAAGTGTTTCCATAATAAATTTTGTATTATATACACACGTATGTTTTATAGCCCGTAGGATTCATGCTGTGTGTGTATTCCGACACAAACTTAACTGAATGCCTTGTACTTGCATACGTTTAAACATGCACATACAAAAGGGAAAAACAAGCCCTTCACAAAAGATGTCTCTGAAAATAACAGTTGGGCAGGAAATTTAATTCATTCCTTAAATTATCAGGATTGCCTTAAGTAAAATATGTTATTAAATTTTTTTGATGAATGGAGAAATATACATACAGCATAGCAATTGTTTTATTTGTGTTCTGATATGGAATTAATCAACTTATTTTTTTATATTGGTTTATCTTTTTGTGGCTATCAGAGTAAATTTGTTTACTAAATTTCAGTTTCCAGTTCCCATTCTGCATAATATTGCTATTTAGCAAATTCAGGCCCGTTCATTCATGGAACAAATATTTATTGAATACTAGACACTGTTCTAGGTGCTTGGGAGGCAGCAGGGAATTAAACAGAGATCCATGCCCCTGTGAGCTAGTATTTTAGCAGGAGAAGGTAGAAAATCAGCAATAAACATTATAAATACGTAAATTATATAATATATGAGAAGATGATAAAGGCTATAGAAAGAAAAACAATAGGGATTGGTGTTGAAAGATTGTTTTTCTTTTTTATTCTCTACAACTTATTAGTTAACAAAAATTTTGAACATTTACTACTTGAGATGAAAGGTTCCATAAAGGGAGGAACAATATATGTATTTGATTATGATTATATCCCCAATCCATAACACAATGCCTGAAATGCAGTAGGTATCCAATCATATACGCTGGATTAAAAAAAAAATAAGGAAATGAGGGAATATTATACACTTTATGATTCTTGCTCTTAATACTATTTTGTGCAATCCTCCTTATACCATACAACTTCATTCATTTCAAAATATCTTTGAAATATATTGAAATATTAAAGTTCAGTGTTTGTTTGTGTTGATTATGTTTATCTGTTTTCTTAGTTCTGTATGGAAGCCCAAAAGCTCATCACAAATTGATTTCCATGTTGTCTTGGGGTTAAGCTGATTCTAGGAAAGTTATACGTAGGCAGTTAATGTCCATAATATTAGTCTGACTTGGGAGTTCTGATCTAGAAAGATCTTAGGGATCTGTCCCTAAATCAAAGCTCCCAAATCAACAGGATTATTTCACATACATCAAATACATTTATGTATAAATATATATATATTTATATATATTTCTACCTGGACTGCTTTAAATATTATATTAATATTTAATTCAGCCTTGTTGTCTAAACATTTTTTAAAAATCTACTTTCCCCACTAGACTATAAGCTCCTAGAGGTCAAGGACTGACTCATATTTATCTCTGTATCCTTCAAAACACATAGCACACAGTGGGTATTTAATAAAGTTGAGTGAATTGCTCAATGCTCAAAACAATTATATCATCAGCTGGGGACTAGAAAATATTTTGTTAGATAGAAAATTTCATAATAGTGTTACAGAGAAACAGGATATAACTTGTTGTTGCTAAATTATAGAAGCCAGAAGAGACAAAAAATATAATAAAAGATTGAATTCATTTTGTCATTTATACAAGGTCATCTTTTGCTCTTTTCATTGAGCCTGTTCAGAGTTGCTGCGTTAAAGAAATAATAAGGCTCATAAATGCGTGTTCTCAATGTGTAGTCTCATAAAAGCTTTGGAAATAAGTACATGTTCATTATTGTTAACTATTATCATTATGATGATAATAAATCTACATGTTTTAATTGCATTCAAACTATTCAGTCAATTTAAAATCTTAAAACATGTTTGGTTGTTCTACTAAAGAAAATGCATACAATGATTTATTTATGAAAGAATAACCTGTCCTTCCATTCCCTTATGGAAAAAAATTTATATCTTCTCTGGGATCCTGCAAGGATTTGTTCTTCTTTTTTGATTTATTAACTTTATTTAAATCAGTCATTCAAAATGCAATCATAATAATCCTTACAAAAGCATTACTATATGGCAGGTAAGATACAGAAGTTTTACTATACCCTAGTGTAGAATATAGAGATATTAACAAAGAGGAAGTCAATTGCATGTCTTGCAAAGAAATTCACCATTACAATCTGGTATTTAACACTTTAAATTAGTTGGTGCTGCTGTAAATTTTGTTTAAAAACAGACGTATTTTCCCTTTATTTCCAGAAAACATTGAAAGTAAGAAAAAATACTATATATAGTTTGAGTTAGTGTGCACTCCATTTTCCCTCTTTTTGATTCTTAGGTCTTATCTAATTTTACCCATCAAATAATCATTATCAAATCTTCACTTCTTTTCTACTGTAAACATACATTTAAATCACATCTTTCTATTATAATAAATTTAAATAATTTCTATATTCTACTTAGGAAAAACTTGTGAAAATATGAACTTTGAGCAATTGTTTGAAGTCATGTTTCATTTTTTCAAGGAAAATAAATTAGTATTATGAGTTGAATTTAACTTAAAGAGAAGTAATTTGGTTGCAGGGCAGATCATGTATAAATGAAATAGACAGTTGTCTACATGTTATGATTTAAAGCATTCTTTGAAACTTTGCTTGTTAAATTATTGCCCACCCTGGCCTTCCATACTGCTAGAGATACCATATAATAGAATTGCATTCATTAGTAATGAGGCATATTCAGGTACCATCTGCTAAAAAGTATTCCTGCACCAAGTATCACATTAAGTAATTTCTTAAGGGGACTTAGTTTACTAAATGCTGTTTTTCTAAAGCAATTATCAGAGAAGGAGTGGGAATCAGGGCAGCTTAAACTTTAAATGGAAGGATGAAAGAAACATATGAAGTAAAAAACATTTTTCAAGCAGTACTTGTAAAATGCTTCTAGAGGGTAACATGAAGGCACTTGTCATGTAAGGTAAAGTAGACATATTGGATGAAAATGCTCTAAAACACAAGCCTGGAGAAAAGAGTCAAGGGAGACTAAATCACTATTCTGCACAAATGTGGTCTTTGTCATAATAACTCTCATCCATGTTCTCCATGCTGTAGCAGACATTTTCTTTTGCATATAATTTTACATATTGTTTATTATATCTTGTTTCTACTTCTGTATGAATGTAAACATTGAGTGACTACCTATGAATTGAGCAATTGTACCCTCAAAAATTAAATAAAAGAAATAGTGAAATGTTTAGCATTTATCAGTTATTAAAAAATATAAAGTTATTAGGGGTCAAAAATTACATACAGAATATGGAAGCTCCATCTTTGATTAATGATATTTTCAAATTAGAAAACTGTTTTAAGTTAATATACTTTGATAATGTCTTATAAATATGGACTTAAATTGGTATTAAATTTACCACAATAGTATAAGGAAGATATTTTAAGTTAGATAAGATTGTTTATGGTTCCATAGAGTCTCCATTTGGGGCTGAAGGTAGTAAAGTTAATTCTGCTAGGAATGATTTCATATTATGTTTTTAGCAAAAAACACAATGTGAAATCAGATATATGGGATTTTTAAAAGAAACAAAAATGATCTAAAGCTAAGTAATATTTTTTTTATTTTCAAATGTAGACACTCATAAAATGAGTGAAGTTTTTCAGTTGAAAACGCAATCTTCAAGGTATTCGTACTTCTCATATTGGTTGCAGCTCAAATATATGAAAATATTAGATTGGTCTTGGGTCTGGCATCTCACAATCCCTGAACCCCAATTCATCAATAATTGTAGTTTCTGAGTACTTCCTTCCATCGTTTCCATGTGAGTATCCTCACATAGCTATTATTTCAGTTACCTCTTGCCCCCAAGATTATTCATCAAAAAACAACCTAATAAAATTCAGTGACTTGAAACAACAATTATTTATTCCTAAGAATCTGCTGTTGGCTAAGGGTCTAGTTTGTATAGGGTGTGATTAGAAATCTCTACTTCAAGCATCAGGTTTGTGTGGGCTAGACTGGGGCAGTTTTGCTCCATGTGATCTATTCTGGGTTCCAGGTGAGGGACTAACAGCTGTAACAGTGTTGGAAGTTCTTCCCACGAGTATGATACAGCCCATGAGATCGAACAGAAGCCCATGATGCCTGTTAAGCCTTAGACTTAGAAATGGCACATTGTCATTTCTGCCACCTCACGCTGGCCAAAGCAAGTCATATGGCCAATCCTAAAGCCTAAAGTGATAGGGAAATATTCTTTTACTACAGAGAAGCCATGACAAGGGTGTGGATGTGCAAAACGGTATTGGGACTAATGATTCAATGTATCATAGTTGTATTGATGGATCATTATGTAATGAATAGTTATATAATATTCCATCAAATAGTCATGCCATATTTTATATAACTCTTCCTAATTCCTTAAACATTTATGTGGATTTTGGTTTGTTCTATTATTTAGGCAATACAGCAATGGACATCTTTATGCATATAGTTTTCTTTCAATGGTATATTCTTTCATTGGGATAGCCCCCAAGAGATGGATTATTTGGTCAAAGTGTATAGATGTTTGACTCCTGAAGTTATTGCAGCACTGTCAGCTATGAATAAAAGGCATTATTTCTTATTTATTTATTTTTAAAAATTGACACATAATAATTATACATATTTATGGGGTACTTAGTGATATTGTGATACATATAATGTATAGCGATCAGATCAGGGTAATTAGCATATTCATCATCTCAAACATTTATCATTTTTTTGTGTTATGAACTTTCAATATCCTCCTTCTAGCTAGTTGAAACTATATATTATTGTTAACTGTAGTCATCTTACAGTGCTATAGAACACTAGAACTTAATTATTCTATTTGCTGTAATTTTTTATCTTTTAACAAATCTCTCCTTATCCCTTCCTTCCTCCAACCCTTCCCAGCCTCTGCTATACTCTGTTCTCCTTTTACTTCTATGAGATCCACTTTTTTTCTGTTTTTTGGCTTCCACATATGAGTGACAATATACAGTGTTTAACTTTCTGTTCCTGGCTTATTTCACTTAACATAATTTCCTCAGTTCCATTCATGAATGACGTTATTTTTCTGGCTGAATAGTATTCTATTGTGCTATTCTATTAATATATATATTAATACTACAGTTTCTTTATCCATTCGTCTGTTGTTGGACATCTAGGTTGATTCCATATCTTGGCTATTGTGAATAGTCTTGCAGTAAACATGGGGTCAGATGTTTCTTCAATATACTAGTTTCTTTTCCTTTGGATAATTGCCTAGTAGTGGGATTGCTGGACCATATGTTAGTTCTATTTATAGTTTTTTGAGGAACCTCCAAACTGTTCTCCATAGTGGCTGTACTAGTTTACATTCTCACCAACAGTATGTAAGTTTCTTTTTCTCCTCATTCTTGCCACCATTTGTTACTTTTTGTCTTTTTGATAATAGCCATCCTAACCGGGGTGAGATGATACCTCTTTGTGGTTTTGATTTATGTATCCTTGGTGACTAGTGATGTTGAACATTTTTTTCATACATTTATTTGTCCATTATATGTCTTCTTTTTAGAAATGTCTGTTCACATTATTTGCCCATTTTTAATCTTTTTTTTTTTTTTTTTTTTTGCTGTTGCGATGTTTAAGTTCCTTGTATATTCTGGATATTAATCCCCTGTTGGGTGAATAGTTTGCAAATATTTTCTCCCATGCCCTAGGTTGTTTTCTTATTCTGTTGATTTTTTCCTTTGTTATGCATAAGCTTTTTAGTTTGATAAAATACCATTTATTTATTTTCATGTTTGTTGCCTGTGCTTTTCAGGTCTTATTCATAAAATCTTTTCCCAGACCAATATCCTGAAGCATTTCCACTATATTTCTGTCTAGCAGTTTTATAGTTTGGGATCCTGCATTTAGGTCTTTGATTCATTCGGCACTGATTTTTGTGTAGGATGAGAGGTGGGAGTCTAGTTTCATTCTTCTGCATATGGATATCCATTTTTCCCAGCATCATTTATTGAAGAGATTGTCCTTTCCCCAGTGTATGTTCTTGGCACCTTTGTCAAAAATCAGTTGGCTGTACATATGTAGATTAACTTCTGGGTTATCTGTTCTATTCCCTTAGTTTATGTATCCGTTTTTATGCTAGTACCATACTGTTTTGTTTACTATAGCTTGTGTAGTATATTTTGAAGTGTGGCATTGTGATGTCTCCTGCTTTGTTCTTTTTGCTTAGGATGGTTTTAGCTATTTTGGGTGTTTTGTAACTCCATACAAATTTTAGGATTTTTTTCTATTTCTGTGAAGAATGTCATTGGTATTTTGATAAGGATTGTGTTGAATCTGTAGATCACTTTGGGTAGTATGGTCATTTTAACAATATTACTTCTTCTGATCCACGAGTGTGGGATATTTTTCCATTTCTTTGCATCCTCTTGAATTTCTTTCATCATGTAGAAATTTTTCACCCCTTGGTTAAATTTATTCCTAGGTATTATAAATGCAATTGCCTTCTTAATTTCTTTTTCAGCTAGTTTGTTGTTTGTGTATAGAAACACTACTGATTTTTGCATGTTGGTTTTGTATCCTGCAACTTTACTGAATTTGTTTATAATTTCTAAGAGTTTTTTAGTAGAGTTGTTAGGTTTTCCTTTATATAAGATCATGTCCTCTGCCAACTGGGACAATTTGACTTCCTCCTTTCCAATTTGGATGCCCTTTATTTTTTATCTTATCTAATTTTTCTGACTAGGACTTCCAGAAATATGTTGAATAAGAGTAGTGAGAGTGGGCATACTTGTCTTGTTCCAGTTCTTAGAGGAAAATATTTCAGCCTTTCCCTGCTCAGTATGATGTTAGCCGTGGGTTTGTCATATATGATCTTTATTGTGTTGAGGTAGTTTCCTTCTATACCTAATTTTTTGAGAATTTTTATCATGAAGTGATGTTGAATTTTATCAAATACTTTTTCTGCATCTATTGAGATGATATATGGTTTTTGTCCTTCATTCTGTTTATGTGATGTATTACATTTATTGATTTGTGTATGCTGAACCATCTTTGCATTCTTGTGATAAATCCCACTTGATCACGATATATTATCTTTTTGATGTGTTGTTGAATTTGGTGTGCTTGTATTTTATAAGAGAATTTTTACATCTATGTTCATCATTAATATTGGCCTGTAGCTTTCTTTTTTTGTTGTGCCGTTGTCTGGTTTCAGTATCAGAGTTATGGTGGCCTTGTAAAATGAGTTAGAAAGAATTCCTCCTGCTTCAATTTTTTGGAAGTTTGAGTAGAATTGGTATTCTTCTTTAAAGGTTTGGTAAAATTCAGCAGTGAAGCCATCCAGTGCTAGACTTTTCTTTGATGGGAGACTTTTTATTACTGATTCAATCTCATTACTTGTCATTGGTCTGTTCAGATTTTCTCTTTCTTCTTGGTTCATTCTTGATAGGTTGCATGTGTTTAGAAATTCATCCACTTCCTCTAGTTTTTTTAATTTATTGGCATATAGTTGTTAATAGTAGAAATGACACTATTTCATTCTGCTTACCAAGCATAGGCAGTATCTAAGTCTTGGTTGTTGCTGCTGTTAAGTTGGCATAAGTTAGCACTTTTTTTCATTTGGTATTCCATTGATTATTAAAAAGTTGAACATTTTTCACACATATTTATGAGTTGTAGATATCTGCTTTTAAATTATCTTTTTATGTCCCTTACTCAATTAACAATTAGAATAATGCTTAATGATTTGAATGTAAGATATTTCCCACAAGCATCTCAAACTAAACTTCATCTAATATTCAACTTGTCATTTTTCCTTTGCCAAACTGCTTGGTCTCATCTATTCCAAACTTTGGTATTTATTCATTATTGAAGTCAGAAGCATGGAACTTATTACTTAGTTTCCTTTATCACCCACATCTAAAAACTATGAAAACTTTTTTTGATTCCTTTTTATATCTGCTCTCTTTATTCCCAAACCACTCCAGGTCAGACACTCCCCACACCCCAGGCTATTGCAATATCTCCTTAGTGTTCTTTTTGCCTCTAGCTTGTCCCATTCATTCTCAGCATTGCTCCCAGAATTCTTTTACTAATCTGGCATTTAGAACATACCTTTTATCTTCTCAGAATTACGTGATAATTTCCCATTACATCTAAAAAAAAAATTGAGACCTTTTTGAAAGTCCCCCTGCCTATCTGCTCTGCCTCATGTCCACCCACCCTTGCCTCATTCATGCTATGTATACTCTAAAGATACAGAAGTATTTTTAATGGTTATTGGCTATAACCACTTTCTGACACCTCTTTTTTCTGCAAATGCCATCTTCCGAGAATGTTCAATCTCCGCTAGTCCTTTTGCCAATGCCTGCTCATTCTACAAGTTTCAGACC
This sequence comes from Daubentonia madagascariensis, assembly GCA_023783475.1. NCBI lineage: Eukaryota > Metazoa > Chordata > Mammalia > Primates > Daubentoniidae > Daubentonia > Daubentonia madagascariensis. Next base: position 768,464 of record JAKFHU010002088.1, read on the forward strand.
AAAGCTTCCCCTAATTGCCCTTGGGAGACTCCAGTACTCTTTTTGTTCTCCCACTGCACTTTGTACATATGTCCATTATTATGTGTGTCTTTCCCTGTAATAGGTTATTACATCTTTCTTCTTATTTGGTTAGTGTTTTCCATGTGACCAGAGACCATGTCATTTCATTTTTGTATCTCTAGATCTTAGTACCAGGTCTGTCTCAGAGTGAGTAATCATAAAATATTTCCTAAATTAGCAAATAAATGAATAATAATTGAATAACTAAATAAATCATTTTATCTAGATAACCATGTATGTATTCTAGGCCACAGGGAAATAATGGCGAGGGAAGATTTTAGGCAAGGTTTAAATGATATTATTTGGGTTTTATCTTGTGGCATCTAGAAATAAAAAATACTGAAAATTAGGTTATCAGAAGTTGGTATTATTCTTCATTTTAAAATTTGGAAAATAGAGAAAATAATAATTGTAAATATTAGTTTTAGATATTTAAAACTATGTTACTTGTTTATTTTAAAGCAAATATTTTATAAATACATTTGGAAAAAAATGTTCAATTTGAGACAAGGACTATATTCTTTACTTCTTTGTTCTATCTGTAGTGGCCCTACATTCCCACCTACCTACAAGAGGACTGAGCACATCATTCCTCATAGAATCTATCTTCATTGTGGGCCTGTGGAATACATTTTTAAAAACATATTTAATGTTTTTGTTTCATAAGTAGTTATACATTCAAGTTAATGGATATGTGTACTTGAATTTTAGTATATTTATTCAAAGAACTAATGCCTGAATTCTCATTTTTTCAAAAGCTATATATATTATCCCTTATTAAATGAAATACTGTTTTTAATTCATGCTCACTTCAGAGGAAACGTAAGTAGATAGGAATTCCATTATTTGGAGACCATTGTTGATTGGTATTTTCTTTTACTGGAACACCCTTCTGTTTCAACACCCACATTTATCTAACTAGCAAATACTAGTAATTCAAAACTCAGCTGACACATCTCCTGGTATATGAAGACTGCCTGCCTAAAGATGGCCCTCCTCTGTGTTCTCAAGATACCCAATCTCTTACCACATTGTATCTGATCTGTCTTTAGACAGATGGTGGCGACTGTGTTTGTATCTGTAATGCACTACAACTTTTCTACTGAGAGGCCCCAGAGGTGCTTCGTCTGGCATGGGGTCTCCTAAACGTCTAATTTTTTTCCTAATAATTAAACATAGGGATTTCCAGTTTCTCTTGAAATAAAAATTCTGAGAATAATTCAATCCTGTGTCTACATTTCTGAAAAGGTGGCTATAACTGTGAAGCAACTTCGACTTTAAGTTGAGAAATATGATGTCCAATTTGTCCCAGTCCATATGCATACACTTTTCTCATTTGTATTACCTGCCTCACTACCGCTGGCATGTGGATTTAGGGCCCCTACAGACAGACTGCTTGAGGCTGTGTCTCAGATCTGTCATTTAAGAGTGTGTGACCTTGGCACACTTAATCTATTTCTTTATCCATGAATTGGGTGTAATAATAGTATCCTGCTAATGGAGCAAGCATGTTAATTAAATGGATAAATGTAAATAAAACACCAAACAGAGTACCTGGCTTATACTAAAAATAGTATATATTTATGAAGATCTCAATTTATTTGGTTTTGATGTAAAGAATTTTTGCAAAGCAAAGAAGCTAGTTATTATAAAACACTTTTTAATGGAAGAAATGGGAAAAGATAAAAAAAATGTGCAATGACATCTGTATTAGTTAAGATACAGACTAAGAAATAATGAACCACATTAACAACAGTAGCTTTAACAAGATAGAAGTTTTTTCTCTTTCTTATAGCAGCCTAAAGACATTCAACCTACAAGAACCTATAGCTGATTCAATGGCTCAACAATGTTGGGGGCCCAGATTCTTTCCATTATATCTTGTGGCACCATCATCCCCTTGAATGTTGCTCTCTTATCTACAATTGAAAAATGGCTTTCAATCATGTGTTTTTGAGGAAGAAGGAATGAGGAAAGATAAGGGCTCACCCCTTACCTTTAAAGGCAAAATCTGGAAGTGGCATACCTCACTTCTGTCCACTTCACATTGGTTAGGACTTAGTCATGTGTCCAAACTTAGCTGCAAGGAACACTGGGAAATATTGTCTTTAGTTTGGTGAACATACATCCAGCAAAATTTCCATTACTATGAAAGAAAGGAAGAGAGAGGATTTAAGAAGACAGATAGCAATCCCTGCCAGAGAATCAGAAAGTGAGAATTAAATTTATACATGTCCAAAGCGTTGTCCTGTAATATAAAAGCTATCTATTTTTACAGGATTAATATATGTGTATATATTTGCTATTTGCTATTGAGTAGAGTAATAATCAGACATGTTGCAATTATATCAAAAAGCGGTTTGCTAAAGGTATTAGAATTGCATCTGTCAAGACACCCCTTTTGACAAGAAGGTACTCAGCTCTGTTGAGGCTCCAAATTAGAGAGGTTTTCCGTCTTTTCCCTGGGGACCTGCCTAAATCTATACATGTATCCAAAATTTCAGTATTAATTCAGTGTCGGGACATTAATTATTTATCTTTGAGGAAGATGCTAGGCAGGCCCAGGTCTTCATGATTGTTTAAAAGAAATGATCAGCCGTAAAAATCCCCCTGTAACTTTGTGAGGATGGACTTTTCAAAGGAAGACCCAGGCACTCTAATCAAACGAAGGAACTGCACTGTCACTTTAAAACAACCTAAAATTATTCAGGCAGGCTGAGTATAATTAGTTAGTTGGAATCAAGCCAGGATATTGAGGCAAACACTGCTATTTCCCTGAAAGGTGCCTTGGGATTTTTAATGGCCACTTATGGTCAAGCCTGAAGTTTTGTGTGTCGTCTCGAAAATAGTACCTCTGGGAGCATAGCATTTCCAGCTCCTTTGCTTGCTAACTACTGATGTTTCTACAAACAGGGGAAGTGAATGTTAAACACTGAATCACAAGGGTTTTTTCTATGAATTCATTTCTTGATTATTTGTTCAGGAGAGTTCTGTGTGTTTTGTGAGTGGTAGTGGTGGTGATTGTTGTTGGTGGTGGTCGATTTATATAATATAACTATTTTATTTAAAATTAGTTGAGATATGTGATTTTTCTCAGTATCACTAACACGGTCAATACATTTTTCAAAAGATAATTGATTTTTTTTATTTTTGGAAACGTTTATCAATGTTTACTCATGAACAATACTCATTAAGATATCTTTATATAATTACCAGTATTTTATTAACAGCTAAATAAAATTTTACATTTATATCAGCATTGTACACCATAACCAATAATACAGAAATTTAGTTTTGTGCTATTTGAAATGAATTAAATATTTTTGGTAGAATTTTTTACAATAATGGTCTTTTGAAAATGGAATATTTGAGGTGTTAAAATTCCTGTGGCAGAAAAATATTCCCTTTTTATTTTGTTATTATTTCTTAACACTTTTTGACAATCTCTAGAAATTAGATAGATTGCTATTTACCTTGGTCTCTTGAGAAGAAGCAAACTGCTGAAATTTTTGGCAAAACAAGAGAAAACATAACACCTGAAGAAAGCCAAACACTTTTCTTTCTATAGTAAAGTTATTTTATGAAAAATATGTTTGAAATCATAAAAAATATTATTTTGAATAACTATAACACTTTATATTTTTATAATAAACTTTGTCAAATCAAGTCCATGGACACTGCTGTTATTCTATTAGATTATCACAATAATCCTATAAAAGTCACTTTCTTTGCCAGAAATTTGCATTGTTTTGAAATTTAGGAAGTTTTAACTTTTGACCTTGACATTTCCATTTGTGAAGACTATTTGTGCAGAAATTTTATAAGCCCTTACACTTGTTTTAAGAATAGGGTCACCATACAATTTATTGTCCATGCTAGAAGTCTATTGACAAGAAAAAGAGGCATCATTTATAATTACTTGGAACAAACAGGTATCAGCTGGGCCTGTCCCTGAAAATCAGATGTGTGGTCACAGTACCTGTGGTGTGTTCATTAGTTTGTAATTGTATGTTCATGTATGTAAATATGTAATATTTAATTAAAGTCCTGTGACACAGTGATTGTGGGCATAGGCTCTGAAACTCCTGGCTGGTCGTTGTGCTTTGAAAATCACAATAATTACTTACTTAGAAATTAATAATTACTTAGAAACTTTCAGATTGATTTTGTTATTTGTTAAATAAGATAGTGTAAACTTCCAACTCAAAGACTGTGATTCACCAGATGAATGAGTTTCTACCTGTTTTGAGACTTCTTCAAGAAGGACCAGGAAAGAACCATTTGCTTTGTGTTTTCACTTTAGTCTTCATATGCTTCATCTCATGTATCCTACTGCGAATTGGTATTATAATTTTTTCTGATGAAGAAAGTGAAGTTTAGAATTTTCTCAACATCATGCAGGTGATAAGTAAGGTATTTTGTTCCAGTATTACGTGTATGCATTTTAAATATATATGCCTATATTTAGCATATGTATGTATCACATTTAATTAGTCCACTAGTGCTAGACGTTTTGCAAGTTTCCAATATATTGCATTTATATATATACTCCCAGAAATAGTCATTTATATAATTTTATTTGTCCAATTCTCTGATTGAAAGAGAATGTCTAATTTAAGGTTTTTCATGTTTATTAATGAATTCATTTTGAGAGTAGTTTAAACATAGTTTCAGCATTAGTATTATTAAGTATGTCAGATTAAAAAATAAGATACTCAAATGGCAAGGTTTCTCAAAGGAATTAAGGAGAACTAGCTCACTGTCCTATCTCTCTTGAAGTCAATTAATTTCTACATGCCTTGGATTTCACAGTTTTAGGATAGCAACAGTAATACAAAGTCAAAGGAAAAAAATCCCAGAAAAACAATGTTATTAAAATATTGATGTTGTTAAAAAGCATTCATTGAATGCAAAGATAAGTGGGATACACGACATAAGCAAGCGCACAGATGTCCTTTGAAGAAATGTGGTATATGAAACAGAAGGAACGTTGAATTCTTCTTGTAACAATTTCTGACGTAACTGCAGAAGGTGCCATAGAACTAAGTCCTGTTGGATTTTTTTCTTTTTCTTTTTTACCTTTCAAGATTGTTTATGTCAGAGGTTTCAAGGCCACAAAGAATTGCAACTCAAGATTCACCTGCCAATATGATACTTAACAGTGCATTACCCTGACCTCAGAGAATCTCCGTTACACACAGCCGTTACTGAATTGTTTCAGATTTTTTTCTCTACATATTTTAAAAACAACTAATACATTCACATGGTTAAAATCAACAACCTCTTACTTTGCTTACTCTGTAGCTCACTAAGCTGTTTCTTCTGATGGTTATTAATATATCTCTGAATATTATCTTGAATATAATTATTTTTTGATTTATCAGTTTTAGGCACTATCCATTGAACAGAATATGTTATGAGTCTTGACAATTTTGTTCTTTAATTATAAAAGATATTCTATTCCTTTGTCTGAAAGTTGAAAATCAATATACATTATATTTATATTATTATAATATTTACATTAAGGTAACTTTTAAAACATCATGGCAGAGAAAAAATGTACTGTAATTATGTTTATTTTCTTGTGCAGTTTTGTTTTGTTTTTCCTGATGTTTCTACTTGGCTTCCATTTTCTTCTACTATTTGTTTTTATCATAGTCCAATTAGTGCCAGATTTCATATCATGCATTCTATCACTCCCCCCTTTTCCTGGAGACCACTTTCTTTGGGCTCTCAGTTTTATTTCACCAATCTGTATTAGTTTCTCTCTTCTGTCTGTTGCATTCTGATCCTTGTCTTTACTGACTTCTGGGCTGAATCCTGCATCACATATCTTCCCCTATCTTGCTTTGCTCCCTTATTTTCTTAAAGGATATCTTCATGAACACTTCTAACAAAAAGGGGAAAGGTAAATTTATTGGGTTCTTGAATGTCTGAAAATGTCTCCTTCTATACTCATAAGATATAGATGGTTTGATTAATGGTTTGACTGGGTTGAGAAAACTAAGCTAAAAAGAACTTCACTCATATTTCAAATATTCCTTTTAACACCCAGTGTCCCTGTTGAGAAGTGTGATGTGATTTTGATCTCCTCTCTCTCCTTAGCTCTCTCTTGCTCTAGCTCTCTCTGCCTCCCTGATACTCCTATTCCTAAGTAGTATTTTATCTGATTTTTAGAATTCTGAAATTTCAAATATATGTATCTAAGTATGTATTTTTTGGTTTTGTTTTAGAATATCTTTTCCTGGGCATGTTTGCCTTTTCCTTAAGCAATGGGAAATTATTTATCTTAATTCTTTGATAATGTATTCTCCTTTGTGTTCTTTTTTCCTTCTTTCTGGAATGCCTAATACTGAACTTCCTGGATGTAGCTTTTATTTCTTTTATTTTTTCTCTCATTTTTATTTCTCTTTTTTCTCTACTCTCTAGGAGAGTTCCTCAATTTTATTAAATATTATATTTATTAAATATTTTATAATATATGATATTTTTCATTTTCAAGAATTTTTTCTTCATTGTTTGTTACTTCTTATAGAATTCTTTTTATAGATTTTTTCCCCAAATTATCTGAGGATGCTAAATAGATATATTTTGACATCTCTATTATTTTATGAATCATATTTTTTTGGTGTTGGTTTCATCATTTTAAAAATCTTGGCCTTTCATGTTATAACAATTATATTTTGGTTTTGAAAAGATCACACAGACTGTGGTAAATTAATTTGTTAGAAGCAAGAGAATAAGCCAGAGGACACAGTACAGTTATCTAGGCAAGAGATGATGTGTTTGGAGTATATGCCATCATCTCTTGGAAGACCTAGAACAAATCAATGTAAGTAATATATAGGCAAAATATTTTAAATAAATATGTCTCTCTTTGCTCTATTTATATTTGTCTATCCTCATACCTTCTATATATGTTTTCTTCCTTTGACCTTTAATACCCCTTTATATTATTTTTCCCCATTAAACCTTTGTCCAGAAACTGTTGTTACCCTCTGGTATTAATATTTCATAAGACAGATTTTTGTTCTTCCCAACTCTTCTCCATAGTTAAGGACAAAAAAAAAAATGGGTTTCAGGATCACAGACCAACTTCCAGCCTATGGCATGGTGAGGCTGAGTAGAATCCTTTTAAATGACTCTAACTTCTGCTCTGAAGTAGAGAGCACTCACTATTAGGGATGAAGAGTTGATTCAGATGGACTCATTATAAATAAATTCCTATGAAATGTACAGTTAGGAGAAGAAGGGTACCATGCTAAACAGCTTGAGAGATGGAGCTAAGGGACAGAGCCCAGGTCTATTAAAATTCTTGTGTCATAAGTTTAGAAAATGAATCAACTCTAGGTTCACAGCTTGATTCCCAGAAGTCTTCTGGCTATTACCTGGCATGTTTCTAGAGCAGAAGAAAAAACAATGGGGAGCTATAATTTCCCCTGCACCCAACTCCTGGCTGACAGCACCCTAGTTGTCTGATATCAATTCTTGAAATTTATTTTATTTTGGAAACTGACTAATGGAATGGCTTTTTCAGAATTTTCTTGGCCTATTGGTTTCAGTGGTAATGGGAGCTGAAAGTCATTCAATTCATTTGTTTCCAAACAACAAGTATGTATTGTACAAAAATCAACATTTTTTAGCAGAAACCCATTCAGAATTATGAAATATACAGATTGAAAGTGTTCTTTCTCTTTTTCTACCTCTACTCCCCAAGGATCAAGTATGTTTTCTCACCTGACTGATTAATGCAGGACTAACAAAATCTGGGAGTATATTCCTGACTGCAACTTTTTTCTAATTTTTCTCCTTTTTTCTAAATTATAATTTAACTTTCAAGTCCTTTCAGTCTTTAGTTTTCTTTATGTTATTATGTTAATCCTATAAACAAGTCTATGTTAATATGACAACCAGTTATTGGATTTTATCTTCCAGGTGACATGTAAGCCTTCACCTATTTAAAATTCACATGTGACTTCAGTGGTAAGAGTGTGAGGTACTGGGGTGATATGTCAGCAGCACACATTCCAAGCATCATTAGATAGCCGGAGGTTTATTTCACTTCCACTGCAACAAACAAGGATCACAATAAGTATGAAGAGGAAGTAGTGTGGAATTTATTGCCATTTAGACTTCGCTGTTCATGTAACTATTCTCGTGCTGTTCTTTATGCTCTCATAAATTCTATAACTGACTCATTTTCCCTTTCTATTATCTATCAGTAGTAGGTAGAGGAGCTGAGAATACTAGTTCAATGAGAACCTATCTCATCTGGTTATTGATGTAAGGGCTTGATCATAATTGAGGAATTCACAGATTTTTTAAATAAATTAGATGCGGTAAACTGCTAGCTCAAAGACTGTAACTAGTCTAGATGTGCTTTGCTTTGCAGAGACAGTGTTTAAAAATTTGGGGTATTTTCCAATAAATTCTGGATTTCTGGCTCCTCTAAACACAACCAAGCTCTGGCAACCCTGAGCTCACACTGTCTCTTGGTAACACTGTTCCGGAGCTGGGCAGCCGCTGCTTTTTTAGTTGTAACATGCTCTCCAGTTTGACACAGTCCTACCCACTCCATTCCTATGCCCACCTCACCTTATCCATTTAAAGCCAAGCGTGAGATGCTGTTTGAGCGTATGAGAGAATTTTGGTTTTGTCAACCGGGGTATTTAAAGGAGAAGGTGTTGTACAATTCATTATTTTCTGGACTCTCTAGCAGTAACTTAAGTTATACAGATAAAATTGTAGGAAGTTTTACGATCTTTGTTTGTATTATATTTTTCCCCATTTCTGTTCTTAGAAGGTGGTAGTCCTTTTAAAATCTATCAATTGAGCAATGATGTACTTTGGATGGATTTTTCTTTGCCTAGTCTGAAAAGTAGTGTTGGATTAGATACAAAAGTTAACATGATACATTTTCCTATTACTCATATGCATTTGCCACCTGTCAGCCAAATAGATTCAAAATTGCTTATTAACAAAGTCGAATGAATAAGTAGACAAATGTATAAATAAATGAACTTCTACAATTTAGGATGTCTACGTTGTGTGGATTTTCCTTGAAAATGTGCCAACTTTTTTTCAACTTTTGGATCGCATCTTATTATCCTAGCTGTAATTAGAAATCTTGTGAAATTAAGAACCATTAAATTCAATGAGTTTTCAGCAACGGAAATTTGCCCAGAGGCACCCAGCTGATGGGTCTGCCTAGGATTGAGCTTTCACAGAGTTCTCCCTCCTCTCCTCCTATTCACTCTAAAAGGGAGCGTCTTTCCACTTAGCTAATTAATTACACCTGCCAACAAGCAGATGGTTCTGTAGGCTTTGAAGCATGGAAATAGCTAGGTGCATATCAGTTAGCTTAAGCTTCCTTCAGTTGCCATTTAGATTATAACTCCTGAAGCTCTGGAGAAAATAAAATATTAAATGAATACAAAGGAAACATATTTTAAAAATATTTTTATTTCAAAAATGTATTTGAAAATATTAAATTATTCTGTTTTCCTGCTCTCAGCATAGACACACTTTTATTTAGGTTTAGCATCTAGTTTGGAACAATACTTGTCAGATGTTACCATCTAATTGTTCTGAGCTTCGAAGTAAAATGAGAATAGAGGAACAGAATTATTAAGAACAGTTCTCAAAATATTATAGCTTTTTAGTAAATAATGTTCTTGTGATGTTGTTTAATTATAAGGAAAGATATATATGAAATAATGGTGAAATTAGAACTGAGGGAGGGCACTACTGGTACTCTTGTTAACATTCCCACTACTTGTATTCCAGAGTTTTATGCTAATCTGGTTATTCTTTCTTTTTACCCCCTTGTATTTCAAGCTAAGTGTCTTGAAATAGAGATTATTGCCGGAGCTTAATTTGCTATGTAAAATTCTTTCAAATATGACATAGCTATACAAACACGTCCTATAAAACTAAATTAGGCATAGAATATGAATGTATACAAGAAAATCTTTGCAATATTCCCTTTCATAAGGTCTAGTTGAAATCCTTTTGAGTTCACCATTTAAGTTTCACAAAACTTGTAAAAATATTTTCTCTAACTCTTTATATGTGAGAAAATTTTAGAGCTTTCTACTTTGAAATATAATCATGTCTTTAAAGTTGAACATATCCTTTATTAGTGATAGAATCAAAACTTTTCTATGTACAATGTATTTTTTATATCAGCACATTTATGAAATTAATGTACATAAAATGAAGAAAATATCCCAAATAAAATAGCCTTTCTATTTTTCCTATTTTAAATAAAAGTTACCTGATAGGCTGTCTAAACATGCATATATTTATGTCAAACAGGAAAAAAGATTATTTTAAAAATGTAAGTTCCAAGAAGATAATTCAGTTCTTTATAATATTGAGTAGTGTGTAATCCAGTAAACTTACCTGCACAAAAGTTACTATGATAGGCTATATTTAGACATGTATTTTAATTTTGGATTCCTTTACTTCCATCATAGGAACTTTACTTCATTTGCCTTTAGAGTGATTAGAATATTAAGCTTAATGTTAAAAGAAACTTTCACTGATTTGAATTTGCTAATTTGAATGCTTTGCACTTTTGCTCTCTTTGTATTAAGTACTAAACAACAATTAATAGGAAAAATCATCATAAGGAGAATACAGGTTTGGTTAGGAGAACCAAATGTCCTACCCATTTTTATATTTTTATAAATGCAGTTCCAAAGCACATAGAGGCCATTTCTTCTCAGGTTTATGATTTTGGACATGGTAATTAAAAATCATTTTACCCTATTTATTAAAGTAGAGCTTCCAAGGACTAAGCATAGATAGAGTAGTTCCCACAGTACTTGAAAATAATAAAATTGCCTTTCATTCTTTCCTTTAGTTTAGTTTTTTTTCCTGAATTGAAGGGCTTTTCCTTAACTAGGCTGAATTCTTGAAGTTTTATTGTGCTGCTTTTTCTTCTGTATCTACTTTGAACAGAGGAAAAAGAAATGCTCCTTTAGTGATGAGGTTGGGATATAGTCCAGACACCTACCAGAGCCAAGATTTTTTTCTGTGCATTCGCACAGTTTTTTCATGTAGAAAAGAACCCTTAAAAGCATAATTTTACCTTTCAACTTAATAAAATATTTTCAAAAAGGACTTCAGGGAAATTACTGTGAGTTCTTAATTATACTTAGATGTAGATTACGTAAGATAAAATTGTGCCTCAGCTCTGCTTAAATTTTTTTTTCCTTTAGATTTCTCAGTCTTTCCATCCTATAACAGAGGGAGTATAGAATAAAAAGTTTAAAAGCGGGATCCCAACTCAGTAGTTAGACTGAGTTGGAAGAACAGTTCTCTAGAACTCTTACCAGTTATTTAGCTCTCTAAACTTCAGTTTTCTTACCTGTAAAATGAGACCAGTAATAATTACCTTACAGGATTTCTGTAAGGAATAAGAGAAATACTACATTATAAATATTCAAGTAATGGCAGCATTTATGAAGAGGTATTACAGAAGGTGGCCAACGATGGACTTTGGAGCCAAATAGGCAGGCATTGGAATCTTAGCTTGACCCCTGACTATGTGTGAGGCATGGGCAGCTTGCTTGATCATTTCATGTATCACTTGCTATGCCTTTGGGATCGAGGAATCCACCACAAAAAAGAAAGTTCTGTATTGAAGGATCATCAGTAATTTTACTGGTGTCCAGGACTCATAATATGCTCCTAAAACAGCATCTGAAATTCATATAAGTAGTTTAAACATAATCTTTAAAAAATGAACTAACCCATATATTTTAACTTGGCCTAATTAGTCCTGCCCAGGTTTTAGCTCTCTCTCAAAAGGGTATTTATGAGAGGAAGCAGAAAAAAATGATCAAGCAGGATGGAACAAATCTGTTTACCAGAGAACTTTTCCTATCTTTCCCTTAATAATAATAATAGTAATAATAATAATAATAATAATATATCAATTGAACATTTGCTGTGTGGCAGACTCTGTGGTAAGCATTTACATATGTTAACCCATTTTCTCCTTACAATTGCCTTGTGAGCGTGATACTATTGGTATCCCCATTTTATAGATAAGAGAACTGAGACTTGGGGAGGACAACTAACATGACATAGTGAAGTCATGGGTATCCAGTCTGATCCCACAGCCCCTTCAGACATCCACTTCTCAATAGCTTTCCCTTCTTGAATGATGGCATTTGGAGTTGCTTAAACCATCTGGCATTGTTAGGCACCTTAACACTTGGGTCTTTTCTTCATGTCCATCCTCAAAAAGCAGCCAAATATCCTTAATGATTTTTAAATCATGTTTATTAACCCTGGGAAAGTGGAAGCATTCTAAAATAAAGCATATTTCTATATGTAATTTAGAAGACAAGTTACAGAGCTATACTTTTGTATGATGGAGCCTATTCTGCTATGACATCAGATGTCACAATATGAAAATAATTTTTACAATGGAAGAAAATAGGGCTAGTGCTAGGGCCATAGAATATAATAATTGATTAAAAACAACCAAGTAGTTCCTGTAGGAGTAATGAGTTTTTGTCCTTCAAATAGCTTAAGGATATAGCTTGATGTCTTAAATATCTCTGAGTAAATATAGTACTTTATTATATATCTACTCTTCACTCAAGAGTAAAGGCTTTTGTTTCCCTGTATCAACTAGCAGTATTATTATTGCAATGCTTTTTACACATCTAATTTATTACCCATTTTATTGATTTAATTAAAAACCTTAATAAATTTAAACAAAAGTGTGGAGCAGTCCCACTACTCTGCTCAACCCTAAGCTACACAGATGTATTTAATTGTACTCTGTGTTTTCTAATTAATCCATCCTTCTGCATTAGAAATGATAGACCCTTGCCATGGAAGAGGAGAGCTCAGCTTGCTTGTGCTTGTCCTTTGGGATTTACCTTAATTTTTTTGAAGCACAGTGGTAGTGACAGCAGAGTAAAGGTCACCTGGAGATTGCCAGTGGAGGCTTTGTGACCTTTGAACTATACGCCAACCTGAACTGAACAGAGGGAGGGAAATCTAGCAGCTCTAAGTCCTGTCACAGAATGTAGTTATGGAAATGACCAGAAGTGACTAAAGGATTAACTCAACTAAATACCCAGGCTAATGCAGGGTGAGAGAGATAGTAAGTTGCAGGATTTATGATATTGTCCTTAGGAACAGTTTATCTTATGAAATACAGATAAACCCAATTTTTTAATTAACTAATTTTAGAAAGACATTTAATAATATTTAAGCTTAATATATCTAGCTCTAAAATTGTTATGCTATGCACCAAACTTAATGAGGATTTCATATGATTCTCAAGTGTTTTGATTTGGTCACCTTCTCTCCCAAAAAATCCGTATTTCAACCGAATTTGTGTAGATTTTTAAATAGTTCGGATAAAGGAGGCTCTTGTACTACATTCACAACCTATTTTGAAATAGCTGGTACATTCTGAACACCTAGTATGTGCCAGGCATTTTATATACATAATCTGTAATTCTCACTTTAACCCTACAAAGTAAATATTATTCTTCCTAATTTATAGGTGACAGAAAAGAAACCTAAACTAACTTTCCTGTAATCACATAGTAAAAGTAGCAAAGCTGTACTTAAAATATTAAATAATTTATAAACAAGTTGTGGAATGTTCATACAATGCAATAATATAAAACAATAAAAAATGAACAAACTACTAATTCAGGCAACAGCATAAATAAACCTCATTAAAGAAGGAAAGAAAAAAAGACTATCTACTGTATGATTCCATTTATATGAACCTAATTAACAGGCAACACTAATCTGTGGTGGCAAAAGTCAGCATAGTGGATTTGGGGGTTACTGACAGATGAAGCAAGGAAAAATTTCTGCAGTGATAGAAATATTATGCATCTTTATCTGGGTGGTGGCTACATGATACAGATGCACAGAGTGTACATGTGTATGTAAAAAAAATAGAGCTTAAGATATGTTCATTTTACTGTATGTGATGTATACTAATTTGAAAATGTACACAAACCAGTCTAAAAAGGTATTTCTCATTCTGTTTTGCCATGGTATCTGATATTTCCTCTTTTGACAACCAGTGCTTTATAAAATGACAACTACTCCTATTCAATCATTTCTTCCTGATTTTCTTCAAATTAGAACTCCATCTTCAAAGAAATATTTAATTTATACCTGCTTGTTGTGGGCTTTAAAAATGTTCCAGTACCTGCTTCTTTGCAATCTTATTTTATGACTTCTTTAATTTCTTATTCTGTAAAATGTTGTCTTTATGTATTATTTTTAAAATTAACATTCCAGGCATTTTAGCTGAGACATCTGGGCCCCCAAATCACATTTTCATATTTCTAATATTCTCAAATATAGCCTTTGAAAAATCTTGATATATTTGAAAATCATGTAATCATTTTACAAGATTAAATCATTATTCTTTCTCTTGCTTTATCTTTTATTTACAAGTCTTAACTTGCCAGCAACAAACATACATAGCAATATTATTTATTATTACTGTCATCAGGAAAAATCATACATTTTTGAAATATTCTAAAAAGGAAGTAGTGAAGAAATCACACATTGTGAGAAGAGTTATTAAAACTATATAAACTAATATAGTAGGTGAGATATTTGAAAATGACCTTGCAGTATATCCCAGGCTTATTGTATTAAATCCTATAAATAAAAGGGACAAATCATTTCTGGGTATTCATATGACTTTCCCCCTTATTGGTAATGAAAACATTGAACTGTACAGATTTGTTCTACTGAAGCAATTACATTTTCTGGAAACTTGGAGCAGTTATTTAAGAGGATTGTTTTCTGTAATGAGGGCTTTCTGGTAGATAGAAGAATAAAAGTATTTGAACTTTATGTAAAGGAGTGTTCTTCTACTAGTGAGAAGATATCAATTTTCTCATTCTTCCTCTTTATATACCTTTGATTGTGTTCATCCCTGTTATCAGAGAGCTATTCACCTAATGTGAATATTTTCATCCGTCTTCCAAAATCCACATTTCACTCTTTATTTTATAATTATAAAGATAGTTTTAATGTATTTTTCTAAGATATTTTAGAGTATCATTTTCAAAACCTTGAGCCAGATCCCTTAACTAAAAATATATTCTTTTAAGTTATGAGTGTTACATCTGATACATTATTTTACTCAATTGTTCACTAATAACCTCTAATAGAGATAATGTTTTTAGCAGTGCTTTGTAAATATTTTACCCATAGTAAGACCCTTCATCAAGTAAACAAAAATAAACCTCTTGCCATTAAAAATTACACTTCAAAGGTAGTATTTAAGAGGCTCAACTTCATTAGTCACTGGGGAAGTGTAAATTAAAATGATATCACTATACTCAAGCAAGAATGGCTGCAATGAAATAGAAAACAAACAAGAGATGACAAGGTAAAGGGCAACTGGATTTCTTATATGCTACTAATGGGAATATAAATTCATAAAATTACTTTGGAAAAATGATTGTCAGTATGCTACTTATAGGTATGTACACAACATAAATGTGTACATAATGGTCACCAAAAGATATAGTCTAGGATATTTATAGCAGCATTATTTATAATAGCCCAAACGTGGAAAGTATCAGAATGTCCATTAATGTAGAATTGGCAAACAAAACATGCAATACCATACAGCAATGAAAATGAACAATGTAGATGTATTTCACAAACACAGTGTTGAGCAAAAGGAGCCAGAAACAAAAGAATACATATGGTATGATTCCATTTATGTAAAACACAAAAATAGGCAAAAATGATCTTGTTCAAAGTCAAAATAAGGATTATTCTGACAGAGTGATGTGAGGAAGAAAATATGAGGAAGGCTTCTGTGGTGTTGGTATGTTCTATCTCTTGATCTGAGTGCTGGTTACATAAGTGTGTTCAGTTTGTAAGAGTTAACTGCATATGGTATATACATATCTATGCAACTTTCTTGTGAGACAATATGACAGAGACTGCTAGTTGTCTCCCAGTGTCCATTATCACTTTCTAACTTTTAAATAGTATATAAAGTCTGGCTAGCTATATGACCATCTGGAGCAAAGACTATGTATGATTCCTACCTTCCTACTACCTAGCTGTGGCTTCTTGACTGAATTCTGACCAACGGGATATAAGTAAGTATAATTGTGTTGTAGCAGTTTGCAGGAACCTTTATTAAGAGACAGCAAGTACTCATCCTCTGTTCTCCCTCATGATTTCCTCCATCTTTTGCACGGCTTTTGCCAGTTGGAAGCTCCTCTTGTATTGAAGGTGGTGGAGAAAGAAAAAGAAAAATGGAATCTGGCACCCTGATGATTGTGGATTTTTATAATAGCCTTGAATAACCTAGCCAGACTTTTATTAATATATAAAGGAAAAATAAAGTCTGTCTTCTTTAAGCTACAACCTAATCTAATACTGCGTAATGCAATGTTGATATGAGTACACAGAAGCAGCATAACCTTTGCTCATACCAAGCAGTAAACAACTGTTTAAATAATTATCAAATAGAAAGTGTAACAGAATCAACAACTGTGTGACAGATACTGTGAGTACAATACCCCCATTACAGAGATGAGCAAACTGAGCTTCATAAAGACAAGGTCACACAGACAAGGTCACATATTTAACAAGTTGAAATCTAGATTTTGAGCTTAGCTTTATCCAGTTAACTAGATTCAATATGATTGCCTTTACACTTCAAAGCCCTGGTAGTGGAGGATCTATCTATCTATCTGTTTGTCTACCTACCTACCTATAGTATATCTATCTACCTACCTATAGTATAGCATATATTATGACTTTAATATGCCAGATGGATTTGTGGGAAGAATAGATTAGAGGCAAAAAGTTAAATCTGGTATGAGATGAGGGAACTGGAATTAAGGAGTAGCTATAGATATAAAAAGAGACTCTATGAGGAATTTTCCTTAGGGCATCACAACTGATTAAATATAGAGACAAAGGAATTAATGATAAATCTCAAATTTTGGGTCAAGGTGACTTTTATAGCATATTATTATGATTTTAACAGAAATAAAAACTATATAAGGGAACTACAAGTCTGGAGAAAGTATTAGCAGAAAAATATTAGATACGTTGACACATCCATGGGATTATATAATGAGGCTAGAGGACAATTTGAGAAGGAAATCCTATATTGATAATTTAAAGACTGTTACAAGATAATATTTATTTTTAAATTTTTCCAGAGAATATCAATGAGTTTAAGTGGTGGATTACTACTTCCCTAATTGATTGAAAGAACACATTAAGATCACAATATATTTATGCAGTATTTTTATGTGATTTGTAATGTAAGCATTATCTGTTGCATATGACTAACATTATGCTATCATTAAGCAACTAGTAACTTTTTACAAATGTTGGTCATGTTCCACATGTTATCATTGTGATTATAATCATCAAAACATTTGAATTTCCACTATGTGCTTAACACATTCTTTGGCACTGGAGACACAGAAAGACATACATCATCTTATCCTTGAGGGACCTACAGTAAGATAGGGGAGACAAGACAAGTTGACAAAGGAATAAATGAGAGGGTAAGGTAGCATTTGTTCTATGTCAGATGAGTGGTTCAGATAATCAGTGTTATGGGAGTTAGAGGAAGGAGTAACCTCTAAGAACCAGGTGGTCATAGCAGACCTCTCAGAGGAGCCGGGACTCAAGCTGAAGCATAATGAAAGCTGAGAATTATAGTGGACCCTGAAGTATGTATTAATAAGTTGGAATAGTGTAGCAAGACTTACTGAACTCCATTCAATTGAAATTAAGATATTTTTGCTATTATTATTTTCTATCTTAAGCTGATTTTCAGCCAATGGATATGATAATTTCTTCTTGAAATTGCCTTACTCTGATCAAAAAATTGTCCACTGTTACTTCCTAATACTTGGTATCTGCACCATGAGCTTTTGACTCTGATCATTGAGCTGAAATACAGAAGGTTAAATCACTCATTTACATTATCACCCTCTACCCCCTCCCAATACAAATGTGACATTTCAATTTTGCACACTTCAACTCTCCTTAAATCATCTGTATAAAAACTTCAAAGCTTGATTGATGATGAATGAGCCATTGTCTCCTTAAGCACCCGGTTCTCATTAGCCTTTAGAGTCTCAGCTTATTAATAATGAACCTTGAGGGCTGACCCAGTGAGGTAGCAGCAATTCATTGTGCTCCAAGCCGAAAGGTCTGGATTTGGGAAAGATACAGAAATCTCTGGACCAGGTCCATACCAGAGATGATGTATTAAGTATCACAGGTGGATGATGTGAGCTATATTACTTTTGTATCATTATCTGCCAACAGACTTGTATGGCTTAAGGTGATGACAGTGAGAAAGATACATTGCTTTATGTCTGAGAAAGTCCTGTAACTGCTTCCTGTAACTTCATCTAATTGGCTTTGCCACTTTGGATTTTGACTTCTTGATTGTGCCCTTTGGCTTAGATAGGTAATATAAGTCTGATATATGCATTATTTAGATGCCCCCACTGTAATTAGACAAGTGCAATATTTCTAATTTTATTTATTTTTTATTTTCATTTTAATTCTAAGGTTGACCTGTAAAGGCACCCCTGCAAAACAAGACATTTAGATATACAACCAGGGATTGAGGTTAAGTATTTCATTCCTATCTATTAGACCTTGCTGATATCATTATGGTTGGTAGATTTGTGAGTGGAAGGAAAATGTTTACTGTTGATATCAATCATATAGACTAAAGTGAAATATGGCTAACTGCATTTAAAATTATAATCTTTGTTTTGGAAAAAGAGAAGGACATTCAATCCTATTTATGAAATAGTTACAAATTGTGTATGGGGTCAAAGCAATTTTATGGACTTCTTAAACCTAGTAAGGAGGTCACATTAATCTGTATTTTCAGCGGGGATATTACATCACAATTAGGCTGTTTCATACAGGGCAGAGAAAAAACACCATGATTCAGTATTTTACCACGTATTCTTTCAAGAGAATATATTTGCAAAATGTCAAGGATTCTGTTAATGGGCACTCATCCCCAAATTTACCATAATAACTAGCATTTGACAAAAAATGAAGAGTACAAAAGAAGTCATTTAAATAACACAAAAATTTCCTTCTTTATTGGACTCATGCCAATAGAAATCAAGGGAAGAAATTGTCTAATGGCCAAACTTTGTGGATTGGAAGGCTAAGACAAAAGTACTTTATGTCTTCTTTCAAATGTCATATTGGCATTTTCTAAATAATAATTTAATGACAATATGAGGTAGACATTGTTCAATATAAAAACATGCTTTTAGGCTTTTGTGTAGTATATGCTAGGTAATTTGTATGGGTTTGGGGGAATTTCATCTGTCAGGGAGAGCTCAAAATCATCATTATTCACCTGGTAACTAATAATTGAGTTTGGTACACCAAATAGGTTTAGGTATAACAATACCTTATAAGTATCAAATGTACTGTCTGCAGTAATTTTGTACATTAGCAGTTATAAGCATTTTATATAATAAAAGCTATTACATTTTCAGCTTAAAAATCTCTAATCACGGAATTTTATGTATATATATATGTTTTTTACTCATACTAAGATATTATATATAGATTTTTTAATTAAGCAAACATTTATTGTATTTCCCCTTGTGCCTTGCATAATAGTAGAAATTTGGGATACAGCTTTGAGCAAAACAGAAATAGCCTCTGACTTAATGAAACATACAAGCAGTTAAAATGACCTATAGAGTGTTTATGGAAAAAAATCTTTTATTCTTACTTTAATTTGGTCACAATGTAATTTAAAATTAAGAACTACAACAAAAGTTAACCTATTAATGTTGGTGGCAAATTCCATGGTACATTTTTTTCAAGTTAAATCTAACAAGGATTCAGGTTTGATGCTATAGGTATAGCCATGAAAAATATTTCTTGCCTTCATGGAACTTAGTCTAATTACGTATCAGTTACAAATAGTGTGTTAGATATAAATTAAATTCAATATATTGGAGAGCAGTATGAATTAAAATTTACCTTAAATACAAAAAGATTCATGACATCTTTTACTTGACCTTCCTTCATACATTAATCTAATAGGAAATGTTTGAGACACAAACATATTTATGTGTTTACTGGAATTTTTCAGTAATGAAATGATACTTTTTTCACAGATGTCATATCTAATATATCTTACTGTGTTTAACCATGACATTTATTAAGAAGAGACAGTTCTGTTTTGTGAATTTGCTGGAAATATTTTTATATAATAAGAAAACTCATAGCAGCTTTTTTCTACCAATTGATTAAATGACCAAGAATCTATCTGTCTCTCTCTTGATTTACTCTGAGATTACTTTGAGATCATTCACTTATTCAACAATTTTTGAGTGTCTGCACTCATCCAGGCTTTATGTATCTTTGAATATCAATTAAATTTGTGCCTCATTTGCCTATCTTCCTTAGGATTCGAAATTTTTTTTCCTGGTCTTAAAATTTAATTAATTATTAGTCCCTTCATTTCATGTTAGTGGGAGGGAAACTGTTGGTGTAGCACAGGTGATTCCTTCCAGTAAATCATTAATAAAATCGTGGACAGCTTTGCTTTTCTTGTGTGTTACCAAAGATATATCTAAATACAGCTGTGCATTTTTGTGGTGTCCTATTGGATACACGTCTTACCAAGCTTTTCTCTTTTCCTCATCCTTGTTTTTCTTTCTTATGTAAAAAAGCCTCTATAGTCAAGCAAGGCAGAAACGTTAGGTATTCCTTCTGAGGAGTAAATAATTTGTGTCTCTAAGAACTTTCTCACAGGTCAGTATCTATTCCCTAGAATTTTCTTAGTCCAGAAATAAGCCTAACTGAATATTTCCTCACAAAAACGTATTAAATTAATATTTTAAAAATTTTGTGAAGTTATAAAATCAATGAAAACTTAAAAAAATGTATAAATGCAATTGTAACATTATTTCCTAACAAATATGTAGGTAATCTGTATATAAGGTAATGTAGAATATATCTAATAGTATACTAGGTAATATTTAGGTACTCTTTCCTAATATTTAGGTAAAGTTAATTTAAAAAATAAGATAAAGTACACATTAAGACTCTCCTATAAATGTCAATGAAAACATACATTCTCTGATTATGAGATTTTGACATTCAACAGCAGAATAAAGTCTATGCCAAACATAAACAAAAAAAGATTTATTTTCAGGGAAAACACACATATATACAAATAAACTGTCCATCATTAAATACTAAAAGTTTATAAATCCTCCTGCCCAGAATTGCTAGCAGATGCTGCATTTTGAATTTGGGATGATAAAAGTATCATCTAGATTGATCATGATTGTATCTTAATTTGAAATTTTAACATGTAAGATTATACTTGAATTATTATAGTCTCCTTTCTAAATCCCTTTTCCAAGTATAAGCCAAGCTCTTGAACAGAATATTTCTGAGGAACAAATATCCACATTCATGACAGATTAATATTGTTGAAGAAAAGGATTTGATAAGATTATTATTCAGTGTAATATAATCTGATTTTACTTGAAAAATTTTAGATAAGAAGTTGGAGACCGATACTGTATTCCTTCATATGAACTATTTGAATTAAAATGTGACTCCTGAATCACAGACTCTTTCCACAATGTTTGAGCTATTACCTTTTCCTTTTTTTTTTTTTTTAGCAGAACTTTTCTAAATGTAGACTGAAAAATAACCTTCATTTCCTGGATAGCAGTTAAAATCTCCTTTCTTTGTCACCTAATGGAAAATTATTCCTAGAGCAGAAGAGCATCACCTAATGTCTCATGAGAAAGCTATTAGTATGAGATTGTCACATTTCTTAGATAGAAACTTAATGCCAAACATTAATGTAGAAATCCATTTTCACAACCCTTCTTATGCCTTACATCTCCCTTCTGCTTTGATGAAGGTTGTATGGTTAGGTCATGAAAAATAATGAACTGGGTTTTAGAAGTAGAAAGATGATCTAATTTCTTTTTGTTTCTTTTTTTTCCACCTGAGAAAATGGAACCAATAGTCAATGAAAGGATTGATGATGAAAATGGGAGAGATGGTAAATGTGGAAAGCCCTGCAATATCAGAATCAATCTGGAGGATTTTATACATGCAATGCAGTAAGGCACTTTGAGTGTGCCGACAAATCACACTTCCACAAATACCCCTCTAGTGGTGCCACATGTTCCTTTCATTGTTTCATCTCCCTCTTTGGCTTAAGATGACTTTTAAAAATTAGCTTGGAGTACCACAAAAGAGAGATGATTTTCTAGAGGCTATCATGGGAAACAGAGTTGGTTGCCTTTCCAATATCCATGTCCCCCTTCTTTGTCACTCATATCCCTGCCGGTTTGGGTTTTGCTTGAGTATGTCCACCTAAATATTAATAGTTCTTTATTCAGTCTCTTGCAGGAAGGGTAGCCATGAGACATTGTTCTGGCCAATGAAGCGTGGACATAATCCCTGAGGAGAGCATCTCTTCCCAAACAGAAAGTCAGAGCTTCACTAGGAGGAAGTCTCTTGCTTGCTTTTCTGTCTTTATCCTGCCTACAATTAAGGACAGATGTGTTTAGATGTAGCAGCCGTCTTGTGCCTGGAATAAATAAAACCACCACACAGAGGATGGCAGAACAGATAGTGGGTCCTGCAGAACCGCTGGACTAATATCTGCAATTGCCTGCTATAGGTTTCTTATTATGTGAGCAAAACAATCCCCTATCTTGATAAACTGCTGTTAATTGGGTTTTTGTTACTTGTAACTGAATGCTTTATGGACTGAGGAAAGATTTCTCTTAAATTGTTTTTGTATGGGACAAGAAGGGAAAATGCAGTAGATATTGGGGAAGAAGGTGCTATGTATATATCTAGCTAATTTCTTCAAATAATTAGAAAGTATTTTCAGAGGGTATATCTTATTTTTTTTCCTAGATGACTTAAAGCTATCTGAAAGAGAATCAACGTATGTGGTCAGACACTATTTGTGGGGGACAAATTAGCTAAGTAAGGCCAGTTTTGCAAAATAGAGAATCAAGGAAAAATTGGATTTAGTGCATTTGATCACACAGCCATGCCCTTTTCCCAATGAACCATTGGGTTTTTATTATATCTTGTTATTCTTAAAAAATAACTGGCAATTCTATTGATTTCATTTGAGATAACAAAGAACATTTTTGTGATTCAGGCATTAATTTTAGCTTCCACTTTGTGGTAATTACTTACCTACTGACTCCATTCAATGTCACATTGGCTAGAACAATCCTTCTTAAGGGAAATTTGACAACTTTTACCAAAAGTCTAAAAAATATTCACACTCTATTACCTTGGAATGTCATTTGTGGGTATTTATTTTAAAGACTAATCAGAGATAAATAAATTAAATGACCAGCAAGAGGGGATTGGTTAAATAATTACTATTTATACTCTAGCATAACATATTCTCATTAAAAATAATATAGCATAATAGTTAATTACCATTAAACACTCACTATATAATTAAAACTAGCATGTTATAAAATATTTATATACAATATTATTCAAATTTCAGAGGAAAAAAAACAGAAAAAAGACTGATAACATCTAGACCACAATGTTGAGAAGGTTTCTTTCTGAGTATAGGATTATGAGTGGTTGTTATTTACTTTAGTATTTTTCACTTTAGTATTTTTCAATGTTTTCAAAATTTCTGTAATCAATGTACATGACTCAATGAAAGATATTTTAAAAAGTTATTTTACCAATGTAACTCTAACATTGAAAGTTTTAAGAGTAGAACATTTTTATTGACTACCTTTTCTTCAACAAGCAGTTTGACAACAAATTTTTTTGTTTGTTTGTTTTTGATACAGAAATCCTAAATGGTGGAGTCTATGTAGATCAGAACAAATTCCTTTGTTATGCAGACACCATTCATTGGCAAGATATTGTTCGGAACCCATGGCCTTCCAACTTGACTCTGGTGTCAACAAATGGTAGCTCAGGATGTGAGTAACATTATCTTTTTTAATGTCTTAAAATTTTATTCAATCTCATGTGAAGATAACTGTCTTATGTTTATCATGCCATTAATATTTTAAACTTTGCATCCATTGAAATGTTCAGTTATATGAAACAGAGCAAACGGTTGACCAATCTTTTACTTTTAACTAATTCTCTTCTTGGAATGTTTCCCCTTTGTGAATTCTTATTTTCTTAACATGTTCTTTTTTGCTCACCCTAAATTGCTTTATCGTATTTCCAATGTCCAAAAATATGCCCATTGTCCATAAACTTAAGGCTGGTATCTAATTGCTGCTTCAACCCTTTGTGACCTATACACCACTGAGACAAAGGTAGTAGAACAAAAATTTACCCTCCTATTTGCTGTAATTTTTTTAAATTAAAAAAAAACTAGTGAACGTTTTAGAATTCTCAAGCCTTCCTTTGCCCCTAAAGTCTTCACGTTAATACTTTATGACAATACAAAACATTACAAAGTGGAGAAATATAGATTTCACATAGAAGAAACATATGTTACATTCTGATTTTATTCATTTGTCTTAATAAACTACTGAATTTTCTATTCTTAAAATGAATATTGTTTCCACCCCAGAGAATTTATCAGATTCAAAATGTTTAATATGATTAAATGATAAGCAAATAATATTTGAACTATCATTAAAACCTTTGAAAATTATTCTGTCTAGAATCTGTTTCATTATCATAAAGTGGGCTATGTTGTCCCACATTTATTATTACTGACATTTGTATGAGAACAGAATCTTTATCAAGTGTTAACCTGGGTTTTATATTTCTCATCCGTTATTATATATTTCCCACCTGAAATAATAACTGTCTCCACATAGTTCAATAATTATTTGCTTTAGTACTGATTGTATTATGACATTTTTGTGGAAAATCAAACTCCAAGGGACAATTATTAAATTTCATGATGGCCCTAATAATATAATGGGGAAATACGAATACATTTGATCAACACTGACATCTGTGTTTTTAATAAGTGGCTAAAACTTTTTTAAAAAGTAGAGGAACATAATTTTCTTGTCACTTTTGAGCAGAAATTTGAATGAGATTTTGTCTTTGCAATATACAAGTTGCCTACCCTGTAAAATTACATGTGAAAAAAAATTGAATTGGCTCACACTAACAAAGCAAATGATGTGCTTCAGAAATGGCTTCTATTTTCAGTCTGCCCATACTATGGTACATATTGTACTTGTGGGGAGAAAAGCATATTGGTTGGGTAAGAGGAAGGCTGCTGACGCTCAGCGTGTCAGGTTGACTAGCCTGTAACGCATGAGTGACATGAGAGAGGAATAAAGCCTGAGACAGAAGCCAAAAGGGAAATGTGCCACCAGCCTTACAGGATTTGTAGCAGAAAAGGTCTGAGGGGTTTGCAGCACTTTCACAGATGGTATCTCTTTGTGCTATTCTTTTTGAGGACAAATTGGGATGGTTGTGCTTATAATTAGGCAACTGTGGCTGCACTGTTTTTTGCATGTAAATAATTGCAGGTGCAAAAATTATAAGTGCGGAGTAGAGTCATAACCAATTGTCCTTTACAAATTAACCACCACCGTCTTGTCGAAGTTTTATTGTTTACATAGTAATTCTATTTGCTGACACATTGTATGTACTGCATGACACCATAGCTGATAATAATGAATTGACTACTCTTTGAATATTAGTTTTCTTTGGTTTTATCCTGAGTCAATTTATTCCTCTACCTTCTCCCCATGGATGACCTCAGGCGCTCTCATGGTTTTAAATGAAATCTCTAAACTGATGACTCCCAGAACTATACACCACCAGCCAATCAGTCACCCAAGTTAAAAATTTGGTGGTCATCATCGTCTTCACTTACTCCTTGGTTCTTGACATTTAGTTAATCAATAAATCATGCTGATTTTTGCCCATTTCTTGATTAGATATATTTATTATGATGATTGCCCTAGTTCAAGACTTCATCTGTTGCCTGAGTTACTGAAATAATCTCTGAATTCTTAATATATTTGGAGGCCATGGACACTTGTGGCAGTCTGGTGAAGTCCACTGACTCCTTCTTATAACATTTTAAATGAATAAATAGGCACAAAATAAGTACTTTAAATCATAAATGCATTACAATCAATAAATGCATACGAGAAATTACAATGGATTACGAAGAAAATGTATTAAAATACATGTATGAATGTATTGATTGTGGTTTAAACATACAATGGAATGTTATTCAGCCTTAAAAAAGAAGGAAATCTAGACACACACTACAACACGGATAAACCTTGAGAACATTATGCTTAAGGAAATAAGCTAGTCACAAAAAGACCAATATTGTATAACTCCACTTATCTAAAGTATCTAAAGTAGTCAAACTCACAGAAACAGAATATAGAATGGTGGTTGCCTGGGGCTGGAGGTAAGGGGAAATAGGGAGTTGCTGTTCAATACATATACAGTTTCATTTTTGCAAGATTGAAAAAGTTCTGGAGGTATGTTGCATAACAATTTTAATATACTTAACATTACTGAATATACACTTAAAATGGTTAAGATGGTAAATTTTATGTTATGTGGGGCTTTTTGCTTAATTTATTTAATTTATAATAAATAAATAAATAGTGTTTAAGATGGCTTTAACAGCTGGAAGACAGCATGAATATATCTATGATTTCTGTTGGTTAGAGTGTGGCTGGTATTGCTAATACTACTATGACTTGGTCCTTATATTTGTAATTGATGAAAGTCACTAATTGTAATAAGAGATGAATGAGAATAATAACGTAATATTTCCCCACTCACGTTCAAGGACCTCCTAAATTCTATCTATAACCCCTTTAGGGATCCAAGTCCTCCTAGTTAAAAGCCTATGCATTTAATTGCTTTCCTTGCATCCAGTCCTGACAAATTCACCTGACAAAATGTCTGCAAGAGCTCTACTTAATGGAATCTAACCATGACCCTGTCTAAAAACATTGCCACTGTGACTGACTAATATAGGATCAAGTCTGAACAAAACCAAATGGCTTGGAGTTTTCAGCAAATTCCTACCTATTTCTCAACTCTGTAGATTGAGCTCTTACAGTTTCTTTGTTTGCACCGCCTTTCCTCTTCTGTTTGCCAGGTTAAATTTTAGTCATACTTTATGACGTTTATCAAGTATCATCTTTACTAAAAAGTGTTCTCTTCTTCAGGCTTAGATAACTTTTCCCATGTGACCCCATAAAGACCAGAGATAAAACCTAGCATTCTGTCTTACATTTTGAAAATGGAAACTCCTTGTGGACAAGAGCCAATTTATCATTCTGTCCTCTGTTGTAGCACATAATAGATAGATAACAGATATTTACTGAATGAATAGACAAATAAAATAAATAAGTCCATGTCTTTGTCTATATGAGCTGCTCTTCAGAATACCTAAGACTGGGTAATTTATAAAGAACAGAAATTTGTTTCTTCACAGTTCTGGAAGCTGGGAAGTCCAAGATCAAAGGCACTGGCATCTTGGCATCTAGTCTGGTGTATGGTAAGGGCTTGGTCTCTGCTTCCAAGATGGTGCCTTGAATGCTGCGTTCTCTGGAGGGCAGAATAGTGGAAGACAGTAAACCCACTCCTACAAGCCCTTTTTATAGTAGCATTGATCATTTGACAACTTAAACACTTCCCATTAGTTCCCACCTTCCAATGCTATTGCATTGGGGATTAAGTTTCAACATGAGTTTTGGAGGGGATAAAAACATTCAAACCATAGCAATTTATAAATAGGAAAATCAAGTGAATCTAAGTTATATTTTTTCTATTCATCATTTATATACAAAAGAATGAATATGAAATAAAAGTTACAATCCAGAGACAGGTAGTTTATCCACTTTTAGTCTTTTTAAGGTAAAGATGGAAACATATATCTATGTATTTAAATTAATTTATACTTATATAAATTACAGTATTCCTATTATATTGCATTTATGTTCCATTTATATTATGCTTATAATAATTATAAGATAAAATATATATGCCTACTTTTCCTTTAATGTTTTGGTAAAGAGACACTAATTTGTGTAATACTTGTCAATATCTACAAATCACACAGGGCAACTTACATAAGGCAGTTAAGAATAGTTTTTCTTAAGCAATATTTGGCAAAGCATTTCTTAAGGTACATTTTTGTACAGTATTAATTCTTAATGCAAAAAAGCAAAAACGTTTAAGGAGCAACTTGGCTTTTTATTAACATTTATTCGAGGTATAATTGAAACAATGATGAAAAAGTGTAAAGTATCTATAAAAACAATTATAAATGATACTACTCCTTTAAAAATATATGATTTATAACCAAGGTGTATTTTCCAAAACGGACTTGAGGTATTTCAATCAAAACTTCATGAGGGTTACAGAGAGATCTCACCCTCTTGAAGAGATCTTTTTTCTCATACAACCCTAGGAGGACTAATTATCTAACATTCTAACATTCTTGGATAGGTGTATCAGTAGGGCTTATTCGATAAACTAACCCTTCAAAATGAAAAAAATTGTATAGTGAATGATGTGTTATTTACTTGGAGCACTGTAATAATGACCCTATCATCACAAGAATATCAGAATGGAATAAATAAGTTACCCTGTAGAATTTAAGCAAATGGGAATATATAAGAACATTAATACAGAAAACTAGAGAGACAATAATATTTCCCAACAGAAAAGATTATGTAGTTAAGGAATAGATTCGGGTGCCAAACTGGCTTGTTTAAAACCTGGCACTGCTGCTGCTTAGCTATTTGACCTTGAGCAAGTCATTTGTGGCCTCAGTACCTCTATTTCCTTGTGTTTAAAAGGAGGAGAGCGTCAAAAGATGAGCTGAGCTGACAGCCAGGCTGCTAGGCAACAGAGTTAATTCAGACAACAAACCAGAATGAAGGTAACAGTCAAGCTTTTAATCACTTACTGAGACGATGTTAGCAAGAGGCTAAACCAAAGAAAGCACCAACTCCTCCACTGTCTCATTTGTCCCCATGGAACAGTGCCAGGTGAGGGTCAGGTGAGTCAGATGGATCAGCAAAGACTTGGGAAATTGTCTCACTGCTGAGGGAGCCCCAAACAAAGGCTCTGGAAGTTTTATGGACCTGGAGGCTGGAAGAAGGGAGAAAGGAAGGCTGAGAGGGAGAAACACTGACTACAGAGAGTGGAAAAAAAGTGTCTTCCAGGCTCTTCACCTCCTCCTCACAAGGACCTTTTAGCAAAAGTGCCTGAGGAAGGCTTCTGTCAAAAGCCCTTGTTAAAGAGACCTCTGAATAGGGGTGCCTGAGCTGGCAATGTCAATGTGCGCAAGAGCATGGCTAATCAGGGAACTCCTTATAGAGACCACAACACACTGGCTGTGCACCATGTCTGGTGTGGAGACGGCAGCTTTTCCCCATAAGGCCTGCCAGGGAAAGCCTTTGTAATTGCCTGTGCTGTGGCCCGAAGGATCACACATAAGGTTTTGGCCAGGAGCCGTTATTGTCAACTTCATAGGGTTCTTATGAGCAATAAATGAGTGAATATGTGTCAATCTGAGGGTGATTTCTTATTAAAAAGAACTAAAGGGACTTCTGATTATGGTTTTTTAATATGAATTGGCCATATGTGGACAAAAGTATTTTTAGAATTTGTGACAGTTATATTTTCAATATACATTTATTGATTTTTTATTATGTTTCTACATTTCAAGTATGTTTTAGTAACCAGAAGGTAGTCTCTCATAGCTTTATCTTCCCACAACACTGAAAAGAACAACCCTCAGATTTTCCAGATCCTAGAACTTTCTCATAGATCATCTGTAAAAAGGTGCTCTACTCATTCTGACAAGTTTTAATAGTATGTTTCCCAAAGCCTGGTTTTTTTCAGTCTTAAATTATACCACATGTCCGTGGTGTGCTGGTAAATGTTTAATAACTACTCTCCAAAAAATAGAAGCAAAAAGCCCCAATTTGTTGAGCTTACTGATTGTCATGGAATAAATATTCCTAACATTGTCCCTTTCAAACAATCAATGTGTATTTTGGAAGAGATGCCCAGGTGGCACATCATTATGCAGTTTTTCTACCATACAGATTCAGTATATGTAAATAAACTCAATTACATAGTTAATAGTAAAATATGGTAAGTTAGGAAATAATGAATTTTGAGTATTAATTAACTTTGTTTTAATAAAAATTAATTGTGGGTTTATATAATTTAATATTTAATAATGGCTGTGTTTAACAACCAACTCTCAAAATTCTAGAAAAACTGACAGTTGGCTCTTTATTTACACTATATATTGCCCTGTGTGAATATCAACAGCCCTGTAGAAGTAATGCCGGGCAAAGCCCAGTTCAGTCGCTTATCATTTTCCTCTGTAATGATGCAAAGTGAAGATTATTAGGCCAACACATCATGCATGGTATGAACTGATCTTAACCCCTGGTCTCTTGTGAGCAAATGCTGTATCACACGTACACACATGTACACACCCACACACATACTTCAAGAAAGAACTACTTCTTTAGGGATAGGGCAGTTTAGCTTAAAATTTATGAAGGGAAAATATCTGACTCTTCAGGCTCATTTTCTGCTAACATTTTTCATTTAAATTATTAAACAATACACTTAAACTCTGCATTAGTGTTAACTTTTGCATTCCAAAATTCCTCAATAATGAGTAGACTTTACTTCTACTTGCCTGAAAGGCTTATAGAAGTGGTCCCTCTTAGGGTAAACAAGAGTTTCTGCCTCAAAGATCAAATCTGCTATACACACAGCATACTGCTCCAGCTCTTAAAATGCCAATTTTCCACCTTCAAATATTTTTAGATTCAGTTTCCACCGATGAATATTAAATCTTCTTTATGACCATAGCTTGTTGGAAGAAAAATTATTTTTACATAAAGTGACCAGCAGAGATATAGTGTAACATGGTCTAGCACTACACAAGGACAGGTTCTTTATGTCTACAGGTAACTAGATTAATGGTTTCCATACTTGGGCATGTGACAGAATCCACTCTCAGAGATTCTACCTGACTATGTTTTGTATAAAGATGATAATCTGACTATCTTCAAAGTTCTATTGATTCTAGGGACAGGTACAAGTTGCACTGGCTTAGTATAAGATTTCTATGCTGGTAAAATGATTAGCAAAGCCTACTATGATACATACATTTTAGGCCATATGCTGATTCAAAATTGGCATAGAATATATGGGTTTGTTATAAGTGAGGAAATTACCAAATACTTGAGAGCCACTTAGAGAATATGTAGCTTTCTGTTGTTATGTGAAACTTCTATGTCACTAGTTTCAACAATAATAATGGTAGTGCTTTAAATGCCTGTGACCTTCGGTGGGCGGGGGACATGGTATATCACACGTAAAGACAGGGCACTTAAAGAACCCTATTTCTAATTCTCATATTCTGTAAGACAGGTATAAAGAGCCCCATTTGGGGGTCTCTGAGAGCCTCAAGTTTGCAATTTTTAGTAATGAGCAGACTGTCTTCCAGTGAATGGTTGAAGGATCAAAATTTCTCAAAAAAGTAGGTCTCTGGGATTCAAATTGTCCATTTGAGAACAGCCTTCACACTTTATTGTTCCTCTGAAATTTATTTTAAAGTAAATTTTATAAGAATTTTCACTAAAATATGTGAATTTTTATTGAAAAAAAGACATCATGACAAAGAAAAGTTGCTGACATTTTGAAAAAATTTCCACACTGTTTGCCCAGGGTGGAGAAAGACCAAGCAATCAGAATAATCAGCTTTTCTTTGGAGTAGCAACTACCAATATTTTTGAAATGGTGAGTTTTTAAAAAAGACTTGGAAACTTTTGGAATTTAATAATGCTTTTCTTGTTGCCTTTTTTTCCTAAACAAATTCTATATTGGATATTTCCTTTAAAAACAAATATAAGATAGAATTAACTTTACTGTGAGTACTTTTTAATTTTAAAATGTTTTAGAACCACAAAAAATTAAGCAAGGAACACTAATGTGAAGTGATTTGCAGTAAAATAGGTAATCTTCTACATTTTTTAAAAAATGTACTTTCATATAAAGTTTAAGTCATCCTGCTTTTTGGGAATTTGCAAAAAATGCTAAACCTGGAAAAATTAGGTATAGAGGTTGAAATTCTAGGTTGATAAAAACTGAGTTAGATTTTCACAGAGACCCATCTTTACTAAATAAAATTATATATTGACTCAAATAATAAGTACCAAATTAATGTAAAAGAAATATGTACAAAGCATTCATAGTTGATTTTTTTAACATAAAACGCTGATTGTTTATTTGGTGTTTAAAGCAACTGTGTAAAATTGAATGACAATTACACTGAGTCCATTCAGTTTTACCCTCTTCTATTTTCTCTGATTTGTTCACTCCATAGTGGCTGAGAGCGATTATGTGTCTGTCCTGTTCTGCAACCATCATTCACAAATTTCATTACCACTCACATGTTCGTCCTTGTTTACTAATGAAAGTGTTTCATAGAATTGGAGTTTCACAATTAAGTAGACTTTAAAGAGCCTACGATTTTTTTCTCTAATTTCTCTTCACTTGAAAAAAGCTAGGAAAAGAAAGGAAAATATTTACAAATAACTGAACATTTGTGTAGACGTTCAGGTTTCCCTTTTCATAACATTTGCAAAGAAATTTTACTTCTGTAGAAGAATGGGCTGAGAAAAAGAAAAGAAAGAAAAAAAGAAAAAAAGGAGTTTTACGTGTGTCTTCCCTCTCCTATTGGTGTCCTCCCATTGAGTCACTTTTACTTTAAAGTTTGGAGCAGAAGTGGGAGAGAGACCGCTGGTTACACTGGAGGGTTGGGGCAGGGCCTATGGTATCTCTACAGGGAGCTTAGGAACGATGAATAAGGAGATCAAGCAGCTAACCAATTTAGCAATCTTTCAAGCCTACATTGTTACAAGCAGCCATATTCAACTTTTATTTAATTCTTTGCTGCCTGGCAGGAACAAATTATGTTCTATTTAGAGGTGATTCTTTTGCCCATTGTAGGTGCTCTTTCTAAGTAGGAAAGAAAAAAATGGAAAGGAAATTATGCAGTGACATTTCTCTTAAAGTTCTCCATAAAATATAAGGGAAACATATAAAAGAAATAAAAAAGGTTGAATAAAAAGTGCACAAAAGAAAAGTCATCTCAAAAGTATAATAGTTATCCTGATCAGCCACTTTTATTCTTCTACCTCCTTATGCTTTATTTAACAAAGATTTTGATCTAGGTAGTTTTTCCAAAAATATTTTCTATAGACTCAATTCAAACTCTGTACTCAAGAAGTAGAATACAGCATTAAACTAGTAATCTAAAACATATGCCAAAGTATGTTTTACAGAATAAAGAAATTGGCTTTACTAGGAAAAATACAATGATAAGTCTAAAAGTTCTTAAAAGCAATACAACGTTGGATAACCATCAGTTCCCCATTTCTAAATTCAATGAGCTGTATAATTTTAAATATCAAATATTTTATTGAAAAGACTTGCCATGTATTTTTAGTGGAATAAACAAATGTCCAAGGGTATTTATAGTTGTGTGCTTGACAGGAATTGTACCAATTTGGCTCAGTAGAGAAAGATAAATTAATATCATGCAATTTTGCAACATTCTTATGAAATAGTAAATCATTTCTATTAGTACATACAGTGGAGTCAAACATTTTTTATGAGGGGGGGAAAACCTAAGCATCGTTTCATCAGTAGTAAATTAATTTACGAGTAAGAGTGTAGTAAGTGTTGAATACTTTAAAAAATCTGTAAATGGGTGATCATAGAGAGAGAAAAATTACACATCTCAGCTTTCCTCTCCCCGCTTCTTATCCTCTTTACCAAAACCTTTCACCTGACCTCATTCTAGGGCAAATACCCCTGAACCTCCATCCTCTCTGCATGATGACTCCTCTGCTTCTTTGCCTTGAAGGGTAGCCTAGGGGACGAGCTCAAGCTGTGGGTTTCGACCTGAGGTTGAATCTTGAGTCCAAGAGTTTCTCACTGCAGTTGCTTAGCTCCTCTATTCCTTCTTTTTCTCATGGAAGAAGGAATTGGGATAATAGATTAAATATTGTGAGGACAGGGAGTGGGATGGAGAGGGGCACCCTTTTTTAATGTTCTTGATCTCCACCTGTAGCACCCTCCACCCTGACTGTCATCATCTGATAAATTGCTCATTTTTCACATACATCAAATATTTTGGCAAGTAACCCCAAATCGTCTTTCTAACTTCATGAGAGTCATTCCCTAAGTGACTTTGAATAAGTGTCTGTGTTAATGGTCTCATTCAACATCCTTGCCTAATTGTTTCTTGACCTAAAATCCATTGAACTTCCACAGTATGTGCACTAATCCTATCAGAAACCAGCCCTTATTGTGACATTATTAAAGTTTGTCTTCCTATGTGTGTTCTAATCTATCTTGGGGGTTCTGCCCTCCTTTGTTCCAAATGACTATTCTATTCTTGTATCTGTTAACATAAATTAGATACTTGGTTGTATTGATTAAGAGTTGAGCTCTGAAGCTGGTATTTCTGGGCTCCAATCCCAGACTTATTACTTACTGTGTGATCTTGGGCAAGTTATGAAATTTCTCTGGCCTCAGCTTCCTCACCTGTAGTAAGTAGTACGTTCCCCCTAATGTTGTCATGAGAAATAAATTGCCTAGAACAATGCCTGGTACATAATAAAATTGCAATATATCTAAGCTACAAGTGACTATTTTTTATACGCTAGCTAACAAAGGCTTTCATTCTAATGAAAGGATTTGTGTTTCATATGATTACAAGACCAAAATATTTTTTAGAAAACAGGAAACTTGGGCCGAATGGTAGGTAGTGGGGCTGATATTTAGGCTTGGATAATTTGCAATGCAATACAATAGATGTACATGCAGCAGTGGTTTGCAAATCATTTATCTTTTTTTCTATAAATAATAACTCAATTTCCAGATCTGTCTAGTAACACATCAAGAAGGAACTCCACTGAAATAGCTTTTTGATGGAGTTGGATTTTTAAAATATATTATATATCCATTATCCTGGAATTTTAGTTTTTGTGTATGAACTTCAAAGTTGAATTAATGAACAGACATTTTACACCAGACATTTTAGGCTTATTACTTACTGTAATGCCTTTTGGATCACTTTCTTATAGCCTCCATCAACTTTTAAAAATCACATTTTCATTCCTTAGGCTTACAGTGACATTTTAGAAATGTTCCTATTTGTTAATGTGGTTTGTTTTTACTTTAAGTGTGAGAATTTGGAGATACATATATGTGTGCATGCATATATATAAGTATATATATATATATATATATATATATATATTTGTGTGTGTGTGTGTACACACACATATAAAGAGCTAAGTCCCTTTTTTAATAACTAAGTTCCTTTGGCAGACAAAAAAAATGGTCGTAACATAAGATGAGACTTCTGGCTGCTATACCTTGGAAGAGTTTGTTTAATATTGTGCCATGGAGCTACCTAATCTTTTCCAATTTGTTACCCATTTTTCTTTGTTATCTGTCTTAGTGATGTCTCATCTCCCCAACCGACTGCTACAGGCTAGCAATCTGTAACTTAGGCTCAATCTCAGATATAATAAAAAAGGGAGGCTACAAGATTAATGGCTTCAGCCATAATTATAAAATCCCAAACCACAGACATTATAAGACCTTCCAAATTTTACTTGGGGTTGAAGAAGCTGTGTTAGCAGTATGATGTGAAGATATTGACCTCTTAGTAAAGGAAATGTTGGTTTATTCAATCTGGGAAGGCTACTGTGTTTCAAGCACTGTTAGAAACTGTGAAGAAGAAATGGTTCTTTCCCTTAAGGAGCTTGAAATAATTTTGTCCATCTCAGTTTCCCCATGATAATACCCATTTCTTATTAATTCATAGAGGAGATAGATCTATTCTTGAAACTGTCAAGTGGAAGCCAGATGAAAACACAGGCTCCCCCTGGAGACCACACTACACACATACATTATGGGAATTTCTTTATGCTTATGGTGAAAAAGACCCAGAACATTGCTCCTTAAGTACTGACTGCTCTGATAGGATAAAAATTACAAATGTGGGAGTATTCACTATCTTCCTTTTCTGCCCACCAGACCAAACTATCCTTCCACCTTCAGACACACACACACACACACACACACACACACACGAAGTATTCCTAGAATGTTGTAATACACACTTAAGATACATAAGAAAAAAGTGGACAAAGAATTATTTAAGCAGGGAGCTGAATGCAATTAAAAAAATAAGGAGAATGGCTGAATCCATCAATCACATAATAATGATACAAAGGTTGTGGGGGCAGAAGCTTCGTGATGGGGGAAGACAGGAGGAGAGAGTGCTGGGGGCGGGTTGTGGTGAATGGGAGACTCAAAGAGTGAGAGTTGTGTGGGAAGATTGGGAAATGAGAAACAGTTTAGAACTGTTGACATGGGCAATGCTTTGGATCCCATTTAATGTCCTTTGAGAGTAGTAAATTTCCTTTGCTTGAATTTTGGCTGTTCAACCACGTCTCTCAAACGTGACACCACTCCCAAAGTGAACACGTGGGTGGTTACGGTCCTCAGAGGTCTGTTAGCATGTCTGACTCGCGATCTTACAGGTGGAGCTCTTGCAGTGGGCCGAGCCCCCAGCGTCGATGACATCTAATCCACTTCACTAATCTAAGCTATTGCTCCGTCCATGGGTTTCTGTGTCCCTTTCTGGAACATGCCTGCCCTCTTTCTTTCCCCTCCGTGTACACCAGCCTCAAGTGTACAAAAGTGTGAAGTTCCAGTAGCAAAGTGAGATTTTACTGGATTTGGATTATTAGTAACATTTTTGCTGAGAATGTGTCTTTTCACACCTTTGTCAAAATATGCAGAGACCTTTGAAACCTTCTTGTCCTTGTCTGCCAAGCTTGTCAAAGTCCCTAAGGGGTCACCACCTCTCCCTTTCCTATTGTTTGACTTGTGGTACTTTACTGATCATTTCAACACTGTCTGCATAAACGCTTCTCTCTCCTTGATGTATCTGCTATATCACCTCTAATGACTCTTTCCATGTCTTTGTCCCTCTTCACTATTCTCTAATATTTTTGTATAAAGTGTTGTGATGGAGGAAGACGGGAGCTAACCTTGATTGATGTTTATTATATGTCAGGCCTTTCACATATGTTATTCTTCTTAATCATCTCTAACAAATATATGAAGTAGGTATTGTAGGGATCAAGGCTTTTGATCCCCTAAAGATTTGCTAAAAGTCACTCACATGAGGCAGATTGATTAATAGGAGAAAAGACATACAAATTTATTTAGCATGTGTAAATGGGAGCCTTCAGAATGAAGATCCAAAGGTATAGGAGAAATTGTCCATTTTTATGATTAGGTTCAACAAAGTATTGACTGCCATGTAGAAATATGATTGGACAAAAAGGGCGTGATCTAATGCTAATAGACTGAATGGGAAAGCTCAGCAAGGCCTGTCTGTCTAAATTCTTCTTGGCCTCTCTGAGCATGTGTTCCTTCCTTCTGGGAGTAGGGTAGGATGCCCTCTGGAATGGGGGTCTTTATTACCTACAGTCAAACAAGGTAGGTCAGATCATTTCTTTACGGCCAGTTTTTACACAGAATAATTTTAGGTTTCACGGCTGGCTTTCAGGAGAAAAGGGGTTCTGGCTTTTATGACCTAGCTTGGGGAAGAGAGGTTCTACTTTCCATGGCTAGCCTTAGGGGAGTACGGGACTAAGAGACAGGAAGACAGGAGAAAGTCAGAGAAAAACTTTTGCTTCTGAGGCCTTCATTTTAGGGTAATGTTTTCTGAGCTCCAACAGTATCATAATCTATATTTTATTAATGAGGAAAGCCAAATCTTAGGTAAAGTTCCTTGCCGAAGGTCCCACCAATTGTAAATAATAGAGACTGAAGGCAGATAAAAATGATTTCATAGCTGGTGTTTGTTTTTTACATTTTACCAGCACTTAGTGAAAGCTTATATTTTCTGCATTTTACCAGCACTTACTTCTCTAAGTGTTCATTTATATATGTGTGTGTGTGTGTTTATATGTGTGTGTATATATATGACAATATTGTAAATTGGTTCCATACTCAGTAGTATTTTCAATATTTTACCTTCCCTAAACCGAGAGCTCTAATTTCCTATCACATTCTCCTTTAGAAATAAATGCCAATTACTAAAATGTGTTTATATTTAATTGACATCTATTTTAGCCCCATTTACTGTTGAACTTTAATAAACAAGTAATAGAATCAAAGTAATTGCCAATTAGAAATGAAATAATGGGCAAGAACAAAAATTTTCGGCGAGTGAACATGCTATGTATCAGAAGTGCTGCTGTGCCACAAAGAGGCAAGTCTCTGTCTATACTTAAAGTATGCTTTGTATTTTCTTACCTATAAAATAGAGCAAATAATAGTCCTTATCCTATGATGTTGTTGCAAAAATCAAATGAGATAATATGTGCAAAACACTTAGTCTACTGAGCAGAATGTAGAAAGTGCTCAATAAACTTTCTATGATGTGGTGAAGTTGATGATGTCCATGGTGCTGTCTAGATGGGATTGTGCAGCATGTCAGAGATAAACATGTAAGTACAAAGTATAAAAACAAAGTGAGAGAAGTTAACCAACCTGCCTGAGGAATGACAGAACTAATAACAGAGTAAGAATTAACATTCTGATATGCTCATGCCAGCCAGACATTGTCTGTGAGTACATATCTATTGATGTTTACATGAAATGTTGATTTAGGACCACAAATGCAGGAATTTACATTGATCCTATTAAATATCATATTTTTAGTTTTGGCTCATCATTTCATCTACTAAGTTCTTTTTCTGTCTGAATGGTTATCCTCCAAAAGAGCATTTTCTGCCCCTTGCAGATTTGTGTCATTTGCAAATATAGTAAGCACATTTCAAATGTTTTATCCAACTCCATGATTGACAGGTCAAACATGATAGATGTGTCTAGAGGCCTTGGGCACACTTCTAGATCCACTTCTAGATCCAACACACCAGTCTTGGCAGCCAGCACATGACTCCTTTTATCAGATGTTCTGATGCGTGTGCTAGTCATCTACAAATCCGCACAACTGTTTCAGATCCCATCGCTGTTTTCCAAAAGGATATAATGAAAGACATGGTTAGATTCTTCCTCATCCACATCATCGTTCCATGAACTATAAATCTGCTG
The DNA here is from genome assembly GCA_023783475.1 of Daubentonia madagascariensis. Lineage (NCBI taxonomy): Eukaryota > Metazoa > Chordata > Mammalia > Primates > Daubentoniidae > Daubentonia > Daubentonia madagascariensis. Next base: position 807,770 of record JAKFHU010002088.1, read on the forward strand.
GAAAATATGACATGAAATTAGTGATATTTTCTTAATGTGTATTTTCATTTGAAAATATGTATTGATCTCCTACACGTACCAGCAAAAAATATCCCATAAAGCAAAATAGTTAACTATTTTGAATTTTGGTATGCCTGCAGGATGGAAGGCAAATCCACCAAAAATATTAAAATCACAGTTATTTAACGTCACCCAAAAATGTTTAGGATAAAAACATAAAGTGAAAATTAGTAGGTCACAGAAAATATAAAGTATTGTGTTATTTTTAAGCTATTAAAAAAATGAAAAACACCAAAAAGCAAAAGTTATGAATAATTTTTATTTTCTTCTTTTATATTTATTTTCATTTTATAACATTTCCAATTTGAACACATATTAGAAATAAAATCTAGCAAATCCACTTGGAATATTTAATATTAATGGGTCAGGGAAGTTATTGAGAGGTGGCATGTAAGAAAAGCAAGTAATCCATTTGGTCACAAGCTATCAGAGAAAGAGATATCTAGGAAAGGAAATAAAAGAGCCCCTAGTGAGGAGTGCACCTTGTATGTCCTAAGAACAGACGAGAGCAAGAGGAGTAAGCCAGGAGGAAAATAACAGGAGATAGGGTTACCAAGGCCTGGAGCAGAGGGCTGATTATTGACGGTCCTTGAAGACAGTGGTAAGGACTTTAGCCTTTACTATGAGAGAGGATGAGAATGTGGGAGATTTGACATGGTCTGACTAGGAAGATCACTCTGGCTAATATATTGAGAAGAGATTGTAACTGGACCAGGATAGAAGCTAGGACACCATTTATGAGGTTACTGCATTAATCCAAGCAAGAGATGCTAGTGGTTTGCATTACAGTAACAATGGTGTAGGTGGTGACACATGACTGGATACTAGACGTATTTTGAAGTTCGGGACAACTGGATATGTTAACAAATTTGGATCTGGGCTATAAGAGAAAAAAAAATGAGAACTGAGGATGGCTCCAAAATTTTTGGCATGATCTTCTGGAAGGATTGGGCTACCATTGACTGAGATGGGGAAGACAATACAGAAATAGTTTTTTGGTGAGGTGGAAAGATCATGGATTCAATTTGGGACATGTACATTTTCAGATGCCTGCTAATCATACAGGTAAAGATGTTTTGTAAGCAGTTGGAAACATAAGCTTGCATTCCACAGGGTCTGGGCTGGAGATACAGACTTTGGAAAGTGCCAGACTATTAGGGTTATATGAGAATTAAATATATATAATTATATACATTATATAATATCTATATATGTATATATAATGCTTAAAACATCCCTGGAAGGACCATCACCACACATAATTGAACAGGTTGTGCACTGCAGACCTCCAAGGGAGTATCAGCTTGATAGAGTACTCTCTGAAGGATGCTTCTAGATGCCCTTGGTGGCCCTGGCAGGTTCACAGTAAGTGCTCACTATTTTTATTGTTGTTGTTTGCAAACAGCAGACACATCTTAATATAGTCTTTCAGTTTTCAGGTAAGGTTTTTCAGTTTGTTCAAACCTCTTATTTATATATTCAGAAATACATTTGACATTGATTGGAACTAATTCTGTTCCACAGTAGGTGGAATTTCTATATTCTACTCTGTGCTAACAGCTATAAACCGTGATAATTAATGCTTTTTAAGTCCTTGATTTGGAACAAATATTTGACAGTGTCATATGTGAAAGCTTTTAGTATTTCAGGAAAAATCTAATATTTCCTAATAATTTTGAGTGATTTTGTGTTATTAATAGTATGACTTTTCCTAAAAGCATTTGGAACCTTTAACATTATTCTCTTTGAAGTTCATTTCTATTGGTTTTAGTAGCCTAAAGGATTTTGAAGGTATGTTGGGAGGAGTGTAGAATATACAGAATAGTAGTATCATAGAACAGCATTGTGGCAGATCTTTTCACTCAATGAGAAATATAATTCCTTTAGTCATCTGTTCATGTTTATTTCATTTTTGGCATGATATGTATTAGATTACTTCTTATAAGTTATTCTTACAATCACATGAGCCTGTACATATAAGCGATAATCAACACTCCTAGTTCTAAATAGATGATTATCAGTTTTCCTTTTGACCGTGAAATTTGTGTTAATCTGGCCATTCTTCATAAATCTATATGTAAAAACAGATCTACACTGAGCATAATGGAGTAGCTGGTTGCCTCCATTTACGATTTAAGAGGTTTTGAAAAATGACACTCTCATAGGTTTCCCCATCCCAGCCTGTCCAGCCTTCTATTTGTACCTGGGGTTTCTACCATTGTCACTTTCCAGAAGGCCTCAGAAAAAATAAAAATTTGCAAAGTAGGCTCAGTCTCTTCAAACCTGTGCACAATTCTGTGTGCCAGATTAACTGGCCTATCCATTAGCTATCTGTCTGAAATCCTGTCTGAGGTGGTGCTGGAGGAGACACTGTGTGCTCTGGCGGTCATAAATTAGCAGGCAGGAGTGGGACCCCTGAGAGAGGGGTGGATAGAAGTGTTGCAGACTAAACTTGGTATGTTTCACACTTCTGTTCAAAATTAATCTTGATCAGTATGTGAGTATATATGCTATTCTAAATCTTTGGACTATAGATTGCTGGGCCTAATAACATCATGGTGATTGTGGAAAAACCAAGTTTAACAAGGTTGATATTACCTATTTCTTCTTCATTATAGTGACTCCTTAAAATATTTTGACCTACTAAATCCTGATTTAATTACTGTGAGATGAAAAATTCCAACTGTCTTTTTTTTAATTTTTAACTTCATCTTCCTAGCAAGTAAAAATACCTGCCCATCTTTTTTTATCAAAATGTATGAAAGTTAAAGGTGCATTCAATAATTAACTTTCAAATTAAAAGGCAAGAGAGGAAAATTGAATTGAGACTGGAAGAAAAGTAAAGTTAATTTAACATAACAAAAGTGTGGGGATGAATAAACACATGACAATGAGAACTGTCAGATAAGAACAAGGGAAGTATTAACATCTGATAAAGTAGAACAATTCCACATTACAGTAATGCCATTAATTTCTATCAATATATCATTTGCTGAAATCATATTGAAACTACTATCATATGGGTGGTTTATAATAATTCCAATATGAAAAACACAGCTCTGTATTTTTTAGTGCTGCTGGTAAAATAAAATGCAATTTCATGGAAATATGTCCACAAATAGAGGAGTAAACACTGGGACACAAGAGACTGCCAGATTTTTACACTGTTTATGTCTGAAAGTTTGGTTACAAAGCATCCAATCAGATCTAACACTTAAAGTACTGTCTCAAAATATGGCCATGATGCTAACAGAGTTTGGAATTATATGCCAAGACATTATCTCTTATATACTCTATCATCTTGGAAGCATCAGCATCAGAATCCCTGGAACTGCTTTTTAAAATATGGCTCAACATCATTAGTTATCAGAGAAATGCAAATCAAAATTGCAATGAGATATCACCTCACCCTAGTTAAAATGGCTTTTATCAAAAAGACAGGCAATAATGAATGCTAGCGACGGGATGTGGAGAAAGGGGAACCCTTGTACACTGTTGGTGGGAATGTAAATTAATGCAACCACCATGGAGAATAGTATAGAGGTTCCTCGCAAAACTAAAAATAGAACTACCATAACACCCAGCAATCCCACTGCTACCTATATATCCAACAGAAGGGAATTCAGTATATTGAAAAGATATCTGCACTCCCATGTTTATTGTAGCACTATTGACAATAGACAAGATTTGGAATCCACCTAAGTGTCCGTCAGTGGATGAATAGACAAAGAAATTGTGGTACATATACACAATGGAATATTATATAGCCACAAAAAAGAATGAAATACTGTCATTTGCAACAACATGGATGGAACTGAAGAACATTATTTTAAATGAAATAAGTCAAGCACAGAAAAACAAATCTCGCATGTTCTCTCTAGTATGTGGGATCTAAATATTAAAAGCAGTGATCTCATGGTGACAGAGAGTAGAATGAAGGTTACCAGAGGCTGGGAAGAGTAGCAGGGAGGGGAGAATAAAGTGGGGATGGTTAATGAATGCAAAAATATGGTTATATAGTTAGGTAGAATGAACAACATTTGATAGCAAGCACAACAAAGTGACTATAATCAACAATGCTAGGGTATACTTCAAAATAACTAAAAGAGTGGAATTGGAATGTTTCTAAGACAAAGAAATGATAAATGCCTGAGGTGATGGATACCCCAATTACCTTGATTTATTAATTCATATTTTATCAACATATCACATGTACCCCATAAAGATATACAACTATTATGTACCCATAATAATTAAAAATAAAAACAAACAGAAAGTAAAAAATAAAAATATGAATTCCTATACCTCACCCCAAACCATAAAATTAGCATCTTGCACAAGCTACTCAAGTGTCAACACTAACTTTTGGAAACCAAGACCTGAAACCAGTTTCTACCCTACATGTCAAACCATGTCACTTCAATGCTGAAAAACCTTGGCCAGTTCCATAATACCTATACAGAGTGAACTCCACACTGCTTAAAAGGCTTTCAAGACACTTTGTAAACTCACACTCCAGTTTCTATTAATCATGCAAACTGTGCTCAAGAGACTTTAAACTAGTCATTATGGCTCCAAAGGGTTGTTGTTATCCATGTCTCTGTGTCATTGCTGCAGTTAATCATGGAATCTGAAACTCTCCTTGCCTCCCCTGCTCTACTGGACAAACTGCCTAGTCAAGCAAAACTGAAATACAGAACCTTTTTCACATCCTTCCTCCCCACTTTATGCCTAACTATATTTAAGCAAATATTATAGTTATTTATTTAAATAATTATTTGTCTATTCCTCTGCCTATTTCCTAGACCCTAAAAGCTCCTTGAGAGCCAGGACACTGACTTATTCATCTTTTTATTCTGCCCACCAAGAATAAGGACAGGTTTAGCGTCCAGGGGTGGGGAACCTGAAGCCTTGGAGCCACATGTGGTCTTCTGGATCCTCGAGTGCAGCCTTTTGACTGAATCCAAATTTTAAGTTTGGATTTGATTGAGGGGTCACACTTTGGGATCTGGAGGGACACGTGTGGCCTTGAGGCCACTTCCCTATTTTGAAATATGTGGTCATAAAAAAGATACTATTCTCTCACTTCCCTACCTAGTAAAAGTAGTTTTAAGCAGTCAAGCCTCCCAGTTTTTAAAAGGACTGAAAGAAGAAGCCAAGGATATAACTGCATTGCCTTTAGCCAGAGGCAGTTTAAAGATATAATCTTTTATGGTGGCCAATGACTTCATATTTTCTAACTCTTCAACTGTCCTGGCATATTACTTGCAGAAAGTATTACAGAAGTAGATACTGAATCCCATCTCTGTCAGGCGGTCACACAAACAAGCAAAACTTCTAGCATGAATTTATGACTCTTAAAAATATAAAAGCAGTTCAGGAACTGTAGTTCCTAAAAGGGAATATAAAGGCTACATTTTTAGTAACATCTGCTGGACCAGCATAAAAGATGAACTTAGTCACATTTGCTAGTTTCCATGATGAATAATGCATTGTCAAAGCAGAGGGATTGCCTGTGAATTAAAATAATGCTGTTGTGGAATAATCAGCATTTATTTCAAAAGATCAAAATAGTAACTAAAGTAACAGAAATGGTTGTTTAAAATTTTGTTTTGTTTCTTATTTCATCTCGAGTCAGAAAAACAGGAAATATTAATTTAATGAACTGTACTGTCACTAATCTGTATGAAAATGTCAGATTCTTCATTTTTAAGTGAAAAAGTGGCATGCTTTCTCACAGTGTTAAAACAATTATTTCAATAAACAATGGAAAGAATTATGTCATAGACTGAGACATGGACATGGGGAGATTTGCACAGCACTGGCGAACTTCCCACACACTGCCCTCGTTTGCATATTCTAGTATCCGAGTGATTTCTCTCCTGGTAGTCCTCATTTAAAAAACATACTTCTGGGAGAAGCATTTTATACAGTGAATTCACATTAACATACTAGTGCCATATGAGATCTCTTTTCCACATGAAATCAGGACTCCTAGGGGTCCTGCTGAGAACCTGAGAACACACGGCAGAAAGAAAGTCCCGACAAGGTATTAGGCTACCGTTAAATTATTTGTTAGAAGGAGACAAACGAGGGGCATTTTAGAGTTCATGCTTACCCTCTCCACTGAAATGGTCTGGGTGATCTCATTTTACATATCACATAGATAAATCATTGTGTAAGGATTTAGCAGACTTCTAAGCCACTAGGCATTAGATAGGGAATGGTCTAGCTCAATCTGGCTTTATCCGACTCCTCTTTCCTGGCTTATGGGACTGGTAAAAATTTAGATTTATTGGCTTTTTTCCCATAGAAGGTAAACATTAGGTGCATAGTAACCAAAACTTCTTCCCTTCAAAATAATGCTGAATTAATTCTAAACTCTATAGGAACAGTGACCATATCTGTTTCAGTTCAATATTTTATCTCCATTATTTAACATAGTACCTAATACATAGAATGAAGAAGATTCTTATGAAATAATTATAAATAGATGGATGAAAGGAAGGTAGGAAGGAAAGTTTGCAGGAAGTTTTGTTGTTTCTCCTATGCTAGACAGATCATTTCTATGGAAACCTTTATATACCATTTCATCTCTTTGACACTTTTGGGCAACAGAAATGGTGGGGACAAAAAGTTAAAAACATATTTTAAAACGTTCAAGCAAAATATTCCATAAAACTATACTTCCCAATTATCCACAAGCATCAAACTAAGGTTATAGGTATAAAAGTATAGTAAATGCATTAATTCTAAAATATCTCTGATCAAATATTTTGGTCAGATATTGTGACATTTACTTAATTGTTAATTAACAACAACTCAGTGAAAACTGTTAACACAAATGTCATGTATTGCACCATTTTGAAGATCAAAGCTGAACTAAGCACCTGGGTAGATTCCAAAACAGTCAAAGGTCTAGACAAACAGTGTTAAAAAAAAAGTTTATGGAAGTATATTCAATTCAAGATCCTCCAGTGCATCTGTGGTAATAGAATTCTGAAATATGTGGACCAAGTGATCATCTTTTCTTGGTCTCCAAAGGGGGTGTAGGAAATACAAGATTGAGTAAAATCTAAAAAGAGAAGCAGTTGCTAGTGGCTTCCTTTCATACCAATAACAGATATTTTTGTTTAAATACAGATAAAAAATGGAAACTACTTAACAAAATCTCATAACAGCAAGTAGACAGTCAAGGTTAAATTATTTAAACTTTTTTTGTGTGTGGATACTATATCCCTTGTTTTCAAATATGTGGGCCTTGCCCTGACACCTTGTCAAGAACCATAAACAATTATTTCTAGTAATATGCTAGTAATATGAATCTAGGAGCAGGTTTCTGGGTGGTAAATTGAAACTTCAAGAATAAGAAGTTGAAGAATTTTAACCCAATAAGAGAGACATATTAAGAGTATTAAAATATCTAATGTTACTAATGTTACTTAGCTTTTTTTTTTCTTTTTTTCCAGTTAAACAATATTCTTGCCACAAAGAGGAAAGCCAAATATTTTATGAGCCCCAAACACAATTAAAGAAGTCATAGATGAAATGGTAGATCATACTCTGCTTCAGATCTCTTCAATTAACAAGCCACTTAACAGGTTGATTTAGAGGGTTTTAAGAAAATATATTAATATTAGCTACTTTCTCATAAAAAGTTTGTACTCCAAAAAGTTTTCACTGCTTCCTATTTTGTCTCACAGTCCTTTCTAATTTCCGCTGGTATAAATCAATTTAGATTTATTAGCTTTGTACAAAAGAACTCCAGTAAGTTTTTAATAATAATAATCATTATCACTGATTAAAGTTATATTGTTCAGGCCAGATGGAGTCCTTTTCCTGTCAGCTACAATGAGCTTGCATTATGTAGTTATAATGTGTTTGGATCTAAATAAACAGATGGCAGAGTGACAGGATATTATATACTGGTGATGTCAGCAACAGTGCTTCACAAACAATTGCTTTAAATAAACTCTGTTGTAGTAAGGATCCCAGTACTTTTAAGAGATGACTGGAATTGAGCCTAAGTATCGTATTAACTTGGAAATAGTACTGTTCACTTCCAGAAAGGTAGACCATCAGAATGGTTGAGGTTCAGCCAGAGAAAGTATGTCTGCGGAATCTGCATCTTAACCATGTAAGCATTTAACATTATAGACTCACTCTGACAGTTTCATTGGAGGGGGAAAAATGCCCCTCCAAGTTGTAAGAACTTCCAAGTTGAGGAGTTATTAATAAAAGCTGTGGGTCAAGGAAAGATGGAAACATTTGATAAAGCATAACTATTTGGTAATATTTACAATATAGTTAACTCTGTTAAACACTTTGATTAGGATTATCCCATTAACACTTAATATTAGAAAATTGACAGAGAAGGTTTAGTAAGAAGCATCTTATGGAAAAGATTTCGTCTTTAATAGATTTTCTTGTTGGTTTTTCATTCTAAAAATGAGCCATGTGTCCATAGAACTTAGAATGAACCTATCAAATTTAGAAATAAAATGCAAAGAAAGTCATTTTACATGATTACTTCTAGTTAATTTTCTTTATTTTGATTCCTGATGGGAATTTCTCTGTGGGACAACTATGTTTATATGAAGATGCCATTACAGGTGATTAAAGCTAATACTTGAAAATGCAAATAATATAAAACAAATTTAAAAGTGTATATTAAATAACTGAAATTAAGCTTTCAAGAATGTAGCTTTTTTAAATGCATGAGTTTACCTTTTATTCTGATGATTTGTTATGTGTTTGTAAGAATATGTTCTTGTTTTCATAGACTTCAACTTTTTAACTATTGTTTTAATTTTTGATATCTGTTGGTATCAGTAAGCTGTGACCTTTGGAAATTATATCAAGTAGAATAGACCCATAGAATAACAATGTACAAGAGTCAAAGTGAATCTTATTTACTATACCTATTTACTTCTGACTTTCTGAGAAAATTCTCAAATTCATTTACTTCCTTTTCTTATAAAATGATGAGAAGATTTGAATACCAAGAGATTGTATTTCAGTTTCACATATATTGGACATTCAGGTTTTCCTACTTAAGTGGGCAATTTACAGGCTATGTTTCAACTCTAGTATGACATAAAAATTCTCACAAAAGAGTATTTTTTTGAGGAGTTACTCCTAGTCGAGGAGTGAAAGATAAATAATGTGTTTTCCTTTGTCCCTTTTCCTTTCCTACAGGTGGACGTTGCCATAAGTCTTGTACTGGCCGATGCTGGGGACCCACAGAAAATCATTGCCAGACTTGTAAGTGTTCAACAGTGAGAGTGCACGGTCAGGGAATTTTAATGATTGTTGCTTTTCACACTTCTGGTCATCTAAAACCTAAAAGTGAGCTTTTGCCTCCTTGTGGTAGAGTTGCTTCAATCCACATGAACTGCGTAATTTCGTTGCTTTCAAATGAAAAATAATATATAATTATTTCTTATATTTCTTTGTGATTTCCACTTTAATGATCCCAGTAGCACAGCTGTGGTGATATTAGCTATGACTTCAGAGTTTGTAGATCACTAGAAGTAGGAAATCCAAATGTGTGCAAAATGATAATAACTCAATTTTAGGTTAACTGGCTATCTCAATATTTTTCCCAAGTAGTTCTATCAATATTCATTCATTAGAAAAAGAAAAAGAAGGGAAAGAAAGGGTACTGTGTACCCACTATATTCCAGGCACTATTCTAGGCACAGGGATATAAACTATGTGAATCATGGGTATAGATTCGCTATTGTTGACAATGAATATTGCCCTTAGTGTACATTGTTTCTTGGATTAGTCATTAGCTAAAGTAAGTATGAAGCTATCACCATTGCTAAGACATTTAAAAACAAAGCATACTGAATATAAAGACAAATATCTAACTTTTTAAACATTCTGAAAGTCATATGATACTCAAACCAGCACTGAACTTTCACTAGTCTTAATTTCTTAAAAAATGAAAAACAAAATGCCCTATACAAATGGTAAATACTTGTTTTTCTTGCTGCAATAAAAACAGCTGAAGTAATATATGGAAAACAGTGTGGTGGCAATTTGACACTTATTTCTTTATTAGCACAGAAGACACACAGAAAACATTGAAGATTTGAACATACAAATATTAGACATTGTGGAAATTTGTTAGACTGTTGGATGAAAGCTGAGATATTTAATTTGTCTCAGTTCATGATATTAGGTCATTGAATATGAAATGTCTTATTTTGAATCAAAAGTGTAGTTTATTATATCTCAAACAAGAAGCAGTACAAATAATCAAAGTTTACACCTAAACTATCGACACAGTTTTGCCATCTTAATGGTAGCTTGTTTATGCCAGCAGCGAAGAAGCCCAGAGAGCAAGTGGCAATGAAATCACAGAAGGCATTTTCCACAGCTTGTTGAGAATTGAATATTTTTCCTTGCAAGAAGTGGTCCAAAGCCTGGAAGACGTGGTAGTCAGTTGGTGCAAGTTCTGGTGAATATGGTGGATGACAGAGAGTTTCCAAGTCCAGATGCTGTAGTTTGAGCAGCATTGTTTGTGCGACATGTGGTTGAGCATTGTCTTGCAAGAGGATTGGCCTGTCTCTATTGACCAATATCAGCTGCTTAATTGCAAGCATCCTCATCATTTTGTCCACTTGCTTGCAGTAGACATTCACTGTAATCGATTGACCAGGATTCATGAAGCTGTAGTGGATAATGCCAGTGCTGGGCCACCAAACAGACACCATTAGCTTTTTTTTGATGAATATTCAGTTTTGGACTGTGTTTCGGCACTTCATCTTTATCCAACCATTGTGCCCAACATTTGCGATTGTCAAAAGAATCCATTTTTCATCACATGTGACAATACAGTGTAGAAATGGTTCACCTTTAAGTCATGACAGCAAAAAAAGGCAAGCTTTGAGAGGATTTCTCTTCTGGTGCTCGTTTAATTCATGGGGAGCCCATCTATCCAGCTTCTTTACCTTGCCGATTTGTTTCAAATGGTCCAATATTGTTGGAATAGTAATGTCAAACCTTGCTGCTAATTCATGCATAGGTTAAGATGGATTCGCTTCCACTACAGCTTTCAGCTCATAATTATCCACCTTGGTCTCAGATCACCTACATGGCTGATTTTCAAGATTAAAATCACCAGAACAGAACTTCTCAAATAACCAAAGTACTGTGCGTTCATTAGCCACATCCTTTCCAAACACTTTGTTGATATTTTGAGCTCTCTGTGCTGCATTGGTTTCATGACAGAACTCCTACTTGAAAATAACACGAATTTTTGACTTATCCATGGTTTCACAAAAATTGCCCTAAAAAAAAATTTGAAAGATAATCACAAGCTTAAATGTGCATTGGAAAGACTGAGGATGTACCTTCACAATAAAAACAAAACAAGAAATGTCAAAGTGAAATGTCAGAGATATCAACTGTCAAACTTTGTACTTAAGGAAATCGAACATTTCATACTTAGTAGCATAATATTTGCTAGACTCTTTTAATAAAGAAATACAAAAAGAATTAATTGTGAACCACCAAAGAAAGAAGTATAGGAAAGATATATTTTCAATGGTAAATGATTTCTTAAATTTATTTTTAAATTCTTGGGCATTTTCCTATTCAAAATTCGTAAAATAGAAAAGAATATAAAGTTAAAAAGTGTCTTCCCACCTGTGTCCCACATTTATCCCTCAACCACTCATAGGCAACAAATATTATTGGTTAATTCCAAAGATAATTTATGCATACCCAAGGAAGTATGTATAAAAGTACTCACCCATTTTCATTCAAATATTATCATGTTTTGTATGTTGCACTGCAACTAGATTTTTTCAATCCATGCATATGTATATGAATTATTTGTAGTATTAATTTCTAGAAGAGGAATTTGTAAGGTCACAGACATACGTACTTGCAATTTGAGAGAGATCACCAACATGGAGATGTTGTTCTCTACAGAGGTTGTAACAATTAGCTCTGCCAGGAGCAATGTATATAAATGCCTGTTTCCCTCGCTACTCCCTTGAAAAAGCAGTGCATTATCGAACTTTTGGGTCTTTGTCAAAGGTTAGATGAAAAATGGTATCTCAGTGTAGATTTAAATTAACTCATTTAATAGAAACAATGTTTTATGGCAGGAATGTTTTGATGAGAATTTTAAATAGGATTCTAAAGTAAGATTAGATTACTGTGTGAAATTCATTCACTACAACATTTGGAGACAATGTTTTAATAGCAAAGAACTTGAAACGGAGTTGAAACAATGCTGGGATGACATTGATGTGGCTATTTGCATGAAGTCAAGTTCTCTAAAGTAAAGAAAAATCATTGCAACACTTTGTGATGAAGTGACAAGTAACCATGGAAATTGCTGAAGTGCCAGAGATCCACTGGTCATTTTATGGCAAAAAATTTCTGAGTTGTCAAACTTAAAAATGAGTTTATGCTCATGCTCTTACTTCATTTATTCATTCATTTTACAGAGGGCTCAAGGAGGCTTCTAGGCAGGCTGCTGTTGTGGCTGAGCTGCTCTGGCAGTCCGTCCACCCCTTATCTCCTGGTGGAGGACAGGAATCTCAGGTCCACTGGGCACGCCCAGTGTTGTTAAGGGACTCACCTTAGATATGGGGGATGAAGGAGCTTAGATTTGGGAAATGCTGGTATGAATCACTCTTCTTTTGAGTAGGGATATCTTAAGATTCACTACCATTATTGTTCCTCCGGTGCTAGATCCAAAACCAGAAGGACTTCCTCCCACCACCTTTCAGAGTTTTCATTTGGTTGCCTCTTGCATTATTTCCAGGGTTCATAGTTGAATTTAGCAGGTGGGAAGAAACAGGTCTACTTCATCTTCTCCAGATCAGAAATACCATATGGCACTTTCAATAATACTATTAATAAAATCAAAATTATTTTAATTGTTAATTTCATCTTTATCTAATTTTATGTGCATTTTTATAGAATACAAATGAAGTAGTATAGTTAGATTTTATAGAGAGATATATAGTTGGCTCTCCATATATGTGGTTTCTGCATGGTGGCTTCAACCAACTGCAGATCAAAAATATTTGGGAAAAACACATGAAAAATAATATAACAATAAAATATAATATAAAACAATACAGTATAACAACTATTTTCATTGCATTTACATTGTATTAGGTAGTATATGTAATCTAGAGATGATTTAAAGTATATGGGAGGATGTGTATAGTATATGCAAATACTATACCATTTTATATAAGGGACATAAGCATCTGTGGCTTTTGGACCTCTATAGGGGCCCTGGAACCAATTCCCTGCAGATACCGAGAAAGACAATATATATTAGATAAATAGAGAGAATAATTATTCTCTTAGATGTATGAGCAAACTCTTGAAAATCACTGTATTAAGGTAGAATGGGAAAATAAATTAAATTAAATTTAAATTAAATTTTCCTTCAATTCACACAGTGTTCAAAATTCTGAAACTTTTAATTTATTTTGATAAATTTGATTATGTTGATCAAAACTTTCAAAAGTCATAATTTCCACCAAAATCTCTTATTTTTATAGTAGACAACTTCCAGGATAATTGCCAAGTAGACACATGGCTTTTTCTGAGAACTACCCCCTCTAGAGTGTCAGTCCAAGTAGCCATGTTTTATTTTTTATAGGACACTTTACCCTTGCCCACAGGGCAATATTTCTCAACCAGAGATGATTTTGCTCCCCACCTCCAGAGGACATTTGGTAATCTCTGAACAGTTTTAGTTGTCATAGCACAGAGGTAGGGGGTGACCATCTACTGGCACTAGTAGGGTAGAGAACAGGATGCTGCCAAACATCCTATAATGCACAGCAGAGCCCCTCCCACCCCTACCCAAACAAAGGAAAATTGGTCAGTATAAATACAAAATATTAACAGTACTGAGGGTTGGGAAATCTTGTAATAGAAGTAGATAATTAACCCAGGCTGGGCCAGATTCTCTTCCCAGAGAATTTAGTTTTGGGATCCAGAGACGCTGGTTACACTACCTTAGAAACATGAACCAAAAGAGATGTTAAACCTAATTGTTAATGAGAAACAGAAATAACCAGTCCTCAAAGACACCAAAGAACAAAGCAGCCATGCAGAGAGGGAGAGAAAGAGTAACAGTTTTTGACAATTTTTACCTCCTGGTTCTCTGGCCCTCATGAAGTCCAGCTACACTTCCATCCCTAGATGCCTTAAGAAGCATGTTCTTCCAGTACATTTGAATGGTGTTTTATTACTTGCCACCAAGTATGAGTGGAAGGGAGTCTTAACTAAGAAAATCATCAAGCCGTAGGTCATGCATCAAATCATCAGACGTGAAGTCATTTAATTCAGCTAATCTTTCAGCATGTAACCTAAAATTGGCTTAATGGTCACTACGCCTACTCCACAGAGTCTACCAAATTTAAATTCAACAAGCACATGTACCTAATATATACAAGTATTAATACAAATTTTAGAATAGTATACATTAGCCTGGGGCTTTATAAAATATTTCCATCTTTAAAATTGATTTTCACAATATTCCTGTGAGTTAAAGAGGACAATTATTATTAAACTCATTTTAAAACTGTGGAAATATAAGCTGAGAAAATGATTAAAGGGGTTAAATTTACCCAGCTAATACCTGGGATTTTAACCTAAGAGTTCTGAATCCAAAGACAATACTGTTTGCTATATAACATATAGCACAGCTTAGTAGTAAAGGACATTGGATTTGAAATTAGCCGGAGGATACAAGTCCCAATTGTTTCCACTTTCTTTCATGGGAAAGCGACTTCATTTTTCTAAATCTCAGTTACCACATCTATAAAATGGAGATCATTACACTTACCGCAGAAGGTTGGAATAAATTTCAATACAATAATGCAGTTGAAACACTTAAATGTTTTTGGCATATACTAAGGACCCAATAAATAACAGCTGATATTATAATAAACTAAAGAGGATACCGTTAGAAAACTTAATCCATTTTAAATCTGAATGAGTAGATGTGAAGAGAAATTCCTGCGGGCCAGGTCCACCTTGTGAAGTCTACTGACACCCAGTGGCAGGGGAAGGAAAAAACAAAAGCCCTGGAGTGAAGTGGAGGTTGCTTGTCTTTCTCTCTCTCCTTGTATGAGCTACTTAAAGATAAAATTACTTATCCATATTTAAAGAGCCCAGCATCCTGAGACAAAAAGTATTTTGGAGCTACTGAAATATATATTTATTCTAAGATCTGAATTTTAGAATTATGGTCATATTTTTTGAGAATTAGATGTGGGGAGAGATTCCGTAACAATATGAGACCTTGAGATTCCATAAAGCTCTAACATATGTGATCAATTTTCTTTTATTGTAAAACTTTTTAGGCTTCCCTTAGATTTCCAATGGCTCACTATCTTATTTAAAATATATTACTTACTCTTAGGCTCACTTAAGATTCACTTGTGTCTGAACCCTGACTCAACTTTTCAAAAATCAGAAAACATGCTATGCAAGTTTTCAACAATATTCTGCCTTTGTTGATTGATCATATAAAAGTACATTTTAGGGTCTGAAAGACATACTTTCACATTATTTACAAATGACTTCTTTCCCTATGACCGAAATAAATTCACTTTAGTGAGGACTTCTCTGGAAGTATTCAACTTCATGATTTGCCAAATATTTCCTTATTTGTATGGATAATTATTCTTTGAGGCTTTCCATACATTAGGAAGGAAAAAGTATTTAAGAGCCCCACACATCAGCTAAGGAAAGTGAAGTTAAGAATATATTTCATTCACCACATCTCATCAATGCTGACATCTTCCCACAGGTGTCTTCTCTTTGCAAATGTGCTGGGAGTTATCCTCTGTGTCGCTAAATGGCAAGAAGTCACGGTAATGACAAATGGCCCAGGCTCTGGGAGAACAAGTTCATGATAATGAATGACTTGTTAGGGTGAAATGAAGCAGAGCGTGGTGATCAGATGGAAAATACCTCTGAATAGAGATAAGGGCAAACAAAGTTGCCGGTCACAACAATGGTGAGCTTGAGGGGGAGATCTGCAGGAGGCAGATGTTTTAAACAGAAGAAATGAAGAAAAGGTTTTTGTTTTTGTTTTTAATAGGTTTAGCTAAATGGAAGAAGAATTTGAATAAACCGACAACTTACTTTGGACAACAGCTCGCTACGCGAACCTAACCTATCAGGCAGAAATTTTAGTAAAATTTTGTAAATTTTTAGTAAAATTTAGTAACATTTTGCAACTTATTTTGTGTACGGGTTTGGGTGCCACAGTTAGTTTGATTGCGTGGTGAATAATTTAATTGTGTCATTGTTCCTCTATAGCATTTATAGTATTTAACAATGTTCAGACTCTAAACTCTCAAACCAGTAGCTATTTTAAAAATATTTTTCTAAAATACAAAACATTTTTCTAGATGAATTCTTAAAAAAATCTTAGACAACGTAAAGAATTTGATAAATATAGTGCTTGTAGAGTCTAACAAGGGTTCCACTCTTACGGTTTTACTCATGAGTTTATAGAGCATCTTGAATTCATTCTGTTAAGTCCTTTTGGATGTTAGTGCGCCATGACTCTATAAACCTAACAAAAATATTTCTCACGTAGTTGCAAGGGGTCAAAATAAGGCTTACAATGGGATGCTGAGAGCCACGTGACATGTGGAGCAAGGGACTCAAACTTGAAAGTATTTTTAAGCTCAGTTAACTCGTGGCAGCATTACTCCGCAACACAGCTTAAGTAAATTGATTCCATGGATTAATGTAGTCATGTCAGGTGAGACAAACTTATCTGCTATGTGAAGTCTGAGGCTTATAGAAGTATTATTTAGCAGGCTTACGGGTAAGAATGACAACTCTCTAGTCGTAAGAACTGAGTCCTAAGGTCTGAGCTCTGTAGGTTTAGGTGTGAGAGAGACTAAGCTTTTAAGAAATAAATAACAATGATTAAAGGAACAAAGTTATCTCTGTCCCTGCAAGATATATGAAGCACACTTTTCTCATTTAAAATAGATACTGCATGTCCTTTTTTATCTTTAAGCACAATATCAGGCCCGTTCCCTTCCAGCCTCCTGTTATCAGGAAGGGCGATTGTTTCCTTTTACACATTCCTTTTGTCCTCCTAGACCCAGTGTTATCGTGGTCACTGCATTTTGAGCGTGGAAGGGAAAAAGCACATATCAAAAAATTACAGTTTGATTCTCCAGACCTTTACACACATTTTGCATTAAAGGAGTTATAATTGTATAATTTTCGAGGCTGATAACCACTCAATACACTCTTCAGTTTTCTAAGTTGCTTTACAAGTGACATTTCTTGCTTAGAAACTAATTGAAAAATGTAAGTGCATTTGACAATAGGTTAAAAAATTATTTGTCATCTAAATCAAAATAGGACACTGCAAAATTAATGAGGAAATGTATGTTTCAACTACCAGAGTGAACAGATATACTTCTGTCCATTTAAATGGCCATTAAATTGATTAAAGCTAAGGCATTATTTTAACCAAAGGAAAATTTCTGGTGGTGGAATTTTACTCCATACTTCTTACTTACTTACAATATTCTTCCTAGCCAGGTTATCTCAAAATCATTTTTTAATTAAAAATGGAATGACAGTGAAATTAATATAAGTAGTGTATTTGTTCAGTTGTAGATAATTGTTAGTATGGGTATTACTATATTGGCAAAATAAAACCTTGTTTCAAACAATACTTTATGTGATTTATTGTTCTATACAGATATTATAGAATATGCCAGGAAAATTTAGAACTTATTTAGCATTTTTCTCAGTAATTTATTATGCTTGGGCATGAAGAAAATTACTTTTAACAGCTGCATTATATTACAAATTTCAGTTTAACAGTAAGGGGGAAAAAAACCAAAACCTTAGCCTGGCTTATACATTCTATTCATTCCAGAACAAACTTTAGAAATATATATATCTCCTTTTATTTATTCTAAAATATATCTGGAACTGATTTGAAGTAGAATATTAAAATCTAAGGAAATGATTATATATTTTTGTTCCTCAAAATTTTAGCAAGAAAATATAGCCACTCAAAATTATATTGTATTTCTTTCTATGAAATTTCCAAAAGTTTCCTGTACAGTGTACAACCAAAATGACAAGTTGCAAAGATAGTAAACTAACATATATGCATCCATATATAATTTGTCTAAAGTGTAACTGTATTTACAGTCTTTATGGAACAAATGTTGTTTAGAAAGAAGGTGCCGATGTGGTAAATATCCAATTAGAGCAGAGAAAAGCAAGCGGGAGTTAATGGGGAACAGAGAAAGAGCTGAGCCAGCAGGCGCCATCAGTCAGGATAAGAGCGAGTCCTTGTTAAAAGCTGACATCTTTAATTAAAACTCTGTATTTTACTAATAACTTTGCATGTCCACAAGCCTTCTTATTGATTTCAGTTATTCCTGTTTTCCCTTTTTTGGATATGTAGTATCTGGAGATACTGTAAATTAAGGTAAACATAACAATGTGCTAATTACTTGTATACGTTTAACATTTCTAAAAGTGCCCCAATAATTTACTTGTAGAAAATGAGAGAAAAATCTCCTCTGATATGCTGTTCATTTTGATATTGTTGATCTTTGTTATAATTTGATGACTTTTCTCAAATATTTAAAAGAATAAGATTTTAATTTTAACGAAAAGAGACGTATTTATTTGAAATGCTCTCTATGTTACAGTTTAATGGGATTTAGGAGATACTGCTTAATGCCATGCTGTGGGCTCAAGGGCTATAAAGAGATATATGAAATTGTGCCTGTTCTCTGGTCGTGCTGTGGGTGGGATACCAGACAAAGGTGAGGAATGCTTGAAACAGTAGAAAAGAATATTGAACCAGGGACATAAGGAAACTAAATATGTAGTCCTACTTCTAAACTAATTCAATTTCAAAAACCTCACTTTCATTGAGTTCCCTCATCTACACATTGAAAGGATTCAAAAAGGTGATTTCTGTGCATGCTTCTTTGCAGGGTCAGAATGTGTGTGTGTGTGTGTGCGTGCGTGCATGTTGATTAGCTATATATATGTGTGTGTATGTATGTATGTGTATATGTATGTACACACACACATATAGTTATAGATGATGTAGATGTATATACAGATACAGATAAGTTGAGGGGGGGATACAAGCTGTGGGGCTCAGTGGAGGTAGGTGTTCCAAGCAGAGAGATCAGAAAGTGAAAACTCCACATTTGAAAGATTATTAAGAGGACATTGAGAAGAACAGTTAGAAATATCTGGAAGTGGTACCATTAAAATAGTTTTGTTTTTCTGGCAGTGATGACAATTTTTCTGAATCATTTGTGTCCTTGTATCAAAAGAGCTATCATTAGAGTAACTATCTTTGACTATCAAAGAAAAAATTTCAAAATTATCTACATGTGGGCATGCTTCTGTTGAATAGGACACCCATACTCTAGCTTTGCTGCAGAAATGGAAAGACGTGTGATATTTCATTTTTGTAAAAGCAAGCGCTTACATATCACTCTTATGGTTAGCGAATTCGGCAAGCCTGGAGAAAAATATCCTCCTTAAAGTTTTGCCTTGCATTAATCTGAAATATATCATCTTCTATTTCAAATTAATTAGTTTGGTTGGAGAAAGAATTAAGTAAACAGCATAGGGATGAAAGAGGATAAGAAGGGGCAATTGGATATAAAGCACTTTCTCTTGTATCAAGCCACCTTTTTGCCCATTATATTAGAATAAATGTGAAATCTCTAAATATCAGACATATTAATATTCTGTTTCTGAAACCAATATAAATTATATATATTATTCGACAATTTATGACATTATCATGGCTGCTTATCTCCATTACCAGGGGCATTTTTCAAAGAAATACTATTATTAATTTATGGTGAGGTTATAAAAAGCATACCCAAAAATATTTTTTAAAATCAGTTTCACATATTACTATCTCACTGAAGAGTTATTTTTGGTTTATCTAAAATCCTTTTGCCATGAATTTTGTTATAATGCAGTTGATAGGGCATCATGACCACAAGAATACCTGCAGGTTTTCTTCTGATATCAGTATTTCTTGAACTCAAAAACTTATTATCCAGGGTGATTATTTTCTCCTCTAATGAGGATTTATATGTATTTAAGGTTATGTAATTTCACTGACTAGAACATAGAGGGGAGGAAGGGACAGAAAGGCAGACTCTGACATTTACAGTTAGTGATAATTTAAAATAGAAATCAAGCTATAATATTTCACATAACAGATACAACAGAAAATATAAATGAATGGAGAATACTACATTCTAAGATGGAAAGACTATGAAATGGGAAGACTATGAAATTATCAGTCCTTCTAAAATTAAATTATGCATTTAACCATCGTCAATCAATTCCCAATGGTTTCTTTTTAATTTAACCAAAAAGTCTAAAATATCTCTGAAAAATACATTTAGTAAAACAGCCAGATGTTTGAAAAGAATTGCTATGTGGAATGGGTTTTCTCCATCAAGTATTAAAATGTTAAAAAGTAGTAATTATTAAAACAATATGGTATTGGTTCAGAATAGAACTGGCTCAATGGAATCTAATAGAAAGCCCAGGTGGAGGCTAAAATCTATATAGTAATTTTGTTTTTATAAAGTTGGCATTTTTTTTAAAAAATGGCAAAAGCATAGATTATTTAATAAATAATGTTAGAACAAATAGTTCACATGTGGAATAAAATGAAGTTAGATCCCAACCATAAAACAAAAGACCTAAGATGGGTTGTACATTATAAGTATAAAAGACATGAGATAGACTATAGCTAGATAGTCTATACATAGACAGATTGTAGACTGAAAGTTTAAAAAGCACAAAAGAACTGAAAGTACTAGGAAAGAGTAGAGATGAAAATTACATAATAATGAAGGTCTTTTTATATACGATAAAAAAGTTACAAAAGAAAAAAGAAGAAAAAGATCATTTTAACTATATTATAGTGGTTTTTAAAACAGTAATTTTAATAAAATTAAAAAGAATTTGAAAATTTACATAAATCTCTAAAAGTGTTTCACCTTACGTATAATAAATGACGATTTTTAAAATCTAAACATGTTCAGATAATTCCTAATGAGGATGAAAGTACGGAGACAAGAGCAGTCTCAATGACTCTTGGTAGATTATCAATAGGTAAACATTACTATGTAGACTAACTGCTCATTTGTGTCAAAGGATTTGAAATATGAATTTTCTTGGACTAAGGAATTTATTTCAACACTTATATTAAGTTATCATACACAAAATGTATGTTAAACATTATATATTCCAGCAATATTTATAATAGTAACAAATATAAACAATGCATCTTAGGGGATTGTTAGAGCATATCCATACAATAGTATAACATAGAGCTTTGGAAAATAATATAGCAGAAGCATGTTTATGCTTCTACAAAACACATTAATGATATAATATTTAGCATAAAATACAAAACTATAAAGCAAGATAATAACTATCATTCATTGATTACTTAATAATACCAACAGCAACAATTTATATAATGCTCACTCTATACTAGGCATGATTCCAAACTTAATGATTTCCCATAACACATAAAATCCTCACAACAGCTTCATAAGGTAAGTACATTTGCTATTTTTATTTTATAGATGAAGAAACTGAAGCACAGAGAGGTTAAGTAATTTGTCTAATATAGCACAGCTATAAATATTTTGTAAAGTCAAAATTAGAGCCTAGCAGTCACCTCCCGAGAACTTCCTGTAGTCATCCGTTGTGCTGGTTTTGTGTTGACAGCTTCACGTGTACTATCTCATCCAGTCCTCAAAAATCATTCCGATATCGTATATCGGAAACAAGGTGGGAGGGACGAGATGCAGTAGGTGAGAAGAGTTCTGAAGGAGGAGAATGAGAAATTTCCAGGGTGTAGGGAAATATAGAGAGAGGGGATTTTTTTCAGAGGCATGAAGGGGGAATGTGTCCCTTTCAAGGAACTTGAAAAATGCAGTTAAAGACCTGAGTTGTTTTGAATTACTTTTGGTTGTGTGTTTTGTGCTCTCTTTACTGTCATATTAAATACTGTTATGGAACCATAATAGGGAGGTCAAGAATACAGAGACGTCCAAAAACTGACATTGATTATTGCTGTGGTAAGAGAATGAATGATTTGTTTTTAATTTTACATATCCGTACTTCCTTATATTTTGCTAAAAATACGTATTGCATATGTTATTTCAGAATTTTAAGAAAGGAAAGAACAAATAAATTATACACTATTATGACATGACTTTTCACATAATTTGTGAGGATTTTCAAACTTTTTTCCAGATCAGAAAGATGATAATTTCTTTTATCAGTATATTAATAATGTATAAAAGTTTTATTTAATATCTATAGATATATTATTTTCTATAAATATATTGCTTGAAGAGAATCTCAAATGTTGTTTCGCTTTGGCCCACAGTTAACATACTGCCATGTAGAAGAAATTCAGATTTAACTCTCCAAAATTTCCAGTGATAGTAGTAGGAATACAAAGCACAAATCTCTGGGAATAGTCAGTCTCAATGGCACAATCCTAAAGGGAAGGCGTTGTGGCAGGGACTATTGTGCAATGATTTTCTCTAGCATCTGGGATCCTAAAACTTCAGAAAAAGAAAATTTTGTCTCCAGTCGCTTTAAATTCCTGAATTCATTAGAAGGCTTATTTGCTGCACATATATAAAAAGAGCACACAGATTGGTTTCTCTAATTTCTTAGTTTGACCTTTGTCCACGCA
Source organism: Daubentonia madagascariensis (assembly GCA_023783475.1). NCBI lineage: Eukaryota > Metazoa > Chordata > Mammalia > Primates > Daubentoniidae > Daubentonia > Daubentonia madagascariensis. Next base: position 830,601 of record JAKFHU010002088.1, read on the forward strand.
ACGGAGCAGTGCTTTCAAAGTGCTTGTTGCAATTTGTTAGTGAATTATAAAATCACTTCAGTGGACCCTGACCAACATCAAATTTTTATTGAAATAGGATAGATTGGAATAAGATACACCAGATTAGAATAGAATAGAAAAGATGGTATCAAAATGCTTTGCACTTAATTAGCATCTATATTATTACTCAGAACATTTCATCATGCATGTGTGTACTGAGTCATGTTATATAATGTTGTTTATACTGTAAATTGTGATTTTTAAAAAAAGTTTGAAAAACAGTACAAAGGAGCATCATTTAACATGAGGCAGACATGGTTTTCATTTTAACAAAATAATCCCAAACATGTTCTATGAGAAAAAAAGCAAAATAATTTTCCCTATATACTTGAAACATGTGTTCATGGTGTAACTCTTTTAAGTGGTTCCTCTTTAAAAGTCTTTATTATTACTGAAATACAGACTTCAGTGTTGGCCCTCTCTGGATCTCAAATTTAAAGAATATTTGACTAATGTTTTGGTTCTCATTATCATCACTCAAAATTCTATTGGTTGAAATGGTTTCAACACGAAATGTTTTTCAGAGTTGTTTGATCATTTTAGTTATTCAGTGTTGCATTTAAAATAGTTTTTGGAACTATCTTCCTCTCCCTTCCTACTACCTTTGGTCTTTACATTTCGACACCTACTGTTTGTGGCTCTTAACTTAATTCAAACATATCAATGAAGATATATAGAAGTCAGGAAACTAATTTTAAATTCTACTTTGATAATAGCTTATTATGTGACCTAGGATAAGCTAAATATTTTTAAATGTTAACTTCTTCATCTATAACACTAGAATAATTAACTTGTTCTGCCAAATGCATACATTATTTTATTTTAGTTTTTAAAAATTCATATGATATTCAAATGTATATAGTTAAAAGTAATAATATCTACCCATCAGGGAGTACCCTCCCCTAACCTACATTTTTCCATAAAATGATTACTTTATGATAATAAATTTGGAATATATGTATGTATTTGTGTGTGTGTGTGTGTGTGTGTGTATGTATATATATGTACATATAAGCACATAAAAGTTCTGGGATTTTGTTTTGTGTGTTTTACAGAAACAAGTGTCCTGTATCTATTCTTCTACCACTTTTATTTCAGTGCACATTATATTTTAAAAATCCTCTTTTTTCAGTATCTAGAGACGAACCTCATCCTTTTTTTAGTGTTGCAGCTGTTTCCCAAGCTATGGTTGTACAGTACTATAATTTACTTAACCAAGTTTTTATTTGTGGACATTTAGGTTATATTATGTGTTATTCCATTTTGTGTTGCTATAAAGAAAATACCTGAGGCTGGGTAATTTATAAAGAAAAGAGGTTTATTTGGCTTATAGTTCTGCAGGCTGTAGAAGAAGTAGCGCACCAGCATCGGCTTCTGATGAGGGCTTCAGGGAGCTTCCAAACAAGGTGGAAGGCAAAGGGGGAGCAGGTGTGTCACATGGCGAGAGAAGGAGCTAGAGAGAGCCCAGTGGTCTTTTAAACAACCAGGTCTAGCTTGAACGAGTAAAGTGAGAACTCACCATTATTTTGGGAATGGTGTCAAGCCATTCATGAGGGATCTGCCCCCATGATCTAAACACCTCACACTTGGCCCCATCCCCAACACTAGAGATCAAATTTCAACATGAGATTTGGAGAGACCAAATATCCAAACTACCTCATATTAGCCTCAATTACAACCAATGAATATTTTAATACACATATTTGTCCACATGTGCACAGTCTTCCATAAGTCAAATTTCTAGACATAGAATTGCTTGATCATATGTGAATTTACATATACGAATTTGATAGAGAAAAATTGCTTTTAAAAAATTTTGTATCAGTTTATACACCCACCAATAGTTTGCCCAATTCTTTACTCTCATCAAAGCTAGAAACTACCTGCAATACACTAAAGAGGTAGCGATATTTCTTAGAGATGTATGAATGTTATTTTGGATTTTTCCATGGGCGAGTTTATTTAGGTTTTAATTTCTTCATCAATAAAATGAGAAATTTAGATAGCATTCATTGGTTTAATAAGTATTTACTCATTGTTTACCTGATTGATATGAGTCTGTGTGTTTTTTTACTTTTAGTATTCTGTAATTATTTTCATCACAAAATTGGCAATTTTTTTTCCAATTGTAGTAGGAAACTCATTCAGATATTTATTGTGTGAAAGAGAGATTATCTTTACTCTCCTCTAATATTTTGGGTAGGCAACTAGGATAAGCAAAAGAGATAAGGTGTTTTTTGAGGGCTTTTTTTGTTTGTTTTTTTTGGTTTGTTTTTTTGCTTGTTTTTCCTTCAAGGCTGGGTAGTATAGAGATGTGTGGTCTACTATAATGCAAAGTTATTTCAAAAACTTGAATGTCACTTTTTCCATATTTCTTGGTTTGTGACCGGTCCATGATATAACTATTCCAATTTATTTACGAATTTATCTTTAAGCATATCATTTATTGGCAGACTGTAAAGGACAGCCTTCAATTCTGATGTAAAAAAAAATTTTTAAAAGACCACTATCGTCTCTTTGTGCAGATTCACACTCTTCCTTTGTTGCCTTGAAACCAATATCTACAGTCCCATGAAAAATATGTAAAATAACTCATACTCACTCTCAAGAATCATTTTATAGTGAATTTAATAGGCCAGTATTGTTTTTTGAATCCTGACAAACTTTGGAGATGCTAATAGCCTGTTAATAAGGGATAATTTCCCTGGTGGCCAAGAGTGTAGTTTAAAATCAACTTTAACATCCTTCAATGAATCATGGATCATGTCTTTATAAAATAGGTTGAGTAACACTTCATTAAATAAATGAATAAAGCAGCTGGTGATGAAGAATGGATTAGACAAGATCCCTTTCCTCTTTGACGCAACTAACAATATCGTGTCATAGTCCGTGGATCACCAGGGATTTCTCTGGGACAAGGGTCAAACCTGATTAGTAGCTGCCTAAATCGGGGCATACTTGTATTAACCGACTCTGAATGTCAATTTCAGTAAGGACTGTAAAGGTATTTGTCATATTTTCCAAGTGAACTACACCGATTATTACACTTTGGATTAAACAGTTATGTTACCTGTGGGATGTATACTTCATGGCATGGCCTGGTCAGTTCATTTAGAGTAGCTGTCACCAAACTAATTATGAACCAAGAATAAAAGAAAATCAGTTATATTTTCTTCTGTGTTGTGAAAATGGGTATGATTATGGTAGTTTGGAAGCCCAGATTTTTTTTGATAATTCCACTCTGCTAGGTCTAATTATTTAAAAAAAAAAAAAAAAATATATATATATATATATATATATATGTGCCCCTCTGAGAGTCTTTTTTAATATGTTAGGCCTTTTATTGTTGGTTAAAATAATTAAAAAATGCTTAAAGTACAAAATCCATTCCCTGTCCAAATCAGGATATGGCATATAATAAGACCTTACTCTATGTGGCAACATTTTTGACTTGGTCTGTGATCTCGCGTGAGATAGGAAAGAGCATTCTAGTTTTAAGATTAACCTACCCTTCTCTTCCTTTGCCTTTCCATCTAAATAAATATTTTACCCCTCCTGGAGGAACCTTTCATTAGGAAGAAGAGAATGTGTCAGAGAAGAAATTTTGAAATATTGGCTTATAAAATCTACTTCTGAAAAAATTTAAGGCTCCAAATAAAAAAAAGAATTTTCTGGCATCCTCTCCAGACTTACTGAATCGTAATATAGGAGGAGAGCCACACATCTTTATTTTAAATCTTCCTATTTGATTCTTAGAGTCTACCTGGCCCTGGACACACAGATGTGTCCAATTATTCTCCTTGAGAGAGTGAATAACAGCACATAGTTTGGTGTTAGTTTTATTAAGCCTGATTTTCTACACATTTTAACATGCTCTATAAGTAATGCCTATTCTTAGATGGTCTGTGAGCTTTATTTGTTTCACTTCAAGTATATCCTGATGATAGTAGTTTTCTAAAAGCATGTTACACAACCCAACGTGTTCAGTTTTTTAGTCACAGTTTCATTGGTCATAGGAATAAATATTGGATCCTAGAGCTAGAGGGTACCTCTAGAAAACATTTCGTCAAGCTTCCTGTCTTTAATTAAGTGGATGTCTAAAGCATCCAGAAGAGATTTCCCTTAAAATAATATTTAAGAATCCCATTCAGTAGATTATTACATTATTTTTATCACTCTAATAGTAAAAAATTCTTCATCATATCCAATTCAAGTCACCTCTACTTTAACCTAAGTATTTCTCTTCTTGTTCAAACCTCCAAGTATGTCACTGAAAACACTGTAACAGCAAAACTATCCCATTGAAATACTATCTATTTAATGAACATGATGTGTTTCATGGACACAGTTTGTCAAAATTTTGTCAATGAAAATAGAAATAATGTAGGCAAGCATGGAGGTATGAGTCTTTGAATACTAATTGAAATAAAGTGAAAGAGAAAATAAATATGCTTTAAAATGTGCTTAGCAATGAAAGTAGCAGTTGCCTCAAGATACTTTTCATGCAGAAAGCTGCTGGGTGAGAGAAGAGAACAATTTTCTAATGGTCTCTTGTTTATCTGAAATGCTTGCCTTCAGAACTAGCCAAGCAATAGTTCTGTACCCAATCTAGGTCATTTTCCTCCCAAATCTTGCTATCTGCTTGCACATCAATTTTTGTTTATTTGAATTCCCAATTAGTGAGAAAGAACTTAACAACACAAGTAGGAAATTAAAGCAAGAGGTTGGTATGATTAAGTTGCAGACAAAGAATAATCAATCAGTCTATCAATCAAATGGAGCAAATGACAGAAATTTTTTTCCCGTTTTGACTGGTTAGAATAATGGGTCTTAGCTCTAGACTACACATTGGAATGACCTAGGGAGCTTATTAAAACTGTCAAAGCTCCTAGAATATTGCCAGTGACTTGGATTTAATAGGAATTAGGTGATTTCCAGGCATTGTATTTTTAAAAAATACTGTGTACCCTGCTACTCAAATGGAATCTGTGGACCAGCAGGCAGAGACATTACCTGGGAGCTTATTAGAAATGGACAATCTTGGGCCCCACTGATACTGAATCAAAAATTTTATTTAAGCAAGAACTCCCACATTCAAGTTTGAAAGACCATGTTACATGATGTAATATACAACATGGGTTCGGAAACATTGGGTAGAGGAAGTGAAGAGAAACAAAGGCACTGAGGGAGAGAGGAGAGAAGGACAGAGTAAGGAGAGGGAGGAGGAGGAGGGAAGTGTCAGAGTGTAAAAACATGGGGAGGAGACTCAAAGACTTTGCCTAAACTTAGCCTTATTTGTTTTGTTAACGGGCAAACTGAGATCTTCTTGTCTTGTCACTGTGATGTCAGTGCTGTTTTGCATTATTTATGAATGCTCTTTGTCCTTTTTGCTACTCATCAGAAACAACAATAAATGTTTGATTAGTAATTGCCAAGCTTCTTCAAATAAAAAACATTTATTCTAAGGTAGTAACTTTAATCACATTGTTGGTTATCATTACATTTAAAGAAGTAATTGAGCCATTGTTTTTATTAGTGAGATACTGATAAGATTAAGCTATTTACAATTTCTTAAATTTTTTGAGATAATATTCTCTCAGCAGCATCCCCTTACCATGAAATGTTTGGTTCCTTAAACTTTACCCATCTGATTCTCATGGATATTTTGAATGAATTTCCATTCCCAATGTCAAGTTTACTGACCCAAATTTAATAAGCAGTTTAACTTCCCAGATTTTACCTCTTATACTAAATAATCACATTTAGTGGTGTACCACCAATGAATAAGCTAGTTAAAATTTGACCCAAATATCTTAATGTACCCAGTGAAGCAATTTAGAAAGGATGCTAAATACAGGGAAAAAATTCTAATGAAATATTTGAGCAAGTATGGAAATTAATAAATGCCAAAGAAATTATAAAGTAATGCTCCTATGGCGGCTGAGTTATTTCATTGATTTCAGGAAATATGTTTTGTTTTGTGTCTCCATTGTAATAAAATATGAGTATAACTTTATGAGTTTATTCATATCAAGTAATGCTTATTAATCAAAAAATGCTGCTAAATAAATTTACTTTATGGTGCCCTTCCACTTGTCCTGCATGAAGCCTTGATATATGCAAAGGAAATGTTTTCTTGCTAAAAACAAGTTTCATATAACAATGTAAAGAAATGCATCTTAACTCTATCACCACATCACTATTTAGAGATTAAGCTTATCATTTTATTCTTTTTGCTTACTTATATTATTATCCATCAGATTCCAAATGTTTTGTGCTTACTGAATTTTCATTTGGAATTAAGGCATGTGAAAATCTTGATATGAAAATTGCTATTTTTAATGTTTAATGTAACTTTCTTTTTAAAAAAATTAAGTTTAGACTGTTTTGGGGGGGAAACCCCCATAATTCCTTTTTAACATCTTTAAATCAAAATTTTTGAAATGTTTTCATTTGGATAATGATTTAGAGGAATTTTTTTTGCATTTTTCTGAAGTGAAATGTAATATCTGAGATCAAAGTGTCCTGAAAAAATGTGAAATATTTGACCACTATATAGAAGAAATCAATAATTGGAAAATTTTTAAGTTGATTCAACATATATGATTAAATAATTTAAAATGCATGTTTTACTAGTTTCAGTATAGTAATTGTTATTGAAGCTAAGATTGTACTATGTTAGATTATATTTGTAACATATTACTTCTGTATTTAAGTAGTACACTGAAAGAGAGAAATTATTTTATTTGTTTATTTTTTATTTCAGAATATTATGGGGGCACAAACATTTAGGTTACATATATTGCCCTTGCACTGCCCAATTCAAAGCTACAAGCATGCCCATCCCCCAGATAGTGTGCACTGCACCCATTAGGTGTGAATTTACCCATCCCTTCCTCCCCCTTCCACCTGCCCAACACCCAATGAATGTTACTTCCATATGTGCCCATAAGTGTTGATCAATTAGTACCAATTGATGGTGAGTATATGTGGTATATGTATATGTATGTGTATATGGTATATGTGGTGCTTGTTTTTCCATTCTTGTGATACTTCACTTAGGAGAATGGACTCCAGCTCTATCCAGGATAATACAAGAGGTGTTAATTCACCATTGTTTTTTGTGGCTAAGTAGTACTCCATGGTATACATATACCACGTTTTATTAATCCACTCATGTATTGATGGGCACTTGTTTATTTTCCACATCTTTGCAATTGTGAATTGTGCTGCTGTAAACATTTGAGTGTAGATGTCTTTATTATAGAATGTCTTTTTTTCCTTTGGGTAGATACCCAGTAGTGGGATTGCTGGATCAAATGGTAGTTCTACTTTTAGTTCTTTGAGATATCTCCATGTTACTTTCCATAAAGGTTGTACTAGTTTGCAGTACCAAAGCCAGGAAAGGACCCAACAAAAAAAGAAAACTACAGACCGATATCCCTTATGAATATAGAGAAATTATTTTAATATGAACATAATAAATAATTTTAAAATAAATTTAGGGTTAATTATGTTCATAATTTATCTTATCTTTTACATTTTCTACATTAATTTTTTCATTGGCAGGAAAGACCAAAGTAAATAAAGGGAAACTGAAACATTTTATATAGTTACTTTAATGCACCATAGAGTTAAAAATAGAAATTAACACTTGGAAGTAAGCATCTAGGATTAAAATATGATGTGACTTATAGGATAGGATGTTGACTCAATTTCATGCTATTGTTTTCCAGCTGAGCAATGTCTGTCAACTAGAAGCAAATTAATAGACTGTCCTATGATAACACTTATTTTAAATCTAGTAATTTGTTTATTCAATGTATGTCTGCTATTTTAATTAGTGACTCTTGGTACATCAAAAGAGCTTTACTGAATCTGGAAGAGAAGAATTATGTTTGAACTTATTTTTTACAAAACTGTCTATTAAAAGCATTTCCTTTATATGGTATGAATTACTAATTAGGACATCTAAATAAATATACCACTTGGTTAAAAGATAGGGACATCAATATAAACATAACATATGACATGAAGAGTTAAGGAGTAATTACAATTTTGGGGGGTATATACCATATATATAATGTATGTATCAAATATAAATATAAATAAAATTATATAAATACCATTATCGTTCTAAACATTAAAATACACCAAGAAACAAAATAAATGTGATAAATAAATTGTAAAGTATGTTAAATGGTGACTGATGCTATGACAAAAATACAGGAAGGAAGGAAGGGAGGGAAGAAGGGAGGAAAGAAGGATGAAAAACAAAAGAAAAGAGAAAAGAGAAGAGAGAGAGGAAGGAAGGAAGGAAGGAAGGAAGAGAGAAGAAAGGGAGGGAGGGAGGGAGAGAGAAAGAAAAGGAAGGTCCATCAAGAGTCAGTTGTTTGGAAAAGATTCAGTATTAAATAAGGACAGACTTCACTACAAAGGTGCAATTTGAGCAAAAACTTAAGGAAGGTAAAGGGATAGGCCAAACTGATTTATTATGTGGAATTTTACACTAGACTTTTTATAAAATAAATAATTTATTTTGAAATTTAATGTAATCAAAATTGCAAATACAAAATACATCCTTACAAATCCAGGTCATAAAATTTGTTTCTTTTTGAAATCTTCAATAAGCTATGGTAAGAAATATCATGTAAGTTTATTTTTACAAAATTAAAAGAAGACAGGGCATGTGTCCAAATGCTGTTTTAGAAACTCTATTTGATGTTTGTATTGATTGTACTACTTAGGGAGTAATTAGATCATGTCCAATGAAAGGATTTTGTTCATATTTAAATACTGTGAATCATTTTATGAATATCGTCATCATGTTCATTGGAAAAGGATCCAAATAAAAATATGGACTTGTGAAATAATTAGCAGAAGAATTTAAGGAGCCTATAAATCTAATAATGGATACTAAAAATAATTCCAAGTTATTTACATTTTGATATGCTCTATTTCTTAGTTTTTAAATATTTATCTATTTACATTTCTAAGTGCCTTACCTCTTTAACTTTCTACATCTTTTTATCCCTCTGATAAGTGCACTAAACACTCAGCAGATACTTTCACTGAGTTGACAATATGTGACATCTATTTACTTGGAAGAGATACTTACTTATATACTAAGTACAAAGCCCTGTACTTGTCACTGAGGATTAAAACTTCAATAAGACAATAAACATCAATAAACCCATAGTTTAGTGGGGGGAAGGAAACTTGAAAAAAAATAAACACAATGTACAAGTGCAATAAAAATATCTAACAGTTGCTGAGCACTGCTGATAGGGATCATGTTAAGCACTTTATACCTGTGTCTGTATTTATCTTCAATCCACTATATAGATACTAATACTAACTCCATCTGAAAAGTAATGAAGTAAAATACAGAGTGGTTAAATAGCTTGCCGGTATCGCATGGGTAGACTTTGGATTTGAGTCTAGCTCTTCAGACTACAGAGACTGTTGCATTAACTTTATCTTCTTGCTTGTTCAGAAGCAAGAGTGAGAGAATAATTCAGCTTGGAGATGTGTCTGAAAAAGTTTCAGAGCAAATATTCGCTAGACAGAGAAGGCAGGAAGCCTTCTTAACATGGACAAATGCCTTGCAAAAAGGCAATGAGAATCAAAACTGCATATGGTTCAAAGAAGCAGGACTCGCAAGTGGTGTTTCTGTCTGGCTGGATGTGGGAAACAGAGCGAGAGTAAAGAGAGTAAAGAGATGCCAGAAGAGGTAAAGATGGAAGACTTTTATCCCTTGCTAAAGGTTTAATCCTCTGGTATAGGGATGCCAGTAAGTGTCATACTGTGGATCTACACTGAGCATACAGTGGCTTATATTTTCAAGCCATTGTTTTTAGGGTAGCACGTCAGAGTAATTGGAAGGAAATGATGGGATCTGAGAAAACTTTTAGAAGGCTATGTAATAATTTAGAGATAAATTTTGAACAAAATTGGAATAGAGAGGAGGAAAAGTAATGAGGAATATTTAGGAAACAGAATTGCTAGTATTTGGCAATTTTACTAGGTATGAGAAGCGATGGTGAGAGAATAGGAGAATGGAAAATGCATCCCAAATTATTGGCTGAGCTACTGGAAATATATGGTGCTTCCATTAAGTGATACAAGGGAACAAAGGAAAGAAATGTAGTCAGTGATGGGGGTGGGAAAGTGATTTACATCCCATTTTGTATACCTTGGGATGTCTAAATGGGGACTTCTGCAGAAAGCTGGAAATACATGCTGCAGCTACGTAGACAATTCAGTTCTGGATCTGAAAGTCATCTACCTGTAAGTAGTATGCAACATAAGGGATGAATAATTTTTACCCAGGAATGAGCCCAACCCACCCCCCCAAAATTGTCAAGGCCACGTCTGGGAAATACTAATATTTAGAGTCTTGATAAAGTAGCAGCAAAGGAAGCTTCGAAGAACTATTTAAAAAGGTAGGAAGAAACAAGGCTGAAGTGGAAATACAGAAGCCATGAAGTGATATGCTACATATATCCTATAACGTTCGTACTTTAAATACTTTAAACATATTTCTTTAGAATAAGTGAGATAAACAGAATTGTGTCCCTCATTACTGTAATTTTGATGCAGCAGCTATAGCATTGTTCTTACTGTACTTTACTTACTATATTTTACTTTTATTTGATATGATGATGTCAGATTGGATTGAAGGATGTTATAAGAAATGACCAACAAATCCTTTTGTTGTGTTTAGTATGATGGCTCCCTCCCTCCCTCCTTTCCTCTCTCTCTCCCTTTCTTCCTCTGTCATGTAAACTATAGTGTGAATCAAGTAAAAGTTTATGTTTCTCTTCCTGGTGTGACTACTAAAAGTCTTAGATCCGTTTCTGGGGAGACCTTCTGTCATAGGACCTTACTGTGAGCATTGTTTGAATTGACTTTACCTTTCCCAACCTGTGAAATGCCTTATTCAGTTATCTCATTTTTTTTTTTAAATTTTTGAGACAGTGTCTCACTATGTTGCCCAGGCTGGAGTGCAGTGGCCATTCACAAGTGCAATCATGGCACACGATAGCCTCCACCTCCTGGGCTCAAGAAATCCTCCCACCTCAGACTCCCAAGTAGCTGGGACTACTGCTACTTGGGCACGTGCCACTGCTCCTGACTTCAAACTGGATTCTTTCTTGTTAAGTTGTCTGATTGTTGTAACGTACTATAATTGTTTGCTGAAACAAGAAAGAATGTAAAATCAAAACAAATTATATATTAATTTTGAAGATTTTTGTATAATAATTTTGATCTAGTTACAGACTTCATTCATTAAATGTTTTCTGAATTGAATCAATAGTGGGTTGAGTAAATTGTTACTCCAGAACTCAACTTTTCTCAGCTATTCCAAATAACCTTATGAGTTTCTCTTGGTGGCTGACTTTGATCGAGGCCCCATCTCTGTCTTCTGCAGTGACAAGGACAGTGTGTGCAGAACAATGTGATGGCAGATGCTACGGACCCTACGTCAGTGACTGCTGCCACCGAGAATGTGCTGGAGGCTGCTCAGGACCTAAGGACACAGACTGCTTTGTATGTCTGGGAATTCTCCCTTTTATTCCCCTGCTCTCCTTCCCCTCCCTGTTTGACTAGGCACTGAATCTTTAATATCTTACTATAATAGGATCAAGTTTAGCCATTTTAGGATTAAGAAAAATGCTCTGCCTTCCTAGAAGTCATTCCTTCACTGAGTTGGCTATTGATTAACTAGAATTGTTCTGTTCTACTAAATAAATTGTATCTTTCTGATATAATTTATATTACAAATGAGATTTATTGGAGAACATATTGAGATGTCTTTTTAGAATTGAACAGCATCCTTTCCAAAAATGCAGTGATTACCTGTTTGTGTTGTTGCATCATTGAGTCTGATGTGTGGGGGCAACTGCATTTTATTTCTTGAGTATAAATTCTAAGATTATAGCAGATAAATTTATGAGTTTAAGTATTTTCTGGTTTATATTGTTTACAAGTTAATATTTTAAAAGTTTAAGATTTACAAATGTACATTTAAAGCAATTTATATGTTAATCTGCATGATTTTTATTTTAGAAGAGGATACTTTTACTTCCTTAAAATTAATTTATAGTTTGTTGGGGACACTTTTTAATTACATTTTGATATAGTTTTGACACAGTTCTTTTTGTTCTTTGGAATACATACAAGCAATTCTGTGAGTTATGGTTAATTCAGTTTCATATACACAGACCACTAGTTTCATTTTTAAGCTAAAAATCATAAAAATAAGTAATTATTTTTATAGTTAAAAATGAATACAGAAATTTATTTTTTTCTTCTCAAATATCTAGCAAACAAAAATAGTAGAATTGAGCTTTTTTTCAAATTGACACTTAATTCCAGAAATAACCAAAATATAAATTAAAGCTCTCATGATATAGACAGTAATTTCTTAGTTTTCTTAGTATCATAAGAAACTTAATGTGTTTACCCTAATTCTATACTGAAAGAAAAATATGTATTATATATGTGGATAGAGAGGAAGAAGAAAAGGAAGTCAAAATGTTAAAACTTTAAGTAACATACTCAGCAGGTCTTGAACTGGGAACTTTTCTCTTGTCTATCACCAGACACAGGATGGAAGCTTGATTTTGAGGACGCTGAACACTGCAGGTGTTGCATTAACAATTCCAAAACAGTAACAATAATAAACAGCAATAGCAAAAACTCTCACTTAGAAGTTTGCACTGCATTTTTTTTCATGGTTCCATATCATGATAAGCACAGTGCCAAGTAAGCTTCAAATTATTATTTCATTATTTTATGGAATGGTCCAGTGATTCCACTTTGGCATTCGGTAGAGAATGTTGAAGAATGCCAGACCAAGGCCTTGGTGTAAGTTACGTTGTTGTGCATGCTGTCTGAGAGGTAAATTTGTTTTATTCCTCTGACTTATGTTCCTTTTTTCCTAAGCAATCTGTGCACAACATTGCATAAAGTGTGCTAGTAAACCAATTATATAAGGACACATGAAGTTTTATAGTCATAAATTAAAACTTACTGAGTTTTCTAGATTGGTTTTTAATAGATTCTTCCTAGAACATGTCATCTTAGTGAATAATGTATCATCAGTGAGTCTCATTCTGATTATGCATCTAGTAGACCATCATCAGGGAATTGTCATGTTTGTGATAAAGTGCTTGCTAAAACAACAATTGATGAAGCAAATGTTTTGAGGAAACAGAATAAATTAATGCTTATTAATAACCATATATACAATTTATGGTGAAATGTTGTAAGTCATAGCTTGAGTTCACATTAGCTTACCTTCCAAGGCCTAAATTGTTCCTACAAAGGCTTAATTTCTTAGTTAAAAGAACTAGCTCATCCATACTTCATTAGTCACATGTTTATATGTACTTATACATATGTTCTCTTTTTATGTCAAATACCTAACTCTCAGGTGGTAAAATGGTTTTTAATTTTTCTCACATGAATTTGAAAATATTAATAAATTGAGTTGTTCTTGATACAAATATATAAGTCAGCAGAAATGAACTGTCTTACTTCAATGTAGTGGCTTTGATTATACTAAGTGGTGTGACATTATGAAAAAAGCCATATGAGAAATGGCATCATATTCTTTAATTACAGACTAATTATAGCTAGTTACCTCTTTACATTTTGGCATTACATACACTACATTTGTACTTGTCTAGTCACGTCAGAGACCTTTCAGTCCAGTTGAAATGACCATCACAATGTTTTCTTACTATTCAATGGTCATAATTGTGCTTAACATGCCACTTAAGGCACTGAACTCTCCAAATACCAGCTCAAAAGAAAGTCTAGCTTGTAAAATTAGGGATTTAGTTGTCAGTGGCAAACTCTAAGACTAAACGTAAATGCTTTGAATAACTATAACCTTAAGTAATTTGTCACCATTAGCTAAACTTTAATAATTTAAACCAATTCTAAGTTTTAAAATGAGTGGATAGATAATAAGCAATTTGAGCACCAGTAACCTTAAGTAGTATATTTATGACATTGGATAAAAACGCTTCGTGAAATTTTAGAAACACAAATGACTATAAAATTATCAAATTTTGTAGTATTCATGAGATTATTACATACTAAGTAAAGAATACAACCTTCTTACTGTTGCAGTGGTGTTTCATTAACAAAAATTATGAAGGTTATTTGTAAATGAAAGTATTATTGGCTGTGTTGCAGGCCTGCATGAATTTCAATGACAGTGGAGCATGTGTTACTCAGTGTCCCCAAACCTTTGTCTACAATCCAACCACCTTTCAATTGGAACACAACTTCAATGCAAAGTACACGTATGGAGCATTCTGTGTCAAGAAATGCCCACGTAAGTGACAGAATAATAATAACCAAATTAATTAGATCATTATTTGAAATTGAAGGAATTTCATGTAAGTTCATTTTAATTCAAAACTTGTAAGAATATTGTGAATTACTTTGGGTATGGGTACTATCACTTCCATTTCACGAATAAGGAAATTAAACCAAAAATTTAAAGCGATTGGCCTAAGGTTTCATAGCAAAGGAATGACACATTTGAGGTTAGAGTGACGTGTTGTTGACTCTTAAACTCTTGTTTTCACTATGCCCCAATTTTATTGCATATCATGCCGTTCCTCAGAAAAATGATTAGTTAAGTGGCAGCAAGCTATGTAATGACTAGGGTCTGCTTCCAATAAGAGTGAATTTTACCTAAAATTATTTCTGATTATTTAGGTATACTAGAATATATAGCATTATAATTTTAATATCAAATCTAATCTTAAACAAAAAACAATAGAATATAAAGGGTATGTTAAGGGATCTTTAGCAGATTGGTAACTCATCCTGGGGATTCAAAATGATTAGCTTAACATTCATGAGGTATTCAGTATAATATATAATATGTCTTGATATTTGCTTGAGCCGATTTCTTTTCTTTGAGTGACCAATGGGACATTTCTTCAATGTTTTATCTATTGGAAAGGCTGAAAAAAAATCACTACATTTGTCCATATACTAACTTAAAAGAAGGCTTTACAATCTACAGCATATAGATATTGTGGCTTTCTTCACTTTGTGTATGTGATGCAGTAGGAATTACAGGTTGAGTATCCCTAACCTGAAAATATGAAATCCAAAACTCTCCAAAGTTTGAAACTTTTTGAGCACCAACATGATGTCATAAATGGAAAATTCCACACCTGACCTCATGTGGTGGGTCGCAGCCAAAATGCAGCACACAACACCCAGTTTATTCAGTGTCCGCAAGAGAAAAAAGACCCTCCCAGACTCCTTCAGCTATGATATATCTTTTCCAGGCATGCCCATATTCCTCCATGAAAGCACACTTACAAAAGGTAATTAAATGGCATGTGTGCATGTCAACATACCAACAGTGGATTCTACACAATGTCCCACATGGCGCCAAGACCTATGTGCATTATTCACTATGTTTTTGTTGTTGTTTTTGCTTATTCTCTGCTCTGTGGTATAAAGATATTGTTGAAAGTGTCAAAAAGACTTGCAGATACCCCTGTGTGTAACAGTGATAAGAATAAGAAGAAGCATTTATGTTTATCTATAGCCCAGAGAAGTCAAGCTGTTAGAGAAACTGACACAGTGACATAAATGTGAAACATCTTATAGAGGAATGTGGTAGTAGAATGACCACTATATGACCTGAAAAAACAGAAGGAAACTGTTGAAGTTCTATGCTGAAAGTGATGAACAGAAGTTAATAAAAAATTGAAAAATACTTCATAAAACTAAAAATGAAGATCTTGATCATGTATTGAAAGAGTGCATCCATCAGTGTTGCAATGAACACATGCCATGTCACATAATTGTATGCTGATAGTAAAACAGGCAAAGATCTAGCACAATGAGTTGAAAACTGAAGGGAAATGTGAATATTCAACAGGCTGGTTGTGGAAATTTAAGAAAAGACAGCATTAAGTTTTAAAGATTTGTGGTGATAAAACATCTATTATCACAAAGTAGTGGAGAAATTCATTGATGAGTTTGCCAAGGTCATTGCTAATGAAAATCTGATGCCAGAACAAGTCTATGATGTTGATGAAACATAAATATTTTGGTGATATTGCCCCAGAAAGACACTGACTACAGCTGACGAGACATCTTTTGCAAGAATTAAGGATGCCAGAGACAGAATAACTGTGCTGGGATGTGCTAATGCAGCAGGCACACATAAATGTAGTCTTTCTATGATAGGCAAAACGCTTGCATCCTCACTGTTTTCCAAAAGTGAATTTCTTACCAGTCCATTGTTGTACTACAAAAATGCATGCATCCCTAGGGATATCTTTTCTGATTGGTTTCAGAAACATTTTGTATCAGCGGCTCATGTACAGTGCAGGGAAGCTGGACTAGATGACAACTGGAAGATTTGTTATTCCTTGATGACTGCTCTGCTCATCTTTCAGCTAATATGCTCACAAAAGTGATGTGTATGCCATGTACTTTACCCCAAATGTGGCTTCATTAATTCAGCCATGTGACCAAAGTATCCTCAGATCAATGAAGAGTAAAAATGAAAACACTTTCTTGAACAGCATGCTAGCAGCAGTGAACAGAGGCATGGGTGTGGAAGGTTTTCAAAAGGAGTTTAGCATGAAAGATGCCATATATGCCATTGCCAATATGAGGAATACAGTGACTAAAGACAAAGTTGTTTATGCCTGGCACAACCTCTGGCCTTGTGGCTATGTTCAGTGAGGATGATGAAAAAGATGACTTTGAAGGATTCTATATGTTAAGTGATTTAAAAAGTAATATCTGACCTCTTTATATATGCAAAAAGTACGCCTTCACAGTCTGAAAACTGAAAGAAGTAGATATCAAAGAAGTTCTTATCACTGATAATGAGGCTGCAGTTGTTTATTCATTGACTGATGATGAAATAGCAGAAATGGTTCTGAATCAAAGTGATCGTGATAATAGTGACAAGGAAGATGATGTTTTTTAGCACTACAGAAAAAGTGTCTGTAGACAACATGATGAAAATATGTGATGGCCTTATTGAAGGATTAGAGCAGTGTGCCTTCATAATAGAACAAGAAATCATGCCAGTTTATGAAATCAAAGAGGCACTTTTAAGACAGAAATCATTGTTAATGAGTTAGATGACTCTGGAGGAAACATTTAAAAAACCAACCAGCAGAATGTCTCATCATCCCTACAGGACCCACTCCCTGGTCCCTCAATTGCTTCTGGTGTTTCTTTTCACCTGAAAAAAATCAAAACCCAGCGTCATGGCTGTAGACTGAAAGCCTTCCATTGTTTTTGTTGTTGTTGTTGTTGTTGTTGTTGTTTAACAGCTATAGAGGTATTCTGGTGATGCGACTATGCTACTTAGTTATCCTGAACACATTATTTTTTCACTGTATTAATGCTATATCATATTTTTTTACTGTTAAGTTTTTATGTATGAATAAGTATAAGAAAATGATTGCTTGTTGGTAGCATACAAATTCAGTCAGGAATGACGGTGTTGCCAAACAACCACAGATTATTCACATGGATGGCCAAGATAGTGACACCTTTGCTTTTGACAGTTCAATGTACATAAAGTTTGTTTCATGCACAAAATTATTAAAAACATTTTATAAAATTACCTTCAGGCCATGTGCATAAGGTATATATGAATCATAAAAAATGAATTTCATTTTTAGACTTGGGTCCCATCACTAAGATACCTCATTATGTATATGCAAATATTCCAAAATTTGAAAAAATCTGAAAACTTTTGAAATGCTTTCGGTCCCAAGCATTTCAGATAAGGGATACTCAGCCTGCATAAGGAACATGGGATTAGAGTGACTGTTGGATGTTAACTTGGAATACAAAAATCTTCATACTTTGTGCCCACTCCCACGGATTCATACATAACCCTCTACCCCAGACTCCTTTTTTCTTAGATTTTCCAATATTTCTTCACCCATGGCAAGGTACTGTCCATGAGTCCATATAAATTCTAAGCTCAGGCCACTTCTATTTCCACACAAAGTGAGTGATCAGTTGCATTACCCAGGATCCTGCCCTTTGGTAGGATTTTCTCTTGCCACTGTCTTTCAAGTCTCCTCCTAAGTGAGGCTGCACACAAAGAAGTTAACATCCCTTTTTAGCTAGCACCCAAATACAAAGCTTAATTTTTGTCATCCTCTGTCAGCTTGTCATAATTACCCTCTCTTGGCCCCCATGCATCCATAGGTATGAGCTGTCTCATAGGTATGAGAGGGGCCAGCATAATGGTGAATGTCATGGGACTGCTTATGCAGTTTACTTGTGCTTCTGCCCTTACTCAGTCCCAAATGTACTGCTTCCATTTTACAATGGACTGCTCTTGGACCTGCCCAACGTTATGGCATTATAACAAAACCTTGTTCATGATGGGCAATTCTGGCTACAGGGTCAATCAGTGACCCATGGTTAGGTGCCCCATCTCTACCAGAACCCAGAAACATGTCACGAGCTGTTTGTTCAATGGTTTACAGTCCTATGCTGCAGATAGCATGGGTTAGCTCTAGTAAGCTAGAGGTCTCTAGGTGATTTTCCAGTTGGGACTTGCCATAACTCCACATGGCATATTTGGCCACCATAGATACTTCCAATATCATAGAGCCTCTTGGGTTTTATGATCCAAGTATCAGAGTTGCTTGCCTCATAGCCTGGATTTATACCATATGCATTTTCTGCTCTGGGAGCCCCTCAAGGCTAGAAGCTTTCCATACCATTCTATATTGTGCTATAACAGTATCCCAGGCATGGAAGGATGCTGTCCTTAAAACCAGCATGGCCTATCAGGTGTTGTGTTTTCCCTTTATCGTGGGAGGTTCTAGATACAATAATTTATCCTTTATTTTGGAGGGGATGTCCTGGCATATCTCAGGTCGTTGGACTCCTGAACATTTCACCCAATTGTTAAGTAATAAGATACCCTTTGTCTGTTTGGTGTACTTCATCTAAAGTACTACTCTTTCACATTTTATTTTTTTTCTTTGTATAAAAATATGAGAAAGTTTCTGTGGTACTCCATTGAAAGATAGAACACATTTTAAACATATTCTGCTGAATATGAAGTGTGCTCTCTTGATCCAGGGCAATTCAACTTAAGCCTTATTTGTGCTTTATGAACTTGAGGTATTTTTAGACTTCAAACTTGCATCATGACATGAAATGAAGTGGAACTATTGAAGAACACAAACTAAATGTTGTGTACTTTCCTAAGTCTATAAAAAAATCCAATCTATCTTGGGGGCAATTCCGGATGTGGAACAGTAGCCAAGTACTAGTTGTAGTTAATACACACTGCCTTTGGATTTGAACGTGGGTGGTTGGAGATACTATTTCAGGTTGAGATACTTAAATAAAGAGTTGTTTTAGGGGAAGAGATATACACTATCAATGATGCTAATCATTTTAAAACCCAAAAATATCTTGTTTTAAACTTGTTTGTTGAACATTAACATTAATTCTTATTTTACCTTTTTTTAAAATCAGATAACTTTGTGGTAGATTCCAGTTCTTGTGTGCGTGCCTGCCCTAGTTCCAAGATGGAAGTAGAAGAAAATGGGATTAAAATGTGTAAACCTTGCACTGATATTTGTCCAAAAGGTGAGTTATAGCTCAGATTGTTTGGGTTAGAACAGGAGCCTATAGCAAGGTTTCTAATCTACTTTTTAACAGACCAACAAAGTTAGCCTCTGAGAACACACCCACTCCCACAACCAAACCTGCCCACAAACACTTTCCAGAACTTTGGACAGCTCCTCAAAGTATCAGTTGTCATAACAGCGTGTATTATTAGTGTTGCATTATATCTACTGAAATGGTCCAGATAAAATCGGAGTTAACTGTGATAGGAACTCAGAAATAAAGTTGCATTTTACTCTATCACTAGCAAATTTTAGAAATTTTGTACAAAACAAGGATTCACGTGGTTATTTAGCATCACAACATGTATTAGTTGCTTGCCACTGTATACAAAACAATCTGCTAAGCATAAAAAGAAATGCAAAGGGACATGCAACATGACCTTTACTCTCCAGATCTTAAAAAAAATTGAAAGATAAGACATATGAAAATGCAAGGAAGTTTATCATAAGTTTTAAATAAATATTGCAGATAATTCATGCTATAGAATTTTAGTGGAGAAAGAATTTTAGTGAAACCCTTCCAGCTGTAGGTTCTCAAATTTCTGACCAGAATGAAACTTAAATTAGCAGAACAAAAGTACAATCCTAATCTCCCGAATGCTATTAAGCTTTCCAAAGTATCAAAGAGTGCCTTAAAAAGGACAAACTTCAGACTTACTTTTACACTACATTCTAAAAACTGTTTGTAAAATTGCAGGTTGTAGACCATTAGTACATAGGCCATGAAATTATTTTACTAAAGCGACCAGCACTTCAAAAGTATTAAAATAATATTTTAGAATAGATTAGAAAATACATAATTTTATGTAGTAACGGGAAGTATTGATTGATGAAGGTTTTGTTTGAGTTATGTATGTGTTGTATGTGTATACTGGGTATTGATTTAAAATATGATTCTTACAATGAATCATGTTCACTAGACTATAGTGTAGGGACAATATTTTAAAGCAAGTCCAGTAGTGAAAGTTGAATAAATGAATTATTATTTTACTTTTTAGAAAAAAATTCTTTTTTAATACATTTTTTTCCATTTTGTGATGAAAATATGCTGCCATTTTTACAATGAAAATGCCATGATTTATTGGCCAAAAATAAGTTTCTCAATCCCCTGACTGTGAGTCTTGTCTCTACAGCTTGTGATGGTATTGGCACGGGATCATTGATGTCAGCTCAGACTGTGGATTCCAGTAACATTGACAAATTCATTAACTGCACCAAGATCAATGGGAATTTGATCTTCCTTGTCACTGGTATTCATGGGTCAGTATTAAATCGTTGTACAAAATTATTTTACAAAGTATAGACAAAGCTGAAGAGATACTTTAGCTTTGTCTGTTTGATTCCTCTTGACCCCAAAGAGTTTTACCTTTTGTTAAAGCTCTTCACTAACAAAAGGAAGGGCTAGATTTCACCAGCAGTGATAGTAAACAAGAGTTTGGGAGTAATCCACATTTGGGTAACTACTTAAATTTGAAAATGTAAATTTGTATTTAAGCTAAAATGTATTTGCAGGACATTCTCCTCAAAACCATAGTTTTCGACAAGCTTGACTTATTTTTGGAAATGTTTAGGAAAACGATATTGATGGGTGAGGTGAAAATTTTCATTCTTAACTGATTAGATCAAAACAACATAAATGAGTATTCCTTTTAAAAATCTCACATAAAACAAATCAGTAAATTGAAATTCTCCGAAGCTTATTTCAGAAATTCTCTTTGTCCTGATGCATTCTTTTCTCTGTCTCTTTTTTTTCTGAAGTTGGGAAGTTAGTACTACTGTTAAGAGAGCTATTAAATGGATTTCCTTTTGGTAATAAAAATTGTAACATTATCTGGGTTCCTTTCTTACAGAACCACCTGCTGGTTTTAACTGGGAAAATAAGCAAGTTTGTATTTGTTGAACTGTAATAAAAATGTCGGTATTTTTACTGTATATTTTATCTATTTGTCTATAATACTACTTAGTCCCTAAATATTAGTGCTACAGGCTATAGAAAAAGAATATCACTCATATATTTCAATTCAAAATCTTCTTCTGAACATATTTCTAGAAGCAAAATAATAACATCATTTCTAGATGCAAAATAATTTAACACATTATGAATAAATATGTCCAAATAGGAACAGTAAGAGAAATAGAACAATGTGTTTCTTTCCATTCAAATAAATTATTATATGTGTTATTGCTTAAAATGTCTCTTTACTTTTGCAGGTAGCTTTTAATGTGGTTCTATGTCAGATATGACAATAGTATGTATTTTAAGGTTGTACAAGACACGAGGCAATCCTTTGCTATGAAAGACATTTAGCAGCCTTGGCCTGTTAAATATTATTTATTTATTACAAAAATCCTTTAGTGTCTCCCAATCTATGTTGCAACTCTTTACTCTGTACTCTTTGCCCCAGATTTATTGTATTTGGCCCAAGAAAAGTTTTTTTTTTATTAAAAATTAAAGTTTAAGGTTTCTAATTTATCTTTTAACACATTAACGTCCATGTGAGTTGTATTTAACTCATGCTAGTTTTGAGCCCGGGGCCTTATGAAGCATATGTAACTCACACGACTCTTCACCTTGGGAGCCAGGTGAACTATTTTTCAAGTTTCATATAACTCATGCACAGAAAACAATAAAAAATAACAAGTTTTTCAGTAAATTAGAAAGGATCATTTTGTTTTTGAAGTTTTTATTCTATTTTTGTAATAAAACACCGTGGCCCCAAGGAAAATTTTTTTTCTAGTGTGGCAGTCAATGTGTTAAAATATGTAGACTTGGTAATTCTCAGTCCACATTTCTACATGGCAACAATCTGTTGGAGCTGGATCATTTTGAGATGGGACACATTTAAACAACTTTACCACAGTCCCCACTGACCCTCTGAATCCGTTTACATTGCTGTCTCAGCTTCCTTGGCCCATTGCATAGGAGACCTGGGTCAATATTTAGATGCATCATTATAATTTAATGGATGTATGACATTTAATAAAGCAATGTACTAACATTTTAACTATTTTTAAAACCAAATATCACCATGAATAAAAGATCATATCATGCTAATAATATCTTCTGAGAAATAAGAAGATAGAGCCACCTGATCACATTGCCTGCTTTCACATGGAAATAATAAATGAATTAACTTCAAGTCTATGAGTATGGGGAATGATTTGAAATCATACTCACATAAATTTCGTTAGATAAGTGGTTTCTTTCCCTATGAGGCCCAACATTCCCCTTTTATATATTAAGAGTTTGACACTTCGTTTTCAATTCTGAAATAAAATTTATAGATAATATAGCCTACCTATATACATAATTTTTAAAAATCATTTTAATTCTCTAGTTATAATTTAAAGAAGAAATAAAAGGAAAGTAATGTACAATAAAATATGTATTGTTAGGAGAATGCTCAGATTCCACTTATAATGAAAGTTTGGAGTTATGAAAAATAAGAATAGAAGTCATTTCACATAAGAAGTACAGGAAAATAAAGAGCAGAACAGCTCGCCACTCGAATAGAAAATAACTAACTGGACACATTGTTATTATACAAAAGGAAGAGGGAAATTCCTTTCACTGAAATTGGGGTAACATGACTAGGGAATGAATTATACTTGGTCAAAGTATGATCAAGCATGAAGTTTGCACACATGAGGTCCTATATGTCTGGTAGGACATTTTAAGGTTGTACAAGACATGAGGTGATCCCTTGCTATAAAAGACGTTTAGCAGCCTTGGCCTTTAAATACTATTTATTTATTACAAAAAGCCTATAGTATCTCCCAATCTCTGTTACAACTGAAACACCTCTACAAATGTGCCAACTTCCCTTTCGTGTGGAGGTACTGCCCCCATTGAAGACCACTGCAAGAATTTTATGGTAGCAGAAGGATTGTGAACCAACAAAGGTGACCTGCTGATAGTTAAAATTCTTATTAATAAAACATGAATGGAAAGGTTTGAAAAAGACTTGATTTAGTGAGGTTCAGAATAGTTATTTTAGTCTTGGCTCATCATGGACCATATTTATTAAAACTCTAAATTTATACTAGTTATAAAATGACATTATATATTTTTTATTCACCTATGGCCTATAATAGGGGAATATTAAAATAAATGCAAAAAAAAGAAATAGATATTTCAAGGAATAAAAACATATCAAGTAGTAGAAACCATGCATTCTCAAGTTTATGAGAAGAATATTACAGGTAGGTGCGGTGGCTCACGCCTGTAATCCTAGCACTCTGGGAGGCCAAGGCGGGAGGATCTCTTGAGGTCAGGAGTTCAAGATCAGCCTGAGCAAGAATGAGACCCCTGTCTCTACCAAAAACAGAAAAAATTAGCCGGGCTTGGTGGTACACGCCTGTAATACCAGCTACTCAGGAGGCTGAAGCAGGAGGATCCCTTGAGCCCAGGAGTTTGAGCTATGATGATGCCACTGCACTCTAGCCCAGACAACAGTGAGACCCTGTCTCAAAAAAAAAAAGAATATTTCAGAACATTAGACTAACCCAGACTTTTAAGGAGAACAATATCGTTAATTCATCCAGTTGAAAAACAGCTTGTGGAAAATCAACTGACATTGATTAGAAGTAGAAAGGTAAACCGGGCTGGTCTTAAAAATAAACTCAGAAAATAAGAGTGAGACTTTCTTCTTGGGTAACTTGATCTAGACTGTACTGGAGTTTGATTTGCAGCTCTGCCATGGACAGTTTGCATTGAATTGGGTGGCTTCTCTTTTATGTCAAACACTCAGTGTCCTCTAACAAAAAATTAAGAAATGGGTTAATGATAAATACCCATTTCCTCTGGTTGCTGTGGTGATTGAAGAAAAATTATATTGATTTCCTCAGCCTAGTACCTGGAATATTGTAAAACCTTAATAAATGGTATAAAAGAAAAAGGGGGGGATAGAGGAAAAGAGGGAGAGAGAGGGAGGAACAGAGAGAGAGAGAATGAAAAGCAATAGGGAAAGAAAACAGGAGAAGAAGGCAGTGCAAAAGAAAAATCTCAGTGACTATGTCTAGTTTATAGCACAGCATTTTGTGCAACAAATATTTTATCAACTTGTTATTTAATTGTCTTTTATCGACTATTTTGGAAATCAAATAAAGGTAAAATTTTCCTTAAGATAACTCATACTTCCTAGTTAAGATGATTATTTTTCCTTCATTTTAGCACTTAAACCTGGAATATTTGAAGTTATAATCATTATTGGGTCTCAAGCATAATTTATAAAGTGTTTTCCAAGACAAACATATATTTGAAATATGATATATTCTTTATTCCCAATCTCATGCCAGCATGAAACATACAGTGTGAAGCTTTTTCCTTTCATCCTAGGAAAGTATGGCCATAGAGTCGATTCAGACATCTTATATATGTGTAGACAACTAAGCCATCTTACATATGTATAGATACAGGTATGATCATGAATGTAATATGTATGTGTATGGAGAGAGAGAGAGAGAAAAACAGAGAGGTTTTAAAGGTAAATAATATAGGGTATTAGAAACAGGAAATGTCTAGTAAATTAATGTTTTATGTCAATTAATTTCCATTACCCTCAATATTTTACTAACTAGCTTTCAATAGGATTGTATGGTTTGATCAAAATAGCTGAGGTTTTTTTTAACTAATAAAAAAGCAAAATCATAATTAAATGAATTATAACTTTCAAAAACAAGTTTCTGCAAAAAGTAAATTTACTGGCAATTTGTCAATTAAAATTTTAATATATAAAAGGGCTCAAGAGAGTTAATTGGCATAATAGTTTGTAGCACAATAGTGCCATTGCTAGAAATAGAAATAGGCACTTATTTCCTCATTTCCTTATTTAATCAATTAGAATGGGAACAACAGAGAAATCTTAGTGTTTAGGGTTATCGATAGGAATATAGTTTTTTCATGTTTTGTCATGTTTGACACTGTTCATGTACATGTGCTCAGGGTAACAAAATGCTCACCAAATAAGCATGTTAATGCTGTATCACAATGAGATACTGGCAAAGGGAGTTTTCATGATTGACTGCAATGATGACAGACAATGGAAGAGAAATAATAGGTTTGGTGATAAAGTGATTTCAGTGAAATTGTGAAAATATGTTTCTCTTTCTTTGTCCTGAACTTTATTTTGGATCACCAAACATAATGACAGGGTAGACATAATGTTCTTCTGCATGGCTATGAATTTAGTTAGGAAAGTTCTCGATTTTAAAGAACTATAGATTTCAAGTGCCTGTAGGATGAAACTCCCAAGAGGTACTTTGAAATTGGTAAGTGGAATTCTGTCAACTTATTTTATGAGGGTCCTGAATCTCTAAAATTAACTATATAAAATTTCTGTGGTCCACTGGGCTTCATGCTAACATTCCAGAATTCATTTCATTCCTGGAAACCTAGAAGTATTCTCAGTGAAGGTGTGGACTGACCCCATTATTGTGTGCTTGCCCTGAATTTTTGAGTCTTTCTCAATAAATCCAGGATATTTGATTATATGACCTGAGCTGTTCTATACACTGCTTTTCATCAAAGAACAAATGTTGAAAGCTCATTCTTCTACTGCAGAGCTGATATTTTCTCTGCATACAAAAGTCTTTGCACTTTAAGAAGTGAGGACAACAAGAATTTTCCCTCATGGTACACTTCACTTTTTGGCTTCATAGTCATCGAGAGCATAGTTATTCGTTCCATATATTTTTACCTGTAAATAGAGCAAGCTTGCCAGAACATTTAATTGAGACTAAGCTTTTGAAAGATATTCATGTGATGTTGAAAAAATTCTAATCAATAGTTTATATGTGAATTACAGGGAAATGCATTTATAGTGTTTCTCTAGTCTCAGCAATATCTAGTGTTTGAGCCTTGCCTAGCACTCCATGTTAAACTAGTAGTACATTGTCTTGATTGCACTTCTTTTTTTTTTTTTTTTATAATTTATTTTTTTAATTTCAGAATATCATGGGGGTACAACACTTTGGCCATACACATTGCCCCTGTTCTGCCCGTGTCAGAGCCACAATCGTGGTCGTCTCCCAAACTGTGCTCCCCACATCCATTCAGTGAGAGTTTTTCCCATCCCTTCCACCCCCCTCCCGCCCGCCCGCCCTCTGATGAATGTTATTGCCCTGTGTGATGTAAGTGTTCATCAGTTAGTACCAGTTTGATGGTGAGTACCAGTGATGTTTGTTTTTCCAATCCTGTGACACTTCGCTTCGAAGAATGGGTTCTAGTTCCGACCAGGATAATACCAGATGTGTTAATTCACTGTTGTTCCTTATTGCTGAGTAATACTCCATGGTATACATATACCACATTTTATTGATCCACTCGTGTATTGATGGGCACCTGGGTTGTTTCCACAACTTTGCAATTGTGAATTGTGCTGCTATGAACATTCGAGAGCACATGTCTTTATTATAAAATGTCTTTTTTTCTTTTGGATAAATACCCAGTAGTGGGATTGCTGGGTCAAATGGTAATTCTACTTTTAATTCTTTGAGGTATCTCCATATTCTTTTCCATAGAGGTTGTACTAATTTGCAGTCCCACCAGCAGTGTATGAGTGTTCCTACCTGTCCACATCCCCGCCAACATTTGTTATTTGGGGATTTTTTGATATGAGCCAATCTCACTGGAGTTAAGTGATATCTCATTGTGGTTTTGATTTGCATTTCCCTGATGATTAGAGAAGTTGAGCACTTTTTTATATGTTTGCTGGCCATCATTGTGTCTTCTTTGGAAAAGTTTTTGTTCATGTCCTTTGCCCATTTTTTAATAGGGTTGTTTGATTTTTTCTTGTTGATTTTCCTAAGTTCTGTATAGATTCTGGTTATAAGCCCTTTATCAAAGGTATAGCATGCAAATATTTTCTCCCATTCTGTAGGTTGTCTGTTCACTCTAGTGATAGTTTCCTTGGCTGTGCAGAAGCTTTTCAATTTGATCAGGTCCCATGTATTTATTTTTGTTGCTGCTGTGATTGCTTTGGGGGTCTTCTTCATAAATTCTTTGCCTAGGCCAATGTCCGTAAGAGTTTTTCCAACATTTTCTTCGAGAATTCTTATGGTTTCATGTCTTAGGTTTAGATCTGTTATCCATTGTGAATTGATTTTTGTGAGAGGTGAGAGGTGTGGGTCCACTTTCAGTCTTCTACATATGGCCATCCAATTTTCCCAGCACCATTTGTTGAATAGGGAATCTTTTCCCCAGTGTACGTTTGTCTGGAATTTGTCAAAGATCAGGTGACTGTATGAGGTTGGTTTTATATTTGGGTTCTCAGTCCTGTTCCATTGGTCTACGTGTCTGTTCTTGTGCCAATACCATGCAGTTTTGGTTACTATAGCCTTGTAGTATAGTTTGAAGTCTGGTAGACAGATGCCTCCCAATTTGTTCTTTTTGCTTAAGATTGCTTTGGCTAGACGGGGTCTTCTCTGGTTCCACACGAAGCGTAGAATTATTTTTTCTAGATCGGCAAAAAATGATGTTGGTATTTTGATAGGGATTGCATTGATTCTGTAAATTAATTTAGGTAGCAAAGCCATTTTTACTATGTTGACTCTGCCTATCCAAGAGCATGGTAAGGTTTTCCATCTATTTACATCCTCTGCAATTTCCTTTCTCAGTGTTTCATAATTCTCTCTATATAGGTCTTTGATCTCCTTAGTTAGATATATTCCTAAATATTTAATTTTCTTTGTTGCTATTGCAAAAGGTATAGCATCTTTAATTTGTTTCTCGGCTTGATTGTTATTAGCATATATGAAGGCTATGGACTGCAGAAATTATTTGAAAATATCCAGAAGGATGGAATCCTCCCAAACTCATTCTACGAAGCCAATATCACCTTGATACCAAAGCCAGGAAAGGACACAACAAAAAAAGAAAACTACAGACCAATATCCCTTATGAATATAGATGCAAAAATTCTCAATAAAATCCTTGCAAACCGAATTCAAATGTACATCAAAAAAATAATCCATCATGATCAGGTGGGCTTCATTCCCGAGATGCAGGGATGGTTCAACGTACGCAAATCTATAAATGTAATTCACCATATAAATAAAAGCAAGAACAAAGATTATATGATCCTTTCAATAGATGCAGAAAAGGCTTTTGACAAAATCCAACACCCTTTTATGATAAGAACTCTTAACAATATAGGCATAGATGGCTCATTCCTAGAAACTATTAAAGCCATATACGATAAACCCACAGCCAATATCATACTGAATGGGGAAAAATTGAAGGCATTCCCCCTTAAAACTGGCACCAGACAAGGGTGTCCACTATCTCCACTTCTTTTCAACATAGTGCTGGAAGTCCTGGCCACAGCAATTAGACAAGACAGAGGAATCAGGGGCGTCCAGATAGGGGCAGAAGAGGTCAAACTTTCACTATTCGCAGACGATATGATATTATACATAGAAAACCCCAAGGATTCAACCAAGAGATTACTGGAATTGATAAATGAATTCAGCAAAGTCTCAGGATACAAAATTGATTGCACTTCTTAATTTGAAACAGTAATTTAAACAAGCAAAGATTTTTTTTTTAAAAATGGATGGTTTATAATAGAGAAGAATATGCTGATGAACCAAGTTCAGAAAGCTGGTATAAAGTGGTTCCAGAGATCAAAGTTGCTGGAATGGATAGTCTTTTCAAGGCTCTAATGCTGGTATAAATAAATGCCGATAGATTCAGGCACAAATCTCCAGGATATAGGTCATATACCTATCTGGTTTTTAGGGGATTATGGAGAGCCTTGATTGATAGCCCTATTAGGACTGCATACAATGGATCACTGTATCCTAGTGGTTACTCCCCATACCAAAACGAAGGTTCTCATAGACTGGTAAAACAACAGATGTCTACAGAGAGAATAAAACTCATTTGATTGCTGGGCAGATACATACGTCTTAAAAAAGTATAAGTTCATTGTTCTTAGAAGGTTTGCTCTCTCTTTGAGAATTTGCCAATGAATAGAATTTAATCTTTCTGTAAAGGATATGTATTAATATGAGGTCTCAACTTGCCCAGGATAGCACATCTTTTAATGTAATAAAACTTTAAAAAAGTAAGATGTATTCCTTAAAAAAACTGGAAGTATTTCTTGAATTACTGAGGAAGGTTTAGTATTATGTTTATGTTTGGCTTAATATTCAGTTATGCAGTTATTTTGTATTCATCAGTATGTTTTACCTGAAAAAGTATTTTTTTAAGATGAAAACTTCTGGAAAAAACCTGTTAAACATTTAATTTTAAAGGTATTTTGTGTTTATTTCAGAAAAGACTGGGCATCTATATATATGTCAATAATATTTATTACAAAAATATGTTTAACGTCAGGAGATTATATTTTAGAAATCTCCAAAATTTTTACCTTTTGAGCATTATAAAATTTGTTGTAAATTTTGTTTTCAAATGTTAGTATAATTCTTATAGATGGAAGAAATAGTTTCTGTGTTATAAAAGTGAATATAAATAAACCATAAAAAAGATGGTTCTAAATAATCTATATGAAGTGTAGCTTTCATACAATATTATGAATATTATAAAAATTCACAAATAGATAAATGTAGAAATACAGCAAAAAAAAAAAGTTGATTTCATCTGTGTTCGTTTCTATCCTTCTTATGAATTACAGGTGCTATTAACAATTTAGACTGCTTTGAGAAGCCCAAAGCCAATTGTTCTCACCATAATATATTTCCAAACTATATTCTTCCCAACTATGAATGAACTTTTAAAACAAAATAAAATAAAATGGTTCATATGTGGACTTGCTGTCTTAGGGTTTTTTATTTTTTCAGAATAGTTGAAACTGAAACATTCTTGTAAATCTAAACCAGCCTTTGATGAAGAACTGCTATTTTGTGTCATTAAAAATTTCTTACAAACACCTATTAATCCCTTTCCACATCTAGCATAGAATAATTTGGATGATATATTGCTAACTTCCCTACTGCTAATTAAATTTTAATTTGAATGAAATAACATCACATTTCTGATATTTTCATTCCTTTATGAAATTTCAAATTTGGCTGCATCTCTTCTTGATTTTCTAGGGACCCTTATAATGCAATTGAAGCCATAGACCCAGAGAAACTGAATGTCTTTCGGACAGTCAGAGAGATAACAGGTAATTTTTCAAAGTGCAATTGTTGTGCTATGAACTATGCAACTTTGGTGTTTTCTTGAAAACATTTACGTGAAAGATTGGAATCAGCAACTCATTTTAAAAGCAAATTCTGGTTTATAAAAACTCACGTCATTTTGAACAATGGTGGTCTTATTTCTTGGGTTTTGTGTACATTTTGAAAGCTCATGGAATTACAAATTAAATAACCTTGAAATTTTGATGTTAGTGTTTCTGCAAGTGTCAACTGATCTTTGAACCCATGTTTTTCTATTTGCTTTTTCACAAGAAGTATATTGAGCATGGGTAACATGTAGCATTTATTTAGCCCATATGTACTGAGCACCTAAGTTCAAGGCTGTATTAGTAGGTGATGTGTGGCCCATAGATATGAATCAGACATGGATTTACCATCAAAGAATGTAAAAATCTAATAAGGAAGGTGAGATATGTGCGTTAATGGCTTAGAATGCAAGGTAGACACTGACATCATAAATATATAGATGAAGCGGTAAAGGATTTCAGAGAAATTTAAACTATGTTTTTCTCTTTATCTAGTCAGACTACGTTATTGCTTCTATAAAAACAAGTGAAATTTAGTCATTTAAATCTTTTAATATATACAGTTTTATTGGGTAAGACACTCAATCTCAGAAGAATGAGTATGTAATAGAATATTTCAAAGATAGAAATTTTCACTGCGCTTTTCTTACCACCCATCTTTCAACACATTTTCATCATATTTCAAGAAAAATCAACACTATTACTAAGACAATGATATTCTGATTAATTTTTATTGCCTTTATCACTTGTAGGTTTCTTGAACATACAATCATGGCCCCCAAACATGACCGACTTCAGTGTTTTTTCTAACCTGGTGACCATTGGTGGGAGAGTACTCTACAGGTAGGTGTACGTGTTTAAACCTGCAGGTCTCCCAGATTTCAAGAGGAGCATCATGTGCACATTAAATCAAAACCATCACTCTTATTGATTTACTAATTCTGGGGAAATCATGTTTCTACCCTTAATCCCAAAAATAATTCAACAAAATTACCCCTATGATGATATAAAGTATTACAGAATATATAGTTTGATATATATATTCTGTCTATAACTTAAGGTAATATTTATGTTTTACAGGTATAGAGTGCATGATGTGAGCCATAAAATTAAACCTTTCTTTTGATCATATGTTATCATAATTAAAAGATAGAGTTGAGTGACTTGGTAATGGTTCAGGTGTGTGATACAAACGCTCTTGTACTAGGATGCTCTGTTTTTGTCTCTGGTGCTGTCATTTGAACCACACATCTTAGGTTGATGTTTCAGGAATTCGTCCACCACTGTACATGCAGCACTAGTTAATAAAAGGAACAGAAAAATTCAGGCTTAGAAGAATGTTGTTCTAAAATTCTAATGTCAATATTTTTAATTCACATGTTAACAATGAATTACTTATTCTTTACTAAGCCACTGTTTATATTTTAGGTTTCTCTGATTTCATCTCTGTAAGGCTCTTATTCATGAACAATTAAAAGTCAATTTACGCAAGAAGGGTTTTATTTAATGTCTGCTTAAATTCGGAAGATGTCTAAAATCAATACCATCGTTGAGTATTTTTAAATAATGTTTCATAGAAAGTACATTGAATTTTACTATTAATATCTAAAACAGATATGTCTGTAAGAGATTTTAAAATGTAAAGGGAAAAGATGCTTAATAGAAAAGAATAGTTGAGAGATACAATCTATTAACATGCTATATATAAACAGCTTTCATTATCCATTGAATAAAATGTTATAAATCAGTCAAGGCATTGTGCTGACATTGTAATCAATATCTCAAGGTGGTTATGATGAAAGCAAAAATTTGAGAGAATGAATTACATGTCTGTCTTTATCACTGAGCACATGTACACATGCACACACACAGACAGTCCCTGTGAAAAACAATTGTAAATATTAACAGCAAAGTATATTTAAAATTATAAATGAAAGAGGAGAGCTTTGATCTACAAAATGTAAAATAATGTTCATTAGTAGATTGAAATGTGGGAAGCATATTTATTCTTTAAGGAATGGAAAAGAAAAATAATTACAGAAAGGTAAACTATGTTGAAATAAAAACAATTTCCTTGAAATGATATTTGATTTACACAGAGTACTTGTTATTTAATTTTTAGAGAAGTTTTCCCCAGCTGCCCAAGCCATCTGAGTATATATATTTAAATATTAGTTTAATTTCATTCTTCTCTTCAATTTTTAATATCCCCTAACCTTATTTATACATTCTTCAACTATTACAATTCTTTGGTTTCTGAGGTATAAATTAAAACTAAATATCTATAGTCATTTTCTACAATATCTACCCTCTGAAAGCATGTCTAAATCTATTGTATAGTTCCAGTAGAATTAATATCTTACTTTGAGTAGATTGACAGTCATCATATAAACATCTATTTAGTCTTATTATAGGATTTCATCATTAAAGAGCTTAAAATTTGGGCTGGGAGAGAGAAGGCAGTGAGCAGATATTTCAGTGGTAAATATATAGACAGAGATATCCGATTTTCCCGGCACCATTTATTGAGATAGAGATATATAGTCAATATTTGTAATTCTAAGAAATGAACATTTTTCTTTTATGGGTCAAATTATTACTTTTAAAACTGACAATATATAGCATGCAAAGAAAAATATTATTCTGATCACAGATTTATGAATTCAATCTCTGTTTATGCTCCATTAACATTCTTTCTGGAGTAAGATGTGGCATCCTTATTTTGCTTCAGGAATGCATTTCATTTTTCCATTTTCTCCCTCCCCCTCCTTAGTGGCCTCTCCTTGCTTATCCTCAAGCAACAGGGCATCACCTCTCTGCAGTTTCAGTCCCTGAAGGAAATCAGTGCGGGAAACATCTATATTACCGACAACAGCAACCTGTGTTATTATCATACCATTAATTGGACAACACTCTTCAGCACAATCAACCAAAGAATAGTAATCCGGGACAATAGGAAAGCTGAAAACTGTAGTAAGTACATTACCCTGACATTTAAAACATAGAACTTTAGAAATGTTCTCCCATTCTACATTGGACCAAACAATTAAAAATAACAACAGGTCAGAATTGTTGCCCTTATTCGAACCCTTAAAAACGAAAGGTAGTTATTGTAATTACCAACATGCTTTACAATAATTAGAATAAGTGACTTTTTAGAACATATTATATGTTTGCCTATCGTGCCTCATCTTAAGAACCCTTCTGTGGAGGTTTAGAGACAGTAGGTCTATGTGGAAACTGGGCATTTAAATATTTAATAAGGATCCCAGGTAATTCCATGGATCCAATCAGTTTGTAGAAATCCACCTTATTGAATTATCTATTTGCGGTTTGGTTTCAGTGAGATTGGTAACACAATAACAGAATTTTGCTGTTTGAGGGTGGTGGGAAAACTGAAGGTGTATTCTTTCAAAGTGCATAAAAAATACTCTTCAAGAAGTTTTATTGTTCAAGAAGAAAGTTCATTTTATAGATGCATTTATATAGGCATGTCATTATCTCTTTTTAAATATATTTTGCTACTTATTGATCTACTTCATCATTTCTTTGTTACACCAAAGCAAATAATGTTATTATAGACACATAACTATGCCTTTGCTATCTAATATATTGATACTCTGATGATTAATACTGACTTCCTCCCTGTTTTTCTACTGAGTACTACTCTTTTCTACATCCTATGAGTGTCACTATTATGCATATAACCATTTGACTTATTTATGGTAAATGCTAAATAAAAAGACTCAGAACTCAAATGATCTGTTTGCAAATGCATATTCTTGTTGTGGGTATGGACTAAGTCCTTTCTAAAAGGCAAATTCCCTAAGAAAAGTTTTGCTGTCAGGGTGTTTTCTTACTTCTTTGATCTCACCTTCAGAACAATCATTAGGGTGCACATAAATAATGATTGACTTTGTTTGTGTGTGTATGTGTGTGGGTGTGTGAATAAATAGTGGGACACATTTTTTTAATTATAAACTCTTAAGAGCTCAACATGATTTAAGTTTACTGAGTTAAGTAGTCGATGAATTTATTTATTTATTAATATCCTACCTTGTTCCAGAAAGGGTTTAAGGCAGCTCAGTCTAGCAATTTTCATAAACTATAACATAATTTATGAAGAACTCACTTATATTTTAGCTGTTTTGATCCTCAAGAGATATCTCTTGCAACATGAAGTTCCTGCTTTGGGTGAACTTAAATTCTTACACATTCATGTGTTCCACATAGAATCAAGAAATATAAAATCTGCAGCTGGGTGTGGTGACATGTGCCTATAGTCCCAGCAACTCAGGAGGCTGAGGCAGGAGGATCGTGAGATCAAGCCCAGCCTGGGCAAAGTGGCAAGGCCCCCCCCATCTCCAAAAATGAAAAATAAAATATACAACCTAATTACATATCAAGATATGCATGTTTATATTGAATAATATTCATCTTTTCATTTAGCTTGTATTATTTCCTTCATTTTATACATTGCTGATTCCTGACAGAAAGTTTGCTTTGCTTTTTTTTCTAATACTTAGGCTTTTACCCCACATTTCCCTATGTGTGTGTAAAAGCCCCAGACAAAGCAGATGATTCATGGCAGTAAAGTAGAATATTCTTCAACACAAATTTATAAAGATTTCCCTAGTTGAAGTTATACTCTCTTCTTCTTCCACTTCCTTAAAAAAATAGTACCACTACCTTTCAAAGATAAGGTTCAACTATGAAGACAATAACTCTAAAGGAAAATATAAAAGAATCAGAGAAAAACATTCATCCTTGATGTTACTTAATCAGTTTACAAATTCTACAAATATTTATTTTTTAAATCTTCTTTACACCTGAACATCAAAGGAAATGGGAAGAAGAAAATATAGAAAGAATTAAATGTAGAAAAGCAATACAGGAGAAAGAGAGATTTCAATAAATGATGTAATGTTATTCCATACCTCTTTAAGACTTCTGAACTTTTCAAACAACCAAAAGAGAGTAAATAATAATAATGATAATAAGCTAAAAACCTAAGATGTTTGTGAACTTTAAGTGTTATACTTCTTGGACTGATGTTAGCCACTTTTTAAACCATGAACATATTTTTTTTTGTTCTGTGCACTTTGAGTTGACTTTGCAGTCTGGGGAAGAAATGAAGCAGTTAGAAGGAACATAGTTTTGTGATGCTATAGTATAAAACCAAGCATATAATTTTTCATTTTTAACATCTTAGAACAAATATATTTTGCATGAAATCTCTTTGTCAAAATTTGGACTTCAGTCTCACAGAACTTTGGATCCATGAAAATCCTATATGCCTGCTTTTCAGAAATGTAATTATGCTGTAAACTTAACCTCAAAGATGCTGCTCATGTTTGCAATGAACCTGCAATGTTTTCTCATATGCGATTAAAACCTTCTTATTATCCACAGTACTATCTGTAAACGGGAAGGTCTCTAAACATTGGCTTCATTTTAAATACATTGTAAATATTGCATTTTTAGATATTCTGTCTTTGTATTCCATTCATAGATAAGATATATGTGAACATACACACATATTCAGTACAACACATAAGCATACATGCATAGATAACAGACATGTGATAGGCACATGCATATACAACACATACGCACACACCCACACCTAGAACACAAACACACACACTCACCCATGCATGCTCACCTACACGTACACCTCGTCACCATGAAATACTCTGATATAAATCTGGAGTTGGTTATTACAAGAAAAGGCAACTTCCATTTATAACAGTGTTTTTGGAGTTCAACATGATTTAAAACAACAATGACAATGAAAGAAAAACTTCCCGTCGACTGTAAAGGGTGACAGTGGCTTGAGAGCTCTCAGTCTTCTAAGTCAAAATTCCAAAGCAGACTTTATGGTTTGAAGAGATTGAGATTTGGGAGAAACTCTAAGAAGCGA
This sequence comes from Daubentonia madagascariensis, assembly GCA_023783475.1. Taxonomy (NCBI): domain Eukaryota; kingdom Metazoa; phylum Chordata; class Mammalia; order Primates; family Daubentoniidae; genus Daubentonia; species Daubentonia madagascariensis. Next base: position 867,458 of record JAKFHU010002088.1, read on the forward strand.
AAAGCAAGAACATTGCTGCCTCCATCCTTTATGTGGTTGTGCTACTAACAAAATGACAGTGCTGGGTGAGAGAAGCTTTAGGATAGGTTTATAAAAGCGTTTGAAGTTTCTTGAAATATTTAAGCATAAATTTTAACACTGAAATATAAACAGTGTAGAGATAAATATTACGCCAACCCCTCAGAATCTAAGTTAGATTTGTTTTTATTTTATTTTATTTTATTTTCAGAATATTACGGGGGTACAAACGTTTTGGTTACATAAATTGCTTTTGTACCATTTGAGTCAAAGTTATAAGTGGGCCCATCCCCTAGATAGTGTGCACTGTACCCATTAGGTGTCAATTTACCCATCCCCTCCTCCCCCCTCCCCCCTGCTTCATTTCCAAAGAATGTCATTTCCGTATGTGCACATTAAGTGTTGATCGATTAGTTCCAATTTAATGGTAGGTACATGTGGAGTTTGTTTTTCCATTCTTGTGATACTTCACTTAGAAGAATGGTCTCCAGTTCCATCTAGGTTTATACAAAGGTATTAGTTCACCATTTTTTATGGGTGAGTGGTACTCCACAGTATATATATACCACATTTTATTAATCCACTCGTGTATTGATGGGCACTTGGGTTGTTTCCACATCTTTGCAATCTGAGTTATATTTGAACTCAAATGTCTCATGTCTTAAAAATATTTGTACGCACACAATTAAACCCAACATAAACAAGAGACAGATTAAATTCATTATTGATATTTCAAAATAGAAATATTTTTGCTTTTCCAATTATGATGGTATATTTCTCATTTTTAGGAATCAAAATGGTCAAAAAATATTTAAAGAAGATACAAAATTTTGGTGACTATATATGTAATATATATAGCTGTAGATAATGAAATGTATACAGGGATCATATCGTATATATTTAAATACCATTCAGTCACGGATATTTTCTACTTAATATGTTATGAGCATCTCCCATGCCAGTATCTATAGAGCTTTCCCTTATTCCTTTTAAAAGCTATATATAAAAATATTTGTTGAATCAGTACCATATTAATGATATTTTAAATCATTTTCTATTTTTCATATTATCACTACTACCATAATGTGTATTATATTTCATAAAATGTTTTACATTATGCAGTTATTTCCTGAGTTTAAAAATGTAGAAGCAGAATTTCTGTGTAAATGAAACTACATGATAATTTTCTTACATATTGCTACATTATCTTTCAAAAATACTGGATCAGTTTACATTTGTTCCAAACATTGTATAATAGAAATGTTTTCCACCACTCTTTACAACACTGGATATTATTCATGGTATTAAATTTCAGTGATCTAAAAAAAGAAAAAGAAATCTTTTATATTTAAATGATTAATTTATCATTTACATTTTTATCTTGTAAATTACTTTATTCATTTATCCATGAACTTTTTCCATTTTCAAATTGGTCTTTTTCTTCTAAATTTGAAAGAGCTCTTTACAAATTAAATACATTAATTTTTGTTCCTTACATGTGTTGTGAATAACTTTCCCTCTTACAGGTAATTTTTAAACTTTTTATCTTTTGATAAACAAACATTTTATGTTTTTATATAGTTAAGTGGATGGATTGTTCTTTTCCTTTTTAAGTTTTTGATTCTGACATATTCTTAGACTTCTTTTCTTGTAATACTTTAAAAACTATATTGAAAATTTTAATCCATCTGGAATTTTTGGTATAGCATTTTTAAAAAAAAATCTCTAATCAATTGGGATATTGATCCAAAATAGTTTCTTGAACAACCCGTCTTTCCACATTGATTTTAGGTGTCTATAATATTTTAGCTAAATAAGTAGCTAAAAAGTGCCAGACTCTTTCTCGATATATCTACATTGTTTACTTTAATAATCACAACTACCCTGTAAAGTATAATTATCTACATTTTGCAAAGGATTATACAGATATTAAGAAAGTTAAATAATGTTCCCAATTTTGGAGCTACTAAGAATCATATCCAATGTCTGATTTTAATGTCTAGGCTCTCCATTTTACCATGGTTCCTCCCAAAATAAAGAAAAAATGTTTGATTTTCATAAGAAAATTTGCTGATTTATTGAAGTATGTACATAATATTCAGGAGCACACTTTAGAGCCAAATGGCCTAGGTTTTAATCACAGCAAAACTCTTTACTATCTGACCTTTGGTAAACTATTCAATGTCTCTAGACCTCAGTTTTATCATATGTGAAATGGAGCTGATAATAATATTCACCTCATTGAATGCCTGGCTCAAAGTAAGTGCTATATATATACTACCTATTATTATTATTGTTGTTATAGTAAAGTTTTGTTCTTTTCCTATTAAAAATAGTTTATATGTTCTATACTCACATATACATATATTTTATGGTATGATGATACAGTATTTAACTTTTGCTTAATAAAAATTTCTTCTTGGGGAATAAAAAAGAAAAGAGAAATATCAAGAGCTTTCTTTAAAGAAAGCTGAATTATAAATTTGCAAGAAGCACATCAACCAGTGGTGGACATGGAAGGAATAAGAGTAGTTATTAATAGGAGGCTAGACATTTAAGAATTTGCAAATAATCTCAAGATCCTAAATTGATAAAAAGTATATGCTTGAGAATCCCTTAAAATATTTTTTTCTTTTCTAATTAAGACAATTTGAAATAGGCTTTACAATAAGTAACACACTTAGTGCTTTTAAAAAATACACAAAATATGAATTTTAGGTTAATGGTTCACAAGACAAATAGGTAGTGATGGGGAATATATTTTTGTATAAATAATATAAAAGGAACCTAAATTTCTATATTTATTTATGATTTTGATGTTCCTAAAATTTGACAGTAGGAAAATACACCTTATTGACCATGAATCTTGAAAAAGGGAATTGAAAAACTGTAGTTAATTGCTAATAACCCAACCCTCTAGATGACAACAAAATCCAATTTTATAATGAGTCACTGCATGATTAGATTTAATCAGGAAAAAGAGTTGATGAGTAGGGAATAGAAGGTATCTGACACAATGAAGAATAAAACAATGTTTACTTAGCATATTCTATATTTATTTTTCTCTGGTAACTGTGACAATAACAACAAAATACAGTAGTAAGCATTTTACTTTCTATAACATCATAAGAAATGTTGTCTTTGTATAAAATCACAATAAAATTGATATCATCATCATCACCTCTAATATGTTATATATTATAGAAAATGAATTTTCATAATGAATTAGTATTTACCTTCTTTAAAGAAATCATTGCTAAGAGTGGCAGATTTTCTTACTTTCTCTCTGTCCCATATTCTCACCTTTAATTTGTGAACTACCAGCCCAGCCCATACTGTCTTGGGTAAATATGCATTTACAAACAAAATGCTGCCTGCCATCCTTTTGACTTGGTAGCCTGGGAAATTAATGAACTTTGCCACACTTTTCATTAAATCAAAATGATTTAATTTTGATATGTACCATAAACTGTGTAACTTAGAATATAGTAAAGTCACTACTCCTCTAAGTAATCAGAAGATAGAAAATCTTAATTTTACTTGCAGGATTTTCCTTTTAAAATTACCAGAGTGATACATCAATACACTGTTCTTTGTAAAAAACATAAATTAAATAAATAAGATTTTGTTATTGTATTTGAAATGACACAATGTCTGATTACTAACAGTGCTACAAAATGTTCTCTATGTTCTTATCAAAAGGGTAATAAGCAGTTACTGTTGCCAATTAGTTTCAGAAATGATATTCTTTCTATTCTGTAATCTGGAAATTATGAAGGAATGAAGCATCTCTCAACCAAAAAAGCTAGGATTATGGCAGGCTTCATTGTTATTACAAATGACAACATTTTAACCTGATTTGCCTCTAGAACAGTGGTTGTAAAATTTTAAAGTTACAACTTTTAATTATTAAAAATGCACAAGTCTGGGCTACAGTTTCCAGAGATTCTTATTTAGACAATGTTACGGATTGTATTCTGTCCCTCCAAAAAAATATGCTGAAGTCCTGATCCCTGGTGCCTGTAAATGTGACGTTATTTGGAAATAGAATATTTGCAGATGTAATTAAAATGTAAATTAAGATGAGATTATACTGGAGTAGGGTGGGTCCTTAATCCAATGACTAGTGACCTTACAAGAAGAGAAGAAACACACAGACACACACACACACACACACACACAGAGGAGAATGCCATGTGAAAACATACATACACTCACAGGGAAGACAACCGTGTGATGGCAGAAGCAAAGATTGGGGGTATGCAGCTGCAAGCCAAGACACCAAGGATTGCTGGCAACCACCAGAAGCTAGGAGAGAGGCGTGAAACAGATTCTCCCTCCGATTCCCCAAGAAGGAACCAGCCTGCCAACACCTTGATTTTGGACTTCTGACCTCCGGAACTGTGAGAGACAAAATTCCTGTTTTTTAAGCCACCCAGTTTATGGCAGTTTGTTAATACCAGCCCTATGAAACTAACACAGGCCCTGTGATATGAGACCCAGGACTCTGCATTTTTAATACATACCAGATCATACTGAGACAGATGTCTATGGGAAATCCTTTAGGAAACTCTACTTTGTCACATTCTCTTGTTTTTCTGCCTATCATTTTATATTCAAAAATACATTTAAAAACACATGATCCTAGCAATTCATTTCTTTCTATGAGGATTTGTTCCCTCATAAAGGATTTACAGTAGGAAAATTTACAGTTGAGTAACTTAAAACCATATATACATTGAATAACAGTTTTGGGAGACAAAGGTGAGTGAACTTTAAGAAGCATTCTGTAAATAGTGGGTGTGGGATTTTTTGCATGAACTAACAATAACACACTCATTAAAATGAAGGGAATATTTAATGATAGTTTACACATTAATTAGGTAATATTAGTAGAATATATATCGATATTGTACTATCAAATTTTATTTGATTCAGAGTTTCAACAAAATACTTATGGATTTATTTTACTTTTTTATAATTACATTCTTTCCAAAAGGTATTTTATATTGTGTTCAGTTTTCTAAGCAAATATTGAAGGATTTTCTAAAATTTTATCATTGCTGTCACTGCTACCTTTCACCTCCTCCTGTCAGAATTTCCTGCCCAGGTCCCACCAGGTCAAAAATATAGAGGAACTAGGGTGCATAAAACTGAACAAATCTTTGGGTAACATCTGTTTAACCTGTTTAATATGGGGAATGGATGTGTCTCAGCAATTATTCCTCCACTGCTACTTACTCAACTTCTTTATGGTTTTAATCCATTCTAATTATTTACAAATACATATAATGTCATCCCGCTTTACATATATCTAACCTATTCACTCACAGAATAGTACTGCAATACAGTTTAGTGCTGAAAGTTGGCTGAATAATGGCCCCCCAAGGATGGCCACATTCAAATCCCCAGAACCCATGAATGTTACCTTATATGGCAAAGGGACTTAGCAGATGTTACAGATCTTAAGATGGGATGATTAGCCTGGGTCATTTGGGTGGGCTGCAAATGTAATTACATGTGTCTTTATAAGAGAGCGGGAGAGGGAGATTTGACTACAGTGAAGGAAAAGATGGTGTGACCATGAAGGCAAATGTTGGAGTGATATGGCTACAAGTCAAGAAATGCCGAAGGGGCCTCTAAAAGCTAGTAGAGGCAAGGAACAAACTCTTTCCTGGAACCTCCAGAAGGAATCAGCCTTGTTGATACCTTGATTTTGGCCCCTTAAGACTCATTTTGGACTTCTGATCTCAAGAACTGTGAGAAACTAAATTTATGTGGTCTTAAGCAACTGTTTGTGTTATTTGTTACAGCAGCAATAAGAAACTATTTCTGTGCTCTTTTAGTGATAGAAATCCAACTCCAATTACTTTAGGCAAAAAGAGAGCATATCAACTTATAGAAATTAGAAGTCCAAGGAGTATTACTTCAGGCATAGTTGAATCCAGGGGTTCAAGCAACATCACCAGGACTCGATCCCTCTACTTGCTTGATTCTGCTTTCCTCTTAGGCAAACTCTATCCTTCATGAAAGGTGGTTGGCCCTGGCAGGGATAGGCTAAGAGCATCCTGAGTTTATGAGTACAGATAAAAAAGCTCCACTTTCTCTCTTTCACAGATTGACCCTACTGGTGTCATATGCCTATCTCTATTATTACTATTAATATTATCTCCTTGTTACCAACAGTTTAAACATGTCTTCAAGTCAATCTCATCAAAGCAATTGAAGTGCTATTTAAAAAATGGTAGATCCTTTATTCTCTTGCTTAAAACCTTTCAGTGGTTTCCCACAGATCTCTGGACAAAACACAAAATCCTAAAAATGCCTACTAGGTCATGCATAATCTGACTCCTGTCTACCTCACTAGCTTATAGGGTACTGCTTTCCCATATACTGCTCATGTCAGCCTGTTCTCTGAAAGCACTAATCTTATTCCCTCCTCAGACTCTCTTGGCTATAGTTGTAATTCTCAATTTTCTCCACCTCCCTTTGCCTTCATAGTTCCTATTTATCCTTCTCATCTTTGCTTAAGTGTCCTTCCTTCTGTGGGCTGACCAAATGCCACTTACCCACTAGGTTAGGACAACTGCCATATTCTCTCAGCACCCTGTACAATAATTATATGTATATAATTTTACATACATATATAAAAGTATTTACCTACTGCCTGTCTCCCCAGCTAACTGTAAGCTCCATGAAGTAGGAGAATATGGATGTATTCTATTTCATGTATCTGTTATTTCCCTGGCTCTTAGCAATGTGCAACATAAAGTAGTACTTTCTCAACAAATATTTTTAAAGTAAACACATGAATAAGCTTTTATGCTTTCACATTTATCTTTAGTACATTTACTGAGTGCTTACTTAATGTGTTAGACCCTGCATTAAATACTTCACTAATATAATGCCTAATCTTCATCACAACTGTGAAAACTAGACCTTATTGTTCACTTTAAAAATGAATAACATGTAAATAATTGCCAAGGCTACATGGCTCATTAAAGAATAAGAATTTGAATATATGTCTGTCTGATCATAAAACCTGAACTATTACTACTAAACCATACTTTTCAGCCTTAAAAAAAGATTAATAATACTTGTCCAAATACATTTCAATATTTTTGAGATAATCCATTTACTTTCACATGTGCAGTCCTGTAGCAAAATCTATTTTTTAATCTTGTCTCTATTTTAGTGAAAGCAGTTTTAATGTTCTCTGTAAAGGTTGAAATACTAAGCACATTATCTCTCCAAATTTTAACAGACAGCTGCAATTCAGATCAGATAAAGAAAAATCTATTTTACAGCTTCCGGAGAAAACACAGAGGAAGTTAAAGGTTGCCTAATAACTACATTGCTAAAGTTTCTTTAGAGAGGTTTATAATGGCCTTTTGAACCATAAGCCATTGAAGAGGCCTCCCACTCCTTCACATGTGACTGTCACTGCGGGAGGTCAGAGGGCTGTTCAATTCTTGGTGTTGATCGAAAATTTCTTTTCTTTCAAGAATTTCAAAGTAGCTTCCTTGGCCTTTTGTTCTATGCTGTGTGGAGAAACTTCCCTTGGTTTTACTCTGGAGAAAATGATCAACTAGTTTTCAATTCCGTTGTCTGGTGGTTTGGAAAGAATGAGAAGAAAGTAGTTATTATGGTTTCCTGTTTATTATTGCTTTCCTCCAGTAGATACTGTTTCCCTAATCCAAAACTGCTCTGAAATTGAGCATATGAATAAAGACTCAGGGAGGGAGTAGACAGCAAAGAAGGTAAGATCTTGGGTGAAGCTTAAACCTTTCTCTGTAATTAACATTGAAGCATATCAAAGAAAATCAAAGCAGCTTTTACCCTTCCACATACTGTAAAGTTCCATCACCCTTGGCAGAGGGAGGGGGAAGGGAAAACAATAAGAAATCAAACCTGAAAAAGATAATTCAAGTTGGGAAAATAAATGGACTGAAAAGTTGATGGAATATCATGAAATGGACAGTGACAAGGGGATATCAGTGGCTTTGTCAATGTCCGCAAGAAAGAAACTGAGATTGTAGTTAAGTGCCTTAGATAGAACTTAATAAACAAAAAATTTGAAGCATTTGTTATATTTTCTAGAAGGAAACAAAGGTGATGAATACGGAGTCAGAGATTCATGACACTGTACAGTATGATTTGGAATATACTCCACTTGTCTTTACAAGTTGCTCTCATAATATAACTTTTGGGATTTTCTTTCCCTCTTCAGGATTTTCTATGTTTATCCCATAAGCAAGCACATATAAACATTGTATATAAATTTTATAAATCAGAACATGAAATACTCAATAACGTTAAAATGGCTAAATGTTTCTAATAAATGGGTATTATAACTTTATATTCAGAAATAACATTGATCTTTGCTACTTTCTCTTTGTCTATTATGGAGAATTTGACTTCACCCATTTTATTGAATCAGCTTATTAAACAATCTTTCTTACTCTTTACATCTTTATAAATTAGTGGGAAGTCATTTATACATCTAGGGAATCAGTGACGTGAGACCTACATTAAGATTTCATTTCTATTGACATTTCGTTTGTACAGTGAGAGAGACCTCTTTCTCTGCATTATGGATAAGTCAGAAAGAAAGCACTCTTGCTATTAGTTCAAAGTTAAAACAACAGGTAAACTGTTGGTTAGCCATTCCCAAATACATCAAGTCATTCAACTTTTTGAGGGGAAGAGAGAGATATGATAAGAAGAGAAATATATTTCATTTAATAAAACTTAAAGACATGGAGAGAACCACAATTAAGCAAAGACCACAAACTTTATGGGTTACCTAAAATAATTAATAATATATTTGAGAATAGGGTTAATCCTATCTACACAAGAAAACAGTCCATTCAGTCTCTGTTTTTTTAGGTTATCTTTAAAAATGTTTATTTGTTGTATTTAAAATGATAACTATAAAGTTAAATTAGAATAGGAGGAAGTGGAATTTTCCATAAAGTTTAGTGTGTGTTTAGCAGCTGTTTGGGGACATTTTGGAGAAATCTTATATGAAAACTTTTGTCTAAAAACAAGAAAGCAGCAAGTAATCCCACTTTGGATTGTGAAGTGTAAATATAGGATGCCCACCTCTAACAAGATGAAATAACAGGGATCAGATTTACCCTCTCTCATGAAACAATCAAAAGAAGGACAAAATATTTGAAATAACAGTTTGCAAGAAAGTGAAGATCAGATCACAAAGGAAAGTGATTCTTGACAGTGAGGAAATAAATAAGGTGAACTTATGATTACCCTGAGTAGCTACATTGACAGAGATTTTAGGCCACAGCACAACAAGGAGGATCCCAGGCAGAGTCCTAAGAACTCTGAGTTGAGAAGACAGAGCTGGGAGTCCAGGGAGAATTAAGGAGCTCTCGTTCTCAGACAGTACCAGAGAGGAGAGCAGACTGCACTATAAGAAATATTAAAGGAAGTCCTTCAGACAGGAAGGAAATAATACGAGATGGAAAAATGAATCTATACGTAGAATAAGGAGCACCAGAAATGGTAACTACATGGATAAATATATAGGATTTTCTTATTATTATTTAATTCTTTTCAAAGGCTATGTCATGCTTAAGCTAAAATAATAACAATGTAGTGTGGAATGAATAACATATGGGCAAATGAAACTCATGGTAATAGCTCAAAGGTAAGGAATGAACAATGGAAGCATCTGTTTTAAAGTTCTTAGAATATATATGAAGTGGTAGAGTCTACCTTGAAAATAGGCTACAATAAAATTAAAGATGTATACTGGATTTCTGCTTCTGGGAAGGGGGAGCAGGCATACTTTTACATAGTCCTCCTGTGAAATACAACTAATACCCTGGACATTATAGGAAGACTCTGAAAAGTGGAGAGAAGAGGCTCAGTGGTTTAGGAACTTGGAACCCAAGGAATGACGGAGAGGTGAGTTCCCTGAGATTTCTTTTTGCCTCATATATCCCAGATTTGGAGGTGAAGAAACTGGCAACTCAGAGGCACCAGCAGGTACAGATCAAAAAAAGCCTAAACAAAAGTCTATTCTCTCTACCCAGAAGATCAGAAAAGGGGCAGAGTAGACCAGAGAGAAATCTTTTAGATAATGATTGCTCTACTCTGCCAAACACTACAGAAAAAAACTGTGGCCCAAACTTCACCCATACCAGCAAAGGAGAGGAGAATGTAAACTTCTACTCTCACCAGGCCAACCTCCCTACCAAGTGGTGTCAGAGAAGGCAGGATATGGAGCTGAGACTTTCATCCCCACTGGGTGATAAAAAAAAAAGTAGGCAGGACTGGGTTTAAATCTGATACTTGTGGCCTTGGGCAGCTTAGACTTTCTGTGGCTCTGCCCACCTATAACATGGATAATCATTCCTACTTTGCATGATGGCTTTAAAGACTAGGATCTATATATGATCAAAAAGTAAAAAAGAAAAATAAAGAAATATAACTAAAAACCAAAGTATCTCTCAAGACTATAGAAGCAAAAATCCTTAACAAAGTAATAGCAAATAGCATTTAGCAATATATAAAAATAATTACACAACATAACTAAATGAGTTTATTCCAGGCATATAAAATTAGCACAATATTTGAAAATCAAACAATGTGAGGCAGAAAAATCACATGATCATATCAATTGATGCAGTACCATTTGAAAAATTTAACACCCATTCCTGTTAAAAAAAATTCAGAAAAATGGGAATACAGGTGAACTTTCTCAACTTGATAAAGACCATCTACAAAAATCCTACAGCTAACATACTCAATGGTGAAGGACTGAATACCTTCCCATGAGACTGGTGGAAAGAATGTCCTCTCTTGCCACTCGTACAACATAGTATTGGAAGTTCTAGCCAGCACAATAAGGCAAGAAATGGGGAGGCAAAAAGGCATCTAGATTGAAAAGGAAGAAATAAAACTGTCTCTATTTGCAGATTACATAATTGTCTACATAAAAAAATTCCAAGGAATCTACAAAAATTGCTAAAATAAGTGAATTCATCATGATCACAGGATATAAGACAAAACATAAAAAATTTAATTGTATCACCTAAATACTAGCAGTTAACGTGTGGACACAGAAATTATAACTATAATGTTATTTATAATCACTAGAAAATGAAATGCTTTGATGTAACTCCAACAAAACATGCACATGGCTTGTGTACTGAGAACTACAAAATACTAATGAAAGAAATCAAAGCAGATCTAAGTATATGTAGAGGCATACTGTATTCCTGTATTGGACAGCTCAAAATCATAAAGATGTCAGTTATCCCCAAACTGATGTACAGGTTTAATGCAATTCCTATCAAAAATCCCAGCAAGGTTTCATCTGTATTTACAGCCAAAAAAAAAAAAAAATCCCAGCAAGGTATTTTGAGATATAGACAAGATTATCGTATAATTTATATGGAAAGGCAAACAAATTAGTCTAGCTGAAACAATTTTGGGAAAAAAAAGAATAAAGTGGAAACAGTAAGTCTATGTAATTTCAAGATTTATTACATAGCTGCAGTAATTAAGGCTGTGTGGTATTGGTGGAAAGTAAGATACATAGAACAAAACAACAGAATAGAGAACCCAGAAATAACCCATACAAATATGCCTGATAGATTTTTGACAAAGGTGCAAAATCAATTTAATGTAGGAAAGATAGCCTTTAAAAACAGATGGTTCTGGAGCAAATAAGTGGACGTCCATTTTTTAAGGGCAAAAAATGAACCTTAATCTAAATCTCAAGCCTTATAAAAACATTAACAAAAAACAGATCATGGACTTAATGTAAAGCTATAAAAATTTTAGGAGAAAAACATACGAGAAATTATTTGGGATCTAAAGTAAGGCAAAGGGAACTTAGATTTGGCACTAAAAGCCAAATCTATAAGAGGAAATCTATAGAACCAAATCTATAAGAGGAAAAATTGATAAATTCAACTTCATCAAAATTAAAAACGTTTGCTTTGCTAAATTTCCTATTAAAAGGATGAAAGTGCTGGCATGGTGGCTCATGCCTGTAATCCCAGCACTTTGCGGGTCTGAGGCAGGAGGATTGCTTGAACCCAGGAGTTCAAAGTTACGGTGAGCTGTGATGACACCACTGCACTCTAGCCCGAGCAACAGAATGAGATCCTGTCTCAAAAAAAAAAAAAAGGATGATGAAAGTATAATCTACAGATTAGGAGAAAAGATTTTTCAAATCAGATGGATAGATGGATATATAAAGAGGTCTCAACTCTAAATAGCAAAAAAAAAATTTTTTTTGTTTTAATTAAAATGGGCAAAAGCATGAAGAGACATTTCTCACATTTTCTCTGAAGAAGATATACAAATGGAAAGTAAACACATTAAAAGATGTTCAATATTATTAGCCATTTTATGTAAATTTAAATTAAAACCACAATGAGATATCACTATACCTATCAGAATGGCTAGAATAAAAACAGTGACAAAATCAAATGATGGAGAAGATGCAGAGAAATGTAATAATTTGTACATGGCTAGTGGGAATGTAAAATGGTATAATCACTCTAGAAAATGGTTTGTAACTTTCTTAAAAAAATGAAAATGCTACTACTATGTAACCTAGCAATTATGCTCTTGAGAATTTATTGCAGAAAAATGAAAATTATATTTGCATAAAATTGTACACAGGAATGTTTATAGTAGCCCTATTTGCAATAGCCCCAAACTGGAAACAACCCAAATGTCCTTCCACATGTGAATGGTTAAACAAACTATAGTATTTCCATACTATGAAATACTACTAGCAGTAAAAAGAAACAAACTATTAATATACACTGCAACCTGGATTAATCTCTGGAGATTTATTCTGAGTGAAAAAATGCCAGTCCTGAAAAGTTGTATGCAATATGATTCCATTTATAGAACATTAAAAATGACCAAATTATAGAAATGAAGAATAAATTAGTGGTTGCAGTAGGTTACAGTAGGAGAGGTTGAGGGGGTAAGGTAGAAGTGAAGATGGGAAACAAATCAGTGTGAAGATACAAGTACAACATTAAGAATTTGTGCTGTGAATCTTCTGTATCTTGCCTATATAAATGTCAGTATTCTGGTTGTGTTATTGTACTAAGTTTTTCAAGATCTTTTCATTAGGTAAAAGTGGGTGAAGGTAACATGGGATCTCTCTGTATCACTATTTACAATTACACATGAATGTTTTTCAGAATAAAAAAAATTCACTAAAATATGTATAGTATAAGCCCAAAAGTTAAAATATAAAATAGAAAGGTATGTAGCTCATAAACCACACATGCAGAAAAAGGGGAAATAAAACAAAATCATTAAAAAAATTAGCCCAAAACATGGCAGAAAAAGAAGAGAATGGGGAAGAGAACAGATTGAACAAGCAGAAAAAACAAATCAAGATGAATGATTGCAACTTAATTATATCAATGATCACATTAAATATAAATGGTTTAAACACCGTAATTAAAAGGCAGAGATTGTCAGATTGGATTAAAAAAGCAAGGCCCAATTATGTGCTGCCTGCAAGACATGGACTTCAAATATAAAAACACAAAAAATTAAAAGTGAAAATATGGAAAAAATATGTAACGTGAGAGATGAATAGATCAGTGGAAGAGAGTAGAGAGCCAGAAATAAACCCACAAATGCATAGACAACTGATTTTTTTACAAATATGCAAAGGTAATTTGGTGGAGAAAGGATAGTCTTTTCAACAAATAATACTACAAATATTGGATATCCACATGCAAAAAATGAATACATCCTCATAGTACTTGTACTCATGATGTTTAATTTTATGTGTCATCCTAACTGGGTCATGGGGTGCCCAGATATTTGGTTAAACAATACTTCTGGGTGTGTCTGTGCGGATGTTTTTGGATAAAATTAGCAATTAAGTTGGTAAGTAAATGAAGCAGATTGCCCTTGCTGGTGTGGTGGGCATCATCCAGTGCATTGAGGGCCTAAATAGAACAAAAAGGTGGATGAAGAGAGAATTCACTCTCTGTACCTGACTGCTTGAGCTAGAACATTGGTCTTCTCCTGCTCTCAGAAAGGGGACATGCACCACCAGCTCTTCTGGTTCTCAGGCCTTTGGACTTGGACTAGAACTTTATCATCAGTTCTCTTGGATCTCAGGCTTTCATTCTCAGACTGGAACTACACTACTGGCTTCCATGGGTCTCTAGCTTGCAGATGACAGATAGTGGGACTTCTTAGTTTCCATAATTGTGTGAGCCAATTCCTACAATAAGTCTCTTTCCATATTTTTTATATATATATTATATATATATTATATATTTTTATATATATATTTATATATTTATATATATTATCCTATATATATATATATATTATCCTGTTTTATATATACATATGTATATCCTATATATATATATATCTCCTGGGTTTTTTTAATATATATATATAAAATCTTCTATTGGCCTGTTTTTCTGGGGAACCCTGATACAGTACCATATGCACAAATTAACTCAAAATGAATCATATACGTAACTGTAAACCTGTAAAATTTCTAAAAGAAAACATCAGGGAAAACCTTTGTAACCCTAGGTTAGACATATCTCAAATTTCTTGGATATGAAGCCAAAAGCATGATTCAAAAAAGAACAAACTGATAAAGTATACTTAATCAAAATTAAGATCTATTTTTCAAAAGACAATGTTAAAAGAATGGAAAGACAAGACTACAATTGGGAGGAAATGTTTGCAGAATATATAAAAAACTCTCAATATTCATGAATAAGAAAACAATCAATACAATATAAAATAGGCAGAAGATTTGGTGACACTATACCAAAAAAGATATATGGACAGCACATAAGCACATTAAAAGATGCTCCACATCTTTATTCATTAGGAAAATACAAATGAAGACCACAATGAAAAACCACTACATACCAATTAGGAAGGTTAAAATTAAACAGACTAACTATATCAAGTGTTGGCAAAGATGTAGGTGAACCTCAAATCCCAAGTTGTGTTCATTGACGGTGGGATTGTAAAATGGTACAACTACTTTGAGAAACAATTTGACAGTTTCTTAAAAAGTTAACCTTATACCTACCATATTACCCAGCCATTTCACTGGATATGGATCCAGGTATTTACCTAAGGGTCATGAAAATATATGTCCAAAGACTTTTTCACATATGTTCATAGTAGATTAATTTTTAATAGCCCAAATGGGAAACCGGTCTAAATGTCTGTCCATAGGTGAATGGATTAAAAAATGTGGTATATCCATACAACAGAATATACTCAGTAATAAAAATGAACTATTAATCCAGCAACATGGATGAATCTCAAATAATTATGTCAGTGAAAGAAACTCTATCAAAGGAGAACTCATACTCTATAATTCCATTTATATAAAATTGTAGGAAATGCAAACTAATGTGCAGTGAGTAACAGAAAGCAGACCAATGGTTGTCTGAGGAGGATGAGGCAGGAGGGAGGGATTGCATAAGGTCATAAAGAATCTTTTGGAGGTAATGGATGCATGTATTATCTTGATTGTGGATATGGCTCATGATTACATATATATGTCAAAACGTATCAAAAGGTCCACTTTATAGATGAGCAGTACATTATATATCATATATATCTCAAAAAAACTGCTACACACATACACACATTCCTCTCGTAAACTATACTGGAAGAGAGGATTCAATTAGTTCATAAAGTGAAAAGATTTGTCAACAGATCTAAGTTCTCCCTGAGAAAAAAGTTTACGTGGTTTAACACAGGGGCCTTTTTACAGCTCCAAGATATATAACAAAGAAAATATGAATTGGGAGGTTTGTTTCACTGTTTTAAAACTAGTCAGGATCACAGATGCAGGCAATTCACTCTCAAGCATATGTTAGAGAAGTTAACTTTCATAGATTTCATGGATATGATCCCCTGCTTATACTTACACTAACATATTCAATGCCATCCCAACCCAACTTGCAAATGTTCTTGCCGTAAAATCGTACATCCCATAAGTAAAATTGGTAACTAATGGGAAAATAAAGATTTTGATGCTTTTATCTTCTTGAGAATTCTTAATATTTCATGAAAACTACATACAATTGTGTTTCAAATGCCTTAAATAACTTTTCAGATGCCCAGAATAACATTTGAAGTCACTATGGCTCTTCTTTTTTAATATCAAGTATCCCTTCACTAAAATTATGTTATGTAGTATAAATAATAATATACTGAAGAAAAGATATTCAGTATAAAGGGGAACAGAGATGGTGAACCTTAAGTTGCAATTGTAACATTCTTTGACACTTCTTCCATCAACAACAACAACAACAACAACAACAAAAAAAGAGATAAGACTAAAAACCACTGTTACTATTTAATCTTTATACTTCCTCATAATTTGTTGAATATTTTTTCAGATCTTTCTCTTTATATATGCCAATTTGACTAATATCAAGGTAGGCTTAGTCAGGCTATAGCAAAGGCCTGTGAAAAACTTGTCTTTTATTTCTATTCTTTTTTCCCCTTCTTACCTTTCATATATTTCTCTTTTTCTTTCTCTTCCTCCTTTAATAATTTTTGTTTCATGACAATATTATTTTTTTGATTTCTTCATGAAGTTCTCAGATGGAATTGAAGCAACATATTTGGTGTTATTGGAACGAAGTGTTGGCTTGGGAAAGGTGTGGTTTGTTCTTTACTTTGTAGGGTTCATTTCTATCACCTCTCCTCCCTATAGTTTTTATATAGAAAATTGGCTTTCATCCAATCTTATGAAAAATGCAAGATTACTATACAAACACAGTGACTAGGACTCTGCAATGTGGAAGAAATTGGGGGTAGGGTGGGACGTGGTGACTGGGTAGGCAACAAAGTTGTTTGTCACAAATGTCTTTCAATCAAACTCCTTCAGAAATAGCTTTACCTAGGAGGATAGTAAGGCTTGACACAATCTTCTGTTTTATTTCTCCTTGATTTTGGTGTGTTTTGCAGCTGCTGAAGGAATGGTGTGCAATCATCTGTGTTCAAGCGATGGCTGTTGGGGCTCTGGGCCAGACCAGTGCCTGTCGTGCCGCCGCTTCAGCAGGGGAAGGATCTGCATAGAGTCTTGTAACCTCTATGACGGGTAAGGCTCCTTATAATGTCAACTTCACCTCATGAGCTGCAAAGGACTGATTAGCTCAGATTTTAAAATTATAAGAAAATTTCAGAATATGTGTTTGCGGGCGAAGATTTTTAAGGGGATTTTTAAGGGGAGCTCTTGTTGCATAAAGGAGACAACACATAGAAGAATTGTTTTAAGGAAAAATAATTTTATTTAAAATAACAAGTCCATATATATGGACTTGTTTTATATATATATACTATATTTGCATTTTTAAAAACATATACTAAGAGAATTCTTAATAAATTATAACAATTTATACTTAAGCAAAGTTGAAAAATGTATTCCAATTTTCCTTAGGAAGGAGATTGTTATAAGTAATCTTCCTTTCTATAGGGCCCAATAATTTGGGATTCTTTCCTCTCATACTTTTCTATTAATTTTCATCTGGAGTTACTGCATAACTTTTGATATTTTTCCCACTCAGGTTGTGCATCTATTTGTGTGTTAAGAATGGCCCATATTTCTACGTCTTTGACAACTGCTTAGCCTTATAGAAAAACTACCATTGTAGTTTCTAGTTGAAGAGGTTTTTAAATGTATTCTGCCACTTTCTAGATAACCTAAGCAATATTTTAAATCAAGTATTTTAAATTCCCTCTTATACTGCAAAAATCACATTGCCAGTTGTAAAACCTATTATATACCTAGTTGCATGACATTTTATATATGCATAAAAATCACTTTATCATGACATACCACTTAATGCATCATCCTTGTCCTCCATTAGTGTGATAATGCACTTTTTTAGTGCTGTTCCTAAGCCAGGTTTTCTTATATTCCTCACTGAAAGTATTTTCAATAGTTTTGTGAAGTGTAGTTTGAAGTTCTTTATTCCATCTCTTCTTGTGCCTCGTGAATTGTCCCATTTTAACAACTGTTCATTATCCCCAATAACATTGTAGTTTTGCATTTTATGTGAGAAGGATAAAAACCTATGGATCATAATGATGTTGATGTATCTTTTCTTTGAAAGATGACCAGATCCAATTCCCTCAATGAAATTTAGGGAAACAAGATTAAAATTAGAAGTATAAGTATAAAAACAATTTTAAACAAGAATTTAATCATTTTCAGGAAAATTGTAGTTTGTCATTTTGTAAGGTAAAATTGACTTGTAAATTTGATAATAAATAGAAAATTATGTGCTGCTTGTCTCCTTGAATTGTATTCATGCTTGTTCACATTATCGTGAGAGAATATTTTCTGTACATAAAATACCTCAGATCAAAGTATGCTTGTTTGTGTGTGCAGCAATTGATGCCATTAAAATGAAATGTGAGAGACTTTAATTTCACTAAGTGAATCTTATGTTAGAAATTTATTGAATGTAAAATATTGTTTATTCTACATATCTAATTATTTAACTAAATTGTTTGCACCCATTAGCCATCCCCACTTTATCGCCCTTCCCTGCGACCCTTCCCAGCCTCTAGTAACCATCATTCTACTCTCTGTCTCCATGAGATCAATTATTTTAATATTTAGCTCACACATATTAGTGAGAACATGCAAGATTTGTCTTTCTGTCCTTGCCTTACATGTGAAGTTCTAAGGAGGGAATGGATTATAGAAATCATTTTATCTAACAGCAGCATCATCTAAACAGCGAAAACTTGTGCAATTAAATACTGGCTAAAGTCACAACACTAGAGAAGAATTAAGCCAACACTAGAACTGAGGGCATCTGATTTTCATCCTGTTTCCTTTCCAGATGCCATTGTTCTTCTTTAATATTTCAGTTTTAAGCTTGTCACAAATATGAAATTTATAAACATGTGGACGCATACAACATTCTCAGTCTCATTTCTGCAAAACAATAAAAGCTAACCAAAGGAAAAATACAGTTTCCTAATTAAACACTAATTACCAGACTGTCTTTCATATTTATCATTAAAGCAAATCTATTAAATAAATTTAAAGTTTTTAATGTATTTTGCAATAGTAGTAGGGCCTAGGAAATCATAACCATGGGGCTAAGTTTGAAAGATGATCAAATAAAGTATCTTGTAAAAGTTGAATGTAATTCTTGCCTTCCCAATGATGGATTTCTCATCTCCCATTTTGTGGTAGGGGCTGGTTTCTTTCAACATTGCCTAGTGATTAAGATAGCCTTTGAGGAAGGATGAAATCCCAACCTCATCACTTCCTAGTTGAAATGTTCAACCTTGGACAAAAATCGAATGATTCTATACTCAGTTTTCTTATATGAAAAATGGGAAAAATAACAGTGTCAACTTCACAGTATTGTTGTGATTATCAAATGAGAAAATGCATAATAAAATCTAAGAGTTCCTCCCGTAAATATTGTAAACATGATTTCCTTTCTTGTCTATTAATCTGAGTTGATTAAGTGGTTAAATAGAATAGTCATCTTAAAAACTGCTGAAAGTAATCAAATAGAAATATGACATTTACCAAAATCAATGGAATACACACACACACACACACATATATAAAGTTTGGCTCTTAGGAAAGAAAAAATCCTAAAAAGAGAAATTTTTGAAGGGAAAAATGAAAATCAGTCAATTCCTGGATGATTAGGATTCAAATCTGGGTAATATAAGTCACTGTATTTCAGCAACTCTTAACTACAATGCTCAGGCAATCAAAATGAACAAGATAGGTAACTGTGATGGAACCTTAAAACTTCTCTTATCTGGCAACTTGTTTAAACTCTTCTGAAACTTTAAGACAACATGGCAACATCAAAGAGAGTGCCAGTCTAAGCTCCTTGCAGGCATTTTTATGTTTAATAATCACAGCCTCACAATCAAACGCTATTTTTCACTTTTAGGGAAGATATATAGAACACTGAAGCTCAGAGAAGTTAAAGTATGTAAGGCCTAGAAATGTTAGTGTTGGTGCTGAGATTCAAATTTGGGAAAGACTAGATTCCAAAGCATTTACTCTTGAACATAGGATTGCCTAAAGTAACACACATGCAACAAAACAGTGAGAAACGCATCACAGCAAAAACAAGTGAAACAAAGCTCAGTATGCAAAGCTTATGCTTAATAGACTGTAGTTTGTTAGGTGAGATTCAGCTGAAAAGGAAACTGTGGCAAAGTCACAGTAAAATCACTAAGAGGGGACAGAAAAGAAAAAAAGCAGTGGTGGAGACAGTGACAATAAAGGGCAGAAGAAGTAATAGATGCTGCAAAGAGGATCTTTTCTGAGACCAGAGAGGAAGAGAGCAAGAAGCCATACAAATGGAATTCTATGGAAAAAAGGGCAATGGGCTGTCTCTATGATTTTTCATGACATTTTATTCCTCAACTCTGTGAGTAGGGAAGTGGGTTTTTAGAGAAGAGTAAGAAAAGCATGACCTATGTTTTAGTAGCATAAAAATTATGACCTTCATTTAGTACCATAACCCATTAATCACCCACAAAACTATTATCCAAAACCAGTAATTCGCTGATAATCCCAGGCTTTGCTGTAACTGTCATATAATTTCATTATACAAACAATGCTTTTGATTATCTTTACAATTTAACTATCCTCCCATGCCAGGTCATTTTGACCTTTATATTCTGAAGGTTTCCTCTATTGAGTACTTTATATTGCTCACGTCAATGAAGCATGTAAAAGAGGCATGTTTTTATGTAATTGAGATTTTAAACTCAAGAAAATTCAT
The DNA here is from genome assembly GCA_023783475.1 of Daubentonia madagascariensis. Lineage (NCBI taxonomy): Eukaryota > Metazoa > Chordata > Mammalia > Primates > Daubentoniidae > Daubentonia > Daubentonia madagascariensis. The sequence continues at coordinate 888,274 of JAKFHU010002088.1, forward strand.
AAAATGTTTGATCCATAACAAACTGATATCTCACTTTAAATATACAAAATTCGTGTAACTAAGTATATGTTCATTAAATATATAATCAAACCATCCGTTTATGCTATTTACTTTTAAAAAACCAAACTTAATTATTTTGCCTTGGGATAGATGTAGTCTTCATCTAACCAACAAAAAACGTAGCACCCTTTGGCCTTCTGTCATTTATTAAGGCTTTACAGTATTCAAATGAGAAAATGAGAAAAAAGTGAGCACTTTACCATAGGGAAAAATATATTTGAATTTATCACCTAATTAATCTATAATTACCATATCTATAATGCTACTGATTTGGAATGGTAGCTCAGGATACAAAGGCACAAAATAGTAAGTAAAGTAGCTATAAATATTTAGTCAACTTTAATTAATGACTCATAAATGACATTTTAAATTGTCTTTATCCAGTACTTCATCCTCCTTTAAATTAGTGGGAAGGGGTAGTTTAAATGTGTTGTAGATGACTGATACCTAATTATTGAAATGAAAATTTTGGAGCAGATATTGATTGGAAAATTTATAAATCGATAACATGTAATATGTAAATAGCCACAAAAATAAAAGGATGTGGAAAGGGATGATCATCATCCTAGGAGATTTCAATTAGAAAGTTTTAGGATGTTACCATAAAACTATTTTTTTTAATTTCATACCATATAGAATTACTTCACAAAGAATTTAGACTAAAAAAAGATGTGATATGAGATCAATAATCTGAGAAAATAAAATCTACTATAAAAATATATTTTCTCTAATTCTCCAAGGAAGATATTTTAAAAGGAGAAAAGGAATCAAAGAGTTTTTTGAAGTTTCACCAAAAATAAATTGAAGAGTCTTGGGATTTGAAGGTGAAGGATAGGGAACATTCATGTAACTTAGCAACAAGAAAACTACAATAGTTCTTTCAGAGTTTAGAAATTAAAAGTTCGTCAAGAGTAAAATTTTATATAGAGACAAACAGGCATAGCCTTACTCAAAAAGCTAAAAATGGTTCTGCTGTATCATCAAAAGAGTTATACCTTGTTTTTGTTTTGTTTTGTTTTGTTGGAATATCTGCTGGATATATCTCTCACAGGAGAGAGGTTTCCAGAATGAGTGTATCGTTGAACCCAATGGAGGGCAAGGAGAGCCATCTGGCTGCAGTTTATTTTTTCTCCTAATGGCAAACTTAATGTTTCTGATGCTCCTGGCATATAGAGAAACAAACTCTAGAATTTACTCTGCCAATAGGACTTTTAGCAGATGTTACTTCATTTGTTAAGTTGACAGCTTGTTTGCTTACACCTCCTCATGCAGCTGATGTTTCCACAGTGAATTTCGGGAATTTGAGAACGGCTCCATCTGTGTGGAGTGTGATCCGCAGTGTGAGAAGATGGAAGATGGCATCCTCACGTGCCACGGACCGGTAAGCCTGAAGACATCTGCAGTTGTGTGGGCTTATAGAGTAACATGTATGAATATTTTGTTATGTTGTTTTTTTGCTTATCCATCTATTCAATAGACATTTATAGGACGTTATGGGGAAATGTGTCTTATATTCTGCTCTCGAGATGCTTAAAGTTTAGTGGTAGGGATAAACTATTTTAAAATTCCATGTCATAAACATTTAGTCCCTAGATAATATATTTAAACAGAATTATAAGATATGGAGTGGTCCTGGAAGATTGCACAGCGTAGAAAACAGAGATACAAAGGTAATTAGATTAAATAATAAATATTGATATAATATAAATATGTATAAATTGTTATAGGAACACAAATGAAGAAGAAATTAATTCTATCTTTGGGATGGAATGTAGGATATCAAGGAAGGCCATAGAGAAGTGATGTTTGAGCTGTGCTTGGAAGAACAATCTGGAAAGAGGAAACATGTAAAGATATGCAAGTGTGAAGTTCATGTTGTATTTGGAGAAAACTAACATTCTTTTCCATGTTTAATCGTTTAACTATTACGGCAGTGTGAAGGGCAGTGGAAAGGAGGAGGAAGACAAGTACTCATAAACTAAAATCTAAAGCAGTGTGATATATGTTCACAATGTCAGGTTCCTAAAATAAAAAAATAAAAATAAAGCAGTGAGCTAAATATTATGGCAAAGAGAAGAATGGAGCTATGAGAATCAAAGGAAGGGGTTATAGCATCAGGGAAGTTTCCATGGATGAGGTGCAGTCTTTCTAGTCTTAGAGAGAAAATGATATTTATTTTTTAAATCTCCCTTTGGTTTCCATCATACAAGCTTTTTCTTAATAATGAGATCAGTATGAATTTGTCATTCCAAAGTGTCACATTCATCCTTCTTTAGAAAATTTCCAGGTTATCTCTGTTATTGAGTCACCTCTCAGTAATTTGGGGACGAACATTTGGGGCTAGGCAAGAGCTCAACATTGATCCATAAGAATTCATTTGAAATTTAAATAGTATTTATTTTTCTACCAGAGTGCTTATTCAGCACTTAATTAGCTTAGAAGAAAAATATCACTGAGCCCTCCACACTTCCATTAGGCCCCAATGAGCTGTTCTGGAACTTCATCTAAAGAAGGATGTGGAAAACTTGGACAGTTCAGAGGACTACCACAAGGATGATTAAGCTTGGAAAATCAGATCTCTCAGAGAGAAGTGGTGTTATTTGGCCTGAAGAACCAAAGTCTAAAAGGCAATTTAACATGTAATGACCTCAGAGTAAGTATGCAAAGGGCATATGCAGGTATTCTCTGTCTCCACTATGGACTGTAATGAAAAAATACAATTAATCCACAGCATGAGAAATGAGAATTATGAAAAGAATGTCATGAATCACAGGCAAGGAAACTTCTTTAATGGGCTGTTGAAAAGCAAGTTCTCAGAGTTCTTTTAAAACTAACGTATTTAGCTAACTTCTTTACTATAAGTCATAGAATTAAAAATAATTTCAGAGAAACTGAAACTTTAGAAATGTGTAATTAAAATAATCAAGAATTTGGCCATCTCATCAGAGCAATGCTGAGGATCATCATGTTTCCAGATCCAATCATAATGTATATTGAACATAGATTTACAGAAACACTCTTCAAAAAATTATGGGCAAGTGCCAAAAATTGCCTAATATTTTATTTGTGAATCACTATGGGTGCCAATGCACTGACATATCCTATAGATTTCTTACTATAATTTTCTAGATTAATTTTTTCTTCACTCATGTAATTTCCTATTTTTTCCCTTACCCCTTTTGTTTTGAATAAGCCTCTAAGAAACATCTTGTCCATTGATTTAGCAAATATTGTTTAGTATCTACTTTGTATCAGACTTCATCAGCATACCTGTTGCTGAGTTTTTACATTTTAGCAGGCTCAAAAATTAATATTCAAAAATATTTCTCAAAAATCACTACAGGTGCATTGTTTGAATATTTAACTTTTTCACATAAGTCTTTTCTCCATCTATTGCATTCTGTATATTGAAAATGAATTCAACTTATGATATTTTGACTTTTCTTGCAATTTTTACTTTTCAGAAAAATCAAATATTCTTATTAAGTAATACTTTTGGTTCAACTAATCCTATAGATAGAAAAATAATTTGCATAGAAGTAGAATAAGTGTATTCATTAATACACCATAATTTTTCTAAAGTAATTTCACGGGAAAGCTCTCCTATATGAAAATTTGATGTTTGCTTAACATCTGTATCAAAGCCTAACCTTCACTGAGAAAAGACCTCAATAACTGCTCCTCAAGTATGACTATACTAGTTTCAAGTAGGAGAAAGTTCAATGACCACTTTACCTACCAATCAAATCAGAATTAATATGATCATTGTGGATCATATTCATATTCGTGATTTAAAAGACATTATTGAGTGCCCTTTGTGAACTAGTTCTCATGCTAGGTATTTTTAATGCATTTTCTTTCATTGTCTTTTAGATAATTTTTCCCATTTTTCCAATGAGGAAATAAGCTCAGAGATATTAATTGAATTGCCTAATATGGTAGATCTATGGAATTACAATGTCAGCATCCTGTCTCAGGGTGCTTGACTGTCAGTCTCATGTTCTTTCTATTTCTCATGCTGCCTTCCGTTGTATAAAATTATGCAAGCGAATAACTTGTTTATTAATTTCTCCTAATTTGTATATTTTGGCAGTTTATTTGTGCATTCATTTATTCCTCAAAAGATTTGAGACCGCTTATAAAAATATACATTTAAGAAAACCCTAAAAGTCAATGTTCTTGCAAATGATAACTAAAAAAGAGTGAAAAATAGATTTTTAATTAACATATTTTTGTTGTGGAATGACAGCATTTATTGGGCCAGATAATTAAGATTATTACCCAGCACCAAAATTATCAATTGCTATGTCTGGAGATCAGAGAAGGCAGTAAGTCTAAGAAATAGAAAGTTCAGTAAGGCTGAAGAAAGCATGTGCGAAAGATCAGAGTACAGAATCAAGAAAACCTAAGTGATCAGTAATCCTTGAAATGCTAAACAGCTAAGAACACGAAGTCTTTTAGTAAAGGTGTCTGAAAAACTGGCATGGCTGAGCTCAAACAATGGCCCAGACTTTGCTTCCCTAGGGGGTGGCTTTCTTTCAGCCTTTACAATTCATACTAGGTTTTTGCCTGTATCTGGGGCCACATGCTGATTGTCACAACTAGAGACAGAGGCGGTTTTGTGTGCCAGGTAATAAGCTTGTATCACTTAGGATATCCAAGAGGTTCTAGAAGCTTCTCCATGAGACTGACTCTGTTACCAAATAGAGGGAGAAGTCATCAAAGCTATTTGGAAATCCCACTCCTGGTCTTATGATTTATTCTTTTGGAAATCACATTTTTGACCTGTTTCCCTAATGATAATAATTGATACGTATTTATGTTTACCAAGCGCTGTTACATCTGAAGCATGCAATCACTTTCTTCCTTTAAAATATAAAGAAATTGATCCTATAATGATTAGAAAGTTACTCCAAAATCAGCAAGTCAATAGGATATGGAGCTACAAGTTAACTATAGCAGTTCTGACTCCGTGTTTCTCACACTTTTCAATTCACTTTTTTCCCCAGGCAACAATGTCTTTAGTGTAATAAGGATAAAATTCTTTCTGGGAATATGATAGCTATATGCAAAATGGGATAATATCCTACTTAAATAAGACAGAAATCCAGGATAATGTGGAAAGGGACAGTTTTGAAATAAGGGAAGACCTCTGCTTTTATATCCTCATCTGTCTACACTTGGTCTTCTTTATTTTATTTTATTTTATTTTATTTTTTACAATTTTATCCATCTGCCTTACTTTCACTGCTCCTGTACAGTCCTATCAAGAAAAATAAGGGAGGAAATGTGAGAATAAAGAAAAGAAAAGAGAATCAGATAAAGTTGCAGGAGACCAAAATATAGGATAGAGAAGCAGCAAGAGAAGAAAAGGGATAAGGGAAGGGAACTGATTTTTAAAATATATTTTTATAAAAGCTAAAGTAGCTCTTAAAGTTGGGTTAATAAAGGTTGTGCTGCCATAACAAATCACCCCCATATTGCAGTAGTTTACAGAAATATGTTTACGTCTTTTTCATGTGATGTGCACTGCAAGTCTGGGAAATGTTCTAAGGCAGTGCCCTTCCCTGTGATGGACTAGGATTCTAGGATGCTTTTAATTTATGGGACTTCCATTTCTGCATGGGGTTTCTGAATCACGGTAACAGAAGAAGAAGGCTGGAGAGTTGAGAACTGGTGATCTCATGCATCACATCTAATTACATTTCATTGTCCAAATGAAGCCATACCTCATCTCTAGTGGGAGGGGAATTACAATCTTCCCACGTGGCTGGATGTAGAAGAGAATTACATACTGGTGAATCACAGTTTTGTCTCTTGTAGTAGCTTCCAGAGGAAAACATCAATTGTCACTGAGGAAAAAATGTGATGTTTCTATCAGGATATCGCCTCTCCCCTAATTGTCTGTCTAGAGTGTTGAATCCAGAGGTAGCTTAGAATTAGGGATAAAGAAGAATATTGCCTTCACCTCCATTTTCTATTATTGCATTTATCAATTAGTTCATTGCACCTAGGTTCTTAAAAGCTTTGGGAATACAATGAGAATACAATGGGACTACAATAAGCATCACACACCCATATATTTCTTTAAGTCTCTTTATTATGGAGATGAGATGGATACATTTCTTTTTTTTTTTTTAAGATTTGTCAGGACGTTTTTGTCAGCCTAGGACATTAGGTTTCCTCTCATGATCACACAATCAAATATAGTAATGCACCACATGATGATGTTTGGGTTAATTATGGACCCAAACATACATACCCATACATACATATATGATGGTGCTCCCATAAAATTATAATACTGTATTTTTATTGTACCTTTTCTATATTAATTATGTTTAGATGCACAGATACTTACCATTGTTTTATAATACAATTGCCTACAGTATTCAGTACAGTGGACAGGCTATATAGGTTTGTAGCCAGGGGCAATAGGCTATACCATATGGCTTAGCTGTGTAGTAGGCTACACCATCTAGGTTTGTGTAAGCACACACTGTGATGTTCATACAATGATGATATCTCCTAATGACACATTTCTCATAACATGTCCCTGTCATTAAGTGATGCATAACTGTGGTTAAGAGATGCTTAAAAAACAAAGAAGAACCAAAAATAATTTATCTTATTGCATTATACTTAAAGATTAAATATGAATTTAATTTTAGCTTTATGACTTTTTAAATCTTTTGATTTCACCTGGACATTATTTTATATTACAAGAACTTAAGAAAAAAATAATTCCTAATTTTTAATTCAGATTATAACTGCCTAATTTACTCATAGTAAGTTTTAGTCTGAGTTCTGCAAGGAGACATCACCATGTCTCTTGTCTTGTACAATAAGTCATGCCACAGTAAGTCTGAACACACTTGCACAGTAAATGATTCTGTATAATAGACAGTATTACGTGCCTAAGTACCCATAAGCAGGTGTTAAAATTGGAAGCATGTGAAGTATTCTTTTTTGAGAGGAAATAAGAAGTTACCATTAGCAAACTCCTCAGGTAGAATAGGGATTAGGTTTTATAGGCTTACTTTTTTCTTTTATTTTTGTTTTTTTTTTTTTAGCTCTGAGCCTCACATAAAGGTAGTGAAATAGGTGCCTGATTGAACCTCACTAGTCTCAGGATTTCTAGAAATCTCTTCCTGATTGCTTTTTCTTCTTGACACCATAATTCTTCATTAGCAGACTTCATTTTTTAATTTTGAAAATATTATATTTCTTGATATCCTGATGCCTAATATAACCAATTTGTAATGTCTGGCTGCTTTTAGATTAACATTTATTTAGGGATATAAGGCAGATTCCCCTGATCTCCACAGTTCCTACATAATAAACAGTTCTGTATAACTTTGTGCTAACTCTTGGCTCCCAAATTCTCATTGTTTATAACTATAAACCTGATAGAATTGTCTCCCTGTATACATACTATATCTTATTTATGTCTTTAATGTGAACCGTAATGATTGTTGAGTCCTGTGGACATAGACAGATGTTAGGGAGAAATGAGTCAGGGGAAGAAGTTCCATGTTCAAAAAGGAGAATTAAAAGTAAATTTCAAATAGGTAATATTCAGAACAGCTGAATATGTGAAAACATGGGCATCTTCTAGGAAAAACAGCATTCTAAATGTTCTAAATTTTCTTTGAACTGAGAATATCAGATCATTTCTTTCATGCTTACTATCCACTGCACCAGATCCAAACCCTTTTTATTTTACAAAATTTTTAGATGTTTAATATTATTTTTAAAGTTAATTTTGTTATGATTTTAAAATATATTTTCATATTATTATTGTTTATTAGCATTATATTATAAAATTGATGTATATTATAAACATAAATATATAAAGTGAGTTAGTTCTACTTAAATTTTTCACGCTCATATTTATATTACCTTCATCCTTGGATTAGTTTCTCCATGAAGTTTTTATTTGTATGTATCTGCTTTATTATTATGGAGTTTTTGATAGTTGCTCATCAGAATATGCATTTATATAGTTCTCAGTATTTTTCTGTGATTTACAAAAATCCCTATAAATAGACATGACATGATTTTTAGCATTATCATAAGCTGATTTGAGATAAACAATAACTTGGAATTATTTTTATTTGCCTAAATTGCCTAATTCCTGAAAATTACCATAGTAAATTTTAAAATTTATCTTACAAATAAAGTCATTATACAACCAAAGGCAAATTTACATCCCACTTTTATATGAAATTCAGTGTTACTTAATTTCTATTGTATCCTTCTTATTAACTATTTAGTAAGAGTATTCACATATTCCCAGTGATGATGATGAAATACCTCCAGGGAATATCTGTTATTAACAAATATTGTTGCACTGTAATATCACTAGAAATAAATCACAAGAAAAAAGTACTGATGTCCTTTTGAAAAAAATCATCGGACAATTTTTCTGATCGAATTAAAGCACATTAGAGGCATGACATAGAAATCAATTGACCCAGGAACTGCTTATTTCAAAAAGGAAAATATTTCAAGAACACATATGTTATTATAATGTTTTCACACATATAGGGTATCAAGGTGAACTTGAAGACTCTCCTTAGTGTTATTTGTACTACAATAGCTACGTCCACATTTGTACTACTAAAAATGTTACCCAGTTCCCTAGAGGAAGATTTGTTACCTACTGAAGTCTCAGTAACTACAACACATGAGTACATTCCAGAGGAAACAGCACCCACTTTCTTCTCCTTTTCTTTTTTCTTTTTTACATTTCAGGGACCTGACAACTGTACAAAGTGCTCTCATTTTAAGGATGGCCCAAACTGTGTGGAAAAATGTCCAGATGGCTTACAGGGGGCAAACAGTTTCATTTTCAAGTATGCTGACCAGGATCGGGAATGCCACCCATGCCATCCAAACTGCACCCAAGGGTAAGCATCCTTGCTGGCCAAGGACTCAGCCTCGTGTATGTTGCTAATCAGAAGGTACACACGTGCATCTTTATCCCTGATGCTGTCTCCTAACTATAAGAACATTCTCATAAAACTCTATTTATCTTTATATTTAACATGTTGTTTTTAAGAGAAATCCTGTCTAAGAGAATGATTTAAGAAATCAAATTTGTACCCTCTGAAATATTTCTGCTTAACATTTACATATAACCACTCTATTGACACCATCATGAAGGTATACTTTGGATGCAGTATAGAAATTCTTCCAAATTATAATGGAAATTCAAGATATCAGAAAAGACAAGTCAGTAATCATACTTTTGATATTTGTGTTTTTTAAATCTTTAATAGAGGTTTTTTGTTCTGTTTCTTTGTTGTCGCAGTCAGCTTAAAGTGAGGCTGTCTCTCTGTGGTAAATACTACCTTACATTACTCCTTCAAGAAAATATGAATGAAGGTAGTGCTGGCAGAAAAAAAATAGAGGAAGCTAGTGATATGTATATTAATGAAATAACTAGTACATTTTGCAAAAATAACTTTGTTACAGGTTATCCGATAGCCTAAAATTTCTTTGACTGATATAAGACAATTCAAAGACTGGTAAATGTTTTTCTGTTTTTCAAAAGAATGCATTGTGAAATAAATATTAATTAGATTATGTATGATATTGATAACAGTTGAATAACAAAGACACATTACAGAAAGAAGAAAAGCACTGAACTGTAAAAGAAATGTTACTTATCTAACAAATTCCAACAACTATTTCTTAAAAGATGAAAAAATCTATTTTAGTAAGGATTTTTCTTTTTCTTTCCTCCAGAAAGCATATAATTTTAGGACTGAGAGCAGTTTCACATACTCTACCTTCTTCCCATCCATAAAACCTCTTCTCCATTGTGAGTGCCCACAGGCATGTGCACGTATATATACAGACACACACATACTTGTTGTTGAGAATCATCTTGGGTACTTTATATCTGGCAGGAAAGTATGCGATTCTATAAAGAGATTTTTCTGCCAGATTAAGGGCTAGCTGTTAGGGGATATTGAAGAAGTTAAGCAAGCAACCTCATTTCCTGCCAAGAAAACATCAATTTGCAGATGCTGCTACCATTTCCTGCAGGTCAAGAAATCTGTTTAAGTCACTCTGTGAAGTGGCAGGTCCTCAAAAGGTAAAGTAATATTCTGCCATTCAAATTCAGATTCAGCTTGGAAGAGCTAACTGCCAAATCATTGGCTTCCACATGAACACATAGGTTGAAGACACTGAAATAATCACACAGATACTTTGCTTCAAGAAAACTAGAAGTAATAAACTGCTCCCCTTGTGAGTTTTTGGCACACTTGAGTTAAGAATATGTTATGAAAAAACAACTGGTACTGCTGGAGCAGAAGAGAGAGTCAGCAACAGAAAGAGAAAACTTTGCCTGCTAAAATCATCCACAAGAGGATTTTATTGTTTTGCAGCTAAAATTAAACCAGTAAATTATTCAATATAATGTTGATGTCAACAGCTGTTGCCATTCAAAATGAGACCTTTTGCTGTTTTTGCAAATCTAATTACAGTGAAGCCATTAGGGAAACGAAAGTGAGATCCCAGAGCTATAGTCTGTATGTGTGGCTGGTGTGTCTTCCTCTCAGTCCTTTTAAATCATGATTATGTAATTAAAAAAAAAATATATAGTGGGAGGAAGTAGAAATAGGGAGCAATGAAGAGAGATCGACTTACCGTAGCAGCAAAATCTGGATATTAGTTAAAAGGGAGGATGAAGGCTTAATAGGGAACAAATCTCATCAGATCATTTGAAACTCCAAGTAAATAGAAAGAAATATAATTTTAGCAAATTAAGGCTGCAGAATTATGGTGAGACAGAATCTGAATATTCTACTCCCCAGCATCTTCCAAGGTAAATGTATTCTCTAATGACTGACTGACTCCTCAAGGATTTTTGGTTTTGTTTTCATTTAGCTTTCTGCCATCCTTTTTCTAATAGCCTGGACATCGTTATGTTCACTCACTTCATAAAAGTGCTATGGTTCCAGCCCCAGAGTAAAAGTTACTCCCCAAGAGTGAAAATCCTAAATTCTAAATCCCCATAGATAGTCTGCTGGTGTACAACCATGTGCTTTGAGATCCTTTACTGAAGTGATGAGGTGTTCTGTGCAGTCGGTCCCTTCTTTGCAAATTGTGCACGTTGGGATATGATCTTTCTCTAGAAATATCACAGGGGCAGTGGGGATGATGGGATGAGTGACTATCTTTGTTCTTAAACTCATGTTAGTAACTGACCTATCAGTAAGTGTGAGTTCACCAGGCCAGCTCCGCTTTGGAAAACAGCTTTTCTTTTCCTAACATGCCAGTATTATGTCAGATAATTCAAGAACCGAGTTAATGGAAATAGTCTTTCAAATCACATTTTTAAGAAGTAAAGTTCTTACTTTGAACACTGTTTAATGATTTTCTGAATATAAAATTATCTGTGCAATACCTCAGAAGCACTTTTACTACTCTAAAAGTACATTAAATGTATTGGCTTTAACAAGTTCTTCAGATACTTTTAAAATAGGTTATCCATTTAGGCCCTATCAGAAGATTATTCCTAATATCCCTAGAGGGAAAAACAATGGCAACAACAACAACGTTGCCTCTTCTTGTCTTGACTTAAACAACTCTTATTCTAGCAGCCTTTCCTCATTGTTTTCATTCTTCAACCGCGTTAAACTGGATGCCTGCTCTGCATTAGACACAGCGAGAGCAAGTTAAGAAACAAGCAAGACGCAGCTCTTGACTTCTATGAACTCACAATCCAGTGCATTTGTACTCTTTAATTTGTATCCTCTATTAGACACCAGACCCTTCTCCACAGCATTTTGAAATGATGAGCAAGACCTAAAAACTTAGGAATGATATTCATATGTGAAATTAACAAGACAGGAATTTTCAAAGACTTGTAAACTAAACTTAGCATGTAATTAAATGGTAGTGAGGGTGGCGATTATTGTTCCCTCACAAATACCACTTGAGTCCGTGCTAATTTAATGTCAATTTAATTTTGGTTTTGTTTCAAACCAAACCTACATTTGAGACTTGAATTGGAATGTTTATTTCATGGGGAATCTTTTAAAAACCTCATTCCATGTTTTTGTGAATATTAGAATCATAATTTCATATTGTTAAGTCTCACATGTGCCTTAATCTTATTTATCAATCGTTTTAAATTTATATAATGAAAAAGTTTCCATTGATGGAGAGAAGGAGAGAGGGAACTACTTGTGGAAGTATTAAGTCTATAAACTTTCAATGGGAAATCTTAAAAACTTCCTCCATTTCCATTTCAAAATTTAAGGACTCTGTCAAAATATCTAAACTGTGTTGATTATATGGGTACATCAAGGTACTTATAAGTCATTATGTACCAACAAATGTTAAATACACCTAAACATTCAGAACTCCAGAAATCATTTTGGAGTCTGTAAATTAGACATATTATGGTTTCTTTTACTGATCGTTCTGTAAGTATACTTTGGAACACTAATTTTTTTCAGAATTGTATTATTACACATGTTGATTTGATCCCTTATTTGTGATTTTGACTTTTTAAAAATTTAATGTTTCTGTTATTCTGTGATCTTGCTGGATGGATGCAAATTGCATATGCTAATTAATTGCTTATATAAAGCACAAAAACTTGAAGTGCAATATACATCTTTAAGTATACAATAGCTTGTATTTAGAAATTTTCCTCAGTCTCTCCCTTCCATTTCCCCTTGCCTCTATTTTCCTGTCTCCAATTTGCTTCTTGACTCACAGAAACCTAAATTCTAGAGACCATGACATGACAAGTAAAATTATCTCAGGAATTCTTATTAGACTTCTCTGCATTTCACACTGATAATCACCCCCTCTTTCTTGAAATTCTTTTCTGATTTGGCTTCCATGACACTGCAGTTAATTGATTTTACTCAATTATATTTTCTCATGCTTTTAGTACGAAGAGCCAATCTTATTTCATATGCTACTGGTGGTTTTTGGGTTCCAATCTTCAGCCTCTCCTTTTCTTACTTTAGATATCTTCTTCTGCCATCTACCCACTTGCATGGCTTCAGCCTTCTCCTGCATGGTATTTCACACCTGGTCATCATATTCATGCTTTCTTTCTCTGCTTAGCAACAGACTCATCTTTCCAACTGCTGGGTAACATTTCTACCTCTATGCAGGACAACCACACTAAACTATAGGTACACGAACCTGAAATTATCAACCCCTCCTCCCCTAACGTATGCACGAAGAAACATGTTCTTCCTCTAGGATTCTCTCAGGAATGGTACCACTATTCTCAAAGCTAGAAATATAAATCATTTTTAACTCTGATCCTTGTATGTCTTCTAACTTAATCTTTTTTTTTTCCCCATACCTTTTGAGGCATTTCTTGAATCTGTCCCTTTGCCACTTTCCCAGTTACCATTTCCCTAGTTTAGTCCGTCATATCTTACATGGACAAAAATAGTGTTTGTGGCCAAAGAAGCCTACCTGGCTCCCAGCGGACTAGCCTCCACAGGGCAAAGGGATGCGAAGATGTGTATATATTTAGAATATAAATCTAGCAGTCTCACTGTTTCTTTAAAACCCTACAGTGATTTCTATTAAGTTTGCTACTAAGCAAATAGTTACCAAAATCTGGCTTCCATCTAATGCTCTAGCTTCTTTTTTTCCTCTGCTGTCTCATATTTTGTTCTCCAACTATTAAGAATTGTTTGTAATTGTTCATATACACTATACATTGCTTCAGATCTATGTTTTTGCTCCTGCTGTTTCTCTACCCTCAGAAATCTCTGCCACCCCAACCCCAGCTCTCAGCACCCTAGGCTTCATCTTCCTACTGCCTTCAGGAGGGTTACCATGACCTCCCGGGGCTGGACTAGGTGTACCTTCTCCACACTCCCCTAAAACACTTTTTCATGTCTCTTATTAATTTATCACATATACAATACACATCTGTTTATGCATCCGTCTCCTTCATTAAGTTCTGAGCTCACTGAAAATAGGAAAGTGTCCAATTCATCTTTTTTCTCCCTCCAGCTCCTAGAACAGTAGGAATGCTTAGTAGGCATGTAACACAATTTTTTTTAATAGATGAGACTCCTTCATTATTCACACTTTCCCCTTAAGTTGAATTTTACTTTTGAATATTTTTTATCTTTCAAGGGTTATTATAAAGACAGATTGCAAACTAACCACAGCCTTGTAGATTCTCACTTGGAAATAAAATGTAGACTATTAATTTTACAAAATGACAATACTGTATAAAAAAGCATTTTGAAGAAGATATAATAGGAAAAATAAGTTCTTCAGAACAGAATAAAAAGAAAACTATATAACACGATTTGAAAGCTTTTTGGCAGTTAATTTTCCATTTTTAGAAATGGTTTTGATTATGGATTATGCATAATACCAATTCAATGCTATGTACTCCAGTTATTTCCCATTTGCTTGCTTTTTCAAAGACTTTTATCACAGGTATATTTCCCATATTTCTGTATGTTAAAATTTGTCTGTGCTGCTCAAAACAATCCTCAAAACAAAAACAAAAACAAACCAATTTTCCAGTTAGTAGTAATGTTATTAGCGATATTGATGAAGCAGAGAGATAGTAACTTAATTGTTATTATCGATAAGTTATATTAGTTCACCAATGTTTAGAGTTATCTAAAAATATAATGGATATTCTGGCCTTATATTGGGTAACTTTTTACCTCATTATATAATGATCTTAACTTCAGCTCCTTTTTAAGTTTTGAAAATTAAGAGTTTGGAAAAAATATATAATCTTTATTACCAGCCAAAGTAGGCAGTTCTAGATGTAATAGCTATAGGAGGAATCTCGATAATGACCTGGAGCTATCTATCTTTGATGGGAAAAAAGGGAAAGTAAAAAATTCAAGTACAATGGAAGATGAAAGAAATAATACTTCTATAATATTTCAAAATGAAATTCTAGGGACTGTACATTAGAATTCTGTGTACTTACATAATTCCATTTAAATGTTAATCTCAGTGTATTCTTTAGTTACCTGGGTCTCAATTTATTCATTACTTTGCAGAGTATTTCTTTATTTGTTGTTGTTTGAGTTCATTGTTCTGGCAGGTTAAAAACCTCTTTTTGTTTGCATGTTATGGCACTGCTATTTTAAAAGAGAACGTCAAGATAAAGCACAGTATGGTGAAACCAGTTAATTTGCTTTTTAAATAAATTTGTGTTTAAAGATAAGGATGTTTTAAGACAGTCACAACCAAGAACCAGAATAATGTGATTATATGAAGTATCCATGAAAATAATATTAGAGTATGTTAACTCATTTTCTGCCAAAATAAATCTTTAATGGGCATTAAGCATCAGGTTATTATATTATATTGAATTGCTCATGTTTCCTTTTTATTGATTTTGTTTTTTACTTAAACTTAAAGGCTTTTGGAAGAAACCATATATATTAAAACAATTATAGTCATTAAAATATCAAGTTATTCATCAAGACATATAATCATGAATGAGGCAAATGAATTGAAAGTATTAGAAATGAGCTGTGTGTGTTTGGAAGTTATCCACAGAACCAGGGTAACATTTCCTCTGCTGTGGACATGTTTCTTTGCATTCCACTTGGGTGGTAATTGCAATTCATTTCTGTGTATCCATCAAGCAATAATCTTCTTGCTGGCTTGAAATCCATGGTGTTCCAAAAATCGTCTAATAATTATAATTAAGAATTTGACACAATCAGTATTTATTTTACCGATTCTTTAGAAAAATGACTAATTTTTCTTTCCTTGTATTTTTTTTTAAATTTGCATCTTCTGCAGGTGCATAGGCTCAAGTATTGAAGACTGCATCGGCCTGATGGATAGGTACTTGGTGTGCTTGCTTCCCCTGTTCTTCTTCCGAGGCTCCATGTGTGAGCACTGGTGCATGTGTGTGCATGTCACTGTGGATGGAGAGTGATGTTTTCTGTTCTGTAATTGCCTGCAGGTGTAACGGTCCCACTAGTCATGACTGCATTTACTACCCATGGACGGGCCATTCCACTTTACCACAACATGCTAGGTAACATCTACCATGTTTCCATTTTGTCGCTCAAATCCTTTTCCCAGTTATCATGGATAAAAAGTACTAACCAGTTGGGTTAAATTTGTAATATAGTAAATTAGAGAGTTTTGAAAGGAGAAAAAACACTTTCCTTTTCAAGCCACCTTTCTTACCTCTTTTTCCTTCATTCATTATTATTTCAGAGTCCTAATTGGTAATGACATTGATTTTGAATTTTGTATACTTTAAACAGGATTTTGAATTATTAATATAGAACTTTAATAGAATATTTTTGTTCTTAACTCTCTAGATTGCATGATTGCAAAAAGAAATATTTTTAAGAGAGGAACTGGCAAAAGTTGATCTATGTTTGTAAGATGTTTGTTATTTGATTCAATTTGTGATTTTACATGATTTTGAACTGGTTGGTATATTCTCTGGGTACACGAATTACCATAGACTAAAGGCAATATAGAAAATATTTTGTGCAGGTAAAAGTATAACTTGGAATTAAAAAATAAAACATATTACTCATTTTCACACAAAAACCTATACACTAATGTTTATAGTGGCTTTATTCATAATCACCAAAAACTAGAAACTACTCAAGTGTCCTTCAGTGGTGGCACATATCAAGCTGCTGATACACCCAACAACATGGGTGGATCTCACATATATTACACTAAATGGTAGAAGCCAGACTTTATACATGCTGTACAATTCCATTCATATGGCATTCTGGAAAAGGAAAAACTACAGGGACAAGAAGTCAATGTTGCCAGGGGCTGGAGGTTGGGGGATGAATTTGACTACAAAAGGGCAGGAGGGAATTTAAAGGAATAATGGAACTTTATGTCTTGATCATGGGAGTGGTTGCACAAATGCATGTGCTTATCAAAAATTGTAGAACTGTACATTTTACTGTATATAAATTATACCTCAATAAACCCAATGTTTAAAACATCTCATAAAACATTTCCTAAATAGGAAAATAATAACTTTACAATCTTATGTAAAAATATTATTAGCTTTACTTGTGAAACAAATTAATTACATGCTTTTGGAGGAGAGAAAGTAGTGGTAAAATATAATTAGCAAAATGAGAATTTTGGATGAAATATTGCCTTTTAACGTAGACTTTTATATTAAAATATACATAGTGTAAAAGCACACAAAACATATTTATAAAGCTTAGTGAATTTCTCAAAATAAGACATTTGTGTAACCATTAGCCAGATCAAGAAACAAATACTAACAGAACCCCCAAAACTCCATTGTATGCCATTCCAGTGGTAACCACTGTCCTAAATGTTAGCACCACAGGCTATGTTGCCTGGTTTTTAACTTTATATAAATTTAGTCATAGGCCAGGTGCAGTGGTGGCTCATGCCTCTAATCCCAGCACTTTGGGAGGCTGAGGCAGGAGGATCACTTAAGGCTAGGAGTTTGAGACCAGCCTGGGCAATGTACCACAACCCTGTCTCTACAAAAAGTTAAAAATAAAAATTAGCCAGGCACAGAGGTGCCTCCTGTAGTCCCAGATACTCAGGAGGCTGAGGTAGGAGGACCATTTTAGCCTAGGAGTTCAAGGTTACAATGAGCTATGATGGCCACTGCACCTCAGCCTGGGCAATAGAGCAAGACCCTGTCTCTAAAAAAAAAAAAAAAAAAAAAAAAATTAAGTCATACAGTAAGTCATACACTTTGTATTCTATGCTTCTGGTTTCTTTTGCTAACTATATTTATGAGATTCATCTATGTCACTGAATTTAGTCTTAATTTCTTAATTCATATATTATTGCCTTTAAATATGTTTTAATGATCAAATAAGTGATATATCATCTTACTAAATTGTTTTTTAATTAAATAAATAGAGAAATTAAATTATAAAAAGGAAGTACATGCTAGAGTTAATTGATTTATACAACAGTGGCACTTTGATGTTTGGGCAAAATCAAGACGAGTTAATATAGTTGTTTAGAGCAAGGTTAAAATTATGAGAAAAAAATGAGAGAGAGAGAGAGAATGAGAAAGCATAAGGCTTAAAGCACAGTTTTACAAGCCAAGGTCCATCTTAGGCTGTTCCTATAATTATAAAATACTTTTCCCCCCTTAAGAACTTGGTCGAGTCTCTGTACTATCACTTTGAAGAGTTTTTTCATATTTGTTTTAATGATTTTCTTAAAATCATTCCAATGGACTAGTTAGAATAGTATGGTGAAGTGTGCTGTCTCTGGAACCAGGATCTAGCATGTTTCGATGTGTGACCATTAGTAAATTTCTTAAGTTATCTAAGCTTCACTTTCTTCATGTATAAAATAGGAATATTACTGTTCATGAATTGATTGTAAAGATTGAATGCATCCTTAGAACACTGGCTCCTAGAAGTCACTTAATAAATGTTATTATTTATTATTTCTCTATGTATCAAGGATTCTCAAACCTTGGGAATGGGAGAACATGCCTCCCAGGGAGAGGAGATGAGTCTCTGTGGTCATCCAGGACCTTTTGGTGGGCTCCTAGAAGAAAGAGAGGACAGTTCTCTCTCTTTACCTTGGGACTCATTCATAATGAGGGCCACCGGTACTGATGGCTGTAAGATATAGGCTGGTATTTATAGGTAGGGAATAGGTTAAAATGACAGAGATAGATCGCTTGTGGTTTTTAATGCTTCTAACTGAGGTTATATGACTCAAAATCATAGTGTATCTTATTATTATTATTGATTTAATATTTTAAAAATTTATACAAAAGCATTATTGGAATTCTCTGTCTTCCATACCGTGTAATTCTCAGACTAAAACACCTAATTCAGATTACCCTTGTCATAAATAGGTGACCATGACCAGTAATTGTGTACAGATAATACAGTAAGCCCATCATTCCTAAGAAAAATCACCTGTGTCCCATTGTACAGGAAAAGAGCAAGCATTCTTAAATGTGAATGCCTGGGTTCAAATATTGGCCATGCCATGTTTCTTATCTGTAAAATGGACATGATAATGGTAATGTTTAAATTGAGAATTCTTATACCTCATGAGATGGGTGTGAGGATTAAGTGAGAGAATGCACAGGAGCCATTCTATAGTGTGTGTTCATTGATGGTAGTTGAAATATTGGCATAATAATCTCGAAAATCTCGAAATTAGTAATTTATGTATCAGTAGAGCACTAATCCAATAGGTTAGTGACTATGCAATTGTCATACCAAGTTTTGGTATGCAATTGACATACCAAAACTTCTCAGGGTGTAATCATTTGAATTTTGCATGAATCTTCTAAGTGCAATGCTTCCAAAGAATTGGTAGCAGATATCTTATCATTCCTTTCGGAGAACTCTTGATGTCTTTAATAATACATGTTTTGAACTTAAATATAAAGCAATATGACTTTATTTTTCAATTGTATTGACTTGTCAGAATTAATTGACTTTGTCAGGGGCTGTTTATAAGGCAGTTTGAAATTTACATGAAGGATTTAGCCTGGATGTTTTAAAGAAGTGTTTATGACCATGGAGAATTTTGACACAAATTGGGTGAGAAGGGAAAGTAGCAAGTATCTCCTTTTTCAGGTCCTTAATCTTGCAGTAAATGCTCACCTCTCTGAGGTGGGTGGGTGTACATGTCACTGAAAGCAGAGGGCTAGTCTAGTAATATTTTAAGTCATTTTCCATTTTAAATTTCATCATAGTATTTTAAAGCTTCTGTCAATTGATTAAAGTGAATCTTACATAATAGGAGGACAAAAACACAATTGCAAATAATTGTTTTAAGTTTCATAAACCATAGTTTAACTGGGAGATTATCCAAATGCTTAGTTCTCTTTTGTCACAGTAAATTACATTGAGCATGTCAATGTGGCCATTTCTAAATCTTCAGAGTTCATACTCCCTACCGCCCCATTATGCTGTATTCTGTTTCCTAAACCAGCAGGAAAAAAGATTGAAGATTTAAATGAAAACAGGTGAAATGTTTCCAATCTTGATTGACTTTCATTTTCTAAGCAATGTTATTCTTTCCCAAGCCTGCAATTTGTGAATTGGTTTTCCACACTCCATTTACATTACAGGCTGCTGCTGGAATTTCTTTCAGGAAGATTGGATAGGATAGAATAGAATTTTTTTTTTTTTTACCTTTAGTCTCCTGGAATATGCTGCTTATAATGAAAATAATACTTGATATTTTAGAACCTCTCCCTACTTTCCTTATCTGAATTAAATGCCTTAAAGATAATATTTACCTTTAATAGTTTTCCTTTTCCATCAAAAATCCTATAAAAATATGTTCAGGAAGTTTATTATTGTTTTTTGTATGTTATTTATTTTAGCTTGCACAGATGCTATTTTCATATATGTTCTTATAGAACAAAATGTTAGATTCTATTCTATTTTAGATTCTTTGTCAAATATATATCCAAAGTTGTTTTTTTTTTTAAATCCTAATCTCTTATTCCTAAATTTGTTAACCTCAGTAAACAAAGGCTCTATTGGCAAATCATTGCTTTATGTTAGTGATACAAAAATGTAAACTAACAATTCTTTTTAAATTTGTGAGAGAAATTATTAAAACTACAAGATATCTGTTCAAGCATTTTTATCTGGCTACTTGCTCAAATTCAACTATTCTAGGTGCTTCACAATATAAAATAAAGTAATAGAACTCAGTTTAATTCTCTAAATCTCCTATGGGCAGTAATTTGAAACATTTGATATTCTTGTCACATTTTAATGCCTGTGTCATACTTTTACTTTATGGTATAGTGGTTATTACCTAAGAGGTCACATAACAGTTTATGCTTTAGCAGCGTAGCCCACGCGTGATACGTGAGAGAGATGATGTGATATTCTTGGCACCACTTTCACAAGTGGCACAGTTTTTTTCCTTGTTTGTTTTGCCCCCAAGGAACTTAGTTCATAACTTATGTCCAAATCAAATGGTCAAAATCGCCCACAGGTGGTTACGTCAGAGGAGTGGCGGTTGTATTACGAGCCCCAAATCCAATGAATAAAAGTACGTAGCCTTTCCAGTACAAGTCTACACTTAGTCCGCCGCGCTCTGTGTATGAAATTTACTTTTGAATTAAAGAGAGTTTGAAGAGATGAGGGAGAGTGTGAGAAACTCTTTTTCCAGATTATCTTTATCCCACACTTCGCAGCACCCAAAACACCCAAATTATCAGAGAATTATAAGGGAAGAGTAAAACATCTCAGCTCAGTGATTGTTAATTACTGTTCATATAGTTCAAGTGGTTACTTTAAACAAAAGTATTTAATATCACAAAGTTGCACGAGTGGCTTTGACATTGATAGAAAAATGCTCATACATTGTTACCAAAGCCTTTAGAGATCCTAGAAATATTAATATTATATTCAAACTCACTAACTGTAAAAATGTGACCAGAAGAATCCACACTTAGGATTGAAAGTCAAAAGAAGTTCTTAAGAGCATTGACTTTATGACTAATAGAAAGTCTAAAGATAGCACTTATTAAATTGTAGAGATGTTGATTATACTAGTTAAGGGTCAAAGCAAAAAATTCAATGGGTAGAGTGAACTATTATAAATACTTATCTTTCATTCTTTCCCATGAGCATATTTTTATGGCATAGAAATTATAATGTTGTATAATTATTAATATCTGATTTGGAATGATGTCAGGATTGCCTATAGCCTATTATCTCAAATATTTAAACATATTGAAATTAACTACTGACAATCTGAGATCTGTTATTAGAAATAAAAGCAAAAAAGAGGTAGATATTCCTGAAGCCTTGGCTCCTCTCTTTAGACAGATATTTATAGTTTTAAAAGTGCTTAGTATGTGCTATTCCAAGATTTGACTGCTGGCATTCTTTTCTTATAAAGTACAACTTAGAGGTATGTGTACATTATCAGGATGTACAAATTAAACATATAAACTCTTTGCACACATTTCTGTAGATGGGATATATAGAGATATATTTGACAATATATAAAGGTAGAGGTAGGTAGGATTATATACCTACCTACCAGAAGTAGGTATATACTATACCTATTATATACCTACCAGAAGTAGGTAGGTGTATAATCAAGGATATATGCTATATTTGATAACTCTAATCATTTCATAGCATATTATTTTGAAGTCATTCAACTAATAGCATTTGGGCACTGACGAGATGAGAAGGCATTGCCTTAGCACTCAATACTTTACTGACAACTTTTATGTCAGACTTTAGCAGGGGGCCGGGTTAAGTTTTTCAGTTGCCATTTTTTTAACCTGCATATATAATTTATTTAACATATTTACTTCTTAGTCCTTTGGAAAGTATAACGTAATTTCTCTTTACTAGGAATTTTCTTGGTTATTTTGCCATATCTGCAACTTTGTCATATAAGATCACCTTTATGTCTGAGAGATAAATTGGTCATACTATCTTCAAATAATTTATCCCAGTCTTGCCTACAAAGACCCTGAAGCAAAAAATAAGGTATTATCTTAGAACTACAACCGGGGTGTTATTTGGAAATTTATATAGTATAAGGTAAAGTCTCTATGTCCACATTGGCTCCAGGTGCTCAGTACTTCATTAGTGAGCAGTACCTTAGTAATATAATTCTGATTAAGGTGCCCCCAGGTTAACACCAAATTTATGGTCTTTTCCTTAAGTCATCAGACTAATGAGTCTTCCCTAAGATTGCTCTAGACCTACACTGTACAATATGGTAACCACTAGCCACATGTGGTCATCGAGCACTTTCAGCACAGTTAAAACAAAGTGAGATTCTCTGTAATTGCAAAAAGTACAATTTTTGAAGATATAGTATGAAAAAGGGAGTATAAAATATCTCATTAATAATTTCTTATATTGATTGCATGTTAAAATGTTTAGACAATGGATATATTGGATAAATAAATAAAATTTTATAATTAATTTCATCTTCTTAAATATGTTTACTAGAATATTTTAAATTACTTAGTTAGCTTACACTATATATCTGTTGGACAACACTGCTCTAGCCCAGTCATTGTGAAACTTTGATTGAATATTCACTTTTAATAGTTTTACACACAATAAGAACAGTGGAAGGAATGCTTTTGCATACTCACGGAAGGGTGTTTATTTCATCACCTTCAAGAAATTATAGATGGGATGAGTCAGACAGATCCAAGGAGAAAACCTCTGTTTGCCTGAACCCATTGCACATATCTGCATCTTTCTATGTGCACATAGCTCATATAAATTTCTACAAGAGAGGACTAAATTATTATAATTTGGGTCTGCATTTAGAATTCCCAGTATCACCTACTTTTAAAATTGAAAATTACTTTAAGAGTTGGGATTATATTGTACAGACCCTCTTAAAATTGTGTTTTATAGCCAATATTTCTATTAAAATATTGTTTCAACTTTTGTATGTCACAAATGAACAATACTTAAGCACAAAGATTTCGGAAGGCAAAGTTTCTGTTTTTATGCCTGCCATATATTCAGAAAATATTCAAAATTATCTCCTCACATAATTCAAGCATGCATTGTATTAGACCCTAAGTAAGTGTCTTTTTTTTTTTTTACATTTTCTATTTAACTAAAGGAATCTGATTAACTGAGACCCCCTTCTGTGATGTGGTTCCATAAAATGATGTGTAGATATTAACTCAAATTACTCTCTTCATGCTTTTTCTTATTACCTCAGCACATTCCCTAACTAATAATTCTTTCATAAACATGCAATTATTTTTCTATACTATGTATATAGGCAGGAGCTAATTAACAGGGAGTACTTTGATTTACCAACAAAATTCCCTCACAGTGATTTCATTTTCTGCCATATCCACCCTCACACCCAAAGTGGTATAATTTCATTGTAATTTCACAGTAAGTCAGTACTAAAGAATGAATGATAAGGAAAGGGAAACCCACCTCTAATAGACTCTGAATGCTTGTAGCCATTGTAATTTTTATAGCATTCTGTTCCTCTGCTTAGAGTAAAGCATTCCATATGCTTGAGTCATTTATGGAATAATTATAGTTACTTTTAGTAGAGCAAAAATAAAACAACAACAAAAACCTTTTACCATAAAAAGTTTACTTGTTGAGGGGAAAATACTCTTTTTTTAAAATGAATAAAGCAAAATTTATTTCCAAAGCTACTTTATTGAGCCTCTGGACCCCAAATCCTAGAGTTCAAGTCCCAAGTTCAAGTCCCAGAGTGGATAGCTAAATTGTTCCACATACAGGAAAGAAAAAAAACAAGGGGAAAAGCAGTTTTATTTCTTTCTCAGAGTAGTGTTGCTTTTACAAAATCTTCTTATATTTATCTAGGAGTTTGTTTTTACTACTCTTTGAAAAATCAGAGTCAGGTGTATGACACACTCCTATAGTCTCAGCTACTCTGGAGGTTGAGGTGGGAGGATCCCTTGAGCCCAAGAGTTCGAGGTTACAATGAGCTGTGATCACACCACTGCACTCCGGCCTGGGTGACAGAACAAGACCCCGTCTCTTGAAAAAAAAATCAGACTATCACGTTTACTATTTATGACAAGCATATAAAAATAGTTATCATTATTGCCATTTACAAATGAGGAAACAGGCTCAGAGTAATTCAGCAACTTACCAAAAAAATCACTTAGCTAGTTTCAGAGCAAAGATTTGAGCTCAGGCATGTCTGATTCTAGAGACCACATTTCCTCCTCTCTACCAGGTTGGTTCCCAAGTAGTAGAACAGTTACGAGCTATTCTTAGGATGAGGACGATTGGATATTTTATACCCTACTTAAACAATTTCACTCATTGTCTTCCCCTTAGTTCTAACTTTTACCTATTAAGCCTACCTCTAATATATAGGATTTTATAATGCTGCAGTCATGCAGGGTATTTTATTCTAGAGCAATACTTTCTATAATCTAAGCATGTACTCCTATAATTGCAACATAACATAAATTTCTTAATATTTTAAATATATCAGTGACTAATGCAACATATACATGAATAAACATAGGCACAGTTTTTTTAATCTTTTCTAAAGTGGGAGTTATTTATAAATTCTGCAGATTTGGAAAAAAAAATGTTGTAGTTCCATTTGAGAACAGCTTCCACCAGACCTCTCGCTAATTCTATTAATGCTGCCATCGCCAGACTCCCTCATCTAAGGCATGAGTAAAAATTCAAATTTCATGGACACTAAAGTAAAACAAAAGACAATATAGAGCCGGGCTTTGGCAGGTACTTCCTTTTCCTTACTAGCTCATACTGTAGGATTTGTAGGATTGAGCAAAATTGATCAGATGTAGTAACGCGTTTAGGTAGTAGAGTATGAATCCTAGACTGTATATCATTTGGCTCTGGTTGATGAGGTAAAAAGTGATTTCCTAAGAAAAATTCCTCTCACCGTTGATACTGTCAAACATGTAATATTTTATGTTTTTTAAAAAAAGAAAACCAAAAAACCCTCTTTCATATATACTATTTACCAATATCCAGCCAATAAATACTCATTGTATTTATTAATGCTACGTATCAAGCATTGGCTAAGGTACTGAAAGAGAATGGAGAGAAAAATTAACATAATCCCTAATTTCATGAAATTTATAGTATAGTGAAAGGGAAAAAAAGATTCATATCAGTATTATATTAAAATTAATGGCGTGATTATTTTTGGAGGAAATATAAATGGAATTGTGTGGATGTAGGGTATGAAAAGAAAAATGACATACAGAACCTGGTTTACTGGGTAAACTAGGGTAAAGAGATGATGATCAAAAACCGAAAGATTGAAGAAACATAAAAGAGGTCAAAAATTATGAGAATATAAAATTTCTTTAGGGTCATGATTGTAATTGAGGATATATTGATATTTGACTGAAGATGTGGCTAGGCGATAAGTAATACTTGAGCTACAAAAGAAGGGTCTGAGAAATCAACTTAAATCCAACATTAGATGAGAAATCCACAATAGAAGGTGTAGGGAAACCGATAGGCTAAATGAGGCACTGGAGCGAACTGCAGCCTTGGGGTCACATGTGGCCATCTAGAACCTTGAATGTAGCCTTTAGACTGAATCCATATTTTATAAAACAAATCCGTTTAATAAAGGGATCTGTTCTGTGAAGCCTGGATTCGGTTGAAAGTTCGTACTTGGGGATCTGGAGGGCCACAGGTTCCCCAACCCTGGAAGAAGAATATGGTAAGAACAGAATGAGAAGAGTGTCAGAAGGAGTGTGAGCGTGTAAAGGTAAGGGCAAAGTCCTAGAAGCCAGATGAAGGAAGTGTTCTAGAAGGAGTGTGAGCCCGTGTCTAATGCTAATAGGGGAGCCAGTATTGACTATCATGTGTGATAAGATGGAGGTTAAAGGTGAAATTTGAAAAAAAAATAGGAGCAGTTTCCATTGGAGTGGTGGGAATAAAATGGGTTAAAACTAAAATGGGCTAAGAAGAGAAGACAGAAATGGAGACAGCTTGTATATAGAAAGCTACTCAAGGTGTTTGCTGCAAGGGAAGAAGAACATGGAATCAAGGGATAATGATTTTTTATAACATGTTTGTAAGCTGATGGGAATGATTCAAAAGAAAGAGAATTAACCTTTCAGGAGATAATGAACAACTGCTGGCAAAATTTTCTTCAGTCATCAGAAGGGATGGAATTCTCAGTGTGCAGTAGAGAAGTTGGCCATGAAAACGATTAGAGATCATGTATCCATTGTGTCTAGAAGGAATTTAGAGCCTATAGGTAAAGATGCAAGTAGATAGTGAATTTGATGGTGAGGTGATGGGAAATTCACAGCTTATCCTCTTTAAATGAAACAAAAAATGAGGTCATCATTTTAGACTAGAGTTGGGGAGGCAATATTGGAAATTGAAAGAAAGAGAAGATTTTAAGTAGTCCATTGAAGATAGAGGGACATCATTCAAGAAGTACAGTGGTATAGCTAGGCAGTGCTGAGGGTCCACTTGAGATGTGTAGTCATAAATTAAAATGATCTCAGTAAGTATTATGTTTTATTCAGCCATGTTATGATTATTTAAATGTAGACATGGGTACTTGGAAATTTGAATTTGCCCATGATTGAAGTTTTGCCAGATGAGTAGAGGTAGAGGCCAGTGAATTAGGATATATGATATATATGTCATATATATGTTATAAATTATAGTAAAGAATCATAAGAACTAACTGAGTAATGAGGGAAGTTGGCAACTAAGGGAGGCTAATATACAATGAAAATACAATAGGGTCAATGATCTGAAGATTCCAATAGCATGAAAGATTATTGAAGTAGAGATACCAGATTAGGTGGATTTGAAGGAGAGGAGGTGCTAGTCTGAAAGTAGGGTACTTGAAATCAAGATTCTGGAGGTGGTACAGTTACTGGTACTCTAAATATTTTGTATTCTCAGTGTAAGTGGGTGGGTGAATCCATTGGAAGTGAGTGGTGGGGAGTTGGAAGGCTAGGAATTTGGATGGATGGAGAGAAGTGGGAAGATTCAACAAATATTTAGAACTTAAAATTGATTATCAGACTTAATGATTAACTGAATATGAAGAAATTAGGATAAGAAACTGTTAATAATTCTTCCTAGATTTCTGACTTGCTAAATTGGATGAATAAGGGTAACATTAACTGAGATTTGGCCCAGTGTGGAGGGGTGCTAAATTAGTCAACCTGAGTTTAGTCTTGGATGTGTTGAATTTGTGGTGACTTTGACACATCCAAGTGATGCTAAATGGGAAATTAAATATACAGATATGGAAGTTTCTCCAAGTGTTGATATCTTTTGGGAAATTTAGAGGTAGTGAAAAGGAGAAAGATAGGGAAATAGTCGGAGAGGGAATAATACCAAGAGAAAAGATATTTTGAAGATGGGTGAAATTCAAGTCTTTTGGAAGATCTTACAGAGTGTGAAAGGTTGGAGGTGCAGGAGAGAAGAGATTATCAATCTTAACAATTTCCTGAAAAAGCTACAAGAATTAGGAGGCAAAGGAAATATGAAAGGATTAGCCTTGGAGAAGAAAAGACCCCCTCCTTCACCATTTATCAGGAGAGAATAAGTACAGGATAGAGAAAGATACAGATAGATGAATGGCTTCGGTAGGCAAAATCTGAGGGAGTTTCTGATTAATGTTCTAAGTTCTCTCTGAAGTTGTAGATGAAGTCATCTTGCCAAAAGGGTGGGGGTATGTTTTAGTGTGTATGGAATGTTTGAAGGGAGGGATGATCTGGAAAATTAAATGTAAATATAAACTGTGCTGATGTTTGCATTTAATATATTCTGACATTAATTCACAAATCATCAATAATTTGCAATGTGTTGCTTTACGTGTATCCAACTTGAATGAAGGTCACCCTATTTTATTTTTGCAAGGGAAATAACAGGTTGTGGTTTGCTATCAGTGACACTGGACTCATTAAATCAGAAGACTGTTAAATTCATAGTCAGAGTCTAACAGCATCCTGTGTACATTCTGAGAAATTAACAGATTTCAATACCTGTAGTGTTAATTGCAAAATGCTGATATATAACAATTACCCCAAATTACATCATTACTACAAACATCAGCAATTGTGCAATTGTGCAGGTACAGAACATTAGTAAATCAGTCTATCATGAAATATTTTTCCTATTTCAGTTTTTTAATGTGCTCTCAAGTAAGGAATTATAATGGAGAGTCCCTTAAAAGTAAAATTTCTTTGGCTTATGATTGTACCAATGTAACTAAACTTATCTTCTAGAAATGGTTCATGCCTTACAATTTGTCCCATATGCCTTTCTCTTAAATTCAAAGCAAGTAAAAGTAGAATTCATTATCCTGATGGTTAAAGCTCACTAGCCATATTTTAAGTATCTCTTTTTCTCTTTTTCTTTTTCCTGCTTTACTTAAGGTTAATTATTTTCTTTAATATGGTATAAAATGAAATTTAAAATTACAAAAGTAATACATACTCAGTGTATATGTGTATGTCATTATGTTGGTTCTTCCACACATTAATACATATACTAATATATATATACAATAATAAGGGTTTTTGTTTGTTTACAGATATGGAAGCATACTCTACACAGTATTCAGCAACTTACTTTACCCACTTAGTTGTACTTTAGGGATAGCCTTCCAGATCAATAGACATAAGTCCTTTTTATGGTTGCATTGTATTCCCTAGTATCAATGTATCACCAATCCCCTATTAAAAGATAGGCTATTCCTAGTTTTATGCCTTTTACAAATTACAAAATAAATAACATATATATGTGTATATCTGGCATTACAAAAAGTAATGTTGGCTAGGGATTAAATTACATAGAAAATGTTCAATTTTATTATTCAAATTTGCTAATAACTATTTGAAAAGTCAAATAGGAAACACATTAAAAATTATAGAAGTTACAACACAAGTTAAAAAACATTTGAATTACAGTCTCAATGTAAAATATATAATCTTATAGTAGATCATTTTCTTTTATACCTGTCTAAAATTATATGAGTCCCATCAAAGTATGGCTGCCAGATTTTCACCAAAAGTTGCCAAAGACTGCATGACTTAGAAATGTCTTCTAATGAGTTCATCATTTCATTTATGGTATTTTTAATTTTTTATAGAGTTTGATGGATAAACAAGTTTAAGTCACCCTCTTTCAAAGTTTGTTGATTTATTAACTGGTTTTAAGTAATCCTAGATGGTCAACTATACATATATGTATCTTTAATATTTCAACAATTCACAGGATGACTTTGATCCTATATAGTTTTGAAATTATTCATAAGTAAAACCTATAGAATAACTTAGTAAATCATAGAAATGCCTAATTCTTTTTATAAAATACTAAGCCTATATTACTTGGAAGGGCTTTTCTTCTCTCTCTGTCTCTCTCACACACTCTTTTAAATTACTATAGATATCATTACTTGATAATAAAGGATAATTGGCATGAGTTTTACAAGATGGTGTCCCTTGTGTACCATCTTAAATTTACGGTCATGTTCTCTAGATTGGGTTGTTTGTTTTTTATTGGCTATTTGCGAATAGCTAAATACTAATATACTTAGTGATCCCAAAATGTACCCAAAAAGAGATGATTGTGTTTTCCAACAACTAATTTAGTGCCAGAGGGTGAAATTAGGGCCCATGAACTGCTATCTCTATTTGCTCTAAGAAAAACTGAAATTTTGCATAAACTCAACTGGCATGATTATAAGTAAAGATAAGCTATTTGCCTAGATAATATTCCAGATGGAAAACTAAATATATGTAATCTGAAAAATTAAAAGGCTGAGAAGAAAAAAGTTTATTGATGTGCTTCATTCAGGAAATTTAAAAAGAAATACTATGTTTACTCCATATTACTTCTAGATTATTTCCTTAATGACCATTTGCAAAACAAAGATTTTAAAACATCCTCTCCTGGATGTCCATAAACAATACATAGCATCACATATGGCTGAATGTTAATAGTATACATAATTTTAATAATAAAAAATAGATAAAGAACAGATTGAAAAATTAATATTCCAGCTAGGAAGAGACTGTTTCATGTAGATGTGGGTTTTTTCCTTGTGTAGTAATGATTTCTTTTGCATGTAAATGAAATGGTTTCAGGCAAACTATAAAGTTGTCTTGGTATTATATTATTTCAATGTTGTTTAAATTGGCTTAGGTTTGATTTTTTTTTCTTTTACATTATCTGGAGGCTGTGAATCTGTATTCAGAGCATCTGCTGAATCATAACATCTCCTAGGCAATCGCTTTTGAAAAAAATGGGTTTCCCCGTAATTAGAAATGTGTTCTAATTAGGGGTTGGGTGTTTATATAAGTTTAAAAAGGAGTTATATTACTAAACATTGTTATTAGATGCTTTAAGTTGTGTTTTTGTGAATTCAGTCACAATAAACCTCCCCTTAGAATATAAAAAGTAATCCCTTCTATGTTAAAAACATTATTTAAAGTGAGGTGCAATGACCAAAAGCGTTTGTAAAGGAGGGTTTGTTTGTCTTTTCTCCAAGTCCCCTGTGGAGTATTTTAAAATAATAGGCAGAAACAGCCTCACCCCTTATTTTTCTCCTTGGGTTACTTCCAATCTACTATGGATGCAGAAGTTAAAAAAATTGGATATTCGTGTCTTGCCAAGTTAAATGCTAACGAAGAGTTCTGTCTCTTTGTGTTCTCTTTATTGATTTCCCAGTACATATTTGTTTGATGTGTATAAGTTAGGGAAACATTTTACTACTTTTGAATTTTATCAGTATTTGAAAATGGATGACAATAACATCCTATTACAACATTTTTAAATTCCATAATTCAGAAACTGCATCTCTCAGGAAACTCTATAAGCTTCTACTTAGTGTTACTTGTAAAAGTATAGTCTCTGTTCCCTTCCTGCCTGTATCCTTCTCCAATATAAGTGTTCAGTAAAGGCTGGTGGAGGTAAAGCGTAGTCAATGGCCAAGAGAATGTGATGATAAAGCAGACATAAGAGAAGCTCCAAGGGCTCCAAGGCTAGTAAGTGTTAGCTAGAAAGGGGAGGGCCATTGGTCTCATTTTTTGTTTTTAAAAATCCAGTTATCTTGAGATAATGCATTTGACATTATCTCAAGGGAAAAGTGGAAAATATGGACATAATTACTTTTTTCAGTTAGGACCTTACTTGGCTTTAAGAGAAGAGTTGATATGAGTGGCTTTATCAAATACAAAGAGCTTTATGTGTTATTCTATTTCATAACAGAAGTCTAGAAGTAGGGTAGCTGTTGCCGTAGGTTCCATGAGTCAGTAACATCAGACCAGAATCTATGTCACTTTCTTGATCTTGCTGTTTTGGTAGTAAGATGGCTGCTGTAGCTCTAGGTGTTACATCCAAGGACAGAAGTAGAGAGATAGGCTCCATCAGTTCTACCTGTCCTTTCCCAGAATCCCTCTAGCCAACATTTGCTTCCATTTCATTGGCCAGAAATTTGTTGTATGTTCACACCAAGTTGCAGAGAGACTGGGTAAGTTATTATTTAACTTTTTAAAAACGACTAGATTGGAATGTACTAATATTAGGATGCAGGGGATTAGGAATGACTATTTGGTTATTCTACTAGGACTTTGAACATGTGGTAGGGGTGAGGGATAAACTAAACTACAACAGGCAGACAAAAATAACAACTTGTCTGAGGATTAGTTTCACTGATTTTAGAAGAAAATATTATTTTACCAGTTACTATGAAATCAAGAATAAGCAAATGTTAAACACATATCAGCTTCAGTTCAGAGAAACATTACATAAATAACTCTTCCTATTTTCATTAAAGATATTTTAGAATTATGCTTTTCATAATTCAAAATATATAGGAAGCTCTGAAATTATTGTAGAATTTATATGCTTTCAAGAATTGATTTAAGGTATATAAATATTTATAGAAGTAAACTATTCATTCAGTTATTTATTCATATAATATTTATTTCATGAGATAATAAACTAGGCTATGAAAAATATAAAGATGTCTGTGACAGAATTCCAGCACTTAAAAGGCTTAATTTGAACTTATAAAAATAGAAATACTATCATTTTATCTTTAAGCTCTGACTATGCTTGCTTATTACATAGATGGAGAGATGGATGATACATCATATCAAGGGAGTAGGTGTAAGTATAGAAACGAAGAAATCCAATGACTGAGTCTTGGGCCCTCCTAGATTTAGAGGTCAGGGAAATGAGGAGGAAAGAGCAAAAATGACTAAAAAGGACTGAGCAGATAGAGGAGAAGTTAGAGAAAGTGATGTGATGGAACTCGAGGGAAGACAGTGTTTTAAGAAAGGGAAAGTGATGACTCATATGGAATGTTACTTTCAGATTAAGATTGGCTCTAAGAAATTACTATTTAATTTGACAATAGGGAAACCATTGATGACTTTGATAAGGGATGAACTAGTGGAGAGGCAGAACTAAAAATATGATTAGAATTGGCTCAAGAATCAAAAGAATGGAAGTAAAGTGAGCACTTGCAGGCAAACTATTTAAAAGATAAACACAAAGAACATATTTTGCTGTTTCCACAATTGTTCCAAACACTAAAAGTTACATGAAGTTGGGGAACTGAATTTTTTAGAAATATATTATCACCTAAAATATCACACTTAATATTTGATTTATTTGTAATAATTATTGAGAATCTTCTTAGAGAATGTTATTAGTATGAGTAATAGAGGCAAAAATAAAAAATAAAAGGAGAAATTGATGATCCCTAACCTCATACGGCTTATAATCTACCTAGAAATAGAAAAGAATCCAAGAGAGAATAATTATAAATATCTAAATGAAGTTTAGTCTGGGAGTGTATAAAAGAGACACATAAGTATTAGAGAGAGACATTCTTGGAAATACCATAGCAAAATGAAATGAATTAGGTCACAGAGGTGGCAATAAAATTGAAACCACTTATTAGCAACTAACTACTTTATATCTGGAACATAAGGTTATTCCTATGGAAATGATCAAATTATATTTTTTAAAAAAATGAAGTGGCCTCTTTCAGAATAGGTGTGTTTAACTATCTTTTTCAATTAAAGAAGTTTCTTTGAGCTTTAATATATAATGCCAAACTTTAAATTCTCCAGAAGGGGGATGCCGTTCAGGCCTGGGAATTAGCAATGAAATCAGTGTAGGCTTCCTAAGGCGTCTGGCTCCAGCAAGTGTTGTTACCCAAGGTAAGTAGCACCTCCATGGGCAAAGGTATGAATGGGTTTTCAAATGTATTAAATATTTTTAAGGTTTTTTACTCTTGTAAATGATTGGTCTCAAAAAATCAGTGAGAAGATAAGAACAAAAAGATACCGAAACGGTAGAATTCATGGTAATGAGAGAAGTCAAACCTCATAAAATAAGAAAGTCTGTTAGCAAAATAAAAGGGGGAGGAGGAGGAAGGAAAAAAGAAAAAAAAAGCCCTTGAGCTACACTTTTCTTCCTTTGTATTTTGAACGTTCCTAGAGAAAACATAAAGTATTAAAAAAATGCAAAGGGAAGGGCATGTTGTCTGTGATTCTCTTTAATTAAAAATGTGAAGCTATTAATAAAATCAACACAGATATAGGTCTTGAAATTAAAAGAGAAACAAATATACTCAGAAATTTTGGATGCAGAGTAAAATGATAAGGAGATTTTGGATACCCTTTAGCTCTTCAAATCCATAGATCCAAAAGAACTCAATACTTTCCCTTCTAAATGTTGTCTTTCTCCTGATTTCTGCATGTATGAATGGCATCATCAGCCTTATATTTACTTGGGCGTAGGAGTCTGATGATCTTTGACTCTTGCTTTGTCTCTTGTCACTGTTGAGTTTAGGCTTTTTATCAGTTCTGCCGCTGTTAATATTTTTTTTCATCTGTCTCTTCTGTGCTTTCCTAGTCTCTCTCTCATTACCACTGATGATAACTATTAAAATAGTCAACTAAACTAGTCTTCTTGAATATATTTTCTTTTCCCTGCTTACCTATCATACAACTTGCTACCAGAATAGTTTTCCTAATATATTCTTATAATTATATTTTAATGGAAGGAGAAAAGGCTTTGGAGCAAAACATGCCAAGAGTCAAATCTTGACTGTCCACTTAGAATTCTTTTGGTCATGGGCAAGTTAGATAACTTACCTAAGATCCATCATACACAATAATCAATTATATTGGAAGAATTATTTGACATAACATGTATAAAATATCTAGTAAAAGTAGCCTTATTTACTTTTATTAAAAAAAATCCTTATTTTTCCTACAACTGTACCCACTTAAAGTTTCCTCCCATCTTTCTTCATCCTAATCTTAAGTATGCTTCAAGGCCACCAACTCCCCATGAACACTTGGAGGTCTTCTCAGCAGAAAACAAGGCTGTCAGCAGGCCAATATAAGTAGAAAACATATCGTCTGAATAAAGAGGTGTGATATTTTTTAAGAAGTGCACTTTCTTACTCCCCTTACATAAGCATTTTATCAAAAAATATTTGCTTTTGGCCAGGCATGGTGGCTCATGCCTGAAATCCTAGCACTTAGGGAGGCCAAGGTGGAGGATCGCTTGAGGCCAGGAGTTCAAGACCAGCCTGAGCAACATAGTGAGACCCTGTATCTCTAAGAAATAGAAAAATTAGCCAGACATGGTGGTGTGTGCCTGTAGTCCCAGCTACTAGGGAGGCTGAGGCAGGAGCATCGCTTGAGCCTGGGAATTCGAGGTTGCAGTGATCTATGATGACATCACTGCACTCTAGCCCTGCAGACAGAGCAAGGCCCTGTCTCAAAAAAAAAATAATAATGGTAATTATTTTTCTTTAAGGCAAGAATTGAGGAATCTAAAATTTAGTTTAAAAAATCAAAGATGCTTTATATACAGAATTGTATATAAAGTAAACAAGCCAAGCTGTTACTTTAAAAATGTATATGGATCCTCTGAAAATGAGACTGCTCTAAATCTGTATTATGTAATTGTGCCCAAGAAACTTGACACAAATGTTCAGGCTTAATGTTTTGATAGACAAAGGTAGATGCAAGTTACCAATAGAATATAATCTCTCTTAGCAACATAGATATCTGAAGATACAGTGCATAGAATGAGGGGGAATTTTGAGGTAAAGAAAAATTTTTAAATATGGGAACAATGAATGGTGCCTACAATGACTTACTTTTCCCCCGCTTTCCTTCACAGAGCAGTGTTTATGTGATACTTTATGCTGTATTATGAAACTAATAAATTCCTTAGCATGCTGAACAATTTTGGTAGGTAATGTAACTGAAGTTGTAATAGCTGTATCCTCAATTTTTTAATCCTTTGCCCTATTGGTTCAGATTACCTTGTCCATGTAGTGAACAGGAAGTATGACATAGTAGTACTTAATGGCTAATGTATTGTGTAATTAAATGTTTACAGTATTTTGTTTGTGTTGCTAAATGGACTTATATATATATCTTGTCTAGGTAATTGTATATAGACAATTATAAAAGTACTATAGTATATAGTGTACAGATGTTATGATATTATGTAATAGATATAAACCGTGAAAAAATGAGTTTGAGCACCAAAAATTCATCTGAGCTCTTTAAAAAGTTTGATAAAAGAAAAGTTCTTTCTGGTCTAATTCCCTTTCAACACTTTACCTGCAGAGAATCATAGGTGTAGAAATTCATAAGGGGATTATATATATCTGAGGATGGTGTCCTTAATCATGAGAATTCTTGCCTCAAAATCAAATGTATAAATTTGTGTACTTTCCCAAACATTATTAAAAAAACAAACAAAAACCCATAGATAAGTATAAATATTGTCTATAAATAAAAAAGGAATTACCATCAAACTATTACAAATTTTTCTCAGAAGCTGATCCTAGAAATGAAAGAATCAGATTATATTTACATATTGGCTTAATGGCAATATCTATTGTGTTGTTGAATGAAATGTGACATTCATATATTGAAAAAATATTGGACAAAAGGTTTAACACATGAAGACAAGCCAAAAATATTCATATTTGCCTAGGAAGAGGGAGAGTATGTTGTGATTCATTTGCTTCAGCACTTACACTTTTGGTCTTATTTAAAATGTAGGAGAGGAATCTTGAACCCTAATCAAAAGACAGAGACATACTGTAATGTCTTGGGTTTCATCAAATAAAAACTGTAACTGTCAACCAATGTCTACCTCAGAGTCTGACCCAGATCACTTTCATTTGCTCAAAAAGAAAAGATTTGTCCTATTTATAGAGCAGGTGGAATTCTGGGTCAGAATAAGCACGATTTGCAAAAGAAAAAGAATTGTGTTAATGTAGCTCTCCTTGCCCTAGGCAGTAACCCTTAAAATATCTTCTGGGGAATTTCAATGTTTCCTAGTGTTTCAAGGTCTCTTGTTTCAAATCTGAACTGTTTTGGGGAAGACTAAGTAGAGTATCAGTGCAGTAGGCACTGTCACTGTAATGATAGATGCTGCTTATCTTTGCCTTTCTTAAAGGAAATCCAGTTTTTTAAGCAAAAAACATTCCTTTTAACTGTTTTTTTCACTGAGAAAACAAAATGAAGCTAAAAGAAGAACAATGGCACCTATAAACTTTATACCCAAGGATTTAAAGTATTTCATAAACTTAAACCATGATGAATATAGCAATACAGATGAAATGATAGTCTGGAGAGAATCAAGGTAAGATATAACTAAGTATAAAATCAAAGGATCTATGAAAACCCCTCAATAAATTTATGTGCGTTTTGTATTCTCTAATATCAAACATAGTTATTGAAGAAAAACCTGACAAATGATATTTGTGTACTCTAAAAAAACAATTTTAATATATCTTTAGAAAGAGATAAAATATAATCTAGCTGAAAATGTAATGGACTTGAAATTCCAATACATAAAATATTTGCATTACTATTTATGTTTGACCTTATTCAGGTATTTTAAATTTTCCAAGTCTATTTTCTTATATTTAATATGGGATTTATAAGATCTATGTTACATAGTTATTGTGAAACTATACAATATATGTAAGAAGAAATTTCTAATTAAAAAAATACAAATACTGGGAATTATTAGAATGTAAGTACACAATCTATCTAAATTATTTAAATTTAAGGGTAGTATATAGGACCAAATAAACCTTTGTCTTATCCCTATGAAAGGGAATGATTTTTATATGAGGATAAAAAGTCTGACATTTTCATTTTTATTGGATTATTTCCTATTGAAAATGAGTGGATTGTTAGTGATACTATGTGTGCTATAAAACCCATGAGGACCTGATGGCAGTCAAATCTTGAGTTCCTCTTATTGAAATAGAACTTGGGCTATGTTTCAAGTGCTTACATAATTAATAAAATACTGAAAATGTTCTTATTTTCAAAGATGTATTCCTTTTCTAAGTTTGGCAATTGTGCATGGATTCTAAGAATTTTCTTTTAAGAAAGAGTCAATGGTTTTTGGTCAACTTCATTTTTCTTATGGCAAGAGCAAGTTAGGAAACATAGAATGTATCCCTGAGCGTACATTTAACCTCTGGTTCATGAAAGACCATGCTTTCTTCTGCGGCAACTATAAGACTTTCAGATGAAGAGTAGGATACAGAATGATAGCCAATGTTACCTAATTATATTTTTAAAAGAAAATATAAGTTTACAGAGAACATCACATTTGACCCTGGTTTATGAAATACCCATTTAAGTTACATATATGATTATTAGAGATGGTAATTAATTTACCTTCCCAGCAAGTAAAACTTGCTGGAATACTGAGATACTCAAGCATGAGTATGTATATGTGTGTGTGTGTGTATATATATATACACACACACAGAAGCACACATTTGTATAGATATAAAGACTTGTTAATTCAGGGTATCCAAATTCCCTTAGATTGGGCTAAATATTTGATTTATTGCCCACACAGGGGCACTTTTGAGAGTAAAAGGAGTACTATTGATGCTTAGACTGGCATAAACTGAGGCTGTCATGGCCAAAATGGGGCATATAATTCACCTAAGCTTAGAGTTTTTGATTTAATGATAGTACCAGACATGATCTAGAGGCAAGTTCATCATATATCATGAATGTAAAAAAGACTATGTAGTTTCCTACTATGTTTATTTTTTATAAGCTTAGGTGAAGAATGTATTTGTGTATATTTTAGCTGAGTTATTTGGTAGGTACACTAAACTTACAACTAGTTAGAGGCAGACAAGTAATTAAAACTTAGATTGGCCTGACTCCAAAGTGTCTTTCTGCCACAATATACCACTATAATGTTAGGGACACTATTTTACCATTTTTTGAGACTTGCAAAGTTTATTATACAAAAAAGCCCTGTTAAGTTCATCTCACTAGCCTGTTGTTTTTGTTTGTTTTTACCTCCTCCTGTGAACATTAAAAAAAAATACACACAAAATTTCAGTTTAATCTGTAGTGCCCATAAATAAGCAGTGAAGCAGCTCTATGTCTGATCCAACAAATCCTGAAGACCTGACTTCAAATTATTTAGTTTAATTTATGATATTCTAAAAGTGAAACTCTGATTTAAAGTCAATACTATTAATTGCAAATTATACCATTAATGTATTATAGGACTACAGTTTGTTTCCTTTATCTTTAATTTAAAATTATTCTGTATTCCAAAAAAATGAAGAAAAGTAAAACTATATTATAAACTTAATAAACCTTTTACTTGATGATGAACTTGTGTTACCTATAAAAAAAAATTCTCATAGAATTAGCATTCTTTGCAATGACTATATTGGTCAAAATACTAGTTTTACCAATTTTAGAGAAAATACCTCTGTTCCTTTTTGAAGGATAGCCAGCCCTTAATATTAAAGGGAAAGAGTATAACAAAATAGTTCATAGAAACATTTGCGTTTTAATCATAAATTATATTGACTTTACTACTTTTTTGTGATCTGATTATCTGAAAGTAAATAGATCAATGAAGGAAAATATTTGGATGTTTAAAAAAGTAAGGTTTCATGTATCCTTTCACATTTTATATTCTCCAGTGAGAGCAATAGCAGAGGTCAAATATAGCAATAGATGACAAGGATGTATCTTTTTATATGAGTAGTATAGTTTTGGAAGACACTGCTCTTTTATAAGCTAATTGCATTCAAGGCAATAAAATATAATTCATTGTGTTGTCTCTGCACTTCTAAATGAAATTATGAAAACCAAATCATATGCTTTTAAATAAATTAACAAAGTTCATTTATGATTCAGAATTCCTATGATACTAGTTTCTTGAGTAGAGGGAGAATATCCATTTCATTATACTATTTCCAAATCACAGAATAAGATAAGCTATCAATTGATCACATCCTTTTAGTTTAAGCTTGGACTTGGCACTTGAAGTTTATATTTTAGGGGATCTGAATCATTTTTAATGACAGCCGAAAAGACAAACCAACAAACAAACACTAGTCCTATTACAGATGAGGGATTACATAGTATTTTAGGTCTCTTAGTGTTTGACTCTTCTGATCTCAATAGTGTCATATCTGAGCCTCTTAGAGGTTCCTCTGATTCACGTGCAAGACGAAAACACTCTCAGAAACAGCTTGGTTGGCAATAGCCAACATTAGACCTAGGAGAGAGACACAGCAAATTAAAGCAGCAACTTAGGTAGCTATATCCTCTTTATCCAAAGGGTCCTCATAAAGAGTTAAGCATTAACACTCAGGAAAAAAAAATAGACATCTATCCTACACCTACAAATATCTGGGAATTATCAAAATTTGGAGGAGTAGGAAATGTGTAAATAGTATTAACTTTTCAGATTATCTTCATTTTATGGAATGTAATGTTAATTATAAGAAACATGGTAATTAAATGTCTCAGACACATTAAACTATAATGAATAGAAAATATATG
Source organism: Daubentonia madagascariensis (assembly GCA_023783475.1). NCBI lineage: Eukaryota > Metazoa > Chordata > Mammalia > Primates > Daubentoniidae > Daubentonia > Daubentonia madagascariensis. The sequence goes on from JAKFHU010002088.1 coordinate 928,676, forward strand.
CAGAAGTACTTAGATTGCAAAAGTGGACAGGGAATAACAAAGTGAAATCTTATTTGAAAAAATGCACAATAAACATTCAAGAAACAAAGAAAATAAGACCATTAACAAAACTAAACTTTCAGACAATGATTTTTTATATATTTATTCTTAAATTTAACATACTTTTATTTCAAAAGAAATATAAATACATTATAAAAAATAAGAAAATACACGTTAGTAAAAATGCAAAAATAAAAGCACCATGTTCATACCACTCAGACAACTACTATTTTGTATCTTATTTTATATTATTCCAGATCTATATATCTATAGATATATGTGAATACATTTTTCCCCTATTGTGATCCTACTGTTTTGTAACCCGATCTTTTCAGTTTGTGGTCCATGTCTTCCTGTGGCAGCAAATTTTCATCTAATCTACTACCTAATTCATACTTAGACTTCTCAAGTTATCCCAAAAAAAGACTCTATAGCTAGTTTGTCCAAACCAGGATCTAATCCAGGACTGCATTTCATATCCAGTTGTTATGTCTGTTAAGTCTTCTTAGTCTACACGACTACCTTATTTCATGACATTCACTTATTGAAGAGAACCTGCAAGTTGTCTTATAGAATGTTCCCCCGTCTTGATTTCACTGTTGCTTCTTTGTGGTTAATGATTTCTTTTTCAAAAGTACATTCTGTGGGAATATGAAGAATCTGGCCTCTAAAAATGTCCAGCAAAACATTAATGTATGATTATTTATTTATTTATTTTTATTTTTTTAACCACTAGACCACCAGGGATAATGTATGACTTTTAGGTGCAGAAATTGTAGTTCTTTACTTTTTCAGGTTGTTTGTACTTCCAACATTCCTGCAGAGTGGTAAAAGAAAAAAAAAAGTAAAGTAACCCAAATTAACCAAAGGAATTGCTGTGGGAAAATATTGAAAGTAAATGCTAACTAGTAAACAGAAATTACTATCTAAATTGAGTTTTTGAATGTTTTATTTTGACTACTAAAACCAACTGATGTAGTAATGACCTGGCAATTGATCTCCACAGAAATAAGATGAAAAGAGGTCTCGTTTTGTTCTGTTTGGAAGTTTGTTCTTAAAGAAATAAATAAGCAAACAAACAAAGACTAAAATAGAGAATTTCTTTTAATTTACATTGACATATTTTCATAGATGTATATCAGCTATTCTTTTGAAAACTAAATAAGCAGAGAAAGTTTAGAGTTTGGTATAAATATACAGTTAACAAAATATTGGACACTACTCTCAATTATACATAAATTCTTTGTAGTAAAAAATTGGGCTGAGCAAACAAAAATGCAACCCTTTCTATACTAGTGATGTTTCAGGGATATATTAGGCATTTGAGCTGAGAATTATGCCTTGGACTAAAAACCTAAACTATTTTCTGAAATACATATTTAACTGGAATGCTCAAAAATATGATCTTACACAAATGAAAACATATCACAATGATAAGTTTGTATCCATACTATAGTTTAATTTTCTCAGCATAGACTTTTATATCCTTAGAAAATCCCATTTAGAAATATCTAGTTGAATTATAGCAACATTTCAGTATGTTATAGTGCTTTGAGCTGTCAGGAAACAACCTTTAGGATGAACTACCTTTTTAGGTTTGTCTGCAGTTTTATAGGACAGTATACCAGTCATAATCTTTAAAAGACATGACTTCATTTATAGCAGAAATTACGCAGATTTTTTTCAAGAGCTCTTTAAAATTTCAAAATTTTATTTGGGATCATCCACTGTCATTATTTCTGACCTATCTTTGAGCAAAAGTTTATTTTGCAAAAGAAAATAATTTTTTTTCTATAAGAATGTAGCTATATAGAATAGATTCTTCTAAAAATAGAACTATAAGATATAAAATGCTTCATTATGGAAAGCTTGATTATACAGGGAATTCTTTTTTAGTTTTGATATCCATCATGGCTTCACGGTCAAATGTTTGTTAGGTAACACTTGTGTGCTTCGCTCTAGGTTATTTGCTATGGCAAATGAAATGAATATATTTCAGGATTCTGACCACCAAAAACTTATAGATATTGTTCTACTCTATAACAAGAAATTAAAAGCCACAAATATTATTGTTCAAGCAAGGAAATATTTATCTTAGCAAACAATAAGAAATGATAAGTTTCAAAATTATAGCATTGCTAAAAATGTTAGAAAAACATTTTAAGAATAAAAATCTCCAATCAATCTCTTGCTAATTCCTTTTTGGTACTGTTTACATCTTTTTATGTAATCTTTTTATGTAATGTGCAGACCTCTTTTGTGAGAATATGATGCTTAGACACATTTTTTATTATAATACTTACTCCTCTCATCATCTCTCTGAAAATCTAAACCTGTCTGACCCAATTCTTTATTTTCTTCTGCCCTTTATCCTACCACAGTTGCCCTTATCGGAGTTTCAAATAGCATTTTTGGCAATAACAACTCTCTCATTGTTACCCTCTACTCCAGAAGTGTGGGGTTCATATGTGTCCAAACCACCCAATTTTACTTTAGAGCAGTGGTTCTTAACTAGGGGTGATGTTGCCAAACCTTTGGCAATGTCTAAAGACATTGCCATGACTGGAGGATGGGGGTGCTGCTGGCATCTAGCAGATGGAGGCTGGGGATGCTGCCAAACATCCTGAAATGCACAGGACACTCCTCCAAAACTAACTAGTATCTAGCCCAAAATGTCAATAGTGCCACTGTTGTGAAAGTCCACTTTAGAGAAAACACTGAAAATAAAATTATACACCACAACAATATAATTAAAATGTATTTTCCATTTATTCATAGATGATAGTAAAATTTTTAAAATTTTAAATGCTTCCATACCAACAGTTTGGCATATGTTCCTCATTCTGTTACCAAGTTTTATATTTTTTCATCAAATGGCATGTTGTGGCTGCTCATCCTCAAAGACTAGTTGTATGTGCATGGCTTATTATTTAAAAAAAGAAAAGAAAAAAACAAAACATACATACAGTTTTTACTATGAGAAAGGTTTTGGTAGAGCCTCAGTGCATTTTTATTTGCATTTCATCTAAATGGCTAGATCTGCAAAATGTGGATAATGTCGTGTACAACTGCTCTTTCCACTTTCTGTGTCTTCTCTCTCTTCACACTTTTTTGTTTCGTTCTGGTTGGCAGAACTCCACTGATTGCAGCTGGAGTCATCGGTGGGCTCTTCATCCTGGTCATTGTGGGTCTAACATTTGCAGTTTATGTTAGAAGGAAGAGCATCAAAAAGAAAAGAGCCTTGAGAAGATTCCTGGAAACAGAGGTGAGGTGTTCTGATCCTCCTTTTCATGGCTTTAGAGATTTTCATTAGGTTTAGGTTTAGATGATATTCAGTTTTTTAATCCAGGTAAAATTCTGTTCAATTTCCTGATGAGGGTTTTATTTTATAGTACATTAGACAAAGCTGATGAAAAATCATATTATATAGGAAAAGCAGTCAAGAAAGTTTCATGGCTTCAAGAAGATAGATGGCAGGGGTCAAGAAAGTTATTGTATTGGGGAAAAAACAGATCTGTTTCTTTGTGTGTGCGTGGAGGGGGTCCCATTAGCAAGCTCTGGATGGAGGATATCTCAATAGCAGCAGAACTAGAAAATATCTGGGTAGGAGATATCTCAGTGGCAGAACTAGGAAAACTTCAGAAAGAGAATTTTTCTGGTTCAAAATATAATCAGATAGGCAAGTAATGTATGCTTTAACTAGGATCATTAAATTGGTAGCCAATAATCTCATTATACCAGCAGTGAAAGACCAAGCTTATAGGATAAATCTTAGTGTTGTAATCACACAGACCTTACAACACAATTCATGAGATTCATTTAATATTATGCATGGTGGTTATTGTGAATATGTTAATTACTCATAAATGATTATAATTTCTTTTATACTGTTGCACTGAGTTCTCTAGCATGAAAGCTGATAGTTTACATTGTACAGGGGAAAAACAATTACAGAACACTATGCATTACTAGACTCTTCTTAACTTCTATCCTACCTCTCTCCTGATGCAAACATTTGTGCCTATCTGAACAATTCAGAACAATTCTTTTCTGGCACTAAGCTTACCCTGGGTTTGTTTTCTTTTTCATTGTCAGTGTGACAATCTGACTTTCCCTCTGAACAATAACAGGAATGGGAATATTCATTCACGCATAAATTTTGTACACTGATAACGAAATAAATTCTAGCTCTTTCCCTCCAGAAGTTAAAACTAGATAGAAGAATCATGTGAAGGTTTCAGGAAACTACTCTATAGCTACTTATAGGAAAATACTTTTTAGGGATTGGAGTTATCTGAAATTGGAATGGGCTGTTCAAGCAAAAAAAAGTAGTCAATTACATACATAGGAAAACCTACTAATAATTCCTACTTTAGCTGGATGCCTATAGAAGATTAATTTGATCACTTTCAACCTTGAACATGTGAATGAAAGTTTGGACACAACACATGTGCTGTGCATATTTTCAACTTAACTAGTTTACTGGAGGCAGATAGAATTCTTCCTCATGACCAACTTGAGGTGGTCAGTGAGAGAATTCTGAAAAGTGAAGTATTATACACTAGAGTTGGAGAGGAATTGAAGGCTTGGAACAACAGTGGACATTAGGTGACTAAATAAATGGAAGAGAAATTCTGTCTCTTAACTATACGCAGGGAAGGTTCAGTACTATGAAAAGAGTTGTATTCCTTTGTTTTAGTTTTTTTTTTTTTTAATTTGGTGCTTTGTACGAATGTCCTTCAAATTGTCATTTCCTTACTAAATAAATGCACACTAATTGGTTTTATAAGCAGCTTCTATTTTTGGAGAAAGTTATCACTTAGGAGTAAATTATTTTACATTTGGATGTTAGATAATTGTAGAATGCCCAATCTTTCTCTCAGTAAAAATAAATAACTATAATTTTATACTACCATCTAAATAGAAAAGGAATTCTTAAGAGGATCAATTTAAATCCTTAAATACTAAAGCTAGAAATTTGCCTCAGAGATGAAAAATTTGTTGAATCTTGATATAATGTTGGAATGCACTTAAAGTTGATACACTTTCTCCAAATCATTCTGCTCCAGATTGTCTTTCTTATGTTACATTTTCCAACACACACTGACTGAGATGCACTGTAAGCTTGATGCTTTAGGTAGATGCAATGATTCAAAAATGCATTGATAAGACATCACCCTATCCCTTGAAGAGTGAAAAATTCAATGCCTACAAAATGCCAGGCAGCGTTCCAAACTTTTCCACCTTTGTTATCTTATTTCATCATTTAACAATCCTCTAAGATAATTATTGTTATACCTATTTCACAGATGGGAAACAGGGACAGGAGGGGTAAAGTGCTTTCTAAGCCTGTAGGTGGCAGCACTGGCATAGAGACCTCCAAATCTAAACCCAGTCCTCTTTCCACCATATCGCTTCTGGCTGGCAAAATGACACTATGCTTCTTTTAAAGGTATAACCCATTTTCATTATCTCAAGACTGATCTTTGAGTGTACCTCCTCTGGGAAGCCAAAAACAGTGGGTCTCACTTCCTAGTGGATATTTTATTCCTTGCCTTTAATAGCTTTCACTTATGATCTAGAATCAAATCATAGGATTTTAGAATTTTTAACCTAACAGGTACACTCGGGCCTTGGTACTTAAAATGTGTTTAAGGACCGCCATAGTACATAGGCATCACCTGGAGTTTGGTGAATTTCAAGTAGGCAAAATTTCAAGCCTACTCCATACCTACTGAATCAGGACCTGCATTTAACAAGAACTTCAGGCAATGCATATGTACACAAAAATTTTAGCAACACAGTCCTAGGGTATTGGCATTGTGCTAACTTTTTTCCCTCTCTTTTGATGTGTTTGTCCTGGCTTCCCAGCTAGATTTTAAGTGCTAAGAAGACAGCATTTCCTTTTTTTTCTAATGTATCAAATCTCCTATCCTAGGATACATCAAGGTAGGCACACATTTGTTACTTTGTGTTTGCCCTGGCAAAGAGCAGGAGAAGAGAAAGGATAGAGTCTAAAGAAATACATAAATGTGTGTCTGGGGATGGTGAGTGGTACATATTACAAAAGTATTGTTTGTCAAAAAGTGCGTTTGTGTGTTTTTTGCATGTAGGAGAAAGAGAACCAGAGACAGAAGGACTGATCGTTGGATTGAAAGTTGTATAACCTTATTGTTTTTGCTTTGCAGTTGGTAGAACCCTTAACTCCCAGTGGCACAGCACCCAATCAAGCTCAACTTCGTATTTTGAAAGAAACTGAGCTCAAGAGGGTGAAAGTCCTTGGCTCGGGTGCTTTTGGAACCGTTTATAAAGTAAGTAAAAAACAACACATACTATCAGTTATTTTAAGTGTTGGTTCAGACTTTAAAAAAATCATAGCCAGAGTTATTACTTTAGCCAACCTAATTTCTTTTTATCAATAATATTCAGAGAGGAAGACCTTTATAGTATTGAGAAGTTGCTGCACAAATGAATTCATTAATTTTTATTGAACGAGCTGGAATGCATATAGTATTGAGAGAAAGACAGGAAACACTGATACAAACCCACCAAATATGGTTCTTTCTCTCAATGCCCTCCTGAGCCCCTTTCAGTATCCTCTTCCCTTTGGCAAATTACCATCCTTATCCAAAACAGCTAGCTCCAACCCTTTTTCTTTACCCCTACACAGTGTTCCGTGAAATCCCAGACGTGCCTGGGCCATAATCCCTTGCTCTTTTTTTCTTCTGCTTTTTTATCCAAAAGCCTTCCTATCAGGACCCTCCTAGCTGATGTCTTTAGAATCCACACACATGTGCCGATGCCTTAACAGAATGGAACTAGTTCCCAAATCATTTTTTGCCTACCTGATTACATTTATGATTTTGTAAATAATTTCCATAGTTTTGATGTCCTCATCATTATTGGCAAACAAAAACAGCGACTGTACATGTGAAATTCAGATCAGATAGGAGAAAAGTGTAACATTGTGCTTTTTCAATAAGAGATATTTCTAGAAAGCAAAAGCTCAAATGATGGCATTTGTATGTTTACTTATTTGCCTTAATTACAAGACCAATCCGGAGGCCAGGCCCAAGAGTAATTGTGATTAAATTTATTTTAATGGTAAAGAACAAGAATAAGAAACTCTGCTCTGCTAATGATGAATCCTTCTTATAATATCCATTAATATAATTTCCAAAATTTACTTTGGAAGTTTAGTATTGTTCTTAAAGCTATATGCAAGCCTACATTTTTACAAACATATCTGTTAAAATAGATTGGATCTTAGGAATTTTGCATTTTAAACTATTCTTTTTTTTTCTACTTAAGACAATGATTTAACAGGAAATATTAACAATTAGAATATAAACCTAAATTTTTTGTCCCCTGAATGTTCCAAAATAATCTAATTTCCTTAAAATAAAACTGTTTTATTCTAAGGTCAAAATGTAGAAGTTCCTTAATCTTTTAATATGCATATTTTGTTCAAATTGTTAACTGAGCACCTGCTTTGCCTACTAGGCACTATTCTAGGCTGACTTGATGTCTTTTCAGATTTTCAAATCCTATATGCATTCAAAGAAACAATTTATCCTGTTTCTCTTTTTATATTATGCTAGAAAAGAACTCAGGCAGTCTCATTTTATATACTTCAAATTTTAATCTATTTGTTTAAAGCAATTTTATTCATACCTTTAAAAATTTTAATCTTTATATATTTCTATGATAAAACAATATCAAGCAAATTATTTGGATTAATAAATGTAATGTCCTAAATTCCAGCCTTGATTTTAAAAAATTGGCAAATTGGAAATAATGCAGGGAATTGAATCAATACTGACAGTCATTCTGGATCACCTAGCCACCATAAACCCCCATAGTAATTATCTGTCACAGGATTTTTCCCCACGTGAATCATCTGGTAATTGCTTCAAATCTCTATATCCATAGATGTAAATGAAGATTTCTGTGTTGAACTGCAGGACAAATCAGTAGAAAGATATTAGAGCTTCCTGCCCTTAAATTTTGGTCTGTTACCAATTCTCCACGTCACATTGACAAAATTTAAAGATAGTAAGCATATTTGTGTGTTTATGGAGAAGAGAGAGAGAGATAAATGGCCAAATTTAAATATATTATAACAAACTTTGATATTTAAGGTAACTCAGTCTTGGATTGTTCCTAGAATACAATCACTCATATATTTTTAAAGATAATATGGTCTGAAAATTCATGCCCTGTAACTGAAGACTAAATACTATCTGATGACCTTAGCAGGGAAAAATATTACTTATTTAAACATTTAATAATAAGGCTTTATTAATACTTTTGTTAAGAGTCATTATTTGTCTGTTGTCCATGAGTGTTTTACCTTTATTGAAATTACTTGTAATAAAAGTTTATTGGAAGTTCCATAAGTTTGTTTGAATTTTATGCCTGGCATGTATATGGTTGACCCTAAGTTTTAATCACCGTATCAGTTGTTACAAGGACATATTGTCTTAAACCATAAAGGATTATTCCTGACCAGAGAAATGCAAATTGGCTTAACCAATTATTTGGGTTTTTTTCCCTCCTAAATAGCAATATGCTATGTTTAAGCATCAAAGATTGGAACCAATATCATGGGTATCAGCATAGTTGAATTTTTATCTGGTCAGGCCTAAAAAATAATGACTACATTTATTTTTAAAAACAGTACAAATTAATTCACATCGAATTTATAATTTTTTATAAGTATACTTGAGGAATACTTTAATATTGATGCTATATCTTTATAAAGTAACTTCCTCTGCAGCTATTTTATTGAGTAATGAATAGTAAGCCTGTTCTCCGCCCTAGATACCATCAGTGAGAAAATGTAACCTATGTGTCTTGGGCTTTTTTTTCCTATTTCTGCTTCAATTTTTTTAAATTGTATACAAGAAACTTGCCTTATTATTTTGCATTTGACACATAGATTTTCTTATTCACTCTGCCCGTGAAGAACATAACCATAAACTCACTTTCTAAAAGTTAACGTCTTTTATTTTCTTTATTATTATTACTGCACTTCTGATTAAGTCTTGTGTTCTGGTCTCCTTATATTATTACAGCTTTGGGTAACATAAATACGTATGGTTCAGCATAGAAGTTCAAAGTGAAAAAAACTTTTTTTACTTTTGTTTATGACTACAACCAGCTGATATTAAGATAGACAGGAAGTGGAGATGTTCTGTTCAGGAATATCAGACTATTTTTTTCTTCCTGCTATTTTAATGTTAAAACTCTTATAAAAAGTCTTTTTTGATTTCAGGGCTAATAAATTAAAATTTGATATTTTTTTCCCCTCATGACCTCATATTCGCTTTTGTGTTCGTCTGGAATAACATGTCTTTTAAAAAATATTCTTGTATGAGCTTTTAATTCTTGTATGTCTTATAAAAATCATTGTCCCCATTCAAATCTTTGAATTCAGTTTACCCAGAAATGCTATTATTTAGCTTAACATTGTACATTGCATAAACTCTACCAACTTCATACTTTCCCAATGCATAGATCCTATTCAGATATTATATTTTGATAGGAAGAGAGAATTAACAGTGGCCAATATAAATATTTTATACTTCTTCAGAAATAATAAAAATCTTTCACATACACACAGATGCTTTTTAATAATATAGACAAATTAATACCCCCTACTATTTGCCTTTGAAAACTAAATCTCACATAAGTACTGTTGAAAATTAATTCTTAAATCAATCTGAAGTTGAGGAACATGAGAATATGTTTTTAAATTCTTTTTTTGTTGTCGCAGAATAATTAGAAAATATGCAAGCTGAAAGGGACCTCTAACATTATTTAGCCCAATCTACTAAATTACAAATGAGACAACTAAAGTTCAAAAAATGGAACAGCCTTCTCAAAGTCTTGAAAAGTTGATGATCTCATCCAAATCAGATATTGTTATTCTATCCTATTTCAATGATATATTCACTATTCAAAGCCTTTTTCATGCACAAAATTTGAGCTTGATAATGGTGTAAACACCTTAAAAGCAGAATATATATATTATATATATATATATAATATATACATAATTCATCTTCAGATAATGAAAGCAGACAACAGAGTTGCAGAGTGATATAACAGGTGCTAAATAAATGTTTGTTGATTGAGTGAAAGAACATATAACTTCTAAATTATTTTTTAAGAAATTAATAGTTGAGAAGTCAAATTTAATTTTGAAATTTAAATTTGAATTTTTTTCCTCAAAGGGTATTTGGGTACCTGAAGGAGAGACAGTGAAGATTCCTGTGGCTATTAAGATTCTTAATGAGACAACTGGTCCCAAGGCCAATGTAGAGTTCATGGATGTAAGTATAGACACCCAGGCAATCGCATTTTTATCCATTATCAAATAATCTGCTTTGAGAATTTAAAAAAAAAAAAGACTACATAACTTACAAAGTTTTTTCTATGGAAATGGTATAATCTTATAATTAAAGAAATTTCTAAGACCACTTCACATTATCTTATACTTTTTAGATTACCTCTGGTTCACAACTATCTGCCTAGATAGTTCGTTAGAACTTGACTTTGGAATTTGAAGATATTTACAATCCTCAAGGTGAATTATTTTTGATGTTGAATTAGACATAAAATGTTTTTATATTTTATTGTTAAATATAGCCAAATAGCCTTCAAGGGAATGCAATATGTAATTTGAATTGGAAATATATTTAACAACTGAAAATAACCAATTGTATTTAATAACCAGATATCGTGAGTGTATTTCTTAAAATTAGTTGCAATGAACAGTATTAGAAGGACTATGTGGTGGTGGTAATAAGTAGTCACTAATATTTACAAAGTATTTACTAAGTACCAAGCACTGTTATAAATAATTCACAAGTAATAACTCATTTAATTCTCAGACATGACAATCCAGGAACCTGGGATTAACCCATGTTTCACCCAAGGTCACAAAGTTAGGAAATGGCAGGTCTAGGCTTTGAGTTCAGGCAGCTAGGCTTGAGGAGGGATCAGTAAACTTTTTTTTAAGGGCCAAAGAATAGTCAGGCTTTGCATGCTATGTGTTCTCTGTGGCAACTATTCAACTCTACCCTTTTTGGTGGGAAAGCAGCCATAGGCAATTGAAGGGAAACAAAATGCCAGTGGGTGTGACTGTGTTCCAACAAAAGTTTTTATTTATACAAACAAGCTGTAGGCCAGATTTGGCCTGGAGGCAAGTCCCTGCTTTCAAGGGCTATGTGTTTAACTGCTATGCCAAACCGCATTTTGGGAATAGTAATGAAAAATTAATTGTACTGCTTCATTTTATTATGGTTATGATCTATTTGGTTGAAAATATCAATCAACATTAGTTTCTGCAGTAAATCAGTCTCTGCTCAATTTAAATTAGAAACCTACCTGAGTCAGATAATTACTTCTTATAATTTAATTTTTTCAATTCAAATTCAGAAGATAAGACTTTATAGGTTAAAAAAAAACAACTATACAATAATAAGAGAGTTCTAAAGAATAAATGTACTTTAGAAGGTCAATCAGAACTTTAAGATTTCTCCTAGCAAAAATTGTAGATTGAGCTGTTCTGAAAATTTCAGAGAGTAGGATGGAATAAAACTATATATGTAGCATGCTGTTATTTTTTTCATATTCAACACAAGATATCTTGCCAGGGGTTCTATCAAAGACCATATACGTTTTTTCTCTATTTTTTAGCATAATGTCTTCAGTAATAAGGATGATTTTGATTCTCAAATGACCTTCATATGAAAGATGATACAAGCTTATGCACTTTGATTTTTTTTAAAAGGATGGATTGCTGTATATTTCTACCCAGTTTCTCTTGTAAACTCTTTTGCAAGTGTTTCAGGAGCTCAGTCTGTGACCTTGAATAATTTATTTGGGTATAGTGCTAACCACCTTGTATAAGACTACTTTTAGCTTAACTTATTATTGGTTATTACATAATAGGGGTGATAATCAGCTGGTACAAACCAGCTCTTCTGATCTGTTGGTTTCATGCCTTATCAGTTGCTTTATATTTTAAATATCACCCTTGTTGCATATCTTCCAATAACTATCTAACAGACAATGAGTCCAATAACTAAATAATGTTTCTTTCTGCAGGTCTCTAAAGATTCTGATACTCTCTGAAGCTACATGTTCTGGCTCATATGTTAAAATTTAAAACTGAAGCCTTTTTCAGTGATGTCCCAATTACTTAATTTGGTCTAGATCATAGTTATAAATTTGTGAAGGGAATTTTAAAAGAAGGTAGAAATTATAAAGAAAAATTACAGTGAGTAGAAACACTGTTTAATTTATAAAACTGATAGAAAAAAATCTCGCCGAGCCTAAGCTACAGCCAAAGCTGAAATTCGCAAGAATGCTAATAATCTCTGCTGGAGCCTTGGACAGCCATTTTTGTCATATTTCCATGGAAACAGACTGGCAAAAGGGGGTTAAGAGGCTACAAAATAATAACCTAAGAAAAAAAGCTCTAAAAACCTCATCATGATTTTGAATGATTATTTGAAAGCTCCTAACCCCATCCATTTTTTGTTTCTTGATCTGAAGTCTATTCCCATGGAAACAGGAATGGGGATGGCAGCTTGAAGCCTTAGATTTCCACTGAATTTTAGATGAGGCTCTGATTGAGCCATGAAAGGAGTCATTTTCCTAGATGGTTGATGGATTTGGTAACCAATAGACCCAAAGGAATTTGTTCTTTTTAAAAGTTAAGAAAAGTTAAGGAAAATATTTTGACTGTGCCTTTCCTACTTGTGGATAGATTCTAGAAGATTAACAGATTGATGGACTGCTATTGGCAGAGTTTCAATAAATATTAGGCAGAAACACTTCCTACTATTTTGATGACTTCTTTCAAAACATTAGAAGGATAGCATCGCAGTGATTAAAACACAGTTTTACTGGTAACATTGATGGTGAATTCAGTATTTTACATAGGCTGGTGTAATTTTACCATAAACCTATGCCTACATTTCATACCTACATTTTCAGCTCATCTGTTATGTGTGCAGATCATTATAAGTACTTGAATAACCTATTAAACCACAACCAAAAGGTTTATATAAGAAAATTATTTGTAATTTGGACATAAGGGTTTAGTTGAAATCACAAGTATTCTAGAGTTATTAGGTTAACAGTAATATGTTTAACATATGTCTTTCTTAGGGTTCTTCCAGAAGTAGACATTGCCCCTGAAACAAGGATTTGAGTGAAAGTAGTTTATTTTGGAGGTGAAAGACTCATCAATAGGGGGATGTGGAAATAAGATAGGGGAACCAATAAAGCTAGCTGCCATTGTGAGTAACTGGAGCTTCTTTCTACTGGAGAGACACTGGCAGGCAGTGCAGGACATACACCTCAGGATTATCCTACTCAGGATTCAGGGAGCTGGAGCCGTTATACCAGCTCCTGTCAGTTATTGATTGAGGGGTCCTGGGAGAGAGGGACATTTATCCCCCTACATGTCTTACCTGCTGAGGGTAGCAAAATAGGCTTTAGTGGCGAGAGAAAGCTGTTGAGCAAAGAAAAGTGGGTGGAAGTCAGCCCTGGTACAACATGATGATAGAATGTTCCAAGGATAACTTTCAAACTGAAATCAGATGTACTGCAAATATGCTACATGTCTCTTTTGCAAACTAGTGCATGTGTGTATTTGTACTTATGCATGTGTATCTATGTGTTTTATGCCATTCTATAGAAAGAGAGTATAGCTTCCAAAGACAATGGAAATTGCATACTCTTCTTAATCATTTAGACCCTGGTCCCACCCCCCAGCTTTACACTTAGAGCAGAATATTCTAGATTCAGTAATCACTACTATTATATTTATCAGATATAGCTGTGCTTTACTGGTTGTTATATGTCACAAATGCAGCAACATATTACTCAAAATTCATCACTACATTCAACACTTCTATTGGTATTGAAGGGCAAAGGAGAGGACTTTTATATTTCCTTAGAATTTTTACCATAGGCAAAAAATAAATATGGGGCAAGTTTGTGCGCTATTAAATGCTACACTAAAAGCAAGAGAAGGAGAATTTGGTCACAGGACTTTTACTCACCTCACCTGTATATGTCTAATGGATTCATAATGATAATAATAACACACTGCTAGTGAGTGGCCAGCGCATTCTTGATTCCCATAAAGAAAGATCACATTGAACAACATTAAGAAAATGATTCTAAATGTCTACCTTCATACGAAGAATGTCTGCATTTATACATGGTCCTAGTTCTTGTTCCAGATAGCACTATTTCAATGGGAAAAAATGCAGGCTTTTCTTTATTAATCCATAAAATGGTGCTGAACACATACCTAAGAATGATGTTATTGAGCAAGATTCTTGGATTATGGGACCGTGGTCTGATAAAATCAGACAGGCTCTTCAGTTTTTCTGAGTTTTCCCACCACTCTGTTTTTCCCCCAATATTTAAGCTAACATCAGTGTTTTATCTAAGTTGTTTCCCTAAAAAAATAAGCTGAGAATGGAAGAAATTCTGTAATTATTCTAAATTCCAATGACTGATCAACAGTACTGGCTTAGTACTCACATGAATCTTCTTGGCTTCACTTTCAGCTTTCCCAGACCAAATTCACCACATCGTTCACAGTAAATTGCTGTAAGGAAATGTGTTTCAAAACACCCAACCTTATTATATAAATGGTAATATAAAGAAGAATAACTTGTTTTCTTCTCCCTATACCAGAGGAAATTTTATTTATCTTACACAACTGACATTTTGCTGTTTTCTAAAAAAATGTTCATGTGAAATGTATTTATATGTTTCTCTTCTCTGTATTGTTTTTATGACATTCAGTATCTTGATGGGAGTTGTTTTCATAGTAATGGAGTGAGATGAATCCAAGTTACTGGTAGTTTATATTTTCTCTCAAATTATAGCAGACTTACAAAATTATTTGAAAAGATATTTTGTTCTATAACATTTTCACATTACAAAAGTTCATGCATATGACTTCACATAGTAAGAGTAACTCTTAGCTAGATCCTGTGTCATATTAATAGTGGATTTTTTAAAATTCACATTATTTCATTTAATTATATCTTTTGACCTTATAGTTTTTGTTCATTTGCATATATGGAAATAATTCATCTATTTCAGAGGTAAAAAATGCAGAATTCCTTTTATTTTAAAGGCCCATTACTTAAATGCCTATACTATTGCCATGATCTTGAAAAGTTGGTTAACCAATCCTCTTTTCCTTAAGAAAAGATATAGCTAAAGTAATTAAGAAAAGTTCTGGGAAGTTACTTTGCTCTTAAAAATAAAACACTATCTGTATAAAGAGAATCTATAAACTCCATTAGAAGCAGAATTTAAAGTCTTTCAAAGCTGTATTTTAAAAAAAAAGAAAAATTTCCCAGTAATTAAATTAAATCATTTATGTTACAGTTTATTTCACTGGCTCTTGTTCACGTCCTGTTGTATAGAACTCAGTCATCATCAGAAACATCATATCTGAAACTAATATTTCATACACCCCATCCTCCAGCTACATTTTCCTTCCCCTCCAGTTCATTTTCTTTCATTGACTCTTTCCTGTGTCTCCCTATCCCTCAGCTGCTTCCTATCCTCACATCCCTCTGCAGTCAACTGAGATTCATGGCCCATCATTATAATCATATTCTTATGAAAATTTTCAACCTTCCTGCTTCTCAAAATCATGCTGCCAGTAAGCAATCTCAGAAATATTGAAATTTCTCAGTGCCAGGTTCTAGACCACTTTTCAATCTACATTTTTCCCTAGATCATCTCACTAGATTATCAACTTCCATCTCTAGTCTGTTTTATGACTCTGACCTCATCTCCATTCTTGATATTGCCACATTGAACTCTCAGGGGCATCTCAAGTTTAACACACTTGGAATGGATTTCTTCATCCTCTCCTCTGAATCTCTTCTGCCTTCAATTTTAACCATTTAAATAACTTGTATCTCTATCTACCCTATTGTTCTTATCAGAAATTTGGAACTTATCCTTGCGTGTTGTAACCCCTCAAAACATCCACTTCCCATTCAAGGCAAATGTTTTGATTCTATGCCAAAACACGTTTGGATGGCATTCCCTTCTTTTTAAACTCCATTGCCATCACCTTAATCCAAGCCATCAACTTCTTCAGTTTAAATTGAGACTAGCTTCCAATTTGATATCCCTACTTTTTAATACAAAACTTGAATTGTGTCATTCCTCTGCATAAAAACTTTTCGTGGCTTTACTGAAGTAAGGTGAAACACTAGATTCTTAGCTTACATAGCTTCCGATTACTTCCCCAGTCACCTTTCTCTTCACTGACTTTCTTTCCACTCTTCCTTACAAGCAAGCCAGTTAGTGCCTTCACCTGGAGTGTTCATGCCCCAATTATACCTAACGAACTCCTAGTTATCCTTGTTTTCTCAGCTTGAGTATACTTCCTCAAAGAGCCTTTCCTTGACTCCTTGATCTGAATTATAACTTACTAACAGCATTCAGAAATTTTCCTCTGTAATATTTACCATGATAAGTTATCATGTGTTTATTTTATTTCTCCTAGTTTTTATTGTAGAATTCTACTCTCCACTAGATTACAAGATCTTTGATGACAAGGGACTATGTTGACTCCACTACTGCGTATCTTATGGCAAGCACAATGGAATCATATAGCTAGGTAACACAGTAACTACTTGGTTAATTTTCTGAATGCATTTTTTCTACTTTTTAAAGACTTTTATTATTCCTCCTTTAAGCCCTCTATTCCAGCCTTATTAATTTCTGTAATATTTTCCCCGTAGTAGTCCTATCTTTGGGTATATTGTACTTCAATCATTTTTCTTATTCATATTGCTCATCCCTAATTTATTTCTACAAACTCAATTGAAGAGCTGTCCTGAATCTAGAACACCAAAGAAATCACTGAGAAATAGACCTTCCATTTTGACTCTGTAAGACCCTCTGAAGAGGAAAACCCTTGGATGACTTTCTCTTATGCATGAAGGAGGTCAGTAACCTGCACTAGTTCCCATTAGAGAAACCTATTGTAGGGAACCTTTTGAATGCTTGCCTGTCAATGTTCCCATTTTATATGAGAGGGCAGTACAAGGTTTCATTTTTAGTATCTTACTCCTGAGTTCCTGGGATTTTATGTAGTAATTTTGGTTAGTGTTCACTCGCCCGACTAAATTCTCTTACTAGAGTTGCCTTCCTCCCCCTGTCTCCTGCCCTCCTGCCTGTTTACTTCTGTTCCAATAAGAGTAAGAAACAAGGGTGTGATCCTGTATCACCAAAAAAAAAAGGTGATTTTACCACAGATTTTGGCAAAAATAAATAAATAAAAGTAGCTGAATGTGGTCATTAAAAATCCTTGCCAGGAAGGATTAACCAAATTTAGTAGCTATCCTAAACCTTGAGCTTTAAATGTTGCCTTAGGGGATATTAAAGAGTTTAACAAGTTTTGTATTCCAAAAGGCTTAATTTCCCTTTTGAAGTACCTAGAGGAGACTACCCAAATCCAAAATAGGTTGCTCTCTGTAAGCCACAACACGTAACTTAATTAGATTTCTGACTGCTTGTGTTTCTCCAAAGTATTTCTTGAATTTATGTGAATGAAAGGACGTTTCTCAAGAGTACATAGTCTACTGTACCAATGTTTAAATTGGGTAAATGTAAATCAGTAGTCCGTTGAAGGCATAGCTTTCCATATTGTAGGTACTTTCCAGTTCTTTAAACACTCCAATTTGGTGAAGTTCATACAAAATTAGGGGATGTGTTACTATGCAACATAGAGCTGGAAGAGAACTAAACTGATTATGTACATTCCAATCTGAATGGTATTTGAGAATTATGATGATTTAGGAAAAATTCCCACTCGGTTTGACTGTATCACTAGGAGGAACAGCTTATAATATTAAGATTATTCATAAAATCCAAGTAGAAAGCAAAGACCAGTAAATAGAATTTCCAGAAAATTGCAAACAATTTCGGACGTATCAAACCTTGATTTAAATGGTTTTGTTAATGACCCACTTATAGATTCAAGGAAAAAAATATTGTTTCTGCAGGAAGAAGAGACTATGTCAATAAAGTCCTGGTTTGTACTATATGGCATAAAGTGATTTTAGTTATCCATAGGGAAGTGATTTTATTGAGGGAATGAGGGCTTACTATGGTGTGATGTTTGCAGTGGGATACACATATACATATATATCTACTTATGTGTGGTATGTGGATAAATGATAAAAATACTTTCCATCGTATGTTTTTTTTTTTTTTTTTGAGACGGAGTGTCTCTCTGTCGCCTGGGCTAGAGTGAGTGCAGCAGCATCATCATAGCTCACTGCAACCTCAAACTCCTGGGCTCAATCAATTCTCCCGCCTTAGCTTCCCGAGTAGCTGAGACTATAGGCGTGAGCCACCACTCCTGGCCGCCATCATATTTTTAAATGTGCTTTTGCAAGTTTAATGACACCACTGGGTAATCATCTATTAGAATGACCATATGTTGGTGTTGCTAAAAATGGTATTACAAAAGTGACTACTTCACAAGGATATCTTCGAACTTTTGTTATGATAGTTTTCTCAAAATGAACAAAAGAATTCCTCATTCTGCCTCACACCACTGCTGTGTCAGTCAGAGGTTTATGTCTACTATTTCCAAAGTATAAACTGTCAGAAACTGACCAAATTGATGATGAGTCTGCCTTTACTTGCGTACATTAAAGAAATTTGCAAACAGAAACTTTGTCACATTGTCTCCATACCATCATCACCCTTAAGAATGGTCACAGAAAAAGGGTCTTCTGAAGTAGAAAGTTAAGAGTGGTCCCAGATTGCTAGACATCTTAATATTTAGAATTTAATTCTAAACATTTAGAACTTAATTCAGCAACAGGAGTCAGTAATCCCAGATCCCATGTAGGGTGATTTCTATCCAGATTAAATGAAGATATTATATAAACAAAGATGAATTTGGGTATGGTTTCATTTGTATTAACATCCTTCCTTTCCTTTTCTAACTGCAAGAGCTAATCTGTACAATAAGGAAATGGATTATAGGTGGATTTGGACAAAAATTTTGTCCAAATCAATGACATACCAAAGCCAGGGTGAAAAGGGATCAGTCTAGCACATCCTTCTTGATCATGTTCCACCATTAATCAACTATTAATAGCAGAAATATTTTTAAAACACTTTCTAGAATGAAATACATAAAATAAGCTCAGAATTATAAAGTAAAGGAAGAAATGATTCTTTGCATCTAGATTGAGCCACAGGAATGCCTACAAATGGGTATTAATATGCCTATTTTGTGAGGAGAATGAAGCTTACAGATAGTATTTAAATCATTGTTCTCATTCCAAAACTAGTAAGGGGGCTGGGCGTAGAAGCTTATGCCTGTAATCCTAGCACTCTGGGAGGCCAAGGCCAGAGGATTGCTTGAGGCCAGGAGTTCAAGACCAGCCTGAGCAAGAGTGAGACCCCATCTCTACAAAAAATAGAAAAATTAGCTGGGCATGGTGGCATGCACCTATAATCCCAACTGAGGGAGGAGAATTGCTTGAGCCCAGGAGCTTGAGGTTGTAGTGAGCTATTATGACACCATTGCACTCTAGATGGGGCGACAGAGCAAGACCCTGTCTAAAAAAACAAAAACAAAAACAAAAACAAACAAACAAAAAAACTGCAAGGGAAGACAGAGCCTGGAGTTGAACTGAAAGTTTCTAGCTCCAAAGAAATGGTTCTCATACCATTACTATACTTCCTCCAAAAGATCACATTGTTTAAATTACAATTGCCACAAGTAACAAAACATGTGGCAGTTCAGTCACAGAGTTTTATTCCTTCTGAGTTTTTTCTACTGAGTTCCTAAGGCTTCCAGTTGCACTGATGGAAATCAAGCTTTCCTCAATATTCTTGCCCCTCAAAGCCCTATTGATGGCCTTGTAATTTTCTTTTTATTTATTATTGCTCCATATGACATTTTATGTTACTCTTACTCTCAAATTAGAAAATCAAACTGTATACAAGTTTCTTTAAAAACACACACACACAAAACCTCTGCATTTATTTTAAAAAAATTCTGATGCACATTTTTATAAATATTGCATAAATGTTTTAATTTCATTATTACGTTTTTCATGAAATGGTTACCATAGAAGCTATACTTCTTTTAGCCTATTAACACAAGTTGTACTATATATACTATGTAAATAGCTCGACTTTTTTCCAGGATTACTACTCAGCCATAAAAAAAGATGAATTAATACCTTTTTGCAACAATCTGGATGCAACTGGAAACCATTCTCCTAAGTGAAGTGTCTCAAGAATGGAAAAACAAACACCACATGTACTCACTATTAAATTGGAACTAACTGATGAACACATGTGTGAACAGAGGGAAGTAAAACTCAGTGGAATATCAAGATATTCTTTTGAACATTTGTGAATGCTGCTGCACCTCCTAAGAAGCCATCTTTTTGCTGCCTGTAGCCTACAGTTTATAATAGCTCAGCACAGTATGATTAGGATAGAAAACATACCTGTGAGGTAGTAAAATCATGAGACCAATTTCTAACAGAAGAATAAGTAAGCAATCAGTGAGGGCCCTTTATCTCGACTAAAAAGCTTAGGGTTTTTGTACAGTGATCTTTGCTGCTGCAATTTTATCTAGGGTTTTGATTCACTTACAAATTTGATCTAACCTATCGAACTTAAATGTTCCATTATCTGTTAGAAAATAATTAGAAGCTATAAGCAGAAGTCTGCATACATGGAGTTCCTTGGGAGTCCCTAAGCTCATTGAACTGAGGAGTTTGACAGATACTGGTCAGCTAATATTGGACCAGAAGCTAATAATAGCAGAAAATGCTGCTTAGCTAGGTGAGAAAGTTAACTTGGGGAAAATGAAAAAGAAACATTTGGGATTTATGGTCAGAAATAAATTTCCCTTTTTTATTTGTGTCCTGGTAAGAAAATAGCCAAGGGAGCCAGTTATTTTTTCATTTTTCTGTTTTTTTAACAATATATAATTAAGATCTAAGGGCCCACTTGATTTCAGCTATATTCACTATAATTTCCTTGTATCTCCACAAAGAATTTTCAGTGAATCAGGAATATGTTTGGTATAATGCATGCAAATAATAGGTAGATCTGACCAGTAAATTAAAATTGTCAGCTCTAGCAAGCATGTGGAAAATTAACTGTAAGAAACTTGTAAGCTTTTGGGGAGAGATGCAGACACAAGGGATTTGTGCATAAAGTCAGAAAAGGGTTTTTCCTGTTGAGATAGAAGCAAGAAGCCAAGTTCCTTTAAAATAAATTCGTTTCAAAATGTGAAGGACTCATTCACGTAATGAACATATTATTAAAACTATACTCTCATGAAAGAAAAAGTATTTTTTTGCAGAGAGATACTTCAAAATATAATATTCTCTAGTTTTTAATATAATGTTGATTTAAATAGAGTAAATTTCAACTACATTACCCTTTTATTTTTCACTGAATTTATAATGTGCATAAGGGTATAACAGATAATACCTAATAATTCTTTAGCTATAGGTATTTGTTATTTTTGCATCCCCAACAAGATTGTAAATGTATTTTGGTCAATAGTTATTTCACTTTGTAACCCCCACAATACCCATTTACTGCGTAGTAAGTTCTCAGTAAAGACTTGGTTTTAGTTTGGAAAGATGGGTAAAATATGTTTACTTTCTTTTTAATAGACTTTTATGAAGTGCCTACTATGTGCAAAGTCTCATGCTATCTACGCACTTTAAGTAGTATAAAGATAACTAGCATGGCAAAGCCTTACCCTTAGTGAGGTTAAAGTTTAGTAACATGTTAAATTGATCATAAAATAGAACATTTCATCAGGATGGAACAGAGAAAGTATGATAAGAAATTAGAAAAAGAAAATATTATAATTAATGGTGGATTTAGAGATCTTTTGAACTCTTCACCAATGCAGAAATACTGAAGTTATTTGACCTTCCAGTTTACTTGATTGCACTTGTCTAATAAAATATTATTTATTTCCACCTTTATATTATATCTACTATAACATTTGATTTTTCTTTTTGTACGTATTGCTAAAAAGCTTGGGTTTTATGTAATAAACGCATGCATTTTAGAAAATAAATTGACCCCTTGTTTCAGTTTAATTTTTCTTTCCTTCTTTTATTTTTGTCATATATATATATAATTTACCATCGTGTGTGTGTGTGTGTGTGTTTGTGTGTGTTTTGTACTGTACTTTAAGTAAGGAGAGAATAAATGGTTATATAAATATTTCCTGTAACTTATTTTACACTCCCTCAAAGTATTATATTAAAGTTTCAATATATTTCTCAGATGTAAGTGCATAATTCCTTATTTTAAAAGTGGTACTTTCTTGTATCAAATATGTTCCTTTAAAAATATTTATAAGTCTTATATTTTAAATATTACATTTGTATTTTATTTAAAAGCAAAACTTGTTAGTTTCCATTTTAATTTTTGCTTTTGGAGGTTAATTTATTAAAAATTTCTGGCTGTAAATCCTTACCCAAAGAATATCATTAATTATTTTGTTTTACTGCATTTATAGATATGAAAATATTTTGAAAATGTTCTGTTTTTTTCAGTTGTACACACAATTATCTCTCATATAATGACCACAATAATATTTCTAGCTTATCTTTATCTTTTTGAGATCTATAAATAATATCAACAGGTTCATTGGAGAGAAATTAACTGTTCTCCTTGGTAATCCAGCTGTCATTTAAAGTTAACTGCCTACAGGAAATAATAGTGCCGCTTCACAACAACGTTACTTTATTTCTCCTCAGTCTGGTCATATTCTTTTATCATATCTATCTCTCTTAGTAGTCTTTTTTTCTGTACAGTAAATCTGTATTATGTACTTCATGGGCATGTGTAACTGTTAAGGAAATAACATCCCCATTTACAAATGAGAATTAAAATATTTATAAATAGTTTGGATGTAATTCTGCTAGCAGTTTTCTAACTGGAAATGGAGCAAAGGACTCTCCTTAATGAGACATAAAGTCTTCCCACTGCTTCTGAAGTAAACAGAATTGTTATTATAGATTATCATTCTTTTATTTAATGCTTCATCTATTGTACAGAGAAATTTACCACCATCTGTGCCTAAAATTTAGTTATTTTCATTAATTTAAACATCTAGGTGACCTCAGTAAGATTTTGTTTAAGTGGGCAGTTCTATTTTTCTATTTTAATATTTTAATGAGAATTTTATAAATACTTACTAGGAGACCTCTTATGTAGAAGAAATATTGAATTTAGAATCTTGGTTTAGAAGATCTTGGTCTAAATTCTTCTGATGCTACCTATAAGTTGGGAGCCCAGTGGGAGGTCAGCTAATATCTTTGTTTTTGAAAAGCAGAATAATGAGAGGTAACTGATCCTGGGTTGTTTAGGATGCTTAAAAAGGATTTCTAAATCTATTATATGTTACATAAATATAAAATACTATTTTTAATAATTCTGGCAGACTCCATTAAATATAATAACAAATTAATAGCTATTAGTATGAAAATATCCATTATCTGTTCAATGACATGTGAAGTAACTCAACATATGGGAAAATAGCCTCTATTTATTTTCCTTCTTTTGAGTCATGTTCCCTTCAGGATGACACACTTTTGAACTGGGAATAAACTGGAAATGGTGCACTTGGGTTTAATGTTTGTAATCTCTCTTAAGATTAAATCAATTCTAGGACATATACCAATACTTTATTTGGCTTTGGGAGATTAGGATCACAGCAGGGCGTAAATGTTGCAATGATGTGGGCAGTGGGTGAGAACTCTTGTATTTTTCTAATGTTGTCCATCTGAAATTACTGTTAAATCTGAAGGTAACTTCATCTCCTAGTATCCTTCCACAGTCTTCTTTCCATAGATTTAACAATACACCTTTCCTAGAATGAGTGAAGATGACGTACAGAATGTTCTTAAAGTGAATTTAATATTTATCACATTACAAGGCTCATGTACCATTACTCATTTGTAATGAATAAATTTTTTTCTCCCTTTGAGATTTAGATTTTGATTAGCTTGAACTTCTTAAAACAATATCAGAGAAACAAAAAGAGAAAGAGTTTTAGTGAAGTCTGTTAACTCTGATCCAAGTGTATTGAATAACTTTTCTTTTATTCATCATGCTAATAAAGCAATAAAGACCATCCAGCTTTAAAGTATAAGTTAGCAGAAAGACTTACATAATTAATGCCAACTTTTCACAATAAGAAAATGAAAGCATATGTTTAAGAACTTCCTATTATTTAGGAATTTGCATGTCTTTTTTTGCATTAGCAATTCAAATAGACATAGGATGTTTCGATTGCTAAAGGGTAATGTATATGCCAAATTGTTATTATGTGGATAGTAAATGAAGGTTTTAAGGTATTTTTGTTAATAATACAGGGTATTATTTTCGTCACCTTAAATGAAATACATTCAAAACAAGGCAATGTTGGTTGAAGGTTAACAGTCAGCCAATCAAGACTTGATGAAAGACATTTCTGGTATTTAAGTGAACCAAACAATCTGTTTAAAAGTGTGTATTTGCCATCTAAGACATTTTTGAAGCATGATTCTATGCTATTTAACTGTCGTTTTGGTGATGAGATATTACATTACAAGGTTTCTTTGTCCTATGAGGTTGATAAGACTGAATGTGAACACTGACATATACCTAAACTATTTGACTTACAAATCAGCATTACAGCATAAAGTATTCAGGGACAAGGGGCCTTGGAGGATTACTAAGTGATATTTATCATTTGGGTTTTTCATTCTCGAGTGCTTAGACTTAGGGCTATGTCAGTGTTTGATAGGGAACAGTGGTATAATTCCAAGGTAAAATTCAACTGTAAGTAAGAACAAAATCAGTTTTACCATTTAAAGAAATAGGAAACCAAAAAAAATAGTAGAAGCTCCATTAAGATTTGAAGAAATCCTATGACCCACTCTGCTTGTATAAGCTGAGTCTCAAATCATATTTCTTTCTCTTAGGGTGTTAATTACTATGATAACACCTTACAGGGAGTAATAATATATTTACATTTCATCCCTGATAACTGGCATTTTTTAATTTGCCATTGCAACATAAATTGACTTACATATTAGACTCCAGGACTTGATCTGCAGTGTGTCGAGGAAAAAATATAAAATGCTGTAAACTAATGGATAGTTTGAGAGAGTAGAAAGAATTTCTTTATAAATGTGGGATTCTGTAATAATTTGATCAAAAAATAAATTGAATATGTCCTCTTGAACAATAATGGAAATTGCTTGGACCCAAATAGCAGGATATAGCTGTACCTCAGGAATGACCTGGAACTAGTAAACTTAAGGCTATAAGGATCAGTAGAGACCTCTCTCCCCTCAGCTTCTGCCCAGCTTGTGTGAAATGCCCCCCTGACCCCTAGTCTAGAGTGCAGGGTTTAAGAAGGAGATACTCATTGGCCTATCTTGGGATTGAGTCTATCCCTGGATCAAATGAAGAAGAAATAGTCCCATTGTTCAAAATGGCTTCTAATGGTCCAGCAATTTTATCAGGTACGTTGGGTGAAGACCAAGATTAATAAAAGGGTGGGAGGACACTAGAGAGGCAACTCCATAGGTTCATTTTAGTGAAAACACATCTGTAGTAATCTAAGGTCCAATCAGGAAATAGAAGCTACATGGTGGGTTTAAAAGGGGAAGTTTAATATAAAGAGTTCTTAACTATGGCCAAAAAGTAACTCTAAGATATAAGAAAATTCTATATGATACCCTAGGGGTGAGGGAAGATTCTCTAAGGAAGGATAAACTTGAATGAGTTCAGACTTTGTTCAAGATGTGTTTTGGCCACGGGATAGCATAAAAGTTTGCTACCTTCCACTGTTGCTCTTACTGAAGTCCAATGCCATTCTGATTCCAAATTCCTATTTTCCCCTTGGCAATATTTGAAAGTCTTTCTTTTTCCTGCTGTTCTCCAAATTTCCAAATGAATTTCATTCATTGTTTTCAGCTCTTGAGGGATGCTTTGAATCTAGAACCTTATATCCTTCAGTTTGGGGATTTTTGTCCCCCCCCCCCACCGCCATGGCACCTTTGATAATAGTTATCTCATTTTTTTTTCTGTTATTTTTTCTTAAATTCTCATTAATTATTTGCTGGACCTTCTGGGTTGATCCTCTAATTTTCTAGTCTGTTTTCTTAGATTTTCCAGGTTTATATATTTTTTCTACTTTTCCAAGAATTTTCTTGCCTTTTCCTTAGTTGTTTTTATAAAATATCATTGTATTATACTTTTAATTTTCAAAAACATTTTGTTCTCAGCATTTTTAAACACATGATTCTTGGTTGATGAATGCAATATATTTTCTCATGTGTTTTAGGATGCTAATTTTTTAAATATTACCTTCTGTTTCCTGAATTGTCTCTTCTCTCTGGGTTCTTTTCTTTCTTTGTTTTTCTTTTCTTTTCTTTTCTTTCTTTCTTTTTTAAAAAAGCCTCTGTTTATAGAACTAAAGGTTTTCCAAAAATATCTGGTGATTTCACCTTTACTGTGAACAGGTATATGACCATTTGTTTGAGTTCCCCACCATGGGACCACTTATCTTTTCAGAGAGGAATCTGCCAATTATCTGCTACAAAATTATACACCTGTCTGCAGCATTTTTGGAGATGATTGCAAGTAGTCTGGTTCACTATGTAGTCTTAAAAAAAATAAAAACAAGATATTTTTGCACTTATTCCCCTCCCTCAATTTCCTTTGTGTCTGTTGTCCCCAAATATGTGCTTTTTTGGCTCAGTTTCTCCATTTAAAAATTTCTAGTTTCTTGCCAGTGTGGAGAGAATCAGTCACCTGCTATATCTGAATAGGGAGACAATCAGATAATTTAATTGTAGTTTATAGAGATTTTAATCATTATTCTTGTTTTCAGCCCCGCCTTTCAACCTCGGTTTCTGTACTACTAAGTGCCCTAGTTTTTATATCCTTCATGTTTCCTCCTGATTGAAATGACTTTTATATTATCAGCATCCCTCTTTGTAGGCATTTGGCACTGTTCTCTTAGTTTTGCTATCTCCATTTCTTCCCATTTTTCTGAAAGTTTTCTGAAATCCACTCTCCTTTTCTCTTTGTCCTTTGCATTTGTATCTTTTTAGTGTCTTCACTTCTATTTTAGCGGGATTTTGAGAAGGAGCAAAGAGAATCCATGTACTTAACTTACCATAGTTAACTGAAAGTCCTATAAGAAATTTAAATTGAAAAATCCTAGGAAAGCTTCTTCCAACTTTATTTAATTTTGTTTTGTTTTTGTTTCCTATTAGGTATTATAAAAGTAAAACTAAAGAATATGTACCCTTTAATTTCAGCCTTTTTATAATCTCATGTGTAAGGAACAGTGTTAGACATTCTTTGGACAATCAATGATTGCTTATTGAGAGCTACATGGCTCCCTAAGCATCCAATCTTGTCACCCTCACATGGAAACAAGGGCTAGAAGCATTCATATTGAGAAATGGTAGTTTGTAATTCTACTTCAGGTAGTTACTGCTGGGAGAAATAATCTAAGAAAATATCTAGCCCCTAGATTGCAGTTAAAAGAGAAGTTCTTTGACTTTCCCCATAGGATGAAACTTAAAAATATTGGGAAGAGTTAGCTAACGGTTATCCTCTTTGATTTAAATATAAGAAAAGTTTTATAGGAAATAATACATCCAATCTAAAGTGGCACTGCCAACCTTATTATTAAGAGCTCTGGAAATATTTATGGTGCCCATTGTTTTGATAGACTACAGGGTTATAAAGATTACGAAGGTGAAAGGAGACATTTAACAAATTCGTGTCCCTTGGCAAAGAAATGAAAATGTTAACACACCAAATCTATGTAATTTGAGAGTTGCGGAAAAGAAGAGAATAAGAAATTATTTTTTATGAGCCTGGTTGCTTGAAGAATATTTCCTTACGTAGGGCTGAAGGTAAATGAAATTAACATGTTTTTATGCCAATAATATTTTCTTTGTAGGAAGAAATAAAAAGAGCCTAAAATGAGGGTTCTTATCATTTTTTTCAGTTCAGAGATTCCTTTGAAAAATCTGATGAAAGCTATGGAACTTTTCTCAGAAAAAGTACACATAAGTGTACCTTCAACCAAGATTTTTATTCGACTTCTGGGAATTTGTAATCCCTCTGAAGTGTTTATACATAGTTAAGAATCACTGGCCTAAACCCTTTTCTTAAACTCCAGTGTTATTCTGCTAGTATTATAACCCTAAAGGAAACATCAGAGGTCAATATCTGCACTTAGACTGCCCAAGAGACTATTCTAAGTCACTGGTGTTTCAACAATGACAGTGTATTAGGACGAGTAGCAGGATCTTTGTGTATCTTACCTTGTTTAATCTCACAACAATCTGTAAAACAGGTTTTGGATAGTGAATTAAAGTTCTAAGAGGGTAGAAGAATGGTCCAAAGTCCCATAGCAAATAAGTGATGGGGCAAGATTCAGATGTATGACTTGACTCAAAAATATCTCCTTCTGCTGAGTTAGAATACTCAAATGGTTGAGTGCATTAGTGAGAAATAATAAAATTTGAGCCTTAGAATCTATTGCATGTATCAACATAAAACGTTTGGATAGTTCGATTTTAATACAGTCTTGGATAATATGGACATTCTAATAAATAGAGGGTAATACCAACTGAATAATAACAAAAAATAAATTCCAATTCCTCTTTTACTAGTACATGTTGTACTTGTATATATATGCAAGTTTTCACTTTACTAGAAGAGTTTAAAAAATAAAGTAAAATAGGCCAGGTGTGGTGGCTCACGCCTGTAATCTTAGCACTCTGGGAGGCCTAGGCGGGAGGATTGCTTGAGCTCAGGAGTTCAAGACCAGCCTGAGTAAGAGCAAAACCCCATCTCTACTAAAAATAGAAAAAATTAGCCAGGCATGGTGGTGCGTACCTGTAGTCCCAGCTACTTGGGAGGGTGAGGCAGGAGGATCTCCTGGGCCCAAGAGAGCAAGACTCTATCTCAAAAAAAAAAAAAGTAAAATAGGTAAATTTAACCAAAAGACTATACAAAAGAAACAATTGGGGGTATTTAAATGGAAAAAAATTTAGATTAAAATGAAAAATAAAATAGATTTCTCAATTGTTTTGCAAGGACTTTCTTCTGAAACCTAGAGCAGAATAGTCAACTACTTACTAACTAGTTAAAACAACATGGAAGATTCAACATTCCCCAAACTGAGGTAATCTTCACTCCTAAGCCTGACTTATTTTTCTGTGGTCTTATCATAATGAACTGTGACACCATCAACTGAGTCACCCCAGTCATCCACAACTTTCCTCTATTTCTCAGCCCAACACAACATTGTAAAGACATTTCCAATCTGATCTTTCCCTGATCTTCCTATTTTCAGACATAGTCTTTTCCAGTCTAAACTTCACATATCTGCCAGAGAAGTCTTTGGAAGACAAAAAGCTCCTGATCTGGCTGCAGAAGACTTGTCTAGAATTTTTGCATAAGGGAGCTTAGAATCACTGGTCCTGTTGAAAGAGACAGGGGGCAGGAGGAGGACCTTGAGAGATGTGTGGTCTCAAGCTCTCCAACCTCTCTTGGTAGTCAGTGCTTCACAAGATAAAGGCCTATAGGGTGTCTATCAACAGCGCTAATTCCTTATACCTACAAACCAGAAGCCACCAAGACCACTAGATGGCCAAAGTTCCCTCCTATTCCCCACAGGTATGCAAAACTGCCACTTTAATTGAATTATTCTTTTGCCTATTTTTTTTAAAGTCTGTATAGATTGATGAGATTTTTATGGCTTTTGTTGTTTTTCTTCTTTCTTTTTTCTTTTCTTTTTCTTTTTCTTTCTTTTTTGAGATGGGAATCTCACTATTTTGCCTAGGCTGGTCTCCTGGACTCTAGTAATCCTCCTCCCTCAGCCTCCTGAGTAGCTGGGACAACAGGCACGCACCACAGCACCCTCTCTGGCCTGCTTTTACAGCATTCTGATTAATGAAATCAAATAGATCTCATTGAACAATAATGTTATAAGAAGACATAAACTTTCTATTTGGATAAATTCTGTTTAATTCTAAAAAGTTGGAATCTTTTTAATTTTAAAATCCATTGATGAAATCCATTTAGCAACTGATCATTTTTAGGTGATTGTTTTAATATCACGAGAAAGTTCAAGAAATAAAAATTTGAATGATTATTTGTGAAATATGTAGTGACATAATGTCTCCTTACCATTTTAATAATTTAGATTTAGATTAAATATAGCTCTAATGAAAATGAGTATGTAAAAGATGAATTTGCATAGTGTAATTTTTCTGAAATATTACATAATACAGTCAATTTGCCTTGATAATGAGAATTTAACCATACTCAATAATAGGCTTCCTTTGAATTAATATTTTGTTATATTATAACAATTCTTTAACTCTAAAAATTTACCTGATGTATTATTGGGCAGCTGTGTCTCAATATAGGAAAACATTATGGTTATCAAATAGTTGTATATGTGGTGATTGGAAAGAATGTTAGTAGATTCTGTACGAATGAATCATTTATTTTATCATATTCTGATTATAAACCAATAAGTACTCATAAAAATGCAGAAAATACTTAAGTAAAAAATGATATGCTCTTAAGTCCAGTGATGACTGCTATCAAGAATTTGATATATATCTTTGAGACTTTGTTTTCTTGACTGAATAGTCATTCCTTCTTCCCCTCAATCATACATGCCATAGACAACAATGTATTCGTATGTAGGATTTCACAGGTTTTTTCCTAATCCCACTCTTTACAGACCATTTGGATGTTGCCTTTTTTTTTCCACCCTCTTTAACATTTTGAGGACAGAAATGACAGGTGAGTAAATGGACTGTTTTGAGAAAATGAATAACAGTGGAAAAAGAGCTACCTTCTTTAGTTGCTGCATGTGCAGGAGAAAAGCATTTCAAGAAGAGATAGCTCAGAGACCAAAAAAAAAAAAAAAAAAGTCATCAAAAGACCAAGATCTAGAGAAAGGTCTTCAGGTGTAGGAAGGAAGCTGCCACGAGTTTCAAGGTGCTAGAAGAGAGAAGAGAGTATAGAGGCTTATCAGGAGTTTCTACAGATCATGTATTAGAACCATCTGAAACTTTGGGAAAAGTGAGAGTTAAGATAAATATTTCCATTTATGATGTTGCTTTCTTAAAAGGGATTCTTTAAGATCCAATTTACCAGAATTAATGAGTTTACAACTGCTTTGTAACTAAATTACCAGAATTACTTGTCTTATTTTGAAACCCTTTTTCTATTCCATTGACTTATCTGTCCCTACTTCAGAAAGTGAAAATAAAATACCATTCCACTATTTCATTTATTTCCCCTTTATTATACATTTTAATATTTGGTAGAGTGAGCATACTTGCGTTACTGTTCAAAGCATTCAGACTATTTTTTTTGGCTGGTGAAGTTTATAATTATTGCCTTAACATCTCTTCCTCTCCCAAATGATATCTTATATAACATTGAATTAAAAATGTTTAATTTGGAGGAAGCTGAAACTTTATAATATTGAAACTTTTCATTCAGATATACTTTAGTTTTATGATTTTCTTCAAACATGATTGTGTTTTTATTACTGGGGTTGCTTTTAAATATTTTGTTGTTTTTGTTCCTATTGTATTAATAATTGGAATCTTATTTCCCATTTATGTTTTTAATTGGATATTGTTGGCATAGTTAACTTTTCTAAATTTGCATTTTTATATTACATCTAGTCTGTTAGTTCTAATATTTTATTTATTTCTGTGGTTAAAAAAAACCACACCATTGATTACTAATGATAATTGTGTCCCTCACTTCTTAATATTTAAATCCCTTTTTTTTCTTTTTCTTATTTTGCAGCATTGTCTGGAGTCTCTAGAAAAAAATGTTACATATAGTGTTTTTCCTATTATTATTGCAAATCTTTCTGGTAACTATGATGTTTTCATCTCATTTCTGGTATAATTCCTGTAGTTTTATTTCTTTTCTTATTATTAATGTTTTATGTTTTTACTTTCTGCTCTTTGTCTACATCAGGATTTCCGAGGCACTTTATTCCTTTAGTGTATATCAGACTATGTTGTAATTTTTCTATTTCCATTTAATGTTTTCCTTTTATTATTGTCCCACCTATGTCAATTTAGTAACTCTTTTTTCTAGTACATTTTTGTTTTTTCAAGAATCTTTCTTTACTTATTTTAAAATTCTAGAACTTGTTGGGAATCTCACCTCTTAACTTCAAAGTAGCCTCACTAAGTAATCTTCATCAACCAGCACAATGTCTTTCACTATGCAGATTCTCCAAGGTATTTGATTAATTGGCTTTTCTAGGCAAGTTATTGCCTATAATATTAAGACAGATTGTTACCTTCTATGAAAAGTTCTCCCAGAAAAGATATTATGCATCTTAAATAACTATTTTATTTCAGTCTTTCTTATTCTCAAAACAAATTTATGATGAGCTGAATATCCTCAGGCTATAACTTAAACTACTTCCTAGGTACATATAAAGACAGAAAGAAATTCTCCTCAAGAAGGTAATATGAGAGAATGCAATTTGGTTGGCAATAAACTCATCATAAACTGGATATGTTTATGTAGATTATACAACTGCCATGCCTTTTATAATATTTATAATATTTCAGTCTTGGATTGCACTGATTTTACCTTGAGTTACTTCATGAAGCTTGAGATTACACAAATGTAAAAAACACTTCTTTAAGGAATTTACCCATAAAAGAATGCAATAAAACCCTTTACCTAAATTATCATCATTTTTATTTTTATATAGCTTTCACTATTTCTGTGCATACAATAAATTTCTGATGTAAGGTATCATGTCTATCTTGGTTACCACTCTAGTTCCTGGAATAAAATAGGGGACAGTTAATAAATATTTGTGAATAAACTATGCTATTAATATTTAGTTTTTCTCTTCTCTAATTTCTCAGCTACATTGGTAAGCATTCAATATTTTATGTCATAGCTATTTCTCAAAAGTCTGAAAAATTTGGCCAAAAGCAAATTATTGCTTAGTTTATTTTTAAGTGGTTTATGTTATAGATTGGATTCCCCAAGAAGGATGCTCTGAGATGAAATTTATTGAGCAAAATATTATTGGGGAGTGACTTTGGGATCAATAGCTGTGGTGGGAGGATAGGAAGCAGGATTGGACAGACAGAGACATCAGGTTGTGATTCAGGCTTGACAACAGCCTTGTCAGATGTCTTTGGTGGCTGTGGAGCTAAAATGACCTGTCAAAGTTATCCTGAATTGACATCCATCAGTCATTAGATGTGGGTTGCCCTGGGAATGGGTACACACTTGGACTAAGTGGCTCTCTGCAGCTGAGGAAAACCCTGAAGGGCAAGTTGGCTGAAAGCTATTTGCCAGCAACACTCTCAGATGCTGGGACAAGTCTTTTCCTGAAGGGGGATCAGGGTGGTGGTCCTTTTGCACACAGTGTGTCAATAAATAAACCTATGTCTGGTCAACAGCAACTATGTAACCAGTGGGACAAGTGCTAGAGTGTCTTTGTATCATACCAGACACAAATGTGACTTAACATGGCTAACTCTGTATGTGATGGGAAAAGTTACAATACTTAGAATAATGCAAGGTAGAATTATAGAAAATGCTACATTTTGTCCTTCAGAGACTAGAAAGCTTCATAAATACTGGAACATTAGAGAGATGTAAAAGATAAGATTTGAGCTCATTGTTTTGATATGGATTTGGTTTGGATAGGTTTAGAGGACAGTGAATTCATTGCACTTTGCATGTGCTTAAATAAGATTGATTTGCCTTATTTAATAAAAACTGTTCTATCTCTAATAAATTAAATGCTACATTTCCCCTTTCTGATCGTAATTACCCTTTCTTACATTTTTCTTACTCCCACTCTTCATTAAATATTTTCTTGGCCTCACTCAGAGCTCCTAACCCCTCTTTCTCCTCCAAGTTTGTTGGCTACTACAGCCTGCCTTACTTTCTTTTCCCATAGTCAGTAACTTCAACTACTGCAACTACTCTCTTACGGCCATCCAGTCTGTTATTTTGTCCCATTGGCTTTCTGCTAGAGTCACCTTGCCAGCTGCTTTCCACACTAAACACAAAGGTGTATTCTCTGTCCTATTAGCAGAAAGATGGAGCAAGATCCCTTATTGTGCCAAACAGCCCTGTTACACTGTAAGGATCCCTCCATTTCTTTGTGCTGCTGAAAGACCTCATTTTATAGGTCCTCCAGGGACGTTCCCTTTCCTTTCATCTAGCTTGGCCCCTTTCAATCCTTTTTTATGTTTTGGAGGCCAGCAATCCTCCTTGTCTCTGTCATTTTTACTATTCATGCATCCTTTGTAGCAGTCATTCACTGGATGCTTACTATATGTCACACATTATGCTTCACGATATAAATAATGCATTTACTTCCTACAGAAGCTCAACAAGGTAGGTATTATGATTTTAGTCCTAAAAATGGGGAAACTGAGATTCGGTTTAAATAATTTACTTGGTTAAAGTTACACAGTTTATGTATTTCGGGCAAGATTCACATTGGGGTCTATCTGACTCAAACACTTAGGACCTTTCAACTCATCAAAAAATGAGTGGCAAGCACAGTATCAGGTGTTAAAATACACAGATATGAGGCACTCTCTTTGCTTTGAGGACCACAGAGCTGAGTGTGGGAAGCCACCAGTGCAGTAAGTGCTATGGTAGAGGCACACATGAAATACTGTGGAAGCCTAGAGAACAGAGTGCTTCCTCTGCCCAGAGGAACTGGAGCTGATTTCACAGAAGAAGTCATGTTTAAATTAGATCACAGTGGATAAATAGGACTTGGTCTGTCAATGATCAAGGGAACAACAATGAGATGGTATTCTATGCAACAGCGTGGTGATATGGAAAGGTCTAGCATGTTTGAATCTGGACACATAGTTAAGTGGGTGAAGTGACAAGAGATAAAAACCAAAACCAGAAAGATAAGTTAGGAAAAAAAAAATTAAGAAGAGCCTCAAATGTTAAACTAATGTGTCCTCCCTCCCCTTTCCTACTCTCCTTCTTTGGCCAAAAAAAAGGATGTTTATAATGCTTGATTTGAAAACTGAAACTGGTGACTTTCCATAATTTTGATTAAAATTGAGGAGCTTATTTGAATAATTAAATCATGATGCCCCAATAATCTCAAGGGTTGCAGTTATATGTGAGATGAATCAATATCCTTATTCATCTGCTGAGTAGCTTCTAGAAAATTTTGTAGTTTTAGCATTTTGGTGCTGATAACATGATACCAGATCCCATGGTGATCCTTATAGGGAAAGTGTAGTCAATTATGCTGCTTAAGTGTTTTAGGATCACTTTTGGTGAAAATAATTATATTGTTTAAGATTATTATCATTATTGTAGAAAAAGTTTCAAAATTTTCTTAAGTTGCTTCTCCTCCTGCCCCATAACAAGATAGCAAGTTTTCATTTAATGAGCAACTTCTTTCTATGGATATTTCTGGTGCAAATTACTTAGAAAATGTGTTTATCCTCAGCATAAGAACTCTTATGTTTCAAGTGTTTACTATTCAAATTATATGTTCATCCCATTTTCTACCAGACATTTATTTTCTAGAAACAGAATATATGTGTGCATTAAAAAATGGATAATGTCATTAATTTCTCATAGCTGTAGATCTGTCATAAGGAATTATACCTATTGGCCTGATTAATAGTTTCCATAATGATAATTTAAAAAGGAGTTCTAACCACTGTGGTTACAAATAGATCAGATGCTCTTCTGTGATGATTGAACTCAGATGTCTTTAATAGGGCTAAACTTAAAATAGACATTTTGAACATAGCTACCCAATTGTAATCTGCTTTATGATAGGTAACTTTACTTAGTGATCAAATTCGAATTTAGTTCAGACAATGCTTTAAAATAAATTTTCAAACTTTTAACTGTCAAAATTAAAAATTCACCTATTGATTTTGATATAAAAAGTCAGTTACAAGTCATTCTACATTATCAGTACTTAATCAGATTGCTGCTCCTGGGAATTAAAAACTGGAACTGACAGAAATATTTTTGTATGAAGTGGATAGTATGAAAAGGGAAGAAGGCACTAATGGCTAACTCATAAGGGCTACTCATAAGGGCTATACATTTGTTCTGAGCTAGGTCTGGGTTGATTTAAGGAAATTATATGTGGACATTCACTTTAATGTCCTTGAAATATTAACCAAATTTGTGCTTTTAGACTTACTGGCATTATTTATATTTTTCTTCATATTGACTTTAGAAAATTGTCTTCAGACTGACACATTTTCTAGATATAGATATTGCATTTTAATTAAAAAGTAAACCTAAAGAAATAAGTCAAGAAGAGATCATAAGTTACTTTAGGGAATAAGAATGTGTATCTTGGATGTGAGGGCGAGCTGGCTGTGACGTCTGTGACCCCATTGATTGCCAGGGTTGATTCAGCTCATCTGGCTGGCTAGGTGGTTGTCCCCTTCCTCCCTCACTGCTGCATGTGTGTCCCTCCCGAAGTTGCACACTTGGTTGAAGAGGATGACCTTCTCCGATAGTGGAGGACCATTCTTCGGTCAAAGGTATACAAGTAGCTGTGCTCCCCTATTAGAACCTCCAAACAAGCTCTCAAGAATGTGTATCTTTTGTGTTGATTACATTTTACAATCCAAAAAATGAATATTTTGTGAATATCATGTTAAGATTTAGCAAATCAGAAATGCTTTTGACTTGGCCCAACTTTTGTTGGCTTGAGATCTTCCCTAGAGCAATAATTGCCCATGATAATTTCAAAGCGGAGATTGCAATTATAGATCTTCTGGATTTGAATGTAGTTTTATTTATTTTATTCTTGCAATTGCAGTGTGCTCAAAATAGCAAATTATATACTTATATTTTCCCATATCTTCTATAATAGAGGTAGTTATTATCTTCCTCCACCCCTTGCTCAGGTATAGACTAAATACTGCAAAAGGACATGTGTTGTGAAGGCAAGATTTATTTGTGGACAGAAAATTCTAAATCTAATTTCTACATATAAGTACCTAATGGCTAACATTTAAAACTGGTAGATATCATATGATTTCCTCAATGGTTAGGTGCATAGTGATTAAGAGCATGGTTTCTGAAGACAAAATGCCAGGTTAAATTTTCAGCTCTGCTGCTTACTAGCTATGTGGTCTTCGACAAGTTACTTAACCTCTCTGGTTTAAATTTTATTGTCTGTAAAATGGCAATAATGATACCACCTGTCTTGTAAGGTTGGTTTGGAATGAAATGAGTCAATATATGAAAAGTAATTACAACCATGATATTTTAAATGTCAGTTATAATAATAATTATTGGCCAGGCATGGTGGCTCACGCCAGTAATCCTAACACTCTGGGAGGCTGAAATGGGAGGATTGCTTGAGGCCAGGACTTCAAGACCACCCTGAGCAAGAGCAAGACCCCATCTCTACAGAAAATAGAAAAATGAGCCAGGGGTCATGGTGTGTGCCTGTAGTCCCAGCTACTTGGGAGGCTGAATCAAGAGAATCACTTGAGCCCAGGTTTTTGAGGTTGCAGTGAGCTATGATGACACTACAGCACTCTAGTCCAGACAACAGAGCGAGACTGTATCTCAAAAAATAATAATAATAATTGTCATTATTATTATTAGTCCAAATTTACTTGCCAAAAGACAATTTGAATTTTCTATTTATTTTAGGTATCTATTAGATTGTATGTTTGATTTGGATTTGAGCTTATATCCTCATTTGTTCTAAGCATTTAGGTTCCTTGGTGTTACTTTTTGCTTTAATTAAATTTTTGAAGTGGTAATATACTTATATAAGCCCCAAAGTCAAAGCAATATAAAAAAATTACTTGATGAAGTTTCATAGCTATACCATCTCAGTCTATTTAATGCTCCTGCAATCACACCTCTAGAAGGAACCATTTTATTAATTTCTTGTTTATTCTTCTAATTTATTTTTTTTTAATTTTTAATTTTTAACTATTAGGTACATAATAGTTGTATCTATTTATAGGGTGCATGTGATATTTTGATGCAGGCATATCATGTGTATTAATCAAAACAGGGTAATTTAATTTAGATACACATAACCTCAAGCATTTATCATTTCTTTATGTTAGGAGTATTCCAGTTCTCCTCTTTGAGTTATTTAAAGGATACCATAAATTATTGTTGATCATAGTCACTTTGTTGTACTAGCAAATATTCTTCATTCTATATAAATATCTAACTATATTTTTGTACCCTTTAATCATCCCCAATTCATCTACCACCTCCCCAACCCACCCTGCCCCTGCTACCCTTCCCAGCCTCTGGTTACCATCATCTTATTCCCTGTCTCTGTGAGATCAATTGTTTCAACATTTAGCTCCTACATATGAGTGAGAACATACAAGATTTGTCTTTCTGTGCTTGGCTTATTTCACTTAATATAATGTTCTCCAATTCCATGCATGTTGTTGCAAATGGCAGGATTTCATTCTTTTTTATGGCTATATAATATTCCATTGTGTATATGTACCACAATTTCTTTATCCATTCATCCATTGATGAACACTTAAATTGATTCCAAATCTTTTCTATTGTGAACAGTACTATAATAAACATGGGGGTGCAGATGTCTTTTTTGATATACTGATTTCTTTTCTTTTGGGTATATACCTAGCAGTGGGATTGCTGGGTCATATGGTAGTTCTATTTTTAGTTGTTTGAGGAACCTCCATACTGTTCTCCATAGTGGTTGCACGAGTTTACATTCTCACCAACAGTGTATGAGTGTTCCCCTTTCTCCACATCCTCGCCAGCATTCGTTATTGCCTGTCTTTTTGATAAGAGCCCTTTAACCAGGATGAGATGATATATCATTGTAGTTTTGATTTGCATTTCTCTGATGACTAATGATGTTGAACATTTTTTCACATATCTGTTGGCCATTTGTATGTCTTCTTTTGAGAAATATCTATTCAGATCTTTTGCCTACTTTTTAATCAGATTATTTGATTTTTTCCTTAGTTGTTTGAGCTCCTTATATATTCTAATTATTAATACCTTGTCAGTTGGATAGTTTGCAAATATTTTCTCCTGTTATTTGGGTTGTCTCTTCACTTTGATTGTTTCCTTTGCCATGCAGAAGCTTTTCTTGATGTGAACCCATTTGTCCGTTTTTGCTTTGGTTGCCTGTGCCTTGGGAGTATTATTCAAGACGTCCTTGCCCAGACCAATATCCTGAAGCATTTCCTAAATGTCTTTGTTTACTAGTTTCATAGTTTCAGGTCTTAGATGGAAGTCTTTCATCCATTTTGGTTTGATTTTTGTATATCATGAGAGATAAAGATCTAGTTTCACTCTCTACATTTGGATATCCCGTTTTCCCAGCGCTATTTATTGAAGAGACTGTCCTGACCCCACTGTATATTCTTGGCACCTTTTGTCAAAGATAAGTTCACTATAGGTGTGCATTTATTGCTGAGTTTTCTATTCTGTTCCATTGGTCTATGTTTTAGTTGTCTGTTTTTATGCCTGGTTACAATAGCTCTGCAGTATAATTTAAAGTCAGGTAATGTGATTCCTCCAGTTTTGTTCTTTTTGCTCAGGATGGCTTTGGCTATTCTGGGTCTTTTGTGGTTCCATATAAATTTTAGGATTATTTTTTCTATTTCTGTAAAGAATGTCATGGGTAATTTGATGGGGATTGCATTAAATCTGTAGATTGCTTTGTGTAGCATGACATTTAAACAATATTGATTCTTCCAACCTATGAGCATGGAATCTCTTTCCAATTTTTTGGTGTTCTCTTCAATTTCTTTAGTCAATGTTTTATAGTTTTCATTATAGAGATCTTTCGCTTCTTTGGTTAAGTTTATTCCTAGGCATTTTATTTTATTTGTAGCTATTATAAATGGGATTACTTTCTTGGTTTCTTTTTCAGATTATTTGTTGTTGGCATATAGAAATGCTACTGATGTTTGTATGTTGATTTTTTAATCCTGCAACTTTACTGAATTGGTTTATCAGTTCTAATATTTTTTTTGGAGTCTCTAGGTTTCTCTAGATATAAGACAATATCATCTACAAACAAGGATGATTTGACTTCTTTCTTTCCAATTTGGATGTCTTTTATTTCTTTCTCTTGTCTGATTGCTCTAGCTAGAACTTGCAGTAATATGTTGAATAACAATGGTGGTGAAAGTGGGCATCCTTGTCTTATTTCAGATCTTAGAAGAAGTGCTTTCAGTTTTTCCCCATTTAGTATAATACTAGCTGTGGGTCTATTATACATGGCTTTTATCATGTTGAGGCAAGTTCCTTCTACACCCAGTTTTTTGAGAGTTTTTATCATGAAGGGATGTTGACTTTTATCAAATGATTTTTCAGCATCAATTGAAATGATCATATGGGTTTTGTCCTTTGTTCTGTTGATATGATGTATCATATTGATTGATTTGAGTGTGTTGACCCATCCTTGCATCCCTAGGATGAATCCCTCTGGATCATGATGAATAATCTTTTTAATGTGTTGTTGAATTCAGTTTGCTAGTATTTTGTTTAGGATTTTTGCGTCTATGTTCAGCAGAGATATTGGCCTATAGTTTTCTTTTTTGTTGTGTCTTTGTCTGGTTGTGCTATCTGGGTGATACAGGCCTCTTGGAATGAGTTTGGGAGTATTCCTACCTCCTCAATTTTTTGGAATAGTTTAAGTAGGATTGGTATTAGTTCTCTGAATGCTTGGTAGAATTCAGCAGTGAAGTCGTTGAGTCCTGGGCTTTGCTTTGATGGGAGAATTTTTATTAGTCCTTCTATCTCGAAACTAGTTATTGGTTTATTCAGGTTTTGACTTTCCTCCTGGTCCAATCTTGGTAGGTCATATGTATATAGGGATTTACCCATTTCTTCTAGGTTTTCCAATTTATTGGCATATAGTTACTCATAGTAGTCTCTAATGATCCTTTGAATTTCTATAGTAGCAGATGTGATGTTTTTCTTTTTCATCTTTGTACTTATTTGGTTCTTCTCCCTTTTTTTCCTTAGTTATTCTGGCTAAAGTTTTGTCAATTGTGTTTGTCTTTTCAAAAAAACCAACTTTGCATTTTGTTGATCTTTTGTGGGTTTTTTTTTTGTTTCAACTTCATTTATTTCTGCTCTGATTTTTATTGTTTCTTTTCTCCTACTAATTTTTTGTTTGCTTTGCTCTTGTTTTTCTAGTTCTTTAAGATGCATTGATAGGTTGTTTATTTGAAGCTTTTCTACTTTTTTGATGTGGGCCCATGCTGTTATTAATTTTCTTCTTAGCACTGCTTTTGTTGTATCCCATAGGATGTGTTATATTTTCATTTTCCTTTGTTTCAAGAAATTTTAAAAATTTCCTTCTTAATCTCTTCATTGACCCACTGGTCCCTCTGAAGCATACTATTTAATTTCCATGTGTTTGTATGGTGTCCAGTGTTTCTCTTGTTATTGATTTCTAGTTTTATTCCACTGTGGTCAGAAAAGATACTTGATATGATTTCAATTTAAAAAAAAAATTAAGACTTGTTTTGTGGCTTAGCATATGGTCTGTCCTTGAGAATGATCCATGAGCTGAGGAGATGAACGTGTATTCTGCAGCTATTGGATGAAATGTTCCGTACATATCTATTAGGTCCATTAGTTCCATAGTACAGATTAGGTCCAATGTTTCCTTGTTGATTTTCCATCTGGATGATCTGTCCAATGCTGGAAGTGGGATATTGAGGTCTCCAATGATTATTGTATTGGGGTCTCTCTCTCTTTGCCTCTGATAATATTTGCTTTACATATCTGGGTACTCCAGAGTTGGGTGCATATATATTTAGAATTGTTACATCCTCTTGCTGAGTTGACCTGTTTATCATTATAATGACCTTCTTTGTCTCTTTTTACAGTTTTTGTCTTGAAATCTATTTTACCTGATAGAAGTATAGCCACCCCTGCTCTTTTTTGGTTTCCATTTGCATGGAATTTAATTTTTTCCATCCCTTTATTTTCAGTCTATGTGTGGTCTTTATTAGGTGAAGTGGGTTTCTTTTAAACAACATATAATTGGCTCTTGTTTCTTTATCCATTCGGCCGCTCTATGTCATTTGATTGGAGAGTTTAGTCCATTTGCATTCAATATTATTATCGATAGGTAAGGACTTACTATTGCCAATTTGTTATTTAATTTCTGATGGTTGTGTGGTCCTTTCTTTCTTCCTTCCTTCCTATCTTCCTTTGGGTAAAAGTGATTTTCTCTGGTAGTGTGTTTTAATTTCTTCCTTTTTATTTTTTGTTTATCTGTTGTAGGTTTTTTTATTTGAAGTTACCATGAGGTTTGCAAATAACATTTTATAACCAATTATTTGCAACATATTTTAAACTTTGCATGCAAACAAACAAGCAAAGAGAAATCTGAAAGAAATTCTACACATTAACTCCATCCCCCCACTTTTTGACTTTCTGTAGTTTCCATTGATATCTTTTTGTACTACTGTCTGTCTCTCAAAAAGTTGTTGTACTTATTATTTTTGATAGGTTTGTCTTTTAGTCTTCTTTGGGTTAAATCTGGTTGGTGTACTATGACATCCTTTTGCCTGAATATTGATATCTTTCTGCAGATTTAGAAAATTCTCTGTTATTATTTCTTCCTACCCCAATCTCTCTCTCTACCTCCTCTTTAAGGCCATTAACTCTATGTTTACTCTTTTGAGGCTATTTTCTAGATTTTATGGGCTTGCTTCATTCTCTTTTATTCTTTTTTTTCCTCTTCTGACTATGCATTTTCAAATAGCCTCATTCTTTCTTCTGCTTGATCATTTCTGCTGTTAAGAGACTCTGATGCATTTCTCAGTTTGAGTTGAATGTTTCAGCTCCAGAATTTCTGCCTGATTTTTTAAAATTATTTCAGTCTCTTCATTAAATTTCTCCGATAGGCTTTTGATTTCTTCTCTATGTTGTCTTGAAGTTCATTGAGCTTCTTCAGAATTGCTATTTTGAATTCTTTGTCTGAAAGGTCACATATCTTCATCACGTGGGATTGGTCACTGATGCCTTATTTAACTTGTTTGGTGAGGTCATGTTTTTCTGGATGATCTTGATGCTTCGGATGTTTGTTCATGTCTGGTCATTGAAGAGTTGGGTATTTATTCTAATCTTCACAGTTTGGGCTTGTTCGAACCCATGCTTCTTAAGAAGGCTTTCCCGGTATTCAAGGGGAATTGAATGTTGTGATCTAAGTCTTTGGTCACGGCAGCCACATCAGCACTGGGGGCTCCCTAAGCCTAGTAATGCTGTGGCTCTTACAGACTCCTGGTGCTACTATCTTGGGGGATTTGGGTAAAATATAGGAGAATTCCCTGGATTATTAGGTAAAATCTCTCACTCTCTTCCCTCCCTCTCTGTGCTGGGATTCTGGAGTTGGGGGAGGAGTAATGTGGGCACTCCCTTATGGCCACTTCAGCTAGGACTGTGTCAGTTCACACTTGAACCCAGCCCAGTCTCACCCAAAGCCTGTGGTGACTGCTGCCTGACTACCTCTGACGTTTATCACAGCCCAAGGGCTCTTTAGTCAGCAAATAGTGAATCCTGCCAGGACTGAGTCCTTCCCTTCAGGGCAGTGTGTTTCCTTGTGGCCCAGGAATGCCATCCAGGAATTAAGGCCTGAAATCAGGAGCTTCAGGAGTCTTCTTGGTACTTTATTTTGCTGTGGCTGATCTGGGACCCAAGTTGCAAAACAAAGTCCTCTAAATGCTTCTCTTTCTTTCCCCAAGTAGAAGAAGACTCTCCCTGAGCTGTAATGCCCAGATTTGGGGGAGGGGTGACACAGGCACTGGCTTGGCCACCACCACTTGTGTCTCACTGAGTCGTGTGCACTCCAAGTCCACTAGCTCCAAGCCAGCTCAGCTGCAGGAATTGCCCAAGGACTGCAGCCTTTGTGGCCTGACTGCCTTATGAATTTATTCCAGGTCTCAGGTCGCTTTTTGTCAGCTGGTGGTGGGGCTAGCTGGAACTCAGGTTTCTACACCTGGAGCAGAGGATTTCTCTCTGGCTGGGCTGGTCTAAATGCTCCCTCCATGGGTGCCAGCCGAATTCTGCCCTGTGCTGTGTTCCCCTGTGATGGGGTGATCTTGAGTTCCAATGCAAAGTCACATAATCACTTCACTCTTCCTCCTCCAAGCACACAATTCTCTCTCCACTCGGCATGCTGGTGTGGTGCAGTGGGTGATGGGGAAGAGGTAGCGTAGGCAATGTAAGACTGCCTTTTCTGCCCTCTTCAGTGTCTCT
Source organism: Daubentonia madagascariensis (assembly GCA_023783475.1). NCBI lineage: Eukaryota > Metazoa > Chordata > Mammalia > Primates > Daubentoniidae > Daubentonia > Daubentonia madagascariensis. The sequence goes on from JAKFHU010002088.1 coordinate 973,115, forward strand.
TTCCTTGATATAATGTTAAAATCAGGTACTGTGATTCCTTTCCTGATTTTTGGTTTTTGTAAAGGTGCTTCTTTGCTCCTACATGTGATCTTTTTCCAATTTCTTTATGAAAATACAAATAAATGTGAACATATATTATTTTCCCTTCTTAATACACAAAAAGAAACGCATTAAAAACGTAATTCTATACCTTGTTTTTTATTGATTAATATAGTCCAGAGATCTTTCTATGTCAGTACATAGAGAACTTTCACATTCTTCAAAGCAACTGGAGATCATTACACTCTGTGGCTATACAGCAGTTTACTTAGCTTGTCCTTTTTGCTGGTCCTTTGAGTGGTTTCCAAACTTTTGCTACTGCAAACAATGCTGCAGTGAAGATGCTGCAATTTTACATGTGTGTAGAATGAATTTCCAGGAGTACAATTCCTGGGTGAAGGGGTAGATACATAAATACATCTGTAATTTTTATAGGTAATACCAGATTACCATCAAGAGGTTGTTCTATTTTACATTTCCACCAGCAATGTATGCTAGCACTTGTTTCCCCATGGCCTATGTAGTAGAGGATAGGTCCTTATTAAATCTTCGGATGTTTTTTGTCCACTTTGAAACTGACACATATTTAAATGGTATTCCAGTGTACTTTTTTTTTTTTTTTGGCTTAAAACAGTAGAAATTTATTTTTTCACAGTTCTGAAAGCTAGAATTCCAAAATCATGGTGTTGGCAGGGCCATGCTCCCTCTGAGCTTCCAGGGGAGGATCCTTCCTTGCCTCTTCTAGCTACCTTGGCTTGTAGGTGCATCACTCCAATCCTCCATCGCCACATGCCAATCTTTCTGTGTCTCTGTGTTTTTGAGTGCCATCTTCTTATAAGGCCCACCCTACTCCAATATGAGCTCGTCATAACTAACTATATCTGCAATGACCTACAGATGGTCCCTGACTTATGATGGTTCAACTTAACAATTTTTCAACTTTACGATGGGTTTATCAGGACATAACGCAATCACAGGGTGAGGAGCATCTTTTTTCTTTTTAAATGAGGTCACATTCTGAGGTACTGGGGCTTAGGACTTTAATATATCATTTTGGGAGGGACACAATTCAACCCAGAGCAGCATCCAATAAATATTAGTGAATGAATAAATGAGTGTTGAACTGATATTTCTCATCAGTACAGGTGGGACTGACTGAAATATATTTTATATGTAGGTGACAAACAGCTAATGCCAAGGCCAAGGCAGAATATATTTCCACATCCTTAAATTTTACTATGGTTTCAAATTAATAGAGGTCCTTACTCAGCAACTAAAAAGAAACCAGAACAGACTCAAACATAATCCTCCAGGAATCTCTACTTCTCTAGTCACCATATGTTGTCTGGGGAATGTGTTAAAGGAAGAATAGGGTTCCTACTTGTATTCTCTAGGGTTGGATATGGACAGAAGTAAAAGGAAATATTCTGGCAGGAAAAGGAAAGAGGCTCCCTCCAACGATGTGGTGAGAATCAAAAAACTTGCTGACTAGGCCAATAGCTAACATTTTAAAAAATTCTTTCAGTGTACTTTCAACACACATTTCCCTTATTGTGAATGAAGCTGTATAACTCTGTATTTATTATTCTGTGAATTATATTTTTATTAATCTATGCTTTTTCTTAGTTGAGTTGGTGTCTTTTGCTTCTTAAATTTTGTGAACTCTTTATATGTAGAGAGATTAGCTCTTAAAAAATTGCTAATACTTTTCTTCTGTTTGTCATTTGGTTTTGATGTCTTTATGGTGTTCCACAATGTGCATAAATATTTTTAAAACAAATTTATCAATTTCTTCTTTTATGGGCTAGAAATTTTGATAATTTCATTCATAAAATTCTACTTCACCACAATTGGTAGGGTAAAGAGGTAATGGAGGCAAGGCAGGAAGTGTTTTGATGTAAATTTCTTGAACTTTGGAGAATAATGACAAAAATAGGCTATTGAAATTTAAGTATTTTAAGTAAAATGATAATCCCAGTCCCACTAAGCTGAATATCTATAACTTTGATTATTTTCATCAAAGATCACTTTTCATGATACAGAAGCTGAAAGTTGGCCTTAATTGTCTCCTCTTTATTTTGGAGTGATTTTTCCATAATAATATTAATACTATTTATGAGGCATTTGAGAATAGAGAGTTTGTACCTGAATGGTAGACACTTAAGCTTTGCTCGATACTAATGTATTATACATTAAAATGAAATATTTTCTTAAAACCCTATTTGTTCAAATGCTTTATTTTTCAACTTATTTATTCATATTATTATAGTAAGTGTATAATTGAGGCTGTGAATAATTATAAGCCATGGAAAATTTTAAAAATTATACTGAGGTCATTAAAATGATTTAATATTTAAACATATCTCTAATTTTATATTTATTCTGATCTTTTAAAAATTATGAATCTTCAGAGTCAGTTTCTCCTTATTTATGCTATTATTTATGAATCAATTAATGTTGATTGAATTTGGTAATCAATTAATTTTATTTAATTATGAAAGTTCATTATATATGGCCTTACTAACACATTTTCATACAATTGAATGTTTTTCTACACCTGAAGGAGTCCTTTAATTATTTTTCCTTGTTTTGTAAGTAAGTTCATAGGCTTGGCATACTACCTAATCATTATAATTTTTTAGTGATACATTATGTTAATGTGGAATATAATGGTGAAAAAATTTCTCTTCATAGAATAAAAGTAAGCCATTAAGACCACAAATAAAGTATCATTAAAATTTTTAGGAAGAAAATTATAAATGTATCTATATAATTATTAAACTAGGAGGAAGAAAATGAAATAAGTGGATTTCATGGCATATATTTTATATATATAATATACATATATACACATTTTTATATATTTAAATATTTAATATGCATAAATATTTAAATAAGGATACATTTTCCGCTTTTTCTATATGTGTACTTAAACATGAAGTATGTTTTCATGTTTCTTATTCACATATAGTATGCAATTTTAATCTTTATATGCCAAAGTCCTGGACAAAGGCTTAAAATTCAGTAATACAGAAAATTAGTCTAGTGCTCAAAATGTATTTTGATCTATATACTAAATCAAAATATGTCACACTTTTTCCATGAATCAAGAAAGAAATTTTGGCCGGGCACGGTAGCTCCTGCCTGTAATCCCAGCACTTTGGGAGGCCGAGGTGGGAGGATTGCTTGAGGCCAGGAGTTCAAAACCAACCTGAGCAAGAGTGAGACCCTGCCTTTACAAAAAATAGAAACATTAGCCAGACATGGTGGCAGGAGCCTGTAGTCCCAGCTACTTGGGAGGCTGAGGCAGGAGGATTGCTGGAGCCCAGGAGTTTGAGGTTACAGTGAACTGTGATGATGCCACTGCACTCTAGTCCAGGTGACAGAGCAAGACCCTATCTCAAAAAAAAAAAAAGAAAGAAAGAAATTTTAAGTCAAATAAATTTGCTCCATTATAGTCTTCAGAGACTTACAAATTTGGATTGAAAAATGTTATATAGTAGTTCTCAGATTTATTGAATATGCTGTTTTGTTAAACATATTGGTATTCCATTTTCATGTGCTTGTGAACATATTTATCTTCAAAGGTACAGATGATTATTTACCAATGAATTGCATATCCATAACATCAAATAATTATTATATGTGCCTATGAAATATAAACAACAACAAAAAAAATGCCACAAAATAATCCTAATATATTTGAAAATTCTGTTTCAACTGAAACTCATTTTTTAAATTAACAAAACCAAAGGGATATTTCATTTCGGAAGTGCATCTGAATTAAATATGCAAGCTATGTGTGTTGAAAACATATCAGTTTGTAATTAGATCTTTCTTTAGGCAGTTCAGACATGCACAGTGGACGTGGCTTTTGCTCTTGCAATTACTTTAAAATTAATGGGGAAAGGAGAATATCTAGTATACTATCTCTCTTGTCATAATACATATTTTTTTAATTCTTCACAAGGAAATGCATAGCCACATGAAAAACAGAAGTTCAAATTGCCTTTTAAATTGTTTGTTCTACCATTAGAGGAAACCTACGGGGCAAAGTCAAAAGAATATTTTCTTATTTCTAATGAACATTTAAGAGTACAGTAACATATAGAAAACAGTGTTATTAGTATAATTGACAAAAAATAAACTTCTGTGACCCCTTTATAATCCCTCTGTTAATCAGTTACATTGTTTATATTAATATGCCATATCTGTAGAAAATATTTTACTAGATTTATTCCTCTTGCATTTTTTTAAATTTAAAGGAGATAGAATACAATCCTACAGATGTTCATTTGTTAAAACTAATTACCATACCCTAAATTTTTATAATGGATACATTGTTGATACAGTTTATTTTGAATTTTTTAAGGAAATATAACTCTATTAAAAATATAGAAAAGTAATTTAGCTAGAGAAAATAATTTATTGTACTATACTTCCAAAAATCTTGGAAATATAAATAATTTATAAATAATATTTTAATAAATATCATTTTACTGATGTGTTTGGCTCTAGTTTATATTTATCATAGCTTGTTCTAAGACTTTAAAAGTTAACCAAAATATGTTCCTCTCATCCTTTCCATCACCCAGTGGTACTAACTGAAAATACTTGCCATATCATAAACACTAAATAACAATATATTTTTAAATCTGTGTTGACACTGAAAGCATGAAAATTTATGAAATTAAACTGTTTTTGAATGTCATATGGTATACAATTTATTCTTATTTTTATAATATGACTAGATACACATTAAGCGTTCAGTAAATATTTGCCTTTGTTGATCAACTGAATTCCACGATTTGATGTTTTCTGTGAATAGCACACTGTCCCATTGGAAACTTTTAGCTTATAACCAGAATATCTGTAGGTATTTATTTTCAAAGCTATTTAAGTCATCCAATAACTACTAAATGAAGTATTTAAATATTTCTATCACATTTTCAACAGAAAATATATTAAACATGCATAAAATGCCTTAATGTTAAAAAGCACTATAATTCTGTACTGATATTGCAAATATTCTCAAGTGCATTGCTTCTTTAATCACACTTAACATTTAATTGCATAGTTTGTGCTTAAGAAATCACTGAAATTCGTTGAGAAGAACTTTTAAATACTTGCTTTCTTTATGCTATACTTTTAAAAGTTGAAATAAATTTTAAGTTATGATGTTCCAGTACATGTTTTAACACATCTGTGAATTTTAATGTGTATAAATTTCAATTAAATACATAAAAAGTGAAGAATTTATTTTTTGAGTGGGTTTTGCATACCATTTGAAGATTTGAATAATTCCTCTGAAAATATGAATTATTTTACTTTTAATCTAACTAAGCTATGTTAGTATGTTATAAATAATTTTCTGGTTCCTCTGATGAAACAGATAATTCTTGAGAGTTGAAGTGCCACTAAACATTTTCTAATAATTAAAAATTTTTATGTTTTACCTCTCAAAATAATCTTATATTTAGTCTTCTAGTAGTGCATCCATCTCAGTTCAACTTGGTTCTTAAAGGAAAGACTTAGATCATGGCCATAAGATCTTAGCTAAAATTTACACAGGGATTCCAGAAATTCTGGAAGTTATAATGCTAATATAAAGGACCAACAGAAAAGATTAGTAGAATCTCCTCAAAGTTTATGTTCCTATGTGTGGAGTTAGAACAACAGCAAAGCAACAATTAATGGAGACCATTGATGAAAGTCATTGCACCTGCCCTTGGAAAGCTGTCCGGGTACATGTCTATAAAAAACTGAGACATTATTAGAAATTACATTGACTGTTGGATTCTGTAACTTCTTTTCAGAATTGTTTAGCAGAATGGTCAAAAAGTGTCTATTGAATACTATAACTTCTTTTGAATTGTGTAGCAGAATGGTCAAAGAGTCATTGTCATGCCTGCTGTAAGCAGAAGATATGTGCAAACAAAGCAATTTGGTGGGGGAAAAAAAATGTGGCCACAGGAGTGAAATGGATCATGAAGAAAATATTGTTGTGGGAATGATGGGAAGAAAGAGATGCTGAAAAGCAAAATTCTACTCACACTGGAGGCAAATCATTTCCCACTCCAGAGAGGGAGGACTGAAAGAGGGTGACTCGGGAAAGTATAGGAAAAGTTTTTATCCTGACTTGTAGGTCAGGTTTTCGTCATCGGCAAGCCAAATTACTGAAGATTCTCTGTTATTTAAAGGAGGGTAAAAAAAAGAGTAGAAGTAGGAAACCACTGCCCAGACACAAGAAGACACAAGTTCAAGGCTTTTTAAAAATACGTCTGCCTTTTTAGCAAGGTAGGCATTCATTTCCGATTCCTCGGGCTGCAGTGTCTGTGCTAGGATATCATCATCTCGCTTGTGGCCAGCAGCTTCCCAACCTGTATCTTGGCTTCCAGATCCTTTTCCCGTGATTTATTCAGGGGACAGTGCTACCAGATTATATTAGTTTCTTGGTCAAGAATATTCAATTGATTCTTATTTTGCTTAGAATAAAATACAAATGTCAGCCTATCATTCAAACTCCTCCACGCCCTAGTATCAACCTGCCTTTTCAGTTTTATTCTTTACTGTGTTTCATCATGGAAGCTGATCTCTTTTGTATTCCCCATGCGTGCCGCACTTGCCCACTTTCTTAATTTTAGAAGCAAAGGAAACTATATTGGACAACTGTTATAAACCAGCTCTGTGCTAGACCCTTTTACGTATATTATATCAAATTGTTGTTTTCACAAGATGGACATTATTGATCCCATTATACACCTGAGCAACCTGAGGTTTTGAGTGTGAATAACTATTCAAACACAGGGCAGACTCTGGAATGAATATATGTGAATCTGTATCCATACCCCTTTCTCCTCATCATACCACCACCCTACCAATGTTATGTATTCTCTTTGCTCTTAATGTTCTTCTCAATATAAATATCCAAAATCAGATTTTACTTCTCAAAAAAGCTTTTGTTTGTTTTCCTGCATTTAATTTTTTTGGTTAGAAGGTAATTTCTCTCCTCAATGAGTTATTATGGGGAATTTATATTATAAATTCATAATTATAATTATTAATGTTCATGGGTTTTTTACTAAATTTTAAAGACTTATTATACTAGGATTTTTTCTGCTTAAGATTAGAATATATGTCTTTTTATTTTATCTCTTTTTTTTTGTTTTAGAGACAAGGTCTTGCTCTGTCGCCTAGACTGGAGTGCAGTGGCATCATCATAGCTCACTGTAACCTTGGACTTCTGGGTTCAAGGAATCCTCCTGCCTTAGCTTCCTGAGTAGCTAGGACTACAGGCATGCATCACCATGCCCGGCAAATTTTTTTTTTTTTTTCATAGAAATGGAGGTCTTGCTACATTGCCCAGGCTGGTTTTGAACTCCTCGCCTCAAGCGATCCTCCCACCTTAGCCTTCCAAAGTGCTGGGATTACAGGCATTAGTCACTGTGCCCAGCCTTAAATATATATCTTTTTAATTTTTGTACCCTGTGGAGTGTATAGAGTAGCCCTCAATCAATATTGGGAATGAGTTATTGAATGAAACAATGGCTAGCTATTCACTACAAACACTTCCAAACTCAATACAGTTATTAATAAGGTAACATATAACAAAATAACTGATAGTGCCCTGAACTACCATTTGAGGTTGTTGATGATGAATATAATGGGCATGAATTGCCCTTTTCCAGGGCAGACATTACAGAAACTAAGATACTATTCCTTTCTAAAATATTGCTTAATTTTCAGTGGTTATTTTCAAATATCAGATCAGGACTGGCTGCCCTCTTGCAGAGATTCTTTATGAGGTACTCTTTTTTCCACTGCCACTTTCTCACCCCCACACAACATGTGTCTAGACACAAAGCCATATATCCCTTTGACTCATCCTCCTGAAATAAAGACATTAACAGTAGGGGTCTATTGGGACACCATATATTTTCTTTCAGGGTTTATTATAACTTTTTGCCTGAACAGGTGGTAATATTATTTACTGCCACTAGATTAAAAACATAAAAGAATAAATAACATTAATGCAGGTTTGTACTCATTGTGATTACCTCCAGCTGGATGCCCTTGACATCAGGATTGGTGTAGAGTATTAAAATAACACTAACATGAATATTTAATATTAATATAAGAACTTGCATATGAATCATGGTTTCAAATTTAACATATCTGATGGTAATAATTAAGTTCATTATAAAAGTAAGGAAGATAAAAAATAAGTGAATGATAGGACAAATGATTTCTATATAGAAATTATCCTATATAAGCATGAAATGAGTAAGAGAAAAATAGAAGACTTAATTAAAGTCACTCACTATTTTATCTTGGATGAGTCATAATATTACAATCCTGCCACTCCTTTACCAGCAGTGCATTTGATATACTTTATTAAGAATAAAGGGAAGATTTTCCTAATTTTATTTAGTTTTTTTAAACATTCTTTTAATATAAATTAAAGTCATGAATTAACTGAGATTATTCTTGCAGATAAAAAGCAGAGTAGATGTCTCTCTTTAAAGAAGATGCAGTATCTAGGAAAATAAATGCATATTAATTTCCCAAATTATACAAAATTGTAAATGAGAAAGTTCTAAGTGATTAAATAAAAGCTATCAACCAAATTACTAAATTCTGATCTATTTTAAGTTAAATTTAGATTTAAAATATATTGATTGAGCATTCCTAGATTCAAGTTCTCCTGTGCACAAATGAGAATAAAGACATGAGTAGTCTTAGTCCCTCCTGCAAAGGCTATTTAGCATTTTATTATTGGAGGATTAGTTTTAAGTAGTTGAGGATAAATTGTGCTCACTTGATTTGTTTTAAAAAAAAAAGTGGGTACCTGTTAGAATGTCACTTTGTAAAGATTCCATTAACTAGTTAATCTTATCAATGACCATTCCTGTTAGGACACTAGGATAATGCCCACAAAATCCTCTGGGTCTGCCTGGTTACCTAACTGACATTAATAGCTCCTGGAGAGACAACATGGTGGAATGAGACTTGACTGTGGATGCAGTGGGAACCAGATTCCAATTCCAGCTTGGCTACTTATGCACTTTGCTTAAGGATCTTGGCAAATTGCTTATCCTTTTAAAATACATCTCTTTATCAGTCAATTGACATAATAATCTGTTGGACAGGATTGTCCTGAGAACTCAGTGAGTTCATGTGTCAAACCAGTAGCATTGTGCCTGGCATAATTCAACAAAAAGTAGCAGTTATTACAGTTGTTATTATGATCGGATGGAATTCTTTAATATGTGGCTTTAGAGAGCCCACAAATGTGTTAACTAAGAACTAGAAAGCTACAGGTGAACGAAATATAGGGCTTAGCCAACAGGTTAAATAATCCTATAAATTTATTTTCACATAGAAAAAGAAAAAAATGAAAGCAATAGACATTATTCAAATGTTAATAATTATTTCTTTCTCCCCTAGGGGTAGAATCTATATCCTAAAATGATTTATTTTAGTTCTAGTATGTTTGTGTTTTTCTTCCTTATAGCCCTTTGCAGTGTCCTCTTCATAAGAATTTCCGTGTTGGGACTTGATGGATTGTTCGTCTGAAATGTTATTTGCAGACACCTTAGTGTTTCTCTCTCTGTGGGATTGCTAAGATTAGTAAGCAGGCTATGAAGTTGCTGTGCCCTAACTACAAGAATCAACTAGTATATCTTGATCTCTATTGTCTACTGTAATCCCTATTGCTATTGAATATTATTACTGATATTGTGGTTACTCTTTGTGAAAGAATAAATCTGTCCTGAAGTTCTCTTACAAATCTAAAACCTACTTTTGGTCATCTCCTAACCCTCATGATTACTTTATGTTGAAGATGGGAAGATATATTTCTAGCTCTCCTTGGGCTTAAGTAGGAAAAGAATAGCTGGTCAAATGCTGACAGAAAAACTGTTTTTTGGTCAATTTTCCTAGCGTACATTCATGTCCCCACTAAACTGAAGGATTAAAGTGACCACTCACCCTGCAGCTGCAGCCATTTTCCAGGTTCTCAGCCATGCCTTTACTTTAATTATTTCCTTCCCTTAACATACAGTTGGTTTAATAAAAATAATAATAGGTAACATTTTTAAGTGTCTGCTAGGCACTGTGATACACTCTTTGCCTGGACTATGTCATTTAGCTGTTACATATATATGTTAATTTCTAAATGAATTAAAAGTATCTGCTCATTTAGATTAGATTAACATAGTATATACAAACTAAACAAGGGGTTGGTAGCAACATCAATTTTTAAAACATGTACGAAATCAAGGCCACAGTGTTTAAGCTTGCTTTTACCTTCCAATAAATTGATTCTGAGTTGAGAGCAATTATGAATCCTCATCCATGAAAGAATATAGTAATTGTATTAGTTTCCTCTGGCTGCTGAAACAAATTACCATAAATTTGGTGACTTAAAACAACAGAAATATATTCTATCACAGCTCTGGAGGCTAGACATCTGAAATCAAGGTGTTGGTAGGGCTGCACTCCCTCTAGAAGCTCTAGGGAAAGACACATTCCTTGCCTCCCCCAGCTTCTGGTGGCTGCAAATGTCCCATGGCTTATGGATGTGTCACTCCATCTCTGCCTCCTTCTTCACATTCTTTCTCCTTTTTGTGTCTGGGTCTAATCTCCTTCTGCCTCTCTCTTATAAGGATACTTGTGATGGCATTTAGGGCCTACCTGATAATGAAGATGATTTCCTAATCTCAAAATCTCTAATTTAATCACATCGACACAGACTTTTTTCCCAAATAAGATAGTATTTGCCTCAGGGATGAATATAACCTGGGATTAAGATGTGGGCATATTTTCGGGGCTATTATCGGTTTGCTAGTAGTGATTGATTAGCAGTATCTGCAATGGGCAGGAAGAGGGGAGTACTGGTAGAATGCATGCCATATATTTGCCATCAGTGACTTCATCTGTCATTTTACAAATTAGTGCTTTAAGTGCCTTGTCCTCCAAGATGGCAGCATTAGAAGGATCCCAGCAGAAAGTACATGATATCCTAAGTTGGAGGAATTGAAGAGAGTTTAGCAAAGGGGTTTTGATAAAGGTATTGGCAGGGGTAATACCAGTAAGGTTTGTTGAAGTACCCCCAAGATGAATAACAGTACTGCTATACTTGAAGAAGCTAGGGGAAGGTTACTCTGATCTAATAGCAGCTGTGGCCTTTGGTAGAGGGTTTCAGGAAAGTAAGGGGTGGGGGATAAATACCAACCTCACTCTCTTCTCCATTCAATATTCTGCTGCTGCTTTTCATTGAGCCCAAATTAAAGCCAGGGGACAAACAGGGGATCCTGTTGTCATCATCCATTTGGGTCAATCTCACTGGGCACAATGGCAGAGTAGAGAATGGTGGAGAATGGAGCTGAAGGGACATAGAAAAATATACAGGCTGATCTCACAGATCATGTGTCATAGCTGGGAGTATCGTCTAAACTTCATTCCAAAAGTACTGCAATTTTTGTCATATCAAATTTAATTCAACAAATGTTTGTTGAGTAGATGCAATGTTAAGAGTCTCTGTGTACTCAGTGAAGAAGTGCCAAGGATATTTTGTATGTTTGTAGCATAAACAGATTAGAGTTAGTAAAAAAAAAAAAACTCAGCAGTCTTTCTACAATTGTGATGTGAGCCTGAACTTTAATAGGAGTCAGAATGAAAATACACAGAAATGGGATAAGGAATTAATAGGACTTGGCAAATTATTACATATAGAGTGGAATGAAAAAAATAGAAACACAAATGCCAAATATGAATTCAAGATTTTAAAACCGAATTAGCAAATGTTTCTAAAATTTAAAAAATTAGTAAAGTATAGCAGGCAAGCTCATATGGGGAAATTATTTACTTTGTGTCTTATATTTGAGATCCAATAGTGTCTAAGTCAAGATGACCAGAAGGCATTTGAAATATGGGTTGATTCCTGGGATGGAGTAGGTGGGGAAGAAAGAATATAATAAAGATTTTGTTCATTTATTCATAAAATTGTATTGCATCTCTCTTATGAGCCATATATTCTATAAGGATTTGGTGATAAACCAATGAATATGATTAACTAATATTAATGCTTTCAGAGAAATCATTAGAGATTCCAGACATTTAACAGATAATTCTAATAAAATAGGATAGGTGTTATAATATGGTTTTTATATATTTATACATATATAAAAATCTGTTCGTTCATGCTCAGAAATGGCAGTTGAAATTACAGGAGTAAAGGGGAAGACTAGGAATATGGGCACAGCATAATTCTCATGTTTAGAAGGGCACAGACATTTTGGATGTAATAATAGATTTTGTCTTTTATCTTGAGGGAAAAAAATGTGTTGTTTACTTTGCTCCAAACTAAGTTAAATCATGACAAACCACAAAAATTTTGCAATTGATTCCATACGGTTTTGACAACTATGTAATATTTTTTAAAGTTATCAAATATTTTCAAGGTTGGTGAGCAAACATTAATATATATGGATACAAGAGATTACAGACTAAAGCAAAGAATGCTAGAGATAAAGCCATGGTAGCATTTCCACATGTAAGGAAAGAGAGGAAAAAGCAGGTGCCAGTGACTATTAGAAGAGTACTCAGAGAGTGAAAAATCAAGATAAAATACGATACTAACATCAGCCTCAGAGGAATTTTGAAGAAAAAGGGTGGTGATCAGTGAGGTAAAACAATGCAGAAGGTCAGGGAAATTTAATAATGAGAGAACAAACGTGTTGACTTTGGTAAAAAGAAGGGATTTGGTGATATTTTCAAGAGTAATTTAAAGAGTAAGAATGTAGGAAAGTGGCAGAGAAGCCAGATCCCACAGGAACAAAGGAATATAAAATGAAGAAATAGCCAAAGTGGGAATAGCAAATATTCCTCATGTTGAGATAGGGCAAAACTGAAGGAACTTTCATTTTTAGAATATAGGACACACAAATATACTTGTAGGCACAGTGAAGGTGCCAATAAGGAGTCAAGATAAAGTTGTACTAGAGATAAATAAAGGTTTATTTTTTATTTATATTTATTTATGTTTATATTTTATTAAATATTTATGTTTCAAGGAAACATGATGGAATGGTATCGAAAGTACATTTCACAGAATAAATATTGAGACAGTTAGAAAGGTTTTTTTTTTCCTACCTAGAGATATAGGCCATAGTAAATGCAATAAAGTGTCAATAAGAAACTGAAAACTAAAATAGAGGGCTATTCTTGAAGGATCCAGTCAGGAGATTTAGGCCAAGTCTCCATGAATCTGTGCTTTTGTCTAACAACATTTGAAATTTTAGGAATGCAGAAGGAGAAAGCTGTCTTCAGCCAAGAAGCACAAAAATGTGAATATCAAGGAGAGAAAATGAGATGACAACAGCAAATGCCTTATTGCAATAGTTAACACTGGAGATAAGGCTATGATAGAGGTAAATGATGCATAACAGAAACCAGGTGTAAAAAGATTTAGGAGGCTGGACGCAGTGATTCATGCCTATAATCCTAGCCCTTTGAGAGGCTGAGGCAGGAGGATTGCTTGAGGTCAGGAGTTTAAGACCAGCCTAAGCAACATAGCAAGACCTTGTCTCTACAAAAAATAGAAAAATCAGCTGGGCATGGTGGTGTGCGCTTTTAGTCCCAGCTACTGGGGAGGCTGAGGCAGGAGGATCACTTGGATCCAGAAGTTTGAGGTTGCAGTGAGCTATGATCATGCCATGGCCCTCATTCCCGGGCAACAAAGTGAGACCCTGGCTCAAAAAAAAAACAAATTGCGAATGAATCCGGTCCTCTTCATACAATTGCAAGGCCCTGCATGAGCTGACCTCTACCCACATTTTCAATCTCCTCTCATGCCATTATAGCCCTTGCTAAATTCTAGGCACATGAGCCTTCTCAGAGCTTCCAAAACATGCCAGCCTCTTAGGTGGTGCTTTTGATTGAATGCTCTTTCCAAGTACTTGTATATCTGACTCCTCATAAATCTGTCTCAGGACATAATTCCGACCACCCTATCTGCAACCACCATTTTCTTATCTATCACAACACCCTGTTTATTTTTGCCAAATTACTTAATAAAATTTATAATTATTTATGTATCTATTTTATATTTATATGGCTTTCTTGTTTATTGGTTGCCTCTCCCAGTAGAATAAAAGCTCCATGAGGATAGAGGTGATACTATAATCACAGCCTCTATCGTAGTGCCAGGCACATAGTAGATACTCAATAAATATTTTTAAGTCGACAAATATATAACTAAAGAGATAGGAAAATATAAAAAGAATGGAGGGAGATTCAGTGTAGTGAGGGGTGGGAGAGGGAAGGGAGAAACAGAAAATAGCATTCTACGTTGTGTAGAATTCTTCACAAAGGTCTTCATCGTGAAGTAGTGTTAAATAATGACTAAATCTAACATTTGGCCGCCCAACGGGTGAATGATATAGAATGAAGATGGAAAACTGCTGACTCCAAAGGTTAGAAAGTTCCTGATCTTGATTGTTAAAGTCCACAAAAATGAAGCCAGGGATTGGAAGGGAGTGGTAATGCTCCTGAGCAGTGTGGACAAACTTAAACTTATGGCATATTAATTCAGCCTGTCTAATTCCTGCTCACCTATTTGCACAAGTAGATTATTATTTATTCGAGACATGAAACAACAGATGCAGATTTCATTTATTTTATTATCTTGGTACCATCTGTAGCAAAACAGGTTGGTAAAACACTATTATGGACCAGTAATTTTATTTCATTTTTCATCATTGTGTTTGTCCTTATCTTCTCTGTTTTCCTCATCACCATCACTCTCACTATGTTTAGGGGCAGCATTTCCTTCAAGCGTTCACAGATCTGCTGACTGTCGACTTAAGCACAGTTTTATATGCCTACACTAATCATCCCTCCTTCCTTTTCTTCTACCCCTCCTATTATCCTACTTATCTCTGGTGCAGTGAGATTTCCCTGGTTTTCAGCTGGAGGGTATTGTATTAATGGTCCATAGCCATAATGAAACAGTAGAAGTTTGGCTGAAGTTAACATTTTTTAAAACAGAAGAGCCCATAAATTTTCACTGGCCATATGTTTTTTTTTTTTTTTTTTTTTCTTTTTGGGAAACCACTAACAAACATCAGTGAGAAAACAAGTTTAAGGGACAAGGGATAAATATCTGGTGGCTGTGCAAAAGGATACCTTCATGTGAAAAATGGTATTGCTCACTTTCATTATTGTACAGAAGTGTCTTCGCTTCGGACCAAAATAGAGATACAAACAGCATGTGGCTAGAGAATAGTGACACACATACTTCAGAGGTTTTTTTGTCTGTACCTTGGTAGTCCCTTGGCAGTTTAAAAGTCCTTATTCAAACCAGACCTCATTATACAGAAAAATGTTTTTGTTTCAGAATTTGCTCTGTAGCACTGTTCCACTCTTACCTTCTATCTAATGAAAAAACACTTTAATTCACTTACAAGAAAAAAAAATGATAAAGCAAAAGGGAAAATAAAGGCAGAGAATAATTTTCTTTCTGGAAAAATAGATAATGTACCTGGCAAGTTATACTTATTCCAGTGGCCTTCGGCAACGTTTTCCAGTGACAGCAGCAAAGATTCCAAAGTTGCTTCCGCAGGCCCCGCACAGAGCTAGGTAACGGAGGGCGTTATTAATTTTAACACAGAGTAATTTACTGAAACCCAACACTCCATGATTAAAATAGTGGGATTTTTTTCCCCTTTTCGTCCCACTCATCGCTCTAAATGAATTCACATTCCCTTTTCTTCATCTACTCTCCTTTCCTCCCAAACAGCCATCTGCTATTTTCTTTATGGAAAAATGCAACCTACAATTAGTGTCTTGTTCATCTTTTCTTTCTCGGGGGAAAAAAGAGAGCAATTATGCAAATCCTCTGCAATTTGGTTTCAAATACTCTTTGTAGTGTGATGAGCAATTTTTCTTAATACAAACCCAGCTTTTTTGCCAGGACTTACTAATAGATTTTTTTAAAAGAGAAATTTCATGTGACTTTGTTACACTCCTCTAATGTAAATTTTTCAAGTGCACATTTAGAATGGAATTATCGTTGCTCCTTGAGTTATAGAAGAAAAAAAAAAAAACAATTCTTTTGTATATTTCATCCTGAAAAAGAAGGCTGAAATAACCTCAAAATCTTTCTTCTACCTTAAATTTCATCATTCTTTTTACCGTAAGAATTGGCCTACACCAAGTACTACTCTCAGGAAATCAGAGAAAATTATTTTCTTTGGCTTTTTCTGAAAACATGTTGAAAGTGATGGCAGTTTACCTGTAAGCACAAATTTGTTGTTTGATTTTAGTTGTTCCTCAGGAACTAAAGTATAATTTGACCCAATTCATTCAGGTATGGCTAATGTGAGGTGTTTAAGGCTTCTTGTTAACAAGATAAACACCTACAGTATGAAGTGCTGATGGAACTGAAGTAAAAATGACAATATTTTTACTATCATAAGAAATGACACACTATACGAAGAATCAGAAATCCTAAGTCTGACCCTGCTACTGACTAGTCATATGACCTGGGCTAGTAATTCCATTGATCCTTGGTTTTCTCACTTTATAGCTGAGAATTACTACCTCTTTCAGCTGCTTCATAGGATTGTAGTGAGGATCAAACAATTGATTCATGTTATTGCTTTTGCAACGGATTATAGAAACACACATTTTATGCAGACACCAAGATGTGCTAGAGGCTCTTAAAATTTCATATTTACTATGGCACCTTCACCTAGGAAGCTTGCTGCAGATATGGATTCCTAAGATCCACTTTTAGATCTAATTATCTGGGAGTGGGGCCAGGAAAGCCACATTCATAATGATAAACCTAGGTGATTTTTATACGCATGAAAAACTGAGAGCCACCAAAAGGTAAATAGACATAATATAGTCAGTATTAATTAATTTAATTAGATAATCTAATGTTTAATATTTAATTAAATATCTAATTTAATATATAAATACATAGCTAAATTAGATATTTAATCTGATTAGATATTTTGCTCATTTGTTGGTGTATATGTGTATATTTATATGTGTGCATATTATAATTCAATGAAGGAACCCTCTGGTTTACACTGTGAATATAAACAGTTAGTAGTTGATTAAATATTAGATAATTTAAGTTGGCTAGCTTTATTATCTGTACTGTCCTTATAACTTCATTGCTTTGCTTTATTTCAAATGTCTGCTGAAAAATACAGTAAGTGAAACAAAAATCTTTTCACTTCGTGGATCCAGATGAGGCCACATGAATACTAATAACTCGAATTTCTGGCTTTGCTAATTATGCAGAACCTCCAGCCCCCAAGAAGTCTTCACAAATATTTTGGGAAATTGCTGGGTGTCTCATATGTACCCAGAAACCAGGCTTCCAGTTGTAGTCCCAGTGTGGTGTCTACAGTGTTCTTCCTTACCAGTTCTGGTCCCATGTTGAGCTTTCTTTCTCTCTGAGCCACTGGAGAGGTCCCACCCCTGCCGCTGCTGACTGGTACCATGTGAGGGTGTCAAAGTCCTTGCTAGGGGTGATGCCTCTCACTGCTCCCTGAGCTGCTGGTCTTCACGGTGTTGTTGCAGTAGTGGTAGGTTCAGCAAGGGAGTGTAGAAACTAGTTCTATTCTCTGTTCTGTGATTCATCTGGTTCCCTGCGGCAGCTAGGGAAGGGGGAATTCAAGCATCTTTTCTACTTGGAAGCCATCTGGAAAACAATGATTTCAGCTTTTGCCATAAAGGCTCAAAAACAAAAAGTCCTTTGAGGTAAAGTAGCACCATTTTACCAGCTTACGTACTCCTTCTGTTTGGCCTTGTATCACTCTTTTCTCCAGGCACAAGGCCACACAGCCCCACTCTTCCTTACTCAAAAAGTAAAATGTTAGACCTCACAGTAAACTTTCGGCTGGGTTTGGGAAGTCCACATACTCCATCAGACACACCTCAATATTTTGAATAACATTTAGGCTTAGCTGAACTCAACAGCAGTAAAATAGTTGTGGAGGTTAAAAGTGGATTATGTCCTCCCAAATAACTTTAAGGTAATAATAATAAAAGTCAAATACTCTGACAAGGCTAAGGATGAAGGACAGTCCTCTGGCTGGCCTTCTCTCCCTTCTCTGACCCCATTTTCCACTGCTCAAAGCAATCACTTTCAAATTTTTGGAAATTTCTTCTGTTACTTAGCTCCATATAGCTAAATAATATGCTTATACTGTCAACGCTTAATTTTTCAGGTTTATGTATTATATACTAACTTCTTGCTATCAGCAATGGTAACGTACCTTTCAGTCTCTTCCCATCACCACCTTCTGGAAGTTGACCCCTTGCCCTCCATCTTCCAGTATAGTTATATGAGTTCTGTTTATATTGATCATGTTTACACTATCATGATTATGTAACTGTTCCCAGCTGTGCTGTGTATCGAACATGAGGATTTACTGAACATGAGGATTTTTTCTTCTTGTGCGTATCTTTGTGTTTTACCTCAAATTAATTTTTTCTTTTTTTACTTTAGCTGAGTTTTCTGTGTATCTATCACTAATTTGACCTTCAACTCCTATTAGAAAAATAAATATCCTCTTACTGTATTTTAAACTCATTAGGTTTATTTCATTAGGTTATTCTATCAATGCCATCCTTTGGCGTTACTTTTCCCAGAACGATATATCTCGTTCCAGTCTGGGCTGGCTGCTCTCTCAGTCTGTTGTACAGCTTTTATTCTGGAATATCCCTTCACTATAATTTTCGGGTTTCTATATCTCATGTTGGTTCCTTGTTTTCTCAATTTAACGTACTCTTTTCAATGCCCCCTCCCCCTTTTATGAGCACATTTAACAAAGAAAGGAAGCATGGAAGGTAAATTTTTTTTAAGATCTGTCTCAGCATGTCTGTTATATGCATTCACTTAGTTAAAAGGTTGCTGGCTATAAAATTCTAGGAGTAAACAAAACTTTCAGAATTTTGAAGTCATAGCTCCATTTGGGAGAAGGAATTAGAGGGTGGTCAATGTTTTCATCATATATAAATTTACATAATCCTTCTATTTTTCCCAGAGTACTTCTCTTTCCATAGTACCTAACATCCACAGCCCACAATCCTTTGGTTTATTTAGGCTCTCTTAAAGGTGAAGTGGAGAAGCTTCCTAAATATACTCTGAAGCAATCCTGCTGAAATCAATACCTCACACTACATTTAGAGAGGTTTGTGGTGCTACCACTACTAAGCCCTTTGGTGGTGTACATTATTGGATTATTTCTCAGTTTCCCCTCCTGTTAAATTAGGCTTCAAATTTCATATGTTTGCTAAGTCAGCTAACACTACTAAATAAGCCACTTTCTACTTTTACTGTTCTACCCTCATTGCCTCCTTTCTATGATTGTTGGCATCTGCATTTTTATTAGTTCATTTGTTGTCAGTATAGTGGAATTGGAAAGAAAAGGAAGTAATTTATATATTCAATCTGCCATGCTATCTTAAACAGAAACTCAATAGAGCTTTCTGTCCTCAATTTTTGTTTTGAAAATTTTCAAAGCTATAGAAAATGCTGAAGAATAATACAATGAGCACTCTACACCTTCATATAGATAAACCAATTGATAACAAATTGCAATATATTGGTATCACCCCCCCCGTGTATTTGTGTGTATATGTGTGTATGTATGTGCACACACACAAAAATAGATACATATACATATATTATCTCTCTTTTTCTTTCTCTCTCTCTCTATTTCTCTGAGTAAACCATTTGGAAGTAAGTTGCAGACACAGGATATTTAATCCATAAATATTCCAGGATCTCCTAAGATCAAAGAACATTCTTTTACATATCTACAATACCATTATCACTGTCAAATATTTAACATTGATGCAATATTATATAATATATATATATATAGTCCCTATTTACATTTTCTCAAGTGTCCCAATAAATTCATGTATTTTTTTTCGTAATCCAGGAGTCAGTCAAAGACTCAACATTGCCCTATCTCCATAATGAACTTTAGCTTGACTATTATGCCCTTCTTTTATGTCTCTCCCAATATTAACATTTTTAATGAGTTCAGGCCAGTTTCTTTGCAGAATGTCCCACAATATAGATTTGTCTGATTATTGCCTTATGAGCAGATTCAAGTTAAATATTATTTACAAGAATACTATGCAGGTGATATGTAGCCTTTAAAAGCAAATTTTACTATTGTTTTCATAGGAGATGAACATTATTTAATTTTCTTTTATAATCGAAAAGCACATATTAAATAATAACAAAGTACATAATATATATTTTATGGTTATATCTGTTTCAAATTATAATAAAAACAGATTAACTTTGATTGGAAGCTAACTTTAGGATGCACTAATTAACCATCATGTGTCCATTTTTATCTCCATTAAGCAAAGGTGCCTTTATGATAAAAAAAATTAGAATCTAATTTTCTCATGAAATGAGGAAATTGGAGTGGACTAATTTTTATAGTCTTACCTAGCTCTCAAATTTTATGAATCTAAGAATAAGACATCAGATACAATTTTGAAAAATGAAATAAACTTGAGGAAAGATAAAATTATAGAACAAAACGTCTTATTAAAATGTTTATTCTTTTATATGAGTTGACAATAGGCATACTACTTGTAATTATTTATGTTTTCCTATTTACAATTTATACATTACACCACTGTATGCTGTCTAAATCTACAGCAGTAATCGGTGACTGAAGTTTGGGTCACCTTACTCTACTTGCAAATAACTAAATTTGTATAGATTATTGTACTATACAACCAAGGTTAAATGTTAAAAATCTACAGTATAAGTTGCTTATTTGTTTCAATTTACCTGGCAGCAAATAAAATCTAATATTTTATTAATACATATAATGAAAAATCTAATATTTTTCATATGACAAAAAGAAGATACTGCTATTAATTATATAGGCAGTTATTCTATAACAGCTTCCATTTTAATAAATGTATAGTCTTTTTCATTTAATTTCATTGAATTAAATTGCGTCTAAGATAGAAAAGTTACAATAATGTCTTTTCATTTTTAAATGATTCCGTTGAGTGACAGTACATTTTCAAAATCGTTATCAGCACAATTAGTACCATGGAAGTAACTATAATTGTAAAGAACTTTTGAGTTGAGATGATGGTATTATATTTTTCTCCTATAGGAAGCTCTGATCATGGCAAGTATGGACCATCCACACTTAGTCCGGTTATTGGGTGTGTGTCTGAGCCCAACCATCCAGCTGGTTACTCAGCTTATGCCCCATGGCTGCCTACTGGATTATGTCCATGAACACAAGGATAACATCGGATCACAGCTGCTGCTTAACTGGTGTGTCCAGATAGCTAAGGTAAGTGCCCGTCACTTCCTATGGAAATGACATTTCTGGGCTAATATCTCCTAATCTGGAACAGTTTGGATATGGAGAACATGCCAAGACTTTCAACCTATTTAAACAAAACAAATTATATTTGCTACATTGAAAGATACATGATAGGAAGGTAGCTTTATGCAAACCACAGATTAAACATGTGATATATATTTTTGGATTATTGTACTGTGCCATTGTATTGTATTGACTAGATGCCAAAACAAATAGCTTGCTAGTTGGGGAAATATTGTTATCCTGGATTTGTTTGGCTTTTTGTTTTGGCACAGTCTAATTAACAAACAAAATCCAAGAAAGAAAAGATTGAATGTCTGAATTGTTCCATATTTACATGATTTTTAAAAATAGCCTGTATGTTCAATTCTCAATATTACAAATGATCAAATTCTAAATATTTTCCTAGTCTTTCTGATAATTTTCAATTGCTCTTCAATGGTTGGGCTTTTTGGTCTGACACAGAGGCTCAGGCATGTAACATACATAAGGGACGTAGTCTGGGGTGATGGGGACGGTGGCTCTGTGGAGAACTAGAGGATATCTTATACCCTCTAGGGGACTGTGGTTTGGGGAATATTACCAGAGTTATCTGATCTTTCAATTTTTTCAAGAGTACTCAGAATTCTGGATTTTTATGTGAATTCTCCAAATTTAAATCTTAGCTCAAACCATTGAAGCACTTTGGGGGCTAAATCAAGCATTCATGTCATGCATTCCATCAGTGTGCAACTTCTGCTATACAGTCTTTATTTTAAAAAAAAAATTTATGATTTTTTATACCAAGTATCTTTCTTGAAAATCTTCCATTTCTATAAAAATAAGGCTGTGATGAGTTTTAATTAACCATGTCAACTCTTAGTTACATCAAAATATGACTTTCTATAAATTCTGTAGATATTTTCATCTTTGCATTTGTATAATATAAATGACAAAATGGTAATTTAGTAGTTTTGGCCCATTTCTTTTTATGATCTAGTAATGAATAAAAGTTCATTACAAAGAGCAGAAATTTGAGATAATTTTTAAATGCAAACCCAAGAATTTATTTGAGGAAAATGTCCAGTTTAGTTCTATATACCAAGAGTTTCAACATACATTCCTTATGGAATATGTATTATAATTTTGTGAATATTATGTAATAAACTCACAACTCTGAGGATGTTTTATGGTAATAAAGTTTGAAATATAACTCTTTGGAAACTGACTTATTTAAGAACTTTTATAATTTATAAGGTGAGCTAAATATGAAATGAAATAAAAATTCTCAAATCATCCAAGGACTATACATGAAGACAAAGCTAAGCTTCAAATTTCTTAGTTCTCTATTTCCTGCTGTGTTCTTTGCAATTTAGGTTTTGTCCTTAAGGATTTGTGCCATTAATATATCATTTATACAACACTGGACATTCTAGTAAGAGAAACTACTTTGAGTTCCCTGAATAATCACACAGTTTTGTACCTTTGTGCCTTTGTAAATGCCATCCTCTCTGCTTAGAAGTCTTTTCTCATAGCTTCTTGATTCACACATGATCTTATTCATCTATCAACCCTGATTGGACTTCCTCCTTTTATGGATCCTTTCCTAGTCAACCCTTCCCTCCAAGCAGAAATAACTACTTCCTATTCTGCGTTAATTTGGCAGTTGGTATCTTGAAAACATTTCTATTATTTAAATGTTACTTTATGTGTTAAACTATCTCTCTAACTAAATGGCAAACTTATTTAGTCATTAATCCCTCAACAAATATTTGTGGGCACCTACTGTTACAGAAAGATCAGTTCTTGTCCCCAAGGCCAAATCAGTGAGAACAAAGAACAAGGACAAATAGTTTAAGGAAAGGGAAAGTGAAGTTTATTAATTTGCTGGCAAATGAGGAGGGCGGCAGACTAGCATCTCAAAAGACCACAATCCTACCTTTAAGCACAGAAACAGGTCTTTTTTAAAGGGAGTTTTTTGGTAATAGGGCTTGGGCCTACTTGACCAATGTCACATGTTATGGCTTTGGGCTATTGTTGCTTGACTATAATCGGTGTTTTCAGTCTTGGGCATAACCTTATCTCTGGTGACTACAAACTTGTGATCCTTGTCTGGACAATTCTGTTTTAAGACAATAGAGAACAGGCCAGGTGTGGTGGCTCATGCCTGTAATCCTGGCACTCCGGAAGGCCGAGGTGAGAGAATTGCTTAAGCTCAGGAGTTTGAGACCTGCCTGAGCAAGAGCAAGACCCAGTCTCTACCAAAATAGAAAAAAATTAGCTGGGAGTGGTAGCACACACCTGTAGTTCCAGTTACTCGGGAGGCTGAGGCAAGAGGATCGCTTGAGCCCGGGAATTTGAGGTTGCAGTGAGCTATGATGATGCCACTGCACTCTACCCAGGGCAATTTGGTGAGACTCTGTCTCAAAAAAAAAAAAAAAGATAGTAGAGAACAAACAGCAAATAACATTTTTCTGCCCCTTTGATCACTGGCCTCAGTATGGAATGCAAGTTTTAATTCCCAAAAAGGATGGGGGCGGGGGTTAAAAAGACAACTCGTAAAACATTTTGTTGCCCTTTTTCCAACTTTTACCTCTGTTATATTACCATGTGCCAGATACAAATCAATGCTGACTGAGGTAAATAGGAGTAAATGCCATAGATATAGATGTGGGCCTGGTTCTCTCTGAACACCCTAATGGTAATCAAACAGACATTCCACAAATAAAACAATTAAGTATAGAATTGAATACTATGGTTCATATTTTAAAGAAAACTAATAACAGAGAAGACTTAAGGGAGGACACCGCTGAGTCCTGTGTGAGAAGATTTCAGCTATAAGAATATTTAGGCACAGGAATGATCACACAGGGCCCTACAAATATGGTGACTGTGTGATTTATCATTCAAATGGAACAATTTTAGGAATGAAAGGCGGCTTTATTACTAATTATGCCAGTACAACAGGCACAGAAAGTCCTAAACAGAATATGGTATACGGTCACCCAGTATAGCATGAAAAATTTGGATTTGTTATAAGTACAGTAGGTAGTTATTGAAGTAGTTTTTAAACATGGAATTGACCTAATCTAATTTATATTCTAAAGAGAGCATGCCAGTTTATGTGTGGAGATTAGATTGAAGCAATACAAGAATGAAAATGAAGATACTGGTGAAGAGTCTGGAGGCAATGCAGATAAGAAGTAGATGGAATTTGATTATTGACTAGCTGTGTATGGTGAGGGAGAGGAGTGTGATGGGACCATTTCCTGAGGTGGAGCAGGAGGAGGGATGGACATTTGTAGGGGAAAATCAAGAGTTCAGTTCCAGACATGGCAAGTTAGAAAAGTTTATAGAACCTGAAACTGGGGATGTTGAATTTGGTTGGTACTGTAGATATAGATTTAGGAGTGATAGGTATTTAAATATATGGAAAAATATGGGATTACTGACTAGGTCTGATCCTTATTTATTCCCATAACCTAAAGCTAGATCTTATTATACATACAGTAGCCATTCAATAAGTGTTTAATAAATATTTTTAACTCATAAAGAAAATAAAACTCTACCTTTAAACAGGGAATCTTCCCTGATCTTTTTTTTTCTGCCTTAGGAGTAGAATTGTGTGGTGGAAACAGCGTTAGGGTCAGAAAGACTTACATTAGTATGCTGGTGTCCACTTTTCAGTTTTGTGAATTTGAGTGTTATTCAATCTCTCTGAACTCTTCTTTGTCAATGTATATAGTGGCATTATTAATTATCACATTTTTTCTCGTCTGCAAAATGAATATGATAATATCTACATGTATTAGACTGAATAACACCCTGCCCCCAAAGACGTTACAACTTATCCCCAGAATCTGTGAGTATATTACTTTATATGTTAAAAGGGACTTTGCAGATGTGATTAAATTAAGGCTCTTGAGATGAGAGTGCCCTGGTAACCCAGGTGGGCCCAATGTAACAAGAGTCTTTGTAAGTGGGAGGCAGAATGGTCAGAAGAAGAGAGAGGAGGTATCAGGATAAAGCAGGGTTGGTTGGAGTGGTGCACCTCGAAGGTAGGGGAAGGGGCCACAAGCTGAGGAATGTAGCTTAGCTCTAGAAGATGGAAAAGATAAGGAAACAGATTCTCCCCCAGACTCTCCAGAGGAAACGCAGGCCTGCCCATACCTTGATTTTCGTCTGGTGAAACGGATTTTGGACTTCTCACCTCCAGCGTATAAGAGAATAAATTTGTTTTGTTTTAAGCCGCTAAATTTTTGGTAATTAGTTACAGCAATCGAAAACTAATACATTTCCTCATAGCGATTTGCAAAGAATAAATATAATAGCCCATGTAAGATTCCTGGCTCAGCTCCTAGAACGTGTGATGTTTAAAAACAATTTCCTTTCACTAGCTATATGTTGAAAGCAACAAAACAGAGAATTATTTTAGAAATGCCTGTAAAATGTGAATAATATAGTCTGAGTTTAAAAAAGGATTTTATAAATAGCTATTTCAGTAATTTACAGACTTCTTTGTCTTCCAATTCTCACCAAGAGAGACTCATGGAAATACGTGAGATATCATCATCATTGCTCCAGTACTAACTTTCATTTTGGCTGCATTCCTGTTTTCTGTTGATGAAGCTGGGAGGAGGAGGGAGGGATGATACTGTGAAACACCCAGTTTATATTTATAACATACCCATGGAAAGCGTAACAGCATGCAGAAGAAATAATAATAATAATAATAATTATAATTATAGCTAACATTATCAAGCACTTACTCTGTGCAAGACACTGCCCTGTGTATTTTTATTCATTAATTAATTTGTCTCATCATATATATCTATGAGGTAGGTATTATTAAGTCCATTTCACAGATAAATAAAATGATGTACAGAGAATTTAAGTAACTGGATTAAATTCATGTAACTAGTAAACAAATAGTGAAACAGTTCATATATGTTGTTAGTATATTTAAGAAAGGATTTTTAAAATATTTTCATCCATATTCCAAGTTTTCTTTCCATTCTTCCATTGGTTCATCATTCTACAAAATTTTATGTAATAGAAAATGCAAATTTAAACACCAAAATTGCTTGCTTCTCATAGGCAGCCATATTCACTCTGCATACACTGCATTTGAAACTTGATTTAATTCGGTAAGCAAAGCAGAACATGTTATTATTTAATGTTCATAGAATACCATATGCTTTTTTTGGTGCTTTATGAATCCAGGATAGAAAGTAATGGTGAGAATTTCCTCTTCTACAGTTGTTGCTAAGAAGTTGGGAAAGCAGTTTTTAAAAGACGAATTAGCTGAGTCTCAAAGTGTTATAATATGAGCTTAGAGTGAAGGAAGTTCATGGTAATAACATTTATAATGATTGAGTCCATGTAGATCAAGCATGTATTACACACCTGGCATCTGCTTTGTGCTATATGTACATTGTGTTGTTTAATCTTTACTGAAACTCTCGTAGGTATTGCCCATTATTTCCCCAGTTTATAGATGAGGAAAATGGGAAGTTAAGTCCTAAAGGACACACCATATGTGGAGATGGCTGGTTTGTATACCAGATAACTCTGATCCTGAGCCAGGTCTCTAACCCTAAGAGCACTCCGTGCTCTTTCCTCTCCATACACATGCATGTGCCTGCAGCTTGAAGTGACCTGCTCTCCTTCAACGGCACTTCTAAATTTGAAGGGTGGGGAGGAGCATGACATTTTATCTGTAGTTGTGTCTCCTCATTAATCCCATAAAAGAAAAGATTCTATCATGAATAATACTTACTGTTTTTGTAAGAATGTGTCTTATCATCAGTTTCTATGTCACATTTTCAGGAAAAAGTACTAGATGAATAATTATGAAGGAGTTTTTCCAACTGGTGCTTTAACTGTTGCAATAAAGCAAGCTCAAACAGTCCTGTGAACTCCTATCAGTCATAGATACTGATCAGAAGTAACAGTATCAATTAAGAATTTAAAGTGTATAATCTGACATTAGTCTGTGTTAAACCCACAGATTCTAGAACCAGAATGCCTGGATTCAAATCCCATCTTGGTCACTTATTATTAATAGCTGTGTGGCCTTAGATAAGTGAGTTAATCTCTCTGCACCCCTGAAAAGGGGAATTATACTACTTGTTTCATAGGGTAATTATGAGGGTAAGATGATATTTGTCATCTGCTAAGAACACTGCTTAGCATAAAGTAAGGATGTATAATATGTGCTATTTTGGATAATATCTGAGATGAATACAATAAGGAAAGATACATACATTTATAGTTAGAACATCCTAATGATGACATTTTTAAAATACCTGATTTTTAAATCCCAGATGTAAAAGATTTAGCATTTGCTCTTAGACCATGCTGGGCTGGGAAGAGGAGGAAATCTCATCTTTAAAATTCAATATTTCTGACTTTTGGAAGAAAGAGCTTGGGTCTTCCATCTCATGTGCTTTCCCACGCAGGTTCCTAAGATGTTTGTGTTGTTATCATGGCCTCTAATTTTCATGTCAGAAGAATCAGATTATTTGTAATATTGAAAACATATGAAACCACCAGAGAACTGGCAAAGAGCTGAGGTCAGGAGTAATTTTTAGAATAAAACGGTTTACTACTGAAGTAGAACAAAGAAAAAATTCTAACTTTTCAATCTCAAGCTAGAAAAGGTTAATATTGGTTTGACTTCTTAATATTGCAAGAATTTTAGTTCCTGACTCCTTTCTAAGGAAAATGTTATTTGTAGCTTTTTGTTGTTGTTGCTGCCATATTTGTAAAGCCTGAATACTGAGTGTAGGCTACTTTTATTTTTCAAAATCCTGAAACCTTTGTCAGAGCTTTACATGTGTATTTTACTTTGTCAGATTTTCTTCTGGTGCTCTAATTAGTTTGCAGTTTACTTCAGATGTAGGGTTCCAAGAGCTTTCTTTTTTGATGGTTTACCATTGAAACTATTTGAAGGGATGATTCTACAGATATGTTAGTGGTTCGTTATACCTTTCAAGATGATTCATAGATCATCACTGGATTAAGTTGTAAATTCACCCTACTTTAAAATTATTCCAAAAGGAAATAAAAGTAATAAAAATCATTCAATATTTTTAATAATCAAAATTAATCTAGTATGTTTAAGCAACTAATTTAGGTTCCAGCTATAAATAAAGATTCACTGATATTTTTGCAAATAGATTGATTATAGCATTTATGTTTTCTGAAAAAACTTGTATTGTCTCAAAGGTCAGCATGATTTTGGGCCAGTTTAATAGATTTTCTCAATTTTTTTTTCATTTCTCACTCTACTTTGTTATTACCAAATTACTTGTCTTGTCCATATCATATCCCTAATTGGAGCTAATGAAATCTGATTTTTTTGTGGCCCATGGACAGGTATCTGTGGATCTTATTTTTCTTTACTTTTGGTGGCAGAGTGAGAACTACTAGGAGGGGCAAAGAGGAAAGAAGAATCTCCCTCATTTTAAAAACATATTTCACATTGATTGGAAGGACAGTGGATTCCTGTGTTAAGAAATGAATTCCTCTTCTGTACGCAGGTGTAATGTCTTCCTTAAGGCTTGAATGTGTTACGTGAGCAGAGCCTTCATTTACCTACTTTTTTCCCTCTTTTCCATATTTCTCGAGCAGTAACTACACTGAATGACAAGAAACATTAATTTCTCATTTGATCCCGTCATTTCCTTCTGCATAAATTAAAATAAGATACAAATATGAATGTCTGATATTTAAATGCATGAACTGGGTGCTGACATTTCTGATTTGTTTCTGGTCAAGAAGAGACCAGATCTCAGTCATATGCGCATATATACAAATTGTAAAATTAAAAATAAATAGACTAGAGGAGACAGAACACTACTAACATTATACAAAAGATGAAATTGGCACTTATTATTACATTTAATAATATAATAATGGCACTTAATACTATTTAGAAGTTTGTAAATACCAATTGATTGATTGAGTTCCTTGGGCATATTTTGACACAGAAAAATTTTTATGTTTTATAAAGCAGAATGGAAGATAAATATTTAAATTAAAAGTCATAGTATTAGTGGCAGAACTAAACTCCATTTCATGACAATCCACAATTAAAATCAAAATAGAGAGATTATCTTTTGTAATTATATAACCGCTTTTGGTAGGAAAAAAGGATGACAGCTTATTAGTTATTATTTTTACTCCTATTATTTAAATCTGAATGCATTAGATAGTATGATGAATTGTCACTAGATCTTTCATGAAAGTCAGTGGCATAAATCTGTCTCAGTGGGGATATTTTATGCAGGGTAAATACCTTCATTTATTCTCCCAGGGTCACACTGCAAACTAGTCTAAGGATGAAGAACTGAACTCAGAAACATGGATAAGTCATTGATTATTTTGTAGACAGGCAGTGTTTAATATTTTTTTTCATAACAAAGTCAGCCTAATCAGTGAATTTTTGTAGGGTCTTGTTATATTTTTTAGAACCATGTCTTAATTAGAGATTTGAGAACTGAATCCCCAAGAAGAATTATCTATACTCTTTGTTAAACCAGGAGAGATTTATTTATTAATTTAAAAATCATATTAAGTATATTAGGTTTTTCCAGAGAAACAGAACCAATATGATTGATATATATATATATATCTCATATATATATAGGGTGTTCAACAACACACCATCCCACAAAAGGCCTGTCACCTCTGTGGATATAGAGCGAGAGTAGGAGCACGGGCCCTTCCTACCCCACCCCAGTCCCAGCCCCCTTCTGGAACTACCACCAGTGATTCCCTCTTCCCTCTTTAGTCTTGAAGAACCTAACCTTTTTTTTCCTCCAGGTAGTTGAGTTCACCCTCCCCTACATTCCACCTCCATGGCTAGATAGAAATAAGTCAATTTCTCAAATAACAAAACATAAGTGAGGCTTATCTCCTGGGTGCTGGTGCTTCAGAATTGCAATTTTAGGTCCCGCAGTACAAAAATGGTTAAAAACTCTTTCAAGATAGGGAGCCCAAACTAGAAACACACGGACTTTCCTATTTCTTCCAAAGCAGCAAGCACAAAACACCAATTGATATTTTAGCAAAGTATTTTGCTGCTGTGTATACCAAGAAAAGGAAAGCAATAGAAAAATGACATGGAAAGAACCCAGCCCAGAAAAGTTCCTTTTGTGGAACTGGTGAATTTTTAAAAATGAATGTCAGAGGCTGTTGAAATTTTAGTGTAGGAAGGGGCCCCAGAAGATCATCTAGTTCAGTGATTTTAAATTTTCTTAAGGCATAAATTTGTTTCTTCATGTGAAATCTTACTTTAAAATCAAAACAAATAAAACCGAATCATAACTGCAGCAGCAGACGTGTGTTGAGAGGGCTTCACAGAACAATGAGGGTTCTGTAGGTCCTTACAGATACCAGCTTTAAGACCATCTGATGTTCCTGTGTGGGAGATGAGAAACTGAATCCTAAACAGGTGACAGAGTTCATTTAAGGCCACAGTTCTTATTACTGACAAAGCTAGGACCTGAATCCGTATACTGCTCTGCCACCTGAAATGTCCCAGTTCAGATTAACTGACAGCCAGCACCACCCCCAAACCCCGACTTTGCAACACTTGTGGACCCCTCATTTATAATTTGGGGGTTATAACTACTATGGTATTAGAGACAAATTGGTCTAAAATATGAGGTCATATATGTATTGTGATAACTTTTTAAGTGATCTGATGAAATTTTTTCCCCTATAGAATTTTAAATGAGGCAGCTATCTTATTTTTGCCTCCAAATACTTTTTGTGATTTTAGTTTACCTTCCAAGGGTTTGTGCTTTTTTTAAATCTCCCCTTTCCACCAATAGTTTTCCCTTTTGATCTTTATATCAGAATGTCTAATAACGCAGCAACCTCCCAAACTGGTGATAAAGCATCTGGCTGAATTTGAATCGTGTTCATCCCCTCCCTGAAACAATCTCATGCTTTTTATTTAAGTGCCAAATTCTCGTTGCCTTAAAGGAGGACAATATATAAAGGGTAGTAAGAAATAAGAGAGAATCTCCATACTACCAGATGAAAATGAAGTTTATTGAGGCAGTTTCTAGAGCATAGGTCCCAGAATTGCACTGAAACATTAATTATTTCCTGGGGTTTGCATGAAATATGAAGGTCTCTCACTTAGAGAAGTCATTTCGGGTTTTTTTTCTTGTATAACCTATAAAATAGCAAGCTTGCCTTTTGCTTTGCTTTGCCTGTGGCTTTGTTTGCCATGCTGAGCAACTCTAATTCAGCTTGTAAGTTACTCCTTTCTATAAATGGCAAAGGTTTTTTTATTCAGCTACCATACACATCCAGAAAACAAAGAACTTAATTTCTGTACTGTGAATTTATGCTTTAGCTAGTAGTACTTTTAAATGTACTTTTTTTTTGACAGAAAAGTGAAAGCTACCTAATCCGAATGGATTAGATTGTATTTTATGTGAGTAAAGTATTCACAATTACGTCTATTAGTGGTGAGGTTGTGAGGCTTGGTATTGTAGCAAATTTTAGGAGCATAGTGGTTTTCTCAAATGCAGATTCAAAGTAAGAGGACTGGCATATCTAGTTTATTGCTCCCCTATGGCTTTTGTTTCTAAAACTGTAGGGGTAGATGGGTGTTACAATACTGCTTTCAGGAAGTTGTGATATATATTCATGATCTTTCAGATGTATGCATGCAGTGCTATTTTCCCAACAGATTTCAAGATGTTTACTGTAATTCAGAGAGATAGTGCTTGCATTTTGCTGCAGATAGGATAAACAAAGGATGAGAAGGTCAAGTGATTTGCTTGGAAACAGCAAAACTATAGTGGGACTAAAGACAAAACACAGACTTTCTTCCTTCTATCCTTGACCATGACCAATTTTTTCCTCCCAATAGCTTTTCTTAAAAAAAAAAAAACAACAAACCTTTTTTATTTTGAAATAATTATAGATTCACTAAAATCTAATTATAGATTTTTTTATAAAAAAATTTAAAGAGAGGTTCCCTTTGTCCTTCACCCAGTTTCCCCAATTATAACATCTTGCATAACTATAGTACAACATTACAACCAAGAAATGGACATTGGTACAATCCACAGAGCTTTTTCAGATTTCACCAGTTTTACATGAATTTGTGTGTGTGTATATGCAGTTTTATAAAATTTTATCACATGTGTAGATTCATATAGCCACTACCATAATCAAGATATAGAGCTATTTTATGACCTCATGTCATCCCTTTATAACAACACATGCCTCCTACTTTGTTTTTAATTGCATTCAAGTCTTGCCATGATCTGTATTTGTAACAATGACCTTTTTTTTAAACACTTTCTGAACTTTTTGTGCTTTGTACATTAAAATGGACTTACAATACTCTGGACACTAAGTTTGATTCTAGCATTAGTAATTTGGCAGTCTTATTTCAAAGGTTATCCTCTGTAGATGTGTACAGAAATATTCTATAACAGTGGCTATGAAGCAGAGGAACTGGGATCTGTGTTGTTATGTGACCCCAAAGGGATGCAACAGTCAAACAGGTGGTATTAGATCCTCTTACAATTAGTTGGCGGAAACATCTATACTCCTACTTCTTCTGTACCCTCTATTTACCATAGGAAAGCAGTTTAGCAGGTCACTGACTGCAGAAGAGAGATAGCCCAATCAAACCTAGAGGGCATGGAGCCAGGAGGAGGAAAATTAGGTTAATAATGAAGACAGGCTGAAAGTGAATGACAGCAAGCAGTTAAGGCTTTATGCCAATCTTCTCCCTTCTGAGAAAGTTCAAAAATTTAGAATAATTCTATTTAGTATCAAACATGATAAAACAAAATATACCCAGCTTGTAGACTATGTATAAATATACATAAATATACATAAACATACACATACGTAGTATTTTTATATATCTTGAATATCAACATATTAGTAAGAGAAATTTATATTTGGAATATAGAATAGTTCTTTGTGGCCAAAGATGTTGAGAGCCGTTATTGTGATGATTAGAAGTATTAGGCTGAATAGTATTTGTACAAAATTTCACTATTGTCTAAATTTGATTGATTATAAAGAGCTTGGTGGCAGCTGTTCGTTATTTTTCATTAGGTTAAGGTGAAATATGAACAAAATATATGTGTAGTTGTGGAAAGGAAGGGTGAACTAAGCAGTTATTAGCACATGAATAAAAGTGGCTCTGGGTCAAAGATTTTATTCTTCATTAAGGAATTTTTTCCTAAGCTCAGTATCTACCCCATCACAAAGTGAACAAAGGATGAGCTTAATGATAGTCATCTATCAGCTAGCCACATTTTAAGTTTCCAGATCCTGCTATTCCCAATGCTCCATGCCTTGACAAGGATAATTGTATAATTACAATACTACATCACCCACTCCTGGTACACTGTCACTGGCAAGGACCAGAACTGGGGACTCCGATGATTATCGCCCCAAGCAAGTATATTAGCATGAATATAGTTTACTAATGGGGCTGCTCTATTAGAAATTGTAGTACATAAGGTTTAAGCCAAAGATTTTGTTATGAAGTCCCTTGTAGATTAAATGCCAGATTGAGTTGAGTCCTAAAATTAGATATTTTAATTTTTTTAAATAAAATGAATAATTCCTCTCATATATTTTTATATCCGTTCTGGTATGTATTAAGATTTATTACTATTAAGGTTATTCTAGTAAAATAAAACAGAATTTATAAAGCTTTCATGGGGAATGTATTAATTGCTATATAAAAGAATATCCTTAAGCTATTCAGTGCCAGTTACATGGGTGTACTCAGTTTATGAAATTTAATTGAGCTGTATACTTATGATGTGTACTTTTCTACATTACTTTTTTGTTTATTTGTTTGTTTTTCAGAGACAGGGTCTCATTCTGTTGCCCAGGCTGGAGTACAGTGGTGCAATCATAGCTCACTGTAACCTCGAACTCCTGGGCTCAAGTGAACCTCCGGCATCAATCTCCCGAGTGGCTAGAACTATAGATGCGTGCCACCACATCTGGCTAATTTTTTTTTTTTTTTTGGCCAGAATTTTTTTTTAATTATTTTTTGTAGAGACAGGGTCTTGCTATGTTGCCCAGGCTGATCTCCAACTCCTGGCCTCAAGCAATCCTCCCGCCTTGGACTCCCAAAGCACTGGGTTTACAGGCATGAGCCACTATGCCAGCCCCTACCTTTCTATACTTAGAAAAAATGTTAAGAGTCTAGAAGTTTTGTATTTTGCTTTAAAGATTTTAGATGGCTATTTCTTTAAAGCTTTGACATACTGAGTCAGAACATCAGCCTGAAATGACTCAGTTTCTACTATAGATTGGAAAAATGTAGGGCCAATATAGAATATGAGAAATCCTTAAATTCAGAGTGTACAGACAAAGGTCCTTTGTGGTGGAGTTGAGAAAATTTCGTGAATTCCCCTCAGCCCCTGAAACACAACCAACCTTAAACGATTGCGATCAGGGCTTTTGTGGAACAGTTGTCTTGTCACAGTTTGGTTTCATAGAGATCTACAATGACAGTGCGTGACAGCAACAATAATAGAAAGTGTTGACCCTCAGGTCTCTTTAAGCTAAGTGTTGTTCATGAAACAAGATCATTCTTGAAGTAATACAGTTATCTAACATTTGCACTGGAGTTATGAAAATGAGGTACATGGAATGACTCTTTTAATTTTAAAACAAAGTTATGAGATTGATACTATTGTATGTTTAACACATCGACTGCCATGTGAGTTGTATTTAACTCAGGCTAGTTTTGAGCCCGGGCTCTTGCGAAGCAAAACCCTGCAGTTGGTTCAAGAAAATCTTATTTGTTGATGTTCTTATTGTTACAATTAATATTGACAATTTAATTCTAAAAATGTGGGTTATGCTGGATATAACTCACGCACAGAAAACAATAAAAAATAACAAATTAGAAAGCATCGTTTTGTTTTAATAAAATACCGTGGCCCCGGGGAAAATTTTTTTTTTCCAGTGTGGCAGTTAAGGTGTCAAATGAGTTAATATACACAAAGTACCTCACATACTGTCTGGTTTATAGTAGCACTTGATAATGTTACCTATTTATTATTATTATTATTATCACTCCTGTTATTATTGTTCACATCCTTCCTATTTTACATGAAAAAACTGAGACTTAAAGAGATCATATATGTATCCAAGGTTGCACAGCTAATAAGCATGGAGCTGTGATCCTGCCACGGAGAGTCTCCTCCCCTTGACGTAATCATCGTCTCCCACTACCTTCCTCAGGACCACCACATTGCATAACTCTAGGGACAGGGCAAGGCAGCAACTTCAGATTGATGGTATCCTTGCCTAACTGGTTTTTCACCTTAATTAGATAATTGAAGGAAATATTTCGTATTTCTTATCATACTCAGTAAAATTTGATATATAAAAATTTACCAATGGCAGGTATCTTGTACCATAATTTTGTGGAGCATGTGGGATACCACAGATTATATGTATCACTATAATGACTTAGAGTACTTCTAGAATAATTATCTTAGTCACTCTTGTTATTGTTCTTCCATGAAAATTTTCCAATATAGCATAACTGAGTACGGTGATAGTTTACTCCATCACTACCCTCATCTGATAACCTACCAGTATAATCTATACGACACCTATGGATTAGCATTATATCAAAACATGTCTGTGCACTGGGACCTTCAGTGGGTGGCTTTTTACAGGACATTTCTTCATGCTTATTCTCCTGTTATCAGTGCTCATGATCTTATTCACAGGTGCCCTGGGGTTTTCTGGCCACAAAGTCCACACATTTTCATCAATCATGGAGGTAGAAGTAGAGCAAAACCTTTTTTTTTTGTTTTTGTTTTTTAACTGGCATTCCTCAAAAGACTGGCTTGGAAAAACGTTATTGAAAACTTATTTTAAATCAGAGTCAAGATATTACAGGAGCGCCTGCTAGAGTCTGTCAACATTTCCATTATAAACCCAAATTTTGCAGGTTTATTACTCTGCTGTGAAATTTTCCTGTGGATTGTGATACAGAATACAGAATTTCAGCCCAAAGCAATTTTTATTATCATCACTCAAATATTGAGATTTTCTAAGTTGTGATTGTTTTTAAAAATGCCACAAATGTCAAGGACTTTGGGGGAACACCCATACATTTTAAGTCCTTTATAAAATGCAACATTAAAAACAATTTGTTCTTCATAAGAAACAGAAAAACAAATAACTTAAACCTCAAGGCCTGAAGGGGGAATTTTGTGAGCCCACATGGATTTATTTCTTTTGACTTGAGGGCTAATTTAATATTTAGATTGAGATTTTTAATATTACTCCAATAAGCTTTCAAGAAATTGGCACCATATGGATCTAAAAGAAATTGGATTGTAGGCAAGGGAGAATTATAGTAAAGACTTAAAATGCAACCCGCAGAAATAGTATTCTTAAAGTTACTAATGTTGCTGCCTTTAGAGATAGTGCTTTGTTTTGGGGTTTTTTGCTTTTTGTATTTTGCTTTCCCTACTGGCAAGTGCAGGAAAGGGTGATAAACAATTCCTAACGTGAGAAGACACTGGAGTGGACTACTAGAATCAGGAATTTTATCAGCAAAACAACCCCCACTGCAACATGATAATTAAATTTCTTGTCAACAGAAATTGCTACGTTGGAAGTTCTAAATTTTTCTATCCCCAAAACACATATAACATAGGCAGGAAAAATATGTATCACCTTATTCTACCTACTTACTCATTCACCACTCTAAATAAAAGTTGTTTAACAAGAAAATACTACCTACGGTGTACTTTTCCCTATTGGGATTGAATGAATCTAAAAACCTCTATTTTGGGTCAGGTAAGTGGGTAAATTAGCTATACTTTATGTCCTTGAGGAATTGTGATTTTTAGTACTCAAAAGAGAACACTCCTAGGGGAGTTCTGGCCATTAATAATTCTAAAGCGTTTCAAAATGCATTCTTGCGTATTTAAAGGAGAATCTGTATTTTAAATATAACAGGAGATTTTTTTTAAAAAACAAGTAGGCAGAAGAAATTTTACTCCTTTGGTCACACATAGTCAAAGCTGTTAAATAACAGTTCCAATTTCCTAAAGTGGCTGGAATAAAATTTAAAATACAAATTTTTGGACAATCTTTAACTTGCCTCCTATTTTCATTAATATGTAAGAGTAGCATATTGAATATTTAGAAGTAGAGTCACTCAAATTAGCACAAAGTATGACAGAGCCATAGAAAAGAGCCTCAATGAGTCATATGAATCACAGTTACTTTGGATGCAGTCAGACTAACAGGGGAAGAAAAGGCAACGGAAAAGTTAGGTTGAAGGCAAAATCCAACAAGAGCCTTCCCCCTCCTCTTCCATGCTACAGTGTTGCAACAGGAGCCCAAAGAGATAGTTTTCCTTGAGTGTTTTAGAGGAAGAATGTCCAGGGGAAGCCACAAATGACTGTTTCATTCTGATGCCCAAGCAGTGTGGCATTAAGAAAACTACTCCAGCAACCTGCAGGCCATGTACTATGTTTGTCTTTCTGCCTAGGGCACTCACCAATTATGTTTGCTATAAATGTAAGCCAATCTCCCTTCGCGAGGGGAAAGTAAAGGACTTGAGGAATGCTTTTCTATGCTCCAGTTTATTAAAGAGAATGAAGAGTTCCCAGGTGAAATGAAAGTGATAATCCAAGACGAAACCCGGAAAACCAAAGGAATGGGAATACCAATATAAAAATGTGGACCCTGTCTCCATCATGTATCACATCCTTGGTTTTGGTCCAGTTAATCTTTCTAAAACTCATATTCCTTATTTGTAAAATGGTGATAATAGAAGTATTTACCTAGTAAAGTTGTGAGTCTTAACATAACTCACATGTCAGTTAACATGTGTAACGCTTAGTTTAGCACAGTGCCTGATGAATAGCAAGAGTTTAATTATGCCTCATGCATGGTAAGAAATTGGTGAGCTCCACAATAATACTGTGCAAATGTTATATTTAACAATTAGAACAAACTAGTGTAGAAAAGAAGAGGAGGAAAATATACACCAGTAGAAATTGCAACAGCTATAAGCATCAACATGTATTCCATTGGATAAAGGTCTGATGAAGAAGAATATCTTCTGTGTCATGGAGAAATAAAATAATTTAGACAACCTGTTACAAAAACTTCTTCCCCAAGGTTGAGCTTTGGTACTCATTTAACTGTTGCTAAGGAAAAGGGAGGCAGTTACATGATCTGACAAGAATATTGAGGGAACAGACTGTTTTTCTGGGTATAAAAGAAGACCAGTTAAATCAACCCAATTTAACTGTAGGTCATGGTGAAGCACATAATACTGTTAAAACAACAAAGCTATATCTCCAGGACTTGGACTTCGAAGCCCTGTATAGGAAATTAAAAGATAGTCTATGGAGACTTGATTGATTTCTTGTTATTACTCTATTTTGGAAAGAAAGAAGGATTTAGAATTGAATAACTTGCCATATAGACAGAGTTCAAGACCAGAATTTTATTTTATATCATGGCTTATCAAAGCTGTGGTGTCCTGGTGAGGAAATGGCATACATCTCTTGAGAACCAAGAAAAGTGTATTTGACTGAAAATTTCTATATTTGATCAAAGAGGCTTTAAATAAGTAAAGACCACATTGCACCCTTTCCCCAGAAAAGAGAATGGCAAGTGGGTTTCTTAGACATAATCACAAAGAAAAAGAGAGAGAAAATTGACCCCTCCCTCCAGAAACTAATAGGAGATATACCTCCTACATCCAGTAAGTCCTCACTTAACGTTGTTGATAGGTCCTTGGAAACTGCTGTGACATTAAGCGAAATAACTCTTTTTATCAATTAGCCTGTGTTAAAATTGGTTTTGTTATACAGTAAGTTGTTTTGCTTAAAGTCACAGTTTCCAAACCTATTGATGATGTTAAGTGGGGACTTTCTGCACTACCATGTGTGGATTTAAAAGAATAACCATTAGAGAGTTGCTTAATATCTTCTAAAAAAAAAATCTTTCTCTAGTGACCCTATTCAGGATTCAAAGCTTGGCCTAAATACCATCATCTTATTCATTATCCAGCTCCTTCTCTGTCCCCATCAGGTGTCTGCCCCCTCTTGGATGCTTTCATAGGACTTAAAACATTTATTTAATTTATTCCATTGCATTGTAATTGTTTGTACAAGTTGCTCTCCCCTACCAGACTATAATTCTTAAAGGGTAGGCACTATGTATTATTCATGTTTGTGTTTCCACCAGCCAGCACAGTGCTTACTGCAGCACAGGTGCTCAAACTAAGCATACAGTGAATATATGATATATATTATATAGTATATATATGTAAAATCGGGTGGGTCAGGGACAATATTTAGAAGTGCAGGTATCTTTATAATAATACTTAGGAAATGGATAATGAGCAAAATGAACTTACACTGTTTACACAGGCAATAAATTTGATATCAACAATATCACCAAGATTTACTAGATTTTAACTTAATAGACATTTTGCATGATTTATGGATGTATCAAGGACATTCACAAGAAAACAGCATATGAAATCAAGAACAAATTATGAAGACTGGCAAAAACTTGAAAATAACATTATCACAAAGCCTAATGTGCTGAGTGAATTGAGGCTGTGTAAAGTACAATGGGCAATGGAAAGGACTTCAAAAATTAAAGTTTTCAGTATAAGGAAGAATCATTCTATTGCTTGAGGAAAATTAAGACATGATAAAGAGAACATAATAAAAAAATAACTCCTGTCTTATTTCTGCATTCTCTCTTAAGGAGGATCATCTTCACACTGGAAAGGTTAGAGGAGGCATGTTTAGTATGACATTGAAACATCAGATAGGTAAAGAGATATACAGAGTCACTTAGTCCTTTAAAAGAATTCAGATGAATTATATTCCAAGGCAACATAGAGATGTGTGGTGTGCTCTTGGAACCCCATTCAGAATTCATCAAGTATTATGGAAAGCAGGAAGGGGGCCAGAAGACTTTAAGTGCATGAATGACATTTATTTATTTAAGAAAAATTCATAGTAAGAAAACAAACCATATCTGAGTCACTAGTTATTAAACAGCATTTTGAATACTCAGTTAAGGAAGGATTGCACAAAAAGACCTAGATGTGCTTACTTAAAACAAATCAAATTTACAGGTATATTAGATGGATGAATCAGAAAAATTCTACAGAAAAGATATCTTATTTTAGTAAGGTATTTGCAAAGTTTTTTATAATTGATGACAGCATGAAAAACTGTAGAACAATTAAGATTTTTCATTTCTAGCTTGGTACTAATAATCTTACCAAATAGCTTTGATTAATATACCAACATACTAGTGTTTTAGTAAATTTATTCTTAGCATTTGTTAGGTCAAATGTTTTCTTGATTACATGGATGAAGATATATTATGAGTTATGCTTTAAAAATGTTATCAATTAGCTAAAGCTTGGAGGAATTGATGACTTTTTAGATGACAAAATCAAGAGTTCCATGTATCTGAAGTTAGTACTATGATAAATAGGAGTAAAATTCAGATTCTTGTACCTTGTTTCATTTAGTCAGTGCACATAATCAAGATAGAGAGAACTGATTAAGTAGTAATGCATATTAAAGAGAAAGTGCTTCTGAACTGTAGGGGACTCATTAACTCAAAGACAATCTAATCAAAGTTACCATATTCACATGAAATGCATGGGGGGCTGGGCACAGTGGCTCATGCCTGTAATCCCAGCACTTTGGGAGTCCAAGATGGGAGGATTGCTTGAACCCAGGAGTTTGAGACTAGCATGGGCAATACAGTCAGACCCCATTTCTACAAAAAATTGAAAAATTAGTTGGGTGTGGTGGCGTGCAGCTATACTTCCAGCTGAGGCAGGAGGATCTGTTGAGCTCAGGAGTTGGAGGTTGCAATGAGTTATGATAACACCACTGCACTCTAGCCTGGGCAACAGAGCAAGACCCCATTTCTAAAAAAAATTATAGATAAATAAATGAATGTATGAGGATCACAGATTCCCTGACTATCACATCCATGTATCCTATAAATTCTACAAACCTCAGATTAAGAATCTTTTAATAAGTGCAAGCAAGCTGAGGTGCTCCAAAATACTAATTCATGCTTGAACCTCCTTAACAGATGTGTAATGTGCAGAATAAGAGGATTCCTAGTCTTGTTGTAAAGATTGCACATTCAATATTATGCTTATTTCTAGGTCAAATTTAGGTATAATGAAATTGAGACAAAGGAATTTAGATTGGTAAATGGTCAAAGAATCATATCATATGAGGAAATTCTGAGGAATTTTATGCCTAGGAAAGAGACCCTCAATAAAGGATCCAATAATTGTCTTTAAAATATTGAAAAGTTGTAACTTGGAAAAAGTAAAATTATTTGTCACACAAAATATGTTAGAAAAAAAGTCCAGAGACAGAAATAATAGGAAGGCAGGTTTGGACTCTCTATTGCATAAGGAATATACACTTAATACTTGGATTTATGAAAGATCAAATGAGATGCTTCATAAAGTTGTTATCTTTGTTATTGGAAGTATTCAAGTAAAGGCTAGATAATCTCCTGCCTAAGGTATTGTGAAAGGGATGCCTATGGTGGAAAAGGTAGTACTAGATTATTTTTGATGCATCTTTCATATTTAAGATTCCATGATCTGATTATATGTTTTAAAGAATACTAAATGACTAAAAACCCCATAATTATTTTTGTTAAAGTGAACAATAAGCAATAAGCTTGTATGGACACCTATTATTGGATATTTCTGAGTGTGCCTTAATTTACATCTTAGTCTTACTATTATTATCATTTCAATTTCTCAAATTATATTTTAAAGATGATGCCCTTTTTTAACGGAAGTGCACATATAAAATTTCACATTTTATAGATTTCTTAAAAAATGGTCCATAGAAATGATGGCAGAAAAAAAGGGAAATTTACACAGAAGTTGACTTGTATTAGAACTCTTTATACGTGGATAAAATAAGAAATGAACATTAATCTTGATTTTTCTACTTTCATTACTTTTCTTAAGGCCTCTAATTCAATTCAGCCTGTGTTTTGTGTGGTACAGGCATAAATTTTAAAATTCACTAAAATATTTTAAGTAGTAAGTTGGACTTTGTTTTTTTGTTTTTTTGTTTCTTTGTTTCTTTGTTTTTTGAGACAGAGTCTCCCGCTGTCACTCGGGCTAGAGTGCAGTGGCCTGATCATAGCTCATTGCAACTTCGAACTCCTGGGCTCAAGTGATCCTCCTGGGACTACAGGTGTGCGCTACTGCACCTAGCTAATTTTTTTTTTTTTTTATAGACATGGGGTCTTGCTGTGTCACTCAGGCTGGTCTTGAACTCCTAGCCTCAAACAATCCGCCCACCTCTGCCTCCCAAAGTGCTAGGCTTATAGGCATGGGCTACCACACCTGGCTGAGTTGGACTTTAATGTTATATTTGGAAGTTGTATTTATCTTAATATCACAGGAATGTCCTTTAAGGAAACATAGTTTCCTTAACCACCTCTCTTTTTTCCTGAATAGAAGTTATGTAACATAAATGTGCCTAGAAGTCTAAAGCTTTCTTTTTGAATAAAAATGTTTTTAAAATGAGAGGCCTAATTTTAAAAAGTGAATAATTTAGCATTTTATAACTCTGAGAAATGCTTTCCAAATTATCTGTGTTCCTACCACCCTCCTTGCCAAACTACATGGTTTTAAGATACTTTTCCTCACAAATCTATTTATAAATTAAAGCATTTTTACTATTTTGTGAAATTTCAACTAACTAAAGAAATTTCTGAACAAATTGAGCTAGACAACCTTAGAGCAATTGCATATTTATTCTTTGTTCTATTTACAAACATCATCATAAGCCATTATAGTTGATGGAAAATGCATAATATCTTTACCATGAGATAATTAAGAAAATGGTGAAGTCCTTGAGAATGTCAGGCTCTTGGTAAACAGAGATGGGTACAAACCATTGGGAAAATTTGTATCTCTTTATTTTTAATTTTATACTAATTTTCAGGGTAAATTCAAAAAGACAAAAATTGTTTTATCTTTACTTTGTGTGGATATTTTACAGTATTCTATCTTTAGACTTTTAATGAAATTAGCATTGCTGCAGCCAAAGAATAAAGAAAAGCTTTTGTCCTTACTATAAAAACTGTCTTAACTGTCTTTTTTCTGCTGTACCTTATGAGGTTGGGCAAAGGGTGGAGAGCAAGAGGGTGATTGATGTTACATTGCACTATGAGACAGAGCACCCTAATTAAAGTTTATAGGCTATCCAGAAACCCATCTAAGTCCTAATAAGAGCATATGCTTCAGCTATTTAGTTCTTTATTCCTTACTCCCATTATTTGATGGCTTGCTTCTCTTTGATTTCTTTCTCTCTTGCTTTTTTCTTTTCTTTTCTTTTTTTAAGACTAGTCAACTCCTGCATTTTTTTTTTAATTTCAAGAATTGTACATTTGTCTTCACTGATCATATATTTTTCTCCCTTTCCTTCTGGATGTTTACTTTGGCTGTCCTTGGTACTTCCCATCTTCCC
Organism: Daubentonia madagascariensis; assembly: GCA_023783475.1. Lineage (NCBI taxonomy): Eukaryota > Metazoa > Chordata > Mammalia > Primates > Daubentoniidae > Daubentonia > Daubentonia madagascariensis. The sequence goes on from JAKFHU010002088.1 coordinate 1,017,099, forward strand.
ACATTACTCACCCATTCTTGCGGGCATCTCTGGACTCTTGGGCCCAGAGTGAGACTTCTCCAAGGGTTTGTTTACCTTTTATGTTATCTCTGTCATGTCTGACGACCTGCGTCTTTCCAATGGCTAGCACACGGAATATCCGCTGCCTGAGTCAGAGGGGCCCCACTCTTCACAATTTAGGGTGTGTTTGTTTGCTTGTTTCCATACCCAAAGGCCTCCGTCCACCAGTTTTGACAAAATAAATTATACTAAACTTACAGTCCACTCTAGATTCAGACACGGTAAATGAACAAGGTATTGAAGAGGAGTAATTGGTTCCTAAGAATTTTCTTTCAGCTTAAAAATTTTAAAATTATAAAATGTAGCTCATTTTCTTTTGGTGTTCATTTTACTCTCTTTTCCAAGTTGCTAGGTCAGGAAGTGAGTAGATGAGGGAATCACTTCTCAAATGATAATAGTGATGATCGCTTCACATTGTATAGTTTAGAAATATTAAATATGGCCTAGACTTCAGTCTGCATTCTCTGTTCACTTTTCCAATATAATCTTGGTGCTTCTTAAAGTTAAAAAAAAAATGAGGGAAATGCATCTTCAAGAACATGTGCAGGCCTTTTAAGATCCATAAATGCTGCTTATAAATGCATATAATATCATAATTACTGTCAACATTCTAAGGTTTCTTAGCTATTATAGCAATACTTCAAAGTTTTTAAAAAATAATTCTTAATTGGTTTAGAACGTCTGAACTCTTACTGGAAAGAAACTAGATAGAACGAATGATTTTAGTAATCCAAATTTTATACTTCCTATACACATACACACACACACACACACATTTGTTTTCATTATGCTTTTCACAATAGCACTAGGGAGAATACACTATTTCCATTTTAGAGGTGGAAAAAGTGAAGTAGGGTGGTGCCAAATTATTATTTTTTTGCTTCACTTAGCTACTTAGTAGTATAACCAATATTGGTACCTAAGATTCTTGATTCCAAGCCCATGGTGTATTTTAACATACATCTATGAACATTAATTTGGTAGTTGAAAAGAGATTAGAAGTTAAAAGTAAGAAAGTGAATAGAAGACAGGTAGGAGTCCATTAGATATAGTTCTAGGAACACCTCAACTGTCAAGATCAAACATATTTTATCATGAACAAAGCATTTAATAATATAGTTATGTTCTCAGAATAAATCATTTATTTTTTTCCTCCACATCTCTTAGTAAACCACAAAAGGTGCCACATACTATAGATTTACAAAAGAGGCTCTTAAAAGAACAAAAGTATCAAATTTTCCCTGTTGGAAGTAAAGGAAACTATAACAATAAACTCCTCAACAGTTCAGTAACATATAGCTTCTAAAAGAAGAGAGTCCAGTTAGAATGCATATTTTCTGGGCCATAATTAGATATGGTATAAATTTCCCCAGTGATGGTAACAATAGAAAGACCAAGGTTAGCCTGTTAAATGAAATGTGAGTGAGAACCGGGCAGTTCCAAGTGGCTGCTGGCACAGTTTTAGGTGTCCTGCCAGCGTCCAAACCCACAGGGTCATTTGGCAGTCAGGTGTCATTAGTCAATCCTGTCCCTCTCTCCCTCTTCCCATCTGTTTTCGTCTGGCCTATTTGTGTAAATTACCTCTCAGTATGCAGCAGGGATCAGTCTAGTTATGTATTTTCCTCCTACTCCTTTGTCCTTTTCATCCCTGACTGCTCATTTAGACTTATACCAATCATTTGACCCAAAATTTAACATGAGAAGCAAGATAATGGTAGCAATTAATATTACTACTGTTACAAAGCAGCATCCGTTATGGCTATGGAAAAAAGACCACTAAAGATAGTATAATAAATGTCAAAGACATAGCTGCCACTGGCCATTTCAAATCATGATGATTATCATCAGAGGCCAAAATGTAATGATGCCCTGTAAGAGCATGTAGAGTTTATGTAATTTTGTATGGATAACATTTGCAGAGTTAGTATCCAAAGGAGATTCTTGAAGAGAGCACCGTTCCTAGTTTAAGAATAGTAACACCTTTTAGAGAGGATGGAAAAGATAAAATCTGCTTTCTCCTGAATTGACCCTGTCATTTACTAGCATGTGGAACACCCACTTCTCTACTATTCCTTTGAATAAAATCGAGTCATAAGTATACCTGAAAATCTTGTCTCAATGCTATGAGGAAAGGTAGGAGGCTCAGCCTGTAATACCCAACCACTACACTTACTGCACAAAAACAATTAAGGAGAGATAATTACTTATATGGTCACAACTGATAGAAAGGGATTCCTACTCAGAGGATTTAAAACTGAAAGGATTATTTGCTAAGGGCAGATAAGAATAAATCATACCAAATAATCTTGCAGCTGCATTTCCAGTAATGAGGAATCATTAGTTATGTTGGAGCATTAGTTATGGGAGTATACTATTGATATCTAATTCCAGTTTACAAGGAATCATAGGAAAGTCAATCTGAGAACTCTTGCGCTCTTTACTAATCATGAGCATGAACATATTTGGCCAGATTTACTGCATTTTGTCAAGTTTAGTTTTTATGGCATATTTGACCACAGATTTCATGTTTTTTGGCCCACTATTATTTTGTCATATATGGATGAATTATAGAGAAAATGCAAATAGTCATGTACTGCAAAAAATTAGCCCCACCTTTTTTTTTATTTTAAAGTATCTTAAGGTTGGAAAGTTCCTAAAAATAATCGAGATTTACCACGTATTGTGTACTTTAATCTCTTCTGAAATGACTCTGTAAAAAATAGGTTGTCTGTTCCACATTTAAATATTTCCAATGACAAGTAGCAAGCCATTTTCTGAGGCAGAAGATGGCACATTTGGATAATCCTGGCTTTTTGCCTAACAATGCTCATATCTATATTCAAACAGATTACTCAATGTTTGCCAAACAGTTTCTCCTTTCCAAAACCCAATTTTAAAATAACATAAGGATTATGATTATCCAATTCTTTGAAGACATAAAAGCTCTGTTAAGAAAAGTGCTTAAGAATAGTGATAAAATGAACTATCTATGCAAACAGGCGTTTGAAAGTAACAATTGAGCCTGAGGCACAACCAGAGGAAATTTTAAAAGTCCAGAAGAAATGGGCAAAAGATTGTATGTTATTTCAAATGGCAAGATAGTTAAACAATCTGTCTAATAGAAAGGAGGCCAGGCATGGTGACTAATACCTTCAATCCCAGTACTTTGAGAGGCTGTGGTGGGAGGATTGCTTGAGGCCAGGAGTTCAAGACCAGCCTGGGCAACATAGCCAAATCTATCAGAGAAATCACTATCTCTGGCAGCTTTAGCTTTATGAGATGCATTTCTTAAGTAGTAAGACTTGAAAGTCAAAATTACTTCTTGATCCATAGGTTACACAATGGATGTTGTGTTAACAGGCATGAAAACAATATTAATCTCCTTGTATATCTCCATCAGAACTCTTGGGTGACTAGGTGCATTGTCAATGAGCAGTAATATTTTGAAAGGAATCTTTCTTTCTGAGCAATGGGTCTCAACACTGGGCTTAACCTATTTAGTAAACTATGTTATAAACAGATGTGCTGCCATCCAGGCTTTGTTGATCCATTTCTAGAGCATAGGCAAAGTAGATTTAGCACAATGCTTGAGGGCCCTAGGATTTTCAGAATGGTAAGTGAACTTTGCCTTCAATTTAAAGTTACCAACTATCTGAGCCACTAACAAGAGAATCAGCCTGTCCTTTGAAGCCAGGCATTAACTTCTCCTCTCTAGCTATAAAAGTTCTAGATAACATTTTCTTCCAATAGAGTGCTGTTTTGTCTGCATTGAAAATCTGTTGTGAGCTAGGCATGGTGGCACATGTCTATAGTCCCAGCTACTTGGGAGGCTGAAGCAGGAGGAAGACTTGAGCCCAGAAGTTTGAGATCAGCCTGGGCAACATGGTAAGACCTCACCTCTATAAAATAAATAGCCAGTAATAATAATAATAATAATAATAATAACAGTAACAATAATAATAATAATAAAAGAAAATCTGTTGTTAAGGGTAGCCACCTTCATCGATTAGCTAGATCTTCGGATACCTTGCTGCAGCTTCTACATCAGCACTTGCTGCTTCACCTTGCACTTTTATGTTATGGAGGCAATTTTTTTCCTTAAACCTCATGAACCAACCTCTGCTAGCTTCAAAGTTTTCTTCTGTATCTTCCTTACCTCTCTCAGCCTTCATAAAATCAAAGAGAGGGTTAGGGCCTTGCTCTGGATTAGGTTTTGGTTTCAGGGAATGTTGTGGCTGGTTTGATCTTCTATTCAGACCACTAAAATTTTCTCTGTAAAAGCAATGAGGCTGTTTCACTTTTTTTAATCATTTGTTTATTCCCTGGAGTAGCGCTTGCAATTTTTTTCAAGAATCCTTCCTTTGCATTCACAACTTGACTAACTATTTGGCCCAAGAGAACTAGCTTTCGGCCTTTCTCGGGGTTCGACATGCCTTCCTCACTAAGCTTAATCATTTCTATAGTAGCTTTTGATTTAAAATGAGAGAAATGCAACTCTTCCTTTTAACTTGAACACTTAGACGCCATTGTAGGGTTATTAATTGGCTTAATTTTAATATTGTTGTGTCCCAGGGATTAGGGAGACCCAAGGAGAGGGAGAGAGATGGGGGCACAGCTGGTCAGTGGAGCAGTCAGAACACACACTATATTTATCGATTAAGTTCTCCATCTTACATGAGTGTGGTTTGTGGTGCACCAAAACAATTACAATAGTAATGTCAAAGATCACTGATCACAGATCACCATAACAGGTATGATAACAATGAAAAAATGAGAAATATTGCAAGGATTGCCAAAAGGAGACATAGAGACAGGAAGAAAGCACATGCTGTTGGAAAACTGGTTGCTATAGAATTGCTCAATGCAGGGTTGCCACAAACCCTTACTTTGTAAAAAATGCAATATCTGCAACGTGAAATAAAGCAAAGCACAATAAAATGAAGTATGCCTGTACCTCTTATTACTTTCTATATTTCGAGGACCAGGGTTGGCAAACTTTCTCTGAAGGGCTGAATAGTAAATATCTTAGGCTTTGTGGTCCCTATATGGTCTTTGGCTTCTGTCTTCTTCCTCCTCTTCCTCCTTTTCTTCATCCCTTTAAAAATGTAAAAACCATTCTTAGTTTACAGGCAGTATGAAAAAAAGCCACAGGCTAGATTTGGCCCATGTTTTAGATAATCTCCTCTTTATTCAATATCCCTTCTTCCCTTCTCCCTATTACAGATATTCTGTCTGACAATATGGAAAGACTATAAATATTCATTAAAATTTATTTTTCTAGACTTAAGGCAAATTTCAATGGAATTACCCCCCCCCACTGTTAAAAATGTTACCTTCTGATAAAATTTGGAAAAGCAAACAAATAGTGTGAAACAAAACCAAAATTCATTCCTTTTGAAATCTTGGGATGGACTTTACCAACAAATTTATTACAAAAGCCCACTACATGACTTTCAAACTAAAATTTCTTCCGTGCTAACCTTCCATCGTTCCCCCACCTTTGCTAACCATGATTTAATTGGAAATTAACTCAGAGAAATAGTTGTGACCTGAGGCGGCAGGGTTTTGGAGGCTTCCCCTCCTCAAATGGAAGAGGTATTGCTGATAGATCAGGGCCTTGGGAAAGTCATTTTTGTGTGCTTTTATCAGAACAAGACTAGGAGATACATATAGGCATAGAGCAAGCAAGCTTTCTTCAGTGATGAAGTGGTCAGGATAGCTCTCTTGGATAAGTGAGTTTTTGTATTTCTAGTTTAGCCAAACCAGAATTTAGAAAATAGTTGATAAATATAAAAATATTTATAAAGAATTTCTATTTGTCTTTCCATGATACGATTAAAAATATAAGCGCAAATGTGCATGTGTGCCTTGGATTGCCTTTTTCCCCCTATTTTTCAGTCCTGTTTTAATTCATATTCAATTGTTTTGCTTGGGTGAATTTGTACCTTTCAGATTTGGTGACCTTTTTCTATATATCCTTTGGTTGTATTTGTCTGAAATTTGGAATATGAACCACTTTTCAGGTTTAATTTCTGAGAAAGTTTAAACTATTATCCAGCGATTCTTCTGGATCCACATTGCAGTAGCAGTGGTGTGACATTAGTAGCCATCTGCTCCGAGACAGAAACTCTTTGATACCCACAGCAGTGGAGGAGATGGGGAAGGGCTTTAATTATGCCAGCCATACAGCTATGTCAATTTGATCTACAACTTTAAATGGAAAAGAGAAACCCACAGCCAATTGTCTGTATTAACTGGATGTAGCCAATCAACCACATTTCCAAACTAATGTGCACTTATTGAGTACAAGACTTTCTTTGGACTGTTTTATTTAATCTTTATATCAGTCTTGTGAGGTAGGGATAATTTTTAATCCCCATTTTATAGGTGTGGAAAACTGAGGCACCTAGAAGTTGCATAATTTCATTCCATACCTCATGCCTCTAGCCCATATTTAATACTGTGGGATAAGAGAAGTCATATTACCTAAATATGAGGAATTACAGAGAATAAAGGTAGATACACTTCTGGTATGATAATTGAGGGCAAATAATTAGACATGGACAATGAGACTAGGCAGAAATGAGGAAATGTAGTGGTAGCAAATTGATGAGGATCTCAAGGAAAACTATTTAGAGAAGGTAGGATTTGAGAGGCTGCTTAAACATAAAAAGAAGATGTCATGTGACATTTCCCTGTGATTACCAATAGAGGAAACATCAAAAATAAAATCCACCTCCTCTATTTTGTATCATTATTTACCTTGGTGGAAATGGCAATTAATTTTCTGGATTTCAGAACTACAAATAGCTTGCAAATGTCTCCATAATGCATGTCTTGGATTTTTATGTAATTTATGTAAGCACAGTGATTTGCTTTCTTGTAATTATACAAATTTAGTCTTCTAGCCAGAAAATAATGTAAATGTCAGACACAGAGCTCTCTTCATTTAGGCAAGGCGTGCCTACACTTTAGAAAGGCCAAGGGCCACGGAAAAAATACACAAAAAAAAGCTGTCTAACCATCAACTCTCGTCCATAAAAAATGTTCTCTTTGTAGTTTGTTACAAACATTGCAGAATCTAACATTGCAGAATGTTAGATTTAGGAGAGAGACAAGAAACTATCTAAAAAAAGAGAAAACAAAACCTTATTTTTATATGAAAAAATGGAAACCCAAAGTAGTCAAATAACTTGATTGACATAGTCAAGTTATCGAGGTGCAAAACTGAAAGATATCAGTTCTTTCATCAGCAACCCTGTAAGAATTGGCCAAGCAGATACCATTACCCCTATTTCACAGATAAGGAGATTTAGTCTTATTAATATTTTTATGGTTAGAAAGTGTAAATTTGGTTCTGGAACCAAAGTTTATTGGCTCCCAGTACCATATACTTTTATTCTAATGTACTTTCTCTTCAATAAATTATGAAAAGGTCAACAAAAGTTTAAATGGGTAAAGCAGAGAAATTCCGATTAATTTGCTGTTTTCCTACTCATAAGTGAATGGGCTTTTTCCAGTGTAGGAGCATCACCCTAAAATGCTTTTCTTCAGAAGCTCAGCGAGGAAAGTGGTGAGATGCAGAACTTGATGGTGGGAAGGAATTGGCTACATTGAAGTAGCAATTCTCTATGCCTGTGCCTGAGAAGTATTGGCCTAAGTGTGAAACAGTCAATGATCAAAGCTGGTCACATCCCTGTTGCCCAAGGGTTCCCCTACTCTATTTGTTTCACAGCTACTAGTTCTTGCTTCCACCAGAAAATCTGCCCCCTAGAGATGCAATATTTCTTCTCGTTTCTCCCTTATCTAGTTTCACTTCCTTCTATTAAGTTTTGCTAAGTAATTAAGAGTGAAATAAAGTCATAACCACAAAAGAGATCCCAAGAGCAAGGCTGAAAATTGATGTGTTACCTGTAGAAATGGCTGTGTGGTGGTGAAAATATTAACATATTTTTCATACCAGCTAGAAAACAATCATTGCCTAGAAGACCCCAAATACTCTCACACTGTCCTCCCCTGGCTGCCTGGCTTCTCCCTCTGGGCATTTCCCAGTCTACAATTAAAGGAAAATGTGTGACACAGTGGGGGAAGACAGGACTACACTCCAGTGCTTTGACCAGTAATCATTCTGATGTTTCTTTGCACTGCTGTACTGGAATATGTTCAATATCACCCTTGCATGATAGAAGAGAAATGGATGTCTTTGCAGAGTGAGTTTGTAACCTAGTTGTCTTCAAGCCAAATCCTAAATATCTAACAGCCTCTAGGCACATTCGAAGTATCTAAATTGAGCTCATTGACTTCCCTTTCTAAGCTTTTAATCTTCCTTCTAATCTCTAATCTAATCTAATTCATATGTTTTGTTACTCAACAGACATCACCCCTAACCACGAAGACAAGCAAGTCAGAAATCTGGGATTAATTATGAACTTTCCCTTCATCCTGTGTTTGGGAAATTTTGAAGTCCTATAGTTTTTCCTCCTCATCACTTTTAAACCATCACCCTCTCACCAGAACTCATACAATAGTGAGTTCTAATTGGTTTCCTAACATTTCAGGATCACACTTTTTAATAAATTGCCTACATGTTAAAGCTCAAATTCCCTAGTGTGGTGGGCAATAAACGTTACGATCTTCCTTTCTCTCGGTTTCCTTGTGATCCAGCTCCTGCTAAATCTTCCAACTTGCAGGTCTTGAGAAATGTCAACGTGTTTCTTGTCTCTGTCAAGGGTTGCTTTTTTTGCCTGGAACTCCCCCAGATTTTGCTCCCACGGTGGAGCAAGCTTTCTGATTTATTAAGAATCAATTAAGACTCACCTGCTGTATGAAGCCTTTCCTCCCAACAGCCAGAAATCAATTCCTTTTTAATTCCCCACTGTACATTGTGCATATTTCTATCAAAAAACCTGTAAACATTTTATTGCACTAATTTGTTATACAGGTGGAGCATCCCTAATCTATAAATCCAAAATTCAAAACACTCCAAAATCCAAAACTTTTTGAGCGTCAACATGACACTCAAAGGAAATGTTCATTGGAGCATTTCAGATTTTGGATTTCTGGATTAGGATACTGAACTGGTAAGTATAACGCAAATATTACAAAATCCAAAAAAATCTGAAATCCAAAACATTTCTGGCCCCAACCATTTCAGATAAGGCATATTCAACCTGTATCTGTCTTTTCTTACTAAACTGTAAACTGATTGGAGATAATCTTAATTTCTTAATCTTAACCTCTTAGAGCAGAGCCTAGAACATTTGAGATATGTAATAAATGTTTGCTAACTATGTGAATAAATGATTGCATTAGTCAGTAGGGAGCCTCCAAATAGTAAGGATTTCCATAAGTCATTGATGTATTTGGGAATTGGCAACTTCTTTAAAAAATTTTTTTTCTGAATACACTCAGAATTGTTTTCTTCTTATATGCTCATTATAGAAAGGTTGGAAAATGCTAAAAAAAAAAAAAAGCCTAAAACACTAATTATTCATTAAACCACGGCTTTAGGATCTGGCAGAATTAGAGATGACTCACCCTGCCCAGCTGACCACACTTTGATTCTTTCAATTGTGATGAGACATCAGTTTCAAGACTCCAATAAACTAAGATAGATTTTATATTTAGATGCAACACCCAAAAAAACTTAGCTGTTAATGTTTTCGTTCATATGTGAAGCTAAAAATTTGATCTCATGGAGGTAGAGAATAGAATGGTGGTTGCCAGAGGCTGAGAAGGGTAGTGGAGGGGAGGGAAGGAGAGGTTGGTTAGTGGGTACAAAAACACAGACAGAAGGAATAAATTCTATTGTTTAATAGCACAGTAGGGTGGCTATAGTTAACAATAATTTATTGTATATTTCAAAATAACCAGAAGAGAAGCTTTGGAGTGTTCCCAATACAAAGAAATGATAATTGTTTTAGATAATGGATATCCCAATTACCCTGATTTGATTATTATACATTGTATGCATGTATCAAAATAGCATATATACCCCATAAATGTGTACAACTATTATGCATCAATAAAAAAAGCTAAAAAAAAACCTTAGCTATTAGCCTCAACACTAGTTTTAGCAGGCTTGATCCCTGAGCCTGTACTGTATTGCTCCCTTCTGTTGAGGGCTAACTAGGCTTAGGTGGGGATGGGGCAAACTCCCAAAGACCAATTGCTCTAGCAATTGGAGAAGCTATCAGGGTTTCTTTTCCTGGAGTTTGAAAAGGAAAGTTTTGATAAACAGTATTTTTTAATTCTCTTCCCCATTCCCAAGCTTAATGCTGTTACACCTTGCAGGGCAGAATTCTCCCCAGGTAAACTTAATAGACCTGAATCATAGGGACCAGCCTCAGCTAAATAATTAGGGATTTCAGAGAGGGGCGGGGAGGACCCCTAAACAAAAGGTCTAGGATCACAACTTACAAATACTTCACATAGAAAACGTATAGTTAACCTTTGACATATCTCTTCCAGGATCAGTGTTACAGCATTAATATTCTTTAACTTCACAAACAGGAAATATGGCATAATTGGCATCCAGGGAATTTCACAACACATGAGGGATAATTTCAAGAAGCTTCTATAAGACCTAGAACCAATCCTGGTATAAAGCAAGAATATTCTTAGATAGAGATTCAGTTTTATTACAAAACTATTATATAATTATATAACACACACACACACTCCTGCTTTTTCAGTGAACATTATAATTCTCAGTTAAAATTAGTTTGGATAATTTGGATAAGTCATCATTTACCTAGCTGCAAAAACCTAAGGGGCAATACATCAAATTTTTCACTGTCATGAATAGTTTTGGTGAGAAAAAATGGTGCAAGCATTTCTATGCATAATTGTTTGTACAAATTTCTGATTATTTCCTTGGAAAGATTCTTTGAAGGGAAATCATGATGTCAAAAGGTTTTAATATTTTAAAGTTATTGATAATATATTACTAAATTGTTTAACAGAAGGTATGTACAATTTGCATTCCTGCCAGCCATGCGTGAGAATGGCTATCTCTGCACATACACTTTAGGGGACAGAGATTTTATCAATCCGTTCCTTTTACAAAACATGTAAAGCTAGTTCTTCTGTCTATTCTTTTCTAAGAATTGATATCTCTGAATTTTGCTCCTCCTGTTCCTGATTTTTCCTTGTATTAAGATTCATAGCTTGAGCCCTCTCATCTCCCCATAAATAATCCAACATCCTTCGTTCATTAGTTGGCCCCGCAAAGAGATGGTCCATCACTAGAATTTCCCAGTCAGTCATTTGTTCCCGTGAGACCAGTCCCTGATTTCTTATTTCTACTGCACTCTCACTAAACACTTGTTGTCAGGCCTCACCATTCCAAATGGGATGATTGAGAGTTTTGTTTTTTTTTTTTTTTAATAGGGCTTGAGGGAACAAATACATAAAGCAATCATCCCTGTACACTCAAGCAGGCTAGTGTTTTGTGTAACACCCTAAGAGTCTGATCTCCAACCAGAGGCAATCAGTTCTGCTCAAATCAGAATACTGTCTAATGTTTCAGTCTGACCCAGAAACAAAAGCCTGACCTCATCATGAAAACTTATTTTCCAGTCAATGATTAATTTCTACCCGACTTCCTTTATTTAAGCATATTTTCAGAACTTGTGAGGTAACTATGGCAATGGACACCTAGAAGGGAAAAAGATCTTTGTTATTAATTTCTACATGCAGAGATGGGTCAGGTATTTAGTTGTGTTATTATGCAAATCTCCAAACATGGCAGTGGGTGACCTGCTGGGAATGTTCTTACCAAGAACAAAATGCCCTTGTACTTTGAGGTTAACTGTTTTATTAAAACTTAAAGACATAGCATTCTTCGAAAATGAATAGCAAACATATTTTGCCTACTATTAAGAAAATTACTATTTTTTATTGATTAGAAGGGGGAAATTGTGTATGTTCAGAGGTAGTTCTAAAATTCGGCGGGGTTTTTTTTTTTTCATTTCATTGTGTTTGTTCACTTATCAGAGGCAATAGTGATTTCTAATATACTTGTAAATGTCTGAATGTTGTTATCAAATTTCCTTCTATAGAAAAATATTTTTTGAGTTTTTTTTTGTTCTTTGGAAAAGAGAATGAAGAGAACCTTTCAGCTCTGAAATCAGTGCTCTGTTGAAAGGACACACACTTTGATATTTATTCTAATTACAAAAAATCTCAAGGAATGATGAAATAGGAAATACAGTGACATTAATGACAGAAGGAAAAAAACATATGTTTATGATTTTACAACTGAGACAGGTGATACTCAGTTCATACTCAGAAAGTTCCTCAAATGTCTGTGTTAAAATGGGAGACAAATGGGAACACTGGTTCTTGGACTTGTAGACTACAAGAGTCAGCCAAAATTCCAAATGGGCCGTTTCCAGTTTTTTCCTAAGAATATCTTGAAGTTGTGAATTTCAAGTCCATAATATGTTTTATCATAAAAATAATGCCTTTATGCAGTAATTTTTAAATTAGACCAATGCTTTTGTGAAGCTTCTTCATGTCTACCCAATAGTTTTGAGTACCTTCTGGCATTCTGTGTCTCTGTGATTTCTTTTTCAGAAGCATGGGAATTTAGATCTTATGTTCCATGTAAGTCTCATATTCTGCCTTTCAAATGACAACATTTTAAAGGATTATGTTTCCATGAGCTGGTAATCAACTAACCAGCTCCTCATAAAGCAATGGCATAGGGGAAAAAACTTTTCTGAATATTTTAGTTTCAAAGTTACCATGGTAAAAAGATACATTTGCTTTATTAACATAATCTTTTCATTTTTTTAATGCTTTTGCTCTCTAGAAAGAATTCTTCTTTGATATGATCACAATTAAACAATGGATTCTGAAATTGAACTGACATTTACAGAAGTTGGTAACAATGTGAAACAATTTTGCTTATCTGAAAAGCATACTGCTTTAAAGAAAATTTATAGGTAGCTTTTCAAGGTTTGTCATTTCTTATTAGGGTCGATATGGCTCAAGTTTTGCTATCTCAGGGTATAACATCACAGGAATTTTCCATTAAATTATTCTCTTTTAGTAATATTCATGGTCCATTTTCGTTTTTGTGTCGCTTCTTAGAATATCAGTGTTGCTTTTGTGTAATATTTCTATCTGTATTTATTCAAGAACATGCGCATAATCATGCTACGTAACACAATCATAATGACTACAAACTTTGACGTTGCTATCAAGTCACATCACCTATAATTAGCTGAACATATTTTTTAAGCTCCTACCATGTGAAATACAATGCTAGACAATGTTGAGGATATAAAAAGAGTTATATATATGCCTAACACTTAAAAGATTTTTAAATGTGTCCTTTAAATTACAGTGTATTCTATTTTGGCTTGGCCTCAACTAGGCAGTTTTAATTTAATATTACATTGATTTGATAATTAACTTGGAGCTCATTAAATTAGTGGTAACTAGTTTAATAGGCATTCTGACCCCTCTATTGTTTATTGTTTTTTTCCTAATCCCTTGGTGCATTAATATTAAGATTTAAAGTTTAAAGCATGGGTTTTATATTTTTTATACTGTGTTACCTTAAAATTAAAGTAAGTCTTAGACATTGGTTCAAAATATAAATGTACTGTAGCAATATATAAAGCTATATCAGAACTAAATGGGAAAATAAACTAGATTGTTATTTTCTCTTAAAAAATCAAAAGATGTTATTAGCGTTTCTGATCTTGGAAATTTCTCAGAAAAAAATGGCAAACTGCTGAAACAATGGATAGTTACTGGAGCAATAACACAATGCTAAAATGATGAAATGAGTAGAAGACTATGAAATGACCTTTAATAGCCACAGACCTTTTCAGAGATAGACATAATTGAAAACATTTTCCAATTTCAAGATAACATTACATGACATAGGAAAGAGATCCATGAAGTCTAAATATTAATATTTTGAATGATAATTTAAAAACAGTAAATATAGAGCCAGGGTTCATTCTATTGTAACATTTTATTATGAATTATCTAAGAAGTCAATGACAAATGGCACTATGCTCTCTTCTTATTCAGTAAGGATCTCAGAAATATGCCTAAGAAAATCCAAGAAGTTCAAGGCAAGGTATTTATAAAGCTAAAGATTTTCCATAGATTATAGATCCTTAAATGAAACATCAAAATTTGCTCCCATCAATATTCCCATACCATACTGTATACTTTTAAGTTTTCATGAATCTAATTGTCAGTTCCAGATATAAGAAACATCAGAAAAAACAGTAGAACTCTAAGTATGCAGACTTTCAACCTTCCATGTTGTAGTGCGAGATAACAGCTCTATAGTGTACTCGTACTCACGGAGGTCTTGCTTGGTTCAATAGGAATGTATCCTTGAAATAGTAAATTGCTTTATAATACAGTTTTATTAATTAGGTGGGCTTATAAATAATTGAAAGGCTTATACTCCGATGAAGTTAAGATTAATCATTATATTAGTAGTTGGCCAGGCACAGTGGCTCATGCCTGTAATCCTGGCACTCTGGGAGGCCAAGGTGGGAGGATTGCTTGAGCTCAGGAGTTCGAGACCAGCCTGAGCAAAGGTGAGACCCCATCTCTACTATTAATAAAAATAGAAAAATTAGCCTGTAGTCCCAGCTACTTGGGAGGTTGAGGCAGGAGAATCACTTGAGCCCAGGAGTTTGAGGCTACAGTGAGCTATGATCACACCACTACACTCCACCCAGAGTGACAGAGTGAGACTCTGTCTCAAAAAAAAAGTAATCATTATGAAATAATAAATAACCTTGAGATAGCTATAGAAAGTATTTTCAACTCAACGTATTAGTTTTCTGTTACATTACCCTGATTTGAATATATGAGATGTCAAGCAAAGTATTCCTTTGACCTGTTGAATGATACTATCTTCAAAAATTTTTCAGAAGCCATAGAAGTATGTTATGAGCATATGCAAACTCTCAAGAGAGTATTGGTGTTACCTATCTCATACATAGGTATACTTTGGAGCTCTGAAGGCTGACATGAAGAACATTAAAATGACTACACTGTCTCCAAAGGTTTGTCAATCAGCTTGCCACAATACCCCAAGTTCCACCATTTAAAACTCATTTCTTTGGCTTTAAGCAGGGATCCAAAACAAATTTTACAAATAGGGTATCTAATTGTCATCAATACTAAGAATAGTTTGATTCATTTTACATGTCAGGTAAGGGGAAGAATATGGAAGAACAATAAATGTAGCCAAGCAGTTAATAAATGCTCTGACACATTTAATGTGGCCCCACACTACTCAAGCGCCTGAAAGCATTGCTTTATTACAGCAGAGTAGAGTAAGTGATGTCTATGAAGATGGCCCTGAATTAGCAACATAAAATATTAGGTTATATTTTGTATATTCTATTTAATAATGAAATGTATAGAATACATTTTAGAGAAATTTTAATAGCATAATTAAAATAAAAGTAAGTGAAACGGTTTTTGAGGGAGAACTATGGTTGTATGAATTATAATTGTTGCTTGATATTGTGAGATAAATATAATATTATGATAGATGTGCATATGTATTTAAGTATACACATGTGTATACACTCTGAGAAGTAGGAAGAGAATTATAAAACAATAGTATTTTATTGTTTTGTAAAAGCAAAACAAACAAATCAAATGTCTTGATGCATTTGTTTATTTTATAAACCTTCCTTCTGTGAGGGAAGATAGTTTTTTAATAAACTTTTTTTCAAATAAGATATATAAATACTTCCTTGCCTTCTACCTTCTAGTGGATGCTTATCTTTTTATTTATTTTTTATTAGCAGCCTCTTATAAATTAACTAGGTAATGTTCTTAATGGAATTGCACATTATGAACAGATAATGGCCTTCCAATGACATATGCATGTCAAATCTTACTAAAGTAATGAGAGAAAATAAGCCTGGAGACAAAAGAAAAATGTTTATTTTTGAAATGTAAGACCATTACAGTTATTCAGTCACAACCTTTAATTTCATTAATGCCAAACCTATTATACCAAAGGAGTCACTCTTTTAAAAATGAAATAATTAGAATAACCTGGCAAACCAGGGTTCACAGTGGGAGATATGTACAAACACTGTTCTCAAAATTTAGCTTTCAAAAAACTGTGGAAAAAGCAATAAGCCACAAAAAGCTAATTTAAAAATGTTAACCATAACATACTTCCAGAATATAAAAAGAAAAAAGATTCTTATCTTTTCTTATTCCCAGGAACTCTGACTGTTTGGATTGTTTGGATGTTTAGTTTCCTTTTTTATTTTTTTTTTTGAGAAGAAGTCTCACTCTGTCCCCCAGGCTAGAGTGCAGTGACATCAGCGTAGATCACTGCAACCTCAAGCTCCTGAGCTCAAGTGATCCTCCTGCCTGAGCTTCCCAAGTAGCTGAGACTACAGGCATGCACAACCGTGCCCAGCTAATTTCTTTTTATTTTTTGGTAGAGACAAGGTCTTGCTCTTGCTCAGGCTGGTCTTGAACTTCCTAAGCTCAAGCGATCCTCCTGACTTGGCCTCCCAGACTGCTAGAATAACAGGTGTGAGCCACAGCACCGGACTTAGTTTCCATTTCTTAAAAGTGACCTAAGAAAAGCATGGGTTTAATAATTCAATGATAAATTAATAATGGTAAAGAAGCAGTTTGATCATTTGATTGGAATGGAAATTGACTTTCTGTTATATTTTTAATGGGTTAGACTTATAATTTTATAGATTCAAACCTATTAATAAATGAAAATTTAAATAAATTATCTTACTGTGGTAAATAAGCCAATTTTCAATCAAACAAAATATTTTTAGTTTTATTTTTTTCTCAGTAAATAAGCTTTAGACTATTATCTAGAGTTCTGCTAAATTGCTATTCTGGATATAAAGCAGTGAGAATTTTAAAAATATCTGTTGCTATTCATAGTCCAGTGGAAATATTGTGTCAAATATTAGAGTAAATAATGTGGCTTAAATTATACCCTATAAATGTCTATAAATGAGAAAGAAATGATGAATAAAATTATAATTGTGTCATTATCACACTTATAAAAAGACAGGGCACACTGTACCATGAGCAGATACAAAAAATGAATGCTAAATATTTTCAAAGACCCGTTTCCCTTCCATCAGTCTCACTTTACACTTTCATATGTTTGGTTGTTTCACGTGGTGAAGATGCCATTGTCCAGCTCTAGAAGGTAGTGGTTGTCCCGTTCACTTGCAGGGTACATCGTTATGTATTCTTTTAGTATTCTTTTGTCATCCACATGCAGGATGGTCAAAGTGCCTAGGCTTTAGAAATATCGCACTATCCTACAACATTCCTTGAGATGAGATATTGAGGTTGAAACCAATAACACTCTTCTTAAAACCAAACTTATGATTGTACTGCCTTGGTTTGGGAACAGTTTATACAGTCTCAGAACTAGAACTTATTTTTGGTGTGTTTACCTAGAAAGAGCAGAAGAAAATACCCGGAAAGTATCAGGAAAATTCTGGTGCTCACAAGTGGGTTCCCTCCTATACTTGGTATTCTGTGATCCTAGACCCCGGATATATCCATCTGTGAAATAACCAACTCATCCCAACCCTACTGCTTAGTATGTGTGCACATTATTTAAGATCTCTGAGTTACAGTTCCCTCATCTCTAAAATGGGTACCACATCTATAAAAGGGGAGTTTAAGTATATAAGGCAACTGGCCCAGAGCCTAGCAGACAGTAAGGGTTTACTAAATGGGAGGAATGATGAGGATGAAGACAGCGCTGTTCATTTGTTCATTCCACAACGTAGCAGATTGATTGTGTGCTTATTCAGGGCTAATCTCTGTGCTTGTGCTAGAGTCACAAAGAAGAATGTAGCAGGTGAGGGCACTGTCTCCATGGAGCCTACACATAGCAGACCTGCATTAGAACCCATTGTTGGTCAGTCCCCGTGGGTTTCTCATCTGTGTCCCTGAAGGAGGTGTCAGCAGTTATGCCATGTCAGCAGGTACATTCTTACTTAGGATTTTGTCACCAATAATGTTCTCTGATTATATTTCTAATGGAGGTAGCACTTGGCTCATATTACACAGCTTCCTAACTTCCATCTTTCAGACTCATTTCACGACTGTCCTATGCATCATGCCTTTTTGTCAACTGTCACGGTGACAGGACTGGATGAAAAGGATTGTTGAAGGAATGACCACTTTTTTTAGTTTCCTGCCAAGCAATATGAAAAATATGAGAATAGCTCTTTGAGGAAGCATTTGGAGTTTCTGCTATGGAGTCACTGTTACTATTTATGATGTTTGAAAACACTGGTCCATTAACAAATCATTTATGTAACATAATGTTTATTTTAAAAACAGCCTGGAATTTTGGTGAATGTGAAATGTGTACAATATATTGGCAGTGGTGATATTTAGAAATAATTATAAGCAGCTTGTTCTGATAATAATAATTATTATTATATTTATACATTAATATTATTTGGTATATAATATTAATGTACCAAACACAAACAAAGAATTGGTCTCATGACAGAGAAATAAACCAGTAATACTTCTCGTGTAATATTTCCAATCTCATGTCCGTCGGGGTAGTTGAATACCTAGAATGGGTCACAAATTGTACATAATGAGAGGGCATGCTGAAGACTTTACCACCAATTAGAGCACAGATATCTGTAGAAGTTCCTGGGTTGCCAAAAGCCGACATGCCATATCATGGAGGGACCACTGTAGACTTGGAAAACTGTGGAGAGCAATGAGAGACACAGAGATTTCTCACTAAGGGAATGGGAAGGGTTTCATGTGGTGCTTTACGTGGGGTACTGACACAGTCTATGTTAAAATATGCAGGTCACTTGGTGATGGTGCACAACGCAGACATCCGTGGGTAAACAATTGACAGAACCTTGCCCATAATATTTCTTTCATCACACATGTTTCATCCGGCTGCCAAACAACTTGGACATATTGGCTTTTGAAATTTCTTCCTGCCTATCTTTTGTGGGTAGACAAAAATAGATGTTATGTGAAAAATTAAGCAACTTTACATCATTATGCCTTTCAGACCCAGACACTTACATAGTGTGGGCAGCATAGTATATTTTATTTACCTTTCCAAATATATGGGTTTTCAATGAAATAAATAATCTCTCTCATAAGTGCCTCATCCCTCCATTAAATATGCTATTCTTCATTGATATTCTATATCATATTTAATCACTTATAGCAAGTCCTATCAATTTTTCCTTCCTTAAACTAAATGTATGTCCCTATTTCCTTCGTACGGTACCTTTCTCTTAAATCTTTTCCGTAACGTGTTTCACTGCCTGGGTATACCTAATGGAGTAGGTGATGCCCTCAGTTCTTTTCACATATCTCATTTTCATATTAGTGATTTTTAATTGGTTGCCAATACAAGTAGATAAATATTCCACAAATATTGAATGCTTGCCATGTGTCAGGAACTGTCTGAGGCACTGGGGCTATAGTGTTTATTCTGTACTCTAAAGGAGTAGAATATAAAAGCACATATAAACAAAATATTACACTTTGCCACTGTTACATGTTTATTCTTAATTTTTTTAACCAAGTTTGCATCTTTCTGTCTCCTAAAACTTCTCTGTGTTCCTTAGGAATTATTAAAATACAAAGTTTGAGTTGTTTGAATATTGTATACTCCCAAATTAGTCAAAATATATATCAAATTATAACTTTGATTTTTGTAACAATATATACACTGTGTAAATGACTCTAATTCTGCTTATGCATGCATTCAAAAAATATTTATTAAGTTCCCTATATGTGTCAGGACTATTCTAGGTGTTAGGGACATATCAGTGTACACAATAGACAAATTTTTCCCTCATGGAATTTATGTTCAAGGGGGGGAAAAACCATAAACAAATAGGAAAAAAGAACATGAAATGTCAAGGATGTGTGTATGTTTGTGTATAATGTTAGATTGACTGGCTCCTAATAGCATCACTGAGAACTCTTGAGAACAAACATGAAGGAAGCATACGAGACAGACATGTGATTGTCTGGAGTATAACCCAGGCAAGGAAGCAAGTGTAGACAAAGATCCTGAAGCAGAAATGTTCCTGGCAGATTGAAGGATCACCAAAGAGTCCTGTGTGTCAGGTACAGAACGATGAGGAACAGAGTAACAAGAGATGAAGTCAGAAGGTAACGGAAGCATATTCATCTGGGACTTTCTATATATTAGTGAGGACTTTGGATTTTACTTTGAGTCAGATGGAAAGCCATTGCAGTGTTCAACACAGAGAAATTAAATGATGTGACCACCATCTTAATAGAATTTCTTTGGCTTCTATGTTGATATTAGACTACAGGGAGGAGGGTTGGACTAAAGCAGGGACACTATTAATCAAATAATCAAGGTAAGAGATGACATGATAGCCTGGGTCAGGGTGGTAGTATTAGGGGCATTGAAAAATAGTCATCATTTGAGTTATTTTTTGAAGGTAAATTTGACAATAGAATATGTGATGTTAGAGAAACAGAGTTTTCATGTATGGTACCAAAGGTTGTGACCTGAGCAACTGGAAGAATGGTGTCACTATTAACATATGAAAAGGACTGGTACCTAAACTGATTTGAGAGAGATTGACAGAGGCTATAGATTTAGGAATTATATGTATTTAGGTGGTACTTAAAACCTAGAAACAGTATAGAATAACACAGGGGGTGACTGTATGTAAAAAAAAATACTCCAAATTAGGAACTAATTCCAAACTAGGAAGTGCAAATTAGGATATTGGAGAAATAAGGAAGAATTAGTAAAAGAGACTGAGAAGGAGCTGTTTGTAAGGTAGAATGGAAACTGGACTAATTAAATTTTTTAAGAGGAAGAGAATGATCAATATTTGTCAGTGCTGTTGTTGGGTTAAGTAAATGAGAACTAAGAAGTAACCAATAGATTTATCAATATGGCGATTATTTTTGATCATGAAAATATAGATTTCTCTTTAAGACATAAATGATGTTTGTGAACATAAAGTTTGTAAACTATAGGGTGCTATACAAATTTATAATAATACTCATTATTTTGTGTATTAATTAAATTAATTAAAATCTGTTCTGGCTAAGATTATTTGCAAGCTAGTTAATATTTTCTCTGATTATTTTTAGAACTGTTTAATCCATTTTAATGAAAATGATTTCAAATGTTAATGTCCATCTGCATGTGATACTTTATTTTAACTGGTTTCTGGAATGGACTGATGTGAGCCTGACAGAGAGGACAATGTATTTTGTTCCTACCTTATATTAGATTCAAATATCAGACAAGGCATAACAGTGATATTATGAGGTTATAGGAAGGTTAATGCTATTTAGGCAGATGGTGAATTACAAATTCAACCTGTTGTCACAATAATGAATATGTGAAAAATCATTGATGTTGCAGATAGGAGAAAAATGAAATACAGTTGTTTTTCACATACACATACACAAATTTATTATTAAAAGCTCTCTCATAGTAGAAGAGTTATTCTTCACAAAAGACTGATTATTATATTCTCATTCATCAGTCATTACAAGGGATAATATTTTTTATTATATTCAGTGTATCTTTAATAATTATTTATATATAATTTTTAAGCAACAATGGCTTAATCATTTATCTAAAGAAAGCTCACTGTATTAAATATAATTTCTAATTTATTGTTACATTAAATACCCATTCTTTTTATTTTTCTAAGAAGAGATTCCATCGTGCTTATTACTTCTAGTCCAATAAATGCAGTTTTTTGTTGTAAGTCCTGACCTTGGTGTGGAAAATATATGTAGTTTCTATCAAGAAATTGTATTTCTTATATTCTTTTTGATTACTGTTTTTTCCATTTTTGCTAGTATATTTCATAGCCTAAGTCTCCTAAACCAAATTTGAAGATATTCTCACTCCAGTATGTACTACAGTCAATATGATTATTAAATTTCCTAAAGAAAAACGATATTTAAACATTCTGTGTAACCAGCCACATCCCAGTGCTTTGAGATGTTTTGTTCTCCTATTTTAAAGAATGCCATAAATTTTGGCATGTTTCTTATTAGAAAACACAGTTGTTTTCTAAAACGATTCCCAAGGATGTGCACCGTGAATCCCGGTGTACATGAGATGACTGTCAGATGAACAGCTGCCCGCTGAAAGCAGCCAATTAAATAACACACACGTTTGAAGCTGTCACTTGAAAATATTGCGGCTTATCTAAACTAGAAAGTGATTGAAAACTCACAACAAACACCTTTTAAATGGGAGTCATGCAGGCTTCTTTCAAAATTTCAGAGAATCATTAGGTAGCAAGTAGGTAATTATTTCTGAAAATTCTTCTTTCTAGTATACAGATTCCTCAAAACACATTTTCAAGTAGCAAAGAGAGAAGGACACAGCTGCCTAGAACTGAATTATGCCCCAAAACAGGGCAAGTCAAGGGGAAAATTATAATGCTGTGTTTTATACTCTTTCAAACTAATATAAAAGTAAACTTTTAGTTGGTAGGCATGTACACTGCTCTGGCATTTTGTAGCCTTAAATTTCAATCATATTTGATTCACAGCCAAGCAAATACCTTTTAATGACTTTTTTAGCAACATTTCTAGTACTCAAAACAGGGAGGTCACAAATGCGACATGAACTTCATTTCTGTTTTCCTAATTGCCTACTAATAATGTATGTATATATGTATATACACATACAAACACCTTTGTGTGTATATATATAATACAAACATACACGCATAAATATATGTGTGCTGCAGACACACACAAAAATTACTTTCTTATTATTCAGTACTAAAGTCATTAAGTATTATGAGTTCTGTAGACATTTTCTGACATTAAGGTATATCTAAAGAAAGTTTCATCCAGCTAGGCAAATGTATAAATAAATTTGAATTCAAAATGAGTTGATATTTTTATGTTTGTAAATTTTAATAGAAATTAACTTTTTAATATTCCAAAATTTGTATGTGTAATACATTTCTATGTCTAAAGTAGCCTAAAAAGAAATATGCAAAGTAAGGTAAATTTTAAAAACATGTATCCTTCAGATTGAACCAGGAATATTCCCAAATTGCTTTACAACACATTAAAGCAATTACATTAAATGTGAAACAGAGTAAGCGGGGTTTCATGTTTAATATATTATATAATATACAACATATAAATGTTTTTCTAATATCAATGTTTGTACAGTTAGATTTTGCTGTGCTAAACATGATGTTGAACAAATATTTTTTGAGTGCCTATTACATACTGGGCACATGTGTAGGTGCAGAGGAAATGTGGCATCTAGGGAACGTGACAGTGGTGGAAAATATATTAAACAAGTTTTTGAACAAATAATTACACTGGGAAAATTCTTCATCGGAAGTATAAAGAGTGCTATGGGCTGTATAACTAGGGAACTCCACTGATCTAGGATAACAGTGAGCTTCATTGTAAAAATGACATTTAATTGCTGAGAAGTAAAGGAAGCTATTCCTCATTTCAGGATTTCCTACAAACATGTTCTTTCTCTTCTAGGGGACATAGCACTATAACCTCCTACCCCATCTTCTGCTCTGTCCTAGCCATCAGCCTCCACCCCAACATTCCAACCTCTGGTTACTTTTCAGAGGTACTCAATAGCTGGGGCATAATGAGCAACATCATAGAAACTGCTTTTTTTTCCTCCTTTAATTTACTGGGTTGAGAATGGTGGATTAGAGTAGAATAACAGTACGGTTGGAAAACAATTTAGAAGACTTTTTCAGTGCTTCAGGTAAAAGGTTTTGGTGGTTGGATGGAGTTGATTGTGGAGATGGAAAGAAGTGGATAGGTTTAGGCAACATGAGGAACAGAGTTGAGGTGAGAAAATTGAGCCTTGGAGGAGTTAATGAACTTACCCAAGGTCACACATTAGAGAGCAGTAGAGCAAAAGCTTTTATCCACTTGACTTCTTGGAGATTGAAATTATTGTTAGAGTGCAGAGAGGGGACATGTAGAGGTTGAGTCGCAGGTTCTGGGATGAGCGACTGGATGAAAATTATGTCATTTACCAATACAGGAACACTAGAATAGTAACAGGTTTCCAGGGGGTCACAGGGAGTTCAACACTTGACATGTGGTGTTTGAGGTGTCAATGGAATATCAGAGTGTGGCGGATATATCCATCTGGGTTGGATATTAAAAGTTATTGGTCATTGGCATACAGGTAGTAAATAAAGCTCTATTAGTAAACGAGATCATCTGGGGAGTGAGTGTTGAAAAAATAGTGAAGATGGATTAGGGCAGAAATTCTCAAATTCTGGCATGCATCACAATCATCTAGAGGGTTTGTTAAAAAACGAATGTATGGACCCCACCCCCAGTGTTTCTGATTCAGTGGGTCTGGGGCACTTGTGTGTTCAAGTCATCTCTTAACAAGCTTGCACACTGATTATGCATTCCTTTCCGACACCATGTTGGGAAAAGTAAAGTTGGTAGCTTGAAATTGGCCAAGTTGGAGTATTTATATCATGAAAATCAGCAAATGGTATAAACCAGGGCCTTTATTTTCAGAAATCTGGCTTACCAGAACATCACAGGTCAGGATGAGGCCTGAGAGTTTGCATTTCTATCAAATTCTGAGATGATACTGATGCCATTCAGAGACTGTATTTTGAAAACCACTGGATTAGGGAAACATTTTGTGTAGTCAGAAATACTTCTGATTTCTTAAGCCAGTTAACATCTTAAGCTTTTGAAAAGTAGAACTTCTGTGAAAAGCGATTATGTCTTAAGATTTAATTGTAACGGTGAAAGGTATATTTAATGTATATTTCAAACCATCTGTAATATACTGACTTTCTATGATTATGTAGCTTAAATTGCATAAAATAATGCAATCATAATCTGCTATGTAAATGTTATATATTTTTTCATTTTAAGTTGGTTATTTATTGTGTTTTAGTTGGTCAGAATCACAATTTTTTTTCATTATATGCTATAGGAAAATTATTTCTTAAGAGATTTTGAATAGTGAGCCTTTTCTCCCAATATGTGAGCAGTAAATTCAGCCAGACCAGATGTTAATTGCAACATTACAAGGTTAAGCAAGGGAATGGGGTAATGGAAGGAATATGTTTTTTTGTTGTGTCTATTCAATATATTAAATTTGGCATCTTTTGCCCTCAATTAGCTTTCTATTTAAAAGAAAAAATAAATCACTTATTTGCTTTAAAGATGTTGGTAGTAAAAAAAGGATAAAAAGTATGTTATAAATAATTAAGAGGGAAATTCGAAAGATGTAACTATAGAAATTTGAAGGGAAAAAAGTTTCAAAGTGATCACAATGGAAAGCTGGTCTCATGGTTTGACATTCATTACCCAGAATCTAGCACTCACAAGAGTGACTCCATCTCTCTGGGCAGACTTAAATTAATCAAAGTCATTAATGAGATATGAATCCTGAGTGCCAATTGTTAATTTACAAAACCTAGTATCAGGCAGCCTGGAATGCTGGTGTCTGCATGATTAGCAATTTCTCTGACTAGAGGTAAACTTATTTGGAAAGTCAAAACTTAGTCACTTAATCATCTTTAGTGAACAAGGATCAGAACCAAAAAAAAACCAGTTGGATGTATTGAATAAGTAGTGGATATGATTAAAAGAGTTTGTTTTTATTTCTAATATTATTACTAGTAATAGTTACTCGTTATTGCATGTTACCCTTGTGTCAGTTATTGTGACTGAATGTAGAGGTAGGCAGTATGAATAGCGGTTGAGTGAGTGGGCTCTGAGGTCTGATAATCTAGTTCTGAATCTGTTTTTCTGTTATTCCTTGTTGAGCAGGGTACAAAGTTATTTCACCTACCATTATGTTACCTAGATCGCACCTCATAGGGTTTTTATAGGCATTATATGAGAGTGTTTACATAGACTTCTTAGAATAGCTCCAGTCACATAATAAGTCCTCAGTGGTATGTAGATTATTATGTCATTTAATCCTTACAATAATCCTTCTTACTATATAACCATTATTAACTCAATTTTACAGATAAGAGAAATGAAACTAAAAAATCCAATACTTTGTCAAAGTTTTTACTGGAAGTGGCAGAGCCAAGATTTGAACTTTGCTCTGTATAAATCCAAAGCTTGAGTGTTTCCAGTAAAATGAAGATAACTGAATTGATTAGCTAAGACTTCCTCCTCCATTGAAAATGCTTAGATGGACACTGACAATATTTTCACTGGAACTCTACTTTTTTCTAGCCTCTCAAAGCAGTGCAACTCCTCTCATTGAAACGTCTTTTCTTTAGCTAGTTTAATATATCCTATTCAGTTACTTCAAGCCTTACTTATTTGGTTTTTTTCTTGTGGTGAATTTACACATCTTTGCTATGATTTATTATGTCCTAAATTAGCCACAGCATAGTGGCCATCTTCATGTTCTTGATGGGATGCATACGGAGGATCCTAAATACCAACAATACCAATGTATTAGTAAAAATAGTCTGCAGTTCTCTCTGCCTCAAGCCCTGAATCCCCAGGCTTTACTATTACCATCATCATTAAATATTTATCAAGTTCCTACTGTGTACATGACCCAAATGAGGGATTACTAAAAGAGTTAGAAATGATGTGGGGAAATAAAAACAAAACAAAAAAGATGTTTCCACAAACAATTAACATTTCAAACGTTTTCATTGATCTCATTCATGATTTATTTTAAAAACTCAAAATAATTTTAAAATCTACTTTAATTTCTAAAGACTCTAATTCTATTTTTAATTTGCTTTATAATTACCATTCCTAAGAACTTTATCATTTATTATTTATAATATGATATAATTACCAAACCAAGCACTGTTTCTTTAGCATAGTAGGTGTTCAATAAATATTTGATGATATATATTTTTTATAATTAGAATGGTATTCTAAAACATAATAAATTGGTGCCCTAGATATTTATTAAATGTGTTAACCACTCATGAGCATTTTCAAGGGATATTGATCTTATTGAAATGAATTGTGATATCCTTTTTGGCATCCTGTATACAAAATTGAAGAATCCTCAATTTAGGTAGGAGATATTGATGCATATCCAGATTCTACCCTGATTCTGTTACTTTGTTTCTCTAGACCTCATTTCTTTACCTATAAAACAAAATGATTGAATAAAATTCTCTTTGAAACTTGGTCTATTTCTAAAATTTGGTTTATTCTAAATGATTTGAAAAAAAAAAATACCCTACAACAAATTGCCACTAAACCATTAAATCAATTCTGATAAATCTTCCCTTTCATTTGAACACTTAATGTCCTAGAAGTATAAACATTATCACCTGATGGTTTAAAGACTTCACAAATTCCACAGGAGATCATGAAATAGACAGCATCACATTAGATTCCCAGCAGGGTCTGTGGTGAATATGGATTTAACAATGAGGAGTCTCAGCTTTCCAGCAACATGTATAAAGTGAACAATTCCTGAAACACCACATAGTTTCTTATTCTTAAATCTATATATAACTGCAGCTAAAAATAATATGTTCACATATATGATTATGTAATAACTTTCTGGAGAACAAGCAAACTAACTTACATCAAAGATGTCTTTTTCTTTTCCTGTGTTTAATAGAGCTATATGGCCATGTAGGGTGCAAAACTCTAAGTGGAGGGATAAGTGAAAAAAATGCACAGTTTGTCTGCAGTACTCCTTCATATCTCCTTTTGGTTCTCCCACACACCCTCATCTCACAAACAATAGGCACTGAGACTTATTCACTTTTTTTTTTAGACTTTTGTTGCTGTCATTGCCCAGGCTAGAGTGCAGTAGCGTCATCACAGCTCAGTGCACCCTCAAACTCCCGGGCTCAAGCGATCCTCCTGCCTCAGCCTCCTAAATAGTTGGGACTACAGGCACACATCACTACGCCTGCCTATGTTTTGTATTTTTTGTAGAGACAGGGTCTTGCTATGTTGCTCAGGCTAATCTCGAACTCCTGGCCTCAAGTGATCCTCCCACCTCGGCCTTCCAAAGTGCTGGGATTATAGGTGTGAGCCGCCGTGCTAGGCCAAAACTTACTCACTTTCTTGAGTTGGTGTTAATCTTCCAACCTGGGCCCATCACTTCATCCCTCTGTAGCTCCTGAAGGTCTTTCTCTAGGCCATGCATGATTTACGACAGGTGAATTATAAAAACTAATTACCATTTTACTTTTAATTCAATCATTTGTTAATTGAATGTTTACTGCTAGTGAAATACCTTGATAGGGGCAGGCATTCAACAGGATGCAAATAATTACCCCTGCTTCCATGCAGTTTATCAACGAGTGGGTAAGATAGGCTATTGAGGAATAAATAAATAAATAAATAAATAATTTTTTGTTTCAGGAAAATCCTGGGACAGTATAGAAAAACCACCCCCCCAAAACTAAGCGGGAGCCAAGAGACCAAAGGGTGACTTAGACAAAGATTGACAAGTTAGATGAGTTTTTTAGAGGTTACTTACAAGAGCACTTGCTCCTGGGTGGCACAGGAACTTCTTCCACAGGAGCTTTCTTACATGCAAGATCCACATCTGCCCATCCTGTGGTGTTGCCTTAAGTCCCTTCCCAATGAGTGATGCAGAGCATTTACATTGTACCATTGCTTGTCCAAGGTGAAACAAATCATATACCTACACAGTACCATCATCATGTGCTGTCATACAATCCACTTTTATTTTTGGCATGGAATTTATTTATTGAGCATCAATGCTAACACTTCTAAATTACATATTCACTTATGAGTTTTCTTTGTCACTGTCCTGTCAATGGACATAATGAAAACTGTTGCACAGAACTCAAGCATGGAAATAATAATTTAAAAATATCTAAGCAGTGAGTATATGCTTTACATTTTAAAAATTAATCTGAACAAAATAATTCCAAGCACTTCTCTGATTAGGAAGTCTTAAAATGTTATCTCATGTTTTATTTGAGATTTTTTTTTTTAACAAATTGACGCTGTACACAGAGCTCTAATGGCCAGTAAAACTATTGCCTTAAAATTTTTGACTTTAAGTAACAGAGGTATAATTTGAATTCACATCAGAGCTTACTAAGATGGCAATATTACAAGCATATGTTAATCATATTATAATTTTCCACTAGCTGGGGATTTTACTATTACAATTAGCTAAAGGGTACTATAGGACAGCCAAAGTGTTTTAAAGCAGTCAAGGCTTGTCTGAGCAGGGCAAGAAAGTGCTGAGGCACCCAAGAAAGTGCTGGGCATTTTTCTGGGTCCCAGTAGTTATCTTGTACTTGCTTAATCTACTTTGTAACAATTTTGCTGAGCACTCCAGGCTGGCACAGTGTTTCTGTCATGTGGTGGAGAACCTGCATTTTTCATTTGCTGTTATTTATGCTAAATGCTGTGAAGGAAGAAATAATGAGTTTCATGAGGGATTCTAACAGGAAGCATGAATACATACATTATATATATACATATATATATATTTCAGAATGTTTTCTCTGGGGAATGGATCTGAAAAATAAGTGCAGTTAGTCAGCTGCAATGTGAGGGAGATAGTAATTCCAGGAATGGGTATATTTTAGGAAGAGTTGAAAACTCAGTGTGAGTGGAACGTATTGAGCAATTAAAAAGTGGGCCGGAGGTGAGGCTGGAAAAGGAAGAAGGAGCCAGATCATTTGATGAACTGAAAAAGCAAACCGAAATCCAATGGGAAATATTTTAAACATGAATTTAATATAATTAAATTCACTTATTTAAAAAAAAATGACTACTCCGGTTACTCTATAGAGAATGGATTGAAAGGGACAAGAATCGGGTGATTACAGCATGTTCTACCAAAAAAGATGAGGGTAACTTAGACTGGATTGATGGCAAGAGGACTAGACAGGAGTAAAGGGATTTAAGATATTGAAATACATTGTTGAGCCAGAATTGACAAGACTTGATGTGGGGGATAATAGAAAAGAAAATCAAAGATAATTACCCTGTTTCTGAGATGACAAAGAATGTGTCACGTTTCTGACATAATTAGACAGAGTTGCCATTTATGGAAATGAGGGAAAAAACCTCAAGATGAGTGGACTTGGGGAGATCAAAAGATCAGTTTTGGACATGTTAAACTTGAGATGGCTGTGAGACATCCATGTAGAGACGTCAAGCTGGCAGTTAGACCTCTACCTTTCTCCCACACCTCCATTCTGAGCTCTAAACATGCACTGAAGATTTATCACCGTAGAGATGGCAAAAACTGTGGGACTAGACAAGCTCACCTAGAGATGGAGTATGAAGTGGACCAGCACTGACCTACGATGATTCAAGTGTTAAGAAGTCAGGGAGAGGAGCTGAAGTCTACAGAGGAAACTGAAAGGAGAAGCTAGAGGAAAACCAGGAGAGCAGAAGGAAGATGTTGTCAACTGTGTTACATGATATTAAAAATTCAAGTAAAAGGGAACAGTTCTCTAGAGAATAGAAACCTTGTACCAATTAAAATGCACACAAAAACTTTAAGTGGTGTTAGGAATGTCAAATGTAACTTGAGGTAATCAATCAAAGTTATTTTTCATTTAGATGTATGTCTTGGCACTCTTCAGGTAGGTACGTGACAACTTCACTTTTAGGAAAAAATATGATGTTTGAAAATAATATATTTAACATAAGTTTTCCCTCATGGAAATTCCTAGAAACTAGAATATTTAGGAGAATAGAAAAATTACAACATTGCTCTATCCTTTTGTGATCCAAGATTGACTCTTTAATTGCACTACTAATAATATCAATAATTTTTATTATAATAATTATTATTTCCACTACTAAATTTTGACTACCTGCCTTAGATCTTAAGTGACAGAGCAACTTCAAGTGTGTTTTTACTGAGAGCTGACAATTTCTAAGGGTTTAAAAACTGTTAGCATGGAAGCTCTCCAGAGTTGTGTAATTAAAGAAAAGATTTATACAGAAAAAAGTGATCGTTTTCCAGGCTTTAAATCAGAAATTACATGAAAGGCCAGACAAAATTTGATTTCTTTAAGACATAGGAAGAAGTTAAGCCAGTGTCTTAGTCTGTTTGTGCTGCTATAACAGAATAGCTCAGACTGGATAATTTATAATTAATGGAAATTTATTTCTCACTGTCTGGAGGCTGTCCAAGATCAAGATGCTGACATTTGCTAAGGGTCTCTTTACTGAATTCTCATTCAGCAGAAAGTAGAAAGGCAAGAAGGAGTGGAAGAGCAAACTAGCCAAATGCTGTGCAAGCCTCTTTTACAAGAGCTTAATCCCATGGACAAAGAAGGAGCTCTCATAGCCTAATCATTTCTTAAAGCCCCCACCTATTAATACCATCACACTGGTAATATCTGAATTTGGGAGGGGACACATTCAAACCCTAACAGCCAGATAGTTTTTTTTTTCTCAGTAACAGACATTATTACGTGTTTTTTTCATTTACTATAAACTCTCTAAAGTCAAGACCTTATGTATCTTGATCACTGTTTGTATCTCCTGAATGTGACGTAGAGTCTGTCCTTAAAATATATTTGCTGAATAAGTGAATGAATGGATCAATACATTAATATTGTGTAGCTTTCTTTGATATGCTATTTGTCATATTGTACATATACACATATGTTGAAGTATAAGTCAGTAATTTTTCATATTCACTTTTACCTTCAATTTTACAAGTAATGAGGATTTGTATAATTTGTATAATTTTACTTATATCATTAAATTGTTGACATTGTATATTGATAGATTGCTTGATAATGGCTACTAGATAGAAAATGAACATAGCTACTAGGAAATATCTTTTTATAATAACATCAACAATAGCCAATGTTTAGTATTGCTCAAGATTTTTTACATGTTTAATTCATATAATCCTCTCAACAATGCTTTGAGGTTGGTATTATTATTAGCCCAAATTTACAGTGGAGGAATGTGCCTAAAGTCATGTAACTATTAAGTAACAGAGCTAGGATTCAAACCCAGACATTCTGGTTCCTAAAATTTAGCTCTTTACCACTATATTATACTGTTTTATAGTAGTCATAATGAACCCTTTCAGTTAGAGAACATTTTTTTAATCCATTTATTCTTGTTATAGAATTAATGAAACAATAAGCAGTCAGCTGTGGTGAAAAGACTCTTACTCAGAAATCATTAGCAATTCTGTTTTCAGCTAAAGCACTCTCAAATTGGCAAAATATCTCATTCATTCTTGGGGCTCAACTTATTTCCTTCCTGAATCAAAATATGTTCTACCTGGAAAATGCAAAAGATTAGCTTTTGATTCTTTCCAGCTATAAAGTCTACAACTTTGGGGAGATAAATATTTACCTCTAATGCAATCTGATTAAAGAGCAAATTGGAGAATCAAAGCTACAATTAGCCATATAGACACAACTGCTTAATTCAAAGAGCAGAGTAAATAAGTTGGAGTGGAATGGAAAAGAGTGATTTGATTATCCTCATTAGCACAGGATTGGTGCTCTCACCTTTTTGCTCTGCAATGTCTGTGATTTCATTTTCTTAATAGTTTACTTCTGCAAGAAAAAAAAATTGACAATTTGTCATTTGCAAGATGAGGACAAACTTTTTTTCGTAGAAATTTTGAATCATTTGCATAGACTAACTTCTTTTTAGCAATAACTTCCAAGTAAGTTTTATACTGTAAATTTAGTCTACTTTTTAAAAAAGAAAAAAAGAAGTTTATATTTTATAGTACTTCAGTGTGTTGCTTACGCTGATACTTTTTATTTTTAAATAAAATTGGGTGCTTTTAACTGAGAACCTAGCCTCCTAAGACATGTGTGAGGTTTCATATTATACTTTTCACAAACAAAATGTTATTCTTGAATTATTTTAATTTAAGAAGTATTTATTCAGCATTTGCTACCGTCAGATATGTTTTCAGACACTTGCAATACAATGGTGAGCAAGAAGGACAATACCTCCTCTACCCTTATGGAGCTTAAAATCTAATGAAGTGATAAATACATGAATGTATACATCGTAAGACAATTTCTAATACTGACAAGCACCATGGCAAAAACCAAAATAAGATGATGTGACACAGAGTAATTTAGGGACTGGAGAACGTGGGGTATTTTGAATATAGCGCTCAGGATAGTTTCCGTTTAGCTCAGATGTGTCCAGCCATTTCTTTTTGTATGGGAGCTGGGCATGCTAGGGCAAGGCACAATTACACTGATGGGTTTGTTTAGTTATTCATAGCTCACCATTTTGAACTCATGAAGTGCAAATACTGCTCTGTTAATATTTTAGAACAACATAAAAAAAAATGTGGTTCTTCCAGGGAAATACTCTGTGTGGTAAGAGTGCTAATTTTTTTCCAGAGAAGCACTGACATTTCTTAATTACTGTCTTCATGAGTAGTCATGTATAGCGATTACTGAAGACTCAGCAGAGCATTGTTCTTCCAAAGCCTTGGAGAACAATAATGCTGACAGTTCAGGGCTTCAGTGTCCAACACGCTTTTCCTCTCTCTTCATTACTCCAGCTAATTACTCTGGCCAGTGGTTATTGTGTAGCTTCTCTCACTTTCCATAACCCCCACAGCCCTCTCCTGTCAGTGAAATTTACAGTAATAGCATCATATTCAATGGCTGCCATGCTTTTCTACTAGTTATTTAAAGGCACTACCTCCTTTTATTATATCCAGCTTCTGAATCACCTTACCAATGGGTGATATCCACACTCTAGACTTATGATAATATTATTACACAAGGCCACTTGTTCTGAAAAAAAGGGTACCTGTTTTCCCAGAAATTCTGACTTTTATAATGAAATAGAAAAAATTTTTTTTAAATGTCAAGTTTCTATGCTGAAGGAGACATTTTGAGTATGTGTCTACATAATGCCAAAGCATTTAGTTAATTCTGTTAAAATAAAAGTTACCAAAACTGTTTGACATCATGGACTTAAAATAATGATGTAGTGATTAAATTTGTTTTTATTTATTTTATTATTACCAGTTAGGTTAACACAGTAAATAGTCTCAAAGTTGAATAACATAAAACTCTACCATTTTTTAAATAGAAAAATAAAGCTTCTTCAAATACATTTAGAAGAAAAGTAAATTGATTATTTTAAGAATATATTCTTTGATGAAGCTGTTGTATTCTACACAAAAACACTCTGAACCAAATCTACTCATCGATCTGAATAAAACAAAACTGTTCCTATTTTCTTGAAAATGTTTTAATATAAATTTTATTGAGCAATTACCTTGCAGTGAGCACTTTACCTATTTTAACCTATTTAACCTTCACCACAACTCTGTGATTTGGGCCCTAATATCATCCCACATTTTTCATAGGAGAAAAATTGAGGCATGGAGAGATTGTGTAGCTTTCACAGGGCCATGCACAGTAATAGTAAATGGTGGAGATGAGATTTGCCCCCAAGTCTGTTTAAAATCAGAGCCAAGGCTGCTAACCTACATATATCACCTGTTACATATCAGAAGCAAAACAGCTCTAAGATATAGTATATAGATCATTTGCATTTGTGGAAAAGAAAACTGTCATATCTTACATATCTTACAACTGTCACTTCCATTCTGATTGAGGTTATCTCTGGGCCTAGGTTTCTCTACAACTGAGGATATTTACAGTGACTTTTCAAGTTTTAAATGTATTAGAATCAATTTACAATGAGGTCACTAAAAGGAATGCCTTAGGAAAAATTCTTCTACACTACTGAGAACAAAAAACTGGTAAAAATTAATATTTAATTTTGTTTCTCATTTATTAATAGCATTCATTAACTGTCTTTTTTGCACCTGGGACTGAAAAGGTATCAAGCAACATTAATTAAGGAAAAAAAGCACAATACTCTTTTTGAATCCACAGTTATCAGCAGATACAAAGCTCCAAGACAGATGAAGTAATTTTTGCTAATAGCTATAAATTTTAATAATTGTTTAGTGTGCCTAGTTAAAATATCTTGTTATAGATAAAACTATAGAGTCAACTTTTTGTGTATGAATACATTTACATATTGATACAGAAAAACACCAGTATATGAATGGAGTTGCAAATATTCATTTATAAACCAGTTGGAAATCAGAATACATTTTCTTATGAAAAATAAAATAATAAATGCTTAGGTTCCTAAACCAATCCACAAATCCCTGATGATATATTATCATTAAGGAATATTTATGTAATACCTATTAATTATAGGACTTTCCTGAACTTGGGGTGGGGGGTGTTCCAGGACATTCAAGATAAAGCCCAATCACCTTAAAGAATTTGCAGTCTGAATTAGGGGACAAGACATACATATAAGATGGTATACAATAAAAAGAGAAAATTGACTAAGTGTCAAAATAGTAGTAAA
This sequence comes from Daubentonia madagascariensis, assembly GCA_023783475.1. Taxonomy (NCBI): domain Eukaryota; kingdom Metazoa; phylum Chordata; class Mammalia; order Primates; family Daubentoniidae; genus Daubentonia; species Daubentonia madagascariensis. The sequence goes on from JAKFHU010002088.1 coordinate 1,052,520, forward strand.
GACAATATGGCCTATATAGGACTTGAGAGAAGAAAATGATCCCTGAGAATTAGTTGGGTCTGGAAAGTCTTTGAAGAGACAGAACTTGAACTGTGTCAGAAGGAGGAAGTAGAAGACACTGAGAAATGGATTCCAGTAGGTGACTTGTTAGGGTGAGAATGCTTTCCTGCTGCCCTACAGTCTTCCCACGGAAAAGGGTGAGCGAGCAAGGACAATGATAGGTAAGCAGTGCATGATCTTGGAAACCAGACCAATAAATTTGGACTTTATGTTTGCATTATGTATGCCTTTCTGTGTTGTCCTGGCATTCTGAAGCAGAAACAGATTATGGGATATTTTTCAAAGCCAACTAAGAGTTGAAAAACTAAGACACAAAAAGAAGAAAGATGAAGGTAGGCATCAGAAAGAGAACCAACAACTGGAGGACCACAGAGCATCACATCAATCTCTTTCTGCTCCTCATTTCTTTATCTCTTTGCATAATGGTCCCTCCAATACTCTGTCCCATGTGGAAAAGATAGGTGCTGACTGCTGTTGAGTTTTACATTTTAGCTTCAAACTGTGTTCTCTCTCAGTTAAGATTTTAAAATATTTAAGAACTCTATATCTGAGTGAGTTATGATACCCACTACCGGACTGATCAACTTGTCCAGGTGGTGAGAATATATGTTCAAATAAGGGAGCTCTTCCTAGGTACTGGGTCAACTTGATTGATAATATTTAAGTCTTCTATATCCATATATATTTCCTTTCTACTTTTTCTATCAATTATTGAGAGAGATGTTAAAATTTCCAACTGTAATTGCAAATTTGTTTCCTTTTTTTTGAACTTTTAGTTCTTTTTAAAATTTATTTATTTTTTATTTCAAAATATTAAGGGGGTACAAATCTTTTGGTCACATGGATCACTTTTGCAATGCTTGAGTTGTGGCTATACGTGTGCCCATCACCCAAATTCCAATTTAAAAATGAGTGCATGTGGTGTTTGTTTTTCCAATCTTGAGATACTTCACTTAGGAGAATGGTCTCCAGTTCCATCCAAATTTTTGCAAAAGGCATTAATTCGTCCTTTTTTATGGTTCAGTAGTACTCCATGGTGTACATATACCACATTTTATTAATCCACTCGTGAATTGATGGGCACTTGGGTTGATTCCACATCTTTGCAATTGTGAATTGTGCTGCAATAAAAATTCAAGAGCAGATGTCTTTTTGATAGTGAGACTTCTTCTCCTTTGGGTAGATACCCAGTAGTGGGATTGCTGGATCGAATGGTAGGTTTACTTGTATTTCTTTGAGGAATCTCCATACTGTTTTCCATAGAGGTTGTACTAATTTGTATTCCCACCAACAGTGTATAAGCATTCCTTTCTCTTTGTATCCACACCAGCATCTATCGTTTTTGGGCATTTTTAAAAAAGCCATTCTAACTAGGGTAAGGTGATACCTCATTGTGGTTTTGATTTGCATTTCCCTGATGATTAGTGACATCGAGCGTTTTCATATGTTTATTGGCCATTAGTCTTTCTTCTTTTGAAAAGCTTCTGTTCATGTATTTTGCCCACTTTTTAAAGGAGTTGTTTGTTTTTTCCTTGCTGATTTGCTTGAGTTCTTTGTATTATAGATTCTGGTTATTAGCCCTTTATTGAATGTACAGCTTGTGAATATTTTCTCTCATTCTATAGGTTGTCTATTTGCTCTGTTGATTGTTTCCTTAGTTGGGCAGAAGCTTTTTAGTTTAATCAAATCCCATTTATTTATTTTTGTTGTTGCTGTGATTGCCATTGGGGTCTTAGTCATAAATTCTTTGCCTAGGCCAATATCTAGGAGAGTTTTTCCTACATTTTCCTCTAGAATTCTTATGGTTTCTTGTCTTACACTTAAGTCTTTTATCAATCTTGAATTAATTTTTGTAAGTGGTGAGAGATATGGATCCTGTTTCATTCTTCTGCATGTGGCTATCCAATTTTCCCAGCACCGTTTATTTAATAGGGCTGGGACAATTCCCCAGTGTACATTGTTGTCTGGTTTGTCAAAGATCAGTTGGCTGTAGGTTGGTGGTTTTATTTCTGGGTTCTCTATTTTGTTCCATTGGTCTATGTCTCTATTTTTGTACCAATACCATGCTATTTTGGTTACTATAGCCTTATAGTATAGTTTGAAGTATGGTAAAGTGATGTATCCAGATTTATTCTTTTGCTTAAGATTGCTTTGGCTACTAGGGCTCTTTTCTGGTTCCAAAGTGTTGAATTATTTTTTCTACATCTGTGAAGTAGTTCTATTGGGTTTTGCTTTAAATATTTTAAAGCTCTGTTTTTAGTTACATAAATATTTAGGACTGTTATGTCCTCTCACAGAATTGACCCTTTTATCATTATGAAATTCTGTTCTTTATTCATGGTAACATTTTTTGCTCTGAAATCTACTCCATCTTATGTTAATATAGTCATTTAAATTATCTTTTATTATTGTTAGCAAGTTATAACATTTTCCATCCTTTAATTTTAAATTATTTGTGTCTTTATGAAATTGGGTTTCCTATAGGCAGAATATACAGGTGTTATGTAACCTAACAATCTCTGTCTTTTCATCCAGGTGTTTTAGACCATTTTAATGTGATCTTTGATGTAACTAGGATTAGATCTACCACCTCGGTATTTGTTTTCTGTTTGCCTCATGTGGTGTTCATTTCTTTTTGCTCTTTCTCTTTTTTTTTTTTTTTTTTTTTTTTGAGACAGGGTCTCACTCTGTCACCCAGGCTAGAGTGCAGTGGCATGATCATAACTCACTGCAACCTCATCCTCCTGAGCTCAAGCAATCTTCCCAGCTCAGGCTTCCAAGTAGCTGGGACTATAGATGCGCATCACCACGCCCAGCTAACTTCTTATTTTTTGTAGAGATGAGGTCTTGCTCTGTTGCCCAGGCCGGTCTCAAATTCCTGGCCTCAAGCGATCCTTGCACCTTGATCTCCCAAAGTGGTGAGCCACCATGCCTGGCCTCTATTTTTTTCGTGAATTGTATTATGACTCCATTTATATCCTTTGTTGGCTCATTAGCTATAACTCTTTGTTGCTTTATTTTAGTGGCATCTTTAAAGTTTGTAATGTATACCTTTAATTTATCATAGTCTACCTTCAAGTGGTATTTTTACATTTCATATACAGTGTTAGAACCCTACTTTCATTCCCCAATCCACCATTTTTACAATTGTTATCCATTTGACTTTCACATATACTCCACAATACATTGCTACTATTTTGCTTTATATATTTGGTTATCTTTTAAAGAGATATTAATAATAAGATAAGCATGTATATTTATTCATGTAGTTACTATTCCCAGCATATTACTTTTTTGTGCAGGTCTATATTTCCATCTGATGGCATTTTTTATCTGCTTGGGGGACATTCATATGGAGTCTGCTGGGTTAAAGAATTCTATGTTGACAGATGATTTTTTTCTTTCAGTACTTTAAAATTGTCAGTGGTGATTTTTGTCTTTATTATTCATTTTAAGCAATTTAATGATGACATTGGAATAGTATAATTCATGCCCAGTTCAATATTCTGGGGACTCATTGTGATTCTTGAATGTGTGAATTTATGGTTTTCTTCAAATTTGGAAAAAATTTGGCCATTATTTCTTTAAAAATTTTTCGGTTAACTTCCCTTTTTTCCTTCTCCTTTAGTGACTATAATTGCACCTGTATTTGGTGGCTTAATTTTTCTATCAATTCATGGGTGTTTGCTTTGTTAAATTTTTTGTCTTTATTTTTCACATTTTTATTTCTGTGTTTTCAAATTCATTAATTTTTCATCTGCAATATTAATCTACTTTTAATTATATGTAATAGATTTTTTATTCCATTGTTTTGGCTTTATCTCTAAAAGTCAATTTGTATCTTTTGTAATATCTTCTATGTCTCTTCCTTCTTAAACATATGAAATACAATTATGATAACTTTTAATGTCTTTCTATACTAATAATATTATTTGTATCATTTCTGGGTTGGTTTTGATTGATTGATTTTTTCCCCCAGTATTGGTTGTATTTTTCTGCTTCTTTGTGTATACCTTTCGGTCTTTGATCAGATACCCAAATATGAATTTTGACTTGTTGAGAGCTAAATTATTTTTATTCCCTTAAATATTCTTGAGCTTTGTTCTAGGATGCTGTTAAGTTATGTGGAAAGTAACTTTCAGGTCTTATTTTTAAGCTTTGTTAGGCCAGACCAGAACTACATTTAGTCTAGGGTTTATGTTTCCCCATTACTGAGGCATGGCCCTTCTTAGTTTTTAAACTAATGCTTCCTGAATGGTGAAGTTTTCCACTCTGGCCAATGGGAACAGGAACTATGTGAAAATCAGACACTGTTTCTTATAATAATTTTGGATAGTTCTTTACCAGGCCTTGGATAGTTTCTTCGCACCATGTGCTAATTGGTATTTCGATGAATCCTCAAGGAAGGACACAGCGGTTCACTGGATTCTCTTTATGCAACTCTCTCATCTGTGTCTCCATTGCCCTGTGAACTCCAGCTGCTTTGTCTTCCCCCCGCTTCCAGCTTTAGCTACTCAAGACAGGAGACTGCCTGTCTCTACGTGGGTTCCCTCTCCTTGCCCTGGAAACTTACTACAAACAGCAGGCGGAAGCAATGTTAGGGCTCATCTCTTGGTGGTTACTTTCCTTTATTGCCTCATATTCAATGTATTGAGTACCATTGTTTCATATATTTTATCATCTTTTTTTTAGTTGTTTTTTAGTTGTTAGTTGTGACAGTAAATCAAAATATTCCTCCATCTTGACCAGAAGCCTATAACTAAGGTGAATTTTAATCATTGATAATACCTAGGTTTCAATGTTGTAGGACAAATTAAATTCTGAAGTAATGTTTATTCAACAAAAATGTTCTTAAATATATTGTCCTATTGTGCTATGGGTGCTATGCTGAGTATTATGAGAGACACAAGTCACTCAAGCAGCTCCTTACATACTCATGGAGTATGTAACAATTTTCATATATCTCCTTTGCTCACAAGTATGCCAACATATTTTTTGGTTTGTAAGGAAAAAAGGGTGATTTCCATCCCTGGTCTGTTACCTTATGAATAACCTTGAACGAGTTCTTCAGCACTTCTGAACTTCAGTTTCTTCATTTAAAAATATCTGAAGCATTAATGCTGCATTAACTGTATCCTACCTTCAGAATGCAGTAAAAGATTTAAAAATGAATGCAGAAGAACATAGGACTATATGAAAGTTTCAATTAGAAGTTAATAGAATGGCATTAATCTCTTAGAATTCAAACATGTAAGTTCACAATGTGGCTTTTTTTATCTTGTTTTTTCATCTTTTCATATCAATGATCTCTTTCTTATTACTTTAGCATTACATTTGAAATATCCCATTGAGCTTTGTTCTAAGTTCAAAGTGGTATTCAATCATTTTTCACTAATATTTCTATGACCTCTTAATGGGATGCTGACAGTGAAAATAATGCTATTTAAAATGAAAAATACGTAGACTACTGCAGGTGTTTAACTGGTGAACCAATTGACTGGCAGTTGTGAGTCCTACTTAAGTGCATTGAGCAGCTACGTCATGCTGATATATAGAGCTGACTGAATAATAGAAATGGCAGTTTATGAACTAAATATACTTCAGTAGTAATGAATATAATAAGCACACTATTCCTGAATCAAATAAAAACTAGTGCATTAATCTTTTCAGGACAATGATATGTTACTTTACAGTACCATGGAGGCTACTCCTTGAGAGAGAGGAATAGATTTATGAAGTGCCAGAGATAAACAAAACATATCCCTTCCTATCATCTGATGAATAAAAACTGTGCAGCCTAATGAGATAAAGTATTTCACCAGTTAGATAAGGGCAGCACTAAAACTAGAATAGGATTCCTCATTTCCAGAACACTGAAACTATGCCACTTCCCTAAAGACAGCAAGAGGGAAAACATGAAGACCAAACATACGCCCACAGTTATTGCATGTGACTTGAAAGAAAAAAAAAAAGTAAAAAGAAATAAATGGTTAAGTCAATCCAGTGGTGGGAGATAGATCAGATTTTTGTTTGTGTTCAAGTGTTTTTTGTGGAGACAACCAGTTAAGCCACACTTCAGCATGCCTGTTGCCTGCTACCTTGTTCCGCGTTTCCCATGAGACCATAAGACTTTTTATTCAAGATCATTTTGCTCTGAAATTTACCCTATCTCTGAAGAAAAGGGAAAAAAAACGAGTTAAATATTTGAGATTTAGAAAGAAATGTTTCCTTCTTTTTTTCTCATCTGATAAAATACTGTAATTAAAATGCTTAAATATTTTGCCCCAATATTTTGCCCCAAAACATTGTAGTTGGTTCCAACAAATGAAGCATAGCAGCAGTCCTAGATTCATTGGCAAAGCACGGACACATGCAAAGTGAAAACCAAGCTTTGCACCAAAACAAAACTTTATATTACCTTTTCCAGTTCATATGCCAGTAGATATTTGTGGTAGAATTATCATATACTCTTTCAAATGGACTTATTTAGCAGGAAGAAAATATTTATTTTACATCTCTTAGATAAGACACCATACTTTGTGCTGTGGATCTATAATTTAGAAAATTTAAACATGGATACTACCCTCAAAAAGTACACAGTCTATAGGGATAATTAAATTTTACCACATGACTATGTGAAAAATGGGCTGTCTTAAGTGTTACAAGAAACATAGAAATATGACATTGTAAGTATTCAGAGAAAAGAAAAGTGCTTTGATAGGACTGGAGGCATTACCCAGAGAGGAGGAAATGATATGAAGCATGCGTGAAGCCTTAAGTGGTATATTGCAAAAGTAGAGATAGAGGGAAGATATTTAGTTTGAACGGTGATTTTCTTTTCTTTTTTTTAAATTAAATTAAATTTATTTTTTATTCTTTTTTTTTCACTATCCATTTACTAGAAGGGGGTTTAATAAAATTCTGAATTGTGTTCCAAACGATGTTCACATTGCTCAATATAAAAAAGAGTATTGAAACACTGTTTGTTTTGGGGGATGGGGGCATGATTCCTTATCACATTTTTATTTACTTATTTATATATTTTTATTTCAAAATATTAAGGGGTTACAGATGTTTTTGTTACATGTATACCTTGTGTAATGCTTAAGTGTGCCCGTCACCTGAATAGTGTTCATTGTACCCGATAGGTAAGTTTTTACCCCTCACCTCCCTCCCACTCTCCTTTCCTCTTGGTTTCCTATGTCTTTTACATCTCTTTGTGCCTGTGTGTGCCCATCGTTAAGCTCCCAATTATTTGAAAGTATATGTGGTGTTTGTTTTTCCATTCCTGAGATACTTCACTTAGGATATTGGTGTCCGATTCCACCCAAGTTGCTGCAACTTTTTTATGGCTGAGTAGTACTCCATGGTATATATATATATACACCACATTTTCTTAATCCACTCATGAATTGATGGGCACTTAGGTTGACTCCACATCTTTGCAATTGTGAGTTGTGCTACAATAAACATTTGAGCGCAGGTGTCTTTTTGATAAAATGACTTCTTTTCCTTTGGGTAGATACCCAGCAGTGAGATTGCTGGATCGAATGGTAAGTCTACATTTCTTTCTTTGAGGAATCTCCATACTGTTTTCCATAGAGGTTGTACTAATTTGCAGTCCCACTAGCGATTTCAAAGTGTGATCCCCAGACCAGCATGATCCCTCAAAAAGTATTAGAAATGTACATTTTTAGGCTCCACCCATACCTACTGAATCAGAAACTCTGAGGCTGGGACCTAGCAATCTGTTTTAAATCCCCTAAGTGATCCTGATGCAGTCAAGTTTGAGAAGCACCAAGTTAGAGGCAGCATCTAGAACAAATAGAAAAGATAAGAAAGTATGGATGAATATAGGAGGAGGCCCATGTGATTGATTGAAAGACAGGTACAAGTGATTAGACAGATGAAACCGACTAGTAGCTGAGGAAGCATGAAAAGGCTTAAATTGGCAATCTGAGGAGTTTTAGTATTGCTGTGGGATAATGTATGTTTGAAGATTTTTTTTCCTGGTATTTGTTTTGTTTGTTTAGGAGAGAGATGTTACCATTAGTACATCTGAGAAATATTAATGTAATACTGTTTTATGAGAGGAATTAGAATAGAGGTAAGATAGTGTTGTAAAGAGTTAGGAGACCTATAGTAGTTCTCCCTGAAAGGATAAGATCTTGAATTGTGATGTTGAAAGCAAGAATGGAGAGAAGTGAATAGATTCAAGTGGAGTTTTATTTGCTGAAGTGGACAGATACAAGAGGTGTTTCAAAAGCTCTGGAATCAAATGTATTTGGCCTCTGATTGGCAATGAAGGGTGAGGAAGAAGGAAGATGACTTTATTTCTGGAAATTCAGATGTAGATTGTGCCATGAAGAGAGAGAAAGATGTTAGGAAGATATGCTGGGGTGAGGAATATGCGATTCCTTTTGAACATAAACATTTTTAGGTGCTCATGACACATCCAAATCGAAATAACCAACATATATCTGGAAATGCAGATCTGTCTTTGAATATAGGATGTTAAACTATACTATCACTCTTTTATTGGTACCACCACCCGGCTGTTCAAATAGTAATCTAGGAATCCTTATGGTTCAGTACATTTGTTTGTTTGTTTTGACTGTAAGTTATTGACCAATGCTGGTATAGATAATGGTTCTGGTATAGATCATGTTATATACAATATACCAATACCTTCCCAGTTCTCACTTTGTAGCTTTATAAACTGTTTTCTAGTGATCCTGTTAATATGGTTGGCATCTCTTTACTTGGCTGAGTGTGCACCTGCAGAAAGTGGGTAGCAGATTGGCTTCCTTTTGGCTTGAGTGCCAAGAATTCATGAGCTGGGGGGTGTTGTAGCTTGGACCATTCAAAGGATCTTTCCTTAACTGATTTACTACTTCTAACCTACCAATGGTGAACTGCTTCACATCCCAACTGAGTAGTCTTTTGAATTTATTGTGTGTCAACTATTATCCAAAAAGTTATTTAGCTATTGTTGTATCATTCTTTTAGTCTAGTAAATAACAGGTCAGTAGTTCCACAGAGGCAAAGAGAAATGTTAATAAAAAATTATTTTTGAACTTTAATACTTAAAATCCTTGGAAAATTTACAGTTTCTAAGGCAACTATTCTCTGATTTGAGTTAGCTATTATTAATAGCTAGTGACTATTATTACCCTTCTCCTCTAGTTTCTTTTGCTTTTTTATTATAAAATCTGACACAGACCTAGAAAAAAAAAGCAAAACATATGCATAGTTTAATAAATTTTATAAGGTGAATATACTTGTCACCATCACCCAGGTCAAGAAATAACATTTTGCCACCCAATTTAGAAGCCCCTTTCATTTGCCCCATCCTGGTTGTACCTCTGTCCCTCCTTCCATAGGTAAACACTAATTGGACTCTTATAATTTCTATTTTCTTTTTCTTATAGTTTTAAAGAACAAGTGAGCATCCTTAAACATTATAATTTCTTTTTTGTTTTTTTTCTTTTTTATATAATATATTCTAAGTCTTTTTTCATCTATCGTGTATTAGTCAGGGTTCTCCAGAGAAACAAAACCAACAGAATATATAGAGAGGAGGAGAAGGACAAGGAAGATGGAAGAGGAGGAAAGAGAGAGAGAGAGAAAGAGAGAAAGATTTTAAGGAATTGGCTCATGTGATTTTGGAGGCTTGGTAAGTGTAAAATTGGCAGGGTAGGCTTGCAGGCTGGAGACCAAGGGAAGAGTTACAGTTCAAGTCCAAAGGCAGCCTGCTAGCAGAATTCCTTCTTGCTTGAGGGAGGTCAGTCTTTGTTCTATATATTTAGGCCTTTAACTGCTTAAATGAGGCCCATTGACATCACGGAGGATAATCTGCTTTACTCAAAGTATACCAGTTTAAGTGTTCATCTCATCCAAAAAAACATCTTTACAAAAACATACAGAATAAAGTTTGACCAAATATCTGGGCACTGTGGCCCAGCCAAGTTGATACACAAAATTAGCTATCACATATAGGTTTAGCCCTCCCTACTCCCATTTTTCCCTTGCAATTTATTTGTTGAAGAATTTAGGATTTTTATTTGCAGAGTTTCCCACAGCTGTAATTTTGTTGACTGCCTGTTATAGTGTAGTCTAAAATGTTCCTCTGCTCTATGTATTTCTTCTCAACTATTAGTTGGATCTAGAGGCTCAATCAAATTCAGGTTGTATATTTTATTTTGCAAGATGAGTTTATAGGTTCCAATATTCAAAGTATCTGGTTCCGTTATCTGACATAATTATCTATTTGCCTCTCCTTTTGGAATGTTATCAGCCACAGACTGATGTTCAAATCCATTGATTCATTAGGGGTTGCAAAATGGTGATATTCTACTTCATTCATTTCTTCTTCATTTTTTAGCTGAAGTACTTCTTAGAGAAAAACTTTGCCTCTTCTACTCTTCTGTAACTCAGGGTCTCCTTTAGCCTTGAGTAACTTTCTAACTGTCAATTCTACCTGATGTCACTCATAAACCCAGTCAACCCTTCCCTTCAAATTACTCTTCCTCAAATTTAACTCTGATCCAAACAATCACCTACCCAAAATATCCCAGTGATTTTCCTTTACCTCACAAAGGAAGTTCACATTTCTTTACTGAGCATTCAAAGACTTCCAAACTATGTCCCTGTTGTATCTTTCTAGTTTTTACATTCATTACTCCCACAAAAATTTCAAATATTCCAACAAAACTGTGTTGCCCACTATGTCATAAATATGTCTCAGCCATTCCAGGCTCAGGGCCTTCCCTCAGTCTTAAAATGCCCTTCACTCCTTTCTGTTGGACATTTTAAGTCAGTCTACCAAGGTATAACTTAAATGCCATGCCACCAACTCTACCTAGAATTCCTGATCAAACATAATCTCTTTCTCTATTTTTGGAACCCTGTTAGCACTTTATATCTTATTGTGATGATCACAATATTTTGCCATATATTTTAGTCATTTTTATATTTATTAATTTTCTTTGTGCAATAGGTCTCTTACTTTGCTGTTTTTGTATTTTCCACATACCCATTACATAATCTAACATAGGAAGTACTCAACAATTTATATTATACATAAATTCAAATATACACATTTATTACTTTCATTTATTTGTTTATTGCTTGGAAACTTAATTTGAATAAATGTCATTTAATCCTATGATTTTATTTTATTATTTTCATCCTTTTTAGATAGTTATTTTTCAGTAGAACATAAGCTGACAACAGAATAATTTGCTATTTAGCTTTAGTCCAGTTTTGACAAGGGGTAATATTATTCTACCCTCTTGTGTCCCATAAAAATGCAAGTCAAAATTAAGACTATAGCAGGGGGTATTAACAAAGAGATAATATTGATGTTGATATATCATTTTTTTTACGTTTTTCAATTCTTTTGCATACTTATATGTCATTATAGTTTTTTAGTTTCAGTTTCAACTGATTTTCATTGATCAAGTACTTCCTACTCTACCACACACTTTGCTGGGTACTTTTATATACATTATTTCCTGAAATTTCACAGTAACCCTGTGGGGTTTATATTATTTTTTGCATCAAATAGATAAGGAGTGTGAGTTTCAGAGAGGATAATTAACTTACCCAAATTTCTAACAATACTGGATGGTAAACAGAGATTTGAACTCTTTTAGTTGTAACTTAGTCCCCTATATAAAAACTGCCTTTTTCCTCTAAATCACATGCCATATTTATATTACCAGGTCAAATATTTTCAAATAATTTATTAGAATGACATAAAATTTATTTTGCTATCCTTCTGCTTTCTACATTGATGATAAAAGGACCTGTAGAAAATGTCCTCATGTAATATACGAGATAATGAATCTCATTTGCGATTCTTTCCCGTTATCTGTTCTCTCAAATTCTCATCACCATCCTGTTTTGCCTTTCTGTATCCCTTGTGTAACTTCCCATTTCTCCGTTCTCCATTTGTCCATTACTTTCTCCTCTTTGAATGTTCCCTGTGGATTCCAGGGCACTACTCCCTCTTGTCATTTCACCTCCTTCTCTGGCTCCTTCACATCAACTCTTCTTCCATCCATGCATTTAATGTTCTATCCTCAGTTCTCTGCTCTGCTCACTCATTCTAGACTTCCTGGGAAGGTTATCCAGAAGTTTATATCTTCACCACTCATCTATCTGATTATGGCACAATTTTAGTTGGTAAAAATTTTTGAAAAAATATTTTTATGGTACATCAAAACCAACATGCTGGAAATTGAACACATTGTCTTCCCCAATTAAAAGATTTTGAATTCCTATACACTCCTTGGTAAATGGAACTACCCTAGTTAAGAGCCCAAGTCACAAATTTTGAATCATCCTAGATTCTTTCTGCCTTACCTCATTCCCCAACGTTGATCATTAAATCCATGGTTCAAAGCATGGTCTTTGGAGTCAAATATATCTTACATGGAATCCTGTCTGCACTATGTATTAATAGTGTCATTCTAATAAAATTAATTAAACTCTTGAAACTTCAGTTTTCTCATCTGTGTAATATAGATGATAATAGACTTAGAAAAATGCTCAGAACATAGATGTTGGGTTTTTTAATATTTATCTATATTAATTTTATCCTCAATGTGCATATGAGGTATTCTAGACCAGAGACAGATTAGTTATTATTTTTATAATTATTATTTTTATAATAATGAGCTACCCCCTCTTGTTCCAGTTCATTACCCTTGGGGCACCATAATAAAAGCCAGATGAAAAATTGTCTTACACAAGTGGCTGGATAGTCTATAAATGAGGATGGGACAGAGGAAAATAGATTTTTGGCCATTTATTTACAGGAGAGAGGCAGCTGTCCCCCTCCCTTCCTGAAAGGAGGGAGAAAAACCTTTGCTCTTTGGAGACAAAATGGAAAGGATCATGGGTTTACTCCAACCCAGGATCTACTCCAGCAGCCAGATCTCTCCATGGCCTTTCAACTTCTGGCTTTTATGACCTAGGGACGTCTTTATCTTTAATACACTTTATCTTTAATACACTTTGATCTTAGTTGTTCAGATTCAGAATCAACTGATAACCACGGGACAGGTATTTTCTACTATAGCAGGTTTTGGGCTTCATACATCCTTGAAATATAAGTAGGGAGATGGCTCCAGGCCTGCTGGCTCCTGGGGAGCTTAACCTAGGGGCCTAGTTCAGGCTGTAAACATTTGGCTCTCTCAGGGTGATGGGGTTTATTATCCTTTGGAACAGAGCAATTAACTTGAAAATGGCTTTAGATCTATGTAGATCATTAAATATGAAATGTCTGATTTTGAATCAAAAGTTTAGTTTATTACATCTCAAACAAGAAGCAGTACAATTAATCAAAGCATGCGCCTAAACTGTTGACGCAGTTTTGCCATCTTAACGGTAGCTTGTTTATGCCAGTGGTGAAGAAGCCTGGAGAGCAAGTGGCAATGAATCGCAAAAGGTGTTTTCCACAGCTTGTTGAGAATTGAATATTTTTCCTTGCAAGAAGTGGTCCAAACTTCTTCTTCCAGTGGCCTGGAAGAAGTGATAGTGAGTTGGTGCAAGGTCTGATGAACACGGTGGATGACAGAGAGTTTCCAAGTCCAGCTTCTGTAGCTTGAGCAGCATTGTTTATACGACATGTGGTCGAGTGTTGTCTTGCAAGAGGATTGGCCTATCTCTATTTGCCAATCTCGGCTGCTTAATCATAAGCATCCTTATCATTTCGTCCAGTTGGTTGCAGTAGACATCCACTGTAATCGACTGACCAGGTTTCATGAAGCTGTAGTGGATAATAGCAGCACTGGACCCCCAAACAGAGACCATTAGTTTTTTTTGATGAATATTCGGTTTTGGACTGTGTTTCGGCACTTCATCTTTATCCAACCATTGTGCCAAACGCTCGCGATTGTCAAAAAGAATCCATTTTTCATCAGATGTAACAATACAGTGTAGAAATGGTTTGCCTTTATGTTGTGACATCAAAGAAAGGCAATCTTCGAAACAATTTCTCTTCTGATGCTTGTTTAATTCACATGGAACCCATCTATCCAGCTTCTTTACCTTGCCGATTTTTTCAAATGGCCCAATATTGTTGGATTAGTAACGTCAAACCTTGCTGCTAATTCACGGGTAGGTTGAGGTGGATTCACATCCACTACTGCTTTCAGCTCATCATTATCCACCTTGGTCTCAGGTCACCCACGTGGCTCATTTTCAAGATTAAAATCACCAGAATGGAACTTCTCAAACCATCAACATACTGTGCATTCATTAGCCACATCCTTCCCAAACACTTCGTTGATATTTCCAGCTGTGTGCGTAACATTGGTTCCACGACGGAACTCATATTCAAAAATGACACACATTTTTTACTTATCCATGGTTTCACAAAAATTGCTCTAAAAAAAATTTGAAAGATAATCACAAGTCAAAATACGTGTTTGAAAGACTGAGGATATACCTTCACAATAAAAATAAAGTAAGAAGTGTCAAAGTGAAATGTCAGAGATATCAACTGTCAAACTTAATACCTAAGGAAATTGGACATTTCATACTTAATAACCTAATAATTCTCATAGTATGTGAAAAGTAAAATATTTCTATGGGAAATGAAGGAAAATATTCTCTATCTTTACATCATATACATTTCCATGTCCCAGAAGGCTGGCCCTTTTAACAGGAGCACTAAGAAATTCAAGGAAGATTTATTTCCCCATATACTAATCTTCTGAGGCTGCTGTAACAATTTGCCATGAACTGGTGGCTTAAAACAAATGAAATTTAATCTCTTACGGTTCTGGAGGCCATAAATCTAAAACCAGAATCACTGGGCTGAAATCAAAGTGTTGGCAGGGACATATCCCTTCCAGAAGCTCTAGAGGAGAATCCATTCCTTGCTTCTTCCAGCTTCTGGTGGCTGCCAACATTCCTTGGTTTATGGCCTCATTAATCTAATCTCTGCTTCCATCTTCACGTCACCTTTACCTCTAGTTGTGTGTAAAATCTCCTTATGACTCTTTCTTATGAGGATACATGTGATTGTATTTAGAGCCCACCCAGATAATGCAGGATCGTTTCCCCATGTTAAGATCTTTCACTTAATCACATTTGCAGAGACTTCTTTGGTCCCCTCTATATAGTAACATTAATGGGTTCCAGGGATTAGAACATGGATATCTTTTGGGAAGGGGGGTATTTTTTAGCCTACTACATCTCACAATAGAAAATAATAAGTATTATTTATTATTGTTAATGTTGTGGTGATGATGTTTGTTATTATTACCAAAATATCTTTAGAACCAGTATTTTCCTTTCCTGTTACTATTCCTTAGTTTAGAGCAGAAACATGTCTTGCCTATATTACTGCAACAACCTCCACACTTGTCTCTCCACCTCTACCCTGGAATTCCTCCAGTTTATCTTCACCAAAGTGAGTGATCATTTAAAATTTAAGTTTGGTCAGACATCATGTCCGTTTGAAAGCTTGCAATGGTCATATGCAGCATAAAGCATGATGCTCCAGAACTATATTTTGTCACTTCTGTCCCCCAGTTCTCCTTATCAATGTGTTATCCTTGCATATTGCTCATCCTTTGTATCTGCTATCCTTATTCATCTTGAACTCCTGGCCTCAAGCAATCCTCCTGCCTCAGCCACCCAAAGTGCTAGGATTACAGCTGTGAGCCACTGCACCTGGCCTTCTTATTGAACTACTCCTCCTGCCCCAAACTTCTTTACCTTTCTGACTCTTACTTCTCCTTCAAGACTGAGTCCAAACACCTTCTCATTTGGAAGCTTTTCAT
The DNA here is from genome assembly GCA_023783475.1 of Daubentonia madagascariensis. Classification (NCBI taxonomy): domain Eukaryota; kingdom Metazoa; phylum Chordata; class Mammalia; order Primates; family Daubentoniidae; genus Daubentonia; species Daubentonia madagascariensis. Next base: position 1,068,380 of record JAKFHU010002088.1, read on the forward strand.
AAAACATTATTCTCAGCTGGGTTCTCTGCCTATGTGCTTCCTCTGGCATTAGCCACACTTGGCTTCAAATCCCAGCTCCATCTATTATTAACTGTGAGATTATGGACAAGCCATTGAAATTGTCTTACCCTCTATATCCTCATCTGAATGATGTAGTTAATTATAGTACCTACCTCACTAGATTGCTTTAAAGATTAAATAAGGTAGTGTACCACTTGGCAAAGCACGTGACACAATATTTGACACAACAGATAATACGTGACATCATCTATTTATTAACTATCTGTCTATCACCTGTTGTAGCATTCCTTATCTGTCATGGTTGCCATAAAAACAGGAACTCTTCTTTTCATTTCTGTGTCTGTTAAACAGTAGGGACTCACTAAATGTATGTTAAATGACTAAGATGATGATTTCACCAATAAACTATGTTAAAAAGAGAAAAAGCCATGGCATTTACCTTTCTTGGCTGCAAAGACTACACATTAATTTTTAAAATCTCAAATTTTACTACTTATTTTATGCAAGTAAATGGTGTTTTTAGAAACACAAATATTATCATTACTATTTTAGAGACTGCTACTGAAATTTTGTATAAACAATGATTTTTTTCAGTTAAATATTGATACAGGATCTATAATCTCCAGAAGTGGGAAAGGAGACATGTCACTCTCAAATTTCTTTTGGAGCTGTTTGATCAGCACATTTATTGAATATAAATAGTTTTAAAATACTGGTCTTTACTTGTAAGTCTATTTAAAGTTCCCTTGCTTATAAATTCTGATTTAGTGCTATTGCTGAGTAGCACAATTTAGGTTCTTAAATAACCATTTAATTTTGCTCAGATTTTTGTGTATCAGGAATTTATGAAAGCCTTGGCTTATGGTTTTTCTGATCCATGTGGGATCACCTGGGACTAGAGGATCTGCTTTCAATATGCCTTCTTCACTCACGTGACTGCTGGGTGTCTCCATGATTTTTGACTCTTCTGTCTCTCTCTCTCTCTCTCGCTCTCTCTCTCTCCCCCCTCTCTCTCTCTCTGTGTTTCTCTTTCTCTCTCCCCCCGCCCCGCTCTCTCTCTCTCTGTGTCTCTGTCTCTCTCCATATGGCAATCTTATCCTTCCAGGTTTCTTCACATGGCTTGGGCTTCTCACATCATAATGTCTTTGGTAGCCATGTTCCTCTTGTGGCACCTGGCTTCCAAAACCTGGAAGTTGAAGCTGCCAGGCCACTTAAGGAATATAACCCAAACTGGCACAATTTCACTACAGTCTATTTGTCCAAGTAGTCATAGGGCCCAGTCAGTTAAGGAGATAGAAATATATTCTAATCTATCTCCTGATGCAGCAGTAGCAAATTTACATTGCCAAAGAGCATATTGCAGTCATCTTTGGAAATCACAATTGGACAATATGTTTTTAGAGCCTTGCTACTCCAACAACACTGGCATCACCTAGAAATACAAAATATCAGGGCCTATCCCAGACCTACTAAATCAGAATCTGCATTGTAACAAGATCCACTGGTGACTCACATGCACATTAAAGTTTGAGAAGAACTGTTCTTGTTGATCACACCTTGCAATTCTCCAGAGTTATAGAAATCACGTGTAACTTCTAAAGCTGTCTTAAAGAATCTCTGTAAAAGACATTAATGCTCATTTTACTGATTAGGAAACTGAGGCATCAAAAAATTAAATTAAAAAAATTAAATAAGTAGATGAAAGTAGAAAAACAACCTATTGCTGACTCATAGTTTTTTTTCCTACACTCAGCCAAATTGTGAGATTGGTTATTTTCTTCCTTGACATGAGATCTGCTTTCAAATTTCACATGAAAACAATTGTTCTGTAATATTTTTTCAATTTTACACCTTAAAGTCTAATATGTAGGAAGTCAGGGAGCTAAAGAGCCAGTCTGTGCACAATCAAGATCCCAGAGTGCTAGTGCCACTAACACTGTCCTTTTCCCCTCAAGAATTTAGCAGTATTCTTAAAAAAGGCAATGTTGGTAAGAACTCAATTATCAAATTCTGTCTCTGCTACCATTTACATTAGTGAAATAAGCACTTCTTTCCATTCCAATATGAACTTTTTGATTGCTGCAGCAAACCACAATGACTGAAGCTTTTTTTTTTTTTAAAAGAAATCTCTAAGTGCCTTTAGGAAGGCTTAATTGTTAATTATAAGTATTTTCCATTTTAAATAAAAGGAATGAACGTACTTGTGCTTTGTTCCTCGTGTTTTTAAGTATATGATTATAACCAGAACTCCCCAGTTCCTCAGGTATCTTTCTTAATAAAATTACAGGATTTAACACTTGAGTGTCCCTCCCAAGCCCACTTAAACACACTTAAATTGACTGTTTCCCACCGGGAGGCTGGTGGCAACCTCTTTGTTCTGCTAAACCTTTTCCTATTCTTAAAAAGACAGGAATAGATATTCGATTATACTCCTTCTGAGGATACAAAGTTAGGTACTCCCAGTTATATTTGCATGACAAAGATTTACATATGACTAAGGTGTGGTTTAGATATGACAAAGATTCCAACTAACACCAGTTAGTTGTCCCAAATTTTATAACTGAAAGGCTATGTTTATTCCCATTTTCACTTAGAAAGACTTTAGTTCCCAACCAATCTTACATACGAAGTCCAAAATTCTTCTGTCATTACAAGGTCTTCCTCAGGCTTTAAGGCTAACACACCTAGTAAAGATATGTTTACTGTTGGCATTGAAATGCTCCTGGAAGAGGTTTTAGCTGGCTTGAAATATATGTGCATGCGCAACTCATGTACATATCACCATTTGTTTATATTTTCACTTCCCCTGCCAGACTATGAAGTCTATCCTACTGAAAAGTGTAGCTTATTTACAACTGCATCCCAAACACTTTGTGTAGCATGAGGCACATGGCAAATTTTTGATAAATGTTGAATAAATGGATAAATGAATTAATATATTTACACAGTGGGCTATGTGGCCACTGACCTAACTGTAATATACTGCAGCCTTTTTGTGTTGCCCCTGCTGTTGCAGAAAAGGCAGGCCATGGAGAGGAAGGTGAAGCATGACAGGCAAGCAGCTGCTGCTTGATTCTTTGTCTGAGGGGGCTTGCAAGCAGAGTTTCCCTTCCAGCTCTGTTTGGTCTCATTACATGCAGGATCAGGGCTCTGCCGTTCCAGACTTGTGCACGCAGCCTCAGCTCAGGCCCTCCAGAGGGCTGTCAGCTTTCTCTTCTCTGCCAGACGAGTTGACAATGCTGTACATGAAACACAGGACTCACTGCCTTTAAGGTTTTTTTTTTTTTTAACAGAAGAAAATATACATATATATTTTGTAAAAGAGTATGCAGGGTTTTTGTTGTCATCACTGTTGTTTTGTTGTTATTCTTCTGCAGGATCCAAATTACCCAGGGGCAGATATTTCCCAAGGCTAATAATAAAAGCGCCGTGGTATTATTCTTCTGTTATTTTATATTCTGGGGGTGTAAAATATTAATCCCACTTTAACTTTTTCCTGTTTATAAATCCTTCCTTTTAAACATCAAACACTGTTGCTCTCTTTAGTCACCCTTATTTGCTCAAAGACTTTAGACTAAAGACCTCAGCTGAGTTGGTATGTGTAGATTTGGGGGGCATTTCTCCCACTTCCTTATGTCACAAGAAGTAAATTTTCCCATGCAGCTAGACACATTTTTCCATATATCTATAACTTCCGGATTGTCATATAGGTTTCCTACTGGCACAGTGCTGTTCTCTGTCAAACTGCCCTCATCCCTTGATTATGCTCTTATGTCTGTGTCACACATCATGGGCAAAACCCCCAGATGGGTGGACATACTCAGCAAACCTGCTGAGCTGTCTCCCTTTCATAAGGGCACACATTTGATCTTGTCTTCTCTTAACAGAACGTACTGAGGCAGCATCACGTTTTACTTCCATTTCACTGTGTCGAAGTCTTCTGGTTTGTGGAGGTTCACAGACATGTATTAGCACATCCTTGCCTGTGTGTAGTTTTTCATTACTAAACTTTTGCTCTTTCTTTTTTTCTTTTTTGCCTCTTCATCCTTTCTCTTTAGTATCTCCAAAATGGTTTACATGAAGACTAAGGGTGATATTTCAGTGTATATCCAAAAATCTACTTGCGTCTAAATACATACCTTTCCTTGGATACGATCCATCCACTGAAAACTGCATTCTTTACCCCAGTCTGTTTTTCTGGGTCTCTGTCAGCAGCTGCTTCAAAATTTGGTGTAGAACTGCCCTCAGATTGCTCTGACAGACTTCCCCAAAAGGAAATAATTCATAATTTTCCATTTAAGGTAAGAGCCAGATTAGCACAATTTCCATGGGTATTTTGGGAATCACTATACCTACTGGCTGCTGATCCAGGGTTAAAGTCACATGCTTTATCTAGAGCTCACACTTTGGTGGATTGGGGGAGAAGGAGGCATGGATTTACGGCTTCCACGAGGAATTTAGCCTCTCTGCTCGATATGGCCTAGCCTTACTCTGCTGTTTTTAGTAACATAAACTAAGAGGATATTTAGCATGATAAGTTTCTTTCCATACTCCCCCACTGCCATTGCCTCCAAGTACTCTACATTACATATGGAATTCAGTCAGATTAGAATGCTTTCTTTTTGGTTTGTGCTTTCCAGGGAAGGTCTTCCGACAGGGTCTTTCCAAGGATAAGTTTCATTGCATGGACAGGGAGAAGCATTTTGAGTGTAGACAAACAGGTATGGCTTTAAACAGAAAACAAAAATAGATCGGTTCTGCCTAAAAACAACACATCTAATAATAAGCCCACACATTTGTGTATTTCATTGTACTTTTGCAAATCACATTTATAAACATTATCTAGCTAAAGCCTCACAACAACCCAGGGAGGTAGATAAAACCAGATACTAATGCTCCTGTTTTTTAGATAAGGAAACCAGTGGGTGGTTTAGTCAGGATGTAGTGAGAGCAAACCAGTTCTCTTGACTCCCAATTAATGCTCATTTTGGTATAGAATTTTTTAGTCTTTCCAGAATTGTTTGCACTTGCCCTGAAACAGCTTTGTTGCTATAAACAAAAGCTGGTACCTCCTCATGAATCCACCGTGTAAAACAAGGTAAATTCTCTGGGGTCTGTCACTCTAAAGAAAACATTTTTAGAATAATTTCTAATATGGACATTGGAGTCCAGTCTGTGACACATCTGAAGATCCCAGTAATATATATTATGTAACATATTATACCTGAACTTTTTTTTAATTCAGGAAAGAATTATTATATAATGTCGCCACTTATTACATATTTCATAAAGGAGAACATGTAATTAAATGTTAGAGCATGAGAGAAAAAGAGAGGGAAAAGGATATATCACCGTTTATAATATGGGAATTTTTTTTTTCAATGTAGTGTAGTACTTATATTTGAGCATTATAATTTGGAGGTCCACAAAGATTTCAGATAATAAGAATATCCTCATTGATGACTTTGTGTGGGATGAATTATATTTTTAAAATTTCTGTAAACCCTAGCACATTTCTAAGACATTTTCCTTCTATTCACTGAATTCACTGAGCTCACACCAGAAATTAAAGGTACTAGTTAGTAGTCACAAGTGTGTCTCTTTTTCTTTTTAACCTCAGAATGTTTCAGGAATAGTGCATTCAGTTTGCGGATACATTTTAAATTTTTTTGCAGATCAGTTTTGAAAGAATCCAGCTTGGCATCCTGTCCTAGATTCAACAAAAATTTATTCCTTGAAGTCTTTAATTCTTTGACAATTACAAGGATGTTAACCACAGATTTGGAAAAGATAACTCGTTCATATTTCACTGCATCATTGAATGTGTTCCTTGGTTTAAAAAAAAACTACAAAAAAGATGAAAACATGTTACTTACTTGTAGTAGGAAGATACCTTTTACCTCACATTGAAAAGCTTCCCAACCTTTTTGTTTAGAAAGTGAAAACTATTGTGCTAAACAACAATGCCAACTCTGAAGACACAAAGACTTCCTATAAAGCGTTCACAATATCTCCTTAAAAAATGTCAGAGCTCTTTCTGAGTTGAGAACATTTTTCTCAGAATGATAATAAATGCTCTGTGACTGCCTGTACTGTCACAAGGACTTTACTCCCTTGCTTCCCCTCTTTTGCCAAACGCTAGACAAAATGCTTCCAAACAGGACCTTACTTACACAAAACAAGAATCACAGCAGAAAGGGTCTGACCTTTGATTATTCTGAACTTAGTTTCAGAACTGATTAAGACCTCAGTTGAAATTTCGGCAATGTGGCTTATTCACCAAGGTGCAGATCCCCACTGGTAAATCTGGAAGTTGCTAGAGTATTTTCTCCCTTTTAGAAGTCCTAATCATTAACAATAGACTTCTGCCAACATGTAACTACTCTAAGTTACAGAATAAAAATTCAGAATTGCTCTAGTAGTGGGTTGGCTACTTTCAATTGTCAAGTCTTAGAAAATTCGAATAGGAAGTTTCTATGTACTATATTTTGTTGTTGTTTGTTCAACATAGATTCCAATTACATAGTGACTTACATTTGGGGCTCTTTTCTCATAGGAATAAGCAGTAATTTATGTACTAGCTGTTATTTAGGCTTCAAAAGTAAGTGAAATCGGTGAATATCTGATTTTATTTTTAGGGCTTTCAAAGGCTTTCCCACCCTTTTTTCCCTATTATCTTATCTTCTGTATCATATAATGTTGAGAATGCCAGCCATTGAAGTCACTTTTTTGGGGTATGATGCCATATTCAAAAACCCAGGACTTTACTAAGGGAGTAAAGTCCTTGTGAAAGTACAGGCAATCACAGAGCATTGATTATCATTCTGATTTCAATTATCTGTTGCTGCATTACAATTCATCCCAAAACTTAAGTCTTAAAACAACTTATTATTATCTTGAAATAATACAAGTTTTGGTTCTATTATTCTGCATTACCCAAAATATATTTAGGCCTCAGCACAAATTGGCAAAATATCTGCCTACTATCTTTAACTGGTTTTCTAAAATGCATGTTGCCATTTGTATACTGCTTTTTCAGCTTTTGATTAGGTACTGCTGAGACTGCTGAAATTGAAGCACTCCAGTCTTATCTGTAATGATATTTTTCTGACAAAAGAGCTTATGTGGACAATATCCCAATTGTTGGGAAGGCCGTAATACTGCATAACTCCGTGCAGTGTCTCATCGTTAATTTATACACCCAATAAATATTTGGTTAGTGAGTATTATGTATGTTCCAGTCACTGTCTTGAGTACTGGGCTTATAGAAGTGAACGAAACAGACAGAAACAAAAATTATGCTTTTGTTGAGCTTATCTTCTATTAGAGAAATCAGAAAATAACAAGATAAATGCTCAGGAGAAAAATAAAGCAGAGAAAAGGAGAAGTATAAAGAGGGGTTGCAACTTTAGATTGAGTGGGCAGGGTAGTTCTCACTAAGAGAGTGGCATAATGAGGTAAGACTTAAAGGAAAAAAGGAAGCCATTCGGGCAGATATTTGAGGAAAGAGCACTAAAAATAGAAAGAAGAAAGAATGGAAATTCTCTGGGGTGGGGGCATCCCTGACATGTTTGAGGAACAGCAAGGAGACCAGTGTGGCTGGAGCAAAGTGAGTGACAGAGAAGGAGATGAGATCACAGAGGCGATGGGGACAAGTTCATTTAGGGTCCTGAATGTCACTGGAGGGACTCACAGACTTTTGCTTTGAATGATATTGGAAGCTGCTATTTGATAGAGGAACCATCTAACCTACTCTTCAACTTCCTGGAAAGGCCTGCCAGAGAAGGAGGGAGGATACTTATTCAAAAATGCTGATTCTTACCCAGATCTGAGAGTGAGAATCTTTGGAAGTGGAGTTATGTAATCTGCATTTTAAATTGCTCCCAGCTGCTTCCTATGTCCACTAAACTTTGTGAAGTACTGCCTGACCTATTAGCACATTTCAGCTTCCAAACAGCAGATAATCAGCCCAATTTTACCATCTGGGTAATGCTAAATGAGGCCCACTTCCAGTTAGGCTAATGAAGCTGGGAGGAGACTGCTTGCTTCTGCAAACCCTCGCTGATCTAGCACCTTCGCAATTCCCCACAGGAACCCAGGAGGAAGTATTAGCAAAATCACTGAGGTGCATGTGTGCAATCCACACAGCAGCATTAAATTAGCCTTCTTAATCAAATGAGTAGTTTTGCAATTTGTACATGAACAACCCCTGCTGGAATTTGAGCCAGAACCCTTGAAACTAGAAACTATAGCTCTGCTTTTTGTAGATGAAGTGGAATTACCAATTACACAGATAAGCACTGGGCTTCCTAGCTTTTTTTTTCAGGTCTGGATGTTATTAAGAAAGGGCATCACAACATGTAACTAAAGAGCATATTCCATCTGAGCCCATAAGCCCCCAGAAACTCCTTTTTCTGGGATAATTTGAGAATGGGTAAATTACTTCTAATTTAGAATTTAGTAGCAGTATACTTTTTTGGTAGTTTATCGCTAAGGAGTGACAAATTCTTTACTATCAAATTTAATTTTGGTGTGATCTTAGATGCATTACTTTTTCTTGTTGAATCATAAAGGGAAACTAGAAAATATAGTTTGAGGTTGGATTGAAGAGAAACAAAAACCATTATTAATTTTGGACTATAGAAGTATAATTTTAAGTTCAATACCAACTATTTAAGTATAGACTAAAATGAAACATTTGAAAATTTGATATTTTTCCACTTAAATAGTTTGTTCCAAAATATTGACTTTAAGAAGAGGCAATTGCATACTTTGGGAATGCTAATATTTCTAGGAATCCTGAGAAGCATACCAGGCCATTTCAAAGTAAGAGCTGGAACAAGCTGGTTTAAGCAATGAGCAGTCTCTTTTGGGTCTCGGTGTATTAATAATTTCTTTAACACACCCTCTTCTTCTCCTGTCTGAACCACATGAAACTACTTTCTATGAGCTGCTGTTTGCTGGGCCTTCCTATTCATTGTCACAGGTAACTCTTGCATACCTATTATAACTGGTCTTCAGACTATTTATATCCTCACTTGTATTTCCATTTGCAAGTTAAAAAATAATATATAATCACCCTTAAAGTGGTTTTCCCAGGGTACTTTAAAAACATATTACCATTTCCCTTTTTCTCGTCTTCAAGGTTCTCTATTTAATTAATCTTTTTATTTTTCATAAACTCTTCTTCTAGATAACCTGTGCTCAGTTGGTTTCTCTATGGTTCAGCATGCCCGCCTACATTTTCTTAATGTATCTCTTTCTCCTTCTATGTATGCATATGCTTTAATGTCTCGGTTCTTTTTTCTTGCACCTCTCCTCGTTCCCCAACAATAAACACATTTTTCCAGGTCAAATATAAGCAGTGGTTTATTTCATAAGTATCTATGTCTTTATCCTCAATTTAATTTATAGTTTAGTGAAAAAATATTTTCCTAGAGGCCAGATATTGAGAAGATGGGATAGTATAATAAACAAAAAGAAAAGGAAACTACACCAATGAGGACCTCTGACATCTCTGATTTTTTTTTTCAGGTCTCTACTTCTTTAAAAAGAAAAAAAAAAACACTGCAGTCCATTTCTATTTTTCTTCCATATTTTTTCTTGCACCCGAGGATCAGCTCTGATTTCTTTCATCTCATTAGTATTGATAATAACAATATAAATACCTACTAATAAAAGCAAACATCTCTCCTTATTTTTTGCATTTATAAAGAAGCCAAGTGACTCATTTATTTTGCCTTAGAATGATTTAAGAAAATATAGTGTAATGATGTTTTCATCTCTTCAGATGACACATATGAATTTTCAAATACTTTTTAAGCCAACCTTGAATCAAGATGATCTAATCAAGAGTGGGGATTTTCTTCAATTTCTAGGAGTAACAGAAGGAGACAAATGAGTGCTAGCTCTCTAATATAAACTATAATACTAGATCAAAGCTTTCTTGTACTTTGTTTTTTACTCTCTGAGATGGAATAGGGAAGAGAAAGAGATACCAAAGAGAAGTATACCTGGCCAAGGAAGATAGTGGAAAGCTTCAATAACATAAATTAAAAACAATATTTTCTTCAGTTTTTAAAAGAAAGTTTTACATTCTCCAAATTGGGACTAGACTAGACAAGGTGTGCCCTAGCTATAAAATTTTATTTTATACTAAAAATTTGTAAAGATTCAAGAAACTTTGAAATGAAAAATAATGCAGGCAAATGTAAAAAGACAAAACAAATATTTCCCTTGAATCTGGATTATAGCAATTACATAGGAAGCCAGGCCCAGGCTGTATTCTTCAATGTGACAAGTTGAGATATAAGAAATTATTTACAATACACAACACAAACTCATGGTTAGAATTTGTTTTATCAAGTTTTTGCCAAGATAAAAGTTCTGCTGGCAATCTGTGTGGATTTAGAAATGGCATTAACCTGGTTTGAAAAGTGATTATATTTCTGCTTTCATAGTCTACCTCCAGTTGTTCAAGTCTGAGTTAATAATGGTTATTGTTAACCCACTCTAAGAAATTGATGTTCTAGCAATGCATAGACTGGTTAAGGTTCAACAAAAATGCATTTATTTATCCAGGAAATATTTACTGACCTCTTATATGCAAAGGACAACATGGAACACTGAAAGTTTTACAAAGATAAATCTGTTAGGCAGTATTTTCAAGGTGATTACAGTTCAGTAGAAATTAGAAGATCATTGTCAGCAATAGAAAAAGTGACTTAAAATAGATACAGACTGATGAAGGAGGCAGGAAGCAGTGGGGAATATACTATTCATTTGTATTGGTAATAATAAAAATAATTTTAAATTTTGCAAAGAAATTATTTATAGTAATAGTGTTGGCATTTTCCAGCATTACTGAAAGTATGATCTGAAGTTGGGTGATGAGATCATGAAAAAGGTAGTTATTATAGAGATTTCAGAAATTATGGGACTTCTGGAAGAAGGGAAGGTCTTTATATTAATTATTTTTTAGCCTCTCACTATGGCCCTAATTAAATTTTTTATTTCCTTTGCTGCTCTCTTCTAACCTTAATTACCTGATGTTGACTATAAACCATATACCAAGAATTTATGCATGCTTTATACATTTATTATCCTCATGGTGATTCAACTCAATGTTCATTTTATAGACATAAACAACTGTGAGATAAGCTAAATTTTATGACTGCCCCCCACCCCAGTGGAGACAAATGTGCCTGGGCTATTTCTTTTTTGACTTTGATCCTTTTCCCCAGAAGGGGAGTGGTAGAATTACCACTTTTGATAGAAAAAATATTGAAGGAAACATAGGCTGTTCACATAGAGTCCCCAGAGCAAGAAAGTAGTTGGTTGACCAAAATCAAATTTTCCTAATCATTTTTCCTAAATCTTTTCTTGAAATAAGACTGACTGTAAATTACATTAAAAAGGAAATAGGTCTGTTATTTCAGCATTTTCTGAATATTGCCACATGCTGATTTAGGATATACATGTTATGCATCAGTTGCTTATTAGGGGTGATGTGAAACTTAGAGATATGATTTAGGTGTTTCTCTAAAGTGTAGTTTTTGCTTTTATGCAAAAACTTCTGATAAATTCAGAAGATTATAATTTTAATCATTTTATACTATACAAGGGAAATAAAAAGAGGAAAGCTTCCTATTCCAGAACATTTTGTTGAATCAATAACACCTCTTTACACTTGTCTTGGAGCTGCAGAAAACTGTGACTTTGTTCATTTGATTGCTTCCTTCTGCCTGTCACTACAATGACTAACACATATGGTACTTAGTAAAAAGATAGATGGGTAGAGGAATTTAGTTTACAAAGCACAGATATATATATCTATAGCATTGAGGGGAAAACTAACATCTGTAAAGAAGTAGTTCTTTTTCAGAAATGGATAATTTCAGAAATGGATAATTTCAAACCACTCAATCTGAGAATATGGTATAGGCCTAATGTAACAATAATGTATTGGTCAACTGTTATATAAAAACTGATTGCTCCTATAGGTTCTTTTCACATGGTATAATGTGAAGAGATGATGACTTAGAATAAGTCCTGAAATGTTAGACCCCTTAAACTCTTAAATCTCAGGATGCTCAGTACTAAGTATTTCTAACTAAATAGTTGTCACAAAGATTAAATAAGATGATGTATATATTTATAAGAGCTGCTTAGACAACAAAGTATCATGTATAAATCATCATTCTTGTGAGATTATTTGAATATTTTATATGGCTACTAAACCACTGGAATATATTTTTATAAATCTGATATGTATATTTAATACATCCACCTCATCTGCTACAATTTGAGCTAAAATAATGAGGACCTTTTTGAATGTTGAATGAAGGGATATTTGGATTTACTTCAATAAATTGACCAGCTTGATTTATATTATAAACTCATTATATTTAGAAAAGTTGCAATTATTCATTGATTCAAAAATATATTTATTTGAGTACCTAAAGTTTTCATGGCACTTTGCTGAGTGCTAGGAATACAAAATTGTATATATCTTTACATTGTTTGACTAGATTACTGTCTAGTGAAAAGACAGGCATAAAATGATAAAACAGTAGAATTATTCCTTTTACAGAATGCTTTATATACGGTACCTCATTCATTTCTCACATCAAAGCTGTGAAGTAGTTATTGGATCACCCACTTAACAAATGAAAAAATATTAGACTTGAAGAAAAGAGTCTTACCTCCAATTCCTCATTATCATAATTGGCTTAACAAACACGAGCTCCTCATGAACTTATACACAGTAAGTTTGTACATTAGAGCGCACATGCAAAAGTGTGTATGTGTATGTGGTGTGTGATACTGAGTAAAACAAGCAAATTGCCATGCATTTAATGCCTGAATCTTCAAGAAATCGAAAGTTTATGTTATAAACTGGCTGAAACTTAAGGCTAACTCTTCAGAAAGCCACTCAAGGGAAGTTCATTATTTAATGGAGTTGGTAAAATTAGGCATGTACGGATTGTGAAGCATCTAAGACGACACCAAAAACTCTGTCTTGAAACTGGCAAAAACTTTGGATATAAAGGTACTTAATTTCAGAGCACATCACTTGTGTTTATGTTTTATGTTTGTCATTTTTGACTTCAAATAGTAAGAAACAGGCAAAATAAAAATTAAACAATCACATAGAACAAGCTAAGGAAAATAGCATGATAATATAGTATGAATTGGTTTGTGATTTTGAGTCTTAAGTAATCATTTTAATTTGCGCTCCCAAATTATGAGAAATCTGTATGGGTTTTTTAATGCATATGGACATTTAACACTTTTTCCTTTTTTTTTTTTTTTTGGTTCTAATGGTGAAGAAACTAATTTCAATTGGCAAAACAACAAAACAAAACAACAAAAGGCAGCTGAACAGTGCTGCCACCTACTGCTCAGAGAGCTGTCAAGCACTGCTGTGAATCCATTGTCCCCGGCAACACATGGGCAGTGAATATTTAAGTATTTACGGCATCTAAATAACAAGTCCACTGAATTACCTACAGAAATACTTCCCAAATCAGTTAGTAGGAAATAATAATTATAAGTCCATCAGAGAATTGCTGTTCATGGTCAATAACAATAGTAGATTATGCAATGCTGAATTTTGTGTTTCACACACTCAAAAAATGTAAGCCATCTGTGTGTAAGAGCATTTTCTATTGAAATAGATGATCACAATTAAACAGAGTAATTTCTGTTCTACTGTGCTAATGAAGTTTATTGGAGACAGAAGTAAAAAGGACACTGAAAACTTAGTGGAGCACTGTTGAGGATCAAGCGCATTCTTTGTTCTAAGTAGCAAAAGACTGATACATTTAGCAAAAGAAATGATTCATAGAATTTTAAAAGGGTTTTTTTAGGAAATGATTTTAAAACTCATCAGGCAATATTGACAGCACACCCTGTGTGCCAGCCAGCCAGCCAACTCCTTACACAAGCAAGGAGGCAGAACCATCCTGGTGGGAAGGCACTGACAAGCCAAATGAGATTTGGCCACAGTCTTTGTTTGCTTAATAAGAAAAGTTATTACCTTTGCTTGTTATCCCAAGAAGGCTAATGGAGCTCTCATGGTTCTCCCTTTCCAGACACTAAATAACATCAATTACAATGATCCCAATTAAAACAGGAAGTAGGAGATGTGAAGTTGAAAATTGAACTAATAACCCCCAGACTGAAATCTTCTGTTACTTTTTCTTGTCACATATACTCTTTGAGATTCTGGTTTCCTTCATTAACTCACATCACCTTAAAAATCTCTAAATTCCTAAAAGTAAAAAAAAAAAAGAAAAGAAAGAAAAGATAAAGATGCACCTGCTCTAGCAGTCCTAATACTTGAGATTTTCTAGCATCAGTAGAATTGGGTGCCTGATTTTCTTGATACTACATTCAAAATATTATCTAAGAAGTATGAAGCATAAAAAGGGAGAGAATACATGAATTTAGACTAAACTGAATTTATTTTCAATTTTGTAATGTCTTAAATATAACTACAACACTCTACTGTTTGATGTCTCTGAGCTTTTATTCATAAACTCTTAAGTAGTAATAGGTCATAATTCATGTTCTCTACATAAGTATTCTCAGGTTACAAACATGCTTAAAGGAAGATATTCTGTATATGTAGTCAATACATAATTTTGAGTAAAAACATATCAATGCAACAAGAAAATGCTGGACTTATTCTAATACTAATCCACAGTGTTAACCCCACAAGAAAAAGCTGATAGGATGTATTTTAATAGTTGAAGAGAATGAGGAATCTATACAGTACAATTATAGGTACATATCTGGGGATTTATTTGCAATCTTTTTCTAAAGACATTTGGAGACCTTTGTACTCTAAAGAAAATTAGAATTTATATAGTTGATTGATTATTGGACTTTCTCCACTTATGAAAATATGTGGAGTTTCCATATGTTTACTGTTCCTACAACTACTGTTGAATTTTAGTGGCTTGGTATTTTTTAGCTAAACAAGTTTCTGAAGTAGCATTAGTGCATTTTGTGAAATGAGATGTACAGGTACATTAAAGCAGATAAACAACTATCTACAAAATAAAAAGTGAACAGATTGCTTAGTTGCCATAGACACATTTTTAATGTTAGTTAGCCTGATCCAACATAAAATACACCTATTGTCCTGGGATCTCTGTCTGCTGCTCTGCAACATCCTTGTGAATGAGATAATAGTATTGATTTATAACACATGTCTATGGAGTTAAGATCCGAAGCACCCTAATACTACAACATGAATTTAGGAAAACATTAGAGCTTTTCATTTGAATATATGACTGATGGATTCAGTCAAAAACATGTTGTACACTTTAGTAATTCTCATATACTGTTTCATTTTCCTTTCTTGCTCTCTCTCTCTTTTAAATGATAATTAGTGAAGATATTGAAGAATACTAGAGTATGAAAAGAGGAGTATCAGGAAAATTTAAAGAGGAATTATGAACATGGCAAAATTGAATAATCCAAAAATTTCTGATGCAAATAGTGCTCTCTGGAGTTGTTTTATTAGTGACCCTGAGTAATATCTACTATTTTGGTATTTTTATCATACTTTTAAAATGAGCTCAAGACTTCAGAGACTTTAAACTTTAAAGACATGAATTTAATTACATTCCTACTAAATGAGAGCAGTTGAATTTTATTTAATCAAATGTTAATTTACCATTTTCTTGAAGTGTTACCATTTCATTGCTGAAACCATTACCTAGCACTTTGAATGAAAAAGCACATGTGACAATTAATAAAGAAATATCAAATCATTGGAAGTTAGGCTACAAATTTTCTCCTTGCAAGCTGGTATTAGAGAAAAAAATTAAAGATGGATCACGTGAGTTTAATGTACTAAAAGGGAAGGAGAAAGCCCTATTCCAGTTTCCAATGTCTTCTTTCTAACTAAATTAAAACCCTCTGAGAGACATGATTAATAATTTATTATTTTGTTGGGGTGGAATCGTACATATTTTACTGCACAATGCAATTTTATGTTGATTTCAATTGTTTGGTATTCATAAGCTATTATTAGAAATATTGATTATTTATCACAATACTTATAAACATCATTTTAGGTAAAACCCTGTGAAATTCCCTGCCAGTATGGCATCTTTGAAATGTAATTAAGGTTCTATACTATGAAAGGTATAATGTCTGAGAAGATTTTTAAAGGAATTATCTGGTAATATTTACCTATCTTATTTAATTTGTCCAATGGCATATTAATATAGGTAATTTGCTAGAAGTTGAGATAGTTGGTAACAGAGCTACTTTATTGTTTTTATTTTTTAAGTTTATCAATATTGACTTGATGCATTAAAGAACATATGGGGCAATAATTCAAAAAATCTACATATTAATTTTTCAATTTGTGAAAAGAATGGAAAGAAATAGGGTCCATTTAGATATTTTTATTGCAAATATATTATCTAAGACACAAATCAAAAATTAAATTCTTTCTTAAGCAGAAATGTATTTGTTCATCTTTAAATCACTTATGTGTGTGTGAGTATTGAATATAAGGGAGGAAAGCTGTTTCTTGGAAGGAATGTCACTTCAAAATAAGTACAAATGAAAAATAAATTTCCTAAAATTCCTATTTCCAATGAAATATGATGGTGACAATATGACAAAACAAGCCAAGTCTAAAGATAATAGCTCACTCCTGATAACGTGATTCTTCCAGTATCTAACACTTGAGTACCTACTATTTGCCCAGCACTTGAGCGAGGCACTACAAACTACAACGTGGAACTATTAAGAAAGTTCTTTCTAAATCGTGTTTTGAGACAGGACACTTTATACACCCTTAAGTAGTGTAGCCTGAGCTAGAACATGTTCTTTCAGTTAGCTTAGAAGAGCGAACAATTTTACTGACCTGGAAGGTTTTTTTTTTTTTTTTTTTCTTGGCTAGGCTCTCAACCAAATTCTCATAACCACCATCAGGAAACATCTCTGTATTCTGCATCAACCCATCAAACCTTATATATTTCTTTTTACATCCCTCTTCCTTTCATCCCTCACTCATTCCCTGCCTCCCTTCATTTTTTCAGGGCCACACCTCTTGAAAGAATGGTTTACACCTACTGTTTCCCCTTTTTCATCTCCAATTTCCTGTACAAATCACTATAGACTGTCTTCTGTCTGGAACACTCAAGCAAAACTTTTATCAACAACACTAATGACCTCCTAAATGTCGAGAACATCCCTTTAGTCATCTCCCTACATCGTCATTCTAGCATTTGGCGTCTGACATTGTCAATCATTCCACATTTAAAGCTCCATATTTCCTGAATTTCCACGGCATTGCTCTTTGCTGGGCCTTCTCCCAACTCCTTAACTTTGTCATCTTGGTTTTCTTCCCCTGAATTTTTTCTTTTGCCTATTGCTTATATATGTTTCCTCGCTTTGGTCCCTGTGAAGGATTTCATCCATAACTTTAACGATTCCGCATATTCTGATGGTTCTCACATTCTTTCATTTATTCATTAAATAAATGTTGATTGCCCACATGTGATATGCAAGGTGCCATTCTAAAGGGTAGAGAGCACAACGTGAGTGAGTACCAGTGACAAATTGTCTCTCCTCATGGTGTTTTCATTTTAGTCAGTGAAACAGATAATTAACAGGTTAAATAACAATATGCTTATATATGGTCAGGTAGTCACCGTGCTCTGAAGAAAAATAAAGCAGGATAAGGGTTTAGAGACTTACAGAGGGGAGGATGGTATTTTAGTTCAAACAGTTGGGGAAGGCCTCTCTGAGGAGATGATATTTAAACAGAAGCCTGAATAATGGAAAAGCTAGTCTTGCAGATGTCACCATCCAATCAGTAGCGCTAACTAAAAATGTGAGGTTATCCTTGACTCTTCCTGTCTCTAATGTTCCTATTTTATCTGATGTTAAGTACTGTAGATATTAGCTCTTAAATTTCATTCAAATTGATCTACTTCTTTTTATCTACTCTACCACCGCTAGCACTACCTTAGTCCGGGCTGCTATCGTCTTTCTCTTGGACTATAAAATAGCCTTTTAACTCTCATTTTCACCTTTATCTTCCCTCTCTAATCAGTCTTGCACATTGTAGCCAGTGAGATTTTCTCAAAATGTAATCCAGTCATGTTATTTCCCAGGCTCTCCAGTTTAAATACCTCAGTGACGTTTTTATTGCCCTTAAAATAAAAATAAAAATCCTGAGCCTGACCTCCAAGATCCTGCATGTTTTCCCTTACATACTCCTCTAGCCTTCTCTCACATCAAGATCTCCATCTCATTATTTATGCCCAGCTCCATTGGCTTTCTTATAGGCTCACCAAATTCCATAATCCCTGTAACTCCAGTTTTTCACATGCTATTCCCTAGACCTGAAACCAGATTGCCTCAGTTAAAATTCCAACTCTGTTTGCTGTGTGTCTTTGGGAAAGTCACTTAACCTCTCTGTGCTTCAGTTGCATTGTCTGTAAAATGGAAATAACAATAGTATGTACTTCACAGGGTTTTGAAAAGTGCTTAGGACAGTGCTTATCTCTTAGCAAGTGCTATAGGAGTGTTTATCATCATATAAATTTTTGCTATTAAATCACAGTTCCCAGAATATAGTAGATTCTCAATAAATATTTGTTGAATGATAATTCCCTAGTCAGTCTCTAGAGGCTTATTCCTTTCTTCTAAGCACACTTATATCCAGGCCTCTAACTCACATGGAAATCAAGTTATCCTTCCTTAGCCAAAGAATATTGTAGCCAATATCTACAATATTCTTGTAAGTAATTTCTCATTCCCATTAAATTAGCTTTCTTTTATTAAACCCAGCTTTATGTTTTATAACTTTTCTTCAGTAATGAAATGGGCTATAATACATGATACATATTAATTAGGGATAAGGATATTTTTTCACAGATGGTATGTATGCTTTCCATTTCATACTCAGATTTAATCTAAATTGCATATGAACTATGTCTATTGAGTTTTAAAAGTGAATATAAGCTACTATCCTCAGCAGAAAAGAACAATTAACACATTCATGAGTTAGAGCTCAATTTATGGTTATATTATAATGAATAACCATTTCCTAATTTAATAAAACTTTATGCCTTAACTGTAAATGTTAATAGATGAAAATAGTAGCCGAACTTTTCACTGGTTGTGAAATATAAAATATTAGATTTTATAAAACAGTTAAAATTTTAAGGAAACATCTCATTTTCATACCCGTTCCAATATTCTGCTAGTAATACAACCCAAAGCATTTCAGGAAAACACTATAGTAACATGAAAATCCAACTTGTTTTTCAGGTAAATTCTGTCTAGTTCTGCCAAATGGTTCTGATAGAAATTCAGAAACATTATCACCAATAACTTAAATATTATTTATCAAACTCTATTATAAGGTACACTATCAGGTTCTAATGGGTATTAACATCTAGCGATGAATAATTTTTGTTTGTAAAGATGATTAAAGTTGATGCTAGAGATATAAATATAATAGCAATTAATAAAAATTTATTGATTTGTCTTCTTATTTGGGAACACTGAAAGATAGTGAATATGTATATTTGAATATTATAGTGTACGCAAAGAGATTTTAAATATCTTAAGAATAGAAAATGTGCCTATAATTTTTTAAATCTCTTACAATTCTTTGTCCTGCCTATCTTTTAGTGAACTAACCTCTCTCTCACACTAGAAAGAAGATATATGACTTCAGTGTTAACAGACATCTATCATAGGTCTACATAAATATCTTAAATATTTTATTAAAGCAATTCCTTGTTATAAAAAATATTTTTAACTACTCTTGGGTTTAACTCTCAAAGAGCAAATGGGTGCTTTTAAAATGCATTTATAGCTCTGCTAAAAAATATTCTAAATTGTATTGGTTCTTCAAGGTGTCATTCATGTCCCACTTTTTGTTAAGAAACGTTGCCAGTTTCTCCATTCAGAATTCATGTTTTACTCCCATGTATTATATGCCTTTGCACCTTCATTATGGCATTTCTCATAATCTGCATTGCATTATCCGTGTGAGCATGTGTGTGTGTATATATGTGTGTGTGTCACTGTGTCTGGGTCAGTGTACACACATACAATAGTCCTTGTCACTCTTACAAGATTATGAGTGGCTGTTCAAGTACTTTGCTTAAACTTAGTTATCCTCCAATTTCATCTGGATTTAAATTCATCTTATTTGGGCTAGAATATCCAGAAGAATCTCCCTTTGGGATATGTTCTTATTTAGATTAAAAGTAATAATGATAATAGTTAGTCTAAACAAAATATACTGTGAAGTTCTTCCTTACAAAACCCCAGTCATGTCACTGTTAACATACATTCTAAATGAAGTGTTCAGTTGTGTAAAGACTCTAATTTAAAGCAATCTACTAATTATTAATACTGAGTTCAAAAGTTGGGTCTTATCTCTGGATAAATCTTATGTAGCACTTAATTTTTAAGGTTTGAATAACTTGAATCTCCTCACACTGGCAAATATTAACATGCAATCACAATATGCAGAAACAGGAACTAAGTTTGGTTAGAGAGAAATAGAAAAAATGTCTGAAATTCTAGTGGATGTAGAACTGTTTTATAAAAGTCTTGGCCTTGAATGTAGACTTCATGTGTTTCCAAATAGTAGACGGTAATGTGTATTTCCAAGCAGTGTCTCTTTGTGACTAAATTCAAAGAAAGAGCCATTATATTTTAACAGACTTTATTTTTTTTGGCCAGAAAATATGGTGTTTCTACTAGAATATTGATGTAAGAAAAATACTCTATTTTATTTTCGTATTTTTGCATGAGATTATGTTTACAGTGCCATTATTCACAAAAGCCTTCCATAGAGTATTTTTTCTTGTAATTAAAACAGTAGGACTTAATGACGGGCTGGGGATGCTTGCTGTTTTTGTAATAATGAATTGGACTATTTGAATGGGTAAAAAATGTTAATACAGTGATTATTTCAGGCTGAGCTAAGTCTTGTCATAAAAGATAAAAGTATTAAATTTGCATTAGATGTTTCTAAAATGAAATTGAATACTGTAAAGTCATATAAAGGTAGTCCAGCTTTGCCAAACATGATATAATCGTAAAGAAATATAAAAGTTATGATTCAAATAAACTCACTTTGACAGCTAAATAAACCCACTGATTTTTGTAACCCAAGGTCACTGGTTTCATTAAATCCATTTATTTAGTTCTATGACTTGTATGTGTTGCTTCATTGTGCTATTCTTTCAGTGGTTTATAGAGGGCCTGTGGTTTTCTTATGCTAAATGCTATATATTGTGACATGTGGAAAAAATCCTCACTTGCTTCAAAAATGTATGATAGTTGAAAATTAAATTCAGTAGGAGACATGGATCACTTTTAACCAAAAATTGTATAGGGAATTATTGAAGCCAAATTGTTAAAATAAATCAAATAGTAAATAATACCATTTTTATTTGATTAGAAAAAGCAACAACAAAAAAAGAAAGTCAGTCACATTATTTTAGAAGGTACCTTTTTACCCGATTCTATACAATTATACTATTATACTCTCGGGTTTTGATATTAAGCTTAAAATAAAGAAAATTTTAAAAATAGAAATTTAGAGAAGCTGGTTTTATATTTGAAATGTTTAGATAGGAAGAAATATTGTGTGACCCATGTGTTTGTTGGTGATAGTAAGAAAGCCTTTGAAGAAGAAACCAACTTTAAAATTCAGGCTATATGTCCAAAATCATTCTGAGTTTTTTCTAAGAATTTTTCTAACATTCCTCTTGTATTTCTACAAAGTTATTTTGTTCATCTGTCCTTATCTCCGCCCTCCTGTCTTACTTACCTGCTAATACCCTTCCGTGGGTGAACTCAAATATCCAATTTCTCTATTTCTCTGCTTTTGAGAACAATAAAATACTCAAGCCAGGAGATGTAATTAAAGCTTATGGTTTTTATTTTATATGGGCCCCCAATATCCCTTGGCAATCTTTACCCTGCTCTTCTGTGAGCTTTCTTTCCCACTCTCCATGGACACCATGCTTTGCTGGTGCATAGAGTGAAATCAGAACAATGTTTCTCCTTTGGGTTACTTCAAACTTCTCTTGATTCCCTCTTTCCTTTCATACTCAGCATATATTACCGTCTCCTAAATTACCAAGAAAAATAATGGTAGTAGGACATGAACTTTCCCATTCTTGCTCTCTTCTAGCTCCCTGCTTTTCCTCTGCTGCTAACTCAGAGGAAGTATCTTTCTTCCTTTACAAAGCCCGACTCCACCTGCACTCTTGATCTCATCCTTGCTGGAGCGTTTGTCTATCATTTCTTCTCGTCCTATACGATGAGTCTCTCCTGACTCACTGGCTCCTCTCATGCATCATGTAAACGTATTAACTCTCTGCAGGCAGAGGGATAAACAACCTCAAACTTGTCTCTTCCTCTTTCTGAAGTGGCAGCCTATTTATTCATTCATTCTTAAGAGCTCAATTTTTTGTTGTTCTGTTGACTAACTTTCTTAAATCCTTGTTCACGCCTGAGTCCACTGCAATCTAGTGACTCTTTCACCAGATCACCAATATTCCTGTTTCCAAATTTAGGTGTCCCTCTTCAGTTATCCTTTTTGACTTTGCTATTGTACTACACTGTCACTGGTTTCATCTTGTTAAAATTCTTGCATTTCCTCTCCAACTCCACAGTATCACTCTGTCCTTGTTCTTCCCTACAAATCCAACCACTACTTTTGGTCACTTTTACTGGTTTCCTTTTCTGTTACCTACTCATTTAACAAGGGTGGTTTTCTTGAGTTTGCCCTGGAAAAGAATTTGAGTAATCTCACTCTTCCTTGTTGTTTCATTATCACTGATAAGCTTTCATATCTGTCTGCTGCTCGCAACCTAAACTGAATTCTCCAAGTGACTGCTTTAGTCAAATACTAAATCATTGCCGTATGAATTAATATTATAGTATTTTAATTGTTCTCCTTGATTCTTTCTTATTTCCTTTGCCCTTGTTAAGCCCTACACAACTTCCAAATCTGATCATGTCAATGTGTTTTATCAAGACTTTCAGTAACTACTTTGTGCATCATGTTAGGTAGTCACAATTAGGTTAAACACTTAATTGTGGCACTTCTAGCCCTTGTCAACTTAGGGCCCATCCTCACAGAACTTCTTATATTTTTTTCTAAACATACCATTGCCTTTTATAACTCCATCCTCTTTTACATGTTTTTTGTTATGTCTAGAATGCTCTTTACTTACTGTATTATAGACCAAAATTTAAATATCTACTTTTCATTCAATATCAAGCTCAAATTCTACCTCTTGTGTAATCAACATGGAATATGTTACATTTCTATTTTTCTGTACTTTCCAAACACTTCCTTTACATTGTCTATTTGTGTCCATGTATGTCTCTCATTCCAGACTATGAACAGCTTGAAGGAAATGCCATGTCATCCTTATACGTAAAACAATGAAAAGAGTGCCCAGCACTTAATATATATTTAATAGATAATTATTGAGAGAAACAAGGAAATTTTCTTTATTATTTGCTACTACATAGAAGTGAGTTGTATACACAATGTATATTGTATACATAATAAGCTAAAAATGATTAAGAGAAAATAAGTAATACTTTGTCTTTTCTCCTGTTAAGTAGCCGATAAACTAATAAAATATGCATACCTATATTTTCATGCATAATAAATACATTAAAATGAATACTTAAAAGAGGAAAAAGCGAGAAAAAATTAAATGTGAATAATAGATCTACATGTTATAAATGGAATTCAATTATAGATAACTTAAGAGTAACACAAAATATCTGATTTTGTTTTATCTTTAAACCTTATGTGCAATGATGTATTTACAGCTTTTTCTCTATGTTTTTAAATTTTGTTCTTAAGATTAATGTATAGTCACCCAGCTTAAGTTCAATGAATGTCCAGTTGTGGATAAATTTAGCATCCTTAGTGATTTTTTATTTGTCTTAATTATGTTAATTTCATAAGAACGTTTTTCTTATCATTTCCATTTTCCACCCTATTATCTTTTAAACATCAAAGTGAAATATCATACAGATAATTGCAGAAAGAAATGAAAGTATATAAAAATAAAACAAAGTTTAAAGGTGGTAAAGTTGATGAAATTAAGCTGTTGTAGGAAAGACAGCAATACCAGGAGATGAGGTTGTCAGTTGATAAATAATATTTGAGATTCTAAGTATAAAAGTATTTTTTGAATGTCTGAGGAAATTTCAAGTTACTTAAAAGCTGAACTTTTGAAAAACAAAAATCATATATAATGCAAGGTGCTGAACAAAGGACATGATAATACTAACAACATTGAGTGTTTACTCTTGACCAGGTACTGTTCTAAGAGTTTTATATTTAATTCTCACAACAACCTTATGACATAGGTATTATATTATCCAAATTTTATAGGTGGATATTCTGGCAAACTGAGAAACTAACTAACATGCCTAAGGTGATACAGATAGCTGCATATTGTAAGTGGCTGAGCTACTATTGAAGCCTGGGAAGTCTTGTCCTACAGAGACACTTTACATTACTCACTCCACTGTCACTCTCTCCACTGTCAAAGATAAACAGGAGTGGGTTGACAATGACCCCATAGCACACAATTTTTATAATATGTGCTTTCAAGCTTCTTCCATATGAGATATTAACTGCATGTATCTGTGAACTGGAGAGAAGGCCAAATGAATAGGACAGCTTTCAAATTCCATTTTGGCCATGTGCATGAACAATACTCATTGTAAGAAAACAGATAGTTTTTAGCCCAAAACTCAAATAGTTTTCTGGAATTAAAAATACTCAGTAAGCAATTTGTAACAATATGCAAGTAAGCCTGAAAATGAGCAGATGTTTAATACTAAAAAAAGTGCAAAGGGTCAACATAATAAAAATCATCATTAGCAATACAAAATTACTATTAACAATATTAAAAATGTATATCCTTTTTCCTCTTCCTTTACTTTTAATTGTTATGAGACTATGCGAATATATTTATTATTGCTGAGAATTCCTTCTCTCCTAACCTGGTGATTCAAAGGCAATAGAAAGAGTAGGGATGAACAGATGGAGTAAGGAGAGGAGGAAATCAACCAATCAACTACTGTTTATTGACTCTCCAAAAGTGATGGAGTTGGCAAATGTGAGGAGGGTCGGACTGAGTTCTGTCATCTCCAAAGGAGCACACTATTCACAGCTCCAGGCAGTCAACAATCCATAAGGGTTTGGAGCAAAAGAATGAAAGGTACCCAGATAAAAATCTTTACTTTTTAGGATTTGAACAAGCCAAAATACAGCTTTCTACTTCCATCACTCACTTTAGTGCTTCATTCTCTTAAAAATAGTTTGGCAAATTAATCAGGTGAGTAGAGGAGTGCTCAGTTAGGATTTAGAAATATTTGAGCTTTTCTATTTTTCACTTGAAACTGCTAGCATTGGATTAATTTGCTATACAGCATTTCTAAAATTTGAGCATAGAAGGTGTAGCAATTGATAAATATAAATGTATGTTCTTTCTGTTTTATAAAATAACTTTGATTTATCCATACATCAGAAAGTTGTTTTAAAATAGTGCTTGATAATCACAGGGTTTAGGTCTAGACAGACAGAGATAGATAGAGTTGGACATTACGTCATATAATAGGAGTGACTCAATCTACTTGGAAGTAAGCGAAGAGTTGGTGGGGGAAATGACATATAATTTGTGACTTAAGAGAGGGTTAGATTTGACCAAGTGTGTGTCTGTGGCATTGTAGGAAAAATGTAGCAGTATATGGTGAGGGGTGAAAGAAATAGTAAGTGCAAAGGCAAAAGAGCCTAGAGCATTTGCAGCTTGGCTTGGCCGTGGAGCTGCAGGCTGGAGACCCAAGCAGAGTCAAGTTGCTTGTGGACTTTTCCAGCTACGTGAGAGAAGAGGTGGCTCGGCGCATGTGCAGGACAGCATACATGTGTGCATGCTTGTGTGTTGGACAGTAAGGGCAAGTGAGAAAATGACAGCAAGTTCATGGGGTTAAAAAGAGGAGAATTAAGCAAAGATGGAGGTATTAATTTTCTATGCCTACCTCTTGGACTAGATCTGATCCTTTATTGAGTCAGGTTCTAAAGTTGCTGAAGAAGTTGTTTTTAAGAGGACTGCTTGTAACTAGGGTCTCAAGAATAGCTATTAATACAGTTGGGGGCAAAATACAGCACAAAGTTCAGAAGAAGGTAGCACACTACCCTAAGGCTGTGTGGAAGACGTCAGGGCTCTGACACAGTGAGGAGGATGCAGGGCATCATTCACTGTTTTGAAATATCATAAGCTGCAGCTTCTGGAGCACCAAGAGATTAGCAGTCCTGGAAAAGACATCAGCGTTTCCACAGGGGCTCCAGCTATGGGTTCAACAACCTCAGATGAGAATGAAGCGCCTGAGAAAAAGAACCAAGAGTGTATTCACGAGTATCTATGAGGCTTCCGGGGGAATCCTAGAAATATCTGGAAAAGGTTTCTAAGGGGCAAGGAGCTAC
This sequence comes from Daubentonia madagascariensis, assembly GCA_023783475.1. NCBI lineage: Eukaryota > Metazoa > Chordata > Mammalia > Primates > Daubentoniidae > Daubentonia > Daubentonia madagascariensis. Next base: position 1,094,934 of record JAKFHU010002088.1, read on the forward strand.
AGCTGCTCTGCAAGCAGGTTGGGCCAAGAAACAGTGAAATTTGTATTATTACTCTGCCACCATATGTGTCTCCAAGCCTGCAAAGAGAGCAGACATGCAGATGACAACTTCTTGCCAGTTTAAATAAAGATAGACCATTTTTATTTTAAGTTATGATATCTGATACTTCTAGGGCAATGTTGGTCTAGAAAATGGGCCAGGGTGCAAATATGCAAGGACTAGAGACAAAGCCCTAGAATTCCATCAGAGGGAGAATGCCAAGGTTAAAAAAAGGAAGCACATTAAAATGGGCTTCCAAATCAACTGTAAGGGTTTGAGATGAAAACTGGAATCTATGGTTCAGATCCTTCTGAGGATTCTGAGGAACAAACCTGAGCAAGAGGAACATGGGTCAGAGCAGGCAGTTGGGAAGTGACTTCCCAAAGGAAGTATGTGGGTACCACCCATTGGGAGTTTTACATGTGCTGGGTAAGCATTTGCATAGGTGGGCCAGGTCCATTGATGTCCAAATGAGATAAGGCAGAACTGAATTGAATGACACTTGTTTTATGTGGACACTAAATTGGTTCAAATCACATAAGAGTCTTTCGTGTTTTGGGAATTTCACATTTTTAATGGGAAGATACTTATGAAAAGAGTCAGCAGTTATAAATAAACTCAACTGCCTAGACTCATAGATAAGTAAACCACACTTAAGAAAATAGTTATTAAAAGTATTTAGGTCTGGGGCCACAAAAAAAAAAAAAAAGAAGTCTTTAGGTGTGTATGATGGCAGGAGTTTTGCTTTGTAATAAGGATATCTCATAAAATTTGATGTAATTTTCCTAAGAAGGAAAATTATGTATACATATCCCCATCCCTAAGCTTTATGGTTTTGAACCAGTAGCATGCAACTCTATGAAACCACAAAATGTTAGGAGTGGTCTGTTTCTGCTCAGTTATTACTAAGGTGTCAGACATCCAACCTCCTCCCTATAGTGTTTGGATGCATTTGCACGATATGTATGCTCAGACAAAGGTTCAGCTTCTATCTGTTAATCTAGAGGTTGCTATATTAATAGGTTGCACACTTCATTGATTTTTAATTAATTTCTAAAGAGACACAGAGGATAACTACCACAGCCCACAGACATCTCTGTCCTCGCTGCAGTCCACATCTTTATTGATTGGCTGCCTAAGGAGCAGAAGTAATCCATTTTAAGTACATCTCCCTGTGAGAGTTTGGACACTACCAGATTCACTCCTCCCATTGTAATCACATTGGCAAGAGGTCAATGGGAGGAAAAACTGTAGCATGGTTGGTATTCTCTTGATGCAGGCAGATGAGCTTTATACTCACAATTTATTTAGTAAGAAAGCAGAGGTTTCTCACATATGCTGTTTAATTTACTTTTTTGTTTTTGCTTTTATTTATTTATTTTATTCTTTGGTTTCCATAAGAGGACTTTCAAGTCCCAAGGAGGCTGTTGCTCAAATAGAACTTTTCAAAAGCTTATGAAGAGTGGTAAATGAAATTCTGAAGAAAATGTAGGAAGAAAAAGAAAAAAATTCTGTTATCTCTGCCTGGCTTAGGAATCTGTAAATGGTATCCTCATTCACTCCCCCTGGTACTCTAATACCAACGTCTTGGGTTTAGCCTAAATGTGGTGGGGTTTGCTTTCCTCCATCCCATCATAAATATTGCAGACTTTAAATTATAATAGCTTTACCTAAAGGGCAAAAAAAAAAAAAAAAAATTGCTACTGCCTGGAGAGCCGTACAAAATTTTGCTCTTATATTTCATTTACTCCAACCACAAACATGTACTGAGTGCCAGTTAAATGCCAGGCAGTCTTCAAGTTGTTGAAGATACATAATTGAATTCACAAATAGTTGGTTTTTAAAAGTACCTCCAGAGGTATAGTCCTTGGAGAACCTAGCGAAACTAAAGAGGTTTGTTTATAAGCCTTAAATATTTGTTATGTACAAGAATTTTCTCTTCACTGAATTCTTAGAGCACTCATTTTCTGTATAACAATCATTCAGTTATATTTACTATCTTTTGTGAGTTTCATATATGGTTTTATAGTCTAGTGAGTGTAGTTTTATGTATATGGTCATAGACCATAATGGTTAAGATCATTGCCTCAGGAGTCAAGCTGCCTGCAGACAAATTTTGGTTCTGATAAACTTTGTCATGTACTGGTTATCACCTTTGGGCAAGTTATTTTACCTTTCTATACATTAGTTTCCTCATCTTAAAATGGGAATAATAGTAGTACAGATCTCACTGGGTGCTTGTGAATTCCTATGTACAGAGCATTTAGAGCAGTCCCTGGCAGAGTAAGTGCTTAAAAAATGTTAACTATTTTATATATACAAATAGATAAAATGATAACATATACAATTATATTTTGTCTTCCCCATATGGTTTCTCTCTTCTAAATTAACAAGAAGCCTGTCCACGTTGGTCTTCCACAGTGACTATTACTATTATTACTTGTCCAGAGTCTTCTACACTAAAATTAGTACTGAATAGCAGATTTATTTATATTGTTAAACACATTTAGAGCATTGCACCAATAGTGTAATTCAGTGTCATTTGTAGTGTCAAAGAGATGGAGGAGAATTTGATGCTCATCAATAAGGGAACAATTGGCAGTGCATGTATGTGTTACATATGTATATATGTTGGTGAGTTGGTGTGTATAATTTAACGCAACAATGAAAAACAATAAACTGGATTACTAATAGCAACATACTTGAATCTAAAAAAGCGTAATGAGTAAAACGTGACCCTGTGTAATACAGAAACTATTTATGTATTAAAAGCAACCCAAACACCACTTTTAAAAAGTATAGATAAAACTGAATAAACATATGGATGATGGATTGCAAGGCTATTAAAAACACTGCTGGGGATACTTGTGATGGATAGAGGAATGGTATTTGGGCAGAGAATATAGGGAAATAATGATAATAATATGCATGAATTATGAAATGTGATTAGCTCAAAATTTTGTGTACCTGAAATCCTAAAAGGAAACAGATGAAATAAGTTGACTCCCAGAAAACGGTTTCTGAGGCAGATTTACATACAGGAAGGTTTTTTTGGCACGTGTTCTCAGCAACAACACCTATAAGGCCATGAGAAAAGCAGTACTGGACAGAGGAAAAAGTTAGGCTACAATGAAGTCACAACAGAGGCCTCATCCACTCCCATGGGGGGCCCTGGAGCTAGAATAGCTCTTCGCAATTTCCAAAGGGATATTGCCTTTGTCACTCAGCACAACTGGGTATGTGCTGCCCCTGTAAGAAGGAAGGGTCCCCAGCGAAGTAGCTCCCTTTGCAGTTGGGTTGGGGGTGTCAGTGCCCCAAGAGTGATATGGCTGAGCTGAGAGTCATCTGCAGTCACCACCTCCAGCTGAGAGTGTGAAGATCTGGGTCCTGAAGAGGTTTCTGGGCAGCACCACAGCATCTACTACACGTGACACCACAGCATCCACTACATGCAAGTGTCTGAATACACACATGCACATCACACAAACACACACAAATATATACTATTGGGACTATTTTTGAAAAATATATTTCATATAAATAGCAAAAAATATTTTTTTTATTACATAATATTAAAATAACAGAAATTCGGTTGTCCTCAATATTCCAAAGTCTTGAGTTCTGCAACCTAACCAAGTCTCTTGAAGATCATAGGTGTAATTGGAAGTGTGAAAATTAACTGTGAGTATTAACTCCAAGCAAGGCCAGGACAGCCATGTGAATCTGTTTTTCTTCCTCTGAGAAGAATAATAGGAAGAGTATTCAGGGACACATAGAATGAAAAACAGAAATGACTACACCTAACAGTACTGAGTAACCAATATATGTTTCAATTGGCTGCCTTTTCTTTACAGTGGTCAAATTATTAATATATTTTTAATAAGAAGGATAGAATTGTGGTTATTTATTTAACAAACACATGGTATTTTAGAATAGTGAATGTTCTAGGTGTTTTACAAATATTAAGCCATCGTATCCTCAAGACAATCATCAGGATATGTACTATTTTTATCCTCATTTAACAGGTAAGGGAAGTGAAACATATAAGTGTTGTATAAATTGACCAATATCACATAGCTCGTAGGTAGCCAGAGTTTATTTCTAGAGTCTGATATCTTAAACTTAAGATGCACTAAAATGACTTTTACTAAAACATACTCACGACTCCCACTAAACATTTGAAGGGAGACATCTACTTTACCTTTTTACTGTTCTCTGTGTCTATTATTGGCCCACAATTTAATATTTCAGATAGCTATATTTTACAGTTTCATCCACCACGAAATAAAAATTTAAAGCTAGAGGTAACCTTAGGGATAATTTAAGCCAATTCATCACTTTTATAGCAGAGATGAAATGAGTACCTGTAGTCATAAACTTAGTTAACAATATGTCCAAAACTTCTGTCTTGTAACACTCAGTTCTGCGTTCTTTCTACTCTGCCATGAACCACCTTCTGCTGGTTGAAAAGATGGCTCAGTTGATTCAATTACAGAGCCCTCTTGTTTTCCCTTTATGCACTATTTGGATAAAATCCGTTTTTTCATCCAAAAAGATCCCTTTTGTCCCTTGAACATGCTTATATCTTTAGCCCTAACAGTAGTAAGCATTAGAGCTGGATTTTTTTTTCCCTCAGGGATAGAATTAGTTTTAGAAGGAAAAGTAGAAAAGAGGAGAGATTTTCATTTGAAGTTAGATTTCCTGAAGCTTACTGTTATTAAGAAAGATTCATGTTATTAGAATGAAAACAGAAAAACTCCAGAGATTAATGCCTGTGAGAGATGACTGAAGCTTGAAATTTTTAGCTCCACACAGGTATTTGATGAAATTGTCACATGGCCAATATGAGAAAAGCAAATATTTATTGTCAGAAATAGTCCGGTCTCTCTTGACTTCCTTTAGCTTCCTGCAGCTGGGCAAAATACATTTTCACATTGAATTAAATCATAATAATAATGCTTTTTTGCTAGTTACTTGTGACTCAAATATCATAAGATTGAAAAGAAGGTCATTGCTAGGTGTTCATCAATACCTATATTTTAAAATGAAGTCATTCACTGATATTTTTCCATAAAGCAATTTATATGAGTCAATTCTAACCAGTGATTAAAACTTTAAATCCAATTCTAATAAAATTTTCCTTGGATTTTGTATCAAAGTGAATTTCTCAAAATCAAGAGTAAAATTTGACTTTCTTTATCTAGTTAGCTTGTATTTACTATGATACACATCTTAAGAGGTACAAGCAAAACATAAAATAAGCATTCTTTGAAAACTTACTATGGCATACAGAGAAGGTATGGAAAATGGTAAAATTATGAATAGTTTGAGTAATGGTAAAGTCTGAATAGTTTGGATAAAACCAGACTCATAGCACGTGGATCATGAAGTAGATAAAATGCTCCTAAAACACATCTACCACAAACTCCCCTCCATGCTGTGTGATAAATGGCAGAATTTTGGTATAGCAAATCTACTACTTTATTAACCCATGGAAAACAGTCTGCAGCATTGAAAACTTTTAGGTCATCTTGTTTGTGAGCTTTAGTCTCTCTAAATCCTGATGTATTTATGGAGGGCACCAAATCCTTTAATATATTCCCTAATTTTTCTTTCTTCTTATGTGATAGCATCCTCAGGTGAATTATTATTAAATAATACTTTGAATAGCAGTAATTCTGATATTTATATCCACACATTAATCATGATGGGTAGCTTATGAGTATATGTATCACCACTTGTAAACATTTATTAAACACCCACTGTGATATGTTAGCTAAGATTCACAGATTTTCTGAAATAGGCAATTAAAATTAAGGAGGGTAAATAATTCTTGTACATTCCAGCATTGTTGATATCTGTCTGTGGAACAATAATAAAGGTTTGCATGTTCTGCACTTAACTATGTGCCAGTTACTATGTAAGTGCTTTACATGTACTATTAATGATTTATTTAATCTTCACGATAATTTATGGGATAGTGCTATTATGTTCATTTAGAGAGGAGGAAGGTGATGACAGAGAGATTAAGTAATTCGCCCAGAGTCACACAGCTAGAACATGGCAGAGCTGGGGTTTTAACCATACAATTGACTCCAAACTCTACACTTATATCCCCTCCACCATCCTACATACCCTGTGGCCAAAGTAAGAATGGCATCTCCAGCTTATACAATTAAAATTTCTGCTAAATTATAAAAGGTTCTATAATTCAGCTGTGTTTTTAAACATAAATAAAAAATAAGTTGATCACTTGCATTATGTCCTGAAATTCACAGAAACATCTGATAATATTTTTCCTTGCAAAAGCACCAGGATCTTTTAAAGCTATATGACTTCACTGTGTACATTAATTTCTCCATGCCCACGTGACCCATCAAGGTGGGGAGATAGGCTTCAATGTGTAGACTTTAGAGTCCCAAGGCAAGGGATCAAATCCTGCTTCTACTACTCATTAGCTAGATAACTTGGAACAAGTAACTAGACCTCTCTTAGCCTTGGTTTTCTCATATTTAAATTTAGATGAACACAATATGCTTCTTGTAGAATTGAGTTAACCAACCAGTGTAGAAGCATTTAGTTTAATGCCTGCTGTGTTCTAAATACTGGGTCAGTTGTCAGTGTTAGTATTCTCATAATGTGCTCTACCTGAACTGGTGTTGCATGGACATGGGAGTTGCTACAGGATAGAGTATGAGGTTTCTTTTCCAACCATTGCAGCATCATAATGAACTGTGCTTCTTTATTCATCTTTAAACTTCCAGGGACTTCATCCAGTTTATTTTCGTCACTGCTGTTTCTAATAACTGTCTTCCTCCTTAGTTGCATACACTCTAATTTGAAGAGTGATTTCATTTTGAAGGAATCTAGCAGAGAATGTGACTCTAATGAGATCTTCCAGTAAGAAAAGCCTATCTTAATGACTGTGATATGGAGAAACCTATTGTGAGCAATCCACAGACAATTCAACACTCTAATTCAGGGTGCGAAAGTGGGACTAAGGTGGCAGTCAAATTAATGATTTGAAAGTATGCACCTACTTCCTAGTTACAAAACAACCATACAAATGTATTTCGATGGTTTGGTAACGATACAGATGCTTCTGTTCTTGTTACTTTTGATGGTCAGGTGGGTGGGGGAAACTATACAGAGATTGTCACCTGGTTTTCTGAAATGAGTTCTCATTATTTCGAAGAAAATACCTTTTCTGGACAAATAGCATTAAGGTTCAGGATAGTCTATCACCTGCTGAGGCTTTGTGTATAGAATATCAAAGAACTTTTGGAGTTTTTGAAGTTTTGCTTGTATTGTAGAATGTGTAATTAGAGTGTCAGTTTGGGCTGCTATAACAAAACACCATAAACTAAGTGGCTTATAAATAACAAATTTATTTCTCAAAGTTCTAGAAGCTGCAAAGTCCCAGATCAAGGTGCTGGCAAATTTGGTTGACGACCTGCTTCCTGGTTGTTCATAGCTGCTATAACCTCTCACATGGCTAAAGGAGCGTGGGATCTCTCTGGCATCTCTTTTATACTGATGCCATTCATGAGGCTCTGCCCTCATAACCCTAATCATCTCCCAAAGGCCCCACCTCCTAACACCATCACTTTGGGGGCTAGGATTTCAACACAGGAAGGCGGGGACGGGGACACAAAAACATTCGGACCATAGCAGAGTTTTAAGTTTCTTGGTGATTGTGAGTTAGTTCTCTATTGGTAAAGTATATATCACTCTTTCTGCACATGTTTAAGAAATATATAAATGATATTTTTATTAGGATGATATCTACCTCAAGGGAATCATTATCCACCTAAATTACAAAAACAGAATCATTCCCAATTTACTCTCCTTCATTATTCAATCAATTACCAAGGATGGTTATTTTATTTATAAATTTTCCTTGAAATTACCCTCTTTGTAGCATTCCTTCTGGCCGGGTTTAGTTGAAGAGTCACACACTCAGGCATGTAGGAGCCAGAGGGGTATGATAAATGATAAAAGCAAAATTCCTAGGAAGTAGTAGTGAGTGGTGGGATCCTGGAAAACTGGAGATCAGATGCCTTCAGTGGGGCACAGCTGGTACTCAGCTAAAGAGAATGATTGACCTGTGCTCAGTGTGTGGACTAAAGAAAAAAATCTGGAAAATCATGTAGCTCATGGACTCCCAATTTGCAGCCTTTGCTTTACATCCTCATCACCTTCCTTCTGTATTGTGGCAGTGGCTCCTGCCTTCAGCTACATTTGTGTCCAATCCATTCTCTGTAGTGGCAACAGAGAGGTGTTTCCAAGAGTCCAACAATAATTTTGCCACTCCCCTTTTTAGAACAACTTCTACATCACCACATTGTATGCCGCATAAATTATGAAAGTCCAAGTTCTCTACCATGGCATACGAGGGGCCCTTCTTGGATCCTGTTTCTTACTTTTTCAGTCTCACTACTCACCACTGCCCCTCTCAACATTATGCTTCAGAAATACAGAATGACCTATCTTTTCCAAGTGCACCATGTTACTGATGACCCTGTGTTTTTTCTCTCTGCCTGAAATTTTGCCCTCACCCTGTCCAACTGGTGGACAACATTCAACCCTTACTTGGGCCTTGGTAGCTCCCTGAGGTCTCTCCTCTCATGCATACTTGCTGGGCTGTACCACAAAAGGGCCTCAGAATACAGCTCCCCTGAAATGCCTTACATGTATCACACTGATCTATTCCAGTTTTATTCCATATCTACCCACTCTATTAATTAGCATCTATTCTTTTTTAATGCACAGACTTCATCTGACTCTTTTGTCTCCTCAGCATCTAGCAGAGTGTCCAGTAGATATTACATATTCTATGATTATGTATGAATCTGAATATTAACCTATTGCCAACACACTTTCCTTATTCTGTTATGAAGGTAGTAAGAAAGAATGGTAAGTTTTTTTGTGGACATTTCTTAAAGGGACAAAATTATTTGGGGAGACATGAAAAGACTTTATCTCCAAGGCAATACCTTTATTTATTTTTTGATCCTTTAAGTAATGTAAGACTATATGTTTTCAGATTCACCTTATTGTAGGAACTTCTAATTTAATGTACTCAAACAGAAAGCACTGTTTAGAAAAGAGGGCAAAGATCCTGTAAATCCCAGTTGTGGGTTGATTCAGAAAACACTAATACATAAGGTGTCACCCAACTGCTGACTGATTGGACCATATCAGGCAGTATCTCCACTGGTTGTGTTTAACGGGCATTTATATGGAGTTTGGCTCATGATGCTGTTTGAAGCAATCTTCTCTTTACGCTACACCGGGTGTATGGTTCATAATTTTTCGACCTGTTTGATTTATATGTCTGTTTTCCACAGCTTTTGTTTTGATATCAGAAACCATTAATCCTTCAAAATCCTGCAGTTGTAATGTTAACTGTCAACAGCATTGATTTGCAATTGGCATGAGAGTATGCTTCAACCGTTTTATAATAATTCTGATCTGTTTTTGAATGATGACTTTTTTACCACTGAAATCGTCAAATACAGAATTTCCCCTATGTCTTCAATAAAAATATGTTCATTCTAATCTAATCTAGGCCCCTGAGTTTATTTCCTTGGTTTTACATAAGCTCTTTTGCTAAAGGTAATGTTTAACAACTTTTAGTTTCCCTTCTGCTGAAGTACAATTAATTAATTATTATTTTTATAGATTATTGTCTTTTCTGACATTGTGTAGATCTTAATATATAATATATGTTATATATTGTTTTATAAATATGTATGTATTGCAGGGGAGAGCCAGCTTTATCTCTTTTTTTTTTTTTTTTTTTTTTTAGAGATGGGGTCTCGCTCTTGCTCAGGCTGGTCTCGAACTCTTGAGCTCAAGCAATCCTCCCGCTTCAGCCTCCCAGAGTGCTAGGATTACAGGCGTGAGCCACCGCGCCCGGCCCAGCTTTATTTCTTGTTAGCAATCAGCAACAGATTTTATTTTTAATTTCTCTGTATGTTTTATAAAGACAAAATATTAAAGGCCAATTTCAGGGTCATTATAAACTATGTAGTATCACTTGTGGGTTCTTATAATGACTACTGTTGTCATAGAAGCCTTTTTAAAAATTATAGGTTTTTAAGGACTCTAGGTTATCCTTCATTGTGTGCATAATAAGAATGGCATAATTCTTCAGCCTCTATAGAATCTATGATGGTGATGCTGGCACCATTAAACCTCAAATGAAATATTTCTAAAAAATTATGGATAGACGTATTTGTTTAGAGTGAGTGTGTAGGGGCAAGATGACATGAAGCTGAAGTTATTGAGAAGAAAATTATTAGGAATATGTGGATCAATCCAAGTATATGTTAGCTTATCTACTAAGACACCTGCACACCTCTCTAATGAAAGTGTTTGCAAAAGGATATCGAGTCTCTGGGAAAAAAATGATCTAACATTTAGCTCATGTGCAGGTAATTCATTTTTCTTTATAGGACTTCACGGGGAAAAGGCCAAAAGATATTTGTGGTTTGCCCCCTCCCCTCCTGGTTTTCTCTAATTTTAAAATATTCCAGGATTCTGGCTTCACTTAAAAAAAATGAAGCACTTTCAACTGAACTCTAAAAGACTCCTTTTTAGAAAAAGGAAAAACTTAGGCATTAACTGACCATCATTGAGGAACTTGATGTTTTTCAGGGAATGATGTACTTGGAAGAAAGACGGCTTGTTCATCGGGATTTGGCAGCCCGTAATGTCTTAGTGAAATCTCCAAACCATGTGAAAATCACAGATTTTGGACTAGCTAGACTCTTGGAAGGAGATGAAAAAGAGTACAATGCCGATGGAGGAAAGGTGGGTATCTATTTGAGAGCAATATTGCTTGAAAATATAGTATAATATCCTTTTATCTTCTTATATTTTATAGGAAGAAACCAATAAGCCTTAGGTTTAGAAGTTTAAATTTGGGTTTAATCCCAAATTTATAATCTACCATTTGTCTTTCTCCTGCCCAGGGTAAAATAATATATGCGTAGTATATATTACCAGCTTTCATTTCTCAAAAATAAGAAATGGAAGTAGCTAAAATAGCTAAAATAAGCTGATGCATGTCTGGACCCAGGGAGTCTTCATGTTAGGTCCAGATGAGAAGTGGGCAGATCCTATAGGATTCTAGAAATTAAACTTTAATACAGGGCCATAGAAATTGTCCCATTGATCCTAAGACCATAGGATTGACTGTTACAGAGAGATGCAACTTCTCTCTCATAGACTAGAAGAGAAAAGGTTCAATACTACCAAGAACCCTAATTCATTGAAAGGGTTACCACCCTGAACACAGTAGCGGCATAGTCTACCTTTTCTGACTCTCCAGCCTTAGCCCCTGCCTGACAACTGTGTTTCTGCCTCTCTCACCCACCATATAGTCTCAGTCCATGCCTTAGTTCCAGCCTTTGTATTTCCTCCTTAACCCGTTGTTTAGCTTGCCTTTCTTGGCTAGCCAATTAGTAAGTATAGTCTTCAAATGGAAGTCCCTCTAGCTTGAACTGGGGAAACCTAGGGCAAGCAGGCCAAATGAAATTAGCAAATGCAATCTTTTTTTCTTTTTTCTGAGAGAAAGGGTCTTTCTCTGTCACCCAGGCTGGAGTGCTGTGGCATAGTCAATCATAGCTCATTGTAACCTGGAACTCCTGGGCTCAAGAAATCCTCCCACCTCAGCCTCCTGAGTAGCTAGGACTACAGGCGCGCACCACCACACCTGCCCAGCTAATTTATTTACATTTTTTGTAAAGATAAGGTCTCACTATGTTGCCTAGGCTAGTCCCAAACTCCTGGCCTCAAGCCATCATTCTGCCTCAGCCTCCAAAAGTGCTGGGATTACAGGTGTGAACCGTGGTGCCCAGCCAGCAAATGCAGTCTTAACCTATGGTGACTTGTAAGCTTACACTAACAAAGAAAAGTTATTCACATGTCATATGTTTATTATGTGCCTTATTATGGGCCGTCCAAATATATATTGCAAATATTTTGCATGATAGTCTTCCAAATGCTTAACATTGATTTTTATCTTAAACTGTTTTACAACTATCTATATTCAATCTTATCACAAAGAAAAATAACACAAAATTTTAAAAAATACCTTCAGTTTTGAGGAATTATCTGGATTTTCCTTGATTTTATTAGCCTATTTTGTCTGTTTACTACCAAATCGCAGTAGTTTGAGACCACAGCTTTGAAATTCGCTGTAAGACTGCACAGAAGTTGAAGTCTATAAATCACATGACTTCACTTGTCTTGAGTACATAAGACTTGAGACATAAGATTTGTCTAAAGCAAGATTCATTATAGCTTTAAATGCCTGGTAACCATTAAGTCTTTATCAAGCCACCTGTGATTTAAACTTACTTCTTTAACACAATGTCTGTAGTCCATAAAGTCTGCTAACTCCTTGCCCATAGGGAAATTACTTTCAATGTGTCTTCTGTTCCCTTTCACTGAATACCGTGATTCTGTCATAGAGTTACCTTGGTGTCACCTTGGTGAGCAGCCAACCTCATGATTTCAAAGGCCTATTTAGTTTTAAGCTTTCAACTGCAAGGTAGAAGTGTTTATCTTTATTCCATAGAATCTAATTATATTCCCAGCTATATAATGCTGCCCTTCATAGTTGAAATTCATTCTGCTGACCCATCAGCAGGGTATGTGGGTTGAGTTGTTTTTCTTGTAGTGATGGTAGATTTGTGCTGCTCCTCTCACATTCTTTTATATAATTCCTATTTTGAAAATGGTACGTATTTTCAATACCCGCTAACCAAGATGAGGGAGGTCATTTATAGATGGAAAACAAAGCAAAGCTAACTTTGGAATTCATGATTTTAGGCATTATAGTGACCAAAATATATGAGAGGAGAAGACAGGAGGCACATGTAAAAATAGTCCATTGTACTGGTGGCCCAAAATGTGTCTGAGGGTAAAAAGGGGTAACTGAAAATATAAGGAATCTCATTTTTTGAGGAAAAAAATAATATAAACACATTTGAAGAAGCATAAGTATTAGACGTTCAGATTTGATATCATGAGTCAAAATATTAACTAGTAACTTAATTATTGAACATTAATTAAGAACTGCAGAAAGTTGTCCCTATTTTATTATTTCATTTTCACTGTTAATAAGGCTTTTTAAAAAACAAGCATAATACATCTTTAGGTTAATTCATTTATGAATTTCATAAATTTCAATTTATTTGTTCCTTTTATTGAAAAATAGCCTATGTATAATATTTATAGTTATATTTATATCTATATACACACAATCAAAAAATATAATTAAGGCTAGTCCAGAGACTCACATTTAGGAAATAAATATAGAAAAGATGTTTTATGTAATTATAAAACTTTCACTTCTTATTTCTCTATAGATGCCAATTAAATGGATGGCTCTGGAGTGTATACATTATAGAAAATTCACCCATCAGAGTGACGTTTGGAGCTATGGTAAATTTTCCTTGTGTTAAAACTTTTAAAGCAAAAATAAATATGTTAAATTCATGTAAAATATCTTAAAGCTAAATAATTTTATTGTGTTTAAAATACCTCTTTATAAACATCATTTCCTAGAGGAATTAACTCTTTACTCTCTCACTTAAAAAATGTTCTAAATAGCATTGTTATCTGCCTTTTTGGTTATTTCCTGGTTCTTTAAAATGCAATACATAATAGCTCTGCTGAGTTGTCATCCATACGCTTTGGTTTCATAGCAACTTGTCCGATAATTTTGACAGAAAAAATCCAGTGAATTTTAGTTGAGGGACTCTTTCACAGAATTTCATGGCCTTTATTTTCAATAACTCTTTGAAAACATAACTCTGAATGCAATGACTATCAAAACAAAAACACAAGCAACTTTTTGCTTGTGTTTTTGCTTATGGGAATTTATGTTCTATAGTAGAAAATAGAGATTATTGTCATCACAAAGAATAATTACTGAAAGCAGTAAGTGAGAGCAGTGAACATGAGGGGAGAGAAAACAGAGAAGACGTAATTGCAACGTTGATTTTAATTTACAAACTACTTTTGTAGTAACAGAAATGTTAAAGAGTGAATAATAGGAAGTGGAAAAGAGTGATATTTATAATTAGAACATTTATTCAATTGCGTTTAACTCAATTGTTACACTGAGCTATTTAGCGTCTGTCTGGCTACTTACGACTTAAGTCCAGGATTAGCAAGGAATCAACACCTTATCTAAGTTTAAATATGCCATATAAAACTAGCATTTCTTACAAATAAGAAAGCACAGTACTTATTTAAATAAAAATGGTGGTGGTAGGATTTAAAAATATGGTACAATTTATTTTATTCAAATTTAAGCTTAGTCTTTATTCATTTTTAGAAAACAAGATTTAAGCCATTCAATCACTAAAGAACTTGTACCTGTTATTTAGGAAAGACTTATCTTCTAAAAATTATTTTAGACATTTCGATAAAGAGGGTTTATTCCCCTACACGTGTATGCCATAGATGGTGTTAAAATTTCTATGAAGGCCACACATATTTTACTCAGAAGTAGAAAATGTTATGTGTTTGAGGTATAGATAAATACAGGAGAAATGCTCGACAAAACTCAGTTGTTAAAGTACTGCAGGGATTATATAGAAAAACAAATCTATCACATGAATTACATGATAGATTTATATAATATATTATCTGATACAGATTAGCATGTAGATTAGCATTTATATGTTACATGATATAGATTAACATGTATATTATATGATATAGATATATTTATATATTATATATTATATCATATGTATTATATAGTATATTATATGTGTTTTTTCCTTTTTCTTTTCTTGTCCTTTTTTTTCCTACTTATGTTTCCCTGAATTAAATGTAGCACTCTACTGCAGCCAAATTTTAAATCACCTCAAAATATGTGTGTGTACATATATTAAATATATATTTTATGTATATAATGTTGGCAGAACAGTCATATTTTTAACAGTAAATTTGTCTTATGGGGAAAATCTTGTTACTCAGGCGATAATATTTTTCTTCATGTTGAGTTGCAAAATCCCTAGAGCTGTTCAGTAAAAATAAATAAATAGACAGATAGTACTCTGTTTTGAAACATAGCCCAGGTCATCAACCCATATTCATAAGGCATTTTGAGATTTTTATGAAATATCATTGTTGATAGTAAAAGGCATAAAAGGCAGAGAAAGCTACATAATCTTGTTTATAGTGTACCTTTATGAAAAATTATCACTGGGTACATTTTTATTTTTTAAAACATAAATAAGCATGGTGTATGATACATATCTTCAGATGATGGAATTGCAATGTAAGTTTTGAGAATGTTTTCAGTTGAGTTTTCCTGAGATTGTCCTTGTACATGAAGCCATCCTTGTTTAACCCTATTTTGTCATCTCCCCAGCAAAGATATAATTGGGTCATTATTGGGAGAAGTGGAGGTTTTGATGTTTTGGCTTTTTTTGTTGTATTTATAAGCTTCTGTTTATTATATTTTCTATTATTTTGGTTTGTAACTGCTTTGTATCTTGCCTATATTGGAAGTTCTGATGGAGATGTGAGAGTATCTACTCCATCTTTTATAATTGCCTACCTAAGTTAATAATGTGTTCTCATTAAATGCACATTTTATAAATATGACTAACTAGAAATAAACATCCACATAACTTGTTTCAGCCTGCCTCATGGGCACTTTTAAGTTTTAATCATTGGTTCTATGGAGCTACTCCTTAATATGAAAAATTCAAAACTTAATAATGATCAATAAGTTAAATTATGTCACTAGTTACATGTTTACATTATACCTAAAATCATAAGATGTAAATATTAACAAAAGGTAATTATTAATGATTCTACTATGAAGGATAATTTGAAGTTTACATATACTTTTATATTTTAAGTTTTGTATTTTTGTTATCAGGCAATGATAACTGTTATAAACTAAAAAAGACTTCAGTCCAAATCAATAATTCATTACAGATGGCAGTGGAAAAGAAAACATTGCCCTAATTAATGGATTTTATATTAAAAGATGCCTATTAAAGGTACATCAATCAAACTTCATTTTGTAATACTATTGTGCCCAGCTAGCCAATTCTGAACTTAAAAATCTTTATCCTTAAGAAAAACATAATTTTTAATTATGTTTATTATATCAGAAAGAAGATATCTGTAGTGTGTGTATTATTGCTTAAATCAGAATCGTCATTATTATTAAAACTGCTTGTTTGCATACTAACATTTAGGATATTTGCTTTCTCAGAGAAAATTAATGTTCTAATGATTCAAGAAAGTCATTTATTATCTAAGGAATAAACTATTCTTCATACCCTTCAATTTTGTGGATGCCCACTTTACATGTATTGTATCTTATGTATGGATAGCTCCTCACTCAAACTCTATATGCATTAAAGAAATTAATCTGTTTTATTCCACCTGTTTTCTTTGTGTTAGTTAAAAAGAGGGCCACAATTCTTTACCATAACATAAGGTAATTAGTCTGGAACTCCAGTTTAGCCTTTTAGGGCTTTTATAGTAAAGATGCTAATCTCAGAATTTTTCAAAATCAGATTGTGCCTGCAATTATATTTATTGGTACTAATACATATGTATACAGTAAATACATTGTTTTGTGGGTTATAATGTGGTGTAGTGAAATGTAACTTGGATCTGCAAACATGAGCATTACTTGTAAGTAGAAATAGGGAACGGATACTATATGCTGATGTCTGCGCTACATTTTTTCTGCTACTCAATAAAAGTTCCAAGTCAATAATAAGAAAATTGAATTCTCTACAAAGATTTTGGTGTTAGGGTTCTCATAATGGATGTAGGTATCTGAAGAGCCTTTTTAAAAACTATCTTTTGACTGGCCTTTAGTGAGCATTCTTTTGCCACTGGTATATTGCTGGTTTGTTCAAAGTATGCTGGTAATATGCTTATGTAAGAATTTAATCTCCAATTTAGGAGTCACTATATGGGAACTGATGACCTTTGGAGGAAAACCCTATGATGGAATTCCAACACGAGAAATCCCTGATTTATTAGAGAAAGGAGAACGTTTGCCTCAGCCTCCCATCTGCACTATTGACGTTTACATGGTCATGGTCAAATGTAAGCTTGCAAAATAATTTTATCATCACCATCATCATTCTTAATAAAGAAATAGTACAGATTACTCTACCTGCATAACGTTTCTTCACATTGAAAAATATAACAGGTCAAAAGTAATTACATGAAGGGAACATGTAAACACCTGTTTGTTGTGATTATCATTAATATAAAGTAATATCATTTTTCCATGCTATGAAGTCAAAATTATAAGACTCTTACTTATGTTATTCTTATAATTTCTGTGACAAATTGCCAATCATAAAGAGATATAATTAGTCACAATAATGTTAGTGATAACATTTATGTTGGTAATAATGTTAGTAATCTTTGTGGGGAAATATCAGATTAAATAAATAGTCCAAACATAAGGAAAAAAAAGACTGAAAGTGATAGTTTCAAAAGTTAATTAAAGGCAAATACATTTACTAGTTTTAGTCAAGAGGAAATTAGGCAGAGTGCGAAGTGAGAAGAAATGAATCTACATTGAACTAAAAAGATTATAAATGTTTACTTTTTTTTCACTTTGATCACTTGTTTACATCAAACTCTTACTTTTCTTTCCCTTTCCTGTGCCCCAGACACATATGTATTATAAATGTGTCCTGGAAGCCTAGGTCCTTAATTTAAATAGAATTAGGGAAGTCTCTGGAGTTTCTGACTTAATTTAAGTGAGATTAACATGCAGCAATCTCTCTTGTATAATCTAAGGCTTTCCCTTTTTGATTTACACAGGGTTAGCAAAGAAACAAACTGGTGAAGGTGAATAAGCATCTTATTAATAAGAGACTTTGGACCCAGGTCTACTCAGATTTATATTCATGACATGTGTGATACATTCTGACAGTGAGGGAAGAAATAAAAAATGTTCTTTGCAGTTCAGGTCAGCATGCCCTTTTCTCTAAGCGTAGCTCTATTTACTCAATATTTAGTTGGAGAGAAACCGATACCTCAACCGTGAAGTTAACCTTTTTTTGGCTCCAGTAGTTCCAGAAACACCTATTTTCTCATTAGCATCATGACATTAACAAGCATTTTTTCAAATGAATGGATATAGAATACAGACCATCTGAGCTGTGTTTGGAGAAAAGAAAAGCAGGCGACATTAATGATACATAAAATGACACCCAAAGAATTCCCAGAACAAAGATAAAAATTGAACTCCCAGAAAAAGGAGAAACAAGCTTTATAGTTTTATTCTATCAACTATTCTTAGGTAGATATCTATGAAGAAAGTTTAAAAACATGCATACATTATATAATTTGATCCCATAACCAGCAGAGGAGATGATTTAGATGCTCTGATGAAATTATGTAAAACCAGGAAAACATTTTGCCTAGTAGAGAGAGTTTTACCTTTTGAGGGGAGGGGTTAATACTTAAGAAGAACATCATTTGGCAAGAAAATCAAGAAAAGCTTGATACTTTTATTCTTGTCATCTCATCGGCTAAACAGAGCCTAGAGAGAGAAGATCCACTTTATCTAGACTCCCAGCAAAATAATAATACATACCTTGAAAATTGCTGATAGTATTTATATCCTGGAAAGGCCAGTACTAAGATAACATAATAGCTATTGCTGAATAAGCATTACCAATCACTTTGCATTAGTTTCTTTTTTTTTCCAACCAGGAAAAATGTAGCATGAGAAAGTTGTTTTAAATTCCTATGTTCTCTTTGTGCCAGTATACAGCACTGTAACCAAATCTTTTCTTCCTTGTCACTCCTGATACAACATGATAAATTATATTCTAATCACCTCATCTGTAACCACCAAAGTTTAAAAAATTATCTCCATGCCAAAGAAAAAAATATCTGAAATTTTATAAATTCCCACAGTTAGCCTGCGTTCTATTTTCTGAAAAGAAAATTAAATTTTAAAAAAAGATCAACAAAATAAAAATTTTATCTGTTATTTTATAGTATATAATATTTAGTTATGAATATCAACAGATTGACAGAGTCTTACCCATTGGATTGTTACTTTTACTAGCTTTCTTTATTTTTCAGCTCACTGTGATTAAAATAGTATTTTTCAAACTTCAGCCTATATTTTCACAAAATTTAAATCTCTCTTCTTTTTTCTAATTGTAGATATACTCATGTTTTTACTGTGTGTAAATTTCCAGGTTGGATGATTGATGCTGACAGTAGACCTAAATTTAAGGAACTGGCTGCTGAATTTTCAAGGATGGCTCGAGACCCTCAAAGATATCTCGTTATTCAGGTCAGTACATTTGATTTATGCTTTTAGGACTATCCCAATGGCAAACTCACTACAAACTGTGAATAATATCAGGACTTTAAGTCTATTGAAATGATCACTAACATATTGATTAATTAAGCAGATTATCATGTGAAACAACTTATGGAAAAGAGCTTTTTACTTCATGTCAGAAGCACCTCTAAGAACCTTCTCTTAGTATTCAAGTGACTCTGTTATTGAACAGCCAGATAATTATGATTATCCATATACATAAAAAGGTCTTTATCCTCAGACAAGCCTTTTAGCACTCTGCTTTTTATTAACATTATATGTAAGTTATATTCATTATGATAATCTTTCCTTTTCAGAATAAAAGGAAGATGGATTTTTATTTTAATTTGTCCATGCTTGAAGACAATGAATCAAAAGTTTCAGTATATTAACATTTAATTTCCCAGAAAAGAATTTTAAAATATATTTTGCTTTATTTGGAGAGGTGTGCAGTATCCAAGCGATAACTCAATTCCGATGAATTGATGCACATATGAATCAAATAACAGTCCAAAAGAATATTTTATATTTATATTTTATATTTAATACTAAAAAATGGGCTGGATAATTTAAAAATTATAATGTATTTCTATATAATATATTTCACCTAAACCATAAACAAATGGATATTGTATTATACTGAATTATGTTTTCCAGTAAAACAAAATAGCCTTTATCCTCATATCAATAATCTGACGTGAAGATAAAAGCCAGGTTTTAGAAGATAATTATTTCCAGCTATTTTCCCCAAAATTAAATTTCATGAACTGAAATTTTTTTCTACAGAAAAATCACATAACTTTGAAAATATTAAAAAAATTTAAGAAATAAACGAGGTGAGAAAGATTATAACAAGGGTATTGGTTTCTCTCCTGTACCCATTTATTCTATTTGCCACTTGTGCTGTGATTTTAAATGGCACCACTTTGACAATGTAGCTGTTTTGCTAGAGAACAAATTATGGAGCCTATGTGTCCTGATAATTCTACAGCATCAAACCCACCAAATAAAATAAAGATTGACAAATAGATTGCTTTTCATTATTTATATCTTAAAGTCACAACCCACAAACCATCTTGGCAATGAACCATTAATCTCAGGTCTGCATTGGATTTTGCCTCCCCAAAAACATCCTTACCATTCTGCTTTATTCCTCTCTAATGGCATTTATCACATTCTTCTTGTATTAAATTTCTTTATCTTACCCTGTCATATATAAGCGCATTATAGGCTTCTTAATGGCTACTGGTTGTGCTGAAGAATTTTTTGACATTGTGTGCATGAATTTTTCAACCATTTGTTATGATATTACATAAATTTGTTGCAGAAACCACATATTTACGATGAAGGGAAGAATCATTTTGTGTGTGTGTCTGTTGGGCAATCTTTTAGGGTGATGATCGTATGAAGCTTCCCAGTCCAAATGACAGCAAGTTCTTTCAGAATCTCTTGGATGAAGAGGATTTAGAAGATATGATGGATGCTGAGGAATACCTGGTTCCTCAAGCTTTCAACATCCCACCTCCCATCTATACTTCCAGAGCAAGAATTGACTCAAATAGGGTAAGAAGCAATTATATACAAGTGCCATATTATTGCTAAGAAATAAAATCATATAAAGAGATTATAAGCACTAAAATTTCAAAATAACTGTAAGAACTCAAATCAGTGTGATGCCTACATTAAAAACGTACCATACTCACAAGAGATGTGCCAAGATTGTCACATATAGTTAATTTTGGAAGACAAGCATGGACAATACAATATATACTCTGAAATACCTTCAAGATTTCAAACAAATCTTAATTTTTAGGAACCAATTCAAACTAATAAAACTGTGTATGTGTATAAATCAATGAACACTCTTACCAAGTAGGCTTTCTACTTTTCTTTCTTAAAAAGATGATATGACTTATTAGTCAAGAGGTAAAATGACTACAACTTTCCTTCACTCATGTAAGAAACATTAAATATTTTCTGTCAAGTTGAAGTAGAAACACAGAAAACCGTGCAATCCTTTGAACCAAATCAATCATATTGAGAGGACTGATGAATCGTTTCTAAAATGTACTTTTAAGTTTTGAAAGAAGCTTCAGAAAAAAATTTACATTTTATTTTCAATATTAAACCCACTGTATATGAATACCACCATTCTTTCTCTGAAAGCTGTCAAATCCGTGTACTTGTCAATTTTTTAAAATCCATTCATCATTCAACATGCATTGCATACCTCTGCATGTGAAGCATTAGTATACATTTGAGATCCAAAGAATTTTGACATAACTCCTGCCTTCAAAAAGTATCCACCTTTAATAAAGGAGTCACACAGATATAGCAATAAGTAATAAAGAAATATTCACCTAGTATTTACTGTTCAACACATGTATGTTAACCCTCTTAATCCTTATAGAACCTCATGAGGTTATGTTGTTATTATCATTTCCTTCTTACAAATGAGGAAGCTTGCCACAGAGAAGTCAGGTGATTTGACTGGTATCACACAGCTAGCCAGGGGAAGAGCAAAATTCTAACGTAAGCTCTCTGTCTATGTTATGCTATACTATTGCTTCAAAGTTATTGGAACATGTTGTTTTCATCATGTGATTATTTTTCTTGGCATCAACCTCAGGGTCTGAGACTTGTCTTGTTTGGGAAATTCCCCAGATGATTTTCTTACAAAATGCATCCTTCATCCTGCCCTATACCTTGTGGCTATCTACCTCCATTTAGAAGGTCTGATATAGAAAGAGGTAAAGATGTAGGCCTCAATTAATTTTTCTTTTCTATGAAAAATATGTTATTACAGGCCAAACTGAAAATTGTATCATATGCCTAATGGGTAGGAGATAACTAAAGGTTTTAAAAATTAAATCAACTGACAGATAATGAATATCAGTCTCTTGTTTGTGGGAGGGAGAAAAGTCTTTAAGGTATGTAAAGGAGGCTTTTTGTTTTTTCCTCTGTATATTTTGCAAAATGCTCAAATTATGCCCTTGTATTTATAATGTTAAATGACAAACTCATTACTTTTGATTATAAGAGTGATTTTTTTAAAAAAAGCATTTCTTCCTTAACTTGAAATGCTATAAAGGCCAAGAGCTTAAATCTTTTTTTTAAATAAGAATTTTCAAATTCCAACGTTTTGTTCATTTTAATTTACGATGCTCAATGCAAGGAATTCTTTTTTTAAAATTTATTTTAATAGGTTTAGGGGGTACAAGTTGAGTTCAATTGTATAGTGATAGAGTCTGGGCTTTTGGTGTACCCATCACCTGAGTGGTGTCCATTGCACCCCATAGGTAATTTTTCATCGCTCAACCCTCCCACCCTTCCCCCTTTTGAGTCTCCAATGTCCATTACACCACTCTGTGTGCCATCATGTAGCCATAGCCTAGCTCCTACTGATGAGTGAAAACATGCAGCATTTATTTTTCTGTTCCTGAGTTAGTTCACTTAGGATAATCGCTTTCAGTTCTATCCAAGTTGTTGCAAAAGCGATTATTTTATTCTTTCTTCTTTGCTGAGTAGTATTTCATGGTATGTACATATATATACCACATTTTCTTAATCCAGTCATCAGTTGATGGGCTCTTAGGTTGATTCCACACCTTTGCAATTGTGAATTGTGCTGCAATAAAAGTATGAGTACTTTCTGATATAATGATTTCTTTTCTTCTGGGTAGATACACAGTAGTGGGATTCAATGCAAGGAATTCTTAGTAAAAGTTTGAGCTAACTGAATGGAATTAGTGAGACAAAGTAGAAATTACATGAGGACTTATTTGTCCTTTAGTCATCATTTCTTATTCTACATTATTAAACAACGTCTTCTGTAGATATCTTTTTACTTTTCATGTCCTTGGAAAAGAAATTGTGCTTAAATATCATTTTATTTGGGGGCATTAAAAAGCCTTGTCATCAATATTGTTCTAATTTTTTTATATCTGGCTTTATATAGCTTTTATAGCAATTCCTACTATGTGCAAATGTTGATTCCCCCCCTTTTTTCTTATAAGGCTAAGTTATGTTATTTTAGAGTCAGAAAACAAATTATAAATTATGTGCTAAGGGAGTATCTTAAAGTGAATTTTGATCAAATGTCTCAAGTATATTTGATGGACTTTGAAACCAAATAATAATTCATTTTTAAATATAGGCACCACAGCTCACTAGCTGAGAAGCTTGTGGTAATGTTCTGAATATCTCCAAGACTTTGTTTCCTCATTTTTGAAGTAAATACAATAGTACCTATTTTATATGAGTATTAGGTAATTAATTTTTTTAAAATTGCAGAGTGTCTATAGTACGAAGCAAATAAATATTTATTACCCTCATTTTAGAATCACTCAAATTCCATTTTTACTTTTTTCTTTGTCAATATCATATATCATAAATAGTTACCCTATCTTATAAGGTTTTCTATCCATTAGCTATGAAAAGAGTATTGATGCAATCACTACTTGACAAGCAAAATATTTCTGCTGATGTGTTCTAATAGAAAATAAGTTACAAAAGTTATTTTTCTATAGTGTTTTTGATTATTTTAAATTCTGTATATTTTGATAAATTGTAACTTTAAAGCAATGACTCGATTCAAAATAGAATGTTGAAATTTGTCCAGAGAGTTGATGGATGCAAGTGATGCTAGAAAATACTTATCTAATTTATAGCTGATATTATTGTTAGATATACTTTTCATATTATCTCAAATATTTTTATCAAAATAATGTACCCAAAGCACTTACTCTAGCATGATATAAATAGGAGAACATAATAAGCTATTTAACTTCTGTAAACAATTCTCTACATCTGTAAAATGGGGATTAAAAGAATTTCTCACAGAACATTATGAAGATTAATTTTGTATATGTAAGCATGTAGCTCATTGATGGACCTGTAGTAGATGCTCTATAGTGTGGAAATCAATGAAGATTAGCCAAATGAGAAAAGCAAAGGCTATTTATTCAGCGATTGCATAGCAAGGGAGTCAGACACCATCACTTGCCTTTTGACAGAGACTGAAAGGCAGGCAGAGGAGTTGGAAAGCTTTATCCAGAAAAAAGGCTTCATGTATGTTCTGATTGGAGGCTGTTGGCTTGGGAAAGCTGTAGGCAGGCGAACTAGAAGTGATGGTTAGGGGTGCATACTTGGCTTTCTCCAATTGGTCCAAAGTCGGAAGCAAGGACAAAAATTAGGAAAACTTTCAGTTATTAATCAAGTTCTGGTCATTTGGGGCCAATTGTTATAGACATTACTGTTTAGCTTCCTAGATTGTTACTAAAGATAGCAATCTGACTTCCTGCTAATCTGATTTACAGAAGCCTGGCTTTCAGGGCAGTTTATTGTAGATAAGGAGGGGGTTCATTTTCTGGGCAGGTTGCTGCAGGTTGTGGGTCAGAGTTCTATTTTTATATATGATCTTGTCATTGTCCCTTTGTATATTCAATCTGTCAAGATGTTTTAGTTTTCATTTCTGCCTTCTTCTCTCTAGATATATTTATTTAAATACATACTGCGTAATATATTCAATTAAATGTTCACTGCAATTTTAAAATTCCTTCATAGGTTTTTTTTTCTGCTCATATGGATAAGTTTGGTCTTTTTCTTTTGAGTTACCTGGGATTTATATTTGTTTCATATAATGAATTGTATATTAAATAAGATAGCAATGAATAAAAATAGCTAATAAAATGGATATGGCTGAAGATGTTTTAGCTTTTATGATATTAGAAAATTTAATTAATATAAAAGCTTACATGTATTTTTATAGAGGAAAATTTGATTTTAATTGTACAGGATCATTGTCGTTTGTGAGGAATAGTTTAAACATTAATTGTCCCACCTCTTTCAAAACATACCAGGTAACTCTCAATTATCTGGGCCAGTGGAAGACAGAGGAATTGTAGCTCCTCTGCATTGGTGAAGTGGATAACCCACAATAGATCTATCATTATAATTTAAACTCTTCTCCACTTCTTTTCTATCTGCCAAGAAGTAACTATATTAATAGATTTGCATTTTTCTTCCTTTTTTTGCACTCTCTCTCAGGATAGATATATAGATAAGTTGAAAAATGGACAAAATGTAAGCAGAAATGAAGAAGAAAAAAATTAAAGGAATTGGATATCTAAAAAATTTGATCAGTTGCTAAATCATTGAAAGTAAGCTGAATATTTCAACTGCTAAGAAAATGTGATTCTATATACTTTATTTTACACCACTATCACTTTGCCCCAGATTAATTTTCATAACTTTGATATAGATATTTTAATAAGGTTACCACATGCAATGTAATTACCTTTGAAATTTTTATAAATTTAACCCCTCCCCCTCCAAAATAAATATAAGCAAACCTTTGGTCTCCCCTATAGGATTATAATATATATGCTTCCTAATGATACATAAGCTAGTAGAAATTCAAGCAAAATGATAATGCAGAAACAATGATGTCATTCTCAATAATGACATTTGAAAATGTGAGAGTTTCAATTGGGTTTGTTTTTATACTCTAATATATCAAAATCATGACCTCTTATTTTATGAAATAATAAAAATAGTAATAGTATCAGCTAAAACTTATAGAGTGCTTACTGTAACCCAGGTACTATGCTAAGTGCTTTAAATTAACTATCTCACTTTTATTTCACAAAGCCCTAGAAGGTGGGGACTAGTGTTAGTCCCATTGTAAGAGTTAAGAAAATTGAACTATGGAGAGTTTAGGTAACATATGAATGATAAGAAGAGCTAGAATTGGAGTCAGGATTTCTCATTTCAAGTTACTATCAAACATCTTGCACACTTTTCATTCACTTAATGGTAATATGGATTAAAAAAACTAAATTGCAAGTCAGAAGTCTCACATTCTGTAACCAACTTGATGACACTTTAGCCTCAGTCATGTTTTAAAATTACTTTATCGCAAGATGACTTTTCAAAATAATGCTTATATTTCATGCATTTATACTGTAATTTCTTCCAAGAAATATTTAATTGAAAAATGACCAAAAGCATTTTGAGTTACCTCTGTACACAACTTTTTGCTTATGTGATTGAACACAGAAGAGGAAACCCTATGGACATAAGTTAAGGAAGTATCTCACAGCTAAATGATGTAGTGGGAGAAATTTGTGATGATATAACAAGGTTACTCTGGTTGCAATTTACCAAAGATCAATATTAATTTCAACAAGGGCTGCTACTTGATGATAAATGATTGTAGTTTCAGGATATTGGTTTTACATTTTATCCAAGTTATGTCAAGGTTTTCTGCATGGTATCCTTGACATGATATGATACTTGAGGGATTTTTGTTTGTTGGTTTTTTGTTTTTTAATCTATTAGGCCAAAAGAAGGAGTTCTTATAAAGACACTCCATATCACTAGGTTTGTTTTTTGTTTTTTGTGTTTTTTTTAGAGACAGGGACTTGCTCTGTTGCCTAGGCTGTAGTATAGTGGCATGATCACAGCTCACTGCAGCCTTGAACTCCTAGGCTCAAGAGATTCTCCTGCCTTGGCCTCCCAAGTGGCTGGGACTACAATGGCATGCCACCACATCTGGCTAATTTTATTTTTTGTAGAGATGGGGTCTCACATTCTTGCCCGGGCTGGTCTTGAACTCCTGGCTTCAAGTGATCCTCCCATCTCAGCCTCTGAAAGTGTTGGGATTACGGGCATGAGCCACCACGTCTGACCTCACTAGGTGTTTTCTTGGTCTCAAAATGGTCTTTATCTAAGTAGGAATCTTTTAAATTGTTCAATTTATAATAATGAAAAAGTAAGTGAATTAATATATTGAGTATTTATTATAGGTGAGGCACTGTGTTGAGCAATGAGGGTACAGAGTTAGAAGACAAAGCTTCTACTTTTAAAGAATTTATATTCTAGTTGAGGAGATGATATTCTGAGAGATATATACCAAGTATTATAGGAGAAAGACAAAGGAAACCAAATCAACTTAAGAGGTTATAGAAAGTCATTTTAGCTGTATCTTTGTGGACGATGAGGATCTAGTTTGGAATAGAAATAGAGTCTTGGTGGAACAGATATGAAATGATCCAGAATAAAGGCAAAAAAAACACAAACAAACAAAAAAAACCCACCATGAACAAAGGCAAAGAGATATGTTTTAAAGTTACTTTTAGAATCCTACTTTTTAAAATATTTCTGTATTGCACATGCTTTGAGAACTTTTATGTTATCAGAGGAGGTGGGATAGGCTCTCTCCCAATTTTCCTAATTTTTTGTTAATATTATGAAGCTTAAAACATGGTTTTGAAATGTCTTGCTTCTCATTAAATTATCCAATTCAAAACAAAATCCTTTCTTGGCCTTCCTGAAAAACAGCTTTCAAATTTCCTGTCTTGTGTTTCTCCTGCCATGACCCTAATCCTGGCCCTTACCACATCATAGAAGTCACTACAATATATTCCTAACTGATATCCACCTTTTTTGCAAATGGGCTCAACTTCTAAATATAGTGTTTACATTGTGCCAAATGAAAAACAATATTAATGAATATTTCCAGTGCCTGATCATTTATTGGCACCAATTTCAGTTTTTTTGGTCCTCATCTATTCAGAGTGTAGCTTTCTATTATTTTCATCAGTGGAATAAAATTGAATGATACCTGTTTTATTAAGTCCCTCTTTATATGATATATAATCCTATTATCACTAACAGTTGAAGGATTTTTGAACATTTATCCTAGGAAATGCTTTGGCCATTTCAGTTGACCAGTCACTGCAATTTATTTTCCACTACTCTCAAGCTCACACACACAAAAGTGCCCAGAGCTGCAAGCATTATCCCAACGTTGATTTCTTTAAAAATATAGATCATGTTGGTGTTTTCTGTTTGTGTTTGGAGGTATGGATGGGTAGTTGATTTATTTTAACAAAGAGCTATCTCTTCTTAATGTATTATAGTTTTGTCTCTTGCTGTCAAATAGGAACATAATGTCAAACTACATTCATTTATTCTTCCAAGTTTTTGAAAATTACAAGGATATCAAAAATGGTACTGATTTCTCTGATTTTCGACTAATTTAACCCTCACTCTCTCAAATAGTTAAATTATATATAGTAAAATATCGAGTGACCTTTTTGTGCAATGCCTTCTCTACCAGTGACTTTCTTAAAATCTGGATATATTATTTTGTTATGTTACTCTTTGCAAGATTTGCTTTTCTTTAACAAAGTACCTCCTTCTTTTCTTTTTACCCATTGCTGTTGTTCTTTTATTTCTCCTCAACTTCCTAAAAATCTTCATAGAATTTAGGTCATAACATCTTATTAAACATAATGATAAGCCTCCTGTAGTACCAGCTCTGCATTCTTCATTTAATCCTATCTTTAGGAATTGCAAACAAAATTAAACTAATCCTCAATTTCTTAAGCAATGAAGAGATAATTTTTAGACTTCTTTCTTAAATTGTATCTCCAAGTATCATCTTCTAATAGATTTGGACTTTGTATAATACCTCTTTGTTATGGTATAGTATGAATTCCTCTACAGTTGTTCCTTTATTCTTCAGGGAATCTGCTTTTTCTGTTAGTAAATAATTGCTTATATTCCCGTCAACATTTTCCCTTATAATAAATGTCGGTTTCTTTCCTTCTTTCTCCAATCTTTAAGCAAAGTCAGTTCCTCCATGTGTGTAAAACTAATGCCTCCATCTGTAATACTAATGCCTATAAATGCATGTTTATACTTGTGATAGAGGTGAAATGTTTCCTACAGCACGGTAAGTCACAGTGATTTAACCCCCCACCCAAGCTGAAGCAGCAACCAGATATTTAGAACTTCCCAAAATCAAAGTTGGGGAAGGAGGAGGGGTTGGCAATAGATATATTTTTTTAAAAACTTTAAAAAACAAATGCATTTTTCTTGTATATAAAATTCCACATTCCCGTTTACACATAGATACCAGGCTCTCCTTACTGTATGGACAGCATAATCTTCTTCCCTCTCATTTGCCACTTGCTTTTCCTTCCTTTCCCGTAGCATATATATCCTCCTCTGGACATTTGTTTCAATCCGATTTTCCCTGAATAGAAATATAACCAGGGTGGTTTGTCCTTGGCCCTAGTATATAGCTCAACTCTAAGTGTAGTAATTTGCACCACTGACACGTGCTGTTGTAGTATGAAGTGGATGCATGAGTAACTACGTACTCATGGAGTGTCAGAGCTGCAAGTGACCTTACAGACCTTCTAGTACAAACCGTCTCATCCTACAGATGTATAAACAGATACTGGACAAGATAAAACCCACAGCCCAGTGTCCTTGTGCTTCTAAGGGAGAGGTGGGAAGCCGTGCTTCAGTCTCTCAAGTCTAAGTCTAGTATTTAGTCCTCTACTGGTTCTGTCAGGTCAAAACCATGGAAATCTTGATTTTGACTTTAAGTCTAATGAGACTTAGGATCATTTGGTTTAAAAGGCTCTTACTGGGAGTGCAATGAGAAACCCAAGCCCCTGCTGCTGTTTTGTCTCCTCTGTTTATGCCTCTGTGAGACTCCCTGTAATCAAGAGTTAATGGTTCAGGAGGATCAAATAGAATTGATAGAGCCAAAGTCAAAGCAAAAAAGCAAGAAGAACAATGTCTATATTGGGACTCAATAATCATAATACATACTTGAAGATAAAATGATCCTTATAAGTTTAACAAATGTTTCAAAATTTTCAAGCACAAACCTAAATTTAGCTACCATTTATTGATCATATATTCATGTATTAGGTTCTGATCTGGACCTTTTACATTTATGCCTCTCAACCTGTATAACAAGGGTAAGTGAAAAGCACTACCATTCCCATTTTACAAAGGCAGAAAATGAAACAGAGAGAAGGCAAAATCTTTTTGCTTCCAGCTGATATGGTAAAAAGTGAGGTTTGATCCCAGATCTGTCTGGCCTTTAGTCTATGCTTTTAACTCCCACCCTTCATTAGGTAAAAGAAAAGGAAAGATCGATATATCATCTCCAATAACTAATAATTAAACAAAATATAAATATAAGCCTAATAATTATTCAAATGAAATTCATTAAAAGATTGATACAGATTTCTAGTTTCTTTAATTTGTTTTTTTAAATATTTGGGACAATTTTTATGAAACCTTTTTTTTTACTCTAACCTACAAAGTAATATTTTGAAGAACACTCTTACCCCTTCAACATCCTCGAAGTCTACCACAAGCAATGTAATATAAAATCAAAAAATCACTTTCATTCTTGTAAAAGTCGCAAAAATAAGTTATACTTGAACAGTGCTTTAAAGTTTACAAGGCACTTTGGTATATTTGGCATTTTATTTTCACACCAGAATCCTAATTATAGAGTAGGCAAAATTCCTGGCCTATTAAATGACTTGGTAACTTGGTGCAGAACTTGTCAGCTACCAAACCAGTGTCAGGTCTTCTGGCTCCAAATAGGGTGACTCACTCATTCAAAAATGATTCACCTGAAAGAACTTCTTGTACTTATTGTTTGTATCTTCTTATCAGTACCGGATTTGGCTACTGCCAAACATGTTTCTGCAACACCGAGACAACATGTGCCTTCGAAACACTGCTTGTTTAAGGAGAGTCTGGCGTTAAAGATCAAAGATCTTTATTTCACACTTGAGTAATTATAAGCCAGCGCAAGAATCCTTTTTGAGCAATCAGAAGAAGCTTCTTCCATTCTTTGTTAAAAAGTGCTAAAGAAGAAAATCAAAGCTACAAAAGAAAACAAAGAGGAGGGAGGGACAACTATAGAAGATACTTAGATTTAGAATGATAATGAATGTTTTATCTAAATCATTTAGATGGTTAATTTTTAGTCTTACTGCCACCAGATTTGCAGCTCTGCTTTAAATTATCAGAAAAATCTCATCAAGAAGCCTATTCTTTACTGTCCAGACCTAGAGAGCACAATTGTGAGTTTCTTTACCCTTTACATAATAGAATTGGGACATTATCATCAACTTTCTATTCAGATTTTTTGGAAGTTATTTAATTTATGTATGTATATATTTATTTATTTATGTATTTTTAACAAATCCATCTTTGTCTGCCAGAGCTCCCTGTTCAGGCCAGCCTGCTATGATGATTGCTTCTGCAAAGGCTTGAGAGAGAGAAATGTTCTATTTTGTTCTCAATAAGGATTGATGGCATTCTGAGAGGCTCAGAATATCCTTTGATTACTCCACGAAACAGAATGGAGACGATGGTTGTGGATAGTAGGGGGTGGGCTTGCTCATCAGCTTTCCTTTGTGCACTTTCTGCAGTTGAACATACCCTAATCACAAGTATCTTGTGTTTCGGTCCCTTTCCTCGCTCACCTGCCCAAATGAAAAGTTCGCTTTTCAGTTCAGAATTCTGACATACCAGAGTGTTCTAAAGAGAGGCTAATTTGTACTCTGTAGTTGTTACTCAGACACTGTAAATGAATGGGCTGTGGATCAGCCTCTTATTACACTTGAGCAAAAGCTGAATTGAGAGATGGCTAGACTACCATGGGAAAAATTCCAAATACTACAACCATATCTCTTGCTGCAAAATATTCTACATTGTGATGAAAGATGTACTGGAAATCAGAAAGGGAAATAAATTGGAAGTTTAGTCTACAACCAATTTGGTTTGCTTTTTCCAAAAATAATCACAGACATTGTTTAGTAACATTTATACTTGTTTCCCTCCCTGGAAGAAAAAATGTTTAAAATTCCTAGTATATTGGAGATATTGAAGTTTACATAATTCATATTCATTTTGAGCCTGGTATAGTCTCTTTTTAGTTAGAGGCAGGTATTGTAGTTCTATGTTAAAGAGACCAGGCTGCTGGATATTCCTGGGTTGAAAGGACTAAATTCATCCTTTTACTACTAGGAATTATACATATTCATAAGAGCATTAGATTACTCAAAGAGTAAATAATAATGAGTGATACCTATTATCCTTCATCTTATGCCAATCTAATATGTATTAGTTTATTAAATCTCATGAAAACCCTTTGAGTTTAGTTTTTTCTATTTTTTTACAATTTTAGTATTTACTATTTTTACTATTATTATCTATTACTGTTTTATCACCTATTTAGTATGTGAGGAAACTGAGGCACAGCTATTAAATGACAGAACACGGCAGTCTGGCTCTAGAGTCCTAGAGGCTGCCGTCGTCACCACAATGATGCATCGCCTCTCACTCTGCCTCGGACATTTCTTTGCTGTTTAATCATTGCTATAAGGTCAATACTACTTTAAGATGAATATATCAGTAAAGAATTTTGACTTTCTGAACTTTGTTATCATCCAGTTCCTCATAAATGTTCATTTAGATCTGTAAGAGACTATCTGAATGGTCTTACTCGCAGCTGCTTATCCACTAATTTAGATTTAGAAATTTTCACTTACCTGTATCAAATAATGATTAGTTCACGCAAGTAACAAAGAGCATATCTTCATTCAATTACTTATTCATTCATCAAACATTTATTTAGGTATCTACTATGTAACTGATCTAATGATTGCTTACTAGGGCCATATCCAATCCTGCCCTCAAGAAACTTACAAATAAATAACCAGCCGATAAAATACAATGAGAAAGTGTAATAATAGGGGCAGAGAGAGTGCATAAGGGGATCATTTGAGCAAATAAGGGTGTTTCAGCCGGGGCAGGGAAAGGTCAGATTTGGCTTCCAGTAAGAATATTCTGGCAGCTTTTTGATATGTGAGCTGAAACAAAGAGAGATTAATTATTTCCAGATTCAGAGAAAATAGAACGGAAAGTTTGATGTAAGTGATGGTTTTGAGATAGAAACAACAGGATTTGGGTACCAGTAGGATGTTGCAGAGTGAGCTGGAGAGAAGTCAAGGGTGACACCAAGTTTTCTAATTTGGCAACTGGGAAGATGTTAACATTACTATGAATGTATGAAAATGGAGTAGAATAAGGAAATACCATTAATATTTTGGAATATAAGTAGATATAGTCATTAAATAGTGAGGAATATGTGTTTAGAGCTCAAATGAAGTTAAGCCATGATTTGGAAGCCATTATTATCCTAGATTAATGACATATTGCTATTCTTTTTAAGTGTAGTTTCAGTAGAATGTAGAACCAGTAAGGAGCAGAATACAATTGATTGAGGAGTAAGGAAGGAGGTGTGAATCTCTTTGGAAAATTCTTCTATGTGAAGGGAAGAAAGGAGGCAGAATGTGAACTCAGTGAGGAAGATATCCTAGAAGTTTTCTAGAATAATGAGCATCTGAACATCCTTAGAGAGGAGTAAACTAGTGAAATAGAGTGACAGCAGATAATAGGAAAGGGAATAGGTGGAGAAAAGTCCAGAAGTTAGGGGAAGATCAGTTGCCATCCATTTGTAGAAGAGTTAATCTTAGGCAAGAAGTAGTTTTGGCACGAGGAAACTTAAGAATGAAATTTTAACACATATGTCAGATGGGAGTTTCTCTGTTCCTTGAGCACTAGACAAAATTTTATTGAATTTAAAATTCACAGATGGAAGACATTCAAATTGCTTCCCTATTTTTTCTTTTAATTTACTGGGGATAAAATGCTGAATGAAGCAATTTAGTAATCTGGCAACATAGAATACCATGGATCTGACTGCCTGTATTTAAATCCAGGCTCCAGTACTTATTAGTTGTGTAAATTTGGCCACTTACTTAACCTCTTGGTTTACTCTGCTCTACAATGAGGATAAAAATAATATCTACCATAGGTGTGCATGCAAATTTTGTACAATAATATAGGTAAAGCATTTCAAACTATGCAATAACTGTTAGCTCTTCTCTCTTCCCAGGTTCCAAGTTCCTCATGTGGTACTGCCCTCCCACACTTCATTGGTTCTCACCCCTTCTTTAATTTCCACAACTCAGTCCCTTCTTTCATTTCTCCAACAACAAAAATAATTCACACCAAGGCTTTGTAAATTTGGTAGATTAAATTGAAGACAGAACTGGTGGACTAGGTTGAAAGTTCACATCATAGAGAGTACAGTTGCCTACTACCTAATTCTTTTCTCTCTCTGCCTTTCTTAGCACTGTTTCCTCACAGATTGATCGGGGACTCCCAAATTTCCTTTCTCTCTCTTGTTCTCTCTCTTTTTCTTTTGAGACAGAGTCTCTCTTGAGTGCAGTGGCATCATCATATCTTACTGCAACCTCAAACTCCTGGACTCAAGTGATCCTCCTGCCTCAGCCTCCCTCCTGAGTCGCTGGGACTACAGAGGCGCGTGCCACCACACCCAGCTAATTTTTCTATTTTTTGTAGAGTCGGGGTCTCGCTCTTGCTCAGGCTGGTCTTGAACTCTTGAGCTCAAACAATCCTCCCACCTTGGCTTCCCAGAGTGCTAGGAGTGAGCCACCATGCCCGGCCTAATTATATATAATTATGTAAATATTAACATTGTGTATCTACTATCAATTGACTGTTATGCTAGGTTCTTTACATACATTCTTATAAAATATAGTACTAACAAAAAGGAGAGAGCATTCTTTCACCGTTTTAAGCTAAGGAAACTGGGACTCAGAGAGGTTGAGTAGCTTGTGTTGTAGCCAGTAGGTGAAACAGGAGTCAAACCCGTATCTAGCTTAGTTAAAAACCCATGCTGGAAAAATTTTTTAAATAAATAAATAAAATAAATTAATTGAGGAGCAACCAAAAAAGGTAGAAGAACTGATTGATCAGGGAAAGGAAATCAATGAATTGAAAGAATAAAAGGCTTTAGTCAGAGAAATTTTTGTTTTTAAATTGGTAATGAGAGTTTTTCCCAGTGATGTTAAGGTGTAGCCACATAGTAGATAAGGTTCAGTAGAGATGAGATTGTAGGCAAGGAAGATGCTCAGGAACTATAATGCTTCATATATAATATATTCTGTGGGATTCATGGTGAAAGGTGTTAGAACTGAGCCAGGAATGACTGAGCAATCTGAGTACCATCAATGAACATGAACAGCCTGAGTGCTGGAAAGTACCTCCAAAGACTGCATGTAGATAATAATCACAAAGATGAGGACCTCTGGCATAATCATTCAGCATGAATCTCCAAAAGAGGAGGTGTTTGAATGAATTTTGAAGTGTTATGATCTAGAACCTTACAGCATATTAACCTTGGCTCAGATGCCTCAGTTAAATCGTGGAATAAACATTCTCTACTACAGAAGATATTCCAAGAAAGTCTTCTGGATATGCAGGGTGGCTTCTCATGGATGCCACATTTTTGATAAAGCATAAACTAGAGAGAACATTTTTATAAACAGTGAAGGTTGAGTAGGGACAGATCCAGGTTTGGTGGAGCCAGACACTTATAACTGAGAGTAGAGATAGAGCATCTTTAAGGAAAGAATGCAAAAATAAAAATTTTACTTTTGCAAATTTTATAAAATCCCCAAACCATGTGAACCTATGACTTTAGTTCTTCACCAGGCCTTGGAAAAACTGGTTCTGAGGGTTCTGAGGTTTAAGCTTCATTGATTCAAGGTAAATCCACCTCTGGATAGAGGAGATTAGAAAACATACAGGAGGAATTGCTGTCAGGAATTAATGTCCTTTTGGTTTCAAATAGCATGTTAGTGATAGCTTCCTTTGGGGCTTGTGGTATTTAGAACTTTGAGATGAGTGAGGTGTACCCTGAAAGTTTAATATAATAACAAAGAACCCTTTATTTATTGTACTTCCTTCCTCTCTTCTGTGGGAGGATTGTCCAGCACGTTTAAAATTTTATTTGTAGCCTGATAAACGTTTTATGAATGTTCACCTGTCTATAGACTTAGGATGAGCTTGTTACTTGTTTTTGCTCTTCTCTTGACCAGAATTTCCAAGCAGGAGAATATGAAGGAATTTCAAAGCAAATAATTCACAGCCTGGGCTTGTATCAAGCTCTCTTGGAAATATCTTCTCCTCCTGCATAATTGATATTCAATGTGCTTTTGTATGGCAACAGACTGAGTAAAAATTATAGAATTGCTGCCGGTGTGCTGATATTACTTCTAATTGCTTTCACCTGAGCTTTTGGTCACTTTTCAATAAGAATTTAAGAGATCGGTACTAGGAATGATCAAAATGTCCTCTTCTCATTTATTGCTCTTGACAAGGATATCTAGATCTAAATTTGTCCACCAAAATCTGAGCTACTAGGTGTCTTTCTAATACTTAGATAAGTAAAGCTGGGAGAAATAAAAGAGGTAGGATACTAATATAATTGGTTGGTTATCTATTTAAGGACCTTGTTATCCTAAAAGATGATATTGATGAATTAGATACAGTTTCTAAAAGTCTTAGATATATTTATAAATGATAAAAACAGTAAAGGTTCCTAAGAGAGCCTGGGGTGCCTAATATGTAAGACTTACAGCAAAAGAGACAAGCATACTCTTCTTTGTGAATATATTCATAAGACCAAGTATTACTGTTTTCTTTTGTCAGAACATAGCTACATCTTGGCTTAATATCTTTCTTTAGATATGGTAAATAATAATTGTGCTAGTAATATAATAAATGACAAAGTGGCCTAGGAGATATGGCAGATGTTTTTCTCATCTCTCTAGTACTTTTTTGTTTATTTATTTGGTGTTCATTGGTAGAACAGCTGGGATAAAGAGTATGTAGAAAAGTCTAATCTATTCTATTTTCTCCCAGCTCCAGTTTATTTATCAAATTACTTTAAAGTTGCAGATCTAAAGCACTTTTCTGTAATTTGGCTTTCCAAGGTGTGTCTTTCTTGAAAATGTTTTTTATATTTTTAAAATCTATAAAATGCTTCAGATCTCAATTTGTCAAAAAGGTGACCCAGAGGAAGTCTGTCTCCACCAAACAAGGAATGACAGTTCGAACATTTCCTACATGACTATGTCCCTTGTTAATTCATCAGCTTTCCCTGAAAAGATCAGCAATCACAGGGAAGAGAAAATCCAATTGAAGCACCCGTTCAGCACTGAGGACTTCTCCTTGGCCTGTTGACAATGCTGCAGCATGAATTCTGAAACATATCTTATTAGGAGTCTGGATGCTTTCAGTTGTTCAGTAGAAGTGATTCAAAAAAATCAAGGCCAATAGATATTCTGCAAAAATGTGTATTTCTAGTGTTTGTGTTTCATTGATTCTCTCAACCTCATCATCTACAGAAAACAAAAATAATAAAGATTTTATTTCAGTTTATCATAATCTCTACTGTTAGGTCATTCAGTGAATTTATTTTAGTTGGTTAAAGATTTTATTATTGGCTATTTAATGTTCACCTTTCCATGTCTAAGTGGTGAAAGAGTTCTAAGAAATCTTGCTTTGATTATTGCTGCACTAAGAAAACCATAGCATTTTTAATTTTCAAAGGTATGTTTTAAAATGACTATAAATGATGTATTAATCAATATACATTCAGATGAAACTTGTAAATTATTTCTCACTATTTTATTTATGTTAATAATAACAATCATTTTTTACAGTTGTTTCAAATAAAATTTGTGATACAAAATTTGCAAAATAACCTCTACCATCCACAGATAATCATTTAGCTGGTATACAAGAAGTGTATGCTTATTTGGTTTGTAGCATTTTAGTTTGTTTTGTGTGAGTGATACTTGGAAAATTCAGCATTCTGCTATATTTTCTTTAACCTACTAGAGAAAGAAAACATGTTGCACATTTCTATACTGCATTATTTTATTCAAAGATATTTGGCATGAACATGAGCTTATACAACTCATAAAGCAGGCAGGGCAGGCATTATTATTCCCATTTTACAGATGAGGACACAAAGGTTTGAGAAATACTTATCTATGGCATCAGAGGTGTTTTGTAACAGTGCTTTTCTCTAATCAAGCATTCTTCTGCAGCTACTTCCCTTCCCAGAGACACATATCTATAATTTTGATTTAGAATTTTGTTGACTTATAACTTTGATTTTTCTATCCTATTCAGCCATTATTATCCTAAAAATATTTTTTGAAAAATTTAAAATAGTCCTTCCCTATGTGTCTGTTCTATACACCACAATACGGAAACACAGGTAAGTGGTATGAACCACTTGTAGGGAAAGGATATGTTTTGCATCTGCCTATAGTTTCTTTATTCACAAAGTCTGTCTTCCTTATTGTTCTTACTTAAATATTTATATTCTTCAGGGATAAAGCTAAAGCCTGGTTTTCTAGGCTTCCAAAGCAATAGGAAGTATATAGACGTCTTAAGGGAATGTTGTTATACTAATGATAGAATTCTAAAGTTTTATAGCTGGATGTGAAATGTCCATTGCATTTGGAACCACTCACCATTTGTAAGAATACTTTTTAAAAAATTTTGCCGCATTAGAATTAAAATTTCAAACAATGTCTTCAGAAATAGTAACTGATGTTGGCAAGAAGAGTGAGTGCATTCGATGAGATATAATTTTCAAATACTTGTATCTGGATTCAATTTCACCCTATCTGCAGAGTAAGATTTGAGTAATATATAATTTTAAGAATGCTAAAATTCTATATTTTTTAAAACATATCTGACTGACTGGATGGAGTCTCTGAAATTCTCATTAATAGAGCCCCTCTTTGGGTTTAAGACATCTTTCTGTCCATCCATCGTTCGATTCAGTATAACTTTACTGAACATTCACCATGTCTAGGCCCCTGGCACTGTGCTAGGTATCAAAAATACAACAGTAAGTTAGAGTGAGTCCTCTTCCAAACAGACTTATAGTCTAAGAAAGAAGGCATACTAATGAAATAAATAATTAAAATACAGTTGATAAATTGTGGGGCACATAAAGGGTTCTTGATAAATATTTGTTGAATCAATAATTAAATGTAATCAGAATAATGATAATTTTCATGGGGTCAACATACCATCAAGGGAAAGAAGCTAGAAAGAGCCTTAAGGAAATAATAAGAACTTGGGAAGAGGCCTGAAAGTGAGAGAGGAAATGGCTTGTTGTAGGAGCTGCTGGTAATTTATTTGACTGGAGGTTTGTGTGGAGAGAACAAGGAGGTGAGGCTGGAGAAATTGACAAGGATCATAGTCACCAAAAGCCTTCAATGCCACAAGAAATTGACTTTGTTTAGCATAAGGGCAATAGGAGGTCTTGAAGTTTTTAAAGGGGTGGGGGAATGAAGTGTGAATATCAGATTGGAGTGAAGGGAAGTCTAAGAACAAGCAGACCAGTTAGAAGGTTTTTCTAGTACTCTAGTCAAGAAATGATACCCTGATTAAGATTATCATAAGTGCCTGTTTTCCCTAGCAAGTCCTAGTTTACTACTGTTATCCTGGCATAATTACTAATAGCACTTTCTTTTACCCTCAGAGTATCCCAGTTGGAGTAATAAATTATATGTTACCTTCACCAAAACTAAAATAATGGCAATGAGGATGGAGAGAATGGTTGGATTCTGCAGATACTAAGCTGTTTGAAAGGGTAGACCTTCTATGCTTAGATGTGAGAAGTGAGACAGAGAAGACATCAAATATAGCACTAAGATACTTGACTTGCACAAGTAGATAGTTACTGATACCATTCTCTAAGCCGAGACAGGTGAGTTAGGGAGAGGAGACGGTCCTTTCAGTTTAGGAAATGTGACATCCGAAGTGCCATGAAACATTCCAGTGGAGATATCAAACCAGCAGTTAATTATATGAGTATGGATTGGTATTCAATAGCTCAGTGTTACGTGCAGTAGGTCCATCATGATCCACTAACACCAATTTGAGAAAATTCTCCAAATTAATTTGTCAGACTAAAATAGGTGCCCTCTGGCTTAGCTAAAGCCACATCCCTGAGGAGAGGATAAGAGTATAGACAAGAGAAAATGTTCTGGTGTGAGGTACTGACCCAGAATGGGGTACCTGAAATGGGTAGATAATATAGTTATATTTCCTATAGAATCAGGGCAGGAATAAATGGGCCCAGTAATCTGTTAGGGAGGAGCAAAGAATCATGGGCTTGAAATTGAGAAGCTTTTTCCTTGGTGAAGAAACATTGAGATCAAACTTCACCTGCTTTAGAAGTTAACCTGGGCTGTCCTTGACTCAGACATGATCTAAGGATCCATGGCAGATTTTTTTTTCTCCCCATAGTAAACCATAAAGATATTTTAAAAATTAGGACTGTTGATGTTTCCTTTTTAGTAATCAGCTGTATCTTGAGGAAAGCTGCTTGTTCTTTTTATTACTTAGGCTGAAAATAAAGTGTGAATTGGTCATCTGTGGTATTCATGTCAGATTTAAATTAAATTCTCTGGGTTCAGTTCTATTAATTTTTGCTTCCTTCATTTTTTTTTTGTTAGTAAGATGTTAACCATTTTAGAACTTGAAAGAAAATTATAATGGCCATGATCTTGGCTAATCTAGGTTGACTTTGGCAGCAAGCAGTGTAAATGGAAAACTAGGAAGTATTGGTCATTTATTACTTTAAGAAATTCCAAAGTGGTTCACAAATAGATGTAGGAATGCTTTGTATATTTTTCTTCTGCCTTTTTATATGCAGAAAAATCAGATTTGGGGGCATTTCAAAAATGGTAAAATCTGCTTAGACTGTGGTCAACAAGTACCTCTTGAGGAGAGCTTTTTTCTCTTGGGGTGCTGCCTTCAATCTGATATTCATTTTTGCCGAGACCAGTTGTAAATACCAGCCTGTTTCTGTGAAATGTAACTAGTGTTTGCTCTGGGATGATGGGACAGTCATGTGCTGTTTGTTCTGTCAGTTGCTGTACCCGAGTATGCACAGTACATTATTCAGATCAGCTCACACGAACCAGCTGTCCTAACTCCAGGTGGACTGTTAGAAATCTTTTTACTTACAGCAACAGCTGTGCCACCTGGTAGCTTAAAGAGCAGTAGTTGGATGAATAAACCATTGTTACAAATTCACTTTTTATCTGGTAAACAGTTTGCATCAACTAGCATAACTGAAGATATTTCCAACCTGGTCCGCATTGAAATGATACGAGCCCTGAAAGGCTTTATCTGTGTTATGTTAAATTGTTTGCTTGTTGCCAACACCTATCATTTAAAACACTGAATAAAATCTACATGACAAAATTAGGTTTCTAAAATTTGCAATTCTATTTCCTATGTTATTTGGTTTCTATCCTC
The DNA here is from genome assembly GCA_023783475.1 of Daubentonia madagascariensis. Taxonomy (NCBI): domain Eukaryota; kingdom Metazoa; phylum Chordata; class Mammalia; order Primates; family Daubentoniidae; genus Daubentonia; species Daubentonia madagascariensis. The sequence goes on from JAKFHU010002088.1 coordinate 1,136,401, forward strand.
CAGTTCACAACTATGCCCTTCATATTTTTACATTCTCATGCACAGATTGCTCTAAATACTGTCATTGTTATTTTGAATATATAATAAAACATCCTGAGCTCGGATTATTGCTAAAGAGAAGGATGACTATTTCACTGTTTTCTTATTCTTTGCAAATTAATAAAATAATTCTAAATAACCATGAACAAACATTTCTAAGTGGACCTCTTTCTTTTTTCTTCTTGTTTTTTTCAGGTGCCTATCTTGGCATCTAAGTAGACCTCTTTAGCATAGTATCTTAGTTAACAAGATTCATTTGCTGTCAAACAATACCCACATGTGAAAAATAGGAAAAACAAAACAAAAGCAAGCCCACAAATGAGCTAATAGCCTGTAAAAGGCAATGTGTTAAATCGAGTGGGTTAAATAAGCATCAGTTACCTTGTTTTAAGCTATTAATTTTCTTAGTTTGTGTGTGAATACAGACAATAAAATTGTGCCTCAAATTGTGATTTAAGAAAGTGTTTACCAATAGTACAAAAGGAAACATTAATTATATCCAGGCCAAAACTCTGCATTTTAAAATCTAAAGTAATGGCATTCAAATTCAGAGTGTTTGTCGATTTTTTTTCTCATTCTTAGTTCAAACCTGTCCTATAGGTTACTTATTTTTAAAATTTTTTTATAATCACTAGACATTCTCTAATTATATAGATAGATACAGAGATAAACATTATGAAGGTAAAAGTATATCAACACGCAAATATGTGTGTTTTTATTGATTTTTAATAACTAGCTTTTATAGCTACTATGTTTATATAAACATATCCCTTCTCTATGGAGGGCAACCTGTTTTTTGTAGATAAAGTACCATTTTAATAAACACTACCACTACTTTTAATTAATATATTTATGGATAGCTTTTATCTATACTATTAATATTATAAGGGTATTCCTTTTGTCTAATAAACTCACAGCCTATTTAATAAGATAAGTTGATATCTGTTTGTCTTAAAGTGCTATTAAATTCACTTTAAGAGTATATTAATATGTATTTCAGCTTGGAACAAACGTCATTTTAGTTAAGGTGAATGCTTTCAACTATATTAAAAAAATAAATTTTTTTAATGAAAAACAAAAAATGCACCTCTAAAACACCCTTTTTATTACTTATTAAACGCCAATTTGAGGCTGGGCATGGTGGCTCACGCCTATAATCCCAGCACTCTGGGAGGCTGAGGCGGGAGGATTGCTTGAGCTCAGGAGTTCAAGACCAGCCTGAAGAAGAGTGAGACACCGTCTCTACCAAAAATAGAAAAATTAGCTGGGTGTGGTGGCGCGTGCCTGTCATCCCAGCTACTCGGGAGGCTGAGGCAGGAGGATGGCTTGAGCCCAGGAGTTTGAGATTGCAGTGAGCTATGATGACGCCACTGCACTCTACCTAGGGCAACAGAGTAAGACTTTGTCACACACACACACAAAAAAGCCAATTTGAGGCTGTAAGGTATAATGGAACATACATTAGATGGGAACTCAGGTAATCTTGTTTCTAGCACTGTCACTAACTAGTTGTGTGTCCTCAAAAAAATTAACCTCTCAGAGTGTCAGTGGTATCCATCTGTAGAATGAAAACTTTAAATTATAATATTTTATTTTAAAATTGTATTTTCACGAATCACTATCCAGATGTGGTTCTGCCTCCCAAGAATATACAATCATATATTGCATATAGGCTAAATGATACATTGTAGATACTCCATTTAGAAAGAAGGAAAGAAAAAGTGATTAATACACTTTGAAAAGATTTATGAGAGAAAACTTCAGAAGAGTTTACTTTAATGCTAATCATATTTTACAATAGTTAACAATGAATAATGTGGGCTTAAGGGAGAATATTTATTTTATACATAATAATTTGACAGTTGGAAACGATCTTTCCCATTGCCTGTCCTATAGCCCCATTTCTCTTTTTAGAGTTAAACAAACTGAGGGCCCTAGAAACTAAGGAATTTGTTAAAGGTCACATGATTTAGTAAAAAATATTCAAGAATACAATCATAGAGGTAGGACTTCATGTGACCATTTGTTCCAGGTCTGTGAGATTTTTGTGTTCAAAAATTGCCTGACCCAATGCATTGTTCACATACTAAGAAATCTTCATCAAATGCTCTTCATGATGTCGGAATAAAAAACACTCAGAGACAACTTTAGGATTCATTTGAAGAATCAGTTAAGCTACTCCAGAATTTGGACAGAGTAAAGGCTTGATGACTTCATTTCCACTCTTAAAGATATTGCAATAGAACTAGATGTTCTTAAACATATGTTCAAAAAAGTTAGGAAAAATGGCATACCCTTGCTAACTGAAAAGAATTATTGGGAGGTCTTTGAGAAAGTCCTAGATGTCCTCTTTAGATTTCTAGCTACATGCATTAGCAAGTAGCTATGTAATAATTGGGAAAAGTTTCAATTATCACAACATGCTTGTGAAAAGAAATAGAAATAGCAAAAAAAAAAAAAAAAAGGGAAAGTTACCAGAACCAACCAAACAAAAGAAAGACATTTAGAACTTGCACTAGGAGAAAAAGATCAATTCTGTGTGATTACTAATCTCAAGAAGGGTGACAAAATTCTTATTGCTTATCTTGAATGAAGCTAAGGAATGTTGGCATTAATGTAAAATTATGTTTCTTAATGCCCTTTCTTTTGTGACTGTGCTAATAACATTCTTTGATTCCATCATATAATACTGCTCAGAGCAGCAACTTAAAGCAGAAAGGTGTAAAGTGAGGAATTTTCAGCTTCATTTTATTGACTCATCTAGCCATGAATATTTTAGAGGGAAATTTCCTCTTGTTCTACTGATATTTGGAAAGGGTATAGGAATTGCTGCCTGGGGATACAATAGCTTACTTACCCCCAGTCAAGCAGGAAGAGGTATTTATTGACTAAGCCTTGTGCTAGAAACAATAAATCCATAAGCAACAGTGCTGTCATGAAAAGTCTTTGTGCTCTTCAGTTATTTAAAATTATCTCCTCCTGTTTCAGGGCTGGCTTTGCTCTTGGCAAGGTGGGTAAATGTGTGTATACAAAGACACACACACACAAAATTTTAGATCAACAAGAAAGGACTTTTAGGACAGAATGAAATATACATATATATATATGTGCTATTAACTTTTAATACTCTAGTTAAAGTTTCCTTCTTTCAGTTTAGGTCCTTGTAACTAACTTGAGTGCAAATATGCTGGGTGGGTTAATAGTGGAAAGCATTATCAGTATTTTATACCTAAGACTAATGCATTTCAAATGCCTCTTTAAGATTAGCTTTTCGCTAAAACCAGTAAGAGAAACCATGAGAAATTATTTGAAAAAAGAGTTAAGGTACAATGCAGAGGAAGAGCGAGGGCAAAGATGAGAAAGAATGGATAGATATGCTAATGGAAAAAATGTACGTGTGACATAATGAAAAGATACCAGAGTGGTGAGCTCCATAGATAGCCAACAATGGCTGTGTGAACATGAGCAGATCCTTTAACTTCTCTGATCTTCAGTTTTCTCAACTGTAAAATGGGAATTATGATTTTTAATAAAGATATTTACCTTGCAAGTTTGTAAGAATAAATAAAACCTAAAATAGTCCATGGCATAGGGTAGGGACATGATATATATTAGTTTCCCTTCCTATTTTTCAACTTGCCTAAGAGTAGTCATATATTCATCTATGAAACAGAATGGACAGTATAATTGAGTAGACTTTGGACTTACTTAAGAAAAGTAGAGTTATTAATGTTTATAAAAGACACTATTTCCATATACTTTGTAAATTTTGTATTGGCACTCATTCACATTTACTGATACCATTCATAGCTCCCCTCTATTAATTTTTTTTTAAGTGAGTCAATGAGACATGTAAGAATGATTAAAGTTGTCAAGGTTAGTAAAACATGGATAAAGAGCCCAAGTCAGTATCCCTTCAACTGGATCATAGGGTCATTGTTATTTTGTGTGTATGTTTATGTGCATGTGTGCGTGTGCACATACATGAAGTAAAATAGCTTCTTCAAAAAAGCAGTGTCCCACATAATCAAACCAAATGGACAAATGAGTAAATTAATGAGTAAATACATACATAAATAGACAAAAGACATTATGCGTAATATATATAAATTTCGCTCAGCTGCTGAAATCTCAATAAGCTGGCACATATGGACACATTTTATTTGTTTTCTTCTGGTTGCCTTATGAAAAATGAAGGTTCTAAATCTAAATGTCTCAAAACACTGGAATGTTGAACTCAGTTGTGAGAGAGATACAGAGTTACAGCCATGCATGAGGAATTATACGTAACGCAAAAAACAAAAAACATTTTCTGTATGCTGCTGTGTGACCTGTGAAAGTGTGGAAGTGCCCATCAGAGTGTTAAGCACATATGGCAGGGAGGATAAAAGGTTGAGAACCCTTAACAGTTACTGTGTGGAAGTGTCTAGATAATATACTAGTGCTGATGGGTTAGCAATGTCTTACAGAGACGCATTCTAGTTTGGTTAAAAGGATTTAGAGTATCTCTTGACCCTAGAAACTGTAATCCTATAGTTACTATTGAAAGTAATAATTATTATTTAAAGATTAAAAAACAACTCTCTCGATAAGCACGTTTAATTTAGATGGAAGTTAGGCATTAGGCATTTTTTTTGTTACCTAATAGATTTATATAATTATTCTTAAAAATATGATAGGACACAGTCTACTAGTTAAAATTTAAAATTTCTCAAAAACAATATCAAACAATAGAAATATAAGAAATATGCATGTCATGAGACAAAAGTTCAACTATTTATCATTCAACTAAAAAGTAAATTTTAGGGCATGATGTATTTAAAAGGGCATTTAACACTGTATTTGATTTATTTGCTGACACTTGCCTCCTCTGTAACCTCTGGTGTTTGAGTCCAAGTTAATCATACAGTGTCCCAGTGATATGGCCACTGAATTAAACTCAATTCTATCTATCACCCTTACAAGTCCCCCCACCAGGAACAAACTCCATATCACCTGCCAGTTCATAACACTCCGCTTTCTATCTCTGCCCTGCTGACAGTAAATCGCCAGCTAATTGAACAGATGCACCCAGTGCGTCTTCCAAAAGATCCACAAAGCTGGACTTTGATGGACAGCAGAAAGTGGCATGATGAGAAAACAAACGCTTTTTAACTGAGAGCAGTGCTTTGTTCTGCTTAGAACTTTAAGGTCACTCCAGCTCAATTTGACTGCTGTGAGGATCTTAATTTTTACTCAACCAATTTACTTGCAGCTGTCGTTCTTTCCAATATTAAAAGTTCAGCCCTTCAAGTATGGGGAACTGAGAGAGAAAAAATGAGAAGAGCTTGTTACAAACTAAAAACAGCAAAAACAAGTAAAATCTGGCTTGGCTCTGAAGTACAAAAAGTTATTTTCAAAGCTTATAAATTATGACATAGTGATTAACATGTAATTTAAATATATTTAAACAACAATTATATCACATTTCCAGCCCAGCTAATTGGCCTCACAGATGTTCCCTTGGAGCTGTGTTGCCCTTCCAGGGGGAAATGAATGAGGTGCTTTTTATCATGGAAAATAGATAAAAAAGCAAACTGAAAAAATGGAAGCAGAAACATAAAAAGCAGCCAGTAACCCTAAAAACAATGAATGCTAAACGCGTTTGCTTTGCATTTTTTCCATTTTAATGCTGGAAACAGGGAAAAGCATGACAACGCTCCTGTTACTGTGATGCTATTTGGCTGTATGTCCAGATATAGAATTGGCAGGTTGCTGACTGAAAGACTTGTCAAAAGCAGGGACAGTGGATGCATTCTAATAGGGCATGGCCTTGCTTCATGTCTTGGTACAGACTAACTGCAGGAGGTCCAGTTATTTTTAATACAACACCTTTACAATTGAAGGCATTCTAGCCTAGATAATGAATATAGATAATAAACTGTTTTCTGATGAAGAATGACTTGTGAGTTATTCCTTTGATCATTTATCTCTCAAGTTTTATAAAACACAAAATGTGCAATCAATATTAGTTCCTTAGGTGAACATTCTAGTCGAACATTACCCAGTACAGCAACTCTTGCAAGGTAAGGGGTGAAAGAGACACTGCTAATCACAAATATTTTGGAATACCTTGCCTTCTAATATAGAATCATAGAATGAAATAAATTCACGCTAGCCTCGGTCCACTCCTTCCTTTTCTTATAATAATCTCAGGCAATATTTGATAGTACAGTGTAAATTCAAAAAGGCCAGTGGCCATGTCTTTCCTAGTGCATTGTGGTATCTCTAGCATCTACCGCTCTATAACAGTGCCTGTGGTTCATTGTGGAGATTTAATACATATTTGTTTAATACTTGCTAAATAATTGGTGTTTAATGATGAGAGTAAGGCCAGTGTTTGTGTTATGATAAAGTTTCACCAGGCAGTTGCTGTATCTCTTGTACAATTCCTCTATTTTACAACTCACTGGACTGTATGGAAAATTCCTCTCTCAAATTTCATGAACAAGGGTATTTGATTTCATGTATTTCTAAAAGATAGCATAATATGCCCATATTTAAGATGATTAGAGAACAAGTAAACATTTAAAAATGCCTCTTTGATGAGTAGCTTTGGCATCTTGATTGCTTGACTTTACAAATTCAATTTAGCAGATGTGGATATTTAAATTTGATATAGCCTTTACATTTATATAATAGTGTGGAATTTATAAAGATAATTTATATATATTATCTTACTTTATCTTCACTAAGAATAAGTAGAGAGGCCAAGAATGAAAATTAGGGGTCTGAGATGTTTCATGATTAACCAAATTCATACTACTTGTAATTGGAACTGGAGCCCAGGGCTTCTAACAGGTCATAAAGCAATCTGTCTGTTGTATAATACTACCTCCTTTGCATTGCGTGTTAAATATATTTCTAACTTTTTGTTGTTGTAATCTTTTGAGTGTTGTTAGTTCAGTTATTGGAGAAGAAAATAGATAAATATTTTCTATGCCATCATAGTTGTGGCGGAAATTAAGATGTAAACTCACTACAGGGGTTCAGAACTTGTCCCTTGATTAGTCCAATGGACTAAGTTAGTTAAGGGAAATTACATTATCCAGCTGTGATTGGTTTACATTAAATAGTTAATCTCCATGGGACCATATTCTTCTTAGATTGCTTTATGAATTTCTAAATTATAGAAATATTCACATGGAATAATATTTAGCTATGTTTCATATAAAACATGTAGGCATCTTAGAAGTTTATTTTAGTCATTTCTGTTCACTTAAAGCTGGAAGGTACAGAATGCAAGCTTCAAAAAATCAGCTATTTGGCCTGTATTATTCATTATTCCCAGTGCCTAGAAAAGTGCCTGGCACATAGACAGTGGGTTCTCAAGAAATGTATTTTTTTAATGAATTTTTTATTAAGAAACAAAGTTTGTATTCATACAACCCTTTCTCCTTACCCTAAGGAACACTGTTCTTAATATTTTATGGTATTTTTATATCCACCTTCACTTAGTCCATAAGATGGAGTGTTAAGCTATAAAAATATAGATGTCGTTTTGTTGTTTCTTTGACTGAAATCTGGCTTTGACTGATTCTAAATATTAATACATAAAAGGAATCTAAATTGTGTTTCCAGGAAAGAAATTGATTTTCCAAATTTTCTGCTGTTTCTTAACTTAAAAAATAAAAAAGTAAGACTGAAGACAAAATAGTATATACCTTTTTATAAGAAGAGGCTATAAAGTTGACCCTTTGCCAAAATAGTGAAAAATAAGTGCAACTTAATAGCAAAAATCATTCCAGGCAAATTGAGGTCTACTTCTAGCTCCTTCTAGACGTGTTTCTTCTTATAAGAGAAAAGTTAATACTGTGGTATCTGGCCATTTCAGTCATTTGACATGTAAAGACAGAAACTTTTTCATTTACAGCTGTAGTTAGTTAATACCGCTTTTCCTTTCCTCGGGGTTAATCAAAGGAATGTTTATTGTTGACTTTTTTTATCTATTGAAAAATTTTACTTTTTCTGTGTGATTTTTCTTTTCAGGGGTTGAATTAAAAGATTTAATTTTCTCAAAACACATAAATAAACTTGCTCGTAGTCAGAATGAATACAATTTTGCTGTTTAGGAAACTTCACTGTTGTGCACGTTTTCCCCTTTGGTTCATACAACTCGTGGCTTTTCTTTTCTTTTCTTTTTTTAAGTTTTTTCATTCATATTGCCTCTTATTATATCCATCATTCCATTTTTCTTTCCTATTAGAGTGAAATTGGACACAGCCCTCCTCCTGCCTACACCCCCATGTCGGGAGTAAGTATTTCACAATCAACCTTCATCTTTTAGGATTTTTGGTCTTTGCTTACCATGTTTCCCCTCTCTTGTCTCTGCATAATTTTTTCATTTTGCCTTTGCCAACAGTGAGTTAAGAATTTGCTGTAGATTGTGTAGCTGCTTTTGTAGATGTGTTTTATCTCAGTAGATAATCCAAAGTTCAGATATCATGCATCAATAGTAGCGTTCAGTTTTTATCTGAAGGATTTATGTGGGCTCATAAATTACATTTCTCGGTGGAGGAAGGTTATCTTTACTTCCATGATTATAGGTCATATACTAAAAAGTCAGAATTTCAGTGATGATTCTCTGGTTAGGTACTGGAGACTCAAACTCATAGTAACCACAGAATAGAAGGCCATAAGAAAATAGCACCATTCAAAATATTATATGTCAATGTACTTCTATGCTTAAAGACAACTGTCTACAATTAGTGATACTGCCATTTGTCATAAGAATTCACTTTGAATTTTATATTAAAAATAGGCAATTGTGGGAAAAGGACATCAAATACTTTTTATTAGGTCACGTTTCAGTTGGTTAGCAAAATTAAAATATATACTTCCAAATTATTTTCCCACAATTTACCTTTTAAGAAAAATTGAAATTTTAGGTGTTTCTAGTCTGAAACTCAAATGCATTAGCCACTAGAGAAAAAAATCAATAAATACTATGATTATTTTCTAAAAGACTAACTTTGATATCCTTTTGGTTATTAGCATTCATTTTTTACAACTGTTCCTAACAACAGCTTCTCTCCAAATGTGTTTCTACTATTAACAGAACCAGTTCGTATACCGAGATGGAGGTTTTGCTGCAGAACAAGGAGTGTCTGTGCCCTATAGAGCCACGACCAGCACAATCCCAGAAGCTCCAGTTGCTCAGGGTGCTACAGCTGAGATTTTTGATGACTCCTGCTGTAATGGCACCCTACGCAAGCCAGTGGCACCCCGTGTCCAAGAGGACAGTAGCACTCAGAGATACAGTGCTGACCCCACAGTGTTTGCCCCAGAACGGAGCCCACGAGGAGAACTGGATGAAGAAGGCTACATGACTCCTATGCGAGACAAACCCAAACAAGGTACGCACTGAATATTCAGAAATGTTTGCCATTTGAAGTTCACTTCCATCAAGATAAACAAAGTATGGAATAGAAATTGCTAAACAGCTATACTGTGTAACATTTGTGACCCAGAAAAGGCCTAGGCTACTGCTACTCACAGTATGGTCCCCGAATCAGCAGCATCCACATTATTTAGCTGTTTTTTAGAAATCAGAATCTCAGGCCCCACCTGAATAGGAATCTGGATTTTATTGAAATCCCCAGGTTATCTGTATACACAATCAAGCTTGAAAAGCAGTAGCATAAACACATCTTTATTGGAATGTTTGAATGAAGTAGCATATCACAAGATTTCAGAACCGTTGTTTTATTGGACTTTATTGTGGAGACCATAAAGACTGATATTGTTGGCAAAAGTGTCTGATGCTTTTGATGGCACCAATAAAAGATTTGGCTGATTCATTAAAATGGTGTTATTTAAATAACCTAGTTTATTACAGGAAATTATGGATTTTTGTATGATATTCTTAAAACTTAAAGTTTGGCCTTGTATACACTTATAAGCCTACCATCAAGTCTTGAAAACAATAGTTGGTGGTTTTACAAAGTACAATGATTTTGTAAAGTTAGTAGTAGAAATGTTAAACACCCAAATCAAATAATGTTTCAATTTTGGAAAAAAAGGCTTTTTCCTTCTAAGCTAACAGCATCACAAAACAGAGAAGATGGATGATCTTTATTAAAAAATGATGATCATGTCTCTCAGAGTCTTCAGTGTCAACAGTAAACTGTATTTTAAGACTGTATTAGAGACAATTATGTCCTTTTCTATATGGTTATTTTCACTCCTATAAAATACAATTTAGAGATCCCTTAGTATATAATGTAAATAACCTATTAAAATATACCTGTCTAGACACATATAGAGACAAATATAGATATACTTATAGGTAAAAGTTTTAATGGAATGAAGAGTTGGATGTATATAGTATCCCAGTAGTGACATAGATGGAGATTTTGTGAAGATTTGTCAGATTGCCCCCAAAGCAGAATCCTTTCTGGGAAGATTGTCACCTCAACCATAAAATTTATTCTTCCACATATAACTTCACAGCTATACAAGGTTGCATCAGGACAATAGATAAGTAGATTGCATGGAGAAAAGGTGATATAAGGCTTCTAAGAGAAGAGCAAGTCAGTCTATACAGTTTCATTATAGTATTCTCAGATTTTTATCTCTAAATAGTGAGATCCATTTCTGTGGAAGGTTGTTATAGTCTAACCTAGTCCTCATAGAGTATAGAATTTTAGTATAGATGTTCCCACACTTTCAAGTAAGAAGTTTTAGGAATCTGGTAAGAAAGATTAATTTCTGCCTTCCTTATAAGTTCTTTCATATATTTTTCAAATTAAAGCTTGTTACTAAGAGTAAAGTTCAACCTACTCCTATAGGGACAATAATAAAAATAGTGCCGTAGAACAAGAAGATTATGCAGTAGGAGTTAGAAGATCTGAATTCTACTCCAACACTAATTGTATCCTGCATACATCATTTACTCTCATTTTTCTGTTTATGAAGCTGAAAAAATAAGGCTTGTACTTCCTTTTTCACAGAATTGTAAGGATGAAATGATAGTGTCTTTTAAATTATTGAACCATAATTCATATATATGATAGTGGACTATTCATTACTTAATTATATCTAGTATACTTAAATTCAGGGAGAAATAACCTTGTCTTGATGGGATTTTTCTTTCTATATCTTAGGCTAAGTATAGGGGATAGAAAGTTTGTTTCAGAATGGTGACATCTCAGCAGAGAATTGTGTTTTCTGTATGCCCTGACTCTAAACTAGCAATAGCTTAGGTTTTTGTGTATATAGTGAAAGAGAGGACAAAAAGAGGGTCTATAATATGTGTGTGTATATATGTGTATATGTAGTCTGTATAATGGGCATAGAGGTAGAATTAAGCTTGAAGAGAGCAGCACTAATTATCAGCACTATTTTTTTATATTTTAGGCCAATACCTATACTAGATAGATTTGTTAGATTGGACCATATGAAATAGGCACTAATTGACTGGTTTCAATGTACAAAGTAGCTATTTCATATAGTTTGCTATTTTGTGATTATGATTGGCCCATGGAAATAACTGTTATAATTATACTTTGTTAAGCAGAAGTGTATGTAATGTCAAGCCAATCAACTAGAGGCATATTAGATATCTGTCAGATTTGTTTTATTAGTTGAGTTTTCTCCTTAGATGCTTCCTTTCCCATGTATAAAGGCTTTCTGTGAAGCACCTCCAATCAAATCCTTGTTACCGGTATAGGTATTTATAGCAAACCATACAGACTAAAAAACACTATTCCTTTACTTCACCTATTCATCTTGGCATGGAATTAAACTATAGACCCTTTGGTTTTCCATTATTCTTTATAAAAATTATGATTTCTCTATATTTAAAGGCTATTTAACCCTGAGAGGTAGTTTTATTTTCTAAAGAAATTACTGATTTTTAGGAAACAAAAACATTTAAACAACTGGCCCAATCAACATGCAGAAGAGAAAAATCCATTTAGAAGGAAAGAACAATCTAGGAGATAGGAATTCTGTTCCTGGCCTTGTTGGTGGCTTGTTTTGTTGTTAACATTTTTGGCCCACTTACTCTTTTATTTCTATGGCAATAGTAATCCACAAATAGTTGTGAGAATTCGTGAAAACAAATCTGTGGCTTTCTTGTTCTAGACAAAGAAATTAACTATTATATATAACTTTAGTATGATTAACATTTTCCAGAAAGTAGATGTTGGCTGATATTTTTTTATTCCTTCAGAATACCTAAATCCTGTGGAGGAGAACCCTTTTGTTTCTCGGAGAAAAAATGGAGACCTTCAAGCTTTGGATAATCCTGAATATCACAATGCTTCCAATGGTCCACCCAAGGCAGAGGATGAGTATGTGAATGAGCCACTGTACCTCAACACCTTTGCCAATGCCTTGGGAAATGCTGAGTACCTGAAGAACAACGTACTGTCTGTGCCAGAGAAGGCCAAGAAAGCGTTTGACAACCCTGACTACTGGAATCACAGCCTGCCACCTCGGAGCACCCTTCAGCACCCAGACTACCTGCAGGAGTACAGCACAAAATATTTTTATAAACAGAATGGACGGATCCGGCCTATTGTGGCAGAGAATCCTGAATACCTCTCTGAGTTCTCGCTGAAGCCAGGCACTGTGCTGCCTCCTCCACCCTACAGACACCGGAATACTGTGGTGTAAGCTCGGCTGTGGTTTTAATATGGAGAGACACGCCCACTCCAATTTCCACACCCTCTCTCTTTCTCTGGTGGTCTTCCTTCTACCCCCAAGGCCAGTAGTTTTGACACTTCCAGGAGGAAGATATAGAGAGGCAATGACAGTTATGTGCTTATCTAACTTGAACATTAGAAGGAAAGACTGAAAGAGAAAGACAGGAGGAACCACATTGTTTCTGCATTTCTCTGCATAGGGTGGTCAGGAGAATGGAACAGCTAGAGAAGGACCAGAATATATCAGGCAATACTACCTGCTGTCAAGCTAGTTCTCACCTTTTTCTTTTTTTCTTTCTTTCTTTCTTTATCCTTTTTTTTTTTCTTTTAATGCACATGATTGAAACACCCACACGATCTGTTCCTATCTGCGGGAACTGATTTGTGCATATTCAGCATCCCTGGAAATCATAATAAAATTTCCATTAGAACAAAAGAATAACCTTTTCTATAACACGATAGTATCTGAGATTGAGAATCCAGTTTCTTTCCCTGACAGCTTCTATCCTGGCAAGTAAGAATGGCCAACCCATCTCCCATAAATTTTAAAATTGTAACTGCTAATTGTGTTTGTAATGCTTTTTTGTTCTTTCATTTTGTTTTGCTTTGGCCTGTTCCTTTATATTAGTCTCTCCCCTATTTTTGGCTTTAATTTTTAATTGCAAAATGTTTACATCAAAGCTTCTTGACAGAATTTAAGTAAGAAATATTTTAATATGGTGAAATGGCCACTATTTCAAATATACAGTCTTTAAAATTAGAAGGGGAGGCCAAGGTACTTGTCAAATACAACATCAAGTCTAGCTTTCATGTTTCACACTATTGAATATATCTCCCTTTTTTTTCACATTCATCAATATTTTCTTCTCTATAAATGACAGTACTTGACAGGCAGATGTTAATCTTAAGAGTAGAAGGGAAACTGAAGTACAGTTCTATGTGGTTCAAGAAAACTACTGACACTTTTAGAGGTGGTACAAGTGGGGAATCCACTGAACTGGAAGAAACACACTGGATTGGGTATGTCTACCTGGCAGATACTCAGAAATGTAGTTTGCACTTAAGCTGTAATTTTTTTTGGTTCATTTTCTGAACTTCATTTTGGATTTTGAATGAAGCAATATGGAAGCAACCAGCAAACTAACTAACTTAAGTACTTTTTTAAAAAAGAGTTAAGATAAAGACTGGAAATGCCAAACCAAGCAAATTAGGACCTTGGAATGGTATCCGGGGATTATGGTGGGAGGCCAGCACATTATCTACATATGATATCACATTTGCTACACAAGGAAATTTGTTCAGTTTGTATACTCCATAAGAAGGAATACAAGTAAGGATTGGCTTGAATTCTATGGAATTCCTAGTATGAGACTCTATTTATATTAAGTAGAAGGTAACTCTTTGCACATAAATTGGTATCATAAAAAGAAAAACACAAACATTCAAGGATTATGGATAGGTCCTTGGGTCAAAAGTTGTAAATCAATGTGAAAAATCTTCTCATGCAATTATTTTATTATCCAACATGCTGATCTTTTGATAGTTCATATAATAACTCCTTTTCCTCACACACGGCATCCTGGTTCTAGAAACATCTTTACTATGTATCATTTTGAAAGAATACCTGCTGAGTGAAGATGAATGATGGGAACAAATGACAGGGATAAGTCTCCAGGAAAAGGGGGCTTCATATCAATAATAAGGAAAGTTGGCTCTAGGTCTCTCTTTTCTAGGAATTCCTGCCCCAAGTCATTTACATATTTTTAAAAATATTTTTTTCTAATGTTAAAATATTGGGACCAAATTAGTCAGTAGCAAAAGTGAAAGCAATCAAACGAAAAATCTCCTCTATTGGTAAAGCAGGGAGAGTTTAGAGAAAAAAATCCAAAGTCTATGTTTCTGCCTATTTTGGAAAAGTAAACCATCCATCCATCCAAACCACATTTATTCAACTAATATTTATTTAGAGTACACTAAAAGCACTGCATTGTGTGGGTAACACCTAAATAAAAGGAACACTTTCCCTGACTTCAAAATTTTACAGTCTAGAAGGTTTAATTGGAATGACATTTTAATGTCTCTGTGAGTTCAAGGAATCGGATTGCATAGACTATTTTGTGAGTAGCTACCATATAATCAGTTGTTTAGTAGGAGATCTCCTGTGAACTCATTTGGGACGTGAATTAAACATCCTTCAAGTTATTGAAGTTGACAAATAGGATAGTTTCAATGTTATCATCAAAATACAAACTGGTCTAGAAGGATATTGCATCACCAGCTAATTGGCTTATCTGGATTCTAACTTCCTCATGAAATCAACAGCAAATGGTGGTCTTTGGCTAAGAACCTTGAGGGCATTGGGGTTAGTTTCTTGCAAGCTATGAGAAGTGAGGCAAGCTGAGTGTGGTGGAGTAGGGGAGGGGTTTGTGAGATCCCTTCTAGTGAAGTTCAACCACAAACATCCCGGGGTTAAAGATACAGAATGATTCAGGGGCCACAACCTAATAGCTCAGAGCTCTCTCACCCACTCAGAGAAGTCTCCAGGAAAAGGGATCTCATATCAGTACGTATGAAAAAATTGAATATAAGCCTCCCTTTCTAGATAAATCCACACTGAGGCATAACTGATAGTCCCTTTTTGGATACTGTACCTTGACTTTTTTTTCTGATTTACAACATTCATATGTATTCTACTGGGATATAGAAAACAGAATCATTTATTTTGGAGAAGGAAAAAAAAAACTTTTAACTGTTAATGTAACAAATATATTTAGTGAATATAGTCTCCTTCCTAAGAACACAAGACTCTTACATGTCAGGTAATCTCCCACTTTTGCAAGTATAATCCAAAATGACCCAAAATGCTTCACAGTCGCACCACTTCATCATTCCTTGTGAATGATTTATGTAGTATATACTTATTTCAGTTGTTTGGGGGGTTTTTGGTTTTATTTTTGTCCCCCTAGGAAAACATATTTGAGTGTGTTTAAGAGGGAGGAAAAAAAAAAGAGTTTCATTTGTTCCAGAGAATAACTTATTTAACCCAGTAGAGTACAATTTTAAAAATGCCAGTTAAAGCCCTCAGAGTGCTTTGGAATAGCAGATTCCAGAGGCCAGTTGTATCAATGGAAATATGCAGAATCAATTATGTAAATTTGAGAAAATTAAAATTGCACTGACTGTATTTTTTAAATCACCCCATTTGGTACATCCTATCTTGGAGAATCCTATTTTCAAGCATGGAAAAACTTTGTAGCTAAAAGTTGTTTAAAGAAGTAGTCCTTAAGCAGGTGAGAATAGATAGCCTCTAAATCAGAGTAGATCCGGAACCACAAAGCATCTGCATCACGAAGAGGACTACCCAGCAGCTCTTGGTTTTCTGAATTATATTAGTAGTACAGGTTAGGATGACAGTCCTTTCTCCAGGAACATTCTTAAAATAGCATGAAAAACAATGCAAAATTCAAATTCTGTTAAAACACACAAACTAAAACAAGAGATACTTTCTTTGTAGATTGGGAAGAATGACTGAATATCTATAACTCGAGAGAAAAAGTAGTGTTCTTCTAAGTGTTCTAATGTGTGTGCTAATACCTTCTGAAGGAAGGACATGGCATGAAGATTATGCACATTTCCAATGCTAAGGAAAAATCACTACCAGGAATGTAAGGCTCTGGTGCTAGATGAAGTTGCAGAAACTATCGATGTGCTTCTTGAAGTGGCAAAAATAAAAAGACAATTAAAATTGTTTAAGCCTGACAGGGAAGGATGTAAATACAAGTTTCTCTAGAGCTATCTAACTTTTATTTCAAAACTTGGATTATTCATCCATCTGTAATTGTTGATTATTTAACTAGTATATGTAGTTCATAAGGTAATAGAAAAGGTGATCATGAAAGCATGTATATAACTGGACAGAACCATGATACTACTATAAAATGTAGATTTAGTTAGGTTATTAAATGTTAAATGATTTTAATATTATTAAATAAATCAAACTAGAAAACTAACCACAAGTATAATGTAACGAAATAAAATGCAGGATATGAAAATGTAGGATGGATTTTGCATAGCAAAAAAATAAGTTTGCCATTTAAGATTGTTATTGTTGAGTTTAGCTGAAAGTAGGTATATACGGTTCCGCTTGTGAAAACTTGCTTTAAATCATTACAGTTAAAATTTTTTCTCATTCTCTTATTCCCTTATCACTTTTTAAATGTATTAAATGTAAAGAGAATTTTTTTTTTAGTTGGTTTTGCAAACACCACCTTGTAGAATTTAACAGGCAAATATGTTACATGACTTTAAGTAAAAGGTCTTCAAAATGAAGTAAAGGAAATGTAAATGTTCTATTACCTTATGCAGAGACAAAAAATGAGTGGTGTCATTTAGTAAACAAACAAAATATATTTAATTTGTGACATGTCCTTTCTTTTCCCACAATGCCCTCTTGCCTCCAAAAACAACAAGGAATAACAATTTTCTGATAAATAAATGCTAAACCAAGAATTTCAAACTATTGTATTACCATTCGTTTGGACTCTAGTTATTAGAGTGATGATTTGTTATGGGGCAAATGAGAAATCCAGGTATACAAGCTTCTAGTCGTTAAAAAGCCAGGTAAACTAACTTCTGCTATATATGCTATGGACAGAGAATCCTGCTGTGCCTCTCTTTGTGTACATGGACTTTGATGTGTGTCAGTTTGAAGGACAGCCTTGTACTCATGCAGACGTATAAAGGCAGATTGTGTCTCCTGGTTGCCATTTGCTTAAGAACAAATGACATTATACAGGTGTAGATCAGGTATAATTTTTAAGGATCATTATCAATGGAGACTTTATTGTTACTGATACTACAATGGGGCCAGCTTTTATATTTCTGGGTAGAATTAGTATAATTTTACTGATCCCAGAGATTTTTGCAAGAGGAGTTCTCTCTGTAGTTGCAAACATGAAGCTGTTGTGGGCACTGTGTTAGGCCAAGGAACCCTTGTGTTTATATGGGAAAATACCTTTTAGCACCACAGGCTGCTTTGTTCTTTTTATTAAAAGTCTTTCTAAAATAGAAATTCAGACACTCTGTTCAAGTCCCACTCTGTTCAAATCCCACTGAAAAATGTAGGATATGTCACTTTTGCAGACCCCTGCCTCATATCATTTCCAGCCAGGTGATATTTTGGGCAGAAGAAAATGCTTCTATAGTCATGAGCTACAAAGACTCTAAGCTCCAATTTCATGGGGGTATTCACATGCTTCCCCTGGAAAATACTCTTTGACAGTTAGCTTTGCAAGTCAGTGATTACCTTGTTAGGAATCACAGAAAAATTCATTTCTCTCTGACCTTTAGAGGAAAATAACACCCTTCTTTTTTTTCTCTTTGACAAAACTTCCCCTGTTTTCTTCACTTTCTACCACCCTAGTTCAAAGTGACCCTCTCTTAAGCCATAGTGCATCCCACGCCCTGATTTGTGAAATGCTGACTTGGCCTTTGTCCTCAAATGCCTGATTTTTTCATAAAAGAGCCTAGCAATGTGGACATTGTTTCAAATATTAATCTAATAAATCACTGCATAGAGAATAATTTATGATATTAAAATTATGTTTCTCCATGAAGATAAATTCTCTATGTCTGTCTCTATAAGAATTTGAGGCAAGTTAGCCCTGTGATGAATCTTGAAACTCACATATGTGCACATACCCTTGATAGATCTCAGATTTAATCTTTCCATAAAAACTCTACATATAAGTGAGAAGTTATTTTTGTCGGCAAATTAATTAATTTACTTTATTCATCTTACTTTATTCCTGATAGCAAATATTTTAGTGCTGCTGTATTTTTTTTCCCAAACGAGGAGTCTTATTATCATAAAGATGAAGGCTGTTCAGCTTTGAGAACCATCCGCAATTCTTTTTTGGATCATTCATCCATCTAACAAATACACAAAGAGTGTGGTTTCACTTTAATGAAAATCCATGTTTGTCTAATAGAATGCCATTCTTTCTCTACTTTTGCTCTTTAAGGACATTTTTCTTTTAATGCTCTAGTGAGCATTCCCCATATCATGAGAAGTGGTTATATTTGTACAAATATACAAAAATATAGGAAAACAAAGTTTCATCCCTGTAGGCAATAGTCTAACTTGTCCAAACCACTTTGCCTTTACTGCTATTTTTATCCCTAACGTGTAGATGTTTCCCCCAGGCTGTAGCTCTTTTGAAGGAAATCAAATCATACCTCCTATATATGGACATAAACCTGGATTTCAAGTATCATTTTCAGATTTTTCAGTTAATGGGGGGTTGTACGTTTTCCCTTAACATAAGATCATTTTCCTGTATATTTCTGGATCTCTCAGGGGCTGGGAGGGGGGAGTGAGGGGATTACAACCACAGCACTCCAAGAACCCTTTTGGGATTACTCCAGTAATCAACTACGGAAGTTATTTTCTAAATGTAGATATGTAAGCTGTTCTTTTAAAGTAAGGTACTTTGAAATATGTAGCATAAACTGGTACTGCTGTTAAATGGGTCGATTATTAAATTGAGCAGCTGTGTGAGGGCAGCTAACTTTGAATGCACATCTCACTGGCTGGTGTGTCTACTTCTCATGTTGGGAGCACCAGGGGTTGCATTGCTGCATGTTGAAACTACATTTTCACATGGTATGACTAGGTCATCTCTTTCTTGAGCACCACTGTGACAAGATCAAATGAAAATGAGATCAACGTGCAAGACAATTCATAGCACAAAAAAAATCATGTTAAATCCTCTCTTAAGAACTCATCTCATGCATCAGAGTAGTTTACCAATATAAGTTTGGGTGAGAAAGGGAGACACTTTATTGAAAAGGCAGAGGCTTAAGGTATTATAAACCTTTGTATCCATTTCCTTATTTTCCTAACTTGTAAACAGAAAACAAGCCCTCTCTCTTGTGAAGTATCTTCAAAGGACAGGGGTGCAAAAATATCTTGCTGGTAAGCCATCAATGTTTCATTTAAATCCAAGCATTCAAAGTTAGCTGCCTTCTTGAAATAAACAAACAAAAAATACTACTGTATGTTTGAAAATGTGAATAGTATTTTTATAGCTTGTTAAAGACATGGCTAGTTGCATTTGTAAATAAGGATAATGTTGCTTTGATTTTCTTTTGTGGACATCTTTATTTGGAACATAATTGTCTTTAGGGTTGATTTGTATATAAGTAATTGGCTTGTGATTATTTCTTTTTTTGGTTGGAAGTTATCATTTCAACATCACTTGTGATTCTGTGTTCAGCACTATTGTGACGTGTTCAACCTCTGCACTCGCTTACACAATAGGATATGCCAATTGTGTGTGGTGTGATGTTATTTTAATTCTTTTCTATTTTATCTATGAAGGATTATGCACTTAACACATACTAACTTTTTTAATGTTAGGTATATTTTTAGTATAATTTCCCTTATTCTTTCTTCTCCTCCAATCCTGTACCCATTCTCCCATTTTCTTTCCTTTCCGCAATTTATGTTGTTATTTGAGAATGGGGGAGAAACAGTATTTTAAGTTTCTGTAATTAGGCTTTTCAGTTAGTTCTCAAGGATTCTCTTTTGGCTCTTGGGAAAGAATTGTACCTGTACAAGGCAATCATAGAATGCGAACTGCTTTGCCTCATTCCACACTGATCATCCCAGCTGAACAATTTGAAAACTGTTCTGCCTTTTTGTTACATGAATCTGTCAGAAATATATTTTTAATTTAATATAAATGAAATTCAATAAAATATGAAACAAATGTTCTCTTCTGTGTCAGAAATTTGTTATAAGAAAAACCAATTGGGGAAGAAGAAAAATTTTTCTGGGTTTAATAATCTGAAGATGTAAAAATGGGCTTGTTTTTGTTCATATTTATGAATATCATTAATTATTCCTCAGAACTCTTTGATTGTTTGGAATGTGATACGTTCCATATGTTTTTACCATCCAGTGCATATGCCTATTGATGTGTACAGACTTACTCATCTGTGCAGACTATGCTTAATTAACAGACTATGGTTTGTTTCTTTGGGAATAAAAAGAAATTATAAAATATTTTGTAGGAGGTATCCAAATAACATTAATATTTTTATAATTTTTTTCTTTCTGCCCTCATTGCAGTTTATAAAATGGCTCCTGGCAAACCTTTTGTTATAAAAAATATCAAATGTCAGCACTATGCTTACAAGGAGGGGGGGAATGAGGCCTTAAATAGTCAATCAACTGACAAATGACTTAAGACAGGCCCTCTGAACAGCGTAAGAGTGATTTCAGAGACATTGATGACATGAGCAAGATCCTCGTTCAACATTTTCTTATTATAAATTTTCTATTTTAAATATCACTTATAACCCCTTCATACCTCCAAAGTGTAAGAATTTTAAGAGTCCAATAACTTCTTATTGGAGATTCTATTATTATTTCAAACTACTGTGTTTATTTGATTACATATGATGTCAAATGAGTCAGGGGACAAAAACCCTATTTTCAACATGGTAGATTGGACTAAGTTCTCTTAAATTTGTCCAGTTATGGGACTTTAAAGATCCTGTTAATAACACCTCCTGCTATCAGCATGTACGTGCACATATACTCTCCCTTGGATGTTTTGCCCCTTTCATCCAAAATCATTGTCATTTTGTTGTGTTCAGGGTGAGATATGTCAGGACACTATGCATTTGGAACAATTGATGGACTAAGGAAGAGGGAGAAACAACTTGTGTTCCTAATGCTTTAAGGCACAGTTGAAATTTCCAGTGGTACCATGCTAGCTCATAGCAGTTATAGTACTTACTAATTACATAGTGCATTACAATGCATAAACTTATTCTGCATATTTTGGTCCATTTGGCTCACTATACCATTTTGAGCTAGTCTTGGTCATCCATATGAGGAAAATAAAATTAAAATAACAAATCAAGCTGGAGTCATGCAACCATTACTAAGTGATGGTCCTCAACCCTCAATGCTGTATCCTTTGACTTAAGTGTCTTTCTTAGTTAACTGCTTCTCTTTCTCCCTCTGCTAAAGAAGAACCTCATTCTGATGGGAGCATACTTAAAGCTGACACACTGACCCAGTTCAAGACTATGAGTGGTCTTCATTAGTCCCTTGACAACTGCTGTTCTGATACAACTAAAAACTTCACTCCACATTCTCAAACTACCTGGGAGCAACTTACCTATAATGGAGAATCAGGTTCCTTTCATTCAAGAAAGATAAATGCAACATAATCACAAGCAAAAAGATTTAAAAAAAAAATCAACCTACTGATTGTATGCCTTTCCCAGGGTGTTATAAATCTGTTTGGTAAAGACACCACTTATCCCCAGTATATATCAGAGAACATTGCAGATAACTACACCTACCTCTAGCAATGTTATTACATTAATGTTAATAGAGGTGAAATTTCACATAAAGTATCTAATTTGTAAATAACTTACTACATTTTCTAGGATTTACTACAGGCTAAATGGTCACTGGAAACTTCTGAAACACTCACAGCATAGAATCTGATCCTGATCCAATGTCAGAACTTCATTTAAAATGACAATGATGACAGAGAAAAAAATCATGGAGAAGCTATGAGGTAGATAAGGAGATATATAAGAGGTTAGAGGCTAAAATGAATGTCAAAATTCAGATTCTAGCTACTCTCTTCTGCTTTATGCTCCAAGCTCCTGAATTAACAGTTGTTTAACTTTAAAAACCCTGTGGGGGAAACACATATATGCATACATATGTATACATGCGGAATATACAAAGAAATATGTAAAATATTTAAAGACATATTTACATATTGCAGACTGTCATACAAAATCTCTGTTTTTTAAGCACTTTACCACAAGCTCCATAATGTATATCATATAAATTACACTCATAAAAAACTGTAAACAGAGCAGGTGCATAGTTAGCTAATTGTATTTCCCTCCACAGTATTATCAAGCTGCATGATAAACCATGGGGAGCAAAGCCACTAGACAACCATCTTAAGATTAGAAACAGAAGACTGTCACCCAGATAGCAATTTTAAAGCTATAAACAGAACAATTCACCACAAGATAGCAATCAGGAGACTGTAAATCAAATGGTACACAGGAGATATGTGAATGAATATTAGAATACCTGCTCTTGCAAGTTACCCAGAGGTTTTTAAAAGACAAATACCCATCTTGCAAAATATTTCACCTGTTTCTACTTACTTATCTACTTTTCAAGATAAGTAGAGAGCTCTAACAAATGATATAATCAAAGATTTCTGCATCTTTAAGGAACAGAAAAACCAAGCTTCTAAGCATTCAAGACATATCCTATTAGCTGCCCAGTGATTCCTATTGCAAGAGGCATATATATATATCACAAAATACCCTGATCAAATCTTAATATCTCATTTGAGTTATCTTAAACATCATCTTTTTGTATCATCTTTTTCCATGTAGTTAGGGATTTATGGAATCATCCTGCCATCACTTAATATGGAATTATTATATGTGTGGATTTCCAGCCATCACAACAAAAATATTAAAATAACATACATTGATTGGATGCTTTCCATATGTCGACCCTCTGTTAAGCACTTTGTATGCATTGTCTCATTTAATATTCATCACAACCTTATTAGGTACTATTTTCATTTTTTCATAAATGAGAAAAGTAACATTTTAGAAAGATTAAAAAACTTGTCCAAAGTCGCACAAAAAGTGGCAGAACTGGGACACAAATCTACGTGACATCAAAATACTTTATTCTTTATGCTATATTGCAAATACCATATAATATCAATAATTATGTAGCAGTTGTAATTTTTCCCCTCACACATTTAGACTCAGACATGCAATAAATGTAATTTTATTTTTTTTCTTTAACAAAACTTAGTGCCTTTCCCAAATTTCCAGTTTATCCAGAAGTGGAAAACGTAAACTTAGCCATTAAAGATTTCCTGTCGATTGAGAATTCTGTATAATCTGCAGGCCCAAGGAAGGAGTCATCTTTAGG
Organism: Daubentonia madagascariensis; assembly: GCA_023783475.1. Classification (NCBI taxonomy): domain Eukaryota; kingdom Metazoa; phylum Chordata; class Mammalia; order Primates; family Daubentoniidae; genus Daubentonia; species Daubentonia madagascariensis. The sequence goes on from JAKFHU010002088.1 coordinate 1,160,137, forward strand.
TGTTTGACATCTGGGGCTTCTGGCAGTTGAGGGTGTGTGTTGTAACCCAGGAGCGGTAGATCCTTATTAGGCCAAAGTGGTTGGGATATAGGCTTAGCAAACTGCTCGTGAAAGGGCATTGAGAGCTTTTGGTCATGATCTCAAAACTGGATCAAGACAGCACTTTTAAAATATTATATTACAAGCTGTCATGGTTCCTCCTTTTCAGTTAAAGTAACTGAAATGTAAAAGTATTAAGTTACTTGACCAAACTTACACAGCTAGGTGGTTAGAATTCTGACCAAGGGCCACCTGAATCTTGGCTATACTGCCTCTCTAAATGGACCCATTCTCTTATATTCCTTCTTTAGTAGGGTTTTAGTATGCTTTCTTCGCTCTTCAGCTTGGATCTTTCTCTCTTGTGTTGCACACTGTATCATCTGGATGACTGCTAAGAATTCTTGTGTGTTGAGGCTCTGGGCATTCACCTCTCCAGGCCCCGTCAGCCCATACTTTATCTTGGCTCATTCTACTTTTCAAACTCTTGGTGCTTGGTAACCACTTGTCCCTGGAGTTTCAGGGCTGAGGAAGGAAGTGTCTGGGGAGGAAGGAGAATGACTGTACTTACATTATTTAAAAAACAAATGAAAGATATTTTAAAAGTCCTTATATTAATAATAAAATTATTATACTATACTTTTTGACATTATAATTCTGGTAAAAGAACATTTTAATATCCAATGTATTATATGTAATGCACTACCTTGTAGAGAATTTTAAAAGCATTTTACTATTAACAATAGGAATATAATTGCTTAAAATTCTACCAAAAAAAAAAAAAAAGATTAGCCTCACTCCAGTTTATGCTAGATTCCCTCTCTCAGTGAATGACAGATCAAATAGTGATCATGCTAAGGCATTTCATACTCCAGTACTCAGATGGGTCAGTTTTACTGTTCTGTGACAAATATAAATTTTTCTTCCAGTGTTATCTAATTTTATGGGCAAATTCAAAGATTGTGTAGGTTGAAGAATTATATAATAAAAAATATTGACATCTTCCTTTCACAGCATAAAAGGGACATTCCAAAAAAAAATTTTAACATTGATCTTGATTGAACTAGAATTCTCACTAAATTTAATAACAGTCCTACCATTATTGTCAAAGAACCAATAACAAAGTACTAATCAGATACTCTGCAGTTTCCCACCTAGTCAAATGCTCAGCTTGACTTTTATGGTAAAGAAAGAAGAGAAAATATTAGAAGATAAAGTCTGAGAGTATCAACCAGAGACTAAGATGAAGACAATTTAAAGTTACTTGGAATGAGGATGCTAGGTCACCTGAAAATATTAAAACCAGTTAAAATAAAATAGGTCCAAATGAATTCGTGTCCTTGAAGATACTCATTTTAAAACATGTTAGAGTTTAAAACTGATCCGAGATCTGAGGCCAAGATGCTGTTGGGTGTAAAGTTCTCTTTAAGGCAGGAGCCATTGTGCGGGGACACAGATTACGAGGCTATAGAAATGTCTTTTCCTTATTTGCATTATTTCATCCTCAACCACAAAGAGTAGCTCCAGATTTGCATTAGTTTTGTGTTAGGACCTTGTGATCTTCCCCTAGGGGATTTAAAACTGATTCCTTCCACATTCTTTTTTTTTTTTTTTTTTTGAGACAGAGTCTCACTCTGTTGCCCCAGGTAGAGTGCAGTGGCATCATCCATAGCTCACTGCAACCTCAAACTCCTGGGCTCAAGCCATCCTCCTGCCTCAGCCTCCCGAGTAGCTGCCACTACAGGTGTGTCATGATGCCTGGCTAATTTTTCTATTTTTAGCAGAGACAGGATCTCACTCTCTCTCGGGCTGGTCTCAAACTCCTGAGCTCAAGCGATCCTCCTGCCTCGGCCTTCCAGAGCGCTGGGATAGCAGGCGTGAGCCACCGTGTCCGGCCCCTTCCACATTCTTTTTATATCTCTTCAAAAGGCCAGCTAGCACTGATGCTACTTTATGTTGGGATCCATTCTTTTATTTTTTATTTTTTTTTCTGAAAAATGGTGCTGGTGATGCCACTGCTGAGGCTGCAAGTCAAAAAAGATAACAGATTACACTTAATTTTCTGTTTTAAAAAGCATGAAGATTTGATAGCAGCACTGGAATGACCAGCTGCACTTTGAGGCCCTTACATTTACATGTACTTATACATTTTTAAAATGAAACTATACAGATTATGGAAATATCTTCATTATTCTTCTAATAGTCTTAGTTGGTTAGAGCTCTTTGACAAGTAACATTGCTCATTCCCAACAGAAAATCAAGTCCACATAAAAAATTATAATGTATTTTCAAAATGCCAGTGAGACTTTGCTATTGTAGGGGTAAAGAGAATTTCCTTCTCTCTCTGAATGTTTGATAATTTGTGTCTATAAAACAAACTGTCAATAGACAATTTAGCTGGAAAAAAAGAATACAAATTTACTAATGTACAGAAACACAAAGTATGTGACTCAAAAAAAAAAAAAACAGTCAGATGACTGAAGTTTTTATAACATCCTGAGGTTACAGAAAGAATATGGGCTTGGGACTGTCAGGCTGGTAGTCTGTTCTTGGTTCTTGATGTGCTCTTGGCCAAAGAATGACCAGAGACACCGAAAGCAAGGTAAGCATGAAATGAAGTTTGTTGAGAAAGAACAAGATAGATTTATAGAGCAAGAGCAAGATACATTTGCACAGACTATGAACAGGCACCCTGTCATAACAAGAGACCCTGGTTAAGGACCCTGGGGTCCTATTTTATATTGTCTGGTTGGGCCCTCCTCGAGATTCAAATGTCACCATTGAACCACTTTGATGGACAGTTAATGACATCATAATTAGCCTTAGGTTACTCTAGGTCATTTTCCAGACCCTATTATGCCTGGGCTGTCAGGCCATCTGGCTGGGGAATTCCCTGCATTCTTCTGCAGATTGGCAGGGCATTCCTCCTTCCCCCAGGTGTGGCAATTGCTGGGGGCAGCACCAAAGCAGGCATCTGCTTTTGTCTCTAAGAGAGATGGAGATCCCTTACTATCTACCTAACAGGACTTCTTGTCAGGGGCTGGGGAGGTGGTGTCTCTCAGGTAGCAGGTTTTGGAAAGAATAAATGGTAGCCTGTGGTAAGAGTTTTTCTGTCAGTTCTTCAAAAGTGTCAGACATTTAGTTTTATTTTCCTGTGAGTTAATCTTTTCTAGATCTGGATGGTGGGGCAGGAAGGAAGTGTCAGAGAAAGCCTGTTTGTATCTGTTGTTTATTTCACTGATATAGATTTCCTCTACAGATGCAAATATCCCCCACAAAGGATAGCTTTTCAAAGCTATTCGTGTGGTTTGCAGCCCTCTGAATAGCCATCTCAAAATATGGCAAAGAATTATATTTGGGGGTGAAATATTCTGGTTTCCTTTACTGCCCATTTGAAAGAAATTGGAACTGAACTTGCCAGCCTTTCAAACTATTGCTAAGTCTGCTTCCACTCCATTATCTACCCTTTTCCAATAGAAGCTACTGCTACTATTATTATATTACATTTATTTTTCACATTGATTAATCATGCTTTGAGTGCAATAAAAGAAACGTCAGTTGAAGGATTTAAGCTGAAAAACTCCCAAATGATCTGAGTAACATGGGTATTTCCACTTACTCTGTACCAAAAGGGCTTCGAAACAAAACCTGAGGTAAAGAAAGACCTTGACTAATTGGGGAGTTACTCAAACTCTATTGGGGCCCTTTTATGAGAAGGAACAAAGAGAAATTTGGTTTGTATAGTAATAACTTAAACTTTTTTCTAGATATTGAGTAGGTATGTTAGGTAGATAGTTAGGATCTCCAGCTCTTCTTGGGACAAGGGTTCCCTGTTTTGGTGCTGTTTTGAGAAATTGCTCCACCTGGGAAGAAGGATAAGGGCGGGCATTCCATTTTGGTGTGGCCCCACCCTTAATCCTATCCTATTCCGTGCAAGTGCTACACCTGGGGAAGGAGGGAATGCTTTATCAATCTGGGAATTCCCTAGCCCAGGCATAGTATGATTTAGAAAGTGACCTAGAGTAACCTAAGGGTAATTAATATGCCATTAGCTTGAATCTGCATTGCCGTTCACCCCCAGGTGGGCTTTCTTAGAAGGAGCAGATGGAATTTTGAGGACACCTGTTGATTATCTGATAACATCCTACACCTCCCAGGAACCCTTCTCCAGACTGGGCTATTAAAAGGAAACAATCCGAGAAGTCAGGAGTAAGTGAGTGGGTTAGTCAGTGAGTGAGTTTGTCTGTCTCTCTCTACTTGTGGAGATAGACCCATTTTTATTCTACAAGAAAGAGCTGCTCTTGTGAAACTGTTCCCTGCCTGAGGTTAATCCATTGCATTGGCCTAGCTGGTGATTTTTCCAAGAAAGGAGTCAGAGGACCTGGATAATAGTCTGGACTTGACACTTTGGTGTGTCTGGTCATTCTTCAGCCAAGAGCACACCAAGAACTGAGGACAGACTTCCACCCTGACATATTGGGTGCTGAAACCCAGGATTCTGACAGGTATTATTTATTTTTAGCATATAAATGAGAGATAATTTTGCAACTTTGGATAGTAAATGCTTGAAAACAGTCTGAGACTATGAGAACCCACATGGAACCCCCCCAGAGCTGATATAAAGATTAATTTAAGCTGAGGATATTTGAGGTGAAACACATGAGGAAAGAAGCCTTCTTGAACTTTCCCTTATCTGAGTAAAAGCAGAAACTTCTGAGAAATGACAACTGCCATGAATTCCCTCTCTGGGGATACTTCTAATCCCAGGAGAGGGACCAAGAGTAAATCTACCAGGAATCCCCTCTTTAAGGGAGTTTTATGAAGAAGCTGGGAAGACCACTCATACCTGCACAGACAAACATCATCACAAACTCTTATCTCACATTTCTGCAGCCCCTGGGCCTCCACTGATACCAGTCCGAAGCCTGTTAGGGACCACCAGGCCTGCAGAGCTCTGCGCCCCCACCCCCGCCTGAGCTTCCCACCCCCATGAAAATGGTCCCTGGTGCCAAAAAGGTTGGGAACCGCTGTCACATTTGTTTTCCTATCAAGCCCATTTGTCTTTCCTAATGAAACCTGTTTTTTCTTCCCATAGGCTGTTCCCCCTACCTTCCGTTGCCCTTATTAAGTATGTAAGCTTTTAACTTTCACCTTTTAAAGAGCCAGCTACTTTTTTTATTGGCTGTCATGTGCATGTGCATATGAATAAACGTTTTTCTCCTGTTAATCTGTCTTTTGTTAATTTAATTTGCAGGCTTCAGGCACTGAATTTAAGAGAGAAGAGGGAAAAAGTTTGTCCTCCTGTGTAAGACTCAAGGATAGAAGCACTAGGGAAGAAGCTTTAATTTTCTGATTATCAAAATATGGTGTTAATAAGATACAAACACTGCAATAGTTCTTCAACTTAATGTAACCCCTTAGTTATTTGGCCAGAGTAGAGAAAAGGGGAAACTGCATCCTTTAACTACAAAGTTCTTTTGTATGTGAACGTGGTGGTTGCTTTGTGTTTTATGTGTCTTAGATTACAGTAACTTTTCATTTGTTTTTCTCCTGGGGCATTAGCTGCATGGGTAAAAATCTAAAAATCTTCCTAGGCAAACTCTCTTTCATTTTAATGCTATGAGTTTTGGCAAGTCAAATGCTCTAAATCTAAATGCTTGAACACCTCAAATCAAACTCTCTCTATAAATGTGTAATCTGGATGCAGGTGAGCATTTTATATTTAGTGAGAAAAACTAAAGGTCATTTAGCTCTTCAAGGCGTATTTTTAAATATTCCAATTTCCCTAGGTGCCAACTTTTTTTTTTTTTAACAATTTTGATATTTTACACTCACTAGCCTAGAAAGGTCATTTCCTAGAAATTTAATTCTCTTAACTGAAAATGTCTATGTTTCTCATTGTTTATTAGGAATATGAGATGTGTTAACTTGCATATAACATGCCAGAAATAGATGTATGTGCTAACTTACACGAAGTTCACAGCTCTGACTTGTACGTTAGAATTTATGCCTACTTTTACATCACTTTATAGTTCTTTCCTGTTGTTAAACACTGTTTTTCAAACTTTGTTTTTAGTCACTGAACAATAATACATCAAGTTAACGTACAAGACAAAACCTCTATTAACTCCATGTCCTAATATTTTTTTGATATATAAAAAATAAACACATAACAAGATTTTGCCTCTTAAAGTATTTACACTATATTTTTAAAAATGTGTATTAAAAATGGGATGAGGTGGGATTCACTCCTTAAAAATGCTTTTCCAAAGCTATTAAAAACTTGTATTTACAAAATCCTTGATGAAAATATTCCTCAGATTCTATAAGAAGTGAGGTACAGGGAACACGAATAACACAAGTACACATGATGCGAATCAGATCTGGCTGCTTTTCCTCCTGCTTCAACATCAGAGTCCGGTTTCTCCTTAGGTTTAGTGACTGTTTTCTGCAGAACCATCGTATTAAGCCACTTTTGCCTTATTTCCTTTTGCTCCCCCTTTCCCTGTAGTTTGCACGTTGTGTCTGCTGACGTTTTGGCCCATCTCCCCTTGGACTCTCCCCTTACTGACCCTTCAGCTGACTTAAACTTCCTCTGGAGCCATCGGCAATGGTTGCCAAGGGCCACAGTATGGACAGAGCCTTTGAGAATCTGGGCTGCCTGGACATTGCCACCGTCCTCATTTTATTAGTGGCACTACTTTCTGCTTCACATTTCCAGGTACAAAATTTCTTTGGAATTAGGTAGTCATGAATATTGAATCTCTTCAGTTTGTGGAAGAAATATATGCCCTTTAACCCATACTGTGATCGGCAATTTTGGAGTACGAGTCATCTCAGGATGATCTTGGCCTGTTGAATCATTTTCTTTTCAAATAATAATAATGATATAATTTGGGTAGAAGATTCCTTTTCTAGGAAAATTTTTAAATCTGAATTTTTTATTCATTTCTGACCTGCTTGTCTGCCTCAAGGCCTATGTAGAATTTATTTCCTAATAGATTTGTAAATACTAAGTCATTCCCATCCATCTCCTCTGTTCCTATTTCTGTCATTCTCGGTAACTCTGACCGGAAGAGTTGACCTGCAGTGATACATCCTGCAAAGTTGTTTCCCTGACTTTGAAATAGAATAGCAAAAAGAGGTCTTGCTTCTAATCCATGCTTAGTCTCTGTGTGATATCTGGCAAATCATTTGACCACAGTGGACCTTAGTTTCCTTGTTTATGTAATCTAGAGACTAACTAGAGCACAGCCTCTCAACCTGTATTCCCCTGTTGGTTGATTGAAAACATTAGTCCCAACTGAGCTTAGTTAATCTGGGCAAGATGAGCTCTTCTCAAGCATTTTGTTCAGAAGATTGAGGTGGGGCCTGAGAGTCTGCACTTCTAACAAGCATCCTGCCATTGTCCCGGGCCATGGACTGTACTTAGGACCCAGACTATCTACTTGCTCATTTTCAAATATGCATCATTAGAGCTGCTTCTTTTTTCCAGAAGGCCTTCTCCTACTCTGTCAATATCCTCGCCAGCCTTCAAGTCCCACTTCAATGCCATCTTCTTCATGATGTCTTTCTTGATCATTTTATTGATTATCCAAACAGTACATTCAATTCCCTTATAGTGAACTCTTAGGAAGTCCATAGGACCACTTATATGGCAAATTTTCTGCTTTCATTTTGTTTCTTGTGAGCTTGTCTTATCTCACAAGATTTGATTTGATTTTAAATTCCTTGGAGATTGTTACCCTGTCCAACCCCTGGAGAATAAACAAAATGCAGATTTCTGAGCCCCACCCACCAAGATTCTTATTCTGTTGGTCAGACAGGGCCCATCAGTCAGTATTTCTACAATCTAACAGTGCTGGGAATACTCATGGTTAAAGGATTGAATTTTATAAACACTGTTATGGAGTAAAACTCTAAGCTTTAGAGTTATAAAAGTCTGAGCTTGAATCCCCAGTTTCTCATGTTATTCCAGGATAACCATGGAATGGTTACTTTTCCTCTCCATTCTTACTTCATCAATAAAATAAAGATCTTTATCTTTTAGTATTTGAGAGAGACATGAATGAAAATGTATACAAGGTTCTGTTTGTTAATCATTAATTTCCTTCCCTTATTCATAATCAAGCTTCAATATTACTTGCACTGGGTTGGCCTTTCTGATCATCCCGGGACAAGACCAGGTCTCTTGGTTCCTAGAAATTCCATCATCACAGCATTTTTTAAACACTTTATTGTGTGTAATACCTTGTTTAATTGTCTGTCTTCTTTGATAAACTATAAGATCCTTGAGGGTAAGGATCATATATATGCTGGGACCCAAAAGTATTTTTTCTAATTTTTATTGAGTGCCTAGTACAGAGAAGGAGCACAATAAATATTAGAGTAGTGATTAGTGATTGAATAGAAAGGGAGAGAGATGAAAGAGAGAATATTGCATCCAGTGAAAATGGGAATAACAATACCTACTATACATCATTATTTCTAAGAATCCATCACAGCTTTGGATGTGTTTAAGACATCCAAAGAATATTAGTCATCTTTCTCCAGTAATAATGTATGAATATGGTACTTATACTTCCAAGACTTTCTGGAAGAGGTACATTTTAGAGTAGTTTTATTTTTTAAACAAAATCAGTTTATTAATATGTGTAAAATATTTTTTCCACTTTTTTTTACACATATCAATAAACTCTTGCATTATAATATTGATTTGGACATTGGGAAAACAGAACACAGTTTAGTAAGGGGTTAAAAAGTGCTCTCCAGGGCCACACTATTCAGATTCAAATTCTGGTTTAGCAACTTACATAGGAAAGTTACTCAATTTCTCTATACTTCAGTTTGCTCCTCTCTAAGACAGATTCATTTATAATACCTAATTCATAAGTGAGTTATGAGGATCAAATTAGAAATGCAGTTAAAGTGCTCCAAACAGTGCCTGATGTGTTACATACTCAACAAATACTAATGTCTTATAATAAAGATCTTCATAATTGGTATTAAATAATTACCTATTAGTTGAATTAAGTGTGTGTGTGAGAGAGAAAGAATGTTCAATTATGAACAATAGTACCAGACATAGGAATCCATGGCATTACAGCCCTTGAACAGAAATTTGGCCAAATAGCCCTGAGAAGTGAAAAGGGTAGAAAACTATATTAAGAGCTACAATGCGTCAGTTATTGTAGCAGAATGTATTTTCTCAAATTAGCCACAATAATATCTCCAATCCTGTGTGCTTTATCTGACAGTGTGACTTTGACAGTCTTTCTATTGGGAGGCAGGTCCTGTGTTCCCTACCTTTGAATCTGGATGGGTTTGTGACCAGAGCAGGGTGAAGCTATGTGACTTCCTAGCTTAGGTCATAAATGGCAACACTGCTTCGTTATGGATCTCTCAGGACACTCATTTTTGGAGGCTTGAGCCATCAGGGAAGAAGTCCGAGGCCACTATGCTCTGAGAAAGCCCAGGCCACATGGAGAAGCCACATGAGTCTTCTGGCTGACAGCCTAGTGGAGGTCCCTACCAACTGTCAGATCTACTGTCAGACATGAGAATCTGAAACATGTGACTCACATGCAGATAATTCCAGATGACATACCTTCCTCTAGCTGTCCAGTCATCCCCAGTCTTCAAGTCCCTCTTGCTGAGGCACCAACATAATGGAGCAGATACAAGTTATCCCTGCTGCAGATTCCTGCTCCCAGAATCCAGGAGCATGGTCAAATAGTTGCTTTAAGCTGCTAAATTTTGGGATTATTTATTACAGCCGTAGATAACCATAACAGTTACTACTTATATACATTAGATTATTAAATGCCTGCTGGATTACTATGATGCAGTTATTACTGTATGGAATTTACCATTACAGATACTGTCTCAAGGCAGTAAAATACCTTTTTATAAGGGCACCCAGCAACTAAATGTTGAAGCTGACTTTAGATCTTTTTGACTTCAAGGTCTATGTATTATTTTACAATCCAGGGGAATAAAATCATTCTATGTCCTCAATAATTCATCTTAAAAAGTAAAATCTTTTTAAAGACTTTGGTCATTATTATGTCAGGCTATGCCTGATTTTTCTTAAGTCCTCAGAAGAGAGGGTAATTTTCACAATCAACAAAACCTATCAATGCCAAATGTCTTTCTAAATTCAAGGATGCTAAAATGATCAAGTTTAAGGTCTATCAGTGAAGGCTGTTGCATGGCTTCTTGTATTTGCTCACTGGTGCCTGACTTAGGACAGACGACAGCATTTATCCAGGGCGAGCTGAGGTGATCACATTCCAAATCATGTGGACAAAAAAACTGCCTAACTGATTCTTAGGACTCATGCTGGGGAATATTTTCAGCATGTACAATGAAAATCCATGGTACCTGGTGTCTCTGTGTGTGTGTGTGTGTGTGTGTGTGTGTGTGTGAGAGAGAGAGAGAGAGAGAGAGAGAGAGAGAGAGAGAGAGGATGTTCAATTATGAGCAATAATACTATGTAGCCAGACATAGGAATCATGGCACTACAGGCTAACAGAGGTTTCAAAGAAAGGATGAGACCACAGGGTATTGTATTTTTTAGTTTTTCTGCTCAGTGCTTACCATTGCCTATAGAATAAAACCTAAACTCCTCAGTTTGGACTAAAATTGCATCATCAAGATCATCAGTCTTAATTCCTATGGCAGCTACCCCTACCCCCATATTCTATTCAACGTTTGGAACAAGTACTCTTTCCTCTGGGACTATTTATTTATATTTCTACCTCTGTGTACTATGACATACTTAAAACCAAGGACAGTATATCTTGTTCATCTTTGAATTCTTAGCACCTAACTCAATGCCTAATGAAGAGGTTACCAAGAAGTGGTTGTTGTATTAACAGTCAAGAGTCAGTGTCTTTTTGTGCATATCCTGGACAGAGATAATTGATTTTCCAGGACAATGAATAATTTATTCTGATTCTACATCTCTAAAAAGACATCTGCCCTTTGAGAACATGGATCTCAATAACTCATTATGGTATTTGCAAGTCCCCATATCTAAACCACTTACTTCTAGGGTAGATTATATAAAATCAAGAAGAAAGTGGTATTAACTCTCCAGCTTTTCTGACTGCCCCTCTCATGGGCTTGGGACACGCCTACAGATGACCTGTTGGGTAGACCCAGAGGATAGGGGTGAGGCACTGACTTGGCTGCTACAACCTCATATCCCAGTAATCATCAAGTTCCAATGACTGTCTTAATAGTTATTGAATCTATCTATGTTGCTTCTTCTCCTTCTTTAGTTCAGACTCACATTAGTTTTTGCTTGAAGAAATACACAGCCATCTGTAGCCAGTATGAGTCATAGCCCAAACAGTGGTATACAAGTATTGACACATTTACCTTTTTTTAAATCAAATGAGTCTGATTCTGAGCATTCATCTGACTAAGGTCATGAGGGAAAAAAAGAATTTCAGTTATTATAATGACACTCTGGTTTCTCAGGCCACAGGTAAATCTTAAGAGTCTTAAATGTGACCCAGAAAATGGACAAGGACCCCTGAATTCTAGTCAGTCACAGTGGGTTCTGATATCCTCAAGGTAAAGATCACAGTGGTCACTTCAAGTCTGGAAAGGGTAAGGGATTCTTCAGTGTAGCAGAATGCACTTCAGTGCGTTGAGCGTATGCTCGTCACAGAGACTTCAGTCACCGGAAGTTGGGCACGTGCCACTTGCTCAGATTGTTGCTACTGGGTAAAAGCAAATACTTGTACTTCTTTTTTTCAGTTTTCTGGGAAAAATGTTTCCTTTTCCTCTGTTCTCCTTAAAAATATTCTCTCTCCCTGCTTAGTGATTTCAAAGACACTTAGTATAATCTCCAAGAACTGTGAATTTAGGAAAACACAAACCACAGGAGGCAACATCAGGTTTTAACTCCTTGAAGTCCTCCCCTGAGGCAAATGGGTGAAAATGGGTCTGCTACCTTAGAGGAAGTGAGGAGAGGAAAATGCCAAGTTAAAAAAGCAGCATACTGTCATATTCCAAAAATAATCTTTCCATACTTGTAAATGATCTTGTTTACATTTGGTATTCTCCAATTGCTTCCTCTATGCTACCGCCAGAATAATTTTTAAAACTCAAAATTTCTTTGCTGAAAATTCTTTGAAGACTCTGCAAAGCCTTATAGATAAAGTCCTTAGCAAGATATAAAAGCATTTTGGGGATCAGGGCTCCACCTTTCTTTCCAAATCTTCTCTTACTATTGCCACTGTCCATAAACTCTTCACTGTAGATATCGTGAATTACAGTTGCCCCTTGATATCTGTTGGGGATTTGTTCCAGGAGCCCCAGGGGATGCCAATATCCATGGATGCCCAAGTCCCATATATAAGTCATGTAGTATTTGCATATAACTTACGCATATCCTCCTGCATATTTTAAATCATCTCTAGATCTAATACAAAGTAAATGCTTTGTAAATAGTTGTTATCCAGGATTGTTTAGGGAATAATGACAAGAAAATAGTCTGTATGTTCAGCACAGACATAATTTTTTCCCCCAAATATTTTCAATCCTTGATTAGTTGAATCCATGGATGGGAAACCCATGGACATGTAGGGCCAACTGTACTTTCTGTGCTCAGGATGTTCCTTTCCTCTCATTGTCTGTCAGGGTGCAGTTTAGGTGTCACTTTCTCTGGGAGGCCTTTTCTAACCTTTCCTTGCTTCCAGCTCTAGCCCCAGAAGATATCTTTATTGTATTTCCCCATGGTGTCTAAAGTGCATCTTTGTCTTCTGTATTATCCTTGCTTATTTTCTTGTCTAACTCCCTTGGGCACTCTGGGAATAGAAACTATGTCCTTTTTATCTTTTAATACTTAAAAATATATCATATTATATAATGAAAAGAGAGTATCAGAAATGATTCTGTTAAAGTAATAAAAGCTATGAATTTGTGTGAAACTTTATATTTTATCTCTCAGCTAAATGAATCTGACAAGATAAATATAGTTTGAGTACAAATAATGTGTTTTTTATACAACTCACCTATCCAGGTCTCAGCTAATTCTTAATAAATGTCTATTTTTAAAGATGAATGAATGGCTTTATGTAGCCAAAATAATCATGAGTAAGTCTTTGTAATTTATAGAATTGGAATATTGCAATTATGCCAGACATGGTTCTCTGTGCCCCAGCAGGCCCATAACTCACCTTTTGCTCTATCGACTCTGATACTACACCTATGCCAGAATTGGCTCAATAAGAGTGGGCACCTGTTGAGAATGTAGCCATCCAGAAGCTGGCCACCAGCCATGATGTGGCCTGACATGGCAGCTTTGCTGAGAAGACCTGCCCTGTGTCACGTAATGACAGATTATCTAGTTAGAGTCTCTGCTGGGAAAGTTGAGAATCAAAGACTGAGTAAGTGAGTCAGAGTGGAGAAAGGACCAAGCTGAATCTTCAAAAAGGCAGACCACTAGTTTAGGGGATACCACATCAGATGATCCGAGTCCCTGAGGGTTCCGGAGATGTTGCTGTGGACTGAACACTCAGAATACCAGGCTATGCAGCTGTGAAGCCTGCTTCCTGGCATTTCTTATCTTCCAAAGTTCCTTTAAGTAAACCTTGTATCAATTAAGCCAAACATGGCTTTATTCATTGCACACTAAAAATACCTAACAGATATTTGAATACAAAGTCCACAAAGTCAGGGACTTTATTCCTCTCATTTACTAGTCTACCTCCAGTGCCTAAATCAGTGTCTGCTACATAGAAATCTTAAATATTTGACTTAAATATTTTCCAAATGAATAACATTAATTTGGTCAATTTTCTGTAACTTGAGAACTGAATCGTATGAGGTTGAGCTCTGGGGTCTGACGACCCATGTTTAAATAGGAGCTCTTTCACTTATGAGGCTTGTGATTTGACTCCTCCTCTTTGGGGTTTAGTTTACCAATGTGTAAAATGGGAACATTAATTACTATGGTTTGGATGTGGCTTGTCCCAGCCAAAACTCATGTTGAAATTTGATTCCCAATGTGGTGGTATTGGGAGGTGGGGTCTAATGCAAGGTGTTTGGATCATGGGGGGTAGATCCTTCATGAATAGAATAATGCCTTCCCTTGGGGATGAGTGAGTTCTCACTCTCTTAGGAATGGATTAATTCCAGCAAGAGCAGGTTGTTAAAGAGTCCAGCTTCCTTGGTTTTTCTCTCTCGCTTCCTCTCTCACTGTGTTATCCCTTTGCACACACCTGCTCCCCTTCTGCTTTCTGCCATGAGTTGAAGGAGCCTGAGGCCCTCACCAGATGCAGCTGCTCAATCTTGAACCTTCTAGCCACCAGAATTATGAGCCAAATAAACCTTTTTCTTTATAAATTACCCAGTCTCAGGTATTCTGTTATAGCAACACTAAACAGACTAAGAGACTAATGTTACCCATCTCATAGGTTTGTTTTAAAAATGGGATGAGGAAATGTATGTAGTGTGATACCTGGCATATAGTAAAAACTCAATACATAGTGGTTGCTATGATACTATCACTCAATGCTAGTTTTTCTTCAGGTATAATTACCTTGGATAAGATCACTTTTATAGAGGTGGAGAATGTTAAGTTTATAATGTAAAAGGAAGAATAAAGGTGAGAAGTCAGAAATCCTGGGGTTTAATCCTTTTGTCACTATTAAGTTCTGATTTTGGATAGGTTAGTTAAGTTTTGGATTCAGTATTCATATTTGTTAAACAGAAGTGGTAGGGAGGGAGTTGGAGATAGATATTCTGTAAGGTCATTTTCAGCTTTAAAATTCTATGATTTTACATAAAAAGAACAGACTCAATTTAATTCATATTATTACTTATTAACAACTGTGATTAAAACGTTGTTTGGCGAATGAGGATTCAAGTGTGGCTGGGAGATTTGCTTTATTTGGGAACATAATTACTACAGTACTGGAGAGGCACACAGACTAAGAACTATATATATTATGATATAAATTCAAGGCTTGGTACAGTGGCTCACACCTGTAATCCCAGCACTTTGGGAGGCCAAGGTGGGAGGATTGCTTGAGGCCAGGAGTTCAAGACCAGCCTGGGCAACATAGTGAGACACTGTCTCTACAAAAAGTATAACAGGTGTGGTGGCATACGCCTGTAGTCCCAGTTACTTGGGAGGCAGGAGGATCACTTGAACCCAGGAATTCGAGGTCACAGTGAGTGGTTACAGTGATCTATGATTATACCACTGCACTCTGGCCTGGATGACAAAGGGAGACCCTGTCTCTTTTAAAAAAAAAAAAAAAACAAAACACCTTAATTCAATCATAATGTGATAACTAAATTTTTCCATGCTCAGTGCTATGTTCGTGGGAGGTGTTCAATAAATATTAACTGACTGGTGTGATATCTTAAATAGATTTAATTGACCAATTAACAAAAATTAAATCTACTAAAGCAATTGGATTGGGTGCCACTTAGTTTGGGCAAGAAGGAAGAGGTGTATTTGCAATTCAATTGGCTTCCTTTTTGTTACTTTATTTTTTTAAGACATCTCATAATTCAAGTAGGCAAAAATAACACTTAAAGTCAATCTAATTTTGACAGAGAATGTAATTATGCATATCAAAAGGACGTTTGCCCCTGTAATACTTTGAAATTAAATAAATTTTTAAAAAATGAGTCCAATTGGAGCTATCCCTACTTGGGGTAGTAGACAGCTCTCAGGGTCTTAGTCCCTGGGGAGACCTTTTTGGCTATTAATTAACAGCCCACAGCTATCACCGAGGCATTTATTTGTCCAGTTTACATGATGTCCTTGGGTTCCTGGCTCTGCAACTTTTGCATATGCTTGAGGATGGGGGCTCTTTGAAAAGCGAGGAAATGAGGCAGCCACTTCCCTCTGAGTTCTTGCCACCTCCCAATGTGACGCCAGAATCAAGGTGTCAGTCCTTTACTTTCCCAGCCCACAGATCCTGGCCCCTTGCAGATCTCCGGGAATCCTTTACAGCTAATTCTACCGATTCTCTCAAAGGCGCTAGCCAGGAAGCAAAGTTGAAGTTTACTCCTATTTTCACTCTGCCACTACCCTCCCCTTAAGCAGGTAGCACCCAGCATCCTATCTGCCAAAAGAGGAGAAGGAAAATGCTGGGAAACAAACACTAATGAGTATCTCGAAAAATGCTTCTGCCACACCAGCTATATATCCATCCACTAGGTCACCTTGTCCACAACCTGTGGTAACATTTGTTCAAGGTTATTCTCCAAATTGTCTTTCCCTGACTTCATCTTTTCAGAATCATTTTGGCTGAGAACATTGAAAAAGCCTGGGGCTATTAACCAAAACGTGTGCAGCTAGATGTATCTTACTTCAATACTCCGGTTACTTCCTTCATTCACATAATTTTTACCAAGCACTTATACACCATATATCAATTGGTCACTGTGACCACCTTTTAATATATTGAAGTCAAGCGTTAGTAACACTATTTGTAATAAGATAAACATATCACAAAAATGCTAAATGACTTTGTACAATCTCAAAGTTATTATTAAGGTCCAGAAACATGATTCAGATTTTCAGAATCTGGCTCTACCCCCTTCACCCGGTATTCATCTTGGCCTTAAGTGGCCATTGGCTCACTTGCAGGAGAAACGGAATGAGCTAAGCTGTCAGGACAGGTGAAACTAAATTTTACTTGACTGGAGATAAAAGGAAGCACCATTTCTTAGATGCCGAGAGAAACAAAAGCTAAAAGAGCCAAACAACGGCAATCAGCTGATAGACTACTAGGATGTGAAGTTCCTCTTCCAAATATCCTGTCATCTTCACACTCCCCACAGGATTTAGCTTGTTATAAGCTTTTTTCCCCTGATACCTTGAAGGTCTAAACTGTGGAAGAAAGGCATAAGAAAAGCTTCATAAATAGTTAAGCTGGTCTTTAATTTAAAGCTTAAAGCATGAGCACCAAAATCTTAGACTCATATGGATTTGTCTGCAGGTTAAAATATTGTGCACACATTTGTGGAGTCTTGATCTGTACCTGAAGCCTCCCATAGCAAATAAATTGTATTTGTTTTATTTCTGTCAGAAAATTCTTAGTTGGCTTCAGGAGGGAACTAAAAATTTTAAGTGTCTAAGTATTAAATGTACTTCCCAATATGAACAACATCTCTGGGCAGTTAGAAAATATTTAATAGCCAGGCATGGTGGTGCATGCCTGTAGTCCCAGCTAATTGGGAGGCTGAGGCAGGATTGCCTGAGCCTAGAAATCTGAGCTATAACACGCTATGATCTCACCTGTGAATAGCTGCTTTACTCCAGCCTGAGCAACATAGGGAGACCCTATCTCTAAGGAAAAAAAAAAAATATATATATATATATATACACACCACACACACACACACTATAATACCATAATTTGTACAATGTTTTCATTCATTAAAAAGAGATGTTAAACTTTTGATTAGATTATGTTCTGACACATAGCCAAATACTTGTTTAGGCCTGTGGACCTAAGAGTTTACTTTTTGGTTCCTCATCCCCAGCCTCCACACCTGCTACCATTTGCCACCTAGCCTAGGCTGGAATCTCCGTTATACCTAGTTGGCATATCCTGCTCTTTCCTGGATTTTCTGAAGATCACTCTAATCAAGTTAAAGTACATACACCCATACACATATGAGGAAACATAGGGGTATAAACATAACATTGATACATAAATCTATATATATATATACATAATATTAAGTCAGTGTCCCAAGTAGGAATCTAATTATATGACGTTTTTCTCCCTTCCATCTGCTTCTCTCCCTTTGGATGAAGGAAAAGGATGAGAATTCTTTCTGCACTAAATCCTCGTCTGGGGCCTCATTTAGGCAATCCCTTTCAACATTTAAGTACCCAGGGTGGCAGAAAAAGGTGTTCAGATTGTAATTTATGTTTTGTTTTCTTTGCTGTGGAAGAACCAGAGAGACTAAGGGCTATTTGTACTTTGTTCTCTGTATTTTTTTCCTCTGCCCTTCCAGAAGGTAGTACCTTTGTGTTTTCTTGTCTCAAGGGTTTTTGTATACAACTGTCATCTTAGCTTTTGTGAAAGTCTAAATTATTTGAAGTGTTCCTGGCAAGGAGACAGAGTTATCCCTCCTTCGGTGGGACAAGACAGCAAGAGAGGCTAGGCTTTGGACAGTGTTTGGAGACCAAAGGTATCCTTACAGGGACTTAAGGCAATAGCAAGATATCTAGAGAAAATGGATGCACAAGACTCTTAGGGAGGCTGGACTTTAACTTGTCCTGGCAATGTTCCCATTGTCCAATAACAGCACAGAAGTAGGAGAGCCACTGGTCATCATAGAACTATGTGGGTTTGAGTAATGAACCCATGAGGGTCATCTATGTGGACTGAAACTGGGGTGGTCATTCACAAATGTTTTGCTCTGTTGAAGCCACCTCAGTCATTTGGAACCTTCTAGAAAGGCTGATGTAAAGTTTACCTTCAGAGTAGTGGAAAGTAGGCATAGATTTTCCCACATGCCTCTATATATAGCTGCAAATTCATATCCACTGCACTGCACTATGGTACCACGCCCAAGGATGGCAAACGGCTTGACATTCCATTCCTGCCAAAATGTGTGTCTGGCGCCCTGTCATCTGAATGCTTTGTTCATAAGGTCTCTGATACTGCTACTGACATACCTTCATTAGAGGAGAGAAAAATTCATGGTATTTGCATGTTTTTGTTTTTTAAGTTTCCTCCACACCAAACAATTCCCTCTCTGTTGCCCATCTCCCTGCAGAAGAGGAAAGACTGGAAGGGTGAACCATAAAACAAGCCCAAAGCTCCCACTGTGGCTAACAGATTAAATTACCATTCAGCCACCTTCACATTGGGATTCTTTTCTTTTTCTTTTTCTTTCTTTTTCTTTTTTTTTTTTTTTGATACAGAGTCTCACTTTGTTGCCCTGTCTAGAGTGCAGTGGTGTCCTCATAGCTCAGTGCAACCTCGAACTCCTGGGCTCAAGGGATCCTCCTGCCTCAGCTTCCTGAGTAGCTGAGTAGCTGGGACTACAGGCCCACGCCACCACACCCAGCTAATTTTTTTTTTCTACTTTTAGTACAGATAGGTCTCGTTGTTTGCTGGTTTTGAACTCCTGACCTCAAAGAATCCTTCCACCTTGGCTTCCCAGAGTGCTCGGATTACAGGCGTGAGCCACCGTGCCCAGCCAGGATTCTTCAATTCTAAAACATACCTAGCATGACTTCAATTATTCTAAATGATAACTGTGTAAAGTAAAATTATTTGTGAATGAATACTGTGGTAAACCCTTTCATAAAACAAAATTTCTTTAACGTTGGGGGAAGCAAATCTCTGTTTATATAGAAGTTTTTAAAGAGATATACCATTGTGTAATAAAACTTTGGATTATCATATTAATTTTAAAAAGCAACACTAATATCTTTATTAAAACGATAAAATCCAAGGTGAACCTGGGCCCGTCAGTTTCTCAATTATTTCTCATGACAGTAGCTATACCCCAGGAAAGAGCAGCAGGTGTTCGTTGAGAAAAAGGCAGTGAGTGTGTGGCAGGCTCTTCTTTGATCTTCTTCTCTTCACTGGGACCAAAACTCACACCAGTGGGGGATGGAAGCACTAAAGCAGGATCCTTCAGCAACTGAAGCTTAAGAAGTGGTTGCAAGGACAGTGGGGAAGCCAAAATCTACTCTCACTAAAAACCTCAGGTCTCCTTTTAAAATCTCCCGATCTGCTGTTTACAACCCAATGCACCCAACAGGATCCACATCCAGTCTTTTTCCTACACTACTTTCTTAGATTCATTTGTTGAACAAATCAATGAATAAACAAAGGTATAATCAAATGATCTATTGTTTTCTTACTGATTGCTGACACTACAAAAGGCAAAAGAAAAAAAATAAGAAATTTCTAACTGCAACAGATTGACCACTTACAGGGAATTTATTTTTTGCACTTACAAATAACACATCAAATAAGATAAAATTCTTTAAGATATCATTTGCATTTTTGCTTGGCTTGAGTGGGCCCTAACAATGTTGAACTTTACCTTAACGCTTTGCTCCTGAAAAGCAGGGACAGAAGTCCCCCCTTTTTTAATATTCTGGGAAATTGCTTACTACTAACAACCAACCTTCCCCATATGACTTAAATGAGACTCAAGGATGACCCGCTTGTTACCTATGACCAGGCCAGACACAGACCCTCCAAATTACTCCTCCTTGTCTCATAAATGATTAGCTTCGCTGTTTGTCCTCACTGATCCATCTCGACAAAATGCGCACAAACGTAACCAAACTAAGTCTGGTTTTTCTCCTTCTCCAAGACCCCTGAACTTTGGTCCACCTTTGAGCTGAAGGAAACACTGTGGAACAACCCCCTTAATGGCCTCTTCTGAGAATCGGCTGATGGGAAATAAAAAGTTTTCTGCTCAACTCTCTGATCATGCCACCTGTTTATCCCACTTCCCCTTGTTCACGCCATCCTATACAAGAAAAGCCTTTCTACCTGAATTTTGGAATAATTATACACCTTATATTGGAGTATTCTCCCTATCACAATAGTTCCTCTCCCTTTATTACAATAGCTTCCCTTCTATTACAATAGTTCCCGTCCGAGATTGCAATAGACTTTTTGAATCAACTCTGTCCTTACCTAAGTCTGGATTAGATTTTTTTTTTGACAGCCCTCATGGGTCAGCTGAGACTCGTGGTTAATTATTTGAGTGAAACTTTCTGCGAGTTGAAATTAAACTGTGTTCAGTAATTCTGTGAACTTTAGCAAACATTTAAGGAAAATTGAATTTACATTGATTGATATTTTCCCTCAAGCATTCAAAGGGATGTAGTAAGAAAGAATCTGCACCATTTAAGGGTGCCATAAAAATCTGATCAAAACCATCTGCCTCCACCTGGATGATGTTGAACTATTACCAGGTTACAGAACAAAGCCATATATGTTAAAACTTGATTTAATTACCATTGCCTTTCTCATCTTATTTTTGGACTACTGCTAAGTGGTTTTATCTTTTATCTGTGAAATCCCCCAAAATAAATGCCCTAAAGAGTTCCATAGTTCCCAAGAACATATAATGATTATTTTTAAAAGGTACTTGCACCCAACACAACACAATTATTAACAATATTTGCCTCTATTATTTACCATTAGTGATACTGAGAAAAGAGGGTAAATGGTGGATTTGAAGAAACTTTGCTTGGTTTTGGTAGTGATCATTATTTTTATATTAATTGATCAAAAAAAAGCACTAAGTAAAATGGCTCTAGAAAGATGACATATCTGTAAATTCATTGAAAAAGACAGTTTCTAGTGGTGGCAAAAGCATTTTTGTGTTGGAAGGGTCCCACCAGTTACAAGGAAGAAAGGGTGAAAAAAATAATTTGGGTATAGACATAGGACTAGAGGATCAGAGGACCTCAAAATATGAAAATGGAGAAAGTCTGATGTGTGTATGTGAGTGTGAATACGCATATATGGATATATATAAATATGTATATATTTAAAGACATCTTCCTTTTACCTTAAAGGTATAATCTTTCATTATTTTCAGATAATTCTACCTGTTCACAGTTAAATATATTTTTAAACAAATGAAATAAAACAACCACATTATTGCTTAGCAAAACACAAAAGCAATTCCAGAAGCAGATTAAGCCATTTGATTTATTATTGTAAAAAAAAGTATTCATTAAGGTATCTGCTTTCTTTAGTAATTATACATAAAATAAATCTATTCAACTTGATAATAAAGAACATTAGCAAAGAATTTAAGAAACAAACTTTCTTTTAACTTCACCCTCAAAATTTTTAATTTATATTTCAAATATCATGTAAGAGAGTGAACTGACAGAATATAGCACATTTCGCCTTTACTTATAAAAAATAAAAATGGTGCAATTTTTAAGAATTTAATGTAAATGCCTACTATGGCAGAAGGCTTTCAGAAAATTGACAGGATGGTGGTTGAGAGGATGAGAGGTGATATTGGGAGGCCAAGTTGTCCTCCAAAGTTGGTTTCTTCATTATTAATGTATTTATGAATGTTTGTTACCACTGGGAATTAGGAACAGAAATCTGTATGCCCTTACGCAAAAGGATCACGTATACAAAGACCCCTAAGGAGATGGTAGCTTGGTAGTTGGTACATTCAATCTTGACAATGAAGTCTTTTATAAAAGAAGCTTTGTTCCAATTAACCAAACAAAATTTAGATTAGTAGTGGAACAAGGCAGTTGCCCACTCTGAGGCTCTGAACAACAGGCAAAATAGATGTCTGATGCGATCAGTAGATGGCACCTGCTGGTATAGAAAACCGCATCCAAATAGAAGGCGCCTTTCAGAGATCAGGCATTATGCCTGCTGCTCACAGGGCAGCATATACTACCTTCCTACCAAGATGATACCACTCTGGCCCCACAGTGCAGCAGTGAAAGAATGAAGGGTCCTTCTTTGCGTATAAAATGAAAAAAAAAAATCAGATTGTTTATTGCTGGTGCTTTCTATGTATAACCTTAGCATTCCAATCTTATTTGCCAAGTCTTTAAACCATGGAAAGGACTTTTATTGATTTTGAATGATTTCCCTTGTTTGAGGCTTGAAATTTGGATTAAAAAAAGTGTGAAAGTGTTAACTAAATTAGCCGAGGCCACATAGATGAGTCCACAACTTTGATATTTCTCATTTCTTCAATTCTCCCCCACTTTATGAGATATAAAATAAATGCAATAAAATTTACTCATTTTAGTGTACAGTTACTGAATCTTGATAATCATATAGTCTTATAATCACCACCAAAATCAATATGTACAAAAGTTTCTACCATCCTAAAAGTTTCCTTGTGACCCTTCAAAGTAGATCCCCTCCTCCAGCCCCCAGCCATAGGCTCCCATTGACCTACTGTCTGTCAATACAATTTTGCTTTTTTAGAATTTCATGTCAGTGGAATAATACAGAATGTATTGTTTTGTATTTGACTTTTTTCAACTTCATATGATTATTTGGAAATCCATCCATGTTGTTTCATATATTGATATTATGTTCCTTTTTATTGTTTAATAATATATATGGATATTTACAACATTCAGCAGTTGGTAAACACTGAGTTGTTTACAGTTTGAGGCTATTATGAATAATGATGCATTGAACATTTGTATACAAGTATTTGTGTTTTTATTTTTCTTGGGTAAATACATAGAAGTGAGATCACTGGGTTGTATCATTAGTGTATGTTTAATTTGATAATAAACTATCTTACTATTTTCTACAGTAGTTGTACTATTTTGCATTCCCACCATAAATGTTTGAGGATTCCAGTGGCTCTATACCTTTGCAAACACATGGTATTTGGTATTGAGCTACTCAATATTTTTAATTTTAATTCTTGTGGGCCTAAAGGGTATTTCATTGTAATTTTTAATTTTCATTTTGCAGATAATTGATGTTATGAGTTGAACTGTGTCTTCCCAAAAAAGGTATATAAAAATTCCTCAGAATGTGATCTTATTTGAAAATAAGGGTCACTGTAGATGTGATTAAGTAAGATAGGGTCATGCTGGAGTAGGGTGGGCCTCTAGTCTAATCTGAGTGGTGTCCTTATGAGAAGATGGCAATGTGAAGATAAACAGAGAAAATGCCCTGGCAGAGATTAGAGTTATGTAGCTGCAAGGCAGGGAACATCAAAGATTGCCAACAAACCACCAGAAACTAGGGATAGACAAGGAAGGATTCCCCTACAAGTTTCAGAGGGAGCATTGCCCTGCCAACGCCCTGATTGTAAATATCTAACCTCAAGAACTGTGAAATGATAAATTTCTATTGTTTAAAGCTACGGAGTTTGTGGTACTTTCTTACAGTAACCCTAGGAAACTTGTACAAATAATAATATTGAACATCTTTCATGTGCTTTTGACTACTTGTACATCTTCTTTTGTGAAACGTCTATTGAAATATTTTACCCATATTTTAATCGGGTTCTTTTTCTTATTATTCAGTTGAAAGAGATCCTTATATACATTCTGGATACAAGCCCTTTGTTATGTAGATACGTTGCTGATGTTTTCTTTCAGTTTGTGGCTTGACTTTTGGTTTCTTAGCAGTTTTATTGGAAAAACAAGAGTTTTCATATTTTGTTGAAGTCCATATTATCATTTCTCCTTTTATAATTTATACTTTTTGCCTTATTTAAGAAATATTTTCCTTTCCTAAAATCAGAGATTTCTCCTGTATGTTCTTCTAGAAGCTTAATAGTTTTAGCTCTTACATTACTTCGTCCATTATAAGTTTTTTGTGTGTGTGGGGGGGAGATAAAGGTCATTTTCTTAATTATTATTTTGTACAGATATCCAGTTGTCCCAGTACAATGTGTGGAATACTACCTTCATCCCATGGAATCGCCTTAAAACCTTTGTTGAAATCAATTGACCATGTAAATATGGATCAATTTCTGGACTTCCTATTCTGTTCTATATTATGTGAATATTGAGGAAAGTTCTCTCATAATCAAATGGCATACTATTAATATGTCCCAATCATGTTGCAGTTTCAGCTATACTGTAATTTTTACAGAGTAGTGATAACAGGAACGTGAGAAATAGTTCAAGGACGCACAGACATTTTTGCAAACACATGAATCGGCTGGGAATGGAAGATTTCATCCTAACAACTGAAGCAGTCTCCCAGTGGTACAATAACACTTTGAAAATTTTCTCTTTTCCTATGCTGAATGCATTCTTGAAAAGTTAAAAAAACTCTCCATCTTTTGCCTTGTGTTATTTAGTACAAAAAGATTACCTTCAAAAAGAACGTGCAGAAACTAAATTATCTGAAGGGTGTGTTCTTTAGAATGTGTTTGGAAAGACATATATAATTGGATTCATGAGGAGTTAATAAGCCAAATTCTGGTGCACACAATGAACAAGAATTTGGAGAAAGTTTAGAAGGTATGTGAGTCTAATCAGCAGCAGGTGTAGGCCAGAGCAGTCTAGTTGAGCCCAGCTATATATCTTACATGATATCTAATTTGTAGTTAGAAGAACTGAGTCCTTAGTAGAGATGCAGACTATGCATCCTTGGTGAAGTTACTGAGGCTCAGTACCCTGATTTGAAAACCTGGAACTAATAATAGCTTGTATAGTTGTCATGAAGTTCAAATGAAATGATGAAAAGCCCAGTTAATAATGAATCAAATGGTTCAAATCTGCTTCTAATACATTTTAAATCATTAAGTGGTATGAAAATGGTATTTGTTCTTATGTGAAAGGGATTATGTAGAAGAAAGGAAGTGAAGATTGCTTCTGCTAGTTACCCGACATCTTGCCTTTATGCTCTTATTTTTCAGATTAAAATGTTTATAAAATTAAAAGTTTAAGTTTTCATGTTTCAAAACAACAAACAAGCAGGGACTGTGGATATTCTGCCCTTCAGTTAAAGGAAATATAGACTGCAAGAGAACTCAGAGATGAGCTTGTGCTATCTCCTCACTTTATAGGTAAGAAATGGGTGTCCTAAGAGCTTAATTTGCTATCTTCAAATTACCCTGCTGCCAAAGGACAGAGCTAGATTTTAGATTCTCACTTTGTCTCTGTCATTGGTCCAGGAATGTGAAAAGAAAACACAGGCATGCAATTGATTTCCTTTGCCCTGTCTTCCAAATTCACTTATTAATTGTGCTATCTAAAAGGTAAATCCCAGCAAAAAATAATTTAAATTACACTGTAATTCAAAGGAATATATTAAATATTGACATACCAAAATGCAAAAAGTAAAATATAAGGTGCAAAATCACAGAATAATTGAAAATCATTTGTGGACCTGGAAATGGTTGGGTATTGATGCATTCTTGGCAATTGTTTTGAGAGTAACTTTCTGCAGACCACCCTGTGAGAAAGCATTATCCACCCTGTATGCTGTGAATAGTACCCCAAGGAACTCCTCCTTCCCGAATTACACTACCATCATCACCACCACTTTAGTAAATGATGTCTTCTTAGCTGAATTTATGGTGCTTGAAATTGTCCAAATAAAGGCTTCATTGAGATGACATTTTTAGTTCTACTCAACAAATAGTAATTGAAAAGCTGTTATATGCCAAGTGCTTAACTAGACTAAAGGGTGTTCAGTGATGCTCACGCCCTCAAAGAACTTATAGCCCCACTGTATTGAGAAGATTGTACCCAAATAAGGATAAGCTGCATAGTTTAATATAAAACAGAGTGAAATAGCTCTGAGGAAGAAGATTAATGCTACAGGGATTCAAAGAAAGAAATATGACTTCTGGTTTTGGAGATACGAAAGTGTTCATAGAGAAAGTATCATCTGAGGTAAGTTTTATAAGATGAGCAGAATTTCAAAATGTCTTGAGGCTGGGGGAAATGCCTTCTTCCTGCATGTCTCCATCAGGAAACATGTCTTCATGACTATAAAACAGAACATGTACAAATCTGGACTGAGGTGCTTCTCCCTCTTATGGTCCTGTATTGGCGCTAATGATACCAGAGAGGGTTTAAGGTTGCAAACCTGAGATTTATGTTTAACTTCTCCTCTTCCTCATCCTCTTCCATTCAAATTGTTCCATCTCCTGATTACCATTTTAAACTTAGACGGTTTCAAAAGCTTGGTCTCCCTCACTCCACTCTTTTCCTGAGCTATAGCCAGCCTCCAAGATGGTCCCAATGATCCCCATCTCCTGTTGGTGACACTCTTGTCTAGCACCCTCCCATACCATAACAGGATTGGTGGACATCATGATATATTACTTCTGAGATAAGCTTATAAAAGACACCACAACTTCTGTCTTGGTCACTCTTTTATTCTTTCTTTCTCTTTCTTTGATCACTCATGGTGGGGGAAGCCAGTGGTTACATCACAAGGACTCTATGAAGAGGCCTATGTGTTAAGTAACTGAGAGCTCTTGTCAACAGCCATGTGAGAGAGCCACTTGTAAGTGTGTCCTTCAGCCCCAATCAAACCTTCAGATGACTGCAGCCACAGCCAACTCCTCGAAACCAAACCTCATGGGAGACCCTGAGCCAGGACCACCCAGCTTAGGTGCTCTTATTTTCCTGACTCTCAGAAACCAAGTGAGATAATAGATGTTTGTTGTTTTAAGCTGCTAAGTTTGGGGATAAATTGTTATGCAGCAGTAGATAACTAGTACATCCCTGGTGGCTTTTTATTTTCTATACTGATACTTGAGTTACTGTCTTTATAAAAAAAAAAAGAAAATTAGCCCATTTTCTAGTAGTCTGTGGTTTAGCATTTCTCATATTGTATTGTGGTGATCTCATTATCTCCATTTAGCACTGAATTTGATAAATAATAACCTTTGTAAAGATTCGGGATATGGAGCAAAAGCACAGAGTTATATTTAAAGAATAGTTTGACTGGATTATAGATGAGTAATTGGAGATGCCCTGGATTAATTGATATGGAGATATAGTATAGAGATTATTGAACATGGAGAAGGGAAGAATTTGTAACAAAATTTAACCAGGGTACAGCCAGGAATTTGTGTTATTGATGTCATCCAAGAGGGAAGCAAAACTTGGGAAGATATGTCAAAACAGTTGTTACTTGAAAGGAAAATGCATTATATGGAAGGAAAAGTTATGTTCACAGATTATGTTCCACAAAGGAGGTGTGTGCGTGTGTATCTGTATGTATGCATATGTGTGTTTATATGTGTGTGTATGTGTGTTGTGGGTATAGGACAGAAATAGAAGTGTAAAGAAAAAACAATATAGAGTTCTTTTTTTTTTCTTCTTTGAGATAGGGTCTCACTCTGTCACCAGGGCTAGAATGCAGTGGCATCATCTTAGCTCACTGCAACCTCAAACTCCTGGGCTCAAGCGATCCTCCTGCCTCAACCTCCTGAGTAGCTGGGATCACAGACGCACACCACAATGCCCGGCTAATTTTTGTATGTTTTGTAGAGGTGAGGTCTTGCTTTTGCTCAGGCTGGTCTTGAACTCCTGGCTGAAGCAACCCTCCCACCTCAGCCCCCAAAGTGCTAGGATTATAGGCGTGAGACACCGTGCCCAGCCCAACATAAGATTCTTATGCCACGTAGTGAAGAACTGGAAATTGTTGAACAATGCTTAAAAAAAAATTAGAAGAATTCCAGAGATTAATTTTTCTTTAAGTCTAGCAAATTGAGTAGCAATAGATGAGAGAAAAAGTATGGGTATTGGAGTCTGACAAACTGGTTTGAATCCCAGTTTTGCCTCTTAGTGGCTATATGGCATTAGAGAAGTTAATTAATCTGTCTAAATTATAGTTGTGTATTTTAAATATCAAGAATAACACTTTCCTTCCAGGATAGATATAATAAAGATTAGCATATGGAAGGGGCCTTGCATGATGCTAGGCACCCGAGCATTCATATAAAGTGGAGGTCCATGAACTCCTCCCAGCACCTTTTGTCTAGGTCTACATGTGATTGTGGAATTCTGATTTATATTCTAGACCTATTGAACAAATGCATAGAATTGTTTAAATAAATGTATTCACTTCTCTGTATAAAATATTTGCAATGAAAGAACTTCCCCAGAGGAATTTGACAGGGCTTATTCTGAAATTTTAATGCTTCCCATTTTTTTTTATAGCAAATGGTCATTATTAGTGCCTCAATTTCTAAATCACACAGCTGGTAATTCCACTATCCCTTGTGTTCATGTTTTTCAGTCTTGTACGTTTTGATTGCTTTCCACTTCATTCCTGCTGCCTATGAGACCAGACAAGTCGTCTCTGAAAACTTTAATGTACTGATTGAAAGGAGGCTGGAAAATCTCTCCTTACAATCACAAGTCAAGTCCTGGGAGCTGTTGTGTTTGTTCTTAAAATGTTATTACCCTAATGGGACTGACCCTGGAGTTTTGAATTAAATGGCACTACTATTTTTTAGTAGAGAATGTTTTTAAAAGTCAGCATTTCCTATGATGCATAAAACCTGCCCAATATTTGATGTATACATATAGAGAATTTGATTTCTCCCTATCAGGAAAATATTTGTCAAATTGGAATTTGAGAATACTAAAACTACATATTCAGATTGACTTAGATCACCAGTGAGCCGTAATAAAACAACACATGAGCTGTAATTCTTTGTGAAGGAGAAGCAATTCAACACCTTATGTTGTAGCTACCTACAATGATACAACAAAATCAGACTGTGAAACCTGATGTTCTATAATGGGCTGGATATATGAAAGCAAACACACTAGTCCTTCCTTTTCAGTGACTGATGATTGAAATTTACCATTAATCATTAAGCACACACTGGGTTTTTTTGGCAAGGAAAATGTTAATGCCTTTTTTTACTTGCCTCTGTCTACAGGAGAAATGGAGGCTCCCTCTTTTACTTTACCATACAGAGTCTTTATGTATTGGAATCTCTCCATGCCTTTCTGTGACACAAATTGGATTTTTATATATTTTTCCCCCAAATTCTGTTTATAGATTAATATAAAAAAGATAAAGAAACTAACAGGATAGTGTACATTGGGGAGGGGGATTTGTCTCCTGGCTTTCTCTTTTTATTATTCATCATAAAAGTTTTTTTTTTTTTTTTAAATCTACAATTCATAACCAGGAGCAACAACATAAAAATCAATAAGCAAGGAGTTAGGGTTTGCCAGCTATCCCAAAGAATTTAAGCCTCTTTTTCACTTCTAGTTTAGAAGATGCTGGTTGAAGGCTAAATCAATGCCTGCTATATGACTTTTTTTGCACTGTGTGCTGAGGGAAAAAACAGAATTGTGCTTCATTTTGTCGGTACCTTCTGTCAGGACAAGACTGGAAAATCCAAAAAGAGGCAAACGTCCCCTTCTCACTGCCTCAAAGGGCTGATCTGGCTGTTTCTCACTGAGTTGTTAATGTAATTTTCCTAAAACATTAGCTAACGACTAATTTATAATCTCTTCCAAGGATGTGTACAAAATCTTTCAAGTCCCAAGGAATTGGGGTGGTTAAGGACACAGACTTTGCTGTCAAAAGGCTCCGTGCTAATGTCCGCTCCACTGCTAACCAGTGTGATAAGCTCCTTGTTGCTAAGTTTTTTCAGTTGTCAACAAAGATCATTTTTGTTTTTGCCTTACGAGACTGTTGTGAAAGTTAGCCAAGATTATTTATTAAAAATAGCCCAAACTCAGTCTCATCAGGGAAACCACTTTCTCCTCCCCAAGGGCCACCCTCAGTTGAGGGTTTTTGGTGCTCGCCTCTCACTCTTCCTAAACGGGTCCAGTTGTGTTTCTATTACTTGAATCCAAAAGTGACCTTACAAATACATGTTTTGCAAGGAAAAAAAACCAACATGAAGGGAATACCTAACGTGTGTGAAAGTTCTAAAACATGATGCACAAAGGGTTTCACTACCAAATTTACTAGTGTACATTGTCAGGAAAACAGACTTCTGATTTCAATGGAATTGTGTCATTCATTTGTTGAGTTGCTTTAACTGCTGATTGTATCCGTTATGCTGTTACATTGTTATGGTAGCTCTTTTGTTTTTACTGTAAATAATAAATTATTTTCTTTTTACCCTCAATAAAATAACTGAAATTTTTATAGATACAGAGAGTCATTTGGAATAGGAAAATTTCCTGGTAGATATTTTGTAAACTAAACCTTATTAGAAGAAGAGCTAGAGCTTGGGTAAACTGAAAAAAAAAATATATATGACTTTATTCCCTCCTATTACTCTTTTCTCTATTTCTCTCTAACTGTCTAATTCCTGTTTCTCACCCCCAGGCAAGCAAATGTTTCAGCTGTGCTATTCCATTTAAACCTGCCCCAGGCTCGTAATGCTGCATGCATTTTCCTCTTCACCACTCCTTTATTATAAATACTATTATTTTATTTATAAGATTTTAGTAAGCTTCTAGGAGAAAAGATTCTCTTCAAATAAGTCATCTTAAGGTGTAAATGACAATGGGAACATTTCCAGGTGGTGGTTGTTATTATTTTAAGAAGATGATAATTACTATTTTATTACAGTTATTTTACTGGGACACACAGGGGATGGGGAACAGGATTTTTCTGTGGCTAATTAAGTTGATGGAGCTGAAGAATATTTAATGACCTTTGCCTTTCCCGTATTTTATTATTCTTTCATTCTAGTTCCTGCGTTCTCACAAATCGGTTACTACATTACTGCAAAAGTTTAGACCAGTGTAGATCTTAGGGGAAAATTAATCATCAGTGTTTTCAAAAAATATTATAAATAAAGTGTTTTATTAGCATTAGACTTTTCCTGGTTTACTCTACACTAAAATTGTGAAATTCTATACGTTTTTTATCTGGGGGAGCAAAAGGCACACTTGGTGAGGTGTGTCCAAGACAAGCCTTAACATTTCCCTCAGCTTGGCCACACTTTAGACAAGCTTCTTTCTGCCTCTAGGCCCCTGACTTCCCTTTCTTCAGAGCATTTGCTTTAGAAAACAGTGTCATTGCAAATTCTTTCTTTGCCCCTTTGAGATGTAAATTTGGATCTTGGCGCTGTCCTTTTGAAATGTAAACATCAAGGCAGGTAGTATCCCCATCTCTCAGCCCCTATCTCCTGGTCTCTGTGGGAGGGTAGGAGCCTAACTTCAGTGGGCACCCTTGTTCCAAACTGTCTAACTACCTCTTGTCAGGTCAAGATAGGAGAAAGTTTACTTTTTTTTTAGGTAAGGCCAATCGGCAAACACAAATAATCTCTTTTCTCCCTACTCTCACCCCACCTCAGCTCTTAAAAACTCTCCAGCCCTTTGTTTCAGTAGAGGTGAGCTCAGACTGAGTTCTGGCCTATCTGGCCTATCTGGCCTATCTGGCCTATCTGCCCTGTGGCCTTAAATGAAGTCTCCCTAGCCTCTTTAACTTTGTTCATGCACATTTTCATTTGACAGTTGCTAAATAAACTTCTTGAACAAGCTCTACCTTCTATATTGGAACATGGAACTGTTATGCCTACCAAGTGAATCTTTCAAGGTAAGAATATTTCTTTATTTGAAAGAGTATGTATTTGTTATTGTGGGGGGAAAAATACTGGTTCACTTCTTCAGAAATTACCATCATACACATGTAGAACATTCTGATTTCTATTTTGGATTCCTAAAAGGAAAGGATCTAACTTTTAAAACATAGAATCAGATGTTCTAATTCCTTTTGAGATGTCTCCAATAGGTAGAAACTATATAATTTGTGGGATAAGAGTCAGCAGCTTATTTTAATGGCTAATTTCAAGAGATTATCATGGTCAGCCTTCGACTCCCACCTCGAAAAATGGTAAACTCCACTAACATTTAATGGTTTTTTGGTCGTTATCCAAAATTGACAAATTTGTACAGTGTCAGTCTTTGTTGTCCCCTTTGAGAAGGTTTTGTGTTTATGTTATGTAGAACTGAAAATTCAGAAGTTTGAATTTTTGTTGCTGTTGTTTTTGACTCTTGTTACTGACTCGTGGTTGGACTTTGAATCGGTTGATGACTTTAGTACTGACTTTCCTCCCAAGATGCTCTGGGATTTCATAGACTACCTGGAAACTACTTACTGTTAGTAATAATCAAGAGTGATACTCCTTATTAACTTATATTTAATAAAGAAAGAGAAATGTATGAATAGGTGTGAAGTTTTAGAGCACAACTAAAGAATACTGCTTTGTTAACACGTGGCAAATGTTGACATCAGACTTCTGGAAACTGCATTTGGTGTGTCTGTTGAGTGCTGGTGTTCACACTGCTATTCAACGTGTTTAAATATACATAATTAAATGCAAAAATACAAAAGTATGTAAGTATATGTGTGTGTATATATGCATAGACACATCTACATATGTACATATGGTTGTTGATGTTGGATTCTGTTTCTTTTTTGTGATAAGAAATGAGTAGAATTTGTAACAACAATTCTATGTTGTTATGAATCTTGTGTAACCACATATATGTATAAATCCTGTGTACCACATATATCATGACAAATTTTGGCACCATATTTACCCCACTGCTCAAATCTAAGGTAATCAACAATCCTAGATTTAAATTTTGTTTTTGTTGTCTTTGAAGGAATACATATCCCCAAATCCCTAGATGTAGCTGCACAAAACAAAATAAACAATCAAATTCTTAAAAAAAAAAAAAAAAAGTGGTAGGCTGTGAGTTATCTTGCAAAATAGCATATCTGGAGTTAACTAACAAGAATGCTATATGACTAATTAATATTCAGCCACATGTTACACCTGACAATTCAAAAGTAAGTCCTAGAGATTATCAGATTGTAATAATTTGGGTGGGCAGATTTACTCCCTAGGAAAAGAGAACCCTCTCTTACCTCTGTCTATCATGTGTGATAATAATTTGCTAAAAAATAAAAGATAAAAAGCTTATCCTGATAGCCCTTTATACCATGTTCTTTTTTGTTGGGAGTTGAGTCCCTGAGCCATCATGCACCTTCAGTGGAAGCCAATATGTGGTACATTTCATACCAAAGATCTTCAATACTGTATTGTGCATAAATCCTACTACATTCGTAATCATGTGTAAAAACAATTAAAAATCTTTGCAAAAACTGATTTTTCCCTATAACTTCTGGTTGAACTCAGCTCCAGAGCACTCATAGTTGGTTTTTGCCATAGCCTGCCTTGTCCCGCATGTCAGGGGGCAAGGAGATTGAACATAAACACCCCAGGCCCTTTTGTATTTTGCTGGTCTGATCTTTAGAGGTAAATTTTTAGATATGACTATGGAAATGATGAAATATTTTTTTCTTGTGCTTAGAAGAATTTCACGTAGTGTTTTATTAATATGACTCACTGAAAAAAATTACATTTCCCAAAGGCCAGCATATTTTAAGCGGGAGTTCAAAGTTCAGGTAAAATGCAATGAATTCTTAGCATACATCTATAAATTCTGGAATTGCGGGTAGATAAGATAGGTATTAGTTGTTCTGATTAGGGAAGAAAAAGCTGTGTTGATTCTTTCAAAATACAATAATAATCTAAAAAACAAAAGTGATGGTTTGAAAGAAAAGCAGTTGTGTGACAGATCAGCAAAAGGTACTATGCACAGATCCACTTTAGGTTATGTTTTTCTATGAATTTTGCTTGATAACTGTCAATTATACAGAAGCAATGATACAAATACAATTCATTATCTGGTTCTCTTTCCTTATATCCATCCATCTTCAAATGTATTGTTTTTTTCAGTCACAGGAGATTCCAAATGTGGAGTAACATATATTTTTGGAATTGCCGATAAATAGCTTCTACAGTCACCAGTTTGTTGAAATATGGGGTTCAATTTGCATTTTCAGTTCGCTGCAAGGGTGAAATCTAGGGGTCAGTTAACATTAACAATACTGGATCAAAATTAATGAGGATAAGGTGGTGGTGTTGCCCAGAGATGGGGACAGAGGTGGGGAGGGGTGAGGGGTACTCTGATGAATCCAGAGAGGAAAATAGACTGACTGATTTAAAATGTGATTACTTTCCATTATAAATTTAATAAGCATATTCTTTTAGAGAGAAACATTATAGAATTCTTAACGCTTACTGACAAGGGTGAGCTTTAAGTATTCATCAGAAAACAGGCCATGGGGTTAGAACTTGTCAGGATGATGGATACTCTGCTTTTCAGAGGCTGATCTGTAAATTTTCACAACAACCTTTGGTAGAGAAAAAAATTCACTCCCAGTCTCTTATAATAAAATAGGTAAGTAATCAAGCAAACAAACAGTTTCTTATTTTAGTTAAATCAAGTCAACCTCAATGAGTGCTGTTGCACATAGTTGAGTCTGAATTTCAAAACATTAAGGGCCTTGTTTAAAAACTCATGTCTACTAAGATTTGTATCAAAAGTAGAGGATAACTCTGCCCCATCACCTCTCCCACATATTATTTTCTAAAAAATAAATGAAAAGGAAATTGATGTAAAGGGTGAGAAAAGGAAAAACGTGGAAATCTTGACCTAGGCCTTTCATATCTACCATCAGTATTTGGTTCTTTAGAGGCTTTTGGGGGATGTGATAAATGTAGAAGTTCTTGACACTTAAACATGAAAATAAATTCACAAAAATACCAGTTCAAATCTAAAATTCTAGTCACAGCCAATAGAGGATGCAAAGAAAAAAATGTTTTTCTCAATGACTCCTGATTTCTTTCAAATGATCTTTAATTACCTGACAAATCGGGAGACATGTCACTGTCCTTCACACTTGTTCTCAAAGAAACTGTGTTAGACAGTAAAAAGCAGACATCTATAAAAGAGTTAATTTTCTTAATGTTATGAAATTAGAGTGTACGTGTATGGAGTTAGGAGTCCCTGCCTCTGTAGAGGTACACTATTCACAGAGAGATGCTCGCTCTTAAGGTTTCTTAAGTCTCGTTGCCTTTTTAATCAGTTCAATTGAGACTTTTCTAGACCTTCAGAATTCTATGTGTTTTAACAGTTCAAGTTGATTTGGGCTATTTGTAAACTCTATGTATGTATGCATGTATGAATCCATCCATCATGTACCTATCTATACAGTATATGTACATTTTTAAAAAGATCATTGAATGCAATTACTTAAAAACGATATTTTCTCATGTATTCTTTGATGTATCAGGCATCAAAGAGCCTATAATTTAGATACTATTTGTGGTAGACTGAATAATGCCCCCCAAAGATGTCCATGTCCTAATCTACAGAATCTGTGAATACATTACCTTAGAAGGTAAAAGGGACTTTGCAGATGTGATTAAGTTAAAGAATTTTGAGATGAAGTGATTATCCTGGATTGTCCAAATAGGCTCAATGTGATCACAAGGGTCCTTATAAGAGGAAGATGAGTAAGTTTAGCGTCAGAGAAGGTGACGACTAAAGCAAAGGTGAGAATGATGCCATTTCTGGAAGGGGGCCATGAGCCAAGGAATTCAGGTGGCTTTTAGAAGTTGAAAAAGGCAAGGAATCGATTCTTGCTTATAGCATCCCACATGAACAGCCCTGGTGACACCTTGATTTTAGTCCCATGAGACTTGTTTTTGGACTTCTCACCTCCAGAACTTTAAGATAATAAATATGTTCTTTACTTAAGCTGTTATATTTGTGGTAATTTTTACTGCAGCAATAGAAAACTAATATATTATTCATAGGGTTTACTTCTAAGAACTTTAGGGTAATCATTTCATATTTTTATATTATAATGGAACACAGCCCTTAGAGAAGAATGAGTCCCACTAAAATGGATGGAATCTGATAAAGAGACACTGACAGCTGAATCGGATGTTGCAGAACATTACCTAAAATTAGAATTATAAGTACTAACTAGTGCAAATTAGCCTTTGAATTTCATTTTATTTTTTATTAATTGACATGTAATAATTGTACATGTTTATGTGATATGGTATGATATTTCAATACATGCATACAATGAGTAATGATCAATTCAGGGTAATTAGCATATCCATCACCTTAAACATTTATCATTTCTTTGTATTTGGAATATTCAAAATCCTCTCTTCTAACTATTTGAAATCATACAATAAATTATTGTTGACTATAGTCACAATAGTTCTAGTGCTATGGATCACTAGAACTTATTCCTCTGATCTAGCTGTAATTTTGTATCCATTAACCAACGTCTCCCTATCCTATCCTCCCTCTTACACTTCCCAGCCTATAATAACCACAATTCTACTCTTCTATAAGCTCAAATTTTTTAGCTCCCACATGTGTGTGAGAATGTGTGGTATTTATCTTTCTGTGCCTAATTTATTTCACTTAGACACAATGTGTTCCAGGCTTATCCACGTTGCCACAAATGACAGGATGTCATTCTTTTTTATGGCTAAATAGTATTCCATTGTGTGTATATATATATATCAAAATTTCTTTATCCATTCATCTGTCGATGGACACTTAGGTTGATTTCAATCTCAGCTATTGTAAATAGTGCTACAGTAAACATAGCAGTGACGATCTCTCTTAAATATACTGATTTCCTTTCCTTTGGATAAATACCCGGTAGTGGAATTGGTGGATCATGTGGTGTTTCCATTTTCAGTAACATTCATACTTTTTTCCATAATGGCAATACTAATTTGCATTCCCACCAACACTATATAAGAGTACCCTTTTCTCTATTTCCTCAATAGTATTTATTTATTTATTTATGTCTTTTTAATGGTAGCCATGCTAACTGGAGTGAGAAGATATCTCATGGTAGTTTTGATTTGCATTTCTCTGATGATTAGTGATATTGAGCAGTTTTTCATATACGTGTTGGCCATTTGTTTGTCTTCTTTTGAGAAATGTCTATTCGTATTCTTTGCCTATTTTAAAATCATGTATATATATATTTTTTTTTTTACTATAGAATTGTTAGTTTCTTATACATTCTGGAATTTAACCCCTTCAGATGAACAGTTAGCAAATATTTTCTCACATTCAATAAGCTGTCTCTTCACTCTGTTGATTATATCCTTTGCTAAGCAGAAGCTTTTTAGTTTAATATTGCCCTATATGTCTGTTTTTGGTTTTGCAGCCTGTGCTTTTGAAGTCTTAGCCATAAGATCTTTACCCAGACCAATGTCCTGAAGCATTTCTCCTGTTTTCTTCTACTAGTTTTATTGTTTTGAGTCTGACATTTAAGTCTTTAATCCATTTTGAGTTGATTTTTGTATATGGTGACAAATAAGGGTTTAGTTTCATTCTTCTGCATATAGATATACAGTTTTCCAGGCACCATTTATTAAAGAGGGTGCCCTCTCCCCAATGTATGTTCTTGGCCTCTTTGGCAAAAATCAGTTGGCTTTAAATATGTGGATTTATTTCTAAGTTCTCTATTCTATTTTATTGGTCTATGTGTGTAAGTTCTCTATTCCATTTTATTGGCCTATGTGTCTTTTATTCCAGGATCATGCTGCTTTTGTTACTACAGCTTTATAGTATATTTTGAAGTCAGGTAGTGTGATGCCTCCAGATTTGTTCTTTTTGCTCAGGATTACTTTGGCAATTTTGGTGTCTTTTGTCATTCCATATGAATTTTTGGATTTAAAAATAGTATTTGTAAAATGTTATTGGTATTTTAGTAGGGATTGCATTGAATCTGTAGATTGCTTTGGGTGATATGAATGTTTTAACAATATTAATTCTTCCAATTCATGAACATGGGATATCTTTCCATTTTTTGGTGTCCTCTCTAATTTCTTTCATCAGTGTTTTGGAGTTTTCATTGTAGAGATCTTTCACCTTTCTACTTAAATTTATTCTTAGGTATTTTATAATTTTTTTGGAGTTAATGTAAATGGGATTTCCTTTCTTGAGTTCTCTTTTAGCTAGTTTGTTATTGGTAAATAGAAAACCTACTGATTTTTATGTTTTTTTTTACATTGTGAGCATATGATTTTTATATGTTGATTTTGTATCCTGCAATTTTACTGAATTTGTTTATCAGTTCTAAGAGTTTTTTGATGAAGTCTTTAGGTTTTTCTCTATGTAAGATCATGTCATCTGCAAGGAGGGACAAGTTGACTTCCTCTTTTCCTATTTGTATTCCCTTTACTTCTTTCTTTTGCCTAATCGCTCTGGCTAGGACTTCAGTACTATGTTGAATAAGGGTGGTGAAAGTGGGCATCACTGTCTTGTTCTTGGAAGAAGGGCTTTCAACGTTTCCCCATTCAGTATAGTGTTAGCTGTGGGTTTGTCATATATGGCCTTTATTGTGTTGAAGTACTTTGTTTTTAACTTAATTTGTTGAGTATTTTTATCATGAAGGGATATTCAATTTTATCAAGTTTTTCTTGTATAGATTGAGGTGATCATAGAATTTTTGTCCTTCTGTTGTTACAATGTATCACACTTACTAATTTCCATATGTTTTATCCTCCTTGCATCCCTGGGATAAATCCCACTTATTATGGTGTATTATCTTTATAATGTGCTGTTGGATTTGGTTTTCTAGCATCTTTTTGAGGATTTTTGCATCTATGTTCATCAGGGATATTGGCCAATAGTTTTCTTTTTTTTTTTCCCCCTCTACCTCTTTTTAGTATCACAATAGTTTTCTTTTCTTGTTGTGTTCTTGTTTGTTTTTTGTATTAGAGTAATGCTAGCCTTGTAGAAGTAGTTAGAATTCCCTCCTTTTCAATTTTTTTTTGGGAATAGTTTGAGAAAAATTGACGTTAGTTCTTCTTTAAAGGTTTGGTAGAACTTGGCAGTGACGCCATCCAGTCCTGGGCTTTTCTTTGTTGTGAGACTTTTTGTTATTGACTCAATTTCATTACTCATTATTGGTCTATTCACATTTTCTCTTTCTTCCTGGTTCAATCTTGGCGGGTTGTGTGTGTCCAGGAGTTAATTCATTTCCTCTATGTTTTCCAATTTATTGGCATATAGTTGTTCACAAATGTCCCTAATAATCCTTTGTATTTGTGTAGTATCAGTTGTAATGTCTCCTTCTTGGTTTTGATTTTATGGTTTTTTTTTAATTTCAAGAAAATTAGGGGGTACAACTGTTTTTTTGTTACATGGGTAGATTGAATCATGCTGAAGTCAGGGCTTTCAGTGTACCTGTCACCAGAATAATGTACATTGTATTCGATAGGGAGATTTTTATCCCTCACACTTCTCCCACCCTCTTTCCTTCATGGTTTTCAATATCCACTGCACCACTTTATGATCATATGTAATGCTCATTTAGCTCCCACTTATAAGTGAAAACATGCAGTATTTGTTTTTCCATTCCTGAGATACTTCACTTAGGATAATGATCTCCAGTTCCATCCAAGTTGCTGCAAAAGACATTATTTCATTCCTTTTTATGTCTGAGTAGTACTCCATGGTATAAATTTACTGTATTTTCTTTATCTACTCATCAGCCGATGGGCACTTAGGTTGATTACATATTTTTGCAGTTGTGAATTTTTCTGCTATAAACATTCAGGTGCAGGTGTCTTTTTGATAAAATGACTTCTTTTCTCTTGGGTAATCCCAAGTATTGGGATTGCTTGATCGAATGGTAGGTCTACTTTTAGTTCTTTGAAGAATCTCCATACTGTTTGCCATAGCAGTTGTACTAACTTTTACATACCCCAACAGTGTAAAAGCATTCCCTTTTCACTGCATCCATACCAACATCTATTGTTTTTTGACTTTTTAATTATTGGCATTCTGACAGGAGTAAGGTGGTGTCTCATTGTGGTTTTAATTTGCATTTCCTTGATAATTAGTGATGTCAAGCATTTTTTCATGTTTATTGGCCATTTGTCTATTGTCTTTTGAAAAAACATCTGTTCATAGCTTTTGCTCACATTTTGATGTGGATATTTGTCTTTTCCTTGCTGATTTGAGTTTTGAGTTCTTTGTAGATTCTGGATATGAGTCATTTGTCAGATGTATAGTTTGAGAATATGTTTTCCCAATCTGTAGGTTGTCTACTAACTCTGTTTATTATTCCTTTGCTGTGCAGAACCTTTTTGTTTAATTTAGTCCTATTTCTTTATTTTTGTTGTTGCTTTATTTGCTTTTGGGGTTTTAGTCACAAATTCTTTGCCTAGGCCAATGTCCAGAAGAGTTTTTCTGTGTTTCCTTCTAGAATTTTTATGGTTGACTTATATTTAAGTCTTTAATCCACTTTGAGTTAATTTTTGTATATGGTGAGAGATAGGGATCTAGTTTCATTCTTCCGCATGTGGCTATCCAATTTTCCCAGCACCATTTATTGAATAGGACATCCTTTCCCCAGTGTATGTGTTTGTCTGTTTTGTTAAAAATCAGTTGGTCATAGCTATATGGTTTTATTTCTGGGTTCTCTATTCTGTTCTGTTGGTCTATACGTTTATCTTTATACCAGTACCATGCTGTTTTGGTTACTATAGACTTGTAGCATAATTTGAAGTTAGGTAATGTGATACCTCCAGATTTGTTCTTTTTGCTTAGGATCGCTTTGGCTATTCAGGCTTTTTTGTTGTTGTTTTGTTTCCTCTTCCACCTTGGTCTCCCAAAGTGCTGGGAGTACAGGCTTGAGCCACTGTGCCTGGCCCTTTGGGTCGTCGTTTTCTTTCTTTCTTTCTTTCTTTTTTTTTTTTTTTTGGTAGTTTGTCTATCTAATGGTTTGTCTATTTTATTTATTTTTCAAAAAACCAACTTTTCATTTTTTGGAGTTTTGTATTTTTTTTTAATCTCTATTTCATTTAGTTCTTCTCTGATCTTTCTTATTCCTTTCCTTCTACTAACTTTGGGTTTGGTTTATTCTTTTTGAGTTTTTTGAGGAGTATTGTTAGGTTGTTTATTTGAAAATTTTTTAACTTTTTTGATCTAGGCATTTATTGTTATAAATTTCCCAATTAGTACTGCTTTTACTATACCCATAGGCTTTGGTACATTGTGTTTCTATTTTCATTTGTTTTAAGAAAATTTTAAGTGTTCTTCTTAATTTCTTCATTGACTCATTGATTGTTCAGGAGCATACTGTTTAATTTCTATGTATTTATACAGTTCCAAAAGTTTCTATTATTATTGATTTCTAGTTTTATTCCATTGTGGTCTGAAAAGATTAAATAATTTTAACTCTTTAAAATTTTTTGATTCTTATTTTGTGGCCTAATGTATGGTCTATCCTGGATAATGTTCTATGTGCAGATGAAATGAATGTATATTCTGCAGCTGTTGGATGAAATATTTTGTATATACCTGCTAGGTCCATTTGGTATATAGTGTTTAAGTCCAGTGTTTCTTTGTTGATTTTCTGTCTACATGATCTTTCCAACACTAAGAGTGGAGTGTTGAATTCCCTATTACTGTATTGGGGCATCTCTTTCCCTTTAGTGCTAATAATATTTGCTTTATATATCTGGGTACTCCAGCGTTGGGTGCATATATATTTACAATTGTTATATTCTCTTGCTAAATTGATCCCTTTATCATTATATAATGACCTTCTTTGTCTCTTTTTATGTTTTTTGACTTAAAATCTCTTTTATCTGATACAAGTGTAGCAACTCCTGTTTGCCTTTGTTTTCTGTTTGTGTGGAATATCTTTTCCCATCCCTTCGCTCTCAGTCTATGCATGTCTTTGTAAGTGAAGTGAGTTTCTCATAGGTGGCATATACTTAGGTCTTGTTTTTTACCCATTCAGCCAGTCTATATATTTTAATTGGGGGGTTTAAACTGTGTGCATTCAAAGTCATTATCAATAGGTGAGGACTGACTCCTGTCATTTTGTTAATTGTTTTTTGGTTGCCTTATATATCTTTTGTTGTTTTCTTCCTCTATTATTGTTTATCTCTGCAGTTTGGTGGGGTTTTTTTGGTAGCAAGAACAGTTGATTTATTTCTCTTTCTCATTTATGTAACTGCTCTACCAGTGAGTTTATGCTTTCTCATGTTTTCATGATGGTAGATGTTGTCCTTTTTTTTCCAGATGTAGGATTCTCTTAAGCATCTTTAGCATTTTTTGTGGGGTGGTTCTAGTGGTGATGAATTCCCTCAGTGTTTGCTTTTCTGGGAAAGATTTTATTTCCTTTTCCTTTCTGAAGGATAGCTTTGCTGGATTTAGCATTCTTGGCTGACAGATTTTTCTTTCAGCACTTTGAATATATCATCCCATTCTCTCCTGGTGTGCAATATTTCTGCTGAGAAATCTGCTGTTAGTCTGTTGGGGATTTCCTTATATGTAACTTGATGTTTTATCTTGTATGTTTTTTAGAATTCTTTGTCTTTGACAAACTTCTGACAGTTTGACTATAATATGCCCTAGGTTTAATCTCTTTAGGCATCTTTGAGCTTCCTGTATCCAGATGTCCATATCTCTCCCAATACTTAGGGGGTTTTCAGCTATTATTTTATTAAATAAGTTGTCCATGCCTTTTCCCATGTCTTTTCCTTCTGGAACTCCCCAAATGGAAACATTCATTTGCTTGATGTTGTGCTGTGTGTCCCATTGGCTTTCTTCATTTATTCTTTTTTGTCTGACTGGATCATTTCAAAAGACCTGTCTTCAAGTTCAGAAATCCTTTCTTTTGATTGATCTAGTTTATTGTTGAAACTCTCAAATGTATTTTTTTATTTCACTCATTGGATTCTTCAGTTTCAGAATTTCCATTTGGTTCTTTTCTATGATGTCCATCTCTGTGGTGAATTTCTCATTCAGACCATGAATTGTTATTTTGATTCTGTTGTATTGTCTGTGTGTGTGTGTGTGTGTGTGTTTTTGGTATCTTGCTGAGTTTCCTTGAGATCATTATTTTGAATTTTTAAGCCATTTTATAGATTTCCTTTTTTGGGGGATCTGTAACTGGAGAATTGTTATGTTCCTTGGAACATGTCATGTTTACTTTTTCATGTTTCTTGTGTCCCTATGTTCATATCTGTGCATCTTCCAGTTTTATGGAGTAGCTTTAATAGGGAAAAAGTTTTTCCTGTAAATGTGTCTTATAGTGTTGGTTTGATAGGGTGCTTTAGCTTTGGTTCTGGGTGAGAGCAGTAGTGTAGTCTTCATATGATTTCTTCAGCTGTAATCAATATCAATGGTGTCTTCAGTGCCTTGATGGCCTAGGCTTTTGTCAAGGCCATAGTGTAGTTTTTCTGGGGGTAATGATGCCAGTAGGCCTGTTCTGGGGTTCCTGGTAGACTCACGCAGGTACAGAATGTCTCCACCACTGGAGGAGTTGGGAATGACACTGGTAGAAGGCCTCTGCAGGCCAGTTCTCAGGCCCCTGGAGGGTGCACACAAGTGTGTGGTGGCTCTACCACTGATGGGGATGGCAGACCAGTGGCAGCAGTGGGACCCTGGGGACACATGAGAGTACATGGTGGCTCTGCTGATATAGTTAGCTGGGTTGCCAGTTGTGTCTAATGATTGAATTTTAAAAGGATCAATTTAATGAGAGAATGCACACTTAGATAATATTCCTAGAATAACTTATAATTTTGAAAATATATTAATGAAATTTTTATATTACTTTTAGTTTTATGTCTGATTTGAAGTGATGCTCCTTAATTTACAAATATCACAGGGACCACATTAAACAGTGGGAAGCAAAGTCCCCAGACTCCAGAACAGAGTGGTCTCAGTTGCCTCTCTGCCCTTTCTCTATTCTCTATAGAATTTCATGGAAATATACTAATTCATGACTCAGCGACACATTGACACAAGCAGCCTCATGTTGTGAACTCCAACTCTAGGACTGATGGAGTCCTGTCATAAATTTCATTGAGTCCCCCAAACTTACTATGGTTAGAATCACCTGAGGAACTTTACAAAAGCACGATGCCTGAACTATATCTCATTCTGAATTAATAGCAATTTTCTAAAAATTTTATAGCAACTTTATTCATGTCCTGGAATATGGATTTCTTTAAGAACAATTGTTTTTCCACAGCCAACCACAATTTAATAAGCCTGGTTTAATGACATTTTAATATTTTTGACTATCTGCCATGTCTAAATTACTATTCTAGCCCTTGTTTGGGAATATAGAGAGGAACAAGCCTTGGTAACTGCTTCAAGGAGGAAGGTAAGACATTAACAATTAAGCATAATAAACGTGAAAATAAATAAATGTTATACAAAAGTAATAGCTTGTGGTATCAGAGTGAAGATAAACAATCACAAATACTTATGGGCAAAATCCAAAACAGCTCCCTAGAG
Organism: Daubentonia madagascariensis; assembly: GCA_023783475.1. Taxonomy (NCBI): domain Eukaryota; kingdom Metazoa; phylum Chordata; class Mammalia; order Primates; family Daubentoniidae; genus Daubentonia; species Daubentonia madagascariensis. Next base: position 1,204,793 of record JAKFHU010002088.1, read on the forward strand.
AATGTCAAGTTAAGCTGGCCTGTGAGATTGGGAGGCGATGCAGCCTCAGGCACAGGAATTAGACAAACTTGAATCTGAATTTACAACCCTACTTTGGGTAGAGATTCCTTTTGTCTTATGAAAAATGGGACAAATGAGATAATGCATTAATGTGTGTAAAATCTTTAGATGAATGCCTGGTACAGGGCAAGTATTCAGAAAATATAAGTGGATAGTGATTTTAAAGCATAAAGATGCATTCTTATTCCATTTCTGTCTTTTGCTTCAACAATTTCTTACTCATCTACACACACACACACACACACACATTCACTCACTCATGTAACTTGCAGACATGTTAACTGAACACTATGTTAGCGACTAGGGATAAAATCAATACTGTATGGAAACAGACATGTCGATACCATGGGCTTATAGTCTCATGGGGAGACAGACAAATAAAAGTCAACTAGCAAGAGTCATAAGTGTGACAAAGAGAGTTACCTGGTGCTATGAAAACTCATGAAACGTTAAAGCCAACTGGGATGGTCCTGGAAGGATCTCAAGAAATTGATACTTGAGCTAAAATAGAGTGACAAGTTGTAATTACTTGGTGGAGAGGGGAGTAAAGGGCATCCCCGTGAGAAGGAACAAAATTTATAAAGGATCAGGCTGAGGAACTCCTGGCAGACAAAGTATAGATTTTGACCAATGAGAAGAAGCAGAGAAAAATTTGAGATAATGCTAGAAAATAAAGCTCAGACCACGCAAACCATCAGGGATCACGTTAAGGATTTTTATCTTTCTGCTAAGAACAATGGAAAGTTATTGAAGAGGTTTAAGCAGATAACTTAAATGATTAAATTTGTATTTGGGAATTATCACTCTGTACGCAGTGAGAAGAACAGTTTAGAGGGTGCCAGAGCAGAGGCTGGGACTAAGTATGTGTGTGTGTGCATGTAGATACACACACATTTTTTACAGCTGGACTTGATGATTGATGGAAAAGAGGTATTAAAGATAACCCCTGAGTTTATGATTATTATAACTGAATAGCTGATGTGACATTTATATGAAATAGAAAAAATATGAAGCACTTTATTGATTGGGAGAGATAGGCATGTGTTCAGTTTTTATACATCATGCTTTGGCAGTACCCCTGAGACATTGCCTTATGCAGTTCAATATGCCTGTTTAGTGCTTGAAGGATAAGACTGAGCAGGACATGTTAACGTAAGAACAATCTATTTATTGATGGTAGTTGGAGTGATAGGCAGGGATGGAATTATCTGATGAGAAGTTACAGAATGAGAGGAGGGGGGACCTAGGAATGAGCATTGTGGAAGTCCCAGTACAGGTGGGGGATAATGAATTTATAGCAAAATCACTCTGAACTGTTTCCAGGGGTGATGCCTACTCAGGTGTAAGTATGGAGAGAAAGAATCACTGGAGCCCCTCAATGATGTGCTTTTTTCCAGACAAATTGGAAAAAAATCCTCATAATAAGAGAATTTACAATGTTGGCAAAGAGTGTTTCTGAAATGATGACCATGAAATCTAAGATGGATGAGAAAATATGAGGAAAGTGAGTGCTTGAGAGGAAAAGTAGATGTGCCGACAAAGACATGACTGTTCTCTCTGCCATCCTCAGGGCCCTAAATACCTTTCACATCTTCCAAAGCACGTTGCTTGACTGGGTCGTTGCTCTGCCTATGATTAGGGAATAAGTGGGTAAAAGAAAAAACTTTCAAAGGTCAGTTTGGCCAGAATCTAGAAGGATTCTGCAATAACTCTTATAAATTGTTTTGACATCTTAACACTGAGGCGTGAAAGCATTGACTAGCTAGCACGTAAAAACCAGTTTATATCTTCAGTGTCATTCCTGGAGAAAAATTCTATATTCTTTCCTTATTTTCCTAGCTCTTTGGAAAAGTTTAGGTAATAGCAAAGCTAGACTCTCATGACTAGAGCATTTTTTTTTTATACAACCACTTCAATTTACTGAAGTAAACTGTCTGGGAGTAATACATGGATGGAGAAAATTTGAACAGTCTGTGGCAGCAAATGAAAAATTTGGAAATAATGTTGTAATGGAGATAGCCTCTGTGAACATTGCAAAGATGGTTTTAAAGTGCAGTCATGAATTAATTTTTAGATTTAAGAAACATTATTTAAAAACTAATTTGGTTTAAAGACATCTCACCCTTCTGGTCGGTATACATACAAGAGATTAAAAAGGTTTTTTATTTCTTTTTCTTTTTTTAACTTAAGTTGTATGATGTTTATTATAAATTGAACTTGTTTCAATAATACCCACCAAGGGAATATGGAACTATAAATCTCAAGGTAGGTCAGTATAATATTATCAAGAAGTATAAAAAGAACCATGGAACCTTGCTATGGAATTGAATAGACTTACCAGTCTTGTCACTTGAGTTCAAACTCTTAGAGTTATGTCAATGCACCCTACTGGGTAATTTTACTCTGTCTTTGGAAATTTCATTCTATGTATTAATGAGGTGTTAGGACAGATTCAACATACCAGATTATACTTTTTTATTTTTTCTTGGCTCTACTTGGCCAATGGACAATTACTTTACCCTTGAAATTGCTTAGTGTTTTGCTTATTTATTTTTAAGCATGGATTTTATTTAGCATCTGCTCTTGTCTCTGTTTCTTTGTTTACTTGCTCTATGTTGTATGAAATCTGTTAATTCTCCTGTGTGGTTTATTTCCTTTAAAATAGTAGAAGTTCTCACTGATTCAAATGACAAATACAAAATTTGTTTTTTCCTACTAGTTTGCAACAATTATCCAGAGGTAACCAACATTATAATACAAAAATAGCTAAGTTATTTGCAAATAGTAGTACGTGTAGATGCAAATTCAAACAGAAAAAAAGCCCAATAGTATCGAAGAGGTTAAAGGTATAAAAAGGAAAAGAAAGTATGTCTCTTGCATGAAATCAGTTGAGGAAGGCTCTTCAAACTGATCATAAGAAATAAACTGAATAAAGCAGCTTTACCACATGCTTTTGAGCATAAATGGCTATATTATCCAACCATAATAATATGAAATAATTTAAATAAAAATCAGTCCTAAAGGCATTATATAGTACGTTGGGTTATTTAAATGCATATTGAAATCACTTAAAGTGACTAGTTCATCTACGCTAAACACACAATGTTAGATTTTCAGTTTCTTATTCTCACTGGTGCGTTCTCTTTACTGGATTCCACCAGATTTTTATTCCTCCATATTTTCCCTTTCTTTCCCCTTCCTTTTTGTTTCCCTAACTCTTTTCCATCTGTATTCTTGTATGCTTCTTTCTCTAAATTTGCTGATTAAAAACTGTAGTTACTATCTAAACAAGAGCCATTATTTTTCAACTTTTCTTTTTTTGGTAAGTAGTGGGTTCTGAACCTCTCCCTTGTCTTCCCATACCAAGCTTTTTTCTGTAGTTAAAGCCATTTTAGTTTATTGTAATCATGTATTCCCCATAATAGTTATTGAAGACAGTGTATCTTGTTTCCTTCTCCAATTTGTGGCAAAATATTCTCCAGGTTCATCCCTATTTCTCACCATTATCCTGGAAATTTGGTTCTTTTAGCCTTGGTAGTGAGAAAATTAAAACTAAAACATCTGTGGAAAGTCTTTGGGCTTTTCTGTATCCTTGTTATCCAACTGCTATCAGAATTAAACTCAGACTTGAATGATATGTATTTAGTTAAACATATTGGCTTATATGTCTTTAAAATGGATCTCTATGGTGTGGGAGCCTAGCCTAGCAGTTCTAATACCCAAAGATCCTCTGGAAAATAGGTGCAGAGGACATTAGGCAGCTGGGATTTCTACCACAGTACTGAGGCCCACTTGGCTGGATAGCATGTGTATAATATTCATCATAGTGTTTATTCACTTAAAAAATGGCTTATTGATAACCTGCTATATACCAGGCATAGTACTAGGTACTGAGGCTACCTATCCTTGGTCGAGAGCAGATACTTCAATTACAGAGACAGAGCACATATAAATTAATATCTCTTTGATTGCAAGATCCAGAAATCCAATTTGATTTAGTTTAAACACAAGTCTTATGGGTTATACTGATGGAAGAGCCTCAAATAATCTAAGTTTAGAAACATGGGTGAGTCTCATGAATAAATTCAACGAGAGTTACCATTAACCAATAGCACACCAAGCATGTTCTCCTCAGAGAGAGAAAGAGAGTTCATTCATTTATTTATTTTTTAATAAACCAGTTTCCTCAAGTTTTTGGCTCTAAATGACAGCATCTTAGTCCGTTAGGGCTGCTATGATAAAATACCTTAGACTGGATAATTTAAAAACAACAAATTTATTGCTGACAGTTCTGAGGCTGGGAAGTCTGAGATCAGGTTGCCAGCATATCTGGTGTCTGGTGAGGGCCTGTTCCTCATAGGTGGCACCCCCTATGGGTCCCACATGGAGGAAGGGGTAAACAAACTCCCTCAAGAATCTTTTATAAGGGCACTCATCCCATTTATTAAGGCTCTGCCCTGATGATCTAGTCACCTTCTAAACACTTCACTTCTTCTTTTTTTTTTTTGAGACAGGATCTTGCTCTGTTGCCCAGGCTGGAGTGAAATGGTGTCCTCATAGCTCACTGCAGTCTCCAACTCCTAGGCTCACACCTCAGCCTCCAGAGTAGCTAGGACTACAGGTGCCTGCCACCATAGCAGGTTAATTTTTTTATTTTTTGTAGAGACAGGGTCTCGCTATGTTGCTCAGGGTGGTCTCAAACTCCTGGCCTCAAGTGACCCTGCTGCCTTGGCCTCTCAAAATGCTAGGATTATAGGTGTGAGCCACCACGCCCAGCCCTAAAGACTTCATCTCTTAATAATAATGTGTTGGTGATTAGGTTTCAACATATGAATTCCGGGGGGCACAATCAGACCAGAAAATGACTTTTACATTTCCCGGGCTTTATTCCTTTCACTGTAGGCACTGCGAAGGGCATGACATCTCTTTCTTAGTTTCAGCTCCAAAATTTCTGTGAAGTCTGGAGAAAGACGAGGACTGACCTTGATTCAAATACCCTCTGTCTGACAGATCAGCACAGGTTTTGTTTTTTTTTTTGTTTTTTTTTTGGTGAGATAGGGGTTGGGTACAGGGAATTGAGGAGGACACATTATAATAGGCTGTTCCCACTGAAATTATGGGTGAGAATAGGAGGGGAGAACTAATTTCTAGGAAAGGATACTTGGCAGACAGTAACATGGCTATGGATCTACTACACACATGTAAAGAGACATGGGCAATACTGAGGGAAATGTGTCATAAAAGGGGGCAATAGGAACACAGGATTCTACCCTAATTCAGGCATTCAAAGAAAACTTATTAGAAGAAGTTAAATCTAAGACTATACTGGAAGCAGGAGGATTATTTCTATATGCACAAAGGAGACAAGGCAAGTAGAATATTTCAGGCATTTGTATTCAGGTAGCCTTTATGAGACACTACTCTAAGCAAAGCAGTAAGTAGTGGTTTCAGAGATACTACTCTGACTGCAGGAGAGTAACTGAGTTGAGGTAGTGAGAGGAGACAAGCAGAGCAACTAGAGAGGTTGTTGCAACACTACTTTAAACAGATTAGAAGAGCCTGGACTAAGGTAGTGCCAATGGGATGGGAAGAGTTGGGTGCAGGTGAAAGCTATTTAGACCACACAATGGACAGTGTCCCTTTCCATTATGCTTTGTAATCTCTGAAAAGAATGCAAGAGGAGATTGCTGTGTTCGAGGCTCAGAAGTTTATTCCTGTTTTTACAAGGGACACTATAGGAGATCGTTACATTCTTTAGAATGTACCAATTGTAAGAGTATGACACAATTTTTTGAGAAGTTTAACATGAAAAGGAAGAGAATTTAATAGCCTCCTGAAAACCAACTGGAGTGGAGGGAAGTATTTTTAAAATTTTTAATAGGTAGGCTTTGAATATATTTCAATGATGATGAGAAATAGCAGAGAGAAAAAGGTGGTTGATATAATAAATTGAATTATGACTCTGAGAACATGGATGTGGGTGGATTGGGGGGTGACTTGCATAAGAGCTGAATCTGCTCCAAATAGAAAAGTAAGAGAAAGGATGGAGTGTAGAGTTGGTGGAAGAGAGATGATGGAGTCCCCATATGATAACTTTGATTTCCCTTTGTGAAGTAGACGGCGAGGTCCCCTGAGAATGAAGAGGGAAGTGTAGGGGTGGTGGTAAATACTGGAGGTTTGAGGAGACTGAGAAGTTTTTATACCTTTAACTGGGAAGATGAGGAAGTGAACATATTGGTATTTTGAAGCTGTGTTGGGGGTTCGTCCAGTGGAGGTTTATTCACTCATTCAAGAAATATTTATTAAGAATATTGAGAATACTTTCTGTGCCAGGCATTGCTGTAAGCACTGTTCCAGGAACATTAGTAATTTCAAAAGGAGAAATATAGATAGTAAACAAGTCTGAGTTCAGGTTGCTATTACAGAATATTATAGACTGGATGGCTTAAACAACATTTATTTCTTACACTTCTGAGGGCTGGGAAGTCCAAGATCAAGGTACTGGCAGATTTGGTGTCTGGTGAGGGCCTGCCTCCTAGTCTGCAGATGGCTGTTTGTCCTGTATCCTCTTCTTATAAGGGTACTAATTTTATTAGTGAGAGCTCCACCCTCATGAGCTAATTACCTCTCAAAGGCCCTACCTCCAAATATCACCGTATTGAGGATTAGGCTTCAAAATATGAATTTGGGGGGAGGCATAAGAATTCAGTCCATAGTAGCAAGGACAATTTAAATAAACAAGATTTTTGTTTTTATTAATAAATTGTGATATATGCTATAAACAGAATAACCATAGACCTTAGTTTTGTTGAGATAACCTGTGATCCTGATGTCTTATACAATTTAGGATTTGTGTGGATTTTTGAAAATTTTTAACAATGTATTATTATCAATAGTCACATTAAAATAAGCCAGGAAGAGTATGATAGACTACATTAGGCTTCCAGTTTTATTCATGGTCTCATTTAGTGGTATATGAGATTACTTTTTAATGCAAGAGTTGGCCTTTTAACATATGATTAAATGTGAAAGATAACCTGAAATAGCTGTCTCTCTTTTGTCAGCTTTTTCTAGATGATACATAATACCTTTTTAAAAATGCAGCATTCAAGTTACTCACTGATAAAAGGAAGCATCCTTGGATATAAGCAGCTGAAGACATCCGTCTATTCCAATCTCAGGTGGTGATGGTAGAAGTATTTGATGCTGAATTTCTTGTGGGCCACTAGTCACACCATTTGTGCCCACTAAGGTCCTTGAAATGCACTAAGCTACTACAATGAAATTTCTTGAAATTTATCCTTAAAATAGCAAGAGAAAAAAAGTGAACAAATTAAACTATGAGAATTCAAGTAGAATAGAAGATTTAATATTAAAATTTTATAGTTAGGTTATGATTCATCAAAAGAACACTTTGAAAGTAAGACTATTTAATTTGTTAAATTTATATTTTATACCATACTAAGATGAAGTTGAGAAGACTTATGATTTTATAACATCTAAATTTGGAGAATTAAAAAAATTATAAGTAGAATCAACTTATTTGACAAGTTTTGTCTTGTAGAAATATTAATTAATAAAAACTACAATGAATTGGAGGCAAAAATGCAAGTGAAAATTATTTGGACTGAAATACTTGCACACTTCAATAAGAAAAAAATAGAATTTTCTCTACCTTTGCCTCATAAATCTAGAGAGATTATTTTCTTAATTGAAAATATCATGGCCTACAGAGAAGACTCAGTTGAAGATGCCAATAATTTTAAATGTTTTAAGTATAATATACAGCCTTAAAAATGTAGACAATTGTATTAAAAACTTAAAAATAATAATACTACATTGAAAACAATATTCTTTATTAAAAAGTAATAAGGTGTTAGAAGCATACATATTCTAGATATTGTGTAAAGAATGTGAATATGGACCAAGAGTAATTATTTCTGATATTAAAATAATTAAATGGATTTTTTTGTTTTAATGATCATATAATTATTCAATTTCTGTGTTTTTTAAAAATAATTTATGTCCAGCAATAAAATATGGCCATTTGCTATTAGATAAACAGTTCAAATAAGTATATACTTTAACATTATTTTTATTACTCAAGTTTTTTCTCAAAAGGTCAAAGTTTGGATAATAAATTAGATGATCATCTTAGTATAATGAAAATTAAGTTTACATTTATTATTTATCATTAAATGACATTTTAAAGTAGAAAATATTATTTCTATTTTACACATGAATAACTGAAATTCAGAAAGTTTAATTAGATCAAACATATAAATTAAACTTTGTTTTTAAAGATAGTTTCAAAATAAATGTTTACATTAGAAAGCAAGTTGACTTTTTATGACTTAGTCTGTTTTGTGTTTCTATGATAGAATATCACAGACTGGGTAATTTATAATGAACAAAAACTTGGCTCACAGTTCTGGAGGATGGAAAGCCCAATATCAAATTGCCAGCATCTGGAGAGGGGCCTTTTGCTTCATCATCACATGGCAGAAGGGCAAAAAAAGACAGTCCACTCCTGAAAGCCCTTTTATTAAGGCATTAAACTCACCCATGTGGGCAGAACCCTCATGGCCTAATAGCCTCTTAAAGGCCCCACCTCCCAATATATAATAGTTTCACTGACAGATAAATTTTAACATGAGTTTTAAACGGGACAAACATTCAAATCATAGCAATGACATTTTGTATTATAGAAAATCCTAACATTTCTTAAAATTTTTAAACGTTTTCTTTTATAAATGACAGTTACATTTGCATTGAGCAAAAACATATTGAGTTAAAAACTTAGAAAAGAGCCTGTAAGTATTTGATTTACAGCTTGAGAGTGGAAATGGTATACTTTTTGATAATTTCATATATTATGCTAGCACTAATTTCTATCTTGTAAGTCAAAATATACCTCTCTTCTTGAAAGAAATAATAGAAATATAGTTGTCACCATGGAAACAAGAGCTCTCTCATAATCTCTTAATTCTCTTCAACAGAGTTCCCATCTATATGGTATTTTTATTTTGTTCTCTGCAAGGCACAATAGCTTATAAAAAATTAAAGTGTTTTTCATCAAGAATTGCCTTAAAATTTGTTGAAGTTACTTTATTATTCCTCCTTCAAATTCAGGCAAAGAGTGATGTAAAGACTAATAAACCAAACAGGATAGGTATGGAAACAGATCTGACTGAAGAGTACTTTTAATTTCATCAACATTCCATGCAATTGTTTAGAAAAAAAGCACTAAAAGATTTTTTTAAAAAAAGGCTTAAATGTGTATATATTGTTGGAAGGTTTCAAAATTTAATTAAAAATTAAGCATATATTTTCACACTTTCTTTCCTCGAATGCTACTGGGTGTCCAGGTTTCTGGGGAGGAGTTCTGGCAGAGAAGGGGAGGACAGCTAAGGTGGTAGAAAACAAACTCATGGATCTCAAACTCCCAACAGTGACCATCCAGCCTTCTCATCTTGGTCCTCCCCAGTATATCCTACCTCAGTCAGTCAATGCCATCCTTTCAGAGGTAAAAGCCAGAAAACTAGGCATCGATCTTTATTTCTCTCCTACATGCAATCATATACCAAGCATATTCAGTTTGCCTTCACAAATTTACCTAGAATTTATAATTGGTCCTCTATCTCTACCACCATTTTAGATCAATCTATCATCATTTTCTTTCCTGAATTTCTGAATTCTGGAATACCTGATTTTCTTTTATCTATTCTTATTCTCCAGTGCATTCCCTGTAAAATGCCATAGTAAATGTTTCCAAATGTAAACCTAATTGTGCCACTGCCTTGCTTAACATATTCAATGATTTCCCTTTGCTCTGAATAAAGAACAGCCTGCTTCTTCAAGCTCTTCTTGCTCCAATATTTCTTTGCCTTCTGACCCTGGCTGCATTGTTGTAGCATTATCCTACATTGTGGACTTTGCACAGGCTGTTTCCTGTACCTGAAAAACTACCCCTCCATATTCATTGCTTCAGACCATACTTTCTTTAGGGAAGCTTTCCCTGAATTTCCAGATTATGTCAGATCCCAAGGGAGAGGTGTTCTTTTCATAACACTCTTTTTCCTTTAAAACTGCCGTCTCCAGCCTCCCCACCACCCACAGACCAGTACCAGTCCATGACCTATTAAGAACAGGGCTGCACAGCAGGAGGTGAGGGCAGGCCAGGTGAGCAAGGGAAGCTTCATCTGTATTTATAGCTGCTCCCCATCCCTCACATCACTGCCTGAGCTCCACTTCCTGTCAGATCAGCGGCAGCCTTAGAATCTCATAGGAGTATGAACCCTACTGTAAACTGTGCATGTGAGGGATCTAGGTTGCGTGCTCCTTATGAGAATCTGATGCCTGATGATCTAAGGTGGAGCTGAGGTGGTGATACTAGTGCTGGGGAGCGGCTGCAACTACAGATTATCATTAACAGAGAGGTTTGATGGCACAATAAATGTAATGTGCTTCAATCATCCCCAAACCATCCCCTGCCACCCCCACTCTGGGTCCATGGAAAAATTGTCTCCCATGAAACTGGTCCCTATTGCCAAAGAGGTTGGGGACCACTGCTTTAAAACATTTATCACAGTTTTGAATTGGATACCTTTTACTGTTTGGATAGTGTACAGTGTATGCTGTACACCATATCTTCATTTTATTTTATACTTTCCACATTAATATATCTCCAGAGCCTAGTACAATGCCATCACATACTAAATAAAGTAATTTACTTAACTAATGTAAATAAAATGAATGATGAATGAGTGACTAGATAGAAAAATACAAAGTGGGGGTTAAAGGAGTGTTTGTTATATAAAGAATCAAGTGTGCTAAAATATAGGTAGAAAAAAAGGCCAGTTGAGACAAAAACTTGAAGATACAAGAGATGGTGAAATTCCTGACAAAAACAGAGGTGTAGTGAGTGAGCTGACTTGGGAGAAGGAGCACATTTTCTATCAGAAATAGGAGGGAAGAAGGATAGTTAGGTTGTATATGCTAGAATTTTGTAGGGTTGTGGCAATATTTTGCAAGAGTAACTGCCTAGTGTATGCTATACAGTTTATTTTTTCCTTGAATGAAGGAAAAATAGAAAGGAGGAGGAAGGTTTGGTGGAGCTAGAAAAAGTTCAGGGCAGTTATGTTGGAGATTGGGGAAGAACTCTGACTATAGAAATTAGAATGAATATTGGATAGTGTCTATGACCCAACTGAAGAGGAGATTGTGAATTAGTAGTGCTAGAGCCATCTGCTTAGCAGTGTGATATTCTCCAGCAGCTCAAGTATAGGAATGGAGACAATCTGTCCAGCTAGCCCAAGGTTGGAGTTTTGCTACATGGGTAAGATGGAAGGATGGCGAATTGCAGATGCTGGAAAACACTGATGAACTTATATTTACTGAAGCACTATCTTTCCTAAACCATTACATTTGTTTACTCTTTTACCTCATTTGAAATCTCTTCTCAAATATTACTGTATGAGAGAGTTATTCCTTGATGACTCTATCCAAAATATTATTTTTCCTTTTATTGTTTATCTCCTTGCATGATTTATTGTCCTCTTAATTCTTACCATTATATGATTTAGTGTTATTTTTATATTTGTTATTTGTTCATTGCATCTACCTCCCCCTTTAGAATATACACTATGTGAGAGTAGGGACCTTTTAAAAAATTTATGAATTATTTTTAAAATAATTATCACAAGGACTCTTACCACAAAATAACTATACAGCAGGAAATTTTGGGAGGGTAGCAACATACAAAGTGATAAATTATATTTTCAAAGCGAATGAGTACTCACTTCACATGCGATTGTATTTTGTTTTTGTTTGTGTTAACTTCTGTTTAAAGTTTAAAATTTTGAAAGCATTGACATATGTGTTGGCTCATTTAAGCTTCACAACAACCCTTTGAAGGCCCTATTCTCCTTGCCAATTTCATACTCTCAGTTTAAAACCAAACTCTATGACTTCTATAAAATGTTCTCATCTCATTGTCATAAATTAGTTCCATAATCCCATAAAACAGTTTTCCATATTTTGATTGCCCTTATTATACGTTATTGAATTATTTATTTGTGGTATTTGTCTCTTACTATATAGTGAATTTTTAAGCTAGTCTCCATTTGCGTATCGTTGTCTTTATCAGTTCAACACAGAGCTTGCCCCTATTAAGTTTAATACGTGTGTTGAATGAATGAATGAACCTCCATTTGATGGATAAGGAAACTGAGCCCATGAAGTGGTTAATTGATTTGCCAAGGCCACAGAGATGATAAAAAGTGCCAGCCTTCTGATACCTCGGTAAAAGCTCGTAGTAACATATATAATACTTTAGTCATAAATTTATATTCCCAGAACTGACTTGTGAATTTAATATTTTCCAAGAATCTGAGCATGAGCCATTTAAAGTTTTCAACATAAGTAAAGAGCCTATTAAATCCTCTGTTTTGTTTTGCACATTTCATATCCTTCTGTACAAATGCTTTTCACATTTGCTGCTGTAAAGCAAAGCTGCATGATTTTATAAACAACAGTACAGAGCAGTATCATGCAGCTAAATGGATGTCCTTTTGTAGCACAGAAATCCTTAAAGCCTCCAGAATTTAAAGTAAAATAAGAAATCTTTTCAAATAACCTGTATTTTCCCATGAATTTTTACAAAAAATTTTTCTGCTATAAATATTTATTTGAAAAGCCTTAATATAATAACAGGCATCCTGGGAATTATTTTTAGTCATTGGTTCATTGCATTACATTGTTCTGTGAATCAGGTGATCTTCCCTAAGTCAAGATGAAACACCATTCCTTTGCAGATCACTGGGTCAGGAGAGGATTGGCAAATGTTAGGAACAGGTAAAAGTCATAGGTGTTGTAGTCAAAAGGTCTAGACAAAGTTCAGGAATTCACATATTTACAAAAGTAAGCCAATTAAAATCTTGGAATTCCATGAAAATTAGTAAACACACAGACCAAATGGGCAAAACTAGGAGTTAATAGATATAATAAAATATCAAATAAAGATCATCTGAATATGCCTAGATTTAGGGAGGTTATTTATATCCTCTGGATACTTTTGTAGTCCCTATTTAGATAAAAGGTAGTATCTAGGAACTGGTTACCTGGGACCTACTTTTTTGAGGGTTCTTGCCTATTTCTAATTAAGGAATGCATAAAGGAAGCAATAGGTATAAGAGGGGTACATTCATTAGACTAACTAGTTTTGTAACCTAAGTCAAGTAACCTGATTTTTATATCTTACAGGCTTGTTGCCTATTCTCTGAAAGCCCTGTTCCCACCAACTCACGTTTCTCATGGGCTCAAATATGAGTGGACCCTAGGGGACAAATAAAAAATCTGGTGTAGAAGCAAGTGCTGTTCACACCAAAAATTGCAAATTTTATCATTTTATATTGGAAGAAAACTGGAGGATTTGTGCAGAAATAAATTCTTAAGCTATCAGACCAAATAAATGATTGTAAAATTGCTAAATCAAGATTAAGCCAAATTTATTGATATGAGTACATAGCCCGGGGATTCTTCAATGTGAAAGTTCAAACTCTAGGGATGGCTCTAACATTTTACTAGTCAGATGACTGAATCCTGGATGCAATGTGCCATATATCAAATGAAACTAAAAAGTCACTTCTGTGCCTTGTCAAGAATTCAAAGTCTTAGGGTGGTAGGAATGTGGCTAACTACTTATATGATTTGTCCATCCTTCTCTAATCATGCCTCCAGAAAGTTCCAGAGGACATTCTCTTTACCACAATATTGGGCAATACATTAGTAAGGCAAGCACCAGAATCCTAAAATCCTGGTGGCTGTTCTTTGCAGACCAGGTGTGACAATAAGAATTTCCACCATTGAAATGAGCTCCTTGATTTCAATGGGGATTTATTATAGCATCCCAGAGTGGCAGAGGCACATATTTGTCATAGGCAAGGGAAGAGGACATGATTACCCTGCTGTAATCAAAATGGTTTGATTTACAGAGATATTTATCATGTTAATTAATCATGATATGCCTACAACTGAAATAAATAGCCAGACTGCTATCTGATTAAGTGTCTTTAATTTATATAAGTTAAGAACACACAAATAAACAAATAACAGCAATAACAATCCATTTCTGGTGAATGGAGACTAATTAGAATCACCACAGTGGAAAGGAGTGTCCTCTTTTCCAATTCCCCACCCTGAGCCAGTTCATAGACACAGAGGACCTGAATGAAGCAGAGGCTGTGAAGAAGGAAGGGCCCTGAGGTACCATCATGAGTGTGCACCACGCATCTTCCTCTTGCCCTTTCCCAAAGGGTACTCTGACCATTTACCAGTGTGTCTGTGCCTGTGATATGGAAATATCAAGATTCTCGTAAGTTGTGAGACACTGGCTATGAACCTCAAACGCCATTGTGAGTCTCCACACAGAGCAATAACTTTTGGAGGCTATCTGATAAAAGAGCTTTAGCCTGCGTCAACTCACAGAAAACTTGGTCCCTACACCCTGCCGCATGTTTATTTCCTGTTGTTATAGGTGCAAGAAGAAGCCACATCACATAGGGAGAAAGGGCCATTTCTGCTGACAGCAGAGGCATGGTAGAAATAAGTTTCATGTATGTAGGTGGTGTCTTTAATGGTGTTAATAATACAACTATTAGTAATTATAACAATAGCTAACATTTATTGAATACTATATTCCAGGTACTATTCTATACTTTATATTAATTTTAAGTAAAAGTCAGGAACTGGATAAAATAATTTTGAGATTCTTTCTAATGTAAGAATTATATGGCTATAGGACCTAATTAGAATCACTGTGCCAGTGGGTACTTCTCCTCATAGTGTTGTGTTCTCTCAGTCATATAATCCTCCTCATAATAATAAATTTAGACCATTTGCCTATTGATCACTCTTTAAAAAATAACCTTTTTACTTAAGAACAATCTTAGATTTATAGAAGTATTGTAAAAATAGAGATTTTCCAGATTCCCCACATCCAGTTTAACCTGTTAATTAATGAACCAACGTTGATATGTAATTATTAACTAAAGTCCATACTTTCTTCATATTTCCTTAGTTGTTACCTAATGTTGTTTTTCTGTTCCAGGATCCCATCGTGGATATCACATTACATTTAGTCCTCCTGTCTCCATTTAGGCTCCTCTTGGCTGTGATAATTTCTCAGTCTTTCCCTGTTTTTGAGGACTTTGACAGTTTTGAGAAGTATTGGTTAGTTGTTTTATAGACTATCCCTCAGTGGGGATTTGTCTGATGTTTTTTCTCATTAGACTGGGGTTGTGAGTTTTGGGGAGGAAGACCAAGGTAAAGTGCCATTCTTATCACATCATATCAAGGGTGCATACTTTCAACCTGACTTACTGTTGATTTTAAACTTGATCACATGGTTGAGGTACAGTTAGTACCTCAAATGATTTTCCCCTGTGAAGTCTTCTCTTTTCTTTCTCCCTGTCCATACTGTACTCTTTGGAGGGAAGTCACTGTGTACAGTCCATACTTGAGGAGTAAGGAGTTATGCTACCTTTCTTGAGGGCAGAGTATCTACATACATTGTTTGGAATTCTTTTACTGAGGTTAATTTCTCACCACTCCCCAATTTATTAGTATATCTAATCATTTATTTATATCAGTATGGACAATGGATATTTATTTTATACTTTGGGTGATAATCCAATATAACATTTATTCTGGTGCTCAAGTTATTCCAGCTTTGGCCATTGAGAGCTCTTTCAGTTGGCTTCTGTGACCCACTGACATACCCTCATCGTTGCGTGTTTTTTTTCTTAGCATTTCTTTACTTTCTGGCACTACAAAATTCTTTAGGCTCATCTTGTATATTTCCTGCCCCAGTTTTAAATCAGTCATTTATCTGAGGAGTCTTGGTTAAGATTCTTGGAGAATGGTATTAGAAACTAAAATATAGGTGCTAGAAAACACTTTTTAATATGGAGCATTGTTATGTTTATTTGAAGAATAACTCTGCTTATACAATACCTAACCCTAGTGTTATGGACTGAATTGTGTCCTCACAACATGTTGAAGCCATAACCACCAATGTGACTGTATTTAGAGACAGGGCTCCTGAGGATATAATTAAAGTTAGATGAGGTCATAAGGCTGGGGTGTTAAGTTTATAGGACTGTTGTTTTTATAAGAAGAGGAAGAGACACCAGAGATCTCTCTCTCCATC
The DNA here is from genome assembly GCA_023783475.1 of Daubentonia madagascariensis. Lineage (NCBI taxonomy): Eukaryota > Metazoa > Chordata > Mammalia > Primates > Daubentoniidae > Daubentonia > Daubentonia madagascariensis. Next base: position 1,221,063 of record JAKFHU010002088.1, read on the forward strand.
AGGTGAGGACATGTCTACAAGCCATGAAGAGAGGCCTCATAAGAAACCAACCCTAATGGCACCTTAATCTTAGACTTCTAGGCTCCAGAACTGTGAGAAAATAAATTTTGTTGTGTTACAAAAGCAAATTCTGTGGTATTTTGTAATGATAGCCCTAGCTGACTAATATACCTTGTGCTATAGCTTTTGCTTCCAAGGTTATGAAAACTGCAATCTGATTTCCTTCCTGCCTTCAGCTGCCTCATTTTGTAGATGAGACATATTTACTATTTCCAAAGCCTCTGATGCAAGAAAATACAAATGAGTAAGAGTAGAGAAGGAGACTAGGAGACAGGGCTGAGACCAGATGCAGGGGCTTGAAGATTGGGTACAGATGTTAAAGTAAACAACCCTCAAGCAGAAGCTAACTAGAGGAGCTGATAACTGCAGGCAAGAAATGGCTTCAGCCAGCTTTTCAGCTATCTCTGTCACCTTATATGAACTTTGACTAATTACAATATCATTTACATTGTGATTTTAAAATTTCTCTGCCCTTGAAATCACCATGACAGTGCTGAGACAACCATATAAAATATGAAAATGGGAGGGAACCCAATTATAGGAATTACTACCCAAATTCTTAGTAAAAGCCCTTGGTCTTGAATATTCCTCCCCACAATTAGTAAAGCTACAAAAGATCTAAAACCACTTCCTCTCAGGGCAGCTGCTCTTTTTTGAGCCTGCCCACTCTCTTTCCTAAGAGTGTACTTTCGCTTTCAAAAAAAGCTGCTGCTTGCTTGACTTACATGGTAAGTCCTGAAATTCTTTTCGTGATGATCACCAAGTACTGGGAAAAACCTCCACTTGGAGGCTGGTATCAAAAATAATAGTTTGGTAATTTCTCAGCCTTTGACAGAGAGAAGTATCTCCTTCTATCATGCAGTTTACAAAGGAATTTACATGAATTTACTTCCTTCAGGGTGGTATTTATAAAGCTGAGATATTACTGTTAACAATCTAATGGTGTATCACAAATATTGTCATGGTTTTAATTGTTCAGCAGTGTGTTAACACTAGATGCTTTGAAAGGCAATAGCAACATCACCAAAACTAACAAGAATAAACCAAATGTGCTCAAAATACAGTAGGAAAATAGAGTAAAATGAAATGAAGTCATACATCACATTTGCTCTGATTTTTATGTGAACTCATGTTCATGAGCAGGATAGTGAAGTACTATTGAGAAATGTAGAGGATATGTCTAAACTAAGTTATACAAACTAACCCTGTTTGATGGTTGTGAGGCACAGTTAAAGACTGCATGCAAATGTGAGAACTGGGGACATTAGAGCCAGTTGAGGTCATATGGGAAGCCAGTCTGAGGACAAAAACCAACATAGAGAAGAGTACAGAGGCCAGAAAATTGCAGGTAAATGGGACCAGAACCCTGATATAAACATGCTTAAACCTCTTTCACCTTGAATGTGTCGGTTACACAAAGAGATATATCCTTTTCATAGGTTATTCTTTAAGACTATTGGAGTCTGTTTTTCTGTGCCTTGCAACTAGATACAATCTTATGCATGCCTAAAAGGGGTCCTGGAAAGCAATATCATGGAGAGAGGAAACTATGACTGCATTTCCATTTTTAATTATATCATAAAGCTTTGAGAAAAAAAGGAGAAAGAAATGTAATGGTGATTAAATTCAAATTCACATTCAAAATCACTCCAGCAGAGTAATGAGTGATAATCAATAATCAAGTTCTACCACTGTGTTTATCCAATTCATTGCAACTTGCTAATCGGGAGGGATTGCTCTCTGTTAAGAATGTTTGGGTCTTGATATTGAGTTAGACCTAAGAATCTTCTCATTACTGGAAAAAGAATTAGATAATGAAGACTCTGGGGCGTATTGGGAAATACAAGGAAGTGATTAATTTGGTAGTTTTATGCAAATAAAAATCAAAGCACCAGAAGAGAAAAAATAAGAAAAGGGTAAGACGTTCAGGAAGTACCAAGCTGTCTCCTGTGATCCTTTTACATAACCAATACAACTTTTTTTTACTTAATCAACAATGTAGGCAGTAAGTACAAGGATGGCTATACATGAGACAAACATCTTAGAAAATACTGTGAGGGGAAAAGAGAGAACTTGCTGATAATACAGTACTTGCAAAACAAGCTTTTGCTATTTCCCTCTTGACACTGCGTGTGTTGTATACCAGGGCAATCATATCCAACAGTAATTGTCTAACAATTGTTCCGCACTGAGAAAATACTTCTGATTACAGACATTAACACGTTTAGGCATTAAACCTCCTCACTGTAATTACCCTTGAGCTTATTCTCACAAATGAATTAATATGCTGATCGCTTGGACTAATACAACCAGCAAAAGGGTGATGAATTGCTTCCAAATCAGATAAAATGAAGCATGACATCATTTAATTAATTTCATGGAAGTGGAGGGTTGAGGCAGAAAGAAAACATTTCCACTGGGGCTATCTTCTCAGAATGGGGTGTGAAGCAGGGTCAGCAAGTAGGGAAAGGAGGATGAAACCTAGTGTTACTGAAAACTTCTGTACTTTTGAGCAGCAGGTTTGCAAATTCCAAGGTATCATTTCAGACAGTGATAGTTTTGTAGTCAATTGCCCCGAGCACAGCTGATATGCTAATGGACCCCCATATGGGTGCTCCAGTGGAAGGTCTTAGTAGGCAAAATATGCTTGTATCTCCATTCTAATGCTGAGAATAATGTTCCTTGTTAAATAACTAGCTTAAACTAAAATGGTACAGATGTCAACAATTTTGTTCTGAAATAAAAAATTAAGCAGGCAAACAAAATGCAAGGACATGTGAAATAAAAGATGTGGCAATAGATTAGGACACAAAATGAGTACTTCCTCACTCACATCCATGCAGGTTGGGAGCTTTGGTAAGTAACTGTGGCTTGGGTATACAGGAAATGAATGTTCCTGTTTGGATCGAAAGGTGACTTCCTTGTGTAACCATGAGGATAGTAATTCATCTTCCTGACTAGTGCCTGCGTTGTTTAGTCACCCAACAAAAAAGAGCTTTAGCAGAGCTACCAACAAATCAATAGGACTTTATTTAGATCATGGCTTGATTTTCTCCACTGTCTTCTAGCCATTTCTTACATTTCAAGAGGTCTGAATCACCTAGCTAGAAATATTTAAAGGTGATACATGCTAGATTTTTGTGACTCCCTTAATTACCTTTACATAGAATTTTGAAGCTATCTTGGAGATGTAGGACTGAAGTATACCTGTTAAAAGTCCAATGGATAATAAGAGAAAAGAAAAACTTGAATGGTTTGAGTTATAATTTTATATTCTTGTATTTTTACAGAACAAATACATCTTGGTCATGTTTTTATTATGTAACAGTAAACTATTATGAATTTTTCTGTCTTCATTTGTTTTCTTTTTATTGAGTAACAATGTATAACTTTGCACACAGTACGTTCTCAACCATCCTTGTTATTAATTAAATTTACATATATGAGTGTGTGAGCACAATAATCCTGCAGTCAGACTTGAATTTCAGCTATTTGCTGTGTGACTTTAGCCAACTTGTCCGAGTCTAACTTTTCTTAACTATAAAATGGAACTCAATCTAATATACTTATAACCTTGTGTAAATTTGATATAGGAAACATATAAAGTAGCTTGCTCTCAATAAATGCTGATTTTTCTTGCCATCAGTTGTTGAATTTGCCAACCTTTATTGTTAACATGATTCTATTAATTAGACATGTATACATTTTGCATACATTTAACAAATAACCTGCTGCCATACCCAAACACACCTCCCTGCAACTATTCCCTGAGCTCCCACTCTTACCCATCTTCAAGAATTTTTTTTGTTTGCATAGCAGTGGGAATAATCGTCTTAAAATATAAGTAGGATTTATTTAGGTTGTTAAATATGAAATGTCCAATTTCCTTAACTAGTAAGTTTTGCAGTTGATATCTCTGACGTTTCACTTTGACACTTTTTGTTTTATTTTTGTTTTGAAGGTACATCCTCATTCATTCAAACACATGGTTTGGCTTGGGATTATCTTTCAAATTTTTTTTTAGAGCAATTTTTGTGAGACCATGGATAAGTCAAAAATTCGTGTTATTTTTGAATATGAGTTCCGTCATGGAAGCAATGCAGCGCAGAAAGCTCGAAATATCAGTGAAATGTTTGGGAAGCATGTGGCTAAGGAACTCACAGTACGTGAATGGTTTGAGATGTTCCATTCTGGTAATTTTAATCTTGACAATGAGCCACGTGGGCAACCTGAGATCAAGGTGGATAATTTTGAGCCGAAAGCTGTAGTGGAAGTGAATCCATCTCAACCTATGCGTGAATTAGCAGCAAAGTTTGACATTACTATTCCAACTATATTGGACCATTTGAAACAAATTGATAAGGTAAAGAAGCTGGGTAGATGGGTACCACAGGAATTAAACAGGCGTCAGAAGAGAAATCGATTTGAAGCTTGCCTTTCTTTGCTGTCACAACATAAAGGCGAGCAATTTCAATACCATATGGTGATATGTGATGAAAAATGGATGCTTTTTGACAATTGCAAGCATTTGTCACAATGGTTGGGTAAAGACGAAGTGCTGAAACACAGTCCAAAGCTGAATATTCATCAAAAAAAGCTAATGGTGTCTGTTTGGTGGTCCAGCGCTGGTATTATCCACTACAGCTTCATGCATCCTGGTCAATCGATTACAGCGGATGTCTACTGCAAGCAAGTGGATGAAATGATGAGGATGCCTGTGATTAAGCAGCCGAGATTGGTCAATAGAGACAGGCCAATCCTCTTGCAAGACAACCCTCGACCACATGTCGCACAAACAACGCTGCTCAAGCTGCAGAATCTGGACTTGGAAACTCTCTGTCATCCACCATATTCACCAGATGCACCAACTGACTACCTTTTCTTCCAGGCTTTGCACCACTTCTTGCAAGGAAAAATTTTCAATTCTCAACAAGCTCTGGAAAAGGCCTTTTGCGATTCCATCGCCACTCGCTCTCCAGGCTTCTTTGCTGCTGGTATAAACAAGCTACTGTTAAGATGGCAAAACTGTGTCGATAGTTTAGGCGCATTCTTTGATTAATTGTACTGCTTGAGATATAATAAACTAAACTTTTGATTTGAAATTGGACATTTCATATTTAACGACCTAAATATCACAAATACCCTTCGGTAACCTGACTTTGTACTTAAAATGACATTCCAACTTTTTTCCATGGCGATGTTCTTTGACTTTGTGGAAGGCCAGAATATGACACTCTGAAATATTCCTTTTTCACATAAGGATTGTTGAGCTGAAGGCAAATAAGAAGAAGCAAATAAAGGAAAGTTCTCTGCTCTCCCTCTATTTGCCTAAAAGTAGGACATAGATTTACAAAGACAAAAGGTAACATCCTCCTCCCCGCGTTCCACCAGGGAGAACAAAGGTTAAACACTTAAGGCAACTTTAGATCCTTTTGGACCTAGAGATGGCATCAGAAGTTTTCTATATTAACAAGCTTTACTGACTCACCTTTATTTACCATTTACTTGCCCTCCCACAGCGGCCACCCCGAGAGGCTCAAAGTCCTTTTCTTTTTCTTGTTACTTCTCAAAAAATTTACTCTTCCTTGTGGAAGATGCTATATAATCTGAAATTCAAAGCCACCTCTTTGAGAATTACTCATTCCCTGGGTATCTCCCAAGTATGTGTAAAATATACATACAAGTTAATACACTTTTGTTTGCTTTTCTCTGGTTAATAAGTCTTTTGCCGCAGGGTCCATTCCAACTACAAACTTATGAGTGCTGAGAAAGAAATTATTTTTTCCTCCTCTACAACTCCTACCTCCTTAATTCATCTACACTACATGCTCCCTAATTTCTTCTATTCAAATATTAAATATAAAAATAAAGGCAAAGAGACCATTCCAACACAATATGGAAAAGTTTTTCTGTTCAGCAAGGAACACCGTTTATCACAGGGTCTCAGGTCTGGGTGAGGAGGTTGGACAAGGGGAGAAAGGGTGGGTCTTTTAAAGCCAAAAAAAAAAAAAAAAGAGGGGGAGGCATTTCTAGTTCATCTGAGAAAAAAGTCTCTAGTGCTGCAGATTGGTTGGTTACATCTAAGCTTGTTGGTTTAGGTGAGTGCTGGGGAGGGTGGCTGAGGTAGTTTATGCTGAGCGTGTGGAGATCCCATCTAGGATGGTGGCGTCGAGTTGTCTCTGTTACGAGGGTGCCATGCCAGAATAGAAATGATGGTGTCCACTCAGGTTTGTAGCATAGCCCATAGGCTGGGCGGCCAGGTCAAGGTTTGTCACAGCCATACTGGCCTTTTTTCAATTAAACGTACCTGCCTCAGGGCTGTTGCATGTGCTCTTCCCTCTGTGTGGACCATTCTTCTCCTCTTGATGTAGCTCTCTATTTCTTTCTTCAGGTCTTACCTCCAATTTCAGCTCTTCAAAGAGGTCTTTCCTGACCACTCCTTCATCCTCTAGTATCATTCTCTATTTCGGCTGTTTTTTCTTCAGTGCACTTGGAAGAAGCTGTGATTATTCTACTTATTTACTTTGTGTGTATGTTTGTATGTATGTGTCTGTCTATTCTATCTCGCTTGACTGTAAGCTTCACATGGGGGGGTGAGCTATCGTAAAAGATGATAGGATTGTTTTTTCAACTCCCTTTCCTTAGTTCAATAGACCAAAGGAAAGCTATAATGCTTAAATGGCTGTCAAAAAAACTAGCTATATTTAATTCATAGGTTTTAAAGATGTCACTCACATTTTTCAGGGGTATTAATGGTGGATCAAAATAAATATTCCTTTGGTTAAAAAAAATGAGAGCTTTATTTTTGTATGCATAGTGTTAATATTCATATATTTGTATGCAGTCAGCCTTTGGAGCCAGCAAATGTCCTCTAACTGCAATTTCAGCCTGGTCAAGGTAACAGGCCTTTTTCATTAAGTACTTCCAAATTTCAAATCTATCCATGAATGTGAAAAATCTGTGCTAATTAAAGCCTGTCATATAGGCCAACAGTGTACAGAAGACCTGGGAGGTTCCTAGGATTTTAAAGGAACAGACACTGCATTAGGTGTAACTAGGATTTTCTGCACTACCATGCAGAATGTTGCTTCATTACAGTTTTGTTACCTGATTTATGGACAGCTTTTCAGATGTTCAATGGGATTTTCACCTTATAAAATCTCAATCAATTTTGGTAGCTAGAAAAAGGGAAAGTACTCAATATAGGGAATGTTTGCTAGAAGAAATTTAGTGGGTAAAAATCCCCACTTCTTTTACATCATTCTGTCATGTGCGTCAAGGATTTCAAACTCGAATGTCTTCAGTGATCTGGCGGGGTGATTTTATTTTTTATTAACAGGGTGGGTTTAGCTTTGGGCTAGCTAAAGGGGGAGCCACTGTCAGTTCCATCAAATTTTTGTCATGAAAGAATGAGTGAAATTTTGCCAAATTTTCTAACTTTTCAGGAGAAGCCAGATATCAAGATTTTTCAAAAATTAAATATGTATGTGTGTATATATAAAATGTATATTTAAATATTGGCAATTAATTAAAAATAATTAAAAACATTGCATGAATGAAAAACAGAAATCTGTGGGATAAGAGTTCTCTACAAATTTGTGGCTTCTGCAGCAAGTCATGATTTTATCTTTTAGTGCAGCATTGCTCACTAGAGGTATAATGTGAGCCACATATGTAATTTTAAATTTTCTAGTAATCACATTAAAAAAGTTTAAAAAAGGTAAAATTAATATAAATAATGGATTTTATTTAGCCCAATATATCCAAAATATTATAATTTCAACATGCAATCCATATAAAAATTACTGATGAGATATTTTACATTCGTTTTGTTATACTACATCCTTGAAATTACACTTGCAATACATTTCAATTTTGACACTAAGTTTTCGTTGGAAATACTTGATCTGTATTTAGATTTCATAAAGCGTATAGTTGACAAGTAGATTCATATACCCAAGTTTTCCCACACATCCCTAAGAATTTTCTAATAACTAAATTGAGTACCAGTTTGAAAGCTAAAATTAAATTAAATTAAATTAATAAACTGAAAATTCAGTTTCTTAGTTACACTAGCTACATTTAAAGCGCTCAATAAGTACCTGGTACTATTGACTACTATATTGGAGAGTGTAGCTCTAAAGTTCTAATTGCTGCACTTCAGCATTTACTAAAGAAGGAGAAGAATGTGAAATACTATGGGAGAGGTAGGATACTATGTTCTCCATTAATACACAAGAAAGCAACTGTCTAGGGCTTAAGTCAATTCTATTTTGGTGTTCTGAACTGGAAATTAAACATTGCTGAGGGTGTTTGAATGAGATTCTCTTGCCTCTGAAAACACACATTTTTGAAAGTCTGAATGATCCCATTTCAGTTTGTCTGAGATGTCACCAAATTCACCTTTGAATTATTCATATTTTAACTTCTTAAAAATTACCCAATACCTGTTTATTATTAAAACATATACAGGTAAATGAAATGCCTCGAAAATTGAGCACCACACCACCAACTCCCCCAAATATACAACTTCACTGCTAGAGATAAGTTTCGTGTACATTTTGGTGTACATTCTTTCGTAGCATATTCATGCACATGCACAGAGTCAAGATTTGTCAAAAATTAAATATGTATGTGTATATATAAAAAATATATTGAAATATTGGCAACTAATTAAAAATCATTAAAGACATTGCATGAATGAAAAACAGAAATCTGTGGGATAAGAGTTCTCTACAAATTTGTGGCTTCTGCAGTAAGACATGATTTTATCTTTTAGTGCAGTATTGCTCACTGGAGGTATTTTTGAAAGGTATTTATGTATTTCAGTGAACATCTCTATCTGTATTAATAGGTAGAATTAAAATCTGCTTTTAAAAGCTTACTGTGTTTTTTATATTTCAAAATATTACAGGGTACAAATGTTTTTGCTTACATGTGTCAATTTTTTTACACTTGAATCAAGGTTATAAGTGTGCCCATCACCCAGATAGTGTTCATGGTACCCATTAAGTAGGTTTTAGCCCACCCCCCCCGCTTGATTTCCACTGAGTTTTACTTCCCTCTGTGCACATGTGTGCTGATCGATTAATTCCAATTTAGTAGTGAGTACATGTGGTGTTTGCTTTTCCATTCTTTAGATACCTCACTTCGGATAATGGTCTCTAGTTCCACCCAAATTATCACAAAAGGCATTAATTCACCCTTTTTCATGGATTGACTAGTACTGCATAGTATACATACACCACATTTTGTTAATCCACTCATGAATTGATGGGCACTTGCGTTGATTCCACATCTTTGTAATTGTGCAGTTGTGCTGCAATCAACATTCGAGTGCAGGTGTCTTTTTGATAAAATGACTTCTTTTCCTTTGGGTAGACACTGAGTAGTGGTATAGCTGGATCAAATGATAAGTCTACTTTTAGTTCTTTGAGGAATCTCCATACTGTTTTCCATAGAGGTTGTACTAATTTGCAGTCCCACCAACAGTGTAGAAGTGTTCCTTTCTCTCTGCATCGACTCCAGCATCTCTTGTTTTTGGACTTTTTATAAAAGCCATTCTAACTGGGGTAAGGTGATATCACACTGTGGCTTTAATTTGCATTTCCTTGATTATCAGTAGTGAGCATTTTTTCATATGTTTATTGGACAGTTGCCTATCTTCTTTTGAAAAGCTTCTGTTCATGTCTTTTGCCCACTTTTTCATGGGGTGGTTTGTTTTTTCCTTGCTGATTTGCTCGAATTCCTTGTATATTCTGGTTTTTAGCCCCTTGTTGGATGTATAACTTCTGAATATTTTCTCCCATTCTGTAGGTTATCTATTTACTCTGTTGATTATTTCCCTAGCTGTGTAGAAGCTTTAATTTAATCAAGTCCCACTTACTTATTTTTGTTGTTGCTGTGATTACCATTGGGGTCTTCTTCATAAATTTTTTGCCTAGGCCGATATCTAGAAGAGTTTTTCCAAAATTTTCTTTTAGAATTCTTATGGTTTCATGCCATACATTTAAGTCTTTTATCCATCTTGAATTAATTTTTCTGAGTGGTGAGAGATATGGATCATGTTTCATTCTTCTGCATGTGGCTATCCTATTTCCCCAGCACCATTTATTGAATAGGGTTTTTCCCCCAGTGTATATTGCTGTCTGCTTTATCAAAGATCAGTTGGCTGTAGGTAGGTGGTTTTATATCTGAGTTCTCTATTCTGTTCCACTGGTCTATGTCTGTATTTTTGTGCCAATACCATGCTGTTTTGGTTGCTATAGCCTTATAGTATAGTTTGAAGTCTGGTAATGTGATGCCTCCAGATTTGTTCTTTTTGATTAAGATTGCTTTGGTTGTTCTGGCTCTATTCTGGTTCCAAATGAAGCGTAGAATTATTTTTTGCTAGATCTTTGAAGTATAACATTGGTATTTTGATGGGGATTGCATTGTATCTGTAAATCACTTTGGGTAGTATGGACATTTTAACAATGTTGATTCTACTGATCCATGAGCATAATATGTTTTCTGTTTTGTTTGTGTCATCTGTGATTTCTTTCCTCAGTGTTTCATAGTTCTCTTTGAAGAGATATTTCCACGTCCTTGTTTAAGTATATTCCTAGGTATTTTATTCTCTTTGTAGTTATTTTGAATGGTATTGAGTCTTTGATTTGACTCTCAGCTTGACTGTTATTGGTGTACAGGAATGCTACTGGTTTGTGTACATTGATTTTTGTAACCTGAGACTTTGCTGAATTTATTTATCAATTTCAGGAGTCTCTTGGTGGAGTCTTTGGGGTTTTCTAGATATAAGATCATATTGTCAGCAAAAGGTGATAGTATGACCTCCTCTTTCCCAATTTGGATACCCTTTATTTCTTTCTCTTGCCTGATTGCTCTGGCTAGCACTTCCAGCACTATGTTAAATAGAAGTGGTGACAGTGAGCACACTTGTCTTGTTCCAGTTCTTAGTGGGAATGCTTACTGTGTTTTGTTTTGGATGCCTTAGTAGTTCAGCAGAATTTTCTGTTAGGGAGAGAACAGCTCTTTCAATTAGGCAAAATCTTGGTGGAATGCTTTTTAATTGCAAAGTATTAGGCATCTAGATATAATCTGAAAGTAGAAAATTATTACCAAAAAAGTTAAATTGATTAGCCCAATATAAGAGAGGAATATTAAGATTTTGAATCCTTTCCTGGCAAGCTGTGGCTTGGGATCAGGAACTGATATAATAGCAAGGTACAGAAATCAGTCTCTAAATAGAGAAAGCCTGAACTGGCAACAGGACAGAAGAAACATGTTAGGAGAGTAATTGACCTACAGATAGGTGTAAGTCACCTAGATGTGGTGTAGATGACCCTAGGGATTTAGAACTGAAAGTTCTAATATTCAATATTAATTTGCTACCTGCTCTGAGTCATGCTGTAATCTCCTTTAGATATTCTCTAGCACAAGTCTTGGGGATACACAACAGCTGCATATAAGTTCTTTTTTGGACAATGAAGAGAGAGACCCTCTATTTCTTCCCTGAGGCATTGATTATAGAAATGAGCTATCTCAGAATGTAAAACCATAATGGGAATCAAGAAGCTTGTAGAAGGAGGGTAAAAATGTCAAACTTAGGCTAGGCCTGTATTCCCAGCACTTTGGGAGGTTGGGGTAGGAGTATTGCTTGAAGCCAGGAGTTTGAGACCAGCCTGGGCAACATAGTGAGACCCTGTAACTATAAGAAATTTTTCTTAAAAATTAGCCAAGCATGGTGATATGTAGCTGTGGTCCCAGCTACTTGAGATGCTGAGGCAGGAGGATCGATTGAGCCCAGGAGTTTGAGGTTACAGTGAGCTATGATCATGCCACTGTACTCCATCCTGGGCAGCAGAATGAGATCCTACCTTTAAAAAAAAAAAAAGGCAACCTCTCGCTAATTCTTGGGGTCTATGGTAGAGAACTTGACTACCCATAGTGCTTGGGATGGAGTTCCAGTAAGCTTATTTAAATTTTAAAAATGATCTTAAAGACTCTGTGAAATTAAAGTAGCAGATATCTGACTAACATATTTACTTAAATATGATTTTTTGTACATATTTGAAGAAGCATATGTGTCTTAAAAACTGTTTCATATTGTACAAACTGCCTAGTTATATTCTCTGTTTTACTTTTAATGGCTGAATATTTTACTACATTAAAAAACCAATAATATATTTAACCAGTTCCTGATTGTTAGACAATTAGGTAGTTTCTATTGTTCATTAAAATAAATCATATTGTGATTAACATACTTGTATAGAGTTTTTCTGAGGATAAATTTCCAGAAATTTAATTTCTGCATTTAAATGGCTAAAAATAATTAATTAAAAAATAAAATGTCGAAGGTTATCTGATTTACATTTTGACTCAGATCTCATGAGAAAATACCTTTCCTTGATGTGACCATTACCTATCTTTATAACATTATGAATATGATAGAATAAAATTAGTGTCTCACGATTTCCACTTTTATTTCTTTTATTATAGTGAATTTGAGTGTTTTTACGTTAGCCAACTGAATTTCTTCTTGTCAAGAGGGCATCATTATTCTAATTTTGATGCATCTCCTTTAAGAACATAGCAATGTCAGATAAAATACAAATATAGAATCACAAGAAATAGTTGAGCTAAATACAAATTTATCAAAATAAATATGATTGAAAAATGTTTCCTTGCTCATTTTATCTTGTATTCATCTTTACAATATTGACTTGCTAGAACTCTTTACATACTAAATTATAAACCTTTAATATACCATGTATATTGTAAATCATGATTTACAATTTAACCTTTGCTTTTTATCTCTTTTTTTGTCATAAATTTGGTTTTTCATATTTTTAAATCTTTCTCAGTCATTTCCATCATGGTTTCTTTTTGTTTCATGCTTAGAATTCTAAGCCTAGCATTCTTAATTACCATATTTGTATCATAATTTCTCAATAATTCTTATATAAGTACTTAAACAGACTTTTACAGTCAGTGGTAATCATTAGAAATCACAGTATGTTTCCATTTGCAACCTCCCCCTCCCCAAGAAAAACTCCAGGACTCATAGTGCTTTTGATATGAGATTCAACAGTCATTTTTTAAAAAAACTACTGCCATATTTCCTATATTAGCAAAATAAGTCAATATTCAAGTGTCAAATTGTATAAAAAATTTCCATTTTGATGATGGGTCATAAGATCCACATTTCTTTTTTGGGGGAGGGGGAATTAACCATACACAGCAAGGATAATAAAAAAATGGAAACACAAATTCCATCTTTGCTGTAACTAGGAGGAAAAAACATAGTGGAAATTGTATCATAAGAAATGGAGATTGAACAGGGGCATGGGCAAGAATAAAAAGAATATAGCTATGATTGCAACCCTCAAAAAGAATAAGCAAAAGTGTAATTCTCCAAAGTAAAGTATGCATCCTGAGGTGAAAAATAGAAAGTTCTACTTGCAGAAGCAGGAACTGGATGTATGGGGCTCTTCTGTACCAAGTTGGTTTCTAAAAAGCTGGAAAGTTGAGCAGAAAAAGAATTAAAAAACAAACAAACAAGCCAAACTTTCAGAGAATAAATGTGCCTATGTTGGAGGTTAGGGAAGAAGAGAAGATATTTTATTGGGGTTTGATAGCTCTCTGTATTTTTTATGATTAATGAGAACTGAAGACTAAATTAACTCATAAAAAATTCTTGTTAACAACTTGGGCCTATTTTACCTTACTGTTTTCTGCAAATAGTTGGTCAAGGAAAATTCGCCTTATAGAAAGATGAATTATCATAGGGGAATCAACAAAAGATCAATATAAACATACTATAAAAATGATTCAAACAAGTGGAAAACAAATGACAGCTGAAGAATACTCAAAAGAAAAATTTTTTCACAAATCATATGAAAAATATTACATTTTCTCATGAATTAAAAACTTAAGCAATCACATCTATAAAACAAGAATGTAAAGCATATATACAAAGATTCAAGGAATAGATGATGAGAAAACAGAAAGAAATAATGTTTTAAAATACAGGAGCCAAGTTGAAGGAATCCCCAAATATGAGGCAATATAAGCATGAAAAGAAATAAGAATAATAATGAATTATAATATTTTCAATAAAACAAGGATCCATAAGTCCATACTGACACTACATAAATAAATATAATGCTATTTGTTATAGAATGCCTTACCCCTTTCAGTCCATGATGTCTCTATAGTGGGTAAAACATAAGTAACAAAATAGATTACCCAAGTAATAAGGTGTATTTAATATATGCACCTTGGTTAACAAGTTGAATCTAACAGGTGCATGCCAAACTTTCCATTCTAAAAATATTGAATACATCTTATTTTCATGGGCTTCCACATTGACCATATGTTAGCACCCCTACACTTCCATATGTTCTTCAAATGTAGAAATTGCACACTAAGTGATGTCAATGTTATAAAACTATAACTATTTACATATTTGGATAAGAAAAGAGCTTACCTCCAGGAGTGGGAAACAGGGGACTCTTTTTATTTGAGTTAAAAGCAAAAAGTAAAAATGCTAGTATATAATGATAATAAAGACACCTAGGGATACAGTTAATGTGATGCTCAGAGGAAAATTACTTATATTTAGAAATATTTTACTGCACTTGTATTAACAAATGAGAATAAATTTTAATATAAGAATTAAACTTACAAGTGAAAAAGTTTAAGACCAAAAAACTAAATAGGTAAAAGAGAAGGATGGAATTAAAGATATGAAAAGATGCTCAGTCTTACTGATAATAAAATACGTTTGTTTCAAAACAATACTGTTATACCATTTCTAGCCAACCAAATTTACAAAAGTTGATAACTTTGTTGGCAAGGGTGTGCAGAGACTGGCACAGTCTTGCTCGTTGGTGATAGTATAAATGAGTACAAACTCTTAGTAGTGTACTTTGACTAATGCCAGCACAATTACTAACATATCTTATATAGAGCAACTCCAACTATAGAAGTGTATTTGTCACATAAGTACACTTGCATATGCAAGACACACTTGTATGATGTTGTTTGTTGAAGTATTGTTTGTGGTATAAAAGTTCAGAAACAATCTGTCCATCAAAAGGAACTGGTTAAATAAACTATGTGGTGTATTCATCCAAACAATGGAATACTATGCAACCAAATAAATGAATAAGGAAGCCCTTTTTGTAGTAATATGGAATAATATCCACTTTACACCATTGAGTATAAAAAGCAATATGCAGAATAAATTATAAAAAAGTCTACCATTTGCTTAAAAATTAAAAGAAAAAATATATATTTGTTTTATAGAAACACAGAATATTTCTAATATCATTTCTTAAGAAATTGATAACAATAGTTGTCACCAGGAAGGGGATTTCAGTAAGTATATTCTGTATATACTTTTTAAATAATCATTTAATTTTGTACTTAATAAAAATAAATAAGATTGAGGTTATTTTCAAAAAGGAATGGAAAACAAAAAATAATGAAAAATATTATATCTTATGTTCAGGTACTAGAATGTTTTCTCTAGCACCTGGGAAATACACTAAAAGCAACAGAGTTAATTAAAATGCCCTCTATATGTTAAAAAGTGAGTAAACAAGCCCAATGGGCACATTTTCTTTTAAAACTTTATTATTATGTACTTGAATAAATGCTAATTAATCCCTTAGGATAGGGTTTATCCCTGAAATGTCACCACCTGTTTGTTACTACTACCAGTTTATACAATATTTTAGTGTGCTAATTAAAAGAATGTCATATGATGCACTAGTTTGACCCATGGCTTGTTTCTAGGTTAAATGTACATTCTTTGCTGCTCTTCATAATTGGTAGGCTTTAACATTTAAGATCAGATCCCTGGATAACTAGAATTTTTCATAAGAAACTGAAATCTGTCTCTATCTAATTTCTAAATGACCATGATTTAACTTGATATAAACATTTATTGTTTTCTTACCATTTACTAAAACCCCTATAAATTAGAAATAGCACTCTCTCATCCTAGAATGACTGAAACTAATAAGTATCAAGAATGGAAATTTTATTTGTAATTCATAATATGCATATATGTACATATTTATTTTAACATGCATATACATTCTATGGAAACATAATTACTTTATTACATATAAGACTAGACTCTATTCAAAGTCCCACTTTCCAGAAACTTTAGAGTCTGTTAGGAGCCTCAAGACAAGCTTTGATACAAGCCAGAATAGAATCAATATTGGAAGTAAGTACTGGACATACGAGTATTGAAACTAAAAAGCCCAGGGAAGAGAGAATTCACTTAAGTTCATGGCTGAGAATCTCTTTGACCACATTGCGGAAGCTTCTTAGAAAAAGCAGGATTTTGAGTTTAATGGAGATGGGAATATATAGATTTCAAAACGAGAGAATTTCTTTCCATCTCAACTAATTTAAAGGCTGGCCCATTTATTAATATACCTTCAATTAAGAATTTTCTTTTTTTAAGTAGTTCACGTGAATCCAGTATTAATACAATGGTTAAGAGCACAGGTTTACGGGTTGAGTAGCCAGAAGTTCAAATTCCAGGAGTCGAGTTCAAATAAGCTCAACCACTTATGATCTGTGTAACTTTTGGGCAATGTTCTTGAGTTATTGAACACTTAGTGTCCTCATATGTTAGGGATTTATAATAACACCTTCTAATGGAGTTGTAAAGATTAAATGAGAAAAATTACATAATTGCTCACAGTGGCACTCAAAATGCTAGCTATTAATACAGTATAAAATGGTTAACCTATTTTGAATTAATTAATTCTATTTTATTTTAATCTTTGAATTTGTTCACATGTGTTCAGTCACTCATTAAGTCTGTGATGACTTAATTAGTTTATTTATGGTGCACCAATTAATACTAGAGATATAAGACAGCTTTTTTGTTAGTTTAAATGGCAAATATTACTCTATATTCTTAGGGAAATTTAGTTTTTTCTTTTTGTTTTTAGAGGCAGGGTCTCACTCTGTCACCCAGGCTGGAGTTCAGTGTCACAATCAAATTTCATTGCAACCTTGAACTCCTGGGGTCAAGCAATCCTACCACCTCAGTCTCCCAAGTAGTTAGGACTACAGGTACATGCCACTATGACTGGCTAATTTTTTAAATTATTTTTTGTAGAGATGGGGTTTTGCTATATTGCTTAGGCTGGTCTCAAACTCCTGGACTCAAGTAATTCTCTCACCTCAGCCTCCCAAAGTGCTGAGATTACAGGTGTGAGCCACCACGCCAAATTCAGTTTTATCTATCTTTTCCAAAGATAGGAAACCCTATTGATTTCTCACTTTGTTCTTTAATATTTAGACATGACAGCTTCCAAAGAAACTTCAGAAATGACACTAGTGTAGGGGGAACAGAATGTCAGAATGCTTTAGATAGGCCATAGGACTATTATTCTAATTACTTAGGGTCTTCAATTCTGGTAAATAGCTGTCTTGACTGATTTAGGTTTTTATAAGCACTTTTGATCCAACTTCCCTAAGGTAGTACTCCAAAGGATCAAAAAAAAACCCTTCAAATATTAATATAGACGTGTTTAATTACTGGTTGACAGTCAACCAGCAGCACTGTGCAAGGCAAAGTGCACTGGGGAAAATAGTAAATTTAGGAGTGAGTGGAATTAGGAATATAGAAACCAGATAAATCAGAGATGGTGGTGTTTTTACCATTCATTCTAAGAAGTAGAAGTAGCAAGTCCAAATATGGATTCCAAAAGGATACTGTGAAATTAGGTGAGATCGCATCAGTACTATTAATATTATCCAAAGCAGTCCATGATGAGTAGGGATCAAGTAATATTTCTGAGCAGCATATAGTACATTGATTATAAAAAAAAAAAGGTCCTCAATTTTTTAACCCCCCTTACAGACACATAATTTTCAATGCAGCTTTGCAGTTCCTTCCATGTAAATGTAGCATCTATTTTCCTATCCTTGATCCGGGCTGGCTTTCTGACTTGTTTTCCTAAAAAGAATGTAGTGGAAGTGACTGTGTTGTCAGTACTGAGCCTGGCCCTCAAAAGGCCTTGGATTTTTCTCTCTCTTGAACTCCTGCATCCTCCATTAGAATATGCCCTGGTAAACCTGCTGAAGAATTTAGGTACACCCATCCCAGAACCTGAACTGCAATTGATTGCGGATGTGTGACCAGCTGAGAACTAAACAATTGCCCAGCTGAGCCCAGCTTAAATTGCTCAACCCTAGAATTGTGAACTAAATAAAAGGGTGCTGTGTTAAGGCACTATACTGATACAATTAGCAATACTTATGGTTAGGCAACGGGTTTCTTAACAGTCCTGGATCGTCCATCTGGTTTGGAACTAGGTCTTAGCCAATGCCAAAGGGAATAGGAGTAGGATCTTGTTTCAGTAGTAGAGAGGGAATTGGAAGAACTAGAAAATTTTCAGAACTCAAGCTAGCAGACTAGGAGTAAAGACCAGGGCGTGAGGCTCCAAGTTCAGCAAGGAACTGGTGTGAAATCACTGACCTATACCTGAGACCTGGTCACTCAGGTTGGAATCGTTGGAAAAAAACCAATGATTCCAGCTGAAATTCAGTGGAAAATAGGAAGCCCA
Organism: Daubentonia madagascariensis; assembly: GCA_023783475.1. Lineage (NCBI taxonomy): Eukaryota > Metazoa > Chordata > Mammalia > Primates > Daubentoniidae > Daubentonia > Daubentonia madagascariensis. The sequence goes on from JAKFHU010002088.1 coordinate 1,239,725, forward strand.
GAGAGCAGGAGAGAGGACCCTGTCACTGGCGGTTCTGAGGCTGACACAAGCCTTACGAAGAATTGGACAGAGCTAAGCTTGCAGGTGGCAGACTTTAGTCACCAAAGCTGCTTGAGAAAGGCACGAATAAGTAAGGAAACAATGAGACAAAGAGAAGAAGAAAGTAAGGTAGAACGTTCAGTGCTATGCAGAGGTGATAAGAAGACACTTCAATATCTTCCCTCTGCCCCCAAATCTTCTCATTACCACGTCCCTCCTTTATTCTCCCCACGACGAGTCAATTTTATCTTCTTGTTATTGAAAATGTGTAGATGTTTTTACAGGCAGCGTATAATCATCAGGTAAGACTATGCATGACTATTGTGTTATTTATATAACACGGTATATAAATTGTGTTATATAAATATAAGATAAAGAGGGGACTTAGCGATAGACAATTTCAAAGTGTTACACAAATGTCTGACAATTTTGTCTCAAAGACTAACTACAGAATGGAATTTTTAGAATGTTTGGGGGAACCAACAAGGAGGCCTAAGGATTTGGGCAAATAGCCTCAAGTTAACAGATAATGGAGAGAATGTTTAACCCCTGATCTGGATACATCCTCATCTAGAGAAATTATCTTATGTTCTGGACAATAGATTTTAATAAAGATGAACAGCACCTGGAACAAATGGAAAAAAGGGTGTCCAGACTTTGAAAGGTCTGACAATTCTGTTTGAGGGAAATAGTATGAGTACTTATAGCTTCTAATATGAAAAATAGGCAAAAATGAAATGGCATGGTCTTTGAATATATAAAGGTCAGTAGTGTGATTACAGAGTTATTCTGAGTGTCTCTATGGCAAATATACAGGGCAGACAGGCGGAATTCAGGCTGCAAAGGGCACAAGCTGGAGAAAGAAGAGAAACCTAAACTTTAAAACTTTAAAACAAAATTAAAGTTTTGACTTCAATTATATTTTGAAATTGGAAATTTATTTACTAATTGAAACTAATTGTATGACTTGAAGTTTTACTACATAAAGGTAACTTGAAAAGTCAAAGAGAGGCTTATTGGAGTGGTCATCAAAGGATAGGGAAAACCCCAACCAACACACTAGATCTAAAGACAATGAGAGAGAAAAATGATGATACTTCCTGACTATTTCATGAAGTGCTTTTTCCATGGAATTAAAACATAAGTTTTTATGTTTTATAAAATAATGCTTTATTCTGCTATGTTTACTATTCTTGAACTCAATTAATCAAAGGGAATGGCAAAGCAAGAGATATAATTCATGTAGTGGATTCTAAACATATGCCAGTTCTGACCTACCAACATATATGAACAGCCTAAGTTATAAACCAGTAAAACATTTGTATCATTCGAATCATACACATTGTTAAAATCAGTTGTCTTACCAAGACACCATAACCACTTGGAAAAGAATCACTAAAGCTCATTTTAACATCATTTTGACTAAAATATACACTGTAATTTTCTGACATTTTTCTTTAAACTCGGTGGGTATTACTTGGGATACATCTATTTGGATTGAAATATAATGGTTTATTATGACTAACAAGGTAAGAGCCCCAAGTGCAAAAGAAACACAGATTCAAGTGAGCTATTAAGGTCATTTGGTTACATTCTGGAAAATAATTCAAGCAATGGTGTCAATTACCATTGAAAGAGGCTAGGTACCGTTGAGGTTGAATTTTGACTGTAACGAAATAGAATCTGTATAGCAGGAAAACATGCTCAGTCGGAATACTGGCCCAAAGAAAGAAAGAAAGCAGCCCGTTGTCTATTTTTCAAAATACTAAAAACATTTCAAAGGGATTTTCTTTTTTAGTTCTTAAGCATACTTGAGGTCATTTCTCTGGGCAGGAAAGTGTATTTACAACTCATCTCTCTTTTTTTGTGAGTATTTTTCATAGTTGATACCAATTTGATTCATTTTATTTGAGGATCATCATCTTCACCAGAGAACAAAACCAGCTTATGTTGGGAAATTAATTTACTTTCTGAAAAGCAATCATATTTTGTGAAAATTTGGAAAGAATTACTATGACTCCACTGAGGAATAAAAGGCCCTCAATCTTGAATGTAATATACCCATTGCTCTCCCAGGATTTACTTATTTCCAATGCCAATCAAGGATATAGAAATTTATGTTTCATTTGCTTAGAATATTCATGGAATGTAAGCAAGCTATATATATACATTTTTTTCTGCTTGGAGGTCTTTATTTTTTCAGCTTCAGGAATCAGTTCCTAACATGGGAAGAATCTTATTTTCTCTATACTCTTAAAGTCTTTCTTAGGTAGAATATGTGTTAACTTTCTTTGGGGTGGAAGAGCAACATTTCAGCTATAAGAGATGAATAAAAAAAGAGAAAATATACCTATTTTCACCCTTTTTATTGCTTGGGCAGCTAGCTTATCACATGGATTCATTTTATTTTTAAAGTTTCCAAATTACTCTCAAGGGATATGCAGATTATATGTATTTTCAGGGAAACTGCCTATATTCTTTTCTTTTAAAATTAGGAGAAAATATTTTCAAAATTTTATTGGTATCATCTACAACCCTTGTGTAATGTTTGGATAAAACTGACTTTTCTTTGGGAAATCTGATACAGTCCTTTTACAGAGACCCTTTTGTAGTTAGCATTAAATAAAACCTTAAAAAACCACAACCACGCATACACACACAAACATGAAGACTGCTTTCATTCAAATTACACAAAGATTGTGAATTAATTCTATTCAATCAAATGTCCAAGTTCTCACCTGGCTCGTCTCCCTTCTAAAACATAACGAATTTAAAAAAGATTTTCAAAATCTAGAAGATATATTTTTCCTCAGTAAATCGAAGTTTCCTTCAGTTTTATATTTAACAATTACATGTAGATATCATGTGTAAAATACTTTGTTCTTCTGATTATTATTGTGCTATTTTAAAAATACTTTTGATTTGAGATGTGTTTCTCTCTGTCTCTGCTTGTCACTGTCTCTTTTTTTGTTTTTATTAAGGGCATTATAGGTCTAACCTGCAAGAGGATTCAGGGATACTTATTAATTGTCATCAGGCTAATTTGTGATTCAGAATTGTTAGATCCCAAATGTCCATCTGACTTCCTTTATAAAAGTCTAAGTCACATTGAGAGTAAAGGGCTATTTCTACTGCTGAGTCATTGTTACTTTTACAAAATGGTCAATGATGCATTTCATTTGTGTAAGGAAAATCAGGATGTGAGAGTAGAACATAAAGCGATCGTCTCAACAGTGCTGATCTAAAGAATGCTTAGTAAAGAATAATTAACAAGCAACAGTTTCTATTGTAGTAAACTAAATTTTCATTCCCTCTGCCTAACTATAAAATACAATAATTTTCCATGCATAGTCCGCTTACTGGAATCAATCACAATTTCTGCTAGGTTCTGAATTTGGCATCAGGTTTCTTCATATATACATACACACACACATATATAGCTACAAAGATAAAGTTTAAATTCCCATTTCAAAATATGGTGAGCAAACTATGTTTTCAAAATCTTATTTTTAAAATTTTTGAAACTGAGGTGTAGAAAGTAGAGATAATATTCTTTTCATTAATGGACTGATTGATTCCCTTTTACCCCCATTCCCTCCTTCCTCCCATTTCTGTCCCTTCACTAACAGCAACTCCATTGATGTGTTAGGTGTGCATATTTTAAAAATATGTGGTACTGTTTTGCAATATATATTGAGCTATAGGCTTGTTCTTTTATTGTTATTCTATTCACTCATTACTCAGTGCACATGATCTCCCCATGGCTGTCTGTGAATGTATAGTCTGTGACTTCTAAAAGCTGCAAAATATTCTATAGTGTCACAGACTATACAAGAATATTGCTTTTAAAAGATGCCTATATTAGTTTCTATTGCTGCTGTAACAAATGGCCACAAACATAGTAGTTTAAAACAACATGTATTTACTCTTTTACAGTTCTGGATTTCAGAAGTCCCAGATGAGTTGGCAAGGCTATGTTCCTCCTGGAGTCTCCAGGAGAAACTGTTTCTTTGCCTTTTCTAGCTTCTAGAAGTGGACTTCTTACATCTTTAAAGCTAGCAGTGTATCATCTTTAAATCTCTCTCTCTCTCTCACCCTGGCTACTGTCATCAGATCACCTTCTCTGACTCTGATGCTCCTTTCTCCCTCTTATAACAAACTTGTGATTATGTTGGGCCCACCTAGAAAATCCAGTATAATCGCCCCATTTCATGATCCTTACCTTAATCATAGCTGCAAAGTCCCTTTTGTCATATAAGGTGACATATTTCCAGATTCTCAGAATTAGGACGTGGGCATCAGTGGGAGGATATTATTCTGCCTACCACAATGCCATAAAAAGTGGGGATGGGCCTAGTTGTGACCCCTGATGGTCACCATCTTCACTGTCACTCCTGAGAGCAGGTTGTGTTACCCCAAAAGGGTACGAAGATTCTCCACAGGGCAGTGTACCCCACCAACTGCAGACTTGGCATGGACCTCTTGGAAGTATTGTCAAGGCCTCAACATGTGTTCTGAATGTGTCTCTCTTGTTATCATTCCCCCACCAATGATGCTGCATTGACAGTATGTCGTGGGTTTCTGGCATGTAAGCTCCTGCAACTTCATCATCTTCCTACTTCTGCAAGTTAAAATTTTGTCTGTTCTGGCCACTCCTGGCTTCTCTGAGCCTTCATTTCCCTACTGCTCACAGGTTATCCAGATCCATTGACTAAATGAGCCTGATCTTTCCTGAACAAAAGACTGGATGGTATTGTCTGGGAAATTCCACTTGGAGTGCTGTTTTTTGAAACAAGCATAACAATGCCTTATATTTAGGAACGTGAAGATTTAATTACCTTCTTAAGATAGGAAAGCATAGCTCTACATCAGTGAGGAAAAAAGTCACACTAATTACTGAATTAAATTTGCCAAACGAATAAGCTAACATGCTTACTCTTTAATAGTTTTGTTGACTCTCTTGGTTGTACTAGCTTTGTGAGATTATGGACAGAAGGAACGTATAATCTTTACTGACATGCTTAGATGTATGGATTGATTATCAGCTTTTCCTGCACCTTGTTCCAGTTGACCAGCTTTTTCTTCTTTTCCCTACCCTGGTGGAATGCAACTAATTCAAATGCATTTTCTTTCAAACAATTTTTTACTTCACCTCTGATTGGCTTGTGGTTCCTGCTGATTGGCAGGCACATCTACAGCTGTGGATTTCCTTTTTGAAGCTATTTTATCTTTTCTCTTTGACTTTCTTTTAATTTGATTGGATTCACTCTTGGAGCACCCTGTGGAAAGAACCCTGATTACTCTCTATTTCCCTGTGAGTTGGTAGATGGCAAAGCGCACTCAGAGGTCTGATCCTTCCTTTGTTAGAACTGGCTGCCTATGAAAGCCCTGCGAATGCTTGTCTCCGCTGGCAGATAAGTGCTCTCAGGTTTAAACTTCAAAGGCAAAACCCGGGCAGCCCCAAAGAAAGAAAATTCAGTCAGCTTCAAGGGGTGAGTGAACTGGTCTGATGGCTACTTTTGGAAATGTGAAACGCACACTGAGAAATCAGGGTAGCTTCAAGATCTTGAGGTCACTTTTTCACATTTAGACAGTAACTGCCAGGTCCTGGGGAAGCACCAACTCCTGTCTTACTAGCAACGCCAGTGAGACTCAGCTGCAGGGCTGACACTGAGTGCGTGCACAGAGCTCGTGGCCAAAGACTCCTCGGAGAGTCATCAGGTGCAGTGAGCCGGTGCACTCCCCCAGGACTGCTCATTAGCTGTAGCCAGCTGTGATTCGTACCTGAAACTGACAAATCACTTGCATACTGTCACTATGGCTCAAGGTTCTATGGGAAATTTTCACCAATTTTTTTTTCACAAGCGTGGATATCTGTTGGTGTCTATAGTATACTTTTCTAACCCTAACGTTAGGATGGCTAGAATGTCAAAGAAAAAATATCCTCAAGTCTCCCCCACCCCCACCATGATAATGACATAATGCAGATCCCTTTTGCATCCTCTCTTCCCTTCTCTTTTCATGTGTATATTTCATATATTTAGACATATAGATGTAGGTAAAGTAACTGGACTCACTCATGAAACATAGAGTGGAAAGAACCCTGATGATTTCCTTTTTCATTACTAGTATATATATATATATATATATATATATACGAAAGAAAGAGAGAGAAGACTACTTCAAGTACACCCCTAACTCTCAATGCTCTGGGCCTCTGCTTACTTTGTAGTAGTCTTTATCCAGCAGTTTTTTAACCTCTCTAAGCATTATTTGTCTCATCAAAAAAAAAAAAATGAGCATGATAGTAGTAGTGTCAACCTCACATGGTTATTGTGAGGAGCTAATGAGAGAATATTATTTAAGTATTCAGTAGATGTAATTGGTTATCATTACTATTATTATTGTCCCCTTCCTGACTATTCTCTTTAGAAGTCTCTGGCTCAGTGTGTGTGTGTGTGTGTGTGTGTGTGTGTGTGTGTGGGAGTAGAGGTTGGAAAAGAAGGAGGCGGAGGTGAATCTGGTTCCCACACTCACAGCTGCTGTCCATGCCTTGTGATCTCCCTGCCCTGATGTCCTTTTCTGTCACTTTCCTTTTGTTCCTTTGAGTTTTGTCCTCCTACTTGGTTGCCTTTTGCTCCATTGTCAACCTCCGGGCCACAGATCTCCATGAAGCCTGGGGGAGGCTGTCAGTGCAGGTGCTGAGCCTGCCAATGCCAGTCTCTGGGCTTTTCCTCCTTGGCTAACAGGGAATGCCTTTTGTGAGTAGCTCTTTCACAGGGGGTTCCCCTACCAGAAACTTTAAGCTCCAAATGACAGCTTTCTTCTTCACAAGAAGCATTATGGGTGGGGAGAGGGTAGAACAGAAGATCAGGTTTATAGATGGTCAGGCAGAAAGAGCTTCCATGATACCTGGAATCACTGTTCTCTCTAACACATGGGCTATGATTGCCCAGTCTGCCTAGTCTTTTAAATGCATAATGAAATTTTTTTAAGGGCTCATTTTATGTCCTACTAGTCCAGCTATCCATGGGAAAGGCAATTATATATCTGAACCTCGATTGTGGAAACATTTGTTCACATTTTCCCACAGGGATCTTGACACTAACAATTGTGTTATCATCAAAACACTCTCAGGCACGATGTTGTCAAACCACACTGAACAACCCAACTATTTCCAATGGTTGACCAACAAAGTTACTAATACTTACACAAAGTGCATTGCAGACCTAAGTCAGGGCCTGGTACACACACGATGAATGTTGACTTGCACATTTTGAGAAGAATACACCGCAATATATTTTTTAGTTCTTATTTATTTATTTAGAGAAAGGGTCTCGCTCTGTCACTCAGGCTGAAGTGCAGTGGCACAGTCATAGCTCATTGCAGCCTTGAACTCCTGGGCTCAAGTGATCCTTCTGCCTCAGCCTCCCAAGTAGCTGGGACTACAGGTGCACAGCTCTTTTTTCTAGAGACGAGTCTCACTATGTTGCCCAGGCTGGTTTCAAACTCCTGGCCTACAGCGATCCACCTTAGCTTCCCAAAGTGCTGGGGTTATTCCAGGCATGAACCACCATGCCCAGGCTTTAATTCCTGTTTTAGAAATGTTAGCTATTTAGAAATGATGTGTGATGAGCTGAGAGTTTGTATTAATTCTATTTACCCAAGGTACAATAAAATAATAATTAAATAAATTATTATAAGGGGGGAGTCTGTTATTCCTCTCTACATGATCACCACTGACACATTGAGGCTTATCCACAGAGGTTTTATTTATGATTGAGTTCATTTTGGTTTTTCCTAGAATTACCTCCTCCTCTTCCTCCTTATCCCACTATTCAATCACCTCCCCAACTCTCCTCTCCACACACACACATACGCCCATCTTTGGAGATATGCAGACTGAAACTTTAACCCAACCATGGTATCTCTCTAACCCCTTGGCAGTGATCTCACTTTTTTGACCAGGGACTACTGAGGCACATTAATTGTCTTCAGACAATCCACATTCTTATAACTTACATTATAGCATAATCATTGAGGATGTCAAGGACAAGTGTTGGGCACAACTCAACAACCAAAGTAAAATATTAAAATCTAGAGTTAAAATACTTTTCCCTGGGTGGAAGAAATGTGGAGGATTACAGGTTGGTAGCAGTGGTAGTGGTGAAGGGGTGGGGTTGACTCTATTTCTCCTAAAGTTTATCATGTAATAAGAAACAGTTACTCTGTACTTACTACATGCCAGGAACTGGTCCAGGGAGTGAATATACTACTGCCTGGAATATGAGACAAAAAGTCCCTGCCTTCATAGAGTTTGCCTATAGTCAGGAATGCAGACAAGTAAACAAGATATTGTGTTTACAATATACTACAGTGTGTTAAGTGTTCTGACGTAAAAGTGCAGAGTTCTAAAGGATCGTGTATGAGGAAAGCCTAAACTTCCCTGGGTGATTGTGTGTTCAGAAAGTGCTTAGAGAAAGATGTTTGAAGGAAATGCTGTCTAAGCTGAGATCTGAAGAATGAGGAAAAGTTAGCCAAGACATAAAAGGAGGGAAGCATGTTCCAGGCAAAGAAAGTAGCATGTGAAGGCAAGAGTGTGGCCCATACAGGGAGCTAAAAGTCATTACATAAGGATAGAGTAGACGATATAAGGGCAGGACGTGTGATCAGAGAGTAAGCTGAGAACTTGAATGAGCTCAAATCATGTGTGGCCTTTGACTTCATATTAAAGAATTTGAACATTATTCCAAAGGTAGGGAGAAAAGGGGGATAATATGGTCAGATCATTCTGGCCACAGTGTACTGAATGGATGCAAAGAGGAATATAATGGAAACGTGGAGGCCAGCAAAGAGGCTCTTGCAGAAATTCAAGACAGGGCTGATAGCGACCAGAACCATGACTATAATGCAGAAGGTATTATAGAATAATGGCCCTTCCAAGATGTCCACATCCTAATCCCTGGGATCTGTGAATATGCTATGTTACATGGCAAAGGCAATTACCGTTACAGATAGACTTTAAAATAATCAGTGTACATTAAAATAGATTATTTTGGATTATCTGTGTGAGCCCAATGTAATCACAAGAGTCTTTTAAAGTGGAAGGGAGACAGAAGAAGAAGTTATAGTCAGAGATTTGAAGAGGCAACACTGCTGGTTTTGAAGATGGAGGGAAAGGGCTATGAGCTAAGAAATGCAGGAAGCCTCTAGAACCTGGAAAAGGTAAGAAAATGGTTTCTCACTTGGAGACTCCAGAAGAAATGCAGCCATGTTAACACCTTGATTTTGGTCTTGTGAGACCCATTTTGGACTTCTGAATTCCAGAACTGGAAAGAATAAACATGTGTTAAGGCACTAAATTCGTGGTGATTTTGTATAGCAGTGGTAGTGAATTAATAAAAGTAGGGATGGAAAGAAGAGAAGGTTGGTAGACATTTAAGTGGTAGGAATGAGAGGACTTAGTGTTCAATTTAATATGTAAGAGGAAAGTGAGCTAAGAGGGTTGTTTTTGCAAAAAAAATGGTTTTCTGATGTTTTGCCAATCACAACTAGAGAAGTCTTCATACCAATATGACCTATAACAGTAAATGCAACTACTATATTTGACTCAAAATAACAGTGAATAACATTAAAGACATTAAATACAGAGACGGATACAATTTATATAAATGATTAACAACTTGTTTATCTAGGTATTTAACGTCTATACTTCTCCATTAGACTGATGAAGGATTCACATAGTTCAGATATTGATATTCAGCCAAATGCCACGTATAAGTAAATAAAATGAAATTGAATTTCAGGGCACATTATATAAATAACAGCTACCACTAAGGTGTCACATGTTCTAGAAAAGCCCAGTGTGGCTCTTAAGAGTGATGGATATTATTTAGATACTAAAATAAATGAAACTTTTGGGGAAACTTGTGAGATTTAATTATTAAATTAGAGAGAAAATGAAAACAGAACATGAAACACCTCTGTAAATTTATGTCCTGCTTTTAGGCAAATAGGGGAAGTGTGGAGGACTTTTCTTAAACCTGTTTGTTCTCGATTGCTTTCAGCTCGAAATGATCCTGTCAAAGTGGCATATTTTGGGGTAGCATATTCTGCCACCCTTCATTGGATATTGTTTTATTATCTAATCTTTTCATTGCAGTCCTTAATCCATTTACTGTCATTAGTGATTTATTTGATTCTAACTGTAAAATCTTATTTACTTTCTATTTGTTCCATCTTTATTCTTTATTCCTCCTTTTTGTTTTCTAGTAATCAGAAGTATTTTATTATTATTCATATTCTCCTCTCATTAGCTTTTTAGTTAAAGTTTTTGCACTTTTCTTATAGTGGTTTTCCTAGAAATTACAGTAGCTATCCTTACTTGATTATAACCTCCCTGAAATCAGTACTTTTACATTTCCCGGCTGATGTAAAAATTTACAACAGTTTAACTCATTTAACCCTCTCAAGTCCTTTGTGTTATTGTTGTCATATTTGTTCAACTATGTATGTTACAAATCCCACAAGATATTTTTTATTATTGTTGTTTTACGAAGTCATTAATTATATTCAACTACCGTATTTATCTATATACCACTTTTAATGCTCTTTAGTCCTCCTTACAGCTCTGTGTTTCCATCTGGGATCATTTCTCTAAAACCTTTACTCTTTATGGAAGGACAGATCTTTCGATGACAAATTATCTCAGCTTTTGTTTTTCTCTCAGAACATCTTTACTTCCTCTTCATTTTTGAAAGATATTTTGCTAGGTATAGAACTATCCCTCTTTTTTCTCCTAAGGAATTCTCTCATTTTCACTGTGGCTTCAAAGACATTTACTATAATCCCTTCATTCATCTCAACTATAAAATCAAGCAAAAGAAAAAATGCAACTTCTTTAAGTTGCACATCTCTTGATGTAAGAGAATACAAAAGAAGTGATTATCTTTGGTAGAGCAGAATAAAGAAATAAAAGGGAAGAAGAACAAATTTTATTATCACAAAAATGATGATATCACATGTTTGTGAATGAGGACGTGCGAAGTTAAGAAAGCATCATACAAAATAGCCTGAAAATTTCCCTGAATTAAAAGGCTGGAATGTGAGGAAAATAGTGGTGGAATAGGAAGTATAAAGTTATTAGTTTGGTTTGGAAATGGTAAATATGAGAAATTGGAGAGAGAATAGAACCAGGGACTTGAAAAATAATTGCTGAGCTCTGCTGAAAACGCGTCTGGAGACCAAATCATTGTCAGTAATTCATACAATTGCTTTATTTTATTTACTTATTTATGTATGTATGTATGTATGTATTTCCCCTTTGGGATGGTGAGAAGTAATTTTTTTTTTACTAGAATTCAGAATTCTGTTCGGAATTCTCAACAGAATTGAGAAGGCCTGTGGGGTCATTGAAGGGAGCTGAGGACATTCTAAATTTCCACTCAATCTGTACTGGACAGAAAAAATAGCAAATAATAAGAGGGATAGTCAGACAGATAGGAAACGTATGAGCTGAAAACTTTCGTGATTGTGAGTGAAGGAAATGAAAGTGTTAGGATAATAGCAAGAACGTTGTTGAAATGAACGGCCAAGCTGTCAAGCATAGGGAAAAACAAAATGAGACTAAGAGAGGGGTGATGAACTGAGTAAGTGCAGTGAAAGTGAATCCCAGAATTCTCCGTGAAGAAAAAGAACAGGAGTGACAGACCCAAAAGAGCAGGAGATTTGGTAGGATGACGACAGTTCGAATTTTAAGATTTCATGCAAAAGAATTTGAGCGATGAGGTCCACAGTATTTCTGTGGCAGTGGTTTAGAGCCCTGGAATGGGGTGGGGATATTGATATTAAAGTCAAGTCACTTTGAGGCTATTTGTTGGAAAGATCATCTATGCATTGAAATGACCCAGTTGATGACGGTTGATTTCACTATGGGAGTAAAGACTAACAGCCAAAGTCCACAGTGAATAAATCAGAGTAGTCAAGATTACAGAGGATGACATCAATAAAGAGCAGTAAATGATGACATACTCAGTCATCATAAATTTTAAAGAAAGAGTGATTTTTGCTTTAGGAGAAAAAAATATTTACAATCTAGGAAATTGCCAGTCCTACCTCTAGGCCATCATATTCTTTGTGTGTGTGGAAGAATAAAAAGTATTTATTCAACTGGGATAGAAGGAAAGAGGTATTGTCAGGGAAGATCCAGGTTTCAAATTAAATGGGGAGCAGAATTTTTCTATGAAGAGATTAAGGATACAGAGGAATATTTTAAGAGCATGAAGGGTTCTAGTAGCCACTGGAAAGAGGGAGAAAGACAATTGTGAAAGGAGGAAACTGACTAGAGAGAACAATTATGTAATGTGATATGAAGTGGGAGGATAATTGACCAAAGGGCTTTGGTTTTGGGTTGGTGGCTAACCATGAGAGGGAAGAGAAGCTTAGTTGAAGTTATTGTCATCTAGGTTACTGCTCTAATGAAAATAGTAGGGAGCAGTCTTTGTTGAGTATTTAAATGGATCGACACTGGGCAGTTATGTTTCAAGAGAATTTTCTCTGGACAGCAAGGAAAGAAGAATAGGAGCAAAAATTTAATCCAGAAATATTCCTAAAGCAGTATTGTCAGGCTTAGGAAATGGTTTTCAACAGAGCTCTCCCTAAGTAATTTCAGAAGAATATAGATTAGATCTCCAGAAGCTCACTCTGTAATTGACTTTGGAGCTAATTATTACTAATTAGTCTACTTTTCCTGGACTCACTTGGAGCATGTTGACAGAGGGTGGGAGGTATCCTTTGAATCCATTATTCTGCTAGCAATGTGGAGGAGTATGTGCAATCATATACCCACATCAATATTCAACTCTTAAGGAATCATGTTGATTTAAGGTGATAAGGCCTATGGGGTCATTGAAGAGAGCTGAGGAGATTCTAAATTTCCACTCAATCTGTACTGGACAGAAAAAAACCTATGAAATTTTATTCACCCTGCAAAAAGTCTCTATAACACTGCATTAGTCATGTCCAGTGTGTAGTTTTCAAGGAAAAAAAAAAACCACAATGTGTTATAAAACTTTACTAACTTTGATAATGTGGCCCAATATCATGTTAAATTTGGAGTAAAAACTAAAAGTCCCCCCTTCTAGCATATAGGCTAGTCATCTAGTCAAACATCCCCAAAGAAGTAAAAAGATGACACAGTGTGCACAGCACTTTTTTTCCCAGCATGACTTTGTTATCAAATCCAGAATCAAGTTGTCTTACTTTGTTTTGTGCTGCTATAACAGAATACCACAGACTGGGTAATTTATAGCAAACAAAAACCTATTGACTCACAGTTCTGAAGTCTAGGAAGTCCAATTATCAAGATGCTGGCATCTTGTGAGGGACTTCTTGCTGCATCATAACATGGCAGAAGATATCACATGGCAGAAGGCAAAGAGAAAGGGCAATAGGCAGCTAAACTCATCCTGTTATAATGACCGCAACCTTACCGATGAGGGTAAAGCCCTTATAGCCTAATTAACTCTTAAAGTTTCCATTTCTTACTACTGTTAAAATGGCAATTAAATTTCAACATGTTTTGGAGGAGACAAACATTCTAACCACAGCACAAGTTAAATCAATAAAGAACACAATGACTTTAAACAAGAAAAATTCTTCCTTTGAAAAATAAGAGAATTTGAAAAATTCTCTTGAAAAATAAGAGAAATTCCTCCCAAACTCAGCCATATAATGTAGCATGAACGCTGTTTTATTAGATGGTATGCATTAAAATGAAAGCAGATTATGGATACATACCCCACTGATAAATATAATGCCCACAGTTGAAACTATATGAAAGATCAGGAAAGAACAAATCATTGAAGACTATGTCAATCATCACTGAAGCCTTGCAGATTAAGAAAATCATAATTTTTTACACATTGCTTACATGTTTTTATCAATTTACATCTCTAATTACTTGCTCTACCTTCTTAGAACAATGGAAATATATTTATTATTTTAGATTGGGAAGGCTTTTTAACTTACATGAGGAAAAATATAAACACAATCAGATTAGCAATGTTATTGGAGCAAAGTGGCTGTGACTAAATAGACCATAGGTTGTTTACAACCACTTTTGTGTAAAATATTTATACTTGATTTTCACATCATTTAAAAGCGACAAAAATATAAAATACCTTTGTTATTTAAATAAAACCAAATAACCCCTTTCTTTCTTCTGTTGACAAAGAGTTGTATGTATGTCAAAGCTCTTTCTTAGAATTCAAAGCAAAAAGCACAAGAGGAGTCACATGTATTATGTTTAAGAAATAGTCTGATCATTAAGAGGGGAAAAAAGCAGGTTGGGAAGAAAAGTCTCCAAAATGAAGCAGAACATGAGAAGGAGATTATGAGTTGTGACTCATTTAATCTTTGGTTAGTTGAAATCCTATGATATTGCAGAGACTTTCAAATAATTATTAGAAAATACTACTGGCATCTGGAAATTACTATTTAAGTATTATAACTAGACCTATGAAGATATACTGTAAAGAATAAAAATGACATTTCTTGGTTAGGGACTTTTCTTATTCAGTACATATTTACATAATGAAAGAAAAAACAAAATTAAAGGGGTAATATAGTGTAAAACTTGCAAGTAGGTACAGAGTAATGCAAGTGACTTTAAGTGGGATGTGTGTGAATTGAGATTTAGTGCAATGGCTTGAGTTCATTACCTTCTTTTTAATTGAATATCTAGATTACCAACTATTTACTTTACTAACACATACTTTTTTTCACATTTCTGTTTTTGGTCAGTTATATTAACTCACAATGCAAACAAATGGAAAAAGACAAATCCCTCATGGTGCTTATGAATTGAGAGATAAAAATGAACCAGGGTCTTCAGAAAGTAGACAGGAAGAAAACATCACAGAAACTTAATCTCTAACAATTCGTTTCATCACTCTGAGTCACCTATACTTATAAAATGGGTAGAATAAAGCTGAACTTCCTGGATGAAATAGAGTAACATAGGCAAATCACCTTACTTGTTGTCTGCCTAATACAGAGCTAACTCTAATACTATACTTTACCCATTCTACGCATCAACTCTATTTTCCCTCATGAAAGTCAAGTAGAAGAAGGAGGCCTCTTCTACAGAGACTTGGAGGGCATAACATGAAGGGCGTCCATAGATTCACTGAAGTGAGAAAGAGCCAGAAAGCAGTACTGAACGAGAAGCAGGTCAGTCAGAGCATAGGACAAATGAGTCTGTGAGTCACTCTGAAGGTTCCAATCAAAGGAAAAAGGGGAACGTGCTGAAAGATCATAGTAAGGAGGCAAAGATAGGGGAATACCATTCCAGAAAGAGGGGCCAGGCTCTAGAGAGAATCCAATCTTAAATGGATGTTCTTTTATTGCAGCAAGAGCAAATCTTGCCAGGCTTGAGGCAGATTTTTAAAAATGATAAATTATGCCAAACTAAATGGTGATTGACCCTGTAGTTCAGGATGAGACCAGAGTTTTAAAATACTCTACCCGGTAAATTTTTATGGGTGGAACTCAGAAATCTTGCCTTAGGGTCACCCAGTAGTGTCACCAGTGGACTGAAGCATAGCTTCCTCCTAACAATCCATGACCCAGGAAGTCACATTTCTGGTCACATTTTATGGGACAGCACAATGATTCTAGATTCCAGCTTTGGCCATTTCAAGCAGTTCACTTTCAACAATGTTCAAATACCATTAAAAATCTTTTTATTTTTTTAAGACTGTGGAAATTTTCAGTAAAATGGAAACAAATTGCTATAAGTAAACCATTTGTCACAGTCTGATTACTTTGCAGCCACTCTGGGAACACCAATTTGTCATGCTAGATCAAGATAACCACAGCCTGACTAGAGGAAATGGCTTTTTGCCTACTAGTTGTGATTTTTTTAAACGTTCACCCGGAGAGACGTGCTCCATGGAGCCTTCATGTTCCACTCCAGCTGTGTGACCGAAGAGGAAAGCTAAGGCATTAAGAACAAATTGCACCATCTAAAAGCATTTAAGGACAAAATAATTAACTATGTTTAAAATAAAACACAGGGTTGGAAGAAAATATGCATTTAGAATATAATATTTCATTGTATATGTTTAAGTTTATTTAAATGAGGAAAAGTTAAAGAACTATTACTCAGTTGGAAAAAGAAAGATGGAGAATAATCAAATAGATGTTTTCAACTACATTAATTTCTCAGCATAAAGTAGGCACTTAAGAAATGCTTGGTGATTTGTTAGTTGCTTGATATGAAAGAGACCACCAGTTTTTCCTCTTGTTTTTACTATAATATATGTTAAAGCTGAGAAGGTTTTTAAAATTAGATTGTTTAATCACCTACATTTTTGAGACAGTTTAATTTAACCTCAAAGAGAAGACAATTATTCAATATTCCTCCTATTTTTCCTTATATAACCACTCAGAGTATAATAAAAATGACATCAGGTGAGTGGGACCTACAACTTGCTAAAATAGCTAGTGTAGGTCAGAAACTCATATCATATCCCTAGAATGAGTTTTGCAAACTAAGAATGCTTCTAAATTCCCTTTTGCATCTTTAACAGTCTTCACCATGACAATGGTTACTTTTTCCCAAGAACATTGCTAGTTCACCAATTATGCCATTGTTGGTCACTGTCAAGTTTAGAATAGTAAATATGCTTGTTGTTTTGTTAATTTTGTGAAAGATCAAACTGTCAGCAAAGAAAGTCAACTTTTTGCAATATGCCATTTGCCATGTAATATTTATGACATGGATATCCAACTGGATATCTCTACTGCATCTTACCCCTGAAGGCACCTTTCAATATGTGTGCTGAAAGCATTTTTTATAGTTACAACCTGAATGGGTGGTCTATAATGTAAGCATCAATCAATATTTTTAATCCATTTTTCCTCTCTCAAATTTTCTTCATAAGACTTTCATTACATTTTAATGCAGGGACATGCCTTTTTGACATACAGTATACTTTCAAATTGTTTCATCTTCTGCTATGAAACATAAATATTGTCATATTCTAAGAAAATATACATTTTATTCCATCACATCTTAATAATAAATATTTCTGAGGATCTTCACAGGAGTTAATTTTGAAACCCAAATATCCTCTAAGCCTTACCAGTTTATCTAGTTTGGTCTTGGGTCTTGGGACTCCATAGGGGTCCAGGGGTGGAGGGTGGTAATGGAAGGAGAGGAAGAAATTGCTTCACATAAGAATCACTGCTGTTACTTTTGCAAGCTATCTTCTTTAGTGTCCACTACATCACTCTACATACCATGGAAATATAGTCCTTTGTAGAGACATTGCCTATGGCTAGAATTTCTTTGTTGTCATGGTCAATAGTCTAGAAAATAGGTATATTATTTGACATCATTTGTGTAGTAGTTTTAAATATCTCTTTATCTAATTCTAGGTATCTAATATCTATCAAGCTATCTAATATCTATATACCAATCTTTTTATCTATCATCTATCTGAGTATTTTTAACTGCAACTAATTTTAAGAACATCATCTATATATTAGGAATATAAGTGTTTACCTCATAGGGTTTTTGTAAAGACGAAAAAGTTAATGCACACAGAGTGCTTAGTATTGTGCTTAATGTGTAGTAAATCCTCAATAAATGTTAGACATGATGATGATAATATTGATGATGATGATGTAGTAACTGATGTTGTGCTAGACACTTTAGACATTAATTCATGAAACTTAACTGAACCTTTAGTAAAGGACTTATCAGTAGAAATGGATTTCAAATTTATTCTTCCACTATCAGTGTTTTCAATAAAAAAAAATCAGTGATCAGTAGGTTGTCAAAAGTTTTTGAAAATTCTCCAGAAGGTCTTGGTGTATTCTCTCAGGATATAGTACATATTTCCAGTGTTAAAATTGCTTGCTGCCAATCCTTTTCACCTTAACAGGTTGTTGCCAAACAATACCAAATGTGTTTTTCTTCTTGGAACTTTCCCCAAAATACTAGCATCTGTTAATACTCACTGATCTGTAGAGCCTTTATACATCTAGAGCAAGCAGAGGCTTGAAAGATTAGAAAAGTTCTAGGTATACATTTTAATGGCGACCCTTCCAGATCATCCCAGATAATAGAACTTGATTGATGTACAGGGGGCTCTTTAGGTAAAGTTTCAAAGCATGACCTTTTCTCCTCTCCATTCTCCCCCAAATAAACAAAAACGAAAACACCTATCTCTCAAGCATACAACATAGAAGGAAACCAATTCAGCTATTCACTGTTTTAGGCATTGAAGGATGTACCAGAGGACTTGTTAATAAAGAGACTTGATTTTTACCAGTGAAGGAAGGACATACATGGAAATTGCTACCAGTCAGAATATGTGGAATAAGAATAATGATAATTACTGGGATGTAAAAAGCTTTGGAAATATTTTTGGAGAACAGGCATAACAATTTATTTAGAATGCTATGGGTGTTTTACTGTACACCTGGGAATATTTAGTTTGACATTCAGAAAGACAAACTCCAAATTCTTTGATGTCTTCCTCAGTCTGCATGCTAGGCTACATGGAAAATGGAACTTACTCAGAATGGCACTTTCTCTACTGTTATGCTATTTAAAATATTTTCAGTTTTCCTAAATATCCTATCTTAACATTCTTGATTTTTTAGCAATCTAGAAAATTGGCATTTCCCAATCGAATAGCAACTTGATGGTGATGCTACTTGGATAAAGCACCTGAATAAAAGCAAAGCAAAAAATATCTAACTACCAATTTTTATAAAATAATACTACTTCAATCCTTTGGAAATTAAATCATGCCTATTTTCCTTGAAGGAGAAAACATATTGAATTCCCTAAATTAATGAAGCTAATAAATGGGTAGGCGTGCCCAAGGAGAAACCACATATCTAAAAGATATGAGAAATTCTCAGACTCAGTTCATTTCTACCTAACACTAGCTATTCCCTTGAAATACATCTCTGTGACAGATTTTCAGTCTCTCGGAATTACTGACATTTATTTAATATTCTGAAAGTCTTTTTAAAAAACTAAATATCAACTTAAAAATAAAACTTTTGGTTGAAAGTCAGATAGAAAGTCATGATGGAGGAAAAAAGGAGTTGATGGTGAGAGAAAATATAATTATAATTATACTATAATGTAAAAGAAGAGACTTGTATCCCACACAAAATATTCTGGCATATATTGGTGTGATAAAATACATTAACCAAAATGTCTGTGTTCTTCATTTTAAAAATAGATCCATTTGGTCACAGGCATGATCCTTTTTGACTACCAAAGGTTTAACAAGTGGAGTTTAAACATTATTTTGTAATGACAGTGATTAACCTAATACAAAGTTTACTATAATAAGATTTTAACTGGTGCTGCTCTAATACATAACTGTGTATGATCATTCATCTAAAACCAACAAAAAGGAAAAAATCATCTAAATATTGGTTTAATTTCTGCTTTACTGAAAATAAAGGTAATATATATGAAAAAGTAGATACCTACTTTTGTCTTTTATGATGCTAAATTTGGAATGAATTATCTAGACTTCTCACTTTTCTTGGAATTCTCAGTTATACTTAAAACTCACAAGAAACTTTGCTATATCTGAGATCATATGAAATATTTCCCATTTTGAGCACTGCACAAGGCTGGGAAAAATGATGAAGTATTCTGAAATAGCATTTGACTTTGAGTCTACTACATTTGGTTCTGCACAATATTGATCAGCATACTTGCTGGGTTAGCAACAAAACTTAGGATCATTATTCAGCACTATTTAAATGTAGCCAAAGAAGCTCATTTTATTTCTTTTCCTGTTTTCTCTTTTCTCCTCTGATGAATTGCACCAGACCACTTTTAAATTAGACAGGAGAGCAGGTGGGGTGTTGTGGTACATCAATCTGCATTTTTAACTATCTCACTTGGATCACGAGTGCCTTCTGGAAAGAAAATAAACAGTGTGATTCTTTCACTTTACCTGTTGAAAGTGGAGTTTGCAGAATATAACTGTGAGATTTTTGTCTTTATAGTTATGGTTTTGTATCTCACTGAGCACTCCTGATAATAATTTGATAGACTCGGCTTCTGAATGCCCTTAGTTTGAGATAAGATCTACTCTGTTCATCTGGAGTCTGATTGCCAACCATGCAAAAATTATTACTGATAAGACTATTGAAATCTTTCCTATAAAATGCTATCTACTGTAATAGTTTCCTTAATTAACTTACTACTACCATTACTCTTTGCTCCCTCCAAAACCAAAAATCACTACAATTTAGGAATGTGTCTCCAAACAAAAGTTATCTACTGCCAATCTCTTCTGCAAAGACTATTTTAGACTCAACAAGAAAAAAAGAATATGTTTAATCTCAAGGTAAAATTTTTCTCAAACTTAAAATTTGATACCGATTCATATTTGGACTTTGGCCAAAATCAAGAAGCACATTTTTATAACTTGCAGTTGGTCTGCAAAATTGATTTTGAAAGTTCCCCATTTGTATTGGAATACCTCTCGTGCCCCACTGTTTACTCCTGCCACTGCTGTGGTGCAACTGGAGGCCTCCTCACTTCAATTGTACCAGGGATCTCTAGCTTTCCACATGGGTCTTCTCTGGCACTTTAGATTCTCGCAGGAACCTGCTCAGCACTTGGGCGTGCACAACCTGGGAGTGAGATGGAGTTAGCAACTCTTAATTCATAGGGGAGGAGCCCCATAGGTTGATGCCTTCAGTGGACAGTCCTATAATGAATCTGGGGAGGTCTTGACAGGATTGAGTTGGTATCCAACTTGATAAAGCACATTCGTTTTGACTTTTTCTCCCCCTCTTTTCCACTCTCCCATCCCTTCCTCCTGTTCCTTGAAGCCATATCCCTAAATAAACTACCAATGTGAAAGCCATTGCCTCAGACTTTGCTTTTGTAGGGAACTCAAACTAATACAGCATCCTTATTTCATTTTAGAAAACAGAAGGCCTAAATTTAGGAATTATGAGATTGTGTTCCTTCTTGCCACTAAAATATAAACAAAGAGTTATATAATCAGCATAAGGGAAACTGCTATTAGAATCTTCTTGGCCCTATCAGTTATACTGAGCTTTAAATCAAAGGTGATTTTTTTTTCAAAGAACTTTAACATTATACAAGTTACTAAGTCTAAAGAAATGTTAATCAAAACTTAGAGGAACACTTAATGCTTTTGAGAATTTCAGATGATTTCTCAGGTCTCACCAACTTGAGGACTTTAAATCAAGGAACATGGACCAAAGTAATAGCAATAAAACAACAGCCTGTCACTCAAGCTGCCATCAGTAGGCACGTTGGACCCTCAGCCTCCTCTAGATGTCATCCACACTGGGCAATGGCTCAAGAGTCTCTGCTACAATTGTCTAAGTCTGTTAACCTGGACCCCTGACCAGAAATAGTAAGGCCTTCAATCATAATCATACGGCTTATTTTCTTCCTCCCAGTGTTACTTCTACCTCCTGTAGTGGCCGCTTTCACTATGCTAAGTTCCTCTCAGCCCAAGACTAAGCCCTGAATACTGCTCTACCACAAATGGCTCCAGCTCCCAGACACCCTGTAATGCGTGCTGTCCCTTTCCTTCATATAGAGGCTCTACCCAGCAAAGACAGGTTAGCTGAGGGCTAAGCTGCTGCTCAAGAGTCAACACAGGCTGCTGTTGAGTGCAAGGTTCTTTCCCAGTGGCTTTTCCATGTGTTTCTTTTTCAAATCCTGCCAGGCCTTTGGAAAGGCTCACCAGGCCTCTACCCCCAAAGAGGAATTAGGCTTTTCTGCCCACCAAGGCCCTAGGACCATCTGACTGCTATTTCTCTCTCAGATTCTAGAAAGCTAATGTTTTTCCTGTGGAAAACAAAAAAAAAAGGCTGGATATTTTCCTGTGTTTCAGTCCTTTCTGTGTATGTCAGGGTTATGGCAGCTCAAACGTTTTCAACTCTGGAATTCTCCTTCCTTGGCTCAGCTGCCAAACTTAGAATATAAGTGAACTAAATAGCCCTGTATTTCTTCCTTATTTTATCTGTAGCTGTTCTATTTATAAGTGATTAAACTAGCTCATTCATTTTAATTGCTTCACGGTATTTCATTGTACCTACTGTGCAAATATGTATATATGCCAACATGATAAATCTTGCACATGTAAAATTCAATGCAAAATAAAACATAAAAAGATACACACAGAGAGATGCCATTTATGTAAAACACACACAAAACCATCAAGAACTCAATACTATATGTGTCATGGGTACAAATGCACATAGTCAAGGTGTACAATAAAAACATACAGAGAAAGAAAATCTACAGGTAACTGGTTGCCCCAGGAAGGGCACATGTGAGGATGGGCAAGAGGACAAGGTAGATATAATAACATAATAAATAAAACAAAAAAACCTAAGAAAGAAAAATATCTGAAGCAAATTGGACCAAATATTGTTAAATCTGAGTGGGTAGTACCTATATATTATCTATTTCCTTATTAACTGTAGAATATGTACTTAATATTTATTTCATAAAATATTAAAATAAAATTAATTAACTATCACAGGCATAATGTCACACAAGAAAATATGCTTCACTAATAAGCAATATTTCCACTTTAATTATATCATGAATACCTATTTTGAAATCCATTGATTGAAATTCATTGTACATTCTTAAAAAACCTTCTCTCCAATTTTTAAAAAAAATTTATTTTTAATTATTATGGGTATATAATAGTTGTATATATTTATAGGGTTCATGTGATGTTTTGATACAGACATACAATGGTATCTATTACCTTAGGCATTTCTTTGTGTTAGGAACATTCCAATTCCATTCTTTTATTTATTTTAAAGTATACCCTAACTTACTGTGGATTATAGTCACTTAGTTGTGCTATCAAATATTGTTCATTCTCTCTAACCATTTAACTATGTTTTTGGCATCCATTAAGCACCCTCAGCTCCCTGCTACCCTTCCCAGCCTCTGGTAACCTTCAGTCTACCCTCTGTCTCCATGAAATCAATTGTTTTTAATATTTAGCTCCCACACATGAGTGAGAAAATGTGAGATTTGTCTTTCTGTGCTTGGCTTTGTTCACTTAACATAATGTTCTCCAGTTCCATACATGTTGATACAAATGACAGCATTTCATTCTTTTTTAATGGCTATATATTACAATATTCCATCATGTGTATGTGCCACAATTTCTTTATCCATTCATCCATTGATGGACACTTAGGTTGATTACAAATTTTGTCTATTGTGAATAGTGTTGCAATAAATATGGGAGTGTGGATATATTTCAATATACTGAATTCTATTCTGTTGGCTATATACCTAGCAGTGGGATTGCTGGGTCATATGGTAGTTCTATTTTTAGTTTTTTTGAGGAAACTCTATGCTGTTTTCCAAAGTGGTTGCAATAATTTACATTCCCACCAGTGGTTTACAAGGGTTCTCCTTTATCCACATCCTTACCAGCATTTGTTATTGCCTGATTTTGGATAAAAGCCATTTTAACTGAGGTGAGAAGATATCTCATTTTAGTTTTGATCTGCATTTCTCTGATGACTAATGATGTTGAGCATTTTTTCATATACCTGTTGGCCATGTGTTTGTCTTCTTTTGAGAAATGTCAATTCAGATCTTTTGCCTATTTTTTGATCGAATCATTTGATTTTTTTCCTATTAAGTTGTTGGAGCTCCTTATATATTCTAGTTATTAATCCCTTGTCAAATGGGTGGTTTGAAAATATTTTCTCCCATTCTGTGGGTTGTCTCTTCACTTTGTTGATTGTTTCCTTTGCTGTGCAAAAGCTTTTTAGCTTGATGTAATTCCATGTTTCCAATTTTGCTTTGGTTGCCTGTGCATTGGGGGTATTACTCATGGAATCTCTTTCCAATTTTTTGGTGTCCTCTTCAATTTCTTTCATCAATGTTTTATAGTTTTCATTATAGAGATCTTTCACTTCTTTGGCTAAGTTTATTCCTAGGTATTTTATTTTATATGTAGCTATTGTAAATGGGATTTCTTTCTTGGTTTCTTTTTCTGATTGTTTGTTGTTGGCATATAGAAATGCTACTGATTTTTGTGTGTTGATTTTTTTTTATCCTGCAACTTAACTGAATTGGTTTATCAGTTCTAATATTTTTTTGTGGAGTCTCTAGGTTTCTCTAGATATAAGACGATATCATCTGCAAACAAGGATGATTTGACTTCTTCCTTTCCAATTTGGGTGTCCTTCATTTCTTTCTCTTGTCTGATTTCTCTAGCTAGAACTTCCAGTAATATGTTGAATAACAATGGTGAAAGTGGGCATCCTTGTCTTGCTCCAGATCTTAGAGGAAAGGATTTCGGTTTTTCCCCATTCAGTATGACACTAGCTGTGGGTCTGTTATATATGGCTTTTATCATGTTGATGTAAGTTCCTTCTACACCCAGTTTTTTGAGAGTTTTTAATCATGAAGGGATGTTGACTTTTATCAAATGCTTTTTCAGCATCAATTGAAATGATCATGTGGTTTTTGTCCTTTGTTCTGTTGTTATGATGTATCACATAGATTGATTTGAGTGTGTTGAACCATCCTTGCTTCCTGGGATGAATACTACATGATCATGATGAATAATCTTTTTAATGTGTTGTTGAACTCAGTTTGCTAGTATTTTGTTGAGGATTTTTGCATCTATGTTTATCAGAGATATTGGCCACTTGTTTTATTTTTGTTATTGTTGTTGTGCTTTTGTCTGGTTTTGGTATCAGGATGATGCAGGCCTCCTAGAATGAACTTGAGAGTGTTCCCTTCTCCCTGATTTTTTAAAATACTTTAAGTAGGCTTGGTATTAGTTCTTCTTTGAATGTTTGGTAGAATTCATAAGTGAATCCATCAGGTCTTGGGCTTTTCTCTGATGGGAGACTTCTTATTACTGCCTCTATCTCATTACTTGTTATTGGTTTATTCAGGTTTTGGATTTCTTCCTGTTTCAATATTGGTAGGTTTTGTGTGTCTAGAAATTTATCCATTTCTTCTAGTTTTTCCAACTTATTAGCATATAGTTGCCCATTATAGTCTCTAATGATCCTTTGAATTTCTGGAATATCAGTTGTAATGCCTACTTTTTCATCACTGATTTCATTTATTTGGGTCTTCTCTCATTTTTTCTTAGTCTGGCTAAATGTGTTTCAACTTTATCTTTTCAAAAACTAACTCTCTATTTTGATCATCTTTTATTTTTTTTGTTTCAATTTCATTTATTTCTGCTCTGATATTTATTTCTTCTACTAATTTTGGGTTTGTTTTGCTTTTTTTCTAGTTCTTTGAGATCCATCATTAGGTTGTTTATTTGAAGCTTTTCTACTTTTTTGATATAGGCACTTATTGCTATAAACTTTCCTCTTGTTACTGTTTTACTGTATCCCATAGATTTTGATATGTTTTGTTTTCTTTTCATTTTTTTTTTTAGTAATTTAAAAATTTCCTTCTTAATCTCTTCATTGAGCCACTGGTCATTCAGGAGCATACTGTTTAATTTCCATGTGTTTGTATATTTTCCAGTGTTTCTCTTGTTATTGATTTCTAGTTTTATTCTATTGTGGTCAGAGAACATGCTTGATATAATTTCAGTATTTTTTTTTTGTGGCCCAACGTATTGTCTATCCTTGAGAATGATCCATGAGCTGAGGAGAAGAGCATGTATTCTGTATATCTTTTGTATAAAACATTCTGTAAATATCTATTTTTAAGATTAAGTCCAATGTTTCTTTGTTGATTTTCTGTCTGGATTATCTGTCCAATGCTGAAAGTGGAGTGTTGAGGTCTCCAACAATTATTGTATTGGTGTCTATCTCTCTCTTTAGTTCTGGTAATATTTGCTTTATATATTTGGGTGCTCCAGTGTTTTGGGTGCATATATATTTAGAATTGTTTTATCCTCTTTCTGAATTGACCCATTTGTTGTTATAATGACCTTTGTTGTCTCTTTGTATAGTTTTTGTCTTGAAATCTATTTTATCTGATAGAATTATAGTTACTCTTGCTCTTTCTTGGTTTCCATTTGCATGGAATCTATCTTTTTCCATACCTTTATTTTCAGTCTATGTGTGTCTTTATAGGTGAAGTGGGTTTCTTGCCAACAATATATAGTTGGCTATTGGTTTTTTATTCATTCAGCCACTCTCTGTCTTTTGATTGGAGAGTTCAGTCTATTCACATTCAATGGTTTTCTTGATAGGTAAGGATTTACTACATGCCATCATTCTGGGATTGGTCACTGGTACCTTGTTTAGTTTCATGAGGTCATGTTTTACTGGATATTGTTGATGCTTATGCATGTTCATCAATGTCTGGGCATTGAAGAGTTAGGTATTTATTTTAATCTTCACAGTCTGGACTTCTTTGAACCCGTTCTTCTTCAGCAGGCCTTCTAGGTTTTCAAAGGGGATTGAGTGTTGTGATCTAAGTCTTTGATCACTACAGCCTCATCAGCACTGAGAGTGCCCCAACCCAGTAATGGTGCAATTCTTGCAGACTCCTGGTGGTACCACCTTGGTGGACTTGTGTAAGATACGAGAAAATTCCCTGGATTCAGGCAAAGTCTCTCACTCTCTTCCCTCACCCTCTGTGCTAGGCTGCTGGAGTTAGGGGAAGAGTGATATTGGTACCCCCTCATGGCCACTGCTGCTGGGACTGTGCCAGGTCACACCTGAAGCCAGCCCAGCCTCACCCAAAGCCCTTGGTGACTTTTGCCTGGCTACCTCTGATGTTTATTCAAAACCCAAGGACTCTTTAGTCAGTAGATGATGAATCCTGCCTGGACTGGGTCCTTCCCGTCAGGGCAGTGTGTTTCCTTCTGGCCCAGGGTGGATGTAAAAATGCCATCCAGGAACTAAGGCCTGGACTTGGGGGCCTCAGGAGTCTGCTTGGTACTTTACTGTCTGCTTGGTACCATGGCTGAGCTGGTAACCAAGTTGCAAAACAAAGTCCTCTGAATTCTCCCCTTACCTTTCCCCAGGTAGAAGAAGACTCTCTTCGAGCCACACTGCCTGGAGTTGGGGGAGGAGTGACAGAGGCACTGGCTTGGCTGCCTTCGCTGATGTCTCACTGGGTCATGCGCACCCCAATTCTACTGGTTCTGAGCCAGCACACCTGCAGGAATTGCCCAAGGATTGCAGCCTTTGTGGCCTGACTGCCTTACAAGTTTATTGCAGGCCCCAGGCCACTTTTTGTCAGTAGTGGGGCTAGCTGGAACTTGAGTTTCAGGGTGGAGGATTTCCCTCTGGCCAAGCTAGTCTAAATGCTCCCTCCACAGGCGCTGGCAGAATTCTGCTCTGTGCTGTGTTCCCCTGTGCCAGGGTGGCTCTGAGTTCCAGTGCAAAGTCTCACAATTACTTCAGTCTCCTTCCTCTGGGCACACAGATTCTCTCTCCACTCAGCATGCTGGCACAGCCCTGCCAGGGAATGAGGGAGGGGTGGTGCAGGAAATGCAAGATTGTCTTTTCTGCCATCTGCAATGTCTCTTTCCTTGATACAATGTTAAAACCAGGTACTGTGGTCACTTGTGATTTCTGGTTCTTCTGAAGATGCTTCCTTGCATGGATAGTTGTTGAATTTGGTGTTCGTGTGGAGAGACGATTGGTGGAGTTTTCTATTCGTCCATCTTGCTCTGCCTCCTCCCATCTCTCCAATTTTTAAAAATCTCATCTGTGTTTGGTAGAATGAAAAAACCATTAATAGAATCTTCTATATAAGAATCTATTATAATCCACAATTTCTCCTTCACCTTTTTGCCTAAATTAATGGCTGCAGTTCTCTTAAGCCACTGATCATCAACTAGGAGAGATTTTGTTCCCCCAAAGGATGCTTGGGAATGTCTTGGGACATTTTGATTGTCATAACTGGGGTGGGGTGGGATTCTATGGATAGTGGGTAGAAGCCACAGATGCTGCAAAATATTATACAATTCATAGCTCCCACAACAAAGAATTATCTGGTCTAAAATGTCAGTAGTGCTGAGGTTGAGAAACTCTGCCTTAAATAGTCTTATTTTCTGAAAATTTAATCATTTAAATCTTTTCTTCTTAATTATGCTCAAGTTCTCCATCTCTCAAAAAATAATCTTGATATCTTAATCTAGAAAGAATCTAGCCTGCCCCTTGGAGGCAAATCCTTTCTATCTTATTTACTCTTTTTTAACTCATCTTTCAGTGCTGGCCACACTTTTTCAAAGTTGCCAAAATAGGTCGTTTACTTGTGTTCATCTGGACACCAGTGTGACCCTGCGCTTCAGGCCATTTATCTTCTCTGTAATATTATTTGTCCACTTTATTATCATCAAATAATAAATAAGGATCCCTCATAAACTTTTTCCTTTCCGATTTTTTATCGAAGTCATAACATTAAATCTCCATTTCCATTCTTCTATTTTTCAACATCATCAGCCTGTTAAAAAGAGAAGGCTTTCTAAATTCTATATCTTCATTGCAATTTTGTTATTTATATTTATCCTTTCTTCAATACATTGGTCATTTGGACCAATTAACAAATATTGTGTTTTGTTACCCTAAGAGTAAATGTCTGTTTCCACAGAAGTGTTTGCTGTCCAGTAGGGTCCTTTAGCTACTTTCCTTGAGATGAAGAGGACAGCTACTAAGTCTCTGAAGTAAAGCACGTGATTCAGGAAGAGGTTTACCCAGAGGACATTTGCTTTTCACAGCACCTTAGGGAAAAGTTGGTGGATATACAAGATATCCTCACTAAGGAAATGATCACAGAACCATACTGGTAAAAAATAATTTATGTGTATGCATGTGTGTTTGTGTGTGTGTGCAACTCCATTTTATATACATGGAAAATAAAGAAGTGGAATCATTTGAAAAATCATTTTTGAGGAGTGATAACAACATTCAAGGAGGTATCGCCAAATTTTGTATAGATCCTTTGATGCAAAAAAGTACTTAACCACATAATATATATTGAATCAAAGCATAGTTTGCTCACAAAGAAAAGGTTGAAGGCAGCACATTCCTATGTGAAACAAAGACTTTTGTCTGACCAATTTGGGGAACAAAGAATCCAACTTGATATGAAATTTTAAACAAATAAGATATGCCCTTTGAGCCTCAACATAAGGTAATGCTTAAAGCAATAGTAACAAAAATGACATCCAAATCCAAACTTTCATGTGTTAAGCTCAAGTATATGTCTGTTGCATACTTACCTATATAATCATATCCACTCTAATAAAGAAGAACTTTAAAAATGTTTTTCTTACTTATAACAATGTCATAGAATTTGAAAACAAAAAGTTGGTACCGAAGACCCTGAAAATTAATGTGTGTGTATAAGCGTGTATGTGGGTTAGGTATCAGCCCTCAAGGCAAGAAATGGGTATGGGAGACAGGGAAAGGGAATAGTTTGAAAAATATTTTCAGTACACTTTAAAGCAATTTTTAAAAATTTCAAAATATTAAGGGAGTACAAATGTTTTAGGTTACATGGATCATTTTTGTAATGCTTGAGTCCTGGCTATAGGTGTGCCTGTCACCCAAATAGTGTTCATAGTACCATTAGGTTGGTTTATTCCCATCCCTTCCTCCCCCCTGCCTCCTGGTTGCTCTACACTGAGTATTACTTACCTCTCATCACTCACAAAAATTAATTCAAGATGGATAAAAGACTTAGATCTAAGGCATGAAACCATAAGAATTCTAGAGGAAAATGTAGGAAAAACTCTTCTAGATATCAGCCTAGGCAAAGAATTTATGAAAAAGACCCCAAGGCCAATCATGGCAACAACAAAAATTAGTAAATGGGATTTGATTAAACTAAAAAGCTTCTGCCCAGCTAAGGAAACAATCAACAGAGCAAATAGACAACCTACGGAATGGGAGAAAATATTCACAAGCTACACATCCGATAAAGGGCTAATAACCAGAATTTACAAAGAACTCAAGCAAATCTGCAAGGAAAACACAAACCCTCTTAAAAAGTGGGGAAAAGACATGAATAGATGCTTCTCAAAAGAAGAAAGATAAATGGTCGAGAAACATGAAAAAATGCTCAACGTCACTAATCATCAGGGAAATGCAAATTAAAACAAATTTTTAATTGAAAAACACATAAACTGAATAGATGTGTGATCTTGGGTACATTACTTAGGCTCCCTGCATTTAAATTTTATATTCTATAAAATGAGAATAATGTATTAACTTCATAGGTTGATGGGAAATTTAATAGCTATAAACTACTTAACACAACGCCCAATATTTGGAAGGCAAGCAAACCATGTTAAGTATTATTATTTAAAATGGTTTTCAAACATGGAGTCTCAATGGAATAAAGTTTCACCAACCATATCTTAAAAACAACAACTAAATGCACAGAAATTTCCTAATTTTTTTTTTATAAAATAAATTAAAGTAGATTGAAAGTGGTCATTAAAATCATGTCAGGTTTACTCACTGACATTCTAATAAGATTTCCTGAGTGGGAAAGAAAAGGTGGCATTATGACGGGTACTCTGGAAATCCTGCTACCCGTGTCTATGCCAGAGGCTGTGCTCACGGAAGTGTGTCACGCCCGTGAATATCTATTGTCATGTGTTGTTGGAGAAAAGTAAGTTCAAAGTATCTGATATATATATTGCTCACAAGGTAGGAAGAAAGACTGAACAATGAAAGATGAAGGAGACAGGTTACACAGCCAGTTGAAAAAACCTTGAAGGGCCATGGTAACAAATTTGAATTTCATTCTATGAGAAATGTGAAACCACTCAATTTTTTTAAAGCAGCAAAGAACATTTCTTTATCTATTCATTCTTAACAAACATTGAGTGACTTTGGAAGCTCAGGTGTTGCCTACTAAGGATTTAACTGTTAACAAGACAGATATGGTCATCGCCAACCTCACCAGTAGGAAGGTTAGAAAGATGAGTAAGTAGCAGCACTGTGCTAAAGTAGGTTAGAGAGGGGGAATACTAAGTCAGGAAAGTCTACTGCAAGGATAATAAAATGGAGAAAATAAACAAAGTATATGCAAAGAATTTACAAAACACAAGAATATTGGGATCCTCAGTAATGTTCATCTTTCTTTCTTCATACATATATGTATGTGTGTGTATATATATAGATATATTTATCATGAGGTAACATTCAGCCTCCAGGTGACATCTAGTTTTATAAATACAGAGATACGGTTTTCCTGGCTTTACCAGTTCAATTTAAACCTAAGACTATGTCAACAAAAAGGTGGATGATTAAGTTTGTATTGATATTATGTTGAGAATATCAACATTTACCCTATAATATATTGATCTAAACACAAAACAGTGAAATATTAACAATAATCATCCTCAAGATAGGGAAATAAATACAACAAATTGCCTTGAAAACTAGGGTGTGATTTTCCTACTAGACTTTGTTCCTCTGTTGTCTTTGTCAGCTGTAGGAATCCTTGCTGGTTCACATTCTTGGAAATTTTAAGGCATTCATTTTTACTGTTGATTACATATGTATATTACACACATATATTATAGGATGAAGCTCATGAAAGTAGGTAAAACAAAGGAATTCTGTCTAACAGTATGAGAATGACATTTATAATAATGTACATTCAATGTCTGGAACATAATAAATATGTAATTCCGGGATATCCAATGTCTTTTTCAGAACTAAACTTTTGTTAGGATAGAGAACTACCAGCTATT
This sequence comes from Daubentonia madagascariensis, assembly GCA_023783475.1. Lineage (NCBI taxonomy): Eukaryota > Metazoa > Chordata > Mammalia > Primates > Daubentoniidae > Daubentonia > Daubentonia madagascariensis. The sequence continues at coordinate 1,271,488 of JAKFHU010002088.1, forward strand.
ATGATTGCCTAAGAGTCTTACATTTAACTGGCAATGTTGCTAAAATATTAAACTCTTACAACTGGCACACAGAGAAAGAGAAGAAAGCAAACTATGAAAGGTGTTTCATTAGCTGTGGTACTTCTGACATTAATGTGTTAGGGGAAAAAAGAAAACATGGAAAATGAAACCAACACTGCCCCCCCACACACAAGAAATGGTGCACTGCCTCCACAGAGATCAAATGTGATCCAAATCATTTTTAATATGTAAGAATAATTTCCACTATTACATGAACAATTTAAATATAACAAAGTTAGTAGAAGTAACTGAACTTACTTGGTCTTACCAATTTGTTTTTCTTATGATGAAAGTACTTTGTTTGTAAATCAATAAAAACAACTTTCAGTGTAAGTCATTATCAGCTAAACACTTTTAGAACTTATGCCCAAATCTTGTCCATTTATTTCAGCATCTTTTCTCTTCCATAGTTGGTTGAAGTTATTGAAATTCATTTTACTAACCCGGAGGAGAACAATATTAATATTAATATTCATTCTGAACACTGTATAAAAAGATCTTCCCCATTATTAAAAAAGAAAAAAAAATATTTAGCATATCTAAATGAAGAATATACAGTTTATAACAGAGTACAATAGTAATCATGAAAAGCTACAAAATGGTATTATTCTCTTAAGACTTCCATCAAACCAGCCATAGAAAGTAAAATATGAAATCTAAGCAAAAGTTTTCAGACAGTCACACATAGATGCATATTGTAAATACTCCTATTCAGCTTATTAAAGGTCCCTGTATTGTCTATCTGTAATTTGTGGTTGTTTCATCAGCAGAGAGTATTGTCTTTAAGCTATAGTGAGCATCACTTCTAAGAGTTAAAGGAAATGGAAAGCGTGAAGAAGCTATGAAAGCAAGCAGACTAATTTGTGGTAATATTGAACTGAATAAAGGGCTGATTTCATCAAAGGCAGATGGAAAGATATTTCTGGTTTTTCAAATGTTAATGAATAAATAGCATTTAATTTCATAAATTTTCAAAGTTATTCTGAAGATAATTATTTCATAAAATTTTCTCATTTCCACTGCATGCAAGCAGCTGCATTGAAGACAACAGGAAGATGTGTGCATGCAATTCAGGGCAGGAGGTAATAATTCATTATCGTAACTCAAAGGAGACTTCTACACTCTGTGAAAGTTATCAAGGGAGAAGGCTTCGTGATAAGAGCGTTCCTCTTCGATCCATGTCCAGGAATACTGAACGAGATGAGAATTTATTCCAGTGAAACTTGGCCTGTTTTGCCAAAGGAATCTGTCACCCTGAAGCAACAACCCTAACTTTTTCTGTCCTGGAGTTAACCAATTCAAATAATTTGATCTTGGATTGTGCATCAGGGCATTCTTCCCCTATGGCATGCTGGCTTTTACATCCAGGAATAAATTGGAAAAAATAAAATAGTATCAATATCACCTGATGGCTAAGTTTTACAAAATTAAGTTGCAAAAAACAGTTACATTAATGGTTCAGGATGCTACATTTAACTTTACCTGATGAATAAGAGAGATTCTTTATCCCTTCACCTTTGTCTCTGATTTACTCTCTAATTCTCCCATTGGTCCTGTATTATCTTTATTCTACTACATTTATACAGAAACCTTTTTTTTTTCTTGAAGTCAGTATAGTTGGGTGACTAGATACTTATACAATCATAAAATAACAGAGCTGGAATGGACATTTAAAAATTAATAGATGTGAAACTCAGACCCAAACAGACCAAGCACCTTGTCCAATGTTACTTTGCTAATTTGTGATCGAAACCAGATAAAAACACCTGTCTCTGGATTATTTAGACTACACTGTGCTTTGTAGTAGAAGATCCAAGACTACAGGAATTAGAGTAAACTGACAAGATACTTAAAATACAGGTTCCTAGATCCCTTCCTATATTTAGTAAATCAGAATCTCTGGGGGATGACCTAACAATATGTACTATTGAAAAGATCCCCAGGTGATTCTTATGAATGGTAAAATTTTAGAACTGTGGTGTGCTATAGTGACCTTTGTAGATTCCACAGGATATTATTAAATTTTTCTTTGGGGTCTTGGAATGCTCTGTTCTAGTTTCTGCCCTTAGTCCAGTTTGGTATGATCCAAAGTTGTTAAAAAAGGGATTAATAAATTCAAGGAACAGATACTTGAGTAAGAAAAGAGAAGGGCAAACACTATAACTGGAAGATTTAAAACATGATAATAAAAATGTCTTTTATGGGGCATCAGAGGCATACATTTTAGAAGAGAAGTGAATTGCCTTCTTTATCAGAAATACGCAGCTTTTGTAAATGGGACAAAGAATATCACACATATGGAGAGCTGGTATTGATGATGCTTTGATGATGATGATGATTTTTCTCATCATTTACCATTTATCATTTCCTGATGAAAGAGCTTATCATGAACCTGGATGGATGAATCATGAAGACAGGAAGAACGAGCTGGGTCAGGTGCTGAAGAAAACTGGTTGGCCCTGAGACATGTTCAGTCTACTGAGGATGAAAAGGATTTGGGTATGGTGGTGTCGGATCTCTGTTGACTGTGGAGTACATTGTCATTGTGAGGTCTCCAAGGGTATCCCACAATGTGTTAATTCCTTATGAGTCTCTTCTGGCCTATGGAGGGCCTTCTGAACTTAGATTTGTCAGATACATCTCTATTAGCTTTGTCCCTTTCTGTCAAAGTCTTAATAAAAAAAATCACTTTCAAGGGTCAAGCTTCAAATTAAACAAACATCCTCAGGAATTGGAGGTATAAGGCTCTATTCACTTCCCAGGGGACAACAGACATGAACAGTGTATGATCTAGCTCCTTGCTACTTCTGCAGACCAACAGTAGGAACATCCACATCAGCTGTGACCTTGCTGCAAATATAGAATCTCAGCCCTCATCCTGGACCTACTGATTCAAATTTGCATTTTTAACAAGATCCCCATGTGATTCATAGGAACACTAACATTTGGGAGGTAACTATGCTGGGGTGGGTGAAGATGAATTTTGACTCCAGTCTCCTCCTGTCTAGTTTATACTACTCCAGAGTCCCAGATTAATTTTCTTAATTTAAAATACTTTTCATGTCATATCTTTAATTTAAAAAAAAATCTTCAAGTGTTTTAAAATATGGGCAATGCATAGGCAATATGTATAACCAAAGTGTTGTACCCCCATAATATTCTGAAATAAAAAAAAAAAAATTCTCCACAATCTGGTTTTATTCTACTGATTATATTTTCTTCTATTATTTAGTGAAATTACACTGATTTCTGTTATGCAAATATATTGTCACTTTCTGGCCTCATTTGTCCCATTCCTGCTGTTCCCTAAAACTTAAATCCTCATGTTCCTTCTCTGCCTATAGAAATGTACCCTGCAATGTTCAATTTGATTATCACCTCTTCCGTGAAGTTTTCTCTAATTTCTCTGTGTTCATCTTTTGGTAATCCTGCAACATCTTGTTCATTCCTTTTCCATTATCTTTATTATCTGCTCTTTAATAGATTAATAACTATAAATTTAAGTGAGTCACACCACCTCTCCAAGCCTCAGTTTACTTACCTGTAATAGAGGGATCTCTATGTAGCTATTAAATAGGCTTAATGTAAAATAATTAATAAAAAAAATCTCTGAAAAATATGAAGTATTGTGCACATGTAAGATGCTCCTAGCCTTTAGTCTCTTTTCTGAAACATAACATGAACCTTCATGATCCCGTGATGGTAGGGACCATGTTCTATATTTTCCACAGATTATGGAAAGTAAAAGCACACAATAAATTTTAAACAAATAAATGTACACTTATATGCTGTATTTCTATCATTTTACATTTTATATATGTGAAAAATTATACAGTTATATTTCTTCATTGTCTTTCCAAGGACCTATATGTTTATGCATCTCCTCAAAAACTTCAGTTTTTGTTTTCTTCCATTTTGTAGAGACAGGATATTGCTATGTTGCCCAGGCCGGTTTCGAACTCCTGGCCTCAAGCAGTCCTTCCACCTTGGCTTCCCAAAGTGCTGGGATTACAAGCACGAGCCACTGCAATCAGCTAAAAGCTTCAGTTTTTATATCTGGGTTTCTTTCATTTCTTTAAGCATTGTCTTTTGGAAATACAATTCCAACCACCTGCATTGGTTAGATCAGTCATATGGCAATGCTATTTCATTTCTACTAGGATTTTGTCAGAGGTAGAAGGCTTTTGACTCCACCATTCCCAGCTTCTCAAATGAAAATAGTTGTCAAATATGCCAGATCATTGATCTAATCTAAGTCATCTTAGAAAATTAGTTTACTCTTTCTGTGTCTCAGATTCCTTACTTTTAAAAGAGCAAAAGTAATAAAACTCAATTTGTTGTGTTGTTAAGGGCTTAAACATATTAACTCATGTAAACTGCTTAAAACAATGCTAGTTACATAGTAAGTGTCAAGTGATGTTAGCTATGATCATGAAATCTAGGAAGAAATGTACCAATTTTAGGAATTTTTATTATTGCTCAACCCAGAATAGATCTTTTTTTTAATAGGTAAATGAGCAGATGCCTCTCCATTTATATATGAGCTGAACTTTAAAGAAATCCAAACCCTTTTCAACTAACAAATATTATATAGATTTCATGATTTTACATGATATCAAGAAATAGAGTGAATCATTCTCATTTGAAGAGAAAGTATACAAGGAATTTTCATGGGCACCAAATGTCAATTTTTCATTCAATTACGAATTAGGTTATACTGGTGTAATTGTAGAGAGTGCTGGTGGCATCTGTTGATGAAGGTAGAGAACTGATCATAATTCTCATTGATTTGTACATTCATAGGGGAGAATGATATAGAAAATATAGGATGAACCATTTTCATTTCCAATTTACATCAATATTTCCAAATAAACATATTTATTAGTAGAAGATTGTATTTAGTCCTTATAATAAAACTAGCATGGAAACACTAAAATTATCTAAATATTTCAAGAGTTTTTAATTTATTTCAAAAATAAAACATTATATTATACATAGCACTATATTTCTGACACATGTAGGTACTGTCATACTCCCACTTTTTCCTATTGTGAAAGGGATTTTGGAATAAGATGAAAAAGAGCTATAAGGCAGAGATGTGGCCTCCAAGATTCAGGTAGATTCAGGTATATTTAAATTTTTTCTATTTTTATCAGACTTTTTACAGTTTTTTTTTTAAATTCTGGCAGAAAAAGGCAGCTACTGCTTGAAATAAGATTTGTGCATTCTGGGAGGTGACTCTTGAGAGCAGTGTAGCTGTTTTGAAACAATAAAATGAAATTTATAAGAAAAGAAAGTGGAGCCAGTGAGCAGTCCCTAAGCATAACTGATCACTCCCCTTTGTTTTGAGAAAGCTGGACCTAATTCAGTGAGTACTCCAGCTTCACAAATGCTCTCCAGCATTTGAAAACTTTGCTGCCTTAGCAGAGCGGTGGTGGTTTTCTTTTCTTTTCTTTTTTTTTGTTTTTTCTTCAACATAGTCTACTCACATATTTTCAAAGAACTTGTCATTCAACTGCTACACTCTAAGGAAGCTTAAGGTGTAATAGGTGAGAAGTCAAAAATAATTAAGGGAAGAAATAGTCTCCCAGAAGGCAAAGTAAATCTTTTTGTAAATGACTCCCACCAGACTTACTAGAAATATGACATTTGCAGCATTGTATGGCAGCATTCAACTTTTACTTTTTTGGTGACCGAAAATTTCAGGTAATTATCTTGGCTTGATTTCTTAGTAAAATACAGAGGATTTCTATGAAGTAATAGTATTGAAATTGCTTCTTTTTCCCCCCCTTCAAGAATGATATTAGAGTTAAAGGAACAAACTTCCGCTTACGACAGAATTAAATAAAAGGCATTCACTGCATTCAACACAAAGCAAACACTAATAATTTTAGGGCTCAATTTCCTTAAAAGATGAAATAATTTTAGGTTAATGTACAAAACTTTCCCTGTAATGATTTCACTTGCAATTTCTCTATGGGGAAGCATTCATCAGCTACAACTGATTTCTCCACAGAGAAATGCACTAGAAAAACAGACAAATGGCGTGCTATGGCAAAGCAGGAGAAAGTGTGTTTAATAACAGGGAAAGGTAATAATTTATATTCTAGACTCAACTTCTTTCATATTATAATCTTTTTAGTTTGAGTTTCTCAGAAGAAACTCACATATACTCTTACAAAACAATACAATACAATGGTATACGCCATGTTAATATACTCTATCACACAAATTTGAATATTTTAATTTTAATCCTTTATATAAAATGCAATATGAATATTATAAAATAGCCTCTACTTCCTGTGTACATACAACTTCTATTTGTAAATACACTTGTTTATTTTGTATTTCACTTATAGGGATAATAGCCAATATTATTCAAAATATTTATAATGGCTTTTAAATCTTAAGATTGCTTTAAGGATTGCAACTTTTCTTGTTGTGTCCTTTCCTGGCTTTGGTATCAAGGTGATATTGGGTTTGTTAAATGAGTTTCAGAGGATTCCATCCTTCTTGATGTTATGGAATAATTTCTGCAGTATAGGCACCAGTTCTTCTTTGTAGGTTTGGTAGAATTCAGGTGTGAACTCATCTGTTTCAGGACTTTGTTTTCTTGGAAGATTTTTTATTACTGCTTTAATTTCGGTGCTTGATATTGCTCTGTTTAGGAATTCCATTTCTTCCTGACTGAGCCTAGGGAGGTAGAGTGTTTCTAAGAATTTGTCCATTTCCTCCATGTTTTCATGTTTTTGGGCATAGAGATTTTTGTAGTATTCGAAGATGATGTTTTGTATTTCCATGATATCAGTTGTGACCTCTCCTTTTTCATTTCTAATTGAGCTTATTAGAGTCCTTTCCTTTCTGCTTATGGTCAACCTGGCAAGTGGCCTATTTTGTTTATCTTTTCAAAGAACCAACTTTTTGTTTTATTAATCTTCTGTATTGTTCTTTTGTTCTCTATTTCATTTAATTCTGCTCTGATCTTGGTTATTTCTTTTCTTCTGATGGGTTTAGAATTGGTTTTCTCTTCCTTTTCCATTTCCTTGAGATGATTCATTAGTTTACTGATCTGTGAACTTTCTGTGTTTTGGATGTGGGCATTTAAGGTGATAAATTTTCCTCTCAGGACTGCTTTTGCTGTATCCCACAGATTTTGATAACTTGTGTCCCAATTATCATTTAGCTCAAAGAATCTTTTGATTTCCATTTGAATCTCCTCCTTGACCCAATAGTCATTTAGCAATAGATTGTTTAATTTCCATGCTTTTGGATAGAGATGTGTGTTTCTGTTGGAATTGATTTCTAATTTTATTCTGCTGTGGTCTGAAAAGATACACGGTATGATTTCTATTTTTTTAAAATTTGTTGAGATCTGTTTTGTGGCCTAGGATGTGATCAATTTTAGAGAAAGTTCCGTGAGCTGATGAGAAGAATGTATATTCAGTGTTGTTTGGGTGGAGTGTTCTGTGGATGTCTGTTAGGCCCAAATGTTCTGGAGTCCTGTTTAGGTCCCTTGTTTCTTTGCTTATTTTCTGTTTGGAGGATCTGTCCAGTTCTGTCAGTGGGGTGTTGAGGTCCCCAGCTTTTATGGCATTGTTACTTATTATGTTGTCTAGATCAAGCAGTATTTGCTTTATGTATCTGGGTGCTCCTGTGTTGGGTGCATACCAAAGCCAGGAAAGGACACAAGAAGAAAAGAAAACTACAGACCAATATCCCTCATGAATGTAGATGCAAAAATTCTCAATAAAACCCTAGCAAACTGAATTCAAATGTACATCAAAAAAATAATTCATCACGATCAGGTGGGCTTCATCCCCAAGATGCAGGGATGGTTCAACATACACAAATCTATAAATGTAGTTTACCATATAAATAAAAGCAAGAACAAAGACTATATGATCCTTTCGGTAGATGCAGAAAAAGCTTTTGGCAAAATTCAGCACCCTTTTATGATAAGAACTCTTAACAATATAGGCATAGATGGCTCATACCTCAAAATTATCAAAGCCATATATGATAAGCTTACAGCCAATATCATACTAAATGGGGAAAAATTGAAAGCATTCCCTCTTAAAACTGGAACCAGACAAGGTTGCCCGCTATCTCCACTTCTATTCAATAAAGTGCTGGAAGTCCTTGACTAAGTAATCAGACAACAGAGAGAAATCAGGAGTGTCCAAATGGGGGCAGAAGAGATCAAACTTTCACTCTTTGTGGACAATATGATATTATATCTAGAAAACCCCAAAGATTCAACCAGGAGATTACTGGAATTGATAAATGAATTCAGCAAAATGTCAGGATACAAAATCAATGCACACAAATCAGTAGCCTTCATATATGCCAATAACAGTTGAGCCAAGAAACAAATCAAAGAAGCAATACCTTTCACAATAGCACTGAGGAAAATTAAATATTTAGGAACATATCTAACTAAGGAGGTGAGAGAACTATGGAACGCTGAGAAAAGAAATTGCACAGGATGTAAACAGATGGAAAACCCTACCATGCTCTTGGATTGGTAGAATCAAAATTGTTAAAATGTCTATACTACCTAAAGTGATTTACAGAATCAATGCAGTCCCCATCAAAATAGCAATATCATTGATTGCAGATCTAGAAAAAGTAATTCTATGCTTCATGTGGAACCAGAGAGGACCCTGTCTAGCCAAAGCAATCTTAAGCCAAAAGAACAAATTGGGAGGCATCAATCTACCAGACTTCAAACTATACTACAAGGCTATAGTAACCAAAACAGCATGGTACTGGCACAAGAACAGAGACATAGACCAATGGAACAGGACTGAGAACCTAGATATAAAACCATCCTCATATTGTCATCTGATCTTTCACAAAGTGGACAAAAACATACACTGGGGAAAATATTCCCTATTCAATAAATGGTACTGGGAAAATTTGATAGCCACATACAGAAGACTGAAACTAGTTCCACACCTCTCACCTGTCACAAAAATCAACTCACAATGGATGACAGACTTAAACCTAAGACGTGAAACCATCAGAATTCTAGAAGAAAATGTTGGAAAAACTTTTATAGACATTGACCTAGGCAAAAAATTTATGAAGATGACCCCCAAAGCAATCACAGCAGCAACAAAATCAAATAAATGGGACCTGATCAAATTAAAAAGCTTCTGCACAGTCAAAGAAACTATCACTAGAGTGAACAGATAACCTACAGAATGGGAGAAAATATTTGCATGGTATACATCTGATAAAAGGCTGATAACCAGAATCTATACAGAACTTAGGAAGATCAACAAGAAAAAATCAAACAACCCCATTAAAAAGTGGGCAAAAGACATGAACAGAAATGTTTCAAAAGAAGACAGAATAATGGCTAGCAAACATATAAAAATTGCTCAACATCTCTAATCATCAGGGAAATGCAAATCAAAACCACAATGAGATATCACTTAACTCCAGTGAGATTGGCCTATATCAAAAAGTCCCAAACAACAAATGTTGGTGGGGATGCAGACAGATAGGAACACCATACACTGTTGGTGGGACTGCAAATTAGTACAACCTCTATGGAAAGTAAAATGGAGATATTTCAAAGAACTAAAAGTAGAACTACCATTTGATCCAGCAATCCCACTACTGGATTTATTTACCCAAAGGAAAGAAAGACATTCTATAATAAAGACATCTGCGTGTGAATGTTTATAGCAGCGCAATTCACAATTGCAAAGATGTGGAAACAACCCAGATGCCCATCAATACACGAGCGGATTAATAAAATGTGGTATCTGTATACCATGGAATATTACTCAGCAATCAAAAACAATGGTGAATTAACACATCTGTTATTATCCTGGATGGAGCTAGAGCCCATTCTTCGAAGTGAAGTATCACAAGAATGGAAAAATAAACACCACATGTACTCACCATCAAATTGGTACTAACTGATCAATACTTATATCACAGGTGGAAATAATATTCATTGGGGGTCGGGCAGGTGGGAGGGGGGTGGAGGGGATGGGAAAACTCTCACCGAATGGGTGCGGGGTGCACAGTTTGGGGGATGTCCACGATTGTTGCTCTGACTTGGGCAGTGCATAGGCAACTTATATAACCAAAGTGTTGTACCCCCAAATTATTCTGAAATAAAAAAAAATTGCAACTAAAGATTTCACTAAAGAGATCAATATTTCAGAAAATGTTTCTTAAACTTTTGGCATTTCAACATGCAAAATTCTTTTAATGAGCTCCAAATGAAATGTTGCCCCTTCGCGTCTATGGAAGCATACTATTAGCACATACCTGCAGATTACAAAGCTTTTGGTTGTTCTCTGTGTTTGAAAGTGTGATCAAGAAGAGTGACTTAAGTACAACACTGCATCTCACTTTTTGCTCTGTCTCTTCTTCTCATCTTCTATGCCATCATAAACAAACTGCCTTAAAGTGCTGGACTTTATAAAGCATCCTAGTTGTCCCAGTGGAAGTTTGCACTTTACTTTTGTTCTCTATCTTGCCAGGAAATGTGCCTGCACCTGCTCAGATGACACATTGTGTTAACCTAGTTCATACGCCCTACCTATGCACAGTGGGGACAACTTTCAATTTAGCCCTTATATTCCTGAGGGGGAAAAAAAAACAAAGAAGAGGACGTGAGGACAATATCCTTTCTCGAGGGGGAGAAACTTCAGGGTTGAACAAAGACAGTTCAAGCTTTTAAAAAGAAAGAGGGAATAGAAGCCTAAATAAATAGAGTATAGAGGCTTGAGAAAGAACAGAAAACCCAGTGTTTCTGAGTATTGTAAAGTTGAGTGTCTGAGAAGAGCGTAGAGAGTTCGAAAATGTCTGCTTATCCAGAAAATAGCTGGAGGGCAGGAAGCAGGTTTTACTCCAGGGCCTATTGCTTGAATGAATGCTGGATGAAGGAGAATGAATGTATTATTTCAGCGTGGATGAAACAAAAATAACATTCTTATATGGTAATTCAGGTAAATACTTCCACTGCTACAGCTACTACTGATTATGATAATAATGATGACTCATTGAATGCTTCTTATATGTCAGTCATTTTTCCACGCTCATTACATAGAAAATCTCGTGTAATCCTTACAAAACTCTTACAATGTTGTATCATTCTTACTTTATGCATGAGGAAACTGAGACTGATAGTAACTAAATAACTTACCCAAACCTTACTCTGGTTAGTGGCAAAGCCCCAGACTCATTTAGGCAATCTTTATTTAAGAGCATCATAGGCTGTCCCATGGCTATCAGCTGCCACCGTGTTTTAATAAGAGAAGCAATTGCCACTAGCCATACTTTATATCTAGCTGCCGATAGTCACTATTTTAAACATGATTCTGGGTCATCCTTTGCCTCTTTTCTTCTGGCTCTGCAGACTTGGATCTAAGGATGAGAGTCACATCCCAGTTTTAGTCCACCTTAGTTACTGAAGCAAACATGATGTGCTTCCATTAAACCTTGCACATTCACGTCGTATTCGATACTAGGCTGGGGTACGGAGAAGAGTGAGCAAAGTAGACATGAGCCCCACCCTAATGGAGCTTATAGCTTAGCTGGAAAAACAAGTAACAATTAAATAAAGATATAAGCATATCATTAGAAACTGTTATATGAGATATGAAGGAAAAGTAAATGAAGTAAAGACAGCATTCTTTTTGGGACCTGATCTAACCTGTGAGGGTCAGAAAGCTTGTCTAACAAAGGTAAACGAGCAGAAATTTGAAGAAAAAGGAGTCAACCAAGTGAAAAGGAAGTTGGGTTGGATAAAATAGCACATTCCAAAGCCTCTAAGGCAGGAATTAGCTGAGAGAAACTGAAAGAAAAACAGAGTGGCTGAAACCCAAGGCACCACAAGGAAAGTGGTATGAAATGAGGCTGTCGTGGAAAAGGCAAGGACCAGATCATGTAATCACACAGGGATCATAGATAGTGTGAAGAGACAACCTCTCCACTTGAGATGGTCCTGGGTTGCAGTTTTTGTCCTGGTATAAGTAATAATAGTGCCCCCTTTCACTCATAATAAATTATCCTTCTTTGAATGATAAATTATATAACAACCCACTTACAGATAATTTTAAGCTTTTGGTTATTACTATAAGAATAAAATCACTAGACACTAAAGGGTTTAATCAAAGAAGTAACATGATCTTATTTGGGTTTTGTAAAGGATTCCTCTAGCTACAATGGGGAAAACAGACTGGGAAATAAAAATTATAGCAAAAGACTTAGCCCCAGTTTCTGATAAGGCTTGGGACAGGATGGGACTGCTTATCTCTCTCTGTAGTCTGGGAACCCGTGAAATAATTCAGGATATTCCTCTTGCCCAGTGTTTCCAAGATGGTTGCAGTCTTTCCCCCATCCATGGTTGATGTGGTTAGCCTATATCACAATAAGAGCTGTTATTTGATTGCAAGGAATAGCTCTGAGAACCTCACACTTAATCACTTACTTAACTCTCACAATATCCCCGTGAGATAAGTGCTATCATCGTTCATGTTTTACAAATGAGGAAACTAATTTGACTAAGGCTAATCAAATAGTAAGCAACCCAGTGAAAATCTGAACTATGAAATCTTATTCCAGAGACTGGACACTTTAACCACTATCCTATAACACTTGTGCCTCCTCCTTTCAACCACTAAGTGGACATCATTCCCTAAACGCCAACCATCTCATTTGCAACTAAATACACAGCTTAGCTTTTGCATCCTGCTCTCCATATTTCTCAATCATTGCTAGAGGATTATTATGAATTAAAAATCTAATCACAGCCCAGCTCTGACTCGATGTTCACAGCCTGTCTCCTGGAACACAGGAGAATAACTCAAAGTGAAATGGATACTCCAGTGGGCTGGGCTTTTTCTGTCTATGATGATGCCTTCATGAACCACAGCAAAACAGGATTTATCTTGCGATACTCTACTCTGGACTATTCAGCTACCCTTACCACCTACCATTCATTAGAAACCAGTTTAATTTACTAACTCTATGCATATGAGCTTTTCCTTTTCTTTTTTCCTTAAATCCATTATTCACAATCTCATAATCCTACGTGGCCCCAGCAAACCTCGGCCTGAATTGTGCCTGAGGAAATTAAAAACTTATTTTTTCCTTTGAAAAATATTAGGAATACCACTCTAGGAGCCATGTTAATAGACCATTAGTTGAGTGTCTTCAAAGTCTTCAGTTTCATCTCTATATCCCTTTCTCCAGCAGGCTGACAACTGTTTGTGCTCCCATCCCTACTCTAAGTGTTTAGAAGGGGTCTTCCTATCTGCTCATGGGAGTTTGTCTTTCTGGGTTTATTTTTCTTGTCCTACCTACTTTCTCCCAATGTTAAACACTTACTGACTTTCTCACAGGAAATGGGGTCTCAGCTGGAATTAGGGTTGATTTTATGGGTTCCCTAATTATAGAGAAGGGGGACTGATGAGTTGTTCTCACTTGTGAAGCAGGTTTGCCGTACACTGGTATCCCTCACAGGGGAGGACTCCAACCACCTCACCAGCTCCATGTGCTAGTATCAATCCACTTGTAGGAGTCTGGTGATACAGAACACTCATGATAAGTTAAGCAAAGCAACTTTATTGTTCACAGACTGGCAGCAAGGGGACAACAGAAGCCTAGGATTCACAGTTAGATCCCCCCTCCCCAAGGCTCAGAGAAGCTGCAGATGGAGTCTCATCTGTTCATGCCCTACTTGGCACTGAAGCTGAGAAACCCTGAAAGAAGGCTACTCTGGGTTTTATACCTCAGGGAAACTGTGATTTGCTGGGATAAAGTGTTGTAGGACATTCTATTCTAGGAAGGACTGAAACAGAGCCTGGGCTGTTCCTGACAGTTCCTCCTTATCTTAAGATGTTTGATTCCCAGCACATTCTATAGTTACTTTGATAACTACAAGTAGGAAAAGGGGAGGAAGAGCTGAGTTGGCCAAGGCCATCTGGAGACCATCCTGCAAAGCTTATATATCTCTTATTCTGCATTTGCCTAACAGTTAAATACGGTCACCTTGTAATAATCTATACCTCGCTTTGTCTTAATATATGCTGCTTTCTCTCTCCAACATCCCTTCCCCTCAATCCCATAAATAAAATGGGTATTATGTGATTTTAGTATTTTTCTGATCTACTTCAGTGGAAATGGAAATAATCAATGCTCTTGGTATCTATTAATGCATTTATACTTCTACTTGGTGCTGACGGGTACCAAGTATATGACAAAAAAAGATTAAATGAGACCTTTCAGAACAATTTTCCAAATTGTGGGGCTCCAAATAGCATATGGCAAAGTGAGGACTCTGGCCTTTCCTCATGCACCCTGCTGTTTGTCATGAGATGATAACTTTTATAGTGATGTGAGAAGAGACATGAATTGGAGTGGGCCTATGACTTGGTTCAGTTTTGTAAAATAGCTGAGTTCAGGTTTTGCAGTCAAAGTACTTTGGTTAAAGTCTTGGTTTCACCTCTCTTTAGCTATATGACCTTGGGCAACTTAAACTCTCAAGCCTAAATTTCTTCATCTATAAGATGGGAATGATAATGCCTACATCATGGGGATTGTTGCGAAGCGTAAATAAATTAAGTCAGAGAAAAAATACTTCATAAGCATATTTTATTTTAGTTATTACAATTGGCTAATATTTTTAACTTACACAAATTTTGCCCTAAATTTATCCATCTGATCAAGGTTTAAAATTTCCATGACCTGTTACAAGAAGGTTTACAATCACATAAGGTCAATAAAGTCCCTTAAGATTTTGCAAAGCATATTGATCTATCTTCTGTAAATTAGCCATAACCCCAAAGGCTTTAGCCTTTAAGGGATGGTAGGAAAGTTCTGTTATTAGAAGTTTGAGCTAGACACACCTTTAAATTCCATCCCACTCACACTTTGGTTGCTCTGCAAAGTTTTAAAAGCTCTAGACACTAGAATCAATCAAAACTGGTCAAGATTCCCTGCCGTTCCATTACTTTTTTCCTATGAACTCTCTTTCCAACATTTATTGACCACTGGCATTCTATTCTAATTTGTTCCTGTTTTAAGTTATCTCTATAGACCATGTTTGGTACAGTAAGATCTCAAATATTCTGCTAAACTTTAAGGCAAACACCATAGATACCTTTAACCAAATATTCTTACAAAATTTTCTTTGTGAAATTTTGGTGAGGTTTACCCTGAGTCAAAACCTGTGTGTGTGTGCATATGTCTGTGTACTTTTCAAGTAAATAATGAAAGACAGGATAAAAATGATATATGGCATATTACAATAGACTGCCATTGGTTAATCTATATTACTTCAACTCTTTGAGCCATCTTATGTATAGAATGCAGTTGTTGGATTATGTAATTACTATGTTCTTTAAAAGTTTTCATTTTAGACATTAAATGTTATATAGTTATTATCACCATACTATAATATTTAAACCAAATATTTTACTCTATGTCCTTAGAAATGAAGAGCCACAGACACTTATTGAATGCCTATTATGTGCTAGACAATGTGCTAAACAATTTCAGTAACGTTATGGAACTGAATACTCAGCAACTTATTGAGGCACATAATGTCATTGCTATCTTACAGATAGAAAAATGAGGCTCAGAGCCATTCAATAACTCACCAGAATCACATACGTGGGAGGTGGCACACATCAGGTCTGATTTTAAAGTCAATGCTTCAGCATAGAGTCCCCGATACACGGAATTTTAAAAAGTAGCCCAAGGTAAACTGGCCTACTTACCAATTAGAAATTCCCCATCTCAGTACAGCTCTTCTTATCTATTTTTTGGAATATACTAGGATATCTTTCTGAAGCCCTATTTCAGAGAAAGAATATTAAGTGAAATATTAGTAAATAAGGAGGCTTTGGTAAAATTCCTTTAATACAATATTGTGCCTTAATTCCCTCTAGTGAAAAGGTCTGCTAAGATTTTAATACCTTTGATTACATTCCATAATATTCTAGACATAAGGAGTCTCTAATAATACTTAATTCCAAGAGACGTCTAACCAACAAGTATTTATTAATCCAGCAAATATCGGGCCCTTGCTGTGGGTCAGACACTGTTTGTACAACAGTGACCAATTAAAACACATTCCTCACCCTGAAGGATAGACAGGTTTATATGAACTGGGAATAGGATAGCAAATCAGTTGGTGCTATAAAGTGAAGGAAACTTTAAGAAGCAGCAAGTGAGCCACCATGGACAACAAAAGACTTTATGTTGGGAGTAACAAGAGGTCAAATTCAAACATATTTCCACAAGGTTATAGAGGGCCTTGAATGCCAGACTAAGGAGTCTGTGCAATTTCATCAAGAAGATAAATGTGCAAACCACCCTCAGTGTTATTTCTAAGTTTAATTCAAAACAAGAAAAATTAAGGATGATTAGCACAATCAAGCATCAATCCTCCAGTGCTATTTTTGAAAGAAGATGAGAATAATCCTTCTACTTTGTCAATTTCTACTTTAGAAAATAAAATTTCCTGTTCTCTTTCTCTTCACATATTCAGCGTGAATAGACAGTTACTCTGTTGATTTACCCTAGGGGGATCATATGCTCCAACATAGATAGGGATTCAAGTCAGCAGCACTCTATTTCCAATACTTTCACTGTCACTGCGTCACTGCCCCCTACTGCTCTTTTACAACAGCTCCCCATCTCCTGGTGGCATCTCCATAGGATCCTCTCCATGGGGATTGACATCATGCCACTGGTGATGTGGCAAAGCAGATGCTATTATTCATATGGAAAGCTTTTAACGGAGATGGAGGGATTTGAGACTTTTACTGGCCAGAATCCAAAGTTGTCAGGCTCTGTATTTTCAAAGAATTCTGGATACCAAGCAATACCTAGCAGAGATGATAGGTTAAAAAAATCAAAATCAAAATCAAACTCTAGGAACATACCCTTTCCCTTACCTTCATGTTCCAATGTTATCTATGAACTGTGAGATTCTTCCATCTCTAATTTTATAATTGATTTATAGGCTCAGAACTATAACTTATAGGCTCTCAATCTGGAAAACAGTGAGAGAGGCAGGTAACAACACATTCTTAGTTTTCCTCATTCCAAATAGCAAGGGAGATTTGTTAGGTTTTTGGTTTATTTGGGTTTTTACTATGTAAGTTTGTTTTTAATAGACTCTAAAACCATCTGACTTTCTACTAGGAAGAAGAAACTCTCTTTGTTCCCTTCTCTACCTGGCAAAATGTAGGATCCTGCTAGCAAGACACATCTGGAGAGTAATGTGCCTTCTACATGTGGGTGGAAAATTTAGAAAAATTTAAAGAATTTTGAGGGCTATCCTGATAAATATGTTATTTGAATCATACTCTATGATATGAGAGGGCCTGTCTATCTTAAAAATTTCAGTACAGTTTACTTTTTATGCATTTGTTCATTTATTCACCCATTCATTCATGAGGTAGCATGATCTAATGGAAAAGACATGAGCCTTTGGATTAGGTGGACTCACGTTGAAATTACACTTTTGCCATTTAGACAAATGAAATTATTTGCTTAATCAAGATGGCAATGATGAGATGTGCCTGAGAAATTTCCAGTAGTCTATCTTACAAGTTATTTTAAATTTGATGCATTAGGGACACAAACAAGTTTAAAAAGTAAATTATGAAACAATGAGGCAAGTAGTTTAAATGTGATGAAAGTGCATAAGAGGACCACCTAATCAAACTGGGGAAAAAGCCAGCCAAGGCTATAAAGTCTAACAGGAAACCTTAAGGATGAAAAGGAATTAGATAAAGGGGACCAATGAATGGGGATGTTGGAAAGGGAAGGTGTATCTCATGCGAACAAAGAGGTATGATGCCGCAGCACAGATTAAAGGGAGGGAAAATGGTACATTTGGCATTAACATAGCTCCTCAGCACGGAGGGAGCTAAGAATGCAAAAGGGTGTGCCAGGGTCATCCCAGCAACTATTTTCAGCACAACACTAAAGCTTTTAATTTTCTTAAGAGGACCAATAAAAAAGGAACACTCTCACAGAAAGATCTTACAAAATCTTCCTGGTGAAGGAGACCCAGTTGTTAATTCAGCACTTCCAAGTCATGTTCAGGATATCATTTTCTCCCCAGGGGAAAAAAGAAAACCCCAAAATTTCTTAATTAGAAGGAATGTTCTAGACTATTGTGATTTATATACTTTTGTGAAATTGGAAAGGTTAGATCATTATTTTAGGTCAAACTGTATTGAATGTCCCAAGAGATTAAGAAGTCGCTTTAGGCATTTAAAACATTTCAATTTTCTAGTAATCACTAAACACGTAGTTAATAGGCATGTTCATTTCTTTTATCTTCTTTCACAGGATTAACAGACTGTAAAGTTTTTAATCATTTTATTTGGATTTAAGAATATTTTACCTATCTTGTCATCACTATTTTGAGAATTACAACTTTTCTCATACAATTTTTTTAAAAAAATTTTTATTTGATAACTGTGCTTTTTTTTGCCTTTTAAAATGTTTTTAATGTGGTAAAATATACATAACACAAAATTAATCATTTTAACTATTTTTAAATTTACAATTCAGTGACAATAATTATATTCACAATGTTGTGCAACCATCACCACCACCTATTTCTAAAACTTTTTCATCACCCCCAAAAGAAACTCTAACCATTAAACAATAACTCCCCGTCTTCCCCTCCCCAGCTCCTGGTAACCTCTAATCTATTAATATCTTATGTTTTGATAAATTTGCCTGTATGAGATATTTGACACCAAAAGCATGGGAGAGCAACAAAAGAAAAAATAAGGTGGATTTCATCAAAATTAAAAACTTTTGTGCATAAAAAGACCCTATCAAAGAATGAAAAGACAACCTACAGAATGCAAGAACATATTTGGAAATCATATATCTGCTAAGGGCTTAACATCCAAAACATATAAAGAACTCCTACAACTCAGCAACAAAAAGACAACCCAATGAAAAAATGAATGAAAGACTCCAATAGACATTTCTCCAGCAAAGATGTAAATATGGCCACTAAACAAATGAAAAGATACTCAATAGTGTTAGTCATTAGGGAAATGTAAATGAAAACCATAGTGAGATACCACTTTACACCTCCTAGGAAAGCTATAATCAACAAAACTGGAAAATAACAAGTCCTGGAGGATGTGGAGAAATTAGAACCCTAGAACTTTGCTGGTGGAAGTATAAAATACTGTGACAACTGTGGAAAACAGTTTGGTAGTTCCTCAAAAAGCTAAAGATGAAATTACCATATAACCCAGTATTTTCACTCCCTGGAATATGACCAAGAGGATTAAAACAGGAACGCAAACAGATACTTGTATGCCAATGTTCACTGCAGACTTAATCACAATAGCCAAAAGGTGGAAACAACTTAAGTGTCCATCAACAGAGGAATGGTTAATCAAAAGGTAGTGTACATATTCAATGAAATATTGTTTACCCATAAGAGTAAATAAAGCTCTAATAGATGCTACAACATGAATGAACCTTGAAAACATTATGCCGAGTATAAGAATCTAAACACAAAATCATATTTTTGTGTATTTTATGATTTTGCACCATTTTTCTTCATCTTCAGCACCATTAAAATTGCTTCAGTGAGTAAGTCTTCAGCTATGTTTGTCTCTGAGATTCTGGAATTGTTAATTTCTGTATTTTGAATCTGTCAGGATTGTGCATGGATCAGCTTTATACTATTTCCATTGTATCACCATTACATAAAAGAAATTCATTACAGAGAATACCAGATTTTTCATGATGATGTATATTATGCCCTATAACAGTTAAAACACACAAACGTACATATGTGTATTGAAATACTCCATATATCAAACTTTAATGAAATGGAGTTTCTCTAGAGATGGTGCATAATTTTAAGGAAAAGTCAGGGACCACTTTGGGTGCTAATATTTTATAAAACAGATTATTTCAAGTGGAACTAGAAAACTAGCCAAAATTATCTAAGAGAGAGACCTTAGTGTGAATGTTCATATTCAGTTTATATTTTTATATTCTTTACTGGATAAAATGCAGTATTAAAATGCCATTTAAACTTCATTTTTCTCACACATCAAATCTTGCCCCGGGAAAAAACCCAAAAAGGACACTCAGATTTTAAAGTCTTCCTGAAGTTTCTTTTACTAAACAAATTAAGTATTAGATATTGGGATATGAATAGAGAATAAAATAGAAAATTTTCTATAATAAATAGCTATAATTATAGCCATAATAAATTTTCCAATAGAAAATTTTCTATAATAAACAGCTTCTTTTGTATATAAATTAATGCATTCTTTATGGAGATTTAACATTTACCACAAAAATAGAAGATCAAGTTTAAAAACCTCATCTTATTATTATATTAAAATTAATTAAAGTTAGGTCAACTCTGTGTATAATAAAGGCCACGTTGCATTGCATTTCACCATCAAGAAAATTCTAGAACCTAGCATTTCTGATTTTTTTCCAACTAAAAATCTCCAGTCTCAGAACCACAGCTGATGCCAAAGATAAATAGAATTGATTCTAAAGCAGCCCAACAGGCAATGTAAAAACCATTTCTGCTGAACATGTTCTTTCTACTTTGGGAATCCAAAGCCTAATCTTGTTACATTTGAATGTGTAACCCCTGTCCTGTCACATTCTGATAAGCATCTTTTAGTGCTGGAAGAGCAATTTTCTCTTTAGCTTTAAAAACTCCTGTCTTTACTATAAAGAGCAAGTGATTTATTGCCAACTTGCAGAGCTTATTTTTGAATTAACATTTATTTTCATCTGTATGGATATTTTTAGGTTTTGGAAAGATTGGACTTTGTTGTTTGATTTGCACGTGAGGGCGTGCTCTTGTTATTCACCTCCCTCGCACCTCTAACAATAATTCCCTTTATTTACATGTTGTTCTTCAAAAGGGTCTTGGCTTGGACTATCTATTGAGAATTATTTGAAGGTATGTGTTCTTGAGAGACAGAGTAAAAAAGTGACAAAATGTACACTATCCAGATACAATATGAATTAATTCTTTATCAATGGAATATTTTTATTATCTTTTCAACCACTCCACAAAATTGTTTTGGAACATCTATGTTGTTTGTATAATCGTATTACATTAGCTTCTCAAACACTAAATACAATTTTTAATATGGATTGAAGTATTAACTTAAGTTGCATTTAAACTACAATTTTTGGCCATGGATGAGTAAAATTCCTAAAATTTATCCATAGCTATCACCATTTTTAACTTCCCATTCTCATACCCCACATCATCCTAACATAATTCCTGAAAGAGTAGGTGCCCGATAAATTTGAATTGGATGAATGCCATTCAAGATTTGTGATATCCATTTGATCATTGTCCATTTTAGGGGGAAACTCTTGTGCCTGACTTCCCAATTTCCATAGAAAACTTCTATTAGAATTACATCCTTGCTCTCTGCCTCTCCACTTAATCTTCCCCAGAAGACAAGGAAGAACTTACCTCTTTATGATTTTGGAAGAAGGAACTGGGCATGCTAGTTTCAGATACTTCCTCCTTCTCCCTTTGAGTGTTCCTCCCTGCAGAGGTTTACACTGGGTTATGATCTCTCCCGTTGTATTAATAGTTAGGAGCTAACTATATATATTAGTATATATAACTATATATACTAGAATCCTATCCTCGTCTAGCTATGTCAATGATTGGGGGGTGCTGGTAAATCTGCTAATTCACAGGGAATGCTCACTTGCCTCAGTTATAAGTAATAAGGCCAAGTTATTAATATTAATAATAAAGATAGCATTTCAGTTTCTATCCTTCTGTTTCTTGGTTATAGTTCTCATTCTTTTGGAACTCACATGGAGAATAGGTATGTTACAATTGGCCTTCTAAAACTCTAAAGGTTTATAGAATATGTAAGAGCTAGCAAGACATCCCATGTGTTTGACAGTGTCCAAGAAGCCACTTTCAGGTTCCTTTTTATAATGAAGAATATCCAGTCCAGTCTCTTCTTAGCAACTCTTGGAGAGGCTGGCATACCCAGGAAAAAATTCTGATGCAATAGACCAAATGAAGAGATAGATGTTTGATTATGCTATAACAGTGGTTCTCAAACCTGGTGGTACCTTAGCCTCATCTGAGGAGTTTTTTAAAAATATCAATGCTTGGGCTCTCCTCAGATATGTTTTGATTGGTAAAGGGCTCAACTATAAGTATTTGCTTTTTAAATGCTCTCCCAGGTGAGTGAAATGTGCAGCAAGAGTTGTGAACTACAGCCATATATATACTAAGCTTAGTAAATCAATGACTGTGTAGCAATAAAAGGCAATGCAGGGTTGCTTTAGGCCGTGCCTCAAAGTGTTCTTGCAGTGGTGGACCATTCTACCTTGCTTGTGCCATACTCATTTACTCACATCAAGTAAGCTGATTTGTTTTACTGCTATCATACTTCCTCCTCTTCTAGGTTACAACTGGGAATGTTACACTGAATGAGAGGCACAGTAATAGATGATTAGTGAATTGGTATTATTAGCCACTAAGTTTGTATAACTCAAGAAGGATCGTGGAATTAATCCTGGTGCTGTCTGTGACAGAATGAAAACTGAAAAATCCTGTTATGGGAGAGAAAAGAGTTGAAATAAAAGATGATATTTTATAACCAATTACAAAGCATATATTCACATTTATAATTTATCAAAATAGTTTTGGAGCATAGAGCCACAAAGGGATACAAAACAAAACTCTTCAGGATAAAAATCTAAGTATTAGTTCACATAAAAATAAAAACATTAGTTGTGGCTGGTGCAGTGGCTCATGCATGTAATCCTCATATTTTGGGAGGTCAAGGTGGAAGGATCACTTGAATCCAGGAGTTTGAGACCAGCCTGGGCAACATAGCGAGACACCGTCTCTGTAAAAAATTAAAACAAAAAAATTAGCTGGCTGGGTGATGTGTGTCTATAGTCCTAGCTACTTGGGAGGCTGAGGTGGGAGGACCGTTTGAGCTCAGGAGTTCCCGGCTGCAGGGAGCTTTGATCACGCCACTGCACTCCAGCTTGGGTAACAGAGTAAGACTCCATCTCTTAAAAAAACAAAATAAAACATTAATTACTAGGTATTTTTTTTTACCAAGGAAAGAAAAACACTTTTTAGACCAAAAATGTGCAACTTCATGTTTTTATGCCATTTTTAATAAAGAACATAAAGTTGCCTGGATAAATAGCATGTTCCACCCAATCTTGAAGAGGCTTAACTTATTTAAACAAATTTATTCTTCAGCCTGTAAAACAAGATTTTCTGCCTTTTTGTCGTGATGATAGATAAAAATAACAATTATTTTAAATGTCTATTTAAGTAAGAACTGTAAAAGAACAGTAACAGTATATTTCTAGAGATTATTCATAGTTTTGTATTCTGCCAAAGAGTGCAAGTTTTCTGAATGAATGGAAAAGATTGTGCAAGTTATGATTGTTTTCTCTATTTGAAATCCTTGTGCTCAAGAATTTGAGGGTCTGTACTCAAATCACAACATACAGAAATAGATTCTATAACGTACTCTGCCCTCTTTTCTCTGAAAACCATTGCAAAATGCTCTGCATTGACTTTATGACATCCCTGATTGACACAGGGCACAAGTAGTCAACTGAAGTAAACTTCTCTTAGGTGAAACCCATGCAGAGTGAAGGCCCTTGCCTTCCATGGACAGGATTCTGTAGAAACAAGTTCTCTGCTCCTGGTACTTCTTTCTTTACTTTTCTGAGGTCCTATCACCTCTGTATTACAACTTGCATGCAACCTTCAAATTAAAATAATATCCTATCCATTTTCACAGGTCTCTTGTGATGAATAACATTAAATTTGTATTCTTATCCTTGCTCTCCAAGGCCACTTCTCATTCAGGGAGGCTGAAAAGGTCTGTCTGTCTTTGCCCTGGTAGTTCTCAACTAAAGTTCCTTCAGACTCAGCTTAAGCTCTTTTCCTCAGCCAGTTTCACAGGACTACTTCATTTAAATATCACCTTTTATGGAGATGATCCCTTTGAGTTGCCTTGACCCTAATTAAATGAAGCCACATTCTTTACCATCTTCCAGGAAAATATTCTCATACAGGGATAAAGCCTGGGAAATGTAAACTAATAAAAATATTCCAAGCTAAACAAAGCTACTGATAAAGAGCAGCCAGCCATGCACAAAATAGCCCAGGCTAGGACCTTGAGAAAATTAAATTATTGTAAGAGTTTATGAAGTATGTTCCATCATCTGGGTAACTAATGTTAATTGTCCCCAGTTGGTTATGATCTCTATTACCTATGAACACTCATAGCACTTGGCTTAAACCACCTCTCTGTAATTATATGATTGGGTTAACTAATTAACCTCTCCAAGCCTCAGTTTTTTAACCTGTAAAATGGGGTTAAAACAGTCACAAATAACTGATGTGATGATTAAGTGAAATAATCAATATCAAGTACTTATAATACTTGATTATACCTGTATATACATTGAATATATATGAATTATTTGAGTGTACACATAAGCTCTAAAAATACAGCACTCTAAAAATAAACACTTTGTAATAGTAATAATAATCACTACTTATATAATGCCTACTATTTTTTAAGTGATTTACATGAATTAGTGCATTCAATCCTCACCACAAGCCTATGAGGTAGGAGCTATTATCATATCCTTTCTACAGATAGGAAACAAATGCATGGAGAAGTAACTTGCCAAGGGTCAACCAACTAAATGGTTGGGCTGTGATTTAACCTAGACAGTTTGACTCTAGAACTTGTTCTCCTGGCCCCGTTGCTCTATTGCCAGCGGGGCCAGTGATTTCACTGAATCGTTGTCATCACACATGTCCTTGCTATGGTCTAGAAAACTTCTCTTAGTTGCTGATTATTTTAGTTTTGTATTAGAGTTTTCCAGAGAAACAGAACCAATAAGGTATATAGAGATATATAGAAAGAGATTTATTATTAGGGATTGGCTCATGTGATTATAGAGGCTGAGGAGTCCTACAACTGAGACTCAGGAAAGGCCACGGTGTAGTTGCTGTACAAGCCCGATGGCTTGAGAACCAGGGGAATCAATGGTATAAGTACTAGTCCGAGTCTGAAGGCCCAAAATCAAGGAGCACCAATGTCTGAGGCCATGAGAAGATGAATGTCTCAGATCAACAGGGAATAAATTTACCCTTTCCTCACCTTTTTGTTCTATTCAAACCCTCAGTGGATTGGATGATACCCTCACGCATTGGTGAAGGAAATCTTCTTTATTCTTGTCTACAGATTCAAATGCTAATCTTTCCCAGAAACATCCTCACAGACATATTCAGAAATAATGTTTTAAAAGCTATCTGGGCATCTTTTAGCCCAGTCACATTGACACATAAAATCAACCATCACAAGTATTAACCCAGAAGTTGAGTGTGGTGGGGTTATCACATTTATTCTACTGTGTATGGAGGCCCATTCAGTCTTTGTCCACTGGATGTATTGGATTTGTTAATTTGTACACAGCTTAAAAATAAATTGAGTGTTATAGGAGAAAGAATTCATGGGCGATTCAGAATGACAATCAGATTTTCTGAAGTGTTAGGACACTTTCTTCTCAGTTACTGCTATTTCTAACACATTCTGAATATAAATAATCACAAAGTTCTTAGTGAAAGTAAGATTCCAAGGACCCTTTTTTAGATATTCTGATTCAGCAGAGCCTTGAAATCTGTATTTTTCACAATCAGTCCAGAAAATTCTTATGATCAGACAAATTTAGAGAAAGCTATTCTAATCTATTCAAAAAGTACAAATAATAAAACTTTATATATGTTTTAATAAGTAAATATTAATCTGATATTTACAGATAGAATGAGAGTATTACTTCTAAGGTAAGAGTTTTGAGTGTATGTCAAAACCAACCTCATTGTTTCAAAGCAATTGTTCATACTATTCAAACTATTGGAGGAGTCATGTCCAAAAGATGAAATCTAGTTTTCAAACCTATGTAGGTTGATCTGACCTACAAGAAAACTTCCTAAGAATTTTTCAGACCAAGCTCTCCAAAGGAATCTGCTTATAATCCAAATGCTCTTAGTACTTAACACCTGACACATTCATGTTTTTATTTTTATTATTCCCAAATAAGAAGTTATTATGCTATCACTAGTTATTTGAGTTAAGTTTACATGTCTAACTTGGGGGCACCAAGGCTCTCCATATGTACACTTGTGTATATGTTTTATTTCTGCTCTTTGGGAAGGTCCAAGGAAGACTTTGGGGTGATAGTTCAATTCTCAAGATGATAACCATATTAGGTCATATCCCAAGATGAGTGGCAGGTTTTGCACTACGAGACAGTTGGGATGGTTGTGGTTGAGGAAAGGGGAAGTGTTAGATCTGGAGGGAAAAATGTAAAATTGGGCCAGAGTAATTTCAGCAGCCCTGTCCCAGGCCTCAGAGAAGAAGGAATGGGCTATGAGGTAACATAAGCTGGGATATGATAATATGGAGTTTGAGAATGTCTGGCTTCAATACTCTATAGAGATGTATGCAAAGAACACTGTTTTATAAAAACTGATAACACAAAGTAGTAACCACTGAAAGTCGGGCTCACTTGTACAGTGTTATGTGTTTGTCCTCATTTTTTTCTTGCTAAAAGTAATAATAGTGAACACTTAACAAATAGATTTATTAATTAGTAGTTGCATCAACCCTGAGAGGTACTTCTATCACACTTATTTTATAGAGAAGGAAACTGAGTTTAAAAGGTAAAATATTTTGTTCAAGTTTACGTATGGCTAGACATGAGATTTAGACTTAAATATGTACAACCCCAGAGCTCTTAATAATAACACTAAACTGCTACTAACACAGTTCTTCCCACCTCGTGTGCCCATCCCCTGTATTAGCCAGACAAAAGTAGTGTTCAAATGAAGAATTTAAAAATGTGTCTTTTCATGCAAGGGAGATTTATCTCCTCATCATCCTGACTCTGATTCTATCTTTGATCTTTCATCTCATTTCTGGTCACTCAGCCTTCTGAAACCAAATCTCTAACTTTGAACCACAGTTCTCCTAACTAGAGATATCCGTCCATAACTGCCTGAGTCTCTGGGTTGACTTGGTGGTTGTTGTTTTCAATTTCTTTAGTTGAATCTTTTTCTCACTTATTTTAACCTATCTTGTTGTATGGTAAATGTCTTTAAAGCTCTAAATTTCCCTCTAACAATAGCTTTAGGTGTGTCCCAGAAATTTACCATATAATGTTCTAGTTATTATTCAGCTTTAAATAGTCCTTAATTTCCCTTTAAATACAAGGATTATTCAGTGAGATATTATTTAATTTCACTATATTGGCTTTTTTATTAAGCTATTACTAATTCCTAATGTTACTGAATTATGAACAATGTAGTATATATAATTTTGATATTTTAGAATGTATGAATTTTTGATGACCTGATACTGTCTAAAATTTTAGTGTCAGGTTACTAAGGATATATTTTCTTTCTTTTTTCTTTTGTATTAGCTTTTATCCCTAAGACAATAGTAAGCTGACCAAGTCTTTGATCATTTTACTTCCCACAGTCTTTTATAGAATCTCTTAAATTGTTAAACTTGTTTCTTTCTCCAAAATCATATTCAGTTTGCATCTTTGCACATTAAAATTCTGAGGCTGTTGCTTCTACTTCTGTTGTCCAATCTTTTATACTTTATATCGTTCTTTTAAATTTTCTATCTTTTTCTTTTCTGCTTTCTGGAAGAATTCTTCAGTCTGATATTTATTTATTCTTCAGTTAGCATAAATCTTTCTAGATGTTCCACCTGGTTCCTTAGGATGGAGGGTCTCAGGATGACAGAAACCTTGTTTATCATGCTTGTTTGCACCCACTTCCTCAGGCAATTAGTGACCTCAAATTTTCTTCTTTAATTTTTTTTCTTTTCAAAACAGCAGCCTTGGAAGAAGACAGTCCCCTGAGATTTATAATCCATCAGGCCTAGGGTTAAGAGAATTGCGTGGAAGAATAAATGCCAGAAGGTGGCAACTCAGTCCATATCTAATTTCTTTGACTTCTCCCCTGAGCAAGACTTTCCTTTTTCCCCGATATTATCACGCAAAGGGTCTCATCGTCTGAACTGTTTCTGAGGTGAAGGGGAAGGCACTATTTGTCCAGCGACAACAGTGAAGCTGGGAAATAGATGCTAGAGCATTAAATTAAAACTCTTTTCTTCTACCCCTGCCTGTGGTTACCTTTCACTTCTGGCCTTAGCCTTTGCCTAAGCATAGCAAACATAGCAGTTCAAGACAGCCTTTGTTCTTTCCATGGTTATCTTACAATTTTTACTTTATTTAGTTTAGTTTAGTTTCGTTTTGTTTTGTTAATAGACTCCAAAGTTTTTTTAATTGCTATGGTTTAGAGTTGGTATTGTAGATGAAGTCAGCAGTTGGGCTATTTTGCCATCTTAAGAATCCTTAGTTTTCTGTATTAGCAATTGCCTTGGTTTCCCAATCTCTTTAATACTTCGGACAAACCAAATCCTGTTTCGTTCCTGCTCATTAGGCTATACACACACACACACACACACACACACACACACACACACACCCCTGCACACTGATATACACAGATCATGGGACTAGAGTTCTAGCTTCAAATCCCAGATATGTGCTTCAGTGGATGTTGTTAGCTAATGGCGTTCTGCATCTGCCTGTTTGGATATTTGAATATAGCTAGTATATCATTTGTAAACCAATCAGGAAAAAGTTTTCATTTAATATGAGGAATTTGTTATAAGGTCAAAAGGATGACCTAAAGTCACCAGAGATGGCAACTTTAGGAAGCAGCTACCACAGCTATGGCTGGGGGAACAAAAGGATGAGGTTGGGGTTATCAGAATGTAGAATCTTGGAGTAGGGACACTCTGGCGCTCATGCTGAGACCTCTGAAAGGGAAGCAACCTAACTGGGCTCACACCTCAGAGAGGTACAATGAGGCTGCTACCGAGGATGTAGAAAAGGCTGGAAACTGGACCAGGTGTTTCATCCCTGGCGATGCTAACAGGAAGGGAAAGCAAACAGGAAGGAGCAACTTCCTTTTCTCCCCTCCATCTTTCCAGTCTTCCTATAATCTCTCTGAGGGCAGAGCCTAACAGGGGGCCAGCTGGAATGGAAAGTGTGATTTGAACAGTATCAGTTCCAGGATCACAAAGCACAGCATAGAAGAGTGGGTTTGGAGCTGAACAGTAGTTTCACTAACAACTGCCCCTGGATTTTCTGCCAACCTATCTGGGTTACATTTACCTTTATCTATCTGGACCTGTTTTGGTCACCTGCCTACTTGCTTCATATAAAGTATAGTGAGCCCTGGTCAGATTCCAGATTGTATACCCTACAGAAAAGAAATTGATGTTGGGGACCGTAATGAAAAGACATGCTAAACTGTAATTGTCAGAGGCTTCCAAGGCTAGAAGCTGTCATCAATTAGGTTCTCCGCTTATAGTAGCAACTGCCAGAAGACCATGACCTTAAGACAATTTGATTAAAGCTGGCATCAGTAGGTATTTTTCCCAGAATTAAGAGCTATTATTTCTACTCATCTCTGAGAGAAAATGGGAACAGAGCTCATTGTTCATTTTATATTTGGGTGGATTGGTTAAAAAAAAAAAATCGTACATAGACTATTAGACTTAATATCCAAGGAGATTATATAACTTGCCTAAGGTCACATATCTCATTAATGCCAGAGTCATATCAAACATTTGACTTTTACTCCTGAGTTTTTTCTGTTACAATAGAGTATCCATTCAGTTTCAGTTTATTATAGATATAAAAGATACACACCTTCATATATATATATATATATATAATATACTCACCATATAGTTATATATAAACCTCTAATTTCTAGAAATCTGGCTGAATGTGACAGGACAGAAGGCTGAGAAGGGTATATTTCCTTTCTGCAAGCAGTTTGTATTCTAAAAGGAAGGAGAAGCCATATACATACATAACTACAATCCAAGGTAGAAATATACATGCTCTTTTGAAGCAAAGTAGTAAAAGTTGAAATTACTAATACTGGGAAAAAATAGAATCTATCAAAGCCTCTCAAAACAGCTGCTTTAAACAGTCAAGGAATGCCATATATAATTTGACGTAGGAGTTTTCTATAATTAATTTGAAGTTATTATAATTACAATTGTGAAAAAATCCTTCTCTCAAGCATTAGTTACCTAAACTTTCTATTTAAAATGATTTTTAAATGCTTTTTTCAACACAAACAAGCAACGATGAGAAGATGAATAGAACAACTACATAGCCACAAGGACCAGCTCTCAGTTTTTCAAAAATAGGGGAGAGCCTACAGCCACTAGAACTATTATGAAACTGCATCCTTGTGTATTTTCTGTTAAAAATAGCTATCAATTGTAAGCACAATTTGTTGCTCAAATGTTGAAGAACACAAATCAACTCCAAATAGTTGAACACAAATAAATTCCAAATAATATAGCATTACAGCTACTCACATAAAGGTAACACAAATACGAATCTTGAGGAGATGTGGTAAGATTTTTCATGTCAATCATTAGGCTATTTTTCTGGTAATATCCAATATTGTAAATTGCAGTGATGAGACTGAAGATATACTATTAATATATGAAGAAGAAAATTTCATAATCAACAATAGCAAAAGAAAATCAGGAATAAGTCCCAGGGCAGTGACACGCCTTTTGAGCTTTGTTTGTTTATTTGGTGAACTGGTATCTGTTATTTCCAGAATGCTAATAATCTTGTAAAAATTCTGAAATGTTCTTACACTTTCTTTAATGCCTTAAGGCAGGAATATACTGAAACCATTCAAGAAAAATGCCTACACACTCTGGACATTTGCTAAAACTATTTAGAATCAGAAAGTTCTTCTTTTAGCTAAACAATATACCTCAGAAATTTAAGCTTATTTTCTTTTTAGGAAATATAGAAATTGATCATTCACCTGTGTCTTTGATACTCATCCACACCAAAAAGGGAGTTTTACATTTCCTTTAGTTTATCTCCAGGTTTCTCCCCCTCTACACTATTAACATTTTGAGCTGGGCACTTCTTTGTTCTGGCAAAAGGCTGTCCTGTGCTTTGTAAGATGTTTAACAATATACCTGGCATCTAACCATTAAATGTCAGTTGTATCCACCCCTCCAGTTGTGACAACCGAATGTGCCTGCAGACATCATCAAATGTCCCCTGTGGGGTGGGCAAAATCCCATAGTTGAGAACTACTGGTTTATCTTTTCCAAGCTTGTTTCTAACTCAAAACATCTATTAGATTGGTGCCTAATTAAGTGACATTAAGTTTGGAGAATTTATGCAGTAAAAGATATGAGGAATTGGAAAGATACTAGTGTTTTGAGGAATATAAGACAATAAAGCGTTTTCCCATCAGTTCTCCCCATTCACACACTTAGTAGCATTTAATATACATGGTTAGTTAAGTAAACTAACCATTAAAGAGAAACCAGACTTGGGGATTTCTGGGATATTGGAAAAAGAACACTGGAAGGAGGGTGGAAGAAACTTAGTTAAAGAGGATATAAGTCAGTATGAAGATCTGAAGCAGGCAGAGCAACATCAAAAAATTTGAGTCCAGGAAGATTTTTCTGTGGGTAGAACTGGTATTTAATCTTATGGCAGTCTGACCCATTAGCAGAGAAAAAAGGGCTCTACTGGTGATCCAGGTAGGGCTTCTGGGGATCCGAAGAGTCCTGAGGATGGAAGGGGCCTTGAGCACTACAGGGCTTTGATGGGGAGTTACATATAAGGTACAGAGTGATGTCCATAATAGATCTTAAGAGGAATGAAGGAATGGGTTTGGGGTCAGAAGAGACTAAACATTGAGGGTGTGTGCGTGGCTTGGGGAGAGTGGCTGGGCAAGCCTGCAGAACCTTCTCTGCTGTTAGGAATCATACTGAGCATGGAGTCAAGGCCACAGGACATTTTCTCGTGTGTGTTCTTCATGGGACACTGTTCTGGAAAGAGTTTCTTACACAGTTGCTCTGAGTATAAGTTCTGAGTATAAGATAAACATAAGGTAAATATGAGGTAAGTTCTGTGTTGTTATATTCATCTTGTAACACACTGCCAACCTCAGAAACTCAGTCTTTCCTGTAACTAGATCATTCACTATTTTTTATCTATAGAGAAAACATTTTATTTGCCCTTTTATTTTTAAAAAAATGTTTATGCAATCATGCCTTTGTGATTATTTTAGTTTTACTATCTCTCTGCATAATGAAAACTTTATGATGATAAATAACTATTATTTCACCTACAATTCAAGGTTTTAATATTTATTTTTTTAAAAAGAAAACAAGAGAAACATCACCTAATGGGAAAATATGGGCTTCAATTTGAAGGACAACATTTGGAAACAACTGGGCATGGAAGGTGAGTTGCAGCTTAAATGTTACGTCTAAGAGTTATGTCTAAGGAAACCCTTTCCAAAGACAAAGGCTTAAAACATTTGTTAGATTTTCAAGTGTTTTTCTAAATATTCGAATGTGTGGTGAGGTAGTGAAATCTCTTTCTTAAGACATTGTCCACTGATTGATTCTTACAACACAGCATATTATACATCTAATGTATCTGATATGTGTTACAAACACTTGAATGACTTAAAATCCCAAGGAGGAAAATGTAATCCATTTTAGACATCTTTGATTATTATTTTCATTGACCAATGAATTTGCTAAATTGTATATTCTACATTGAAAAATGCTATTGAAAAATTTCTAGGCATATATTGGCCTAGAAAAACTTCACATGATATACCACTGCATTTTTCTTGATACTATCATACTCCATCATGATATTAATCACAGTTGGTCATATATTATTAGCATTTATGTTCATCAGTTTCTGTTTTTATATTAGGAATAGCAAATTCTATTTTGTGGCCCTTCTGCTTTCCCTTGCCCTTGGCAGATATTGCTGAGTACTCTTACTGCGGAGGCTGGAAAAACCCTAGAATCGCTCTGAACGTGGCACTTCAGGCAGCTATTAATAAGTTTCAGAATGGGAACAAGTCTCTGTGATGGTCAGTTTTATGGATCAACTGGGCTTGGCTATAGTACCCAGTTATTCAGTCAAACTAACATAGGTGTTGCTCTGAAGGTATTTTGTGAACATGATTAACATTTATAATCAGTCGATTTTGTGTAAAGGAGATTGTCTTGGAAAATCTGGGTGGGCCTGAGTCAATCAGTTGAAAGGCATTATGAACAGAATTGAGATTTCCTTGAAGGAGAAGAAATTCCATTTTTTGAATGTAGCATCAGCTCCGTCAAAGTCTCTAGCCTCTCTTCCTCATGACCTGCCCTACAGATTTCAGATTTGCCTAGCCAACCTCCACCATCACATAAGCCAATTTCTAGCAATTTCTTCCTCTTTCTCTCTCTCCCTCCATCCCTCCTTTCCTCCCTGCCTCCCTCCCTTCCTTCCTTCCTTCCTTTTTCTTTCTTTCTTTCTTTCTTCTACAAGTTCTGTTTCACTGGCAGATACATTTTTATTATCATGAACATAGGTTACTATTGAGCAAGTATCACAGAACACTATGGATTCATTGTGATGTATCTGCTAAACAAAAAAAGAGAAAAGGTAAGTAATAAACATTAAGAACTGTAATGTCAAGAAAAATATTGTCTGTACTGTATGTAAGTTTTGTTTTCAAATCTTGGGACCTTATTTAAAAGAATTATGGTCAAAATGGATCATGTTCAGAGAAGGGAAAACTGGCTGATGAGAAATAAACCATACCATATAAAGAACTATGGAATTACTTGGGTTGTTATCCTGGAAATAAGGCTGCAAAAGTAGAAGGGCTAGGTCCAGGTTGATTAGGCAACTAGTGTGACAGAAATATACAGAAGTGATTCCCACTTACAAATGAATTCGTGACTAGTGGTTTAGATAGGTGGATTTTAGTTCTGTTAGGCCTTCCTGCATATTCCAGTGGTTCACCCTTTCTCAAAGAAAGATCCTAATGTTATAGTTTTCTGCTTTTGTCAAGCTCTTACCTGAGGCATGGGACCTACTAGAACTTGCCAAATAATATGTCTGGAGTCCCGAAGCCAGGGGGATGGCAGTCCACAGTAGTGCAGATAATCAGAGGTCCTTGTCTTTTACAACAGCTTTATAATATTAATTTAGCTAAGTATGAGCAATTACAAAAACAATAATAGAAAATATTTATCAAGTATTTACTATCTATTAGACACTGATCTAGCATTTTACCTATACTAATTCATTTGAGTTCACAATTCTGTGAAGTTAAGTACTCCTTTTATCATTCTTTCACACAAGAGGAAAATAAAACAGAGTGTTTAAGTAATATATTCAAAGCCATAGTTCATAAGCCTATAAGTCTGGTTATTGTTATGGGTTGAATTACATTCCCATGAATGCAAAGGTTGAAGTCCTAACCCCTGGTATCTCAGAATGTGACCTTATTAGGAAATACGGTTTTTGCAAATGATCAAGTTAATTTGAAGTCATTATGCTGGGGTATAATCCAAATATAACTGGTGTTCTTAGAAAAAGGAAAAATTTGGATAAAGGAAAGACATACACACAAGAAGATCGCCATGTGAACATGAAGGCAAAAATTAAGGTGATGCATCTACCAACGAAGGAATGCCAAAGATTGCCAGCAACCCACCAGAAGGTAGAGAGAAATGTGGAAGAGATTATCCCTTGTAGCCTTCAGAAGGAACTAACCCTGCTGAAACCTTGCTCTCAGACTTCTAATTTCCAGAACTGTGAGACAATAAACTTCTGTTTAAGCCACCTAGTTTGTGGAACTTTATTATGGCATCCCTAGAAGAATAATGTAGTTCTCCTACTCTGGTTGTATTTTAGTCAGTCCTAACTATAAACAATAATATAAACAATGATTCAGACACTGTAACATATCTTTGTTAAATAATGGAGTAAAGTAAAATAAGCTGCATGTACAGTTTTAGTTTACAGCCCTTGCAAATTACTCTTTCCTTCTTTGAGTCCAAATGGGACACCAGTATTTGCTGGCTTTCCTGGGCTATCATGTGGGAACAAAACTAGACTTATTTCTGGCTGGATACAGAAAACACAATTAAGACCAATGGATAGGAGTTACACAGAAGCAAATTTTGGCACAAGAAAGGAAAAATCTTCCCACCAACAAAGATTGCCAAAAACTGGAATGACAGTTCTTATGAGGCTGTGGGGCTCCCATCATAATAGATATTTTTCATCTCAGGAAGGATCTAGTCCTCAGTAGGATTGATCTATCTAATCTTCATGAAGCTGCTCCCATATGGTCTTGCTGCCTAGGAAAAAGGAGGTCAAAGGTGGAATTTAGTTTCTGATAAGAACAAGGCTGACTAGAATAGGTCTACTTCTAAGGAAGTTATGAAGGAGCACCTGAGTCTGGGAGAAATGCAGCTGTTAAAAGCTTAGAGGAAGCTCAAAGAAAATGATTATAGCAACAAGCACTGAGAAAGGCATATAAGAAAGGGCTTAACAATTACCTGATGCTCAAATAGAAAGGACTGGCAAGAAAGACATAATGGTGAGTATTTTCATTTGCTGGTGGTGAAAGGGATACACAGTAAAGACTATCACAATTGTGAAGATCTGATCAAAACCACAGCAGCTATTACTTTTGAGGTCAAAAAGAAGGTGCATTGCTACCCAGCACTGTAGATACTCTATCCCTCAAAACATACAGATACCAAGAGCTGCTTATTAAGCAGCTGCATGTCTAAAGAATATAGACATGACATAACCACTATTTAAGATCAGTTGCATAGGATAATACAGCTGTGTGGTCTAAGTGGCTAAAAGTAAGATATGAAGTCATCTGTTCTGGTTATTTTTAAACCACAGCAGTGTTGGGGTACTGTCTGAAGAGCTTATCTATGTGTGTATGTGGAAAGAAAATGGAAACTGAAAACGTGGCACCCAAAGCCAAACAGATTTTGTTTAGTTTTTGGTATGGAACCCATCTGAGATACCAGTTATTTTCATATGTCTACTTTGTAATTCTGGCCACAGACTAGACATTTGATATTACAATTTTATGATGTTTTTTGAAATATTATTTCATTCCCAAGTCTTATGTCATATTAGTAGCCAAGAAAGGACTCTCAGGCCTTCTGCCTTCTAATTCAGGTTACTTCTACTCTAAATTGTAGCCAGTGAATTGTCAAGACAATATGAACATGTAAAACTTCATGCCCAAATTGAGGGAGACAAAAATTTGGAAACGTTTGTGTTTTGAGAGGTTATTTTCATCCCTTGTTGTTCCTTTATTTAAAAAACTAAATAAGTATTTAAATTCGCATTTTTTACAAAGATCAACTGGCTTCCTTGGCTCTAAAAGACTTATTGCTGGAGTTGTCTGCCTTGTATGTAAACTGGAAAGAAAATTAGTGGGAGAGATCATTTTCATTTTCTCATAAGAATAACAGAAGGAATAATATTAATAATAATAAAGCTGAGCATTCATTAATTTAATCCTCAGATTCTAAGATTTACCTTAAATAAAACTAAATCAACCTGAGATCCTTGAAGCCTACCTCCTTCTTGACTATATCTGTCCTTCGTAAAGTATCTTTGGGGTATAAGATCTAAAAACAGTTAAATAACTTACCTCCCCGCTTTCGTCCATATAGGATTATTTTTCTTTCCTTAATTTTTACCTCTGTGATAAAGGTGAATTGGAGACATTAAACTTTGGTTCTATTTTAATATTATTATCAATAAGCATACACACACATGCAATAGCCATGTGTTTATTTCAGGATCAGTCATTTACAAGTAGGAGCACAGTAAAACATAATGTTTCTTTGCCAACTACTGTTTCTAAAATTGCTTCAAAAGTAAAGACACTCAAAATAGAACACTCCCTGTAGATTTTTAGTTCTTCTAAATTGTTATTTTGAGAATTTTTTCAAGCAGAAAAATTAAATTTTCTTATATATTTTTTTCCTTTTTCAATCTGGATTCAGCTAAACCACTGGAAGCAAATTGATTCTTGAATTGAGGGTGAGAATAGAAATTCTTCATTGTACCTAGGACTCAATTTTTGAGTCTCTGTTTTAGACTCCTTGGTGGTCAACAAGGAGTTATACTTTTCCTTCTTTTTGTACCCTGTATTTTGAAGAAACAAGGCTAGAGAAAGAATGGTAATAGCATTCTTCCAAGACATGTCTAGGTTGTGTTTTCCTCTTGGTTTCAAATAAATTATTTTTAACTTCGCCAGGAAAGTTGTTTTTTTTCATATTTGTCTGCTGTTAGCTTTGTAGACTTGCCTGTCTTTTCTTCTCTGAAATAAACCAGCATTTATAAATTTTAGTAGTTTGAGGCAAGTGGTGGTTGTTAATGTTATTTGATTCCCATAATATGCTGACAAATTTTCCTCCAACAAAACTAAATACAAATAATAGATTTGAATACAATTATTGAATTAAATTATAAATTCTTAGAAGTGAATGTTTTATTCTCATGATAATGTGTTTAAATAGACAAGGAAGTTCATAATTAATTAGAATTAATTTCTTTATCATTTAGTTTAAGCTTTCTTTAGCAACAAACCTAGAATAATCTATAAATAATTACAAAAGATCTCAATTGTATCTGTGCTTATTTTACCTTGAATTAACTTTATAATGAAATTAACAACTTTTCTTTTGACTCAAACACACATTTAAATATATTGACTTATTGATCAATATCATACAAAGCTAATTTCATATAAAAATGATAACTACAATTTATTGAGTGTTTAATTTGTACAGTTGCTGTGATAAGCACTTTAAAATAATTATTCTAATTTTACTGATGAGGAAATGGATTTTCTATTAGAGAGCTTAACTAAATTTTCTGTGGTCACACACTATTTGGTTGAGTATTAAGAATTTGAATCCTTGTCTGAAACTCCAGTTTCTGTATTCTTTAAAATTGTACTAGAAAATTGGAATGGTTCTTATAATTTGATTTAGAAATAAAAGTACCAACACATTTACAGCAGCCATCTTTCTTCAGAGAGAATAAGCATTCCAATTTTTATTTGGTTCATTTCAATGCATTTATATTGTTTTTTCTTGAGAACCACTGAGCTGGAAGCTCTGGGTAATATGGAAATTGGATGACATGGCCTAAATTCTAAACAACTTTCAAGATAGTGAGTTCATATTATGTCCAGTAGCAATATAATATATGGTGACTTATTTCTCCCTGACTTAAAAGAAACATTTAGAGTGGCGATGGATTCACACTGTGTGTGCAGTGATAATTCTCCATCTTGCCTGTGCCTCAGTACACCTGAGAATAGGGTGCATTCATTTTCATAACATTGAATTATGGCAGTGGTATTTCCTGATCTGGGAAGAGAAGTGGTGTATTTACTTCCTCACCTTATGCCAGTTATATTTCTGGGAAAAAAATAATCAAGGGAGAAAAAGCTCTTGCTCCCTCCCTTGTTGATTATAGCTAAATGGGTATCAGAATCTTCAAGGAAGATTAGGAAATGTAGTTAGGAAATGCTGCCAAGTGATCCAGATATTCCATTTCTCCATAGCCTATTGAAAATAAATGCTTTTGATATGTGTTTCTTGTTAATGACTAGAGTAACAACAAGCAATATTTACAGGTTTTAGAAGAGAAGCATATTTACTTGCTCTCATACAGAAAAAATAATGGAATATAAAAAAGGAAGAAAACCCATGAAGTTGGAACTGCACTGCCCATTAGAATGAGAATAACTATAAAAAGTGAGAGGCAGGGTTAATCTTAGAATAGCACATACAAAGAAAATAATTTCTCAGAAGAATTTAGTATAAAGGAAGTGAGCACAGATTTTCCTGGTAGGATCATTATTCTATTTGCTAGAAAAACGTATATCAGACAATCGATGTTCCCTGGTCTTTATTTTTCTTTGTACTATTTCTGATCTCCATGATTATTTATAGTCTTTGAATATCCTTATCTAGGCAGATCAAACTACTTTTTTTAAAGCTTTTGTCAGGGTCCAGGAAAGTGAAAATAAATTCACTAGGCATTATAACCTTTTTCTGTATACTGACTGGAATCCTAGAAATAAAATATATAAGATTATGAGGCAAAACATAAAACCTCTCCGTCATGATTAGGCCCATAGATTTTAATGAATTGAGCCAGCAGCTATTGAGTAGCAAACTTTCTTATCCCTCTCTCCCCTCTCTGTCTCTCTCTCTCTCTCTGTTTGTTTATGTGTGAGATAAGGGGATAGGGTTTGGGGAGGAAGGAGAAGCCAACAAGAAAATTGGGAATGGTATTGAAAATATATTTGCTATGGTCAAATTAAATATCTTTAAAGTTACCCAAGATAACCTTAAATATCATCATCTATGAATTCTTGTTAAGATAAGTAATTCCTTAGGAGATAACCTTGAAATAACTTGATTTGTATGACTGTGGGAAATCACTGTCCTGTATGGCTTTTCTCAGAATAACACGCTCCCTGCCTTCTATAATGCCAAACTTATCAGATACTCTAACTACCATTTGTGAATGTTAATATACTCTTGTAGAAGTCTCTATTGCCCAGAAATTCTACTGGAAGATACATAGTACTGTCAAATGATGGCACACAGAAAAGCAAGAATAATTTATATCTGTATTGCATGTTTCTTCTAGTGAACTCAGCCTATAGATAATACATATTTTTAATCCCATATTATATAGAAAAGCCTAAAGAACTCAGATTTATTTTGGGGCCATGGAGAGATTTTGGCAGAACTAGGAAATAATTCAGAATTTATGTTCCTATATTTTATTTTTGTATTTTTCAGAATCCCAGAAGGCAAAGATGTCTTTATAAAACTCCAAGAAAAGGAATTGATCATCTAAAATCAGAAAACATACAGTATGTCTGGCATATGGATAAAGCTCCATTATTCAGAGCTCTCTAATCTTTCAGGTTTAGTATAATCGCAGGTTTTTTGTGACTGGGCCTGTGGAATGATCACTGATCA
Organism: Daubentonia madagascariensis; assembly: GCA_023783475.1. Classification (NCBI taxonomy): domain Eukaryota; kingdom Metazoa; phylum Chordata; class Mammalia; order Primates; family Daubentoniidae; genus Daubentonia; species Daubentonia madagascariensis. The sequence goes on from JAKFHU010002088.1 coordinate 1,311,579, forward strand.
AAATTTTTTTTGCTTTTTTTTGCCTTAGTTGCATTGTATAATGGCAATGACTTCTGTTGACTGTATGAATATGTTTCAGGGTCCAGTGAGTGTGGCAACTGTTTCCCAAATGCATTCTTAGGAATATCAAGCTACAGTCAGCTTTCACCCCACTTCTCATAAGTGCAATTATTAAATGGGGTGGGGAGAGAGGGGAGAAGCTAAGAAAACAGAATACCTGTAGTTGTGTCTCCCTCATACTTTTGCAAAGGATAATTTGTGTGCATAATTTTGTTCTAGTTAACTCAGTAGCTCTTCCACCTACAGCAATGTCATTCTTCTTTCTCCAAGAGGTACATGGGCAGCTGGCAAAATGCCCTAGTCAGGTAATAAAGCAATTTCCCTTTTTCTTTTTTATAATTTTTATTTCAAAATATTAAAGGGTACAAGTGTTCTTTACATGTATGAATTGTATGATGCTGAAGTCAGGGCTTTTACTATGCCCATCACCAGAATAGTGTACATTGCACCTGATAGGTAAGTTTTTATCACGCACCCCCCTCCCAACCTCACCCATTCTTAGTTTCCAAAATCCTTTATACCATTTATTACCACAGATACCAATCGTTTAGCCCCCACTTTTAGTAAGAACATGTGGTGTTTGATCTTCCATTCCTGAGATACTTCCTTTAGGATAATGTTCTCCAGTTCCATCCAAGCTGCTGCACATGGCATTATTTCATTGCTTTTTATGGTGGAGGAGTACTCCATGGTATTTATATACACCACATTTTCTTTATCCACTCATCAACTGATAGGCAGTTAGGTTGATTTCATGTCTTTGCAATTGTGAATTGTGCTATGTTAAACATTTGGGCACAGGTGTCTTTTTGATAAAATGACTTCTTTTCCTTTGCTTAGATACCCAGTAGTGGGATTGCTGGATTGAATGATAGGTCTACTTTTAGTTCTTTGAGGAATCTCCATACTGTTTTCCATAGAGGTTGTACTAATTTATAGTCCCACCAAACAATGTGTAAGTGTTCTTTTTCAACCACATCCACAACAACATCCATTTTTTTAATTTTTAAATAATAGCCATTCTGATAGGGGTAAGGTGGTATCTTATTGTGGTTTTAATTTGCATTTCACTGGTGATTAATGATGTTGAGCATTTTTTTATATGTCTCTTGGCCATTTGTGTATCTTCTTTTGAAAAAACTTGTGTTCATGTCTTTTGCCCACTTTTTAATGGAGCTTTTTTTTTCCCCTTGCTGATTTGTTTGAGTTCTTTGTATGTCTGGTTACCAGTCCTTTATTGTATGTATAGCCATGAATGCTTTTTTAAAGAAAATGATGTTTGCAAAGTACATAATTTCAATCTACCTACATCAGTGAATTTCAAGTGCGTTTCTTCTAAACAGCTAGTTTAGTAGCTGTTTAGTATTTAGTACCTTCAGTATTTGCAAGTTCATATCTTCAAATAACCTACTTGCTAAAATTTATATGTAAACTTGAAATCAATACTAACAGCACTTTCATGATCTATTTGCATACATATGTAGAGTGGCAAAAAACTTATTGTCCAACATATATGTGCCCTGCTTGGGTCACTGAAGGTGACACTTTTCCTTCTTGTTTCAGTTCTCATACCGTAAGCAAATGTCCTTTATATGGTCTAGTAAAGTTAGTGCCATCTTTTTATATTTTTGTGCTTTTTGTTGGTGATTTCACTGTTTATGATGGCCTCCAAGCATAGTGTTCAAGTACCTTCTAGTGTTCTTTAGTACAAGAAAGTTATGATGTGCCTTATGGAAAAATTACATGTTAGATAAGCTTCATTCAGGCATGGGTTATAGGGTCATTGGCCATGAATTCAATGTTAATGAATCACACTATATATTAAATAGGGTCTTTAAACAGAAACACATTTTGAAAAGGTTACATGTTGATAAATTGATGAAAATGTTGTGACCAGAGGCTTGCAGAAACATAACTGTGTCTTTCCCCAAGAAGCAACGGATTAGCATTTGTGGGAACTTTATAGAATGTAAGTACCATGAATGATAGGAATTAATTATAGTTGGCTCATGTCTTTTATAAAACCAAGTCAGCCTTTTAATTGTTATATTTAGATTATTTACATTTAAGGAAAATACTGATATGTTAAGGCTGTTACTATTGAATATTTGCTTTCTGTTTGTCTCCTCTTTTTCATTGCTTTGTTTCACTTTCCTTGCCTCCCTGTGGTTTATTCCACATTTTAGAATTTCTTCTTGACCTATTTATAGTGGTTTTGAGTATATATCCTATAGTTTTATTAATGGTTGCTACAAGAATTACAATATGCATATGTGGCTTATCACACTGTACTGATATCAACATTTTCCCAGTCTGAGTGAATTATGGGCATCTTACTTCTATTTTGGTCTCTTTACCTTCCCCTGTTTTAAGTATTATTGTTTTGGTATCAGATTGTGTTTTAATTTTGGTTCCAAACACCAAATATTATTTATGAAACTCATGATGAGAAGGATAGTCTATGCGTGTATTTGTATTTCTAAATTTGGTGTTTTTCTTTCTTCCTGGTGCGCCAAGATTCCATCTTTTATCAATTATGTTTGAAGTACTTCCTTTAGCCATTTTTTAAGAGTAGGCCTCCTAGCTACAATTTCTTTTAGCTTTCCTACATCTGAGAATGTCTTTACTTCCCCTTCATTCCTGAACGATAGTTTCACCAGAAGTAAGAGTCACAGTATACAGATATTTTCTTTCAGCGTTTGAAAAATGTTGTGCCACTTTCTTTTGGCTTCCACAGTTTTTAGTGAGAAATCCACTGTCCTTCAAACTGGTGGTGTGTCATGTCTCTCTGGCTGCTTTCTGGATTTTTTTCTTTGCTTTCAGAATATCAATTATGATGTGATTTGACATGGATTTATTTGCATTTATCGTGTTTGGAGTTTCTTGGCTTCTTGAATCTGTGGGTTTGCATCTTGTGCCCTATTTGGGAAGTTTTCCTTCGTCGTTTCTTTGGATACTCTTTTATCCCCATTCTTTTTCTTTTCGCCTTTTTGAACGCCGATGGTATAAATGTTGGATCTTTTCTTATTGTCGCAGAGGTCTCTGAGGCTTTCTTCATTTTTTTTTGTTCAGTTTACTTTCTCTCTGGTGTTCAGATGGGGTGAATTCCACTGATTTGTCCTTAAGTTCACTGATTCTATTTTTTTTCCATCTTCACTCTACTACTGAGCCTGTCCAGAAAGTTTTTCATTTCTGTTATTGTGTTTTACAGTTTCATAATTTCCATTTTGTTTTTTTCTTATAAATTTTATTTCTTTGCTGAGATTTTCTATTTTTTCTTTGTTACAAGAGAATTTGTAATTGCTTGCTGAAGAATTCTTTTAATGATTGTTTTAAATACTTATTAGATAATTCCAACATCTGATTCATCTTGATGTTGAAATCAGTTAACTATCTTTTCTATTTCATTTGTAATTTTCCTAGTTCTTAATATGACAGATACAAAATTATTTCCTGTGCATTTTGGGTATTTTTGCCTACTATGCTAGGCATATAGATGTTACTTAAATTTTTATTTGTCTTTTCTCTCCTTCTTTTCTTTCTTTCTTTCTTTCTTTCTTTTTTTTTTTTTTTTAAGAAGGGAGTCACACTTTTTAGGTTTAGGTTTAGCATGCAGGTCCTGGCCTACTTTTGTACTCTGTGGTTCAAACAAAAATTTAACTTTTCCAACACTTTCCATTGCTACTTTGATCTGCATGGTTTATATGATGTCATTCAAGTTCCATTCATGTTGCTGGTGCTGCCTGAAGTGTCAGAAGTAGCTTTCCCAAACTGATTTACTTCATGTCTCTTGGTCAGAGAAGGGAGTCTCCATCCCACAGGGATAAAGAGGCTTTCCATGCTGGCTCACTTATTGTGGCCAGATAGATGCCCTTGCTGGTGCCACCTGGTTGCCCAGTATCCTTGGTGGGGAAAGAGGATCTCAGCTCCTGTTGAGGATAGCACCTTTGTTGGCTACTTAGTATGGCTCCTGATTGATTCCCCTTGGATATGTTGCCAAACTTACCTGGTATTAATGGAAGGAATCCTGTTTGATATTGGGAAGAAATGAACTCTTTGGGATGCGTTCACTTTCTAGGGTGGGAATTAAATACTGGGCTTTGGGCCACCTTATTCTGATGGGTGGGGGGATGTAAGATGCCCTGCTGGCTATTAGGTTGTTTCTCAAGTCCTGAGTTCCCTAACTAGTCTGCTTTCCTCTTTGAACTTTCAGAAGCTTCTTTTTGTTATCTTCTTTGTTACTTCTAGGGTTTATAGTTGTACTTAGTGGGGAAAATCAGGGAAAAACAAGTCTATACTATCTTGTTCAGACTAGAAGTCCATGTCATAGCATTTTAATTATGGATATAAAAAGAGTCATACATTTTTAGTATATTTTAGCTGAATATAATCTATAAATGACAAAAATAATAGAAATATCAAAACAGTGAAAAATAACCAAGTTTGACCACAAGGTATTAGTATCACCTATTGTACTACACAGTTAAAAGAGAACTTACAAAAGCAACAAGTTCATAAAGTTGTAGTTTTAATATAAAATGACTTTTAAAGAAAATATAGTTTGATTATTTGCTTTAAAACTAGATTCATAGGATTCTAGAAAACAACATATTTCTGAGTAGATTTCATTTATGATTCAATGCTTTCAATTACAAATAATTTTTTTAGGCATGAATAATTCTACCCACAATTTTGATCATTGGTTTCAAAATATGATACAAGGGTAAATTCCAGAAAGGCTAGGTTTGGCCAGTTGAGCCCTCACCATTGATCAAGGCTTTAGATTCTTCAGGGTAGGGTCTCAAGGTTGACCAGTCTCAGGAGGCTGACTTACTTGGACCAAAACATAACTATAAAGGGGTACCACCAAAGAGATTTTTATGGAGATAGAATAATTCTGTTTCTTAACTTCAGTGGTGTTGACACAAACCTATACATGTAATAAAATTATATAGAATTATAAGTACCCATTGTACCAACGTTAACTTCCTTGTTTGGGGTAAACTGGGTGAAGAGGACATGGATGTTCTTTACTCTCTTCGCAAATTCTGCTGAATCTATAATTATTTCAAAATAAAATATTAAAAAATTGCTATAGTCTTCTTTTAATTTCTGGAAGGCAAGTAATTATTGCCATTTTTCTAAACTCTTAGATTATGTATGTATTGTTTGAAATTAACATTACAATTATTTTGTGATATCTTAGAAATGATAACAGATTTCATTGGCGTTATATTACATTGACAGGTTATTTGAGGGAGAGAATTGAAAACCATAATATTGTCCTCCCATCCTTGTCATTACTAGATGTAATGGACAATACCTCTGACCTTAGGGACATTGTAACTTTAATGCTGCAGGTACAGAATTCTGACAGAGAAAATGTGTTCAACTCAATTCCCTATGGAAAATGATATTTTCCTTTTAGCAAGAAAGGAGACTGTGGAATCAGGTAAGTCCAGAAAGTGTTAATAATAAACTAGTTAATATGCCAAGAAAGATAAAGCATCTTTATGAAATTAATGTTTGGTGAGATGAGATATCTTGGCTCTCCTGTGGGGATTTAATAAAATTCTCTTCATTGATAGTTTTTGCAAATCATACAATATTTCAGACAAATAAATAGATGGAATCTGTAATATCTTTAAAAATCTTAGCTTTTTGCTGTTTTTTTTCTTTATCTCTGTAATTCTCCACGCTCTAATTTTTAGATTAGTGTTTTAGTTACTTAAATATTTTGTGTCTTCTAAGTGAAGCATAGGATCTGAAAAGTATGAAAAATACTTGTTGAGTTTAATTTTAAGCAATAATCAAATTACCCCTGATTAAAACTATTTAGTGGTTAGAGAGAATCAAACCCACTCTTTTTACTATGGTCGATAATGTCCTATGGAATCTGGCCTCTGCCTACCTCAAGGATCTCATGCTGTTCTTCCTTTCATTCTACAAATATCTGCTGACTACCAGCTGCACTCCTCAAGGTCTACAGAGCATCCAAGAGCGAAAAGACAGGCACCATTATGTACCTGTTCTCTGGGAATGAGCATTCTAGCAGGGAGCGTTAAATATATCAAATCAATGAATGTCTGCTTTTCCATGCATTTATTCCTTTAAAAATTATTGAGGAATAAAAATAAACAAACCCCTTCCTTTGTTTCCACCTGATTGCTGTTTTTTATCTGCAGTCTTTTGAATAAAACAATTAGAGGAAATTATAACCAGAGAATTGCTGTTAGAATGATGTTAGTACAAACTTTTTCAGTCCTTACGTCACAACTTTCAAAGTTCAAGGAAGTCAAGATAGGCATAACATTTGCCATGTATCCACCACTTGGCCAAGGGAGTTTGGAGCATCTTGATTGACTATGCCACAAAGATCATTTCTAAGGTGGAAAGGATATTTCCCTACAGGAAAATCAGGGTGCTGTTTCTTCTGTTGTGGCTATTATGACAGTAATACTAAACGTATTTTTAGCACTAGTCTTCTGTGAAGCAGGTAGGACACACATTACAGTTTCAATTTTACAAGTGGAGAAACTGAAAACTTGGAAGCCTAAATGCACAAAGCCAAAGAGTAAATGACATAGCTAGACTTGAATGTATTTTAACCTCAAAACTATTACATGTTTCACTATCAGAGATTATTAAACTGAGGCTCAGAAAGGAGCTTTAAGGTGTTTATGAATCTCTTGAAATAATATGCAAAATGTTGTTTATGGGTTTGGATGTAATTTATTTTTGGGAGTGATCTGTGGATTTCATTAGATTTTTAAAAGGTTTATGACTCCCCCAGATTTTTTTAAATAATTAAGAAGTTTAGTAACTACTGCATACATATTTCATCTTTTGGGAGGAAGTAAAAAAAAAATATGAGTCCCCTACCACTATGCAGCTCACATGTTTCTCTTTCATGTTTGAGAAACTATGAAATATTAAAACTAAGTTACAAATGGACAATGTACGCCACCATTGACCACTACTTTGGGATTTACACTTAATATTTTCAGAGAAGCTGTCTCTCAGTAGTGTATCTGTAAAAGAAGGCTGCCTCCTTTGAGAGGCAATGATGAGCATCTACTCACTCACTTCAACCGTTCTTTGGATCTCCCTGTGAAATCACAAAGGAGTCAAATTTAGCCTCTACTCTTTTTAGTACTTGGCACAAGAGGGAGAACGTTGATAATTTGTTCACTACTGCATAGTAAAGAAACTTGGACCCGCTCATCTCCTAACTCCTGTATAGTTCCCTGAAGGGAGAGCTAAGTGCTAGAAGAGATTAACCCTAAAGTATGTATTTAAGTAATTAGGATGGGAAGAGGGACTGGAGACTTATCCCTCCATGAACGTGAACTACTTTAGGAAATATAAAAACTCAAGGATTTCCCAAGAAACCAAAACAAGGCATTTCATTTCAGCTCTAAAAGTAAAATTATAGGTATAACAGATGTGAAAGTGCTTTGAAAAAGTAGATAAAACACTAGAAAAATGTGAATATAATGGAAGCAATCCACCCTACCCTTGCCAAAATGCTACATTTCATTTTGTGTGCATAAAACTGGTAGCAACAAAATGCAGTATTGAATTAGAGTGTGTTAAGTAGGGATGATGTCAGTGATAAGTGTTATAACCAGGAATTAGCATATTTTGGTAAGATTACCTAAATTTATTTTTTCAGTGACTTTTTATTTTGGGTACTTAAGAATTATATTTTTCCCTTTGGAAACCAGAGATTAATATAGGTTAATTCTATTTGCATCTGGCTGAGTGTTCTAAGACTGCTCCTGTGGTTTAGAAATCAATCAGATGAATACACACAAAGCCTTTCTTTGCTGGCTGTATACTCATTTTTGACTTCTTACCCTTAGATAATAGCTAAAACTTCTTTCTCTGAGAAAAACAAAACGACTACTATTCCAGCTTCAGAATTCTTTTTTTCTTATTTTTGACATCTGTTGGATGATTCAGGAAAACAGGATTTCTCCATGTACTCACCTGTCATTTCCTAAGTATGTAATATATTATTAGTTTGAGGAACCTACATGTACAAGTCTCAAAACTGTCTTGCATACCTAAAGCATCATTCAGGAGCCAAAATTACTACAAAAATTGGAATTCACTTCCTGTCTTGCATGTATCAAATCACTTACAGGTATAACCAACTACTACATTTTATGGTCTTTTCCAAAAACCATTTATTATTATTCTGATTAACTGGGCCCCTTTCTCATTAGGTAAGAGTCTTTCTCTTAGCAGAAATCAAAGGAGTGAGCAAATACAGACTTCTCCTTTGTGGGAGAGAGGAGGAGGAAAGGCTGTGATTACTACATCTTAATATTTGTTGCATTCCAAGTGTCTTTATTGAAGATCTATTATGTATCAATAAACTTTTTTTTTTAAAGAAGCTCTGATACAAGGGAGGGCCCAGTTGATCTAGCAGCAGGTGAAAATCCTGTAGCAGTGGTTGTCAAAGTGTGGTTTCCAAACCAGCAGCATCAGCATCACCTAGTGACCTGTTAGAAATGCAAATTCTTGAGCTGCACTCCAGACCTCCTGAGGGTGGGATCCAGTAATCCCTGTTTTAACAAACTTTCCAGGTGATTCTGATGTCCAATAATGTTTGAGAACATCTACCGTGTTAAAAAGCCATTTTCCTTTTCCTTTTAAGATACCTGTACAAATGTTTTTAATGAGGCTAATTTAGTTTCATGTATCCTTTAACTTTTAATATCACAACTTTTGCTCAAATCAATATTCAACTTTATCTTATTGTGATTATATTTATATCATTCTCTTCTAAGCCATGTTCTAAGGTTATATTTCCTTTTTTTCCCTTTACTTTCCTAGAGCTAATTATTGCCTTTCATTTGTTCCATTTACAAGGTGCCATTAGTAATTCTTCGCAAACCATCTAACAGGATTGTAAAATTACTCTAAACACTCTTTTGCTCTTGTTCATATGTATCAACTTCTGCCCCCACCTGCACCCGGTGAGGCTCTCCTCCTGCAGTCCTTTAGCTGCTCCTGGCTTTGTTGTTTTCTAAGCCTTAGGCAGACTCTCAGGTGCCGGGGCTTTCCTTCGCCTTCTCCTCTATGTGGATATCATTTCTTCTGTAGCCATGATCTTCCTGTCTTGATTAATTCCTCTCTCCTTCTTGATAAGAGAGTACTACAAGTTACTATTTTTCAAAACTTGTTTATGGAAAATTCTTTTATTCTACTCTAGACTTCAGAGTTGGTGATTTTTTGTTGTTGGGGTTTTTTTTTTCCTTTTTAAAACAAAGCGCTAAAAAATGGTATCAAAGCTTTGTGTTTATGGTGGAACTTGTCCACTGATGAGTTTTGCTGTGAGGATCCAATCTAGCAGAAACCTAGTTGTGTTATTAGAGAACTCTCCAAAATCAATGCCTATTTGTCTTTTCTTATGAGCTCTTAAGTTTCGCCTCATAAAAATCTTTCAATGATTTATCTTGGGAAACAGTGAAAAAGGGTGACTTTATGCATGAGTGTCAACCATGGTCCCTGGAGCCAAGCAGCAGCAGGGACAAGACCTCTTGCCATTCAAGATGTAGACTTTAGCCAGCAGAAGAAAAGAAATAACCAAGATCAGAGCAGAATTAAATGAAATCGAGAACAAAAGAACAATATAGAAGGTTAATAAAATGAAAAGTTGGTTCTTTGAAAAGATAAACAAAATAGACAGGCCACTTGCCAGGTTGACCAGAAGCAGAAAGGAAAGGACTCTAATAAGCTCAATTAGAAATGAAAAAGGAGAAGTCACAACTGATACCATGGAAATACAAAACATCATCTTCAAATACTACAAAAGTCTCTATGCCCACAAACATGAAAACGTGGAGGAAATAGACAAATTCTTAGAAACATACTACCTCCCCAGGCTCAACCAGGAAGAAACAGAATTTCTAAACAGACCAATATCAAGCACTGAAATTGAAGCAGTAATAAAAAAATCTTCCCACAAAAAAAAAAGTCCCGGACCAGATGGGTTCACACCTGAATTCTACCAAGCCTACAAAGAAGAACTGGTGCCTATACTGCAGAAATTATTTGAAAATATCCAGAAGGATGGAATCCTCCCAAACTCATTCTACGAAGCCAATATCACCTTGATACCAAAGCTAGGAAAGGACACGACAAAAAAAGAAAACTACAGACCAATATCCCTTATGAATATACATACAAAAATTCTCAATAAAATCCTTGCAAAGCGAATTCAAATGTATATCAAAAAAATAATTCATCACGATCAGGTGGGCTTTATTCCCGAGATGCAGGGATGGTTCAACATATGCAAATCTATAAATGTAATTCACCATATAAATAAAAGCAAGAACAAAGATTATATCATCCTTTCAATAGATGCCAAAAAGGCTTTTGACAAAATCCAGCATCCTTTTATGATAAGAACTCTAACAATATAGGCATAGATGGCTCACACCTCGAAACTACTAAAGCCATATACGATAAACCCACAGCCAATATCATACTGAATGGGGAAAAATTGAAAGCATTCCCCCTTAAAACTGGAACCAGACAAGGGTGCCCACTATCTCCACTTCTTTTCAACATAGTGCTGGAAGTCCTGGCCACAGCAATTAGACAAGACAGAGGAATCAGGGGCGTCCAGATGGGGGCAGAAGGGGTCAAACTTTCACTATTCACAGACGATATGATATTATACACAGAAAACCCCAAAGATTCAACCAAGAGATTACTGGAATTGATAAATGAATTCAGCAAAGTCTCAGGATACAAAATTAATACACACAAATCCATAGCCTTCATATATGCTAATAACAATCAAGCCAAGAAACAAATTAAAGATGCAATAACTTTCACAATGGCACCAAAGAAAATTAAATATTTAGGAACATATCTAACTAAGGAGGTCAAAGACCTATATAGAGAGAATTACGAAACACTGAGAAAAGAAATTGCAGAGGATGTAAATAGATGGAAAGCCCTACCATGCTCTTGGATAGGCAGAGTCAACATAGTAAAAATGGCTTTGCTACCTAAATTGATTTACAGAATCAATGCAGTCCCTATCAAAATACCAACATCATTTTTTGCCAATCTAGAAAAAATAATTCTACGCTTCGTGTGGAACCAGAGAAGACCCCGTCTAGCCAAAGCAATCTTAAGCAAAAAGAACAAATTGGGAGGCATCTGTCTACCAGACTTCAAACTATACTACAAGGCTATAGTAGCCAAAACTGCATGGTATTGGCACAAGAACAGAGACGTAGACCAATGGAACAGGACTGAGAACCCAAATATAAAACCAACCTCATACAGTCACCTGATCTTTGACAAATTCCAGAAAAACGTACACTGGGGAAAAGATTCCCTATTCAACAAATGGTGCTGGGAAAACTGGATGGCCATATGTAGAAGACTGAAAGTGGACCCACACCTCTCACAAAAATAAACTCACAATGGATAACAGATCTAAACCTAAGACATGAAACCATAAGAATTCTCGAAGAAAACATTGGAAAAACTCTTATGGACATTGGCCTAGGCAAAGAATTTATGAAGAAGACCCCCAAAGCAATCACAGCAACAACAAAAATAAATACGTGGGACCTGATCAAATTAAAAAGCTTCTGCACAGCCAAGGAAACTATCACTAGAGTGAAAAGACAACCTACAGAATGGGAGAAAATATTTGCATGCTACACCTCTGATAAAGGGCTGATAACCAGAATCTATACAGAACTTAGGAAAATCAACAAGAAAAAATCAAACAACCCTATTAAAAAATGGGCAAAGGACATGAACAGAAACTTTTCAAAAGAAGACAGAATAATGGCCAGCAAACGTATAAAAAAGTGCTCAACGTCTCTAATCATCAGGGAAATGCAAATCACTGAATGGATGCGGGGAGCACAGTTTGGGGGATGACTACGATTGTGGCTCTGACATGGGCAGTGCAGGGGGAATGTGTATGGCCAAAGTGTTGTCCCCTATGATATTCTGAAATTAAAAAAAAAAAAAAAAGATGTAGACTTTCACTTTTCGGTACTACGCCTTTCCCAGATCTCTACTGGCTCAAGATTCCTTAAATCTGGAGCTGCTCTTGTTCAGTTTATCTGCAGAAGAAACTTTCTGTAGTTTCTGTAATTGCCTGGCTGTGCAGAATCTAAGGCTCCTTATAGAGACATTTAAATAATCCCTCTCTTTTCAGCCCCACACCTCACAGAAAATGTCAGAGATAAATGATCCCTCTAATTCTTGAGATTTTCTGGAATTCTGCATCATGATTAGGCTTGCCTCTTATTGGAGTTCTCCTTGTAGTGACTTGGTATTCAACTCCCTCCTCTCTGCAAACATTGCTAAGTACACGGCTGACTGAGATGTGGCATGAGAAGAACAGGTGCATGAGGTATTAAGAAGGAAAGACTGACAGACTGTGATGACTGGATGACAGGATGGAGGGATAAAAGAGGTCAGACGAACACCAGTTTTCTGACTTGGTTAAGTGACTGTTTCTCAGCGAATGGTGTTGAAATTTATTGAGCTGGATAATACAAGAGAAAGAGCGGTTTTAGGGTTCAAAGTAATGATGCACTCAGTATACAATATGTTGATTTTGTGGTGTTTGTAATTCTTTTGAGTGAAGATATTCAATTGTGAGATATATAAACTGTTTGGGTTGATTTGTGCTGGGATATGCACAAGGTCTGGGATATACTAACAAATTGATGCCACGTTGTATATATTGGAGTCACCAAAATGAGTTGTGGTATGAATTAAAAAGAGCAGAGGATGGAACCCTGGGAAACAATATTTAAGGGGCAGTGGAAGAAACTGCTATAAGGAAGACAGTGTTAGTTTGGGTCTTTCAAGAAGCAGACTGGATAACATACTTGAGATTTCCTGGGGAAACATGTGTGAAGAATAAAAGGAAGAGCGAGAAGGACACACCAAGATATGAATGTGACACCTATGAAAGGGGAGAAAGAAAAAAGAATTGGGTAGGAAGAGTCTTATACTGCAGTCTTATACTCAAAAATTTCTATCTTACTTTCTTTGGAAATTTTGAAGTTATTACATGGTTTTGTTGTGCCTTTGGACTTACTTTAGAAACTTGAAAAAATGGGTCCATATTTCATAATCCCTACCTAGATGCATATGATTTTCAACCAGTGGTTCAAAAACAGAGCTTCATTTTCAGAAGGACTTTGGAGTGTGTGCGTCACATACACACACAGTATAGAAATGGAATTTTAAAAAGGCAAGGAGAGGGATGAAAAATCCCTCTTTATTGCAGCACACTTCTGCATCTGTGAAGCTGAATGATGCCTTCCCTGATGATCTCCCTCATGACTTTAGAGGATTGCTCTGTATAAAAAGGGAGACAGATCATGGGTATATGGGGAGAGTCAAGGAAGGAAACAAGAGCTGTGATGACTGAGTCCTGAAGCAGAAAAAAAGACAGGCAATAAAGAGAGTAAAACTGTCAATTCTGTGAGGGTAGGCATTTTGTCTGTTTTTGGGCTTTGTTTTATCATCAGCAAAGTGCCAGTCTATTGGCATAAATCAACAATTTGCAATTCTGATGTTTGGAATTAAATGTTTTTTTCCTCAAATTAATTTGTTTTAAATCTACTTTCTGCAACCAGCTCAGACTGTAAAGAACAGGAGAGCACTGATTTCTTTAGTTTACCCCACTGAGTTTAGCTATGTTTTAGATATCCATGGGTGTTCAAGAGCTACGGGATGAATTGAACTGTCTCACAGTTTTAAAGTAATTTAACCTCAGAGATGTTAAGTTTCTTTAATGTGATCACTATTAGCCCCTTTTGTATCTGGATGACCAAAATCCAGTTCTGGCTTGGGGAGAAAGTCTTTCTTCTTCATTTCTCAGTGCCTAATAGTTTGGACATTTTTCTTTACAACTCTAAATGAAAGGGAGGTGGCCTAGTAAAATGTTGTTAAAATCAAAACTTCTTCATTTTGTATTTGATTGAAAATACCACCCAACCAGGCCTAATGGATTCTTACATATGAAGTATTTTTTTATTTAAAAAAAATTCACTAACAGGATAAAAGTGGGTCCCCACACCCACAACCGTAAGGCATCTTGTTGGCATCAGATCTGTTCTTAAAATCACTGATTTAACAGAATCATACATAATTTTTTTACAAAAATTCAGAATATGTTGGTTTTTTAAAACAGGAAGAATTGTGTGATTAATATCTAAAAAGAGAATACCTTAAAAGTATAACTCTTCAATAATTTCCATTTCTATTTCTCTAAGAACAACTAAAATACACACACATACACACACGTGTATATATAATAGAGAAATACTATATGGCATATAAATATGTATACAAATGTACATAAACATGTTGTGATGGTTAATTTTATGCACCCACGAGGTGCCTATATATTTGGTTAAACATTATTCTAGGTGTATCTTTGAGGGTGTTTTTGGATGAGATTAACATTTGAATCTGTAGACTGAGAAAGCATATTTCACTCCCAAAGGTAAGTGGGCTTCATCCAATCTGTCAAAGGCCCGAATAGAACAAAAAGGGAATAAGAAATAATCCCCTCTTTCTGCCTGTCTACAAGCTGGGACATTGGTCTTCTGTCTTCGGACTTGAGCTTGAACTGGAACTCACACCATCAGCTATCCTGGTTCTCAGGCTTTTGGATTTGAATTAGAACTATACCATTGGCTCTCCTGGGTCTACAGCTTGCTAACGGCAGATCTTGGGACTTCCCAGCAATCAGAATCCACATTAGCCAATTCATATTGGTTCTGTTTCTCTGGAGAACCCTGACTAACAAACACACACATGCATACACACACACACGTGCATGTACACACGTGCACATATGGCATAAAATAGTAATAAACTTCTCACTGCAGAGCAGAATTTTGAATCTTTTAAAATACGGTTATACATGTAGATTGTCTTTAGCTTCTTTTTATTTTTGGTACAGGCAAAGCTTCTAAATCTTGAAGTTGAAAATTATTTTGGTTACAATTATGAAACATGAAATTAGAGTGCTTTAAGTGACCTATGTGCTGATAACAATTGAAGTCATTAAGCTTCAGTGAGTTTATTAAAATGTTTACTGATCAGGGTGATTTTGTTTTGAGCTGAATTCAGGTATATCTCTAGGGGTGGTATCAGTAATCCATCTGAATTTTCGATTACTGCTAATGCTGAAAAAAAGTAAGAAAAAGGTAATTAAAATTATAATTAAACCAACACTGAGAAATACCTTGAGAGAGGAGAAGTTTATAATTTCATTCAAAAGTTTTCTTTTTAGAGAGGCTTTCATATTTTCAAAGATAAAATAATATTATTTATTGTACATTTCATTATGATGTCTACTTCCTGTAGACATTTCCACGGTCATCAAATTGAACATGCAGGTTTGAGTTATTTCTAGACTTCTACTATATTAAATAAAAAAGGGAAGCTACAAAGGGGAGTGCATAGTACAACCCCTTTTATGTGGCAAAACTTGATACTGCTGTTAATGTGGATACATAGAACTATATATTTCTATATAAATACATGGAGAAATAAAATATTAAAATTTAGTTAATAGTTGTTAATCCTGAGATAGAAGTTTGTAGGAGGTTATGGAAACCTTTCAAATTTCATGTTGTATCTTTCTATATTCTAATTTTTTTGACCATGTGTCTCATTGCTTTTATTTAAATAAAATCAGCAAGGACTCTAAGTCATTCTTGGGGTTCATCTTTACAATATTTCTTTTAAGATAGAGAAGAATGGTTTCTAAAATAATTGAAAAAGAATCTCTCCTTTTAAAAACAATATTCTAATTGTTTACCTAAATATTTTTGAATTGTTATTATTTTTCCCTTAAGCTGGTTGTAACAAAGCTTATATGTAGGGAGTTTGAAAGACCTCTCACTGGGGGAAATAGGAGTAATGTTTGAGAAGGAGAACAGTTAAAAGAGAGGGCCTTGACAGATTTAGGGAGGTGTAACAGAGGTACAAAGAGAGAAGAATGCTTCTAGAATAATGTGGAAAGTTCCTCCTCCCCCAAACCCCAGAAGACACTAAGAATGGACAACAGGTGAGTTGGTAACTCTGAGGAAAATGAGGGTTGAGGATGTATCATATGTTTTTCTCAGATGGGTGGCAGTTGAGCTCTTGAGTGGAGGCTGGAGATCTGTCATATCAGAGAAAGTAGAAAATTTAGTCAAGCCCCTCCAAAGATCATGAGAAAGTCAAACTGATACTTAAAGAAGGAATTGTGTGTGTCTAAACATGGTGGATTAAATACCTAGATCTCTACTCTTTTTTAAGACACCATTAAAATTCTAGTAATGTGGAGGGAAAGGTAGAAATCCTTCAGAATGAGGAGATAAGAGCAGATAAGAGATGGAAACTTTTTAAAAGCAAGAAAGTAGATGTAAGTTTGCAGAGAGGAGAAAGTTGAATCCCAAGTGAATGCAAAGAGGCTTCCAATGAGAAGCAAGCCTATTTGTGATGCAGACTCTAAAAATCTCAAGAATTAGAGGCACCATTTAACTCTGACAGCCTGTGTAAGGTGTGGGGCTGAAAGCAGGGGGTTGTTTGTATGTCTGCATAAGGAGAATATTAGATCCTGCTCAACCAGTCAACTGCAGGGGGCCCGGCAAGTGTTTAAATCATACCAATATCCGAGCCCCATGCCTAGAAATTCCGATTTAAGTTAGTCTGGATGGCACCTAGGTATATATATTTTGTAAAAGCTCCTGAGATGATTTTGACATACATACAGGGGTGAGAACTGCTCTTATACATGTTGAACATTGTTCAGAAAAGCAAACAGGCTATGATTTAGTGGCCTTACCCAAGATTTCCTAGCTAATAGAACTAAGCAGGGATGAGAAGCGGTTCACTCTCTCTAGGATTTCTTTTCATTGGCCATCCTGCCTCCAGTCCTGCCTATTAGAGGTAGTGTGCTTACTCTCAGCTAATTATGGCAAGTGAGTCTCCAGACAATTCAGCCAGAACACTAGAAGAAAATGATTTAGTAGGTCAGAAATTTTTAATATATTAAGAAAAATAATCACTTTTATGCACTACTGAATTACAATCTTCAAAATATTTTTTCTTTTGTTTACACATACCTCTGTGCCCCATGAGAAAAATAGTACAAAAGAAAGAAACAAGTGTGTCGGTCAAGGAGTTAGATGCCCTTTAGTGTTGCTTTTAACACCCAGATCACTGCATTTAAAATTAGGAATGCAGGGTTTTCATGCCATGCATTTTCATGTCATTATGTTTTCATGCCACGAGAACAATTTTGATATAAAACAATATTGCTCTGAAAATAGAGTGCTGTCCCTTGGAATGAAGGCAAATGAGGATTTAGAACCCTTGCAGGTTGTACTGTCAGTACTAATTTGAGTGCTAAAGTTCTATTTGCAAACCTAAGTAAACAGGAATGTAGACAGCTTGAACAAGATGAAATTGTGATATCGCCCAAAGGAACAAGCTGATCAGGGAGAGCTCAGCATGCATTTGAATCAAGAGCATCTGCAACAACTTTAACTCTGCTTCCTGTAATGTGGGCTGTGCTGTGACAAGGGAGGCTTAACCCGTGACACCTGGGATGGAGGGCAGAGAGCCATACACTAGACATTCTGATAGCCTCTCCAGATTTTTGCAGTACATAGGGGCTTGTGCTAGACAATGACTACATTCAATTCTTCTGCAGCTGTCGGTTATGGTGGGCTCTGGCAAACTCCAGTTCCTAACTCATCAGATGCAATAAATATTTATTGCATGTTTAGTGAGCATGTGGTAGCAAAACTGAATTTGTACTAGAGTACAAAAACTCTTCCGATTTAGACAATGCAAATTAAAGGCACATGACAGAATACTTCCCTAAAGAAATGATAAATAGTTGCTTATATGATCAAAAGCCTCAAAGCCTAATAGCACCCAGGGCCTTTGTGATTGAAGAAAAACCTACTGAAGCCAGAGGAAAAAAGATTCCTTTTTAAGTGACGATTGTGGTCTTTTATAAATCCAGCAGTGCTGTCCCAGTTAACTAGGGCTCTCTGCTTGAGTGGACAGCCTAACTCAGGTGGCAAAGTGTTGTTTGGACTCATAAGGTTTCAGTTTTATAGAAACCACCTGAAAATGGTTAATGAGTCAGGGCACAGAGATAGGAGGAAGAGATATGCCTTCCTACATGAGCAAGGTTTGGCTTCCAGGGATATCAAACATTGTTTCAACAAAGTACTGATCCAGGAGAGTTAATCAAGTTGAAGACTAAGATTCAGACTAAGTATCCAAACTCCCTTAGGGCAATGGAAGTGAAGCCATCATACACAAACATAGGCAAGAGCTAAATGAAAATCCTCCTCTCTTTTAAGGGATTTCAAGTCTCTTTTCTCTTTGGTTATAAAATGTAGTCTGTGTCTAGAGCTATGTGGCATACAAAATAATTTTTCCCACTAACTAAAAATGACCTCTCACTGTTGGACTATACTTGCTATGAAGAAAGAGAATTTGCTTTGGTAAATATGTTTTCATTATATCTTGATCACCCATGGCAAACTGAAAACATGAACAAAGAAAGAATCGTTTTCCTAAGAAAGGACATTGGGTTGGAAAGGAATGAATGAAAACTAGTCCCAGAATAATGATTCTTTAATTTTTAATTTTCAAAATCTCTCAATTTTGTGTGTGTGTGTATGCACACTCACTTGTATACATGCAAGTTTTCTTAATGTCTGTTGTACAAAAATAGACAAATAAGAGGATCTAGTTGCAGGGCAGCAACGAACACAAACTGAATGGAAGGCGCCCTTCTGGGCAAATTAGAAAAAGAGGTACTTCTTTCTCCAGGCTGACCGCAGCTCAGGTACAGGGCTTGTGCCTTGCTGATTTCAACCCTCATCATACCACTGCCAGGTGCTTTTGTATAGGGTACAACCTGCATCATCATGCTGGTTTACCATGCTGGACAGAAAATGCATGGATCCTTTTCTTCTTGATGTTGAGAACAAAAAAAAGAATTAAAAAAACACACTGAATTCACTCAGGTCAATATAATAGAGTAACGAGATCTAACTAGCTCACTGAAGCAATGCTTTAGGTAACGACTTTCTGGACAGAGGATGCAAATGTGTCATGACCCAATATATTAGCTAAGACTAGAAGTGAATTTAATTTGAAATATTGCAAGATATATACTTTAATGCCTGATATCAATGAATTGCACATGTATATTGATCGACTACAAAGCTTGAAAAATCTTATATTTAGGAGATAATTTCCTATGAAAAGTTTTAACAAGTTGTTTATAGGCTAAACTTCTAATCTTAAAAATTGAGTAAAGATATCTGCCTATTGTCATTTATGTTTTCTTTTCTTTATTACTAGTCCATAGCTCTGGTTTCCCTTTAGCATACTGACTCACACTTCGAAAAAATATCTGATGATTGAAAAGTACAGCTAATTTCAAGTCAAAAGTGAAAACAATGGTAATTCACTTTTCATTGTGTATTTTTTCCCTTATCCTGTAAGAATCACTGTACTGGAAGAGGTCAAAATACCTTGCTATTTTTTTCTCTTTTATGCAAGATTATACCCCACTTGGCTGGATTTTCTTTTTCCATTTTAAAGATAAATCAGTTAAAGGATTTATCTTTCTTTATATACCATATAAACCTAAGAAATATATTCCATGAAAATCCATATCATTGATAAATTAGCTGGTTAGACATGCATATACACTATGATGTCTATATTGTTGTACTAGAACTCCTTAGTTTCCTTAAATATAATTACATCTTTAAGCAATAAAACATTATTCCTTTCAGTTCCAAAGTTTAATTTTTATGTTTTTTCCAAAAGGGCTAATGCTGAAATTAACCTGTATGCCTTTACAATACAATTTTTACTTTTTATTAGCATAACAAACATTTCTTCATCAATAGAACAATTAGTTTCATAAGCATCCTTACATAAAACAGAAAGTATACTTTTATTGAGTTTGATAAAACGTCTGATCCATTTGTTTCCCTGTTCTCTTTTGACTAATGAGCAAAAATGAGCTTTGTACTTTAGTCTCAAAATGAAAAGCAATTGCTTTACATAAATAGCACCTCCTATTTGTATATATACATTTTCAGAGTTAACTTCGTAGATTTCCTGGGATTAATTCTCTCTCAAGATGGAAGGGTGGGAGGGAGGGAGGGAGGAAGGGAGAGGAGAGAGCATTCAACAACACCCAATGTTTTCCTTAGTTTTTGGATGAAGATCTTTCTTTTGCTCAATTCTGACGATCAGAATTCTAATCTTCTGACGAAACTGACTTCTTTTTTCTTCTCGCCCAACACATTTATATTCTAAAATTAGAATATAATTAATGTATGTCTATTTCAAAGCATGTCATTTAAGCAGTGCAATTATTTGTAATTTTCAGAAACTGGAAGGTGCTTATGTAAGGTTCTTCTGGGGCAGAAGCCTTCACCTGGAAAAGTAGGAGTCACAGCCAGCTGGGGCAGTACCGGGCACCCAGGGTGTTCAGTGTGATGCTGCACATGCCCTCCCCTGTTCTCATTGTGACTTTACATGTTCTCAGGCTTCCATGGGGCCAGGTGCCCTGACTTCTGCACCCCGACATTGAGATAGTGCAGCGCATTCTAAGTTTGACCCACTTCAGTGTCCTGGCCTTGAATATGTGTATGCTGTTTAAAACAATGGTAATTCACTTTTAATTTCCACATCGCTTGGTTTTTAATCCTCATGGAAGTCTAATCTTCTTCTCAGGAAGGCCCTCTTTATCCAGTCTCAGGTCTATTCTACCACACTTTAGAAATGTCCATTTCTGAATTTAGAAACTTGTTTCTAGTGGAACCAGCAAAGCCTGGAATAGACGTGATATTTACTTCAACCATGTAGGGGAAACGCAAAAATAACTTGTGGTGATCTATCAAGATCTTTTATTTGACAAATGCTTAGCATGCATCAGACTCTCTCCTAGGAATTGTCCCATATTAAAGAGAAGTAGTAAGATATTTTATTCCAATTTTCAAAACCAGGTAAGGTAAGATAGAAGTCATACAAAATTAAGATCAAATGTAGTATGTGACAAATGGTATAAGAAAGCAGAACCGGGAACATAATTGGATTTCTTCCTTTTCTGAGAAGAAAAGGAAATATGATTTCTTTTCCCATATTATTTCCCCAAAAGCATCAAGGTTCAAAATCTTTGAGAAACCAGGAATGAAGATATTTCTCCATCTGAAATTAATACTAACGAAAAGTGGTTTTGTTCATTTGTTTTTTTCTCTTGTTCTCCTTCTTCCCACAGTATGTTTTTCAGACACACGTGGAAGTCCAAGTGTAGCACCCAATCGTAGTTAAACAATTATTGACAAATGATGAAACAACGTCTAAAAAGAAAGCAGGTCGTGAAACTGGGGGAAGGTGCCGTCATCTCCAGGCTTGATGTACTTGGTCCTCTGTGCTTCTCTCCAGCAACTTCTCCTTTGTCATGGAAAAGCGTAAGAAACAGAACAGGGTAATACCTGGGTGAGGAGTTAGATAAATGGATCTGCGAAAACAAAACAAAAATAGAATAGAATCAGGCATCGCCATTTTTATGAAATTGACTATTGTTTTGCTTCTTGAATTTGCTTGGCTTTTTTCTCCTTTCAGTATTTACGAAAGTTCCCACAGAAATTTTGAGCCTGAGCCCTCTCATCTTAAACAGAGGGCAGCATACCTGGGGCGTGTGGCTAGGAACATGCCAGTGGTGTTCAAGGTGAGAAAAACCAACGGAGATATCAACTATGACACAGAGGGTAGACCAGAGGCTTTTAGGACGTGGGTTCCAATTTATCTGGCTGCATGTGTTTTGGCAGTTTTGTTTTGTTTTGTTTTTTACTTTTAGCATCAGTGTTTCTTTCCAATAAAGTAATCCCTAGGGAAAAACTCAAGAACAGCATTATTCTGAGATTTCAGCAATTTGCTTCATTCTGAATTTACAATAAGAAGGAAGTGACATTGATATCTGTTTGTTTTCATGGGGTATTGTGAGCAACGCTAGAGTATTTGAGAATAGACAATTATCATTGGTAAATATAAGTAACCATGAGTTACTCTAGAATTTAAGACACTTCTGACTTAATCTCTTTTTATTCTTTCTTATTTTGATCCATTAATTTGTTTTAATTCAAAGACATTTCTGCCATTCTTTTTTCAAAATAATGTTTTTGTGTTTAGAAAAATCACTTGCTTCATAAACATTTTATGAGGATAGACTATAAACAGAACTTAATTATAAAAATCATTGGACTGATTTGTATTGTAGTTGGTTAGTGATGCCATACCACATACCATGTAATATTGGTTCTACAATTGGATTTTTAGGAAAGGAAAAAAATATATTTTTATTTTGTAAATTGTAGCTCAAAGACAAAGCACAAAAATATTGTGGAACTTTCTCAGATAAAGGAATCAAACATACCAAAATGAAAGGATTAATAACTACTTTCTGATAAGTTTGACAAATCAAATGGTCTCCATAATTGAAAATAAATATATATATAAAATTTTAAACTATTTTAAAATAAAATTCCTTTGATAATTCCTTTTGTTTGAAAAAGTAACCAAATTATATCTGCCATGATAGAATCTTTACATTGATAATTGTATTTATTTCTCCTGCTATTAGAAAAAGTGGTTTGATATATGAAGGCACTTTTATATATATATATATATGTATATAGATGTATATATATGTAGGCACTTATATATGTAGAAAAGCACATTCCAAATTTTTCTCATGGATAAAATGTTTTTGATAGTTCTCTGTACTGGACAATTAAAGAACAAACCATCCTCCTATACTTTACTAAAAAATGCTAAACAACACATTTTTGAACCTCTATATAGTTAGCCACTGTATTTCCCCAAAGAACACTATTTTCTCAATGTTATTTATGTTTTCACATCAACATGGGTGCTTCTTACATTTCTAGAAAATATTGATCATCTTTAGTAAAATAAGTTTCCCAGTGGTAATAAATGACTTATGAATATGGTAAAGAAAGTTCATTGATTTCAAATCCAATAACCTCACATGTGCAGACAGAAGTCTTTATGAATCCTATTTATTTATAGGTTTCTATTAAGTGGCTCAGCTCATAGGACTCAAGGTACTGGTTTATCATTATGATTGTGCCTTTGAAGCCAATAATAAAAATACCAAGAGCAGATTATGAATAAAATCAGTTTTACTTAGGCCCACATTCATATAACCACACTATTCCATTAAAATAATTGTTTCCTTCAAATTTCAATGAAACTTTCCTTCTTTGGTGTTTTCATGCATGTGATAAGTCATTTTTCCTAGAGCTTTGTTTCACCATACACTTATTTAAATTAGTCTCATTTTATTCAGTACCCATTTTTAAAAATTAAAAACAAAACCAAACCACAAAACGATGCCCTTAGAAACTATAACATTCTCTGAAACCCTTTGAAGAGTGACATTCATTTATAATAATGTTCAATAGCATTTGAATTAACTAATTGAGAAGCAGTTTCTGTTGTAATACATTTAAAAGTATATGACTTTTTTTAATAAAAAGTTCAGTTGTCTACATAATGTTTCATAATCTAAATAATTAGTGTGGGTGTGTATAATTTAGGTACTGCAGTGTAACTACCAAAAAGATCCACTAAACAGTGAGTTCATTTCTCCAAAGATTCAACTGACTGGCAAATTAGGGACCAGGAAAATAAATGGCCCCTGTTGCGCCCTAATTGTCTATTAGTCCTCTTGCCAATGAAGTCCAGCTGGAGTGTTCTTAGGGTGATTGAATGTGACTCTTGGGGTATATCTGTTAAGGCAAAGGAAAATTCCAACCCAAATAATTGACAGTGGGATTTCTCCTTACTTCTTTTCCTTCTTTTCTGTTCCCATCTTTTCAGATTTAGCACTCAGGTTGACTGCTTTCTCTGAAAATTGATGCTTTGCTTATTCCTCTGTTGCCTTTCCTTTGCTGACATAATTCTTCACCTATGGGGTGATAAAACCCACACATTCAGACTTCTGTGCAGCACTGACAATGAGGTGGATGTAATCTGTAGTCCAGGTGGGGTCTGTATTCGGATGTGAATCTCAACTGAACTGCAAGGAGACATTTCTGTCAGTGACACCGTTAATACAAAAGATGTAACATGTTGCAATCAGCTGTTTTACAGAGAAGAAACATATTTATTTGACTAATAAATATTTATGTGCTAATATTGAAGAGTTGATGTTAATAGAACTGTTGTATGTGAAATGTCTCAACCAAATTGTGGAGTTTTTAAAAACATAATTATAAATCCAGACAGCTCTATAAAAATATACAAAGTATGAAGAGACTATACCATTAGACGAAAACTAAAAGACAGGCCCTGTGTTATAAACACATATCCTATCATGCTGAGCATAAACAGGACATGAGGTGTAAAGAGAATTTATATCAAACTTATTTTGACTTGAGTATCAGCTAACCAGTTCTTTGAGAAGGACTATACTGCCAAGTGAAACTTCTACATTGGTGTCAGCAAGTATCTGGCAGGATCAGTCCCTAGTTCTGAGCTAATGGGGGACATGGCTAATCAATCATGGCACTTTCTTGCTGAGTCCAGATTCAGCCTTAGGTATCTTTGTGATCCCAAATCCATTACTTTGTATAATAGCTGCCTGAAGAATTGTGCTGCGAAAGACTGTATTGCAACGCCAGTTTGGGGCAGCTCTTCTGGGTTGCAACAGTTGAAAAGAACTGATATAAAACAAAATCGCTCACAGTATATACAAATAATTCAATTTAAATGTTTTGTTCATTTAAAGGCAACAATTCACACATTCCAATGTACCAATCATAGCTTTCAAAGTTCCAACTACCAATGGTAAAGAGATTAAAATGTTTCTTGCTTGTCCTCCACTCCTCTTGCCTTCTTTTCACAGTCAAACCTTCTAAAACAAGTAGCTTATTTTTATTATCTATATTATATCACCTGTAACTCCTTAACTTTCTCTTATTTGGCTTCCATCCTTACCATTCTACTGAACCTTCACTTAATTTGACAATTATTTCCATGTAATTAAATCCAACAAACAAATTTTAATCTTTATTTTTCTTGATTTCCAAGCAGCCTTCGATACTACTGATCATTTCTTCCTTCAAACCTTCTCTCCTTAATATCCATTCTAGCACAGACACGTGGGTTTCTTTTTCTTTCTTTGTCCTCCTCAGTCTCTTTTTTTTTTTTGTGCCTTCCTAAGTCTGTAACCAATTTTTAACTGTTGTTTTTTTAGGGCTTTGAGCTAAGTTCTTTTTTCTTTTCCCTTTTTATGTTCTTCCCTGAGTGAACTCACGTCCTCCCATGTCTTAAATCGTCTTCTATGTACCTATGACCCCTCAACTCTGTATTTGCAGCACAAACATCTCTCCTGGGCTCCAGGGCTATTTTTCCAGATGCCCTACTTGGCATCTCTACTTGGTTTTTGACAAACCAAGTCAAAACTGAATGCTTTACATTCCTTATAGAGCTCCTGATGCTTCTACAGTGTACCCTATCTCAACAAATGTCCCCACCCTTTACCCTGTTGCTCAAGCCAGAAATGGTGAAGTCTTTTGACTGGTTTATTCCCATTTATCACCACCCTTTTAATCTATTCTGCCCATTCTACCCTCCCAGTATTTTTTAAATCAGTCCATTTCTCTCGATTCCCACTACCACTAGTTGAATTACTCTTCCTATTTCTACCCTTGTCCGATACAAACCATTCTTCTTACTACCACCAGAGTGATTACTGTAAAACTCATATGCCACATCATCATTTAAAATCCTATTATAATTCCTTTTTGCCACTTACATTAAATCTAAAATCTTCACAGAATTCTCCCTGGCCTGGCTCCTCTCTAGATTCCTAGCTACAAGATTCAGTTCATTTTCTTCTGCACTACAGCAATAACGGGCTTGTCTCTGTTCCTTAAACGAGCTTCATTGTCTTGCCTGAGCAACTTCACACATTTTATTCCTTTATCTTGGTACAGCTTTCATCCCTCCATTATTTAGGTAACTCTTACTATCTTTCAGGATCCAGATTACACGTTTATTCTTCAAGGAGGTCTTCTCTGAATACCCAGGTTGAGTCAGTTACTTCTATTTTATTTCTACAACACTCACTACTTGCCTTTTTGAAACTATTACCACACTGTACTTTTTGTTAATTCCATAAGGGCAAGTTTCATTCATATTTGTCTAGTTCTTGGCTACATGTTCAGCATGGGCACTTCAGAAATATTTTGGAAATACTGCTAGTTCTGGGAATGTTATAAAGGAATTTAAAAATACATTTTTCCTTCTTAACAGTACCACTTTTCCTTTGGAGGAATTGTCTCTCTTCCATGGGACACAATCCAGTGGGACCATAAGTCAGGGCCCTGCCCTCCCCCCATCCAAGGTCTGGGGTGAGATTAAATTTGGATGATTGGTTGATCCCTCCTTGGAAATTCAATGTTGATCAGGGTGCCCACCACAAAGTGGAACATGAGAGTTAGTGCCTTTCCAACGCAGACACCATGACTGCTACTGAAGTTCCTGCCTCTCAGCTCCAATGAGCTACTTTGGTGCCTTCCCATTTCCGATACTGTTACTCCCACCCTGATGTTAATTCTCTGGGCTCTATATTTGTAATGAACTTTCTTTTTCTTAAATTAACCGTAGATTTTTGTTGTTGTTGTTTGTTTACAAAAAAAGAACCCTCCTTAACAGCTTTTACTTTTTCCTTTTCTTTTAGAGTGTCAAAAACATATCGTGATTTGTTCAGGATTGTGGATTATAGGCCTGGGTTTGTAGACTTTTTCTGTAGCTGGTATTTTAAACTGATAACTCTCAGCCTATAATCCCTAAGCATTATGTAATGCTTAGCTGTTATATAATTTTTAAGTAATTGTATTTTAGTCAATCCTATATTTACTTATTCACTTACGTATTTTCCCTCATGAATGTTTATCACTATGTATCAGATATTGACTAGATACTAGAAATACAAAGATGAAAACACATCCTTTTGTTTAAAATTACTAGTGATAAGATATACTAACAAATTATTTCAATATCTTGAAATGTGATAAATGCTACAAAAGAGATGATGTACAAAGTAAGTATGATATAAGCAATGGAGGACTAAGTTTCTACGACTGTACCTTGGTATAATGGAAGGCTCCTCAAAGGAGGGTCAATTAAGTTGTAAATAAGAATGGTTGTAGCTCTGACTCAGGTGATGCAAAGGCAATATATGTAACCTAAATGTTGTACCCCCGTAATATTCTGAAATTAAAAAAAAAAGAAGGGAAGGAGCATGTTATGTTTGTGAGGATATGTAGTGTAGTCATTAAGAGCACAGACTCCAAAGCCAGCCTGGATTCAAACACTGGCTCTGCCCCTCAGGCATAGTTTTTGACATCAAACCAAACCAAACAAAAACACAAAACAACAGCAACAAAAGTCCACAAAACTGTAAATCATGTTAAGCTCCTAGATATAACTACCAGTTTACAGAAAATACAGGGGATAGAGGAACATATTAAATGACACCACAAAGATGTAATCACCAAAATCCATAATTTGGAAAACTCCAGAGAACAAAGTCTTCTTTTTGCAATAAAGTGCTGGCCAAAACAGAGGGAGAAGGGATCTATAGACTAAAAGAAACTTGAGACTTAACCATATGGACTGTGTGGCTCTTGTTTGGATCCTGATTCAAACAATCCAATAGAAAAGTACATTCATGAGAAAACCACGGGAATTTAAATCCTGACTGGATTTTGAAAAATAATTGTTAGTTTGAGCTTTGACAATGGTATTGTTTTTTTGTTTAAGAAAGATCTCTTAGATTTAGAGATACATGCATGAATATTTACAAATAAATAGTAATGTGTCTGAAGTTTGCTTTAACACAATCCACTGGGAAAGGAAGTGAAATGCAATTATATAAAAAATAAGAGTGAGCATGAGTTGTTAATTAATGAGCATTGGATACTTAAATAGGATTAAATTCATATTGGAAATTTAAAAAATAAAAGTAAATAAAAATTCTGGATCTGCCACTTACCCACATACCAGCTGTATATGTGATCTTGGACAAATTACATATTATCTCTGTTTTAATCTCAATTTTCTTTATTTGTAAAATAGAGATGATAAACTACTATTTACTATTAGGATTGGTGTGAAGATTAAATAAGCTTATTTAGGTAATGAGTTTAGAGTCATGCCTGACCCAGAAATATGCTATATAAATGTTTGTTATTATCATTTAAAAATGGCATAGCAAGAAGATAAATTGTATGAGAAAGAAAGGCTGGAGAGGAAACTGAATATATGAGAATTCTACAACAGGGATTAACATTTAAAAGGTGAGAAATTAAGTTTTAAGAAAATATAATGATGTTCTTAGGGCACAGTGAATATATTTGACCAATTCCTATATAATGTCCACAACATGAACTTAGTATATAAGAGAGAACAGGTAAAGAAATAATTTCATCCTGTTTGTTTTAATTTTTGCTATGCTATGAGATCTCTAGAAACACAGTCACCAATTGTACTTTGCAATTAAAATGGTTTGTTCAAAAATCTTATAGTGCATTTTCAAGAAGAGGCAGCTTCACTATGATAAAGTTTCCTGATGCTATTACCTTCATAAGAACCACATTTCATAGTTCACTACCCATGATATTTTTAATCTTCAAAGTTAATGGTTTTACCTAAATTCAGCCAGCCTGTATAAATCATGGAAAACATATATGCCTTTTCATGGGAAGTATGAGTTATTATTTTATTATTATTAATATTAGGATGATGATGATAATTACCTTTCTGTTCATTCAGAGCTCATTTTCAGTTTGGGATGTTTTTGCCTGATTGCTGTGTTGTAAGTGATAACTTCAGCAAGCACCCTAGTTACCGATGAGCCTGTGTGTTACTGAAATGATTTTCCAGAGGTAATGTGTTTCTGGCTTAGCCTATCTGATTATTTTATTGAATGTATGAGAAATGTTAGAAATAGCAACACTTTAAATTAACATAATGATCATTTATAGTCATGTGAGCATATTGAACATAAAAAGCAACACAATATGGCCACATGCCTAGAATATATGGAATTTTGTTAGCATGAAATATTGACTAATGTAGTGTTTATATATTGCATCTAATGGAGACTGTGGATGTGATTTATAATTGTTTTTAAAAGCACTATTAATTTTATTTTTAAGCACCTTTTTTTGCTTCAAAAGAAGTTCTGTATGAATTTTGCTTTCTACTCTGAAAGACACTGAAAGGTAAACCTTTTATAAATATACAAGTAAAATTCTTCCAAATAGAAATATTAAGTTGTCTCATATATTTATTAATAGTATATTGCATAATACAACTTTAAAACAAATTAAAATTAAATAAAATCATTCATGTTATGTTATGAACATTTCACAAATATTAACAAGGAAAGAAGAAAAAAGTATATTGTAATAATTAGTATTATTAGTGCTATAATTAACAAAGTGTTTTTTACTTGCCATCATTGTGCTAACTGTATTATGTGAATTATCTCATTACGCATCACTACAGTCCTGTTAGCAGTGGTGGCACCCCTCCCCTTAAGCAATGGTAAATAAAAAGAGTCTAAGTAAAAACAGTATGCTTGCCTTAGAGCTATAAGAAAAGCCTCTGTCCCCTTCTCCACTTCCATTAGGTTGCCACACAAACCACTCTTCCGTAGACAGTCTCAAGCTTCCATTGAGTATGATGTAGATTGTATTAGCACATTCATTTTGGCAGAGCAGGAGGTTAATTCTGAGAAATTTTACTTTCC
The DNA here is from genome assembly GCA_023783475.1 of Daubentonia madagascariensis. Taxonomy (NCBI): domain Eukaryota; kingdom Metazoa; phylum Chordata; class Mammalia; order Primates; family Daubentoniidae; genus Daubentonia; species Daubentonia madagascariensis. The sequence continues at coordinate 1,341,547 of JAKFHU010002088.1, forward strand.
AAGGTCATACCTTCAGTGAATGCCAGACACAATGCTAGGACCACCACTCAGTCACTTCCTCACTTGGTCTTTCTTCCATTCATGCGCCTTTTCTTCTTCTTACCTGTTGCAAAAGTTAATTGTTGGCAACAGTTTCATTTTGTATAATTAAATCATTAATTCATTCAGATTTACCTATTTGATAAAACAGTGTCTCCCTTTGGTGCAATGATTACAACTCAGCCTTCTTTTCCTCCACCTCCTCAGGCGACTATCTCAGTAGCCTGATCCTTTTTAGCCTCTTGAGTGCTTTCAAACTAGTATTTCTCAAGAATTAGGTTTGCCCCATTCCTGAAAGCAAGTGACCAAGGACAGGTGAAAGGGTAACTGCCAAGGCACTATAGCAGCTCCCTGCAATTATCAGAAGAAGGCACAGTGAAGTGACTTGAGACAAAAACCCACTTTTTAAAATCTTACTTTGTGTGTATGTGTGTGTGTGTGTTCAGTGAGATATTTGTGTCTTCCTATATTTTATTTAAATGGACTGTGAGATTGGAATGGTCAGACAACTGTAAATTATAAATGCTTTAAAAACAAGTGCACTTTTCAGTATGAGAGCTTATTTGCAGGGAATGCTGTATAATGCTTTATAGATTTAAAACATAATTAGTTTAAATATTCTTTCAGAATTATGAGATTATTCTAATTCATTTAGAGGATGTAATCCTTTTAGTCTTTATCAATAGTTGTTACAAAACAATATCCAGGCCTTCATTTTCAACAGTGATACATTTTACATGATCTGTTTACTCCCCCCAAAATAATATTAATAAATAAAATAAAATGAAGAGTACTTAAAGTTTGACCTTTTACTCTGATCCAAAACAGAGAATATGATCATTGTATATAAAAAATATAATAAAATAATAAAGAAACATCTATTTTGTCACTCAGGATTCAGCAGAAGTAGAGCTAGTAGGATGGATATGTGTATTATTTATTACAAGGAGTTGGCTTATACAATGTGGGGGTTGGCAAAGGAAGTCCAAATCCATAGGTCAAGCAGTCAGGAAGGGAAGATAGATAATGAGCAGTATGGACCTATACAGGAACAGGCAGATTTTTTCTCTTTCCCAGAAAAACCTCAAACCTACTTTTAAGGCCTTCCAACAGATTCTGATAGATTTTCCCAGATTACCCAAGGTAATTTTCCTTAAAGTCAACTGATTATGGGCTAAATACATCTGCAGATTGTCTCCACAGCAACACCTAGATTAGTGTTTGATCGAATAACTGGGGACTATAGGTTACCACTTCAATAAAGCCATAACATCTAAGGATTTCCCAGCTTCCTTAAGGACTACCACATTGCCAAATTTGAAGCTCTCTCTGAGCTCCTGCCTGCTCATACCCTTCTGCTTCCTCACAGAACCAAAATATTGAACCACCATATTGAATTTTTTAAAAGTATCCTCTTGCTTTTTTCTTTTATCTTGCTTTTTGAATTTATAAAAAATGGTGACACTGTGTATTTCCCTGAGGTATGCTTTTTCCACTTAAGATATTTCTAAGATGTATCATTTTGGTGCGAGTAGATATTGTCATTCAATTTTACTTCTATGTATTATTGGATTATTTGAATGCACCAACATTCATTTATCTGTTCTCCTATATATGGTTATTTTATTTGTTTACAGTTATTTACTATTCAATCGATAACTCCCTGAAGCTTTTGTACAAATCTACAGGGTCACATATTTAAGGGTTTCTCTGGGTCAATATTTAAAGATTAGACTCCCTAGGTTTTATGTTGTAAATCTGGGTTGAATTTACAAAATAGTTATACAGTAGTAATATCCATTCACTTTGCCTCCCTCAGTATAAAAGATCTAGATCTTTGCCAACATATGCTATGATCAGACTGTATAAGTTACCTATTTTTGCTTTAACAAATTATCACAACTTATTGGCTTAAACCAACACAGGTTTAACCTCTTAGAATTCTGGAGGCCATAGTTCCAAAGTCAGTTTCACTGGGCTAAAGTCAAGGTGTCAAGTGGAGCTGATTTCTTTCAGAGGTTCTGAGGGGAAAATCCATTTCCTTGCCTTTCTCAGCTTCTGATGGCTGCCTGTATTCCTGGCCTGTGGCTCCTTCCTCTACCTTCAAAGTGCATCACTCCAATGTCTGTTTCTGTCATCTCATCACCGTCCCCTTTTGTAGTCAAGTCTTCCTCTGCTTCATTCTTCACCCTTATGAACACATTTATAATTACATCTCAAAATCTTTAACTTACTCACATCTGCAGCGTCCCTTTCACCATATAAGGGGACATTCATAGGTTGTGGGGATTAGGTTGTAAACATTTCTGTGAGGGGCAGAGACTTTTTGTGCCAACCTAGTATATATATAATGCAATTCTACTGAGGTTTGAACATGGATTTTTCTGAATACTAATCAGTTTGAAAAGACATTTGTATTTCCTCCTCTGTGAAATGAGTGTTTATGTCTTTTACCATTGATTTTTATTGAAATGTTAGCTATATATGCTGGATATCAATTCTTTATTAATTATGTGCATGACAAATGTCTTATCTCAGTTTATGATTTATCTTTTAATTTTTAATATTATCTTTCAGAAAGTATAAATTCTTAATTTTAATGTAATCAGATCTCATCTTTTTCTTTGTGCTTAAAATCTTTGTTTCATCTAAGAAATGTTTTCCTATCCCAAAGACATATATCATAAAGATATACTCTTATTTTCATTTAAAATATTTAAACTTTTGATTACATATTTTCATGTAATCCACCTTGAATTCATTTTGTTTATGGTATAAGTAAAATCCAATTTCATCTTTTTTCTTTATGGATAGCCAACTATCCCATAACTACTTTTTGAATAGTCCATCATTTACCTTCTGCTTTAAAATTGCACTTCCTTGTGAATCAAGCCTCCATATAGGTGTGGCTCTGTTTCTAGGTTCTGTGTCTTGTTCTATTGGTCTACTTGTCTGTCACTATGCCAGCACCACATGGTTTTAATTACCATAGATTTATGATAGGTCTTATATTCTGCTAGAGCAAATACATCACTTGGGTCTCCTTTAGTAGCATCTTGTCTTTTGTCCTCCAAATAATTTTAGAAAAACTTTTGCCAAGTTTTAGAAAAAAGAATATGTTGACTTTTGATTGGAATTGCATGGACTCCACAGATCAATTTGAATGAATCGATATCTTTATGATATTTAATCTCACTAACCATGAATATCTGTTCCTGTAGCTATTCATTAAATAATTTTTCAAGAAGGTTGTACCATTTACTTCACAGTTTTTACACATATTTTGTTAGACTTATTGTTAGTATTTTATTTTTTGTTGCTTTCTAAATGAAATTTTAAGAGTATTATCTAACCATTTATTGCTAGTATGTAAAAATAAATTGAGTTTTATATATTGATTTTATATCCAGGTATTTGCTAAACTCTTGTTTATTCTAAAATGTTATTAGTGGATTATTTTAGACTGAACATGTATACAATATTATTTCTGAATAATTATAATTTTATTTCTTTAAATCCTCATAATCTGTTGTTTTGTTTCCTTTCTGTAATGTTAAAACTTCCAATATATTGTTTTGTTTTTGTTTTTCTTGAGACAGTCTCTCGCTCTGTTGCCTGGGCTAGAGTGCTGTGGTATCAGCCTAGCTCACTGCAGCCTCCGACTCCTGGGCTCAAGTGATCCTCCTGCCTCAGCCTCCCAAGTAGCTGGGACAGGTGCGTGCCACCACACGTGGCTAATTTTTTCTATTTTTAGTAGAGACGGGGTCTTGCTCTTGCTCAGACTGGAAAACTTCCAATATATTGTTGAATAAAATTGTTGATAGTAGTCATCTCTGTCTTGCCTCTCATCTTAAAAAGAATACTTCCAACTATTTGCCATGAAAATTGATGTTTTTTATAGATTTTGGTAGATATTCCTATCAGTTCAAGGAAGTTCTTTTTTGTTTATCATTTACTAAAATTGTTCTCAAGAATGATGCTGAATTTTATGTATCTTTTACATGTATTGAAATAATCATAGTTTTCTACCTTTACACCCTTCGGTGATTATATAGGGCCCTAATGTATTTAGAGTTTCTAATTTTAAATAAATTTCAACTTATACAAAGTCAACAGAATAATACAATAAATCCCCACCACTCGGGTTCAACAACTATAAACATATTGCTGTTCTTGTTTCATGTACAGTGTTCCCTCCATGCTCCCTCGCTTATTATTATTTTAATATTTTTATATAATATTCATGTACATTGAGTTACACATATATTCTACATTTTTGACAAATGATACACCTTATAATCTATTAAGATACAGAACATTTCTATTATTCCAGAAAGTTCCCTCATGTTTCATCTCAGTTAATCTTATCTCCATCCAGAGGCAGCTACTGTTTTGAACTTTTTTCACCATAAATTAGTTTTGTCTGTTTTGAAACTTCAGATGAATGAAATCGTAATGTAGTCTATTGTGTTAATTTTCTTTAACCAGCATAATGTCTGTGAGATTCTCCCATGATGCTTCCTGTAGTTCATTCCTTTTTATTGCTAAGTAGAATTCTGTTATATAAATATACCACAATTTATTTATTCTACTATGGGTGGATGTTTGGATCGTTTCTAGATTTGTGCCTAATACTAATAAAGCTGCTACTAACACTTTGTATAAATCTTTGTGTGGGTGTGTTTTCATTTGTGGGAGTAAACACTTAGGAGTGAATTGCTGGTTCAAAGGGTAGGTGTGTGTTTATATATGTGAGATACTGCCAAGTTTTTTTCCAAAGTGGTTACACTATTTTTACATTTCCACTAGTAATGGACGTGAATGAGTTTTAAGATTTTTAATTATCAATTTAATTTCTTAATGATTCTAAGGTATTTATGCTTTCTCTTTCTTATGTTGGTTTTAGTAAATTATATATATCTGCCTTGGAATTATTTAATGTTATTGACATAAATTTTTAATAATAGTTTCTTTTTAATCTCTATATCTGTACTGATGGGCCTCTTTATTTTCTAATATAATTTGTAAATTTTTTCTAATTTTCTTAAGCAATGTTTCCAGAGATTTGTCAATTTTCTTGGTTATGTTAGAGAGCCAAATTTTGGCTTTTTAAGACTCAATTTATATTATCTGAGGTTTATATTTCAATATTTTTTGAAAATATCTTATTTTAACAGCATCCTTTATTTTGGTTTTTCTAAGCTCAAAAGTAAGTATTTTGTTCATTAATATTCAACATTTCTTTATTTGCAAATAATGCATTTAAAGTTACACATTCTACTTATGCACTACTTGGCTCACACTGGCAAATGTTGTTAAAAGTATTTTCAATATAGTACAGTTTTACATATTTTCTAATTGTCATAATTTCTTCTGTGATGAATGAATTATTTATGTGTTGCTTAATTTTTAAATGCATGAACTTTAAAATAATTTTTATTTCTAATTAAATACATTGTAATCAGTAAATGAGGTCTATAGAGGACTTATTCTTTGAAATCTATGAAATTTACATATCACCTAAACAGCCAAATTTTGCGATACCCACGTATGCTTGCAGTGAATGTGATTTTTCCAATTAGATCAATTTGTAAATTATGTTGTTTAAAACTTCTATGCACTTGTGGGTGTTTTTGTTTCCTACTGCCATATTTTCTCCTACTCTTCATTATCAGGGGTTAGGAAAAGGCCTTAAATAATGAGGCTAAGACCTTACCTCCCATAGGCCCCACCATCAATGGTGAAAAGTGTCTTAAAAACTTAGACCTTCTTATCCCCAACATTTATAATCTCACTACAACGCTCTGCCTTGGGTCTACTAGGACTAATCTCATTTTACTCTTAATCTATATTTAGGTTGGTCATAACTAAAAGCCCCAGGATCCAAGGCCATTTTTCTTCTCCTCCACTCTAATCCTTATAAGGATCTACCCAATACCTTTTGTCTCCCTCTTTCATCCTTCTGAAACTTCTTAAATCCTTCTAGCTCTGTTTCAATCTTCTGCATCATCTATAATAATCCATGCCATCAGTGATCAATGTTTTTCATGAAACCCTTCTCTACTGATTATCTGTACCACTCGGGGAACAAATATGTCCTCTTAATTTTATTTCATTTGTATGATATTCTTGATTTGATTGTACATAATTTGTAGAAGGAACAAGAAACACTTGGGAAGCATTTAGCCAATTGTGACACTTTAAGATACGTGAAATAAAACTGGAAATCATCATAGGGAGGAAGCACTTAGTACATCACCCTTAAATACGATTAGCTGTAGATTTTCCATAGATGCTTTTTATCAGATTGAGGAAATCCTATGAGGATTCATTTTATTTCATCATGAATTATTGGATTTTGTCAAATGCATTTTATTGAAATGATCATACAGTATTTCTTCTTAGTCTATTAATGTAGTGAATCACATTGATTGATTGATTTTTGAAATTAGCCCAGCACTGTATCCTCAGGATAAGTCCTATTTGGTCATAATTATTGCTATTTTTTGTATTTGCTGTATTTGATATGGTAATACTTACTTTAGAAGGATATTGGGGGGGGTGTGTATGTATTCTTAACCTAAACATAAAAGCTAAAACAATAAAGCCCTTAAAAAAAAACCAGGAGAATATATTTGCTACTTGGAGGTAGTCAAAGACTTCTTAGAAAAGACACAGAAAAAAATAACCATATTTGAAAAAATGATTAATTAGATTTTATCAAAAATTTAAAAAGCTTCTGATTATCAAGATATACTATTAAGAAAATGAATAGACTAGCCAAAGATTGGGAGGAAAATATCTATAAAAGTGTTATATGACAAAGAATTGGTATGCAGGATATTTTAGTAAGTTTTACAACTCAGTCATAAAAAGACAGCCAACCCAAGAAAAAATGGCAAAAATTTGAAGAGTAACTTCACAAAGGAAGATATACAAATGGCAATAAACATGTATAATAGTGCTCCAAATGATTTATCTTCAGGGAAATGTAATTTAATATGCTATTCCCTTGGGAGGTACTGAGATAGCACTAAACTCCCAACAACATGGTTAAAATTAAAATGACAGACATTTTATGTTGGCAACGATGTGGAGAAATCAGAATTCCCCTATAATGCTTTGGGACTGTAAAATGATGCAACCATTTTGGAAGATATTCTGGCAGTCTCTTACAAAACCAAATGCACACTACCCCATGCCTCAAAATTTCATTCCAAGAAAAATGAAAGGTGTGTAATTCCATAAAAAGATTTATATTTATAGTAACTTTATTCATAATATCCCAAAATTAGAAACAGCCTTGGTGTTCACTGATAAGGAAAATAGATAAATTCTATTATATCCATACAAAGGAAACTACTTAGGAACAAGAAGGAATTAAGTACTGATACAAATCAACAGCATGAATGGATCTCAAAAACATTATGTTCAGTCAAAGAGGTTTCAAGCAAATGATTGATTACCTATTGCATGATATTTCACCTGTGGTTAAAAAAAAAAAAATTAGGTTGTCTCTGAGTAGTGGGGGAAATGGGTGGAGATTTACTGGGAAGGGGATGTGAGGGAAATTCCTGGGTGATGATACTGGTTGGTATTTTGATAGAGGTTTGGGTTACACAGGCTTATGCATTTGTCATAACTCATTCAAAGAGACATTTAAGATTTATGCATTTCATTGTGTGAAAATTTTACCTCAAAAGAAAAAAACTATAAAGAAATATTAAACTCTAGTTAATGATAATTAATGGCATGTTCACTGAAGTATTTGGGAGCAGGCATAGTGATGTCTACAATTTACTTGGAAATATATATTTAAAAAATCCACTGATGGATGGAGGGATAGAAAGATACAATGATATATTAGGGAGCAAGTAAGGTAAAAATGTTAATTATAGAATCTGGATGATGAGTATATGAGTTCACTGTGGAATTTTTTCAACTTTCCTGTACCTCTGTGAACTTTTATAATAAACTATTAGAAAATGTAGAATTCATGTTTCCACATAAAATATCTCCATGGAACGACTGACAATTTTTCAAAACTTTTGGGTGCCATTTGAAATTCAACACTACAAGCATTACTGAGGGCTTGAGAATCTTTATTTTATTTTTATAAATTTACTTCCCTCCATTTGACTAGTTTCATTTGGGCAAAGCTGAATTTCAAAAATAAATATATTTTATTATAATTCCATTAAATATCTTAAATATCTTATCGGGCATATTTTTATTAAATGAAGGTAAAACATGGGTAATAATATTATTGATATAAATGTAAGTTCTCAGTCAGTTATAGTTAGTTGATTTATTTCTAACATGTTGAGGGCATTATTATAGCTATAAGGTTAAAAATAATAATAATTATAAAAATAAGAAACTAAAGCTTACCAATTGCAGGTATTGCTCAAAGGAAGAATATTTGATCATAACTCAGAGGAGCTGTGTTTCAAATCTGGATGCCTACTAATAATTTTTGCAAATGGATAGCTCCATTGGGAAAGGCTGTTGAGCTAATGCATATTGTCATTTGGAGTATTTGCAGAGCTGTTCATGTGTTGTCAGCCCATGAAGCAATTTTTATAATGCTTTAACATAATATTTGTTGTTGTAGCAGTTAAGAGCTAAGATCTTACGATATATAGAAATAGAAGTTAATCTAATATCTATCTTATACTGCACGTGTGTTTGTTTGAAAGCAAATTGTAAACAATCAAAGCCTCATTTTACTTATTATTAGAGAAGAATAATGGTTTCTTTCTCCCAGAACCATTGTGTTTCATGGTGTTTCTATAATATTATTCTAAGCAATAGCAAAAACAGTGAAAAAATCAAGAATATTATACATAGTTTGCTGATTTATTATTTGGTCATTTTTAAATTCAGGTTGTCGAAAACTAACTTTGAATAGTTTTAACACAAAGAAATGAAGAGAAAAGAAAACAGGGCAATACAAACACAGATCAACAAGTAAACACAAAAGCCTGAACTCTAAATGAATATACCACCTAGTAGGATGTAAGACATTTGCAAATTATGTGTGGAAATTTAAAACAGGTTCCCCTGAAATTTTGAGAATGAAAACTGATCTTGATTTTGAAAGGATATCTAGAAGTTTACGCGTGTTGTTTTCACTCGTTTTGTGATTTAAACAGGTTTTTGTACTTTCATTTTTAAAGGGCAGCTTGTTACAGGGAAATTGCACCTCTTCCTTAGTCACACACATCATCTCTAATTGTGTTCAAGAAAACCCACCATTGTCAGGGTCAGAAATAATTAGCAGATTTTTCTATGTCTTTTCCTGATAAAGCCCCCAAAATCCACAGAAAGAACACCTTGAAATCATCTAAGATAGAGAAGCCAGATTGGAAGTACCAAACACCATAAGTTTAACGTTACATTTGGGCGTTGGAAAATCAGTGCTTGTTCCTAATGTAAAGATAACTGCTAGAATAAACTTTCAGGTTTTATGACTATACACCCTAGTTCTTTCTATAAGGATCCTATTTATCAAAATGTCTCAAAAAGTAAAAAGGACCATAAATAAATCATTATATATGTCTTGTTTGGTATAATTCAGAACACTTAAATTGTTTTGCTGCATTTTCTTATAGAGACCTTGACGGGCTACTCATTTATTTTTGAAACCAGACCATTTCAGCTAGCCAGATGAAAACACAGAGTTTAATATAGTAATCAGAAACAAAACAAAACAAAACAAAAACCTCACCTTTGCTCTCCAAGGATAACATAGCACAAAGGAGTTTAAATATAAATACTAAAGGAAGATTTTTGCGTCTTGGCTGAATGACATTGCACCAGTTCAAATTAAAGTTTGCTAGCTGTATTATGATTTTTAAGATCTGTGAATATAAAATTTAATAGAGTCTAACACCTATTTTCAATGATGCAAGAATAGGGCCTCTTTTGTTTGTTTGTATTTTTTAAAATTCATTCAAAGCTACTGCAGTGGAAACTAGTACAGCCTTTTTGGAAGTCAATTTGACAAGTTACATCAAGAACTTCACATATGCTTAAAGCCCTCATCTAATAACTTCCAAGTATTTTTTTCCTTGAAGAAATGATCAAGCATTTATTAAAATCTGAGCATTTAAAATTTTGATTATTGTGATAATCTAAATAAAAAATAAATGCATAGAAATAGGAGATTTGTTAAAAATTATAGTATTCCATGCCGTGCAACACTATGAAGTATATATCTAAAGATTATTTAAGATCTTGTGATTACACTTACAATGTATTGGTGATAAACAATAAAAGTTTTCAAAAAGTTATATAAAAGTTATAAAATCACTCATATTCCCATTTATGCACAAAAACAAAAATATGACCAAAAAAATAAGAAAATTCAACATGACACTCAAAATGGTTAGGTCTAAGTGGTAAAATAATGGATAACAATTTGACTTTTTTATTTTATGTTTCTGCATTTCCCAAATGCTCTATGACAAATATGTATAATAACTTTTGTCATTAGAAAAAATATTAAATTAAACATTTTTAAGCATGAAAAAATACAGGTCCTCCAAGGATTAATTTTGGAAATCCCTTTCACATTCTCATGTTGGATAAACATAATAGAAGAGACACAAAAGGACTAAGGGGCCTTGGGTAATCTTTCTACAACTTAGTTTGCTAATCTATTAAATGTGCCTCCTGTAGTTCTTTGAGGGAACAATGAGTAAAACTTGGTCCACAAACTCAGACGGATAATAAATAGATTTTTATTTCTATAATTGAACTACATTCTTATTTCAAGCATCTTGGCATTAGAAAAATAATCTCCCCAACAGTAGCATCAACTCTCAGTGGTCAAGGTGTTTTTTACATAATTTCAAGGTATTCATAGAAGGGAAACTTACTCGGTCCTGGAGGCATCCATAACGGAATCTAGTATCTCTTGGCTATCTGTCCACCCAAGTTGTCCTTAAGTTTTCTCTTTACTCATTCCCAAGACCACAAGGCTTACTGATTTCTCTTCTCTTCAACTATCTTCCTTGCTTTCAACTCTCCCATGGGTCCAGGATATTCCTTTCTCAAAGTGGTATAAACATAGTAATTAGAAGCCAACCTACATTGGGTTAGAATCCCAACTCTGCTACTAAATGGTTGTGTGACTTTAGCAAGTTATTTAGCATCTCTATGCCTCAGTTTCTTCACCTATAAAATTGGGATAATTATAGTACCTACTTCACAGGGTTATTGCAAGTATCATGTAAGGTAAGGGCCTTGTCAGGTGTCTAGAACTGTGTTTGCGACATAATTAGGGCACAATAAATGTTAGGTATTATTATTATAATTTATTATTATTATTATTATTATAAGTGTGGTAGAGAAAGTACAGGGGGAAAATGAAAGGGATAAAGGATATTTTTGTGATATTCTTTTTTATACAGCAGTTGCTGTTTCTGCTGAACTCACTATTGTCCCTGTGTCACTTGTGTTGAGCAATTAAACAAGCATGACATTTGTTGGTGCTCAGAAAGGGATAGGGGAATTTATGTTATAGCATTACTATAGTCTAGACATTTAACTGTGCGCTAGGTTACCCCAGACTCTGGCATTGTTAAAGCTCTCTCAGATAAGAGTCTTCTTGATGACAGCAGATAAAAGTAGAATAAATGATAGCACAAAACAGTCCTTAAGTCAAACGCTGTAGTGTGACACCAAACTTCCTAAATATTTCCTGCAAAACGTTGGTGGCAAGCACTTTTCAAAGAATGCTGATCTGAATCTTTAACACTATTTCCCACTTTGTGATCTGGCCAAAGCAATATTTGGTTTAGAAAGACCTTTCCTGTTAAAGGAGTATAATTCTTATTTTTACCAATTTATGACATTAGTCATATATAGAATATTATAGGTTCAGTTATACAATGTCTTTTCATCATCAGGAGTTATATCTTTTCTAGAAGTTGCAGTGGAATTACTTTGGGGAAAAGGCTAATGATAGAAGGTAGTCTGCTGTTGAAGCTGGCAACTGGGGACGAAAAAGGGGGGGATAGTATGTGTGGCTCAACATTAAAATGTTAGAAGGCATAAAATTGGTAATACCCTGACCCTAGTTATGAAGGATTTCAAAACAGTAGAAATGTGGCATTTTTATTAAAATTTAAAGTAGGCACAGTCAATACTGAATAAATCAATGATGGTTTTTTTCTGGTTTTCATAGCCTGAAGGCCAGTGTTACCAACTATACCGAATTTGCTTTGGTAGGGCAATAAAGTAGAGATTCAAATTATATGAAACTCCCCAATTAGCCAGTGAGATTCAGATACAGGCAGCACTGGTTATAGTGATTCCAATATAGACTAAAACTCCAAATAAGATAAATGTTCAGAATTGTGTTACAAAGCTGACAACAAACAGCCTCTGATATTAAAGCTAATAAGTGTGAAAGATGGCATTCCTCATCTCAACAAACAAGTTTGCTTAAGGGGTTTAGAATTGTGTGCTACTGAGATTGGGATATTTCAAAATTCCAATCAAGAAAACTAGGGTTTCTCATAAATCAGTGCTCTTTACCTTTGCACACTATCTTAACTACTACCTGAAGCACATTCCTTTTGGTAGTCAATGGACAAATTCCTACTCTCTCTTCAGGTCAAATTAAATTCTTTATTCTCTAGAAATATTTTTCCAAGTCTCAGGTTTTTTGTTTTTGTTTTTGTTTGTTTGTTTACTCTTGTGATCCTACTGTACCTTTGTATATTAATGGCTATAGCAGTCACCATTGGAAATTAGAAATGTTGTGTGCTTACTCCTTTTCTCTGAACTATACATTTTTGAAAGACAGACTAGATCTTTTTGTCTTTGCCAATGCCTAATATGACAGGCAATATAAATTTATTAAATGAAGTTTGATGGACATAAAAATCACCCCCAATCATAGTCAATTGATGATGATTTATCCTAAGGTCAGCTATATCCTCTCACCCAAGAAAAAGCTGAATAATTTCAAGTATATCAAACATATACATATAAATAACTTTAAGTAGTAAGAAAAGGAGAAATGTTGTGTGCATGGTTTGCATTTTGTTTTTGTTTTAAAAGGGAATGAAACAGAATATGCAAATGTTCCTTTACTTCAGAAATGGGAAAGGATGATTAATTTTAAGGACTATTATCAATTATTTGGGTCAAAATATCTTTCAAGCAGAAGAAATAAATTCAACCAGTTATGAGTCATATATTGAAATATTTCTAATTGTGTGTCTCCCTTTCTTCCAGTCCAGTGCACACAGATCAGTCTTCTGATCTATAATTTGGTTGCCCCAGGTTGATTTACCCATCGGGAGGGAAAATCCAGGGAAATGGCCGGTGCTGGTTATCCTGCCAGATATCTCTGTCATTGTGAATGTATAAGTCGCCATTCTGGCTTATCTATCCCCTCCTTTGTGATATTAGCCACTGAAAATCAGTTCCTCAGAACATAATCACATCTTGGAAGGCTGATACCGTGAGGCTCACATGTTGCATATCTAAAGGCTTGATATCAGATTGCAGAAATGCTATAGGGAATGCCTTACCTAAAGCAGTGGACCAGCTGGGCATCCTCCATTTCTAGTAGCAGTTAGTAACTGAATGTTTCAGTGTCCAATCAAAATTTATTCAACATAATTGCCCCCATCAAAATCTTCCCTTTTTCTTATGCCTACAGATGTTTGTAAAGTGTCTTCATTGGTGATTTCTGACATTATAAAGAATCACTACAATGAACATCCTTTTACATGTGTTCTTAAATATGTATGTGAGGGTCAGAGCATAAACCAAGAAGTGGATTTTTTGGATCATAGGAGTGATATCCAAAAGGTTTAATAGCCTACACACCAGAGGTACTGCTAATAAGAGCAGTTGCCAATCAGGCAGCTATTGGAAGTGTACTGCTTCAATATTACCCTTGGAAGTGAGTGGCAACTTCACTATAGGTTGCCAAGTCATTCAAAGAAGGTTGTAACAATTTACCCTTCTCCTGAAGTCAGAACTTTAGGGGCTTAACTCTCCTTTGAATTTTGCACAGTTTCAGCTTATTCTATCACACTATATAATCTTTATTTATATGACCTTTATATATTAATTTAAGATATATACTTAACTTGTACTTCCTAGTGAATAAAAAGGAATAACCAAGGCAAACGTTGGTTGTGAGTCCCTCTTCTAGTAACTCTTTGCAATACCAAAATAAGAACCTTTATCACCAGTGACTTTTTAAGCAAAACCAAAATTTAGATGAAAAGACTAATCTTACACTATGTAGTGATTATTATATATAATTTATTAAACTATTATAAAATATAAACATAGTACTATGTTTTAAAAAATATATAAATATAACTAGAGTGTTATATTTTTAGTGTTATATAGTTCTGGGAGTAACTACCAATTTGTCCTTCTTGATATTTTGATGTAGCATTAGCAATGAATCTCTAGGTTAGTGTTTCTGTTTTAGTCTTGGTCCAGATTGTTGTCCTTTTATTATATTTCTAGTTTTTTTTTAAAACCTGAATTCCAGATGTCTCACCCCTGGGTCTTGAAGTTTATTCCAAACATGGGCATCATTATCAAAATTCTTGATAGTGTAGCGCTTAGATAAATCTAGAAGTCAAGAAACAGAGCCAGACTCCAAAGCCTAGAAGGTAGCCAGTTGGTAAATTCGGTTAATGGTATTGGGCATCAGTTTCCACCATAAGGAAATGAAAACAAAGAGTGAAGTATACGTTGATGAAATACAATTTGTTTTGAGAAAGTATCAAGCACTTATTTTGACTTTCAGTTAGCACGGAAGGTAGAGCTGGACACACACTCAGGGATGTGGAAAAAGATATTAGAGACCTTAACTAAGAAAGACAAGTATTTCCAGAATAATCAATTGTTTATGGTACCAATGACATTATTGGAAGTTGAAGTCATCCTTGCATACCTCCAGACATATGTTTATTGTAAATATAACAAACAAAATAGTGTCCCATACAGGTAATCAAGGTATAATTTTCAAGCTGCTTCACTTTGTCTACTGTAACATTTCATAGCTAGTATCTTTCAAACCCAAGCTTCTGTAAAGAAAAAGAAAC
This sequence comes from Daubentonia madagascariensis, assembly GCA_023783475.1. Taxonomy (NCBI): domain Eukaryota; kingdom Metazoa; phylum Chordata; class Mammalia; order Primates; family Daubentoniidae; genus Daubentonia; species Daubentonia madagascariensis. The sequence goes on from JAKFHU010002088.1 coordinate 1,356,678, forward strand.
ATTCTGTATTATTTAGGTTGCAACATTATTATTTGTTTTCTAGTAATCACATCTAAAGACAAGGATCAGAAATTTCCTAAAGGAGTTACATTGTAGCAATCTATATTAAAAGTCATTTGTCTAACTCTGGAATCAAATGCATGCTTGTTTACCTAAATATATTATTTACCTAAATATAAAGGCATAATGGATTTAGTTATTCTCAATGAGTAATACAGCTGAAGTTTTGTTAAGTTTTACCCTGTTATTAATTAGTGCTATTGGCATTTAAAAATAATATTTTGAAATAATCAGCAAAACAATTTGCTTCTATGCAAAAAAGAAACCTAGGATATCTTTACTATATCATCACTGTATTTTGGTAGATGATCTCATCTGAAAAGTTAAAAAGCAGTAAGAAATTATTGATTGAAATGTGGAATCATATATTGAGATGACTATTGATCCAAATGCTTTATTTGGATAAAGGAAGACAAAACTCTTGGGTAAAATATTAGTCATATGTTGTTCTCCAAGATTTCTGAAAAATACATATATTACACATTGGACTTTATTATAGATGAAAGTAGAATAAATTTTCTACTTGGGGAAGGCCCTTTTTCTGTCTCTGAAATTGGTTTCAGTATGGGTTTATAGTATGAATTAATTAATCAGAGTAATTACATGGATAATAGTAACCAGAAACAAACAAATTCTTAATTCCTGGCCATCTTCTGTCATAGATGTCAAAAATAACCAGTATCTATTTCTTAAATTACCTAAATAGTCATGTTAATTCTGTATTTCTGTGATAGAATTTCTTTTCTATCTTACTTATAAGAGACCAATGAGCTATGAACTCTAAATGAATTGTGTTAAGCACATTCAATACATGCATAAGAATTAAGCTCTAATTCAGATGCTACCAAATGATCATACTTCATTTTCAATAAGATACAATATAAGCTCATTCTTATCGTAACTTAAAACTAAATTTTAAGTGACTACTAAACAACAATACATTTGGATAGTATCACCTCAGTGTAGGTTGCCCTAATACATTCTAACAGTTCTCATGAGTTCTACTTAAAAGAAGAGAATCTGAAGCTCACAAAATGTTTATGTTTGTGAAGTCATAAAAGAACTTTTGAGAGGATCTAACATGGATCTGAAAATTTAAGGTGTTATTGTATCAATCATTCTTTATTATTTGAAAATGAAAGTCCTTTTGGGGGACCAAATAATAAGGGAGAAAAGAAAAAGACCAAAGAAAATATGGGGATGGATGCAAACCTTATCAGTGATGCTTGGAATCACACAATTCCCAAGTTGGCACATCCCATTCCAAGATTCAGTGCTTAAGTTCAATGTGTGGCAAGGGCTCTCTCCATCAAATTACTGTCAGTTTTTCTGAAAGTGTTCTGAATGAGCTGAAGAGTCATCAATTGCTTTTTCTAATAAAAAAGTTATTTTAAAAGCATATGTTGTTTTGGAGTGAGTATACTAAATACAGTTTTTCAAGTGGGACTCATATTCAACTGTTTCTGAAAACATTTATTTAGCCTTTAAGAAATTTATCTAGCAATGAGTTACTTCTGAAAGAATTTGTTTCTAATATGCAGTTATATTAATTAACAAAACACCTTTGAGTGACTAAATCTCCATTTTATAAATATGGAATATAGTACCTATCAACAGAAGGTGAATTTTTCTTTGGATTAAGATATTCTACAGAATAACTGCTATTTTCATTCCTCAAGTGCCTTGATAATGCCTTGGAAGATGTTAGCTGATATGTTTCTCACTCATTCTCTGCGGCCGTTTGCACTGTTCCTCAACGTATTATATGATTTTTAATTTCCAAGAATTATTTCTGAATTAAAAATTTAAAATTAAACGTTTATGAATTAAAAATTATCATTTTATAGAAGTACAGAAATTATTTTAATTTAACCTTAAATGTATGGTTCAGGCAAGAATATCAAAACAACTGTTCTTAATGAAGTGTGGAAAATGTGATTTCCGATATTATTTATCAAAAACATTGGTTGAACCAGAAATAGAACTAAGCAATCCTATTCTAAACATTTTCCTTTCTTTAAAATTTAAAAATTGAGACCCAGGCTTGAAAAAAAGAAAATAAGAAAAGTTAGCCAGGCATGGTGGTGCACACCTGTAGTCCCAGCTACCCAGGAGGCTGAGGCAGGAGGATCATGGAGCCTAGGAATAGATGTGGCAGTGAGCTATGATCGCACCACTGTACTCCAGTCTGGGTGACTGAGCAAGACCTCCTGTCTAAAAAATAATTATAAAAATTGAGAAAAATAAAATTTAAAAATTTAAATTGCTTCAGGAAGTAGAAGATAGAGATTTTTTAAAGAGAATCAATGGCTATTCCACTGTATGTTTACCCCCAATGAATACACATACATACACACACACACACACACACACACACACAAAATCTTTCTCCTCCATTAATACTTTTTTTTTTTTTTTTTTGGCAGGGTCTTGCTCTGTTGGCTGGGTTAGAATGCAGTGGCATCATTACAGCTCACTGCAACCTCCAAATTCTGGGCTCTAGTCCTGCCTCAGCCATCCAAGTAGCTGGGACTACAGGTGTGCAACACTATGCCGGGCTCATTTTTCTATTTTTTGTAGAAACAGGGTATCACTCTTGCTCAGGCTGGTCTTGAACTCCTGGCCTCAAGTGGTCCTCCGGCCTTGGCCTCCCAGAGTGCTAGGATTACAGGTGTGAGCCACCATGCCTGGCCCATTAACACTATTATGTTACACATTATGAGGTCAATTTTTGTGCTTATAAATTATGTAATTTCACTAATGCATATTGAATGCCTATGCTATGCTAGACATAATTCTAGGTAGCAAAGATATAACACAGAACATTTATGATTAGTAATTCTCCAACATAGTTGATGCTTCAAAAATATTCAAATAATGATTTATATGTGTTTTATTACAGCTTTTTTTTTGGTTGAAAGTAACAGAAAACTAACTTAAATTGTTTGTAAAAGGGAGAAGGATTTAGCTCATGTAATTGAAAAGCCCAAAGATGGATCCAGATTAGGACATAACTGGATTTTGAATGTTGTTTTCATGGTCTTTTTCCATCTCAGAACAGATGCTTTCCTCTGTGCGTAGACTTCCTTCCTAGGAAGGCTTGTTCTACAAGGCAGGAAAGAAGGTAGCTGACAGCCTCGAGACTATATTTCTATTACTTTGTGAGCCAAAGAATGAGAGACACTGTCTCTTTTAGCACCATAAATCTTAGAGAAAGCTCTGTTTAGTCCTGCTATGGACCATCCCTCAACCAGTCACTTGGGAAAGAAGTATCTGGCTGGCTGTACCTGGGTTATATGTCTACTGTAGTGGAGGGAGTAGAGGGAAAGAAGGCTGTGAGGCAGCCCTCTCAAATTTCACAAAATAGATTTGTCATAGCAAAAATGCTTCATAAATCATAATAATTGAGGAATGTTCGCTGGGCATGAAAACAATAGTCATTCTGTATAGTTAATTTTCAGTATATCTGAGATGTGATTTTTTTACTTCCCTCTTATTCACTTAAGAGTTAAAGTGCATGTTTCACTGCCTTTTCACTGAATGATACATAAATGCTATTATAATTATGTACATCCCAGGTTTAGCTATTGACCAGCCATCTTCAAAATGCCTAATTCAAATGGCTGCTGATATTGCTAATAAAAGCTATATAATTTGATAGCTGCCAAATATATATTATTTATCAAAACTAGCATAGAAATAACTGTAGACAAAAATAATCTTTAGGCATGAAAAATAAGAGCAAAATGAGGCAAGGGTTGGGAAAAAACCTAATACATTTAAAAGCAATTATTATATACTACATACCACTCTAGGAAAATTTTTTACATTATCTCACCAATTTCCGAAAATTACCCCTTATCACTTCAGTTTTCAAATGAAAAAAGTAGACAGATTAATTAACTTGGACAAAGAAATTTGATAAGAGGTCAGTATGACTCTCAATTTCATGTTTTTTTCTCTATACAAGAGAATAAGTTTAAGAACATAAATGTGTTTGTGTGTGTGTGTGTGTGTATGTATATGAGACAGAGAGAGAGAGAGTGTGTGTATGTGAGAGAGATGTCAAGATCCCAGCTCCAACGGTCCCACCATGAATAGCTGAGTTCTCTGTTGACACTATTTAACAGTTTAATTTATTGCTCTGTCCATTCCTGCTTCCCTCATTTCCTTACCAGTGTATTCCAAAGAACATTCTTCAATATACCACTTGTGTGCAAATCTCGATCTTAGTCTCTGTTTCCCAGGGAAACCAACTTATGACATTTGATGTCTGGAATAATCCTAGGATACAGAATCTAAGCAAGGTTTTGAAATTGAATCCCCTGCAGTCTGGCTGACAGGAAAGATCCCATTACTGGTGGTAGATGGAGCACACGTAAGCCCCTTGCACAAGATAACAGTACAAGTGTTAAATCTTTTGCTTGTAGTTAACTAGTATAGTATAACAGTAAAAGGAAATGCACTGAAAGGTGCAATATCTCTGGTGTTTGAGAGATCAGGGGAAGTTACAATTATAAAAGCTATGAAGTTCGATGGCCCTTACTTTGATGTGTGCGTTGGATAAGGACAATAAAAAGCTGAGGTAGATTAATCATCATTTTAAGGACAAATTTTTTTTGACTTTGTATAATTTTTTTTCCAGAATATTACGGGGGTACAAATGTTTAGGTTACATATATTGCCTTTGCACCACCCGAATCAGCGCTACAAGGATGCCCATTTCCCAGACCATGCACACCACACCCATTATGTGTGAATTTACCCATCCCCTCCTCCCCACCCCCACCTGCCCGACACCTGATGAATGTTACTTCCATCTGTGCATATAAGTGTTGATCAATTAGTACCAATTTGATAATGAGTACATGTGGGGCTTGTTTTTCCATTCTTGTGATACTTTACTTAGAAGAATGGGCTCCATCTCCATCCAGGATAATACAAGAGGTGTTAGTTCACCATTGTTTTTTGTGGCTGAGTGGTACTCCATGGTATACATATACCACGTTTTGTTAATCCACTCATGTATTGATGGGCACTTGGGTTGTTTGCACAACTTTGCAATTGTGAATTGTGCAGTTATAAACATTCGAGTGCAGATGTCTTTATCATAGAATGTCTTTTTTTCATTTGGGTAGATGCCCAGTAGTGGTATTGCAGGATCAAATGTAATTCTACTTTTAGTTCTTTGAGTTGTCTCCATACTACTTTCCATAGAGATTGTACTAGTTTGCAGTCTCACCAGCAGTGTATGAGTATTCCTATCTCTCTGCATCCATGCCAACATTTGTTTTGGAACTTTTTGATAAAAGCCATTGTCACTGGAGTTAAGTGTTATCTCACTGTGGTTTTGATTTGCATTTCCCTGATGATTAGAGATGTTGAGGACTTTTCAATATGTTTGTTGGCCATTAGTCTATCTTCTGTTAAAGTTTCTGTTCATGTCCTTTGCCCACTTTTTAATGGGGTTCTTTGATTTTTTCTTACTGATTTACCTGAGTTCTATATAGATTCTAGTTATCAGCCCTTTATTGGATGTGTAGCATGCAAATATTTTCTCCCATTCTGTAGGTTGTCTGTTTGCTCTAGTGATAGTTTCCTTGGCTGTGCAGAAACTTTTTAATCTGATCAGGTCCCATTTATTTATTTTTGTTGTCTCTGTGATTGCTGGGGGAGTTCTTCTTCATAAATTCTTTGCCTAGGCTGATGTCTATAAGAGTTTTTCCAACATCATCTTCTAGAATTCTTAGGGTTTCATGCCTTGGGTTTAAGTCTGTTATCCATCATGAGTTGATTTTTGTAAGAGGTGAGAGGTGTGGCTCTAGTTTCAGTCTTCTACATGTGGCTATCCAATTTTCCCAGCACCATTTATTGAATAGGGGTTCTTTTCCCTAGTGTATGTTTTTGTCTGCTGTGTCAAAGATCAGGTGGCTATATGAAGATGGTTTTATGTCTGAGTTCTCAGTCCTGTTCCATTGGTCTATGTCTCCATTCTTGTGCCAGTACCTCATGCTGTTTTGGTTATTATAGGCTTGTAGTATAGCTTGAAATCAGATAAGTTGATGTTTCCCAATATGTTCTTTTTGCTTAAGGATGCTTTGGCTATACTGGTCTTCCCTGGTTCCATATGAAGTGTAGAATTATTTTTTCTAGATCTGCAAAAAACAATGTTGGTATTTTAATAGGGATTGCATTGAATCTACAGATCACTTTGGGTAGTATAGACATTTTAACAATGTTGATTTTGCCGATCCATAAGCATGGTATAATTTTCCATCTCTTTGTGTCCTATGCTATTTCCTTCCTCATTGTTTCATAATTCTCACCGTAGAGGTCCTTCACCTCCTTAGTTAAATATAATCCCAGGTATTGTATTTTGTTTGTTGCTATTATGAAAGGTAGTCAGTCTCTGATTCGCTTCTCAGTTTGACTGTTGTTGGCATATATAAATGCTACTGATTTGTGTACATTGATTTCATAACCTGAGACTTTGCTGAACTTATTTATCAATTCCAGTAGTCTCTTGGCAGAATCTTTGGGGTGTTCTAAATATAAGATCATGTCATCTGTAAAGAGCAATAGTTTTATCTCTTCTGCCCCCCATTTGGGTGCCCTTGATTTCCTTCTCTTGTCTGATTGCTCTGGCTAGGACTTCCAGCACTATGTTGAATAGAAGTGGTGATAGAGGGCAACCTTGTCTGCTACCAGTTCTAAGTGGGAATGCTTTCAATTTTTCCCTGTTCAGTATGCTGTTGGCTGTGAATTTATCATATATACCTTTTATCATTTTGAGGTAATTCCTGTCTATGCCTATTTCGTTAAGCATTCTTATTATATAAAAGGGTACTGAATTTTGTCAAATGTTTTTTCTGCATCTATTGAAAGGATCACATGGTCTTTGTTTTTACTTCTATTTATATGGTGAATTACGTTTATATATTTGCATATGTTGAACCATTCGTGAATCTCTGGGATGAAGCCCACTTGGTCATGGTGAATTTTTTTTTGATGAGCAGCTGAATTTGGTTTGCTAGGATTTTATTGAGAATTTTTGCATCTATATTCATAAAGGATATTGGTCTGTAGTTTTTTTTTGTTGCATCCTTTCCTGGCTTTGGTATCAGGGTGATGTTGGCATCATAAAACATGTGGGGGAGGATTCCTTCCTTCTCGATGTTGTGGAATAATTTCTTCAGGATAGGCACCAGTTCCTTGTAGGTCTGGTAGAATTCAGGTGTGCAACCATGTGGTCTGGGACTTTTTTTTTTCCTTTGGAAGGTTTTTTATTACTGCTTCAATTTTGATACTTGATATTGGTCTGTTCAGGAATTCTACGTCTTCCTGATTGAGCTTAGGGAGGCTGTGTGTTTCTAAGAATTTGTCCATTTCCTCTGCATTTTCAAGTGTATGTGTATAGAGATTTTTATAGTATTCAGAGATGATATTTTATATTTCTGTGGTATCAGTCATAATTTCTCCTCTTTCATTCCTGACTGAGCTTATTAGAGTCCTTTCTTTTCTGCTTCTGGTTAATCTAGTGAGAAACATGTCAATTTTGTTTACCTTTTCAAAGAACCAACTTTATGTTTTATTAATCTTCTATATAGTTCTTTTGTTCTCAATTTCATTTAGTTCTGCTCTGATCTTGGCTATTTCTTTCCTTCTGCTGGGTTTGGGATTGGTTTGCTCATTTTTTTCCAGATCTTTGAGATGTTTCATTAGATTGTTAATTTGTGATCTTTCTGTCTTTTGTATGTAGATATTTATGGCTATGAATTTTCCCCTCAGGACTGCTTTAGCTGTATCCCACAGATTTTGATAACTTGTGTCGCCATTATCATTTAGTTCAAAGAATCTTTTGATTTCCATCTTAATTTCCTCCTTCACCCAATAATTGTTTAGCAGTGGGTTGTTTAGTTTCTATGACTTTGTGTACAGATGAGTGTTTCTGTTGGGGTTAATTTCTAATTTTATTCCACTGTAGTCTAAGAAGATGCATGGTATAATTTCTATTCTTTTAAATGTGTTGAGACATGTTTTCTGGCCTAGGATGTGATCAATCTTAGAAAATATCCTGTGAGCTGATGAGAAGAATGTATATTTGGTGGTTTTTGGGTAGAATGTTCTGTAAATGTCTGTTAGGCCCATATGGTCTAGAGTTCTATTTAAGTCCATTCTTTGTTTATTTTCTGTTTAGAGGATCTATCCACTTCTTTCAGAGGGGTGTTGAAGTCACTGGCTACTATGGCGTTGCTGTCTATCATTTGTTTAGATCAAGTAGGATTTGCTTTATGAATCTGGGTGCTGCTGTGTTACATGCTTAAATATTTAAGATTGTTATGTCTTCTGGTTGAATTGTTCCCTTTACCACTATATAATGACCATCTTTGTCTTTCATTACTTTTGTTGATTTGAAGACTAAGTTATCTGATATGAGAACTGCTATGCCAGCTTTTTTTTGGTTTCCATTCGTGTGGAATGTTTTTTCCATCCTTTCACCTTGAGTCTGGATGAGTCCTTGTGGGTTAGATGTGTTTCCTGAACAGGTACTCGGCTTGCCTATATTTATCCATTTGGCAAGCCTATGTCCCTTCAGTGGGCAGTTCAAGCCATTCACATTTATTGAAAGAATTGATAAGTGGAGTGGAATTCTGTCCATCCTGTTAAGTTGAACTTTGTTGCTTTGTTTTATCACTTGAGCCATTGTGGTATCTGGCCTTCAGCCTTTAGCTTTTGGGTAATTATACCTTGATAAATGTTTATTGTGCTGATCCATGAATAATGCAGATCTGATTACTTCCTGCAGGGCAGATGTTGTCTTGATGAATTCCCTCAGTGTTTGCTTGTCTGAGAAAGACTTTATTTCCCCCTCATATGTGAAATTTAGTTTTTCAGGATACAAAATACTAGGCTGGGCATTATTCTCTTTGAGAAGACTGAGAATGGGGCCCCAATCACTTGTGGCTTGTAGGGTCTCAGTTGAGAAGTCTGCAGGTAGTCTGATGAGTTTTCCTTTGTGAGTGACCTGCTGCTTTTGCCTTGCAGCTAGTAGGAACACATTTTTCATATTTATTTTGGCCAGTCTGATGACTGTGTCCTGGTGTTTTCCTCTTTGTGATGAGTCTCCCAGGAGTCCTATGAGCTTCTTGTACCTGGATATCTAGATTTCTAGCAAGGCCAGTGAAATTTTCCTCAATTATTCCCTCAAATAAATTATCCAACCCTTGTGTATTTTCTTCTTCACCCTCAGGTATGCCTGTGATTCTTATGTTAGGCCTCTTTACATAATCTGATATTTCTTGTATGCTTTGCTCATTCCTCTTATTTCTCTGCCCTAACTCTGTAACTGACTTGTTAAGTTGAAATATGTTGTCTTAAAGCTCTGAGGTTCTTTATTCTGCCTGATCTAACCTGTTCTTAAGGCTTTCCATAATCCCTTGAATGAATTTTTCATTTCCAGTTTTGTTTGATTTTTCTTTAATAATTCAATTTCTTTAGTGAATTTTTCATTCATATACTGCATTGTTTTTGTGCTTTCTTTGTGTTGGGATTCTATTTTATCATGTATTTCACTAAGCTTCCTAATAAGCCATGATTGAAATTCTTCATTTGTCATTTCAATATTCTGCTTTTAGATGGTATCCATTGCTAGGGAGGTGGTGGTCCCTTTGGGGGTGACCTTTTGCTCAGATTCTTCATACTTCCAGAATTCTTTCTCTGGTTCCTTCTCATCTGGAACAGACATTGCTTCTCTAGGATTTTCTTTTGTTTAGATACTGACACACCCAGTTTAATCGATGAGTCAGTAGGTGATGCTTGTAGGTGTGAAACAACTGCACCCTCTACAATTGAGTCAGTAAATGCTGTAATGGATGTGCAAATTGACCTTCCTGTCAGGAGGTGGTGTTTGCTGTAGGGAACAAGCTGTACTATTGTTTTTGGATCCTGTGACCAGCTCTAATTCCACAGGAGAAGCTCTCTAATGCCCTAGGTGGTGGATGGGGCCCTGGAACTTCCAGGTGAGTCCTTTATTCACCACCACAGCAGAGGTGGGTGGCGGAATGAAGTCAGGCTGGGTTAGGTTGGGTGAGCCTGCCCTCCAGCTCCACAAATGCTGGGAAGGGATATGCAGGGGTTAGAGGCCTGTTCCCCACCTCTGGGCTAAGCTTCCTGGGAGGGGCTGAAGTAGCCCCAACTTAACCAGAGAGTCTGTGTGTGCAGGTGGGGCTGTCTGAGACCTGCAATCTGGTAGTCTAGAATATGCATCGCTCCTTTCAACCCTCCCCTTTTCCTCTGTTTCTCTTGGGCCTCTGCCTGCAGGCAGGACCTCAAGCCAGCTGTGCTCCCACCCAATGACTGTGATGCAGGGAGGGAGGTTCCTGGCCTGAGCTGGGAGCATGGCCCCCCCATGGGAGGAGGGGTGTCCCACTAGCTTACCACAGCTAGGACCCACACTGCATTCTCCCCCCTGTTCTGCCCCCACAAGTACGCTCATCTGGTGAGAATAATTCACAGATAACCTCTTTTGCCCCTGGGTGATGCACTTGAGACCTGGGTATACATGATCTGGCCTGTGGGACCAACCCCAGGGCCCCAGAGTTCAATCCCTGACCATGCCAGGGAGAAGAATGCTGGTCCCATGTCACCCATGGGGTGCCTGCAGTGGTTTGATGTCCCTTCACCTCAGGGCCTGTCTTGTTCTAATGGGGCTGCCAGGCAAGCAGGACCAGGGAAGGACTAGTGGGCAAGCTCACAGTCCAAACACCCCTCAGTCCACTGCAGGACCACAGAAGTAAAGGTCTGAGCCTCTCCCTGTGGGAAACTATGTATAGCAGCTCAATTGTCTCTCTCTGCAAGCAGCCATGGGAGGGTAGGGGAAGGGGAGGAAAAGAGTCTGGGTGGAGGAAAGCTCACCCTCTGTTCATCTTCAACCCTCTCTCTGGGAGGCAGTTTTCCCAGAATGACCAGGCTCTGGAGTTACACGGAACACCCCAAGATCCACTGGGCAGTTTTCCCAGAATGACCAGGCTCTGGAGTTACACGGAACACCCCAAGATCCACTGGACCCCTGTGGCTCCTGCAATCTGGGTTGGAGGTGAGAAACGTCTGTGTGGGAATGAGCAAGATGGATCCTAGGGAGCTGAAGCCCGCTGGGCAGGACAAAGGTGCCCAGTAGGTAGAGAAGCACTATGGCACCTGCTGTCTGACTCAAGTCTGTGGGATGGGAAGCACCCCAGGGGGCATGGAGCCTGGTGTTCCTGGAGTCTGCAGCAAACCTCCTGCTCACCACTGGCCACAGTCTCTGGACTCGTGTGGGTAGAAGGACTCTCCAGCTACTGGGGAACATGCAGATATCAAGCCAACCCAACCTGGAAGGAAGGTTCAGGGCCCAGAAGGCAGGAGGTGGCTAGGACCTGGAAGGGGGGCTGAAGTGGCTGCTCAGGGCCTCTTAGGGAAGAGCCTGAAGCACATCAGTGTGAAAGTCTGCAAGCCAGGAGTAGAGTGGAGCCTGAAACTGAGCTTCTAAACAGGTCCTATAAGCTGAGGGCCCTGAAGATAGCAGCTGACCAGACCTGGAGGGTGAGTGCTAGATCTAAGCAGGCAGGAGGTAGCCAAGACCAGTCCAGTGGGCCTGGATGAATAGGCTGCAATCTGCTTCCTAGGCACCAGGGTCCCACAGATGCAGGTCAGCTGCATATAGTATGCAGATCTCCTCGTCCGGCCAAGAGCACGTCAAAGCAGCTGCCTGGGGCCTTTCAGGTTGGCCCCCACTGCTCTCCAGTCAATTTCTGTGCCCTGGTACCACTGATTTCCAGGGTCGAAGTGTCCATCTCCAAATTCTAGTGTATAGCCCAGGGAAGCCACAACTCAGTCCAGGCACTCCCCAGCCAGTGCACCCGAGAGTTTGGGATAGCTCCCGCTATGTCTCCTCTCCACAGAGCCTGTTGTCTTGTGCAACGGGTTTGTACCGACTCTAGGCGTGTCCCTGTCTGAGCTGGTAAGAGGACTGTTGGGGTGGGGAATGTCCTCCTGCAGGTCAGATTGCACTGTACTGGCAGGGCAAACATGGCCCTCCCATACTCTGCCCTCTATTATTCTCCTCATGGTCTCCAATCTTTGTGAATATATCTCCCAATCACCTTTTTCCTGCAGTGAGTGTCTCACTTGGTTCTCCACAAATTCACAATGCTACTTTCAGAGTAAGTGATCGGCGTGTAGGCAGCAATCTGAATTCTTCACCTCCTTTCCTGGGAGCAGTAAGCTAGGAGGCCACCACTAGTTCACCATTTCTTTCTCCCCTAATAAAGATGAATATTATTTTTTTTTTTCTTTTTTTCAATTTCGGAATATTATGGGGGTACAAACACTTTGGCTACATATATTGACTATTGCACTGCCCAAGTCAGAGCTACAATCACGGACATCCCACAGACAGTACACCCCACACCCATTAGGTGTGAGTATTCCCATCCCCTCCTCCACCCCACCCACCTGCCCAACCCCTGATGAATATTATTTCCATGTGTGCACAAAAGTATTGATCTGTTAGTACCAATTTGATGGTGAGTGCCAGAGGTGCTTGTTTTTCCATTCTTGTGATACTTCACTTCAAAGAATGGGCTCTAGCTCCATCCAGAGTAATAAGATGTGTTAATTCACCATTGTTTTTTATTGCTCCATGGTATACATATAACACATTTTATTAATCCACTTGTGAATTGATGGGCACCTGGGTTGTTTCCACATCTTTGCAATTGTGAATTGTGCTGCTATAAACATTTGAGTGCAGATGTCTTTATTATAGAATGTCTCTTTTTCCTTTGGGTAAATACCTAGTAGTGGAATTTCTGGATCAAATGGTAGGTCTATTTTAAGTTCTCTGAGGTATCTCCATATTACCTTCCATAGAGGCTGTACAAATTTGGAGTCCCACCAGCAGTGTATGAGTGTTCCTATCTCTCTGCATCCCCATCAACATTTGTTGTTTTAGGACTTTTTGATATAAGCCAATCTCACTGGAGTTAAGTGATATCTCATTGTGGTTTTAATTTGCATGTCCCTGATGATTAGAGAAGTTGAGCAATTTTTTATATGTTTGCTAGCCATGTTTTGGTCTTCTTTTGAAAAGTTTCTCTTCATGACCTTTCCCAACTTATTAATGAGGTTGTTTGATTTTTTCTTCTTGATTTTCCTAAGTTCTGTATGGATTCTGGTTATCAGTTCTTTATCAGATGTATAGCACGCAAATATTTTTTCCAATTCTATAGGTTGTCTGTTCACTCTAGTGATAGTTTCCTTGGCTATTAAATTTGATCAGGTCCCATTTATTTATTTTTGTTGCTGCTGTGATTGCTTTGGGGGTCTTCTTCATAACTCCTTTGCCTAGGCCAATGTCTATAAGAGTTTTTCCAATGTTTTCTTCTAGAATTCTTCTTTTCACGTCTTAGGTTTAAGTCTGTTATCCATCGTGAGTTGATTTTTGCGAGAGGTGAGAGGTGTGCGTCTAGTTTCAGTCTTCTCCATGTGGTTATCTGATTTTCCCAGCACCATTTATTGAATAGGGATTCTTTTCCCCAGTGTATGTTTTTGTGCAATTTGGCAAAGATCAGATGACAGTATGAGGATAGTTTTATATTTGGGTTCTCAGTCCTGTTCCATTGCTCTGTCTCTGTCCTTGTGCCAATACCATGCTGTTTTGGTTACTATAGCCTTGTAGTATAGTTTGAAGTCTGGTAGATTGACGTCTCCCAATTTGTTCTTTTGGCTTAAGATTGCTTTGGCTAGACAGGGTCTTCTGTGGTTCCACACGAAGCGTAGAGTTTTTTTTTCTAGATCAGCAAAAAATGACATGGGTATTCTCACAGGGACTGCATGGTTCTGTAAATCACCTTAGGTAAAATAGACATCTTAACAATGTTGATTCTACGAATCCAAGGGCATGGTAGGGTTTTCCATCTGTTTACATCCTCTGCAATATCTTTTCTCAGTGTTTCATAGTTCTGTCTATATAGGTCTTTCACCTCCTTAGCTAAATATGTTCCTAAATATTTAATATTCTTTGGTGCCACTAAGAAAGGTATTGATCTTTGATTTGTTTCTCAGCTCTACTGTCATTGGTGTATATGAAGGCTATTGATTTATGTGCATTGATGTTGTATCCTGAGACTTTGCTGAATTCATTTATCAATTCTAGTAGTCTCTTGGTTGAATCTTTGGGGTTTTCTAGATATAATATCATATCATCTGTGAAAAGTGAAAATTTTATATCTTCTACCCCTATATGGACAACCCTAATTCCTCTCTCTTGTGTGATTATTGAATAGAAGTGGAGATAGTGGGCAACCTTGTCTGGTTCCAGTTTTAAGGGGGAATGCTTTCAATTTTTCCCCATTCAGTATGATATTGGCTGTGGGTTATTGTATGTGGCTTTAATAATTTTGAGGTATAAGCCATATGTTTCTATATTGTTAAGAGTTCTAATAATAAAAGGGCACTGGATTTTGTCAAAAGCCTTTTCTGCATCTATTGAGAGGATCATATATTCTTTGTTCTTCCTTTTATTTATATGGTGAATTACATTTACAGATTTGCATACGTTGAACCATCCCTGCATCAGGAGATGAAGCCCACCTGATTGTGATGAATTATTTTTTAATGTACATTTGAATTAGGTTTGCTAGGACTTTGAGAATTTTTGTATCTATATTCATAAGGGATATTGGTCTGTAGTTTTCATTTCTTGTTGTGTCCTTTCCTGGCTTTGGTATTAAGGTGATATTGGCTTTATAGACTGAGTTTGGGAGGATTCCACCTTTTCAATGTTATGGAATAATTTCTGCAATATAGGCATTACTTCTTCTTTGTAGGTTTGGTTGAATTCAGGTGTGAGTGCATCTGGTACAAAACTTTTTATGTTGGAAGATCTTTTTTTATTGCTTCAATTTTGGTACTTGATATTGGTCTGTTTAGGAATTCTATTTCTTCCTGATTGAGCCTAGGGAGGAAGTGTGGTTCTAAGAATTTGTCCAATTCCTCCACATTTTCATGCTTTTGGGCATAGAAATTTTTATAATATTTGAAGATGATGTTTTGTATTTCCATGATATCAGTTGTGACCTTTCCTTTTTCATTTCTAATTGAGCTTATTAGAGTCCTTTCCTTTCCTTTCTGCTTCTGGTCAACCTGGCAAGTAGCCTGTCTATTTTGTTTATCTTTTCAAAGAACCAACTTTTGGTTTTATTAATCTTCTGTATAGTTCTTTTGTTCTCGATTTCATTTAATTCTGCTCTGATCTTGGTTATTTCTTTTCTTCTGCCGGGTTTAGGATTGCTTTGCTCTTCCTTTTCCATTTCCCTGAGATGATTCATTAGTTTACTGATTTGTGAACTTTCTGTCTTTGGATGAGGGCATTTAAGGCAATTAGTCTTCCTCTCAGGACTGCTTTTGCTGTATCCCACAGATTTTGATAACTTGTGTCCCCATTATCATTTATTTCAAAGAATCTTTGGTTTCAGTCTGAATGTCCTTCTTGACCCAATAGTCATTCGGCAATAGGTGAATTTCCATATTTTTGGATAGAGTTGTACTTTGTGTTGGAAATGATTTCTAATTTTATTCCACCGTGGTCTGAAAAGATACATGGTATGATTTATATATTTTTTAATTTGTTGAGATCTGTTTTGTGGCCTATGATGTGATCAATTAGAGAAAGTTCCATGAGTTGATGAAAGGTATATTCAGTGTTATTTGGGTGGAGTGTTCTGTAGATGTCTGTCAGGACCAAATGTTCTAAAGTCCTGTTTAGGTCCATTGTTTCTTTGCTTATTTTCTGTTTGGAGGATCTTTCCAGTTCTGGCAGTGGGGTGTTGCGGTCCCCAGCTCTTAAGACATTGCTATTTATTATGTTGTCTAGGTCAAGCAGTATTTGCTTTATGTATCTTGGCGCTCCTGTGTTGGGTGCATAAATATTTAGGATTGTTAAATCTTCTTGTAGAATTTTTCCCATCACCACTATATAGTGCCCATCTTTGTCTTTCTTTACTTCTGTTGCTTTAAAGTTTATATCATCTGATATAAGAACGGCTACTTCAGCTTCTGTTGGTTTCCATTTGCTTGGAAAATTGTATGCCATCCCTTCACCTTGAGTCTGAACAAGTCCTTGTGTGTAAGATGGGTTTCCTGGAAACAGCTGACACTTGGCTTGTATTTTTTTAACCATTCAGCCAGCTTATGTCTCTTCAGTGGAGAAATCATGCCATTCACATTTATTTAGACAATTGATATTTGGGGTGGATTTCTGTTTTCCTGTTGGGTAGTCTCTTGTTTTGTTTTTCCTCTGGAGCCACTGTGAAATCTTGGTTCTGGTCTTTTAGCTTTTGGGTGATTTTACACAGGTGGGTGTCTTGGGCACTGGTTGGTGTACAATGCAGATCTAAGTACTTCTTGCAGGGCAGATCTGGTCTTCACAAATTCTATCATTGATTGCTTGTCTGGAAAAGTCTTTATTTCTCCCTCATACAAGAAGCTCAGTTTTTCAGGATAAACAATTCTGGGTTGGCCATTATTTCATTTTAGAAGACTCAGGATGGGTCCCCTGTCCCTTCTGGCTTGTAAGCTTACAGTTGAGAAATCTGCAGTTAATATGATAGGTTTCCCTTTGTAGGTTACCTGCTCTTTTCATCTTACTGCTCGAAGGAATGCCTCTTTCCTGTTTACTTTGGCCAGCCTATTCACTATGTGGTGTAGTGATTGCCTTTTCATGTTGAGGCTCCCAGGAGTCCTGCGTGCTTCTTGTACCTGGGTATCAAGTTTTCTGGCTAGGCCATGGAAATTTTCCTCTATTATTCCTTCAGATAGATTTTCCATCCCTTGTGAATTTTCATCTTTGCCCACAGGGATGCCTATGATCCTTATGTTTGGCCTCTTTACATAATCCCACATTTCTTGTATGCTTTGTTTATGTTGCTTGCTTTTGTGTTCTTTCTCTTCAACTGATTTATTTAGCACATTGGAATTATCTTCCAACTCTGAGATTCTTTCCTCTGCATGATCCAGCCTATTCTTAAGGCTTTCCACTGGGTTTTGTCAATCCTGAATGCCTCTTTCACTTCCAGTATTTCTGTTTGGTTTTTCCATAATACTTCAATTTCTTTAGAGAATTTTTCATTCATTTCTTGCATTGTTGTTGTGGTTTCTTTGTTTTGGGACTCAATTTTCTCTTGAATTTCATTGAGCTTTCTTATAATCCATAAACAAAATTCCTCTTCTGTTATTTTACCCATTTAATTTAAGTTGGTGTCTGTTGCTGAGGAACTAATGATTTCTCTTGGGGGTGACTTTGCTCTGATTTTTCATGGTTCCTGTGTTCTTCTGATTGTTTCTTATCTGGCCTCTTGGTCAAGAGCTGGGGTTGCTAGGGCTAGTTTATGGCCCTGTCTCCAAGACCCTGAGGATCATTCCCTGGCAGAGCCAGGGAGAGAAGTAGTGGTCTGTATTGCCTTAGGTGTATCTTAGCAAGTTTGGTGGACCTCTTGGGTTATCTCTGACCTGTTGTCTTCACCTCTTCCTGGTGGAGTGTAGTGAGTTTGTTCTCCCAGTTTGAGCTCCAAGCTGGTGGATTGTACTTGAGGGTACAAATCCACTGCTCTCTAATAGCTTGAGATGGAAGGCAATATTTTTAGCTGTGGGGTTCTTGCTGTTGTTGATTGTATTTTGTGTGGAGTATCCAGTTACCTAGGTATTCTGTTGTGCCGGTGGCAGTCTCTGGTCCCCCAGGTGAGAAATACAAAAGCCCCAAGCCGGGAGGCTGGAAAAAATGGCGGTGTGATAGGGTCCTCCCACCGTACCGCTCCCAGGAAAGGAGGTGAAGAACGCCAGCGGCTGCCTGCGAACACGGACCGCTCACTCCAAAAACAGCATTGCGAATGACAGAGAAACAACACGGAACGCCCAGCCCAAGAAAACAGGTACAAAATTTTCACAAAGATCGGAGGGCGCACGGAGCGCAATAGAGCCCAGAGCGCGGGAAGGACGCACTCGCCAGGTCGGCGCAGCGCGACCTGCCCCCCAAGCGGTTACGCGCCTCCCCATACACGCAGTCAGGGACAAGCCCAGAGTTGGGACAGAGCGGTTGCTCGGGCCGGCGAGCCCTGTGGAGAGGAGGAGGAAGTAGCCAGAGCCAGACACAACTCGCAGCTGCAATATACAGAGACTGCCGAGGGCTGGGGAGGAACTGGGCGGGGACCGAGATTCAGCTTCCCGGGACAGTGCGCGGGAACCCGCAGGCTGGCACTGCGCCACTAGAAGTCAGCGGGACTGGGCCCAGGAGTTTATCGGAGAGCGGGACGCGCCCTTAGAGGTTGCTAACAACTACTGGCGGAGAAAAACTGCACTCCCGGCGCGATCGGAGCCCGGCTGTGCGCCAGGCTGGCGGCGGCCGCCATCTTTACAGCCGCCCGCGCGGAGCCGTGAGCCGCGTCTCTAGCTCCGCCCCGCCCCGGCCCAGGGCTCATCCGCTGGGGCGAGACAGGCTTTGCCTGTGGTGGCCAGGGACAGCGGCATCCGTGGGTTCCAGGTGGGACGAGATCCCGGAACTGTAGAGGTGGGACCTTTGAGTATTGGAAACAGTTTGCAGCTCGTCCATCTGGTTCTGCTACCCCGGCTCTGGCCTCCGACAACTCCGCTCCGTGCCGGTCCTAGTGCCCGCCCCTCAGGTCCCAGCCCTCCTGTACCCCAGAGATCGCTCATTTTGAAGGTTGCTGGCCATAGTGACTCATTTGGTATAACTGCTGGTTCCCATGACAACCAAATACCTCAAGAGCCACAGGCTGAACCAGAGCAGCTCCCCATAATCCTGCCCACTTCAATAGGGAATTTCGCGCCACCCAAGAGTGCTTCCAGCTGCCACTACTTCCCCCTCCCCGTGGGAACATCCCCCCGGTGAAGACTGCTGGGGATAGAGACGGCCACCTGCCTCGCCTTGAGGTCTAGTGGTGGAAAAGGGGTGCACAATTGGAGATCCCCATATCAACCAGTTTCACGCGGAGACACACATCAGAAGGGCAGCCACACGTGGCTAGATGAGCAACCTCTGAGCTGTGTAGAATTTTCCCAACTCAGCTCTCACACTGCAGCCAAAGGAAATTGTGTTTCTACCAGAACCTCAGGAAGAGCAGGGTCAAAGTAACCCCTAGGAGCTACAAGACCCCTCCCAAAGCACGGGGCTTTCACATACCCCAACTGGGGAATCAGAGTCTGCTACGGACATAACAGAATACCTAGCTAATAGGGAGCAGAGGACTCATATCCTCAAGTACAATCCATTAGCTCAGAGCCCAAGCTGGGAGGTCATTCTCACCACACTCCACTGGGAAGAGGAGAAGACCACAGGTCAGAGTTAACTCAAGATCCAACAAACTTGCTAAAATACACCTAAGGCAATACAGGCCACTACTTCTCTCCCTGGCTTTGCCAAGGAAAAATAATTGTGGGCCTGGTGACAGGGCCATAAACTAGCTCTAACACCCCCAGCTCTCGACCAAGAGGCCAGATGAGAAAAAACCAGCGAAAGAACTCAGGGAACATGAAAAATCAGAATGAAAAGTCACACCCAAAAGAAATTATCAGTTCCTCAGCAATGGATACCAACCCAAATGAAATGGGTAGAATGACAGAAGAGGAATTTCGTTTATGGATTATAAGAAAGCTCAATGAAATTCAAGAGAAAATTGAATCCCAGCGCAAAGAAACCACAAGAAAAATGCAAGAAATGAATGAAAAATTCTCCAAAGAAATAGAAATATTACGGAAAAATCAAATAGAAATCCTAGAAATGAAAGAAGCATTCAAGGATCTACAAAACACAGTGGAAAGCCTTAAGAATAGGCTGGACCATGCAGAGGAAAGAATTTCAGAGCTAGAAGACAGCTCCTATGTGCTAAATAAATCAGCTGAAGAGAAAGAACACAAAAACAAGAGACAGGAAAAAAGCATACAAGAAATGTGGGATTATGTAAAGAGGCCAAACATAAGGATAATAGGTATCCCTGAGGGAGAGGAAGAAACTTTGCATGGGCTGGAAAATTTATTTGAAGGAATAATAGAGGAAAATTTCCATGGCTTAGCCAGAAATCTCGACATCCAAGTACAAGAAGCACACAGGACTCCTGGGAGAGTCAACGTGAAAAGGCATTCACCACACCACATAATTATTAGACTGACCAAAGTAAACACAAAAGAGGCACTCCTCAGAGCTGTAAGACAAAAAAAGGAGGTAACCTACAAAGGGAAACCCATCAGATTAACTGCAGATTTCTCAGCTGAAACCTTACAAGCCGAAGGGAATGGGGAGACATCATCAATCTCCTAAAACAAAACAAAGGTCAACCCAGAATCTGTATCCTGCCAAACTAAGCTTCTTATATGAGGGAGAAATAAAGACCTTTCCAGATAAGCAATCACTGATAGAATTTGCGAAATCCAGACCGGCCTTGCAAGAAATGCTTAGACCTGCATTATACACTAACCAGCGCAACAGATACCCACCTATGTAAAATTATGCAAAGGCTAAAACCCCAGAAACCAGATTCCACAATGACGCAAGAGGTAAAACAAAAGATACCACCCAACAGAATAATCAGAAATTTACCCCAAATATCAATTCTCTCAATAAATGTAAATGGCTTGAACTGCCCATTGAAGAGACATAGGCTGGCTGAATGGATTAAAAAATACAAACCAAGTATCTGTTGTCTTCAGGAAACACACCTTACACACAAAGACGCATTCAGACTCAAGGTGAAAGGATGGAATACAATTTTTCAGGCTAATGGAAACCAAAAGAAATCCGGAGTAGCCATCCTCATTTCAGATGACATCAACTTTAAAGCAATAAAAGTAAAGAAGGACAAAAATGAACACTATATAGTGGTGAAGGGAAAAATTTCACAAGAGGATTTAACAATCCTAAACATTTATGCACCCAACACAGGAGCACCCAGGTACATAAAGCAAATGCTGCTAGATCTAGACAACATAATAAGCAGGAATGCCATAATTGCAGGGGACTTCAACACCCCACTGACGGAACTGGACAGATCCTCCAAACAAAAATTAAATAGAGAAATAAAAGACCTAAACAGGACTATAGAACATTTGGGCCTAACAGATATCTACAGAACACTCCACCCAAATAACACTGAATATACATTCTTCTCATCAGCTCATGGAACTTTCTCTAAAATTGACCACATCCTAGGCCACAAAACAGATCTAAACAAATTCAAAAAAATAGAATCATACCATGTATCTTTTCAGACCACAGTGGAATAAAATTGAGATATCAATTCCAACAGAAACTACACATCTTCCTCCAAAACTTGGAAACTAAACAATCTATTGATGAATGATTATTGGGTCAAAGAGGAGATTCAAAATGAAATCAAAAGATTCTTCGAACTAAACGATAATGGGGACACAAGTTATCAAAATCTGTGGGATACAGCAAAAGCAGTCCTGAGAGGAAAACTTATCGCCCTAAATTCCCACATCCAAAAGACAGAAAAGTCACAAATCAGTAAACTAATGAATCATCTTAAGGAAATGGAAAAGGAAGAGCAAAGCAATCCTAAAACCAGCAGAAGAAAGAAATAACCAAAATTAGAGCAGAATTAAATGAAATCGAGAACAAAAGAACAATACAGAAGATCAATGAAACGAAAAGCTGGTTCTTTGAAAAGATAAACAAAATAGACAGGCCACTTGCCAGGTTGACCAGAAGCAGAAAGGAAAGGACTCTAATAAGCTCAATTAGAAATGAAAAAGGAGAAGTCACAACTGATACCGTGGAAATACAAACATCATCTTTGAATACTACAAAAATCTCTATGCCCACAAACATGAAAACGTGGAGGAAATGGACAAATTCTTAGAAACACACTACCTCCCTAGGCTCAACCAGGAAGAAACTGAATTTCTAAACAGACCAATATCAAGCACCGAAATTGAAGCAGTAATTAAAAATCTACCCACAAAAAAAAGTCCCGGACCAGATGGGTTCACACCTGAATTCTACCAAGCCTACAAAGAAGAACTGGTGCCTATACTGCAGAAATTATTTGAAAATATCCAGTAGGATGGAATCCTCCCAAACTCATTCTATGAAACCAATATCACCTTGATACCAAAGCCAGGAAAGGACACAACAAAAAAAGAAAACTACAGACCAATATCCCTTATGAATATAGCTGCAAAAATTCTCAATAAAATCCTTGCAAACCGAATTCAAATATACATCAAAAAAATAATCCATCATGATCAGGTGGGCTTCATTCCCGAGATGCAGGGATTGTTCAACGTACGCAAATCTATAAATGTAATTCACCATATAAATAAAAGCAAGAACAAAGATTATATCATCCTTTCAATAGATGCAGAAAAGGCTTTTGACAAAATCCAACACCCTTTTATGATAAGAACTCTTAACAATATAGGCATAGATGGCTCATTCCTAGAAACTATTAAAGCCATATACGATAAACCCACAGCCAATATCATACTGAATGGGGAAAAATTGAAGGCATTCCCCCTTAAAACTGGCACCAGACAAGGGTGTCCACTATCTCCACTTCTTTTCAACATAGTGCTGGAAGTCCTGGCCACAGCAATTAGACAAGACAGAGGAATCAGGGGCGTCCAGATAGGGTCAGAAGAGGTCAAACTTTCACTATTCGCAGACGATATGATATTATACATAGAAAACCCCAAGGATTCAACCAAGAGATTACTGGAATTGATAAATGAATTCAGCAAAGTCTCAGGATACAAAATTAATACACACAAATCCATAGCCTTCATATATGCTAATAACAATCAAGCCGAGAAACAAATTAAAGATGCTATACCTTTTGCAATAGCAACAAAGAAAATTAAATATTTAGGAATATATCTAACTAAGGAGATCAAAGACCTATATAGAGAGAATTATGAAACACTGAGAAAGGAAATTGCAGAGGATGTAAATAGATGGAAAACCTTACCATGCTCTTGGATAGGCAGAGTCAACATAGTAAAAATGGCTTTGCTACCTAAATTAATTTACAGAATCAATGCAGTCCCTATCAAAATACCAACATCATTTTTTGCCGATCTAGAAAAAATAATTCTACGCTTCATGTGGAACCAGAGAAGACCCCGTCTAGCCAAAGCAATCTTAAGCAAAAAGAACAAATTGGGAGGCATCTGTCTACCAGACTTCAAACTATACTACAAGGCTATAGTAACCAAACTGCATGGTATTGGCACAAGAACAGACATGTAGACCAATGGAACAGGACTGAGAACCCAAATATAAACCAACCTCATACAGTCACCTGATCTTTGACAAATTCCAGAAAAACGTACACTGGGGAAAAGATTCCCTATTCAACAAATAGTGCTGGGAAAATTGGATGGCCATATGTAGAAGACTGAAAGTGGACCCACACCTCTCACCTCTCACAAAAATCAATTCACAATGGATAACAGATCTAAACCTAAGACATGAAACCATAAGAATTCTCGAAGAAAATGTTGGAAAAACTCTTATGGGCATTGGCCTAGGCAAAGAATTTATGAAGAAGACCCCCAAAGCAATCACAGCAGCAACAAAATTAAATACATGGGACCTGATCAAATTGAAAAGCTTCTGCACAGCCAAGGAAACTATCACTAGAGTGAACAGACAACCTACAGAATGGGAGAAAATATTTGCATGCTACACCTCTGATAAAGGGCTTATAACTAGAATCTATACAGAACTTAGGAAAATCAACAAGAAAAAATCAAACAACCCTATTAAAAAATGGGCAAAGGACATGAACAGAAACTTTTCCAAAGAAGACAGAATGATGGCCAGCAAACATATAAAAAAGTGCTCAACTTCTCTAATCATCAGGGAAATGCAAATCAAAACCACAATGAGATATTCACTTAACTCCAGTGAGATTGGCTCATATCAAAAAATCCCCAAATAACAAATGTTGGCGGGGATGTGGACAGGTAGGAACACTCATACACTGCTGGTGGGACTGCAAATTAGTACAACCTCTATGGAAAAGAATATGGAGATATCTCAAAGAATTAAAAGTAGAATTACCATTTGACCCAGCAATCCCACTACTGGGTATTTATCCAAAAGAAAAAAAGACATTTTATAATAAAGACATCTGCTCTCGAATGTTCATAGCAGCACAATTCACAATTGCAAAGTTGTGGAAACAACCCAGGTGCCCATCAATACACGAGTGGATCAATAAAATGTGGTATATGTATACCATGGAGTATTACTCAGCAATAAGGAACAATAGTGAATTAACACATCTGGTATTATCCTGGTCGGAGCTAGAACCCATTCTTCGAAGCGAAGTGTCACAGGATTGGAAAAACAAGCACCACTGGTACTCACCATCAAACTGGTACTAACTGATGAACACGTACACCACACAGGGCAATAACATTCATCTGAGGGCGGGCGGGCGGGAGGGGGGTGGAAGGGATGGGAAAAACTCTCACTGAATGGATGTGGGGAGCACAGTTTGGGAGACGACCACGATTGTGGCTCTGACACGGGCAGAACAGGGGCAATGTGTATGGCCAAAGTGTTGTACCCCCATGATATTCTGAAATTAAAAAAATAAATTATAAAAAAAAAAAAAAAAAAAAAGCCCCAAGCCTTGGGAGGGGCCTTTTAGCTCCCTGGGGTTACTTTGATACTGCTTCTCCTGGGGTGGGAGGAGAAGCAAGATAACTTGCAGCTGCAGTGCTAAAGCTAGGGTTGGTAAATTTCTACACAGCTCAGAGGTTGCTTATCCGGCTGCTGGAGGGGGGCACTGCTGTGGATTTCAGAGCTCTCTCTCCAGGCTTGTAGAACTGCTTCTGATGGGAGGGGCCCACTGGTGCAATTGCTGAGGTCTCTAGCCAGGTTTTTTCTTCCCTGTCCACAAGCTCAGGCACTTGCTCCTCCAATGGGACCACTTTTGGGCTGTTGAGGTTCCCCACAGTTCATATGTCTGGCCTTCTGATGTGTGTCTCCGCATGCCATTGGCTGATAGGGGGATCTCCAATAGTGCACCCCATTTCCACCACTAGACCCCAAGGCTAGGTGGGTGGCTTGTCTCTATCCCCAGAAGTCTCTGCCAGGGGCATGCACCCACCAGGGGGAATTGTTGAAGCTGAAGGCACTCTTGGATCAAGCTAAACTCCCTAATAAAGTGAGCAGTATTAGGGAGCGCTGCTGTGGTTCAGCTTGTGGCACTTGAGGCATTTGGTTGCCATGGGAACTGGTACTTGTACAAAATGAGTCACTATGGCACAGCAACTTTCACAATGACCATTCTCTGGGGGAGGGGAGGACAGGGACCTGGAGAATGGGCACTAGGACCAATCACATAGAAGAAGGCCAGAACTGGGGAGGCAGGACTGGATGGACGGGCTGCAAACTGTTTCCAATACACAAAGTCCCACTGCTACAGACCAGGGACCTCATCCCACCTGGACCCCACAGAGGCAGCTGTCTATGGCCACCAACAGTTTAGCCTGTCATGCCCAGGCAGAAAAGCCCCCAGGCTGGGGGTGTGGTGAAGCTATAGACCTATCAAACAGTTAGCTCCAGGCAGGAGACCTTAAATATGGCTGCCGACTGCCAACCTGGCATACAACTGGGTTCAGATCATGCTGTGAGCGCAGCTCCCCTCCACCTGCCTGGGTCCCGTGGAGGCAATTTTTGGCAGCCACTAAGGGCATATCCCAATGCTCTCCATTCAACTCCTATGCTCTGGTCCTGCTGACTTCCAGGGGTGAGGTGCCTGTCTCCAGATTCCTGTGTACTGTCCCGGGAAGCTGTATCTCAGCCCAGTCCCTACCCAGCCCTGCACAGCCCCTGTACAGTGCACTCAAGAGTTCTGTTTGGTTCCCATAATTGCTTCCTCTCCCCAGAGCCTGCTGTCTCAAGCAACAACTTTGCACCGACTGTGGACTTGTTCCTGACTGAGTGGATGGGATGTCTGTGGGGATGGGTGCATGACCACCTGTAGGTCAGATTGCACTGTGCTGACCTAGCGAGCATGTCCTTCCCACACTCTGATCTGTATTGTATACCCTGCGCACTCTGATCTTTTCAATGTATCTCCCTGTCACCTGGTTTCTTGCACTGAGTGTCCCACAATGCTTCTCTGTAATTTCACAATGATATTTTTAGAGTGAGCCATCTGCACACAGGCAGCCATTGGCATTCTTCACCTCCTTCCCTGGGAGTGGTGAGGTAGGAGGCCTCTACCAGACCACCATTGTCCTAGAAATCCAAGGATGAATATTAATACCAAGAAAGGATAAATGTGGGAGCATATAAATAGACTATCATGTGTGGCATCTAGAAGGCAGAAGACAGTGAGGATTAGGACTAGAACTGACATAAAGAATAGCAGAGCTCCAGGGAAGGTAAAATTCTCAACCCCACCAAGTCTGCTACACCAGGAGTATCCATTTAAGGAGTTCCCTGATTGAGATGGAGCTAGACCCACAAACATGAGATGGGTACATGTGGTCTGATGCACTCAAAATTTTCAATTTCCAGATCCCCCTGAGGCCTTGGAAGTGTGGAGGTGTTTTTTCCTCCTGGTTAAAAGTGTGTGCTTCTTCCTCTTCCCTTGGAGATAATGCATGGGATTCTGAATTGCTAGACAAAATGAGCCCCCTCAGGATCCCTCTACGCTTCTGGATACCAGATCAACAATTGGCATTAACTCTAAATATAATCTAGGAAAGTGCTGTGTCTTCTAAGAGAGGAAATGAACTATACCAAGAAGAATCTACAGGACCTAGCTAACATACACCAGGATTCATAAAGCAAAATTCACACAATTTATCTTGTTTCATAAAGGTCAATTTCATATCCATCAAAATAACTCTACCTTGTGTCTACTTTCCTGGAAGAAGAAAGGATTCCAATTATGTTATTTCAGAGGAAGTTGATCTGGAGAGGCCTCTTAAAAGTGATGATCATCAAGGCACATCTAGGAAAAGATCTTCCTAGATAGCTGCATCATTTCTTTTCACCCTCCCATGACAGTCATTTAATTATTGAGTATTAATCAATGCAAGTTGGTCTTGAATGAAGCTCAAAGGGGTGGCTTCTAGGACTGTCGAATGAATGTCTCCTCATTTGATATAGTTATCAAATAAGCTGGTATCTGGCTATCAGGGTTCATATGGAAAATTAGTTTTAGTCAAGATAAGCTGTGTAAAAATCTCACATAACATGAATAAAAACTTTAAAGGCCACACTTGATAAAAATTTATAATACCTAATGTACTCATAAATTTTAGAGCCTCCCAAGTACTTTCAGATTTATGACATAAAAGGTACTGAGTCATGTTCATAGTTTTAGAGCTTCTCATATGCCATCATTGTTGATTACATGATGACTTTAATATTGTCTTGGCTGAGAGAAGATATTTGAGCATAATCATTTATCAATAATTGCATTCACTTTTACAGACATGAAAATGAATACTTTGGTGCTTTGAGTTCCAGTAAGTATAACCCTTTAAAATCATTCATAGTAATCCTATTTTAATTCTTATCCAAGGAGAATAGCTTTTATTCTAATAGGCAAAGCACTAGATGTTAATGAGCATCACATGTGTATACCTGATGACCTCACTTTTTTTTTTTTAAACAAAATTGAATCTTTGGTTACTTCTTCCAATAACATTTCTTTGTTGAGGGCTTGGGTAAGTTAGAAAAATAGGGGAAGAGCCACAGTGCTGATGAGAAAGAAGGGGGTGTCTTGATTCAAACAGATACCCCTACATGAATAAAGGGAAAGTCATTTGTATGAACAGTTTTAATAATGAGTGAATTTTCATTAAATGGAGGCAGATGCTGGCCAGCTGGGCCCATTTATACTCAAAAACAATAAGGGAAAAATGAAAGACAATATGTATCACCTCTTTATACATCCATGACTCTTTAAGCTTTTTCCAAAAGTACCACAAATTTTGCCTATCAAGGTCTGTATTTACATTGAAAATCATGATTAAGATTGTTTTTCCTCACTCACAAAAGTTTCCTAATCTTGTCTAAGAAAGCCTATGAAAGGCTTAATAGGTTTATGGCTCTGAAATTTCATGCTTGAACTGTTCTTGTAGTGAATAATACTCAAGACCAGTTAGATTATCACCTTTTCTTGCTGAGTAGATAGAGTATAAGACTATTTTATCAACATCTCCAGAGACCAGTGACCTTATCACATTGGACTTTTATCACTTTCCTCTGTCTCCCTAAAAATAATTGTTTTCCAATTTATCTCACTAAAGTTTCCCTATTATTTCAATTGTTTGCAAGTTAAAATTTTATAAAAGAAATTATAGTATGAATATGGCAGCAGTGTAGTTCAATATCTTATGCCTCTTTCTCCTGTGAATCAAACAAAGCAAAATGAAAACACTATTTTTAATGAAACTACATTGTTAGTGAGAGATACACTTGCAGGGAAATTTGGCAATATACATCAAAAACTATGTACATCCTTTCAAATGAAACACCAGTTCTATGAATTTTACTATTACTTGTACACATATAAAATCATAGATGTATAAAGTTATTCATTTTAAGACATTTATAATAACAAAAACTGGAAGCAATCCAAATGTTCATCAATAGATTAAAAATTATAATCCCAATTTGTACAATCTAATTGAAATCTTTAAGTGACAAAACATGGATCAGAACAATATACTTAATATAAAATATTTTTTAAAATGTTTATATGAAGAACCTCTAGAAGGATACTCAAAGAGTTAACAAAGGTAATTTCCAGGGAGGATTGTGGATCGGTGGGTAGGAGAAGACTGCTAAGACTATAGCAGTGGCTCTCAAACAGGAGCACTATTGCCCCCAGGGGATGTTTCATAATATCTGGAGACAGTTTTGCTGATCAGAAATGGGGAAGGAGTGCTACTGGTATTTAGTTGGTAGAGACCAGAGATGATGCTAAGCATGCTAGAATGCAAAGGGTAGTTATCCTCTCAACAAGAAGATATCATCTGATGCAAAATGTCAATAGTGCCAAAGCTCAGAAATGCTAGACTAGAGTAAGTAAATATTTTTACTCTCTCTCTACATATATATATCTCTCTATACTTTGGTCTTTTTATATTTCAAAAGTTAAATTTAAGAAGATGATAACATCCTAATCTTCAAACTCTTACTTTCTTTCTAAGAGAATCTTTAGTTTATAAAACACATGGATACAGTAATTAAATGAGGATTTGTATGCCATTATCAATTTTGCAGACCTTTATTTGTAAGACAGTACCCTACTCTATGTGGGAAATGGGAAATGACAGGAGTCTTATTTAGGCAACCGTCAAAAAACAAACACCAGTGTCACAGAAGTATCTGTCACGGAATTACAAGCAAAATATATTTATTAAAATTGGTCTTTAATATAGTCATTAATTTGTATATGTGATTGATTTTATCTTGAATTTTGGCTTCTGTACTTTTTATTCTAAACTAGCATGAGGACCTAGTCTTGTATTTTATTATATTTATCCACTGATACAAAATATTGATGTTTGTGACATGTAAAATATTACCACTGATATTAAAAAAAGAATGATGCCGACATGAAGTAATAGAAAGATAAAGGTATACTGATTATCTGAAAACTCTTACAAAGATAAAAATAATGACAATAATCATCAGAATTTAACTATACTGGCTTTCATTTTTAATTTCTTATTTAATGTAAAACATGAGACTAAACAGACATCCATCTTAAGAAAGGAGACATTGAATGAACCATCATTTATTTAGCACTTACTACATATGAATCAGACACATGCTAGGTTCTGGGTATATGACAATGAATAACATACCCTTTCTGCCCTTAGGAAATTCACAATCTCTCTGAAAAAGACAGGTCTGTAAACAGATAAAAAAACATGAAAAGATCCGGGAAACAGCAGTGATGAGTTTTTCCCTGCAGCTGCCTTGAAAACATCTGCTGATGTAGGTAACACTGGTATGTAAAAGGCTATGTGGAGGAAGGGGGAATGAGGACTATCTGCACAAGTCAGAGAGTTGAAACCAAGACCACCAAATATATCTGAATCTCTTAAAGGGCTCCTCTTAGAGAAAAGAAAGTTTTTTTTTTTTTAATTAACTGCTTGCAAAGAGATGACCAGAAAACACTATTGAAGAGTTGGCTCTAGGTGAGGAAAATACTCTTCTATCAGAACTTTTAAACCATAGCCCTTTTCTCATGTCAAAGTGGAATTTAGATTTACACCAGCTAAATAATCTATAAAAACCTCAATTTAAGTGGTCTCTGGTTCATAATATCCCAAATTGTTTCTAAATGGAAGTATCCACAAATCAGGATAAAGCCGACCAAATATTAAAAAACATAAAACGCACAGGAAACCCATGGCCATAAGTATGAGTCAGCAGAAACAAATAACAGGAAATTTATTCTCACAAGAACTATTTTAATACAGATTTAAAAATAAACATGCATTAAATATTTTTAAATATAATAGAGAACAGAAAATATAAGCAAAGAGTAGGATATTATCCAAATAGACAAGACATACACGGACAAAAACAAATTTACAGAAATATATACATAAAATCTTTAAAATACTGGATAGATTACCCAAGAAATTATACATGATTAGTGAGCTGGAAGGTATCTGTATAAATTACCTAGAATTCCCCAGAGATAAAGAGATAGAAAAGAGTAAGTGTCCACCAAACTCTGATCTGTCTCCACTGTTCTTTCTCGTCTGCTCCAGGAGGCCTAGGTGACTGTCACAGCCTCTGTCATCCTGTGACCTGCAAGCAAGGAGGTGAAAAACGCCATCGGCTGCCTGCACGTGGATCGCTCACTCTGAAAACAGCATTGTGAATTTACGGAGAAACATCGTGGGACACTCAGCCCAAGAAAACAGGTGACTGGGATATTCATTCACAAAGATCGGAGAGTGCGGGATGTGCCAGTTGAGAAGAGCTGCATTCATGGGCATGAACTCGGCCCTGCTGTACACCAGGCTGGTGAGAGCCATCTTTAAAGTCTCCTGCCTGGAGCTGTTAGCTAGGTCTCTAGCTTCACCCCACCCCTATCCCAGGGGCTTTTCGGCCTGGGCGCAATAGGCTTTGCCCTAGGTGGACAGCTGCATCTGTGGGTTCCAGGTGGGATGAGATACCAGAACTGTAGTGGTAGGACCTTTGTGTATTGGAAACAGTTTTCAGCCCATCCATCCAGTCCTGTTTCCCTGGCTCTGGCTACATGCCTGCTTTTCAGGTCTTAGCCCTCCTGTACCCCAGAGATCAGTCATTTTGAAGGTTGCTGGCCATAGTGACTCATTTTGTATAAGTACCAGTTCTCATGGCAACTGAATGCCTGAAGAGCCACAAGCTGAGCCAGAGCAGCTCCCCCTACCCCTGCCCACTCCATTAGGGAATTTTGCTTGATCCAAGAGTGCTTCCAGCAGCCACTATTCCCCCCAGTGGGAACATCTACCTGGCAGAGACTTCTGGGGATAGAGACACCCACCCACCTCACCTTGGGGTTGAGTGGTGGAAAAGGGGTGAACAATTGGAGATCCCCCTGTCAGCCAGTGACACATGGAGATGCACGTCAGAGGGCCAGACACATGAACTGTGGGAAAACTGAGAGCCCACAAGTGGTGTGGAGGGGAAAATGCCCGAGAGTGTGGACAGGGAAGAAAAAACCTGTTAGAGACCTCAACATTCCGAACAGCTGGCCCCTCCCACCAGAAGAAGCCTTCCAAGCCTGGAGAGAGAGAGAGTACTGAAATCCACAGCAGCAGCCAGATAAGCAACCTCTGAGCTGTGTAGAATTTTCCCAATT
Organism: Daubentonia madagascariensis; assembly: GCA_023783475.1. NCBI lineage: Eukaryota > Metazoa > Chordata > Mammalia > Primates > Daubentoniidae > Daubentonia > Daubentonia madagascariensis. The sequence goes on from JAKFHU010002088.1 coordinate 1,388,654, forward strand.
CAGCTCTCTTGCTGCAGCCACAAGAAATTGTGTTTCTACCCACCCCTCCGGAGGAGCAGGGTCAAAGTAACCCCAGGGAGCTACAAGTCCCCTCCCAAAGCTTAGGGCTTTCGTATACCCTACCTGGGGGGCCAGAGTCTGCCACGGGCACAAAAGAATACCTAGGTAACTGGATACTCCACATAAACTACAATCAATGACAGCAGGACCAACCCCACAGCTAAAAAATAATGCCTTTCATCTCAGGCAATTAGGGAGCTGTGGATTCATACCCTCAAGTACAATCCACCAGCTTGGAGTTCAAGCTGGGAGAACAAACTCACTACACTCCACCAGGAAGAGGTGAAGACAACAGGTCAGAGGTAACCCAAGAGGTCCACCAAACTTGCAAAGATACACCTAAGGCAATACAGACCAATAATTTTCTTGCTGGCTCTGCCAAGGAACAAACCTCGGGGGCTTGGAGACAGGGCCATAAACTAGCCCTAACACCCCCAGCTCTTGACCAAGAGGCCAGATGTTAAAAAATCAGCAAAAGAACTTGAGAAACATGAAAAAGCAGAGCGAAAAGTCACCCCCAAAAGAAATCATCAGTTCCTCAGCAAAGGATACCAACTCAAATGAAATGGGTAGAATGACAGAAGAGGAATTTAATTTATGGATTATAAGAAAGCTCAATGAAATTCAAGAGAAAATTGAATCCCAGCACAAAGAAACCACAAGAACAATGCAAGAAATGAATGGAAAATTTTCCAAAGACATAGAAATATTATGGAAAAATCAAATAAGGATCTACAAAACCCAGTGGAAAGCCTTAAGAATAGGCTGGATCACACAGAGGAAAGAATCTCAGAGCTGGAAGATAACTCCTACATGCTAAATAAATCAGTCGAAGAGAAAGAACACAAAAGCAAGAGACATAAACAAAGCATACAAGAAATGTGGGATTATGTAAAGAGGCCAAACATAAGGATCATAGGCATCCCTGAGGGAGAGGAAAAAAATTTGCGTGGGCTGAAAAACCTATTTGAAGGAATAATAGAGGAAAATTTCCATGGCCTAGCCAGAAATCTTGATATCCACATACAAGAAGCACACAGGACTCCTGGGAGATTCAATGTGAAAAGACATTCACCACATAATTATGAGACTGACTAAAGTAAACACAAAAGAGACACTGCTCTTCACAGTGAGGCAAAAAGAGCAGGTAACCTACAAAGGGAAACCTATCAAATTAACTGCAGATTTCTTAGCTGAAACCTTACAAGTTAGAAGGGACTGGGGACCCACCCTCAGTCTTCTAAAACATAATAATGGCCAATCCAGAATTCTTTATCCCACCATACTAAGCTTCTTAATGAGGGAGAAATAAAGACTTTTCCAGACAAGCAATCAATGATAGAATTTGCAAAGTCCAGACTGGCCCTGCAAGAAGTGGTTAGACCTGCAATATACACTAACCAGCACAATAGACACCCACCAGCATAAAGCTACCCAAAAGCTAAAAATCCAGAACCCAGATTTCACAATGACTCAAGACATAAAACAGAACAAGAGACTACCCAGCAGAATAAACAGAAATCTACCCCAAATATCAATTCTCTCAATAAATGTGAATGGCTTGAATTGCCCAGTAAAGAGACATAGGTTGGCTGATTAGATTAAAAAATATAAGCCAAGCAACTGCTGTCTCCAGGAAACACATCTTACACACAAGGACTCATTCAGACTCAAGGTGAAAGGATGGAATACAATTTTCCATGCAATGGAATCCAAAAGAAATCTGGAATAGCCATCCTTACTTCAGATGATATAAACTTTAAAGCAACAGAAGTAAAGAAAGACAAAGATGGGCACTATATAGTGGTGAAGGGAAAAATCTTACAAGAAGATTTAACAATCCTAAATATATATATACCCAACACAGGAGCACCCAGATACATAAAGCAAATACTGCTTGACCTAGACAACATAATAAATAGCAATGTCTTAAGAGCTGGGGACCGCAACACCCCACTACCAGAACTGGAAAGATCCTCTAAACAGAAAATAAGCAAAGAAACAATGGACCTAAACAGGACTTTAGAACATTTGGTCCTGACAGACATCTACAGAACACTCCACACAAATAACACTGAATATACCTTTCATCAGCTCATGGAACTTTCTCTACTTGATCACATCGTAGGCCACAAAACAGATCTCAACAAATTAAAAAATGTATAAATCATACCATGTATCTTTTCAGACCATGGTGGAATAAAATTAGAAATCAATTCCAACAGAAACTCACATCTTCATCCACAAACATGGAAATTAAACAATCTGTTGCTGAATGACTATTGGGTCAAGGAGGAGATTCAGGTGGAAATCAAAAGATTCTTTGAACTAAATGGTAATGGGGACATAAGTTGTCAAAATCTGTGGGATAGAGGAAAACTTATTGCCTTAAATGCTCACATCCAAAAGACAGAAAGGTCACGAGTCAGTAAACTAATGAATCATCTCAAGGCAATGGAAAAGGAAGAGCAAACCAATCCTAAACCCAGCAGAAGAAAAGAAATAACCAAGATCAGAGGAGAATTAAGTGAAATTGAGAACAAAAGAACAATACAGAAGATTAATAAAATGAAACGTTGGTTGGTTCTTTGAAAAGATAAACAAAATAGACAGGCCACTTGCCAGGTTGACCAGAAGCAGAAAGGAAAGGGCTCTAATAAGCTCAATTAGAAATGAAAAAGGAGAGGTCACAACTGATATCAAGGAAACACAAAACATCATCTTCGAATACTATAAAAATCTCTATGCCCAAAAACATGAAAACGTGGAGGAAATGTACAAATTCTTAGAAACACACTACATCCCTAGACTCAGTCAGGAAGAAACAGAATTCCTAACAGACCAATATCAAGCACCAAAATTGAAACAGTGATAAAAAATCTTCCAACAAAAAAAAGTCCCGGACCAGATGGGTTCACACCCGAATTCTACCAAACTTACAAAGAACTGGTGCCTATACTGCAGAAATTATTCGAAAACATTGAGAAAGATGAAACCCTCCCAAACTCAATCTATGAAGCCAATATCACCTTGATACCAAAGCCAGGAAAGGACAAGAAAAGAAAACTACAGACCAATATCCCTTATGAATATTGATGCAATAATTCTCAATAATATCCTAGCAAATCTAATTCAAATATACCTCAAGAAAATAATTCATCATGATCAGGTGGGCTTCATCCCCACAATGCAGGGATGGTTCAAAGTACGCGAATCTACAAGTGTAATTCACCACATAAATAAAAGCAAGAACAAAGGTTATATGGTCCTTTCAATAGATGCAGAAAAGGCTTTTGACAAAATCCAGCACCCTTTTATAATTAGAACTCTTAACAATATAGGCACATATGGCTCATACCCCGAAATTATTAAAGCCATATATGATAAACCCACAGCTAATATACTGAATGGGAAAATATTGAAAGCATTCCCCCTTAAAACTGGAACCAGACAAGGTTGCCCCCTATCTCCACTTCTATTCAACATAGTGCCAGAAGTCCTTCCCAGAGCAATCAGACAACAGAGGGGAATCAGGAGTGTCCATATAAGGGTAGAAGATATCAAACTTTCACTCTTCATGGACAATATGATATTATATCTAGAAAACCCCAAAGATTCAATGAAGAGATTACTGGAATTGACAAATGAATTCAGCAAAGTCTCAGGATACAAAATCAGTGCACATAAATCAGTAGCCTTCATATATGCCAATAACAGTCAAGCCAAGAAACAAATTAAAAAGGCAATATCTTTCAGAATAGCACCAAAGAAAATTAAATATTTAGGAACATATTTAACTAAGGAGGTGAAAGACCTATATAGAGAGAATTATGAAACACTGAGAAAAGAAATTGCAGAGGATGTAAACCGATGGAAAACTCTACCATGCTCTTGGATAGGTAGAATCAACATTGCTCAAATGTCTTTGCTACCTAAGGAGATTTACAGAGTCAATGCAATCCCTATCAAAATATCAACATCATTTTTTGCTGATCTAGAAAAAATAATTCCACGTTTCATTTGGAACCAGAGAAGACCCTCCCTAGCCAAAGCAATCTTAAGCCAAGAGAACAAATTGGGAGGCCTCAATCTACTAGACCTCAAATTATACTACAGGCTATAGTACCCAAAACCCCATGGTACTGGCCCAAGAACAGAGATATAGACCAATGGAACAGGACTGAGAACCCAAATATAAAACCTTCGTCATACTGTCAACTGATCTTTGACAAAGCAGACAAAAACATACGCTGGGGAAAAGAACCCCTATTCAATAAATGGTGCTGGGGAAAACTGAATGGCCACATGTAGAAGATTGAACCTAGATCCACGCCTCTTATGTCCCACAAAAATCAACTCACGATGATTAACAGACATAAACCTAAGACGTGAAACCGTAAGAATTCTAGAAGAAAACGTTGGAAAAACTCTTATGGACATTGGCCTAGGTAAAGAATTTATGAAGAAGACACCCAAAGCAATCACAGCAGCAACAAAAATAAATAAATGGGACCTGATCATATTAAAAAGCTTCTGCACAGCCAGGGAAACTATCACTAGGGTGAACAGACAACCTACAGAATGGGAAAAAATATCTGTATGCTACACATCTGATAAAGGGCTGGTAACCAGAACCTATACAGAACTTAGGAAAATCAACAAGAAAAAAATCAAACAACCCCTTTAAAAACTGGGCAAAGGACGTGAACAGAATAATGGCCAGCAAACATATAAAAAATTGCTCAACTTCTCTAATCATCAGGGACATGCAAATCAAAACCACAATGAGATATCACTTAATTCCAGTGAGATTGGCTTATATCAAAAAGTCCCAAAACAAAAAATGTTGGTGGGGATGCGAAGAGATAGGAACACTCATACGCTGCTGGTGGGACTGCAAATTAGTACAGCCTCTATGGAAAGTAATATGGAGATACCTCAGAGAACTAAAAGTAGAACTACCATTTGATCCAGCAATCCCACTACTGGGTATTTACCCAAAGGAATAAAAGACATTCTATAATAAAGATATCTGCACACGAATGTTTATAGCAGCACAATTCACAATTGCAAAGATGTGGATACAACCCAGGTGCCCATCAATACTCGAGTGGATTAATAAAGTGTGGTCTATGTATACCATGGAGTATTACTCAGCAATAGAAATCTGTGAATTAACATATGTGGTATTATCCCGCTTGGAGCTAGGGCCCATTCTTCAGAGAAAAGTATCACAAGAATGGAAAAACAAGCACCTCTGGTACTCACCATCAAATTGGTACTAACTGATCAATACTTATGTGCACACATGGAAATAATATTCATCAGGGGGCGGGGAGGTGGCAGGGGGGTGGAGGGGATGGGAAAACTCAAACCTAATGGGTGTGGGGTGCACAGTTTGGGGGATGTCCACGATTGTAGGTCTGATTTGGGCAGTGCATAGGCAAATATGTATAACCAAAGTGTTGTACCCCCATAATATTCTGAAATGAAAGAAAAAAAAATGAAAAGAGGAGTAAGGGACAAGAGGAACTAAATGTAAAGACCTCACAAACACATAATTGAAGTTTTGAAAGGAGAGAGTAGAGAGAATGGGAAAGAGAAAATATTTGAAGATCTAATATTGTAAATATTTGGGTGGTGGACACACCTTCAGCTGGGACTCAAGCATTATAAAAATGATCCATGTAACCTAAAACATTTTTACCCCCCTATTATTGTGAAATAAAAAAATGATATAAATACCCAGATATAAGAAATATAGAAACATAAAATGAAATTACCTATAGACATATTATAGTAGAATTTCAGAACACAATAAAAAAGATATGATCTTAAACTCAGCCAAAGAGAAGAGATAGATGCCTGCAAAGGAAAGATCATTACCTAGGCATCAGTTTTCTGAATGGTACTTACGAAAACCAGAAGATAGTGGGTGATATTTTGAAAAGCATAAAAGAAAATAAATATCAGCCTAAAGTAGCATTCTCTTCTAATTATATATTAAACTAAGTATTTAAGAATGAAAAAAGATATAACATAAAAATACATGAAGCTAGCCAGGCATGAGGAAGGCTGGGCACGGTAGCTCACGCCGGTAACCCTCACAATCTGGGAGGCTGAGGTGGGAGTACCCCTTTATGTCTGGAGTTCAAGACTAGCCTGAGCAAGAGTGAGACCCTATCTCTACCAAAAATAGAAAAAAATAGCCAGGCATGGTGGTGTCCCAGCTACTTTGAAGGCTAAGGCAGGAGGATCACTTGAGCCCAGGAGTTTAAGGTTGCAGTGAGCTATTATGATGCCTCTGCACTCTAGCAGGGATGACAGAGTAAGACTCTGTCTCAAAAAAAAAAATGCATGAAGAAACTTATCAACGGTAAAGGAACTGATCAAGCTTGTGCATCAAAAAGAAATAAAATTAATCCAGAATGAAAGTATGAGATACAAGGCAGATGGTTAGCAAAGAAATTGGTAAAAATGTTGATAAAGATAAATAAATGAAACAAATATAAACATGCTGTTAATGTCTATCCTTTGTGACAAATACAAATTGGACTAAAATTTTGAAACAAATAATATACAAGATGTGAAGAAGGTAATCAGAGTTTGAGATGTTAGTATGCTTTGTTAGTTGTGTGACCAATAGTAAGTATGACAAATAAAAAACAGAAATAGAGTTTTTAATTTTCAATTTAAGAGAACTGAGACAATAGAATTTTTTTTAATTACAGAATAAAACAGAAAAAATATAATAACAAATCAAATAAAAATCACAAAATCCAAATACATAATCAAGTATAACTACAAATCCACTAATCTGTGTCAGCAAAGTTTTTCTATAAAAAGGCAGAGTTAATATTTTAGGCCATATCAACTCTGTCATGATTATTCAACTATGTCATTGTGGCACAAAAGCAGCAAAAGATAATATATAAATGAGTGGGCATTGCTCTGTTCCAATATAACTTTTTTTTACAAAAACAGAAAGCCTAACTAATTTGGCCTGCAGGTCATATTTTGCCAATCACTGTTTTAGACTGACAAGTCTAAAGAAAAATATTGTAGAACTAGTCTTTTTATTTCTTTAAATTCCAGCTATATGATTTTTATGAGAGAAATGTTAAAAACAGGCAGAGAATATTTGAAAATAAAAAGATAGAAAAAGGTATGCCAAGTAAATACTTATAAAATAAAGGAGTTGCTATATTAATGTCAAACAAAGGTAACTTTAAGGCAAAAAAAATTAAGAATAGAGACTAGAATAAAAGGTTAGAGTAGAATGCTATATAATTTTAAACATGTATACAGCTAATAGCATAGTCTCAAATATATGCATGTGCGTGTATTCATAAATAATGGAAACTGACCATCATAATGGGAGCTTTTGTATATTTTTCTCAGTAACTGACAGATGAGGCAGACATAAACTTAGTAAAGATATATAAGATTTGAATAACAACAATATTAATCTAAAGGACATATGTGGTATCCTGAAGCTAACAATTAGAAAATTAATATCTTCTCAAGTACATGTGGAATATACGTGAATATTGTCATATACTATGCCATAAAACAAGTTCAACAAATTGCACAGCTTAGTATCTTAAAGACTACGATACAATAAATTATAAAACAACAAACAATAAGAAATTAAAACAAAGCATATATTTGCAAATAGCAAAACATTTCTTAGTAACACAAGGAAGTATTCCACATGGAAATAAGAAAATTCTACAAATTTAGCAATGAAATACAATATACCAAAACTTGTAGAATATGAGTAAGTGACAATGGGAAGGAAATTTATAGCAATATGCACCTATGTTAGAAAATAGGAAAGGCTGAAATTAAAATATTCAGTGTTATAAGTTGGAATAGAAAAGAACAATAAAAGAAAAAAATTGAAAGAAAACAAAAAAATAAAAGAGCAGAAATAACTAACATATTCAAAATGATGATACAATGAGGACACTTAAGAAAGCCTGAAGTTGGTTCTTTGAAAAGACTGTTTTGGCCCTACCCTGAAAGCAAGTATAATGTCAAATGGTGAATGTGCTACATTGTTATTAGGGAGTGTGTTCCCAGGCAACAGGAGTGAGGTACAAGTGGTTTGGAGAAGCCAAGGAGGGAGACAGGGGTGAGGCTGTCCTATTGAATTGGCCACAGAGCAGAGTAATTAGTTTTGATCTTATGGCACATCTCTTCAGAAGCCTTATTAAGTGTATCACTAGACAGTATTTCCTGAGGGAAGAAGTAGGAAGTGAGAGATATAATCTACTGGTTCTTACAGCTCTTGGATTTTCAGTTAGCCCATTTATCTTCTCCTCCAAGCTATGCATTCATGGGTCTCAAATAAGGTCCTACATATTCCCATAGCTCAGCACAAAAGGTAACCTAGAGCAAAAGACAGGCTATGAAGACACAAAGTCATTATAAGGTTGAACCTGCATAAAGTTGGTCAACTCACAGCTGGTCATTGCAGCAGATAGAAAATATGATCAAAGTCTCCAGAGACATTTGAGGCCAAGAGCATCTGAAGTGGTGTCTAAGAATTATCTGATATAATAATAATAATAAAAGAGTTAACTCTAACAAGTCTATTAAACAAAAGATAAAAGCAAAGTAAATATTAAGTAATTTTATGCAAATAAATTTGAAAAGGAGACAAAGTGGATAATTTCTTAGAAAAATATAACTTATTGCTCAAAAGACATTAGAAAATCTGAATAAACCTATAGCCAAAGGAAATTGTATCCATAGTTTAAAATCTACACCCGAAAATGCACACCAGATTTGTACAGCTTTAACAAAAAATGAGAAAAGAATTCCAGTTTTATCAGAACGCTTCCAGAGAAGAAAATATAAAATATTATAAGCCAAATCCAGCAGAATATTATACATAATATATAAATATATTAAGAATATGTTTATCAACCAAGAGACTACTGGAATTGATCAATGAATTCAGCAAAGTCTCAGGATACAAAATCAATGCACACAAATCAGTATCTGTCACATACGCCAATAACAATTGAGCAGAGAAACAAATCAAAGATGCAATGCCTTTCACAATAGCACCAAAGACAATTAAATATTTAGGAACATATTTAACTAAGGAAGTGAGAGACTATAGAGAATGAACTACAAACACTGAGAAAAGATTGTGGAGGATGTGAACAGATGGAAAACCCTACCATGCTCTTGGATAGGTAGAATCAATTTTGTTAAAATGTCTTTGCTACCTAAAGTGATTTACAGAATCAATGCAGTCCCTATCAAATTACCAACATCATTTTTTGCTGATCTAGAAAAAATAATTCTATGCTTTGTGTGGAACCAGAGAAGACCCTGTCTAGCCAAAGCAATCTTAAGCCAAAAGAACAAATTGGGAGGCATCAATCTATCAGACTTGAAGCTATACTACAAGGCTATAGTAACCAAAACAGCATGGTACTGGCACAAGAACAGAGACATAGAACAACAGAACAGGACTGAGAACCCAAATATAAAACCATCCTCATACTGTCATCTGATCTTTGACAAAGTAGACAAAAACATACACTGGGGGAAAGAATACCTATTCAATAAATGGTGCTGGGAAAATGGATAGCTACATGGAGAAGACTGAAACTAGATCCACACCTCTCACCTGTCACAAAAATCAACTCACAATGGATAACAGACTTAAACCTAAGATGTGGAATAATAAGAATTCTAGAAGAAAACATTGGAAAAACTCTTATGGACATTGGCCTAGGTAAAGAATTTATGAAGAAGACACCCAAAGCAATCACAGCAGTAACGACAATAAATAAATGGGACCTGATCAAATTAAAAAGCTTCTGCACAGCCAGGGAAACTAGGGTGAACACACAACCTACAGAATGGGAGAAAATATCTGCATGCTACACATCTGATAAAGGGCTGATAACAAGAATCTGTACACAACTTAGAAAAATCAACATGAAAACATCAAACAACCCCACTAAAAAGTGGGCAAAGGACATGAACAGAAACTTTTGAAAAGAAGACAGAAAAATGGCCAGCAAACATAAAAAAATTGCTCAACTTCTCTAATCATCAGGGACATGCAAATCAAAACCACAATGAGATATCACTTAACTCTAGTGAGATTGGCTTATATCAAAAAGTCCCAAAACAACAAATGTTGGTGGGCATGTGGAGAGACAGGAACACTCATACACTGCTGGTGGGACTGCAAATTCGTACAAACTCTATGGAAAGTAATATGGAGGTACCTCAGAGAACTAAAAATAGAACTACCATTTGATCCAGCAATCCCACTACTGCGTATTTACTCAAAGGAAAAATAAGACATTCTATAATAAAGACATTTGCACTCAGATGTTTATAGCATCACAATTCACAATTGCAAAGATGTGGAAACAACCCAGGTGCCCATCAATACTCGAGTGGATTAATAAAATGTGGTATCTGTATACCATGGAGTATTACTCAGCAATAAAAAACAAAGGTGAATTAACACATCTGGTATTATCCCGGTTGGAGCTAGAGCCCATTCTTCAAAGAGAAGTATCACAAGAATGGAAAAACAAGCACCTCTGGTACTCACCATCAAATTGGTACTAACTGATCAATACTTATTTCACACATGGAAATAATATTCATCAAGGGTTGGGCAGGTGGGAGGGTATTGGAGGGGATGGGAAAACTCACACCTAAGGGGTGGGGGGCACATTGTTTCTGGGATGTTCATGATTGTAGCTCTGCCTTGGGCAGTGCATAGGCAACCAACGTGTTTGTACCCCCATAATATTCTGAAATAAAGTAAAAGAATATATTTATATTTATCTATATGTGTATATTAAAATTTAAGTTTGGTTTAGTTCAGGAATATAAGAATATATTGAAAGTATAATCTGTTAATGAATTTACCAGTCAAAAAATAAACAGAAAACTATGTTATCTCAGAAAATACAGAAAAACTACTCAAATTCAACATCTAGACTTTAACTTTGGATTATGATATTGTAACTTATATAAATTAATGCTCCTCCCTAGAATAATCAGAAAAGTTAGAGAGCTTCTGAGGTTCCCAGTACTTGATAGACCAATGTCCTCACAGAGAAGGGAAGCATTTTGAAGGCAGCCAAAAGGCAAAATATAGACATTTCCAGAAAAATGAGATAATTTAAAGCAGTAGATCTACAATATAAATAATACCAAAGGGAATGTAGTCCCTTCCTTTAGAATGAAAATAGAACTATGTAGAGAAAACAGAAATGGGGAAAGAAAAACAGCAATAGAAAGCATCAATATGTGGATAAATTTAAATAAATATTGACCATAAAGACAAAATAATAATGTCTTATGGAATAAATTGGAGGTAGAATTAAATGAATGACAAAAATGACATCAAAGGAAGAGTGAAAGAAGATGGAAATCCTGTGGGTTTAACGTTATCTAGGAAATTGCAAATATACTGTGATAGTAAGTCAAAATATATGCTGTGATTTTTAGGTTAATAATTAAAGGAGGAGTAAAATATGTAAATTCAACAAGCTATTAGAGGGGACAATCGGGATAATTGAAAATAATTGATTAATCCAAAAGAAGACTCAAAGGTAAAGAAAAAGAAGTCTAGAATAGGTGGGACTAATAGAGAACAAACAATGGGATGGTAGAGATAAACCAGACACATCTATGATTATAATAAATGTAAGCAGTATAAATATTCCAATTAAAATACAAAGATTTTCAGGCTGGATTTTTAAAAAGGACTCAAACTATACACTACTTCCAAGAGACATGCCTTAATACAAGGACATAGGAATCCTGACTGTGGAAGAATAGAAAAAGATACATCCTGTAATCACAAACCAAAAGAAATCAGGTTTTGCTATACTAATACAAGAGAAGTAGATTTTTAAGGCAAGAACATTTCTAAGAATTGTATTCGTGTGTTCCATTTAATATAGCCCCAAAATATATAAGACAAAAAATGACAAAACTAAAAGGACAAATGGGTAAATACACAAACATAGTGTGTTGTTTTAATGTACATCTCCCTGTAACTGATGAGACAGACAAAATAATCAGTAAAGATATGAAGGCATTAGCACAATTAGTTAACTTGACCTAACTGAAATGTCTAAAATGCTACACTCAACATCATAGGAATACCCACTCTTTCCAAGCTCACAGGCAACATTTACCAGAATTGCCTATTTAAAACTCTAAACAAAGACTGAAATAATTCAAAGTACACCCCTCAACCCCAGGAGAACTAAGCTAGAAATCAATTCTAAAAGTTATAACTGAAAATTCTCAAATGCTTATCAGTCAAGCAAAACGTTTCCAAATTTCTACATAACCCACGTATCAAAAAGTAAATCACAATAGAAGATTGAAAATATTTTCATTAAAAGATAATAAATGCAACATATCAAAATTTGTGGTATGCTGTCAAAGCTACGTTTAATGGGAAATTTAGGAATTTAATGGGAAATTCAGAAAAGCTGTATTTTAGACAAGTATACTTAACTAAATAGCATACAAAAGAAAATGGGAGCACTGAGATAAAACCATTTCATTCTGTCCAAGGAATGCAGTTTGAGATTTATTTTGTGGGGAGCGTGTCCCCCGTGAAAGTTGCATTGTTTAGTGTGACCAGAGTAGGTGAGTGGGAAAGTCATAGGAAATGCATCTGGAAATGTAAGATTGGGATAGTTTGAGCATGCTGAAGAGTTTGGGATTTTTCTTATTGACCAAGGATTCAACAGAATTTATCAGTGGTATTTAAGTAGAAAAAAAGTGAGACAAGCCATCTGAAATAAACAGAATTCTGACTGCAGAATTAAGGATGGATTAAAAGTACAGACTATTTAGAATGTCCTTAAAATAATGTGGTCAGAAATAATAAGGGAGAAAATTAATTTCGTTGTTACTGAAATGCAGAACAAAATACAGATTCAGGAGATATTTCTTGGGTTGAATAAATAGCACTTGATGATCTATAAGATCCTGGGGGAAGGAATAAAGAAAAGTAGAAGTGATTTTCTACCTAATTTACTAGGTAAGTTTTGATGATTCAATTTGCATGAAAGAGTAAAAGGAGAAGAGGCTTTGAGGAAGAACATAATGGACCCAGTTTTAGACTCGTGAATATAGGATACCTATGATATAGTCAGTAGGAAATACCTAATAGAGTTTAAAATATCAATTAAGACTTAAAAGAGAGGGTTGTGACATATATGTGGTTGCTACAAGTTGAAGTAAGAGGGGTAGATGAGAATACCCAGACAGAATGCAAATTGGAAAAAGCAGAAGAGTACCATGAAAAGAATTCCATTGAACATTGAAATTTAAGGTGCAGTCAGAGGAAGAGGACATACACCAGACACGGTAAAGAGAAGTCAGAGAAGAGAATCAGGGAAATGCAGATTATGTATCAGCAGAGTTTTTAAAAAAAGAGTTAGGTCCACTTTACCAATGTTGCAGGACTATTGTCATTTCCTCCATATTCTCTTCTTTAATACTAAACAAATGTAACACTAGGAAACTATTAGTACCATAATCCTTTGTTTATTTCTCAAAGAATAAGATTTTGAATACAGATAGTAATTATGTGAAATATTCATCAATAATGTTACAACTAGGCCAGACTACCGATATTTGAATGAAACAGCTAATATAGGAATTACAGGAAAAAAATTTCCTGTAATACAAATTGAAAATAATCAGTTAATATTAATATTATTAATAATATTAATATTATTCAACATTAGTCAGTCAGTTCACATCAACGTCAAGTGGCCACACCTATAAAATGGTGTCCTCTCTATCACATATTGGTATCTCTGGTTCAGACTTTAACAAACATAGAGGCATACATGAGTTTAAAACTTGTGTGTGTCAATTGAATCTAAAAGTTCCAACTGTGTGCCATGTCTCTTCTTTTTTAAATTTGCTCCAATACAGAAGACTTACCTACTAGAATATTGTCAACATCATTTTCATAGTAACTAATTATAATAATGATACCTATCTGGAAATATTACACCATATGCTTTGTAGAAATAATACATATAGGAAGAGAATAAAAATAAAAATATTCTTAACTTGTTTATACACCAATGAGCCCTAGAGAACAAATAAAACTTAACTGAAAATGTCTACAAATCTGCAAATTTTCTTTCCTAGAAATGTTCTGGAAAATCTTTGTTCATTATGCCCTCCCCTTCTCAAAAAAAAAAAAAAGACTTTTTAAAGAGCAATACTTCAGGGACAAGGAAATAATTAAAAATTAAAGTCTATTGGAAGGCAAGACAATACCTCTTTGTAGTAAACAATACCTCTTTGTAGTAAACAATTTGATCTCTTGGCATTGGCTGATTCAGTAACAAATAATTAAAATACTGGTGGTAATATACAATCAAAAAATTCTACTTCAGGGATTTATTTTGTCCCTCTGCATTTGAAGTGAACTTTCCACTCTTCATTGTTATTCAGACTACCAGGCTTTGGGGGATAATCAGTTCATTAGCACGGCTTAGGAAATGACCCTCACGTCACCTTCTCTGCTTGGTTTTGCAAAGGTCACCATGCAAATGTGCATGTTTTGCACCCAGACAAGATCAGAGAAATGGCCAGAAATCTGACATGCTTTGTGACTCTGTGGCAAGATCTGACCCTTCCTTCACAAAGAAATCCCTGAAGTTGGAGAGGTACATACGCTGAGAGCACAAAAAAATGTAAACAGAGCATGTCAGGGCTGTGCCTGAGAAACAAACACAGATTGAAATAACAGACCATTTTTCCATATTAATAAGACATTATAAATCACAATACAAGAAAATACACTTAAAATATCCACTGTCTGCACAAAATTTTCATAAATATTCAAAACATGACCCATTTAACGTAGCCCACAGGACAAATTTAACTGAAGTAATCCCTGTCGTCAAAAAACATAACCTATTATATGGTTTCTCAGTTGATGAGAGCAGATGAACAGATAAAAACAGTGAAATGAAAACCGAAACTACATCCTCCTGAACTAGTGATATCAGTGTTTTGATCTATAATGGCAAAGTAAAATAGTTATTGCAGTTATTTAGAAAATTCAGGCCCCAAAACTTCAAATCACTATTTTCCTCCAAAATTAGCTATATAAAGCAAAAATGTATACTTTTATATATATTACCAGTATAATTCTACAACTTGTCTTTTAATTTCACTATATCAAAATGATTTTGACAGTTAACAACAAAAAGATAATACATTTATACCAAAAGTGATCAAATGGGTTCAGAAGTAGCTGAAATCATGAGGAAACAAATGGATTCAATTGGACCAAAAAAAAAAGTGAATGGTTGGAACAAACTTTTTTAAAAAAGTGATTTACCATCTCAATTTTTTAAAACTCCTTAAACATTTGGAAAAATGAACTAGGGAAAGGGGGTTTGGGAGAGTGTGAGATTTTTAAAATTATTATCCAATGTTTCAGACACTCAAAATGATATAAAGAAATCCATTATGAAATCCATGTACCAATCCTCAGGCCAGCTTGAGAAATAAAATTTTGTAAAAGTTGAAAATCCTCCTACCTAATCACATCCCCTTTCCTACCACCTCCCATCCTGAATCAAACACTATCCTGAATTTTGCACATATTATTTCATTGGTGGATTTTTATAGTTCACTATTACACTATTTGTTAACCACGAATGAACATTTTAAACTAACAATAACAATGATAAATATATATCTGAGTTTTTCCAAGTCACATATTTCTATCAAATTGACTAGATAAAAGTTTCCATCTATTCAATTTTATATAAGTTTGCTGATTTTTGTAACATGAAACTTCCATGTGGACAGTTTCTAGCAGGGTGATGGTGGTTGATTGAAAGCTATCAACAGATACAAGCAAATGGCATAAGTACTTTTAATGTAAGGAAAATAGACAAGCATTTAACTCTCTGAATGTGACTATAGAAATGAAGACAGTTGTATTGTCTCTGTTAGAGGGACAAACATCCTTAGCTGCTTTTTCTTTTTTTTTTTTTTTTTGAGACAGGGTCTCACTCTGTTACCTGGGGTTAGTGTGCAGTGGCTTCATCATAGCTCACTGCAACCTCAAACTCCTGGGCTCAAGTGATCCTCCTGCCTCAGCCTCCCAAGTAACTGCACCACCACAGCTAATTTTTCTACTTTTTGCAGAGACAGGGGTTTCATTCTTGCTCAGACTGGTCTCAAATTCCTGATCTCAAGTAATCCTCTGCCTTGGCCTTCCGAAGTGCTAGGATTACAGTCATGAGCCACCACACTGGGTCCATCCTTAGCTTTTAAGTCCCCACAGAGCATCCCATGACACGTCCAGACTTGGAAGACCCCTTCAGGTTGGTCCTCTTTACCATTCTGTCTGCTTTTTTTTTTAATACAATTCTGACCTCTCATGACGGATTTTAAGACTCTCTTAATCTCTGCAGGTTTACCAGGAACAAGGCACTGGTGATAGCTCTAGCACGTTCCTCAATGCTAACAGATTGGTGCGTGTGGGTCAATTTCCTGGAGTCAATTTCCAAGGGCACATGTCCCTATTCTTCCCCTGACAATATGTGTTTCTGCTAGGCCAAAAGTTATAATCTTATACATGTTTTAGCAATTATATGCCCTGATATCTTAGGCTTTATGCAGGTAAAAGAGAAGACTATGTCTTACAGGATGAATTCTGCAAAAGATATAAAGCCCTCTAGATTTTATTATGAATTGATTACATTAAATTGTATAAATATGGCAGGATCTACTTTAGCAAAAGGAAAGTTGCATCTATTTTGCTATTCCACTTTTAAAAGCTTGTTGTGTTTTGAGTGGATACCAGATATTTTGCTCTCTGATTGATAGATAAGACTTTTTTTAGTTTTTTTTTAAGAGGATAAATCCAACTCTTTCAATCTAAAGTGAACCCCAATTAATTGTACAAAGAAAAATGAATCTCCATATTTATCTAATAGAAACACTATCTAAAGATAATGAGGAATTTATTCATTAAGAAAAATTCAGAACTTCCTGACATTCTGCCCAGAATAACACATCACCACTATCACTTTTTTGTTGGACAAGAGAGTATGAATATGGAAGACAGAGCATGTGAGAAGAGTAGACTGAAGGAAGAATTGGTCATTAGATAGTAACAGTGGGCTAGATTATGTTGCTTAACAAACAGCCCACAAATCTCTGTGTTGTAAAGTGACAAAAAATTTATTTTTCTGGGAATGTGATTCAGGTCTGGGCAATTCTCCAGGATAACTGACCTGCATGCAATAGCTCAGTTGTGCACCTCCATATCAAACTGGGCTTTCACTATCACTGCAGCAGGGCAAGAGAGAGATGGAAAATAACATACTGACTTTTAAATGCATCCACTCAAAAGCAATACTTCTCAGTTCTGCTCACATATCTTTAGCCAAAGCAAGTCACATGTCTACTTCTAACTTTGAGTGGATAAGTGCAATCCTGATTCATGCCTGGAAGGAGGTGAACTGGAAATAGTGGTGAGCAGTATTAGGGTCTACAATACCAGACTTCAACACCCTAGCTATCAATAAAGTCTTTAGATGGGATTAGAGCTCAGGAAAGCAAAGGGGAGGAGCAGGGCCAAGCTTCAAGCAGAAACTCCTACTCCACATTGAAGATCAAATTCAAATGTCACCTACTGGTGATGTTTTCCTGACCCACCCAGAAAGGTTTTGCTCCCCATAGCATATTGTTAAAATAACATTCACCATATTGTGCTGCTACCTAGCTTTCCCTTATGAGAGTATGTGATAGAGAAAACGTCTTTTTCAATTTTGAACTTTAGTGCATAGGACAATCCCTGACACATAGAATCTGCTAAAAGAATGAAAGACAGGAAATGAGTTGGAGAGAGACAGAGGGGAAGGAAGGAAGGAATGAAAAAAGGAAGGACGAAAGGAAGGAAGGATTGATGTAAGACAGCCCTACTTAGCAATGATTAAATTTTCATAGGTGTGCTACTTTATGTCTTTGAATCTCCTACATATAGTAATTTTCAAAGCACTGCAAAGCAGTGTTAGAGTGTATGGCAGAGGCTGCTAATTGAATGCCAATATCCATTCTTCCATTAGTAATAGAAATTCTACTTTTAGCAGGGCTTATGCCAAAGACTATATTTCCTAGTCTCTCTTGCAGCTAGATGTGGTCAAATGATCAAGTTCTTGTCATATGGGAGGGGAGAGGAAGTGTTATGAGCAATTTCCTGGCCATACATTTAAAGGGAAATTTTGTGCCCTCCACTGTCCCTCTCTCCTTTCTGCTAGTATTGCTAGAGCAGTCATTTAAACCACAAAATGAAAGTTGCATGTTGAGGATGGCAAAATAAGAGAAAAAGAACCCAGATCCCCAAAACTGCGGCTACCAAATTAGCTAAGCACTGCTTCAGTTTGGACAATTACTGACAGAGAAATGTATTTCTGTCTTATATACAGTTGTTATTTTGGTCTTTATCTCAGCAGTCAACAAATCATGCTTATTTAACAATATAGCATTTAACATAAGTTTACACACATATACACAATCTTTTTTGTTCTAGTGCTAAGGCATCAACAATGCAATAAAGATATAGTCATAAGCAAGTTTCAATGCAACTACTGATTGTAGATAAATGTTTCAGGAAGCACAATAGGACACAGAAATCAGTACTGATTTTATTTTAATGCCACAACTATAAAAATGTAGACAGTTTTGTTAATTAAATCAGAGTCTCGGAGATAAGCATTCTAAAACCTTTGTGAAATAAATTTAAAATTGGCATTATCTGTTTAAAAGTATTCATGATTAATTCCAAGTGAAAAGTAATAAAATGTTGGGGTTTTGATTTTATCAATTTCTTTCTTTGGTGAAACTGAATCAGTGCAGATTCACTGATTTGGCCACATAGACTATTCAGATGTATCATATCTTTTCCAATTTTGCTCTTTTAGTAGCAGCTGTACAATTTCATTGAGGGCATCACCACATTAATAATCCCACGTGTGTCAAAATTTGCATGAAATAAGCAGTTAACAGCAATTATGATTTTCCAGGAAAAGATTCTCTGAACTTTTCTCAAAACCAATGACATATGTATGTTTCCTGATTTTAGAATCTAACGTACTTCAACACTGGGCAGCAGCATCAGAAAAATTTATTGCAGATACTAAAAATCAGTTCACTTAGGTGTACTAAAGAAAAGGCCTACCAAAAGAATAAGTGCAACAAATAAATTCAGTGTTCTTATTCAACACATGTGAAGATGACAAACTTCACTTGCTCTTTCCAAGTCTAAAAGAAGACCAAAAAAAAAAAACAGCTCATAAATATCAAACAGCAAAACCAACCAACCAAATAAAAATCCCCAATAAGAACCAAAAGTGCAAAATGCACCTAAATGTTTGAGGTCCTTATTCAGTAAATAGGAAGACCCAGAAAGCAACCTAAATCATAGAGGGTACCTGCCTTGTAATATCACCTACAACATGTTGCATATTTATTATAGACAACATATCCAAGCTGTATTCATTTTCAGATAGACATGAGCTCAGGGAGGGAAATGACTTTGAAAGGCTAAGACCCAAATCTGTAATTTTTCTTCAGCAGGATTAAGAATGTCTTTGGGGACTGCTACTAATGTTTGTTTGCCTTCATGGTTGAGAAAATCCAAGTAATCCTTTCTGATCATGTGTCAGCAATAAAAGCATAATCAGATAGGACAGTTAAGAATTTTTTTTTGAGAAGGTTAAATAAAAAAGGAAAAAAAAATTCACAAGTTGTAGAGTAGAACATTAGTGGGCTAAAGAGCATGCTCCTAGTGCTGATTCTGCATATGTTTTGCAATTAGCAAATTTTAATTTCTTAATTCCTCTATTATATTGCCTGGAAAGTGAAGATAATATAAAGAACATGGATATTCTCACTGCATTCTTGAGAGTATTAGACAATAATAATTTTAAGGTTTTCTTTAAATATAAAGTTTTTGAAAAAACTTAAGAGAAAAGGAATCATTTTCTGATATGTCACTTATTGACAAGAATTTTACTTTGAAGCAATCTGCACAGCAAGTTCTAATTAGGAGACGTTTTAAACAAGCCCTGTTTGACCCCAATCTTTCACTTGTTTAATATATGTAACAGAGAGCTGCTCATGTAAAACATATTCTGACACAGAGACTCATATTTACCTTGGAGGTAGGGGAAAGGAGGTTAAGAGTATTCATGATAGCAAAAATAGCTTTATTCTTTCACTCATTTATGCTAAACCAATGAATGAGTATATCATAGAGCAAAAGGAGGGCAGAAGCAAGACTCTAGCAGGTTCTCAGTCTGTTCTGTATAGTCAAAGACACTTAACTATTTTATAGCTATAATAGGAGTTGCAATGATTCACAGATATCCAATGTGGTAGTAAGAAGAGAGGCCCTTCAAAGATTTTCACATCTTAATCCTTGGAACCTATGAATGTCTCACTTTACATGGCAAAAAGGACTTTGTGTATATAATTAAAGATCTTGAAATGGGGAGATTATCCTGGATTATCTGGGTGGGACTGCTATGATTTGAATGTATGTTCCTCCACAATTCACATGCTGGAACTTAACCTCCAAAGTGATGTTATTGAAAGGTGGGCCTTTGGGAGGCGACTAGGTCATGAGGGCTGTGCTCTCATGATGGGATTAGAGCCCTTATAAAAGGGCTTGAGTGAGAAAGTTAGTCCCTTTTTTATGCTTCCTCCTCTTCCACCATGTACGGAGACTGCAAGAAGGCACCATCGTGGAAGTAGAGAGCAGCCCTCATCAGACACTGAATCTAGCACCTTGATCTTAGACTTCTCAACTTCCAGAACTGTGAGAAATAAATTTCTATTATTTATAAATTACCCAGTCTAAGGCATTTTGTTATAGCAATAGGAACAGACCAAGACAGGGACCAATGTAATCACAAGTGTTCTTACAAGAGGGAGGCAAGAGGGTCAAAGTCAGAAAGAGAAGATGTGATGACAGAGCATTTGGACAATGGAAGAAGGAACCTTGGGCCAAGGAATGCAGGTGGCCTCTAGAAACTGGAAAAGGCAAGGCGATAGAGTGTCCCCTAGAGCTTCCAGAAGGAGCACAGCTTGTGGACACCTTGATTTTACCCTGTAAAATCCATTTAAGACTACTGACATCTGGAACAGTAAAATAAACTTATGTTTTGTTTCTCTATTAAGTGTGTGGTAATTTGTTACAGCAGCAATAGGAAACTAATACAGCCTATAAGAGAAGAAAGAGAACACTTCATTTTTTTTTTAAGAAGGCAACTCTTGTTTTTACATTCGTAAGGGCAAAGAATCATTTAAAACTTGTGTGTTCTATAGACAATGCCTGGTTCTCTCTGCCTTAATGCAGGCTCTTTCCCTTGCAAGTCTGATTTAATACAGCAGGCCCAGAGTGTGCCTGATGCATGCCTAACTTTCTCTAAACTAGCCTCCACTGCTAAATTTAGAGATACAAACCTCATTCTACAACTCCTCTCTGTAAAAACCATTGATCTCTCTCCCACAGTATTCCATGGGATGGAATGCATTTAGTTTAGCTTAATACATAAATCCCCTCCTAAAAATTCTCTCCAGCTTCTTTCGCTCCCCTACTCTCCAGCATCCTTGCCTCCCTGTACACTCTCAACACACACATGCACACATATATACACAAACACCACACAAACGTGCATGTACACACACATGTGCACTCGCACACATGCACACAAAATAATGTGTGTGTGTGTGTGTGTCCCTGTGTATATGTATTACCTAACATCAAATTTAAAATTTCCCTTTCTTGGATTTATTTCTTTATCTAGCTAACTTCTAATTCTTCAAAATTAAGAAAAGGGTCAGTTTTTCAAGAAGGCTTGCTACCCTAATGCCTCATTATAACTATTATAATGTAAAACTCCATTTTTTTCTATTCCTACTGAACCTTTTAAAACAGACTTTTAAAATAAGACTTACCAACTGAGGCTATAACAATGCATAATGTGTTTCTTTTTCACTAGACAATTAATTATCTGATAGCCATGACTGAATCATTTTTAATTTTTAATTTTTTATAGACCATCCCTCATAGTGTTAATATTCTAGGTGGTCAGTAAATGTTGGACAAATGAATGAATGTGGTCATGATGATGCATGGACGCTATTCTTTAAGAGTAGTAATTTTTTTAAGTATTTTTGGATTTTTTTGTTTATTTCAGTAGCAATAATTGTCACAACCATCCTGAATCTCTCCCTCAAACCTTCTTGTGATAAAAAACCACTTTCCAAGACAATATTCTGGGTAAAAATTTAGACCATGGCCACGTTCCAGATATTTGTGCCTATAAACCAACTGCACCACCTTAACATGGGAATTCTTCACTTTGGCAGTATTCCTGTCAGTCATTCATTCATTTATAATAAAACAACATACAACTCTTGGAAAAAGCTCAGCAACATATATAAATTATCAAATTTATTACTGCAAATGTAAATAATTAGAAAATATGGAGCAAAGACAAATGGTCAGCCTGATACAAATTGGGAAATAATTTTGAAAGAGTTAGTTGTAAGGGAAGCATTAAAAATTTTATTTGAACTAGTTTCATGTAAATAAGGGAAAATGTATTGGGGAGTTGTACAATCATACATTCTTAAGTTGCAAAGGTCATGGAAAGTTATTAGCCACGTCTATAAAGAACATAGAACTGAGTTGGGAGGAAGCAAGATGC
This sequence comes from Daubentonia madagascariensis, assembly GCA_023783475.1. NCBI lineage: Eukaryota > Metazoa > Chordata > Mammalia > Primates > Daubentoniidae > Daubentonia > Daubentonia madagascariensis. Next base: position 1,411,498 of record JAKFHU010002088.1, read on the forward strand.
ATAGGCGTTCAGTAAAATATTGGATCTGGCTAGACTGAAGGATCTGAGTGGAGAACCTGAAATAAATGGGCCTATTTCTTGCTTGTCATTGTACATTAAAAGCTTAACTGTTTGAATCTCATAACAATATTAGTAATAACATATATATATATCTGTATATTTTGAGACATTTCACACTGGATGAGAATAAAATTATTCTTTCATTTAGTAATAAGAGACCAATTTGTCTCTTTCTTAAAAGACACACAAAAGAACTTAATAATACCATAAAATATCTCCTTAGAGTATCATTTCCACATTCTTTATGTTTAAAAAATCCTTATTTGTCTTTTGTTCACACAAATAGACTATGGAAAGTAGTATAATCAAAATCTTACTTTTACTCTTTATGGGGGTAATTGTAGCTTCTCTATTTGGAGTCAAGCAGGTAATGTTCCCTTTAACCAAATGTGCCTTCATTCCATTTCAAATTTATTGCAGTACAAATGCGACTAGGAAAATTCCCTTAATGTCTATAGTGGGATCACTCCCAGCAACCTGCAATCATGGTAAAATGTCTCCCATCTGAATAAAAATTCACCCTCAATCTCCATTCTCCTCCAGCTCTCTACCACATTTATCTGCTCCACAAAAAGTGAAAGTTCTTCAAAAAAGTTTATTCTAATTGACTATTTTTTTTTTTTTGTCTCATTCTCGAATTGAGTCGGGTTTCTATTTTATTAAATAACAACTCCACTGAAGTCCGGAGGCAATGTTGCCAACAACTTCCATCTTAGTCAATCCAAGGTTCATTTATTAATTCCCATTCAACAACAATTATCATTCCTTTATTTTAACAACACTTTTCCTTAGCCTCTAGAACATCACACACTCCTGGTTTTCCTCTCACTGTACTGACAGCTCTTTCTGAGTCTCCTTTGCTAATTCTTTCTCCTCTTCTCAACCTGGAAATCCTGGAATATCTCAGGGCTGTTTTCGGTTCTTTTCTCTTCCCTATGTGTGTCATATTTTATATGGTCTTGTCCGGCCTTATGGCTTTAAATTTCATCTATAGCTCCAATTCTGGCTTCTCCCTGAGTTCCACACCCTTATAACCAACTGTCTGCATTTTTACTTGATCATAATAATAAATGCATACAATGTGCTGGAGATTATTCTAAGACTTTTATATGGATTCACTAATTTAATCCCCACAACAGTTTTAGGAGGTAAATCTTATTTTTGTAATTCCATTTAGTAGAAGATATAAATGAGGTTCAAAAATGTTAAGTTGCTTACCCAGCTAGTGAGTAGTGGAGTGGTCAAACTCCAGAGCCTCAATCTTAAACATTTCTCATAAGAGTCTTAAGTTTAACAGGTTCAAAATATAACTATTGTACTTTTCCCTTCCAACCTGCTCCCCTCCAGTCTTCTCCATTTCTTTAAAAAGATCCTAGTTGATCATCCTTGATTCATCTCTTTCTTTCACAATCAACGTTGAATACATCAGTCAAGACTAGTCCACTCTCTTTTAAAAGAATTCCCAACTTGACCACTTTAATCCACCTCAATTGCTTCCCCCATTTTAAGCCAACATCATCTCTTTCCTGTACAATGCTTTGCTCCCACACCTAGCTTGTCTCACTATTAGAGTTTTGCTTCCCAACCCTTTCATTTTCTACCCACAGCCAGATTACCCTTTAAAAATGTCAGAGGATGACATAGATCAGATTACATCACTCCTTAAAACCTCCAATTGCTCATTAGACTTTTTCATAGCCTACAGGAAACTATTATACTTAATCTAGCTCTAACTCCCTTTTGTTCCAGCTATATTGGCCTTCTTAATGTTCCTTAAACATGCTTTTCATGGTTAAAATTTACTGTCTTTTCACTTGCTGATTCTTTCAAATGGAAAGCTGGTCCCCCAGATATTAATATTATTAGTCTATGGTTGGGGGGCAGTTTCTCATTGACTTAAATTTCATAGAAAAATATAGTTGGTCAAAGTTAATTAATTGATTCATTGAATCATTCATTTATTCAACAAAAAGTATTAAATACTCACTTGTGCCAGGATTAGAAAGTTATGAAGATAGCTACAAAGATAAGGTAGACACACTCCTTCTCTCCAGAACTATGCATTCTATGATCAACATTTATTTACAACTGAGCTTTATATTCCTAACACAGTTCCTCAATCATAGGTGAGGATATTTCTTTCTGTATAATAATATTGAGACATTTGTTTTGTGCTTTCTGATTAACTTAGGGAAAAATACTAGAACATGATCCAAACCAGGGAACAATCTTAGACTTCAGAGATCCAAGTGGCACCCGTAAGAAAGGAAAGAGTGTCAATGCATGTCTGTAGACTGGTGGACACTGTTCCATTTACAGCTAACAATCAAGGCTAAAGGTAGATAAGGTACAAAAAAATATGACAGAAGAGACTTCCCAATAGCACCAGAAAAAAGAGGATAGAACTGTCTGTATTGCAGTAATTGTTTTATACAATGACTTTGTTCTGTTGCCTGATACACAGACATAGAAGTTTGTGTTTACGTCAAAATCCGAGGCATGGCACCAAAGATGTCAGGGTGGCAGACTGCCCTCAGTACTTGGTGAGCTCTTGGCTGAAGAATGACCAGACACACCAAAATGTCAAGTCTAGAGTATTATCATGGTCCTCTGGCTCCTTTCTTGGAAAAATCACCGGCAGGAGCAATGGGAAGGAGTAGCTCTTTATTGTAGAACAAAACGGGTCTGTCTCCATGAGTGTGGGGAGAGGGGGAGGAGGAGGGGAGGAGGAGGAAAGGAGGGGGGGAGGAGGGGGGAGGAGGGGGGAGGAGGAGGGGAAAAGGAGGGGAGAAGGAGGGGAGAAAGAGGGGAGAAGGAGAGAGATTCACTCTTTCACTCCCTGACCTCTCGAATTGTTTCCTTTTATTAGGCCAGTCTGGAGGAGGGCTCCTGGGAGGTGTGGGATGTTATCAAATGATCCACAGGTGTCCTCAAAATTCCATCTGCATATATACGAGTTCCCTCTAAGAAAGCCCACCTGGGGTAGGGAGGTGAACCACAAGGCAGAGTCAAGCTAATTAATAATGTACCTTAGGTTTCTCTAGGTCACTTTCTAAATCCTATTATGCTTGGGCTGGGGAATTCCCAGATTGAGAAAGCATGCCCTCCTTCCCCAGGTGTAGCAGTTGTTTGGGATAGCATTAAGGGTGGGGCAACACAAAAATGGAATACTCACCCTTATCCTTCTTCCCAGGTGGAGCAATTGCTCTCAACAGCACCAAAACAGGGAACCCTTGTCCCGAGAAGAGCTGGAGATCCTAACTATCTACCTAACAGCCAGAGTTTTCTTATTTTAGGAGCATTTTTCTTCTTTCTTTTCCCCATAGAAAAAGAAGATATGACAAAAGTTCTTTAATTTGCATAAAAACCTATAGTTTTTCACATTTACTCTATAAACTTATTAAGCAGCATCTTTCTTGCGAGAGCAAAGAATAAACCCAGCATTGGAACACCCCAAAATTTTTTGAAAGCCTTTGAGTTCAGCAATCTTGATTCATCATATATATAATATCTATATTAGCTCATTTTCTGTTGCTTATAACAGAATATCTAAAAGTGGGTAATTTCTAAAGAAACAAAATGTATTTCTTACAGTTATGAAGGCTGAGAAGTCTGAGGTTGAGGGTCCACGTCTGGTGGGGGCCTCCCTCTAGTGGGGACTCTGCAGAATCCCAAGACAGTGCAGGGCATCACATGGAGGGAAGGCTGAGCATCCTAGCTCAAGTCTCTCTTCCTTTTCTTAAAAAGCCAGCAGATAGCCCATTAATCCATTCATGAGGGCAGAGCCCTCAAAACCCGATCACCTCTTAAAGGGCCCACCTCGCAATACTGCCAAATTGGGAATTAAGTTTCAGCATGAATTTTAGAGGGGACAAACATTCCAACCATAGCATTCTGTCCCTGTCTCTCTAAAACCCATGTCCTTCTCACACTCAAATACGTTCATTCCATCCCCATAGCCCCAACATCTTAACTCATTTCAGCACCAACTCAAAAGTTCAAAGCCTCATCTGCGACTCAGGCACTATTCATCTTGAGACAAATTCCCTCTGACTGTGAGCCTGTGAAAGCAAACAAGTTATTTACTCCCAAGATACAATGTTGGGCCAGGCATAGGGTATACATTCCAACTCCAAAATGAAAAAATAGGAAAGAAGAAAGGAATTACAGGCCCCAAGGAAGTCCTAAACCCAGCAGAGCACACATTAAATGTCAAAGCTGGAGAATAAGTTCTTTTGACTCCGTGTCTGGCATGCTGAGCACACTGGTGTGGGGGTTGGGCCCCCAAGGCCTTGGGAAGCCCCACCCCCACGGCTTTCCTGGGCTCAGCCCAGGCTTTAGTTCTCTCAGTTGGCATCACATGCTGGTAGTTCCACTGTTCTGGGGTCTCCATGGTAGTTCCACTCCCACAGGTCCAGCAGGCGTTGCCCCAGTGAGGACTCTGTGGCAGCTCTGACCCACATTTCCATTCCACATTGCTATACTGGGTGCTTCCTGTGATGACTCTGGTCCTGCCACAAGTCTCTGCCTGGGCCCACAGGCTGTCTGATACATCCTTTGAAATTTAAGTGGCGGCTACCGTGTCTCCATATCTCTTGCATTCTGCACGTCTGCAGAATTAGCACTATGCAGACACTGCCAAGGTTCATGACTCATACCTTCTGAAGCTGTGGCATGAGCCACAGCTAGAGCAATTGGAGAGGCCTGGATGTGGAGAACAGCCTCCTAGGGCAGCCCTGGTCAGTGATGCTGTGGGGTGTGCCCCACGCATGTTCCCTGAAACCATTCTGCCCAACTAGACCTCTGGGCCTGTGATCGGAAAGGTGACCTGGAAGATTTCTAAAATGCCTTTGCATCTTTCTTCCATTGTCTTGAGGAATAGCACTAGCTTCCTTCCATCAGTACTAATCTCTATAGCAAAAGGTCACTGGGCTACACCCTTGGTTTCCTCTCCCAAATAGAATGTGATTTTTCACTCTTTATGTGGCCAGGCTGAGAGTTTCCCAAATCTTTCCACTTTGCTGCTATTTTGTTTATAAGTTCCATATTAAGCCATTTTTTCCTATTGCAGCTTAATGTAAACAATTAAAAGCAGTTATGCAGCAACCTGAATGCTTTGCTGCTTAGGTATTTCTTCCACCAAATATTCTAATTCATTGCTCTTATATTCTGCATTTCATAAAGCCCCCAGGCATGGACACAATCCAGCCAAGTTTTTTTGCCACTTTATAACAAAGATGGCCTTTACTCCAGTTTCTAATACAACGTTTCTCAGTTCTATTTGAAATCTCATCAGAATAGTTTTTATTGTCCATATTTCTATTAGTATTCTGGTCATGTGCACTTAACCAATCTCTAAGGATTTCCACACTTTCTCTAATCTCATTGTTTTCTAAGCCCTCCCCAGAATGTAGGCTTTTTCTAGTCTACTCCTCCAAACTCTCCCAACCTCTGCCCATTACCCAGTTCCAAAGCCATGTCTACATTTTTAGGTAAAACAACAACCCCAATTCTCTGTACCAATTTTCTGTCTTAGTCCATTTTCTGTTGCTTAGAACAAAATACCTGAAACTGGGTTATTTATAAAGAAACAAAATTTATTTCTTACAGTTCTGGGAGGCTGGGAAGTCCAAGATCAAGGGGCCACATATGGTGAGGAACTTCTTGCTGGTGGGCACTCTCTAAAGAGTGCCAAGCTGGTGTAGGGCATCACATGGCAAGGGGGCTGGGCATACTAGCCAAAGTCTTTCTTCCTCTTATAGAGACAACAGTCCTACTTCCTAATGGCCCATTAATCCATTAACCCATTAGTCCATGAATGGATTATCTATTCATGAAGGCAGAGCCCTCAAGACCCAATCACCTCTTAAAGACCCCACCTCTCAATACTGCACATTGGGGATTAAGTTTCAATGTGAGTTTTGAAGGGGACAAACATTAAACTATAGGCTTTCTCTATATATATATATGCACATATATATATAAAATATATATAATATATATATATAATGTTGGTGTAGAATTTGAGATCAGAAGTATTAAAGACTGGCTAGGGATAGAAAGCAAAAACAGTGATAAATTGTGAAAGAAACCTTTTTACTTGCAGACATTTTGACATCTAAATCATTGATCTCCTGGGAAAACTTAGACACTCTCAAAGTTCCCCAGGGGATATAATACATAGTTTAAAAAATTTGATATTATTAACACATGATCTTTAAGGTCAATGGCAATAGCATAGGCAGCAGCAGCAGTCACAGCAAGCATTTATTGACTATTACTATGCACTAGGTTTTCTGTTAGACACTGAGGAGATTATCAAGTAAATATAAGATATGGTCAATGATATTCTAATGTAGCCATAGAGTGCACAGTTTATTAGGATATTTATAGCAATGGGGATTTATCATTTATAGTATTATACTAAGTATTTATTGATTAGGTGATTCTATAGTAAAAGGATATAAAGCTTTTCTTTTATAAAGAAAGGACTCAGACAAAGAAAGAGAAATTGCTTTCCTCATTTGGAAAAGACATATTATTTGTGGCAATAATAATAACTTTTGACTTTTGCTATGTGTTAGGTGTTGTAATGTACTTTAATTTAACCAGTGTGGCAGTTGACTGAGATGCATGATTGACCTTAGCCGAGATCAGGGGATCTTCCTAGTTGCCAACATGCAGAATCCTTAAGCTTTAGAGAGATTTTCTGTGCAATAAGAGCTAATACATACACAAAGTAGAGCTCAGAAGACATTTATGAGTCTTCTTTATTCAGATGATGGAGTGAAAAGTGCCACTGAGACATCAGAGAGAGAAAAGAGTGTGAATATGTAAGAAAAATATTGGGATATACCCATATCTAAAAAAGTAAAAAGAAAGGACATCTGGCAAAACAGGAAAAAGAATGAGCAGAATAATTCTGATTTTATTCAGCATGTTATATGTAAACCTCTGGATCCATTTATTTTACTTCGGCTAAGCTTACCACAGCATTTCTCTGAGGAACCATCCCTTCCCTACTATCTTTCCATTTACCTTGAATCCCCAGGGTAGCAAGCATACCTGTGCAATTGAGTATCACATTCCCCTGGACATTGTGATTGATTAAACGTTGATCAACTGGCCCAGTCATAGCCAATGGGACATACACAGAGAGGTACTCTTTCACTCTTTTCCATTGCCCTTGAACCTGATAAAGGGTAGATCTAGTGTTGCTGGCAGCTGTCTTGTAACTGCATGAAACCCGAGAATGAAGACAACATGGAAGTGAGCAGAGTCAAGAAATATAAGGGATAACAGGGCTGAATGACGATGTCTAAGGTCCTGCAACAGGTCATGCCTAATGCCAGTACTTCCCTTGAGCTTGTAACGTTGATTAGGTAATAAGTACCTTTGCTTAAGCTATATGAATAGCATTTTTCTGTCTTTTCCAAGCACAATAATCCTAACATTTTAAGAAAAAATTTTTAAATGAGTTTAAAAAACTTTTTCTATACATGTTATACAAATAAGAAAAAAGAAACCTACTTAAAAGGCCATTTGGACCATTTGCTTCCTGCATCTCTGATCAACACAAAATAAATTTTAATCAGGGTTTTCTTAACATTTTCTGCAATCATTATCAGTGGTGACAATAATAATAACTATAATTACCTTCATGCATTAGGCACTCTGATATGTACTTTATGTATATAGATATAAACGCATTGTATTTATCTTTAAAACTGACCTTCAAGTTAGCTGTTATTAATTTTAAAAGTGAAGAAAATGAAATATAGACAGTCCTGGCCAAGTTTTCTATTTATAAATAAAATCTAATAAAATTTTTATGTAATCTAATTAATTGAGAGAAACAAAATGTCAGAATTCAGGAAATTACATTTTAAATAGAAGTCGTACTTAGGCTTCAATAATAAAAAGAGAAAAGATACTATAAAATTAAAGTATTATAGGCTGGGTGCGGTGGCTCATGCCTGTAATCCTAGCACTCTGGGAGGCCAAGGCAGGCAGATTGCTCATGGTCAGGAGTTCGAGACCAGCCTAAGCAAAAGCATGACTCCGTCTCTAGCAAAAATAGAAAAAATTAGCCAGGCATAGTGGCTCACAACTGTAGTCCCAGCTACCTAGGAGGCTGAGGCAGGAGGATTGCTTGAGCCCAGGAGTTTGAGGCTGAAGTGAGCTATGATGATGCCACTGCGCTCTAGCCAGGGCAACAGAGCAAGACTGTCTCAAAAAAAAAAATTAAAGTACTATAGTAGCATTTCATATACAAAAAAGGGTTTTGAATTGGCAGGATTGAAGAATAAAAATATCATATACTCAAAATCAGCCCAACTAACTGAGGTTATAGGTGCTTATATGATGAGCTTGGTCATTGTTACCAATCTGTTGGATTATATGAAAATATGGAAGAGATTCACACACTCACATGAAGTTACACTCTAGTCAACAAAACATGTATTTACTGAATCAGGTAAGCATCTTAAATGTAAGCTCTCTCATCTTATCCCTGTTGAAAGTGGTTAAGATGCTTTAATAATTGGAAAATCTAAGATAGTTATAATGTACTTCTGTCTATATCTTTATTGACCAGCCGTGGTTTATCAGAGAACATTCATCCAGCACATCCCTAAGGAGTACAATATTTTACACTGTAAGCATTTCTTGACTGGTAAATAATTTAGAAATAGATCAGAGTATTCAAAGACTTAGTATGACTTTTGCAGAATATTAAAAACATTACACCAAATCAACAATTATATAAATACCTGCATAGCTATATATTCAATACCAGGAAAAAGATTACTTTTTTGAACTCTTATATAACTAAAGCATGACATAACTTCTATTTTATGACAGCCAAGATAATTTCTTGTGCATTCCTTTCACCTAAATCTATGTTGTTCTGTTTTCCCTATTCCCCAAACAAAAGAATTTAAAAAGCTGAGCCTGTCATTATTTTAATTAGCTATCATCTTCAAAAAACATATTTTTGGAACTTGAAATGAGATCATATATAATTGGGGGAGAATGTGACTCTAGACCAACTACAACCCTGAATGATAAAAAATATCAATAATATCCAGGTGACCCAAGTTCAGTAAAATGTGGATCACTCTAATTTTCCACAGATGCATCTCAAGCATTCTTAGAGTATGAAAATTATGATTTGTTTTATTTTTCTGTCCCTAAATTTATTTTCTGGCTTCAATATTACAGTTCTTTGTTTAAAAATTTCTCTTGGGAATCAACATCTTGCAGACTTTTGATTTGAAAGTGAGTAAGTCTGTCTTCAGACTTACAGAGCAAAGTATTCCTACAGAGCCTACAGAGCAAAGTATTCACCAGGTACTGTCTCTGGGTGTGTATGTGCTCTTGTGAGGCTGGTTTGGTTGTAATGAACAAGCAGAGGCCTGTGCCCTTGAACTTTACAATAGGAGCCATCAGCCTACTGCTGCTAGGCTCAGGTTAATAGAGAGAGAGAGAAAAAAACAACCTTTCAAGTTTACAAAACGCAAAGTTATGTATTACCTTTCCTAAAGCAGGTTGTAATCTTCAATTTGTCTAATCTATTGGCATATATTTCTATATATGGCTGTTAAAAAAATTCACATCTTCAATTTGTCTAATCTATTGGCATGTATTTCTATATATGGTTGTTAAAACAAAACACACAACTCATGAACTTGTTATCCATAATAGGAATATTATTTTGACCATGAAGGGCCAACCCAAATGTGATTTATAGTCAGGAGAGTGTCCTTTAAAATAAATTGACAATTTTCTAGGCTTTTCCGCCATATATACACATTGTATGTATTTGCACCCCCGTGAATTTAAGTCTTTACTCCCTAGCCTCCATCTTAACAGATAATTAAAAAATAAAGTATATTAGAGGAATGTAGATCCTTAAACCCATCCACTAGAACAGTTTCCTCAAACTGAATTCTTTCAATTGTAGATGCATGTTCATGTTTAAGGCAACTAAGGATATTCAAAAAGGGATCAAGAACAAGTGAGGCAAAAATAATACTCTTTTTGTTTCCCAGCTGGCAAGAGTTGAAAGGAATAAAGCCATAGCAATCTAATGATAGAGAAAGAAAAGGGAGAGGCCAAATCATTCAGGAAAAATTGCCATATGGCTACAGCTGAGAACAAATGTGGGTGTGACTTAGGCATTCAGTTATGCAGGAAGGTGCCATCAATAATTGTGGCCACTATATCTGAGATCTGTAGTTTCCATTCCAAACTCTTCTTCTTTTGAGTTTATTCTTTCAAAATGTACTTACTATTGTCCTGAAACAGAATTAATGAGAGTCAAAAAAGTTATTATTTATGTATAAACAATTGAAGTTGGCATCACACACTTTCAGATTGTAATTTTCAGCCAAGTGTACTACATTTTTAACAGCTGTATTTTTACCATTTATGACTCAATCTGGTCTCTTAAAGTGACACAAGTATTCTAGGAATTCTTAATGTGATTCACTTTCACAAAGTAGCCAAACATAAACAAATTCAAATATCACCAATAGCTCCATAGTTAACTAAGTTAAATTAACTTTTAAAGTAAATTAGATTGATCTTGTTTGAACATCATCTGGGATTTGAAATCCACGCCATAGTAATTAAGAAATGGAGATATTTTGAATATAGTTTATCTGATGAAGTGTGTTATTTTATATATAGCCATGTATATATGTCTAAAGCTGTTGTTTTCCTCCAAAGAATAGTTATACAAAAAAAAATTCTAATTTAATAAAATATATAAATATGGATAAAAAGCCTTTTCATTTTTATTTAAAAATAATTATTTTAACTTTTCTTTTTTAAAATTGTATTTTTATTTATTAATTTATTCATTTTGATTTATTAGTAAATAGTGCAGTAAGAAAAAATATATAAGTAGAAAGTGAGAAAACTTTTTTCATTGATAAGGGTGATTAAAAATTTTAAAAATTAAAAAAAAAAAAGATTAGTTTCACTTTCCTGGGAATGCTCCCAAACAAAATAAATGCTGTTTATTTTGTCTGTGGTTTATTTGTGAAGGCTGAGTTTGGACAGACAATCTCTTGAGGTTCCTGTCATCTCTAATAGAATATTTGTAACACATTTTCCCTAAAACTAGCATTGCCCAGGAAAGAAGAATACACATTTTATAATATAATGGATAAAAATTAAATGATTGCAGAGTAATAATGATAATGGCAATGGTCATAATAGTAGCTAACATTTATTGAATACTTATTATGTGCCACACACTTTCCTAAATGGGATTCATGAAAGAACTCATTTAGCCCTCCCAAAGATCCTGTAAGATGGGTACTATTATAATGATAATTTTACACAGGAGGACATTGAGTCATTAAGAAGTTAAATGACCTTGCCAAGGTGATATGCTAATAAGTATCAGAACCTGGAACTCAAAGCCCAAAGCCCTTGCTGTTAAGCACTAACAATACTGCTTTCTCCAACGTAGTATAGTACATTTGCTGATTCAACAAGCCAGGATAGATATGCTTCCCGGTCTGGTCTTAGCACAGCTTGCGTTTATGGTACGATAAACATGCTTGGCATTTATTATCATGTTTTTGTTTTTTGTTGTTGTTGTTGTTAACTTTTACTTCAATGTAATTACCACTCAGCTTTAAAAAATGAAGAGAAAAATTTTAAAAAGCCAAATTTGTAGCTCTGGTAGACAATTTCCAATTTTCTTAAAGAGAGCATGTAGACAAGAATGTTGCGACCCCATGAAGTGCACACTCTTGGGATTTTTAAAAAACTTCCTGTCTTTTGGGGGAAAAATGGCTAAGAAAAACAAACATTAGTCTAGTGGGCAAAGCATGTTTCCCTTATTGGGCTGCACACAGAAGCAGATTTTCACCCGCCCCAAAAAAATGAGACCCTTTGGAAAATCCTCCAAAAAGCCATTGAACTTATGCCAGTAAATATCCCCTAACACTCTGGAATAAACAAGAGCATCTGGCACTACTCCGTGTGAGCTGTCACCTTTACTCTGCCTGTTCATAGACTTTCTGGAAAAGAAACTAATGCTTCCATCTGGTCACAGCAGCAAAGAAAGTAAAAAGCACTAAAGTGCTTTCACTGAAAATCTGAGACTAAATCCTGCGACTTTATAAATGGAGGGAAAAAATAACAGCATTTGATTTTTCTCATAAAGAATAGTCCGTAGAATAATGCCTAGGCATAGAGTACTGGAGTAATTGCAGAGGATTACTAACGATTTTCTCACTTTTACTTAGGTTCAGATTATAGAAATTCACAAATGTTTAACCATTTGTGTTTTTCTTGTTAGTAGTAACAAGATGTTTGAAATATTCTGAGGGCCTCCAGGCGAATGAAAGGTTTTATTAGCTTTATTTGGACCACTATAGCTTTAGCATTTCTTTTCTAACACAAAATACAAGCAAGCATGCATGCAAATAAAATAAACAAATAAATGACTAAATAAATAAATAAGACGAGAAGGGAGATTGGTTTGTACTAGAGAATAAAGTAAATTCAATCTTAAGATTGGACTCTATTTTGGGGGGAGGCCTGTAAGAGAAAATTTAAGGTTTGAGATTGCTAGATGTGGCTTCTGGAGATGGCATATTGAAAGGGTTTACTTCATCTGAGGAAATATAATTTTCATACAGAGCTAGGCGCTTACTGACACAGAAATCTAATCATGTTTCTTAGAAGAAGAGTCGTATAGGGGCTGCTTTTTTCTTTCCCTCTTCCATCTGCTTCCTTTAGTCCAAGCATTCTTGGACTTCACGTTAGAACTCTGGGCTCCCTGAAATTCTATGCAAAGTTTGCATGAATTAGGGGTATGTGTGGGCGTGTGTATGTTTTCGTTTTTCTGAGGGAAAGTGTTATGAGACACCTAAAGATTTAAAAAATACTACTTTAGATTATTTTGAATCACTTGTATCCTTGACCTGAAATACAGTATTTCTTATTTTGCACCATATCTAGAAAAAAGTCTCTGTAGCCTCTAATAAAGGCTTTGTGAAGAAAAAGATGATGATGATGATTATGTTAATGGATGTTAATGATGACAGTAAAGAGGATGACAATATTACTATCATGACCTTAACAAACTCATCCAACATATTTGCTTAAGCTAATTTTGAAGAGGGGGGTGTGTGTGTGTGTATGAAGGTAGTAGATTTCAGCTGAGTTTTTATAATAATACCTTTAATTGTATAATGGTAATAGGCTTAATGGAAACCAGCTGAGATAGACTGAAAAGATTTTTGGATCCTATTCTCAATGTGTCCATAATATTCAAAGAGGCATGGAAGTGGCCCAGGAAAAATAGAAGTAGGGACTATTCTCTTTCTATTTAATATCCAGGATTCATTCCCGTTAGTGCTTTAAATCTCTCACATGTCAAAAAATTAAGAAAATCATATATAGACAAGGAGTCACAGAACCTGTTTTATTGTAGTACAAGCATTGTCACTAACTGGGCATATAATCTAGGATAAAACATTTAGCCTTTCTCTAGTTGTCAACTAACATTGAAAAGAATGAATTATTTTTAAAAGTTTTTTCTAGTTATCTCATTTATGATTTAATAATAACAGTCATGTTCTTGTAATCATATTTTATAATTTTTAAAATTCTCTATATTCTCTGCATTTCATACTTATAACTGCTTTTATACAATGGGCAGAAGAGTTATAAATATTTTTATTAGATATATAGCTAGCTAGATAGAAACAGATACGATGTTAAGAGGAATTTTTTCAAGAGCACCAAGTGAAGGAGTGAAAAGTAGAGCTAAAACTAAGACTTATCCTTTTTGCTTCAGAACTCATTCTTTTAAATGCTCTCAACTCTTCTTTGACTTTCTGAGCCCATGATTTAGACATTATTATAATAATTAATAGTTACACATATACTGCTAGCTTGCATTTATATGTATGTCTACAAGTTTATTAGTTCACTATTCTTTCTTGTGTATTAAATATTTCTTTTGGGATCATTTTCCTTATTCATGAAGTAAGTCTTTTAGTATTCATTATGTGAAGGTCTAGCTGTTACAATCAGTTTTTGTTTCTCTGAAATGCCTATTTTTTTATCTTTGCTCTTTTGAAATATCAATTGTGAATTTCAATAAATTTTTACGTTGTTTTCCACAATCCAGATCAAGATATAGAACACATATCATTCCAGAAAACTCACTCATGTACTTTTTGAGTCCTCCAAGGGTAGCTCTATTCTGTCTTCTAGTACCATAACTTTCATAGTCTTTGAAATTTGTAAAAATGTAAATATACAGCATGTACTCTTTTGTCTTTGATTTCTTTTCACTAAACATTATGTCTATAGAATTAATGTCCATGTGATAATTTATCTTATTCATTGCCATAGAGTAATTTATTGTATAAAAATATGACAATTTTTTACCCATTCTACTGTTGAGATTATTTGGGTACTAATCCCAAATTGGGATTATTATAAGTAAATATACTATGAACATTATTATACATGTCCTTTTGTTAACATATGCACTTATTTACCTTGGATATATGCCCATGAGTGGAAATGCTGGGTCACAAGTTATATCTAAGGAATGTTTTATTAGATTCCACCAAAGCATTTACCAAAGTATTTTTATAAATTTGTGAATCCACAGGAAATATAAGACTTCCAATTTATTCATAGCCTCACCATACTTTGGTATGATCTGCCTTTTTAAGTTTAGTCATTCTGGTGGGTAAGTGTTGGTATTTCATTGTGGGTTTAATTTGCATATCTCTGATGACTATTTTTCATATTTTCATTGTGCATTGTGTTATCTTCTTTTATGAAGTGGCTGTTCAAGTTTTTGTCTATTTGAAATTTGGATTGTTGGCATTTTTATTGATTTATGAGAAATTTTTATCTATTATGAATATAAGCCCTTTACCATATATTGCAAATAGTCCTACTCAATGTGTGGCTTTACTGTTAAACTTCTTAACAATGTCTTTGAATCAACTCAATTTTTATCTTGCAATGCACTAATTCCCTCTTTAGTAGTATCTAATATTCTGTTAAAATTATCAATTAAGAATTCTTGGTACAATTATGTTCTTTTTAAAAATCTAGAATTTTTTAAAAATATGTCTTATTGTTTTTAAGTTTCTTATTGTATGTTCATTTTTGTCAGTTTATCTTTTATTTCTTTAAACATTTCATACATATTTATTTTTGTTTTATATATCTGGTCATTTCAGTATCTCAAGTCCTTGGTCATCTAAATTTATGTATTATACAAATTTTTCTACTTATTTTCAATCATGGGAAATTATTTTCTTATGTGTTTGTTGAACTTTGATTGTCAGTTCATATTTGTATATTTCTACGGAAACTTTGGGAGCCTAATTTGGGGATGCTTTCCTTTAGAGAAGATTTGTGTTTGTTTTCACCAGCATCTAAAAGCCTCCCTAATCTGAGACCACTTCAGCTCATTTTCCATTTCCTAGATTAACAGGAGAGTGTAAAGATCAGTTCCACAACCTGCTGGTGATACTGGTATTTGTCTCCATGCAACTGTGCATTTGAGGTGTGCTTACAATTCACTGGTATCTGCTCAATTATTTTGTTGTTGCTACTAGAATGAGAGATTCAGAGATCTCCCTTTCTTCACTCTTCTGAGCCCCACAATGCCTTAAGGGGGTCTATTTTATCTAAGATTGAGTTTATCTGCAGCAAGAAATGCCTTAGAATATATATCATCCCATAATATTGGAATATGAAATTTAGGACTCCCTGTGAATCCTCCAAATTCTGGATCATGCTCATCTTGTGTCATAGAGTTCCATGAGTAAAGTCTAACTTGGTTATCTGAAAATAATTTTTATTTGTCTAAACTTAGCTCTCAGGGAATCCAAAAACAAGTATCTAAGAATTAATGAGTATGTTTACCATACTAACTTGACTTTGAAAGGCTATCCTGAAGACAAAATTCAAAACTTGTACTAAAGGAAAATAGTTGCATCCTCATAATATGGAAATTGATCTAATAAGAGCATTACTAGCCAATGGGTTTGAGTGACTGGGTAAAAATGTGCTTACTCAAACTCTATCTGTTCAATTGTATGTACTATTTTCAAAATTACATAGTAATCTTATATATGTGCAATTTTGTGGAAAGTCACAAAAAAGAAGCTTTGAGAAATTTAATGTCTTACCTACATTATGGCCTCTCACACAGTCTGGTTATATGGGAATAACCAGTTTTCAAGGCAGATGATTAGGTTCATGAACAAAGTTAAATTATATAGAATGAAGTATAGCGTTGCAGACTTGCAAGGATTAAAATAGAATTATTGACATAGGAGGGCCAAGATGGTAGGCTAGAAGCGGCCTGCACACGCTCCTCTCAGTGAGAGGATTGAAAGAGAGAGAATATTCACCCTCAGATCGATCGATCGATCGTCTAAGAAACAGCATTGCAAATCAAAAGGGAGGCAACAGAAGTCTCCCAAGCGAAAGAGAGGGAAGAGAGGCCCTGCACTGCAGTTTGGAGGTATACACGGAAGACGAGTGCGCATGTGGGGAAGGCACAGAGGAGAGAAACCCGGAGATCCACACGCCCCCCACAATCATTGCTATCCCAGCTGTGGCAGGAACCCTCCACTGCGGAAGGCTACAGGACTGAGGAGCTATCTAGTGACCGTGCAGTAGCATTGAGCCACAGACAGGGCACAGCTGTGACCCATTGGCTTGCGAACCCTGGGCCCTGCAGCTGATGCCATTTTAGAATCCTAGACCCAGGGCACTGCCTCTACCCAGGGGTCAGATCCATTGCTGCTGCCCCCTCATAGCCCCTGCCTTTCCTGGGGGGTGGAGGGAGCTGAGAGGTCGGGCACTCTCGTGAGTCCCATGTGCAGGAGTCATGTAACTGGGCAGGCTCACAATGGTCGGCAACCTGTTGACGTGGGCAGAGATGAACTCAAGCCTGTGCTCTGCTGACAAACACTGCTGCCTGCAGATCTGAGTGGGGCAACACTCCTGCTGGCAGGGCCGTCAATCACTGCTGTCCGCACGAGTGGGTGGGGCTATGTTCAAACTGCAAGAGCCAACAAATGCTGCCGCTCATCGGAAGCTGACAATCACTGCTGCCCGTAGGCATGGGCAGAGCTGCGTTCAAGCCAACACCAGGCCAAACACTGTGGATCTGAGCAGGGCAGCCCTCAGTTGGCGCAGGCTGTCAATTGCCACTGCTGAAGGGCACAGGCAGAGCTACGCTCACGCCACATGGGCCAACAAAGTTTGTGGCTTGTGGATCTGAGCGGGACAGCTCCCAAGCCAGCACGGGCAGATAATCGCCAACACCTGTGGGCATGGGCGGGCCTGCACTCAAGCCAGCAGAGGGTGAAAAATGCCGCCACACACACATCTTAGTGAAGGAGTTTTCAAGCCCACTCTGGCTGACAATTGCCACTGCTGACAGAACTAGGTGGAACAATCATTTACTCTGCAACACGGGGATGGTGAGTGATGACCAAAGGGGAATGGTGAAGCAGGAGACCCAGGAAAGTGGCAGTTTTAAATGTTCACGGTGCATCCACGCGTCTTGTGAGGGGTCAATTCTCCAGAGTAGGACACAAGTGCACCATCTAGAGACCTCTCCTCCTTTGCACTAAGTAGGAGAGTTTTAAGTAGAGGAGAACAGGTGCACAGCAAGCTTATCTGTCTTGAGCTAAGAGATCTCAGATGAGAAACCAGAAACCAGAATAAGAATTATGGCAACATGGAAAAAACTAGCTGTATTGACACCCCCAAAGGATCACAATAGGTCTTCAGCAATGGACCCCAACCTAAAGGAAATTGGCAAAATGTCAGAGATGGAATTCAGAATATGGATGGAAAATAAGATGAAAAATTGAAGAGAAAGTTGAAAAGCAACACAAAGAAGCCTAAAATTGCTCCAGGACATGAATGAAAAAAATTAAAAATTCACTAAACAGCTAGACAACATAAGAAAAGACATACAGAACATAAAGAAATGAAAGGAACATTTAGGGAATTTCAAAGTACAGCAGAAAGCTTCAACAACAGGCAAGACCAAGCAGAAGAATTTCAGAACTTGAAAACAAGGCTTTTGATCTGGCCCAGTTGGTCAAAGATGTAGAAAAGAGAATAAAGAAGAATGAACAATCACTCAGAGAATTCTGGGACTATGCAAAGCAGGCCAATATAAAAAATTATAGGTAACCCTGAGGGAGAAGAAGAAAAAGCAAAAAGCATGGAAAACCTATTTGAGGGAATAATTGAGGAAAGCTTCCCTGGTATCATCAGAAATTCAGATATCCAGATTCAAGATGGTCATCAAACACCAGGAAGATTTAAAGCAAATAGGACATCTCCAAGACACATAGTTATCAACCTGGCCAAAGTCATAATGAAGGAGAAAATCCTATAAGCTGCATGTCAAAAGCAGCAAATAACCTGAAAAGGAAAACCCATCAGGCTAACAGCAAGCTTCTCAGCAGAGATCTTACAAGCCAGAAGGGATTGGGGCTCCATTTTTAGTCTTTGTAGACAGAACAACTGTCAGCCAAGAATTTTGTATCCTGCAAAAGTAAGTTTCATAAATGAGAGAGAAAGAAAGAGGTTTCCAGACAAGCAAAAACCAAGGGAATTTGTCACTACTAGACCTGCCCTACAGGAAAAACTTGAAATTGCATTATACATGGAACAGCACAATCAATATGTGCCAGTGTAAAAACACCCAAAAGTTAAAGTTCACAGCTCTAATAAAACACTAGCACAAGAGGGAATACAAAACAGGTATCATTCAATATGATGAACAGAACAGTATCCCAAATGTCAAAACTAAAACTGAACATGAATGGTCTTAATGCCCCCACATAGAAGACATAGACTGGCTGAATGGATGAAAAAACAAACCCTAAGTATATGCTGTATCCAAGAAACACACCTAACTCACTAGGACTTGCACAGACTCAAGGTCAAGGGATGGAAGAAAATATTCCACACAAATGGAAACCAAAAGTGAGCAGTGGTAGCCATTATCATATCAGATAAAATAGACTTTAAGTCAACAGTAGTAGAAAAAGACAAAGATGGTCATTATAAAATGGTAAAGGGACCAATACAACAAGAAGACATAACAATCCTAAATATATATGTACCTAACATAGGAGCTCCCAGATTCATACAGCAAATTCTACTGGATCTAAGCAAAAAAATAAATAGAACTATTGTAATTGCTGGGGAGTTCAACACCCCACTGACAGAACCAGATGGATCATAGAAGCATAAAATCAGAAACCCTAGACTTAAACAGGACTCACTCTAGAACAAATGGACCTAACAGCCATTTAGAGAACATTCTACCCAAAAACTACTGAATATACATTGTTCTCATCAGCACATGGGACATTTTACAAGATTAATCGTATCTTAGGCCATAAAACAAGTCTCATCAAATTCAAAAAAATCAAAATCATACCATGTATCTTCTCAGACCACAGTGGAATGAAACTAGAAATCAATTCCAAGAGAAACACTCAAATCTGCATAAAGTCATGGAAATTAAACAACCTGCTGCTGAACTATCCTTGAGTCAATAATGATATTAAAATGGAAATCAAAAGATTTCAAATGAATGACAACAGAGACAAAAATTTTCAAAATCTATGGGATATAGCAAAAGGTATCCTAAGAAGAAAGTTCATAGCCTTAAATGCTTACATCAGAAAGATAGAAATATCACAAACTAACAACCTAATGTCACATCTCAAGGAACTAGAAAAAGAACAAACCAAATCCAAAGTCAGCAGAAGTAAGAAATAACAAAGCTCAGAGCAAAACTAAATGAAATGGAAACCAAAAAACAATACAAAGGATCAATGAAACAAAAAGTTGGTTCTTTGGAAAGATAAACAAAATCAATAGACCACTGTCTAGATTAACCAGAGATAGAATAGAATGGACTCAAATAACCTCAATCACAAGTGAAAAAGGAGAAATTACAACAGACACAACACAATCTTCATCAAATATCAACATCACACTTCACAGATCAAGAAAAAATAATTCTAAACTTCATTTGGAACCAAAAAACAGCCCAAATAGTCAATGCAATCTTAAGCAGAAAGAACAAATCTGGTGGAATCACATTATCTGACTTCAAATGATACCACAAGGCTATGGAAACTAAAACAGCATGGTACTGGTATAAAAGTAGAGACACAGACCAGTGGAACAGAATAGAAAACGCAGAAATAAAACCATATACTTATGACCAACTGATTTTTGACAAAGCAGGATAAAACATACACTGAAGATAGGATGCCCTATTCAATAAATGGTGCTGGGAAAATTGGATAGCCACATGCAGAGGCATAAAACAGGACCCCTAACTTTCACCATATACAAAAATTAATTCAAGATGGATAAAAGACTTAAATATAAGGCATGAAACCCTAAGTATTCTAGAGGAAAATGTAGGAAAAACTCTTCTAGGTATTGGCCCAGGCAAAGAATTGATGACTAAGATCCCAGTGGCAATCGTAACAACAAAAAAAATAAATAAATGGGATTTGATTAAACTAAAAAGCTTCTGCACAGCTAAGGAAACAATCAACAACAAATAACAACCTACAGAATGGGAGAAAACATTCACAAGCTATACATTCGGTAAAGGGCTAATAACCAGAATCTACAAACAACTCAAGCAAATCAGCAAAAAAAACCCAAACAACCCCATCAAAAAGTGGGCAAAACATATGAACAGAAGTTGTTCAAAAGAAAATAAATAAATGGCCAAAAAAAGTATGAAAAAAATGCTGAATATCACTAATCATTTGAGAAATGAAAATTAAAACCACAATGAGGTACCACTTTACCCCTGTCAGAATGGTCATTATTAAAAAGACTAAAAACAATAGAAGCTTCCATGGGTGCAGAAAGAAAGGAACATTATACACTGTTGGTGTATTAGTACACCAATTGGTACAACCTCTGCAGAAAACAATATGGAGATTTCTCAAAGAACTAAAAATAGACCTACCATTTGATCCAGCAATCCCACTACTAGGTATTTATCCAAAGGAAAAGAAGTCATTTTATCAAAAAGACACCTGCACTCAAATGTTTATCGCAGCATAATTCACAACTGCAATATGTGGAATCAACCGAAATGCCCATCAGTTCATGAGTGGATAAAAAAATGTGGTGTATATATAACATGGAGTACTACTAAGCTATAATAAGGAATGAAATAATGTTTTGTAGCAACTTGGATGGAACTGGAGACCATTATCATAAGTGAAGTATCTCAGGAATGGAAAAACAAACACCACATGTTCTCTCTAACAATTGGGAGCTAAACAATGAGCATACACAGGCATAAAGAGATGTAAAGGACATTGGAAACCAAGAAGGCAGAGGAGTGGGAGGGGGTAAGGGGTAAAAACTTACCTATCGGGTACAACGTTCACTATTCCGGTTATGGGCACGCTAAAAGCCTCGACTTAAGCATTATACAAGGTATTCATGTAACAAAAACATCTGAACCCCCTTAGTATTGTGAAATAAAAAAAAATCAAATTATTGTCTTTCACACAATAAAGCAACAGTTTGCCAAAGTGGCTGTGTGTGTTGCACAAAACACTATCTTACCACCAGTAGAAGGCTTGGCATTAGTTTAACAGGCTTAGTTTTTGGGTACTGTTGTTATTGTGGTAGGCTCTTTTATAAGGGTATATTTGGTATTTGCCACACAATTAATGTTGAATTGTTGTGACATATTTGTTTCTGTATTAAACATTGAAAAGGAAATTTAATATATAAACTAAAAAGTCAAATTTATTTTAAAAATGTATCCTAACTAAAAATTGCAAGATGGGTTTTCATTTAAAGCATTGAGAAAATCAATACATTGACTTGGGGACCTTGATTGAATACTGGACTTATTCTAGGAAAACATGATAGAACCAAACCCTGTTCAAACTTAGATTTTTAAATTTTACACTTTATATTTTGAAATAATTTTTAATTTACAGAAAATGTGGAAGAATGTTATGAGAAAGACCATATTCTCTAGAATCACATTTTGAACATTTTGCCACATTTGCTTTTCATTCTTTCTGTGTGTGTAAATATATATATATTTAGTATATTAAATGTAGATTTATTTAATTTACATATCAATTTTTTCTAACCATCTGAGAGTTTTTTCCTGTACTTTATGACTTTTTATTCCTTTAGACTTTATTATTTATTTCCTATGAAAAAGGATATTTTCTTAACATAACCACAGTACAGTTACCATATTTAGAAAATGTGACAGTGACACAACACTTTTATCTAAACTACCATTATTTTCCCATTTGCCTACTGACCCACATATATCATTTATAGTGTACAGAGATGAAGGATGTCATGTTGCATTTCCCTTTAGTTTCCTTTAATATGAAATAGATTCTTAGTCTTCCTTTGTTTTTTAGGAGTGGCATTTTTGAAGAATATAGGCCAGTTATTTCATGGAATCTCTTTTAATTTAGGATTGTGTAATATTTCCTCATGATTAGATTCAGGTTATACATCCTCGGTTGAAATACTACATAAGTGATATCGTGTTCCTTTCAGGGTATGCTTTCCTCAAAGCACTCAGCGTATGCACCTCATTCGGAATGTTATTGTTTTGTCTTATTTTATTAGGGTATAATATGCATGCGTTAACACTAACACCTGTGTTAGAGTACTGTTTGATTAGTTACTATAAAAAATATATACCTATAAAAATATGTAACCACATCAGAATCAAGGTATAGAACATTTCCATCACCTTAAAAAGTTTCTTTGTGGTCCTTCTCCGTCAACTTCTACTCCCTTCTGTGGCTGTAGGCAACTCCTGCTCTGCTTTCCGTCCATATATATTAGTGATGCCTATTTTAGAATCTTCCAAAAATAGAAATATACATACAATATGTCATGTTTTGTGTCTGGCTTCCTTCACATAACATGATGGGATTAAGATTCATCCATGTTGTTGTATTATCGGTAATTCATTCATTTTTAATACCAAATGTTATCATGCATTATGAAATAAACAATTTGTTTATTCTTTCCCCTGTTAATGGACATTTGGCTTTTTTCCAGGTTTGGGATATTATAAATAAAACATCTATAAACAGCATGTACACATCTTTGTGTGCACATATATTTCCTTTTATTTTGGATGTATACCTACAAGTGGAGGGGCTGAATCATATGGTAGTTGTATGTTTAACTTTTTAAGAAATTACCAAGCTGTTTTCCAAAGTGTTAACAAAATTTTACTCTCCGACCATCAATGGATGAAAGTTCTATTCATTCCACATCTTGCCAATATTTTGCATTAGTATTATTATCATTATTTTAATTTGGCCATTCTAATTGATGCACTTTACTACTTTATTGCGGTTGTAATTTATATTTTCTTGATGACTAATGTTGAGCCTCTCTCTTCATGTACTTTTTGGCCATTCATATATCACTTCTGTGAAGTATATGATCACATACTTTGCTCACTGCTCATTTCTTAATTGGAGTGTGTGTTTTCTTATCATCGAGTTTTAGGAGTTCCTGATATATTCTAGTTACAAGTTCTTTACCCAATTATATAATTTGCAAATATATTCTTCTAATTTTTGTCTTGACTTTCCATTTTGTATTTTGAAAAGAAAAGTTTTTAATTTTGAAGAAGCAAAATTAATTATATATTTTCTCTTTTTGCACCCTATTTGTATTTTAATTAAAAATCTTTTCATACCCTAAGGTCACAAATACTGTCTTCTGTTTGTTTATTTTAGATGTCTTATCCTGGAAGTATACCCTGGAAATTCCTTTGTTTTTCTACCTATTCATTAGTATCACATTATTTTAATTTTTTTAACATCTGGTAGAGGGAATCCCCTTTTAGAGTTCTTGCTTTGCAGTTTTTCTGTATATTTTTGCATGTTTATTTTTCCAAATTAATTTTAATATCAGCTTGTCTAGCCCCATTGATACTTTTACTGGGATTGCAGTAAATTTATAAATTAACTTAGGGAGAACTGACATCTTGATAATATTGAGATTTTAAACCAAGAACAAGGGGGAGGGTCTTTCCATTTGTTCAAGTCTGCATTGGTAGCTTTCAGGGGTATTTTAAATCTTTTTATGTGTAAATTTTGAACATTTCCTGTTAAGTTTATTCCTAAGTATTTGATCTTTTTTTTTTCTGTTTTGAATGGAGATTTGCCATCTTTATATCTTCTAAGTGATTATTATTCAAGTATATGTATGCTATTGAATTTTGCACGTTAATTTTTACTTCTGCTTTTTGCTTTTTACTATTTGAATTAGTTTTATCATTGATTCTCTAACATTTTCCAGGTATACTATTATGTCATCTGCAAATAGAGACAATTTCATTTCTTCAATTTCAAATTCTTATATCTCTTATTTTTTCCCTGTTTTGCAATTGCATTGGATAACATTGCCAGAAAAGCTTAGAAACAGTAGATGTAGTTGACATCCTTGACAAATTCCTGACCACGGTAGAAATGCTTCTAGAGTTTCTTACTACATATTATGAGCTATATATTATATCATGCTAGGAAAAGATTTATCCATTTTTATTTTCTCAAAAATTTTTAATAAAAATGGGTGTTGGATTTTGCCATAGGCTTTTTCAGCATCTGTGAAGATAATTATATAATTGTTCTTCTTATGGTGAATTTATATTCACATATTTTTCTAATATTGAGTCATTCTTGTATTAGTGGTATAAACTCCACTTACTCATGGTTTATTATTTTCTATGGTTTTGTAGTCTATTCCCAACATTTTATTTAGAATGTTTGTACTAATATTCATAAGTGATACTAGTTTGTAACTTTCTTTTTTGTTCCGTCTTTATCAAGATTAGCCATCAGAGTGATATTTGCTTCACAGAAAGAATTTTGAAGATTTCCTTCTTTGTTTTTTCTTTTTTTGCTAAATCAAGTTAATTAACATATGCATTACCTCACATATTTATCATTTTCTGTAGTGAGGACACTTAAAATCTACTCTCTTGGTGATTTTGAAGAATACGTTACTCCCTTTATCTGACGGAAATTTTGTGTCCTTTGACCAACAGCTCCCCAGGCTCCCTTTCTCCAGCTTCCGGTAACCACCATTTTATGCCTCTATGAGTTCAACTGTTTTAGATTCCACATATAAGTGAGATCATGCAATATTCGTCTTTCTGTGTCTGGATTATTTCACTTAACTAAATGTCCTTCAGGTTCATCCATTTTGTCACACATGACAAGACTTTCTTTTTTTAAAAAACTGAATAGTATTTCATTGTATGTTATGTACCACATTTTCTTTATTCATACAAATGGCCAATATTTATATGAAAAAATGTTCAACAGTCTTCATTTTTTTTTTTCTTTTCTTTGAGACAGGGTCTCACTCTGTCTCCCTGGCTAGAGTGCAGTGGCATCATCACAGCTCACTGCAACCTCAAAACCTCAAACTCCTGGGCTTGAGAGATCCTCCTTCCTTAGCTTCCCAAGTAGCTGGGACTACAGCCACACACTGTCACACCCAGCTAATTTTTCTATTTTTTGTAGAGATGGGGTCTTGCTCTTGCTCAGGCTGGTCTCAAACTCCTGGCCTCAAACGATCCTCCCACCTAGGCCTCCCAAAGTGCTAGGATTACAGGCGTGAGCCACCACACCTGGCCAACAGTCTTCATTTTTAATACTCTGAGATATTTATATAGCTAGGATTATCTACCAAAACTTAGTCCTGAATTCAGAAATTGAGCACTTAGTGTGTGACATTCTCTCTCTGAGGGTAATTTTGTGCATTTTCTAATTTATCCATCCCCCTCTCCTCTTTTGCATGGAGTAGCTAAGTCTCATATTCCCTGAACTCATAGTATTGTAGCAGCAGTCAAAGTTTGCAGCTGTAACTGTGTTAGAATTTAGGGTTTATTCTCTACTTATAAATAATTTGAAGTTCTTGGTATTCTCTGGTTCATAGTAATAATGGAGGGTCAGATGTGTTTTTATTTGCCTTTATTGTTGATCCATGATTTTTTATTTTGTTACATTAGAGAGATTCAAAGTCAGATAACCACTATTATTCTCCAGACAATTTTAAAAGCTTTAAATCCACATAGACATTCAAGGGTGAGTATTTTTAAAAATCATAAAATCTGCTTAGAATATAATATGTAATTACAATAACCTGTTTAATACATTGTTTAAAGTTCTCTATACATGATAAATGTAATGAAAAAATGAGAAAGCTGAGGTGAATCTTTCAAGTTTATCAAAAAAATATTATTCTGTATTCTGTTTTTTATTCAAGGAGATACTTATATGTCACATTTTTGGATTTCAGCTTGACTGTCACATTCGTAAATTCTAAAATAAGTTATCTGTCAACAGTCTTTCTTTACTGCATTTAAGCACTCTGGAAAAAAGCTGTTGAGTTCAACTTAAATTTTTAGTAGAAGCTGCTGAATATTTGTTCTGACACCTATTTATTTAAGACCTGATCAGGCATTCTGCAAGTTCATTAGAATACTAATAATTATTGTTTGGGTTTGGGATTTAACCAGCAATAAAATTATAATATTTATACTTTTTCCTTTTGGAGGAAATATTGTTTTTATAAACATGTTTTTATTAATATTCAACTGAATTTTGAATCTTATTTTACATATAATATTACAGATACTAACTGTGATGGATTCAAAACTGCCATAAATTTTTGAAATCTCCTCTATCAAGACATGGAATATGTTTCTCTACCCCCTGAGCTGATTCAAATTGAGCAAGACAATGAGACAGAAATGATGTTATGTGACTTCTGAGCAAAACCTCAAGAGGCCTTGCAGTTTTTCCTTTTTCCTTCTAGGATGCTGCTTTCCTCATGTGAAGAGTCATTCCAGCTGTTCTCAGCTATCTCTGCTGATGCCCTGGACATACGAATGAAGTTATTCAGAATGAAGTTATTCAGGACCCACCGGCTCTCAGCTGTTTTGTTTCCTGACTGTAGCTGTATAGATAACCCAAGAGAGTTCTGCATAAGAACCTCTCCCTTGAGCCCAGCCTGAAACAAAGAACCATGTGCAAATAAATGGTTTTCAACTACTAAGTTTTGGGGTGACTTATTATGCAGCAATAGAAAATCGATCACTGACATGGCTTTAACAAGAAAATAACCATTATTTTGGTTTTCATTTAGAAGTGGATGTTTTAGTGATGCTCTAAAAAATATCTGAAAAAGACCAATGCCCTAAATTTCTGCGTGTACCAGAAAAAGAATGTTGAGGTTGAAGATGATTTTTGCATTATTATGACATTCTGAAAATGCCTATGGACACTATTCACAAAGTAGATTAAAAACAATGAGTTTAAAATCAATCTTTTTCAGATTAAAATATCAACTTTTATAAATTCATATGCATTCTTTTGACATATTTAGTCTCTCTCAACCTTGTGAGAGATGAAGACATAGATATTTTAATTTGGATATTGCATTTTGTTATGCTTATGTGAATTGGAAATATGTTTGACAAACACCTCTAGGAACTGGTTTGGCATCAAAAACTAAAAATCTATGTTATTCCAAATGAAAATGGTAAACAGGAAGATAAGATGTCTGCCATAATTCTATAAAAAAGATTTATATACTTTCATACTGTTGATGTAGAGATAGTTGCTAGACTATTGGTAACCCACTTACCGAGTTATGTGCTTTAACTTCCTTAACTTCACTAAATGACAAATTGATGACACAGTAGGAATTTAAATATTATAACACCAAATAACAGTGGATAACTTTTTTTTATGTATTTCCTCTATTAAAATAAAATAATAAAGGAAAGAAAGTGGGCAATAAAAAAAAAATGTGCTTATTTTTACTTTTATTTTAACATTAAGAGAGAGACCTTATCTCCCTTCCTGTAGCCTCATTTCATGTTACCTGAGATTCAGTCTGTCTTTGCCCTGTTTTCTCCTCAAGGAAGGCCGAGCACTTGATAAAAAGAAGAACCTCAAATGCTCTTCTGTTTTGAACACAAATGAAGTTCACCAGATTTAAAAACATGTACCATGAGTACATGGTTTATTGGTTCTAAGATGGCAGGTATCCAACGATAGGAGGAACACCTCTGAAGAGCGGTAGCTTGGTGTTGAAGGACAACTTCAGGAAAGGGACAAGGGTGATATCTTTCTTTTGTAATTGAACAAGACAGATAATTGATCATCAGAGTTGTTAGAGATGCCACTGCAATGAAAATGCTTATCTATTTCTGGAAGGGGCGTTTATGCTCAATAGCAGTGCTTAAAGAGACAGTATATCATATCCACACTGATTTTTTAAAATACATACATACAATCAATGTGGTATTTTTCATGTTTTCAACCTCATGATAGCAAACATTTTGGTGAGCTTCCTTGGAGTTATGATCATTCATGTTCATACTCAATGCAGTATTATCTGGAAAGCAAATATCCTAGTTTCAGACCCTGCAATTTGCATGTATGCAGAAGCTGTCTCTTAAATTGACTCTGCACAGTCTGTTGATTCCTCCCCACACAACTGATAAAAGGAGACCATCCACACAACATAGCTTTGCCTCGTATCCCCCAAGTCTCTACTTGCCTGACTTCCAAGATGCCTCATATTCCATCTCAGGTAATTTGAAATATTACTCTTGAACTTTACATAATTTTATTTGAAGTATTTGTCTTACTTTTCCTTGACATGTTTCTTTCACTACCTTTAGATGATACAACTTGAATATATTGTCATATCCCTCACTGAGGAAAGCAGAATTCACATGAAATTAATACACAGTGATTAACACATAAATTCTGCCCCTGTATAGCTATATCTTGGATACTCCTATCAGCTGTCATTTCCTGAAAAGACCACCAAAACAACTTGTTGATAAAGGAAGAAAAAGTAACTAACTTGCAGATAAGATCATTGCTTGCCAAATTAAGAAACAGTATTTCACTGATACGGTCTTTATAGTGTCTGGAGGTGGGGAGTGGACAAAGACAAAATATTTGTGAGGTTTTTAGATACTGGTTTAAAGTAGCTCATTCGCTGTGAAGGTCTGTTGGGGACTGGACAAAATTCATGACATAATAATATAGGATTGTGGATTCAGTGAGGGCAGGGTTCCAAGTAAGTCTTCAAAAGTTAACAGTAATTTGATGAGCCTGGTTGAGCTAGCTATTGTCCTGAGTCCTTTCATGAGGGCTGGCTGAATATTCTAATGCTCAGAAAAATGGATTTTCAAAAAGGTCTTGAAACAACCAATGAAATTATTTGAAATTTCATCTTCCTTGACAAGAGAATCCTGGAATAGTCAAGTCGGGTTATCGCGGATAGTTAACTGATTGCAGATATTTCTCTTTTTGCTTCCAGAGGTCAGAGAAAATCAGTTTCTAAACTTTAGAGAAGAAAGTTGAAAATAGTTGAGAGCTTATATGAGCGGTATTACATAAAGTTTATTCCCTCTGAAATTTCTGGACAAACCCAGGAAAGGGCTTAAATTTAACTTAGTACAAAAAAATTAACGATATCAAGAGTGAAGGGAAAGCCACTAAGCTATGAAACCTCTTCAAAGGCCTTCCTATATCATTTGTTCATCGAGCACTCAAGGCTATATAGCGTTATTTGTCACTGACTCTGCAGAGAAGGAAAATATAACAAAATGTTTTCTGAGGAGGCAGCTTGTTCCAAGGTAAGACTGAGTTTAATAACCAGCATTGTTCTTGGTCCAAATGTCAAAAGCTTTGTGTCCCTCTTCACTGTAATTGAACTAGTACTAGGGTACATGGAGAGGATTCAGAAGAGACTTTGGAAACAAACAAACATACATTTTTGTATGGAAAAAACTTAATAAAACAAGACTCTTTTGAGAATCACAGCTCATTAAAGAAAAGCCTCACTACAAATGATAACACAGAATTCACTTGAACACAGCTTTTTCCCTAAAATATTTAATTATTGAAACTATTAAAATATGTTATAGTAATAAAAGTTTTAATTGTAATACAGTTGTGTGAAATAATTAATTCTAAGTATAACATTGTTTAGTAAGTTTACATGGTTCCATTTATACTACTGAGACCTTTTAAGGGACATATTTAAGAAACAATAGTGTCTACATTCTGCCAAACTAATGTGTTTGGTGTTGTTGTTAAATGGGGTGTTCAAACTTAGAGGAAACACTGCAATGGAAAATAGAGAAAATTTTAGTCTGCCTGGGAAGAAGAAAAGAATGAGAGATATACTATGAGTGGCTGAAAGTAGGAGCCTTGAGTAGAGATGGGGTGGGTAGAGAATAGAAATGCCAAGTAGGCTGTAGGTAGCCTAAGATGGCTCCAAATGATCTCAGCCTCCTGGTATTCACACACTTGTGTCATCCCCTCCCCTTGAGGGTGGGCTTATTTTTTGACTCACTTCTAACTGATAGACTACAATAGAGTCAGGGGATATCAATTCCAAGATTAGGTTATTCAAAGACTGTGGCTTCCCTTTTGAGTTCTCTCTCTCTCTCTCTCTCTCACATATGCTGTCTCTCTCCTTCTCTCTCTGTCCGCTCTTGGTCTTAGGGAAGCCAGCTGCCATGTTGTAAATAGTCCTATGGAGAGACCTATATGACACAGAATTGATGTGTCTCTCCAGTAGTCAGTGAGAACCTGCCAACAACCGCGGGAGTGAGCTCAGAAGCAGATCCTTTCCCAGTCGAGCTTTGAGATGACTGCATCCCAGAATCAACACCTTGATTCCAGCCTTGTGAGAGATGTTGATATAGAGGCATCCAACTAAGCCATATCCAGATTCCTGGCCCATTAAAACTATGAGAAAATAAAAGTTCGTTTTTTAAGCTAATAGGGTTTTGGAGTAATTCATTACACAGCAATAGATAACTAATGCAGGGGAATTTGGTTAAGTTTTACTTTGTAGTATTTGATGTGAAGCCTCTTTCTCACTTCCCACAAGCACCAAAATTTAAGTAAAATATCCATCTCTCATTAGTTAGTTATTGGGGTGGGGAAGGGAGGGTGTGTGCGTGTAATGAACAACTAACTGCTCCAGATGAGTGAGACTTTCATGGAATCTGGGATATACATTTCTAGCTGGTTGTTATAAATCCCAAAGAGATCTTTTTAGGGACACAAAGAAGGACAAGGTAGGTAGCAATGTCATTTTTAAAGGAGCTGGTAAGATGTGGTCTTATCTTGCATAAATCTACATCTGACCTTTGAAGTTCTAAAGTTTAATCAATGCTTCACAGAGGAGCAATTACATTTACTAAATAAAAATAAGTCACTACGACAGCAACGATTTTTTTCTTTCTCTTTAAATGTTGTAAGAAATCGTCCTAGAACGGCATAAACCTAAGGAGAAAGATAAGCAGCATCCTTCATTTTTCGAAATACAGTAACTGAATTGTTATATTAGGTAAAGAAATTATAAGCATATGTGTGTGGAGAGAGAGAAAAAGGTTTTCTATCATTCTGAAAATAATTTATAAACTTACAAGAATAAAATATATGATTTTTGTTTAAAAGATTCCCACAGTATAGAATTGTATAAGAGAAAAAGGCAAATAAATAGCAGGCCACCTACAGTTTAACCTTGAACTCATTTCTCAGCAATACTTTAGAAAAATGACAGTTTTGGAGGAGAGCTTGAATGTCAGGAGCCTACTCATTCCTCTAAAGACAGGCATTCCTTGATGATAGTGCAGATTCAGTTCTAGACCACCACAATAAAGCGAATATTGCAATAAAGTGAGTCACGCAAATTTTTTAGTTTCCCGGTGCATATAAAAGTTATGTTTACACTCTACTGTAGTCTATTAAGTGTGCAAAACCATTATGTATAAAAAGACAATGTACATGCTTTAATTAAAAAATGCTAACGGTCATCTGAGCCTTCAGTGAGTCATAAAGTTTTTGCTGATTGAGGGTCTTACTTCCATGTGGATGGCTGCTGACTGATCAGGGTAGTGGTTGCTGAAGGTTGGGGTGGTTGTGGTAATTTCTTAAAATAAGATAACAATCAAGTTTGCTGAATTGATTGACAATTCCTTTCATCAAAGATTTCTCTGTAGCGTGCAATGCTGTTGAATAACATTTTACCCACAGTAGCATTTCTTTCAAAATTAAACTCTGATGCTGCTCTATCAACTAAGTTTACATAATATTTTAAATGCTTTATTGTCATTTCAACAATGTTCATGGCATTGTCACCAGTAGATTCCACCTCAAGAAACCACATTTTTTTGCTCATCCATAAGAAGAAACTCCTCATTCATTCAAGTTTTATCATGAGATTGCCGCAATTCGGGCACCAATTCTAAACCTAGTTCTCTTGCTATTTCCACCACAACTGCAGTTACTTCCCCCACTGAAGTTTTTTTTTCCATGTTCATTCTACCTTTATTTTGTGGTCTCTATATATCTCGTTATTTTACATCTCCCAATAAGTGCAGGACTTAGTATTCTTTTTTTTTAAATTTTATTTCAGAATATTATGGGGGTACAACACTTTGGTTACATATGTTGCCTGTGCACTGTCCATGTCAGAGCTACAATCACGGCTATCCCCAAAACTGTGCTCCCTGCACCCGTTAGGTGTTGGTTTTCCCATCCCCTTCACCTCCCTCCCTGACCCCTGATGAATATTGTTTCCATGTGTGCTCATAAGTACTGATCAGTTAGTACCAATTTGATGGTGAGTACCAGAGGTGCTTGTTTGTCCATTCTTGTGATACTTCGCTTCAAAGAATGGGCTCTAGCTCCATCCAGGATAATACCAGATGTGTTAATTCACTGTTGTTTTTTATTGCTGAGTAATACTCCATGGTAGACATACAGCACATTTTATTAATCCACTCATGTATTGATGGGCACCTGGGTTGTTTCCACATCTTTGCAATTGCAATTGTGAATTGTGATGTTATAAACATTCAAGTGCAGATGTCTTTATTATAGAATGTCTTTTTTTCCTTTGGGTAAATACCTAGTGGTGGGATTGCTGGATCAAATGGTAGTTCTACTTTTAGTTCTTTGAGGTATCTCCATATTACTTTCCATAGAGGTTGTGCTAATTTGCAGTCCCATCAGCAGTGTATGAGTGTTCCTGTCTGTCTGCACCCCCACCAATTTGTTGTTTTGAGACTTTTTGATATAAGCCAATCTCACTGGAATTAAGGGACAAAATCAGCACACACAAATCAGTAGCCTTCATATATGCCAATAACAGTCATGCCAAGAAACAAATCAAAGATGCAATACCTTTCACAATAGCACCAAAGAAAATTAAATATATAGGAACATATTTAACTAAGGAGGTGAGAGACCTATATATAGAGAAATATGAAACACTGAGAAAAGAAATTACAGAGGATGTAAACAGATAGAAAACCCTACCATGCTCTTGGATATGTAGAATCAACATTGTTCAAATGTCTATGCTACCTAAAGTGATCTGTAGAATCAATGAAGTCCCTATCAAAATACCAACATCATTTTTTTCAGATCTAGAAAAAATAATTCTATGCTTCGTGTGGAACCAGAGAAGATCCCATCTACCCAGAGCAATCTTAAGCCAAAAGAATAAATTGGGAGGCATCAATCTACCAGACTTCAAACTATACCCCACTGAAGTCTTGAACCCCTTAAAATTATCCATGAAGGTTGGAATCAACTTCTTCCAAACTCCTGTTAATGTTGATATTTTGACCTCCTCCCATGAATTGCAAATATTCTTAATGGCATCAGAAAGGCTGAATACTTTCCAGAAGGTTTTCAATTTACTTTGCCCAAATCCATCAGAGGAATTAGTATTTACAGCAACTACAGCCTTACAAAATGTATTTCTTAAGCAGTAAGACTTGAAAGTCGAAATTACTCCTTGATCCATAGGCTGAAAAGTGGGTGTTGTACTAGCATGAAAACCACATTCATCTGCTTGTACATCTCCCATCAGAGCTCTTGGGTGACCAGGGGAATTGTCCATGGGCAGTAATATTTTGAAAGGTATCTTTTTTTCTGAGTAATAGGTGTCAGTATTGGGCTTAAAATATTCAATAAACCATGTTGTTAACAGATGTCCTGTCACACAGGTTTTATTGTTCCATTTATAGAGCATAGGCAGAGTAGATTTAGAACAATTCTTAAAGGCCCTGTGATTTTTGGAATGGCAAATGAGCATTGGTTTCAACTTAAAGTCATCAGGTGCATTATCCCCTAACAGTGTCAGCCTGTCCTTTGAAGCTTTAAAGCTAGGGATTGACTTTTCCTCTCTAGCTGTGAAATCCTAGATGGCATCTTCTTCCAATATAAGGTTGTTTCATCTACATTGAAAATCTGTTGTTTAGGGTAACCACCTTCATCAGTGATCTTAGCTAGATCTGCTGGATAACTTGCTGTAGCTTCTGCATCAGCACTTGCTGCTTCATTTTTATATTATGGGGACAGCTTCTTTCCTTAAACCTCGTGAACCAAGCTCTGCTAGCTCCAAACTTTTATTTTGCAACTTCCTCACCTCTCTCGTCCTTATAGAATTGAAGAGAGTTAGAGTCTTGCTGTTGATTAGGCTTTGGCTTAAGGGAATATTGTGGCTGGTTTGATCTTCTATCCAGACCACTAAAACTTTCTCCATACCAGCAATAAAGCTCTTTGTTTCTAATCATTCTTGTTCTCGCTGGAGTAGCATTTCTAATTTTCTTCAAGAACTTTCCCTTTGCATTCACAATTTGGCTAATTGTTTGGCACAATTAGTGGCCTAGCTTTGGGCATCTCTTGGCTTTCAACATACATTTGTCACAAACTTAATCATTTCTAGTTTTTGATTTACAGTGAGAGATGGGTGACTCTTTTTTCCCTTGAACATTTAGAGGTCATTGTAGGGTTATTAATTGGCTTAATTTCAATATTGTTGTGTCTCAGGGGATAGGGAGGCCAGAGGAGAGGGAGAGAGATGGGAAAATGGCCAGTTGGTGGAGCAGTGGCGACACACACAACATTTATTAAGTTAGCCATCTTATGTGGGAGCAGTTTGTGGCATTCTGAAACAACTACAATTAGTAGCATCAAAGATCACTGATCACATATCACCATAACAGATATAATAATAATGAAAAAGTTTGAAATATTTCAAGAATTACCAAATATGACACAAAGACATGAAGTGAGCACATGCTGTTGGAAAAATGGTACTGATAGACTTGTTTGAAAATGAATTGCCACAAACCTTCAATTTGAAAAAAACAAATCTATGAAGCACAAAAAAGCAAAGCAGAAAAAACGAGGTATGTCTGTATTGTAAAATCTCTCCATGAATAAAACACAAGACCTACAGAGGGTTACATACCAGGGTCATATCATTTTTGTCCCCAACAGAACTGCTTTCAGTGATTTTTACTTTGGTCAGATGCTATTAACTCACATTGAGGAAGATTATTAAAAATAGTCTGTGAACCATACTGTGGTGTTTCCTCTAGAGGTACTTTTGCAGACACTATTTGCTGTATTTTGTACAGTTCCCACATGAGAACATGAGAGATTATATTTTTTTCTCTGGACTCAGTACAGGAATAATTGCAAGTAGTTTTTATTTTGGGCATCCTGAAACATATGCAACTTGACCATATTTTCTTCTTGCTTAGACTTCCAGAAAGCTCTTACTTGAGGTATGTTATTCATATATTTATGGCATAAATTTTGTGTAGTAACAATTCCCACCTCCATCTTATCTTTTTATCTCAACTTTTTCTTTTACTTTATTCTAAGGTTTTCAAACTCAATGGAATTTTTTCTTCAACTTAAAAACATTTCTGATTATGTATACTATACATTAAACTCAATAAAATCACCTAATGCAATGTGATTTTCTTTCTGGTTTCCTCATTTATTTTTATTTTAATACTCATTGTTTACATAGTTTGAATGGATCAAGGCAGGTAAATGCATTAGTAATTAGAGAGATGATTATATTAATTTGGATTCTTTAATTGCAAACCATAGAAATTGAATCCAGCTAACTTCAAAAAGAAAGGTAAGGATAGTTGCAGTTTATACTCACATAATCTAAGGGGGTTTGTTATTTGGAAATTGACAGAAACTAAAGCAGCAATGAAACAGGGTCTACAAAAGTGATTTTTATAGCAAAACCAGTCTGCCATTGAATCACATGATCTCCAAATAATTATCCCTGTGATTTCATCCCCTGCTCAAATTTCAAAGCTCTAGAGCAGGGAATTTGGCCAGTCTTGAGTACATGTTCATATCCTCAGCTGTACTAGGGTGGTATATTGGAGTATTCTACCACTTTGGCATCCTTGGTAGGAGGCAGGTACCTGTTTTTAATATTCCACTAAGATCCCTGCTCAGAAAGAAAGAAAATCTGGAAAGAAACTGTTGTGCTGGTAGGAAGGAGGAATAGATGCCAGGAGGACTGAAAAAAAAAAAAAAGGCAAATGTCCTCCCTCCGTCCGTCCCTCCCATCTTGAGAGTCAGCAGTGGAGGTTGAAAGGATGATGCAAACTAGAAAGCACTGCTATGTTCTCCTTTCTGCAAAGTGGAAAGGACTGTGTATGTTGGAAAATTGTATTTACGGAGACAGAGAGATGATTAGGAAAAGCACCCAGTTTGGAGTAAGAAGTTATAGATTTAATTTATGGCTCTGCCTTTTATAAAATGTGTGACTTTGGGGTAACTATTCTCTCTGACCCTCAAGTCCGACATGTACAGAATGGAAACAGTACTCACTTCACAGGCTTGTTGTGAGGATTTAATAAAATTATGTAAGTAAATTTCTTCAAACACATAAACTGCTTTTGTTCCCTGCCACATATGTGGCCTTTATTTTTGCTTACGATGGAAATTCACATATGTATAGCTTTTCCTATGCTCATGAACTTTGAACTTACCAACATTCACAAGTGCCAGAATCAAAACCTGTACAATCAGCCCTTTACTAACAGAGGGCATTAGCAGTCACATATGGACAATTTTGTTGCCATCTCTGGTATATTACATTTAGTTTTATTTTTGAGGTATTTTACAAAGAGTATCAATTTCATTATGTTCAATGAGTACAAAAGCAGTGGCGGTACTGACAGTGCTGTAAGAAAAGGCCATAATGATGGAAATCAAATTGTAAGTATTTTCCATAAAATCAGTAAGGAATGTCAAAAGTTGCCACATGTTGTCTTGTGAATCTTAAGAAGAAATGATGTAACAAATTACACAGTCAGAAAATAGGATGTAACACTCAACTAAATTTTAGGGGAAAACTTTAAACATGTGATGAAAGATAGAAATTTCTTCAGCCCCTTGTGATGACCAGATTGTTGACACCTGGAGAGGATGATAGAAATTTCCACCTGAATCTTTTCCTGGTTTAATTCCCCCATATTATGTGAAAATAATATTTAGATAGCACTAACATTTCTTCTAGCTTCCTATGTAAAGGTGGAGGTTTTATTCTTTAAAACTTTTGAACCCCAGATTTTTTAGTGTTACTACCTCAGGGATATGTGCTGGATTCTCTGTTGTCAATTTGTCCTGAACACCAGCCCTGCCTAAGATATTTCTACATCACAGAGGAGAAGCTGGGAACTTCATCTTCCAGAATCTCCTTCTCCATCTGGTTTCAAGTTAGAGTCAGCTAATGAGAGACACTTGCATGAAATCTAGAAAGCAAAAGACATGGATAGACCATTAATTCCCACAAACGGATGTAGACAGACTTGTAAGCTGGTGTCAGAGGTAACATCTGAAGCAACCTGCAGGTTGATTTCTGAAGAATTAGCTGCTTAGGTGCTGCAGGCTAGGATTGGTAGTAACAGCTCTCCTAACCTTTCCTCCCTAAGCACTTCCAATAGTTGGGCAATTCTTTATTTCTTCTGATTTTACATCCAAATACAAACCTGTATATTTGAAATACATAGAGTGGTTTCCTTTTTCTTGACGGATCCCTGACTGCAAACAAAGCTTCCCTTTCAATTAAATGGAAGAGCTGACTGGCTAATTTGACTCTGATTTATAATTTCAGAAGTAGAAAACCACACTAAACAACAAACAAACAAACAAAAATTATAGCCAAATGTAACTATATCAACTTCTGCTCAGATTCTGTTTCTGATATAGTAAGTCTGGGTGGGACCTAGGAATATGCACTTTATTCATCTCCTCAGAATGATCTCACTTCAAGTGGCCTAAGACTATAACTCAAGGAAAACCAATATAAGGCTTTAGGCTCTATTAAAATTAAACTCTTTCATTAACACTTTATGCCCTTTCATTATTTATTTCTTCAAGTGAATGAGGTGAGTTAAGGACCTTAGAAAAGTTGACAGGAGACTATAAGGAGAGGGCGTGTGTGCCCTGGGACCTTGGTGGGAAGGTAAATTTAAAAAAAGAAACTCAGAATTCCAAACACAGATTTGACTTTTTTATAGTTTTTTCTGTGGTAAACGGAGAGCAAAAGAAGTTGGAAACTAATAGCAAGAAAATTGAAACAAATATAAATGACAGCATTTTTCCCTTGGGAACTTCTAGAAGTTTCTGAACTCAACTCAAGGAAAGAAGTAGATGCCTCAATATACTGCCACATGTCAGTGCCCACTGGTTTATTGGAAAGAAAAAGGAAGAAGAGCTATGACTTAGAAATAACTCTATATCAGTTATCTTTTGCTACAATAGTGCTGTATGACAACAACAAAACCTCAGTGGCATACAGCAATAAATATTTATTTCAGCTCATGGGTCCATGGATTGGCTGGGAGGTTCTTCTGGTTTAGGCAACACTCAACTGATCTTGGCTTACCAGGTTGATGCATCAGGGTCAGCTGGTGGGTTGGCCCAGGGCTGGCTCATCTAGGAGGATCTCAGCTCTCTGAGCTGCATGTGGCATCTCATCCTCCAGTACTGTAGCGGGGCTTATTTTCTTGGTTGAGGTAGGTGTCTGGGAGACAGTGG
Source organism: Daubentonia madagascariensis (assembly GCA_023783475.1). Taxonomy (NCBI): domain Eukaryota; kingdom Metazoa; phylum Chordata; class Mammalia; order Primates; family Daubentoniidae; genus Daubentonia; species Daubentonia madagascariensis. The sequence goes on from JAKFHU010002088.1 coordinate 1,450,584, forward strand.
TAGTATGTAAAGCTTTTAGAGGACTCTCAGAATTGGTACACTATCATTTCCATCACATTGTATTGGCCCAATCAAGTCACAAAACCATCTAAGATTCTGGGGAAAGAAATACCCCTCTTGATGGGAGAGGCTACAAAGACACTGCAAGAGGCACGGATACAGGAAAGAATTGGGGTCATTTTTCCAATCAATATACCGTCCCTCAGATGGGGTCACATCCTGGCAAGAGAAAGAGTCCCCTACCTATACTACAACCCTACTTTTCTCTTCATGTTGCATTTCCCTGCCAGTAATCCAGAAAAATAATTTTTGTCAAATGTGTGACCACAATTCAATAAAATGATTTTCCTGTTCAAATAATAAAGAGATGAGAGAGAACTGCATAATAGCACTCCTAGTAATACCCAGGGAAAGAAAAAAGCATTGTACTTCACACATAGGTTTCGGTGTCAAGTTGACAATAGCTACAAATACTATTCACTGCCAACAATTCATGTTAGGGTCTTGGTATCTGTAGTGTTCCCCATCAATAGCTAAGAGTGGAAAGAACAAGTTTTGTTTTGTTTTTTTCCCTAAGTTCCAACTTAAAAGAAAGGGCAAACCTTATCATCTCACATGAAATACAAAGGTAAATGATGGGGGTAGGGGGAAGGAAATAAGAGTACAAGTGAACACTTCCCTGTAGTGATGAAAAGGAAACTTCTGATTCTGCCTAAGATGGTGGTTTCTCATTCCTATGCAGCTTGGCCTTTAAAATCATTCACAAACCCCTATGAACCAGGTCAATATCCTTTATTTCAAGAAGTGAAAAAGAAAGGAAGTGATCAGGTAAAGGTAGTTAAGCAATGCCAACTCAGGGTCGAGCACACGATTCCTAACTACCAGATAATAATAGGTCCCCAACCTAAGTTAAATTTCATAAACAAGCCTAGTGAGACATTCTTGCCCTCTAAATCATCAAGAAAGTTTTCAGGGGGGCGTGGTTTATTTAATACAACAAAGGGTTACTGACATCCTAGCATGTAGCTCTCTCAGCTTTAGTCGTTTTTTGTAGTCACAACTCAGTCCGTATATTCTCTAAGGAATTTTCTGTGGTGAAATTCCATCTCTTGAACTTTAGCATTGATTTGGAAATAGAATGTATGCTAAAATAACCCAAGCCTAATTTTTTAAAACATGACAATAATCATTACTAGGTTGTGTGTATCCAATGTCTGTAGCAGCAGAACATTTAAAAATATTAGTCTCTGCTACTATCAATGGCAAATACTTCCACTTCCACATTCTTTTTCTCTCATTCTGATTTTTACTACATCCTCCTCTATATGGTATTATTGATTTGTTCTTTTAACTTGGTAAATCAAACAAATTCAGAAAGATATTGACCAGCATGTAATGAGCCACAGTAATGTAAATTATGTGTCTGATTCTTCTTTTTGTGCCACTTCCCCCATCTCTGAATTCGCCCAGTCGCACTCCAAAGTTCTCAATCTATTCCTCATCCTGACATTCTTGCTTTCCATAGGATCTAGAAATAATGTTAAGAAGAAAGAAGCTTCACACAAAGTGGCAAGCAAATGATAAAGCTTAATAGATGCTATCTACACTGCCTGTTTACATGCTGAGTGCAGAAAGTCTTCACAGAAAAAATAGTAAAATTTCTATCATTCAGAAAGGCCTCACTAGGCTGTTAGCTACTTTCAAATGATGCTAGTTTTTTTAAAAAATATGAAAAACACTTATGTTGTCCCTCTCCTCCACATCCCTAGTCACTCTCCATATTTGAGTATTTGGCATAAGTAAGATAACTAGAGAGATGAAGAGTAGAACCTCGGGTGGTTCTACTCTTGTCCTCACCCACCCCTACCCTTGCAGGAGAATAGAAAGAAAGGGGCTGGTCTGGTCCACCTATCATTTAGCTACATAATATTTCAAATCAATAAATATTATAATTCATGGGTCCACAACAGTTCATAAAATAAAGATGCATCTTGAATGATATGTTAGATTCAATAAAATGTAGGACTAAGTCTATCATTTTCCATTCTCTTTTCTGTCCGCCAGTGTTCCCCCAGTGCATCTACTGTGAATCTACAAGATTGCCTCACATCAGACCCAGGAACTGTGTGAGGAAGTTGCGCACTGACTTAAAGAAAATGTATGGTTAAAAAAAATGATATGGGGAAATCTAAATTATGTATAAATAAATAAGTTAGCTTTTATTTAAACAGTAAATTTGATTGAAATCTTATCTTACCTGGTATTTTTTAAAAAGACTGAGTTTGGTTAAGACACAGTCTCAGAATGTTTCCCCAGGTTATACATTTCTAAGAGACTCTGAAATAGTAATTCAGCCTGTCCCTCCAGCACAGAGGTACTGCCTTAATATGTGGAAGACTCTGGGGTAAAAGATCAATTATTCTGGATAGTTCCATAAACACCATTGGGAAGATGTGCATCAGCTACAAGTAAACAGGTTGTGGATCAATATAAGATAGAACTTTCTAACTATATAGACACCTCAGCATAGAGTGATCCTGTGAGGTCCTCATCTCTGTAGGCATTAGAAGCAGAAGCCGTCTGTACTGTCAGGGATTATAATGAGCTGATTCCTACTTGGGGCATAAATGAAGGGCTGGAGGAACTGTCCCTTCTAACCTCAGAATCAAAGATCTTATAACATGACAGTATGTAAGAAGCCATACACTCAATACTTAGAAAGCAAGTGCTAACTACAAAAACTATGTATTTGACATTTTTTTGAAGAAAACTAAGAGAACACAATCAACATTTCTTTTTTGGTATCTATAATATTACTCTGTTTTTAATTCATATATGGCCTTATTTTTTCCTCCTTCAACCCGTGCCTAGTACTCACATGTTAAAAAGTTGACTATTGAAAATGAGTCTTTAAACATAGCTTTAGGTTTCTCTTTAGAAACTGCTGACTTCACTAAAATAAAAATAAAAGTAAAAACTATAACTCCTGAAATAGTAGCAACCATTGTTCAGAATACTACCTTGCTATGGTTGGGGAAAAATTTAAAGTGTATATGACTCTGAAAAGAACCTAGTAATATCAAAATACAGAAGAGTGTAACTCTAGTGGGTAATAAAATTCTTCCAAATCCTGACATGCATTTACTGCCTTACTCACAGTTTTCCTATTTCATTTTATACAATATAACACATGAATGGAGCTCTTATAAATCCTCCTTTTCTGGATTCCATCCCATTTTGTGTTCTTATAGACTCCTTCTCCTGACGCTAGGACTTTACTTCCTTGTTTATGACATTTACCAGTCGTACAGCAACACAAACCTCTGCCATCAGATTTGCTCTCAAGAGTGTTGCCTTATTGAATATACTGATTGCTATACATTCAGATTTTAACCCCACATATTCAAGAGGAAACCTAATGCTGTTCAGTGGGGGATAAAAATCACTGGGCAGAGGACAGCTGACCATGTCCATGGGTGGAAGTGCATTCCCCAGAAAATATGGTGATATGCAGATCTGAATAGGAGAACTGAGTCACACTGACCAACCTTGGGAAGACTAGCATATGTGCTGTAATGTGACTGTATATATAAGGACATACATAGTCATAAACTAAATCCATGCAAACAGCCTAGAGCATTCTGTTCCCTGTAGAATGTCCAAAAGGGCAATATATCTCTTATTACAGGTTTTTGCTTGTTTATTTGTTTCTTGACAGAATATATAACAAATCTATAATAAATCTATAACAAATCTAGAATGTAGCTATAACAGATCTGTAACAAATGTAATCAGCTCATTTTATGAATCTCTAGATCCACTTTTCTTTCCCCTTTTTTTTTCTCTAGAGACTTTTTACTGTTTCTCCAACATCCTACATTGAATCTGATTGATTACAGGGCTTTTTCTGGGGCAGTTAAGCCTGAATTTCCCTGATTACTGAAAGAAGCAGCAAAGCCCACCAACAAACGGATCCAAATAGCTGAATTCAACTAAATTTCAGCCCCTACTCCCACCTGACCACGGGTTCATCCTAAAACTAATTATTGCCAATGCAAGCTCTTTAGAATCAGAAGATTTATCATCAACCTTGAATCACAAATATGCACAGGATGGTTTAACAACCTATCTGAGTACCTTTAAGAAGTTGTCAGATGGCTATAAAAGCGAGTAAAGTGTAACAAATGCCCTAATTCAGCTTAAATCGTGACTCAGATAGGCCCAATATGAGGAATTGGGAGCTTTCCCCTCCTCTAATGTCTGTTTATGTTCTCTGATTGAATTATGGACTGAAACAAAGCAAAAACAAAATAATGACTGCCCCCAAGAAAAGAGGAATCCAGGGTTTCCACTAGGACTGAGTTCTGGCAATTAAAGCTGTGTGTGATGGACTAGTCAGGGAAGTCTTCAAGAAAGAGTTTGCTTCAGGGATAAAGGATCACAACACAGGAACCACTCTCAGCGACAAGGCCTACTGACCGGAGAGCAGTGTGACCTGTGCAGTGTGGGAATTGAGTGCAAAAACCTCCCCCACTCTGCCATATTTTGGCTTGTGGGGAGTTACCAGCCTTCAAGGGAGTGTGTTGCTTGAATAATGAGAATATCATTGGTGACCATGACAATATAAAGGTTGAAGGTTTTTTTCTCATTTTTCTCAACACCATATACTTTCACATTTTTCTATGACTGTAGGAACAAGTTAGTAGCCCCAAAATGACTAACACTGAAATCCCTGACAAGCTGTTGACATGTCAACCCAAAGTCTGATATAAATGTAATTTATTTATAAGGATAAATAATTGTGAAATTTGTTACATAGTAAGTTTCAGAAATAAGACTTATGCCCATTAAGTTTCTAACATTCTGAGGTCAGGGAATCCTCCTGTAAAACTCTATTAACCATGCACCATAAAGGAAAGGAGTATTACTCCCTTGATTTTGCAGTGAAGTGTCCTGAGTCCTAAACAAATAGTGATAGCAGTTGTTTTAGAGAAGTTAGCAGACTATGGCCCTCAGGCCAAATCCAGCCTGCCACCTATTTTTGTAAAAAAAAAAAAAAAGTTTTATTGCAACACATCCTTGCTCATTTGTTTCCATACTGCCTATGGATGCTTTTATGCAACAATAGCAGAACTGAGTAATCGTGATAGGGACATATGGCCCACAAGGTCTAAAATATTTACTATGAGGCTCTTTCCAGAAAAAGTTTACCAACTCTTGTGAAACTCCTGGGAGCAGAGTGGGTGACACAAAGCAGCTGCCAGCCAGCAGCTGAAGAGCCAGGCTTGTCTGGCATCGGTCCCAGTAGCAGACAATCTTCTTGTCCAGATACAGTGATGATTTGCCCTCCAATACATTTTTCACCCTTGATCTGCTGCTACACTTTGCATTGCAGCATCGTGTATTTCCTCTTGCAGGCTCCTATGTCAACTGGCTTCCAGGTGAATTAGAACTATGAAAAGTACTAAGGGGAGAATGGAAGGAGAGAAAGAAGTCTGGGTATTTCTCTACCTCCTCTCTTCTCCTGGCAGCTTCCTGGGCAATGGCTGCACCTCTTCCTTGAATCCAGTTCTTGACAGACTCTCCTTCTGTGGTTCCAACTTCCACTGTATAGCCCTGACTCCCAGAGTCTGGCCATATCACTCCTCCTTGTCCTTTGAGTTTAGGAGCATACTGGCTTCTTGTTGTTTGTTAATCTTAGGGTTATTCACCATCCCCAGTTGGAATTCTCAGTACTTACGTCACTTATGTAACTTCTTCCCTGCAATAAATTCCCTTTGTTGTAAATAACTGAGGTGATTTCTATTTTTTTAGTAGGCAAGGGTCAATGATATCTCAGATGAGAGGAAGCAGAGCAGTTCTTCTTAAGTGGCCCCTTTATGCTATCGGGGATGCCAGCAGCTTCAAGGATCTGGCTCAGCTACCAGGGATAGTGAGTAATAACCAGGCTTAGTTTGGGATGTATTTAAGTCACATCTTGAGGATTCTCTGAAATGCTCGTGTAGTAATGAAATTCTTGTATAAGCAGGTGAGAGCCTGGCGTCAGTGAGACTCAGGCACAAATGTTAATGTGACTTCAGTTACACTCAAGGAGTGGTGAAAGCTAAGACATTCAGGTTATCAAAAGGATTCCATTTTGAACTGTAGCGCTATTGATTTGTCATTATGTGTTACGCCATTCAACATTTTCCTTAAAGACAGATTGACGGGGTTACAATTTCTTCTATGGGAAACAAAAGAAGAAATTGAAGAGATTTCAATATGATGATGTTTTCATTACTGTTGTTAAGGATACACATGAATTCTTAGACTTAAATGCCCACTCCCAGTTCTACTCTGGTAAAGTCTGTGGAAGTTCTAGAAGCCACTATAATTTAAACTTTATCATAGTTTGATAGGAACAGTCAGCCCTAGTTAAATGCCATCAATAGCTAATGCAGTTTGGACAGTTTAATTATGTACTTGTCTGAACACTTGTCACAATTCTGGTGACTTCAAAGCAATGTAGCTGTCTTCAGCACTAAAATTTGCAGTGTTTTATAATCAATTTTATTAGTGCTTCTTCACATTATAACGCTATATGAAATATAAAGAGGTTAAGTAACTTGACCAAGACTAGCCTGAACTGACAAGAAAAAATTGTGAAATGAAACAATTAGCTAAATGGTTCAAGTACGATTAAGAACTTTTTTTTTTTTTTTTTTTTTTGGGCGGGGTTTGGGGGGGCGGTTTGGGAGGAGTTTAAATTACTGAACTAATTATCTGATAATCACCTAAACTCTCACTTCTAAGCTAAAAATTTATAGTCCCAAGTCAGTGTCCAAATACTTAGTATATTTCTTCATGCTGTGTTTTTTATTGAAATTATGAACCCTTTGTATTGTATTTAAGGAATTGTCACTATTTTTGAAGTGTTTCATGTTTTTATCGCCACCTAGTGGAATGATTTGTAATGAAGGCAGGCATGTGGTTTGGGGTGCAAAAGGGGAGGACAGATCCTCCTACAGCCATTCACCCTTTCACGGACACCTCCTCTCTCAGGTGCCTCACCTCCAATGTTGAAAATGAAAATTTTGTTCTGAATATCAACTCCCAGAGAAGGAAATTCAGAATCATGTTATTACCAAACATGTCTTGCCTCCTCAAGGAGAAACAGATAAATGAAGTTCCCAGTGGCCGGGAAAACATGAACATATGTTAAAGTCATTAATGGCTGTGTAGCTTCTGTTTAGCAGCAAGGTATAATGACACAACTGATTTGCTTTTTCCTCATTATGAGGTGTTAACAAGGAGAGTAATTATGAAAGAATATAGGGATAGACGTATTTTTAAGATTAGACGTAAAGGATAAATTTAGTACAAATGGATGTCTTCTGTTAGAAACAATAAACTTTATAGAAAATTTATTTGATAGTTCCATTATGAGATATATCTGTTTTGTTTTTAGAGAGTAATCGGGACTCTGTTTTTGTGTTTCCATTCTCATTATACTATCACCACTTTAGGACAGAGTTGCCTTTACTTAAACAAGTAAATTGTGTTGGTCTGTTTTCATGTTAAAACAATTTTCTCAGGGTCATTTCTGTAGGATTTTTTTGAAATGTAATATTTCTCATATGTCCAAGGTACTAAGAGTTTATGCCTTTGCCTTTGGAGACAATTGTGTCTCTGCAACTAACAAGCATCTTTAAGAGGAATAAACTTCTTTCTGTTGCATCAGCCCCTTTGCATCTATACAACTCTTTTAGGTTTGTGATAAGAATGACTAGCAGAAAAAATAACTGAAGACATTCTCTATATCATTTAAACTTTTCTAGCAATTATGAGAACCAATAAAGGAGCCAAGTCCTAAATGTTTACTTTGTACTTATTGGAATTTTCTGATAAAGAATTTTTTATTAAAAATTAAGATAATAGTCATACTTCATTAAATTAGTATTTTACATAAATTTTTCTCTTGCATTTTTCCATTCCTTTTCTAATTATTATTAGTTAATTGTTTAGGCATGTTAAGAAGCCCAACTAAGAAGTAACTGGTGATTACAAATTATATAAATTATTTAAAATTTAAAATTAGTTTAGACATTAGGCAAAATTTTCATATCCAGTGTGAAATTTTTCTTCAGTGTATTAGCATGAAATAAGCACTAAAAGTGTCTAATTGTATATGGAACTAGTGGGTAGGTGAATGACATTTTAAAACTCTAGAGATCTGACAATGCATGTACTTATAGACTCCAAATAAGATATTATAAATTTTGGTCTCATCCATAAAGATAGACTTTGGATAATCTAATATTTGCCATTCAGAGTGAAAGCAGTTTTTGGAACATATAAAATTAAGGACTGTACATGATTTGGGACATTTAAAAATTTGAATACATAAAATTCATTAACTCTTTGGGCTTTCCAGTTGGCTTTAGAGTGTGTGTGTGTGTGTGTGTGTGTGTGTGTGTGTGTGTGTGTGTAATATATATATTCAGTGCTTAAGGAGGTATAGATATTACTCATCTGTATTAATATTTTAGCTAAGTGTTTGATACTTCTACTTGGCATCATATTAAGTTGCACTCTGGTGATATTCTCCCTTTCCATCTTTTGATCCCTTCTTTTAATTTTAGCTTTAATTTTAAGCAAAATTATAGATGTACATCATTTAGAGGGTCAAAAATTTCAAAAAGCTTTTTTTTTAACCAAAAATTAACCATCCCCACCTCTTTGCCCCTATTTCCCAGTTCTCAGAAACTACCACTCTGATCTCTTGCACATGATTATTTTAGTAGTTACATCAATGCCTTTAAATAATGTGGAGTTCATATCCTACTATGGAAGTGAGGAATCTGTTGTCTTTCCTTCCCTCACTTAACCCACAGCCTGAACTTCCTTTCCATATCTCTTCAGAGAAAGATTAGTGATTGCCTTTTTTTTTTATTAGCTTAGTTTTCTATTTTTTTTTTTAAATATTCAACCTCAAAGCCTTTAGCTCATTGCCCGTACATTCTCTCAAAACATCCAAATGCATCAAGTGCTCTATTAAGTGAGTCTTCCTGCAGAATTCTCTCCTACAGCCTTCTGATCTGCTGCAGTTCAAACTGGTTGTCCTGTGTGCCGGCCCAGTATGCAGCTGGCGTCTTGACATTTTCCTTCATCATCTTCCTGGGTTTGGATCTACTTTCTCCACCTCTTGCCTACTTCTTTCTTGGATTACTCTCTTATTTGGTGGAGCACATTCTGAGAAAGGATTCAAGGGAAGTAAACTTCTGAGACCTTGTCTTTGAAATATCTTTATTGTACTCTCATGCTTGATTAATAGTTTGGTTACATGTATAATTCAATTTGGAAATGATTTTCCCTCAGAACATTGAAAGCATTTCTTCACTGCCTTCTGGCTTCCACTGTTCTCTTGAGAGGTCGAAATATATGATTCCTGATCTTTTGATGTGACTATTTTTTTCCTCCCTATAAATGTGTAGGGATGTCTCCTTGTCCTGGATTCTCTAGATTTATATGACAATAGGCTTTGTTACATGTTTATTTTAATCTATTTGGTGGACATTTGCTGAGCTCTTTCTATCTGAGAAGTTGCTTTTTTGACGGGCAAATTTTCTTGAATGATTTCATTGATTTCTTCCCCCTCCCTTTTTTCTTTCTCTAAAATTCTTACGCTTTTGTTCTCACTCATATGTGGGAACTAAATATTAAGAACAATTGATCTCATGGAAGCAGAGAGTAGAATGGTGGTTACCAGAGGCTGGGAAATGTAGTAGGGGGTGGATAAAGTGGAAATAGTCAATGGGTGCAAAAATATAGTTAGATAGACTGAACAGTATTCAATAGCACAACAAAGCGACTATAATCAACTGTAAGTTAGGTTATACTTTAAAATAACTAAAAGAGTAGAGCTAGAATGTTTCTAACATAAAAAAATGGTAAGTGCCTGAGGTGATGGATACCCTAATTACCCTGATTTGATTAATTCACAATGCATGACTGTATCAAAACATCGCACATACCCTATAAATATATACGATTATGTACTCATGATAATTAAAAACAAAAAAACCCAAAAGCATTATGACTTCCAGGTGGACTTAAAATCAAACTCCTTAAAAAAAATTCTTGTGCTTTGATGTTAGACTTTCTGGATTAATTCTCTAATTTCTTTATATTTCCGCTCCCTTTTCTATCTTTGTTCTTTTTTTCCGTTTAAAGGTGATTTCTTCAATTTTATCTCCCGAATCCTTTATGTTCTAAGAATATATCTTTATTATATTATCCTGTTCTAACTTTATGGTTGCAAAATCTGTTGTCTTTGAGTATATTAGTGACAACCTTTTTAAAAATGTTTTCTTTCCCTGCATATTTTCCATTTTCTGCAATTTTTTGTTTTTTGGGTTTTTTTCTCTATTTTTAATGTAGGAGGATTTCCTCAAGTATCCAGGAATCATGGGTTGGCTGTTTATAAATAACACTGGGCACTAACAATCGATTTGAAGACCATGAGCAGAACTTGCAATGTGTGCTCTGCTGTACGATACCTTAACTGAGCCTTTCAGCTGAGGAAATTTGATGTCAAAACCTGGGGGCTTGCCCAAAAGATAAAGACTGGTACCCTGTGTTCTGAGAGTTAAAGGGAAAGGAGGGCTGCAGACAATCAGCATCCAGTATATAGACATTTATTTTATCCCTACTTTTCCCTCTCATACCTTTGTTCTCAACTGTGTGTGGGGTTTCCCACACAAAGGAACAGCTATTTTACTCTTTCTAGAGAATAAACCTCCAGTCTTTTGTTGTATTAAGGAGGAGCAACATCCTATTTTGAGGGATAGTGGCAGGGTGTATGCATCATAAATTGATCGTTCTCTTAATGCAGTTTTCTCATTTTCACTTTCAAAAGGACTGATATGTTCTCCCCCCCGAATCTGAGTGGATTCGTGACTGATTCTACCCATAGAATATGGCCGATCTGCTACTATGTGATTTCTGAGACTAGGTCACAAAAGGCCATGCAGCTTCCATTTTGCTAGCTGAGAATACTTGCTCTTGGTGCCCTGAATCATCATATAAAAAGCTCAACTGTTTTAAGACCACTCAAGAAGCCACATGTAGGTACTCTAGTCAACAATCCAAGCTGAACCAGTTCTTTGTATAATTCAGCACAGTCATTAGGCTGTAAGTGAAGTAGCCATCTTTAAAGTAGGTTCTCTATTTGTCTTAGTCTGTTTGGGCTGTTACAACAAAAATATAGACTCGGTGCCTTATAAACAACAGAAATTTATTTCTGACAGTTCTGGAGACTAGGAAGTCCAACATCAAGGTGGTGGCAGATTAGGTGTTTGATGAGGGCCTGCTTCCCGGAACTTAGATGCCACACCTTCTTGTGTCCCCACTTGTCAGAGGAAGCAAGGGAGCTCTTTGAGGACTCTTTTTATCAGGGCACTAATCCCATTCATGAGGGTTCCGCCCTCATGACCTAATCACTTTCCTAAAGCCCCACCTCCAAATACTCTTCACTCATTGGTAAATAGGTTTTAGCCTCTGCATTTTGGGAGAGGCACAAACATTCAATCTGTGGCACCAGCCTTGGCTGTTCCAGCCCCTAGCCATTCAAATTACATCTATTTTTGTCCTAGACTTCATGAAACAGAGAACAACCATTCACACTGTGCACTTTTTGAATTACTAATCCAAAGAAATATATTGATTTCATTATGACTCTTTGCAAAAGGGAAACTTGAAAGCAGTGTGTAGATGCTATCATTCCATCGTTTAGAACTTTCCTGAGACCTCATTCTTTCCCATAAGCCTGAACACTTATAGCTAATGCCTCCATCAACTGAGCTCATTCACCAGATTTGAATTTAAATTTCATTTACTTCCTGCTAGTCAGATTGTGTCTTTTTAATAGTGTCTCATATAAGACAGTCTTTGGACCATCTTTTTGAATTCAGCTCAAGTTTTATTTCATCCAAGAAATCATATATGGTGGAAAGAAAAGAGAGTCATACTAGTCTCAGAAGAGCTAGTTTCATGTACGCGCTCCTTTGAAGTCGTGATTCATTTCCTCTGAAGTTTGGGGTAATCTGTTATCACCTCTGAATTTGAGGTTTCATATCACATATCTATAAATGGAAATAATAATCCCTTCCTCAATTTTTCTTGTGATGGTTAGAAAAGATAAGGTTGTTAAAATATTTGTACATAAATGTACTAAGCTATTTAAAGCTTTAAGTCACATGGACAGTAACAAACAGCAAGTGTCTAGATCTTTATGCCATGTATATCCACCTCATATCTGGCTCCATTTATACTTCCATGCTTGTTTTACTTTCTTGCCTCAAAAAATTCACATGAACATGTTTTATTTTATGTATTCTTTGAAGAGTTTGATTAAATATGGATATAAATTTTAAATATATCAAATTACTTAAGAGATATGCTTAGCCTACTTATTTTGCTTTGAATTCTACTAATATTTATGTTTCTAGACGGTATCATGCTAGGTCATATTTAAAAGAATGAATGTATTTTAATGGATATGTGTGTATATTGGCACGTATTTATCATGTGGCCTTAGAATTGCCTTCTTAACGCATCATATAAGTATTATATTCCCAAATTAATTATGAACAATTGAAGGATAGATAAATCTCATCATGCACTTCTTTTGTGTCTTCTTCCAAATCCAACTGGTTTCAGATTGGCAATAAGCATTCTAAATGCACACAGAATATATTTGGCAAGACATTCCCCATTACAATGTCAGGAAGGGACTTGAAGGAAGAGAATAGTTTATCTCACAGTTCTAGCATTTATGATTCAATTTTACACCAAGCAGTGGTTCTCCATTTTCATTTATGCAATTTCTCCAAACTTCCTACTAAAATATATTTTCTCCTAAGTATGTTCTAGTTTTGTATTCAAATATTTATTCCTGCCCCAATGACTCACTTTCAACTGGTTGGTAGTTGTCTGAAATATTTGCTTGTTTATTCCTAAACAACATTCAACACAACTCCTGATTCTGTCCATATTTGTTCCATTAAAGCTTATGTTGAGTGTTGTATTGGTGGTCTGTAATTTTAAAACAAAATGGTAGCTGGCAGAAGTTTGCAAATAAACCACAAAGTCCTAGATAAAAGAAGAGCGATCCTATGTCTCAAAAGAGTTAACATCTGGCTTTATCAACCTAATGATATAAATTATCCAGATAGCTTTAAAGTGTACCATGGTGAATATTACATCTATAAAAGTTATATTTTACAACCTGGACATTTTCCTTGGAGCTTATTCACACAATTGAGAATTGACAGAAAATGCTTCCATAATCTTTATTTATGAAGAAAAAACCCTACAATCTAAATAATTATAGATTCTTAACATGTGAGCCACATTAGTTTACCTTCTGGGTAGCCAGCCCTAGAATTGTTGTCTTCTCACGAAATGTGTTCTATCTATTTTTCCTGTTCCAATATCCAGAATGGAAAGGCGCAACTTCAAAATAAAGTCTGTCTGAAAGAACATCTCTAATAATTGTGTTTCCTATGAATGGCCCTGTCTACCAACATTGTAGGAATCCATTTTTAGTATTCACACACTTTTTGGCAAAAGGTGATATGCAAATGAAGAGAAGCATGAAATGCATGATATACGTGCATTATTAATGCTCTGCTACACCACTCATCTTCATTGTGCAAGCCTCTAGCTTAACTGGATTATAATACAATGATCTAATTCAATTAAAAGTGTATCTGGAGAACCATGTAAATTTATATTTAGTGTTGATAACTTATTTTGTAGCTTTTAATATTTCCTATAATGTACTATTCATGACCCTCTTTGTACTCTATCTCTCAACAGTCTCCTGATGTTGCTCACTCCAGCCATTCAATTTAAAATTTTAGCCAAAGTGTTTATTTCATGTTTGTAGCATTGAATGTGAAGAAAACAAACCACACGCCTACCTTGTTACACAGATTAGATATAAGCTTCTAGAAAAATCCTTTTGTGAGATTAATATGTAGTTAGTGGATGGTATAAATATTTTTCCATCAATATTTAACAGGAAAGAATTTGACTTTGAATTCTATTCACCAATAATTAACACTCATATCGATGTTGTAAATGAAAGGATTTTGTATTCATTTTGTTGGCAGAATGATTTGAGACCAAGGAGGAAATGCCGTTTGACAACCTCTGCACATTCTTCATTCTGGGGAGAAATGTATTCTGCTAGCTGTCCAATCAATTATATAGACAAAATGAATTTCATCATAATTCTGTCAACAAAATGTTAACTTGGTTAAATTATTCTCTCCACAAAATGAATTAACTTAAAAATCCTTTTGTCCACAAAATAGATTTAAGCATTTAGTGAAGCCTTGTAAATACTATTGTCTGTTAGTTTAATACGTGCAATGCAAATATGTGGATTGGCTATATCAGCATTTTTAGTTCTTTGGTGGTTATGGACCTGTCTGGTGCAGCTTCCCTTTTCATTTGCAGTCAAGTGGAGAGCAAGGTCGATTATTTAAAGAATAGCATATGGCAGATAAAGGTGGCACTGTCCAAAAGTACTATAAGTTAGATCCATTTGAACATCATGCACTTCTACCAAGTATAATTTAAAAAGCTTGCCAACTAAGTTGTTAATTAGGGCTTCAAATTCAACAAGTCATTTTAGGGATAATTCTTTGTAAAGAAAAGAGACTGATGGTTCAATTTCTTGACAAGTTGCTGCTAAAGAAAAACTCTTTAAACATACCAACCAAATCATTTAAAAATTATCCATTATCACCTTCTATAATGATAGTCTCCTGTTTGAGCATATTAGTATTTTTAAATAAATGCATAGGTCAATGTATGAATGGCAGATTGTGCGATATTTTTTTAAATAAAAAAAATTTAGTTGGACCAAGCTTAGCTTACTTCATAGCAAGCTTTTTAAAGGATTGTTCAACAATGTGATGTTCAGGAACATATAGTTTGATATTCATTATTTTAAAACATTAACTTTACTTGTTCATTAAAATATGAAATAGCAGTTTAAGTGTAATATTTTTCCTTTGATTACTGTATTTATTCAATCATGTAGTATGGCATGTGTCACCAAACCTAATCCAATCAGAATAGGAATAGAGAATTTTGAAAGTATTAAATATTGTCTTTTCTTTCTATAAATATTTTATTGGGTTTGAAAAGACACTATTACCTTCTTTTATTCCAGTAGTTGTTAAATTATTTGATTTGAAAGATGATCATGTTTCATATCACATTTTCACAAGACTCTTCTTTTGTTTGATTGAAATAGAATAGACTAGGTAGAAAAAAAGAGTTAATAGAAAATTAATTGATAGTTTCTTGTACGAAATATTGGTCATGATTGAGAAGCATAAGGTTTGGGAGAGTTACAGTAGTGGTGACAATATGGAAAAAAAAGACTTTTCCAAACATTGCCTAAAAGCCAATGAAGATATGCTGTTTTTTAAACATAAAAATGGCGTGACAATTCTGTACCACTTAAAAAAAAAAGCAATGCGTCCAATGCTTGTACTGTCAGAGTGAAATAAACATATCATTAATGAATGTTGTAGAGATAAGCAGGGTTTTTTTCTGGATAACAAAAATCTGTAGAAAAAACCATTTAAGCAGAAATATGAACTGCATTTTCACGCTGGGTTTAGACTAGGAACAAAATGAAAATCAGTGAGAGAGGGGTGTTTTTTGTTTGTTTTACTTAATGCCATTGCTATATGCCTAACATGAGAGCAGGCACTGGCACTTAGCAGATGCTCAACAAATATTTTTTGAATGATCAAATGAGCAATCATAAATTCTCATTCTCTCAAAGGATACCACATTTTATGTAACTTGACCAAGATATACAATATTTTTGCTTTCTCCTTAAAAATGTTAATCTTCTGTCATAAATAGCAGTAATGCGCGAAGGAGAATGGCAAGGGAAAAATATATTGCTGAACTTGTCTATTTTTGCCAGAAGGGGAAAAATTCTCATTTGCAGAGATAAGCACTAGAGTTCTGATGTGATTTGTCCCTGTTTGGGCCAAACATATGCACATGAATTACGTTCACATTCTTTCCATCATAAAAAAGACCATTTTCTAATCTGTTTCATGTAGAAGACACAAACTTTAAAAACTATTGTATTTAAGAAGATTTCCAGAAAACAACATTATCCATGCCATACTACTAATAATAAGAAAGTTAAGGACATTGA
Source organism: Daubentonia madagascariensis (assembly GCA_023783475.1). Classification (NCBI taxonomy): domain Eukaryota; kingdom Metazoa; phylum Chordata; class Mammalia; order Primates; family Daubentoniidae; genus Daubentonia; species Daubentonia madagascariensis. Next base: position 1,466,821 of record JAKFHU010002088.1, read on the forward strand.
TGGAGAAAAATGCAGAAGTGGTTTGTTAAGCATAGACTATGACAATGGGCCAGCTAAGTCCTCTGCCATAATTGGTAAATTCAAGAAAGAAAGAATAACTAGCTGACAGCCTGTGGATAAGGCCTAAACACACATGGAATAGCATCATTCTCAAACTTTGAATATTTGAAGACACTGTAATTCAATACTATTATCAAGTTTCTCAATATCTCTGCTAGAGAGATTATGTTCTGTTTTATGATTTTATAGTTACAAATGAATACTGGCATATATATATTTGTATTCATATATGTATGTATTTATACATATATACACATATTTTGACATACATATGTATTTGTGTAATTACATATCTAAGTCCTGTTTTGTTTCAGGATATAGATAAAATTATATATATGATATATATTATATACCACATATAAAACATATAGTCCACAGACTGATTCAAAACACATCATATAAAAATCATAGTATTTATTAGTATTTTATGTTAATGTCATGCTATAGATGACCAGCAATGTAAAAATAATTTTCTAACAGTTTTTATCTCTGCTTCCTTTTAATTTTATTTCGCTTATTTATATTTTCTAATTTTTCTTGCAATAGCACAAATTGCTTAATAAAACCACAAGCATTTAGAAATAACATGTATCTTAATAAATATTATTGTTATATACATGAATAATATGATTCATATTTTAATAAACTACATTAACAATAAATTATTTTCCAGGCTAATATTATATAGTATGTGTGAGTATATGTGGGTGTCTTTGTGAATGTGTTGTGGCAAATGGATTAAAAAAAATTACATACTTCCATATTGCATGGAATACAAAATATTGATCACTTATGTAGGAATAATGCCAATGCTTGTGAATTTTAAGGGTCAAGTATTCAGCCTTGACCAACTCCACAAGAAGCTATAGAATAACCCTTTAGTGTAGTGCCAAATATGACCAAGATAAACTTCTTTATAATACTATGTCATACTTATACTCTTACACTAGTCAGTCATTGGCGATGTGCCTCCTAGAGAAGGGCCATGACCATGAGCGAGCAGGCTTTCTGAACCTGAGGCAATCCCTGAAGGGACCATCTGCTGACTGCACTCCCTGAAGCTGCAGAAAAAAGACCTTTGTTGACTGGGGACCTGGAAGGAGTACTATAAAATTCACAGTGAACCTATTCTGGCCAATCCAGTCCTTTAGCTCCAACAGCATTTTCTAAGGACCAAGTTGTTTAGTCTAATATGACACATACAGTGTGTGTGTACATGTAAGAAAGTGGGTAACGTAAAAGGTAGGGGTCTTTAGACATGCATTCCTCAGCAGACTGGACCCCCAAGGCCCTATCTGGTCTGAAGTTTCCCCACCAAGTTTGAGTTAGAAATGTTTCTCTTCATTTCTCTTGGGTTTCTGGGTTATACTTATATCATAATCATGTATTCACATACACTTTCCTCAAACAGTAATTCATAGAGACGGTAAAGTCGAAACCCATACTGAGGAAGGGAAATATTTTTCCTAATTGTAATATTAGCTACACAGATTTCTAGCCAAAAATGATAGAGATTTATAGTACCATACTGCCCAGGGTTAGCTCCTTTTATTCACTCTTCTCCCTTCAAACTGTGTCTTAGAGCTTAGGCATAGGAAGTATGTCTTCCTACCTTTATCTGCCTAGAGAAATTACATTCCTTCTTCGGGATCCAGTGTAGCTGCTGTACTCGCTAGTGAGTTTCTCCTAATTCTCAACATGAATTGAAACTCTCTCCTCTGTGTTCATTCAGTATTCAATGAATAACTCCAATTATTTACTGTACCATACTTAAATTACCTTTATGTGTGGATCTCTTATCCACTGGAATGAAATTTCCTTAGATACAGGGGCTGTATTTTATGTATTTTTGGCTTGGCAGAGATTAGACCTCTAGCTGGCACATAGTAGGCACTCAGTCACTAGGCAATTGTTATTGAAGGGGAGAATGGCAGATCCTACACACTACCTCATTCCTGAATAAAGAGTGTGCTCTCAAATAGAGGATTTGGGGAAAGAAAATGAATTGATCAATGTCCGGTTTCCATTAATTGGAATATCACTCTATACTGGGCTGGAAAATAGGCAGTGTTGTGTTATCACTTTGCATTTACATGTTGATTCTACAATATAGCTGTACATGAGATGTAGAAACTGAGGCTTAAAGACATTAACAAAAATATAAACCTGTTGTGGGTAACACTGCTAGTGAAGGGCAGAGATGAGAGCCAATTGATCTGACAGTTCTTTTCATTACATATGGCAGGACCTGAATGGAGCTGCTCAGCTACCCAAGGTTGGTGAAATGTGTTGTTAATTTTTTGGCCAATATGAGGGTCAAATGAAATTCTATACTGGAAAATGGTTGATAAGTAAAAGTTTAGTTTCTAAAAATTTTAGTTGCCATAATTATTTTTGTTGTTATTCTGTGAAGCTTTTGCACTTAAGGCTTTTTTTTTTTAAATAGAAATGGCTCACATAACTAATGTCCTCTTCTGTAGGGAAGGCAAATCTTGATCAGAAGGCTTATTTCTGTTATATTTTCTGTTTTCACCAGAAAAAGAAGCAAAAAGTGCTTCTATGCTGATGTTTTCTATTTTGTAGTATAATTACTATCCATTCCAGCAATTGTATTTTTGAAAGAAATAATAGAGAAGAAGCATGCTATGGTAAGCAAAGAAGCATATTGGTGATAACTTCATGTGAATAGTGTCAGTCTTTTGAGTTGCCAACATTACACAATAAACTGTTTTCAAGCTAAAATCATAACGTGAGATCGGCTACATTACATCACTAAACACCATTCCTCATCTACACCTTCTTGTATGGACTGTGGAGTTAATGTCCAGCAGAAGTGAAAGTGAACAATAACAGGAGCAAAATGTTGCATTAACATTTAATGTAATGCTTTTTGAGAGTATAAAGGGAACAAAACCATTCAAATGCAAATGCAATCTGCAAGTATGCTTTCAGTTTAAATATTTTGCTGGGAATACCTTTATTTTGCTAAAGTTTTGCTTGTGAGAAATAAGAACACGGTAAATAACTGTAAGCTTATCTTCTAACACTTTCATAATAAATCTGTGATGGTCTTCTCGTTTTTGCTCTGGTTCTCTAAAATAGTAGCTCCTAAACTTTGGGATTTCATGCATCAGTGAATAAGAACATATTCTTACAAAGCTACCATATAATGCCAACCATAATTTTATTTAATAAAATAAATGTTAACCAAATAATTACAAAACAAATGATAGTTCTATAATTGAAGATATTTGATTTTATGGAACATTATTTCAATAATCCTTTTTTCCTCCTTATTAAAGAAGGATGAAAAACTGTGTTTGACATACAGAATGGTTCTCATTTTCCTCTCAATTGAAAAAAGATACACAGATCGACCTTGGGTTCAAAATGGTTTGTTTTTATAATCTAGTTCACTTCTGATAATACTTACCTTATTATTAGATTTTAACTAAAAAGTCAAATACTTGAAAACTTCACACTGCTTGGTGTTTCCCAGACTTTACTAAATCAGAATATATTCTATGCCCCAACTTACTTGATTGCATATTTCAAAAAGTAGATTCTTATTGAAATGATAAATTTCAATAAAAAACCAATGCTCTATAAAAGAAATCAATTGAACATTTTATAACTTAGGAAAATTGACTATTCTTTAAAGAGATTTGGACCAGAGGGTGTTTTTTAGTGATAAAATCATTTTATCTTTTTCTTGTTATTTACAGAACAGAATGAAAAAGGCTGCCTAAGACCCCAAGCCATTATATCACAACATCTGAATTTATGCATATGTTCAAATGGCTTCACAAGCTTGCAGAGAAGGACATTAATGTCAGTGGGGGATATGATTCACTACTTTAATATGTTCTCTTTATGGATTTCAAGACAAATAAAACAGGTATGATTTCCAGTAAGCAACTGGGTAAATAATGGTTGAAATAAATTGATTAAGAGAGAATTTCTCTCTAATCTCTATGATTCTGATAAACTCATTGCTGGAAACTAAATTCATGCCAAGGAAAATAAAGAATACATAAGAAAGAACTTCAGAGATGAGCAAAAATAATAATTAAGGATTTTTGTGAGAAAAAAACAAAATACTTGGCCAAGTAGCAACCAAGTAAAGGTACATATTAATCAACTATGAATACTTCCCAGGTTCAAACACCAAAGAGAAACATATTATTTGGCAGATTGCAACATCAAATGGTTTTCCTAAGGAAATTTTAGTTGATGAATTATTTCTTAGTGATTGTAGAAGTAGACTCCTGGACGCTGAATCTAGCATTTTTAAGTTCCAGAAAAGTAGAATCAAAGAACAAATCAAACACACAGAGTGTTTCCTATCTAAAATTCTGCACTTCAGCATCATACATTTACTTACAGATTGTGTGCAAGGCAACTATGGTGAGAAGCTGGGTGTCCAGAAACCCCTCAGGGCAGCACCTAGCTTTGCTGTCTTTTGGAAATGACTTCAGGATCAGGCCATGCTAATTTAGTGTGGTTTGTAGCAGGACAAACCTTTCCAAGAGTGTCTGGGATCCAGACAGGAGAGAGCTGAAGAAACTGGTCTGAAGCGACAGGTAGTAGGAGGGTTTCAGGGTGTCAAGTCATGAGGAAAGAAAGTGGTATAGTCAAGATGTATGTGTATGTGGGGGGAGAGGATTCTCCATATTTAACATAAGCAGTAGATAATGGCAGAAACAGTGCTGAATGAGCAGAGCACAGGATTGTGAGTTTTAGGTCCAAGCAGAAGGAGAGCTGGTGTCAGTGAAAAATGAGATTCCAATGAAGATGCTTGATTTTGTAAAAGTATAAAAAAGACGCTGGGACAAGAGAAACTGAAGCAGTTAATAATCAAATCAGGAAATTGGGTATATGAGTGTAGACTGAAACTCCATTGATGGGGATATAGGAAAGAAAACTGGGGTTTAGTCACTGGAGGACAGTGAAAACTCCAAAACTCAGAGTACTACAGACACAACAGATGCTACGGTGACAGTAAGAGACAAGGCTGGCTCATAAGCTATTATGATATTATTCTGAGTTTACTTACTTGATATCCTTTCTATAATCTGAACAGAGTCCAGATCTGTGGCAACGATGAACCAGAAAATAGGTTTTAATTAGCCTGTTTTAAAGATGTCAATCTTTACTTCAGGATCCCAAAAGATCTGTAATATTCCTCATCCAGAGTAACAGTCTCTCAGCTTTCAAGTTAACTCAAAACAAAGTAAGTTAAGCATTGCACAATTCTCCCCAAAGATCTGTTGGGAGAGGGGAAGGTGGGCATAGGTAGTGTTAGTAATATTAGTATAGGAAGTATAGTATAGGTAGTATTAATTTCTAAAGCTTCAGTACTGGCATCCATTGACATACTATCGCAACTCACCTACCAGGTTTACTGCTTGTTTTGTAAGTTTGTTTACCTCGGAGGAAAATGTTAAAGAGAGTTGAAATCAATTTAACTCATTTTATTCAATTCACAATTATTTATTGGGTTATTATCATGTGCCAGGCATTCTATTAGGGCTTGGAAATAGAGAAATGAATAAAACAAAATTATAGTTCTCAAAAACAGAACTAGTCAGGCAAAGAAATACACATAAACATAACACATTCCAAAGCAAATGTTTATGATTCAGTTGTAAATGCAGCAACAGGACTATGCACACAGTAATAAACTCACTAACAAAGACAAAAGCATAGAGCAGGGGACTGATTAATTCTGTTTGAGGACTATTGAAAGGGTCAATGATAAACTTCACATTGACATTAAAATTTATCTAATCTCTTCAAAAGGAAAAATTGGGTAGAGCCATAATATCATGGGTTGTTACCAATTTTTTTTATGGGGAGAGGAGGAACTTTGGAAAAATATTTGAATTATTTTTGTCAAATTTGAAAAGTTAAGAATGGTTTACAGCATTTCAGACTTGCCTTCTTATTCCCTTTTCCCACCTGCTTTGGTGCCACAAGTCAAACACCATTTCATCCAGAGCAAATACACAAAAATCTCGTAGTTAATTTATGGTATCTGAGAATAACCCTCAGCTGTAGGATAGGAAGCCTCAGGAACTAAGAGAGCCCTTTCATGGAGGGAGAAGACAAAGTAGGAGAGGGAATCCTAAAATCTCTCAATACGTGAGCCAAAAAAAAAGATTTGAAGACTGTTAACCAAAATGCTATTTTCCCTTTTTCTAATGTGTGCAATTAAAAACTGTATGTATAAATGATTTAACTTTGTAATCATTTTTTAATATAGATCTACAAACCTAACTAGAGCCAAGAACAATATTTGGTACATAATATCTCTTAATAAATATTAGTTGAATAAACCAATGGATAAGTTGGAGAAAGAATTACACTGGCTAAAGCTAAAAAGTGAGATTAAAAGGATGACCTTAATATTGCTAATTCATTCTAATGAGATTATTTTTGACCTTGGGAAGGGAATCAAAGTTGTCTGTGACTATAGCATTTTTACAGCAAGAGATGACCTTATCTAATTCAGGGAGGTAGTAGAGCTGATTATACTGATCAAACTATACAAATGAGGAGTGCTGAATTACAGTCTCTGACCTGCTGCTACATTACTTTGTGACCTTGTGCAAATCACTTAATCCTGGTTTCCTCACTGAGGAAAGTACATAGAATTTACAGGCAGGTTAAACATTTGATTAGCTGTAGACTACAGTGTCCTATTCCAAAAAAATACATAAATAAGCTGTTAGGGTTTAAGAACCTTTGATAGAAAGGTATTAATCATGACTAGCTAGTTTTATTCATTATCATTTTTAGTTATAAATATGGACTTTGTTTATAAATCAAATATGAATGTGAAATAGTCCCAAACAATAGAATTGGTGTGCCATTTTTGAAACTTTCTTCCAAAGGAATTTTAAGGGTTTTGCCATTCTAAGTTTGTGCAAAGTGGTCTCATTTCAACTTAAAAATACTGACCTTTTGTGGGATTCTGATTGAACTCTGGAGTGAAAAAGAAGCAAAATTGAGTTACACACAGGCATTAAAAGGTTATTTGCAATTTCTGTAAATGGACAGTCATAGGCAAAGCATGTGTTCAACTGAAGCTGCAGTGTTTGATTGGGTGATCAGGCGCAGCAATTCTAATCTTATTTTGCACTCTGCTGTTGATTGCTGTTCTTTGTGTTATGGCTAAAAAAAATCCCAAAATAGCAGTTACAGGATGAAGATGTCATCAGAGATTATAAAAATGAATTTGACTTTATATAGCATCGTTCATGTGCCCTGTGTTTTAAAAATGGAAAAGAGAACTCATGAAAGATATTTGAATGACGGAAACGGAAATGAACATCACTATTTGCAGACCAGACATAATCCAGTCCAGGGGCAATAGAAACTCGCTTCTTATCCCACAAGAGTAAGTGAAACACAGTCTACTCTAGAGGCATTTACAGGCATTGAAAGACCTCTCTCTTTATAAACACAGTTTTTGGCTACATTTTAAAACTGTTAATAAGAATACTGAGACCACTTCTGTTTTACTTTTATGTGGGCATAGTTCCATAATTGTTTATAAAATACCGCCTTATTGACGTCCTTATCTTTAGCCAATAAATTAAAATAACATCAAAGCCGGTTTTTTGGGGATTCACAACATAAGAATATAAGAACAAATATGGCAGAACTCAGTCTAAATAATTCCGATGACATTCTTTAAGAGTAATGTTTAATCGCTTGCCATTGAGCCAATACTTTGTAATGCCAAACCACAACATATTTAAGTCTCCAGCAAGCTAGAGAAGGGATTGGAAAATTTCAGTGTAACATGGTTCTTCTTGTTCTTGTCTTATAACTAAACACTTATTATTTAACCTATCTTAGAAAGTATTTGGAGAACAAAGGAAAACATGATTAGATGGCAAAGTGCCTTATGCTAAAAGTGATGAGATAATAAGATAATACTGATCTACGTATATGTATATTCTTCAGGAAATTCTTTTCTAATCACCTCCTCCAATGAGGCCAGGAGGCCTGCTGTATGCTCTCATAATGCTATACTTCTTCATGGCACTTGAAATGATTATAATGCTATTAGAGTCTGTCTCACTACTAGACCATAACCTCCAGGTTTTGCTTTGCCATTGTGTTGCCAGTAGTTAGTACAGAGTATATCCAGTTAATATTTATTGAAATGATAAATAATTTCTGAAACAAGAAACCTTATCATCTCCTACAAACCTCAACTGTCATTTGACTCATTCCTAAATACATCCATTTCAAAAAGAAATTATCTTCATTATAGATCCCAGAATTTAACCATGTTATTTGAAGCAAATTCAGTGAACAAAGGTACCTAAAGCTTTAAGAGGCAGAATTTTCAATCAGCTCACTTTTCTTTCCTTTAAGATCTCTATTGGCAATTTCTGCATACCCAACTCAGAAAGGTCAAGTGCCCATAATCCAGCTGCTTCCCAAAGGGAGACACTGTGCTTTACTGAGAGACCATTTTCAGCTCATTTAAAACACTTCTGGACAGAAGAGGAAGAAGCAGTGTAGCCAGGGGGATTCACCTACAAAAAGATTTCTCTGTAAGTAACAAAAATTTTAGGACAAAACTGTGGTAATAATATTTTAAAGATGTAATTATATGGTGCTTTTCTGCCTAGGGGTTCAAGACATTATTACATTTGTCTTCCCAGGTAGCTTTTTAAAAATTACAAATGGCTCATCACACAAAAGCCAAGACAAAAAGCACAATATTAACATTCAGGGGCCATTTTCTTGATTCATGCAGATTATTTATCCTCCCATTAAAGCTTCATCATTCAAAAGATACCAACTGAAAAACCACAATTATCCCTACTGTTTCTTAAATAAAAATAATCAGAATCTATATCTCATTTATCCTAATAAATGAAATGATTTTTCATCATTTTCCTTGTTTATAATCTAAGAATCTCTGCCAAAAAATGATACTGACAAAAATCATCTAAGAATTTAAGTATATGTATGTTTTCATTTTTACATATATGTGTGTGTGTATATATATGTGTGTGTGTATATATATGTGTGTGTGTATATATATATATATATAGAGAGAGAGAGAGAGAGAGAGGAGGGGGAGAGAGAGAGAAAGATTAAAAGAGGTAGGTAGATAGATAGATATAGATAGATAAATAAATAGATAATAGACATATCACTTAGGATTCAACTTTAAGGAAGCTCCATTCAATAAGGCTTAGAGCAATAAAACAGGACTTCATTTTAATATGGTCCTCCCTAGTGTGTCAACTGAGAAAAAATTATAGAGAAACTCAGAGGTGTTGTTTCAATTTGCAAATGAAAAAAAATTAATTAAGAGTTTAAACTTCTTTTGGATTATTCACAAAGAGCCCTTTACCTAGGTAGAACCTCACACTCCATTTTGTTTGGTCCTGAATCTTCAGAGCTTTGCAAAGTAAACAGCGTTTTTTGATTGCATCACAAAAGAGTAGTTTTCAAGGGATCTTCTATTTCTGCATATTGCCCTATTATCCCAATCTTCTACTTCTGCAGACACTAAATACTTTATTTAAAAAGTTTCAAGAAATCTTACTTTCCCATTTGAAATAAGGAGAGGAAACAGATTGGTTAGGCCAGAATTAGGAACATTTTGACTTAATACTCTCTCTTAATATTCAGTTTATTACAGTCATCATAATAAAGCCCTGTGCCAAAATTTAAAAATTAATATATTGGCTCTTGAAGTCATTTTTTTCCTCCACAAAATTTAGGCCCATTTACAATTTTTTCATTACCCAAATCATCAATGCTCAAAGCATCTTATTCATGCACAAATGAAGAGGCAAGAAAATGTGGCCAAAATTGAGAAGTATGCAAAGTTCATCTTTGTTTCCACAAAATGTCTATTCATCTGCCTTTTCCTATTCTTTGGAATCCCCACCAAATATTCTTAATTATGTCCTTCTTGTAAGCTAAGATTTTCTCTTCTATCAAAACAAAGAAATATACAAAGTCTGTCATCTTCTTTTGGTTAAAATGTAGTCAAATATTTTGCATATTTAATATTTAATCGTGTGATAGGAGCAAGAAGATAATCAAGAATGAGAAGAAACAAATGGGAACTTTGATTTAACATTGATGGAAATGAGCAATAATGTCTGAGTGATAGCCACTGTGTTCAGAACTTGACGTCCATGATCATAGTGAATACTTACAATAACCATATGTGGTAGCTATGATCATCTATAAGTTGCAGATGAGAAAACTGTAATTCATTGATAGTAACTGAATTCCCCAAGATTATACTTCTAGGAAATGTTGGTGTATGGCAGAGGATGATGAAAATTTGGTGTTGTGATTTCAAAGCCTGTGCTTTCAGCCACTGTTTTATACTAGATGACTCTGAGAAAGCAGGGCTGCTTTTTGTCAGTTTGGCTGCATTTTCAATTTAAAAGAAATCCCTTCAGAATATAAAGGTCAGAACTACATTTGTTCTGGAGAACTGAAGCCCAAGATCAGAGAATGGATCCTAAGAGAACAGTAGGCTTCCTGAAATGGGCTTGTCTTCTAGGTCCAGATTATTTAGATTCTTGGGAAACGAACTGAATGGCAGCCAAGATTACTAAACTACTTTTTATAATAGTGGAAAATTAAGGGTAATGAGAGAAGCTAAAAGAAAGATTGGAGATTTTTTTTACAACCTATAGCTTAGTGAACTTGACTTTGATCTTAGACAAGATTCTCTAACACTAATAAAAGCATGGTTTGTTGACAGCAAGGAGAGGAATCAGTAATACTAGGCTATAGTATGTCAAACTCCCCTCTTTTCTTTTTTAAAACAAACACTTAAATTGTTAGACCTGGGAAAATCTTATGTAGGAAGGTATATTTGGAGTTCGGCTGGATTCTTGATAAAATATGCAATATCTTTGCAGCCAAGATGGAGGGATAGGGGCTGCTTGAAGGGAAAATCATTAGATAACTACCTGGGTGAAATAGTAATCGTATGTCACTTACAGTGTCCTGTGACTTGTCAGTCACGTGGCTCTCACTGGGTGGGCATTGCCATAATAAAAATTATCTGGATTTTCATTGAGGAAACTGAAGGTATATACACCAAATTGATATATAGGAAATAACGCTGAGATGGTTAGAAAATAGGTTGAATAAAAGAAAATGTTTACAGACTGAACCAATTAAAGGTCTCCAATAACATGAAAATAACAAGAATAAAATTGGAGCCAGTCCACAATGCATATATAATTCAAAACCTGTTGTATATAATAGGTACTTTTATTTGTCAAATTGTCAAATAAATAAATAAATAAATAAAATGCTTAAAAATGAATAAAATTGGGCCCCAAAATTGAACTCTACAAATATAAGACCATGGTAGTGTGGCTTAGCAATAGGACATGAGCAGAAAAAAAACCTCAGGGATCTTTGTCTATACTAAGTTTGTCGTGAGTTAAGAATAAGGGTGGGGAATGTAAAAATTGATAAAATGTTTACAAGATGCATTAAAAGAAGTCAAATAACTAGAATGACCCAGGTGAGAATCCAGTATATTCTGTGTAATTCCAGATTGACCTGGATTATTTGGTTTAATTCAGGGCAGTACACTTTAAGATTTAGATAAATTAGTTACATCTTAAGAAGAGGCAAAGTAGAATGATAAGAGCCAAATAAAATTATGAAAAATTAAAAGAATGGATTGCCCAGTTGAGAGTAAAGAAGATCTAGATAGGAATATACCAGCTATCTTTGAATGATTTGATGAGGTGTCATGAAGAAGAATTCATGAAGAATTAGGAAGCTATGTGGATAAAGATTTGTAGTTACTGCAGGTGGGAAAGAAAAATGCTGGAGCTTATTAAACTCATGTACATCTGACTCTATGCTTTCCATTCTGCAGTTGTCCTCACTCCAAAGGAAGTAACAAGCTTGAAGTTAGCATGCCCTCCCATCAGGAGTGTATAGACTTAGGTATATAACATAGAAAACCACTTGATGGTGTTTCAATATAGAGAAATAAAGTATAAAGATGGGATAGGACTGTGTGAACATTTTTCAATGGGAGTGCTATTGGAGTTTTGTAAGAACAAGCTATTGTTGTACAGGATTGTCCCACATATTGTAACATGTTTAGTATCCTTAGCTCCTGGGAGATTAAATGCTGGTGGTATCCTCTAGTCAATGTGCCAGCCCAAACTTCCAATACTCATTTCCAAATGTGCCCTGCATCAGCACTTCTCTCATGCTTGAGAACCACTATGCTAATGACATTTGAATTTCTTTTCAATTCCAAGTTTGATTGCAACAAGATTATTTATGAGATATTAAATTTTTACACCGTTACAAATACTTCAGAATACCACCATGCCTTTGGGTTTCTGGTTTTGCCCTTCCTTGCATTCCTTCCTTCCTTCAGATGGCTGTTAAGTATCTGATATGTGAAGTCACTGTCCTTGGTGCTGGAGACACAATAGCAAACAAAAAATAGCGAAAATAAAAGCTGCCTGATGGAATATCCATTCTAGTTGCTTGTAGGATAGTACTTCTCCCAACACTCATGCACCACCAATGTTGAAAACTTTGCTTTGAAAGCTTAAACCTACCAAAATATAAATCCAGCTGTCGGAATGAGAACAGTTGAAGACAGTGCAGGTTGTTGGTTTGGGAGAGTGTGATTGGATCCCAGAACACTGAGAAAGCGAGGGGCAGATTTCCTTGGGTAGCAGGGATTAGGGTGTGCTCCCATTCTGAATTAGTGAAGAGGACTGTGCACAGAAATGAGTGTGTGGAGACTCTACACTAATTTCTGGAGCTCCAGAGCTGGAGAGCCCCCTTGAGTTTAGCACAGAGGCTAATACCTGTTTTCAAATGGAACATGCAAGTCTGAACCAAGTAAAAGAATCTAGAGAAGACTAAAAGACCTGCTCAATTTCTTGAACCATGTAAGCCCTGAATTTCTTTATTTCCCCAAGGATGTGAGGAGAGGCCTGCCACATGATTGATGTCGGAATAACCACTAATCATGATGAATGAAAGTTAGGCCAGATTTTATTTTGATTAAAAATGTGATACTCGTGTATCTTATTATCTTAAAGAGATTGACTATCATTTTAACATATGATTTTAAGCATGTCTTGTTTCCCATTAAATAAATTTCATGTATAAGGTAGAACAAGTTAAAGAGATATATAGGGAGTAAAAATATATTCTCTTTACCTTTAAATTTTATAATACTTAAAACTGGATCTGACAGTTAACTTTTTAAAATCCATTTGGGTGCCTGAGATGGAGCTGCTGAGGGCATTAGAAGAATGAATGACTTGTAAAACGTTTCTATTTTCTCACAGAATGTATGTCTTTGTGGGGAAGGTGAGTAAAGATTCATTTTTTTATGGTTTTATTATCTTCCTTAAAAATTTTAAATAAAATACAAATATCTGTGTATTTAAGATAGCTTCTATGTAAGAAAAAAGATCTATCTATTTATATATATACAAATGTAGAGACAGTCACAACAGAAATTCTGAATTAAATAATCACTATGATTAAAGACTGGCAGTGAAGGTAAGAAGACAAAGAAAACATAGATGCCAGTTCAACAAAGAAAGTTTGTTGTTGTTCTTCCCTGGCATTATTTTTTATACATATATAAAATAATATATATAAAAATAATATGTAAAATATATATAATATATATTAAATAATATATATAAAATAATATATATAAAAACACACACATATATATGTGTGTGTATATATTTTTATATATATGTCTCCAATAGCAGTTTAATATATAGACAAATTTTATGTGGAGTTTCCTAAATCAAACTTCAATCAAATTATCCTATGTAAGATGACAAATAGTATAGTTATGTTTAGATATTATTTTTATGTGGTATCTTTCTCTTGAAAACCCTGCAGTGATTTCCTATTATTTATTTAATATTCTCAGGTTAGAAATTAAAAATTTTATCCATACTAGATTCCTATGCCTGGCTATACACATCTTTATTATTCTTCAGCTTGATCTCTGTACTGCAGTAGATATGTCTTATTTAGTTTTTTAAATTATATTATTAAATAATACTCACTATTAAATACCACCACCATTAAGTACCTCATAAATAGCTAGTGCTCAATTAGTTTTTACTTTTATCTCTAAAAATAATTTTATATTTTCTCTTCTTCTGCCATGTTTAGTTTTGAGTTTGCACATCCTTTAAAATCTACTACACCTTCAAGACTGGGTTCAAAACTGCTTCTTCATGTAAGCTTTCTTGATGTGCCACAAATCCTTTAACTTTACAACTGTTTAGCCCTTGTGTACCTATTATCGTTATAAATGGTTTTGAATGTTTGGTAAACATGTAGGTTTCTAAAAATGAAAGTCATATATTGCAGCTCTTTTGAACCCAATTCCCTAGTCCCCTCCCCACCAAGATATCCAATAAATGTTTGTTGATTAGTTAAAATTTACATCAAGAAATTTTAATTTACACTAGAATAGTAGACCCCACATTTTTACTTCATGAGATTTTCCATCACAAATGCTAAGCTCAGTTCCCCAGACAACCAAATACTTTGTTTTCCAAAGAGGCAGAGAAATAATTGTGGGTAAGTGGAAAAAATGTTACTGACACTAAGACAAAGTTAATTTCACAGTAGGCCTATATCCAGCCAGGCAAAAAGTTGCCTTGGCATGAGGGAAAAAAAAGTGGATGAATTAAGTGTTTTGGATGATAATCCCTAAACTAAAACAAATTTCTAAAGATATCAGTATTTTTATTAATTTTACTTCTAGAATTTTTTTATTCAATACTCAACAGTTATTAAATTCTAACTTGTATTGGACTGTATTTTGGCACTCTGATGATTTGTAGCCCTAATATTAAGTTTCTCATTTTAAGACATAGGAAACATAATAAGTAATATTTTTTGGTATAGAATTTAATTTTGGAAGTTTTTATTAAGGGTTGAATATCAACCTAACTCCTTGGAATATGTTATTGGGATAGAAGAGAATTATAGTACATAATATCAAAAGTTTATCATCTTGTGGAGGAGCAAGACTTACATGAAGCCATTATATATAAAACAAATTGAACATATTGACAAATATAATATAAGGCAAATTTCAGCAAAATTTAGGGTCTGTGGTATAAAACAGTTGCAAAGGGAGTTAGCTACACTCATAAGTAGAAGTGAAGTGTCATGACAATGACAAAACTGGACACAGGGCTCCGAGATTTGTTAAGTTTTGGAAGAGCAAATAAAAGTTCCATGAGGAAAGCACAAGGGTCTGAATGATTGTAATGTATCTGAAAAAAGCAAGGAATCTGGACTAGCTGCAGATGTTGTGGTAGTTGGGAGGAGGGGACGATTTACCAGGGTGAGTTAGGTAACTCAGGGTCAGAATACGAGGCAGAGAATTATTGCCATGGTGCATGAGCTGCACAGTGTGGTGGCAACATGATGCAAATAGAAAGATTAAACACTTCCATCTCCTTGTCTTCCCCACATACACTTTACAGAGATATTTTCAAAAACTGCTGTCAAAGCTTTAGCCAGGGATTTATGTACCAAAGGGAACAGCCATAAAAAGATTTCTGGTTTAGAGCCACGTATTTTTCTTATTCCCAAGAGATCTAAAGGGAGGAAGTGAGTTAAGGAGACGGTAAAGGTGGGAAATTAGCTCTTCTTAGTATAATAATGTAAAGTACTAATATTATTGCTTAAGATATAGCTTTAAAAATAGTGGAACAATTAAGAAAAGATTTATCTTCCTTATTGGAAGCTTCTATGCTGTGTTTGAGAATTTGTTTTTGCCCTTGTGAGGTGTGTGTGTGTGCGTGCATGCGTGTGTTTATGTGTGTCCAGACAGAAATGAAGAATGAGAGTAATTTTGGAAATTGAGGTATATACTGAGAAAGACCCTATGAAAGTAGTTTCTATCGGTTCTGCGCTGGAGCTGACTCCTATTAGCTGGCAAAAGCCCACTGTGCACATCTTTTCCCAACTCTGCCTTTGGTGATGTCACAGTGGTAGGTAAAAATTGGTCATGGTGGGAATATTTACACCACCAATATTAGCAAACCCTACCAATCTGGATTTCTTTATTTGGAAGTCCAGTTGTTAAACATTTACTATTATAACACTGTTTATTGGGTACTTTTTCCTTGGACTAATCTGGGAAAGGTCATGTTTAGTGGATAAATGTGAAACTGTTCCCTTGCATATGGTGATTCTGTCATTTTCCTTAACGTTCTGTAATGTTTGACACTGCCAAGCCATTTGCAGTCAGTGTTGTGGCTAGAAATGAGGAAAAGGGCAATAGAAGGACTTGAAGCTCATGATAACCGAAAATAAAAGAATGAAGGAAAATATTCGTGTATCATATTCATTCACATATATTATCTGGGGCCTCAGGGCTGGCATGACTAAATAAACCCTCAGGCAAGCTGAAGATAGTCCTTTCCTCAGATGCCTCTTCTCCCACCAGCTGTCGGTGTCTGCTGTTTGCTTCAGGGTATAGAAGGAAAGAGACACTTACGGAAAAGAAACATATTTAATAACATTTTTTCCGCTCCTTGGAGTTCTCGGTCATGAAAACCAAGGCAGTCATTATGTAGTTCACTGGCCCTTCTGGCTCTTCACCATCCCATTTCACTTTAGGATCACATTTCCCTGTCCCCATGTGGTTAGGAGTAGGCAAGGCATCCCTCACGTGACTAGTTCTGGCCAATGAGTTGTGAACAGAAATGGCATGTTTTACGTCTATGTTAGTGTATATCGTGGTTAATTATGAGACTCGCCAGAGATTTCTAGTCCTCTGACAATGTTCGAGATGGTGGATGCTCTGGCAACCCTGGATCCCCGAGGTGCTATGATGAGTGAGGTCCCTATGCTGACGTGCAGTGGAGAGGAAGTATGAGTAAGATATAAAACTCTATGTTATTGAGATTACATGATAGATTGCTACTTCCCCATAATCTATCTGACTGATACTCTTACCTGGATATTTATTTCATATGAGAAGATACCTAGTTCAAATATTGTTCTCTCTAGCCCTGTTTAAGAGGAAAATGCTCAGCCCATGACAAGTAAACAATTAGTGAAGATAACCTTGGGATAGATATAATTATGGTTCCCACTTACTTATGTGTGAAATTTTAAGGTTTTCATTAATAGAAACTTGATAATCTGTTGTGAAAAGTCTATCTAGTGTTTAAAAAGTTAAAACAAATTTCCAATATTTTCTACAGATAAAATGTAATAGATCATTTGACTATAGAAAGTTAAATATACAGAAATAGCTTTGAGATAAATAACTGGAACAAGTAGGGCATCATCATCACTCCCCTATCACCACCCCCACCAAATAAAACTATGGAATAAAATTTTGGTTTCAATTTCACTACCAGTGCTCTGACCATGCCATTTCATATAGGTAAATATGAAATAATATAAAATAAGTGGAAATTTATGAGGAAATTAAGAACTACATTCATAAGAAAATAGAAGTGAAAGGGAATTGTTATTGACTATAAAAATGTAAAATCACTATATATTTATGAATTTTATGAGAATATATATTTCCTCTGTTGCTTTGGTAATAGATGATATCAGGCACAGAATTGGGAAGTATCTTGATAAAATATAGGACTTAAAAAAATATAGCCTCAGTAGTTAAATGCTAATTTCAGTTATATACAAAAACATTTGGACTTGGCAACTTTTCCAAAAGTCAAAGTATTTGGCCTTGTGAAACTGTGCTGGAGACACAAAGAAACAAGACTGTTCTGATCACATTTAACAGAAATAGGGGCTTAGGAATTTCAGGAAGCATAATACAATTTTACAAAGTGAATTATTTTCCAAGCGCTTTATAAAAATGTGAACCTCTTCAGTTGTCTTAAAATTATGCAGTTTATAGCTAATATTGGAGACATCACATAAACTTTTCTTCTTGAAAGTTGTTTCATCAGTCTCAAAAAACATAGCTTAAAAACCACAGGATAATACTTAATAGATCCTCTAGAGTAAAAAAGGCATACAGAATATATCCGAGGGGAAAGTAGTTTAAGGACCCTTGACTATGACTCTCACATTTGAGGAAAACTTAATTAAGAAAACAGCAAATCATTAAATATTAATAACCTATGCTTCTTTTAGGCTACTGACTTCAGGGAATTCCCAGAATTTGACAGATTTTTTAGTCAAAAAATTACTGTGAATGATATAAAGGACAACAATTACTTTGTCTTGTTTAAAGAAACTGATGTATTTGATAAGATTACATATACATGTACGTGTGTGTATAAATGTATATTATACATGTAAATGTATACAAAGAGATAGAGACATAACTGATCCCCCCACAAGGACTCTACTGTCTACACATAGCACATATATATTTTTAGGGTAGATTCTTTTTTCCTCATTTCATATGAGAGAAAACAGAGACAAATAAACAATATTTGCCTAAGATCAAACAATGAAGTAAATTACAGCACATGGAGCTAAATTAAAATCTTCTGTCCCCAAAGTAGAATGGTGGTGGCCAGGGTCTGGGGGGAGGGGGTAAAGAGGAGTTATTGTTTAATGGATAAAGAGTTTCAGTCTTACATGACGAAAAGAATTCTGGAGATGGATGGTGGTGATGGTTGCACAACGATATGAATGTACTTAATGCCACTGTAGTGTACACTAAAAAGTGGTTAAAATGGTAAATTTTATGTTCTGTATATCTTACCACAATTTAAAAAAAAGAATAAACACACATGAACACACATGCACACACACAGTCATACAAAATCTCTCTCCAATTTTAGTGATTTTTCTCTATGTCCCACAGAGAAAGATGAACAGTTTTAACTTGCATGTGATTCCATGGCATCTAGATAGGAAAGTAAGTGATTGTCTAATCCATTTCTCCTCGTGCATGAAGACAGCACTTTGTTTTTGCATTTGATGATAATAACTAGATCCAGGTACACACACAGCCAATGGGATGGCCAATCTTAGAGAGCACTGAGTTCCTATTGGCATGCTACCTCCACAATTCCTTTCTTACCAGGATGAGAAATGGAAATATATGCCCTTTGCAGAGAAATTATTGTTGGAATAATAAGGTGGCAAGTGAAAGGGCTAGAGAAGAAAAGTACACAGCCCTAACTCCCTAGATGGCATACCACCCCTTACCCCAGAGGCATAGACCATTATGGCAGGAAGGAGATGTAGATGTCATTTAGTTCATTCCAGAGGAAACTTTTGAGGTCTGTAATCAAACACATTTGGAGAAATGCCTGCATAATTTACCTACCTCTCACCTCTTGGAGATTCATATTGAAAATTAGATCATTGAATATTCAGGAAAATATTCTGAATAGAAACAAAAACAAAACAGGTTAAACTGGCATTTTACAAACTTATTCTTTTATTTTTAATAAATGTTTATTAAGTTCCATGTAACTTACTTGTAAAATGCTTTTCTAGTCCAGGCTTCTCATTTCACATATGAGACTGATCAACAGAGAGATGTGAGTTATTCATGGGAAAATGTCCCGTTAACACTAGAATCTAAGTTCATGACATAATCCCTGTTATTTTTGCTGGACAACACACTTTATATTTTAAACATGAAGGCAGGAAAACCCAGTTTTTAGCACAATTTAGGGTAGATTCAGGGAATTTGTCCTTTACCTTTCAAAAGAGTATATAGTATACTACTGGTGTTTCACAGGATACATATATCAAATGGTAACTTGGCAATAGTATTTTCATTGATAAAGATGTCTCCACACACAGTTTTATTTTCATTAAAATCATTAATAGAATGATCATTAACCACTAAGACCATAAAGTAATTAGTCATTTTATAGCAGGTTCTACTTTCATTAGCTCATAACAAAGAAGGTTAGAAGATTTAACTTTATTCATTATTAATGAAATAATTAATTATTAATATTAATTATCAAGTTGGTTTCAGTTTTGTATTTACACTTAGTGTATGATATACTGGAAAATAGCAAAAATAGTCAAAATGAGAGCAGGTTTTCTTTAAGCAAAGACTTTGCAAAACTTTTCAGTTTAAACTCAACCCTCTGTAGAAAAGAAAGAGAAGATGCCACTAAAATCAAGCTATTTTGACCACCAGAGAACACTTTTCAGAGTAGAATCTAAATGTTTTATTTTTTTAATTACAAGAATAATCGTAGTAAAAAAATCATAACTAACAAATGTATATAGCGTAAAAAGTATAAACCTCCCTTCAACTACACAGCACCACTGCTACTAAGGGAATAATTTGTGTTAGCAGTTTGGTATAGAACATTTCCTACTGTTTTTGTGCCTTTAAAAACATACATAAAGACATATGCCTTTTGTTTTTATACATGTTTCATATGTATTTTTATATTTTAATACATCCTATAGAAAGTAGACGTTTGACATATTTTCTGCAACCTATTTTTAACCTATTTTGAAACAATTATAAATTCACAGGAATTTGCAAACAACCTACTTTTTAAATTTAACATGATTGGAAATTTTTCCATAAAAATATATAAAATTCCACCATATCCTTAGCCTTATAACAGCCAAACACTGGTTAATATTCATAGAATGATGTCATAGTATGAATTGGCTATAATTTCTTTAAACCTTCCCTTTTTGATGGTTGTTTAGATTGCTTTCACTTTTTCACAGAAAAAAGTCCTGAAGAACTCCAGGTAGAATGAAGCATAAATGCAAGATATTTCAACATCATGAGCTGGTGAAGGATATGGAGCACCCCAGGAACTGACAGAAGGCCAGTGAGATTGGAGAATTAAATGTGATAGGTAGAGTGACATAAGAGGAGAAGGGAAGTTTAAGCAGGGGACAGATCACGCAGGGCCTTGGAGATGATGGCAACAAATTTAGGTCTTTTCTAAGGGCAATGAGAACCCATTAATAAGTTTTAAGCAGAATCATGAACACAATCTCCTATAAATTTTTTAAAACGTAGGTATGGCTGGAGTATGGAGAATGGACTCAAGGACAGGCAAGAGCGAAAAAGGAAAAAACAGTTATGAAGCTCTTCCCAAGGTCCAAGCAATAGATGAAAGACTCATGTGGTCAGGTGGTGGCAGTGAAAACATGAACAGATTGAACACATATGTTTTGAAGGCACAACTGGCTTAGATAGATTAAATATGAAGGGCTAGAGACAGGGAAAGGTCAAGAATTATTCCCAGATTTCTAACCCTCATAATGGGTGAGGATGGTGCCATTTCTTTGAAATACGGAAACGCTGAGAATAAAAGATTGTCTAGGGTGTGAACGGAATGGATGCTTTTTGTTTGCCGCATGCAAATTTGGAAATGTCTCTGACACATTCAAATAGGCAAATTGGATATGTAAATTTAGATCTCAGAAAAGAGGTCTGTGTAAGAAATATAAATCTGTGAGTCACCAGCATATAACTGATTCTGAAAGTCATAGAAATGAATGAGATCACCTAGGCAGAGGTACAGTGAGAAAAGAAAAGGCAGCCCAGGACTGAACTTGGAGGAACTTTAACATGAATAGTCATGTACAGGAGAAGACAGCAAAGGAAAATGAGAAGGGGCAAGGTGGCAAGAAGAAAAAATAAAAGCACGTTGTCCCTGAAGCAGAGACAGGGAAGTGCTTCAAGGAGGAAATGGTCATCTGTGTGAACCACTGCTGAAAAGCTAGTAAGGGAATGTCCATAAAAACATTCATTGGATTTATCTGAACAAAATCCATTGGTGATCTTAACAAAAATTGTAGTTGAGATATGGGTTTGGAAGCCAATTTTGAAGTAGGTTAAGATAAATTAAGAAATAAAGAAGTAGAAATAGTGTGTGGGGGGGCATAGTGTATATAATATATATATTGTGTGTATATATATAATTTTTAAAGAACATCTAGAAATGGGATTGTACCTGGAAGGGTGGAAGGGGAATGGGGGGATTTTCTTAAAACCAGGAAAAGCGTTAGAGCGTGTGTTTTTGATGATGGGAATGGTACAGTGAGGAGGGGTAGGGAATGAAGTAGGACAGAAAGAAGCTATATGGGGAGATAAAGTCTTTTAGTAAGTAAGAAGCAATAACATTGAATAGGATGCCCATACATTTTGTGTTTTTCCTGGAATAGTCTCAATTTCCACATGCTGACTTGTTGTTGCTATTAATAACCTCTCCGCTGCTGGAGGGATCAGCCTTCTCTAGTATATAGAGGGAAAAAAAGAAGAAAATGGGTATAGAAGTAGGTAAGAGCACAGATTTCATGGTGGGAAGAAGAGAATATCCCAATCATAAGATATAAAACCAAAGCTGAATTTGAAGTCCAATGGTTAAGGATTTTCTCTTCACAATTTCCTACCCTGTGAAACCCCACAAACTCCATGGATTCACAGTTTGAAAACCAGTGTAAGCATGCAAAACACAGTTCACTAAAATTCAGTGGTTGTGGTGACCAGGGAAAAATTATCACTGCCTGTACTTTCTGTGCCTGGTGAAATTTCAGAACATTGTGTCAGGAAAAGCCAAATGCTTCTGGAAAAACACTTACTCCAATGATTCTGTTGTTTTGGAATCTTCCATAAGTTTTAGTGTTGATCAAATCTCTACCATGAAGTTTGAATAGGTTTTACCAGCACGCTATTTCAGCATGCTATGTCCTTGAATCTACAGTCAGAGAATATATGTAAACCCACTTGAGCTCTTATTCATATGTTTCTATTGAAGTATAGACAGCACAGAATGTACCTGTCCTGTATTTATCTCACCCTATTGGCAAGGATTCCTTGCATATGTTATAGGAATAAAATTTTATTAATAGCTGCTACTTTAAATTTTCTGATACAAAGTGATATGGTACACTGAGTAATGCCTCTTTCAATCCGTTACAAATAATAAATGTGATTCATGAGTTATACTCTTGGGCCACTCTATGGGGAATTCTGTCCACAAAGCTTTCCCTCAACGCTCAGCATGTCATCCAAAAGATCTCCAAATTACAACGTTGAACATACGGCACAGTTTTATAGTATAAACAGCATTGGCTTTTTTCAGGCTGTTGTTTTCATTTGTGAAAAGTAAATCTCTAACACACAACTGAGGACTTGGAAAGGTAGAATTTCAAAACCGCCAGAAGTCTATCGATTGCCTTAGGGTGGAAAGGAAAAGTAAGATACACCAAGTTAGGACACCTTGAAAACATATGTTCCAGTTATCTACAAAACTACCCCAGAACATAGTGGGTTAAAGTGATCATGTATTTTCTCTCTCATTGTTCTGAAGGTTGACTGAGGTGGTTCTCACTTTTGGTTTCTGATGCAGCAGCTGTCAGAAAGTGGCCAGGTCTGGAGCTAACCGAAGGCTCGTCTGGGCAGCACGTCCATGATGGCTCATTCACATAGTGAACTAGTTATCAATTTATTGACTCAGCTCCAAATTTTCTTTTTGACTGCTTTGTGCAATTGCATTTAGGTTTTTAAAGTATTTTTTGTTTGCCAAATGGCATTGAAATTATGTCAATAGAAGTCACTGGAGAGAGATTACAGGAGAAAAAGGGTTTGCTTTCTGGTTCCAGTGTGCTCACTCAGTGGGCTTCTGCAGCGGGCGCAGCTTCTCCAGCACCTGGCTCCTGCGGTACATGCTGACCAGCAGTGCCCAGCAGCAATAGCTTTGCCCAGCACACCTCTTGGGTAGCTTTGTAGTAGAGCAGCTCAGGAGAGACATCTCCCTGTGAACAGCTTTCCCTTACTCCCTAGAGGTCAGATTTCTGGCAATTTACAGAAATTTTCTGTCATTCAGTAGCTGCACTTTTTCCAGCAAGGTCTGGATCTCAGTCCAGTCCTGCAGCAGGGGGCAGGAAACGAAAAGCCAGCTCTACTTTTGGCACTCTGTCTCAACACTAGTGGTAATGATTGCTATATATCATACCATATAATATCTGCTATTATATTATATAATGTATCTGCAATCCTTCATTGCTTCAATGCTCTGTTACAGTTATTAATAATAATTCTTTATATTAAACTTTCCCTGTTGTATGGTTTCTATCTCCTGATGGAATTCATCCTAATACACATGCCCAGAAATTGATGCTGGTTTTCATCTGGGGTCTCAGCTGCGGCCAGAAAGAGAGCCCACACATGATCTGTCCACGTGGTTTGGGCTTCTCATGGCATGGTGGCTGGGTTCCAGAGAAAGTGTTCCAAGGGAGCTAGGTAAAATTTGCAAGGCTTCTTATGACCTACCTTGAGGAGTCCCAGAACATCACTTCAGCATGCTGTTAGCCCAAGAAATCACTAAGGTAACAAAGCTTCAGAGGGAGAGAAGTAGCAAAGAATTTGCAGTCACCTTATCTGCAGCTACCACCGTATGAGATTTCATACGTAAATATTTTTATACGAAGACGTCAGTTGAATAAAGTGGTTCATTCATTTGTTATTCTTCTTTCATTCATTGTTTCCTCTGATTCATTTATTCATTCAATAATCTTTAACAAGTATCTATCTTCTCTGTGCCCAGATCTGTGGAAATCCTTCCTGAAGTCTGAATGCATTGTAAGACCTGATCTACTTTCAGTGAGCTTTCAACATTGTTGGGAAGGTAAAATTCCTGCCTAATTAGAGATAGAAACAATAAAGTGTACCACAAAGTGTTAAACTGAACATAATAAAATGCCCAAATGCCTAAAATTGCAGGGAGTCCAAGAATAAATCCCAGGAGTCTTGACTTGCAGTCCAGTCTTTGATTTACCAAAAACAAACAAACAAACAAAAATACAGTATCTAATTGAAAATAAAAGTCCTGGTCAGTGAAATATTTCAGAATAGGCATCCATCATTTTGCATGTCACAACCATGTCAAGAAGTCCCAAGAAAAATTATTTCTGTGAAAACATTGATTTTCTTTTCTTTGTAAAAAATTGTGTCACCACCTCAATCAACAAATAAGAAAAATGTTGCGATTAGAAGGTTGTCTTGTACATAACTGGCATCCAAACCATGTCCATTTTCGGCAAAGCTATATTTTATTAACTTTATCATCTTCAACTCAAAAGCCCAAAGGGAGTAAGAATCACTATCCTTGGAATTCAGTGGTTTTAGAGATGTAGGATAAACAAACTGCAATGCATACCTAAAGACAGAATGCCAAGCATCAAAGGGCATTTTTTTTTAGTAACAAAACTAAAACTAAAACAGACAAAAGGGCTATTTAGCTTTGCAAAAGCCATTATTTTCTTTACATATTCTAGAGAGTAATTAAATCCTAAGCAGCATTAGAGTTCTTACTCATATCAGTAATAAAAAAGACGGGGAAAAAAATCCTATCATATGATCTGTTTCTAAGAGAGGAGATAAAAGTAAATTGTAAAATGAGAGTCTCACCTGAGACTACTGCTAGAAATAAGACTTCTCTGAATGAAGATCAGGAAATCTTCTTCTCAGGAAGCAACCTGAATTCCACTCAGGGAGCTTGCTCTAGCAAACAGTTGTAGGGAAGACACATTAGCATTTAAAGAAGCCCTTTTGAG
This sequence comes from Daubentonia madagascariensis, assembly GCA_023783475.1. Lineage (NCBI taxonomy): Eukaryota > Metazoa > Chordata > Mammalia > Primates > Daubentoniidae > Daubentonia > Daubentonia madagascariensis. Next base: position 1,492,435 of record JAKFHU010002088.1, read on the forward strand.
TCAGAGTGCAGAATGTCACCAAGGAATGATTAAATTCCTCTGCTACATGTTCCTGTGAGCCTTGGTTATGAAGAAAAGTGTTTTCCAATAAACTAGGGTAACACACTGAGCTCTCCAAATGCATCCTGAAACATTGGCTAACATCATATTGCCACAAAATATCAGTGTTCCTTCCTCCTAGCTCCTTTCATCTCTAAACACTCGCTACCTCCTGAATGTCTTAAGATATCATGTTCATTTAAAATCATCATAATACTCATTTATTATGTATTTTCCTTCATCATTAAGGATGGCACTATTTTCAGATATAAAGCCTGAACGTTGGCTTCAAATAAGCATTCATTCAAATTCTAATTAAATTACTTTGCTGAAACCTATTTGAAACAATTAGTTATTGGAGCCAGTAGTAATCAGATATTACATACACTGAATATTCGTGCAGACCAGAATTTTGAGTAGGTCGTACAATATAAGAAAGATGACTATTTAGGAGGCCCTAAAAAAGGGATTTTTCCACTTTACAATGGCATTTATACTGAATGTAACTTCAAGTGTGGCCAAATCTCACGGTGTGTGCATGAATGTGTGTGTGTTTGTGTATGTCTGTGAATGGTGTATATAGGTGGAAGAGGTTTGGATGGGAAGGAAAAATTGGGTAGGTAGACTGTGTGATATGCTTCTAGGAGAGTGGAAGCTTCATGGCATATTGAAGACAAGAATGCAATTGTGGTATAATGATACTTGTCAAGAGGGAATCCCTGGAGTAGAAAAGCATCCCCACGCTTCCATCACAATTTAACCAGGCAGCTCATTCTGTATTTTAGAGTCATTTACGTTCCAAATCATACTGATTGCCAATCTGAATTGATGATTAAATTTCATTTTAATGATGATGATGAAGAAGGTCATCAATTCCTTCCTTCCTTCATTCTTTGGGTGCTCCAATACTTGTCCCGCCCAGTTTTCTTAGCCATGTCAGTTAATACAGGCAAAACTGGCTGTATAAATATTGCAGGAAACAGAAATTATTTTCTTAATAGAAATTTAAATACACAAATATTCCTGCAAAAATGAGTTTTTGAGCTAGATAATTGAAAGAGTAGAGGAACATAGATAAAAAATTAAGAGGACATTTTGAGGTAGGACATTAAATATGAGTGAAGATGCAAAACACGGGTGTTTTGCCTAACTGTTATGGTACAATTAGCTCTTGTATAAAATATTTTACGGTTTTATTTTCAAATGTCTTCTCTTCTGGATCTAATCTCTTTGTTGATAGAATAACCCACATAAAGTTGTCTTGCATCTCTAATGGCTGCAATGCTTAATAACCACATTTGAAAATATTCCCCCTTCTTGCTCCTGGTTATAGCCTGTATGCTTGTCTCCCACTGGACCTTTTACTACAGCACTGTAAGCTCCTGAAATTATCCAGAAAGACGTGTATCTAATCGGGATAAATCCTGGGTCACTCATTATGGCCTTCAATGACATCCTAAAATTATTAGGAGTCATAACATAGAGAGAGAGAAACTCCCCCCACATACACATTTATTCCTTGAGATACTTCCTATGAAATGCATTTCTATATGTCTTCCATTATGCTTGTTATGTTACCTGCGTAATATTCTATCTTACCAAGTGGTCAAATACTTCTTTGCTCTAATGAGTTCTTTTCCTTAAGTACCCTTCACAAACATTTTGAATACATACACAGCTCGCTGTGATGCATTTTAGAATTCTTCTACCTCATTTCTCTGAATTATTCTTCAGTTACAGGCACTCCTGAACTTTCTGAGAACTGCCCTTTCTGAACAGGACAACTGTAAACTAAAGTCTGCAGTTGAAACTTCTGCTTACAATGCAAATTTATAAATGGAATGACATGAAAAAGTGCAAACTTCTACTGCAAAATTCACAGATAAAGTGTGATAAGAGTGATTTATGTGAGCTTCTCACACATCCGAACTTAGTTGGAAGTCCAGAAAATGATGGAGATGGTGATTCCAGGGGACACTGATACCGTCAATACAGCTGTTTTCACTCATAACCAAATCAGTGAGCCTCACCATTTTGTCTCCTCATTAACTGGTTGCTGCTTTTCTTCCTTTAGGCTCACAAACTAAAAGGAAAGCTAACTTAAAAGTCAGACTGTTCAAGGCTCAATATCATAAAAATGCACTGAGTCAGCAATTAGTAAACAGATTATGTAAATAGAACTCCTGAACCAAGTGCTGATATTTAAGTACCAAGGCTTACCTAGCCTCAGGCTCTTCAATTAATCACAGCAAACTGATAGGTAGACTGCTAAATCATTTGTTTTCAGGGTATATCACGGGTTTACCCACAGACTGTATTAATTTGTTCATGAAAACATTTGTGTCACGGTCATGTTGTCAGAAAAAAAAGAAAAGAAAAGGGAAAAAATTGAAAGAAAAGACTTTCATTCAAACATTAAAACCAGAGGCTCCCTGTAGACTAAGTATAAAAGCATCAGGTAGCAATTTAGAAGTGACCTGTTCTTAAAACACTTTCTTTGCACATTTCTTACACATTTCAACTTTTGTCACCTCAGAAGTTACTTTTTCTGGGGTTACAGTATTCAGCTGTGACTATGTGTCATCTGGAGCATGCAAATTCCTTTCTTTAAAACTATTCTGGTCCATGAAAAAGTTTAAATCATCCATCAGAAGCCTGCATCATATAGGAAAAAGAAGACATTGTCACACCATTAAGAATCCCCCCACTCAGTTTCTCTCTTTAAAACCCCAAAACAGTCTATATTTACAATGGAAAACATATTCTTAGCTACAGAGGGAACACCTATTTCTTAACAAATAATGATTTATCATTTTAGAATGGAAAGCAGCATTAGCAAACCAATGAAAATGGCTAAAAGTGTAACCACTTTGCCTGGCAATTATATGTGTGACAGATTCATTTATCTACCAGTATAGAGCCTTAATTTGCACCAGCACTTAACAGTTAATTGTTGAAGTGCACTTTTCTGCAATAATAGTGGGCCATTTTTAGAGTGTCCTGAAACAGAAAACGCTTTTAAATAACACCTATGTCATTAATTCTCCAATCAAAACTATACTGAAAAAATGCCAGAGAAAAGAGATAACAGGAAAAAGAAGGTAAACTATCATTTGTGTAAAGAAATTAAAACATCAATTACTGAATGATTAAATGATATTATCATGTTATGGACCAGTGGATGATGTAGTTTACAAACAGCTCTTTCAATAAGCTTTCAAAATATTTTCATAGTAATGGTGTTATTTTTATTTATTTATACCAATTTAGAATTGAAACATTACTAAAATACAACCAAAACTTTATCATTATTTGGAATATTCTATATTCTTCTATTCTTCAGTTTTCTCTATTATATACATTTAATGTCATACCTGTCTACATATTTTAGGTTTTCTTCAAATTGTTACTCAATGAAACTCTCCTATATAAGTAAATTAGTGATAAGAAAGGTGCTTAAAATGCCATTGATATTAGTTTTCAAAAAAAGATAGGGCAGGAATTTCATAAATTCTAAAATTGTTTATACATCAAGTCAGTAAAAATCATTCTAATGAATTTGGATGAGATGAATTTAAATGTAGACGTTTCATTATGTTTTATCAAGATTACTCAAGATTGGGTTTTTATATCACAGGCTTGTCCCTAGTCTTTGGAAAATACCTAACATCTTGCATTTTAAATGGCACATCCCCTGAGTATTTAGTTAGTATCTTAGGGGAAGAGGAATGGTCATAAAGGCTATAAAGGGTTGGTCTGGGAAAACCAGGGCCAATTTGAACATGAATACTGATTTCAACTTATTTTCTGAATAATAGTAGGCAAATAAGCTCTATAAGGCTCAATTTCCTCAACTTTACAAAGGGGATAATACTGCTTCCTTGCATGTGTCTGTGTGTGTGTGTGATGACAAATGGTATTCAAACCATCCAGCACAGTTTCTGGTCTCTAGCTGTTGCTCAATGTGGGCAATTCTTAGGGTTTTCCTCTACCTCTATCAAATTTCCCTTCTTTAAGATCTTCAAAATTCAGCCATCAGATAAAGAGTAGCTCTTATGAGCCAGGAATTTATTAAGTCCTACAAAGATTAATAAACCATCACCTCTGTACACAAAAGACCCTCAAATTGTCTGTCCTTCTATCTGTCCTTCTATCTGTCCTACCTGTCTACTTTTTCCCATTTTCCTTCCTACTACTTCTGAATGTATTTTCCTAATCTTACCAAGAACTGCCAATTATCTCCCACAGTTTCGCCTATCAGTGAGTAAAAAGAGGCCTCACTGCTTCCTCAAATACTGTAGGTCCTCTTCTCTTGATCCAGTGCTTTACAAGAACAGTCTTGACTCTGCCATTCAGTTGTTGCCCTTTGTGAGTCATGCTGAGCTCTGATCCCTCCTCCTCTAGGGGCAGATAGATGTACCAGGTGTCCCAAGGATCAGAGATGCATTTTTCTTGCCCAGAGCTATTATATCAAAAGCAGAATCCAAAGCTATATTTAAGGAAGAGAGAAAGGCTGTAAATGTCCACTCAGGGATTTAAAAGAGCACTAAATTTTCCTGCTTTTGAAGATACCTCCTCCTCTAAAGCAAGCTGTTAATATAGGTCCCAAGAATGCAATAGATTTGTACATCTATCCAATTGAGCTCTCTTATTGATTTTATTCTCCCACCTCTTGATTGATAATATGTGTATTTACTAAATTGTGCTTTATTTTAAAAATCAGGATATTGAGACTGAATAAAACCTTGCATATCATCTAGAATAAGGCGGCCAATTTGTAGGTCCAATTTCACCTACATTAAGAATCAAAAAGGCAAGAGAAAAACTATTATTTATTAAATATCTAATTTGTACAAGGCATTAGATGTTTGGCCTATAGTAATTTCCACTTGACAGATTAGGAAACTGAGGCTCATAGTGTTTCTGGGACTTCTTTAAGGTCATACAGTTTAGCAAACTACCATGGAAGAATTGGAATTTGAGAAAGATTATAACACTAAACAATTTTTGACATCACCTTTTGTCATAGGAAAAATCTACTACTTAAAGTGGTCACATGATTTATTCTCCAGTATTCCAATTAGTTAGAATAACAGGTAAAATTTACCAATCTGCTGTTCTCCAATCTAGTGCTTATTCTACCAGGCCAAAATGCCTGTAACTTTTAATTCAAAAATAATTCAAAAGCTACAACCACTATATGATAAATTCTAATGTCTCTTGATATTTTTTCCTTTTGGGAGAAGTTATTTTAAATCTTAAAAAGATATATACATATATATAAAAAAATCTGTAAGCATGTTGCTTCTGACACTCATTCAGCTGGATATTTTTTATTACTTGATCAAGAAAAGATAAAAGTAGTACTTAATAATATTTTAAATACAAAAGTAAATAAAGTAAAATGTGACATGAAATTCTATAAACATACACTCATCCACTTACATAGTAGTATTTTTAGACAACCGTAATAACGATGAACACATATCAAGCATTTGCCATGTGCCAAGCACTACTCTTTGTGTTTAATATAAAATATGTGATTTAATCTTTATTTCAATTCTATGAAGTATTTACTGCCATTACTTTATTAATGGGCAAACTGAATCAAAGACAGGTCATGATATAATTTTCTGAAAATTGCTTTTTTCTAACCCAACTGTATTTCAAAATCATTCTTCCAAGTAGTATACAAATAGCTACTTTATAGTATGTTTGGCAGAGACTACTAGCTTCTTACCAGTATCTGTTACCACTTTGCCTAAAATAATGCAATTTTTAGTTGGTCAAATGACCATTTAGAATAAAGACTATACTTTTGCTGTGAAGCTTGGGCATGTGACTAAGTTCTCACCAATAAGATGTAAGCAAACATCTTTTCCTGCAGCCTCTAGATCTTTCCTTAAGAAATGGTAAGAACCCGCACCTGACCCTTTTTTCTCTTCATACATTATTCCATTGTACATCTCGAATGTGGTTACTTCCTAGCTGGACCACGGAAATGAGCAGCCACACCATATAAATGGTGGGGCAGTGAAATGGATAGAGTCTGGGTCCCTGAGGGCTTCATGAAGTAGAGAAGGAAACCAACCCTGACATTCACATGAGAGAGAAATATACTTCCATCTTGTGTAATGTCTTTTAATTTGTGTGTGTGTGTGTGTGTGTGTGTGTGTGTGGCGTGCGCGCGCGCGCGCATTCCCTATTACTTGCAGCTGAATTCAGTTTTAATTAAACAGTATATGGATGGGCCAAACTTTATCCAAACTTTCCCCTATTCCTGAATATATAAATTAACTTCAGTCTTTTTCTTTCTGCTAGAAAATATATTGCAGTGAATATTCTCATTTTTATACTAATATAATAGTATCCTAGTATTCTACTATTATAATAATATTCCTAGAGGAGATTCCCAGAAGTGGAACTGCTAGGTTAAACAGCATGCAGCTTTTAAAAATTTAGTAGTTCTGCCCTTCAAAAAGTGGTACCAAGTTCCAATAGTGTATGTGATTAACCTACTTCCCACAGACTTTCTAATACTGCATACATCTCTTTTTAATTTATTTTCATTCTTATGACTCTGACATATAAAAATGCATCCCATTTGTTGTTTTAAAAGTGTATTTTTCTAATCACTTGTAAAATTTAATACATTTCTTATGTTTATAGACATTTCTATTACTTGGTGTACGAATTGCCTCTTTGACTATTTTTATACAGAGTTGAGGGTAAGAGCTTTTTTTGAGACGAAGCCATTAATCCTTTAATTTTTACTTATGCGGGATATTTTTATCTGTTTTTATACTTTATGTATCTCTTATCATGTTAATTACTTGAATTTGTATTTACATTTTTTCTTTATAGCTTCCTGTCAAGCTTAGTAAGAAAAGAATTAAAAATGATGTTCTCCTATATTATTTTTCAGCACATTAAATTCATTTTCAAATGTAGACTTATTTCTATATACACACATATATACGTATATATACACACACATATATATACACATACACACATAATTTTTTGGTGTAGGGGGTAAGACAATGATCTAACTTTTGAATGGATAAACATTTGTTCCATCACAATTTATTGACCAGTACATCTTTTCGTACAGATTTAAAATCTCACCTTTATCACACATATTGTGATACAATGACTTATTACTCTGAACAATGCCATATTTCTGGAGCTTTATAATACATTTTGATATCTAGCTGAAAAATTCCCATGCTCACTAGTCTTCCTTGTCAATTTTTTGTAGGCTATGCTTGAATAATAAAATTTGAATATATTAATTATTTTATATTCTTATCTAAATGTTTTACTTTTCTTTATTTTAAAAACTCACACCCAAAAATATCTCATTAAAACCCATTAACTTACAAGTACAGAATTAAAAAATGAAGCAAATGCTTATACACTAAGTGATTCAATTAGTTATATACAAAACAAGGTGAAATCAGGCATTCATGGGTCAGCTACCATAAGGCCTCCTTAAAAACATCTAATTTATAGTATAACCAGAGTCTGGAGCTTACTTCTCAGTTTTAAATGGTTAATCTTGTCAGTTCCCCTTATGTGGGGGTGCATTCTCTAGTTATGCTAAAATATTTGTAAGGGACCCCTTGCAGTTTACTTTTTGATCTGACTGACCATGGTAGCTCTTATCAGAGGGGCCACGTGTGTGATCAAGAAGCATTTGATCAGAGATTCCCCTTTGCTGCAGCCTCTTTTCTCAGTTTCCAGCTTCACTACCCTTTAACAGAGTGTCCACCAGGAGCAAGGGTACTGGGCAACTTCTCTTAGAAAAACTGCAGCTTTCCATGGATACTCCATTTCAGCAGAGGATATCAGCCCAATATAGCAATGCTTCTGGTCACTCATTAACAGAATATATAGTTGTTTCACACTATATTGAAAAGAGTAATATCTGGGTGTTATTCCCGGTTCTGTCATTTGCTAGTTGAGTGAACTTGGAAATATTTGTGACTCCTTTAGAATTTTAATTTACTCATCAGTAAAATGAAGATGATAATGTCTACTTTGCCAAGATGTTGAGTGTATTAAATAAAACAATACACATATGAGCCTACTATAGTCCATGACATAGATCACACTCTCTATAGATAGTACAAATTTATATCACCGTCAATTGCACATCTTCCCAATCATATGTCTTTTATCATAAGTTTTGGCATAGAATCCCAGTATTAAACTCCAGGAAAAAATAAATTATTATTTATCTATTATTAATCTATTATTACAATAAATAAAATACACATATAATATGTATATAGTATAAGCAAAATCTTGGACTTTCAATAAATGTACCTTTGAGTCAAAATTGTGTTAATTTTTAATAAATGTATAAATCTGTATAAAACTCTTAAGTTTTATACAGGTTTAAACATTTTAAATTCAATATCTACTCACATCAAATAAAACTTATTGATTTCTACAACGGATTCTATTGGTATTATACCAGATTTTACAGAGAAGAAGCAAAATATATATATTTTTATTTTGATGGCAGAGTGTAGATTTTGCCAGAAACTTATATTGATTTGGAAACAGCATGAGATCCTAAATCGAAAAATTTAGCTCCAAATACAAATATACAGGTTAGAAAATTTGGAATAATCAAACCATTGTAAGACTCAAAAAGGCACACTTAAATGATTTATTTTTAATCATACAAAAGGAGTCTCCCAAGAATTTTAGAAGAGGAAAATTGGGACTTATAACCAAATATATGTATGCAAGTGAGTACTGAGTTATTCCAATTCCATTGTGCATATTGGATAGATAGTACACACTTGAATAGATTATAATACTCTATGAAAGTTCACAGAAACTAAATCAAGTACCAGTTGAAGAGCTTCCAATATTTCTTAAAAATAAAAGATCATTGGAAAAATACTATAGCAGCAGGAGGGAAAGAGATAAAACACATTTATTTCTTAAAGATATCAGTGGAAGGATTTTGGTATGTGGGTGGTACAAACAACTTGGGTTTTCAGATTTCTCATAGAAAAAGAAAAAAATTATCCACAAACAAAACAACCTTGAGAGAGAAGTATCAAAGCTTGTATTTTTTCTTTTAGACATGGCATAATATAAATAATTAGTGTATTCCCGAGGAAATGAGATTTTGTTTCTTTTTGTTTGTTTTGTCTTGTACAATTTCCATAGTTGAACAAAAAGCCTTCAAAAAGCCTGTCATTTTAACTACTTACCAAAATTATAATCACCTGTAATTTTTGCGCCTGTTCTTCTCATAATAAGGTTAAGTTCAGTTCAAACTACTTATATAAGCAAAGTCAATATTTCATTGTCCAACTTTTGCCCATAAAATCGACCTGTGTAAGTCCCTTTTGTAATGCATGTCAGAAGAAAAATATTAACATTCTGTTAATATCTTGCCCAAGTTTGTACTTTCAATGAACAAACTGTTAAAGAAACATCTTCATTTTGCTTTGCAGAACTTCAATTCGTATATAGAGTATTTGAAAAATATATAGAGTATTCTATTTGAAAGAAGAATTACTCTAGTAACATTTTCTTATTTGATCCTAAAACTCCCTTGCATATTCTCCATCTCTCCACCCTTCCTTCACACCTTTGTTTTATTTTAGGTTTGCAACAGCCATTGCCAGGACTGTGCAATAAGCACCAAAGAGGACTCATTGCCTTAGGTATTGCCTATTCCTTTCACCTTCTATCCTCACCCCCATCCACTGCTGCCAAATGATCTTTCTAAACCTAGTTCAAACTTTCTCAACCTGTGGAACGTTAAAACTTCTGATTCCTTTAGCTCCATTGCTGATAAACACACACACACACACACACACAGTGTGTAAAGGATAGAGTAAAACATTCTTAGCATAGCAGAAAAAGTCCTTTCAGCCACATCTCCCATCACAACCTCAGAGACAAGTCTATGCTCCAATCAAGCTGATCTGCTCATTCTTCCCCAAACACAGCTAGAATTTTCAGGTCATTGTACCTTTATGTGTTGTTCCCATTTCCTGGAAGGTCCTTTTTTCTTAATGAACATCACTTTCTCCATGAAAGTTTCACAGCCTCCTGCAGGCAGTATAGTGTGCTCTTTCCTACCATCTCTAATGGCATCTGCCAATATATCATTGTATTTATCGTAGGCCATAGATGGTTTTATATCAAAACACTTATTGCATCTCCCTGAGGAGATGGTTCCTGAGTGGCATACTATTCCAGTGATAATAGGTTTGGCCATGAGATCTGCTTTATCCAATAAAATGAGAATGGCATGGGCACTTAACATTTCCAAGCAAAAATTTGGCAAAAGGCAAATAGATTTCTCTAATTCTCAATTTCCACATCAGTAACATAGGACAAATAATAAAAGATAACTAAAGTGTTTAACATAGTTCTCAGAACATTGTAGATGCTTAATAAACTTTTAAATATTTCATTATTTGTATTATAGGCATAATCACTATTTTCCAAATTTATTAAAACACAAAAGCATAAGAACAGTATATTCAAACAACGATTAAGTAAACTAACAATTCTCTGCAACTATTCACCATTTTCAAAGCAAATTTAGTGTTTCTAATAGTTTTAGTTAGGAGATCTCATAAGACTTTATAGGATAATTGGCAGGATGGATAATGGACTAGATGTCTAGTGATTCTGTAAAATAGCAGCATAGAGAAATTGGATTATTCCCCAGCACTGTACTCCAGTGTTCTGTACGTGAGGATATATGACTAACAACACAATCTACTTAGTACTTACCTTTAACATTAATGGCATTTGTTCACTGAGGCCAAGCCCAACTGATAAGCTCTCAAATCCACTATTCCATATAATTTTCAGATTCAAAATCTGGCAGAATGTTCACACAATGACATCATGCACACTCAACATCTCCCACAGAGCATGCATTATATACTCTTCTTAGAACAAAAGAATGACAAAAAGGAGATAAAAGCAGAGACTCGCTCAGGTTCTATAATAGAATCCATCTTCTGAACAAAGGTCATGCTTGGCAAGAACAATCCTTGTTCAGAAAACAATAAAGCCAACCTTTGAAAAATGTTCTTGAGTTCCAGCATACAATGAACTGTAAATCACTATTTATGAAGTATCCAATTTACACTAGTATTTTATATGATGATCATAGGTCAATAACAAATAACATAGTTTGCAAAACTAATTTAAGTTTTTAGCACTAAGAGGCTTAATTCCTTTTTTTAAATGGAAGAGTCACTGACAGAGTTTTTATATATCTAACTAATTCATAAGATACATATACATATTTTTGTTTTGTCATATGATACATTGAAATTTATTTCATATCTTCAAACATGTGTTTAGAACTGATTGGAATCTGGATTGAAAGATTAGTTTTGGTTAAATTAGCTTTGTTTTCCTTCAAATAGAAAGGGAGTGCTCACTGGTTATACAATGCATTTATTGAAAATCTACTAATCTATACTTCAAATTTAGTAGGGTATATTGAAATTACAAAAAATTCCTCTTTTTATTCCTCATTTATATAGAATGAATAAATAAATAGTATTTTATTTTGTGTATATTTTTATCTTAACAGTATCTTATTGTATGTATTTGCTAAAAGATCAAGGGAAGTAAGGATTAATCTAGGGGAAGTATTTCTCTCTCTCTTTCTCTCTCTCTCATCATCATCATCTTGAAAGGACATAGGTGGAAAAATTAAGACATCTGAGCAGAATAGCTCAGGAACAAATGAGATTGTGTCTGTGATAAGAGAACCCTTCTAATGATATTATTTTGAGATTTACTCTGAGAATGCCACTGGAACAGGATTATCCCAGACAGGAGAACACACATTAAGTCATTAGCATTCACTCTCTGCCCTCTTGTGGTAGGTATTGCCAGCTGACTAACGTGGGAGAAAAGTTATGAGTCAGTCATCAACACAGATGATGTATAATGTTCCTAAAACAATGTTTATTAAAATGAATGTATATCACCCTTAAAATTCATTTTCATTTTCTTTTAGTAATACTTTAATACAATTTTAAATATAACTACTTTAATTTTGCAATTGTATTATTCAAACCACTAGCATAAAATTACTTGATTGGAAATAAACCAGAAGATCTAATTACAGCCCCCAGATGCAGAAACAGTCCTCTACTTTTTGATAATCTGTTCACTGTAATCAGGTGGCTTTGTTGTGCTTATCTAGAAATACAAAGAATTTGAGAAAATCAGTGCATTACATAATTGCTGCATTTATCTACATTTATCTGTTGTATTTTGGACTACTTTAATGCTGGACAATTCTGCTTTGAGGCATTGATTTACTTTTCAGACATTGTATTTGTTCAAACATTAATTGAATGTCTACATTTCTTTGTATACCACCCATATAATTAGTAGCATTTTGCCACCCTCCTTAGCAAGGAAGTCTTCATATGAGAGCTTTAGGAAGCTGCTTATGTGATATGATTAGAAGATGGAAAAGAAACATACTTTACAAACTCCTGTCATAAAACACCTTTCTCACTTGCTTATGAGTGAAATGCCACATTGTAGATTTATTAATTTCTCGGATATACCTCCAACATTTTAGTGGGTATATTTCTGGGAGTAGCTGGGAAGAATGTGAACGAAATCATACATGTTCTCTCTTGTCTTCCTTCTTCCTTTCATGCTCTTTGCTCTCTTCATCCTTTTGTTTTGTTCCCCCTGAATAATGTATGATCCCATTTGTATACACAATCTGTGCATGAAATGACTCCTCTTTACAGTAGACAGGACAGGCTAAGGGCTGTGAATATTGCTGTCTGTGGTCTTTCCAGCAGCAAAGGGGTAAAGAAGAAGCTTCTTAATGGGGCAAAGAACAGCTGATGATGCTTGCAATATATCAAAGACGGATGCAATTAAAATCAGATTTACTAATTTTCACTAATGATAAAGTTTGCTAACCTAAATCAGGTATGTGATTTAGTTTATTTCTTCTTCCTAGTCCTTTTTATTGGCTATCCCATGTTGTTTCTATTCACTTGATTTCATTCAAGAGAATCCAGGAAGGATAGATTATGCTGTGCTAACAACCAACTCCAAAATGTCACCTTAAAACAGTAATGATTTCTTTGTCTCTCACAGCACACATCCATTGTATGTCTGCTAATCATAGTTACCCAGGTTGACAGAGAAGCCTCCACCTCTATCATTGCCAATGCCAGAATGAGAGAGACCCGTGGAGGCTCCCACTCCAGCAATTAAATGCTCTGGCCTAGAAATGACATAAACAACTTCTGTTCAAAACTCACTGGCCAAAACCGCAAGGTTCCTAGGAAACACAGTCCTTTCATGTGCCTGGGAGGGGAACACCCTAGAGACAGGTGGTAAACAATATTAATGACTACCACATATGATCCCTCCAAAAAGTACCTCCCTGTCCTGGAAGACAATTGCTATGGTTTGCTGCACTTACTAGCATCTTTTATCACACTATATTTCTCTGCATCCTACTGTTTCTCCTTTCTTCTAATTTTTTTAACTTGCCACTGAGTTCATGTTCTTTCTTCTGTCCCTTTGTACTTCTATTAATATCACTACCTGCTTTCAAGCAGCTGATAGTCTAGAGGAGGATGTAGACATATAGTTTGGGACCTAATACAGTGATATAAGCACAGTGAAAGTACAAATGGACTGTCTCCATCTCAGAGTGGTGAAGTTTAGAAAGCTTCCAAAGGGTGATATTAAATTGAAATGCAGAGATAAGAAGTTATTTCATTAAGAGTAAAAGCATGTTCAAATGCAAGGAGACATGATGAGTGCACAGACATGCTAATTGTTCAACATAGCTACTTAAAATTCAAATTTTCAGAAAGAGTCTGATTGGATCTCTCTTAGGTCATGTGCCCACTGCTTGGCTAAGAAAAACCACACTGATGTGATTAAAGACAACATCAGTACTATTGTGATGAAGAAGGTTGTCTATTACTAGAAAGAGAGAGAGAGAATTAATGTCGGTGAAAAAAATAAAACAAAATATAGTTGTCCACTATAGGGAAGCAATATCAAAGCGACTAAGGTCTTGCGTGTCACAGCAGGTGTCTAGATTTCATTCTCAAGTTGGTGTAGAATCAGCTAAAGCAACGTAAGAATTGAGTGACGAGATTCAGATTGTAGTTTAGAAAGATCTCTCTTTCTCCCACAGTACTGTAGAGGATGGATTTGTTGGGACTTGAAGCAGGGAGACCTATTAGAGCACTATTGCTATAATTTAGTTTAGCTATGAGGAGGCCACAGTGAAAAACAGTAATAGAAGTAAAGATGAAGAGGGCAATGACCCAAGATATGTAGATAATGTATAATAAGCAGCATGTAGGGATCGCATAATAGGTGTGAGTACAAAGGAGACATGCAAGCTGACGAGGTGTTCTGCCTTTGGCAGATGGGTGGATGGTGGTGCCAGTGATCATGGCGGCAGGAAGAGCAGGTTTCCATGAGATGGTAGGGGTGGCAGTGAGCTCAGTCCTCCCACAGCCCGCCCTCTCTCCACTATCTTTGTATCCTGAAAGGCAATATTTCAAAGATCAAAACCATTTTGGACTGGTAATACCTGACAAACAGAACACCAACCAGGGTCCTATCATTATCAGTGGTGAGGTCTTCATTGTCTATGTAACTTGAGTTGGATCAGTTTTAAAAGAATACACAGTTTGCATGCACTATAAGATTTAAGGGAGTATTTTCAAAAAATAGTATTTGGAACTAACATAGAATCACCAAATTACTGAATACTGATAGGTAAAACAGTAATTGATAGGTTAAAAGTATTTTTTTAAAAAGGAAAGATAAATTCCTTTTATCTAAATGCCTACCATTAAAAGCAGAGCTGTGTTTCAACCATCACCATATTCACTAAGAGTACCTTTAGGCTCCTCCAGTTTCAAACATTTTTATTTTTCCTCTTAACTAATTCCATAAATTAACATAAATCCCAAGTCACGTGGGCCTCCGAGTTTCATAGCCCATTTCCACCTTTCGTTTTGACAGTCACGCGTGGCCACAACACTATAAAGCTGAGTTCAACTCCATCTGTGCTGAGAGACACTATATGACACACCTACATTTTCCTATATGTCATTTCTATATACGTAATTCTCACGGCTGCTTTAAATCCATTTTAAGACACTGTAGGGTATTCAGAAATAAATATTTTAACAAATTCAAACATAATGTAATTAAACTTCACCTTGAATCTGACTTTTAATTGTGATGCTTTCAGCTTTAGGTAGGAAAAACATTCACCATTTATTCATTCATTCGTGCATGCATTATTATAGGAAATATTAAGACCTTTATATGTGCAAGACACTAGACAATGAAAATATGAATTCGAAAGTAGAGATAAGGTATATACTTGAGTAACAGTAATATGAGATAAAATGTGAACTGACTAACAACAATTTGAGATAAAATGATAAATCCTCTTACATCAGTTACTCCCCAAAAAGAGCAAGTCACTCTTTCAACTGCTTACGGGGAGGCACCAGGCAGTAAGATCTGTTTTTGATGCTGGAAAAAATAAAAGAATGAAGGGGGAAATGAGAAGCTAATGCAATTGTGTTAACCTTTGAGAAAATAAATATAAAACCTGGACACATGGTTTACATGAAAATGAGTATTGCTGAAATTTTTATTTTTAAGTAATTAACCTTAAATTTTTAACAACGTTGCATATATAAGAATGTTTTAAATTAAATTTTAAAATTAAAATCTGGAGAAAATATAAAATGACTCATGTCTGTAAAACTGGTTCTTTATTATTTCACTCTTAGAAACCTTCTTTCTGTATGATCCCATTTAACAGCCCAGAAGTATAATTTCACCAGTGCTCCACTTCAGTTAGGAAGTAACCAAGTCAACATAAATCCCCAACAGAGAAAAACGTAAATGAAAAGATGATTTAAGTATTTCCATCTAGTCTTAATATGGAATCTGAAAAAGTCTTTTGGGGTCAAGGGAGCTTTGGTTAGGTGAGACGTAATTTATCATGTAACTCTATCTGTACACCATAAAACATTTTTCATAAATTCTTCTTTTGATGTAATATCAAACTTACAGAGAAATTTCAAGAATAATATAAGGAACTCCCATACACACTACACCCAAATTCACCAATTGTTTACATGTTGTCCAATTTGTGTGCTTACTCTCTTTTTCTCTCTCTCTCTCTAGGATACACACACACAGACATTTCTCTCTTTCTTTCTATGTGTATGTATGTAGATAGATACACCCACACACAGACATATATATTTCTTTTTTCTAATCCATTTAGAAAAGTTGGAAATATTGTACCCCTTTATTCCAAGTACTTTGGTATACAATTCTCAAAACTAGACATTCTCTTACCTAACCAGAGTCTCAAAATCAGAATATTTAAGATAATAATATCTTACTATAATAAGACTACCCAT
Organism: Daubentonia madagascariensis; assembly: GCA_023783475.1. Taxonomy (NCBI): domain Eukaryota; kingdom Metazoa; phylum Chordata; class Mammalia; order Primates; family Daubentoniidae; genus Daubentonia; species Daubentonia madagascariensis. The sequence continues at coordinate 1,508,943 of JAKFHU010002088.1, forward strand.
AGTCTTAGTCCATATTTATTTTTAAAATTATACCTGTGCTATTGTGTTTCCTAGTCAAGGATCCAATTCAGATTCATGAATTGCATTTATTTGTCACATTTCTTTATTTTTCTTTAAGATGTAACATTTCCCCAGTCTTTTGTGTTTCTCTTGACCTTGACATTTTTTAAGTGTACAGGGCAGTTGTTTTGGAGATTGGCAGGCATGCCATATAAGTGATGTTGTGTTCCTTTTAGTTCATTATGTCAAGGACACGTACTATCAACTTGTCTGAATATTTATAACTCTGATCACTTGTTTAAACTGGCTTCTACCAGATTTCCACCCAATATATTTTTATACCTTATTTTTAAGATTTACTAAGTTGATTTCCAATGATAAGTTGTAGAATGTTATTTCTGATTTCCAATTCTATAAAGAGATACTAAAAAGAACTTATTTCCACATAAAGACCTGCACATGGATGTTTATACCTGCTTTATTCCTAATTACCAAAACTCGGAAGCAACCTAAATATCCTTCAGTAGCTAAGTGAATAAATAAACTGTAGAATATCCAGATAATAACATATTATTCAGTGCTAAAAAGAAATGAGCTATCAGGCCATAAAAAGACAGGGAAGAATCTTAAAGGCACATTAGTAAGTGAAAGAAGTCAATCTGAAAAGGCTACATGCTACATGATTTTAATTATATGACATTCTGGAAAAGGCAAAACTGTGGAGACAGTGAAAGGATCAATGATTCACAGAGTTTGGGTTTTGGAAAAGAGAGGACTAGGTGGAGCATAGAGGGTTTTTAGAGCAATGAAAATACTTTGTATGATACTTTACTGGTGACTACATGACATCATACATTTGTCCAAACCCATAGAATGAACACTATCAAGAGGCAACCCTAATGTCAGCTATGGACTCTGGGTGATTATGATGTGACAATGCAAGTTCATCAATTGTAACAAATGTACCACTCTAATGCAGAATGTGATAATGGAAGAGGTTATACATGTGTGGGAGTAGGGAGTATACGGGAAATCTCTGTACCTTCCTCTCAATTTTGCTTTGAACTTAAAACTGCTCTAAAACAATAGTCTTTACAGTAAAGTAAAGCATATTCTAGTGTTGTGACCCTAAACCATATTCTAACAATGAGACAAAGCAGTCAAAAGTAGACCACTTCAGGGTAGTTCAATTCAATTAGACAGATATTTACTGAGTACTGTTCTGTGAGAGATATTGTAGGTGGTTAAAAGATACCCTGAACAGGTTACAATTTAGTAGGGAACAAATCAGGTTAATGAATATCCACTCTGCTTCATGTGAGTACTAACTGCCTCAGGAGGTACACAGATAATCTTTATAAATATTAAAAAAGAGATATTTAATCAGGCTAGGATAAAATAAGTCATTAAAAATATGGGGTGCAGGAGGAAAGTATCTTCAATAGAATAAAATGCAAAAGCAAGAAAATAAATGAATAAATACATACATAGAAGATAAACAATAGATTTAAAATGTCTTGAAAATATTTAGGAAAGAGGTAATTCTGTTCAAAAAGAAAATAAGTTACATGTTCAACAATAAATCTGGAAAGGTAAGTTGGGTAGAGAACCTTGGCTAATAGATAGACATCTATACTTTTTATCAAGAAATTGAGAATCATTGAAAGCCTTTGCCCAGAACAGAGCTGTGGTAAGTGTTGCATTTAGAAATAGGAATGGGTTTAGAAGATCCAGGGTGTAGAGAGATCAATCAGCAGAGTAAGTACAAGCCCAGGTGACATATAATGAAAGTCATTACTATGGTGGTAGCATAGCAATGAGAATAACACTTCATATCCATAATACAACCAGCAAATTGAGGAAGGAGGAGTATATGTGGTTGTAGTAGACACTGTGGTGCTCATCCACATCCCATTTACATGGCCAGTACATGCATTCATCAGCTACTACGAGTATTATCTCCTAAAGGCTCAAAGCTGTCTCATGTCTCAGGAGACTTCCCTTCCATTGACTGGGAGTGAGCTTGAATGGGAAGTGACCCACCCCATCTTTGCAGGTACCTATAGTCAGTTACTAATTAATAATAAGGCACAAAAGACCAGCTACTGGGCTCAAGGGCAAACAATTCTGTGGTTTGGTTTATGCTCCAGAGCCATGCCCCTTCCTCCCCCTCACCTAAGACCACGTTCTTTCTCACTACACTCCTTTCCCTTTTCCATCCTGCTCCCCTCACTTCTTTACAGGTATTTCCTGAAGAGCTCTCACTCAATAAATCACAGCAGCAATCCCGCTCGGGCTCGCTTCCAAGCCAAACCAATTATTTGGAGGTGGTCATTTGGGGTGGAGGCCCATATGCTGAGTGTGAGACATTAGAATAAGTACACTGCTGTAAACTACAAAGGAATAATATGTAGAACGGGTCTTAAGGGATAATAATTAGTTTAGTGAGGGGATTTTGCTTTTTAAGTGCCCATTTTGACATTTAAAAATGATACTTAGAAAACAAAGACCTAGATCTTGTAGGGGAGGTTAGAAATACAGAGACGTGGTGAACGGGGTAGAGAGAGAGAGAAAGACCTCAAGAAAAAGCTTGGAAAGAATGAAAGGAGTCCCTAGCAATTGGAAATGTCAAGTAAAGGACCCAGGAGCATTCAGAAGAATGTCTCCAAAAGAAACGGGATTTTCAGAAAGGAACAGCATAATATATTTTAAAGAGGAGACAAAAAGGATAAAAACTGAGAAAAAGCGAACGTTTGGTGGGCAAGTAGAGGATTTGTGGTGGTCATGGAAGTTATTCGTGTGGTTGTGGAAGACGATATAAGCTGCAAGGGAATGTCTGCGCGCATTATCAAGATGTAAGGCAACCATAGTCTGTGATCGCTTTTGCCAGAAATTTACTAGGTTGCACAGTTTAGAAAATGCTGCTGTGTTTCTCTAGCATTCCCACAACAAGAAAAGTTGAAGTTAAGCAGTGTATGGGCCATTTACAGAAATATTGGAAAGCTTATACTGCTGATTCACTCTCTGGGCCTTCAAAGAAAAGCTTTCAGAAAGCCTTTTGCTCCTAAGGGTTTGCTTTCTGATTATTTTACCATCCTGGCTCCCATAGTCTACTCTCAATTTCCCCTCGTTTTTGACTGAACCGAACTGTCTTAGTTCAGGCTGCCATAACAAAATATCATAAAGTGAGTAGCTTCTAAAAAACAGAGAAATTTATTTCTCACAGTTCAGAAGGCTGGGAAGTCCTAGATCAAAGCACCAAATCAAAGCATGTTTTCTCTCGGGCGTTTTTAATAAAAGCACTAATGCTATTCATGAAGGCTCCACCTTAATGACCTAATCACCTCCCAAAGGCCCTCACCAATAAATACTTCACATTGAGGATTAAGTTTTAACATATGAATTTGTGAGGGAAACAAAAATTTAGTCTTCAGCAAGAACCAAAAAGGAGATGCTGTAAAATTTTGCCCTGTTAGAGTCATTTCCTATATCCTTCATGTACAAGAAATTTAAATACTCTCACTTTTTTTTCAAACTCCATATAATACTGTGTAATTTAAGATTAACTGAGCAAAAAAGGTTCATTTTAAAGTAGCCTACAACATGAACTTGAAACATTAAAATATAATCCTCTTAAAGCATTAATCCCTCTTAACCAGTGTAATTTCAAAAAGGTCAAAGCAGTGTTAGTAAAGTGTTAAATTTTATCAGCAATACAAAGGCTTTGCCAGATGAACACTTATGAAAAATATCCAAAACATTTGCATATGGTACAGAAATAAATTAATTTGCCTGAACATTCTATTTTTAAACATACACTCTCTTTTGTCTCTTGTCTAATATTAATAGCTTTACACTATCTGTGACCCATGATTTTTATAGCATTGGTGTTGCTTTTAAATAGCTGTTAAACACATTTCAAACTGCCCAAACCTTCAGCAAAACCAGGTTTTGGTTTTAAGAGTTGTATCGGTAATATAAATAAAATCCCATCTTTATTTTTTGAGAGTAGATGGTTAAGTACCAGAGTACACTGGAATGGCAGGTCTTATAATAAGACCTTACTTAGACCAGGGTTTTGCTACATATTTACACTGAGAAGGCGTGGTAGAGAAGACTTGGGTTTGCTCACCTTTCAAAACTGATAGGATAAAAAATAAATTTCACTTTCACCCTATAAACAAGAGCACAGTTAGTTTTATTCCCCCAGGATCAGTACTAATCATGCTATATAACTAACCTAGAGCCCTTGGTAACAAGCAGGAAGCAGTGAGCTCAATTCTGTTTTTGTGAAGAGCTGCAAGTCAATACGTTCTGAAGACAAATTTTTAAAAAATCTAATATTTAAAGCAAGGCTAAAATGGGAACACATTTATAATACATCACTTTCACTACGTATACACAGGCACTGCATGGGCCTAATATTAATGTTAAAACAGTATACTTACCACTGTCAAATATAACTTATCTATCACTCTTACCACTCTATCTGGCATATTATTCCAAAACATATTTCCATTGTCTTTGTGTATGTGGGAGAATATTTGAGTTTGGAAAGGTTAAAGGGCTGTAAGATTTCTTGGTGAAAACAGCGAGGTCACTTGTAGTTGGGTAATGCAGTAGAGAGAACAATAGGGAAATAGTGGCGGTGGAAGGAAATAAAATGCAAGTTAGTAAGACAAACCCAGTTGAAGAGAGCAGAAGGTGAATGCCAAATTGATTTCACAAAGGATCATAGGTCAGCTCCCACTACACTCCTCTAGTATCAGTGGACTCAGTGTTTATCGTTTTCCTTTCCACATGGAATGTAGGAAAACATACTCATTAAACGGTATTAGCTTTTAGGAGAATTGCAGTCATACAACATCAGCCAGCAAACAAGGAGCACTGTGTGACTTGATGCAGAATTAATTTCCTTCTGTTTGATGTTCAATAGGTACATTAACATTTTTTTCATTCCTCTTAAATACAAGTTATACTTAAACTTATATTGATCTAATGAGTCTCCTTTCTTCCATATATAAAATCTAAGAATAAATCATCTCCTGTCCACAGAGGAAGCAAGAAACCACAATTCTTTCCAGTTTTTCTTGTACACCTTAACGGTCCACATCCCGTCTTGGTTCTAATCTGCTCTGGTATCACCACTAAGTCATTTAAACCTCTTATCTTTTACTTTCCTTCAGTAGGTTCAACTACTTTCAACTCTCTCCTAAGTATCTCCTCTTTGAGGCCTCTAGAATCATTAAACTGCCTTTTGGTTTATTTTGCATTCAAAGACTATAGTGGATGGCTGGCAAAATATAAGACATCATACATTTTAATATTTTATGGTGTGTTTCAGACACTGGTTCTGGATTTTTTTAGGAGGAAATTATTTGCCAGGTATATGAGGGTGGGAGGTGGATAGAAAGGAATAAATCTGTCTCAGGGGAAGACAGACCAGTTGGAAGCAATCATGCAAAGGGTTCACCATGGCATTCAGAAAAGGAAGCAACAGTAATCACCTGCTTGAAGCTGCTTCAGCACCATCCATACCACCTCTAATACCAGCTGTAAGTTGAGCTCTTGCTAACTTGTCTGGAAATAGCAGAATTACAGAATTTTAGAACCAGAGTGAATATAAAGATGGGCTATAAGCAGAGACATTCCTTAGATTTATAGAGATTCACAGAAAATGAGAGAAAACAGAAGATAAATTGGTCATGAAGAAAAAGATATTGCTTATTCTTCTTAAAATGTTGGCATCATCTACGCATATTATAAAAAATATGCCAGTACGATTTGGTTTAGAAAATAATATCATATTAGTTTGTATTTATTAAGAACTTTTGTTTTCTGTGTTCCAGAGTTTTAAAGAAAGAGGAAACTGTCTTTAACATATATTACATAAAAACAAATAGTCGCTTTAACACAACTAAGCAGATCAATTTTCGGAAATATTCACACTACTCCTTTTTTGACAAAGATCTAAAAAATTAAGGTTATCATATCTATTCAAGATGAATAATACACTAGATTGAATTCACATCCCACTCAATTCCTGCCTCACATGTGTAACATATCACATCAAAATGGAAAGTAAAGATTAATTATGTTCATTCTGCTCCATTCACTATGACAAGAAAATAGATGTATGTATTTTGTGAAGATTGCCAACAATAAGGAATGAAATAAAAGAGATTTCTGATTTAACCAGAAAATAAGCTTAATCAGAGCACCTATTCTATAAGGAGGCTAGTTAGTTGATGTTTTACTAGATTACCTGGAATTTCAGTAGCTACTTAGTGGATAGCAAAGCTACTGAAGACAGGTACTTCTAAAAGAAAAGCAAAGCTTGCAGATTATGTACCTGTGTTCAGAGAGAAGTATAAAAATAAATGAGTTAAGCTTTGAATTTTATAATATTATATCTTTGTTATACAATAAAGCTATTTTCTGTCCTGTGAAACTATACAAAGCTCACAAAAGCAGACTGAAACATTTCTTGCAAAGATCACTGATGACCAATAACCACGCTTTAATAAGCCAGATAAAATTTTCTCACATATGTCTCCATTTCTTAAAAGGCATTGCTGACTCTCCTCCTCTTAAAATTGGGTTCTATAACAATACACTAACCTAAAACTTCCTAGATATGTGTGGCTGGCTATCTGTCAGCCTCAGGATTCGGTTCATCCATACAGGGTCTAATCTCCTCATTGACTCTCTTGCTGGGTCAGTTCAATGCTTACTTGTTTATTCCTGGATTACCAAAACATCTTCTATTTATTATTTATTTTTATCATTTTTATTGTTTCTCCAACTCCAGTTCATCCTATATAAACTAAATATTTTCCAGGCTCCCATATACTCTCTCTGAATAGAGTGATTCATATTTGAAGAAGTATTGTCCATAGCAGAAATCACTTTCACAATCATTCCAGTTTAGCATAGACTTATTTTATCTCCTCTCCAATCCTATTGCACCCCACAACTCTTCCCTCAACTTCTCTTAGGCACCCATCTATATGGTTTCTCTGTCTTTCTCTTCCTTGTCCTATCTTTCTCAAATCTTTATGTTAGTATCTCCAACTTCTTTTTAAGTTGCTTTTCTCTTCTCCTGTATGAGTTTTCTATTGCTGCCATAACAAATTACCAAAAACTTCACAGCTTATATTAATATTAAACTACATTTATTATCTCATAGTTCTGTAGATTACATGTCCAAGCTGAGCTCAGGTGGGTCCTTTGATTAGGGTCTCAGAAGGATGGAATCAAGGCATCACACAAATAGGCTCTCATAGGCAGGCTCTGTAAAAAATCCACTTCCAAACTTATTTAGCTGGTCCTTGCAGTTGTAGGACTGGATTCTCCCATTTTCTTGCTGGCTCTTGACCAGAGGTGGTTCTCAGAGGCCATTAGCATTCTTTGGCTTGTGGCCCCCTCCATCGTCAAAGCCAGCAAGACAGAATCCTTCTTATGGAATGGGGGAAGGAAAATGTAAGCATGCTGCATCTTTCTCATGCTTTGAATCTCTCTGACTTGTGCCTCATCCACCTGACTTCTTTGCCTTTTAAGGCTCATGTGATTACATTGGGCCCACCCTGGTAATCCAGGATAATCTCCCTATTTTAAGGTCAGCTGATTAGTAACACCCACAATTACATCTGAAAAGTCCCTTTTGCCATGTAACCTTACATAACCATGCAGGCATTGCAGAAGGCAAAAGTCACAGAGACCAAACCTGCCTCCTACATCTTGCATTACCTGAGAACCTCACAAGTGAGGACTGTGTTAGCAAAGAGAGTTTTTCCTTTTATTTTTTGCCTCTCCAGTTCTGTGTCTCTCTGCCTATTCTTTCAATTCTGTTTCACCAAGTGTCAGGGGCCAGGACTGCTTAGAGAATGAAGAAAGGGAGATATAAATTAGTAATGACATATTTTTCCTTAGACACTGGGAAGACAGAAGAGGGAACCCCTTCTGTTAAAATTCATACATTGTTCATTTTTTCCTTTCACAATAATTGTGTGAGCATACTTTTCCTAAAAATATTTTTCTCTCCTTCTAACTTTAGTGTTTTTTCCATCATGAAAATTACCTAATCATAAAGCTCTGCCTATGAACTAAAATCCAGTCTAACTCTTTATCCTCATGGGATAGTCAAGTGATCTTGTCTTCACTGAAAGTGACGGATTTATCTCTGTCATAATTTAAGACTCAGAGATCAGGCAGCATGGTCTCCTTGTAGCAGCATAAGGCAGGTGGACAAGAAAAGAAATCAAAAGCTGGACAGAGACCCATCACCAGAGTAAGACAGAAGTAAAAATCCTTAAGTGGTATACAAGTAACTCCATCATTGTATATAGAATATCATAATAAATCAGTAAGTGTTTCATAAGCAATTTAAAAGTGAGAAAAGTATATGACTACAAATGTTAGCTTGAAATTTCAACAAATAAGAAAAATATGTCTGAAGGCTATGGAAAGTTTATTAATAAACATTTGAGAGGCCAGGTTAAATGGTAAAAGGACCACAGAATTTTGAATCAGAGTGATCCAAGTCTGAGTCTCTGGACCTACCATACTGAAGTGACTTATTTTCTGTGAGTCTAACTTCTTTAACTTGTAAATGGGAATGACAAGATGTCTATTGCATAATTCTATTAAATATTTAAGAAACAACCCAAAAATCTCAATGGCTTACAACAATAAGCATTGATTTTTCAGTCATAGGTCTTCAGGTCATCTTGGGCAGTACTCTTTCAGCTGTGAGTTATGTTCAGAGCTGCTCTGTGTCTCTCATTCTAAGACTACGGGGCATGAATTACTTGGAACATTTTCTTCTCCTAGTGGAGGATAGAAGCTCTTCAAGGGGACATCAGAAATGTGTGACATCTTTTAATTCTTAAGAACTGGTACACCAGCACTTCCACCAACAGTTTCTTGGCCAGAGAAAGTCACATGGCAAACCTAGCATCAGCAGAGGCCTGATGAAGACTCTTCTCATAGAGGTTGAAGGAACAAGAATGACTAGTTGCTGAACAGTAATCTAATCACTACAAACACTGACCTTGAAAGTTCAATCAAGTAGGTAGATCATAGATGTGGAACGCAGGTGAAAGGGAGGTGGAAGCAGTTGTCCTCTGAAAGATTTATCCTTTGGTTGACTGAGGGGCGTGTGGATATAGGAGAAGCTCTTCAGGTCTAAGAGGAGGATAGAATAACCAGGCAAGGCAACATGGCTTTTGCAATTGAGTTAAGTTTAGGGCAAGTCTCCTACAAAAAAGGGAAAGGGGGCAAGAAAATTGGTTGAAACTTCTCTATTGGGACAGACTGGAGGTTGAGAGATATATGCCAGAATTTAGAATTAAGGGCAAGGCTCATGTAAACGGTGCTTTTGCAGAGCCAGAGGCATGGGTCTGATTCTCAATGATGGAAACTTGGAAAGATCTCTCAGGAAGCATCTCAATTTAACTGTGTCCATTAGAGAGAAAAGAGTCTAAGGTTATTGATACATGTGTCAAATGTGTATTTAACTTGGGTAAATTAAGATATAGACAGTGCCAGGAAAAAGGAAAGAAAGTAAGAGAAGGAACAGTTATTTCCAGCTATTTCCTTCATGTGTGTGTGATTCTGAGTGAGTGTGAGGTGTGGGTCACGAATCTGCTGTTTCCACAGGATGTGTCAGAGACCAGCTGGAGCTCAGTGAGTATTTCACCACACACAGTGTCAAAGTCTAATTCTAATGTTTTAAAATACACATTTTCATACAATATTACCCTTAATTGCAAGCTAATATTATCTAGTGTTCAATTCAAGAAACAGCAAGCTTTTCTAACACTGAACTGGGATAGGGTTGGGGAACTATCTTTGTAGAAGACACTGAGAATTTTTACAAAATGTTGCTCTCCAGTATAGCACCTTTCTAGGGGATTTTCAAAGATGCTTGTAACAATAATAATATTTACCTCATGTGCTGATTTTAGAGCCCACATAAAATCAAAGTCTTGTATGTAGTTTCTATCCCAGTCAGAACATCACTTATGTGTAACTTACCACCTTATCCCTGCCACTGCAGCTCAGTCCACTGTCAGCTCCTTCTATACCTCCAAGCTAAACAGAAATCCTGTTGGCTCTACCTTTGGAACATATCAAGCTCACCTCCAACTTAGGGTGTCCAAGCCCCCATCCTTTTGCCTAGACTACTCAATGGCCTTTTAACTGGTCTCTCACTTTCTCTCCTAAAAGTTTCCTTAACACACCAATTGAAAATCTCTTTTCAATAAAATCTCTTTTCATCTCAAGATTCTTCAATGGCTCCCGATTTCAGCAGAATAAATTCCTTACAACAGTGTCTAAAGAGGTAATCTAGCTTGCCTCTGACATCGTGTCTCCTACTCGCTTCTCCCTCACCCACTCTGCCCCAGCCACACTAGCATTCAGCTGTTCTTTGCGTGTATCAGAGAAGCGCTTGTCTCAGTGCCTTTGTTACTCGTGCTAGAGGTTTGACATTATTAGTGTTTTCAAAGAAAATAATAATAATTTTGTTTTAATTCTCTCAATTAATTTTTGTCTATTAATGCATTCAATTTTATTTATCTTATTTGAGTCTACATAGTACAATTATTCTCTAACTTCTTGTATTGGAAACTTAGCTCACTCATTTTCATCTTTTCCTCTTTTACAATTCATGGATTTAAGGCTATAAATTCTTCCTGAGAACTATTAATACGTTTTTACATTCTATGACTTTACTGAGATGTCTTTTCATTATCATTCAATTCTAAGTGTAATTTCCATTGAGATTTTTTTCTGTAGTCCACTAGGTTATTTAGAGGTATTTTCATTAGGATATTTAGTATGAAATGTAAGATTTTTAAAATATTCTTTTTGGTATTGATTTCTAACTTAATAGCATCGTGCTCAGAGAGTGCGTCTGCATTGTACTGAGTCTGGAAAACTTTTGAAACTTACATTGTGTCTAGGATGTGATCAAATTTGTAAATGTGCCATAAGTGTTTAAAAATTTCTTGGGTCGTAATGTTCTTTAAATATCAATCTTCTATTATATTCTCATTGATTATTTTTGTCTGCTTGATCTATCAATAAGTAAAAAGAAATGTGTTAAAATCAGTGCTTTTAAATTTCTTCTTTTATTTATCAATTTAATGTAAATAAACATTAATATTGAAATGTCTATATTAAAAGTGATCTTTATCTAATAGAATGCACCTCTTTATTCTATGAATGCCATTTTGCTTAAAAATATATTTGCTCTGATATTAATACTGAAGCATCAGATTTCTTTAGTTCTTGTTTCCTAGCATGCATTCTTACTCATTTGATTTCTTTCAAACATTGTGTCCTTACAATCATTTGTGTCTCTTTTAAGGAATATATAGCTATTTTTATCCTATTTTTTTCTCTTAGTTGGACAATTTTTACCTTTTAAGTGGAGTGTTCAATTCATTTACAGTATCCCATTAGAGCATAAGTTCCATGAAATCATGTTTTTGTTGTTTGGTCCATTGGGGTCTCCCCAGTGCCTAGAATAGTACCTTGTACAGAGTACAGGTTCAATACATATTTGTTGAATGAATGAGTGAATGAATGGTTATGGCTCATTTGGATTTATTTCTACCCTGTCTCTTTTTTATACAGAGGTAATAGTGTTTGGTGGTTATGAGCTTGCACCTGGAGTCAGACTGTATGGGTTCAAATTCCAGCTTTGATGCCATTTCTACATTTGAGCAACTTACTTAGTCTTTCTGTGCCTCAGTTACTTCATTTGATAATAGGGCTGGCAGCAGACTCTCCTCCTAAGGTTGCTGTGAGGATTAAATAATTTAAAACATGTAAATCATTTAGAACAGTATCTTGCACATAGTAAGTATCATATAGGCACTAGCTCTTATCCCTCCTCCCTTCCCCTCATTAAATTATAAGTTATACACTTGGTATACTTTAAAACATTTTAATTTGCCTACTTAACTATACAAAGTCTAAAATTAATTAATGTCAAAGAATCATGAAACACTTGAGCTATGATTATCATCTCCCAATATATTTGCAGCTTAGGCCAAGACTATACTTTTATATATTTTGAACCTTAAATTTGACATAATTGCTATTGATTTATATTGTCATTGCTTATTTATATATGAACTCATTTTTATTAATTTTAAAACAATCATTCTCTTTCTCTCCTCTTTTTTTCCTCTCTCCAACTTTTTTTGAAAATCCTCTCAATTATTTTGTGTTTAAATTTCTTACTAGATGTACTGAAGTATAAATTTCTTTTTAATTCATTAATGCTTTGCTTTCATTGTATTTCCTGAATGTGAAGATTCATGTCATTCATCTGCTCTGGAAAATTCTAAGTCATTAACTTTTTAAATATTGCCCCTTCTTCTCTTTATCCTCTTCTTCTAGGATTTCAATTAATACCATGTTTTACTTTTTTACTCAATCTTGCAAATTTCTTTACCTATATTTAAATATATACGTTCTTTCTGTGTGTATGTGCAACCACCTTAGATCTTTATATAAGTTCACTAATACTCTAAGTGCTCCATTCAGCTACTTTCAACATGTTTATTAATTTAATATCAATTTTTATATTTTTTATTTCTGGAAACTATATTTTCTTTCAACTGTATATTTGTTTTGTTTTACATCTCTTTCTGGCTCCTTCTTCATACTGTTAAAATTCTCCTTTACTTCTGTAATAAATCAGGGGAGTGTCCTCATACCTCCCACTACAGGGTACAGCTCTACCCAGTTTACTTAATAAAAGTGTTGCCTTTTAGTATAAAGGTATCTCTGATTCAGCTTCCCAGTAGCTCCCGAGGTTTCTCTCCTGCCCCCTCTGCATATATCCGTTCAAATCTAGGCCCTGTGAATTAGCAATTGCTTTCAAAGAAATGCCAGCTTCACAGTTTTCTTACTACTCTGGAACTGGCCTGGCTTACAAAAAGAATTTTAAAATACAATTTTAGGTGCTCTAAACTGGAAATAGTCTCCCTAGATATTTTGTTTACTTGTTTTCAGAAATATATATTGCATCCAATGTGTTCTTTGTGGTCCTGGGCTACTTACTCTGGGCCTTTGGCTCTGTAGGCGTCTGTGGTGCCTGTGGCAGCAGTAGCCAAATCACTCTCTGGAACTGGCCTCTTTTTTCTTGTAAGATAGCACATGTTTGCAGCTGAGTAACTCTGTTAGCCTTTTTCCCTGTGTGTAGAGTTTTAAAAATCTGACAACCTTCTTTTATTTTATTCAGTCTCTGTCCCTGTTCATTTAAATGGGAAGCATTTCTGCTGGTAAAACATTCTCAAAAACATTGTGGGCCTCCCATGTATGTTATGGGTATCCACACCGTTAGACAAGAATATCCTCCACAGATCTTTCCTGAATAACCTTATCTCTATTTCTGGCTTCAGCTGAGATGGATGAATGGGTCCATGAGTCACACAGCTCATCTTTTTAGCAAAACATTGTGCAGCTACAACCTAGACTCTCTCTCTAAGGCATGCTTTTCCAGAAGTAAATTTCCTCATATTAGCATTCTATGACATCTGAATAGGCTGAGAAGCTTTCAAACCATCAAGTTCTGGTTCTTTTTTTGCTTAATAGTTCCCTCCTCAATTTCTCTCTTTCCTCTCTCATTTTACTATAAGAAGCAACGAGAACCCTAGTTGTACCTTCAACACTTTGCTTGGAAAGATCCTCAGCTAAATATCCAAGTTCATCACTTACACGTTCTGTTTTCCACCCAACAGTAGAATATGATTCAGCTGAGTTTTCTGTCACTATATAACAAAGGTTGCCTTTCCTCCAGTTTCCTAACATGTTTGTCATTTCCTTCTGAGATCTCACCAGAAGCACCTTTAATGTTCATATTGCTACCAACATTCTGCTCATGACAATATATGTATTCTCTAAGATGATCAAAGTTGTCTCTATGATATTCTTTATTTCCTTCTAAGCCCATACCAGAGTAGACTTTAATTTCTACATTTCTACCAAGAGTTACTTCAAGGCAATCTAGGCTTTTTCTATTACATACCTCAATATTTTTCCAGCATCTACCCATTACCTGATTCCAAGCCATTCCCACATGTTTAGATATTTTTCACAGCAGCATCCCAAATCCTGGTATCAAAATATGTACTAGTTTCATAAGTCTATCATAACAAATAACCACAACATTGTGGCAGAAACAACAGAAACTCATTATCTGATCATTCAATACCTGAAATGAAGGTATTGGCAGGATCACAGACTGAGGGCTCTAGTGGAGAATTCTTGTTTCTTCCAGCTGCTGGTTGCTCCAGGTGGCATTTGGCTGTGACACTTTCCTGTGTTTCTCTATTTTCCTTTTCTCTGTCTTATAATGACACTCATAACTGGATTTAGGGTCCACCCTAATCCAGGATGATCTCATCTTGAAATCCTTATTTACTTATATTTGCAAAGACCTTCCAAATAAGGTCACATTCTGAGGTTTTGGGTGGACATATATTTTGGGTGACACCATTCAACCCACTTCAAATATTTTTAAATAACACATCTATTTTAGGTAGATATAAACTCATTGTTATTAAAAGAATCAAGGTCAAATGTTTCTGCAACATTTATTTCTTATCTTTCCCTCTAACTATATAAAAGAAAGATCAAGGATTAAAATTTAATAACAACCAACACATAAAAATTCAGGTCTGAAAATTGAAGCTAAATAAAATAAGAGGTGAGGGGCTCTTATGATTTTTATTTTCTTTCTTTGTTGTAATAACATTTTAAATTACATTCCTAGGGGCACAGATGGAAAAATATCCTAACAATACGACAAGGCATGGTAAACACAAATGATTAAGGTATAACAGTATGACTGCTTGAGGACACTGAAACAACAAATGCCATGTGACCTATTCACACTAAGATACAACATTTTTTAAAATAACTTTTTAAAAAGCTACTACTATTTTAAGGTACTCAAAAGAATTTCAAGACAAAAGGATTTTGGGGGGGCTCTTTTCCTTGAGATAATGAAAAATTAAATGGAACTCCTTTTCACTTCCACTTCAGTGCCTATTCCATGTGAATTTAAAATGGCTATCATAACAGTGTTCAATATTATACACTCTTAAAGCTTAGTCTGGCACATGTCCATAAAATTCTTGCCTTGTTGATTGGAAATCCCTAATGGGAATTAACTATGTTGTAGTTGATTCAGGAAGAGCACAAAAAGTTAAGAGAGTAGAAGAACTTGTCCAGGAATTGATTGTTTTCATCCTCATTAGTAGTTCTAAAATACAGCAAGAGAATTGCATGGATAATAAATCATGACAGATGTTTCTCAACAATAACTGTCAGTTATAACAAGCAAAAGACACATATCTAATTTTGACCACAACAATGTATAGAATGCTAAGGTCAGAACCAGTCCTAGGGAAATGAGGAGTTTTTCTTTGATACCCGGTAAGAAGTAATGGCCTTCTTTTGCCAGCTTATGTCTATTTTACAGAATCTATCACCCTAACCCAGTCTTCTCATGCTATTTCGCAGCAATCCATGGCCACTACTATAATACACAGTCTAATAAATATTCTTCCTATTTGATTTCTATTATTATTTTTCTCTATTACAGCCTTCTCTTTTCTATCCTTGAAATAGAAAAAAAAACGTCTGTCTAAACCAAATTCAAATGTACATCAATAAAATAATTCATCACGATCAGGTGGGCTTCACCCCTGAGATGCAGGGATGATTCAAAATACACAAATCTATAAATGTAATTCACCATATAAATAAAAGCAAGAACAAAGACTATATGATCCTCTCAATAGATGCAGAAAAGGCTTTTGAAAAAATTCAGCACCCTTTTATGATAAGAACTCTTAATAATAGGGGCATAGATGGCTCATACCTCAAAATTATTAAAGCCATATATGATAAACCCATAGCCAATATCATACTGAATAGGGAAAAATTGAAAGCATTCCCCTTAAAAATGGAACCAGATAAGGTTGCCCACTATCTCCACTTCTATTCAACATAGTGCTGGAAGTCCTTGCCAGAACAATCAGACAAGAGAGAGGACCCAGGGGTGTCCAAATGGGAGCAGAAGAGATCAAACTCTCACTATTCATGGATGATATGATACTATATCTAGAAAACACCAAAGATTCAACCAAGAGACTACTGGAATTGATAAATGAATTCAGCAAAGTCTCAGGATACAAAATCAATGCACACAAATCAGTATCCTTCATATATGCCAATAATAATAGAGCTGAGAAACAAATCAAAGACACAACACCTTTCACAATAGCACCAAAGAAAATTAAATATTTAGGAACATATTTAACTAGGGAGGTGAAAGACCTATATATAGAGAACTACAAAACACTGACAAAAGAAATTGCAGAGGATGTAAACAGATGGAAAAGCCTATCATGCTCTTGGATTGGTAGAATCAACATTGTTAAAATGTCTATACTACCTAAAGTGATCTACTGAATCAATGCAGACCCTATCGAAATACCAACATCATTTTTTTCAGATCTAGAAAAAATAATTCTACACTTCGTGTGGAACCAGAGAAGACCCCATCTAGCCAAAGACATCTTAAGCCAAAAGAACAAATTGGGAGGCTGAATCTACCAGACTTCAAACTGTACTACAAGGCTATAGTAACCAAAGCAGCATGGTACTGGCACAAGAACAGAGACATAGACCGATGGAACAGGACTGAGAACCCAAATATAAAACCATCCTCATACTGTCATCTGATCTTTGACAAAGTAGACAAAAACATATGCTGGGGAAAAGAATACCTATTCAATAAATGGTGCTGGGAAAATTAAATGGCCACATGTAGAAGACTGAAACTGGATCCACACCTCTCAACTCTCAGAAAATCAACTCACGATGGATAACAGACTTAAACCTAAGACACATGAAACCATAAGAATTCTAGAAGAAAACGTTGGAAAAACTCTTATAGACATTGGCCTGGGCAAAGAATTTATGAAGAAGACCCCCAAAGCAATTACAGCAGCAACAAAAATAAATACATGGGACCTGATCAAATTAAAAAGCTCTGCACAGCCAAGGAAACTATCACTAGAGTGAACAGACAACCTACAGAATGGGAAAAAAACATTTGCATGCTACACCTCTGATAAAGGGCTGATAACCAGAGTCTATACAGAACTTAGGAAAATCAACAAGAAAAAAATAAAACAACCTCCTTAAAAAGTGGGCAAAGGACATGAACAGAAACTTTTCAAAAGAAGACAGAATAATGGCCAGCAGTCATACAAAAAAATTGCTCAACCTCTCTAATCATCAGGAAATGCAAATCAAAACCACAATGAGATATCACACTCTAGTGAGATTGGCTCATATCAAAAAGTCCCAAAACAACAAATGTTGGTGGGGATGCGGAGAGATAGGAACACTCATACACTGCTGGTGGCACTGCAAATTAGTACAACCTCTATGGAATAATATGGAGATACCTCAAAAAACTTAAAGTAGAAGTACGATTTGATCCAGCAGTCCCACTACTGGGTATTTACCCAAAGGAAAAAAAGACATTCTATAATAAAGACATCTGCACTCGAATGTTTATAGCAGCACAATTCACAATTGCAAAGATGTGGAAACAACCCAAGTCCCCATCAATACACGAGTGGGTTAATAAAATGTGGTATATGTATACCATGGAGTATTACTCAGCAATAAAAAACAACGGTGAATTAACACATCTGGTATTATCCTGGATGGAGCTAGAGCCCATTCTTCAAAGTGAAGCATCACAAGAATGGAAAAACAAGCACCACTGGTACTCACCATCAAATTGCTACTAACTAATCAATACTTATGTGCACATATGGAAATAATATTCATCAGGGGTTGGGCAGGTGGGAGGGGGGTAGAGGGGATGGGAAAACTCACACCTAATGGGTGTGGGGCACACTGTCTAGGGGATGTTTACGATTGTAGCTCTTACTTGGGCAGTGCATAGTCAATATATGTAACCAAAGCATTTGTACCCCCATAATATTCTGAAATTTAAAAAAAGTATTTCTATTGTCAATGTCCAATGACTAATTTACCTTATAAATAAGTAAATATTTGCTAATTTGATAATTTTATAAGCCAAAAGAAGTAGAGTTTTTGTTTGTTTGTTTGTTTTTATCCTGGGAAGGGACAGAAGGAAGGAATTACTAAGAGTCATACACACACCAAAAAACTTTGGGGTGTGTGACGGATATGTTCACTATCTTGATAGTGGTAATGGATTCACTGATGTAGACATGTGTCCAAACTTATCAAATTGTACACATTATTCAGTTTATTGTATATCAATTATAGCCTGATAAAATAAAAAGTGAATGTGTATTAATTAAAATTATTAAAATAGAGTAAAATTAAAAATTTGATTCCTTGGTCACATTGATAAGTCAGTCTTAGCCTTCTATGATTCTCTGCCACTTTCATGATAAATTCCATGCCTGGTCTTCAGCTCTGTCTGCCTTCTGGTTGCAAGAGATAAAAGTGTCTTTAAATGCTGTTAAGGAAGCTACTTGACTCTCAATCTTTTCTTTAAATTGCTAATTAATAGTAAATCTGGGTCCATAGGTTCTTAAGACACTGATTTATTTAGGGAGTAAGGAAGTGATTGGAGAGGAAAGGGAAGAGAGAAAAGTTAAGCAAGTATGTGGCTTTAGATAGAAACCAGAGAAACTAATTTTAGCCTGGTATCACGGGGAACTTTAAAGCATAAATTGTTCCACAGTGATAGTCCCACCTTGAGACAAGGTGTCAATTAGTTATTGGCTGCAGGCTGTCCTAGCAGATAGAAACACAACTTCCAATTCAAGGAGCCTCTGGCATACCTAAGGACAATTCTTCATCTAAGAAGACAGTTATGAGCTATTAGGAACCAATATTCATAGCAGCTGAGGAATGGCTACAAGGGCCCAGTTAAGGGCACCTGAATGGAACACCAACAGCATTCATGGCATCAGTCTTGCCATATTGTCAGCAATTTTATCATCATTTTCAAAGAACTAACTTTTGGCTCCATAGGTTATTTTTTATTGTATATATGCTTTCTATTTCATTGTTCTCTGTTGTTTTAAATTAAGATATAATTGATAAATTAAAATTATATATACTTAATAGTGTACAACATGGTGTTTTGTAATATGTATACATTGCAAAATGGTTAAATCAAGCAAACTAACATATTCTTCATTTCACATACTTATCATTTTTTTGTGGTGAGAATATTTAAGATCTATTCTCTTAGCAATTTTTAAGGATTATTCCCTGTTCTTAACTTTATTATTTCCTTATACATTTGTAAGGACTAATTTGCTGTACTTTTTCTAGCTTCTTAAGATGGATACTTCGGCTTGATTTTTCAGCCTTTTAAATATACACTTATGTTTAAAATATAAAAAGCCATATATATATACCACACACACACACACATATAT
Organism: Daubentonia madagascariensis; assembly: GCA_023783475.1. NCBI lineage: Eukaryota > Metazoa > Chordata > Mammalia > Primates > Daubentoniidae > Daubentonia > Daubentonia madagascariensis. The sequence goes on from JAKFHU010002088.1 coordinate 1,528,436, forward strand.
AATTTCCTCTAAATATCACTCCTTTTGTATTCCATAAGTTTGATATACCCTATTTTCATTATCATTTAGTTTAAAATATTTTCTACTTTTCATTGTATTTTCTTCTTTCACAATGGGTAATTTAATAATCTATTTCTTAATTTTAAAATATTTAATTTTTTTGGTATTTATTTTGGACATTTTATCTTTACCTTTTTTACTACAATTTCTAGTTTAATTCCACTATGGTCAGTGACCACATTTTATGTGATTTCAATCCTTTGAAAGTAGTTTAATTTTGCTTTATGGCCCAGCAAATGGTCAATTTTAATAAAAGTTCTGTGAGCATTTGCAAAGAATACATATTTTGCAGTGATGGGGGGAGTGTTCTATTTATGCCAATTAAGCCAAAATTTAAATTAAATTTCTATACCCTTACTGACTTTATTTTCTACATGTCTATTTCTAGAATTATTAGTGACAAAGATATCTTAAGATGTCTCCACACTTCTTTATTTGTCTATATTTCCTTTCAGTTTTATTTTTTTTTTCTTTATTCTATTGAGGCTACATTATCAAGTGCATGTATATTCAGAATTGTTTTTATCTTTCTGGTGAATTGATATTTTTATCATTATGAAATTTTCTACTGTAACTTTATTACATGTAATGTTTCTTGTATTAATATCTAACTTGTTTGATGCTAATATAGTGACATCAGCTTGCTTTAGGCTAGTTCTCGCATGATATATACTTTTCCACCCTTTTCATTTAAACCACTCTGTTTCTCTAGGATTAGGATGAATCTCTTACAAGACACATACATTTGGTTCAATGATTATTCAGTCAGACAATCCTTTTTACGTCCTCATCCATAGTTCTGATAGTTGCACAAATGCTGCTAGAATGATGTGTCGCACAGAGATGAAATTACTCTAATAACAACATTTTTTAAAACCAGTTTCCTGATAAATTCTTGTGTAAGGACATGGATAAACATGTTCTTAAAAATTCATAATTTTAAGAAACATGTTATTTAAAATATTTTAATATCAAATATTAAAAGTATTTTAATAACCTCTTCAGGAGACAAAAGCTCCATCTTGCCTCAAGATCAGAAGAGTTTCTCTAGTGGTTAGAACTTCTAACTCACAATGAGGGATTACAAACTAGCGGATAACATATTTTGGGTTTGTCACGATTGTTCCTAAAAACTTTATCAGTAGGTGTGACCATGTAATGAAGTCAGATAGCCACATCAACACAGATATGTGGTCTCAGTTATATTTCAGAGTAGTATCTATAGTCACATTTACAATGCAATGGTCAAACATTTTTGGAAACACAATCACAAGACAATTACAGAGTAAATGAAAGCACATATACCACAACAGTCCAGACAATTTTCTTGATAACTAATGGGAAATGTAGAGAGGAAAACTTGGCTTTTTTTTCAAAAGGACAGAATTTTGTTTATTTATTTATTTTCTTTGTTTTACTGGGTTGATACATCTATCCTAAAAGAATTTTTCACATTACAAATCTTTATTAAGTTCTATATTTGAGATCTGTTGCCTGTCCTCTTAATACTTTTATGTAAAATTTTTCAAAACATCCAGTAGTCCGCCTGAAGAAGGACCTTAAGTGGTACATTGAGGCAATGATGAAAGTTCAGACAACAGAATTTTTAGCAGGAACTTGATGTTGTCTGAACTCTGCTTTGTGGGAAACTAGTTTGGCAACAGCGTAGGATGAATGAAAGTGAGTTGAGACTGACGGGAGAGCAGCTGGGAGGTTGTCACAAATATCCGGGTGACATGTAATGAACATGTGAACTATAGCGGTAGGTATATAGAGGGGACAGAGGGATAGGAAAAAGAGACACTGTGGAAATAAAACCTGTGTGACTTGCAAGATTTGGCAACAGACAAATGGGAGGCAAAGGAAAAGTCAAGGGTGATGTTTCAAGCCTTAGAACAGGAAATGCAAAGGAAGATGCTATATGGAGGAAACGACGATTTTTTTCTCCACATATATTATAACAAGCACAACACTTCAGTATGTCATCCAGAGGAACATGACAAGAGGCAGGGCCATGGCTATTGGAATGAGCTGTGACGCCATGACAGCCACCCCAGGGGAACACAGGTGTAGTACAGACAAGTAAGAGAATGAAAACACAGCTGACATTTTTGAAACTTCCACGATTAGGGGTGGAACAGAGGAAGAAGAACCAGAAAAGGAGATAAGGAGCATAGGCGCACACGAGGAGAAGTAAAATCCTGTGTCTCAGAATGCATGAAAATAATTGTAAGAAGGAATGGGAATAACGCTCATCTTCCAGGAGCGATTTCAGTGGATTGATGAGATTGTGAGCCAGATTTCAGGGGATAAGGAGAAAGTGTAGAGAAGTGAAGGCTGAAAGCACAGATCTCTTATTCAATGACTTTGGCTAGAGTTTTAGAAAGTATCAGGTCAAATCAAAGTGTTTTAATTAGCTAAGGTAGACTTGAGTGTATTTGTAAGTATTAAAAAACCCAGAATCTTCAACAAATGATGCTAGAACAATTGGATATCCACATGCAAAAAAAAAAAAAAAAAAAAAAGAATCTAAACATTGACCTTACATTTGTCACAAAAATTAACTCAAAATGGGTTGTAAACCTAAACGTTAAATGCAAAACTGTGAAACCCCTAGAAAATAACATAGGAAAAACTTGAAAATTTAGGTGACCTTGCATTTGGTGATGATTTTTTAAGCTACAAAACCAGATGCACAATCTATGAAAAAACTACTCGATAAGTTAGATTTTATTAACATTAAAGGCTTCTGCTCTGCAAAAGATGTTGCCAAGAGAATGGGATGAGTCACCGACTGGGAGAAAGCATTTTGAAAAGACACATTTAATAAAGGGCTGTTATCCAAAATATACAAAGAGCTCTTAAAATTCAACAACAAGAAAATAATTACATTAAAAAATGGGCAAAAGACCTGAACAGACACCTCATCAAAGAAGATAGGCAGATGGCAAACGAACGCACTAAAAGATGCCCAACATCGTATGTCATTAGGGAATTGCAAATAAAATCACGAGATAACACTGCACACCTATTAGAACGGTTGAAATCCGAAGCACTGACAACACTAAATGCTATCGAATAAGTGGAGCCACAAAAACTCACAATCTTTGTTGGTGGGAATGAAAAATGGCCACTTCAGAAGACCGTTTAGCAGTTTCTTACAAAACTAAACATATCCTTACCATACAAGCCAACAATTGCACTTCTTGGTAATTATCTAAATGAGTCAAAAACTTACATCCACACAAAAACCTGCCCAAGGAGGATTATAGCAGTTTTATTCATAATTGCCAAAACTCAGAAGCCACAGAGATGTCCTTTAGCAGAAGAATGGATAAATAAACTGTGGCTCATCCAGACAATGGAATATTATTAAGCAATAAAAAGAAAAGAGCTATCAAGCTAAGAAAAGACATAGGGAAATCTCAAATACATATTACTAAGTGAAAAAAGCCAATCTGAAAAGGCTACATACTATATGATTCCAACTATATGACATTCTCAAAAAGTCAACACCGTGGAGACAGTGAAAAGATCAGTGGTTGACAGGGGTTAGGAGGTGGGAGCGAAGGATGAATAAGTGGAGCACAGAGGATTTTTAGGGCAGTTAAACTATTCTGTATGATACTATAATGGTTGATACGTAGCATTATAAATTTGTCAAACCTATAGAATGTATAACACCAAGAGCTAACCCTAATGTAAACTATGGACTTTGGGTGATGATGTGTCACTGTAGGTCTATCCACTGTAACAAATGTACCACTCTGATGCATGATGTTGATAGTATGTATAGGTTGTGCATGTGTAGGGGGAGGGGATATTTGGGAACTCTGTATTTTTTGCTCAATTTTGCTGTTGAGTGTAAAATTGCTCTAAATGTAAATTCTATTAAAAAAAGAACTAGAAAAAAAAGGAAGGCAGACAGAAACAGGACATTAGAAAAATACAAGGAAGAAGATTTATAATTGATAGAACAAGAGATAAAGTGCTTATGTGAAAAAAAGTAGAATAAGGGTTGACACATGGTAGATACCAAAAGATAGCACTTGAAAAATCTGATATATATCCACATACTAAGCACTACCATAAATAAAATATTCAACTACTTTTACTGGAGCTAACAAAAAATGTGTAAGATACAGTTTCTCCCACAAGAACTTAAAATCCAGTTGATTTAGGCAGAAATATCTGAAAAGTTCTATAACAATACTTGTGTTAAAAATAATTTTAAGATATGCATATGTCTTGTCATAAAACACCCAAATAAAGCATATGGCAATTAGTAACTATAAAACTTAACTTTAGCAATTTTTTAGGCACTTATCCCAAATAACTAACTCCTCAACTCCTCCCACCCCATTTCCTAGTATACCTTAATGCTGAGGTACCCAACCCCTGGGGCTGCGGACCAGTGCTCCTGGGTAGCCTGCTGGCGGCTGGGCCAGTGGGGCGGGAGGTGGGTGGTGGCTGAGGGAGTGGGGCTTGGTCTGTGTTTGCTGCTGTTTCCCATCTCTCGCATCACTGTGTGGGCTCCACCTCCTGCTAGATCAGCTAGACTGCACATGCCAGAGATCTAGGTTGCTTGCTCCTTGTGAGAATCTGGTGCCTGATGATCTGGGGTGGAGCTGGGGTGAAGCTGGGGGTGGAGCTGGGGCGGTGGTGCTGGCGCTGGGGAGCAGCCGCAAGTGCAGATTGTCATTGGCAGAGAAGTTTGACTGCACAATGAATGTGGTGCCCTTGGATCATCCCGGTACCATCATCCTCCGTGGAAGGATTGTCTTCCATGAAGCTGGTCCCTGGTGCCAAAAAGGTTGGGGACCGCTGGCTTAATATATGAAGCAAGGAAAAACTAATCAAGCCAAAACTTGAACCTAAATGGACTTTGTGTTTCACTGTCACAAAATGTTTTTTTTTTTATTTTTGCCACACTAGAATAAGCATTAAAATTACCTGATTTTTAGATGGATTTTTTACCTTATAAAACATATACTCAAGTTCAAAGATTGGATTTATAATACAAAAGTTATGGGAAGCAGAGAGACCAATGTTATAAAAGATAGCAACATTATCAAAATAATCTTTTGTTGAGGAAAGTTTTAGAAATCTTTATCACAGGATTTAGCCATTTAGGATTAAAAATCAGAACTGTTATTGTGGGTATGTAATATGCACTGTGATAAAAAGTATCAAGTTTGAAATCAATGAGCTAATCACATCCTCCAGGGATCATCCTCCAGTTTTTTAGAAACCATTCAACTGGGATTCAATAGTCACATACTTTCAACTATGTTTAAAATGTGGGCAACTGTAGGTGAAATAATAACAGCTTGTATTTGCATAAAATTTATAATATACAAACTACTTTCATAAATGCTTTCTTATATTCTTAATTCTGAGTAAAAATGTTTGCCTTTTGTCCAGTCCTTTTTCCTGTTTTCTGCTCCCTCCTACTCCCCCTATTTCCCACTTATTCGCTCTCTCTCTCTTTCTCAGACACACACGCACACACGCACACTCACACACACATTTACAGAGACAGACATACATACAATACACAAACACACAGTCTGACAGAGTTATTTTTATATCTATGATTCTAAAATAGCTTCCTCACGTGTGATTTTCTCTCTGGTTGTTTTTGAGGATAATTGCATTATTTATAATTGTGATGTGTTTGTTTAGGTAGGGCAAACCAGAGTCCTAGTCTGCTTTCTGGAGGACTTCAGTTTAAAAAAGAAAAAATATGTCTGTTGTGTTTACTCATGTATCTATAAATAATTCAACTAGCATTTATTAGGTACATATGGTAACCCTAGCACTGCACATTTTCTCCATTTGGGCAAAGAAAGGAGAGTGATGGACGGACTTTGACATCAAAAATTTCATAATCTAAGTCTATAAAGCAGAATTATTACTATACTGAACCAAAGAAAACACTTATTGATTGATATTTTGCTTCACCAATTACTGTCCAGTGGAAAATAAAAATGCATATATGAAACACTTTTATAATGCCATAGAATAATGTGTGCATAAACAAACACTTAACATTTTTATAGGTTTCTTTACATTATGGTAAAATTCTTAACCATAGGAATGATTTAATGAGAAGTTTCATAAAATATTTTTAAAGCTATTTGTTATTCGTGAACTTATTGATTACTAGTGACTGTGGCTAATGAATGTAAAAGGGGCATTTAAGTAACAATGGAAACAATAGCAGCAGCAGCAGCAAAAGCAAAAGCAATAGAAATAATAATTAATGAAATGTATTAGGTGCTAGAAAGGCACAATGCATGTAGTCTCACATTTAGAAAAAAGTCAAAAAAACATAATTAGAATTAATAGTTTTGCTTTTAATTTTTTTGTGATTTATTAGTAAATCGTATTACATATAAACAACTAAGGCTATAAAGAGAGAGAGATAATTAGTGAAATGACTGATAGATGACAGACTATAGATAGATATGGATATATGCACACAGATAAATAGATAATAATTTGTAAAAGTAATTCTGGGAGAAAAAATTCATAAAGCATGATCAGAGATGTTTCAAATTTAAATACATAATGGATAGGTTTATTACATTAGTCAATTCTTGACTTAACTTTACATCATATGAATTCATCTTGCAGCCATGATGAAGAAACAGGGAACAGATTTACCCTCAGACTTAAATAAGTAAAAAACTGGATAAAATTTATAAAACAATGACTTTTAGACATTGTATAACAGGCAGCATAGGGCAGCCAGAGAGAAAGATATATTACATAGAGAGGCATGATGATAGGGATGACAAAAAACTTCTCAATGGAAACAACACAAGTCAGAACACGAGGTAGCAACATCTTTAAAAGTCAACCTAGAATTTTATACCTAATAAAAATATCTTTCAACAATGAGGGTTAAAGACTTTTTCAGACTTTTAAAAGCTAAAATTTTCAGCACCAGCAGACCAGAACTACAAGAAATGTTAAAAAAAAAATTTCAGACAGATGGAAAATTATATCGGGGGAATATCTGGATACAATCAAAGATATAAAGAGTATATGAAATAGTACATATGTAGATAAACATAGAAGACATTTTTCTTGTTTGTAAAATGTCTTTAAATGATAATTGGCAGTTTAATACAAACATAATATATTACAGAGTTTATAACACACTTAGAAGTAAAATGTATGACAACAATAGGAGAACGTTTTGAAGAAGGAATAGAATGTAGATTGTAAGGTTTTTATACTTTATGTGAAGTTGCATAATATTATTTGAAGGGAGATGTTCATAAGTTAAATATGTATACTATAAATCCTAAGTTAATAACTAAAAAACAAAACTAAGCAACAAGAACAAAAAGTGAGTAACACAAGACAGGGTGGAATTATAAAAAATGCTCAATCCAAAAGTAGCCAAAGAAAAAAGAAAAGGAAAACAAAAACAATTGAAGCAAATAGAAAACAAAATGAAATATGGTTGATTTAAAACTATGTCAATAATCACATTAAATGTAAATGCTCTAAACACCCCAACTAAAAGTAGAAATCATTAAATTAGGAAAAACAAAAGGAAAACCCAAATACATACTGTCTACAGAAACCAATGTTAAAAATAAAGGCACACATATGTGTAAAATAAAAGGAAAGAACACAAATACTATGCTAACACTAATAAAAAGAAAATGGGATTGACCGTATTAATATCATAGCAAAGAATATTTTCAAAACAAAGAATATTACCAGGTATAAACAGAGTTATCTCATAATGATAAAGGGGTAAATTTATCAAAAGGCCATATAGTTTCAAATGTTTATGTACCCAATAATAAAGTTTCAAACCAAATAAAGCAAATCTGATAGAACTAAAAGGAGAAAAAGACAAATACACAATTATAATTTAAAGTGTGTTTAAAGTTAATGGAAGGAATAAGATATACTATAATTATAGTTGTAAATTTGTCTTTTTCCTCTTTAAAATTTTAATACCTCTCTCTCAATAATTGATGAAGCAAGTTGATAAAAATTCAATAACTATATAAAAATCTTCAACAACATCATCAGTCAACTTCACATAACTGACATTTATAGAATACTCCACCCCCAAAATAGTAGAATGTACATTCTTTTCAAGTGCATACAGAATATTTATTTTTATCCATCATATTCTAGCCTATAATATATATGTTCATAAATTTAAAAGAATTAAAGTCATACAAAGTGTGATCTGTCACCACAGGGAATGAAACTGAAAAACCAGCAACAGAATGTTGTCTAGAAATCCTCAAGTATTTGAAAACTAAACACACTTCTCAGACATCTGAGTAACCCATGGGACAAAAAAGACATCGCAAGAGAAATTAGAAAGTTTTTTTCTTAAATGAATGACAATGAAAATACAATATCCTAAAATTTGTGGAATGGAACTGAAGCAAGAAATGTATGGCATTAAACAGTCATATTAGAAAAGAAGAAAGTTATCATTTAAATTATCAAAGCTTCAACCCCCAAAGCAATCACAGCAGCAACAAAAATAAATACATGGGACCTGATCAAATTGAAAAGCTTCTGCACAGCCAAGGAAACTATCACTAGAGTGAACAGACAACCTACAGAATGGGAGAAAATATTTGCACGCTACACCTCTGATAAAGGGCTTATAACCAGAATCTATACAGAACTTAGGAAAATCAACAAGAAAAAATCAAACAACCCTATTAAAAAATGGGCAAAGGACATGAACAAAAACTTTTCCAAAGAAGACAGAATGATGGCCAGTAAACATATAAAAAAGTGCTCAACTTCTCTAATCATCAGGGAAATGCAAATCAAAACCACAATGAGATATCACTTAACTCCAGTGAGATTGGCTCATATCAAAAAATCCCCAAATAACAAATGTTGGCGGGGATGTGGACAGGTAGGAACACTCATACACTGCTGGTGGGACTGCAAATTAGTACAACCTCTATGGAAAAGAATATGGAGATACCTCAAAGAATTAAAAGTAGAATTACCATTTGACCCAGCAATCCCACTACTGGGTATTTATCCAAAAGAAAAAAAGACATTTTATAATAAAGACATCTGCTCTCGAATGTTCATAGCAGCACAATTCACAATTGCAAAGTTGTGGAAACAACCCAGGTGCCCATCAATACACGAGTGGATCAATAAAATGTGGTATATGTATACCATGGAGTATTACTCAGCAATAAGGAACAACAGTGAATTAACACATCTGGTATTATCCTGGTTGGAGCTAGAACCCATTCTTCGAAGCGAAGTGTCACAGGATTGGAAAAACAAGCATCACTGGTACTCACCATCAAACTGGTACTAACTGATGAACACTTACATCACACAGGGCAATAACATTCATCTGAAGGCGGGTGGGTGGGAGGGGGTGGAGGGGATGGGAAAACTCTCACTGAATGGATGTGGGGAGCACAGTTTGGGAGACAACCACGATTGTGGCTCTGACACGGGCAGAACAGGGGCAATGTGTATGGCCAAAGTGTTGTACCCCCATGATATTCTGAAATTAAAAAAAATAAATTTAAAAAAAAAATTATCAAAGCTTCAACCCTTAGAAACTAAAAAAGGAAGAGCAAATTGGACCTGAAGTAACAAAAAAGGGGAATAATAAACATTAGAGTAGAAAGCAATGAAACAGAAAAACAATTGTGAAAATAAATTAAACCACTGGTTCTTTGAGATGTAAATATAAAGGCACAAATACGTTTAAAGTAAAAGGAAGGAACAAGATATACTATGTCGGCACTAATAAAAAGAAAACAGGAGTGACTATATTAATATTACACAAACTAGCTTTCAGACCAAAGAATATTACCTCTAGACAGACTAATCAAGAAAAAAGGAGAGAAGATACAAATTACTGTTAATAATAACAGGAATGAAAGAGGTGATATTATTACAGATTCTCAGATACATACAACTTTCTTACCAAGTAGCCACATCATACAAATCTGGTTTTGCAACTCAAGTTGAACTTTTGACCAGAAAGGGAAATCTAGTGGAAAAAAGTGGCAAGAAACTGAATGGGTACTGTGTCTGTGAAGATATAAAAGAAAGCAGCCAAATAATTTTTTCTTTCTTCTTCTCTTCCATTTTTAAACGATAGCAATAAATTGTGATACAGGGTTGTTGAGAGAAGAGACATTAGTTTTTCTGACTCACTGTCTTTTATGTAATCCTACTCACTGATAAATATCTGAACAGAGTGAACCAGAACATTCTATGTAAATTCACATTTTTTCATGGATCCAATCCTGCATGAGCTCCAATACTAGACTAGACTAATTCCTGCTGGTGCCTCGTTTCAGCCAATAAGTACTGCCAAAGACCTCAAAAAGATAACTAACTCTGCCTGTTCTGGACCAAATTGTCCCACACATTGTCACTGTGGAAAGGATCTCTGTTTTCAGATAGTGAAAAAGGCACATAAGTTTCTGTACCCATATTAATTCGGCACTACAGGATTTTTTTTCATCTGAGATGTTGCAAAAAACATATTTTCTGTTCTTAATAAATGTCAAATACTTTTGTGACTTTAAAAAATGCATTCCTCTAACATGCTGAAATTTTAAATAAATCAAAGTAAAGTTTGTATGTGAGATTACAAAGTAATTGAATCTAAGAAAACATGGCAAAAACATTCCCTTGGATCACTTATATAACAACAGCACATATTTACTAAGTACTTACTACATTACTAAAGTTAAAACACTTTACATGTAATATTTTATTTAATCTTTAAACAATAACCACTTGAGGAAGTTATTATTCTCATTTTGCTTGTAAGAAATCTGAGGTTTGGAGTTAAGCTACTTGCCCATAGTTGCACAGCAAATAAGTGATGGAGCTGGGATACTAATCCAGGCTGGTCTAGCTCCAAAGGCATGATCCTTAACCACCAGACTCTACTGCGTCTTAGGAAGACGCCTAATCCAAGTACATTGAGCATTACAAGTACAAATACAAAGACAAATTAGCATGACTGAGGACACACAAGGCTTTGAATGATTGCAAATAAAATGGTCCCAACCAATGAACAACTTATATGTTTTTTTCTATCACTGCAGATTAATAATCAGCATTCAAAGTAAGTTGTATACATTTGATTTATAAAAATGATGTTGTATAAGAGTCTTAGTGTTCTACTATATTGTTTTTTTACTACTTAAGCATTATTCACCATATGATTTCTTCTCTATAAACGTTTCTATTAAATTTTCTAAAAGACCACCTAATTTATTCACCTAGAAGTTTAACATCACTTCAGATTTCATAAAAGTTTGTAGATAATTTATATAGAAATTTTGGGTGGCAACACCCCACTCTTTTCTGTGTCAAAATTTAACATCCTGTTTCCCAGATTTCTTTTTGCATTGATTCTGTCTTTTTAAAGTATTTCTCTCTTTGTGTATGTGTGTGAGAGTGTGTGTGTTTGTGTATTTTAGAGATTCTATGTTTAATACAAACAACCCAGCAAGGAACTCTTTTTTAAAACTCTGTTCCATTCTAATGATAAGTACAAGTGATTTATTTATTTTACTATGATCACATTGGATATGAAAGAAATAGTATTATTGCATCTAAAAGTATTTCTGTTTGGCTGCACTTAAAAGGAATCTATGGGCTGTAAGCAAATAGGTGTTTCTTTATCTCAGGGAGCTGGGGAGCTGTGCGATGTGGGCGCAGTGGTGCACCTGTAGTCCCAGCTACTTGGGAGCCTGAGGCAGGAGAATCGCTAGACCCCAGGAGTTCAAGACCAGCCTGGGCAAAATAATGAGACCCTGTCTCAATAATCAAACAAACAAACAAACAAACAAAAAAGAAGTCTGTGGGTTGGCAGGAAATGATGCTCAACAGTGCCATTGAGAAAATAAGCTGCTTCTAGCTTGCTGCTCTCCATCTTTAGCACCAACTTCTGCATCTCCAAGAATTGTATTTGTTCTAGGCAAAAAGGAGTAAGCTTTAGAAACAGCATAAAGTGCTTCCATCTTATTGTCCAAAAATAAATGTTACAGACATGGCCATACCAAGCTGCAATGAACACTGAGATACGTAGTTTTGATTTTGTTTTGCTTAGCTTGCCAGCCTTCAAGGAGAGGAAAGCAAGAAGGTAGAAGAAATGGATGTTGAATAAACAAATCTGTATCATTTTCTTGTTTTTAATAGCAGTATAATTGCAGATAGTTGAGATAAAGTACTATCCCAGCTGCATAAGAAGTCTCACCTGTTGAAGTTTTTCTGATAGTAGCCACTATGATTGAAATGCTAGTTTCTATCAAAGTGACTTCATAAAAGGATTTAAAATGTGAACACCAATAACAAATTAGCTATTCTTGGCACTATTACTATACTCTGATTAGTTACTTAACTTGAGGCAGAAAAAAAATGTTATTTGTTCATCACTCACCTGATTTCACACTTAATTATACATGCATCTGTGTATCTATATATTACTTGCATAATTTTTGGATATATTTTTAAATCATCCTTAGGTCTTTCAAAGATTCAGTATTGTCTGCATACATTTTCCAAGGAAATTTTTTCTGAAATATTTAAAATGTCATTGCTCCTGTAAAATAGTTTTAACAGAACTAAAATGCTAGATTGTCTGTGTTTATTTTGTACATAACTTATCTCTGAAAACTTTCACAGTAACTGGCACATAATAAGTTATAAATATATCTTAACAATTGAAGTATAGCATTCAACATCCTCCATGATCTCTTTATTATCCCATTATTTCCCTTAAATATTCATACTAGTTTTGATTATTGGTCATGAACAAAAGAAGACACTGGCAGACTGAGTCTTAGGGCACTCCAATTTTATAAGTCTGGAAAATAAGAAAATATAAAAGGAAAATGAGGAGAAATGACTAGAAGACTACAAGAAATTAATTGTCTGGAAGGCAAGTAAAGAAAATGCTTCAAAAGAAAAAGCGATCAAACTACACTAAACGTTACTGACAGATCAAATAAGATCATGAATGAAATTGACTGTTGGGCTTAGCATCATATATGTCATTGGTGAATCTGATAAGAGCTTTTCCAGTGAAATGGTTGGGATGAAAGCCTGTGTGCAGCAGAGACTGAAAGGAAGAATATTGGAGGGTGTGAATGTTAAAAACTCAATGAATTTTGCTGTAAAAAGGAACAGATTACTGGGATGGTGCCTGGAGAGGAATGTGGCCTCCAGGAGGATGAAGGACCATCTATTTTTGCTGGGACAGAGGGGTTTCCTGGGCTGTGGGACTTTCAGTGAGGTTGACACTTGGTCATAGATTATTCACACTTTGATGGAAATAAGATAATAGAAGGGGAAATTATTGTTGCTGGAATGATAACCCTGAGAAAGGTCAAGTAAATAATATTTGGTACACAGTGAACATCAGGCACAGTTAAAACAGGAAGGAAGGCAATATAATTATGGTTGTAGATGTAGTTACATTGGTGGGAACATGGAATCTCCCTTCTGATGGCTTCTGTATTCACAATGGCCTGGGACATAAGGGCGTCAGAGGAGAGTAAGGGAAGGGTATAGTTGAGGAGAGAGGAAAAGAAAATAGTAGTTTAAGAGAATAGGAGAGTAAACAGAAAAAGAAAACGCAGCATGACTGTGGGACAACATTAAGAACCTCTTGATAGAAATCATAATTTAAAAGTGAGTGTTTCATTTTATTCATTTGTTTATTTTCCGTCTCGTCCACTCAAATGCACACACCATTGAAGAATAGACTTTTATTTGTGTGTTTTTCTTACTGTTAAACCTTGGTGCCTAAAAGAGTGTGTGGCATAGTAGGGACTCAAATATTTGTTAATACCTTTTCTGATATAAGTAATTTTTCATTTTATAACCTTAACTCCCAATAATCCATACTCCTGTACAATATTCAGGCAGCTTTATTCATTTAAAACTATGAAATGTAAAGAATAAATGTCTGACCAATTAAAACCCTTACATATCACCTACACTACCTCATGTACGTATCCTGGGTTGGCACTGCAGGATCCTTTGTTTTTATTGTTTTAAGTCCAATCATTCTGGAAAGAAATTTTGTAATATTTCTCCAGGTAATTAATTTTTTGGTAGGTCATTTTAGTATACTTGTTAACTCCTTAATGATTACTTAATTTACATATTGGCATAAGTAATGATTTTGACTGGAATAGTGGTGTCGTTTGTGATGGAGCAATAAGTAGTTCTCAGCCCTTGCTCCTGTTGGAATTATCTAGGATGCTTTAAAAAATATGAATTCCAAGGCCTCACCCCATACCAATTAAGCCAGACTCTTGGGGCTTGAGATCAAATATCACCATATTTTAAGAGTGCTCTAATGTGCAGCTAAAGCTAACAATTCTCATAATTACTATTGTTGTATTCCCTTTGTCAAATGGAAGTGTTATATTTTATGTATTTAACTGGTTGTAGGAAATAGAATTTTAAAATGGAAAATTAATTTACTCTCTCTATAGACCCTAGATGAATCACCTGCCCTAAGATAAGTCAAATTTTAATGCATTAAACTAATCCCTTAAAAGTTGCTCCATTGCCTGGTAAATAAATATGGAGCAGTCATTGTCAGGCATCTATAAACAATGTTACTCTGCCTAAAGAGCTACCACTGGTGAGGTTCACCCTTTCCCTAGTATAAAAGACCCTGCTGACATTTTGGAGCCCAAACTTCCAGGATACAGTCTCAATTTTCTCTAATCTCTTTGTATTAGCATCCTAACTGTAAGAATGTGTAACGTTAGTGTTGTGCTAAAACCCTCCATTCTTTCTTTAAAGATGAGAGCTTCAGATCCAGTGGGTGCTAGCAATCAAAATATACACAATTAAGTTTCTATGTGGCATGAATTATGGCCTTGCAATGCTGCAGTCTGTAAGGCAGAATGGTTGGGTTTGATATAGATGGAGGATTAAACACTTCAGCCCGCATTTTTTGCAAGTACTTTAAAAACAATGTGCTTTTGCTTACTAGTTCTTTGAAAGATCTATTCTCCTAGGTTAAACTGGGAGTTCCTCACAGAAGCCTTCTACTTCTTTAGTTTTGTACTCCCCCAACTCCTAATACAAATGGAAAAAACAAATGAGATTTTGATCCAGAATGGAAGTGTGGGTGTGAGACTATCTGATAGAATTTATTTTTTACAAACTTCTATATGTATGGGCACTCCATGATGAAAACCATCTCAAATTAATATTGAGCATTATATTAAATTCTAGGCTAGTAACAATCCACCTGCTTTTAAGTCCAGGTCATGAAATGTTAATTGATCATGGTACCATTAGTACTGAATTTTTGTTTTCTCAGTGCAGAACTTCAGAAAACTAGTCACTGCTATTTGATTGAAATTAGCAGGTGAGATTAATCCAATTTGCTATCTCAATATCAGAGAAATTTATGTAAATGATCAGATACAATAAAAGGATATTCATTATCATCATATGTAATTAATATTCTCCTGACATTCTAGCTAATGCAATACAAGAATAAGAAAGAAGAGGTAAGAAAGAAGGATTTAAAATAAGTGTTTTTGGAATAAGATTGAATTGTCTAAAAATAAAAGAGAATCCAGTTAAAAATTTTGGAATATACAAGCAAATATTATAGAGGTTAGATATGATTATCTGTCTTTCTACACACACGTGTGTATGTGCACATATAAGAGATTTCCTACATACTAGAAAGAATCAGTAAGAAAATATAATAAAAAAGATACCATTCCACAAAAGCAAACACATATAAATATCTAGAGTTAAATTTAATAAGTATAGAGAAACTATGTAAAGAAAGCAATACAACTCTTACAAGAAAGCTAAAATAACACTTGAGTAAAAATATAGAACTAGCATAGTCTGTGTGGAAATCAATAGTATTATTAATATAAACCGACCTCCAAAATTTACCTATAGATATAATTCAATTCCAAACAAAATCCTCATAATATTGAGATAACAAGAAAGTATTTCCAAATATTACCTGGAAAAAATGCACCAGATCAGAGAATACAATTTTTGAAAAGAATAATGAAGGAATATTTGTCTTACTAAATAAAATAAAAAATTATATATTGTGGATTATTAAACTGTGAGGTAAAGGGATAGACATTGGAGCCATAGGACAGAATGCAACATCAGAGATAGGACCGAGTAAGTACACATATTCTCAGTAGTCAAAAGGATGCTTTCAAAGCCTAATCAGAGCATATCACTGTTCTTCTCAGAACCTTCTCATGCCTTCCTAAATCACTCTCAGTAAATGCCAAAGTCATCACAATGCCCTCACTGCCACACATGACCTGACCCCTTTTCTGCATATCCTGTCCACTCATTGCTCCAACTGAGAATGCTTCTGCCTCAAGGCCTTTGCTCTTGATCTACCAAAACTGCTCTTCTCCCAGGAAATCACATGGACAACTCCTCCACTTTATTCTTTGCTCAAAAGTCACCACAAGAGTGTGGGTCTGCCTATTCAACTTTTTTTTTTTTTTTTTTTTTTGGAGACAGAATCTCACTCTGTTGCCTGGGCTAAAGTGCAGTGGTGTCATCATAACTCACGGCAACCTCAGACTCCTGGGCTCAAGTGAGCAGCTCGGACAAGAGGCATGAACCCCATGCCCGGATAATATATTTTTTTTTTTTTGGTAGAAACAGGGTCTCCCTATGTTGCTCAGGCTGGTCTTGAACGTCTGACCTCAAGTGATCCTCCCACTTTAGCCTCCAAAAGTGCTACGATTACAGGCATGAGCCACCGCTTCCAGTCTCCCTTACTTGACTCTTCTAAGGTAATACTCTGTATCCATCTCCCTTATTCTGCTTTATTTTTTTTACTGACTGAAATACATATTTATTTGTATGTTGTTTGTCTCTGCTCACTAGAATGCAAGCTCCATGAGACAGGAAACTTGTCTTTTTTTCTCACTGTTCTATGCCAACATACAAAATCATGCTGTAGTATACTAAGTCCTCAATCCTTATTTATGGAATAAATAAATGAATGAAAAATGAATGAGCTGAAACAACTGACCTACTTTAAAAAGCAAATCAGCTCCCTACATTATAACTTAATCTAAACTAAATTCCAGATAAGCCAAAATTTTTAATAAAGAAGAAGTGAAGACTTGGGAGGTAAGTAATTAATATTCATATAATATTGGACATAATAGAGTCCTTTATAGAAGAGATCAAAAGTAGAAACAATAAAGAAAAAATTCATAATATCAGTCATTTAAAATTTTAATCTGATCCTCAGAAGATAATAAGCAAAATATGGAGACAAATCAAGCAATAAACCTATAAAGAACTATGAGTTTAACTGTTGTATTACTATTCTAAATTGTTTAAAAAACTCTTAAGATTTATAAGAAATAAATGAATACTAAAATAGAAATCATGTGTAAAGTACATTAACAGATAATTTGTAAGAGGATAAAAATATCAATAAATATATTACAAAGTTTATTTTCATTGATAATAAAAATATTAATTAAAATAAAGCAATGTCATTTCTAACTACCAGAGATTTCAAAAAAATCAGAAAACATAAATTACTCAAAAAACTAAGAAACAAATAATCACCCGGTGGGAGTATAAATTGATCCAACATTCCTAGATGTCAGTTTCTCCAAAAGTATTAAAATATTTTTGTACCGTTAGTCCAGCAACACCATGTCTGGAAAAGCACCGGTTGAGGGCTGCCGCCTCACCAGTCAGTCTCCTAGTGGCCCTGAGGGGTTCTAGGGTAGCCTCAAGAAGAATCCAGCTGTTCTACAAATACAGAGCTTTATTATGGTAGTGCCCCACTAGCATTCATAAAAAGTATTTCCTAAAACTGATAAACAGCTACACACCCTCATCAAGGAATAACCTTGGTTTTGTTTTAACTGTGATTCATGTCTTCATGCTTCCATTATATGCATCTCTAAACCTAAAAAGTGATCATCCTTGGGTGATGGAATTAGGGGTGATTTTTATATTTCCTCTTATTTATATGTATTTATATATATTCCTTTTTTTCCATTTTCTATACCAAATGTGTATTTGACTTGCAATAAGAATAAGATTAGAAGGTATAAAGCCATTTCAAAAACAATGCAAAAATGTAATACTTAACTTGGAACCAAAGGAAGGAAGTATCATTTCAATATTAACCTCCTCATCACAAAGACCTCTCTTACTTTGTATTATGTAGAGAGGAAGAACAGAACAAAGATGATGGAATGAGTTTATGGATGATGCAAGTAGGGCTTGAGCTGTAACAATAGGGACAAGAAAGGATGATGAGAAGTTCATTTAGCAAACAAATTAGTAAAATAATTTTATCTATTATTTGCTTATATTCTTGACTGCCTCTGACAAGTGACCCATTCTTTCTTGATATGGTTAATTTTGTTTCTTATTTTTCCTCTTGCCTTCTGCTAGCATGTACTATTCTCCAACCATTATTTTTTGTAATGAATGACCTAACAGTATTAGTATTATATGCCCCTCAACCCCAGCCCTTTTTGTACCGTGGGAAACAGGGACTCATGGTGAGGAAAAGTATAAAGGAATTTTCCTTATGCAAGAAAAAAGAACCAGGAACACTAGACCAAGGATGAAAAGAAGAATTAAAAGTGGAAACTGTGATTTAGAGTGATCTAGATTATAATTAAAGACGTACTGCTATAGTGAGATGGAAATTTGACAAACCAGTGAATAACTGAATACTAAAAAAATACATATTTTTTTTACTCTTCTAAGGCCACTATCAAAAAAATACCATTAGAAAATGTCATAAGAAGTGTGTGCTGTCTGCAGGGAACCAGAAGAGGGGAGGACCAGGCAGGCATACACTTTTCAACTATTTCCTCTGTAGTCTCCTGCATCACAATAGCAGCCTCTGCTTTGCATGATCTCTTCCTTGGCTACCAGAAGAGCAGGAACCATGTTCCCAAGGCTAACAGAGACAGAAACAGGGGTCTAGCAAGTCAAAGAGGAATTCTAAATAACAGTACATATTTTTTCCATCATAAAAGTAGTACACATTTTCTTATTCATTCATTTATTGATGGGCACTTAGGTTAGTTCCGTATCTTGGCTATTGTGAGCAATGCTGCAATGAATATGCGAGTGCAGATATCTCTTTGATTTACTGATTTCATATTCTTTGGATATATCCCTAGTATGTATTCCAATACTGAAATGTCACTATTCTATTTTGTATATATGTGGTATATATACAAAATGAAATACTATTCAGTCTTTAAAAAGAAGAAAATCCTGTCATTTTCAACAACATGGGTAAGTCTGAAGGACATTATATTAAGTGAAATAAGCCAGGCACAGAAAGACAAATACCACATGATCTCACTTATATATGCAATGTAAAAAAGGCAAACTCATAGAAACAGAATAAAATGGGGGTTACCACAAGCTGGGGGATGGGAGATTGGGAATATGTTAGTCAAAGTACACAAAATTTCAATCAGACATGAGGAATAAGTTTAAAAGATCTATTATACATCTTGGTGACTAGAGTTACTAACAATATATTGCATATTTGAAAATTGCCAAGAGAATAGACATTAAGTGTTACCACAAATAAATGGTAAGCATGTGAGGTAACGTATATGTTAAATAGCTTGATTTAGCCATTCTACAGTGTATACATGCATTGAAACATCATGTTGTACACCATAAATATATATACTTTTTGTCAATTGAAATTAATTAATTGGCAAAAAAATGTTAAAAAAAGTGATACATGTTTATAGTGGAGCATTTGGAAATATATAATTAAGAAGAAAAGAAATATACTTGGAATCTTAATATCCATAGAAAACTATTATTAACATTTTAGTACAATTTCTATTTTCTTTTCCTACAAGCACAGACCCATATTACACAATTGGGATATGATCACTGTAGAGTAGTATATCTAACATTTTTCACTTAATATTTTTATATTAGCATTTTGATTAAATTCTTGATGGAGGCCTGGTCAAATTTAGCTATTACTCCCTTTCAGGGATAAATATTGGTTTAATATTTCTTTTCTTTTAAAATATAACTGAAAGAAAAATTCCAGGAGACCAAAAGTCAGAGACCAGTAAAATTACGTATGAAATACTCTGAATCTCTTGATTACATATAAAACACTTTGCCACAGACGAAATTCTTAGCTAACCCAAATACTCTTCAAACACTAGAACTATAGGAATTTGTCTTCAGCCCACAGACAAGACCCTTCAAGGACAACCAGGCCAATGGTCAAGTTTTATTACCTTCCATACAGAAGAAATTGTGGGTCATGTGACATCCATTAATAATTTTTATTTAAGTTTTTAGGATACAAAGGAACAAGTTTTTAACTCAATTTACTTATACAGACATAAAAATGAAAAGAGTAAGCAAGGAAGATTATTTTTTAAAAGGAGCATTAGGCAGGTGTTGTAAATTCTCCTTCATCATCTCCACTATGTGCACTGTCTTTATTAGAAGGGGTGAAGAAACTTTACACTCATTGCTTAAGGAGAATACAAAAATTGATAGTTTATTAATTATTTCTGATTCTCATATAAAGAAACAAAACATTGCATGGTGTTGTCAGGTGGCATCTCATTATGAAATCCTTGAATATACATTGGCCATGAATATGTGATGTTTTGTCATGCAGATGGCCATAACTTATTTGCCCATTTCTCTATTTAGCCAAGTTATAAATTTTTGTTACAACTCTGCAAATATAATGGTGTAGGGAAGAAGAGTGATATTTTTCCTCACCCATCACTAGGTTCAGGGCCGGGACCCCTGTAGCAAAAGACAGATTAACAAGACAAAAGTATACACATTTATTTCATATAAGTTTTACATGACACAGGAACCTTCAGAAATGAAGATCCAAAGAAACTGAGAAAACTGTGCATTTTTATGGCCAGTCTTACAGAAGTATTATTGGAGAACAAAAGAGCATAATATACTAGCAGGACCTAAACAAGATCTGATTGTTCAGATTCTTTTCTGTGTTCCTGTGTGACATTCCTTTCTTCTTGGTATAGGAAGACCTCTCTGTAATGAGGGTCTTATGATCTACTTTAGAGGAAGTTCAGATAATTATTTTATGACCTGCTTTAGGGAAGAAGGGTGGGAGAAGGTCATAGAGACTTCCCTGCTTTTGTAGTTTTTTTCAAAGGCCAAGATGCCATATTTTGGAGTGATGTGTCCTGAACCCCAACATTCTCCTGTCTGAAACTTCTCTGAGAAATTTTATAGTTCAGAAACTGGGTTGATGGATTGTCCCATAAGCTATTGAGCCAGTCTCCCAGATGCTGATATAGGTCAGTCTAGTTAAACAGTTAAAAGTTATGTCTCATTTTAGGAGGTGTTACAGTTTGGCTTCCACCAAAGTTAGGCCTTTATATGGTATGATCAGTCAGTTATTTAATAAGAGGCATTTCTATAAAAACAAACAAACAAACAAACAAACAATGGTTAATGGTTAGAACAAACTATAAACTCAGTTTTATTAGTTCAGAGGCCAGCCAGTTGAGAAGATCACTAGACTTGAGCCTGAAGCATCTTCAAATGGAATGAGGGGAGGCAGTGTCAAGCTGACAGACTTTCCTGGTTTGCAGTTTGCATCAGGTGTTCCAGTGAACTTTCTGAATAGCTCATATAGCAAGAGGTACAAAGGTTGTCCATATGTAAGCTATTGTAGCTATTGTGGTGTTTTCTCCAAAGTCCATAACTAGAGTTTATTTTGTGCTTACTATGTCCCAACATTATTGCAAGCTCTTTATATCTTAATATTTATGTATATTAACTCCTTGAATACTCACAACAGTCTTATATGGTAAGAACTACTATTTATCCTCATTTTATAGACAAAAACACTGAAGCACAGAGTAACTTGCCCAAGGTCACATGGCAGTAAGGCATGAGACAGGGTTTGTATATACTAATAACTATTTAAAAAATTAAAAGTTTTAATAATATTACCTCCAAATAGCTCTGGTTTGATGAACTACTTATTTTAAATGTTTATGCAAGCTTGGGCCCATATTATATAATTTGCTCCAGAATATAAAGACGTAGGAAACATTGTACTTTTGTTCTATAAATCTATCATAATTATATTTCCAAAATCTGATAAAAAGAAAGAAAGGAAAAACTGTAGTTTAATATTCCTTATAATAAGTAAATAGGCAAACATACCAAATATAAGCTAATTGAATTAAATCACCTCATAAAGAAAGGTTTATCTGCCAGCTTACAAGGATGATTTAGGTTATCTTAAAATATACTAAAGAATCATATGCTGATTGCATAATTTATTTGGACAGGGTAGCATATGCAAGGTAACCCTCCCATGGCAAGGTTTGTCTGATCTACACTTCTGTTTATAGCCCTATTCCTAGGGGAAGAGAATTGGAAATACCCCCTTTTTTGCTCTTCCTCCTTTCATGTTTAGTCTAGGAGTTATTTCTCTGAATAGAATGAGAAAGAAAGTTGCCAAATAGATCTTGAGAGAGGACTTTTAATGTGGCACCAAACTTCACTCTAATATGCTTAGACCATTGTCTCTACCCAGGTCAATGATGGGTGACCTTTTTTTCTTGTTGTTGTGGGGTCTATTTTCTTCATTTGTTGTTTTGCTTAACAGTAAAGTTGAGATACAAATGACATATAAATTCACCAGTTCCTTTAGGTGATGTCTTAGCATCAGATCCTCTCTGAAAAAGAACCTGAAATGAGGTATATGAAAAGACAGTCTATTTGGGAAATTATTTCAGTCAGCAGTAAGTGGGAAACCAGTAAGAGCGAAACAGAGAAGAGGAGAAAAGCAATATAAGGGTGCATTCTCCAGCTGGTCTCCACTGTGAGCAACTCGGGCACCATCCCACCGGTACCAGGAAAGATATCAAATGGGCTGCAGACTTGTTCACCTATGGAACCAAACATGAGAATGTTTGTCCACTAACTCTAGTACTATGAGTAAATAATTGCCCTATGGGAAGTTTAATACCTTTCACTTCTAGACTGCACAAGGGTGTTTGTTAGGCATGGCCCCTCAGATATCTCCACTGCAATATCCAAAAAGCTCTAGGAAAGAAAAATAGAGTCATAAAGCTCAGCAGAGACACAGCTGCACAAAGCTGGCTGGCTCATTCATGGCTGGAACAAGATGGGCCAAGACTATGTGCCCTGGACTTCAAAGTCACGCAGAGAATAATCTACATCAGTAAATATTTATTTAACCTATTATGTAACAGGAATTGTGATAAGTTCTGAAATATAAAGATGAACAAGTTATAGTTTCTGCCACTGAGGGGCTTATGATCTAATGCAAAAGACAGACAAGTAAAAAAGAAATTACAATACAATGGGTGAGTGCTACAATAATTATTAAGTTCTGATTGCTATGAGAGGATACAGGAAAGGCAACTAATCTAGGATTGTGGGAGGATGAAAAGACTGTTCAGTTAATAAGAATTCCATATTAATAACTTATGTCATATGCCACTTTGTACATAAGTTTTTCTGAATCTTTGGAAAGATAAAATGACACCAATTTCAACCTATCTTTGAACAGCATAAAACTCTGGTAGAATCACCTTAACTCAGCACATCTCTTCTCTAATGTATAGAAAATTATAGGTTTTACAATTTGGATATAAAATTCCTTTTAAGTATAACTATCCTCATTTTCTTATTATGTATATTTTATGTGAAAGAAAATTTTCTCATTCCTTTCACATTTTAGTCATGTTATCTAATCAATGTCTGCTAATAAATACTACCCGTGATTGTGGTTCATAATTCTTAAATGTATTCTTTATGCTATAAACAGCTCTAATATAAAATACCTTAACCACATTCAAAGTCAAATATTAAATTACCATAAAAGTTTCAAAATATCTTAGTTATTAAAATGACCATTTGAGTACACATTCTGCTTTCTGAAAATAAATACTTTAATAATATAATGAAAATAAATGTCAAAGTTATTAGTCAATAAGCATTGTATGTAAGCCAGAGAGTATTATATATCAGTGGCTAAAACATTTTGTTCTTGCTGGCAAATGCCTCCTTTGTTTTAGACTATATTTTGGTCACTTTGATCCTCACTGAAACTGTTAATACACAAGAAAAATCACAAATACATACATCACTTTTGAAAATAATATTAAATAGAGAAATGATTAAAGTTAGATAGCATCCCCTTTAAAATATGTAGTGTTTTTCTAATACCATAAAAACTATAAAGGTCTA
This sequence comes from Daubentonia madagascariensis, assembly GCA_023783475.1. NCBI lineage: Eukaryota > Metazoa > Chordata > Mammalia > Primates > Daubentoniidae > Daubentonia > Daubentonia madagascariensis. The sequence goes on from JAKFHU010002088.1 coordinate 1,552,787, forward strand.
TGAATTGGCACTTGATAAATACATTTTTGAAATTAAAATTATGTTGTAATTTATAGTTTCAAATAGCTCTATTTTAAAACTCCTTTCTATGGTTACATCCAGAAAGGAAATCATTTCCAAAATCACTATAAATGGAAATATCTTGACAATGGGGTGAATTTGGCTTCACTTTACTTATTTTCAGAACTTTGGTAGCCCCAAAAGACACTAAGTTGAATAATTTGTAGAGATTCTAAGGAATTAAAACAGGTTTCGTGGTTTAAAAAAAAAGCCATAGGTGGTTTCTTCAGATTATTAAATAGTGCATTTCCCAGTCTTCCACCTGGACATACATCTGAATGATTATGTATGTCATTCTGGCTTTGTCCTGTACCCTTCTGTGGCCACTGTGGTTTTATACTATAATCCTCTGTGCCATGCACAAGATAGGGAATCTAAAGGAAAAGAGGTGGAGCTCAGGATACAGAGACAGTTGGTTGCTTGTGCTAAAGCACATGCAGAGATGTTTGAGCACTAGCTGTAGATATGCTCAGGCCTTATAATCTCATCTCTGCCCTTGCACGTAAAAATGGGTCTTCAAGAAGGGAAGATAAAGAAGCTGATTCTTTGAAACTGGTTTATCTCAGAGGTGGCAGCAGGAACTTGGATACTGAACACCTGCTCTCCACTTATTAGCGTAGAAATTCCTCCTAAGCATTGGCAAGTTTGAATTCACCCATTAGTCTGGTCTTCCTGATATTTCCCTTGGCTCTATGCATTCTAGTCCCCACACTGCAGTCGAAGTCATCCTTTGAAATAGATCATTTCATGAGTCCTCTCTTCCAATCTTCCTCTGATTTTACTCAGGGAAATCTGCAAAAGTCTTTCCATAGCCTGCATGACCCTAAGCTGCCTCTTTAACCTCATTTCCTACAATTTCCCCCTCATTTTCAACCACACTTAGAAAATAAACAGATATTCCAGAGGCTGAGGTAGGAGGATCGCTTGAGCCCAGGAGTTCTAGACCAGCCTGGATGATATAGAGAAACATCATCTAAAAACAAACACACAAAGCAACTTATATAGCATTTGCATTGCTGTCCCCTTTTCTTGGAATACTCATTTCCAAGATAGCTTCATGGCTTCTCTCTTAATCCATTCAGGTCTATGTTCATATACTTCCTTACCAGGGGAAACATCCCTGCTCACAGATATAAAGTGTCATCCTCTCCACCACTTTCTATGCCTTTCCCTGCTTTATTCTTTATAGCACTTATCACCTAACATAATCACCTAACATAATGTGTATTTATTTTGTCCGTGTCTTTTTTTGCCTCATGTGAATTGGAAGCGCCTTGAGTGTACTAACGTCATCTGTTGTATTCAATGATGTTTATATCCGTAGTATTTACAACAATGCCTGCTATGTAGTTGGCACTCAATAAATAGTTGTTAAGATATAGAAAAGGATAGAAGGAAATAAAGGAGGGAGGGAGGTAAGACAAAGCTACTCAATTTTATTAGCACTATCAATAAGTTTATCATTTCATTGGTCATAGCTAATTCCACAAACCTCTGAAAATTCTCTTCAGTAGCAAATGTGACCCATCAGAGCTGTTCCAGTGTGAATTTCATTTGCCAAGGCCATTAAAAACGTTCAAGAAATAGGAGATTTTATTGAAGGGTAACCGGAGAATCCTACCCCCATGTAAGTTTGAAAACAGCCATATTATGACTTTAGCACACTTTTAACCTCTTTCTGGGCCACTGGATATGTTTGGCGCTAAACATAACACAGGAAACCTTGGCTTTATGGAATTTTCTAGAATCACTGACTTGTACCCAAATGGAACAATGCTGGTGATTAGAAATCCATTCATCAGCAGACTATATAGGGCACTGACAGGAAAATGCCCTTGATTGCAAAATTGCCCACATTTTCTCACAAAGAATCTAGCAGGATAGATGTATCCTGTATTTCCACTTCAGCAAACATTCTGTCAGGAAGACAGAAATGGAACTCCTCATTCTGGACCCTATACTTTATGCTCTGAAAGACATACTATTTTTTAATACTCTACCAGCTTGTGTCCTAAATAAATATGGACAGGAAATGCTAGAATTAGAAGGATGTTTTCTATGCATGCAAGGCTTGGCCAAATATTTAAATCACCATCCATCTACCCCTGTAGGATGGATTGGCTATTACAGAAAACTAATTTGCAAAGTTGCCTCTCAGTTTCACTATCAACAATTCTTACTATGGGACTGAAAGCAGATATACTTTTTCTACCTTTGATCTAAAATTTAAATTGTATAGTCAACCAAATAAATAATTTCCAGTGGAAAGAATACTCATCTTGGAATCAGAATACTCAGATTTTTATCTCAATCCTGTCATTCCCCATAATAACAGATTACCATCTGGGAGGACTGAACTCTATTGGCCTATGAATGAAACTAAATAACATCTACCTTGAAGGGTGGTTGAGAAGGTCAACTTAGTTACAGGATGTACATATTCCTGGTATAGTGCAAACTACTCCAATCATATAAGTTCGTTTTTTCCTTCATCATTTAACATCACACTTTAAATTATTACAAGGGGCCAGAAGGATTAAAAAAATAGATGGTATGGAGTCGAGCACCCTAGTTCTCCTATTAAGTCCTCAGTCAGCATTAGTGTTGTGCTTTCTCTTTACTGATGTTTTATGCACCTGAGATTCACAGAGAACCCTGGACTATTAATATGATTCATGGCAAGAACAAATTCATTGTGAAGTGATATGTTCATAATACACAGTTATTCTGTGGCAGAGCTATTCCTGAAAGATATTTTTTATTCATTTGAAAAGGTCTGTAATGCAATTTATTATCTTTATTGCAAAAAAAAAGAAAATAAGTGCTAGAAAATCATTTGCTTCCTTACTCCTTCTATCCTCTTCTCATCCCCCAAAGTCATTAGCACAGAGTGAAGTTATAAGCTTCTGGCAGCTTGTGGTTGATTTCTGAGGTGACCTGGCTTTCTTTCTCATCTTGCTTTGTGGTGATCTGGCAGCAACCTTGAAGAATATTTTCATATTCATAAATATGCCCTAGGTGGCATGGAGCTCTGAGAACTCTTCTGGCTGCTATTGTCTCACAAGTCATCTTAGAAATTTATTGTTTAGTCTCATTGTACTGTAAGACCATGCCCTTTTCATGCCAGAACAACTCATGAGAACAATCATTATCAGTGAAACAGGCATCTATTACTTCCACTTAATATTCCCCAGGAAATCATTTTTTCTCATTAGGAGAGTCTTTTGCCCCTCAAAATGTAGTTGGATTGGGTATCACAGAAAAATAATTTGCAAACTTGACACTCAATTTCATTATCTAGCTCCCAATATAGAACGGAAATATGGGAACTTTAGGTGCTCTAACTTCCAATCATTGTAACATTAGTCCATTTACTACCTTACCTTTAAGGTGGTATATAATTTACCTGATAAAGGAAGCCATTAACCACAAGATCCCTACCCTGAAAATTAGAAATGATGATTTACTACTATTGGTAGGTGCTTATATTTATATAAAACACATAGGTATTAAACATATGTGCAAGACATAATTTAAATCTACTGATGTGTTACATGCATACACATTTACATTCCAACCAACCAGTAAATTACAAGCAAGAGTCATTATTATAAACTACGGCACAGAATGCTGATGGGTGGAGAAAGGGCAGCATAGTAAGTGGAACCCAAAAGGAGATATATAGAGAGAGAGTTGCCAGGCTGCCACCAGCTCTTATATTCAGATGCATATATTATTTCACCATGTACTTTTCCCTTGTAATTCCAGAGGTTTGTTGATACATTCTTCAAGGCAAAGTTCAGGCAGACATTTCCGTCTATTGCTCAAAGAAAGCCCCATCAAAAGACAGATTGTGCAGTGCACATGGCTTAGCAGCTTGGAAAACAGAGCTCTTGCAAATACCTATTAGTTGCTAATACCAGATTGTGTAGAACAAAAAAAAAATCTCTATCCTGAGTCATCCAGGGGATAAGAAGAGGAAATTGGTACCTGGGTGTTTTTCCCCTGGAAGTCTCACGATGGAGAATTTTTAAATTATTATTTTTCCCCCATTAAAATTAACTCTCATTCTTTTATTGTCTGATATGATCTCATCTTTGCTAAAGTGCAAATCACTGACAGGGTGCTTAAACAGTTACATTTCCCATACTTTCTAGTATAATTTAATCTTCACTGAACCTCAAAGGGTCTCTAAATGCTGAAATTTTAGATAGAATGGAAATCCAGTGGAAAATGTATTTGCCAGGAATGCTTTTGTTTTAGGTAGAATTGTTGAGACAACTATCACTTCCATTTATTTGCAAAGCTTTCCCTCCACACCCCGTCAACGATGAGATTGTATCTAACCGTTCTATCACTAGCTATCACTGTTACTATATAATATTGAATTAGAGGTTTTGGTGGTACAGTGAAATGTTAAAAGAACAATGGCTAGAGATTACATTTACAACAATATCCAAAATATAAGGTACCTAGAAATGTATCTATAAAAGTTGTGAAAGATCTTTATGATAAATGCTGGGAAAACTGGATATCCATATAGAGAAGAATGAAAGTAGACCCTTTTCTCTCACTATATACAAAAATCAAATCAAAATGGATTAAAGACTTAAATCTAAGACTTGAAACTGTGAAACTACTACAAGAAAACATTGGGGAAACGCTTCAGGAGATTGGTCTGGGCAAGGACTTCTTAAGTAACACCCCCAAAGCACTGGCGACCAAAGCAAAATTGGACAAATGGGATCACATCAATCTAAAAAACTTCTGCACAGCAAAGGAAATGATCAAAAAAATGAAGAGACAGCCCACAGAATGGGAGAAAATATTTGCAAACTATCCATCTGACAAGGGGTTAAAAACCAGAATATATAAGGAGCTCCAAAAACTCGATAGTAAAAATCAAATAATTCGATTAAAAAATGGGCAAGAGATCTGAATAGACATTTCTCAAATAAAGACATACAAATGGCCAACAGGTATATGAAAAAATGCTCCAGATCATTAATTATCAGATAAATGCAAATCAAAACTACAATGAGATATCATCTCATCCCAGGTAAAATGGCTTTTATCCAAAAAACAGGAAATAACAAATGCTGGCAAGGATGTGGAGAGAGGGGAACACTTGTACACTGTTGGTGGGAATGTAAATCAGTGCAAACACTATGGAGAACAATATGAAGGTTCCTCAAAAAACTAAAAATAGAACTACCATATGATCCAGCAATCCCACTGCTAGGTAAATATCCAAAAGAAAGAAAATCAGTATATCGAAAAGATATCTACACTTCCGTATTTATTGCAGCACTATTCACAATAGCCAAGATTTGGAATCAACCTAAGTGTCCATCAATAGATGAATGGATAAAGAAATTGTGGTACATATACACAATGGAATATTATTCAGCCATAAAAAAGAACAAAATCCTGCCGTTTGCAACAACATGAATGGAACTGGAGAACATTATGTTAAGTGATATAAGCACAGAAAGAAAAATCTTGCATGTTCACACTCATATGTGGGAACGAAATATTAACACAATTGATCTCATGGAGACAAAGAGTAGAATGATGGTTACCAGAGGCTAGGAAGGGTAGTGGGGACGGGGGAATAAAGTGGGGATGGTTAATGGGTGCTAAAATACAGTAGATAGAATGAACAATATATGATAGCCCAACAAAGTGACTATGATAAACAATAATTTAGGGGATACTGTAAAATAACTAAAAGAGTGGAATTGGAATGTTCCTAACACAAAGAACTGATAAGTGCTTGAGGTGATGGATACCACAATTACCCTGATTTGATTAATTCACATTGTATGCCTGTATCAAAACATCACATGTACCCTACAAATATATAAAACTATTATGTACCCATAATAATTAAAAATTAAAAAATCTTTACTGATATAAATTATAAATTTTATTGAAAGGTTTAAGGAAGACATAAATGAATGAAGTGACATATTTTGTTCCTGGATTAAAAAACTCACAGGTCATTCCTTTCCAGATGTTTCTTTTGATTCATTGCAATTCTAATCAAAATTCCAATGGGAGTTTTTATGGACTTTGGCAAGCTGCTTCTAAATATTATATTGATGTATATTATAATATAATATATTATTATTATATTATATTATATTATATATCAAAGGGCCAAATATAGACAAAGTTCTTTTAAGAAGAGAAGCATTGTGGAGAGACTAGTTAAAACAGCTAACACAGCTTATTATAAAGCTGGAACAATTAAGATAGTGGCCTATTTGTGGAGAGATAGACAATTGGACACACGAAGACAATAGAAAACCCAGAAACAGACCAAATATATGTGAAGCTTGACTTATGACAAAGTTGGCATTGCAGATCACAGGAGAAATGGTAGTTAATAAATGGTACTGAGACAATTGGTTTTCTATTTAGGAAACAAAAATGATTCCATATTTCACACTATGTATGAAAATCGATTCCAGATATATTAAATAATTAAATGTGAAAAACGATCTTTTAAAACTTTAAGAGAATATTTAGAGAAATATAAGAGGAGTTAATTTCTTAAGCATGATCCAAATGCACAAATCATAAAGAAAAAAAACCTCTTTACTGAAAGATATCATGAAGAAAGTACAAAGACAAGTCACAAACTGAGAAAGAATATCTGTAACTTATATAACCAAAAAGTCTTAGCATCTTGAATCAAGAAAAAGACTAATAGCTCTATAGAAAATGGGCAAAAATATAAGCAAATATTCCATAGAAGCAGCCCAAATGGCTAATAAATATAATAAAAAAGGTGCTCAAACTCATAACTAATCGGAGAAATGCAAAGTAAAACCACAATGAGACACCATTTTACACACACGAGAGGCAAGAATGAAAATGATTGATAATCCCAAATATTGGGGAGAATATGGAGCAAAAAGACTTCTCACACATGGCTAGTGACAGTGTAAATTGGCACCATCAATCAGGCGGCTTGGCAGCATCATCAGGTAAAACTCAGGTTGTACATATTCTAGGATTCCTGCTTATACTCTAAGGTAAGTCCCTGAGAGCAAACCATGCACATATTCATGGCATTACTTTTTTTTCTGTTATAGAAAAAAATCTTATATCCATCTAAATATCAATTAACAACTGAATGAAAAAATAACATGAAATGTATGCATAAATATATAAATAAAATGGGGCATATGCAGTGAAAATGACGGAAATATTGTTATGAGAATTAGCATGGATGAACATCAGAGACGTAATACTGAATAAGGAAGTCAAGGTGAAGAATACACAGAATATAACACCATTTATATATAAAACTAAAATGACAGATTGTTAAGAATTCAAGCAATGGTAGCAAAACTATATAATGACAGTGAAGGTCATGTTGAAGATAAAGATCAGAAGTGTGGAACTCCCGAGAGGCGATGAGAGTGATGACATCGGAAGGGGCGTACAGGGAACCATATAATATCATCCTACTTTACAAGCCAGGTAGAGGGCACATAGGTGTCCATTTTAGTGCAGTTTTTGTATTAGTTACACAATCACATATACTGATTTATGTGTATTAAATGTTTAATCATAATAAAAGCTCTAAAATTCTACCACTCTAAGGGACCACCTCAAAACATTTAGACGACGTCTGGCATTAATATTCTCTCTTTAGCGCACCTACACTACAAGATTTCACTTGGTCTACTCTCCTTCCTTATCGGAGGTTTTAATGATGCATCTGGAAGCCAACTTAATACTAATTCTACTTTTGTTTTGATGAGTGATTTACTTTGTGGATTACATGAGCTTAGCTTACTGACTGCCTTAAACTGTGAGAGGTTTTTTTTTTCTTTTCAAAATTATACATTAAAAACAATATTTAGTGATGATAATATTCAATTTATATTTGTTTTTTACCAGTGTCATAGTTTCCTACTGTCCTAAATAAATCTTCTAAAGGAGAAGTTTTCATTTTTTTCAAGTTTAAGTTTGGACAATGTGGTATATTTCAGTGTAGCTAGGTGGAACCATTTAATGTTTATAGCAATACATAACATTTGTTGAGAGATGTCAAGAATACAAAAGCAAATAATCTTACAAACGAACACAGCAAAAACTCAATGACAAAATATGCACAGTGCATGTTTTTTTTCCACCCATACTTCAATTCACAATGTTAAAACTGCAATCCATAATCATCTAGGCTGTGTTAGGCTGGAGTCAGTCGATAACAAACAGCTTGAAAAGATTCCATGACAAAATTTCATGGCACAGCCTCTTTCTCTTGGAAAGGAAGATTAAAAAGAGAAAGAGAGAGAGAGAGAGAGAGAGAGAGAGAGATTAGTAAATGAAGAAATGGAGAAAGATTATGGCTGGACTAATCCCAGGTAACTAAAACCTGAAGGATGGCAAATCAATCCCATTCTGAACAATCAGTCTGAGGATGACACAAATACCTCGCCAAGATCTTTCTGGGTCCATGTGATTGCTGACCCAAGAACTGCTTTTACTGCTTAGCCAAGCAATTCCTCAATACTGCTGTACAGGCAGCAGGCTATCCTTATGCAGAAAAGATCATTCACGCTCAAGTTGCTTTTTTATCTCCTTGAGATAAGGATTTCTTCCATATACAGATAAAAGCAGAAAAGTGTAAGTGCCAAAAAATAAGGTCAATGTGGCATGGGAATTTATATGGGTATGCACATACGTACATTTGCAAAGTAAAAAATTTTTGGAAATTATTTAGTCTCGGGCACCCCAAACAGAAGATATTTATACAAGATTTATATATGCACACTTTCAGAGAATTAAAATAGCCTCAGTCTTTTATAACACAAAACTACAAATACATCACAAAGCTATCTCTTCTAGCACATTCTTTTTGAAGTGAGAACCTAGAGGCTCATTATCTTTGCTCAGTCTCTAACTATGTATCTATGGTGTAAGTGAAATATTTCTTTAAGTTTATGATTCCAGAATTCCTATCATGTTTTGCTTTATTTTTGTAGGAATAGGTCCATATTTATAGATATTTTCTGTAACTAGGATTTTCCTTAGGCCTTTATTGTACCTGAACACGAGCATATTTTAACTATACTTTATTAATGAAGGACTATATCCGTGAAGTATGTAAATAGATTCATCTTTAATTTTTGAGCACAGGATAAAGATTTCTCTTTGCCATGTAAAAGAATTAATCTCTTCTACAACTTTTTTCTCCCCCTAAATTTTTTCTAGTGAGAAAGAGAGTGTTTTGATGCTTAAATGGGAGGAAAGAGGAGGGTATTTGATTTTAAATGTAACCTGTAACCATAATCTAAACAATCTGCTTATTGCTTTGGATCCTGCTTCTGGGTGGTTTTCAAGTGTCTCCTCAATGTGCTATTTTAATCTAGTCAGCAGTCACAATGGCAAAAATAATTATTGAGAAGGTTATAACAGGAAGAGTAAAAATGAGGTTCAGAAATCAAGCATGGTTAAATAAAAACACAATAGGATAAACATTGCAAACATAAGAACAATACAGCCAATTTAAAAAGCAGGGACTCTCTTAACCCTATAATAACTTTCACTTGTTACCACTTCAATTTCATTCAATAAACTCTCCACAGAAAACTGAGGACCTTAATTACAGCATTATTCATTATCAGGCAGGTATTTTTACTGTGAGCAATGAAATTTTTTGGGGAAAAAATCAACCTGCTGAAAGATTTTGCTTTTATAGATTTCTCAATGTCACCCCTTCCACACAAGCAATTCACTTTTAAAATATGTTGTAATTCTCATAATAATTTCAGATGATTTTATGTCTTTAAGACAAAGAAATGTAATTCCCTGTGGTAATATCTACTGAAGAAGATTTTGTTTATAAACACAACTCAAAACACTAAAAGATATATTCATATGCAGAAGTGACTCTTTCCTGATTATAGTGACTTAAATGCCACCCTTCTTAAGAAGAAAGAGTCAGAGTAGATGGCATTTCAAGGTCACTTTTTAGGTCTAGATGTTATATGTGGCCAACGAGTATTTCATTTTGAGAAAAAAGGTAATAGGTACAATATAGTGTGCCATGAACTATGTGAAGGAAGAGCTACATGTGACACCTGACACTGCCATTTACTAGGAATGTGACCTGAGACAAGTAAGCTCTTTCCTGAGCCTCAAGTTCCTCACCTGTTCAGTGGATCTTTATAAGGTAAATAAAATAATATTTGCAAGCAGTCTTATAGTCTTCATAAATTACCAAGTATTCACAGGAATCAGAGATAGGCTATGTAATATTTTGGTAATAAACTCCACACTATCAGGGCTTAATACTATAAAGGTTTACTTCTCACGCATGCAAAGATCATTATGGACCTAAGCAGCTTCCCAGGGTAACTATCTTCTATGCAGTGACTCAGGAATTCAGATTGCTTTATTTTGTGGCTCCATCTTCCCAACACAAAGTCTCCTTGTTTGCAGGAACAGAAGATATAGAGAACTATAGGGTTACCATGCAACAGATGTCACTTCTAACAATAGGTCACTGCTCAGAACTAAATGCATGGCCCCACCAAACTGCAAGAGGGCTGGGAAATAAGTTTGAAGATGAAATTTTAGGAAGTACCACCACCTTTGACTCAGTTCTAAAAATAATGCAAAATAGTATCACCATTTCCCACTATAGCCAAAGTGAGACAGCATATGGAATATCCAAGGTGGTAGACCAAAAATCATTTCTATTTCTTTAGAAATACATTTGAATTTAAATGTGTTACTTATATTTGGGGCAACTGACATATTTCAAAACCAATAATGAAACTAAAAATATTTGACTGAGCTGAAGATCTGGCTGTCACCCAAAATAGGGAAACTTTCTCTCTTTGGATTTTAGAGTAATGTAGAAAATAATATGGATGGGAATGAAATATTATGGAGACTATGCTACAACAGCCTTATACAGTGCTACTTCTGTTAGTGCATCTATATCCAGGAATCTTCCAGGCTTCCTTCTGTAGAGATAAACTTTTTCATCTACTAAGGAAGACAGAGTTCCTGTAGGCCAAACATCATCTTAGATATCTATTATTTTCCCAAATGTGAGAAGGAAGATACATTATCAAAATCCCTCAGCAAAAGTGAAAAAAATTAATTATTCAAAGTACAAAGCAAACACAATGAAAACTCAGTGGAATCATTCTAAACCAATCAACAAGGTTATGTCTTAAAAATGGTTTATAGTTGCCTTTGTTAGAGCTTGGGGGTTGCCAGGAGGAGAGTAAATACTTTAAAATAATCCAGTTGGAAGGTCAAAGTAGTTAGATGCCTTTGAACTTTTGGCATAGAGAGGGATCATATTTATTATTGACTCTTAGGCAGTAGAACTGAAATCCCACATAGGCTGGGATTGATTCTCATAGGTTTGGTATAGCTTTAGCTAATGGCTTATAGATTGTCAGATTGTCAGGCCCTGCTGGAAAAGCCTATTAAATCTGGTTATGGAAAGAGAAGGTCACTGGGCCAGGGCCAGGTGAATAGATTTTCTCAGTCAGGCAGGGAAAGCACTCCATAACAAGATATCCTACTTCCTCAAACACAGAAAAACAGAGACACTCAAAGAGGATGCTGTAAAGAAACCATGATTATTTTATATCACTGGGTCTCTATGAATAGGATAGTATTACAACACAGGGTGTTGGTGGTAGTTACTCCCAACATTAACATTCAGAGTACCAGATATTATCTAATTATTATTATATGCGTATGAAGAACTTTGAATGCCTGTCTTTAAAAAGAGAACCTTTCTTTTTTTCCTCAAGGACACCTTGATAATAGACATCAGAATTGTCAGTTCGGCATTATACATACTAGTCCACAGAAGAGTTCTAAAACAAATTGCTATCATTTTAAATTTTATATTGAAAAGCTGATCCAAACGTAGCACAGAAAGACTCCCTCCTCATTGTGGACATATTTGTAACCATTAATATTTGAGAACACTATAAGATGCACTGGGGATCCCAAGTTTATTTAAAACTATCGTAGCCTTGCGTTTGAATTGTTCACATGATAAAAGCTCCTAGCTTGGTTCAGTCTTGTTCATTTTAAGAAAGAAAATTTGTTGAGATCAGAAAGTTATTATACCTTGAAAAAAGGGAAACTATATCAGTAACATACACAAATGAATGAATATATTGTATTGAATTAAACCATATCTTCCTAACGTAAAATTGGTCTCTAGATGTTTGTCATCTAAATGCCTAACTATATCCTTCAGTTAGTAAGGCCCTGTTAGTTAAGCCCTATTCTAAATTGATACCAATAAAGAATGCGTCAGACTCCCAGTACAAAATAAGTTCACAGAAAATGTGTTTCTTGCAAATTGTTTCATATTTATATAGTATTAAAAATGGTCTGAAATAAATACAAAATGTAATTTTATATAAAATTAGATGTCAAGGGATCACCCACTATATTGCCTATTAATGGTTTAGGCTGATGCCTTGATAATCTTACAACTCATTTTTTCTCCTTTCAGGATTCACAAGAGATTATATAGAGACAAGAATTCAAAATTCTTCATATGAATTGAGAATAATTAGATGGTATGTGCAATTCTGAGTGTTAATATTGGCAATAACTTATAAAAATATGTAAATTTTACACTTTTTTCCATTTTCTCTATTCCTTTACATTGAACCATTCAGAGTAATATCACACAGAACAGACAATATCATTTTGTTGATATTTGGGAAACACAATAACTCCCAGTACAGGAATTCCCTGATAAACTGTGCTCCATCACACAAATAAGCTTACTCTTCTTCCTTTCTTGTCCAGTATTGGAAAGAAGAGGGTGGTTGGTTTGTCTCAAGTAATTAGATATTTAATGATAATATAGAAAATATGCTCTATAAAAATCATAGAATAGAGTAAGTATTCTTGCACAACACATCTGGGCCAGTGAATAAAACATATTGTTTTTTAAGGAAATGAATAATTTGTGGAAACATCTTTTGACTTGGTATGTGGCTCTGAAAGAGATGCTGAATAAATGGACAGCCCAAGGAATATCAGGGAAAAGCAGTTATAATCTTGGTAATTGGTGTGATCTCACTTACATTGTCGAACAATGCACAGGAGTGACTGTCCATCATACTTTGGCACCAAATCAGAAGGTGGTACTTCTAAGGAACACCTCAAGATTTCTATATCAATAATAAACTATTGAATTGTACAGTAGGGCTTATTCTATTATAAATAGTTAGACCCTGAAACATATATAAGTTATACAAAAATATTGAACAATAATAGCAATGAGAGCAGGCCATCCTTGTACTTCCTCTGCCCCTGTGTCTCAAGCAGATAAAAGGTAGATACTATTCTCTGTACACAATGGTGTATGTAAAACAGTGATTATTCACAATTAATAAATGAGTTTAGTAAATCTGAATTGGCATAACAAAACTCTCTAAAATTATTTTTCTAAGTCAGGCTCACTGCTCATTTGTTGTGATATAATAATTAAGTGAAAAATATCTTAAATACTGTGTAATTTAAATAGGAAACCATGTCAGTTCCAGAAGATGTGTGTGTGTGTGTGTGTGTGTATTCACTTGGAACCTGCCATGTGCCCTGTATTGCCAGATTCTAAGTAATTTAAGAAAATGCATAAAACATATTTCTTACATTTAACAGCATTTAATACATTTAACAAGGCTGTGTGAGTATATAACAATCTCTAAGGCAAAAGAGAAGGCCTCCAAAAAGATAGATAACAGAGACACAGACAACTAAGGGGTCAGGTAATATTGGTAAGTAGGCAATCCCATCAAGGAAGGGCAGTGGCAGTGAGCAAGAGATAAGCAAGGGGATTAGAAGTCAGACTGTTCCCTTAAAACGAAGTCCAAGGAACTGTTACGAGAAGTCCCACAAAGGAATTGTTTCACTGGTAATTCATTTAGGAAATGCTGCGTGTTCACCCCTCTTGATTCAGATTTATTGGCATAATAAAGTTCTGAGATGTCTCAAATTAAATACACCCACATACTTTTGATCTAACATTTTCTAATTATTTGACCACCTTTTTCCCACATGTGAACCCTTATTACCCCCTGCCCCTGTCACCAGGGAATGTTTCATGACACTCAGTTTAAGAAATCCAGATCTAAGGTCTGCTGTGGTCTAGATGCCTTTGTCTGTGATGGTTCCTTTGCTCCTCTCCATCACATTTTATATATGAATAAAGTAATGTCCGAGAATTTTACTAATTTGTTCTAATTACATATCCGGTCATACAACCGGAATGAAATTTAGTAGGATCCTTGATTCAAGCACATAATCTCTGGGAGAGATATTAAAAGAAAATCAACAAACCAACAAACAAAACAAGGCGGAATCACAGAAGGACTAGAGCAATGCACAAGTCAAGTATAAAGGAAGCAACTCACACAAAATAATGCAGGGAGCTGAGGTACATGTTGGGGACCAATTCTTATAAACAAGGTATCATCAAATTATCAGCCTGGATACAAGATTAGGGGTCACCTAGCAGTAGAACCTCACAGAATTGCACTAATGTCCTTTAAAAAATGCCTAAATACTGGATTGTTCCAAGACACTAAGGTCTGAGTTGAACCTATGAGTCACTATAAACGGCCCTGGATGTTCGCAGACAAAGAAACCAACAAAGTCTCCAAAGGAATGTGCACTGTGGTCAGGTAGTCTGAGGTCAGTTATGAGGGGACTTGAAAACTTACTGGAGAAGTCAGGACCTGCTGTAGGAGGTGGGTGATGGGGAGGCATTGCATATTCTTGAGTGATGGAAGGTAGGGGAGAGGTTTAGGAAGATAAGCAGAGTCCAGAGTAAGTAGAAAGGGAGAAAGATTGAAATCAGTCCAGAAACAGTAACTCAGAGAGAGCAGAGTAAGATTTACCTAGAAACTGAAAGGTAGGAATAAAGAGGAGTGAGTGAATCTCAGTGTATTTCATGAGAAGTGGTAAAACTTGCAAAAATACTGGATAGACAGAATGAGAGTGAAAAATTTTAAACACGGTTCTCATAAATGTGAAATAAGATAATGCCAAAATTTTCTACAAAAATTTAGAAACTTGCCATAGCCACAGAGAAGCCTGAAGAGAAAGAAGGGGCAGCTGAATTTGATCTTGGGCATGTCAATTTTGAGGTAACACAAGATATCCAATTATTTTAAGTTTCTCACTAATAGGTAAGAGCCAAATCTCTAAAAATGAATGAATTCAGACTTAGAAACTGCAAGAAGACAAATAGTAAATTAATTTTTAAATGTTTTTAGTTATTCCACCAATAATTGTCAATTAAATATGGTTTACTTAAAGATAACAGATATAGTAAAAAGAATCAGCATTGTCAGTGAAGTCTAGCTTATATCGATAAAAAGCATCAATATATTTTAGGCTGTTATCCCTGAAAATAAATCAAATACACTGTTTTGCACCTGCCTTGTGTTATTTTTTTGTAACAGAACCAGAGGTTTTAAAATTCCCCAAACAACAAAATGCTAAATAAAAGCAAAACACCCAAAGCCTCATGCTTTGAATTAGAATTCAATACATGTTTTCTCTGGTTGTAATTTTCTTGTCTATCATTCCTCAGATCCCAAATTAGACTTATTTGGCACCATGCCAGAGGATGCGTCTCTAAATCATAATGACACTCAGCTTTTACATACAGCACTATTGATAACATGAGTAGCAAAGCTGGGCAGTTCTAGAATGGAATAGGCGACAGATGTAGTTCCAATTCTGGCAGAGTGACTTAAAAAACCACACACACTCAATATTAAATACCATTTAAAGAAATTAGATACACACTAACCATCAGTGGGGGAAAAGAGTGGGTGTGAGAGAGACAGATAACACCTAATTAAAATATTTTAAGATGTGAACATTAAAATTGTGTGCAGTTTTTTTTTTATTCTGTGAAATAGGCTTTATGTAGTTAAAATGCTCCACTTTTCAGAAATAAGCTAAAATGTTGACCTTATAAATGTGACCATATTTTATTTACTTGTGGGTTAGTCAGTACATGAGTTTAACAATAAAAATCTTATAGAACAACTCCACACTCAAAAAAGTTTAAAACAGATGTCAAAGAAGAAAAAAGTACCCATAAATCAAAACACTGATATATAATTTAAGTATCAGTTAGCAACTGTGAATAGGGAATATTAGAAACTTATATTTCACTTTTTTAAAAACTGAAAAAATAATTTATTTGGTGCAATGATTTTGCCAAAAAGAGGATTTTAGATTTCAGAACAGATTTGTAACTAAAAGATGTTTAAATAATATCCATACTTTTGATTACTCTACATACAATTAAGATTTTAGTTGACATTAAAATCATATCAACCTATTTCTGTGTTTTAGAATTTTATGAAAGCCAGTATGTACAAGTATGCATGTTCATGTTGACATAAATTCTTATGAAAATGAATTATTTAGTGTGACAGATTTTCTGTGGTGTGATAAACATACTTGTGTTATTGAGTATATAGCCATACTATATGGAAATTTACCATGAAAACACTTGATCTTAGCCAAAAGACTGCAAAGTGATGGAAATTTACCATGAAAACAAACAGGGGGGAAAGTATACATGACCGTGTGCCTGCTGACAACTAAGATAAATAAAAATGCTTCTGAGGACATTCCAGGAATGTTTATCACAATGACAAGAAGGTTAGTATGGGTATCTCCAAGAAACCCAGCCCTGAGAAGGGAGTCTTCTGACCTTATTTTTTCCTATTTTCAGGGACACTATTACAAGCACAAATGTGTACAAACTGCCCTACTCCTGGGGTGGGGCCTTCTGAGACACAATTTTTCAGATTCAGTAGATAGCATATAATTGTCATAATGATAAATTCCTTACCCCAAAATACTTCCCATATGTTTTATAATTTCCCATTGAGAAGAGGACTTCAGAATCATGGAAACATATTCAGGATCACATAATACTATCAATATAACAAAACAGTATGTACAAATATTGATCCTTGTATACAACTTACATTGTGGAGAATCACTCAGGTTTAATTTCCCTATATATTTTGTATATCTTGATTTAACTTCTTGGCCATTTTAAAATTGTTTCCAAAATGCACACAAGGATAGCAGAGGAATGTTGCCTTATTCCATGAGCACAATCTCTATAGGACCCACGAAAGATGTTTATTAGAGGTGATTTCTGCAAATGAGATACGCGAAGTGTAACGTGGAAGTGGCCAATAAAGTGTGTACTATTCAGCCAGATACCCGGGATGAATAAATCTTAATCCCACAAAGAAACGATGCAAAACACACGCCTCAGACTTTTCCCACCCCAAAGGCAAGGGAGCTGCTATATCTATACGCCAACTCCCAAAAGTCATTTGAATAGGATTGCTGGGAGAGGGTGTTAATCTTTGGCACTTTGAACTTGGTGCACACATGGGAAGTACGATTATCTGCAGTTTCTTTGAAAAAAGTCATTGAATTTAGGTATACTGATTTTGGCAATTGGAAAAGTGGCTGGAATATGCTAAAAAGTTCAGTGAATACAGATAGCACTGACACCTCTACTAAACCTTTCTTCTAAAGGGAATAAAAAAGGTTCTTATTTTTTTCTCAGTCTTTGGTACTCTTCAATTCTTGAGAAAATCAGAAAACAGTCAGAAAGTACATTTGAAGATAGCCTAATTTAATTTAACTCAACTTTAAAGTAAGAAATTCACAAAATAAATTCTCTATTATAGAATAAATAAGTAGAACATAGCATAATTTTTTCATGGTTTCTTTCTGATGGAGCCTAAGATTCCATATTCGTATTGGTAACCCTCACCTCCATAAATCTTATTTTAATTCAAAACAATTGTATTTTTTCCCAAGATCTTGAATATACGTGACTAAGTTAATGAGAAAGAGAAAAAAACCCTCCATAACTATGTTTATTTTACGTGTTTTATTTTCAAATTGAAAATGCACAGACCTTAAGTATAGTTTGTGTGTTTGGGACAACATATACATTTATATAATCACCACTCAAATCAAAACATAAAATATTTCTATGACCTCAGGAAGTTGTTAAATACTACTTGGGAGTCAATGCTTCTCTACTGTACTCTCATTATCCTCATTTCTATTACTTTATCTATTCTAGGACTTGGTATAAATGAATTTATGTTATATGTACTCTTTTTTGTATGGTTCCTTTTGCTCA
This sequence comes from Daubentonia madagascariensis, assembly GCA_023783475.1. Lineage (NCBI taxonomy): Eukaryota > Metazoa > Chordata > Mammalia > Primates > Daubentoniidae > Daubentonia > Daubentonia madagascariensis. Next base: position 1,571,070 of record JAKFHU010002088.1, read on the forward strand.
ATGTTTTGATACCCACCCATGCTGCTGCATGTCCCAGTATTTTGTGTTTTTTTTTTTTTTTTTTTTTTTACCATTCAGGAGAATTCAATTGAGTAAATACATTAATACCAATCTTTGTTTATCCATTACCCTGATGGGTAATGGATAAACATGTGAGATATTTTCAGGTTTGGGTTATTAAGAATAAAAACTGCTATGGATATTGTTGTCAAGTCTTTGGCAGATATATTTTCCTTCTCTTTGGCAAATCTCTAGGAATGAAATGGCCAAGCCATGGGGTAGGTTTGTTCTGTTTCATTGATTTATTTGCTATCCTTATATAAATACTGCTTTCTGAATTGCCATAGTAATCAGGAAGTATAAAAACTCCAACTCTGTTGTTTTTCAAGATTGTTTTGATTCTAATAAGTCATTCACACTTCCGTACACATTTCTGAATGAGACTGTCAATGGTCAAAAAGCCTGCTGAGATTTTTATTGGAAGGACATTGAATCTGAGATCAATTTAGGGAATATTTATGTCTTAACAATATTGAGTCTTCCAATTCTTGAAAATGATATACCTCTCAATTGATGTAAGTCTTTTAAGATTTTTCCTGGCAATGTTTTGTCGTTTCTGGTGCAATGTTAATGGTGTTTGCAGTTAAGAAATTTTCAAAACCTCTTTAGCTATATTCCACAAATTTTGATATACTGCACAAATTTTGATTATCATTAATGTAAAAATATTTTCTAATTTTTCTTGTGATTTTTTCTTTGATTTATGGATTATTTAGAAGTGTGTTGCATAATTTCCAAAACTGTGGAGGATATTCTATATCTCATTGTATTGATTTTTAACTATTTAATATTTCTATTGTGGTCAGAGAATATGCTCTATATAAGTTTAATATTTTAAAATTTGACTTCTTTGATAGCCCAGCATATGGTTTATTTTGGTTCTTATCCCATGCATGTACAGTTAAAAATAAGGTACATTTTAGACTTTTACTAATGTCAAGTTGGCCAGATTGGTTGACATTCAAATCTGCTATATATTTACGGTTGGTTTGGTATTTGCTTACTTGTTCTATCAATTACAAAATGAATGGTGTTAAAATCTTCCACTTTTTTTGTTTTATTTCTCTCTTTATTAAGTTTTATTTTATATATTTTATAGTTTGTTGTTATACCTAATGCTAATAATATGCATATAATCCTAAATGGGCATTTTTAGAATTATTATTCCTAATGAATTGACCTTTTATCATTATGAAATATTAAACCCTTCAGTCATTTTTCATCTTTTTATACATATTTTACTATACATTTATCAGAGTTATTTTAATGTCCTTGCCTGATAACTCCAATATTAAGATAATCTGTCAATCTGTTCTACTGAGTCATTTTTTCTTTTTTGTTTTTTGGTACATTAACAAATTTTATAATTGTGAATATCCTGTAGAGAGTCTGGATTCTGTCATTTTCCTCTAATAATTTTTTAAATTTTCTTTTATCAGCCGATTACATTACTAATGGGTCATCTTAATCTTGTAAAGGCTTGTTTTATGCTACATAAGGAATGATCTAATATTTTCACTTTTTCCTTAGTCCTAGAGTCACTGTGACTAGATAAGACCAATGCCAAACCCTCTTTCCTCTACAAGAAGCAGCTACTGAAATTTCTGCTCAGTACTTTAGTCCCTTTAACCGATGTTTTCCCCTGGACTACTTGGGATCTATCCCATTCATGCATAGATTAATGGTCAGCTAAGGATTTGAGGGGTGTTGTATGCAGATTTGAGGACTCCCTTTTATGCAGCTCTCTCATTTCTGGGATGTCTCCTCCCAATTTTCAGCTGCTTTTCAACCCCATGCTCCAACCACTGACTCCTCAGGTGATGAAATAGCAGCTTTCTGCACTCTAATTACAGCATGTCATATCAATGTGGCTTTCACTCAATATTATTTCTTTCTTTCAAGGAGTAAATCCTCCCCACCCCCAGTTTCTGCTTGCTTTTGGTCACTCTCCAGTGCTACCAAATAACTCCGTGTGTGTGCAGGTGTATGCATGTGTGAGCACTCCTGCACACTTTTTATATGTATTTTTTCCAGAGTATATAATTGCTTTTGACAAAAGAGTTAGTTTACTATAAGTTTTCCTGAAGGCCAGAGTTTTGTAGTTGTTCTTTGTGTGTATTTTAGTTTTAGTTTTGTTTGTTTGTGCTGTATATGTACGTATTTTATAAAATACATAACCCTGGTAAAAGTAACATCTGGACAGTGCATTAGGAAAGTTGTGTACAAATATGTGAAATCCAGCATCTGCTTATCTATTCACATTCACAGAATTATCAGAACAGGTTAGTTTTTCAGTGGAAGTTATTATCACAATAAACAGTTTACACATAAACAATTGTTGATGATAACAAGTATAGCAAAAGAGGACCCTACCAACAATTGACTTTTCTAACACAAAAGCATATACAAACATTTATCCCTTTGGGATTCATGTTAGAAAAGCAGACAATAAGTGAGTATGGAAGACTGAATATCCATTTATTTGCTGAACAAAGAATTATGTGTCCTAGGAATTATAAAAAGGAAGAAGAAGAAGCCTGTTACACACAGGAATCGAGATAGGTATGTGCTCACCATGCTAGGAGTTCACAGCAATCCAATTGTGTAGGCAGGCTAAACTGTATGTGGTGAAAACATACTACCATTAGATATAGCAGTGGACCTGCTGCAATGAAATATAAAGGTGAAATGAAGTATATACTAGCTGTGAATCGTGGGTATAAAAAGTGTATGTGCATTAATAAAAGTATTCACAAAGAAAACAAACAGGTGAAGGACCAAACCTGTCATTTACCTAAGGACACTCTAGACTCAACTATTCTTCTATAATCCAGGAGCTTCTAAATTAATATCTTCTTAAAAATCCCATCTATTTCCCAGTTGTCTGACTCCCGAAAGGGAGTTATCAATTTCATTATACTGTATAAAGAACAAAAGATATTAATTGCAGTTTCTATGGAATAAATGTTCTTGAAGCTCACTGTCATTTCAGGCTTAAAGTTAATTCAATGAACAGGCTATTAGAAGTCAACAGTGTATATTTGTAAAAAATTAAATTATTAAATTATATTATTTTCTAACCACCTACCTAAGAGTAAAACAGTAGAAATGTTTTGAAGGCAACAAACACTTATTCTCAGTAAGGGACAGTCCTTCCATTATTATTTTTTAAATATATTTGTAGAGAAATCTCTCCCTTCTCACATCTATTATAAGCTTGATACAAGCAAAGGGAACAGCTAATGAAATCCCAACATACTCAATCCAAATAGACCCTACACATTGGCTATACAACTGAATTCCATTGATATTTCAAGTTTCCTTTCAGAAAAGCCAATATTCACAAAGCTTTAATTATAGTACTTTGCTTTCATTCCATGTCAATTTAGATTCCAAGCATCAGTTATGTCATTAACATAAATTTGCATATAAGTAAAGATTGCATAAATGTCATTGCAAAGTTAGCACAGAACAAATAGAGAGAAATAGATGAGTTTTGAGTTGAAACTTCGTTCAATATCCTTTTAAACCGTAGCAGGTTTTAACCTAGCCCATGAATTCCTTTAATGAGAATTTTCAACTAGATGATGCACCTACTTGAACATGAAATGTGCTTATGAACTTAGAGAACTTCTAAGCACATTCCTACTATTTTAGGATTTCAAATGCCTTTCCTTCACCTTTATATCTCTATTAACAAGTAAAAGAAATGCAATAGTATGATTTCTGGGCATGGTATCGTCCTAATTGCACAAATAAGTTGCAAATTTACAGTGTTAAACAAAAATTATGGGAGGCCATTGTTTTGGACTGAGGTCTTGCACTAGGCACCAACGAACCAGACTACACTGAAATGGAGTTATTCATGCAAAATGCCACATAATCAAACTGGAACTTTAAGGCAGCAAATAGATCCCACAATTGACCAATTTTTCCTAAAAACAGGAGATTCCAGTCTACCTGAGTCTACATAGTAAGGAAGTCCCCTCTGCTTTAACCCCTACAAAAAAAAAAGTAACCTGATGTTAACCAATCAGCTTTTTTCCTCTATTGTCCTGTTTCCTTACTCCTATCTTATAAAACCCACTGTTCTACTATTGCCTGGTGGGATTACATATTCTATTTTGTAGGATGGAGGCTACCTTGATTCATGAAGTGCGAATAAAAGCCAATTAGATTGACAACTAAATTTGTTGTAATTTTGCCTTTTGACAAGAGTAAGGTCATTTCTGCCTTGATATAGCACATCCAGAATTTTTGTTTATTGATCTTACCATCAATGCCAGTGCCATCTTTGCATTCCTCTTTCTTGGTTTCTTCCTGACACTCTTATTATTCTTGTCTTAATTCCTATTCTCATAAAGAACACTCTCAAATATAATATTTCAAAAGTCTTTCTTATACTTTCTATTACTTAAAACTATCCTAGAAGATCTATTAGTCAAAAGTGAATCCACTAGCATTTTAAGGAATATTTTCCTATATGATGCCATTCTCAGGATGGTTTTGCCATTTATTTTGGACTTACACAGTACCAACAAATTTTCAATTATACCTAGGGAAATTATTGAGCTTCTATCCCACACTCCACTGAACTTGCTTTTGTCAATATCACAAAAGCATCCAATGCAATTGCCTCTTTTTTTCCTCATCTGAATTATTATCTTAGTAACATTCAACAGAGTAGATTTCTCCTCCTTTTTAAAAGCTTCTTTCGGCATCTTTGATACTATACCTATAGTATTCAATCTTCATAGCCATTCTCCCCAGTCTTTTTTGCTGTCTTGCCTTCCCAAGATCTACATTTTGAATGCCCAAGGGCTCAATTCTACATCCTATTCTATGTTCTCTGCCCACGTAACATCTTCTATGTCCATGGATTCTAATCCCATATATTTTCTGATTACTCCAAATTTATGTCCCCAGTGTTAACCACACTCTTGAGCTCCAATATCAATTTTCCTGCTTGGCATATAGTCCTGCTCAGGAATCCATTTGAATATTCCATAGGCACTTCAATATTAATGTGTTCAGAACACTTGAATTCCCCCTGAAATCTATTTTTTCTGAGTCTTTTTCAATTAAGTGAATTATGTCACTATTTAACCAGCTGCTTAGCCCAAAAACCTAAAAATAATGTATGATTCATTTTTCTTTCCCTTGCCTTTATGTAGTACATCAGCAAATCTTGATGGATCAATCTCAAAACCTAGTTAAATCCATTCACTTCTCAGCATATCCACCACTATCATTCTAGCCTTACCCATTATTATTTTTTATATAGACCACTGCAATAGTGTCTTAACTAGTATTTCTGCATTCTCTTTTACTTCTTTTGGTCTATTCTCTACCATCAAGCTTGTTTTTATAAATATAAGTCAGATTAATTAACTGCCTTGCTAAAAGCCCTTTATGTGTTTTCTAGTGCATGTAGAAATTTCAAACACCTTACGATGTTCCTCAAGGCTGTGGGTGAGCTGAGGATAGCTGTCTGAGATCATTTCCATCTTTCCATCTCTGGCTTCACTCATCGCTCTCTGGCCACACTGGCCTTTCTTGTTCTTACCAAAGTCTTTTCCACCTCAAGACATTTGCACTCACTATTCTTCCTCCTTGAATGATTTTCCCTAGATTTTCTCGTGATGAGCTCCTTGAGCTCCTTCACATTCTCTGGATCCCACCTGGGATGTCAGGAAACCGTCCTTGACCACTGAATCTAAAGGAATGGCAATGACTATAATTTCCAAAACTATCTAAACATGTTATATCATTACACCCTCACTTACTGTCTTCAGAGAACTTATAAGCATCTAAAATTATTATGTTTATTTAATTTTTACTTCTTTTATATTTGCCTTCCTCTACTGGAAAATGATTTCTGCAAAAGCAGAGATTTATTCTCATCACTGCAGTACCTAGAACAGGGATTGGCAACCTGTAGGTGTTTATGAAATAATTGTTCACTAACTAGATGAATACATTTTATGAAAGAGAAAGCTAAAAGAAGTTTAATTTCTCAAGATAAAATATCTAATAAACAGCAGAACCAGGACACTATCTATCACGCCTACATGAGAATATTAATCTCCCAAATGTGTGATTGGAATGGGGATGGGTGGAAGTTCAGACAAGAGACAAGAAGTTTTTACAGGAAAGAGAAAATTCAATGATGCCTAGGACCGAAATAATTAAAAAAGAAATGGAAAGTGGGAATGTTTGCAAAAGCCATAGGAGAATTGGGTCTTAAAAAAATTGTCAGATTACTGAATCTGAAGAAAACAGAGGAATCAAAGTTAACTCAAAGGTTTCTAGTGTGAGTGAGATTAGAAATAATTGTTTTATCAGAAAAATCAGGACAAAGCCTAGACATAAGAGATGTACATGGCATTCAGGATGGCACGTGTTTAAGTACCAGGTAGTACATCCAGGCGGAGATGGTCTTTAGTCAATTGGAAATACAGTTCTGGTGCATTAAACAGAGATCACTATTTTGTTTGTTTTTCAGTTAGGATTATTGAGATATTTATGTAGAATAAAATCCACTCTCTTTAAGTATACAGTTTAATGATCTTGAAAATGTATATATTCATGTAACCATCACCACAATTAAAAAAATAACAGTTCTATTACCTCAAAAATTTCCTTTACACATCTTGGTAGTCAATCCCTTTCCTGATATTCCAAGTCCTGTTGTTCCGTGAAAGGGTCACATACACAAAGCAACCCCCAAATGCTGAAGGAGCTGAGAAACCAGAGTAAGGTAGACAAATCCAGTTTTTCAGTATAGGATGATTTATTAGGGGGACTTATGGACAGAAACATGGTCTTGGGAGGCTACAAGACAGGTAGATCTCCACACTGCAACCCTCCAGACCCAGAGCTTATATCTGGGGGGAAAAGTATACATTTTCTGGAAGGAATGTGTAGGTGGCTGAGAGAATGCTGTTGGTGTCATAGTGCCCCAACATCAAGGATTATTTTGGAGGAAAGGTGAAACTTATAATGAATAGGTTTTCCTACATAAAGAAAAATATTTCAACGAGTCATTGTGGAGGCATTCCCAGACTCTAGGTTAATCAGGTGGATTAGCACTTAAAAATAAAGTCAGTCTTATCTCCACACCTGTCAACCACCAATCAGATTTTTGGTCCTAGGATTTTGCCTTTTCTATAAAGTCATATAAATGAAATCAGGTGATATATAGCTTTTTATGCCTAGGTTCTTACACTTAGTATAATATTAGTATTTTTATTGGTTAGTAGTATTTAATGATATATCTGCATCACAGTTTATTAACGGATATTTTTGTTGTTTCTAGTTTGAGGCTATTACCTATAAGAATTTTTAAAAATATTAGTGTACAGGCCTTTGAGTGACATATGTTTTAGTTTATCTTAGGTAAATATATAGGGATGGCATTGCTGGGATATATGGGAAGTAAAGTTTAAAGTTCTAAGAAACTGCCAAGCTCTTTTCCAAAGATGTGAATTCACACCATTGTGAATTCCGGCCAGTAATATATGAGAGTTTAAGTTGCTGTACATCCAGCCAGTACCTGATATTGTATTTTTTAATTTTAGCCATTCTAGTAGTATATAGTAGTATTTCATTATGGTTTTAATATGCATTTCCCTAATAACTAATGATGTTGAACATCTTTTTATGTGTTTATTTGCTGAATGTTTATCTTCTTTTGTTAAGTGCCTGTTCATATCTTTTATTCATTCTTATTATTAAATTGTAAGAGTTATTTAATATATTCTGGATATGAGTCTTTTTTATCAGATATATGTTCTATAAATATTTTTCCAGTCACAGCTTGCCATTTCAGCTTCTTAATGTTTTCAAAGAACAGAAGTTTTAATTTTAATGAAATCTAATTTATCAAACTTTTAAAAAATGGTTTCTATTGTTTTGACCTATATATGAAATCTATGCCTAAAACAAGGTTACAAAGATTTTGTCCTATATTTTCTTTGAGAAATTTTTAATTTTACCTCTTATATTTAATTCTGTGATCCACTTTGAGTTAACTTTTGTGTATGATGTGAGGTAAGAATTAAGGTTTTTTTAAAATTTTTTGCATAGGAATATCCAATTGTTCAAACACCAATTTTCAAAAAGAATATTTTTCCTCCATTGAAGAACCATGGCACATTTGTTGAAAATCAAATGACTATATATGTGTGTGTGTTCCTATATATTACATCTTTCTTCTTGTCCATTGACCTATATGTCTATTTTTATGCCAATATATCACTCTTGTGATTACTGTAGATTTATAATATTATTTAAATCCTGACACTGTAAGCCTTCCAACTTTCTTTTTCTTTCTCAAAGATTTTTGGCTATTTTAGGTCCTTTGCATTTGTATGTGAATTGTAGAATTAATTTGCCAATATCTGTTTTAAAAAGTATGCTAGTGTTGAGATAGGGATTCAGTTGAACCTATAGTGCAGTCTGGGAAGAAATGACATCTCAACAATACGGAGTCTTCGGATACGTTAACACAGTATATCTCTTCATTGTTAAGCCTTCTTTACTTGCTCTCATTAATGTTTTGTCATTTTCATCTTAAACATGTTATATGTTTGGTCAGATTTGTCCTTAAGTGCTTTATGTTTTTTATGATATTGCAAATGATAGTTTTTAATTTGCATTTTTTTGCATTTCCAATTGTTCATTGCACATGGGTCCAAAAAACTCTGACTGATAGTTCCAATATCTGCAACCATTCTTTGATTTTGTTTGGTTGATTTCTTTATCTCTTGACAATGGTTATTTTTTTTCTCTTTCATTGTCTTTTCCTATTACTTTTACTATTGCTTTTTTTGTGTGTGTCTGCTGATATTTAACTGATACCATGTTTGGAACAATGGTAGAGACTAAGGTAAATAGGAATTATACCTGCAAACTTGCAGAACTTTTCTTCTGTCATTCTGTCTACATGGGCGTTTGAATCAATCTAGTCAGTACTTGAGTCAAGCTTGTGTGTTGACATTGCTATAGTCAACTTCCGTGCCCTACAGTTTTCAAATTTTCTTCATTGGTGGGCTGTCATTACTTCGTGTTTAATGGATGCTTTTCCACAGTGTTCTTGTTCTGCTCTTTCCTTTTTGCAGAACCAGCAGCTTATAGCCACAGAGGAGGGTCTCTTTCCACACTCTTAACCTTCTTCAGCAGGAGACTGCTGTTGCTTGTTACTCAGTGCTAGACTTGTGGTGGCAGCAAGGAATCTCTCTGTTCTCCTAGTCCAGCTTTAGGTTTAAGCAGGTTCTTACATTTGAACATTTGGGATGGGGTTTCTCAATTTTTCTTGCCCCTTATTCCTAGCAACAGCCAATTTCTGCTTGTATATCAGGGTGGGGAGGGTTCCAGCACAGGAGAGTGTTCCTTGCTGCTCTCCCGTTAGTTGAAGATGTGCATTTTGTAAAAACTCAATATTTTGGGCCCAAAAGTCTTTTCTAACCCTTCCCCAGGGTCATACATTTTGTTTCTACCTTTACCCCAGAAGCACCTGTGTCCTGGTGGCCAGATGTTTCTCTCTCTAGTTCTCAGAGGCAGCTGGGTTTTGTGTCTACTCCACGAAAGGCAATGGCTATTTGCCTGGACCCTGGGGATGGGAGGGTTTCCTGCTCCTCCACAAAAGATTAAGGTTTTGCATTATATGAAAAAATCCAGGGAAGAAAATAGGCAGGGAATTGAGTCTGACCCCAGTGTCAACCGATTAGTCTCTGCATAGCTATACCACCTTGGGATAGGGAAAGGAGTAGAGTAGGGAGAGTAAGAGTGGACAGAGAAGGGCTTTTAAATTTCTTTTCAGGACCTCAGACTTTTTCTTGAGCACTCAGTGTAGACTCACGGAAAAGTGCCTGCAAGTGAGCGCAGACGGCACTTATGTCCGGGACTGTCAGCTATACGAAACTCTCACACTAGCCCACATTTGCTTTTTAAAAATGTGTTAAAATTTTATCTGATTTTATGGTAATCAAAGGTGAGACAGTTTTTACATCCAGCAGTCTCTCTTCAGGAAGTTATTTGAAATGTCTGACGGGCTCAAAAAATATTATGATTTTATAGATTATAATTGCAGTTTTAAAAAAATTATTATGGTGGGCAGACATACCCTTGCCTTTTTTAGATCCTAAGCAGAACTATAACGCTCAGAAATTAGATTTTGAGACAAAGTTTTATGCTTATCTATGAAGAGATAGTTGTTGAAAGAGTTGGAGTAATTAAATGACCTGTAAGGAAAAAATGAGTAGAGAAGTTATAAATTTTCATAATAAAATATTAAGGAACACCTAAATTTAGTGGACAACAATACATTAAAAGATGAAGAAATGGACTGATGTTTGTCTACAGCCATACCACCCTGAACACACCTGGTCTCCTCAGATTGATGGTGAATAAAATGAAAGTCAGAGTAGAGCACTTTTGTGCAAACTAAGGCAGGATGAAATTGCTATAAGGACAAGGATGTCAGGTTGTTGGTCATTAAATATACCAGTGAGTTCAAGAATCACAAGAAGTTTTTTAAAAACTTTAGAATTCAGGTCACTGGTCATTTTTGACAGTCTAATGGAGACAAAAGCCAAAGCAGAAGAGGTTAATGAATAGATTGTAAAGCAATTGGAAACTTAGGAAATTTTACTTTTTAAAGACAGCTTGTGGTAGAGGAAAGACTCCATAACTTTACAGTTCCCTCAAGGTCAGGGAGAATTTTGTTAGGATGGAGAAAACCTAACTGGAACATTAAATAAAAGACAGGAAACAAACTAAATGTCCATTAAAAGTGATATTTCTATGTGGGATTTAATCAGCACAGCTTGAAAATACAAGTGAAAAGTTTCATCAGTGTCATTTCCACACGTGCCTAGAGCATGAGCATAGCTGTGTTCCAATAAAACTTTATTTGTGAAAAAAAATACAGTGAATATGCCAGATTTAGACTGTGAGTGTAATTTGCCAATTTTGGCTTAGAGAATTCAGAGGAATGTGGAATAAAATGCAGAGGAAGAAGGATGAGAATAGAAAAGGGGTCTTTATTCATTCCTATGTGTTCCTTTGCTATGTGCAGAAGCCTTTTTTCACTCACCCCAAACCTTCCTATAAAACGCTAATAAATACCTGAGTATATACTCTGTGAAGCCTCCCTTTTCTTAATGAAGGTCTCCTCTACTGACATTTACTTCTCTGTATTACAATTATGATAACACACATCCATCTCACCTAACATATTACGAGGTCACTGAGAGAAAGTAATATGTATTATTCATCTTTGTATAGACACTTTTAGGAATGTAATCATGAGTCTCAAAAAAAAATAAAACAAAATATGAGCAAGAAAAATGAATTAACTGATGTCAAACTATATACACTCAGTTGTGACAAAATCGGCCTCATCTTATTTCTTGACCAATTTTTGGCTGTGGAAAAAGTGAAAGAATATCCAAGAAGCAGACGATGAGGTGAGGATAACATGGAGTTCAAAAAAGTGAATGTCTAGTAGTGGCAAAGGTGGTAAGGGACAAGGGGAATAAAAGTAAGGTTTAGATAATATATTAATATGAGAAAGAAAGGAAATAAGATTAAAAATCCAAGGATTATTGATGCAAATTAAGGATTATTTTGACACATCAACACAATTCACTAATTTCGATCATTCTAAGTGGAAAAATGCAAATATAATTAAAGCTCATTCTGAAATGACGAGACTACACCTCCTCTGAGTTAGAGAATGTTGTCTGTACTAGGCAGACAGTGAGGTATTTAGAAAGTGTTCTGTAAAGGTGTTAATTGATGGGCAAAAACTCTCCTCCCTCAGGTATTTCTAATTGTTTCATCTGGATTATGCCAATTGTAGAGATTTTAAAAATTGGAAAAAGCAAAGACAGGATATTTCTGCTACAATAACAATCAACAACACTATTGCTACTGACAAGAAAAGAATAAGGGTAAAAACTGTCAAGTTTTTCAAATTTAGAAAATGTGTTCAATATAAAGTGAGATACATATTTCACACAGTGTTTCTGTATTTCCTTTGAGCAATTCATAGTAAATAGATTCAGGCTTTTTCAGATTTGTCTCAAAATCCCAGTTCCGATGTGGCTTTTTATATTCCCCAGTGTTGCCACATTTCCAGAACTTTCATTTTTCTTCCATCTTATCTCAAAGCTGAAAGAAGTTTATCATATTATTAGACCACAGAGCAGAACAAAACAATACATCAAGCCTCAGCACTTGGTATTGTTTTGCAGAGAAAACCAGGTGAATTATTTTATTGTGTGATTAGAGAAACAGAAGAGGATGTCCCAGGTACCATATTTCAGAAATTGAAAAGAGTTGATATGCTTAATTAATGGCAAAGGGAAGAGAAGTATAGCAAATAGATTAGAAAGCAAGTAATTAAAACAAATACTCAAAGCCTAAATCCTGAGAGAAGAGATTTATTAAACAAACCTCAGGAACATGTAGAGGAGAAATAAATTCTGATGTGATATAGGAATTAGGCACATATTAGAACATTTTATCCAATAATATGAAAGTGAGACTCTAGGACCCATTGTCATTCTTTTACATGTAAAATTCTGTCATTTCCATTAACATAAATGTATGTTACAATCTAATCCTAACAACTCACCTATATCAATCTTTATATGATCCCATCACTTTATGAGGTTAAATCTTCTTTGAAAATAGATATCTAAAATATCCATAACCACACCTTTTCAAGGAGTAGCCAGAAAATGTTCATCTTTGGAATGTTAAAAGCTCTTCACAAATAAACTAACATAAAGGAAATTATTTGCTGTCATTACCCAAATAAATTTCAAGAAAAATCAGAATCAGTATCATCAAATCTTTGGGAATGAATATTTGGCTCATTTTATGTTCAATTTTAGAAATAAATGCATTTCAACTATGATTTGTGAGACTATTCTGAACTCAACTTGCCACATTGAGCATAGAATATGTGAGAAAGGTTGTCCTGTGGCATTTATAGATATATAAATATCTATATATATATATATAAATATCTATATATTTATAGATATATAAATATATCACAGCTGATGTACTCATTCAGCTACATGTTCTGGATGATTATTGCATGCCTCAAGTGGATAATATAAGGCACAAGAGATGTAGACCACATGAGAAATGTAGTCATTTTCTCCACATGCAGGACCAGAAGTACCATCTGATTATGAAATGGAATGTGCTTATTGCAGGAAAGGCAGCCACAATCATGAGCTAGGGCTCTGCATTCTAGCAAACCACCACAGCAAGAGTCTGTGCTAAACATGGAGCTAGGCTTCAGAGCAACCCATCTTCCCTCAGTTTTTACCTATAAACTTACATGTTTGGTCAGATGATAATAGCTTCCTAGCTCTTATGCTTTTCAGAAAAAAAAAATTAGAAGATTATCCTAATTCTTTAAAGCATGTTTCTTTTTCCTTTTAAACTTACTTTTTCCTGTATGTGCTATTATTAATATGTAAGACAAAGAGGAATTCCCTTCAATTGGACTCAATTAATTAAATTTTTATAGATCAACTATGTTAAACTGTGTGTAAAGTTACCCTCACAGAGCTTATTATCTAATAAGGAAAATAGAATGAATCTTGATATTAACAGTAAAGTGAAATTCAGATTAGCCATTGAAAAACTTTTGTATTTGTAAAATTATTATAGAACTTACAAGTATTTATTAAATGTAGAACTGCTACTATGACTGGCATTGTCAAGAAAAAAAAACCCTTCATTTTTCTACAGGTGTTTTGGTTTAATGGATAGAAATTAGTACATTATACTTATGCCACTATTTTTTCATCTAAAAATGGACACTTCTGAAACAATTAAAGCATTTAAAAAGTTTATTCTGTATATATTACTGACATTAAACATTCAGCAAGTTAAAGCTATCTGAGAGATTGCATTTGAATTGCCAAGTTAGTCATTTTTTTCTATCTTTTGAATTTGTGCATTTTCAATTAGGACAAAGGAAGCATGCCAGCAGGCAGAAATGGGAAAATATCTGGCATTTTCTGAGACCAACAGGTTATTTTCAATTTGTCTGGTGTAAAGAATTCCTGAAAGAGAGAGGAGGAGCGACAATGAGGGGTTACCTGGAAACTTCATCATAGTTATAAAGATGTAAGGCAGGTGCACTGAGAATAAAGGAGGAGACCCCAGTGGCTGGAGAATCAGGAGTACCTTGTGTAATACTTTAAATAATAGACTTTTTTTCTCAGATATACAAAATTTTGTTCCAGTTTGACACAAAGCTTACAGAGTAAAGTCAAACTACTCAAGACAAGAAAAAAAGCTTTGTAATGTTGAAAGAAGCCAAATTCCCTAAAATCCTTTCGGTGTATAGAGTACATTTCAGGGTTTCTTCTCCTGGAGTCAGCTGGCTTACACATGCTAAGATTGTCCAGTTTTATTTTCCACATCAAATGCATTCAAAATCCTTGACCACACTCTACACAGTACTAAAGTACAATGGGACTCTGAATGTGGTCTTATATTTTGTTCGTATTGTCCTTGAAGTTTAAATAACAAAAGTAAATGGAAAGTTTCAATCAATTTTCCATATGAGAACTTCAAAGTCTCAAAATTCTATTTTTCTGTGGTATGGTCCCTACATTTAGAGTAGAGCTTTTAATGGGCCAGCCAGAAGACAATAAAATAGAGAATGATATTTTATTTTTTTCTCAACTTTATTTATTCCTATGTTGTCTCCAGTTAACTACACTTACTATAGGAAATAAATTATTCTTATTGCTCATCTTACATTTCTTGCTGAATTTCACATAGAAGTTTCAGTTTCTATGGAAACTGAGACAGTGCTACTAAACTCAGGATTCTCATTATAGTTATATCAAACTTTACCACATAATCAGGGTTGAAACATTAGTATCCGTGTTCCATCTAATCCGGTCATATATTCAACTATTACATCTTTTAAAATTGATATAGTAAGTCACATGTCCGAAGCGAAGGTATTATTACCTCAGATGCTGAAATTCAGACCTCAAAGGTGCCAAGAACATACAATGAATAAAAGACAGTCTCTTCAATAAATGGTGCTGGGAAAACTGGATAACCGTATGTAGAATAATGAAACTAGACCCCTATCCCTCGCCATATACAAAAATCAAATCAAAATGATTAAAGATAAATATCTCCAGGAGCAAATTTGAACTTTAGTGGAATGTAGAAATCAGACCACATTACTGGAACTTCTTTATGCCTAATAACTTTATGAGGAAAATCTGGTCTCTTTCATTATTCCTTTTAAAAGTAAAATTTCAAAAACCATTTCAGAACTTGGCACTAATAAAACAGAAAGGCATTAAACATCAGTAGAGACTTTCATGGAAGACACCAATGTGGAGTACAGTCATTGTCATAGGAATTTTTCTGTCACTCTAACCAGTGAGTAAAGTAAGACTTTTACAACATAAAAAGTTATGGTTCTATCCTCTCCAGTAAAATAATGTTGAATAGCAATTTCTGGTTTCAGAAGAAGAAGCTGAATTTGAAAAGTTCCTTCCACTCATAATTACCAGAGGACTAGAGTTACAAAGACTATATGCTTCAGATAAATAATATACAATTATTGGAAAAGACAAGATCTTGAGCAAAGTGTAAAACAGGATAATGGATCCATGGATAATAAGCTCATTTCAAGGCCCTTTTCAAATGTAGTATATATAGGTATACTAATGTAGTCGTAGGCTACAGCTCTCTCAAAGGTCAATTTTGCATTGGTCAGATGGTCTGTGACATACTCTATGTATTTTCAAGAGATGGATTCAAATTGCTAAAATTTTGTTCAAAATTTTTGCATCTATGATCATGAGGCATAGTGGTTTACAGTTTTCTCTTCTTTTGATGTCTTTGTCTGGTTTTGGTATCATAGTAATAACTAGCTTCATTAGATGAGTTGGGAAGGATTCACTCCCTTTTCTATTTTCTGGAAGGGATTGTATATAACTGATGTTATTTCTTTTGTTTTGGTAGAATTCAACAGCAAATCCATCAAGGCCTGGAGTTTACTTTGTAGGAAGATTTTCAATTACAAGTTCAATTTCTTTAGTAGATGTTAGGCTATCTGGGCTATATATTTTTTCTTAAGGGACATTAAGTCATTTGTATCTTTAAGAAATTTTCTGGCTAAAGAGATGTATAATAAACTCTTATTATCCTTTTAATAACTGTGAATCTATATTGTATATACTATATTATTCCTGATATGGATAATTTATCTCATTCCTGATCAGTCTGGCAAGAGTTTTATCAACTTTGTTGATCTTCTCAAAGAACCAACATTTGGATTAATGGAGCTTCTGATTGTTTTTCTGTCTTCTATTTTACCTGTTTCTGTTTTCTTTTTTTTCATTTTTTTCCTATTTACTTTGGGTTTAATTTTGTCTTAT
Source organism: Daubentonia madagascariensis (assembly GCA_023783475.1). NCBI lineage: Eukaryota > Metazoa > Chordata > Mammalia > Primates > Daubentoniidae > Daubentonia > Daubentonia madagascariensis. The sequence goes on from JAKFHU010002088.1 coordinate 1,587,578, forward strand.
TTTCCTAGTGTACGGAAGCTGGGAATTTGGTTTTAGACTTTTTTTCTTTTCTATTATAGCATATATGTGCTATCAGTTTCTCTCTAAATACTGATTTAGCTAGCTCAATTACACACATTTTAATATGTGTGTTTTCATACCCATTCAAAATACCTTCAAATTTTCCCTTTAATTTTAATTTGAGCCATGGCCATGTAGAAGAGAATTATTAAGTTTCCCCAAGTTGAGGATTTTCCAGACATCTTTTGGTTATTAATTTCTAATTTAATTTCATTATAGTCAGAGAACATACCTGTAGTAATTGGATTATTTTAAATTTATTGAGATTTATTTTATGATACAGAATATAGTCTGTCTTGGTAAATGTTTTGTGTGTGCTTGAAAAGAACATATATTACTTTATTTTGGGGTGGTGTGTTCAATAAATGTCAATTAGGTAATTTTGGCTGATAATTTGTCTTCTATATTTTACTGATTTTCTATTTTCTTGTCCTATCAATTATTGAGATAGACATATTAATGTCTATTAATTAACATATGACTATAATTTTTTATTTTTTAATTTTCATTTTATCAAGTTTTACTTCATTAATTTTGAAGTTATCTTATTAGGTACATACATGTTTGAAATTGTTGTGGCCTTTTAATCATTTGCTGGAAAACTTCTTTTGTCAGATATTAATTTAGTTATTCCAGCTTTCTGTGATTAATGTTTTCATTATATATTTTTTGTCCATCCTTTTGCATTTGACCTATTTGCAACTTTATATTTAAAATGCATTTCTTACAGGTAGTGTATCATTGCATCTTGTTTTTTAACTAATCTGGCAATCATTGTCTTCTAATTTGGGTCTTTTGAACATTTATATGTAATGTAATTTTATTGATACGGTCAGTATATATCTACCAGTTTTGTCATTTGTTTTCTATTTGTCCCTTCTGTTCTTTGTCCCCCTTTCCCTCATTTTCTACATTTTTTTTAAATTGAGTGTTTTTATGTTTACATTTTAGGTCCTTTATTGGATTATTAGATAATGTATTGCTCTTTGTTTTTCCTTTTTTTTAGTGGGTGTTATAGAATTTAGAGTGAATATATTCAACTAATTGCATTACACATTTAAGTAGTATTATAAAGAATAAAAAAATGATATGTGAATTAAAAAGTTAGAAAACTAACTACAAAATAATGAAATAAAAGCCCAAAGAATTAAGTTAAAAAATACCAAGGTAGAAAGCAATATTGATAGATAAATTTTAAAACTTTGTTTTTTGAAAAAATAAAATAAACCACTAACTAACCTTATCAAGAGAAAAGTGAAAAGTAAATAAATGCAGAAAAAATGGAAAAAGAAAAAAATTACCAGAGAAAGAAAGAAATTTTTAAAAAGTAACATAAAACTATTTATTCAACTGTGCTAATAACTTTAAAAGCCTGGATAAATGGGTAATAGTCTAGCAATTTATAAGTTACCAAAATTGGCTCAAGAGACAAGCTAAAACCTAAATAGATTAATTTTTATAGAAAAATTAAAGAGAAAAGAACAATGTCCACAGAAGATATACTGTAACTTTTTCAAAAAGCATCAACATGGTTTTCATAGAGAAAGTCTTCTAAACATTCGACATTAAGATAATTCCAATCTATGTATTTGAATTTTTCAGGACATAATATTAATATTTTCAATTTCTTATGTGAATCCAGAATAGAATGGAAAAACTTGAAAAAATTAGAACAGTAAAGAAAGCAGTCCGGGCACAGTGGCTCACACCTGTAATCCTATCACTCTGGGAGGTGGAGGCAGAAGCATCTCTTGGGGTCAGGAGTTTGAGACCAGCCTGAGCAAAAGCAAGACCTCGACTCTACCAGAAATAGAAAAAATTAGCCGGGTGTGGTGGCGCGCACCTGTAGTCCCAGGCTGAGGCAGGAGGATCACTTGAGCCCAGGAGTTTGAGGTTACAGTGAGCTATAATGACTTCACTGCACTCTACCTAGGGCAACAGAACGAGACTTTATCTCAAAAAACAAAACAAAATAAAATAAAAAAAGCAATAATCCAATTTTGTTTATGAACAATGCAAAATACCAAAATATGTTTTCTAAGAGAATCTAGCAGCACTCAAAAGGGCTAATATACCATAAGTAAGTGTGATTCATTCATTACAGAAATCCAAGAATTGTTTATAATATTAGCATAATCTCTCACAGTAGGGTAGCTTGGGAAAACTATAGACATAGTTATACCTATAGGTGGTGGAAGGAATTTGAAAAATTGCAATATTTATTTTTCTTAAACACAGTCAATAAAAATAAGAATAGATGGACACTATATAACCACAGGAACATATGTGTGTGTGTGTGTGTGTGTGTGTGTGTGTGTGTGTGTGTATGTAGCTCAGCTTCTAACCAAGTTAGGTGGTTTCACTTATCTAAGCATATTTTTCTAAGGAATTCTAAGGAATGCCAAAACCCAAGATAAGACATTCCCTCAGAATTTGGAAGGTAAAAGATTTGTTAGTAGGTATTTTAAGACTTACTCAATTTTGACTCACCCTACCTTATTGTTCAGGGAAGTACGGTGAATATGATAATGTAAAAGATGACAATATCAAAGACAACGATTTGCATATGTTGAAAAATCTTTACATCCCATGGATAAATCAACTTGATCATGGTGTATGATCCTTTTAATATGCTGTTGCAGTCAGTTTGCTAGTATTTTGTTGAGGATTTTTGCATCTAAGTTTATCAGTGATATTGGCCTGTAATTTTGTTTTTCTTATAGTGTCCTTTTCTGGCTTTCATATCAGAGTAATGCTGGCTTCTTCCTCTTCAATTTTTTTTGGAAGAATTTGATAAGGATTAATTCTTCTTTAAATATTTGGAAGAATTCACCAGTGAAGTCACCTAGTCCTAGGCTTTACTTTTTTGGGAAGTTTTTGATTATTGATTGTAAAATAAGAAATATATGTTACTGATGTCTACCACCACTTCCTGACACACAGCTCCTAGAAGCCTTGTATATAGGGATGCTAGGAAAATCTTTTGTTCTAGTATTTGGTCTTTGACCCCAGTTATTTTTTTATTTCAAAATATTAAGGGGGTACAAATGTTTTTGTTACATGCATAGCTTTAGTAATGCTTGAGTCAGGGCTATAAGTGTGCCCATTACCTGAATAGTGTTCACTGTACTCATTAGGTAAGTGTTTACCCCTCCCCTTCTGCTGCCTCCCCCCATGCTTGATTTCCAGTGACTTTTACTTCCTTTTGTTGACTGCAGTTCTTGACATAGAGCTCCTAAGACCTTTGTAGTTTTCTAAGTAACAGGAGCATCTGACACAGAGTTCCTAAATCCCTTGGAATTTCCCAGATGAAAGGAACATCTTTTGTTCTAATAAAGTAACTCTTGGTTGGAGCCTGGATGGGAGCTGGTCACTGGAAAGACCAAGCCATGACTAGAAGCTTGGAACTTTCAGTACCACCCCTCATTCTCTGGGGAGAGGGGAGGGTGTGGAAATGGAGTTAATAACTGATCATGTCTATGTGATAAAACCTCCATAAAAATCTCCGAACTATGGGGTTCACAGAGCTTCCAAGTTGGTGAACACATCCAGGGGCTGGGAAGATGTTGCATACCAACTCCATGAGGACAAAAGCTCTTGCCCTTGGGACCCTTCCAGACCTTATCCTATGAATCTCTTCATCTGGCTATTCATCTGTATCACTTGTCATAACATTTATTAATATAATAAACTGGTAAATATAAGTAAGTATTTCCCTGAGTTCTATAAGCCATCATAGAAAATAAATAAAGCCCTAGGAGGGGGTAATGGGAACCCCAATTTTGAACTGGTTGGGCAAAAGTATAGGTGACAACCTACTACTTGTGATTGGCATCTGAAGTGGGGGACAGTCATGTGGGACTGAGCCGTTAACCTGTGGGATTTGACTCTAACTACAGGTAGATAGCATCAAAATTGAATTGAATCATAGGACACACAGTTGGTGTCCACTGGAGAACTGCTTGATGTGGGGGAAAATCCCCACATAATTTGGTCACAGAAATGTTCTGTGTTGAATGGTGTGAGAGTAGGAAAAACAGTTTAGTTTTTCTTATCTCAAATACTGAATCAATTTCCTTACTAGTTGTTTGTTCAGATATTCTAATTCTTTATACCTCAGTCTTAGTAGGTTGTGTGTTTCTAGGAATTTCTCTCTTTATTTTAGGTTATCCATTTTGTTGACGTATAATTGCTCATAGTAGTTCCTTATGATCCTTTGTATTTCTGTGATATCAGTTGTAATTTCTTCTTTTTATTTGTAACTTTATGTATTTTAGTCATTCCTCTTTTTTCTCAGTTTAAGAGTGTGCCAATTTTGTTTATCCTTTTTGAAAAATCAAATCTTAACTTTTGTAGATCTTTTCTATTTTTTTCTGGTATCTATTGCATTTATTTTTGCTCTAATCTTTATTATTTCCTTCTTTCTGCTAGCTTTGGGCTTAATTTGTTCTTCTTTTTCTAGTTCCTTGAGGTATAAAGTTAGGTTGTTATTTTAGATCTTCTTTTTTCTTATGTGTTTATTGCTATGAACATCTCTCATAACTGTTTTGGCTGCATCCCATGAGTTTCAGTATGTTGTGTTTCTATTTGTTTATGAATTTTCCAATTTTCCTCCTGTATTGATTTCCAGTTTTACACCATTGTGGTCAGAAAAGAGATTTCCTTGATATAATTTCAATCTTCTCAAATTTTTTAAGACTTGTTTTATGGCTTAATATATGATTTAGCCTAGAGAATGTTCCATGTACACTTGAGAGGAACATATTTTCTGCTGCTGTTGAATCGAATGTTCTGATGTGTGTGTTAGGATCACTCATGATTTATCCTGGGATGCAAGATTGGTTAAATGTATGAAGCAAATAAATGCTATACACCACATTAACAAATGAAGAATAAAAGTCATATGATCGTCTCAATATATGCAGGAAAAAACATTTGACAAAGTTCAACACCCTTTTATAATAAAAACTTTCAATATATTAGGTATTGGAGGAATGTACCTCAACATTATAAAAGTCATGTATGACAAGCCCAGAGCTAACATCATCCTCAACAGTGAAAAGCTGAATGCTGAAAGCTGTTCCTCTAAAATTAGGAATAACACAAGGATGCCCACTCTCACAACTTTTATTCAACATAGTACTAGAAATCCTAGCCTAAGCAAGGAGCAAAGAAAAAACAGTCATCTAAATCAGCAGTCCCCAACCTCTTTGGCACCAGGAACCATTTTCACGGAAGACAATTGTTCCATGGACCTGAGGGTGGGGGATGGTTTGGAGATGATTCAAGCGCATTACATTTATTGTGCACTTTATTTCTATTATTATTACATTGTAATATATAATGAAATAATTATACAACTCACCATAGGTTGAGGGACCCCGGATCTAAATCACAAAAGAAGAAGTAAAATTTTCTCTGTTGGGAAATGACATAATCACATACATAGAAACCTCCAAAAACTCTACCAAAAAACTGTTAGACCTAATAAATTAAGTAAAGTTGCAAGATACAAAATCAATATGCAAAAATCAGTTGTGTTTCTATACATTAACAACAAACTATCTGAAAAAGAAATTAACACAAAAATTCCAATTGTAATACCATCAAAAATAAAATACGTAGGAATAAATTTAACCAAAGAGGTGAGAGATCTGCACACTGAAAACTATAAAACTTTGATGAAAGAAATTGAAGAAGATACGAATAAATAGAAAGATATCTTGTGTTCATGGATGAAAGAATTAATATTTTTAAAATTTCCATACTACTCCAAGTGATCTATAGTTTCAATGCAATCATTATTCACAGAAATAGAAAAAAAATCCTAAAACTTATATGAAATGACAGCAAAAGCAATCTTGAGAGGCAAAAATAAAGCTGAAGGAAACACACTTCAAATTATATTGCAAAGCTATAGCAATGAAAACTGTATGGTATTGGCATAAAACACAAAAAGCAATGGAACAGAATAGAGAAATAAATTCATGCATATACAGTAAACTAATCTTTGACAAGGGCACCAAGAATACAAAATGGGGAAAGCATAGTCTTTTCAATAAGTGGTGTTGGGAAAACTGGACATTTGCATGCAAAAGAATGAAATTGGACTAATATCTTATACCATACACAAAAATCAACTCAAAATGAATTAAAGACTTAAACATAACTCCTGAAGCCATAAAACTCCTAGAAGAAAACATACAGAAAAACCCCTTGACATATGACTTGGCAATGTTTTTTGTATACGACACCAAAAGTGCAGGCAACAAAAGTAAAATTAAACAAATGGGATTACATCAAACGAACAAGCTTCTGCACATCAAAGAAAACAATCAACAAAATGACAGGCAACCTACCGAATAATAGAAAGTATATTTGCAAACCATATATGTGATAAGAAGTAAATATCCAAAATATATGAGGCACTCCTATAACTTAATAGCAAAAAACAAATAATGCAATTGAAAAATGGGCAAAGAACCTGACCTGAATAGACATTTCTCCAAAGAAGACATACAAATGGATAATAGGTCTGTGGAAAGGTTCTCAACATCAGAGAAATAAAAAAAAAATTCCCTTAATCATCAGGGAAATGCAAATCAAAACCACAGTGAAACATCACCTTACACATATCAGAATGGCTATTATTAAAAAATTCAAAAGATAACAAGTGTTGGTGAGGACGTGGAAAAAAGAGAACCTTGGTACCCTGTTAGTAAACCATGATGATTTCACAGATGTATCCTTAGCCTCAAACTCCTTGATTTGTATACATTAAATATTTATACTTTGTATATCAATCATACCTTAATAGAGTGGTTGTAAAAAATAAAGACAAAGATATATGAAATTAGTGAAAATGTAAATATCTAAAAGTATAAAGAAGCATTTCCTTGTAAAAAGGAAACAAATTTTCATACCAAAATGGCATACCATACACAGAAAAAATTGATTCTGAACTATCAACACCATAATCTACCCTCATGAATGTACTGAGTGACAAAGATAAAGGAAGAGTCTTAAGTACATCTAAGTAAAAAATGTAAACCATATCAAAGGCAAATTATTTTAGTTGGCATCAGACATTTTTACAACAATTTTCAGTACTATGACACAGTGAGGCAATCTTTATAAGTCAAGAGAAAAATAAAATGAAACTCAAAAATTAATACCCAGTCAAATTTTCCTTTCTGTATAGAAGAAACAGACAAGATAATTTCCTTATAAGTCTCCCTGAAGTAAAAATATTTTATAATAAAAAACACTTTCCTATATAAAATATGTGTCCAGGCATATGAGATCCGTTTATATACAGCATTTAGGCTAACCAACTATGGGTATCACCGTATCAAAACAGAACATTTGTTGTAAGACTATCTGTTCATCAATGGTGCCAATTCACTTTAATTTCTAGTTCTGTTGAAATCAATTAATTTGAAATGTAATGTTTTATTAAAATAGAACATATAGTATTATCTTATTTTTTCAATATTACCTATATGTCCTTCTCTTAAATATTTATTCTATTTATTGGTATCCAGAATCATGTACACCAAGTGGTTATATCTGGATATTATATTTTCAGGTTACTTTTTATTTCTTCTTCCTGTCCTATGTTATTTAAAAGTTTATATTTGGCCTATGTTCTATTTTAAAAATTTAATGGAACTATTTTTTAAAACTATGAAGGCATTTATTCAAATGAAAAAAAAATACCTAGGTACATGTGTTATCAGCCCTACATTCATACTCAATCTACCGAACCTGGTCGTGTAAAATCAACCACACAACTGTGATAGGACTGTGTAGTGAGAGATGTACTCACCCAGAGTAACATTGCTGAAGTTTAGAACACAAGGAATGGAGGACAAAAATCAATATCTGTTTCTCAAACTATAAAAATATAGGATGGCCACTTACTCATAAAAATGGTAGTTGACATTCAAATAATATATATATATCAGTCATTGAAAACAGAACTGAAATCTTCGATTTTTATAATTTCTTTATACAAGAGATTTAGTTCAGTATCCATATTTTATATAAGAAACTATAGCATCAAAAGTTCAGTGCTAAAACACTAATGAATGCATAATGCAAACCAACATTTGTCTTTTCTGAAGCAATATTCTTCTCACAATATTGATAACAGCAGTGTAAAAACCTTTCTATTTTTCCAACATGTGTGAGAAGCAAAAGACTGGTATGGTTATTTGCATGAATTTGTGGTTATTGTAGATAATGTCTAATTACATGAAAGAACATTTGTGAATTTATCAATCATAAAGCCATATACTATGATATTAGGAGGAATATCAATCAATTAAATAGAGACTATCTCTTATTTATAAAAATCATGTAAACCTTTGACTAAAACTGATCCTCATTAAAAGAGAAAATCCTATCATATACCAAAATTGTTATAGGGACCCAAGCACTTTAATATTAACTGAGAGGTACTAATTACTTTAATGAAGGGAGAGGACTTGAATTCAAATTATTATTATTGAAAATAAATGTCTAACACTATTTTAAACAAACGATTTGTCACCAATGACATTAACCCATGTTTTATTCATAACATAAAAATAGGTTGCAAAAAAGTGTTAGCACAAGTGGCTCTTAGTTGTTTGAGTGTAGATTCTGAAGTTTTAATAAACATAACTTACTTGTAGCAACTGAAATTCATTAAACAGTCAAGGTCTATGCTTTAAGGCTTAATTTGAACGTACAAGTCAATAGACTCAAATCTTCTCTTTATTAAAGTAATTAAAATTTACTTATCACTATACCCTCAGTTATCCAGTAATGTCTGTGTCATTCTAGAGCTAATTAATCAAAAATAGGAGGTTTCTCAACCATTCAATGGACTTAGCGCATTGCCTTGAGCAGATCTGTACTTAAACCCTCCAAGTCTATCAGCTTTGATTCTTGCTTTATGTATTTCTAGAGATATGTGCTCATGCTTTCTGTGCTTTAAACAGAGTAATTATGCAATTCTCATTTAAAAGATGAATGATACACTGGCTGTTTGAATCAAACTTATCTTTTCTCTTTTAATTTGGCTTCCAAACACTTTAAATTTTAAATCAATGATTCGTTCTGTTTTCCTCCCTCTGTCACAGAGGTGAAATTCTCTTTCATCACCCTTTTCTTGAGTGGTGAATATTCTCTTTATGCTTTTTAGCATATATTGAGTGCTTTATCTCTTTTACATATTTCAACATCCCCAACTGTTTTCTAAATAGCTGAATTATTGTTGTTATTTGTTGCTATTTTTAACCTCTTCTGGAAAATAGTGTTTCTTACATATATTTTTAAAAATCATTTTCGAAATCTTACTGCCCAGAAAAAAAATTCAATTTCTGAAAATATTTTTTGTGCTAGTGAAAAAAAGTTAATCTCTATCCCATCCATTAAAAGATCACAGTTTACAGTTTACATCATGTGATTTAATGAAACTAGCTATGCATGATGGATGTTGTTAAATTATGTAAATCTCATAATAATAAGTTTATCTGGTAACTTGATCACAATAACAGACAATGGTTTGCTCGAAGATCCATGAAAAATATCACGAAATGTACAAAGGAGCACAACTTTAAGACCTCTTTTTTGAGGTAAGAAAATTAAGGAAAGAAACATTTTACCTAATATAGATATGAACTAAAGGAGTTGTTGACTGCATATTCTAAAGGACTTGAAAGCTAAGACAATTTACACATCATGACGGCAAAGCTTATAACATGAGGAGGAGGGTCCAGAGACCGGCCCAGAAACTGTGAACAACCCACATCCAAATTTTACAGTTCTTGTGAGGATAGAAAATACATACTATTTGTATGATGAACATTTGAAAAGGTTAAAGCCAGCTCCTTGGCTAGGTCAAGCACCAGTGAGCCTTTCAAATTGGCAGGTGAGGCAGCGACTTAAATGGCTTGATTTGAAGGGTCCTGAATGTTAGCCCCCACTGCTCTGAACAAAAATGTATCTCCTACTATCCCACCATAAGGCCTAAAATGTCTAGTACTATCTGTGATTACTTATGAATTAAGGTGAAAACTGTAAATTGTAATACATTAGTTAGAATGGTAGGCTGAATAATGGCCTCCAAAGATATCTAGGTCTTAAATCCTAAAACCTGTGAATATTACCATATGAGACAAAGTGAACTTTGTAGATGTGATTAAATGAAGAATCTTCAGATGCGGAGATTATACTGGGTTATCCTGATGGGTCCTAAATGTAATCACAAGTGTCCATACAAAAGGGAGGTGGAGGGAGATTGGGCTTCAAACAGAAGAAGGTGGCAATATGTTGATTGAAGAAAGATGCTGTCCACTTGGCTTTGAAGATGGAGGAAGGGACCAGGTGCCAGCAACACAAGGAACGCAGCTCTAGAAGCTGGAGAAGGCAAGGAAACAGATCTTTCCTAGATCCACTGGACGGCGCTCAGCCCTGATTTTGGACTTCTGATCTTCAGAACTGTAAGATAGTAAGTTTGTGTACGTGTGTGTGTGTGTGTGTGTGTGTGTGTGTAAGCCACCAAGTGTATGGTAATTTGTTACCATAAACCTACAGCAGCAATAGGAAACTAATGCAGTTAATAACCATGTGGACAGTTAAATCATTTGAATCCCACCTACACATGTTCATTCTGATTAGGAATGGTATTAGGAAGCAAAGAGTAGCAACATGGATGGCATTAGACAAGATTTTATTATGAAACCAAAAAGAAGGCTGCTTAAAAAAAGTCAGGGCCTTAGGGTACAATAGAAAGTACCACAATTTTTATCACAACTTCTTATTATTGTTTACCTTATTTGATTTTATCTTAGCAAATACTGCCACATTTAGTCACATCATCTCAATAAAGTAAGCAACTTCAATTTGATGGTGGCATAAAGTTTCAATCTCTTTTTTGAAAATAAATGGAGAACAGTCTCATAATAAGAATGCAAATATATATATATGTACTTATAATATATATATAACATTCTTCCTTTTCCAAGTAGTGGAAAAACAACCTACATAGATAGGGTATTTAGATTTTTCCTTGTTTTTTCATTTGTGTCAGAAATAAATGCCACCTACTGTCCAAGGTGTTTGTCACCTGACTTTTTGTACTGTATTCAGATGAATGACATAATGTTTATGGACGTATACAAAAGAAATAAAAGAATCTTAGTGAGAACTAATTGTCTAGTTATAAAAGTGATTATATTCTAACATAATCTAAAAATATATATTATAATCTATATTGGTTTGAAGGTTTAAGATAGATATATATTTATATGTATTTAAACCTCCTTTCAAACCAACATATTAGAAATATAATTTAAGGCAGTGTTTTCAAAGGGAAGATGTTGAAGGGAAATAACTGAATGCAATTAATCAGGAAAGGTTCCTGAAAGAGTTAAGTTTTAAAAAATGTTTTAACCAAAAGAGACCCATAGATTGGCAAGGAGGAAAAGAGAAATTTCTGCAACTGCTGAATCCAGAGTCAAAAGCAAAAGCAGTCCAGTCATAGAAGGCTGGGGACTTTCTCCCACAAACCAACATGAAGTAATAATGTAAGTGACACCTCTATGGTTTAAACTGGATACAGCAAGTAGAACCTGAGTACATTTTAAACCCCATTATGGCACTTTGTTTAATGGCAAGTGTGAAACACCTCTGCTAAATCATTCCTGGCATAATCAATGTAGTCACTGCCGTGTCTAACTGCATTTTCATAGGTCTGCTGCCTTAGCACATTTCCAGAGTTATTTCTTCCTCTCTTTCACCAGCTCTCTTCGAAAATGCTCTGGTAATCATCCTTTACTGAACTTGAAGGCCGTGTCCTCTTCAGAATGTTCGTCTATGCCGATGGCCTTCTGAGTTTAATGGCTAGTAATTACTGTTCCCTCCTTAAACTGGGTAACTTCTGTAACTGTAAAAGTAAGCAGTATTCTGCCAAAATACTTCCCTCTAGGAGAAACAAGACAGTGAAACAAGGTTATTGGTATCCATATCAAAGAGAAAGAGACTGACAAAACTGATTCTTCCCCTTGTCTGAAGGATCAAATTAAAGGCAAAAGCCAAGGCTTTCCTTAAGCCCTGACCTGACTGGGGCAAGGCGAAATAACCTTATTCCTCATCTGTGTCAGTTGAAACACGGTTGTTGTGTGAGTGAGCCAAATTTGCGCTATTTATTTCCGTGAATACAATCAATTATTATGACAGTTCATCAAGGTTGGGAGTGAGTGGGAAATTTCTAAGGATGCTTGGTCTGTAAGAATTCTATTATGAGTGGTTCTGTAGATTAGTGTCACACTAATATGCAAACATCCTTGACCTCTTCGCATATAAATAAATCCAAATGTAAATCCAGTCAATCAGTCAATACATGTAATATGTCAAGCTCCCATACAATTTTTATAACATTTAGGTAGCTTCTCTGCCAACAAAGAAAATAAAGTAAAATATTTGTAAAAACATTGACAAATATGATTAGCAGTGTTCTTGGTAGATTTTTACTGTCAATAACAAATGAAAATGCTAAAGAATATCCCCAGGGCAAATATCACTAAAATATTTTTAAAGTGAATAAAATCTGTACAGAAGAGTAAAATTTTATTCTACATATTTACATTCAAATACTAATTTTGATGATAAAATACTATACACAAAGAAAATACAACTACTAATAAAAATAACTCTAGTCCCTTCCAGATAATTCACACGTTCTTGTATACAGTCATGCACCACATAAGGATGTGTCAGCCAGTCAACAACTGATCATATGCATATACCACGGTCAGGTATCTTACAGGTAGGTACGTAGTAGGCTATACCATCTAGGTTTGGTCAGTACACTCTACGGTGTTCACACAACGAGGAATCGCCTAAGGATGTGTACAGATACATTCTTAGAAGGAATCCCTGTTCTGTGACTCATGACTGTATATGTCTAGCATAAAGACATTGATACCTTTTGCTTGCCAAGTATACATCAAAACACAATCTTCACAATAGCATAGGGATTAAAACTTACAAATTTAGAATTGTTCATACAATGTAACTATACCTCAAGTTGTCCCTTTCCCTCTATTGGTCAAATTGTACATATGCAAGACAATTTTCCCTCCCCTAGATTAACTCAAATATTGTTGTTTTTCCTTTTTTTGCAGTCATGGAGGTGAGGTGGACTGCTCCGATTTCCCGTTAAGAGAAACTTCTTGGGAAGCATAGCTGATTGGGAGTCTCCAGATGCTACAACTTTAGACCCACCACAGTGCTCATGCCAGGCCACTCCCAGTCTGCTGCTCTCAGACAATGACTAAGTATGCCTGTGGGTGGCAGAGGGTAGTAGAACCCCTGGCTGCGTGGCATTTTCTTCCTGAAGGACCCAAATGGAAACAGGTGGTTCTAGAATTGGGGTGAAGAAAGGAGCCCCCCCAATCATTATCACTCCCAATGATCTGCTGGCTGACATTGAACTTCTCATCCCCATACTCTGGGCTTTTCAGGGTTAGAAGTCCTGGTCACCAAGAATAATACACTCTTGCCAGAGGTCATAGCAAGAGTTTCATTGAATTACATGCTATAGCTGCTATCAGGGGTCTTTGGACTCCTTATGATCAGGAACCAGTAGGCAAGAAAGATTCACCACTTTGGCGTGGTAAAATGACTGGGCAGCAAGAGGAGGCAGAATTGCTTTTATGCACTAGAATAAGGGAGGATACATGCAAAACCCAGGTGATCCACATAGGTGCCTCCTGGTACTCTCTTGCCCAGTACTAACTGGGCATAGACACGTAAAACAACCCTGGCTGGAGAAAAGTCTAATTACCAAAGGCTCAGACTTTTTAGGAATAAAGGTTTGGACCACACTTCCAGGTAAGCTGTCAAAGCTGCTTAAGTAACTAGCAAGGATAAAAGGGATGTACAATTGGAAGAGAATTCATCCCATTAGCCACCAAAATCCCTCTTCTAAATTTCCTCCGAGGAATAATGGCCCACCAGAATCATGAAATAACTGACTACATCTAAGCAGAGAAATGAGTCTCTGAAGCACAAAGGGACTGTTGTGGGTAGGGACATGCTTATGGTATCTCATGTCAAGAAAGTCTGCTGTGGCAGCACAGCTGGGTAAAAGCCTCCAACTGCCACATCTTGGGATCCACCACAGGATTCGTGCTAGTCCACACTGTCCCTGGGTTCTTCCAGACAATGACTGACGCCTGCAGGGGTACTACTGATAGAACCTGGTTGTTCCTGCCCCATGTTGCTTACTCTAAGGGGCAACTCTCATTTGAGGACTCCTGATTGGCTTGGCCAAAACTTTCTCAGACCCGTACTTCACTATGGAACTTTTTCTAACCAATCCTTTTTTACCACCCTCCTCTCACAGATGGTCAGACCTGCATTGTGGTCTGGAGGTCTTCTTGCCTGTTCCTTTTCCCTTCATGTTTCACAACCATTCCCCCAATACATATCTTGCATATCTAGTCTTGGCATCTACTTCTCCAGAGGACATCAACTGACAATTTCTTAATAAAAAAGGGAGTTCTACTTTAATTAATTCAGCATATTATGAGATTAAATTTCCTAAAACACCAATTGCACTGTGTCACTTCCTTGTCATTATATCTTTCAATCAGAATCAGTCCCAATTGTATTGCCTTCCGATGTTCTTACATGGTCTGTTCAACATTGCACATACTCTTTTCAAAAAACATGTTGCTTCAATGTGACTAATCTTCTCTCTGACCCTAAGTGGGAATTAACAAGTGTTCTTACTCCTTGCACAATGTTCTCCTTTGTTTTCCACAAATATAAATCTTAATCTTTTCCATGAAATACTGGTAATTTGAAAATGAAATTGCTTTTTCTTTGCTGGATTTTTATGCCACTTAAGAGTTTATGAGAAAAAAATCTAACAGTAGCATGAAACTTTTCAGTCTGTGCTGTAAATCTTCATTTTATTTACAAAATTGATTAGTGCCAAAATTGATTCCAAGTTTTAACACTATTGTCCAAGCTTCCTCTTCAGGAATTTGGCTTTTTAAAATATATGTATGTAAAATATTTGTTTTAATTAAAAAATAATTCATTTTTACCATAGAAAATTTAGAAAATCCCTAAAAGCACGAAGTAGAAAATAACTCATAATCACACTGCCCATGGTTAATTACTATTAGTATTTATTACATAAATATCTAGTAACTTTATATGCATGCATACATACATACTACATAAATATAAAAATGCAGCATTTACACACAAATTTGGAATCATACAATACAGGCTGTTTTGTTAACTGATATTTTTGCTGAACAAAATTTTATTAACACTCATTAGCATTTAGTGATTAAAAGTATCAGAAGTACTATGATTCATTGAACGAATTTTGTAGCATGGAAAGTTTAGTTTCTTCAATTTTTTCTAAATAATAAATAATTCTACAAAATATATTCTTATAAAAGCATCTTTGATATTTCCCTCAGGATGAATTTCTAGAATTCTGAATCAAATTTCTGAATACATTTTTTATGCTCTTGACGTATGTTACCAACAAAAATGTATATTGCTGGAAAAGTTACGCCAATTTAAACACTGTTAGTATTTTCTCAACCTTTAGTAATATTTTTAATTGTTTTCAATTTTATAGACAAAATGTTTTTATATTTTCATTTGTATTCTTTTTTTAGTAAACTGGCTTTTTCTCAATTATGCTTTTTCTAATATGAGGGGGCAAAAGGAGGGTGTGGGCTTTGGACTTATTTGGACATTTACTAGTTGTATGATTCTAACCAGTCACCTAAACTCTTTAAGACTCAGGTTTTCTTCTTGGTGGTGGTGGGGGTAGTGTTTTCTTTTTTCTGTAAAATTGAGATAATAATATTTATATCATTGAGTGATATTAAGGATGACATGAGATAAAAAAACTTAATACATTGTTTAGTATATAGTGACTGCTCAAAAATACTAGTAATTATTGGCATATATATCTTAAATCTTTTTTGTTGTTAAATTTCTATTCATATTCTCACTATTCTCTCTGAGGTGTTTGATTGTTAAATCAGACACACAAACATTAGTAATTTTATCCAATATTAAGTTTCAAAAATAACATTAAGGATGTGGACAATTGTGAGACCCTGGCAAAGCATGAAGAAGCCCAGGATCACCAGTGCCGTTCCTCAGGTCCTCCTTTGCCACATTATGTTCGTTCCTCACCCAAATTTAACATATTGGGTCTCTAAGTTATGAATCTAGGACACAATGGAAAGTTATTTGGGCTAAGAAAGGCTCCCAATTTATACTCAATTCCATAACTGACATGACATTTTCCAGAGAACTATATCCCATAAATGCATAGACTCCAGGTTGATCCCCTTAAGTATTCCTAAACAAACTAGATACATCCTGCTACAAACATTCAATTAATTCTCCCACCAGTAAATATTAACGAATTTTTATTAATTAAACATTAATGTGTTTGCCAGGAGGTCTGTTATCAGTGTTTTTACAAAGAGATCACACAGGCATTAAATTTTATTATTGCTATTTTGATTTTTAAGAATTCTTGATAAAATAGAAAAAAAATCTTTGTTATAACATGTTATGAATATTTTCCCCCAGGGTTGCTATTTTCCTTTGAATATTATTATGGTATTTTCTGACCAACAAATGTACTTGTTTGTGTAATAGTATTTTTTCTTTAGTCAAATCTATTATTTATTTTGTGTTTAAAAATTCAGTCTTAGAGGTCAGATTAAGATAGTTACTATCCCTTTTCAAGATTAAATGAATATTAAGCTATTTTTTATAATTTGTAATTAATATTAAAGCATCTGGAATTAATTTTGTTATAAAAATGAGGTCAGGATCCTTTTTAGAAAATTTATTTCTAAAACTTAACCAATTATCTAAGGATCATTTAACATTACAAATATTCTGTCCTCATTTATTTGCAGTAATAGGATTATCAGATCATAAATACTCACTATATATAATTAATTTCTTTCTTGACTGTCTTTTCTCACAACAGTTTTCTCACATTCCCTTTATTCTAGAAATTCAGACTTTCATTTAATATCTAGTAGAGTATTTGCCCCTCCTCCACTTCATTATTCTTTAATTGCATGATTGCCTTTGCTATTCTTTCCTACTCATGCTTACAGATGAATTTTGTTCACATTGTTCAGAAACCCTCAAGTTCTACTGGCATATTGATTAGAATTGTATTACTGGAATACATTATTGGGAGAAGAATAATTTTCCATTTCTCTGCTTTAGCATCTAGGATATGGTATATCTCTCCATTTATTTACCTATTTTATGTCACTCAGAAAATTTTTAAATTTATCTTACACATATCCTATCCATATCTTGTTCAATTTTCTCCTGTATCTTTTGTGTTTTTCTACTTTTTGTGAATAGTATATTTTCCATTATATTTCTTAAATGGTTGTTGGTTATTGTCTTTGCTAGAATTTTATTTAGGATATCTGTATCTATTTTTGATAATTTTCCTCTTATATATACTCCTCATGTTTTTTTCCAGAGTATTGATAACTTTATAGAAGTTTAACTCTCTCAGGGAAGATTCCTCTCTTTTTTTATGGTCCAGGAAAGCTTTTACAGCATGAAAATTATCTATGACTTCAAAGTTTTCAACAAACTCTTATATAAAATTATAAGAAAATGCTATATTTTAAAAGAAATTATTTGACAGCTTTTCCAATGTTTACTATGCTTATTCTTCTATATTAGTCAAATTTTATATTGTAATTTTTATATCATTTTTATACTAGCACAAAAGACAAAATAATCAAGCAGATATTTATGAAATATTCATTATTACCAACACCAAGTTTTATTAATAATTAGTAAAAAATATAAGCAAGAAGTAGCATCAGTATCTGTACCAGTCAACACAGCTTCCTAAAGGTTCCCTTTTCCACACTGAAACATATTTTGGCTTCAGAATGATAGATGATCACTAACTATGTGGGTGGTACAAGTAACCCTAGGGAAGACAAATTACTGCTTAGTTTTGTGGTATATCAGTTCTCATACCTCATTAGTAATATAGCTAGAAAGCCTATCTGAATAATGTTCACTCTAAAGTTCAGGTGTGGCTAATAAATTACAAGTTTTTTGGAGAGAGATGTGTTGAAATCCTCAACTAAAATTATGGATTTATATATTCGTCATTTTAATTCTCTCATACTTTGCTTCACAAATTTAGAATCTCTGCTATTGGGTGCATACACATAAAGGTTTGTTGTATATTCTTGAAGAATTGACCCCTATGTCACCGTGTAATAGCCTCTTTATTCCTGATAATATTTATTGTTTGAAGTCTACTTTGTCTAATAATAGTTATTCTAAATTTCTTTTACTTAGTGTTTTAATAATATATTGTTTTTGATATTATTACATTTAACTTATCTATTTCTCAATGTTTAAAGTGGGGTTTTTGTAGGCAGCTCCCCAGAGTTAACAAAACTGTAATCAGTTCCACACAGAATTGCCCTCATTTGTGACATCAGTTGCAAGTTCAGTGGGTTCCCCAAACCACCCTCAGGTTTAATAATCATTAGAAAGACTCCTAGAATTTACCAAAAGCTATTATACTCATGGATAAAGTTTATTACAGAGAAAAGATACAGATCAAAATTAGCCAAAGGCAGAGATGCATAGAGAACTACTAGGAGGGTTTCAAATGCAAAGCTTCCATTGCCTCCCCCGTGAGTGAAATGAGGATGTGTTACCCTTGTGGAATCCATGAGTAACAGTGTGCATTGAGTGTTACTAACCAGGGAAGTTCACCTGAGATTCAGTGTCCAGATGTTTTATTGGAGCTTCATGACAAAGGCATGATTGATTTATTGTGTAGTTTAACTTCGTCTCTAGGTCAACTAATACTCCATTACCCAAAGCCTTCATCCTAAATCACTTGGTTGGGTTTTGTGTGTGTGTGTGTGTGTGTGTGTGTGTGGCACCAACCCCCACTGGAAATGAAGGCACTCGTATCAGATGTGACAATGATTACCTCCCAGAAGTTGAGGGAAAGAACAGAACTCTTTTGGGGCAAGGCCAGATTCTTTACTAAACATCAGCATATAGTGAGGTTTTGTTCTTGCTCTTTTATCCAATCTAACAATCTCTGTCTTTTAACTCATGTGTTTTGTCACATTTATTATGATTATCTATATGATAAGATTAAAAGCTACCACCTTGTTATCTCTTTCCTCTTTGTTCCATCTGTTAATTGGAACAGATGTTAATTGACTATTTCTAAGATTCCATTTCATCTCTTCAACTGACTTACTGTTTACACCTCTTTCTAAAAATTTTAAGTGGATACACTAGGATTTTTAATATACATCTCTAATCAATCAATATCCACCTATAAATATTATTGTGTTGCTTTTTGTGTAGTGTAAGAATTATACAGCATATTTATAATTTTTTCCTCCCATCATGGTGCTATTGTTGTAAAATATCTGACTTTTATATATGCTATAATCACATAATAATTCCTACCATGTTTTATTTAGGCAATCCATGAATTTGTTTACTATATTCATTCTATTTATAATACTCTATTTCTTTTTATATATCTAGTTTCTTTCTGGTACCAATTTCACTTTCTGAAGAAGATCCGTTAACATTTTTTATAGAGTAGAATTTCTGGCATTAAATTGTCACAATTTTTGTTTGTCTGGGAAAGTATGTCTGTTGTATTTTGGAAAGAATATTTTGCTGGGTATAAAATATGGGATTGAGAATTTTTTTTCCCTTAGCACCTTAAAGATGTCACTCCATTGTCTTACAACTCACATTGTTTCTAAAGAGGTTTGCTGTAATTCTCTTTGTTCCTCTGCATGCAATGTGCCTTTTTTCTCCGGCTGCCTTCAATATTCTCCCCATGTTTTTTGTTTTCATGTGTGGTTTCTTTTATTTTCTATTAATTTTATTTTATTTTATATTACTTTTTAATTTATTTAAATTTTTTATTTATCTTATTTATTACAATAGTTATACTGTTTGGTGTTCTTTAATCTGTGGCTTGGGGTCTATCCTTAATTTTGGAAAAATCCCAACCATTAGTTCTTCAAAATTTTCCTCTGTCCCATTCTCTTACCATGTTCTGGAATTCTATTTACATGTATTTTAAATCATTTGCTATTGTTCCAGAGCCTGGATTTTCTGTTGTTGTTTTGTTCCTATTCATTTTTCTCTCTGCGTTTCAGTTTGTGTAATTTTTATAAATTTGTCTTCTTGTTCACTGATTCTCTCCTCAGCTGTATTGAGTTTATTGATAAGCTTCTCATCACTGTTGCTGTGTTTCTCATTTATAATATTTAGATTTCATCTTTTTCTTATATTTTCTCTGTGTCTCTGAAGATCTTGCTTATTGCCTACCCTCTTCATTAGGGACTTTACCATGTTAATCATAATAAATCATGGTTATTTTATATTCCTTGTTAGATAGCTCCAATACCTTTCATATCTGAGTTTAGTTCTAATGATTACTTTGCCTTTCAAATTGTGTTGTTTTCTTATTGCCATATTGTATGTTTCATATTATTTTTTATTGATAGCTAGATGTTTGTATAGGACAATCAGGGACATTTGTATAGGAAAACATCTGTTCTCATTTCAGTCATCAAACACCGTTATCTGTCATTGCCATCATTACTGTATAAAGAATAAACATCCAGTGAGTAAGGATGTAAAGTTAAAAGTCAAATGTTACAGAAGGATGTGGTTTAGTACATTAAAGAAGAAAAGAAAAATGGAGAGAAAAATACAAAGTCATCAGCCATATATAGTCCAGGGAAGTTATCTGAGTAAGTTAAATTGGAAATATCTACCAAAAATTCATTCCATAGAATCAGATAGGAAGCTAAAAGCTTTCCAAAAGCTTTGTAGGGCATTTCAAATTAAAGAAATTTTATCAAAAATAGACTGCACCCTGAGAAAAAGCAGATATGAGTAATTTTATCATACTATTTTTATCCTGAATAAATGCCCAGCCTTATTTTTTAAAGGTGACCAAATATTCTTTACCTTACAAGCAAAACCAGGCCTAGGCTCAGCCTATAATCAACTGTCATTTGGTCAAACCAAGAACAGAATGTGACTTTATGTCTGAGGAGTGTATTTAATTCTGACAGCTTGACTTCTTAGGGCTTTACTCATCAAAAGCTCAGCACATAAACACACTGCCTGCAGCCTCGCATTGATTGTCAGCACAATTAATTGCCAGGAAAACTGCAGCTTTATTAAGTGTAGGGTACTAACAATAAAAACATCACTATTTATAGCACAGAGCATGGCGGGATATCTATACAAATAAAATATAACTATTATAAACAAAAGGCCAGCCTGTAGTCCCACAGAAGAACATCAATGAATTTGTTTTAATGCCAAGCCACAACAGGACACTCAAGTGTCTCTGAGCATAAGATACTCAGAGACACTTTTAGCAACTTTTACTAAAAACCTAAAGCCTTTTATGATCTCTGAAATGTGAAAAGTGGATGTCAACCAGTCTCTTGAAAATGATTTCTTACACTTTTAAATCATCGTTGTCCTTATGCCCAACTACAGAAATGCTATCTAGATAGAAGAGAGAAGAAAAACACCATAGGGCCCACAGTAGATCCCCCTTATCCATGGTTTTGCTTTCTGTGATTTTAGTTACCTGCAGTCAACCTTGATCCAAAAAAAGGTGAGTAAGTATAATAAGGTATTTTGAGAGACAGAGAGAGGGGGGAGAGAAAGAGAGAAAGAGAGAGAGAGAGACCACATTTACATAATTTTTATTATAGTACATTGTTATAGTATTTCTATTTTATTAGTTATTGTTGTTAATCTTTTACTATGCCTAACTTATAAATTAACCTTTATCATAGATATGTATATATAAGAGAAAACATAGAGTACATAGGGTTTGGTACTATCCTTAGTTTCAGGCGTCCACTGGGGGTCTTGGAATGTATCCCCCACAGATGAAGAGGGACTGCTGCATATGCAGTATTGGAGAATGTCCTAGAATTTAATCAGTGATGGCATTTTAAAAGATGTACATCTTCGGAAATAAAAATGGCATGTTTGTATCATTAGGAAACTCTCTTGTATTAAAAACTGAATAGTCTTTATTACAACTTCAGCTTAACATTTTGAAATGAAGACAGAATGCTTTTGTACCTGTATCCTTTCACCTATACAGGTATTGATTACTGTAATTTTGGAGTGTAGTGTTACCTAAATCTTAGAGAGGCTAATACATTTGAGAAAAAGGAGGAGGAGGAAGACTATAGAGATTAACATGTATCGAACATTGTATGAAGTATTTGAGGACCAATGGTTGCCTGCAATACAACATTGGTTTGTTTGATCATAGAGAAATATGGTGATTATTGTGGCCAAAGAGTCTATGCAACAAAGCCTGTCTGCACAAGAAGACTTTAAAAATGATATATCTAGGGCAGTTAAATTAGAAGAAAAATAAAATTAGTTTTATGAAACATCCATATTTTAATTATCATTTTTCAGATAAACGATATGAGGCTCAGTAAGTAATATGTACAAGGCCATTGATCTTGGCAGTAGTGATGCTGAGAATTAAACCAACCTCATTCTTATATATTGGGTCCAATATACCACAGTACCTTGTATAACACACACAGAGACAGTTGGCTTCTTAAGGCCACTTCATTATGAAGAAGGTTAATTAAATTGAAATGTAAGCAGATATTTTCTTTATAATATATGATATCAGATACTTTGCTGAGTACATTATGTGCATTACGTACTTTAATTCAGACCTTCTGGTTCATACACAGAAGCAATCTCAAATGTCTTTGGGAACAAATCCTAAATTTAACTTAAAACTGATACTCAGGTTAAAGCTAAAATGACCCATCCAGGTTCCCCCGCTCGTTGATGACAGAAGCAGCAAAAAAAAAAAAAAAAGATTTCTAAAATGCAGAACTGAATTGAGGTTTGAAACTTTAAAACATGTTTTAACTTGTCACTTAAACACAAAACTCCTTAAGTAGAAAAAGCCATGTCTTATTCATCTTTGTAGTCTCAGCACATGGTAAACGTACAAATACAACTTATTTGCAGTTCTTTCTAGTAATCTAGGTCTTCATTCATTTATTCATCTTTGCAAAATGAGAAGTTTTCAGTCACCCACCTCAAAATAAATCTTCTGGATGGAGGGTTTCTTGTAAAAGAATTTGGAATGTCATTTTGCAGTTAGTATCTTACTTGCTGAGAAGGTGGAAGCGGTGAGGAAAAGCAAAAATTGCCCAGAGCTTCTGTGATAGTAGGTTTACAACTTGTTCTGTGTGATCCTAACCTACTCTCAGCCATCTAAATAAACAAAACAGAATAAAACAAAATGTATCTTTGACATAAGACAAAAATAAATCGAGACAAAACAACACACACACACATACTCACACCCATCAGACATTGAAAATACGATTCTATCTGCACTCTGGGCACCTGATATAGTTTCCTAGTTTAGACAAAACAAACCCCTGTGGCAAAAGCAAAAACGGAGTAGGTACAGATAGAGCCAAATTCTGAGTATTTTCTTATATTTTCTTTGAAAGACTTTGTCTAAATTGGGGTAAAGACTATGTGAGATATGTCTTAAAATGTTGAATTACTAGAAAACTTTGACACAACTGCCTCGTCTGGTTGAAAATCAACAAATCTTAATCAATGATAAACTTGATGTCCAAGCATATTCCATTCAGTCATTTCTAATTTGGGCTATGTTTGCCTATATAATGCATATATATACACACACACAAACACACACATATGCCTAGTTTAAGGTAATAGGCAAATTTATATATACAGTGTATATTTTATATGAAATATATATAATGTATATTTTATATGAATTATAGATATATATGCGTACATATATATTTAAAACTTGTTTCTGGCTTTGGAGTCAAGTTCAAGCATGGGACCATATCCTCATAGCTGTGTGATCTTGAGAAGATACTAATCACTTTTGTTCTTTAGTTGTCTTGTTTAAGTTATAACTAAGAATATGTCATAAAACTTTTGTGAGAATTAAGTAAAACAACATATTTAAAACTTCAGTCACACAGAGAATACTCGATAAATTTTAGTACTCTTCTTGAGAATTGCATTTTGCAAGAGTTAAATTCTCCAGAAGCAACAAGATCCTGAGTAAGCTATTGATTCTATTGGGAAAATTTAAAACTCCATTTGAAATGACTAGAATTATGGTAAGAAAGGTAATTCAATTCATTTCACAACTTAAATGAAATTTCTTATGGTAGAGAAAATGTTGTATTTTTCTTTAACATATATATAAAAATATATTTTGTGGTCCCATAAACTATTGGGAGAACAATACATTTCATGCTTCTGTTTTTTTTTTTTTTTTTTTTTTTTTTGCCCTTAAGACAGGACAAAATACAACATATAAATCCTAGGAAGCAATATTAACAGTTACTCAAATTCTATGTACAGCACCATATCCAATAACACGTAGAAAGTGATTTTTCTCTGACTACCATGTCTAGCTTTTCAACAGCCATATTCTTGTTGCTGGAAGGTATTGTGCTGAGAAACAAGAAGCAAGCAGTGAGCTGACCTTCCACAAAGTGGCCTTTATTGTTGCAAAATTACTCTTGACTAATCTCTGCCTTCCTTCAATTATGTAAGGCAACTACATAATTGAAACCAAATGAAAATGAAACCAAAACAGAATAAAATGCTGTCATTATGAAACTGTAATGGTGGGCAGAAATTCGTCATAACATCTTTAAGAAAAAGCAGACAAATGGTTGTTTTGTGGATACTATTTTCTTATTTAAGAAAAAGAAAATAACATTTTTTAAAATTCGAATACCATATCTGCAGCTCTGCCTCCCTTAATAGACTAACTAATAAGACTTGTGAAGTTCAAAACATATACAACAGACAGATGACTAATATTATAACCCTATTCAACAAAAGGCAGGACTTATTGGAGATTACACTAGCCTCCCAAAAGTGAATTTTTCATTCCCTTGGTTTGAACATTGCAATGGTTTTCATTTTTGTATACTACCCCCTTTTGTTGTGTACTGAAATTATCTCCTCATTTTTGGACTGTTCCTGGTGGATGTTTTGACAATCAAGACTGCAGGAACTGCTCTTGGAAATCTGAGTGGAAAACCACAGACACTCCTTAATGGTGGAACAGATCCTAGTCACACACATCTGTTATTCATTTATGCCACTCAACCAGAAGCTGGATCAGAAGAATGGAATCAGGGAAATTAAGTTGCTAAGCTTTTTCTCCTTCTCTTTTCTCCTTTTTCCAGAAGTTTGTCAACTACCAAATGATAGAAAATGTATCAGCATTAATTAGTACTAAGATTATATCTGTCAAACATTTTCTCTTAATCTTTAAATAACAAGCATAACATTGCTTTTCTACTTTAACTTTTTAAAAAATAAGTGTTATTTTGTAGCAGTTTTGTATTTACAGAAAAATTGTGAAGTTAGTAACAGTTTCCATATATCTCACACCCAGTTTCTACTTTTATTAACATCTTACATTAGTATGGTAAGATGAGCCATTGTTCATCTTATAATTAATGAACCAATATTGATAGACCATTTTAACTAAAGTTCATACTTTATTCAAGCTTCATTCATTTTTACTTAAAGTTGTTTTCTGTTCCAGGATTCCAAACAAGATATCACAATCTATTGAGTAGTCGTGCCTCCTTAGACTCTTGTTGCCTGTGAGTTTCTCAAATTTTCCTTGTTTTTGGATAACCTTGACAGTTTTGAGGAGTACAGTTAAGGTATTATACAGAATGCCACTCAAAATTGGGATTTGGATGATGTATTTACTGTGATTCAGTTGAGGTTATTCATTTTTGTGAGGAATGTCTCGAAGGTAAAGTACCATTTTCTTTATATCCTCACATTATATCGAGAGTTCATGCTATCAGTTATGACTATGACTGCTGGCATTAACCTTGGTCACCTGGGTGAGGTAGTGTTTGTCAGGTTTCTCCACTGTAAAGTTACTCTTCCCCTCCATTCCACACTGTACCCTTTAGAAAGAAGTCACTGTACACAACACACACCTAAAAAGTGGGGATTTATGCTCCACCTCCTTGAGGGAGGAATACCTACATAAATTGATATTATTCCTATTTGGAATTCTTTTGCATGGGAGAGTTTTCAATTGTGCCCATTTATTTAATTATTCAATTATTTATATCAGCATGAGCTCATGGATTTTGTGTTTTTGCTTTGGGATATAATCCAATAAAACTTTATTCATTTTGTTGCTCAAATTGCCCAAAATTTGGTCATCAAATGCTTTCTTAATTATGATCCTTTGACATGCCCTATAATTGTTTGTTTCCTTTTTTTTTGTTTTTTCTTCTTTAGTGCTTTCCTACTTTCTGGCACTACTATATGCTCCAGGCTCAGGTTTTATATTTCCTGCCACAGTCCTAGAATCAGCTATCTATCCAAGAGCCCTGGTTGCTTTTATTGGGGAATGGTATCAGAAAAAATGTCCAGATGCTACTAGGAAGTCATTGCCTCTAGGCTCTCTCATCTGACAGAACAAGGATGTATTTGCTGCAGATATCTATAAATATTTCTATATATGACTATCTATGTCTATAATAAGCTAAATATGAATTCATAAGATGTCTCCAATTCTAATCTATTACCACATGGACCATTGTAGCCTCCTCCCCTGGTTTGTATATAACCAATAATGAAAAACCTGGCTCCCACTATCTGCCACTTATTTACTTATTTGCACAATTCCAGCATACATTAATAGTGGTATCAGTATTGGTAACCCCTACCACCATGGGAAACAACTTTATAGACTAGAATACAACGCTTATATAAAGTTTTCTTCACCTCTGGTCTTACAGATTCCCCTCATTTTCACAGTTGCTGGGATCAGAACCTTTTTCCTACATCCTCTTCCAGGAAGGCCACTTCATACATTTGAAATGTGGTTAGATTGTGTTGTTTCAGTCTGTATTCCATCCTGCGATCCCCTGACTTCCTAAATGATTTTTTTACATTTACATACATTAAGGTTCACCCTTTGTGCTATAAAGTTTTATCAGTTTTTAAAAATACATAGTGTCACGTATGCACCATTATAATATCATGCAAAATAGATTCACTGCCCTGAAAAATCCCCTGTGTTTCACCTGTTCAACTTCCCTGTCCACTTCCCATATCCCTATCAACCACTTTGTCTTATTTCATAGTTGTGCCTTTTTTAGAATGTCATATAACTGGAATCATGCAGTGTGTAGACTTTTTAAACTGGTTTCATTTACTTAGCAGCATTCATTTAAGGTTTATCCATATTCATGTGGCTTAATACCTTATTTCTTTTTAAAGCTGTCATAGTCCATTCTGACTGCTATAACAAAATACCATAAACAGGTGGCTTAAAAACAATAGAAATTTATTTACCACAGTTCTGGAGGCTAGGAAGTTCAAGATCAAGGTGCCGGCAAATTCAATGTCTGGTGACGGCCTGCTTCCTAGTTCATGGCAACCACCTTCTTGCTGTGCCCTCACGTGGTGGAAAGAATGAACCAGCTCTCTCAGGCCTCTTTTATAAGGACACTAATTCCATTCATGAGGACTCTGCCCTTATAATCTGATCATCTCCAAAAGGCACCATATTCTTATGCCATCACCTTGGGGATTAGGATTTCCACATATAAATTTTGGGGGGATACAAACTTTCAGACAATAACAATTGCTAAATAATATTCCATTGTATGGCTTTACCACAGTTTGTTTATCCATTCACATATTGAAAGATATATTGGTTGCTTCCAGGTTTGATGATTATGAATAAAAGTGCTATAAATATCTGTGTGCTTCTTATTAAGTAGATGTGATTTTTCAAAGTAGTTGTATGGATATAAGTTTTCAACTCATTTGGGTAAATACCAAGGAGCACAATAGTTGAATTATATAGTGAATGTATATTTAGTTTTGAAAAAAAAACTGCAAAACTATCTTCTAAAGTGTTTGTACCATTTTGCATTCCAATAATGAATGAGAGTTCCTGTTGCTCCACATCCTCTCCAACATTTTGTGTTGTCGGTGTTTGGGATTTTGGCCATTCTAATAGGTGCATAGTGGTTTTAATTTGCAATTCCCTAATGACATAGGATGTGGAGGAACATCTTTTCATATGCCTATTTTCATCTGCCTATCTTTGATGAGGTGTCTGTTCAGGTCTTTTACCCATTTTTTAATTGAGTTGGACATTTTCTTATTATTGAGTTTTATTTTTTATTTCAAAATATTACAGGGGTACAAATGTTTTTGGTTATGTGAATCACTTTTGTAATGCTTGAGTCAGGGCTGTTAGGGTGCCCATCACCCAGGCAGTGTTCATTGTACACATTAGGAAGGTTTTTGCCCATCCCCGTCACCCCCTTCCCCCTGCTTGATTTCCAATGACTTTTACCTTCCTCCATGTACATGTGTGCTCATCGGTTAGTTCCAATTTAATAGTGAGTACACATGGTGTTTGTTTTCCATTCTTTAGATAATTCACTTAGGATATGGTCTCCAGGTCCACCCAAATTGTGCAAAAGGCATTAATTCATCCTCTGAATGGCTGAGTAGTATTCCATGATATACATATACCATTTTGTTAATCCATTCATGAATTGATGGGCACTTGGGTTGATTCCACATCTTTGCAACTGTGAATTTTGCTGCAATAAACATTCGAGAGCAGGTGTCTTTTTGATAAATAGACTTCTTTTTCTTTAGGTAAATACTGAGTAGTAGGATTGCTGGATTGAATGGTAGGTCTACTTTTAGTTCTTTGACGAATCTCTATACTGTTTTCCATAGAGGTTGTACTTATTTGCAGTCCCACCAACTGTGTATAAGTGTTTCTTTCTCTCTGCATCCACATCATTATCTATTGTTTTTAGACTTTTTAATAAAAGCCATTCTAACTGGGGTAAGGTGATATCTCATTGTGGCTTTAATTGGCATTTCTCTGATGATTAGTGGCATTGAGCATTTTTTCATATGTTTATTGGCCATTTGTCTATCTTCTTTTGAGAAGCTTCTCTTCATGGCTTTTGCCCAATTTTTAATGGGTTTTTTTTTTTTTCTTGCTCATCTGCTCAAGTTCTTTATATATTCTGGTTATTAGCCCTTTATTGGGTGTATAGCTTGTGAATATTTTCTGCTATTCTGTAGGTTGTCTATTTGTTCTGTAGATTATTGCCTTAGCTGTGCAGAAGCTTTTTAATTTAATCAAGTCACATTTACTTATTTTTGCTGTTCTTGTAATTGCCATTGGGGTCTTAGTCATAAATTCTTTGCCTAGGCCAATATCTAGAAGATTTTTTCCTACATTTTCTTCTAGAATTCTTATGTTTTCATGCCTTAGATTTAAGTCTTTTATCCATCTTGAATTAATTTTTGTGAGTGGTGAGAGATATGGATCCTGTTTCATTCTTCTGCATGGGGCTATCCAATTTTCCCAGCACCACTTATTGAATAGGGCTTCTTTTCCCCAGTGTATGTTGTTGCCTGCTTGGTCAAAGATCAGTTGGCTGTATGCGGATGGTTTTATATCTGGGTTCTGTGTTCTGTTCCATTGGTTTGTCTCTATTTTTGTGCCAATACCATGCTGTTTTGCCTACTATAGCCTTGCAGTATAGTTTGAAGTCTAGTAATGTGATTCCTTCAGATTTGTTCTTTTGCTTAAGATTGCTTTGGCTGTTTGGCTCCAAACGCAGCATACAATTCTTTTTTCTAGAACTGTGAAATATGACGTTGGTATTTTGATGGGGATTGTACTGAGTCTGTAAATCACTTTGGGTAGTATGGACATTTTAACAATGTTGATTCTACTGATCCATGAGTATAATGTGTTTTTCCATTTGTTTGTGTCATCTGTGATTTTTTTCCTCAGTGTTTTATAGTTTTCTTTGTAGAAATCTTTCACCTCCTTGGTTAAGTATTATATTCCTAGGTATTTCATTTTCTTTGTAGCAATTGTGAATGGTAATTGAGTCTTTGATTTGGCTGTCAGCTTGACTGGTATTGGTGTATAGGAATGCTGCTGTAGAATTTTTTTTTTTTTCCCCCAAGAGTATTACAGGGATACAAACGCTTTGGTTACATAAATTGCCTTTGCACCACCCAAGTCAGAGCTACAAGCGTGCCCATCCCCCAGACAGCGCACACTGCATCTGTTAGGTGTGAATTTACTTATTCCCTCCTCCTTCCTCCCACCTGGCCGACACCCTATGAATATTACTTCCCATATGTGCACATCAGTGTTGATTGATTAGTACCAATTTAATGGTGAGTACATGTGGTGTTTTTCCATTCTTGTGATACTTCACTTCGAAGAATGGGCTCCAGCTCCATCCAAGATAATACAAGAGGTAGTTCACCATTTTTTTTAATGGCTGAGTAGTACTCCATGGTATACATATACCACATTTTATTAATCACTCATGTACTGATGGGCACTTGGGTTGTTTCCACATCTTTGCAATTATGAACTGTGCTGCTATAAACATTTGAGTGTAGATGTCTTTTTTATATAATGTCTTTTTTTTTCCTCTGAGTAGATACCCAGTAGTGGGATTGCTGGATCAAATGGTAGTTCTACTTTTAGTTCTTTGCGGTATCTCCATACTACTTTCCATAGAGGTTGTACTAGTTTGCAGTCCCACCAGCAGGGTATGAGTGTTCCTATCTCTCCACATCCACGGCAACATTTGTTGTTTTATATTAAACAATTTTTAAATGTTTAACAAGCCTTGTATATATGGCTTGTTAAACAATCCTACGTGGCTGTGGTGTATAATTTTTGTTATATATTGTTGGATTCAATTTGCTAATATTTTCTTTATAATTGTTTCATCTATGTTCATAAATGATGTTGCTCTGTAGTTTCCCTTTCTTGTAATCTACCTATTTGGTTTTGGTATTAAGTTATTATTGGCTTCCTAGAATGAATTTGGGAGGGTACCCTCTGCTTCTATTTTCTGGAAGATATTGTAATGTTGTGGAGAATTGGTATCATTTCTTTCTTAAATATTTGGTAGAATTCACTAGTGAAACCTTCCATGCCTGGTGCTTTCTTTTTTAGAGGACTATTAATTATTGATTACTTTCTATAATAGATATAGTGCTATTCATATTATCTTTTTCTGCTTGTGTGAGCTGTGGTTGTTTGTGTCTTTCAAGGGATTGGTTTATTTCCTCTAAGTTATCAAATAGTAGGCATAGGGTTGTTGAAAATACTCCTTTATTATCATTTTGATGCTCGTGGGTTCAGTACTAATGACTCTTCTTTCATTTATTATATTGGTAAAATGTATTCTTTCTTTTCTTTTCTTTCTTTTTTTCCCCCCATTAACCCTGTTAGAGGTTATGATGGTTAGTTTTACATGTCAACTTATCTGCATCACAGTTCCCAGATATTTGGTCAGGCATTATTCTATATGTTTCTGTGAGGTTGATTTTTGAAAAGAGTTCCATTAAAATTGGTGGACTTTGAGTAAAGTAAATTACCCTTCATAATGTGGGTGGGCCTCAGCTGAAGGCTTGAATAGAATAAAAGCCTGACCTCCCCTAAAAAGAGGAAATTCTCCAGCAGATTGCCTTCAAAAGTCATCTGCAATATAGGCTCTTCCTAATGCTACAGTAGACTGCCCTTGGACTTGAACTGTAATTCTTTCCTAAGTCTCCAACCTTCTGGCCCTCCCAAGTCAAATTTTGAAATTGTCACCAAACATCCAAAATTGTGTGAGACAATTCTTTAAAACAATTTTTTCCACATATATATATACATCCTATTGGTTTTGTCTCTCTGGAAAATCCTTACTAATACAGAAGTTTATCAACTTTATTGATGTTTTTAAAGAGTCAGTTATGGATTTACTGCTTTTCTCTATTATTCCTGTTTTCAATTTCATTGATTTCTGGTTTAATTTTTAATATTTCTATTCTACCTCTTCCTTTAGAATTAAATTGCTCTTCTTTGTCTAGTTTTCTAAAATGGAAACTTGGCTTAGATTACTACTTATAGGTCTTTCTTCAAATATATGTGTATATATACACACACATAAAATATTTGAGATACACAC
This sequence comes from Daubentonia madagascariensis, assembly GCA_023783475.1. Lineage (NCBI taxonomy): Eukaryota > Metazoa > Chordata > Mammalia > Primates > Daubentoniidae > Daubentonia > Daubentonia madagascariensis. The sequence continues at coordinate 1,619,842 of JAKFHU010002088.1, forward strand.
AATGTTTCCCTGTAAGCACTGATTTTTGCTTCAGCCCATAAATTTGGGTGTCATTTCTTCTTTAATATTTGGTAGAATTCACTAGTGAGACCAATCAGGCCTTGTGATTTCTTTTTTAGAAGGCTATTAATTATTGGTGAGTTCTTTAACAGATACAGTGCTATTCATATTACCTTTCTCTCCTTGTATGAGTTGTAGAAGTTTATGTCTTCCAAGAAATTGGTTTATTTTATCTAAGTTATCAATAGTGGTTATAGGTTGTTTGCTATACATATATATTTTATATGTATATATAAAATGTTTGATATATGTATGTTTCCCTCTAAGCACTGCTTTTGCTTCATCCCATAAATTTTGATAAGTTGTATTTTCATTTTCTTTAGTCAAAAATATTTTTCTAAATTCTCTTGAGACTTCTTCTTTGACCCATATTGTTCACAAGTATGTTAATTTCTAAATATTTGGATATTTTCCAGCTATGTTTCTATTGTTAATTTCTAGTTTATTTCCATTATAGTCTGGGTACATAGTTTGTTTGATTTATGTTCTTTTAATTTGTTAAGATATATTTTATGGCCCTAAATGTGGTCTATCTTGGTGAATGTTCCACATAGGCTTAATAAAACCGTGTACTCTGATGTCACTTGGAGTATTTTAATAAACATCAACTATATTAAGTTGACCAATAGTTCTCTTTAAGTATCTCTACTGAATTTTTGCATGCCTGATCTATCAGTTATTGAAAGAGGGACATTAAAGTCTCCAACTACAATAGTGGATTTTTAAGTTTCTCCTACCAATTTTATCAATTTTGTCTTACTTACTTTGATGCAATATTATTAGGTGTATACATGTTTAGGATTATTATGTCTTCTTAGAGAATTAAGCCTTTCATCATTAAGCAATTCCTTTATTTATCTTTGATAATTTTCCTTATTCTGAAGTCTATTTTGTCTGAAGTTAATATAGCTACAACTTTCTTTTAATTAGTGTTTGCACAGTATATATTTCTCTAATCTTTTACATTTAGCCTATCTGGGTCTTTATATACATATGGTGGGTTACTTATAGACAATATATAGTTGTGTCTTTTTTTTAATGTACTGTGATATTTTTTGTCTTTTAATTGGTATACTCAAACCATTATATTTAATGTGATTATTGATATAGTTGGTTTAGTACATATGTTTGTAACTGTTTTCTGTTTGTTGCAGTTGCTCTTTGATTCTTCTTTCCCACCTTTTTCTGCCTTTTCTGGAATTCCATACAATTTCATTTTTCTATTCTCTAATCTTATAAATCATACCTCTTTTAAAAACTGGTTTCAGTGCTTGCCTAGAATTTCCAAGATACATATTTGAGTAATCTAAATCCACTGACAAATAACCCTATACTGCTTATGTTATACTGTTTCATACGTCTTAAGACAGAATATTTCTAATTCTTCCCTTCTTTCCACACTTTTGTAATTTTTACTGAATACTCCTTTATTCCTTCACCCACTATTTTCTATTTCCTCTGCTTTGCTTAAAGTCAGAAGGCATAGGCTTCTAATACTGTGGTGATAAATACTTAATAATGCAAATGGATATTCTAAATTCATAGCAAAATATGAATAACTCAAGGATATGTATGTTGTTTAATCTTGATCAGGAACCCATCAACACTTAGGGAGCTGGAGAGCCCTAAGTTGGCTCTGAGGGTTCTCACCTATCTTCTGGATGTTTGTTACTGAATGTACTTTGTACCTGTACTTAGAACACCAAATGGGTTTCCATTATAGAACTGACATCTGGCTTTGCATGTGATGAGAGACTGAAAAACCTACCTCAGCCTCCCTTGCTATTCACACACTTTGAAGAACCCAACTGCACCACAAACATTCAAGTATGTGAAAATCTGTGGTGTAATTACCTCTTTGACAAATGCCCAGTATTTTTTATCAAGGGTGATGACTGGGCATAAAATAGAGATCTGGCCTAACACATCACAGTGAAAACTGTTGCCTTCCGAGACATCTGGTTGATCTCCACTCATTCTTATTTTTGAAACAAATTTTTCCTGACAACCAGGAAATATCGTTTACTTTCTCCTATGCACCTACAACTTGGTCCCCTCTCCTCTCCTTTTCTTTCCTCTTTATCATCACTCTTCACTTTCTCCCAAATAGGCTTGAGAAATGTAAACATAAGAGGAATTATGCTGCAAGCTTGTTCTTCATAAAAGAACAGCCTTTAATTAAATTAGAAAAAAAAATACTGCCACAGGCAACACTTAAACTGACGAGGAATGCATTCTGTTAATCTTCGCAGAGAGGCACTGTATACTGCACTTAATTTAATTAGGTAGAGGAAAGGCCTGTTCAGTCCTAGGGGGTTTACCAATGTCCTTTTAAATTGAGGACACAGCATTTATATAAAGTCATTTTAATATCAGGCAATACATTTCTAAATGGTAATTTTAAAATATTACTTGCTATTATTAAATGATACCTTGTTGCGACTTCTTACTTGATGAGACAACTCTCATTTCACAGAGAAATTTCACCAACCAACAGGCCTTTTGCTCCTCTCCAGTAATTTATTGACTTTGAAAGTGTTAAAAAATTAGGGCTAAGTTCCCTGGAAAACAACTGCACTAGGGATATACATGTCAAACCTATATTACAATGGATAATGTATTTGGATTATGTTTCACTTCTGGGCCATGGTAGTGAGTGATAACAAATAACTTTTATATTAAAAATTATATTACAGTTGAGAAGTAGGTTATATTGTGAGGTCACTTCCAGCACTACAGACACATTAAAGGAAAACTTTAGGATATTTTATTCACTTTTTTTTTTATTTCAGATCTTTCTCTCCAACACTTCAAAGTCTTCATTAACTATTTCTACCCCCTTTGACCACCTCAAGAAGCTAGACAGTTTATCAGGTTATCAATCTGTCATAATCATAAATTAAATAGAAAATTATCTAGGGATCACATTGAGTAGCCAAATATAAGCAACTATAGTTCAATAAGCAAGTTGGATACTAAGAAATGTTTCATTTTATGAAGTATTGTTTGTTTTACCCAGAATCTCAGAGAATACTATCATAGTGCCCCCAGAGAGCATTATGAATCAAAATGAAGACATTTTTTAATTCCTTGGATTTTATTCATTCATTTATCTATTTATGAGAGTAGTTGAGCACCTAGTTGAGGGTAGACATGACCCTAGGTGAAACAACCCATTGAACTAGTCAAACTCAGTCTCTGACAGTGCAAAGCTTAGAATCTAACAGTTGTAAGAGTTGTTTCTATGTGTGGTTTCAGGTTCAAGAGGTGGTTGGAGCAGTTTTTGAGCAATAAAGTACTGAATAAGGGATTGATTGGAGGTATGCTTATCTATTTTTTGGTTATCTATCAGTACAACAAAGCAACTTTTTTGATTATGAGGATGATATGTTGAAGAAATTAATCCACAACAAGTGGGTACAAATTCATTTTCAGCAATAACTAGTAAGCATCTAATTTTTAGTTCTGGTCTGGGAACCCAAGCTGACCTCAAATTTAAAATTACTGTTTGGGGACTTATTAAAGAGTCCATTTTCAGGCAGAATGTTTCTTGGCATTCATTTGCATAGAGGCTTACATAAGTGGTCTAAATTCATCCCACCCTTTCTGTAACGAGAATTCATTAAGTTCTTAGCACACAGTTAGGACCAGTGGAAGTCTCAACAAATGCTGGGTGCCCTAATTACTTGGGAGTTACTAAATCAGTGTTAGGAACACAGGGTTTACTACCAGGTGGACCTGGATTTGAGTCCTAGTTCCGTCACTTATTAGCTGAATTATCTTAGGCTTAACCTCTTACTTAACCTCAGATTCTTTGTGTTTAAAATAATGATAACCATACAGGATGTTACTGAAAGGATTAAATCTTAAAATACACCCAAAATATTAATACTTATTACTATGCTTGAATATATATGTGTGTGTGTGTGTGTATGTATATACATATATATATAGTAAGTACTAAATAAATGTTGGATGTTGTATTTGGTAGCTGCAAACAAGCCTTCAAAATTGTTTTGCATTTCTTGATGATTTAGATGAAATTTTTTTGCCAGTTAATATTAATAGAAAACCCCTGACTCAAATGATTTAAAAAATAGAGATGTATTATCTCAAATAAAATAAATCTCGAAGTAATTACAAAAATTGTTATTATAGATCTAACAACATCTTCAATGACCCAGGTTCTTTCCACACTTTTGTGCTCTACCATGCACAGGGCTGACTTTTGTCCTAAGACGTGTGTCCTCATGATCATGAGATGGCTGCCACAGCTCTGCTGTCATGTTTTCACAGGACATTATTATCTAATGGTTGAAGGTGGCAAAGAGAGCGTAAAGAAATATAGAGGATGTGAGATTTAACACTGCTTGCAGGCTAGCAAATTAGCCTGCCTGTTTCATGGATGCTGAAAGAAAACATGAGACCCCCTGAGTGAACCAGAGATGAACAGCTTATTACTCGTAACAAAAGCAATGACCGCAATATCATCATTTTTTGAACTATTTCCCAAAGCCACAATTCCCACAGGGAAACTTTGTAAGGGCCTGGTGCTGCCTGCATGCTTGATAGATTGTTTTACAGGAGGGGAATCCTGATATTAGGGTATCGTAATCTTTTATAATGAGCTGTAAGCAATCCACTTGACTTCTGTGCTGGAGGGAGATCTTATCTTTTTTATTCTAGGCAGTAAACAAACCTTCCCTTTGTTCCCAAACTACCTCTGTCTCTGAAAGCTGTTCACTATACAAACTCCTTAAAAGATAGTCTGGAATAAGAGGGCAGTGAGTACAGAAACACAAGAACCCCTATGGAGAGAGAATACCTCATCCCCATGCCCCTTGTGAAAAGTAACAGAATCTTTCTCAAAAGTTTCCTAAAAGTCTTTGCTTCCCCTTCAATATATTTGAGTCTCATTTTTATCCTTAGTTCCAACACTAGAAAGGAAAGTTAGAATGTCATGACTGACTTTTATTAATCAAAATTTAACTCCTAGGACTAAGGAGGAGCCCAGCCTCCCCTATAGCACATGGCTTCCCTATATCTGAAAAAATATTTTCAGATATTTTTTCTACACTGAATATTTATTATAGTACCTGATCCATAGCAGGGGCTTATTAAGTTATTAAATTAATTAGCATGTAATTTTTTAGCTTTATAATAAAGGAAATTTCTGTTGAGATACTCCCTGAGAAAGGTCTTAGAGTATTAATCATGTTGCCACTTTATTTTGTTTTTCTTTTTTTGTTGTTGTTGTTCATTAATAATTTTCCAAAAGTATGTGATACTAGTAAAAGTCTGAGGAAGCAATATCCAATATAGCTACCGTGGGTCATATACTGCCTTCATCTTACATTTGGTGTTTTATCCATCTTCTCACATGTTTCTGTGGCAAGATCAAAAGGACAGCACCTTAGATTAGCCCCTGACTCCATGTGGGTGCCAATAAGAAAACTACCTAAGGAGCTCTGAAATTCCATGTATAAGTAATACATTTGTGGTATCTGCATGAAAGATGCTTTTATAGTTGGAATATTCCTGTTACTGCACAAAATGTTGAACACGTTAATCTTGGCTATTCAATATGCAAAAAATAAAGAATTGTTCACATGAAAGAATCAGCTAGAAGCTACCCTATGGCCTAGACAATTATGCTATTGAAAAGTTGGGCAAAATTTATATCGTACGTGCTAAATTAATAGGCCCTTTTCATATTTTTCTTTTCTTGTGAACTTACCAAGAAACCATGGTCAAGAAGCCATTCTCATTTGGGAAATTCTACTTCTGGATTGTGGCGACCCCTCCAAATGGTTTAAACTATAGTTCAACCTCAAGTTCCTGCTAGGAAAATCATAGGCCTGTGCAGATTCTTTACTAATATTTCTTCTTACAAACACATAATCATTCATTCCATAAACATATAAACATATAATTAGTGTTCATTACATCTAGTGAATACAAGAATGAATGTGACATAGTTTCTGACCACAAGGGCAATCACACAGAAAACTGCAATTAAATGTGATTCTTCCTACATTAAAAGTATACACAGGATGCAGGAAGGAGATTTAACTGCTCGATGGTCGAGAAACGTTCCTAAAATGTGCTTCCAACCTATAAATCTAAGTCAGTAAGGTAGAAGGACAAAGATAAATCTTCTAATACAGAATATCATGAAAAAAAGAATGGAGGCTTGAAAAAATATAGTAGAGCCCTCATTACGTAAGAGACTGCTATGGTGGTGCCCTGTAGGAATTTAGAAATAGAGGAAACAAATTTTTCCCTTAAAAGTACAACTGTAGAATTAAAACTTAAAGGACCATATATAGCATATATAGGCAAAGTATACAAGGAAAATTGGATGACTTCCAGGAAAAAGAAGTACCTGAATTTTGCTTGAAATTATTAGTATACATAAAGCAGGGCAAGGGTGAGGGAAGGGGGGATTTAGTCTGCCCCAGAAATACAGGACAAAGGAGAAGCAGATAATAAAATTTTGACAGGCACAGTACTTCTTAGTTGAGTGGACAGTTTCATCAATGGACTTTAAGAATTCTAGTCCTTTTGAAAAGTGGTGGGTGAATTAATGTAATGCCACTGAGCACTCAACTCTCTTAATTCACCTTGTTTGATTTTATTTCTAACAAACAATCTGCTGACCCTGATTTGGCTTCACGTATAGATTTGCTTAAAATGATGGAATGCACTAATCTTGTCAATGTCAAGTTTTCTGTCCATTTATGAATTAATATAGATCACATCACATATTAAGATATTACCTTCTACATAAAGAGAATGTGCTGATTATGTCAAGTGTAGTTCTCTCGTCCTTGTTGAATACATTACTCATATGAAAATATTAAATTGCTATTTTTATTAATATGGTTTCATTATAATAGAATAAAGCTACATAGTCTTTATTTCATCTTATCAAAAACTTCCCATTTCTCCTCACTTAATAGTAAGGGCCATTAATTTTTTGTATATGGTTTGTACATAGTAATAGTTTATATACAGTCATGTGTCCCTTAACAATGGGGGTATGTTCTGAGAAATGTGTTGCTAGCCAATTTCATCATTGTGCAAACATTATAGAGTGTACTTACACAAACCTAGATGTATAGCCTACTATATACCTAGGTTATATGGTATAGTCTATTGCTCCTAGGCTACAAATCTGTACAGCATATTACCATACTAAATACTGTCAGCAGTTGTAACATAATGGTATTTGTGTATCTAAACATATTTACACATAGAAAAGGTACAGTAAAAATATGGCATTATAATCTGACAGGACCACTGTTGGATATGTGGTCTGCCATTGACCAAAACATTGTTACACAGTGCATGACTGTAAATGCATACAATGTGTGTATATATATATTTTTTTTGTATAAAATTATTGTATATTTTTCCAACATCCAAAAATAGTTGCATATGATACAGAATACATTTTATATAAATAAAATCATATGTGAAACGATGGTGCTACATATAGAAAGGATATGCAACAATATTATCAGCGAATGGGAGAGATGGCTTAGAAGAGAAACAAAACAAGACAAAGCAGTATTAAGAGCTCATTTAAGGTATGAAATCATAAATTTAAATATACCAGCTATTTAGTTTTTTAAATTTTTTCAGCTATGATCTGCTATGATCAGCTACCAGCAAATGCAGTTGTGCATGCACATATGCTCATACACACACATACATACACACAGCATGGGTGCATCTAAACTTTAAAAATGAATTCCTAAGAGATAGTCAGGGGCAAGGGTAACTGAGGAAGTTTTTCAAAGGAATACTCATGGTGAACCGAGGAATCTAGACCAGCCAAAAAGGAATAAGATGACAGGAGGAGGCTTATGCAACTACAAAAAGTGGATGGGGAGGCAGGAGGGTCAATGAATTGGATATCTCAACATGAACCATAGTAATGGAAAGAATTTGAGAAAGTGAGCTATAAGGATAGGATGCCATTGTTGGGACTGGCTATTTACATTTGAGAAATCCAAAATGGTGTAATTTAGGTAAATGACAAGGTCCAGGGTAAGGATATAGGAAGAAATAGATACTGAAGGCAACCGAAAATGTGAGAAGATTGGCAGTGCAGAAATGTAATTAATACCTGGATGTATTTCTTTTCTTTCTTTCCTTTTTTTTTTGGCAGGGGGGAGGCGGTTACTATATTGACAAAATCAAGTTTCTATGCTTAAAAGGCTAAGGGACAGAATTTTTACCATAGTAAATGGTATACATTGTAAAATGTATTCTGGACCAGATTAGACTTGATTCCAAATATACCATTTTCATCATAGGATAGATTGTTGCCATACCTGCTATAACTTGTAAATTGGTGGATATATGACAATTCCATACTCATAATAGATGGCTCTACTTACAATGTCAATTTATGGTACTTGGTCAGGTGCTCAGTTTCTATTCTTTCCAGAAGCATTCTAGGAGTGGCTTTTCAAACAGTAAATGACTATCTGCTTCATAATATATGGTTTTACAGTAGGAACATAGGGCTTTATGCTATATCTCTTCTATGTGGACTTGCCAGAGACTCTACACAGTGTGTCTTCCATGGATACCTATAGCACCATTGGAACTGTAGGGTCATATGGCCAAAATACTAGGGAAGTATACTTGTAAATGCTGCAAAACTCTCTCCTGTTTGAAATGTAAGTCAAAATTCTCAGCCTTCACTTACTAAATAGTCCAGAGCAGTACTGGTAAGTGTGATATATGGAAAAAAATGGATTATTTAAATAACAACTACCCCCTTTGTATCCTTTTAAGTCTTTGAGAATGGCACTAATCTCTGAAATTCTAATATGAATGTGTTATTGCCTCTGATTTACTATTTGGGCCCACAGAGGTACTTTTAGGAGCTTCCACCCACCCATGGTTACTCTATCAGAATGACTCCTTCCATAGATCAGAAACCCATTTAGAGGGCTTTAGCAGCTGCTATGATTATCTATCCTAATTATGCATTCAGGAATAAGAGAGATGAACTTGGGCCACGCTCTATTTATTAATTGGCCTCCATTTGCTTCCATTCTATTTAATAATAACAGGACCATGAAGGTGTTTTTGTATTGCTTCCATCAATGTTAGCTTGGATGCTGTATACAACGACTCAAAGTATCTGGGTATTATTATACTTTGGTGAATGGATGCATGTCTCTTTGGAAACTGATTAAATTGGGCAATATTTACTGTGAATTCTTGCAGTAGTGTTACAGGGTTTCTTTGTGAAGAGGTCTCAGTCTCCCATTTGATTAATGGGCTCTGAGTCTGAAAAATGGCTTAGGTCTAGAAACTAGTGCAGCAGGGACAACATGTCCCTGCTTGTGCTATGCTGAGACCTGGTCCTAGCTATTGAGGCAGTAAAGAGAGTTAGATAGCTCTTACGAAGGGAAGCATCATCAGGTGAGGCATCAAAATCAAATGAAGCCTTCACATAGTTACTAAGTAATGATATGTTATTTCCTCTACCAAGAAGGAAGGAACTTATTTTCAAGAGAATCTAGGTATTATAGATTTCAAATGCATCCAGTTTAATGTTCAGTTTGCAGAATTCCAATTTTTCCTTGTCTTTGACATAAACCTGTTGGTATTTAGTCTCTTTAGTAGCTCTGCCACCCTTACTATCAAATATTGGCCTGCACAAGGAGATGAGGGTCTCTTTAAATGCTGTTATAGAGGCCTTCTGGATTTCACAGCATGACCTGAGAAGAGAGTTTGCTAATCTGAGCCTTATGTTCTCCTTATTTGAGGATTCCAGAGGACTTAACAAAAGCCAGCGTACTCCATGATCTTTTGAATTCATATGTTCCAAATACCAGGACTTTTGCATGAGCCAGTGCTTTGTCATTCCACCTGTACCTTGTTCTGGTCTCACCCGGCACCAAATGTCATCACCACCTCACTGACCACGAGCAAAGTGATCCTTGTTTCCATATCACTGACAAGTGATCCATTTTCAGAGTCCAATGCTGAGGATCTTCTTTCAAGGGTCACTTCCAGTACTAACTGCCTTTATTTTGGTTCCCCCCCTAAGCGCAGACCCTTAGTCAAACACTTGGGTTCAAGTAGTTTTGTGAGGTGATTCCAAGAAGCACATGTGAGGATTGGGGAAAGTAAAAAAGGAAGAAAAACCAAAATAAAGCGTGTTATTAAGCCAAAGATTGTTTGAGTACCTGGAACTCCATCCACTGCGGAAAGAAAAAAACAACCCAAGACACAATGAAAAAAGAAGTCCAAGAATTGTTCCATAAGAAGATATGAGGCTGAGATATTTATCTACTAACTCTTATGCCCAGTTATTTGAAGACTGCTCAAGGGGTTTAGCTCCTAGCATTTCCGAGTTGTTCCTGGTGAGGCACCCCAAACTGACCTAGAAGAGAAATCCTTTGGCCAAAGGAGAAAAGAACCACAGAACGTAGGAGGGTGAAGATTTTAGAGTGCTGGGAGGTAGACCCAGGTGGGCTGAGAGGATACACTGAAGCATCAGTAGCATTTGCCACATTAACAATGGCTATAATTTACAGGCTAGGAAGGTAGGCATAACCCTGGTTGTGAAATGCCTTAAATGGTATGCCAAGAATTTCACCCTGAAAGTTATGGAAGGACACTACAGAATAATAGCAGAAGTGTGATGGAATTGGATTTTCATTGTAAGTCTGTCTAATAGCCTTATGGAAAATACTCTGAACAGGCTAATACTAGAAGCAATGAGACTAAATAGAAAGCTTCTACATTAGCACAAGTTAAAGATAATAAAGTCCTCATTTGGGTAATGAAAGAGTAGATATGCCTTTACCTCAAATAAATATAAAGAGTCTAGGAACAAAATCATTATCTTTATACTTAATGGTCAAATTGAAAGAAAGTACGTATTTTTAGGATTATTTGAAGTGGATAGTAGGAAGAAGCTGAGAAAAAAAATGTCAGTTTTCTTATTGTTCATTGTGTTCTTCCAGTTTCAACAGTATAAGAAAGTCTGATTAAATTGCCCAGAGCAGTGTTTTTTAAGCTGTGTTATGCATACACACCACCTGAAGATCATATTAATATGCCAACTCTCATTTAGTAGATCTGGGGAGGGATTTGAGAGTCCACATTTTTAAGATTCCAGGTATTTCTTATTCTTTTGTTCTAAGATTGCACCTTTAGTATCAAGATCACAGAGTATTTTAGGATGGCCTCATCTGCTCCTATACAGACTTAGGTGAAGACTTAAAAACAAATAAGGGTATATCACGAATACTCCTCTGTCCTTATCCACGCTTATGTGTCTATGTCACAAAGTTACCTATTCTTTATGGTACACATAGTTGAGGCAAGGTGATTTTCTGCCAGTCTAATTGACATCAGGGGCCTGTATTAATCAAGATACCAAGACTTAGAGTAGCTCTGACACACTGCCAAATTCACAGACTGAGATGTCATGGGTTGAATTGACGATAACAGAACTATTTTAAAACCATCCTACAAGATCACAAAATAATGGAAGTGATTCTCTGGCCATTACAATTGCTTAAATGAATTTACAGAGTATTTTCATGCTGAAATATATACAAACTCACAATGTTAGATGTAAAACTTGAGAGATCATGTCATTCAATCTTATCAGTATATCATACAGAACACAAAAACTCCTTTTTAAAAAAGAAAAAATAGAGAACCATATCTTGCACGTTAAATTCTTTTTTAACCAAGAACGAAATCATGGTAGGTTTGCTAGCCAGTTGTATTTCCATGTCATACTCTTTACTCTGTTCTTTTGCTTAAATGCCTGTTGCTTGTTTCACCAATGACTTTAAGAGTCAAAGAGATTAATCAGACTGAATTTGCTTCAATTAAACACTGTTGGGATTTCCAGTGCTAGAGTCCTATCTTATTTGATGTATTTAAATATTTTCCATTATTAATTTCTGAAAATCTATTTCAACAGGGAAGATTTTAAGAAGATTTTAATTTTAAGAAGATTCCAGGTGTTTCTTATTCTTTTGGTCTGATATTGCACCTTTGGTATCAAGATCACAGAGTATTTTAGGATGGCCTCATCTGCTCCTATACTTAAGTGAAAACTTAAAAAAAAATAAGGGTATATCATGAATACTCCTCTGTCCTTATCCTCAGGAAACTAGGATTTCAAGAAATGACTGCAAGATACAATTCAAGTGAAACAAAATTGAGAAATAACTGAATGATCCACCACTAGGAATGGAAAAAGTCAACTGGAAGAATTAAAGAAGAACCAGAATTAATAGAAGGGACCTCAGAAAAACCAATCTTTTGGCTTGGAGTAGCAGTGGCAGAATATACCCAAGTTTATCCAGGGGCCTAGTTGATAAAAATGCAAATCTTAATCCAAAAGTACTTTAGGAAGCATACAAAGAGTCAGCAGTTCACAAGGAATGAGAGAACTATGGGGGGCTGACTCCTAGCTCTTATTTGGTGTCCACTGAGTCTCATGTCTACCTTATTTCTGACCTTTAGGAAATAGGGATTCTGGGTCTAAGATAACAGATTGAGTAAATGCACCAAATCCTCCTACCACCAAATAAACACACACACACACACACACACACAATGCTTAAAAACCAGCCAGACAAATAAACAAAACCCATTATTGGGACATAAACTATGAGTAATTCTAAAAAGAAACGGATGGGAAACGGCAGAGGAAAGTAACACCTAAGAAACTCAAGGGAAACTTCTGTTGCAAAAGGTAGTAGCAACAACCTAGGTACTGCTCATGTGAGGGAGGCAGAAGCTAAAACTAGGAGACTCAGAGTCACTAGCAAAGAAGGTAGTTATTGCAGTAGAGTCATTTTGTTGTTCTCATCATTTCCAGGTAATAACTAAGTGGGAGTTGCAATGAAATTCTACGTACCTAAAACTGTGAAATGCAGTCAAATCTTCATTCAAAGGAAAATGTACTATCTTAAATGCACTCATTAAAAAACAAGGAAAATTAAAAGTAAAGGAATTGTGTTTTTAACAAAAAGGCCTAGGAAAAGACCAACTGAAATTGGTATCAATGACAAAAACAGAAATAGATTTTAAAATGCAAGAATATCTAATAATATTTTGAAAAAGAACAAAAAGACTGTAATTACCCTTTCATATATTAAAATATACTATAAATCTTAAATATTTAAAATATGTGGTATTGGCACAATGAAAGACAAGTGGATTATGGAAGCTAAATAGCCATGCGACACAAAGGCATAAGGGAAAACATTGACACATTAGCCTACGAAAGTAAAACTCAAACATGACTAACAATACCATGAAGATGTTAAATTATAAGTGACTAAGAGAAGAAATTACAATGTATGCAACCAAGGATTAATATTCTTTATATACCAGAAATTCTTAAAAATAGAAACTCAATAGAAAAAACAAAAAACAGATGTGGATTGTCCATTCCCAGAAAAAAAATGCAAATGGCTATTCACATGTGAAAAATGCTTAATCAGAGAAGAAATTTGGGAAATGAAGATAAAAACAATGAGATATAATTTTCCTTATCAGTTTAGTCAAAGTTTAAAGGTTTGACAATTTTGAGTTTTGGTAAGCAGAGAGAAAGGACTTTTAATACCACTGTGGAGGATAATACTGCCATATGTATATTAAGTCTAAATATGCATTCCTTTAACCATGTAGTGGTACTGTCTGATGATTAATCTGGAGAAACAACACCGCAAACACAGGAGGTATGTTCAAATATGTTCATAATGTTTTGAAAGCAAAAAATCAGAGAAAACCTAAAGTCAAAAATGAGAGAAGTGATTAAATTAAGTGTGGCATTTTAAAACAACCAGAACTAAGATATTGACAGGGAAAAGTTTCTAAGATCCCATATTGTTGTGTCAAATGAAGAAGTAATTAAAAAAAAAAAGGACAGCGAGCTTATATATATATATGCATATACCTATTTATGAATATGTGTGCATATATCTGTATATACATGTATTCATGTATGGCGTGTATATACTTATTTAAGTATACATGTGTGTATGTATGTATATATATGTGTGTGTGTGTATATATATATACACAAAGAAATTTAACTGATAACAGTACACAGAATCCATCAAATGATAACAGAGAAGGCTATGATTTAGAATATCTAAGAAGATAGTGCCAGAAGTCAGCAAAAAAGACTTTAGTTTATTTGCTTTCCCTATATTTTTACAGAATATTTTTAATGTGTAATTACCTTGAGAAGTCTTAGTACCATAGATTCTGAAGAGACTGGCAGTGTTAGCTGCTGTAAGCATATTTCTTTAGTATGTGTATTTATTTTAAATGTATGCTTAATTATGTAAGTCATAAATAGAGACTGTTTGACTAAAAAAAATCTTAGAAAAATTTTACTGGTCAGTGGAGTGACCTTCTCTCTCCATGACATGCACCTCCCCCTCCACCATGACACACATTGCATTGCCCTGTACCAATTTCAACTGCAAGCAGATATTTTACAAATGCCACATCCTTTTACACTAAGTGCATTAACTCCCCAGCATAACACCATGACTTTTCTCATAAACAACTAAATAGCAGAAAGTAGAAGAAGGTGAAGAGAACTTCATCAGCACCAGGAAGAGAGATTTTGCTACACTGACTTTTCGTTTTGGCCCAAGAGATCTGATCTTATTCAATACTGTTAAAAATAGGCTATGAACAGTCTCTCTTGATGTCCTATCCAAATTTCCACATCTTAAACATAATACTATTTAGGAGAGACATATACCTGTCCCCATTCTACCATTAAGCTTTATTTGTAGAAATGCTATCATCAAACACAAGGTTTGGAGGTGTTCCTGACTAACACAGTTTTGCTGACTTGCTGGTAAATCAAAGACAGCATGACTTGCCGTTTTCTCCAGCAACGAAGGAGGGGAACAAGAACTGCTTCAGACTTCTTATCAATTCACATCAGAGTTCTGTAAAATTATTAATATTATTACTCAAGGACATATTGGTAATGATTATCCCAAGTCAAGGAATATCTTTTTAGGCATTAAACCAAAGGCAGAAACTAAAAAATGAATGAATTTCACTATATAAAAATGAAGTATTTCCATAACAAAAAAGAAAAAACTCAATCCATTAAAAATTCCAAAACACATCCAAATCTTGATTTCCAAATACCGCTGTTCAATAAAAGGTACCAGAGCTCCTTGGAAAAATAACTTATCTAGTACTGGAACAAAGAACAATACAAGATAAGCCTGTAGCATCTTGTGCCAGAAAGTAAGGAAGTGTTCAAAAGAAGGGGAAATAGCGCTATGTTAAAAGGACACAGGAGTTAATAGTTCCCAATGGCTAAGCTGGAATAACTTGAACACTGATAAATAACCATACCATGGGATTATAACTGAAAGAATACAATAAATATCCATGAGTGCATACTGGTATAAATAAAAGGTTTGACAAATAAATAGGGGTACAAGAAAGTTCTCCAGGCCACCTTGTACTGACCCAGTTCTCATCCCTTCCTTGCTTGTAGTTCTCAAAAATAACTGCAGAAGGTACCGGGAACTGTCTGACACAGCCCGGGGGCTTTTTCCTGTCCCTCCTAGGGAATGTAACATGTTGAGTTAGAGCAGAACTCCCCAGGACAGCCTGAGCTTTGTTCCTCTCACCCCCCAGAAGCAGGACGTCCTTCAGAGTTTTGTCCAGTGAGTCACGTGACCCCTGAGCTATATAACCTGGGGCAGGCTGCCTTTTTGGGGTTCCTCAGCTGTGGTGCAAGTGGGCCATTCACAGTCAAGGCTCCATCTGTCCTAGGCAGCTTTCTTGAGCCTTAAGGGACTGGCTCACAATGGATCCTGGGCTTCTTTTGTCCCTTGCTGCCTATCTGTAAGTAATAAATCTGCTTCATGTAATTTGTGCCTAAGTGTGTTCTGTCTCACTGGACTCACACAACTGGGTAACCAGTGCACAGTGAACCTGCTTAAAAAGGGGGAAAAGAATAATTCTTTTTTACAGAAATTACAATTAATAACTATGGAAGGAATGAAGAAAATAGAAAATCACCATTAGACCACCACAGTAATAATTTCTGAAGGCAAGATCCACTAATGAATGCTAAAATTGGTGGGTAAAACTTTTGGAGAATCAGGATATTTGCATAGCTTCAAAGTATCTTCCCCAAAATGCATTAATTACTTTGGTGATTTTTAACATATGACCACAATTTTTTTCATATCCTTACCCCAAATGATAAAGCTTAATTCACCTCCCCTTGAGTGTGGACTGAACTTAATAATTCCCCTCTAATAAATACAGTATTGAAAGGGAAATATTATAACTTTGCAGGGGAGAAACCTGGCTAACATGACCTTAATCAGGGCTAACATCACCAGTTTTGAGTCATGTTGATATCAAGCGTTTTCTGGCATGATGTTATGGGAAGGGGTCTTAAAAGTTAGAAATTTGGGTCTTAATCTACCTCTAATATGAAGTAAGGAGAAGAGTTAAGAGATAATAGCAGTAGTCTATATGAGAAATTATTGACCCTGAGCAAGAAACTTAGCATCACTATATGAATCTGTAAAATGGAAATCATACTATTTACTGTTATCAGAGTTTTTATATGAACAAAGAACAGCCTTAGGTATTACAGTGATCTAATAGTTAAACAAACAGTCTGTACTTTCTTTTTGCAAAAACAAAACAAAAATGAATTGAGCAGCCTACCTGAAGATGCAGTGGGGTGTGTGTGTGTGTGTGTGTGTATGTTGAGACTGATAGAGTAGGAGGTAGAGAGGAAGCAGAAATTAAAAGACATTCTCCAGGACACCATCATCACCATATGTACATACGAGGTCTGTCCAGAAAATATCCAGCCATTGTCAATATAATGAGAACAGTCTGCACAACATCGATGTAACCTGGCAGCCAAGGAGAGTGGACTGGGCTGCACACATGTGAATAGTGACGCCTTCACTGTGCTAGTCAGTGGGACACTCGACTTGAGCGAGCTATGGAGTGAGCATGTTGTACAGTGTGGCTGTTGCATTCAAAATGACTGAGCAAGTAGAGCAACAAATCTGCATCAAATATTGCGTTGAGCTTGAACATTCATCCACTGAAACTATTCAGATGATTCAGAAGGCTTTTGGGGATGATGCAATGAGAGCAGCACAAATAAAAGTGTGGCACAAACACTTCAAGGATGGTTGAGAATGTGTTGAAAGTGATCCATGTTCTGGAAGGCCTGCAACAAGCAGAACACCTGAGAATGTTGAACATGTATGGGTTAAGAGATGCTGGGAGAACTGTATGAGGTTCCAAGGTGCCTACTTTGAAAGGGACGGAGGCGTCATTGTCCTATATACAATGTTTCTTGTATCTTGTATCTTCTTCAATAAATGTCTTTACTTTCATATTACATGGCTGGATACTTTCCAGATACTCATGCAACATAGCCAATGGTTAAACAGAATACTATACTGTCACGTGGCCCCTCTGGTTGTATGGCTTCATGATCCTTTACAGTCAGAATTCCCTCATTTATTAGCTTGAAGAAGATATCACAACATACCTACAGGTTAAAAAATAGATTTAATTCCTATTTGTCCTTTTAAATATTGACCTTCATTCTGTGTTGGCACCCATTGTTTTATAGGATCTTGGATCCTATCACATTCTGATAAACTACCTCAGGCAGGTTAAAGTCTTCTGTAAGAAAAATGTATTTTTTATTGCCATAAACTGTCCTTCTATTTGAATGCTACTTTGCAAATATTACTCTCTCTCCTTGAATTAAACTTATCCTCCCTCTTTCTAGAAATTCATCTTTAAGATTATATTTGTATATTTTATTATTACTCTAATTGGTTTTCCAACTTGGCAAAATTTCTCATATTGTATTTTAAAGACTTTTCTTGAGGCTCAGTTTTAATATATGAGCCACATAATATTTAGTATTAGCTGCATGCCAAATGGAAGAATCTTAAAATATACCATAAAATTTAGTTTGACAAACATGCTGATGTTCAAAGAAAGATAATGTATAAAGGAAGACACATATTACAAATTTTTTAAAATATCTTAATAATCACTAATCATTCTACCAAATTTTTTTGAAATCCTCTGTTGCTAATACTCTACTGAGTGTTCTTTGCTGTCTTCTTCCATTAATGGTCCATTTACAACAAAATAATGTAAAAAAAATACTTTAGATATTC
Organism: Daubentonia madagascariensis; assembly: GCA_023783475.1. NCBI lineage: Eukaryota > Metazoa > Chordata > Mammalia > Primates > Daubentoniidae > Daubentonia > Daubentonia madagascariensis. The sequence goes on from JAKFHU010002088.1 coordinate 1,638,132, forward strand.
ATCATTTCAGGTAGGGCAATTTAGCTGGATGCCTGTAATATATTCAATAATATTTCAGTCAGGAAAGAAAATGTTAATGTAATGGGACCTTTTTATTCTACCTAAAGGGTATTTTTGCCTCTTAATATGTTTTAGAAAAGGAAGGAATATGTTTTAGAAATAAATTATCACAACGCTACATACTGAGATCAGTGAACAGGTGTGTGTGATCTCTACCCTGGATGAAAATAACTAGAAAACAAGTTCTTGATAATTTATTTATTTAGTTGACAATTTCCCAGTTTTAAAATTTTATCAGTTTTTGGTTCAGAGCAAAAGAAGAAGAATTGCAGGGAATGATTTAGAGAAACATGGAGACTACACTTCCCTATAATGTTTTGGCTATACAGTCATAGAAAAATAATTTATTGAGATACTGGTCATTTTTTTTTCTGCTATAACCCCTTCTTTCTCAATAAGACAGGCTCATCTTGGAGAAGTTTGTATGCAGTAAAACTCATTGTAGAGATTATGCTTGGTTAATATGTCAGGGGTAGGTGAGGGGTCAGAAAGTAGAAAGATGGAGGAAAGGAAGAGATAATGTTAGGGAAATGGGAAATATGCCCAAGTCTGAGGAAGGGACAGAATTGGGTGGATAGAAACTGAGGTGTCTTGTAGCCCATCAGAAACATCCCTGAGTAATCTCAAGACCAAAGAAGGAGATAGCTGCATGCAATCTAAGTAAGCTAGACCCTGGTCCCAGGGCTCTTGACATCTCCAAAGATGTCCATGCTGGAGTGTGACATAACATAAGTAGAGCTGCTGGATCATGTGGGACCACGATGGCTCAGAGTAGAGGGTAAGAATGTTATCAGCTACCTGGATGCACTGAATATGAAAGAGCTCTTTCCCTGTTTATTATAATATCATTATTATCAAACTAGCCTTGTGAATTCTTGTGCAATCCCAAGGCATGAGAGTGTCTTAATCTTTAGCCCTGATTTATAAAGAACTGTGGCATTACATTAGCATTTGAGTTGGCAAATAAGACTAATAACGTTTTCACATGTTTTTATAATCACAAATTAAGTTTCTAAGTTTTTCCTAATGTTTCTTATTCCTCATTTATTGGTAATTATTAGGGACTGGATATTTGTGTCCATTCAAAATTCATATGTTAAAACTTAATCTCTAATGTGATGGTATTTGGAGGTGGGGCCTTTGGGAGATGATTAGGTCCCGAGAGGGGAGCCCTCATGAATGAGATTAGTCCCTTATAAAGGAGACCCAGAGAGCTCCCTTACCCCTTCCACCATGTGAGTACACAGGTTAGCCATCTATGAACCAGGAAGCAGGCCCACACCAGACACTAAATCTGCCGCTGCTTGCATCTCAGACTTCCAGGCCTCCAGAAGTGTGAAAAATAAATTTCTGTTTTATAGAAGCTACTCAAGCTATGGTATTTTTGTTATAGCAGCTGAAATGGAGTAGGATAGAAATAAATACCTCAAGTACTCATCATGGTTCTGTTGAACATCAGATTTCTCTTATTGTCCATAATTTATCAACCTATTTTCTAAAATTTTAAAAGTTCTATCTCTAACACACACACACACACAAAACCTCTGCAGTTTTTCTTTTTTCCCCACTGCTCCTGCACATTAGCTATGTGGATTCATTTCCCTTCAAATCAATGGAAGCTGACAACAATGGTCCAGTTTATGTCTTTGCAATGGTGCTTTTTTTCCAAAAATTCTGTGTCTACCAATGACTCCTTCCTTGTACTAGCACCCCCAGTTTAAGAAGCCAAATCATTTTTCTTTTTGTAACATTAATGGTGTTGCTGTTATTAAGAAGAAATCTCTCAGTGGAAGAAATTCCTCTTAGAGAAGGATTAATGAGCTTTGCTCCGTGTGAAAGGGAGCACATGGCTTCCTTCCAAGCAGAAATCTTTGGCTTACATATTTGAAGTTTCAAAGATTGAAGAGACAACATTGATAATCTCCTTCCTAGAAAGTTGTTATTAAAACCAGTATGTCTGTCTACATTCTGTTTAATATATAAAAGGTTAAATGGCAGCTGCCTGATCCCTAGCATCACAATGTATGTTGTTGTTGTTATTTGCAATGGAAAAATTCTCTAAGCATTCATTCATTTACTCAGGCAGTAAATATTTATTGAATTGCTATACCAAGAAAGGTATTATTCTAACCTTAGTTACTTAGAATAGCAAAAAGGCCAGTCGTTGAGAATATTAGATGAGGTCAGAGAATTAGTCAGGGCTAAATCATGTGCAGTGGCTTTGTAGGCCATCACAAAGAGGTGGATTTTAACTCTGAATAAGTAGTGAAGCCAGTGGAGAGTTTGGGCCAGAGGTGCATTGTAGTTTTATCTAATAGTTAAAAGGATCACTCTGGCTACTTCTGAGAGTAGACTCAATGGAGGCAAAGTTAAAAAGAGAAAGTCAAGGTAGGAGGCTTTTATAGTAACCCAGGTAAGATTGAGTTTACTGGCTTGAGCCAGGTGGTAGGAGTGGGGATGGTGAAGAGGGATTGTTGCATTCTGGATAAATCTGAAGAATTAAATTAATATGATTTACAGATATATTTGAATTTGATGTGAGATGTGAGAGAACAGGAAGAGTTGAAGATGACTCCAATGTCTCTGGGCTGAGTAACTGGAAGAATGGAGGTGATATTTACAGCCCTTTACTGGGATGAAAATCAGGAAACAGTTTTTGAACATGTCGAGTTGAGCTAACTATCCTAGTGGAGATGTCAAGTAGGAGTTAGATATACAATCTTAAGTTCAGTGGTAAAGTCTGAGAGAAAAATTTAGATTAATATCTAAAAATAAAAGCTTGGGAGATACCAGAGTATAAAGCATATCTAAAGCCATTAAGATGAATACAATCACTGAAAATGACTATAAATGGGCAGAGGAAAGAATTGAGGTGTGAGCTCTGAGACCTCCAATATTTAGGGGTAAGAGAGATCAGGAAGACCAGGCAAATAAAACTACCAAGGAGTGGAAAATGAGAGAGAAGGAAAAGCCAGGGGATTATGGTGTTCCGTAAGTCACGTCTCTGAGAGTGTTTAAAGGAGGAGAGAATACACATCTGTGCCAAATGCTGTAGCTAAGTCACGTCAGACAAAGACTGAAAATTGACAACTGAATTATCTGGAGGTTACAGATGACCTTGATGAGAGCAGTTTCAGTGGGGTGGTGGTGGCAAAAGCCTGCTCAGGATGCCTAGAAGAAAGCAGAGAACAAAAGAAATTGGAGACATTTCTCAGAGTATTCAGAAGAGCAAAGCCCAAATGGAGTTTTTGCCATTTACTAAAATATCTGCACACAGGAAAGAGTGAAAAGAAAATCCACAAATCAGAAACCAGGTGACAATGTCACCTTGGGTCCTAACATATTATTTTATATGTCCTCCTTTATACGTGTGTACAGTCCCCTGCCTTTCCAAAAATTGTTTGAGGATCCACAGGAAGGGGGATCCTTTTATTCATATATCAACCAATATTTATGTAAATATATATAATATTTATATACAAATTATATGTAATTTATATTATATAAATTTCACACATTTATATATTATACATAATAGATTTTGATTTTTTTAAATTTTCTTTTTATTTCAGAATTTTACAGGGGTACACACATTTTAGTTATATAATTTGCTTTTGTACAGTTTGAGTCAGTTATAAGTGTGCCCTTCAGCTAGTATACATTGTACCTGCAAAAGAAATTTTCTTTGAAAGAAAATTCTTTCAAAATTTTGTTGCAAAGTAGGGAGGCAAAAACAGGATGGTAACTGGAAGAGAATTGAGGGAAAATGATTTATTTTTAAGATGGGAGAAACTGGATGTCAATGTGACTGAACTTCTTCCATATTAAAAACATATTAGTAATAGAGAGGGTAAAACAGACGTGCTAAGGGTGATTTGTGAGCTTTTACCAAATTCTTTCTTAAAATATGTGTTTTGAGTAAATGCCTAAAGACTGCCCTAGATAAAGACAAGTCTATTGCTATGTGCTCCCACAGCATCTTACATTTTCCTTATTTTAGTTTTTTATCACACTTAGTGATTAATGCTTACATAGATAACTTTCACACTAGACTTTAAGTTCTATAAAGGCAGAAACCAAATCCATCTTGCTTACTCAAGTATCCTCAGCAGTGGTATAGAGTAGTTGCTTAGTAAATATTTTTGATTAAATGAATAAACAAATAAGAGAATTGAAGAAATAAGAAGTAAGTCTGGACTATAAAGGCTAAAAACTTGATAGCTAAAATACTCAATATATCAAAGCTCCCCAATTTATTAAAAATTATTAGGGTTGGGCGTGATGGCTCACACCTGCAATCCTAGCACTCTGGAAGGCCGAGGTGGGAGGATCGCTTGAGGCCAGGAGATTGAGACCAGCCTGAGCAAGAGCAAGGCCCTGTCTCTACAAAAAATAGAAAAAAATAGCCGGGCATGTTATCGTGCGCCTGTAGTCCCAGCTACTCGGGAGGCTGAGGCAGGAGGATCGCTTGGGCCCAAGAGTTTGAGGTTGCAATGAACTATGATGATGCCACTGCACTCCAGCAGGGGTGACAGAGCGAGACTGTCTCAAAAAATAAGAAAGAAAAGGAAAAAGAAAATTATTGTGTAAAATAAAAAGGAAAAAATCATACAATGAATTCAGACTGTTGGTCAATAGTACATAGTACAAACAGTAAAATTAAAATTTATTCACCTTAGAAGAGTAAGTACAACTCCTACGTGGAAGAATTATTGGTAGATTTTTATTAAAAAAAGAGTGTGCTTTTGCAAATTATTTCTTCATACAGAGAGATAACTAATCATTCTCTGTTAACTATTTTAAATTATTGTTGGTGCTTTCTTTCCTCCCTACCTACCTTACATGTTTTACTTATACTGCATAATAGATGAAATAAATGTTATGCACTATGACCCCATTATGGCAGATTGCTGGTTGTTTCCCAAAACATGTCCTTTTCTTCCTCCACAGGAATAGATTTATTTGCTCAAATGCCTACCAGACTCTCTCAATCTCCAGTTTTCCAGTGACCATGCAACTAAATTCTCTTCGTTCTGTATGAGTGGAAATGATGTAAAGCATTCCCAGGAAGGTCCTTAAAAGAGTAGGGTCCCTGACCTGTTGTCCTCTTTCAGCCCCTTCCATTAGCTGAAATGGCGATGACCAGAGCAATATGGGGCTTCCATAGCAACCTTGGAGGCCCCAAATTAAGCCAAGGTGTTACTTTTCTATTGCTGCCATAACAGATTATCACAATTTAGTAGTTTAAATAACACAAATTTATCATTTTACAGTTCTTGAGGTCAGAATTCTAAAATGAGTCTCATTGAGCTAAGTCAAGGTGTCCCCAGAGCTGGTTCGTTCTGTGTGCTCTAGGGCAGGTCTGTATACCATTGCATAGAATATCTAGAATTATTAATGTGATTAACCACAGAAATTTGTAATATGCTATTTCTCTATGTGTAAGACATTATCCTATAATAATTCAGCATTAAATTAGTTAATTTGTAACTTACTCTTACTGTTTATTTTCTAAGTAAATTTTATTTAAATTAAGACCCAAAAAAAGTCACCTTAGAAATTAGATGTAAAGCGAGGCTGTGGTCCTGTGTGTCAGAAATGATGATCTTGACCCTTGGATTCCAGATGGATCATTTAAAAAAATCCTGCCAGTTAGTCTCTAATTTCATACTGTGCACTCCATCTGTTACCCCACTTGCTTTGGTTAGGGGCTGCTGGTCTGGCTCACTCTTCACTACTCCACAGAGATAAAACTCGGCTGACATACACACATATTATGTATGAGAGTATGCATTTAGTATATATGTTAGAAGAACTCTAGCCAACCTAGTCTAGTAAGCACAAAAAAACAACCAAACTAACCACCAAGTCCTAAGTCTTGGAGGCATACATTGTGTGCTTGTTTATTTGTTTTGAATTTAGGTTAGAATTCAGATCCATAGCATTTATGAATTTTAGCTTGAAAGCTACTGAGTTTATAATAGAAATTCTTAACAAGCATATAGTCAAAAGATACAAGAAATGTCTGGAGTTATAAAGCCAGTCTCTAAGACAAATAGAATTGGGTTTATTACTACTGCATATATAATAATTTGGTGGGTCAGCTCAGTGTCTCATTCAAAACTATGAGTTATGCAACACAATCATTATTTTGAAAGCTTAAAGTAAGTTTCCAAAAATATGTATGCTCTTATTTTTACTAACAAGAACAAATGTTCAGATAATAAAACAAAGGCAATATTATTCCACTCTAGACAGTGAAGTCTTGAATTTCCCGCATCCTGTACATTTTCTGGTACATGGGAAGTTCCCCATAAATGTTTGCTCAACTAGTTAACTAGAAACTATATTGTTAAATCCATGACGTTCACTATGACAGTAAATAAATTATAGGGTAGCAGATTAAAGAGGAGACATATTTATTCATGCCCTGCCCTATTTATTATAGGAATATTTACAGGGTTCTTGACCTACTTTATGTTCTGCTACTTCATGGCAGATGTATGGTTGAAATACAGAGATATGGTATGAATTAGAACAGTTAGAATATGAACACAATTCAAAGTAGAGTCACAATTCAAAACATCGTTGTTGCACATTCTTTGCCATTTTGAAAGTTCCTTTTTAGAAAGACACCAAAGACGAGTAGTTTGTGTTCGTTTTCTCCTCAATTTTTCCTCTCCTCAAATCCTCCTACGATCTAGCTGTGTCACACTAATTATGTTTTTAAAAGTGAAAATCTATTTATTGCAAGAAAGGAAATCTTTTATGTAAAAATACGTTCAAGAAGGAAATCTTTATCATAGACATTTATAAAACAGACCTAGAGTGACAGATATAGCCAGGATGCAGTCACAAAACAGGCTTTGTCCACTACTGGAATGCAGCAGTGAAAAATACAACAGACTAGGGTTGGGGGAGGGAAGGGAAGGCAAAAATGAAGACAAAATGAGGTTTGACTGGGAGCTGGTATGTTGGCACAGGTCCAGGGATTCCCATTCTAACTCCATGGAGCTGCAAGCAACAGTCCCTCTCTTCACCCCGGGATACATGGCTTTGCTGCTCAAGTGAGTATGTGCCCTGAGGGTTGATGAATGCACAGCTTTGGTAACTGTAGGATGTATATGACGGAAGGGAATGTCAGGAGACAGCACACTTGGCACAAATATTAGTGACTTCAAAGAGAATACTACCTGCAGTGGTGTAATCAGAGAACCTCAAGTGACTTTGTTATCTGTGGTCATCAATTGGAACTAGAGTGAGGAAGACGGTGGGTTCCAATGGTAGTAGAAAGACTCTTCAGGAACCCAAAAGAGGTATGTCCAAAGACTCCCAGAAATAACAGGGTGAGCATTTTAGGTGAACTCTTCACCAAAGATAAGCAGATTAAGGGTAAGAATTAGTAACACACTGGTTACCATTAAATATAGGTTTGGGAAACAGGGATTCAGCAGCAGGACAAACTAGAAAATTCAAGGGCACATGGTCTTTGCTATGGATTTTTTAAGATTATGGCTTGAAGATACAATAATCAAAAGAAAATAGGAAAACAGACTTTGAGTGATGGTATTATTCTGGTAAGAGAAGATCTAAGAATTTAAATTAAGAAATTAAAAATACAGAAAATAATAAGCAAGAAAAAAATAAAAATTTTCTTAATCCACAGGTAAGTTTCAATCAAGGTAATAGGGTGCTAGGTGGGAAACCCCATCTGTGATTTTTCATATAATTCAGGAAGTAATGGATTTGAGCACATATAATGTTTCATTTCTTTTGAATTATAGCAGGGATTGCTTTCTCTGCCAGAAATCCTGTGTTTCAAGTACTTTTCCAGATGCAGTTCTGTTGGACGAACTGGACCACAATGAATCATTTCCCTCTGGATAGTCTAGGATTCAGACGTACCAAATGATGGTGGTTTGTATGGTAATGAATGGAATGAGCTTCTATATACTGTTTTATGTACAATCAGAACTTCAGCCATGACGTTCATTTAGTCTAGTAAAGTATGGAATCCAGGAGTCTTGACTGAAAATTTCTGTGTGTCCTTCTGACCTCCAACAGATTTTAAAAAATGTCATCACTGACTCTCACCCTCCTAGCCACACATTGAGTTGTTCAGTATAGCAGTTAGCCCCAACTCCCCCATATACCCGTGATATTCCCCTATCCCACATATTTTGGCAATCAAGTTTGGTTTGGAAATAGAGTTAACAATAAAATACACAGTGTTCCTAATGCATCACTTTTCTGTTCTTGCTCACAGAGAGACTTCTCATATTTTCCCAAATATTCCATGTCTGATACCAAATCTTCTGGCTTCCTTGAGGCCACTTATTAAACTGCAATTCCTTTGCATCCTTCCTGTAGGAAAAATTTAATTTCTTCAGAACCAGTCTTTTGCCAAGAAGGATATGATCTGAAGGGAGCAGCAGATATTCTGTTTGTTGCTGAATTTAAGCAGGGCCATGCAGAATAGCAGAAAGAATACATTACCTTGAAGGCAGGAGGTTGCAGCTCATTCTCAACTCCGCAGTCAGTAGCGGCAGGATTTTTGGGCAAATCCTGCAACCTCTTCACACCCTCATTTTCTTATTTAAATAAGAATTCAAATACTTGCTATTTGCACTTCAAACTGCAAGGTGCACATACGTGCCTGTCCTAGAAACTGTGAAGTTCCATAAAACTTTAGTTATGATTATTACAAATACATAATAATGTGTCCTTAAAAACATTCTCTAGGTCAGTTGCCTTTGTATTATAACCTCCTCTCTCCAACATGTAAGATTTCTTCTGTCATGTTTGTTGGCCTGTGACTGGCAAGCAATTACAATGAGTAATTCCTTTTTAGGAGAAGATAATAAAACGTGATATCGTAACTACCCACAGAGCCTCAAAAGTATTTATGTTTCCTCTAATAACTTGGTGTGATGCTGTTAATCTTGACAAAGCCTGCCTGGCAGGTGCTGGGGAGCTGAATCTTCATATTCTCCACTGTTTGCTGACTCTTCCACAGGGAAGACTCCAAGCTATTAAAATGCAATGGCCCTGCTCTATTTTTAATTACATTTAGTTTATTAGAGGAACAATCAGATGCATAGCAAATGCTGGGAACTGACTTTCTCCCATTACCTCAATGAAGGCCTGAAACATTTCATCATTTACAAAATGGGTCACGGGGAGCTATTTCTTCACCAAGAGAAGTTAAAACACAATTTAAAGGAGTAAGATAAATGTATCACTTCCACAGGGATCCAATTCTTCATTGATAATTTCCCCTTTGATCTAGTTAACCTTTTTGTCCTAAAACTCATCATAAACTTTATGTAAATAAGTAGGTACCTTAAGGTTATACATCAGGATGGAAACTGTAAACTTCTCTCTTCCATATCCAGTACTGAGTCACCCTGAAATAAACCATAAATGTATAATATATAATATTTGCTTTAGAACGACACTGCAGGTTATAAGGTATCAATCAACATAATTCTCACAGTTCTGAAGAAAATAGGCTGTGTTCCTTGGTTGGCCAAAATCAATCCACTTCCTTTCAATACACAATATTATAAAAGCTGTAATTTCATGCATTATTATGTGCAAATAGAATTTTAAAATGCCTTCCATTTTATGTATAAAGAAAAGTATATACCATAGAAGAATAATATATTTTCTACATTTGTTATAAAGTTGTTTTCCAACCCCATTTGTGAACTGAGTCTATATTCTGGGCAAGTGGCCATTATCATTAATCACCTAGAGCAGCCAGAACATGGCAGGGTATGAAATGGAGGTTGTCTTTTTTTCCGCTCTCCTTTTCTATTTTGAGAGTGGGATTGTGATATTGTTTCCAAACATCGTGTAGGACTGTTGCAACACTGAGAGCACAGGTGCAAACAGAGCAAATGGTTAAAAGAAAGGGCCTGGTAAGGGTACTTTGTTTGAAAGAATCAAACATCAGGTTGTGCATTCATTTTTGTTTTGTTTTGTTAAATAGTAAATGCTACTCTGGTGAATATTTTCGTTCCTTTTTTATTAATATCTCCAGGAACTCCTATTTTAAAAAAAATAGTCAATGACCTTCCTAACAAAGGTTGCACCTGAAAAAGGAAAAAATTTACTTATGAAGGATTAAATTCTACTTTGCAACTTTAGAAAAATTTTTTAAAAAGTTATTGAATATGCTCAGATTTTTGGTTTGCTTAGATCTGATTTCCTCTCAGCTTTTAGACATGTGTTTTTCTTTACTTCATCTTCTTCCAATCTTTAAGCATAGAATGACAACAAATGATAGAAAATTGAGCTAAATAGAAATATGCAAAAAATACATTTGCCATTTATTTTAATCATTTGAAACCAATTCTTAAAGATATTCTTAAATGTCATTAAGAATTAATAAATGCATTCAATGAGTAGATAGACAGCTTCTACTGTTCCATTGTGTTAGCCACTGGATATATAGTAGGAGAGAAAATACAGAGTCCTGCCTTCTGCGGAGTTTATAGACTCATGCAAAAGAAACGCAACACAAAATAATTACATTTGTATAAGTGTTGCAAAGAATAAATAAAGGGAGCTACTGAAATTATAACAGTTGGAGAGGGATGGGTAGAGGGAGAGCTAAGGAAAGATGCACTGAGAAAATTATATTTAAAATAAGACTTGAAGGGTAAGTAGAGATAGCCCATGTGAAGAAGGATAGGGGCAATAGGTTATAGGAAGACAGACTAGCCTGTGTGGAAGCCTCAGGACAATGAGGAACGTGGCCTCTTTAGGACTGAAAGAAGCCAATGTGTCTACAGCTTAGGGGCAGGTGGCATTAGGTGAGGATGCAGCACATACGCAGTGGCATCATGTGCAAGGCTTTATAGGCCACCTTTAGGATTTGGGACCTGATAAGGACAACGGAAAGCTATTTGAGGGCTTTAAGTGGACGGGTGACTAATTTAAAATTTATAAAGATTACTCTGGCTTTATTTTAGGACATAGAGGGAAGCCAGAGTAGTTATACAGATTCCTGTTAATGAAGAAAAGCAAAGTTCCCCCCACTGTACAAGTATGAGGTGATGATGTCACAGAGGTGTATCAGCTTCAATGTTATAATTTCTGTCTTCTCCACCTGTACAAAGCGATGGTGGCTTCATAAGGATGTTCAGTGAAACAGAGAGAAGTACACAGATGGAAGTAGATGAACAAAACGGCAAAACAGGGCTTCGCGGTGGTCTCGAGATGAGGGTAAAAAAGTGGAAAAAGTTTCTCTCTGATGGGAAGAATGAGAAAAAACAAAAAAAACCAAAAAGCAGAAAAAGTCAGGAATATTCCAGATTTTACACTGAGAGCCTAAATGCCGAGAATCCTGGAACACGAGTTTAGGGGAACTAGTGTGTTTAGCCCTGTGATTAATAGAAAAGAAAGTAAGACATTCCCTGGCCCTCACAGAATTAGTTAAATGTCTGAATTCAAATTCTACAACCAAAATAAAGACTTTTTAAGAGGTAACTGATGAAATACTGATTTTATGGGTAATATAAATTCTGAAGAAAGAGCATCAGCATGAGCTGAAGTGACCAGAAAAGGGACATTATGAAAATCATGTCATTTGAACTGTGCCTTGATGCAACAGTAGGCTTTGAGACGGTAGCATGAGTGAAGGGCCAGTGGGAAGCTACACTAACTGAAGTACAGGGTTCCTGTGGAAGGGAAGGGATATAAGAATGAGCAGTCTTGGCAAATTCTGGATGGTCTTGAAAGCCAGAAATTGAGGCCTGGGCTTGACACAGTAGATACTATGGAATGATTGTAAAAGGAATGTGATGTTCCTGCTGATAGTCGTAAGAGATAGGCTGGAATTGACTGGCAGATCAGACTAAAGGCAGAGAATCCTGTCAACAGTATGTCTGTGACAGGATTCCAGGCATAAATCAACATAGCTCTGCACCGCAGAAGTGTTTGTGGAAATGGACAGGAAGAGTAATTATTTTTCAAAATATATTGTGAATTATTTCAAATAACCAGATAAGAATACAGAATTAAGATAATAAGCATCAATGCACTCACCAACCAGCTTTATTAAATCTATACTAGTATGGTTTATTTGCTTCAGATCTTTTCTTTTGCAAAGAACATATATAACTGGCATTCCCTGTTTGCCTTTCTCAAAAGGTAACTACTGTTGTGGATTGAGTGTTTATAGAGTCTATGCATCCATTTTTACTGCACATTTAGATATAAGCACTATAATTTATCATTTTGCCAGTTGGGCATCAAACAGTACATTTTATTTTGTAACTTACTTTTTTCACTCAATACTATATGTATGACATTTAGCCATGTCAATAGATATTTGTTCTTTTTAAACAATGTATAGTTTTAGGTTGCAACTATAATATGATTTAGATTTATATTCTTCAGTGACAGGCATTGAGGATGTTTTCAGTTTTGGCTATTGAAAGCAATTCCTCAACAAAATTTTTGTATCTCCTGATGCACTAATCCTATTCACTTTCTCTATGTATATCCCAAAAAGTAGAACTTGATGTTTGTGTGGTAAGAGCATCTTCTCATTTATTAGCTATTAGTAACATTCTCCAAAATAGTGATTTCCATTTCTACCAACTGCATGCATATGTTAGTTGATCTCCAAATCATGTTTTTCTCAATTTTTGCCAATCTAGTAGACATTAAATGGTTTGCAATTGCAGTTTTAATTTTCACTTCTATGATTACAAGGGTAATATTTTCCTTATTGGGCTTCTTCCTTTGGTGTTTGTTCAGGTATTTTGCATATTTTTCTATCGTGTTGTCTTTTTGATTTGTCGGAGTCCTTTGTAACTAATCTTTTGTCAGTTATCCATGTTGGAAAACTACACTCATTCCAAAGCTTTTCCTTTTAGTCTTAATGGTATCCTTTGTTGAACATGTAACAAAAATATGGTTAAGTATATATGCATGTATTTTCTTTATCGTTTGCATTTTTTATCTTCTTTAAGAAATCCTGTCTTATTTAGAAGTTTTAAGTAAAACTTAGGTCTTCACATTTAGGACCTCAATTTACCTGGAAATCATGTTGGTGTGTGGTGTGAGGAAGACATCTGATTTTCTTTTGTTTTTCTATTTTCTTGTCAATATGTATAAGACAATGTATCATTTCTATTTTTATTTGTAATGTCAATTCTGCTAAATATGAGAAATAATCTTATATATGTAGGTCTGCTTGGAGATCCTTTATGTTATACCATTGCCATATTTTTGCTAATTTGACAGTTTTAATTATTTTAGAGCTCTGATAAATCTAAGTATCTTATAGGCCAAGTCTCACTATCTTACTTATCAAAATTGCTATGCCTGTTTTGATATTTCTTCGTACCTGTGAATTTTAGGATTAACATTTTTAATTCCACCCAAAAGCCTGTTGATAAATGCAATTAAATAAAATTTATATATTAATTTAATGAAAACTCATATTTTGATGATACTGATATTTTCCAATCCATGAATAGGTACAGTTATTTCCATTTATTTAGGTCTTTTATATACTATAATTTATTTTGTAATTTTATCCTAAAAGTTTGAACATTTTGGTCAGGTTTATTTTTGGCAAATTTATAGTTTTTGTTGCTACTGCAAACTAAAGCTTATCCCCTACCTTTTCTCATTAGTTTTGTCAGTGATATATAGTACTGTTACTGGTATATAACATTTTTGTATGTTGAATTTTTATCCTAAAACCTAAGACCTAAAAACTTACTAGAGAGTATCAACTCACTAATAAGTTCTGAGTGTAAAGATTTTGAATATTCTATGTAAATAATCATATATGCAAATAAGAACAGTTATACCTCTCCTTTTTCAACTATATTTTATATTTTGCATATATTATAATATGGTAATAATGTCTATATTTAATAGCTCACTTTTATATGTTTACTTTTATTGTGGTTACTGATTCATTGGGTTTATTTCTACTATGTTGCTTTGTGTTTTCTTTTTGCTTTATCTCTGCTTCTCTTAGATTGTTCTTTTTTTAATATCATTATGTTCTCTTTCTGTGGCAGGTGGTCTTTAAGATGACTTCCAATAATCTTTCTTTCTGCATTTATACCTTTATGTAATCACTAACCCTTGATGCTCTTCTAATGAATAGAACATACCAGAAGTAACGGATGTCACTTCTAACACTAGGTTGTACCTGTACAAAGAGACTGTGGCTTCTGTCTTGGGGGTGCTCTCTCACCCGTTTTTGGATTGCTTATTTGGGGGAAGCCATGTCATGAGGCAGCCCCATGGAGAGGCCCAGCCAGACGAGTAAACTTAAAAGCAAATCTCTGAGGCCCACCACAGTCACGTAAGTGAGCTTAAAAGCAGGTCAGATTCATCAAAGGTGTGGACAAAAGTAGAGACTATTGGCATGAAAATGTTTGAAATAATGGTCTTTGGATTTGGACTGGGTTGGAAGGAAAAGGATGACAAAATGTTTCAGATATTTAGAAAACTGGAATCTAAAAGACTCTTTGAAGAGAATGGGAGGTACCAAGTGTGCAAGAATATAAAGGCAATCTGCACCTGAGAGAAGGTTCAAAGATGAGAACCATATATAGAGATGTATTAGGAAGTTTAGAAAGAGCTTTAAAACCAAGAGGAAGAATCTTGCTATAGAGACCAAGAGGAAAGTTAAGTGGCGTGACACTGGGCCCTGTGGATCAGAAAGGTGACATAGTCGAGGCTATTTAGCTCTTTCAAGGCTTTATGCAAATGCAAAAACCTACTAGGATATCTGCTTGAGTTTTGTGATAACTGAAAAAACAAAATGTTTCGCTTATTCTTTACATATATTTTATATCCAAATCTTTTTTACAAAATTTTCAAGTAACTAACAAATCTTAAAACTAGTATTATGTTTGTTTTAATGAAAAATAATAACATTCTTAATTTTCCCTGTAGAAAAAAATTTGTAAAGAATTAGGCAATATAAAAGGTGCGTGTGTGTATGTATGAATGCATTTGTGTTTTATACACAATTTTTTTAATAAAAAAAGAAAAAGACGTGTTCTTTTTGAAAGGGATAATAAACTAAACAATTATTTCTCAAAACATAACATTATGTAATCTAATAAGATGTTTCATTACTGCTAAAGTCAGCTTATCAAAAAGTGGTGGTTATATAGGAAAACAGAAAATCTCTAAATTAGGATCTTGTATAAACCATTTAAAACCAATCAATTATTTTAATTAAAACATTCAGTTCTCAATTAAATAACAAGTTTTCATAAACAAAAGCAATGTTTTGTTTTAGTGGTATCCTTTTCTTAAATTTTGCCTATTTGCTGTTTCCCTGACAGGTTTGAATTCATCAATAGTTTTCAGTTTTTGGGGTGTTTATTTTTTGCCTTTTTTTTAATAATAACACAAGTTATCATGGCATAACTCCTTTTCTACACTGAGAAATTACTATTCTTTAAAATAGAAAAATAGCATTCTAGTCCACAAACTTTATCATTATCTTTCATTTTAATTAACCATATTCTTGATGTATGTGTGTGTATTTGAACATTTTGCATTATTTTTATTGCCTGGCAAGATCACAAATATAAATATAAATAAAAAAATAAAACAGACTAATACCTGTCAGGTTAATGGTAATGGTGATCAGTTTAGCAGCAAAATACACAATGAGATATCATGAAAATCACCTGACAACTCCCTCTCAACAAAAGTAATTGTGTTGAGTCTGAAAAGACCTGACACCAGTTCTTACCAAAAAGCTGGCATTCTACATGTTCTTAAGTCAAATGACCTGTTCTCATAGGATATTAGCAATTTCTTATTACAGCATAAAATTATAGCAGGAAAAATAGTTTTGTCATTTTTGCAATATCCATTTTTCATTGGTCATGTGTAACATGGTGAATTATGTGATATGCAATGCTCTTTTATTTCAAAATATTTCCTTCCCTATAACTCATATATTTTATAACCATTATGACAGGGCCCAGCACCATGTATACAAATAGGAAGTAATAGATAAACTATTCCTTTAACTGGATAGCATTTAGTAAAATTGGTTTTGAATATTATATTAATAGTCACATAAGAGCAGGAATTTTTATCTGTTTTATTTACTGATTCGATCCAAAAAACCTAAAATAATGACTGGCAAGTAGTGGTGCTCGAGAGATATTTATTGGATGAATTGTTCAATGAAAGATAGTTGACTAGTTGCTGTAAGGGAAAGCCTGTTTGTATACGCAAAAGGTTTCTGAGGCCAAACCGAGATGACTGCCTGTGTTTTCTGGCCTTGCCTTCCAGTAAGACATGAGTCAGCACACTTATGTAACCATGATGTAATCTCTTATGTAAGACCCACGTGCCCACCCCTTGATTGGGCACGTTGCCATTACTGTTCTGAGCCGTGTATATATATGAGTGCTCGCCATGTTACTTGCGTGCTCACTATGCTTGCTTGCTGCTGCAGTTGTTGCTGCACCCCAAAAACAATAAACAGCATGTCTCATTTGCCTGCCACTGCTTGCCTTTTCTTCCAATTCCTGGAACCCACTCCAGTACCCTCGCTGGCCATGGCACTTGCACCCCACAACAGTTGCTCGTGCTAATTTGTTATTCCTCTCTCATCTACAACGATCACTCAAAGTCTATCCAGGGGTGGGGAACCTGTGATCTTGGGACCACATGTGGCCTTCTGGAGCCTTGAGTGCAGCCTTTTGACTGAATCCAAATTTTACGGAACAAATCCTTTCAATAGGGGATTTGTTCAGTAAAGTTTAGATTCACAGAATTTTATATTAACAAATTGAATACTAAGTGAATCTCAAAAATACATTAAAATTCTCTAAAACTCCAGCTATCCAACACTAACGTAATATAAATTGTGTATTTAACACTATGAAATTTTGTCATGTTTATGTTGTAAGAGTGAAAAAGTATTGACATTTGTTGTACAGGGAAAACCATATTCTTTCACACACCAAAAGACTATGTCCAGCATCATAGTTATGGTGGACTATAACTATATAAAAATTCTTATGGTAAGAATTTTTCATTGTTAGCCTCCCTTAGCACTCCTGGGGTAGGCAAGGTATATTTTCAATTGTATGTTTCTAAGCACCTAGCCAAAGGCTCTCACAGAAAATATGTTAACCAATATGAAATTTGACCTCCAATCTCTGAGTTTAAATATGTAAAATGAAGATACTGACTTATATGGAGTTTTGTAACATAAAAATTGGCCCTTATCCATTTCACAGACAATGCAGTTTTAGGGCCTTTAATTTATGTGAAATTTATGTTACTAAATTAAAATGTAAAAATGTTAGAATAGAGAAGAAACTCATATGTACTTAGTGTTTACCATGTGTATTGTTCTGTATCTTTATATATCCATGGGAAGAGAGGAAGAGAATGAATAAGAGAGGGTCACACGTAAGTGTTTTCTGAAGGTCCACAGAGTTTTCCTCTGATGACTTCAGCTAATCTAATGAAGGAGTAAGCATTCAGCAATGACAGGAAAATCATACCTTCGAACGATATCACTGACTGGTGACAAAGAGAGCAACTATAGAATTATGGGAATTTATGAATGTTTATTTACTCCATCAAAGTTTCAATTTAGAAAGGGCAAATATAGTAGAACCTTGGAAAAGAACTTAAAAATAAATCAAAATTTTAATAAAACTTTAGAGAAGCCATCAGTTTGAGTACAGACTGAAATGAAATTTGATGACAACAAAGACAGAGAAGATTGAAGGAAAAGAACTATTGGAAATGGGGAGAAGAGCAAAATGCTGTGAACGTAATCAAACACAAGTCCCAGATGTGAGTAATGAGCACACTGTAATCAGCGTGGAAAGGCACTGCATAGGAAATGTGTTGCAGCTGCCAGCGTGAGTGGGGCTGGAGTCTCTTCTCACAGGGCATACATCATTTTGTCTGGTGCTAACACCCTGTTAGTAGTCAAAAGAAGATGCTTCCTAGAGGCTTAGTCCTTTTAATAACTATCCATAAGTAGTGGGCACAGACCTTTGGCAGAATCTGCTTATACTTCCTGAGAGCTTTTAGTCACAGGAAACTATATGTTGCCCTTCTAAGACTTTGATGTTTAGACTCACTTTTCATTAAGTCGGAAACTGGGAATTTTCATTGTGATTGCATCAGATAAATGTATATAATGAAAGCAATATGTAATTAGTAAATACCAATTGCTTAAAGTAAATATCTCTTGCTTAAAGGGAAACTTTTAGCAAGAAAATGTAAGATATTATTGAGTTTCCCTCAGTGTAACCATGGAAAAGGCACAGTAGCCTTGACAATGATCGTAAGTTATTAGCCCTACCACATTCCTACACAGCAGGGCCACGGGAGTGAGGACCCATTTTCCTGAGGCTCAACCATAACATCCTATGACACAGAAATTCCACTCTTAAGAACATTATCTTAAAGGAGAAAATCAGTAAAGCAAGAAAAGCCTCTTGTATATGGATAACCATTCCAATGTTGTTTAGAGTAGAAACAATGGAAACAAATTTCCTCCAAACAAAAGAAATGTGTTAAGTTATTATACATTTACATTATGGATGCAGCCACTAAAACAAGGTTTTTAAAAATGGTTATTAAGAAAACACATAAAATTAAGTGAAATTTCATTATATAAAACTCCATAAGGAATAAAACATTAATTTTGTAGAAAAATATGCAGTATATGCAATAAAAACCTTAATATTTCTAAAAAATGTGATGTCCTTTTTTCTAGGAAATCCATTTGAGTGAGCTCAGTTTCATGGATGTAAAACAAGTCCCAGTTATTACCTTTAAGAAATATGTGAAGCTAATATTTACCTGACTGTTGAATGGTAATATTTAGGCTGAGAATATAATGTAAGTTATGTACTTTTTTTGAAGCAGTTCTGTCTCTAAATGGTTTTTGTTTGTTTGTTTGTTTTTGCTTCTTTGGTAAAAATGTTCTTTGCTGCTTAGAGATTTAGAATATTCTATGCCTGGATGTTTGATTTATTCTCCTGGAGATAAATGTGTGTGCATGCATATGTGTGCACGTGTGCATGCACACATGCATCCACACACATCTTTGTTTAAGCAGTTGCTCACAGAAAACCTGGAATCGAGACATTAAAAACAAGACAAAGGGGAGAGAAAAAAAATGGCGGTCTGATAGAGTCCTCCCACCTCACCACTCCCAGGGAAAGCAGTGAAAAATGCCTTCGGCTGCCTGCGCGCAGGGACCACTCACTCCGAAAACAGCATTGCGAATTTACAGAGAAACATCGTGGGACACTCAGCCCAAGAAAACAGGTGACAAAATCATTCACAAAGATCGGACAGTGCAGGGAGTGCAACAGAGCCCAGAGCGTCAGAAGGACGCGCTTGCCAGGTAAGCGCAGCGCGACCTGACCCCTAAGTGGTTACGCACCTTCCCCACAGACTCCCCATCCACTCAGTCAGGGACAAGCCCAGAGTTGGGGCAAAGCTGTTGGTGGAGACAGCAGGCTCTGTGGAGAGGAAGCAATTGCGAGAGCCATACAGAACTCTCAGCTGCAATATACAGAGACCGCTCAGAGCCAGGTAGGGACCGGGCGGAGATACAGCTTCCCGGGACAGTGTGTGGGAATCCGCAGGCCGGCACTGCGCCACTGGAAGTCAGCGGGACCGGGCACAGGAGTTTAACAGAGAGCGGGACACGCCCTTAGGGGCTGCCGGCAATTGCCTCCGTGGGCCACAGGCCAGTTGAGAAAAGCTGCGTTCCCGGCGCGATCTGAGCCCTGCTGTGCGCCAGGCTGGCGGCGGCCGCCATCTTTAAAGCCCCCTGCCCGGAGCTGTGAGCCGCGTCTCTAGCTCTGCCCGCCTCTGGCCCGGGGGCTCTTCTGCAGGAGAGCCAAAGGCATCACACCCTTGGTGGCCAGGGACAGCTGCATCAGTGGGTTCCAGGTGGGACGAGATCCCGGAACTGTAGTGGCAGAACCTTTGTGTATTAGAAATAGTTCGCAGCCTATCCATCAGGTCCTGCTTCCCCAGCTCTGGCCTCCTACGAGTCTGCTATATGCTGGTCCTAGTGCCCACTCTTCAGGTCCCAGCCCTCCTATACCCCAGAGAGTGTTCATTTTGAAGGTTGCTGGTTAAAGTGACTCATTTTGTATAAGTACCGATTCTTATGGCAACTGAATGCCTCAAAAGCCACAGGCTGAACCAGAGCAGCTCCCCATAACCCTGCCCACTTCATTAGGGAATTTCACTTGATCCAAGAGTGCCTCCAACGGCCACTATTCCCCCCAGTGGAAACATCGCCCTGGTGGAGACTTCTGGGGATAGAGATCCCCACCTGCCTCATCTTGGGGGCTAGTGGTGGAAAAGGGGTGCACAATTGGAGATCCCCCTATCAGCCAGTGTCATGTGGAGACGCACGTCAGAGGGCCAGACACATGTGGCTGGATAAGGAAGCTCTGAACTGTGTAGAATTTTCCCAATTCAGCTCTCGCACTGCAGCCAAAAGCAACTGTGTTTCTACCCACACCTCAGGAGGAGCAGGGTCAAAGTAACCCCTAGGAACTACAAGGTCCCTCCCAAAGCTTGGGGCTTTTGTATACCCCACCTGGTGGATCAGAGTCTGCCACCGGCACAACAGAGTACCAAGCTATTAGGGAGCTGTGGAATCATACACTCAAGTACAATTGACCAGCCTATCACCTTAAATGCTCACATCCAAAAGACAGAAAGGTCACAAACCAGTAAACCAATGAATCATCTTAAGGAAATGGAAAAGGAGGAGCAAACCAATCCTAAACACAGCAGAAGAAGAGAAATAACCAAGATCAGAACAGAACTAAATGAAATCGAGAACAAAAGGACTATACAGAAGATTAATAAAACCAAAAGTTGGTTCTTTGAAAAGATAAACAAAATAGACAGGCCACTTGCTAGATTGACCAGAAGCAGAAAGGAAAGGATTCTAATAAGCTCAATTAGAAATGAAAAGGGAGAGGTCACAATTGATATCATGGAAATACAAAATATCATCTTTGAATACTACAAAAATCTCTATGCCCAAAAACATGAAAATGTAGAGGAAATGGACAAATTCTTAGAACCACACTACCTCCCTAGGGCCAATCAGGAAGAAATAGAATTCCTAAACAGACCAATATCAAGCACCAAAATTGAAGCAGTAATAAAAAATCCTCCAAAATAAGAAGTCCTGGACCAGATCGGTTCACACCTGAATTCTACCAAGCCTACAAAGAAGAACTGATTCCTATACTGCAGAAATTATTTGAAAACATCGAGAAGGATGGAATCCTCCCAAACTCATTCTACGAAGCCCATATCACCTTGATACCAAAGCCAGGAAAGGACACAACAAGAGAAGAAAATTACAGACCAATATCCCTTATGAATATACACGCAAAAATTCTCAATAAAATCCTAGCAAACCAAATTCAATGTACATCAAAAAAATAATTCATCACGATCAGGTGGGCTTCATCCCCGAGATGCAGGGATGGTTCAACATACATAAATCTATAAATGTAATTCACCATATAAATAAAAGCAAGAACAAAGATTATATCATCCTTTCTATAGATGCAGAAAAGGCTTTTGAGAAAATCCAGCACACTTTTATGATAAGAACTCTTAACAATATAGGCATAGATGGCTCATACCTCAAAATTATTAAAGCCATATATGATAAACCCACAGCCAATATTATACTGAATGGTGAAAAATTGAAAGCATTCCCCCTTAAAACTAGAACCAGATAAGGTTGCCCACTATCTCCACTTCTATTCAACATAGTGCTGGAAATCCTTGCCAGAGAAATCAGACAACAGAGAGGAATCAGGGGTGTCCAAATGGGGACAAAAGAAGTCAAACTTTCACTATTCATGGACGATATGATATTATATCTAGAAAATCCCAAAGATTCAACCAAGAGATTACTGGAATTGATAAATGAATTCAGCAAAGTCTCAGGATGCAAAATCAATGCACACAAATCACTAGCCTTCATATATGCTAATAACAGTCAAGCTGAGAAACAAATTAAAGACACAATACCTTTCACAATAGCACCAAAGAAAATTAAATATTTAGGAACATATCTAACTAAGGATGTGAAATACCTATATAGAGAGAATTACAAAACACTGAGCAAAGAAATTGCAAAGGATGTAAAGAGATGGAAAACCCTACCATGCTCTTGGATAGGTAGAATCAACATTGTAAAAATGTCTTTGCTACCTAAAGTGATTTACGGAATCAATGCAGTCCCTATCTAGATACCAACATCATTTTTTGCTGATCTAGAAAAAATAATTCTACACTTCATGTGGAACCAGAGAAGACCTCATCTAGCCAAAGCAATCTTAAGCAAAAGAACATTGGGAGGTGTCAATCTACCAGACTTCAAACTATACCACAAGACTATAGTAACCAAAACAGCATGGTACTGGCACAAGAACAGAGATGTAGACCAATGGAACAGGACTGAGAATCCAAATATAAAAGCATCCTCATACAGTCACCTGATCTTTGACAAATTCCACAAAAACATACACTGGGGAAAAGATTCCCTATTCTATAAATGGTGTTGGGAAAATTGGATGACCACATGTAGAAGACTGAAACTAGATCAACACCTCCCATCTCTCACAAAAATCAACTCACGATGGATAACAGATTTAAACCTAAGACATGAAACCATAAGAATTCTAGAAGAAAACTTTGGAAAAACTCTTATGGACATTGGCCTAGGCAAAAAATTTATGAAGAAGACCCCCAAAGCAATCACAGCAGCAACAAAAATAAATAAATGGGACCTGATCAAATTAAAAAGCTTTTGCACAGCCAAGGAAACTATCACTAAAGTGAACAGACAACCTACAGAATGGGAGAAAATATTTGCATGCTACACATCTGATAACAGGTTGATAACCAGAACCTATACAGAACTTAGGAAAATCAACAAGAAGAAATCAAACAACCCCATTTAAAAATGGGCAAAGGACATGAACAGAAACTTTTCAAAAGAAGACAGAATAATGGCCAGCAAACATATAAAAAAATTGCTCAACTTCTCTAATCATCAGGGAAATGCAAATCAAAACCACAATGAGATATCACTTCACTCCAGTGAGATTGGCTCATATCAAAAAGTCCCAAAACAACAAATGTTGGTGGGGATGCGGACAGATAGGAACACTCATACGCTGCTGGTGGGACTGCAAATTAGTACAACCTCTATGGAAAGTAATATGGAGATACCTCAAAGAACTAAAAATAGAACTACTATTTGATCCAGCAATCCCACTACTGGGTATTTACCCAGAGGAAAAAAAGACATTGTATAATAAAGACATCTGCACGCGAATGTTTATAGCAGCACAATTCACAATTGCAAAGATGTGGAAACAACCCAGGTGCCCATCAATACACGAGTAGATTAATAAAATGTGGTATATGTATACCATGGAGTATTACTCAGCAATAAAAATCAATGGTGAATTAACACATCTGGTATTATCCTGGATGGAGCTAGAGCCCATTCTTCGAAGCGAAGTGTCACAAGAATGGAAAAACAAGCACCACTGGTATTCACCATTAAATTGGTACTAACTGATCAATACTTATGTCACACATGGCAATAATATTCATCAGGGCGCGGGCAGGTGGGAGGAGGGTGGAGGGGATGGGAAAACTCTCACCAAATGGGTGCGGGGCGCACAGTTCAGAGGATGTCTACGATTGTAGCCCTGACATGGGCAGTGCATGGGCAATATATATAACCAAAGTGTTATACTCCCATAATATTCTGAAATAAAAGGAAAAAAAAAGATTTGTTCAATATATTAAAAAAAAAAAACGGACATAAGGAGATGCAGCAATGACCATCTCATGTGGGTGATAAGACTGACGAAACAGATCTTGCTGGAATGCTGAGGCACTGTATATTCAGGTTTGTCTACAGCTTTATAACTCAGTACATACTGGTGTTAGATGGAGTGTTTTTAATTGTCCTAATATGGGTAGAGAATTGGAACCCAACAATGTGTACAAGAGGAGTTCCTCTTAAAGGGGATTTTTAGTTACACTATATTCATATATATTGTCTTAGAATATGGCAAATCCTGGTATAGGAAATCAGAACTGTGAAGGTAAACCTTAGGCAGTAAGAAATGAATTCCCTTTGCTTTCTGAGAGATTCTCAGGAGTTTGGAAAGACCTGGGAACAATCTCATTAAAAAAAGAATTGTACTTTGGCATAGAGTGGCAAAATAGGAGGTAGGCAGAGAAACACCTGACCAGGGTTTTCTTCATCATAGTCATAGATCCCCAGGGTAGTCAAATCTAACAGAACTTTATAAATTATTCTCCATGTTTTACTTTTTGGCATGCCTTCCTGAACCTTAGTAGAGTTTTGTTGTAAGTGTCAAGTCACTCCAGTGCCATAAGGAATTAAGGAAAGGGTCTGTCCTGCCCTTGGGCTGCGGAGGCGCAGAGTAAGTACTCTCCCTTCTCTCAAGGTCATTGATGGCAGCAGAAGAGCCAGATTAAAGGATGGGATTTTTAAGCCACTGTTTGGGGTTCTAATTTATTAATAACAGGGAAGCTAAAATATCACAAAGTGTAATGAGACAGAGCAAATGTAATTAATCAGAACTCTTTTTAAGTAGAGTATTATAAGTACTCGAAAGGAATATTTTGACAAGCCACAAGCATTGAGTTTAAAACCCGCAACGAGCACACTTGTGTAACTGTGGAATGCTCAGCTACATTTTAAAGATGATGCTCCAGTTAGTTTCAGGACTTTGTAGTGCAGAAGGGGGTATATAAATCTCGAGCCAGAGGTGAATCCCTTGGGACAATATGTACAGATAATCACCTTCCCCATTAGTGCTCAGCCTCTTCTCTACATAATGGAAAATATTTAGTAATGATCAGCTGGCACCAAATGGCTGGGCTGCCCAGAGTGTCCAATCCTGGGACTGTCCCAGGCAGCCACGTGCTGAGTCTGGTTCTGGGAAGCCGTGGTGGACCCCAGGGATGACTGTGTGGGCCCCAAGGGTAGCTGGGCCCAGCACAGAGCCAATCCTCAAAGGAGACCATGAGCCACACTTGCAAGGGTGTGGTGGAATGAGGAGCAGGTTAGAGCTGAAGAAAAATAATGATCACACTTCTGAGCACAAGACAGACTTGAGTGATCCTCAGGAGAAGATGCAGTGCTTTGGAAGAGAGACTAAAATTAGGACCTAAACCACTGTAATTCCTGGCATTGAAGGTTACTGTCTCACTTCCATATTAACTACATGAAGGCAGAGATATTTGGGTTTTGTTCACTGTTAGGACCCTAGTGACTGAGACAGTGCTTTGTAGATACTAGGTCTTGATTATTTATTGAATATATGAAAGTAGCCTTATTTTACACTCATGTGTAAATGTCTAAAAGAAGCTTAGACATTTGAGCTTAATATATAAGTGAATATATATATACTTACATATGTATTGACATACTATACATCTTACACAGAGAAGAAAATACATATTACAAGGAAATACATTAAAATATCAATAATGTTTGTCCCTGGTTCAAGTTACTACAAGTGATTACTTTTTTCCTTTTTCACATTTTTCTGTTTGTAAATTTTTACATAATTAGAAATAATTATTGCTACTAAAAGGAATACAATTAATAATCCACAGAAATATGTCCTAATGAAAGTAATTAAATGAAAATGCTTAATAGAGAACAAACCAAATCACAAAGACCTTATGTGTAAAATCACCTGATATTGCAATCCCTGCCTCATGCTTCACAGTTATTTTACATGCATGGCTAGCCAGCACTGTATTAGAAAAAAGCATTGTAAAAAGAAAACATTTAAAAGTTGACAGGGAAAAAGAGCATCTATTATTTTTTCTACCCTGCAGAGTGGAAGTTAAGAACAAATAGTGGCCAAAGTACCCTAAGATTTAAACTCCCATAAATGATGCATTTCCCCCCAAACAGCAATTAGATGAGTAGTGGAAATATATATCTTTGTTTTTCAAATGTCCCAAATAATTAGCTATACCTCTGATGGACATATTCTTTATTGGCCTTGTTAATACTTTGGGCCAGGAATAATTTTATGATTTCTGCTTGAAAATAATTTTATCTTCCTAAATGGAATCTGAATATTTCTGATACTTTATCTGCTGATCGAAATTTACCTAATTTTCTGTCTTCAAAAACTGTCTCCTCATGTACTGATCGAAGACCTTCTATAGGGAAGAACAAAAAGATCTATGCAGATTGGCCATTTTAATGAAAAGGCCTTTTATTTATTCCCTAGTCTGATTCTGCTTTGATATCTTTCACAAATGAGTTAAAGGGCAATAAAATGTCAAAAGAAGGGAGGACAAATATCTTCCAGGATTAATGACTGTTTTACCTCCCTCCAGACCTGCATGATTTTTAGGAAGGCAGGAAGAATCTGCTCACTGTGGAGCACAGAGAAACTGAGCAAACATCAGGGTTGCTTTCATGGGTCCTTATTACAAATTAGCAATTAAAATACTAGAAAACACACTCATCCCACTGATTTCTGTGGCTCTAGATTCCAAATTCTTTAACTAGAAGCACTGTCCAGAGACTCCTAAGACTACTGCTCTAAGAGTGACTTCTGAAAGATGCCCGAGACTTTCCCCTAATACTCAAGCAAGCTTAACTTGCATCTCTTTAATTAAGAATTATCATTTCACAAACTTTAAAGGGGACAAGTAAATCTTCCAATCCTAAATTCGTCCAGTAGAGATCCATTTATCTATGTTTATGCATAAAGCAAATATACATTGATCGCCTATTCTAAGCCAGGCACTGAATCTATAGTGTTTGACAAGGGAGACAACTATTTTGTACATACCAGTGGGATAGACAGAAAACAAAATAAACAAATAAATGACAAACATAAATGCAGACTGAAGTTGGGGCCCTGGAAGACATGAACAGAGTGCCATGGCTGGGATGAAGAAGAGTGGTGGTTGATCAGTCAAGGCTGTTCTAAGGGGAAGCCCTTAATGATCAAGTGTAGGCTGGTGGTAGGGTGAGAGCGTCCAGGAGGAAAAAATTAAGAATGAAATAATTTGGACATGAAAAAGTTATTCTTTTGAATATTCTACTATAAAATGCCTTTAAATATTATATGTTAAATTCCCCTGTAAGTATGCACTGGTTTAATCAGCCCACTTTCATAACAGGTCACTGAGAGTACTTTCAGGAGAGATCTTAGAGGATAATAGGAGTGTGAAGGAGTAATTTAGGACCATTTACAGGTTTGTATCCACCTCCACCCTCCAGAAAGGTCCAGAGTGAATGCTATCTGTATCTTCCTTCAGTCTTCTTAAGTGAGATCACATGTAGGTCTTTAAAATCAGGTCTAAAAACACCAAATAGATGTTTCCCAAATTGGGTCTATATCATTTGGACATCCTAATGTCCCTACAGCAGTTGTTTTCTGCCTTTAATATGCATAAGAACATCCTGATATGCCTGCAAAAGATTAAAATTTGGGGTCCTACTCCTACAAATTTGAATTCTTGTGTTTTAATAGGGAGGTCCTAGAATTTGTCTTTATGAGCAATTCTGATACAGATAGACTGAGAATTATACTTTGAGAAAAACCGCTCTCAAATATCTCTCCTCCTCAGCAGCACGGCCCGGACTTTGCCTAAGAGTTGATATCGTAAGTGGTTAAGCTGAAATTGAGGTCAGTGGCCCACAATCTTTGGTCCTGCCCAATGGCAAAGCCACTGTTAAGGCACTAATGCCTTTGTACACATTAGGGGGGAAAAAATAACCTCTCCCCTTTTGCTAGAAGTTTACACAAAGTTTCCTTTCCTCCAGTAGAGGTAGCTCTGAACCAGGGTGCATTGTTTGGCTAAAAGAGAATGGATTGGACTTTAGCTGCACTTTCCTCCTAGACTGGGTTGGGCCTTTTCAAAGAGCCTGACCAACTGCAGGCTGCTGCCTGCCCTGTCCTCACCCCAGGGCACATAAATTAAAAAGTGCATTAGAATCAGGAGTGCCAAATTATTTGACAATTAAGGGAGAATTCATCTTGTCTTTCTTCTATTTTTCTAGTTTCACTGCCTTTGTGTTGCCAATCACATGTTGGTATTTCACTTGGCAGCATAATTTATATGATGTGAGAAATACACAGTGGACACATTCTATATATTTTAGTTGTTTTACTAACCTGAGTCCAGGAATTTCTCAGCTTGTTCTTAGTCATTTTTGCAGGTTCTTCCTCCACCAGCCAACCTCAAATTCGTTAGGATTCAGCCCAAATCCCTGTTCTCTTATCTCTCTACAGTTTCCCCGGGATAAACTATCCATTCCTATGACAGTAAGCACCATCAATATATAATGATTCAGAGATTGATAACTCAGAATCTAGTATGAGTTCTAGACTTGCATAGATAGTTACCTCCTAGATGTTTGTATTTGAAGGTATGAAGATCAGCTGTCCAAAAGTGAATTACTGGCTTCTCTCTTTCAGAACTGTACTTGCCCCATGTTTTATACCCTATTGATCAAAGTTGACATCGGAGTGACATTCTTGATTCTTTCCCCCTCACCCTCTATATAAATCAGAGTCCAAACAGGAGAGGGGAAAACGTATGTATTTACAGCAAAGCAAATCTTATGCAGGGAATTGGTTACACAGGTGATTTAAAAGCTCAGAAGCTAAACGGAAGTTGGTGAGGCAACCCAAAGACGAGCAACAAGACCCAAGGTCTAGTGTTATGGGGGCCTGGAGCCTAGCAACATCTGGTAGGAGCTAGAACCACAGCAAGCCAGTCTGGAGTGAGGTAGAGCCATGGGTGAAATGTTGCACTTGCAGAGATGTGCTCTCTTTTCCCAGTCTCCAACTGATTCCTATAGCAGTGGAAGCCAGCTACAGTGGGGAAACAGAGCCTAAAATGCAGGACAGAAAAGGTAACAGTGAGGAACAGAACTAATGGCACAGCCACCAATACAAATATTTCTAAAATCTATCTATCACCTTCATCCAAGCCATCTGTATTATATTCCTGCAGGCTTCTAACATGTCCCTGTCCAATTCAAGTTCTATACAGCAGACACAGGGTAAATTGGGCCTGTTTCAAATGTAATTGTCCACCTTCACTTCTTCTCCATCTGTTTAAAACACATCAATGGCTTATTGCACTTCAAGTGATGAACACTTAGTCTTGGCCTGCAAGACTCTGCCTAATCTAGGCCTTGCTTCTCTTTCCAAACTCATCTTTGACCACTCTCTACCTCACACAGTCCATTCCAGAGACTCTAGCCTCCTGTTAGCTTCCAGAACATATCAAGCTCTTTTTGTCCTTAAAGCCTTAGCCGTCTTGCCTCTGCTCAGTTCTTGAATGGTTGCCTTCTCATCCTTCAAAGCTGATGCAATGCCATGCCACCACCTTTGATGGCCTACCAAGGCTACTACATCTAGGCAGTACCTGCCTCACCACCCTGTCTGTTACCTTCAGAGCTCTTTTCTTAGTTTCTACTTATGTATTTATTTGTTCCTATCTTCTATCATTAAACTGTATGCACCATGAGATAAAAACTCATACTATCTCCATTTTCCTTATATACTTATAATTTAGCAGAGTGTTTAGTACATTATCACCATTCAAAAAATGATTATCAAGTAAATGAATGGATGTATGAATCTAGAGAGGACATTGAAGGTGAATGGGAAACTAAATATATTAATTAAGAAATATAAAGTATAAACATGAAATAAAAGAAAAAATCTGCATAGATGTCCAGTATTTTTGTTTTTCTAAATAGTCATTATTACAGAACATGGCAATTATAGTACTAAAGATATAAAGTATATAAACACTATTGAAAGAAAATTTTCCTGGTTGTGTTATAGAAATCAAATAATCACACATACATTTAGAGGTGTAATGAGTTACTGTTTTTTTAACTTTCTATAAAGCAGTGTTTCTGAAACTTGTCAAAATACAGATTCCGATTTAGTAGGTCTGGACTGGGATCTGATATTCTGCATTTTTAACAAGATTCCAGGTGACTCCCAAACTACTGGTTGAAGAATCACATTTTTGAGTAGCAAGAAAGCCATCAAGTTGATGAATTGGATTTATATGAATGTTTTCCAATGTCCACACCTTTTAGCTTCTCTCTATTCTGAGCTGGGAAGTAGAAAGAAACCACAAAATCAATACAGTGCAATGTTCAATTAGTCTAATCAGTCTCTTGGCCACATTTTGTTCATCTGAAATTATGGTCTCAACCTCTATTTACTTTATACCAGCATTCTCTAACAGATTTTGTAGTTCAAATTTTCATCATTAAAGCATTAACTAATTCATGTCTGAGAACCAACAATTAATGTACAAATCAATAACGGTAACCTTCATTTGTATAGTGCTTTACAGCTTACAAACAACTTTCAGGTACATTATCGTGTTTAATCCTCATAGCAATCCAAGAGGTAGCCAGGAATCATTAACCTTATACTATAGAAGAGGAAGTTGATGTAGAGAAACATTAACTGTGATAATAATCAGCAATATGTTCATAAGTTTAAGTTTACAAATCACTTTAATATGAATTAGTTAATTTGATTTGCATAATGATCCTCAAAGGCAGATAAATATCTGTGCTTGGTTATTGATAATATGCAGCTGTGGTGTCTCAGAACATATTTCCACATTGGTTTTGCTGCATATCTGCATCCTTAACGACCTTTCAAGAATGTAGACAATGGAATAAAAAAATCCAGAATTGAATTCTTGCTCTATCATTCACTCCCTGTGAGACTTTATACAATAATTTAACTTTGCTGAGGCCCAGTGATCTTATCTATAAATCAGAAGAAATAACAACTTCCATTAGATGGAACCACATTCCACTTCCCAGGTTTCCAAAAAAGCGACATCCATTCCACTCCCTAGGAAGGAATATTAAATAGTTTTGGAGCAACACCTTGAGACTATCTGCCTTTATATCCCTAATGCACACTTCCTTGCCCGACATAGAGATTGACTTATTTAATGGGAGAGATGGGGAAAGTCTGACACCATTGGTCACATCTTTCTATTGGGAAGGGTTAAGTTGTTAAAGCGACTGTCCTCATTTGTTGGCCATGATACCCTATGTGTAGGACTAAAGCATTGTTCAGAATGCATTAATGCTCCTGTCTAGAGATGAGGGTTTTCTTCTAGAAGCAGGTTTGGAGCCCCAAGTCCTTCAGAATCTAGACTCTGGAGGTTCTCTGAACAGAAAGTTCTAGAAAAGACTGAGATACTCTCAAGCATTTGGCAAGGTGTCTTCTCTGAGTACTTTATCTACCTGCAGGTGGAGGACATGGAGGCTAATTTGTAGTTGCATTATCCAGTTCTGCTTTCCAAATGAAGACCTGATTATTTTAATCCCTCTCAGATACCTGTATCTGCTTCTCAATTGGTTTAGTGCTTAGAAAGTAGGTAGGGTGTAATTAATTATCATTTTTCAGAGGAAACCCAATATCTATTTTGAAGGGCTCTTAGGGGAACTAAAGATTTATTGTGTTGCTTCATCCATAATACCCAATTAATGGAGCTAAATTGTTAATATCCTCATCTTAACTGCTTATTGTATGGGAAAAATAAATTAGTATGCCAATGCAAACAAGTGAGAAGGGAAAAAATAAGAGGCACTGAAACTATATCGAAAGTACTTCATCATTTATGAAGATGTGAGTACCAATTCTTAATTTTAGCTCAATAAAACAAATCAACAGAACAAATTCTTCAATACAGCAGTCCTCCCTTATCCATAGGGGATACATTGCAAGACTTGCAGTGAATGCCTAAAACCACAGATATTACCAAACCCTATGTATACTATGCTTTTTCCTATACATACATACCTATGATAAAGTTTAATTTATAAATTAGGCACAGTAAGAGATTAACAACAATGACTAATAATAAAATAGAACAATTATAAAAATTTACTATAATAAAAGTTGTGTGAATGTAGTCTCTCTCTCAAAATATCTTATTTGTACTGTAGTCACTTTTCCTTCATCTTGTGATAATGTGAGAATGATAAAATGCCTATGTGATGAGACAAAGTGAAGTGGATGACGTAGGCATCGCTTACTTACAGTAAATGGCTTGGTGTCACCTGTTCCAGGGGATCCCTTGTAGAAACCTTCATGTAGGCTCAATGATTTCTGGCACAATACATTGCCATTAATGGGAAAACATTTTTGGTTCATGTCTTCCACTCACAAATTTAATGCCTTTTCCATCTTAACTAAGCACTTATCACTCACTGTGGCTGTAACTCTTGCAGTTTTAGGTGCAACAGCAAAACTAGCACAAGTTTCTTCTTCCTTCTTTACAGTTTCATGGATAGAATATTTGTTCTTACTGTAACTCTTAGCAACCTCAGCATATGTTTTGTTTTGTTGTTTTTCTTTCCTTATTAAGTCAATTACTTTCACCTTTTTACTTAAAGGAAGCACTTTATGGCTTCTCTTTGGCATATCTGAATTGCCAGCTTCACTACTCTTGTGCTTTGGGGCCATTATGAAGTAAAATAAGGATGACTTGAACACAAGAACTATGATACTGTCAGAATCCATCTGATAGCCGAGAGAGCTGCTAACTAACTAACAGGCAGATAGCAGATACAGTGTGGATATGCTGGACAATGGGATGATGCATGTCCTGGGCAGGACAAAGAGGGATAGCATGAGATTGCATCACGCTACTCAGAATGGCCTGCAATTTAAAGCTTATGAATTGTTTATTTCTGGAATTTTACATTTAATATTTTCTGGCCATGGTTAACTCAGGGTAACTGAAACTGCAGAAAGCAGAACTGCAGATATGGGGGTTATACTGTATAATCTTTAGTTCTGTTTGACAGTTTAAAATATAGAAGCTCAAACAGGTGATTTGCCCAAGAACATGTACTTGATAAGTGTCAAGGCTAGGGCTTCAAGCAATGACTTTTTAAAATTTATATGTGTGCTTTGTCCATTGTACTTCATTGCCTCTTAATCTCAATTATCTCATTGTTTCTATTGATACAAAATATAACCAGAGTATAATACATAAAACAAAAAAGTATATACACTCCCATTATATGCTTTGAGGTCCCACCATTAACCAAATATCACCTTTGAACACCATGAATTTTTATTTATTATATGCTTAAATTTTTAAAAAATTTCTCTTAACTTACAAATTGCTCACAAACTTTACTATTACTATGATAATTAGCATCTATATTTACATGTAAAAATTTTATCTTGAGCCAGAGATTAAAAAAGGAAAAATAGCAGCAATGGTTGTAACATAAGCTCAGGCCCAGAAAATTAAATATTTTATAAGCTACCCACTGATGTGAGGGCTATCTGCTTTCCAGGATAAAAACAATGGGATGACCTTGGGCCATTAGCACTGATAAATGTCTCTTGAGAAACAACCAAATTATCCACCATGACCAGGTTGGTTCAGGGTCATATCAAGGCAAAAAAGGTTCAACTGAATCAGAAATACCATAGTCTTTACAAAACTTAAAAAAAAACCCTGCTTTTAAATAAAAAATACAAACATTTAAATGGGAAAAAAGGCTAAATATCTTTCCTCACCATGGTCTTGATTAAGAATAAAGAAACCTTAAAAATGGCCAAGAAGATTCATGAAAAAAGTAATCTGGAACAAGAACTACCCAGGAACATGTTAGGTATGTACAGCAAGTTTACATGTTACCTGTAATTTTATTTGAGAGTGCTTATTGAGAGAGGTACGATAACTCTGCTAATATTAACACAGAATATAGATTTTCAACACCTTGCCAAGTTGAGTACAGTCTCAGTCAGTACCCAGAATTTAAAGGATCTGCTAAATTCCTGATGCACCTATTTGAGGTGAGTTCTGGAATTGAAAATAGAGGAAAAGGACAAATAATCCAATGTAATATAATACAATCATAATATAATTATTATTATATTTTCTAAAGCACTTTACAAAAGTGCCTCATGATTAGGTTAATAAACTTCTCATGTAGCTCCTCATTTGAATCAATGTAATAATGTACATTAAGTGTTTACAGGATAAATAAAGATGAGCACAACACTATGCTGATCCCTGAGGGCATTCACATTTTAAAATGAGAGTTGGACCCCATAGCAATGATCTACAATCTAAATAATGCTAGCATAATGGAGGTAATATATAAAGTATAATAGAATCGACCAGGAGGAAGCCCAGAGAAGGGGACATGGCATGGAGAGAAAGCACAGGGAGATCAAATAACACGTACATCATTAGGGAGACACAGCTCTCAAATGCTCAACTTCCTTTCTCTGGCTTACCCACTGAATCACACAGTCTCTTTCCCAACAAAGCTCAAATCTCAAAATTTGGTGATGTGACCTAAATCTGGGTCGGGGTGAGAGTGTTTCCCGGTGCATCTAACACACAATGTGTCACACGGTCAGCAGGTATTCAATACATGGCTCTTGCTGATGATGACATCACTAATAGGTTGTTTGCACTTCAAATGCTTATAATCACAGATCACTGATTATCAAAAGTTGATTAGATGAATTTTTACAATAATTTACAGAAAAGGTAACAAACAGATAAGAAACAGAAAGAAGAGAAACTTGCTAATCATACGGGATGACCTAGGAAATAGAGCAGAAAAGCATCAATGTCATGAAAGGCATGAAGCAAGGTAACGTGCTAGCTTCTGTGCAAGCAGTTTCATTAAAACATGCCAGGTCTGGAAAATCGTGAGGAAATGGTTATTTTTAGGGTGCAGAGAACATATTCTCAGGTCCTATAAAATGGTGTGAATACAGTGGGCTTCAATAGAAAAATTCATTACTTTACACAGAAAGCAAATGACAAGAAGAGTCAGGGAAAAAGCCTTTCATATTAAAAAAAAAAATGAAAAGAATTAAAGGAAGAAATTCTCATTTCCCATGACTTAACTGTATTTATTCAATAGAATATAATGAAGAATACTTTAAATTCCCCATATCTTTCTTTTCAAGATAAAAAGTATAATATATCACTTAAGAAATCAATGTAGGAAATGTCATTAATATTTTAAAACTCTCTGCTAAATTCAGAAAAATTGGTTAATAAGAGATTGAACATGGGGGGAAAAAGTTCTAAAATAAGAGAATAGTAAAGCAAGGAGATAGCGATTTTGAATTTTCATAATGTTTTATAATATACAAAATATTTCACATCATTTGAGGTAGGATGAGTAGGTATTATTCCCTTATCTTACAAAAGAGAAATGAGAGAAAAAAATTTAAATGTATTGTCTTCTCTTTTTGGTAATATTCCGATGAGAAAAAGTAGAAGAGCTGTAGAAAATTAAATTTTTAAAAAAATGTTTGAAGGTATCAAAAAGCTACCAAGGCAGCCAGTACTTGAGGGTCCAGGCTCCCGGATAAAAGGAAAGCACATTGAGATCGATCTCACATTTGGTGGTGCTTTGTACCTCATGGCATTTGCTGATTGGTAACTGGCATAAGACCAAGAAGAGGTTAAAAGTTTGAATAGAGATTTGTGGCTGAAAGCTTGGAAAACTGAGCCAAGTTTTCAGCAATCGTAAACTGGAAATCGCAAAAATTGGAGTTTTGAGCTTCCAAAACAGACTAGATTAGATGGCAAGACACTGGGCAGAAAGGAAGTACAATGAGGCAAACCCAATTTTCTGCAGCTATTTTCATAATCTCAAAGAGTACGGGACACAAAAATCAAAATCCAGGGCAGACCAAGAAAGAGCATCCCTGAAATATACTCCAGACTCTGAGTTAGAATACTGACAGGAACATCACATCATTTGTACAATTTTCATACACAGTGCCTGGCATTCAGTAATATTACTAGGCAAGCCAGAGGACAGGAAGAAAAGTAAAAACCAAGAGAAAAACAGGCAATAGAATTGGTGAATCACATATTAGAATTATTGGACTATGACATTAAAATAACTCCGATTAGTAGTTTCAATAAAAGAGATAAGAAAGAGAATTTCATCAGACAACAGGAATCTATAAAAGGTACCAAATAGAAATTTGAAAGCTGCAAAGATATACATATAACAGAGATTAAAAATTGAGTAGTTGAATTTAACAGATTATACACAGCATTAAAAAAAAAACATGTCGGGCCTCAAAAAAGTTTTAAACAAATATGCTTTCTGACAGTTGTAAAACCAAGCTAAAAATGAATAGCAAAAAAACAAAGGGAAAATCTCCAATTCTTTGGAAAGCAAGTGATAAACTTCTAAATAACAAAACATCAAACAAGAGATTACAATGAAAATAATGAAAAATTTTGAATGGAATAATTAATATATAACACATCAAAATCTGTGAGATTAAAGCAATGCATAGTGGAAAATTCATAGCCTTAAAAAATATATTAGAAATAAAAGGATGAAAATCAGTAACCTTATTAAGTATCTGACAACGTTTGAAAAGAACAGCAAATTAAGCTCAAAGTTAAAGAAAGTAAATGTTAAATTGTAGAAATTGATAAATCAAGCATACACTAGAAAAACACAGCTTACTAAAATTGCCCAAATAAATAAACGAATAGAATAGTCATATAACTGTTAAGGAAATAGAATATATTACTAGAAATCTTTTCCAAAAGGAAAAACAAATCTAGTCCAAAATAACAC
Organism: Daubentonia madagascariensis; assembly: GCA_023783475.1. NCBI lineage: Eukaryota > Metazoa > Chordata > Mammalia > Primates > Daubentoniidae > Daubentonia > Daubentonia madagascariensis. The sequence goes on from JAKFHU010002088.1 coordinate 1,674,925, forward strand.
AAAGCTTACAAAAACACTTCCAGAAAATAGAAAAGTAAGGAATATTTTATAATTCATCTAATGAAGTCAGTATTACACTTATTCTCAAAACCAGACAAGAATATTACAAGACAGGAAAATTATATCCCAATGTCTTTCATGTACATAGATATAAAATCTCTTTTCTTTGTTTCCTTTTTTTTTTTTTTAAAGACAGGATCTCACCACTATGGTCTCCAGGCTGACCTCAAACTCTGGGCTCAAGCCATTCTCTTGCCTCAGCCTCCTGAGTGGTTGGGACTATAGGCATGCACCACCATGCCAAGCTAGATATAACATTTCTAAACAAAATTTCAGCAAACTAAATTCAGGGACATATAAACATTTCACAACACATTTCACAAATTCAAGATTGCTCTGTAAGCATAAAATCAATGCATTCATAACATTAACAGAATAACAGAAAAATTATGTGATCATCCCAGTAAATTCATAAAAAGAATTTGAATACCCATTCAAGAAAAAAAAGAAAATTCTTAATAAACTAGAAATAAAAGAGAGCTTCCTTATCTGAGAAAGGATATCTATGAAATGTCTGGAGCAAATATAGTATCTGTTATAATATTGAAAATTTTCCTTCTACTATCAGTAATGAGACAATAATTTTATTGTCTTCTGTTCAATATTTGACTATAAAGTCTAGTCAGTGCAATAGAATGGAAAGAAAAAAAATCAGAAAATACAAAACAGTAAAACTCTTAATATGTGACATTTGCAAATGACATAATTTTATACATAATGAACCCAAAAGAATATACAGAGAAACTATTAGAATTAATGAATGAATTTTCCAATTTGCTGCATATGAATCCAACATAAAAATATTAACATCAAATGTATGTATATATACAAAAAATGAAGTTTAACAAATGATACAATGTATAGTAACTTCAAAAACATCAAATACATAAATCTAAAAATGATATAAATTATATAGACAGCTACAAATCATTATTGAGAAAATTAAAGACCCAATAAAAAGAGAGTAAATAAATGGCAGAATACATAAAATACATGGATAAAAAAACCCAATGTTTAAAAGACACAAATTTCCCCAAATGGATCTATTATTTATGCAATCACAGCAAGATTTTTTTGGTGAAAACATGTTAAAAAAGCCAAATAACCAATCTAATCTTGCAGATCAAAATTGGATGACTTATACAACCAGCTGTCAAGAATTATCATATAACTATAGTCATTCAAAGTGGTAATGATGCAACTATAGACAGTTAGGCCAATGGAATAGAATAGGGAATCCAGAAGCAAACCCACATCTATCTATACACTAGACATATTTCAAAGTCATCTTGCAATATAGTGTTGATAAGTTGATGCAATAACTTTGGAATATATCAGTATCTAGTAATGTTAAACATAAACCCTATCACCTAAGAATTTGAATCTTAAAGACTTACATATATATGTTCATCCAAAAACAAATACAAGAATATTCATAACAATATTATTCTTAATAGCTCCAAACTGGGAACAACCTAAATGCCCAGCAATAGTAGAATAAATAAATTGTATTATTTTTACTCAATGCAATATAGTACATTGCATTGTACTATATTCATTCATAGTACAATGAAATTGAACAAAGTACATGCAACCTGCATGAATCTCATCAACATGATGTTGAGCAAAAGAAATCAGACAACAGAAATTATATGAAATTCATATAGCTTGGTAGATACAACTTGAACTCAAATCCATTTGTATGAAATTCAAACACAAGGCAAGCTCATGTCTGCTACCGCATGTCAGAATAGGAGTTACTTTAGGGCAGAGTGCCTAAGAGTGTGCATGACTGGGGCTTCTGGGTTACATGTGATCATTGATTTCTTGATCTAGTTGGTGATTACATGAATGTGCACAGTATGTAAAAATTCACTGAGCTGTGCACTTATAATGTGTGCACTTTGCTGTATGTATATTATCCTTCAGAAATAAGTATATTTTAAAAAATATACTAAGCACTGTTATGTGCCAGGCACTGTAAACATACATCAGGGTTACATTTTTTTCAGAACTTTTCTTCTTTATTATTAGAACTGGGCAATAACTCCCCCACTTCCTTGTTGATGGTACATGGTAAACCCTAACTAATAAAAGGGGGCATTTTTAAGTGTAATTTCAAGTAAGGGAAGGTATAGAGGGTATTTTAGCATAATCAGTATGAAGACACAGATAGAAAACTACTCTGGCAATGGAAAAGGTTTGACTGACCCACATATATTACAGCTATGACACCTTGTAGGTCTGTCACCTCTCAGCTCATCTAAAATAAAATTAGATAGAATTGGGTGATTGATAACTAAACTGGAGAATGACAAGAGTTGGGCTCTATGAGAAAAGAATGGAGGAGGGGTTAAAAAGAAAAAATGTATCAATTCAAAGAGAGAGGGATTTGAGTTCACAAGTGAAGACCGACTCCTAGACCTGAGAAAGAAGGACCCTTCCATGCACCTGTGGATCTTGGTGACACTGTAGCATATAATAATAAGTACTCTACAACAACCACTTCCTATGGATGTGCATGGGTTGGAAGATACAACTTGAACTCAAAGTAATGGTTCTCTTGGGCATTGTGTAGCTGCCTGCTTGGCAAATAAGAGTATATAATAATGCAACGCACAAATCTTCCCAACTACTAGTTCAAGTATTGTACTAGGGCTGCGCTACTGGGGTGAGGGTGCAGAAAATACTAGTATAGCACAAGGTAAGGCTATGCCTGAGTCAAAGTAAGCCACAGGACTGAGTAAAGAAACAAGCTGCCTAGGAGCAAAGCTAGACACCAAATGAATTGAACCTGTGCTTCGAGGACCCTCACAGAAGGAGAGGGACGTGTTAGAGACAGCCATGTTCTTGGCGCTAGAGTTGCTGGCAGAGTGTGCCATTTACGAGTAGATCTTTCAGCCAGACTACTGGGTCCTGACCTTGGTATGGACGTGTGCAAAGACAGTTTCTGCAGGTTTCTTAGGGAAGATGCCATGAGTAGAAGACCTAGCAAGGGTAGCATGTGTAGCCACATCAGTTGTGACAGAAGTTTAAGCAAAATTTGTGCTCCTGTCTGAAAGGGAGGGAAGATCTACCATCAAGATAGAAGAGCTGGTAGAAAGACCCAAGGAAAGTATGATCTGCATTCTAGTCCTGGTCTTAGGGCCTATAACAGAAGGTAGAATAAGAAATGCAGTTGCTTTAGGATGCTATTAGGTACTGTAGCTAAGGGCTTCTAGACAGTCCAGAGTGGGTTCCAGGAAAGGAGGATTTTGTATTTCAGATCAAACTAGAGAAAGAAATGTAGCAAAAAAGAGAATCTCTTAGGAAGTGAAAGTGGGTTATGGAGGACCTTCAGGGCCCCTCCTCCAGGTGCTGTGTCAATAAAAGACCCAGGATGTGTCAGCCTTCATGCAGGACTCATTATGTGTTTTAAAAGCAGTTTTTAGGAATATAAAGTGCCAAGGAGGCAAATACCAAATTCTTGTACCTCAAGTAAAGAAGGGATGAAAATAAGTCTGGTTCTTAGGTGAGATTAGATAAACTTACATAGTGTTGTAGAGAAGGGAGCCAGGGAGTCTGTCAGGAAACCAGCATAAATCAAATAAATAGTAAATGTTAGTAGGAGCCACTTAGAGTAGGGTGAAGGTAGATCTAGAAATTTAGTTTTAGAGAATTTGTATGTTAATGAAATGGATCTAAGAAATGGAAGGAAAAAGTGAAGGAAAGCTACCAGCCAGAAGTAACAGGTGTTCTCTCCATGGTAAGAGCATGGAGTGTGTGTATAACAGAGGACTACCAAACAGATGTGACTGGATACTTTATTGTGATATTAAACTGTTTTGTTCCCCCTGAATTCTGTAGCTGCCAGCCCCATCCATGTTTTTGTTTTCAGTAGAGGTTCCTGTTGAAGGGCAAAAGCAGACTTCCTTGAAACAACTCATCTTCCAAACTTGGGAAAAGCCTAACTCCTTGAGGAGGTTGTGTTTGAGGCAGAAACACAAGAGGAAGAAAGGAGGAGTTGCCATGACCCCAAAAAGGAGAAAATGTCCACAGATTCTTTCCCCATTCCTTCTCAGTGTCTTAAGGAGGTGGTTTAAACTCTGGGGGAAATGGTTATAACATATACCTAGGGATGTTGTCTTCCTGAGCCCTGGTGCATGGAAACAAGAGAGCTATGTGATTTCAAGGGGACGCTTGGGCTATAACCCAATGGCAATATATATCTGAATATCTTGGTTCCTATATATTCCTGATAGTGCTTCAGTAGTATCAACTGTGAAAAATGCTGAGCTCACTGAGTAAAGAGGAAAGGAGTTTGTACTACTGCACTACACTTAGCAAACACTTAGGGAGGGTAGTCAAACTATTCAACATCAGATATGGCACAGGCATCTCCATGTCAGGCACTGTCCCTGACCAATATGCATGGATATCAGCCAGAAATAACCAGTTCTGCCAGGACAGTGCTCCAGTTGAATCTCAGCCCTGGGTGTGTGTATTAAAATATGTATTTTTTTTATTATATGAGAAGATAGAAATGTGTTCAAATAAACATTTTGTTATTTGAAATAAACTTTAACTCTCATTTGTATATATCTTGTAGTTTATTATATAGGTGACTGAGGCCTAGTCATAATAATCTCTGGTGAAATAAGGCTCTAGCTTATTAAATAACATTACACACACATGCACACACACACATACACACAAAAAAAAGTGTCATGTCAGAAATGTTTGGGTTAAGACATCTGAGTTTCAGTTGCCCACATCAGCTTTCAAAAGAAAAACTTAAGTCAATTTCGTAGCTCTAGAACCAACATAGCAGGGCTTCATTGCTACTCATTGTGTGGTCCACAGACCAGTTGTATTATCACGCAGAATCTCAGCCCTCCCCTCCTCACAAACATTAAAGTTCAAGAAGCACTGGCTAAACAATGACATAAACTTGTTCTATTTTAAGAAGTATATGATTTAGCTACTATGCTCCCCAACTATTTCAATTCAGTTTGGGAAGTTTAATTCAGTCCCTTCTAAGTGCATTGGAAACCACTCTTCCCACAGAAATGGCCCAAGATAAGGTCTAATTCACAGGGGTGGAGCACCACTCTGAAATTTAAGAGTCATCCAAGCAAAGCTTCAAGGGCTCGAAAACTTGGACAGGCTTCAAGGACATAGACTGCCAGTGACAAAAGACAGCATGTATTTTGTATTCGTATTAATAACATGAAGGTAGCTTGATATCTCAAAGTTATCATAATGCTTCTACAGAGGGTAACATTTAATGACCAAAGTAGATAAATATACAAAGGATACTTAATCATCGTAAGCATGACCACTCAGTGACTGACTTAGGGTATTTATTTTGTGAATTCTACCTTCTGTTTTTCACCCCACTCCTCTTTGCCAACTCTCCAGCATTTTTAGAAAAGGAAGGAACACAAATCCCTAGGTAATGCTATTAGTGAGAAATTATGATAAGAATTTTAGTAATATGTAAGGCTAAATAAAATAGCTAACATAATTCTAGGTTATTGACAGTTTAATATACTGCTTTTGGTATTTTTTGATATTAGAATCAGTGAAACTTGGGATTAATCACTCTAGAGAAGAGAAAAACAAGGTACAAAAAGAGAAAAAAAAAATCAAAGAAGTGACTAAATGTATTCATTATTGTAGGGCACACAAATTGTGAGAAATAATATTCTTCAGTAAACAAAGGAATTAACACAAAATTACTTTTGCCTGATTTCAGAATAAATCAAATTTCTGGGTGATCTCCCAGAGTCCCTTTCTATTCTATTTTTCTGCCTTCAAATCCAAATATTATCACAAAGTTAGTTAGAGATTATAAAAGAAATACTTTGATTTTGTGAGTGACAAATATGGACACCAAACACATATTTGATTTTAGTACTTCTAGAAATATGATATAAAAGATGTGAGACTCTCAAAACCTTTGAATAGTAGAATTTATTGGATCTCGCCCTTCTTCCTACCCAACCTCCTCTTTACCTCATCACCTCTTGCCTGCACCATCACAATTGTCTCCTAACGCTTCTGTCTTCCTACAGTCCTCACATCCCTCATAGGCTCATCCTGCATATGTTTGCCAGAATAATCTTTATTTCAGTTCTAATTGTCTCATTCTTCTGCTCAAAATAAATCAACACATATAATATTCTTTTGTGGTTTAAGAAGACATATTACTTTCAATTCCTCATTAAGCTTCTTGGTTTCTAAGCCAAAGCTATGGCTAACATTAATAACAGTTAACATTTATCTGTTGCTTACTCTGTATCACGTGCTATGCTAGGGCAAAGCCACTGTCATCCTGGGTCCTTTAGTGATTGCATGGAGCAGAGGCTGCCCACTACCTTGTTATATGAATAAGAAATAAGCTTCTATTTTATTTTAGCCATTACATTTTTGCATCTATTCATCACAGCAGTTTGACCTAGCCTAACTAAAACAAGTAGTCATCATTTATTATTCCTTTTGTTAGAGATGAGGACATGAAGACTTAGAAACATCAGGAAACTTGCTTAATGTTTCATAGCTAGTCAATGGTAGGACTGAGATGGAGTTGAGGTTATCTAAGTCTAGAACAATTGTTCTTAACCAGATCTCAATGCCCCAAAGTTATAAGGCTCCTTAAAAAGTTCAAGCTCTTGTGTGATGTTCATGGATCTGTACTATTTAATTCTATCTTATTCCCCAGAATTTTTATTTTCCTGGCTCTGCCTTTAGTGTTTTCCACCTGGGATGCCTTTTCTGTCATTGAAATCCTTCCAGTATCCCAAGGATCTGCTCATTCATTACTGCTTTAATGACTGACGTGACACCCCAGCTGAAATAATCTTATCTTCTTAAAGCCTTCTTTTTAATTATCTTGGACTACATGATAATCTGTCTTGCTTACAATTTACTTCAAACTATCATCATCTCCCTATTCAATTTTGAAGGGTTTTTTCCCCTGTGAAGGGTGTTCTTATGTTCTCGCCATAGCCATTTCCCCTTCTTGTTAATATCAGAGCTACAATTTTGTTCGAACGGCAATGTGGGCAATGTGGCCAGCCTCAGAGTAAGAAAGATGGTAAAGCCATGATTATCTTCTAAACCAGTTATATTTATTTTTTGCCCCCTTTTCAGATACTTTCCCAGGTTTCCTTGCAGCTAAGGGTTGCCAGGTGGCAGGGTTCTGACTAATAAAAAATAGAGAGAAGTCTGTTAAGAAAGCCAAGTTGTTTTGTTGTTTCTTCTAAGAAAGATTTTTCTCCTGACTAGAGAGGGTGGCAGGAGAGCATGGAGGAAGAGGGTAGAGGAAGGAGAGAGGAGGGTGGAGGGAGGAGGATGGAGGGTGGAGAGAGGGAGATCAAAGAAGAAAATCTGTTCCCTCCTTCCTGATTTGATGGCAGATATGTGAGGAGTGATTATTTATAGCTGTAGGAGTCTTCCAGAAAATACAAGGTGGCCAGGCTATGACAAAAATCCATGATTCTGGGAAAAGTAGAACCGAGATATGAAAAGGGCTGAATCTTTATATCATTCTTGAGCTCCTACATCAACTCTGAGACTTCCTATCTACTCTTATTATGTGAAATAACTGAATTTCTTTACGAATCACTCTTAGCTAGGTATCAGAGATAAATTCATTCCTGATACAGAATCACCACTGAAACTATGCCAGTCCTTTCTCCAGGACTGTTCACAAGTATTCCACTTCCTCTCCTTCCAGGTTCATAGTTGAATTACACTTCCTCGTCTACTTCCCAGTTAGGTACATGGGCACATAACTTGTAGTGGTTAACAAAATGTTAATGAAAGTGGTGTGGGTCACTTCTGGGTGGAAGCTTAAAGAAGCAGCATATACAACTCACTGTAAGTATTCTTTCTCCTGCCAAATTGAGTGATCATGGTGCATGTGTGCAAATCGAGTCTCAGCCTGGGTTACCTGATAACTGTGATTATGATGAGCAGAGCTCTCATACTGAGACATGTTAGACATGTAGATAAGCAAGAAGTAAGACCATGGTTTATTAAGCCATTGAGGTTCTATAGTTCTTTTATGTGTCACATAATTTAGCCAATCTTGACTCATCCTGACAGAATCAATAGTCAGAGGTGATGACACATGCTTTTCTCCAGGATCTGCTGTACTGATTTCATTAAAACACATAAAGTATGAGAAACATTGAAACAAAGGAATAAGAAGTCAGTTTAAAAACAAATTATTTGGGAGAGTATTCTTGTGCACATTAAGATATATTGTTAGTAGCATTTTAATGTTTACTATAATGAAAGTAGAAAAAGAACATTTATTGGATGTCTATTAGCCAGAAGATAATAAAATATAAATTAAAGAATAAAGAACACAATGAATAGTGTTCCAAACACACCCAAAAAAATTGATGGTGGTTTCATTAAAATAAATTTTTAAACAAAAGTATTTAAAATAAAAATTCAGGTTAAAGTTTCCAGAAATATTAAGTATTATTTTAAAAAGGCTATTTTTCTTTTTATCAATGTGGAAGGATGCCAATAAAGTTTTTAACTTTAATATAATTAGCTATAGTACCAGAAAAGTTTTTAAAAAGTCTTAATTGTGTTAACCCCTAAGAATTTAAGTATAGAACTTACCACTGTAAAAACAGTTTTAATTTCAAGATCAAAAGGGTTAATTTTATATTAATTGTATTCAGTTGTACATGCATCACAGAAGACTTTAGTATTTTAATAGGTCAAATATCTTTGGAATTAAATAACACTAATATTTTAAAGAAATCAACAGAAAACGTTAAAATCCAGTTGAGATGGTTAATTTATATTAAATTACACTTGGCTAGGCAAGGGTACCTAGATGTTTGGCCAAACACCAGTCTAGATGATGCTGTGAAGACATTTTTAAAATGTGATTAAATTTAAAGCAGTAGACTTGGAGATTATCCTCCATAATATGAGTGGGCCTCATCCAAGCTGTTGAAGGTCTTAAGAGAAAAAGACTGAGGTCCCTTGGGAGAAGAAGGGAGTCTGCCTCCAGACTGCCTTCAGACTAGAAACTGCAATATCCACACATCCATAGGTCTCCAACCTGTCAACCTGAACTACAGATTTTATACTTTCCAGCCCCCACAATCATGTAAGCCAATTCTTTAAAATCAATTAATATATCTCGCTATAGATAGATACATAGAGATAGATATAGATATATTCACATGTACACATACATGCATTCTTTTGGTTGCATGTATTGGTTCTGTTTCTCTGGAGATCCCTGACTAACACAACTGTTATTTTAAATTTGTTATCATATGGCTTCAAAAGTCCTAGCAAAAAGTTATGCTACCCTAATTTAATAGCTATATTAACTAGAACCTTGGTAACATATATAGCCCACAAAGTGTGAATTAGCCCTATCTCTGAAGTACCAATGTTACAAGGGTGCCAGGTTATAAGGTTTATAGATACATAAAGACACCCACAACCAGAACTCTTCAGCATGTAAAACATTGTATAAAATAATTCAGCAGGCTCCTACATCATGCTACCAAATTTGATGAGTAAGGCATAACTTGCAAATCTGTTATAGGTAATTTATAAGCACAAAACCAAAAGTTGAAAGAAATGAATAAAAGAGACATCATGATATATTAAAGCCTGCACTTTCTCTTCACAGCAGAGAAAGCACCAAACTGAAGAGATTGATGTTACACAATAGATTAGTTCCTGAAATGACATTGCTGAAAAAATGTTATTTTTAACATTGCTATCATGTAGAAACTACATTGTTATGTGCTTGGACACATAAAAGGCATTCCCCCAGGATCAGTGACAGTGATAGGAGAGGCATATTTTAATGAAAGTGCATGTTCAAAGTCAGTCATTTCCTTTGAGACTCTGTAGACTAGTTCAAGCAACATCAATGTCACTTTTGTAAGTTTAGTGTTGTCTAGTGGGAGGAGCAAGAGCTGTCAAACCAAGAGTCTTGAGTGTAAATCTCTGCTCTAATTATTTAGTCCATCTAAGACCACGGGAAACCACTGCACTCCCTTGTTCCTCAATTTCTTCACCTAAAAAATAATGGAAATATTTTTCTTGAAGTACTAGCAGAACTAATTAGCTAATATGCAAGAAAGCAGAACCCATAAATAGTGCAGATATTGAGCAGAGTGTTGAATAAAATTTCAGGATGGTATCATTTATGGAGAAGTATCAAGTATTATATTTCCTTGTTTTAAGTATTGCATTTCTTGAAATAATGTTTAAACTTCTTATAAAGACCATAAACTGAACTGAAATCACAATAGAAAAACATAACCAAGTCATATCGTAGGGAAAATAGTTTCATTTTCCGTGGTACAAAGAAAAGGTAAGCCAAATGAGATTTGGTAGCTAGGATTTGGAAACTCACTGAATTGTCAATAAAGTTGTTTCTGGCTGAAATTGACAACACATACTGACTAGGGTGTCCATGTTACGAAAAAGGTATATGGGGCAAAAGGTATATCAGAGCAAAAGGAAGATGCCCTAAAAATAATGAAGCTTATGCCCTACTAAAACAGTTAAGACAATTTTTTACCTTAAAAGTAGATGCTATAGAAATCAGAAATATTCTGGTCTTTATTGGTTATCTCACTAAGTTTGCATAGACATGCCCTGCAGAGGATGTTAATATTTGTGCCTCAAGAGTAGGCTTAATCTGAGTACCATCTTTGATTCAAAATTACTTACAAAAAACTTAGCCAGATAATGGGAATATAATTGAGAAAATTACCACAGAAACTGTCAACACACTGGGTAATATAGATAATATTTTATTTAAAAAGGAGGAGAAAAATATATGCAAGCTCTAATTGTGCCTGAAGTATATCAAGAACACAAACATTGAATCACCTGGTTATCTAATGTTTCATCAGAAACCTATCCTGACAAGGACCTTTGAAAATTGGATCCACTTTAGAGAGAATGGCAGAAGGAATTAAGATTCAAGGTAAAATATGTCTTGCTAAGCAGGAGACTGCTTAAATTAACAAGCCAAGCAAAAAAAGGCAGTTACTAAAACAGTGAGGACTATTCCAGACATAAATGAGAGCGCTCTAGCAAGAAAGACTCCAAAGAGTACAGAAGTAGCTGCTTTTAGTCTGCTTATGGATACAACCAAGAGAATGAAGATGTTTGCTCTATAAAAGTAGGTTTAGAACATGAGAGTTAACTGTCCCTCACACCCAAGAGTCCCAATCCTGTTACTCACCTGAGGTGAGAGGTGTTAACTTAGGAGACAATGCAGGAGCCATGATAATAGCTTATCTTTATTACACATGTACCTTTATTACATATGTACACCGGACACTCTGCAAAGCATTTCACATTAATTTTCTCAGTTAATTCTCAGCAACTTAGTGAGGTAAGTCTTATTATTATCCCTCATCATAGGATTAGATCCTGAGGGTAATAAAAAACTCACAGCAGTGGTAGACACAGGACTCCCCTCCTACTTTTTCACTTTTTTTTTAGTTCCAAACCTTGTATTCTTAGCACTATGTAATCACTATATTATCTCCTGATACAGATGGATTACACAATGGGCATGATGATATAAAGAGAGCTTTCATATTTTCTTCTTTTTGTTGATGAAAACCTATCTCACAGTAAAACAGGATGATGACATTTCTTTTACACCATTCAATAACTGCCTGGCAAACAATAGCCTAGAATGTTACAGTTTAATTAGTTCATGTCAATCACATGCATATTATCATCCCCCTTACAAATTGTGGGTGTCTTCATCAAACCAGCCTAATTTGCATAAACTTGAGAACTAACTAGCACACTGACTACATTAATACACACAAACTACAGATGTGTACACCTACAGATGTGTAGGACACATATTCAGAGCATTAAACCATAAAAGTTTAGCAAGCTCAATCTTAGCTCACTGGGATCTTTGATATTCTATTGGTGTTTGTCTATTGTAATGGAACTGCTTCCTCCTGACCACTTTCACACAGGGAGACAGAGGCCCACTTCTCTCCATTGCTCCTGACAGTGACGCTGTCTGAATGTCTTGTTCTATACCTAAATGATAATTTAAAGAGCAGATACCGACATCATAAACTCAAGAGTTATAGAGCTGCACTCTCACCTTGCCATAGTCATAATAGTGTAAAGCATATTAGAGGAAAACAAAGCCTTTTGCAAAAATCAATTCCCAGTTGTCAAAGCCGGTATTTTGAGCAAATTTGTAAGTAAATTCTAAGACCTAGTAATAAGTCACTGAAGCAAAAATCCAACCTCCCAGTTCAGATAAGATCACATAGAAGGAGAACAAAGGATCCCAATTGTGGCAACTGTAATCACATCAATTAACGGTTATGACTAGTTCCCTAGTAAAGGGGAACAGGAGACTATTTGGCTATTTTTTATAATTGATTATAATATATAGATAACTATGCACAGTAAACTCAGAATTGTTCTTATTATACACAGTGAGTCCAGTCATTCTCAACAAATCCTATTTTCTTCCCTATAAGGTCCACAGGTAAGGAACATTCTCAAATAAGAGTAAATAGAGTGTTAAATCAGGAAGGAAATACTTTTCTGTTACAGAGTGGGCCAAACTTGGTACACAGCATATCTCACAGAAGACAGTAGTCATCTGTATGATGTAAAATATGTCAAGTGTTTTTAACCTGAAGATCAGAAACTTTTGTCTTTCAAAAATCTGTAAACTTCTTGAAATTACTGTATCTGTAAGATTTATGTGCATGTGCATTTTTCTATAAAGAATTTTTTGGCTTTCATCAGTTTCTCAGAAGTATCTGTGACCCCAAAAAAGGTTAAAGACTACTATACATAAGAAAAGCGTGTATATGCCACTTTAAAAGATAACATTGAAAAGCAAAGAGCCTTTCACTTGCCATCTGGAGAAAAAAAAAAAAACATGGTAAAACAAGTATTCATTAGGGGAGAAAGCAAAAAAAAAAAAAAGAGTAATACTCCAGAAATAAATAGTCATAGAGAAAAAGAGCCTTTCCTTCAACAATGTCTAGAGCCATTAATATAACAATGTTATATTATTCTCAGATTTTCTGGATAGTATCTAAAGGAAAATTAGTCACCTAAAACTTGGAAACAACAAAAAAGCAGAAATAATGATGGGTGTGCATTTGTTGCAACATGTTTTTATTTAAAATTTTATTATGAATATCTTTTTCTTTCAGCATATGGGTGAATAGATTGTCATCACTTAATTTTAAGGAAAGATAGAGAAGTGATAGCTAATTAAAACATACATATAATAAAACGGTCAAAGAATAAAGACCTTTAGGTTCAATCCAAAATTAAAAAAAAACCAAACCAGAGTGAGAAAGAAAGAAGAGAGAGCTGAGAAAGGTTAGGCATTTAAATTGCAGAGTTAATCTAAATATAATTAGGCCTGACTTGGCCCTTCTCCCAGAGTTCATAAACCCACACCAAGAAGCTCTCTACGGAGTAATATAGTCAAATTGCGTCTTCCATTAAAGACCCATTTAAATGACCAGACTTGTCCTACCTGCTCTCTATTTTGTACTGTACCATTCACCTTTTCTTTTAAATACTTGACTGCCTGTCTCTGAGGTGTTTATTACAGCAACTTAAAACCAAAGCAAAGTAGATTCTAGAACGTCTCAGGTTTGCAAATAAAAGAACCTTGATTATAATGTCTGTTTGTCCATTTTAACCCAGTTACATCTAATTTTCCATTTTATTGCATGTAACTAGGGACAGTTACACGAAACTCACATAACTCTCTGAGTCAATGCAGATAAGAAACTAGAAATATGAGAAAATGCCATTTTAAAAATTTTTAACTAGAAAAACAAGTCTTGTTAATGAAAAGATTTTTAAGAAGTGAAGCACTGCATAAAGGAAAAACCTAAACTTTCAAGTCAGGCAAACCTAGGTTTGAATCCCAGCCCCAGACTTCTGGTTTCAACTCCCACATGTAAAGAAGTTGGGAGTTGTCACTTTTATCCTTAAAAAAGGGGGAAAAGAATGAATTGAAAATCAAGTGACTTTCCTTGGACCCACCAAAGAACTAAGGTCTCAGGACAAACCCAAGAGACAGACTTGGAGAGACAGATGAAATCTGCTTACATGGGGGGGAAGCTATTGGAGCTATATAGGCTGTAAGACATTTAAATGATCATTTTGATGGATTGCTGGAGGTTGAGTGTGGACTATCTGGAACGTGAGAAATACTGGGGGCCAAAAGTCTTCACAGAGGGTTTCCACATGTTCATGTGTTTCATCTCCAGGGACCTGACAAAGTTTTACAGTGAAGATCCAAGAAGGATTACCTTGTTGTTCTTGCAAGGGAGGGGAAGTACAATCATTGTGAAATAAGTCCGGAAGATTTTCCATAACACAGACCTACTCTCCAGGGAAAAAGACTTTACCAAAGCCTTAATCTAGCTATGGGAAGAGCATTTCTCCCATTCTAGACCCCTCTAGTCTTCCTGTCTAATCTAAGAGAGAAAAAATCTATACCACTAGAGACAATTAAAGGCCACAGCCAAGAAACAGGTCCACTAAAATTGTAAGAACAGAGAAGATTTTCCCTTCCCTACACCTTACCACCATAATTACAAAGCTCAAGTATAATGACAGTAGATTATAGCTGAAAAAGCTGCAGAACAACTCTTTGAGACAGAAAACTTAGGAAAATTCAAAGTCAAAATAATAGATATTAATCCAACTATACCAATAATAATTTTAATGTGAATGGTGTAAATGTACCAATTAAAACAGAGAGATTCAATCTACAGTACATATCAAGCAATTCAAGCAATAAATAAATAAATAAATAAATAAATAAATAAAATAAAATAAAACAGAGAGATCATCAGAGTAAATGAAATACTATGTACTATCTACGGGAAACCATATACTCTATACTGCCTATAAGAAACAAACTTTAAATATAAAAACACAGATAGATAAAAATTAAAAGGATAGGGTATATTATACTAACACTAATCAAAAGGTAGCTGTAGAACTATATTAATTTCAGACAAAGCCAATTTCAGAATAAGAAAAATTACTAAGGATAAAGAAGGCTATTACATACTGATAAAGGGATCAATTCTCCAAGAAGACATAACAATCATTAACATGTGTGTACCTAACAACAGAATGTCAAAATATGTGAGGCAAAAACTTACTGAACTGAAAGAGAAACAGACAAAACCACTATTATAATTGGAGATTCAACACCCTTCTTTCACTAACTGACAAATCAGTCACAAAATCAGTAAGGAGAAAGTTGATCTTAACAGCACTATTAGTCAACTTGATCTAATTGGCATTTATATAATACTCTATCCAATAACAGCAGAAAACATATTCTTCTCAAGCTCACAAAAAAATTCACTTTTATAGACTAAATTACAGGACATAAAATACACATTAACAAATTTAAAATAATAAAAATCATACAAAGTATGTTCTCAGACCACAATGGAAATAACCTAGAAATCAATATCAGAAAGGTAACTGGCAAATTCCCATATATTTGGAAATCAAGAAACATGCTTCTAAGTATCACATGGATTACAGAATAGATCTCAAGAGAAAATTTTTAACAAACAATTTTAAAAATTTTTAAACAAAATGAAAATGAATGTAAAACCTCTCAAAATTATAGGATGAAGTGAAAGCAGAACTTAGAGAGAAATTTATAGCATTAAAGGCATATATTGAAAAAGAAGAACAAAAATCAATCATCTAACCTTATACTTTAGGAAACTAGAGAAAAAAAGCAATTTCAGTCTAAATCAAGCAGAAGAAAAAAAATACACATTTGTGCAGAAATCAATGAAATGAAAAATAGAAATACAATAGAGAAAATCAATAAAACATAAAGCTGTTTCTTTGAAAGATAAATCTCACCTGACCACTTAACGAGATGTAAATTACAGAGTAAGCAACATCCCTTCTATGTCTACCCCTGTTTGTTTATTAACAAAATTTGGATACTGATGCCTATTTTATAGGTAATTATAAAAAGGCTATTGACACGGTATTTAGTTCAATAAATATTACACAGGAATTATTAATTTCATATCTCCGTACTATAAGCGATACCAAAAAAGCATATGTAAGATGAATAAATGAAGTAAAGAAAAAAGAGAAGGAAAAGAGAGTTGTTGAAGATTTGGGAACACATCAACAAGCAAGCTGAACCTTCCAAAACTGAGCAGTGCCAACTTGAAAGTAGAGAAAAGACAGTATGTTCCTGCAGGAAGGAAATAGCAGAAAGAAATAGTCCTGTTTCTACTTAAGTTGTTTATATTTATCAAAGGCTGAAAAGTGAAAAGCCAGAAGGAAGACAAAATTTTTAGAATTGTGTTCAAAGATGGATAGACATGCGTATGTGCATATATATATTTAAAGATATGAGAAGCATAGTGTTACCATTACCTTTTTAATAAATAAAAGGTTCTCCCAGTTGAATTTCATTCCACAGGCAGATCCTGGACAACCATCACGGATTAATGCACAGGCTGAAGCTAAAACGAAGAGCTTCTTTTTGTGCCCGTTTTCTGCATTTCATCCCCATTCCTCCAAATTGTCCACCCACATCTCCTAAATAATAGTAAAGTTCCTACTTTGGCCTGTGGTTAGAAATAGGATTGTAGGTTTCAAGTACATGAAGTGGGTTCTTCAAACATGGTTTTTGCATTGAATAAGGGAATTAGTGCTTGAATTATAGAATGCAGTGATTATCAAGAAATTATATGCTATTTCTAAATGTTATAGTTGTGAGGTTATGCTCTGATATTTTACTATTGACGCATTATTTTGGAAAATTGGAAATGTGAGATATTTGGGACGGAAGGAATACAGTTTGGGGGTTCTTGGGTATCTCTGTCATTTCTGAGGGAAATGACTCAGGGCACATTTGCTGGCAGAAACCAGACAGCAACCAGGCACCTGTGTGGGATTCCTGTGGCTGAGGATGAGTACAAGAAAATAAGGAAGAAATGATATCTGGACTTTAATTTCTTCAAGGGAGAAGAGATTTTATCTTGGAAGTTAACGTATCTTTGGCAATTAAGGAAAGGAAATTTTATGATTTGGACTTTAATTCCCCTTTTGGATATTAATCATGGAAGGGGATTTATGTACTTTGTAACTGTATATTTTTAACACAATAGCATACAATACTCTTTACATAACCCTCTCTGATAATCTGGGTTGAACAATATAACTGGCCAAAGTTCACAATGACACATAAAATATTAGGTGAATCTTCAGTATAATATATGATATTTTTCTAGTTAATATTAATTATTATAAGCTAGTAATCCAAGCTTTTAGGAGGCAACATACAAACTGTTTATTCCACTAGTACCATTTGGTAGGTTGTGGCTATGCCCTGGCTAGCTTCACTAAAACCTCATGTATACCCAATGGCACAGTAAGAAATAATTGTGGATACATGTAACTGTGGCACATCAATATATTCCTTCTATAATTATGATGTAGAGCCTTGAGGGTTGACACAGCATCATCACACATAGTATAAAGGCAATGAATCTACACTGTTAGGTTTCTCTGATCTGATAAATCTCTTACCCCATTAAGAGCTGCCATGAGAATTAAGAAATGAGCTGGAAGCTATTATATATCTTATTACCTTAATACATTAACCAATTCTTTCCCATGATAATAGGTGGCATGATATATTCGTATCTTCTGAGGCCTCTTTTCCCCAAGTACTTGTATGCTAAGGAGTACTGCAGAAATTATAATTTTTTCCCCATGAATTTCCCATCTTCTTTGCCCCAAAGATTGTGTTAGTCTAACGAATTGATAGTTTACCTTGGGAATAATAAAGCTGTTTTATTTATGTTACTTTTGTGAATTTTCTTGTTTGTTAACACAGCAATGAATAACCAACACAATTCATGTGTTTTTCACTCTTTTAATAAACTGAGATAAGGTGTAGGAATTAACCTATCCACTGTAACACTTTTGAAATATTGAGAATGCTTTCAAAATTTTCTTTTCCCAATGGCTAATAATTTTACTATGCTTTATACAGATAATTTATCAGATCATTCTTTATGAGAATAACTTTTAATCTGATTTGATGTAAATTAGAAAAAAAATTAAGTACTAATGAGGTAGAAAATATTAAATTGAGAAAGCAATTGTAATCCCAAAGAACTAAAATAATATGAAAGAGGGCTTATGAGGGAAGATTATAGGAATAGTTTATTTTATCTGGGAAAAGAGATCATTCTCCAGGTAAATTAATAATAATCATTACATACATGATAGATTATGTGATGCAAGATGTTAGCCAGCTGTTCCTCATTTCCACTGAGTATTGACTGAAGACATATATTTTAAAATGCAGCAAATTAAAAAAAAATTGAAGGAATGTTTAGGAAACTCTTTATAGTAAAGAGTGATTGTTAACATTTAAAAAGTTAATTATAAAAACCATGAGATTTCTTTCTCAAGAGATGTGTTATATATTGGGATAGAGACTAAGTCTGATGTTCAAACACTTGCTGGCCAATGCTTACCCTCTAATGCTAAAGCTTTTCCTATCAGAGGAAACATATTGTAGTTTACAATGAAAAAGAACATGAGTGACTTCAATTATTAACTTCTTGAGATGCATTACTCTCCTTGAGTGTTTCACTGTTGGTATCACATTGCATATATTTGTAATCTACCTGCTTTTTTAGTAAATAGGTGGGGGGAAATACTAATACTTTACAAAGTCACATAAAGCCCTATATCACCTGCCTGCTTACTCACCCTACCTTTATAATCTCCCATTAGTCCCCTTCTCCCTCAATCCTCTCCAGTCATACTGGCCTCTTTGCTATTCACAGAATATGCCAGCACTGGCTGTTCCTTCTCCCTGGAACTCTCTTCTCCATGTATTTGCATGGCTAAATCCCTTACTTCTTTGAGGAATTTGCTGAACTGTTACTTGCTTATGAGGTGATCCCTAGTAACTCTACCTAATACTAAAATCTGCTCCCTCTGTCCCCACCCCCCAGGATCCTCAATTCTCTTGCAGGTATAAGAAATAGATGGCATAGCCGAGTGCTGTATCTTGCACTTGTAATCTCAGCTACTCAGGAGGCTGAGGCAGGAGGATCTCTTGAGGCCAGGAATTAGAAACCAGGCTGGGCAACATAGCAAGACCTCATCTTTTTAAAAGAAATAATAACAATAAACAATAAAAAAGAGATGGACACACAGACATATACAGACATAAAATGGAGGTGTCCTGGGATAAAAATATAATGGCAAGCACTGCAATATAAGTTTTGTAGAGACTTGCAATCCCCAACAACTACCTTAGAATTTTATGTCATAATATATTTACTAGTGGTTCTTGATACCATTAATCTCATCTCAAATGTTGTGATCACTAATTGGCAAGAGAAAGGAGAAAATTATTTTAAAACTTGGAACTTTTGATTCAAAGAAAAAAATATTTTTAAGTTTGACAAATAGGAATGATGCTAAATTGGTTTAACCTACTTATCCATAGCTTGCCCTCTGCACCCTTTTTCTTTAAGCCACATGATTTACTGAAATTTTCTATAATTCAAGAAATAAGGTAGATGCTTTCTGTTGATTATCTCTGGTCCTCTAGTAATTATTGTGAAATAGATATTGTTATACTATTTTATAGGGGAAAAAAATAAGATTCAAAGAGGTTAGTTACATTCTCCAAACTCACACAGCTAAAATGTAAAAGAGCCTGGATTTAAGCCAATATTTTCTGGCTTTAAGACCCATGTTCTTTGTACTAAGCAAGTTGCCTCTTTACTTTTTATTGTTTCTGCCACTGCCTGAGAGGAGAGTCTTTGTTAGAGGTCATCAGTTCAACCGGTAATTTGGCCCCATGGCAGCTACCACGAGAGAGAAGTCAGGGACGTGGGGAAGAAATCTGAAAACCCTTAGACCCTCAGACCCCTCTGCCCATAACACATCATGAGTTTTTGCAAGACTTTAGATCATCAAATCAGTGCCTTCTTGACTCTCTCCACACTCTGCCCTTTCAGGCAGATTGTTCAGTGCTACCAGTAAGGGAAAAAAAAAAATCAAAACTAACCAGGAGACATGTTCTGAGAAAGTTTGGTGAATCAAGCCATTAGACTACATCATAGCTTGTAGCTTTTAGCCCTAGCTGGAAAGTATTCTATTTGTTTAATTTTGTTCCAAATTAACAATATGGTCTCATTGAATATAAATTGACATTTCAAGACCACAAAAAAGCTGCCAGAACATTACATATAATCTCTATACAAAAGTGTTAATGTGAGCTCTTTGCACCTTTCTTTAATTTTCTCATCCTTGCCCCTTCACACACCACCCTTGCCTTTTCTGTACCTAAAACCTCTGACACTCACTGGTGGAACTCAAGACTCAGGAAGTGAAGTTCCCTTAACTAAATGTAATTAATAATCAATTTTATTAATGAATGAATTAATCATTCATTCATCTTTACTTCCTACCTAGGAATATCTGAGGCACAATAAAAAAGAAAAGCCAACAGATGCTTGCATTTTAAGTACAATCTATCAATTTAGTCAAATAATAATTATTTAAAAAACAGCTATCTCATTTACTAGTGAATGAAGGCAATATGTGGCCTCTGCCTTCAAGGAGTTTATGGCTTATGAATTGTGGAATTTAAAGTCAACTATATAGCCACCCTGCACTATATATTATAATTGGGTGACGTTAAAGAAGTCACTTTACTTATCCACATCTATAAATGTAATAATAGTAGTAGTAATTATAAAATAATAGAGGTATAGTACATACCTCTCAATGTTGTAAGGTTGTAGCAAAGGATAGATGAGCCTGCATATTTGAAAACGTGCAGCAGAGACACCTGC
This sequence comes from Daubentonia madagascariensis, assembly GCA_023783475.1. Classification (NCBI taxonomy): domain Eukaryota; kingdom Metazoa; phylum Chordata; class Mammalia; order Primates; family Daubentoniidae; genus Daubentonia; species Daubentonia madagascariensis. Next base: position 1,695,891 of record JAKFHU010002088.1, read on the forward strand.
CTTTACTCTAAACATCACATGCTCCTCACATTTCCCAGCAACACTTGCAATTAGGCAGGGCCATATGACTATTTCTTGCCAATGGTTTATCAGAAGTATTGAGTCACATCCAGACCAAACCATTTAAGAAGTGGAGTTTGACACCATAGCATTTTCATTTTGGTAAAAATAGAGGCTTTGTCCTGGATGGCAGAGCCATGAGATGGGAGCACCTAAATCAGTCACTGAATAGGTAGAAGATCCATAATAACATGTTCATGTGTGAGATATGCTAACCTCTCATTTGTTAAGCTACTAAGAATTTCAGTTTGTCACTTCAGTGTAAGTATAGCCTTTCGTGAAGAACAGAAATGGTCTGGACTAGTGAAACATTGTGAATACTTAATGAGTTTTTGCTGAAAAATAATTCCAAGAACACGACATTCTTCAAGACAGTCTGAAATTTGTTGCTATATTATGTAGTAAAAACTGCAATTGGAAACTTATCGGGGACAGAGGAGTTGTGATCGATGTTGGATAAGATTTCATGAGGTGGAATGGACATGAGAAAGTTATTTGTTCAGGTAAGAAAAATTACATTAGCAAAGGTTAAGATGGGCTCGGAGGATCACAGTAAGTTTTTGGTAGTGAGATCTGCATGCATTGAGCAGATAATGTGAGTTGTGGCACATTACAGAATCATGAGATAATGAACATGCTTGAAAACTGGGCAGAAATTTAAATTTAATTTAAAGGCCAATAGAAAGCCAGAAGAGATTACAAGCCAGTAATAAAAGTAGTGATTAAGGAAAATGCTGGGCTTTACTACTTGTAAAATATTAGTCAGTACAGTGGTTCTCAACTGTGGCTGTGCATTAGAATCACACAAAGGACTTTTAAATGATGCTGAGACCCCTCCCTTTGTTCCTGATTTAATTTATAAGTCTGGGCATCAGTGTGCTTTTATAGCTGATCAGGTGAATCTAATTAATCTGAATTGCAACAGGCAATCAGGTAATCTTGTCCTCTAGAAGGCTGGTTGTGAGGATAATACAGGAAACCCTTCTAGGTGTGATAATACCAAGACAATTCCGCTTATTTTTACTCAGGGGTTGAAATGGGAGTGATAATGGGGAAGTGACACTCTGGATCTTTTCTCTGCCATTTTTAATTCTCAAACATTGGAGAAAGGACAAACTGCACTGGGGGCACTTCTGTTCCTTCCTCCATTTTTGTTTTCAAAAAATCATACTCTGCAAATTCAAAGTTTTACAGTATGAGGTGAGAAGTAGGACCCTACAAATTTCTCTTTGTATTCTACCTCACTCACCAACCCCAAAATTTAAATTCTGGATTTAACCACCATATTAAACACTGGAAGTTCAAGTATGAATAATTTGTTTCAGTTACTTGTAAAAAAGTTATCCAAGTCTCTAAGTGGTTTGACCAGATTTTCTGCCTCCTATACTGTCATTTTTTTTAAACTCTGTAACATACTAAAAATTACCTGAAGAGGTCCAATCACATACACAAATTATAATGTGCCAGTATAGTGTTTTCAATCATTTATTATACAACTTCTTGTTGCTGACTCCCTTTCCTACACTCCCAACAGGCACCCAAACACATATCCCAGAATATCTGAGGCCGAGTGAACTTAAAAGAAAATGAACACTAGTCAGCTTTTTCAACACATACAGACTTCCGCGCAATGGAATATTTTCTCACCAGAGACTTTCATGATGGTGGTGATCAATTTCTTAAAAGGTTAACAAAACTCCCTTTGGCTTTTTAACAAAATTATTCCAGTCGTCAGAAGTTGTGCAAGCCAGAGACTCCAGTATGTTCAGCTTCGTAATTTTGCAGGAAATTTTTAAAAGAACTGAATACCTCTTACATAATGACATATATTTAGTTCACGCACTAATATGTTTGTGTGTTTATTGAAGAGAGATTTTTGTTTTGTTCTTTCTGTTTGCTGGCTTTGAAATACTCTCTGCCCCCACAGGAAGCCATTTCGATCTGAAGAAGCCACTCTCCAAAGAACACGGAACTGCTGCAATATTTATGAAATCTAAAACCTCTCCTCTTGATCTTTTTAATGAAGATCCCAGAGGAAGGTGTTGAGGCTAATAAAGAAGAAAGGGAGAAGGAAAAGCAACTTATAGAAGAGTCTAACAGTGTGCTCTCAGCAGACTGCCAAAATGTAAACAGAGTGGTGATCAATAACAGCCTCTGTTTCTAAATTAAAGTCTTAAAATGCATATTAATGAATGCTTTTTGAAAAACCATATTATACTGAGAACGGCACTTAGGCACAGGGAAGCTACTTTTATTTTAGATTCAGCTTCCCATTCAGCTGTGTTTCCTGACTAGAAAATACTTGCCTGGTTAGTGGGTAGAGTTGTATGGTTCATTTTTAAAGTAATCTAAAAAGATGATTTGAAAAAAAAAATACTCCAAACATAAACAGGTCAAAATGTGGCTCTTAACTCATCCCCAAAGGGTCTCTTAGAAAGATACACAGATGCTCAGTTTTATAAGGCCACCTGCCATACTGATGAAAAGGATGGGATCACTTTGAATAGCAAGGGAAAAAAGCCAACCTCCTGAAAACGAGCACAAAAAACTGAAAAGATGAGAATGCGGTGTCTCAATTCTAAGAAACAACTGTGCAACGTAAAGCAAATTCATGAGTCCAAGAAGAAACAAATTTAGAATTGGCCTAATTCAAATAGAATATTATACGGAGGTCAATAGCACAGTAAAACCCTATGTTTCTTTTATCAAGTAAATGGCTCAATGAATGTGACGAAACATAAATTAAAAGGCGAGAGATTTTTGAGAGATGAAGCTGGTGAGTTGGTAGGTCATGCAGGCTGTTGTCATGCAGGCTGGTGGCTTTCAGACTTTGTAAAGGCACTCAGTTACCTCCCTGCCCTCCACTTCCTCCATCCTTTTACCCAAAATAAAATGCTTTGTGGAACTAAAATATATAAAAGGATAAAAGTAGAACTACTCTGGTTAAGCAGGGAAGGACAGAGTTAAGAGTGAAGCAAGAAGGCAGGAATGGCTCAAATTCCCCCTCCAAGCCCTGCCATCACCACATGGACCCTGAGTCACTTCAGAGAACCTTTTGAATTCTACTTAAATGGACAATGGAAAGTATTTGAAAGCTTTAAACAAAAGATGAGCATGTCCAGATTATGATTTAGATGCCAAGCATCATTCTAACATAGGTGAAGAGGACGGATTGGAGCTTGTGAGTTTGAGGACAGGGAACAAATTGGACGACTTGCAGTTGTCTGGAAAAAGAACACTAGAACACTTAACTAGGAAAGAGCTCATCAAAATGGAGTGGAGATATATTTGGGAGCTGCCGAGAAGACTTGATGATGGATTAGACATGGGAAATTCAGTGATAATGAGGATTCAATAATATATCCTAAGTTAGTTCCAAGTACCATAACTGGGTAGGGGTATAGAGATTGTAGGGGGGACAAGTGGGTGTCCGGGGGGCGGATACATTGTTTTAGTTATCACAAGGTTTGGTGCTTGAGATGTGTAGCTGGCAATAAAATATATGAGTCTGGGTCTTGAAAGACAATTCTAGCCTGGAGATTTCTATTTAGGTTAACTAACATACAGATGGTAACTAAAATCATAGCAAAGCAATAGACAGGAAATGGTCTATTTAGACTTGAAATCGATGAGCCAAGAACACTTAAAGGATGGATATATGACAGATCCAGAGAAGACACAGTGTGAGAAATAAGAACAAGGAGACTGTCCTCTCAAAGAAACCACAGGTTACAATTGGTCCATGAGTGAATGCAAGGTTAAAAGGAACACATACTACCACCAATAGGGCAGGAGGAAAAAAGAACAATTGGATGATGGAAGAAGGTTTATAAATCAAGTGGTCTAACAAACAAAGTCTGGCAAATAGTTGGTATATAATCAATATTTCTTGAAAGAATAAATGAATAAATGACTTCCAGAATGAATGAATTAAATGAGTGAGCAGAATAGTGTTAATAGGTAGGATGCAATTAGAGAAATCTAACACATGCTTACAGTGATTATATTACTTTTATGTTCATCAAGCTACTTCAAATCCTTTTGGGAATTGGATGAGAAATTAAGTATTTAATCAATGAGGAATCCTTATAGCATTCAAATTTGCCACGAGTCTTGCCACATGTCCTCATACTGGCACTAGAAAGGGAAGAGACAGGAAAAGAAGGGAGTTGAGCTAACATTTACTCACTGAGAGCACTTTGCTTGCATTATTGCGTTTGATCTTCAAACAACCCCGTGAGGCAAGTATTATTATTTCATCATCTTACAAATGAGGAAACTGAAGTTCAGAGGGGTTAAGTGATTAGCCTGAGGTCTCACATCATTATTTATACAGTACTATTCTCAGCTATCAAAATCAGCTGCTATAAATACTATAAGAGAAGAAAATAGGTCTGTGAGTACAATTTAAAAACGATTCTGACTGGAGAAATTGAGTGGGAATAGAATATGTTTAGAAAAACAGCATGGGAGGCAGGAAATTCTTCGAACACTGCAGTATATAGAGGATGACAGTGTAGGTTTTGGAATCAGATTGTCTGTGTTCTATGACCTTGGGCAACTTGTTAATCCTCTTTATGCCCCAATGCCCTCATCTGACAAATGGGCATTAGAATTCTTCCTCCCTAATGCATGATATAATGTATGCAAAACATTTATCACACTGCCTGCCCCATAGTAAATTCTTAATTCATGTTAGATATCTTTATTCTTATTATCATTGGTATCATTACAATCACTTCCTTATCTTGTACTAGAATGAGATAAAAGAGGAAAATTATAACTGTGACAGTCTCTTTAAAAGTGTTTGGAGATCCTGTAGTTAAAAAGTACAAAAAACTATACTAACAAAACCTTGTCTCAGAGTATGTTCTAAGCGGAATGACTCCAGGGCTAGTCTCCTGGGTGAAAGATGTATGTTGGCTGCCAAAGGGGATGAGAGTCAGGCCAGATTTAGCCAAGATCTATGCCTGAAACCCATGAAAGAACAAAAATAATTTCCCTAGTTATGTTATAGAGATCGTGGAATGAAAACATCCTTGAGCTCTGTAGCTGAATGATAAGGTGACTTGATTTGGAACAGTGGATATTCATAATATATGACAGGCAGCCATGCTGACAGGATGATGCTGCTTCTAAAAGGTATATCCTGCTGTGGAATGAATCAGCCCTCTTGTAGTAGAAAATGTTTTTCTTCTGAGGTGAAAACTCCAAGGAAGAGAAGGCAATTCTATTTCTCTGGATGTTCTAGAGAATAACTCACCTTGAAAAAGTGACTTGAGCACTCCACTGCTCTAAAGTTAACCACTGAATTCTTTATTGTGACCCTGCTGCATAAGACTCACTTCCTTAACGCAGCTACTCATTTCTGGATGAATTCAGTCCCGAAACAGGGGTTTCAGTGCTGAAGATAACACTTGCCCCTCATGACATCGGTGGCACTGGTTAAATGAAATGAAGGGAGGATTTGATTCTAGAAACAAATCCACAAAGACACAGTGATATTCTGGAGGAAATCAGGAGGACGAAGTAAAGTTATTTATCAAGCACACAAGCTTGGCCTTTGAGTGCCAACGTTTGCAGAGACCATGTCCTGTAATGGAAACAAATTCCTTAAAGGGTACCTATGGGAGTCCAACAGCACATAAAAGTAAAATATAGCTGAGAGCTAGAAATGATGAAAAGATGACCTGTGGCCCCTGGGCATAGCTTCAGTCTAAGGAAACATTTTATTAGCGTGGGATAAAAAGAACAGCAAATGACTTTCCCTCCCTCATTTCTTTTCTCAATACCTCTGAGTGTAAATATCATCTATGGACAGTAAAGAGAAATACTACCCAAAAGCATAATTGATTGGAAGAATAAGATTGAATTATGTGCAAAAATGTAAAGGATGGATATAAATGCAATGTGGCCCTGGACAAAACTATGAGAGGAAATATTAATATCTTATTGTGCTGAAAAGCCTAGGCACTAGCCTCTGACTGTCTAGGACTGAATCTTAGCTCCATGATGCATTATTAATAGTGTGCCTCTTGGTGAGTCATTTAACTTCTATCAGGCTCATCTTTTTCACCTGTAAAATGAGAATTACATTGGTACCTATGTCACAGGGGCCAGATGAAGAAAAATGTTTTTCCCCCTTCCTTAACTGTGAGTTTGTCTAGGGCTCAGAGTATGCTTCATGTTTTCATCTTTATATCTCCAATTCCTAATAGTGGCTGACACATAGTAGTAGGTACTAACATATTTGTTGAATAAATAAATATGGAATAAATTATTTCTTTCATTTAACCACTGCATAACATAAGAGTATCCTGTGATATACCCAACTTTATGTAGCACTTAATGCCAAACAGAATCAAGGATAGTTTACATGATCTTTAGCCTGAATCTCTGAAAGATTATTAAATATGAAGCATAAAAATTGTAATCAAATCTTGGTAAGCCATAAAAAAGAGGGATAGGAAAGAACTGTTTATTAAAAATAGTTTAACATGGGAAAGTCTAATGGACATTCTAAAATCACATTGTTCCTTAGTGTTATTAGCTATATAAAATTAGGCTGTCAAATACTGCTTTATGAATAGTCAGTAAGGAAGAAAAAGAATCACAAGGGACAAATCACTGTCATTCACAGAAGACTACCTGGCAGACTAAGAATTAAGTTCACTCTTCAGGGCATGCTATCTTCAGCTGTTATAAATATGCTGGAATGACTCTGTCAGCAGGCTCAATAAAGAGACTGCCTTCACCAATATGGTGCTTGTAAGGAGCAGTCTGTTGCTCAGAGGGAAAGGGAACAAAGACATTTTGTTTCCAATTATTGTTACTTTGCCTTTTAGCTCAGATGAGCTTTTCATGACCAGTAAGACAGAAAGTATTCTCAACAGTAGAGTAACTAAACAAAATCCCTCTAATTAAATGCCACTTGGCTAAGGACAGAGGATACCCAGAGTCTAGTTTAGAGTAAGTTGTTTCTACATGGAGTCAGTAGCTTAGCATTTGGGGGTTAGAAAACACTTTTCCATTTGCAGACTACTCCACTGCCTCTCTCTGAGCCATATTTAAGGCCTCAGCTACCTATCAATTTTCTCAGGGGCTCACTGACTTATTAATCTTCATGATAGGTCATAAAATAAATAGAGTTCTTTGTTATGACTATGATCTTTTATAAGTGGTGCACAATACCAGTTTCCTGATCTATTTTTCTGCCTACTGTTCTAACCAAATACAACTTTACTCTCATACTTGACATCATTTGAGAATCTCAAATTTACATATTCAGCTTACAAGTTGCCAGATGTCAGAAATTGGTTATATAGACCATGTTCAGAAAAATCCCAAGATTTTCTTTGTCAAATCATGACAGTGGCATACCAGTGCAATTTGTAGTAGAGCTGATCTGTAGCTATCCTTTTTGTGCTCATTCTGAAATCACAGAACCTTCTGGAGCTCTGAAGTCTAAGCAACTCCAGGGACCAGGGCAGGAAATAAATGATGATACCTGGTCAAGTGATCCCCATGGACCACTGAACAAATGGAAGGAACATTATTGTACAAATCAGAACACAAAATATCAAAGATCATATTCTTACAGTCAATTTGTGGGCTGTATAACTATTGTTCTAGAATCTTCCATTGGGAACTACCAAGCTGTAACCACCTTGGGAGGTGTGAACCCATGGGCACCTCTGTGGAGTCATCAAGGGTCTTCAAATCCAAATGTAAAGAAAGAATTGTTGGTAGAATGAATAAACATCTCCTGTACCTTTTCCAAATGTATATTAACACTAATAAATACACCAATTTATTTAAAATACTTCCTGAAAGCATAATCTCTATTTTTACCATTAACTGATTCTAAAAGTCAAACTGATAGCAAGATGGGAAGGGACTGCAAAAAAATTTTAATATTCAAATGAGGTCCTCTCATTCAAAGACAGTAGAAGTACCTCCAAAGAGAAAATAGTAAACTTGATAGGCCTCAAAATGGGTATGAAAAAAGGAAAAATGTTTCAGCTACTCAATTTTCAGCCCAAAGAAGAAATCTGGAGTTACTGAAGTTTATTTTAGGTGCACTAAAAGCCACCTACCTTCATACAGTGCCAGTATTCTGCCATAAGATACATATTAATGTGGCTCTCTAATTAGCATTGTGATATTTTTCTCCTTATTCTTCCTTTATGTAATAGCTAGATCTAAACACTAAACTTGCCAGTCTTCTATCACTGCATGAGTTTTATGAGACATTCAGTAAGTCATTACTCTTGATTATTCATTCTTTTCACTTCCTCTGTCACCTTTTATCTGTAAAGATCTTAGTCATAGATGGGTGGATTATGCTGACATGTGGGATTTTTTAAAATATTTAACTTGTGATAGGTGAAATGGCCTACACTTTTTAATATCTGAATATATTCTCCAAGTCTGACTCAATTCCCCAAGTAGTACAGAAGGTGTAATCAAAACACTTCAGGTAGAAATGAATAATTTACATAGAAAAAACAGTTCTTGCTAATACCATCTAAAATGATTTATATTTTACTCACTTCTCAGTAAGACAGAATACTTTCCTCTACTAATGACCTTCACATTATGGCAGGGATCATAAGGAACCCAAAAGTGTAATTATTAACTAGGTTCTTTAAGAGCAGAAATTTAGTCCTTTTTTGTCACTTCATGTTGTGTTACTTACCACCGAGCATCGTAACAGGTATATTGTAAATGCTTGTTAGTTTTTGCATGAATAAATGAATGAATTATATCAGCAAATTAGTGACTCAATGAACTCACTTTGGCCTGAAGTAATTAGCTCAGTAATGAAAACAAGGTGTAGATTAGGATGGAGGAGAGGGAGCTTTAGAATCCTTACCTCTATCACCTTTTCCTCAAAATCATTTAAAACAAATACGCAATCTAAATTAAAAATGGTCTACTATCTTTCCAGGAAAACCTTGCTTCAAGATAACTCTCTTGGCTCATCCTTCCAAGAAGACTACACCCCAACCCCAAGCTTGTATCATAATGAAATTCTAGAATTGCAATTGAATCGGCAACTAAACCAAATGCATAATTTTTCATCGTTTCATTTTCCTGCCAAATATTTTTGTTAAAATTTCCAAAATTCTGTACAAGTCAACCACAGCATTACCTTTCTCAGTTACTCTGAATCATGAGAATATAAGTTTCACAAGGACAGCGATCTTTGTTCATTTTGTTCAATCATATATTCCAAGCACCCAGAACAGTGCCTGGTGTATAATGACACTAAATAAATATTTGTTGCATTTGCTAATGTTCCATCTACATCACTTGAATGCACCCATAGCCTTTGACGGTTTGTGCCATTGTATAATTCTCTGCCTACATTTATTCCTTGCTACCTGACTTGATACCTTATTTTCCAAATTATGTTTTCCTTACTCAAAAGCCATATTAAAAAACACTATAATGGATACAGTGGAGATATTTAGTCATTTATTGGATGTGTGTAAGTATGAAATAATCATACATACATTAGCAGTTATACTTTGTAAAGCACTTTTATATATATATCACCTTATTTAATCTTCATAACTATTTCATAAAGTAAGAAAGGTCTATTTTATCAGTATTCAGAAAGAGAAACTGAGGCTTAGAGAGGCTGACTTGCCCAAAGTAAACACAGCCCATAAAAGTTTGATCCTTTCCATACCTCTTCCCCTTGGAAATTTGCTTTCCATCTAGCACTTTAGGTCCAAATGCATTCCACAGATTTGTATACATAGAAGTTAAAAACAAATACTAAAAAGAGACAAGGATATGTCTCATGTTTGCTACCATAGATTGCTGTGTGATAGCTTTAATCACAAAACAGGTAAGTAAAATGAAAGACTGAAGAACAAGCCTCAACCTTTTAGAAACAAGCCCTCCAGTGGAACAAATCTACATGAAGTAAAAATTGGAAATCTGTGCAGAAGGTAGGGAAGTAGGTAATGGCACAGGTGGACGATCTTTCAAAGTGAAAGAGATAATTGTAAATCTGGGAGGAGGTCATCTCCTTCTCATGACATGTGACTCGTTGCAACCCTCTGTCTACTTTGGCTCTAGGTCAACCTGCCCCTGATGCAGGGAGGAGCAGGGTTTTTTATTACTAATCTTTTGACACAGTTCACACCCTTGAAAATGTCGTATTTGCGGTATAGTCAACTACTGTGCCTGGGAGATTGCAGTTTTACTAGTCCTTAGGTGTGGATCAACGAGTTCATAACTTTGAGGCGCCGTACTATCTGGCCATATTCAATTTGTGAGTGTTCTACCCTTTGATGGCAGTGGATTAATTTAAAATTTCAAAAGCGACCCCTACTTTCATGGGCCATTCCAAGATCCTGATGATTTTCCTAATATCTGCCGAGTAGTTTATAAATTTACAAACTGCTACATTTATTTATTCCATCTATTCCTTCATTACATTTTCCCTTATATCTGGAGTATTGGAGTGGTGCTGACACTTTTTAGAAAGGACTAATGGTGTGTGATATATTTGTGTAGTTTATAGTCATTTCCTTGTATAGTTAAATTGTTGCTAACAAGATTGCCAGCTAGTATGTATGAGAGATGGGACTCAAATTGAGCTTTGTCTGACTCTAATGCTAATGAATTTAGCACTACATTATATTGCCCTTCATATGCTGGGTGATTTGCCAATAGGCATTGGATTCCTTAATATAAATGCAAAAAAGGAGAGTCTCAGCCACTTGACAACATTTGACACCAGATCCCATTTCTTTAACATGGCCCCAACAACACTTGTCTAGAGTTACTGCTAATTAATCCCCCTTATACAGACCAAAATATGCTACATTTCCCTATATTCTACCTATATCTTCTTGTATATATTATTTCTTTGGCCTGAAATGGTCTGACCCAATAATATTTCTACAGGTTCTAATTAAGTTCTTGTTGGCTTAACATGAGGTGCTGACATTGAGAAATATAAAATTCATAATATACCAATATTATAAATATATTAATGACAATTGTTTAAAGATAGTTCTCAAATTAAACAGTATTTTAGAATTCTCATAGTACATGGAAACTTGTAATGCCCTGAAATCTTACAGTTAAAAAAGAAACTTTTCTCCTAAATTGGACAATTCCAAAATTTTACCTGACAACACCAAAAATGGGTTATGAAGATGAAAGAAATTTTTGAAGTTATCAATAATCAAATATAATTGTTTTATCAACAGAAGTAAAGACAAGACTTAATCCTGTTTCACTTCTCTCTGTAGAAAATGATTATCAGAAAATTGTCAAAGATCATACAGCAAAAATGTAGGTTAAAAGATATTACAGAAGTGTGTCAAGCATTTAGTTAATAAAAAATAGTGTGCTTTTTTTAGATTTCGTGATTTTTGCAGTATTTGCCACCTTTTCAAAATTTGCACTTTGCTGTGATTTTTTTCATTCTACACAAATATTTGCTTTGTTTTGATAATTTTATATTTTTTTAAAAGAAGATCCCCACATTTTATAAGCTTTAGGCTCTACAAAACTTGAATTGGGCTTTGTTAGAGGATTTTAAGAAAACATATTAATGATGTATCCTACAAAGCTGAGTTTAGATGCTCTCAGGACAGCACAAGGGGCCTCCCTGGCAACATAGAGAGGATGAAACTCACTTGGAGCTAAAGGAATATTAATGGACTCCTGCTCTGCTTCAGACTCAGCAAAGGAAGCCCTGGGGAGTCAGGAACGCGACATTCTATGATGTTTCATGAATTTGCTTTCCTAGGCAATCACAAACAATACAAACAGAATTCTTCAGAAAGTTACTCTCAACAAAGAAGTTATTTCACACCTTCATTCTCTTCATACCCTGTTATCCTTCAGTGACTCCACTTCACTTTCATACCCTGTTATCCATCAGTGACTCCACTTTACTCTCAGTAAATGAACACACTTTCAAATTCATGTTTAAAAAAGGGAAAGCTTGGGAAGGGGAGGCAAGATGGCTGAATAGAGACCATGTTCACCAGATCATCTCAGAAAGAAGGAAAAGTTTTAGATGAAAAAAACATAGCCCAGGTATAATCCTGAGGGAGAGTGCAAGAACCTACCAGAGATTCCATGGTAAGAAGTTGCAGAGCAGAACACGAAGGAGTAAGATTTCCACAGAGATCAACCCCAAGGAATTTGGAGCCCCATGGAAAGGGGCTTGGCTGACTTTTATACACAAATGGTACCTACTGTCTTAGAGATTAAAGTGGGTGTCCCAATATAACTCATACTATTAAGAAGACCACAAGGCTAGGGAAAGAGAAAGGATTTCAAAGACCTTCATCTCCTCTTGTCTAAAAGACAGAAGGAATCCACCCATGAACATAGTACACCACCAGTACAACCTACAAATAACTAGCAATTGAGAAAACCAACACACTAAGGATATCTATAACCAAGGTACCAATCCAGAACCTAGACATCCATCAAAGTACCTGCAAGCAAAGCCAAAGGTCCTTACCCAACATATGCTACAGGCACACCCTTAACAGGGATAGGGGGAAAAGTCCCATATAAACAAAAGAAAATCTAGAAACAAGAAGCAACAGCTTCTCAAGATGAGAAGGAATCAGCTCAAGAACTCCAGAAGAATGAAAAATCAAAGCAAAAGGACACTCTGCCCCAAAAGATCACACCAGCTCCCTAGCAATGGTTCCCAACCAACATGAAAATTTTGAAAAAACAGATAAAGTATTTCAAATATGGATTACAAGGAATCTCAATGAGATCCAGAGAAAATGGTAAAACTAAAAAAATCCAGAAAAATAATTCAGGAAATGAATAAAAGTTTACTAAAAAGATAGATATATTAAAAAATAGAACTTTTGGAAATGAAATATCAATTACACAGAAATACAAAACACAGTGGAAAGTTTTCAGAACAGACTGGACCAAACAGAAGAAAGAATGTCAGAGCTTGAAGACAACTCTTTCAAATTAACCTAGTAAATCCAAAATAAAGAACAATCAAGAGGGATGAACAAAGTCTATGAAAAATAAAGGATTATATAAAACAGACAAATATAAGAATAATAGGCATCTGTGAGGATGAGGGGAAAAAAACAAAAAGGCCTAGAAAACCTATTTGAGGGAATAATTGAGGAAAACTTCACTGTACTTGCTAGAGATTTAGACATCCAGATACAAGAAGCTCAACAAACACCTGGGAAATTCAAAAAGGGTATAACCAAGGTTTATAGTCTTCAGACTGGCCAAAGTCAGCATGAAAGAGGAAATCCTACAAGCTGTGAAGTGAAGACATCAAGCACCTTACAAAGAAAAACCCATCAGACTAACAGCAGACTTCTCATCAGAAACCTCACAAGCCAGAAAGGAATGGGGTCCTATCTTTAGTCTCCTTAAACAGAAAAACTGCCAGACAAGAATTTAGTATCCTGAAAAACTAAGTTTCTAAATGAAGGAGAAATAGTCTTTCCCAGACAAATAAACACTAAGAGAATTTGTGATCAGTACAGCTGCCCTAAAAGAAATGCTTAAAAGTGTTCTATACATAGAAAAGAACAATTGATATCCACCAGTGTAAAAACACCCAAAAGTTAAAACTCACAGCTCTATAAAACAGTAACACAAGGGACAGAATAAAGCACCCAGGTAACAATCAAAATGATGACCAGAGCAATATCTCATATCAATACTAACATTGAATGTAAATGGTCTTAATGCCCTTCTTAAAAGATGTAGATTGGCTGAATGGAAACAAAACACAATCCAAATATATGCTGTCTACAAGAAACCTATTTAACTCACAAAGATTCTCGTAAAGTGATGGAAAAAAAATGTTCCATGCAAATGGAAAGCAAAAGCGAGCAGGAGTAGCTATTCCCATATCAGATAAAATAGACTTTAAATCAGAAATGCTTAAAAAAAAGACAAAGATGGTCATTATATAATGATAAAGAGATTGATTCAACAAGATGATATAACTATCCTAAATATATATACCCCTAACACAGGAGCTTTCAGATTCATAAAACAAATTCTAGTAGATCTAAGGAAAGAAATAAACAGCAACATCATAATGAGCTGGGAACTTCAACCTTTCACTGACAGATAATCAAGGCAGAAGATCAACAAAGAAACACTTGACTTAAATGGGACTCTGGAAGAAATGGACCTAACAGACATTTACAGAATATTCTCCCCCAAAACTGCAGAATATACATTCTTCTGATCAGCACATCGGACATTTTCCAAGATAGATCATATGCTATCCAACAAAACAAGTCTCAGCAAAGTCAGAAAAATCAAAATCATTCCAAGTATCTTCTCAGATCACAGTGGAATAAAACTAGAAATCAACTCCAAGAAGAACTCTCAAGTCTACACAAAGTCATGGAAATTAAACAACCTGCTGCTGAACAATCCTTGGGTCAATGACGAGATTAAGATGGAAATCAAAAGATTTTTGGAACAATCATCACACAAGCATCCAAAATCTGTGGAATACATCAAAAGCAGTGATAAGAAGGAAGTTCATAGCCTTAAATGCTTACATCAAAAAGACAGAAGATCACAAATTAACAACCTAATGTCACACCTCATGGAACTAGAAAAAGGAGAACAAACCAAACCCAAAGCTAGCAGAAGAAAAGAAATAAAGCTCAGATCAGAACTAAATGAAATGGAAACCACAAAAACAATATAAAGGGTCAATGAAATGAAAAGTTGGTACTTTGAAAAGATAAACAAAACTGAAAGACCTCTAGCTAGATTAACCAGAAATAGAAGACAAAGGATCAAATAAGCTCAATCAGAATGAAAAAGAAGACATTACAATTGAAATCACAGAAATACTAAATATCATCCATGACTACTATGAAAACCTCTGCAGACACAAACTAGAAAACTTACAGGAAATGTATAAACTTTTGGAAAAACATGACTTTCAAAGCTTGAACAAGGAAGAAATAGAAATCCTGAACAGAAAAATAATGAAACAGTAATAAAAACTCTCCCAACAAAAAAAAAAAAGCCCCAGACCAGATGTATTCACAGCCAAATTCTACCAAACCTACAAAGCACTGGCACCTGTTCTACTGAAACTGTTCCATAATATTAAGAAGGAAGGAATCCTCCCTGACTAATTCTATGAAGCCAGTATCACCCTGATACCAAAGTCAGGAAAGGACACAACAACAAAAAGAAAACTACAGACCAATATCCTCTATGAACATAGATGCAAAAATCCTCAAAAAATACTAGCAAACTGCATTCAATAGCACGTCAAAAAAGATAATCAACCATGATCAAGTGGGGTTCATCACAGGTATGCAAGGGTGTTTCAATATACACAAATCAATAAATGTGATTCACTGCATAAACAGAATTCAAAACAAAGACCATATTATCATCTCAATAGATGCAGAAAAAACATTCGATAAAATCTAGCACCGCTTCATGATAAAAACCCTCAACAAACTAGGCATAGAAGGAACATACCTGAAAATAATAAAAGCCATATATGACAAACACACAGGCAACATCATACTGAATGGGGAAAAGCTGAAAGCATTCCCCCTAAGAACCAGAATAAGACAAGACTGCCCACTGTCACCATTTCTCTTCAACATAATACTGGCAGTCCTAGTCAGAGCAGTCAAGCAAGAGAAAGAAATAAAGGGCATCCAAACTGGTAAAGAAGAGGTCAAACTATCGCTGCTTGCCAATGATCTGATCTTATACCCAGAAAACCCTAAAAACTCCACCAAAAGACTCCTAGAATTGATAAATATACTCAGTAAAGTTTCAGGCTACAAAATTAATGTACACAAATCAACATCATTTCTACATACTAATAACAGTCAAGCTGAGAGTCGAATCAAGAACTCAATACCATTTACAGTAGCTACAAGGAAAATATTAATAAAATACCTAGGAATGTACTTAATGAAGGAGGTGAAAGATCTCTACAAGAAGAACTACAAAACACTGATTAAAGAAATCAGAGATGACACAAACAAATGGAAAAACATCCCATGCTCATGGATTGGAAGAATCAATATTGTTAAAACGTCCATAATGCCCAAAGTAATTTACAGATTCAATACAATTCCCATCAAAATTCCAAGATCATTTCTCAAGTATCTAGAAAAAATAATCCTAAACTTCATATGGAACAAAAATAGACCCCAAATAACCAAAGCAATTCTAAGCAAAAAGAAAAAATCTTTTGGCATTACATTATCTGACTTCAAATTATACTACAAGGGTATAGTAACCAAAATAGCATGGTACTTACTGGTATAAAGGTGGACACATAGACCAGAACAGAATAGAGAACCCAGAAAGTCATATAGGTACAACCAACTGATTTTTGAAAAGCAGACAAAAACATACATTGGCAAAAGAATGCCTTATTTAATAAATGGTGCTGGGAAAACTAGGTAACAACATGTAGAAGAATGAAACTGGATCCCTATCTCTCACCATATGCAAAAATTAACTCAAGACAAACTAAAGACTTAATTGTAAGACCTGAAACCATAAAAATTCTAGAAGAAAATGTAGGGAAAACTCTTCAAGACATCAGCCTAGGCAAAGAATTTATGAGTAAGACCCCAAAAGGAAATATCGCAACAACAAAAATAAGTAATTGGGACTTAATTAAACTAAAAAGTTTCTGCACAGGAAAGGAAATAATCAACAGAGTAAACAGACAACCTACAGAATGGGATAAAATATTTTCAAACTATATATCCAACAAAGGGTTAATATCCGGAATCTACAAAGAACTCAAACAAATCATCAAGAAAAAAAAAAACTCCATCAAAAAGTTGGCAAAAGACATGAACAGACTCTTCATAAATGAAGATAGACAAATGGCTAACAAACATGTGAAAAAATGCACCTCACTAATTATCAGAGAAATGCAAATTAAAACCACAATGAGATATGACCTTACCCTGTCAGAATGGCCATTATTAAAAAATCAGAAAACAATAGATGTTGGCATGGTTGCTATGAAAATGGAATGTGTATACACTTTTGTTGGGAATGTAAACTAGTACAGCTGCTATGGAAAACGGTATGGAAATTCCTCAAAAAACTAAAAGTAAACCTACCATTCGATCCAGCAATACCCCTACTGGGTATCTAACCAAAGGAAAAAAAGTCATATTGTAAAAAAGACACTTGTACCTGAATGTTTATTGCAGCACAATTCACAATTTCAAAGATATGAAATCAACCTAAGTGCCCACCAACTGATTAGTAGATAAAAAAATGTGCTATACACATTCACACACACACACACACACACACAATGAAGTACTATTCAGCCATAAAAAGGGATGAAATCATGTCTTTTGCAGCAACTTGGATGGAACTGGAGATCATTATCCTAAGTGAAGTATCTCAGGAATGGAAAAACAGATACCACATGTTCTCACTTATATGTGGGAGCTAAACAAAAGATATATATGGTCATTAAAGAGCAGTAATGGACACTGGAAACCAAGAAGGGGAAGGATAGGAGGGGGTGAGGGATAAAAATCTCCCTATCGAGTACAACGTACACTATTCTGGTGACAGGTACACTGAAAGCCCTGACTTCATGATACAATTTATCCACATAACAAAAACACTTGTACCCCCTAAATTTTTTTAAATAAAAAATATATAGTTATATTTTCTATAATACTTAAAACTCTTTAACTTATATATATATGTTAGCTATGCATTATGTTGTATACATGAAATGTTTTATAATTGTTAGTCAGATATTAATAAAATAGTCCCCAATTTTAATAACTAAAATTTAAGTACAACATATAGAAAACCCTTCACAGTCAACATTATTTGGGTAGTCTCAAATCTTCTAAGCCCTTGATATTGGGGCAGGAGTGGAGCATCGGAGTAGTATGTCATAATGCCACTGCTCAAAGTTTGAAGTCTAAGATAGAATAAAACCATGCATAGAAAATGACTCTAAAGTACTTTAGGTTTCCTCTGGCTTCTGACAACTGGTGGAAGGATATCAGATCCAGATGATCTTGAAAGTAAAAAGTGACATGTGTAAGAGCAGTTGAATAAAGAAATGGTTCATTAAAAAGCTGATATTAGAGACTTTCATGATATATGGAATTTGGATATGGAGAATGTCCTCAAAAACACTGTGGGCTGACATTTACTGCTATGGAGGCAGGCTGCTTGCCATGAGGCTCTTAAATAGTCTGACAAGCATGGCATGTGCTATAGTCTCACACCCAGAATGAGCAGGGGCATGGTTTTCTCTAGGCCATCACCCTGTGGTCTAATTTATTTGCTTATGGAGGAAAAATGGGTTTGAATGGCTCTCCCTTAGATCCAGCTTTCCCTAAAAGGAGACACTTAGGAGAGAGGTTGGATGTACAAAAAATGCTCTCTGAATGTGATATTCATGAGTCGGAATATGAGGAACTTCTGTTATCATAAAACACAAACAATTCCAGTATGGTGTTTCCACCAGTACCCTACCCCTCACCACTCCACTATCTCCACTTACCTAGTGTCAGAAGGAAGAGCATGTTCCCCACATAACTCCAATCCATGTCACTTCACAGAAGCAAAAAGACCCTCAGACCACAAAAATAAAGACCATCACAAAGAGGCTCTGGATGCAAAGATGCATTCCTTAGAACAGGAAAGGTACAGTGATATCCAAAGACAAGCAGAAAAGATCTAGTCAGAGGATTTGGTGATGAGCAAAGGTTTCACCAAGGTAGGTAGGCGTAGCGTGGCCAAGGGAGATAGCCTGTGTTCAGTTCTAGGAAATCAAAGAGCGGGCAATTTGTGGGGCTACAGGAAGGGAGAAGGGTAGCATCAAGGAGGTCTGAGAGCAGATGTCTGGGGCACTCCTGTGTACTGGGGTTCTGACGTGAAACTCCAGGTCCCTAGACTGGCAAGAACAACGCAAGATGCTAGTCTCAGAGGAACTGTCAATGAAAATTCAAAGTAGAGATGAAAGTACAGGGAAATGAGGCTAACATTCATTCTCAGAAATTGGGGTCCAAAATAAAAGATAGAATTAGAAGGAATTTGAATTAGAAGAAATAGTAAAATTAGGAACCAGATCGAAGTAGGAAGCTGATCAGAGGCTATCAACAACAAAGCAGACTTGAGACATACATACTTTCTCTGCTACTGGGCTGGGGCTTTTGAAAATTCCCTTCAGATAAAGAATGTCAAACTTAAGGCAGGCAGGCCAAAACTTGCAGTATCCAAGCTCCAAGGACTGAAGTGATGAAAATGGTAGGCATATGAAAAGCTCTTGTTTCACTGCAGTAGATGATAACATTCTACAAGCCTAAAGAGCAGTACAGAAATTGCTTGACCAGATTTAGGCTTTAAAGCATACCAAGGAGGGCAGGGAACCAGAACATAATCCCAGTTGTTTCTGTCTATTCCCAGAATATTGTCGTCTTTGTATCCAGCAGCAACTAGAACACATGCTAGCAGGTACATAATAGTCTTCATTAAATACTGGTGAATGAATGAATGCACAAACCTACAAGCATAGGTGGGGCTGCTATTCCCCATGAATGCCCATTTTGTCCATAGGCATGCCAGTGTTGCAGAGAAAACTCTTGGTAGGAAGACGATGATATCTGCAGTAATACCCTCCTCCAAAAATCTAACCAGGAAAGTAAGCTAACCTGAGACTTGGAGATCCCCAATTTTCAGGTAAAATTATATTTCAGGTATCCCAAAATTATTCTTCACGTCTGTCACAATTCCTTCTTTACCTTAAGTAGCTCCTGCTACTCATTCCAACACAAAAAGAGCTACTAAAAATATCACATACATATTTTTTTATTCCCCTTTCCTGATTTACACAGGTCAAGATCAAGCTTTCTAAGTCCAGTTTGAACTTCCTCCTTAAGTTGCCAAGTGACAATATGCATACAAGCAGCATGTATTTTATAACTGGATGACCAAATAACTGTCAGTAAAGACTTTGATAATCTATACATATATTCATTAATTCAAATGGCACATTACTGGTTAAAATATTTTCTGTTGCAATTCCTCAAGAAATTCTCATTCCCAAAGTCATCTGTCCACATCAACACCTACAAATACCTTTTTCTTAATAATATTATTGTCTTATACTTCTCACTAGCATTAGGTTAAATGGACCTATATCCCGGATAACCTCTCATCTTAATTTTCTCCCCTATTGGAACAAACCTCAAATTCAATTTTCTTTCCCAGACTCGGCCTTTCTTGCCAACTCTTGGCTTCTTAGGGCTACTTTGCCCCTCTCTATAATTTACTAGCAGCTCCAATGACAGGCATGGGTCAATGGTGACAACCTTCCAGGAGTCATGGTATTTCTGGAAGTTACAAAATTTTCTCAACATCATATTTAAATATAGCATGGATAGCATAATAATTATTTCATTCATTCACTAATTTACTCACTCAGTTACTATTGGATAAGTGGTTACCTGGTGCTTTAGGTGTTTAGGGGTGGTTTGAAGTTCAACACTATATCACATCAGCTAGTCTCCGAAGGAACACATTCCTATCATGAGATCAACTATTTTCTATCATTTGTCAGACTGCTGCCAAAGTGGCAAAAACCACTCTGTGTTTTTGACAAAGCTCTTTCACTGCATCATGAACTCACATGAAAATGATCAATGATTAAAGTCACTGAAAATACTCTTCAACCTTTTGGAAGTTAATGAAAACAATCTGTAATTTAAAAACAGGGCAATTTAAAAAATATTTTCTGAGTCTCTTCATTAAAACACCATTAATCAGATTCATAAAAAAATTGTAAACTTTTTATCTGGGGTGCAAATTTTGGTCGTTATGGTTTAAGAACTACAACCACACGAGACAACGTCCCAGGCACTAATATGATACAAGCGGGGTATCAACGAAACATTCGACTTAGTAAAAAGTAAGACACAATCTCTAAGCTGCTTTTCATTCAAATGTTCAAGACTTTTTTCTTGAGCCTTAACATAGCAACTCTGCTTAACAATATCCAGGCAGGATATTACTAGCTACTTAAAAAAATTAACATTAAATAAATGAACTGAATTGGATTCTTTGACTTAAAAGTGCTTATACTACTAATCTTTCTTTTTCAGCAGTAGCTGGAAAAAGGCAGGGACAACACCATGCTTCAGTTCAGCTTTATTTTTCAGCCTGACTGGTTCCAGATGCTAGGATTACTCTGGAAATGTAATTAGTTTCAATTAACTAACATCTGTCCAAACATAAATATTATATTTGGGATTCAGGTAAAGGAAAGCACATTCCTACAGAGCAAGCTTGCTTATTAAACAATGAAGGTTAAGAAATCCTGTTTAGATCATTGAGGAAAAACTAGATTATTGTAAATGACTTTTAAAATATATTCTCTGAGATTTTCTCTGTCTTTAGGTTTCTGGGATAATCTCCAATATAATTATGTTAGTCAAAAATCTGAATACATAATATCAAGACAAATCCTATTCCAACAAATACCAGTTCAGCTGAAATCTCTGCATGTCTCAACTGCAGCCAAGAGTTCATCTAGTCCAAGGAAAAATTTAAATCTAGTTTCAATGTGACAAAAGAAGAGTCCCCTTGGAATTGGCTGTAATAAGATTTGAGTGGCTCTTCAATGCGATGAAATATACAAGCGAAGAGTTTGGCCTCATGATAATTATGAGTGATTCTTTATGTAGGAGCCAATATAACATCATAGATGATAAATCCATAATTTGATGTGCCACAGGTAGAGATCACACTAAACACGGTCAGACTTAGTGGGAATAAAAATTTCACTTTATTAAAGAGAGCTATTTCTTCACATGTACTTATGAAGCCATTAGCAGGATACACACTGTTATTTAAATTTGAGACTTTTGTGAATGCAGAACTGCCAATGGGCTGAACACTGTCAACATAGACAACAGAATTCAATCTGTAACTATAAGATGGTAAATAATTCATGTCCTGTAAAACCTAAGTGGGAAAACATTTGGTTTCTTGCTCATTTTCATGTTTATAATATTTAGATAAAATTACCTTTAATCATCATCCATACTAAAAAAAAAATCAAATCAAAAAGCATGTTAAACCCTAGGGGGTTAAAAATTTGATGCTACTCAAGCCTCAAGCCTCTACAAAAATGTAGGTTTGCAAAGCACTTTGGCTCTCTACTGCCCTCCTATATCATAGAAAGAGCTAGACCAACTGCCGATATCACATTTGACTTCCTAAAAGCAGCTTTTTCACATTAACTATTCTATGTCAATGAGATTGTCAATGGTGACAAATTTCAATCTAGACAGCCCATTAGCATCATGGCCATATTCCTCAGAGCACAGTTCAGTTATGCGAATCATACACATAGAATAAACAACACATAAAACTAAGGAACATGTACTATAGTGATAAGATACAGTTTTAAATTATTAAAAAACAACTTCAAATTTACTTCTTCCATTTACACTTATGCATACTAAATCTTCTCATTTAGGAACAAAACCAAGATATACACACATACCAACACCACATATCCTTAATACTATTTAATCTCTAATTCAGGGCCAAAATTCTTGATGGAATAATCTACACCAACTCTCCATTTTCTCATCATTCATTCATCCTCAAATCACGCTCCAGTTTCATCACTTCACTGAAAAACAAGTATTTTTCAATGATTTCTTACATTATCTTTATGTTGAGTTGAACACAATGAGCCTTCCACCCTTTTGAAAATATTCTGCTACCTTGGTTTTTAACCTACCAGACTCTTGCTTCTCTTCCCAGTGCCCTGCTCACTGCTGCCCTGTCTCCTTTGCTGGCTCCCCCTCGTCTGTGCTGTCGTTAAATGTTGGTGTTGCCTTGGGTCTCCCTTTAACCCTCCCGTGTTTCCATGCTGGGTGGTCTCCGTGGCCAGTCTCATTTGTGACTTCAACCACCAACTCTATGCTGACAACTCACAAATCTGTATCTTCATTCCATATCTCCTTCCCAAGCTCCAAACCCGAATTTCTGACTGTCTGCTACTTAACCCGGCATGGTTGTTCTCTGTGTCCAAAATTAGCCTCTCCAACTTTCCTCTTTATGAATTAGCTCCTCCTACTGAACTCTCAGTGTAAACATTTCTCATCAACGTCCACATACTCTCCCAAACCAGAAACATCAATATCATCCCAATTTCCTCTTCTTCCTGACCACTGGCGCTTTAGGTCAGGCCCTCATCTTCTGTCATTCGGGTAAGCATGACAGCCTCGTAACAGCCTCCTCGCTTTGAGACATGACCTCCTCTCCTTCAACCCCAGGCCTTAACAATTCATCTTTCATAGTCTAAATGCTAAACTGATCGTGTCATTTTCTTAATTAAAAGTTATAAATGTCAATTAAATGTTTTTAGGGTAAAAGTAATTTTTTTTTTTTTTTTTTACTTAGGGAATAAGGACTTTTTTTTTTTATTAAGTCCATATCAACTTTTTTGCTTGGAGTTATATACCACCAAGCTCTGGTGTACTAGATGTTTTGTTGTCAACTTGGTTGTACTGAGAATTATGTTTCCTAGCATCCTCTTTTCTATAGAGTTCTAGGTTAAAATTGACCAAAAGTGAGATCACGAGAGATTTGTGAAGTAGAAGTGACGCAATCACCAGTACATTCTGAAGGTCATCGAATGGTTAGAGGCAGTAAGAGACAGATGCAGAGGTGATGGAAATTTCCAGCTTGGTCTCTTTCCATTCCACTTCCTGTTGTCATTCCTGATTGCCAACCCTGCTGAATGACAGAGGCCTAGGGCTGCACAGCAGACACTCTGCTGCAAATTCATACAGGTGGTGGCCACACAAACTAATAAGTGTCCATAGACTTTTATACCAGCCCTTCTTTTCAACTGTACTCCAGAAACTTTTGCTACCTCCTGGTTTTTCTTGCCGGTTCCATACCAGGGCTGGTTAGTGATGTTTTTATGATTCTTTAACTCTCCTTTTTGAACCTTCACTTCCCCACTTCTCCTTCAATTGTGTAAGGTCTAATTATTATAATAAATTCCTTATTCCACAATACTTCCCAACTGAACCCTTATTGATGCATCTGATTCACAACCTTCACGTACCTTACTGATGTACTTGAGTCCTCTGACAAGCTCTGCTCTTAAGTGCTTATGTCCATACTCTTCCCTTAGCCCACTCTCTATATGCCATTGCTAGTTCTCTTCTCTCCAAGTCTCCCTGACTAATCTCCATCAGTCTCAGGCTCCACACTATTATTTCCTGTCAGAGGATTTTCCCACTAGGTACTACTTTCCTTCTTCTGACATTATACAAATGACCATAACATATCATGATTACTAATTTGTCTCCTGTAACCTTCCCTAGATTGTGAGATCCCTACAGGCAGGTACAATGCTTATGTCTATATATTCAAAACCTAGCACAGAACTTAAATGAGATCTAAAATAGTAGCCAGATAAGAAAACTCCAGTCAGTCAAATTACCTGGCATCCAGATATATGGCACAATGCTCTTCTTCTTTATTTTCAAAGATTTTGACCTCAAAAGACTTCACACCAATTGAGATCGGACCTCTGATAGCAAGCAGAGATATTTTGCAGAGTTCAAAACTCAAGTTTAATGCCCAAAAGGACTGTTCCCACTTCCATCTCATTTTACAATATGCTTAAAACTTTCCACGTCTACCTCGTCCTCCGCAGCACTGGTTTTAAATTGGGTTTCTAAAATCCCAAGGTTTCACCAATACCTGTCTCTCAAATCTGGCTTTTCAAGTGATGGGCAGCCGGACTTGTGTTCAGTTACATACATCAGCTCAGACATTGCTATGTCCAAGAAGCCTTTTCTGAGACCCCAGGGCAGTAGGTTTTCTTTCTCTCCACTCTTGTTATTAACCAAAATACATCCATTTTGTAACACAGCATTGCATTGACATTAATTTTTCAACCGACTATTCTACATTCAACTGTGAGTGTTGCAAAAGATGTATATTCATTATCTTTGTGCCTCCAGTGCTTAGTGTAAGCACTGACAGTGTTCTATAAATCATTATTGAATGAAACCCTCCCACATATAAAGATAATTAATCAACAAATTTTAGATCAAAGAAAAAAAGAGAGGAGAAAGGGAAATAGAAGGTGACTTTGTTTATTTAGTTCCCAGAATGTGCTAGCCTATTTTCATACATTTCCTATTTGAGCATCACAGGAACTATATGACACTGATACTAATATTCCCATTTTACAGTTAGGAAATTTTGGCTCATAGAAGTTGGGTAAATCACATGTCATCTGGGAAAGAAGTGAAAAGGATTAGATTCCAGGGTTGCCTAATTTCAAAGTCTTCATGCCTTAACACATGTAAATAATACATGTCAATATGTATTAAAAATGTGACACCAAATAAATTTAGCCAAGAAAATGAACTTGATCTACAAAAGTGCCCCATAGTACTTCAGTCTGTCTGGTTTTTCCAAATTTTCCTAGCAATCAAGATTTAAAATAAAACATGCCTTTAAAAGAACAGCAGTCTATTTCTGAGTATATGCCACCAACTCAGTCAATTTAATAAACATCTATTTAGCACCAACTAAATGCAAGTTATTGCATCTAGCCTTAGGGAAGATATAAAATTAAAAAGGCATGGTCTTCACCCTTCAGGAGCTCATAATCTAAAATCGTATGTTAGCAACTGTGAATGGAGGCAGATGGTGATAAGTGCAGTAACAGAGGCACTTACAACGTGCTAAGGAAGCATAAAGCAGGGAGAGATTAATTCCAACTCTGGAGTAATAAAACACCTTGGTAAATGTATCTTTCACTGTGCACCAAGAAAGTTTTTACGACCTAAGCCAAAGGATGCATTTCTTTGTAAAATACCAGAGCTTATTCAAGAAACTAATAGATATGGCTTATGTTAGCAAGAATAGAATTTAACTACAATGGACACAGCCCTACCTATGTGTGTTTTCCACAGCAATTCGAGAAAACCCATAGGTCTATTTATTTAAGGGGCACTCGGTCTATTTAGAAGAGACTGTACATGGTTCTGTCTACAAATCCATGTCCATTCATAGTGTTTATTTTCAGTTCACTTGTACATTTAAAATGAGACTCTGAATAGTCAGTCTTGCAGTAGGAAATGCAGAAGATTTCAAAGGATGCAGCTTAGGCCTAACCAACAAAGGATGAAGGCAAATTGTTTTTTTTACTTTTAAAATTTTAACAAGAAGCAACTACAGCATCTTAGCTTGTTGAAACCTTTATTCAAAGTACTTAAACAACTCTGAATGAGGCCAACAATGTTAAATGATTTCCTCTACGTGCCAAGGAGATTTATTGGGTGCTGGCATCACTGTACCAGCTTAAATTGGTTAGACTAGAAATAATAGTGAAAGCACAGAAAATTCATACAATTCCATTACTAAAGGATGAACTTACAAAATTTTCCATGCTGTTTAGAAGTTGATTGTATGCTGTATCCACAAAGGAAAACAGATCGTTCACACTAATAATATTTTAAAATAAAGAAGCCCTTGCTTAATGTAAAAATGCATCATATGTGATAAGCTTATTCTTTAAAAAATAACAGTTTTCTTAAGGAAAATATATCCATGGAAAAAACATAAACTAATAAAAAGGTCAGTGTGTTATTTCTAAAACTGTCCCCCTGGTAGGATATTCATATCACATAGCAAAGAACAACTTGGAATTTGCCAAAGGCCAACGGACCAATGATTTCGCTTGTGTGAAATCTTGAATCTGCTTTAGACAGAACAGGAAACTGATGGGGAAGTGCTGTGGTCTGAATATGGGTTGTTCCCACCAAAACTCATCTTGAAGCTTGGTCCCCAATGTAACGGTGTTGAGAGGTGGTAGGACCTTTACGAAGTATGTGGGTCATGAGCAATCCGAATGCAGCCTCCTCAGGGTAAGGGAGTTCTTGCTCTTTCAGGAATTGATTAGTTCCCACAAGAGTGGGTTGTTATAAAGTGAAGTTGCCTCTGGTGTTTTTCCCTTTTTACCATGTACCTGGTTCCACTTCCATTTCTCTACCATGTTTTTAGGAAGCATGAGCCCCTCGCCAGAAATCATCAGATGCAGCTAAGCTGCCCAATTCTTGAATTTCCCAGCCTGCAGAACTATGAGCCAAATAAACCACATTTCTTTATAACTTAACTAGTCTCAGATATTCTGTTATAGCCACACAAAATGGACTAAGACAGGAAGTGTTCCTGACCGTATTGCCTCCCACTTTTTTGAACCCTTTTTATTTCAATTATTCCGTTTCTCCAGCATCCTCAACTGTTCATTCTCTGATATCAACCTCCCCTACAGGTTCAGACTTGAAAACATTCTTCTCATCTTGGGGAAAAAATCCATTGCTACCAATGTATTATTCTATTACAATAGATTTTTTCCCTTTTCTGTAATCATAACAAGCAGTTTATAATAGCTACTTCTACTTTTTCCACCCATGTTTTTCTCCTTAATGTATTTAATCTGGCCTTTGTCTCAACAATTGCCATTGTACTAAAATGTTCTCGATATCTACCAGTTACGCCCTCCAAATCTGACGGCCACTTTCTAGTTCTTATAAAGATGATATCTTTCTCTTATCTAATTCTAATACCGTTTGCTATCTGGAAAACACTTCTTTCCAACTTCTGACATCTCCTTCCTATAAAGAAGTCTCAATTAATATGACTCTGGGCCTTCAACTATCCCTTTACTTAATCTATTCTTGGGGAGATAACGTGACTTATCTGATTTGTAAATTTGAGAGGAAAACTAGACACATTGAGCTAATCTCCAGCTTCTTGTTCTTGGGAGTGAAGCTGCCTGCAGAAAGATTGTGTTCTTTTCTGCTTCCCCATACATTTAGGCACTCACATCATCCTAGCCACAACAGTATTGACAGAGATCAGATAAGCAAATTAGCCTAATTTTAAGGTCTGTTAACAGGCCCATTTGAATCTCATTTGGTTCCTGGCCATCAGTAGTAAAGTTGTTACTTTTGTGTCCTTATTTGTTCTTTGTTTTATTTATTAATTTGCTCAAAACCTAGGTATACAAGAAGGATGTCCCCCTAAACCTCAACAATATCTTGTTCTAGAAACCCTCTTTTCTCATGTCTTCTGATATGTACTTCTGTTTTTCCTCCTACCTCCCTGATGTTTCCTTCTTTATTGTTCTTTTATTTGTTTTTAATAACCCCTATTTTCCTGCACAAAGATATCATGTTAAACGTACTGCTTCTCTTTTCCCTCCCTTTTTCACCCTTCCACTCACACATGCATGCACACATATACATACACACACATAATAATATATACATACATACATGTGCATGCATGCATGCACGCACACACATATATATACACACACAGTTGGCCCTCTATGCCCATGGGGTCCACATCCATGGATTCAAACAACTACAGATGGAAAATATTCAGGAAAAAAAATTCCACAAAATTCCTAAAAGCAAAACTTGAATTTATCTCACTATGAGTACATTGAATCCATGCAAATGAAGTGATGTATAGGACTTCTATTAGATATTACAAGTAATAGAGACATGATTTCAAGTATATGGGAAGATGTGAGTACATTATATGCAAATACTACACCATTTTATATAAAGGACTTGAGCATCTTCAGATTTTGGTATCTGAGAGGGGTCCTGGAACCAATTCCCTTTGGATACCAAAGGACAACTATATGTGTTCTTACTGAGCACATGGGGAAAGCTTGATATTTTTTCCTTGTATTGGACAACTATCCAGACTGCTCCTCCTACAATGTTTATGTTTTGCAATTAAAAATAACCATTAAACCAAGCATTTGGCCTCAAAAAAGGGGGTGATCTTAGACATCTGTTATCTAGTTCACTGTATCCAAGCATTTGCTAATAACTTACTCTCTATTATCATGAACTTTCTGAGATTTGTTTCTCACTAAATAATTATCAATAAATTTCCAAGTATTTGTGAAGAATCTACTATGTGACAGGCACAAGATTAGATGAACAAGAGTAGTGAACAAAACAGACATTGACTCTACTCTCGGGGAGCTTACATTCTAAAAGAGGAGACATATTAAACATCTATAATTACAAAATGTGACAAGTGTTATGGAAAAAATGGTGCTATTATAAGAAATAACAGAAGAAACTGATTTATACTGGTAGATAAGGGAATGCCTCCCTGAGGAAGTGACATCTGACCTGAAACCTGAAGATTAGGTGAGAGCAAGAAGAAATTATAGTTCAGCTGAAATCATAGATGTTTATTTAATTATGCTTTGAAAGTGACATACATACATTAATTCAACTTCAAGTTATAAATATTACAAAAAAAAATTGGAAGATGAGCTTTTTCTAGAATTATAGGAGCAATGTCTTTCATTACAAGTATAAGGATGTATATATAAATACACATATTTGCACACATGCACATTCATATTTCCTTATAGAAGTCCATTAAGCTTAATGAATGCCTAGAACCAAGTCAGCCAAAGACTCTTGTGCTCTGGTTTCAAAGAAAAATCTGAATCTTTGCCCATTCAAGATGTTTTAAAATGGACTTATACCAATAGACATAATATATATGACTTTCATGTCAGTCACATTACAGCAACTCTTGAAAATAGATTCAAAGTAGGAGGTTGACTTCAGATTCATTGATTACCAATCCTAGTACCCTCAACGTGAAAATGATGATGATGAAAACAAGTATAATTTCATGAGGCCAGAGCATGAAGATTGTATTCTGATAGGCCTAAAATCCTATCTCAGATATAGTTGCTCCTTCCTCATAAAACTGAACCTCTAAATTTAAAGAAGTGTTTATAATACTATGACAGCAGGCTCTAGACAATATTCTTAATCTCTACATCATCTGACAGATGTACAGCCATGAAGTCTTATATTGATGAGGATTAGGAGAATGACTCAGAGTTTCTCCATGTAGCATTTTATGTCTTCAGACAGAGGCTTAATTACTCATATAATTGTCATTGCTTTCCTGTAGGACATTTTTTAAGCAATAGTCTTTTGACAAACAAAATTATGTTAAAACTAGTTCAAAAAACTTAACTATTTGTTGGAGTTAAAAGATTCAAAGAATGTGTTTAAAACATAATTAGATAAATATCAAACTTTTTTATAGGTCACTATATATTTTGTGAATTTAGGTTTCTAATGAATATGTACGATTATTCACAGATGCGAAATAAACAGTAAATGTATTTCTCATTTTTGTTAGATTGGTATTTATGAGTTTTGAAGCAAGTTGTGATTTTGCTTGATATTTAGTCAGTTTCTGAGGCTGTGTGCTTAAGAAAAATTGTAGATGTTAGAAAGTGCAACCCAGGTTTCCATCTAGATTTCACACCCATTAGTACCTCAGGCTAGAGCTTAGTCCTAAGGGTACTGGTTGCTCATAAAGTATAGCCCATTTTCCTTATTACCAGTTAAGCTTTCAAATACACAGTTAAGAATGAAAAATGAATAAACAAATTGGACTTGCCAGAACTTGCATCACCAGAGAAGCAGGGAAAGAAAACAAAGAGAAAAAGTTTATGTGACTTTGAGCCGTTGGTAGGGCAATGCTAAAGCACATGGTTTAGGAAAATCCCCTTTGCCTCAATTTACCCAATGTGGAGGCTGACGCAGTTCTAGCAGTGAGGGGAAACACACGCTTGTGTAAGGAATTCAACAGAAAAGGACTTCCACACAAACCTCCCACTGCTTGTCTGTTCTCCTCCAATGCAGGACTGCATAGACACTGCTGACAGCATCACATGCTAAATTCATTTTGTGCTTTGGTGGGCATGATTTGTTCTCCTGACAGAGACAGAAATTCACTAGGGACATAAATGAGACTGTCACACTCATTCCACCTGTGTGCTAAAACAAATTGAAATGCCACAGTTGGTGGGGTGGGGATTGCACAAAGAAGTAGTTACTGGACCACTCAGTCTTCTTTCTTAGTTAAATCAGAGGGGAACAGCTGAGGCAGGCATCTTTCTCAGCTCTTACTAGGGAGAAATCCTCAACAAACACTACCAAATGCAATGTAAGAAATAAAGGAAACCCATTACAATTCTTTTAGGTTTAGGTTTAAAATACTTTGGGACTTTGAGTTGTTATTTTAAGTAGTACCATCCCATCCTGTAAATGAATATATATTTTGTTTACTCCCCTTGTCTACCCAACTCGTCTACATAAAATACCCTCCCCACCCTTCACCCCCCAAGCATCCCTCCAGAGAGCAATTAAACCCCATTACCCTTTAGCAGGGCCACTCAGGCTCAATGGTCACTGACAGGCTGTGATATTGTCATCAGATAATCACCATGAAGGTGGCTCAGAGCTTCTGTGAAGAGCAGCCTGGAGCCCTGAAAGCTGCTGTAGCACTATCAGGAGTCCTACCCACTCTCAGGGAATCCCAATTCAGGAGTTTCTTTAATGATCAGTCCCCTTACCAGAACACCATCTTCTGGGACTTCCCACAGGGGAAGGCAGCTGCCTGCCTAGTCATTTTTCCACAGTGTTTGACTGCTGCCAGAATGGGAGTCCTTAACATGGACGATTCACAAGAACCAGAGGGAATAAAAGTGTTACTGTCATTTACATATCATTAAGGAAAACCCCACAGCAAACACAAGGTTCTATCCAGTAGCAGGGAATGTGACAGTCATGAATGGTCCTGTGGCAAATCCCAGCCTTGTCAGTCTTTCTTGTCTCTGTTCACCACCAATTCCTTTACCCTGCTGGTCTGAGAGCAGGTTTTGAAGGCCCCCATAGTACAGTGTGTTCCATTCAACACTCCTTCACACACAGACGTTGTTAGGTGCCAGGGCAGTTTTCACAAGTCATGCCAGTCTATTAACCTTTAGAATATTGGTATTTTCCAGTCTTACAGGTAAATAAATCTTGTAAGAACTGGAGATAGACAATCCCCAGTATGCAGCACAGAGAACTGCATTTGAAGGCGTCTGGACTGGCTGAGAAAGGGCAACTGCCTCCAGCTTCCCCCAGTATACTTCTCAACAGGCATCCAACAGAAAAACCTTATCAGCGGTGCCTTTTCTCAGCTCAGAGAAGTACAGGGAAGTTGACCAATGGGGTGCAATTAACACATATTCTTTGAATGCTTGCTATAGGTAAGTTTTCTATAGGAAGAAAAAGGGAGTTACAAAATTAAAAAGGAGGGGAAAATGAAAAAAAATTGAAGGAAGCAAAACCTTGTTTTGCATATTTAAATTTGGTGAAGTCTGTGGTTTTTATACCAGCAATAAACTAATCTGGAATAAGGCTCTTATGAAATCATGGCTTATAAACATTTAGAAACAAAACTTCAGACATCATCTAGCACATAGGATAAAGAAATGAAATGGACCCTAGAGATTATCTTCATTAACCTTCTCCATATGCTGATAAGGGAAATAACAGCTCTGGGAGGTAAGTGCCTGAGAGAACTAGCACTGTAGGGTAAACACTGCATAAATACTTCTTGAATGAACAAATGAATGGATTGGCTCAAAATTACCCAAAAAGTTAGTAGCAGACAACGAATTAGAGTATTTCTGGGTTCCCAAGCCTGTGCGTTTTCTTTCCATATTTTTCATATATTATTCAGCCCATTTACACAGATAAAAAGTCAGGGAATCACTATACAATAGTAGTAAAATAGTTATTCATAGATAATAAAAAGGACAGTTAATGAGGGAAAAGGAAGCAATAAACAGGTACTGTAAAATCTGAGTAAATAAAAATTCAGGGAAGATGGACAGGGCGAGCTGCCCCATTTGGGTGAAAACTGTTTTTATACACTTTTCATACTTTTAAGTAAATGCAAAAGTACAGCTAATAAATGGTGGTCTTACAGAGCTACTTCTGGATCAACTTTCATAAAAACAAGCATACTTCACTTTATATGTGGATGTGATTTCTAGAAAGGTATGTGATGGGGATGATGTTTTGAAAAGTCTCCAGATATATTTTATCTCTTTGTAATACATATTTTTCCCTTCTCCTTAAGCCCTTGAACCATTAAGGGTGGGCCAAGAACCTTATTGCCTAGAACAGGGAAGAAAGAATATGTAGCATAAAAAGTCACTCACCCTAAAAGAATAAAAACTAGGAAAAAATTTGCTTTGGAGAGAGTTGGGGGAAAGGATGATGGAGCGCTAGAGGGATAGAACAATCAGATCCAAGGGTGAGATGTGACTGTTTTCACTTCCTTCCTTAAGCTCAGAGATTCAGGAGAGGGGCTGGGAGGGGGGAAGTTCTAAGGGTAGATACAGTCCAGGTAGATTTGGAGGAATCCAAAATCACAGAGCCTAGGGCCCCAATACTCTGCACATAAACTGGAGGGAACTGTGAATCTTAGGGGAGGCCTTGGTTTTGGCATGGTCTGAATCCAACATGGTGCAATGATCTCTCCATCATGTAGCCATGTCTGAGCAGGTGCCTGAGTAGTCTCCCTGAGCTTTGCACATTACAGATGAGCATTCAGAGAAACAATAAAGTGTGTGTGTGTGTGTGTGTGTGTATGTGTCGGGGACAAGGATAAAACTGGGCTCATAGTTCCTGAGAGAATTAGCAGACTAGAGCCAGCATGGAATAAAGACAAGGAGTCAGTGAAGGCCTCTGAAATCCATGATTCTTCACATGCAAATGAATCGCTTATATTCACAAATTTTTTTCTAAATCTTCTTTTACTTGGTTGCTCTAACTGAAACCTGGCTCTTTTTTGAGGACACTGCCTCTAAGTGGTGGTGGTTTTCCCTGTCATACTCTTCACACCACTGGCTTTGGAGGTTGCTCCTCCAATCTCTTAAACTGTCCATTCCATTTGACTGTACCCCTCCTATGCCCCCTTGTCACAGTAATCCACAGACTCATAAAGTGGTGGGGGAGGGTCACTCCTCCCCATTTCTTGAAATGTAAGACCCTAGGTCATTGACAATCTCACAAATACCACTTGTGTCATAACTGGTATTGCCATTCTCACATAGTTACACAGAAAAGCTTCTAATACATCAGCCTTTTAATTTCTAACTTGGTCCTTGATCTTCTCTTCAATGATATCTTCCAGCTGTTCCTACAAATACAGTTAGAAGTCATCTTTGAGTCTTTACCTCCAAGTAGCCCATGTGCTTCAGAGGATGCTTCCTGGGGCATGAGACAGGGGTGAGTCTTGATAAATTGAGCCAAACTACACATTCCTAGCCACCGTGATTGGTTCAGATATGGGAACATAGTGCATATAGCTCAGAAAATATAAGGAGGTTTTGGAAAAGCATCTTTCTTGATCATTTGAGAGAACTACCTGAAGAAGTTCTTACTTTTTTTCTGAACAATGAGGTGTAAGGATGTGCCATCTGGAGCTGCTGCAAATAGTTCTGCTATGATGCTACACACTCTGGATCAAACCATATCTGAAATTAGGTGAGCAAATAGATCCCATCCTCCTTGTTACTGATGCACTAAGCTGAGAACTGGTCTGGGAAAAGGAGTGGCCAGATTGTTAAAATAAATAAATAACCAAAGCTTTGATTGGCTGACACACACCAGCAAACTCTTAGGAGAGTTTCTTGAATCTTGGGTTGGTAAATTTACTAAGAAACAGATAAATGACTTAATTTTTAAGTGGCACTCCCTTCAAAAACCTTATGATACCCAAAACTAATTGTGTTAGCCACTGGGCAACTTGTCTCTTACAACAGCTAGCACTATCCTAATGAGCATACCCCTGTAAACCCTGGCAAGAAGTTTGGATTCTGTTCTGCATGCACAAGGGGAAAGCCATAGGAGGATTAAAAAAAAAAAAAAAAGAGTGAGTTATGTGAGTGTTCTTCCTAACTCTTCTAATACACTCTCTAAAAATTTCAAGTCTCAATGAATAGATTCTGGCAACTGGGCCCTAATATATAGAGAATGCATTTTAAAAGGCTGTGTTCACATAAAATGATCATAGCCCTTTTTATAAGACTTTTTATGTACTATGGGTCTCTCCTGAATTAATTTCTTTTATTTTTTCCCTGATAATCACTTAAGGCAATAATTAATTCAGAAACACAGTGAAGTCAAATTTCACATGTCCTTTATTGTTTATAACTTCACTTAAATAATTGTATATTGCTCTAGCTTTTTATTTAAAGCAGTCCCTCCTGCTTTCTATTGTTCCTCCCATGGCCCAGCTTTCTGGGCAGGTAACATGTGCAGTCACCCAGGCCACAGGCCTAGCAGGGCCCCATGCTTGGTTTAATGGTATGTTGTTGCTATCTTAAAATTTTTAATAATTTTTGAACAAGATGGTCCATAATTATTTTCATTTTCCTTGAGCCCCACAAATTATACAGCCAATCTGACTTCTACTTATCACCACTACACACACACACACTGACCAGGACTCTCTCCTTGACTTCTAAGCCCTCATTTCAAATATGCTTTGACCTTGGCCCCCATTCTATCTTTGACCTGCCCACCCCAGTCTTAGCAAAGAATCCTGCAAAGTCAGTTTAGAGAGAATCTTCCACCCTTGATATCTGATCAAGTTCTTCATCCCCTACCTTTGATGTCTAAGTCCTTGACCTGTCTTTAGCAAGAATTTTCTTCTACCAGTTCTGCAAGAATTCCTTTATCCTTGATGTCTCCTCTTAGTAATTTTCTATCCACTGGACCCTTCACTCTGCTCATAGACTATAAATCTTCACCTGTTTTACCTGTCTTTGCTGTATTCAGAGTTGAGCCCGATCTCTCTCCCCTATTGCAATATACCTATGGCAACAGTCCTGAATAAAGTCTTCCTTACCATTTTAACAAGGGTCAGAATACTTTTTCTTCAGCAACACACACATACACGTACCACATGCACACACACACAATTTTTACTCCATTGCATCCCCGCTTGAATAGTAGCACACATAGCTATGGTTCAATATGTTTATTCCTATTATGCAGTAAGCACTGTACTTAGCATTTTATATACATAATATCAATTACTTTTGATAACCACCCTATGGGGAGAAGATTTTTATTATGCCTATTTATAAGTAAGGCAGTAAGAAATTAAGCAATTTACCCAAATTTGCCCATCTTTCAAGAGATTGAACTAAGATTTGAACCAAGGGAGTCCAATTTTTAACTGCCAAGTTATACTATAGAAATATTTTAAAGTAGACTTCAGATTCTATGTTAAAACGTGGGAGAGGGAGGAATCCACTCTAACTGGTTCTACTTTGTGCTACAAATCAGCATTGTTGCTTTAATTCAGAACCATGTCATGTAGTCTATATGATTATCAAAACCACAGATAACAATAACCTTTTCTGAGTGAAACATACGGATATGTAGCTTTAGTAAGAGAAACAAATTTATTTCAAATTGTACTCCACTAATATTCTACAAGGCAGCTAAGGAAACTAAAATCTATGCACAATATTCCTCTTAATCTCCTTAAATATCAAATTTTGACTCATCCTGTTGTTTAACATTCATAACATAATGTTATAGGAGTTGGGATGAATTATTAATCAGAATCTGAAAAAATTTCATAATTACATATTTATAAAAGTAATCCCTATCTTTGGTTCTACACTTGCAGAGAAGAAAAGGCAGCTGAATCTGCTGGGAGGATCCAGCTGCCAGCTCTTTTCATTGCAGCAAGAAACAATTGCAGATGTGATGTCTTTTAAATATGCTTAAAATGCACATTTAAAAAATACTTTGATATTTCTAAAAAAATTAACTGAGAAGTATTAATAAACGATGGTGCTACTAACATCAATCCGTTGGTAAGAAGCAAAGGCCATTTATCCGTTCAAAAAAGAAACCAAGTTAATTTCTGCCGATGTCTCAGGTTGATTGCACTTAACCCGGGGTGCCTTCTACTTCTCGTATGGGGCACCGAGACATGACGAACCACTCTCCAATTAGAGATGGATGATTTCCCCCTGCTCTGTCACCTTCTACTTTAGGTTGCTCTCTTTAAATCATTGCTCTACCTTCTCCTTACTCGTAGGTGATGAACCAGACTTATTCTAGCAGTCACTCATTTCGTTTTCCAGCTTAATGATATGAGGGCTCCAGTGAGTTTCATTTTCCTATGCCATGGGGTAACAACAAGAAATTGTCATTGCATTTATCTTCAAATTCTTCGTGTTTCCTTTTCTTACGATCAGATATGTCCTCTTTGTGGGGTATTTCTTATGATTTTGATTGCATTTTTCCCATTCACAATAAATCACATCAAAATTATTTTCATACTCCCTAATACACTATGTCTGTCCTGTCCCTGTGCCTTTAATATCCCCTTGTTTGAATCACCTGGCAAATGAAACCCATCCTTCCAAAATAATTTCAGAAGTAACTTTCCTAAGTTTTCCTGCTTTCATTCTTCCCCTATAAGCACAGAGGGGATCAAATGCCTCTCATAAGCTTACTTTTGCAGTAGCTGTGGTCACCATATTGTACGACATTGGCATGGTTTCCTGATCGGATCTTTGATCTCAGATCCTATCACAACCTAACACATAGTGATAAATGTTTGTTTTAAGAATGTTGAAGAAAACAGAAATTTTACGGAATTGTTCTGGGTTACTATTAAGGTTATTGTACAAGGGGCTCTATAACCTGCACAATGGATTAAATCACTGCATGGCATTAGTATACACTGTACGACAAAGCAACCTCTAATGATTATTTCGATAATTTTATAATGGTTGAGCAACAACATTCCCAGCATTTGTTCTGGTTGCACGTTCTACTGGGATCAGGCAGAATGTGACTCCTGGGCAAAATTTACAGCTCATCTTTGAGAAAACATTCCTAGCAGCTTGCTTTCTGAGTCCTCACTTCATTTTATGAAGGGAAGATGCTGGAAAAGGTGCCAGCAAATTTAGTCCCCAAATGAGTTAGGTTTGTTACATGGCATTTGATTACTATTGTTTGATGCTTAAATCAGTTCTCTCCTTGGAGCAAATTAAAGTAACTTACAAACTATTTATAACACCAACCATCTAATAAAAACACTACCTGATGATTCCTTTAGGAAAGAGAATCATTCCTGAAGGCTGACACTTACTCTTCGTCCCTGCAAAATTATCCATGTGTTAATAATTACTGCCCATAAACCATATCTCTAGGACCAAGCATTATGAATTTTTCTTCAGAAT
The DNA here is from genome assembly GCA_023783475.1 of Daubentonia madagascariensis. Classification (NCBI taxonomy): domain Eukaryota; kingdom Metazoa; phylum Chordata; class Mammalia; order Primates; family Daubentoniidae; genus Daubentonia; species Daubentonia madagascariensis. The sequence continues at coordinate 1,734,163 of JAKFHU010002088.1, forward strand.
TTTCCTTCTTTAATGGCATGCGGATTATCCTCATGTTCTAAACTTTATCTATGCCACCTGGAAATATTGAATATTTATGGATTTACTAGTAAATAATTTCCAAGAAATGTTTTTGGTAATAAATAGTTTTATAAAAGTATAAGGTTTAGTCTTCTCAGGTTCAGATATGAAGTAAATTCTGAGTAATGATTCTTAATAAAAATAGTAAACATTAAATCTTCATTACATGCATACATGAAACAATACATTTTCACTAATAACAACATGACAATTAAGCTTTTGTGCATTATGTCATTCTGCATTTCCTATAAACAAATTTGCCCACATTCCTTCAGGATTCTTTGCTCATGGTGAGTTTTTTTTTAACTAAGTTTTATAAAAAGCTAAATTTCTGTTGGGTCATTATTATATTATGCAAAAAATGAATGAATATATTTCCAGGAGTTTAAAGTATATGTTACTGAAAATACAGGCTACCAAGCACTCTCCAAATTCTCTCTTTGAGGCCTGGGAGGGAGGCTCTTCAAAAATAAAAGTCAGCACCCCAGGAAAGGTGAAGCTGGGGTTACATAAGAGAGTCATGTACACTTACAATTGCAAGAATTACACTACATGTGTTAAGATTCCAGAAAAAGGAAGATGTGGCTTAAAATATAAGCCTGAAAGCTAAAGTTTCAAGGACAGATGTTTTAACTTACAGGTGCTAATTTTCTATTTAGCTGCTTCTCATATAGGCAACTATATAATTTGAAAATAAATATCAACAAGGATTCATTTATTCAACAATAAGTAATGTTTACCTGTGACATCAAGAAGACAGCTAGCATGGTACAAGTTTGGGAGAATATCTAAACACAAAAGCTAAATATTCAGATGAAGCACATCACTGCTTTGGAGAATAGATTCAAACAGGCTAAATATTCCACACACATACACAAAAAACTTTCATTAGAGAAGGAATTATTTCCAGTTCATGTTCGTTTAAAATTTGAGACATCATGTATTTATTGTTAAGTATTCTGAGTAGTGAAATGTTGACAAATCAGTGTATTCATTTTATTTAAATGACCTAATAATCTGTCATTTGTATTTTACAAAATGGAAAGAGAATTTAACGTCTCGCCAGTTTAACCACTGATCGAGATTCTTTTATGTGCCAGTAATTTTGATAATATTTGCTCATAGAAAACAAACATATAAAGCTTGTCCTTGTAGGATCTATAAACTCATTTATATGAATCGTCACCAACAGATTATGACTGTGATGTAGCTTCACAAATCCCCAGAGTGTAAAACTGAACAGAGAAATTAAATAAATCACAATAGCTCAAATCATACTAAGCAAATCTCTCTTCTCACTGGATTTTTACATTAAATTCCACAAGGTCATTTGACTTACCCTGAGGTTGCCAGGACTATATAAGTAGTGACTACAAAGTTTCCTGCTTTTTAAAGCAATATTCATTGCTGAAATTGTCATTCCTGGGACATCCTATTGACTTTAAGTTAACATCTCCCCTTCACAAAACAACAGAATGACCCAACCTGATAGTCCCACCAGTAGAGGAAAGATAGCCCATTGACAGTTCCTGCTGGAGGAGTGGTTTATGCTTCATATTTGCAATATAGCACACAGTCATACCTCTGATATTCTTGCCAGACCTATGTTCTAAATTTTGGGTTATAAAAACAGGACTATTGTAATCAAAAGAATCCCCATGAATATAATCTAATTCTAGGTGCCTTGTATTTTGGACTCTTTCTTAACCCTCCTGGCCCCTTCCCCTCCTCAACCCTGCGTTCCTTACCTCACTTCTCTGCTTTATGTTTTGCCATGGTACTGATTACCATCTGATAGGTCACGTATTTATTTATTTAAACAGTTCATTCTGTCATTTTCTGCTAGGATATAAATTCCAAGGGGACAAAGGTTATTAACTGCTTGTACCATGCTAGCTGTCTTCTTGATGTCACAGGTAAACATTACTTATTGTTGAATAAATGAATCCTTGTTGATATTTATTTTCAAATTATATAGTTGCCTATATGAGAAGCAGCTAAATAGAAAAAGATGTATGTGTTTTATACACAACATGCTATGGGTTCAAAGTTAGAGGTCTGATCCCTTTGGACTTTCTCACATCACTCAACATGCATTGTCATTAAGGGAAAGGATTAGCCAAGAGTAATTTTTATAGCAAAAGAGTCTGTTTCTGAAAGCTCGTTCATTTTTTGCCTCTTATACTGTTGCAACACAAACAATTCCTAACAACAAAGCAGATCTTCTCTTCTCTTGATTGAGGAGCCCATCACCAGATATCAGAACATATTGCAGCCCTTCCTTATTCAAGTTCCTTGAGAATCTTACTAAACACAAAATGAATTTTTTATTTACTTTTACTTTCTAGCTCATCTACTTTCAGTCTGAGCTTTTAATGACTACTAGTCATACAAAAATGAGTAAGATTGACCCAAGGCTTCTTTTCCTTGACAAGATCATTCTCATACTCTACATTTGTCTCAAGATTTCTGATCACTTCTTCAAGTGGATTGGCTTCATTATGAAGTTTATTCACATTGTTGTAAACAGTGACAACATACTGAATGATCCTATTTGCTAGATACAGGAATTATTGTTATCAAACTTGATAACATTGGTAAATTTATAATAACATTTTATGATAAACTCTTTAGCCTGAAGAGTTTCTGCCACAACTAAACAAGCTAATGTTAATTTGGCCAGTGTACATGCTTAAAGTGGATTGTCCTTGCAGTTAAGAGGTACAGACAAAATCAAGCCCCAAGAGCTAAAAAAAAAAAAAAAGAAAAAAAATCATTTAAAAAATAAAAATTCAATGAACCAAAAATTATAATCAGTTTAAGGCCCTTCCTTTCATTCATTCAATAACTCATGCACTCAACAAATCTTTACTAAGCACCTACTTTGGATTATCTTACAGATGCTAGGGACAAAAATGAAAAAAAAAGCAGTTAATAACCTTTGTCCCCTTGGAATTTATATCCTAGCAGAAAATGACAGAAAGAACTGTTTATATAAATAAATACGTGACCTATCAGATGGTAATCAGTACCATGGCAAAACATAAAGCAGAGAAGTGATGTAAGGAACGTAGGGTTGAGGAGGGGAAGGGGCCAGGAGGGTTAAGAAAGGCAACAAGAGAAGGATCCACTGAAAAGGAGGCATGTGAGCAAATACTTAAAGATGAGGGAAGAAGCCACGGGACTATCCAGGGAACATTACAGGCAGAGAGAGCAGACATCTGCCTTGAGCCAAGTGAGCCAGAGCAAGAAGATTAAATGACAGAAAGGAGACAAGAGCAACAAGGACCAGTGCATGTTGCGGGTAGAGGAAAACCATCCACACGGAGGCCACCCGCCCGGGCTTACTTCAGGTGGGATGAACCTGACAGGTTCTGAGCAAAGGAACGACATAATCTGACACAGGCATCATCATGGCTGCTATGATGAGGAACGTGTTTGTAAGGACGACAGAAGGGCAGAGAAGGCTTCTTGCTGTCCAGGACTGTCAAACAGAACTTTTCAACTCTCTTTCTCTAATGAAAATTTTCAGCATCTGTTTCCTCCTGTGGCAAAACCAAAAGTGTACCTATCGTGTCTACCCAAAGGGAAACTCCTCCACAAACACCAAGGCAACTTCCAGTGTGTCGAGAGTCATTCTATCAAGTGCCACCAAGCCTCCCTCTGGATCTAAATGCTTTGAGAGCACTTCTTAATTGCATCTAATTAACGAGCATGTAAACAATCTTAATTTGAGATGTCTATGTGAGGATGGAGTTTAATTATTTAATATTAAATTTAAAAACCCTTCTCTGTAAGTGGTTATTTTTCCCTCATATGAAAGGTTGATATAGCTACATTCTCTGGACTAGACATATGGTGAGGCAGTTTTATAGCCAAGAAAATATAAGCAATTTAAATCTGACACATGTTTAGAATTCTGTCATATTGGTATCAAATAGATCATATATCTTAAAATGTAGAATTATGGAAGAAAAAATTTTAAAACATCTTTGTGTTTCAGGAAGATATCTTTAGTCTACAAATCAAATCACCATAGAATTCCATTAAATATAAAGCTCCCATAGTGAAATATTAATATGCTGATATAAACATATTTACAGAAATGTAGTTATGCTTTAAATTGAGATTTCTAACTTAGGCTACTAGGGTTTGTTACCAGTTTTCATGGGATCTGTAAAACCTGTAAAATTATATTCAAAATATCTTGTGTGTACATGTGTGTATGAAAATCATGGTCATAGGTTTTGCCAGAGTTTCAAAGAGAAACTTTACACATTAAATTTAAGAACAATGGCATAGTCAGTACGAAGAAATGATTGCAATCACAAGAGAAGTAAAAGTATCAGCAAATATTTTAGTATTTATTCTGAAAGGCTTTTTTAGAGTCTTCTAAGTGCAGAGCACTATTATACTCACAAAGAACCTAAGGCAAGTTCTAACTTTCCTAAAACTTATGTTCTTCCCTAACAGATAAATAAAATCTACACAGAACAATTCAGGGAAAAGGGAAGAAAGTGATCTGAGCAAGGAGCAGAAATCCAACCTTACTGCGTAAGTAAAAATGAATGTATTACAAGCAATCAGAAGAATTTCACAGACCCCCAAGTGCCTGAAGTATGATCAAGTATCATAGGAACTGATACATCCTTTCTTTTTCTACTTCTCTTTCTCTTCTACTCCATAATACATCTGACTCATTCTGCTGACAGCTGTCTCTTACAGGATTATAATTTTTGCTTCTCCAGACATTGACTTATGACCAGTTTTGGACTACAATGAGGTTGATGCTGTTGCTTAATCCCCTATTCACCAAACTTCTATGTCTCCAAGCTTAACAAATTCTGATTCAGCCTCTGTGACTCTTAAGAATACATCAATTCCTTAGAGAAAGGGAATTTGATATTCTCAGCTTGGATTCTAAATCCAAACCTGGTCCAAGAAGAGGTAGCATTATCTGGTATAAGCCTGGCCAAATGGGCCCCTCCTTCAAAAAGGGCAACTAAGCACAGCCACAGATGGTTACATAATATAGTCTGGCAACCCAAACTCGTCTGCCTATCCCAACAGTCTATAACGAAGTGCCCAAACTGATCAGTGTTAAGTTTTAATTTGCAAAAGCACCTAGGATATAATTGGTACTCATTAAATATTAGTGCTTTCACCAAACATACCCCTCCACCAGTCTCATACTTATACTCATCAAACACAACTACTTAAAGGTCTCCCCTTGGACTGAACAGCCAAAAACATAAGGACAAACATAAGCCTCCTTCCTGTCCTCAGGGACCTTAAAATTCATTATATATAAAAGAGTATGTGATAAGTGCCAAATGAGTGGTCCATAGAAGTGCCATGACTAGCATATCTGACACCTGAGGCAGGTCATTTTTCAACACACCTCTCCTCTACATGAGAGAATCATTTTCAGTAATAAGCTTTAAATTCATTTTATAGTAATAAATTCTTTAGTAAGCATCATATATTTTGATATATTAATAACATAGAAGTTAATTTGGAGACTTGTGGTATATTTGTAATGGGTCAGAAATGTTCAAGTTTGTATCGAGCACAGTTCTTTCCTTCAACCCACGTAGTACAACATACTCCTGCATTTCAGCAATAGATTTGAAATAAACTGTGAAAGTACAGTGACTGTAAAGACAAAAGAAAAAAGAACTTAGGTTACTTTGAATCTGTCATTCTAGAGTTTTTATTTGTTTCACATTTAAAAGAGTAAAAGAGAGTGGCTAGAGTGAACATTTAAAAATCAGACCCAGCTGAGTCTGAATCTAGAGGAAATCTCTAGCTTATTCTTGAAATGAACGTATCTGAGTCTGCATGGCTCAAGTCAAGTGCCATTACGTATGTGTTATGTAGACTCAAAAGTAACTAGAGCAAATACTTAGAACTTAGACCAATAAAAGATTTGTTTTTAGGAAGGAATATTTTATCATTGACATTGTTTAGAATTGCCAGCCATGGTGGTAATAAAAAGTAGACTGAGGTTTAGTCTGTGTTACTATTGTTTTTATATTCTCTGTAGACAATGCATCGAGGGAGAACTGCTTCTCAACGCCCTGGCCTTGGTAGGTGATGCCAGAGAGCAAATGCCCTGGCAGTGGAGTGGAAGGAGATGTTAATACCAGTATTATTCAGGACTAAATACCACTAGCTAAGTTTAAAAATGCATATACATATAGATATATAGGCTTATTGGCTTTAGACATTATTGGGATTACTGAGAATTGTGCTATCTCAGTACTCCTGAGTATACTCCTATCTTTAGGAGATATTACCAGGACTTTCTTGTGCTCTGTCTCTCAGTTGTGTTTCTTCTTCTTGCGGTTTATTCTCAGGTAGGCTCACCTCTCCAGGTACAAAGGTGTGTAGCCCCCCAGCCCAACTTCTATTTTTTAAGCAGACCCAACAGAAAGAATATGTTTTTTTCTCCCTGTTACTCAAACTCTGACTAGGTCATATACCAATCCTAAACCAATTACTGAGGCCAAGGATATGCAATAACTGGATCAATCTAAGTAGTATGTCCACCCTTGAAGCTAAGAGTCAATTAACTGCAATCTAACCAGAAGACTGAAAGTAAGAGATGGCGCTTTGATTACCAAAGAAAAGAGAGCTTTCTGGGCAATGATTGTAACTATCCTGTGCCAGTCTCTGTGCTTATCTGTAAAAGAGAAATAGTAATATATACTTCACAGTAGGTTGTAAATATTAACTAAAAAATGTATGTAAAGAATCTAACACAGCACTCAGCATATACTAAGTTAAGAGTAATTATTAGTAGTTAACTTTTGATGAGTGTTTACTATAGGCCAAACTAAGATTCCATACTGATTATATCATGCTCACATTAACTTCACAACAATGCTGTGGTGGTTAAATTTATGAGTCAATTTGGCTAGGTTATGGTGTCCAGTTATTTGATCATATACTGACCTATATGTTGCTGTGGAGGTGTTTTTTGGATATGATTAACATTTAAATCAGTAGGCTTTGAAAGCAGACCATCCTTCGTAATGTGAGGAGGCTTCATCCAAACAGTTGAAGAATTTAAGAGAAAAGATTGAGGTTCATTGGAAAGGAAGGAATCGTGCCCCCAGACCGCCTTCTGACTCAAGACTGCAACATCAACTCTTGCCAAAATTTCCAGCCTACCCTGTGAATTTTGGACTGACCAGACCCCACAAATGCCTGAGCCAATTCTTTAAAATCTCTTAGAGAGACAGAGTGAAATAGAGAAATATTGATATGCGTGCATCCTATTGTTTCTGTTTCTCTGGAGAACGCTGACTACTACAGATTTTGCTACTAAGAGTGGTTCTAAGATACAGAATCATGAGGATGAGTTTTCTGAATTGGTTCTGGGCCTTCTGGAATTAGGCCTCAAATCTGATTAGATTTAAAGACATTAACGACTTTATTTCCAATAGTAAAGAGAGCACTGATAGTCCATAGTGTGACATGGCAATAAACATATTCAAAATATCTCCATTGCATAATCCTAATCAAATACTTATAAGAGGCAAGGTTCTGGGTGACCATGTATTTGATACCTTAGAAAATTTTTGCCAAACTATATGAGTATAAAGAGATTGGCTGGTGGCTCCTAATTGCACTGGACAAAATGGGGAAAGAAAAGGATGAGCTCAGGGATTCAAATTCCCAGCTCAAGTGCTATAAAAATGAACTGAAAGTTTCTGTGTCTGCCCTGCAAGAAACACTTATCTCTTGTAACCGCAAGACTGAGACTGCTCAGAACCAAATCCAGAATCTCATCCTGTGAATGGATGAATTACAAAACAAAGTGAACTCCCAACTTTGTAGGGTGCTTGCTATTAAAGTGAGGGAATTAATTTGGAAGGAATGAGATCCTAAAAATTGGAATGGGGATATATGGGAAGATCATGATAAAACTAGATACATTGAACCCCTAAATTCTGTTGAGGCTTCTTTGCCAGTAGAAGCCACTGTTCCATCTCCATCTGAAGAGATTAACCCTGCTTTGCCGGAGAAAACTAGAAGAGACTTCCCTGAAACAGTTCCTTGAATGACACTCCTGATTTTCCTAATGACCCACCTGGTACCACCACTCTTTGCTTCTAGACCTATAACTAGACTCAAGTCTAGCAGTTTCCAAAAATGTTATGTAAAAAGTATGAGCCATAAGAAGAATGCTACATTCCAAAAGAACTACATAATTTTTCCAAGTTATACAAACAGAAATCCAGGGAATATGTGTAGAAATGGATATTAAGAGTATGAGATAATAGTGGAAGGAACAAAAAATTGGACCAAGCCAAATTTATTTATATGAACACACTAAGCAGAAATTCTGGATTTAATGTTGCAGTGTGGTGGGTGACAAAGGGCTCTAACAGTTTGTATGATTGTTTGGCTGAAACCTTGACCAAAAGGTGGTCTATACTAAATGAAGTTAAAATGTCAAAACTCCTTGGTATACTGTAGAGGAAGGGATCTAAAGGCTAAGGGAGATTGGCATGTTTGAGTGGATTTATTTTTAAAAGACCTGATCACCCATCCTGAAAGGGTCCGGAGATCCCATCTTTAATTATGTGAGCAACAGGACTATGAGGAATAAATTTATGAGGGGAGCCCCAGCATCCTTGAACATTTCTGTGGTTACTCTTCTCTACAGGTCATAAATTACAGGGAGAATTTCTGCCACTTAATTGAAAACCTAAATGCAATGGGCAATCATGGGATTTCGGTGTGGCAGGGGCTGAGAAATAGCATTTAATTGTCATAGACAAGGCAGACATATTTACCACAAGGAACAGCAGAGTCAAAGCAGTAATCACAAAAGTCTAACTTGCAGAGACATATGGCTAGTTGATCATAGTATTCCTAGAAATGAAATAATTAAGCAGTCAACTAAATTCTTACTTCATCTGTATAAGTGGAAGAGGTCTAGGTCAAGTAAACACTTGAATCATAAAAAGAAAGTCATGGCCCCTCAATCAATTCTCTAGAGAACCCTGACTGCTATAGGGTTTTCCTATTTGAGATAATTTATACTACCCTTATCATACAGATAAAGAAACCAAGGGTCAGATAATTTAAGTAACTTGTCCAAGTTCACACATTACGGAATTCTATAGTCCTGGTATTTTAACCATGCTCTGGAAACAAATCCAAATTCTTAATCACTTAACCCCTAGCTCCTAGCCAAATATATGACCTGTATATACCTGTATATAGTAGGTGCTCAATAAATGTTTGTTGAAGGAACATCCATGAGGAATTTAAAAATGGTTTCTAAAAGTATATTAGACTTTCATTAATATCAATGAGCATTATGAAAATAATATTAATGATAATATAATAAATTAAAAACTAATAAAAACACATTTTTAAAAGTTACTAATAAAACTGATTTGGTAGACAGTTGGAGGCAGAAAGGGGGAGAAGGAAGCTGCAATAGATAACACAAAAGAATTTTAAGGTTAACGTTCTATGGTGCAGTGTTGGAAGATCAAGTCCTGGTTTACCTTTCCTTTTGCTCTTACTAAATATAATAAAGGAAAATAAAAAAATTAAGTCACAATTTTAAAGAAGATCAGCTTCTTGTGGTATGGTTTTTCTCCCAATCTATTGTTCTCAACTTTGACCTACACAAATAGCTTTGTTTGTTGGGGTTTTTTGTGTCTTTTTGAGACAAGATCTCACTCTGTTGTCTGGGATAGAGTACAGTGGCATGATCATAGCTCACTGCAACCTCACACTCCTGGGCTCAAAAGATCCTCCTGCCTCAGCCTCCCAAGTAGCTGGGACTACAGGCACATGCCACTGCCCCTGGCTAATTTTTCTATTTTTAGGAGAGATGGGGTCTCACTCTTGCTCAGGCTGGTCTTGAACCTCTGGCCTCAAGCAATCCTCCCGCCTCGGCTTCCCAGAGTGCTAGGATTACAGGCATAAGCCACCATGCCCAGCCACAAATATCCTTGATGAAGAAGAGAAAAAAAATGTTTTCACTTCACGGTTTAAGATCATAAATCTTCTTTCTTCTCTCTTGCTATAAGTTTGTTGGAAAAACCCATCATGTCCTAGTGACTCTGTCTCCATCTCCACCTGTATGAAACTAAGATGTAGGTAGTGCCTTTTCTTGACCAAAATTCCATCAAGGTATTACATTATTAAATTCTGTTAAAACAACAATGGCAATGAAAAATATTTGAGTCACATTAAGTTACTGGTAAGATCTTTATCTCTATCGAGTGAAGCTTAAATAGATATGCAATCGATATTTTCCTGACTACAAAAGTAATTATATATTGGCAAACACATAATTGCCAGTTTGTAATATACAGAGGTAAACCACAATGTGTCAGAATCTTTAGACAATATACATCTAAATTCAAGATAAGAAATTAATGATTGTTTTCTACCTATTCTGAAATTTTCTCTATTGTTTCTTTGCTAAATATATATACCACTAAATATTTATATAATAAAATGAAAAATCTTTCCCATGTAGTAAAGAGCCACCTATAATTTTCAGACCAGTGAATAGAGTTAGATGCATGTTTTTTTGAGTCTCATTTCTTCATTGTGTGTCTAGTATTTTCTAGATATAAACTGCTATGGACTGAATATTTGTGTCCCCCAAAATTCATATGTTGACCAGGAAGAGTGTCCTCACCTGACACCAGATCAGTTGGTGCCTTGATCTTGGACTTCTCAGCCTCTAGAACTGTAAGAAATAAATTTCTGTTGTTTAGGCCACCCAGTCTATGGTAATTTGTTACAGCAGCATGAACTGACTAAGACATGAACAAACAAGGTCATTTCTAGAGTCTTGGTAAAACATGCAAATGATTTCTTAAAATGGTACCTTACCTGAACGGAAATTATTTTATATTATTACCACTGCTATATATAGGTCTTATAAAAATAAAGGAAGGAGAGCTTTAAGTTTAGCAATTTTGGCTTTTGAAGTGTGGGTTAAATATACTTTTATTTAAGCCCAAATACCTGCTCTGGCCAGGCAGTGAAATGGAAAAGTATAAAGAAACAGAGAAGGTAGAGATGTTAGGCTGGAGAATATGGCCAATTGAAGGGAGATGGGATCTGTGGGAATTTGGGCCCAGCATTGCCAGATATTTTTAATTTTCAAGAGAAGCCAGATATACAAATTTTATGTTATTTTTAAAAGTCCTTTTTTAGTTTTTAACACACAAAGCTGTGTGGGTGTGGCAGAATGCTCAGGTTATAGGAAGCTGATGTACCCCATCTTCAGACCTATAGCCGCCAGCTTGCAACTTCTAGTTTAAATGATACATAAAATTAATATCATACAGCCTTACCTTAACTAATGGGAAGAGTGCTACAGACCTCAGATGTTCAGATATAAAACTGTGAGCACTGATTCAGCTTATAAAAAACAATATAGAAAATAAATCCAATTCCTGGTATAAAACTATGCAAACTAATTGAGCAGTATTACCTTACACATGCTATGGAATTGGGGTGGGCTTATTTCAATTAGGCAAACACACAGTGCTCTGACAGGCAGAACATATTCTAAGAAGAAAAATATCAGGAAAAATCCCACATAAACAATTTTGGCATGATCACAAACTGTTTCAAATCAACATCATCAATCTGTTTTAAATAAGCAACAAACAACTTATTAAATCCAGAATTATAACAAACTCAACAGTTAAAATTCTTGTTGCCAAACCAGCTATTTTTTATCTACAGGTAAATCTTTACTTGACATGCCTGTAAGTTACAGTTTCTAGGCTTCTATGCACCAACCTCCCTTTTATAAGGGCAAAGAACACATCATTTAATTATTTTACAAGTGCAACAATTATAAGATGCAATCCAATCAGAAGTCCTGTCAGCATCCAGGCTTGGAAACTCTTAGAGGCTTGTCTAGTGAAGTCAGCTTTATTGTCCATTCCTGTACCCTGCCTATAGCTGTCCCTGATATTTATTGTTTTGCTCTGGAAATGAAAAGTCTACTCTCATAGGGAGGCTGGCATGACTGTTAACTGTATTTAAATCAAATCTTCAATATGCAAAGGAATTAATATTTCCCCAACTGCAACATTTCCTAAACCTTCTGAAAATGCCTCCCTGCTTCTAAAACTCCAGAAAGGCACCCAACACCCAACCTTCTTACATAACTCTTTGTCTATATCTTTTTACTCATGCCTCAAATATAGCACTATTATATCACTGATCACAAGTCTTGCCTTGTTTTTAAATAACTTGTGTATGTGTTTGTCTGCAGTGAATTGTACTAGGTATCTGGAAGGTAATTATTTGGTCTTATTTATCTTTTATTGTTCATTGATAGAGGACGAACCCATTATAATGCCCTACTACTCAGAGTAGATACCCACAACATTTATAATTTAATTAAAATATGAAAACCTGAAGACCTAGAAATATGAAAACAAACCATCATTTTCCTTGTATTTTTTATTTTTATTTGGTAACCTCTCCCTGACTGGAGCTGCCACTCCACAATTTTAAAAGATGTCATTTGCTGTTGAATTATACAAAATAGCTTTTAACTTTCTCATTTACCAATAGAAGATATCTCTTAAGAATATGGGGATAAGACATGTATGTACACATACACATTGATCCTTTAAAGAGTGTGTTAAGTGATGACACATTATATTGAATTTATTGTTCACTTCTTCCCTAGAATACAAGTCCCTGAGAAAACTGATCACATCACAATCTCTTCACACTTCCAACACTAAACACAACATAGCTTGACACACTCAAGATATACTCAATAAATATTATCTCTTAAAATAATCAATAACCAATTTGATTAAAAGTGACAATATCAGCCTCATAATCCAACACAATAAAATATGTAGTAAAATGACTTCCAATTAGCCATGATAATAGTGGCTGCCTAAATTCAAGTCTCTCCATGCATCCTCCAAAAACCATACAGATCAATACAAAAAATAAAATTTTATATTTCCAGCAAAACTTAAACACAAAGAACATAACAAATTTCATATTACCTGGAAGTAGAAAAATAAATACCAGTTTTTATCAGAACTATTTCTTGAGCTCCTGTCACAACAGGAGCAAAGACCCTGTGGGAGTTGGAAAGACTGTGCCAAAAGAGAGAAGAGGGGTTGAGAAAAAATATATTCCCACAAATAGAAAGTCCCAAACTAAGAAGAAAACAATATATCAAAAACAAAATCAAAAAGAGTCCTGATACATCAAAGCATTGACCATAGAGATGTGACTTAAAAATGTACATAGAGAATGACATCAACAAAAACAGTACAGTACGTAGCTCCAAGGGTTCATCCTTCCCCAGAATTATTTTAAAAATCAAGCACAACTCTAAGAATCAACTTTGTAAGAATTCTAGTAAAATTCAAAGATTTACAGGAAACAAGAAACCCTGAGTCAAGAAAAACACAACTTAGAAATTGTAGGAAAGCTTTGTGGCATTTTTTTTCTCTTGCCCCAACTATGTTCCCAGCCCAGTGATAGTCTTGACAGGTCAGCCCACGTTCACACTGTGGGACCCTGGTCCCCGATTCCAGTGACAGCACAACAGATCTTACTCTCAAAGAATTGAGTTGGTCTATCCTAACTTGTCTGGGACTACCTGAGGAGATCACCCAAGGCATTTGCTTTTGTTTTGCTTAACTCAGAATGCACTCAGGGAAGAAAAGCTGTTAGGAAGACAGCATTCCTAGAAAACATTGCAAGACAAGTGAATAATTGAGGCAAAAATTAGACATGTGGAAAGCCTGGGAGGAAAAGCTGGGGAAAGCATTCCTTTGGGTTATTAGGGCATTCAAAAGTACCCATGTATATTGAGGAATTTAGAAGGCCATATGCGTATGCAAGACAAGACACACTTCAGAAAAGACTTGAGAAGACCCTAAGCTTTTACCTCTAGCTATCTTCTAGGGTCAGGAATGAGCAGTAAGTTAATGCCAAGCCAGAGTTGTAAATAAACTGCCCAAGTATTGGAGAGCCAATCTGCAAAGACTGAGTTAACTTTTTTTATTTCTTTTTCCTTTTTCTTTTTGGAAGAGCTGGAGAAGAATTTGTGTTTTTTAAAAAGGCAAAACAATATTGAAAAAGAGAACACTCATACATCTTTTTTAAAGCTTACTACTAAGCTACAATAATCAAAACTATGTGGTACTATCACACAGATAGGCATATAGACCAATGGAATAGAACTGAGAGTCCAAAATTAAACCTATACATTTATGGCAAATTGATCATTGGCAAGGGTGCTGCAACCATTCATTGAAGGAAGAACAGTCACTTGAACTAATGATGTGTGATAGATATCCATATGCACAAAAATGGAATTGGATCCCTACCTCACACCACATACAAAAATTAACTCAAAGTGGATCAATGACCTAATATGAGAGTTTAAATTATAAATATATTAGAAAAAAGCACAGGTATACATTTTCATGACCTTGGGTTCAGCAGTGGAGTCTTACATATGATGTAAGATGATGCTAAAAGCATGAGCAACAAAAGAAAAAACAGGCTCCCTCAAAACTAAAAACTTTTATGCATTCAAAGATTATTAAAAATAATATATATTAAAAATACATATAAAACATATTAAATAGAATATTTAGAATATATTAAAAAAACTTTTAAGATTTAACAACATCTTCACATGAGCATTTTATGACCAAAAAACCTTGAATAAATAGTTTTAAAAATTAAAAACAGAAATGAACAAGAAACAAAAAGAAATGAGAGAGTTTATTGAATTCAGGAAAAATTTAAAAAGAACAAAATCACATCAGAAAGGAAAACTAAATTACATCATTGCCAAAGAAAAATAAATTTAAATGCAAATTTAATAATTAGCACTGAAGAAACACAACCAGGATACTAAAAATGTAAAGAAAAAAGTACAAAAGGTCAGAAAATGGTTGTAAAAGAAAATGTCCAAAAACAATCCAACATTTGTATAATTTGAATTCCTGAAGAAAAACAAAAACAAGAAATAGAATATTTAAAACAATATAAGAAAATATCCTAGAAATAAAAGATCTAAATTTATTAATTGAAAGGGTCCAATTAGCACTTAGACAAATTGACCAAGATTTGTCAATGTCAAGACATATCCATAGTAAAATTATTAGAATTTAAAGATGAAGAAAAAAAATCTTGGAATAAACTTCAAGGCACAAAGATAAAAAAAAGTACAAGAAAAGTAGACTGTCAGAAAACTCTCAAAAGCAATTTACAAAGCCAATCAACAATGAGTCAGCCTTATTAAAAACTCAAGGGAAGTAGATATGAACAAAGGTGTTTTTTTAATCTAACCAAGCAAGAGAATCCATCAAGTGTCAAGACTAAAGGAAAACCAATTTAAATAGAATTCAAGCAATTATGTACCTATGAGCTCTTTTTGAGAAATCTAATGAGGTTCATCCAAAAGAGATACTGAGGAAACTTTTGCAAGATAACTGATGAAGATTTAATGTATTTAATTGTAGATCTAAGACTTTAAAGAAAAGGTAGGAACCACCAAACATTTGTGGAAGAAATTATACAAATTCTCTATAAACTCTTCCAGAAGACAGAAGCAGGGGAAATACTTCCCAACTCATTCTAAGAGACCAGCATTATCTTAATACCAAATCCAAACAAAGACATTACAAGATGACTATAGACCAATATGAACGTAGAAACAAAAATCCTAAGCAAAATATTAGCAAATTGAATCCAACAACATATAAAAAGAATTGTATACCATGACCAAGTAGGATTTTTCCCAGGTATATGAGGCTGGCTCAAATTTGAAAATGAATTAATGTAATCTATCACATCAACAGGCTAAGGAAGAAAAAAAAAATCACATGATTATATCAATAGATGCAGAAAACACATTTGACTATATCCAACACCCATTCATATTATAATAAAAACTCTAGAAATAGAGGGGAACTTCTACAACTGAATCAAGATCACCTACAAAAACCTACAGCTAACATCATATTTAATAATGAGTGTTCTGTCCTGCTGAACCTGCAGCTGGAGTTGCCTCAAAAGCAGCAGTAGGAGAGTTCCAGCAAGGAACTGCCCCAAACTGTCTGGAGATGGCCGGTTGGGATTCCAAAGAAAGAAGCACTACATGCCAAGATGATTCGTCCAAAGCATTTATCAATGAAACTTACATACAGAGGGGGCTTAGCTCCCTCATCATGGGCAGCAAAACAAGAAATGTTCTACCTATGTATGTCCATAACAAAGGGAGTGGAGTTTACAATGGGGATTAAAGGAATTTGAAGGCAGGGCCTGGGCTAGTTTCTATGTGTTTAGCCATATGTTTGATTTTTCAGTATTTTGGGCAACAACCTAAACAAGTTTAACAGTATCTGGAAATGTTTAAGACTCTGGCTTGGGATCAAGCCTGCAGAGAAACACATGCAGCTGGCCAAATCACAGAGTGGTCAAGGCACTTTGCTTCTTGGTCAGACACAGAAGGAAAGCAGGGAGAACTGGAGGACCTTACAGTGAGAAACTGAGACATTCCTCCTAAGATAAGAAACAAAGCAATTATGTACACTCTTACCACTCCTTCTCAGTACTGGAAAGCCCTAGCTAATGCAATATGACATGAAAATGAAATAAAAGGCATAAATGTTGGGAAGGAAGAAATAAAAATGTCTTTGTTTGCAATGACATTAACATTTAACATTTATATAAAAAATGAAAAAGAATCGGCAAAAAAAAAATCCTGGAGCTTATAAGCTATTAGTATTAGTACAAGGTTGTAGGATACAGGGTTAATGTACAAAAAATTCAATCATTTTTCTATCTGCTTGTAATAAACAAGTGAAATTTGACATTAAAAACACAATACCATTTACATTATTATCTGCCAAAAGAGAAGTACTTAGGTATAAACCTAACAAAATAGGTGCAAGCTTTATATGGGGAAAGCTACAAAACTCTGATGAAAGAAATCAAAGAACTAAGTACATGGAAAGATATTCTATGTTACTGGATAAGAAGACTCAACATTGTTAAGATACCATATTCCTCCCAACTTAATCTATAGATTCAACACCATCCCAATCAAAATACCAGAAAGTTATTTTGTGGATATTGACGAACTGATTCTAATGTTTATATGAAGAGGCAAAAGACCCAAAACAGCCAACATAGTATTGAAGGAGAACAACAAAGAGGAATAACACTACCCAACTTTAAGACTCACTATAAAGCTACAGTAATCAAGACAATGTGGTATTGGTGAAAGAATAGACAGATATATGTAACAGGAAGGAGAGCTCAGAAATGGACCTATGTGAATATAGTCAACTGATCTTTGACAAAGGAGCAAAGGTAATGCAATGAAGAAAAGATAGTCTTTTCAACAAACGTTGCTGGAACAACTGGACATCTCCGTGAAAAAAAATGAATCTAGACATAGACCATACACTCTTCACAAAAATTAACTCAAAATGAATCATAGACCTAAATATGAAGTGCAAAACTATAAAACTCCTAGAAGATAACATGGAAGGAAACAAGATGACATTTGATATGAAAATGACTTTTTAGATAGAACATGGAAGGTACAATCTATGAAAGAAATTATTGATAAGGTGGACTTTATTAAAATTAAATACCTCTGCTCTGTGAAAGACAGTGTCAAGAAAATGAGATGACAAAGTCTCAGACTGGGAGAATATATTTGCAAAAGACACATCTAATAAATAACTTATCCAAAATATACCAAGAACTCTTAAAACTCAACAATAAGAAAAAACTTAATTAAAAAATTGACAAGAGACCTGAACAGATACTGCACCAAAAAAAATATACAGATCGCAAATAAGTATATGAAAGATGCTATCATTATATGTCATTATGGAATTGCAAATTAAAACAACAATGAAATACCACTACATACCTATTAGAGTGGCCAAAATCCAAAACACTGAGAATACTGAATATTGCCAAGCACATGGAGCAACAGGAACTCTCATTCATTGCTGATGCAAAATAGCCACAGCCACCTTGGAAGACAGTTTAACATTCCCTTACAAAAGTAAATATGTTCTTACCATATGATCCAGCACTTGTGTTCCCTGGCATTTACCCAAATGAGTTGAAAACTTATATCTACACAAAACCAGCACATGAAGGTTGATAGAAACTTGAAAGCAAACAAGATTCCTTCAGTAGGTGAATGGATAAATAAACTGTGGGATATTCATGCAATGAAATATTATTCAGCAGTAAAAACAAATGAGCTATCAAGCCATGAAAGACATGGAGGAATCTTAAGTGCAAATTACTAAGTGAAGGTAGCCAATCTGAAAAGGCTACATTCCCTATAATTCCAACTATATGACTTTCTGGAAAAGGAAAAAGTATAGAGACATTAAAAGGAACAGCGTTTGCCAGGAATTGGAGGAAGGGAGGAATGAATAAGCAGAGTACAAAGTGTTTTTAGGGCAGTGAAAATATTTTGTATGATACTGCAATGGTACATACATGCCATCACACATTTTTTCAAAGCACATAGAATGTACAACACCACGAATAACCCTTATTTAAACTCTGGACTTTGGGTGATAATAATGCATCAGTGTAGGTTTATAGAGTGTAACAAATATACCACTCTCATGTGTGATGTTGATAGTAGGAAAAGCTATGCACGCATGGGGTGAGGGGGCATGTGGAAGGCAGCTATGCTCACCACTATACCACCAACACCTCCATGAAAGGGCATATGGAAACTCTACTTTCTACTCAATTTTGCTGTGAACCTAAAACTGCCCTAAAAAAATACTCAATTTTTTAAAAATGTGGGTATGACAGAAAATAATGTATAAAAGTTATATGTTCTGAAGAGTAAAGATAATGCAACTAAAAAGACATAAAATGGAAAATATAATAAGCTAATTCATTATTACATAGGCAATAAATGGAAGCCAAAATATGTTAGTAAAAAATGACCAAAAGGGAGAATTAAAAGGTTAAATTTAAAAAGCAGATGAATAGGGTGGAGAAATGTAAATTATAAAAGTACCCACACACACAAAAAGTACAATTCTTAAGTACAAAGACTTTTTTTAAAAAAAGATGTTTTAATCTTATCAAAGTACAATTCAAGACAGAAAGTAAACATGATAAAGGAGAAAAATTTATAATGCTAAAGGCCACAATTCACAATAAAGTAGAAACAGTTGTTACTATCTATGTACCAAATATCACAATAACCACTGTTAAAAAGTAGAAACTATAGAAAATGCAAGAAGGCATACACTAATAATATAAGATTTAACATATTACTTTCAATATGAGCACACAGGGAATATTAACAAAAATTTATATTATATATGCTGTTATAAAGTAAGCATCAATGAATTCCAGAAATAGAAATATTACAAAACTCTGATCAAAACAAAATAAAACTGGACAGATTTTTAAAGTCCATTCTATATAGAAATGGAAAAAATAGCTTATATTAAACAACTCTTGCATGAAAGAGGCAAAACACAAAATTATAGAATTTCTTGCAAGTATAGTCTGCCTTTCTGCATTCATGGATTCAACCAACAGTGGAAGGAAAATATTTGAAAAAAAATCTGTCTGTACTGAACCTTTACAGACTTTGTCATTATTCCCTAAACAATACAGTATAACAACTATTTACATAGAATTTGTATTGTATTAGGTATTATATGTAATCTAGAGATAATTTAAAATATATGGAAGGATATTCATAGATTATATGCAAATATTACACTATTTTATATCAAGGACTTAAGCATCTAGGGATTTTGGTATCTGTAGGAGGTCCTGAAAGTAATCCCCCATGGATACTGAGGGATGGCTGTAGTGATAATGAAAATTTTATGTATCATAACCTTTGGGCTACCTTGAAGCAGTAATCAGATGAAAATTCATAAACTGAAACTCATATTAATTAAAATAGAAAAATGAGCCAGGTGCAGTGGCTCATGCCTGTAACCCCAGCACTTTGGGAGACTTAGGCAGGAGGATCACTTGAGTCCAGGAGTTTGAGACCAGCCTGGACAATATAGCAAGACCCCATCTTTACAAAAAAATAAAATAAAATAAATAAAAATTATAAAAGTTAACTAAATGAATTTCCTAATAAAAAGCTATAAGTAATAAAATAAGCCAAAAGAAACCACAAGGAAATAAGAAAGCAATAAGTAACAAATAAAAGTGGTACTGTCCAAGAGAACTTTCAAATATCTATACATGGAAATGTACTGAAAGGAATAAAAGAGAACAAACTACAGATAAACTACTAATATATGCAACAACATGGATGAAGTCAAAAACATTAAGTTGCTTGAAAGAAGTCATACCAAATAAAAGAGAAATCTCACCTATAGATATAGAAACCAGATCAGTGTTTGCCTGGGTTTAGGTATTGGACAGAGGGACCTACAGCAGAGGGCATGAGGAAATTTTTGGAGAGATGGAACTCTTCTATAATTTGATGGTAGTGGTGGTTGCATGGATATATAGGTTCGTCAAAACCATTGAACTGCACTCTTAAAATGGATGCATTCATATATGTAAATTATACCTCAATTTGATTTAATAAAAGAATCCACGAGTCTATGCTTATATAAATAAAGGAATAAATTCACAACAAAGTGAGGTGAAGCAAATCTCCTCCTTGTAGGATCCAACTGACAAATGTGGAGACAATGACTTAGAAAAGTTAGAAAATGAATATTAGTACCCATTATAATTGGCCCATTATAATGAGTCAATTATGCAAGAATATTTATTGGATGCTGAAACTAATGGTTGAAGGTTTGATGAAAAGCAAGCTATTTATATAGTTCAAAAGTATCTTTCATAAATTACTTAATAATTACAAAGACTATAGGAATTATTTTCTAGTAGAGAAACTTGACAACCACCATCTTAACCAAGAGATCAACGTTAACATCACTAGAATGGGACAAACCAACATCATGACTCCTGATATGAAGACATATGTCTGTAGTTCCCTGCCAAAATTCTATTTCAATTATATAAAAATATCATACATTTAAAAGACCTGTTTTCAAAAACATTAATTGCCTAAAACCAGTTGTTATAAAAACCGTGGTAAAATACTTAAACATATTAAAGTAGCAGTTTAATAAAGAAGAAATTGATATACTGTCTTCTTTGCCAGATGCATATCCCTTAAATAGAAAGCATTCCTAATTGTTCTCATGACTTTTAAATTCTTCACAACCTGAATATAATCATGTGGAAAACACCAGGAAAACCCAAATTGATGGCAATTCTACAAAATAACTAGCTTGTACTTTTAAAAATGGCAAGGTCATGAAAGATAAATACCGAGAAACTGTCCCAGATTAAAGAGACATGACAATCAAACTCAATATGTGATTTTGGGTCAGCTCCCAGACCAGACAATCATGTACACATATACATAAACATATATATGAATATAAATGACATTTAAGACAACTCTATATTAGATAATAAATCGATATTAAGTTATTGAGTTTGGTCATTGTTTCGTGCTATATAAAAGTGTTCTTGTTCTTAGGTAATATATGTTGAAGTATTTAAGGATAAAGGGGCATCATCTGCAATTACTCTCAAAAGCTTCCAGAAAAATAACTGTGTGTGTGTATTCAGAGAATGATAAAGCAATTGTGGTAAATGTTAGCAATCAGGAAGCCTGGGTAAAGAGTAAATGGGAGTTGCTCTAAGTCTTGCAGTATTTCTGTAAGTTTGAAATTATTTCAAAACAGATAGTTATAAAAAATAAAAACATTAAGTATGTAATAATAAATGGTATAATGTTAGGTTGTAAGATATGGATATATACTAGATTGTAGGAATAGGATATGTAGTAACAATTCTGATAAACTTATTTTCCTTGTTTAGACAGAAATAAAAAACATGGAACTATAATCGACTCCTTTCTGTTGTCTACTACTATTCTTCACGATTAACTGGAACGCAATGTTCTGAGCATTTCAACGCAGTAACCTAACCTCTTTTCTCTTCCTTATCCATCTCCTTGGAAAACCATATTTCTGTATCGTTTCAGGAAATCCTTTCGAGGCTTGAGTTACTGCACATCTTCCCAACTCAGTATAATAGAAACTTCCATCAATTTGTATAAAATACAGAACCATAAACTCTCCAAGCAGAAAAGCCTGCTAAGTCTTTATTTAAGACTTAGTTGATTCCTGGATGAGCATCTCAATTTGAGGTACTAGAAGTGAATAATTTATATGGTTATTTCAGTAGTGTAAGTTGGATTTCTAATATAGACCTATTTAAATAACATAAAAATATTAATCAAAAAATACAGACATATTTTAGAAACATTAATTGCTTAAAACCAAACCAATTGATATAAAAACTGACAAAATACTAAAGCATATTAAAATAGTAATATAATAAAGAGAGAATAAATTGTTTCTCTCACCAGGTACATCTCCCTTAAATATGCATATATTCTTCTAGTCTAAGGATCTTTAAACTGCATTCAAAATTATAATCTGTCTCAAAAATTTCATTGTCAAATTTTAATGAATGTCTCTAAAATTATTTGAGTGATAAATTCTGGGAAAGGGAAGATTTTGTGGCTGCTATTTCTTCTTAAATAATTCCTTGTTTTCCACTTTATAAACATTGAATACCTGAAGTAAACAACAGCATCTCCATTGAAGATTTCAACTAACTGTTCTGGAAATTCTTCAGTCCTTCCATATAACCATTTGTAGCTCCTCCTGGACTTTGTAGCTATTTCAGTCAGAATTTCTAAAGTCACCAAAAGCTCACTCTCTGTAATAGCAGCTAATTTGTAAACAAAGCAAAAGACATTGTTTTATTTGAAGGTATATGGATTCAGTGAGTCTGATCACGTATCCGTGATAAATCAGTGCTCTCCACATGATGGCTTAGCTTATCTTGTTCTCTTATCACCATTGATTTAATTGACCAGGACCAATCAACTTCATTAGACATAGGTTTAGTATCCACACTGGCCACTTCATAGGCAGTTGTAAATACAAGTTTTGAATATCACTGTAGAAGGTTCCAGACCAGTAGTGTAGCAGTCACCTGCTCTGACCTACTGGCAATTACCAATAGTCACATAAGAAAGTTGACTAAAAATGACCATGCATGGAGAAAACTTACATTGCAGTAGGTAGCTAATCCACCATTAATATTTATTGGTTCTCTTGTTACATATAGTCTTTGATAAGTGGCAGGATGATATCACAGCTTTATTTTTAAAAAATGAGGAGCATTACACATGATACACTTCAAATGGACCCTGCATCTTCAAAAGACTCCCGATTTTGTCATTAGTTTTCCAATAATAAGGTCTGGCATTTGCATCAAAACAATGTAAGAGGAAAAGAAAGTAGGTACAGGGAATAGATGAAAATGCTTCGCTGTGCAGTAATTGTTGAAGCTGGGTGATAAGTTCATGGGAGTTCTTTATAATGTCTATTTCGCCTACTTGTATACATGCTTGAAGTTATCTGTTAAATTTTAAATGAGATCGTCTTTCACGATACTGATATGAAACTATATGCAAAACATATCGAGGTCCAGACAAAAAAGTACAGAAGATATGGATAGTATGGTAACCCTTGGGCTTAAAACAGAAGTGCATGGGGATGTGGAGTGCACATATTTGTTTATATGTAAAAATGATTCTGGAAAAATAAAACTTAAAAATTGAATCTTCCTGCTGTATAATAAAAATGAATGGTTTTAAATTCTTATTTTAAAAATATTTGCATTTAAGACATTGGACTGGAACTTGTGTTCATGTATAAAGTCTCCTCATAACCCACCAGGGCTTGACTTAACACATTTTTATCACCAGAAATCTCATATACAGATAAAAGTGCAATGGATTTGCTGCTACTCAGGCCAAGGTAAAGCTAAGAATTTAACTTACAGTAGAAACTTATAAAAAAAGACTATGACTAAAGAACTTTTTAATTTTTCAGGTCCATACAGAAGCAATTCTGAAGGCGTTTACATTTCAGTCAGTGATTAAGAGCATGAAATCAGACTACCTGGTTTCAAAATCTGCCTCAATCATTTACAAGTCATGTAGCTCTTGGGCTAGTTCCCTGACTTCACTCAGTTTCTTCATTAGCATAATGGGAATACCATATCTCGTAGCATTGGGTATTACATGAGTTAGCCCACAAATAGCTGGGGTTTTTTTAGGTTTCCTTTTCATTTTTTAAACCACAAAAATCAGTAACAGACCAAAAGCAGGAACAGAAAAAAATATATAGCAGAAGTAATATAATATATTGGTTTAGAGTCCAAGGCTCTAGGGTGAGAAATAGCTGACTCTAAAGTCTTGCTCTGATACTTACTGTCTATGTGATCTTGGGCACATTGTTTAAAATCAATCTTCTAATCTGTATAATATACATGTATGAAAAGTGCTTAGTGGAGCCACACATATAGTAAATACCCAATAGAAAGACATTTCAAAGAGTATATTTTACTCTTACAAACTTGTTTGCCAAACAATAAATTGATCATAATACGAAATCAATATGCTATAAAAAATAAGTACTGAATAATAAAACAATTTGCCAAGTGATTTACAATAGTGGTAGCAGAGAACAACAGTCCCTTCACTAAAATTCTTAGGCCTCATGTATTTCAGAACTCAGAATTTTTCTGATCTTAGAAAGATAATATACAACAAAGCCCACATATTTTACACCTCCAGTGAGGTCGGAAGCAGCACCCAATAATCAAACACAATATTTTGTAGTGAAATGCATAAATATGCTAACTTTAAAAGGATTATAAGTCACCTCAGCTCAGTTGAGGTGACGTTTTGTAGCCAAATGACTTAAAAGCAAGCTTTTACTTTCCTGAGATTTGGGATTTCAGAATTGTAGATAAGAAATCATGGATCTGTATTTGTGTAGCTACTAACAAAGCTGGGTACACAGAGAATTCTTTATGTACCTGATAACAGGGTGATTGCCTGATATGAGCAAGTTTTCGTCAAAACATTCTTGTCTCTTTCAAGGAATCAGATGTGCACACCATCCACATTAAGTTCAGTGACTCAACTGTGAACTCATCTGCTTTTTTAGACAAAACAGATCTGATAGGACCACAAAATGGGGCTATGTACCCAGAAGATTGCCATTAGGAGATCTGTGATAGTTTCTATGTCTGGACTGGATTCTCTTTAGGCTATTCAGTAGTTTTGCTTTGGTTCTTCCCAGACTCTCAAAATGCAAAGTGACAGAGGCAAAAAGGATTTCAGTGGAAGAGGAGGAGGATGAGAAGGATGAGGTGGAGGGACGAAGAGCAGCCATCTATCCAGATTCATTAGGTCTTTTTGCAACTCAAGATTCAAACCTGTAGTAATGAGCATTTTTCTAAAGGTTTTGTCTTCATTTTTGTCTATACTTCTTCTTAATGCTATTAATATAATCCAAAGACTGTGTAAATTTTATCTTTTCTAAGAAACACATATCCATATAATTTTCTATATGCCATTGGCTTGAAAAGTCTTCAGAATATGAAAATGTAATTTTTTAACTTTATTTTCACAAAAGGTCAATAAATAATCACACTTTCAGTCATTGCTCTGTTTCCCTAGATTTACACTAATTAGTTAACTTTCTATGTATTTAATTAATAGGAGAAATCAGTAAAATGCTTTGATTGTCTGGGTGAAATGTCTTCTAAATATGCTGACAACTATTATTAATAATTACAACAGTAATTCAGTATAACTTAATTTTGCATGTAGTAAAATCAATAAGGAAAACCACATACTGAGCCTGCAAAAATATTATTTATAATCAATTGTAATTTCTTTCTTAGCAGATTTATTTTTTATATTTGGCATACATCAAAATCTATGGATGTTTAAAGCCCAGAAGCCCAGAAATAAAATTAAGTAATCCAATAGGCATTTTTAAAGTGAGAGGCGTTTCTATTTATAAGTGGAAATCTCATCACTATCTCAAATCACATATTAATATTATACTTGGCAAAAGTCACTTTTAGGAAGATAACCAATAAAGGAAGCTAAATTCTAGAAAAATTATTTTCCAAATATTAAAGAATTTTACAGTTTCACATAGTACTCCTGTTGACCTGTCTATATGGGATTTTTGTTATTTTTGTTATTACCTTCCGGGCTACAAAAATCAGCACTTAACATCTGGGCCAAGGAAGAATGGTAAGTTTTAAACTTGATCATTCTTTGTCTAATGAATGCCTTAACAATCTATGAGACAAATTCAACAACTTACTGCTTAAGAAGACAAAGCAAAACAAAACACAGCAGTTATTTTTAAAGCTTCATGCTTTACCCACCATGTCTGGTAAGAGTGATTACTAGGGACCGTGTTTCATTCATATAGGTTTCTCTCTAGAGTAAAGTTTCAAACTTAATGAAAGGAGAACATACCTACTACCACTACTCTAACTGACCAGGCCGGAAGCACTTCTTTATCAGGCTCAAAGCCGAGAAACAAAGCTTATCTTTTCCCAAACCAAAATAAATCATTTAATGTCTAGTTTGGCACTAACCACAAGAGATTTTGAAGGGAAGCTGAAGGGAAGGAAGAGACATCTGGTTCTTGTGAGCGCCAATTGCAAGTGATTAAGGGATCAACACAAATGAACAGGAAGGGGAGTAAATCAACACAGGGTCAAGTGGTCTAGATGTCAAAAGGCTGAGCAAATAGGCAATTTGTTGTGACGTTTATGGAGGATTTTCCCAGTGAAGGTCACAAAGTACTGTGACTGAAAATACAAGAGTAATCATATGAAAACTCTTCTACCGACTTCCCAGGGAAGTTCTATCCACATTCTTGATGAATGCACATAAAGGCATCTATCCTTATGTGCTAGGTGATCTTGTTAGAGAAGGAGGTATCTTGAGAATGTCTTCTCTCTATTCTAGTTTATTAGAGCAGATAAACAGATCCTAGGCCACACAAATGAATATTCAGAGAAAGGTGAGAGGAGAGGGATGGGAAGAATCTTAGAAGGTGAAACAGAATGAACAGAATGTAAGCCATCGTGAAGGAAGAACATAAGAAAATCTGCTTCTCTGTTTATAAAAGATTCAAAGGTTTGCAGAAATGTTGTTAATAATGTTCATAGGATCTTATCCTCTACTACATTTAAAGAGAGAATCTTTAGGCTCTAGCAGACAAGAATCTGTACTTCACACACAAAGGTAAAACCCTTTTGAGAAGAGAGAAGATTGTATTCAGACCAGTCATGACTAACCACTGTTATTTTTTCTGCTAACCACTGTGAGCGGTAAAGGTTGCTATTCTGCTGAGGCAGAGCAGAGTATACAAACACTTACCCATCACATGACCTGTATGTTCTTTAATCTCAGGAGAGTGAAAAATACATTAAAAAAAAACAACCTTGGGTTGGCACTTTAATGTGAGGGTATTTAATCTTGGGTCCACAAACACTATTTTAAAAGTCCCAAAATTCTACTCCCACCCCCATACACATATATGTACTGATTAATCTGTGTGCATTGTTCTGAGAAACTTATATCCTCCATCAGATTCTCAGATGGTCCTTAAAGAGTTAATAACCACCACTTTAATACCCAGTAGGAGGAGTACAGGCCTGAAAGGAAGAAATATAATAACACTGACCAACTATTTAGCCAGCTAATCCCAAAAGAGGGCTTGTTTCATGGACATGTGTGTGTGTGTGTGTGTGTGTGTGTATGTGTGTGTGTATTGAAGAGAAGAAAAACTGAGTCAAGAGTCAAACATTCTGGTATTGTTAGTATCAATAATCACGTATTTTTTATCAATTTTATAACAGAGTAAAGAATTTTGGCAAACGAGAGGAAGACTGTCAAAGAGCTAATTAATCAAAATATTTTTAACTGAAATTTGATTAAAAGAAAGAAAAATGTTTTCTAAGTATATATGCAGATACCAGGTGTGGCATCAGGGTAAAAATTGAAAGTTAGAACTGTGATGGTATATAGTTGAGCAAATATCCCTCAGATTTCATTGGTTTATATAAAGCAGTAACACAGCAGATTAAATAATTTAGTTATTAAGGGGTACATATTTTACATATTTTACTCCCTTATCTTTCTGCTGGTGTACCAGGAGGAGTATTCAAAATCAAACATTTTCTCATAAAATGTCCATGTAAGGTTCTTTTGTATGATGAGTGAATAACAACTCTTGCGTTGAAAAGCTTCCTACTGCCTGCACTGCAATGTCTAAAAAGGAAAAAAAAGAAAGAAAAGAAAAACTTCCTAGGTTTTAAGACTGTTTATGAAAAATACTATAATATTCATATGAAAAAGTAAAATTTTTAAAATTCTTAGGTAATTTAATTAAAATTGTTAAAAATGAATTTCAAAATGTAAGGAGTAAGAATAAACATAATTAGGAGATAACTAGAATGAAATACAATACGGATAAGAAGATATTTAGCTTTCTTAAGACAAAATAAAATCCAAGAGATAGAACTTGTCGATGTGGTGGGTTAATGGTTTTTTGAACAAATTATGGAAACTTTTAAAGGAGGTATAATAATGAACACTGTCAAATATTTCGGTTTGCAAAAAGAGGAGATTAAGGTTTGTGTGCACTGTTTAAATTGGCATAGTTCCCTAGCCAAAGTTTAGAATAGGTTATTAAACAACAGATTTTGAGAACTTAAAGAAAGTGGGGTTACTAATGGCCATGATGATGAGTTCACTGGGCAAAGAAAGTGATGCTGATGTGCACAGTTTTCCTGCGACAGAGCTTCTTCAACTTGGGGGCTAAACTCTAGATCTTTGAGCACGTTCTGTAGGTATTCCCCAGCATTGATCAATATTTCTTATTAATAAATTTGAGTGAAGGTCTGAAAATAAAGAAGAAACAAGCCTGACTGCATTTGGTAGAATAAGAGAAGTTATGATAGTTGAAAGATTCAAAACCACAAAAACTATAACTAGGAGGACTTGGAACCAACATAAATAAGATGGACCTGTTTGCAAGCTTAGTGTGATCCCTACAGAGATGAGGCTGTCAAAACAAGTAAACAAAGATGTTAATGGAATTATACAAGCTAGAAAAAAGCAGGTGCTGAAAGAAACTGAGGTATCATTAAGTAATAAATAGAGCATATGATCACGAAAATGCAACATTCCAAACTGTAAGGTATTTAGAGTCACTAATTCATCCTCATCCAATCTTCTTCATACTCTGCCTTGGAACGCCAAGCTAGGGGTACAGATATAATGATTTTCTGCATTCCTTCGTTCTGTGACCCTTAAACTTTTACACTTGGGGCTACGTAACTTCCAGATCCAGACTCTGAAGCAGATACTGCAAACTCTGCAACCCAGGAATAAAACAGCATGAATGATAGGAACGCTGGCAAATCAGACAGCCTATGCCCTTCCAAAGAGAGAGACTCAAATCTAACCCAGCCTGTTGTCATCAGGTGGCATTATAGGCCCATGTGGTCAGAGCTTCCAGTTGCTCGAGAGATTAGAAATTTTCATTTGTATATACAATCTACAGATTTCTTAGAATATTGGCAATTAATTTAATATTTTAGAAGTATTATGTGACCGAAAGAAAACACATGAATAAAACATATGTTGATAAATCAACAATTTGCTCCAAATCTCATTTTTTATAAGAAATTTAAAGAGCTCTAGGCATAGCTTCCACTAAGCCTTCATGTTAGTGCTACTTTGAACTTATTCTTGGGTTCCACCTTTCCTCTCTTCGTCCTGACTCCCCTAACTCAAGTTCCTACTTTGGTTCTGCACATGATCTCGGATCCTGTAAAGATGATCTTTTTTTGCTCCTCATTATGCCAAAAGTCCTTCCAGGGACTATGGAACTTCTCGGAATCTCAATTTCTGGAGCAGTTCTCTCTCAGAGTCTATCCTGTAGCCCTCAAATGGACACTTCTTTCATGTCTAGGCTGGCACGATTGCACATTGGTGCTGAAAAGTTGTCCATTCACTTATTCTTTCAATGTCTGATAAATGAAACAGTGTCACCTCATAATGTCAGGCAAGTTGTTCAAGGTGCACCATCAATGTCATGGTCTCCTCTATTTGTAATTTATTATGCCAATTTTCTGGCATAAGGAAATAAACTGTCTTGAGGTAGGTGGGTCCTCTTATTCACACAAAGGCATTTTTGGGCTGGATGTGGTCCTCGCTACTTTGCTAGTCTTACCCACTCCCCAGATTTTATTGTAAAATATCTTAAATTATTTGGCTGCAAATAACAGAAATTAACTCCAACTGGTTTTAGCAATATTAAAAAATAAGATGTCAGAAGATCCCAGAAAGAATACAGATTGTGACAAAACAATCTAACTGCATTACAAGTACATAAAACCACTTCATCAAAATGGCTAGGAGGGAAAGGTGCTGACCCAAGGAACTTTGGAAATGAGCAAAGTCTATAAGACTAAAGGCAAAAGAAACAGTACATAAGCATTGTACTCTAGCTGATATAGTTATTTTTCATGGGTATATGGGTTAACAATTCTGATGCTGCTATACATGCATAATGGAGTTAAGCAATTAAGTAAATGGATGGCAGATGGAAAAGTCAGGTTTTTCACTGTTAGAGTGGCAGGTAACAGGTAAGCAAGGGAAAGAAGGTAGAATAATCTATATGATAATGTATTTTTGAGGTAGAGATATTAGTATGAACTCATGTTTTGTTTAATATAGATACAAATGATTACATATAGAAATACTTATAGATACATGTATATACATAGGTTAGTATATATGTGGGTTATTATATACATATATATTTCCTTGCTCTGTTAGCTTAGAGAGCCTGGAGGCAATGACACCCTGTTAGCAATGAACACAGCTAGTGCCCAGATCTTGGTTTCTAATACCATTCCTAAATAAAAAAGAACTAAAGCTCCTTAGAGAAATGGCTGATTCTAGCACTGGGGCAGGAAATGTTCACCATGAACCTGAAACATCTTATATCTTACAGTGCCATAAAGTAATCAAATGCTCAAAAAAAAAAAAAACCCACCACCACCAAACTATAATGATAGGTGTACTAGTTGGGTCAGGCAGCCATAACAAAAATACCATGGACTGGGTGGCTTAAACAATAGAAATTTATTTCTCACAGATCTGGAGGCTGGAAGTCTAAGACCAGGGTGCCAGCATTTGGGGATCTGGTGAGGGCTCTCCTTCTAACTTGTAGACGGCTACTTTCTCATTATATCCTCACATGGGCAGAAAGAGATAGATAACAAGCTCTCTGATGTCTTTTCTTATAAGGACACTAATCTCTTTATGAGGCTCCATGCTCATGACTTCGGCATGACCTCGTCCAAGCCTAATTACGTCTTAAAGGCCACATCTCCAAATATTACATTGGGAGTTAGGAGTCCAAATTATCAACTAAGTGATAGGGGCACAATTCAGCATATAGTAATGGGGACATGTCAAAGGAACACAGAAGCCAACTGAAAGAGCTCCTAATAGAAACACTTTGGGCAACAAAGTAAGTAAAGTTTTATTGGATTATAACCCAAAGTATAAAATAAATATCCATGATCCCATACCTATATGAATATTGAGGAAATAAATAAGTGGAGGATAAGAGAAAAATCTCTCATGCAGAAGAATTCCAAATAATTTATATAGATACTCAGTCCTAAAGGAGATAGAATATAACACCCTAAACCTTAAGTGTGGGCTGTGCATAGTGATTTCCTTTTAAAGATTATAGTATAAGAAGGAGGGGGAAAAAAAGTGAACTTATAGTTGAGAAATCTGACAAACACTATCTCAGCCAGGTGATAAAGGTTAATATCAATAGTAACAAGTCATGTTGATAGAATATACCCTCTATAAGATGTGATAAAATGACACTTTCTTTCTCTGGTTTTCCTTTCAAAAACATAAGCTCAGTCTGACCATGAGAAAAACATCAGGAAATCACAATTGTGGGATATTCTACAAAATATTTGACCAGTACTACTCAAAAAGGTAATCAAAAACAAGGATAATCTGAGAAACTGTCACAGCCAAGGAGCTAAGGAGACATGATGACCAAATGTAGTCTGGTATCCTGGATGGGATTCTGGGGCACAAAAAGAACATTAGGGAAAAACTAAGAAAAACTGGAAAAAAAAATACTGAATTTAGTTAATAATGTATCAATATTTGCATTATTATTTTTAATAAGTGTGCCATACTGAGATGTTAATAATCAGGGAAACTTAAGTGTGAGGTATGAGAGCTCTCTCTGCTATATTTGCAGTTTTTGTGAATTTAAAACATTCCAAAAGAAATTTTATTAAAAAATAAATACACCATTGTAAGGATATAGAAATATGCTACTAAACACAAGGAAGAGATTTGAGCAATCAGACCTCAAGAAAAGCATAAAGAAGTAGAGCTCTGTAGACCTCAGGAGAGGAGTTCTTGATCTTCATCTGGTTTACTGCCAGTAACATGATTCACCTATGAACTACTCACAGCCTCTGCCTTTCTTTTGTCAAAATTCCTAATTCCCAGGAGGATACATTGATCAGTGTAGCAGAGGTCAGCTGTCTAACATGGACTTAAGTGGCCATAGCTCAGAGAGTAGTGGTTTAATGGCATGCCTCCATTCTGATTATGGGGAACAGATCCAAGAAATAGAGAATGGTAGTTCTATCCACCCAAGAGTCTATATTCTAAGAAAGCTTGAAAGGAGGTTATTCAAACAGAACCAGGCCAAGCTATTCCAGGCCCCCAGACAGAGCGATAAATGAAAGCAATGAACATTTCAATTCTGCCTTACGTTTTTGGTTAGTACATCACCTAGGCATTGGGTTAATTTATGTAACAACAAAAGCCAAAAATCAAATAATTCAAGAAAATTGAAGTTTATTTTTCTCACGTATAACAAACCAAATGAGCAGTCTAAGCATGTTGGGTGTCTTTGCTACCCTCAACACCTGGCTTTCAACTCTGGGACCATGGCAGTTCACTTTATTGACACATTTCCCAGGAACTAGGGAGGGGTTAAGGAGAATGGAAGATAAGACCCTTTCCTACTAAAAATAAGAAGTAAAGAGAAATTGCACACATCATTTCATTCACTCCCGACTTACCCCTACCTCTCACCAGAACATTTATTCTACCTATTACAGGTCATGCCTAATTGCCAAAGACGACTAGGAATTATAACCTCTAGCCAGGTGGCCATGTACCACTTGCAGAATTCTATTACAGAAATGAAGAAAGAGAGATTTAATACTGAGGAATATTAGTTAATCTCTGCCACCACCAATAATCTTTACCCTTTCGCTCCTATGGATAAGTTTTTTTATGTTGATTAATTCACCTTGCTAATATCTTATGAGTCTCTGCCACCTGTGTTTAAAAGTAGCCAGTGAAAATTTGCAGTTCCATTTTGCCATAGGATTTTTTAATAGGCTTTATGATTGGACTATTACTATATAGCTACAGGTGGGATGATTTGATGTAATCTTGATGTATCCTAAACAATATAGAGATATTGAGATTCCTCGCTAGTATCCATCCTATTCTTCACAGCTATGGAATAACCACGCTGACAGACACCAACCAAGCTCCAGAAAGGTGATCCAATTCCCCTTACTAGTATTATTAATTCAGAGGTAAACACATGAAATAAATCAATCTAATCATAGTGAATCTCAGAAACTTTTTTTTTTTTTTAATGATTTGGGCTAGGGAAGCACTTTTTCTCCCCCAGGATATGGTCATCCAATGCCATGATGAACTTCTTCATCAAACTTGTGACACTGATGAAACTTCTGGGCACATGAGCCAATACTTTGCCTTATTACATAAGTGTGTTTTGAGTTGGGCTCTCTATTACTAGTTAGAGAACTTGTATCGATAGGTGATTTTTGCATCTATCTTGCCAAATGCTTCTAGACATTAGAAATGACAGGATGCCTCTGAGCAGCATCTTAGTAGGGATACCTTAATATGGGACTATCAAGTCCTGGTTGACTGGTTATCCTTAGTATTTGAAGGTCTCATGAAAGGAGGATAAGACACTTGGGGGGGGGGAACCCAAAGACAAATAACTGAAAAGCAAAGTTGTAATTTTTGACTTGTTCTTTTAACTTCTGCTATTGTCTATGTCAAGGACATCACCACTTACAATGGCATAGCTGCTTTTAGGATGATCAGAGAAAGTTAAATCATGAAAAGATTATTATGAATATCTTACATAATACATGGAGAGATATGATCTAAAACTTATGGAAGTTTATTCCTTTGAGTTGAATTAGATTTCATTATGTTATGTAGAACAGACTGCTTCATTACTGAATCATTTGAGCTTGAGTAAATTGTAGCTCATTAAACACTTCTCACCTGTATGTCTATAAGGCTAACAGATATTATTTTTTCCATATTATGATGAAAACAGAAAGAAAAAAAGGAATAAGAACTGATAGTAAAACTCCAAACAAAATGTTATGGAGATTGAGACCAAGTGTCACTTACAAATTGGCATAAGGAACTTGGAGTGATACATTCTTCCCCTCTTTAGCATCTAGAGAATTTCATAGTTAGCAGTAGGAAAAGGTTATAGAAGAGAATAAGATATAGCCTTTTCCCCCTCAGGCTAGATTTATAAATTCAGCAGAGAGGTTCTTCTCTAGAGTTTGATAGAGAGGTTAAGAAGAGCTGTATAGTACAGCAGTGTATATATCATTGTTTGGGTGTAAGCAACGAAAACAACTATGGCTACATTAAGAAAAATGTGTAAACAATTGAAAGTATATCAGAAGGCTCCCAAAATCTAAGAAAAAGCTAGATAAATCTGACTTAGAGTTTGGCAAAAACAAGAGATATTCATAGTCTAAGCAGTCCCCCTGTAGCCTCTTCTCAAAAGAATGATCTCCAAACATTTTCTGTCTATGTCACTCAACTCAACACTCAAATTCCAGTGAGAAAAGTTACATAAATCTAGCTTAGTCCCATGGTTAAATGGGCCAGGACACCAATTGCACCACACTGTATACAAGAAGAGGACAAGTAATCCCACCCTTCAAATTTGGGGTTCTATTACTAAAAGAATATCAGGCCATTTTAAAAATGACAAATATCCACTGCCGCAATTAGAAGTCTGAATCAGGTTTTAGAGAACAAGAGAAATGTTAATTTTACCACCCACCTTTTCTTAATAAATATCAAATCAGTTTTTGATTCTTGTTGAACATAAAAGTACCTGTTAATCATTCATCAGAACACAGATAGATTCTTACAATTTTATTTGCAGATAAGCTAATGATTGCATTAGAGCTTAACATTAATATGAAGTTCAAAATAATTGGATCTACTATGGAAAGATAGCTACCAGTTCAAAAGAGGAGAAGGTATTACAATACCATTTATATTTTAAATTTCTTATCATTGGTGGACACAAGTCTCAATTTCAAATCTCTTATGTAGACCAATGTGGAGTATGTGGTAAGCATATAAAGATGAAAAAATTCACTGTGGGACTGAAAATGAAGGTCTATTAATATCACAATATTAGTCATTCAGGGGGATTTTCTAGCTTTCTTCAGCCTGTAACCAGAATGTCCATTTTTATTAGATATCTGTTGCTATCTTCCCAGGAGGTGTTAGAATTAGCAATCATAGTACACTACAGTAGCAAGAACTATTCATTGTTCCCCCAAGGTATGTTTTCCTATACTTCCATAATAATACAGCAAAATAATAGCCAACCAGAGTAAACCCTATGCTTCCCAGTCTTTCTTATAATGGTCACGTGTCTAAATTTTGGTAGACAAGATAAAGCTTCATGAGACACCTTCTGGAATCCTCTTGAAAAGACTTTAGCAAATGTTCATTGTCTTTTCTTTCTACGGCATTGCTTTCCTGCTAGCTGGCATATGAATGTGAAAGTTGGAGCTGGAGTAGCAATACTGGACTAGGAGGTGATATTGAGAATAGATCTTGAGAGTTCTCACATCATAACAAGATAGAAGAAACTTGAGTCTCTAAAAACTCCATGGAGCAGAAGTACTCTTGGACTTCTACCCTGTTTAAGCCACTGTTGCAGTTGGGATCTCTGTTACTCACAGCCAGTTACTAATTCTAACTATACAACTACCAACCCACCCTAGCACGTGGCCACATGACCCAGACTGGGCCCATTATAGTAGTCACTTCCCCCATAAGGTGGTTGGCCTAGCAGTGAGCACAAATGCCAACTTGGACCAATTAGCATCCTTAATAGATATAGATATAGATATAGATATATACACACACACACTTCCTTTGGGGCTGTAAATTTGAATGATATAGGTATAGCATTGGATTGCAGCCTCTTAACTTCTACCACATGGAGAGACTTTCTGCAGTAAGAGAACAAGGACAGAGCACAGAAAGAAACAAAATAAGAAAAGGCGGGTAGAAGACAGAAAAATATCTGACATAATATGAGTTTCTGAGACCAATTCTACCCATAAATTTGCCAATTATTTGAGGTACACATTTGGCGGTGGTGGTGGGAGGTGTTATGATTAGGGTATTTGGAGCTGAGTTTCTGTCTCTTAACCCCATAAGAAATTTGGCTAACAAACAACTTTATAGAACAGCTATTCCCAAACACCAGTCACTTCAGCCTCCCTATTTACTTCTGATCTTCCTGGTTTTTGTAGATGCTCTTAGTACCTAAGATATAATGGGTGTGGGGTAGGTAGAAGAATAGAATAGAGTCCATTGTGTACAACCTCCTTCAACTTTTTGGACCATCCTAATAACAGTATGTGGTCAAACCTATTTTATCTACAATTATCATCCTTCTCTTTGGTACAATCCCAGGCAGAAATCAGCCCAAATCTCCTTTTACAGACTAATGTTCAACCTCTTCTTTCATTTATTTCTTTAATAAATATCGAGCACTTGTTACTGTGCACCAGGTACTGGGTTTGGCTCTGGAGATACAGGGAAGATCAAGACCCAACTCCTACTCTTAAACTCACAGCCTTGTAGAGGACACAGACATAAAAGACAATTGATCATTATTGTGTTAAATGAAGTAATTAAGACACACATAGGACATTTGGGTAGCCAAGAAGACAATTTTTTTTTTTAACTGAACATGCAAGGAAAGGAGGGAGAAATGAGAGGTTGGTATCTAGGAAGGCCTAATGGAAGAGAGACATTTAAAAGGTAGAAGTTAGAAGTAAATAGGTAGAAAGACTATTCCAAGCAGGGGAACTCAATCTAGAGGGCAGAGAGGCAAGAAGCAGCACGGTGTGTGCAGTGAACCAAATGGCCCTGAGTAGGTAACAAAGTAAAGCTGAATCAGAAAGCCAACAAATGAGGCCCTTTATGGTAATTGTAATGAATATAACACACGTGAAGGGGCATGACTGGAGGATTTTGAGTAAAAAATCGACATGATAAAATTCATGTAGATGAGGTCTGGCTATGTTGCCCAGGCTGATCTCAAACTCCTGGCCACAAGAAATCCTCCCTCGACCTCCCAAAGTGCTGGAATTACAGGCGTGAGCCACCACACCTGCCAAAATTTGTGTTTTAACAGATCAGTCTGGTTCTGTGAAGAAACATTAGAGAGAGGGGTAATGGTTGATGAAGAGGAATCAGGATAGGCTAATGAATTAAAGATACGAAGGAAACTAATAAAATGACACCAACACTTTAGGCCTGAGCAAATGGGGAAATGGAAATACAATTTACTGGAATGGAAAAGACTGGGAAAGAAGCAGTTTCTAGAGAAAAACAAAAACATCATTTATGAATATGGTATGATAAAGATGACAATCAGACATTCAAATGTAAATATCATGTAGGCAAGTGGACATAAAAATCTAGAGTTAACAGGAGTAACTGTGTGTATATACATATATATAATTTCAAGATATAAGGCTGGATAAGATTATTCAGGGAGTGAGTATGAACAGAAGAGAGATCTGAGTACTGGGCTCTGAGGTATTTCAACATTCAGAGATTGAGGAGGAGGATCCAGCAAAGGAAACGGAGAAGAAAGAGCTGCCACTGAGATCAGAGGAGTATCAGAAAGGACGTTGTCTCAGAGGCAAGTGAGAATATTTTTCTAGGTGGAGGGAGTAATCAAATGCTGCTGAGCACTTTATTTTCAAATTGAGAATTGAAAAGTGTTCCCAGCAACCCCACTTGGTCAATGTTCAGCATGCCCTGGCTTTAACCCTTACTCCGTTGCCCATCGCTGGTATAGTCTTAACCCCTGCCAACAACTGGTTCTCCCCCAGTAACTGGGAAAATATTCTTCTAATTCCTAGCATCTCTTCCCAGAAATATGGTAACTAAACCACATACAACGTGTATCAAGGGGCAATGGCTTAATAGTGCAAGAGATAGTAGAAGCAAAGAAAAATAGACTCAAAAAGCAATTACCTTGGACATAAAATTAGAATTTGTTTCAATCAGGTGAAAAACTTTGCAATCCTTAGGCATTTCTAATTTTCTGGCCTCCACAACTCACCGCGCCAGCATCACATACAGCTCAGGGACTACTCCAATTTGGGAGCTTCAGTTCTTCCCATCTTGAAAGTAATTTTGATTGATAGCATTAATATGATAGTATTGCATCAGAAAAGCTATCAAATATTCATTTTTAAGAATTTGTAACACCATTTTCATTACATAGAATGACAATAAAAATTGCCTGGTACAGTACAGGCAACTTTCCACATGAATTCTAAGATGGATCTAAAGTTTTGTTGATTTTACTTTGGAAGCAGAGATGAGGACATCATATCAGTTAGAGAAGCGATTCTCAAAGTATGGTTTCAGCAGCAACAGTGTTACCTGGGAAATTGTTAGAAATGCAAATTTTCAGGCCCCAGCCCAGACTTACTTAATCTGACACCCTGAGGGTACCCCGGAGGCCAGCAATCAGGCTTTAACAAGCTCTCCAGGTGACTACAATGTACAATAAAATTTGAGAAGCACTGAGTTAAAGGATAGGAAAAAGGGAGAGCAAGGAAGAAAGGAGGACGAAGTAGAAGGGGGTAGGAAGGAGAGCAAACTGAGAGAAGAAAGAGAAAGGATAAGAGGAAAAAAGATGGGAGACCTCAGAAGGGACATGACAGGTAAGTGAGAAGGAGACAGGAGAAGGAATAGAAGCGTGTGAAGGAAGCAGGGGAGTGAAAGGGAGAATCATAGGCATCCTTTCATGGTGATCAACAAGCAGGTGTCTACAATTAGAAGTGGATAATTATTGCTTCACAGTTGTTAAGAATTGAGAAAATTAAACACTTTTCCAAGTGCCCTGGCACCTAATTTTGGTAATACCTGTAGAAGATTTTTGGCCAAAGTGTACTTCAATATTAAGTTAGCTCAACACACCCACTTTAACAATCCTTACTTTCCTCCCTTAATAATTATCTTCATTTATTTTCTAGAATCCCAGTCTCCATTTAATTCACCTCTTTAATTCTTTCATTCTAGATCTATCAAGACTTTCTCAAGCTCCCCCCCCCTTCAGAGCCTATATTCTAATTCACCCAACTGATTTCCAACTAATAGAAAACGTTGAAAAAGACACAACTGAGGAGTGTTGAGATGTTGTAAGGCTCAGCAACGTGCCACAGCCTTGGCCAAGAATAATAGATGAGGTTGATATTTGTTCAAACTCAGACAGGAACACTCTCCATTTAAAAAGACAGAGCCTAAAAGCAGCAGAGCCAAGTGTTTTTTAGTATCATTTGACTTCCTTATGGAGACTGGAAGATTTCCTGGAGTTTTATTACCAACAGAAAGCACCTGAGAGGCCAACTAATTCCAAAGATTCAGCTCTTCTTCGTTGTTTAATAAAAACCATAAAATCCACCTGGCTAGGAAATTTAAAGATAAAAGAAACAACTAATTAAACTTAATTGGGTCAGTCTGGGCAGGCTGATTACCCCGTTTGATTGGCCTCAGGAGAATCTGCTCATGGATTCACCAACTGCAACTTGGCAAAAGAAAGCCTGAAGTCAAGACAGGTGTTATATTTCTGTCTGACTAGAGATGTAATTTTTAGTAAGAAATATGAAAAAGAGGTTTAAAAAAGGAAACAATGTACTGGGGTATAGCACAATCAACCACAAGGCATTCCAGACCCATCCTATTTTCTCAAAGTGGAGCAAAGGGAATTACATGAATAATTCAGACAATAGGCTTATTTTATAGGAGGCACTAGATTTCCTTCACCTGAATTAACCAGATATATTTTATCAGTTGTTCTTTGCAAGTTCTTTTTTGCTTGCAACCCAGAAGACTTTAAGACAGCTATGTAGAATGAATCAAACCCATGGAGGAGGGTCAAGTTTGTCTAAGGGACCCAAATCACAACATAGCATGGATAAGAGCATTGATTTCTAGAATTTGAGGACAATCTTATCTCAATAGTGTGCATGCTTATCGTAATCATTTATTCTGGAACCCCTTATTTTGAATGTAATAATAGTTAATCTGGTTAATATTGGTTTTGATTGCATCAAGATAAAAGTAGTTTGCATATAGGACTTTTGCACCTAGAAAATCACTTTAGAACTTCAGTACTTACAGAAGAACTCAAAGGAGTAATTGAATTTTCTTTAAGGCTATATAGAGTCATGTTTCTCAAAGTGGCCTGTGGAACACCTGCATTAGAATCATGTGTTAAAAATACAGATTTC
This sequence comes from Daubentonia madagascariensis, assembly GCA_023783475.1. NCBI lineage: Eukaryota > Metazoa > Chordata > Mammalia > Primates > Daubentoniidae > Daubentonia > Daubentonia madagascariensis. The sequence continues at coordinate 1,774,963 of JAKFHU010002088.1, forward strand.
TAAACCCCAACCCAGGATACTAAATCAGAATTTCTGGTATTAGGTCAAGGAAAACTGCATTTTTTAAAAAGTGCTTTTCAGGTGACTCCTGTTCACTCTAAAACCTGAGAAACGTACTTCCAGTGTTCTGCTGAGTGGCATAGTAGTTAAAACTTTAAAGCCCAGCTCCATTATACCCTGTGAACTTGGGCAACTTGATTTCTTCTTTGTGCCTTGTTACAAAAATAAGGATATTAAGACTTTCTATGCTAAATGTTGTTGCAAGATTAATACATGAGAAGTGTTTAGTACAATACCTGGCTAAATAAATCTTGGCTCCTGCTGTTGTTATTAACAGTAACATTATCTAGATAAAAATAAGTCAATAAAAAAGTGGTGTCTTGATGAAATCCAAGCAGTGACACTGTTTTACTACTACATTTTCACAGTTCCTGCAACATGCTAAATAGTCATCATTAAAAGTTAATATAGATTCTTGAACCTCCTTTTTTGTCTTTAATTACACTCCTAACACATACTTAGATGTCAATCTCTTGAAAGACAAAAGCAGACAGAATAAATACGTAGGCAAGAAAATGTTCTATGGCACAAGGACATAACAAGGATAACACAAGAGACCTAATCTTTATGAAGTGCTTACCATGTGGCAGGTATGTCCACACATGACTTTAGGAGGATGTAGCTGTAGATCCTGTGACCCTCTATTATCTAATATAAAGTCTGATGATCCAGAGAAAAAAGAAACTCAGACACAAGCCAAAACTGTCAAAAATTAATCAAATTAGTTATTCATATTGTGAAATATGTTCTCAGGACTCTGGGACATGTAAGATAAATATTTCATAAAGAGAAGAAATAAGAACAAAGGAAGATAATGAGTTTCACATAATGCAAAGGCCATGGCCAGATTATCTGTGCTTCATCAACCACGGTTTTTATGTTGATCCTACAGACTCATATACATAATCTCATCTAATTTCCAGAAAACTGTGCAAGGAAGATATTCTTTTTCACATGGGAGGAAAACAAGGTTCAGTGACTTGCCTATGGTCACATGCTGCACATAACCAGTGGTTGGCTATTTTTGGCCTGAAAGTCCTGTTCTTCATCACTTGGCCCCAGTAGTAGATATAAAGGAGCCTGTTGAGTGTCCAACACTGAACTAGGGCCTGTGGACACAGCAGTGATGTGCCCTCACAGAACTTTCAGTCTAGCAGGGAAGGTGGAAAATGAATACATCTTGATCAATATTATAGGTGCTATAGACCATAGCAGGTATAAGGAGTCCTAAGAGCATAACTAATCAGCTCTATGAACAAATTTCAATGACACCTATGTTTTTATAATCTCCTCTCTTAACTACTTGAACTTTGAGTTTTTTCCCAGAAATGGCAGAATTTTACACGATGAAAGAGTTGAGATTCCAAAGGCCCCTCAGCAAGACTCCAGATGCCAAGGATCGCCATCACAAGACCTGCCCCCATGCACTTGGCCCCTCCTTAAAAAGCTCATGATCTCTGTTGGTCTGGGAGACACATTTGAGACTATTTCTTCCGTTCTCCCAACAGACATCTTTCACACTAAAATTTCTTTCTTCCTTGACAATCTTTGTGGTCTCAGTAATTGGATCTTTGGGTGGCAAACAAATGGATCTAGGCCAAACCCTCTTGCGGTTTTGATAACATAACAGACTAATTTTACTGTGAGGATGAAGAAAGGCCTCCACCAGGAAGGGACATTTAACCTGAGACGTGAACAATGAGTAGAGGTCAATAAGAGAAAGAGAAAGGGAGGGTATCAGTAATGGAGGTAGCCACATGTGTGAAAAACTTGAAGCAAGAATAAATCAGATACTTTGAAGGAAAATAATAATCTCCAAGAATGCTGGAGTACCTAAAGCAAGGGCTGGAGAGGTGAGCAAGGACAAAATAATGGGAGGCCTTGCAGGTCAGTTAAGGTTTTGGGAATTCATCCTAAAAGCAAAGGGGAAAAAGAAAATCAACAGAGCAATTAAATAGATGACTGGTCTAAGCAGATTTATGATTTGCAATTCACATCCACATCCATGACAGGCACAAACACGTTAGAAGACTGGCTGGAGTTAAGAGTTTCAGCCTTCACTCAACATTCTTATGAATGATCCATGGCTCTCTTAATTCCATACTCCTGCCAATTCAACTAATGCACCACAAATACAATAAGTACTATAAATACTTTGCAATTTCCACTAAAGCATAGCTCCAAGCACCACCTCGTATCTTGATCTCAAGACGTACATCAGCTGTTCCTCTCTTGGCTTATTGTCTGCAGCTGTGTTATAACACCCCAAGTACCCATTAGAGTCAATTTTATTGGTAACTTCTGCTTACTTAGGAAGACCATCATCAATCAGCTTCTGGAAATCAAAGCCAACTGCAGCTTCTGCGCTGACATATACTGGCAATACACTGAGTACTAGAACCATGTGGAAAGACAGATAGAACAATTTTAAAAAAAAATCAGTACACAGAAATGGCCTTTGTGTGTCATGTTGATAAGTCACTGGCTGCCTTAATTTTTAGTTGGAGTCACTGCTGACTATAGAATGAAATTCATTGTGCTAATCTTGAGTAATGCCTTAGCCTTGAATGTTTCTCACAGCTTCTAAACTTTTAACTTTTCATTAACTGATTAGCTGGAGATTTTAAAAAGGTGTGTGAGTGAGCAACTGAGCTGATTTTGTTCTTTTGATTTGCTATTGAACTATAAACAAGATTACAAAGTCCACCCTCTTGTTCCCTTGCTATTTCTGTTCTCCTTTATCCCCCGCATGCATCTGCCTCCTACAATGTTCCTCCTGGATGACCCAGTCCTGCTTCTTTACACCTTTCCTCTCCTAAAGTTCCTTTTCTACTTTTTAAAAGATTGAGTTTGGAACTAAAAGTTTTAAAGGATGAGCCCAACTCCCTGGAGGAAGAAGCCACAGAATGTAAAGTAGAAATGGAAAATAAATAATGGATATTGAAATTTGATGTTGTGATTCCCATCAGCACCTATAGGACAAATACATAAAGGTTGGGGCACTGCCCTGAGAGAAGAGTTTCTGCATAGGAGAGGTTGGGAAGCAAAATGTTCAGCAGGCTCTTCTCCCTGAACTGATTGTTTAACCAGTAACTTACCACTGACTATTCTGAAATTAAGTAAGAACCTTGTATACTGGCATTTATTAAATAGCCTTTTAAAATTATCCTAGTATAAGAAGATTTGGCGGACACTTCCTAAGGTGAATCCCCACCATGGGTCATGCCCTTGTATAATCTCCCTTTGAGTGCAGGTGGAATTTGTATATGCTCCTAACAACAATACATTATGGCAAAGGTGATGGGATGTTACACTGGTCATTAGATTACTTCATATAGCAAAGATGACTTTTTATATATAGCAGGTGATGCTTCTACCAATATGCTACATTGTATAAGACTCTGACTTACAAAACTGGAAAAAGAAATTCTTGTGTTAGCCTTAAAGCAATGTTTCGTATTGAGAGGGCCTAGGAGGAAGCTCACATAGTGAGGAAATGTGTGAGGCCGTAGTAGCTGAGAACAGGACCCAGCCAACAGTGAGCAATAAGTTGGGAAGCTCAGTTCTACAGCTGCAAGGAGGTGAATTCTGCAAAGACCAGAGGGAGCTTAGAAGTAGAACTTTCCTCAGTCAAGGCCCTGATGAGAATGCAGCTTGGCTAACACCTGACTGCAGACTGTGAGACTCTGAGCAGAAACCCAGCTAAAGTGTGCCTATACTCCCACCCAACTGCAAGATAGTAAACAGCTGCTTCTGGTTTTTTCTTTTCCTTCAACGCTTTAGTATTCCATTAACTTTTTGCAACCGTGTTTCTGTTACAAAAAGTGTGACATAAAACTGTTCTTTTGTAGTTAGAATTTTTTTTGTCTTAACCAAATTGACATATATACAGATTACACATTCTTCACCAGACAGCATGGATACAGACACTCTCCATGGGAATGGCAACATGGGGAATCCTGTGTACCCTATCACCAGTGAAACAACCATAACTGGTGAAAATTATTTTTTAAAAAACCACTTAAAGTCTCTGGATATTGTCCTAAGGGCATGTACAGGAAATGGAAAAACATTTAAGAAAATCTATAAAATCTTGGTAAGAACAGTAGGAGTCTGTGATATTTTAGGCTATTATTTGCCTTTTCTCTACTTCAGCATGACAGAAGCTCTACTCCAGGCAGATGCAGCCAAGAACACATGGATCTCTTCCCCCTAGCTCTTAGTGAACGGCTATAGTAGCCCCCTTGGCAGGGAAAACCACCAGCACTTCTCATGCTGGAGCTGTGTGTTACAGAAGCTCTATTCAAGGAAAAAATAGTTGAGAGGATCAGGGCTCCCTTCTTCCACGTAGCTCTCACGCGGGTTGCTGATTGCCCTTGTCCCAGCTCACTTGTAAGTAGGGTGGAGCCTCCATGCCTGAAGAGGCAGGCCGAGAAGACCAGAGGCTAATGCCCCATACAGTGCCCCACTTGTGGAGAAGGGGCTTTCGCTTCTGTAGATCACTGTTCTTCATCCCACCCCCCAGCTCTAGAGCAGTGGTGCAGAGGCTTTGGTGGTAAGCATTTAAAAAGAGGCTGGTAGCTCCATGAAGCAACAGGCTAAACTGTAAATCAGATAAAAGTTTAACAGAGAGAACCAGGGAAAGAGACAGCTAAGAAGATCCCTTCTGGGGTGAGAACAAACCTCAAAGGCTAACTTCAATTAGTACCCTTTCAAAAAGAATGGAATTTAATTGGATTAGACTGTGGAGCAATTTATGTCCCGGGACATTGCTGAAAACAATAAAACAATCAGCCAGCAACTAGTGGAGGTTTGCAGCTGCTGCGTGTGATGCCATCAGAGGCAGACAGTTTAGCAGAGATCAGGGAAAAAGACAGTCAGAGAATGGTGGGTACCAGAGCCTGGGGCAGTTAGGAGGTAAGGGTGGTTGGGGAGATGTTGGTCAAAGGATATATAATTACGATTAGATAGGAGGAATAAATTCAAGAGATCTATTGTACAGCATGGTAACTATAGCAAATGACAATATATTGTATTCTTGAAAAATGCAAAGAGAGTGGATGTTAAGTGTTCCCACCAAAATAAAAAAATATGTAACACATTTGTTAATTAGCTAGATTTAACCATTCCACAATGTATACATGCTTCAAAACATCATGTTGTGCATGATAAATACATACAATTTTATCTACCAATTTATTTTAAAAAATGGGAGCCCTGATAAAACATTGTCATCCCAGGTGACCATGCAATATGGAAGGCTACACCCTCTGAGGCAGCACACTGTGGTGGGAGCAGACTTCACTGAAAATAGTCCAGCCAAGCAAGTAAAATCATAAACAAACATCAACAACCACAATGAGCCCTGGAGGGGACTGAGTATCAGTACAGTTGGAACCTACATGGGTAGCTGGTTGGAATGCAAAATCATGCAGCCACGTTGGAAAAAAGTCAGGCAGTTCCTCAAAAGGTTAAACAAACATAGAGTTACCATATGACCTAGCAACCCTACTTCTAGGTATATATCCCCTCCAAATGAAAACAAATCTCCACACAAAATCTTGTACACAAATGTTCATAGCATTATTAATAACCAAAAAGTGGAAGCAACCCATATGTCTATCAACTGGTGAATGGATGAATAAAATGTGGTATATTCATATAATAGCATATTATTTGTCAATATATATAAAAAGGAATGAAGTACAGATACATTTTAGAACAGGAATAACTCTCGAAAACATTATGCTAAGTCAAAGAAGCTAGTCAGAAAAGCTCACATACTGTCCAAAGAGACAGAAGAAAATAAGTGGTTGCGTCAAGCTGGGGCTGGTGGGAGGAAATGCAGAGTGACTGCTAGTAGCTATGGGGGGGCTTTAATTTGGGGGTCATAAAAATGTTCTAAATTTGATTGTGGTGATGGTTGCACAACTCTGTGAATATGCTAAAAAAACTTCAACTGTATGCTTTAAATGGGCGAATTATATAATAGGTAAATCATATCAATAAAACTTTAAAAAACTGCAATAGGTGCATAGTTCTTTTCACAAATATTCAACCAGTTACTGTTCTAACTGAAGTAATATTTACTTTATTAAATTTTCGTCTAAAATTTTATGTTTGCTTGAGAATTTTTAGAGCATTCCTTTAGTTGTGTGGTGGAGAGAGGGGAGAATTTTTAATTAGTTGGCTCCTTTACAGATTTTTATTTTCAATATTAAAGTATATATTGCTATAAATGAATACTCAGCCAGGAACTGAGAGTTTCAGTATTGGTCGGTAATATGAGCATTGCCTCAAAAGATTCTGAGGCTTAGTCAATAGAACCCACATTGTCCCTTTTGTTCCCAAATCAACAGTTTGCTTAATTCATCGTTAGTGCTTCTATTCAGGCATACAACATACTTCTATGCTGTGATTTTAGTTTGGGAGAGCTAACCTTATTCACCATTCTAAAACACTGGACCTGCAATTTTGGATCACCAGACTACATCTGTGCTTTTTAAGAAGGCAGAGTTTAGTAATTTATGTTTAAGAAAAGAGATTGGAATATATCTTTTTTTAATTAAAATATAACTTTATTAAAGAAAGTGAATGTGAACTAAAAATAAAATCCTAAGCCCCCTGCTGACTGAATGGACCCCTCTTGGCCAAGGTGACACCAGAGAAACCTTAAAACTGAGTTCCCAGTAATGACAGGATGGGAGGTTGGACAGGCATCATTTTACCCCTCCTTTGCTAACGGAGATCAGGCTTTATTTCCTAAGGGCCAGACCAGCATCTTTCCTGATAAAAGACCACCAACCATGAAGTGGTTTTAACACTCTAAGAACATGCACAGAGAAGGTTTTCCTGTCCTTGTTTCACCTTTTTGACAAAGAGGGCAGCCATTTTTAAACACGAACCCCATAAAAGGTCACAAAGCTCCATTGCACCAGTGTATAGTTCTCTTTTCACAAATATTCATGACTCCTCCTATAGCTTGTTAAATATGTATGTTTAGCCACCTTGCTTTGTATAAAATCCTGTTCCCTTTGTCCCTCCCTTGAAGCACATGTTCCTGGCTTACGGCCAGGAGCTGTGTTTCCCAGCCTGACAAAATGGCCACCACAGGCTGAAAACTTTATGAGAAATAAAGCTCTCCTTCTCCAAATTTTTAACCTTGGTTTTCTTTTTCAGTTAACATGAATATAAGTAATATTAACCAATAAAACATAATTCCTTTAGGGAAAGTTTTCTTTAAGAAATAAAGAACTACAAGGCATTTCTTAGTAATTACTTAAAAAAATTTTTTTTAAAAAGACCTAAGACTTTTTTTTAACACAATACAATTGAATCTCAGCTTGTGATTAAAGATCCTGTCTGGAAGTTTATTTTCAAGAGTACTCAGCATTGGAGAATCCAAGAGTCTATTAACTTCTTTGTCACAACCACAGACAATTTTTCAGAGTGTCCAGGTTAATTAGAGGAAAAAGATTCGTTTACCTTGTAACCTACATGTGTTTAGAACTTCCAGATCCTCCCCTGCATGTAGTAGAAAAGAGTGACCTCTATACCTTACGTTACCTCTCATACTTGCTCACCCAGAGAGCTTGTTTTCACACAGGGTAGTGTCGTCCTTTCTTTTTCTTTACTTTTTTAAAAGTACTCCTCCCTCCCAGCAGGGGACTCCTTAGGTAGAGCCAGATATAACTTAATTAATGTATTTTTGTTTACATTTTAGAAATAACTTAAGATAGTGTGCATCCAAAAATTGCAGAAACTATTCTAAAGCACCAAAAATTCCCTAAATAATCATAATACTGTGAGAGCAATTTAAACAAGATTTTTACATCAAAATAGTGCTTGTTGAGTATGACAAAATGCTGATCCTTACTGGGCATTCATAAGATGCCTGTGTTTAACCAACCACATCCAATTCTGGAAACAGGCCCTCTCCTAACTGGTGGCAGCAGCAACAAACTGACAGCATGGATGGATCATTAAATTCTGCTAATTAGTGGGATATTATTCCTTCTGTCAATTTGAAGTATAATTGATTAATCCCTTAACTTTAAGACACGTCACATCAATTTATTTTTCATGTTTCAATAGCAATCTTTTCACGTTCTAAACACAGTCATTCCAAAATTATGGATCAAGCAATCAATACATACTTACAAGTGCCAAAAATGTGTGTTATTATGCTGGACTTTATGGAGAATACAAAGTCTTTGGTTTGAACGTTTGTTCCCTCCAAAAGTCATGTTGAAATTAAATTGATGTGGGGCCTTTATGAGATGATTAGGTCATGATGGCTCTGCCCTCATGAATGGATTAATGATGTTATTCTGGGAGTGAGTTATTTGTTAAGAAACTGAGTTTGTTATAAAAGCAAGTTTGACTGCATTTCCTCTCTCTGTCCCATGTACTCCCTTCCGCCTTCCACCCTTCCACCGTGGGCTGACCCTTGCCAGATACTGGTGCCAGCCATGCTGTTGGACTTCCCAATCTCTAGAACTATGAGCTGAATAAATCTCTTTTCTTTATAAATTACTTAGTCTATGGTATTCTGTTATAGCAGCAGAAAACAGATTAAAAGACAAGGATAGATAAAATCTCTTTTGTCACCAAGGTACTTACCTATTAGTTGGGTAACTGGGAAATAAATAAATGAAAAAAAAAATTTAAAGCAAGAAAAATAAGATGTATCTTATCTTTTAAGCAATGAATCTCTTTTAAGCAATGACCATCATATTGGTCTTGAGATTATCACACACTGGGTTTACTACTCATAGTGTTCACATTTGCTGCCCAATGCCTTCATTATACTTAGCAATAGAAATAAGAATATTCTCATTTCCTTCAAAAATGAAAACTATAAAACAGCTTGATTTCTAGTGGCAAAAGGTCATTTTTATTTTGACTTGGTATTATAAAATATTGGCCTTTAAATTATTCATGGAAATATTTCTCAAAGCATTTTTATAACCAATTATTACTTTTTACATTAGGCTGTCATTTTTATTATTGAATATTCTAGCAACTATGATATTGACAGGTTTTTTTAAAAGTTTAATCTGCTAAACCAACTAATCCACAAATTGCAAGGTTGCCTATACTTCGCACATCAGGGAAACGAGACAGTGACAATTTGGAAAAGAGTTTTAAGAAAATATTAGGCAAAGAATTGACTGCATATCCATGGCTCAATTATTTTTTTTTCCTTTGGTCTTTAAAAAAAAAAGGCTGGGGAGGGAACTTTTCATACCAAATTATTTAATCAGTGATGGATGTGTGACCCTGTGTACATTTAGTTCACTGTGACCTCTGGCTACATAAACCATTCATCGCAAGGAAACTGTTCATATACAGGAAAGGGAAGCACTGACCTGCAGCTCCATTACCAGCCTCTAGTAGGTGTCATATTGAAATTCCTTCTTCAAGCTCCTTTTAAATTTGATTAAACAAAGAGCAAATATGTTACTGCTGTGCAAGAGTGACACATTCATTAATCACAATTCAATTTATAATTATGAACTGCATTTGTTTATTATACTAAAATAATAGCTGCTATATCAGTAACTAATCTGATAACAATATTCCATTAAAAGAATTCAACACTGCATTATAAATCCAAACTACTAAAAGGGTTTAGAGAAATTGGAGAGTTTTCTGTTCTATATAGAAGGTGTCACAGGTTAACTACCGTCATGAGATGGTCAATAGAAAATATGTAAGGCAGAAGTTTCATTGTGAAGATACCTATAAGTAACAGAAAAGAAATCCTGGCTTTTATTTTTATAACATATTAATTTTAGTTATAAAAGCTGTTAAGAGTATAGCACATGAAGGCTTAGGGTTGTTAAAGCAGTATGTTTTAGGATTTGTGTACAAAGATAAAAGTAACTACAAATGCCTGATTTCTAACTCACGCTGATAGTTAGGAATTTTCTTTCTCATGAATTCATGTTTCTTGTAGATAACAAGCTTCCCTGGAGAAAAGGGCCCTGGAGAGGGAAGGGTGGTAACTATAACTGAGAGTTTACAAAGTGCTAGACTCTATTAACATTTCTCATTCCCTTGGAGTCTGTCTCTGACAGCTCCCAAAGCTCAGCACTTACACAAATCTTCAGCAGGTGGATGATGGGAGGTTATACAGGCCTTATTGCATTCTGGAAATAACAGAAGTTTGAAATCAGACATATCTGGGTTCAAATCATGACTCTACCACCTACAGGATAGGCCCTGGGCAGATGGTAATCTCCTGAGTTTCAAGTTTTTCACATGTGAAATGAATACAGTATTATCTATCATCAGGATAAAATGTTATAAGGCATATAAACATCTGCTAAATCATAGGTATTCAATTAGTTATAGTTAGTATTTTAACTATATTTGAAATATAGTTAAAGTATAACTCAGTATTTGAAATATTTAAGGCTACCATGTGGCAGGTACTGTGCTGGGAAATAGAGGTGAATAAGACACAGCGACTTAGGGTGACCAATTGTCCCAGTTTGCTCAGGACTTTCCCAGTTTTAGCACAAAGTCTTGCATCCCAGAAAATCCTCAGTCCCAGGAAAACCAAAACAGTTGGTCATCCTACCAGAGCATTCAACCTAATGGACTTTATGTAAGTAAGGATATGACCACAGCACGAAACTGTAGTTTCAGAGGGTGGTCAAGAGGGAAAGCAAAATTATCATCCCTAATTCTGAGTTGAAGTGAGCATGAGAATCCTCTAGGATCCTAATGGGGCTGGTGGGAAAATCAAGGACTGGAGATTATAGACAGAGTGTGCTAGGAAAACCGGAAGAGCAAACAGTTGACAGAGGCAAACCAGATTACTTAAAGCTCTAAAATGTCCTCAAGAAAACCTTATACAGGGTGATTATGACCTACCTGTAGACCTCCAATGGAGAAAGAAGGTATAAAGAAAGCCAAATGAGCATGTAGGTAACCACACCATTTGGGTAGGAGTTACAGCATAGAACATTTTTGCTAAAGTTCTCAATGGACAAAGCTTGACTGGACCACAGACTCGAAGCATCACATAGTAAGGCCTCCATAGTGCTTTCCTTTAGCAGGCAGGTAAACTAAAATTCCACTCATTTCCCTCAGCTTGATCTTCCTTAGCCAGTGCTCCAAATGTAAGCCCTCCTGTTTTTCCTTCCTTGCCTGAATTCTCATCCCAATACTGCTGAAAGCTTTCTTTCTCCAGTACTTTCTCCTATGCCTGCCCTCCCAACCAGACTTTCCTGTACCTCCTGGAGCCCCCATTTTTATCAGGTCCTCCCATCAGATTCTGTGCACTTCCTCAGTATTCCTTTTGTCACCTCCTTTCCATTCCACTGCTGCTGTTTTAGCCCAGGACTGCATCATGTTCTGAAATGCCATAGCAGCCTCTAACTGGTCTCTCTGCCTTCACTCCACCCCTTTCTAATACAGCCACCAAAGCTGCCAGAGGGAGCTCTAAGGTGAAAATCTGATCATGTCTGTTCCCTGATTCAAAATCATGTAAGTGCCCCTCAGTATGTTCAGATAAAGCCCTAAATTCTTAGTTTGGACAAGCCAAACTATCATGGTCTTTTCACCCATGCTGGTTCCATGTCTGCCAAAGTGTGTGCCATGGAGCACCGTTTCTGTGTAGTGAAAGTGTTCTATTAAAACAAGAAGTTCTTTGGTACCATAAGTTTGGCATTAAATAAGGTTTAATTACTATAGGGTTTCTTACAATTAATTCATAAATCATAACATACGTATGGTAATTCTGGAACCCATCACACTCCTTGACACCCTCATGTCTTTGCATGGGCTGTTTCCTCTTCCTGAAATGCTCTGCTTTCACTCTTCCTCCAAGCTAGTTATACGGCACCTTCAAGACTCAGTTCAAATACACTTTTTTAGGCCCCCTTCATCTGATTTAAATGCCCCTCCTCAAACTCCCAGAGTACCTGGTTCATTCCACTTAGCACTCTATTTCCCTAAGGAAAAAGGACCTCTTATTTACCTTGGTTCCCTCAGTGATTGGTAAAGTATCTGGCACATAAAAGTTGTTTGTTAATTGTTCAATAAATGGAATGTTCAAGATGATAGAGCAGAAATCTTTGAACCAAAATTTAATGGGGGAAATTGGACCAGCACTATAGCAACTGCCTGCCTGCAAAATTAATAAGAAGAAGCAAAGCTGTCTTTCTGGAGTGCTCTAAGTGCAGAAGAATGAACTGCGTGACCTCTGGAGTCTTCTACTTGCCTTTGGAGTCTGTGAAGTTCCGGGAGAATAATACGTATCTCTATGAGTTTGATCTAGCCCTTTCAAATGGATTATTCTTTATTTAAATAATATATGACTTACCCTCCCAGCTGAATATCAATAGGAAAAACAAATCTGATATCAGGTTTCCTAATATCTCCAAGTTAGAATTGCATTCAAATTCAATGAGATTACAAAACCTTTGATGAAAATTTTGGGGATTTCTTCCCACTCTTTTTACTGTCATTTGCATGGCCTTTTTCATGTGTATTTTGACTTTGTAAATCCTCTTACAGACATCCTAAATTATCTTTTCTTGGCATGTTTAGTGAAAACATTTGAATCTATGATAAAATTTGTTATATTTACAACCATCCTTTTCCCTGTCAGGTACTTGTTTTCCTATTCTTTTATGCCTTTTTAACTAATCTACTCTGCCAGGACAGCTGAAATGTGTGATTAGTGCCATTTTATATCTCCATGTATAGATTTAAATTTAGTCACAGTGGTTCTAGTTGAAATTTTGATGAGTCAAAATATTTTAGTCTTAAATGAAAGCTACCCACACATGCCTTTTACAAAAACAATTCTTGCACAAAAAAGATTTACAGTATCCCTCCTTCTTGGTAATTCTGTACAGGTCAGACAGAGCAGCTAAAAACAACACGTTTCATTTCATTCTCTATATTTTGGGTTTGGATACACACAGGAAAATTTTCATGCACACCAGTACTTAAGACTCAATAAAGGAGCCAACTTTCTTACCCCCTGGAAGGAGTTGTCTGCTAACTTTCCTTTTTCTATTCACCCTTCAATTCACCCCAGGGTGGTTCCACTCCACCACCTCACCTCAGGAGAACATTATTTTAAATGCTCTTTAACCTTTGTGACATTCCTCAGCATTGATTGAGAGGTAGGGAAAGATAAAGTGGTTCAAATTCTGGTGAAGATAAGAAAAAAGAGAATTTTGGAAAAGTGGGACTTAGTCTCCAACATATATTTTTTAATTATCTACATCTTAACCCTTTTCCCTATGTCCTTCAATCCTTCTTGGCCCATGAAGTTGTCACTGTTTCTTGTCAAGAGAAATGTTATCAGAATACCAGTGTAGGGGTGAAGGGAAACTTACCCTTTCCCCTGAAAGTTCACTGAAAGATCAACTCACAATTGAGGCAGATTAAGAAAAGAAAAGTTTATTTACCATGCACATGGGAAGAATCACAGAGTGATTACCCAATATTTCCATGAAGTTCAGATATTTTTATACCTGTCCTTTTGGAGGGGTGGGGGAGATGAGGAGTACAGGTAATTCTGTTTAGGGAGGATGAAAGGATGGGGGAAACAGATTGACTTGTAAATTAACCTGAGAGACAGGTATTACGTTTTAAGTGATTTGGGCCATGTCTGGTTGCATTTTTGATCTTCTTTCCTTCAATATATTGAGATAACACGGAGAAGAAGAGAAGTCCATTGTTTTTCAGTCCGGTGGTCTGTCAGTCTGGTTTATGCAGATGGAGGGAAAGCCCCTTCCAGTGCTTTTTGATCATCTCTAAGGGCTTTTATTCAAAATACCAAGGAGTCATATTTTGAGGTGAAATTTCCTGAGCTCCTTATCAGCAAAACCAGAAATTTCTAACTTTAATATGTCATGGAGACAATGCATTATAAAGCATATTGCCCTAGAAATGACTTCATATAAACCCAGATTTATACATGTGAACTTATTATTTGAGGAATTAACATATTTTGAAAATTTTGATGTAAATATTAAGAAAATAACTTCTTTAAGCCTGGTACATCATAAATTCCTTGATGGGAAAGCTATGTTCTATTTTTTTTTAATCTATTGTGCCTACCACACAACTAGGCACATTTTAGTATTTAAAAGACACTTTAGTGAATATTAAAGAGAGAACTAAGGCAAATGACTGCAAAATTATGAAGGGTAGATATTAATTACTTCAAAATCCACTTTTTGGAATTTCTAATCACTGTTGCAGGGGAGATTTTATTTAAGAGAACAGAATCACCTTAGATGGAGAATCTACCAGAAGTTTCTTCAAATACCAACAGAAGGAGTTGAGATGTTCTGCAGATGTAACAGAAGTTACAGCCTGAAAAGGGTAAAATGTTTTATGTGCTGTCTCTTTAAAACCCCCTCACTGTTTTTGGGAATTAAAACCTGCATTCCTGCTCAAGGCCAGTAATCAGAGGGGCAGGTGAGTGTCCTTTGTTCTTTGTACCACAGGAGATGGCTCAACGGAATTGTCTGGCAGAGGTCAGGAGATTGTCTTCACTGGAGATGGGATCCATCAGGACCATCACCTATAGATAAACAGCAATAACCCCAAGCTGAAAACTCCTTTTAAAAGCTCTGTATTTCTGCTTATAGAGAAGACTATGGTACTTTAAGACAAGAGCCTTCCATACTCCTCATTTGCCAACAGATTAATAAACTCCTCTTTCCTTTTCCTCAAACCACCTGTCTTCATTCTTCTGATGTGGCCTTGGGGACAAGTGCTGAACTTTTGGTAACAAAACTACTTCCTAATGTAATCACCATCCTTATAGTTGCTTGTGCCAGAAATGTGGAAATTATCCATCTCTTTCTACCTCACTCACCACATTCAACCAATCATCCAAGTCCCACTAAACATGTTACCAGTTTTGGAATTCATACACTTCTCACCATTTCTACAGTCAGCACCTAAATCCATCATCTATCACCTAGAATATTGCAATAACCTCCCAAAAGATATCTTCATGTCTAGTCTTGTGTTCTCACAAATCATTGTCATACTGCACCCACAGTGATAAGTTAAATCATCTCTTCTCCCTCATCCTCTTGGAAATCACCCAATACAACAAGAAACAAGATCTCCCAGTGTACCTTTAACAAAATTCTCAAATATCAGTAAAAAAAAAACATGAGGAAAGCTGCCAAATGCAATGAGGGTAAAACAAGAATGCAAGAATACAGTTAGAAAAGAAACCTGTGGATACTTACTTCAGACAAAGTTTACCATGTTTTATCTAAAATATCCCAGTAATATAAGATAGATGACAAACCCTGTAATTCAAAACCAAAATTGTTTATAAGCTTGATATTGTCTGTTCACTCCTGCAGATCCATTCTATACCATACCTATCCCAACCTGTTCTCTCCTGCAGTCGGCTGACCTCTATGAAATGCATTAACCAGATGTCTTTGCCTTCAGCTTCTCATTAGATTTGGCCAGTGAAAATACCTCAGAAGATAGTAGAGTAGGAATAAAGTACAGTTGAAATATTTATTCCCCCAGTTCTCTCCCTACTGAGCCATAGCTTGGCAGTGGCTGTGTTCCTTTAGCAAAGGACACAGATCCTGTTGGGAGGCCAGCAAGATCTTTCCCCATAACAAATCCATCTCCTATACCCTTGTCCTTTGGAGATTCTGGTTCCCTGTTGTTAGTATTCTGGTACTTCATCATCTCTTAGTGGTCTACACTTATGTATGACTACACTCTTATATGCAAATTCTATATTCAATTCTCCTCACTTACTCCATTTAAATAGGCACCTGCTTTCTGTTGGGATCCTGACTGGTGTACATTGTTTAGAACAATAGGAAGAGGGTAAATGGACTGGGGGCTGGACTTTCTCTAGAATAAATTTGGAGCCACAGAATGAGAAAACACAGACACACAATTTTTACAGAAAGTAGTCTGTAGATGAGTCCAGGGAGAGGCTGAATTACAGTCACTTTTTGCTGCCAAAAAGCCAATGGTTTTTGTGGGGACAGGAGGGAAAATAAAGGCTGAACAACTCACAGACAAATAAATCTCTACCAGTCATAATATTTCCCAGGCACTGCCTCACATAGACTTTGTGCGAGTGGCTGGCTCAAATGTGATGAGTCACCTCAATCAAGAGTGTGTTACAATAGAAAGAGGATACAGGACAGAATCATTTAAAAATACTTGAAGAAGAAAGGAACAGGAAAAACAAATGGTAGATAAAAAACACAATAACTAGCAAAAAATATTGCCACAAAGTAGATAAAAATCTTGGCCAAGCACATTGCCGTGAATTCAAAATAACCAAGTGAATTAATCAAAGAGTTCAAAGAAGAACTACAAGAACTCATAAAAAAAATGTAGTGAGAGAACAGAAGGACATGAAACATAATTTCACACAGCTCAGAAAGAAGTGAGTTAGAATCACAAAAAATGAATCCATCAGAAAAGCAATAAAAGGAGGTAATACTGCTAAAAACATAAAAGATAAGGGGAAGAGGTTTGGGGAAAACAAAATGAATCAGAAATAATAGAAATTATAATTGGAAAAAGAAGGGAGAGAAGCATATATAACACTGATATCCTCAAATTTCATATACAGAATATGAAATATATTATTTAAACTTAGTAAATCAAGTAAGGGATGTAAGTTTATTTTAAGGAGGTAATCAGCAGAGAAATTAAGAAAAATAATGTAATGCATGGAAATCATTTCATAGGGATAAGGGGGTAAAAAGAAGGATATATATACTAATTTCATTATTGTTCATTCTGAAAAGTGAATAGATAAAAACTAAAGACATAGAGGATAAGGATATCTATGTATATATATGGTACAAATGTATCTCTGTCCCTCTTTCTATGCATGGATATATAGATATAGATATACTATTTTTTAAAAACTAGAAAAAGGTGGAAAACCCAACCAATTAGAAACTTGCCAAACTGAAAGGCAAAGACAAAAAAAGAATAATATGGAAGAGAACAGAACATCCAAGAACTGTGGAACAATTTCAAAAGTATAACTCATGCATAATTGCATGATTGGAATAACAGAAGGAGAAGAAAAAGGAGAAAAAAAATTTGAAATAATAATGGCCTAGAATTTTCCAAAATTAAATTAGATTTCAAACCACAGATCCAGGAAGCTCAGAGAGCACCAAGCAGGATAAATGCCAAAATAAAACTATAACTACACATACCATATTCAAACTGCAGAAATCTAAACACAAAAATAAAATATTTAAAAAATATAGAAAAAGCACCATATCAATAGAAAAAAAGAATAAGAATTATAACAACCTTTTCATCAGAAGTCATTTAAGCAAAAAATGTAATATTTAAAGTGTTGAAAGAAAAAGTAAACAACAGCAACCTAGAATTCTATATCCAGCAAAATATCCTTCACAAGTATAGGAGAAATAAAAACCTCCTCATACAAACAAATACTGAGAAAACTCATTGCCAACAGACATGCTGTGAAAGAAATGTTAAAAGAACTTGGTCATGGGAGATGCATTAACTTAATACCAAACAGATAAAGGCATCACAAGAAAGGAAACCATAGACCAACAATTCTCACGAACCTAGATACAAAATCCTCAACAAATCATCAGCAAATCAAATCCAACGATGTGTAAAAAGTATTATATACCACAACCAAGTGGAATTTGGTTCCATGTGGTAAGCAAGACTGGTTCAACATTTGAAAATCAATCATTTTAATCCATAATTTCGTAGGATAAAAAAGAAAAATAACATGACCATATCAACTGATGAAGAAAAACTATTTGACAAAATCCAACATCCATTCATGATAAAAACTTTCAGCAAACTTGAGATAGGATACCTTCTCTACTTGACAAAGAGTATGTACAAAAAAACAACAGTTAAGATTGCCCTTAAAACAAACATTGTCTAGAAATAGGACAATATGGAAACAGAAACCCAATTAAAATGGGCAAAATATTTGAACAGAACTCCACCAAAGACAATATACAGATGGCAAATAAGCATACGAAAAGATGCCCAATATCATTTGCCTAGGGAATTGAAATTAAAACAAAAATGACATGTCATAATACATCTTGAATGGCTAAAATCCAAAAAACTCACAATATCAGGATGTGGAACAACAGGACCTCCAATCATTGCTAGTAGAATGCAAAACAGTACAGCCAATTTGGAAGACATTTTGGCAGTTTTTCACAAAGCTAAACATAGTCTTACCATATAAACAATTGTGCTTCTAGGTATTTATACAACTAATTTAAAAATTTATGTCCACAGAGAAGCCTGTATGTGAATGTTTATAGCAGCCACGTGTTTATAATCACTGAAAACTGGAAACAACCAAGACGTATTTCAATAGGTAAATAGATAAAATCATGCCACATCCCTTCAGTGGATATTCAGTGATAAAAAGCAATGAGGTATATGTGTTAGTTTGATAGGGCTACTGTGACAAAATACCACAGACTGGGTGGCTTAACGACAGGAATTTATTTTTTCTCACAGTTCTGGAGGCTAGAAGTCCAAGATCAAGTGTCAGTAAATGTGGTTTCTCCCGAAGCCTCCTTCTTCAGCTTGCAAATGACCACCTTCTCATTGTGTGCATGGTCTTTCCTCTTTGTATATGCATCCCTGGTATCTCTCTGCCTGTCCAAATTTATTCTTCTTATACAGACACCAGTCATATTGGATTAGAGCCCACCCTGATGGCCTCATTTTAAGTTAATTACCTCTTTAAAGGCCCTATCTCTAAATACAGTCACATTCTGAGTTACTGGGGGTTAAGGCTTAATATAACTCTATTAATATATCTTAATATAGACACAGAATGGCTAAATATAAAAATATTTAGACATATGCATATATGCATAGGTTAGCATACACACAGATATTCCCTTGTTCTGTCAGCTAAGAGGGCCAAGACATTAGTGATGATCATGCATAGCACCTGACCTTGGTTTCTAACACTACTATACAATAAAAGGAATCAGGGCTCCTTGGAGAAATGGCTGATTCTAGGATTTGGTCAAGAAAGATACCAGATAAGCCTGGAACATCTTGTGATCTTGTAAAGTCAGAAAGTAAGAAGTGCTAAAAAAAAAATAAAATAAAAATCACAGTGATGGAAATAGGTCAAAGAGACACAAAAGCCAAATGAAAGAGCTCCCAATGGCCAAAGATGGAACAATTTGAGCAAAAATAAATAAAGTTGTATTGGATTATAATCCAATGCATACAATAAATATCCATGAGCCCATACTGATATAAATAATGACTGACTACATTGATAGATTTTGGAGAAGAAATAAATCTTCAGTGCAGAATTCCAAATAATTTATACAGATCCTCTGCCCTCAAGGAAGTAGAGCACAACTCCCCGCTCCTTCAGTGTGGGCTGCACATAGTGCTGTCCTTCCACAGAATATAGAATGTAATGGGGAAAATAAGTAATTTTACAATGGAGATGTGATGAAAATGACACTTTACCTTCATGGTCTTCTGCCCCAAAACACATAACTTCAGTCTAATCATGAGAAAAATTTCAGATAAATCCCAATCGAAGGACTTTTTATGAAATACTTGACCAGTACTCCTCAAAATCATCAAAGTCATCACAAACCAGGAATGTCTGAAAAACTTTCACAGCCAAGAAAAGCCTAAGGAGACAAGATGACTAAATGTAATGTGGTGTCCTGAATGGAATCCTGGAACAGGAAAAGAACATTAGGTAAAAACCAAGAAAGTATAAATAAAGTATGGAGTTTACACAATAATATATCAATATTGGTTTATTAATTGTGACAAATGTACCATACTCATGTAAGATGATAATAATAGGGGTAACTAGGTTCAGGTTTTATGAGAACTGCCTGTACGATCTTATTCTTCTGTAAATCTAAAACAGTTTATATATATAAAAACAGACTCACAAAACCAAACCCAGACGTTGGCCATTTGAAAGAAATGCCCATGCCAGGTGTGGTGGTACGCACCTGTAGTCCCAGCAACTGGGGAGGCTGAGGCAGGAGGATCGCTTGAGCCCAGGAGTTCAAGGCTGCAGTAAGCTATGATCACACCACTGTACTCCAGCCTGGACAACAGAATGAGATCTCGTCTCTCTTAAAAAAAAAAAAAATTAAAGTAAAAATAAACAAATGAATAAAATTGACTTTCATAGTTGAAAACAAGAAGATAAACAAAGACATACAAATTTTAAAACGATAAATAAACAAAAGTAAGAAAATCAGGCGGGCCCAGTGGCTCGCACCTGTAATCCCAGCTCTTTGGGAGGCTGAGGCGGGAGGATTGCTTGAGGCCAGGAGTTTGAGAACATCCTGGGCAACAGAATAAGACCCTGAAAAAAAAAAGTAAGAAAGTCAGAGGTTGACAGAGACAAAAGTAATAAAATAATGTAAGACATTTTTAATGATAAAGAGTGCAAGATACGCTAAAATGTTAACACCATGAATATCTTTGTACTAAATATAGCATTGAAATCCAAAATGCAAAATCTTTAAGAAAAATAAGAGAAAAACACAAAACCAAATAAATTTACCTATCTTTGGCCATAACATATCAAGTGAACAAAATAAATAAATACCTAACTTGTACCTTGTTTTTATGTGTTCATGGAAATTTAAATATATTCACCATATAAGTACAATCACAAAGAAACTTTCACTAAAATTTTAAAAAGTAAAATTGCAAACATTGTGATTTGTACTCTATGCAATAAAACTAGAAATCAATTTAAAAACTCAAAAACAATTTAAATCCAAACCTTGAAAATGTAATGCTTTTTATTATTGGATTAAAAAATCTGGGCTCAAACTGTAGATTATTTAGGAAACAACTAAAGTGAAAATGATGGAGTTAAGAATCTAAGAGACTCAGATAAAATGGCAATTTAGAATAGTATTCTTAGTATTGAAGACATTAATTATAAAAAAAGAACAAAAATAAATTAATAGTGCAACCAATGAATGATATTACAAAGAAAATATAACAAAATATCCTAAGGAAATTTGAGGAAGTAATTAGTAAAGGGAATAGCAGAAATAGTGACTTTAAAAAAAGAAACATTTAGAACTGTAAGTAAATCTGGCCAGGTTAATGGGGAAGGAAAAGAACATGTAACAATACATAAATTATTAGTTAACCTAATTTAAAAAAAAGGAATGGGGGCAGCAGGAATTTACAAAAGGATAATAGCATGGAGACCCAACCACATTTTTTAAAATATGAAGGTACTTTGCTTAACTCTATTTTTAATTGTTTTTAATTTTTAATTTTTTTTTTTTTTAAGAAACAGGGTCTCACTCTTTCACCCAGGCTGGAGTGCAGTGGTGTGATCATAGCTCACGGTAACCTTGACTTCCGGGGTTCAAGTAATCCCCCCACCTCAGCCTCCCAAGTAGCTGGGACTACAGTCACGCACCACTGACACTATACAAATTTATGTTAAAGCCTAAATTGGATGGATTATTTTTCTAGAAAAATATAAATTTCTAAAACTAACTCACACAAAAAGAAAGAGAAAATCTAAACAGAAAAATTATTTGAGATTAAGTAATTTTCAAAAGTCATCTACTCCTCCACAAAAAGCACCAGTCCTAGACCTCACAGGGGATTGACCTCATGTCTTTAATTTTTAAAACCCTAATATACCATAGATATGCAACTAATCTAAAATAAAACAGAAAAGAACAAAACAGACTTATCTCATTTTTGAATGTGGATGTAAATATTCTAAATACAATAAGAGAAAACCTGATGGATATTTTCTTAACATGATTATGCTTAATGGAAAAAGCTCAGAAGTATCCTCTTAAGATTAGAAACAATAAATATTATCAGCTATCACCACTATTATTTATAATTCTTTCAGGAGAACCAGGTGAAAGAAAGATGAGTAAAAAAAAAGGAAATAAAAATTTTAATAGAAAAAATGAAAAATTATTATCTGCAGATGAAATCTTAGAAAACCCTAGAGAAACAACTGAAAGTAACAACAAACAATCAAAGACTTCAGTAAAATGGCTGGGTACAAAATCAATATGTGAAAATAATAGCCTCAATATATACAAATAAAAGCCTATTAGAGGATATAATGGAAGAAAATATATCATTTACAGAGGTAATTCTGAAAAAATAATATAACTAGGAATAAGCTTAGGAAAAGTACAAGATCTTTAGGTGGAAAACATTAAAGTGCTACTGAAAAAAATCTAAATAAGACCTAAATAAATGGAAAAGCAATCCTTATTGTTGCATTCCAATGCTCTATAATTTATGAATTTGAAGTGACTTCAATAAATTAAAAACAAGTGGTATAATGGAGAAAGGATAGTCTTTTCAATGAAGAAGGCTGGGAAAGTAATAAATCTTACCTCTTCACACCATATGCAAAAATAAATTCTAGGTGGACTGCAAATGTAAATGTAAAAGAGAAAACTGTAAAGTTCTTAAATTAAAAACACAGGTGAGCACATTATGACATTTGGATAGGTAGGCAAAAATTTCTGACGTGGTGTACAAACTGCTAACCAAAAAGTAAAACACTGTTAAATTTAGTAGTTCAAATTTAAGATTTACCTGTCAAAATACATCATTGAAATTCTGAAAAAGGCAAATCATGGAATGGAAGAAATATGTAATACACACACACATATATTCAACAAAGGGTTAACTCAAATCAAGATTATATAAAGGACTTTTATAAATCAGTAAGAAAAAAAGAAGAAAACCAAATAGAGAGTAGGCAAAAGATTTGAGAAACCAGTTCGCCATCGATGATTCCCAAATGGCCAATAAACATGAAAAACCGTTCAGCTTCATTAGTCATCACAGAAATACAAATTTAAATTATATTGCAATATCACCACACATCCACCACAATAGCTAAAATACCAAAACAAAAAACAGATAATACACAAATGAAACTCATTTACTGCTAGTGAGAATGTACATTGGTAAAACAACTTTGAAAAATTGTTTGGCAGCATCTACTAAGGCTGAGCACATATGCACACAGTCTGACTCAGCAATTCTCCTTCCAGATAAATGCCCGACATAAACACATATATTAACCAAAAGCCATGTGCAAGAACGTTCATAGCAGCCCTATTCAGAAAAGCCAAAAACCAGCAACAACTCAAATGTCCATCAATAGTAGAATGGATAAAGGATGGTATATTCACACAATATACTATGATTCAACAAAGAGAATGAACAAATCTATAACTACCAGACTAACATGGATGAGATTTATAAACATATTTTTAGCCAAAAAAGACAGATACAAAAAAGTATGTGGTATGATGCTGTTTACATAAAGTCAAAGCAGTCACAACTGATTTGTGGTGGTAGAAGCAGGATAATGGTTACCCTCGTGCGGCAGTAGAGACCAAAAGGGACTTCTAGGGAGCTGATTATATTCTGTTCTTTGATCTGGGTGGTGATTACATGGGTTTATTCACTTTACGAAAATTCGTCAAACTGTGTATTTGTGATATGTGTACTTTTCTATATATAGTTATATTTCAAAAACAAAGTTTACTAAAGTGAAGTTTTAGAACAAGATACTAAACTTTATATAGAAAAATTAACAGCATGAATTTACTGGGGGATTATAAAAGTTGAAGAAGAATGAGAAGCAACCGGACTTCTATCAAATCATATTTTAAAGTTTTAACAATTAAAAGCACAATAGAGTAGACGGGTCATTGTCTGTTTTCTCCACTAGAGCCATTATCTGCCTTTCTCTACCCTACTCTGGGCCCCTAGGAGACTGAAACTCTATGGATTTATCATCAGAAAGGCTTATGATTGGGTGCCCAATGGCAGGCACGAGCAGCAGACTAGAGGGAAGGAGGAGTAAGAAGTCAGGTATGTATTCCCTTGCCTCATGCTCCTTCTGTGCTGGGGCTGTAATTTTGAAAGCAGTTACATTTTTCTACAGCCACAGCTCCTTTTGGTCCAGCCTCTTCCATGGCTGCAGGCTTCTCTGGGTTATGGCAACTGTGGTCTCTCTCTTATTTCTCCTGGGCTATGGATATTAAAGTCTTCCCATTGTTGCTACAAGGGAGCTTCACCACCCCTTGCTGATTTCCTTAACTTTTCCCAGTCCTGTGTATATCATGCATTCAGTGCTCCCCAAATAGCCCTCTGAGTGTACAATCTATTTCCTACAAAAGCCCTGACTGACATATATAATTGATGTGACTAGAAAGGTAGGTCTCATGAATAGACGAGTAGATTATTGGAGCAGATAAGGAAGTTCAGAAACTTATAGAAACTTAGTATGTAATAAATGTGGCAAGGATATTAGTGGGGAAAATATAAATTATTTAATAAATAGTGTCAGGGTATCTAGATAAACTTCTGGAAAAAAAAATATTGGTTATATTTCTCACTCCTAAATCTCTAAGTGGATCAGATATATAAATATTAAAAAACATGAAACCATTAAATAATATAATAAAACATGGGTTTTTCATAAGTAGTAATCTCAGACAAAATATTTTGAGTGTACACAAAACCCTTATTATATACGAATTTGACAACTTAAAAACAGACCGTTCTTTCTTGACAGATAAATAAATAAATAAAAACCCACCACAGACAAACTCAAAAGTCAAACAACAAGCAAAAAAATCAAAATGGGAAAAAAGTTGATACATAAATAATGGACAAAGATCTAATTTCTTCTGTATATTAAAGCTTCTGCAATTTTGCAAATTACATGAAACCACAGATTAAAAAGGAAAATGTTCATATAAATATTCCTATGGAGAGGTGAAGTCTCTTTCTCTACACCTTAATCTGGGTTTGGCTGTATAACTAGTTTGGCCAGTAGGAGGCTAGCAAACATGATGCATGCAGAGGCTGAAAACATTCTTACACACTGAGGCTTCTTTTTTTTTTTTTTTTTTTAGTGCTTTTGGAACCCAATCATCATGTGAAAAAACACAGGCTTACCTGTAGGATGCTAGAGACTTGCGGTTCTATCACTTCCATTAGTCCATCAACCTCCAGATATGTGAATGGGGCCATCTAGGACAGAATAACCACCAGCTGACTGCAGTCCCATGGAGAAACTCAGGCAAGACTGGAAAACTGCCTGGCTGAGCCCATCCCAATTGCCAACCTACAGAATTGTGAGTTAATAAATAATTACTGTTTTGTGCCATTAATTTGAGAGATGGCTTGTTATACAACGAGGAGAACTGTTACAAAGGGAATCTGTCAGTGTCTATCAAAAATTAAAATGTGCATTCACTTTGATCCAGCAATACCATTTATGGGAAATTATTCTATAGATGTACCTACGCAAGTGTGAGATATACCCAACATGTTCAAGGATAGTTATTACCACAACATTTGTAATAACAAAATATTAAAAATAACCTGCAAGTTCATCAAAATAGGAATAATTAAACATAATATGGCTTATTTATACAATGGTATTTTATGAAATAAGTGAAAAGAACAGGGCAACTCTCAATGCACTGATGTGGAACAATCTCTAAAATATATTCTTAAATGAAAACAGCAATGAGTAGGACAGTATGCTGTAACTACTGTTTAAAAAGTACATTGTACAATATATCAATGTAACAAAATTGCATTTGTATCCCATGAATATATACAAATAAAATTAAATGGGAAAAAAATAAAAATAAAAAGTGCATTGTGGTATATGTGTGTACTTTTGAATATTTTCATAAAGGTAGCTACGCTGGAAATGACCATCTGGGGGACAGTTGTGGGAGAAGGACATACTTTTTCATCATATGCTCTGTTTACATTTTGAATTTTGAACCATGTACAAATACTACTTATTTTAAAAGTAAATTAATCAATTTTTAAAATTAATGTTTTTTGTTCAAAACAAGTAAATATCTTCCCATTGTTCTTGGGATATAATCTAAAATTCGATTGTTGCCCTGCCTGATCTGTCCTTCGTCAGACGTTCCAGCCTCACTCTAAGCCATACTTCTCCTACTCCCTACATTTCAGTCACATTGGCCTTAATCAGTATCTTTGTACATGCCCAGTTCCTATGCCTCAGGACCTTTACACATGACTATCAGTTCTGCTTGTTTTCTTCTTCTTCCCCTCCCTCATTTACTCCATCATTTACTCCTTATCTTTTTCTTGATTAATTCTATTCATCCTGTGAGTGTCAGCATCAATATCACTTTCTCATGAAAGTCTCTTTTGATTCCTCAAAACAGGCTAGCCCCCCATATGTATTTTTTTACATGCTTATATTTTTACTTTCTAATCCTTTTCAAAACAATTAATTGTGTCATCACTTATTTAATATACATTGTCCCGGGTGGACTGTAAACACCATAATGACAGTAAAATCACGTCTGTTTTATTCATCATTGAGTCACCAATATATAACACGGTGTTTGAAAAAGGTAGGCACTCAATAAGAACTTATTGAACTAATAAATTAATGATGGCATGCATGCCCATAAGCCAATCACTAACAAGCCTGTCCTTGAGCAAGTTACATAATTCTTCTACATCTCAGTTTTCCCGTCTCTAAAAGATATTTTCAAGAGATCGCTCCAAGGTGCCTTTGTCCCTGCTTTAAATTGACTACAATCTAAAAAATACTGTAGGACAATGTGTTGCTTCCTCAAATCAGGCAGAGACCAGTGCCTGAATCTGAACCAGGGCTATGTTATATTATTACTTCATAATCTCTCAGAAATATGGTTGGGTCTTCACAAAACAAACACAAAAGCCAGACCTGGACCATCCTAGTTTGTGTCTTTGGGTCTATGTAGTTAACATTTTTCATCCTCTCAACCGGTGTGGTAAGGCTGTCAAGACACTTGAATCCTCCCATTTGCTGAAAAACCTTAGGTAGACAAGAATAATTACCAAACTCTTACTACCAAGGACGCCTTCTAACAAGAAAACCCCGAGAACCCAGGTTAGAGAAAGCAGACTGCTCTTCTGGATGACTCAGCTGGTGAGAAAAGTCTGTCTTCTCCCTAGACTAAGGAAAAGACCAAAGGGAGAGGGGAAGAGTGGCTGTGTATGCTGATCATGTGTTTTTTAATCATCAACTAAGACTGGCCTCAGTGGATAACTGATCCTGTCACCTAATTACTGTCTGTAAGTATGGCTTAATAAAACCCATTCTAAAGCTTTAATAATCGCTTTGGTAGACCTCAAAGCTTAATTGGCTTATAGTTAACAACTTATATCATAGGTCAATTCATTTAGTTACCTAGGGGTATATTTTTATATCCAGTTTATCTTGAAGATGTACCAGGAAATGTCTTAGATCAATATTGGGTATTCTGTTGTTGCCTTCTTGATATTTTATGGCTACCATGAACAATTGGGAACACCATATTTGACCTTTTTTCTCTTTTTTTTTTTAGAATAAAATTATGATGACCATATTATATAAATTTTATGCCAAATTCTACTTTCTGGCATAGAATTTGGGAACTTGGATACCCTTTTATTAATTTGTTGAAATAGACCTGACACTGAAAAATACTTTGGAATCATATAACTTGTCAATTATTCTACTCAAATTCAGTTAGCAATTAGAAGTGAGGAATAGCCCTGACCTTAACTGATTTTCTTATTTCCAGGTTTTTGCCAGAGAAGATCTTTTCAAATTATCTGATGTTTAAATTTTTTAAATTATTTGACAAGAGATAAAACTCAAAGAAGATTTCAGTTCCCCATTTTTCTAGATATTCTAAATTGTTTGACGTGTTTTCCATTGCCCTTAGAATAAAATCGCCATGTATTACCACGGGTTGCTGTTCCTACCCCTAAACTCCTCTCGATTTCTGTTCCTCTCGTTCACTGTGCTTCAGCCACACTGGCTTCCTCGTTACTTCTCCTGCTCACCAAGATTATTTCTTCCTCTGAGACATTGAAATTGCTGTTCTCTATGCCTAATGTCTTTCCTCCTAACCTTGTCATGACTGGTTCCTTCTTGTCATATAAATGTGCCTCGAGAATAATCTTTCAGAGAGGCCTTTCTGATCCTCCTAGTTATTCCCCATCACATAGTCCTGTTGTGTCATCTTCATAACACTTATCACTATTCCAAATGAGTTTAGTGATAGGTTTATTTGTTTATCATCTATTTTACAAATAGTATGTCATCTCTGACACCTTATCTGTCTTGTTCACCAGTGTATCTCCAGTGCATAAAACAGTGTCCAGCACATTGCAAGTTCTCAATATTTCTTAATTGAATAAATACATAAATGAAACCGGATTATCAGAGTAGGGACCTACACTGAAGGACACACAGCCATAAGATCTAGCTTTTATATCATATAAACAATTTTAAGATTTAATATATTATATCCCTCAGTTTTCCTCTAAAGGATTTATAGAAGATATTTATCTTGGGTATTTATGTACAAGACCAACTAGCAAATTGTCTGCTGTGTTAGGAGATGATATGTCTCTTATACCCAATCTTTTTTCTAGTCCTGGCTACCAAGAAACTCAGGGCCAAATCTGAGCGAGATACACCTCCAAAAGCCAGGCAGAAATTTATGGTGTACATTTAGAGTCCTGAACTCACCCCAGAGTCATTGTATAGTATTGTATTTAGTTGTCTCTTTATTTATTTATTTTATTTTTATCATGTTATACTGTATTCATTTCTGTAAGTTGTCTCAAATTCTATTTGGAATGAGACAAGTTGAAAAAAATAACAACTACATAAAATATGCGTGTCCATTTAATACCTGTAGACAGCCTAGCTCGGCATCCCTTCTCCGCAAATCCTTCAAGTCCCTATCCCCTTCAGAACTAAGGTGGCTCTTAAAGTTCATTGGTTACAATTCAGCATTTGATCAAACACTCTCTTATAGTATGTTCTCGTTATTTCATGATATAGATCTGTAAGATTTTAAGTCCTTATGTATTTATATGTGTTCTCCACAGCACCTAGAATAGTACCTGACACATAATAGATGCTCAACAGACCTTTGTTAAATTAATGAATGAACAAATGGCTTAATATGTTGTATAGATCAATGAAGGGGTAAAACTGCTTTTAAAACCTCTAATGACAAACAAAATCAGTTCAATTTTCCTAATATTCTGGAATTATACCTATCAAAGCAATAGAAAATTAGGAAATTATTTTTCTAACAAGTTTCTTCCAAGAACAAAGCATTGATGATATTTAACTACATCAATATTAACAGTCTATGCCATGTTTTCAGGATGCAGAATTTTCCTAGGCACAGATTCGTCAACTACGAGATGGTTTTGTATTGATTCTAAAATGCTTTTTGGATGAACTTTGAAAGCCATTTGCTGAGTGTGAGATTTTGAAGCCTCGAAGTTGTCAATAAATATGTTTTTCTATAATTAATAACTATATTTTCTTGCACCTGTGGAGAAGATGAAGCACCATTCGAATTTCACGTTCAGCAATAAACACGAGCAACTGTCTGCATGATTCCTCTTTTGATTCCAGCTGCCAACAGCTTGGAATGCTTTAAGTCCAGCTAACTTTACATTCCCTCATTAGCTGGTGTCCCCATTTATTTTTCTGCCTAAATGGGTAGAGAAGTCATTTTGTTTAGCTCATTCGGATCTATTGAGAAAGATACTAGCAAATCAACACCTGTCACTTTTCAGTAAATCCTAAGAGGAACTGGGCTTTGTAGCAGATTTGCCTTGGCAGGAAACAAAATGCTTTAGGATTGCAGTAAATGACTGAATTCTATGAAACTGCTATCTCCTCCCTTAAAGTGGGGAATGAGCATCAGTCTATTATGGATGTAATTAATCCAAATCACTTATAAGACAATAAAATTTAATTATGGGTTCTTAGAAACTAATAACCCACCAATTATTGTTAATAGGCTTTTTCTTAATTGTAGCTAGTGAGTCAAATTTGTTGAGGCTATTTTTCCAACAGTTAATTTTTTTAAAAAAAATCACTATATTTTTAGTTAAGTAGCTTTGGTATAACATTGCCTTGTAGTGGTAGACCAAATACTCCACTGACCTCAATTTCATTCCTATATTTTAGAAAATAATTAGTTAAGAACTAAATTTCCAGATGTGTTTTTATATAATTAGCATTCTCTGCACCTTAGAGACCATCCATCTTTATTATCTGTTAAGAGAAGTATTTCCAGACAGCTGGATATAAGTCTCAACATTGATTTTTAGGTACCTTTTTGTTTGAGAGTGCAAACATGGAAAAATATTTCAAAGTTCATTCTGATCTTATTAGATCCTACAGTGGGCCAATTGTTTAATCCCTTGAATATATGTAGTAATAGGGACATTATGGATCTAATAACTCTTCTATCCACAAAGGGTTAAGCTATTCCCAGAAATCAGTAGTTTATTTTTAAAAAGTAATTTTAAGAAGTAATATTTTTTGCTATGTGCCATGTGCTCTTTTATTGCAGTCTACATGGATCATCTTATTTACCTACATTACAATTCTATGAACTAGCTACTAGGACTTCCCCACTACATGAATGAGGACACTGAAGGACAAGGAGTTGAGATAGCTTGCCCAAAGTTATGCAGCAAGTCAGTGGCAGAGATAGACTTCAAACCCAAGAAGCCTGGATTTTAACTGCTATACTCCAGTACTCTTACTTGGCTAGAGGGTAAAAGAATGTGTACATATACATGTGTACTCATTTCTTTAAAGCCTATCATGTGGTTACTGTTGCAAAGCACTGTGATTGATATTTTTTAAAAAAATCCCACATGTGTACATACTACATATAAGTGCCTAGTTAGAAAAGCCTGTCCAAAGTAATGGTTAGAGCCAAGCAGACACAGCCTTTTACCTAGTTCTATTAAATATCTATGTGCCTATGTCAGAAATTCCTGCCTATCTCTCTTCTAAACTTCATTCAAATAGGTCTTTCCATCAATAATTCTGTTTTGCTTTTGAGTCAGTCAAAATTACTATCATTACAGACCTTGACCTCAATTGACTTTAAAGTATCACCTAGCTTTCAACAGCAAAATAATATTTTGTGCTGTGGGGGGATAAGTATGTCTTCAAATGAAAAAAAAAATGCTTTTCATACACTGCTGATGAGATTTGCACTGTGAATGGTATTTATAGCTGTGATGGTGACTGCACAGAAAACTTCAGACTCTTGGATCAATTAAAATTATTTGCAAGTCATCTAATTGGAATTAGGTGTGTATGATTAATTAAATATGGCTGTAAATTTTTGCTACACCTCCCATTGAAAGGTGGAATTTAATTCCCCTCTCCTTGAATCTGAACTGAACTTAGTGATGTATTTGACCAACAGAATGCAGTGAAAGTGACATTCTGGAAGGTATAATTCTAGATCATAAGGCTTCCTGCTTCCACTCAGAATGCTCATTCTGTGGGGAGCCAACTGACATGTAAGAAGTTCAACTGCCCTGAGCTGCCACATTGAAGAGGTCAAGTGAAGGCATTCTGGTCAGAGCCTTGGCTAGCCCATGCTCCAGTCATCCTTCCCAAGGTACCGTACATGTGAGTGAAGCTGTCTTGGACCTTCAAGACCAGCCGAACTACCAGCTGAGTACCCCAAAATGACCTCAACCAATGCTACAAGAGCAGAAGAATCATACAGACAAGTCTGGTGCAAATTTCTAACCTATATGATAATTATGAAATATAATAAAATGGTTATTTTAAGCCACTAGGTTTTAGGGTAACTTGTTATGTAGCAATGGTAACCACAACAGCATATGATATATGGTTCTGCCCCCAAGGAAATCATACCTGACATTCTGATTCTGTCATCACATAACCCCAAGGTCCTTAGTCCCTAAAGGAGTCACTTCACATTTATAACCAGATTTCACTTCCTTAATTGGATCCATCTAAGTAAGCATGAACCTCTGACTCTTCTCTGTAACTGGACCCTCAGAATACATCTCCAGTGCATTCAAGAATAAGTCTATGAAAGCTAGCTTCTCTCCTGAAGGATTTCTGTATCCTCTGGGTCCACCGAAAGGCCTCCAGCTCCCACAATTTCTTAGTGTAACTCATATTTTCATTAACATCTTCACTAGGATCCAAAAATCAGTCATGTGACTGAACACATATTCAGACAACATCCATCCTTTCCTCCTCTGTTTGTCCATCCCTCCTTTCTCTCAACTCCTTTGATATCCCTCTTGCCCTTGTTTACTCTTTCCCTTGCTGCTATATCTCCTTCCCAGATCATTGCTTGACTACACTTCCTCTCTTCACCTCTGTGTGACCTCAGATGGTCACTTTACCTCTCTAAGCCTCAGCTTCACTTCTGTAAATTAGGGATGCCATAAGCATTAAAATGAGATCACACAATTGAAATGTTAGCATAGCACATAATAAAAGTGCTCAAAACATGTTCACCATTATTAATACCATAACTATTATCCTTCAGCCTAAAGCAATAGTGGCCTGACAGTCAACTCATGCCAATAAGTACCTGACTAACTACTAACTACAACATGCCATCACACTTTCCCATAAAAATCTGAATTCCCATTTGGCTCATTCAGGACCACCTCTACCATAATCAAAGCCTTTCCATAAATGTAACCACACTGCCCAGAAAATCACAGAATGTCATGGTGTGAAGAAGTATAATGTCCAGCCCCATCACACAGAGAAACTGTCTACCAAACTGTTACTGAAGCCATTCCAGAAATCCAAATGTGTGTCAACTAAATTATTCTTTATAATTTTATGATTTTTTTTCAATAATATTATATTATTTCTGATGGACACATCAAAGTTATTTAAAGTCGGGTTAATTTGATCTGGTAGAATATTAAAACTTGCTACCTTAGTCCAAGGAGGATAATATGGTACTGAAATACATTTTCTTATATAGTCAACAATAATAATAATCTGTAATTTTGTATTGGTATAATAGAATACTTTTTTATTCAGGAATCTCTAAACATCTTAACATTGCATCAATTTCACTTTTACATTGCTATGAAGTCAGTGATAACTATTAAGGCATTCCTTTTTAGGGCTCATTTTTTACCAGAATATAATAGATATTTAGTAAGATATGCACTTACTGATACAACCAATTGCTTTCCAATCTTTAACACTGAATATACAATTGTCCACTTGGATGTCCCATAACAACAAAAACAATAACAATGGCTCATGCTTATCATAGCACTTACTTTGTACTCAGCACTATTTGAAGTGCCTAATTTACATTTTCTCAATCTGACTGTAACTAAAACCTTATGAGTAGTTATTATTATTCCCCTTTTACAGAGGAAACTGAGGTATGCAAAATTTAAATAACCTGCTTAAGATCACACAGCTACTAAGTATCGGAGCCTGGATTCAAACCCAAGAAGACTGGCTCTGACGTCTGGCTTTTAATCACTGGCTATATATCATTTTCATTCTGCTTCTCATAGACATCTGACGTTCACATGTTTAAAATAGAACTTACCATTTTCTACCTGCTCACCTCTAGAGCAAAAAAAAATTATATGACCTGTTGCCTACTTTCTCAGACTAAAAACATGTATCTCTGAATCTGAGTGCCTCCTTTCACTAATCCAAACACATCATGACAGTTATTCCTCCCCAAGACACAACATCATTTCTCAGATTGGTTTGTCTTTCCTACTCAAGTCCAAGCAATCAATCCCTCTCTTTCTCCCTTTCTCTCCCCCTCCCCCCGATCATTATAGTACATTATAATACCTTCTACCTCATCTCTCTGCCTCCAATCCTGGTTAATTGAATCCATTCTCCGTTCTTTAGTCAAAGTGGGTTTTCCCAAAATGCAAAAGAGTTACGACACCTTCTGACTTAAAACACTTCAACAGTTTCTTGTTATCCTCAGCAAAGTGTTCAAACTCCTTACCACGGCTTACAAGGGTCTTATAATTTAGTCCCTATTTTGCTAGCCTTAGCATCATCAACCCTCTTCACGCGATGTTCCAGTTATACTCTGCTTCCTTCAATTCTTCAAACACAGTATGTATTTGTTGCCTCAAGGTCTTCACGCACATTGTTTCCACTGTGTAGATCACATCCACAGTTATTTGCCTGGCAAATTTTTATTTATCCCTTGGGTTTCAGCTTAGATGTTACTTTCTCATGGCAGCCTGCCCTGATCTGCCTTTGTCATATATAGCCCCCTAAACTTCCCTTACTACAGGATTAATCAAGCTCTATTATAAGAGTTTTTTTTTTTTAACTCTCTGCATTCATCGTTGGACTACAAACTTTCTGTTCCATAATGTTCTATTTTATTTAAAGTAACTACTCAATAAATATTTGTGAAATTAATGAATAAAGGTTAAGATACAAAGGGGCTAAGAAAAGTGATACAGATATGCATGAAAGTACATTCTCCTAAATTGTCTATTTTCTATCAAAATATAGATTTACATGAATATACTATATGAAATATTCCATAATAGGAAATTAAAAAGAAGTAAAAGGAATAGTAAGTGACCATAAGCAAACTACAATGAGCAAAGTTACAATATAACTTAAAGAGAGGAGAGAAACACAATCTTTCTAACTAAACATGTCTCACTACAATCATTTTTTAGCATCAAAATTTTGTAGATTAAATGGTTTTGAACACTAACTATAATTTAAGTTCTGAGAACACAACAGTCAGTAAGACAAATATGTCCCTGCCTTTCATAGACTTGATTTAAGTACCAGAGACTCAGGATTGGCTCTTAGCTCTAGGTGTCACATTGTAAAAAAGGGACGCTGATATGGTCTAGAATTATTTGTAGTGACCACCTTAATGGATCAAAGAAAACCATCATCGATTAAAACCAACCCCATCACATCAACATTAGTACAATGAACCAAAGAACCTTTGTGTTTCATGGATTTCTGAGAATATCAGCCTTCCAGAGGTTTTTGAATAGCAAAACCCAATAAGGTAAGCCAAAAACTATTCCAGGAGGAGTCAGTCTACAAAGTACCATCTGTTTGCATTCAGAAGTCCCTGGGCCCCACAGATCCACAGATTTCAACAGAACCAGGCACTAGAGTTAGTGAGATACTTCTAAAGCAAACAGGACTTTGCATAGGACCCGAAGATAGATAATGATAGATTTAGCACAAGATAATTTTTTTTTTGCCCTGGAGGCTTCTCCAATGTTGAGAAAGTCAATTCAGTGTTGCTTTATCTTATTGTGATCCAATGAATAAAATGTGAGCCTAATTCACATCAAATGCTTACCAGGTTTTTAAAATCTCTACAAATTTCTACGCACTCACATTTTAACTACAACACCACCATTTTCCCCCTGCAGCTCCCCATATATTTTAATTAGGAGTGGGAAAGGAAGTATATCAAACCTGGAAAATGATACAACATTATGTCCTCAATTTAATTAAGAAACATTTTTTAAAAGGATCCATATGTAAACCCTCTTGAAAGGAGAGATTAAGTAAATGTTACAGTCTAATTAAATTATTCCATATAAATTTCATTTGCAGTATTCTATGAAGAAATGTTTAAAGAGTTATAGAAAACACTTAGCAGAATATTTCTGGTATGCTAAAGGCTCAAAATCATGCTATATTTCAATCTTCAATGCCTTGCATAGGCAGATAGAAGAAAGAATGCCAAAAAGATTACTGAATGCCCTTACATTTCAGAAAAGAAAACACAGTCATCTGGGCACTGGATATTAGAATGTATCCTTTATCAGTAAAATAAACACATTTTTCAAGTAATTTCCCTCCTCTAATAACACATTTTGAACTTGTTAGATTCGCTCCCCTTTCTACATGTTGATCAGATCTTGTCTGTCTTCGTCATGGCTGCCCAACAACATTAAGCTTTGTGTGGACATTATTTGGGGACAGCATCTTTGACTTTTTTGTGAGACTGCTAGTGTTGTTTCCTTTGATGAACAAACGCTCCTGTCTGTGGTTTGTATGTTTCTTCTAGGGAACACTTTAAAGAAATAATTAGATAGGCTAGTAGTTTCAGGAAAAAGTGGACCTTTACTGCTGCCAGAAAAGCCTATTTTTTTGTTTGTTTTGGTCAGCAATAAATAGTTTTCTTTGTGAATATGAGTCCTCTGTAAAATGAAAGTTGTAAAGACTCAAAAATGATCTTTAAGCAACAAGAAGCATGCACAAATGGTGCTAATTTTGACTTGCTGAGTCTTTTTTTCCATTGCTGCATTGATCTCAACAGCTGTAGGTACTTAAATTCCCTTTCTGGAGCCCTTGCACCCTACATTAGGCACAAGAAAAGAAGTAGGGACAATTATTACCAATTTTTCACAGGGCCCAGGGAGCCACTCAGAGGGAGGAAGCCATTCTTCCTCCTGCCACATTACCTTCACACTCACCAATTGGAACAGCTTCTCATAAAATAGCACAGTAATAGTCATTGGGAAAAACAGAATTTTTATATATAACAAAGGGGAAAGAAATGGTAAGAGAAAGAAGAGAGAGAACTGAAGTTGAACTAGTCTTTTTCAAGCTAAGGGTGTTTCAAATGATATGTAATGAAAGGTCTTTGTGGATTTGATTGGGTGTGTGTGAGCATTTATGGCACCTGTGCCCACAGGGTGCCGCACCAGCAGCCAAATGGTAACACTGGCATGTAATTACAGAGCACTTAACTGCATTCAGCCATGGTTTGTTTCTCTGATAATTTCCACTTTCATTGTTCAAGAGGCTGTGGACACTGCAGAGGCTGAGGTTCAAGTACCTGCAGCTGTAGAGACAAATGAATGTTATAGTTGTTTTTAAAAGTTTCCAGTAGGAATGCTGTTTAAGAGGAGATTTTGACAGAAGTATAGTTAAAATATTATACTTACCTTTCCAAAGCTATAAAATCCTAAATCTATAAATGGATCATTCTTTATTCCTCTTCATTTCACCAGCTGGCTGAGCTCCTATTCTCCCCACCCAGCAGAGCCCATCCTTCTTGAATGCTATTAAATTCTCAGTATGGAAAAGGCTACTTCAATTTACCATTCAGCTCTACGGACATAATCCCTGTGTTGTCTGCACTTGTGATATGTAACAGATTCAGACATTTAAAAATGTGTTAACCTGTTTATATGAAAGAATAAAAATGTTCCAAAAGGACAAAGATGTGCCAAATTTGAACACAAATATGTTTCTACTTTCTTGCATTTCTTTCCTCCAACCAAAGGCCTTGAATGTATTATTTATTTGTATTTAAGACTTTTTTAAAGTTTGGAACATTAGAAAACAGAAAGACAACAAAACCAAAATTTAATGTAATCCATTTTCAGTACCATGGAGAGAATGTGGTTTTCTAAAGACCTTTTATTTCACCAACAAAAACATAGGGTTTACTTAGAAATAATGTTGTTTGATTACTTATTATTACTCTTAAAATTTTACTTTATTTTACAAATAGCCTGTTCAAATTAATATCAAAATTAGGAACCTTTATTAAATTCCCACAATACAAAAGTTAACTATTGGTTCAAGTTTTTAGTAGTTTCAGCAAACAATTCTGCTTATTTCAAATGTTGAGTTGCATTTCTAAATTGGTCACTAGCAGCCTGCTCACTTTTAGTCAAAGTGTAATTTTTATCTTTCATTGTGAGTGTGTACATGTGTGCGTGTGTGTGTTTAGACAGATGGTAGATAGATTAGATGATAGATAGAATAAAGAAAATAAAGTAAAATGTAATGAATAGGTAAATATGGGTAATTTTATTTTTATTCTTGAAAATTTTTTAAGTACAAAATTATTTCAAAATAAAAAGTTTTAAAACTTTATCATTTATGCTTTGGTCATTTTGTTAACAGTGTCTGACAGATTTCTCCACTCTAAATTTACAATTTTTCCCTTTGTAATTAATAAATATCTTGTGGGGACTTAAAAAAAAAAACTTTTATCTAGTTTAAATACACATAACTAAGAGAATCCAGACTCAACTTCAGCCACTAGCCTTTTCTGTCTACACATACCCTGACCTCCAGTCGTACCAAATATCTTGCAATTTCTTTAAATGAAAGCTCTTACCTTCTAATTTTCCTTGGGAACTAAAACGTTGTTCAATACATGAAGCCATCTCTTCGAAATGCCCTTCCCTGATCTCTGCAGGCAAGTTAAGTATTTTCTTCACTGTGAGAAATTATTTCTTTTTACACATCTATTTTCACCAGAATATAAGATACAAAAAAACCGAGACTGCATTTTGTGTGACCTTGAGCATGTTACTTACCTTCTGTGTGCCTAAGTTTTTTAATTGATAATAAGCACCTGCTTATTATTGATAACAGCACCTGCTCACAGGGATATTTGGGGGATTAAGTGGGTTAATTCATGTAAAGTACTTAAAACTGCCTGAGAAATAGTAGGTGTTCCATAATGTTTGTTATTATAGTGGTGGTGGTGGTGGTGCTGGTGATAAATAGTGTAGTAACAGAAAAGCACTAGACTAACAGACCATAGAGAGATTGTGGTATATTCTTCATAAAGCATTGCAGAAATCATTAAATATTTTCAGGTGAATGAATGAGCGATTGGGTATTACACAATTATGAGATTACAGGGAAGAAGTAATAAAGCTCTCAACCACAGTGGCAACAAGGAGGAGAACAGGAGAAAATGAATTTTAAAAACTTTTATGAAGATCTATACAAAGTGGTAATCAATTGGCAGTGGGTTGAGAGGTAAGGAATAAAAGCTGTTGTGGAATCACTATCTTAGGACGTTCACAAAGCCACAGCTGAGGTGGTAAATCTTGGCATAACTGTGCTCATTGGCACTATCTCCATCAGATAATATGCATCAGCCTGTGATTGGGTTGCATTACTTTTCTGAGTTATGCAAGACATTTGTTGAAGTTTACCTTATCATATATTTGTGGCAGTCTTTAGTTAGTATGTGCTTGTAGTTATATGTTAGAAAGGATCCTGTTCAAAGATGGTATACAACCACATAATCACATAATAAATTATATAGTGAAGCTTATAAGCAAAGGAGGAACAAGAAAAAGAAGATTATAAATGTAACAGCCAAATCTTCATTATTTTAACATTAATTTATTCATATCTTATATGGGTTTGTATAGAAAAAAATAAATTAGCAATGTAATCCTGGCCACAAACCCTGTTTCATCACCGAATTGAACTGATTTTTGTATATCAATGTAAAATAAACGAATAAATAAAGGCAAGAATACAACTGCATTACCTCAATAGTATTTTATTTAAAAGTTCACAATTAGAGCACTTGTAATAACACAAAACACTTAATAGTGACAAAGGCTGCCCCAAAGGAAGGACTTTTCTTTTGTGTAGAAGGACTGGTGCCCTTGTGCTTACAATGAGTGGAATTCATCACAATGAGTGTGGAACCAAGTAGATCAACAGAATTCAATATCTGAAGGGAATGAACACAACTTCCTAGTTATTCCAAAATTCGGGGAGAGGGTGAGTGGCACAAATCTGAAGATTTCACTTGGCCCAGGTTAAAATCCAATGAAGAAAACAGGAACAAAACTACCTCAGCATTGTCCATCATCTGCTGATATACTTCAAAACACAAAACTGCAAACCAGTATTCTTTAAAGAAATCCACACTCTAAAGCCCTCTGTCACATTTCTCAACTTCAATATCATGGGAAGGGATAATAACATTCCTGGATTAGCCAGATAGGTAAGAATGATTATCAAAATGAAGCAATACACAAACATCATGATAGAGTCATAAATTAAATCTATTATTTCATTCTGTCAAATTTTTATTCTGCCCTGTTAAAGTGTCCTGAGTGTGGCAAAAACTATGTGAAAACACAATAACAGTAGTGTCTTTAAAGTACAGAGAGATTTAAGAAGATAGAACAGCAACTTTTCCTACCTCGATCATCATTAATCAGCACCATAAAATGTTAGATGCAAATAAGCACGTAGGCAAGCCTAGTCCACCAAAAATAAGATATTAGTAAATGGATGAATTCTCATGAAGAACAAGTAACTTAGAAAGGACTCTAAGTAAGGTTTTGAAGAAGTGACTGACAATTTAATTGTAAAAGATACAGAATATTAAGGCATAACAGTAAAAACAAAATGAAATTTGGTATCAATATTCATCTCTGGGAAACAAAATTGGCAATCAGTTCCTTTAGATAAATGTGGCTCAGATTGATTTAAGAATGGGGCTGGGGTGTCTGTTTCTCTATGCTGCTTTTCCAGCACTGTATTGCCTGTAGTGGAAAAGACTCTTGGAGTCCACGTTGCGAGATTTCTGTACAGCTTCAGCAAAAAGTCTGGTCACCTGAAAATATAATGGTAGGAATCTTAGCAACCCACCTGAGATGAAAGTGAATATTTAATAAACCAGGAGTGAAAAGTCACAAGTGTCTCCCCCCAATTTTCAAAGGGACATGGGATAAAAGGCAGAAAAATGTTTATTTAATGGAAACTTTCTCTATATCTCAGACATCACCATGAATAAGCTTATTTCTCCCCCCATAGGGATTAACCTGACTCAGGATAAAAAAAAAAATTATGATGGGCAGAAAGGTAATGAATCTCAAATCTGTGTTTCTGTCTGTGATAAATTCAGTGAGCCATGTTCAAGTGATACTGAACATAGCTCATGCAATCAGTTTCTGTGACTTGGACAAGCACTTGTACCACATCTGGACCTTCAATTATCATTAACCTGTTGCTTTTATATGGTGGCTTTCATTTAGAAACAATGGAATAAAAGTTTGTATCTTTACTCCATGCCATGCTATCATTTTTTATTCAAAGGATAATTGTACGAGTAATGAGAATCTGTGGCTTTTGATTATCTCAGTTGCTTGATCACCAACTGTTCCATTTAGGCCATGACTTAGCATGTTAAGACCATTATTTTAGATTCTATTAAAAATTCTTCTCTATTCTTAATGTTACAAGGAGAGGAAAAGGCTGATGTGTATACATTGATTAACACTCTTAAAGGAGGCACAGGAATAAAACCCCCATGTAGCCCATATCTAAGGAAAAGAACTTACCTGAAAATTAGTGAGAAGAGGGACTCCACTGTCAACAGCTGTCCTCCGAATTACATAATTATCGTGGACAAACTTAGTGTTGTTATTGGGGAGGTTAATCACCAGGTCAATGCTGCCATCTCTAATCAATCTGGAAAAATAAACAAAATAAATAAAAACTTACAGGTGACAATGTAGATTTTATAATTAGTTTTAAAAATACTAGCATAAATTGCTCTCTTAGCCATCCAACTCAATGCCATACTGAGTTGACTACCCACCTTCCCTCCTCTGTTCCTAAGTTGATGTTCAAATTATACATATTGGGGGATTATCATTTTTTTATTATGTTCTTAAAAGAATTTTGGTGCAAGTCTAATAGAATGCAAAGGTTGGTTTTCTCTTTAAAATGCTATCTGTCCATTGTAAGAATTAGTAATTTGATAGATATTTACCTGTTTTTTACAAAGAGATGATCCCCCCAGCATTGAAGTCCCTTCCACCCCTGTCCTCCCATCCACACATTAATGCTGCTGCATGCTAAGTAGTGATAATTATTGTTTTACAAAGCCCTAAGCAAGGGTTTATAGCCTCCTTAGAAGCCTGCTAAGGTCGGAACACAATGCCATTCTTTTATTAATTTGATAATGATTCATATGTTGACTTCTTAAGAGCCCTAACAAATAATATTTTGCATAGAATTTGGTATGACATAGCCATTTGGTAGGCTGTAATATCCTGAAACAACCAAGAATTGTCTCCTATGCACCTTGCCACACAGATCTGTTAAGTGTTGATGCAATGGTATTCCTGAAGGCTCACACAGTCTTCTGAATAATGTGTCTCACAAAAATCTAATGATGACAGTCTAAGACATAATAATCAACCTGATGAAGAAATGGCCAATTAGGTAATTCAATGGATGACATCATTATAGTGCTCAATATAGTTTCTTGCAGGTAGCAAGCACTCAATAAATTGATCCATTGATACACAAGCTCAATGAAATGAGGCTGATCAATCTTACATTTGATAAACATATACATACACAATATAAATTTCACATGAAATATAAAGTGCCGTACTACATTCTTCACACCCTCACTTATTTCCATCAAGTCAAGGATTCTTACTAAGAAGTATTTTGAAAGATGTTACATAGCACCATGTATACATGTGACATTGTTTTCTATAGTAATAGAGATTGACTCTTGTATAAAATAAATTTCTACTATCCACAAATTTATTTTTAAATTAGTCAACTAAGAAACTTTTAAAAGACTTGCCATTGAGTAAGGTGAAACATTCGTGGACTAGTTCTCAAAGTTAATCCTCTAAATTATCTCAGAAAACAGTCTGCCTAGTTCTTACTTTCTGATGGAAGAGAGGCTGGGATTCTGTCCTTCCTGAGACGGCCATGACACTGGGGTGGCAGGGACATTGTTGGCATTGAGCCAGTCTGATGTGGCTTCTGTGGCAAAGAGCTGCATTTAAAATGGAAAAGTTGGTTACCGTATCACAAGAATTCATTATTTTGGAACCTACTGGAACACACATGTCATTCAAAACATAGAGAAGAAGAAACTGGTGAACGTGAGAAGTAATATGGTGCCATGGATAAAGACTTGGACTCAGAATCCAGAGGCATGGGCACTTTAAATATTTTTAAAATATTTGCAGTGAGGAAAAATTAAGGAACCTTGACTGTAATTGCTCTCGCATTTTAATAATTAAATATTTAATAATAGTTTAATAATAATTTTAAATTTAATAATAATTTATTAATAACTTCTCAGAAATTTAATAATACTTTCTCAGAATGATTTATGGCTGATAGTTCATTGTTATCAGGTCAAAAAAGCTCCATGGCCACAGGCCCACCCGGGGCCTTGGGATTAATTCTGTTACACTGAACCAGGCTTTGTGTGGACATATTCTCCGCAGAGAAGTTTTGCCTGTAAGTGTAACAGCTGGAAACTATGACCTTATATGGAAACAGAAAAAGAAAAAAGGAAAAATATATGGAAATGCATTGGAACTTTGTCCCAATATGCGTATGCCAAATTTTATAAGTTTTTAGCTGGCAACTTCTATTGAGTTTGTGGCAATTTTGTTAAAACTTAAATCTAGTCTTTCTAATTATTTTACTGTATTAAGTTTTGAAACTACCAAGTTAGTTAAACCCTTCAGGTTTAAAGGACATATTTTGGGCTATTTCTTTTCCAAGTTTCTTCAGTATTTGGTTTTGTGGATAGATTTCAATGCTGACAGAGAACAAGTTAAAAAAAATAATATAACATACCTTGAAACCTTCATCATGTAATTGTTCAGCCACACCAAGGAATCTTGGACGGAATGATTGCTGAAAAGAAATTTAACAAAATTCACTTTCTAGATATATATGCTCTTTACTCAGTCACATGCAATATGGTATTCTCTGGCATCATAAAAGACAATGCCATATGTTGCTGGGTGCTTTATATTCAAAGATGACAAGTTTTATCTTTTTATCCTTCTATAGTGAGAATGAGTTCTTATTTATATTCCAATAGAGATGAGATTTCATCCACATTGTCTTCGTCTGCTTTTCACCTTGCCCCCGACTCCCTTCCTTCCCTATTTAATCCACTTAGTCTCTGTCTGTAAGTTCAGATCCACTCTAGTTCTTCTTGGATCCTTTTCCTGGTCAGAGAAACTTCAAAAGACACCTAGGTTAGGAGCTCAACACCAATTTAACCCTTGCCTGTTCAACCTGCTCTGATTGCTGAGTTCTAATTTTGTACTTCCCTTCAGTAACTAGGCCACTGTCCTAGTAGCTCGTACACAAGTCCTCACAATAACTCAATCTTTTGGAACTCACTTTTGCATTTACTCTGAGGCAATTAAAGGTTGTGGTTAAAG
The DNA here is from genome assembly GCA_023783475.1 of Daubentonia madagascariensis. Taxonomy (NCBI): domain Eukaryota; kingdom Metazoa; phylum Chordata; class Mammalia; order Primates; family Daubentoniidae; genus Daubentonia; species Daubentonia madagascariensis. The sequence continues at coordinate 1,818,931 of JAKFHU010002088.1, forward strand.
AATAAGCTGTGGAGTCACTAAGCTGCATTTCAAATCCTGGCTTTACCATTCACTAGTAGTGTGTGCTTAGAAAAGTTAATGACTTTGAGCCTTTGCTTCTTCATTTCTAAAACAGTGATGACGATAATAGTGTTTCTACTTCTTGTGGCTCCACAATTTATTAAACTGTCTGATCTTGAACATCTTAACCTCTCTGTGATGCAGTTTCCTTGTCTGTTAAGTGGGAATGGTAACAGTACTTGCTTTATTATGAGTGTTCGATCAGCTCATTTAGAAGTAAGCACTACTTAAGTTTTAGTACTGTAATTTAGGACAATTACTGACCCATTAATAGTTATCAATAAATATTAATTATTATTGTTAAAATAATTGTTTTTTCAGCCTCCCAGACACTTGAATCTTGCCCCTAAATTCTAGTTTCCAAGCCTGGGTTCCTCTTCCAGTTATTATACTTAACAACCCAAACGAACTTCCTCTTCATCCATATGCATTTCACTTCCACATAGCCATCCCTAATGTTCCACCACACTGTTCAGATATTTTCTTATAGTCCATTGCTGTGTCCTTCCAAGGACCCCAGCTGGACCTGTGCGGTTTCCAGGCCTTGCCTTCCCTGGACTCCTGCCCATTGCTGTCAGTGGTTCTCTAATTCTGAGCACACATCCTGTGACCAAGAGCTAGTATCTGCAAGACAGTGGTCAGGATAAAAAAAAACAAAGCCAAGTGACCTACACAAAGCTCAAACTCTGACCTTGACTTCATGAGTGTCTGAGTAACTGAGCTAAGTGGAGTATTTAAAATTGTATACAGTTAAAAGCATATCCATTCTCCTTGAAATGGGAACATTTTTGTTGGTTTCCCTTGTAAAAAGTTTTTAAACAGGTGATATAAGTTGGTTACTTCAGTAAATGTCTTATAATCTACTTAGAAACCATATTAGTGGCGGTTGAAAAATCATAAATATGATTCTGTTTCAGAGTCAAAAACTATAAGAACTGAGACAACAAAACATACAAGATCTTTCACAATTTTGATAATGTTCAGCCCATAAAACCTCCTAATATTTACTTGCAGAGGCTTTCTGAGAAAAGATCTAAATCTTAGGAAAAGACCCAAAAGACTATGTTCAAATATAAAATTCTTTTAGATTCTGGCCCTCTCAATCCTAGAACTGCAGTTTTATGAGAAGAAGCTATTGGCAAATAGAAAAGATAAATGTAAGTGGATGAATCTCGGCTAAGGCAGGCTCAAGGGTTACTCATGACAGTCTTCCATAATATGAATTGTAACCATGCCCAGGAGAGTAGCTTTCCATTTCCACTTAGGAAAAACAGGAAGAAACGAGCTTAGGTACAAGAAGCTCACGGCTAGACATAAAAAAATAAAATAAACAAGTAAAAAATCAGAGAATAACTCTTAGTGACATTAAGACAATTTAATGAGGTGTGTGGCAGTCTCTTTAAGAATAAGTTAAGCAGAAGACTAAGACAGTTGTTCAAGTTTGATTCTGCTTGGAAAGCAAAGGGCTAAATTAAGTGGCATATTAAATTTTCTTCATGTTTTAACACATTGACTGCCACACTGGAAAAAAAAAATTTTTCCCTGGGGCCACAGTGTTTTATTAAAACAAAACGATCCTTTCTAATTTGTTACTTTTTATTGTTTTCTGTACGTGACTTATATGCAATGCAATCCATGTTTTTAGAATTAAATCGTCAATATTAATTGTGACAATAAGAACATCAATGAGTAAGATTTTCACGAACCAACTGCTGGGTTTTGCTTCACGAGGCCCCGGGCTCAAAACTAACCTCAAAACTAACACATGAAATCTTCAAAACAAACTTCTTAATTTTGTTAAATCCCCCTAATATAGAACATTACATCATTCCCTTCTGCTAAACACAGAACAGACTTAAGCAAGTACCAAATCACATTAGAAGGCTCAACATAAAAGTTGTCCAACAAACACTTATTGACTAATTGAGGCATTAATCATACACTTAACTAACCATCCTCAATCTCAAAACTCTCCCCTAGCAAAGAGTCACTGGTGATATATGTAATAACAATAGTAAGTGGTAACATAACTTTCAACCAGGTTTCTAAAATACCATTTCTCAAGTATAGTGGTTCTCAAATTGTGGTCCCTGAGTGAGCAGCATCAGCATCACCAGGGAATTTGTTAAAATATGAACATTTGGGCCTCACCCCAGATCTATTGAATCAGGAACTCTGGGAGTGGATCCCAGCAATCTGTAGTTTCATAAACCCTCCTGGAGCTTCTGCTGCACACCTAAGTTTAGGAATGGGAGGGAATAGCGGATAGGAGGACTATCCTTCGCTCATCTTGTAATTTGAGGTCAAGACGTAATAACCTTGGCCAAAGTCACAGTGAAAAAGTCTCTAGGGAAGAGTACTAGAATGTAATTTTTTTTTCTTTGCCATTTTAAAGTAAAATAAGTCAGCAAATCCTCTAAGACCTGCGGACACCAGGCAGAACCTCATTACGGAGCTGTTTTAGTGTTGTCCCCCAAGTGGAAAAGATAAATATCCAACATGACAGTATTGGCAGTTCTCAGCCAGGGAACCACTCTGCCTTCTGGTCTGGGGTGTTGGCTTCCATAGGCACATTATAAACTTCTATCAAACATGTATTGAACGCTTGTGTCACATAAAACAGCCTCTCTACAAAAAGAAATTACAGCTGTCAGCTTGCATCTGAGTAGCCTCAGATTTAAAAGCTGATTGAAAATACCTGTGTAAGAAACCATTTGTTACTAAAGGTGAAAAGTGCAAGCTGATTTATTTTCTTGGGAATGTTTATAAGAAAGAAAGTCCTTTAAAAGTTGAAAAAATATATATATATATATTTCCTCCAATGATCATTTTCACATTAATTCAACTTCTGGCTACAAAAAAGAAAACCAAGTTAATACTATGTGATGCCTGTGGATTCTACAGGGACGTCTGGATTGACAACTCTATGGCTGTTCCTAATGATTCTGTATTGAAGATAAAAGGTTATTCATGTCACTTGGAGTTGTCTTTTCAAATAAAATGCTTGCTTTGTGTTTCTAAGCAATGCCAAAGCGCAGATGTCAGGTTGGTGCTTGCCACTCCACAAGCATCACTGAATAGCCCAATCAGAGGGGAAAAAACAGTGAGTGCTCTTGATCTACTCTAGAGTAAATCATTTATTGTTAAAGGATTTTCCAGAAAACTTCAAAACAAGGCAGATTGCCTACTCATAATAACCAAAAATAAACCCTAATACAATGAAAGGTGGCTAGAAATATTATAGGAAAATCAAAGACGATTTTGTTGCCATATAAATCTGCATTATGCACTTTCTTATATTAGAGACGCCGTTGGTATAACGGAAAGCCTCTTGGTAGAAATGCAGTACATGTAATAGTTACATTGACAAGGATTCTTTGATAAAATCTTGATTCTTTTTTCTCCTAAGTCCTAGTTACACAAGATTGATGTTATGAATATTTCAAAATTCCCAGGTACTTTACCACAAGGTTAACTTGGGGAAGGTAGAGAACAAGAAATCTGTAGTGTGAACAAAAAGATGCGGGAAGACAAGAATAAAAAGTTAGAGACTGCCATTAACAGTATGAGGTGCATGCTCACAACCATGGCAAGCACAACTCATTACTTGTTAAATTAGAAGTGTGAAACTGCTAATAACTATTTTAACATATGTTAAGCTTCCCAACAATATAAAAACTCAGTCACTTTTTCCTCTACCCATATTTCTCTATTCCTCCAATTTCTCTTACAACCTGTTGTGCAAAATTAATGAGTCAAGGTATGTGCATTAAATTCTTCTACTCGTGAAGAATTCAGGTCAGGGTGGGGAGATGAAGAGAAAAAACCTTTACTTCAAATAAATGTGATAGACACTGACCATCTTCCCCATTTATACATGAAGGAACAATAAAGCAAATTAACTGCAATAATGCTGTCTACCAGCGCTCTTCTGTGAGTAAAGTCTGCACAGCATTGTACTAAATAAATGATTACCTTAAGATATCAAAATGCAATTGTGAGCTTTCTCTCTTAGAACTTCATAACACAACTTACCCTCAACTAGATACCTTCCATTGGATTTACTAGTACTAATCTCCATTTATATATTAGCAGTAATATTTTAGTCTTTTCAGTCTGACTTTATATATTTGAAAGAGTTTATATGAGTTCTGACCAAGTGAGATACGCTAAATAAAACGCTTTTTTAAAAGTACAATGTATCCTAAAATATGGAACCCTAATTACTTTATCTGCAGCTAATATGAAGCTTAGGTAAAAAGTTGAGATTAGATTTGGTCTCGTTCTAAGAAGTCCAGTGAGTGTCATAGCTATTAACTTTCTAGTTAGTATTTTCTGTAATAATTTTCAGTTTATCAGACCAAGCATTTTAAAAAATAACTATGATTGAAAATCCTTCATATAGTCATGGAGAAACTATACATTAACTGTTGGTGATGGCAGGTTTTTCTTGCCTCCCACATAAAATATGTCAGAAAATGATTCTTTTCCATATCTGGAGGCTTAGGGTCCTGCCAATCAATTTTACTACAGTTATAAATATTGTCAAGTATAATTTTATTAAATATTTCTTCTAAAATATTTTTAACTTTGTTAAAAGTTAAATCCTTAACATAATGCTCTCATGTGCGGAAATTTCTTTGCAACAATTCATGCAGTTGCTGGAACATTTATTTATTTTAAAAAGAATGCATTGAAAGGTAGAACCTCAATGGATAGAACCTCATTGCTTTAAGAAAACTCTTTTTCTTACAAAACCCTTTTCTTTTTCCTACAAAGCAAAATTTTGTTCACTAATGCCAAAATTACACAAATACTTCATAGGGATCAAATTAATTTTTGCTTCACATTTCCCTGCAGCACTGGAACCAAACAAGCACAATTTTATACATCACTGCCTTCTTAGACTGGCATTTTTAAATGTTAGCACTATTATGATTAGATGTGAAGATGTGGACTAAGGGCATGGTCTCCTCTGAATGCCCCCAGGACTCACATTAAACTTTAAGCCATAACTGGAAGTTGGCTTAAAGTTTCTCATACTTGGGACTTAATAATACTTAATACCCATTTATAATGTGATGAGTCTCTCATATGGTGTAATATGTCTCTAAACTGCCATTAAGCTTCACAATTGCAAGGCATCTTGTTAGCCTCTGCTCTAACTATTCACCATTGCCCTTCTGGCACCTTTGTAAAGCAAAATCCCAAGTTACTCTTTGCAGAAACTTCTCCAAAGCCACTATCTGTCCAGTCTCCAGAGTCTAATTTGCTAATATTAAGACACCCTAATGAGACAGCGTCCGTAATAATCACCCACTGGTTTGAGAATACCTGGTACTGCTCTAATTATATTTTTATTGATTTTTACGTAACCATGCAGGGTTTGAGTTTATTAAATGCACAGTAGGAGTGTTATATAAGATCATCATTGTTGTTATAGAACCCAAGAATTACTAATCTCAAATAAAAGTGAATGACCAGTTGGGAAACAGCTAGTATTTTTTTAGGAAATTGATGAGCAGAATGGTTTATACACTCTTGAAATAATCATTCCAAACAGTAATAGAAGTTTCCTGTCTATCATTTTGCCCTAAGATTTACATTTGATTTTGCAATAATAAACCAATAATGCCTTTTTCATTATATAAAGATATTCATTTATAATTATCTCACTCTACTTTGACCTAGAAGGATTACCAAATAATACTATTTCAAGAATTTCCACAATATACTATGGGATAAGCTGACTTTTTTAGGCCCATTAAGTCAACACCCTTCAAAAACTTTCAACCCTGAGTGTTAAGGAAATTTCTCAAATAATGCTTATGTCGTCTTCTACTTTGAATCCTTGGTATTTGGTAGAGATTGAAATGTGAGCGACTGAATGAATGAAAGGAAGGAAGGAGCTCTGGTCAGAGAGAACCGATCTGACTTGAATTTGAGACATCCAGATAGAGGCATCCAGCAGAAATACGGGATGGCTGAGGGTGAAGATTTAAAGATGGTAGTTATAGATAGGAGAGTAGATACTGTAGATGTGGAAGAGTTTACAAAAGGGAAAGTCAAGAGAGAGACAAAAAGAGGAAGTGCGACCCAAGACATAACCTGAAAGCCTATATTCAGGGCTAAGGAGGAAGAGCTAAGAGCAAAACATTTAGAAAACACATAACCAAAGAATAGGAGAGATTCCTTTTTTAAGACACCCTGAATCCCATTTAAAACAAATACCCATTCACTAGGGACTTTATCTATTCTGTCTTTATTTTATTTTATTTTATTTTTTCATTCGTTGCTCTAATAGGAGAAGGCAAAAATCAGGGAACAAATAGGGAACAAATGTCCATGCCTTCTATAAATTGCTGTAAAGTAGAACATAAAACAAATATCCCCTCTTCTATACCACAATTAACATCCCTGCCCCACCTCATCACTCACAGCGTATGACCACGGACATGCACACAGCCACATACCACTTACCTGAATTCCAATCAGTATGCCTTTCTGGGGTATCTTAAATCCTGTGGAAAGCATCGCCTTTAGGAAGGCTGTATGAATACCTTCACCAAAGCAAGCCACCTGTTTAGGAACAAATAAAAAAATAAAATAGAGAAGGCAAATAATAGTCAATCACCCTTACCAATAGACACACACACACACATGCACACACACACACAAATACAAACAGAAAGCGCTTTACTCACAGCCTCCTTCTGTAGATTTTATTAATGTTGCTGAAAGACGAAGCAATCTGAATCCAGGGATTAAAAGACTGGCCAGGGAAGATGTATCTTATGTTTTTAATTAAACATAATGAATGAATAAGCAATTCTTTCTCTATCCAACAACACTCAATGGAGCAACATAACTGGATTCTACTGTGAGTTATTTGGATACAAATCACAGCTTCTGGTCCATAACATGGTGAGTTTCCAAATGTTAATATGACTTACTGTTTAAATAACAGTATATGTCGTACACACTGTGCAGCAGTGCCTGAATTCATGGCTCAGTAGCACAAATGCATAACTGCAGATCATTGGTTTGGAGTCATTTTATACAGCTTATGAGAAAGCCTTCTGAGAAATTAAATAATTCCATGAAAATCTCAAAGGAACTTGTTCTTTTTTAAAATCACTTTCATAAAATGAACCAAAATACTGTGCTACTAGTCCTGAATACCACAGCCATATGTGAAAAAATGATTCCAAACTAATATATACAGTAATGTTAGAGTATACAGAAGCTTCATCTAAGGAAATTGTGCTACAATATAAAAACAAATCAAATAGCCACCATAACTATAGAACAAGTGGTATATTTGAACATCATGGGCGTCAACTCTGCCATTCACATCATCATTTGGCACAGGTACAGAACCACCATTAGAGTAAATAACACTGATGGCTAAATTCATCCTTCAAGCAAATGACTCCCTTTCTATCCAAGGAAAGTTCTCATGACTATAACCTTCAGTTGACCATTAATACATGCTGCTTTTCACTCCAGTGAACATTTTACTCAGCCAAGTACTGGCCAACTAACTCAAGTAAGGTTAACCTATATTAATAGTCTCAAATTCTACTGAAAGGAATTGGCCTATCTCATCGTCAGTGCAGATGCAACAACATAGAAGTTTCAGCAATTTTCTACGGAACCAGAGAAAGTAGGCAAATGTTCCAGTGAAGATTAGAACTAACATCCCCACTTTACCACTACAAAAACAAAATTCCCCTTACTTAGATCAGGAGCTAGAGGTTTACTTAATCCTACAACAAGCCATTTGGACACTGAAAATGTCTCTTTGAAGCATAATTGAGATTTTACTAAGCTAGAGGAGTTATTCTGACATCAGGTATAAAACAGACCTTGTAACGTTACATTTAATGAATTGATCAAATTACTATATGACATTTGGAAATATGACTCTCTTAAATAATGGAAGAAGAACCTCTTTCTTTGTACTTTAGAAACAGATATAACAAAGGGGGAGCTAAATTTCTAATTCTTTCATATTTTTGTATTTCAACAAGTCTAATAATGCGTTTATGGAGATAGAATGAAGATAAGACTGGAAACAAATTTGCCATACTAGAGAAAAAAGCATGGGGGAAAACAGATCTCTCTGATCTGAAGCCTGGGCCAGGTGAAATCAGCACCGCTACTAGTGACCATGAGATCAAGATGAGCCCGCAACAAAGGGACAAAGAGTCCCCGTTCTGAGAGTCTAAATACAAACAGAATAGCCATTTATTCCTCACTGTCTGCCTTCTTGTCTCACTTGGCTTCTCATCACAGATCTTGCTTGTAACCAGGCAACCATATAAAACATCACGTATTTGTTGCAATTAAATATTTTCCCCTTTCAGGTTTTCCTCAATACCAAGAGGAAACAATGATGCCTCGCAGTCTGATGTTGCCACTCCAATGTGCGCTGATGAGAATCTGAAGGTTGTATCTAGTAAGTCTGTCAAGGGCTAGGTGATTCATAAAATGTCCTGACACTGACATGTAGAGAACTTTCTAGAATCTGACAGCTTTCTACAGGAAACACATTTCACATTCTTAAAGAAACCACCAGCTGACACAATCCCAACACAAGTGAAGAGGGACATCCAGTGGCCAGTCCCATTATAGCTTTTAAATAATCCCCAAGAGGTTAAGGTTGCTTTAAAAGTGGTCCTGGGATTTTCCATGTATCTGCAGATTCCACAATATTTAGGTTTATGATCTTTCTAATGCTGTTATTCTACATATTGTTAGTAGAAATTCAATGATCTAATTTCATGATGGCAAGGCAGGGATGAGGTACTATTACAGAGAGACCCGTGAACCTTAAAATAAAAAGAAAGACACAGAAGGTATTTACTTAGATGTCTAAAGAAATATAAGAGAGATGTTCTAATGTGGAAATGAATCAGGAACATATATATTATATTCTGATGTTGAAAGAGAAGTGAGGACTTAAACTTTAGTCCAAAAGACAGTAAAAGATATTTTTTAATTCAAAATTCTTAAGCCCTTTGAGACTTATTCTGATAGCAGAAATTTGTGTTCTCCTTACTACTTACTACCTTACTTATTTTACTATATTCAGATCATAAAACCATAGATTTCAAAGTAGATTTAATGAAAGTATTCATGGATCATTAACTAGTTACCTCTCCAGTGGAAGCCATCTCACATCTCAGAATAGGGTCAGCATCCCTCAGCCGGGGCCAGGAAAACATTGGAGCCTGTCATAAAAAGCAAGGAGGAAAAATATGTGAGGGAAAGATATAAACGAATAAGAGAGAATAAATATATTTAGCAAATCATCTCTCTGGAGATTCATTTAGGATATGGTAAACATGTAAAAAATCTCTTTGGTTCAAGCATGTGACTTGAAAAATAGCTTTAAAACTCTGTTCCAAGAATTTCTTGAGCTCTTGGCCAAAAACTTAGGTTAAATAATCACAAATTATTTCTATAAATAGGGCCTATGTGACCAGTCTAGACCAGTGTTTCTAATCTAGCCTATGCATATTCTTATTGGAGTGATTTCACACAAAGTCTACTGGGCAATTGGTCTGCCCAGACAGAGTTCAAACACTTTTTTTTTTCCTTGCTAGACTTTTGAAACATTCCTCTTCTTGTTCTGATCAAACATGCAACAAGCCACCTTGCCAGAAATGGCTGTCTGTAAGCCAACTTCTGAGACATTAAACTGTTGTTGACACCTCTTAAAAGCTTTGAAAAACATTCTGCTTGGAAACACTTTCGTCCAGAACTTTTATATGAACTGGAATATACAAGTGCTTCCTTTTCATTTATTTTGTTGGTGCAATTCACTAAGAACCAAATTCTTGTTTCTTGTATATGTTCATTTATCTGGTCTAGACTAGTCCTTCATTGATTCTGGCACCTAAGTTATGATGAGAATTCTAGCTTGGGGTTATCCCATTTAGTCATCTTAGTCAAGTTATTATATATTCTTGCACTTCAGCTTCCCTATTTCCCCATCTGTTGATATCCACTGACCTTACTAGGATTATTACAATTGACAATGAATAAGTAATTTGAAAAAACTTCAATTCATACCATGATAACTAGAAAAGAAGTAAGCTGGAAGATACAGTACATTTAAAAAATGCATATCTATCCATCGATATTACTTTTAGTTTGAAATTATGTTTGTATATTCATATATCAATTTACAAGAGGAAATAGAGGCATATATTCCTATAACTATGAATAAAGAAACATGAATTTAAAATTCATACCTCCGGTGAAAAAATACTTTTCAGTGCCTACTACCTGTTGGTCTCAAACAAAAAAATCCCCTCTCTCTCTCTTGCTCTCTTACTCTCTTTCTCTACTAAAAGCGTTTACAATGTTTGTGTTATATTCTCTAGGAATAAAATGCTACCCTCCCCCCAACATGAAAAGTGACACATTCCATCTCAATGCACTATAAAATTCAAGACATGATAAATTATTAACTTAAGTAAGATTAATAAATATTTTTTGATTCATAGCTTCAACTAAAAGCTCCCACTATAAAAGTCAGAAGTCAGATTCTCATCTGTAACACAATTATGGTTGAGGTCACTAGTACATATAGGAGAAGGAACCTTTTGTAGGCATCGAAAATATGTCAATGTCACATAAATATATCACATAACATAAATTAATTTCATTGTGTGTTTCATCTAAGGAAATTCAAATATATTTATATACTATCCCACTAATCCTCGTGCCTGTCCAGCAAAGTAAAGGTCATAATTATAAATACTCTGTGCACAATCATACTGAGGCATCTAGAGGAGCACAATGGCTTTATTATTAAGGTATTATTAAAAATATACATATATATTGGAAATTGGTGAATAACCTTAAGTTTTCCTGCTCATTTTTCATAAGGTGCCATCAGTTTCATCACTCGCACAGCACTATTGTAAACAGCAATTGCTAACTCAATTTTTCAAATGGAAAAAATGTGCCATCAAAGAAAACACAGACTAAGCAAAGGTGGTCAACATGGTAAGAATTTAACTAACCCCCAGGGTAACCACATTTACAAGAGTCATGCATTCCTGCAGACTTGGCACAATTCAAGCCTTATCCTAACAGATTATATCCAGGACTTCTGCTTACCAACTAAACTGGCACCATTATGTGTCAACTGCATAAGCGTAGCTCATAATTCACTCAGCTACTTGGTTTTGAAGTTATGCAATTCTAGATGATTTTTTAAAAGTTTGAAATGCACATCAGTTTACATAAAGTTGCCTGTAGTGCAACTGCGTTGCATTATTGAAAGGAAACATAAATCCTGAGTCTGGCACTGTAGTTAGAAGGTTTTTAAAGTAACAAGATTTTTGATGACAAATTGTTCCTTTAATTTCATTGGAACTCATAAAATGACTAATAGATTTTTTGAAAATATTACCTTAATTGCAACATAGTCAGCAGGAATTATGGGATGCTCCAATGTTGGAAGAGGTTTTTCCTCAATGTTCTCCCCAATCATCACCTTGGTGGCCACATCAATGAAGTCTACCCCAAGAGTCTTGGACACAAAGGGGAAGGATCGAGAAGCTCTCAGGTTGCATTCAATCACCTGAAAAGATAAAATTCAAAAGGAGAAAGAGGACAGTGAGAGCCAATAACAACAATATTAATATTATCTCTGCCACTTGGTTTCCAGCTATTATTAACTAGAGACCAGTTCTTGTTTTGCTAATCCTGTCCTTTTTCAACCCCACTGCTGGGACTTTTTCTGACTGGTTTCCTTTCAGTCAGTACCTTTGAACTCTAACTTTTTTCCATCCCCTTTCCCCAAACCCATCCCAACACACTGCTGACAGATTTAGATGAATGCAGAGCTCAGATAATGCCAAATCCCTCCTGAAATTCTTCACTGGATTTCCACTGGCAACAGGATGAAGTCCAGTCCCTGAAAGCCTTCTATGCTCTTGCTTCAACATACCTCTCTATTTTATCTTATGCCATTTTCCTGGCCCCAATCTTACTTTCCAAGTTCACCTTCCACTATTTACCTAGAAAAATGACCTCATTCAACTGAACTATTCACTGTCTCCAAAAATAGATGATATTCTATCTACGTGTAACAGCCTCGCTACTGTCCTTAACTTGTCAAAATCTCAGCCATTCTTTAAGGTCCAGTTCACAATACAAAATCTTCCTTGAAGTCTTTTATGATCCACCCCAGACGAGGCATATGATGCTCAAACACATATTCATGCACACATGTGCACATACACTAGCAAATATGCTCTCTCTGTTCTATAATTCCAATACCATTTTATTTGTACATCTCATCTAGCAGCTATTTTACTCTATATTATAGTTATCTACAAATTCATCTTCTTCCCAGTCCTCACTAAATTATAAGATCTTTGAGAGCAGAGACTGTGCCATATACATCTTTGAAGCCACCATATGACTGCATATGTTGGTAAATGTTGGTTACTGCTATGGTTTGGATCTGGTTTGCCCCCACCAAAAATCATGTTGAAATTTGGTCCCCAATGTGTCAGTATTGGGAGCTGAGGCCTGGTGGGAGGCTTTTGGGTCATGTGGGTGGATTTCTCATGAATAGATTAATGCCCTCAAGTGAGTTATTACTCTTTCAGGGATGGATTAATTCCCAGAAGAGGGAGCTGTTAAAAAGGGTCTGGCTTCCTTGGCTTCCCTCTCTCACTTCCTCTCTTGCCATGTGATCTCTCTCTGCACATGTCTGTTCCCCTTCCATTTTCTGCCATGCACGGAAGCAGCATGAGATCCTCACCACATGCAGCTTCCCAATCTTGGACTTTCTAGCCACCAGAATAGTGAGCCAAATAAACTCTTTTTCTTTACAAATTGCCTAGCATCAGGTATTCTGTTATAGCAAGACAGAATAGACTAAGGCAGTTACTGATTAGTTAAACTAAGTAGACTAAATTAATTAGGACTAACATAGTTGATTTAACTTTTTTATGCAAATGATATCTTCTCTAAGGAATAAAGCAGAACTTCAGTGCACATAATTTATGACTACTCTACACATTCAGTTTACTTTATGATATTCTGTATCCATCTATGCTATACTGTCATCTTCTTTCAGTGGATCAGAGTACTTTATAAAGCTGTGACTGACATATCCATGCCACCAAGAGCATGTGCCTTCAATCAACGCAGACATTATATGCTGCAGGGGTCTCAGTTGCTCTGTGGCTGGTATTCATAGAGATTACCACAGGGACACAAACCAACATGACCTAACACAGCAGTGGTGTTCTCTCAAGCACCTTAGCTCTCTTACCAAGACATCGTTTCCTTTGACAAGAAATTGGACGTTGAATGGGCCAGAGATGGCAAAAGCCTTTGCAATCTTTCGCGTAGCATCCTTCACCTAGATAAAAATGACAATGACATAGTGCTAAAGAACATACCTTAGGTAAAAAACAAATAGAAAAAAAGGCACCTTCAATTTAGATTTATTTAATTTCTCCATACAGAGAGCTACATCTACATTTATTATAATAATAATAATAGGACGCACTATTAGGCTTCTATTAACAAAATAATAATATGTACTAAACAGTCACAACAGAACAGTAGGGAAAAGAACAAACAATTTTACAGGATTATCTCTCTGACAAACGCCCCTATCTACCTATAATTATATTACCTGGCTTTATTTTAAGGTTTAAATGGAATCCTTTCAGTCTAGTTGCTTCAGTACCAGAAACTGCAGTCCAAACTCTATATCAATCTAATGACCTACCTGCTGAGAGGTGCAGGCCCTGAAATTACAGGGTACTGCAAAGAGACCACAGAGATTTCTTTTATGTTGCTTTTCTGTTGCCCTGGACTCTACAAGGGTAGATATTATGTTTGGAAGGAAACAGTATTTCCCTGCAGGGAGGCACTGCATGTCACATATAGGAATCCCTGTATCCAACCAGGGCCAGAAGGTTCCTATGCCAAGGCGGGGTGGGGGGCACTGATTACAACAAGCAAGAGCTCCTCACTCATTACACTTATAAGAGTAGTTCAGCAACTTCATTGGGTATAAAAAGAAGTACAGTCTGGCACATTGAGCTCTGAGAGATTCGGAGGAACCTGAGTTCTGGAGGTCATTAATCCTGACATGAGAAACTGAAGTACATTTGAAATCCAGGGGCTTATTCTCTTATGCTACTGCTATTACAAAGCATCCTGCTATCTGCACTTTCCAGCACAAAGTAACACCTTCAGAACCCAGCCCAATGTACAACCAGACAGACAGGCCTGCCTGGATTCTGATAGACAATTCACTGGAAAAGCTCACCAAAAAAGCCAAGCCTTATGTGACATACCTGAAAACTAATGGGACCTTTTCAAGAGTTATTTAAGAGGATAGGCTCTGAGTATACACCTAGCAATGCACACTAAGTACTGAAGCAGAGTCATCATTCTTGAGAAGTTCTTTAAAGGAGTGGCTTTCAAAGAGGGATCCAAAGAGACATATCGGGAAAGTGCTGGTAGGAGGTAAAAGTAAGGTTGGGGGCAGGGGAAAGCAGAGGTTCCAGAAAGTTCCCAAGTTACTATTGCACACCTGCTGCACCACTCCTGAGAAGCATAGTTTTCTATGCTGCTCACCTCCAAAGGGGTCTCAAACATAAGAATTTCCTGCAGCAGCAGTTCTCTAAATGTCCTCCCCAGACCAGTAGCAACAGCACTACCTTAGAACTTGTTAAAAATGCAAATTCTGAGGCCCCACCCAAAACCACGACATAAGAAACTCGGGGTGGAACCCAGGAATGTATATTTTAACAAGCTTTGCAGGTGGATTTGATGCACACTAAAGTTTGAGAACTACTACACTAGCCTACAACCAAATGGGCTCTAAAGGGCAGTGAAGGAAATTGTTATCTTTAAAATACCCAGCTGACTCAGAACAAAGAAGATCCCCCACCATTAAATTTAACCTGTGGCATGTTTTATATTGCTCTGTAGTTTGGGTTTTGTTTTTTTAACTGAGGTTTTCTTCTCATCTTTTGCTTTTTCCCTTCCACTTTTACTTATAAATGATGACCTTTTCAATGGCTCCTTGGCTGATGGTTTGAGTGGGCAGCATCAGAGTGGCATCTCCCGAGTGGACACCTGCATCTTCAACGTGTTCAGAGATGGCATGAGAGATAACCTGGCCAAAAAAAGATTTTAAAAAGAGTTGTCAGGCATCTACTTCAATGAAGTTACTCCCTCGTCCTCCCCTTTCATCCTAACAGATGCTCCAAGCGTGGACCACTCCCTTTGCTAAGTTCCTGATGAAGGCAGTAGAAAGAGCTGCGCGTAAACCTCCCAGACCTCCCTGTGCAGTGAAATATTTCCTCTCAGGGCAGCTGAGGATGGCTGACAGCTTACCTCCCTCTTCCACTGGTAGGCATGGGTATAAATAACAGGAAAAGAAGAACACTAAACCAATGCCTATTATTGACTTTTAAGAACAGAGTAGGAAACAACAGCATTTGGGAGGTATTGCAGTATTTTTATCTTTTAGACACTGGAAAAGAAGATGGGAGAAGTGTGAATATCTAGCCAGGTAAATGGTATAACTTAGGTGGACTAGAAAGAAGACTTGAGGACCTGATCAAGAGATCTTTAAAATGAAGTTTGAGAGAAGGAGGAGGCAAGAGGAAAATACTCTTGTCCTCCTTTAGAAGTCAGGAAACGAAGGCGATGCAAGAATAAATAACCCAAGTGCACGTGACTAGTATGTGACTGAGTTAGTATTTTGAACCTTATCTGTCAGATTCCAAAGTCTATGGCTTCAATCACTATAACCTATATGTTTATAATATATGTGTCCTTGGGAAATGATGAAGCTAAGAGGAGGGGAGTATAATTGCATGGCTGTAAAAGACTTAAATAAATTATGTAGAAGATTTGCTTATCAGATTTATAAATGACTTAAAAGAGAGTGACATTTGAGTCTCCATCCTTCTGCTGTTACTTAGGAGCCTGTGACCTGGGCAAGGTGCTTTACCTGCTTAACATTTGTTTCTGATAAGATGGGAATGACAACGGTTACCGTCTCATAGAGTGTTTATAAGGATAAAAGAGAACATATAAAGTATCTAGTATGATACTTGATGTATAATAAGAGCTCTTTTTTTTCTTTCTTTTTTTCTTTTAACAGCGCCTAGAAAAGGAGAAGCAATCATCCCGCTAAGATCCGGAGTAGTCATAATATATCCGAAGTTCTATGCCCATTTCTGAATATGACAGTTTAAAAACTACGTGAATAACCTGGAACATCTCCAAAAGGGAGCGTACAAGATGATGTGTCATGGTCAATGTCTGAGCGGAGCTTAGGGCGAGTGCGTACTCTGGCAACCTAGAGCCAAATCAGGCCGACAGACCAGCATCCCTTTACCAGCACAATATATGACAAAGCATGAATGTGTCCAGACCAGTCCTACATTCTCAACTTCCACATAGGCACAATCACATCCCTCTTATTTTATACCTCAATCTTCAAATACTTAAAATGTTGACAGAGGAGAGACACTGAACTTATGCTTGGAAGCTCAGGAAGGCAGGGATCAGAGCGCAAGGGAAGCAGACCTCAGTTCAAGACAGGGAATATCTGAGACGTTAAACAAAAAAAATCATGACACACAATCTTAGAATATTTTGTGCTTTGTATCACCAAAGAGTTTAAAAGAAAATAAATTACCACCTTCTAGGGATGCTGTAAATAAAATTCCTCTCTCTTGGGTGGGGGGCTGCAATAAATTATCTCTAAAAGGGGATTCAACCCAAGATTATATGATTCTGTGGTAAGTAGACACCATTACAATTTTTTTAAAAAACCTACACTGAACTGCTAAGCTAGGAAGCAAAAAAAAGGAAAAGAATCTTTAACATCTCCAGTAGTGTTTTGAAGTGTTTGCAAAGCAGAAGATGAAGGCTAACTTTTCATCATTCCTTAAAGCAAATAAAATGGCATGGACTCCCTAATACATAACTTTCTATATTTCAAGATAAATCACAAATGCCTTATTAACACAACTAGCAAACTAAAGTAAAACATTCTTCACATTTTGATTTCTCCCTGAAGTTGGAGGCATTCCTTGCATTAGCAATGCAAGATGTGATACGGTAAGCCAGTTTTATGTTGTTGTCCTTATCCACCCTACTCTGTTTGGTTTGCCTTTATTAACCCAATAACAAGTGGGAAGGGTGGGAAATGAAGACAGAAGAAAAACCAGGCATTCAATTAGGAACTTCAGAAAGAAAAGCATTGGATGTTTTTAGAATATCCATTGAAACATGAAAGGACAACTACAGACAAAAGAAAATGACGGAAAATCTGTTCAAAAAGAATGTTGAGTCCAGGATGATGATTAATTTCAAATACCATCAAAGAGAAATCCAACAGTATGAAACACAGGAAATATGAAACCCACGATACACACTGAATTGTTAGGGAATTTGATTTTTTTTTTTTAACTGAGCAGCTTCTCCACTATTTTGGAGACCTGTTTTGTAGAACTCATGAATTCTAACCTGCGAATGTTTCAAGATTGCTCAAGAAAAAAAAACAAAACTGATGGGAAGGAAGGGTTAGGGGAGGTGGGGTTAAAGCACTTACCCTCCCATCTTTGCCGACAGCATCCATTTCTACTTCCCGGGCCCCCTCGATAAATTTTGTCAGCACTACTGGGTGCTCCTGTCACCAAGGAAAACAGAGGAGCAGAATATTTAGCTAAAATTGTGTGTATAATGTCAGATAAGTCACATACCTTAAGTAAATATCAGGGCAATACTTGCAAAAAACCTCAAGGCTAAACATACTATACAAACTCATAAGCCAATCTGTGTTGTAAGAACAAAGTCATTCTCTGCTTACAGTGAGGCAGAGGGTCTTTCTCCAACTTTGAGTCTCAGCAAACTGAACATGAGTGCTGAAATCTCAGACACAGGCGCCTAGGCTATTTAGAGAAAAGAGGGTGCTAGGAAGGAAGCAGAATGTGGCTTCCTCCTCTGCTACCAGAATCATGAATATATATATAATTATACATTATTATTGGTTCAGATTCTTTCTCTCTTCCTACCCTCACCTTTTCCAAGCACTACAACTTCCTAAATCAGTTCTCTATATGAGAATTGTGAAATAACTTAGAAGGAAAGCAGCATTTTGTTTCGGTTTTATTGGGCAGAAGATGAAATCCTTTGCCTGAAATTGATTTGCCCTATATATCACCTTCTAGAGTATGACATTTGTGACTGTACAATCATTTTTCTTCATTAATCTTAAGATGTCATTTCTTTCTTGGCTGTTTCAAATCCCTTACCATTCTTTATTATTTTTTATTCTTTGTTTTAGACACAGGGTCTATCTGTGTTGCCCAGGCTGGAGTACAGTGGTCCAATCATAGCTCACTGTAACCTCACCCTTCTGGGCACAAGTGATCCTCCCACCTCAGCCTTCCAAGTAGCTAGGACTACAGGTGTGTGCCACCACACCCAGCGAATTTTTTTTTTTTAATATTTTGTAGAGATGGGGGTCTTGCTGTGTTGCCCAGGCTGGTTTGGAACTCCTGGCCTCAAGAGATTCTCCCGCCTGGGCCTCCCAAAGTGCTGGGATTAGAGGCATGAGCCACCGCACCCAGTCACGCATGAAGTACTTTCCACACTCAGTTCTTCCAGGACAGGGTTGGGATGCCCTCTACAACCTGACCGATGCTTACTTTTTTCCAGACTAAATGAAGAGGTTGACTGAAGATCTGAAGGGCTCAGACCCCTTCTCCTCTGTGCCCTTCGAACCAGCAACCTGGGCCGCTTGTTGTTTTCTTCCCAAGCCCTGCCTTCACGTGCCCCGGTGTCGCTCTTCCCCACACGTACTCCACCTTTCCTCCTCGCTTCATCTCTCAAACCTCCACTCACCCTACAAGGCCAAAGGTCAGATGCCACCTCCTTCCCGAAGCCTGCTCTGAACATCTCTTTTTCCCCTGAGCATAAACCCTGTCTGGACACTATGATGAAATTTATCATCTTGTGTAAACATGTGTTCGATTTAACATATCCTATCTTCTTTAACAGAACACTTTAAATAGAATTGAATTTTGTGGTAAAGTCAAAGTAAACAATGTTTTATGCCATAAAAAAAGCTTCTCTGTGTTTAAAATTTATATTTAAATGAAGTAAATTCGCACACTTCTCTTCAAAAGCCTACTGTACAGGCAACTGTTGGGTAGCCAAAAAAAGATTTTTCTCCATCTCTGTTCCTTATTTTTTAAATATTAGATGTTTCCTACAGCAGGCTTAGTAGAGCTTTGTTGAAACCATGTGTAGTTTTTTTTTTTCCTATATCATGATGATAACAGCGTAATTTCTACAGAGGTAAAATTTCCTAGCTGTCTTAGGTTCTCCAGCCAAGCCTGAGATGGAGAATCTTGTTCGAGTGATTTATTGAGGGAGTTAGAAAAGCAGGATGGGGCAGCAGGAAAAAGCTAGTACATTTGTGGTCTCAGTAGGTCCTGGATTCAGCCTTGCCCCAGGGAGCTCTGGAGCATGACTGGCACCACAGAGGTAAGTCACGTACTGAAGCAGACGGTCAGTCACTGGTCTAGGGTTTTGAGGGTGGCGGTGAGGTGAGAGATCTTGCCTCCTGCTTGATGAGGCTCCCATTTGACTGAGAAGAGTTATCCAGTCAGAGGGTGTTATCAGCTATCCTAGCAGATGGGAAATGGCTGCTCCCACAGGTAAAGGGTTGCAGGTGGGACACAACAGCATCCACCATCCTGGCCAACTGAACAGATTTATGAAACAGTCCTTACTATGTTCAGGAAGAAAATCTCTTAATACATTTCAATCTTTCAGCAGCATTATACATTCTTAAAACATTTTCTTCCATTGGAATCTGTAAACTACATTTCCATGCTTCCTTCTCAGGTTCTTTCACGGCTCTTTCTTTTCCGGCCAGCCCTTCAATGCCCGCATTCCTCTAGTGCCTGTCTGAGCTCTTCCTCATCTTCTACACTCTCCCTCCGGGATTGCTTCCATTCTCAGCGCTTTAATTCAAATGATAGGCTATTTATTCCAAAATCTATATTTACATCTCTATCTCTAGCCATGATTTTGATCCTCAGTTGCAAATCTATATAACCCTCCCCTCTGCCTTCAAATCATCTCCACTTGGATTCCTCACAGGCAGTTCACATCCAAAAGGTTGAAAATTAAATATATGATCCCCCCTCTAGAATGTTCTCTTTCTCCAGTGTCCCATATCTCAATAAATGGCACCAGCGTCCATCCAGTTGTCCAAGGCAGAAACGCAGGAGTCATCCTGTATCCTCTTCCACCCTCCACCTCCACCCACTCACTAACTCTTTTGAACCAATTTTTCCCTTTTATTATCTGATCCAAGGCACTGTCATCTCTACCCTGAGCCACAGCAACAGCCCACTAACCTCTTTCCATGAGTTCAGTCTTGCCCCATAATTCACTCTTTCTGCATTACAGCTCACTAATCTTTTTTAAATGGAAAATAGGACTAAAATCCAAACTCATTGTAATGACTGACAATGTCTCCATTATCTGGCCCCTGTCGACCCTACTTATCTACCATCATTACAATCAACATCATGTTTGGTGTCCTAGCCATATAATGGATGTTTTACCAGCTTCTAGAAACTCCATGCTTTTTCTCACCTTCAGGTCTTTACACGTGCTGTTCCTTTCTTCCTGCTCACACCCACAATGTAAGCCCTTCACCCAGTTAACCCTAAATCAACCATCAGACATCAATTTAAAAGTCCCTTCCTCAGGGACTGGACCTCAAGACTTTTACAATCTCCCTCAGCACCCTGAATTTTCTCTACTGCAATGCTCATTGCTCATGATATTTAACTGTAATTATTTGATGTCTGTTGTCCCTAGCAATAAAAGTCCTCTGTGAGAGCAGAGACTGTGTCTTTCTTTTCATGAATGTAACCCCTGATACTGAGAACAATGCCATTATATAGCAGGTGCTACATAGGAATGAATGTACAAATAAATAGAGGAATGATTTCTAGGGGCTGCTTTTACTCTAAATTCATTGAATTGAGCACCCAAGATTCTGCTGTAGTTTGATGGGGAGAATTGAACCAGAAAGTATTTAATCAGGACATTTGTTGTTAACCTTTGGTCCCATATGGGTTCTGTCCACATGCTACCAGAAAAAAATATATATTTCTCAAACTATTCTACTGAGTAGAGGTCCTATGAGGTCTAGTGTTCCAGGCAGAAAAGAGAGCACACATGCCTCATCACTCATATGAGACTAGCTGGGTACTGTTTCTGGCTTCTCAAAAGAGGAGCATGGTAGGACCCCTAGCAGGGAATAGGATACAGGAGAGGACAGTCGGTGTCTCCTCCAGAATGCACTCATGAAAACTGGCCCATTAGGAAGTTTCCCTCCTCAGTTATCTGACATTCCCACAAACATGAATTCAAAACACACTTAGTTCTCTTTTTTTACACTCTTTGCCTCTTCTTACTCTTTATCTACTCTGTTCACCCCCCAGACATCCTTAGGGAGCAACTATCATATGGAAAAGGACCCAGCTTCCTGTGCACAGGACCAGTCCACACTCTTTATTCCTCTGTGAGATACCTCTGATTTCACTCTTCAGCTCCCTCCAAACTCCACTTGCCTAACATCAAACTCTTCTCTACGAGTTGTTCTTTTTTTTTTCCTTTTACTCCAACTAGCTTTTGAAAGCTTTTAAAAGGAAAACATTACTTTTATCCTCTACATTACAAAGACTGCAGATCAATAACCCCACTGGGTAAATCTTAAATGGATCACACTGAGGTAACACCGAAGGAGCAGGTAAAAGCTGGGAGCAGTGGAGGAAGGTGGTTGAGTCACTACAAAATTTTATAACTCACTTTTATTAACTCATAAATGAAATGCACCAAAATGAAAAAAGAACAAAAAATAATTGAATGAGGGTACTTATTATTAAAGTTGCATTTTTGACTAAGGCAAAGTTCCCAAGTGTGAAAACTAAAAATCAGGAAAGCTTTCAACAGTTAGTGGTGAGTCTAAAAACATATAAATCTCTGTTTTGATCGAATATGCACAGGTCTTCCTCTTCTACTAATCCTAAGAATCTAATTATAATTTAATGTTTTTGAGTTTTCTCATTTTCATATGTAGGAGACTAGTGGATAGTAGGGGGAAAAAAACTTATCCTAACAACATTGTGTGAAAGAAAAATGGCATATAAAATAAGGTAGCAATTAACAGAAGAGGTAAAAGTCACTAAGAAGAAATTGGACACTACCTGAGAGACTCTAGTGGCCTCCTCTAGGAATTTTTTCATTTCATCCTCAGAGAATACCACATTCATGGCAGACCCACTGGGAAAAGAGGAAAAAAAAAAAGCAGGTCAGTTTCATGCTAGCATGCTAGACTTGATCGATTCTCAGAACAGTTCCAGGCAACCTCTAGTTCCAGTCTGGGCTGAACAAGAAGATGCCTTGTTCTAAATTGAGACTTCATTCCATTTAATCACCAGGACAATCGACCCAGGCATAAAGTCACCAAAGTTGAGGGTAGAGGAAGAGGGTGAGACCTGTAATAACCCCCGAAGGGAAGCCTGCTAGCTCTAGAGATTGTACTTCTCCAAGGTTTGCCCTTTCTGATTTGCTGTTTTAACATTCTACTGGTTCCAGGTAATTCTTAAACCTTAACAGGATTCAGCCCACAACATAATTTCTCTAACCCTGTTTCTTCCGAGTTAATTAGCAACAGTTGATCTTAACCCACCAGTACGTTGTGAAAGCAGGTTATTCTACTACCTCAACTAGATTACAAAAGAACCAATTTTTAGTAACATTTGCAAATATAATATACAATTTCTGGCTGAAACTTTTTCTACTGTGTCCTTCCTTTTCCACACATGGGAAATAATGCTATCTGAAGTCAATTTTCTCTGAATTCTGACATTTTCAAAATGGAATGGGAGGAGAAGGAAAGGAGGAGCAGTAAGAGGAAGGGAAGAAATAAGAGAAAAGTAGGAGTAGCATTTGCTTTGCCTTTTCTACTCCATTATAAATTCCTCCTTTTTTGATTTTGTAAAATGTATTTTTAATTAACAGATAATAATTGTGTATATTTATGGGGTACAATGTGATGTTTTGATCTAGGTGTACATTATAGAAAGATGCAATCGAGCTAATTAACTATCCATCGCCTCACCCATCTATCATCCTATTACAGATTTCTGCATAAAGAGCTTTCAATTGCTTTATCTGTTTAAGAGAGGAAGGCTAAAGCAATAACACTGATAAATCGGAGTATAGGAAACCGGAACAAAGATATAAATTGCAAAAGTGAGAAAGGAAGTTCAGTAGTCAAAGCTATTTTTTTCAATACTTCCTTAAATGTGTGCATGTCGTTTAAATTAATTTACATTAATTCCTCAAAGAAATAGTATTATGAGACTGTGGTTTACACAAAATGTCATTTAAATAAAAAGGAATATTTTCCACCTCATTTGAAATTTTTCATTATTTTAAAGGAGTACCATCTCAAATTCCATTTACACTTTCAAATTGGGCACAGCAAATTGTGTTTCTCTTATTATCCCCTGTTCAGTGAAGTAGTTCCTTTACATGTGGTAACATCTGAAGAGAACAAGTGATAATTCACAACTTCGCCTTTTATGATAGAAGTTAGTTTCAAAGTTTAATATAAAAGATCCTCGCTGTTTCTGCTCCTCATCATTATAATTCATCTATTAAAAAAATATGATCTCAAAAACTCAAAATTTCAAAACAAAGGCTCTCTCCAAAGGTGCTGAAAATAGTCAAAGATAAGCTGTCATTTCTGGGTATCAGAAAACAGATACTGGTGAGAGATATCCCAATTTGTTTGTGTGTGTGTGTGTGTGTGTGTGTGTTTAATTGGCTTGTTCTTTAATGTTCTTTAATGTAAAGCTACCTTCCTTTAGTTTGTCCAGGAGATGCCTTAAGCTATGCTTCTAGATGTAGGACTGTAGTCTCTTCCTATTGCCAATCCCTGAAAGAAAAGCATTAAGCTGAAGGTCCATGCATTGGTCCTCAAACTGGCTGTGATGATTTGGGGATTGTCAATGAGTTTCACAAATTACTACACTTAGAAGCCTAGTGCTAACAGCATACAGCATGCATTTCTGCATCTCCCGATTTTCAAATCATTGTTCTGAAAAACAATATACAGTATTACCTCAAAACATAGGAAGGTCTCAACAAGCAGGGGTAGCCCACAGACTTTGCAAATTCCAGTGCTTCATTCTAATTAACAGAAACAACAATGATAAAAGTATGAATAGTTTAAAATATGCAATAAAATTGCAGAGCAGTATTGTTAGGTCAAGTGGCAACCCGACTTTTTATTCTTTTTCTCAAAAGACACCATTAAAATGTATATTGGACATTGAAATATTAACATATAAAATTTCTAGCTTCTGATTCTAAATATCGAATCTAGTTCAAAAATAGTTTGGACTTCCTTCCATGGTCTGAATCTTAGTGAGAACACTGCTGTCAATTTATAATCAGCCTTTAACTGCAATCATGGAAATACAGGAACTTTAAAGTAAATTTACTAAGCATGGTACATTCTATCTGCCCTCTAGTTAACATCTCCAATAGTTAACATTCAGGTTACAGCTCTTCACAAAAGAACATTTAAAAAAGACACTTGTTTCTCTCCTTACCAAAGTATTAACAGCTTTCCATGGTGCCTGAGCCACCTTCAGCTCATCCAAGACAGCTGAGAAGATGGACCGATCCTCAGCCCTGTCGATCTGCAATGGGCTTGTGCCCATGATCTTGACACCATTCTTATACAGAGGGACTGCCAGGTTGTTTGGAATCTGGCCCCCGACTGATATGATGCAGCCATCACACACCTAGAAAAGATATACACAATATCAACCATTGAGTAACTTTATTATGAATGGACAACTGTGCTCATATTGCTTCCATTTTCTTACTGATAATGCTTAACTTGATTGTGATATTCTCATCTCTGCTATCAATGGATAATATTAAATTAAGCCACAAAGAAAGAAACATCCTTAGTTTTGACATCCCAGGTGCTTAGATGTTAAAATCAATGAGAGACTTCCACACAACTAAACATGACTATCATTTGTGACATTAGCATGTGTGGCAATTGGAAAAAAAAACCAATGAATTTTCACAATGTACTCTATACTATAATCAATTATTAAATAATTCCTGGACTACTGTTGTAGTTTCCTAAATTGATACAGACATCTCCTTCCAACACTGACCTCTACTGTACCCCTCCACCCCAGCACTTCACATCCAGATTAAGCACCGTACAAGACTGCTTCATCAAGTTAGTCCTATACTCAGAGTTCTCCAAAAGTTCCCATTGCCTAGAGGACAAAGTATAAACCCTTGATCCTCAGGACACTTAAGTCTTATCTACCACCATCATTATCAGCCTCAGGAAGACACTCATTATCCTCAGGTAGGTATACTCCCACTAGCAAACTCTCTACTTCCCTGGCTGTTGTTACTTTCTCCTCTCCTCTAGCTTGTCTAACCTCTAACCACCCCTTAACTAAAGTCCATTCTAAATTTCACTTACCATTTTGATGACCTAATCCACCATCCTCTCTCCTTTGCTGCAACCTTGGCTCCTGTCTACAGTCACTGATTTTAGTTCCTGTTTCCTTACTATTTAATACTTGCTTTACAAACTGTGCCAGAATCTTTAGCCTTAATTCAAATGTTTGAGTAGTACAAGGTTTCCCTACTTAAAAACAAATCTCCTATTAGCAGTCAAAACTTCAAGGTAAAAAAAAAGAAAAAATTAACCCATCAAATCCCAGTCTCTCAAGTCTGGTGTTGTAGTGGTGAGGGTGAACCAGTGTGAGGTGGCAGGGAATTGGGTTTGCACTTTTAAGTCCCTTCCTGTCTCGGTTCCCTCTGTGTACTATCCCCCATCCAAGTTCAGTCTTTTTGTCTATAAAATTAGGATAATACCTGCCTACTTCACAAGGTTGCCATGTAGATTAAATAAGATAATAAACATTAAAGGTCCTATATGCTGTCAGTGTATTAAAAAAAGACATGATTATTCATATCAAAAATGGTATATTATCTGATAGGCCATCAAGCTTTACATAATTTGTGTTTGCCCTAATGACCCACTAATGAATATTAGTAGAATTGTTGAAGTGATATGTATGTGCCAAATGTATATTGTCGTTACTTAAAATCATTCTGAAATGGTTTTATAAGTGATGAAGCTAATTTCTCTCTGATGAGAGCAATTATAGTACTTCCTAAACAAACACCCTGCAGTTGAGTGTTTAAAGGCATTGTAAACAGTATTGAAATTAATAATCCACTATTCTGCATATTTATAAGTATACTTAAGCTACTTTTATCATCATTTCAAAATATGGTCTGTTCAATAGACATTTTAATAAAACCTTTAAAAGGAATTATTCTCTTTACAATAATATTTTTATTTTCTTCTTATTTTTGGTTTATTAGCAGTGTTGCTAATGTTTTTGAGGCTGAAAAACAAATTCCTCAATTAAATCTATACAAAAAGTCTTGTGAAAGATTTCAAAGTAATTTTTTAAAATTAAGGGAGAAGTAGCAACTTATGAGCAAAAGTTGTAGTCCATTGGACTAAATAGGAGCTTAAAGTTGAATAAAAAGGCCTTAATTAATAAATACATCAATATTTTTCAAAATAGCTCTATTAAATTGATTTCTATTTTTCAAGAAATTAACAACTTTCAAAATAATAATAAGATAATAGCTGCTATTCTTTATTACTCCTTTCTGAGGACTCTACTATGTATCCTGGACTACCTGTTTTGATCGTCACAATATCCTTCTGAGGTGATTATTATCATCCTCATTTTACAGCTACAGAAACTGAGGCTCAAGGAAGGTAAAGTGGCATGCCCATATCTCTTATCTAGCAAATACATGTACAGAGCTTGTATGTGAACTTTATTCTATAGATTGTAAAGCAGCAATGCTCAAGTAATTTACCAAATATTTGAATCTTAAGGTAGCTGTACTTTTCTGGCTGGTTTCAGAGATGGTTAATGTTAGAGGATAAAAGAAAAGCTATTTCTAAAACATTATTTTAGAAAAGTGGTAGATAGAGAAACTTTCAGCACAAAACCAAATTCTCATCATTGACCTCCAGAATCAGAGATCATCACTGGAAGACAAATCATGTCCACAGGAATGTTTTAGGGTAACAATGTGCTGGTGTAGTGCAGCTTTTGCCTGAAAAGCAAAAGGAACTCAGTGTGAGAACGTGTTTGTAGGATGAAGTTAATGTAGCACATTTTCATGAAAGAATCCAATCTTAAATTGGCCCCAACTTGTAGGGACACAGGGACAGAACCTGGTATTCCACACAGGTAAGTCATTATCATTATCATAATCACTTCTTCCTAAATTATTTCAAGTAATCTACTGAAATAAAATATTCTGAAGTTCAGATATTGTGTCGATTTCTAAAATATTCAGGCTTAAAATCATCAGTTAGGCTCCCAAAGTCCCATTGATCTTACCTAGATTTGTTTGTATCTTTTTTATCCATCTTAGTTTTCTATTTTTTTAAACCAGATGTCACCAAGCTAACACACCACCAGAATATTTCCGAAACAATATCCAAGTTGCAATCACATCAGAAATTTGTTTTCAACAGTAAAAAATTTAAAAGAAATACTGAAAATTTATGAGAATATCTTAACTTCTCCTAGCCACTAGTCACTTTGGTCAGTCCTTATTTTTATGAACAAATTAAACACAGTATTATACACAAAATGCAATTGTGAGAAAATTTATCTTACTGACAGAAATGGTATTTGCCTCATTAAAAATGGCTCTGATTTTTTCAATTTAATGGATTATCTCCAATTTACAAAATTACTCTATCTATACATCTGCCAATAAGAAGGATCATGCTTTATATTTTAGTAATTTACATTTCAGTAAAAGATGTTTTACATTTTAGGCAGAATCTTAGGATAATATTTAATTACAATTAAACTAAATGCTAGAAATGTACCCCAATTCTGTCTAGGGTCATGTATTCTTTAATGAGTTTTGACTATTGCTAATTAATGTCTGTCTTTATTTTATTCATTTAACTCAAGATTTGTTACAGAAGTACCATTGTCTATATATACATATATGCATCATATTCTTATGTTCTTCAACATGGCATTTTAAATTACTTCATAATATACGGTAACACTATACTTTAAATGCCAATTCATTTTAAAGAAGGGCCAACCTAATTCTTTCTATCCTACTGACTTCAGTTATAGTAAAAGAATCTTATTAATAGCCATGTATAACTGTATCCAAAAGCATTCATAGATATTTCTAATCTCCCCTTAAACCATTTCATAGGAAAATAATTAATTATGTGTAAAATGCCTGCTGCTATTGCCTGTAATGCTTTTTGATATTTTTAAAATAAGCCTTTGATTTTTCACATATTTATACCATGGATCTCAGTGTTATTGTTAATGTCTTGAAGGTAGAGACCTTTTTTTAGAGCTGTCATGCTGAACCTGACATCTACAAGGTGCTCAAAAAATGTCTGTGGAATGTATGTGTTTTGATGCCCCCCTATCTATATGAAAGGAATATTAAAGAGTTGTTAGAAAAACCATGTCAAAGAGAGAACTAAAAAAATGTGTATATTCTACCTAATGGAATATACTGAAAGATTAGTAGGCCAAGCTCAAATAGACATTCATGATTATACATCCATCCTAAATTTGTCTATTTTTTCTTTATAATGGTAAAATCATCACATTGTTGTAGTACTATACTTTACACTTCACATGTGACTTCAATCATAAACTCCATGTTAACGTCACAGGACCTGCAAGTAGCATGCTTTTACATTCATGTGATTTATTAACAAAAAAGATGACACATAGAGAATTTAAGTAACTTGCAAAGTCAATGAGTCTTCAAGTCAAAACTAGAATTTAAGTATTGTGGCTTCAATTCAGTACATTTTTTCTCTGAGCGACCATGTTTTAAACACAGGGATGATTCTTTGTGGTAAGGAATTAATTGTAATGACATCAAAAACATAACTACTGGA
This sequence comes from Daubentonia madagascariensis, assembly GCA_023783475.1. NCBI lineage: Eukaryota > Metazoa > Chordata > Mammalia > Primates > Daubentoniidae > Daubentonia > Daubentonia madagascariensis. Next base: position 1,848,143 of record JAKFHU010002088.1, read on the forward strand.
CATCACTCCAAAATTTTCCAGTAGTTATTTTTTTTAAGTTGCTATATTTCTCTTTAATGCTTTAAAAGTTTCCATTTATTAAAGGAAATTTAAAACAGAAAGTGGTTGTTCTTTTCTGGAAGAGGTAGTTATTTTTTTAAGTGTAAGATAATTTAACTTGTTCCACAGACTTACAGTAACCTGTAATTGTATGAATACACAGTGAAGATGCACTTAATAATATTGGAATGGGAATGAAGGAGCAACTGTAAGTAAAGGCTACAAAGAAACCAAAATCATTCAAAATTCAGAATGGACTCATTGATCTTAAAATGAAGACTAATAGCTTCATCTGATGGAACAAGGAATTAACCGGTCTTTTGGGAACAATTGACTCTCTTCTGGGAACAGTTCACCATTAAACTATATCACATGAACTAGAAAGAGGCTGTTTATTGTATGACTAAATGACCAATTAAATCACTCTGCAAAATATTTATGATGGGCCATCTTGTACTAGTTAACATGTGGCTGGCACATGTTGTAATACCAAGTAGAGTTCTCAACATGGAAAGCTTAGAAAGAAAAAGTGAATGTTATATGAAAAATAATCACTCTGTGCCAGGGCCTCAAAAAGTCTGGAGTGATTTTTTTTTTTTTTAGAGTTTCACTACAAATTTAGGCAATGGAAGGCACTGGCAGCTCTTTCTCCTAAGGGGAAGTACAATGTAAATCTACATACATGAATACACATATATAAAGTATGAACTGCATATATCTTCTTTTTTTCTTTCTTTTTTCCTTCTTTTTTACCTCCTGATGGTAGATGTCTAGTATTCTCTCCAAAGACAACTCTTCAAAGTACAGTTTGTCACACTCATCAAAGTCTGTGCTCACAGTCTCAGGGTTGCAATTCACCACCACTGTCTTCTTGCCAAGTTGACGCAGTGTGCGGATACTGGAGACAGCACACCAATCAAATTCCACACTGCTGCCTGCAGAGACAATAAGATTGGGAAAAGGGATAAGAGAAGCTTAAAGTTACAAGATAAAGAGAAGCATAAATATATCACACCAGTCAGTCCAAGCTAAGGAAGCTAATGTGTTTTGATTCAATTTTTAAAACTCCAAAATATAAATTTCAGATCTATGATGCACACTATATAAATAGTAGGAAATCAGAGAAAACAGCAATGAAATGTTGGCTTGTTTTATATGCTACATTCTGCAATAGGTAATCTCCATATTTGAAGCATTCAGAACCTCAATGTTAATGGGAGATAATTTTAATGATAAAGATAATCCTCACTTACTGAAAAGAAATTCAAAGTGAACACACTGATCTCAATATACAGAAAATAGTTAATCCAGTAATCACAATACTTGAGTTCTTGTTTCAATTCTTGCACTTAATCTGCTGTCTGAGGGCTAAATCCAGTGATCCCTGAGGTGTCTTGTAGCTCTGACATACCATGATTGATTAAAAAGTCCTATCCTTTCCAAGTCTATCCTTTCAGTCTTGGCTAGGCCACCCCATGCAGAGTAAGTGACCTTCTATAAAGAAATCTGAAGTATAATAATGGCCTAAATGCCTCAAAATATCACCTCTACTGGGAAGCCATAAAATGGGAAGTCCTGTAATTTGTACTAATTCTTTGCATTAGGACATTGTCTCTGAAAAATTCTTGTCAAAATATATTATCCAAATATAGTGCCATGTTAATTCTCATTGTCAAGTAAATATACACTTGATTATCAGCTCCCTCTAGATCTTAATGTAATGCAAAATTTTTGCATAAATTAGGTTAAATTTGAAAAAGGAAGGAAAAATGGTCCAGAGAGGAGAAGAGTAGATATTGGTAAAGGTATTCATGCTATTTAGCCATAGATAAATGCTATGGTCTAAATGAGTCCCCCAAAATTCATGTGTTAGAAAACTTAAACCTTGGTGCAACAGTGCTAGGAGGTGGGGCCTTTTAGGAAGTGTTTAGATTAATGCCATTATAACAGGGCTTAATGGAGAAAGTTTGCCCCCTTTGTGCCCTTTGCTTTCTGCCATGAGAGGACATCGCATTTCTTCCCTCTGGAGGACACAGGGTTTGAGACACCATCTTAGAAGCAGAAACCTAACTCTCACCAGACAACTGAACCTCCCAGCAGCTTGATCTTGGAATTCCCAGCCCCTAAAACTGTGAGAAATAGATTTCTATTCCTTATAGATTGCCCAATCTCAGGTATTTTGTTATAGCAGCACAAATAGACTACGACAATAACTAAAGTGGTAAAGATATTAATATAACACCTTTGGCCTACTTCAAGATTTGGCCAAAGGTTGGTAAACTAGCATATTCTAAAGCACTTAGTTAATTGTAAAAACTAAAATAAGCTATGCTTAAAGTAGCAGAATAAGACTAAAAACATTCAAATCATATATTTTATCATTTCCACATTAGAATGCCTTGCAGAGACTAAATATTAAACATACTTGTTGACTAAGGTCACTGTCCATTTAAATAAATACCTTGCAACTGTCATAGATCTTCAGTGGCTACTAAATATCTAATTTTAATTGACTAGGGGGGAACATCCCAATCTCTGATGAGTATGTGTATCACATTATATAATGCTCTACCCATGCATCAATGAGACAAGATCTTTGCATTTGATGTAAACAAAAGTCATAGGTTAGGTCAGAGATTGTATCTGCAATGTAATTTCTGGCTGATGTATAAAGTCCTAGAGCAAATGTAGATCCTCATGAAAAACTATGTTAGAAGAGAAAAAGTGAAAGTCTAATCCATTCCCCAAACCCAGTGAGAGGCTCAATTCAGTCAATAAGGTTGAAAATGATAAAGGAGTGACATGGTGAGATGAGGGGAGATGAAATTTGTAGTTGAGACCTGCATTTGAATGTCACTTTACCACTAAATTGCTATATATGTTTGGGTTTTATCTCTCTGAACCATAGTTTCCTAATTTGCAAAACATTGATTATAACAGCATTTGACATAGTTCTTGGAATAACAGAATTAACACGTGTGAAGAGTTCTACATAAATTGTAAAGTCCTATGTAAATACAAGTTTTCACTTTACCAATGTGATATGGGCCACAGCCCAGCACCATCATTCCGTGGTCATCAAAATTGACATCATGCTCCTGAGGGGGGAAAAGTGTGGAAATTATTGTGTGTTATTATTCCACTTAATTAAACTATTTTTCCCATCTTTAAGTGTGTCTTTCTTCTTCTTCTTCTTGTTCACATGCATCTTCTATTAGTCTCTTGGAACCCATAAATATAAAGTGTTATACTTATCTACTTATTTTTAAAAAATAGATCTAACTTAATATTTTTAAATTAGTCATGAAAACACAGCATAATTGTATGCTCATGTAATCCTTGTCCTTATCATCTTTTCACTTGTTTGGTTTCATTATCTTAAGGCAGTTCTTAAAAGACTATGTATAGAAACACATCATTGCATTTGACCCACATGATGCCATTTTTATTACTTTGATAACCAAAGATGCAAAAAATATATATTCCCTAATGTGGACCATCTACTAAATTGATATCTCTCTGGTTATGGCAGTTTGGCAGTTCCTACCTGACCATTGTAGGTAACATAGAGGTAGTTTGTTACTGACGGGTATTCTGCAGCCAGTGTATCAATCTGCAAGAGAAAATAAATAAATAAAATAAGCAAATAAATAAGGATTTTACTCCTTTCTCTATTATAATTTTTTCAAGACCATGGGTTTTGAAACTCCCATTTCATTTATAGTCCTTTAATGAATATTAAAGGTGCTCCATTTATATTCCTTTAATGCCTACTTACTGTCAAATACAAACATAGGAAAAGGTATGTACAATCTAATTGCTTTCTAATTCTGATAATGAGAGAGAAAGAAAAAAAAATAATGATGTGATCTAGCTATTACTTGGGCAATAAATAGCCACACATACCCCAGGGCATCATTGGATTACTACAGTAGCACCTCCCATGAATATGACAAAGTGGTCCTGTAGTCAACTGGTTACCAGGAAGATTTACCCAGTCAGCTGTCTAAAGCAGCTGTGTTATTTAAGTTACCTATGTCACTGAGCAATGAAATGACACAAATACCATAAAGCATGGAGGGAAGGGGGAGGGGCGCAGAGAACAGGATCTCATTGAACTTATTTGGAAATCAATTCAACTCTCCAGGGCCAGTTGCTCAGCTTAGTGAGCAAGAATCTGGGGCTGGCAGGCCAGGCTGGTGTAAGGCAAGTGAGAAGGAAGAAAGATAATAATCGCTGAGTAGAAAATATTTAGCATCAAGCTTGAGACCTAAGGATCTGCATGTGCCCCCTGAGCATGCAGAGAAAAGTCAATGATTTTAAAGGACAAAAACCAGCTGGTGGTACTTGAAGCCAAGATATGCTTTCCATTAAAGGACTCCCCCCCAAAAAAAAACCACAAGGCACACCTATGAATGTTCATGTGTGATTGTCATGAATACTAGATGAGCTCATTATGCCCAGCCCTATCACAATGAATACTAAATGAACCATAATGATGGGGCACTTAAAATAAAGTATTACCCCATAAAAAATTAGTGCCAACGGAGATAACTATTCTTTTCAAGAGGGTCAGCCACCATGCTAGAATATTTCAAGTCCTTCTATTACACTAAGGATTTCTCTTATGACGTATATACTTGGACACAGGTCAAAAAGCAAAGGAAAGGTCATTTGGATTTTTTTTTTTCCTTTAAGCCAAGAAAATCAGGTATGCTCATCTTTACATCCCAGTGTCCCTTCATCCTTTCCCTTTTAAGCATAAATCAATCCTGGGCCAAATAAAATTGGTGACATCATGGGCATCAGTTGGACAAACAGAGTCACTTTCTAATCCCACTCCCCTTTTTATTGAATGGCTTTTAAAGTTGGTGCCTACATTTCACCACAGAAATTGGGAAAGAAGGGAAATTTCTTTACCTGTTTAACCCAAGGGTGGATGTTTTTCTTTAACCTCAGCTCCCTTGTCTGGGCCTCAGTCAGTCCTAGGCACTTTGAAATGTGCTTGTCTGAGAACCCGATCTCCTTTGCCTTTTTGAGGGTTTCTTCTGTAATGGACTCACTAGAATTTAACAAAAAAGACAGATTCAAGTTTAGACCAAATGATAAAGAACAGTGACATGTTCAATCTCAAAACGACCAAAGGCTCCTTATTTTCCACCTTCTAACATGTTTAGGTGGCCTTATCTTTTAAAAATATGCAAATAAATAACCCACTAAGTCTTCTATCCTCTGTGAAGTCTTCTACATTTGCAAAGCTGACCTTCTCTGTGATCTCCTATTTTTATACCCTAAACACCCTCTTCCCTCCTTATTTCTTTAAAAAATGGCATCTGCATTTACTGTTCTAATAAACTTGCTTGTTCAGTAATAATCAGGGTCCTCCTTCTCTAAATCCAGGAGCCCTTTCTCAATATTCATTTTCTTCAAACTGTCATCACATGATCCTTTTGATGTTCTATTCTTTAAAGATATCTCCTCTGGTTTCTATTAAGTTGCTTCTCACCCTGCTTTATCACTCACAACAACCACTTACTGTTTTCTCCCCAAGGCTCTACCCTCTGTTATCTCTTTTAGTCTGGCTACCTTCTCTCCCTCTCTAAATTTAGCCACTGTCGTGGGCTCCAGTAGCGTGGCTGGTTGATAATTCCCAAATACATGGCCTCTTCTCCAATGCTGTGCTCCAGGTCTTTATGCACATGCACTTTGAGAATCATCTTGCCCTGGGTGTCCCAACAGGCATCAGACTGGACATCTTCTCCATAAACTGCCTCTGTGAACTAATATCACACATCTATCTATGTTGAGAAGATTGCCTTATGGTTTTATAATTATTTTTCATTCAAGCTAGATTTGTCTCATTTTCCCAATGCTCATTTCCATAGTGTAGACTTTATTCCTGTTGTTTCTCTCACCTGTAACACCTTTGGCATGCCTTTTACCTGTCCAATTTCCATTAAAGGGCCCCCTCCCAAAAAAAAAACCTTCAAAGTTCAACTAAAGTCCAGCCTCTCAGTTTGCTCTCATCTGCACTGATCTCCCCATGCTTTTAACTGCCTCTATTATTTGGAGCCATGGACATAGTCAGAATACAATTTAGCACATCATCACCTAATATCTTTAATGTCTCTTAATTTTTATTCACCAGACTTTTTCCTGCTACATTTAAGTTCCATTAGGGCAAAGAATATATTTGGTTCATTTACCGGATTATTCCTAAAGCCTAGCACATTATCTGGCCCATAGATAGCATTCAATAAATATTTATGAATATAAATAAATGAAGGCTAAACATAAATAATAAATACAAATATATAAATGGAATTTATATATTTATATAAAATGATTGTAAATTAAATATAAATTATGAATATAAATAAAGAAATATAAATGAAAGAAACTAACTCTCTGGTATTTTTATTTACAGAAAAGACAAAGAAGTGATTGAAATCAGCTCATAACTAGATTTCAAAATGCACACAAAAATAATTTGTAAAGAGCTAAGAGACAGAAGAATAAAATGCTACTGTAAAAAGCATCTTTAACCAAAAACTTGTGGGTCAGCTATTTCAAGCAATAGTCAATATAATAAAATTCAATTATAACAATTTGATGGTCAATACCATGAGATTAAAATATAACAGTGTGTTGTCAAAAGATCTAACTTGCACTAAATAAAACATTTTCATGAAATCCTGTTAATAAAATGTGATTTCATTAAATCTATTGTACTTTGTTCATTCTAATTTTTAATCTTCTTTATTTAATTAACTCATATTCTGAATTTAGGGAAGAGAGAGTTAAGCTGATATATATAATGGCTATTTCTCTGGCTTTCTAGTATGAATATTAGTTTGGATTTTTGCAGCTACAGCTCTTCCTAGTCTATCTGCTTTATCTATTGCACCTAAATTCCCTTCTGTCTCAAATCAGTGTGTTAATTCTCCCAATGAATTTAATTCCTTCTCTTTTTATTCCTATTTTGAATTTTAATTTTCCCAAGTATTTGATAAGCATTCCCTCATGGTAACACATTTTCCTGTCAAATTCTCGAACACAACCTGATAATAAGTGTTATTACTGACTTACTATGTGTGCCAAGCCCCATGCTATATGCTCTAGAACCGTGCTGTCCAATATGGTAGCCCCTAGCCACGGGTGGTTATTTAAATTTAAAGGTTAATTATTTAAAATTTTAAAAAACTAAAAATTTTGATCTACAGTCACCCTAACCACATTTCAAGTGCTCAATAGCTACACATGGCCAGTGGCTACTGTGTTGGACAGTGCAGATTATATTATAGAATATTTCATCATCACAGAAATGGACAGTGCTGCTTGAGAAGATACAAAACAATATTTGAGACAATGGAGTGGTAGAGAGTGATTCAAAACTTTTATGGAGGGATAAGCTATGTGGTGCAACGTGAGGTCAGAGAAAGATAACAGTGTGAGAGGCCGTGCTTGAGAAATACTATGGCAGTAGAGGGATAAGAACAGAGCTATAAAGAAAGTTCAACGTTATATAGACGGAGTTGACAGATATACTATAGGCAAGGGCATCTGCAAAAATTTGAGAGCAAGAATGGACATGGCGGGTATGGGAAACACACTGAGGATTTACAGTTGGAAAGAGTGAGTAGGAAACTGGATGGCGAGGGTAGAGCAACTTTCACTGTCACTTTTTCACCATTGCTTTAACACTTGGTGAACACGTGCTGTGTATCAGGCCTGTGCTACCCATATGAACAGTGGGGAGACAAAATATCAAATTCCTACATTCAAGGAGGTCAGAGTATATTGGGGGGCAGACAAATAGCCATTAACATGTCTACACCATGAGAGGTGCTATGAGAGAAATGTATACAAGATGAAGACGGGGCTCAGGGGAGGGGGCAGGTAAGTCTGGAAAGGCTTTACCCCAGAGATGACTTCTGAGCCTCTGAGGGCCTTTGAAACATACTCATTTATGATTATCTTTAGTTTTGCCAAAAAAAAAAAATCAAGAAAAAAATAGAGGAAGAACTTTTTGTTGTTGTTGCCATTTGTTTTAGAAACATATGTTTCCACTTTCCTTGCCAGGAATATACTCCTAAACCAATTGCTCATTGGTTTATGTGCAAGTATGCATTTAGCCTCAAAGTGGAAGTGCTTGACAAATAAGCTATTTTTCTAAATTAGAACAGTAACCACTTAACTTAAATGACTAAAATCCTAACACTGAAACACAGTGGTCCAGACACACTTAAGAAACATTCTTGGAAAAGAACCATCACATCTGTAAATAATACCATGGACTCACAACACCACAAATGCAAGTTCTTCAAGTCCAAAGATAAGCAGAAGTCATATATTTATCCTTAGCTTTTTGGGTTATGTTTTTCTCTTTGTTTGTTGTTGAGGTTTTTTTGGTGTTTATTTATTTTTATTCCTTCTTATATGGAATATCAGTCAATTCTTCAAAGGTTGCTATATTGTTTTAAATGAAAATTATAAATAATGGTATTAAATAAACAAAAAGGAAACCATTTAGATTCCTCACATTTCTATTAGGGATGGAATAAATTTGCATTTGTTTTATATACATTCAGCAATGCAGTCTTTTCTGTTACCAAAATATGCGTAATTTCTCTTATTCTTTTTCACTGCACGAGTCGAATACAGTATATATAGGCATCTCTAGGAAGTATACAAAGTCTTCCTCCTCTACTCACCAAACAAAATTGGAATCTTATTAGCAAAGAAATAAAAAGAAAGAAAGAATGAGAAAAGAAAAAGAAAGGCTCAGTGGTAGAATTGGCCTTGTGCACAAAAAGGTGAAATGAATTAATTTTGTGCTCAGCTTAAGTGGGGGAAAAAAGCTATTTGTCACTAAGACTAACTCAATTTTTTCTGCCCCCCATAGCATCCCCCACTGAAGAGAGCTTTGATTATTTAAAGGGGATGAGAAGAGCAACAGTAACACAAAATAATGATTTTGAATGATACTTTGGAATGGGGGTGAAAATTACTATATTTCTCCAGGGTCACCCCCTCAGATCATACCAGGTGAGAATTTTGAAACAGATGTATCAAGCTAGACATGAACAGTGCATATTTTAAGCTCAGTAACTGATTCTTAGAACATTTTCCTGGTGAGCCGAATACTGCTTCTTTAACTTTTGCCCAATTTTCAAATAACTAGATCAATAACACGATACGATATTTTTAAATGTCTTGAAAATTGGAGTGTATTAAATTGGAATAGCATGTTAGTATATTCATCTACCCTAACTTGAATACAAATATTGGGTAAGTGTGATCATAGGATGTTCAAAGTGATGTATTTTCGATAGTATTTTATTCATGGTCTCTCTGGTTATTAATTTCTACTCTTTAGACATGTTCATGATATTGTGCAGAGCATTTAGCAATCCTCCTCACCACGAAATAGATGTTGATTCTCACCCACTACAGCAATTACAAAGGCACAGGCAAGTTCGATCCCTTCCCATGTTCAGTGCTGCCTAATTCTGCAGGGTACTCCTAATTCCAAGACAGGGAGCAGGCTGACTCTCTGTATTTTCCTCACTTGTTCTATCCTCTGCTTCTGTATAACACAAGGCCGGCTAGCATGTCATTACACACAGAAGAAAATTGGCTTTATTCCTAACTTGTTCTGATACAAAATTTTATTTTGTGTTCCATTATAATAAAATAAAAAAAGAGACAGTTTGAAGACACGATTCATTAGCTTTGGGCCAGTGATTTAGATAAGGTTAAACCTCCTCAGAGTCAAATACAAGATGAATAATCTTCAGTGAACATACAGCTAATTTAACAATGTGGAAATCCAGATACATGCTTCTCATCTTTCTCTGCCCATATCGGGCTACCCTCCATTTTGTTGGCTAAAAAGAACTTCCATCATAGTGAGTTTTTGGTTTTGTTTTTTAAATCAAGCTAGGTAAAATCTTATTTTAGAAACAGGGCTGTAATAGTTTTATTTTTCCAAAGGAAAACTGAAAACCTTAATTTGGAACAAACTCAAAACAGAATAATCAGTAAAAGAAATACAAATGATGAACATATAGCTCAAAAATGTTTTTGGGACCCTCAAGAGGGAATGCTCCATTTCCATTATATTGTAAATCAAGGGAGGATTATACCAAGTTAGAAACGTGATCAGTTGAATGGAGCACACGATTTAAAAATAGGTATAATAAATTTTCTTTCTGTTATTTGATATATATTTGTATATACTAGTATTTTATGTTTATTTTTACTCTTTCGAACATATACACATTAAATCCATATTTCAGAACTGTATCCTCTAAAATATGCTATATACACAACTTTTCTTACCCCTACCAGCTTGCCTTGCTTTGAGAGTTCAAGGGCAAATTTTCAAAAGGTTAGACTTCCATCATTGCATAATAGGACCTAAACAATATAACAACACATCAAATGGCTGTGATGCTGGCCTTTTCATAATCTTCCGTTTCTTTCTACTCGGCAGCACAAAATGATAGTTTGAAATTTCAGAGGGGGAAAAATGTCTTAAAACCAGACCATCAGACTTTTACACACTCTGCCATAATCTTTTAACGGTGAGACAGCATGGCTCAGCTTCTATGGCTGGAAGTCTCCGGTGTGTTCTCTGGGTTATAAACAACACAAGCCTTTCTCCTCTCTCTCTTCGACTTCCAATGTAGATTTTGTTGTTGTTGTTTAAAATTCTACCCTGTCATCTCTGGAACTTCCTCCACTCACACCTACTCTTCAATAATAAATGATAAAAGGAAATGGAATAAATTCTACTTAATGAGGAAATTTTCACCTGGCACAGAGGAGCTGGGGAAATCTATTAGCCGACGGGAGGCACGAGGGCGGCATTCTGATTACCAGGGGAGCCAGCGCACTTCACACTGTCCTCTCTTCCACTTGACTGGCTTTTATCTGATCCACCAACTCACAAGTAATACAAAACAAATTTCCCTCCAGATTGCACAAGCTCTAATGTGAAAATGAGCACTCCACCTGGCCTACAATTATGGGATGGGCTTGCAATTTTATTATTATCCTCTTTAAAAAAACAAAAAACAAAAAAAACCCCACAAAAACTCCCCAAAGACAGAAGCTGAGAAAAACACTAAGTCTGATGCTCAGTAATGACACCTGCTTTAATAAGAAAACAGAACTAAGATATATGTTCTCTGCCTTGCGACCCCTCACCATCCTCTCCCTTGAGATTTTTACTGCTTCACTGATTATTTTTGGTATTTCACAGGTTCAAGACCATGCCACAATCACAATAATGCCATCAGTGGAGAACTTATTTGTCTTCTCTTTTCTTTCAAAGAGACAGGTTGCTACCTATTTCCTTAAGAGAAATTCAAAATACATTTTTCAAAAACAGGAGTAGCATTTAGAAAAGCAAAGGATAAAAACCCAGGAGTTGTTGGGTAAATACCAGTATTTTCTCTTAATTTTTGAGAGCACCATGACTTGTTTCTGTATACCAGTGAGGTCTTTGAAGGAATTAAAGAAGACCTTGATCTTCATTGCTCATGTACAGGACAAATAATACCTAGATTCAATATTTATGCGAAAGCATGGCATCATGAAAATTATCTAATAAGATCTGGGTCCTCCTAGCACTATCAAAATAATGCTAAAATATTACAAGTATTGGTTTTAAATAAATGGCATACTTAAAACTATGCTTTGCCTTAAAGGCTAGTAATAACAACAACAAAATCAAAACGAAGAAGAATACCTTATGAGAAACTGGTACTTTAGATATTTTTAAGTAGGTAATTTTCAATGTCCTAAATCCCATGTTTATGTTTTACCAATCTTTAATGACCCTAATAATCCACAAATATTGTGATAATACTTTCAGTCTGGTAAAACCATGCATCTACTATTGAATATAATATCATAAATATGCTCTATGAATACCAAGAAATGATAATGGGGAAAACAGTCTAATGTAAGTTGAGTTAATTATAATTTTTTAGCCTTAATAAATCACATTTTGTTTATCGGTGATACTTAATTTAAAATGCTGTGACTCTCTTTCTCTGCATTTGATTTGATAAAGATGAAAAACAAATGGAAAACACCTAACCAAAGCAGTAAGTCACCGGCAATTAGTGTATAAGAAAGTATTCTGTTACATTAAAGGCATGCTGCTACTAATCAAATAGCTTTCACCCGATCAGATGAAACTACAGGGCAAAGTCGATACTATGAAATATTGCTTCTGTTATTTCTGATTAATACATTTACTTGTAACTTTAAATCTAGCTAATGTATACTTTTCCCAAAAGAAAGTTGATGTATTCAGTAAGCAAAATCCTGGATTTTCTCATGAATATAGGTTTTCTTATGTGTACAGAATTTAAATCTAACAGATAAAAAGAGACACTTTACAAAATCTCAGTAGAAAATTGAGATTGAACCAGCATTCTTTGATGTTTTACAATTTGTTATTTCACAAATAGATGTATTTGAAAGTCCTATATTTCAAAACTTCTCTATTATCTTTGTTTAAATAATCTTTTTTCTACAGAGTAGTTTTCCAAACATCACATATGTTGTCTCAAGCAACAAATGTATAATTTACAATACATAACTTTATATGACTTCTAGAAACTATTACTTAGAACCTGATTAAAATAAATTACTTAACTGAAGCCTATCTATTAACTGTGGCACAATTATTTTTCTTGCAAAATGCAATATATATGAGAATAATTTTGGCTAAATTTTTTTGCTAGTTCTTGAATGAGAAAATATAAGCCTTTTTTTAGAAAGGAGGAAAATGGGAAGCCATTTTTAGGAGGATGTGGGAACATTCTAGAATTAAATTCCTGGTGACATGTCACATTCAATCTATGTAGACAGGAAGCTTACTACCTACATGGAAATCAAGTATCTTTATCGCCTGGGGTTTTTCAGAAGAAGACATATAAATGCACATTAATACCCATGATAGAAAAAATTATCATCTACGTAACACTAATAACTATATACTCAAAGAACAACTTAAGTAACTCACTCCTCGAGCTGCCTAGACCCAAGGAGGGGCAATTAGTTTATCAGCTAAAGAATGGGTAGTAGGGTAGGGGTGGGAGGTAGTGGGTACCACTGATACTGCCATGTGGATATTGATGTGATGGCCCTCACATTGTCATCGTTATATTTACATAGGCAAATAGTGCCAAAATGCCTATTTCAACCTTTGATTGGCAAACATCATTGGCCAAAACCTAGAATCAGGCTCCAACTCTCTTAAGGAAAAAACGCATCAATCAGATGAAATGATACGTGGGACAAGTGTTCAGCACAACACCAAGCAGATGATAAGTGCTTCACAGATGCAAATGCTGGAGAAAAAGGACCAAAGAGAGGAGAAAGAGGGACAGGAGGAAGAGAGGAAGCAGAGGAGGAGTTTAGCAGAACGAAACTGACAAGTCACCTAAATTTGGCCCAGCACCTGGGCTCTCTTTGCCTCTTCCCTCTCCCATAGAGCATTCCTGTACCCACACCCTGCGGAGGTGAGGACCACCATACTTTTTACTTACTCCCTGCAACTCAAAATCGATCTCCTGAAGAGAATGTGCCCTCAGGCATTTACTCCACTGTCTAGAGGGATGGCTGCTGCCTTAAGCTCCTTGGGGTAGAATCACACTATTCACACCAAGGTCTCAGGCAAAGGCTTTATGTCCCCATAAAGGCATTTCGGGTATGAATTAACAGGTGAAAAAATTCTAGGGGTCAGTGACTGATTCTCTAGCTTCTGCCATTATAGCTCTGGCAGCCTATTTTGTGTAAATTTAACTTCCATTCTACATTCAAGAGTTGTTTTACTCACACCTGCATGAACATGGAAGACATGGCATTTGTACTTTAAAGAAAAAATGCATGTATATATAAACATATACACAGTCTTTTATTATTAATAAAGCTAAATTTTAAAAGAAAATCTTTATCCTAGGTCTCTGTACCCTTGAAAATTCTGTTGATATCTTTTAAAGGTGACTTGCTGGGGCTTTCTCCCTGCCAGGCTCCCTGTGTTTTCCCCCAAGAGTTCTAGAAAAGGGCACGTTCCTCACTATGCTTCTGCTCTAAGTGGGGTCAACAATGCAGGCAGGAAAACAGGCAGCTCACAACTTGACAGCTGAGGAGGAACCGATCTCCAGCTGTCTGATTTAAAAGTCATATCTCTAAAAAGAAGCTTTAGAAAAGGGTTAGTGACTAAAACCGAAAGCAGAAGCCCTGGGCTAGATTTCTTGCTTTCCTCTGACTGGTGTGACATGAAGTATGACACACACCTCGTGTGACTCAGTTTCACCATCCATAAAAATAGAATAGTGATATGTTTCACCTGTATTATAACAGGAATGAGCTTTAAGGTCACCAGAGAAATATAGTAGATCTCTGTATTATAAATACACTATATATTTTTTGCCTTAACCTTCTTTGCTGGTTAATGAAATCATATCCTTCACTACAATTGTAAATATTTATGAATATTTCTCACAAAAACTTTTCAAAAATGCACAAATTTTAAAACTTGGATAATTTTTTGAATAGACAGTATAGAAATGCTGGCTAGTTCTCAACACGCAATAGAGATTTCATAATGTACCTATAAATATTATAATGCCTACATGTATATAATCTCTGACAATACAAAACAATTAGATAAATTCCCTATTATTAAAAAGATTTATTCAGAGCCTTCCTAGCTAATTAGTAGATATATAACCACTTAAAAAGATTAAAACCTACAGATGCTGATTTACAATGTTTTTCAACACAGTCTGTATATTGAACTATATATTTTCCAATTAATAATTTTGGGGGTTGCTTTGAGCAACCAGGAATCATAAGGCATTTTCCTCCACTACAATTCCCCCTCCTTTGCCATGACTGAGAAATTCTGATTTTCACTTTCTACCAAGAACACTTCTGTCTTTATTTAATTGGTATGTTATCATACAAATATTGTTGAGTGTTTATGCCAGGCACTGTATGCTGATTCCCAAGAAAACACATGATAAATAAAGAATTGGAAACCATATGTATCTATTTCAGAATTGACGTTATACC
The DNA here is from genome assembly GCA_023783475.1 of Daubentonia madagascariensis. Classification (NCBI taxonomy): domain Eukaryota; kingdom Metazoa; phylum Chordata; class Mammalia; order Primates; family Daubentoniidae; genus Daubentonia; species Daubentonia madagascariensis. Next base: position 1,863,284 of record JAKFHU010002088.1, read on the forward strand.
TTAAAATAGTGAACTCTATTCTGCACTCATACCAATTAACAAAAGTTCTTATGAAGAAAGGCCTATAATAAAAGTATATTAAGACAATATGGTATTTGATATTTGCCTTAATGAGATAGATAAGTTAATTAGGGCATGATACTAGCATATATATAATAATCACAGAGCAATGACATGAAACTATGTGGTTCCAACTATTACATGCAATGAACATATAGGTAGATAATATCCACTTTAATTCCTGTCCTTAGACTATCTTATTCTTTATAGTAAGTTTCTCACTTTTATGAAAAATAACATAAGTATAACAAAATAAGAGCAAACAGAATTTTTTACTTCCTGGGTAGAATTCATATCTTTACCTACTTCTTCTTCCTCACTATATATTTGCTCCTTATATTCTAGCTTCCACAGCCACCTCTTCAACATCAAATGTGGTGGACTGATTCAATTCTCTTCCTCTCTTCTCTCCCTAAACCATGCGATACCAGGATGAAAGTGTCTTGCTATCTTATTATTATTTCTAAAATTCTCTCTTCTTTTGGCTCCCATGATGGTGGGATATATTGAAGGAAAAAGTGCTGTCCTTGGACTCAGAAAGTCCTGAACTCAAATCCTGGCTCCAACATGTACTACCTGTGAAACCTTGGAGCACTGACTTAAACAGTCTGAGCCATCATTTCTTCTGTATAATATGGGATAGGGATACACACCTTGTAGGAATGCTTACATTGAGACTTATATGAGATAACATGTGCAAAAGTCTCAGAGCTTTTGCTTTTAACTTCCATTAAACCTTCATGGATTCATGTTTCTGCATTTCAAATGTCTATTATTGCATCCTGTCTATGTATAACTATAGATTATAAAATTGTTGACAGCAGGTTAAAGACAAATAATAATTCATCAGTGAATGACATTGGAACTAGTATAATGCCTTGCACATAGTACGTACCCAGTAAATATTAATGACTGAATAGATGAACAAATGCCACTTGATCTAATAACAGTTCCCAATAAGGAGAAATGCCATCAAGTAAATATATAACCCATCATGCTGAGATCAGAGATATTGACATATTCATAATCTGTTAATTGTTGACTATTGATAGATATGCACACATTCTGAGTATATGTTAAATATACTTTAAATCAGCTTAAAATTTTTGGAACTATCAAACATATAAGAATTAATATACAGAAACATATAAAATGCATTTCATGAATAATCTGAATATCACTATGAAAACCTTTTAAGCAAAACAATCATCTTGCTCATGTATGCATCATAAGCACTCCCTCACACTTTTAAAAATGCACAATTATTTGTCAAAAATATGAAAATACTATTTAAATAATAAGTTAAATGAGGGCTCTCAGAACAGTAAATATTTGATGTAAAATTTTATGTTGTATGTAATTCAATAAATCATTAGTTTAAAAAAAGGAATGGAGTCCTATCAAATCTATGACATCACCTAAAATATCCTATCACATGGAACATAAAAGAAAATGAAAATAAACTATATTTTTGGCATTAGTTCACTGAGGCATGGAATTTCCCAAGCTGTAATACTCCTCATTTACAGAAGAAAAAATTGTTTATGTATGCAACAATTTTTAGTATTTTTGAAGAGGTTTACTATGTAAGTAGCTTAGAGTATGAAGATAAAAACCATAGAATGGCAATATGTAACAACTAGTAAAATTGTTTTCCTCTAAAGTTAGTTAGTTCACACATAGTATATTATATATTTAGCTAGCTGCATGGCTGCCCAGTAAAACAAGAAGGGAGTATTTTTTTTTTACTAGGGCAAAACTGAGACTTAGAAAGATAGTGTGAGTTGTAATGATATGAGAGGATATGACCACTTTCTGCAAGTCAAATCAGTGGGTTCCATAAAGTGCACAACCACCTCCATTCCCATTTCTAAATCCAAAATAATAAATGGTATCACAAGCATATATCATAGTGAAGTATCATAAAAATTATAAAATGAGATTATGTTACATAGTTACATTTTTCCCTAAATTACTTCTGTATTTAATATTTTAAGACTGAAGTTGTTAACTTTTTTTTTACCAGAAAGTATAAATTATCATCAGAAAGTAAAGTCCTGACCCTTCTCTTTCTTATATGTAACAACTCTTAGGTGACAGTTTTCCTCCAGAAACCTCAATCAAATATAAGCACAAAACGTTCTTGTCTGATTTTGCCATGCCTCGTGAGCAAGTTAAATAAAAAGTCAATAGACGCTAGCATGTGTAGGAGAGGACATTCAAAGGGAGTTTCCAGCTAAGGTGACACCTGCATTATTACATCGGCCAGAAGTTTGTGGCTGCAGGGAAATGGCCAACTTTACTGAGCTCAATTTAGCACTTGAATGCCCAAGTGGAACTCACCAGGCTTGTCCTAGATTGTTTTCCTAAGCAATAGGCACACCTATGATTTTTCAGCACTCACCAATGGACATAGTTTATCACATTGAACATAGTGATGTTCAGATGGAAATTGGGCCCTTCAAAAGTGCATTTTACTCTTTTTTTACTACAATGACTATAGCAGTAAGTGTCAGGGAAAGGGGAAGAGAATATTAACATTATCAGAATTAGAATAGCATAAACACCCCACATGAAGCCTATACAATATAGGAAAAAAGAAATTTCTGGATAATTGGTACATAAACCCACAGTAAATTAAGTTTATGTCAACAATTAATAGGGAACTCTAAATCTTATAACATATAAATTGTATCACAATAGTTATATACGCTACTTTTGAACATCTGAAATGGATGAAAACAGATTCTTTTTAAGCAGTCATCTACGACGTTGCTAACATAAATAGCAGCATTGTACATAAAAACCAGAGAGAAAAATGGACCATTCCAGGAAAATTGCCCAAAATGAATGGAATGCAAAAGAACAAGCAATCATCATAAATGGTGGAAAACCTTCCACTTGGTAATTTAACATGGTATAGCACATGCAGCGGCTGGCGGTCTTCTTAAAGCTAATTACTTGAAGGAAGGCTTCAGAACTTAATTCAGCTTAGTTTTACCCAGTGAAAGAGTAAAATTATACAATTTAGGAAGGTATAATAAAATCCTGGAGTTGGATATGTCAGTCAGAAATAGCTAAAGAACCCCAAAACTAAAACAAGGAAATAAAAAAATTAAAAAGAGTTACAGGCAGAGGATAAGCAGATGCTCAAAACTGGTAATTAGTACTCTCACATTTTTTTCTTGCCTGCTCATTATTCCTTTCTTTTTTAAGTATCATGATTGTCTTTCAATCCAAAATTGCTAATCTAAATTGATATTGTAAAAAGTGATTAAGGTGTAAAGTCCTGAAATACTTCCTGCTCACAAACAAGCCCTATTATTGTTGAATTCCTTCCTTACTTATAGCAATAGGGGTCCAACTGAGGGATCCTTGTATCTGTGCTTGTCTATTAATAACTAATATAGTTGAAACCTTTGTCATATGTGCTGGTTCTACAGTGATAGGACTGTCACTCTTTTATTGGCTACTGTTATCAGAATGAAGGTATCTGTTATACGTAGTCTTATTTTCTTCAGATATTACCTGATTTACCTTTCCACACCCCTAAACAAATATATTTGTGTGTGTGAATATATACATATGTTTATGTGTTTATATTTGTATGTATACACATACACACATATACACAAACATATATATGTACACACTTGTATACCTACATATCAAATATAAGGAGTTAAATACCAAATATCCTGGGCTCTGGAGTCCTGCTTATGTTTGGCCTCAATTCTGCCAATTATTAGTATGTGACATGGAGGAAGCTGCTAAATCTCTAAGCACCTCAGTTTGCTATCAATACAATTGGGATAATTACTGACTTCTTAATGTTGTGATAAAGATTAAATGAAATAATATGCTTACAACAGTGCCTGATCTGTAGTCCAAAAGTTTGGTGATTCTTATCTTAAACTTGGAAGGCATTCAGAATTATTGAATTGAATCAAAATTCAAGTTTCTGTATTCACAGATAAGAGTTCTAAATCCATTCTTTTTTTACTTTAGGGAATCAGCTAAAATCAGGAGAACCTAGTTGGTGAACACATTTGACATGTTTATTTGGCTTAGGGTACTTGCACTTCCTCTCTCCAGGCCAGATACTTTTGCATGACCAAAACTGAATTTATGTACGAATGGAGAAAAGATCTATAGGTAAGACTTTTGTGATTTTTAATAGATCAGAGTAAGTATATTTTTCTTTTAGTGAGTATTTAGGGAAATGCTATACATGAGGAACGTAACATGTGAAACAGTCAGCATTGGCAAAATAAATGAGTACATGAAAAATACACAGACTAAAGTCTGGATAGCTCATCAGTGAAGCCCAGTGGATGATAGAGCATATGCACATGTCATGGTTCCACTAAAAATTTAGACAGAGTTAACTTTTCTCAAATTCCTTGCAGGGCGATCTGATAATGTGAAGTCAATAGATCTTTGGGACCATTAAACATCTAAATTCCAAATCAAATGCATAACAAGCATGAGAATCCTACATGATACAACTCACATCACATTGAGTAAAAAGAAACTTCTCAAACCCTAAAGAAATCCACTATAAAAATATTGTCACCCTAGATCAATGAATGCCATTACACCAGCTTATAAATTTGGGGAATTGCCTGGAATGCTCGACTTCCTTTGAATGTCCTTGGGCTGCTATAAACAGTTTAAGAGAAAGAGGAGAAAGTCAGTGAACTCAAATAGGAAAAAGAATTTTTTTTGCTGAAGCTGTCTAAATAATGGTTATCACCTATGTTGGTAAGAATGGCTATTACTTTGGAAGTCTTGCAGGGGTTGCCATTGCTGTGTTCATGTACTGAAGAATGAAAATTGAGTTCTATTGGGGGCAAGCACTCAGAGCCAACATGCTGAGTCAATTATTCAAACACCTGTTCACCTTGTCTCATCATTCTGAAGAAGGCTGGGCTTTCATACATCATCCTGAGCATGACACATGTTTATCTCCACCCTTCAAGGGAGGGGATTTCTTACCACAATTTCCACTTTCTCATAGGCATGGAAAACTCATCAGTTATTTCCATAATGCCTACCTTATTACAACCATTGTTTTGCTTCCTCCATCCCAATCTGTGGATAGTCACATATATACTAAATATGTGGGTATATTCCATTTGGGAGTAAAATTTTGAACTTCAATTTAGATGACAATATGTAAACACAAGTCACAGACTGGCTATCAATTTGAGTGATATTCTCAACCTCTGCTAGTGAATGTGTTTATTGTATTTTAGAAGAACTTTAGCTTGATTAACAACTGTAGAGTGGGAATTTTTGTTCATTAGCATAATGGAGTGCTACTGATCTTTTAATAAGAATAGCATTTGTATCAGTAGCTACCATTGCTTCCTTTTAAAAAACAGGTCTGGTATTAAAATAAGTGATGATGCATCATAAAGAAAATTGAGAAATGATACATTATAAAATATATAATCAAAATACAAATTGTGACTCTGAAGATGAGTCTTTACACGCCTGTATCTAAAATCATAAAGTACTCTTTATTATAACAAGTAGTATTTTGATTTTCAGTAGAAAAAAGAGAAAATCTTCTTGGGCACTCACCATGTGCTAGATGTCCTTTATACTTATGTCATTTAAGCTTCACAACAAAACTAAGAAGCAGGCATTAAGAGGAAGAACACGAAGCTAGACAAGCGAGGGAAGTAACGTACCCCCAATTCCACCGTACATACACCAATCTGTCTGGCTCCCAATGCACAAGGAAGGAACCAGTTGAAACTTACCCCACATCTAGCACTCTGTACTTTATCCTCTCTTTAAAGTTTCTTTTCTTCTCTCAAGTGAGATACCATTGCCTATTTTCCCAGGGATCTATATGACAAGTGCACAGGGAGTGGGCATATTGGCACCAGAGATGTGTTGAGCCAGAAGAATTTTGGGGTCCTCTCAACTTACACCAAATAAATAGCTACCTCCTGGGCCTACATCTGAAGCCAGCCTTTTTAATACAGGAGTAGTCAATTGAGATTTTGAAACAAAGTGAACCACAAATATATGCAAATGAAAAACAACTGATCTCAACCCTTCTCCAAACTGGCAATACATAAGTCAGCTATATAATGCCAACCGTTAATAGGGAGCTGCTATTACTGTTGGAGCAGTACATATCTTGGTGACTAAGCCTGCATAGATACTTAAAGGCTGAGAAAAAGCAGAGGACTTCATGATCCAGACTAATGGTGAGGATCATCAAAATAGGACAAGGAAACTCAAGGACTACACACTTTTATTCCATCAGCTTGATACCCTTTCAACTTCAGACCCCTATGTGTCACAGAATGATTGTGACAGGAAGCTTCAGTGGTCATCTATTCTTGTGATTTATCTAACATCCCTAAATAACAATAATTACTGAATTGTTATGTGTACATCAATGACACTCCAAAAAGAAATGAAATACACTGTAAAGTAACACTCAGGGTTTAGGTTTACTATTGCCAGAGATCATCTGTTGAGTTCTATTCCAGGTTTACTTTAGCTTTTGCTATATAATAGGCACTTTAACATCCCTGGATCAAAACAAACTTATACATAAGATCGATAACTATAATTTTAGAAAACCTTTTAAATTATTAAAAAGCTTTGTTTTATTATGAACAATAGAAAGTATTTTACAAATATATTTGTGCCAGAAAATGGAGACAAAAAACATCAAATTATCAACATATAAATGCAAAAGAATGTAGAAGTTAGAAAGATATTATAAGTGATCTGCAAGAGTGCTTTGCTTAATCCATCAAGGACCTTTTTCACTATCAATATACCCTTATTTGTGCTTAGTTGGAATCTCAACCTGCTTCTGGTTGTAACACAGACTACTCAATTAAAACATTGAATTTGTCCAAAAATCATAACAGATATCAAATGGAAATTTAAATCACAACAACATCTGCTATTTTCCACCCCAGGTCTTTTCTACTGCTATGTTTGGCATACTGCAAGTTTCTAGCACCCTCATGTGGTTTAATTGGAGTGGTTTCATAAGCATTTGAAATCAGTTGCCTGAAACTGAAAACAGTAGAACAGACTATAATTCAACATGGAAGTTCTGCTGGCATCATAGCAAGAAAGGAAAATTTAAGTCAGCAAAATTCTAAGATGAATGTATAGGCTCAATTCTTAACTTATTTGCTATCTACTGTTCATTTTATGTGATCACTAGAAAGGATGATTTACAAGCAATTATAGCTAGTTTCATCTTTGTCAAATAGAAATCCCCAATTTTCAAAACCAAGCATTTGACATGGGCAATTATTAAATAGATGAAAAAGAACCTAATTTAATTCAAAAAGAAAAGCAAGTTTTTTATTGCCCAGCTTATACATATATTGATTATACAAATACAGCCACCCAATTATATGTTGCATTTGCTAAATAGTTTAGTAATCCAGGCTTTGAGATCTTCCACTGTCTTTATCAACATTTTATGTGATTAAAGTTTCTACATTTTCTCAAATCATTTGAGAACAATTTACACAAAATTTGTTTCCCTCTCTAAACACATCCCTAGGCATGTAGATGAGACTTCTTTCTAACAGTATTACATTTCAGAGCTCTCCTGGAAGGGAGAAGCTAAAGAGGACTATATTGTCTTCCTTAATTTGGTAATAAATGTTCCCCTTATCAAAGATACATGTTTAAAACCTATCCATGATTTCATAAGCCTAAGGTGCCCCAGCAAACTGTCTTCCCATGAAAAATTTAAAAGGTATATTTTTGAAGCACTGGCATTATCAGAATATTCTCAACATGAAATGAAATTTAAAAATAATTGGCCGTGAAGGAGATAAAAATGTAAATTAGCAAGAGGTAAAGAGTCTATTAACAGAAACTTGAATATGGCTTATTTGTATGCTAAACTGGAAGTCCCAATGTCAAAAATATCAGTAGAATGCAAGAGGAATGCATTTTCTCATCAATATACAGCAATGTATAGGTTGATATTAAAAGGGAAAAATAGGCTTCAGAACTTAGAAGAAAATTTATAGAAAACAGGAATATTATTCATGTAATTATTGATTAGTAAAATGTAAATCTACATAATATTTGGTAATTAAATAACACATGCATTCATAAATGTATACCAATTTTGTAATTCAAAAGACCTAATAAAATCATCACTATATTTGATGGCAAGTGTGGGGGTAGATGATAATTTAAAAAATTAATAGATACCTTTCAAAAGGTAAACATGTAAAAAACTATCATTTGTCTTCTGGCTATGGCTATTGTTTTCCAACATTGTCAACTATTTACCTCATTGAAGTAGAATTGTAGCCAAATGCTTAAGGATAAGAAGATGACTATTCAAAAATCGCACAGAAAATATCTGGAGTGAATCAGAGCAAGACTGCCTTACCTGTTGAGCTCTTTCAGTGTCTTTTCCATGTTTAAAATGTCACGCATCTTATACAAAAACCACTTGTCAATGTATGTGAGCTTCTCAATCTCATCAAGGGACATGTTGTCTTCCAAAGCCTGCCAAAAGGAAAAGAGTCTTTCTTTGGGAAACATTTTATAAATGTCATATTTGGTTGAAAACATATAGTAGTCATGCCTCGCTAGATTATTCAGGAACCTGTGTCTATAGACTGAAATACGAAACATGAAACTGACATTATTGACATTCCTCCCAATAAACCTAAAGATGGGGCCAATGATATCCACATGTGGAACAGAAGAGGTACGTGCCTTAGGTTATCAGAGTGGTGTGTGCTCAGAAAAATACCCCTAACAGGTTCTGTCTCCCTCCTTTTATTTGACTGTGTTACCAGTTATATCTTATATTTGATACATCTCTTTGGAATTAAAGAGAATCTTGAAACTACAGTTAAGACGGATTGGTAAGAAAATCTAGAATCAACATAGTGATCATTTAGCTTGTATTTTTTATAGTTATCCTTTAGTAAATAGCACATTTTTATCACCCCACTCCATATTCACACAAACATACAATAGTCAGTGAGAATTTATGGGTCAAATCTGGCTTGGTATTCTTTCTCTAGAATATTTCCTCACAGAGGACTTTCAACAGGAAATTATTTTGAATCAGTTACTATGACTTTCGTACTAAGGCAGGCATTCTAAAAAAATCATAATATATGCCAAAGCAATGTACTAATAACTTCTGTTCTGATAGGCAGCTCAGCCTTTTTCCCAAGCTTACTTTAGCAATTTCTCGAAAATAAAATTACAACTATGGGTCATTAAGCTGAGTAGACAATGCAACTGAAAGAAGAGATAAACTCTCAAAACCAAAGTCTTCATACTCAAAAGATGTCGATTCTTCTTTTATATATGCATACAGATATACATGTGTATGTATTTACATATACCCAGCAAAAAATAATAATCAGATAATATTCCAAAACAACATATAATATTTTAGAATGACACACTATATTTTTAAACCCCCTTAAGAAATATATGTAACTACTAACTCTGCTGTTATATTTCAACCCAGGGAGCTTAGTTTTCTTAAAGCGTTTTCTTTTTTCTAGTATCAGAGAGACCATGATTATAAGTGTGAAGATGTATCATGGCTCATAATTTTGTTGACTAGAATAAGATGACATTTAACAGAAATACTCAAAGCCATGTTCATTTCCTAAGTCTATTTACGTTTCTTTTGTTTAATTCTCCCTGTAATTACAGTCAGGTTCCCAAGGACTTAATATTCTATCTTATTTTCTAAGTGATTAAAGGCACAATTAGCTGTCGGCCATCAACACCGTGAGGTGGATAGAACCTTAAACTACTGATACTTTGGAAGATCAAAAGAGGTTTTCACACAATCACACACAGTGAAGGAGGGCCTGGAATTCTGTAGTCATTTCACGGTGAGGAAGGATGACTATGGTCACATCCACAGTATCTAACAGAAAGTATGATCCTGCCAGTCTTAAGACTTCATCACCAAGCACCGCAGCTGTAATGAAGTCTGTAATGACCCCAGACAAGTTTGAGGTTACTTGAACGCTCCCAAAATAAAAAATAATGTCCTGCATTCTCCCCAAATCAAAAGAGGTGATGATCCAGTCATTCTGAAATAAGACTACTGCAAAAATCAGACCTTAGAGCAAGTTGCCCTTTCCTAAGAATCATGAAAGCAAGCAAAGATTTACACACTCCCTTCATTCCTATCCCCTCCAGCCCTCCATGGTCCTTACACTCTTTGTCAAAATCACCAAGTTTCTGGCTGCTGTGGATATGAACAGTAATGATGACCTCTAACAAACAGAAATCAGTGCCTTTCCCAGCACTCCGGCAGACAATAATTTACAACTCAGACCCTGTGCTTCTTGCTGGTACACAGGGTACTCTGTGTAAGAAAGAACCTGCACACATTTTTCCTGAATTCTCATCCTTTATAAGTCTGTTAGAAAAGAATGAGAGATTTGCTTGAGTTTACAGCCTAGCTGGGAACTTGGAAATGCTTCCCTTTCTTATCTGCCTCAAAGGGGCAGAAACATGATTGCTAGACTTAAGGGGAAAATCCGTCTACTGTCCTTTGCCTGAGAAAAAAATTTTTTATATATATGTATACACATATTTGTATGTATACATATGCACACACACACACACATGAATGTCACAGATTGCTTTTTAGATAAAAGATTGAAATAGGAACAGGAGTAAAGAAGGTGAAATGGCTCTCTAAAACAACCTGCTATCCTTCTATCACTGCTATCCTCCCCCACCACCATGCAAAAATGTTAATTACCTTGAAACTCAACATTGAAAAATGTCCATCAAGAGATAATAATATCTGGCAGAATTTCAATGGGACTTGCATATTTTGCGTTTAGAAACCACAAGATTCAATAAAGGAAATACCCTTCCTCTCCTTTCTCTCCCTTCAGGACTCTCAATATATGGACATAAAAGTTGCAGTGAATTCAAAACCACTAACAACGTTTTTCTGTTGCGACACAGATAAATTATAAAGATGGATTCTCTGTTTAAAAAGAAAATTCTTATTTTCATCCTCATCTCATCCTGCATACACACTCACACACAGACATCAAATGGTCAGTGGGGCTTTGTAGGCCCAGTGTGGTTTGATACTGTTGGAGGATTAATGCCTGCGCTTCCTTAAATGTCAAAAAGCCATTCAGGGATTTCTGACCAGACAGATTCCAGCTGCCCAAGTCACCTTTTATAAAATCAGATGAGCTGAAACTTCAAAACTCTAAGTACAGTAAATATGAAAGGAGATTAATATGGCATTTAATTTGCATTAAAAGGAACTAGTGGATAGAAGTGAGAAATGTAGGGCCTTTTTTTCTAAAAGTAAGACCAATAAAATAATTATATGGAAAAGTCTATAATCATGGAAGTTATTTATAGTCTGTTGCTATTGTTTAAACACAAAAAAGAAGCAAATAAATTGAAATTATCCTAGAGTCTTCCGTAGCACATATTAAGTGACGCTATCATATGCATCTTCCTTCCTAAAATAAAATTTTACACATTTTCAAGGAACAAATAATGAAGGCAATAGGAAAGGATAAGTCAATATTGTCAAATCTACTTAAGAGTATTGATACCATATATACTAAAAGAAAGGGACATAAAAGTTGCAGTGAGTTCTCATTATCTAATTACCCTTTAAAACTGCAATGCGCCCTCATGTCCAGGCTTTAAGTCAAATAAAAAAGGATAACTTATCATTAAGTATAGAATAATCTGATGAAATTCATAGAAGTCTCCAGTTAAATATTATAGAAGAGAATTTAAATTTTTCCAAAAGTCACTGAATTCAAGACCACTTTGTGATTTAGTTTTAGGCTGACCACATTTAAAACAAAAAAAATAGTAGTTCTGGGCCCCTTGTGACATATTACCTTGGCGATGGCATAGATGCGGGTGCTGGATGGGTCAGCCAGCTCTCTTCTGAGGTCTAGGTTAGATGGCCATTCTTTGTTCATTGGGAGACGGGGAGTGAAACCATCTATAGATGGGTGGCACATCCGTAAAGCCTTCTGGAAACTCTCCTCAAAGGTGCGACCAATAGCCATGACCTGGAATGCACGTTTAAGATCTCATATTGAAAGAAACAGCTTATATATTTTTATTGTAACAGAACTGTATGTAGAATGTTTTTCAAAAAAGACTTAAGAACAAAAAATATAGCAGAACACTACTCAAATTTGAGGTGTTTTTTTCTTCCTCTCTCCCTTTCTCCATGGTTTTGGTGTAATGAGTCTTTAACATTAGGTCAGTCTTTTACCACTTAGAGAATTCAGCTGTATTTGCTGAGATTGATGAGGAAATCACTCGCACTTGCTCTGGGCCATGGTATTAAAATAAGGAATGTGTGGTTTGAGCACATAGACCCTTCCTTTAGAACAGAAAGCAAATAGAAACCAAACATATATTAACACAAGAACAGAATTATTTCTAAATGAGTATCAGTCAGTATCCAAGACAGGCTGGCTTTTTTTAATAGCTAAGCATTAATATTAATAGAACCTTGAGAAACACAACAAATACTGATAGATTAGGATTTCAGATGTAGGCAGAGACTAAATTCCCCATGACAAATTCAATGTGTCTTCCTGCAGTCTCTATAGCTGATCGTACACTAATCAATTAGAAAAATCATGTGTTGATTTAGTTTGGACAAGTTACAAGTCAGAACTAAACTTAAATTGACCTTGCAGCCTACCCAGTTATTTTCACTGGATAAACATTGTCTTTGAATCTTTCCATGGAATAATAGATTGCTATGCATTTTGGGTCTCCAATTTAGAATAATAACAGTCATAATGCTGCCTTCAGTAAACTTTCATGATTCCTCAAATAGACTCAAATTCCCATTAATGTCAGTTTAGGAAATCTTCCTGTCAATTGTGTGACAAGATACATATTCAAAAATCACTAAAGCCAAACAGATAACCTTTTCATACTGTTCCAAATTTAATTAGAAATCAGGGAAGATTCACAAAAGCAGGGATAAACAAAATGTTAGTCCAATTCAGATATGCAATTTGCAAGTCATAGTGGCATCTTGAAGAGTAAGATAGCATATTTATAGATTATGATATTGTATGATACTATAAAATTAAGAAAGTATTTTGGGGATATTTAATAAAATTTAAAGTATTATATATTAAATATTTTGCCATAAAATAACTGGTTCTATAAGTAACTCTCCATATATTTTTATTATACTTAAGCACACTCTACATAAAAGTAGATGGGATCCATTCAATAAAAGAAAATATATATATCATAATAAGGAATGCTTAAGTGTTTGCTCAAAATCTGTACTTTTGAATAATATACATTATTAAAATTTACTTTCATTATGTGAAAATGTTACTAGTTTCCTGTGGAATGACTATCATGGCCTTACTTGACCCTATTCTACTATATTCTCATTGCATCTCTACATAAATACTAAATTTTAACATTTACCTCAGATTAGTTCATATTATAATTGTTCAGTTTATATATCCTGAACTCACCAACTGCAGACAATGTGTCACAATTATCTACAACTTATTCCTGTTATATCCTCCCAGTGTCTTGCACGTAGCAAGAACTCAGGGAATGTTTGCCGACTTAAGTTGAACTGAATATGTAAGGTGTTAAATATTCACTGACAACGAAAATCCCTCAGATAATAAGCCCCAAATGAAAATATTACAAATTTTCTCAAGTTCTTTGGCCTAAAAATTTTACATTATGAAAAAGGACATTTCCCATGAAATGTAAACTAAATAACAGTAGTTTACTTGGTGGAAACCCTACCAACACAGATTTTTGCGGCGTTTGAGTACTAATTCTTTTGTGCACTGAAAAGCATGATAGAAAAAAAAAAAGATGTAAAACAACTATGAAGGAGGAAAAACTACTACTTGGTATTTTACAACTAGTAAGTTATTTTAATTTAAAAGGTCAAAGGTTCATTATTTGTCATTACTCTAAAATCTTTCATTAATATCTTTAAAATTAAGAAACCAAAATAGTAATAACTCTGCCTTTTGTGTGTGAATACGATGAACTAGTAAAATGGCTTTTTTTTTCTTTCTCTCTGCATTGATGATGGATTTAAGCTGTATTTTCTGTGATTAGTGACATGCATTTCTGAAATGGCTAGTCTGAGTTTAGGCTATAACATGTGTCATGGGACAAATGAAGGACAATAGGGAACAATATGTCATAAACAGCCTTTCGTTCTGTATTCTAACCAGCTTAGATACATAGACATAGACTAAAAGCTCCCACATTGGCCACAAAAGAGATGGAAGTCAGATAGAGCTAAACTAAGACAGATAGATAGATAGAAAGATGATGGATGATAAAAATCGAGGTTCATGCATACTTCTGCTACTCAAAACCTCTACCCCTGCACAATATTTATGGATAGTAATTTAAGAACAATAATAATGATGAACTACATTCACTGGGGAGGGGTACTATGACTTAAAAGACTTAAAATACATTACTAAGCACTTTATAAGTATTAATCCTGAACCTTATAAGAACCCTGCAAGGTAGATATTATGATCTCTATTTTGTAGATGTGGATCCTGGGGCTCAGGGTCTTGCCTGAGCATTTCTAGCTCGTAAGTGGCAATGCCAGCAGTAACACCCAAATCCATTTGATTCCTAGGCTCATGCTCTCTCCACGATGCCAAGCCTCCTGGGTGCAGAAAGAGAGAGGGCTGTGGTGGAGGGAGGCAGGGGAGTGAATCTCAGAGGCAGAGATCTGAACTGCTTTCTTTCTTCCCACACAGAAGAACACTGAATCTTTGAAGGAGGAATAATCAAAAGCTAACTTTAATTTCAAACAGTATACCATAGAACATTAAGAAAAATCTTCTAAGGATGCTAAAAGCTTAGAGCTTTTTAGTATAATGAAAGAGGGTTTAATATTCCACTGTGGTCATCTCAGTTTAGAATTTTAGAGCTGGAAGGGCCTTGAGAGATTATCTAGTCCAGGCTTTTATAGATGAGGAAAGTGAGGTCCAAGGAGGTCAAAGCCACAATTTTCATGAGTGGACTAAAGACGAATTCTTAAGCTCAGTTCAGAGGTCTTTTTGGTACACCATATCATCTTTTATATCATTTTACTTTCTTGATTTGGTTATAAAACATATTATAACTCAGTGATATTTATATGAATATGTGTTTTCATAAATGTGTATCTATTATATACCCACATATATGACCTCACCTCTCAAATAGAAAGGTCTTTAAATCCAGCAAAGTGGCCATGTATTATATCATATTAACAAATGTAATATTCTAGCAGTCAAATAGAGAGATGTTCAAACACTAGAGAAGAAATGTAATTCCTATATATTCTCCAATCGATAACCCAGTAGCCCAGGCAACCTTAACACTTTCAATGGTGTTAAAAATTTTAAAAAATAACCGAGAACAAGAACAAAATAGAGGAATAAACCAAGGACTCACCTCTCCTACACTTTTCATAGAGCTACCAATTCGACTAGATGTTCCATGAAAACGGTCAAGGTCCCAGCGGGGAATCTTGGTAACCATGTAATCCAGACTAGGTTCAAAGCAGGCTGATGTTTTCCCTGATACGACGTTCTTGATTTCTGGAAGTGGGATTCCTAACGCAATCTTTGCAGCAATGAATGCCAATGGGTAGCTGTAAAGAAGAAGATAAATTTATGTTTGTTTTTTTCTTTGAGCAATAAGTATTGAAAGCAACCCAAAATATAAATTTGTCTTTCTTAAAAATTCTTGTATTATTCTACTTCAGAGTATAAGGCACAACTGATTCTCTGTTCTTATGAATATTTAATAGCCACTTATAAAATAATGTGAGTCATGATACATAGTTCCCAGGAGAATTCACTCTCCATGCATTGTATGCATTGCTACAACTTCCATTTTCACCTCTTCAGCCCCAAATCAATAGCTTCCTTGATGAATAAGGCTTAACCTCCACTTGTATTTAACCTTCACTAAGATGAGAATCTGCAAATATTCTTTTGAGAAAATATATGCGTAAGTGTACCTAGGAAGACAGTGGAGTTAGCTGGCATTAGGGGATATGTAATGGTCAGAAAATATAAGCTTTGCAAGCTTGGGTCTTTGCTCTCTCTCCAAATTATCTTTGAACTTTGGGCTCCTTACAAAACTAACACTCTGGGAAATTGATTATCTTCATTCAGAATGTCAGTTTTGGTAATCTGATTTGAGAAAATAATTCTTAGATCTATAGAATTTAATATGAGTTCTTCAGTACAACTCCCCATCTAACAGATGAGGAAACTGATAGAGATGGTAAAGGATGTGCCCAAAATCACACAGTCAATGGAAGAACCAAAGGAGGACTCAGGTCTTGTGACCCCTACACAGGGCAACACACCTTCTGCCACTCCATGCAGTGCTGTGTAACTACATTTAAAAATCTATAGAAGTAAATATTTTGTTCACTTAAATACCATGTAATTTAACTACAAGATGCTAAATATATTAACAGAAACAAAAGGTTTTAATTAATTTTCACTCCAATTACGCTTGCCAGTAGTTGTTAAATGAACAGCAAATTTATTTATTTGGTTGCAACATTTACCTGTGGAAAAATTCTACATTGTTTAATCTTGTGGAATTTTGCTAAAATAAAAGTAATGTGTACTGATGCTTGGGCTGAGTGAACTATATTTTTTGCCAGCTATTTGCTATGGAGCTATACACCTGAAAAAGCCAGTTGAGGACTAAAATTAAGGATTAATTTGCACTATTAACAACATCTGCAAAGTGCAATTAAGAAGCAGATTTTTCACAGCCTGCTTTGACCACCCAGATTTTGATTAGTTTATGATTAGCCAGCAAACAAAGCCAGCTAGCAATACCATTTGCCTCAATCTGGCAACAAGCTCATTAATAACCACGTCCTTAGGGTCCCATAAATGATTCGGAGCTAGCATACACAAATGGTGAATATAGTTTATAAATGCAGCACAGTTTTCCACTCGCTACCAATTTTCCATTTCTATCTGTGAAGAATCTGCAAACCCATGGTCAATCATTCTGGTCTTACCCAGTGGCCTTTGAAGCCAGGGCAGAGCTTCGGGACAGTCTGGCATTCACTTCAATGATGCAGTATTCCATTGAGGTAGGATGAAGGGCAAACTGGATGTTGCATTCACCCACAATGCCCAAGTGGCGGACGACATTGATTGAAGAACGCCTCAACATCTGAAACTCTGCGTTGGAAAGTGTCTGGGCAGGGGCCACAACAACTGAATCACCTGTGTGTCCAAGCAGCACTCATTATTTGATGATGGCATATTTAAATAATCAACTTCAATGACTTAACAATCTACTTGCATGATACAAGACACAGAACAGCCTGAGGGTTTGTTGGGAAAATAATTATCTCTAAGGTAATATCTATATATGAGACATTAAGCATTCCCCCGATTCCTGTTTTGTCCATATTACTCTGATATATTGCTTATAGAAACCCCTCTAACCTTTCCCAAGCTCATCTAGCTATCAAGGCTATAATCATCTACTTACTGGATTGTCATTAACTTCTTTATCTTCCCTTCTCTTCATCTCAAATTGTTTTGCAAGTCCTTCCTTCCATAGAATATTGTCTCCTCTTAACCCAGACTGTCTCGTTCTTCTGCTTTCTGTATCTCACACCTTCTCATTCTCGCTCCTGGCCAATCATAGCCCCGTATGTCTTCAATTTCATAGTCTTCAGTCTCCATCCCTTCTGTCCTCAAACATGCTCAGATCTCTCCTGCCTCACGAAGCCCCTCTCCCAACATTGCCCATCACACAAATCTCCTCATTCTTTACACGACTGAGCTTCTTGCAAGTTTGCCAATTCTGCTCATTACCATATAATTCCTTTCAATAGGGCTCACAGAATTAACCTTGCAATGAAATTGTCCTCTTGGACATCTAAAAAGCCAAATTAAATTATCATTCTTGATCTTGCATAGCATTTGATACCGCTAAAAACAAAGCTTTCATAAAATATGTTCTTGCGTCGGCTTACTTGGTACTGTTCTATCCTGGTTTTCTTCCTCTTTATTTCTCCCTTGTCTTCAGCTCTAATCCTTTCTCTTTCTCCTGCTCTATAAATCTAAATGTTTCCCAGGGTTCAAAGTTTGCCCCTATTTTCTCCTCTTTCTATACCTATGCCCTTGAATACTTTTTCTATGCCTACAGCTTAAATTATTTCCTTTACGCCGATGACTTCCAGTGACATCGTATCAACTTTATTTCTACTCTCTTTTCCTGAATTCCATTTCCACATTCCCAACTCCCTTCTTGAGAATTCCGCCCACACCTCAAACTTAGCATTTTTAAAACCTGAGTCATCATCTTTCCACTCTCATCTAACTCGTTTATCTTTCTGAGAAACCTATTTCTATTACCTGTACCTATTTTCTCATTCACTTGGTGACTAACACCTCAATCTGCTTTAAGCCTTCTCAAGTTCACTTCTTACTTCTCAACACTGTCTTATAGAGTTTACCTCCATTATATGGCTTATATTTCACTCTTTCCTCAAATGAAATCAGGATAATAACATCTGCTTTACTTCATAGGGTTTTTGTGTAGCTCAAATAAAATGTGAGAATATTTCCAATACTGTAAAATACTGTACATGTGTAAAATTTTATCATTTGTCTGTCAGCTAGGAATAATTTAAGGAAAGGAACCCCACAAAGACTGCCGTGGCCATCAAAGACATGAGCTGAAGGCGTTCCTATAATTCTTAAAGATTCTTTGCCTACCTGTATGAACGCCCATGGCATCAACATTTTCCATGTTACAGACAGTGACACAATTGTCATCAGCATCTCGGACAACTTCATATTCTATTTCTTTCCAACCCGTCACTGATTTCTCCACCAGAATCTGGTTGGTCATAGCAAAGGCCTGAAAATTGGTGACAAAAGACATCAAAGAGTAAGAGAAGACACTGGCTTAAACCAAGATATTTGGCAAAGTGCCCTGCCTTAAATCATGGTCAGCACTGAAGTCTCAAACCCAATCTCCACCCTCCCCTGCACTCCAGAAGGCACAATGTGTCAGAAAATCAGTGAGGTACTAGGAATAGCATCCTGCAGTGAATATGCTTGATTTACATTATTGAGGCTTGCCATTCAAACTGCTGATATGACATTAAATCAAACTAATTTAGGAAAAAGAGAAAATAATTGAGCAATCAGGCAGAGGAAAATGAAATTATTTCAGCAGCTAGGCTTCTGTGAAACCAGAAAATGTGATAAGAGCGAATAAACATGGAAAAATAAGTCTAAAGACTCCAGCTTTCTCTAAAATAGCTGAGGGTGCTTTGAACAGTGACACACACAATAAAAGTTAGTTGATGTTGATGAGGAGGAGAAAAGAGATGATGATGGTTATAAACAGTTAGCCAAGATGGCATATAAAACTTGGGAATTAGAGGAATCATATGTGACTATTGTTACGGTTAATCACTGCCTAAATGCTTATATACTCTGAGTCATAGATCATGTACACCTGATTAGACAGATATGAATTAGTGTAATTATCATTGCGTATTTACAGAATACCCACGATAGGTAGAATACTGAGTCCAAAATATGAAGAGGCTGTCTCTGACCTTAGGACATGTAGTGGCTGATAATCCAAGACAGAAATGTCCTTTTGTCTCATGATATGACTTAATTTGGGATGGCAGTAAAAGGGAAAGTAGTTTGAATTTTTTCAAATTATTCGTAGGCAGTATAATAAAATAGCTCAATGTAAGTTTGTCTATAATGTGCCCAACACTTTTTTTTTAACCTCAGTCATCATTACAGGCTCCAGCACACGCAATTGAAAATGTGACACATTTGTTCCCACAGCTGCCCACGATGAGGTTCTCAAAGTGGTTAAGAAACTCTGTAGCCAATGTTAACAATTGAATAATGATTAATTTGTCATTCTGGCTGCCTGCTAAAAGAAGAAATCTAGGAAACAAAGGGTATGAAATTGGGAAAGCTTTTTGCATTCTAACGAAGTAGAATGGATTTTGGGGTACAAGGAAAATTGAGACCATCTTCACCTGTTTCCTCAGCTTGTTTTTTTTTTTTTCCTTTGAAGTCCCAGATTTTATACAAAAAGTTAACTTACAGACCTGGATGAGTTAATGTAGGTTTTAATGGTGCTAATTATAACCTCAAGAGAATAAGGGGATAGCTTAGGACATAAAGATATGACTAATTATTCTCAAGGGAAAAGCTAGGTATTTTTCAACAAATGGAAAAATGGAAAACCATTCCAACAAATGGGAAACCATTCAAGAGCCTATTGATTATCTGAGCACAACATAAATAATTGAAAACTATCTCATTCCAAAATTGTGTTCATTATAACATTTTTACATAAAAAATTCAGTATTCAAAAGGTTTTTTTATACAGTGAAAAATACTTTTAATAGCAAATAAGCACACATTGCCACTACTGGTGGTAATAATGAGATTGAAAACATTTGGAACACCTAATATGCTAGAGGAAATAAACTTTTATATCTCCAGAAGCATGATTTTGCCTTAAATACATGATTTAAATATACAGAATGGAAACAAGAAACAAGTATATTAGATGTTTCCCTTTTTTTTGTAATTTTCATGACTTTAGAAAAATTAAATCCAAGTGGTTCATATGTAAGTCTGGCATGATAATTATTTAAATATATTTAATTGTATGTATATGTTCTCAAAATCCTATGTCAACAATTCAAGAGTCTCATTCATTTCAATTCAAAAAGTAATGATAAAGCTACAAGCTGTGCTTGAGCTAAGCACTCCCCAAAGTAGCCCTCACAATAATTCTGCCAAATTTGCTTCCATGACTGCCATGTAAGTTACACAGGTTTCTTGGCTGCACATGTATGCATTCATTCAAAGTAATTATTGAGCCCCCGGTATTGCCAGGCATTGGTCTATTCTGTGGAAATAGAGTAAGTATGACAAAAGTTTATGTTTTCCTGGAGCACATTTTCTGTATTAATCTCTAATTTATTTTTTGGAGCATATCTTAATTATTTCAAGTTTTTCCTTTAATACTCAAGAAAAGTATTTAGTAACATGTTAAAGTGATTTGATCAAAAATAAATTATAAGCACTCAAATCTCACTTTTGTTTTTATGTGTGTATGGCGGTTGGCAGAGATCACTCATTTATTATACTCAGAGGTTTATATTGTATATACTGAATTTTGGGTAAAGCCAAACTTTTCAGTGTGCTTTGTTTCACTTACCGGATATCATCCATGTCACATTATTTCAAAAAAATGGAAAAATAGGACATTATATTTTCTATTTTTTCTTAACCACTAAAATATATTTTAGCTTTAAATATTTTGGAGTAGGTTGGGAAGCAGAGGAAGATGGAGTTGTATTAAGTTCATATCACTGAAGTCAATAGGTTCTACCATAAAGATGGACATTTAGGTAAAATGACCATTGGTTGATCTAGAACCATGTGTTTATCACTGAATCCCACTATAAATAGGTCCACTGCACTTCGTTCTCAAAAGTGTTGTCTTTTGGACAACACATTTAGAGAACATCATGGTGATTCAGTCAATAGTGAGAAGGTATTATCTCATTACATAACTTTCTCCAATTGAAAGGATATATCAAGTCAGTTTTTTGGTTGGTAAGAATATTATCTATGAAAATACATACCTTTGTGCTAAGGTCCATTAAGGTCTCCCTGTTGGGACAGAGGCCTGAGCCCAACCCACCCAGTGCATAGGCAGAACGGATCATCACTGGGTAGCCAATGGTGTCTGCCGCCTTCAGCGCATCCTCCATCTGTCAACAAGAACAAGGACTTGAAATTTTAAAAGCTGACCACACTAGCAGAAAAGATCACACCAAGAGAGTCTGGCAATTCAGGTAAATCAATTTATTTGGCGGGGGAGTGGGTATAAAAATGTTCAATTATTCCCTCATCTCCTTCTGCAAAACAAGTGCTATTATACAAATATTAAGTAAAATTCTAAGAGAGATTTTTCAAAAATATATATATATATAGTGAAGGATTTTTAAAAATATAATTTTGTGGCAAATTTTTTCTTCTTCTATAAAAATAGAACCATGGCCAAAGCAGAAATAATCATCAGTCATTTGAGAATGGGAGCCATATTGAATTATTGAATTTTCAAATTCAGTTTAAAAGTCTATCTCTTAATGAAACAAGGTTTTCTACTGCTGAAGTTAATTTGGTATTACCACAATAAGCCATTAGGAACACTGCATACAAAGAGATTTTTCATTTTTCAAGCTTAGTCTGAGAATAGTCCCAGAAGCTTGGAATTTTTTTTTTAACTTACAGAATACAACATATGGTGGCTATATTTTTCTGTCATGGAATATTATTACACTACCATTGGGAATGTAATTACACCTTTCCCATATGCCTGTTTCTCATCCTGAAGAAGCAAGGACATAATTAAATCTGGCAATGAAAGAATAAAGGTATGGCAGGAGCTTCCCAAAGTGTTCAGCAGAGCTATCCTGGGATTATTCCTGATTGACAGCTTTGTAACATGGAATGTACTTGGTAGCATTCTTTCCTGAAACATACGTAACCCAATTTTAGTTGTCCCAGCAGTACCCACCTATCCCTAAGGATTTGCCTATTTCTACAGTGGAGAAGTGGCATTTAAAATTGCCTCTAACACCCCCACTTCACCAACTATATCCCTGAAAACAACAATAAAGTCAGGGGGAAGGGGGCAGAACATTATGGCCGAATAGAAACCTTGAGCAATTGTCCTTCCACACGAACACCAAATTCAACAACTGTTCACACAAAGGAGCACCATCAGAAGAACCAAAAATCAGGTGAGTGATCACAGTACCTGGTTTTAATACCACATCAAGGAGAGAGGCACTGAGGAGAGCAGAAAAGACAGTCTTGCATTGCCTATGCCACCCCTCCCCCAAACTCCAGCAGTGTCGCCCTGGTGGGCCCAGTGGAGAGAGAATCTGCGTGCCTGGGAGAGGGAGAGTGAAGTACTTGTGGGACATTACACTGGAACTTGGGGCCGCCCTGTCACAGGGAACACAGCACAGGGCAGAAATCTGCTGGTGCACACAGAGGGAGCAATTAGACCAGCCCGGCCAGAGGGAAATCCTCTGCCCTAAAACCTGAATTCTGGCTAGCCCCACCATCAGCCAAAAGAAATGCAGCCTGGGGCCTGGAATAAATTCACTGGGCAGTCAGGCCACAAAGGCTGAAGTCCTTGGGTAATTTCTGCAGCTATGCTGGCTTGGAATCAGTGGACTTAGGGTGCATGTGACCCAGTGAGACACCAGAGGTGGTGGGCAAGCCAGTGCCTGTCTCACTTCTCCCCCAACTCCAGGCAGTGTAGCTCAGGGAGAGTCTTCTTCCACTTCAGGAAAAGAAAGGGAAAAGTTTAGAGGACTCTAAACTGGCTGAATGGATTAAAACAAAAAAAAACCCAAATCCCAACTCTATGTTGTCTGCAAGAAACACTCTTCACCTATAAAGACACACATAGACTGAAAATAAAAGGAAGGAAAAAGATCTTCCATGCAAATGGAAACCAAAAAAGAGTAAAAGTAGCTATACTTCTATAAGATAAAATAGATTTCAAATAGATTTCAAGAAAAAACTATAAAAAGAGATAAAGAGGGTGATTATATAATGATAAAGTGGTCAATTTCAGCAAGAGGATATAATAATTCTAAATATATATGTACCCCACACTAGAGCACCCAGATATACAAAGCAAATATTATCAGAGCTAAAGAGAGAGAGACCCCAATACAATAATCATTGGAGACCTCAACATTCCACTTTCAGCATTGGACAGATCATCCAGACAGAAAATAAAGAAAGAAACATTGGACTTAATCTACACTATAGTCTGTAGTGTAGCTATTTACAAAATGTTACATCCAACAGCTGCAGAATATACGTTTTTCTCCTCAGCTCATGGATCATTCTCAAGGACAGATCATATGTTAGGCCACAAACAAGTCTTAAAAATTTTTTTAAAAATTGAAATCATATCAAATATTTTCTCTGACCACAATGGAATAAAACTAGAAATCAATAACAAGAATAATACTGGAAAATATAAAAACACATGGAAATTAAACAATGTGCTCCTGAATGACCAGTGGGTCAATGAGGAGATTAAGAAGGAAATTTTAAAATTTCTCAAAACAAATAAAAATGAAAACACAACATTTCAAAACCTATGGTGTACAGCAAAAGCAGTAAAAAGATTAAAGTTTATAGTAATAAGTGCCTATATCAAAAAAGTCAAAAAGCTTCAAATAAACAACCTAATGATATATCTCAAAGAACTAGAAAAACAAGAGCAAATCAAACCTAAAATTAGTAGAAGAAAATAAACAATAAACATCAGAGCAGAAAGAAATGAAATTAAAACCAAAAAAAGAGTACAAAAGATCAACAAAATGAAAAATTGTTTTTTTTTGAAAAGGTAAACAAAATTGACAGACTTTTAGCCAGACTAAGAAAAAAAGAGAGAGGACCCAAATAAATAAAATCAGAGATGAAAAAGGAGACATTACAATTGATAACTGTAGAAACCAAAAGATCATTAGAGACTAATATGAGCAACTATATTCCAATAAATAGGAAAACCTAGAAGAAATGGATAAATTCCAAGACACATACAACCTACCAAGATAGAACCAGGAAGAAATCCAAAACCTGAGTAAACCAATAACAAGTAATGAGATAGAAGCAGTAATAAAAATTCTCCCATCAAAACAAAGCCCAGGACCTGATGGTTTCATTGCTAAATTCTACCCAGCATTCAAAGAAGAACTAATACCAATCCTACTTAAACTATTCCAAAAAATCGAGGAGGAGGTAATACTGTCAAAATCATTCTATGAGGCTTGTATCACCCTGATAGCAAAACCAAAGATACAACAACAACAAAAACTATAGGCCAATATCTCTGATGAACATAGATGGAAAAATCCTCAATAAAATACTAGCAAACTAAATTGAACAATGTATTAAAAAGATTATTCATCATGATCAATTGGGATCCATCCTAGGAATGCAAGGATGGTTCAACATATGCAAATCAATGTGATACATCATATCAACAGAACAAAGGACAAAAACCACAGGATCATTTCAATTGATGATGAAGAAGCGTTTTATAAAATTCAACATCCCTTCATGATAAAAACTTTCAAAAAATTGTGTATAGAAGGAACTTATCTCAACATGATAAAAGTTATATATGACAAACTCACAGCTAGTGTCATACTGAATGGGGAAAAACTGAAAGCCTCTCCACTAAGATCTCGAACAAGACAAGGATGCCCACTTTCACTACCATTTTTCAACATAGTACTGAAGTTCTAGCTAGAGCAATCAAATAAGAGAAAGAAATAAAGGGCATCAAAATTGGAAAGGAAGAAGTCAAATTACCCTTGTTTGCAGATGATGTGATCTTATATCTAGAGAAACCTAAAGACTTCGCAAAAAACGTATTAGAACTGACAAACAAATTCAGTGAAGTTCCAGGATACAAATTCAACACACAAAAATCAGTAGCATTATTATATGCCAACAATAAACAATCTGAAAAAGAAGCCAAGAAAGCAATACCATTTACAATAGCTACAAACAAATTAAAATGCCTAGGAACAAACTTAACCAAAGAAGTGAAAGATCTCCAAAACAAAAACTATAAAACATTGATGAAAGAAATTAAAGAGGACACAAAAAATGGAAAGATATTCCATGTTCATGGATTAGAAGAATCAATAGTTAAAATGTTCATACTACCAAAAGCAATCTATAGATTCAATGTATTCCATATGAAAATACCAATGATATTCTTCACAGAAACAGAAAAAATAATCCTAAAATTTATATGGAATCACAAAAGACCCAGAACAGCTAAAGTCATCCTGAACAAAAAGAACAAAACTGGAGAAATCACATCACCTGATTTCAAATTATACTACAGAGCTATAGGAATCAAAACAGCATGGTACTGGCATAAACACAGACACACAAATCAATGGAACAGAATAGAAAAACCAGAAATAAATCCACACTTCTCTAGCGAATTTATCTGCAACAAAGGCACCAAGAACATACATTTGAGAAAGGACAGTCCCTCCAATAAATGGTGCTGGGAAAACTGGATATCCATATGCAGAAGAATGATACTAGACCCTTATCTCTCACCATGTACAAAAATCAAATCAAAATGAATTAAAGACTTAAATCTAGAACTTAAAACTGTGAAACTACTAAAAGAAAACATTGGGGAAATGCTTCAGGATATTGGTCTGGGCAAGGACTTGTTGAGTAATACCCCCAAAGCACACACAATCAAAGCAAAATTGGACAAGTGGGATCACATCAAGCTAAAAAGCTTCTGCACAGCAAAGGAAACAATCAACAAAGTGAAGAGACAACCCACAGAATGGGAAAATATATTTGCAAACTACCCATCTGACAAGGGATTAATAACTAGAAAATATTAGGAGCTCCAATAACTCAATAGAAAAAAATCAAATAATCCAATTTAAAAGTGGGCAAAAGATCTGAATGGACATTTCTCAAAAGATGACATACAAATAGGCAACAGGCATATGCAGAAATGCTCAACATCATTAGTCAGAGAAATGCAAATCAAAACTACAATGAGATATCATCTCACCCCAGTTAAAATGGCTTTTATCCAAAAGACAGATAATAATGAATGTTGGCAAGGATGTGGAGAAAGGGGAACATTCATACACTGTTGGTGGGAATGTAAATTAATGCAACCACTATGGAAAACAGTATGGAGGTTCCTCAAAAACTAAAAATAGAACTACCATATGACCCGGCAATCCCAATGCTAGGTATACATCCAAAAGAAAGGAAATCAGTATATTGAAAAGGTACCTGCACTCCCATGTTTTTTACAGCACTATTCACAATAGCCAAGATTTGGAATCAACCTAAGTGTCCATCAATGGATGAATGAATAAAGAAATTGTGGTACATATACACAATGGGATATTATATAGCCATAGAAATGAATGAAATCCTGCCATTTACAACAACATGGATGGAACTGGAGAACATTATGTTAAGTGAAATAACCCAAACACAGAAAGACAAATCGCACATGTTCTCACTCATATGTGGGAGCTAAACATTAAAACAATTGATTTCATGCAGACGGAGAGTAGAATGACGACTACCAAAAGCTGAGAGGGGTAGCAGGTAGAGCAGCACAAAGTGGGAATGGTTAATGGGTGCAAAAGTATAGTTAGATAGAATGAACAATATTTGGTAGCACAACAAAGTGTCTATAATCAACAATAAGATAGGGTATACTTTAAAATAACTAAAAGAGTGGAATTGGAATGTTCCTAACACAAAGAAATGACTAATGTCTGAGCTGATGGATACCCCATTTACCCTGATTTTATTAATCCACATTGTATTACTGTATTAAAAATCACATGTATCCTGTAAATGTAAATAACTATTATGTACCCATAACAATTAAAAATTAAAAATTTAAAAATAAGATAAAGTCAGGGGCAAAAACAGATATACAGCAAGCTGACTTTTTTCCTGGTGATTGGCAATAGCCTATTGATAGGTATAAGATATGATGGAAAGCAAGTAATAGAAAAACAAAACTATCTGTCCTGTTTAAATATCTAAGCCACAGGTTTCCCAGTCATGAATTTTACTGACTGGACCTTTTTATTCTAAAATGTTTATTCCATTTCAAAATTGTTCTAAATCCAATCTTGTTTGCAGGGCATTCACGTACACAAAATGTGTGACTGATTCCAGAAAGAAGGTAAAAATCACTTTGGCATTGCAAGTTGGTACAGTTCTTGGTTTCAATTCAAAAGATCTGAGATTCGCTGCTACTTCCACCACTGATAAACCACTTCATCTCTGGGCTTATGTTTCTCTTTTCACAAGAAAAAAAAATTATTAATACCTATACCTAACATTTCAGCATTGAATGCTGCAATTAACATACAATGTCTCTGAATTAATATACAATGTCTAACACATTTCTGGAAGAAAATGTATGCAAATAATAATTTAAGCATTATTATTAGGCATGACAAATCATTCTCCCCATAACCCAAGACACATAATGCCCTTGTTTCTCCAGAACAAAGAATCTCTACCGTTTCCACTGCAAAACTTGGAGCAATTTTTTCATTAATCTCATTTAGTTTGTCTGAGAACAGCTGCCTGTCTTCTGTGGCCATAATGGATTCAACTGAAGTTCCCAGGACTTTCACGCCATATTCCTTGAGCACACCTCTCTTGAATAGTTCCACTCCTACAGAAGAACGGAATATAATTAGTTTTTAAAATCTCATATTTTGCGTCTTCTTTAACCAATACCTGAATACAATTTTTTTAATCTTAAAATTAAATCCAAGAAGCCACCACAGTCTATAGTACTACAGAATTTCACTTAGGGAAAAAAATTAAAATAAAAATTCTGAAGACAGTCTAACAAAATATGCTATAGATGCTGCTATTACTTATATTGTCACCTCTGCAAATCATTTTTATTGTCCGTTTTAATAAAAATTATAGCACTACCCTAAGCCTTAAAATTTCAGTACATTTCCTTTCCTTCTAATATCCATCCCTAGAATGAGATTCTATTATTTAAATAATCCCAAAAATATGGGTATCTGTCTGGGTTAAAAAATAATCACCAAAATTGCCTGTGTTTTCACTGCTGCCATCTAACTTTGGCTGAGTCTTTTATATTTGACATGTAAATTATTACCCTAACTAGCTAAAGAGATTCTCATTCATGATCTATTTCCAAATATTTGAGGCATTTTAAAGAGAATAGAGAAGTAGACTTTGCAGATGCTTGAAGGAATAGTAGAGAGACTGATCTATGTTATTGTGAAAATTTATATGTGAAAGGCAAATGCTACAAGGCTGATACATAAGAGCACGCAATCAATGTCATGATAGTTTTCAGGACTTCAATGGCAACAAAGAAAAGCAATATCCTGAGGTATAGGAGGGAATCCAACAAACCTATTTGACCACTCTGTAGCATTAAATCAAAAGGTTTCTTTGTCTCTCAGCTATTTGTGAAATAAACTGGTAATATTCATCATCTGACATTTTTTAGGTGGCTATTTGCTAACTGCTTCTTCACACATTAGAGGAAATGTTTTATGAACACACAGAGCACAATTGTTAGATGGGTTTAAATAAAATACATTACACATAGGTGCAGGGGTCAAAATCCTGCAATTAGACTTAAAAGAACTCACCGCAGTTCAGAGCTGTCTGGCCACCCATGCCTAGAATTAACCCGTCTGGCCGTTCTGCCTTGATAACCTCTGTGACAAACTGGGGGGTGATGGGAAGAAAGTAGACAACATCTGCTTGCTTTAAGCCCACCTCATTGGTCTGGACAGAGGCAATGTTTGGATTCATCAGGACAGTTTTGACATTTTCTTCCTGAAAGAAACAAAAGGATCCAGTATCTGAATATGTGGTCTAAAGAAAAGAATGGCCACACTCAAATAAAGTGTTATTGGGTAACAAAGCTTTTAGGTCATTCTGTGAGCTGTAGAGATCAGTAATAGGACTAGTGAATGGAAGTTAAAATCAAGCATTTGGTCGATGGAAGAAAGAAATTCTTGAAAATGAAACTATTCAAAAAGAACTGGCTGCCTCACGAGGCTCACCATGAATTCCTTGCCACTGGAAGTATCAAGTAAGCTGGACATCATTTCTATAGAATTTGTCTAGAGGTCCACAAATACTACTGAAATTTATAGCTCAATCGACCTTAAAAGAATGAAATATTCCAAAAATTTTTAAATGAGTAAATATAACTAAAACTAGAGGCAACATGAAAGCTGCTTCCCCTTCCATATGTCAGAGAACAACATTGAGTATATGTTTAAAATGCACAATAATGTGTTCCCTTCTTGCTGGAAGCACTAAGAGCCCCTTTTTCCTAGGTTTTCATGCCTGCTATAGTGTTTTAATAAAGACCATTATATAACTGTTTATAGATATTATATTTTAAAAAGACCATATGGCAAAAAAATAAAATTGAAATATGTACACGCACCCATGCATGTTTGTGTGTGTGTGTATGTGTGTGTGTATATCTATAAAGGTATTCCTAGCCCTATCTCATACCTTACATCTGGAGAGATCTTCAAAATAATTCTTCATATAGTTTACAAGGTTACTGAGGATAATTGTTTTATAAACCAGGACAAGGGTGACACTTAGCAAATTAATTATTATAAAATATGACCAGATGGTTTTTATTATTTCATAGATTAGCATGTCAATTTTAAATTCTTCTAAAAAATCAGCAAAATATTCAGATGAAAGTATAGAAATTATCCTTGAAAGCCCTACATATCCCTGGGGGAGGATCTGAATAAAAAATTAAATCTATTTCATGTTACTTTAAATTCAAATAGTGCTTTAATGCTTGTAATGTACCTTTTTATTAATTTATTCGATTTTTATACCAAGACTAGGAGAGAGATTTCCACCTTTTCGATGAAGAAATTGAGATTCAGTAAGGTTAAATGGCTGGCTAAAGGTCACATAGCTGGTAAGTGGCAATATTAGGACTCTAGTCCAGGTGTTACGACTCGAGTCCTATGCCCTTTCCTCAATATGAGTCATTTCTCAAGATTTTAAGAGTGCTATTATTAACAAAATGTTGGAAAGATACATATAGATAAGCAAATGCATTTAGAATGTGGGCTGGAATTTAAATAATTGAGTCCAAACTAAGAACACATCATCAACAGAACTTATAGAAAGTCTCACTATTAAAGAAAAGTACCAACAAACTTAAGTGTATTTAAGTATTTTTCTGAATGTGCTATACAATGAATAAGACTATTTTTATATAATAAATCATACAGGAAAGGATCCTGTACATGCATACGATGAGTATCCATTTATTTTAAAACTTATAAATAATTGCAAGCCATTTTAATTAATTTTGCATCATTTTTCTCTTTTTATAATATGTGCTCCAATTTAATATTTTGAGAGTTCATAAATTTATCTCTATTAGCCTCTTTTACAATACGATCTAATAATTCTTGTTCTTTGGTTAAAAATGTACAACTTTACCCAATGGATGTAAAACACATAAAAATACAAACTATAAAAATATTCTTTGTAAAACTCCCAAATAGGATAAAAATTGCATACTAGTTAAACGTATTCTAAACCCTGAACACACTTAGATTGTCTTCTAACCAATCTAAATCACTGGACAACCTCCAATTATCTATCTAATGAGAAATTGAATTATAATACAATTATGAAAAGTAAAGCATCATTTTGTAAATATGTACAAAAAAACCTGTGCAGGTGCATGTACACCCATGCACGAATGGAGGAGAGTATTAAAAAAGTAAAAACAGATGGGAAGAAGAGTAAGGTCATTGGGACTGTGTTCTACCTCTTTTCAATAGACATCTGTAAGGTGACAATCTTTGAAAATAGAATACTGAAAAAAAAAAGAAAACTTTTGGCCAACTATTTTTCCACATTTGCTGTCCTAGACGTCTGCTGTCTTCCTAAGTTGCCCTCTACTAGCCAGGTCTGTGGTGAATGGCGTCACACTGCAAAGCCTGCGGCAGGGTCACTGAGAGCTCACATTGCCTCTGATTGGCACCACGATGGGGACCATGCAGGGAAATAAGGACAGCAAAGAGAGGCCGAGTTAGTTCTTCAAGATAAATACCTTAAATATACAATGGAATTTTTCTAAAGGTTTATTTTACTACAATAAGGGTTGGGGAGATCTCAAAAGGGTTTGAAGAAACGGGGAGGATGCCCTTCCCAATTTGGTTATCAAATCCTCTTTTGCACTTGAAAATTCAGCCATACCATCCTGTTTTCCAAGTCTCTGAGAAGGAATTGGGTCCCCTAGTGATAGGTAATAACTTCTAAAGCTTGAACAAAATGCATTTTTGCCCTTACTCCCCCAACTGGGGCTTCCCATTTCAAGCACAGAGATGCCCGAAGCATCTTGTAGTGCATTTAAAGTACTTTAAAGCACCAAGGATGCCCAAATTCCATCTTTCACATAAAAGACAAGAATATTTGAAAAGCTCACTGCCTCAAAAGGAATAAGCGGCATAAATTAATGTGGCTTTATATGTTTTCAGTATAAGTAGGCAATAACTTAAATAATTTTGGAGACCAGTCCAACCTCCTTAATTTGCAAGTGTGCATATTTGAGAAAGTTGAAAACCTTGTTTGTGATCAAGCTGCCTTTAATACA
Organism: Daubentonia madagascariensis; assembly: GCA_023783475.1. NCBI lineage: Eukaryota > Metazoa > Chordata > Mammalia > Primates > Daubentoniidae > Daubentonia > Daubentonia madagascariensis. The sequence goes on from JAKFHU010002088.1 coordinate 1,895,699, forward strand.
AGATGTGTAAGGAATAGTTAAGGGAAATAATTACAGTGACTTTGAAAAGAGGTAGTGTCATAAATCTAAATTATAAAATACTAATTAGACTCATTAAAAGAAGTACATTAATTCTAGCAAAGATCACATTCTCTCACCTTCATGGCTTTTACAGCTTGAGATCCCGAGTAATCAAATTCACCTGCCTGGCCAATGGACAGACCTCCCGATCCTAGGATAAGGACTTTGGAAACCTATAAGCAGTGAGAAAAAAGACATTGCTTTTATTACTAAAATGGTGAAAAGAAGGAATTTCCAAGAGTGAAGAAGAAAACTATATTGCCTGAGTTTATGTGGTGATTTAAGGTACAATGTTTTGAAAAATACATAACATATAAGGGATAAGACTAACAACTTAAACATCTCTAATTTCAACAGAATTTCCACAGTTTATGAAGTTTTTTAAACTTTAAAAAACTTTTGGAAAAGGTTTAATTTTATTTAAACATATATAAATATCTAAAAATATCTACATAAATATATTTATATATGTGTGTAAAAAATCTATGTATATTTGTATATTTTTTTAAATATACATACTTCTAAATTCTATATAATAATGTGGTGTGTGTATGTGTGTGTAGTTTAACTATTGAAGGAAATGGGTAGAGACCTTATCACATTAACATACATAAATAAATGAGGATTTAAGTCTTATACTATATAATCTTTATCCATTTGCTTTTTAGGAATTAAATAATGTTATTCAGTTCATAATGCTGAATAATAATTTTTCTAGTAGAAACAAAAAGTATTCTATCATCTATAGTGATTCTGTAGTCTGAATTGTATCTCAGGCTTACATAGGGCTATGGCTTTTTGGGTAATGGGAAGTATCAAATTCTAAACCAAATTAAACCCTATTCTTTATTAAATTATGTTATTATAAATATTCTAGAAGAAGTAAACATTAAAAGATTTTTTTAAATAAAAATATGAAAATTCCAATGAACATCATCAAAAACAAATACATGATTAGTTACAAAATCATGGTGGATACAACCTTTCATAGACATTGGTATAGTTTACATCATTCACTTTTTAAAAAATCATCACATGATAGAGAAAATCCAAAACATGTTAAACAAAAAACAAGCCCACATATACTAACCTCAACCCGAGATGCAACTAGAGCTGGCTTTGGTAGAACTGATGTAATGGTGGCACCTTTTCCCTTCTTTATCAGTGAGAAAAAGGAATCAAACAGGTACTAGAAAAAAATACAACCAACTAGTTAGAAGCTTCAAAACTCATAAGGTTGCAGATAAAATACAGGATGCCCAGTTAAATTTGAACTTCAAATAAGCAACAAATAATATTTTAGTATAAGTTTTCCTATATTACTTTCTTGCTTTTCGCCAATAACTAAATATTTACTACTATAAGAATTAGATCAAATAAACATTTCTAACTGTTCACTTAAAGTCCTATAAAAAAGATTTCAACAGTCAGTAAAAATTTCAGATGCCTTCTAAGAATGTCAAGTTTTCAGCCCCTTACTTGTGTATCATTTTCCTCTTGTAAGTCAAATTCTAGTTAGACAAAAAAATTGAAGCTATAGCACTTCACTTATGCATCTTAAAATTAGAAATACTACATTTTTCTACCAGCTCTAAAGAAATCTCCAAAGATTATTCTTAAACTATACCAAAGAATATACTCTGTCATTTCATTAGACATGACAAATTTCAACAAAGGACATTCATTTTGCAACTATTTGGCAGGACAAAAAAAAAAACAAAAAGAATTACGTGATAGTGGATATCTTAATTGCAGTGTTCCTAATCTGAAGTACTAATATATGCCAATTTAAATTTTAAATTTAAAAAATACTTAGCATATGTTAGATGATACACATAACTAAATTTTATTTATGAGTTTCATCATGAGTTATAATATGCTGACTTTGGCTATTAAGAACAAATATTTCCTAATAATATTAAAACAAGAACAAAATTCAAGTACTAAAAATGCAATTCAGGGATGAGAAAGCAAAGCTTACAGAGGGAAAGCTCTTATTCTCCTCCTCATTTTACCTAAATGTCTTTTCTGAGAGTAAGTATCTTCTGACAATGAAGATTTGCTACTAGAGGCTCCCAGGTGTGGGAGGGGAAGAGTAACACCAGACTTCCCAGATTTGTCTGGTGCCACTGGGAACTCTTGTTTAGAAAGATGTGCTTGAACACTGAGCTGAGAGCTCACACAAAAAAGTAAAAACACTTAGATTAAAAACAAAACTCCTCTAAGCATTTCTTATGGTTCTCTTCTTAAGCCATGTGAATGCTATGCATGTGCATGCACGCCCTCTCTCCTCCCCACGCCCCTGCCCCTCTTTCTCCTGCTGCTGTTTATTTTCCTTTAGTGGCTATACAACCAGTTGCCATAGGGATTTCTGTGAAGTCACAGATGGGGGATTAAAATTTCATTTCAGTTATGAGAACGAGAGAGAGCAAGAGGGAATTCATTTGCATAGTACAACAATTGTAAATTTCAGAACTAAATATATTACAATGATAATGCGTTTAAACAAAAATAGCATCACTATGGGTTTCTTAAGAGCTTTCCCACTTTAAATTTTAAAAAAAGATAAAAATTTCCTCTGTGATATTCATGGGGAAATTTTAATACAAAATATATGTTACTGAAGCACTTTTCTTGAGAATGTTCTGTACCAAGATAATCTGGGGTGATTATTTTGGTTTCTCGAATTTTCACATAAACACATTTCTAATTTTTTTTTTAAGTATATAAGAGGCCTCATCTTTCTGACATACCTCAGTGTCTGTTGGCCCTGGGCTGACCTCTGGGTGGAACTGCACAGCAAAGAAGGGTTTGCTCTCATGCATAATCCCCTAAAGGAATAAGAAACAGGAAGAAATTCCTTCTGTAAAAATGAATGGCAAGTGTGTCTACGTATTATTCAGTGGACAATAAAATTCAAAGAAAAAACTGAGTTAAATGCTTATAAAATTTTTTAAAACTAACAGCACTATTAACATTGGCGATCTTAAGGACATACATATCTAACCACTTTGTTAAGAATAGAAAATGGGCCAATTAAAATTCAACCAAATGTGGTTTCCTTAAAAAACAACAGATTTTGGTCTATAGCCTTTGGGAACCCTCTGGGCTCTGTTCAGTATAAACTCAAATCCTCATATTATCTTCAACTTTTAAATTACTTCTCCAAGGGTCTTCTCAAGGACTACTCTAGTGCCAAGAGAGTTCCAGAGACCTACCTAGGTTGGGCCCAAACAGATTTGGACCACTGGCCCATTGACAGTGAATGTGTAAGACCATTGTTGATTAAAGACTCAAAGAGTGGATCTTAAAGAGTCAACTGATGAGAGATTAAGACAGAAAGAAATGACTTTTTAAAAGCAGAGGGCTGTGGGACATAACCTATACCAGTTCTTCAACACTCCATCCCAAAATTATCTCACGTAAACAAAAGAAAGGTATTTGTATCACAGAGTATTAAAAGCCAAGCTCCGGGTGACTATAATTGACAATAATGTGTTGTATATTTCAAAATTGCTAGGAAAGAAGATTTGAATTGTTCCTAACACAAAGAAATGATGAATGTTTGAGGTGATGGATACCCTACATACCCTGATTTGATCGTTACATATTTTATGCATGTATCAAAATATCACGTGTACCCCATAAGTATGAACAATTATTAAGCATCAATTTTTTTAAAAAGTCCTGCACTTCTTATTACCAATGAACTGGTTTATGGACAGCACTTACCTCATTCGTTTGATCGTTGACATTCACAAAAAGTGGTTTCCAGCCAGCAGGGAGGGCGTTGTCCAGAGCATAGCCGTGATTCTGAGCAGTAATGAAAGCCTGTCTGTTTGTGACATTCAAAACAGGCTGGTTCTGCCCTCTGGACAGGAAAAGGAGAAAAAGAATAGGGAAAAAGGAAAAGTGAAGAGAAGAATATAAATGCATTACTCATAAAGTAGTGAACAAGAAAGGCCTATTAAAATTCAAAAGTTTCAATTGCTTAGTGAAAATCACTCTGTGAGAAAAGTCACAGATTGTTAATCCCAATAATTTTAGCAACAAAAATCAATTCAGGAAGCTTTGTTGTATGTTAAATATCAGGTCTATTAAACTTCTATAATCGGTTTTAGAAAAGGGGATGCTGCACTCCTAACAAAAAGAGTTGCTCACTAGCTTCACAGAAACAGACAAATATAGGTGACTTATTTTAAGGGAGTTACAGTAATTTTAAAGCCAGAGGAAAGTTATTGAGAAATAATAGAGAAATGACTGCTCAGATCTGAATCATTTTGAATTATTCTTTATGTGAAGGGTGGGCCATGGGAGAAAGCCTGATGTTAAATAAATTAACATCATTTCAGACAAAAAAAGTGAAAACGAGAGGATCTGAAGATTTCTCAGTTTTTAAGTCACACTAGCTTCTTAAATGTTACAATGATCTGAAATCAAGCTTAAAATCAGAACAGTTTCCCTTGGGATACCATTTGATTGAGTATTATAACCTCAATTTATGCCAAAGGAAGGAAAATAACTTTAAACTGTAGCAAAGTTATTGTTACAGAAGGCTGCCTTTCAGAAATACAATAAAAGTGGTATCAGGTAGTCAAACAACTGTGAACCATTTAATAGAATGGTTATCTATTCATTCTGAAGAAACGGCAGGTAAATTCTCTAAGTCCTTTGTGTTTAGTTACTAATAGTATTTCAGAGATGGTTTACTGTAAACAAAAGCATCACTGCCTCACCTGTTGGCCATGGGCATCTTGTAGGATTTGGCACCAGCGGCCAATCCTGTTATTAAATTTCCTGTACTGATTCCAAACAATGGTTCCTTGCGATCGCTCTCCAAAATCTAAATCAGGGAGAATTTTTATTAACCAAAGAGTACACTTCCAAGAAATGTTGCCTCTGAAGGAATAAAATGAAGAGTCCTTTTTTTCCTTAATTAACAAGGGAAAGAGAACAACATTAAAGTGAAAATGAAAATGAATTAAAAGAAAATATAAATAAAGACATAACTGACAAATTTGTAGCATTAGAATTCAATAAGATGTACTATTCAGACTAAACTAAATCTAATTAATATTTCTTTAAAGAGTTGAAGGTCTTATAGGTCCCAAAGTCATGATGAGGAAGAAGAGTTGTCATTTAACAATTGTAAGGAAAGATACATTTGGAGATTGGACTCCAGTTCTATTAACTCAAGGACACAAGCCCAAAGTTGCTTTGCCTGAAGAAAAGTTCTATTGCCTCTGGTATTCTCTCTTCATTGGTCTCCCTGTAGAATATGTATGCTGACATTGCCTCAGAGGTCACAAATATGGGTAATACCAAATACCTGAACAAGTAAATGTATTATCATCCTTTCAGATTTCAGAGCAAAAGCTCTCCCACCTCACACACAGACACACACTGACCCCAGATTCACTGCACCTTTTTGACGTTCTGAATTAGTGGTTGTGCGAGAGCTGGATTCCCAGGTCCTCCAGCGATCAAAAGCCCATCATACTCCATCTTGGTGAAATCGTGATTCCAGGGAACTAAATGCACTTCAGCCCCTCTCTGGAAAAGAAACACAAGAATGATTAATTTAATCACATTTGTCTTTGCCAAAGTGTAATTTTGCTGGACTTTCTCTTGACTAACCACTTCTTAAAGGAAAGGAAAAAATAATACATAATTCAAATAAATAATGCTGAGCAAAAAATTCTTTTGGTGGCTCGTTGTATTTTATGTAATATAAATGGAGCCAATGGTCAATAGAAAGTGAAGAAAAAAAAAACACCATTAAAGTTTTGATGCTGAAAACATAGATAATTCACTCTCCCGCGCTTCAGGACAGGTTCCAATGTCCATGACTGGACTCGCAGGAGTATAGGTTACCTTCACTAGCTGTGGAACACAAAGTTGCAAAAAAAGACAAATTAATCTTCTTCAGAAGTGAAGTCGGTCCACTTCTCACCTTTATCAGTTTTGCCTTTTCTTGTCTAATCAAATTTATCAGCCTTCTTTCCTAGGGTTTTCTCATATTATCTATAATATTTATATTGTAATAGAAAAATTAGAACTTTTCTATATAAAATTACATACAAAGGTATCTTTGAGGGTTTCCCTGGAAGCATTTCCTGAGACAAGGATTTGAGAGAAAAAAGCTTATGTGGAAGGTGTTTCCAAGAAATACTAATAGAATATCATGAGAGACCCCAGTAAAGTATCCATTATCACGTAGTTACCACTATGGACAACTGGAACTTAAGCCCACCGGGGAACTCTGAGAGGCAATGTGGAATATTTACCTTAGAGATAGTCCATGGGCAAAGGAGCTAAGGTATTGATACACTTACTCTTCCTGGTCTTTGGTTGGGGACTACTCCAGGGATCATTAATCCTTGGCATTTCCTGACTGCCAACAGGTTTCAACCAACCAAGGAAAGACCTCAGGCAAAGAGATATTGATGTTGCAATTGGAAGATGGGCAACATGAATTAAAATGGTAAAACAAGAATGGGATATGGACAGGCCAGCCACAGCATCTGCTACTGAAGAGTCCACACAAATTTTTGTTAATAAAATTGACAAGAATTTGAAATCATGATTTGAATATTGCTGATATTCTCTGACAAAGAGGTGAAATGAAGAATCCCCCTATACCCATTCTAACTTGGTGTTATGCAAGTGTATGTGTGTGTGTGTGAGAGAGAGAGAGAGAGAGAAAGAGAGACAGAGAGATTGGGAAAGGAGTGGGGAGAAGGAGAAATCCCAACAAAACAATATTTAAGAAAACATTATTAAATTTAAACGGTTAAATTCTCCTTAAGGATTCTTAAGGTTTTATTTTAATTGATTGTCAAAGAGTTAATATAAAGCACTGTGAAAGTTTGTACTGTATGAAGGCATGATCCCTGCAAACATGTGGTACATAATAAATGCAGAAGCTATCCGACTGACTCTAGCTTTTTGGTCATCTCTAAACCCCAAATAAAGTGAATATGGCACGTCTCAGGATGTCAGTCAATAAGTGATAAGAAGAGTCATCATTTTCTTTCATGTTTTAGTGGCCCTTGAGGGTTTTTTTTTAACATATCAGTCTATATCTCTAATTTGAACAGAGATAAATGTGTTATTTTGTAGATAAAAAGCAACAAGAAGAGTATAGATCCCTGACATTCTGAGAGAACACACAAGCTTTCTCTGCGACAGAGGAAACTGGCTGAACACTAACAATATTACAAACCCTCGCCTTTGAGATGGAACAAATTACTTACCTTTACTAGTAGGCGGATTACATTGTTTTTTATCCCACAGTCTACAGCTACCACTTTTGTAGGGTTTCCTTTGCCGTACACCTTGACATCCTGCCATTTGAAAAACCAGAGAATGAGAGGGAAGTCCCAGCTATGAGCGACAGACCAATATCATAAACACATCTGAGGAGGCTTTGCACTTAGATTGGTAATAGATTGATTGTTAACTACTTGGGAGTGACTGACAGATAAAAATCAATTTGTAAGAAAGGTACAGCAAGTGCCCCAGACTGTATCTTTTTTATGAGAAAAAAAGTACTTTGCTGTTTTATGTAAATTGTTGATTACAGTAATAATAATGATCCCTAAGAAACTGGTTGCTTCCACAGTTAACAACCATGTTTCCCATGTTTTGCCTTGTTAACAACCAGTAGCAATGGAATTTTCAAGTATTATTGCCTGATTCAGCACTAGACAGTTGTGCTAATAGACACATCATGCTTTAAATACCACTTGATCCTCAACTTGCAATAAAGATCAGACGGGGTAAAGCTATACATTAGGCTTATGCAATGGGGCCTAATGGATAAAATCAGTATGAGAGTCACAGGAGTTGCTGAGCTAATATAGACCACCAGTCCCCTTAGGTTATCGTGCAATTATTTTCATTTAAATGGTAGATTTCATAAATGGATCCCAGAGCATATCATAATCATTATCTACATCTGAAGCACTGCTTGGAGGCAGATCCATTTTCACAGGCATTTACCCACGAAGCAGTTCCCCAAACTTATAAAAGGAGAAATAATAGAAATCGAGAGAGAAAGCCTAGAAGGCTGGACGCCCACACTGGTTCCTGCTTTGAGAGTTAGCTAGCACATTCTGAACTTGGGAAGATTTCATAGTTTGCCAAAGATTTTAGATGAAAAGTGCGATCTGAACATTTAAAAGAACATTTTACTTTAATTGAAACATCTACCTCTCCACAAAGTCTATATAGAATGTGAAATCATAATCCTCAGACTGTACTTGAGGAAAAACATGTAGAAAGTATATCTTTTTTTTCCTCCTGCTGACTATTGTGAAGAAAAAGTGCTCTAGTCCTTCCATGACCTGTGGGAATTATTGCTGAACTGATCTGTGAATGCTACAGGTAATCTCTCTCATAAGATAATTTGAAAAAGTATAGATTTATTCTTAACCTTAGGGTTCTGCTATAAAATAAAACAATATTACCATCTAGTTGTAACTACATAAAATTGCAATTATAAGATAATGAATTAAGTTATCAACATTCCCAAGGCATATAGCCAAACAAACTCACAAGATATATGTAATCTCCTGATACAAATACACATTTTATCGTAGCTATAATGAAATTCTTTAATTGTACTGATATTAAGAAACAGAACCAGCTTTCACTATCACAATCTCTCCCTTGATGTGATATAGATAAAAACACAGAAATGTTCATTTTTGCTGGTGTCTATACAAACATATTAAATACTGTCCATACGTGATGACAGAAGTTAGGCAAGATCTCACCGACACTTGAACATATGTATTTGCATTTGGACTCGCTAAGAGTGAAAAACATTATGGAGTGTTTTTCAACCTTGTTTGACCACAGAATTTTTTTAAGGTGAATTTCTCCAGGCCAGTGTTCTTCACATTTGTAAACTGCTAGACTGGAATACCAAGAGAGTTCTCAATTCTAACATTCTATCATTTTAAAGGGGAAAATGGCTCTCTCTCATGTGGTGTCTCAAACTAAATCACTTCACTGGGAAATACGTCAAAAACAAAGGGAAAATAGCCCTATGTCATTTGAATGAACAAATTTTAAAACTAAAAATCAGAAATGAATATTGCATATGCTATGATTATATGTTATAATGTTGTTCTCCATATTCATTCTGATTGGTGCTACATTGCAACATGAATCATTTCCCAGATGAACAGGTATCAGGAAGGGTGAGGGGTAACATCCTTTCTAAAGACCCTCAATGAGAAGGTTTTGTCACAGTAGAGCATAGAATATTCCATACAACCAGAGTCGTTTTCTAGTGCATTCACATACTTTCTCATCACATATTTTATTGCTTCTGATTAGAAATTCTTGAATACTCACTTTGCGAATGTAAAAGGTAGATGGTGTGTGAACTTATTTGAATATTATTACACAATAGTATGACTATGGTTACTAATAATTATTATTTCTAATACATTGGAAGGTAGTATGAGATGATGTTTAAGAGGTAGACACTAGATCAGACCTTCCTAGTTGTAAATCCTATACCTGTTCACACTGAGAAAGGTATTTGATCTGTCTATATCTCAGTTTCTTCATTGGTACAATCAGCTACTAATAGTCCCTATCCCATAGAATTACTCTGAGGACTGAATCAGCATAAAGCATTTAGAAGAATACTCGGTACCTAATAAGTACTCAATACATATTATCTATTATCATTCTTATTAATAAAACTCACAATAGTTATTAGTAATGATAATTTTATTATATTAATAATAGAGATAATAGAACCATCAGAAACACTGACTAAAGAATTTGGAGGGGAAAAAAGAATCTACAATTTCTTTAGCATCAAATCTGACTACTGTTTACTGGCTTTGTTCATTCCTTTATTTATTCAACATTTATCAAGCATGTACTGTGTGAAAGGTACTATAGACAGCACTGGGAATTCAGATAAGCAAACCATGGCCTCTTCTCTCAAACAGCTAACCACAGATAAATGAAAGAGATGATCCTTACAAGGAGTTAAATTCAATTTGATCCTTGTTATAATGAAGTTATGTATTAAATGACATGGAATCTGAAGGTGTTATAAGTCAGGGAAGGCTGCACAGAGGAATAATGAGCTGACCCTCGAAACTGACTTCTACAGGACAGAAAGGGAAGGAGAAAGAGGGAGAGGGATCCCAGCAGAGGAGCAGATACGCAAACATATTCAGATGCTGCCAGATGCGGGTCAAGAGGGAAATAGGTTCACAGGGAGTCTTGAGGAGGCTTTTTGAACTCATGTAACAGGATCCTAGAAATGGCACTTTTTAGAAGCTTTTCAAATCATCACCAAAATGAAAAGCAAAATAGTATTAGGTTAGCCACTGAGATTCTACAGTCATGTGAGATCAAATTGAGGCTAACCTTGGGCAAGTTACATTTGGTTTTGAATAGATTTATTTGCTAAGCCTCAGTTTCCTCAGCTGTGAAATGGAGTTTTTTATGAGCACTAACTGAGTATTCTCCAATCCACTTCACTTGCTGTCTTGTTTTGCTATTACTGCTCAGTTCAGGCTCTCATGAGTTTTGTCCTGATTAGCCACAATAATCTTCTAGTTACTTGCTCTTTTATTCAGTTATACTTTGTGCTCCAAAATGATGCCGAATGAGTTCCCAGTAGTTGCTCATTAGCCATTGGTAAAAAACCCTCTAGAGCTAGCCCCAGTCCATCTCCACTCATCTTTGGCCAAATGTGTGAGCCAATATGTGTGAACCCTTTGATTCAGCCGTCCCAAACTACAGATAACTCTGCAAACATAACATGTTGTTTTATACTTCTATGCCTCTCAACACATGCCGTTCCTTGTGCCTGAAAAACAGTTCTCCTAGTTCTCCATCCACTTAACTATTACTACCTGCTCTTTGTGTCTTAGAGCAAGCCTAACTCTTCTACAGAGCCTTCTCTGAGGCACCTATCCCATTTCAGTGCTGCCCTATGCATGCCCTTGCAGCACCCTATGCACACTCTAAGGACAGCACTGATCACAGGATTCTGAACATGGCGATTTACTGGCTTGTTTGTTCCGCCAGGCTCTATGCTCCCCAAGGACAGAAACTGTAGCTCAAGAGACTCACTCACACCTACACTAACAGATATTCAATCAAAACCAATGGACATCTTCCCAAAATATATTCTCTACCTTTTTATAAATATATACCAAACATTTCACTTTAAGGGGACTCAGTCATCATTATGAACATTAATTTTTTGAACTAAACCATAATACACTAAATCTTTAGTGTATAAAGAAATATTTTTCCCTTTACAAAAGGACATCATCCTGTGATTACTGTGTCTGATTATTTCTATAAAGTTCTCTTGTCTCTCTGGTAGGTTATTAGCTCTGACTTCTGATCATTGCTACACCTATCTCTGGCAGTTCAGTGTTCCCTTTATTTGACATTGTTAAAAATCTTAAACTGAGGAAATAGAAATGGGGGAAGGGGAGCTAAAATAATAGTAAAAGACCTCTAAATCAGGGCATAAAGTTTCCCATGTAAGCCTGAAAGTAAAGGTTACTAACTTTAAATGAGCTGATTTTGTAATATATATTTTAGCTGCTATGAGACCCTCTTTTCCCTCAACACTGGTGCTTCTGGAAGATGAACTCTGCCTAAATGAAGATTTTGCTATTATAAGAAATATCAGTCTAAAGGGAATAAAATAAAACTACAAAATATAAAGGAAGACCTCTCACCTTGGTTGAAACCTCAGCAATCAAATTCTGTTTATTTGGATCCACAAAATCCACAGGCTGACCTTCAAATTCAATCTTCCCAAGCATGGTACCCTACCAAATTAATAAAAAAAAATTAGACAGTTAAAAGGAAGCAACGATGAAGGTGCTGACAGTATAAACTCACAGGGACTTTAAACAGCTGCTCCGAGATTTAGATGTCTTTATAACTACTCATAACCATCAGCAGAAGATCTTCATCTTCTCAAACTGGAAAGATTAAGTAATTTGCACATACATTTTGAGAAACACTCTGGGAAATACAATTAGTTCTTTTCGGGCTGAGACTGTAGCCTGGTGTAGGTCAAAAGGCAACAGAATTTGGGTCTCTAGGCTTCAAGCTGGTACAAACTGGAGTATTTAGTGTACCTCTATACTCCTTAGTGCCTGTGATTTGAAGATATTTCATGAAAGATGTGGATAAAACAAACTATTGAGAAGAAAATAAGAAATCTAAAAATCACGAAAAATTAAATAAAAAGAGAATTTTATTACATTGTGATAGTAAAATTAATTCCCAAAAAGGTGAACTGCAACATAAGTCATAAACTTCTAGAAGTTGTAATGAAAATATTCATTGCTTTAGACATGTTAATGTCCAGGTGTGCTTAAGGACCTGAACTTTAAAGAACGTTCAACCCTCTGTGAAGTTTTCACAAATGAGCCTTGCTAGCTTGAACATGGCAATGGTTCTTCTTTTTATTAGTTGTATCTTGAGATTTACTTATTTGTTAGTAAGTCTACTTTGAACTATTTAGGGAAATGGCATGCTATATTTTATAATCAAGATTCTATTGAGGTAGAAAAATTCAAAATAGTTCATTGATTTTCCCTTCTCCTATGAAATATTGCATTGAAGGAAATAGAAGGAAGACTTTACTTCCCTTTTAAACTTAGTCCTTGGGGAAGAAGTCACTTGGGGGAGGGTGGAGTTAGAAAAAGCCTGCATACCATGCAGGCATGATAGTTATTTATTTCAATGCTGTTATTAAAACCAGAGTGTTGCCTCAAAGTCTTGGAAAACTAACTAAATACCACCTTTCACTTCCACACTGGATTACTAAATTTCATGGTGGTCTGTATTTGCTTTTAGAATCCAAGTCACATAGTCCCTTGACTATATTTATAGATCCCTAATTTTGAAATTTGGGTTTCAGATTTCCTTTTTTTTTTCTTAAAACATGCTGAATGAAATACAATCTTACTTTCCATCTAAGATTAATAGAAATGAAAGCTATAATATATTAATACACTTTTAATATGAACCAGTAAATATAGGAGGTAATACTACTATTTTGTCTGTGATCACCTATTCAGCCACATTTTGAAAACCTAAATGCCTATGATAAAACGAGGGTTCATTTAAACCTAACACATCACATGAAGGACACATGTAAAGAGTTTTCCTAAATTATTAGTCCTTACTCTATTCTATTCAACCTGCTAATTCTGCAGCCTGAAATGATTTTCCCAATTTTATTCACTTCCCATCCTGGTAGGCTCATCATTGTTTACTGCTCGCACACAGCCTTAGGCTGAGAAAACACAAGAATCTACCTGGGATATATAATTTCACTAACATTTATTCCCAGGGAAATCATGGTGTAATGGTGGGAATAAAATCAGAGGTGGAAGAGAATGATTGTATAAACTCTCACTGTCTTCCTTCTGGTCATGGGTATGTTCTTATTTTCAAAGCTGATCTTTCTTTCTGTTTCCAGAGAGCCTGTGTCAATATATATTCTAACAAGGAATCTACAGCAGATTATCTTGAAGAATCTCTTTCACATATATACTTTCAAATTGTATTGTTTATCTTTTTCTTTTTTACGTAATAATATTCAGCGAGAAACTTTACTTGCATTTGAGGAATTTAGTTAACATTGGTTAGGTAAAATTTCTTTCTGATTTGGGATTGAAAGTTTCATGTTAAAAAAAAATAGTGTCAAGCTCCTATAGCAAGAAGAAGCAAGCAGATGGTGATGAGATATTCTCAGAGGAGGGGTCAGATGTTGCAGCAATCAGAGTAAAGCAAAAGATAACCTTCCCTTTTTTCTCCTTGGTCATTGATAGTCTCAAGAAAGACTATATAATTGAGGTAACACATGCAGGGCCCATTTGGCACATTCATGAAGGATAGCTCACTAATTTCACAGATAACTCTTCCAAGAGGATGAAACAAATGACGGCACCGATACCGTATACTTTCTGGTTTGCATTCTTCAGCATATAAGCATTCAATTTAGAGAAAACTGTTATGCATTTAGTTACCTTCTCCTCTTGTTTCACTTGAGCCTTGTCACATGAGCTGAATTATAAATGCCTTGAATTGGTGATATAATGAACACATAGTGGGAACTCAATAAACTGCCAGGTGAATTAATCTCAAATCCATTCAGTTACAAACATGGCAATCAAGTGTTCAGTTTTGAAAATGACATCAGAAATAGTAAAGCAAAATAACAGAGACCCAAATAGCAGAAGCTGGCCATATTCGTTCCTTTACATATTAATGGATCCCTCAGGCACTGAGAAAAAAAAATATGCCAAGAAACATAGATTTGGCTAAAGGTGATGATCATACCTTATCCCGAATTATTTTAGTCAGCATTCTTGTGTCCACCCCATAAATTGCAGGAACCTATAAGAAAAAAATTGTAGTGGCAGTGAAATTGGAAGAAATTAAATCCAGCATATTGTTTTCAAGTTACAAACTTAGCCTCATCTATCTTCTTGAGCAGTAAATAATTTCTCCACTCTTTCTTTTCTCTGACCCAGCGTGACTGTGTTGTCAGAACACGGTAAATTGCCACTCCAATTGAACACAGGACTCTTAATACCCAGGCCTTTTCTCAGAATAAAAAATGAGAAATTCTGAACATCAATCTATTGCTATAGTTCTGTTGCTTTTAACCCAGGATGTTAAATAAGTAAAATCATATATATATGATATATATGTAAATACATATATTATATATGTAAATATATACCATACATACATATAGAAATCGGTGAACTTCATAAGCAATAATATGCAAATCCATGTTTTGAACCAAATGTTCCTGGCATGTATTAGACACTCCACATATTTTTCTGAAGGGCCCTGTAGAGTAGTCATGTTATACTAAAGCTTGCTTATCCTGTTAGTCAATCAGGCAATACCACCGTTTGTTTTAGTTTCTTTGGCTAGGTTACATAGAAACAGCTGTGGTATAATGAAAGAGTAACGAATTAGGAATCAGGAAATCAGGTTCTAATTTCTTTTTTTCCACCAATTATCCGAAAGGTGTTTGAGCAATATGTTAATTCCCACCTGTAAATAGAAGGAAGTGAACTGCTTATTATCTCAGACCTTTTTCTACTCTATGTGTCTGTGATCATGGAATAAGATTCAAAGCACATTCAAAAATCAAACTAACAAGCCGTTGGTTAGGCTTATACTAAAACTATTAGTTCTGACATAAAGAAGCTATAATATCAGGTACCTTAAATAACAAAAAGGAAATATTTTTTAAATTTTTTTTTAAAAATGGTCTCCTGAACGACCATTACAGAAATTAACTGTCTGGGTAATGAAGATAAATTCAGATATTGGTTGAGAAGAAAATAGTGATGGCCCGAAACATGATATAGATGCCGCTTTCTCCCTTTCAAAATTTAGAAAGAATGAAACCTAGGAAGCCGCCCAAATCAAGACTTTTTGATTTGTCAGAAAGAGACGACATTTAGTCCAAATAGGTAGACACTCATTGGAGAGGCGGAGCTTCCTTAGAATAATATTCTATCAATTACAGGCCTATCAGTAGTTGAACAAAAAGCAGCTACAACAACACTGGAAGTGAAACTAAATATAGTGGGTCTGTTAACTTTAATTACTTCTAACATTCAAACAAGGCAAATCCTCTTATTTGAATAGAAATTAATATTTAAAGTAAGGAAAGCATAAGATAAGGTTTTATAACTTTTTTCCTATATTATGTCATAGTATGTAAGCCCAGAGTAACTTAGGGTAATCTGCTTATACTCATAAGAATTAAAATTGATTAAAGTATTGTATGGAACGATTATGTCAACTGCACAGAGTTGCATGACCAGTTAACAGTAGAGCTGGTACTAGAACCCGTGAGGCAGGTTGCATAACTAGATCCTGGATAAAAGGGGAGGGGAACTTCAGTTACTCAAGAGAATAAAAAATTCTAAAATTTTCTCTACCCCCCTTCCCAAATGAGAAATGCTACCAAGCATGTTTGAGTGCCACCTAGTGGATAAACTGAAAATACATGGTCCTCAGCATTTAAAGGAGGATGAGTCCAGACAGTTCAGCCTGTAGATAGTGAGAAAGAATCACTCTCTGAAATAGAAAAATCCCAAACTGCATGATCTTCCTCTATATGCCTGGCCCTTTTGAATCTACATACACCTTCTCAACTTTCCATAGACCCCACCAATAGTCCTGAGGTGATGATGGATGCCCTATCATTTTTCTCACCTTTTCTTCCTGTAGCCATTGCCCTAGACTCTTGGTGGCCAGCCAGTGGTTGTAGTCTTTACTATAATTCAGCACCAGCAAACCTGCAACCTAGAAAGACGGGCAGTCATTTTAAAGGGGCGATCACAAAATACTATCCAATTCTTGTGATTTGTCTGGAGGGTCAGTTTGCCATTTTTAAATAAGCTTTATTATATCCACTGATATGAGACTTAAATTTTTGAAGACAAGAAGAGAAAAAATAGTTATTAACACTTTTCCTTTGAAATATATAATTGTTACTTTAATTATCACGGGAGGGAGCAGGCTTACCCTGCTTGCTGAGTACCGAGAGTAAGCTAGGTCCCCCTTCTTAACACACTGTATTTTCTTTCATGGCATTTATCAATAATTTAACTAATAATTACTTCTTTAACACACATGAAGAATAAAATAATTTTTAATCTAAGTTTAAAGAACACTGGGAAATTTGGGGAAAAGTGTGAGAAATACTGAGAGCTAAATTAAATCATCAGTCCAAGTCATTCAAAAATAGATTGGTGGAAAAAATAGAGTGGTGAATTTGGAATGTAAATTTTTGAATTGTTTATATGGCCCATGTTCCTAAGATATTATCCAAAGTTACCTTGAGTAGGAAATCTTAATATGTTAACTTTTCATCTGGCATATTTATTGTACCCACTGATATGAGACTTAAAATCTTTTATTCATCCTCTAAACAGGATAAGATTATAAGGCAAATAATTGATACAGAATTGATTACCAAACTCCTTTTAAAAGGTAATTCCTCTCCAATTCTTATAACATAATTGTTATTTGGACATACAACAACTTTTTTCCAAATAAAGCCAAGTTTCATCTAATGCACTAAAATTCAAAGTGCCCTGAAAAATGAAACTCAAAACAATGTCAAGTTAAAAATTATTCTCCTATACCTAGGAATAAGGTTGACTACAT
This sequence comes from Daubentonia madagascariensis, assembly GCA_023783475.1. Classification (NCBI taxonomy): domain Eukaryota; kingdom Metazoa; phylum Chordata; class Mammalia; order Primates; family Daubentoniidae; genus Daubentonia; species Daubentonia madagascariensis. The sequence goes on from JAKFHU010002088.1 coordinate 1,912,982, forward strand.
ATATTTAATGGTTTGTACTACAATATTGATGAAGGAACTCTGCCCATCCTAAATTCTTAAAAATAAGTCAACTACACCCCCTCAAATTGAGATGTTTTAAATAGTCACCCCTGGTACTACCTTTATTCCATCAGACTCCAAATATTTGTTAAGTCTCAGCTCATCCAGTGCAGTAGTGTCAGGGGCTCCACCATTCCCAATAATAGGGTTGGCCATTGTGAGAATCTGTCCCTTGTAGGCAGGGTCAGTAATAGCTTCAGGGTACCTGGGTAAACATGCCAAAAAATTATCAACAAAGAAGTGTCTGTAGCTACAAAACTATAATCTATGTACATGCTCTGAATTATTGAACCCTTGAAAATTGAGAAAAATATAAGGTTAATATACAAGCATGTGTAGATTTTAGCAAACCTAGGAAAATTTTATGACAATATGGGAATCAATCCCATCATATGACTGAAAAGAAAAAATTACTCTTAAGTAATAAGGTAAATTCCCCCATAATTTTGTTCCCTCAATTTGTTTAAATTTTTAAATTCTTTAAAAAAATTTTTATAGGATCTTAACTTTTTAAATATTGCAACTCCATTTAAAGTTTGCAGATACTCTGAAGATTCCCCTAGCCTACCAGGTATTAGTGTGCCCAAACTTATATTTACTGTTGAGGGATGTAAGTTTCACCAAGATATTAACTGTCAAAAATTGAAAAGTATTTTTAGGTATCTTTTAGGATACTGAAAAGTATCCTGATTGTGTCCATCTTGGTTACACGGGTATACATGTTTATTAAAACTCACTGAACATTTAAAATAAGAGAGTTAATTTTTATGAGAGAATAACTCAATAAAGTTTATTTTAAAAATACTTTAGTTTTAGAAAGAAGTATGTAAGTTTAGGAGCTATTATCAACTTAGAAAAAATTAATCTTACAAAACTTGACCTGAAGCATTTCTGAGTTCTAAGTTAAAAGATGCCAAATAACTCTTAAAGTACTGATGTGTAATAAGGGAGGAATGGAAGAGGGCTATATCTTGAAGTTTGGGCAAGAGGGGAAAAACAAAAATATTATATATATACACATATATATATAGATTTCTTATTCTTAATAATAAGAAATATTCCCATAAATACCAGGAGGTATCTGTACCTTCTCCATGCACTGGAATACATTGCAATTGAGGAGTTTTTTTTTCCTGCCCTCTTCCATTTTGACTTTCTGCAGAATGAGTTGAAACAAATCTTTTTTGTGGTTTACTACTGAAAGTGAATTTAGATGCTAAGTGGGACAGAATCGACAACCTTGAAACCAATAAAGTTCAGCTCAGGCAGAAGTCAACATAAATTCTTCAACCCCATCCAGACCAACTCCTACCAGAACTAACTTGGTCAATAGAATACTTAAGCCTTTCAGCTCCACCATACCCAGGGCAATTCTAGTGCTGTGGTATTTATCCACAGCCTCCATCAGCTAATTTCTCAGATGTCTCTCACTTGTCAGGGACTGATAAATTTTTAACCAAGGGTTGCACACAATATAAATTGATTTCTTGAAGATAAAAAAGCAAAATAAACCCCGTAATTATCAACCACTTTACTGAGTGAGCCATGCAATAAATGAAAGAAGCATTTCTCAATGGAAAATAGGGTCTGTGGACTAATCTTATAAATGAATGCCTTTTTCTACATCAAAAAAATCTTTAATTAATTTGATTTTACTTCCTTTTCTTCTTTCTTTCCATAAAAGAACTGGCCATTCCCTTTAAACATATGCTTACAATACTCTCCACTAAATGAATAAATACAGCTTGTCCTAGAGAACTGCAGTGTTGGAAGCAAATTAATCCATCAGGTCCTGTTTGACTTTTGTGATGTGACAAGATTTATTACCCATAATCTATCACAGAGAAGAAAACTCTAGTGCCCTCCATCATTCTGATCTATATTAAACAGTTGTTTGTTGGCAGGTATATTAACACAGCTAGTAATTAGTGCTGTCGAAAAGCTTAAATAATTGCCTGGTGAAGAAAAACTTTGCAAACAGGTTTCATACGCTGTAATTTAATGTTCTCACCAGTGGAACTATTTTTAAAAACATCTAATATTCTTCATTTCACACAGAGAGGCAAGAGTTTAGGGAAGAATGTACATTAATAATATAATGGAAGTTTGGTCGATCAATATCTTCAGTATCAGTTAACCCAACACCCCGTTGTCTTTAAGAGGCTACCTTAAATTTCCCTAAAGAATTTGTCAAATATTTCATAGAAGATTAGTAGGATTGAATCACTATTGGAAACCTCTTAAAACAATCTAGTCATATGTTTTTAAGACATAAAATTTTTTAAATCCCCAGCTGTAAATTACTATGTAATCAAGCCCCCTCACTTTTTATATGTGGAAACCAGAACTCAGAAAGATTAAGTGACGTTCTCAGTGCTACATAATCAGTTATTACTAGAATTGAGACAAGAACTTCAGCCTCCTGGTTCTCAGATAAACAAACATTTGTTGACTAGGGAAGACCAGCCACGTGATTTCTGTAGCAACTCTCATCTTTGTTGTGGTACATCTGTTAGCAGATCTTAAATACCAGGTTGGGCCACAATTGGTAATTATTAAAAATATTAAAGCTGTACACCTGATCTCTCATTGATTATTTTAAGGCAATAAATGTATCTTTTATTTCACCTTTCTTATTAGAGTGCAAAATTATATAAAACACTTTCTTATCTCTTATAGTATTTAATATTAGATGTGCAAGGTTGATTCTTTACCAATGAAATGGCACTAGAGTGTATGGCTCACTCTTTTCACTGCTTCAATTTTCACCTTAATCAGACCCATACCTCCCTTGCAGAGGCCATTTGGTAATCTCACGTAATGTTTCCTTACAACATAAATTTCTAGAATTAATTTTGTTCTTTTTATTCAGGGGACCACCAGAGTGCCCGTGTTTTTACTCATTTATAGTAGCAGGAAGTTCGTGTCTCTACCTTTTTTCAGGGATGCCTGCACTAGGCTAAGCATAAGGCACAGTGTGCAATTTTAGGACAATATGTAGTCTTATTTTGACGTGCTGATTTCAACTTCCCACCATGAGTAAGATTGTCCATTATTTCTCTACATAAAGGAAGAATAAAGCCTTGGAATAAAAGTATTACTCACCCTCCCAGGCCAGTGTTAAAAACCACTTCACCAGCAACAGAGGATGGATGGCCAAAGGAGTAACCTTTCATCTTAGTCCCATCCTCCAGAACAATGTGTGCTGTCTGTGCCTAAAGAAACAGTTGCATGAATACAAAATACAAAACACACACACACAAAAATTCCCAAAGGTAAAATATACAAACATATTAAATAAATGAGCGGTATATTTAATGGAACCAAACTGCCCAAATTTGGAGTTGCTCTCCTGTCACTTGTCACTTTTCTTCAAATATATGGCTCTTGTCACTGGCAGGTGTTTTGTTTTGGTTTGCTTAAAAGAGGAACTGAAGCATGTCAATACATTGCCTATTCTAAGCTTACTTGTGGAGTTGTTGACTAGCCAGAAATACTTCAATTTAGCTGCAATGTTATGTATCTATCTTTGTCCCCCTTAATATTCCCGAGCTTTGTTCAAGTATAGCTTTAAGGAAAGTTCGTGAGTTTGCAAAAACATTATGAATTGTACCATACAGCTCATCATCACTCTGAGGTTTAGAGCTAGAAGGAATCTTCAAGCTTATCTACCAAATTGTGTTCCACAGAGCTCTTGTGTTTGATGGAATTGTCCCAAGAGCTGCCCTGTCCACACCAGCTTTATGGTCATGAAGAAGCTGAAACTTTATCATTCTATTAATACTGATACAAAAGCAAGCACTGTGGAACACTCTAAAAGTATATTGTATTTTGCCTTTTATTAGAAGTAATTATATCCATGTCTGTTTCCTACTTTAGACTACAAGCATTCTCAGTTTGACTACTTTACCATATTAAGTTTTGAACCAGCTTCTATAAAATTCTTGGCTAAGAAGAGGGACAATTAGAGAAAGTTATCTAAGAAGCAGATCATCTACTCCTCATAAATACTCTAAATTCTATTGTTGAAACAATTTAAATCTAACTCTCAATTTCCATAGAATTCAGGAAAGAGTGGAATGTGTTAAACCTCACCTCAAGAGGCAAAATTTAGACTCTGTAAGAAACTGTATAGGACAAACTAATTGGAACATGGTTTAAAAAAACAAACTATAAATAAAAACATCTGTGCAATAATTGAGGGAAATTGAACAATATTTTGATATTTTATTATATTTGGTATAATATTTTTTAGGGTTGATGATGGTATTGTGGTAGACATATAGATGAAACAAGTTTTACCATGAGTAGAACTTGTTAAAGTAAAGGAGATCATTATACTATGCTTTCTGCAAGGTTTAAGTGCAGTCATTAGACACAGAAACATGCTAATTCTCTACTTTATTTTCCTTACAGTTTTAGGACTGGGGCCACAGTGTCTAATCCTATTGTATCTTGCCACCTCACCTCTACTCCCACCACACAAGGGCGCACGTGCACACACACACACACACACACACACGCATATCAACTCTGGTAGGCAGCAGGAACTCAATCAATGATTTCTAGACCTTTGTTTCTATGTTCCTCTAGCTTTACGACATGCCCTCAACTTTCCAAGTATTGAAATGGAAAAAGCTCACTAATTTTCTATAGTAATCTTCTCTGTAGAAATAAAATACCTCTTTTAGATCCAAAGTACCCAAGTTTCTTGCCATTAGAATGATCGTTCTTTAAGTAAAATAGAGTTCTGATTATCTTTAAACCAATATACTATGTTCCTAAGTCTTATTTATGCATGTGTGCATACATACAAATTTACATTTACACACAAAACTATTTCAGTGTTTTTATTAAAATTGGTAAGATATACTTAAGATTTTTTTCCCAACAGGCAATATTAGTTTTTTTAAATCAAAGGCACAACATGAATTTCAAGTATATATTTCTGAGAAAGATTGAACATAGTACTGTACTGCACATTTATATGTGTTTGTGTGTGTGCAAGTATGAGTGTGTGTGTCTGTGTGTGTGTATCCACAGACAGGGTTAAGCAAAGAATTTTGTCCTTTACTTGGCTTACCAAATTATCTTTGAAGTAAAGTTTTATCCACTGCCTTGGAACCAGTGTTTGAAATCCCAAGCTTGATACTTTATCTTTAAAGGGTTGTGGTTTGTCTTCACAGCCACTAACTTTAAAAAGATTTTGGAATGACTCAGCATAAAGGAAAGCACAATAATTTATTTATCACGAGTGATGAGTGATGACAAGACTTCTACAGTAGAGGTGGGCTTCACACATAAGCTCGAATTCTGCTTCTGTGTCCACGGACTCAACTATTCATGTTACTTCTGATAATGTGATATTCTGATTTTATATTTTGTTTTAATTTGTCACTTATTTTTTATCTAATTATAACTCAAGACAGAGGTTGATGATTTGGGAAGAGTGATAATGTTCAGTGTATTTCCAAAGATTATTATAAGCAATTCAAATGTCTCTGGTGATAAGTCTCAGTAGGAAAGTGCTTAGTGGGAAAACTCCCCAGGTAACTCCGACATGTTTCACTAGGTGAAACTCCTTGGTCCAAATAATAAAAATTCACTGTCATAAAAATATTTTCTACTGGAAAGACTATTTTCTGTTCTTGAGGAAATCATGTGTAACCTACATGCTTTCACAAAATGAAAGGAAAAATGGAAACTTTAAAAAAATCATATGTAACTTTGATAGGACCTAAAATAACTGTACTTAGTTGGCAAAACTTAGGTGTGAACTGCAAATTTCAATTGTTCTCTATGTATCAGTTTATCTACCCTACTCTGAGCCATGCCTGCCTAAAATATCACCTGTGTGTATATTTTCCTTTTGCTTTTCTCTCTCCTCTTCTCACCTGAGAATTTCAAATTGTCTGATCTCTGGGTTAGACACTATCTAATTATTTTAAAGAAAGGTAACAATTAACATAAGCAAATCCAACTCTTGTTAGCCTGTTCCTGCTACAATTTTGTTTGGTATTTTTCTTCTTCTTTCTATGGGACTAGTTTTCTACTTTGCTTTCTGTCTTCTAAAGATATATTTGAAGAGACATTTACTATTGCCTGAAATAGTCCCTGAGATTGTGTTCAATATTTCTTTTTGCTCCTTTAATTATATTTTTGGTTCTTTTTGGCCATTTTTATAGATCTTCCAATCCTCTTTCCCACTACGCATTATGTAGTTACAAGGCCTCTGTTTACTGTCTATGGTACTCTTTATATTCCTCTTAACTACACTGGCCTCTGATGAGTTTAAAATGATGAGTGCCAACTGACCTATCTATGAATTGATGGAGTATCTCTGAACAAAGAGCTATTATTTGGAATCCCTTCTTCTAGCCAGCAGTTCCTTCCCCAAGTGCTATTTCATTCCAAAGAGTCCAAAAGAAATCACCTTGTTACCATCATAAGATATTTTAGTATCCTCAGTCCTAGTGGACACAGGTGCATAGTCTATGAATTAGATTATAACATTAAATTATAATTTAAGTGCCTCCTGCAAGAGCATGTTGGTACTTTGAAAGCTGAAAATACAAAGGAAACCTTAATGAAGAGAAGTATGAACACTTGTAGAATGTCAGAAAAAGGAACAAAAATAATATATAAATATGAGTTCTATAAAATAAAGTACCTTATCATGACACGATCCCTATGTGTTTAATAAAAATATACATGCCAATAAGACCATCTAGACATTCAAGTCACAAACATCATTGAGCTCCTACCATGTGCCAAGCACCTTGGTAGGCTTTTGAGATACGTGGATGAATGTATCCCGAGGTCCCCTCATTTAGGAAAAGGGCTAGATACATGCATGGATTGTAAAATAGAGAAAACGCCGAGGACACTATCACAGAAGCATCACTGAAACACCTGGAAATTCAAAGATAAATAAAATATCATCCATTCTTTTGAGAGATTTATCTTTAATAAAAGAATTGACCCTTTCTTTTCCGTCCATGCTTTAAGCAATAAAAAAATAAAAATTTCAATAAAGAAATTTGTCAATTTTGAATTTAAAGTCCCAAATTTAAAGATTCCTTTATTTTGTTCAAATGTCATTTTCTTGCCAAGGCCTGCCTGCACCCCCTTATTTAAAATTACAATATTCCCCTCAGCCCCCATCTCCTTGGTCTGCTCTTTCTTCATAGCTCATTGCCTTCCCACACACCAGCTAGTGTCTTATCTATCACCTGTCATATCCCTCTAGAAAGTGAACTGCCTGTGGGCAGAGTATTGGGTCTGTTTCATCTACTAATGTGCCTCCAACCCACATCAGTGCCTAGCACAGAGTAAACAATTGGTTAAGATTTGTTCACGCTTTAGTGAAATCACTCCAGTCAGATAATCTACTGTTTGTTTAGTAGAGTACTGTTAAATGATTAAATAATGAATTTGGTAAAAGAGGAAAAGTTACAGCAGAGAAAAATATAAGCATATGCTCTCCTACCCCATACCCATCCTCCCCATTATTTCAATACTGAAAATATTAAACATTCATTTTTCATATTATACTTAATATAATTTTTACTTTTAACCATGTTTCAAATTCTTAATTCATTTGTCTTATTTTTGATTGAACTATTTTTTAAAATGTAGCTATCTAATTCATCATTTTTCCAGTAGTGGTTAGTCTTACAAACATTAAGTTCCTTGGAATTTCAGTCTCTCTCCCTCTAGCATCTTTTCCTAGCATCTCCTGGAAGCAACAACTTCCAAGTCATATCTGGGCCTACAGGCTGGATAATAAGGTAACTTAAATAATACTCCAATTAAAAATAGTTCCACCTTATCACATAGTATCTAATAATTAATAATAATGACAAAAAATAAATAGTCACCTATTTGCTTCTAAAATTACCTCCGCATTACATGAAATTGTGCTACCGCCCAAGAGAAAATCCCCATCATCACTTACTATTGCCTCCTAATTGTTCCATTTGCCTCCAATCTCTCCCTATTTCTATCCATCCTATGCAGTGCAGGTAAAGCTATATTTCTTAAGCATTTATTGAATGACACTAATCCCCAAATTCCTGAATTAGCATTCAAGGTCCCCTCATCTGGCCCATTCTCTGCATGACATTAAACTCCCTCTCTTTGTCAGTTCTTTGTGAATAAATGTCTTCCTTGTTGCCTGTTTACATACTGATTATTCTTCCTAATGCCCATGATATGTCCTCAAAGATCCCTCCAGTCAGAATTAATCACTGATTTTCCTGTGCTCCCACTGCATTCAGTGTGTCCTGTATTACCTTGTGTTTTAATTGCTTAAGGTACTCATCTACCCTACTAGACTGTGACTTCTGGAACAGAAAGCCCAATACCTCATTCAACTTCGTATCCCCAATAGCCCACTGTTGTTCATACAGTAATGTGGTCACTACATACTTGGTGAATGCACAGAAATATGGTTTATTATGTGATGTTAGGATGTTACAACGCTGAGACTGTGGTATCACAAAATAATGCTTTGATGCCCACTGGCTTCTGGTTATTTTTTCACCTTCTCCTCTTGGAAGCAAAGACAAATATTCTACATATGTATAGTTCATGCTAAAAGACAGAAGAGGAAAGTAAAGAATTAGTTGATTGAGGCTGGGTGACAACTATTGCCCAAGTACCCTTAGGCTTTCACATACCAACTGGGTGTCATGTAGGTAATGTCTCCAGAAAAACAGTCTAGAAGATGATTTCTAAATTTCATTCTTTAGGTTTCCTCATTAATTGTTTCTATTATTAATATTAATAGTTATCTATGTTACCTAGAAATCTAATCCTCCATCACTGGGGAAAAGGAACAAAACTGGATTCAGTATACATAACCCAACCATTCTCTTTTCTCTTTTTACTTCTCACCTAAAATACTTGCCAAATTTTACTGTATGTCAGTAATAAATTTGTTTTAATTTGCTGATGTGGGCTCAGTATTTACAATATTACATTTCTATACCAAATTCCTGAATATTTTATAACTAATTATTAGTCTATTTTCCCCCTCTAAAAAAACTGAGAGTGTTATATTTTTATTGTTATTGTTGTTGAGGTTTATGTATAATGATGGTACATCCTTGGCATTCAATAAATATTGGCATAATTAATTTTGAAAATAGTAACTAAAGATAATGTATATTTCAATTTTTCTCTGGTGTGAGCCTATATGTTAAAAAAAAGCTGGAATAATACTTTTTTTGAAAAAAGTAAACCATTAACATTTCTTAACCATGTCTCGTAGATGTTGAATGACCTAAGCTGTCCTAATTCTACCTTTTGGCATTACTTTAATGAAAACCTATTAGAACATAAATCAGGTTGCATATGTAGTTATCTATGTTTATTAAAGTCTATACGCAGTTGTACAAATAAATTGAGTGTTTGGATTTGAATAATAAATTTCTACTGTTCTGGGAAAGGCACTTTACCTCAAATAGAATTATGAAGCTATGTTGGAAAAGTAGGATTTGGGAACACATTGTGTCACTGAGAGCACCACCCTGATCTCCTCCCTAAGACATCTTTATTAATAGTTAGCATGCATGTGTTGGGCACTGTCTCTAAAGCCATTAAGGGATTTTCTCATCTAATCCTCACAAAAAACAATGAGGTAGAGATATTAATATCTCCACGTTACACTTGAACTAACTGAGCCTTAGAGAAGTAAAGCTCATTCCACCAGCAACTGGAGGAGCAGCAGTTCCTGAACCCAGTCAGTCTTGACTTATTACCTCTTTTTCTTTTTCCAAGCTTACTTCTATTCCTGCTTTCCGACTTTTTTAAGTGGGGATAAAAAGCAATTCAATCATGAATTCTACTTAAATTTATTTATAAGAACTGTAATTCAAAATTGTCATGGATAAGCCACCACAGATACAGGCCCAGGTCAGCCAAGAATTATCTATCTATAAATCTGTAAATTGTCAGAGTGAAATGTCAAGCCATTAATTATATTCCATAATCTGAGGAGAACCAGCAGGTTTTGAGAACTATTCACACTGATCCCAAGCCCTTGAGTTCTCAAGTTCTCAAGATTGTTAGGACAATAGATGCTATGGCAGATAAGGAGATCCACCTCCCATCCCCCCTCGGGAAGATCTTTTTGCCCTGCTGTGAGGAGTGAGGTCAGTAGACTTTCTCCTGCTGTCAATTCCTTCAGGGACTGCCTCAGCTGCAGAGAGCTGCCTTGCCCCATGACCTTCCTGGAGTATCCCACACCCTACACCTGGTGACTGAGCTAGGCAGGGATACAAAGGCCCAGGCCCAGTGCAGGAAACTCTGATGGACAAGAGCTTCCTATCAGGTTGTCCAAGCCTTTGTCAAACCTGTATCACAGTTTACTTCTCTGCCCAATCCTACTTCCTAAAGCTTCACTGAAGTTGGTCCCTAATAAATATCCTGCTCCTGGAACACCATCTTGGTGTCTGTTTTCAAAGACCCTAACTCATAATAAGCCCTACAACCAAGTCAGTCAAGGTCCTAATGTTACTTTTAAGTTCCCCAACGTTCAAGACTGGAGGCCACCATGAACATTCACTTCATTTAGCCACTAAGCACAAGTTCAGCATGCAACTGCCTAAAATAAAATTTGTACATACACACACACAGAAAGAGAGAGAGATTTTTCTATACTTTCTAAAAATCTCATGATTGACCTTGAACCAATGTTTAAATTGTATCTGCAATTAATAACATTATCTCCACATCTTCAGAATTATATTTGTAAGTTTCTCTTCTCCCATCCAAGTAATTATGTTTGCAAAACACATTAACCAGCTCCCCTCAAAAAAAGGCCAATGATTATAGCCAATATGGATATCAAGAGAAATACATTGAAACTAGTTTCTACTCATAGTTGGGCATTTTCAAACTGGAGCATATAGATATTGTGAATCTGGAAGCCAGTCAGATTACAAAATAAGTAGTCAAAAAATGTGTTCCCTTGTTACTTTATATGAATTTAAAGATTTAGAGATTGAAATTAGTAGTCTTCATGACCTAGTAATACTAAATGTTACTTTTATATGCAAATTTATAGAAGGAACATCCATAATATTGTAGATTCTTTCCATATGCAATATTTAAATGGACTAAAACTATATATTTCTATGTATATATAATTACACCATTTTTAATCTCTTACTTTTTAATTTTATTTAATGTTCCTTTCTCGAAATTAAACTGAATTACAAAAATATCTGTATGATCCCCATCTTATATTACTTTTAAATGGGCATTCTTAACTGACTTTATTTTTTTAATATTTGTAAAACCTGGGGATTCTTTCACAAATTGTAAGTAATTTTTGATGAAAATACATTTTTGTAAGAGGGGCTTGCATATAAATAGCAAGTCTAATAAATTCTCCATAGTTATTTGTTGGTTTGTCTGCTATGGACATTGGTATTATTTCACTATGTGATAAAATATTTTATTGTTCTAATGACATTACAAATAGGATAATGCAAGAAGACCTGACATTTCTCCAAACTTCTCACCTCTTTAGGGCTAAGGCTTTTAATTTCTCCTCAAAATTAAAATTTATTGTAAACCTACATTTATGGGTCTATTTTCATTTCCTAGTAAGATGATTGATTAGCTTTATGGGACCACAAAAAAATGACTGGAATTTTGCACTTTAATAGTCTCAGTTTGAGATCAAGTTTGAAAGGGTAGACATTTCAAAGCATTTTCCAGGATAAGAACAATGCAACTATTAATGGGAGTCACACAGCTACGTTCCCCTTAAAAAAGCTCTGAAAATGTGTCCCTGGCGCTATGCAACGCCGATTTAGAGGGCTTAGTCTTAGGAAATAATAGTCAAAATTCAAACATAATTTATCATTTAATCTATAAAAGTTTTTGAAACAGCCTAATGTTTATTATTAGGAGTTTCCTTCATACTCAGTATTATATTATTTAAAATCATTTCCTCTTCATTCATGTATTGTTCCACAACCCAGCATCATTCTGAACTAATTTTGAGGATATTGATTCTTTACTTTGAACCAGTTTTCTTCAGGTCCTTTATTTCAGGACTGGAAACAAGTCAAAATGAGACTTTTCTTGCAGTCTTAAATTGCATTAAATTTTTGCTTATGGGGAACTTATAGGACTAAAGGAGAAATAAACACATTGAAAACCAAAAAACAGCATGTTTTCTTACAAACACATAACAACATTTTGGTTGGAGTGGAAGAAATATGTCAACTATAAACAGCATTGGCCTAAAATGTCCTATTTATAGAATTGCTGACAGCCATATAAAGCAGACATCCTTACTGATTCTTTGATTTAAACTACCTGTTCTCAAAGTACAACAGAAAAAGGAAAGGTAAGGAAAAATCAAATTTGTGTTGTATTGAGATAAAGTTCAGTGTATAAATGACTCTTGAGTCAATAATAAAATAACAGCAGAAGAAATTATTTAGAACTTCCTGAAGCCAGGTTAAGTAGCAATTGTGGCTTCCAATATATAAGCACAGTAACAAAACATTGAATTAAAAAGATCCATCTGGTGTTTGAGACCTGATTAAAATTCTAACCAGATTTTCCAATGTATATTTCATTTGGTGTACAAAAACAGACATGTGTCCTTTTGTTAACTGCAGCACTGACACATCTGTGAAATGGGAAGAAACGGCAGTGTTTCTTCTCCTGGGTATGAGAATTCACCAGTAAAATGTTCTGGATGTAAAGCCTCAAGCTAATTTAGCAATAAATTCCATATAAGTTTTAGAGAAAATAAAACCATTATAGAGACAATAATCCCCTCAAGCTAGTAATGGAAATAAAAATGATTTACTCTGGGAATCTGACTGTAGTACTGTTGAATCATTTATCTATGTAAATTATTTGCATATCAGAAAAAGTAGAGGCCCCACATGCTTATTTCCATTTTCACCAATGCCTAAAGCTATATCATACATTTGATTTCTGGCTTATTTGATGTTTCTTAGCTGTTAGTTCACCTCAGTACTATCCTCTTAAGAAATAAATCTGGACTAAGCTTTGGAAAGTAGGAACACTAATTATTTCAGATAATTATTGTGTAGATAATATGGTAAAAAGTTAAAATCATGAGGCATTCTTTATTAGTAAATGAAATCTTATTTTTCATTCTTGGAGTTATACTATTAAAATATGGATATTTGAAATTCAGAATTACAGCACAATTTGTCTTTAAAATATTTAATGAGATTTCTCTGCAGTTACAAGGCCTAACACTTCAAGAGTTTGAAGTAGCGTAACAGCGGTAATCAATTAAGCCTTACGACATTCTAAGTTAATAGGCTTTCAACATCCTAAGTTAATATTAAGTCATCAGCCTTTGGTTAAACATAAGCCAACATTGAGGGGAAAAAAATCACAAGGTTAGTTTGCTTGCATACTTCTATGTTTTGGACATTTATAAACAAAAAAATTCAGATTCATGAGTAATTTGTATTCTAATTATGTTTCTCATTATAAATAAAATATAGCATTTGTAAAAATTCCATTACAAAATATGTTCATAAAGTGTAGGTTTATTAATAAGCACTTACTGAGCATCTGCTATGTGGCAAGTTGTTCTGAATCTGAGAGGGATGTACAATATTGTAGGCTAATTTTTACTTTATGGTAATAAATTAATATGGTCTTATATTTAGTTCTACATCATAGAAGAAATTTATTCAGTAAAATTCTATAATGATGTAGCAATCCTAATGATTCCTTTATAAGAACTTCACATTATTCAGTTAACCTCCCTATGAAATTTTGAAAATCAATGTATGGCATTTAATAAGTTGAAAGAAAAGAAAATGAAAATAGAATAACCTTGAAAATATTTTTATGAGTTGAACTCATTCAGACCACATGAAGAAAAGAAAGCATAAGCTAAAGATCACTAGGGCGGAGGAGCCTAACACCAAGTTTGACCCTAGCCCATGCAGCTTTCTTCAGGCCTCAGTCATTGTAAAGACCCCAGGAAACACTAGTTGTATCAAGGGCAGTCAGTGTAGCACAGCAAACTCCTCCTGATTCCCTGAAGTGAGCTCTGCCATGACCATTGCATGAGAGAGGTTGAAAACTCTCTATGGCATCCCTCAACCTTTGAACAAGTCGGAAATATGAAGAATATGTCTAATGGAGACATAAGGGCCAAGGAATAGTCTCCATTTCCATAGCAGTAAGACCTAATTTTACCTCTAGACCATCAGAAAGTCTGGCTAAGCATGGGCAAATTGGGACTTGAGGGAGAAGGTGAGGGAGAGGGTAGCAAAAATCAAGACTAGTGCCAGTCCCTTGGCAATTTCCTTAGCCAAAATTCTTAGCTTCTGACACAGGGCTGGGACTAGGGCAAGGCGAGGGAGGTGCCTAGGGCACAACACTGACGGAGGCACACCATGACCCTGGCAGTGAGAGCCTCCTGAAATTTTGCACCCAGGTCTCTCACTCACTTCACCCTAGTCTAGGCCCGTTGACCTATAGCTTTTTCAAGGGTTTTATGTCAAGAAGCTCAAAATGTCAAGACACTGCTGATGACAAACAAATGAGTCTATGTTTTAGAAAAAGGAAGATATAAAAAGTGCAGAACATAAACAAAAATGTTCAAAAGAGCGCCACTTCCCAATTAGAGAAATACTGTGCACCAAAAATACGTGAAGTTGTCCATCATCCAAACTAATTCTGCAATAGCTAATTTGGTACTGGAACACAATTTATCATTTCAAAAACTTGAATTACCATGGATGAAATCCAGCCCTAAAATGTATCTATATGTACTAAAATTTTAACAAAATAGTTGTTATTCTTAGAAGTGTGTGGTAATGCTATTCCTACTCCTACCTCTAGTATGTCTAATATATACAAAGAGGCTCCAATATAATAATGAATTGTACTTCCTGTGAACGTCTTTGAAGCTACTACAATATAACGAAATGATTTTAATTGTGGGAGTTTTTGTAGTTGCCTATTTCTAATCAAATGACAATAGCTCCTCAAGATTGAGCTGAATAGATACTTCTCTCTGTTGAAATCAGAATATAAAATCTTACAAAATGAAAGCCTTTCAAAAGAAATAATGATTCCTGGGGCTCATTCTTATTTGAAGTACCAGAGAGGACACTTGGACTGTTAGGTTCTTGGCTTAATTATAACACAGGTTATCATTTTTAAAAATGAGTGGATTAATGTTAGAAGCAGTACTTATTGAACACTTTTCTATTCATAGAAAACTTAGCCTTTTCAATTTAATACCTTTGATTTCCAAATTCGTCTGTAAGTAAAAATAAAATTATTTAGTCATGGTGACTTTCCAAGACTTGTGAACTCGGAGTTTTTAAATCTGTAAGTTTCTTGAAGTCTGACACGATCCACTTATTATCCACTTATTTCTATTTATTATTCTTCCTGTATACTCCCATGGTACAACTTCCATGTTAATTTATTAAATAATTAATTAATTGATTCATGAAATAGTATATTACACTGCATATCCTGCCTTTTGGAATTGAATTTACCATACCTAAAAAAAGATTATTTATTTCATGATACTTGAGTTTGATTGATTATAAGAAATATCTTCTTAGACATAGGTGTAATACAAAGGCAAAGGTAAAAGAATCATCATTATAAATATTTGAGAATTCTTATCAACTATCTTGTCATTGTAATAATTTGTAGTTCGTGGAAAACATGAGGACTCTTTGATCTAATCCTTTACTAAGTCCTTCTACTAAAATATATATAACAGGAATTTTTTTTAACTAGCCAGTTTTTGCTTTAAAGTGTTTATATGTTTCTAAGCACCAATCATATATGATGATCATATAATCCTTTAAGTAAATCAGTAATCATTTCCACACTACAGATGACAAAATTTAGGTTCAGAGAATATGGGACTTGACCAAGGTCATAGCATTTAGAAATGCATAACAGGGGTTAGATTCCAGATCTTTTTATTCCCCATCCAGAGTATTTTCCACTATACTGTTACAACTGGCTGAATGTAATTATGAGCACTGAACATTTTCAGTACTAACGGAAAAATGTTACTGTCTCTAAAACTTTCATATTTTATGGTTGTTGATCATTTATACCCTTGTATCAACTTCCTTTAAAGTGTACCTTGAAATTCTTTCCTCTTTCTTATAAGTGCAGTGCAACTGTGTCTATTGGCAAGGCACACTCTTTAAATATTAGCCACAAACAAATATTCAAGGAAGGACCACAAAAAAACATAAGTGCGTCACTGCTGTTGTCTAACACATCCCCTCTGTCTTTCGCCAAGGAGAGAGGAAAAGGGACCTCCAAAGACATTGAAAAAACAACCTGATTTACAGGGCAATGTAAATGTATTTCTAAGAGAGTTAAGTTTTAAAAGTAAAGGCAGGAAGAAAAGTAGGTAGAGGACTACTTCAAAATAAGTGAATAATAACACAAGTACCCTTGGACTGCTGTATGGAATTTTAATTCACTATTGTGAAGTTCAAGAACTATTTTTTGTGCCTGGCATTCCTCCAAAACTCTAGCCAGTAATGATTGAGTGTGAGTAATGGCTTTTACACCATAAAATGATGGCTTATTCCTCCTACAAATTTGTCATTCTTAGCTGTGCACTGTGGCAGACCCTTGAAACAGATCTGTCACCATGAGCTAAAAGAACTGCTTTCATAGTGGTCTGTCCACATAATTAGACCATTTTGTTGTGGTTGTGGTTATGGTTGTGTTGTATGGAGCACTTATTGTGATCTCAGAGAGCTGGCTTCTAATTTCAGTCACGTCTATGCCATTTTAGGTAGTCACTCAATTTCTCTGTTTCTGATATCTGATGGACACAAACTTATCCTTACCCACCTACTTCTGTGAGAAGAAAAAGATATTCTGAGTGACTCAACTTTGAACTATTAGAAGGCACATATAAGCATAGGTGATATTATTTTCATTTCTGTTTTATTCTCTCTGAGGTGATACGTGAGTACCCTTGAGGTATTACTAACACTAAACTAAAACCAAATATTCACTCTCACAGTTTATATCTAGTTACTATATCTTTGATGATGGTTTAGAATATTCTCCTTTCTGGCTCTTTTGCTATAATTAAACTGAATCCAAGAAAATGGTTTTTCCTGCTTATTTTTTAATTGAAAATGGTAGTTTCTTATACTCCTGTTAGAATCGTCTCCATGTGAAATGCCGAAGTCGTCAACATGCCAACGATGCCGCTGTATGTATTCTCTCCTTCCCCCTGGGATCTTGAGCCCCTCTTTCTCTCTCTCTCTCTCTCCCCCCTCCTCCTCCTCCCTCTTCTCCTCTCCCCTTGTCTCTCTGCGTCGCCATCTCTCTTCCTTTCCTTTTACTCCTCTTCCTTTCCTATTCCCATCCCTGGGGCCACAAGAATATGTGGTATTGCTTAGCCCTACAGGTGTCAGGAGTAAAACCCCTCTGAATACTGACTTGAGCAACCTAAGCAATAGAAGTTATAGAAGCATCTGGAAGATTTTTAGTCAACACGGTAAGCATACAAAGTATAAACAGAACACTCCAAACTCTTAGAGCCTGGTTTTACATCAACAGAGGTTTTGGGTTTTTTCTACTTCACATTTTACAGCTCTTACTACTAAAGAAGCAGTATATATAAAGCTACTGTGATTACTTAAACTTTATATTCACTAAAGATGATTTTCACTGGCAAAGTTCCCATGGAGTACTTTCAGATTTCCCTGGTAATAAATGTCTTCATAAAGTCATAGGAAGGGACAGAGGTTGCCACAGGAATTTCATAATTCAATGATGGGGGCAGGGGAAGGGCAACTGATGTTCCTTTCCTGGACTTGCCCCCTCGCTTATAGATACACTTAGGGGGACAGAATTATCAGCTGCTATTTTCCTCAGTGTGTTAATTTGCAAAAGGAAAATAATAAATTTGGCCTTCTAAAAGAACAGCTAAGAAGAAAAATGAAAAGCTAAAACAGTGTCTACACGACGACCTGCAAATACTAAAATTATATAGATATTTTCTAACTTTTTTAAGACAGTATTTTAAAAAAGAAAACTTTCCAGCGAGCCCTATTTACAGAATAGGGGCTTAACACACTATATACTGTGATGTGTCTTACACATTTAAGCAACTCCATGTTTTGAACCCAAACCATCAGCAATAGTGTCTAAGCACAGAAAGAGTTAATGATAGCTTTTAAAAATGTTAATTTTCTAGGCAGTACATTTACATCTTACATGTTCACAGGAGTTGCAACCATTTTTTTATGTTGGATTAAAAATTACTGTAATTTTGTTCAGAGAAGATAAAAATGAGCATTTGCTGAATCAGTAGGTTCTATAGTAAAGCAAATATTAATAAATTAGCACTTCAGAACTATGTTCAAAACTGTATTTGCTTTCTAAGGAACACCTTTGCTTCACAGCTAAACCACACTCCATACAATTTTATCAGAAACAATGAATATAGGTATTTACCTTGACAGAAAGAAGTCTGATGCCAGGTCTTGAAAATTTCCATGGTTGGTGTGCAGTCACGTTGGTAAAGCCAAAACCAGTTTTCAGTGTCTTCACCACTTTGCAAGCTGCCAAAATCCTCGTCATTTTGCAGATGATTTGTCACTAAAATTAAATAAAAGTATATATATTTTATGGAAGTTTTGTTATAAGATTTTTCACTTAATATGAAAGCTGGAGGGGGGTGCAGTTGGTGTTTAAGGCTGACTGCACAGGGCCCTTTGAATTTCCATTCATTCTGCCATTAAATGTCTTCAGCCACAGCTCCTCCTTCTCTGAACCCCTCCTCCCGAGGTAATGTCCAGACATGTTCATTGGACTTGTAATACAAATTGCAACACATCAAATACTACCTTCTCCTGCTGAAATAATGCTGGTGTTGTAGAAAACCTGTCATCTATCAAAGGAATTGCTTATGCAGCTGAATAAAATGACCTAGACACACCGGACAACCTTAGGAATATCATTTACCCGAAAGAGTAGCAACTTTCTAATAATGCCAAGGATCAAAGGCTTTTATTTGTGTTAGATTTTTGCCTAATTTGCCTCAAAAAAGGTTTTTGGATTCCCCAAGAACCCTGAACTCTCGCCATTTTCTACTTGGAAAAAGAATGGAAACCACATATAGTTAAAAAGGACATCAGAATAAACTTTCCTGGACAAGTATGCAGTAAACCTATCTACATTATTTTGGGGGTTAATAGAGTACTACATGACTGTCTAACCATTGCACTGTTCTGTGTTCCAAATTTTAAAGCAATCAATAATATCAAGTAAAACACAAGTGGAGCAAAGCAGTCTATAATATCCCTCTTATGTCTTTTAAGTTTGTAAAAAGTACATGAAACAAAGGCAAACACTCAGTTTAAAATAAGCGTTATTCCTAAGTCAAGATTTTTGTTAGTCATTAAAATATTACATATAAAATTTTCAAAACTTGAGCATTCAAGTTTTAACCTGAGTAAAATTGATTCACTTAACCCTTTAATCACACGTTTAATCAGACCGTCAAAGGGTCACATTGGCTGGTGGAAGCTCTCTCTTAAATCGTGTGTCTATGTACAACAGGAAGCACTGCAGCATTATCCTTTGATATCCTTACAAAGGTGGCCAAGAAATAAAGGCAATACAGACTCATTCCTAAGGCTTCCCATACCAGGAAAGACATAGAATGACAGAGAGATTGTAAACTTCACTGACATAGAACCGATGCTGGAAGGAGGGGTGGAAGGTGGGGATGGGTTTTGTTTTGTTTTGTTAAGAGGAACAAAGTTTAAGCTAAATCTTCTGTCTTACTTAATGTAATCACGTATAAACATTCTCTGAGGTCAACTACTTCACAGTCCCTGGTAATAGAAAGCTAAACAAAACAGTCTCATACTAGTGTACGTAAGTCATTAATAAAATAACTAATGCCATGGAAGTATGCTCAAATGCAATGGGAAAATAAATGACGGGGGAGAAAAGAAATAAAGGAAGATCTAGTTGCTTGTGCACGTGCAGTAAAGCTTAAGTGCGGGATATATGGAACCATGTTATACTGAAGGATGTGAGTACACCAAGTAGATACAGGGGATAAAACCCAGAAGGGATGGCATGAGCAACAACAAAGAGGCATGAAATCATGGGGCATATTTTTTTTTAAAAAAAGCCTGGATATGAGCAGGCACCATAACATGGCATACTTTGTGTGCCTTAAAATGGTTGGTCTTATCCATAAATAGTGTTCATGATAGTCATGGAGGTATTTTGAACAAGAAATAAAGACAAAATTTGTGTCAAAGAAAGATAATAGAAAATGAACTGAAGGAGGATGAAGCTGGCAAAAGGAAAACTCCCAACTTAAAGAACTGAGGACTTAAAATCACTGCTTACTGGGTTTTCTTTCCCTAATTAGAAAAAAAATGACATATACTCATTATGGAAAAATTTTAAGATGCAAAATAAATTTAAATCAGTCATAAAGTCCCATTACCCAGAAGTGCCATGCAATGAACATTGTAGGATATTTCATTCTTTGTGTTTTAATTAAATATGACAATGGGAGTACTGAGGAGTCCAGAGCTTGACCAAGGAAAAGACTTCATCACCATTTATAATAGTTGACCAAAAAGCATGATGAACTAAACATGGTTTTCCAGAGAGATGTCAATGACCTTTAGATAGAAATCTGTGACTCTAAAGTCTAGAGAGAAATGTGGGCATAGGGTTTCAACTGGTTTTCAATTTTACCAGTAAAGGGTCCTGGATGCAGGCTAGGTTCCACGTTTTTAGTCAGTAGAATGAAGGGAGAGGAGGCAGAAGATTTGGAAAATTTGGTGAATTATTCTGAATTAGAGACTTGGAAAATTCATCTTGGAGATTGGAAAGACCAATAAATAAAATAGTGAGTAGTGTCAGATTTGAGTGTTCAAGACAGACTGAAATCTACAACCAAACTGGAAAAAAATCTTACATTAGTGAGGGAGTTTACATTAGGATAGATCAAAGGAGTGAGGCTGTAAGTGCTGGTTGGTAGGGAACGTTGAAGTCAGACATAAAAAAATTTAGTGGAAATGCTATACTTTTTATGAAAGACATTTTTTTCAAAGCATTTTAAAAGAACGTGTTTTTCAGTTTGAAATGATTTTTTTCTCTGACCCCATGTACATGGTGCTTCCCTCACAGAAGCTCTCTGCACACAAGTGAGCACAGTGGCAGGCACATGTGCATGCACACACAGGGGCTGGGGAAATCTGTACACTTGAAAATACATTCTTTGTGAGCCAGGCCATTAAGGGTCCTCTAAATTTGTACTGCTCACTCAGAAAATCAAAACATTTTAAATAGGTCTAGCCCTCTTTTCTATTGATACATTTACCATAGTTATCACTATTTACAACACTGGGCTATTTTCCTCTGTACAATCCTATGTAGAAAATTAAAAACTAAACACTTCCCAATTTCGATGGAGTAAGAAATATTCTAGTACCTTTACATTTAATGCTGAGGAAATATTTTATTTCTTCCATAAATTGGAAATGCCTTGAATATATATTAATATATACGTGTGTGTGTGTGTGGTGTGTGTGTGTGTGAATGATAGCCATAGTTTGGAATAAATATATATAGAGACAGAGACAGAGAAAAGTATTCTTAACTAATACAATTATTTATTATTTTTTGAAAGAAATAGAAGCATTCAGCCTTCAAAATCCCTCAGAGTACTTAATTTTATTAATTTGTCATTGATATATCTGATATTAAAAATGTTAATATATCAAGTATTAAGTTGTATTTATTTTCATTTGATATTTAAAGAAATTTGTAAAATACAGAAAAATAGATAATAACCCACCCCACAAACATAACCTCGGTTAATATTTCACTGTATTATTTTCTTCTAGCATGTCTATGTCTATTCACAGACCATAGTTTTGAAAACTGTCAACTTGCATTACACTTTTGTGAGGTAATAGTATATTAAAAAGTATGTTTGATGTTATTACAAAGTTCTTTTTAAACTTTAATTGAAATGGCTGCAAACATTCCATTTGCCTTGCTTCTATTGCTGCTACAATGTATATCAGTATTGCCATTTTTTATCAATATTGACAAATTTCTTTCCAAACACAGCATACCCATTTACATACCAACTGTGATACATAAACGTACCTTTCAATACATTCTCACCAACATTAGGTATTATCTTTTCTTTTATTTGCACTAGTGCAGAAAATGGTATTTTGCTTTCATGTAAGTTTTAAATCACTGCTTTTAATTAGTACTATTATTCTTTTGTCAACTGCTGTTTACATCTTTTGTTCCCATTAATCCATTTGTATTAATAATCAAGAAAATCTCCTTACAGGAAACATAAAGCAACAATTGATAGCCTGTATATGTACTGATTTCAAGTATCCTCTTCATTTAGACAGTCCATTGACATAAGCAAAGGAAGGTCTGCTACCAATTGAAAAAAATGAGAACAGCCCATCCTGGAGAACAAAGGCCTCATGTTTTGGAATGAAGAAAAAATAATGGTGTTAGTGATTCCTTCTTCAAAGGTATGGAGATTTTCAGCTGTCCTCTTGAAGTATGCCATACTAGGTAATGAATCAGAAACTACTCTGAGAAAGCGATGCATCTATCAAAAAGTTTTTAATATAGCAAGTATGCAAGAGATTCTTCTGGAAAAATGATTGAATGAACGAATGGATTCGTGTATGCTGGATTCCTGCTTGATCACTGATGATTATTTATGCAGGAGCAAATAAAATTATGCCAGATAAACATAAGAGTAAATAAAGAAGTTTAGGAAGCAGAAAAAGACTGTCAATAATTCTATAAAGTCTATTTTTGAAGAGATAAATTAAAGCAAGAAGCAAGGTATGACTGGAAAGAAAATAAGTTCCGAGTAAAAGGAGACGCAACAACTCCCTGAAGAAATTTCTCCTGTTTTGTGTTTGAGCAGGGATTCATGAAAACAGAATATAAAAGGCAGAATTAATTAGGTTCTAGTCTATGATTTTTATTAGCCTGAGTAACATAGCAAGGAACACTGTCACAAGTAAGGATATGGACAAAGAAGGCTATTCTTTCAGGGAAAATGACGTGGATCATACCCATATATTATAAAAGGCACATTCTTTCTCCTATCATAGAAACTAGGACAAGCTGGTAGAAGGATTCCTCAAATAAAGTTTGGCCAGGAAGAAGACTTAAAGTTGTTTGAAAGCCTTTCCAATATGTCAATGATTGAAAATGACAATAGACAGGTATCAGGTTGTTAGATGATGGCATTTTTAAATAACAAGATGTCTTTGGAAATCCAATCAAGTAAGGCATGTTCATTAAGATCCAAGTGGCATTTTAAGAAATAGAAAGTGAGGAACCAATTATGATGAATGTCCTTATCAATCTAACATTTGATAACATAAAGGTTGAAATGATATAAAAGAAAGTGAAAAATTGGTTTCACACATTACAACTCAAGGCACATGTGATTTATGTCCTAGGATAATAAAAAAAAATGCTATCATTTATAAGACCCCACTTGAAAACACCTTAAGAGAATAGATCAGGCAGTACTAGGAGCATGTATTTATAAAGAGTGAATCTTGCCATACTGCCTTTAAAAAAGATGTTTCTAGCAGACCAAGTAGAAATGTTTGATGCAATCCACCTATTTCAAGAGCATGGAGTATATTCTAGACCAATATTAGGTGGATACCAATGTAAGAGGTCAGAGTGAATTAGCCAGTGAATTAACCAGGCTTCTTGTGTATATATGGGATGAGAAGAAGAGTAGGCAATGCCTTAGAAAGTTGATTCAGAATTCACAGTGACCTTGGAAAACTGAAGACAGTCAAATACAGACAGAGTTCAAGCAAAGTTCAAGCAAAGTGAGGTCAAGTGTAAATTAGTCCAAAAGAGAAGAAAAACAAGCTGCAAATAAAAGTTGTGGAAGATTGATTATAAGGAATTGAACAAAGAAACATATGTAACAACCATAAAGCATAGCAAGAGGCCCAAAGTTATTCATAGTAAGCTGTAATTTTAAAAGCCATAAATAGAAAGTAGAATTTAGAATAGAATTTAAGAAAAGAAACTCAAAGTTCACTAGAAAGTTAAATATTGAGTAAACTAAAATTCTTAAAATGGAATTTTGACCATGAGATCACTATTAAATTTAAAATCATGTCATGTAGCATTTTTGAGCAGTCTTTCAATCTTCCTGAAAGTTAAAAAAATAAAAAAGAGAAAATTTTTAAGTAATAAATAAGAGAGATCCTACAATAGAAGCTAAAGCATTGGAATTTATAACCACAATATATTAGCATATTGTCTATACCTATATAGGAAAATATATAGATATATACACTACTTGCTATTATGTCATTAAGTGCAAATAGGTATTTAAATAAATCTATTTTAATGGCTCCAATGATGATAATGTGATCCTGTCTGAAAGTTGAAGTACTTGCCATTTGTTGATTTCCTGAGCTAGACATTGGCATTCCTTACTTGCTAATCTTTAAAGCAATCCCTGAAAGTAGCTAATGCTATCCCTATTTCATCAATAATAGTGGTGAGTCCCAGAGAATTAAGTGGCACATCCAGGATCACACAGCTGACAAGTTGCAAAGCTGAGATCAGAACTCAACTCGTAGCCAATGTCTATCCTCTTCCAGCAGGTCAGTTGTATCTGGGGAAAACAGAGGCAATGGCATGGAATGCCTTGGGAAGAGTGGGCTGGTCAAGATTCAGTTTGATAGGAAGAATATATGAGTGTAAAGGTAGCAGAGGCTAGATTTCTCATGCTCAGAAATATTCATAACATTCCTGAAAATGAGTAAAATGTAACAACTTCAATAAAAATCAAACAATGAGAGAGAATAAAGTAACCATAACTTCTCTGATTTATTATTATGTTTAAAATAAAAGTAATATAAGAAAAGAGGAAGGTTATATAAAAATAAAACTAATGATTTTTTTCAGTGATCTACCTAGTAGAACTAATTGGTCTGGGAGCCACATTTCTAGCCGGCTAACTGATTAAGCTAAAATAGCAAAGGACACTTTGTATATATTTCTACCTTATATCCTATTGCTTGAAGTTACTTATTCCAAAACCATGGAGGCTAGGTAATTTAATGCAATTAAATTTGTATAATTGTTCAGAAATAAAATCTAGACTTGCTAAAAGAATAACCAATTCAGGAAGTATTGATGAGTAGTTTCCATATATCAGACACTGTATATCAGGAAATAGGAGTGTTTTCTGCTGAAAGATTCTTTGTAGGAAATCGGAAAACTATCAAATGTATTACCTAAATTCTCATCAAACAGACAATATAAAAAATTATATAGATAGTTTTATATAGCTGGATGAAATCTTTAAAATCTTTTTTTTAATTCCTTTGTTTTATAGATATTAAAAAACAGATATCTAAGTGAGCCAAGGTCATTTCATTATTTTTGAGTTACTTAATACTAGGTCCAAAGCCTTTAGTAAAAATCAGTGTGAAACATAGGTTCTGAACAATTACTATATTTCAAATAGAAATAATTTTGTAATGATGGAACAAGTTGTAAAGAAACTAACAGTTACACAAATCAAACTCCACAGTTCATCGTGGCTGAAGCATTTTCTTAAAACTTAGCCTAAATATGCCTACAACATAAATTTTTACAAAATAGAATGACTAAATCATTAGATGATTATTCATTCTAAATAGTAAAATACTTTTAAGAAAAAGCAAAAAAAAAATAGTCATCATCAGCGTCCTTTGCACAATAATTATCATTGCGACAAAACCATTTTTAACATGCTGAACTGAACAAACATGTCTGATGGGCTTGTTTTCTTACCTTTTGTGAAGAGTAAACACAAATGATTTTGCAAGATTCTAAAGAGCAACCCTGGCAATGGCGGGGGCGGGGGGGACGGGTAATCCAGATCATGTTCCAGGACAGTATTGGACTCTCTTTAAATTAAACACATTTGAGGATCACAGAGACGCATGTTGAGCAACGCGTCTTGAAGTGACCGACTTCGTGAAGTAAAGGGGCAGCAGTTTACACTGGAATGACGTAGAGAGTTTCTTTTTTTTAACAAATTACCTACGCACATTCCTACTCTACCCCCTTTCATAGTACATTTGTTATATTGAATCTGATTTCTTCCATGCCCTCCTATTTTCAGGGGAATCTGGTCCAGGAAGATGTATTCCACCCTCCTGGAGATAGGATCATCGCTCTTACATTGAGTTCTGTCTTCCTAAAATTTTATTGTGATTCCCTGTGACTGGACCACATAGCTATTTCCTCCTCCAGATTTGCAGATTTCTGAGTTGAGTCACAGGGGGGCAGGAGTGCCTTTTCTTATTTTATAGAGGCTAAAAACTTTTGGAGAAATTAATGCTCTGGAGAGGGGGAGCAAAGAAGAACAAGGAGATGACGAAGGGGAAGAAGAAGAAGAAAGAGAAAGAGGTCAACATTCTAACCCTTGAATTCTACAAACTACCAACAATTAGTCAAAATGCGTCGTTGGATTTCAACTCCTGACATGCCTTTGAGGGTTGAAGATTAAATGCTTTATTCTGGTATTGTTTATTTGATGTCATTTATTTTTAACCTATATTTGCCCTCAACAAGATCATTCTCAGCTGACAGGAAGAGGAAAATATGTAATGTTGTTGCTAATTGATCTTGGATTAGGGAATCAATCATTTCAAGAGAACATTTTTGAAAACTTTGTGAACTAAAAAAGCAAAGTACTGAGTATCAGAAAGTTGAAAACTATGCCAAGGTTTCAAAAATTTGTATTTAAAAGTTAATTGACAGGTTAGAAGTTGAGGTCAAACAGTAATAATAAAAATCTTAGGAAAAGAACGATTAAACACATTGTAAAATATAAGATACATGAGAGAAATAAAATTTCACAATAGAAGTGTTATTAGCACTATGTTAGTAACTCTGGATAGCACACCAATATGGAACTTGGAAAAAGAAAGGCATTCCAGGTTAGAATAATATTTGTACTAAAAATGGTGACAGTGTTCTTCAAATCATTTAAGACCAAAAAATTCACTTGTCCATAAATATGTTCTTCTGTCACTAATTAAAATAATTAATTAGTACTTGATTGACTAATCAACATTTCTTTTATTATAACCCACATATATTTGAAACAAAGATAGATGGAGGACTTTCAGAGACCAGAGCTATAATATAGGAATACAAAGGCCCAGTGATAAAATATTGCCACTCCCAACAGAAACTAGGACTTCTTTCAAAAATGTATGCAGCTCTTCTCCAAATTTGCAAATAGATAGAATTGCACATTCTGTAGGTAAATTGATTAGTTGATAAGCCTTTAAATAAAAGACAAATAAAAATACTTCTAAAAACCTTTTATTAGGACATAATTTTTTCTTATTTTTCTATTATATGATAAAGTCAGAAGACTAAAAATGTAATGAAAGTTACTGATACTTTCAACTAAGGATCTTTCAGGAGAGCAGTTTTTATTCACATGCAAATCAGAGCACCTCCAAAGATCATTCTGTGAATACTACGCAGAAAAAATTGCTACCCACTAGACTATATAATTCTTTCATTTCAGTTTCAATCTTAATATACAGGGTAAGAAAAATGAAAAATTTCTTTATTTTGAAGGTATCCCAATATTTGTCTTGATAATATTTTTTTCTTACCCCCAATATGATAGTATGTCTTGATAATATTTAAAAACAAATAGAGATATTACGGTGAACTGAAAAAACAGAATTCAAAGATGGGAATTAACTTTTAATAACCCCAAATTAAATTCTGAATTGTCTGCATTTTTGCAAATTGCCTTTGCAGCTAACTCTCTGCTTAGAGGCCAGAATCAATTTCAATGAAAATCAGTCTTTTAAAAAGAAAGTGCTTTTTAAAGTAATGTTTACATCTAAATAAAAGTTTATCATATTACCTGACCAAAATAAACCCAGCAAATATGTCCATTTAGCACCATTTTTTAAACAGTTGTTTTCAGTCTTGGGGATTTATAAGCATGTAAATTCTTTGGCTGAGCTTCCAGGCAAACACAATGGTGTGGAGCAGGGTTGGTAACAGGTGAGCTTGCTCTTACACAGTAAAGGTCAAACTTGAGTCCTGGAACAAACTAGGACCACAGGAGGGTCCAGTTCTGCTTTGGTGTTCTTTCTCCACCTTCAGCTATGGCAGCTGGCTAGAATCCAGAGTTATTGGATTCCCAAT
Source organism: Daubentonia madagascariensis (assembly GCA_023783475.1). Classification (NCBI taxonomy): domain Eukaryota; kingdom Metazoa; phylum Chordata; class Mammalia; order Primates; family Daubentoniidae; genus Daubentonia; species Daubentonia madagascariensis. The sequence goes on from JAKFHU010002088.1 coordinate 1,941,320, forward strand.
CTCTGACTACTTCTTTCTCTTCTTTTCCTCATCCTGCCATACAAATTTCACCAGCAAAAATATTTAAGACATACTATAAGGCATATAGATAAGAGGGGAGTCCAAGGAGGAATGTGGGATTATAAAACAATCCATTTAAAATATGTAACTGAGTCTCACAGGGGCTTGCCATATAGCCAATAGTGTCAAAGACCATACAACTTCTGTCTATTGAAGTTTTCTCTTGATAAAATGGAGTTGATAGAGAAAACTATGAGGAATAATTTAAAAAACAGATTGTGAATCACTTAGCCAACCTAAAATGATACAATATTTTATCTGATGAAGAAATTTGAAGTCAAATACTTGTTAATTTTCTCAATTTGTCTATATCCTGTCAATCTTTTGAAGCCATGTGAAATCATACTGTTTCAATGAACCTTATGTACTTCTTGTTTGCATCATACAGTTAACACTATTAACATACTCTTATTTCTACACTGATACTCTCCTGGTTAAAATCATTAAATACACTGCTTATTGACTACAGTGCAAAGCTAAAAATACAATATGTTCACTTTTCCAAAGCTTTAAGCTTTTTTTCTGCCTCATTCATGTTGTGTGATCCTAAATTAGTCTCTTCATTGTTCTCTGTTTAAGATCAACAAATTGGAAATAGTAATATCTGTGACCTTTCATGGGCCATAAGTAATAATTAATTCTCCAACTCCTATCAACATTTAGTGAAGGCCTTTTACATGCCAAACATGGTGCTAAATCCTGAGAATAAAAATAAGACTGGAATACAGACTTGCCCCCACAAAAGCTCATTCTTGAAAAGCCTTTCAGGTTTATTCTTAGAAACAGACACAACACATATTTTCCACTCTCAAGAATGAACAATAAAGAATAACAAAAAGAACCGAAAACCTAAGAAGCTCGAAACCCACAAGACCAAACAGAACACAGCCAATTCATATTCCTCCCCAGCAGCTCTCCCGGGATGAAATGTGATCACCTATTAATGTACTTTACAAAATAAAAAGCATCCGTGTCACCTGTCATATCCCAAAAGAATTGACCCGCCCCCTGGGAATCATTTGAGATCCAACAACTTCTCAAGGGAACAAAAAGAATCACACACTTTTGCCAGCCAATATTAGCTAAAAGGTCTAGTGATCAACATGGAAAAAATTAACTAGAATAAAATTGTAAATTCCACTACACACATAACTACAAAGACAAGGTATAAACTGTGAAATCTCACATGAATATATTTTTTAAAAATCAAATGCTTTCTGAAAACATATAAAAGACAAATGCATGATAAAATGCATTTCAAAATGAATTTAGATTCATATTAAATGCAATAAACATATAAGGCATAATATTAAAAAATAGCAAGCCTTAAAATAAATAAAATTCCCCAAACATATGAAATTATAACTCTATAATTTATAAATTTATAATCTATAACTACTATCACACCCAATAGAAATACCACAATATAATTACTAAAATGCAGAGAAAAAAGTAAAGGCTCATACCAATGTTATATTAAAGTTACAAGGGTTTAAAACTCAGGAATAGTAAAATTTCTCGAGAACTCCTCATCAGAATCCAATGAACTACTCAGCTCACCACCGTTCCTTCTTTTCCAAATCTTGCATATGAGCAGCTACAAAAAGATGAGCCACATAAAAATGAAAGCAAACAAACTTTTGACTGTTAAAGCTTATAGGCAGGATGGCTGGAAACAGGATTGCCATGTCCAGGCCCAAGTTAGCAAAGTCCTTTTTTAAGGAGATTAATCTCTTTCTTCAGGCTTGAAAACCCTTACTATGTCTGGGAAAATAACTACTCCACTACCTTGATACTGGGCTCTGTGTTTCTTCAGACCTAAGATAAGACACTTTTCCTTATCTCCTTTGAAGGAAAGAAATGGCTTCAAAGTCCAGGAGACAGGTCATACTGTAATACCAATAGGGTTAGAGGCCTTGCCAGGTCACCTGACTTAGAATTAGTATGAGGAGAAAAAAATATACTAGACACTTCAATTCAATAAAAAAAAAAATTCCCCAAATCAACATATTTCCTCAGTAAATACATGTCTTAAATATCTTAAAACATTTTAAGATTAAATATGACAACCATTCTTTTAAAGTAAGATACTACACTTCAGAATGTCATACCCCAGTTTAAATTCACCTGCAACAATATGCTGCAAATTTTATTTGCATTTATATTTCAAGCCTAATATAATTTTTTTACTGGAAGGAATAGCTACACCCTCAAAGTAGTATAAGGAAAACTCTAATTAAATCTAGTCGAAAATAGTTTATGGCTTTAAAACTATTTTAAGTAATATTTACAGGTATAAGTGATATATAAAAAGTTAAGTAAAATGTTATATAAATGTTTACCTATAAGAACACAATGCATCCTGGTTCCTACTAATCTTCCTTTGATAGGTTTAAATCTTAGCAATTAGCAGAATTAAGAGTTTTTAATATTAAATGTACAAAAATGTTTAGATGAGGATGAAAAACATAGCTGTGTGTTTATACAAGTCAACTAGGAACCCTAGAACTGAGCTTTGACATGAATTCATTCAATCACAGTGGCTGAGTTATTTAACCTTTGTGTGCTTCATTTTCTCATAAGGAAATTGAGAAAGATTAATGATTATGAAAAGCGTTCTTGGCCTAAAGGTGTTTCTCATCAAATGTACTATGTGCAGAGGAGGAATAGTCACAGTATTACATTTCAGAAGGAAGTTTCCAGTATTACAAGCCTACTGACATGGATTTATTCCCAATATACGTCTAATTTTCTTTAACTACTAACAAGTTGTGGAGCATCCTAAGCTAGCCAAAAAGTAGAAGCAAACTCTCTCCTTGGCTCTGTCATAACCTCATTCTATCCTTAGCCAAGTCAATTAATCTTCCTACTTCCCAGTTTTTGTAAAAACTGGGCAAATCAATGCCACAAAAATGGCAGGGATGTGTATGAGTTAATGAAAGAATATCCATCAAGCCCTATGATCTCAGAAGGGAGCACCAAAGGAAAACCAATTTGATTAAACCTCTAATGGCCTAATGTTAATAGCCTTTATAATATCAGTAAGAAATAACTCAGAGGAAAAAGTGATTGTTTCCTGATCTGCTAGTTTCATATGTCTAATTTATTCATTATTAATCCATTTATTTATTTATTAATTCAACAAGTTGAGTTTTATTACATACCAGATACTCTATTAGGCAATGGTGAAATGAACTGACAGGGTCCCAAACCTCATGATACTGCATGGGAGATGCTTAACAGTGTATTCAGACAGCTTGGTAATCAATCTCACAATATATAATTACAAATTTCATTATAGTATATGATTACAAACTCTGCAGGGGAAAAGTGCGCTGTTTTGTTAGAAAATAATAGTGGGGAACAAAATTTAGATTGGGTGGTTAGGGACAGTCTCAGGAAGCTGAGATGTGAATGATACATATTAATTAAATGAGTATCGTGGGAGGAAAAGCATACCAGCCAGAAGGAACGGCATGTGTGAAGGCTTTGAGCTGGGAATTGATGATATCCTCCAAGAACTGATTGGTGGGACAGAAGGGTGGTGAACAAGGCAGGGACTGTTATTAGGAGAGATCTGAGAGGCAATCAGATCCCAGATCCCATAAAGAGGGTTTGGTAGGACATGTTAAGATACTGATTTGTCATTCTTACTTCAATAGGAAGCCACTGAGGGATTTTATATGGTAAGTAAAATTATTTTATTTATGTTATAAAAAAGATTAAGCTAATTGCTGTATGGAGATGCACTGCATGCAAGGTTAGTCCATGTAAGAAGCCAACTGTGGTAGACCTGTTTCAGTGCCCTGCCCAGGCCCCATTTACTAGGCCAGTGCACCCATTTCACAGCCACTGTGAGTGCTGGTGGCTAACCACTCACACTTGACACCATTTCCAGAGACTTTCCCTGGTTAAGATGTGTTTTCGTACTGTATTATAGAGGTATGAAAAGCCAAACTCCTTTATCTCAAAAGTGGACAACTCTGCCATGTGGTTTGTGCTCCAGATCCCTCCCTGTGGATCAGGTCAAGGCTAGAATTTACTTGAGATGACATATTTAATTTATTCAAGTGAGGTATAAGTCCAGATTGAAGTGGATCAAAGAGTGAATAAGATGTAAAAAAGTGGAGAAAACATGAGAAGAAAAGCAGTTAAATGAAAGGATAGAAACTGGATGAGAATGTGGAGCCAGGAAGGGTTTTGTTTGCTGGTCTTTTGTTTTTATTTATGTATTTTTTTTGAGGTGAAAGGTGACTAGGACATATTTGTAGGCTGATGAAACTGCTCTACCTGAAAGGAGGAGCTAAATTTGCATGAGAGAAAGAGTATAACCAAAAAGTGAAGACTTGGAGAAAATGAGACAAGACGGGATCTAAAGAGCATGGAAAAGGACTGGTTTTTGGTAGCAGTGAGGACATTTGCACCTTTGAAACAGGAGGGTAGGAGTAGATGCATGAAACATCACTTCTCTTGCTGAAGGTTTGTTGATATCGTAGTGTGAAGATGAGAGCATGGCCACTTGATGGTTTCCACTTTATAATGAAGTAGGACATACAGTTTTCAACTCAAGATTGGAAAGTTTAAAATAATTCCTTTGAAGAGTAGGATCATGCTCTCATTAGAGTACCATAGCAGGAGAGCCAGTAGTATTAGATTCACATTTGAGATCCGTGACCGCACGTGAATGTATAGTGACACCAGAATGTCTGTGTTTGTGGTTTTCTCCAGCCATTTTCCAGTACATGAATGCAGGCATACAGATGGAGGATTGCTCATTAAAGGTTTGAGTTTCGCCAGTCTGGTTAGAGAGAAACTGGGGTGTGGAAGTTGAGGTTATCTAGAAAGGAAATAATTATAATGATAGACCCTAGACTTTAAGCTAGGTAAAAAAGGATGCTCAGAGAACTGTTACAGTGGGAAGACTTGAGTATATGAGGTGAAAAAATAAGGATGGGGGTAGGTAGAAAGAAGGATGTTTGAATTTTGAAGGTGGTGCAGTTTCTGGTACAGAGAGGTCTAGATGTGGCCACAGAAGCTAGTGGCTAAAGTCAAAGCTGAGGCACAGGAAGAGGATGGTTTATTAAAACTGCTTTGCATCACAACATTTGCTTCACACAACTCTGGTACTCTGAGGTCAACCAACATCTGCCAAATAACATGAATTATCTTCAGAAAAATAATTAACCATCACTACAAAGCAATCTGGATGAATAAAGTGTACTAAGTGAAGCACAAATATTTTACCGCTTTTCCCTTTGGGAAAATCTACAAATTCACATCACAGAAATAATTGGTTTAAGTAAAATTCTAAGAACTTTTTTTTTTTTGGTTTTGTTTTTCAGGGGTTAATAGTACTAATTCGGCCTTGGACTTCTCTAAGTCAGCACAACTGATCAATCAGCATTTCACTGATTGCTTAATTCCTCCTTCTCCACATAAGAGGGGGAAAAAGCCCTTGCAAAATGTGTTTGTTCTGTTTGTTATTCTGGACAAAGCCGATAACGAGTTGCAGCTGCTGTACAGAGTGTACTGCCTGCCGAGGCCATTGCTTTAACTTATAGATAGAAAGGAACAGCCAGAGATGTGCCTCGAGCTGAAGCCAGTGCTGCAAATAGGACAGCTCTCTCCAGCTACAGTGTATGCATTTCATTACCCAGCAATTTGTTCTGGGAGGACAGTTTGATTGGCCAGGCAAGAGACTCAAAAAGAGAAAATTTTAAATATCACAACTCAGCTGAAAGAGTTCTGTTTTCTGACCTGAGAAATTCACTTCTATCAGACTCAATAAAGATGCTGGTAATAGTAGGTGATACAGACTGAACATGTTTCCCTCTGGACAGAGTCTTGGGGCTATGCCTCAGGCCTCACAATTCCTAGGGCTAAAGATGCTTGCATACCCAGCCCTCCATCCAGCTGAGTTTTCCTGTGCAAGTAATGACTGTGAGTCAAAAAGATGTGAGGTCACCTATTTGCCTCTAACTATTAAATAGGTATTTGAACTAAATAAAGAAACAGCATCATTTGTCCACTTACTTATTTGTAATATCATTTTCTGTTTTATCCTAGATTATTAACCAGAATATGAAGAAAATAATAGTTGTCAATACCATAAAGTTTAACTCAAAATAAAGACATATTTCTAGAATGGAACAATAAAATAATAGGCTTCTTATGCTTTGTTAGAAAAGGTTCCCAAATTAGCCACTTACTATTTGTGTGACCTTGAGCAAGTTGCTTTAACTCCTTGAGCCTCAGTTTCTTCATATATTAAGTGGGAATAATAACACTTGCTATGGAGGGTTGTTGAGAGACTTTAAATAGAATAAGTTATGTACAATGTTTAGCAATTGGTGAGCAAAGGATACTCTCAATGACTCATAGCAAGAATATAAATTGGTCTAGTCACTTTATAGCACAACTTGTCATTATAGTGTAAAATGTAAAATGCGCATACCCTACAGCAATTACATTTCTCAGTATGTAACTTAGAGAAATACTAAAACATGTGCACAAAATGAAAGATATATATATATAGAGAGAGAGAGATTCCCTGCAGCATAAGTGAACCAATGGGAATAATATTTAAATGCATTAATAATGTTCTTTCTCTTTTGAAATTCTTTTTACTGACCTTCTCCACAAACACACCTATTTGTTTTGGGTTGGTTTAGGATTATTACAATAGGAATGCAAAGGGAAAGAAAAAGTTAATATTCATCTTTCTGTCATACCAATGAGATTTTGCAGCAAGACAGCAGTCTTATAAAGCAAGATTTGTCCAGGGAGAAAGCATTTTTTTTTTATTTTAAACTGCTATTAACTTATCACAACTCAGCCTAAAGGATTCAGATTATATAGCATTCTTCCACATCACAAATGAGAACAACCATTCCTAGTACGATTGTTGGACGTTGAGGTAGAAGACAGACAGAGATGTGGCATAGAGGAAGTAGACAGCCTCAAGTGCACCACTTCTAAGATGAGGGGTTATAGGAAGAAGAATGGAAATACAGGAGTCAGAGCAGCATCTTTTATTTCTACTCCCACTCCCAGCCCTCGAGTCAGGGCCACTCTTTAAGGAAGTAAAGAAGTAGCAGAAATGACAGCAGCAGGCCAGCAGACACATATACCTGAAACAGAGCCCATGGCGTTCCAGGGCCTGGAAACTGGGGACCTAGAATAGCCCAAGTCCTCACTGTGACAACACATAGGTTCTGAGAGTAACAGAGGAATTAAGAGTCTTGGGAGTCGAAATGAAAAGACCACTGCAGGCAGATAATTTCAGACAAAGGACAAATGACCAGAGCCAGTATCACCCCAAAGAATAGATGAGACATAATGCCACATCAGAGACCAGCACAGACAGCAGAGCAGCTCAGCTCTGCAGATATCAGGGAAGATCCAGAAGACACTACATCAGTCTGGGCACCCTACCCTTCTCCACCACCAAATCATGGAAGCCAAACAATCAGAGGCCATCTTGAAGAGGAACAGGGTGAGCAGACAGAACTTGGAAAAATTGAGCATCCACCCAAGTCAACCAAGTAGGGGCAGAGTTACCTAAAGGGAGTATTTGAACTGCGGCATTGGACTCAAAACAACATTTATCAGAGTAAATTAACGTTTAGTTTTGAATAGGTAAAACAGATCAGATCAATTAGTTAAAAAAAAAATCAGCTGCATTTTCTTTGCACATTTGAACCTACTATGGGTAATTCCAAACCTTGCTTCAAAGTAATCAGTAGAGATATGACTAAACAAAGCACAGTATGCCAATTTGTGGAATTTTTTGCAGCAGATTAAAAGATTAAGGCAGATCTCTATATAATGAGAATAAGAGCAAATACTGACGCAGCATTTACAATATAACAGGTTCTGTCCTGAGGGCTTTTCAGGGATCAACCCATGTCATCCTTCAAAAGTCCTATGAGGTAGGTTCTGTTATTCTCATTTCACATATGAGGAAACTGAGGCACAGAAATTGTCTTCATAAGGTTCCCCTACTAATTAGTGATGGCGCCTAGATAGAAAGAGCTCTAAGGCACACTGACAAGTGAGGATAGCAACTTACAGAACAATTTGCACAGTACATTAATTAAACACATGTGCACAAACCAATACTATGCAATTTTTATCTGTAACTAACTAGAAAAAGGTATAAAGGGATATTATCAAATTAGTAATAAATTTCTCCTCTGGCAGGGGGAATGATTTTTTGTCATAGGGAGAAGATTTGAACCTTATTTGTAATGTTTTAATTTTTCCACACTGAGAATATAGCAATGTACTACTCATGTTATTAAAACTTGATAAAATATATGATGGTAAAAAATGGTGGCCTTAAAGTATGATGATATGTAATATTTTTTATTTTCTACTTTATCTGCACTATGTTTATATTACAAAAATTATAAGAAAGTGCAAGTAACTGTACTGGATAATGTTGAAAGTTAATAAGTTGTACACTGTAGCCCTACCATCCCCACTGGATGTCAAAGGACTGATTTTTAATTATGCAATAGTAATTAAATAGGGATAAATGTCATTATCTCAAAAACACTAACATAAATAAAACTAGTTTCTGTAAACAAGATAATTTCTGTTAAAAAATAAAAGAATGGGAAGTAAATTATTGAAATTCAAATGCATAAGCATATCTCACTTTAATATATTGAATAAGTTTAGCAATTATAAAATTAGGTTTTCCTGATTTCTTTTAAAAACAAATGAATCCCCATTTTGGGCTATCTTGTGCAATCTGTAACATATGAAAATAGATGTGGTATTATAGTTATGTACATATATGCATATATATTGAAAGAAATAAGGATACAGCCTTTATTACAATAGGAAATGTGGGCCCTTGTAAAGTTTATAATGGCTTTTAAAACTTGAATAGCATATTGGGACAAGATAGAAAATCTGAAAATAGCACCTTATTAATTTGGAAAATAATTTCACTGTGTCATTATATAATCTCTATTCCTATTTCAAACCCTGCCACAAACAAACAAAAATGGCTAACATAGAAAAGATAATGAATTATGCTGCTGTCCCCAAGGCCAGAAGGATCTAAGGATCCATATTTTATGGGAAGAGAATCCATTACTCATTACTGGAAAAATGCAGTTAACTAAGAGTTAGACATTTAAGTTTTAGCATTATACCTGGTCTGTACAGCAGAGAACTCATATATATAATAAGGCTGTATATAACCTATAATTCTAATACAGTGTTGTTTTTCCACCTAAAAAAATTAGTAGTGCTGGGGAGTAGTGTAGAAGAGGAAACAGCATGTGCTTTGTAGGATAGGAAACTACTTTAGTCTCTGTGCAAGGCCAGACTAAGCATGAGCGCATCATCTGTCAACAGTACCTGATGAATCACATCATCTCTGATCCTATAATAATCACTGCTCTTTTACAATTTCCATATAAAATGGCACACTGTTCAGGGAAATGTGGTAGCTTACTACAAATGGATGGCATAAGACATCCATCCACCTTGGAATTAGGGTATCGTATTTGATTAAGACTGCAATTGAACAGCAGTTGAACAGTACTGTTGTAACACCTCGAAAACATTCAGGTACGTCAGTACTCAACACTTCAAAGGGCTGTTTTGGCAGGTGTTATTTATGTTATTTATGTGTGGCAGAACACCACTGGAGGAGAATGGCAGTTCATGCTAGAGTGATCTCACCATCCTGTACATAAAGTCTTTACTAACCCTATGCCTGTCATTCCAACAAGACTGAATTGTCATTCAGAATACACAGCCAGAATACACATGCCAGAATACACAGCAAATACAAATGAAAACCAAAAATATCCACATGGAAAGAGTTTTACCAATTATAATTGGGGTTTTTCCCCCTTCTCTTATCACTAGCCCTTCTTACCACTCAATGGTTTGAAAATTAACCCCTTAGCAATGTACTATAACTGAACCTGGTGATGACTTGAGGAAACAGAAATCCAAAACAGATAATTCGTCTTTAGATAATATATAATACCCTTCTGCAGCTTATCAGCATTTCAAAGTACAAAAGTTTAAGAAATCCCTATTAAAATGCATCTGGTATCATTAAGGAAGGGAATGGTGAACTTTATATCTTTCTGGGTTTCTGGCATATTCATGAATATGATATAAATTTGTCACAGACTTTCAACTGTTAATGTTTCTACCATGTGGAAACAGTGAAATCACCACATGGAGTTTTTTCTCTTCATGTTTATTTATGTTGTACCATTTAACTTTTACTTAAGAAGTAATCTAAAAAATTTGTCAGGGTTTCCAGCCAACAATTTATTCTTATGTTCTTTCTCCCTACTCTTCCTTCCCTCTTAATGGATATAAGATCTATCAAGCAAATTAAATTGTTCTCTACAAAAGTGTTATGACAGTAGATACCCACAGTGGGTATTTGTAGTTCCAATGTTCTTTGGAGATCTACCGGCTCATGTGGGATTGCCAGTCCACTGGGCTTGAATCTAAAGAAGTACCTGAACACTGTTTAAGTCAGAATATATATATTCAAAACTGTCCAGAAAAAATTTGAGTTTATTAGTAGCCAGAGAACTGATTTTCTTTCAAAGTTAAAAATTGTGTGTAGTTTTTCAAAATTATATACACATGAAATCTCTTCATAGGAACTTAAACTGCATTTACTCTAGGATGGATTTAGTAATGTGTGTCTAAGTCTGAAATAGACTTGCACTGGAAATGGCAGTATGACATCAACAGACCTGAGCTTGAATCCCAGCTTTGTCACTTACCAGCTTAGTAAACCTGGCTGTAATCTTTCCGAATCAGTTTCATGAGAAATGAAGATCATAATAGCACCACCCTCACAGTTGACTCTACATGGTCTACAGATGGGCAGCAATCTGACTTGGGAAAGCAAGAGTCAAGCTGCGGTTGCATAGAATTTCACCCAATAATAAGGAGGTTTCAATGTCATTATAAAAGAATGGAGAAGGAAAAAGGGAGGAAAGACTGAATTTTTTTAAGTGCATGCTGTAAAAAGAGAAAGTTATAGCTGGGATAATATTTCTGAAATATTAACGATTTTTTCTTCCCCAGGAGTCCTTCCTGTTTCCTACCCTACCTGCTGAATCAAACAACAACATTCCTTATTTCCAAGGGAGAGAGTAAATACAACAGACAATCACCTTATTATTCCTCAGCTTTGTTCTACAAATTTGACTTTTTTAAAGGCAGTAGCAAAGACCCGAGTCTGGAAAGCAAGGCTTTCAGGTATTATTGTGGGAAAAAGGATTTGTGGATTCCAATGAGAAAGAGCTTAAATGAGTCAGCATAGTATTTATAGTATAAAACCTAAAGAAGGGATGAAACATGAAGTTTTTTAAATACTAAAAAGTAGATAAAAGGCTTTAATGAGGAGCAGGGGGTGAGGGGTTGAGCAAACTGTAGCATACTGACATGGGTGTGTGCCTAACCTGTTCTCAATGCATAGCCAGGGAACACTGCAAGCTCTTAGGAAAACCCCTCATTCAGCACAGCACCAAAGCAATATGGCACAAGCGCCACCATGATAGCCAGAGAAGATTTTAGACCGATGAGCCAGAGGAAGACTCCTAGAGTGCCAGAGTCCACTTTCTGCAGTCATGAGTTCTTGAGCATCTCCTGAGAAAAAACAGGGAGTGTTCAGGAGGACTGTCACCTGAAGAGGGCAAGAGTTAGGGCGTGAGGTGTGGAATCTGAACATCCAGCCCAGATGCTGCACGTGAGGCCCGAGAGCTAGAAGTGAACTGCTATGCTTCAACGGAAGCCAGCAAAGACCAAGGAAGACCCAAGAAATAAGACACTCCTCCCAATGCCAGGATGACGGATAAGCCACCCAGTAACTTAGATCATCTCTAGAGACAATCAAAGAAGGGGCCAGGAGGAGAACTTAGACTTTGACTGCATAAACTGGAAGCGACTAAATTAAGTGGCAAGGGTAACACTTTTCAGCCAACTGAACAAATAGGGGCTTGAGCTAAGTTAAGTTCAGGAATAGAAAAATAGTTCCATTTCTCTACACCTGAGCTATGACTGTAAATTTTAAACCCACTACAATGTTTTCTCAGTTATGTATTTCCATGTAAAGCAGATCCACTGAGACCTCTTGGAAACTCACTGCCTATTGATTCTAAGATACTTTCAAGTTAACAAAAACATGCAATCAATGATACATACCAAAGTCAATAATTGCCACAGTGGAACAATCCTAGAAATGTACAAATCTGGCCCACAGCAATATATAATAATGATTTTTGGTAGCTGTTACAAGAATGGACAGTCATTATCTTTTCAGAGTGAGTTTGCATTAAGCAGAAGAAAGATGAAGTGATTATTGCAGTCCCTCCTCTTTCAAAGGTGCCCTTCATCCTTTTCCCAGCACAAGTGAAGACACACCAGAAGGAAGCAGAGTATCCATCAATCACCGCAGGGCTGGCCGCACGCCTAAGCAACATGTGCATCCACGGGCAGCCCCTCCACAAGCAGTCTCTTTGCCTTCGAAACATTGCTTATTTCCCCACAGGGTATCTTAACGCTTCTTTTAAGAAGCTGTGTGACAGCAGCAGCAGAGTGCTAACTCATCAGAACATGTGGCAGGAACATCCAACATGGCTCTATCACTCAAATCACACTTTGACTAGTCAAAGAGCAGTAAACAAAGGGCAGCTAAGGACACTGCCTTAATTCAACAGTTCACTGTCTGATTAAACCAGGCGGCGAGAGTTCTAGTGGTTGGTTTCCCTGTTTCCCACCGGCTTTCCTTTGAAGAGAAAGAAGAACAAAGGATCATTTCTTATTACTCTGAAATGGACTTGCTCCAGCAGTGTTTATTAAGGATCACTGGATTCATCCTCCTTGGTAGGCCACTGTCTGCTGCATGATCCTTCAGGTTCCTTCCAAAAATAGATGGAGAGATAACAAAAGAATCCTCTAAATTGCAAAGCTAGGAAATACTCAAAGTGATTCATTTCCAGAAAATAAATGAATTTTTATTGTTTTGCAGAGCCAGATATGTAGCCTATTACCACCACTTCCAGCCCTATGAATCTAGACATGCACAACTTCAATTGGTACATATATGTCTTAGGAAACTCATTCCTTTGTGAATGTTCTAGCTGAGAACACAGACTCAGGGGCCCTATTACCTGGTTCATGTCTTAGCTCCACCACTTACTAAAGGTGTGAACTTGGGAAAATTGCCTAATTACCTTCTCTGTGCCTCAGTTTCCCATCTCTATAATTAGAATTATGACATTATCTATGTCATAAGGTGGGAGTGAAGATTAAATGAGTGATTTCTAGGTAGAAGGCTTACAACAGTGTCTAGCATATAGTGTCAAAGAACTATTAGTTGCTAATTATTATTGTTGTTATTATTTTTCAGTCTCTAGACCCTCTATTCATGAGAGATTTCCATTTTCCAAACCTCTTCCTGTATCTAAATTTAAGCCTTCAGAAAACCAGAAACCTTTTCCATGGCTTAAGGTCCTGTTTGAGCCCATAAGATTCATCCATATGAAGTAGCAAAGTAGCATGGGGAAGATGGTGGCAGGCCTCGCCAGATGGCAGTTCCCTGTCCTTCATGGTCACTCTACTCTCCAAGAAAATCTTATACTTGAAGAATGAGTTTCTTCTGCTCTCGCCATTACTGTTCCCTACATTTCCCAAGTTAATGGCCACTCATTCTCGTGGTGTTGCCCACTGCCCTCATTCTTGCAGAATAACCTTCTTGAGGACCTCTTTAACCTAGAAGACTTAGCCAATCACAATCACAGTATGATCTCTAAAACTGAGTACTGTGTCTTATCAAAAATAAGAAAACAACTTCCCACTTGGATTATGGGTTAGCACTCAGTCAGGCTGGTAGAACTGCCTACTAGATATAAGGCACCATAAATAGGAACTGTTTTATAAGCACTGAATTCACTGGTAAACACATGTGTTTATTTAGAAATAGTTATCTCCTAAACCAAAGTTTTAAATAAATAATTCCAAACTAAACTTAAGCAATTTAATTTAATAGAACAATTCAGGACTTTGAGCATCAGGATATATACCACTACATGAAAATCTAAAGCATTTGGTTAGCTTTCTTGACCTAACAAACTTTAATTAAACAGCCAGACATAGCTATTAGCTATTACCTACGCACAAGTTTCCCTTTCTAATCCCACCCTAGTCCTAACAGGATACAGTAAAGAAACAGAAACATCTACAGCTGCTTCAGATTTATGTATGACTATTTCAAAACAAAAGAGTAATTCAGAATTTAGGACTGCTGAGTATAAAGCCATTCATTTACTATTTTATCAGGTTCTCTCTTCATTCTTCAGAATAATTTTTAATCTAATACTTTCCAAGAATATATTCTCCTTCCAAATGACTCTGAGGTCAGAGACTAATTAACCTTCTCTCTTGAAATTTGGCAATGGTACAGACCTTGTTGCCTCATTTTAAAGTTTGAAGCTCTCTTATAACCCTTCGAAATGATTTAAACACTCTCCAAAATGCCTTGTAGATCTTTGTGACCTAATCAAGATCAATGAAATGCTTAAACTTTTGCTCCAAGGACCCTAAATAAAAACCATGATGCAGAAATGTAGTGTTAACCAGAGACCTAACTAAATAAGAATGCCAAAGAATTGAGGGATTTTCAGGGTTAACAGAACTTTGCATCCTTAGAAGACAGTCCTGTGAACCAATCAGAAAAGCTTGGTCTCACTGACTTAGGGACCTTGAGCTTAATATAGGAGTACATTTTTCCAGAAAATAACTGAGAAAATTATATTTAGGGTGTCCACCTTACAAGAACAACGCCATGTAGAAAGCCAGGTACCACACAGAGAAACAGCAAAGTAGGATTATGACTATCCATTTGTGCTTACATTTTAACATTCAGAACATCCTGTAACATAGCTAAAGTTTTACCTTTTATCAAGGCCAAATTACAATCTTGTTTCCAAATCCTTTTTGGTAGTGGATTGTAAACAACTTAAGCACATCATCTGTCCAAAGAGATTCTACTATAAATTCATTCCATAAACAACCTTTATTTCTACAGCTCAAAGTTACCAGAAATTCTCTAATCTTTTTTCTCTTTTCTCATTGGTTAGGCCAAGTAAAACAGAGCTTGTAAGCATAACCTCCACAAATTTGAACAAACACTTGAATGCAAAGCTTCGGATTGGACTGCCTCATTAAAATGTTCCCAATTGATTACTTTTATTGTTCACTTTTTCAGTAGGCATGGAATGATAAGTACCAAAGAAATAGAAATCCTAAAATAACTAGTAAATCACTTGACAATTGAAAGACCATTACACAATGCTAAATAGAAACCATAGGATCTAATGGCTGGCAGAAGAGTACTGTTCAAAATCACAAACTGAACAGAGAATTATCTGTTCTGCAGAGTTCACACTTTCTTTCCCTCCTGTCTTTGCCCGCTATGGCTAAAATTGATTCCCTAGGGCTTTCAGCCCCAAGGCCATGATCTCTCAACTTGCAGACAAGTTGTACCTTTTGTCATCATTTTTCCTAAATAAGAAACCAGAAATTTTAAGTCATGTCCCGGAGGAATTTCAAGCTTTGTAGTTTTATTCAACTGGTGACATGGCAAGAGTTTTTAAGGCAATATTACAAGTTATTTTTCAAAATAAATACGCAAGATGTAAATAAGAATAAAGATTTTTACAAGTTACCTCGCTCATGAACATTTTCTGATATTAACTAAGGCATTTGTTGTCCAAGCTCTTGTGCATAATACCTACAAGAAATGATTGTTAAAAATACAGATGCAGATTTTCAGACCACACACCAGATCTGCTGAAATCTAAATTGCTACAATTAAGGCTTGGGATCTGCATTTTTAACAAGCTTGCCAGTTGATTTTGAAGTAGGTGGTTGTCAGATACATACACAATACAACTAGAGTATGAATGGGAGTTGGGGCACAAACAAATAGAGGCAGTATCTATGATGCCGCAGGAAGTTTCTGGAACTTGGTTTAACAGCTGACTTTACCACCACCACTCACAACTACTACCTTAAGTTAAACTAGATAATCTTCCTCAGCCTCAGCTTCCTTATATGAGGAGTGAAAATAATAATACTTACTTTGAAGCATTGTTTTATGGATGGGTTTACAGTACTGAAAATACTCAATAAAAGATAGCTACTATAATTCAGCTGCCCTCTAGTTGAACAGCCCTCATAGCAGGCTAGAACAAAAAAAAAATCTTTGCTTTAGAAACTGTGATGTTTCTCTTTATGTCTTCCATGTATATACCAAACACGACTATCTCAGAAATGGGAGGAAATTGTGGTAAAAAATGTAGGTTCTGGAGTTAAACCATCTGAATTTAAATGTTAATGCCACCACTTATTTAAGCAAATAAATTAACATTTATGTAACTTGATTCCTCCTCTGTAAAATCAACACAAGAATACCTATCTCATATAAAGTGGTCAGCAGAATTCTACACAATGCTCAATAGTTTTGCTATTATGGAAACATGAGAAAGAGGATTTGATGGAAAAGAGTAAATAACATTGTTTTATAGTTAAGGACAGAAGAAAAAGTGTAAAGTATTTTATCAAAGACCAATGAAATTTTAGAAAAGCAAATTGTTGGCATTTTCCACAAATATGATTCCAAATCAGAAGAATCTAATCTATTTAAAGAGTCCAATAATTCTACCCATCAAAAATTGTATTATATTTAATAACAACCCATTTTATACAGGGATTTGATCATTTTGCCCAACTTTTAGCTAAATCACTTCATACCTTTATGCAGGTCACTAAATTGCCTTCAGAATCAACCTTCCTATCAATGGATGTAATAATAAAGTGGTAATCCTTGTCAAGATACTACAGCATTACACTTTTAATAAAATGCCTAAAGTCTAAATTCTACAAGTTGAAAACAATTAGGAGTCCAAATTCACTACAATTTACTACAGGAAATTTGAAATACATAAGAAGAGATGACTTAGCTGGTGACAAGATTGGAAAATGATTTTGACTGAAAATGTCTAGCATTATATTGCGTGTGTATCTCAAGATGAAATAGAATAGAATTGAACTGACGTGGGGCAATGAATGGGCAATAAAATGGGGATAGAATAAATGCAGTTAAGATGAAACCAAATAGAATCTATATTTTATCCATCCCTATCCATCTCTACAATACAGTCACTTGTTATCAGGACGTCTAACCTAGTTTCTACTTCCAATGTGAAGTAAGACATTATGTCTCTCACTGCTGGTGGAAGTATTGATTAAGTAGTGAAGAGTAAGCAAAAATATTCTGGAATGCTGTCTTTCCAGATTTTTTTTTTTTTTTTTGGTCAGATTCAAAGGAAAACTCAGACTAAAATCCATCTCCCATTGTTTTCTCCCAAGATGCTAATGTTAAGGCTTAAGCATCTGTAATGCAATAAGCCCAACAACCAAGAGAAAGCAAATGAAAACAGCCTTTCCAAATCATGTAAACCTGACTGGAGAAAACAAATGGTACAGATGAACTCTCTGGTTATCAAAAGAGGTAGCCTCTCAAATAAGTTTATTCTGGCAGAGCCTTAAAAATGAAGACAAAATTTTGAACTAGTTCCAGAAGAAAGTGGAAATTACTCTTAGCACTCTGCTCTTCTCTCTCTAGCCATCAATTCAATGTTCCAGTGACTTTTTTTACACCTACTAAGTGCTAAGTCTTAGCAGATTGAAAGATGATGAGGGCTTGGTTTCTATATTTCTACATTCAAGGAAATGAAAAGAGACAGAGATACACAAAATTAACTCCAGGGAGAGTTAGTCTGTTCTCATAGCTGTCTTAACACTGACTTGATGTTTCCAGCCTTATCTTCACTATAGCTCCCTTTAAAAATCTTAACTGGGCTATCTCACCATCATGATAAATTCAAATAGGCATAAGGCCAAATATATAATAATCCCCTCCCCTTAAGAAAGCACTTTATATTCCAAATTTAAGTAAAAATTCAGAAGTATGTATCCCATCTATACTATTTCTGCAAATCTGCAAAAATTAAAAATAGCAGAGATTTTGGTCTTTACCAAATAGAAATATCATGGATAAATGATAGTATCAATTGATTGGGCGACAAGATTGTAACAACTTGTATCCTTGGTATCTGTTTTCATTTTAATAACATGCTTCAATGAAGCAATATTTACATTTTTTTGTGTGATTTTAAGAATAATCTCTGCTGCCCAGTTTCAAAGGCTCTCTTAATCCAGCTTCCTCCTCTCTCTTCAGTCAGTTGCCCACTGCTTCCCAGATGCATCTACCAAGTGCTTTTTATCAGTAACCTTCAGCTTTATGGCTTTTGTGATAGATTTCAGGGCATGTGGGGCATCAGGGGTGGAAGAGAAGAAAAGAAAGAAAATTTTATTGAGTTCTGCTGTGTGGTAGGCACTGTGCTAGGTACTTTTAATTTATAAATCTATTTAGTCCTTTCCATATGTTAAAATGGAGGTATTGCTACCTTCTCTCTCTTACAAATAAGGAAAGTGAGTTAAGTAACATATGGAGTTCACAGCACGAAAGGGGTAGACTTGAATTTTCACACAGGACAACCTTGTTATAAAACTCATTCTTTCCCCACTGCACTTTGTCCTCTGCCTACTTCCCGTGCTCATCTCCCGCGAGTCCCCAGCGGTCTCTTCACTCCAGTTACACCAGCCGTGTTGGACTACTTGCATTTCCCAGTAGGAGCCCTTCTTTTCTCTCACTCAGATTCCCTTTCCCAACCTTTTCCTTCTCCTTCTTCTCCTCCTCCTCCTGCCTCTCCTTCTTCCTCTCTCCCTCTCTCTCTCCCCCCACGCTCCCCATCTCTTCATTTTACTTTGCTTGGAATGTACCACTCCTACTCCATGTGTATATTAAGCAAACGATTTGTTCCCTAAGACTCAGCCCAGTTATTGTCTCCTTCTGCAAGCCATCTCTGAACAGACTCAAGAGTTTCCTCTGGGCTCCCATTATGCCTATTTTATACCTCTATCGTGTCACTAATCATTGTCATAATTATTTGATTATTTAGCCACCAGCTCACTAACACTTCTCCCTCCCCACTCTAATGGTGAGCCATCATCAGGCAGAAGCTATAGTAAGTTCTTCTTCATAATTTCAAAGCCTCATACAGGACGTGGAAGACATCAAAAACTTAATAAATGCATGCTAAATGATTGAATAAATTAATTATTCCCTGGAGCTCAGTACACAAATCCAAGGTCATCTGGAGAATACAGGTGAAGGAACCAGACAGGATGAACGTGATAGTTTGCCCTCTGTTCTTAAGAGATAGCACAGTCTCTCAGATAAGTTAACTGTCTCAGGGAGGTTTTGCATCAGAATAATTAGCTAGAGAGTACAAAGTTTCACAGAAATTATGTATACTTATATATACAAAGTTTTACATGGTGCACCTGTAAAAGCTGAACCCTAACTCAGGGGTGTCCAGCCACACGAAAGATTTCCTTGTCCCTGGTGTGGCATAGAAGCTGGAATAGCGGGTATTTCAACAATGACCCATGTAGAAAAATGACTGATGATGACAGGAGACTCCTTAGTAATCTGATAGTCAGACAGGTGGATGGGGGGAAAAAAAGGGTTATACATTCATACAATGGAATATGACTTAGCAATGAAAAGAAATGAACAATTGATTGCTACACACAACATGGATGTATCTCAAAATAATTATGCTTGGTGAAGAAGCTAGACAAAAAATAATCCATACTGTATGATTCTATATATGTAAAATTCTAGAATTCAAACTAACCTACAGTGACAGAAATAGATCAAGGGTCGACTAGGGACAGGGAGGATGGGCAGGAAGGAGGAATTACAAAAAGGCATGAGGAAACTTTGGGGGTGATGGATATATTAATTATCTGACCCTGGCGATAGCTTCACAGATGTATACATATGAAAAAATGCACCAAATTAAATACTTTATAAGTACAGTTTATGGGATGTCAATTATATCTTAATAAAGCAGTGAAAAATATGTTTTTGATATATATCAAAATTATATAAATTTAGCCAAAATCAATACCAAGACATATATCACCATCTTAGAATAAACTGGGATGCAACAATAAATCAGAAATTTGATTTTAAAATATAAAGCAAATAAATGATGGCAATTTGTATTTCTCAGAACTATTTTGAGGGAATAACAATAAGCATACAGATGCATTTTCATCCATATGCTATTGAGACACAGATGTGGGCTGGTGAGGAAACCGCAGCTACCAATACTACCTCTGAGCACTGCGTGCTGGAACTTATATGATGACATCACTACAAAATAATGCCATTTTTTCATTAAGAACTTTTTTATAAATCACCGCCCTCCCCTATAGCCAGATACCTCTGCCAACATTTGCATCAGAAAAATGCAAACTTCACTGATGCCTCATACTGCACACTTTTGAACTGAAGTCTCATCCAAGTGCATGTGATTGTTGGGGCCTGGGTCACATGCCTGTATCTAGCTGCAAGCAAGACTAGGAATTCAAGTTCAAAATCCATGTAGGGCAGGAAATACTCATAATATATCAGATTCTCCATAATTTCTAACAGTCATTTTAGAAGATAAATGGACACATACAAGTAATGATAGTTGTCCACTACAATCATTATTCAAAATTAGACCCATGCCAAAATACTAACATTTCCTTAAGCATCACTTTCTAGGAAAGGAAATTTTGTAGACTTCAATAATTTACACTTTAGATACAATACTGTTCTTAATTTAATGTTTATTATTGATGCTAGAGAGATGGATTACACAATTTTACTCTCAGAATTGCATCAAAGGAATATGAAATATATTAGGAATATCTTAGATGCACATAGTCTTTACATTTTTGAAGGATTTTTATATAATTTATCTGTCATTTCAGAAAGTAATGGTCATACCTTGGACAAAATGCAATCAGGTCTCCAGAAATTGAACTAAATTTCAATATTAAATAATTTCAGTATTAAATAGCAACTCTGATGAGCCAGAATTAATAATTAATGATGCAGAAAAGATGGGTTAGGAATATACGAAGCACAAGAAACAACTCGGCACAAGTTGATAAACACATTTAATTTTCTACAAAAACTTATCAAGAAACTCAATCAAGAATGTATTCTGATTTTGCAAGACCATTTCAGGAGAAAATCTTAACTGTGGGGGTTTCTCTCACATAAATGGAGAGAGAAGAAAGGAAACTAAAGATGGTCTTAAGATTTTAGTTTGGAATTAACAGAAATTTAAAAAAAAACAATAGGAGCAAATTCGGAGGGGAAGCTAAAGAGTAGAATTTGGCAAATTTAGATTTGAAGGGTCTGTGGGTCATACACACGGAAAGGGTCAGCATTTAGACGTTTTGTTCTGGAATTTAGGAATCATGGAATCATTAGCTTCTGTTCTCAAGCCTTTATTTTGTTTGGACCTTGTAGTAATAAGAATTAGGTTCAGAAAAAAAGAAATAGCTGAAGTTTAAACAAGGTAGAAACTCAGTTCTCTCTCACATCTGTTAAGTCCAGAAGTTAGGCTAGGATGAGGCTCCACAGAATTAGGGACCCAGCTCCTTTCCTCATGTGGCTTCTTTTCCCAAAGTTGTCTCATGGTCCAAGAGGGCTGCTGAAGCTTCAGCCATCATATCCATATTATAATCAACAGGAAAAGAGAAAGAAGAAAAAAGAGCATGCCTCTCTATTTAGAGACACTACCTATAAGTTGCACATTATTTCTACCTTCATCCCATTGGCCAGAACTTAGTCGATGGCTACACCTATCTAGAAGAATGGTTGGGAAATGCACCATTTTTTTTGTCATTTTTAATTGCTGAGTAGTACTCCATGGTATACATATACCAGATTTTATTAATCCACTCATGTATTGATGGGCACTTGGGTTGTTTCCACATCTTTGCAATTGGGAATTGTGCATTGTGCTGCTATAAACATTCAAGTGCAGGTGTCCTTTTTATAGAATGTATTTTTTTCCTTTACGTAAATACCCAGTAGTGGGATTGCTGGATCAAATGGTAGTTCTACTTTTAGTTCTTTGAGGTATCTCCATACTACTTTCCATAGAGGTTATACTAGTTTGCAGTCCCACCAGCAGTGTATGAGTGTTCCTATCTGTCCGCATCCCTGCCAACATTTGTTGTTTGGGGATTTTTTGACATGAGCCAATCTCACTGGAGTTAAGTGATATCTCATTGTGGTTTTGATTTGCATTTCCCCGATGAAATACAGTCTTTATTCTAACCCACCCATTTACCTAGGTAAAAATCATCGCTTTTTTCACTAAGGAACAGAAGGAGAACAGATATTGAGTAATAATTAGTATTTATCATAAATACCCAGGGCAAATGGCTCTAGCAACACTATCTCTCCCACTAAAGAAAGTAAGTGGCAGTAACAGCATCGTCATAGGGATCACTGCAAATCTAGTCTAATTTATAAAACAGAAAATCACAAGCTTTCAGACCTCAACAATTATTAGTCAAAAATTTCTTACAAGACACAACAGACCACAACATATCAGAGTGTCAGGGCATCATGAGCATATAGAACCACATTGATGACAATTAAACTATCATAGCAAAACCATCGGAAATCTGGTACTAACCACTTTTTATAGTGGCAAATGAATAAATTCCAGACACACGGATAGCATGGACAATGCCCTGGGTCTGACATACAATCATGATATAAAATTACAAAAGGTGGCTCACAGTCATCAAAAATGCAAAACTCTAATTTTGGATGATCACTTGGTTGACCAGTTCAAAATGCAGCATAGCCAGATGAATTTCAACAACAAAAAAAATTATTTAAGATATCCTTCTAACTAAAAAGCTTATGCTGTTTTATATCACATATATCTTTAGAAAAAACTCAAAAGCCATATGTTCCTATTCATCTGATACAAAAAAATAAGAAGAAAAGAAAATTGGAAGAAACAGCAATGAGGAAGAAAAAAGGCTAAGCTGTGCAAATGGAGTAACCGCTATCATTTTTCTTTGCCATTACCTTGACAATAAAAGGTTCCTATGGAAGCTCCTAATTTATGGTCCTTTCAGGCAGTCACTGCTGAACAAAGCCACATTGATTTCCCTGGATCCAAGGTGGGGCAGTTCAAGGCCACTAACAATTGCAACTCACACTTCTATTGGTTGATATCTATGAAACGGATCTGACCCAGACCAAATTTATGAATGGGGCTGATCTTGGCCTACCTGTCTTATCACCAACAAATAGAAACTTTTACCTTACAGTAAGTCATACACATGAGTGCACCCTGGACTTCTGACCCATGTCTGTGCTAGCGTTCTGGTTTGGAGACCTTAAGACTCTCTTTGAAGATTATGCACCAATAAAGTATATTAATCTTTGATACAGCCAAACCTTTAACTGCTGAGAACAGTATTATTACAGCAAGAAGACTAACTTAAAGGAATTAGGCAGAAAAGTTTAGTGTGTTTGTTCCTGGGTTTTCCTTAGGTTAGGGTTATTAACAAAGTGGGATTAAAATTTCCTTTATGAAATGTTTCTTCCTTCACAAAACATTATAGGGCAAATATGTACAGAAATAAAGCAGGGACATAGAAAGGAGTAGACCAAAACTCAGTGCCAATGGACATGTACTAATCTATGCATGAAAATAAAGAACAGAGACAGGAAAAGGATATTAGAAAGACAGAAAGCTAATATTTTAATAAATAAGTAATAAAGAGGAAGAAAACCTTGACATCAAAGAGATGATAAAGAAAGGAATTGGAAAAATATTGAAGAAACAGAAAAATCGAAGTCTTAACTGTATAGCTGAGTTCTATTATTTAAAAGCTTTCTGAAGGAGGTGGCATGAGCTGAGTTTTAAAGGACAAGTAGGGGTTAACAAAGAAGAGAGCATATGTCAAGACGGAAATAAGAGACACAGCAACCCATCTGGGGAACTGCATGCAGAGGGTGAGGTGGGGGTATGAATTAGAGATTAGCCGGGGTTCAGATCAAGTGCTTTGTGCAGTAAGGAAGAGTTTAGCTTTATCTGAAAGCTCTTATGGAATTGTCTAAGGAGTTTAAGCAGAGAAAAAATATGATCAGATATGCATTTTAAAAAGAATCACCAAAACAAAGGGAAGGACACATAGGAATGTGGTCAGAGAGGAGACAGAAAGACAATAATATAGGTAAGAAGTGACATGATCTTGAGCTCAAAGACACTGGGAAAGAGGAAAAGACAATAGGTTTAAGAGGCTTTAGGAAATAGAAACTGTGGCCTTATAGATTAGATGATGGGGGATGGGAGAGACAGAGAGGGAGGGAGGGAGGGAGGGAGAGGTACAGGGTAACATGGCACCATCCACGTTTCAAATTTGAGCAGCTAGGTAGCTGGTTTCGTGATTCTCTGAAATATGGTCTCCAGGAAAATAAAGAGCTCAAGGGAAAAGTTAGCAAGTTTAATTTTGATAATGTGCAATGTAAGCTGCCTGTGGATGATCAGGAAATGTCAGGAGGCAATTGACTGGCGAATCTGAAGATCAGCTTAACTTATGGGGCAACAACTCACATAGAATAAGACCTAGAGAAATTCCTTAACTAAGAGGATTATATTGATGTGAATAAATTTGTTGAGAATTATTGAAACCACAATGTATAAGTGAGAAAAATGTATAAGGTATCATTATATATGCCCCAAATTATAAATGATTTCACTCAGTTTTGAGTTTAGTCTATAGTCCTTCCTCATTAAGGAATTGGTATTGACCCTCAACCGGTGTGGATCTGGTAATAGTCTCACCAATAACCTTTCTACGTTGTTCTAGGCATGCTCCATTATTGTCCTTGTCCCATTAGGTCTGACCAGCAGTGTGATATGAGCTTATCGTTAAGCCTTGAGCTTTGCTTATGGAGACGTGAAAGTCTTTGAATACTGAGTCTCTCCATCAACTCCCCTGGATGTCTGCCCAATAATTCTGCTGTTTTCAACCTGAGCCTTCTGGCTCTTGGATTCTTCTATCGGGATTATCGTTCTTCTCAAGTGAGGGCTATGTTCCTTTTCTCTCTTTAGTGGCTACAGTCTCTTCATTATATGTCAATTGAAGGGATTTCAAGGCCCTAATGATGGTATGAGTTTCTCCCTTCTATATTCTCCATTTGCGATACTATTGTACTCCCCTGGAAAGAGCTCATTCAGAGAACTATTGCTATCTGCTTTCTTCATGCTTCATATTAGTAAGAACACCCTCTCCTAGGCATAGTTAGTGCTTACCTCTTTCCTCTAGACATTTGTTGACCTAAAGAAGTTAGTGTATGACCAGTGCAGAAAAGCTCCCAAATGTCATCTGTTTCTCATATGTTGGCCCCATTCCTATCCCCTTTCCGGTAATGTAGAAGTGAGTCAGCAAAAAACAGACAAGGATCATCCTCCCAATTGCTCACTTCCTAAATTTATTTAGGATTGTGTAGACACACCAAATGATGCCAATCACAATTGAGAAGGAAATTTCCTTCCTCTTGATTGCCTTGCCAATAAAAAGTGGGTGTACCACAATGTACTTAGGTCCTCCAGAATGGGGAAGAACTGAGTTTGGAGCATCTGTTCAATCTTATACCAAAAGAAATACAACTACATTAACAGGAAATGCACCCTTTCCTAATTACTATCCAATCAGAGAATCTATCCTTTATCTGTATGTGACTCAATACACAACCCTTCAGAATCTAGCTGCAGGAATAAGGTGTACTTGTGTCAGATTGCCTAGACTTAGAGCTTGGCTCAGCTATCTAGCAGCTGTGTGACACTGAGCAATTTGCTTTCACTCAGTTTCCTCGTCTGTAAAATGAGGATAATATTAATAATAGGACCTACCTCATGACATTGATGTGAGGGTTAAGTGGCATGACATTTGTCAAGTGCTTAAAACAGTATCTGGCACATAGTAAGCACTCAATAAACGTTAACTATTAATGTAAAAAAAAGACTTTTTCTTGCATTTCAGGGGGTTTATTTTGCATTGTTTGGGGGATTTTGTTTGTTTATTTGGTTGGTTGTTTTGTTTTGTTTTTTAATGAAGACTGGAAACTGATGCTGCCAGATGGAAACCAGAGAAGAGTAAACAAGGGATATTTACGGGCAGACACACACCATATTGTGCTCCACTGTTCCAGGCAGTGACCCATCAGCACATGTCACTCAGGGAAGAAGAAAGCACAGTGGTATTTCCCGGCACCAAGAGCATAGCATCTCCCTGAACGACAAGCAGCTGGGCTGGAACAAAGCCAGGGAAGGAATGCAATCTCTTTGAAAAAAAAAAAAAAATCACAACATCTTCCTATTTTGACAGCCCAGGGAAAAGAGGCAGCTTTACAGAATAAAGCAGCAAGTGTGCTTTGAGATCTTCCAATGAAAACCAACGAAAAAGCACACCCTATTATTGTGCAAAATCCCTACTTATGTGTACACCAAGAGCTTTGGCCCTCACCCGAATTGTGCTGTAAAGAGGAGAGGATTTTGACTGTTTTTCCCTGATAGGGCATAAAATTCATTCTTCCTGGATTTGGCTGTTGCTGCCACAGCTGCTAAGAACAAACATAACATTGCAGAGGACGTCTCGCGAATAAGAATTTTCCCATTGTAACCTGAATATGTTCACCCTTCTAAGAATATCGTGTCACAATCATTTTTGGACTCCCGAATTTTTTATCAACCACAAAGGTAGCAAAATAAGATTTAACCTACCATTAGTTCATTATAACCAGATTATAAATAATGGTTAGAGGTAGAAAAGGAGGAGAAAGAAAAAAAAAGACAGTCCACCGACAAAAAATAAGAGAAAGAAAGACACAGAGAAGAGGGAAGGAGCACACACCTGCTAGAAATAATTAGAAAAATATGAACTAATATTTATGCAGGGGGTTCACTTTCTCCCTTCAGACGCTAGAAAGTTTATTTAATGAGTCTCTGTCAACTTGTCAAGCAAAACAGCTGCACCTTCTGGGCCTATAGCTCAGGGAAGGGAGCTAACGTGTCATGTCCCCACGAAGCTTCCTAAACTGGGTGTCTCAAATATTTTGTGCAGGGAAAACAAAAATCCCAAATGACCAGAATCTCCTCCATCCCGAGAATTGCCCGCGCCATCTAGTGGCAGCATGTAACATAACCTCCAGGAGGTTATCAACGGAATCATTTAAGCTTCTGACTTTTCCTGTAGAGCTAGGGAGACAAATTATCCATCAAGTCAGAGGATGTCAGTGCCAGAGAGACCTTAAGAAAGCCAACGGTCTCTACTCTGCACAAGAGAATCCCATGGAGAGTTTTAAAAAAATAGATCAGTGCCTGGGTTTCATGCCAGATAAAAGGAATCAGAATTTCTAGGACTAGGGCTCAAGGAATTGGGATTTTTTATTTTAAAGCTCTTCAGGTCACTTATGGTGAATCAAGCCTTGATAAACATTTTAATCCAACCCTTCCTTGTTTTAAAGTGTGGAAAGGAGGAACGAGTTACCCTTCGTCATTTAGTTGCTGGAGGAACAGAAATGGGAACCGAGGCCTTCACTCAAATTGTGAGGTCTTATCAGACCAAGGTGAACATCATGAGACTACGATGGGGCGGGGCAGGAGACAGCAAGAAGGCACCATCCAGATCCAGGAACTACGACGTCCCTTCAGAGTGGAGATGTTTTGCTCTTTTCTCTTTTCTCTCCCCTGTCCTGAAATCACCCCAAAATTGTTCAAACTAAATCAACATATGCAAGCCATATTCATTTGAAAAGATGCTTTTTAAAAAAAAGTGTTTATAATTTAAAAACTCAACAGAATGCAGATATTTTTAGCATTTTTATTTTATTTTACTTATTGTATTTATTAAACTTTTTAGCATGCTCTGTGTGTGCAAATTTTGCTGGCCTTAGGAGGTATAAAGATGAATCCTTCCTTGTAACTTGCCTCACTTCAAAAAAGATTTGGAAGAAAAGTAGATATGAAACAGTAACATGTATTTTTTTAATTTTAAATGAGTGAAAGGTAATGATGACCAAAACATGAAATCAGAAAGAGTTAGTACACAAGAATATATTCCTTAATTAGATCTTACACAAATATTGCTGAGCTTGTTAGAACTAATGAAAACAAAAAGAAAGATACAACGATCGGTTACAAGATTTCCATTCCCTATTTGATAAAAGCAGACCATTTGACCCAAATAAGAGTAGTTTCCTCGACAGAAAATAAATATGATCAATAAGTAACACATAGTAGAGGTTGGTGATAAGTGCTAGGAAGGAAAATAAAGTAGGGAGGAAAAATCAGAGCTTAAGTATGAAGTAGGATGGCCAGGAAAGGTGTCACGTGCAGCTCTCTGAGGGGCAAACATCTCAAGCAGACAGGATATCAAGTACCAAAGCCCTGAAGAGCAAGCATGCCTGGCATGTTTGAGGGATATCAGGAAGCTAGCAAGAGACTAGTTGCAACTAAGGTTAAGTTTTACTTAGATTATGTCACACTTCTCATTCTGATAAACAGCCGAAGTCCTTGCAGTGGTTTACAGAGCCCTGCATGGTCTGGCCTCCATGAATGCATTGTCCTTCTCTCCTGAACCACTGACATTCAGAGATTTTTGTGCAGAAGCTCCCAAGAGGGCCCAATTTGTCTGAGTTAATTCCTATGTTGGTTCTCATTTGTGACCAGAAGAAGAGGAAGGTTTTATTCAAAGACACCTGAGAAGTAGAGGCAGGAAATGTTGGTAACAAGACGGTGGCCCGTCCTAGACCAGGAAGATCTTCTGAGAGCTGGAGAAGCAGAGGTAGAAGGATTTGTTTCTACTAATGGCTCTGGAACTAGAGAGATACACGCAGTTTTGTTTTAATTCCTCAAGTAGCAAAGTGTGGAGTGGGAAAGTTGAACATTTTATTGTGCAAATCGTAGTGCCTGAGGGCAGATGCCATAGATATTTCTGGTGCATTGGAAGTGCCCCTGCTGGGTTGAACTTTTTGCTGAGGAACTATACAAGACATATTCCAAGAAATTCTTGGTACAAAGGACAGGGCATTTTGCAAAGTGACAAAGGATCTGAGTATTTGAGAAATAATAAAAATGTTTGCAGTTTCCCCCCCAGTTGGTCTTTATTTTATAGGAAGGAAGGAAGGGAAGAGGAAGGAATGTAGGGGAACGACAGGAGAAAGGGCAGGAGAGAGGAAGGCAAGAAGACACTTATGGTACCCTATCCCTCTATACACACACACACACAAACCCACACATACGTATACACAGTCACACATACCTCAAGCAGGTAGTGAATTCTGGGCTCAGTGGCAAAGGAGAGAGGTATGGCAAAGCAAACACTGAAAGTTACCTATTAACCACTTTAATTCATACATATTATTACCAAAAATTTAAGTTTAATTTGGGAAAAGAGATATGAAAGAAGATTCTCCTGAAAAGATTAAATATACAAGACAGAAGAAAGGAAAAGAAAATTTTTTTCTTGCTTAAATGAGATCCCACTCAACTGGAAGGGATAGGCAAGAAGAAAGTACAGTCTGCATGTTACTAGAGAGGCTGTATTTCCTACCACAAGGAGAGAAGCTGGTGATGGAGGAGGTACCAATCTCATTTTTATTTAAAATTTTGATATTTTGTTTATTATATATTTTTTGCATTACTCTAGATTTTGGTAATTTTATTTATGTGATTACTGAGTTTTGTGGCATCCCTTAGTCTTAGTCCTAGTTCCTAGGTGGAGGCACATCACAGAAAGATGCCAGTGCTCTAAGCATGCCACACCACTAGACCCAAAGTGCCATGCTAACAGGCTGATGAACATCCAATGGTAACCTCAATGGACAGATGACCTACAAATGAGAGGTTCCTCTGCTCCCCAAAATTTTGCACTACATAAGACTTTTGAACTATGGGGTTAAGTAAACCATAAGAAAGAATGGGGTTAATAGCAAAATTGAGGTTAGCCATAAAAAATTAAGTTGAGTTCTGTTTCTTGCCCATTTGAGTTTATGGACTGATATTTACAATGATTTTACCAAAAATTTTCAACACTGACTGCATGTTAGAATCACATGGAGTGCTTTTAATACATAACAAAGACAGATCCCCACCCCGAGAAATTCTAATGTAATTAGGATGTTTTAAAAGCTTGCAAGTTATTCTAATGTGCAGCCAGAGCTGAAAACCATCACCCTATACTATCACGCATCAATGTTGCATGTCATGTACACTCTGACATAAGCCTAGTAGAGCCTAGCAACTGTGGCAGCCTAGTAGAGACCCAGCAACCGTGGCAGCCTTACCCACTGCCTTCCCAATCTTCCCTTCTCATGTGACTTCAAAACAAATCTCAGTATGCAGTGCATACTGTAGTGACATATAAAGCAAAACAGAGCTCACTACACAAAGTAGAGTGCTTGGGAACGTAATTACAATAACAAGTTTAAGAGTCCCTTCACCTAAAGGCTATAGAGAGCTAATTCTCCAAAAAATATGTTTGCACTTACGTGATCATTTTTTTCCAGATGCCAAAGCCATCTTATAGTTAGAAAAGTCAAAAATAAAGAAAACGTGTTTTAGAATAAGATAGCACAAAACCTATTTTAGTTCTTTTCAATGAAATTATTGTCATAGTTTAAACAGTTTTCTTTAAGTGTTCGAATGACTGCACGATAGTGGCAGACACTGAACCAACCTTTACCTCTTAAAGCCTAGAAGCAAAGCGTACCTCTCTCCTCTGTGTTGTTATGGGGCTAGTTTAGATTAGGTTTAACCCTCGTTTTTCAAGGTGCTTATAATCTAATAGACTATTGGTAGTTCAGCATTCAGCATCATGACACCATGATAGATGTCCCTGAAATAGCCTGTGAGCCAGTTTACAACTTCAGACAGCTTTATTAACCCATCTGTTCACTCATATGAATGAAATCGTTCCTCTACAAACTACAAATGACTATCACCTCAAATGACAGCACTGCAAATGAGATGTTCAACTTGAAGGAGTATTTGCTTGCCCCTAAGGAAATGTTACTGCCAGGAAAAGTAGAACCAAGAACAAACTGAAAATGAACTGCTTGCCCTGTTTGCCAAATAAAACCTACAGCTGACCTATAAATAGGCAAGAGAAACAGCCAATCAGGAGGTGACTGAAAGGTGTGAGTAATGGCCAAGATCCCCAAAATCCATCATTGGCACTGTATTCCTTTGATTAAATAGTGCCATCTTCCTGTAGAATATATGTAAATATACATACTTAATATATCCATGTGAAAAGCTAAAACATTGTCACTAATAATTACATCTAATTGAATTGTTCACATCACTCAGAAGCACTGAGCACCTGACCTGGAGGAAGATTATGCAGAAAGGATGGTGAATGGGACAGAAAAAAAAAACAAAACTTTATTCCTTTATAATTTGATTTAGGACTCACTCAGGCTGTGTTCTTACTACAGTCTTCTCAATTCTCCTCCAATGAACCCACCAGTTTGCCCCCTATTTGAAAACCTATGTGTAACCACTATTTGAATACCATCTCAGGGAAGCAAGTGATGAAAGATGACTTGGAAACCCAACAGAGGAGGTGTTCTTAATCTTCAACCCACAGAGAGGGATCCAGGGATAGAACTCAAAAGATCCATAAACTTGAATTGAAAAGAAAAATTCCATAATTTATTTTCACTAACATCCAACTGAAATTTAGTTTTTCTTTCAAATATAAATGCAGGCACCAAACCACAGTAGTATTAGTAGTACTTGTGACTTTGTCACAGATAGAATTTATAGATATTTTTATCTCTCATTGCAGTTGTTGCAGATATCTTGAAAAACTACATATCATTACTTTCAATTCATGATTATTAGGCCAGCCACTAGATTCTGTTATATAATGTGTAAATAATAAATACACATATTACTATATCACAATGTTTTAAATTATTTTATAACTGTATTTCAATGTGATGTGTTTTCTTTGAATCCTTTGGATTTTATATTATGCATTTAAAAATACTATTATTCTGAGAAGGATTGATATACTTTTCTAGACTTTCAAAGCAGTCATGAGACAAAAAAAGTTTTAAGAACCCTTGCAATAGGGAAACTTCTCTTTTTATTCTAATTATTGATAATTAGATTTTTGTTTACTTTTACTACATACCCCAAGTATATAATCTTTCTCATAAAACTTGCAGATCCTAAAATTTATATCAAAAAGGTAGGCAATAAACAAATTATTCTCTACTAAATTCTGTGCTACCACTGGCCCTCTGGGCTTCATGGTGAGGTAAAGAAGGCAGATACCCTCTATGCTTCATTCCAAATAATACATTAAAAGTTATTTTCTGCAGATGGTCGAACTTCAATGTTATGAAATACTCTCACTTGCATTTCTTAAAAAATAAAAGAAATTATCCAGTATCCATTCATGCTGGTTATTCTATTTCTGACTTCTATAGTGACTTGCTAGAGGACTATAGCAATTAACTCATCCTTTTGGAACTTCTATTTCTTTCTATATAAAAAGCATACAGTTATGGGTCATTAAACTATAAAACTATCTAAAGGTTCTCCAGCCATCAAATGCTGCTATTTCTTATAACCTATTTTGAGATTTCTAAATGATGAATGTTATACAATCATAAAATAGCATTGCACAGAGAAAGAATTCTGGAAGGATAGCAAAGTCTAACTTTTGTCTATGGGTACATTGGGTTAGCCCTAACCTAAATTCATAGCACTCAATTTTGTTGGCTTCTGCCCTATCACCAAGTTCTTGGTTATCTAGCAAGTCCCCATACAATAGTGTTGGCTGCTGCCAATGGCTCATTGGCACTCTCATAAGCTTTATTGCTACCACTCTTATATTTCCACTGAAGTCCCTAAGTTGAGAAGCAGGAGCCAAGGGAGTGGAATGCTACAACTATTCCTCAGGTTAATGGAATTGAGGGAAGGCCTGTTTCTCCAGCTCGCATAGGACCCTCTACCGCAACCCAGCAGAATATTCTTCTTAGGAGACAAGCATCTGAAACTGAAACTCACCAGTGCTGACAGATCTGCTCGAGGTGATCCTGCATCTTTTTATGGAGGAAGAGGTAGAAACTTGGTGCCTTAATGGTGGAGGTGAGATGGTAACTTCCCATTGTCACAGGACACTCAGAACACCAGGGAGAACGAAACGATTCCACAGATATCAAATGTACACTTTTACAACCAACACAATTCAAAATATCCAACATTTAAATCATTCCTGCAGGAACTCAACACAAGCAGTAATTACATCATCCAAAGAAACAAAACAAAAACAAAACACTCTCTTGTAGCCAATTAAACTCATTCAAGTCAATTACTCAAACAATTCTTGCCAATACACAATTCAAACCTTCACTTCAAAAGAATTTGTTTACAAACCTACTAATTGCGTCCAGAAATTGACTTCCGGGAAGCATTATAAAGGGTCCTGAACTGGATCATCACAACCCTCAAGAGGATTTTACAGCTTTGCCCCCAGAGCGTTCTGCATCTCATAGATGAGGAAACCAGGGACCACAGAGAGTTAAGGGACTTCTCTGAAACAAGAGACTTCTGAGGAAGAAACAGAATTAGACTCCTAACCTAGGACTCTGTGGACAATATCTTACATGTAAAAAGTATAAACCAAGCTTTTCAAGAATTACATTAACAGACTGACAATTTTATTGTGTACATGTGTATTGTGGGGCCCAAATTTTAAATGCCAGGCTGATGGTACAAAAATTGAACAATCCCACTTTTCAATTTTCCAAGAAATCCAGCTTTTGTTAATTATAGCCAGGGCTCACCACTGAATAAAAGGAGGCTCTTCTACTTCCACTTTGGATATACCCTGTCACCATTAACTACCAGACCAATGAATGCCTTTCACTATCTCTCCACTACCTTCCACAAGAATTCTGGAATCCTCTCTTTACAGATGCAAAGCACTTAACTCCACAACCAGAAGAAGAACTCAAGTTGCAGTGGGTAAAGTTTCAATTCTGCAACTAAAATGCTATTGCAAAATCACTTGGGATATAATTATCGATTTATTTATTAAAGTCATATGCATGTATTAGATGCCAAATTGTTTCATACAACCAATGCTGAGACTGATCTACTAAAGTCACATAAACCTACATAGGCAAACCTACCATGGCTGCACAGGAGAGGAAAGAAAGGATTACACATAATAATATCCATATTAGAGATAGTTTGTGGGTCACAGGTAAATCTATAAGCATACATATACCTCCATAGTTTTCCAGATTATTACTACTAGCAATAAGCTCTAGCTCTACAAGTTTTTCTAAATGGTGTTCCTGAGCAGTCATATCTGAGAATGGTGATAATAGTCGAATCACTCTCCAACTGAAGCAAAGCTATATATAAAGTGAAATATATTTATTTCTTTCTCCTTTCATCTTCCTTCCTGTCTTCCTGCCTGCCTGCTTTCCTCCTTCTTTACTTCCTTTTGTTCTTATAACAGTGTGGTGAAAGCAAGTACGACTGATGTCCTGCTGCTAGTTGGTGGCACTGTCTCCCCATTCTATGATTTTTGGCTTAAACTAAATTTTCATATCTTTGATTGCTCCTTAACTAATATTTATTTACTTGCTCCTATGACCTCCAAATTGGAAATGTCAGAGTGCCAGAAGGTATATGTACCAGGGAAGAAAAGTTTCCCTCTTACTCACTTATAAAACTGGAGCACCTCTGCTTCTGGGTAGCTCCACTGGTATAAAGTCAATGTGCAAGGAGGAAAGTATTCATTCCTGAGAGTGCCAGGGAGTGAACCAGCACTGACACACATCCACCTATTAAATATATTGCACCCAACAGGATATTCACTCTGTGCTCTGAAACACTCTGTAGCCAGACATTCAAAGCAAAGTGAGGAGCAGCACATACCTCACCCCTCAAGTCAAACTGACCCTAGGTACAAAGAATATCCATCAGGAGATAGAAAGGAGGACTCCTTTCCCTTCAAATTCTGGAATATATATTCTTCAGTACTAACAGGTACATCAAATTCAAGATTTCCTTTTTTGGGGCTGTTCACACTGTTCCAGGCCTTAAAGATAAGCTTTCCCATCATCTATAAATTGGCAGTGTAGGTAGACCAAATAATTTTTCAAATGTTGAAATAAGTAATTTTCTTACTAAGCTCTCCAATGAACAAATTTTAATAATTCTTATAATCTATTGTACCTCTAATTTCCAAAATTTGTATAAAAGTAAGGAATAGAAGGATAGTGATGAAAAGTGTGAATCTGCAGCCCATTAAGACTTTTCCTAGATATGCTAGAAAAATCTCAGTAAACCCACTTAGGAATTTTTTTAACTTTTTTTCCTGTAGAAATAAAAAATTAACCTCTTTAGCATTTTTCTGGCTATACAATGCAATTATAAATCAAAAAGTAGAAGGGATGAGGCAGTGGGAAAGGGGAGATAGGCACAGTTGTAAGCATAAGTTTTTAACCCACAATTCCCAAAGAAAAATAATACTTTCCCCAGAGAGATCTTTCAGTTATTGTCCAAAAGATGGGTGGAATTTGTACAGTCACTGATAAATCCATTGGTTTATTTCTGCTCACAATGCACCCTTAATCTCTGAAGGCAATGGTACCTATATACACAAAACAATCACTATCACAGCAGGTGCAGCAAAAGTAGATAGAGGGAACAGGCAGCATGTTAATAAGGAGGCGGTTGGAAAACCACAATCTGTCAAGCTCTGGAAAAGAAATGTGGTCATGAGCAAATTCAGCCTACAGTCAGAGGCAGAGTTTCTACAGTGTGGGTCTGAATGATAATCATGGGCCCAGACATACATTGTCATCCTTCTTCACTTTTCAAACAGAAACTATGGCTTTGGAGATGTTGTAGTAATACTTGGCATTGACAACTGTCTCCCCTCCCCTCTAAACCAGAGAAGGTGTATTCTTTCCTCCAACACAAAAGGGGAAGTCATACCCATGATGTAACTAAAAGTATGATTCAGTTCCAATTTTTCTTTACTTTTTCTTTCTTCTCTTTAACCTTGGAGAATAGCCAATATCTGCAGCTAAAAAAGAATAATGCAAGCAAACCAAAGGAAAAGGTTGTACAGCAAATCAGATATTTAATAAAGAAAGGAAAAGGCCATTTCAATGCAGATTCAATTAGTTTCAAAACCAAAGGTTTCCCACAGGTCCCCAGCACAGACGTGTGAGTTGTACTAAGTGAGGTTCAGATGCCCTTTTTTTTTTAAAGAACTAGGACGCATCCCCATGGTCCATGACACAGGCAAGAAAACTGATTTAGTGGCCTAATTCCATTCTCAAAATTTGAAGCTCTAGTATTGCATTGGTGCCTTCTGGGCATTTTCCTAACATTTCACTGACGCTAAACTGTTCTCCACTTGGCTTTTTACAAATTGATATGTACGGCTGGGAGCACAAACATGTGTACAGGTAAATTTACTATCCAAATGCTTCAATGAGAAAAGCCAAACTGTGGGGAAAAGAAATCAGATTTAGCTTAAAAAAAAAGCATCACAATGTACTAAACAACTCCTAAAATAATCTTAAACATAAGGACATCAAGTCATTAAAAGAATTCCAATGTCAAGGGGAGGAACATTTGAATAATTTCCATCAACCTCCTCACCCCTTATTCCTTAATATGCACAACTGATGCTTTTCCGTCTTACATAAAGTGTTTTGAAAATGCGGGTTCAGACAAGCCCATTGTGTGCTCCATCCCATGAGACAGCTGCCTAAGCCACTCCCATTTATAAATTATGGAGCTGCCACAAAATTCAGATGACTCAGATTGAATCTGTTATATATCAGGGTCCATCTATCATTTGTCTAGCTAGATGTAAGACAACAGACAGCGATTCTTCCTACTGAGCATCTAAATGGCTGAGGGCAGAGAGCAGAGAGAAGTGATAGCAGGCCAGCCAGGAAGATGTGGCATGTGTGCGGGGAGTACAACAGCTACAGTCACACAAAAGGAAAACAGAGTGGCATGTTGTTCAATAGATCCATCTAAGAAAGCTACATGTAGCTTATTTAAGGATGGCAGGAAGTTAAGAATGTTCTTGAGTTAGACTTCATTTCCAGAATATGTAACAGGGACAAACAAAGATGTGCTTCAATGTATATTTTTCTGTGTGTAGAGGATTCACTTACAGAGTAAGAATTTAAGGCAAGCAAAAACAGCCATGGGTCCTGTTTTTAGGCATGGTTCCTAGAAACTGACCCAAGGTGGAGATTTGTGTGTAAGAGATTGTGGTGGAGTACCCTCTGGAATGAGAGCTGTGGAGAGGCAGATTGTAAGGAAGGCAAACTGAGTGGAAGGGAAAGCTGGCCCCCAATGCATTTGCAAAGGAGGCTTCAGCCTATCCCAGGGCGAGCTCTGGATCTAAGATGTCCCTTCAGAGAGGTCCCAGACTGAAGCAAGGGTGTTGGGCATTAGCACTCCCATAAGTGAACAGTCACTAGATGCTCTTCAAAGACACTGTTAAGAAAATAAAAAGACAAGCCACAGCCAGGGAGAAAACACAAATTATATATCTAATAAATGACTTGTGTTCAGAATATATATATATATATATATATATATAAAAGAACTCTCAAAGCTATTAAGAAAATAAACATCCTAAATAAAAATAGTGGGGACCAGGGACAAAGAATTTGAACAGACGCATCACAAAAAAAAAAAGTATGGTTGGCAAATAAGCATTAAAAGATGTTAAGGCCAGGTGTGTGCGGCTCATGCCTGGAATCCCAGCACTTTGGGAGGCTGAGGAGGGAGGATTGCTTCAGCCCAGAAGTTTGAGACCAGCCTGGGCAACATAGCCAGCCCCCGTCTGTACAAAAATTTTTAAAAATTAGCTGGGTGTGGTGGTGCACACCTGTAGTCCCAGCTACTCGGGAGGCTGAGGTGGGGTGGGTCGCTTGAGCCTAGGATTTGAGTCTACAGTGAGCTATGATTGATTGCGCCATGCACTCCAGCCTGGGCGACAGAGTAAGACCTTGAGACCTTGTCTCTAAAAAAAAAAAAAAGAAAAGAAAAGAAAAAACAAAAAAGAAAGGAAAGTACTTTTGTGACTTTGCCTGATTTCACTTTTGCATAAGTTGATCCTTCCGTCTGGTATGATCACCTCCTGCTCACATTACTTGGTTTCATTTTCACATTCCCAAAACCTAGAACAAAGTAAATGCTCCATAAACACCTATTTGCAACACCTATTTGAAGAATGAGTAAGTGAATGAATGAATGAACAAAAGAACCAACAAACAAATCAGAGAATATAATTTGGAGGCATTTTAGAGGCCTGACCCTTACATATCTAGGCAGGGGCAACCTGTGTATGGAAAAACATATAATATGATTCTTGCAGGCAAAAGTAAAAGGTTTGTCTGCCACCATATACATTTTCATCAGTTTATTTAAATATGCAGAGTGAGGGAAATACAGATTTGCAACAGAGAGAATGAATTTGAAATTTACAATGGAGGGTGGCAGTTGTGCGAGGGTCTGTGTAGCCAACACGGCAGAAGAGCCCAGATGCCCAGCAGGAGGGAGGGAGTGGGGAGGAAATACCAATGGCTGGAGCTGCCAGAGTGGAGGACAGTTAAGCACATTGGCTCTCAAGTCAGAAGGTCTAGGGTCATCGCTCATTTGATGGTGACTTTGGAAAGGTGACTTAACCATGAGAGTCTCAGTTTTCTCACTTGGAAAAGCGCGATAACAGTGCACAGTATTGCTACTCCTGAGAGTATTCCAAGATGAAAGATAATAGATCAAGTAAAGTGTCTGGCACACACTAAAGGCCCTATAGGCCGTAGATGTTGTTATTAGGAAGGGACTGTGGACCAATCTCCCCTTCTTGGCCTTTTTGTGTTCCCGCCAATAATACCAAATGCTCTGGAAGGTTTACAAACCTTTATATACAGACTAACAGCAAACCTCCTCCTACCCTCAGCATTACTCTGCCTACCCCCTGGCTTGATGGTACAGATCTTTATTAAGGAGCTTAGGCCCCATGATGAAAAGATGTAAAATGTGATTATTCTGCCTGAAGAGATCAAGTCAAAGTTTTAAAATTTACAAAAGACTTGTCCTGAGTGGTTGTTCTCAGCCCTGCTCAAAGCTTGTTTAAACATCTGGTTGAGCGACATTTAAGCTGAATCTAAGAAAGATCTCCTGAAAATATGAGATTGTTAAAAACCCTAATTGCCTACCACAAGGAGTTAGGAATGCTCTTTCTCTAGGTGAAATAATTCACCTAGAATGCTCTGGGTGAAATAACCACCCATATGTTGGGTTAGGTTAGAGTGAACAGACTCTTTTTTCTTAAATAGTAGTCTAGGAAATACTTTAGGGGCTATCAAATGTAAATTGGTAGGCATGATAATTTATGGAATTTCAGCCTGTTACCATTTAGAACCATTGCTTTTATATCCAGAATTTTTTCTCTCTCTCTCTCTCGAACCAGTATATCTTAAACTCTAGTCTGCAAGAGAATCATATTAAGATTCAATCCAGTCTGCAAGACTCTATTCTGTAAGAGATTAATATGAAAAATTTTAAAACGCAGATTCAACCTAAACCTCCTGAATCAGAATCTCTGACAGTGAAGTCTGAGAATCTGTGCCATGAACAAGCTCCTGAGGTGACATAGTATATGAGAATTACTGCTCCAGAACTTGGAGTTACCCAGGGAAAAAGACTCCAAGTCTTCTTCCTCAGGGGACAGGAAATTAGGTGTGAGCATTTCATCCTCCCTTTGTCAGCCAGTTCCAAAACAGTCCTGGCCCCAGGCTTGGAGGCTCAACCCAGGTGTCACAAGGATGGCAAAGGAGCCAGCTCCACTCTGCAGCTATAGCCCCGGTGCTGACCAGGGATGTGGTCAGTTCATGACGATCCCACACACAGAGGTAGCAGGAGGAACCAGCTGGATTCTTGAAGTGTTCTCCTAGGTCTGTAATTCCACTACTCAATTCACATTGCCCTGAAGCAGCAGCTTCTCCCACCTCTTATCATAAACTACCATTTTCTCACACTTAGTGTTATACATGTGAACTCTTGCTTCTTATGGCAAATAAAAAATAAAAATGAAGTACAAATAATGTGGCTACCAGGCAAGTTGGGAAATTTTAAAGTTTCTCTTTTAAATAATTGAAAAGTACCTGCTGTGAGGCAATTCCAAACCTCAAAAGAAGGACTATATGGGCCAGAGAGTCTCTCTGTTGGCTACTCCCCACTGCCAGGGGGTAGGACCACCACATGTGCCGAAAGAACACCTCAAAATGGGACAATGCGGGGCTTTAGTAATATGTCGTCTCATTCTATGAGTGAGTTTTGTGTGCTTGGGTGGGGATGGAAGCGAATGTGACCCACCTGAGTAATGATTCATTGTTCTGAGAAGGCCCCTCCAGTAAGGGGTACTTTCCGTCTCTCCCATCACTGCATTTCCAGCATATGGAGAACGGGGGACCTGCATGCTTTTAACAACGCAATATAGGTACGTATTTTCAACAATAAAGGAGGAAGCCTCTTTTTCTTTTGGCTTGTAAAGATGTACTAACACTGTTGATCCAGATCCCATCGCAAGCGTTAGGTGTAGAAAGGAACAAAACAGTTTAAATGTTTGTACATCTTTTACCAACTTCCTGTACTCACAATCTTTTTTAATCTTCCAAGGAAACCCCAGCACACCTGTGTTTCACATAATAGTGGCTCTCACCCAGCAGGTACATTTAGAGAAAGGAATCTGTCGGCACACTAATACCAGTCTTGACAAGGCAGGGAGGAAATGCTGCCAGTGCCATAGGAAATACTGACTCCAGAAAATTAAAAGTGTACCGTGGTGTGCCTGGTGTACGTCTGTTTATGTTCTTGCTTCCTCCACTGGCAATTGCTCCTGTCAATCCATGAATTCCATTCTGTGAACAAAACAGAAAATTGCTTCAGTAGTACAAAGTCCCAGCTGGATGCTAAACCAACAGCATGGTGATATTAAACCCAAGCTTAGATACTCTTACTTCACACTTCTTTGAGTTGAAAAGAAAATAGGGGACTCTTCACAAGAAGATGGAGATGTGATACTTAGGAGAAAAGTGAAGAAAGTAAAAGGCATTTGCCTGATTGTGTGTGTGTGTGTGTGTGTGTGTGTGTGTGTTTGAGGGGAGGTAGAAGTTTCTGGAAAAAAAAATATGGAGTCTCATGACCTATCTTCTACCATAGTTCAATGATCCAGCTGCTAACAAAGTTCAATGGAATATGTTGGAGGAAACAGACAAGGCATGGATGCTAGGAGGT
Source organism: Daubentonia madagascariensis (assembly GCA_023783475.1). NCBI lineage: Eukaryota > Metazoa > Chordata > Mammalia > Primates > Daubentoniidae > Daubentonia > Daubentonia madagascariensis. Next base: position 1,982,767 of record JAKFHU010002088.1, read on the forward strand.
CAGAGACAAAGGGAACACCATAGAAACTTAGGCATGTTGCCCCTTTTCTGGCAGACATATAGTATCAGTTACTAAAACTTCAACCGTGCATTAGAGGCCACTAACTATCCATCAAAGTCAGTCCTCCCCTTCTTTCATTGCAGCGGGACACACAGCTGCTCAGCAGAGAACTTCATTTCACAGCCTTCCAGGCAGCTAGAGGTGGCCATGGGACTAAATTCTCACCAGTGGAACAATAGGGGAAGTGATGAATTCCACTTCCTGGTCTATGCACTCCTCTGTGTGCGCATGACCTCACAAGCTGGATAAAGATACACCTATGACCAGCAAGGACCTTGCTGAGGGAATAACACACTGAGGTAGGGAAGGACAAAGAGATGGAAGGAATCTGTGATCCTGAATGGTCACATGAAGCAACACTAATCTGAACTAAGAAAAATACATTTCTATTTATTTCAGCAATTATGTTTTGGGGCCTCCTTGTAACTGTAACTTAGCTTTCACCCTAATACATGTTATAACATTTTGAAATCAAAGTCTTAGAATTGAACTAAAGAGCCCTCAGATGATAGTTGTTTTCTTTGTTTAATATAAACCTTTCCAGGTTTCTAGAAGTATTCTGTTTTAAAGGCAATAATTCAATGACTGTTTCCTGAAAATTCACACAAGACAGCTTTACAGATTAAGAGAAGAAACATCATCATTTTAAAAAATATATATCATTCTAAATTTATCAAAAGTAGAATAGTCCTTGAAAAATTGTAACAGTCAAAACTATGTTAACCACAAATGTGTTCAGCCATCATAACCACAGGCAAAAGCATAGGTACTATTATGGGCTAAATTGTTGCCCCCAAAATTCATATGTTGAAGTCCTAACTCTCAGTACCTTAGCATGTGGCTGTATTTGGAGATGAGCTCTTTAAAGAGATAATTAAGGTTAAATGATGTCATTAGGGTGGGCTCTAATCCAATATGATAGTATCCTTATAAGAAGAGGAAATTAGGACACAGACACACACAGAGGGAAGACCATGTGAATACAGAAGGAGAAGATGCCATCTACAAGCCAAGGAGAGAGGCATCAGAAGAAATCAATCCTGCCAACATCTTGATCTCAGACTTCTATCCTTCAGAACAGTCACAATGTCAAAATTGGATAGGTTGAACTTCATCAAAATGAAGGATTCTGGCTCAATGAAGGGTGCCCTAAGAAAAGTTAACAGACTAGAAAAAACATCTGCAATATCTAAAGCCAAAGGATATTAATATTTAAAATATACCCCCCCAAAAGAAACAAAACAAAACTCTTGCAAATCAACAAGAGAATAATGCAATAACTAATAGAAAAATGGGCAAAGGATATGAACAGGTAAAACCCAGTTGTCTAACAAGTATATGAAGAAAAGCTCAATACCATTAGCCATGGAAGAACTAAAAGTTTCAACATCAATGAGATTCTACTTTATCCATTAGAATGGCAAAAATTAGAACACTAGATAATATCCAATGTTGGAGAGATGGGAATGACAGAAATTATTAGATATTGTTGGAGGAAATATAAATTGGTCCAGTGGTTCTGTAAAGCAATCTAACAGTATTGGGGAAATTAAGCATGAGAATGTCCTGTGATACAGCAATTAACTCCCTGGGCATGTATCTCAGGGATACTCATATCCAGATCTGTAAAAGAACATGTACCTGGATATTTCGGGCTATATTATTTGTGGTATAGAAATTAGAAACAATGTCTGTGATTAGGGGAAAGGATTAGTAAAATGATATAGAGGCATACTGTGAAAATATTATACAATTATAGTCCTGCATCACTTAATGCCAGGGATACATTCTGAGAAATGTGTTGTTATGTAATTTCATTGTTGTGCAAACATCCTATTTACACAAACCTGGAGGGTATAGCCTACTGCACACCAAGGCTATATGGTGTAGCCTATTGCTCCTAGGCTACAAACCTGTACAATGAACACTGTAGGCAACTGTAGCACAATGGTAAGTATTTGTGTATATAAAGATGTCTAAACATAGAAAAGGTACAGTAAAAATACAATATAAAATATAAAAAATGACACACCTGTATAGGGCACTTACCATGAATGAATGGAGTTTACAGGCCTGGAACTCTGGATAAGTCAGTGAGTGAGTGGTGAGTAAACATGAAGGCTTAGGACATTTCTATATACTACTAGACTTTATAAACACTGTATACTTAGGCTACACTAAATTTATTTTTAAAAAATCTTTCTTCAAAAAGAAATTAACCCTAACTTACTGTAACATTTTTATTTTATAAACTTTTTAATTTTTTTAACTTTTCGACTCTTTTGAAATAACACTCACAAATATTTTCTTTCTTTATATCCTTATTCTGTAAGCTTTTTTCTATTTTTAAATTTTTTATTTGTTTATTTAATTTTTTAACCTTTTTTTAAACTAAAACACAAACCCGAACATTAGCCTAGGCCTACATAGGGTCAGAATTATTAATATCTTGTCTTCCACTTCCACATCTTGTCCCACTGGAAGGTCTTGAGAGATAATAACACACATGGAGCTGTCATCTCCTGTAATGACAATGCCTTCTTCTGTAATACCTTCTGAAGGACCTGCCTGAGGCTGTTTTACACTTAACTTTTTTTTTAATAATTAGTAGTACACTCTAAAATCACGATAAAAAGCATAGTATAGTAAATACATAAACTAGTGACATAGTAGTTTCTTAACATTATCGAGTATTATGTACTGTACATACTTGTATGTGCTATACTTTTATAAGACTGGCAGTGCAGTAGGTTTGTTTACACCAGCATCACCACAAACACCAGTGTAATTCATTGTGTTACAATGTTATGACAGCTGCAATGTCACTAGGCAATAGGAATGTTTCAGTTTCATTATAATCTAATGGGACTGCTGCCATATATTGTTTGTCATTGACTGAAATGTTATGTGGCACATGACTATATCTAAAGTAGCAAACCACACAGAGATAGATGTAAAACACAGATTGCTGAGTATCTGTAGCATCATTCTACTTATTAAAAATACCTACATTAAATGTGACATATTTTCCAAAGGATATATACAAATGAATATATAAATTATATATATATATAAAAATCATATTGTGGTAGTTGCCTTCTGGAGGAGAGGAATGAGTGGGAAATGGAAATTAAGAGGGGAAAAAAGAATAGGGTCTCGCATGCCCTGATGCACTGATGATGCTGTGCTAGAAACAGAGGAGTATAATTAGCTCAATTCTGCACTTGAGGTTTAAACACACACTCACACATCCCTCCCTGAGTTCTTCCTGACTTCAACTCGTTATTCTAGCAAGCCATATCTGCAATGGGGATGTTGAAGTAAACCATCTAATCTTATTAAAGTTTTTTGGTGGCTGGGTGCGGTGGCTCAGGCGTGTAATCCTAGCACTCCGGGAAGCCGAGGCGCGAGGATTGCTTGAGCTCAGGAGTTTGAGATTGCAGTGAGCTACGATGACACCACTGCACTCTACCCAGGGCAACAAAGTGAGACTCTGTCTCAAAAAATCAAAAAAATAAAAAATTTTTTTAATTACATCACCTCAGTGGTTCACAAGCAGGGGAAATTTTGCCTCACCCCCTCCTCGCAGGATGCACTGGGCAGTATCTGGAAGCATTTTTTGGTTGTCACCACTTGGGGAGTGGGCGTGCTGCCGTCATCTAGTGGGTGGGGGTCAGTGATGCTACCAAACATACCACAGTGAACAAGACAGTTCTCACGACAAAGAAGCATCCTTTCCAAAATGTCAACGGTACAAGGCTGAGAAGCCCTGTGCCATCTCATTGCCTTATCCCTGCAAAGGGTGCTTCTTTGGTCTCTGGGAGGCCACCCTTCAAGCTGACCAGGCTGCTCTCTACTTCCTTTCCCAGTCCTCTTTCAGTTCTGCTCACGCACAGTCTACGAATATTAGATATTATGTTATGATGCCTTGCTCCCTCTATTAAGTCATTAATTCACTTAAGTATCACACTCATTTTAATTACTTATATCAAGGCTACGAGTGGGATAAACAGATAGTAAGCCTTTATTAATTAAAGAAAAAATAATTGATAAAACGCCTCCCGCTCCTTTTCCTTTTCTCTCTTATGAGTTGCTCCTCCAAATATACTCATTTTTAAAATAGAAAGATTCATTCAATCTAAGATTCACTAAAGGCCTCTACCAAGTCTTCATGAATCTGGTGAGGAAAAGAAAGGAGCTAGTAAGTTTCCTAGGAGGGCAACAGTTTAAAAAGAACAAACCGAGGGGGCGGTGGAGTTTGGGGTGGGGGCGGGATTAGAAGCAGAGTTTGGGATGTCAGCCACAGAAGGACAAACGTGGGCCACGGGGGCGGGGAGTGAGAAGGATGGGCTTTGAGCTTCGGCCGTCGGAGGTCTGGGACCAGGATCCTCCACTGAAACAAGGGGGAGGGAAGAGAAGAGAGCGAGGCTGACTTTTTAACTGAACTCTGAAATTCTCCGAGCAACAGAATGGGCCAAATGTGTACCAGGTGGGATTTAAGAGGAAATGAAAGGAAAATTTTTCAGATAATGGGGACTGTTAAACGTTGAAATTGAATGTTGTGGCTCTCCTGCTCTGTTGGTCTTTAGTATTTTTTTTAAAGGGCTTCAGTATCCAATATTATAGTCTAATTTAGGCTAAGGAGCAGATTAAATTTCTTAAGAGCTGTGATTTGTGTTTTTCTGTATTTTCCCTGAAGTTTTTTCAGTTGCTCTTTGATACCTTGTCCCTTGGGCACTCGCATCGCCACTCGAATTCTTTTGAGGATAAATTATCCCCAAAAGACAAGTTATTCCTCTCATCAATATATCCTGGTTTTTGTTGGTGGTGGTGGAGGTGGCAGTGGTGTTTTTGTTTTGTTTCTTTCTGTTTTTTAAGAAATGAGAGAAACCGTTTGGAAAACCCCGGAGAGACATTAGCCGCCCCAATTTTATTTAGCCTGAGAGGGAGGACTACCGGTATGTCCGGATCTCAAAGCAGTCTTCTTTTTCTTCTCCAGATAAAAAAATCTCTAATTCTTATGAATCTGGACTTGAATTTACTTTCTTAAAAAAATAAAGAAAAGAAGGATAGGAAATACTGGGCACATGTGCACGTTATTCTAAGATATGGCCTCACTTCTGCTACCTAGGAATTAAATTACCCCACACCATCCTTCAGAAATCACGCTCCTGTTTCTTTAACAAACTGTGAGTGAGGAGGGGGCGGGCCTCCGACGCGGTGAAGGCTCTGATTGGCCCTTATGGCAGGAAGTAGGCGGGGAAAGCGCTGCTTCTGTTCCTGTCCGAGGCTGCGGGGTGAGGGGCCGGGGCCAAGGAGGGCTTCAAAACGTAGGAGCCGCCCTTGCTTCCAATCGCGAGCGTGGGAACGTGGGGGTGCAAAACGGGTCCCCTTCATCTCGGTGGGCTTGGGGTCCTGGCAGCCTTTACGCCGAAGTGCCGCGCCTTAGCGACTGGGCCGCAGTGGGCCCGAGGTCCACTCGGACCGCCGAGACCGTCCGAAGTCCCCGCAGCTGGACGGAAGGGGTTGCCTGGGCGCCGGCCGCCGCCCTCACCACTCGGCCGAGGCCCCTGTCTCAACCTACCTTCTCTTTTTCCCCTGTTCTGCAGGCTCGCTTCCGGCGTCATGGCTCAAAGGGCCTTCCCGAATCCTTACGCTGATTATAACAAATCCTTGGCCGAAGGCTACTTTGATGCTGCCGGGAGGGTGAGTTTGGGATATATCTGCCTGCATCCCTACCTCTCCCCACAGTGATTGCAAAGGAGCTCAGTTTTGCCTGAAAGAAAGCGATGAGCATCCCCTTTTAAAAAATATGTGATTTGAGGAGAAATATATAAGATATTTTTTAAATACGTAAAGTACATGTTAAAATGTACAGTTTGAGCTCTAGTATAATGTTGAACATCAATGAGATAAGGCGTCATTGTTTATATCGTTATAATAATTGAAGAAACAATCTCAATCATTGGTAATATAAATTATAAAAATTGGCAGATAAGTAGTTCACTATGTAATTTGCATTTTCAGTCTCGTGAGTTGAGGAATCCTAACGGTATTCACACGTGCCATTTTATTCCTTTATGACTGTACACACGTATGGGCAGGGTAATGAGAGTAAACTGGTTTGTGGTAAGAACATCTTTACACTGATAGTGCTAGGAGAGTTTGGGGACATGGGAGTCCTGAAATTCTTTGTACCATTGCCACTATTTACAGGTCATCCCCAGTTTTAATTTACTCGTTTGATTTTGGGGGGGGGAGAAGAAAAACTAGTAAATTAAACTGGTTGGCATGTCACAAGCCACTGTGCAAAAGAGAACCTGGATGTGAGATACCAGAGGCCTGTGTTTTGTCATGCCTCTTTAGGTGAACGTATTGTTAAGAAGGAATACAATTCCTTTTAAGAATACCTAACTTTGAGAAATCCTAAGAATGAGTTAGATTGGAAAGGTGCACACACTTTTTAAAAAAATTTTACTAGTTTATTTCTTTGAAACTTGTCAGTCATACAAAAAGCATTTCACATGTGACATAACAGCCTTACAGATTTCGTATCTGTCAAGTTAACTTTATGTGGGTCTGTTGGTTTTTTCCTTAAAACACTTGTCATTATAGATTAACTTGGGTCATTAATGCAGATAGAAGGGAAGAAAGATGAAGAAGAGGTGTAGGGTAGAAGATTACCAAAATGTATATGGAATTAGAGTCCTGTTAAGACCAACATTGAGCTGCCCGAACAAAGCTGCTTATAATTATTTTGAGGTGAGGTCAGATGGATTCCCTTTGGCTACTTGGGCCCGAGTTCTGCCTACCTCTGCAAATTCTGAAGCTGAAATATATGTCTTGTCTTGTTGGAGGAGGACATGCTGTTTCATGCTAACGTGGCAAAGAATACTTGAGTATGTGTCCTAAGGGTAGAAGCCTTCAATAAGATGTAGCTCACTATTTAGGCTTTTTATAAATTAAATGTTTTTTATGAATTTAACCCTTTGTTTCTAAGGGGAAAAAATTCATAAATTGAAGCCCTGACCCCAAAATAATAATGTAATTTATTGCCTAACAGAGTTTTTAGACATTCTAGAAAGAAACTTGCATACCAGTTTTAAAGTTGTTTAATTTTGAACACAAAGGATCAAACCCTGGAGATCTGTCCTCCTTAATTTGTTAACGCAAAGATTTCAGTAAGGAACTGGTCTGTTTTCTGGCATCTATCAGGCTTTTAGAGACTTTTCAAATTATTGCTAGAGTTTGAATAATTTGGTGGTCTACCACAAGCAATCAATATTCTCAGGCAGGTCACCTTTATTAAATTCAATATATGCCAAATAGAAAGTAACTTCCCTTCCTGAGGCTGAGGTGTTCTCATTATTCTTGGTCTCTTGAAGGCCAGGCAAAATGATAAATTATACATGATCTATGTACAGAAGATGACATGCTCTCATGTAGATGCGCTCTTCTATCTAGTTGAGATTTATAGACCTTTTATATTAACATTGAAGCACATTTTGTCTTACTAAATATATTTTCAAGTCTTGTTGAAATCTTAACCTCTTGGCAGAAATTGTTAAATAATGGGAACATGTCTATCAAACTGTGGTTTCTTCTTCAGAGTGTGAAATAAGGGATCATAGTGGTGCTTCAGAAAAAATAATCCACATATGGTTGACAGTCTGATTTGCCTTATCAGCAGTGCTCCTCAGAAGTTAATCTTAATGTCTTTTAAAATTATTATTAATTTTCATACTGCCTTCTTTTTTCAGCGTTAAGATGCCCATTTTTAAAAAGGAGATTCTATTGCTGACAGGTAGTAGTTAGGTTTGTTTCTACAATCTGTACATGGTAAAATAAAATGTACCCTTGTAACGTTTCCCCACATTGTTTAGAAATTTTATTGCTTTGTGAAATCTAAGTCATGGAATCATAGCGAGTTCCTAAAATTATAGAGAGAGATGTTAAAATGACCTTTTAAGACACTTAATGATTCAGTGTATACAGAACTTTATAAATATTTTTTACTTGTCTTTAGGAAGAATAACATAATGATTGTTTGGGCCTCACAGTTTGTTCAGCCTCTGTGGGCCTTCATGTGAGTGTTATTCACCCCAGAACCCCAGCCTTAGTGTACTTGCAGTCCATATCCAAATTCTTCCTTGTCATAGACCCTTGGCTGATGAAGAATAGTAAAAATGTCAACATTTACATGCCTGAATGAGAAAGACCTGTGACACACGATCTCATTTAATCCTCAAATTATCTTTTGAAATCGGTGGGGTAGGTATTATTATCCTGACTTTATGGTGGTAATTGAAGCATGAAGAAGTTACTAGTTGAGCAGTATCGCTCAGCTAATAGGGGGTAAGGATGTAGCCAGGCTCAGTCATTGAGAAATATTTAATGAAGCCCCTGCTCTTTGCAGGGCACTGGGCATGGGTTTGTGACGCTGGGTTTGACGTTCTTTCCACTCTGCTTGAGGCTCCTGATATACGTGAATTTGTTTTGCTTTTCATAGGCTACTTCTTCAATTTTTAAAAAATATTTGTCCATTTTTTTTTAAATAACAAGGGCAATTAGAATCTTTCTTTAAGGGATTAACATTGCTGCTGCTTGAATACTAAAAATCCAGTGGCTTGAAAGCAACAGACATCTTCAGATTTGTGCTTAATTGAATAAAATAACTTTTTATTATTATAATAAATATTAGTTTAAATAATATGTGGTCTCTATTGGGTGGAAAATTACTGTGAGAGAGTTTATCATTGGCAGTCTGTTTTAGTATTTAACTAAAAATTTTATGTAAAACATTTAAGTTACAACAGTATTTCTTGCCTTGAGTAGAAAAATGTAGAAGTACTTTTGTTAATATGCTGTTGTTGTTGTTTAAGAATAGATAACAAATTGTCCAGTTCTCCCAGGCAGAAAAATGTGGCCTGCGTGGAAATGAAGTAGCTTCCTATCTTTGATAGCCTATAGTCCAAGAAGTTGGGACCCATATTTTTTTGATATTTGTTTTCCCTTAATATCTATAGCTGACTCCTGAGTTTTCACAACGTTTGACCAATAAGATTCGGGAACTTCTTCAGCAAATGGAAAGAGGCCTAAAGTCAGCAGACCCTCGAGATGGCACTGGTTACACTGGCTGGGCAGGTATGACGTGCTGTGAGCTGGCATAAGCATCATACATGAGAGCCAAAGCATTACTTTTCAAGAGCTATGTGACTGAATGGTACACGCTTAAATGCTTCCTGCATCTGCATATGAGTAATTGCTTCTGGGAGATTGGTGTGCTCTCAACCCAGCATGGCATCTTCTGGATTTTTAATAGTGCCTTGAACCTAAGGCATGCTAAGCATATTTATGTAATTCATGCTTGATATTTGGATGGCTGCCATACTTGTGGGGAGAAAAATTGACAGAGTTAATTTGGAAGTGGAATTTCAGTGGGCAGAGTTGGGAAGAATTCCAGAATACAGTGCCTGAAACAGAGGGAAGGAGGATTTATCCTCAGGAAATAAAATATGTCCAGAAGCATCATTTTTTAAATAGGCCACAACAGGAATCTGTACAGGAACACAGGGTAAAGTATTGATTCCATGAACTAATCTTTCTGTATGGTAATTGCTGGTTGGTTTGCATCTGCTGTGTTGTCAGTCTCAATCATTGATAGGGTAGAGAAGGTTTGGGAAGAAACACCAATGGTGTCAAAAAGGTGAGAGAGAAATCAAAGAAGGAAAGTTGAAGAACTGCAGTTAGTTTACCAAATGTAGAGACACAAAGAGACAGCTTTATAATCTGCTTGAAGAAAGCACAGTCTAGAGACTGAGTGTTTCCCATTTACTTTGATGAGTGGTCAAGAAGGAGAAGTTTGCAGTTTAAGAAATTTGAATTTGATTTAAAGGCAGTGGTGCTTGTCATAAAAATGCAGGTTTCTGGACCTCATAGCAGAGATTCTGATTCAGTAGGTCTTAAGCAGGACACAGGAATTTTGCATTTTACAAGCTCAGTGGTCCTGATGCAGATGGTGACCTATGGACTGCAGTTTGAAAGCTTCTTTATGAGAGAAACTTACTAAAAGCAATCTCTTAGCAATTCTCTTTAGTACGGGTTGAGCATCCCAAATACAAAAATCTGAAATCCACAATGTTCCAAAATCCAAGTCTTTTTGAGCACCAGCATGACACTCAACGGAAATGTTCATTGGAGCATTTCAGATTTCAGATTTTCAGATTTGGGATGTTACTTGGTAGATATAAGGCAAATATTCCAAAATCCCCCTAAAATTTGAAATCCAAAACACTTTTGGCTCTAAGAATTTCAGATAAGGGATACTCAACCTATAATGACTAGTGATTTTTTTTTTCTTGATAGGGAAGGCAGATAAAATCAGTAAAATTGTAATCTCAGGGATGTTTAAGGTCATTATTTTATTAAATAAGAAGAATGGCCTAGATAATATTGCGCCATCCCTTTTATGGTTCAGTTTTATGATTTTTGTGGATTTTAGAAACTTATCACAAGAAATGTTAAGATGTGAGTAAAATGAAAGTGTTTGGCTTCAGGAAGGAAGGTTTAACAGCTGTGACTTATTGGCTACTGTGTCCCAGGTGTGGTGTGATTGGTAAGTTAACCTCGTCAGTGAACATTTCTCTTCTTTACTTAAAATTATCAGGATTTGAACAAAACAGGACAAGTACAATGCATGGTTGTCTTGAGCTTTCCTCTTGATTGTCACATTGCAATAATATCTAGGACAAGGACTTATAGATCTTTTCCTAATATATTGGGAGTTTCTATTATTTTGTTATTCCTGACCAAAAAAAAAAAAGTACAGAAACAGATTGCTAGTCTTAATTGCAGGACTGATTACAAAAGAATGACTGAAATCTTTCAATCACCTGTTCAGATGAGCTTATATTATTACTTAGTATAAGGTACCTTGCTTTAGGGTGAAGAGAAGTGGGGATTGATTTCAAGTTGGAATTAATAGTTTGACAGTGTTAGGAAAAATTATCAGTGAGACCTTTGTGTTGCTTTCACTAGTTGAGAAACCAAAAATAAAGCTTTCTTTGGAGATAGAAAAGAAATATCACTCCAAAGTAAATTGCAAGTTTGTTTAAATTTTTTGGCTGTGTAGGGTTTCCGGCATCATCTCCTTTGAATGCCAATATCCTTCAACCTTTTATGCCAATATCCTTCAAACTTTTATTCTTGAGTATCTATGCTACTCATTGCTGCCTCCTGAAAGCAGCTTATGTGGCAAGTTTCTGAGGCAAATTGGCATACTAAGCAGTTTAGGATCTCTTCAGTGGCTGGTTGTTTTATGAAGTAGCATAAAATCTTCTAGATAAATTTGCTAATGGCTTTCAAGGCAAGGTTCCTAATGTCTTCTAATCGAACACTGTTAAAAAGCCATAATTCTCACATAAAATAGAGTGTCTCCTCCAATGTTTTGATAAGTAAAATGCTGCCCTGTGTTAGTGTTCAGTCTGACTAACATAAATAAAGCTCTGAATTGCATAAGAAAATAAACCTGATCCGACCACAGAAAATCACCATGTTAATACCTTCTCTTCCTTCTCTACCTTACCAACTATCGTGTAGTCATAACTGTAATTACCAAAAAATGCATTTACAAGAAGCACAATAAAAATATTTGGTGTTGTGGTCAAAACAATGTTTATATCATTATGTGTAGATTTGTATGTTACTTTGTGTGTGCACCATGTTATCTTTCAAAAAGTGATAGTTTTTAGGAAACAGGCATTATATTTTTTTAACTTTGTTCAGCCCCAAATTTGGGGCCATATTTTATAAATATTAACGTATTGTTTCCTCTTATTGCTAACTTGCTAAAAATTGCATTACTTTGGGAAACACTGATTCATTGTAGACAATCTTTAAAACTTAACTTTCTTCAACATTGATATTTAATGAGCATTTGTTGTCAATGTACAATGAAAGCTTTTGCAAGTTACCACTATATTATTCAGCATATAGTTTGTATGAGAAAACTGCATGATTATTACAATTAGAACTTTAAATTAATATCTTATTGTGTCAAATTATTTTTTAGTTTTTATTTATTTATTTATTATTTATTACATTTTTTATTTATTTTGAGACAGGGTCTCACTGTGTTGCCGGGCTTAAAGTACAATACATCATAGCTCACTGCAACCTCAAACTCCTGGGCTCAAGTGATCCTCCTGCCTCAGCCTCCCAAGTAGCTGGGACTACAGACACACACTATTGCGCCTGGCTAATTTTTCTATTTTTTTTTGTGGAGATGGGGTCTTGCTCTTGCACAGGCTGGTCTTGAACACCTGGCCTCAAGCAATCCTCCCACCTTGGTCTCCCAAAGTGCTAGGATTACAGGCGTGAGCCACCACGTCTAGCCTTACTGTGTTAAATTTTATTCCTAGTTGAAGTATGGTCTGATAGCTAATGGTGGTTCAGATAGGATTAGGATTTGGGACAGGATTAGATTCAGCTGCCTAAGCCCCCAAAAAAGAAAACAAAATTACAGGGGTTTAAATAAGATAGTATATTTTTCTCATATGTAAAATAAGGCCAGAGGGAAGCAGTCCAGGGCTGATACGGTGGCCTCAGGATATCACTAGGAACCTAGGCACTTTTCTCCTCCATCATTCCTCAGCCACTAGCTTCTACCTCTTGGTAAAGATGGCTGCTGAAGATCCAGTCATTATATCAGCGTTTTGGGCTGCTGGAAGGAAAAAGAGGCAAAGAAGAATGTATTCCTTCCCTTTAAAAAGACTTCTTGGAGTCCCACTCGGCATTTCAGTTCTGCTTACTTTGGATTGGCTGTCACGTAGTCACATAGTCACTCTTGTTAGCAAGGAAGGATGGTAAATGTAGTTTGTTAGGTGGAGTTCTGTTACTGAAAGAAAGGAAAGAGTGGATTTGGGGATAAAACCTTGTAATTTTCGGCTATAATGCCTATATAGCAAGAACAGTGATTCTCTTCTTTATTGCTATATTTTGCACAAGGCATTTAGACAGTGAGCTCCAATTTTTCCATCTGTGAAAGGATTTCTAGCTTCTGTCCACTTTCAGGGGGCTTTTTGTAATAAATTTACCAACATCTGTAAAATTTTTTGAAATTCGCTAAGCAATGTTTTGCCTGCTCTTTATTCCCAGGGATATGTATTTGGATTTTGATTCAAAATATCTTTAAGTTTTTTTCTTCATTTCAATAAGTAATAATCTTTTCGTAAAGCCTACCATAGAAAGGAAGTATTACAGGAATGCCCAGTCATGAGTAATTTTTGTAGAGCTACATGGAACTTAAATCTAGAAGAGACTGCAAGTGACTCTAGACTTAATACTGTGAAGCGTTACTGTTTTGGTAGCTTGATTAAACAATTCTTTGTCTCCCCTTTCTGCTTTCTTTCAGACTCTTGTTTACCGTTGCAGAATTTTAAAGTCTTCAATTTGTACCATGTATCAGTTCATACTAAGGCTCATAGTCATATGTCTATCTTTCTACTATATGACTCTAAAGAAAGCTACCAAACTAGGCTGCCCAACTTCTTAATACCTCATTCATGCTATGCCTAGATTTGTCTCAATTGATCTTGAAAATGAAATGGTTCTAGTAAAGAGATGACACACCCATGAGTGTTTAGTGTTATATATATACAGTTGACACTTGAACAATGTGTGGGTTGGAGACAGTCAGAAGTCCATGTATAACTTTTGACTCCCCAAAAACTTAACTCTTAAAGCCTACTGTCAACCGGAAGCCTTACCAATAACATAAAGTCAATTAACACATATTTTGTATGTTGTATGTATTATATACTATATTCTTAAACAATAAAATAGCTGGAGAAGAGAAAATGTTATTAAGAAAATCATAAGGAAGAGAAAATCTATTCACTATTCATTAAGTGGAAGTGGATCCTCATAAAGGTCTTCATCCTTGTCCTCTTCACATTGAGTAGGCTGAGGAGGAGGAAGGGGAGGGTTGGTCTTGCTGTCTCAGGAGTAGCAGAGGTGGAAGAGGTGGAGGATATGAATGGGGAGGCAGGAGAGATGGGCACTCTTGATGTAACGTTATGGATATACATGGTAATTTCTGTCTGACTTTTTGCTTTTTCCTTTCTCTAAAAATGTTTTTATGTGGTATCAGTTTTTCTTCCATCATTTGCTTTGGTTTAAGTGCATCATGTAGGGGTTGATGTCATAAAAGAAGTCAAAAGCAGTCTTGAACAATCAGAACCTTTTTGCCAGATTGTCTAATGTCAACTTGTTTTCTGGCACTGCTTCCTCATCATCTGGCACTGGTTTGGAAGCAGTCATCTCTGTCAATTCTTCTGTTAATTCCTCTGGTATGGTGTCTACTAGCTCTTGAATTTCTCCAAGATATATATCTTGAAACCCTTCATACCCCCACATACCCACAATCTCTTTCGTGATTCCCGTGATTGACATAAATCCTGTGAAATCGTGTGCAACAGGTGGACACAGTTTTCTCCAGCAGGAATTTATTGCTTCAGCCTTGATGACTTTTATCATAACAATGATGTCATCTTCAGTGGTGTTATTCTTCCAGACTTTCATGATGTTCTCACTTTCTGGGTTCTGTTCCCATAGTGTTGACAATCCTTTCCGTAGAGTACCATGAGCCTTAAAGGTCTTTATGGTTCCCTGATCAAGAGGCTGAATTAGAGACATTATCTTTGGGGGCAAGTAGACCACTTTGACACCTTCAGTGCTGCACTCATGGGGTTCTGGGTGGCCAGGGGCATTGTCTAATATCAAAAGAACTTTAAAAGGCAGTCCCTTACTGGCAAGATATTTCCTGACTTCAAGGACAAAGCATTGATGAAACTAATTCAGAAAAAAGGTTCTTGTCTAGGCCTTCTTGTGCAACCAAAAGACTGCCAGCTATTGTTTGTCTTTTCCCGTCAAGGCTCAGGGATTAGCAGCTTTGTGTTATTAGATGAGGGCAGTCCGGATCATAAACCTGACTGCATTTGCATAAAACAGTAGAGTTAGCCTATCCCTTCCTGCCTTAAATCCTGGTGCTCGCTTCTCTTCCTTACTAATAAATGTCATTTGTGGCATTTTTTTTCCTAGAATAGGGTGCTTTTGTCTGCATTAAAAACCTGTTCAGGCAGATATCCTTTCTCCTCAGTGGTTTTCTTAATGGCGTGTAGGACCCTAATCTGCTGCCTCTTAGTTGGCAGAGAGCTGCTTCTCTTGTTATCTTGACATTTTTTAAGCTACACATTTTTCTAAAATCATCAAACCATCCTTTGCTGGCATTAAATTCTCCAGCATTAGATCCTTCACCTTCCTTTTGCTTTAAGTTGTCATTAAATTACTTTGCTTTTTCTTGAATCATATTAGAGTCTATAGGTATGCCTTTCTTATGGCAGTCCTGCACTGATGTAAAAGCTACATTTTCATTATGAGATAAAAAGGTATTTTGCTGAAAGTGTAAGGTTTTTGCACCTGCTAGTATAGTTACCACACTGGCATCATGCATTTCTTTTTATTTTTTTACAGTGGTCCTTACGCTGGGTTCATTTATCTTGAAATGACAGGCAACCACAGCTGCAGACCTCAATCTACAGTACTTATCAAGTAGTTCAACTTTTTCTTGTGATAACTTTTCTCTGCTTCTTGGGAGCACTTCCAGCATCACTAGTACTTTGTATGGGTCCCATGGTGTTATTCAGGGTTTATGGTTTTGCACCAAACATGATTAAAAATACCTGAGAACCAAGAGTGATCACTTTTTATTGCAATATGGAATTTATTGAGAGACAAACTGCTTACACAGAGATGACTGGCGTCACATGGTATTTTAAGTAGATACTTGCAACACTTGAGCTCACCACAATAGCAACAGGAGGTGGCTATGAAATTATTATAATAGTGCAGTATGTTAATGTATGCACTTATGATTTAATACTGCATCTTTACATGTGTTTACATTTCTCTTGACTGTGAATGGTCTGTGTTAGTATGCATAAGTTTTGATAAATTCTAACTTTTTGTGATATATTTGTATATATTTTATGGTAGTAAATGATAAAATAGACTAGTATCTACATAAATTTTATGCATTCATGACATACCTTTTTCTTAATTTTTTACTATCTTTCTGGGCTATGCAGTTCATCTGCAAGTTTTTTCAAATTGTCACAAATCTCAAAAAAATTTTCTAATATATTTATTGAAAAAAATTTGCATATAAATGAACCTGTGCAGTTCAAACCTGTGTTGTTCAAGGGTCAACTGTACTTAAAACTGAAAAACTGGACTCCTGTAATTTTTTTCCATTTTCCATCTTTTCAACAAAAATTGAGACTAATGGTGAGAGAGTACTTATGAGCATTTCCACTAAAGCACTTCTGTGGTTATATATACTTTGGAAAATTATTATTACAATTACTTGGAACTTTACCATCGTATTTTATTATGTTTCATTCTCCAGTACTATGTAGTATAGTCTGATAGTTAATGCTGGTTCACATAAGATTAGGATTTGGAATAGGATTTTTCTAAATAATCCATGTATAACATGCTTCATTGGTAAGAGTGATATGTACAAGTTTAAACAGAAATTTAAAAGAGGCAAATAATTGCTTTAGAAAGTACTTTATACTCACTTTACAAACTATTTTACAACTGAAATTATCTTGGCTTTTATTTTTAAATGGAAGCAGAGGATATGATACAGTGATGAGAGTGGTTAACATGGTCTTTTAATAGAATCTAAACATCATTTCCACCAAAGCCTACGTATTTACACCTGTGGGTTGTTATAGTGCAATTTCACAAGCTGTATCCCTGACTTTTACCTTTTTTTAATTCACAGCAGAGAAGTAAAATGCCCTGTCCCTAGGAAAGAAAGGAGGGAAGAATTTGTAAAACCCTGCGGTAGTCTCCTATTGTCAGATGAGGTGGTTATATTATATATAAATCTCTCTGGCCTCTCTCATGCTCATCCAGGAATGAGGTGTTGGTGATAATCAATTTTTCAGACAGTAATTTAGAGTTAACAAATTTCTACTATACATAATGTTCAAAAAAAGAATTCAAGAATTTAATAATAAAATATATTGAATATTGGTTCCCAAGGGAATGAGGAGCATTAGTATGCAGTTTTGGGATCATTTGACTGTTGAAGGACAGGAGTAAAGATTAAAACACAATTCCTGTTAATAAAATGTTACTGTGATTAACACTTGAATGACAAGAGCGAGAATGTGTGTGCATGTATACCAACAACTAATGTTAATTGCCACACACTGTTTTAAGTGCTTTGCATTAATTCACTGATCAAAACCTCAAAACAACTTCATGGCATGGATATCATTCATATCCCCATTTCACAGATGAGAAAAATGAAGGAAACAAGGCTGAGTACCTTGCTTAAGGTCACATAGCTAGTAAGTGACAAAGTTAGGGTTCAATCTACCAAGCCTGGCTCTTGAGTCCTGCTCTTTACCCTATGAGAGAGGAAAAGAAAGAGAGAGAGAGAGAGAACTCTCAACCTCTACATTTGGGTTGATTCTATCCATTTTATAAGTGAAGAAGATTTACTAATAAACTATAAGAGAGTAGTTTAAGCAATGACAACATGATACTCATGCTGTGCAAACTTTTTAGAAATGGCTAATGACTAGTCAGGTTTAAGTGTTTTATTAAAAAAAAAGTCAGAATAAGCCCTGATAAAGCATGAAAGGAATTTGGAAAGAAAAGAGAAAACAAGACTTATTAAACAGGCAAGAGTAATTGCTATTTAAGTCCATGTGAAAAAGTTATTTAGGATTGGAAGTAAAGTAAACCCTGGGGAGATTTATGGGCGTTTGCAGCTAGAAAAATGAAATCTCTAGCGCTTTTCTGTAGAAGGTGTTTTCCCCCTTCCTAATCCTATATTAATATATTCAGCATGGTTTCAGGATAGAAAATTAATTGGGCCAAGACAGAAGCTTTTCTTCATAATTGCTTGTATTTGAAAAGGCTTGTTGACGATCTTCTCGAGTGAATTATCATCCATAGTCTGAAATCAACTGGTAGCTCTTGCAGCTTATTGCAAGCGATATTTTGAATGAACAGCCTCAGTTCTTTTCACTAAAATCCTCCTTTATGAAATTTAGTGCATTAAAGTGTAATGCATCATGATATTGATGTATGACATATGCCAGCAATAAGCACTGAGTTGTTCATTTGTAGCCTTAATCCTTTCCCAGTAGACTTACACGAGGTCTTTACAGTATGTGCTCACAGCTTGGGTAGTAGGGGAAGCATTTTGGTTACCTAGATAACCCATCAGGAGCTGTTACATGTTACCATACACATACCAGCAGACAGTGAAGAAACATAGCAGACATGGAGGCCCCTTAAGATCAAATCCAGTGGTCAGCCACTGAGTGGTTCTCAGTGGTGTCCAGAGATCTGTGGGGACCCAATAGAGAACATAATGCTACTTGCATGGACCTTGTGTGGGTTTTGTTCCTGGTAGACTGTAGGTTCTAGTGGGGAGAAAATTTTAAAGTGCTTTATAAAATGGAAAGCACAAAACGCTGGTGAGGAATTGTTATTGTAAAGGACTAAATGAGCAGATGAAGTGTTCTTATGTTAGAAATAAGCATTTAGTAAAAAAAAATTGCTTTCCTTGCAGATAACATAGTAGAAGAGTTAAGTAAACCCAAGAGATGGCCAGTCTCTCTACTGTCCTGAAGAGAGAATGAAAGAAAGTGCTAGCCCTCATTTAATTTCATTTTTTTTCTGCCCTTAACTATGATAATTCCTAGGGGAAATGATGATCAGCTCATGCTTTTAAAAAAAAAATACACACAGGGCTCTAGGGGCTTTAGCTCTGAAAGACATGACCTAATCTTCTATAACCAACTCACAGAGTTAATGAGGCTAAGATTGGCATATATTTCCTCTTTTCAAATATTAGATAACATTTTAAATAAGAGGATATGCAGCATAATCCCTAGAGTAATACTAACTTGCGCTCTAAATGCAAGTCATTATAGTGTTTCAAGATGCTGTTCCTCTGATCTGCCAAATGTATAGCCTTTGAGCTACGAATCCAGCATGTGGGTCTTGGTTACTGCTGACAACAGACTTATTTGAAAGGATCGCTCTCAAAGGCCAGGTGTCTTCTCTTTGCAATTTGATCTCATAAGTAGCTCTTCGTCAGAGCCAGCATTTCAATGTCTAATTTGAGCCCTACCAAGTGTCCTTCACCTTCATGAGGTGCACCTATCCTTCCCAGCCAGAGCTGTCAGGACACGTGGAAAGAATCAAGAGGGTGGATTTGCACCATGTTTATTAAAGTCCTTCACAGTGACCACTAGATAGATTAATGTGCCAAGAGTGTCACCTGCTTTCTTTCTGACTGCACTTTATATAGTGCTGATGTCATTGTATTGTAGATTATCTTAAACTACAAAGACACAGACTTGAAACAACTGTAGGGTTTAGATGCCACCAGTGTGCGTGGGTGAAGCACAGAGAGTAGGATGAGAGTGTTTATAATACAGATCAGAAGAATGGTAAGGGGAAAAGAAGGCATATCTAAGCGATTTGATTTTTACAGACAACACTAAGAAGGCTGGGGCTGTGTCTGTCATTTTCATTTCAGTAACGTCGGCACTGAGCACAATGCCTAGTCCATAGTTGGTGGACTGCAGGGCACTGAGGGAAGGAGAAGGAAAGTATAATGTTGCCTTGATTTTTTTAAAATCTTTTTTCCTGTTGAACAGTCTGCTCTGGAAATAGATAAAGGAGAAAAGAAGACACATCTTCAGAGTGCTTGTTTGCCCTCTTCATTTTCTTCTCCACTCCTTTGTTTGGGGCAATATTATTAAATGAAAGGTGCAGAATTACGACTAGTTTCCTCCCCAGATCATCTGTATTGAAAGTGCCGGGGTATTTGGAAAGCCAGCAGCTCACGATGCTCAGCTTTAATCTGACAGCTGAGCAGATGTCCTGGTCAATGCAGAGTGTTTACGTCAAGGCATTGTGGAGAGCACTGTGCACAGTAACGACAGTGACTGGGAATGGGAAGCCTGCCCTAAAGACAGCTGTAATTTTGTTGAAGAAACAGAAGTGCACATGCTCAAACATTCACACACAAAATTGAGAAACAGTTACAAAACAACATATTAGAAAGTACCAACCTGACATAGAAAGACAGGTGATCATACTGTGTGCAGTTAATCAGAGAGTACTTTCACTTCTTATTTTTCCATAAATCTAAAAGAAAGAAAACATCATAATTGATGAGCTTTTTAATTATTTTTTTACTTCAATAGATTTAGGTGGTACAAGTGTTTTTTGTTGCATGGATGAATTGTATAATGTTGAAGTCATGGCTTTTAGTGTACTCGTGACCAGAATAGTGTGCATTGTACCTAATACTCCCCTTTTCTTAGTTTCCAATGTCCATTATACCACCTCATAACCATGGATACCCATTATTTAGCTCCAACTTATAAGTGAGAACATGCGGTATTTGTTTTTCTATTCCTGAGATACTTCACTTAGGATAGTGGTCTCTAGTTCCATTCCATGGGGTGTATGGATAGGTGGGTGTGGGTGTGTGTGTATGTATGTGTGTGTACAGACACCACATTTTCTTTATCCACTCATTAATTGATGGGCACTTAGGTTGATTCCATATCTTTGCAATTGTGAATTGTGCTGCGATAAATATTTGGGTACAGGTGTCTTTTTGATAAAATGATTTCCTTTCCTTTGGGTAGATACCCAGTAGTGGGATTGCTGGATCGAATGGCAGGTGTTCTTTTAGTTCTTTGATCAATCTCCACACTTTTCCATAGAGGCTGTACTAATTTACATTCCCACCAACAATGTATAAGTGTTTCCTTTCCACCACATCCATGCCAATATCTATTGGTTTTTGACTTTTTAATAATGGCCATTCTGACAGGGGTAAGGTGGTATCTCACTGTGGTTTTAATTTGCAATTCCCTGATGAGCTTTTAAAGTTTCAAGTAGGGAACAATTTATTTGAACTTAGATTGGAACAAGTGCAGGAAGGGAGTCCCTAAACACCCTTGACCTGCAAGGAAATACCTTGCAGATTTGAAGTGCCATGGCACAAAGGTTTTTATATCACTGTAGGTTGGTTGTAAAATAAACGAAAAGTGTTGAGGAATAATCTCTAGAATGCAAAATTACAGAGAAGCGTTTTGAGAGGTTTATATATCTGTGAAGGTTTTTATCATCTCTATATACATTTGAGACACAGCAAGGTCTTGATTGGTCAAGATGAATAGGACTAATGATCCCTCAGAAATTCAAAGGCTTAGTATTAATTACATGTCAACAGCTGGCTGTATTTATAGTACTACTGGGGATAAGTAGCTGAGTAAGGAAATTGCAGATTTAGAAGTGTCCCTTAACAATTTACCCTCCCATCCCAGAATAGTATCTACAGAAAAAAACAATAGAAAAATCTAGTTTAGAGCTACCGTACTAAAGTCAGGCCCAATTCCTATTCCAGCAGAGTTTTGTTTGGTCCTCAAGTATACTGTTTTCTTTCAAGTAAATTAGTTATCAACATTTCAAGACTAAGAGATTCCTGGGATGAACTGTGAGGCAGCACTAAACTTCCTGAACTGCTTACATGAAATGACATCTACCCCTAGTCATCAGAGCAGTACTATCCTTAGAATGTTCTTCAGTAATGGAAATGTTACTACTTTGCAGTCCATTGCAGCAGCCACTAGCCACATGTGGCTGTTGAACACTTGAAATGTGGCTGTGTGATTGAGAAACTGAATGTTAAATTTTATTGACTTTTAATTAACTTAAGTTTCTACAGACATTTATGGTTAGAGGCTATCATTTTGGACACTGAAGTTCTAAAGGAACCAAACAAGTTCCAGAAGTTGTAAGATCAAAGTAATATATGTCTGGATGTGTGCTTTTTCTCCTGTTATTTTTTCTAGTAGTTTTGTAGTTTCTGGTCTTAAGTTTAAGTCTTTAATCCATTTTCGGTTGATTTTTATATATGGTGTGAGATAAGGGTCCAATTTCCTTCTTCTGTATGTGGATATCCAGTTTTCCCAACACCATTTATTGATGAAAGATAATTCTAAACTCTAAACCAACTTGGAGCAGATTTTTATAATTAAATGCAATCAAAATTTAAATTTCATTTAAATCTTTTCTGGTCTGGAAGAAAAGGTGAAAGGGTAGAAGGAGGAAGCATATCTCCATCTTTCTACTTTTTGCTTACCAAACAGTATAAAAGGAAAATTTATCTGATATTCAAATTTAAGCCCAAGAATATACTAGCATAATTAAAAATGGCTTTGTCACATTTTAAAGTAGCATATTCTGTGATAAAAAGAAGAAAGAAGAAAATATTAAAAGATGAAACTTCATACATTATCCTGTGTCAAACCTTGTGAACAGTTTTGGCTGCTGTTCTAGAAGCCATAGAAATGTTTTGTTCTCATTATAGTAAATGTCCTTTGGAGATTAGAATCATATTTGGGGATGAGTTTATGAATGGATGTACCTGTAATCTTCCTTCCCAAACCTGGCTCTCCAACAGAGCTTTTTGCCACCTCAGTGGATGGCACCATTGCCATTTGAGCTGTTGAAATTAGACATCCAGGAGCCATTTGACATCTCCCTCGTGGTCTTTGTTTCCCACCTTGCCAGCTATCCGTAAGTCTTTGGTATTTATTTAACGGTGATGTTGTATGCATGGATATTGTCAAGGGTGAGACAACCATAAGGAGCAGATTCAAGACATTTGGCCACAAGCAGTTCCCCCATTTTCACTATTATTAAATTAGGACACATGGGGTATAAAATATTGATGAGGTATTAAATGTCTTTGACTTAGGCATTTTGTGTTATTTTCCTGATCTGGGATTTGATTTATAATAAGCACGTGCAAGAAAATTTTTCTAATTGGCAGCAGCACTCATCACTTAAAGCCCTTTTCATCCATGGGTGTTTTGTGACAGGGATCATAGACACAGTAAATTGTGACCTGCAAAAGATTGCTTATCAAAATCTGCAGACACTGAGGCCCAGATGAGAGGAAGGAGAGAAATGGTGTAATCCCAGAAACTAGAAAGATAATATCCACTGATCAAAAAGAAAAAGAAAAGGAAAATTTTTTCATCCAGATGTAATATTGTGAGACTTGCAAGAAATGATTACTTGTTTTCCATAAGAAATACATCAAACCTGACAATTGCAAGCTTTAATAGGTTTTGTTTATTAAATATTTAGGCCAAGAAGAATTGTTGCAAATGAGAGACAAAGGTCTGAAAAGGAAACAATCGCTGGGCTTGTATTTAATCACTTATTTTCTCAGATCCTCGGTCATGTCATTATCTGGCTTTGATGCTTACATAACTTAATTAGGGGAGTTCAGGCAGCAATGGGAATAGGCAGGGAAAATGAAAGGATAACAATTTAAACGGATCGCCTGCAGATGCGTGGTATGGATGGAGATGAAGCCTATTAAGGACCTAATTCTAGAGGAATCTCTTGACATTGATCATTTGTGAAAAGGAGAATTTTTTTTTCTTACCCACATACGTGGTTTTGTGCACTTGTCTACAAACCTTAAGCATTGGCACATCTGATCATCAGCTTGTGGAATTACTAACACCGAGCCACTTTGAAAGAGCAGACAAGGTTATTAACTTTGGCAGGAAATGAAAATTTGGCCTTAATATGCATGTGAAATTGAATTGTCTGTAGCACAAAGCTTTGGAGATTACCCATGCAAAATGAGAAAACTATCTGAATTTAAAATTGTTCTCAGTACAGTGAAAAGTAATTTTGCAGACTGCATTTTTACTGCATTGAAATCCGTGAAGAGATTGGCTCTATTAATTTAAACAGAGGCTCTGTGTCTTCTAAAAATGGTAAATGAGATGGAAAATGTACTTTAAGGGGAAAAATGGGTTTCTAGAAATGCTGTAGGCAGGCAGGCTTCCTATTCCACACCTTTGAGTCTGCCCTGCAACCAGTTGGCTTCAGAGAAAAGGCTCTATCCATCCATTGTGACAGGTATTTGAAATAAGTACAAGCAGACAACGTCTCATTTACGTATATAGCAGCCTTCAAGAATAGGATAAGAAGCAAATTAAGTAAGGCTCGAGGCAAAAATCATTGGCAGCATTTACATTATAGTTACGAAGGTAGCTGGGTCCTCTATACAGGAAAAAAAGTTACGGAGGAATTGAATATATTTTCTCAAATGTCAAATAACTTTTTTTATAATCCCTTCCTGGAAGGATACTGGAGTAGAGGATTTGGTTACGCTACCTTTTAACACAAAAACTTATCTTTTATATAAAGAGAATTTGAATTTTTCATTACCTAGTCTTTGAATTCCTTTAGCTCACAAGAACAAAACATTTCATCTTTATTATTAATTAATTATTATTCATTAAATAAATAGATGACTATTAATTTGGAACCATAGTTTGATGACCTATCATTTAACCATCAAGAATAATGCATTAACACAATAGCTAGAGCACAATAAAGATTAGTAATAGACTGTGTGTCTCTTTATTGGACAGAATCTTAGAGTTCTTATTATTTAATAGAGTGGTTACGATGAGGAAACTAAAGACAAGTAAGTGATTTGCCTATGCCTGGTTCTCAGAGTGGCTTAGTGATAGAGCTGAGCCTAGAACTAAAGTTATCCAAACTTCCAGATAATTTACATATTTGTTACAGCTTAGCAAAAATCAACACTGTTGAGTAAGCAACACACCAAAATAGTAAAATAACTACCCTTTCCTTTCCTCATCTTTACTTTTTTTTTTTTTGCTTTTCAGGTATCGCTGTGCTTTACTTACATCTCTATGATGTATTTGGGGACCCTGCCTACCTACAGATGGCACATGGCTATGTAAAGCAAAGTCTGAACTGTTTGACCAAGCGTTCCATTACCTTCCTTTGTGGGGATGCAGGCCCCTTGGCGGTGGCCGCTGTGCTTTATGACAAGATGAACAATGAGAAGCAGGCAGAAGATTGCATTACACGGTAATCACGTTTCTTTGTGAGGGTTATTGTCTGAACATCATTATACGTTAATTCTGCATGTGTTAGCAAAGAACTTTCTAGTGAATTTACTTTTCTCTTAGCAGATAAATCTTACTAATGTCATTTAATCAATTCTCATATTATTCTTATGTGGTAGTTAAGGAACAACCATTATAATCCCTATTTTATTGCAAGATATAAGACACTGTCATGTTCCAGATCAAACATCAATTCAGTAACATAAATGATATCAAAAGCCTAATCATGTGATTACTAATCCAAAGTGCTATCTAGGATCAGTAAGTCAAAGAAATGTGGTTCGCTTCCTGCTGGAGGGCTGGGTAAGGCCTCCTAAGGGAGCACAAACTGATTCAAAACTGCCTTTCTTAGGGGCAATGACACGCAAATCCAGATTTTCATTTTGAATATAAATCATGGTGGTCCACTAGAAGCTTGGGAATTATGAAGAATTACTAAATTTTTGTACTAATAAACCACAATTGTTGCCTTACCAGAGTTTATTGAGCACTCTCAGAATTCTAAGAAATCTGGCTGCCATGCAATCCTGCACACAGTGCTGTTAGGGTCCCACTGAGCATGCAAACATTAACATGCAGAGTTTTAACTCCAGCAACATTTTAACCAGTGATTGTCCCTGAGTTGACCATGGTTTTTGATTCCCACTATTCTTTCTTATAAATTACTATTAGAATAGCATTATCATCACCGTTTTAGTTTGTCGAGGATCCACTGGTTAATCTTATACTGTGTGGTAGTGTATATTTCATCAAGAGGTTTATTGGACTTTTTAACCTACGATTATGTTGTATTTAAAGAAGGAATATTATTCATGCCTTCTTTATTTCATATATATGTGGAAATTCGTCCTCCTCCCCTGGTTTTTTCCTATAAAATGATATTTCTTATTCTGACTTTTTCCACTGGAAATGTTAACAAGAAGAGGGGGTGGATGGGCCAAGGAGTCTTTTGCTCTACCTATAATTATTTGTGAATAATTATATTGGATTATTTCCTGAATTGACATATACTTCAGAATACCTTTTTTTTATACATGCCTATACTACATCTATCTAAGGCTAGAAGTTATATAGTGTTACTGAAAAAAAAAATACCACATGACTTAGTGTGTCTAAAGGAAAAAAACTGAACATTCCACTCCAGGGCTGAGAAGCATTTAATATAAAACCTGCCACCAAGCTTGATCAAAATGGTAAATGAAACAAAACAGTGACTTCACAAAAAATTTAAAGTGTGTTCCTTGCATAGTATTTGACTTGCATAAGACCAGCCAATATAAAAACTGTTCCATGCTCACCTATATATGCAGCACAGAAACTACTTTTTAATTTTTTTTCATAGCCAATTTAGAGCTATTAGCCACAAATCTGCTTTACATGTCCACAAGATACTCTTACTCAATGAGTCACTCTTAAGTACCATCAAATTAAATTGTTGTGGTCCCAATATTTTATGTATAATACCAGCCTTTTCCAAAATATGTACAGCCAAATGGTAATAGTTTGCTATGTGAGGAATGTTGTTAATAGGTGTTCAATGAAAACAAGGTTTGTGTATTCAAACAGATTGGGGTTTGTGTTCAAGCACTAATTAAAATTAAATATGCATCTTTACTGGCTGCTCAGTCTTCAGTAGCTTATATACCTGCAGGAAACACAGCAACTCTAAGGAACAGCACTTCCCAAACTTATTCGTGTAGAAAACCCTTTTTCTTCATGGCATCTTAATGGCCTACTCTAAAAAATACTCTGGGAAATGCTACCATGTATCAATATTGGTTTATTAAAATTAAAGCATTCTTAGGAGCAAGCTAAGATTTCATTCTTTGATATTTTTGTAATAAAGGTGTTTTTGTTGTGTATGTCTTTTCAAATTTTATGACATTTCAACAGTATTTTATTTATAGTCAGAAGGTTTGTTAAAGGTTAAAAATATAGGATGTGGATGTAATAGGGAAATATACCATTTGTAGCTGCAGCTTTGGTTTTTCAAATTTTCAGAAAGAAAAAAGAATAATTTTTAAATTACAGAACTTGCTTCATCTTTCACATCTCTTCCTTTTTAAAGGAAAAAAAATCTATAAATCTTTTCAACTCAATTTCAGGAAATCCAAAATTATTTAATATCATCAGTTATTTAATAAACCTACTTGTTTGTTTTACTCTTTACCGTACTGTCTTTCTCATATCACAGCCTGATTTTGAGATATCACAACACTGGAATTCTCTGTGTAGTGTCATATTGTGCTCCACTGCCAACCTCATAGTCCAGCTTACCTTTTCTGCATTTTCTTATTGTAATAGTCTTTCAAAATCATAATTTTGAGTGTCAGTGACCAGAAGGGCCTTTGAGATCATCAAAAGTCTAATCCAGGGGTGGGGAACCTTTTTGTTTTAGAAGGCCACATTAATTTAGCTGTAATCAAGTAAGCCCGCATTCAAGAAACTTCAATTAGATACACTTAAAAATGTACATTATTTTGTAAAAATCTAACCACTGTGTACTTGATAATTTCAAAAAATGAAAACTATTTGTTAATTTTAAAGTTAACTAACCTTTTAATGACTTTGTTGTATCTGCTTTTTGTTGGAAGGCATTTGAATATTTGGTTGCAGCGTGGAGGTCCACAGTTTCTGTTGATCCTCTAGATGGGTATCAATCATTTGTGACCTGAAGGGCATCTTGATTTGGGCTAGGTAGGAGAAGGTAGATTCACAGCAATAAGTGGTTGAAAAGCAAGAAAGCATTTTTCCGGCATGTTGCCAAAGGCGTGGGTATTCTGCATTTTTCCATATTTCAAGTGGGTCTTTCTTAGCATCAAACAATGACTTTAAAATGTCATCTACTGAGAGCTTGTTCAATGCCATCTGTAGTTCTTTAGGTGCCTTGGTGATATCAACTAGGTGAGGCCGAAATGCTAATTTGAGTGTAATGTCATGATTCTCAGAGTCAGTGAACCTTTCTTTGTATTCTCCAATTAATAGGTCTGTAACAGCTGTGTATTCTTCAAATGATTCACATACATCATCCTGCTCATCAGTGACCCTTGCTAACTAGGGAAATTGTTCATCCTAAATTTCCTTTTGAAGAAGTGTTTTGAAAAAGATAGCTTTTTTCAAAATGCTTGGATTTTTGCCACATATTGTACATAGACTTAGTTTTACCTTGCAAAGAAATATTCAAGTTGTTTTGATTTGACATATCACACAGAAATACTACATTCCTATAGAAATCTCCTTTCAATAATTCACATTGCTGATTCTGTTCTTCATAAAATTTAGCTAGCTCTTCTCACAGAGATAAAATTTTGGCTAACACCTGTCCCTGCAATAGCCAACACACTTTAGAATGATACGGCAAATCCACACTGAATACCTAATCTTTCAACTTTAGCATGTTAAGAAACTGATGATGCCTTGTTGCATTTGCACATATATAATTAACAGTACTTATAACTTGTTGCAAAGTGTCCCTTAAAATAATAGCTTTAGCACAGAGATTTTGCTGATGCAAGATACAATGAAAAGAAATGAGAGCATCCGGATCTGCTAATACTTTTTCTTATCTGTGCGATAAACCCTTCATGTTTTCCTTTCATGGAAGGTGCACCGTCTGTACATAGACTCACTAAATTTACCAAATGCAGTCCAACTTAATGACGTCTATCTTGAAAGTTGTTGAAGATATCTATTCCCTGTGTTCTGTTCGCAAGCATGCCCAAAGCGAGTAACTCTTCATAGCAAAGAAAATCTTCTGTTATGACCTGAATGAAGTATAAAACCTGCGCCAAGTCAGTAGTATCAGTTTGATTCATCCAAAGTGATTGAATAATATATATTTTCCCTTTGAAGTATTGTATGAAGTTGCTCTGTTAAGTTGAAGGCTAATCCATGCTGCCGATCAGTTGTTTTCCTTGAAAGAAGCAGTTGTTTGTACTTGGAAACGTTATTGGGGTCTAAGCATCCTACAACTTCGATGATGCGTTTTTTTCCACAATTTCTACATCACTGAATGGATTCCCTTTTTTCCCAAGGTACTTTATAAGTTGCTTCAGTGGCATTATTTCCAGGTCTTATTGCTGCTTGAAAGAATTGTCTTTGCTTTTGCTTTTCTTCTTTTAATTTCTGCAAATACAACCTATCATGCCCTCCCTCTAATTTAAAATATCTGTGGTCCTTATGAGTGTTATCATGCTGATGAGCATTGAATTTCTTTAATGTTGATATTGCAGTATCACAAAGCAAGCAAATCATCTTATCTTTAGCAGAAACAAGATAATATTGCAATTCCCAATCCTCATTAAAAAATCTGTTTTCTTCCTTCAGTGTTCTCTTTGTCTTCCTTGACGTGATGGGCTGTTAAACAGACTTTAAAAATACTGTCGAGCTGTGTAACTATTCACAAATTCCACTTCAAACAGAAACATAGCGCACCGCCGTCAAAAGCTGATAACAGACTGGTGTCCTCGACCCCCATAAACTCTCACCAACCAGCCTCATGCGCCAGTGGTGCCAGTCAGGTGGCAGAAGTTAGAACTAAATCATGAGCCTGGCAGCTGTCAATTTAGCCCTTATGGCTTACTAATGTTCTAATTGTGCTGGTCAGTCTGGGAGGATTATTTCATTGAAACTTAGTTTATTCTTTGGTATTTTAAGTACATTCATTTTTAAAATAAAATAAAAATATAAATAAAAATATAAAAGATGAACAAAAATGTATTAATAAAAATAAAAGGATTTGTTCTATAAAATTTGGATTCAGTCAGAAGGCTGCACTTAAGGACCTAGAAGGCCACAGGTTCCCCACCCTTGGTTTACTCCTTAGACAAAGAAACTGATACCCCTTCCCCCAAAAAATCAATGTTTTCCTATGGTAGCGGTTCTTAACCTTGAGCCCCTGAGAACCTTAAGGCTTCCAGAGGTATATAAAACCTCTAAATTATATTCAGTGTAGGGAGAGCATCTGTGCTTTTCTTGGAGGGGTCTGTACTCCCCAGAAGGAGTGTGCATGTGTGTGTGTGTTCATGCTCAAATTTTCCTGCAAATGGCCCAGCAAGTGGAGGGGAGGACAATATATGGTGTCAGTTCTTTCTGCTGCCTGACATATATCATGTATGTTTTTACACACACACCCCAGCCCACTTCTACATAGAGATATTTGTGCCACAGCACAAAATAGGGTGCATTGCCTGTTCTGTATCCAATTAGATGGCTAACCTGACATGTGTGGTGCTTTGGGGCCAGTACTTAGAATGATGAAGAACTTTAGCTTTCTGATCAAGAAATGTATAACCTCTCTTCTTTGTAGTGTGATGAGTCAGTAAAGGAGTTTTTTGTTTTTTTTTTAAGTTATAAACCTTTTGACAATGCAAGGCAAAGAACTCTCCCGAATAATACCCTGGGGAAATGTTGCTAGGAGTGGAACAGAACTATCTTGTTTTTATGTCTTTATTCTTCCTTCAGTGACATTTCAGTGGCTTGCTTATCTCTTCTAAAGATGGGTTGCTATTAATAACAACATAGTGAAACAAATAAATGGAGCTGCAACAACATGCTCGTTGATTTGAGAGTTTCTGAAAACACATAAAATAACCATTATGAGTGGTACATGCCTGTGATCCCAGCTACTCAGGGGGCTGAGGTGCGAGGATCACTTGAGGCCAGGAGTTCAAGTCCAGCCTGGACAATGAAGCAAGACCCCCATCTCTATTAAAAAATAATAATAACTATTATGATTAATTATGGTATCATTTCTTCATTTTATCTTGAGAATGTAGCATGTAAAACATGCAGTGAAAAGTCCTCCCTTGAGTAGTCATCAGACCCAGCTAACGAATTTTAGTGATTTGAATTCAAATCCCCAAAAAAATGGAATATTTCCTTTATTACCCTAAACTGTATTGTTTTAATTAGATGCTTTGAGCAATACTTTATTTTCTAGTATTTGAAATGTGTTTGCTACCTACTTAGTCCCAAATGCAAATGAGTTTGGCTGCAAAATAATTAGAATGCTAATGTATCTCACTACCTTCTGGTAGTGTAGGTCATAAGACTGGCAACTAAAGGAATGACGTTTTCTAATACAATGGTTCAAACATTTTATTTTGGTAGGAAAAACATTGGAGTGAATGCAATAATTGTTCTGAGCAGTGCTTCCTTAGAGCAGTGTTTGTTTAAAAAAATTCATAATAATTTCCCTACTTGAATAGTTCTTTCCATCTCATTTGCAAAAGTAAATCAAAAGTGCTTTTTAATCTAAATTTTATACAGTTTGATACATTTATATTAAAACTTGATAATAGGTTCTTATCAGAACTCTGAGACATTCATTCTATTTACTATAATAATTGAGTTTGTGTCTAATAAACAGATTTTGTTTTCTTATGGTCCCAATGTTACTGAGCTGCCAGTTCTGGCATGAGAAAAAAAAATAGAATTTTTCTTAATAAATATTTTTAAGTTATTTTAAAAATTAGGGTGGTGTGTGTGTGCACAAACATATATACAGTATTAAAGTAGAAAACAAAATGGCCCATAATTCTACCGCCCAGATAGCCCTGTTGATGTTTTTAAAAGGGTAAAATAAGTTATTACTAGAAAATGGAAAGAAACCTCTGAGCACAGTGACCCTATTCCTAAGATAGTCACTGTTCCACCGTGAGTTTATTGCCTATATTTGTAGACGAAAAAAATGCATGAGCCAGCATTTGCATATTTAATTTAAAATGCCTCAATTTAGTGAAAAAGTTCATAATATGAAAAAGTTTAACTTTTTGGGTAACTGCAACTAGCCATGCTTTTCAAACCTCTCTTTCCTACTGAGAAGTAAGTTCCCTTAAAGACTCTTTCATACCTTTTCCTCAGTCTTTGTTTCATAACTATCAACCACTTTCAGTCACTAAAATGATTTCATCTTGCCCTCTTCATTGTAAATGTTAAGTGTTCCCTTCCCCTCACCACAAGCCTGTGGAAGTGGTGGGAAGGAGGATGGGAGAGGAGGGTTGTTTTCTTTCACATGTATTCTTTCTAGGGAGCTAGGGCCTCCCCCCACCCTAAGATCTTTTGGTGTATAGCCTGCTGGTAACAATTGTCAGGTTTTTGTTTGCTTGGGTTTTATTTGGTTTTTTTGTTTGTTTGTTTATTTGGTTGATTTGTTGGTTTGGTGTTTGTAAATATCAGTGGCCTCCAGAAATTAGCAGTAGGGGTTGTATACCCGCTCTGCCATATGCTTACCCCTGAGTATGTTAAAATGAAAGCAGTAGTGGTTGCCCAATTCTGCCAAATGTGCAAACATTTATTAGGAAGAAGATAGACATATATACAAATAAACAGTCTCCTACCCTGCTGTTTTGGCTCATAGAAAGCTACATTGTCCTCAAGCCATTCTTACAACCTGCTGCCTCAAGGCTACATGTGGCCCTCCAGATCCTCCAGTGTGGCCCCTTGGCTAAATCCAAACTTCACAGGACAAATCCCTTTATTAAAAGGATTTGTTCTGTAAAGTTTGGATTCAGTCAAAAGGCCAAACTCAAGGATCCAGAAGGCCACATGTGGCCTCAGGGCTGCAGGTTCTCTACCCCTGGCCCCTCCGACCCGTCTTTGCCTGTCACTCCAATGATAAAAAGCCATTTTCTATCATTCCTTAATAATAACAAATTCTCTGACGTAGACTTTGTTAGTTACTGTATTTGAAGTGCTGAATACATCTAAGTGTTGATTCCTGATTAGAGTACTTCAAATATATCACCCTGGAAGAGGGGGGCTGATTTTTGATACTTCAAATGCAAATAACCATTCCTAATATATAGACTAAATTGAGATAATATACATACACAGGCACAGCACTGTTATACTTAACTACTTTAAAAGTAAATTTCCATACAGGCAACAAATGAGAGAATTTTTAAATTGGAAGGGACTATTCATTTCATAGATGAAAAATTTTAAGAACAGATTTGATAGTGTGTTTAGTGTCATAAGCTACCTGATGACATTTGGTACAACTAATGTCCTCCCATTACTATTCTTTACCAGAAATTTCCTGGCTCTTTATACTAATAACATTTTGTCAGATTTCACCAAAAATTAAAATATTTTTATTTAAATCACATCGAATTTATAGGTTAAATTAGGGATAATTGAGATGCAGTTTCAAAATTTCATGTGATAAAAAATCTAAACTAGTAAGGGCATTTTTCCTACCTATCATATTTGCTGCTCCCCCCCCAAAAAAAAGGAAAAAAAGGTTCATTCTCAGAGTTCAAACTATCAAATATGGTTACCTCCCTAAGTTTATCTTCCTCTGTGATCTCTGCCTACTTTCTGGTTACCTGGAGCTTCCCTTTTTGGTCCTCTGGCAAGAAAGCTGGGGTTTGGTTACCCTGCTGTGCCGTGTACTTCCCATTACTGTGCCTGCCTCTGGGGCCAGGTGATGTGGAAGATGGAGAGGGAAAGCAATGGGGTTCACCCCTCGTGGGACCACAGTTCCTCCGATCTGTGAGGAAAGTTCCTTCCCTCGGAGTTTAGGCTCCTGGGGACTCCCCTTGCCTTAGCCTCTGCTGCCGGCATGAGATTACTTGTGGCCTGGAGCACAAGGGATCAGAGAAAAGAAAAAGGAAAATAAAGAAAAGTGGGAGATTTACTCACTGTCTGTTATGTTAGGAGTTCTCTTTCCTTTTCTTCCTTGAGATAGCCCTAATGGGCTTCTTCTGGGGCTCTGTCAGCCCCCTGGTGCCCACTTCCAGGTTTTGGGCTGTACTGAGTTCAGGCTAGGAGAATACCAGAGGGGGAAAAGTGGTAAACTCACCACTGGTTTGGAGATACTTCAAATTCTGGTCTTCTTCCCCTTTCTGCCTGTTACTATTTACTTTTCAGAGTATAATATCAAATATCAATACCCCCCTCAAATATCTGCTTCATATATTCTGTCCAGGTTTTAGAGCTACATGTCATGGGAGAGGCCGGGTATGGAGTGTATTTATTCCATCTTACTTGGAACCAGAACTAAAAATAACTTTTTCTGAGAAGCGAAACTAAGCCTATCAGTAGGGACCTAATAAATTATAATATATCCATTTAATGGGGATACTGTGCAACTGTTATAAAGAATGAAATTACTCTGTGCTGATATGGAATGGTTGTCAAATGTATTGTGAAATAGCTGTAGAATAATATATTTATAAATATGTACATTTATGCTGATGGGTACATAAAATCTAGGAATATACAAAAACTGGTAACAGTGGTTGTTTTGAAGAAGAACTAGAAGGCTGGAAGACTGGGGAGACAGGGAGACTGACATACCTGTGTGCCATTTGCATGTATTATCCATTGTGGTCCATCAGGCTGCTGTATACTCTTCAAGTAGGCTGGTGACACATTAAGAAATAAACTAAGGAAGGAAATAATTGGGGTGCAGCAAGCTTTTCATTTTATGGAAGTAGAGGGCTCTTCGAGTGTTGCTTTAGTCCTTGTTCCAGGCTAACTGCTACATTAGCCAGCAGTTTTTGGCTACTCTGACCCCAAATGCCAAAGTACTAGTTTTAGGGCATGCCTCCATGAGGAACTAGGGAGGTTTCAGAGAGCCTCAGCCATACATTTGTATTCTTTCACTGTATTCATTTCTTGTTTTTTGTTCCATTGTGAACTGAGGAAAAGAAATTTAGTCAAAGGCTGATCTTTGAACTTTGACTATCCTGTATATATTTTTTATATATATATATATATATATATAAAATGTGTATATGTGCATTTTTTAAATGTACCATTTTTAAGTATATACCAATACCTGATCCCTTGAAAATTATTTTGGGCATGTGTTTTTATTCCTAGGCTAATTCACCTAAATAAGATCGATCCCCATGCCCCAAATGAAATGCTCTATGGACGAATGGGCTACATCTATGCTCTTCTTTTTGTCAATAAGAACTTTGGAGTGGAAAAGATTCCTCAAAGCCATATCCAGCAGGTATCACATTTTTATGCTTTTTAGGATCTCACTTACTTACTCTCTGCCTAAACTATTGTTTTTGTCTCTCAAGTTAGCACATCCCAAGTAGAAAGAAGGTGTATCTTGACCTCTAAAGGTCAGGCACGGTCAGAGAACCAACAGCTTCACACTGAACACTGCGGGAAGCATATCTGACTCAGAGTCAGAAGCCCAACCTGCTCCGTTTGAGAGTGGAGCAGAAGAATCTCTTTTCAGGAGAAGATTAGGGCCAGATTTCACCTCCCAGATACAGAAATCTCCTTTTGTGCTTAGAGGATTTTATGCTTTCTTTTGACTGGTGAATTCTTGTAAGCTGTAGTGCAAAGAGTTCAAGATCCTCCATCCCTCCCTCTTTTTTTTAGGTAGAATATAGTTAGTTACAGCCTCTTATTGGATACAGAATTAAACCATGACCTTCCCTTGCCAAAAAATGGTGTCTAACTCGCCATGTTCCTCGGTATCTCTTAGCACAAAGTTCTTTACCTCCACTAGAAAGGTTTTTATTCTAATCATCTTGTAATTTTTGTTGGCTTTCTCCCTGTAGATTTGTGAAACAGTTTTAACCTCTGGAGAAAACCTAGCTAGAAAGAGAAATTTCACAGCAAAGTCTCCACTGATGTATGAATGGTACCAGGAATATTATGTGGGGGCTGCTCATGGCCTGGCAGGAATTTATTACTACCTAATGCAGGTAAGGGGTGATTATGGTGAGACTTTATAATGTGCTTCCTGACCCATGTGCTGTCTTGGGTGAGAAGACAGATGCTCTAGTTCTATTTTATCATTCTGTCAGCCACTGCATCACTCTCCTTGTACCTGCTCAACCTAGACAGACAAAGGAAAGGTTGCCAGTGTGCATTTTAAAGTATGTAAACATAAAAATGCCTGTGTTTTGAGATGACATTTGATTTGTAGGTGACCATACTTACCTATGTAGTGCCATTTGTGCAGACTAAAGTATTTTGACCTATAATTCTGTATGAAGTGCCTTCTGTTTTTCTCTTTTTTCAGCAAATTCCTTGAATTAAGAATATTTTTCCACATTAAAAGGCATAACCTATTGAAAGAAATTCTAGGAATAAGAACAAAATCAATAAAAACAAATGAGCACATGTTGCCTAAGGCTTACTTAGAGAGGAAAGCTGAGGAGACTGTTCAATGGATTGTGTAACTTATCTGAGAAATAGCTGAATATTCAACAGTTCTTAGGATCTAATACTATTGGGGCACATCGACCAAAGTCGAATAGACTAAAGACAAATAGAATTTACTGCAGCAAACATGACTTGGGAAAGAAGGTCAGAAGAGGACTTCTCATGAGAGCATCCTTTTGGGGGACTTATTAAGCACTTTTTAAGGAGAAATTGGCACTTGTGAGTAAGAGTAAGAATTCATGAAAAGGAAAATTGATTTTAAATGGCAGTAGATGTATCCCCCACCTTCCCAAAGCACAATGTGGCATAAAGAAAAGTGTTTTATTAATACGTTCAACATGAGAGCTTGGATAAACACCCTACCAGCTGGTTGAGTAGCTGGCTATAATAATACAAAATGGATGTCAGACTTGCCCTCTACCTATAACTAAACAAGGACAACAAAGCTGAGAAACTCAAGGTTATTATTGCTTTGGAATGCAAAGTCACACTTTGAGTGTTAGTGGCAATCAGAGACCAACTGTTTTATTTATTCTGCACTTCTCAATTAGAAGTTTTATAATTAGGGTTTTTTATAATTTAGACGTGAATTTCTTTATTTTCCTGGCACATTCCTTCAATGGCTCTCTATTTCCAGTGGTAAATATAGATTCTTAGAAGTTTTCAGGGAAGGAGAGTCTTTTGAAGTTACAAGGTGAGTTAGAATCTTACATGTCAGTGACTGGGCAGCCTCATTGACCTTTCATTGAAACAAATAATCAGGACACATACTCTGCCTCCTTTTGTTAGCTGTAATAAGGAATCTGAAAACCCAAGTATTGATTTTTCCATTTTCAGGTTATTATCTATTTGAAATGATTTAATTTTTAATCCTGAAAGTCCATTCTAGTAGGTTCCTATGTATCAACATAAAATAAAACATTACTTTTAGTCTATGTTGGATAATTCCTGTAAGTTTGAGGAGAATACATTCATTCTACTCTAACACTTTAAACTGAGCTTGAACACTCTTTTTTGTGTAAACTGCAATCTGTATGTCCCCTGAAGAACTCAGTGCACTTTCAAAATCTTGTGAAAGCTGTATCGTCAATATCACTTCAGTTCCACCACCACAAGCTGCCTGTACTTCACACCACTGCCCACCCCTCACCCCCACATGACCCACCCCCTGCCTAGAAAAACAACAACTTTGATTTTGTTGTTTAAAGGAGCGAGCAGTCTTGGAACTAAGAACAGAACGAAAAGGAGAAACTTTAAAAATTGTATCAAAAATGGCAGTTCGTATGCTCTATGTCAGTGTGTCCTATAAATCTGTACATTGTTACATCAAAATAATTCTGCATTTAGATCAGTTGCAAATCTTCTGCAGAAAAACTTGATCTAGAATCATGCTGTAATTTGGGATCTAGATTCCAGGTCTCCTAACTTGTTAGTGTCCTCTTCTATTGGAAATATCACCTACTACTTCTCTAAATGTAATAAGAAAAGTCATGCTTGGTTTGTCTCGTGCCTCTCTTTGTGGCTTTTAAGGCATGCTATATGTACTGAAACCTTAGGAACCTCTTACACGCACATTCTCAAGCATTGACTTGGGAAAATCATTTACATGTATGTAGATAGTAACAAATATTGAAAAATAGTACATACAGAAGGCCCAAGAGTTAACTGATAACAAAAGATTATAATAAAACCATCCATAATCTGTCATGGGATTAGAGAAAAAAAATTTTTTAATGAAATAAAGCATCCAATAGGTGAAAAAATTGGATAAAATCCAAACCGTTTAATGACCTTTCAGTTCCTTTTGGTCATGCTTTTTTTCTGGTTTAAAACTCATTCTGAGGCCTACGAAGGTCTGTTTATTTTAGCAAGACTAATAATTCCCTTTCTCCTTTTTAGCCCAGCCTTCGAGTGAGCCAGGTGAAGTTACATAATTTGGTCAAGCCCAGTGTAGACTATGTCTGCCAGCTGAAATTCCCTTCTGGCAATTATCCTCCATGTGTGGATGATAACCGAGATCTGCTTGTCCATTGGTGTCATGGTGCCCCTGGGGTAATCTACATGCTCACCCAGGCCTATAAGGTACTGTGTATTTTTTCAATTTTAAATTAATTAGAAAACATAAAAAATTTTATAATTGAGAATTAGTCTTATCATAATCCTTAAAGGAGCAATAAATAAATCTCTTGTTAGACCCAAGAACACTTTGCTAAACGGATTATAATTCATTCTGACAGTCTGTGTGTACCATACGTAGCAGACGTTAGTTTCATAGAACGAGAGCCTGCTTCACTGACAGGTAGAATAGCCAAGATTATAGTATCAGTGGCAGAGCTAAGGTAAGTATCCCAGAAGCTCAATTAAAAATAGGAAGAACCCTCATGCATTGCTGGTAGGAATGTAAAATGGTACTGCTATGGGAAATAGTTTGATAGTTCCTCAAGAAAATTAAACATATAATTATGTTTATTTATGATCCAGCAAATCATCCAGTAATTCCACTCCTAGGTATATACCCAAAAGAACTGAAAACAAGGATTCAAACACATACCGTACACCAGTGTTCATAGCAACATTATTCACAGTAGCCAAAAGGTAAAAATCTAAGTGTCCATCAACAAATGAATTGATAAAGAAAATGTGGTATATACGTGCAATGGAATATTATTTAGCCATAAAAAAGAATGAAATTCTAATACACATGCCAGTGTGGATAAACTTTGAAAACGTTATGGTAAGTGAAATAAGCCAGACACAAAAGGACTAATACTGTGTGATTCCACTTATATAATATATGGTTAATATGAGGTGTTTAAAATAGGCAAATATAAATAAATGAATGAATGGCAAATATAGAGAGACTGAAAGTAGGATAGAGGTGGGTCTGAGGGGAAAGAGGAAATGGAGATTTATTGCTTAGTGGGTACGGAGTTTCTGTTTGGGATGATGAAAAAGTCTTGCAAATAGTGATGATGGTTTACAACATTGTGAATGTAATTAGTGCCACTGACTTGTATGCTCAAAAATGGTTACAATTGTAACCTTTATATTATGTATATTTTGCCACAATAAAAAAATATAAATATTACTCCTAAAAAGCATGCTGTAGCAGAGCTGCAATCAAGGAATAAAAGGTTTTTAATTGAGAAGAAAAAAAAAAAAACAGAAGTAAACTAAGAGATATCTGTGGTGCCAAATCAACAAATTACAAATCTACAGACTAAATAGGCACTGGCATTTCATAACTAAGTAAGCTTTTGATATGACAAATTCTACATTTCAGAAAGTAGATATAAAGGAAAAACTTTTAAAACTGCCTTATTCTATTTTTGTATACCTAGGATGCAGTGAGATATTAAATATATTTACTCAGAATATTTTTCAAGTCTTTGATCAAGATATGGGGGGGCAGCAAAAGACTGTAAAGGTCTATCTCTATTTTTCTGAAGGTCTAGTGTTTTATAGTCAATTTGCATATTAATAAATAACAGTTTTTTCTCCAGTGTGTAAAGAAACTTTCTAATAGCGAAGGGCATCATAGTTATCAAAGAATGTAGCATATGTTCCTTGGAAAGTCACTAATGATAACAGCAAGCTACTTTATCAACAATATCCACATATACAAACCAAACATGCACAAAAAACTTAAAGTGTACATCCAAGGTCATGCCAAATTATTTAAAAAAAAAAAAAAGCAAAACTAGCCAGGCATAGTGGTATGTGCCTATAGTCCCACTACTAGAAAGGCTGAGGTGAGAGGATCACTTGAGCCCAGGAGTTTGAGACCAGCCTGGGCAACATGGTAAGACCTCATCTCTAAAAGATAATAATAATAAATAAAACAAAAAGCAAAACCAATCAATTTTAGTAATTTGTCATTACCAATATAACACATCTCTCTGTCACTAAATCCCTTACCCTTTCTTGTCAAGCCACCTCACTGTCTCTTCCCATCCCTGTCACTCTTGCTTACCTAGAAGGAATATCGAAAGAACTGTCTTTTATATCCCATGTAATAAAATTCATGTCCTTTGACTCTGTAGGTGTTCAGAGAGGAGAAGTACCTCTGTGATGCCTATCAATGTGCTGATGTGATCTGGCAGTACGGGCTGCTGAAGAAGGGATATGGGCTGTGCCATGGCGCTGCGGGGAACGCGTACGCCTTCCTGAACCTCTACAACCTCACGCAGGACATGAAGTACCTGTATAGGGCCTGTAAGGTGGGAGTCAGAACTGCCCAATAGATGGCCGCTCTTCCAGGAGGTTGTAGAAAGGGCTCTAGTTCATCTGATTTAATTAATTTATTGCTAAAACCATGAGTCTATAGATGATGAACACAGTTAAGAAAAGCCTTTCAGTTAAATTAGCATTATTTTAAAGGGACATAATTCTACTTAATAGCATTTATGGGAGAAAAAAAGAAAGAAATAAGGTGATTTTGTTCCTTTCTTCTTTAATAACTTTGGAGATACATGACTCAGACAACTCATTAAATTCCTCCCATGCAGGATATTCTCTTTCAGACCATCTGTTTCTCTGTATTAATCCCTTTTCTCTGACTTGAAGGTAGTTTTTGACTTTTCAGAGTGATTCATAGAGACAACCTCTGTTAACTTTTGGGAGTCTCTGAAAGAAATCTCTATAGTAATTTAACTTGGGCTCATTTTCAGTTTGCTGAATGGTGCTTAGAGTATGGAGAACATGGATGCAGAACACCGGATACCCCCTTCTCCCTCTTTGAAGGTATTTTTCACTCTTTATTTATTTGCTTTATAATATCAGATCTACTTCTCTACTTGGTAATTAATGTATTTGAATGTGAGTTTTATCAAAAAATTAATATCGTAGTCATTTCTTAAGCTACTTATTTCCTAAGATGACAAATCAATATTAAAAATCAATTAGCACACGTACTACCCCAGACCTAATACTAGTAGTCATAATAGTGACTCCCATTTATGGGTCCAGGCACATGCTGGGCATATTGCAGATGCTGTCATAAATCATTTCAGCAACAACATACAGGCATTACTACCCTCATGTAACAGTTGAGGAAACTGAGGCTCAAGCAGGTAAGTGGCCCACGGTGCCATGATGAAGGGGTTCACGTATGATAAATGGCAGGACTATGACTTGAATTCGTCTGGCTCTGTTCTCTCTCCTATCTTGCACTTTGAAATAAAGGCTGAGCACCTCACTAGTGACCTCCTCTAATGGTGAACTGCAATGTATAAAATATAGACAGATTCCCCTTTGTTTAAATCATTGCCATGAATATTGTAATGTTGATAGTAAAAAAATGGAGCCATCCTATAGTGGAGTCATTTGGTAT
Source organism: Daubentonia madagascariensis (assembly GCA_023783475.1). NCBI lineage: Eukaryota > Metazoa > Chordata > Mammalia > Primates > Daubentoniidae > Daubentonia > Daubentonia madagascariensis. The sequence goes on from JAKFHU010002088.1 coordinate 2,024,386, forward strand.
AATAACTTGCCTCTTTCTCTTTCTTCAGGCATGGCTGGAACAATATATTTCCTGGCTGATCTGCTAGTCCCCACAAAAGCCAGATTCCCTGCATTTGAGCTATAAAAGGAAAGCATGCTCCCTGCAACTCACCGCATGACCCTTTCTGTATACTCAAACCTGGGCTAACTGCTTTTGTTGCATTTCAGGGAAACATAGAGTCAAACTGGTACTTGATTTAGTTAATTTTTTTTTCCAGAATTTGTCTTTAGTTCAGTTCCTTTTCTTTATCATTTACTTTTACTTAAAAGTATCCCAGGAAGTCTTTTAACTTCAATTTCTTCCTGGATTGTGGGTCATTTGTACAGTATTTTGAGGTCATATATGTATATTTCAGAACATGGAAGAAATCTCACTCTTACTTAAATTTATGACAATACCTGTTACTGTTCTAAAAATGTTTAAAAAAAACTAATTATATAGATGAAGATAAATATATGGCCATTGCTGGAAATTTCCCTCCACCTATTCTCTTTAATATTTTTCCTCCAACAGGAGGGCAGATAGTTTTACGACTTGCTTTGTTCTAGGTGGTTGATTATGAAAGGGGACAAAAATATAACTGTATGCTTCCAAGGGAAAAATTCTAAGAGTTGAAAACTGGACTTGGGACCTAAATACCATTTTTTAAATTCATGATGCCTGTGTGGACTAGAGGTGATCATACTGTCAAGTATGCCTGTTTCTGTCAGTAAGGCATCTAGGCTTCATAAGCCAATGTTATAAGCAAAAACTTGTAACACATGGTGGTCGTTGTGAAAATTCTGATTTGCAGGTTAGTTCAAGATAAGCTAACAATAACAGTTTATTGTTTTCTCTAAAATAATCTAGTGTATTTTGGACTACTTATTTAAATTTGTTTTTCTGTATTCATAAAAGATCAGGAAGCTAATTTTCTCTGTGTGGATATGCTCTGAGCTGGGATTCCAGCCCACTCTGTTTGACCTTCTAAACTTCAACTTGTGTTTTACTTACTTTGTAGTGACTATGCTGCAGTGCCTACTGTTTGGTATAAGCCATTTTCAAAACATACTTTCCTTCCTGTCAGTTTTTCTGAACATTGTTCTTTTCATTAAATAGTACAGCATTCTACTTCTGTTTTAAAAAGAGGACAGGAAGGGGGATGCCGTGTAACCAGTAACTTTAGTGAGAACACTAAGCTTTTGATAGAAATGCTGTTTTTTTAAGCAGTATTATTCAGAGTTCATGCTTAGAACAAATGGATCTGTGCATATTCCAGGCTTAACAATTCCTTAATTTCTGAGACCACAGAATCAGGTTTTATATGGTGGATGAAGACTCCCTGGTGCTTCAGATTCTGTACAGACGTTTTGACTCTTCAGCTCCCACTTCCACTCCTTCCATTGCTGCCCTTCCCAGTCCTGTTTTATGTCTTTTTGAATAATTTTGGAAAATTTTCAGCTTCAAAATAACAGGGTCTAAGAATTTTTAATGTGCCTACTTCACGGCTCTCGTGGTCACAAAAACATGCTATTTTTATTAGAACTTTGATCCAAATCCCCACTGAGTGGTTTGCTGTTTCCTGCAGGTAGCAGTCCTCTGTTATTCTCTATTTAGCACCAAAAGAGCTAATATTACTGGAAATCATCTGACCCTTTAAAGGCCACCAACAGCAGGCTCTAAAAAGCAGCCCACTGCTCAATTCCTAGGATTAGCTTACTCCTCCTGTGACTGGTGTAAGTCGGGGACTACATTGTGCCTCTCGGATTCCAGTAGTGCTGCTGGTGTGTGTGTGCAAGCTATGCCTTTCTTGTGAAAGTTTCCAGTCGACGATGTCAGCATATACAGTAAGAAGCAAAAGTAGCGCACAGCAAAGCTAATTTGCCTTTGGCTGGGTGTCCAACTTAAAAGAATGAAGCTTATTTGGTTTAGTTAAATGTCTTACTAAACTGTGCCTGTCCTTTTAGCTACTATAGTTACTGAGGGGAAAGGAACAAAACACAGTCTCTCTGAACCAGAGGAGACTTCATCACAGTGCTCCTCCAAGCATCTTGATTCATTTAACCCCAGGAAGACTTCAAGGCAGGGAGAAGAACATTTCAAATAAGATTCTTGTTAATATTTGAATTGCAGTTGAGCTACTATTATCCATTAATAAATTCATCAATACAAACATAATTCAAAGATTTTTTTTAGCTTTTTAAGACTTACTAAACTGGAAAGATTTCATATTTGTGTCATTGTTTGTTTTATTTATGCTTCAGAGCTAAAAACATTTTGATAGGATTTTAAACTCAGGCAAAGCTACAATGCTGAGAGCAGTCCCCCAACTGGTGACTGAAAGCGCCTTTTGCACTAGCTGTCTTAGTTTTGAAAGGAAGCAGCATCATTGTTTTAGTTCTATTTCTGTTACGTTTTTCCCTCAAGTATTTTTCTTCCTAGTAAAAAACCTTCCCAAAAGTGGCTTCCTAGAAAACTCAATAGGATCTGTTATCTACATGCAAAGACTAGGTAATAAAACCTTCAAAGGTTGTCAAGCAGTATTCATTTGTCCTGTCATATGTTTCTGTGTAGTTCTGAGACATTGCAAGTAGTTACTTTTCAACATGTAAAAAGTGTTAACATTATCATGACCATTTCCATAGATCCCACTGGACGTTGCTCTCATCTGAGTTGTTAGTCTTTAATCTTCAGAGTCATTGGCTCCCTTTTCACCTTTGATGTCAGTTCTAATTATTTGGCATCAAATGCCTTCATGGTAGATAGAGTTTTAAGTAAAAGTGGACCTGAGGCCATTTTCTCTCCTTAACATTTCCCTAAATAAGTAAATTAAGGAGGATACTCTGCTTCTATGTCCTCAGGTTAATTTGTGTATGATCTTATGATGATGCCCTGCCTTTGACTAGCAGATTTTGAAATACAAAATGTGAAGAGAATATTTACTCCTATACTCCCTTGGTTATTAGAACTCATCTGTAGTCCTCTATCACTCATACTAAATTCTCATTCCACTTCCACTTCCCTTAAATAAGTCAGAGCACCCCATTTCTATATTTTCTGTACTGTTGAGCTATGGAAGAACTAGTTCTCTCTTATAGATATAAAACAAAGTGTATGGGATATTCAGAGAACCCACCCCAATGTTATATTGTCTTTTAATGGAAGGCTGGGGTCATATGTATTTGTATGTTCTGTAAAGGATTTGGCTTGCTGGTTCTCAATAAAATTTTATTAAGACTGTATATTGTCATGTGCTTTTTGTTTGCTTAAGTTTAAACTTGAGAAATACTTTCCTTCAATTGCAAATGATGACTTTTTCTCTATATACTAATTCCCTAGGGTTTGTTCCTTTTTCTTCATTGTGGAGTCAAACAAGATTTGTACTACTGGCTGAAAATAGAGATTTATAAGATGAAAATATTTTTAAATCTGATTGTTACAGAAATAGGAGGAATCTACTAGGCTTCAAGCAGAGCAGTGTATTAACCATCTCATACATAGGAGCATCTACCCTGTGGTTAATAACTAAAGGCCTAATTCTAGGAATTGATTTCCCCAATGACCAGTTCTAAAAGGAACTTTGAATAGAGGGGATTAAATGAGGCATAATTATAAAACATACATTAAGAGGTCAGGGAGGAGTTCTGCTGAATCACTTGGGATGACTTTGTACCACTACTTTTCACGACACAGCTAGTTAGTGTCACTTAGCACAACGGAGATTGGCCAAATTATAAAATATTTGTTTTCATCTCTACATTTTGTCCTCTGGTACATATGATTAAAATGCCCTTCATACATCCAGTCTATTGATTGAATGTCTCATAATACTGAGGATAAATGCAGAGTTATTTTTACTTCTCTCATTTGAGTAAGTAAAGGTATGTATGGTGATATCAAGTCTTTAGATGCAGGCAGTGAGGCATGGAGGGGACAGTGCCTTGCAGAGGTCACAGAGACTCCAAAATGATTCTTGGCGAGGTCTGACTAACTCTCCACAAGATTAATTTCAATCGGTAAGGCCAAATAACGCTGTTCTCTAGTTTACCACTCCCTGGCTCATCTACCTACCAGAAGGAAAATAATGACAAACACATTAAATTGCACCACAGTTGTAATCTCATGAACAAAGAAAACAAAGAAGTAATTTGTCTCTTACGACTTAGCCGTGGCAGTTTGATTTATTTTTTCCTAACTGCATTAGAAAAGACCTCAGCCTCACTCCTTCTCATACTCTTTGAATAGAAGAGAATAATAATTTTTATGTCAGTTCTTTTGCCCCAAAGAGTTCCCACTGTGGATTCAATGTCATTAAAAATCTCAACGTATTCTCTATTACTACCAGCATCACTTAAACTGAGAACAAACTACAAGTCAGTCCCCTGAAAATTTGCTTTCTCATTCTGTTTCCCATCCCAACTGTCCCCTTCCTTCTAAGGCTATGGGTCAACTAACAAAGCAAGAGAACACTGGCTTTTTTTTTTTTTACAATGGCAAACATGTTGGCATCGTTGGTCCCATTATGTAAACTGTCCAAACACTATTTTCCAGAAGCCCTGTGCTAGTGGATCCTCAGGGACTTATTTGACAATTTCATGAGTAATAAGAGAAAGCAGCAAACACAATAAGCCAGGAGATGAAATAATGAGGATCAAGAAATGGATCTTAGCAGGTCAGCTGCTCATTGTCAACCACTTCAATTTCACATTTCTACATTATGTTAACTTTTCATCCACATGCAAATTACCACCATGGTGACATTAAACATGCAATTAATGTTCTACTACTCCACAAATATATGTTAGAGAAAGCATTTGTGAGGCACTTAGTCATTATGTAGGGAAAGGCAAGTCTCTTGATAAATTGGTTTGTAAAGCAGTGTCACAATTGCCTAATTTCTCTTCTCTGATGGAGCTGGGATATTAAGAAAGGCATTTGTAACTCGAAAAATACTGATGTGGCTCAGTGTGAAAGTTGATGGTTAATATTGATTATTTTCTCAGGATTCAGCATTCGGAAATGAACATGCACCCTCTTGCTGATACAATCTGAACTGCTGGCCCTGTCAGCTTATGTGCTGCAGACATGGCATTTTATTAATAATGCCATGATCGATGCTTTAAAACCATTTATGCCCCAAACATGTTCTGTTTGTGTGCAAGGTACCTGGCTAGGCGTTCAGTGTGTATAAGATAGACATCCTTGCTCTGACAACTCAGAGTCTGATGAAGAAGACGGGTGACTAGACAATCAATCACAAGGAAATGTATTCTAATATTCCTATTACCCCTCCAACTACTCTTTCCCTTGTTCTATAAATTTAATATATGTTGGGTCTCTCATGTGGCCTGTAGTTTGTGCCTATTTTTGGAGATAAACTGCAGTTTAGTATTCTTGTAGGGAGAAGACAATTTAAAAGCCACTAAGGCAGCCCAGAGCACTCAAAGTTCTTTCATTTGGACCACCTTTGTGATGGGCAAGGAGGTCCAAATGGATGGGAGGGAAATTTGAAGAGAAAAAATCACTTGCCCCCAAAATTACTTCCACTCAGTTGGCCAACTTCTCAAAAACTCCCAGCATTACCATTATTAATAATTTAGGTTAAATTCATTTCCTTTAGGAATCCTCTGCTAAGATGCAAATATTTTAGAAGAAATACTTCATAGATCCTACTATGTCATTAGCATCTTAATAATTGGTTCATGACCTATATGTAGCAATTAACTCGAAGAACTTCAAACAATATTAATTGTGCTGCTACAATATGCTAGTTATGGCACCTTGCTAGGATTAGAAACATAAGATGATATCTGCTCACAAAACACTGTTTAGATGTGAGGATAAATATAAACAAGTAATTTCAATGTGATACAGAACCACAGCAGGTCTGGCTTTTGATAGGTAATGGAAGGGGAAAAATAGAAGTGTATGAGAGTCAAGGAAACTCGTTAAAGAAACCTTGGAAGTCAGGGCTTCTCAATCACCTGGGTATCTTGTTAAAGTGAATCTAAAATGCAGGTTGGGTGGGTCTTGAGATTCTTTCTATTCTTTTTTTCTTTCTCTCTCTCCCTTTCTTTCTTCTTTCCTCTTTTCTTTCTTTTCTTTCTTTTCTTTCTTTTCTTTCTTTCTTTCTTTCTTTCTTTCTTTCTTTCTTTCTTTCTTTCTTTCTTTCTTTCTTTCTTTCCTTCCTTCTCTTCTTCTTCCTTCTTCCTTCTTCCTTCCTTCTCCTTCCTTCTCTTTCTCCTCTTCTCTTTCCTTCCTTCCTTCCTTCTTTCTTTCTTCTTTCTTTCTTTCTTTTTTTTTTTTTTTTTTTTTTTAGGAAACAAGGTCTTGCTATATCACCCAGACTGGTCATGAACTCCTGAGCTCAAGCAATCCTCCCACCTCAGCCTCCAGAGTACCTTGGATTGCAGGCATGAGCAACCACACCTGGCTCAAAGTCTGCATTTCTAACAAGTTACCAGATAATGCCCATGCTGGCCATACTTTGAGTATCATGGGATTAGATTGCCCATTAGGAATCCCAAATAGGCAGAGAAAAAGAAAATAAGATCAGCAGTTGGCTAATGAGTTGGAAGAATTGATTGATGTATGTGAAATCAAAGAGCATATGCAATAGTAGTAAGAGCGTGAAAGAACTGCAACGACTGGGGTCTGATTTGTGATGTGACACAATTCCATATAATGTCAAGGCAAAGGGTACAGTCTGGAGGTGACCAATTTTCTGTGCAAGTGATTTCAATAGATGAAAGAAAAGGACTTGGAATAGATATGTGTTTATAATTTGAATGGGAAAATTACCAATAATTTGGAATTTTTTTTCAATCCAGAGTCATAAGCTTCTGGTAATATTAGAATCATAGAGAAGATGTCTATACTAAAGAATTAATTTGAGTCATCTAGCTAGAATCATCAAGGCTCAAATGGGAAAAATTAAATCCCTCTGCCCCTTATTTATAATTTATAAGGAGCCAAGATTAGCCAAGTAGCTCTTTAAAGATATTAACACAAAAGCAGATGAATCACATTCCGTCTTTCACAAATTTTCCTCAGCACGTTATAAGTAAGAAATGTATCCTAGATGTCATCTGCCTTTATTTATCATCATCTGCCATTTGCAATGATTTCTATTTAAGAATTTCATAAAGCAACATGGGTCTGTTGTGCCTCAAAGGTCATTTATCCAGGGACACTTCAGTGCTTAAGAACAACGCTGACCGAGAAAGTTTGGAAACTTCATTAGAAATAAGAAAAACCCATTATCTCTTCAACTCCTACATTGAAAGCCTGATGCAGATGAGTATAATCATTAGCATCCCTATAGTCCTGTTCACATAAGCATATTTCCTGGGTGCTTTGTATTAAGAATTGATCCAAGTTTAAATGACTCACACAATCAATGCATTTTCTACCACTTACAATAGCGAATGCCCAGCATGTTTTGTTTTGTTTTCTTTTCTTTTAGCCACCCTCAGCTTCAGTGGGCAAGCATGTTTTGTTTTATCTCTTACAAGTTTTCACCTGCCCAGCTAAAAATTGAGCTGCTGAGGAGTGACATTAGCAAGATGGCAGAATAGGAAGTTCCAGGCCTCATTGTCCCACAGAAACACTGATTTAACAATGTATCAGCCAAAACACCTTTATGAGAATTTCAGAATCCATTTAGGAAGTTGAAGTACCCTAGGCAAGCACAAAGCCAAGGACATCCTCATTGAGAGAGGTAAGAGCAATTTCATCTGACCAGCATCAGCACAGCGTAGCACAGGGAGAGAACACTGCAGCTCGTGACTCCCCCCAGGTGGAAAGAGAAGAGTGGTGTGTTAGTTCAGCATTCTGGCTTTTTGGAGGACTGCCTGAGGGACTGATTTCTGTCTTGCCGCGCTTAGAGCACCAATGTCACTGGCATAGTTTGGATGCCTGGGGGTCACCGAGTAAAGAGTAGAGAGAGGCTTGCTGCATCCAGCCAGACTCAGTGTGATTGGGAGAAGGCACACAAGTTGGGCCTTCTCCCTTAGGAGGGAGGGAAAATGGTGGTACATGCACCCAGCATTCTGGCTTTTTGGAGGACTGCCCCAAGGGAATGGTTTCTGCCTTTCCTCATTTGGCGTACTGACTGGACCAGCATAGTTTAGATACCTGGGGGCTTCTGAGAACAAAGAAGAGCCAGGGTTCAGCTTGCTGCAGCTGGCATGACTCGGTACAATCAGGAGAAGGTGCACAACTTGAGGCTTCTTTCTTAGGAAGGAAAGAGACCCCTGTGTGAAGTCCCAAGTGTATCCCTAAGTGGACTGTGTGTCTGGTATTCTAGCATTTTAGAGGACTGCCTGAGGGACTGGTATCTGTCTCTTCTGACACAGGTTGCTGACAGGGAACCAGCATACTTCATATGCCTGGTGGCCACTGAGACCAAGTGAGAGTGAGGCAGATGGCTATTGTAGAACCAGAGAACTTGCAGTCCTGCAGACACCAGAGGGAGCAAGAGATTACAAGTGCCCAAAGAAAGAAACCGGCAAGCCTCACTAATTGAGAAATTACATGCACAGGCCCAGAGAAGTTGCATACTCCCACAAAACGGTTTCAGAAGTTTCCAGAATATCTAGCTGTGCTGATTGGTGAGTCTTCCCCTGTAGGAAGCCAGTGTGTCAATATTGGGAAATGTGGCTGTTTTTTCAAGTGCATGGATTCTAACACAAAGTTATGAGTCTCACGAGGAAACAGGGAAATATCCCCCCCAACTAAGGAAGAAAATAAATCACCAGACCAATCCTAAAGAAATGCAGTGATATGAATTACCTGACAAATAATTCAAAACAATTGTCATTCAGATGCTATATGACCTCAAGAAAACAATGCATGAGAAAATGAGAATATCAGCAAAGAGATAGAAAATATATGAAAGAATGAAAAAAATTCTGGACCTAAAGAATACAACAACTGAACTGAAAAAAAAAATCACCAGAAAAGTTCAACAATAGACTTGATCAAGTAGAACAAAGAATCAGTGAACTCAAAAATGGGTCATTTGGAATTATCCAGTCAGAGGAACAAAAAAAAAAGAAAGAAAGAAAGAAAGAAAGAGTGAAGAAAGCCTGAGGGACTTATGGAACTCCATCAAGTGAATCAAATTATGCACTCTGGGAGTTTCAGAAGAAGAGAAGGAGAAAGGGGTAGAAAGCTTATTTAAAGAAATAATAATTGAAAATTTCCCACATCTGGGGAAGGAAATGGACAACCAGATTCAAGAAGCCCAACAGACTCCAACTAGGATTAACCCGAGGAAAGCTACACTGTGACACATTATATAGATGCTCCTCGACATACAATGGAGTTACGTTCTGATAAAACCATTGTAAGTTGAATATATCAAAAGTTGAAAATACACTTAATACACCTAACCTACCAAACATCATAGCTTAGCCTAGTCTACTTTAAACATGTTCAGAACACTTACATTAGCCTACAGTTGGGCAAAATCATCTAACACAAATCCTATTTTATAATAAAGTATCAAATATCTCATGTAATTTATTAAATACTGTATGTATTGAAAGAGAAAAATAGAATGATTGTATGGATACTTGAAATACAAGTTCTACTGAATGCGTATCCCTTTTGCACCACCATAAAGTCAAAAAATCATAAGTCAAACCATTGTAAGTCAGAGACCATCTGTAATCAAATTGTCAAAAAGTCAAAGACAGAGAGAGAATTTTGAAAGCAGCAGAGAATAGTGACTTATCATGTACAAAGGAGCCTGCATAAGATATCAGGAGATTTCTCAGCAGAAACCTTGGAGGCTGGAAAAGCATGTGATGATATAATCAAAGTGCTAAAAGAAAGAAAAAAACCTGCCAACTAAGAATATCATCTCCAGCAAAACTATCCTTCAAAAATTGAGAAATGAAGATTTTCCCAAACAAATAAAAGCTAAGGGAGTTCATCACCACTAGACCGGCCTTATAAGAAAGGCTAACAAAAGTCCTTTAAGTTGAAACAAAAGATGCTAAACAGCAATATGAAAGCAAATGAAAATATAAAACTTCCTGGTAAAGATAAATATATATACAAATACATAATACTGTAATACTGTAACAGTGATGCATAAATCACTTCTAATTCTAGTATAGAAGTGCTATTGTTTGAATCTTTGTCCCTTCAAAAACTAATGTTAAAATTTAATTGCCCTTATAACAATATTAAGAGGTGGAACCGTTAAGAAGTGATTAGGCCATGAGGGCTATACTGTCATGGGTGAAATTGGTGACATTATAAAATAGTAAGTTTGGCCCTCTTTTTCTCTTTCTCATGCTTCTGCCTTCTGCCATGGGATGATGCAGCAAGAAGGCTCTTGCCAGGTGCCATTCTCTCCACCTTAGACTTCCCAGTCTGTAGAACTGTGAGCCAAAAAATTTCTGAGCATTATAAATTACTCAGTTTCAGATATTCTGTTATAGCAGCAAAAACAAATTAAGGCAAGAAGTTAAAAGACAAAAGTATGCAAAATAACTATAAATATCAAAATATGTTAATTGACACATAATATAAAAATTGTAGTTTGTGACCAAAATAACATAAAGTGTGGAGGGGTAAAAAGCAAACTTTTTGAATGAAATTGAAATTAAGTTGTTATCAGCTTAAAATAGATTGTTGTAACCAGGAGATACTTTATACAGTCCACCTGATAACCACAAAAAAGTATTATATTAATACATATAAAAGATATACCAGAAAAAGAGAAAGGAATCAAAGCATGTTACTACAGAAAAAAATTATTAAATACAAAAAAGAAGGGACAAAAAATATACAAAACAGAAGACAATTAACTAAATGGCAATAGTAAGTCTTCCCTGTCAATAATTATTTTATATGTACATGAATTTAACTCTGCAATCAAAACACAGAGTGGCTGAATGGATTTTTAAAAAATCTAACTATATGCTGTCTACAAGAGATTCTAAGGACACACATATACTTAAATTGAAATGATGGCAAAAGATATTTTATGCAAATGGTAACCAAAAGAGAGCAGGTGTGGCCAAACTTATATCAGACAAAATAGGCTTTAAGACAAAAACTGTCAAAAGAGACAAAAAATACATTATATAATAGTAAAAGGATCAATTTACCAGGAAGATATAACAATTATATATGCACCCAACATCACAGCACTGAAATACATACACAAGCAAACATTGGAAAAATTAAAAGAAGAAATGGACAGCAACCCAATAATAGCAGGAGATTTTTAATACCCTACTTTCAATATGGGTAGAACATGCAGACAGAATAGCAATAAGAGACAGAAGACCTAAACAACACTATACACCAAATGGAATTAACAGACATATACATAACATTCTATCAAAAAAAGTAGCAGAATACACATTCTTCTCAAGTGTATATGGAACATTCTTCAGAATAGGCCACATGTAATGTAACAAAACAAGTCTTAAACAAATTTAAGAAGATTGCAATCATACCAAGTATACTTTTCACAATGGAATGAAACTAGAAATTAATGACAGAAGAAAACCTGAAAAATTCACAATACATGGAAATTAAACAATGCACTCTCTCTTTTTTTGTAGAGATGAGGTTTTGCCATGTTGCCAAGGCTAATCTCAAACTCCTGGCCTCAAGCAATCCTCCCACCTCAGCCTCCCAAAGTGCTGGGATTACAGGCATGAGCCACCATGTCCAGCCCACAACACACTCTTGAACAACCAATGAGTCAACGAAGAAATCAAAAGGGAAAGTAGAAAATATCTTGAGATAAATGAAAATGAAAACTCACATGACAAAACTTATGGGACAGTAAAAGCAGTACTAAGAGGAAAGTTTATAGTGATAACACCTACATTAAAAAAAAGAAAGATCTCAAATAAACAATCTAACTTTACAACTCAAGGATCTAGAAAACAAAGAATAAACTAACCCCAAAGTTGGTTGAAGGAAGGGGATAATTAAAATTAGAGCAGAAAAAAAAAATTAAAGTATAGCAAAAAATTAACAAAATTGAGTTGGTTTTTTAAAAGATAAAGAAAACTGACATATAGCTAGATTAGCTAAAAAAAGAAAGAGAAGGATTGATAAATAAAACCAGAACTAAAAAAGGAGACATTACAACTGATGTCATGGAAATGAAAAGGATAAGAGACTATCAACAATTATGTGCCAACAACTGGATAATGAGAAGAAGTGGATAAATTCCAATAAACATGTCTACCAAGACTGATAAGAAGATGGATGATTGATTCTGTAATCAAAAGCCTCCCAACAAATAAAATCCCAGGACCAGATGATTTCACTGGTGCATTCCACTGAACATTTAACAAAGAATTAATGCCAATCCTTCTCAATCTCTTCCAAAAATTGAAGAGGAGGGAATATATTTAAACTTATTTTGTGGGGACAGCATTACCCAGATACCAAAAGTACTACAAGAAAAGAAAACTACAGGCCAATATCCGTGATAAACGTGGTTGCAAATACTCTCAACAAAATACTAGCAACCTGAATTTAACAGCACATTAAAGGTATCATATACCATAAAAGTATCATACATATTAAAAAGATCAAGTGGGATCTATCTCTGGGATGCAAAAATCTTTCAACATATGAAAACCCATCAATGTGATACACAAAATTAACAAAAGGATAAAAATCACATGATCATCTCAATAGATAAAAGCTATGTATGACAACCCATAACCAACATTTTACTGAATGGGGAAAAGTTGAAAGCATTTCCCCTAAGAACTGAAATAAGACAAGATGCTCACTTTCACCAGTCCTATTCACCATAGTACTAGAAGTCCTAGCCAGAGTAATCAGGCAAAAGAAAGAAATAAAATGCATCCAAATTGGAAAAGAGGAAGTCAAATTATCTCTCTTTCCTGATGATACAATCTTATACCTAGAAAACCCTAAAGACTCTGCCAAAAGACTTCTAAATTTGATAAATGAATTCAGTAAAGTTTCAAGACACAAAATCAATGTACAAAAATCAGTAGGATTTCTATACACCCATAATGATCAAGTTGAGAACCAAACCAAGAAGTCCATCCCACTTACAATAGCTAAAATAAATAAATAAATAAAATACCTAGGAATACATTTAACCAAGGATGTGAAAGGTCTCTACAAGGAAAACTACAAAACTCTGATAAAAGAAATGACACAAACAAATGGAAAAACATCCCATGTTCATGCATAGGAAGATTCAATACCATTAAAATGACTGTACTCCCCAAAGCAATCTACAAGTTCAATGCAATTCCTATAAAAATATCAATGTCATTTTTCAGAGAATTTTTAAAAATTCTTAAAATTTGCATAAAACCAAGAAAGAGCCCACATAGCCAAAGCAATCCTAAGCAAAAAGAACAAAACTGGAGGGATCACATTACCTGACTTCAAACTACATTTCAAGGCTCTAGTAACCAAAACAGCATGGTACTGGTATAAAAATAGACACACAGATCAATGGAACAGAATAGAGAACACAGAAATAAAGCCACATACCTACAGCCAACTGTTCTTCAACACAGTTGACAAAAATATATACTGAGGAAAGGACAATGTATTCAGTAAATAGTGCTGGGAAAATTAGATAGCCATATGCAGAAGAATGAAACTGGACACCTATCTCTCACCATATACAAAAATTAACTCAAGATGGATTAGAAACTAAATATAAGACCTAAATCTATAAAAATTCTAGAAGAAAATCTAGGAAAAACTTTTCTGTACATTGGCCTAGCCAAAGAATTCATGACTAAGACTTTAAAAGCAAATGCAACTAATACAAAAATAGACAAATATCTATTTAGATTTATTTAAATTGAAAAGCTTCTTCACAGCAAAATAAATAATCAACACATTGAACAGACAACCTACAGAATAGGAGAAAACATTTGCAAACTATGCATCTGACAAAGGACTAATATCCAGAATCTATAATGACCTCAAACAAGTCAACAAAAACAACAACAAAAACCCCATTAAAAAGTGCACAAAGGATATGAACAGATATGTTTCAAAAGAAGACATACAAATAGCCAAAAACCATGTGAAGAAATGTTCAACATCATTAACCATCAGAGAAGTGCAAATTAAAACCACAATGAGATACCATCTTATACCAATCAGAATGGCTATTATTAAAAAGTCAAAAGATAAGCAGTATTGGAAGGGATGTGGAGAAAAAGGAACTCTTATACACTGTTGGTGGGAATGTAAATTAATACAACCTCTATGGAAAACAGTATGGCAATTTCTCAAATAACTAAAAATAGAACTACCACTTGATCCAGCAATCCCACTACTGGGTATCTACTCAAATGAAAAGAAATAATTATATCAAAAAAATACCGTTGTCATATGTTTATCAGAGCACTATTCACAGTAGCAAAGATATGGAATCAACCTAAGTGTCCATCAATGGATGACTGGATAAATAAAATATGATATGTATATATATACACACCATGAAGTATTTCTCAGCCATAAAAAAGAATAAAATCATGTCTTTTGCAGAAACATGGATGGAATTGGAGGCCATTTTCTTAAGTGAAATAACTCAGAAACAGAAAGTCAAATACTGCATGTTCTCATTTATAAGTGGGAGTTAAATAATGTGTATACATGGAAATAGAGAATGGAATAATAGACTTTGGAGACTCAGAAGTGTGGGGGGATTAAGGAATTATTTATTGGGTATAATGTACACTATTTGGGTGATGGGTACACTAAAAATACAGATGTCATCTCTATGCAATATATCCATGTAACTAAACTGCACTTGTAACCCCTAAATCTATAAAAATAAAATTAAATTAAATTAAAAAGTTGAAAAGCTTCAAATAAACAGCCTAATGATGCATCTCAAAGAATTAGGGTAAAAAAAGAGTAAACCAAACCCAAAATTAGTAGAAGAAAAATAATAATAAAGGTCAGAGCAGGAATAAATGAAATTGAAACAAAAAAAATACTAAAGATCAATAAAATGAAAATTGGTTTTTGAAAAGATAAACAAAACTGACAGACTTTTAGCCAGACTAAGAAAAAAAGAAAGATGACCCAAACAAATAAAATCAGAAATGAAAAGGGATACAATACAATCAATACTGCAGAAATCCAAAGGATCATTAGAGACTACTATGAGCAAGTATATCCCAATAAATTGGAAAATCTAGAAGAAATGGATAAATTCCTAGACACATACAACCTACCAAGATTGAACCAGAAAGAAATTCAAAATCTGAATAAACCAATAATAACTAATGAGATAGAGGCAGTAATAAAAAGTCTCCCATCAAAGAAAAGCCTAGGACCCAATGGCTTCACTGCTGAATTCTACTAAGCATTCAGAGAACTAATACCAATTCTGCTTAAACTATTCCAAAACATTGAGGAGGCAATAACACTCCCAAAATCATTCTACGAGGCCTGTATCACCCTGATACCAAAAGCAGACAAAGACACAGCAAAGAAAGAAAACTATAGGCCAATATCTCTGATGAACATAGATGCAAAAATCCTCAACCAAATACTAGCAAAACGAATTCAACAACACATTAATAAGATTATTCATCATGATCAAGTGGGATTCAACCCAGGTATGCAAGGATGATCCAACATACACAAATCAATGTAATATATTATATCAACAGAACAAAAACCATATGATCATTTCAATTGATCATGAAAAAACATTTGATAAAATTCCATATCCCTTCAAAAAACTGGGTATAGAAGGAATTTACCTCAGCACAATAAAAGCCATATATAAGAGACCCACAGCTAGTACCATGCTGAATGGGGAAAAACTAAAAGCCTTTCCTCTAAGATCTGGAACAAAACAAGGAAGCCCACTTTCACCACTGTTATTCAACACAGCACTGGAAGTTCTAGCTAGAGCAATCAGGTAAGAAAAAGAAATAAAGGGCATCCAAGTTGGAAAGGAAGAAGTCAAATTATCCTTGTTTGCAAGTGGTATGTAAAGAATCCACACACAAAAAAAGCTATTAGAACTGATAAACAAATTCAGTAAAGTTCAAGTATACAAATCAACATACAAAAATCAGTAGCGTTTCTATATGCCAACAATAAACAATCTGAAAAATAAATCAAGAAAGCAATCCCATTTACAATAGCTACAAATAAACTAAAATACCTAGGAATAAACTTAACCAAAGAAGTGAAAGATCTCTAAAATGAAAACTATAAAACCTTGATGAAAGAAATTGAAGAGGGTACCAAAAAAAAAAAAAAAAGGAAAGATATTCCACGCTCATGAATCGGAATTATTAGTATATTTTAAATGTCCATACTACCCAAATTAATCTACAGATTCAATGCAATCCCCATCAAAATGCTGATGACATTCTTCACAGAAATATAAAAAAGAATCCTAAAATTTATATGGAACCATAAAAGACCCAAAATAGCCAAAGCCATCTTGAGCAAAAAGAAAAAAATCAGAAGAATTACATTATTTAACTGCAAATTATACTACAGAGCTGTAATAAATAAAACAGCATGGTACCACCATAAAAACAGACACATAGACCAATGGAACAGAATAGAGAACCCAGAAATAAATCCACACATCTATAGTGAACTTATCTTTGACAAAGGTGCTAGGAACATACATTTAAGAAAGGATAGTCTCTTCAATAAATAATCCTGAGAAAACTGGATAATCATATACCGAAGAATGAAACTAGACCCCTCCCTATTTCTTAACATGTACAAAAATCAAATCAAAATGTATTAAAGATTTATATCTAAGACCTGAAACTATGACACTACTAAAAGAAAACATTGGGGAAACGCTCCAGGACATTGGTCTGGGCAAGGACTTGTTGAGTAATACCCCCAAAGTACAGGCAATCAAAGCAAAATTGGACAAATGGGATCACATTGAGCTAAAAAGCTTCTGCGTAGCAAAGGAAATAATCAAAAAAGTGAAGAGACAACCCACAGAATGGGAGAAACTTTTTGCAAACTACCCACTTGACAAGGGATTAATAACTAGATTATATAAGGAGCTCCAACAAAGGAGCTCCAACAACGCAATAGGAAAAAATCAAATAATCCAATTAAAAAATGAGCAAAAAATCTGAATAGACATTTCTCAAAAGAAGACATACAAACGGCCAACAGGTATATGAAGAAATGCTCAACATCATTAGTCATCAGAGAAATGCAAATCAAAACTACAATGAGATATCATTTCACCCCAGTTAAAATGGCTTTATCCAAAAGACAGGTAATAATAAATGCTGAAAAGGATGTGGAGAATGAGCAACACTCATACACTATTGGGGAGAATGTAAATTAGTGCAACCCCTATGGCGAACAGTATGGAGATTCCTCAAAAAGCTAAAAATAGAACTACCATACGACCCAGCAATCCCACTGCTAGGTGTATGTCCAAAAGAAAGGAAATCTGTATATCAAAAAGATGTTGGCATTCTCATGTTTATTGCAGCACTATCCATAATAGCCAAGATTTGAAATTAACCTAAGTGTCCGTCAATGGATGAATGAATAAAGAAATTGTGGTACATACACACAATGGAATATTATATAGTCACAAAAAAGAATGAAATCCTGTCATTTGCAACAACATGGATGGAACTGGAGAACATTATGTTAAGTGAAATAAGCCAGTCATAGAAGGGCAAATTCTTCATGATTCCATTTATATGAAGTATCTAAGTAGTAAAATGCATAGAAGTAGAGAGTAGAATGATGGTTTCTAGGGGCTGGAAGGAGGGGAAAATGGGTAGTTCAATGGATACAGAGTTTCAGTCATGCAAGAGAAAAAAGTTCTAGAGATCTGCTGTACAATGTGTGCTTACAGTTAACAATACTGTACTGTACACTTAAAAATCACTTCATCCTTTGAAAATCACACTACTTGCTATACATTGAGAAGTTTGTGCTGGATTGGTCATTTTCAAGCTCAAATTTGAAGAGGCCATGAAAATATTGTATTGAATTTCATTACTAAAAGTGGATATTAAGCTATTTATAAACCAGGGGAAAATACACACTCATGTATCAAATATTAGCACATTAGGTACTTTCAATGATTTAACTTGTTGGTTTTAAAATAAGAAAATGTTATAACTTTGAAAAAATTGAAGTTGAGTTGTTTTCATATTTTATTGAAATATATTATCAATAAAAGACCTTCTGTAGGTTTGGCTTTAGTGGATTTTCTTCTGTTTCCTTAAAAAAGTCAAATTTATCATCTTTTCTATCTCCCACTCCTCTAAGTCATCCCTTCATCTGAATTTCCTAATTCAGTTAATAGTGTTACGAACTACCTGGGTGTTTAAGCCAAAAAAGTTGTGTTATTTCAGACCATTGGTTTTCAAAGTGCAGTGTTGACCAGCAACATAAATTTGCACTACCTGGAACTTGTCAGAAATGTAAATTCTAAGGTCCGACTGACACCTGTTAAATCAGAAGCTCTGGGGGCAGGGAGCACCAATATGCTTTTATAAGCCCCCCAGGGGATTCTGTTCAGAGTCAAGTTTGAGCACCACTGTTTCAGACTCAATCATCTTTTTGCCCCAATCCTGTCAACAGTTATACTTTTGCTCACACTTCCTCCCGCCCCACAGCCTCGAGAACACCTTTCCTTTGAGCGCATGCGCACCCCGACCCCTTTTCTTGGCGTCTTTTCAGTCTTAGCTCAATTATAACATGATTAAAAGACCATCTTAAGCTCTCTCCACATCATCTCAAATACATTCAAGTGCATGCACATTTCACTTTATTTTTTTCTATAAAATATTCATAAATTTAAAAAAGATATTTATAATTTTTCTTTTGACAATATTTGGCTATAAATCATTGTTTAACGCATTTAATAATTGGCTGTGATTTTTTTCGGAGCTCATCGCACATAACCTGGAGTCCCTGAAAAGGATGGGTATCTAACCTAAAATTCATAAATACTAAATTTAAAAAATAGTGAGGTTAACATTATATGTTCTATAGACATTTAATTTAAAGTTTAATGCTTTGTTTTCTATTTTCTTGTTGTATTTTAGAATACACACAAATATTTATAGGCCCACAAAAAACTCCTATGCCCAAGGCACTATGTCTATATTGCCTAATGCAATGATCCCTAACCTTTTTGGCACCAGGGACTCTTTTCATGGAAGACAATTTTTCCACAGACCGGGGAAGGGGACATGGTTTCAGGATGATTCAAGCGCATTACATTTATTGTGCACTTTATTTCTATTATTATTACATTGTAATATATAATGAAATAATTATACAACTCATCATAGGTTGGGGACCCCTGGCTAACAGACAAAATGATTCTGCTGTAGTTCATTCCCTTCACAAAGATGTTCTTGGAACAATGGGGACAGCATAATCCTTCATGCTGCTAAAAGGAAGCAGCCTGGATAGAACACTTCTGAAATAATCTGTTTAGATATACAGTATATCTTCTCCACCAGACCCTCCACTCCTTGCAAGAGAGGATCCTGTTGTCTGCACTGGACCCACCATTACAGTGTCTAACTCATAGGGTGTACGCAGAAAAATATGTGTTAAACCACCAAACTGAAATACGATTTCACCAGCCTGAGAAATGGACTTGGATGTATTACACACTAATTAATAGTTTTATGTTTAACTTAGTTTTATTTTCTATTTCATTTGATATAGCTTTTCTTCCCAAACTAATCAATAGTAACCACCTAGTTATTGAAACCATCTAGTTATTAAGACAGATTTTGTCCAGCAGATGTCAGTAGAGCTCAGTTCAATAATTTTAATTGTTAATGAACTTGAAAAATTAATGAAGATGAGAGGAGGGAAAAATATTTGTGCCCAGAATGGCATTTCTTTGTTGACATTTGAGGAAATGGTGTTTACATCAAAAAATCCACATAACCACTCAGGCATATTGGAAATGCTGCGAGTATTTACTTCATAATGAACATGGCATTAATGCTAAATTTCTTCCACTTTAAAGTTCAAAGCAGTTTAAGCTGGATATCAGGTTATTGTTAGCTAAAGCCAAAATCATAAAAGATGAGGGAAGTAAAAGGCTGTATATATAAGAATATACAAATGTGTGTTATGGTGCCAGTTTGAGACTGTTTGTTTTCTAAAAACCACAACTTTATTTCATTTTGCAATTATTTAGATCTCTTTTCTTTCTCCAGAGTAGTATTAAACCATCCCTTTATACTTTCAGAAATACAAAGGCCTTTCCATGGCTTTAGATTTAAAAGGAGAAAAACAAAGTTAAAAAAGAAAAAGCCCAATTTTTTTAATTGAGGGAAAATTCACATAAAATTCACTGAACCCAAAGTGTTTTGAAAGAGACTTATGAAGCCATCACACTGGTACACTGTTGTAATTAACATTATTATTATTATTATTATTAGGCTTTTACTAGCTCTGAATATCTAATTTGCTTACACCTAAAAAAAATTAGATCTTTCTAGTAAGCCTTAAAAAGCATGTCTTTATCTAGAAAGTGTCCTGAAATCAGGCCTTGTATCTGTTGGCCTCTGAATCTCTCTCCAGGCTCCTATACCTGTCCAGCTGCCAGCATTCTCCTCTCTACTACCAAGCACACGTTCTTTTCAGTTCCTTCAGGACAGACACACGAACTCCCACCACAGGACTTTGGTAGCTGTTGCATGGCGGTCTCACGGGGCTGCTGCAGGGATAGCTAGGGCAGAGGTGTTCCTAGAGGGTGGATCAAGAGGGCTTCAGGCTTCCCACCACACTGTAACTAGAGCAGGTCCATTTTCACCACGTGGCTGTTATTATGATGGCTCTTCCCATTTTACTCTCATTCCCAAAAGTAAATGAAATGGCTCTTTTTGATGCTCAGTCCTCCCCAACACACACACACAACCTCAGACTTAGGGCTCTGTCAAATCATCATATCCTCCTTCCCTCTCTCCCACCCTAAGTCCTATCGAGCCTGAAATCGCCCTAAGAGTCCCTGATGCGCCATTCACGATGGACAGCTACTTTTATAAAAATCACCTTCTTCAGCAGCAGCCCATTTACTGTACTTTTAAATTACCATATCTTAATGGGGAGAAAGGAAGCCTATATTCTCAGCAATATTAGAGGGTAAAAAAAGACAAGAAGCAACTGACTTTTATTAATAACTTTCCTAGAAAGCAGCAAGGTAACATCCGGAATACTTATTACCCATTTGGCATGCTGTTCATCTCCATGGTTAAGATTCAACATGACAAGCTCTGTCAAAAGAAAATAAGCTCCATCCAGTTAAATTAGAATGATTAGGGTCATTTAGACAGAGGAAGTTTAATTTGTATGGATCTAGAAATTTTATACAAACTGGAATACCTAAGTATTTAATCTTCCCTGAAGCTCAATTTAAAATTGAAAGAGACTATTGCATGTATCTATAATGAGATGAGACATATTAGAAATTAATTTAACTATTACAGCACTGTGAGCATGTAGCCCAAAAAAATCAAAGAATGTTTCACTTGCAGTTTGTACACAATAATAGGAGAAAATGTCTGTTACTATTCATTAACCATTCTATTATTTTATGAACTCCTTAAATGGAAACTTGAGTATCCAGAGTGATTTTTTCCTACTGATTTTTAAAAATTCTCCTACCAAACTTATGCTACACAGTAAATGTCAACAGAATTCAATCCTAACCTTACCTTCTTACAGAGGGAGTTCTTAACATTTCTGGTGTCATGGACTCCTTAAAGAGCCCATTAAAAGCTATGGATCCCTTCTCAGAATAATGTTTTAAATATATAAAATAAAGTATATATGATTTTGTTTTAATATATAGGATTACAAAGGAAATAACTATATTGAAATAACAGATATCAAAATACTTTGTTTTGATTTTTTTCTTTTTGTAGAAATGGGGTCTCACTATGTTACCCAGGCTGGTCTTGAATTCCTGTTCTCAAGTGGTCCTCCCACCTTAGCCTCCCAAAGTGCTAGGATTACAGGCATGAGCCACTGTTCCGAGCCTTCAAAATATTTTAAAATGTGTGATATAGTAGCGTATGTGCTTTATTAGCACATCTAATAACAAAATCTAGTGGTATGTCTAATAAGTATTGTAATTTTGAAGTAATGATGAACAGAAATAACTTCTGCAGTGTGGTATAAAAATAAGGATGATTTCTATCAATGACAAAGTCTCAGGTACCCCAAATACAACTGTGTTTGTTGCTTATATCAATAATTGGAGGAAATGCTTAACTTCAGTTATAACTTAACAAAAATTAATATGTGATTGTTTTGCATCCATGTTCTTAGATCACCACATCTATTCAATGACCACTAAACCCTGTTTCTAGAGTTAAGTAGATGGGTATAATGTAGGTAAGAAGACTAAGGGTGGTCATTGTAGCACCTGACATCTGTTGACAGAAAAATATAGGATGCAAAGGGGGATTGGCAATTCTTCAGTAGGCCAATTAATACCCCACACAGATAAGAGGGCCGAATTACCAGTCTGGATCACAGCAGAACTGCCAAATCTTTGTTTCACTTCACGTGGTGTTGCCAGATCACATAGGCTCCTCCCAGGCTTGTGTGAGGACACTGATTCAAATTACCTTGTTTAAATAAGTGATCAGAATACCTAAAGTCATTCAGCTAATTCCATAACTTAGGCTACTCTCTTATTTAAAATATCCTTTCATCTGTAATATAATAGTAATAAATCTTGAAGTATTCTTAGAAACTCCTTATTACCTTCTTCAGTGTAGAGAGCATAATACCTTCCTTGAAAAGGTTGTGTTTCATCCAACATTTATTCAGTGCCTGTTCTGTGCTGGATGCCATTAGGGCTGGGTGCTGGGGAGCCAGGCTAAATAAGACCTTGGAACTGCCCTGTGTTTAGAGAACTCAAGAACTACTGTGAGAATCAAATGAGTAACTAAGTAAATCTAATACCACGTTGTATTGTTATAGTAAGTTATGTACCAAATACTACTGGACTTCAGAAGAGAGACACTCCTTCTAAGACTGGAGGAATAGGGAAGACTGCAGAGAGGGGAGCCAGGATAGCCATCTGCACAATGTAGAAGAAACGTAGGAAACAAGAAGAAACAGGCAGATCTGTTGGGAAATTAGTATATGCAGAGGTTATGCAAGACATGAAAAAGGACAGCATGTTTGAGAAAAGGGTGGAAAGAAGTGGTAGGTGCAGGGACTTAATTGTGAAAAGGTCATAGGTTTCTTGTTAAGAGGTTTGGATATTGTTGGCCAGTGGTTATCTGAACCAGCATCTCTGGCATCACCTGAAAACTTGTTGGACCTGCACATTCTCAGACCCATCCCAGACCTACTAGCTCTGAAATCTGGGGGTGGGACCTAGCAATCTGTGTTTTAACAAGCCCTCCAGGTGATTCTCCTACACAAAAAGTTTGAGAACCACTGCTGTTGATATAAGGGAGTCACATCACCATATCTGATAGGTTCAGAAAAACCATCAAAATGTGGGGAAACCATCTTCCTCTAGCTTCAGCAGAGTGAATAATAAGGTTGGATTTAGAGATGGAAAGATTCCTTACACATTCATGTGGAAGATCGGTTGGAGGAAGGAGAGACTGAAGACAGGAATACCATTAGGAGCTGTGCCATGTGCCAGGGAAGTCATGGGAAGTATCCAAACCAATATAGTGGCAGTGAAGATGAGCAGAGGGGACAGACTTGGGAGAAAGGATGGACAGATGTGGCCAGTTGGAACTTGGAGATGAGGGAAGGAAAATGCCAAGGATGGTCTATGTCTTCAGCAACGCCTTCAAAGGCTTGATTGGACATCCTTCTGGAGGATAGTACACCTGGCCTTTGATAATGTGGGCAGAACTCACATTCAATTGTAAAGGTTCCTTTACAATTGCAGTTTAGAAAAGGTATACATAGGTCTGCTCCTAGTGATTGATAATGCATATATTTGAGTTTTGTTCAGGAAATAACCCACTAAAGACCCAGGATTTTAGGAACAAAGAGAAGAAGAACACAGTAATCAGAAAAACCTGATATCGGGCTTCTTGGGGAAGTGATTGATTTCAGAACTGGGGAAGGGAAAATATAAGATAAGCATGGAACATTTTTTGGTACCACAAAGTAAAGAAATACTCAAACAAAGGATGAAAGCATATTGAAAAGACATGGGAGCCAACTTGAAGCAGCTTCTGAAGACCAGTGCTGAAACAATTTAGCAAAATTAGTAACAATAAATAACAATATTAGAGTATGACCCAGGAGCACAACATCACTTCTGTAAGTATTTGTGCCAAAAATGCACAAACTCTACCTATTCATGAGAAAACGTCAGGCAACAAAATTTGAGAGACATTCTATATTCTACAAAATACCTGGGCAGTTCTCTTCAAAAGTGTCAAGGTTATAAAAGTTGAAAAGAGATTGAGGGACTGTCACAGATAGGAAGAGAGTGGGGAGACATGACAACTAAATGCAATGTGGGATCCTGACTTGGATCCTGAAACAGAAAACATCCATAATGAAAATTTGGTAAAAATCTGGTAAAGTTTGTAATTTATCTAATAGTATTGTAAAAATGCTAATTTCCTGGTATCAACAATTGTGCATTGTAAGCTGTTAACATTAGGGGAAGGTGGGTAAAGTATGGGCACTCTACATAGTATTTTTGCAACTTTTCTGTAAATCTAAATTTACTTCAAAATAAAACTTCTAAATAAAAAATTTTCTTTATTTGAATCCTTCTGCTAGCCTGAGGAACTGTTCCAGGTGGATGAACACCAAGTAGCTCTTTTCTTGGGAGGTCCAATGGCTGTAATTCACAGTAATTTACTTGGGTCTGGGAACCCTGTCTCATATGTCTTGATTCCCTAAAGAATTTAGTCAGAGGCAGATTTACTTTGAAGCTTCACAAATCTTAAGCTTCAGGGCTGTTCACTTGCACAGGCCCCACTGAATGCTGGGAGTTGCTGGAAGCTATAGAGTGTTCTGTCTAGGTAAGGAAGAGGAGCCAGGTTTCAATCAAAAGCATTTCTACGTAAGCAATTCTGGTAAATTGCCCAAAGAGAGCTCAGAAGAAAGGATCTTAAATCTCTAAGTCTCCAGTAGCTTGTTATGATTTCTTTTCTCATTCTAGAAATATTCACTTTGCACCTAATTTTATATTTATAATTATCTTTTTTGTAAAGAGGCCCCCCCGAATTGAAAGATTCAACTCCAGCAAACCTGGCTAAGCATTTGTACCTAGCACAGTTGCTCAAAAAACATTTCAATTAAGTTATTAGAAAAACGATCCCTACTTCTATAAAATGGAGTTGATGATATTGATCAGTCACCAATCAGAAGAATTTGAAAGTGCTAACTTTTGGAGGATTTTTATGATAACAATTCTCTATACAGCATCTTTAATCTTTAAATCTACATTTACACTCATAGCATGTTAGAAATTGGAAGATCCTTAGAGACCTTCCAAACACTTCTTTTTTGCAAATGAGTGAATAGTCAGTTCCAAAGAGGTTGGGAAATTCAAGGACACACAGCTAGTGGCAGATTGATTGAGGACTGGAGAACAGGCACACTGATTTTGGAGAGGGTTGGGGGAGGGTTGCCAGGATTTCTATATGCTGCTCTAGAACAAAGTCTTCTAATTTTTTTCTCTTACTGGTAATTATTATTCCAGACCCAATAACAGCAAAAGATAGCTTTGTCCCTCTTTGACATTCTACAGTAACAGTACAATTTTAAGAGACAATGATTCCATATTAAGCTAACCTAGTATATATTAACCAATCTCTACTCAGAACTCTTAAGTCTACACAACCATGCTTCTGTATTAAAAGAATAAAGCATAGTAATATAGGGTAAGAGTTGGAGTTGGGCTGGGATTGAGGTTAGAGGAATGTTCCTTTGGGGCTGGGGAATCTCCTCCAGGCAGGTATGTGCTCAGAAGAACACTTGATGCCTAAAGACTTTTGCAGTGACTGCAGTCTGTCACCATTTCACAGTGACTCTAGACTGAAATAAAATCCACTGTTAGTTCAACCCCCATCAATCTGGAGCCAAGCCTGGAAATAGTTCCACTGCTGCCTTAATGGCATTTGGGACGGGAGCAAATGTTCTACATGGTGGCGCCTGTTGGCTCTAATCAGATAAATTAAGGAGTTGAGCATGTTTCCACCATTTGGTTTAGTTTTATTTTAGTCTCTAAGTCCCTTTGCTCCTTTTTAAGGCCTGCCAGTTTCTTACTGGCAAAGGCCACACTGCCTTATAACTGAAAGAAACTTCCTCAAGTAGAAGCACCACATGCCATATTTGTCCTAAGGGACACTCAGTGTCCAGCAAACCAGTTGTGCAGCTGTTCTGTAACGTCACAAAGGCCACCTCTTTGTCTCAACATGCTTAAAATCATCTCCCTTCAAAAATAAATTAATGAAGTCTGTCAGAGAGAGTACACTAGGTTTTTTTTCAGAGTGCAAAGGGTCTTTTTCAAGATCAGGATGTAAAGCTTGGATAAATAGACTCTGGCTTTGTTTATAGAAACAAAATAATGTTTAGAGTTATAGAATGACACCTAATTTTATCTTATAAGAGAGTGACTACTCAAATCACTATTTTTCTTCCATTGCAGTTCTCTTCAGTTAAATCACATTACCATTCTATTGTCTTTGACCTACAAAAACTGGAATTTTATATTATTCAAACAAATATTTATTTCTATCTCCAGATATTTGATTCACTTCTTTCTTTTTACTTCCCAGTGTATCTATCCCTTGGCATTCCCAATGGCGGGTGATATCCCATAACCATAACAACTGCAAATGCCATTGTCCTGGGGTTACTAGGAATCCTTTCGTATGGTGGTTCCAGTGTTGACATGAAACAGCTTTTCTTTGCAAGTTCGTATATTGCCCTAAAAAATACAAGAAAGAAAATGTAGGCACGTGAATAAGGAGAAAAAGAAAGAGGGCAGTCATGACTGCTTTAGCTTTGTCCTCCGCCTTTTCCTATCTGCTTAACCAGCCATAAACTGCAAACTAGAGCTATTGGGTGCAGAAAATTTATGCCAATCAAACTATTTTACCAATGATTTATCTGTTGAAAGCTCTTTAGATCATGAGGAATTTAAAATTATTTCCAGCTGGGAACAGGAATACACTGTAGTCAGAGGTGAAGTGCAATGCCTGATAACTAGCAACATAAAAAAGCTCAATATGACTATGGAGCCTTACAGGTTAGCACAGAATTAAGGAACACCAGTTTGCCCCTCCCAAATGAGCTCAGAGTCAGTAACTGTGGAAATATGTTCATATAATCTCTACTTTTAGCTGACTTAAATAGAATCATTTTTCCCCATCTAATTTGTAATTCCTCATGTGACTATAGCGCCTTAAACTGTGTTTCCACACAAATCTCCTGTACTAGTACAAGTTCTTACAGGGGGTGCTTACAGGGGGTGCTTGCAAGGGGTGCTGGCTTTGTCTTCTTAGGGTTGCATTCATGTGTCAGGCATTACACATAGCAGGCAGTCAGTAAATATTTATTGAATTAGCTAATGCTAAAAAGATAGCATTGTTTTTATGAAGTGCTTTTTAATAAGTTACCTAGTGACCTGTCTTTATTCGTCAACTCTGTACTCACTCATTAAAGTATGTTGCAGACATTTTTGTCACTTATAAGAATTTACAACTGAGAAAACTGTATTTGTGCAATTAAGCAGCTTATTTCAAGGTCACACAATATACCAAAATGTGGTCTGTTGTCTTTACTCCCATTCAGGACTCCGTCTACCTTCATTAAACACTAATACTTCTTGATAGAATGACCGAATAATGTATCTTCCAAACAGAGACACTTTTGATAGTGAAAAGAGCAAGATTAATTGTTAAGTGTGAACAAGAGGCCGGCATCAGGATATTCACAGGATATGTGGTTATCAGACTTCTTGACACACTACTATGTGCCTGCCACTGTGCTAAATCCTGAAGGGAAAAAGTGAATCTGTCTGCCTTTATAGCTGACAGAGAGTGGTGTCCTGGGTGAAATGGACCAGCATAATGTAATTCCTATTTTCACTTTGTTCACCTCCAAAATTCCTATTTCTGCTACCAGATGTTTTTACTCTAGATGGGAAGGCTGAGAAGCAGTATGTTTCTGGTCCTGCTCTATTCCTACTTCACGAAGTCTTTATTAATCTTTGAGATCTTTGCCCCAATCTATTTAACGATGTTAACTGTTAATAAATGGAAACAAGAATTAGAACTTGTTTCTAAAATGAATCCATTTCTTCAGTAATTTAGAAAGTAAAAATACAGGTTTCTAAGACAAAAACAAAGAAAGGAAGCCATTTTTCTAATTTACTTTTTTATTGAGGTGTAACTTATTGTGCACAGTGAATTTTTACTGCCTCCTAGATCAAGACATAGAACGTTTTCGACACCTCAGACGGCCTCCTTGGGAAGCCATTTTGAATAATTTTCAGGTAAAACGTACCTGACGTATAGTTATGTGTTATATTTGGGCTCAGGTCCTTTGACTCCAAAGGCGCAGGCAAATCCTACAGCAGCAGGGACTGGTAGTTTCTTGCCATGACTCCAAGGAAGGTGGGGAATAAACAGAATAGGAAAGGAGTGAGCTGGAAGAGTGGAGGACAAACATAGGAGAATAAGCACTGCCCAGCTCTTTTTCTCTTCACTACCCCCAGAAAAGACAAGCAGCTAGTTCTCTGCATATTTAATTTAACACCCAGTTCTCAAAAATATCAAATAAAAAGTCTAACTGATTGAGTACCCACTAGAGGCCAGGGAGGCAGGCCCTATACTGGAGACTTCATATACCTCATGGAATGCGCTCAACTGCCCTATGAAGTGGAGAGCAATATCATTGTCTGTTTTACACTTGAGGAATCTTGGGACCCAGAATGTCAAGCAAGTTGCCCAAAATCATGTAATTTATAACTATTGGAACCAAGATTCAAATCTTTTCTGTCATTATACCAGTCTCCTGCTAGAAATGTATATGCTGTTCCAACGTAGACTTTTCATCTAGAAAATAAGAGACAGACTTAGTTGTTTCTGAGGTCCTTTCTAGCTTCAAAATTATGATTCCATGAAAATAACTTTTAAGTCATGGGTTAATTATATGAAAAAATTTTTTAAATTACATTTCCCTTCACATGGGAAAAGAATATAATTCAGGAGACAAAAAATCCATGAATTTTTAAATACACAAAAAAATATATTATTTAAGCTTCTAAGTCATACTTGTTCTTTCCCTAGAACGTGAAGTCTCCTGAGTAATTGAAAACTGATATTTGGTCATTGATTTCCTGCCAATTGGTTCACATGGATTATGCTGATCCTTGTCAAAGATTACTTCTACATTTGCCCTTTTTCTAGTATTCAGGTTTGTCATTTCTTCTTCCTAAAGACAAAGGACAGTTCTCATAAGATTTCTGGAATTTACTCTGGAGAATTTCTCAACTTTACAAAGGAATCCAAGCAAATCTTCCACGGAGCACCTACCCAGGGAGCTCAGAGATCTCTCCAGGGATTCCTTTAGAAGATGGGCTTTCATACTTCTTGTATGCTAAGGCAGGATACAGAATGGAAAGAGCTGGAGAACGGGGTATAGATTCACTATACTTTGGGTCAAAGTCACTTTTAAAAGTAACAAGTTCATCTAAAGGCTTGCAGTAACTTTGCTGAAAACTCATGGCCTTCAGAAAGCCTTCCCTAAATTGTGCCTTGCTTTATCAATATGCTTCTTATTATTGCAAAGTGACCTAAACCAATTTGGGCTTCACAATCATCTGGTCCTTTTAGTAGACATCAGTGGCCTCTACCAATAAGAACGAGAGATAAGAGGCATATCTCCTTGTAACCTGGCTACCAGGTTGGCATATTATCTAAGAAAGCAAATCTCAGACTGGATTCTGTCAATCATACAAGTATCAACTGATCGGCAGTCACAAAACCAGCTATGCAGGCATACAGCCTGTTCTGGGAGTTTTGTGAAGTCCAGCACACTGTCATTTAGGCATTCAGACAAGCACCTTGCACAAAAAGGTGTCCCAAGGCAGATATAATGGTGCTCTAGCAGCAGAATCATCAACTTTCTGGTCAGGGCAGGCAATGGAATTTCCTGTTAAGTTATGGGGACCAGAACAAACGAGTCCTAGGAACAGAGCACCTTTCAAAGGGTGTTTGGTTATTAGTTTCTCTATATTCTAAAATTTCTTTCTAGAGGTACCTTTTCTATATTTCTAGCCAATCCACATGTCTTTAACATCACTCAATTCACCAGTGAAAAAGCATCTCTAATTTCCCTCATGCAGGCTAATGAATGCTGTAGTGTGGGTTCAGAGAGCAACATTTAAAGTACTTATTGCATCTGGAGTGTGGATTCCTGAATAGGGTTTTTCAAATGCTGAAGAACTACTGATGTAATGAGCATTTCTGCTCCTAGTGTATATATTAAAATAAACTATACACATATATGTCATATTCTCTATGTATTTAAAGAATGGGAGAATTTACAATTAAATTACAAGCAATGTAATGCTTGGTATATGTTCTGCATTACATGGCTTGGACTGTTGAGATAGCAGTATGAGTGACTCTCCAAACTCTCCACTGACTTCCACTCTCCCCTCCTCCACCTTCATCCTCAGGAGCAGAAGCTCAGATATAAGCCTTGGGAAAAATGGAGTCATCAGGGACATATATATGAACCACTGTACTAGGTCATAAGGATTGACTAGAAAGGCTCTAGGGCAAATATTTTCTTGTAGAACTCTATTCCTCTTAGAATTCGCCCTGACATAGTGTTTTTTCTATTGCTCTCCACTTTCTCTCTTGCAGCCAGCTGGCTTATATGATAACTGGGTCCTGGAGGTGTCTCTCATCTCCTTTTGGATGTCAGACAAGACCTGGATACAACCAGAAAAAGGGAAACTGAGGTTCAGGCCAGTTCTGTTTGGGGAATTAAGGATGTCTCTCCCATCTCTCTCTCTCTCTCCTCTCTCCCCCCGCCTTTTTCCCTCTCTCTCTGTTTTTCTGTATTTTTTTCTTACCTCCTTCTCTAGCAATTAAGGTAAGCTCCAAAGTCCCATAAAGACCTTTGCAAAAGGGAAACAGAAGCATGCCTTTTTCATCTGCATCAAATCTAGACATTAAGATGAAAGAGTAAAAAGAGTCATCAAGACTCACATTGATCTAACAAAATAAGGTAAGAGACCAAAAAGGATTTAGAATCAAATCTCTGGACAGTAATAAGGTGTGCAAATGCCTGGAGCATTCCTCAGGGTTCTAGCAAGGGCAACCATGCAGTGGTCATCAAGATTCCCTTGCAGTTATAGCCTACTATAGTGCCACATACACCTTAGGCATTCATCCCTGTCAATCATTAATAGTTCTTGCCATTTAAAATCTGAGCAAGATGGACCAGATGGATTCACACCTAAATTCTACCAAGCCTACAAAGAAGAACTGGTGCCTATACTGCAGAAATTATTTGAAAACATCCAGAAGGATGGAATCCTCCCAAATTCATTCTACGAAGCCAATATCACCTCGATACCAAAGCCAGGAAAGGACACAACAAGAAAAGAAAACTACAGACCAATATCCCTTATCAATATAGATGCAAAAATTCTCAATAAAATCCTTGCAAACCGAATTCAAATGTACATCAAAAAAATAATTCATCACAATCAGGTGGGCTTCATTCCCAAGATGCAGGGATGGTTCAACATACACAAATCTATAAATGTAATTCACCACATAAATAAAAGCAAGAACAAAGATTATATGATCCTTTCAATAGATGCAGAAAAGGCTTTTGACAAACTCCAGCATCCTTTTATGATAAGAACTCTTAACAATATAGGCATAGATGGCTCATACCTCGAAACTATTAAAGCCATACATGATAAACCCACAGCCAATATCATACTAAATGGGGAAAAATTGAAAGCATTCCCCCTTAAAACTGGAACCAGACAAGGTTGCCCACTATCTCCACTTCTATTCAACATAGGGCTGGAAGTCCTGGCCAGAGCAATCAGACAAGACAGAGGAATCAGGGGTGTCCAAATGGGGGCAGAAGATGTCAAACTTTCACTATTTGCAGATGATATGATATTATATATGGAAAACCCCAAAGATTCCACCAAGAAATTACTGGAATTGATAAATGAATTCAGCAAAGTCTCAGGATACAAAATTAATGCACACAAATCCATAGCCTTCATATAAGCTAATAACAATCAAGCCAAGAAACAAATTAAAGATGCAATACCTTTCACAATAGCACCAAAGAAAATTAAATATTTAGGAACATATCTAACTCAGGAGGTCAAAGACCTATATAGAAAGAATTATGAAACACTGAGAAAAGAAATTGCAGAGGATGTAAACAGATGGAAAACCCTACCTTGCTCTTGGATAGGCAGAATCAACATTGTAAAAATGGCTTTGCTACCTAAAGTGATTTACAGAATCAATGCAGTCCCTATCAAAATACCAACATCATTTTTTGCTGATCTAGAAAAAATAATTCTACACTTTGTGTGGAACCAGAGAAGACCCCGTCTAGCCAAAGCAATCTCAAGCAAAAGAACAAATTGGGAGGCATCTATCTACCAGACTTCAAACTATACTACAAGGCTATAGTAACCAAAACGGCATGGTACTGGCCCAAGAACAGAGACGTAGACCAATGGAACAGGACTGAGAACCCAAATATAAAACCAACCTCATATGATCACCTGATCTTTGACAAATTCCAGAAAAACGGACACTGGGGAAAAGATTCCCTATTCAACAAATGGTGCTGGGAAAACTGGATGGCCATACGTAGAAGACTGAAAGTAGACCCACATCTCTCGCCTCTCACAAAAATCAACTCACGATGGATGACAGATTTAAACCTAAAATGTGAAACCGTAAGAATTCTCGAAGAAAATGTTGGAAAAACTCTTACGGACATTGGCCTAGGCAAAGAATTTATGAAGAAGACCCTCAAAGCAATCACAGCAGCAACAAAAATAAATTAATGGGACCTAAACAAATTAAAAAGCTTCTGGAAACTTCAGAAGTTTCAGCCAAGGAAACTATCACCAGAGTGAACAGACAACCTACAGAATGGGAGAAAATATTTGCATGCTACACCTCTGATAAAGGGCTGATAACCAGAATCTATACAGAACTTAGGAAAATCAACAAGAAAAAGTCAAACAACCCTATTAAAAAGTGGGCAAAGGACATGAACAGAAACTTTTCCAAAGAAGACAGAATAATGGCCAGCAAACATATAAAAAAGTGCTCAACTTCTCTAATCATCAGGGAAATGCAAATCAAAACCACAGTGAGATATCACTTAACTCCAGTGAGATTGGCTCATATCAAAAAATCCCCAAACAACAAATCTTGGCGGGGATGTGGACAGATAGGAACACTCACACACTGCTGGTGGGACTGCAAATTAGTACAACCTCTATGGAAAGTAATATGGAGATACCTCAAAGTATTAAAAGTAGAATTACCATTTGACCCAGCAATCCCACTACTGGGTATTTACCGAAAGGAAAAAAAGACATTCTATAATAAAGACATCTGCATGTGAATGTTTATAGCAGCACAATTCACAATTGCAAAGATGTGGAAACAACCCAGGTGCCCATCAATACACGAGTGGATTAATAAAATGTGGTATATGTATACCATGGAGTATTACTCAGCAATAAAAAACAGTGGTGAATTAACACATCTGGTATTATCCTGGTTGGAGCTAGAGCCCATTCTTCAAAGCGAAATGTCATAAGAATGGAAAAACAAGCACCACTGGTCCTCACCATCAAATTGGTACTAACTGATCAACACCTACATCACACAGGGCAATAATATTCATCAGGGGGCAGACAGACTGGAGGGGGGTGGAGGGTATGGGAAAACTCTCACTGAATGGATGCGGGGAGCACAGTTTGGGGGATGTCCACAATTGTAGCTTTGACACGGGCAGTGCATGGGCAATATATATAGCCAAAGTGTTGTATCCCCATAATATTCTAAAATTAAAAAAAAAGAAAAAAAAGAAAATCTGAGCCAGAGTTGTGACAAAGAAGAGGGAAAAAGATGAACTAGTGGATATGCTGATAAAATTTAAACTTGCCATGATAAAGCACAAAATGTTATAAATTCTGCAATCATATCACCATTGCATTTGTTAAAATGATGATTAAATGGGTGGCATCAGCTTCCAGAATATATTTTGCTGAGAACAGGCAGCTAATAG
Source organism: Daubentonia madagascariensis (assembly GCA_023783475.1). Lineage (NCBI taxonomy): Eukaryota > Metazoa > Chordata > Mammalia > Primates > Daubentoniidae > Daubentonia > Daubentonia madagascariensis. Next base: position 2,058,697 of record JAKFHU010002088.1, read on the forward strand.
CCACCAAATTGAAGTGTATCTAAAAGATAAAACACAGTATTATTGAGCCATCTAGGTTTCTAGTAGGAAAGTCTTCTCAATTCCAGATGTTTTATTGCTATGAGCATTCCTCAACATTATTTTCTTGAACTATTCCCTTTATGCATTTCATTCTGAGCTGCTTAGCAGAAAAGAACACTGTTCATACAATCTCTGAGAACAGACTGAGGAAAGAGAGTTCAGAAATATTCAGCTGGCTATTATTTTAATACTATAGCTGAAGTTTGTCCCTTTTCCTTTTGAACATTTTCCACAAACACCACGATGTATTTTAGAACTAATTACAAAAATACCAGTTTAAACCTCATTGTATTCTACAATAGCCTTAAATCAGGTGCAATGGTACTGTATTTGGAAGAAAGCTTTGTACAAAAAGCTCCAATTGGAAAGAGAATGTGCATGTCCAGAGAGTTTCATGCTACATATTAAACATTAATGCATTCAAAAAGACCTTCGGAACTTTACAAGAATTTGTCATTAAAGGCAGTTATTAAAAGCTCTTTTTAGATGTTTTTAAAATATTTAAGTGATTAGGGGTGCATATTAGTTCTTATTACAAATTACCTATATTTAGCAATATTTTGCTGAATAAATATAAACTGCTGTCTATATTTCAATTAAAGAAAATGTGCTGCAACTGCTGGATATAGAATCATTATGAAATTAAGAAAACACTAAGAATTCTAATCAGAAAACTGTCAACAAGGGAAGTAACAAAGATGAATTGAAGCATTTTCGCTGAGCTGATGTTTTCTCAGTGTAGGATGGTTTAGCTCTCTGACCCTACTCCAATGGGAACTCATGCATTATTTATTCAACAAATATTTATTAAGCATTTCTGCCAGTCTATCCTAGTTCTGACACTCACAACCCAGTTTGATGACAGTTTTCCCATACACTGCAAGCTCCTGAAGGATTTCCAGAGTATAGGAATGACCCTTACTATTTGGACATCTGAAAAAGCAGGATTGTAGTCAACTATATATGAATTGAGGAATTTCAGAATGAATTTTTCATCCCAGGGCCACATTGTTAGCCTCTACTGCTCCCGATTTCCACTGAAATTATCTAACCAATGTAATGGGAAATTTCTGTATCTCTGAGGTAAATTAGAGTCCCACCAAAAATATGACATTTTGAGTAAATTCCCCAGGAAATACAAGGGAGGAAGCAAAAACCTGTTACCACTCATCATAGGCAGAGGGGAAGCCAACCAGACAAAAAATTGGATTCCCTCTTTTTCCTACCATTCCCACTAAAATCCCCTCAGTTGGAAGATAAGATGGAGATAGCAGGTGATGGAGCAGTAACTGTGGGAAGAACTCCAATCTTCCTGAGCCTCCAGATGGGTTCAAAGTCTGCATTGAATGGGGATGCATAAACTCCCTGCAAGCCACACACAAAGGCTCTATGGTTATATAGCATTGCCATAAATCTCGTTTTGAAATTTTCATTCAGGAACATGAGCCATCTAAATCAGAATAAAGAACTTAAGGAAAAGGAAGACATGAAATATAAAATAAATTTAGAGTTGTGCAAATGATTATTATTCGTGTTTAAAAATGATTTTTGCAGAAGAAACATAAAAAATAATAATCTTGATGCACAATTTCTGATTACATCAACGAATTGTGGGAAACAAGCAGAAGAAGGTAAATGTGTACTTATGTATTCTGTTTTCTCAGCGGGAAGCCAGTAGAAACTGCTTAATTGTTGAAGTTTATAGTAAAATATATTTGTAAGTATCTTTAATGTAAAGTTATCCAACAATGGGTGTAAAACATCTAAGTAACCAGGAAAAAGGGAAAAAACAAATGAAGAAAATATAAACAACTCTCAAAGACAGAAAGGTTTACGTACATTAGATTCATTCTTTCATAATATAATAGTGAGAAGAGATATACAAAGCTGTTACTAGTGACAGTAATCTCACTTCTTTAATGGGATTTTATTGGAAACACTTAACGCTCCCAGAAAACACTACAAGGTCAGCTTCTGGAATATTTTACAATCATGTCACTTAGCATAGACATGTTGTGTGAATATTAATATAGCCTGATTTTAGATTGCTCATCAGCAGTGACCTTCAAGCATGCTAAGTACTCTTTGCAAAGCTTAAATTTAGAGAGAGATCTAAGAGCCAAGAATCTAATTTCTTCTTTATGATATAAAAATGGGGGAAGTGGAGGGAATAAGGAGGTGCTTGATCTCTTCTATGGGCAATTCATTTAATACTAAATGTAATTTCATTTAACCGTAGGTGTCAGCACACTTGAATACGGTATTTCTCCAAAACTGAATCATTGGAAAAATCATTCTTCCATATAGTATGGTTATTATACAACTATAGTGATTATCCCTTGAGATATTACCACAGGAGTAGAAAATCAGATCAAAGGAGCACAGTAGAAATTCCAGCAACAGATTTCGAGATATACAGAAACTTTCATAGAAGTGTTGTTACAAATCAGTAAGAAAAAATGGACTATTCAATACCTAGGCTTGAGACATTTTATTATTCTTCTGGGAAAAATTATCCCTATTTTATATCATATTAAAAAATATAAATATAAAAGAAAATATATGAAAATATCTTAAAGACCTTGGTTTAGGAAAAGATTTCTTAAAAATTTAAAGATTTTGTAAACAAAAAGCACAAACTATAAAGAAAAAGATCAATAAATTTTACAAATTTGAAGTTAAAAACCTATATACAACACATGAATAAAAAAAGATGCAACACAGACTGGGAGAAGATATTTACAAACCATATGAAAATTATTTATATTCAGAATATATAAAAAAATCTACAAAGGAACAAGAAACAGACACAAAAACTAGTCATAAAATGCACAAAGGCTAAATATAGTCAATTTACAAATGGTAAATCTGAATGGCCAATAAGCATATTATTAGCAATACTCAACCTCACTACTGATTGAAGTGCAAATTGAAATGAGAGGATATTGATTTATACTTATCCAGATTGGGAAAAATTTTAAGGCTGGGTTTTTCAAGTTTTCGTGAGAACTCATAGCATCAGGAACTCTTATATACTGACAATAATGTAAATTGAGATATATCTTTGGAAATCAATTCAACAATATCTAGCAAAACTGAAGCTGTCCATATGATACACCATATGGAATAGGAAGTCCATTCTATATTTATTAAAGAAACTCTTTCAGGTATACATGCACATATATACAGGAATGCTCTTTCCAGCATCAAAATCAGACTGGATAAATAAATTACAATGTATTTATACAGTGAAATATTATACAGTCATGAAAAATGAATGAATTACAGCAACATGTATTAATGTGGATAAATCTCAAAAACAATTCTAAGTGTATAAAGATGCAGAAGTATGTGTCTAGTTTATTATGTGAGTCCCTTTTTTAAAAATACTATTTTTAGAGCAGTTTTAGCAACTTTCACAACAAAATTGAGAGGAAGATACAGAGATTTTCCATATTCCCCATCCCCCCAAACATGCCTAGCCTCCCACATTATCAACATCCCTCACCAGAATGGTACATTTCTTACAATTGGTGAGCCTACGCTGATACATCATTATTACTCAAAGTCCAAAGTTTACATTAGGGTTCACTCCTGGTGTGTATTCCTTGGGTTTGGACAAATGTATAATGACATGTAACCATCATTATAGTATCAATATTTTCACTGCCCTAAAAATCCTCTGTGTTCCACCTATTCATCCCTCCTCATCCCAATCCTTAGCAACCACTGAATTTTTTTTACTATCTCCAGTGTTGCATTTTATAGATTCTCATATAGTTGGAATCATACAGTATGTACTCTTTCAGATTGGTTTCTTTCACTTAGTAATATGCAGAAGGTGAATGTAATTCTTATCTTTCTTCCTCTATTGGTAAGGTATTTTATTTCCTCTGGCTTCTTTCATAATTTTTTCTTTTTCTTAGATGTTCTGTAGTTTGCAAATGATGTATCTAGGTATAGGGTTTTGGGCATTTAAACTGCTTGGTGTTCTCTGAGCTTCCTGGATCTATGGTTTGATGTCTGACATTAATTTAAGGAAATTCTCAGTCATTATTGCTTCAAATATTTCTTTTGTTCCTTTCTCTATTTCTTCTCTTTCTGTCATTTCATTACATGTGTGTTATACCTTTTATAGTTGTCTCACAGTCCTTGAATATTCTGTATTCTGGGTTTTTTTGTCTTTATTCCCTTTGCTTTTCACTTTTGGAGGTTCTTCCTATTGATATGTCCTCAAGTTCAGAGATTCTTTCCTTAGCCATGTCTAGTCTACTAATAAGCCCATCAAAGACATTCTTCATTTCTGTTACAGTGTTTTGATCTCTAGCATTTCATTTTGTTTTTTCCTTAGGATATCCATCTCTCTGCTTATGCAATCTATCTGTTTTTACATGTATCTGTTAGAGCCCTTAGCATATTAATCACGGTTGTTTTAAATTCCTGGTCTGATAATTCCAACATCCCTGCCATGTCTGGTTCTGATGCTTGCTCTGTCTCTTCAAGTTGTGTTTTTCTTGCCTTTTAGTGTGCCTTGTAATTTTTTCTTGATGATAGTCAAACATAATGTACTGGGTAAAGATAACTGCTGTAAATAGGCCTCTGGTAATATGGTGGTAATTTTTGTGGAGAGGGGAAGCATTCCATAGTTCTATGATTAGGTCTTAGTCTTTTAGTTAGCCTATGCCTCTGGACTGTGAATTTCACAAGTGTTTCCCAATTCCCACCCCCTTATGTGGGACCCCTTATGTGGGACCTGGGGAAGCCTGGAGTTGAGTATGTACCTACCCCTAGGTCAGCTTTGTTCTCTTAATATCACAGCAGGTTACGTCTGGTTAACTAGTTTCTCCTGAGGCGGGCCCTGTTAAAAAGAACGGAGTGTTCTAACACAGCAGGACCGGTTTCATGGAAGACAATTTTTCCACAGACCGGGGAAGGTGGGGGGAGGTGGAGCTCAGGCAATGATGCGAAAGATGGGGAGCAGCTATAAATACAGATGAAGATTTGCTCGCTCGCCTCCTGCTGTGAGGCCCAGTTCCTAACACGTCACAGACTGGTACCAGTCCGTGTCCTGGGGGTTGGGAAACGCAGTTCTAACATATTTCAAAATGATTCCTTTTTCCGCCCCTCTGCTGGAAGCATAAGGGGATTTTTCTCCAATATTTATGTGAGAACCTGGATGAGCTCCTGGAGGTAAAACTCACAAAAGTGTGCCCCCTGGCCATGATTAGGCCCCCTGGAGTTTTGAGCTCTAAGACTTGTCTGTACTGAGCTTCCAGCAATTTGTCAATTATAGTTCATGTTTCTCTACCTCAGTGCTGGCTCCTGCAGCAGTTTCTGCTCATTGGTCTCTGCTGTGGTAAGCCATGACTCCCTATTTCTGTCTGTCTGTCTCTCCAATCTTGGGGACAGAGGTTTGCCCCGTGTCCCAACCTCTTCTATGGATCCAGAAGAGTTGTTGATTTTTCAGTCTGTTCAGCTTTTTGCTTATTGTTAGGGCAAAGTGGTGACTTCCAAACTCCTTATATGCAGAACCAGAAATTGGAAGTCTCCTGAAGTGACTCTTTTCAACACCGTTCCTTGTATATTTGTATGCATAAAGTACTTTATAACTTTTATAGGTAAGAAAATAAGATAAAAACTTTCCTTATGAGTACCAGACAACTAGTATACCATTTCAGTGTGCCCCACAGCATCTATTTTAAGCACAGGGTTGCAACAAATTCCAGGATGAGTCTTCTGTTAACTAAAATTTCTGAGAAGGAATTTACATTACATGTAGTTGTCCATTTAAGAAAAAAACAGAATCACCATATCTTTTCCCAAAGATGTTGGGGTTTGATAGCATTACAAGCAAGCAAGTATTGAAGCGGCCCCCATCACATTCCTTTAAATCTGCAAAATAATCTTGCATAGAGAAACACAGCACTTCACTTCCTGGCACACCTAACCTGTAGAAGCTGCATCGTGAAGCATTAAGGAAAGAGTGAGACAAAAGAAAAGAAGGTGTCAGCTAAAGCGACTAGAGAAGCCTCACCGTGCATAAGTAGGATTACAAGATTTAGCAAATAAAAATACAGGACACGCAGTTAAGTTTGAATTTCAGATAAACAATAAATGCAATTGACCCCAAACAATACAGGGATTGGGGTGCCAACACCCCCCACAGTCAAAAATCCACGTGTAACCTTTGACTTCCCAAAATCTTAACTACTAATAGCCTACTGTTGACCAGAAACCTTACCAATAACACAGTTGATTAACCCATATTTTGTATGTCATATGTATTATATACTGTATTCTTACAATAAAGTAAGCAAGAGAAAATGAAATGCCACTAAAAAAAATAATATGGAAGAGAAAATATATTTACTATTCATTAAGTGGAAGTGAATCGTCATAAAGGTCTTCATCCTCATTGTCTTCACACTGAGTAGGCCGAGAAGGAGGAGCAAGAGGAGGGGTTGGTCTTACCATCTCAGGGTGGCAGAGGCAGAAGAAAATCCACCTGCAAGTTGACCCACAAAATTCAAACCCATGTTGTTCCAGAGTCAACTGTAATTTTATAGTATTATATGTTCTAACATAAAGATACTCTCATAACTCAGAATTTACTCTAAGTATGGGAAATTCTGTTAGGAAGTAATATGGAGTAGCTTAACAACAACAAAAGGAAAAAACAGAGCTTGGCTGTATGACAGACTGGAATTTGAACTGCTGCTCTTTTAGCTGTGTGACTCTAAGTCAAGTACTTAACATGTCTTAGCTCCATTTCCTCATTTCTTTAAGGAAGATAATAACACCTGTCTCACAAGAGTAACTGAAATGGCATATGTAAGAACCTGGCTCATAGTAGTTAATAAATAACTTTAAAAAATCAATTTAACAATTATTGAATGCTTACTATGACAATCTCTTTAGTAGGTATTGGGGCTATAAAGATGAATGAGAAATGGTTTCTTGTTCCCAAAGGTCTCAAATTTATTTTTTGTGTGTGTGGAAGATATTTACAAACCACATGACCAAACAATCACACAAAACATAGAATGTTCTATAATAGAGCTGTGTGCCAAAGATGTAGTTAGCCACTTGATCAGAAATCATCGGTAGGTCTCCACTCCCTCTACGTCAGACACCAGATGCTTTACCCTTCCACTTAAAGACCTCCGTGATCTAGCCTGAAGATACCTTTGCAGCTTTATGTTGTACCCCTACCTCTGAATATGTACGCACATTTTCTTGAGTATGTCATGTTCTTTAGAATGAAATGTTTTTGCTCATACTATTCCCACCAGGCCTTCTCCTTATCCACTTGTTAAAATCCAACCCAACCTTTGAGATTTAATGCAAAATACACTTCCTTTTCCATGTTATTCCCATTCACCTCAATCAGAATTAGTCTCTTCGTCCTCTATTCTACCAGGCAAGTTCACTTAGACCACTGTTGTGGTCTCTAAACTTAATGGTTATAGATTGTGGTTACTCTCGTACCAACCTATGTCCTGCACCAGATTATTATGAGTAGGAACACAATTCATTCATTTTTGTGCAACCCATATACATAACACACGGTATGTGTTCAGTAAATGTTTGTGCTGCCTTTCCAAATTGAATTAGGCTATTATTTCTATGAATGCAAATAAATAATCATGATAATGAAATCTTTTCTCAGTCAAGTGCCTAAGGATAAGGTTTGGAATTCAATTGAGACATAAAAACTTGACACACATTTTTTGCATTAGGTGACATACAATTGGCAAAACAATATACTCCAGTATGAATGGAAAGGTAGTGAGTACATATTGTGAACTGAAACAAAGAAATTTGCACAGCAATATGTAAATACAATCTTGTTTTCATAATAAGTGTCATTATTATTACTGTATACATTAGGTTATGTGCAGAAAAAACCCTGAAAAATATATGCTAATCTACTATTGTTGGGAGTGGAATTATGACAACTTTACCCTATGTCATAGAGTTCTGCAGTATTTAAATGTTTTATAATGTGCAGTTGTAAGTTTTATGAGCAGCAAAAAAAAATTTTTTTTTAAATAATAACCCAAGGAGCTAAATAATTGAAATTGCCCATTATTATCTTCATATTAAAATTTCTGCTTTTGTTTAGCATAAAAAATTTGTAAGTATGCAGTATCTTTATACTTCGTTTTAATTTCTTTTTTTTTAACTGCAGATAAATTGTACAATTACTGTACCAGATGTTGAAGTATCTGGGAAGGCTATATGTCGTTAAATTAATGCTCACAAGTTATATTTTTGTAGAGCTGAAACCTCCAGCACCTTTAGATACAATATTGTAACTAAGTCGCATGTGTACAATAGGTCTTGTAAACTTAGTTCTCTTATCTAACATAAATTTTGTATCTTTTAACCAATATCTCCCCAACTCCCCCCACCACAACCACCACCCCAATTCTAGGTAACCACCTTTCTATCCTCTACTTCTATGAGAACAACTTTTTACATTCCACTTATGAGTAAGATCATGCAGTATTTGTTTTTCAGTACCTGGCTTATTTCATTTAACATAATGTCCTCCAGGTTCATCTATGTTGTTGCAAATGACAGAATTTCCTTCCTTTTAATGGCTGAATAGTATTCTATTGTGCATATATACCACATTTTCTTTATCCATTCATCCATTGATGGACACAAGTTTATTCTGTATCTTGGTTATTGTGAATATGCTGCAATAAACACAGGAGTGCAAGTATCTCTTCTACATACTAATTTTATTTCCTCTGGATATATTCCCAGAAGTGGAATTCTGTATCATATGGTAGTTCTATTTTTAATTTTTTGAGAAACTCCCATACAAATTTTCTTAATGGGTGTAATAAATTACATCTCCACCAACGGTGTTCAAGGGTTCCTTTTTCTTCACATCCTCTCCCAACACTTGCTATCTTTTGTCTTTCAGATAATTGTCATTCTATTAGGTGTCAGGTGATAGCACATTGTGATTTTAATTTGCATTTCCCTGACGATTAATGATGTCAATGATGTTGAGCACTTTTTAAAATAGCTGTTGGCCATTTGTATGTCTTCTTTTTAGGAATGTTTATTCAGATCCTTTGCCCATTTTTTAATCAGGCGTTATTTGTTATCTTGCTATTGGGTTGTTTGAATTCCTTACATAATTTGAAAATTAACCCTGTGTCAGATGTATGGTTTGCAAGTATTTTCTCCCATTCAGTAGGTTGTTACTTCACTCGGTCAACAAACTGTTGATTGTTTCCTTGGCTATGCAGAAGTTCTATAGTTCAATGTAATCAATTTGTCTATTTTTGCTTTTGTTCCCTGTCCTTTTGGGGTCCTATCAAAAAAATCATCGCACATTGCTAAAACTGGATTTTACAAAAAAACATCATTGCACAGACTAATGTCATGGAGCTTTTCTTCTATGTTTTATTCGAATAGCTTTATAGTTTCAGGTCTTACATTTAAGTCTTTAATCTATTTTGAGTTGATTTTTGTATATGGTGTGAGATAAGGGTTTATTTTTATTCTTCTAGATGTGGATATACAGTTTTTCCAACACGATTTAAAGAACAGACCATTCTTTCTCCATTGTGTGTTCTTGGTGTCTTTGTAAAGAATCAGTTGGCAGTAAATGTGTGGATTTATTTCTGAGATTTTTATTCTGTTCCATTGTTATATGGGTCTGTTTTTATGCCAGTACCATACTGTTTTCGTTACTATAGTTTTGTAGTATATTTTGAAGTCAGATAGTGTAATGTCTCCAGCTTTGTTCTTTTTACTTAAAACTACTTTGGCTATTTGGGGTCTTTTATGGTTCCATAAGAATTTTAGGATTTTTTTTCTATTTCTGTGAAGATTGTTATTGGTATTTTAATAGAGATTGCATTGAATCTGTAGATTACTTTGGGTAGTAAGGACATTTTAATGACATTAATTCTACCAATCCATAAACATGAGATATCTTTCCTTACACTTGTGCCTTCTTCAATTTCTTTCATAAATGATTTATAGTTTTCACTGCAAAAATCTTTCACCACCTTAGTTAAATTCATTCTTAAGTATTCCATTTTTTTGTAGCTATTGTAAATAGGATTGTTTTCTAGATTTTTTTAAACATGAAATTTACCATGCAATTTACTATTCATGAAATTGTTCATGTATCCACAAAGATTTATGGAGTACCTACTGTGTGGCAGGATTTGTGCAGGAGCTTGAGCTACTGTAAAAAACAATAAAGGTCTGTTATACCTGCCCTCCCTACCCCCACCCCTACATTGGTCCTTATTTAATTTTGATCAACACCATAGCGTTTTATTTTGGCTCACACATTCTTCATAGAGAATTCTTCATGTTGGCGTATAGAAATGCTACTATTGATTTTGTACATTGATTTTGTATCCTGCAACTTTACTGAATTTGTTTATTCTAACAAGTTTTTTGTGGAGTCTTTAGGGTATTCTATATATAAGATCATGTTGTGTGCAAACAGGGACAATCTAACCTCCTTTCCAGTTTGGGTGCCTTTTATTTCTTTGTCTTGCCTAACTGCTGTGGCTAGGACCTCCAGTAATATGTTGAATAAAAGTGGTGAGAGTGAGCATCCTTGTCTTCTTCTGAACCTTAGAGGAAACTTTCAACTGTTCCCCATTGAGTATGGTGTTATTATACTTGTGGCTTTGTCATATACGGCCTTTATTGTGTTGAGGCATGCTCCTTCTATACCTGTATCTAAAATTTGGAGCGTTTTTGTCATGATAAGATGTTGAATTTTGTCAAATGCTTTTTCTGAATCTGTTGAGATGATCATATGATTTTTGTCCTTCATTCTGTTCATGTGATTTATCACATTTATTGATTACATATATTGGTTCATCCTTGCATTCCTAGGATAAATTCCAATTGATCATGGTAAATGATCTTTTTAATGTGCTGTTGAATTCAGTTTGCTAGAATTTTGTTAAGGATTTTTGCAACTTTGTTCATCAGGGATATTGGTCTGTAGTTTTTTTATTTGTAGTGCCTTTTCTGGCTTTGGTATCAAGGTAATACTGTCCTTATAAAATGAGTTTATAAGTATTCCCTCCTCCCCAATTTCATGGAAGAGTTTGAGAAGAATTGGTATTGGTTCTTCTTAAAATGTTTGGTAGAATTCAGCAGTGAAGCCATCAGGTCCTGGGCTTTACTTTGACAGAAGACTTATTACCGAGGCAACCTCCTTACTCATTATTAGTCTGTTAAAATTTTCTATTTCTTCATAATTCAGTTTTGATAAGTTGTATGTATCAAGGAATTTATCCATTTATTCTAGGTTATCTAATTTTTTGGCATATAATTTTTCATAATAGTCTCATAATCCTCTGTGTTTCTGTTGTATCAGTTGTAATATCGCATTTTTCGTTTCTAATTATACTTGAGTCTTCTCTCTTTTTTCTTAGTCTAAAGATTTATCAATTTTATCTTCTCAAAAAAAATCAACTCTTAGTTTTGTTGATTTTTACTATTGCTTTTCTAGACTCTACTTCACTTATTTCTGCTGTAATCTTTATTATTTTCTTCCTTCTACTAACTTTTTTTGTTTTTCTAGCTCCCTGAGATGCAACATTAGGTTGTTTATTTGAGATCTTTCTTCTTTTCGATGTAGATGTTTATGGTTATAAACGTCCCTCCTAGAACTGCTTTTGTTATATGTTGTGTTTCCATTTTCACTTATCTCAAAACATGTTTTAATTTCCTTCTTAATTTCTTTATTGACCCATTGGTTGTTTAATTTCCACATATTTGTAAATTTTCCAAAGTTCCTCCTGTAATTAACTTCTAGTTTTATACCATTGTGGTCAGAAAAAATACTAGGTATGACTTTAATCTTCTTAAATTTTTTAGGACATGTTTTTTGACCTAACATATGATCTATCCTAGAGAACGATCCATGTGCAGTTAAGAAGAATGTGTATCCTGCATTTGTTGGAAACAAAGTTCTGTATATGTCTGTTAGGTCCATGTGATCTAAAGTGTAGTTTAAGTCCTATATTTCCTTATTGATTTTCTGTCTGGATGATATATTCTTTGCTGGAAGTGGGATGTTGAAACCCCCTACTGTTATTGTATTGCAGTCTGTCTCTCCCTTCAAATCTATTAATATTTGTGTTATATAGTTAAGTGCTCTGATGTTGGGTGCATATATATTTACAATTATTGTATCCTCTTGCTGAATTGACCCCTTTATCATTATATAATGACCTTCTTTGTCCCTTTTTTAAAGTTTTTGGATCAGAGTCTATTTTATCTAATAGAAGTATAGCTACTCCTGCTTTCTTCTTGTTTCCATTTGAATGGAAAATCTTTTTCCATCCCTTCACTTTCAGTTTGTGTGTGTCCTTACAAATGAAGTGAGTTTCTTGTAGGCAGCATATAATTGTATCTTAATTTTTTAAAATACATTCAGCTACCTTATGTCTTTTAATTGGAGAATTTAATCCATTGCAGTCAAGGTAATTTTTGACAGGTAAAGACTTTCTACTTTCATTTTGTTAATTATTTTCTAGTTTTTTTTTATAGATTCTTTGTTCCTTTCTTCCTCTCTTGCTATCTTTCTCTGTGGCTAAGTGATTTTTCCCTAGTGTTATGTTTTTGGTTCTTTGTTTTTTATTTTTTGTGTATCTACTATAGGTTTTTGCTTTTTGGTTACCATTAGGCTTACAAAAAAAAGTTACAGTTACAAAAGGTTGTTTTGAGCTGATAACTACTTAACTTTGAATGCAAAAAAAAACCCTCTATACCTTTATTCTACTCCCTCTTTCACATTTTGAATTCTTGATGTCACAATTTACATCTTTTTATATTGCATATCTTTTATCAAGTTATTTTAGCTATTGTAATTTTAATAGTTTTTTTTAAACTTCATGCCAAAGATATAAGTGGTTTACACACCACCATTAGAGGATTAGATGAGATTATTCTGAATTTTACAGTGTACTTATTTTTACCAGAGAGTTTTATACGTTCAGATGTTTTCATGTTACTAATTAGCATTGTTCTCTTTCAGCTTGAAAAACCTTCTAGCATTTTTTGTAATATAGGTCTAGAGTTGATGAACTCCCTCAACTTTTGTTTGTCTGGGCAAATCTTTATCTCTACTTCATTTCTGATAGATAGCTTTGCTAGGTACAGTATTCTTCATTGGAAGTATTTTTTTTCTTCAGTACTTTGAATATATCATTCCACTCTCTCCTGGCCTATAAGGTTTCTGCTGAAAAATCTGCTGCTAAGCATATTGGAACTTTCTTATATATTGTTTGTTTCTTTTCTTTTGTTGCTTTCAGAGTTATCTCTTTGTCTTTGATCTTTGACAGTTTGAATATTATTTATCTTAGGGTAGTCTTATTAAGATTAAATCTGATTGGAGACCTTTGACTTTCCTGTACCTGGATATTTACATCTTTCTCTAGGTGTAGAATGTTTTCTGCTACTATTTCTTTAAATAAGCTCCTACCTCTCTATCTTTCTCTTCTTCTATAATGCCTATAATTCAAATATTTGCTCTTTTGGTATAAATACCATAAGTTTTCTTTATTCCTTTTTATCCTTTATGCCTCTTCTTACTGTGTATTTTCTGATAACTTATCTTCAAAATTAACAGATTCTTTTATTTGATCAATACTGTTGATGCTCTCTATTGCATTTTTCATTTTGTTTATTTTATTTTTAGCTCTAGAATTTTTTTATTTTCTAATTATTATTTAACCTTTCTATTAAATTTCTTATTCTGGTAACTTATTGTTTTCCTCATTTTGTTCAATTGTTTTTATTTCATTAAAGTTTGCTGAGCTTCCTTAACACAGTTTTTTTGAATTCTTTGTCAGGGCATTTATATACCTCCATTTCTTTAGGGCTGGTTAGTGGCACTTTATTTTGTCCATTTGGTTATGTCTTCATTCCCCAATTGCTCTTAATCTTTTTTTCACATTTGAAAAAATAGGTACTTATTTCTGTCTTCACAGACTGGATTGTCTGGGAAAGCCCTGTGACAAGCACAGTGAAAATGTGCACCAGAAGCCCAGGGCACCTATGACTAGCATGGTGTGCCAGAAGCCTGGATAGATGTGGCTGGAGTGGTGCTGGGGCATGCCAGAAGCCCAGGCTACTGAGAGTTGCCTGTTACTGAGGGGCTATCTAGAGCCCAGGGCTGCTGCTATCAGCCCAGTGGTGGTCTGGGCTGGAGTTTGAGTCTGCCATGCAAGCTTGATGACTGTGGTGGACTATTTGGTCCCACCTGGTGCCAGAGCAGGTTTAGAGGCTTAGTCTGTAGGTACTGGCTCAAGTATGGGGCCCTGGGAGTCTGCTCAGCACTGAATTTTACTGTGGTGGGCCCAACATTGGGATCCAAGGCAAAGTTCTGTGTTCACTTCTCTCTCTTTTCTACAAGTGAACAGTATCTCTCTCTGCACTGTGCTGCCTAGGATTGGAGAAGAAGTGCCACAGGTAATGTAAAATTGTCCTTTCTACCCTCTTCAATGCATCTTTTCTTATTATTGTGTTACAACAAGGTACTGTGATTTCTCACTTGGTTTTCTTAGCTCTTGTGCAGATATTTTTGTGAGTGAATAGTTGTTCACGTTTATGTTTCTATGGGGTGACAATTGCTGGAGAGTCCTCTGCCATCTTATTTCTCTTTTCATAATTCTATTTTTAAAGGGAAAAAACCAACATTTCCCGTGCCTTTCTTCTCTTCTGTGTTTGAGTTGCAAAGGAAACAGTAAACTTGTATCATGGCATTTTGTCTCATATAAAATCCCCAAAAGAAGTCAACCAAAAATGTTTCCTAAGTCTGTAGCTTTTTCTGTTCCCATTATTCTGAAATGTTTGGGCACTTCATTTTTGGGTCTGATCCTCTTCCATGTTAGTAAAAACAAAAAATCTCTAATACTGCACATGAGTCAAGTGGAAACCAGTGAAGTGTAGTATTGATTTAGCAGAGGCATAAGAGAGGCAAGCACTTCAATATTTTCCTACCTCCCTTCAGAAGATTAAGAAGAACTTAATTTAACCTGAAGTGGTGTAAATATCCTGAGATGAAGCCCCTTTTCACATATGCACTACTGAACAGAATTAACGTAAGACAGCTAACTGCTGTCTCAAAGTGAAAGGACATCTTCCGTGAACAAGTTTACAACTGTTCAGGGCAGAGGGCAGAGGCACAGGAATGAGGGAGTGGGGAATAGAACATGCTTTCTGAGCTAGTAAGGAAATTAAAAATAGCCTCAGAACTATCATTCATCAAATGTTCTTTTCAATACTTAAGGTATTGCTGAGAAAGTAAAAAAGGAAGTATAGCTCATCTTGTGATGTCCTTGAATGTTCCATGTTTAATTTTATTTTGGGAACCTCTTGATCTTGGGACGGCTATGAAGAAAGAGCCTCCCTCTTCTATCCTCCTAAGAGAGAACTAAATGATAGGTAAATTCAAACCAGAACTGAAATGAGGAGCAATCTTCATTCTTATTTAGGATTAGGGAGAATCAACATTACAAAGACACATGTTCCTTTATGCAAATGCCAGGGGAATAAATATTATTAATAGAATAGAGATAACTTCTTTATTTCAGAAGTGTTATAAAATTGCTAGGTGGTTTTATTTCTCACAAGCATGATTATTTCACCAAGTATTCCTCTTATTCAGTATTTTTTTCTTTTATTCATTTGTTCATCCATTTATTCAATGAATGTATATTAAACATTTACTATGTCCAAAGCACTGCTAAGTACACATCATGATACAATTTCACAGATGCTTAACACCCAGGGACACTGTTAATAGGTTTCTGCTTCTATTCACACAAAAGGAAGGAATGAACATTATTCTTCCTCCTTTGCATCCTGGCTGCTAGCTCTCATTTCCATCTGCATTGGGTCCAGCCCTGGATAGCATCGATCTTTAATTAGGTACCTTAAATTTGCACAAACTTATTCAACACTGGTTAGGACTACATGTGAATTAGGAGTCAATAAGGGTTTGTTTTTTTTTTTTTTCCCAGCTCAGTTCTGGAGGGCAGGAGTCAATAAGTATTGAGTCACACTTTGAAGCTCTCTCATACAGAAAATTTTCAAAAACTTAATGCAATGATTTACAAACTTTACTGTACATTAGAATTACCGGAAGGTTTTTAAAAACCCCAGTGCTCAAGCTGCATCCATAGCAAATAAATCAGAATCTCCAAGGAATGAGACCAGGCATCAGTATTTTTTTTTTTTTTGCAGCTCCCCAAGTGATTTCAATACGCAGCCAAAACTGAGAAACAATGTTTTAATGAACTTTGAGGTAACAATGTCCTTGCATCTTGAATTTATTTTCCTTAGACTCTAGGTTTGATTTTGTTGTTGTTGTTTTGGTTTGGGGATTTTATAGGGGAGAAGGGCTATATTTCTGAAAGCTGGATGCTGGAAATTTCACTCTGGGTTCATTGAAGTGCTGTTGCCTAGATAACATAGATGCTTAGTTGTAATTACCAGAACTTAAGAGTAGTATAATCATTCTAGGACAGCCAATGGCAAGCATCAAAACCTGTATTTCTCCAACAAGGTAGAATGTTCAGAGAGCATATGAAGAAAATTCCGAAGCAGTTACAGAAATTTTATCTACAAATATCTAAGTACTTGCCTGGTAAAAGAGCAAGAACTACATCATACATAGAAGAAAACCTAGCCTCCCTCCAAGTGTTCCTTGCTTTAGCTCTTCCTCTCTTCCTTATGTAACGCTAAAAGGCAAACAGGAAGAGAAGAAAAGCTTCAAATAATTGCCAAATGTTTATATTTTAAAGATTATTTAGAATATGTGGGGGAAGCAGTTTAGAAATTTGAAAGAAGTTTATTCTCCCTTTTGTGAACTTATATTTATTTCTTAAGGCCTATATTTTTAATATCCAAATTTTTATACCCAAGTCAAGCATTACAGACAAACAGTATATTAAGCCAAAATTTACTTAATACAACCAACTCATTTTTACAAATGAAAGTGAGGGAGGGATATATGTGACTTTTCACAAAATAATCATACCAGTAGAGAGTAAAGTCAATGTTAGAAGCAGTGGAGATCCATTTAAAAAATATGCAAACTCCAATAAAATACTATTGCATAAAATCTTGTTTGCACACACGTTGAGTATTGTTATACCTCTATCCCAATTGTTGGCACTTCATTTGGATTTCTAAATTTTTAAATATTCTACAAAATATAAATATACCTACCATCTAGCACAAGAAATAAAATGTAACAAATACATTTAAACCCTTCTATCTACTCATCCCAGATCCTGTTTACTCTCCGTCTCTCTTACAAAGAAAATTTCTATCTTGAATTTGGGGGTTATCATTTTTATTAGTATTTTTGCACTTTTATTGTGTCTGTTTAGATTTTAAACAATATATAATATTGTTTTGAATGTTTTAAGCTATACAGATGGAATTATATGCTATGTATACTTCTATAATTTGCTTCTTATCTTTCAATGTAATATGTGTGAGACTCATCTATGTTGATATATATACGTATATCATTCACTATTCATTTTTGCTTTTGTAGAATATTCCACTGCATGAATTATATCAAATATTTCATATTTTCAAAGGTTTTTGTTGTTATTCACTGATGTTTTTACCTTTTATGCTTTTCAAATTTTTCACTATAACTATGCTGCAATGCACATTTTTATGCTCACGTGGTTGAGCATTCCTAATACAAATACCCAGGACTGGAATTAATGGGCCATGGGAAGTATACGATTTCAACTCCACTAGATATTGTGAAATTGATCTACAAAGTAGTTATCATATTAATATAAATGTATACTCCCACAAGCACTGGATGAGATTTCCTAATTTTAATTTTCTGGCAGTGTTCTAGAAATTCTCTTTTGCAGAGCCTACCGAATCACTTAAGTGGGGATCATAATGAATGGCATTCTTATGATATAAAAATGACTCTTCATGCTCCATTGCTAAAGTTGAATCTTAGAGTTCTTGAGCCTTTTGAGGAATTACAACTTGGGTAGGTATTATTGGATTGTGGATATTTTGTCAATTCCAAAAGTTTTTTACAAATAGGTAGGATGTGAATTTAATAATAGTGATTGTGTCCATAGGAATGCCCTTTATAGAATAGTTTTATTATGGATGGATTATGACTAAGGCAAGTAGGTACAGGATTTAAAATACCCATTCTGTGTATTAGGCATTAAAATTAATGATTGGAATAAAATTTACCAATTGAAAATACTTTTTTTTAACCAGAGAAGAATAAAAGAATAAAACTACCTGTGAGTGAAAGTGAAAGAATTATCTGATTTATGTTGTGGGGGTTTCAAGTCTGATAGGCATCTACCCAGACTATGAAAGGTAAAAGTTAATAGCATGTTTAATTCTTTTCTATTAAAATTAATGTGTATTTCTGAAGGTTGGTGTTTGTTTATTTAAGTCACAGCACAAAGCCAGCCCTCAGTTTTATGAGGGAAAAAGATTGATCCCTTTGTTTATTCCTTCATTCTTTCATTTTAAAAAAATTATATTTGTAGAGAACCTTCTATGTATTTGGTATTTATGCTAGGCTCAGTGATAGGCCCAAGGAGATCTCCATGCATGTAGAAGCTGATATTAACAAGCACCAGTGATACTGTTTTCTTGCATGCAGATCTCTAACATGGTGTCTCTGTGTCCTAGAAGTATCTCCTTAGTTGAGGGTTGATGTTGCTATTGACTGACTGAGGGAGAGAAACAGGATGAAAAGCCCCAGGAGCCACAGGACACACCATGTAGGGATTTGTGGAAACCAGCCTCCAAAATGGCCTCCAGTGATTCTTGCCTCCTGGCATTCACACCCTTTTGTAGTCCCCTCCCACATCAAATAGGACTGACATGAACAACAAATAATATATTGAGAAATAAATGTTTATTGACTCCTGAAACAAGGTCATAAAAGACTTTATAGCTTCAGCTTGCTTTCTTAGGTCACTTGCTCTGGGAGAAGCCAGCTGCCATTTTGTGATGATACTCAAGCAGCCATATGGAGAGACCTACATGGCAAGGAACTGAGCCCTCCTGTCAATATCTAGCCCCTACTTTCTAGCCACATGATGAGGTACCTTGAAAGTTGATTTTCCAGCCCCAGTCAAGTCTGCAGATGACTGCAGCGCTAGCTGCCATCTTTATTCCAACTTCATGTGAGTCTCTGAGCAAGAACCACTTATCTAAGCTGGTCCTGAATTCCTGATATAGGGAAACTGTGAGAGATAATAAATGTTTATTGTTCTTTTAGGATGCTAAATATTTGAGGTAATTTGTTATGCAGCAGTAGATAACTAATACAGGATTGGAAAAAGGAAATAAGACCAACTCTCTTTCTCATTTTCTCTAAAGCTATAATGAATGTTTCTCTTTACTTTTTCTATATAAAGAATTATAACAGTCTCACAGAAGGGAAAACATCTAAGTCACTGGCCTCAGAAAAAACCTAATATGGTGTCTTAGTCCATTTTCTGTTGATTATAACAGAATAAAGGAAACTGAGTAATTTATAAAGAAAATAAATTTATTTCTTACAGTTATAGAGGCTAGGAAGTCTGAGGTCAAAGGTCACACCTGGTGAGTGCTTTCTTGTTGGTGAGGACTATCTGTGAGGAGGCATAGAACATCACATGGCAAGGCCAACGTGCTAGGTCAGGTCTCTCTTCCTCTTCTTACTAAGCCACCAGTTCCCCTCTCATGATAACCTGCTAATCCATTCATGCAACAGAGACTTCATGATCCAATCACCTTTTAAAATCCCCAACTCCCAATACTGCTACATTGGGGATAAAGTTTCAACATGAGTTTTGGAGAGGACATTCAAACCATAGCATATAGTGCAAAGAAAATGAATCACCCAAAATGAGTTTATTTATTCATTCATTTGTTCAACAAATATGTATTGAGCATATTATATGTCAGATACTGTGCTCAGTTCAGAGAATTACAACAGTACACAATATGACCATGAGCACTGTCTCACAGAATTCACATTACAACAAGTAAGATGGACAATAATCAAGTGAATAAATAATTAAAACTCTTGAAAGTGCCATGAGTCCACCAAACGAAGTGTTGCAATAGGAAATGGGGGAAGTGGAACTTAGTTTAGGTAAGGTCTCTCTGAAGAGAGGACATACATCTAAGCTAAGACCTGAAAGACAGGAAAAAAGAAGTCATTGAGAGAAAGATTGGAAGAGCAATCCAGAAAGAAAAAACAGCATATCCAAAGAATGAATGAACTGAAGAAAACCAGATGACTGGAGTCCAGCATATGAGGGAGAGAGCAGCATGAGATGAAATGGGCACTCATCCATTTTGCTTCAACATTCTAGAAAAAATGTTTCAACCTGAAAAGACACACTATAAAAATAATCCACTCACACACAGGGCTGCTTTAAATAGTCTCTCTCCTTCACGCCTACAGAAATATTTACAATTGAAGTAAGAAATGAAATTAAACCAACATCAGACTTGAGCACTCAGAACCTGTTGGTTCCTCATTTTCCATGCTCCAACTGGAAGATCTTTCTCTCTTTTCCAGGATATCTTGGATTTCCAGACTTGTAATATCAGTGCTCAGCCCTGTAGATGATCTCTATACACCTAAGATGGCAGAGCCCAGTCTTGAAGCTGAAAAAATATACAAGAATATGTATACATCTCAAAAGACTAAATTGGAGGGAAAACCCAAAGTATATGGGATTTAACCATTACTGAAGACATAAAAAGGTTTAGTTGGAAAGTTTCTGGCACTTCTGAAGGGATATGTGACAGCTTTAGAGTTTGAAGACCATGTTTCCTGAGTGTTCAGACTTAAAATTCTGTTTTCATATAAGACCTTTCAGACTCTGTTTGCTGAAGAAAGAGACTGTGAAATTTGAGGCCTAGAAGTCACATTGTAACAGTGCAGGCTGGCCAGATGTTGAGGGACCTCATGCTATTTATTTAGCTATGTTGCAATGCCCTTTCCAATCCCAAATTCATTCTTGCTTCTAGAAGATTATTGAAATGGGACTTGTGAGATATACAGTTCATTTCAACAAACAGAAATATAATTCTTCCTTTAGACATTCCAGGGAAGAAAAAAAAAATCAGCTTGCCAGCTCATACACAGACTGTGGTGCACTGAAGCTACAAGAATCCTAACTGCCGAAAGGGCACCAGGGACAATTTTAATACATACAGTACGGATGTGTCAAAAGAAGCATTTTATGAGGAGTTTAATCTGTTCATTTGAAAGAGTGTGGTAGGAATCATCCCATGGGGCTCACCTCCTGGGAAGTTAACGTTTTCACTCTGTAAAGAATCCCACTTGATAAGAATCAATATGTGTGCTTGGTCTTGACTACAAATATTTCATTAGAAGCTGAGAAAAGGGCCACTGCCACTCCATTTTGCCGCCTTTCTGGCTTCACTGGTCCCAACTAATTCCATGTCAGAAACAACCACGCATTTTTGATATAAAAGAATGTATCAGGCAAATTAAAAAGCTAGAGATCTCAAGTTGAAATTTATCATTACAGGGGAACAGGTGTCTCGCATTTTTTAAATCCTGGTGCCGGTTTGCAGCAGGAGGAGTGTGCCCTTTGTGCTGTTTCCCCCTGTAGCAGAACTACTCCAAACGCAAGGACTGAGGCTGCCGGTCCCTAGATGATGCCCAACGTGCTGTAGGGTTAGGCACTTTAACCTGGAGACATCAATACTCTCTTGGGCCTGAATTAGAAAACCTCGACCAGGACGAGTAGAAGCAAATGCACTGCCAGTTGTGGGATATTCTTGTCCCAGCAGTTGCTGCCTGTCTTCACAATGGAGACAGCAGACTCATGCTATTTGAAGCCCCTAAAGCAGGCTTGACAACAGGGTCTCTCTGCCCCTTTGATTCCACCCAATGTCATTCATTTTACTTTGGAGGGTAGTATTATTTATTTTCCTTTTTATTAAAGCATAATATACATTTGGAAAAATGCAAAAATCTTAAGTGTACAGCTTGATGAATTATCACAAAGTGAACATAATTGTGTAACTACCAGTTTCTTCACTCACCATTACTACCCCACCCGCCTCTCTAGAGGTAACTGCCATCCTGTCTTCTAATTCCATCAGTTAGTTTCTCTTGGTTTTGAACTTTATGTGAATGGAATCATAATTCGACACTATGTGAGACTGATCCACCTTATTACACATACCTGTAGTTTGTTCATTCTTATTGCTGTGTAGTATTCCATTATATGGATATACCATACTTTATTTATTCTACTGCTGTTGGGCATTTGGGTTGTTTCCAGTTTTGTACTATTATGAATAATGTTTCTAAGGATGTTTAAGTACATCTTTATGCATATATGTACACATTTCTATAGGGCATATGCCTAGGAGTGAAATTACTTGCTTTTAAGGTATGCATTTGTTTAGTATTTTATCTTAACCTTTCTGTCCTGGAAGGTGCTTTCTACTTTATTTCCCAGAAAAACATCAGCTCCCAAAATATCTTTTGCTAGTTTATTCTTGGAGCTATATTAAATATTGTAGAATGATGGTGGATTAAGGGGCAGTTATTGCCCATGGGCATTTGTGCTCTCAGCTCCTTCTCAGGAGGTAACCAAGAAGGATTTCTGACCAAGAGTCTGACTATTTAGTAAGTGTTCCCCTATTGCCACAGCCCTTTTTCTTGAGATTGTCTCTGCATCGTGTGCCCTTCTGTGCTACCGTCTGGGATTTTCTGTCCCTTTCATACTCCCCTCTTGCCAGAATTACATAGTACAGTATCAAAATTACACAATGAAGCAAGCTCTGAGCAATTTTAATCACTATAAATGTCCTTCCTCAAGAAACCCTACACCCCCACGTCCACGGGAAGCAGGATGCTAACCACGCAAAGAATCACGCTGACTCCATTTCCACATGGCTTACTATCTCCCTCAGAAGACAAGATTCCTGAGTGCCGGTTCCAGCTTGGCCTTGGATGTGTCATGACCTCTAACAAGGTAACTCTAAGAGCAAAAGGAGAAAAATAATACCAGTTTCACCTCACACAAGGATTGGATTTATCGTGTGTTAAAGAAACAACACTGGTTAAAAATTAGTGATGAAAGGAGTGTAAATATAAAAAAAAAATCTTTATTATCTGGACCAAGTACCTTATCAAGCTTTCACTTAAACACCCATCTATTCTCAAGCAGAAAGAGTTTACAACATTTCAGAACACTTTTGGAGTATCTTATAATCCCCAGTTAATAAGTTATTTATTTTTAACTGAAAATCGTTTCACTCATCCCTAATAGACTCATATAAAGAACAGCTGATGACTGCTTTCTTCATAGTGACATTTTACGTAATTAAAAATTGCTTTTAAGCTATCCCTTTTCCTTACTTCAAATAAATAATGCCAAAGCCCTTGTCTTTTCAAAATGGTTTCCAACAGTCAATTTTCTTGTCTTCATTCTTCTCACCTAGCTATCCAAGTTATTTTCTAATGCTCAAAATTTTAGAGCTCCACACTGTCTTGAATCATTTAATTATAGTTGGCAACACCAAAACCCATAACATTCACTCATTTATTCATTTGTCCCATTAAAAAAAATTCATTGTGAGGTTACGATGAGTTGAAAGCTGGCAATTCAGTGGACTGCCCTGATTTGAATCAGAGCTGTCCACTGGAACTCACTTCCTAAATATATTAGAAAGCAATTAAACAAAAAATTGAAAATTACAAAGCCATGAGAAAAATAAAACCGAATGATGGGCTGGCCAGAGTGAGGTTTGCTTGAGATAGCATGATTGGGTAAGGTCTTTCTAAGGAGGTAACATTTGGATTAGGTGGCAGCCATGAAAGGGTGTACAGGAAAAATGTTCTGGCAAAGTGTGTAGCGATGCCTGAGGGGGCAAAGCCAGGTTGACCAGAACATGACCAGCAAGGTGGAGAGAACTATGAGAGGAGTTCAGGGAGACAAGTGGAAGCTACATCAAATCCAGCCTTGTTGGCCATCATTAGGAGTTTACCTTGTAAGTTCCACATGTGATGATTCCATTACTGAATGATGACATATATAAACTTTTCTTGGATAATAAGTGCCAGACTTATGATCATTTGGGTATTGTGCACTCTTCCAATTTGTAATTTCCAGGACACCTAAGATCTCTCTGCCATTGGCATTGCTAACATCCTAGCAGTTCTTTTTCTCCTTTGAGCCCCTCTTCTTCTGAAATTGGGTCATTTTTTCACAAGGCAAAATTTAATTCTTTTATAACTGAATAGGTGAGGTGCAATCCCCATTGGTTTTCACATGTAATTACCCTTCTCTTAGCCAATAGGAAGCAGTGGGTAAGAGCTTACCCTTTAGGTTGATTAAAACTGGGTTCTGTTTCTGTTTTTGACATTTTTACTGTGTATAACTAGCATGCTATTTTACCCTCTGAGTCTTTTTATCTATAAAACGGAAATTATAATACCTACCTCAGGGTTGTTATGAGGATTAAAGGAGATGGGACACATTAACCCTCAATAGATGATCATTAATAATAATGATACTTTTCAAAAAGCAGCAACCAGAGGAATAATTCAAGTATTCAACACTTGCTTTAGCTTTGAAGTAGAGCTTTATGAACTACATAATCATTCTCTGAATCAATTATAAATTCAGTCCAATTCCTGACGAGGCAAATTGAAATCAGAATAGTGTGTGGTTTAATAAATAAATTAATGGTTAAATAAATAAATAAATGTGGTTAAATAAATAAATAAATAAATAAATAAATTAGGGCTTGGGAGATTCAGAACCATGAACTCTACTTCTTACTCAATTGGTTAAGTGGGAAAAAGTCAATAAGAAGATGCGATTTCCATATAGATCTCATCCACCAAATATGGATTGTGATTTATAAACAGCTCAGAGGAGGAAATAAACTTAAGTTGACAGAAGAGCTTTGGAAAGCAAATTATTGGGCATAGTGGACGTGTTAACTAAGGGCTAAAATCTAGAGGAGGAACTGTAGTGTCATGGAATGATGTGAAAGCCACTTACTTCAAGTTCTTGCCATTGGAAACTTTTCAAGTAGTTATCATACACACATGAACTCACACACCTGACAACAAGTTTAACAAGTTGTCTTTTACATATGGTTGTACTTATACCTAATCTTTATTGTGGCTTTTTAACCTATTAATTTTATAATTTATTATATAAGAAAACCACAATCAGAGAAGAAAAATAGAAAATATAGATAAGGAAAATAAAAATTAATCCATAATTCTACCACTCATAAGTAACTATTATTAACATCTTGGTGTTTACATGCACGTGAACATGCACACACATATTAATTCACACATCCAAGTTAATTCTTTTTGCCTAAAGAGATATGTCAAAGGGAATTGATACAAGCTTTTAAACATAATATAGCACCTCATTATACCAAATAAAAGTAACTAACAAATGAAAAGGACATTTCATACCAAGAACTTTAAAATTTCACAATTATTGTGCTAAGTACTTAATTAACCAACAATTCCTTTTCTTTAGGAATGTATGAAGGACTTACGACAACAAATTAAATCTTAATTCAGCAAGATTATGATAAACACCTTTAATTGTTTCAATATTGGGGGCAATACAGAGTAAGTGTCTATACTTTTGAGGAATTATTCCCACAAGAAACAGACAAAAATTTCAATTACTTGGGCAAAATGATTGCTAGGAAGCAAGAAATACATATCAAATTTCTGGTCAATGTCCTTCTTCTTTGGTGTTTTCACTACAAAATAACAATAACATTTCCTGGCTCCTCCTTCCTCACAAGAGCATTATAAAAGCAGATAAAATCCATTATGCACTTTGCACTCTCAAGTTCTAAAGGTTGTCATCTACTTGCTATTCCAATCTGCTGAATAGATGTGATCCCTACTGTACTTTGCAGACATAGAAGATGAGTTTTTAAATTATATATATAGAAAGAGAGAGATCTTGGTGGGGGCAGGAAGGACAATTGATGCAGTCACTTTTGATCTACTTTGTGATTTTACCTCCTTTTAAATTTTTTTCTAATTTGCTTTATTATTTCCTAATACTATAAGGTGCCTTGTGCACTGCTGCTGCTTTTGCCTGGAATTCTATTCTCCTCCCCTTTCACCTATAAAGTCCTCTCTTCCTTTGGTTCTCAACCCAATTATCTCTTCCTTAGGGAGGCCTTTGCTGATGCCTACAAGTCAGTATTCCCAGTTCCCATGTTCTCATATCCCCGTTTATATGCTCTTTCAAATACACATCTCAGTTCTCCAAAAGAACAAGAACCAAATTCATCTTGTTCAACCAGTAATGCTAATGTCTAGCATATAATAAGTGGTCAATATGTGTGGAACGGGTAAATCCCTGTGGTTGCCTAGTCAGTGAAGTGAAGGGGAAATACTGATTGCTTTCATTTCCCAGGCCCAATGCTTCTACATAGAAGACAATTGTTTTATCTTAGCCAAAAAGAACCTAAAAACTTATTATATCTTATAAGAAACAGATTGATGCGTGGCAAAGTTTGAATATGTGTTAAAAGAAATACAATGGGCTGAGAAGATAGAATATAATGGGCTACCTTCAGTAATGAATGTGTCCCTTCTCTGCCATTCCTTGAGCTTTGATAAGCACCTAAAAAAAACTTATACAGCAAATGGTACAATTAAGCATGAGGAACACTTGGAAGATCTGGGCACAGAGCATGTCAGCTGTCACCAAGAACATGAATCCTCAGCTGTTGCCCTTTTTTCTCCTTACAAGTAAGCCCTGTCACATAGCACTATTAAAAAGGAGGGAGGAGGGGTCAAGAGAGAAATTTCATTTTGTCTCTGACTATCATATTAAATTACTCAAGATCGTAGTTTCAGGACACCTCTAAATTCTTTCTCCACATGTAATTTCTGCATGTAACTAATAGTGCCTTACTAGGTGACATACATATACATTGTGTACAATAGGACTAACCATTTCAAAAAGGCCTCAGTGCTATAAATTGTGAACATTTTTAGACTTTCTATCACATATCTGACCAAAAACACAAAAAATGTTGACTAAGTAGGAATGAAATTTACACCTCTTTTTGAAGTTTCAGACTGAATTATTTCTAATTTTTTTTTAGTTCTTGGTTTTTATTTTTACAAATAATCTTTTTATTTAATATTTAGAATACTTTTAGATTTACAAAAAAGTTGAGAAGAGAGTTCAGGGAGTTCCCAACTACCCCACACCAAGTTTTCTCTATTGTTAACATCTTGCGTTAGTATGGTACATTTGTCATAACTAATGAACTAATACTGATACATTGTTATTAGCTAAAGTCCGTTCTTTATTCAGATTTCCTTAGTTTTTGCCTAATGTCCCCTTTCTATTCTAGGATCCCACCCAGGACACCACATTACATTTACTCATATTTCCTTAGGCTCCTCAAGGCTATAACAGTTTCCTAGATTTTCCTTGTTTTTTATAACCTTGTCAGTTTTAAGAAGTTCTTGTCAGAAATTTTGTAGAATGTTCCTCAGTTTGGGTTTGACAGGTGGTTTTCTTCTGATTGGACTGGTATATGGATTTTGGGTAGTCAAACACTACCTCAGCCAAGGTTAACATCATCAGTAATGTCACGTTGAAAGCAGGTATTTTTGATATGATAAGAATGTTACTTGACCTTTGTGATTTATACTTTTCAAAAAGAAAATTTCACACCAACATATTTTCCACTGTGAATTCATAAATCTGTGATATATAGTTGGTAACACAAAGAAATTTAGATATATAGTGGGATCAATCTATTTTCCCCCTTCATATGAAATAAAGTGTTCCTGTTTCAAATTTGGGGCATTTGAGTTTTTAAGATCAAAATTATTGATTTTTGGTAACATTGCTAATGTAAAACATATTTCAGGTGAGTGGATTAGTGAAACATATAGATTAATATATTTTATATTGTTTCAATTTTTTTTCTAAATGAAAGAAGGACCAAAATATTTTTGCTCAGAACACTTAAAACTCCTTTACCTGTTAACCTTATCATAGATTTTAGGGGATTTCTGCATGTGAAGCAAAGTATTAATATCGGCCGTGAGTTAAAGCAAGACCATACTCGTCTCTCAGTAATTGCAGAAAACCCCAATCTATCCTTTGATAATCCAAAGGAAAACAAACTTGCAGACAAATTTCTGCTACTTATAAAAAAGTGTTTCTGTTATAAACATAGTGTTATTTTGAACTCTAATTATTTAAATGTGAGAAAATATCCCCAGATGAAATATGTTCAAATTCTCATGACTGTCTTGTATGTAAGAGATGAGTATCAACAACCAAATTTAGGTAATGACTGAGTCCTTGGTATGAGGCAACATGGGAAGGAGCTAATCAAAAAGTTTTTCCTGAACATGTGTGGATAAAATAATTCAGTAGTTCAGGCCTCTACATGAACTAAGAGACTAATTAACTATTGGTCTATTGTGACATAGGTGAAGTATTGCCGCTATGAGAGTATTAATCTCTCTTAGTTGCAATATGTGGAAAGGAACAGTGACCTTCTCCAAGTTGGGGAATGGCTTTTACATCAGACCAAAAGAAAGTGGCTAATAAATCTATACCTTTAAATACAACTATATTTAATAGTTAGAATATATTATATATATTTACACATATATATTTGTATATATGTATATGTGTGTATGTGTGCACATATATACACATACACATAAAGTGTGTGTGTATATACTTTTACATACATAATGTATAAATATTCTCTTTTAATATCCCAAACTACTGGGGTATTTTTTCTAATTAATAACTATTAATTAACTAAGTATCTAACAAGTTAAAACAATGGAAGTGAGGGTGGTACTTAGCAATAACTGATTACTAATTGCAACAGCCTCTCTGGGCAGAATTTGCCACTTACAAAGTTATAAAGTGTCCATTGGTTACCTTATACTTCTTAATTTGAGTTGAGCCTTGCAAACTGAGGAAGCCAAGGACAGAAAAGGAAAAACTTTCATGTTACTTACCAAAACTTGTACAGTATTGTTAATTAAAGTCATTTTCTGTCTTTATCTCTTTAAAAATGTATTTTATTTCCCTAGTAGGGATAAAAGATTTAAGTGATAAATAAATAATTAGATTTTAGCTGTTTAGAAAGTAAGATGGATAAGTATCTACTTTTACTGAAAGCTACTTTACCATTAGAAAATCTGTTTTGCAAGAAAGTAAATCTTGCTGTCATTTTCAACCCATTTGATATTCTTTATTAAATTATACAAAGAAAATTAAATTATAGGATGTAGTTTTGAATTATTTTCCTTTAGCATAGAGTTCACTACAATTAAAAGACAGAGAGAGAGAGAGCGCACCAGAGTTTGTGCTCCCTAGAAGGGAAATGACTTTAAGACTTGATGGGCTTTCCTTATACGTCTGCTTTTTATTTTTAAACACCACCACCTCTTTGCTGACCAACATTTTCTTGCAAATTATGGCAAGGAGGGAGGAGCATGAGCAAAGGGGCTGGGTGAAAGTTAGTGATACCCCTGCCAAAATTCCAAGTTGAAATCAAATCCTTCAGTAAAGTTTCTTAGGCATGGGAAAAAAAAAAAAGATTTATAACTTCAGCAGAACTGTAATTCTACCAAGAAAAATTACAGTCAATCTACCTTACTGTCACCAAAGGATCTGAAGCTGGCTTTGTCATACTTCTTTCTCCTTTATATATGGAGGTGGGGAAAAAAAAAAACCAAAAGGAGTTTTAAAAAATTGATGAAGCCCTGACCCTTTAGATTCCATTTATAGTCCGAGCTGAAATGCCATCCCCCTTGACTAGCGAACTGTCCAATCCAGCCGCATGTGTCAAGATTCTATTAGGCACTAAGTGAAATATATATGCATGCCCTTATACCACTTAACACTCTGGGTCCACCTTCAAGACACTGGGCTGTGGATCAACCAAACCAAGAACCATTTTGACAGGTTCTTTTGGAGGAGCTGCTTCTTTTTTTAACCCATCCTTTTAAACAAAATGGCACCAAAGAAGGACGTGAAGAAACCTGCTGCTGCCCCAGCCCCTGCCCCGGCACCGGCACCTGCACCTGCCCCAGCCAAACCCAAAGAGGAAAAAATTGACCTCTCTTCCATTAAGGTAACTAAACGAGTGAATTGTTTGGTCACTGAAACATCCTACAACAGCAGGGAACCCTAGGAACTTGCAAAGGGGTGTATTTTTCATTGACAGGAATGGCATTACTCAGCAAACTAGTATATTTTGGAAGAAGAGAATCCTGCTTAAAAAGAATAAACTCTAGCAAATAATTTCAGAAATTCTTAGAGTATAGTATCATATGTGGAGCCTGTACTTGCTCTATTTTTAATTCTCTAATTTCCATTTTCCCCTAAATTGTCAAAGTACAATTTAGGGGGGAAGTGTGTAAGTATACAAGTGTTGCATTTACAAATATTTAAACCAGTGTTTTGGTTTTTTTAAAATAAAATCTCTGTGAAAACTGAATCCCTTACCTTACAATTACATGAAAAGGAAAGTTTTAGCCCCTACTTGTTTCCAGAAGTTTAAAAACAGCTGATGGCCCAGTTGTCCTGAATGTATTTGACAGCTGCCTTATTTCATCTGAAAAAGAAGATTTTCGCAATTCAAGTTAATTCCCCCTTCAGCTTTGCTTAATAAAATTTGATACAACACTAAATGAGATCTCAGTGCAGAAAATTATGCACTCAAGTGTTTCAGTGACTATAACTGTCATCTTGTTTATTTATATACAGTATTTAATTCAGAATTTGTGAGTTGCTTCCAAATGAAACTAACCACGAAAATTGTAAAACTTGTTTATATGGCTTTTAGCTTATGTCTTTGAGCTTTTGCATACTGATCTTGAACTAAGGAGAATGTGATCGATTTTTGTGTCAACACTTTGCTGTGATCAAAGTTCTCAACTGCCAAAAGATTATCCACTTTTGGAAAAATGATGGAATTGGTATGCCTGTTACCTCTCAGTGATGTGACCCACCGAATGTGCACCGTCTCTTCACTCATTGGGTTCTGATTGGTCCAAATGACAGTTTGAAAATCTTCATCTAAAGAACCCTGCCTAATATGGAAAACTAACTAGTGAAAGTGCTCATGGGGTGATCTTTTCACTTAAGTCAGAAGTTCTGTACATAGTAAATCTTAATTTTGCTAACTTAACATTGTTTACTTGCAGCTATGATACTGACCCATAAACAAACATTTCATTGACTACTTTAGTATAATTATAAATTTATACTAAATATATATGTAACTCAATATTTATATCCCTGAAATAAATATTGAATTACATTATCCTTAGATAAATGTGATAAAATTAGATATATTCATAATTTTTATAGCATTCCAGTTAAACATGAAAGTTTACGTTTAAAGTAAAAGTAGATTATCACAAATATTTAATCTTTAGTTTGTACGTACCTGAAGTCATATTTGAAAAAGTGGGTTATAGAATCTAATATTGGTTAAGAACTATTCTTAATGAATATCCATTTAGGAGGAGAAATGCATGTCAGATAGTCTGATAAATGTTTCTACCTTGAAGATTGCATGCAAGCAGTTCATTAAGAGGAAAACAAATTTTTTATCTCCAGCAATTCTAGTTAATGTATCTTTATAAATGCACACTGACTACATTATACAATAATTGTGTGTGATCACAGCCACTACAGTAATTTTGATTGTCCCTGTTCTTTAACTCTTCACTCTATAGTAACATGAGAGAGATGAATCAGTGTCAAAAATATTCCTTTTTACATTTACTGTGATTTATAAGACAATATCATCTCTTTGTACTTGGTATTACAAGCTTCTGGACAGAAAAAAATGTACCTTCTTAAAAAGAAAAAGAAGTACCCCACTAATGAAAATAGGCACTAATTTTCCTCCCCAAGGAACTATATAAGAATAAGTACATGAATAAAAATTTAGTTTGGCAGGTGAGAGATCTCCAAGAAAAGACAAAATATCACTTTTTAAATCCAGAAATTAAGCCATAGTCAGCAGAGAAGTGACACTTTTCAGAATCTTGAAAATTGGTTTATCCTTCCATTTATTTGTTGAATTAATGCTAGTATGAGCTAGTACAACTAAGCAAAAGAAGGAAATACTCCTGGAGAGTCTCTGTAAGGATGGGGTATGTTCCATCTTCATTATTTCACTGCAGAACAAGAGATGTGATGGATTCTGATAAGGGACACAAATCAAAAAGGCGAAGTTAAATGATTCTTGAAGAAACCAGAGGAAATTAACCTTTATTTTTCATTCAAAGACACATTCCTAATAGAAAGAGAAAAAAAAAGAATTGAAAGTAATGTATTTTTGTAAAGATATTTAAATGTCTTCAATGCTTTGCATTCATTAATGAATATGAAATAAATCAGTGTATATTTTGAGGTATTCTAGCATAGCCAAAGAATGTGATACAACTTGAGAATTTTATAAAATTTAATTTCATCCCGGTAGGTAACAGGCCTAATTAAAATGTACATTAAAATATTTCATATTGTGATTCTTTTAATCACTTAATGATGTTTCTAGATATATTACCTCATATAAGTTATAAACTTTTTTCAAGCAGAGAAAATGAACTTTAAAGAAATTAATAGAGCTGTTATATGTATTCATTAACTTTCTGAAAACGAGATTAAAAAAACTTAATTGGATTATAAACTTTCTTTCATAAATCATATAAGATTGGAAATCTAGCTGTCCTTTATACTTTGAGTAATGCTGTAGTTTAAGCATAACTGTCTTTGTGTAGTACTACAGTCATAGCAATAGTAAAATTTAATCTCTCAATAGTATTCCCAGCAAATACCTATGTTTCATTTTATGATCTACCACATTTAACAGACATTTATTTGACTCCTAATAAACCCTGAACAATCTTGGATATTATTAATTAGTTTTATAAATTTCTTAAATGAATTTTCCAATCTGATTTGCTAGTTTGTCAGTTATTTGCTTAGAACATTTCATCAGTTGTTCTGACATAAAACCTTTGATATTCTCTGAGGGAATGCTTACTTGATGTTCAATCCCCATGGATTTTCTATGAGTACCCTTTTCAAAAACAAAGTACTGCTGATATTTGAACATTAAAGTTACTGTCCTTGGTGGTTCTAAGTGCTCTTTGCCTTCAGAGAGCTGATATTTCCAGCAACAATGCCCAGACTAAAAGAACACTGCCTGACAGAATCACAGTTATAGGAATTGAAACCTATTGTAAGTATGGTTATAGGTGCAAACACAAGAATTAACACTAGTTGCCCTAAACTGCAACCAAGTGAAATAATGAAAGTAAATAAGTAATGAGATGACCATGTGCCTAGATTTTAAAATATCTTCAATGTGTAATTGAATTTTTTTGCATGATGCATGCATTAACTGATATGTTAGGATTGGTGTGAGGTGGTGGGACCTTGAATCATGTCTCTCATTGTGCTGCTTAAATTTTAATTCTCCTTGTATTCACCACTCAATCAGGTCATCTCTGACTGGATACTGCAGGAAATATTACAAAAACTGGTAAAGGTACAGAATGCATTGACAGAAACTCTACCAAATAACAAATCGTACAGCAACAATTGACAAGCTTGGGAATATGTAAACTTTAAATTTAATGTATATGATAGAAATCTAGTGTCCCCAAATACATCTATAATATTTACTGATGTGTATTCAGTGGAAACATATAGTTGTGTATGCATTTTAATACTGACTTGTTTTGGCCCAGGTATAGGATGGTTTGTGTTAATCTATAAATTCTTTTTTTCTCAATTCTAACAAGGCTGATATAAACCCAGTCCCACTTAGGAGAATTTCTGAGAAAATCAAATGAAGTCATGCTCCACAAAAAGCTCTGAAAATTTAAGTTCTTTGTAATAATAATAACCCACATGCATTGTTAATTTACTTGTGCCATGTTACCTTATTTAATTCTCACAACATTTACACTGAGGTTGTTTTTATCCTCATTTTACAAGTAAAGAACTTGAGCCTAAACAAGGTTACATGCTATGTACATGATCAAATCACTACTTAAGTGATGGAGCCAGGATTTAACTTAGCAGGCCAATTCCAGAGTCACTTGTGTCAACCATATCCTAGGCTACCTCCCATTTGTAAACACTAATACGTTGCTGTTTCTAAGAATGTATAAAGGAGCCTTTTTTTTACTCTTAAGGGTGTGAGGTAGAGTGGTTTTTATATTGCCCTGCACAGTCCTGTGTAGCCAGAAGAGGGGGTGACAGGCACTCATCAGAGCAAGTTCACCAAGATTTTTTACCTTGGCCGTTAGTTCACTGCTATTCTGTTCTCCACATCTTTCTCTTATTTTAGTACCTATTGCTAACAAGTAGCGTGTTCTTTTTTACAGAAGGAAGGTGAAATATCAGGAACCTAGAAAGACTCCTAGTCATTTTGTTCTAGCTTTCTGTAAAAAGTTGTAAACAGAAA
This sequence comes from Daubentonia madagascariensis, assembly GCA_023783475.1. Lineage (NCBI taxonomy): Eukaryota > Metazoa > Chordata > Mammalia > Primates > Daubentoniidae > Daubentonia > Daubentonia madagascariensis. Next base: position 2,093,308 of record JAKFHU010002088.1, read on the forward strand.
ATGGATATTAAAAAATGCTGTTAACTATAATGAAACTGATTGAACTTTTAAATAATTGTGTTTTCATTTAATTAAACACACGCACATATCAAGCCTGACCTTCAAATTTTGCCATCAGGCTAATATTCTGATAAGGCTATGAGATCTCTATTTTGTTTACCAATAAATAGCATGATTTCAACTGGAAATCCCAAAAATATTCTTTGGAATGATATGCAGAAATACAATGCCACACATATAATATGGTTAAATCTTAACTAGTCTGAGGAAAAGAACTAGGAAAAGAATACATGTTGTCAACTTCTAATTGGAAAGAATGGGTGAAAACATCTATAAGTTGTTCCTAAGTTTTCTTTATATAATTTTAGAAGTTTGCTTTCTTTTACTCTGGCCTTTCAATAGTACAAATTAATTTTTAATACAACTGTAATGTCAACCAATTGCAATATTAATCCATTTGCAGTGAGAATATAACCTCAGGAGCAAATCAAAAATTATTTGAGACTATCACTAGGCATAAATATCACATTTCCTCTTTCAAATATCTATGCTGTAACAGAAGAAAACAGGTGGAATGGAGTGGGATAATATTAAAAGGCATTTTTGTAACTCCCTCTAGAATTATATGTAACTGGATAATGTTTTTGCAAAGTAAAATGCAATTTGGAAAAAAAGATATATGTTCAGAAATTAATCATTAACAGCACTTTTAATTTTTTTAAAAAATAAAATCTTTGCAAGACAAGGAGACCACAAAGTGACAATGCCAAATTTAGCTCTCGACATTTTAGTGCTGCAAATGAACCCCCTGGCAAGTTGTCTTTAGAACTCATTCCATAATTACCCAGTATTAAGCACCATCTGACTCATGGTGGAAAGGATTATATTTAGTCTGCTGATACTACACTTTTTTCTGCTTCTCTTCAGACCAAAATACTTTTCATATGAAAATAAGATCTTCTATAGTTTGTTTCTCCCATAAACTTTGACAGTTTATTTCTCATCCCAAATCAGAATTTGGAGGGCAAAAAATGTAATATAAAAGTACTCATGGCTTCAGTTATACTAGCTAAAATTTAAATTATGTGGATAATAAATCCTGGCTATTCTTGTCATAAGTTAATAACAGTGAGTTGAAGCCAGAGAAGATAAATCCACATCTTACCAACTTTATATTCTTCCTTCCACTGTAGCTAAGTGCCTATTAAATGCCCAACGGTATACTGTCTCTTGTTTATAAAAAATCCAATTGATTTGAACATGGTGTTATGAAATTATAATTTGTTTAACTCCTCTTTATCTAAACTACTTCAAAGTAATATTATTTGTTGAATTTTTAGGCACCCTGCCCTTTTCCATTAAGAAAGATGAATATACTGACAAAAAGACAGAAAATTCACAACAATGTAGGATCATAAGCAACTCTAGAAATCATACAATATAATATTTTATATTAAGGAAACTATAACCTAGATAAGAAAAGTTATTTAATTAAAAGGCACATGATGTGTTATAAAAGAGTCAAAACAAAATTCCCAGACTTATTCTCTTTATATCACAACAAAAGTCTTGAAGTTTCCAGAATGGCAATGCAAATATTTATATATCCCTGTCTTTACAAGAGGAACTTTTATTCCAGATAAGTAGGAAAAAGCACACACAAAGAATTTTTCCATTCCACCTGTTCTTTTTTTGTTGCTGCATAAATATTTAAAAGAGGAACTGTAATACTCATACCTAGTGATTGGATTACAGACTTAAACCTAAGGCATGAAAGAGTAAGAATTCTAGAAGAAAAAGTTTCAAATAATTTTTGATTTGCTCCTGAGGTTACATTCACACTGCAAATGGATTAATATTGCAATTGGTTGACATTACTGTTGTATTAAAAATTAATTTGTCCTATTGAAAGGCCAGAGTTAAAGAAAACAAAGAATCTTTCTAATGCTCACATTTTAAAAATAAAAAGCTTTGTAAAGAAATGAATGAAAAAAAATTTAAATTTTTAAGAAATTACATGCAAACAAATGCACAAAAGAAAAAGTACAACACTCAAGAAATCTTACATTTCTTTATTACTAAGCATGAGAAAGCTGATGAGAAAACTGAAAAAGTGTAGAATTGGGTCATATTCTTAAATTTTTATTAAAACTCACTTAGATCTCTCTTAATTCTTGTAGGTCTAAATTGTGTTGTTTTAATAATTGAGTCTTTGCTCTCATGTGATTGAATTCGGTTGACTAGTCTGGGCCTCCTGAGCACAGTATTATACATTTTGTCTCAGTTTGGATCAACTTATGCAATCTAACCATCTAATCTCCCTTATATTAGAGAACCTGGGCTGGTACTGTATTCTCATTATTCTTAATTTCCCCTGTTCATATCATATTATGGTAACCAGTGTAAGAATATCCTTTTTTGAGGTCAAAAATACAAAGAAAAAATATTTATTTCCTTTGACTTAAGTGAGACATTCTGAAGCACAAAACCTAAAGAGTTCCAAAATAGTGCTTCTGCAGGCCTTTTATGGTGGGTCTAGAAACTCGACGATTGGGTGAAAATTGAGTTACATTTCTCCCAAAGGTTTAATATATCCAGGTCTTTGGCCTCTTTGCCAGTTATTAAATCAGAGAGCACACAACAATGTTCTCTTGATTGAAAACTGGCCTTGGTTAGATTAGCTTCTTCACTTAGCCTTACCAGTTATTAGTCCCCATTGTATCTTGCAGGGGTGATGAAGTTCTTTGAAGACTGTAGTCCATGTTCTTCCCTAGGACGTTTTCCCCCAGTATTCAACATCATCTATCTCTCAGATCATCTTTAATCATAGCTCTTCTTTTACTATACTAAAGCTTAGCATCTATCAATTGCAAAGCCTGTTTAATTAACTGTATTTTAATACTTTTTCTATAAATCAATTTCATCTATATACCAGAAACTAGTCTTTACATCAGTTAACCACACCTCATGATTACTATTAGGAAGATGCTTTTTGAAGTGAAGAAGAATTTGGAAACACTGCAATAAAAATTCTTTTTAGTAGTAGCAGTATGTTGTAGCCTACTACATACCAAATGATAGCACAAGAATCATAAAAATGTGGAATGTAGCTATTCTACTCTAACATTCTAAGATAAGTATGTACACTAGGATTAAAAAGAGCCTTTAAGGCCAGGTGCAGTGCCTCACTCCTGTAATCCTAGCACTCTGGGAGGCTGAGGTGGGAGGATTGCTTGAGCTCAGGAATTCAAGACCAGCCTGAGCAAGAGTGAGACCCCCATCTCTACTAAAAATAGAAAAATTAGCTGGGCATCACAGCACATGCCTGTAGTCCCAGCTACTCAGGAGGCTGAGGCAGGAGGATCAGTTGAGCCCAGGAGTTTGAGGTTGCAGCGAGCTATGATGACACCATTGCACTCTACCCAGGGCAACAGAGTGAGACTCTATCTCAAAAAAAAAAAAAAAAAAGCATTTAAAAAAGCAAATCAGGGGTTGGCAAATTAGAAGTCCAGATAACAAACATTTACATAAAATCTAAGGGAAGGTACTAGAAGTATAAAAGTACCTATATCAATAATTCAAAATGAGCATGCCTATTATGAGCTAGGCAGTTCCAGGTGCTAGAGATACAGCACTGAAGGAGAATGCATGCCCCTCCTCTAGAATGTCAGCTCTTTGAAGGAACAGATGGAGTCTTTTTCCTCAGGGAATATAATATTCTAGAGGAGGAGCTTATATTTGAAGGAGGAGCTTAGTATACATATGTTCTAGTGATTTTAATTCAATGTAAATCTATTGAGCATCTATAATATAGGCCAGGTATTCTATAGAGTTATGAGGAATAAAACTCAAGAATAAGGCAGGGGCAGCACTCTAGTGGAAAAAGGTTGGGGCAGGCCACTACCTGAGTCCACATCATGAACAGAGGGCTTTCAGGAATGGCCTGTGCTTCCCGGAAGTTTACAATCAGGAAGGTTAAACGACTTGCAGTGAGAGGAAGAGCTGGGTAGAACATAGAGAGGACGTTTCTTTCAAGAGGAGGAGCTTTTATCAGGGCTTTGAAGAATATTTAATCTCTGAAAAGGAGAGATCAGAAGACATGAGAAGAAAGCATTCCAGACAGAAGAGACTTAAATCCAATTTTTAAAACAAACCAAATGATGACATTGCAAACTGAGGCCAAAATCAGCAGACGTTCACACCATGCCTTTGGTCAGTGAGCTGATTACCTCATCATTCTAGCACCAGGGAAGAGATATTACACAAGATAGGTTTTGTCATTTGTAAAAGTGTACCAGAGAATAAATTGCATTTCCCATTTATCCTATGAGCACAGAACCTAGGTAGTCTAACTTTTAAACTATAGTTTATTCTCTAGACTAGGCTGTACTCAAGCCTTCCCTAATGTTGTCACATAAAGTGCTCAACTATTTATTTTGATTCTCAATAAGTGCAAAAAAAAAATCTAGACTCTCATTCGGTGTGATAAAGCTATGGAGAAAGACTAGGGTGAAACAGTTTGACAACTGCCTATCACTTTACTGCTTCTATTTTAATAATAATAAAACTTTACATGATACCAAGTAGTTAGGGAGAAAAAGTTTATTCATAACATAATTACAGTTTTGAACTAACTTTCCACTTTACCCAACAGATTTTATATAAATTGACCATATTTTATATGTAAACGAGGACACATTTTTTCTATGTGAAAAAAGTATAAAATATAAAAATGATTATGTCTAGTAGGACAACTTTGATGGTAAATTTTGTATTATTCACAGTTATTAGCTCCACTAAAGATATATGCTAGTTCTCAATAATAATCATAGGGCAATTCAAATTTAATGACACAATTACATAAATATAATTACAAAACTAAAAGAGCACAAAGAAAACATTCTCTAATACTTTCATTTGTGTATCAAAACTCATGAGATTTCAAATTATACAATTATCAAAGTTTACAAATTTCCGCCTTTGTCTCTCCCTTCTATTTTTCCCCCTAATGACTCAAAGCATTTTTAATTTTTCTATTAATTTCCATTTCCCAATAACCTTTCAAAATGTCATTCCATTTATGAAAGTATGTTTACCTGGGTACTAATAATTTAAAAATCGTATTTTTCAATCCTCATTTTGAGACTCAAGACCCAATGAGTTTTTTTTTTCCGCTACTTGTAAACTTAGGGCCAAAAGTGCATTTAAATATGCATTTAAATGTTGATTTCATCTGGAATGGTTTGAGGGGAAGCTGCAAAGTACATATCTTACTAGTAGGGGAGATTTCGCACTTTTTGTGATCATCCCCCTTAAAAACATTTGCTGAAGCAGTACTCAAGTTACAATTCATCTCCAACATACTTTATGCCTGTGAGCTGCTTTAAATATGTAGAAAACTGATAAATATTTGGTGTGAACTTTAGTGGACATCGTATGACTGATCTTTTCCAGTACCACTTTTCCCAGTACCATTTCAGGAAGAGAATTGTCCCCTATTTTCGGGTAAGCTGCCATGAAAACCCATTTCTGATAAATCCCTTATATGACTTTAAAATTCTAAAGTACAATTTTGCATTCCACAAGCCCCTGCTTTGGGTTCTTTTGGTTTCTAGAGACTGAGCCGTAAAATGTTTGCCAAGGCAGAAACAGAATCAGCATGTTCTAGTAAGAACTTACACAAAATTTTAAAAGAATATGTATAGAATGAGAGAAAAATAATGCAAAAATGATCTGATCCTGCCTAGAAGAACTTCTGAAATTCAAAATATATCACTAGTCAGCCTCCAGAAAGATAACAGGGAAGGAGGAAAATACCCAGACCTAATGTCAGAAGACAGGGAGAATGGTGAAAAATGGAAATCAAAATCATTCCTGTCTTATATTTCACTCCTGAGAATATAACTCGGAGTGATGGTCTTTAAATGGAGATTGCAAGACTGGACTGGGTGCACCCTAAGCAACACGTAGAACGTGCATGGCCTTTTCAAGCCCTCTGAACTTTACCATAAAAGACAGAGCTTTGGAGGCCTTCTTTGGCAGTTGCCATTTGAAACCCCAAACCACTTCCATCCAAAAAGTTCCATTAACACCAAAACTTGCTGACCAGAAGTTTGTGAAGTCCATAATTCACTAAGAGAAGGGTCCAGCCCAAGACCATAAAGAAATTCTGAGCTCCTCTTGTCACTGAACAGTTAAGAAGCTTCTTAAAGGAAGACGCTCCAAGGGAACATCTCAGAGATAAAGACCATAAAAGCACTGACAAGCTTCAGTCTCACTATGGCTGTCTACTCCCAGGTTCTGGTTACCTAAAAATAGCCCTCAGGGTACATATCCATCTTTCCCTTTGCCCTAAGAAAGCTAAAAAACTCTCCAAGGGGAGTGGCAACTTCTCTCTGAAACCCAATGCTAGTTGTGAGGTCATCGCTTGCCCAGAAATAAAAGAAAGCGTCAGCAAGGGAGGACCCCAGTCAGGGACTGGAGCAGCCCGAACTCACTCTTCAGCTTCCCAGCTGTTTCGCAGCCCAGCAACTCCATCATGGTGGGTCCTACAAGAAAACTATTTGTCATTTATAGGAGGATATAGATAATGGATATGATTTTACTGAGAAGAAAGGCAGACCAAAAAAAATAGAATTGAAGAGAGAGCATATTCAGTATGAGTCTTTAGAATCTACTTTTGGTTTTTGTTGAGGTGCATTGAGGATAGAAGAGATTAATTAGAGCTGTCATGCCAACTGGAAAAATACATCTTACTCCCAAAAGCTGTACTTTACACTTCACCAATTCTTGCTATATCACGTTTTATTATGTCTAAATTTAGGAAAAAACTGCAACTACAGCAAAATATTTTACCTCAAAATACAATCCAATGATGCTGACAGCTAAAATTAAGTAAACTGCTTTCAAGGCATTGGGTTTTGTATACTAATATAAAAATGTACTGGTTAAACAGCAGAAAGACTTAAGGTTGTCTTTCTAATGCAGTGTATCTGTACTTTTTAATAGAGTATGTCTTATTAGATGTATCTTAAATGCACCATAGATTATTATATTGTACAAGGAAGTATTTAATTTAGCATTTGTTAAATCATTGACTAAGATATAGAGAGATGTTCTCTAATTATCTTTTGCAATAGCTTTTTATGTTCCTAGATTCAAAAGTACCCTAAGACAATCTTCTTATGCCAAGTTACCTACATGATTTCCTAAAAATCTCAGAGCAGACAGCGCTCATTCTTCTGTCAATGCATTTGAAAAAGTACTGGTTGTTTCTTCCTTTCTCTCTCTCCCTCACCTCTGCAGTCCTTCAGTGCTGACCAGATTGCTGGTAAGTGAATTGAGCTTCTCTACTACAGATGTAAGCACAAAACTGCTTAGTTTCCGAAATAGCACTTATCTTCAAGGCATGTTACTTTGTGGCTCAACCTGTTAGTGTCCAAGCTATGCCTGAACTCTGAAAAGTAGGCTGATTTCTGGAGCTTACTTTGAGGATTACTCAGGGAATGAGCTGGACACACTTAAAAAATCAGAACATTTTTGTTAGGTTAAAACATTCTTTGTGGTTAATTTCTTTCTAACAGATCGAGTTCTCTAAGGAACAGCAGGATGGTAAGTTTAAAAGCTGTAGACCTTAAATGTGCACACTCATAAAGATGGCATATGAGAAAGCCAACTCCCTTGGGATGAGACTAGCTCTTCCTAATTATCCCCACCGGTGTTGCCACTCTAAATATAAATTGCTCCCAACCCCACTAAATATAAATTAGCTCAACCTGAAACTCTTGCTTATAATCAGTAATCAAAGGTTTAACAAACAAAAGGTAAACACCACAAAATAGGTCCTATATTCACTGATATCTAAATAAAACCAATTTGATATAACAGGTAATACCTAAAAAGCATGTAGATTTTAGATGGCAAATTTGCTAATCAAATCCCTAAGGAGAGATCTAACAAGTCCGAATTGTTCAATTTGGAAAATAAAATTGATTATATAACTGCCTAATTACCAAATCTACATAATTTCAATGGGCACCATAGTGAGTTGTAGAATAAAAGTGAATTCAGAAACAATGATAAGGGAATAATTTATCATATCTAATTTTCCTTATATTAGATAAATTCTGCATAAGGAATATTAGATGTCTCTTGGTCCAGCCCCTCCTTAGAGATGCAGGACAGACTCTCCAAGTGGTCATAGGACTTGCTCAAGGACCCAAAGAATTAGTGATAGGATCAAAATCTAGTATTAATTTAAATTGGTTAGTAATTTATTTATAAAAACAGCTACTAGCTAGGAGACTTCAAACTCTTTTAAGATTCAAGAGAATCTGAATAGTTGTCCTAATACTTCGACTTTTTTCCCTTTGGGCCTTTGGATTCAATAGACCCCATACCCCACAGGAGCTTGATGTTTTCATTAAGAAGTACAGGGAGGAATGTTTTATGGAATGATAGTGTCACATATCTAAATGAACTAAGACAAATACATCTATAGAAGGAAGGAGGCGAAAAATTTAGTTATATGATATTGTTTATGTTAGAATGTTGGTCATAAGTATGTATATATCATGATATATAAGATATAAATAATTATAATTATATGTGATTAATAAGTACCTATTCAAATACTTGGTTATCTACCTAAAAAATTCCACATCCTTCAGTCTATTTCAGTGTCTGAAATATGTTATGTTTGGACATCAATTAAGAAAAAAAGGATATTTGCTGTAGTACAGACCCATGCATCTGCATCATGGTTGGTGGCCTCACGTAGACAGATTCAATGATTTGATGACTCATAACTCAAGATCATTTGAAATTATACTATGATTTAATCAAAAAAGTCAGTTATTCTACCATAATTTGTTTTATTTTTAGTGTATTTTTAACTACTGATGCTGCTGCTACATTATCAGCTGCTACTCTCCAGTCCTCTAAAATACCTAATTTACAGTGTCATTGCGACTGCCAAACTATTGTTGGACCAAGCAATGGAAGACTTAAAAACACTTGCAGGGACAGAAGGACTTACTGCTGAACATTAGACCTATTACTCCACCTGTGAAATAGATTTTAGATACAGAAGCTCAGTAAACATGGGTGTAGTGGACTGGTTTTCTCTGTGTCAGGAAAACAAATGTAAGCATTTTAAATTAGATAGAAATCTTTTACTTTCAGAAATGAAGGACTTCTGTAGTTTGTTTCTTTGTTTAATAATTAAAGAATTTTGCTCATGGCTGCTCTATTTGAATGTATCACAGGATTGAAGGAAAGAAAAAAAAAAAAACAACAGAAAATTATAGAATTCTAAAAGTCTAAGTCCTGTGCTGTCCAGTAGAGTAGACATTAGGCACAGGTGGCTATTTGAACTTTAATTAATTAAAAATAAATAAATTTAAAAATCTATTTCCTCAGTTGCACTAGTCGCATTTTTGTGTTCAAGAGCAACAGTAGGTGAGTAGGTAGGTGAGTAGGTAGGTGAGTAGCTACCTTTTGGGGCAGCCCAGAGTGAGAACATTTCCATCATTACCAAAAAGTTCAAGAACAGTACTGTTATAGACCGGGGTCAACAAACTTTTTCTTAAGAGGCCAAATAGTAAATATGTTAGGCTTTTCTGGCAGCATAGTCTTTGTAAAAACAACTCCACTCTATCCCTGAGGTGTGAAAACAGACACAGACAATACATAAAGAAATGGGCATTGCTGTATTCCAATCAAATTTTATTTACAGAAACAGGCAGCCAGCCCCTGGGAAGTAATTTGCCAGTCTTGTTCTAAATTCTTCAAGAGAATAACTTAGTCTTGGGTTAAAAATCTGGGATAAGAAAAACAGTATCTTTCTGAGCTCTGCTGTTAAATCACCAAAAGTGTTAATGTCAAAGTGATTCTATTACAGCCCATAAAACCCTATTTCTACATTGGCACCTGACCAAGGTAATAGTGAGCCCTCTGAGCAGTCTGTGCATGAAAGCCTAGAGCCAGTAACAAGAATAGTTCAGTTTCATATGTCCCTTAGAAAGATGAAAAATAATATTTGACTAATGACTGCACAGTGCCTGCAAGCATGTTTTTTGCCTTAGGGAAATGATCTGTTATAGTCAAATTGCATAGAATTTCAGGGGGAAATTTTAGTAAAGAATGGAAACATTCTCCAGAGTGATGTCTGGGTAAAAAAAAAAAAAAGAATGGAAACATAACCTATAGCTAATTGTGAATATACTGTCTAGTGCAATCTTAGATTAGGAGGTAGAGGGTTAATAAGATAGAGTATTTTGCTGAGTAATTTATATAGACAGCATCTTTTGATGTGAGACCACTGACAGCCTAGAAAGAATGTTTTCACCTCTACCAGTTCATTCACAAATGGTTTTTTAAGTGTTGTTAGCATTGACTCCAACAACTTGCCATCGCATTTCTGGGTTTCCCAGAAAATTTCATCTAGTTAAGTTTAGAAGTTTCAATTAAAATGGTTTTACTGGCCCCTAAATCCAAAGTAGCATACTTTCCTGTCTTTTTGGTATATACCTCTAAATTCTTTGTCATTGTAATTTTGAAAGGCAAAACCAGTTCTATCAAAAGAGAAGCACAAAATTTAGGGAAAGTAATCAATAGAATAAATAGAATAGGAATAGACAACACTTAAATATGTATTTAATACACACACAATAGACACAAATGAGTACAAGTAAACTGGAGAAATATGAAGAAAATTGATGGAATCTATCAATGTGAATATCCTGGTTGTGATAATACATAATAATTTTGCAAAATGTTACCACTGGGGGAAACTGCACATTATATACAAGAGATCTCTCTCTATTATTTCTTACAACTGCATGTGAATTTACAATTATCTCCATATGATTTTAATTAAAAATGCATATTTAAATTCTAAAGCAAATATAACAACATGTTATCATATGTATTGTCTGAAAAAAAGAGTAAAGTGTAAAGAGATTATCATAGCAACAGATCCAAGCAAGTATTTCTCCTCCGAATTGATTATACTAGGAGCCTACTAGAGTCACACATTGAAGTGGTTACTGTACTATAAAATGTACAGGTTTGTCTTGCCTTTCTAAACTTTTCCTGAAAAATGAAGTTATTCCTGGAGAAAACTAGTTAAGGAAAGAGCCTAGGAAATTCGTACCTCAAGAAGAGGTTTTCTGTACAATTCGAGAAGTTTGAGTCAACCTCACATACCACAACCCTGATTGAAAATATCTTGAAATTTCATTAATCTTGTTAACTATATGAAGGATTATTAAGATTTCTCAAGGCCTCAGAATTTATTAACCCAGTCCTGCTTCTCAGGCAGATGAAGGACATATGAATAAATATGACTAGGATCTCCATTTGCCATATCTGATTAACAATATATGACAAAGTTGGAAATGCCACTTTAAAATAATACCAAACAGAAATGCCAAAAGGATTTGCCAATGATTGTTTGAGATAGGAAAAGAGCAAGTCCAAAGATAACAACTTGAGTGGTTGGCAAAAGTTGTAAAACAGACAAGAGTTTGAACTGAATCCTTGATGGAGTTAGGGTTAATCGATAGGTCTGAGGAAGAAAACAGCACCCTAATGCTTCTTGCTTCTTGCAGAATTCAAGGAGGCGTTTCTCCTGTTTGACAGAACAGGTGAAAGCAAGATCACCTTAAGCCAGGTCGGTGATGTCCTTCGGGCCCTGGGCACAAATCCCACCAATGCAGAGGTCAAGAAAGTTCTGGGAAATCCCAGCAATGAAGGTAATTACATCATTTTTTTTCAAGAAGAGTGGAAGTTTAGGGAAGTATGTTTCGTGTGTGTGTGTGTGTGTGTGTGTGTACGTGGAAGAGAGAGAGATTTATTGAGAAGTAAGTTTCACATAATAGGGCTCATTCATTTTACTCTTGATTATGGTAAATGTGCCTTTTGGCTATCTAAAGTCTCAGATTTTTCCCTAGCAAAATAAGTTAACCTTCCTTTGAGTTGCAAGCATGATAAAATGTCATGTTAATGAAAGAAAATAATATCTCATGACATCAGCATCATCATCATATCTAATGTTCATAATATAAAGGCTAATGAAATGAAATAATATCCAAATCTGTACATTTTTTCAGATTTCAAATGTTCAAAGGAGAAATTTTTTTGAACATTTTGACAAAGATATTAAATATGACTAAAACACAATGCACTTTATAAACAATTCTAAGTAAATTACAATGGCACACGTCTAGGGAAAATCTCTGATAAAAGCAGTGGAAATGAAATTTCAGTGTTTCAAACAACTGAAAAATACACACTGATTGCCTTGAGCTCTGTCCTTTGATACCCTGCTTCTACGGCCATCTTTAAAATAAACTCGGCCATTTTAATTAAGAATAGACCATATGACATCTTAATAAGAGTATTTTTCTATTTCCAAAGATTACAAAAAAATCTTAAAAATCCTAAGCCAAAATTTACATTCAGTCCCCCAAGGTAAATCCTGGGACAAAAATCAATGAGATATGTAAGTAGCAAGATTGCAAAAGTCATTTACTCAGTACAGAATCCAATCATTTGTCTGGAATAAGGAAATTAATTTTAACCGCAGTGGTTCATGGAAAAGTATAATAGTCTATTGGAAAATGCCACTCTAAACAAAAGACATTTGCAAACCATTCATCTGACAAGGGATTAATATCCTGAACATACAAGAAACTCAAACAACTCAACAGCAAAAAACCAAAAAATCTGATTTAAAAATGAAGAAATAAGCTGAATAGACATCTCTCAAAAGAAGACATACAAATGACCAACAGATATATGAAAAAATGCTCAACATCACTAATTATCAGGAAAATGCAAATCAAAACTATAATGAGATATTATCTTACCCCAGTTAGAATGGCTATTATCAAAATGACAAAAAATAACAAATGCTGGTGACAATGTAGAGAAAAGGGAACTCATATACTCTTGGTGGGAATGTAAATTAGCATAGCCATTATGGAGAACAGTATGGAGTTTCTTCAAAAAACTAAAAATTGAACCTACTACATGATCCAACATTTCCACTACTGAGTATCTATCCAAAGGAAAGGAAGTCAATATTTCAAAGAAATATCTGCCATCCCATGTTTATTGCAGCACTATTCACGATAGCAAAGATACAGAATCAACCTAAATGTCCATCAGCAGATGAATGGATAAAGAAAATGTGGTATGTATACACAATGGAATACTATTTAGCCATAAAAAAGAACAAAATTCCATCATTTGCTGCAACATGGATGACCTTGGAGGACATCATGTTAAGTGAAATAAGCTAGTCACAGAAAGATAAATAACACATGTTCTCACTCATATGCGGAAGCTAAAAAAGTTGAACTCATGGAAGTATAGCATAGAATCATAGTTACTAGAGGTGGGGAAAGGCAGAGGTGAAGGGGGAGATAGCCGTAAGTTGGTTAACAAATACAAAAGTAAAACTAGTTAGGAAGAATAAGTTCTAGTGTTTTATAGTATTATAAGGTGATTATAATCAACAACAATTTATTGTATATTTTCAAATAGTTAAAAGAGCAGATCTTGAATATTCCCAACACAAAGAGCTGTTTGAGGTGGTGGATATGCTAATTATCCTGATGCAATCATTACACATTGTATATGTGTATCCAAATATCACACTCTACCCCAAAAAGATATACAATTATTATGTAAATTAAAATAATTTTTTAAAAAAGACAAGACACAAAACTGAAGTTTTTCAAGTAGATATTTGAGATGTTTATCTTTGCCATTAGGAAAAAAAGGAGGGGGAGGGAAAATAATCTTTTTTTTCCTTGATAAATAAAAGTGCTCTGGAGACTTTCCTTTGCCAAAAAAAAAGGGGGAGGACCTGATTTCAAGAAAACTTACCTCAAAATCAGTCTCTTGGAATATTCTTCAGATTTCATTTTCTTTGGAAGAAAGTTTCCTGTTAAATCATGCAGAAATTAGCTGAAAGCATGAGATAGAGTGAGGGAACCATAGGCCAAACCTTATTTTTAAATGGCATTTTCTAACTTACCAAGCATCCATCTTTTATGGAATTATTAAATAAATGCTCATTTATTCAGCACTCAAATTTAATCTTTTTAATATTGCTCAATGTAATTTCAATGTATAAATAGAAATGACATGTAATAGGAATTATATGTAAATAGAAATGTTGATTTCTAGTCTATGAACAAGAGGAGTAAAAGGAAATCTTGATTTTGAGAGTATATAACTTTACATTTGCATACATCTGGAGAGTCTATTTATACTTTTGCCATGAATAAGATTTACCTTGTCAGAAGATACTAAAAAAAATCCTATCATCTCCATGCCTGATTAAATGGATAATACCAATAAAATAGTAACTTGTACTTATTCAGCATTCAGTTTGTCCTAGGTGTTAAAATAAACCTTGCATGCATTAGCTCATTTGATTCTTACAATAACACTATGTGGTATCTCTATTTTACAGATGAAAATTTGAGGCACAAAGAAGTTAACAAACTTGCCCACTGTCATATAGTTGTAAAGGGTAGATTGTGGATAAAAGCTCAGGCACTGGAACTCCAGAGCTCATGCTATTATCTATTACCATATTTTTTTGTCATCTTTAGCAGTTTACCTGAAAGTTTTAGCATTTTTAGCTGAAATTTAAGCTGTGTGAAAATTTTTCAGATCATCTAGAATAAACTTTCAAATTTAATTTGTGACTCAGAGATGGTATTATGGTAGTTAATAACTCTCAAAATTGCAATTTCTTATAGAGATGAATGCCAAGAAAATTGAGTTCGAACAGTTTCTGCCCATGATGCAAGCTATTTCCAACAACAAGGACCAGGGCACCTATGAAGATTTTGTTGAGGGTCTGCGTGTGTTTGACAAGGAAGGCAATGGCACAGTCATGGGTGCTGAACTCCGCCACGTTCTAGCCACCCTGGGTAAGGAGAATTTATTCCAGTGTACTTAATAAGACAAAATATATAGGAAAGAACATGACAGGAGATCATATTATAACAAAAATAGGTAGAAGGAAAGACTACAAAGGAAAAATGAATTGGCCTCAGTGGCAGTGAGTTTGTTTCAAGCAAATGGGCGACTTAAAATATTGGTAATGAATAAGTAAAGTAAAGCGTTGTAGTTCTTATAGGATATAGTTTGTATGACTAGCAATAATGCATATTTAATTAATTCATTCAAAAACAATTTGTTGACAGTGTACTAAGTGCCAGAGGAATAGGAAGGGCATAGTTCCTATATCCAAAGAGTTTAGTCATAGTCTTCAGGAGCCCCTGACTGGTGACCTACGGTAGAATTTTGAAAATACCATGTGGTCTTCTTTCTGAAAGAAGAGTTCTGTTTCACCAGGTGAAAAGATGAAAGAGGAAGAAGTGGAAGCCCTGATGAAAGGTCAAGAAGACTCCAATGGCTGCATCAACTACGAAGGTACAAGCAACATGCACTGGTGGTTACAGCAACTCTTAACTGATCGGGCGGATGATGGACTCCTTTTGAACTTAAAATAACTTATTTTCCTCTTCCTTCCTTATTGACATACATATTTCCATCAATTGCATAATAACTCAAAAAGATATCCTATGCAGGTTTGAATATAGAAGATTTTTTTTAGTGTCTTTTAGCAATACTGTGCATTGTTTTACAGCTTAAAATGTGTTTTCACATGTATTTTCTTTTTAGATTTTCAAAGCATCCCTAGGAGACAGACAGGGTTTGTGTCAGAATCAAATTCAATCGAATATTAAAATTGAAGAGATCTCAAAGTCATTTACTAATATCAAGCAATTATAAAAACAAGGAAACTGAGGACCAAAGAGGTTTAGTTACTTTGGCAAGGTCAAATCATTAGTGGCAGGGCTGTTACTAAAATTTAGTTCTTCTCCTTGCCTAGTGTTCTTTCTTAAATGAAAGTCATCTCATAGTAGCCAATTGTTTACTTCCTACTACAAATTTACAGCAGCTTCGCCCAGAGGGTGTGAAAGCAGTGTACTATACAATATAAAGATGCAAAATATAGTTGTATAACATAATTTGCAAATAAAAAATTTCCACTAAAATTGAAAAATATATCTATCCCCAAAGAGGACTAATCTAGACACATTTCAATAAAGCTGTGTTGATAGCTTTGATGTAAATATAGGCTTATAAAGACCCACAACTTAGAAAAAAGTAAGGAAAAAAGAAGAGAAAAACATCAAAGAGAAGAGGAAAAGAGGTGAGGGGAGGGAAGAGGAGGGAAGAGGAGAAAAGGAAAGTACCTAGTCAAGCATATCTTCACAGATAATCTTGATTAAACTTCACTTTTCTCCTGTAAACACTTTTTCACATTTGCCTATTGCCATAAATACATTACATAGAATAATCATTTAATAAATATTGTTCGAACAAGTGGATAGTCATCTAGAAAATAAAGTCAAATCTGAATCTTATACCAAGATAAGTTTCAAATGGGTCAAAAATTTAAATGTAAAATGTAAAAGCTAAAAACATAAAAAGCATAAAAATCGTGGAAGAATTATTTTATAACTTTGAAGTTGTAAGTTCTTTCTAACAGTGACACAAAACCCAGAAACATTGAAAATTTTGATAAATTCAACCACATAATTTTTTAAAAATCTGTATGGCAAAAGCCACCAGAAGCAAAGTCAAAAGACAAATAGCAAACCAGAAAAAAAAATATTTGCAATCAATATCAGAAAGAACTAAAATTTCTGGAAAAAGAAAGAACTACTATAGATTAGTAAAAGATCACATCCAATAAAAAATTTAGCAAGTAGATGAAAAGACAATTCATAGGAAAGGAAATAAAAATAAATACAAATATAAGATGACAAACTAAGCCAATAATAAAGGAAATGCAAGTTAAAACTACATTGAGCTATCATTTTTCAATAAGCTGATTGCCAAAGATTAAAAGTTTGGCCACAATTTACGTTGAGGAGAGTGTATGGAAACAGGCAATCTCATACATTACTGATGGGAATGTACCTTGTTAAAACCCCTAGGTGATGATGGGGTGCTATTAATTGTAGCAAATCTACTTCAAGAGACTTAGTCTCTAGATATACTTGCACTCAAGTGAAATGACCATATATACATGGTTATTCATTACTGTGCTATTCATAATGAATATTTGAACAAGTTAAGGTCCACCAATATACAATGTGTGAAACAAATTCTGATACATCTACACGATGAAATTCTCTGCAGTCCTAAAAAAGAATGAGGACATTCTTGTATGCAGTTATAGTAATATCTACAAGATAAATTATTAATTGAGAAAAGCAATTATAAAACAGTGTATAGAGTGTGCCACTATTTGTATAAAAAAGGTTTTTAGAAACATATATTTACGTGTTCTTGTATATGTGTAAACAGCTCTGTCAGCTTAGCTATAAAGAGGGGAACCAGGTGGCTGGCAGACAGTGGTGAGGAACATTTTTTTGTGCTATATACCCTTTTATACTTTAAAGAAAAAATTTTAACTGTAGCCAGGCACCATGGTGGGCACCTGTAGTCCCAGCTACTTGGGAGGCTGAAGCGAGAGGATTACTTGAGCTCAGGAGTTTGAGTCCAGCCTGGGCAGCACAGTGAAACCCTATCTCTTAAAAAAAAAAAAATTTAACCATGTAAATGTACCACTTATTCGAAAAATTAAATTTACAAAATCAGGGCAAAGGTCATAAATCCAGTATTAAGAATTGTGGGCTATACGGAGCTTAAGAAAATGAACTCTACTCCTACAGCTAAGAGTAATTTCTAAACCTCTTTTTTATTAAATTTGACTGTTTTCTAACTCTAAATTGTCTGTATTGCCCCTACAGCTTTTGTTAAGCATATCATGTCTGTCTGAATGGAGCATTCAAGGTATATACCTGTTCCCTTTTTAATATATAAGGCTTTATTGATACTGTGTTCTTAAAAAATTAACAGTTTCACTTTTTTGCTGTAGACATAATTAATATTGGTTCCTAATTAAGAGATATTTATTTTAACCATAAATCTTTAACTCCTTGAGATGAGTTATTTAGAAATAGAGCATTTTTGTATAAGTGTGTAAGCAAAAACTTATGAAGTATTTGCTTCCATCTATAAGCCCTATCTATCTTTCTGACTGTACTACAATTATGCAGTGGAGATTCAACAAACCAGAGACTAGTTAATTAATTTAGTTGAAACATAACACTGATAAAAGCATGGGCCTAAGTCTTTTGAATAACTAAAGTAGTTTTCAACAATTACTGCTCTAGAAAACCATGTTATAATGGTCCAAATTTAAGTACTTGCCTTAGGAAGTTGTTTACCTTGTAAGTGCTGGCTCATTTTGTGCATTTTCTTCTTTTGCACTTTACATTATTTCCTTGAGTTTCCTTTCTTAAAAGATGTGATCAATATCCAACTCGTTTTCCCTTTTCCTTTACAGAACAAGCATTGTTTAAGAAGACTGGCTGGAAGCTTATTTTAATTATACCCATGACTGTCCAGATCTGTTCACCATCATTCAGAAAAACAAAACAATCTGGACTGTTTGAGACTGAAGGACTCCCTGAATTTTTATATACCTTGAGTTTTCCTCTGAATTGTACTCATACCACACAAACCAAGTGTCTGCTGCTCTGGACAAGAAGAATAAAATATTGACAATCTCAAATCCAAATCCAAGCTCCACTCTTTATTATCTACCATGGGTCAGCAAACATCCTTAAAATCACTAATCAATAAACAATTTTGGTCAGTCTGGAATGTTCAAGTCACATTGTGTTTTTATTTTCTTGCTTAATGAAACTAATTTTTAAAACCTCAATTCTTTGGTTAAATGTACAGAATATTGATGAATTATAAACTTTTACAAGAATAAATCACTGTAGTCTACATAGCAATAACAAATTGAATAATGATAATCATATATTATTGAAAAAGTGAAACAGAGAACTGAGGAAATTCAGATTGGTCAGAGATGGCTTAATATAAACTATCCAGGCAATTTAAGGTGAAAGCAGGTTTCTTCAGATTTGTGTAAATCATTTTATTCATGGTTTGATCTATTTTAGCTCTAGTAATAATCTGTCTTATTAGAAAATTCTAGCAAGCTCTTAATCCTTCTCACTTAATGTCTTCAAGGATAAAATTTAAAGTGACCTTTCAGCTGTTACTTGAAAAAAAAAAACCTCTCTGGGGATGGGATTACTGCTCAAGAACTCAAGATCCTGTTTACTAATATTCTCTGTCCTACTATAACTCCCCCTGTTTTGCACATCCATGTCCCCAAATCTAGATTCAATCTTTCAATACATGTCAAAAATAGTAAGACTAATTAACAGAAAATTTCATAGTGCAAACATATTTTATCACCTCAGAATGCTACCACATATTACTTTTTCTTCAGAACAGAATCTGAAAGTTAATAGTTGAATATTTACAAAAGGTGAGTGGTAAATAGTTCTCCCCACCTCCCTAAAAAGATAATTGTAATATATAGGATTATAAAATCTCTGAAAAGTATCTGCCTGCCTATATATTTTTGGAAGCCAAAACAACTTTTTCCTGACATTGGAAGCTTCAGGTCAACATGCTCCTTCAATCTAGCAAAGTTCACTCAGATTCCAGTAACAACAGAACTTTCACTTCAAGCTCTGCTTTTGTAGCCAAGATGATGTTGGGACATTACAATCATTCTTTTAAGGAAAATGCACTATGATTTCATGATCTTTAGGGCCAAGCTCACCTATGATCAGGAATTGAAAATATCATACAGCACCATCCAATAGAACTTTCTGTGAAAATGGAAATCTATATCTGCATTGTCCTATATGTTAACCACCAGTCACATGTGGCTACTGAGCACTTGAAATGTGGCTAGTATGACTAAGGAATTGAATTTTTAATTGTATTTTATTTTAATTAGTCTAAATTTGAATTTAAATAACAACATGTGGCTCGTGACTACCATATCGAACAATGCAGCTCTCAATATATATTTAGCTTCAGCTGTCACATCAGGAAATTAATTTTTTTTATTTTAATTTTTTATTTCAGAATTTTACAGTGGTACACACGTTTTGGTTACATAGGTTTTTTTTTAATTACAATGTCAGCATGTAGAGAAGTTGACTGGTACAAATGGTCCAATCATAAAAGCCTCATTTTTGTTTTGGGATATGTGGATAAATGTCCGTTCTTCTATACTTTTAAAAAATTTTTCAATTAGAAAAATGTGATGTCTACAAGGTACTTAATTTTTAATCTCAAGCTTTATATTTAGTGCTTTTCCCTCAAGTCCTTATAAAACTGCTTTCACCCCCAATGGGATAACATTTAGTACACTGTCATGGGAACTAACCTTATTAAATTACCATGTGTGAAATGCTCATAACTCAAGTAGCAGCAGGTGCAAAATAGACTAGCAGGCGGAAAAGTGACAGTAATTTTTAACATCTACACCAGCTGGCAAAAATGACAGGTGCCTAATGCCTCAGTCTTTAAAAATAACTTTTTTAAAGCCTATGTTGCATAAGAAAATATTTTCAAGTTTGTTTTTTAACTATCTTCAAGTTACCTTTCTGACAAAATGCAATATTATACATTAATTTTTACCTCAAAATCATATTTGATACTTAAATAGCACAAAGGAACTTAATTTATTCTCCTCTATGAATGAAATAAATAATTATTATTAAATTGGGAAAATGAAATTTTATTTTTAAACTTCCCAGTAAAATTTCCCCAAGAAACATCATATAGGAAGGAACTCATAATGTATTTTTCCCTTACTCTATTTACATTTCTTTTTCCATGGTGGCAAATAGAACCTGGAATTTAATAGAATAGAGAAAAAATATCTCCCTTTAAATTCTAAGTCTAGATAAAATCATGAATCTATAGATCTATGAAGCAAACCAAATCTATATCCCGAAAGAAAAAAGGAGATTAAACAGCAAGTATCTGGAGTCCAGTCAAAGAATTACATTCCCTTGAATTATCAAGATAACTGAAGCTAAGGAAGAGCAAAATGAAGAAATAATTCAGGCAATAATCTCAATTTTACAGTTTTGTTAGTGATCCCCAGGCTAAGAAAAGTCAGTGCAAAGGGAAGACTGATGGGGTTCCAAGGCCCTGCTGCGAGTCTTTCCAGAAACTTCATACCAAGATAGATTTTCTTAGTTCATCATCAATATTTAGTAGGAGGAAGTGCTAGCTGTACATTGTCTTGGATTTCATCTGCCAGCAATGTGATTGGCCTGAGCTACTCTGTCTCCACTGTGGCCAAACAAAATTGAGAAGCAGTACCAAGTGCACCCCATGCCCTGAATCTCACACTTTAGAGGAAGACACTCTGGCCCTCTTCCAGCCACACGCCTTCAGAGCCAAGGAGTCCACCCAGAAATAAAGCATGCCACTCTGGAGCTCATGCCCCCATTTCTAGACCACACTCTGGACTCCTAGGATCCCAGACTCCCCTGCCTGAATGGCTCCAAGCTCTCTTCCAGGACCTGTGTGGGATTCTTCCTGGGTCAATCCTCCTAAGGGAAGATGGCTGCTGGTATGTTTACAATAAGACTAAGACGTGGCCAAAGACAGCTGTTTTTGTTTTGTTTCGTTTAAAGCAAGGATGGAGGTACTCACAAGACCCCTGCATTGCAGGATAGAGCTAGAGATCGGAATGGGAGGAGGGCAGACCTCTGCATTCTGGGGCAGATCACCAAGGAGTTCAAGAATTATAACCTGGCCTTCTAAGTTATTATGGAGCTATATTTGTCAAGGGAAGACACCAGAGTATATAATATTTAACAGATTGTTAGTTTAATCAATAACTAAATATTTAAATTTATGGTAAGTGGACCTCTATTTGTATTCTTGCCACGGGCCCACAAATGTGAGCCTTTGGAAAGGAATAAAGCTCAGACTTTTCAGGTGCAGATCTTGAAGATGCCTAGAAATACTCCTAGTTCCTTTGAACTTTTTAAAAATAACGGCAAATTCCTTGGTCAGCAATCACGCAAAGAAGCATTTTAGTAGCATATAGTTAGATTTTTCTTTCTATCCTTGAAAAGACAAAAAATATTACTCTTTCTTCTTGTCTTCCTCCAACCTGTGAAAGAGAAAATCAACTCATCTCATACTATAATATTCTTTGTATAAGGCGAGAATAAGTACAATGCTATTAGCATTGTAGTAAGTAATCAATGATGCTTGATGGTGCAATAAAAGATATATAAATTTAAAGTAATAAATAAAAATATATTTTGAAAGCTATTTTTATATTTTTTAAAAGCTATAAGGGGAGGGCTATCTTGTGAACAAGGGCTAGTAAATGAAAAAAGAGTCAACCCATAATATGTATAAAAGCATACTCGTGGTATCATTTGATGACAACTGGTGAAGTTCAATTTGAACTATAATTCAGCAAAAATGTCCACATGGCAAACATATGCTTATTTCTGTTTACTTTTCCAAATCTTTATCTGTTGGACTTTCTTTAGAAGAATCAAAGCATGCTCTAAACAGCAGGTGCTTCGCGGTCTGGCTTAGGTTTGAATTCTATGGCTACCACTTCTGAGCTGTGTGACTATGGGAAAATTACCTGCCATTTTCAAGTTCATCTTCTACAAAATGAAGATTAAAGGATTGTTTTGTGAATTAAAATAAATTAATAATGTGGAGCAAGATGGCTGACTAAAAGACCCTAGCACTTTTCTCACCTCACAAAAACAGCCAGAACAATGAATAAATAACTACATATTAATAAAATAACTGAGGGAGAGTACCTGAGTGCATCACTGGAGTAACAGAAACCCTGGTGAGCACAGAAACTAGGCATGGCAACATAGAGAATAGAAGGAAATGCCACACCTCCACCACCACATTCCCCAACCAAGATCAGTTAGTAACCAGGAGAAGAGGTTCTCAGAAACCTCCACCAACACCTTGGACACCTGCAGACCTCACCACTGGGGTCCCCTGCAGTCCTCACAGGCACTAAGCCCAGGTGAAGGAGCTATCTGGAGTCCACATAGCTGTGGAGTCAGAACAGTGCCCTGCCCCTGTGGCCCACGTGGCTACACAATCTTGGAACTCTAACCATAACTGGAATGTGTCTTGTTCTGGGGAGAGTACCCATAGCTCTCCTTCATCCCTGAGGATAAGCTGCCACCAAGTCATCCCAGCTCAGTGGCCTGACATCCCCAAGCCAAGCTGTTACATCCTTCTCTGTGGGACCAAGCAGAAATGGAGCCACTCCATGCACCTCTCCACCCTCCCCCTCATGCCAGAGTTGAAGCCGCACCCTGCTTCCTGGGAAAACAGTACTTTGGCTTCTCAGAGCAGTCACACCTCCCCAGGGCCTAAGTTGAAGAAGCAACCTGCATCATAGGAAATGGTGCCATGGCCACCCAAAGTGGTCATACGCCCCAGTAACTAAGCTGAAGTGGTGCCCTACATCCCAGGAAAACAGTGCTGGGCTGCCTAGAATAATCACACCCCCCAGGCCTGAGCTGAAGCAGCATATCAGCCCCTGGGGTATCAGTGCCCTGGCCAAGTTGAGCCACTCTGCATCCCAGGTCTGATAAAATGTAGTACCCCATGTCTCAGGGAAACAGAGCAATAGTTAGGCTGAGATACCCCATACTACAGGCCAAACAACTATAGTACCTTGATTCCCTGGAGCTGGACTAGCTCCTGAGAGTCTGAGACACCATTCTCTCTGGAGAGTGGAGTCATTGCTGTGTTGTTCCCTGCCACCCCAGGTCCCAAATGACAGTTCTGCTCTGCCATTCTGGGGTACTTGCTGCTTTTGCACCTGGCCTCACAAAGTCTGGGTTACTGATGAGCCCCACCATCACAGGGTCTAAAGTCACTATGACATGGTGTCTCAACTCCTGGGACCCAAGTTGCCACTGAGCCCTATTGACTCAGGTTCTCTAATTGCAGCTATGCCCTGCTCCCCAGATCCAAACCTGAAGAGTACTCCTTCTTCCCTGGAGTTAGGCCAGAGCTGTACCCTGCCCCCCAGGGGTAGAATCACTGCTACAATCGACCCCCCTGGACCTGAGATGCTAGAGAGTGCCTCAGAGTCACAGATCCTGGCTCTGTGGGCAACCTACATTCAACTGTGCCACAGAGAGCAAACTGTACCCCAAGCCCCAGGTGCCACAGTAGGTTTGCAAGACCCTGAGCTTAGGACCCTGGTTCCACAGCTTCTTCAAGCATCTGCACCTGGAACTCAATACCATGACAGCTGTTTGTAGGCCATGTCAGATCTGACATCAAGAGGGATCTGTTCTGCTAACTCTCCCCATTGTGGGGAAAATGAGAATAGGAGGACTCCAAAAGCCCTTGATATTTAGGACATTATGCTGCCACAGCCACTTCCACAAAATTCTACAGCCTAGGCCCCTGAAGCACCCATAGTTATTGTTTACATTGAACACAGCTGAAGCAGCTGCACAGAGACTATACCACTGTACCTATCCAGAGATGTCACCACACCCTTCTCAACAGTATACTAAAACTCAACTATAAGTGAAAGTCATTCTTTATGAAAGCCACTCTAAAAAGTTTGGATGAGACAACTGTTTCACCAGAGGTATAAACATCAACACAGGGACACAAGAAACATAAAAATGCAAGGAAATATGGCACCATCAAAGGAACAAAATAACTCTCTAGTAACAGAAGTCAATAAAAAGGAAATCAACTAATTGCCAGAAAAGAAATTCAAAGTAATAATCTTAAGGAAACTAAATGAGATACAAAAAATACAAATAGACAATTCAATGAAATCAAGAAAACAATGCATGATATGAAAGGGAAATTTAAAAAATAAATGAAAATAATAAAAAAAGAACCAAACAGGAATCCTGCAGCTGAAGAATTCAATGAATGAGATAAAAAAAATATATAATAGAGAGCTTGAACAGACTTGATCAAGCAGAAGGAAGAATCTCTGAGTTTCAAGATCGGTTGTTTGAAATTACCCAGTCAGGGAAAGAAAAGAAAAAAGAATAAAAAAGAGTAAAGAAAGCCTACAAGATTTATGGGACAGTACTGAGTGAACAAATCTTTAATTATGGGATTTCCAGAAGGAGAAGAGAAGGAAAAAAGTATAGAAAACCTATTTAATGAAATAATAGCTGAAAACTTCCCAACTCTGGGAGAGATATGGACATCCATATCCAGGAAGCCCAAAAGTCTCCAAATAGATTCAACCCAAAAAGGTCCTCTCCAACGCACAATATAGTCAAATTGTCAAAAGTCAAAAACAAAGAGAGAATTCTAAAAGCAGCAAGAGTAAAGTGTCATCATATATAAGGAAATCCTCAGTAGACTAACAGCAGATTTCTCCACAGAAACCTTGCAAGCCAGGAGAGAATGGGATGATATATTCAAAGTGCTAAAAGAAAAAAAAATTCTAGCCAAGAATACTATACCTAGTAAAGCCATCCTTCAGATATAAGAGAGAAATAAAGTCTTACCAAGACAAGGACAAAACTGAGAGAATTCATCACCACTAAATTGGCCTTACAAGAAATGATCAAGGACGTCCTACATTTGGAAGAGAAAAAAAGATAATCACTATTATGAAAACACAAAAAATTATAAAACTTACTGGTAGAGCAAATACACAAAGGAGAAAGAGAAAAGAATCACACCTTATCACTACAGACAATGGTGATAAACAATAAGATAGGAAGAAAGGAACAAAAATACACAAAACAACAAGAAAACAATTAACAAAAATGACCAGGGTATGTCCTCAGCTATCAATTATAACCATAAATGTAAACAAATTAAATTCCCCACTTAAAAGATATAAACTGTCTGAATGGATCAAAAAGCACGATCCAACTATGTATTGCCTACCACAAAAACTCACTTCACCTGTAAAGACACACACGGACTGAAAGTAAAGGGATGTAAAAAGATACTCCATGCAAACAAAAACCAAAAGCAAACAGGAGTAGCTATACTTGTATCAGATAAAACAGACTTTAGGTCAAAAAGTGTAAAAAGAGACAAAGGTCATTATATAATGATAAAGGGATAGATTCAGCAAGAGGATATAACAATTGTAAATATATATGCATCCAACATTGGAGTACCCAAATAAATATTTGCTAATATTATTAGATTTAAGGGGAGAAATAGACTCTAATACAACAATAGTTAAAGACTTCAACACCCCTCTCTCAGCATTGGACAGATCATCAAGACAGAAAATCCACAAAGAAACATTGGATTTAAACTGCACTTTAGACCAGTTGGACATAACAGATACTTACAGAACATTTCATCCAACTGCTGCAGAATACACATTCTTATCATCAGCACATGGAACATTCTCCAGAGTAGACCACATGTTAGGCTACAAAAGAAGTCTCAACAAATTTAAAAAACTGAAATCATATCAAATATTGTTTCTGACCACGATGGAATAAAACTAGAAATCAATAACAAGAGAAACTTTCAAAATTGTAGAGATACATAAAAATTAAACAATATGCTCCTGAATGACCATTGGGTCAATGAAGAAATTAAAAGGCAAACTTAAAATTTTTTTGAAGCAAATGAAAATAGAAACACAATATACCAAAACCTATGGGATGCAGCAAAAGCAGTATTAAGAAGGACATTTAATAGCAATAAATGCCTACATCAAAAAAGTAGACAGATTTCAAATAAACAACCTAGTAATGCATCTCAAGAAACTAGAAAGCAAGAAGAAACCAAACCCAAAATTAGGAGAAGGAAAGAAATAATAAAGATCAGAGCAGAAATAAACAAAATTGAGACTGAAAAAACATAAAAGATCAACAAAATGAAAAGCTAGTTTTCAGAAAAGATAAACAAAATCATCCAACCATCAGCTAGACTAAGAAAAAAATATAAAAGTCCCAAATAATCAGAAATGAAAAGGGAGACATTACAACTAATACCACAGAAATACAAAGATTCATTACAGATTATTATGAACAACTCTATGCCAACAATTAGAAAATCTAGCATAAATTGTTAAATTCCTAGACACATACAACCTACCAAGATTGAACCAAGAAGAAATAGAAAACCTAAACAGACAGATTGTGAGTACTGAGATTGAACTTGTAATAAAAATTCTCCCATCAAATAAAAGTACAGGACCTCATGGCTTCACTGCTGAATTCTACCAAACTTTTAAAGAACTAATACCAATTCTCAAACCCTACGAGGAAATTGAAGAAAAGAGAATTCTTCCAAACTCATTCTACAAGGCCAGCAATACCCTCATACCAAAACCAGACAAGGACACAACAAAAATCAGTAGCTATGTTGGTGTATGGAAATGCTGCTGATTTTTATATGTTGATTTTGTATTATGTAATTTTAATGATTTATATATCAGTTCTAAGAGATTTTTTGGTGGAGCTTTTAGGTTTTTCTATATATAAGATCATGCTGTCTGCAAACAGGGACAGTTTGACTTTCTCCTTTCCAATTTGGATGTTCTTTATTTCTTTCTCTTGCCTAATTGCTCTGGTTAGGATTTCCAGTACTATGTTGAATAAAAGTAATGAAAATGAGCATCCTTGTTTTGTTTCAGGTCTCAGGTGAAAAGCTTTCAACTTTCCATATTCAGTAAAATGTTGGCTGTGGGTTTGTCATATATGGTCTTTAGTGTGTTGACATATTTTTCTTCTATACTTAACTTGTTGAGTTTTTAACACAAATTTTATCAATTTCTTTTTCTGCATCTATTGAGATAATCATGCAGTTTTTGTCCTTCATTCTGTTGATGATATCACATTTTTTATTTGTGTATGTTGAACCATCTTTGCATCCCTGGAATGAATCTGACTTGATCATGGTGAATGATCTTTTTAATGTGTTGTCAAGTTCATTTTGCTAGTATTTTGTTAAGGATTTTTGCATCCATGTTCATTAGGGATATTGGATATTAGAAGAATTAATATTGTGAAAATAACCATACTACCAAAAGTAATCTATAGATTCAATGCACTCTCTATCAAAATACCTATGACATTCTTCACAGAAATAGAAAAAAATCATAAAATTTGTATAGAACCACAAAGACCCAAAATATTCAAGGCAATCCTGAACAAAAAGAACAAAGCTGGATGTGGCACACTGCCTGACTTCAAAATATAGTACAAAGCTATAGAAACCAAATAGCATGGTACTGGCATAAAAACAAACAGACCAATGGAACAGAACATTTATTTCTGAGACCCCAGAAATAAATCTATATATTTACAGCCAACTGATTTTCAACATAGGCACCAAGAACATTCATCGGGAAAGAGACAGTTTATTCAATGAATGGTGCTGAGAAAACTCAATATCCATATGCAGAAAAATCGAACTGGACTCCTATCTCTCACAATATACAAAAGTCAACTCAAAATGGAATAAAGACTTAAGTGTAAGACCCAAAACTATGAAACTACTAGAAGAAAACATAGAGGAAATGCATTAGGACATTGGTTTGGGCAAAAACTTGGTTGCACATGGTTGGCACTAAATAAATATTTTTGAAAGTATGAATGAATGAATGAAACTATTTCTAACTTCTTCCATCCCCTTAATCTTGAAGGTAAGAAACATGTCATATTGACATTTGTATCCTGAATGTTTGGCAGCATAATAAAACCCAATAGGTACTCAAAAGTTTAATGAATATATTAATGAACTGGGAAAGCAAGAATGTATTGATAAATGAAAATTCCTAAAATTACCAGCAAGATTATCCTGAAGTATGTACGTATCCACCTTCTAGAACCATATGGCAAATGAGTGTAACCCTTTTCAATTGTTAGTATTTGTCTGGAACGCTATTTTAATCAGGGTTATATGACTGTGCCCAAGTTCAACAGAAAAGAATGTCGCAATTGAGTAGAATTGAAATTGTTGTGAATGTTGTAATGTCTGACATAAGATGGGAAAGGGATGTAACGGCATACATGCCACAAAATTGCTGCTCCTGAGAGTCTAGGGAATTCTCTTCATCAACTAGCCTATTCCAGTAATGTCAGATATTATGAGGGCAATATTGAACTGATCCACATTTTGAAATTATTCATTTGGGCCCTGCTGTATCTACACACATCAGTGAATAAAATATTAAAAACCAGCAGCCCTCATGAATTTATATTCTACTGGTAGGAAAACATAATTAATAAAATAAATAAGTAAATTATATAGGAGGTTATAAGATGATAATGCTATAGGAAAATATAAAGTAGGGAAGAGGGAATAGAGAATGCAAAGGGAAGGGGAGGACTAGAGAAAGAAAAACCAGTGAAGATCAGAGAAAGTTGAGAAAAAAATTAAAATAGGTTAACCTAGTTATTTCTTATGTTTTTAATTTCAAAAACTGTTTCTTCTCTGTAGATAAGTAATTCAAATCATTGGTTTGTTTATTTTTTCCAGTATATAAATTCAGAGTTCATCTGTCAAATTCTTTAAGTTGTACTCCCTGAATGTCACATAGCAAATAAAACCTACCAATATATAATCCAGTAAAATCAGCGCATCTCTGCAGCTGATTTTTGTCTCAATAATCTAAATTCGGGTTTCACTGGTTTTAACAAATAAAATACATTAAACTTTCTGCCGCAAAATATACACACACGCACTCACAAAGGTTGAGAAATATACCAAAGGGGTTTTTTTGGGTTTTTTGTTTGTTTGTTTTTTTGAGACAGGGTCTTGCTCTGTCTCCCAGGCTGGAGGGCAGTGCAGTGGCATCATCATAGCTCACTGCAACCTCAAATTCCTGGGCTCAAGTGATCCTCCTGCCTCATCTCACAAGCAGCTGGGACTGCAGGTGTAGGCCACCATGCTCTATTTTTTGTAGAGACGGGGTCTTGCTCTTGCTTAGGCTGGTCTTGAACCCCTGGCCTCAAGCAGTCCTCCCGCCTGGGTCTCCCAAAATGCTAGGATTACAGGTGTGAGCCACCACGTCCAGCCCCAAATTATTATTAATGGTTATCTATAGACAAGTAAAATTATGAAATGTTTGTTTGCATGTTTTCTCTACTTTATGTAGGCATTCTCGACTTTTCTGCAATGAGGGGCATATTACTTTTGCAATTAACAAAAACAAAAGTTGTTTTTTATTTTTAAAACCCATAATGGTAAGTATTAACTAAAACAGGACAATTCCATAACAATAGCACTTTTAAAAGTGAAGTACTTTACTTACAAAAAAAGAAAAAGAAAAAAAATTACAAGGAAGGTTAGGTTTTAAAAAAGCCCATACAAATAAAAACTGAATAGATAATTAATGAAAAATTTTACCAAAGTTACCCAGTTTTCATTTAAGTTGTTCATAGTGAAAAAGAAAACAACACAGCAATATTCTCACATGATTTCAAAAGAGAGAGATGAAGTTATTTCAGTTAGGAAGTACTTTGCAAGAAGGCTTGAGTTTTCATTTATTTGGGGAACTATTGCTAGACAGGGTGTTCCTGGTTTATTGTTTCTTTGCTTAGCTTTTGCATTTGTAATGTGACATATGCACTATCCATGATGATGTTAAAGCAAAGTGTCAGACTTCGCTTCCAAGTAAAATAGCTTTGTTTGCCTTTCGCCTTGACAGTCAGGAAGCTCAGAACAAATTTAATATATTTTATAATTCTCCCCATGTAATTATTCATTTATTTGCTGTACATCTTTTTATCCAGTTTTTACCTTTATTTTTAACTGCCCTATTGAAAGTTCTTTTATTGTAAGCCACATTAAATCTGTTTGGAAATATTGATGGTATAAATTATAGTGAGTATACTGATAAACTTAGTGTCTTCATCTTTCTATATATAAACTTTATTTACTACTCATGAAAATCAACATCGTGGATCAAGTGAAAAAGATGATAAAATGTATCATAAGGTTTCTGGACATCAAGCATTTTCTACCAAATAATACTTCAATGAGAAATGTGTAACTAAATCAGAAACAGATTTAATTTCCCTTGAAATTCACATGGCTTTAGATTGAGTTTAACACATTTTTTGCCCACTTTGCTAAACCCAGATAAAAGGGAATTAGCTGAAATTTTCTAAACCACCAAAAAAAATAATTCTGTGCTGTTCCAACTGAAAAAGAAAGATCAAAATGGAGAAATGTCATAATAATATAATAGAAAATATTTAAAAACCCCTAGGGAGTAATGATAAAATGAACTCTTTTCTTGTGGGTTTCCTTACTTCAGAGACCACATTGGCATTTGCAAATCCCTTCAAAATACCCTGTATGTAACCACAATTGAAATTAAAATCCCATTCCATTCTTTCCTTGATTGTGGCACCATCATGGGTGTTGTTTTTTCTCTTGAACTACTCTAAGAGTGAATACAAACAAACAAAAAAAATCTGTGCATAATACAGGCTTGTTCCCAGAATCCTGGACAGGCTTAGAAGTCAATTTTGTCATATGATGAATTTCTGTACCAACTTTACTAAAGGGGTTGTGGAGAACAGGAAACAATTATACACATTGGAGACATTTTTCCCAAATGACAAACTCTTGATTTTTAAAGAAAGGAAAATTAAGTATTTATATCACATATGCTTTCCCTTTGAGAAAATCTTTCTGAGAACCAGAAACAGTTGTCCTAAACAATGGATTTTTTCCCAATTTCATGACACTGGAAATCTTGTAAATAATTGTTTTTGCAGTGGTCGATTTGCAACCCACCGCTAGCATCCATGCAGGACTCTATAACATGAATTTCTGCGTATAAGTCTTTGAGGTTTAATTTTTGTACAATTTACTCTTTTGGACACTATTCAGTGACATTCTTTAGTCACCTCTCATATGCTAAATTAACACTTTTTTTTAGCCTCTGGTCAAATGGCTGTTTTCACCTGTCTCTTGGTATCATTGCCTATGAACTAATAGTCTATCTTTGGCCAGCAAAACCATCTGGGTTTGTGCAGTGAATTGCCTGACTGTTGTCTTTCTGGAATTATTTGAATATTGTATTGAATTTTGTATATATCCTATTTCAAAACTGAAAACTGAAAGTTGGGTTTGATATGAAATGGATATTCCAAAAAGTTAATACAGATTGACAAAGATAAAAATTATTAAGTACACAAAACAGTAAATTAGCCCCAAGACCATATTCATATGTTGTTTGACTAGATGTTCAATTATGAAGTAAAAGAACAAAATTTTAAAACACGTGTGAAATACTGGAAATGTATAATCTAATATTGTGACTAAAAGTCAAGGAAGATTCTCTTTATTACGTAAGTCTTTGGGTCAATTTGCAATACGGCTTTTGTAAACATTTTATCCCTCTTGATTCATCTATTTTGCTTTTATTTTCCCTATGCCTAGTTTTCTTTTCTCTTTTATGGCCTGTTAAGTTTATTCTATTTGCTTTAATAAGCTTCCTCATCCTTTTTGGAATTAGATAGAATACACAATTATAAATTAAATACTTATTGAACAAATAATGGCTCATTTACTGTTTTATAAAGTACTGAGGAAAGTTACTTACACTTGTTTTGTCCTTCGAGTAGTATGTTGTGATAGAAGGTTATGGGCTAGAAAGCCAAAAAGATTTTAGATAAGAGACTATAGGCAATCCATTTAATCTTGCTAAATTTCTGTTTCCTTTTCTGTAAAAACAGGGATAACACCACCTTTCCAGGAATGGTGGGGATTAGATAGTCTTGTGCGTTAGGTGAACTAGCCTGCATTTGACACCCATCATAGTTACTCTCTAAGTGTTAGCTACTACCTGATGACCCTGTGTAATTACTGCTCTGTGTTACAAGTTTTGCTTCAGCTACTGTGTCTGTGTGTGTGTATATGTATTAACATATACTGCATATATACACACACATATATAATCACAACAAATATCTCTGATTTCTCTGGTTAACTTTTCTTTAAAATAAAGGAACTTATATATTTGTGATGAATTCTCTCAAAAAGATTCCTTCAGAGTTTAATATAAAAGAAATGAGGGAGTGAACCATAAGTACTTTCACTGATGTAAATTATTTATCCACATTTAGGGAGTCACCTGGTTGACTGTCATTCTAAAAATACATGATATTATATTGACAGGGATAAAATAATTTTGGAAAGGAAAATGTAAGAATTAGCCTCTTAATGAATACCTACAAAGCCGTGAAAACAGCCGGCCTAAGGACAAGAGGAAGGCAAGTTGGTCTCTAGTGACTCCCTGTGGCAGAGCCAATAGAGGAGAGCGGAGCTTGCAGGAGCAGGAGGCGGTGCGCTCTGTCTGAGAGTGTCATTGCAAGGACCCCGGCCTTTGATGTGGGGGAAAGTGGAAGTGAGATTAACATGTCAAAAAGTAGGATGAAAGCTCTCCTCCTCCAAGGAAAAAGTCCCAAATTACTTGAGTTACTGACACTTATCTCGCCTTGCAAGCTCTAATTATGTAGAGCAAATGCATTGGGAGTTCCCTTTTAATAGTGCGATTTTGGAACAGGGCGACCATTAAATAATTTATAACTGGAGATGGTCAGGAAGACTTCTCTAATCTAATGCACATTGCCTCAGACAGGAGACAAAGCCAGCAAATGAAAGGATAATTTTTCACAACTTTGAATCTCCTCGTTCATTGAACTATGCCAAGCATGTTTGATGTCATGAGATACAGAAACTTATATTTAATAGAACTGTTCTTGGGAAGAACATATGATTTTAAGAAATACTTTAATATGCTGCATATAACACAGAATCCAACCCAATTACTAAACTGCCTTCTAAGGAGGGTAGGTCCAATTCATTTCAGGGCTTTGTTTTTGGTGTGTGTTTGTTTTGTTGAGCGCAGAGATGAGTGGGGCATGCAAATTTGGTCCACATAATAGAACTGCATTAGGCAAGAGTCAGAGAGACAAAGAGAGAGATAAGAGTGTTGATAGTCAAAGGGGGCTTTCAAAGAGAGCCAATCTGAAGGGAATGTTAAAATTATTTGCTATAGGACATATAATGTAGAGCCTCTCCTTGCTTTCCATATGAAGTCTCCAGAAATTTCTAAATGACTTTTCAAGTTTAGTGCAAGTGAGTTCTTTTGGGATAGTGAAAGAGGCTTATGAGCTGGCACCTGACTTACTCTATTCCTGATAGTAACACACACAGTCTCAAACTATTTTAACACATCCACATTATAGTGTAGTGGTTAAGAGTGGGTTCTCATGTCTGCCTGGGTTCAAATGCAAACTCCACTTCTTACTAGTTCAGTGCACTTGGGCACATTACTTAACTTAAACTCAAGTCCAGTTTCCTCAGCTATACAATAGTGATGGTGAGGATGATAATGACAACAAAAATTCCACCTAGAAGAGTTTATGATATTTGAGATGATCCACATGAGGCAGTTAGCATAGTGCCTGGCTATCAGTAGATACTGGCCAGTATCATTCTCATTATAAAAACTCTACAGGACATCCAAATTTTTAATTGCATACCTTTGTTCATGTTGTTTCATCTGTCAGGCGTGCCCTTTCCCCACCTCTGCATATGGAGAAATCCATTCATCCTTCAATATCCAGGTTTAATGTGGCCTCTTAGTTGAAGATGTCTGTAACTCTTCCCTCCCCGACACCCAGAGCATCTCTGTGTTTTCACAGCATTTATATTGGTAGTGTGTTAGTTCAATTCTTTCCCAATAGTTTGTGACTCTTTTTAGGACACATATATTGCATAGTTGATAACAGTTGACAATGTAACACAGAGTTAATGGTCAACAGATTTTGGTGAGCTGAAATGAACTGATTTACTAAAATAAGCTAATTTACTTTTCTGATGGATAATCAGTATAGGAGAAGACAATTTTGTCAAAACATTACAGTGGGAATTGTAATTTTTATTTTATCCTTGTTTCCCTCTCCTGCCATCAGACATTTACAAACACCTCTTATATGCCAAACATTGGGTCTGGAATCCCAAGTTTGGCAAAAAATATTCTTGTTTTTAAGGAGTTCACAGTTTAGGTAGGAACATAGAACCACACATAAATAATTACAGTGTAAACTGAGCTTCAGGCTGTTGTGGGGTATTTTGTGGTTTTGTTTGAGTGAATAGTTTAAGAAATTCAAGTAAGTTTTCCTGTAAGAGTTGCTTATAAATTTTAGAATGAGAAGAAATTATCGTGGATATTGATTCTTATATGGAAAAATACCACAGAAAGTAGTTTTTATAAGATGGTAGAGAGTATCTAATCCACTTAATAATTTTAGATGGACAGGAAACTAAAGGCAGAGGTTGTCAAGAGACTTGCCCAACTTTGCTAAAGGCAGGATAAGGATTAGAACTCATACATCCTTACTTTGTTTAGGGTTCTCTTCCGCACATCCTTCTGCTTCTGTTGCATGACAATAGTAGTTGAGATTCTATTGTGTGACTAGATTAGTAACATGCTATTTTAGCTGAGATACAAATTCTTATTAAGCAAAAATAATGTCACTAGAGAATATGGGACATTTTTAGTTTTCCAATATCTGTTCCTTCTTCTCAACCATGCCCTAATTTTCATAGTGTGTACTCTTGGTGGGACAGTAAATAGAGTTGCCTTCTCCTCTCCAACCAAGTAAGCCAAAGGGATCTTTGGTTCTTCCTCACAGCCTTTCTCCAATGGCCCAGATAAGATGTGAGGCATGTTGTAGTAGTCAGAGTTCTCCAGAGAAACAGAGCCAATAGGACGGAGAAGATATATATACACACACACACACACACACACACACACACACACATACACACAGAGCGAGAGAGAGAGAGAGATTTTAAGGAATTGGCTCATGAGACTGTGGGGACCAGCAAGTCTGAAATGCATATGGCAACCCAGCAGCTAGAGACTCAGGTAAACGTCGATGTTGCAGTCTTGAGTCCAAAGGTGGGAAATTCAAGCAGAATTT
This sequence comes from Daubentonia madagascariensis, assembly GCA_023783475.1. NCBI lineage: Eukaryota > Metazoa > Chordata > Mammalia > Primates > Daubentoniidae > Daubentonia > Daubentonia madagascariensis. The sequence goes on from JAKFHU010002088.1 coordinate 2,129,232, forward strand.
CTATGTTGCAATCTGGAGGGAGAATTCTTTCCTCTTCAGGGGTCCTCAGTCTTTGTTCTCAAGACCTTCAACTGAGTGGATGATGCCCACCCACATTATGGAGGCTAATCTGCTTTACTTAAAGTTAACTGATTATAAATGTTAATCACATCTAAAAAACACCTTTTCAGCAACATCTAGACTAGTGTTTGACCAAACAACTGGTTACCATAGTCTAGCCAAGTTGACACATAACATTAACCATCACAGGTGGGCACATGGCCTCCATACTAATTGGACAGTCTTCTGAGGCCTGAGCTCTTCAGCGAAGTGATTCCGTAACAGGAGAAATGACTAGAGGTCATTCACTCCAGAGCAGCAGCCAGGCAAAACGCACCAGGGATAAATGTTCCAGCAACCATCTTTCTTCAGGAATCACCACAATCCTGTCTGTTCCAAGCCTGGTCTTCCAGCCTTCCCTCTGACCTGCAATATGCCCCGTATTCTTCCTTTAATTTTCATTTCTCCTAAAGGAAGCCAACCAGAGTCTATGGCTTGCAGGTCAAGAAACCTCCAATAACAACTTTTGATGATTTGGTTTTGGATGAGACCTTCACTTCAATTTCTTTCATACTTTCTACTGTTTTGAGAAATAGTACAGAATAGTTCTAATAATAACAACAGAAATAATTATTATAATGCTAATTATGCTGAGTACTTTACGTGTATTTAGTCATTTACTCATTAAAATAATCCTCTGAAGTAGAAAGTGTTATTATTTCCATTTTGTATATGAGAAAATAGAAGATCAGGAAGATTAAGTAACTTATTCAATGTCACATAACTAAGAAGCAGCAAAGCTGGGATGCCCAGACGGTTCAGAATGACTCCTGAGTTCATCCCCTTAACCACCTCTAACATTTCAAATTTTTTACATTTTTAGCTCTTTTGTATAGAAAAATATTTTTAATAAATATGTATATATTCATATACATATACATATATATATAATCTCTGGTTTCTGGCAGCAAATAGATGGAAACTCAAAAGGAATAATTTAAAAGAAAGTAATAAAGGGGTTATTTATAGAAGTGTGGGTAAGATAAAAAAAAAAAAACAGGAGAGAATAAAGGAATAAAGCATCCAGGGACTGGCAAGAATAGGAAGCCGTTATCACCCTAGATCCCAAAGGAAAATACTCCATCTCCTCTCACTTCCCACCTTCCAGTCCCCTGCAAGTGCCTCCTGTTGACAAAATCCAACCAGAAGCCAAAAGGCAAGGGAGTGTAGATGTTAGAGTCTATAAATATCAGATGCCCTGGCCATAGAACAAGGTGAGAAAGGTCAGAGAATGGATTTGGCGGGGCACACAGAAACTAACTGGGACACCTTATTAGTAGAATGCTAAACACAGTGTTTTCTTGATGACTTACCTTCATGATCCTCATCAAATCAACCTTCATTATGACCTCCTATTGTTAACACAGATGCAGACTACCGAAGCTTCCCTAAAACTTACCTTCTCATGCACAGCATAACGAGTATCCCACATTCCGGAGCCTGGCATCAAAACACCTCTGCAGGACTTGCTAAGGGATTATGAAAAGAGTTCAGCCAGCAGCAACAATCCCCTGCCTCCTGACATAAATGAGTCTGTGTTGGAAAATGAAGGGGAGTTGTCAGGGTGCGTGCACCCCTCAACCCACCAATATCAAGCCAAGTGAGAGGACTGGCGAGAAAGACACTCAAATAACTTGGCACAGGCCTCTGAGATTAGGGGAGCCTCAGGTCTTCTATCTTGACTCCTCCTGAAAAAGTCTACTAGGGATTAAAAGACTCTGCCTGGAGGTACCTCTGCGGCAGCAAAAGAAAGAGGAAAAGGCTACATAGGAGGAAGTTGTACTGCCTTCTTGGACCTGTGGAGGGAGCCATCTGGGGTCACTTTGAGTCCCACTCCAGAGGACTGCCTGGAGGGGCTCTGAGACCCGAACAGAGAGTGCCTTGAAAGTTTGGGACTGAGCACCCAGAAGAATGAGCCAGAGGAGGCAGAAGTCCACAAGGATCAAATGTGCATCCCCCACAGCCAGGGGCATTCAGAGCTCCATCACACCACACCAGCCACTGCAAGTTGTGTTCCTTTTTCCTGAATCCTCTCCCCATCCCACTCCCCAGGCCTGACCATCAGAGGTCAGAAAAAGCAGCTAGGAACAAGATCCATCCGAGGGGAGTGAGGAAGACAGAAGGGGCTGAGCCCAATTCTCACTGCAGGTATCCAGCAGGGAGTTAGGGCAAAGGGAGACATTTTGCACAGGATTTGGGGTCCTTACAATAAATGGGACATTTCAATTACTAAAATAAGATTTTTCTTTTGACTGAAAATAACAGGAGTGGATTTTTTTAATTGTACAAGAGTGACTAGAAAATTCACTTTAAATGATGGAGGATTTTATCCAGGAGGGAGATATTTAGCAAAGAGACGCTAAAGGAGAGTGGTGATGCTGAATAAAACTGTTCTCTGCTTCTATCCCTTCAAGTCCAGCCCACTCAAAAACACAGTAATTTTTGGAATACAATTCTTTGTTATCTTGCCTCTTTCACATAAAAAGGCGATGATGGCTGTGCAGCTATACCACTGCCTTTGTACTGCATCATACCATCTCTTCGCAGAATTAATTATTAAATCAAATATCAAAAGAATTTTTCCAAGTGATTTTCTCACCTCTCAAAAAGTCATTTTCTTCTTCATTGAATTTGACCAGTTAAATTCTAAAATCTATTATTCGTACATCACCTATGCAGTGACCCCTACCCTAATCACCTCTTTGTCAATTTGCACTTATTCAGCTAGCTTGCTTTTATTAAAGTTATTTATGGGATGTGGAGAATTTTTCCTTCTTATATTAAGAATTTATCATAGGGTTATTTGGATGCAGGATGATTTGCTACTTCATACAAAATAGAAACAGTCAATCACATTTTCTTTCCCAGAAAAATAATTATAACATTCTTGTAGGAATGACACCCGGACACATTTTTTTTTCTAAAATCCTTTTAACATTTGACCTCAAACAAAATATTAAGGATGGGCTGCATTAAGTAGTGTATCTCTAATGTTTTATTTGTGTAACCTGAGTTACTCTAGGCCTTCCCAGATTATGGGAACAGATGGGCTGACAATATCAGCAAAAAACCAAATTTCACTACTGTTCCTTCTACCACCCACCTACCTTGTTGAGACAAGACCTCCAGACTCCTACATAGGGCACTCCTCTTACTCTGCCCCCAGTAAGGGTTTCCAAGAGTCCTCAGGGCTTTTGCACAGATACTTATGTGCATTCTCCCTGCCAAGCATCACTACTACCTTACTGAGCACCCAGCATGAACTGCCATGTGCCTTAGCTTGATGGCACCTGCTGGGTACTACCAAATCTGCTGGGTACTTGCCATTTTCCACAGACATCCACTGGGCACCAGAATGTCTGTTGGACATCCATAATTTGCCAATACACATCTTCTGCATTTGTCCATCTCTGCTGGGCACCACTATATCCAGCCTCTATTGAGTCATTGAAACCTCTTAAGATGTCAAAACAACACCAATTTCTATTTAGAACAAGAGACTGCCACTCTCCCCTTATGTTAAATTCTATTAAAGGGTCCCTACACAGTGCTGCTGACATGACTGGTATTTACAGTTTAAATGAAATTCTTTTTAGTTAAAGTATGATTTTGTAGCCTACCCAAATAGGGTGCAGACGAGACACTGTGCAAGGACATATAATTTGTGCCCAGATGAAGAGTTGAGTAGGGGCTGTTAGCCAATGTACTGCTGGCCAAGCCATTGAGCAGGGACTACATCTCCCTGAAGGATGAGAAGACTACATCATCTTGCTGAGCCACCGAGTCTTGTGCTGCTAGAGCTGCATCTGCCCAAAGGAGTTATCTTTTTCTGGTTTGCACTACAGTGCTGCAAGGGCTGGCAGCAGGCTGTGGTACGTGCATGCATTTAGTGGGGCCAGGGTGAGGAACCAAACCAAGTGACAGGTACCATGTTGCATTCAGAACCACCCTTTCCTCCACCCACCCACCCCACAAGAACCAAGAACTAAGAGCATTCTTACTTAATCAAATGCATTATGCACAACTTCATCTTTTGCCAGAATTCTCCCAGAAGACTCCTGGGTCCTCATGCAAAGGAGCTTCTGAAAAGCTCTTTCACCTAATTTACCAGATATGATCAGACACAAATCAGTATCCCTTAGACTGAAGCTAGAATCCTACTATCATTAAATAGTCCTGTACAGTGTCTGAATGCTTGATGTGATTTTCATGAAATCTTTTCTGTAATAATATTTTATATTTTGATTAACATTTTGTTCTATAAACTGAAGTAAGAGTAAATGATAAATATTGCAAGATATTAACTATACTTCCAGGGTCCACATTCACCTTGGGTTACATTGCCCTGCCCTTAAGATGTGCCAGGTCTTGATGGATGGATGGTAGCAGGCATGGAGACACAGCTGGTTCCTGCACAGGTCTTTAAGCAACATTTGCTGACTTGACAGGCACTTTGATTTAGTCAAACGAGCAATAATTTCAACATTAGAAGACTTGAGTTCTAATTCTATTATTGCCACTGGCTCTGGCCATGGTCCAATTACCTAGGCTGTAAAATGATGGCAAAACCAATTATGCTTATTTCAGATGATTGTTATGAATATCAAATGAAAATAATTGAGAACCTATAAAAGCACTGAACAAATGTAAGTCATCGTCATTATCTGCTATCCACAAAGACCTAGGAAACTTTTTACAATGAAAAACTCTTCATATAATGATGCCTATTAAAATGGGATATTTTAAAAATATACAAACAAAAAATACATTTCTCCCCTTTATTTCAGCACATTTTCAAGGAGTACTTTTACTGCCAATTAAATTTCAAATGATAATTATTCCTTTCATTAAAAATTATTATATTGAGCCAGGTGTGGTGGCCTCCACCTGCAGTCCCTGAAGCGGGACAATCACTTGAACCCAGGAGTTTGAGGCTGCAGTAATGTATGATTATGCCACCTCACTCCAGCCTGGGCAACAGAACAAGACCCCATCTCTAAAAATAAACAAAATATAAAAAGTAAATGAATAAATCAAAATGTGTTTTATAACTTGTTAATGTCATCAACCATTTGTATGCACACCTCGTCCGCCAACCTCATGATATATATGTGGAAAGAGCACTGAAGGGGGAGTGTGGGGCCCTGCATCCATTTCTAACCAGCTATATGAATTTGAGCAGTGCATGTTTCTCCAAACCGTTCCTTCTGCATCCTGTGATTGTGAGAATTTAAATAAACTGAAGCAATCAAACACTGGGATATAGTCTTGCCAGCAGATAGAGCACTATGTTCCCTCAAGAACACCTAGGTTCTTTCCTAGGACCTGCTATAGATATCTTTCCCCATGCCTCCTAAAGGTGGTTAGTGAAACTAAAGAGAAAGAAATTGTCCTAGAAAAGAGATGCTTTGGTAATTGGAAGAGGGCTGAGCAGAGGCAGGCTGCTCTGAGAAACAAATAAGCTGACTGAAGTCAAATGTGCATTGTTAGGTACGTGGTCTTTACCCTGAGGGAAGGTTTGCAAAACCAGGAAAACGGGATGGAAGGGAGGAGGGGAGATAAAAGGCAGCTGAGCAGGCAAAACTGGGAAGGTTTACAAGCCTAAAAGGGGGATGTGACTGAAAACAAAGACATCTCAAAGACCAGCCATCTGCTACAGCACAACTTCCTCCCAAACTTCAAGGACTTCCTTGCTGTATACTGAGATTATTGTTTAATTCCCGCCCCCCCCCAACTCCATTCCCTCCTCCCAACCCTCTATAAAAAACTCACTAGACCCCATTTTGGTGTGGAAGCCCTTTTGGGCCTCCATCCACCTGCACCCAGGTGCTCAAATAAACAATTCTTTGTATGTTTGGGCTTCACTTGTTTTCCTCTCATGCATTAGATATGGTAACAAAGTAGGGTTAGTTACTAAAAAACTGGGACAGAGAGGGCCACAGAAGAACCACAGTCAGGCTAAGTGACTGAATACTCCTCTTTGACTTCTACATTTTAGATATCTTTGTCTTATTTATCTACTCATGTATGAAAGTAGTTCCTTTTACTCTTGTATGTAAATCTTTTTGTATTTTTTATATGTTAGCTCCAAACTTCCAAAGAGTCAAAGCAAAAATGAAAACAATGGACTACATCACCGTCACTGTCTTCTAAAAGGAAGTACCGGCAGTCCCTGGTTATGGACAACCCGGGTTACGGCATTCTGTACTTACAAACGGACTCCCAAGGCTTCCCATAAGGATAATTTATAATTAAATAATTAAGTTAATAATTCGGGAACTAGTTTCTTCTGCGCATGTAAACACAGCCGCGTGGCGTAAGTGGTTCATTGTCCAAGCACATTTAGGCTAGCAGCCGGTCTCATTGTTTAGACATATGGTTGCTTACACACAGCATCAATTTCATCTTAACTTTTAATTCAATTTTGTGAGTCTGTGTTTCCCCTTATGACCAAGCCTCCAAAGCGAAAAAGTCCACTGCAAGTCCAGGTGAGCCTGCAGCGAAGAGAAAGGTGATTACAATGAAAACAAAAGTAGAAATAAATAAGTGTCCGGGGAAAGGCCAGACGCCATCATTCATTGGAAAAGCATTAGGCTTCAGTCGCTCGACTGACAATTATAAAGGATAAAGTGAGAATAATGGAACATGTATAAGACAGTGCTCCAGTGAAAACATCAATTATTACTAAGAAGCGTAGTGGATTATTGAAATGGAAAGGTTATTACTGATTTGGTTAGAAGATCAAAATAAAGGTAATATTCCCATTAGCCTAGCATTAGTGCAGGAAAAGGCCTGAAGCATTTTCAGCAGTTTTAAAGCTGCACACGTAGAAAGTGAAGGTAGTTGTGATGATTTGTTTCAAGTAAAGGTTGGTTTAATCATTTTAAAAATAAGACAAATATGCATAATATTAAAATGCAAGGGGAGGCAGCCAGTGCCGATGTAGCTGCAGCAACTGAATTTCCTGAAATGTTGAAGAAAATTATTGAGGAGGGGGATTATTTGCCAGAACAAATATTTAATGTAGATAAGAGTGGAAAAAAAAGTGCCTGAAAAAACTTACATCTCGAAAGGAGAAAAAAGTACACCAGGGCATATAGCAGAAAAGGACAGACTAACCTAATTCCTGGGGGTGATGCATCCAGAGATTTTAAGCTCAAGCCTTTGTTTGTTTACCGCTCAGAAAATCCAAGAGCACTTCCCGGCATTATTAAAGCAGCTCTTTCCACTATTTGGAAGTCTAATTTAAGGGCCTGGGTCACACTTGCCATGTTTGAAGATTGGTTCTTAAACTATTTTATTCCTGCTATGGAATATTATTGTTTGGAAAAGAAAATTCCCTCTAAAATTCTGCTTGTGCTGGATAATGCTTATGGACATCCAACATCTTTAGATGACCTTCACTCTAATGTAAAGGTTGTATTTTTACCACTCAACACTACATCATTACTACAGCCAATGGACCAGGCAGTCATTTCTGCATTTAAGGTTTATTACTTACAACATACATTCACACAAGCAGTCAGGGCTACAGAAGATGATGTGATGACCTTGAGAGTTCTGGAAGAATTATAACATCTATGATGCCATCAAAAACATTGCTGATTCTTGTGAGGAAATGAAGCAATCAATAATGAAAGGGGTGTGGAACAAACTGTGCCCTCACTGCTGTGATGATTTTCATGGCTTAACAGAAGACATTGCCGAAGCCAGAAAAGCTGTGGTGGATAGTGGAAATGCACTGCAATTGGACATCAATGAAAATGATATCATTGACTTACCAGAGTCCCATTCACAAGAATTAACCAATGAAGACCTTATGGAGATAGAGAAGCTGACAGAAACATAAGAACACAAAGAATCAGAAGATCCAGAGCCAAGAAAGATTACAACAAAAGAATTTGCTAAAGCCTTTCATCTCATTGAAGCAGGATTTGCTAAGCTTGAGAAGCAAGATCCTAATATTAAGCGGTTTACAAAGATTTACCATGCGGTTGGTGAGTACATCAGCTGCTACAAGGCCGTTTATGATGAAAAAAAGAAAAAGATTATGCAAACAATCCTAGATACCTTTTTCAAGAAACTGACTTCAGTGGTAAGGTCCCCTTCTTAGCAACAGAATCAAACCCGGATTTTCTAGCACCCACTCCATCCTCTCCAACACCATCTCCGTCGTCATCTTCCGGTCAATGTCAGCCTACCTTCTTGCCTCAAAAATGCCCCTTGCAGTAAGCAAGCCATTGATGCAACATTAGGTGAGTGTTAACCTTTAATATTCTTTTTTGAAATTTCTCCTATCTGCCATTTAAACTTTTTATATGAGCTTGTTTTTATGTTCTGTTTGTTGGAGTTAAAAGAAAGAGCACAATACTTTCTGTAACTATTACTGTACAGGGGTATTATTATTATTACTATTACAGTATTACACTGTATTATTACCATATATGAGCCATTATAGTAGTAGTAGTAGTAGTATCACATATACATTGTTCATCAGGGATCCGAGTTACACATAAATCTGACCTAAAGATGTTCTTAAGACCATACCTCGTCCATACCTGGAACCGCTTGTATTAACAATTTTACAGCACAGACATGTTTAGTCTATGGAACCCATTTCTAAGGGAAATTATGTCAAGAATGTAGCAAAAAAATTAAAAAACTAGTTAATGGTGGGCTGATAAGACAAATATGTAGAAAGTATTAAAAGAAATTTCCTAGTTTGTTAACTGTTGGAAAGCCAATTGGAGTACCAGTCAATTGTGTTAAGGCAAAAAATAGGAGAGGCTTCTTTAAGAGTCACTTTTAAATTTCATGCCATTCTTCCCTCACAATTCACTATTGCATTTTTAAGTTATGCAACCACTGATCCCTGTGATTTTGTTTTTGTTTTTGTTTCTTTATTTCTTGGGAGATCTAGTGGGACTTTTTGAAACTTTTTATTTTTGTAGATTCATAAGAAGTTACAAATAAATGTTCAAGGAAGTCCTATGAACCTTTCATCCTGCCTCCCCTAATATTGACATCTTGCATAACTATTATACAATAACAAAACCAGGAAGTTGACATTAATACAATCCACAGAGATTATTCAGATGTCACCACTTGTACATATACTCATTTGTGTGTGTGTGTTTGTGTGTAGTTCTATGCAATTTTATCACATGTGTAGCTTTATGTAACTGCCACCACAACAAAAATGCAGAACTATGTCATAATTCCAAGGTTCCCTCTTGCTATCCTTTTATAGCCACACCCACCCTTCCCCCCAAATCCCTAACCCTTAATTTATACTCCATCTCTATAATTTTGTTATTTTAAGAATGTCATAAAAACAGAATCATACAGGATTGACTTTTTTTCACTCAAAATGATCCACTTGAGATCATCCAAGTTGTTACGTGTATCAAACTGGGATATTAAAATTGAAAAGAAGTCATCATTCTTTATATGTCTTATTTGAAAATCAATCCATGTAGCTCCAAATATTCATCTTCATTTGGTGTGAAAGAAAAACTGATTTACTTCTAGGTGAGGCAACTATTTTCAGTAGGAAATCCTACTATCCCTGTTTTAAGTAATACTGTTTCTTTAATTGGATAATTATGTTCAGAACATCTGACTAGGACATTGCCAAAAAAAATCTCGTTCTTACATCAGTCTTCTAGATTAATTGGTCCAATACATCTTAGATTATACTTCACTAGCACATTCTACTAAAATGTTACCAAAAATCTATGCTTCATAAGGAAAATACAGATTACTTTATATAAATATTTCATCTTCAGTTAATGTAGCAATGATGGTAGCAATATTCTTAAATTATTTTGTGGCAGAATAAACAATTGTTAATCTCTTAAAGGAAAATACATTGAACAGTTTCTAAAAAGGCAGAGAGAGAGAAAGAGAAGTATATCCTCAATCTCTAATCTCTTCTTTATAAATTCCCTTCATCTTCTTACTGTAACTGAAATTTGGCCTTTCCCTCAGAACTGTTTTCCCTGCAAGTAAAAATGTCTTGCTTCCTATTTTACTGAAAGAATAGAAGGGCCCAGAAGAGAGCGTCTATAAACTCTTTCCACCTCTCTACCCACCTACATGCATCTCTGCCCCTGTGCTCTGCCCTCCCTCCGGTTACTACAGCAAGGCTGGCTGTGACCACCCTGTTCACTTGTCCATCTCCTCTCGCCTTCTCAAGGACGTAGCTTGTGCAATCCTGCCCCCCCCCACACCCCCAGGGAATTGTTGCTTGTTAATTTTCCCTCTTTACGTGATCATTTCCATCAATACACACACTTGTCGTATCTCCTATGTTTTAACAAACCTTCTTGACCCCACTTTCCCCTCCAGCTCTTACCCCAATTCTCTACTCCCCTTACAGCAAAACTTCTTTTTTTTTTTTAAATTTATTTTTTTATTTGAGAATATTATGGGGGCACAACACTTTGGTTACATATATTGCCCATGCACTGCCCGTGTCAGAGCTACAAAACTTCTTGAAAATGTCTCTACTCATTGTCTTCAATTCCTCTCCTCTAATTCTTTTTCTTGAATCTACCAGGCTTTCACGCCCACCATTCCACCCAAACTGCTGTGATCAAAGCAACAGTTTATTCCCATTTCTTAATTGAATTCTCAGTCCTAAACTTAATTAACCTGTCAGTTGCATTTGAGAAAAATTGATCACTCCCTCCTCCTTGAAGCTCTTTTTTCAGAACTCTACACTCTCCTGGGTTTCCCTTCAGTCTTCTAAAAGTTCCTTTATTTTCATGACCTCAATCATCTGGTTTTCCCCTCACTGACTTCCTAGGGGATCCCATCCAGTCTCATAACTCTAATTATTATCTATATTCTGACAACAGCCAAATTAATTCTGTAGCCTAATGCTCTCCTGAACTCCAGGTTCATATAACAAAGTGCCTGGTCAACCTCTCCATTTGGATGTTTTGTAGCTATCTAAAGCATAACATATCCAAAAATGAAATCCTGATTTCTCCCTCCAAAGCCTCCTCCTCTTACAATTTTCCTCCTCTTAATGAAAAACCTTGAAAGCACCCTCTTTTTTTCTTTTACTTTTACTTTTCTTTTCTTTTCTTTTTTTTCTTTTTCTTTTTTTTGAGACATGGTCTTGCTCTGTCACCCAGGCTGGAGTGCACTGATGAGATCATAGCTCACTGCAGCTTTGAATTCCTTGGCTCAGGCAATTCTCCCATCTCAGCCTCAATAGTAGCTAGGATTACAGAAGTGAGCCACTGAGCCCAGCTTCGAAATCATCCTTTGATTCGGCACTTTCTCTCACTCCCCGCATCCAATCTGTTAGCAAATCCTGTCCACTCTAGCTGCAGAATAGACTCAAATTTTGACCACTCCTCCTCATTCCACCTCTACTGCCAGCATCCTGGTTCCCAAGTTACAATAACTCAACTGGATGATAGTAATAGCCTGTGATTGCGTCTTCCTACTTCTGTCCCCATCTGTCTTACAGTCTGTCCTCGACAACATAGACACAATTATCCTTTTAAAACATAAGTCAGATTATCTCAGATCAAAACCCTCCAGTGCATTTCCAGCTCACTTGGACTAAAAGCCAAAGACCTTACAATGTCCTGTAAGGTTTTACATTATCTGGCTCCCACTACATCTCTTACTTCATCCCTAAATCAATCTCCCTCTTTTGCATTCTCTTCTTGCTACTCTAGTCTCCTTGCTGCTTCTTGAACATAGTGAGCACACAAGGACTCTACACCTGTTATTCTCCTTCCTGAAAGAAATTATGATGCTGGTTTCTCTCTACAGGCTCACAGATACCTGTGAAGTTATCCTTAGCGGTGTTTCTCTCTCTCTCTCTCTCAAGTTAGAGGTTGGAACCCCTCTACTGATCTGAATGTAGTCTTTTTTTAATTTTATGAAAATTTAAATGCAAAACTTCAAATGTATAACATCCATGTGCCTACTGAGTATCAGATATCACAGGTCAAACATTGGAATGATCTCGGTTTATTGATGTATTTACTGCCATAATGATCACAAATAAGATCACTTCACATAGTCCTGCTCTATAAATCTCTAATTACATCATCAGTGAGTGGAAATGGGCTTATATTTACTTGATAAACTGAATAGAAGAGGTTGAATGCAGAGTGTTAAGGATAATAAATCTGTGGCAAAGAAAGGGAAACTAAATAAAACACCAGTCTCTGCTTAGCTCAGACATAAAAGCAGTAGTTAGTTAACATCCACTGTAAATAGAAACTTGGAATCTGCTCATGGAAATTTTTATTTTATTTTGTTTCAATTACCTACTTAACAAGCAACAAAAATTATTCCAACACAATCCAATAGTTAATATTCTTTCAAAACTAATATGAAGCAAGTTTCTTTCATCCAAACTTAGTGGCAAGAATAATAGCTAACAAGTTCAACTTCCTATCACATGTCAGACACTGAGCTAAATGTGTCATTTCATCCAATCCTTATAATATCACAAGATAACAGCTATTACTGTTACTCCTAGTTTACAAAAGAGGAAATTAAGTGTCAGAAAGAAAAACCTGCCCACAATCACAGAGCCTGTAAATGGAAAAGTCAGAGTTGAACCCAAATCTTTCAGCAAGCCCAAGTACTTAACCACTGTGTTATATTACACATCAGAAATTAGAGCTGAAAGCAATTACATGTAAATCTCTTGATTATTCTGAGGTGTGGCAATTTCCCTGGACAGTCTTCACTTTTTTGTGTTCTCACAAACTTCTAAAAATGAGAATTTGCCTGGCTGAGAAAGCCTCCTGCATATTCTTCTGCACACAGCAAGAGAATGCTTATACTATGTGGGGTTTTGTTGTTATTGGCTTTTTTTTTTTAAGGAAAGTGTGTGTTTCATCCCACTTGCATGATAACGTATTTGCAGAAACTGAGACAAGAGGTTAGAGAGCAAGAGTATTGAAGGACAAAAGCTACATAAAGTGCCTCTAGTGTTTAGATTTATGTTACTCTATTGCCATCTTCTGGTTTTGTCATAAAATGCATTTTATGAATGTTAATCTGGTTGTACAGATGGCGAGAAATATTTCCACAGCATTATGTATCACAGAATGTGAACTCTGGAGGTTGCAACAGATAGCATAGCTTTAGACTAAGCTCTTCCTTTTTATGTATTAGTTTACTTACCTGTTACTCATTTATTAATTAAATAAATATTAATGAACCTGAGACTGAGCTGAGTGCCTGTGATAGGACAGCCAAGATGTGGCTCATTCCATCAGGAAAAACTAGAGCCTTAGGCAAAGTAAAACACTTATTCAAAGTCACCCAGATGTTCCACTGACATATGGCAACCAGAGTTTACCATTACACAATTATATGTATTCTTTAAAGTTACATGAAGCACTTAATTCTCTTTGGGAATATATGACTCCTTGAACAGTCATATAAAGTAATATAAGAAAACAATATCCAGCCCTTGTCTATACCCTTCCAATCTTATACTCCATCATTCTTCCCTTTGAACTTAATGTCCAACATTATTGAAGCTTTATAGTCAGCTGCACAAAAGTTGGAGAATATTGTTCAATCTCATACTTAAAGCACTATAGCTATGATGTGATTTACTAAACTCAAATGTGTCTGTAGAACAAGACAAATCTGAAATCAGATGTAATTAGCCTACACTTTTAATGCCTTAGAGTTGGCATATTTACAGAAGAGAAAGCAAACTGATAACCCACTAACTAAAGCTAGCTTAAATCCCACTTTGCTCTATCTCCATAGTGGATTTCTTTTGAACTACTTACAAATATTCAAATATTAGGGTATTTCATATGACAATCCTAATTTTTTATTGTGCTTGAAAAATTGGAAGATCTGCATCTGAGTGAGATTCCTTCGTGGTAACAATGGGCTGGTGCTGAATAGACGTCAGTCCTCTTTGGATGGGGCATGGATTCTCAGTTTGCCTTAGTCCCACTAGATATCCCCACATGATCCATTTTTGTATGTAAAATTGTTCTCTTTTTAATAGAATATTTCAAGTATACAAAAATCATAGAATAATATAACAACCACCCGAGTACTCACCACAAAGCTTATGAAATATAAGTTTACAAGTAGAAATTAAGTCTCCTGTGTAACTCTCCCCTGATCCTACTCCTGCCCTCCCCGTCAAGAGGTAACCATTATTCTGATTTAGTTTTTATTATGCAAATGTATATTTTATACTTTTATAACAAATTTAAATATTCATAGACTAAATGACCATTTTTAAACTTTATATAAAGGGTATCTTACTATAGGCAGTTTTCTGCCCTCATTTTTTTAACAGCGTTATATTTTGTAGATTTATCTATACTACCCTTTTAACTCCAGTATAGTATTCTATTATAGACTACAACAGAATTTATATATTCTGCTTACTAATGAATACTTAGGATATTTCTAATTTTTATACTACTATAAATAATTCTGTAATAAACATTCTTGTATATGTTTCTTTATGGGCACATGTGATTTTTCTCTACAGTGGTGGATCTCAAATATCAGTGTGTATCAGAATCACCTGGAGGGCTGGTTAAAGCACAGATCAGTGGGCCCCACCCCCAGCTTTTCTTACTCAGTAGGTCATGGACACTCAAAAAATATACCAACTACAATACAAACAGTTGATTTTCCTTTGTAAACTAATCTGAAAACATTTTTATTTAATAGATAATATAAGCCAATTTAAATTTATAAATATGATAAATATATTTTCTCTTACTTTTGTCATATTTTGTTATTTTTCCTCTTAATTTTTTCTAAATCTTTGTACTATGTAAAAGAGATTTTTCTACATCATTCTTTTGTTACCTAGGAAGGCACATACTTTTGTTCTAGTGATTGTCTTTATAATTATACCTTAATATGAAGCCCATTAATCCTCTATTAAGTCCCTCCTATGAACAATGATAAAATTAGCCATTTTCTCTAATTGTCCCCTAACCTCCCTCTTTCACTATTCATTTCTGATGAATAATATTATTGTTCTAATTGTTTTCCTTTATACAATTAAATGTGATTCCCTAATCAAAAATGCATTCAATCCAACACCCATTCATGATAAAAACTCTCAGCAAACTAGGAATAGAGGAAAACTTCCTCTATGTGATAAAGAATATCTACAAAAAACCTATAGCTAACATTATACTTAATGGTGAAAATCTAAAAGCTTTCTCACTAAGATCAGAAAAAAGGCAAAAATGTCCCCTCTCACCACTTCTTTTCAACATTATGCTGGAAGTCCTAGCTAATGCAATAAAACAAGACAAGACAAGAACAGGTAGGCAGATTGGAAAGGAAGAAATAAAACTGCCTTTGTTCACAGATGACATGACCATCTATGTGTGAAATCCAATCCAAATCAGCAAAAAAACTTCTGCAACTAATCAGTGATTATAGCAAGTTTGCAGGATACAAAGTTAATATAAAAAAGTCATTTTTTTCCTATATACAATCAATGCACAAGTGGAATTTGAAATTAAAAACACAATACTGTTTACATTGGCACCTACAAAATGAAATACTTAGGTATAAATCTACCAAAATATGTACAAGATCTATATGAGGAAAGCTACAAGACTCTGATTTAAAGAAATCAAATAAGAACTAAATAAATGGAGAGATATTCCATGTCCATGAGTAGGAAGACTCAATATTATCAAGATGTCAGTTTTTCCCAACCTGATCAATAGATTCCACATAATCCAAATCAAATTCCCAGCAAGTTATTTTGTGGATATGAACAAACTGACCTTAAAATGTATGTGAATAAACAAAAGACCCAGAATAACCAACACAGTATTAAAGAAGAAGAACAAAGTCAGAGGTTTGATACTACCTGACTTCAACCCTTATTATAAAACTACATTGATCAAGACAGTGTGATATTGGTGAAAGAATTGACAAATAGATAAATGGAACAGAATAGAGAGCTCAGAAATAGACCCACAAAAATATGAGTCAACTGATCTTTGACAAAGGAGCAAAGACAATACAATGGAGCAAAGATAATCTTCTCAACAAATGGTGTTGAAACAACTGGACATCCACATTTTGAAAAATGAACCTTGACACAGACCTTACACACTTCACAAAAATTAATTCAAAATGGATTACTGACTGAAGTGTAAAATGCAAAAGAACAAAACCGCTAGAAGATAACATAGGAGAAAACCTAGATGACCTTGGGTATGGCAATGACTTTTTACATACAACACTAAGGCACAATCCTGTTAACTAAAAAAAAAAAAAGAAACATTAGGTTTATACTTTGGGAAAAGGAGAGCTTTATTTCTCATGAGGAGTTCTCAGCTTGCAGTGGCCATTCTGGCAAGCTGGGAAACACCGATCCAGCCACAAGCCAGGAACACGTGTTTCAAGGGAGAGATAAAAGGGAACAGGATTTTATACTGAGTGGGGAAGCTAAATATACATATATAACAAGCTATAGGAGGAATTGTGAATATTTATGAAGAGAAAATGTTCATGTGTCATTGTGCTTTACACCTCCCATCTTGTCATGTCTGGGAACTCGGTTTTAAGGTTTTTTCTGGGGTCCCCTTGGCTGAGAGGGCTCTGTTCAGTTAGCGGGGGCTTAGGATTTTATTTTTAGTTCACAGTCCATACAAGAAAAAATTGATAAGCTGGACTTCATTAAATTAAAAACTTTTACTCTGCAAAAGACAATGTCAAGAGAGTGAATAGACAAGCCACAGAATGGGAGAAAATATTTGCAAAAAAAGTATCTGATAAAGAATTGTTATCCAGTTCAGAAAAAAATGGCGGTGTGATAGCGTCCTACCACCACACCGCTCCCAGGGAAGGAGGTGAAGAACGCCAGCGGCTGCCTGCGAGCACGGACCGCTCACTCCGAAAACAGCATTGCGAATGACAGAGAAACAACGCCGAACGCCCAGCCCAAGAAAACAGGTACAAAATTTTCACAAAGATCGGAGGGCGCACGGAGCACAATAGAGCCCAGAGCGCGGGAGGGACGCACTCGCCAGGTCCAGGCACGCGACCTGCCCCCCAAGCGTTACGCGCCTCCCCATCCACTCAGTCAGGGACAAGCCCAGAGTTGGGACAGAGCGGTTGCTAGGGACGGCGAGCCCTGTGGAGAGGAGGAAGTAGCCAGAGCCAGACATAACTCGCAGCTGCAATATACAGAGACTGCTGAGGGCTGGAGAGGAACTGGGCAGGGACGAAGCGGAGATACAGCTTCCCGGGACAGTGCGCGGGAACCCGCAGGCCGGCACCGCGCCACTAGAAGTCAGCGGGACTGGGCCCGGGAGTTTAAGGGAGAGCGGGACACACCCTTAGAGGCTGCTACCAACTGCCGCTGCGGCCGGCGGAGAAAAACTGCGCTCCTGGCGCCATCGGAGCCCGGCTGTGCGCCAGGATGGCGGCGGCCGCCATCTTTACAGCCGCCCGTGCGGAGCCGTGAGCCGCGTCTCTAGCTCCGCCCCGCCCCGGCCCGGGGCTCTTCTGCTGGGGCGAGACAGGCTTTGCCTGTGGTGGCCAGGGACAGCTACATCCGTGGGTTCCAGGTGGGACGAGATCCCGGAACTGTAGCAGCAGGACCTTTGGGTATTGGAAACAGTTTGCAGCTTGTCCATCTGGTTCCGCTACCCCGGCTCTGGCCTCCGACAAGTCCGCTACGTGCTGGTCCTAGTGCCCGCCCTTCAGGTCCCAGCCCTCCTGTACCCCAGAGATCACTCATTTTGAAGGTTGCTGGCTATAGTGACTCATTTGGTACAACTGCTGGTTCCCATGACAACCAAATACCTCAAGAGCCACAGGCTGAACCAGAGCAGCTCCCCATAATCCTGCCCACTTCAATAGGGAATTTCACGCCATCCAAGAGCACTTCCAGCGGCCACTACGCCCCCCCTCCCCGTGGGAACATCCCCCCGGTGGAGACTGCTGGGGATAGAGACGGCCACCCGCCTCGCCTTGGGGTCTAGTGGTGGAAAAGGGGTGCACAATTGGAGATCCCCCTATCAACCAGTATCACGCGGAGATGCCCATCAGAAGGGCAGACACACGTGGCTAGATGAGCAACCTCTGAGCTGTGTAGAATTTTCCCAACTCAGCTCTCACACTGCAGTCAAAAGAAATTGTGTTTCTACCTGCACCTCAGGAGGAGCAGGGTCAAAGTAACCCCTAGGAGCTACAGGGCCCCTCCCAAAGCACGGGGCTTTCGCATACCCCAACTGGGAAATCAGAGTCTGCCACGGACATAACAGAATACCTAGCTAATAGGGAGCAGAGGACTCATATCCTCAAGTACAATTCATTAGCTCAGAGCCCAAGCTGGGAGGTCATTCTCACCACACTCCACTGGGAAGAGGAGAAGACCACAGGTCAGAGTTAACTCAAGATCCACCAAACTTGCTAAAATACACCTAAGGCAATACAGGCCACTACTTCTCTCCCTGGCTTTCCCAAGGAACAATAATTGTGGGCCTGGTGACAGGGCCATAAACTAGCTCTAACACCCCCAGCTCTCGACCAAGAGGCCAGATGAGAAAAAACCAGCAAAAGACTCAGGAAACATGAAAAATCAGAGTGAAAAGTCACCCCCAAAAGAAATTATCAGTTCCTCAGCAATGGATACCAACCCAAATGAAATGGGTAGAATGACAGAAGAGGAATTTCATTTATGGATTATAAGAAAGCTCAATGAAATTCAAGAGAAAATTGAATCTCAGCACAAAGAAACCACAAGAAAAATGCAAGAAATGAATGAAAAATTCTCCAAAGAAATAGAAATATTATGGAAAAATCAAATAGAAATCCTAGAAATGAAAGAAGCATTCAAGGATCTACAAAACACAGTGGAAAGCCTTAAGAATAGGCAGGACCATGCAGAGGAAAGAATTTCAGAGCTAGAAGACAGCTCCTATGTGCTAAATAAATCAGCCGAAGAGAAAGAACACAAAAACAAGAGGCAGGAAAAAAGCATACAAGAAATGTGGGATTATGTAAAGAGGCCAAACATAAGGATCATAGGTATCCCTGAGGGAGAGGAAGAAAATTCGCATGGGCTGGAAAATTTATTTGAAGGAATAATAGAGGAACATTTCCATGGCTTAGCCAGAAATCTCGATATCCAAGTACAAGAAGCACACAGGACTCCTGGGAGAGTTGACGTGAAAAGACATAATTATTAGACTGACCAAAGTAAACACAAAAGAGGCACTCCTCAGAGCTGTAAGATGAAAAGAGCAGGTAACCTACAAAGGGAAACCGATCAGATTAACTGCAGATTTCTCAGCTGAAACCTTACAAGCCAGAAGGGAATGGGGAGACATCATCAATCTCCTAAAACAAAATAAAGGTCAACCCAGAATTCTGTATCCTGCCAAACTAAGCTTCTTATATGAGGGAGAAATAAAGACCTTTCCAGATAAGCAATCACTGATAGAATTTGCGAAATCCAGACCGGCCTTGCAAGAAATGCTTAGACCTGCATTATACACTAAACAGAGCAACAGACACCCACCTATGTAAAACTACGCAAAAGCTAAAATCCCAGAAACCAGATTCCACAATGACGCAAGAGGTAAAACAAAAGATACCACCCAACAGAATAATCAGAAATTTACCCCAAATATCAATTCTCTCAATAAATGTAAATGGCTTGAACTGCCCATTGAAGAGACATAGGCTGGCTGAATGGATTAAAAAATACAAGCCAAGTATCTGTTGTCTTCAGGAAACACACCTCACACACAAAGACGCATTCAGACTCAAGGTGAAAGGATGGAATACCATTTTTCAGGCTAATGGAAACCAAAAGAAATCCGGAGTAGCCATCCTCATTTCAGATGACATCAACTTTAAAGCAATAAAAGTAAAGAAGGACAAAAATGGACACTATATAGTGGTGAAGGGAAAAATCTCACAAGAGGATTTAACAATCCTAAACATTTATGCACCCAACACAGGAGCACCCAGGTACATAAAGCAAATACTGCTAGATCTAGACAACATAATAAGCAGCAATGCCATAATAGCAGGGGACTTCAACACCCCACTGACGGAACTGGACAGATCTTCCAAACAAAAAACAAATAGAGAAATAAAAGACCTAAACAGGACTCTAGAACATTTGGGCCTAACAGATATCTACAGAACACTCCACCCAAATAACACTGAATATACATTCTTCTCATCAGCTCATGGAACTTTCTCTAAAATTGACCACATCCTAGGCAACAAAACAGATCTAAACAAATTCAAAAAAATAGAAAGCATACCATGTATCTTTTCAGACCACAGCAGAATAAAATTAGAAATCAATTCCAACAGAAACTCACATCGTCCTCCAAAAATGTGGAAACTAAACAATCTATTGCTGAAAGATTATTGGGTCAAGGAGGAGATTCAAATTGAAATCAAAAGATTCTTTGAACTAAACGATAATGGGGACACAAGTTATCAAAATCTGTGGGATACAGCAAAAGCAGTCCTGAGAGGAAAACTTATCACCATAAATTCCCACATCCAAAAGACAGAAAAGTCACAAATCAGTAAACTAACGATCATCTTAAGGAAATGGAAAAGGAAGAGCAGAGCAATCCTAAAGCCAGCAGAAGAAAAGAAATAGCAAAAATCAGAGCAGAATTAAATGAAATCGAGAACAAAAGAACAATACAGAAGATCAATGAAACGAAAAGCTGGTTCTTCGAAAAGATAAACAAAATAGACAGGCCACTTGCCAGGTTGACCAGAAGCAGAAAGGAAAGGACTCTAATAAGCTCAATTAGAAATGAAAAAGGAGAAGTCACAACTGATACCGTGAAAATACAAAACATCATCTTTGAATACTACAAAAATCTCTATGCCCACAAACACGAAAACGTGGAGGAAATGGACAAATTCTTAGAAACACACTACCTCCCCAGGCTCAACCAGGAAGGAACGAAATTTCTAAACAGACCAATATCAAGCACCGAAATTGAAGCAGTAATAAAAAATCTACCCACAAAAAAAAGTCCCGGACCAGATGGGTTGACACCTGAATTCTACCAAGCCTACAAAGAAGAACTGGTGCCTATACTGCAGAAATTATTTGAAAATATCCAGAAGGATGGAATCCTCCCAAACTCATTCTGCGAAGCCAATAGCACCTTGATACCAAAGCCAGGAAAGGACACAACAAAAAAAGAAAACTACAGACCAATATCCCTTATCAATATAGATGCAAAAATTCTCAATAAAATCCTTGCAAACCAAATTCAAATGTACATCAAAAAAATAATCCATCATGATCAGGTGGGCTTTATTCCCGAGATGCAGGGATGGTTCAACATACGCAAATCTATAAATGTAATCCACCATATAAATAAAAGCAAGAACAAAGATTATATGATCCTTTCAATAGATGCAGAAAAGGCTTTTGACAAAATCCAGCATCCTTTTATGATAAGAACTCTTAACAATATAGGCACAGATGGCTCATTCCTAGAAACTATTAAAGCCATATACGATAAACCCACAGCCAATATCATACTGAATGGGGAAAAATTGAAGGCATTCCCCCTTAAAATTGGCACCAGACAAGGGTGCCCACTATCTCCACTTCTTTTCAACATAGTGCTGGAAGTCCTGGCCGCAGCAATTAGACAAGACAGAGGAATTAGGGGCGTCCAGATGGGGGCAGAGGAGGTCAAACTTTCACTATTCGCAGACGATATGATATTATACATAGAAAACCCCAAAGATTCAACCAAGAGATTACTGGAATTGATAAATGAATTCAGCAAGGTCTCAGGATACAAAATTAATACACACAAATCCACAGCCTTCATATATGCTAATAACAATCCAGCCAAGAATCAAATTAAAGATGCAATACCTTTCGCAATAGCAACAAAGAAAATTAAATATTTAGGAACATATCTAACTAAGGAGGTCAAAGACCTATATAGAGAGAATTATGAAACACTGAGAAAAGAAATTGCAGAGGATGTAAATAGATGGAAAGCCCTACCATGCTCTTGGATAGGCAGAGTCAACATAGTAAAAATGGCTTTGCTACCTAAATTAATTTACAGAATCAATGCAATCCCTATCAAAATACCAACATCATTTTTTGCCGATCTAGAAAAAATAATTCTGCGCTTCGTGTGGAACCAGAGAAGACCCCGTCTAGCCAAAGCAATCTTAAGCAAAAAGAACAAATTGGGAGGCATCTGTCTACCAGACTTCAAACTATACTACAAGGCTATAGTAACCAAAACTGCATGGTATTGGCACAAGAACAGAGACGTAGACCAATGGAACAGGACTGAGAACCCAAATATAAAACCAACCTCATACAGCCACCTGATCTTTGACAAATTCCAGAAAAACATACACTGGGGAAAAGATTCCCTCTTCAACAAATGGTGCTGGGAAAACTTGATGGCCATATGTAGAAGACTGAAAGTGGACCCACACCTCTCACCTCTCACAAAAATCAATTCACAATGGATAACAGATCTGAACCTAAGACATGA
The DNA here is from genome assembly GCA_023783475.1 of Daubentonia madagascariensis. Classification (NCBI taxonomy): domain Eukaryota; kingdom Metazoa; phylum Chordata; class Mammalia; order Primates; family Daubentoniidae; genus Daubentonia; species Daubentonia madagascariensis. Next base: position 2,151,866 of record JAKFHU010002088.1, read on the forward strand.
AACCATAAGAATTCTCAAAGAAAACATTGGAAAAACTCTTATGGACATTGGCCTAGACAAAGAATTTATGAAGAAGACCCCCAAAGCAATCACAGCAGCAACAAAAATAAATACATGGGACCTGATCAAATTGAAAAGCTTCTGCACAGCCAAGGAAACTATCACTAGAGTGAACAGACAACCTACAGAATGGGAGAAAATATTTGCATGCTACACCTCTGATAAAGGGCTGATAACCAGAATCTATACAGAACTTAGGAAAATCAACAAGAAAAACTCAAACAACCCTATTAAAAAATGGGCAAAGGACATGAACAGAAACTTTTCCAAAGAAGACAGAATAATGCCCAGCAAACATATAAAAAATTGCTCCACTTCTCTAATCATCAGGGAAATGCAAATCAAAACCACAATGAGATATCACTTAACTCCAGTGAGATTGGCTCATATCAAAAAATCCCCACATAACAAATGTTGGCGGGGATGTGGACAGATAGGAACACTCATACACTGCTGGTGGGACTGCAAATTAGTACAACCTCTGTGGAAAATAATATGGAGATACCCCAAAGAATTAAAAGTAGAATTACCATTTGACCCAGCAATCCCACTACTGCGTATTTATCCAAAAGAAAAAAAGACATTTTATAATAAAGACATCTGCTCTCGAATGTTTATAGCAGCACAATTCACAATTGCAAAGTTGTGGAAACAACCCAGGTGCCCATCAATACACGAGTGGATCAATAAAATGTGGTATATGTATACCATGGAGTATTACTCAGCAATAAGGAACAACAGTGAATTAACACATCTGGTATTATCCTGGTTGGAGCTAGAACCCATTCTTCGAAGCGAAGTGTCACAGGATTGGAAAAACAAGCACCACTGGTACTCACCATCAAACTGGTACTAACTGATGAACACTTACATCACACAGGGCAATAACATTCATCAGAGGGCGGGCGGGCGGGAGGGGGGTGGAAGGGATGGGAAAAACTCTCACTGAATGGATGTGGGGAGCACAGTTTGGGAGACGACCATGATTGTGGCTCTGACACGGGCAGAACAGGGGCAATGTGTATGGCCAAAGTGGTGTACCCCCATGATATTCTGAAATTAAAAAAATAAATTAAAAAAAAAAAAAAAGAATTGTTATCCAAAATACACGAAGAACTGTTAAAACTCAACAATAAGAAAACAAACAGCCCAATTTAAAAAATAGGCCAAAGACCTTAACAGACACCTCAACAAAGAAGATATGCAGATGGCAAATAAGCATATAGAAAGGTGCTTCACATTATATGTCATCAGGGAAATGCAAATTAAAACAACAATGATATACTACTACACACCTATTGGAGTTGACAAAACCCAAAACTCTGACGACACCAAATACTGGCAAGACTGGTAGAACAACAGTGTGATTCATTGCTGATGGTAATACAAAATGGTACAGTCACTTTGAAAGTTTGGCTGTCTTTTGCAAAGCTAAACATGCTCTAAAAGAAAAACAAACAAACAAACAAAAACTAAATGTATCTTTACCATATGATCCAGCATTCATGCTCCTTGGTATTCAACGCAAATGAGTTGAAAACTTACGTCCATACAAAAACCTACATGTGGATGTTTATAGTTACTTTATTCATAATTGCCAAAACGTGGAAGCAACCAAAATATCCTTCAGTAGGTGAATGGATAAATAAACTGTGGTATATCCAGACACTGGAATATTATTCAGCACTAAAAAGAAATGGGCTATCAAGCCAGGACACTATAGGGAGGGACCTTAAATGCAAATTACTATAAGTGAGATAAGCCAACTGAAAAGGCTACCTACTGTATGATTCCAACGGTGTGACATTTTAGAAAAGGCAAAACCATGGAGACAGTAAAAAGATCAGTGGTCACCGGGGATTAGCAAGGAGTGGGAAATGAAGAGGGAGAGCATGGAGGATTTTTACTCTATTATTTATTTATTTTTGTTTGATATGATACCATAATGATGGATGCATATCATTATACATTTTTGAAAATCTATAGAATATCCAAACATTAAGAATTTGCCCCTAATGTAAACTATAGATTTTGGGTGATAATGATGTATCAGTGTAGGTTTACCAGTTGTAACAAATGTACCACTTTGGTGCATTAAATGTTGATAGTGGGGGAGGTATATGTGTGTGGGGCAGAGGATATGTGGGAATTCTCTGCACTTTCTGCTCAATTTTGCTGTGAACCAAAAACTGCTCTAAAAAATAAAGTTTATTAAAAAATACAGAAACAAAAAACAAACCTTGCATGTAGGCCTTCTGCCAACAGCCCAGCTACCAACCCATTTTTGTAAATAAATACTGCCCTACAATTCAGAGTAAGCCTCTCACCTTTAAAAAGTTTATTTTTTTCTGGGATTTTCTAAAATCTGCTGCCACGGGTGTTCTTACCATCCTCTATGCTTCTTTTCACTTTTTCCCATAAGCTTCTGCCCAATTTCAACCCTACTCACGTCATTTCCCCCTGTATTTTGGCAAATGAAAGAGAAAACTTTTACACTTAAGGGTGAGTTCCTTACTTTCAAGAAGTATGTTTTTTGTGGCTTTTGCCCAAGAGCATCCTGCACTTGGTGTTTGAAAACAAGGGCTATGTCTTCTGCATTTCAGGTGAGGCTCGCATTTTGAAGTATATTTCTGCAAGCAGTTTCTTAGATCCATCAATACTGGGCCCTCTCGCTGCTCCATGCACTTTTTTCACTTACTTTTGAGGTTTTTATCAGATCATGGGTGCTTTGTGAAGACTGTATTTATGTTAAACTCCATAAAATGTCCTTACCTCCTAATTTAGCAGAAAATGGAGTTTGTGAGTTGCTGTTATTCCTGTTGCTTTTTGTAAATTTCATGCGTAGAAAGAGAAAGATGCTGGCTCATGTTTCCAAGTACATACCCAAAGTCTCACTGTGGATGCAAAGGATGTTTATTATATTCTATCTAGTATTCCTATGTGCTTTATAATGGAAAGAGTAATAGATGCCATGTGCTGGCCAGGTTCCCAACGTCAGAGGGAGGCACTCATCCCCAGCTGCTGGGAGTACTGGGGGCTAAGAGCTCTCAGTTCTACCTCCAGTGGCAGTCTACGTTCAGTACCAGGTTGATGCTGGTCTGTAAAGGCCTGGCACAACTCTGAAGGGGTATCCTAATTCCAGAGCTCCCTGTGGGATTGAGCAAAACTTTTGTTGCTACTGCATTATAGTTTAATATCTACTTCTGCCCAATCCTATTTTCTTTACTCCTCACAAGTATTCAACCTTAAGATCACTGCTCAATAAACCTTCCACAGGCAAATTTCCATCTCAAAGTCTTTTCTAGGGTACCCAGCCTAAGACCATTGGGTCCATGTGTGGACTGAGGAAGCAAATTCTAAAATTAAATTTTGGAGCTGGATCACATGCCATCAACTGGCAATGAGGATTCCATCACTGGAGGTAGGAAGAACATGAATATCCCTTGGCAAGCCACAGGTGGTGAGCTGGGATGGGATATAGATAAAAGAGAGTGTGCTGGAAAGGACAAAATCTGAGGCATTTGAGAAATTCAGGGGAAGTAGTAAATATTAGGCTTATAGAATTAGATGACTTTGGGTATATATTATATTAGTTTGCTAGGACTGCTTTATCAAAGTACCACAAACAACAATAATTTACTGTCTCAATTCTAAAGGCTAGAAGTCCAAGATCAAGGTGTCAGCAGGATTGTTTCCACCAGAGAGCTGTGAGACAGAACCTGTCCCATGCCTCTCACCTAGTTTCTGGTGGTTTTCTGGCAATCTTTGGTGTTCCTTGGCTTGCAGAAATACCACCTTGATCTCTGCCTTCATCACAATGGCATTGTCTCTTTATGTCCAAATTTCCTGTGCGTGTGTGTTTGTGACAGGGTCTTGCTCTGTTACCCAGGCTGGAGTACAGTGGTGTGATCACAGCCCACTGCAACCTTGAACTTCTGGGCTCAAGTGATCCTCCTGCCTCAGCCCCCCAAGTAGCCGGGACTAAAGGCATGCACCACCACACCCAGCTAATTTTTTATTTTTTGTAGACACGGGATCTCCCTGTGTTGCCCAGGCTCTTCTCAAAGTCCTGGCCTCAAACGATCCTCCCATCTTGGGCCCCAAAGTGCTGGGATTACAGGCATGAAGCCACTGTGCCCAGCCTCAAGTTTCCTGTTTTTATGAGGACACCAGTCATATTGGATTAGGACCAACCCTAATAACCTCATCTTAACTAATTACATCACAGTCATGTTCTGGGGCAGTAGCATTTAGAACTTCAACATAGGAATTTTGGGGGACACTATTCAACTCATACCAGGGGTGAGGGATAGATACATTAGAGAAAAATAATGAGAAGATGAGGATGATTAATTCTAAATTAAAGGATAAATGTATAAACTCAAGTGATCCTTGTCAACATATTAAAAAGATTTTCATCTCCTGTATCCAGAGAGAGGAAAGACTGAGGATCATGCCCAGGATTAATTACAAAGATATCAGATCTCCAGAGGAGATTGAATTCTGTCCTCTGAACCAAGTTTGAGGGTCTGATACTTGCAAAGGACTGGGACCCTAAAGCACAGGATGAGGACTTTGATTTGATGCATTCAAAAATCTTGAATCCCAAATCCTCCTAAATCCTCTGACTCTGCAGAGGTGATGCACTCATCAGTGTTAAAGACCAGCGGTCTCTAATGACTCTCAGATGAAGAGGCTCTGTCTTGAAAGATAACATGTACCTCCTTCAAATTCTACTCTCATCCCGTCCCTTCTGGCCACAAGAACAATAACTAGAGTTAAGTCACAATATAATCTGATGGAGGCAGTGCTGAGCCTACTAATATAGGAATGGAATTTTACCCCAAATGAGTTACAGGAACTAGCCAATGTGTACTGGCAAGAAGCATGAGAGTATGTATGAGGTTGGATTCTTACAATGATGGACCAAGAGGAATAGAATATAAAGTTAAATAAGGAGAGGTTATCAATATGGGAGCAGTCCCCAAAGATATAAGATTTAACACCCTACAAAAGACCTCAGGAAATGGTAATAATATTCTGCTAGGGTATTTCCAGGCAACTTGGAGAAAACATTTGTCCACATTTAGTGCGATAGAAATGCTAGAACCAACATGGCAGATAGTGGGAAAAGGGATCAAAAGGCTTTCAAAAATTGGCATGCTAAAATGGACATATTATGTAAGGCTGGAAAACCCAACAGAGGAGTATGTTGAAGGACATTCTGTTTACTAAAATGATCAAGAATGTGCTTTTAGAGGAGCATCAGCATCATTAAGTTCATTGGTGTCTATGTACTGGAGGCCTGGGTTGATAGCAAGAGATGCTGTTATGGAGCTAGGCTCCTTCATAGGAATGGACATCATAGGGTCCTAGATTAATAGAGGCCAGATGGGAGCACTTAACTGTGAAAAGCAAGATGGGCACAAATATCATAATGAGCAGCAAGGTTGGAGGATTAACCAGAGAGACTTGACCTGCAGAGAGAGATCTATGGATAGTTAATAGAACATAGCATGCCTGGCAGCAAAATAGATGGACAGCCAGCAAGGTATTGCTCGATCTATAAAATCTAAACAAATCACGCAAGGATAATCAGGAGCTTGAGGGCAGCTGCTCAATTTTCACACATGAGCTAGTTTTAATACGCAGAACCCACTGGCTGAGGAGAAGCTGGAGAAACAATCCTCAAACCCCAGCAAACGTATGCAATAATGGTCCCATCATCTTCCCAAAAGGACCTATGGCCATTTACTCAGATAACTGAGAATTGTTAACATTGATACCAAGAGACCAAGAGCATTGTCCTGGCACCTGTATTAGTGTGGTGCTGTATGGAGTCCAGGAAATAAGTGGAGTCCTAGCCCAGATATGGTTCAAAGTGGATCTTCTAGGTCCATGGACTCACCCAGTATCATCCCTTGAATGACAATGGCAATAGATATATTTAGGATTTTTCAGAACTCCCACATTTGCCTCTTGGCCCATGATATAAGAGCTATTATAGTGTGTATTTTAGTTCTCTAGGACTGCTGTAGCAAAGTATGACAAATTGGGTAGCTTAAACAACAGAAATGTATTGTCTCAAAGTTCTAGAGCCTAGAAGTCTGAAATCAAAGTGTCAGCAGGGTTGGTTTCTTCTGAGAAATGTGAGAATCTGTTCTAAGCCTCTCTGCTTGGCTTGTAGATGGCGATTTTTTCCATGTCACTTCACATTATCTTCCTTCTGTATGTATCTGTCTCCAAATTTTCCCTTCTTTTAAGGACAACAGTCATAGTAGATTATGAGTCTACCCTACTGTTAACTAATTACATGTACAACAACACTCTTTCCAAATAAGGTCACATTCTAAGGTACTAGGGGTTAGGATTTCAACATATGAAATTTTGGGGGGCAGGAGGCAGTGGGGGCACAATTCAACCCATGACAGTAAAGAAAACCAAGTAGAAGGCTCTAAAACTGCCCCCGCACCTGATCCCACCATGTCCAGCGAATAAAATGAATCAAAAACAATATCACATTCTTCAGCAGTGATTTGTACCGACTTTAAAGAACTAAAGAGTACAGGGTGATGGTCTCAATCATATCTCCATTTAATTCACCAGTCTGGCCCCTACAAACGTCAGATGGATGCTAGAGAATACAGTGAACTACCATAAACTCAGCACATGAATAGCACTAATTGCAGTGGCCTCAGGTACATGGTAGACAGCCACTGATCCGGCAAATATATTGCTTTCCATTGCTACCAAGAAGGATGTTTACCAATAGTTTTCATTGTCTTGGAACAGAAAACAGCATACATTTACAGTCTTACCTCAAGTCTTAGTTAATTCTCTCCTCTGTCATAAGAGAGTCTGAAGGGACCTATGGATCTTCCAACAATCACTTTATTCCACTATAAAAATGACATCTTGTTAATCAGTCAGATGAGCAGGAAAATGGAAAGTAATGTATTCTAGAGGGTAGGAGATAAACTCTCCAAAAATTTAGGGTCCTGCCACATTAGTGAAGATTTTAGGGACCCAACAGTCTGAGGCATGTCAGGACATACCCTTCAAAGTGAAGGATCAATATTTTGTCTGGCACTTTACACCACAAAGAAGGAAGCACAACACCTGGTGGGCCTCTTCAGGTCCTGGAGACAGTACTTTCCACACCTGGGAATACTGCTTTGATCCATATACCAAGTGACAAAAAATCTGCTAACTTGGGTTAGGTTGGAGAAAAAGGCTTTGCAGCAGATCCAGGCTATGGTGCAGGCAGCCGTGCCACCTTTAGGCTATATGACTTAGCAGATCCTACGTTATTAGAGGTATCAGTTGTGAAGAAAAGTATCATGTGGAGTTTATGGCAAGCCCCAGTGGAGAAATGCACTGAAGACTCCTGGGGTTCTGGAACAAGGTCATACTATTTATAGTAGAGAATTACACACCATTTGAAAAACAGCTTATGGCATGCCAGTGGACCCTGGTGGAGATAGAGTGTCTAAACATGTCTAAACATCAAGTGACGATGCCTCCAGAAATCCCCATCATGAGCTGGATTTTGGCAGGACCACCAAGTCATAAGTTGAGGTGGACCCAGCAGCAATTATCATAATGTGGAAGTGGTACGTGTGGGTGGTGGGGTTCAGAATGCACTACCCCCAAATATGGCACGTTGGCATATTGAATATTTTAAGATGACAGAATTTGCGAAATGACAGGTCCGGGAAGGACTCCCTGACCTTCTCCTGAAGCAGCTCATTAGACCCTCATTTGAGAAGTGCCCTCTCTATACCCAGAGGAAAAAAGCATCTTTAACTCCAAAGATGGAGGCACATTGAGGAGAATCTGAATGAACAGGCCATGCCAAGTTTCCCCCTGGGATCCACTGGTTTCATCACAACTGTACCACCCTACTAAGAGCTTATCACTCTTAGCTCACACCCCTTTGTCCCACCACATTCCACTCTTTATCAAACCTAGTATAAAAACACTCAGGTAATGAATACATAATATGGTTCTTAATACTAAATAAAAAAAGCAACTTATAGAAGTTACTACATAGCTACAGTATAATGTCACTTATATACAGTTGAAAAATACACAAAAATACCATGACATATAATATATTTCATATACATATGATAATACATGTTATAGGTTATATATTATATGTAACTACATATGTGTTATCTATGGGTTATGGATGAATATTCATTACTTTAACAAATATTTGAGCACCTACACTATTACAGTTACCAAAGATATATAGCAGTGGTCAAAATCTATCCTCCAGAAGCTTCTATGCTGATACATCAGAAGTTTACATAGTAAGTTTAATGATAGTGGCTGTCTCTGAGGAGGGATGGAGGAAAGGAGAGAAATAGGACTGAGAAAAGCTACATGGGAGCTTAAACTTTAAAATTATAATTCTTATTCTGAAGCATTTTGAAAAAAGTTAATATTTGTGCATTTTGAGTGGTAAATAGATGGGTATTTGTTATATTTGGTCCTTTGAAGTGTTCTATATTTGTTTTAATCAAATGTGATCAAATGTGATAAAAATTCAGTAAATCAAAAGACCTGAGGAATTAAATTATGGATCTAGCTTTAGCACTGATTGATGGATAAATGAAACTAAAGATACACCTTCAAAAACAAAAACAAACAATAATAAAAAACCTTAGTTTTAACCATTTCTTTGGGTCTTCATTTCCTTATGAAGGTCCCTGTGTCATGTAAAACTTATATTAAATAAACATGTATGCTTTTCTCACGTTAATCTGCCTTTTGTTACAGGGGCCACAGCTGAGAACCTAGAAGGGTAGAAAGAAAAAAATTTTCCCTCCCCTAGATGGGCATGAACAGGGCCAAAGGGTACAAATAAGCTGTGTGAGTTGGTGGCCCAACCTCCCACGTACTGGCAACTATCTTTCAGCTTATGCCTACAACCACATGAACAGCTCTGTTGTAACTAATTTAAAGGGAGGGAAAAATCCTAAACTTGGTTCATGGATGGGTTGGCTTGGTATGTGGGTAAAAGCTGAAAATGGAGGACAGTTGCACTACCTCTCCACTCATGCGTGAGTACCCTTGTTCCACCGTTAGGTGTGGAAAATGAAGTATCCCAAGGTAAGAATATGTAAGGACTTATGGACTCTACCAAATATGTGGCTGGTTGATCAGGGTCCTGAAAAGAGAAAGAATGGGAGATGAGGAAAAGGAGTTTGGGTAGAGGTAAGAGCATTGGGGAGAAAAAGAATAAGAAGAAAAGAAAAAGAAAAAGGAAAGGAGATTTGGAATGTAGGAGTGGGCATGACATGTGAAAATCTTTGTATTTTGAAGATAAGAGATGATCTACAAGATAAGATCCACCAGGGTGCATCCTCCAGGGAAAGGGCACTAAAAAAACAAGTAGACAGATTTACTTAATTAATTCGTGTCAGCCAGCCTAGCTCTGCCATTAGCCACTCCAGTGTTGGCAAAAATGGGCACGATACTGGAACAGCCATAATGGCAGGAATAGAAGCTATGCATGGGTGCAATAACATGGCTCGCACTAAGGCTCGTCTGTCTACTGTTGCTGCTGAATATCTAACCAGTCAGCAACAGAGAACGGTGCTGCTCATTCCTCAAGAAGACCAACCTGCCAAATGATGGTAAGCTACTTTCAACCCCTTCCACTCCGAATGGGATAGGGATTCATCTTAATTCAGATCAATACATACTCTAGGTAGGGGTTTGCATTTTCTTGCATTAGGTCTAAGCCAGCATCACTATCAAAGAGTATCTGATCCATTGACATGAGATCCCAAATAACATCAAGGGTCTAATGGACCCACTTTAATCAAAGGACGTATGGCAATGGGCACATAACCATGGGATCCACTGCTCTTATCACACACTTTACCACGCAGAAGCTGCCAGCCTAATAGAGCAAGGTAATGGTCTATCAACAGCAAAGCTGAGGCACTAGCATGAAGATGAGTAGGAGGCGCCATCCTCCACCACACAGTGCAACAGGTCCTCAAATAATGTCCTATCGTTCAATATCATTTTGTTATAACGTTGATGAGAAAAAGAAAAATCAGTTCCCTCTTGGGGCCACTGTCTGTGTGGAGTTTGCAAGTTCTCCCGGTGTCTTTGAGGGTTTTCTCTGGGTACTCTTGTTTCCTCTCACATCCCAAAGATGTGCACATTAGGTGAATTGGCACATCCAAATTGTCCCAGGAGGAGTGTGAGGGGCTGTGTGAGCCATCCTGCGATGGAATGGGACTCTGTCCAGGGTTGGTTTCCTATCTTGCACCCTGAGCTGCCAGGATAGGCTCCGGCCACTTGAGACCGTGAAATGGAATAATGGGGTAAATAATTATCTTATTTGTTTTTATTTATCTTTCTTAAAAGTATTTATAGCTCACATTTATTTCAATGTTTAATATTAGAAGTGTTTGGGTCTTTATTTAGAAGTTTGATGTTTTTGTGACCAGAAATATGCAGTAGAAACTTAACTCTTGTTTATATCAATTAGCCTATGGTAAAATTGGTTTCACTTCAAGTCACAGTTTCCAAGAATCTATCAGCAACATTGAGGACTTAGTGTATATACTGCGAATCAAAGACTTTTATGTGATGCTATGTCTCCACTAAGAAGGACATGGATATATGAAGGAAGCAATGTCCTTATTAATCATCACTTCTGGTGGATTTCTTGGGGAATTTGTGCTTCCCATCCCTGCAACTCTGAGTTCTTTGGGTTTGGAGGTCCAGATTTCCAGAGGAAGAATATTTTCACCAAGGGACACAGCAAGAGTTCTGTCCAACTTTAATGTCCAGCTGCCACCTGATCATATGGGCCTTGCATTTTAAAATACAGTAGGCAGGCTGGGCACTGTGGCTCACCCCTGTAATCCTAGCACTGTGGGAGGCCGAGGCGGGAGAATTGCTTGAGCTCAAGAATTCAAGACAAGCTTGAGCAAGAGCAAGAGCAAGACCTCCTGATCTCTACCAAAAAAATAGAAAAATTAGCCGGGTATGGTGTCACTCACCTGTTGTGCCAACTACTGAGGAGGCTGAGGCAGGAGGATCATTTGAGCCCAGGAGTTTAAGGTTGCAGTGAGCTATGATGACGCCACTGCACTCTAGCCTGGGTGACAGAGCAAGACTTTGTCTCAGCAAAAAAAAAAAAAAAAAAAATTCATCAGGAGGAAGTTAGGTGGCTGTTATGCAATAGAAGCAGGAAGGAATGCTTGGCACCCCATGAGCCCTTTGAGCATCTCTTAGTAGTCCCTTACCTGATTTTTACAGTAAATGGACAAGTGCGGTAGCCATGGCCTGAGAAGTGCATGATCACCAGTGACTTGGATCCTTCAAGGAAGAGGACCTCTAAGCTGCGCCGGCCAGCAGAGGTGCTAGCCAACTTTGAAGGGATTCTAGAATGAGTAGCAGAAGTGGGAGACAATGAGTATTAGTTGCAGCTTTGAGATCACCTGCCATGGCAGGGGCTATACTTTAGACCCCTAACTTTGTTCTTGTAAGTTTTCCAATGCAAAGAAACTAACCAGAATCCTGAAGGGCTGTTCCCAAAACTTATTCTATGAAGAAAGTGGATCCAAGTGGCACGACGTGTGGTCTTCAGCAGATGTTGTGGTGTTTGAGACACTCTCAAAGACTCAAGCATTCAGTCCCCTGGCCACTGAGAGTGTTGGCAGCTGACCACTCTCACTTGAGTTGCTCTACCTACCAGTTTGACCTAACGGGAGAGAGCCAACTTGTCCAAGGTCACACCTTTTTCCCTGAGCCAACCCATATGCATTAACTATTCAATGCAGCCGTACAAAATTTAGCCCCCTTGCTTCCATTTCTGACAACTTTGCATAGCCATTTTGTTCTTTAGAGTTCCTCATGGGATGGACTAAGGCCCTGATAGCAACTTCATTGCAGTTCAGCTCCTCTCTGTGCTCAATCTTATTTGATTCACTACCCAAGTACCATTCCAGTGGCACTTCCCTACAAACATCCTTCTTAAAAATTCAACTCAAAGTCTGATCTATGACACAAGGGTCTTCAAATGATTTAATCTCTACATTCCTTCGATTGCTTATACTTAGAAAATATTTTGAAAACATAAGTGCTTTAGTATAATGAGACCATCATCCCATCAGTCAATGCTAGGTCAGCAATCACATTACCATACCGAAGTGCCCATATGACTTAATGAAAAAGCCAGACCCCTATAGACCTGACTCACTGGCCTCCAGCACATTCACTCCCTCCCTACCTTCCATCCCTCTTTACCTTCATATCTCCAAGTCCTGTATCACTGAGGAGTTTATAACACAAGAGAATGATCTCCTTCATGTGTGAAGAGAACACTATTCCCAGTAACTGTTGTTTAAATAATGTCACATGTCATTTAAAAGAGTAGAATGATTGATTGAACCAGTCACACAGACTTAGAACCCAGAATGAGAGAAAAACTTAATGGTTCAGAATAGAAACGGTGAAAAAAGACAAATTTTTCCATAAACTTTTTCATGACTATGAAGTAAGCGTATTTCCAATCAGCTAATGAGTCATACCTTATTCAAATGAAATGTTACTACCATGAAAAGCCCTCCTTGAACCCCAGAAATCTGAAACTCAGCTTTGTTCTTTCTTTCCCCTCGTGCCTGCCCGCACGTACGATCTGTTGGCAAGTTCTGCCAATTCTATTTCCAAGAAATATGTATTGAGACTATTCATTTTGTTTCCATCTCTATTACCATACCTGTTTCCAGGCAATCATCATCTCTCACCTAGAAGAGCACAGTAACCTCCTAACTGGGCTCCAAAGAACCACTAGCCATCCCTTCTTCACACACGTCACTGGCCATCTTGAAATGTAAACAATCATTCAGCTCCCTTGCTGAAAACCCCTTCATGGCTTCTTCTCTTTTTTGTCAATGAAATCATATTTGGGAGGCAGAGGTGGTAGCATTGCTTGAGCCCAGGATTTCAAGATGAGTCTGGGCAACATAGCTACACCCTGTCTCTACCAAAAAAAAAAAAGAAAGAAATCACAAATCTTTATCCTGAGCTCCAAGGCTCTGCATAACCTTGCCCCAGATTGTCTCCCTTCCCGATCTTGCACTCTCCCACTCACTATATCACATTTCAAACACACTGTCTTAGACCATTTGGGTTTCTATAACAAGATGCCATAAACCTGGTGGCTTATAAACAGCAGAAATTTATTTCTCACAGTTCTGGTGGCTAGGAAGTCCTAGATCAAAGCACCGGGCAGGTTCTGTGTGTAGTGAAAGTTCTCTTCCTGGTTCACAGACAGCTGTTTTCTCACTGTATTCTCACGTGGTGAAAGAAACTAGGAAGTTTTCTGGGGTCACTTTTATAAGGGCACTAATCCCATTCATGAGGGTTCTGCCCTCATGACCTAATTACCTCCAAAATGCCTTACCTCCAAATACCCTCACACTGGGGATTAGGTTTCAACATATGAATTTGGGAGGGACACAAACATTCAGTCTATAGCATATACCAAACCTGGAAGTTGTTCTCCAAGCTCTTTCCTTCCAGTCTTCCCACCTTTCATTCTCTTTGTCTGGAAGGTAGAGAGGATCCACGAAATGAAAAACTGCTCCACCATTTTGAAGTTTCATATATGTTTTACTTTAGCCAGGAAATAGTATGTACATTAAAAACCCACTCTCAAGACTAATGGAGTAGGTAAGAAAGAAAAATGAGAAATAGTAATGGTGGCAGCCCTATTTCACAGAATCCTAATGAACATGTATTTAGTTTGTGTGAGCAAAATGAGGAAGAAAAGAATAAGCCCCTAAATCTCCAGTCTCTTATTTTCCCACTTGTGAGAGACCTAAGAGCAATGAACAGCAGGGAGTATCTCTTTGAACTAAAGCATCAGCCAATACATGATTCTGCTCCTTCATTTACAATTTAGACATTTTATAGCTGTCATATTTAATGTCACTTTTCTACTTCTAGAATAATATGAAGAATGAAATCATTGGTATAACTGCAATGATTCTAGGTGGAGCCAGAAAACTGAACAAGGTGCGGATGGGTTTCTTCACAAGAATCTACACTCCCTAGAAATATGTTTCAGGCAATTGAATTACTTGACCCTAGTTATTGGATCTTTATAAGTCCAACAGCTTTCAAAACAGGAGTTCCCTGGCTTTTTATTTAGAAACAAAATCTGTATTTTTACTTTCTACAACTCTGATGGTTGTTTTACACTTGATTAAAGTTATAAGAAGGACCATACAAGCAAGAGGATGAAATAAAGAAGGGACAGTCTTAGCCCATGTGCACTTTTTTGGCCAGCTCATTATTTAAATTCTAACTGACTGTAAGTGAAGGAAATACCACCAAGATTCCAAAATAATTCTGAATTTTTCAGTGCAAGTTGGCAGAAAGCACTCTTTTTGTGTGTGAGAAAAGATCCATAACACACACAGATTTATTGCACATAGATTTATTGCACTTTAAAGTACTCTTAGAGGCAGTCATTCATTAAGATGGGGACATGACATTTTTTCTGAAATGACTGTTCCCATTTTATTATCTCACCTCTTCTCAGCAGGAGATCCTTAGACTTGATGTAATTTGTAAAATCATAAGCATAGCAGTAAGGTGCACTTGCCAGCTCTCCCAATCCCCGCTCACTTTGTGCAATTCTGCTGTATTCTATGTAAACAGCACCCTCCAGGCAATCCAGAGGCACTGCCTGTGAGCTGGAGCTGGAACCCAGGTATACTGTTACTTGATAACTTCATTAAGACCACTGATGTTTTCTTGCTAGAAAGTGGACTTCTAGTAAAAGCAAGCAATTGCTATATCCATGGAGACAATGTAAAAGGATTTTAATAGTTGCTAAATGACTGTGACTTCTTCGAGGTTGAAGAAACTATTCTTGTCTGAGATGCAAGTCCTATAACAGGCATAGGCACTCTCTAGATGAACTCCAGATGTCCCAAAAGGCAGACCAACCCATATGCAAAGCCAGATGATGTGGTCATCAGAATCAAAGTCCACTATTCCAAAAGGAAGGAGTAGTACAAGTTTTATGTGACTGAGTTCTTGCTACATGACAATGCTTCCATCAACCTCATAAGCTGAATCCCATACAGTCCATTAGTGACTGGCCTTCTATTTTTTTTTTTTTTTTAGGAGAAGGAAAGAAGAGTTTATCAATTTGCCAGCAAATGAGGAGGTTGGCAGACTCCCATCTCAAAGTACCTACGTCCTGCTTCTGAGCAGAAGTACAGAGATTTTAAAGGTTCTAATCCATCCCATCTTCAGCTAAGACAATCTTGTGACCTCTGCCCAGGCAATTCCCCAGAGCTATCTCCTGTGGCATAAAGAACAAAGGACACTCCTCTGCCCCTCTAGACCACTGGCCTGAGGTAGAGATGTAGGTTTTAGTTCTCAAAAAAGGGTGAGGGGGTTTTGAAGAGACAGAAAGCATTTTTACCCTTTTTCGTACATTTTCTCTGTTACATATTCTCCACTGTCAATTTTTACCCTTCCATATCTATGGGAGGAGGGATGACATAGTCATCAAGCTACTTCCAGCTGAATTGGGGCAATGTTTTAGATGGAAGTTTTATAAGCAACAACTACAACCATGAGGATTGCTAAGGCGAAATGGAGAATACCTGATAAGAGAGATTTTACCCCGGTTGGTATCTAAGACACCAGCAGGACTGTGGGTCCTTCCTGTTGCCTTGCATATAATGTCTAACACAGGGCTGGGTAAGAAAGAAACATGGGACCTCTGATTGTGAAGCTATTAGTTGCACCATGTAGGTGATCCAGGAGACCAGCTTCCACAAATTCAGAAATCATGGGCAGAAATACTTGCACCTGGTGAGGTTTAGGATAATACACCCAGCAGCAAGACATATCAACAGAAGAGTCAATAGCTGCATAAACGATTAGCAAAAATATCAACATCATCATTCATTTTTTTTCTTTTTCTCAAATGGATACTTCAGATTGCCTAAGGCTGGCCCCTCCACTGTGGCTACACCTATTTACTTTGGTATGATTGACCCAAGGTTTCACTTCTGACAATTTTAATAAGGTGTGAGTTGTTAGATGTACTTCATAGGGTCCCTTCCACTTCTCTGCTTTCAACTGGTTCAGGGACCTGAAAGAGACAAACTCATGTATACTGGTTAGCACCCAACCCACTCATTGGACATATTGTTTTACTCTATTTTCTTTTACTCATGGTTATATTACCATACTTACCTTGGGGTGCTAGAAAGGGTCTCTCATAAACTATTTCTTAGGGGCTTAACTTAAGCCTTCTTCTAAAGGGCTACCCTTATCCAGAGGAGGGCAAAGGGCAATATGTTATCCTACTTTAGATGGGTTTCCTGTATCAATTCCAGGATGCATGCAATTTCTATTCTACGTGTAGAGCTTTGTTTACCTGCTGGGTTACCTCTGCTACAAAGGAGGGTCTATTATCATTCTTGTGAAATGTCCAGGGCTCCATGGATTGTGCTCCTGGGTTCTGTTGGCAGTGGGGTGTCTGTTGACATCCTCGCTGTAGGAGGAGGAGCTGCCAAGCTGTCTCTGCAACTGTCTGTCCTTGGCGTCCATCACCAGCCTGCCATTCTCCATCTGCTCAGCCCCTTTCCCTGGACTGCTGATGCCTGTTATCTCATCGTCCTCTGAGGCCTGTTCCTGTTCTGTGCTGACATACATGTGCAGGAACTCAGCGAAGCCCCAGTCTCAGGCCGGCGGTTCATGGTAGGAGCCCATCTTGGAACCACAGATGTTCTCTCTATTCAGGTAGCACAAATCTCTACCCAGCCTGAAAATGTATCTACCGATACAAGCCTAAGCATCTGAGTGACTGTCAATCATTGAAAAGGGGGACCCCCACATGTTGGGCTCCCTGTGTAGTGGGTCATCTTTCTGTCCTTGGATCACCACAAACACATAAGCAATTAGTTGTAAATGGATTCATCTCAAATGAGTCCACCAAATCCATCAAGGCATCATGCTCCCAATATGTGTGTTCATGTAGGTGCCTCATAAGAGGCTGAACCAAACCTTTGGGTAGGAGAGGAGTCTATGAGAATTCTGTCACCATTTAGCTGTACCATCCCAATGTCAGATCCAACAGTCTTTTAGTTTTAAAGGGGATCTAAATCTAGCCAGGGTATCAGTGGCCTCCTTAGCAGCTCTGCCAGTGGCCTGATTTCTTTTGGTCATGCTGGCCACCCATTTAGGCTCAGCCATGGCCTGTATTAGGGCCATTGTTTTGATGGCATACTTAATATCCTTACTCACTTTTGGTAGCTTTCTTTTTGCCAATGCTGTAACGATGTGCAGGCTTGCAGGTTTGCTGAGGCCCGAACTTCAAAGTGCAATGGCAGTCTCCTGTATACTTCACCAGGCCCTGGTATTCATTCAGCAGGAGCTTGGTGGCCACTGCCCCACCCCTGGAGGTGAGCTTCTGCCGCTTCTGAAATAACCCTCAGTGCTCCTGCTGCTCGCCCAAGTCTGCCTCCTGGGCCCCACTGTGATAAGTTTCTTAGCAACTACTTATCTATAGCTGCCTCACAGCCACCTGGCCTCTCCCCCACCACCCCCTCTCTGGCTTGCAGAGCACCAGGCGTGGCTGGTGCTAGGGATCAGGGTGGCGGCCCCGGGAAGGGTTCCCCGCCCTGCAACTGCTTCTGTCATGCAGCTAGTACCAGTCAAATCCCTACTGTCAATTTTTCCCAGGGCTCCTGTAAGGATATTTGGAGTCAGGGGGCTCGGGGCCCCCTCCTTCGCTATCTGAGTCATGGACTTAAAAAAAAACTATTTGCTTTCCTTGAGGCTTCCTGCTACCTGGATTCCTTCCCAACTTTTGGGCAATGCTCTTTCTAATGTCCTTCCTTTTTATAAAAAGCACACTAACTGTACATAAATTGTCCTCCTCTGGTTATGGGTGTCCTCTGGCCAAATTGAGCTTCCTGCTGGGAGAGACCATTCTGAACCCCAAGTCATAATTTAGTGGGTGTAGTACTGAAGAGTTCAAGTCGCACCCTCCCCCAACCCTCTCACGGTGTAGGTGGCATGCAAATAAGTAAGGAGATGCCCCTAACACATCTTAAGTACGCTGCTCCTGTTCTAGGCAAACACCAAAGGCAGACATTTTCTCAGGATTCATCCTTGTTAAGAGGAAATCAGATTAAAGAAAACTCAATTAAGCCAAATAGGAATTCTGCCACGCACAATACACAATTGCCCTGGTTGGGGATCTGCCTGCGCGGGGGAAGGCACAGCTTCACAGCTGGCTGCCAGCCTCTGGCCCAGGTGCCTCCCTTGCCCTGTTGCACACATGCCTGGGGGTGGGGGTGGTCAGGTGGCGGGCACTCCCTCTCCGGCCCCCATTTGCCCTTGCCACAAGGCAGCAGGAAGGGCTGTGGCAAATGGGGCATCAGGTAAAGGAAGTTCAACATGACTATCCCACCCACCATCAGTAGAGGTCTCTCTTGTACCACTAACTTTTCCCCAGACCTTTAACCTTGTATTGGGTCATTAAAAATGAAATGTCCGACCTCGAATCAAACAAGGAAATCGGACATTTCATACCCAATAAATATGGGGAATTGTTCCATTTACCTGACCTTTGACAAAATAATTCCAGTATAAGACAGTATAATTCAAGGTTTCATTTAATAGCCACTTCTCCTCACACTCCAGCATTGGATTACAATAAATACATTGGATTACAATAAAACCATTCTCTTTAGACATAGGTTCGCAGCTATAAATTGACCACTCAGCCGAAATTTTTCCCAAGGGACTAAGATAGAATTTCCTGATGTTGCAACAAAACTCTACAAACAAACAAACACAGATAATATAGGGAATTCCCCAACACAAAATGCCTAGGCCGACCAAACAAATGAGAACCACAGAACAAAAACAGAATTCTCAATTGAGAATCAGCATCTCCTAATCCAAAAAGGGACAAACTGAGAACCAAATTCTCTCAGACAAAAGAACCAACATCTCCCAATCCCCCTGGTTCCCTGGGAACTGCAGATGAGCTCAAACCAAACAAGGTTCCTTAGTTCCACTTAATCTCTTGATTTTCAACCCCAAATTGGTGCCTCAAAACAAATCCAACAGGGAGGTCTGAACCCCCCATATAGGTGGAAACATGGTCTCAGCATCCCAGGGAACTTTACTTACAAATGGCCATGGCTGTCACAATGCTTCCCAAATCTGTTTCCTTCTCTTCAGGTTGTGGGGAGCTGGTCTAATTTAGGGAGAAAGATGGGAGTTCCCCAGAGCTAAAACAGGCTCTGGCAGCTGCTGGGGCTGTCCCTTGCTCTCTCACCTCAAGAAGAAGTTGCTCCTACCCGCAAAGACCTATGGCTTTTACCCGGGGATGCTCCCTGCTTCTTCCAGCAGTCACAGGGTGCCATTCCACTGGCATGCCAATGTGCCCACCCAGGGATGCCAAATTCTGTTACCAAAAGTTTGGCACTTGTCCCTGAGCCTGCATCAGAAGAACGAGGACAAGTGGTTTGAGGAGAAGGAAAGAGGCGTTTATTAATTTGCCAGCAAATGAGGAGGTTGGCAGACTCCCATCTCAAAGTACCAATGTCCTCTCACTGGCCTTCTAGTGCATCTATGCCAAGTTGGGCCACACTGAAAGTACCTTGCTGCAAGAAGTCCAGATGTGAGATCAGCCTTTTACTTGTGAGTCAGGGGCATATAGAGCTGCCCTTCCAGGTTGGATTAGCCAGTGAGGATACTGTTTTAGCCAGGCTCAACATCTATTTAGTAACAACTTCTAAACATCACTTTGTTGACAGAGCAGCAGGAAATGCTATACTCTGTGTTTTCCTGAACCTTACTGTGGTCTGGCACCTCAAAATGTCTCAGGTGGTATTTGCTTAGAATTACAGAAATATGGCCCATACCAAGAAGCAGGAATCAGAAGAATGGTTAATCATTCTTAGCAGGACATCTTGTTAAGAGATCTTGTGATCCACTTTGGAGAGTGGGACTGGAACCAGGTACTAGTAGAGGCTTGGTTTGTTTGTTATAAAAATAACAAAAGGGCATTTTTTAATTTACCTAATTCAATCTCCTTTCTATTTGCAGTGTTTTAGAATCGATTTCCAACTGATTATCTTGACCATTTTTGCTTTCAGGACTGCCATTTGCCTTTCATGGCTGTGGCTTTGACAACTTGAAGATGATTAACCAAGAGTTAGCCATTCAAGAATGCTTATTCATGTTTCCCTTTCATCTCTGACTGCTCTGGACTGAGAGAGGTGGCAAAAATTTGTACCCTGGGATATATTAACTATATGTTGTAAAGGATCCCTTAAAATGAAATTACTAGTGCCTTGAAAACAGTTTTCCATGTTACTTCTTGTCAATATTCCTAGTAATGTGATATGCTTAAGAGCTGATAAGCTATGCAAATATTGCCTAACCCATGCTGTTAGACCCTAGAGATGTATTGGGTCTCCAGAGATGTCCCACGGCATAAGACTGTTTATAGTAGGTGATAAGATGAGCATGACTTCCTCTTTGGGAGATTTCCACATTCTAGCAACCATACTTTCTTTTCTCCCCTTTGGATATAAGATATATATAAACCATGCTTACTTTCTGTAAGAGTTGGAGATAATTTGGGGATGAAGATAGGGATGAGGATTTTGTTATAAAATTATCTTTTGATAATTTGACTTTTATTACTTAAAATAATGCATCAATTAAAAGAAAAGAGATGCCCAGCAATAAAAGCACAGGAAATGAAACTTCCCAGAGTTGCAGAAAAGTTGCCCATTACGTGAGGGTAAAGGAAAGAGGGAGATTGGCCAATGGACTTTCCCTTAGTAAGGCTATAATGGTTCCTTTAGTAAGAATAGCCCTACCAAGGACATTGTAACCTGATGCCATCCAACACTCAAGTTATATAACTGCTCTATTTCAGAATCCACAGTCATTAGGCAAACTTCTAATTACAATTTAGCATCCCAAAATATCTGCCAGAAAAAAGAATGTGCTGGTCATTCTGATTGAATTATTTCACCTTTGTGACAATTCCATTTCTCTTTGTAAATTAATAATTTGGCATTCTAATTTTATATAGCACATCTACAAAGCTCAGTCAATATGATCCCATCACTGACAAGCAGATCCACTCTCAGTACTGACAAAATGAGATTTCAGAGTCTTAAAGGCAGAGGATCAATTTCCATATTGTAGAAAATTCATCAAGCTAATGTCTTTTGGAGACTAATCTGGGAATCATCTGGGAAGCCAGCCTTGTTTCCCCAGTGGTTTTATTGCATATTATCTGTGTACTATGCTGCAAGCACCCTTCCCACACAAAGCTGTAAGACTCAGTGGAGGTATTAGGGAAAAAATAAATAACGCATTTACTGAGCCATTTTTATAAAACTACCTCATATTTCATTTATAATTTAAAGATAATTTTATATTAAATTAAATAATTACATACTGAAGAACCTCTACATCTTTAGCATTTTTGAAGACAAAGGAGAGCTTCAGAAAATGCATAATATAATGTACATTAAAAAGCAGGATTCCTGGCTTCCACAAGCTTATTAATTGAGAAGACACAATACATAAAACAGGAAATAGTGAAATAAGGAAAAGTTAATATGCATCCACTGTAGACATTCAGTATTCATTCAGTCATGCAATAAGTATGCTTACAAGTATATAAGACAAATGTGGCAGTGATTGTTCAAGATGACACTGCACTTATCAAAAGTCTATTAAAGAAGGTATTTTTAAAAGTATAATAGTTAACATATTTTTGCTTTTGATTATGTCAGACCCTATACAAAATGCTTTATTTACATGCATTTCTCATTTACTCCTCACAAATCTCAATTAGTCCTTATATATTAAAAATTACATGTGAAGGAATGTAGTAGACTGAATAATGGCTTCCCAAAGATATCCATGTCCTAATGCCCAAACCCTGCAAATATGTTAATTTACATCATGAAGTGGGACTTTGCAGATATGATTAAATTAAGGATTGTGAGATGGGAATTTTTTCCTGGATTCCAGTTGGGCCCAATGTAATCCTAAGGACCCTGAGGAGGTGGAGCAAAATGGCCAAACAGAACTCTCCAGCAATTGTCCCCCTCACAGGAACATCAAATTGAACAACTATCCATGTAGGAAAGCACTTTCATAAAAACAAAAAATCAGGTGAGCAATCACAGTACCTAGTTTTAATATCATATCAAGGAAAGAGGCACTGAAGAGGGTAGGAAAGACGGCCTTGCATTGCCTACACCACCCCTCCCCATCCCCTGGCATCACCATGCCAGCACTGCTAGCACCAACTAGAGAGAGAATCTGTGTGCTTGGGGGAGGGAGGGCAAAGTGATGGTGGGACTTTGCATTGGAACTCAGTGCTGCCCTGTCACAGCAGAAGACAACACAGGGAAGAAGCCTACTGGCACTCACAGTGTCCATGGAGGGAACATTTAGACTAGCCCTGGCCAGAGGGAAATCATCTGCCCCAGCAGTAGGAACCTGAGTTCCAGCTAGCTCTAACACTGGCTGCCTAAAGTGGTCTGGGGCCCCAGAATAAATCTGAAAGGCAGTCACGCCACAAGGACTACAGCCCTTGGGCAAGTAGCTGGGCTCAGAACCAGTGGACTTGTGGTTCATGTGAGCCAGTGAGACACCTTCTTATTGGAAACCCTACAGGCCAGGAGAGAATGGCATGACATACTCAAAGTGCTGAAGGAAAAAACCTTAATCCTAGAGTATTATATACTGAAAAAATGTCCTTCAAACATGAAAGAGAAATAAAGACTTTCCCAGACAAACAAAAGCTGAGGGATTTCATCAACACCAGACCTGACCTATAAGAAATACTAAAGGGAGCTCTTCAATCTGGAAGAAAAAGATGTTAACAAACAATAAGAAATTATCCAAAGGTATAAAACTCACTGCTAAGAGTAAGTACACAGAAAAGTATAGAATACTCTATTGCTGTAATTGTTGATCTCCCCTTCTTCTCACCAAGTAGGAAAGTTCCTAGCAAGAAAGAACAGGTGTGCCATAAACCTATCTACCCTGAGACAAGAGAAGAGGTTTCAGATGAGAAGAAACCGGCAGAAGAATTATGGCAACATGAAAAAACAAGATACTTCAATGCCACCAAAGGATCACAACAGACCCACAGCAATGGACCCCAACCAGAAAGAAATTGCTGAAATGTCAGAAATGGAATTCAGAAAGAATATGGATGTCAAATAAGATGAATGGGATTAAGGAGAAAGTTAAAAACCAACACAAAGAAGCCAAAAAAACATTTCAGGACATGAATAAAAAAAAGGAAAAAGTCACTAAAGAGATAGACAATATATAAAAGGATATAACAGAACTTGAGGAAATAAAAGAGTCATTTAGGGAATTTCAAAATATAACAGAAAGCTTCAACAACAGGCTAGACCAAGCAGAAGAAAGAATCTCAGAGCTTGAAGATGAGGCTTTCAAACTAACACAGTCAGTAAAAGATGCAGAAAAAAGAATAAAGAAAATTAAACAATCACTCAGAAAAATATGGGAGTATGTGAAGCAAGCCAATATACAAATTATAGGTATCCTGGAGGGAGAAGAAGAAAAAGCAAGCAGCATGAAAAACCTATTTGTGGGAATTATTGAGTAAAACTTCCCTAGTATCATCACAGATTCAGATATCCAGATACAAAATGGACATCGAACACCAGGAAGATTCATAGCAAATAGGACATCTCTAAAACATAATCATCAACCTAGCCAAAGTAAAAATGAAGCAGAAAAATTCTACAAGCTGCAAGATGAAAGTAACAACTACCTACAAAGGAAAACCTGCCAAGCTAACAGCAGATTTCTCAGTGGAGACCTTACAAGCCAGAAGGGATTGGGGACCCACTTTTAGTCTTCCTAAACAGAACAACTGCCAGCCAAGAATTTTGTATATTGCAAAACTAAGTTTCATAAATAAAAGAGAAATAAAGACTCTTCCAGACAAGCAAACACTCAGGGAACTTGTCACTACTAGAACTGACCTACAGGAAATACTCAAAACTGCATTATACCTGGAACAGCACAATAGATACCCACCAGTGTAAAAACCAGAAATTTAAAGTTCACAATACTTATAAAATAGCATAAGAGGGAAAACAAAACAACAGGGTATCATCCAACATGATGAATAAAACAGTAATCCCACATATCAATACTAACACTAAATGTGAATGGGCTTAATGCCCCATTTAAGACATAGACTGGCTGAATGGATGAAAAAAAACAATGAAAGTATATGCTGTCTCCAAGAAACCCATATAACTTGTAAGGACTCATATAGACTCAAGGTAAAGGGATGGAAAAAAACATTCCATGCAAATGGAAACCAAGAGCAAGCAGGTGTAGCCATTCTCATATCAGATAAAATAGCTTTAACTCAACAATGGTAAAATAAAAAGACACAGATGGTTATTATACCATGTAAAGGGAACAATTCAACAAGAAGACATAACAATTCTAAATATAGATGCACCTAACACAAGAGCTCCTAGATTCATAAAACAAATTGTACTAGATCTAAGCAAAGAAAGAAACAGTAGTATCATAATTGCTGAGGACTTCAACACCCCACTGACAGAACTGGACAGATCATTGCAGCAGAAAATAAATAAAGAAACACTGGATTAAACAGGACTCTAGAACAAATGGAAACTATAAACATTTATAGAACATTCTACCCCAAAACTACTAAATATACATTCTTCTCATCAGCATATGGGACATTTTCCAAGACTGACCATATCTTAGGCCACAAAACAAGTCTCAACAAATTAAAAAAAAAATCAAAATCATACCATGTAACTTCTCAGACCATAGTGGAATAAAACTAGAAATCAATTCCAAGAGAAACTCTCAAATCTACACAAAGTCATAGAAATTAAACAACCTGCTACTCAATGATCCTTGCGTCAATGATGAAATTAAGATGGAAATTTAAAGATTTGTCAAGCTAAATGATAAAGGGGACACAAGCTTTCAAAATCTATAGGATACAGTAAAAGTAGCCCTAAGGGGAAAGTTCATAGCCTTAAATGCCTATATAAAAAAGATCACAAATTAACAACTTAATGTCACATCTCAAGAAACTAGAAACCAGAAGAAAAGAAATAACAAAGTTCAGAGCAGAAGTAAATGAAATGGAAATCCAAAAACAAACAAACAAACAAACAAAGGATCAATGAAACAAAAAGTTGGTTCTTTGAAAGATAAATGAAATGGATAGACTACTAGCCAGATTAACCAGAAATAGAAGAGAAAAGACTCAATAAGCTCAATTGGAAATGAAAAGAGAGACATTACAACTGAAGCTACAAAAATGCAAAATATTATCTATGAATACCAGGAAATCCTCTATGCACACAAACTAAAAAACCTAGAGGAAATGGATAAATTCCTGGAAACACAACCTTTCAAGCCTGGATCAGGAAGAAACAGAACTCCTTAATGGACCAATAACAAGCAGCAAGATTGAAGCAGTTATTTTTTAAAAACTCCCAAACTTCTTATTTTAAGAAAAGCCCCAGACCATGGATTCACAGACCTACAAAGAAGAACTGGTACCCTTCCTACAGAAATTATTCCATACCATTGACAAGGAAGGAATCCTCCCTCACTCATTCTTTGAAGCCAGTATCACCTTGATACCAGGAAAGGACACAAGAAAAAAAGAAAACTACAGACCAATATCCCTTATGGACATAGATGCAAAAATCCTCAACAAAATACTAGCAAACTGAATTTAATAGCACATTTTGAAGATAATTCACCATGATCAAGTGGATTTTATCCCAGGGATGCAAGGATGGTTTAACATACACAAATCAATAAACATGATTCACCACATAAACTGAAGCAAAAACAAAGACCATATGATCCTCTCATTAGATGCACAAAAAGCATTCAATAGATTCCTTCATAATTTCATGATTAAAAACCCTCAACAAAGTAGGCATAGAAGAAACATACCTCAAAATTATAAAAGCCATATATGACAAACCCCCAGTCATCATACTGAATGGGGAAAAGTTGAAAGCATTCCCCCTAAGAACTGGAAAAAGATAAGGGTGCCCACTGCCACTATTTCTATTCAACATAGTACTGGAAGTACTAGCCAGAGCAATCAGGCAAGAGAAAGAAATAAAGAGCATCCAAATCAGGAAAAGGGAGGTCAAACTATCCCTGTTTGCTGATGATATGATCTTGTATCAAGAAAACCCTAAAGACTCCACCAAAAGACTCCTAGAATTGTTAAATAAATTCAGTAAAGTCTTAGGGTACAAAATGAACGTACACAAATCAGTAGCATTTCTATGTACTAATAACAGCCAAGTTGAGAGTCAAATCAAGGACTCAATACCACTCATAATAGTTAAAAAGAAAATAAAATAGATAGGAATATACTTAACCAAAAAGGTAAAAGATCTCTATAAGGATAACTACAAAACACTGATGAAAGAAATCATAGATGACATAAACAAATGGAAAAACAATCCATGCTAATCAAGTGGTAGAATTAACACTGTTAACATGTCCATACTGCCCAAAGTGATTTACAGATGCAATGCAATCCCCGTCAAAATACCAACATCATATTTCTCAGATCTAGAAAAAATAATTCTAAGCTTCATCTGGAACCCAATAAGATCGTGAATAGCCAAAGCAATCTTAAGCAAAAAGAACAAATCTGGAGGCATCACATTATCTGACTTCAAATTATACTACAAGGCTATAGTAACCAAAACACTATGGTATTGTATAGAGGTAGAGACATAGACCAATGGAACAGAATAGAGAACCCAGAAATAAAATCATATACCTATGACCAACTGATCTTTGACAAAGCAGACTACAACATACACTGGGAAAAGGAAGCCCTAGTTAATGAATGGTGCTGGAAAAATTGTATAGCCACATGCAGAAAAATAAAACAGGACCCCTACCTCTTGCCATATACAAAAATTAATTCAAGATAGATGAAAGACTTAAATGTATGGCATGAAATTATGAAAATCCTAGAAGAAAACATAGGAAAACTCTAGACATTGGCCTAGGCAAAGAATTTATGACTAAGACTCCAAAGGCAAATACAGCAACAAAAGTAAATAAATGGGACCTGATTAAATTAAAAGCCTTCTGTGCAGCAAAGGAAATAATCAACAGAATAAACAGACAACCTATAGAATGGGAGAAAATATTCACAAACTATACATCTAACAGAGACATAATATCTGAAATCCACAAAGAACTCAAACAAATCATCAAGAAGAAAACAAACAACCATATCAAAAGTGAGCAAAAGACATGAACAAAAGTTTTTCAGAAGAAGATAGACAAATAACCAACAAACATGAAAAATGCTCAACACCACTAATCATTGGGGACATGCAAATTAGAACCACAATGAAATACCACCTTACCCCTGTCAGAATGGTCATTATTAAAAAGTCAAAAAACAATAGATGCTGGTGTGGATGTAGAGAGAAAGGAACACTTATACACTGCTGGTGGGACTACAAATTAGTACAACTTCTATGGAAAACAGTATGGCAATCCTCAAAGAAATAAATGTAGACTTACGATTTGATCCAGCAATCCCACTATTTGATATCTACCCAAAGGAAAATAAGTCATTTTATCAAAAAGACACCTGCACTTGAATGTTTGTGGCAGCACAATTCACAATTACAAAGTCATGGACTCAACCTAAGTGCCCATTAATTCATGAGTGGACAAAGAAAATGTGGTGTCTATATATATCATGGAGTACTACTCAGACATAAAAAGGAATGAAATAATGTGTTTCACAGCAACTTGGATGGAACCAGAGACCATTATCCTAAATGAAGTATCTCAGGGATGGAAAAACAAACACATGTTCTCACTAATAATTGGGAGCTAAAACAATGGGTACACACAGGCACAAAGAGATGTAAAGGACATTGGAAACCAAGAAGATGGGAGGTTGGGAAGGGGTTGAGTGAGAAAAACTTACCTATCAGGTACAATGAACACTATTCTGGTGACAGGCACACTAAAAGACCTGACTTAAGCAATAATGCTTGTATAAACAAGCTATCCATGTAACAAAAACATTTGTACCCCCTTAATATTTTGATATTAAAAAAAAAGAAAAAAGAAGAGTAAAGGGGGAAAAAAAAGAAACAAGACCCAACTGTATTCTGCCTACTAGAAAGTCATTTCACCTAAAAAGACACACATAGACTGAAAATAAATGGATAGAAAAATATTGTATGCAAATGGAAACCAAAAAAGAACAGGGGTAGCTATACTTATATCATATAAAATACATTTCAAAACAAAAACTCTAAAAAGAGACAAAGAAAGACATTATATAATGATAAAAGGATCAATTCAGCAAGAGGATATAACAATTGCTAACATATATGCACCCAACACTGGAGCACCCAGCTATATAAAGCAAATATTATTAGAGCTAAAGAGAGAGATATACTCCAAAACAATAATAGTTAGAGACCTCAACACTCCACTTTCAGCATTGGATAGATCAACCAGACAGAAAATCAACAAAGAAACACTGGACTTATTCTGCACTATAGACCAAATGGACCTAATGGATATTTACAGAAGATTTCATCCAATAGTTTCAGAACATATTCTTTTCAGCACATGGGTCATTCTCAAGGATAGACCATATTTTAGGCCACAAAACAAGTGTTCAAAAATTCAAAAAAATTAACATCATATCAATTATTTTCTGTGTCTATAATAAAACTAGAGATCAATAACAAGAAGAATTTTGGAAACTACATAAACACATGAAAATTGAACAATATGCACTAAATGAAAAGTGAGTCAATGAAGAAATTAACAAGGTAATTAAAAAATGTCTTGAAACAAATAAAGATGAAAACAACATAGCAAACCTATGAGATACAGTGAAAGCAGTACTAAAAGGAGGGTTTATAGCAATAAGTGCCTACATCAAAAAAATAGAAAAACTTCAAATAAACAACCTAATGATGCATCTTAAAGAACTAGAAAAACAAGAGCAGGCTGGCTGAGGTGGCTCACACCTGTAATCCTAGCACTCTAGGAGGCTGAGGTGGGAGGATCACTTGAGCTCAGAAGTTCAAGACCAGCCTGAGCAAGAGTGAGACCCCATATCTACTAAAAATGGAAAAAAAAATTAGCCAGGTGTGGTGGTGTGTACCTGTAGTCCCAGCTAATCAGGAGGCTAAGACAGGAGGATCAGGAGCCCGGGAGTTTTAGATTGCTGCGAGGTAGGCTGATGTCACAGCCCTCTAGCCCAGGTGACAGAGCAAGACTCTGTCTCAAAAAAAAAAAAAATAGAAAAGAGTAAACCAAACCTAAAATTACTAGGAAAAAAGAAATAAAGGTCAGAGCAAAAACAAATGAAATTGAAACAAAAAAAATCAATGAAACAAAAAGTTGGTTTTTCAAAAGATAAACAAAATTGACAAACCTTTAGCTAGACTAAGAAAAAAAGAGAGAATAGCCAAGTAAATAAAAAGAGAGCTGAAAAAGGAGACACTGCAACAGATGCTGCAGAAATTCAAAGGATCATTAGAGAATACTATGAGCAACTATAAGCCAACAAATTGGAAAACCTGGAAAAAATGGATAAATTCCTAGACACATACAACCTACCAAGATTGAACTAGGAAGAAATTCAAAATCTGAATAGACAAATAACAAGTAACAAGATAGAAAGAGTAATAAAACATCTCTCATCAAAGAAAAGCCCGGGACCCAAAGTCTTCACTGCTGAATTCTACCAAACATGTAAAGAAGAACTAATACCAATCCTACTCAAACTATTCCAAAAAGTTGAGAAGGGAATGCTTTCAAACTCATTCTATAAGGCTAGTATCACCCGGATACCAAAACCAGACAAATACACAGCAACAACAAAAAAGAAAACAATAGGCCAATATCTCTGATGAACATAGGTACAAAAATCCTCAACGAAATACTAGGAAATTGATTCAATAACACATTATAAAGATTATTCATCATGCTCCAGTGAGATTCATCCCAGGGATGCAAGGATGGTTCAACTTATGCAAATCAATCAATGCGATACACTATGTCAACAGAAAAAAGGACAAGAAACCATATGATCATTTCAATTGATGCTGAAAAAGCATTTGATAAAATTCAACACCCCTTTATGGTAAAAACTGTCAAAAATTTATGTATATAAGAAGCATACCTCAACATGATAAAAGCTATATATGACAGATCCACAGCTAGTATCTCGCTATAGAGGGAAAAACTGAAAGCCTTTCCTCTAAGATCTGGAACAAGACAAGAATGCTCACTTTCACTACTGTTATTCAATGTAGTACTAGAAGTTCTAGCCAGACCAATCAGACAAGAGAAAGAAATATAGGATTTCCAAATTGGAAAGGAAAAGTCAATTATCCTTGTTTGAAGATGATATACTATTATATTTAGAGAAACCTAAATATTCCCCCAAAAAAATGATTAGAACTCATAAGCAAATTCAGTAAATTTGCAGGATACAAAGTCAACATACAAAAATCAGTAGCATTTCTATATGCCACCAGTAAACAATCTGAAAAAGACACCAAGAAAGTAATCCCATTTACAATATCTACAAATAAAATAAAATACTTAGGAATAAACTTAACCAAAGAAGTGAAAGATCTCTACAATGAAAATTATAAAACATTTAATGTTCATGTGCCTGAGATCTGCTTGAATTTTGCTAGGAAGCTTCTGGTTCTTCTTATAACCTTTGCGTGGTGTGATCTCACCTCAAGATCCTTAACTCAATTTCATCTGCAAGGACTCTTTTCCCAAATAAGGTCATATTCATAGGTACCAGAGTTAAGACTTGGACATATTTTGGGAGGGACCACAATTCAACCTACTACAAATGCTATGATAAAAGCGCAGTAGAGATAAAATAAAAACCAGTACAGAGTTTCTTTCTGATAGTGGGAATGTACAGAAATGATGTCTGAAAAATGTCAGAAGTAGAATCACTGGCATTTGATAACCGCATGCAGAAGTGAGAGAAATTGGACCAAGAATTCAAGCCTAAGTGGCCTGAGAACAGTAGTAATACAATAACACCAACAGACTCAGGGAAGTAACAGGAAAAAGGGAGTAAGGGAAATGATAAGTCTGGTTTAAATATAGTATGGCTTGATGAAAATAAAGAAAAAAAATGAAGTGGAAAGGAGACAGACATATTGATGATGTTCATTTAGCTAATTCTGAAATATCAAAAACTTGACTTTGAATCCAGAATTTTCAGAAGTTCTATTTTGAATTTCATCTTGGGTCTGTATAGCCAACACTTTTACCATACACATTGTTTTTATTCCAGGTAAATGGTTCTTGAAAGGAGAGTTTCTAGAAAAATCATTGGTGTTTTGTTTCTATAAATAGGAACAACTATGCTCTACCAGTACCATAATTATTTCAAAGTGCTCAATATCACTTTGGGATAACAGTAAGAAAATATTAAATTAAATTCTGAGTTTGTATCACATTTATTTTGCAAAAGTCTGATTCCTTTTAAATGAGAAATCAGAATATAGATTCTTTTGTGAATCTCCATTAACTAGGATATTTTGTTAACCAGAACATCCCTACCTCATGACCATCAAGATAAGTGGAGATCTGACATCACCTTTCTAAAGGTAGATACTTTAGTTATGGATAGCTTTGTGCATTTCACAGTTAGGATTCCGAGCAGTTTCTTCCATCACGGATTTTCTTTTATCTCTTCTACAGCTTCAATGATAGCCTGTTCCTTTAGTTCTACACTCAAAACAGCGGAGTCAAGTTGCTTCTAGAGAACTTGCCGATAAAATAATCCAGAGGGATTAAGAAGAACACAGGCTCATCATTGTGGGATGAACAAACAAGCTGGGACACTTACTAGCTATATGACCTTAAGGGAAATCACTTAGCCTTTCTGTGCCTCAATTTCATCAAGTGCTTCTGCTTTCCATCTCTCACCAGATGTGTATGTCAAACCCAGATGCCTTGCTATTTTGGTGAAGTGAATATCAGATATATATTTTCATTGGTAAAATCAGCAACTTGTTCATTATCTTAATCATCAATCAGATCTCACAGGGATAATTAGTGGTATTCAAGATATATGATTAGCTGAAATTTCAGAAATGCTTCCCATACTTGGCACCTCAAGATTGACCCTCAAATGGTCCAGTGTCCATCCGTTGGATTTCTGAGGCCCACTATAAGAGTAATAGAATCTTGCCTCTGGAATATTGTTGAGTCAGCTTCAAGTCATTAGAGCACCTAAGAGAACAGAGAGCTGAGTTTTTATCTTGTTGTATAAACTGTTTTGTCCTTGTTTACAAATACATGTTTAATAAATGCCTGTACAAGTGACAGAATTTGGTCTGAAACTTGCTTTTATTGTACCTTGTCCTCAAAGTGTGGGGAACCGCACAACCCCATCCATTTACAAGCTTTTCTATAGTTACTGTTATCTGCCAAAAAGATAAGAATCTTAGGGGTTGTGCATGGCCAGAAGTTAAGCTCCATTCGCAACACTAGTTACTTTGAGTAAAATACTGTTTGAAATAAAGTAAAAATTAATTTCTGGTTTCATAACTCCTAATACGAGAGATTATGTTTAGTATTCTCAAATAATACTAATTTTGGATGAGGAGCCGATATTTGCTGCTATTATATTAAGGGACTTTACTTGCCAGCAATTTAAATATATTATTTGTGCTCAAAGTTTAGTATAACAAGTAGCATAAACTATTTCAGCTTTTAAGAGCTAAGTAAAAAAGAAGATGTTTAAATTCACCACTTGACTGCATTCTTAATTAAATTCTAGGTCTGGGATCAGGAGAATGGGCATGAACTTAATGGAATAATGAGTTCTTGACCACTATCCCCAGGGACCTGGAAAATTGTCCTCTGTAGTAGAAAGAAAGTTCAAAGGTACCAAAAAAAAAAAAACATGAACCTTATTTTTCTCACTGAAATTCAATTATTAACTCTAAGGAAGTTTTTAGTACAGCTCAAATTTTGCAATAGTGCACTAAGAGAAAGGAGATTTCTAAAGCAAGTTTATACATCATTGGAGCAGATCAAAGCCCAAAGTCTCTCTCTTTCTCTCTCTCTCTTTGTCTCTCTCATGTTCTTGCTTAATGAGTGACCTTACAAATGTTATTTATGCCTTGCTTTATGGATCAGGAAGATATTTTGTCAAATATATCAGAAGGTAAATACTTTAAAATTGAGAAAATAGGACATTGCTTTTCAACTCTTTAACCATCAATCTGGGAAGGTAATGTACTAGGATTTTTCTTTAGCTACAAAGTTGACATGCTATACCATTGATAACCCTATTTCATGTAGAAGTAGCTGAGTGAAAATTTACAATGCAAATGTTATTTAGTGCCTATCAGTCTCTGGGTATTAAAAGAAAATCCGCTATCTCCCTCTGAGTAATCAAAGACAATCCCTGGGATTTCTTGCTACTGTTTTCTGTCTTGCAGATAGGCCTAGTTTGGGGGATGAGGGGTGAGGACAGTGGAGATTTACCCTCAATTTGTAGACCCCACCCAGCCTGAGGCATAGACCAAGACAATGCCTGCTTACACACCTCAGGCAACCAGCCAGAGTTCAGGAAGCTGGCACAACCTCTCATGGCCAGCAAGGACAGCAAGTGGTTTTTCTGGCTTCTGTGAGTTTTGGGGCTGTTCCTCTTCCAAAAAGTTTGCCCTGGGATGCCAGGACTTACCACTTGCATCACAGCAGCAGCTCCCAAGAGATGTTTTTTACCTATCCTTCTCTCTCTGCCAGTGGCCAGCACCTAAGTCTCAGGGTTTTTTTTTTTCTTATTTCTTCAACTGTAGGATCCCTAAAGTCCCTGGGGCCAGGAAGGTCTGGGCTTGGATCTTCAGGCAAAGGTGGGCTGTTTTCTCATCAGTTTTTCCCCAGAGAAATGAAGTCTTTCTTACCCATTCAACATTCCCAAGCTCCAGCTCCAACCCCAGACCATATGTTCTGAAAATTCCATTTTGAAAGAGAGGCAGTTGGAGGGTAGGAGGTTTTATCTACACAAAATGTGAGAAGGTCAAAAAGAAAATGTTTTAAGGATAATAGTGTTTACTATGAGCTGGGTGTTTTACAAACATTTCATTTATCCTCACAACAATCCTGTGCGGAATCCCCATTTCACAGTTGAGAAATCTGAGATCTAGGATAAGCAATTTGCATAGGGTTCTGCTGATATTATTTGGTAGAGTAGATAGAGCCCATTTACTCTTCTATGGTGTCTTTATTTAACTCCCACCCATCCCCTTCCTTATTCTCTCCCTCCCTCTGTCTTTTCCTCCCTGTCCCCCAACTCTCCTTTTCAAGGTCAAAATGCAAAGTAATTCAAAACACTAGGTAATCAGCTCATGAACAGACATAGGGCTTATCTCCGTTTGCACTGTTAAGCACCTCATTTATATTTATTTGTCTTTGCCTGCCTCCACAGACAAGTTCCCCGGGGTTTAAAAAGAAAAATTCTCTCTTGAGAACCCTCATGAATGGAATTAGTGTCCTTATGAAAGAGACCCGGAAAAGATCCCTCTCTCCTTTAGCCATGTAAGTAAGGTTAGAGCGAGAAGACTACTTCTATGATGAGGTGAGCCCTCACCAGACACTGAATCTTCTGGCACCTTGGATCTCGGACTTCCCACCCTTCAGAACTGTGAGAAATAAACTTTTGTTTCTTATAAGCCACCCAGTCTATGATATTTTGTTATAGCAGTCTGAACCAACTAAGACACAATTATTCAATAAATGGTCCTAGGAAAAATGGTTAGTCATCAGGGGAAAAAAGGTATCATTACACCAAAATAAGTTTCAGAGAGACCAAAAACTTAAATATATATATAAATGAATCTATAAAAATTCTAATGTAAGCCATGAGAGAAATTGTATGTGGTCACAGACTGCAGAATTCCTATCTATTCCCATAAACCACAGCAGTTCTTCACCAATTAATAAAATAGCAGTACACTCTGTTGTTGGAAATGTAGTATGTTTATGTGTACCTAGAGTAAGGGAGGAGTCAGCAGATAAGTACAACCTTAAGGAGAAAGGGTGATAATTATTTGAATAGGAGAACAGATGCCTCTTTCTCTTTATTGAAGGGAAGAATGGATGAGCATGCAGATAAATTTGAGAGAGGAGATGAGAAGCTGAAGGAGTTCACAGCAGATGGAGAGAAGCACAGGTTGGCTAATTTTAAAAATAAATAAATAAATAATGCTCTTGAATTAAAAATGTAATTCATGGTCCACATAATTTCAGTCCATAAGCTGACACTCAACAATATTAACTTTTAACTAAAGGTTAATTTGACTAAATATTTTTCCTTTGATTAAGATGCCTATCACCCAAGGAGTATACTCTACAGAAGCAACCCTTACAGTCTAGTATAGGGCTTTAGCAGATACATTTAGGTTTCTATGGAAATTATGTTAAACCTATCTACTCAAAGAAAGCTAAAAAGACTATTAAATTGAGACTAAGTGCAGTTACTATGGCAAAAGACACGTATTCTTGGAGAAATCTTACCATGAAGGTTTATCTTACCCTGAGTCAGCTATGCAGAGGAATAATTCTATATTGTGCAAGCAAAATGGCTCAGCGGTCATCCTTCTGACATTGTTCAGGACCCATGTAACAGCATTATAGATGCTTAGATTTCTTTAGTTTGAGACCATAATGCACTAAAACATATATAAGGCTTCTATATTTGATTAGATCAGTTTTGCTTTGCACCAGAGGACATACATACTTTTTCTAATAACCTCTGTATAGAATGAATATAAAGAACAGAGCAGCCTTAGGATATAAATTTTATACTCCTTTTTACTTTTGAGCAATGATTTTTGTTTAAAAATGTGTATGACTGATATTTTGATCATATTACATTATGGGTATGGCCCATAGAGAAGTAATTTAGAAGTACATCAAAGTTTGAAGGTTGAGGCTTAAACAAATCCATTCTTAATCCTGACAGTTAGGTTTGCTATAAAAATTATGTTGGCTAAAGATTCTTAAACTGATTATTTATTTTTTTAAGAAAACGTTCCACGCATAAAACAACAGCTAGTTTTGAAACCATTGTCCTTCATAAGGGGGACAAAAGTATTTCAGACAAATTTAGAAAAACAAATACCAGTTTCAGCTTTTCAGTGTGTCATCAGGGTATTCTTCAAATCAAATATAAAAATAAAATAATAGTTTCTA
Organism: Daubentonia madagascariensis; assembly: GCA_023783475.1. Classification (NCBI taxonomy): domain Eukaryota; kingdom Metazoa; phylum Chordata; class Mammalia; order Primates; family Daubentoniidae; genus Daubentonia; species Daubentonia madagascariensis. The sequence goes on from JAKFHU010002088.1 coordinate 2,188,307, forward strand.
GTCACTCTCTTTTTTATGCATTTATAAACAGACATTCATACATTTATAAACAGATAGTAATGACTTGGGTTAGAGAAGCTGACATTTGTATCAGGTTTGGAAAGGACCATGTGGACCATGGCATTTACTACAGGTATCAGAGTAAAAGCATAAGCAGTTCCTCTCCTCAAACACCCTCTAGTTGAAGAGGTATTGGGATACACACAAAACAAGTTTTAAATGTGCAAGACAGTATATCTTTGTATAATATCAAATAAGTACTATAAGAGTCAGAGAGGAAGACTAAACATGATTAAGAGCTGTTTTATCTTTATACTCTGCAAAGGGTTAAGGATTTTAATATTTAAATTGAAGGACTAGGGGTAATTTTTTTCTTTTAACTGGATTTTTTTAATTTATAAGGAAAATAAGTTTATTTCTTACAGTTATGAAGACTGAGGAGTCCAAGGTTGAGGGGCTGCATCTGGTGAGGGCTTTCCTGCTGGTGGGGACTCTCTGTAGAGTCCTGAGGGGACAGAGGGCATTCCCTGGTGAGGGGGCTGAGTGTGCTCAGGGTTTTTTTTAAAGCAGTTTTTTTTTAAAGGATTTGCTCTTTCTTTTCTATACTCCAAAATATGGGTATTTCTCAATGATGACAATAATAATCACCATTTATTGTTTATTGTAATCCTGTCTTTGTGCCAACCACTTGACTTCCATTATCTGAAATATCCTCACAACGACCCTATGATATAGGTACTGTTATTCTTCATTTATAGGTGAGTAAATGGAGGTTCAGAGAATTTCTACTATACTTACCAAGTCCGTTCAGAGAATTTCTGCTATACTTCCAATCGACCTGTGTACAAAGTAGCCTTCAGAAACTTGAGGCAAGCCAGAGTAGTCTCCAGACATTTGACAGATTTCAACTAAGCCCTGGCCCTTGTCCCACCTTCCTTTGCTTCTGCTTTAATTATGGGATAATCTTCTAACTTTGACCTACTTCTTGGCTCCACATTCCTGAACTTTCCTGCTGCCTGACATCTGACCCCAAGATGCTGCCATATTCATCTTCATAGCTAAATGACTTTGAAAGCTTCCAAGTATCTGGACAACCCTTCTGTCTCTTCATGGTCTGAAATTTTTTGCTCTCCCTTGAAGAATAAATGCTATGATGCCCCACAGATAGAAAAGGTAAAGTCTAACATTCCTAGCAGTTGCTTATACCAGACTAGAACGTTTAGCCAAAATTATTACTCAGTTTTAGAAGCTGGACAAATGAAACCCTTTAGCATCTTAACCTATCTGGGCATTAGCTTTAAAAATCCCTAGAGTTGATTGTGAACGCTGGGTCAAAAAATACCAAGAGCAGCATTTTCTTAAATAGTATTGGTAAAGGGGGTTTTGACATTTTCTCTCTTGCTTTCTTTAAAACTGAAAGAACAAGCTGTTGAAGGAAATGAACAGAGTAGAGACGTAAAGCTTATAGGTCATGTGTGGTGGCTCACGCCTGCCATCCTAGCAATTTGGGAGGCCGAGGTGGGAGGATCACTTGAGGCCAGAAATTCAAAACCAGCCTAAGCAACATAGCAAGACCCCATCTCTACAAAAACTACAAAAAGATGCACACCTGTAGTCCCAGCTACTCAGAAGGCTGAGGCAGGAGGATCCCTTTAGCCTAGGAATTTGAGGTTGCAGTGAGCTATGATGATGCCACTGCACTCTAGCCTGGGCAACAGAGCAAAAAGATCCTGTCTTAAAAAAAAAAAAAAAGCTTACATTAGTAACCCTGGCTCACCCTGAGTTTGGCCACAACACAAGGACTATCTAAACTGTGCATTAAATAGATCATTGAACACTACCTATGAAAAAAAGAATTCATAATTTAAAATTTAAAAAGTAATAATTGTCCAATAAAGAGTTTAGCCTAAATCATCAGAAACTAGAAGCAGCAGCTACCACAACTCCTTTATAATGAATGATGGCTAACTAAATCAGATTCTCTGGGTTTTATTTGTTCCCCTGGCAACTAAGGCAGAGCATGGTCTCTCCTTTGAATTAGGGTGAGGAAACACAGTAATGATGTTACTAAGTACTGGACTCCTACTGCCAGACTGAATGCTTTACATATTTTTTCTTGTTTTAGCCTCACAACAACCCTGTGAAGTAGATACTATTAATATCTCCATTTTACAAATAAGGAAACAGAGACATGGAGAGATTAAGGAACTCCAACAGAAGTCCCCAACCTCAATCTAGGTCTGTCAAATGCTATAGCTCATAAATGCCATAAAAATAAAGTGGGGAAAAGAAACAAATCAAGAAGGCCACCCCAAATGTCAACTCCCTGCTCCGGGCTGTTACATTACTCCTCCATTTGTCACACTGTGTCTTGTATTTTAAATCATCTTACATCAGTCTTATTTTCATAACTATACTTTAAGCTCTTTGAAGCAGCAATTTTATTTTGTACAACACTGTACACTCATATTAATATTTAGGAGGAACTCGGTAAGTATTTATTGAATAAGAGAATGAATGAATAAATAAATACATTTTGCTCTCCTCAGCCTTGGGGACTTTTTATCTCCTACTACATCAAATCTAAATTCCGTGGTTTGATATTCAATAATAATAAAAATACTGGCCAACCATAATTGAATAGTTGCAATGCAGCAAACTCCTGTGCCACACCCTTTACGAGCACCAATACTCTTAATCCCCACAATGACAATAGACAATTGGTAAGGAGCAGAGTCAGGAGTCAAACCCAGGTAATCTCATACCTAAATCTGTGCGCTAATCCCTATACCGCACTGCCTCCCAGGGATTACGTATCTACTGAACCTGATTTCCCACTTCTTCCCAACAAGTTCTTCCCAACAGTTCCCTCTGATTAAACTGGTTTCCTTATCGTCCTTCCTCTCTCCCTTCCTTCCTATTTTCCTTCATACAAGCCTTTCCTAATTCTGTTCCACCCTCTTCTAGTGTCCTGATTTTTCTTTCTGTTTACTCCTAAAGGTCCAAGTTCAGGTACATCCACTGACTAATTACTCTGACCCTCATTGACATTTCAATTAATAAAACCATGCCTTGTAGAACTGTCATGTAAAAGATGTAGCACATTTCTGCAAGAGAGGTATAAATGGCTTAAAGGGTTCATGAAATCCTGAATGATTTGCCTAAATTATCTGGGTAGTTTGTTTACCCTTTCAATTAATTTTAGCACAGCTAACTCTGCATTCAGAAACATATTTGTTCTTATTTCACAAAAGGAAACATAGTGGTGTTACCGGCAAGTGATTGTCCTCTGTTCTTGGAGTTTGGAGACAAAGAATTGAAACCAAAGCAGCAAAACAAAGTGAAAGAAGTTTATTTAGAAGGTACACTTCCAGCCATGGAGGAAGACTTCCAACAAAGACTAGCAAGCTCCAGAAGGGGGCTAGGAGCAGGCACATGTCCCAGCAGACGGTGGCACTTTGTATCCTTGGGACATTGGTTCCAGGACCCCCTATGGATACCACAATCCACGAAAGCTCAAGTCCCTTATACTAAATGGCATGATATTTACATATGACCTACACACATCCTCCTATATACTTTAAGTCATCTCTAGATTACTTATAACACCTAACACAATGTAAATACTATGTAAATAGTTGTTATACTATATTGTTTTTTATTTATTGTATTGTTATTTTTCATTGGGTTGTGTGTGTGTGTGGTTTTTTTTTTTTAGAATATTTTCAATCTGAGCTTGGTTGAATCCTCAGTTGCAGAACCTGCAGATTCAGTGGGCCAACTGTACTTCCTTTGAAATTAGAAGATTTGGGGTTTCTTACATTATTGTATTTCCAGAGGATACTGGCAGTAATTCCTAAAGTCCCTGGAGAAGTGTTGCCTCTGTCATCTACATGGGCATGCCTGACCCTACTCACAGACTAGAAACATGGCCACTGACATGGCTTGATTTGAGGAGTATCACAAAGGCCAGCATGTCCCAAATATCTCCTCTATAGTTCTGCCTCAGTACCATCTTACTTGATCGGAAATATCACTTTTAGAGCCAATTATTTGAATGAGAAAAAATAATTTTTGTCTAATTGATTACTAAGGCCATTGTTAAAAGTGACCATCACCTGAAAGGGCAGAGAAGGCTTGTGAGTATGTAAGTGGAGGAGAATAAAAACAGTTAACATTTTCTAAGTGTTATGTGCCAAGCCCTGTGCTGCGCACCTTACATGAAATATCTCATCAATCATTTTGCATGCTTTAGTGTATGAGTCATCTGGGAGACTTTTTAACTACCCAGAATCCTGTAACTCATCATCAAATATTCTAATTCAACAAGTGCTATTGCTGATATCGATTCTCAAAAGCCATCCTAAAGCACACTGAAGTGTTTTTATTATTATCCTCATTTTTCAGAGGCTCAGCAAGACCATGCAGGAGAATGGTTCTGTGGTGTAATATGAGATATATTTGGTCTTTGTCCCTGGTTCCTGTCATAGAGTTCCTAAAAACTTTGGAAGTTCCTGAGTGATAGGAGTATCTTTAGTTATCCATAATGAGCCCCTGTCATAACACCTGAGTTTATGCTAATGAGGCAACTTAAGCTGGGGACACTAGATAGCCCAGGATGGGGCTTGTACCAGAAAAACAAGTGATTAGAGGAGTAGAAGGTTGGAAATTTCAGCCTCACTCACCGACCTCCAGGAAAGGTGACGGGTGGTTGGGTTGAGATCAAGCTCTATAAAAATTCTATGAAAATAAGGAGATTTGATGAGCTTCCCGGTTGCCGAACATGTGGAGGTACTGGGAGGGTGGTGGGCCAGAGAAGGAATGGAAGCTTAGCAGTCCCACCCCCAATACCCTGCCCTATGCATCTCTTCCATCTGGCTGCTCTGGAGTTACATCCTTTATAAAAAACTGGTAAATGTAAGTAAAGTGTTTCCCTGAGTTCTAAGCCATCTGCAAATTGTGGAACACGTGGAAGGGGATTGCAGAACTCCAATTTATAGCGGATTGGTCAAAAGTACAGTTCACAATCTGGGAATTGCCATTGGCTTCTGAAGTGTGGGCAGTCTTGTAGGATTGAGCCCCACTTGCTCACTCTGTGGAATCTGACCCTATCTGCAGGTAGATAGCATCAGAATTGAATTGAATTATTGGACACCCAGTGTCTGCTGTAAAATTACTTGGTATGTGGAAGAAAAACCCCCGCACACTTTGGTGATCGGAAGTGGAATAGAGTGCGTTGAGTACCAGCAGTGAGAAAAAAATTTGTCTTTTCCTTTTCCATACCACCCTTATTGCCCTACTCCGGTAGGTTACTTGATCAGCTAACTATCACCTTGAAAGACCAAGAGTTTGGTCCCATGAAGCTAATATACAGATGTAGAGGTGGGCATGGCAGGTCGGCGGGTCCAGAATTGTAGCAAGACTGATGGAGTTCTGTGTTCCCTCTGTCAATTAAAAATATTCACATTCTTCTAATTGTTTATAATTAAAACTTTCTAAAACTTTTTCTTTATGTCCTACCTTCAGTTACTTGTTAGTTGTTGATTTCTAATACAAAATGTCTCTTTTTCACTTTCACTTTTTTCAGGCCCATGGTAGCTGTCCCCGACTGTTAGAATGGCCTTAATGTCCCGCTTAACCTCCTTAGAAACCCACTCCGCACATTCTTTAGAGTTAAAAAAAAACCCTTCAGATATTTTCTATTACAAAAAAAAAATAATGACTCTCAAGAGCTCAGACTTCATGAAATGAAATGTAGATTATTAAACACTTGGTACCTTGAGTAAAAAGGAAATGGCAACATACGAATTCAAGTCGAGCGCTATTGGAGAACTACATTGCGTTTTTATTTGCATATTAAATATATTTTAGATTTTTTTCAGGAAGTAGCCACTAAATTTTTCAAGAACAAATGATTACGGCACAATTCTTTGAATACAGTATTTATATAGTTGCCTATGTGACGTAAACCAATTTCCAATGTTAAAAAATAAACTTCATGTAAATTTTTGTGGTTATGTATTTGGGAGCATTTGGGCTCCATAGCTCTCATCTGCTGTTCAAAGTGGGTCAGGACCCTAAAAACGTTAAGAACTACTTAGATAAACAAGAATGATGCAGAGAAAGTAAACAATTTCTCTTTTAGGAATCCCACTGACTGGTAAAACTCTGGAGAAGGGCGTGTTGCATTGGCAAAACTCCGCCCGCGGGACCGCCCGGGCTGCGGGCTCCGGAAGGGCGCGCAGCGCGCGTTTATCGCGGCGTCTGCGGATGCTTTTCGGGAGGATTGCAAAGTAGGACTCCCGGCCTGACAGTCCGCCCGCCCTGCGCCCCGCCCCGAGACACAGAGGAGTCCGGAACCGCGTCGGTCGCCGTTGCCGCCTCTAGTCGCTCCTGCCATGGCCGCGCGCCTCCTCCGCGGGTCCCTGCGCCTCCTGGGCGGCCGCCTAGCGCCGCGCCCGCTGCCCGCCGCGAGGTGAGTGCCCGCCGGGGGCCTTCGGTCCGGGCCGGGGAGGCTGTAGGGCAGGGGCGAAAGCAGCTATTTCAGGGGGCTTGGAGCGGGGGGTGCCCCACTCTCAGGTCTGGGGCTAGGGCTGAGCCTCGTCTTATGGCTCCCAGAACCTGGGTGCGACCGGCTTCTGCGTGGAGGAAAAGGGGTGTCGGCCGTACCGTCCCCAGAACTGACAACCCCACCACTGCAGGGGAAGATTTCATCAGATGCTCGCTCCGGGGCCCCAGTCCAGCCCTCCTGTTTCAGCAGCCTGCAGTGAGAACCGGGAACCTGTATTTTGAAGAGTTCCCGCGAGTGGGTCGGGGGTAGGGTGCTCACCCGCTGGGCGCGGCTGCCAGAGCTCCGACTGCGGCCTTTGACCCAGTTAGAACTGTGACCGGCGATAGTCTCGGCGGTTTAGACTGGACGCCTGACGGTGACCTTGAGAGTTGGACTCTGATCGCGGGCACCGACCAGAAGTGTCCAAAACGAATAATCTGGGATAGAAATGACTTGGCGAGGGAATTAACTGACAAGGAAATTAACTTTAAATTTATTAATAGATCTTTTAACTAAATGCAGAGGAGTGATGAAGAGAGAGTTTTAGGTGGCTTGGTGACTATTAAGGTGGTGTTTACAAGAACGTTAAAAGTTTCAGATACCGAATGAAGCATAAAATTCGTTCATTGGGTAAAACTGGAAGGACCCAGTATTCATTATTTAATAACGGTGGAAGGACCAGTGCATTAGCTAATTACACCATTGTTGCAAAGTACTGAAAGATGCTGTAAGAGCTTTGAGACAGGATGTCTACTCTTCCTGGAGAGGGTTGGGAAGGCTTCACCAAGGAGGTGACTTTTCTTTAAGATACACAGACTTCAACAAATTCTTCCCTGGAACGTCGTAAGACAGTAATCCTCAAACTTTTTGGTAACAGGACTCCTTTATGCTGTTAAAGTTAGAGGACCCCCAAGCTCTTTTGTTTATGTAGGTTATATATATCTATATCAATATCAATAGGTATCTTAAGAAACTGAGAAATTTTACAAATATTTAGTTCATTAAAAGTAACAATAGTAAACCCATTACATGTTAACATAAATAACATTTTTATGAAAAATAACTTTTCCTCAACAAACAAAAAAAGTGAAAAGAATTACATTGTTTTACATTTTTGCAAATCCCTTAATGTCTGGCTTGATAGAAGATAGCCAGATGCTCATATCTGCTTCTGTATTGTCTGTTTAGGGTAAGTTATTTTGGTTGAATTATGGGAAGAAAATCTACCTTGGTATAGAGAATATTGGAAAAGGGAAGACCTGAGGACCCCTCTGAATGGGCCAAGGGCTGTAGTTTTATTATAACAGGCTTTTCGAACTTATATCTATCTATTTATCTATCTATCTATCTATCTATATGAATTACTTAGGGATCTTGTTACAAGTACAGATTCTGATTCAGTAGGTCTAGGATGAGGCCTGAGATTGTGTATTTATAACCAGCTCCCAGTGTGAAGCTGGAAGGTGCTGGTGGAGATTATTTCCCTTTTAAAATGTAAATGAGGCTTTAAAAAAATTACAGTCTAGAGGGTAAGATTGGTAGCAGTTTTATTGCCTTGGGGAAAAAAGGCCAATTTTTTCAGTACAGATTTCTTGTCTGTACGTAGTATTTTCATACTAAGAAATAGATGTTCCAACAAATATGCTGCCGAGTGTTTTGATTTTCTCCCTACTGCATGTTCTCTCTTGACCACCTTTGACTGACCTGAAATTATTCTTTTGGCATTTATTTTGCTCTCCTGTGTCTTAGTGTATTTTACTTAGAAATATTACAGACATTTCCTTAACGCAATATGGGCTATAACATTTTAAGATCCAGGCAGACTTAAATGAAAATTCTGACTCTATTATTTACTCATTATGTTGACAAATGATTTAGTGTCTTAGAGCGCCAGTTTCCTATTCTCAGCATATTTTTTCCTGAGGAAAAATCTCAAGTATGGAAAATCTATGTGGACAGATATGTGCTTCGTAGTTTTATTTTTACCAGCAAGAAATTGGAACCAATCACTTCAATTATAATGATAAAGTAAATTTTAGTTCGTTGAATGCAACATGACAGTGGTCTGCAAGGCCCCCTGCGTGTCCTGGTCCCCTGTTATCGGTGATCTCACCAACTACTCTTCTCACTCAATCCACTCCAGACACACTTGGCCTCCTTGCTCTTTCTATTACACATCAGACACTGTCCAGACTCACAGCCTTTGCTCTAGTTCTTTGGTCCTAAAATTCTTTTATTCTAGAAATATGCTTGGCTCACTGTCTCACCTTCAAGGGCTTGCTCAGATCTCACCTTTCTAGTTTAATCTACCCTGACTGCACTATTTCATACTGAAACCTCTGTCCCTCCCTCACCCCAGACACACACTCCTGATCCCTTCTCTACTTCTCTTTTTTCATATTAGATATTATATAATTTGCTTATTTACTGTGTTTATCATTTATTATTATTCAGTCTCCCCTTGCTAGAATGTAAGCTTGAAGGCTGGGATCTTTGTCCTCATCTTAGTCCTTTGTTCACTATTGTATCCCAAGTTACTAGATAGAACAGTTCCAGGCACAGAATAAGTACTCAGTGTTTGTTAACTACATGAATGAATAAGCCATTAAAATGATGATTTGGATAACAGAGTAGTAATCAAAAAAATGTTTATGAAGACAAAAGGTAAACCAACTATAAAAAATATATTAAATGTTCACAGCTAAAGGTTACCACTTAAAAGGCATCTCAGATTATATTAACAAAGCTCAATTAAAAGTTACATATAAAAGGTAAGCCTAGGGCAAAATGACACTAAACCTAGGGCAGCTCTTGCTGCCATAACAAAATGCCATAGACTGGGTCACTTAAACCTACAGTCCTCAACCCCTGGGCTGCGGACTGGTACCGGTCTGTGGCTTGTTAGGAACCAGGCCACACAGGAGGAGGTGAGCAGCGGGTAAGTGAGCAAAGCTTCATCTGTATTTACAGCCACTCCCCATCACTCACTTCACTGCTTGAGTCCACCTCCTGTCAGATCAGCAGTGCCATTAGATTCTCACAGGAGCACAAACCCTACTGTAAATTGCACATGTGAGGGATCTAGGTTGCATGACCCTTATAAGAATCTGATGCCTGATGATCTGAGGTGGAGCTGAGGCGGTGATGCTAGTACTGGGGAGCAGCTGCAAATACAGATTATCATCAGCAGGGAGGTTTGACTGCACGATACATATAATGTGCTTGAATCATCCCAAAACCATCCCCCAACCCCATCCATGGAAAAATTGTGTTCCACGGAACTGGTCCCTGGTGCCATAAAGGCTGGCAACCGCTAACTTAAACAACAGAAATTTATTTCTCACAGTTCTGGAGGCTGGGAAATCCAAGATCAAGGTGCCAGCTGATTCAATTCCTGGTGAGGTTCTCTTCCTGGCTTGTAGACTACTGCCCTCTCACTGTGTCCTCAAATGGTCTTTCTTTGGGCATGAATATGGGGGGTGAGGGAGGAGAGAGAGGAGAGAGAGGGAGACTGAGAGACTAACTCTTCTCTTTTCATAAGGCCACCAATCCTATCAGATTAAGACCCCACCCTTCTGACCTCATTTAACCTTAATTAACTCCTAAAAGCCCTATCTTTAAATTCAATCACATTAGGGGTTAGGGCTTCAACATATGAATTTTAAGGGGACACAATTCAGTCCATAGCATTAAGCAAAGATAAATAAATGAAACTAGAACAAAATAACCCATTTTAGGGGGAAATAATTGAAACAAGCTAAATGCCAACAAACAAGATTGATTAAGTGATAATAGTACATTAATTGAATTTACTGTAACCTTTAAAAATGGTAATTAGAAAGACCTTAGAAATATTTTGTAATGTTTAGTTAAAGGCTATGGGGAAAAAAACCCTTTAAGTCTACTTTGATTAATTACATGAAATAGGTCTTTTCTGGACAAAGACTAAAAAAGAAAAGAAAAAAAAAAAGGAAAGATGCAGGGTCCAACTAAGGAAGAGAGAAATTGAAATCAGAATTTAATGCAAAACATAAAAACATCTTTTGGCAATATTTGAATATATGATAAAAAGGGTTTTAGATGTGAGCTTGAAAAGGTACAAAGTGGTGCATAGATTTTCACATTTCCTTTCAGGGGTACCTCAGGGGGAAAAAAAACTCTGAAGACCATTGGACTAAAGGAACTACAGAGCAGTCTCATATTAAGCTTGGTGTGTATGGGGGCGGGTCTTGAATAATTCCATAGGAATCCTTACAGAGATTGGTGGATATTTTGGTTTGCACCCAGATTGGCTCTGTAATGTGGCAGTAACGTCAACGCAGTTTACATCTTATGCACTTGCCATTTGAAATTGTATGATTCTGGATAAAATACTAATTTTGGAGGGCTTGTGTTATTTTAAACATTGTACATGACATGGAAATTTATCAGTATCATTCTATGATACCAATTGAATTTTACGTAATTTAAGCCATGTATCATGTGACAACACTATTTCACCTCAACTCAGACCTGTGGTTAGTTCTAGGCATTTGTCCTCTTAATGGATGTGGAGGTGGAGACTGAGTTGAATAATGTTAAACTACTTTTTAATCCTAGCTAGGTAAGGTAGATCCTATCAAAAGTGGTAATGCTTGAATTTGGACCCAGGTTTGTCATATTCCAAACTCTTTCTACTTGCCTCTAAAATGTCTCTGGGGTAAAAAAATCAGGGTCCATGCTGTTCAGTGTATTTTAGTATGAAGAGTAATGATGCACTTAATTTATTTAATGCATATTTTTTTAAAGATGTTCTCATTCTGGAGGGAAAGAACGTCTGGAAACTAGTTCTGCTAAAAAATTAACAGATATAGGAATCAGAAGAATCTTTTCTTCAGAACATGACATTTTCCGGGAAAGTGTAAGGAAGTTTTTCCAAGAAGAAGTGATTCCTCATCACTCAGAGTAAGTGGCATATTTTCCTTTAATGTAATATACACTAAGAGTACAATAGGACCATTTCCTAGAAGGCTGTATGTTGTCATACAGAAAAAAATGCTATGTTCAGTGCTTTATTAACATTTTTCCTGCTCTTCACCATAATACTGTAAGATCCCAGGATTCTTATGTTAGTTCAGAGCTTTCTAAATGAATTTTTAAATGTACAATACAAAAATAAGAAAATTTGAAAAATTGCAACTTAGAGTAGTATTTTTGAAAACTCTGGCTAAGTGGCAACAAAATCCTAGTCAACCTCATAGTCTTTCTTTTTCTGCTTCATGAATTGATTAACATATGTAAAAGCTCAAAAGACTGACATAATGCAAATTTTGATAGGCAATTGGCTACCTCTAAGTATTTTTACTACTGGATATTTCTTGATTAACTAATTACTGATTATTGATCCAAAAACCTGTCATTTCTTTTATCATTATTATTATTATTATTTTACTTCTGGAATCACTTCTGAAAAATGTCACTTATATTAAAATAAGATTTTGCTGTTTCCAAAATTCATTCAGTGCCAATGTAGATGCTCTTGGACATAGGATGGGGTTACATCCTGATAAAAGCAGCCTAAGTTGAAAATACATTATTATTATGTTAACACTGTTTTATGTTATTATTTTAAAAAACACAAAAATTCTCAGCATTGTTATTTTGTTAGAACCAGAAATTAAAAGATTAGTTAAAAAAAAAAGAGAGAGAAAACATTCAGGAACATCATAGGTTTGTGAAGTTTAATACACCTAACCTACGGAACATTATAGCTTAGCTTAGTCTACCTTAAATGTGCTTAGAACATTTACATTAGCCTCCAGTTGGGCAAAATCATCTAACACAAAGCCTGTGTTATAATAAAGTATTAAGTATCTCATGTAATTTATTAAATACTGTACTGAAAGTGAAAAACAAAAAGGCCATAAGGGTGTCAGAAGTATGGTTTCTACTGAATGCGTATCACTTTCACACCAAGTAAGTCAAAAAGTTGATAAATCAAACCATCATAAATCAGGGATCATCTGTACTTTACAAGATTTAGAATCATTTTTAAGTATTATTTTAAAATACCTTCCATTAGGTTTTTAGTAATACTGTCTTGGTAGAAATGACCAAAATTAGCTAAACTCAGAAGCAATGACTAGTTTTTGGTGAAAAGCAACTATCTTCTAAAGACAAGAGAGATATAGTATACTTTTCTCTTGGAGAATCTCTTTGTTTATTTTTTCACTGCTTTTAAATTTTGTTCCAGGGCTGGGCACGGTGGCTCAAACCTGTAATCCTAGCACTTTGGGAGGCCAAGGCAGGAGGATTGCTTAAGGCCAGGAATTGGAGACCAGCCTGAGCAAGAGCGAGACCTCATCTCTACAAAAAATACAAAAATTAGCCAGGCATAGTGTTGAGTGCCTGTAGTCCCAGCTACTCAGGAGGCTGAGGCAGGAGAATCGCTTGAGCCCAGGAGTTTGAGGCTGCAGTGAGCTATGATGACGCCACTGCACTTTAGCTGGGGCGACAGAGCGAGACTCTGTCTCGAAAAAAAAACAATTTTCCAAAGCTACTTGAAACAACAACTACATTAAAACACACATAATAATCAAACTCTTTCTTTTAAAAGTTCTTGTGGTGTCTGTATCTACTTTCAATCAGTATTTTTAAATACCTCATATCTTACTAACTATATCTACCACTTAAAAAAAAAACACAAAAATTCTCAAATTGTGTTTTCATTGTCTCCAGCTAGCCATCTGTTTCCTCATCATGCCATTTTCTCTTTTTTGGGGGGGACTTTTTTTTTTATGGTTGAATTGTAAGAATTCTTTATATATCCCGACAGTCCCTTATCAGATATATGATTTGCAAATATTTTCTGCCATTCCATGGGTTGCCTTTTTTTTTTTTTTTTAAGAGACAGGGTCTCACTCTTTCTAGGCTGAAGTTTAGTGGCCTGATCAATCATAGCTCACTGCATCCTCAACCATGCCTGGTCTCGCTATGTTGCCCAGGCTGGTCTCAAACTCCTGGCCTCAAACAATGCTCCCACCTGGGCCTCTGGGATTACAGGCGTGAACCACTGTGCCCAGCTTTCCATTCTCATTTTTAAAGGAGAAAAGCTGATGTTACCCAAATATTTTACTCAAATATCTCGTGTTTTCAGAAGTTCCTTTGACAGAGCTATGCTGCAAGGTGCTTCTGCTCTCCTGTTGTTCCTATTTAAACTGTAATGAGGTTGCCTACTTTGTCAGCTTTGATATGCTTATCCTGTAAGTTCACCACTTTAAGGAAATATGCTGAGAATTGCCTTTACAAGACAGGTTGTACACATTCCCATGACTACCTGACACAACTAAGCTTGCACCCTCAGAGCACCAGCTGAGCAAAACTACATCAGTGATTATCAGTGGGTATAATTTTCAAGTCTAATAAATATAGTCAAGGTTGGGGGGAAGAAGGGGCAGATATAAAGAAGTAAAGAAGAGAAAAAGAAGGAGAAGTGATAAAAGAGTCAGGTGGAAATAGAAGTATATGGCCAATGTCAACAGTTACCTTAAATTAAGAGGGCATTTTTGTACAAAATCATTCAAAAATTCAAAGTTGCGACCATTTAAATAATACAAAAAATATTGATTTAAAAATATTTGTTATTTGCAGATGGGAGAAAGCTGGAGAAGTGAGTAGAGAGCTTTGGGAAAAAGCCGGAAAACAAGGACTGCTTGGTATCAATATTGCAGAGCGTCATGGTGGTATTGGTGGGGACTTGTACTCTACAGCTGTTGTTTGGGAGGAGCAGTAAGTATGGAGAGATTTGAAGCTGAGTCTTGTTTTGTAAGCACACTGCTCACCTTTCTGAGATGATTTTTTTTTTTTAAAAGCTTTCTAATCTTCTTGGACAATTGAAAATCCAGTGTAAAATATAAGAGATTATACTGCTCATTTACTCTTGTACATTTTTTGAATGTGGGAAGATAAGAAAATCCCCTTTTAAGTTGTTAAAATAGGTGCTGTTAAAAATTAAAGAAGGAGTTTTATTTCTTGTCAACTCATATGGTTATGTTTCCCCCTTTGAAAATATATTTGAAAGAGAATAGCAGAGTAGAAAAATATTCCCATCAAATATACTAGAAGTTTAATAAATAAGGACAAATAAAGATTTCAGTTGAAGAAGGGGCAAAATTTGAAGCAACAATTCATCAAAAAAGGAATGCAAATAGATTTGTTTAAATGAGCAAAATTCATCCTTACTACCAATCAAATGCAAATTAAATTGATCTTAAGGTAGTATCATTTTGAATATTTACAAAATTAGTGAAAATAAAAAATTCTAATACTCAATGCTGACAAGATTGTAGTGAAAGTGACATACTCATACATTATTGGTGGCATTATAAATTAGAACAATAAATGTTTGGGGGATTAAAAAGGTGAATATATATAAAAAATGGATATGTTCCTGCTTTTTGACCTAGAGTGCCAGCTTAGAGAATTTATCTTAAGGAAATAATTTAATAGGCAAAATAGAAGCTACGTTCAGAAATCATTGTCATGTTAGATCATAATCTCCTAAATTTTGAAGCAATCTAAATGTCCAACAGTGGGAGAATAAATAAGTAAATTATGGTGCATAAACAATTCGGAATATATTGCAGCTATTTAAAATATATAATTGTCATATAATTTAAGAGATATAAATGTAATATAATTATTAAAACTATGTAAAAAATAAGATTTTTTTGTGTCGTATAGTTTAAAAAGAAAACAGCAAAGTACCAAATGCACACCATGACTGCATCTATTTCAGAATATGTCCTATGGCAAAGGTAATTTGCCACAATAAAAATAGTTACTGTGTTAGGGGAGTACAATTATAGGTGATTGCTATTTTAACATATTTTACCTCTTAATTCATTAAATAAGTGTTCATTGAGCTTTGTTAGCGCACTGTTATGATAGAACCAGAAATTAAAAGATTAGTGAAAACAAAGAGAGAAAATGTTCAGGAACATCATAGGTTTGTGAGCAGACAGGCTATTACAACACAATGTGGTAAAAACTTTAATACTTTGTTGTTATATTAGTCATTTTTTAATTGAAAATCAAAGAAACTGAAAACAGAATAAAGTAACTATTTTGTGCTTTACATTTTCTTCTTGTTTCTTTTCTAAGAGCATATTCAAATTGTACAGGCCCAGGTTTTAGTCTTCATTCAGATATTGTCATGCCTTATATTGCAAACTATGGCTCAGAAGAACAGATTAAGCACTTCATCCCCCAGATGACTGCAGGCAAATGTATTGGTGCCATAGCAATGACAGAGCCTGGGGCTGGAAGGTAAGTCAAAATTTAGTTGGCTTTGAATTCTTGGAAGCCCTTACATTTTCTCAGTACTTTGTTTATTTATATAAGACTCTGAACTGTGTACTGGGAGGAATACAAAGATGAGCACAGCATAATTCATGATCTCAAGTAACTTAAAACTCCAGTAGGAAAATAACAATAAAGCAAATTTTAGTATGTGCTCTGTTTGAGATATTAACATAATTTTATGCAAATAAAATGGTGGGGTATGAGTTGAATTTTCAGCATGATGAATTTTAGGTGTGGGGTGAGACTCACATGTAAATGTCAAGCAGGTTTGCAAAAAGTGTATTTGGAACTCTGGAGACAGGATGGAATAAGAACAGGTTTTAAAAGTCTTTCATAGGCCGGGTGTTGTGGCTCACACCTGTAATCCTAGCACTTTGGGAGGCCAAGACAGAAGGATTGCTTGAGGCCAGGAGTTTCAGACCAGCCTGGGCAACATAGCGAGACCTGTCTCTACAAAAAATAAAAAAAAAAATTAGCTGAATGTGGTGGTGCACACCTCTAGTCCTAGCTAGCTACTCGGGAGTCTGAGCCAGGCAGATCGCTTGAGCCTAGGAGTTTGAAGTTTCAGTGAACTATGATCATGCCACTGTATTCTAGCCTTCGAGACAGAATGAGACCCTGTCTCAAATAAAAAGAAAGCAAGAAAGAAAGGAAGGGAAGGGAGGGGAAGGAAGGAAGGGAGGGAGGGAATGGAAGGAAGGAAAGGTAGAAAGACATCCAAAATAAGCAAGAGTTGATGCAGTGAGAATGAATAAGATCATGTATTCAGTCATTTGTTGGTTATTTAGTAAATGCCTTTATTGTCCCAGGTATACAGTGGTGAGCAAAACAGATGTGGTCTCTGTACTTATTGAGGAGAATGACAAGAACAAGCAAACAAGTGTATTTATAATTATAAATTATGATAAGTATTGTGAAGGAAGCAGAGTGCTATGCTGTAGACTAATGGTATGTTTGTGTTTGGTGGGAGAGGGAAAAACAAATTTAGATATAAATACTAAGAAAGACCTGTGAAAAGTGGTTGTATTTAAACTGAGATCTGATGAATGAAAAGCAACCAGTTATGTAAGAGTCGGGGGAAGAGCTTCCACACAGGGGGACCTGATCCTCAAGGGGAAAAGTAGAAGGACAAAAAAGGGACCAAAGAGTTAACTGTGGGTATTGTGTTTCACATGGAACTGTACAAAAGAAGATGGACCAACAGAGACAGACAGATTTAGAGTTTGAAAGAAATCTAGACATGTGCTCTGTCTGTTATGAGTGAGAAGGGAAGTCAGTTGGAAAGGCAGTAGGATAAGAAGGAGGAGTTAGTAACGTTGAGAATGGAGAAGAGGTCACTGATGATCTTTTCATTGTGATTTCAGTAGCATGGAGGGGCAGAAAACTTTAAAAGGGAGTGAGGTGGTTATTGAGAAAACACAGGCAGAGATTACAAACTAATCTTTTTCAGAGTTGGGTGGTGAAAGGAAGTGTAGAGAAGAGCCAGTAATTTGACAGGCTAGCATGGTAAGGGAAATGATTTATGTTAAAGGCAGCAGTGACTTACGGGCCAACAGGAAGCAGGCAGTGCAAAAGAAGAGCTTAAAGATGTGACAGAAGAAGAAAAAATCCAGGACTTGTTTCTGCGAAGGTCAGGCCCTACTGATTTAAGTTGATAAATTTTCTTTTTTGACAGTATTATTTATTTTTGTATTTCTTAATATTCAATAGTGTCACTTGGCAACACACTTAAATTGTATTTATCTTTTCAAGATATAAATCTATAATTATAGGCCAATACTGATACTTAATTTTGCCAAAGATAAAAGATTTTTGTTCACTTGTGTTGCCTAAATAATGTGATCTAAACAAGTAGAAATTTAATCTTCTTCCTTTGATTTTAATTTCATTCTCTAAGATAACTGGCTGGCTGCCAGCATTCAGATTGAATTGTATTGTCTCTGTGATCAGTATGTTCTAGTACCAACACACTGCATGTTAGCTTTTAGCTAGAAGCGACAGAATAAATAAGATCTTGATTTATGTACAAATTACACATGCAAACAAAGGCTCGTTTGATTTTGTTTAAATTTTCTGCCCTCATCTGTGGTTAGGTATGTGTAATTAAGAAGGCGTGAGAACGGAGAACATAGGCAGATTTTTGGGGGCAGAAGGTCAGCGAGAGTCATGGGAGGATAGCAAATCAGTCACATATTTAGAGAGATGAGTAAAGGTAAGAGGATGCAAGAACAGAGAAAAGCTACAGATGAAGAAAAGTAATAGAAGGTTGAGGAATTATGGTGAGAAATAAGGAAAATCACGTGGGAGGAAAAGAATAGAGAAGATGGGACATGGTTCATTTTGTCTGCCCTCAGAAATAGGTTGGCCACTGTCCGTATTCATGCTTTGACTTGGCCTCCAAAGAAAAAGGTTGCAATTACTGGAAAACATCCAGAGTTTCACTGCCTTTCCCCTTCCATGAACGTAGGAGGCTTCGTTATGTATAATTATGTTTATTTGTATGTTACTTTAGTATTTTATAAATGCTTTCATGCTAATTTTCTTATTTGGCTATTATAATAATCTATGTGTAATATAGAGATATTATGATCTCTATATAAAGGGAAGAAAGAAAATGATAAATGAAGTATTTTGACCAAGTTCATAGAGCAAATTTATGCCTATATTGGAGTCAGAGTATTCTGACACCAGCTGTGTGATTTTGGGTAAAATCTCTGAGCCTCCTAATGTCTGTATCAGTGAAAATGAGATAATGATACTTAATAGGATTATTGTGAGGATTGGAATTCTTAGCATTCCTAAGTAGTATATTTTTAAACAACTTTTAATATTTCATGTTTACTGTTCAAAAATTTAAGAAAAATCTACAAACTGAGCTATGTCATTATCTTTATATTTTATTTGATATGTCCCTGTATAGAAGAGTTGTTTTAATAACCTATGTACAGACTTTAATAACTGACACTTTATACTTATGATGAAAATTATGATGTTAGAATACAACAGCATTCAGCTTTAAAATGTCCACTACCAATATCCACCCTTTTGATGATAATCAGGCTACAGATTGGTTCACATACCTCTGTCATTTAATCTGTCTTTCATATAGGTGGCTCTATATTATGCGATCTCCTCCTGAAATTTACCTGTGTAAATTAGATGTAAATTACACAGATTAGATGTGTAATGGATACAGTTCTGAAGGCCAGAAGTCCAAAGTCACTATTATTGGGCCCAAATCAAGGTGTCAGCAGGGCACACTCCCTCCAGAGGTTACAGGAAGAATCCACTCCTTGCCTCTTCTGTCTCTTGGTGGCTGCCAGCATTCCTTGCCCTGGTGCCTCATCACTCCAATCTTTGCCTCTGTGGTCACATTGCCTTCTCTTCCATCTGTGAAGTCTCCCTCTGCCTCTCTCTTATAAGGACATTTGTGATTGCAGTTAGGGCTCATCCACATAAACCATAATAATCTCTCCATCTCAAGATCCTTAAGTTAATCACATCTGTTCCATATAAGGTAACACAGACTCCAGGATTAGGCCCTGATATCTTTGGGGTCATTATTTAGCCTAACACAAAGAGTGACTTTAAAAAAAAATCCCATGAAGTATAAAAATTAAAGATCACATACAAAAAGAAGAATCAGAAAAATTTCACAACAATAAGTGATGTGGACTATTTATACATGATGCTTTTTGTTGTAGGATACTTAAGTGTTTAACAATAGGGGATGGTTTTTCTTTTTTTTTTTTTTTTTTTTAATTTATTTTTTTAATTTCAGAATATCATGGGGGTACAACACTTTGGCCATACACATTGCCCCTGTTCTGCCTGTGTCAGAGCCACAATGGTGGTCATCCCCCAAACTGTGCTCCCCACATCCATTCAGTGAGAGTTTTTCCCATCCCTTCTACCCCCCTCCCGCCCGCCTGCCTTCAGATGAATGTTATTGCCCTGTGTGATGTAAGTGTTCATCAGTTAGTGCCAGTTTGATGGTGAGTACCAGTGGTGCTTGTTTTTCCAATCCTGTGACACTTCGCTTCGAAGAATGGGTTCTAGCTCCAACCAGGATAATACCAGATGAGTTAATTCACTGTTGTTCCTTATTGCTGAGTAATACTCCATGGTATACATATACCACATTTTATTGATCCACTCGTGTATTGATGGGCACCTGGGTTGTTTCCACAACTTTGCAATTGTGAATTGTGCTGCTATGAACATTCGAGAGCAGATGTCTTTATTATAAAATGTCTTTTTTCTTTTGGATAAATACCCAGTAGTGGGATTGCTGGGTCAAATGGTAATTCTACTTTTAATTCTTTGCGGTATCTCCATATTCTTTTCCATAGAGGTTGTACTAATTTGCAGTCCCACCAGCAGTGTATGAATGTTCCTATCTGTCCACATCCCCGCCAACATTTGTTATTTGGGGATTTTTTGATATGAGCCAATCTCACTGGAGTTAAGTGATATCTCATTGTGGTTTTGATTTGCATTTCCCTGATGATTAGAGAAGTTGAGCACTTTTTTATATGTTTGCTGGCCATTATTCTGTCTTCTTTGGAAAAGTTTCTGTTCATGTCCTTTGCCCATTTTTTAATAGGGTTGTTTGATTTTTTCTTGTTGATTTTCCTAAGTTCTGTATAGATTCTGGTTATCAGCCCTTTATCAGAGGTGTAGCATGCAAATATTTTCTCCCATTCTGTAGGTTGTCTGTTCACTCTAGTGATAGTTTCCTTGGCTGTGCAGAAGCTTTTCAATTTGATCAGGTCCCATATATTTATTTTTGTTGCTGCTGTGATTGCTTTGGGGGTCTTCTTCATAAATTCTTTGCCTAGGCCAATGTCCATAAGAGTTTTTCCAACGTTTTCTTCAAGAATTCTTATGGTTTCATGTCTTAGGTTTAGATCTGTTATCCATTGTGAATTGATTTTTGTGAGAGGTGAGAGGTGTGGGTCCACTTTCAGTCTTCTACATATGGCCATCCAGTTTTCCAGCACCATTTGTTGAATAGGGAATCTTTTCCCCAGTGTCCGTTTTTCTGGAATTTGTCAAAGATCAGGTGGCTGTATGAGGTTGGTTTTACATTTGGGTTCTCAGTCCTGTTCCATTGGTCGACGTGTCTGTTCTTGTGCCAGTACCATGCAGTTTTGGTTACTATAGCCTTGTAGTATAGTTTGAAGTCTGGTAGACAGATGCCTCCCAATTTGTTCTTTTTGCTTAAGATTGCTTTGGCTAGACGGGGTCTTCTCTGGTTCCACACAAAGCGTAGAATTATTTTTTCTAGATCAGCAAAAAATGATGTTGGTATTTTGATAGGGATTGCATTGATTCTGTAAATTAATTTAGGTAGCAAAGCCATTTTTACTATGTTGACTCTGCCTATCCAAGAGCATGGTAGGGCTTTCCATCTATTTATGTCCTCTGCAATTTCTTTTCTCAGTGTTTCATAATTCTCTCTATATAGGTCTTTGACCTCCTTAGTTAGATATGTTCCTAAATATTTAATTTTCTTTGTTGCTATTGCGAAAGGTATTGCATCTTTAATTTGTTTCTCGGCTTGATTGTTATTAGCATATATGAAGGCTATGGATTTGTGTGTATTAATTTTGTATCCTGAGACTTTGCTGAATTCATTTATCAATTCCAGTAATCTCTTGGTTGAATCTTTGGGGTTTTCTATGTATAATATCATATCGTCTGCGAATAGTGAAAGTTTGACCTCTTCTGCCCCCATCTGGACGCCCCTAATTCCTCTGTCTTGTCTAATTGCTGTGGCCAGGACTTCCAGCACTATGTTGAAAAGAAGTGGAGATAGTGGGCACCCTTGTCTGGTGCCAGTTTTAAGGGGGAATGCCTTCAGTTTTTCCCCATTCAGTATGATATTGGCTGTGGGTTTATCATATATGGCTTTAATAGTTTCTAGGAATGAGCCATCTATGCCTATATTGTTAAGAGTTCTTATCATAAAAGGGTGCTGGATTTTGTCAAAAGCCTTTTCTGCATCTATTGAAAGGATCATATAATCTTTGTTCTTGCTTTTATTTATATGGTGAATTACATTTATAGATTTGCGTATGTTGAACCATCCCTGCATCTCGGGAATAAAGCCCACCTGATCATGATGGATTATTTTTTTGATGTACATTTGAATTCGGTTTGCAAGGATTTTATTGAGAATTTTTGCATCTATATTGATAAGGGATATTGGTCTGTAGTTTTCTTTTTTTGTTGTGTCCTTTCCTGGCTTTGGTATCAAGGTGCTATTGGCTTCGTAGAATGAGTTTGGGAGGATTCCATCCTTCTGGATATTTTCAAATAATTTCTGCAGTATAGGCACCAGTTCTTCTTTGTAGGCTTGGTAGAATTCAGGTGTGAACCCATCTGGTCCGGGACTTTTTTTTGTGGGTAGATTTTTTATTACTGCTTCAATTTCGGTGCTTGATATTGGTCTGTTTAGAAATTCTGTTCCTTCCTGGTTGAGCCTGGGGAGGTAGTGTGTTTCTAAGAATTTGTCCATTTCCTCCACGTTTTCGTGTTTGTGGGCATAGAGATTTTTGTAGTATTCAAAGATGATGTTTTGTATTTTCACGGTATCAGTTGTGACTTCTCCTTTTTCATTTCTAATTGAGCTTATTAGAGTCCTTTCCTTTCTGCTTCTGGTCAACCTGGCAAGTGGCCTGTCTATTTTGTTTATCTTTTCGAAGAACCAGCTTTTCGTTTCATTGATCTTCTGTATTGTTCTTTTGTTCTCGATTTCATTTAATTCTGCTCTGATTTTTGCTATTTCTTTTCTTCTGCTGGCTTTAGGATTGCTCTGCTCTTCCTTTTCCATTTCCTTAAGATGATCGTTAGTTTACTGATTTGTGACTTTTCTGTCTTTTGGATGTGGGAATTTATGGTGATAAGTTTTCCTCTCAGGACTGCTTTTGCTGTATCCCACAGATTTTGATAACTTGTGTCCCCATTATCGTTTAGTTCAAAGAATCTTTTGATTTCAATTTGAATCTCCTCCTTGACCCAATAATCTTTCAGCAATAGATTGTTTAGTTTCCACATTTTTGGAGGATGATGTGAGTTTCTGTTGGAATTGATTTCTAATTTTATTCCGCTGTGGTCTGAAAAGATACGTGGTATGATTTCTATTTTTTTGAATTTGTTTAGATCTGTTTTGTTGCCTAGGATGTGGTCAATTTTAGAGAAAGTTCCACGAGCTGATGAGAAGAATGTATATTCAGTGTTATTTGGGTGGAGTGTTCTGTAGATATCTGTTAGGCCCAAATGTTCTATAGTCCTGTTTAGGTCTTTTATTTCTCTATTTGTTTTTTGTTTGGAGGATCTGTCCAGTTCTGTCAGTGGGGTGTTGAAGTCGATAGGGGATGGTTTTAAAAAATTATGGTAAATCCATATGATGACATTCTGTGAAACTAATAAAAATTATCTTATAGAAAAACATTAGATATTGTTAAGAGATCAAAATCATGTGTATGATTCTAATTTTATAAAAATATACAATTGGGTATATCTATGTCCATAGAAAAATATTAGAAGGATATATTTTAAAAATGTTCATTCCACAAAGTAAAATTATTTTTTAAATTATTTTTCTTCTTTGGAATACTGCCTGTATTTTCATATTGTAGTTATTAATATTTGTTTATTTTATATTTAGAAAAATAATCTAGTCTACTTTTAGAGCAGGTTTGTTAGAGAAAATGGCATTTGAGACAGTTTTTTAATAGCTAAACTTTTCATGAATAGAGATAGGGGAAGGAGCCAAGGTATATAAAGGCAGCTAAGTACATGGTGACACATAATCTTGAAAAGTTATCTAAGTCCAATTTGGGATCTTGAAGGTTAGTTGGGCTTTGTTATACTACT
This sequence comes from Daubentonia madagascariensis, assembly GCA_023783475.1. Classification (NCBI taxonomy): domain Eukaryota; kingdom Metazoa; phylum Chordata; class Mammalia; order Primates; family Daubentoniidae; genus Daubentonia; species Daubentonia madagascariensis. The sequence continues at coordinate 2,212,083 of JAKFHU010002088.1, forward strand.
CTATAAAATCTGGCTAGTTTATCTAATCTTAATCATATATTCATTTGTATAAGTGACTTGTAATATAACACATCAGACATGATTTTTTTAGTGCAATTGTGTGAATGTTCCTAATATTAAACAATTTTTATAATGGCATACCAGTTTGAATAATCTCATTACATACATATAATACTTACATGCATTTGCATAATCTAATTTTTTACTAGTTGATGAATTTTTTAATCTTTTCTTTCAATTACAGTGACTTGCAAGGAGTAAGAACAAATGCCAAAAAGGATGGGAGTGACTGGATTCTGAATGGAAGCAAGGTGTGTAAAGAGGGGCTTCCATAGCCCTTCTCTCCAGAGTCATGCCGTGGATAACGATGTCTCAAATACTACCCAATAATGATTCTATTAAATCTAAGGAGTTACACAGGAGTTGAGTTTAGTTGTTTTGGAGACAGAAATTTACAACATTTATATTGTATAAGATCTTTGGTAGCCTCTTCTATATTCTATTTTGCATGTCCCCTCACTAAGATGGCAAAGGTTGTTTTAGCTTCCAAACAGCCCTTATCAAACCAGAAAAGGGGAATGTAAGGCTCACATTGCCCAAATATGGGACAAACAGTACTTAAAATTTATGTTGATGAAATATTGGGTAAAAAGCTTTTTCATAAATATCAGGAAGAGTTTCACAAGATCCTAGGAGAGAAAGATATCAGTGATGGAATTCAAGGGCCCTTCAGTCCTTCTGAGAATCAATCAACTCACTGATAGAATTGGAGAGCCCTTCCAGTTAGGGTAACAAACAAGCTCAGGAGTAAATACATCCCTTAGAATCTGGTATCACTGAGGGCAAATGATATTGGCTACCTAAAATTGTGTCTGATATATACTCAGTAAGTATATGTTGTTGACTGGGTATTAAGTGAAGGAAAGATGTTTACTTTCTACACTGTTCTAAGGAAGTCTTTCTGTAATTATGTTCCAAGGTCTGTTGAAGGACTTGTTTTTGTTTGTTTGTATAAGCTCATACCTTTGTGTTTATGAGTCACTGGTGTTCTTCAAAATTATTCATCCTAAGAATAAACAGAGGCTAACTCCAGTATATAATCAATTAACTCCCTCCATATAGAGGGAGTTATTTTGAAAGAAGAGTGGGATATTTGGTCAAAAGTGAAATAGGATCCACATTGTATGATGCCTCTAGCTTTCTAAGCAGGCCTAGTTAGCTCAGTTATGGTCTTCTGTGGGAACCACCCAGGAAAGGTACCACAGACTCTGTTTCAAAAACTCTATTAGGAATAGTAAAAACTATTGAAAGCAAGTAAAAGAAAAGGAATGGGTAAGCAAATATAGTACATCTAAACTAATATGCAACCATTAAAATACCAATACAAAGTTTTTAACCATATAGGAAAATAATTATATATTAATATTAAATGAAAAAACAGTATATAAAATGCAAATATAGAATAATTTTAACTGTATTAAAAGAAAAAAGATGAGAAAGGAAATTCACGATGATGTTTGTATTATGTACTCATGGAGGATTATTTTTTCTGTTTCTTTGTAACTTTACATCCTATCTATATAATACCTGCCATGAGGATCTGTCATTTTATAAGCATTTAATACCAAAAAAAATATTGGCCCTCATTAGGGATAATTTCAGCCCTATTCAAATTTTTGTCTGTCATAATTAGGAAAGAAACTGAGAAAGTCCACTTACAAGGAGAATTCTCTTATAACTTTGTTAGAAAGGGGGATCCATCGTGGTAGAAACACTCACATTAGATCAAGTTATTGTAGAAATGGTTCAGAATGTATAAATCCTTTTCTGTAATTATGGTGAAGAAGAAATTTTGGAGAACTCCACTTTATTTTACCAAATTGAGATCAGAGTATTAAAGTGGATAATTTTTGCCCTAGGGACTGCTCCTCCCTTCCTTTCCATTCCATCTGTACTATCTATAGTTAATACACATCTGAGACCATGGATTTTAGAGCATACAGGTGCTAATTCCTGGATGCTGTGTGATTCAAAAGGAGCAAGCAAAAACGTACACTTTCAGCAGTTCAATTGTGGCAACTACACAAATGGTCACTATTATCTTAGAAAGGTTGGAAATAGGGAGACCTACAGGGTCTTTGAGCCAGAGGGTAATGTAATGGAACAATACTGCAGAAAAAATATTTTTGCCATGATGTATAGAATTTTTTTGAGAAATATATATTTCAAAATATATTTTAAAAAGCATCCTTGGAGGCCGTCTGTATGCCAAAAACTATTCTAAGCACTGAGGATAGATATATGAATAGGAAATGGCTAAGAGGAAGGAGAGATATTGAGGATCTTTTATTATTGTGTCACCTGTAACCACACTACCACCACCACCACCTTCATTTGCTGTTATGTAGATAGCACTAACATCTTTCACCCATTTCCCATTATTTGTATGCATCAGTGCTGTGCATTTTACAGCACAAATCTTATAAAGGGGTGGATGTTAGGTGATGAAAGTAACCAACACCATTTTATACCCCTGCTGTTTCAAATGGAGAGAGATAAAAACAGATTATTTGGCTGCAGTTTGGTAAACGCTAAGATCATAATAAATTCAGGGTGCTGTGGGAGTGTTTAACCCAGCCTGGAGAATTTGGGAAGACTTTTTGGACAATGTGGTATCTGAACTTAGTTCAGGATGAGTAAGATTCATCATAACCAAGTTGGGAAAGGGCCTCCCAAGTAGAAGAAACAAGATTTTCAAAGACCTGTAGGTCAGGAACACCTTGGAATGTGGAGGACGAGCAAGTAATTTAGTAGAGCTGACCTGAGAGCAGGGAATGGGGGAAGAGTGGGACAAGCAATAAAGCAGGAGAGGTAAGCTAGTACTAGGTTTCTGTGAGTTTGATGTGTCCTGCTAAGGGTTTAGAATTTATCCTGAAGCCTATTAGAAGCTATTCAAAGTGTATGAAGGTGATATGTTCAGGTTGTGCTTTAGAAAGATCTGTCTGACATGATGGATGATGATATGGTTGTAGAGAGATCAGTTGTAGGAACTTTAGCAAGAAATCATGAGGGCTAGAAATAAGGTACTGAAAATTGAAGTGAAAGGAAATGAATAGATTCAAAAAGTATTAAAATGGATTGGAAAGAACTATATGCAAAATTGAATATGAAGCAGAATGATAGCATGATTTATTGAAGCATTCATTGAGATAGGGAAATAGTTTGATATTCAGGATTGGATAAGAGTAGGAGTGGAAAGGAATATGTTCTGCCCATGAGTCATCAGGTGGAACTGTCCAGAAGCAGGTAGATATACAGGTCTAGATCCTACCAAGAAATGTGGCTTAGATAAAGACTTGGAATAATCAGCATGTAGAGAGTGACTAAAGCCACGAAAGTTGTTCAGATGACTCAGAAAAGACGCAGAATGAAAAGTTAATTATTAATACTTGCTCTGGGTATATTTCATTTCCTGAATCAATATCATCTGATAATTTCTCTTATTTAGTTTGTTATTTTTTTCCTCCTTAATCATAGTCTTTTATTTAGGCCATTTTGAAAGAAGTAGGCCATCAATTATAAAAAACAAAACCAGGGCTTTTCAAAAACTGATAAATCTAAGAGTACAAATACTTTAATAATAGTGCCATTTAGAGTAGATTCTCTTTTCTTATCAGTAGCTTCCCTCTAAAATATAATTTATCATTTTAATAAATAATTTGGTTTTATTTTTTTTAAAAAACATAATGATCTCTGTTAATTATTATTATTATTTATAATATTAATAGTGAGAAGAAAATATATAGGCTTCATTCTTTGAAGCATTGGGTAATTTTTCCCCAATCCTTGATAACTTCATGGGTAAATAATCAACCCTGCAGATACTTGGACAGGGTAGAAAGAGCGGTATAAAGTGTATCTTGTCTGTTTTAGTGTTCTTGAATATGCTTCCCCCAATTGTAACTTGCACATAGATCTGAATTATTGTGGTGTATTAAAGTATACTTGGGGTTTTGCAGGTGTTCATCACTAATGGGTGGTTAGGTGATGTTGTGATTGTAGTTGCTGTCACAAATCGTGAAGCTCGTTCTCCAGCCCATGGCATTAGCCTTTTTCTGGTGGAAAATGGAATGAAAGGATTTATCAAGGGGCGAAAGCTACATAAAATGGGATTGAAAGCCCAGGTAAGTCATAATATAGATCATATTCAGGTAATAACTGAGTTTACTATTAATCATCTAGAAGACTTATATGGGGAATTACATGTGGCACAATTATACCTTCCTATTCTGAATTCCTAAAATATGCTTTTCAGAAATGGTAATAGAGATTTATTCACATTTATGCCACTGTATCTCTTTCTGGTGCTCAGCAATGGAAATGAGTCAGGGTATTTTGAATATCTGCTTTAGACATGGCAAAATTAACTGCATGGTAATAAGCCATCTATTTATAAAATTTATTGAAGAAAATTATGAAGAACAGAAAATGTTTTTTCTATACATTACCAAAACACATGTTTTTCTTAATATGTATTAGAAATCGTTAGTACCCAGTACCTAGAGAACTGGACAATATTAGAGACAGAATGACAGTGTATTGTAATGGGAAAGTTACAAGTTTTAGAATCAGATGAACCTGGATTTGAATTCCTGGCTTACCATTTACTAGTAGCATTTATTAACCACTCCAACTTGGCTTCCAATTTGTTGGTGTTTTTGGTTTTTTTCTTAAATGGAAATTACCTCATTGGGTTATTGGGAGATTTAAATGAGATCATTCTCTATTTCACTGGTCTCTTAGGATACTGCAGAACTATTCTTTGAAGATGTACGGTTGCCAGCTAGTGCCCTACTTGGAGAAGAGAATAAAGGCTTCTATTACCTCATGCAAGAGCTTCCACAGGTCAGAAGTGTTTAAAGAGTTCATCTCTTGATTATATAATGAACTGAAATAGACTAATGTAGAACTATATAAACCTATGCATGCATATGCTGCCTCTAAAATAAAAAAAATAAATAAAGGAATCTCATAAACCTCTGTGGGAGCATTTTCTGGTAAAGAATTGAGAAATAAATTAATCTTTAGGAGTTTATTATAAAGGTTATTTATAGGATTTTGACAGATGAAATTGAGTGAAAATCACTTGTATAATCAGAATAGTGTTTAAGACCTAATTTTTATATTGTAGGAAAGGCTGTTAATAGCCGATTTGGCAATTTCAGCCTGTGAATTCATGTTTGAAGAAACCAGGAACTATGTTAAACAAAGAAAAGCTTTTGGGAAAACAGTTGCCCACATACAGGTAAGCTTGTCATATGGTTTGCTGTTAGATAATATCAGTTTACTCATCTGAAGTGGGTCTAGTGTAAACAAATTTGGGGTAATTTTCATATAAGGTGGAGACCACTAAAGGAGGGAGAATAGACAGTAAGACAAAAAGAGGTCCTAGGACAGAGTCCTTGAAAAAAACTACAAGATTTAAAGGTAGACTAGAAAAGGAAGAGACTACAAAGATCCGTGGGAATGAATGGTTAGAAAGGAGAAAGCAAATCAGGAGAGTGTTATATCACAGAAGCCAAGGAGGAAAGAGGATTTTATGTAGGAGGGAGTGGGACCAAATGCTGCTTGGAGGAAAAATAGGATGAAGAGTGCTCTTTGGATATAATGATGTGGAGATTATTTAGTAAGAGCCATTAATGGTGGCAGAGGTGGGGGGTGACAGGCCAGAGTAAGTAGAGTAGTAGACAGAAATGAGGAAGATACTGATGGCAGGCAACTCTTTGCTGAGTTTGGCTGTGAATGGTAGTTGGAGGAACGGTGGTAATAGAAGAGGGGAAAGGGAGAGGAAGGATTTGGGAGTCAAGGGAGACACTTGGGAGTTATTAATTTTTTGTTATTGTTAGGATGGGAATACAGGAGTATATTTTAATACCTAGAGAAAGGATTTAGTAAAGAGGGAAAGAGTGTAGATGTGGAGGGGATAATCAATTGCACAGGGTCTTTGAGAAAGGGTGAGGTTGTGGGTACTGACAGACCTTCCGTCTTCGTAGGAGAGGTATTCCTCCATTGTAACAGGAAGAAAAGAGGAAAGGAAGGGTGTGGGTTCAGTTAGATACAGAGCCCTGTTGGTAGAAAACTACAAAAGTTCTTTTCAGAAGACTTCTATTTCCTTAAAGAACAATAGAGAAAGTTAGTTCTTGAAAGAAAAGTGAGTGAAGGGGGCATGGAGGTGTCCAAGGAGAGTGAGGAAGGTTTGAAATACTTCTTCAGAGTAAGACTGAAGTAACTACAGAAACACAGTTAGCCTGCTGGCAGTGTTGAGGACCCAGAGGAGGTTAGTCATCGTGAATTAGTGGTACCTTCTGGGTTTTTTTTGTATATCAGCTTTACTATAAGGGTTTAGCTACCCAGGTACAAACATGGAGAAGGTGGATGATTATGTTTATTTAAGGTTGGGTTCTGCTAGAAAGTTTAAGGTATTTGCAAAAGAACTCAGTATATGGTGTCCACAATCACCCAACATGCCAATTAAATTTTAGACCCTCTTATTTCTTCTTAAATGAAGGAATAGTTTATAAGCAATGCAGTCATCAAATTGGTGGACTATCTAACCAGCAAAATACCCTGGAGTTGGAATTCTACTTAAAAAGTTTTAAGTAGAATGATTTTGGCTGAAAGGCTTTGTGAAGGGAAAGGTAGAAATGAAACACCTTGGTAGCTTTTCAGGACCAGTATTATAGAAATTCTGTTCAAGTGTGGTTTAAGTCCTAGCACAGCTACTTGAATCTGTGTAGTCTAGGCAAGTTGTGTTCTCTCTCAGTAATGTTTTTCTATTTCTAAGTGTATGAAATGTCTTTGATTTGTAAAATGGTAAAATCTTACAATTGTAAATCTTAAGATTCGTAAAATTTATTGACAAATAGAAATATTTTCCTATTTGCGAATAATATCAAAGGCTTCCTCATAGGGTTGCTGCGATGATTAGATGGGATAATTACAAAAAGTGCTTGGAATATTGCCTAGCAAAGTAAGGCCTCATTAAAGTTAGCTGTTATTATTATTTTCCCTATACATAATACCTTGTTTCATTTTGTTCCAATATAGGGGAACTTTTAATCAACTTCTTCTTGCTCCTGATCTGGACCCTCTCTGTGTCATTTTGGGAACTGTTTGCTAAATATGTGGTCATCAAGATGACTTTTCTCCATCCTGAAAAAAAGTCTATACATTCTAACTCTCTTATTGACATAACAGTTGTTCTGAATCTCTAAAAATGAGGCACACAATCAAGAAAGCAATCTAAAAAACAGTATGATTTGACTTGCCTAAATTGTGATTTCCTTAAGAGCAAGGATGTTATACTTTCTATTCCTTTTCATTTATGGATCACTGATTTACACATATCAGTGGTCCTCTATGACTGACCTTTCCCCTCAAACATTTCGAAATGTCAGGGATGGCAGGGGGGGTGCACAGTGACTGGGGGTGTAACTTGTATAGTGCCCTGGAGGACAATGTTGTTAAATGAATTGTAATTCAGAGATAGCTTTTTACTACAACTAATTGTCTCACTCAAAATACCAATAATCTCCCATTGAGAAATATTGACATACGTGATTTATTTCTTTTTGTTTCACTGAGCAAGTATATATTGATTGCTTGTAAGGGTTATGTACTCAAATGTAATTTGATAGCTGTGACTCTAGAAATATACACTGTAGGCTCCTGGCAGTATGAAGGAAGTGATACCATTTGGTATCACTCTGCAACTTTCTCAGCTGCACCCAAAGTGGAATCAGAATCATTTGCTTCTGAAATCTAACCACCACCACCTTCACATCAAAAATGTTTATTAAAACACTCATGCCTTTATTCTTATTCTGGATACTATAACAATTGAACCAAACAGACATATTTTCCATCCATTTGGAAATCTACATTTCCTTTGTTTATGGACTTCTTATTAGATTACAACAAAGATAAATATAATACTACTCAGATTGCCTGAATGGCTCAGAAAGCATGTGATTTTACATTTAACCATGAAGGAAATAGAAAATTAGTCTAAACTTTTTTACCATAGGGGAAAATGTTCTTTTAAAGTATTAATTTATTGTATTTTGATGGCAAAAAGAAAAGAAATAGTTTTAATCCTTCCTTTTCAAAGCAAGTGTTATTTTATCATTGCCTCCTTTCAAAGGTAGTTCACTGAAATTTCAGTAGGTGGCAGTAGCGTTCTGCTTCCACAGGTACATTGTTGATAGCTAGTAGTATTGTTTTCCAAATAATGTGTATATGTTCTGGGATTTCTGAGTTATTTCTTCTAATCTTCCTGTTTTATCTAAATAAATATCTTAGAATAATATTTGCATATTTCAAGCTAGGAATATATTCAGAGAAGATGAATGACTGTTCATACCTACACCTCCTAGTCTATAGCTGGGTGTACTACGGTCCTAGTTATTCAGTTGAAGTAGAAGATCTTTAAATGTTACATTATACTTGGCTGAATGTCATTTTATGACCATATAATTATTCAGCTTCCTTTTTCTTCGTTATCCTTGAATTTTGAACATTTTGAGCCTTTCTAACCATTTAGATGCATTTCAGAAAATTTATTTTCTTTTTAGAATAGAGACCTACCATACTGATGTAGCAATAGTTATAGGATTTTTTAAAAATCTATACCCTCCAAAGTTGATATCAAGTCTCATGATTTTCCATAGAATAGATAATAAAACCATAAAATTCAGATGGTAAATAATAATGGCTGTCATTTTTTGACTACTCCCTAGGTGCCAGACACTGTGCTAAATGAATTATTTCGTTTTTTTCTCCACAACCCTATATAAGTATTTTAATTATGCTAATTTTACGGGTAAGAAAGTTAAGGCATAGAGAGGTTAAGTAACATGCCCCAAGTTACACAGATATTCTTCTAACTCCAGAACCTACACTCTTAACCCATACACTATTTTTACTGCCCAGAAGTTTGAAGTAGATGGACTTTTTTTCTTTTCCTATTTCCTTCACCTAGTGGGCAATGAAGTGGAAATGGAATGTTCTTTTCTAATGCGAGCTCTTGGTGAGTCATTTCCTGTGTGGTATGTGTTCTTGATTCTAAGGGCACAAAGTATTAGGGACAGGAATAGGAGAGGAAAAAAACAGCACTTCTTCCTTCCATGCCTCCAAAACAGGAATATCCAGTTCTTAAGACTTTGACCATGGGGTTAATTAACTATAAAATTAGGTAGCAAACCTAATTTGTTTTATTTTATATTTAAGTAATAATATATGATAATATAGCTAATGGTGTTGTTTAAATGGGCTAGATAACCTCTCCAAGGTGTCTTCCAATTCCATAATTGTATGATTCTAAGAATTTTGTCATTCAGAACTCTGAAAGAGACTCTATCCGGTCCACTTAGTAACTTCAGAAGAATTTTTTTTAAATGCTAGCTGCAGGAATACCGGTTAGTGAATATTAATGACTTAAAAATACTGCTATGAACATGTTGACCACTCACAAAAAAGTGTGGTACGATTATTAGCTGCCATTCATTAAGGAATGATTTCAGAAAGCATGATGTAGTGTCTGCAGTGAAGAGCAAAGACAAATCAATTTAGTAATACCCAGCTCAATCCCAAGAATATATAAATACTTAATCTCTTTATCCCCAGAGAGTAAATTATGTACTCTCAGAAGCATTAATTCTTTCAGACCTCCAGACCTCACTGAATGCACTGAAGCAAGAATTCTAAATGATTCCATCCTGATCTGAAATTTAACTTCAGCTTCTAGAAGCTCCCAGCATTCACCTAGGAACAACCCTTGTGTGAGAGAATCAGGCTTAGAGATCTTGATTCTCTTATACTGTACATAATGCATAAATTCTCAAATGTGGCATCACGTCAGGTCAAAGGTATCTTGAGACTTGTTAGATCCCCTTTGTTTTCTAGATGAGGTATGCTAGATAGTGTCATTGAACTAAGCTAGGAGTAGGCTTAGAATTCATTTTCAGGGATTTTCATGGAATATATACTCATCTGTTTTCAACATATAAAAGATTATTTTCCCACTTTTTTCATTTCTTGTTCCATCTTTACATTTTCTGTGAGTAAACTTGAGTGTGTAGGGTGGGAGTAGGAAACTTTGTGCTGATTAAAGGGTAGAAATTTGGCCTAATTAAATATATAATGAATAGCAATGGAGATAGAAAAAGTAAGAGAAAGAATGAGAGGGAAGAAAGTGTTGATGTAACCCAGCACGTTCAGAATTAGAGGCCGGGATACAGAGATGGAAGGAGTTTGGTGCCACCTTCCCGCTGCTTGGTTTTGGGATGGTTAGATGCCACCTACATGCTCTGTTTTTAGCACAGGGAAAGACAGTGGGTTTTTTGTCAGCACAATAGTTCCACTGATACCCTGTGAGGAAGCTGCCCCTCAGGGCTCCTACTGCACCTGACACACCCTGGTCTTGCCTGGGCCTGGGTCTCCTTACACTCCCATTCTACTCTTTTCCAGAAATGCCAAGTACCAAAACTGTCCCAACGGCCAATGACGCTGAAAGATTCAGTACTGTGGTTTGAGAATTGCTACAGCCATCAGTAAAAGTAGACCCAGCATCCCCTGAGGATCTAGACCCACATCCTCTTTTAAGAACTCAGTCGTGGCTTTGGGAAAGATCAGAATTCTGTTTCCATATGAATTTCCACAAAGAAGATAGAGACAGCTGACCACACCCAGGCCTTGGACCTAAGCAGTCAACTAGAATGGGGTGTACTTTTGGAGGCTACCCAAAGGAGGAAGCCAGTATTTCAAGTCCAGGCCAATTTCCCGAAGGAGGTTCAAGAGTCAGTGCCAAAGAGAACAGATGTAAACTCAAAGTTCAGGGTATGAGAGCCAAGAATTAGGAATGAAATAAAACTTGATTGAAGTGAGAGCAGTCAGGAACAATTGAGGATGGTCTAAATGGAATGATTTCCAAAAATACTATTGGTTGTCCATAGCCAGCAGAAGGAGGCAGGTACATAGGTATATTAAGCTTGACAATTCCAGACCATTCAGTTCAAGTTAGAGTCTGTGCTAGATAAGCTATTGAGAGGGGTGGGAGGGAGAATGGGGAGGAGTAGAAGAGGTTGCAAGGTACTAGACTTTGATCTCTTAAGTGCTCTGATTCCATTATTCTCCTATTGCATTCCACAGATCTAGATTAAGTACTTTGCAATATTAAATAATAATGTCTAGTAAATATGTATGTGTTTATGAACATATAGAACCTTTTTGTCCCTCCAGCTGTTGGAAGCAGAATAGGGAAATGTATGTACTTAAATTCATTAATAGAGAAAAAATCTTCAAGGATTTAGTCTCTGGAGGAAAGTAGGTGTTTTCGACAGCTGTACCTAAAAAAACAGTACCACCAGATGGTGCTCACACATTAAAAAATCATGCTGTTTTCCAAGTAGTTTCTCATAATGGTCTAGATTTTATAATATAAAATGAGATATTATTTATGTATTCATATACTTTTGCATCTTTTAGTACAATTTTCCTTAACACTGAAATATAATGAGTTTTAAATCTAAGCTGATTTGGTAACATATGCTCTTTTTATGGAGGAAAACCCCAGGAATTTCACTTTTGTTTTGCTCTAAATATCTTTTATTGTATAATTTTTGATGTGCTAGGTGAGTCAGAATTTGTACTTCTACCATACTCATTTTTTTTCTATTTCCTTTAAACTCAAGACGGTGCAGCACAAACTAGCAGAATTGAAAACACACATATGTGTAACCAGAGCTTTTGTGGACAGCTGTCTCCAGCTGCATGAAATGAAACGTCTGGACTCTCCCACTGCTTCCATGGCAAAATATTGGTATGCATGCTACAGTAATTAAAATGTGTTTTCTCAAACCGTTATGAAATTCTGCCAACTTTACATTTAGCCTTGGGGGTCTTAAAGGAAGAAGGCTGCATAAATGAAAAATAAAAGTAAGACCCAACTCTTAAAAAAATGCTGAGAAGTCCCAATAGACCTATTTATAATGTGCTAAAAATTATTCAGATTGGTATTTAATTCTTAACTTGCTATTGAAAATAAAATATTAAGAGTACGATAATTAAAAATAATTAAGTAGGATGACTGATTAGTTTATTCAAGTAATGGTTTAATTTTAAATTATCTGAAGAGTGTTAGTATAATGAGGTTGAAAGAAAACAGTAAAACTTAGGAGTCTTGAGAGACAGTCCCAATTCTTTCATTAAATAACTATAATTAAGCTTAATTCCCTCTGGGAAAACTTTTTGTTTTTCTGTGAAATGACTAGGTTGGACAGGATTTTTCTATTTAAGGTGTTTTCCAGATCTAAGAAAAAAAATTCTTGAAGAATTGACTGTCCCGTCAAAAGTTGCACATGCTCTATTAAGTGAAAGGGGAAAAAATGTCCTATTGTTCAGAAAAACTTTCATTTGAATTAAAGCTGATTAGCAGTGGTGTTAAAGATGAGTTAATTGAAAAAAGAGCCCTATAAGGCTTTTGTATATTTTAAGACTTAAGAACATACAGTCTAAATCAGATTCTGGAAGTGGATTTGGTTTCTTCTTTTTAAAAACAAACATTCTCACATCTCATTAGCCCAAAACTAACCTAGAAAAAATTCCTGCCATTATTCATTAACTTGTGTTTAGTTCAGTCATAGGTAGAAGACAGGAAATATTTGGTGCTTTATGTAATGATTCCATAATAATAAAATTTCCAGGTTGAAAAGTAATGTTGAATTATTGAGAACTTGCACTTTTGGGGGAGACTTTTTATATTTACATTTACAAGTTCTTTTGACTATGGTGAAAAAGTGTAGAAAAATTTTAGATATTTTTGGAAAAAGAGGAGTTTGGATAGCTATTGACATCATTGTTCTTTGAAAACACAAGGTTTATAGACATACTGGTATGTCTCTTTGAAGCAGAGGAAGCAACTAGGTATAACCCAGTAAATACATCACTAAAATACTTGCCAATTAAAAAAAAATCGAATTCCAAATATTATTGCCCCCGGAGTCTTGTCTGGTAATAATTATGTTGTTAATATATTTAGGAACATCCTCATCTGTCCTATGGTTTGAGTTAAAAATTATTTTAAATAGAAAAACATGTCTATGTTACCTTTGCTTTATGTTTCCTACTATTGAAAAATAAGTAGAAAAGAATTTTGAACTAACTTATATTTTTATGTTAAAGTGAATAAAATCCAGACCAGTTAGAATTGTAATACAATCAGAAAGAATTTTTCTCAAGTACTTCACATTTTTATATATACATACACACACATTTCAGGAGTAATTATCCCCAAATATTTTTGTAATAAGTTTCCTATATGATGGCATGTACTTTAATAGTCTGCCCTCTTACGTTTTCACTTTTACCTTCAATTTATTTCTGAAAAGTCAGAACCCTAAAATAAATTTTTTATGCTGAATTTCAGAACTGGGATCTTTAGGTAGAAAATGACATCTTTGGAGAAAAAAAACATGTTACAAAGGCAAAAGGATCTAGAGGGCTGAGTAATTAACTCATATAGAAAAATCCAAATAACTTAGACCAAATTCAAGTCTTTACTGTATCCTTTTCAAGCCTAAAATAGCCGAAACCTAATAGTCTTGAGTTTTCCTCCTTTTGTTTCTAACCTTAACAGAAACCTAGCCAGAAATATAATTGATAAGAAGATATTTTTTGTGTGAAAATTCTCTTGAAATTTATTTCATATGTAATTTTTTTCATCTTCTCTGGTTGGCTAATATGCCATTTTAATTGCTTGTTAAATGTGTACATTTAAACAATTGTAAATATTATAGTTTTCTGATTGTGAAACACCTCATGGAAATCCATTTCAAATGTTCCTTTTCTGCTTTTTATTTTGGTCATCTAGGGCATCTGAGTTACAAAACAGCGTAGCTTATGACTGCGTGCAGCTCCACGGAGGTTGGGGATATATGTGGGAGTACCCAATTGCAAAGTGAGTATGGTGGTTCTGTAACACTTTTCTTAATGATGTGAAGAAAAAGGAAAATTTCTTTACTTTGTACATCAAGTATAGAGGGAGAGAAGGTGTGAAATCTTTGCATTTTTCAACTGACTACAGACTGAGTGTGTTCAAGCAAAAGGAAGCATCTTTATTTTATTGATTCATCACTAGGATTTTATCATTTTTAAAGAAAGTGAAGAGTCTGGGCACAATGGCTCATGCCTGTGAGAGGCCAAAGTGGGAGGATTGCTTGAGACCAAGTGTTCAAGACCAGCCTGAGCAACATAGAGAAACCCCATCTCTGCAAAAAATTTTAAAAATTAGCTAGGCATGGTGGCTCACGCCTGTAGTCCCAACTACTCAGCTGAGGCAGGAGGATTGCTTGAGCCCAGGAGTTTGAGGTTGCGGTGATGATGACTCCACTGCACTCCAGCCTGGGCAACAGAGTGAGACCCTGTCTCAAAAAAAAAAAAGAAAGAAATTGAAGAGATCAATATACTAAAGCTTGTTGCCTGGCTTTATTTGAAACATTATGTAGGACAAATACCACTATTTTTTTACCCCCCCAAAAAAATAGCAATATAGAAAAATTAACCTGCATATGAAAAGGATCTAAGTTGTTATATCTTAACTATTTGATTAATTATTTTGTTCTGAAAAATAAATCAAAAGTATTAATTTTTTCAAAGAGATTTTTGTAATTTATTTTAATGGACTTTTTAAAAATTAAATTTTAATTACTGTGGGTACATAATAGTTGTATATATTTATGAGCTCCATGTGATGATTTGATGTACATTATTATTTGTAATAATCAAATCAGGGTAATTGGGGTATCCATCATCTTAAACATTTGTCATTTCTTTGTATTAGGAACATTCCAATTCCACTCTTTTAGTTAAAGTACACAGTGTCTTATTGTTGGCTATAGTCACTCTGTTGTGCTATCAAATATTGTTCATTCTATCTAACTATATTTTTGCAACCATTAACCATCCCCATTTTATCTACCAACTCCCCACCATCCCTGCCAGCCTATGGTAACCATCATTCTACTCTCTATCTCCATGAGATAAATTGTTTTAATTTTTAGCTCCCACATATGAGTGAGAACATACGAAGTTTGTCTTTCTGTGCTTGGCTTATTTCACTTAAGATAACTGCATTCCAGTTCCATCCATGTTGTTACAAATGACAGGATTTCATTATTTTTTATGGCTGAATAATATTCCATTGTGTATATGTACCACATTTTGTTTATTCATTCGTCCGTTGATGGCCACTTAGGTTGATTCCAAATCTTGGCTATTGTGAATAGTGCTGCAGTAAACATGGGAGTGCAGATATCTCTTTGATTTACTGATTTCCTTTCTTTTGGATATATACCTAGCAGTGGGATTACTGGGTCATATGGTAGTTCCATTTTTAGTTTTATGAGGATCCTCCTTGCTGTTCTCCACAGTGGTTGTACTAATTTACATTCCTGCCAAGAGTGTACAAGCGTTCCCCTTTCTCCACAAGCTCGCCAGCATTCATTACTGCCTATCTTTTGGACAAAAGCCATTTTAACTGGACTAAGATGATATCTCATTGTAGTTTTGATTTGCATTTCTCTGATGACTAATGATGTTGAGCATTTCTTCATACCCCTGTTGGCCATTTGTATGTCTTCTTTTGAGAAATGTCTATTCAGATCTTTTGCCCATTTTTAAATCAGATTATTTGATTTTTCCCTATTGAGTTGCTGGAGCTCCTTATATATTCCGGTTATTAATCCCTTGTCACATGGGTAGTTTGCAAACATTTTCTCCCATTCTGTGGGTTTTCTCTTTACTTTGTTGATTATTTCCTTTGTTGTGCAGAAACTTTTTAGCCTGACATGATCTCATTTGTCAATTTTTGCTCTGGTTGCCTGTGCTTTTGAGGTATTACTCAAGAAATTATTGTCCAGCAGGGGTGAGGAACCTGTGGCCTTGGGGCCACACATGGCCTTCTGGATCCTTGGGTGCGGCCTTTTGACTGAATCCAAATTTTACAGAATAAAGGGATTGTTCTGTAAAGTTTGGATTTGGTCAAGGGGCCACACTTAGGGATCTGGAGGGCCATATGTGGCATCAAGGCTGCAGGTTCCCCAAATGTTTTCTTTTAGTAGTTTCATAGTTTCAGGTCTTAGATTTAAGTCTTTAATCCATTTCGATTTGATTTATGTATGTGGTGAGAGATAGGTAGGGGTCTAGTTTCATTCTTCTGCATATGGATATCCAGTTTTTCTAGCACCATTTATTGACGAGTCTGTCCTTTCCCCAGTGTATGTTCTTGGCACCTTTGTCAAAAATGAGTTCACTATAGATGTGTGGATTTATTTCCAGGTCTCTATTCTGGTCCATTGGTCTGTTTTTATACCAGTACCATGCTGTTTTGATCACTACAGCTTTGTAGTATAATTTGAAGTCAGGTAATGTGATTCCTCCAGTTTTGTTCTTTTTGCTCAGGATAGCTTTGGCTATTCTGGGCCTTTTATGGTTCCATATAAATTTTAGGATTCTTTTTTCTATTTCTGTGAAGAATGTCATTAGTATTTTGATAGGGATTGCTTTGAATCTCTAGATTGCTTTGGGTAGTATGGACGTTTTAACAATATTGATTCTTCCAATCCATGAGCAGAGCATATCTTTCCATTCTTTTGTGTCCTCTTCAGTTTCATTCATCAATGTTTTATAGTTTTCCTTGTAGAGATCTTTCACTTCTTTAGTTAAGTTTATTCCTAGGTATTTTATTTTATTTTATTTGTAGCTATTGTAAATTGGATTACTTTCTTGGTTTCTTTTTCAGATTGTTTGCTGTTGGCATATAGAAATGCTCCTGATTTTTGTATGTTGATTTTGTATGCTGCAACTTTACCAGATTTGTTTATCAGTTCTAATAGTTTTTTGGTAGAGTCTTTAGGTTTCTCTAAGTGTAAGATCATATGTCTGCAAATAAGGATAATTTGACTTCTTCCTTTCCAATTTGAATGCCCTTTATTTCTTTCTCTTTTCCTATTGCTCTAGCTGGAACTTCCAGTACTATGTTGAAATACAGTGGTGAAAGCAGGCATCCTTGCCTTGTTCCAGATCTTAGAAGAAAGGCTTTCAGTTTTTTCCCATTTAGTATGATACTAGCTGTGGGTGTGTCATATATGGCTTTTATCGTGATGAGGTATGTTCCTTCTATACCCAAAGAGATATTTTATTTCCTTCAAATTAAAAGAAATTAACTACACCTCTTTTTATTGTATTACATACAAATATTCTTATCAGTTTGAATCAGTGCCAATTTGTAAATAGGCAGTGTCCTCTTCCATATTTCTTCTTTCCCTCTTCCCATTGTATTTTGCCTCAGTAACCTCCCTGTTGCATTTCTCCTTATTACCCTGGAAAGTATATGTTTCCTCTTATTTAATAAGCAATATTTTCAGTTTATAAAATTTTCCCAAGGAAATTTTTGATTCATATAGAAAAGTCCAATTTAGTTCTGAATCTGAAAATAAGAATGTTATAGGCTTCTAAAACTTCTTCTAATTTTTATCTTAATATAGAATATCTAAAGGGAAAAACTATCAAACTCATATTCAAACTGGCAGCCTTTCAAATTTATCATTTTGGCAAGTATAATTGAAAACATTTGATATGCTTATAGTCCCTAATGAGGGAAATAAACATTTTATTAAAATTATATTAAGAACAGAAGCTATGTAATAGCTCAGTGTTTGTATAGTTTAGTTCAGCTTCTAAGACATATTAGATAAGGAGAAGACAACCATCTTTGCGGTCCGCAACCCCTGGGCTGCGACTTGTTACTGGTCCGTGGCCTGTTAGGAAACAGGTGGCGCATCACGCCCCCCCACCTCCTGTGACACCCTATCCCCCCGACCCCCGGTTCATGGAAACATTGTCTTCCATGAAACTGTTCCCTGGTGCCAAAAAGGCTGAGGACCACTTGGTCTCTGTTTCTTCAGAATCAATTCCTTTCAGGTGAGTAGCAAGCAAAAAATTGTAGCTTGGTAGCTTATTTGAAATCCCTGGTTTCTGTTTGAGAGACTTATATTCCCTTTAAGAAATAATAATCACTCTTCTTGGCCAGCTTGTTCAACGATTGTATGAATCTTTAGATTGCCATTTCTCTCCCCATATGTCACCTAATCCTAATATCTCCTAATACCAAAAAAGCCAGTTAGACACATTAGGCAACATATGGATGCAATGTACAGACTTTGATTTGATAGGAAAAAAATCATTCTCATTGTGTTTCTTATATCTCCCACATTAAGCTACATTATTTGTTTATATTTCTGTTATTAAGTCTTGGTTTCACAGGTAAAAAAGGTCCTTTTTTAAATTTGCTCTTTTGTTTTTGTCCTTTTTTATAACTGGTCTTCAGCATGTGGGTTTATTTCAGTCTTACACAGGCTTGGGCCTGTGAGAAGTGAGGTTTAAGTTTTGCCATTTGAAGATTTTTCTCCCATGCTAGGAAGGCCAGCTTGAGATGTAGAGCTTCATTGCAGTGTGGTTAAACATTTCTGCTGCTGCCTTTCTCTGTTAATTTTAGTTGATGACTAAATTTAATTAGTAACCTATAAAACGTCTACTGATCTCTGTCATTACCTACTCCACTGGAACTTCTTTAAAGTGAAAAAAAAAAAATGCCCAACTCAGTCCAAAAATGTTTAAAAGCATTGAGATTACTGAAGTTGGCTGAAATGGTAGGTAGGTCCTTAAAATGCAGGTGCTGGATTTTGTGGGAAACAACAGAATCTGTTCAGAAAAAAATATGTTTGAAAACATAAATGTCTTTAGCTTTTAAAACTTTCATCAGAAAGTAGTAAGATCCTAAATATCCTTCGTTTTACAGTAAATCAAATCAGTAAATATTTACTGAGTGTCCATATGTTTGCAGGGAACTCTGATGAATATGGAGAAGAATAAGTCCAGAATTAGTCACGTTCTTAGAGACCTGGCACGTTTAATTTGTCCTAAATATTAAATTTTTTAAAAACCCAGATTTTGTAGTTGGGAAAAAAAGGCCTTTGAATTTTGTCTACTAAGAAAGTCCAAAGCTCAATAACTAGCCCTAAATGCCTGGGCTAATGAAAGTGCTGTGATATAATAAAAAAGATACTTGCCAAAGTAATGCCTCATCCTCATTTCAGTCTGCCAATTATCTGTTAGGGACCATTAATTAGTAAATGTATTAACTTCTCTGAACCTCTGTTCCTTTATCTGCAAAACAATAATAATATTTATTCCTCTCATCTCAGAGCTGAGAGGATAAAATCAGATAAGAAAAGATAAAAACAACTGTACAGTAGCATGTTTGCTATCATGGTTATCAAAAAAGAATCCCTGATAATATTTTTTGTGGGTTTTTTTGTGGCAATGGACTCAACCACTTAGTATTTTAACCCCACACATCACTGGAGTGACTGTTAATTATTTCCAAAAAATACTTGTTAACTTTCTGGGAAATAATATTTTCTAAAGCATCAACGTATACTCTTGGTGGTGGTAGAGGTGGTGGGATCTAAGGGGATGCTGAAAAATATGTAAATTCTTTTCTCTTTTGTTTTCTCTAAAACCAGTGGATTTAAACCTTTTTAGATAACATTAAAGAAATAAGAAACTAAGACATTCCATGCATTTCTAAATCTAAAACAGACTTTTTAAGAATGCTATTATATGTGCTGAATTTTACAAAATTAAATCAGATGAAACATACTTATAAATGTTAATTTGACTTTGTAATCTCTTTAAGCAAACTAAAACAAAGCTATACATATTATCAATATCTTAATAGATTTTTTTACAATTATACCAATCTAGGATGAATGCCATACTGGAAAAATGAGCAATTTATGAAGGACTTTTATTGTTTGGATTTCATTAAATGAATGCTTTAATTAATAGTTACCTGGTGAGACAAAATTTACTATTTCTAATATCTTTTATTTATTCATTCAATCATCTTCTGATTTATCCAGAGCTTATGTGGATGCCCGAGTTCAGCCAATCTATGGTGGTACCAATGAAATAATGAAGGAGCTGATTGCAAGAGAGATCGTCAATGACAAGTAGACATCTGCCCACATCCTGGAATCCTATTACAGTTAATCTGGTTTTAAATCACTCAAGATAAAATGTAACCTGGAAAGGGGGGGAAACATTAAACATGTTTTTATATACTCTCTCTATAAAGGAAGAAATCAAATATAAGATTGACACAGTGGAAGGAGAAACCTTTGAATCCAAAGATTCTAAAATTCTCCAATATAAGATTTAATTTTTTATATAGTTAAAGGTCAAAGATTTTTCTGAATCTAGATGCCTTAGTGTTTCTTGTATCTCTAAAACTCTAAAAAGCATAAATTGCTTAAATCTTTAAAATCAAGGAAGAAATAATTTTATGTTATACTGTAAAAACATTAATAAAATAGCATGTTGACTTTTAAAGGGAAAAATAAATATAACTTAGAATGTAAAGCCGTATCAGCTACCTTTTGCTCCAAATTCCCTATAACAGTGGTTTTCACCACTCTACCCTAGCCCCCTGTTTTTAAGCAATGGAACCTTCTTCAAACAAAAGTTTGTGCAAAACATCTCTGTGAAACGCTGATGAGTGAGGGGCTGCTCTGCGTTGAAGCAGGAAACCTTCCTACCCTACTGCATCAAAACCCCTAGGACTCAACTAAGCATTTGCCTAACCCTGACCAGAGAGGATGCCATTGGTTCTCTCAACTACTGACACCTGGGCTTCGACAAATTTCCATTCCAATTTCATTTATGAGGAGAACACAGAATAATCCATCTTTCTTTAATTTCAAGATACTGGTATATTTGTAACTAGCATCATTTCAGTACTTGTTTTTCTTTGTATATAGTGGTGAGACAGTGAATAAAGTAGCTTTAAAATGGAAACAGATGTATTCTTGCTCAACTTAGAAAACTTAAACATTTTATTTGGTATTGTTGGTATTAAACTTTTTTTTTTTTAAATAAAATCATTACAACTGGACAGAGCAGAGGGAAGGGAAAATATTTTCATGCTATTCTCTCCTAGAACTACACGGATTTACTTTGCTTTTGGGCAGAAGTTTGTGTGGTTGTCAGCTTAGATTCTTTCTCATATGCATTAAATAACCATGCAAAATGGGTTAAAATAAATTTTTACTAGATATTATTGTATTTGCAGCTTTCACCTCCCTTCTACTACCAGGAAGTGATACCTATAACCCCACTTCCCCCCACACAGCCCCTTTTCCATTCCCAATCTTGAAGGAAAACTAGATTTTAGGAATAAAACATCTGGAGGATAAAAAGTAAATCAGCACAGTAGGAAAAGCCTACTATGTAGAGGTGGGCAGACCTGGATTTGAATGATGACTCTGCCATTTAGGAGCCACTGAAGGAACCTTGGGCAAGTTGTTTAACTTCTCAGGATTCTTTCAGGTGCAAATGACAAAAGGAATCCAATTCTAACCATCTTAAGCAAAAACTTGAATGCATTGGCTTAAAAGGATTGTTGAGTAGCTCATACAGTATAAAGAACTGTAAGAAGTAGGGTCTCAAGGACCTGATTCTGGGGCTTAGAAGTGCCAGCATTCATGCAATACCCATTTATATGTACTTTTCTTTGCAAAGTGGCCTAATGGGCACTGTAGAACAAGTTCATTATAAGTCCTGTTAAAATGACCTTGGGCTTCTTCAGGCCTGCATCCTTCAGCACAATGTCATTATAAGGTAAAGGAGAAATGCACTATGACTGACATTCCCATCAGGAATATGTGGACTGGGGGAAGCAGTCCCCTGAAGCAGAGCATTATGGTATTACCAAAAGAAAAGAAACAGAAAGTCTGCTGGGCAGACCTAAATCTCTCTCTTTCTCTTTCTCTCCCTCTCTCTCTCTCCCTCCCTCCCTCTCTCTCCCTCCCTCCCTCTCCCCCCCCCACTCCCCTCACCACATAGTGATTACAGTCCTCTAGAGCTAGAAATAGATTCCAGTGATTTTTATATAACAGGAAGTGAAACGATTTCTAAGGTAGGATATTCTCCTCTGGGATGTTTTCTATTTCTTCTAAGGCAGAAGTTTTCTTTATCTTACCAACTTCAGTCTTGTTTTATACCCCCAAAAGAAACATATTGTATCACGGGCTTAAAGCTGAAAGCAAAAAATTCAGAGTGCGCTTCTTAACCTTTCATTTGGTTTTCATTTCTTAAACAGCTAATCTTTGTGTTTTGCTTGTGTGGCTTTGATTGTTGTCCCCTAGGGAGGGAACTTATCATCTGTATCTCACGCAGTGCTGAGTGCTCAAGAAACGATAAATAATAATAATGCTCAAAAGAACAGGCTGGACCAACACAGCAAGAAAGCAACACTATGTAAATATTAATGAGAATTTAAAAGCGTGAGCAATTTTGTTTTTTGGCTGAGATTTTTAGGATCCTAATTATTGCTTTACGATTACTCTTGCCCTTTATTTATTTGATGGTATCATTGAAAATTGTTTTGATATGCTATTTTAAAATCTAACTCTGCAAATCTTTACTAATCTAGTAATTTTAGTAGTTTATTGCTCAAAGTGTAAGATTTCTAGGAGACTGTTTTTTTCATGTCAGTATTAATTTTGGCACACACAGCATTAATTTATTTGGAGTCATTGGAAAGATTTGACATTGAGATTGAGACCAACTGTAGGGCTGTGTCTACTGGTTTAAAATAAATGTTGAAAAGAAGCTCTACTCTATTTTTTAAAATCTCATTTTCAAGAAAAAATTATGGAAAACTTCAAACATACTAAAAAATAGAGTACTGTATAATGAACCTCCAGCTTCAACATTTGCTAATCAATCTCTCCCACTTTTTTCCTCATGTACAAGGCAAATCCAAGGCTTAATGCTACTTCACACACAAATATATCTCAGAATCTGTATCTAACTGATGAAGTTTTTTTACATAGCCACAAGGTCATTATCATACTTTAAAAAATTAAATTTAACATATAATTCTGAGTTCACATTAAATTCTCCTTGATTATATCAAAAATGCCTTTTGTATTAGTAGTTTGTTCAAATCAGGATTTAAACAAGGTCCACAAATTGTATTTGGTTGTATTGTCTCATGAACGTCTTTTATAACAGTCCTCCCTTTTCTCTTTTTTCCTTCTCTTTATAAATTTTATGTTTAAAATTAATATACAACATTTTTGCCCTTTTTGGTATACATGCATACAGTAAAATTATCTTTTTTGGTTCTCTGGATCTTAGCATGTATAGATTCATGCAACCACCACCACAATCAGGATACAGAAGAGTTCCATCATCCCAAAAACTGCCTCATGCCCTTCATAGTCAAACTCTCTCCACACCTGTAACTGCTGGCACCCACTGATCTAATCTCTCATTTTGAGAATGATATCTTTCTCTTAGCAAAATACATTTAAAATCCATCTATGTTGCATGAGTCAATAGCTGCTTGTTTTTTGGTGCTAAGTAGTATTCCACTGTATGAATGTTCCACAGTTTGTTTATTCATTCACCTGCTTAAGGACATCTTGATTAAGGCTGAATCTTAACATCTTGCTAAGGTCAAATACCCAGGGGAGAAGGTGTTGGGTCACATGGTAAATGTATGTTTAACTTTATAGGAAACTGCCAAGCTGTTTTTCCCGAGTGCCAGTACCATTTTGCCTTCCCACCAGCAATGTAAGAGTTCTAATTGCTCTGAATCTTCTCCAGCATTTTTATTTTTTATTTTTGCCATTCTGATAGGTATGTAGTGGTATGTCATCATGGTTTTAATTTGCAATTCCTTGATGTCTAATGATGTGGATCAGCATTTCATGTGCTTATTTGCCTTCCATGTATTTTCTTTGGTGAATTGTCTGTTCAGGTCTTTTGCCCATTTTTTATTTGGGTTGCTTGTTTTCTTAATGTTGAGCTTTGAAAGTTCTTTATATATTCTGGACACTGCCAAGCACAAAGCAAAGCCAGGCTGACAGAGTCTGTACCAGTCTTAAAAAACAACAGGCTCTTTTTAGACTCAGTGTATTGCTTACATAGATAGTAAAAAGAAGAGTAGCTAAAGGTGCCAGCTCTCTGTAGCCTTTGTGCAGGGTGAGACTGAAACAAAAGAGGCCAGATGACCACAACAAGAACGATGGAATATACTATTGCTGAGGAGCCCATTCTATGATACTGTCAAACAGTTTTATAGCTTCAGGTGTGCCTTAAGGGTGGCAAAGCAGAAAGCCTTGTACCTCATCAAAAACCATGAGACAATGACAAACTGTGTCATGATAGCCTCTTGGTATAGAGGGGAACCAGTGAGAAATGGCCTTGTAGCAGCACCTCATTAACCCTCCATACTTTCATGTCCCAGGAGGATCACAAGGCATTCTGTCAAGATTCAGTTGCCATTCAAGCCTTGCCTGTGTGATCTATATGGAAACATCATGTGAAGTCATCAGGTGTTGGCATGGAGCTGTTCTCCTATAGATACAAGTTCATTGTCAGATATGTGGTTTGTAAATATTTTCTCACTATCTGTAATTAATTCTTTCATTCTCTTAACAGTTGATTTCTCAGAGCAGAAGTTTTAAATTTTGATGAATTCTAATTTATCAGTTTTTTCTTTTATGGATCATGCATTTGGTACTATGTTCAAGAACTCTTTTTTTTTTTTAGATTTATTTTTATTTTTTGTAGAGATGAGTTGAGTTCTTGCTATGTTGCCCAGGCTGGTCTCAAACTCCTGGCCTCAAGCGATCCTCCTGTCTTGGCCTCCCAGAATGCTGGGATTATAGACGTGAACTACAGTGCCTGGCCATGTCTAAGAACTCTGTACCCAAACCTATCATCAAGTTTTACTCTTATGTTTTCTTCTAAGAATTTTATATTTTACTTTATGCATTTAGATCTATATTCCATTCAGTAATTTTTTATAAGGTGTGAGGTTTCATGTTGAGGCTCATTTTTTTTTTAATATAGATATCTAACTGTTCTAACACCACTTCTTGAAAAAAGTATCTTCTTTTCACTAATTACCTTTGCACCTTTGTCAAAAATCACTTGACTGTATTTGTGTGGTCTATTTCTGAACTCTGTTCTGTTGCATTGATCTGTGTGTCTATCCTTTTGCCACTGTATTGATTATGGTAGCTTTACAGAAAGTCTTATAATCAGATAATGGAATTTCTTCAACTGTATTCTTTTTTTTCAAAATTGTTTTGGCTATTCTAATTCCTTTTCCATTCCATACAAATTGTTTTAATCAACTTGTCTATATCTTCAAAAAAAATCCTGCTGGGGTTTTGATTAGAATTGCAGTAAATCTATGGATCCATTTGAAATGTATTGTCATGTTTACTATGTTGAGTCTTCCAATCAATGAACAAGGAATGTCTCAATTCATTTTGGTCAATTTTGATTTTCTTCAGCATTTTGTAGTTTTCAACATACAGATCCAATACATCTGTGGTCCCCCACCCCCCAGCCGCAGACTGGTCCTGGTCTGTGGCCTGTTAGGGACCGGGCCGCAGAGCTCCTCTGCACTCCCCTGTCCATGGAAAAATTGTCTTCTATGAAACTTAGGAATGGAGGGGGGAGGACCTGCATTGCTCACATCACTGCCTGAGCTCCGCCTACACACACACACACACACACATCTGTGGAAAATTGTCTTCCATGAAACTGGTCCTGGTGCCAAAAAGTCTGGGGACTGCTGCCATGTTTTGTTATATTTATACTTAAGTATTTCATTTTTTGCAGCTACTGTAAATTACATTGCTTAATTCTGGTTTATAATTGTTTATTGCTAATGTAATTGATTATTGTTTGTTGACCATGTATCCTTTGGTTTGTTAATTAAGCTCATTTATTAATTCTAGGATTTGCTTTGTTGATTCCTTGGGACTGTCTACATGGAGAATAATGTCACTCATGATTAGGGACTGTTTTATTTCTTCCTTTGTAATCTGTATGCCTTTTTTTTTTCTTTTCTTTTCTTTCTTATTTTTCTTTTTACTTTTTGGTTTTGGTCTTATTGTACTGTTTAGGACTTTTACTACAGTGTTGAATAGGAATGTTGAGAATAGACATCCTCAATTCTTCCTGATCTTAAGGGGAAAGTGTTCAGGCTTTCACAAAAAGTATGTGTTTTTTTTAAGCTTTTTTTTTTTTTTTGTAAATGCCCTTTATCGGTTTGAGTAGGCTCCAATCTATTCCTAACTTTTTATTATTAATAGATATTGATTCTGTCAAATGCTTTTTCTACATCAATGATGTGATCATGTGGTTTTTCTTCTTTGGACTATTAGCATACTGAATATCTTGGTCTGTTCCTGCTGTTATAACAAAATACTATAAACTGGATATTTTATAAATTATAGAAATTTGTTTCTCAAAGTTCTAGAGGCTGGGAAGTCCAAGATCAAGGCACTGACAGGCAGGTTTGATGTTTGATAAGGGCCCAGTCTCTGCATTTAAGATGGTACTTTGAACACTGTGTCCTCTGGAGACGACAAATGCTATGTCTTCATATGGTAGAAGGGCAGAAGGGGAGCCCTTATGGCCTGATCACTTCCTAAAGGCCCCATTTAATACTGTTGTGTTGGGGATTAAGTTTCAACATGAACTTTGGAGGGGACACAAACATTCAAACCATAGCACTGGATTACATTAATTAGATTTTGAATATTGAACCAACCTTGCATTCCTGGGATTAACCCCACTTGGTCATTGTATATTATTTTTTTTACATATTATCATTAATTTAATGATTGTTAAGAATTTTTGTATCTATGTTCATAAGGGACATTGGGTTGGTTTTTTCCCTTCCTGTACTGTCTTTGTCTGGTTTTGTTATCAGGTTAATGTTGACCTCATAAAATGAGTTGGGGATTATTTCTCCCCTTTTCTTTAATGCAATTGACTTGTTGAAAAAAACTTGGTAATTTATTTTGTAGAATGTCCACCAGTATTGATTTGCCTGATTGATTTCTTATAGTGGTTTCTATTTATTCCTCTATTCCCCATGTTTCCTATAAACTGATAGTTAGATTTAGAGGGTTGCCTAGATTCAGGCTCAATATTTTTGCCCAGAAAGCTTAATAAGCAGAACTGTGAATATTCTATTTCATCACATCATGAGACACATTATATCTAGTTTTCTCACTTTTAGTGATTGTGATCAGTGGATTCAGACAATATTAGTCTGATACCTCCATAAAATTCCCTATCAACCTTTTTACCTAATGGTTTTAACATCCATTGATAATTATTTACAAGATCTATTATTTAATTAGAAGTTGTAAAAGATGCTTTTCTAATTTTTTCACTCCTTTTGCATTTACTAACTTTGATAAAGAAGAACTTCCATCAACTTTGTAGTTAGTCTGTGTGTTCTTTGGGTCCTATAGGAATCAGAAGCTGAGACACAGAAGTATAAGAGGTTTTTTGAGAGGTAACATCTATAAAAGATAAAAAAGGAAGGAAGCATATTCGACAGGGCTTCAGACCATAAAACTTATTTGACAAAGTCTTGCCCAACCCAGTGGGAGAGCTGTGGAGCAAAGACTGCCTATTAGAGGAATCTCACATTGGGCAGAAATGGCCAGTCCTTGGTTTCTCTGGCCTGCTTAGTCACTGTACCAGGACTGCCTGGAAGAGAGTGGCCTCAGCTCAAAAGCTCCTGTGGATCCTATAGGTGTTAACAACTGGAGGCTGTCAGATAACTGTATCTGTTACAGTAAAATGGCAAATTCTTTCTTGAAGAGAAATTTAAAAGCCAAGGTATCCATGGCTACCACATTCTAAAATACAATTTGTAAATAAAAAGCAGAATAAATTAGTGATTCTTTCCTTTTATCAATTTTTAGAGTAATGATGGGTGCCCTAGTAACTTCCAATGGTAATGATTTTTTTAATATCAATAAGAACTCATGGATTTTAGAAATTTTGATGTATTTCCATTAATTGCAGTCATTATTATTTTTGACACATAAATTGGTTTATCTTAGGCCAGTAAGAACCCCTTCAAGTTTGTTCTTTTTTTTTCCTCCATTTTATTTTGGGAAATGACAAACATATACAACAGCGCACAGAATAATATAGTGAACCACTATGTATGCATGACCTGGCCTTGACAATTATCAACTCATGACCAATCTTTAGTCATCTATCCTCTTACACCCCCCACTCTCACAGGTAATTTTAAAACAAATACCAGACATCATGTAATCCTGAGTAATTTTGACACAGCCCATTATTTATGATAGTGTCCTTGCTGTCTGCCACAACAAAATTTCCCATTCCTATCATATACAATTCCTATCATGGAGCTGAAAGCAGCCATTTCCCAAAGATGCCTAGTTTATTTTAGTGTTTTTTTTTTCCCAGTTTTAAGCTACTACAGTACTGAATTGTTTTGTTATTTTACATTGTTTCACGAAATCCCCCCTAAAATTTTGATTGTTAAAAATCATATTCTTCAGTCTTTTCCTTAAATCTAATCTCACCAGAAACTTACCTTAGCATATCCCAAGAGAAGTTATATTCCATTTTACAGTAGAAAATTATATCAGAATGTTTTTTCTTGCAAGAAACAGAAAACCCAAGCCAAATTTGGCTTAAACAATGAAGGAAGGGCTCACAGAACTGGAAAGCTCAGAGGCAGGGCAGACTCAAAACTGGTTGACTGAACAGCTTAGCTTTGTCACCAAGGACCCACTTTACCAGTTGCTTGCCATCCCTTTGTTCTATCATTTAGAGTGTAGGGCTAATTGTGAAACTGGCTCCCATAATGGTCATTAGATGGACTTTCTTCTTCATGTCCAGGGTGAGAGAATGCACTTCTGCCCAGTATTTTAGGAATAAGTGCTGAAATCCACTCTCATGCGGCTAGTTTTGAGCACATGCCCACCTCTGAACCAGTGGTTGTATTCAGGGAAATAGAATGTGTGAATTTGCTTAAGCCAATTAGGGTCTTTTTTGGGACATGGAGGTAGGAGCAGATTCACTCAAAGTACATGAGCTGCATGGAGGGCTAGATAACAGCAAGAAAATCAGGAAAATGCTAGGAAATGGAAATTATGGAATGGAAACCAAATAGGCAACTGACAAATACCTACTGTAACAACTGCAAAGTAGATCCTGGTTGTTGGGTCAGTGCCTGAAGATTGTCACATCTTAAATGAGACACCATCTCATTTATCATTTTCGGATTCCCTTGCAATTGGGCAGAGCCATGTGACTAGTCCTTGCCAGTGGATTGTGGATGGAAGTGAGGTGTGTGTCTTACTCTGTGGCAGCAAGTGCAGAGGTGCTATGGAAGTGACAGAAGATCAAAGCATGGAATGCAGATCCAACATATGGAAAACAGGTGTTCTGGAAAGTTACCTGACCTGCAGCAGACTTTGTGTTAAGTAGAAATAAACTCTTTTTGTATTAAGTTACTGTGATTTGGGGTTGGTTGTTACTGTACCATAACCTGGCCCATCATCACTGTTACAACTTTCATATATTCTCACACATTCTACATAATTGAGGAACTAGAATTGGTGTTACAATATATATGTAACACCTTCAGTGGCCCCAAGGAATTGCCATGATGTTCACATTTCATATGAAATGAATGAGAATGTTGGAATACGGTTTCAATTGCAGTGATTTCTGACCAGTATTTCTGGATATACCTGTTTAGTTTAAAGACCTATGGGATTAGTGTTCCGAAAACAATGCTTTCATCATTTCATTATCTTACGCAAAAATCTTCAATGGTTCCACCATTACCTACCAAATATGAGCTTTACATTCCTTCCTTAAACTTGCATCAAAGCCTTCCATATTTTGGTCCAGACCTACCTTTGCAGACTTGTGCATCATTACTCTTTTTAATTGCATCAAAGTGTTCAGCATTCTTAATACTCATGGGCATAGCCAAAGAGCTTGAAAAAGGGAATGTATTACCAAAAATCTCTTTGAGCTGTCTTTTTGTTTAACTCCCCACCCCCATCCAAACCTTGCTACATTTACCTGACTCTCTTTTAGACATTTTTATTTGGAAACTGGTGGAGACTATTGCCTAAGATCTATTCTCCCCCTCTTCCTAAATAATAATCCATATATTATTGGAGTTGGCAATGTATTCAGCTTTAGTTGTATTTTCTAGTCTCCCTTGCAACTAGATATATGCCCATGATGAAGTTGTAGAATTGTTGAGAGGGACTTCAGGAGGGGTAACTTAGAGGCCTGTTTCCTTCTGCCTTTCTTCCTGCCTGCTGCCTAGGAAGTGGATAATGATGGATGGGGTTCCAATAGCCATCTGGGATCATGAGATTACTTTGAGAATGGACGCCAGGGCTGAGAACGGCAGAAGAGAACAACACAGGAGCCTGGGTCCTGGGTGACTTTGTGGAGCCACTGTATCAGTTCTGGGATACCTACCCGTAGACTGCTTTTACTGCATTTCATTGACTCTTTTTTTTTTTCTAAATTTTTTAGAGATGGAGTCTGTCACCCAGACTGGAGTGCAGTGGCGCCATCATAGCTCACTGCTATGACTTGAACTCCTGGGCTTATCATTGACTCTTAACATGCACCATTTATGTACTGTTCAGAAAAAAACCCAAAAAAACTGCCAATCAAACTCATACATTATTTTCTTATTGTATGAACTGTGAAGTCATTCTGACTTCAGAAATGTTAAACTATGGGAAAAAAATGTTGTCTTAGAATCAATTATACACATTAGAAGATTAACTCTTGTGTTTTTAAGCTATTGTTGTTTTGCTTTTTCTGATATATTATACACAGCCTATCTTCATCCTAAGACTAGTTTTAAATTTTTCTGCCTGTCTACATTTTGGACTGAAAACTCCTGAGGTTTCTGAATCTATCTTCATCAGGGAGTTCTTATTTTAAAAATCAATTTTGCTGAAGTATAATTCTCATACAATAACATGTACTCATTTTAAGTATATGTTTTGATGAGTTTTGACAAATGCATGTGCCCATTTAACTTCCGCCATGATCAAGATATAAAATATTTTCATCACCCTTTATACGCACCCCTGTCAATTCTCCCCACCCAGACCCTAAGCAACCACTGATCTGCTTTCTATCATTATAAGTTAGATTTGTCTTTCTAGAGCTTTATATGAATGTAATCATACAATATTTACTCTCTTTTGTGTCTGGCTTCTTTCACTCAGCATACTGTTTGAGACTCATCCATGCTGTTTTATGTATCAGTAGCTTGTTTCTTTTTATTTCTGAGTAGTATTACATTATATATATGTAGCATAATTTATTTATTCTTTCACAGGTGATGGATCTTAGGATTGTTTGCAGTTTGGGGCAGTTGTGAATAAAGATGCTGTGGATATTCGTATGCACAGGGCATCATTTTTGATTCCCCTGCAGTCATGGGCCAGTTCTGTCCTCTCTAGTACCCAGCCCTGGTTCTAAGAATCTTACAGCTCTTGCTATCTATCCCTACTCTTTGTCTATCTATAGATACTGGTTAATTAAAGCTAAATCTGTCCTGAGTAGCAATTATCACCTTTAGCCCTGCTGCTTCTCCTATTTCACTTTCTAAACCTGACCAAAAAAAGAAAGAATTAAATATACTATAGTATGACAGTGAAGGAAAGTTGCCCAAGGCACAGAAATATAGAGGAATAAATAGTACAAGCTCCTGAACTACCTTCCTATTCTATGAGACATAATGAGGAAAGAACTCTGGTTTTGGAGCCAGTCATGTCTGTCTTCAAATCCAAGATTGGCCATTTATTAGTATAAGAATCTGGGTACATTAACCTCACTGAGGTTAATTTTTTTTTCACTTGGAAAAGTAACACAACACTCACTTTGCAGGACGTAAAAATTAAAGGAATTCATCCATTCGACAAATACGTGTTGAGAACCTACATGTGCCAGGACCTGTCCTAGGCTCTGGGGATATAGCAGTGAGCAAAATAGCCAAAGTGCCTGACCTCCTAGCTTAGAGAGACAGAAAACAAAAGTAAAAGAATCAAAATCTATGTCATGTTACATGGAAATAAGTGTTATGGAGAAAAATAGAGCAGGAAAGTGGGATAGGAAAGGCTGTATTTGTAACCCCTTTGGGGCTGTGAGTTCCTTGAAACTAGGGAATGATCCTTCTTCTGTATCTCTATCATTTATCACAGCGTCAGCTGTATATTAAATGCTGCATAAATGTTTCCTGAATGAAAGATGTGACTGAATAAAAACCAGTATTGAAGAGAGAAGTTTATCTCATGAAATCATTGTAATACTGCTTACCTGTACACTTTTGCATGCTTCCAGACTGGTAATAATGATGTCAGCAAGAATGGTGCCCTTTCCTTCTCCTTGTTCTTGCTGGATCTTTAAGTGTTCTATTCTTACCACTGTTATATATTTTTTTCTTGGAAATCACAATGCTTTTAATGTATCTTCCAAAAATAATATTAAATATATCCTTCATTTTTAAAAAAAATTAACTACATGCACTTTCAGGCTTTTACTGAATAAGTAATGCAGAAAACAATTTGACAAATGGTTCAGTATGTCAATTTTTGTAATAAGGAGCTTTGGTATTCTATAGTATCTGGAAAACTGGCATGTATATGCTACAAATATATAAAAAATCATGCTTTAGAACAGTATTCAGTGTCAAGGGACAGTGTGTTTAATATGTAGCCAAATGGGATTAAAAAAAAAACCCCAAGACCCAGTATGCACAGTGTTATCTCATGCATATAAAAATACAGCAGGACTTACAGATGACTGTGATTTTCTTCATGTTTTTCTACATATTTTACATCAAACCCGTATTATTTTGTTAATAATCTCCCCCAGTCCTATTATTTTTAAAGTACCATAAACTGAATATAAAAGAAATAAGAGAAATTTACATGTATGATGGCATGGTAGATTGAAATATTTATTTAAGGTCTGTAAAATTTGGCAGACTGCAGGGCTGACTACAAGATAAAAGACAGAATTCACCTGGAGTATTGGAAACTGCTTACCTCTCACGGTTGTTTGATTAACAAGTTAGAGAATATATGTAATATTGCTTTATGCATTATTGTGCTATTACAAAGCTTAATGCTGTCATCCACTATAAACTTCATGAGGGCAGGCACTTTGTTTACTACTGTATCTCTATTACCCATCACAAAATATCGATAAACATTTGGTAAATATATGGATATTTTGTTTTGGTGACTAATAATTATTTCACAGGAGAATGCTGTACCATCAAATGATTTGATGGCTCTACAATTCTCTCAGGTTAAAATCTGCATTCCTGTCATTAAAATTTATTCAATCTCGTTGACAATGTGCTTTTCTACCCCAATAATATGGTACACACAACCTCAATTCAAGCCACTTAAAGATACTACCTCCTGAAGTATCTATCTCTGCCTAAAGTCTTTTAAAACGTCCAGCTTAAATCCAAAAAGTTTCTTCACCTATCTTAACATATGCTTATTTAACTTCTCAGACTGTTAATTTTTTAAACAACTTTCTAAATACTTTATTCGTTTTTGCATTTCTGTTTCCGGGGGAGTAGGACAGCTCTTTGAATATGGTAAATAGCCAATAAATATTTGTTGGTTTAATTGTTTTCACAACACGCCATTAGCTTACAATTTTTATTACAAATGGAACTTATCATAAAAATTATTTCAGTAATGTCACAATGTACTAAAAGGACCAGGAACAAGTAGTTCATTTTCCAGTTCCAGTCAGCTGTGTAATGGATCGTGCTTTGTTATAACTCCAATTCCTTGGATCCCCCACCCCCCACTGCCTGTGATCTTATCCAATTAACAAGGTTGAAATAATGGCAGTTGTCATTCTGGATCTAAAATCTTAGTGCACTTCATCCCCGAAATCATTTCATGTGTAAACGAGGAGTTTAGGGAAACCTGTAAGCCATCATCTAAGAAGCTATATTTGGAGTTCAGTTTAAAAAAAATGAGTGCGTAGCTGGGGAAATTCCCGGGTGTAGTTCAGCGGTGAGCGGAGCTCTGGGCCAGGTGCGAGACCCTCAGGAATGTTTTTATGTGTCCCCGGCCAACTACCTCCACCTAAAACCCTGTTTGTTTATTTGACAGCGCTACTGCAGAGCGGCGTTAACTCCGACGCTACTCAAACCAGTTTTGCGGAGACTTTAAAATGCTCGCTCTGGCAGCTCCTTTTTATCATAAAACGACCCAGCTGGATCCAAGGCAAATTTGTCACCTACTCAGGGCCCCTCGGAGGTGGTACAGAATTATGACTGGATTTGAGAGCACGGCCCAAGTTAATGCAAATGCTCGTACAGACTTGACAACTGTGACAAAGCTCTGGTAAAACCTGCCCCTCGAGCGGCGAGGCGGGAGGACCGGGGCGCCAGGAGCCCCAGAGGCCCCGGCGCGGGCGGCAGGGCGGGAAGCAGCCTGACTTACCCCAGCGCTTTGTTTTTCCTGTCACGGAGGTACAAAAATAGCAAAGCAGGGGCGGGAAGTCGCCCGGCAGTATTTTGGTTTCCCCCTCCCGGCTGACACAAGGCAAGGGGAAAGAGGAAGCGGGAGCGGCGCGGAACCCGCCCCAGGCGAGACGCGGCGCCTCTGCAGCAGGGTTCGGGCGTTGCGCTCCGGCCACTTCCAGAACGCTCCGAGCCGCTTCTGCAGGCCCCGCCCCCTGCCGGGGTTTCCCCGCCACCCGCTCTCATTTGCATGGCGCTGCCCCTCCCCCGCTGCCATTGGCCGGCGCCGGGCCCCGCCCACTGTCCCCCGCCCCCCACCGCGGCAGGGTTCCATCCCCCGAGCCGCCCAGAGCTGTGGGCAGTGGGCAGACTGTTAAACCGCGGCGGCGGCGGCCGGGGCGGGAGCGGGGCGCACTCTGGAGACAAGTCAGCGGCGCCTCGGGTGGGGGGAGGCGGGCGGGCAGCTAGCGATCACCTCAGCAGCCCCCACCACGGCCGGACCGAAGGTGCGGCGGCGGAGGGGAGCCAGGGCGCCCCAGCAGGCGAGTGGCCGGCGTCAAAGCGGCGGGCTGAGGGGGGTGGGTCTCCTCTGTCGCGGACGGCTGCAGCGCGGGGAGGGGAGAGCGGAGAAGACCGCCGGGTGGACTTGCGGGCCAGGCGACCGACCGGCAGCCCCGTCGCTCACCGAATCCTCTGGGCTGCTGGACTCTAGGTCTCGGCACAGGATCGCGCCCTAGGGCAGGGGTCGGACTGCAGCCAAATTTAAACGGCTAAACCTAACAGCCTTGGCAGGAGCGGAGGGGAGGGGAGGGGAGGGAGGAAGGGGTGGAGGGAAGAGTGGGGGCGGACCTAGGCGCAGGTCACGTGGGGGGAGGGGCTTGGCATGCCTCCCTTTTGTCTTGCGAGCGCGTGCGCAGAAGGCGAAACACGTGGTCTTCTGGATCCGCCCCTGGCCTCAGCGGCTGCGCCTCAACTCGGGGGGGTGTGGTGGCGGATGGTTTGGGGGAGTTCTGAGGCGGAGCTCCTTCTGTTAGATGTGACTCTTATTTTTTTACTTCGTACTTTATTTCAGGCCAATGTTGATTTGGCGTTTAGGATTCGGTGGGATAGAGCGGAATCTGGGGGATACTTGAGTGATGGCGTTTACGAGTGTGTCACTTCTGGGTGTGCTGAGGAGGGACCGGTGTTGGGGCTGGAAAAATTGAGACTGCGTGGTGTTTGGCAGCCAGAAATACAAGGCGGTGTTCTGGTCGTTTAAGAAACCACAGGAAAGGAAGAGGCTGGCTTTGCAGCCGAGAGAGCTGGCACTGGATGGACGTTCTTGTAATGTTTTCGTACTCCGGCGGAATTAGCGTTTAGTTAGTTCCCTGCGCGCTCTGCCCTTCCGATCCAGGAGTATGGGGAGGTTTTGTTTGTTTCTTTCTTTCTTTCTTTTTTAAGCTGTGGGAAGCACATTCCTTTTTTGATTCCCCAAACTTAAGTACAGTCATGTTCTGGCGAGATTTAAGAGTAGCTTCCTTCGCCTTTTTCTTAGCCAGTTAGCTTAACTTCATGCTGAGTTTGGGTCAGTAGAAATGTTTTTTAAATACTGACTGGATGGGGCAGATTTGTTAGCTTCAAAATCTAAGAGAAATGTTTGTGAATGCTGCAGACAAAACTGGCTGTATTTTTGACTAGGAAGAAGTGGCTCTAAAAATAAAATATTGGAGAAAAACCCGGTGTTCTGGAATGTAGATTGCTTAAGAAAGAGGCTTAGCAGTGAGCGAGTGGTCTATGCCTTTCCAGTTCTTACTAGCCGTTTCCTTGGGCAAGTCACAACCTCTCATCTTAAATTTGTTTCCTCTTGTAAATAGTTTCATAATATAGTCCCTGCCTTAAGAGATTGTTGTGAAGATCAAATGCCTTTTGTTAGTAAAAGTGATTTGTAATCTACAGATACAGAAATTGCCAAGTAACATGATTTCGTAACAAAAGTCAGTTTTTTAAAAGCCAGCATGTTGGAGGAATGTAAACAGTGAGTCATGACATAGGATATATTTGATTATCTTCAAAATCTATTGTAACTGATTATCCTTCAGTTTCTACCTACTTACTCAGATTAGTGTACAAGTCTGCCACCATTTCTCATAGTTTTAATAGTTAATCTGCATGGTTTAATCTATCATTACTTCTCTTTCCTAGCCTTTCTGAAATTTATACGTCAAACTCCTCTTAATTCAGGCGAATTCTATCCCATTGACTTTTACGTTTACATTTTTATTTTGTTTTGTGATATGTGCCTTTTTCAAATAATAATTGCACATTTTGTTAAATCTTACTTATTATAAAATCATTTGGAAAATAGAGTGCAGATAAGAAAAATAAAAATACTTTGTATTTCTTTCTAAATATTCTCTATGCATGTATGTGTATTTTTCCTAAAACTGGGATCATATAGTATTTTCATTTAACTCAGACATTTCCATATCATTAAATATTCTTTGAAAAAAATATTTTTAATAGCTGCTTAACATTTCGTCATGTTACTATCAAATTTTAAGTTTTTCCTATTGGCAGTTGTTTGGGATATTTCTAATGTTTTGCTAGTATAAATTTTACTACAGAAAATACCCTTTTACATGAATCTTTGAAATTTTCCCCCTTTAGATTTGTAGAAGAGGAATTACTGGGTTAGAGTCGGTTTTCTTCTTGTTATTTGTTTGAGTTTTTTTAAAGGCTCTTGTAATGTCACCAAATTACTTTCCAGAACATTGTATTGATTTTCACTGATCCCGTGGTAGTGAGCGTGCCTCCCATTACGTCTTTGTTCATCATCCAGTATTAGGCTTTAAAACGAAAACCTTGCTTCAATTTGCATTTAAATTATTTTTCGCTTTTGTCTGTGATGTATCTATTTTATTTTTCTAACTTATTGTAAGGTACTTGAGAGAAGAAATATGTTTCATATTTGACATGCTGCAAATCACATAGTGGGTGCTCAATAAACACTTGCCAATTGCCTATTAATATTTACCTTTTTTATCTCTGGAAGGTCAGGAGATTGTGTCTTTTGCTTCTTGTCTTGATTTATGAGTCCATTGTTAGTAATAGACTGTTATTTGATTCATTGCTTTGAGTTCTTATCCAGTCAGGTGGGGCCTCACTGATCTTATCACAGTTGTCTACTAAAAGGTCCAGTAATTTCCTATTGTCCGCTTGCTGCATTGTCCAGGAGCTTTATCCAATTTTAATGCCATTTATCATGATAACTTAAGACTATTTCATTTCCTTTACTCATTCATCTTTCTCTATGGAATTAACTTAAAGATTTCACTCTGATCATTCTAGTTTCATTTGTAGCCTTCTCTGACCAAATGATGCCTAGTGTCTAAAGTTTCTTTGTTATTCAGATTGTTCTTGATAGCCCAGTTATTATTGCCTGTAGCATCCTTTACTGTACTTTAATCTACCACATAAATCTTATATGTAATATGTAATTCTTGTTTTCATGATGTTTTTCATGAAACATCATGAAACTGAACAACATTCAGTTATCTCTTCCTATCCTTTTACATTTGTTGTCTATACAGTATTAGATGGTAGTTGAAGGAGGCAGAAAGCTGCTTCCTTTGGGTTTAGAATAATAGTGTTTAGGGTTGTTTACTGATTGGGTTCATCAAGATAAAGCGAGAAATGGGGCTGCTTGCAAGAGAAGTGACACCTAATGGGCAATTAGCAACCAACTTGCTGACTTTAAAGCATATCATCTGTTACGTTTCTATCCTTAAAGTCGTTACTGCATTAAAGTGCTATAATGGAATATTGTACATAATGATGACCGTGAGTCCTAAACTAATGTTACTTTTAGTATATTCGATTTAGAAAGGCAAGGAAAATATGTCATTTCCAAGAGATTTTTAATTTTTTTTTTCTTTTAAATGTTCTCCTGTAGGGATTTTTCACTATTTATTCCCTAATCATGTGGGGTAAATAAACACTCAGCAAATGTTAATAAAAATGATATTACACTTGCCAGTAGACAGTCTATGATAAAAATCTGAAGACAGTTCATAATGGAAAATTTTAATACTTGATGTTATTTTTAGGTTCTTAGAAACATGTCTACATGGATTTGAAAATTAATCCATTTGTAATATTGAGGCTTTGTTAATATTTTAAAAATGGTAATGAACTTTTTATTCATTCATTTGTAACATTGAAGCTTTGTTTCCAGTACTATAAGACAAAGAATTCTCAAGTATGTTACTTTTAATAATTAAAAAAATTTTTTTATTTGGTAGTAGGTCGTTAATCAGTGTTTAACCATGTGAAGTTAAATTGAAGCCAAAATGTAGAGACTGAGCAAATGTGATAGTGTAGTTCTCTGTAAATTTCTGGATCCAAGTTGATGTACACACACAAAAAGACTCTTCATTTACATTCCTATGAGTCATGCACTTATAACTGAAAAGTAATAATTCTGCTTGAAATATGATCTGTTTGATGTGTTATGTGGCCACCCAAGTGGCTTTATCTTTAATTAAATTCTTTTAGTCTTCAAAGAGAATTCCTTTTTAGGCATAGTTTTCAAAGTGGAAGAAGTTCTTGCTTATAAACATCATTGAATACGAAGTACTCAGTTAACCATATCCTGGTCATGCCAATTAGTGCAGTGTTTTCTGCTGTAAATTGAGAGTTCCCATAAAATGGCATAAAGAAATCTTGAAAACACAACACTCTATTTTGTATTCCTACCTTCCATTAATTCCTATATTTTTGAGGAATTAAATTGTACCAATGTGAGCTCATTCTCCTTTTGTCGTTTTAATTGGATTTTTCCTTTATGTGTTACAAGTCAGAAATTTTGAGTCCCCTTCCTTATGTTTTAGTAATAATGTTTAAAAGGGCTTCTCATATTTTGCTAAAAGAATTTATCTTGCTACTCTTTTTCTTACTGTTATTAGTGTGGGTCAGCTATCTGAAACACATATAAATCACACGTGTGGAAATAATTTAATATTTGACCCTACTTCAGGGTTCTCCTCTCTCTCAAAATACTGTTAGTAGTCTTTTCACTTTGTCCTCACTTAAGGATAAATCTGCCTTTCTGATACTTTTATCCTGGTCTTTTTATTGCTTTGTGTTTAGGAGAACTAGGATTATCCAGATTCCAATTAAAAGAGTAAATTTAATGTTCAGTGGTACATTTGGATAGACTATTTTCCATGGACACTGTGTGGAATGTATGTATGAAAATTCTAGAATACAAATCATAATAAAAATCTGGAGTAGTATTTTAGGGGATAGCAATTCAGATTTGGATTTTAATCATTAATGTACATTCTCAGGAGGAAGGGTGGTGCTTGTCTATTAATAGGTTATCAATTTCAGCTTTAAAAGTAGACTAGATTAACAGATTTTTAAAATTTTTCTTTAGGAAGTTTATAAAAAATTATTTGGAATATGTGACCTGTATATTGTAAAGGCCTGATTACTGTCGGAACCAATTGACTTCGTAATTATCTCAAAATGTACATGCAGCTTTTGAGGGATATCCCAAGGGATCAGATTACATTTAATTAATGCTAAGTTCATAAATAGAAATGATCTATAAGTGTTAAAAATACAGATTAAGCCACCAACAGAAACATTCTGGAGACAATAGGGCAAGGCCTTTTATTTGTAGTACAGCCGTCCCTCCTTGTACTTGGGGATTCTAAGACCCCCAGTGGATACCGGAAACCACAGATACTACCAAACCCTATATATATGATGTTTTTTCCTAGACATACATACCTAAGATAACATTTAATTTATAAATTAGGCATAGCAAGATTAACAGTAACCAATAATAAAATATTAATGGAATAATTATAACAGTATACATAAAAGTTACATGAATGTGCACACATTCTCGCTTGTTCTCTTTCTTTCTCTCTCTCTTTCTCTCTCTCTTTCTCTATGAAAATATCTTGTACTGTACTCACCTATTTTCAGACTGCAGTTGACCGCGGGTAACTGAAACCATAGAAAGTGAAACGGTGGATAAAGGCTGGGGGACTACTGTAGTATAATTTCAGAACAACTAATAACAACTAATGCCTTCCTTAATTCATACTGAATGTTCTTTGGATTAAATTGTAGATCAAAAATTAGAATTTATAGTATAAACTTAACTTTACAATCCCCCTCCATTGTTTTTACTGGATTAATTTGATTTTATTGATAATAATGAAATTTAATATAACTAAAAAGAAAAAATTGATTCTTTGTAGTTTTAAAAAATATTTAGTATTTAAAGTCATAAACTTTGGCTTATCTTACTGAAATTCTCTTTCTGGTTGGTGTTTTTTATGAGACTTCTAAGAAAAATGGATATATATTGAGATCTGGATTGTTTACTGGAGTGTTATTTACTTGGTGGATTATCTATAACAGTTTTATAACAGACTGTGCTTTTTTTGTTTTTGTTTTTTTGCCACCCATAGAATTTCTGGGCTGCCCATGTGCTAAGGAATTTTTTTTTTTTTAGTGGAACTGGAATGTAAGTTGAAAATTGTGTTATAGAAACACAAAAGGGAAATTCCTACCCAAGAAATATAATTGTTTGTTTAATTATCTAGAACTATTGCTTATTGACAGAGAATCAAGATTATCTAGTTGCTTTCTTTGAAAGAGTACTGATATTAATTTCTTAACTTACAGTTTTGCTTTGTAAATGCTGTTAGCTTGATATTTTTGTTCCTGTGTGACAAAAACAAGTTTAATTTTTTTCCCAGTTTTCTCCCTTCCAGATTCTTGAAGTCCTATGTCATTAAACTAAACTCTTCAAAAGGGACCTATAATGCCTGAGTATCTTAAGTGTATAGGAAATAAATAATCATCAAAGATGATGATAGTGCCTGTAGTAATAGTGTATAGTATTTTAACAGTTGGAAAGACATTTAGATTTAGCTAGGATCCAAATACTCCCCTCTGCCAATTATGTGTATAATTAGAAACCTGAATAATTAGAAATTAAATAATAATAGGAAGATAAGATGCTTTTCAGAAAGCTATTTGAGGATTTGCCTTTTCCACATTCTTTTTGTGTAGCCTAGAATATTATAGATGCCTAAAAATATTAAATAATAGATTTGGCTAAAAAATTGGGGGACTCAAATATTAGAGTTGGTAATTGATTCCTGGTTACTTAAGGGGACCATGTACTTTATTATGTGTTGTACTGGCCAGTACAGTAGTCTCTAACCACATGTGACTATTGAGCACTTGAAATGTGGCTATTCTAACATTGAGATTGTGCTAAATGTATAATAAACACTGGATTCAAAGACTTGACACACATACAGAAGAATGTAAAATATCTCATCAAGATATTTTTATATTGATTACATGTTAACATAATATTTTGTATATATTAGATTAAATGAAATTAAAATTAATTTTCCCTGTCACTTTACATTTTAAAATATGTCTAGTAGCAAGTTTAAAATTACATATGTAATATTAATAGAAGAAGCTCCATTAAATACATATTAATGAAAGACAGGAAGCCTCTTCCTGTTAGTGGAAGAGATTTTACTCATTTTCTACAAGTCTCCTCCCTTCGCTTGTGTTCTGTGCACCCCCTTCTGGCTCCTTTTGATTGAATTGTTCCTTTTTGTATCTTCAACTTCTCCCTCCCTATCTTACTCAAGCCCCCTAACTGACTGATCTTACTGGCTTTCAGTATTAGCCTCCCCTAATCCGTTCTCCTAACTAGATTGATCTTTCCAAATGAAGAAAACTTTAGACAAGCTGATAGAGGTAGGACAGACATTTCAGATAGAACATTTTAAGTGAAGGAAGAGCAACAGGCATGTGTCTTGGCCTCTATTACCAAAAGCTTTGGGGCTCCTACACAAAGCAGTCTGCATCCCAAACCTTATTTAAAACAATTCAATGGCCGGGCACAGTGGCTCATGCCTGTAATCCTAGCAGTCTGTGAGGCCGAGGTGGGAGGATCGCTTGAGGTCGGGAGTTCGAGACCAGCCCTCACAAAAGTGACACCGCATCTCTACAAAAAATAGAAAAATTAGCCAGGCGTGGTGGTACACGCCTGTAGTCCCAGCTACTCCGGTGGCTGAGGCAGGAGGATGGCTTGAGTCCGGGAGTCT
This sequence comes from Daubentonia madagascariensis, assembly GCA_023783475.1. Taxonomy (NCBI): domain Eukaryota; kingdom Metazoa; phylum Chordata; class Mammalia; order Primates; family Daubentoniidae; genus Daubentonia; species Daubentonia madagascariensis. The sequence continues at coordinate 2,254,752 of JAKFHU010002088.1, forward strand.
GAGGTTGCAGTGAGCTATGATGATGCCACTACACTTTAGCCGGGGTGACAGAGTGAGACTCTGTCTCAAAAAAAAAAAAAATTCAGTGAGCACCTACTATATGCCAGGCTCTGTGTGTGTGTGTGTGTGTGTGTGTGTGTGGTGGGGGGGACCAAAAAAAAAAAAAAAAAAATTACATATGTAGCTCACATCATATTTCTATTGGACAGTGACAATCTATACTGGTATTTCCTGTTTTGCCTTTAGACTTCTTTCACAATAAAATAGGTCATGAACCTCCTTCCTTGAAAAATTTTAAATACTTTTATCATTTTGGATAGTATTCAAGAAATATTTATTAAGAGTCTGCTATGTGCCAAAAAATATTCTAGAATACAGTGATGAATGAAAACATACAAAACCTACCTTCATGCAGCTTTCATTCTATTAGAAAAAATGTGATAAAGAAGTAATTTTAAGTAAAAATTTTTCAATGAACTATTATTTGTTGTAAGTAAACTGTTGTATATAATTTCATATAATATACTTTTAATATAGTGCTTCATTTATCAAGTGATAGTTTGTCGTTACCGTTTTAAATATTTTTTCTGTTCTTCTTTCTCTTCTCCTATTGGCATTCCCATTACACATGTTACACCTTTTGTAGTTGTCTCACAGTTCTTGGATATTCTGTTCTGTATTTCCCCCCACGCAGTCTTTGTTCTCTTTCCTTTTCAGTTTTGGAGGTTTCCATTGGTATATATTCAAGCTCAGAGCTTCTTTCCTCAGCCACATCCAGTCTATTAATAAGCCCATCAAACACATTCTTCGTTTCTAGAAGAATGAAGAATGCTAGAGTGTTTTTTGATCTCTAGCATTTCTTTTTGATACTTTCTTAGATTTCCATCTCTCTGCTTATATCACCCATCTATTGTTGCACATTGGCTATTTTTTCCATTAGATCCCTTAGCATATTAATCATAGTTGTTTTAAATTCCTGGTCTGATAATTCCAACATTTCTGCCATGTATGAATCTGGTTCTGATGCTTGCTTTGTCTCTTTGAACTATGTTTTTTGCCTTTTAGTATGCCTTGTAATTTTTTGTTCAAAGCTAGACATGATGTACTGAGTAAAAGAAACTTTAGTAAATAGACCTTAATAAGATGTGCGGGTAGGGGAGGTGTTCTATAGTGCAGTGATTAGGTCTGTCTTTTAGTGAGCCGGTGCCCCTGGGCTGTGAACTTCCTAAGTGCTTCTCAGTTTTCCTTCCCTTAGGTAGGATAGGGTGGCTAGAAGGAACTGGAGTTGGGTCTTTCCTTTCTCTCACGTGGAAGGCTAGAGTAGGTTGGACTTGGGTATTTCTTTAATTTACATCTAACTTTTAAAAAGCAAGAATTTTCAACAGATTTCTTAAAAATGTGCCATTAGTTACTTCTTTATTCTCATCTTACTTGATCTCTCTAGTGTTTGATAGAACTGACTGTGTATGCTTTATACACTTTTTAAACACTTTGGTATCTTGATTTTATATACTTCTGGATTTCCTTCTACCTCACTGATAATCTTTCCAGTCTCCTTTTAGGACCCATCCTCTTGTAGCTCCTCCTCCTTTGCTCAAATAAACACCCAATGAACCTCCACGTTTGGTCCTGGACTCCTTTCTCTTCTTTGCTCATACTCTCTCCCAATAAACTCATCTAGTCCCTTGGTTTTAAATACAATTTAAATAATCTACCTATGACTTCTCACTTAAACTCTGGACTTGTTTGTATAGCTACCTCTACTTGGATGGCTAATGGACACTTCAAAAGTAACATATCTCAAACAGAACTTTTTATTTTTCTCTCCTTCAAACTCTGTCTCCCCAAGTCTGCCTCATTTCAGAAAATAGCACTACTAACCACCCAGTTGCTCAAGCCAAAAACCTAGAAGTCATCCTTGATCCTTTCTTTCCCTTGAGCCCTACAAAATGTTGATCATCAAAAGTGTTACTGACTCTACCTTGAAACATGTTCTAAATTCGTTTATTTTTCTTCATTTCTACTACTCCCTCACTAGTCCAAGCGACTACTACCATCTCTCATTTGGATTACTTCAGTAGCTTCCTAACTGGTCTTCCTGTTTCCATTCTTGCTCCATTACAAATCTTTTCTTTACAGAACAGCCAGAGTAATTTTTTAAAAATAAAAATGTCAATGAGATTAAGTTACTCCCTCACCTAAATCTCTAGTTGCTTTTCTTTGACTTATATATAAAATGTCCATGGTTTTGCCCCTGCCTACCTCTCTAATCTTAATAACTATTTCTCTCTGTGGTTCATTATGTTCTAGTCATATTTGCCATTTTTGTTCCACAAACACCACCAAATTTATTCCCAGCTTAAAGCTTTCTGTTAGTTGTCTTTTTTGCTTGGAAGGTACATACCCCAAATTCTTGGTTAGCTTGTTACTGTCATTTCAGATCTAGAGCAGATGTCACCAACAGAGAGGCCTTTTCTCATCTACAAATCTAAATTTACTCCTACCCCAAATGTAGTTATGTTCTATACTCTGTTTAACTTTCATAAAAACACTTATGGAACCCTTTTTTACTTAATATTTTCTTATTTGTTTATTGTGTAGCTACCATTTGCTAGAATGTAAGCTCTGTGAGAGCAGAAACCTTATTTGTCGCGTTCACTGCCATCTTTCTAGTACCTAGGATAGTATCTGTCACATGTCGCTCATAAATATGTATGAACTAAATTGGTGAATGTTTGGTTTTAGATTGAATAAATGGAGACCAAAAATCTAGCTTCTACCAAAAACAGATAAAATTATTTTTATGATTTAATGTTGGATAATTCATTTTCTGCTTTAAAAAAAGTTAACTGTCTTATTTGCATACTTTTTGAATTTTTATTTTGTTTTTGAAAGATGAAATAGTTTTTCAGCTGTCATTCACAAGCACTTCTCTATAAATAATATGTTGTGGTATGTATGGATAGTCTTTATACCCCAAGTGAAAACCAGATGGTTTTACTTGTAGCTAGATAGTCTCACTGTCTTGTTTTTAAATTAGCTTTTGAAATACTGGAGACACATTTAAGTGTTACAAAAAAATTGTGATTATATGGAATACAGCTTATGGAACTAATGGAGACCATCTTGAGGTGAATTTATACAATTATTATTTATTATTTTATGCTTTTCAAATCAGTTTTCCTCCTTATACATTCTGCCTTTAAACAGTCATCCACTATGTGTGTAAATGAAATGATACCCAATGAAGAATAAATACACTTTAAAATTGTATAGTGGTCAAAACCATTATTCATCATTAACCTGAATGATAAACTCATTGACTTTCAGTAGTCTGCACATCTAATTTCTACTAACCCCTGAACACATATCTTCTGAATATATATATCAGAGCCTCCCAAACTGTTCTGTCTTAAATAATTTTTTAAAAGTTTATCTTATTTAGTATTTAATTTTAGGAAACCAATTTATCAATTTTTTCTTTTGTGAATTATACTTTTGGTGTCATGCCTAAAAAATCTTTGCTTAACTCAGTGTTATAAAGATTTTCTCTTATTTTCTTTTAAGAAGTTTTATAGTTTAAGGTCTTACATTTAGGTTCGTGATTCATTCTGAAAGATCTGACCATTTTTATATAAGGTATTAAGTATGTATTAAGGTTCTTTTTTTTTGCATAGGGATGTCCAATTATCCCAGAACCACTTGTTTAAAAAAACCTTGTCTTTCTACCCTTAATTGCCTTTGCATTTTTGTAAAAAAAACAATCTATTGACTGTATGTGTGTGGATCTATTTCTGAGCTCACTATTCTTTCCATTAATTTATGTGTCCATCCTTTTGCCAATGCCACGCTATCTTTGCTACTGTAAATTGATAGGTAGCATGAGTCCTTCACTTTGTTGTTTTCCAAATTGTTTTGGCTATTCTAGTTCCTCTGACTTTCCATATAAATATTTGAATTAGCTTGTCGGTATCAGCAAAATGTCTTGCGAAGATTCTGTGTTTAAAATTATAGATCAGTTTGAGGAGAATTAATATCATAATGATATTGAATAATCTAATCATGAGCACATTGAATTACACTAATTAGGTCTCTTTGATTTTTTTCATTGGTGTTTTGTATTTTTCAGTATATAGATCATGCACATATTTTATTGGATTTGCACCTATTTTTGGAGGTATTGGAATTATTTCTGTTTTTAAAATTTCTATCTTCAATTTTTCATTTCTAGTATTTAGAAATTTAAATGATTTTTGTATGTTGACCTTGTGTTGGTTCTAGGAGATATTTTTGTAGATTCCATGGGATTTTTTCTATGTAGAAGATCATGTCATCTGTGAATAGAGACAGTTTTACTTACTTGCTAATCTGTATGCCATTTATTTCTTTTTTTCTTGCCCTGTTGCACTAATTAGGACTTCTAGTATGACACTGAATATGGAGGGTGAGAACAGATACCTTGCCTCATTCCTAGTTTTAGGGCAAAAGCATTCAGTCTTTCACCATTAGTTATGCTGTGAGCTATAGGCTTTTGTCTAGTTGCTTTTTATCAGGTTAAGGAATTTCCCTCTTCTTCCTAATTTGCTAAGTTTTTTTTTTCCTTATCGTGAATCGACATTGAATTTTGTCAGATGCTTTTTCTGCGTTTATTGAGCTCATACAGTTTTTCTTCTTTAGTCTTTTGATACGGTGAATTTCAATGAATGAAGTAAGTATTGTTACTACTTATGAGTACTGAAATCCTGAAATGCCTTTAAAAATCATGACTCATTAGTTTATTAATTTAGTCAACAAATATATGACAATTACTGTGTGCCAGGCATTATTGTAGTGTTGGAGATTAGAACATTGAGTTCTTGCCCTTAAACTATATTCTTTCCTAGAATGTAATATAAAGTCAGATGCTGATATTGCCATGAAGAACAATAAAGCAGTGTAAGGGAATGTAGAGTCATGAAGTGAGGGGCTAAAGTTATTGTAAATATATTCGTCAGGGAAAGACTCCCTGATAAGTTGACCTTAGAGCAGAAACATGAATGAAGTGAGGGAGCCAGCCATCTTATTTGTAGAAAATTGTTTCAGGCTGAGAGAATAGCAAACACAGTTACTGAGTCAGGGACTTGCTTGGTGTGTTTCAAGAATAGAACAGAGGCCAGTATTTCTGGAGTGTAATAATCCATGGAAAGAGTTGTATAAAATGAAGTAGTGAAGGACCTGATAATGTAGGTCTTTGTAGGCCATGGTAAGGACAACTTTGGATTTTATTCTAAGTGTAGTGGCAACCACTCATTTACTTACCAGATATTTATTGAGTACCTGTGATATGTCATATACTTTTTCATGTTGGGAAGACAGAATTGTCTAAGCCTTCATAGAAGTGTTAATGATAAGTGTAGTAATTTATGTAATATGGAGGTAGTCAGAAGTGGTAGTTTAGGATATTCATTTGGAAAACATTGTTATACACAATGATTACATATCTAGATAATTTAAATAATTGGAATAAATTCATTTATATTTTATGTTAAAACTATACTGAAAATAATTTATCCTTTTTTATTTGCAAAGGACATACCTATTTTCATGAGTTTCTTTTGGTTACAAAGTAGAGAGACTTATTCAGGCTAGGATTTTTTATAAGGATATACTTGGGAATAGAGTACAGAAGAACTTCATGGAAATCCTAGAATAGTAGCTGTGATATGTCTGGGCCTTCCAGAGACTAGAGCTTAAAAGGCTTCATATCCAAGGTTGTTATTTATTGCTATGTAACAAATTACCCCAAAGTTTAGTGGCTTAAAACATTTTTTATTTTATAATTTCTGTGGGTCAAGAATCTAAGCATGGCTTAGCTGTGTGCCTCTGGCTCAAGGCCTCTCGCAAGGCTGTAATTAAGGTGATGGCTGGAGCAGCAGTCATCTCAAGGCATGACTGGGGAAGGATCTGCTTCTTAGATCACTCACATGGCCATTGGCAGGCCTCATGTCCTTGCCGTATGTTGGCTGGAGACATCATTTCTTTGCCATGTGGGTCTTTCTAGCTCACAGCATGGCAGCTGAATTCCCTGAATGAGAGAGGGTGACCAGATGGAAGCCACTGTCCCTTCGTAATGTAATCTCAGAAGTCACATCCCATCGCCTCTGCTGCATTCTCTTCATTAGAAGTGAGTCACTAAATCTAGTCCATACTCGAGAGGATTACACAAAGGCATAAATACGAGGAGGTGGGGATTATTAGGGTCATTTTGGAATGACCTATCATACCAATTAAGCCCTACAGATCTCACCAGAGTTTTTGAGTGTATGTTTTATTCTAGTTCTCTACCATAAATGGGCCTTAGCCATTCTCAATCTTTACATTTCTTTCCCTTCTCTTTGAGAAATCTATGAACTATATTTTTAAACTACTATTTTTAGTTTTCCCTTATCTTTATACAGGACCCAAGATGAACTCTCCTGCCTCATGATATTTCAACTTCTGCCCCTGCTGCTAGCCACTTTGATTATATCCCTAGCATCCTATTCAAATTTTTGAGAGGGAGAAGGTAGGTGGGTTGGGAAATAGAGTGTAGTATCTTTTGAATATTGTAACACCATCAGCAAGAACTGTGATTAAGGCAGTTTCCCTCAGAGAACAATATAGATACTAAATACTATTTAGATACTAAATTTAGATACTAAATACTATTGTGGATGTTAATAGATTAGAAGATATAGGTCATTGAGTTGATCAAGTGACAACTTGAATCTTGGAAAAATTTTCCTAATGCTAGCTTGTTTTATAATTATTTTTTTATTTCCATAACAGTAAAGTATAAAATGCAAAAATAAAAATCTGGTTATTTTTGTTTCCTTGTTTTTTTGAATTTAGGATAAATGTGAATATACTGTATATTAAATATAAGATTTACTGCATATTTTTAAGGCATTATATAAAAGTATATAAATTTTGAGACATACAGAATTTAGGGAAGATTATAAAGAAATCTCTACATTTTTTGAGACATTATGTAGTAAGGAAGATATATAAAAAAGGCAAACATCCATAATTTTATCACCCAGAATTAACAACCATTAACATTTATTCATTTTGCATTTAGTCTTTTCTCCCAAGTTATAAAATTTTGTATTAATAGTTAAAATGCAAATTCTCTTAAACCATCACTCTTAGTTCTGTTTCATAGAATTTACTTGACGCAACTACTGTTGCAAGTTTGGTGGTATTTTTCTGGTTCACTTTTTATTCTTGTAAACACACACATACATACACATACGTATGTATGGTATTGAGACAGGCAGACTTGTTGGTTTCCTGTTTTGATGTGGTCCAGAGGAGGGGAGCAGAGGCCCCTTGCTGTAGCTGAGGCTTGCCTAAAGCCCCTTATTCAAGCTGTGGCTTGCTGAATTTCTAGCCAATTAGAAGCAAGAGACCAAAAACCTGTTAACCACAAGTTCCTGCTCTAGAGGGCTAGGGACTTTCCCAAAGCCTCTGCAGGCGCAGTTAGGCTTAAGCTCCAATTTATAGTAACCCTTTCTTCATTTTAATAGTAAAAATCATGCCTAGGGGTGGAGATTTAAGATGCTAATGTTACATACAATGCATGGAGTAGTATGTAAAGCTACTGTGCAGGTGCTAGAAAAACCCCTCCTATACATGCTTTGACGTAACCCTTCCCTTTAGAAAAGCCCTATAAAACCAATCCCCACGCTATCCTCGGGGAATAGCCCAACCTTTTCCTTTCTCTGTGTAAGCTCCCTTGTGCACAAGCTAAATAAACTTTTTTTCTTTGTTGCTATGTCTGGTGATCTCTCTTGATTTCTATCCTGGGGATAGATTACAAGAACCCAAGGATGTTGGTAACAGTATGGCTTTGTATTTGTATTATATTTATATGGTATTGTGCTATGTATATTCTGCACTGTTCTTTTGTCTTTTTAACTTAATACTGTTTTTGAGGTCTCTCTTGAATCTCTACGTTATTCCTTTTACTTGTGATATAGTATTCCATCATGTTTTATTATCCATGTCCATTGTTAGAAGACATCTAGGTTGTTTTGAAAGAATGTTTTGCTATTACAAGCATTGCTGTCTTGTACCTGTGACAAACATTTTCTACATTATTCAAATTACTGAATCAATTTATGGTCCCAAGAGTTGTGAGAATCTTTTTTTTTTTTTTTTGGAAAAAAGGTATCCAGATTTTATTAGTGTGTACACGAGGAGAACCAAATGATACCCGATATGAGAATCTGTTACCACTCCTCCTAAAGTATATTCAGATTTAAACATGTGTCAGTTTGGGTTGAAAACTGGGCTCTTGCTTTGTTAATATATATTCCTCATTACTAGTAAGATTGAGTATATGTTTAGTGACCATTTGGATATCTTCATCTGTGAAGTGCCTGACTGCTCTATCCTTTCCCCATTTGTAGGAGTTCTTTATATATTCTAGATACTAATATTTGTCTGTTATATATGTTGCAGATATTTTCTCCTAATCTATCATTTGTGATTTTTTTTTTTATTACATAGAAATTTTTGTGCCTTTTTTCCTTCTTGGTCATTCTTGCTGGTCTTTGCAAGGAATCAGCTTTTGGTTTTGTGTTTTTAAATGGGAATGAAGGAAGTAGAGTTATAGCTAGCTTCTGGGGACATACACTATGATAGTGTGCCCATTTAAATGACTGTCAACTATCACGTGTTGAAACAAAAATTATGGAGTATCATAATTACAAATTATTAGTTGCCTTTACAAACTTGTTAATGATGTAAAAAATTTTTTACTATTTAGACTTCATAATTTTTAATGGTACTGGATTACCTTTTTCTGTGAGTCAAAATATATGGTTTATACTTTTGATAAAATACAATTAGATTTGTTTAATTGTGAGATTAATCTTTAGTGATCATCTGGCACAGTCTCTCCTATTTTCCAGGCAGGTGAAATGCCTTCTGTAATGATAACTTATGAGTATCCATTTAGGAAAAGAGAAAAAATTGCAGGTAATGTTTTCACGAAAAATTTATAACTTGCAGATAAGGCAAGTTTTCACTATTACATTATTTTTAACAGCTATGAAATTATTTATATGTTTTTGTTTGTAGTTCATTTCACTTAAGTCTTCTTACAAACAGATTATTTAGTATATATTGGTTCTTGTTATTAATACTGTTCAAGTTGTGAAGATTAAATTCAGAATTGGAAGTTTACAGCAATTTATTACGTTTTACAAAGATGAGTAATTCTTACTTTTGGCTGAAAGTATGGGATTAAGTCACATTTGCAAGTATGATTACCAGACTCTACGTTGGCATTTTTTTCTTTTCACTTTCACTAAACATTGTCAAAAATGGAATTTTGAGATGTAATTACATCCACAAATATTTATCGAACACTTACTGTGCTAGGCAATATATAGCTTTAATTGGAGTTTGGGATATTAGGCCCAAAGTTAGAATGAAGACTACTTTAGTCCTTGTTGAGATAATGTTGGGAATTGGGAGATGAAGGAAGAGTTTGGTTCCTTTCATATTTTAATCAGAAACATCAACAATGATGCCTTTGGAAAAAAGCAGAAGCATAAAACTTTTTTCTAGTTATTTGATCATTTATTTTTACGTTATTTTAGGTTTCCAGTAATTATCTGCAGGAATCGCCATGACCCCAGCTCTGAGGGAGGCAACAGCAAAGGGTATCTGCTTTTCATCTGTGCCAAGTACCATGGAGTCTGACAAGATGCTATGCATGGAAAGTCCAAGAACTGTAGATGAAAAGCTAAAAGGAGACGCTTTGTCTCAGATGCTGGGATTTCCGACTCCTGAGCCTACTCTTAATACTAATTTTGTGAATTTAAAACATTATGGCTCTCCTCAATCTTCAAAACATTATCAGACAGTTCTTTTAATGCGTTCTAATTCTACATTAAATAAATACAATGACAATTATAAACAAAAAAAATTAGGGGAGCCCAATTGCAATAAGCTGAAAAACATACTGTGTAATGGCAGCAACATTCAGCTCAGTAAAATCTGTCATTCTCATTCTGAAGAGGTCGTCAAAAAGGAAACTTTATCAGATACCACAAACCAGTGCATGAAAGATGTACAAATTATTTTGGATTCAAACGTAACCAAAGACACTAATATAGATAAAGTACAACTGCAAAACTGTAAATGGTACCAAAAGAATGCACTTTTGGATAAAGTTACTGATGCTGAGATTAAAAAGGGTTTATTGCACTGTGCTCAAAAGAAAATTGGACCTGGCCACTCAAAGGTGCCTATTAGTTCTTCAGCTGCTGAAAAAGAGGAGGAAGTGAATGCTCGTTTACTTCATTGTGTAAGCAAACAGAAAATTTTACTTAGCCAGGCTAGAAGAACTCAGAAACATTTGCAGATGCTCCTGGCAAAGCATGTTGTTAAGCACTATGGTCAGCAAATGAAATTTTCTATGAAACATCAACTCCCCAAAATGAAGATCTTTCATGAACCTACCACAGCTTTGGGTAACAGTTTATCTAAATGCACTGAAATTAAGCCAGAAGTCAACATATTGACTGCAGAGAATAAATTGTGGGATGATACAAAAAATGGCTTTGCACGGTGTACAGCTGCAGAAATCCAAAGATTTGCACTGTCTGCTACAGGGCTGTTGTCTCATGTTGAAGAGGGTCTGGATTCTGATGCAACTGATAGCAGCTCTGATGACGATTTGGATGAATATACCATTAGAAAAAATATGTCAGTGTAAGTGCAAAATTATTATTAGACCTTTTTTCTGTTCTAAATATAACAGCAATTATCTTTAAGATATGTTAAAAGGAAATAGATTTTCTGAAGTCTTAATGCCATAATCTTTAAGTTATAAAACTAAGGTGAATTTTAAAAATGTTTTATTAAACTGTTGTGTGTGAATATATATACACATATATACACACACACACACACACACACACACACTATTTTAAAATAAATTACTCAACTGTTCTATCTAGGAAAAACCCATATAGGAATAATAAAACTAATTAACTTATACATAAGCCTTTTTTCTATTCCTGAATAGAATAGGCTATGGTCATGGCCTAATATTTGCTTAAGTGATCTAGTCAATATGTATAGATGAATCAAAAAATTTAAAGTCTGCACATGGGGAACCCTCCTTGATTTTTGAGAGTTTATCAGTTGAGAGTACCTGTAAATTGACCTGCTACTTTTTTTTTCTTAACTATTTATGTGCTCATTGTATTCATAGCTTTCAGCTTTCACCTTTACCAACTCAGTCAGTATTTGCTGAGTTAATATAACTAAAACAAAACTATAGTGTCTGCTATAAGATACCTATTGAATGCTCATTATGTGCTAGACACTAGAGATTCAGTTGTGAGCAACATATTCACAACCTCTGCTGTCTTGGGCATTTACTTGAGAGAGAGGTATTTCTATATTTAAAAAAAAGAAAGCAGAGAACAGTAATTTTAATTTTTATACCATGATAATGCTCCAGAACAGCTCTGTCCAGTAGAAACTTCCAAGATGCTGGAAGTGTTCTAAATCTGTGCTATACAATAGGCACTAGACTCATGTGGCTGCTGAGCACTTGAAATTTGGCCAGTGATACTGAGGAACTGAATTTTCAATTTTATTTAATTTTGCTTGTAATTTAAGTAGCCAGATAGAACGTAGTTTTTAATCTAGCTTTCAGGGAATCTGTTATTGTCCCCAAATTGATGTGAATTACCGTGTGTATATATGGCATTTTGTGGGGAAGAAGTCTAACACTTTTTCAATTCTTAAAAGTTAATAAGAATTATTATAGAATTAGAAGCCAAACATTAATTTTTACTAATAAATACAAGGTCAATATATTAGTTTTTATAGAGAGGAATACAATGTAAAGCAAAGTGAGCATTCTAGTTTTTTGGTAATTGAAGACTATAATTGAAGTTTGTTTGAATGTGGGAGCTATAATAGTTGTTGAGCACAGATTATTTTTCTGGCTGGTATTGTGCTGGTTACTTTACATATGATATCTCATTAATTCTTTCAATAATCCTGGGAGGTATTTGTTGTTATTCTTATTTCACTTAAGAAGAAACAGACTCAGCATGGCTTAGTGACTTGCCGATGGTCAAAAAGCCAAATAAGTGATGGAGCCAGGATTTAGCTCATATATATGTGACTCTAAACCCATGGTTGTTTTTATAACATGCTTTCTCAACATTGTATCATTGATGCTTATAGCTACAAGAATTATTAGGCACATGTGTTCTGAAAGAAATCCAGAAATTTACTAATTTTTATATTTATAATACATTTGAAGTTTTTCAATTTAATAAAATTTATTAGGTCAACTTAGTAAATTAAGTATTTACATTTTTGTTGTTAAGAGCTAATAGGTTTGTCTCTTTTAAGCCAGAAACAGAAATAAGAAAATTTTGTCTTTCCAGACTTTGACCAATGATGCTATTTTCGTTATTACCACTTTCATTGATTTTCTACAGCACTTAGTCTGCCATACAATTTGTCATTAAATCCTATACAGTTTGCTAATGTATCTATTAGTCTTAACCATGTCTTAAGGGTAGAATCCACATTTTATCCTTTTTCCTTTTTGTTAATCTCTTATAGACCAAGCACATATTTATTGATTGGTCAAAATATTTTGTTTTTAAGATTTGCATTTACTCTTTGAGTTTAGTGAGAGAACACTAAGTTCAGACATTTGTATAAAACATACACAAATGGGGCAATTCAAACTATTGAAAAAAATTTTTTTTACAAAACACTATGCCTTCCGTTTCTTTTTTTGTCAACTCTGCCAGTTTATTGAGGTAAACTGGAGTAAAGTAGCCTGGAAAAAATTGGATTCTGGTTTGGAAAGTTTATTTCTCATACTATCTTTGTTTTTCCCATAATCAACTAGAGGAGCTTCAAGGACTCTAGACATACTTTTTAGGAAAATAATGAATCTAAGAAATTTAATACCGGTTCTTTAAGATATGCTTCAAGCCTCTTGCATTATTGACCTTTTAATATTATGATATCTTGATTATTAAAGCCCCTATCTATATTTCTAGAGGTCAAATAAATTTTGTTCTAAGGCCAAACTCATCTGATCTATGTAAATCAATAATACTAAATTTAAATAATAACTCTTTGAATTCTTTAATTCACAGAACTGATAATTGTTTTGGTTGGTTTGGTTTTTGGGTTTTTATTTTATGTGCTATTTAAAATCTGTTCAACATTTCTTGATTTCACACATTTTCCCATACATTAGATATTAAATTTTGTTGTGAATATTTTTACTAATATAATTCTTATGGGAAAGATTGTACCTCAACGTTTTATTAGTTTTGAAGTTGACTGAATTTTGAGAACAAATAACGTAGCTTTAATTATTTGTATCTATTGATGTGAATATAAAAACGATTTCTGTTTTTGTAAGTTGGAATTAATCAGTTCTGTTTTAGGTTGTTAAATTCATTTTTAAATTGAAAATATTTATCCCAGTAAGTTTACTTTCCTTTTTTTAAGTTTATTTTATTATTTTCTTCTCTACGTCTGTGGAAACTCACTTTTTCAAATCTAAATGAATATTTTTGATGTATAAACTTCAGAATTAAATCTTAAACCTAAAATAGCAGGTAAAAAGATACATTTTGTGGATCTAAATTTTTAAGTGAGTACCAACACAATTAAATTTTCATATTGAATATAAAGAGTTCTCAACTTATATCATAAGATCCAGAGTGGCAAGTAATAAAGTTGGCTTCAACTTAATTTTAAGCAACATGAGGGCGAGTACTACTCTATCTTTGTATACTTACAGCCTAGCATTGTCTTCTGCTTAGTGGCTGCTTGGTATTTGAGTGAATGAATGATTATTTCTGTGTTTGTACATGTAGTTGTAAAGATACAAAAATTGGGGTTAACAATCTATGAAATGTCTGTATATATGGCTTTTTCTTCTTTCATTCTGGAGTTGCTTTATCTTTACTTGATAGTTTTTTCCCTTCCTTCTTTTGTTTCTAATACCAAACTGGCCACAAGATATATTTTGTACATCTTAGACCCTGCATGAATGTGTGTTCAGTGACTGAATGAACAAAATATGCCAAAATATGGACATTTAAAAGTGATGATTTCATTATAATATTTAATGGTTGCAATTTTTAAAATTGATAAGTGAAATATATATTTACCTTTAAAATCTTAGTTTCTGTTATATATGCATTCTATTTTTCTTAAGCTTATAGCCCTGATAAGAAAAACAAATTTCATTTTGATCAGGAAATTAGCTGTGAAGGAATATAATTGTTTTAGGATATTGGAAAGTGCTCATATTAGCCATTACTATTTCCATTATTTATTTATTTATTTATTTACTTATTTATTTTTCATTTCATTGTTGTTTTAAATATATATTTGACTTGCCCCTTTTACTTTCCCTCTAAAAATGTAGGTAATAGAATTATTCATAATGATATTACTGATAGACTTTAATAATAACTTTTGACTGAAAGGCTAGTGTGCATTAGAAGTAAAAAAAAGAAAAGGTCAATTTATTTCAGAAAGGATAATGGGGGAACTTTATATTTTTTTGTAGGTCTGAGATATAGTCCTTATACTGTAATATGAATGGAACTTCTCCCCCAATATTCTTTTCCTTTGGTGAAGGAGCCCAAGCTCTGGACATTCTTGTGTTATAGTCATGGCTTGCTTTGTGACCCTAAGCAAGGTTTCTCTTAAACATTCTGAATTAGATTCCTCATCTTTGATTCATCATAAAGAATTCTGGAAATGATTAAATGAAATATTAAAGTGCCAGTGCCTAATAAGGCATTGATAAGGCAGCCAATAAAGGGTGCCTTATTAAGCAACTTACTATTTTGGAAGACTGGAGTTTCATATTGCTGGGGGAAACTTGAGGAGCCAGTGTAGAATACATTCTTCAATGTTAACCTATTTAAGAAGTGAGGATTGGTGGTATTTTTACACTAATTCCCATCAGTTATTGGCTGAAAGCTACTACTGGTAGTGTTAATTCCCTGGCACTTCCATTCTGCCACTTGGGTGGCAAAGTAGGCTCCAGCAACAACAAAAAGAAGCCCTCAGTCAAAGAAATGCAGGTGCTGGCAGTTGGAAGTCAGGCCCCTGTGCACCGAACTGGTTAAATGTGACGGGATGTGGGTGGGTCACTGACAAGAGTCTGCTGTAACTATGTTTTCATGTGGTAGTAAAGCCTTAGAATTCTAGCAATTCTTTTCTTTTTTCCTGGGGAATGACGATCAGATACTTTTTTCCAGGATGGCATGTTGGGGAAACTCACAGATTTTGACACAGGCATGTTTTTAATCTTTCAAGGTTGTAGAAAAGGATGAAACATGGTTTCTTGTCTTATTCCAGGAAGCCTACAAGTATCTTCCAAATAACAAAATCGTTTCAAATGTTGGGAGAAAACCCCACCATTTCCCCAAATCAGTCCCCATGTATTCAGATTTTCTTTGAGTTTTTACTTAGATATATAGATAGGCAGGCTTGATAAGGAAATTCTTTCCAGCAGATTTAGGTATTCACCAAGAAATAAGGGAGAATTGTTGATGTTTAATTAGAGTTGTTGTGTGAATCTTTCCAGACCAAAAACCAGAAAAGAACAAAGTAATTTTTTGCAAAGCCACAGATATGAATACACATAGTTTTCTTCTTGCTTTCCTGTTTTGCCAATGGAAAGGAAAAGAATTGAAGAGCCAGGTGATCTAGTATTTCCTTTTTAGAAATTGGATAAATAAAAGTAGGAACTCAGTGTGAGATTCAAAGGGTAAAGAAACTGATAACATTTCATGAATAAATTGCAAAGAAGAGTAACTTTATATTTGTATAATGCAGAGTTTACAAATTGTTTTTGCATTTATTATCTTTTTTATTTTCTACACTTCTGACAGAGATAGGAGAAGTTTGATTTTATTTACTTTATTTTACTTGTGAGGAAAACAAAGAAAAAACTGAATGGAAAAACAAGTCTAGAGAATTTATAAGTGATACTTGAGTGAAGAACCTTTTCTATTAGGAGAAATAGAAAAGAAGTAAAGGGCAGCAGTTCAAAAGTGTAATTGTGAAATGGATTAGCAGCTAAAAAATGGTAAAGAAATATTTTATACTGTAGCATGTGGATGTCTTTGAGAAAAGTAATACTTCAGTTAAAATAAACTCATCATTTTTAAAAAGGCATTTTTTTCAAGTAATGTGATTTTAAAAGACATATGTTTACTAGATTTTCTCAGTGTTACAAAGTTAGTTTATGGCGGAGCTGGGATTTTAGCTAACTCCAAGTTAGGCTGTACTACTATATCTAAAGACTTTAGCTGGCTTAGGCTAAAGTTAAGTTGACTGAGGCGTTTTCAAAGTCAAAGCCACCAAAAGAAAGCAGAAAAAGTGTTTGTTTTGTTTACTTTAACTGGAAAAGGAAAATTAAATTATTACTGTAAAATTGAAGGGTTTTTTTTTTTAAATGAGAAAAGCATCACATGCTTGTATATGTATACATTTTTACAAATCTTGCTCTAAATCAGTGACTCACAATCCTCTCTTCTTCACCCCAAAACATCTGGGGATGACCAAGTTAAATAATTGCTTTTATTGCCTTGATTCTCACAGGATGAGGAAAGATGTAGAAACTCATTCTTTTGGACCATGTTTAGAAAACTCTATAGGTGATTATAATGTAACTAATTTTCCTTGAAATTGCTATACAATATGTATCACTTAAAAGTTTTATATACCTTCATTTTAAAATAAATCACCTTCATAGAAGAAATAAAATGGCAGTTATGTCCTGTATGGGGAAAGCAGGATAGTAAAGCCCCTTTGGAGTAGTTATGCAGGATGTAATTTTATTTCTCAGGAGGAAATGACCACCTTTGTTTTCCTAGTTTTGACAAGAAAGTACAGCTCAGGAGAGTGATATCATCAAGATAGCAGAGTAGAAGATACTAGCCTTCATCCCCCCACAATAAACAAGAAATAGACATCTACCCGTGGATGAAAATCATCTTGGGAGGGCTCAAGCATCCAAGTAAGAACCTGTAGCAACATAGTGGAGTAAAAAACAAAAAACAAAATGGAGAATAACGGCACAGAAAGTATAGCTGAGGAGATCGGCATACTTACGACATCTGGAGGACAAAAAAGGTGGCCAGGAGCTATCAGTATCAGACATGTGGTGGGTGCAACCATGGTGATCAGGGCATGCTGTGCAGGCAACAGCAGCATGTTTTGCCACTGATGTGACCAACAGCCATTAGCACTGCAGACTCTCCAGTGAGGGATATGCTGCTGCACCACCCCAGCACCACCAACAAGGAGCTGCTGTTGTGCCACTCCAGGATCAGGGCTGCCATCCTCCCAACCCCACATGCACCCCAGACTTCAGAGCTTCAACTGCCTGTGCATGCCCACACATTGGACCCTGGCCTCAAGGCTGCTCCATGTGTGTCCACATTCCAGACTCTGGCCCTGTGGTCATACCATGTTCACTCTCATCTCAGACACCAGAGCCATCACTGCTATAGGCTAGCCTTTCCCCAAGCCTGGGAGCCTGGGGTGCTCTGCATGCACCTGTGCTGCAGACATTGGCTCTGTTGCCAATCTTTGAGCACCTGTGCTTCTGACATCTGAGCCACCACCACAGCACCTAGCCTACTCTCTAGAACCCAGAGTCCTTGTAGCCTATTGTGTGCCCACGCCTCAGAAACCAGAACCACTGCCACTATGGGATAATTGGTACTCCATGCCCTGGAGCTGTGGTTTTCTCTGTGTGTCAGCACTCCAGGTACTGCCTCTGCTGCCAGAGTGAGTGAGCCCATGTTCCAGACCCTGGAACCACTGTAGTTCTGTTTATGCTGGCACTTTGGACCTTAGCTCCCTAGTTGTTCCACAAGCAATCACATCTTGCGGAGTTACCAATGTGGCATCAGGAGCACCTGCACCTCAGACACGGGTGCCACCTCAGCCCCTGACCCTGGGGCAGTGGTCTCTCCATGCATGCCTATGCTCCAGATCCCAGCTCATTGGCCACTTCACAGATGCCACATGTGAGACATCATTGCCACCAATGCTGCAAGCACATCTGAAAGCCAGACCCAGTGCCAAGAGAGATTCCTTTGGCCACAGCTTCCTTGGTGGGAGAATAAGAGATAAGGAGGACCCTATGAGACTTCATGACCAAAGCACCTAATAGCCTTTGCTGCTTCTATGGACACTGACTGCTGAGGACCCCTGCAATCTTTGCCAATGCCAACATCAGTTGACAGAGCTGTACAGAGATCACACTGCTGTGCCTTCACTGGAGCCATAAGTGTCATGTATCACCCAGCTTGTGTTCTTGCACCCACCTGTTGGTGAAGGACTTTGCCAATCTGTAAAGTCTGAAAGAGGTGAATGCTCCATCAAATATGCAGACATGAATGCAAAACAACAAAAAACATGAAAAGCCAAGGAAACATAACACCACCAAAGGAAAACAATAATTTTCCAGTAACTGATCCCAAAGAAGTAGATCTATGAATTGCCTGACAAAGAATTCAA
This sequence comes from Daubentonia madagascariensis, assembly GCA_023783475.1. NCBI lineage: Eukaryota > Metazoa > Chordata > Mammalia > Primates > Daubentoniidae > Daubentonia > Daubentonia madagascariensis. The sequence continues at coordinate 2,273,337 of JAKFHU010002088.1, forward strand.
AATAATTCTTTTAAGGAAGCTCAGCAAACTGCACGAGAACACAGAAACACAATTCACCAAAATCAGGAAAACACTATGTGAACAAAATAAAAAGTTTAACAGATTGAAATCAACCAAGTAGAAACTCTGGAGCTGAAAATAAAATGAGGAAAATGAAAGATACAATAGAGAGCATCAACAGCAGAAATGATCAAGCAGAAGAAAGAATCTGTGAACTCAAAGACAGGTTATTTGAAAATATCTAGTCAGAGGAGAAAAAAGGATGAAAAGGAATGAAGAAAGCCTAAGTGATTTATGGGACATCCTCAAGAGAGCTACTATTCGCATTCTAGCAATTAAAGAAGGAGACGAGAGAAGGGGATAAAAAGTGTATTTTTAAAAATAATGGTTTGAAACTGCAAATCTGGGGAAAAAATATTCACATCCAGGTAAAGGAAGGTCAGAGGTCTCCAATCATATTCAAATGTAAGAAGATTACATTAAGACATACTATAATTAAAGTGTCAAAAATCACAGACAGACTGTTGAAAGCAACAGGAGAGAAGAAGATTCTCACGTACAAGGCAACCCTCAGGAAGCTATCAGAGGATTTTTCAGCAGCAACTTGCCGGGCCAGGAGAGTGTGGGAAGATATATTCAAAGTGCTGAGAGAAAAAAACCAAAACAAAACACTGTCAACCAAGAATATGTTACCCAGCAAAGCTATCCTTCAGAAATGAAAGAGAGATAAGACTTTGCCAAACAAAAAAAAGCTGAGGGAGTTCATCAGCCATACAGGAAATGGTAAGGGATATTCTTCAAGTTGAAAAAAAAGAGTGCTAATTAGTAACATGAAAACATGAAAGTATAGGCCAGGCGTGGTGGCTTACATCTGTAATTCTAGCTCCCTGGGAGGCCAAGGTGGGTGGATTGCAAGAGTGAGACCCCATTTCTAGGAAAAAAAATCAGCCGGCCATTGTGGTCTGTGCCTGTAGTCCCAGCTACTCAGGAGGCTGAGGCAGGAGGATTGCTTGAGCCTAGGAGTTGGACGTTGCAGTGAGCTGCCATGATGCCACTGCACTCTACCCAGGGCAACAGAGCAAGGACTCTGTCTCCACAAAAAACAAACAAACAAAAAACAAAAAAAAAAACCCAAAAACATGAAAGTATAAAACTCACTGGTAAAAGTAAGTAAATAGTCAATTCAGAATACTCCTAATACTGTAATGGTGGTGTGTAAATCACTTATATTTTTAGTATGAAGGTTAAAAGATAAAACTATTAAAAATTATAGCTATGATAATTTGTTATAAAATACACAATATAAAAAGATATAAATTGTGACATCCAAAACATAAAATAGGAGAGGGAGTAAAAGTATAGTTTTTGTATGTGACTGAAGTTAAGTTATTATTAGCTTAAAATAGACTCTTAATAACTATTATTATAAGATGTTTTTGTGTAAGCTTTGTGGTAACCACAGGGCAAAAACCTATAGTAGATACATAAAAGATGAAGAGAAAGAAATCAAACCATACCAGTACAGAAAATCATCAAATCACAAAGGAAAACAGCAACAGAGGAAGAAAATAACAAAGGAGCCTACATTAAAAAAATTAGAAAATAATGACTCAATGACAGTAATAAATCCTTACCTATCAATAATTATCATGAATGTAATTGGATTAAATTCTTCAATCTGAAGACATATTGTCACTGAATAGATAATAATAAAAAAAGACCCAACTATATGCTCTTTATAAGAAACTCACTTCAGCTGTAAGGACACACATAGATTGAAAGTGAAGGAATGAAGGAAGAAAAAGGTATTCCATACAAATGGAAACCAAAAGAGAGCAGGGGTAACTACACCTATATCAGAAAAATAGCCTTTAAGTAAAAAACTGTAAAAAGAGACAAAAAAGGTCATTATATATTGATAAAGAAGCCAGTTTATCTAGAGGATATAAAATTCTAAAAAATATATATGTAGGCACCATCAAAGTACCTAAATATATAAAGCAAATACTAATAGATCTGAAGGGAAAGATAGACTGCAATACAATATTAGTAGGGGACTTTAGTATCCCACTTTCAACAATGGATAAGTCATCCAGACAGAAAATCAAATCAAAAGGAAGCATTGGACTTGAACTACACTTTATATCAAATGGATCTGATTGACATATATATTAGGTCATTAAATACAAAATGTCTGATTTCAAATCAAAAGTGTAGTTTATTATATCTCAAACAAGAAGCAGTGCTATTAATCACAATATGCTCCTAAACTATCATAGCTTGTTTGTGCCAGCAGCAAAGAAGCCTGGAGAGGAAGTGGTAATGAAATTGCAAAAGGTGTTTTCCACAGCTTGGAGAGAATTGAATATTTGTCCTTGCAAGAAACAGTCCAAAGCCTGGAAGAAGTGGTAGTCAGTTAGTGCAAGGTCTGGTGAATACGGTGGATGACAGAGAGTTTCCAAGTCCAGCTGCTGTAGTTTGAGCAGTGTTGTTTATGCGACATGTGGTCAAGTGTTGTCTTGCAAGAGGATTGGTCTGTCTATGTTGACCAGTCTTGGTTGCTTAATCACAAGCATCCTCATCTTTTCATTGTTGCAGTGGACATCTGCTGTAATGGATTGACCAGGTTTCATGAAGTTGTAGTGGATAATACCAGCACTGGACCACCACACAGACACCATTAGCTTTTTTTGATGAATATCTGGTTTTGGACTGTTTCAGCATTTCATCTTTATCCAACCATTGTGCTGAAGACTTGCAGTTGTCAAAAATAATCCATTTTTCATCACATGTAACAATATGGTGTAGAAGTGGTTCACCTTTATGTCATGATAGCAAAGAAAGGCAAGCTTTGAGACAATTTATCTTCTGACACTCATTTAAATGATCCAGAACTCATCTATCCAGCTTCTTTACCTTGCCGATATTTTTCAAATGGTCCAATATTGTTGGAATAATAATGTCAAACCTTGCTGCTAATTCATGCGTAGGTTGAGATGGATTCGTTTCCCCTATAGCTTTCAGCTCGTCATTTTCCACCTTGGTCTCTGGTTGCCCATGTGCCTAATTTTCAAGATTAAAATCACCAGAATGGACCTTCTCAAACCATTGACCTCCTATTCATTCATTAACCATGTCTTTCCCAAACACTTCATTGATATGTTGATCTGTCTGCGCTGCATTGGTTCCACAATGGAACTCATATTCTAAAATAACATGAATTTTTGACTTATCCATGGTTTCACAAAAATTGCTCTAAAAAATGTGAAAGATAATCACAAGCCAAAGCGTGCATTGGAAAGGCTGAAGATGGACTTTCACTATAAAAATAAAACAAGAAGTGTCAAACTGAAATGTCAGTGATATCAACTGTCAAACTTAGTACTTAAGGAAATTGGACATTTTGCACTTAATAACCTAATAGAACATTCCATCCAACAGCAAAATACACATTGTTTTCAAGTGCATGTAGAATATTCTTCAGGATAGATCACATGTTAGACCACAAAACAAATCTTCATTAACTTAAGAAGATTTAAATCATGTCAAGGATCTTTTCTAACCAAAATGGTATAAAACTAAAAACCAGTAACAGCAGGAATTTTGGAAAATTCACAGATATGTGGAAATTAAATAACATCCTCCTGAAAAAGCAATGGATCAATGAATAAATTTAAAGGGAAATATTTAAAAATATCTTGAGAAATGAAAATGGAAACACAATATACCAAAATTTATGGGATGCAGCAAAAGCAGTTCTAAGAAGGAAGTTTATAGCATTAAATGCATACATTAAAAAAAAAGATGAATGGTTTCAAATAAACAATGTTATACTTCAAGAAAGTAGAAAAAGAAGAAGAATCTAAGCCCAAAGTTAGTACAAGGAAGGAAATAATAAAGATCAGAGCAGAATAGACTAAAAAAAAATAGAAAAGATCAGTGAAACAAAGAGTTGGATTTTTGAAAAGATTTGCAAAATTGAAAAACTCTTACTTCGATTAAGAAATAGAAAGAGAAGACTCAAATAAATAAAATCAGAAATGAACAAGGAGACATTACAGCTGATACCACAGAAATATAAAGGATCATAGAAGCAAAATCCTCAACAAAATACAGGGAAAGTGAATTTAACAGCACATTAAGAGAATCATTCACCATGATCAAGTGGAATTTATATCTGGGATGCAAGGATGCTTCATGTGCAAATCAATAAATATTATATACTATGTTAACAGAATGAAGGAGAAAAACCATATTCCTATCTCGATAGATGCAGAAAAAGCATTTGACAGAATTCTACCTCATTTCATGATGAAAAAAAAAAACTCAACAAATTAGGTATAGAAGGAATGTACCTCAACATAATAAAGACCATATACGACAAGCTCACAGCTAACATCCTGTTCATGGCAAAAACTTGAAACCTTTTCCTCTAAGTTCAGGAAGAACACAAGGATGCCCTGTGTCCTAGTCTGTTCTTACTGCTATAAGAAAATATGTTAGACTGGGAAATTTATAAACAACAGAAATTTATTACTTACAATTCTGGAGCCTGGGAAGTCCAAGGTCAAGGTGCCACCAGATTCAGTGGCTGGTTAGGGCTCAGTCTCTGCTTCATAGTTGGCACCTTCTAGGTGTGTGCTCACATTGTGTAAGGGGCAAACAAGCTCCCTCAAGCCTTTTATAAGGACCACTAATCCCATGATGAAGGGGAGAGCCCAATCACCTAATCATCTCCCAGAGGCCCCACATCTTAATGCCACCACAGTATTAGGTTTTAACATGGATTTTAGGGTAAAATATTTACGAGCAGCATCTCGCCAATCATTCAACACAGTACTGAATCTCCATCAGTCAACAATTAGGCAAGAAGAGACAAAAAGAGTATATGGGAAAAAAAGAGGTTAATTTCTGTTTGCAAAGACAGGTTTAGATGGACTCTTTTGAAAGACTCCATCAAATAATCGTTAGAAATAATCAGAAGTTGCAGGATTCAAAATCAATATACAAAAATCAGTAGCATTTCTATACACTAATACTAAACTGTCCAAAAAAGTAATCAAGAAAACAATCCCATTTATAATAGCATAAAAAATAAAATACTTAGGAATAAATTTAATCAAGGTTGTGAAAGATCTGTACACTGAAAACTATAAAACATTGATGAAGAAGACACAAATAAATAGAAAAATATCCTATGTTCATGGACTGGAAGACTTAATGGTGTTAAAATGTCCATACTACCCAAAGTGACCTACAGATTCAATATAATCCTTATTAAAATCCCAATCACATTTTCCACATAAATAGGGTAAAACAATCCTAAAATTTATATAGAACCAGGAAAGACCCAGAATAGCCAAAGCAATCTTGCACACAATGAACAAAGCTTGAGGCACCATACTACCTGATTTCAAAATATATCATAAAACTATAGCAATCAAAACTGTATTCTACTGGAATTAAAAACGTATATATATACCTGTGGAACAGAATAGAGAAGTTAGAAATAAATCCACACATTTATGGTCAGCTATTCTTTAACAAAGTTGTCAAGAACACACACAATGAGGAAAGGACAGTCTTTTCAATACTTTTGAGAAAATTGTATATCTACATAAGAATGAAATTGGACCCTTATCTTTCCCCATGCCCCCAAATAAAATCATAGTGGGTTAAAGACTTAAACATAAGACCTGAAGCTGTAAAACTACTAGAAGAAAACAGAGGGAAAAAGCTTCTTGACATTGGTGTTGGCAAAGATTTTTTGGATATGCACTCCAAAGCACAGAGAACAAAAGCAGAAATAGGCGAACTGGATTACATCTTTGCACAGCAAAAGAAACAATCAAGAGAGTGAAGAGACAACTTATAAATAAGAGAAAATATTTGCAGACCATACATCTGATAAGGGGTTAATGTCTAAAGTATTAATATATATGGAAGTCAAACAACTCAATAGTAAGAAAACCACCCAATTAAAAAAAGGGCAAAGGACCTGAATAGACTTTTTTCCAAAGAAGACTTACAAATGGCCAACAGGTTTATGAGAAAATGTTCAGCATTACTAATCATCATGGAAGTACCAATTAAAACCACAATGAGATACCATATTACACCTGTTAGAATGGCTATTATAAGAAAGACAAAGAATAACAAGTGTTGGGGAGGATGTAGAGAAAAGGAAACCCTTGTATACTGTTCATGGGAAAGTAAATTAGTATAGCCATTATGGAAAATGGTAAGGAAGTTTCTCTGGAAGTTAAAAATAGAACTACCATATAATCCAGCAATCCTACTTCTGGGTATACATCCAAAGGAAATGAAATCAGTATGTTGAATTGATACCTGCACTCCCATGTTCATATTCATTTCTTAGAATCAACCTTAGCATCCATGGACAGATGAATGAATAAGGAAAATGTAATGTGTGTTATGTGTGTGTATTAGTTACATAGGAGGAATAATTTCTGGAGATCGATTGTCAGCATGGTAACTGTAGTTAATATGTTGTGTACAGATAGTCACTGACTTACAATGGTTCAACTTACAATTTTTTAACTTTACAATGGACTTATTGAGACGTAACCCAGTGCATTTTGACTTATGATATTTTCAGTGTACTCACTATAAAAAGTGTTAAATGTTCTCACCATTAAAAGAAGTATGTAAGGTAATGGCTGGATATGTTAATTAGTTTGATTTAATCATTTTTCAATGTGTCACATGAAAACATCACATTGTATGCTATAAATATATACCATTTTTATTTGCCATTTGAACCTTAATAAAGCTAAAAAAGATTTTTAAAAATCACGAATATAATTTTAAGCTTTCTTAGACAAATCTAAACACTGCAAACACTGTTTATGTCTAAAAATGGTCTTTTTATAGAATTGATGTCAATACTTTTTAAAAACAAAATAAATTTTCATACCTTAAAAAAAGCACAGCTCATGAAAATTTATTTATACTTTCAATGTAACATTTTTCTTGATTCCAAAATGCATATTTTATCACATTTTAATGTTTCTAAAAGTGAGATATACCCTATAATAGATATGTACAATTAATATTATACTATTTCCCCATGCCAGGGAATTCTGTTATTAAATTGATGGTATATCTTAAAATTAATGGCATCTTAGCATTGAGGAAATGCAGTATTTCAAATTCGTGCTTGTAAACATCAGTATCATTTTAAGTAAAACACATTGTATAATAATATCTTTGATTGTTGAAAATAATTTTTATTTAATGCTTAGTGATATTTTTAAAATGTATGCATTTTGTTCTGTTACATCTTTTTTTTAATGTGAATTAGTGTGTGTATTTGGCATATAGGGGAATGATGTCAATATAATGTGGAAGTTTACACACAGTATGTATATATTCACAATGTGGATTGTTTCCAGACCATTCCAAACATGTTAATGCTTTTAAATGATTAGGGTCAAGCTTTTTCACAACTAAAGAGAAATCCTTAGCAGTATATTAAGATCTAAAGGAAATGCTAAAAATTCTGTAGAATTAATATAGCTCAGTAAGTTGATGGTTTATTGGCTTCAAGAATTGCTATATATTCCTGTATTTTAAAAGATCTGAGGAAGCTACAAGTTCAGTTGAATATGCTTTGAAGGCATTTCCCTTGTGTTAAAAATAAATTGATTAATGAAAAAGGCTATCTCTAGGAGATATTTTTAATTTTGATTAAACTGTTCTCTATAAGAACTGAATGTCTTCAAGGACCCACATTAAAGGAATAAGCATGAGCCCCAGGATATGAAGCTTTAAGGGTGGACTTGTTTATTTTAGATACAAATGCCAATGGAAACAAGATTTTTATAAGGGTTCAGATTTAAAAGTTCCATAGGTTTTGTGTGGTCTGGCACTATTTTCACCATAAGTCCAGCCATTTTTATTTTGCAGAACATGAGGTTATTCAGGAATGCATGTATGGTGTTATAGCAGAAACACCTTGATTCTGGCTTAGTGGTAGTCACCTTTCTGAGCAACAGGGGCAGTTTGAATTACCTTTTATCCTGTTTTTTTTCATGGCCCATTATACTGTTTGACAGAGCCATCACTAGCCCATTTGTGTGCATTAGAAAAAGGTTTTCCTTCCTCTGAGCAGATTTAGGTCTGTAATTGCAGGGCTTGGAGTACAGAACTCTTTTTGGATTTTATTAATAGTTCTGCTTGCCCTTTCAGCCAGGCCCTTGTGCAGTGTTTAGTTTGAAAACACTACGTGGTTGCCTGGCTTCCTGAAAAAGAGACACATACATGCGTGCATACATACACACATGTGCACATGTGTGTTGAACTGTTAGATTGTTCCTTTAGCAAATAAATATATTTTTATTAGCTTAAAAATTCATTTACAGTATTTCCTTTTAAAAAATATATCTGTAGTTGTCAGTGTTTGATGTCATACAAGGATTTTACAAACACATCTAAGACTAACAGACAATTAACTTTAAAAATCCTTTCCATACAAGAGAAAGGGGGTGGTAGTAACAAGGTGCATAAGTATTCCTGAACTTCTCTTTTTGTTTTTTCTTCTTTTTTTGGGGGTGGGAGGAATAGCAGGAGAACAAGACTAAATTTGCCCATCTGATGGTGTGAATTCTTCTAAACTAATACTGAAAATTTTAGTTTGGGCAGTTGACACAGTAGGTTCTACCAGAGTTCTAAGCAGAAATGCATAATATATCAAGATATGTTTACTCCCTTTCATTTATACTTCCTTTTAGGAACCTTTTTACGTTCGTCTTAGATTGTCCTTGGACATCCTAAATCACACCTTTTAATTTGTTTTATCTTCATGCTAAAATTCCTAGAGTTCACAACTGTTTGTTTATTTATTTTGTTTTTTGTTTATTTCATGAGTGTCTGTGTATACAACTAGATGGCAGAATATTAAAGTTATTAACTTGTATGTCAATAAGGCTTAATTTTCTTAAAGACAATGAACATTTTATAAGAATTTGTTAATCCAGATGGTCCTAATAGCATAAAATATTTTCGAGGGAGAGGTATATTGGTTAAGGTATATGCTAAGATGTCATAACACAGAGACCTCAACATAAATATGTAAAATTTATTTTTCTTTCATTTAACAGTCAAGAATTAGAGGCCAGGCGTGGTGGTTCACACCTGTAATCCTAACACTCTGGGAGGCTGAGGCGGGAGGATTGCTTGAGGTCATGAGTTTGAGACCAGCCTGAACAAGAGTGAGACCTGTCTCTACTAAAAATAGAAAAAATTAGCTGGGCATGGTGGTGTGGAAGGCTGAGGCAGGAGGATCGCTTGAGCCCAGGAGTTTGAGGTTTGAGTTTGAGATTGCAGTGAGCTAGGCTGAAACCACTGCACTCTAGCCTGGGCGACAGAGGAAGGCTCTGTCTCAAAAAAAAAAAAAAAAAGAATTAGATACGCTTCACAGGGTTTAGCAGGGATCTGTTAGCTTTGCTGTCCCCTAGGATGCTACCTTTGCCTGTATTGTTGAGATTCACTAATACTTCATGACATTTCCATACTTAATCATTTTTAAAGGTAAACCCAGTCATTTATGATGGCCAGACCCAGAAGCTGCACACATTATTTTGGCTCACATCTTCTTGTCAAGGACTTCATCACATATAGTCACACCTAGCTGCAATTAAGACTAGGAAATAAAGTCTCTAGCTGAGCTGTCAAGGACTCAGCTAAAATTGAAGGAGTTCTATTATCCAAGGAGAATGGATATTAGGGGAAAATAAGCAGTCTGTTCAATTTGCCTCTTTGGCCACTCAAATATCCATGTACTTCTTGTACGTAAATCATACCATCTCTTCAAGGATGATAACCCAAAGTCATATTCAGTGGGTGGAGTAAAGTCCTCTCCATCAGGTCCAGATGTGGTTCTTCACAATGTGGTGACCTATAAACTAATAAGCAAGTTTTTTTTAACTTTTTTGACCTCTTGCTTCTTGTATGTATAATGGAGTAGGAACAAGAAAGCTACAGTGAAAACTTCCACTGGGAAAAAAGAAGAATGGATATACATAATAGTTCCTGGTCCTTACAATAATAAGACTTCTTGTTCTGGCAGTGGAATAAGATCTTACCAGGACCCTAATTTTGCTTTCTGAGAGAGGCTCCCTTGTCCTTTGTCCCTGACTTTACTCTTTGGGAATTATTCATTGTCCATTGTTCTTTGTGACTATATCTGAAGTGAGTGTTAGTGTACCCTTATTGGAGGCTCCATTGCATTCTCACCCTGCCTTCTGTTGATGCAGATTTGGCTCCCAGGGGAAGTCTGTGTTAGAGTTTTGATAATAGAGTTCCCTCAGAAATGTAGGTTTCCATTTTGTTTTCATCTAGTCACTTATATGTGAAAATACCACAGCCACAGATCTCATTTGGTCATAGCTGTTAAGCCTACAGACTTGTTATTTACTAGTTATTTTCCTTAGACCATGCACTATCCCTTATTTAATGACCACGTTAGTGTAATGGTTACTCTATACCTACTCTAACAAAGCTTAAAAGTAAGCTGAAATTGATGAAGTTGAACAGCAAGTAATTTAATAACCTGCCAAAACAAAATTTATCACTCTTTAAAGGAAGATCACAAAACCCACACATTCAACAATATAATATTCCTAGTACCCATAGTATATATATTTATATAAAACCAGCTACTGGACATTTGTTTATATACTTATACATACATATATGTCCAACTATTAGACATGCAAAGAAGCAAAAGAAAAATCATCAATAGAAACAGACCTGGAAATGACAGAGATGATATAAATCAGCAAAGATGTTGAAACATCTATTGTAAATATGTAAATATTGTAAAGGACTTAAAAGGAAAACATGAACATAATGAGAGAATATTGAAGATATCATAAAGAACTATTGAGCTTTCAGAAGTGAAAAATATAGTTTCTGAAGTGAAAACTACGTCAGCTTAACAGGAAAATAGACATTCAAAAGAAGTGGTTAACAAATAAAAAAAAAAGTCATTGCTGACTTCTCACCAGAAGTTATGTAAGCTAGAAAAATATGGGATAATATATTTATAGTGCTGAAAGGGGGAAAAAAAGAAGTCAACTTAAAATTCTCTGCTCAGTGAAATATTTTTTAAAACAAGACAAAATTGCATTTCCAAATAAACAGAAACAGAGAAAAGTTGTCAGTATACATGCATTAAAGAAATTTTAAAAGATGATCTTCATGCTGAAGGAAAATCATACTGGGCAAAAACTCAGATCTACTCAAAGAAAAGAAGAAATGGTAAGAAGCAGTAAATATATGTGTTTGAAATTTGTAGAAACTAAACCACACATTTCCACATAACTCATGGATCAAGAAGAAATCACAAGAGAAACTATAAAATGTTTTGAACTGAATGATATTAAGATATAGCATATCAAAATTTGTAGGATGCAGCTACTAAATGACTGAAGCAGTATTATTAGGAAAATTTATGCCCGTAAATACTTACATTAGAAAAGAAGAATAGTGTAACGTCTATGGTCTAAGTGTCCCACTTTAAGGAGCTACAAAAACAATAGCAAATTAAACCCAAGCAAGTAGAAGGAAAAAATAATAAAGCATGGAAATCATTGAAATTATAAAGCATAAAAGCAATGGAGAAAATTATAAACTTCTAGCTAGATTGATCAGGAAGAAACTTACTAATAGCAGGAAAGAAAAGCATCACTATAAATGTTATAGGTATTAATAGAATAATCAGGGAATACAGTTAATCCTCTATATCCACAGGTTCTGTATCCACAGATTAAACCAATTGAATCAAAATATTTGAGGGGAAAAAAATAAAAAATAACAATACAGTAATAACAAATGATACAAATAAGTACAGTATAACAACCATTTACATAACACATTGTATTAGGTATTATAAGTAATCTAGAGGTGATTTAAAGTATACAGGAGAGTGTGTGTAGCTTATATTCAACTACTATACCATTTTACATAAGGGCCTTGAGCATCCGCTGATTTTGGTGTTCAGGGAGGGGGGAAGCGAGTCCTGGAACCAATCCCCTGTGGATACCAAGGAATGACTCTATCATGAACACCTACATGCCAATAAATTCAACAATTTAGACTAAGTAGGGTAATTGCTTGAAAGACACAAAGAGAAATAGAAGACCTGAAAAATCTTATATCAATTAGAAATATTGAATTAATAATTTAAAACCTTCCCACATAGGAAACTCCAGGTTCAGATGGCTTCACTGATTAATTTTAATGAAACTTAAGGAATATATAATTCTAATCCTATATAAACTCCTTCAGAAAATAGAGGAGGAGGGAATACTTCTCAACCCATTTTATGAGGCCAGCATTAGCTTTATTCTAAAACCAGGCAAAGATATTGCAAGAAAACAGAAGATCCATATCTTCTTTGACTATAGATGCAACAAAAATCCTTAATGAAATAGCAAGTAGAGTCTAGCAAAATATAAAAATACATCATGACCAAATGAATTTATACCAGGAAGCAAGGCTGATTTAGTATTCAAGAATTAATCAAAGAAAAAAGAGAAACAATACATGATAATTTCCATAGATACCAAAAAAAATAAAAATAAAAAGACAAAATTCAAACGCACTCATGATAAAAACTGACAACAAACCAGGAACAAATGGAAACTTTTTCAATCTGGTAAAGGACATTTTCAAGAAATCTATAGCTAATAATTTATTTAATGATAAAAGACTGGATGCTTGCTTTGTAATACCAGGAAGAAGGTAAGAATGTCTACCCATATGACTAATAATTAACATTATACTAGAATTTCTTCCTAATCAGTGCAAAAAAGTAAGAATAATAATGAGAGGTATCCAGATTATAAAGAAATAAGTCAAACTGTCTTTATTTGCAGTTGACATGATAATATATGTAGAAAAATCTATGTATAAGGAAGCTACTAAAACTCATAAGTGAGTTTATCAGGGTCACAGTATATAAGGTCAAAATACAAAAATAAATTGTATTTCTGTATCTAGCATTCATAAATTAAAATACATAAAGGTAAATTTAAAAAAGTATACAGAACATAGCCAAGAGAAATTAACAGTATATAAATAAACAGAGATATATATCTCATACATTGATTGGAAGACTCAGTATTGTTAAGATGTCAACTCTCCACCAAAGATCTAATGCAAAGATCTATAGATTTAATGCAATCCTAGTAAAAATGCTAGTAGTTTTTTTGTTTTGTTTTGTTTTGTTTTTGGGTAGAGATTGACAGGCTTATTCTCAAATTTAGAATGGTCAAAACAATATTGAGAAAGAAAAATGGAGAATTTACACTACTGGCTTTCAAGAATTACTCTGAACTATAATAATAGTGTGGTATTTACATAAAGTGTTGACATAGATAATAGCTATCCAAAGGGGAAGGGGTTGTATTTATATGTGTATAGGCAATGAATATATTACTCAGAGATAGTCTTGTATTTATTGTAGCATTTTTCTACTGAAGGATAATGGGTAGATAGATCTATTTGTTAAAGGATAATAGAATCTTTTCAAGAAATGGTTCAGAAACTGGATTTCCTATAGGAAATAATTAATCTGGACCCATACTTCACAAACTTGAATTAGATCACAGATCTAAAAGCCGAAACTCTAAAACATCTTGAAGTTTTAGAAACATGAGAAAATCTTTCTGAATTTGTGTTAGGCAAAGATTTCTTAGTGTTCAGAAAGAACTAACCATAAAAAGAAAATTTGATAAATCTGGCTTCATCAAAATTAGAATAATTTACTTCTCAAAAGACACTGTTATAAAGAGAAAGACAAGCTATAGACTGGGACAAAGTATTTCTAATATAGTCAGGATTGGTATCAATAATAACAAGGTAATCCAATTAAATACGGGCAAAATATTTGAACAGGCACGTGATCAAAGAAAGTTGTAATCCCTTGGGAAGCATAAGAAGCATATGAAAAGATGCTCTACATCAGGAGGTGGAAAACTGAGGCCCATGCACCAAATCTGGCCCACTGCCTGTTTTCTGAAATAAAGTTTTATCAGAACACAGCCACACTCATTAATTTATGTATCGTTTATGGCTGCTTTTGTGCTACAGCGGTAGAGTTGGGTCATTATGTCAACAAGTAGTTAGTACCAAGAGAAAATGTACTCAGAACCACTTAGTTTAAACAGCTTGTACTTATTTCCTCTAGCAAGTTAAGTGGTGACTGTAAGCAAGCAAGGATGGGGATTGAAGGCACATGCTACCTTTCTGGGGAATGACTGGTCTCTCACTGTCCAGGTGGTCTCCAATCACAGATGTCTTTGCCCTGATCTTTACTAGAGGTAGGAGCCCACCTTATGGTCAGTATGTGTTGGTCTATGATCAGTTTAACACAGTCCAGAGAGATGCAGGGAGGCAGTTTTCTTAGTGTTCTGGCAGACCAGTCTTATATGGTACTTGGGAAGTCTGGACACTGAGTATGCCTCACATTCTTATGGGTTCACTGTTGCATCAGCTGTGTTCTGATTGGTTATACTGTAAGTTATGTAAACCATTGTATCATTGATTATATAAGTTATTTACATAAAACATGTTTTGACTTTGGGATACAACAGGTATTAATCTCCTTTGAGCAAGTTAGCTGTATGTTTATCTGTAACATGTTTACAGCCTTAATTATTTTTGAGAAAAACATGTTTTCAAGCAAGAGAACATTTCTGGTGAGAAAGTTTGCTTACCACTTTTAAGCATAGCAAACAAATTTTATTCATTCCTATTAAAATGTAGACTAAGTTATCCTTAACAGAAAATTTATTTCACACATCACAAAGTATGATTTAGTTTACTTAAATTTAATCTTGTATTACTGTTTTTCTATATTAGTATAATTTAATGTATATGAGCATAAAAATGATTTTTGTAATCCTAATTTCAGTATCAGAATATTTTTATCAGAAGTACAATAATATGAGCTCTATGAAAATTTTCTTTTTTCTCATTATATTTGAATTAGCTAATCATCAGTTTGATAGCCAAGCCAAATTGCATGTTATAGGCAAATTTTCCAACTGGAGCAAAACTTCATGTGTAAGATCATCTTTGATTTCCCTATGCTTACTTCCACATCATATTTCTGCAAGTCCTATCAACTTTAAAATGAACCTTGAATCCATCCTTTTATCTACGTATCTTCTTTATCTCCCCTCCACTTCCCAGTCTAAGCCATTTTCATATTCAGTACTTCAGTCAGAATAGGCTATATATAAAGTCACAAATTAGCCTTCTAATTTTGGTGGTTTAGCACAACAGAGGTCTATTGTGGTTTACATAAAGTCCAATGTGGTTTGGGCTATGATCCTCCTCAGTCTTGTAACTATACTACCTGCACTAGTAACTTTGAAGGTCCTCAAGTGGACTGGAAATGACAATGTCACTTTTCCTTACAGCCCATTGGTCAAAATTAGTCGCATGGCTTCAACCTAAGTGCAAGTAAGGCTGGGAAATGTAGGGCAGCACGTGAAATATGTGGAGACCACTATTTGTACCACACCTAGATTATTACAGTTACATCTTAATTGGTTTCCTTATTTTCTCTCATGTCCCACCATGATGCTTTCTCTACTTAGTAGCCAAAGTACTTGGAAAAAATTTTTTGTTACTGCCTTGCCAGTGGTTTCCATTTTGCATTAAAATCCAAACACTTTATCCTCACCTATGCAAGTTACTGCATGCTATGGCCCTTACCTTCCTCTTTGATTTCATGATTGGCATTTAGTGTTATTAAATATTATCCATGCTAGTGTATTTTGAATAGGCATTCTCTTTTATTTTGTCAGTAGTTATAAAAATGTGATTGTTTAGAAGTGGCAAATTTAAAAAATCACAATAATGACTGTAAACAATAAATAATAATACCAAGAAAAATCCTACTTTATATGGTATGTTCAGTCACAATGTATGTAATCAGAATATTTTTTAAAAATATCCTTTTGGAAACATTGATATAATGTAAAATCCTATTATAAGGAATAAATTCTCTACAGCAAAGTTACAACAATTGTATTCTGTTTATCTGACAGCAAATGGTCTCTTAGAATATTTTCTCTAGCTAATGTTACATGAAAGATATTCCATTGTGGTTAAATGCATTTTTAAAAATTAATAAACTTTATTTTTTAGAGAACTTTAGGTTCACAGCAAAATTGAATGGAAAGTACAGAGAGTTACCGTATACCTCCTGTCCCCACAAATGCACAACCTTCCCCACTACCAATATTGCACACCAGAGTGGTGCATTTGTTATAACTGATGAACCTACATTAACACATCATTATCACCCAAAGTCCATAATTTACATTAGGGCTCACTCTTGGTATTGTAGTTTCTATAGGTTTTGATAATAAATGCATTTTCAGGTAAGTTTTTTGTAACGTTTATATGTTTTGCAATTAAGTAGTTGTTGCCTTTCAGTTAAACTTTCAATTTCTGTCATATTTTCCCTTGGCAATTTGCATCACCTAATTAATCATCTGTCTCTCTCTCTTTCTCTCTCTCTCTCACACACACACACACACACACACACATGCCACCCATAATCCCAAGTAATTTTTTTCTAGTTGGAATGGTTGAAATATTTCCATAAAGTAATTAATTTGTAATCTCACAAACTATGTATTAGAGTAGTGCCTTGCCATACAGTAGAGGAACTAGGAGGATTCAATCCTTATTTTCAAATATGCATGAAAGGCTTTATATAAATTCTTTGTGATCTCTGGGTTGTGAATCCTAGGAATCAGGTTTCTAACAAGCTCTTTATCTTAACAAAAATCTCAAGACCTATATATTTGTATACTTATTTGAAATATAGCAGAACATTCATATTTTTAATAATTTTTGATAATTTCCCTAAATTGATTTTAAGTAATTAGCTAATAATGATGCCTGTTTTAGCAAATGAAAATTACATGTAGTAAATTTGAGTACGCTACAGTTTGTTACATGGGTTTAGATCTAGTACAGTTCAGATGGCTTGTCCAACACTTGACACCTACCTGCATATAAAAGTCTCATGTAACAGTATTTATTTACATGGTGTTAGTATTGTCATTCGTGTTTCCTTTTCTTTGCTGGCCCATCCCTATTTAAGCCGTTCAGCATTAATAAAGTACTAAGTAGCAGAGGGATTATCCTACTACAGGATACGTAATATTGAATAAAAACAGGTATTTGTGGGGTGGAAAGGTAAGGAAATTAAATCTTTTTTTTTCTTATAAGAAGTCAATCTGCCATTCTCCCTTCGTATAATTAGATGTTTTGTAAAGAAAATTGGATTTTGTGATGGGAGTCAAGGAAGTTATTAAGCAGTCTCTGAAAACTTGATTGCCTTTGTGCTTTGACTAACAGTGTTTGTCTTGTTCACAGTAACTGTAGTACTGAATGGAAGTGGCTTGTAGACAGAGCAAGAGTTGGCAGCCGATGGACTTGGCTTCAAGCCCAGATTTCAGAGCTCGAATATAAAATCCAACAACTAACAGACGTTCACAGGCAGATCCGTGCCTCCAAGGTATTGTCTGTGTTCTTATATGTTTGATAAGAATTTTTACTGTTTTAGTTCTTTCTCATTTCATCACCCAAAATAATTGTTAGAAGGTTTTATAAAAATGTATTTAGTTTATGTTAAGATTTTTGATATATTAATTGCTATAAATTGAAGCTATCTTTGTAATGCCTTTGTATTTAACCAAGATAATTTTATCATACTTTTTGAGCAATTCAGAACTTCCTTATTGGATTCCAGTTAATAGAAATAATATACATTTTTTTCCAAATTTTTTTATTATGGTAAAATACATATAATATAAAATTTACCATCTTAATAATTTTTGAGTATACAGTTCAGCATTATTAAACATATTCATAATGTTATGCATCCATCACCATTCAACTCCATAATTCTTTTCATCTTTTAAAACTGAAGTTCTATATCCATTAAACAATAACTTGTCCATTTCCCCTTCTCCCTAACCCCTGGCAACTATGTCTGTGTCCATGATTTTGACTATTCTAAGTACCTCATATGAGTTGGAATCATAATGGTATTTGTCTTTTTGTGACTGGCTTATTTCACTTAGCACAATGTTCTCAAGTTTCATCTATATTGTACCATATATTAGAATTTCTTTCCTTTTTAAGGCTGAATAATATTTCATTATATGTAGATACCACATTTTGCTTATTCATTCATCCACTGATGGACACTTGGGTTGCTTCCATGTTTTAGCTATTGTGAGTATGCTATAAATGTGGATATAAAAATACCTCTTTGAGACCCCGTTTTTAATTTTTTTGAGTATATACCCAGAAGTGGAATTGCTGGTTCATATGGGAACTCTATTTTTAATTTTTTTAGATCCCCCATACTGTTTTCCACAGTGGCTATACCCGTTTACATTCCCACCAACAGTGGGAGAACTTTCCAATTTCTCCAAATTCTCACCAACATTTATTTTCTGTTGTTTTTTTTTTTTATGGTAGCCATCTTAATGGATGTGGTGATATCTCATTGTAGTTTGATTGGCATTTTCCTAATGATTAGTGATATTGAGCATCTTTTCATGTACTTATTGGCCATCTGTGTATCTTCTTTGGTGAAATGTCTATTCAAGTTTTTTGCCCAGTTTTTAATTCGGTTGTTTGCTTCTTTCTTTTTGAGTTTAGGAGTTCTCTATATATTCTGGATATTAATCCCTTATTGGATATGTAATTTGCAAATATTTTCTCCCATTCAGTGGGTTGCCTTTTTATTCTGTTGATGTTATCTTTTGGTGCCCAAATTTAAAAAATTTTTATGAAGTCCAATTTTTTCTTTTATTACCTATGCCTGTGTTGAATTTTTTTCAAATGCTTTTTCTGAATCAATTGATACAATCATGTGGTCGTTTTTTTTCCCCCTTCATTCTGTTAATGTGATTGATTTTTGTATGTTGAACCATCCTTGTGTTCCAGGAATAAACCCATTTGGTCATGGTTTATAAACCAGTTAATATGCTGCTGAATTTCACTAGCTAGTTTTTGGTTGAGGGTTTTTGCATCAATGTTTATAAGGGATATTGATCTGTAGTTTGTTTTCTTGTAGCGTCTTTGCCTGGGTTTGGCATCAGGGTAATGCTGGCCTCATAGAACGAGTTAAGAAATGTTCCTTCCCCTTCAATTTTTTGGAAAAATTTGAGAAGGATTGGCTTTTGTTTTTCATTAAATGTCTGAAGGCCAGGCATGGTGGCTCATGCCCGTTATCCCAATGCTTTGGGAAGCCAAGGCAGGAGGATTACTTGTGACCAAGAATTGAAGACCAGCCTGGGCAACATAGTGAGACTTGGTCTCTACAAAAAATTAAAAAATTAGTCTGGCATGGTGGTGTGCACCTGTTAGTCCTAGCTACTTGTGATGCTGAAGTGGGAGAATTGCTTGAGCCCAGGAGTTTGAGGTTACAGTGAGGTATGATCATGCCTCTGCACTCCAGCCTAGGCAACAGAGTGAGACCCTGTCTCTAAAAAAATTTTTTTAAATGTTTAGTAGAATTCAGCAGTGAATCAGGTCTAGGGCTTTCTTTGTCAGGAGATTTTGGTTACTGATTTAATCTCCTTAATAGTTATAGATCTATTCAAATTTTCTCTTTCTTTGTGATTTAAGCTTAAGTTTTGTGTTTCTAGGAATCTGTCCATTTCATCTAGGTTATCTGGTTTATTGGTGTATTCTTGTTCATAGTACTCTCTTATAATCATTTTTAATTTCTTTAGAATCAGCAATAACATCCCCAGTTTCAGGCCGGGCGTGGTGGCTCACGCCTGTAATCCTAGCACTCTGGGAGGCTGAGGCGGGAGGATCACTTGAGGTGAAGAGTTCGAGACCAGCCTGAGCAAGAACGAGACCCATCTCTACTAAAAATAGAAAAAATTACCCAGGCATGGTAGTGTGCGCCTATAGTCCCAGTTACTCGGGAGGCTGAAGCAGGAAGCTTGCTTGAGCCCAGGAGTTTGAAGTTGCCGTGAGCAAGGATGACACCACGGCACTCTAGCCCAGGCGACAGAGCAAGACTCTCTCAAAAAAAAAAAAAAATCCCCAGTTTCATTTCTGATTTTAGTGATTTTAGTCTTCTCTCTTTGTTTTCTTAGTTTATCTACTTAAAAGTTTGTCAATTTTGTTGACCTTTTCACAGAACCAACTTTTAGTTTCAATGATTTTCTCTAGTTTTTCTGTCCTTGTTTTTGTTTATTGCTCCTCTAATCTTTATTATAGCCTTTTTTCTGCTAGCTTTTGATTTAGATTGTTCTTTTTTTCTAGTTTCTTAATTTATAGCATTAGATTGTTAATTTGAGATCTTTTTTGGTTTTTAATGTGTTTATAGCTATAAATTTCCTCCTTAGCACTTTTTCACTGCATTCCATAAGTTTTGGTATGTTGCGTTTCATTTTCATCCATTTTTAAGTATTTTCTAATATTCTTTGTGATTCTTCTTTGATCTATTGGTTGTTTAATTTCCACAAATCTGAATTTTCCAGTTTTACTTCTGTGATTGATTTTTGACTTCATTCTCTTGTGGTTGGAGAAGATACTTTTTATGATACTTTCTTTTTACATGTCTTGAGATTGAGATTTAATCTGTGGCCTAACATACAGTCTTTCCTGGAAAATGTTCCATGTGCACTTGAGAAGAATTTGGTTGTTGTTGGATAGAATGTTCTGTATATGTCTGTCAAATCTAGTTGGTTTATTGTGTTAAGTCCTCTGTTTCTTTACTTATCTTCCGTCTAGTTGTTCTGTCCATTATTAAGAGTGTGTTGTAGAAGTATCCAACTCTTACTGTAGAACTGTTGATCTCTCCTTTCAGTTCTATCAGTTTTTGCTTCATATATTTTGATGGTCTGTTATTAGGTGGGTAAATGTTTGTAATTGTTATATCTTCTTGCTGTATTTAACCTTTTATTGATACATAATGTCCTTCTTTGTCTCTTGTAGACTTTTTTAAATTTAAAATCTCTTTTGTCTGATATTAGTATAGCCACTCCTCTCTTTTGATTACTATTTGCATGGACTATCTTTTTCCATCCTTTCACTTTCAACTTATTTGTGTCATTGGATTTAAAATGAGTCTCTTGTAGACAGCATGGAGTTGGATCATGTATTTTTATCCATTCTAATTTCTGTCTTTTGACTGGAGAGTTTAATCTATTTACATTTAAAATAATTACTGATAAGGATAGACTTACTTCTGTCATTTTGTTGTTTGCTTTCTATATGCCTATAGCTTTTTTTTTTTCCTTAGAGCCAGAGTCTCACTCTGTCACCCAGGGTGGAGTGCGGTGGCGTGATCACAGCTCACTACAACCTGGAACACCTGGGCTCTGGCAATCCTCCTGCCTCAGCCTTCAGAATAGCTGGGACTACAGGTGCATGCCACCACACCTGGCTAATTTTTTTTTATATGTTGTAGAGAAAAGGTCTCACTACATTGCCAGGCTGGTCTCAAACTCCTGGACTCAAGAGATTTTCCCACTTTAGCCTCCCAAAATGCTGGGATTACAGGTGTGAGCCACTGTGTTTGGCCCCTTATAGTATTTTTGTTACTCGTTTCCTGCATTACTGTCTTCTTTTGTGTTTAGTTAATTTTTTGATAGTGAAGTATTTAAATTTATCATTTCCTTCTATATATATTCTATAGCTATTTTCTTTGTGATTACCATAGGAATTACATTTAACATTATAAAGTTATAACATTCTAGTTTGAATTTATACCAGCATAACTTCAATAACACACAAAAACTCTGGTCCTTTACAGCTTTGTTCCCACCTCTTTTGGTTGTTGATGTCACAAAATTACATCCTTATACTTTATGTGTCCCCAAAGATAAAATAATAATTATTTTAAATATATTACTCTCTGCCAGGTGCAGTGGTTTATGCCTGTAATCCCAGCTGCTTGGGAGGCTGAGGTGGGAGGATAACTGAGGTCAGGAGTTGGAGACCAGCCTGGGCAACATAGTGAGTCCTCGTCCCCCAAAAAATGTTTAAAAAATTAGCCAGGCATGGTAGCATGCACCTCCTAAGCAGTCCCGGCAGGAGGATCACCTGAGCCCAGGAGTTCCAGGCTGCAATGAGCTGTGATCATGCTACTGCACTCCAGCCTGGGCAACAGAGAGAGACCTCATCTCTAAAAAAGCAAACAAACAAAAATATATTAGTCTCTTAAATTATGTAGAAAAAATGTGGCGTTACAAACCAGAGTTATGACAAGACTAGCTTTTAGACTAATAATTTTTTAAAAAGTGCATTAGTCTCTTAAATCATTTAGAAAACAAAAAGTAGAGTTACAAAACCATTGTTACAATAATACTGTCTTTTATAATTGCCCATGTATTTACCTTCATTGAAATTTTTATTTTCTCATATAGCTTCAAGTTACTATCTAGTGTTCTTTCATTTCACTTTGAAGGACTTCCTTAAGCATTTCTTACAGTATGGGTCTAGTGGTAACTAACTCCCTCAGCTTTTGTTTATCTGAGAATGTCTTGATTTCTTCCTCACTTTTGAAGGACACTTTTGCCAAATGTAGGATTCTTGGTTGATAGTTTTTCTGGTTTTTTGTTTTTCTTTTAGCATTTTAACCATATTGGCCCACTGCCTTCTGGCCTCCAAAATTTCTCATAAGAAGTTGCTAATAATATTATTGAAGATCTTTTGTATGTGCTTCTCTCTAGCTGCTTTCAAGATTCTTTGTTTTTGTTATTTGATAGTTTGATTATATGTCTCTGTGGTTCTCTTTGGATTCATCTTACTTGGAGCTCATTATGCTTCTTAGATGTTTGTATTCATATCTTTTATCACATTTGGAAAGTTTTTAGCCATTATTTCTTCAAATATTCTCTCTGCTTCTCTTTCTCTTTTTGTTCTGGAACTCCCACATGTGTTTGTTGGGCCACTTGATGTTGTTCCACAGGTCCCTTAAGCTGTGTTCACTTTTCTTCAACCTTTTTTCTTTCTGTTCCTCAGACTTGATAATTTCCATTGTCTTATCTTCAAGTTCATTGATCTTTCTTCTGCCTGATTTCAGTTATTGTACTTTTCAGCTCCTGAATTTCTGTTTGGTTTCTTTTTAGGTTTTCTATATTCTTATTAATATTTCCATTTTGTTCATACATCTTTTTCTTGACTTTCTCCCCATCATTTTTTAGTTTTTTGACCATCTTTAAAACAATTGTCTTAAAGTCTTTGTCTAGTAGCTCTTCCATCTAGTTGTTTTCAGGGACAATTTCTGTTGATTTCTTTTTTCCTTTTGAATGCACCATACTTTCCTCTTTCATTTTTGCTTTGTGATTTTTTTTTTGGTTGAACTGGACATTTGAATCTAATAATGCAGTAACTCTGGAAATCAGATTCTTCCCCTTTCCCCGGGATTTGATTTTTTTGTTATTATTTTTGTTTATTGTTTTTGTTTTCCCAACTGTTGTAGGTTGTCTCTGCAGCAAGGATCAGCCTGAGGTGTAAACTTAAGATCTTCTCAGGTCTCTTCTGAACCTGCACCTTTCCCTGGACTTGTGCAGTCACTTTCTATTATAATTTTCTCCATATATACAGTTGTTTTTGAATGTCCTGGTATTTAATGTCTGGCTCCCAAAAGGGGAAGAGAAAATTGAAGGGAGGATACAAGAAGAATGGCGCTGGCCCTTTAAATCACCTGGAAGTCCTTCAGTCAGAGGATAAAGGAACAGTAGCAGTGGGGGGAGGTACACCAACAATGGCTTTCTGTCTCTCTATCTGCACCTCTGTGATCGAAGTCTGCAAATAGTGATCCAAGTACAGATGCCTAATATTTGGAGGTCAGGGTCTTTTTCCCCTACCCTGACTTCTGCAGGCTGTGTGCAGGTTGCTTCAGGAACATATATATGGCTGCCTGCCCTGGGGCTAGCTGTGGGGATGAATAGCTGCTACTGTGCTAAGAGCTGTAATTGACCAAAATTAACTGCACTTTACTGTCCGTGCCTGCTCTTTGAAGTTGTAAGTCTTCAGCAGACTCCAGATTTCCAAAATAGTTACATCAGATTCTGCCAATGCAAGTGTTGTCTAGGTGGGGAGACAGATTTCTGGTGCTTCCCACTCCAACACTTATAATAAATGTTTACGATGATGGATATGCTAATTACCCTGATCTGATCATTATACATTATATATATTGAAATATCACTATGTACCCCATGAATATATAATTATTATTATTAATATATGTCAATTAAAATAATAAAATTAAGAAAAAGTTGGAGACATGTTAGATGTTTGTATTCATGTCTTTTATCACATTTGGAAAGTTTTTAGCCATTATTTCTCCAAATATTCTCTCTGCCTCTCTTTCTCTTTTTGTTCTGGACTAGGAGTTTCTGACATTAGAATCTCTGGACACTTAAACTCTTTGTATATCTCAGAATATCTTTATTTTGCCCTCACTGCTAGATGATGTTTTGGGTTGGTATAAAATTCTACTTTGACAGTTATTCTCCGTAAGCTCTTTAAAGACTCTATTTTATTGTTTTCTTTGATACTGATGAGGCATCTACTATCAATGTGATTGATTTTCCTTTTTAAGTACTCTATCTTTTCTATCTGGTAACTTTTAAGGTTTTCTTGATTATCTGATGTTCTATATACGTTCTTATTAACAGGTATCTACAGATTATCTTGTTTGGTACTGAGAGTACACATTTTTAACTGTACAATTCACTAATTTTGACAAATATTTAGTTGTGTAACCATCAACACCATCATGATATAGATTATAGAACATATCTATCACCTTCAAAAATTTCACTTTTCGCCGGGCATGGTTGCCCATACCTGTAATCCTAACACTCAGGCCAAGGCGGGAGGATTGCTTGAGGTCAGGAGATCAAGAATAGCCTGAGCAAGAACAAGACCCCATCTCTACCAAAAATAGAAAAAATTAGCCGGGCGGGGTGGCGTGTGCCTGTAGTCATAGCTACTTGAGAAGCTGAGGTAGGAGGATTGCTTGAGTCCAGGAGTTTGAGGTTGCTGTGAGCTAGGCTGATGCCATGGCATTCTAGCCTGGGTGACAGAGCGAGACTCTGTCTCCAAAAAAAAAAAAATTCACTTTTTCCCCTTTGTGGGGAGTCTCCTTTCTCCAGGCTTTTGCCTCTGGCAACCACTGATCTATTTTCTATTGCTATAGTTTTGCCTTTTGTAGAATTTCATATAAGTTAAATCATAAAACATGTAAACTTTTATATCTGGTTTCTTTTACTCTTTTACTTAGCATGATGCTTTTGAGGTTCATCTATTAATATGTTGCTGTGTGGATAAGTAGTTTTTTCCTTTTTTATTGTTGAGTAGTATGTCATTTATGGATATACTATGATTTGTTTATCCATTCCCTAGTTGATGGAAATTTAGGTCGTTTCCATTTTTGGCTTTTATGAATAATGCTGCTATATACATTCATGTGTAAGTTTTTGTGTGGATGTACATTATTTTTTTTTCAGAATACACATTGAATTTGAGTTTTACATTTATTTCCAATTCTAGAAAATTCACTATCGTTCAAATATTGCATCTCTACCAATTTTTCCTTTTTTTTTCTAAATTCTCAATAATTTGAGAGGTTCATATAAATTTTTTGTATCTCTTAACCACTCTTTCATATTTTTATCTCTTTATCTCTCAGTACCACAGGAATTCCTTACTATCTTTTAATTTGTTAATTCTGTTTTTGACCATGTTTTGTTTAGACTTTGTCCTGTATATTGGCTTTTACTTTATAATCATACTTTTCACTGATAATATTTCTAATTAGGTCTTTTTCAAACCTATAAACGAAAGGGAATAGATTTCTAGAAATTTGGGGCTTTACAAAGTTGGCAAAACTGACTCCTTCTAGACTTCATATTATAAGAGTTAGGATTAAGAAAACCTTTGAACAGGAAAGGACCAAAGTGATTCCAAGCTAAATATTATCATCCTCCCAAAAACCTTTGAGCTAGATAAAATTAACCTGAGGGCAGTGGGGGAAGATTAAAAATATAGATTTTCTACCAGAACTCAACAGCATTATGAGATCTCCAAGGAAGCAGAGAAAGAGAGAGGAAAAAGGAGTAGTATATGTTGGTATAAGGGTTAGAAGGCAAAAGAAATATCCTTTGAGAATGTATCAAAGAACTGTGGCTGTCATTATTGGCATATGGAACAGTCTGAAAGCAGATAGATGGGAAGGCTTCTGGGTTTTTGAGTGAGTTTTACTGCCAAAATAACCACAAACTTGTTCTAAAAAGAGCCTTTTACTATTCAAGGCTTAAACCAATCCTTAGGACCCCAACTTTCTATGAACAAGAAACAGGCTGAGAGCTTTGCAGTTCCCAAGGAGGGCATATACATTTATTGATATGCCAAGAAAGGTAATGTAAAAGGAAGACATTCTATTTAGGCTCCTCTATTTAGGAGCCATAGAGAACAATGAACAGAAAGCACCCTTTAACAGGAAGCAAAAATCAGGACCTAATCAAACCATAATCCTAGGGTAAGGAGCTGTCACAGTATCTGTCCAGGAGAATTTTAGCATTAATATAGACCAATAACTGACATATATTCTTCATTCTCCATCTTTCCTAGTGGGAATGTTCATTGTGGTTATCTTTTCCCTCTTCTAACATTGAATATTGAGTGGGGGAGGGGCAGATACATTTTTAGATTATAGATCTCCAGACCAAGAGGAGCTATATTCAGACCTGATGGGGAGACTACTATACATCATGGGGAGTTCCTAAACCTTGAACTGAATGTAATGACTAGATGGGACTTTGGTTATCTCCCTTGGGGATATTGGTTAGGTATGTTCTAAAGAAGCAGCAAAGTAACATTTATTGACTAGAAGTACATACTGGGGTAAAGAGACGTTTATTTCCCAATAAATATACTCATGTTCTCCCCGTATTTCCCCATCCTTTTATAGTTAGGCAGGATTAGTTCTGGCCTGAGCTATGAGCAAAAGGGTTATATTCCATTTAAAAGCCAATATGTGATTCTTCATGGTCTCTCTTCCACTGCTGTGGTGACGTGGTAACTACATGTTCCAGATGGCATAGCTACAAGAAGGAAACAACCTGCATCACTGAGGCATCACTTGGACAGGAGTCTACTTGGAGAGCTCTGTACTTACAGTGGACATTGCATGAGTGAGAAGTAAACCTGTATGTGATAAACTACTAAGATTTTAGTGTGTGTTTATTACCATAATATAGCCTAGCCCATTGGTTCTCAACCTTTAGATTATATTAAAATAACCTAGTTGGCTTGTTAAAACACAAATTTCTATCCCCACCGCCAGAGTTTCTAATTCAGTAGTCTGAGTTAGGGTCTGGGAATTTGCGTTTCCATGTTCCTAGGTAATAATGCTGCTGAGGTTTAGGGACCAGATTTTGATAACCGCTGGTCTAATCCATTCTGACTAATTAAAGTGAGTTTTTTTTAAAAAACTCCCTTTACCCTCCCATTAATTTGGAAGTTATATGTCCTATTTCTATGCTTTTGTAGTTACCCTTAAATTTTAACATGCATATTTAATTTAACATCTAAAAATTAGGATTGTCTTCTTGAACAATGTAAAGATCTTAGAATACTCACTTCAATCTAATATATTATGGTGGTCTTATATTGTAGCCTCAGCCTCACAAGTAGCTAAGACTACAGGTGCATACCACCACACCTGGCTAATCTTTAAATTTTTTTGTAGAGATGGGGGTCTCACTATGTTGCCCAGGCTGATCTTGAATTCCTGGCCTCAAGCAATACTCCCTCCCAAAGCACTGGGGTTACAGGTGTGAGCCACTGTGCCTGGCCTGTTTCCATGTGCCACAAGTTTATCATTATCATAATCATTATATTAGGTTATATATCCAGTGCTCATTTGGATTCACTTACATTTTTTCCTACACTTGAGTCCATCTCTTTTTTTTAATAGGTTAAATATGTTTCTTTCTGAAGTGTATTCTTTACTAAATTTTTCTTTTCAGTGAGAATCTGTGATTGGTGGTAGATTTTTGTAGTCTTTGTATATCTGAAAACATGGTTTATTTTACCTACCTTCGTGAATGAAAGTTTAGATAGGTACAGAATTTTAGGTTGACAGTTATTTTCTCTCAACACTTTGAAGTATATTATTTTTTTCTAATTTATATTTTTGCTGTCAGGAAGTTTGCTGTTATTCTACTTGTAATTTCTATGTAGGAAATATTTTCTTTCTGATTGCTTTTAAGATTTTTCTCATTGTTTTTTTAGTGTACTGCAGTTTCCCTATGAGCTGTCTATATATAGATTTATTTTAGATTCCTGTTTCTTAAATCTCTGGATTTGTACCTTAGGATTTCTGGAAACTTCTTGGCCATTATCCTTTATTTTTAAAATCTTTTTTTGAAATTAAAAAAAACAGAGTCTCACTCTGTTGCCTAGGCTAGAGTACAGTGACATCATCATAGCTCACTACAACCTCAAACTTCCAGGCTCAACTGATCCTCCTGTCTCAGCCTCCTGATCAGCTGGGACTACTGGCGTGCACCACCATGCCTGGCTAATTTTTCTATTTTTTTGTAGAGGTGGGGTCTCGCTTGTGCTCAGGCTGGTCTCAAACTTCTGGCCTCAAGTGATCGTCCCACCGCGGGCTCCCAAAGTGCTGGAATTACAGGAGTACGCCACCGTGCCTGGCCAAGTCATTATCCTTTTGAATAATTTTTTCCTTTTTTTAAAAATCTTTTCTTTCAGGAGACATATTGAGATATTTGAACCTTCTCATCTTAATATTAATCCATCTTTTTATCTTTCTGTACTATCCTATCTGATGATTTCCTCAGATTTATCTCCCAATTCATTAATTCTCTCTATAGCTATAGCTAATCTGCTCTTTAACCTATATGTTGAGTTTTTAATTTTATTGACAGTATTTTTCATTTTTATCCATATTCATTTATTTGCATTTTCATTTTTTTTCCTTTTTATACATTTAAAACACTTTATTTTATCATAGTAAGTGTACCTTCATTCAATTGTTGTTCTACTATCTGAGGTTCTTTGAGTCCCAGTATTTTTCTTTGTTGTGACTTCTGGCTCTTATGCATGTGGATTATGGTCCTCATGTTCCTTTTTTATTGTACCTTTATCTTTAAGGGTCCTCCTCTTTTATAGGAATTGCACAGGGCCTAGGTGTATTTCTCTAGATCATTTTGCATTGAGCCAGATTCCCTAAGGGTGTCTCCATTCAAACACCTGTTTGGAAGTATTCAGATCTCAGAACTCATCAAGGTGAGAGCCTGGGATTTAGATTTCTTTGCATAGACTAATTTTCACACAGAAATCAGGTAAAGATAGACAGACTTTATCTTCTTTTATTGCAGAATGGGGTGGCTTTTTTTCCCCTGATTATCTAGCCCATCTTTATTCAGGGCCAAAGCTTTGTCTCTTTTCCCTGTGTGGATTCTGTTTTCTAGCATTGATAATTTCTCATAGCTTTGTTTTTAGCTAATACACTAATTTCTGTGATTTTTTTGTTTTGTTATTTTTTTATGCCTTCAGGTATTTCCCTTTCTTCCTTTTAATTTAGCTAATTTTTTATTTGTTGTTATGCTGTATCCTGCATTTCCAGGTATTTTTAGTAGGAGATTTTTTTAAAAAACAAAAGCATCCATTTTAAATAGAAAATTTGATGAGATGTGACAAATGTATACACTCATGTAACTATGACCACAGTTAAAATATTGAATCTCTTTGTCACCCAAAAACCTTCCCTGTGCCCTTTTTCAGTCCCTCTCCATCTCCCCACCAGGAAAGCCCTAGGCAACCACTGATCTACCTTCTGTCATTTGTTTTGTGTACAGTTTTTTATGAATGGACTCATATAGCGCACACTATTTTGTTTACAAGCAGCATAAAGTTTTGAGATTCATGTTTTTGCATGTATTAATATTTCATTCCTTTTTGTTGCTTAGTATTCTATTTTGTGGATGTTCCTCAATTTGTTTATCAGTTTATCTGTTCATTAACATTAGGGTTGTTTCCAGTTTTGGGTGACTTCTGGTTTGTGATGACTACTGCCTCTTATGCATGTATATTGTCTTCTCTTATTTTTTATTGTGAGCTTGTTTTTAAAAATTGTACTCTTCTGTGGACATTCCATGGGGCCTAAGTTAAGGGTATATCTCAACCTAGTTTATTATGAGTAAAATGCTATAAATATTTTTATACAGGTTGAATATCCCTTATCAGCAATGCTGGTACCAAAAATGTTTTGGGTTTTGGATTTTTTTGGATTTTGTTATATTTTCATACACATAATGATATCTTGAAGACAGGACCCAAGTCTAAACATGAAATTCATTTATTAGGTTATTAAGTATGAAATGTCTGATTTCCTTAAGTACTAAGTTTGACAGTTAATATCTCTGACATTTCACTCTGACACTTCTTGTTTTATTTTTATTGTGAAGGTACATCCTCATTCTTTCAAATGCGTGGTTTGGCTTGTGATTATCTTTCAAAATTTTTTTTAGAAAAATTTTTGTGAAACCATGGATAAATCAAAAATTTGTGTTATTTTCGAATATGAGTTCCATCATGGAAGCAATGCAGCACGAACAGCTCGAAATATCGACGAAGTATTTGGGAAAGATATGGTTGATGAACACAAAGCATGTCGATGGTTTGAGAAGTTCCATTCTGGTGATTTTAATCTTGAATATGAGCCATATGGGCAACCAGAGACCAAGGTGGATAATGATGAGCTGAAAGCTGTAGTGGAAGCGAATCCATCTCAACCTATACATCAAACCAGCAAGGTTTGACATTACTACTCCAACAATATTGGACCATCTGAAACAAATCGGCAAGGTAAAGAAGCCTGAGGGATGGGTACTGCATGAATTAAACAAGCATCAGAAGAGAAATCGTCTCGAAGCTTGCTTTTCTTTGCTGTCATGACATAAAGGCAAACCATTTCTATACCATATTGTGATGTGCGATGAAAAATGGATTCTTTTTGACAATCACAAGCATCTGGTTGGATAAAGATGAAGTGCTGAAACACCGTCCAAAACCGGATATTCATCAAGAAAAGCTAATGGTGTCTGTTTGGTGGTCCAGCACTGGTATTATCCCCCACTACAGCTTCATGAAACCTGGTCAATCCATTACAGTAGATGTCTACTGCAGCCAGTTGGATGAAATGACAAGGATGCTTGTGATTAAGCAGCTGAGATTGGTCAATAGAGACAGGCCAATCCTCTTGCAAGACAACACTTGACCACCTGTCGCACAAACAACGCTGCTCCAACTACAGAAGCTGGACTTGGAAACTCTCTGTCATCCACCATATTCACCAGACTTTGCACCAGCTGACACCACTTCTTCCAGGCTTTGGACCACTTCTTACAAGGAAAAATATTCAGTTCTCCACAAGCTGTGGAAAAGCCTTTCGTGATTTCATCGCCACTTGCTCTCCAGGCTTCTTTGCTGCTGGCTTAAAGAAGCTACCGTTAAGATGGCAAAAGTATGTCAATAGTTTAGGCACACACTTTGATTAATTGTACAGCTTTTTGTTTGAAATATAATAAGCTAAACTTTTGATTTGAAATTGGACATTTCATATTTAATGACCTAATATGTTTCATATACACCTTATACACAAAAAATAGCCTGAAGGTAATTTTATACAATATTTTTAATAATTTCACTGTGACCCATCATATGAGGTCAAATGTGGAATGTTTCACTTGTGGTATCTCATATTGACACTCAAAAATTTTGGATTTTAGAGTACTTTGAATTTCAGATTTTTGGATTAGGGATGCTCAACCTGTATAAGTTTTTGTATAGATGTATATTTCTATTTTTCTTGAGTAAATATCTAAAGTGGAATTACTGAGTCATTTGGCAAGTAGGTTTACATTTTTAAGAAACTGCCAAGCTGTTTTTGAAAATGGTTGTACCACTCTACACTCCTATCAGCAAAGTATGAACATTTCAGTTGAGATATATCCTCACAAACACATGGCATTGTCAGTCTTTTTAATTTTTGTCATTTTGATAGATGTATATGTTATCTCATATTGATTTTATTGGTTACATTTCCTTGATGACTAATTATCATGAGGTTTTCTTAATGTTCTTATCACTATTCATATATCTCTTTTGTGAAATGTCTGTTCAAATCTTTTGATCACCTTTTAATTGTTATCCACTTATTATAGAGTTACAGGAATTCTTTATGTATTTTGGATACATGTCATTTGTCAGACATACATATTCTGAATATTTTCTTCCAGCCTGTGATTTGTCTTTTTCCTTAATTGTGTCTTTTGAAAAGCAACAATTTTAATTTTGATGAAGCCTACTTCATCAGATACTTTGTTTTATTGTTTGTGCTTTTGTGTCCTATCTAAGAATCTTTGCCTACCCAAAAGTAACAAAGACTTTTTCCTTTGTTTTGTCTACAAGTGTCTGTTTAAAGTTTTAGTTTTTATCTGTAGGTCCATGATCCATTTTGAGTTAATTTTAATGTATGTTGCAAGTTAAGGGGGTCAACTTTCACTCAGTGGATGAATCTCTGGTCAATTTTTCCAAATAGATATCCAGGTGTTTCAACACCATTTCCTGAAAATACCGTCAATGCTCCATTGTATTACCTTATTATCTTTGTAAAAATTCAATGGCCATATATGTGGTGGGTTTATTTTTAGACTTTCTGTTCTTTTTCGTTGATTTTTAAAATCTCTCTCTGTCTTCTTTTATGCCAAAATCACACTGTCTTGATTACTGCAGCTTTATAATGAGCCTTGAAATTGGGTAGAGTGAGCCTTCCAATTTTGTTCTTCTTTTTCAAAATTGTTTTAGTGATCAGGTCTTTTCATTTCCATGTAAATTTTAGTATTAGCTTGTTGGTGTATACAAAATTTTCCTCTGGGATTTTGTTTGGGATTGCATTGAGTATATAGATATAATACATTTAGGGAGAATTGACATTTTAACAATGTGGAGTCTTTGAATAAGTAAACATGGATTATCTCTCCATTTATTTAGATCTTTTGTTTTTCTCAGAAATGTTTTGTAGTCTTCAGTGTATAGG
Organism: Daubentonia madagascariensis; assembly: GCA_023783475.1. NCBI lineage: Eukaryota > Metazoa > Chordata > Mammalia > Primates > Daubentoniidae > Daubentonia > Daubentonia madagascariensis. The sequence goes on from JAKFHU010002088.1 coordinate 2,306,506, forward strand.
GTTTTTTTAACATATTTTGTTAAATTTTCCCTACGCATTTCATGTTTTGGGGTGCTATTATTAACAATAGTTTTTTAAAAGTTTTATGTTCTTAGTCTTCATTACTAGACTTTAAAATACAGTTGATTTCTATGTATTCACCATGTATCCTGTGATCTTTCTAAACTCACTTGTTAGTTATAGTAACTTTTTTATAGGTTTCTTAGAGTTTTCTGTATTCATGACTATGTCCTCTGTGAATAAGATATGCCATCTGTGTCTTCTATAGGCCTTTTATTTCTTTTTAATGCCTTATTGCATAGGCTAAGAACTTCAATTCAATGTTTAATCGAAATGATAAGTGAAAACATATCATATTCTTTTCATTTAGGCTTTAGGTGGGGCTAGGCTAACCACATGGTTCAAGGTTCATATCATTTTCTTATTCACAATCCCAGGGGGAAAGCATTCAGTCTTTCGCTGTCTCTTTCTGTCTTTCCCTTTGTCTCTCCCTTTTATTTATCTAGTATCCATCAGATAAACAATTATGTTCAATATTGTACCTAGGTCCTAATATTACTCTTAATGATGATGATATAATGACAATAAACTATAATGTGGTGCTTAAAATACATGATGAACTATTTTAAGCAATTTATATGAATTATTTCATTTAATACTCAAAACAACCTTAATTGGTAGGTGTTGTATCCATTTTACAGATAAAGATATAGGGGACAGAGAGAAAGTACCTTGCCAAAAGCCAGAGATATTAAAATAAGTTATAGAACTTTCCTTTTGTGATAAATGTGTTTATAAATAACTAATATAAGAGAGAAAATGAGTGCAATGAGAAAAGTATGGATATAGTGCTGTGGGACTTCTGATTAAGGAAAACTCCTGGAGATGGACTTGAATGCTTGGTTGAAGAATTAATTGATCAGATTCTATTTAGAGAACTTCTCCAGAACTATATTGCAGTACAGAGCATACATTTAGTTTTTAATAGTAGTAGTCATGATAACTATGTGCACAATAGACTAATGAAAGAGAGTATACCAGGGAAATGTTTTCTGGCAGTTCTAGTATATAATAAACATTAGAACAGAGTAATGTATAATGGTAACTCTGGAGGTAAATATCAGAGAAATACCTGGATATAACAGAATTACCAGAGAGATTGTACATGAGGATAGAGACAAAAGACATATATCCTCAAAGACCATCTCAGGATTTTGAGCATAATGATCTCTTAGACATATGGTTTTTGAAGAACAAGAGAATGTCACTTGAGGTGCTTTTTGAAATCGCACTTGTAACAATTACCAAAATTCCCCTCCCCCAACACACACAAACATACATACACACATACATGCAAGGCATAGGAAAATATTGGTGGACAGTTATGTTTTCAATAACTTACCAAGTTATTCTGATTTCAGCCTTTCTCTCCTCTTAGTTATTGTTCTATTTCCAAGAAAGGAGAAAAATGCTTGATTTACAGGAAATATGATAAAAATGAATTTTCTCACACATTGATTGTTAAGTTCTTTTGGACATTTTTGTTGAGATGTCCTGAAGGAGTTTGAAATATGAGATATTTGAGAATGGAGTCTCTGAGAAGATGTAGATTTGAGGCTATTTCAGTAAAAATGGTTGTTAAAGCTATGTTATTATATTGCAGCAATTTTTAAATAAAATTCATTCCTTGCTCCTAACTTCCTTATTTTCTCCCTTCCCTCCCTGTTCCCTTCACTTTTTCTCTTCTTTCCTTTTATACATAGTCAGGTGCCTAATACGCTTAGGATATACAGTGATGAAATAAAACTTAGAGAGTTCATACATTTTCAGGGCTTTCAGTCTAATGGGGGTAAGAACTGAGCAAATGATTACAGAAATAAAGGCTGTTTTAATTCCAACCCAGGGAAATTTTAGCATGATATTTCACTTGCTTAAAAACACATTGTTTCTTGAAAATTATAGGCTGCTTGAAACTCGAAGTATATTTCCCCATAGAAGCAATAATATAAAGAGATCTCATGCAATCCCCTGAAGTTTTATTTAATCTAAATATTGCTAAATATCTCTTTGTAACTTTGTTTTTGTGGGAAACTTTATTCTACATGGTAATACTGTAGATAATATAATATTGTAAGGTAGATAGGAATTGGTCTGAAAAGAAAAAGCTGAGAAGGGAAGGGATCAGAGTCCTTGAACCATGTGGTTAGCCTAGCCCCACCTAAAGCCTGCACTGATTAATAAACAAAGATTAATAAGTTTTAGGCTCTGTCTATCATGAGTTTGTATTCTGGTAAGGGAAATAAAACATGTAATGGTTGCAATACAATGTAATATATCCAATAATACATGTTTTTAATAAGATATAGAAGTGGCATAGAGAGAATACTTAAGGATATGAGGATCAGAGAAAACATCAAGAGAAAGAGGTGGCATCTCAGTATGACTTTGGACAATAAATAGTAATTTTCTTGATGTACCAATGGAACTAGAAAAAGACATTCCTTAAGAGTTGGAAGGCATGAAACAACATAATCAGTTTCAGGGTAGGCAAAGTTAGTATGGTATGCTAAGGAGCAGAAAATTTTCTAGGGTGGGATGCTAAGAAAAAAGGAGCAGAAAGTATGAGTTGTAGAAGAACAGGAGAAAAAGCTAGGAAGTGATGAATATTGCTTAATACCTTACAGGAATTAGTGATGTGCCTGTAGGAAGGTGGGTAAAAGGATAGACATAAAACCTTAGGCTTGTAAGTTCTGTCTGTTAGATTTGAGGGAACCATGTTCAAGAACAGTTTCCTGATGCAAGCTTAATATTAAATTGCTATAATTACTTTTTCTCATTGTTCACTATTGTCTTTACAGCGGCCTTCAGCTCTAGTGATTTTCCAGTCTTTTCAAGATCACCAGTAATCTCTCTTCTTTGATGATTTTCTTTAAAGGATGTTAGATCTCATGCATTTTCAAAAATAGCAAATAGAGTTCTAAGAATGAGTCAAGTATAAAACAACTTGGAAATTTCCAAGAAAGTGGGTTCCCAGTTAAATTGGTGACTAAATTTTATATTTTAATTTAGGTGATCTGATTCATAATCCTTTAACTTGAGAAATGATATTTTCATATTCTATATATTCTAAGCAATATTATATGTTTGTTTAAACTTTTTAAAAATTTGATTTCATGTTTATATAATGTCTATTGGAATAAATTGTTTTAAGGAAAGATATCTTTGATCCGGAGGAATGAGCCAAAAAAAAAAGGAAAGACATCTAAACTTCTCAGTAAAAATTTATATGGTCTTACTTTTTTCTTGATTCAGGCTAGATATGTACCTGGCCCTTTATTCCATTAAAGAATAGCATTATATTTATTTTATGGAAAATGCCATACAACTATGCTATCAGAATACAGTATTTCTTTTCCTTATTTTAGTAGTTTCTTACATTTCTTAGGAATTAATAAGGTGTTTAATTGTTTATTTATGTGCAGTTGAGCTGAGCTATTATTATACTGAATAGGGACGATAACACTTTCCTTGCTCTTACAGATTCTTGAGTTATTATAAGAAAAAAATTGAGAAGGATGGCTAATACTATCATGAGTGAGACAGAACTTTCTGTTTAATATATTTTGAAAGGAAAAAAATTTTCTTCTCAGTTAAATTAGAGATAAAGGGAAGGGAAAGAGATTGAGAGATGCTATTTGGTAAATATCCTGTTTAAATAAGTGCTAGTTTGTGCCTCAGGTCAGGAAACACACACTGAGTAGATCTACAAGTTTTAATCTTTAAACCATCATTTGCCTCTTTACCCCACTTTGTATGGTCTAAATTTTGCTTACATTTTTAGAGAGAAGAAAGCAGTTATTAGCAACATCCTTTGGTTGTTCTTATAACAGCTCTGTCAACAAATTACAAATTCCCACGTTTCCCCTTTTCCCACTTCAGCTTCCTACTAAGACAACAGATTCTTCTCACTCTCAGAAAAAAATTGAAATAGTTTTTCTTGGGAGAACACTGGCTATCCTATATCAAATGGTCTCTTTCTTGGGTTTATTTTGTTATCCTGTAATAGGGTCTTCTACATTTTAAATTGTACCTTTTGTGTGTTTAAAACTTTTTATTTAAATTTTTGCTTAAAGTTAGCTTTAGTGACTTTATGTGAATAATAAAGATGTTGCTGAGGCAATTTATTTTTCACACAATGTTTCTCTATGAAGACCCTGGGGGTTAGGATGAGAGACCTTGCTAGTGTTATTATAGGAATAGTTGTCTTCTCAGGAACAGTTGATTTGCTTTCATTTTATGCTAGAGTTTTTACTTGTCTCAGTTATTGTAACTCATTTTTGCTAAAAAAAATTTATATCTTTGTTATCCACCTTGTTTTATCTATCATTTGACTATTCTTCTACTAATTTTTTAAGAACAGAAACTAACTCTTTGTGTGTCCACAAAGGATTTAGTCTTTATCCCTTTCTTCTGTGTTCTTGGCTATGGCAGGTCATCATGGGCCACTCTTCTCACAATCTGAGACTTTTGTCCAGGGTGATAGTTTAAGGGAAAAAGTAGATTATGAAGTTGACTATGAATGTTTTCCTGATTGAATTTTAAAATGTCATTCTTTATTGGGCTACCTATAGCAGGCTGCCTACTTATAAAAAGGTAGTATTCAAAAGGTTTAGAAATAGAGCTTTGAAATTCAGAATAGAGTTTTCTATAGAAGCAATAAGTATGAGTTATGAAATCAAGCTAGTCTACAGCATAGTGGCCCACCATATAAATTGTAATCAAGCCAAAGATAATTGCAATTAAATTGATATGGTGAAAACTTGTGTTTCTTTTGCATTCAGGTACTTGTGAAAAACCTAGTGGGGAGGCTTATAGAAATTTTGAGTGGATGCTTTCAAGAGTCTTAGAGATTGATGCTACTATATCTATCATATCTAATTTAATTTTTAAAATACCAGCTGAAACAAGAACTTCTTTTAAATATGTTTCTTCAGATTTCTTGACAGCAATATTTGTGCATTCTAAGAAAACAGTCATTGAGATCAACAATTGGATCCCCTTCTGTTTGGGAAAGTCAGCATACTAGCACTATTCTAAATGTAAATTTAGAAAACAATAATGCATTTACTACTTTTACCAAAAATATAGGTTTAAAACCATAACTGAATATGTCCATTCTAAAGTTACATATTCTCTAAATTATATAGTATAAACTAAAACTTATATATAGCACATTATCATCTATAGGCAGTTTCCATCTAATAAATAGGACTTATATACAATATAGGCTGGCCCACAGCAGTCTTTTAACTTGACTTGACTTCTATTCTTGAAATAATGTACACTAATATTAATATTTTAATCTATTTTTATTACAAGAATATAATATTTTAGCCACATTAGCAGTTTAATACTTTTCCAATTAGCCTATAGGAGTTTATTAGAATTTTGCAAATATATATATATGTATATATTACTGTATTCTTTTTGGGGGAAGGCTGGTAGTAGGGGTAAGAAGGGAAGAAGTTTTATGATGAGAACTGACTATGGAACCACTAAGATCATGTCTTTGAACTCCTTTTTTCCCTTTCTCTCCTGTCTCCATTGCCTCTGAGGAACCTAAGGTTCAGAACAGTTGGAATGAGGAAGCTGAGGAATGTAGGAGAAAGCTAAACAAACAAATTGAAGAATAAGTATGTGTGTGAGTAGGAAGCAGGGAAAATAGAGGCAACTAGTTCCCTACTTATTCCCTCAGTTCCTTACCTTTCAGAAAATACCCCATCAAAGTTGAAGGCTTGTGTCTTTATTATTAACACAGCTACCCTGTAAGTAGCAGGAACTTTGAATGGCCTAAATAGTACTTTTTCTCAGTGGCACAGTCCTGCCTGTGGTTGTTGGCTGGCAGCAACAGGGGCAGAGCTCCCTAGAGTACTCTAAAGGAGTTAGTATAGAGTTGGATTATTGTTTGGATGTTTGTAAATTTGGTATTTTAATATATAAAATTGGGAGTGCTCAAATATAAAACTCAAATAGAAATGCTGGTGACCAAAATACCAGAAGATTCTATTAGGAAATATTCTGGATTTCAGTCTGAAATCTCCATATTCTGAGTATAATAAGCCTTTTATTTTATTTTAAGTGTCATGCTTTTAATGCTAATAATTAAAACCAATTAGAAGAAAAAAACTTGCATATATGTAAGTTAAGACAGCATTTTATAGGCCCAGCCCAGCAGCCATACATGTTATTTTACCAGTTCATATTTTCAATCAGTCAATTCTTTACAGAATTAAACTGGACTTTCAAGTTTATGTTTTCTGATTTTCAAGGGATAATAATAAGAAGCATAGTTTCAAGTGCCTTGTAGCGTCAAAGGTGATTTAGTAATCAATTTGTTTTCATTTCAACTCTCTCATTGCTGTTTGTCTAGGGGATAGTGATCCTAGAAGAATGTCAACTTCCAAAAGACATTTTGAAAAAACAAATACAATTTGCAGACCAAGCAGCTTCGTTAAACACTACAGGGAATCCTCAGGTTCCCCAAGAGTGTCAAGATCCTTTACCAGAACAAGATTTTGAAATGTCACCAAGCAGCCCTACTTTACTTCTTCGAAACATAGAAAAACAGGTAAACTCAGAGTAGGGTGTCAGTGGTATGAAATGACTTTTCATTGATTTTATAAACTATTCAAATAAACATCATTATATGTATGTCTTCCTGAGATATGGGTTATTGAAGTCGGCCATTTGGCATTAAATGCAATTAAAATATTTGGTATATGACTGGTCTTTATTATAATATTGATTAATTAAAATTATATAAATATAATATGTAAAGTATTGGTACATAGCCATAGGGTGATAATCATTTATTCGTGGGTTGGAAAATCTTTTTTCTAACAAAATTGCCTATCATTGGACTTCTTTCATGGGGAAAGAACAGTGGTACCAATTAATAAATCTGAATGGTTGTTTGACTAGTTTATTGATTGGATTTTTAGTAAAAGATAATATTGGAATATGGGTTTCTTCATAAAAAATGATTATATAAATGGAAAGTCAAAGAAGCCCATAACAATTTGATTCCAAAGTCTTTCCTGGAATCTAAATCCTACTATGGATAACTCCTCAAGTTTAATTATTCTGGCCCATCTATCTTATATCTATCCTTTGATATCAAACAATTTATTTTAATTTAGCTTTTGGTGGCTCTTGAACAAACCTGGCTTTCTAGCAGTTTGTTATTGTGACTAGACTGAGTCTGTGAGAGCATAGCCATTCTTAACCGTAGCTGCATGATTACATTGTTCCTCTGGGAAATGATAAAGATTCGTGCCTGCCTGCATCTAATTTTCCCGGGTTTTTCTGACATATCAGGAAATAATTAAGTACAGGTTACTGTCTTATTCTTGGTAAACCAAAATATGGTGTAATTTCTTCCATTCCGCATTTGTCAAAATTATAATTGCCTGGAGTTTTCCTTAATTGGACTATGTAATCAAAATATTTTTATGAATATTTTTGTAATTCAGACAGTTATCTGGTAATTATCTGATGTTAAATTGTAATGCACTTTACTATTTTAAGTAATGTTTTAAATTAGTTTTGCTTATGTTCTCATATTCCCACTTCCTTCTTTCTTTTCTCTCCCCTCATCCCATAGGATCAATCCTCTTTGAGTTTGACCCTAGTTGTTTCACAATCCAGGGTAATTTATTTGCTTATTCAGTCAAATCTACTTTCTTTACCTATGGGTCACTACTTATTCATTGGAAAATATAAGCTGATTAAACTAATTCTTAATACAGTACAATTCCGGAGGGATTTTCATTTCTAAAAGAGATTTCTTGTACTTTTTTCTTTCTCCTTGGTAAACCCAGTTTTTTTGTTGGACCTGAGATAACATCAGAACTATCTAATTTGTGGAGGCCAGTGCAAAGTGAAATTGCTGAGCCCTTTGTTAAGAACAATTATTAAGAATTTAAAGACAGTGACAGCAGAGCACTAAGCAAGCCTAGGACTGTTCTGAGTGCAGCCCTATGCACAGGTTGCACACCAGTGAAGCTGGCCCTGGTTAGCATTTTAAGTCTCCTTGCTGATGGGAGTATCAGAGGCTTTGGTAGTGTAGGGAAGGAACAGGAGTTGTGAGAGCAACAATAATGGCTCAACATAGGGAGAGTAGAAGAAAAAGATGCAGAAGAGGGCAGCAGCAATCACTTGTAGAGGTTATTGATAAGTTGCCTGTGAACAGGTCATTTGCTCTTGAGACGTGGTGATAATACTTTTATAGGTCAATTTTTAAAAACTTAAGTTGTTTTCAAGTACTTGTAGAGGAAGACAGTCTAGAAGTGAGTTAAGTGGTATGGGTGGCAAGCCCATTCATTATTACACATAATTTTCTCAAGATAATCTATTGATATATAACTGTTCACAGGTAATCCTTTGACTTGGTTAAAGTAGTTTTGTTAGAGTTGGAAGTTAAAATATAAAGGCACTGTTGAGTTGTAGACTGATAACATTTTAACATAATAACTTATTGAGTCATAGTATTAATACGTGCTTGCATTGTTAGATAATATATTTTGTTCATAAATTGAAAAGTATCTTATTTTTGGTATGTTAGATGATTTAAAATAAATTTCACTTCTGATATATTTACTTTAGAAACCTTGTTACGAATAGCTAGTATTTTGACTTAAAGTTGATTAGTTTTTGTTTTCAGAATTCAAATTATGCTTCTCTTAATTTTATTTTTCTTATTTGAATTTTTATCATGAATTTTCTATCCCTCATTTAGATTCAGGTATATGAGATTTTATTGGGCCAGAGTAGGCTGGTTGTTAAGGTAAAGCTAGAGGTTGTTAAGAACAATTATTAAGAATTTAAAGACAGTGACAGCAGAGCACCAAGCAAGCCTAGGACTGTTCTGAGTGCAGCCCTATGCACAGGTTGGGCACAGGTTGGGTCTCCTTCTGGGCCAATTATTCAAAAATACCTGACCAGCGACCTCCAGTGGCTTAAAAGATTTTAGATGATGTTTTCGGAGGCTGAACAATGAAAAGAGTGTTTTTCAGTGTTACAGACTAGAAAATATGAGATACTTCATAAATTTAACTGTATAATTAAACTAAGGAACACTTGCTAAAGGGATGAAGAATCTATTTTTATTGATGATTTTGAAAATTAGCTTTAATCTAAAAAAACCTGAGTAATAAAATTTAAGTAAAATTTTTAAAATGAAGTCATTAGGTGCGTATTATCTCTCAAGAAAATAAACGGTGAAAACATTTCAGAGTCTTTCTCATGAAAGACTTTTTGAAGGAATAAAATATCAGGCTGATTCTATAATATTTAATCTCATTATTTCTAATAGCTTGTTATTAATTTCATACAAATAGTTTCAAAATAATTATTTCATATACCCCTTTATTTTATAATAAAGTATCTTACAGTCAATGAAAATGAAATAGGTCTATATATATTTTTAAAAGATAGTCACTATATTAAGTGAGAAAACCAGGTTTTAGAAAATGGATGTGGCACGATTTAATTAAAAGTGTGTGTGTGCATGTTGTACATACACTCATGCTCATGTATGGTGAAAAAACTTAGTCCAGAGGGAGAAATGTATGCCAAAATATTGGCAATGGTTTTTCTTTTGAAGTACGATTACAGTTGACTTTTTTTAATTTTTTAAATTTCTATATTTTCTAATTTTTCTACAATGAACATGGATTACATATATAATGAAAATAGTTGTCATTTTTTTGTAGACATGTACTATTTCCATTTATGTGGCCTTTGTTTATTATAACTGTTATTGTTTTGAGAATAATTTAATATTTATTACATATATCTAAGTTTGGGATAAGGGTCAATGAAATCTTCAGTGCCAAAAAACCACTGATGTTTTTGAATTAGGAGAACTATTGAGAAAGTGTAGTGTTAGATTTAGACCTGAATTTGAATCCTACCTCCATTTATTACCAACTTTATAACCCTCGATCAAACTACTTAATCTTTCTTTCTTTGCTATAATTTACTCATCTGTAATTGGTATTAATAATAGTGACATCAGTAGTTCTAATAGAATCTACTTGGCAGGTTAGTTGTACAGATTAGAAATACTCTATTTTTGGTGCCTGATATAGTGCCTAGCACATAGTAGGCACTTAATAAATTATAGCTATGATTTTTTAATTAGTAAGTTGGCTGCCCCAAGGGAAATATTATATAGATGCTGTTAGCAATGTTTTAGATGATGGGAGGGGTAGATGAAGGAACTATAATAAAAAAGGATATGGAAAAGGATGGGTACGTAAAATATAGATTTGTTTATAATAAGTGGGAAAATCCGTTGTGTAAATCATCTTTGTAGACTAAAATATGTACTGAAATAAAAACATTCACGTGTTTCATGAGAAGTTAAGCATTTAATAGGTACTGTAGGTCTGAGAGTTAACTCACATTTCTTGCTTAGCAGTAGTAAAAGGTTGACTGTTTCCTTGCAGAGTGCACAGTTGACTGAGATCATCAACAGTTTGATTGCCCCTCTCAACTTGTCCCCAACTTCATCACCCCTCTCCTCCAAATCCTGTAGCCAAAAATGTCTGGCTAATGGCATTTCCAGGAGGTAGGTATCAATGGGATAGTTTTGCTTCTAAATTTGGCTTTGTTTTATTTTATTTTGTTTTGATCTTTAAATATTATACTACTTCTTTCTTCTTTGTTAAGAAGTACTAGAGTACAATCAATAGACCATGGATAAAGTTTTAGAGAATATATATATATATATATATATATATATATAAGTTTAGAAACTTATATAATTACAGTAACTATAAACCTAGAAATGAAGGAGAAAGCTTTCCAGGAAGTTTTATAATGTTTCTAAAAAAGAATAACAGTGATAACATTTGCTATAGAAGTACTGCCTTATGTACTATACCTTCCATTTTGTACCTTTTGTATTCTTGAGCTCCATGCTGTCCTTGCAATGCATTTTGAGAAAAAAAGACCCTACATAGAGTTTGGGGACAGAAGATTGGTAGATATCACCAATAAAATTCAGCTTAAGGGCTGGTGGCTCACATCTATAATCCCAGCACTTTGGGAGGCTGAGGCAGGAGGATTGCTTGAGGCCAGGGGTTTGAGACCAGTCTGGGTGACATAGCAAGACCTGGTCTTTACAAAAAATAAAAATAAATTATCTGGCTGTGGTGGTGCATGCTTATAGTCCTAGCTACTGAGGAGCTTGAGGGGGGAAGATTGCTTGAGCCCAGGAGTTCAAGGTTATAGTGAGCTGTGCTCACACTACCACACTACAGCCTGGGTGACAGAGCAAGACTCTATCTCTGAAAAAAAAATGTACATATAAATAAATAAATGATTCAACTTAAATTTTAATGAGTCATTTTGTGCTTTACTTATAAGGTAAATTTTTTTCTTAATATAATTAATAAGATAACTCTTACATTAGCAATTTATCTTATATATATTAGCAAAAATATATATTCTGTTAATCTGAATTCTTTTTTGGGAACAGCATTTGTTTTACTTTATTTTGCTTTTCTCTTTGAACTTTTCTTTCTGAAGATGCGATTAGAAGACATACTAATAAAATATCATTTTGTGTGTGCATCGTCAGATAAAATTGTAATGTTGGCTTCTTTGCTTTAATTACCGTAGAGGACTAAGTGAAATTCTGTATTGGGAAATATTCATATTAATAATTATATGATTTTTTTTAACTTTGTAATATAGCATAAAAGGAAAATTTATACCATGGTGAAACTTAATGCTAAGTAGCCATCACATTCTTTATGAGATTAGAGGATATAAACCAAGTCTTCAAATAAAAATGCTACTGGGTGTGGTGGCTCACACCTGTAGTCCCAGTTGCTCCGGAGGCTGAGGCAGGACAATCGCTTGAGCCCAGGAGTTTGAGGCTGCAGTGAGCTATGACCATACCACTGCATTTCAGCCTGGGTGACCCTGCCTAAAAAAAAAAAAAAAAAATATATATATATATATATATATATATACATTGCTGTTTGATTTTTATTTCTAATTGGTCATTTTGAAAGTTTAATTTTAATACTTTTACAGTTTTATTTGTGCTGGGTCATTTATTCATTGTTCTATTGTGTTAATAGTTCTATTAGTTTTGCTTCATTTTTAATTGACTTTATATTCATTCCTTTTATCACTGATGATTCACTTTGAAAGTAAAGATTATCACATGTTGTATAGGGCAACTATGATATCCTCGTTTATGAGAATATATCCTATTTAGGAAAGTCATAATGTAGGTGAATGAATTTTAAGTTGAGCCATAAAACACCATCAAATTGGTATCTGAGCATTGTGATTTGGGGCTAAACACATTTTAGATAGTATTTTGCTTACCTAATTAGCTCCTACACTGTTATACACATACATGTTTACATGTGTGTATGTGTGTGTGTGTGTATGTATTTTCTTGTTAATGTATTTGCCTGTATTTCTGGACATTCATTCACAAAGCATTGATTATGAATAATTGTTATATGCCATATAGTCAAAGTCCTAGGGATATAAATATGAAGAAGACAAAGTCTCCATTTGCAAATAACTCACAGTCTGGTGGGTGAAACATTTAACTATTTAAAATATTATGTAATAATAATGGAATTGTGTACAGTTGTTTGAATATTTGCTTTTAATAACTGTCATCATTGAAAAAGATACCTCGTAAAGATCTGTAGATCCAAATGAAACAAATATAAAATTGGCTATTTTAACTAAATCATATTTTTCAATCATGTCTACTAATAAATAGCTCAAAGGTTTTTGTTGAAATCAGCTAATAACTGCTATTTTTCCTGATGTCAATTGTTCCTGCAAACTAATTGGAAGGTTTGCTTTTGAAAGTTTTTAGCAGGTTCAAAACCTACAGAAATTCTTTGATAGATGTGAAAGCAAATAAAAATTTTGTTCTTCAACTTTTTGAAGTGTGATGATATGTGTTTTCTTTAATGACATTATTTTTGGCAACAATGAACTCTTTTCAAAATATAATACTTTTTACATGATGTGTTTTTCAAAAAGCATTTATTTTTACATTTGTTGTCAAAATATCATATTTCCCTTGAAGAAAATACTGTATTTCCTTTCTAACATTTGCTAGATAGTGGAGTATAGCAACTTTTTATCAAAGAGAAAATGACCAAATGTAGAACGTTAGAGTTTTTGTTTAAAATACATACTTTGGGCAGGTGGGGTGGTTCGTGCCTATAATCCCAGCACTTTGGGAGGCCGTGGCAGGAAGATCCCTTGAGGCCAGGAGTTCAAGACTGGCCTGGGCAATGTAGTAAGACCTCATCTCTACAAAGAAAAAATAAAACATAATTTATCTTTAATAACTCTTTATAAGTGCTTTGATACCAGATAACCAGCAAGCTCCGGTGTAAAACTGAAGTTTTGGGGGGATACTCCTGATCTCATTAAAATATATTATAAAAATTCTATTTATGATAATATATATTATAATCTATAAATCTATATAACCAAGAACATAGAAACTAGAATATGTTACAGATGAAAGAGTAAAAACACTGAAGGAAAAGTAGCAAATTTTGAAGAGAACGTGGTCTGTTGTGTCAGATGCCAAAGAGAGTTACTGAAAAATGTCTATTGGTTTTGTCAGTTATGAGTTGAGACCTTAGCAAGAGCAGTTCAATGGTATAATAGAGAAAGAGGCAAGAGTGACTTAATAAGGAAATTAGAAATGAGGTAGAGAGAGGGAGGCAAGATTACACATCAAGGCCACTGACTTTAAAGGCTATGGTACAATGGACATACAAGGTCAAAGAAAGTATTTTTGTTTTTAAGAGGGAAGAAATTTAAACATCTTTATTAAAATAAAGGCAAGGGAAGGAGCTACAGGTGGGGAATGTAGAAATACTTTATCACAACATTATGGAGGGATCTATCATGGGAGAAAATACACTTGTTTTTTAAGAGTGGCATTAAATAGATTAAGATGGATGTTGATGCAGTTGTTTATAAAGTGATTATAGCCTAGTTAAGAGTGATAAAGGAAATTTAAGGAGTTAGGTGAAGGTTTGGACAGATATTGTCAAGTGAAACATTTTCCCTTTCCCCTTCCTCTTTCCCCCTTCCTCCCCCCTCCTTCTTTTTATTTGTAGCATGAGCAGCCCACCCCTAGAGAAAGGTGTTAGTAATTTCTAAGAAGTTTTTTTTTAATCCCTTAACTATAAATATGCTGAGTGTGAAAAGTACTTAATTGATGCTTGTAAAACTAGTTAAGAACTTAATTTTAAAGCATTCTCTAATTGAACTTTTTATAAAATAAATGCATAGTAGTGAATGTCTATAAATTCAACAGATTATGTTACTCATATTTGAGAATATTACCATAGTTTTTTTCATTAATTGCAGATAAAATTTTTTATTATAGCATTATATAAAATAGCTTTGATGTAAAGATATCTGCATTGAAGTGATGTGAAATTTATATACAATGAGCCTTCTGACCTTTGGAATAAAATATCAGATGAAGCCTCATTTTATTTGTTATATCTTGCTATTTCCAATATTTTTGTTATTTTTTCTTCACATAGTTATATATGAAGAAAACATCTTTCAGATTCAAAGCTTTTCAGGAGTAAGGGCTTAGTCTATTTAGTGTTATTAAGACTTCACATTTAACCAAAAAGCACTTTCTGGAGATGTGCCTGTTAAGCATATAAATACTATATTAATTTTATGTACTTATATAAATGGGCAGATAAGAAAATTTATCATTTGAGTAAGAATTTTTAAAATTGTTGTAAAATATATATAACATGAAATTTACCATTTTAACCATTTTTAAATGTAAGTTCGGTGGCATTAAGTATGTTTATGTTGCTGTACAATCATCTCTACCATCCATCTTCAGAACTTTTTTCATCTTCTCTAACTGAAACTCCATACCCACTGAACTATATATTATTTATTATATTGCCAGGCCAAAAGCTAAGAGAAAGCAAGAACTCAGAAAGTAAACAAAACACAGCAATCTACTTTTGTTTGAGGCCAAATTCAGACAAAATTAAATTGAGGTTTTTGATAGCTTTGCAGGGAAGGAAAGACAGAAACCAAAGCCAAATCCAGTAAAATCAAGCTGTGGTTCTAATAGATTGTGGGGTGAGAGGAAGAGTAATCAAAGCCCACAACCTTGATCGTGACAGGGAAATGAAATAAAATCCTCCCCATATTTATTATTAATAGCAGAGACCATCCATTTTCAGGGGCTATACCATCATATTTAATAGTAAAGGTAAATCAGAAGTAAAACTGTTTCTCTTTCCTCACCACTAGTACACCCTGGGGAGACTGGCCTTGGGGCTGAGCAGAGAAGATAAAAGAAAGCCTATCTTTGAGATAGGTACTTTTACATGAACTTCAGTCCAAATTTGCATCAGTCAGTGGGCCAAGGGATCCTTAGTTTTAAATGGTTCTGGAATAGCAGAAACAAATGCATATTTTCTCTAGAGGAAGGCACCTTCTTTTTTAGCCTTGGGAAATCCTCATGAATAATTTTTCAAAGTCAGTGATTAGCACACAGTCGAATATTATCAAACATGTGAGGAGAAAGAGTAAGAAGAGTAAGAACAAGCAGAAAACAACAGACAGCAAAAAAAGAGCACAAAGTTTTTAGATACTAGAATTATCAAACACTGATTAGTTTAAAATGGTGCTTATTCTGATTATAGAAATAAAAGATAGGCTTCCAATATCAGCAGGTAAGAAATTATATCAAGTGATGTAAGCACATTTGGCAAAGGATCAAATAAGACTTCTGAAAAATACTAAAATAACCAAGTAAGTGGGTTTTTCAGCTAGCTGAACACAATTGAAGAGAGAATGTGTGACATAGAAGATAGATTAGAAGAAAAGTTCCGAACTGTAGCAGAAGAGACAAAACAATGGAAAATACAGAAGAGTCATTTTAAAATGTGGAGAATATAGTGAGAAGGTCTTAATGTAACACTTAATCGAAGACCTGGGAGAAGAGATAAAGAATGGAGCAGAAGCAATATTTGAAGAAGTGCTGGTTGAAAAATTACCTGAACTGATGAAAGACACCAAATTCAGGAAGCCAAACACAGATTTCAGATCAGGATAACTAAAAAGAAATTTACCTCTAGACATAGAGGATGTGTGAAAAAAACAAAGACAAATGTAACATCAAGAAGCAACCACAGGTGGGGGAAAGATATTATCTTAATTGGAGTCATAGTTAGACTGATAGCTGACTTCTCAACAGTAACAATAAGAGCCAGAGTACAGTGGAATGGTATTTTCAGTGTGTTGGGAGACAATAAGTATTAACCTAGAAACTATACACAGAGAAAACATCTTTGAAGTCTAAATGTGAAACACAAATGTTTTAAAACAAGCCAAAACTGAGAGAGTAGACTAGTAGACTTTAATTTATGATAACCATAAACTAATGATATACTTCAGGCAGTAGAAAGTGATGATCCAGATGGAAAATTCAAGGTCCAAGAAGGGGTGAAGAACAAATAAAATGGTAAGTAACTGTATGGGCATATGTAAACAAACATAGTAAAATATGTCTGGTGAGGTTAAAAAAGAAGTTCATGACGATAACATATAGGTCAGGAGGAAAGTAAATAGATTTAAATTTTACTCAGGTCCTTGAATTGTTCACATGCCAGTAAAAGTGCTGATTTTAGCTTTCAATATTCCTAAGTTAAGATGACAGAGGAGCTCCACATGAGAAGGGGCTTCTTGGGTGCTGATAATGTTCTATTTCTTGACCTGAGTGGTGATTATGGGACAGTAGGGAAGTAAGGGGAGGCATTACTTCATCTTTACAAGTTAAACATAAGATAAATGTTTCCTGTACTTATCTATATGTATCTTATATTTCACATTTTAAAAAGTTAAGAAAGTAGGATATAAAGAATAGACTTCAAAAAGAATAAACAGAAAATAGCCACATAGGAAGTCACATTTGCCTTCATGGTTTTGAAAAAATAATTAAAGGACATTATTCATCGTAAACCTATGAGCAAAATTTGACTAGTCCCACAGAAATGTGATGTTTAATTTGTTGGCAGGGAAACAATGAATTAAATCTCATTTCAGCATGTTACCTTAAAATTTGGTGGTAGGGACTAATCTAATTGTTCAATAGATAATCTTTGCCCTTTTCTTTATTTGTCAAATCTGTCTTAACCTAGGATATCTGTTCAGTCTTTTACAATAAAAGTGATCATACATATTTGTGGAAAGCAATGAGGAATGTCTCAAGAAAAGGACCAATAACGGTAGTGTATTTTTATTGTCCCCTATGATACAAAAAGTACTCTTGTGAATTTTGAGGTATATACTCAGCTGAAATGTGTAAATTAATACAAATGTCAGACATAATAATAGCAGTCTACAATAATAGGAAGTTGCAGAATGTTTATAGATATAGGCAAAAGGTACATTTAAAAATAATAGGAAATTTGGTAATTTACCATGATAGCATACATTTGTTTTACATTATCATAACAATCATTATGGTACCTAAATATTTATATTCTCTCTGTTCCAAAAACTTTTTATAAAGTTTTAACCCACATTTGACAATCATTCAGTCTTCCCTCTAACTCAACTTCTACAATCATGTTATCTTAAAAGGTAAATGTTAGGTCTATTAAAATGTAGTATACCACTCAATAGATTATTGACCAAGAGTTCAAATGTTGTGTCTTACAGTAAACATACCAGTTACTGGGAGACAGTATATGGTTGTATGAGAAGTGAATGAAATAGCATCTATAAACTCTTACAATATCTAGCACATAAAAAACAATCTAATAATGTTAGCCATTGATATTTTTATGTAAGGACATAATGTATATTAAAATTTTTGATACAATCTTTTCTTTCTTTCATATTCTGGATACTGTACTAGTCATTTATTTAGCTATTCTTTTTTTTCCCCAATAGCTAGAGTTTAATTAATAATAATGTACCAATGTTAATTTTTCTTTTCTCTTCTTTTTTTTTCATTTTACTGGGTATGTTTTTATTTTATTTTATTTTTTATTTCAGAATTTTATGGGGGTAGATACATTTTGGTTACATAATTTGCTTTTGTACAGTTTGAGTCGAAGTTATAAGTGTGCCCTTCAGTCAGTTAGTGTGCATTGTACCAGTTAGGTGTGAATTGACCCAACCCCTCCTACCTCCCACCTATTTGATTTCCCTTGAATTTTACTTCCATATGTGCACATAAGCGTTGATCGATTAGTTCCGATTTAGTATTGAGTACATGTAGTGTTTGTTTTTTCATTCTTGTGATACTTCACTAAGAAGAATTGCCTCCAGCTCCATCCAGGTTGTTACAAAAGATACTAGATCACCATTTTTTTTTATGGCTGAGTAGTGCTCTATAGTATACATATACCGCATTTTATTAATCCACTCATGTATTGATGGGCACTTATTTAGCTATTCTTACTCTTTAAAAAGTGCTTCAAAGTGGCCTGAGTTAGGATAAGGGTTTGAGGGCATATGTACGTATCCCTTTCCACTTGCCTGTATAGACTCCCAATAGGCCAGCTGTTACTGAAGACATTCATTATACAGGTACTAGAAGTCATTGAGCCACTATCCATTTTTCCATGATATGTTTTGGGAAGATAAAGTTTCCTTCTTGCCTTTGTTCTACCTCGTTTGTATGGGGCCCTGTAACTAAATCAGGTACTCTAAAATTCAGCATAAACACACTGTTGGGTTTTATTATTATATTATACAAAACACTATCTCCTCAAAAGACCATCTTGGGACATTTAATCTCCCCCCCCTCAACACACACACACAAAGATTTTTAACTTTTGTTTACTCTCAATCAATTATAGTGTTTTTATAATTAAGTAGTTTGGGGGTAACATGGTTATGAGAGTATACCATTTCTATGTATTCTGTTTGTTTTAGACATTTTGTGACCTTGGGCAAGTCACTTAACCCCTTTACATCTCACTTCTTTAAACTTAATGGGACATATTTTCTAAAATAGTTTCTAGTGCTAATATTCTTCCATGAAATGTTTATTTTTGAGAAATTCTATTTTTTCAAACAAATTCACAATAAAGGCATAAAAGTTTCAATACAGCCTAAAGTGTGTTTATCTTTTTGTAACATCACTGTTGTGCTATGTTATGGATGTAATAATTTTATGTTAGCTTATACCAAGAGAATTAGTGAATAGAGAGAAATTACTTTACTCAGCATGTCTTAGTGACTTTAAAGCATATCCTAAAGGTTATATGGAAAGTGGTGACAATAAGAGGAATGCAGATTCCACTTAAGAGCCAAAAACATTCAATTAAACTATTTGGGAAGAATTGTTTAAATAAAATGTATTATACATTGCCTTTTTTGGAAGGCACTAAACTTAATTTTTCTTTGATGACTCAGGTTCATCACCATGACCACATTCTCAGGGGCTACTGAGATAAATAGCTGTGTATCTATAAAATAATTCACTTATTAATGAACAGATACCTACTGAGTGACTTTAGTGTGCCAAGGATTGGATTGGGCAGTATGTATATGATGATGTACAAAAACAGATGGGGTCTCTCTCCTTGTGGTGTAGAGTCTAGTTGTAGAAAAATGAAATCACCTAAATAATCACACAGATGTATAATTTTAAACTTGATCAAGTGCTATGAAGAAAACTTTTGTTGATAAGAATATCACTTTGGAATTAGACAGATCTCGGTTCAATCCCAAATCAACAAATTGGTAGCATTGTGATCCTGCGCAACTCCCTGAATTGCAGTTAGAATGAGAATAGGCATGCATCTGGCTCATGCCTGTAATCCCAGCACTCTGGGAGGCCGAGGCAGGAGGATTGCTTGAGGCCAGGAGTTCAGGACCGGCCTGAGCAACATAGCGAGACCCTGTCTCTACAAAAATTTTAAAAATTAGCCAGGTGTGGTGGCAAGTACCTGTAGTCCTGACTACTGAGGAGGCTGAAGGGTGAGGATTGTTTGAGCCCAGGAGTTGGAGGCCGTAGTGAGCTATGATGGTGCCACTGCACTCTGGCCTGTGCAGTAGAGCAAAATCTAGTCTCTGGAAAAAAAAAAAAAAAAAAAAAGAATGAGAACAGTCTGTATTCTGGGTTGTTGTGAGGACCAAATGAGATAACAAATGTGATATTAGTTTGTTAATTTTTTACTTGTTTTAACATTTTCTGTCTTACTGGACTTAAATGTAAGCTTCAGGAGAGTAGAGACTTTTTGGTCTATCTTATTAAACTGCTATTTTCCTTAGTTGCTGGATCAGTGAGAGTCACATCATGGGCATAAGTAAATATTTGCTGAGTGAATGAAATGTTGTTCATGATTTCTTGCAGGTAATCGTAATTCATAAGAAATATTTTGTACTTATTTGTTTTTTCATCCCTATAGTCAGATTGATATCTAGTTATTACTCTCATGGCTGTCTCCTGCAGTTCTACTTCTCATCTAATTTGACTCTGGACTAGAAAATCAAATAACCAGAGTGGTAGAAGTATCTATAATGTAATAAGAGACATTTTATAGTAAGAGAAGGCCTCTCTTAAAAGTAACAATGAACTTTAGTGCATGGACTTACTGAGATCTCTTTTGGTTATTTAAAGGCAGTTTGTGATTTTAGCTGTATTCTATGTAGTTGAAATTGCTAGATATAACCTCATAAATGAAATGTTGCAGTCCTTATAATAAAGAATACTTACTCTAGCTTTATATCACGTTATATCATAATTTTTGTATATAATTAGGTCAGAAGAAATTTAAATTTTTAATTTTTAGTGTTTGGCCACTTATTCTGTATGTAATTTTTGTGAACCATATAAAACTTAACTGTTTTATATAATTTTTAAAAAGTATTTATAATCACTTTTAAAATATTCTCACCTGGTTAATTATTTTCCACAGCACTTGTTTGCACATTTATTATTCATTGATTTCTAACCCCCATCTTTTATTTAATGGCAGTATCTCCTGGAAAAGTGTCAGAACTGGTTTTTTTAGCTTTATTAATCTTGGCGACAGGGTTTAAGATGAATCACCAGGAATTGAGTAACTAAGAAGATTGAGTCTTCAAACAAATGAACTGTTTCATGTTATCATCATAGGGATAGTTTGTGGTTTTTAGATCTTATGCTCTAAAATGAAGATAAAATGTTATAATGGATCCTTGTTTACCATGGGGTATTATCTCTGAAAGAGTGAATTTCTACTGGAAATAATATCTACATTTTTGTTGTTTGTTTATGCTTTAATGAGTCCCAAAATATGATATGAAATTAAATACCAATGAATCATTACCATGCTATTTATTTCCACTTAATGGTAATTATCTCACATGAAATGCAACCATTCTTTCTAATTGGATATCATAATTGAAAAACTGCATATAAGCTGGCAAACTAATCACACATAAAGTAATTCTTTTACCCTCATGTTTTCAATAGTCACTTCTCAATTATGAGAAAACATTATTCATTAGCGTATTCTAGGTTAATGTTTTTAACATAACTTTGGATTCCTGTGAATGACATTAAATATTGTATTTGCTAGATGTATGATGTCAGTAGGGAAATAAAACTTCCCCTGCTATGCTTTTAAAGTAGTGCCAGTAGGAATGATTTTCTTGTGTAAAAACCTTACTTTTCCCTTTTTATCTCTACTAACATAAGTCTAAAACCTAATGTTATATAGGGGAATGTTTTAATAAATTCTAGTATAACCACTAAATCTAATAACATGTAACTATTAAAAAATTATGTGTACAGAAAGTATATAATCATATAGAAACATTATTTTGGAATGTTAAGAGGAAAAATCAGGATACTAAAATTATAGTATGATTTCATAGAAGAAAAGACTTGAAGGGTATAAATCAAAATTTTAATGCAAACTATATTTCTGTTTAGCAAGTGAGATTTGGGAAAATATTTCAGCTTTTTTTTTTTCAAATTTTTTTGTATTTCCAAGTTTTCCTTACAATGAAAAATAGTAATTTTCTGGGAATGTCTCAGGTTAGATAGAAATGTTTGTCAAGCTTTATGTATCATTTCTCAGGTAGAAAAATATGACTATCATATTGGCTTCCTAGTCTCTGCCTTTATGTTTTAAAAAGTCCCACTTGAAGTTAAGAGCCAGAGATGAGAATGGTAGACAGCAGTGTAAAAATTAGTCTCTATTTTCCTCTACTTTTTATTGTGAAAAACTTTAGACATATAGAAAGCATAGTAAAATGAAACCACATGTTCCCAGCTTTAACAATTCTCAATATTTTGCTGATTCATTTCAGTTATTCCTCTTCCTGACACACTTTTTTTTCCTAGGAATTTTTTTAAAGCAGATTCTAGTGATTGCTATTTTAACTATAAACAGTTCTATGTATTTCTTTGATAAGCCTTTTTAAACATACCTACCACTTTATTATCACATTTAATATTATTAACCAATTTGTTACTATCATTCAGTATGTCTTCTTTTGAAAAATATTTATATCCTCTGCCCACTTTTTAATAGGATTTTTTTAAAATTGTTGAGTTGCTTGAGGTCTTTGTAAATTCTGGATATTAGTCCCTTGTCGGATGCATAGTTTGTGAATATTTTCTCCCATTCTGCAGGTTGTCTGTTCACTGTGTTGATTATTTCTTTCACTGTGCTTTCTAGTTTAGCTTTTTAGCTTAATTAAGTCCCATTCATCTATTTTTGTTTTTGTTGTCTGTGCTTTTGTGGTCTTAGTCATAAATTCTTTGCCTAGACCAGGGGTGAGGAACATTTTCATGTTGGAAGGCCACATTGTAATCAAATAAGGCCACTTTCAAGAAACTTCAATTAGATATACTTAAAAATGTACATTATTTTGTAATAATCTAACTACTATGTACTTAATAATTTCAAAAAATGAAAACCATTTGTTAATTTTAAAGTTAACTAACCTTTTAATGACTTTGTTATGTCTGCTTTTTGTTGGAAAGCATTTGAATATTTGGTTGCAGCATGGAGGTCCACAGTTTCAGTTGATCCTCTAGGTGGGTATCAGTCATTTGTAACCTTAAGGGCGTGTTGATTTGGGTTAGGTAGGAGAAGGTAGATTCAAAGCAATAAGTGGTTGAAAAGCAAGAAAGCATTTTTTGGGCATGTTGCCAAAGACATGGGCATTCTACTGCATTTTTCCATATTTCAATTGGATCTTTCTTAGCATCAAACAATGACTTTAAAATGTCGCCTACTGAGAGCTCACTCAATTCCATGTGTAGTTCTTTAGGTGCCTTGGTGATATCAACTAGGTGAGGCTGAAATACTAATTTAAGTGCTATGTCATGATTTTCAAGGTCAGTGAACCTTTCATTGTATTCTCTAATTAATAGGTCTATAACAGCTGTGTATTCTTCAAATGATTCACATATATCATCCTGCTCATCAATGACCTTTGCTAACTGGGGAAAATGTTCATCTGAAATTTACTTTTGAAGAAGTGTTTTGAAAAAAGATAGCTTTTTCTAAAATGCTGGGATTTTTTGCAACATATCATATATAGACTTAGTTTTACCTTGCAAAGAAATATTCAAGTCATTTTGATTTGACATATCACACAGAAATGCTGCATTCCTATAGAAATCTTCCTTCAATAATTCACATTGCTGATTCTGTTCTTCATAAAATTTAACTCTGTATTCTCACAGAGATAAAATTTTGGCTAACACCTGTCCCTGCAGTAGCTGACACACTTTAGAATGATATGGTAAATCCACACTGAATACCTCATTGTTCAACTTTAGCATGTTACAAAACTGAGGATGCTGTGTTGCATTTGCCCGAATATAGTTAACAATACTTATAACTTGTTGCAAAGTGTCACTTAAAATAGTAGCTTTAGCACAGACATTTTGTTGATGCAAGATACAATGAAAAGAAATGAGAGCATCTGGATCTGTTAATACTTTTTTTTATCTGTGCAATAAACCTTTCATGTTTTCCTGTCATGGAAGGTGCACCGTCTGTACATACACTCACTAAATTTACCAAATGCAGTTCAACTTCACATTTATCTTGAAAGTTGTTGAAGATATCTATTCCCCGTGTTTTGTTTGTAGAGTGCTCAAAGCAAATAACCCTTCATAGCAAAGAAAATCTTCTGTTAGACGCAAATGAAGTATAAAACCTGTGCCAAGTTGGTAGTATTAGTTGATTCATCCAAAGTGATTGAATAATATATATTTTCCTTTTGAAGTATTGTATGAAGTTGTTCTGTTATGAAGGCTAATTCATGCTGCTGATCAATTATAGTTCTCCTTGAAAGAGGCAGTTGTTTGTACTTTGAAATGTTATCGAGGTCTAAGCATGCTACAACTTCAACAATGCATTCTTTCCCTATTTCTATATCACTGAATGGCTTCCCTTTTTTCCTGAGTATATAAGCTACTTTATAAGTTGCTTCAGTGGCATTATTTCCAGGTCTTAGTGCTTCTTGAAAGAATTGTCTTTGCTTTTGCTTTTCATCTTTTAACTCCTGCAATACAACCTTTCATGCCTCTCCCTCTAATTTAAAATATTTGTGGTCCTTATGAGTGTTATCATGCTGGTGAGCATTCAATTTCTTTAATGTTGATATTGCAGTAACACAAAGCAAGCAAATCATCTTATCTTTAGCAGAAACAAGATAATATTGCAATTCCTAATCCTCATTTAAAAATCTGTTTTCTTCCTTTAGTGTTCTCTTTGTCTTCTTTGACATGATGGGCTGTTAAGCAGACAGAATTAAAAAATACTGTCGAGCTGTGCAGCTATTCACAAATTCCACTTCAAACAGAAACACAGTGCACCCTTGTCAAAAGCTGATAACAGACTGGCATACTCCACCCCCATAAACTCTCGCCAACCAGCCTTGTGTGGTTAGAACTAAATCATGAGTGTATCAGCCGTCAATTTAGCCCTTATGGCTTACTAATGTTCTAATTGTGCTGGTCAATCTGGGAATATTATTTCATTGAAACTTATTTTATTCTTTGATATTTTAAAATATGTTCATTTTAAAAATAAAATTAAAATATAAAAAATGAACAAAAATGAATTAATAAAAAATAAAAGGATTTGTTCTATAAAATTTGGATTCAGTCAAAAGGCCACACTTAAGGACCTAGTAAGCCACATGTGGCCTTAAGGCTGCAGGTTCCACACCTCTGGCTTAGACTAATGTCCACAAGAGTTTTCCCTAGGTTTTTTTCTAGTATATTTTATGGTTTCAGGTCTTACATTTAGGTCTGTAATCTACCTTGAGTTGATTTTTGTATATGGTGAGAGGTAGGTATCTAGTTTTATTCTTCTGCATATGGCAATCCAATTTTCCCAGCAACATTTATTAAAGAGGGTGTCCTTTCACCAGTATATGTTCTTATCTACTTTGTCAAAGATCAGTTGGATGTAGACATGTGGCTTTATTTCTGGGTTTTATATTCTGTTTCATTGATCTATATGTCTGTGTTTATGCCAGTACCATGCTGTTTTGGTTACTATAGCCTTGTACCTTTTTTATACAGGTAATGTGATGCCTCTAGCTTTGTTCTTTTTGCTTACCTTTGCTTTGTCTATTTGGATTGTTTTTTGCCTTCATATAGAATTTTAAGAATGTTTTTGCTAATTCTGTGAAAAATGACATTGTTATTTTGATAGGGATTGCATTGAATCTATAGATTACCTTGGGCAGTATGGTCATTTTGTTACTGAAAGCTCAGCACTTGTCCTCCAGGTTGAATCAGAAGAATGAGGACAAGTGGTTTGGGGGAGGAGGAAAGAGATGTTTTATTACTTTGCCAGCAAAGGGGGAGGATGGAGACTCCTGTCTGAAAGGCTATGGTCCCCTCTAATAAGCAGAAATACAGAGCTTTTAAAGGATGGGTTCTCAGCTTCCGGCAATTACTATTTCAAGTACAGTTGATGATTCTGATCTTCCCATCTTGTCCCATCTCTGCTGAAGACAATCTGGAGATCTTTACCCAGGACTTCCCTTTACCAGGTCAGGGCTAGGCCATCTCCTTTAGCACAAATAACGAAAGACTTACCCTCCCCTCCCAACCACTGGTCTAAGGCAGGGATGCAGGTTTTAGTTCTCAAAAAGGAGTGGAGGATGTTTTAAAGAGACAGAAAATATTTTTGCTGTTTTTTTTCAGGCCATTCCCTCTATTACAATTTTAGCATTATTAATTCTTCCAATCCATGAGCATGGGATGTTTTTCCATTTGTTGGTGTCATGTACAACTTTTTTCATCAGTGTTTTGTATTTTTCCTTATAGAGATCTTTTACCTCCTTGGTTAAATATATTCCTAGGTTGTTTTTTTGGTTTTGGGTTTTTTTTTTTGCTAGCTATGTAAATGGGATTGTCTTCTTGGTTCTCAGCTTGATAGTTTTTGGTGTATAAAAACACTACTGATTTTTGTACATTGATTTTGTATCTTAAAACTTTACTGGAATCATTTATCAAATCTAAGAGTTTTTTGGTGGAGTCTTTAGGGTTTTCTAGGTATAAGATCATATAATCAGTGACCAGAGATAATTTGACTTCCTCTTTTCCAATTTGGATGCCTTTTATTCCTTTTTCTTAAGTGAAGTCCTAATAAAAATGAAAAAAAGGACTGTAATATTTAGGTGACATTTTTTGTTTTAGTATGATAAAAATAATAAAGTTCATTGTAGGAAAATTCAGAAAATTATAAGAAGAAATTATATTGCTTGGAGTGTATTTCCTTGCTATCTTTTTTATACATTATTTTCATAGTTGGGTTTTATTAGAATTAACTTTATATCTTTTTCAGTTAATATTATATCTAAAGCTTTTTATACTTAACATATTTCTTTTCCACCTTAGCAGCCACATTAAGGTGTATCTTAATTTTTGTTTTAGACACTACATCTTATTTAGAATGTCATTTTACAGTGTACTGCAACACATTTTCTTATTGGAAGAGTTGAAGAGACTTGTATTTTTGAGTAAGAGGTATAGTGCCCATACTTAATATCCTGAGTGGGGGATATGGTCAAGTCACTATTTTCTCTATACCAGGTAATGCCTGGATCTTGATCTATTGGTCATTTGAGAGAAGTCTCAAAAGGGTTACTTTTGCTAGTTGGGGGAACAAGTAATACCCCTGGAAGGCCATTTTTAGTAAGTTTAAGTCTTGTTTTATATTAGTTTCTTTAAAATTGGTTACTGCCATCCTAAATGGCATTGGGTTATCTGAGTATGTGATGCATTCATATCTCCAAATACTATGAAGAGAGGTAGTAAATTCAACTATTGGCAGGACTTTGGGCAACAAGGAAAACTTGGAGAAGATTGCTGCCTACCTTAGTTGCTATAGGTTGAACTCATCAGAGAACTCCAGCTAGTGAAAAGGAGAGGTGTGAAATAGAGATTGTAATCTTGTGAGTCATGCAAAAACAGTTGTTCTTAGGTATATATGTTTATGGTTGTATTAGTTTCCTAGGGCTGCTGTAACAAATTACCACTAACTGTGTGGCTTAAAATAATAAATATTTATTCTTCCACAGTTCTGGAGGTTCAAAATCAAGGTATCAGGCAGGACAGTGCTCCCTGTGAAGGTTATAGGGAAGAATCCTTCTTTGCCTCTTCCTAGCTTCTGGTGGTTGCCTACAGTCCTTGGCTTTCCTTGCAAAATATAAATACAGCACTACAAACTCTGCCTCTGTCTTCACATGGCATTCTTTCCTCTGTGTGTCTCTTCTTTTAAGGACACCACTGATTGGATTTAGGATACACCCTCATCCTGTATGTCCTTATCTTAACTAATTACATCTGCAAAGTCTCTGTTTCCAAATAAGGTCACCTTCTGAGGTTCTGGAGAGACACTGTTCCACCCAGTAGAGCAGGCGTGGGTATTTGTGTATATGTATGGGGTGGGGAGCCCTAGGGAGCTATCATAATCTCTTTGAGAATGCACATTCTAATTCTCCAAAGTTTATTTCTACTTTTCCTTAATTATTTATTGTGAGAATGGTGTGAATGTGGGGGAAATGTTGGAAACCGTGGGCCTAAAATAATACTTTAAAATTTTGTGTTGAATATTTATTCTGTGCTATTCCATGACCTTAGTTTTCTTGACTGCATAGTGTATTTTAAGGCAAAGGACAGGACATGTGTACCATGGAAGGTAATCTGAAAAGAAAGAGACCAAGATTTGTTCAGTTTAACATGTGCTGAAATGCTGAAATTGGCCTATCTTTCCATGTGGCCTAACTCTTCAGTTAGTCATTGTCCTAGTATACAAGGGGGAAATCTTCTGTTATGACCTTCTTACCTTGAGTAATTCCTGGCTTTTGAGGATATCCTAAGGATATGGCTCTTTCACACTACTATGCTAAAGGTCCTTGGATCTTATTTTCCTATGAATGACAGACAGTAAGCCCTGAATGTAGTTTAATAGACAGCTTAAACTCCAAACTTCTAAAAGCATTTTTATCACATATTGTTACATAGAAGCATTTTCCAAAGCAGTCATCCACCACGTTGTAATGTTTCTGATTGGATTGCAAATGTGTCCTTACAAGTTATCAGCATTATAGTAAAGCAATGAAAATGAAATACGTTAACTTTCTTTCTCAATAATAGGGGTGTTTTTCCTTCAACCATTCAAACTAAGAAAATAAGTACAAATTCCCTATTTAATGGTTCTGCTTTCCCCTTAAGATCTGTTTTTTTCTCTTCTTTCTGAGATTTCTTCCCTTGGCATTTACCTTAGCTAAGGAAGCAAAATTGTCCAGTAGACAGTTATATACCAATGGATTTCATGGTATGTTCATTTAAAATGGTTTCCTTATCTTTTATTAAAATAAACGTTTTAGCCACCATAATAAACATTATACATAAGTACAAGACTTGTATTCATGTTTTATGAAAAATTTTGCCAGTTTTAATTTAGTAAATATATAACATAAAGAGGGAGATATAGGAGAGTATACAAAATACTATGAAAAAATAATCTTTGTGGATTATCTGTTACTTTATGCTAAGAGATAAAAGTAACCTCCTGAAGTCTTTGCTATGCTTTTATGGTTCTAGCATTCTACATTTATAACCTGACTCAAAAGTTTCTTATTTACTAAAAGTATTTGAGTAGAGCATTATAAAGTGTATCTCAGTCCTTCTAAAAACACAGTTTATCTTAGCCAAAAGGTTATTAAATACTTGAATAATTTGCTATAAAAAATTTTAGACTATCTCTCATTGGGTTTATTTTAAAAGTAGATTGAAATTAGACTATTTCTCCACATCCGTCCACCATTATCAGCACCATCAAGATGACACCAAGACGCTAGCTAATATATACTTATACCTTTAGATTGTTTTACTAATTAATTATAAGTACATAATATTTGTGGAACACTGATCTTGGTAGTGATTTATAATAATATATCAGGTAAGAGATTAATTGGGTCATTGCGGGCCTTTGGCCTCACTTTCTGTAGTAATTGGATTATAGGAATACATTGTTTTAAAAAATTCACTTGAAGTTTTCTATTTATATTCTGTAAAAGTAAATTGAATGCCTATTCTTTTCATCCATAAATATTTTAACTGCTAAGATTTCTAGGATTGTAATAGAAAACCAGTCATTTCAAAGAATCATTAAATAACTATTAGAGAAATTAAACAATGTTAGTAAAATGTGAATTCATGACTTTCTGATTAAGATAAAGAGCTTAAGATAAAGCTCTCAGTCATTTTGCACTTTTTAAGGATTAGAAGAAACTTTTTAGACTCGACTTAAATATGTTGCTCTTTTACAAATCAAAACATCTTATAAATCTCATCTGCTTATTATTTTTATAAATTTATGATCAAGTCATACATCATCATATCTTACTATCAATAGCTAACTTTTGTAAACCAGAGTCAGAGATTTAGAATGAAACTCAAAGCAGTGTAAATATGTATCTTGTTAAAAGCTCTTTTGTAGCCTTCCGTTTAGAGTTTTTGACTCTTAAACTAAAATGTTCAACATTTACTCATTATTTAGGTGTAGTATGCTTTATGCATGCGCTGTATTAATCACAGAGCTGGAATGATAAACCTGACAACATATATGTATATCAGTATTTCTTCATCACATAACAAATAATCACTGCGCGTCTGCTATATGCAAGGCACAATATGAGGAACTTGTGATACAAGGGTAAACAAAATAGACACAATTCTCAGTACTACTGACAGTCTAGAGAGGGAGACAGACAATAATGAGATAATCATACAAATAAAATATAAAATTAGCACTGTAAAAAAATGCTAGGAAGGAAAGGTGAACAGTGCTCACCTTTTAGAGCTTATAAGGAGATTTGACCTAGTCTTTGAAGGGAGACTATACAGGTGCTCAAAGAAGACTTCCCTGAGGAACTGACTTTGGAACTGAGAGCCAAATGATTATTGGAAATTATGTAGGGGAAGGAGGATGTGTGAAGATTCTAGAAAGCAAAAATAACATATGCATAGGTCTTGTACTGTAGGGAGTATGAGTTACTTGAAATGAAAGGAGGCAGTGTGGTTGAAAATGTCAACCTAAAGAAAGAAACCGAGGCAAAATTAATATAGACATTGTATTTGGGCCAAGGTTGAGGACTGCAGCCTGGAAAACACAGGGAATATGAATGAACACCGGGAAAATGCTTGTTCAGCTTTTGTTACAAGTAGGTTTTTAAAGGCAGAAGGGGACAAAGAGTGGGCTGATAGAAAGTCGTTTGACAGGAATTCTCATTGGTTTATAGAAGTTACATTGATTAGTGATTGTCTATACATTGTTGGGTATGAGTTTTGGTGTCCAGTGTATGTATGGCATTTTATGGCTACTTGGCATCAGTCTAGATCCCACATGGCAAGTGGCTTCAAGAGGTAATTACTAGCTCAAGGGGGGAGTAAGACATGACTGCTGTCACATTTTAATGCCTCTCGAGGCCTAAGATTTTTTTGTTTGTTTGTTTGTTTTTGAGACAGAGTCTCGCTTTGTCACCTGGGTAGAGTGCAGTGGTGTCATTGAAGCTCACTGCAACCTCAAACTCCTGGGCTTACGCTATCCTCCTGCCTCAGCTTCCCAAGTAGCTGGGACTACAGGCATGAGCCACCATGTGACGCCCGGCTAGTTTTCTATTTTTAGTAGAGATGGAGTCTTGCTCTTGCTCAGGCTGGTCTTGAACTCCTGAGCTCAAGCAATCCTCCTGCCTAAGCCTCCCAGAGTGCTAGGATTACAGGCACGAGCCACCATGCTGGCCTAGGCCTGAGACTTTAAAGAGGCTAGCATTCCTCAGATAAAAAGTTTCTTTTCTTTCTCAGAATACAGAGGACAAGGGGGAGCTTGATGCAAGATGAGGCAAGAGAGCTATGGCCGGGGCCAGACCAATTACAGCCTTTTAAAAGATTAAGGATTTAAATCTTTCAAGAGCAATGGGAGGGCTTTGAAAGATTTTAAGCATTGTGTGTGTTGGGGGTGGGGGGTGAGAGATGAGATTGTTTTTTCCAAAAGATTAGTATAGAAGGGACTAGAGAGGAAAAAGTGTGGATGAGAGACATCAGTTAAAAGGCTATTTATTGGAGTAATCCTGCCACAAGATAGCTTGGATTGGGGAGGGGGCAGTGGAAATGGAGAAAGGTATAAGCCTGAAAACTCACCCTCACTACTTCCCCCTCCTTCATTATCTAATTCATTTTCAAACCAAGTTATGTTATGTGCCTATAACATAAAAGATCTAGGCTATCATGCAGGAGATTTTTTTTTTTGTTCTCCACCTTCCAGTTAGAAATCTAAAAAAAAAAAGGTAATTTATTGCCTCACCTGGTCTTATCCTACTTGTAAACTTGCTATTTCCAAAGTCCAGTGATAATTATATATTGATAATTGTTTTGATAATTATATATTGATAATTGTTTTGATAATTATTATATGACAGTATTTGACAGTAGCCCATTGCATCCTCAGTTTCTGGAGTTTCATAGGTATACCTTATGCTCAGTGAGAACCTAAGCTGTATCGCTTGTTGAAATTTTCTTTTCCTTCTGGACCTTCTCCTACTCTTATTCTTATGACTTTATGACTTTTTTTTTTAAAAGAATGTCCTGGATGATTATGTCTTATGTTGATTTATTAATGATATCTTTGTATTAAGTTCCTATAAAAGTTAATACTTAATTACCTGGATATTCTATTACCATCTCCCAGGGAAAAAGCCTTAGATTACAAAGTCACAGGAGCAGGCTTGTGTTGTCTTCCTCAGAATTTTCTTAGGATTTTCCTTTTGCTTTCAATGAGGTTCATTAATTGGCCTTCTCGTTAGTGTAAAACAATGTGCAAAATAAGTGAACTTAGTGATTTTCAGTAAGCTTTTACAACCTCCAACCATTATTTATGAAAACAGTTTAAATACCTACCAAATTAGCTTTGGTGAGAATAATGTAGTTTGCACATTGGTTAGTAGTGAAATAAACAGACTTTACATCTTTAAATTTCAATAAATTCCCCCATTTATTTGAGAAGGATAAATATTGATAACACTTTGCAAGAATTATTATTATTAAAAAGCATTAGAATCTAAGGATGAATTGCCTGCAGTTGGGAACATACTTAAAGAAAAAGGATAAAACTAAACATTTCTTCTGATAATATGTCACCTTAGAAACTTTAAAATATATACAGTCATGTGCCACATAATGTTGTTTCAATCAATAAAGGACCACATATATGATAGTGAGTCCCATAAGATTATAATGGAGCTGAACAATTCCTATTGCCTTAGTGTCATCATAGTCATTGTAATGTTGTAGTGTAATGCATTACCTTTTCTATGTTTAGATACATAAAATACTTATCATTGGTTACTGTTCCTACAGTATTCAGTACTATAACATGCTGTACAGGTTTGTAGCCTAGGATCAATAGGCTATTATCATGTCAGGTTCTAATCAGCCTAGTTTTGCTAACTCTGACTGAGGGGTGGGGGAGATTCACAGTGACTCAGTGGCCAATTAAATGCTTTCAAATGTACAGCCATTGTGAGGCTTTCACACACCAAAAATCATGCAAATATATTCAACACACACACAGGCCGTAATAAGAGAGAGGAAACCAGTTCGCTGACTGAGGAATTGGGCAGGTCCGGATTTCCCTCTAAACACTGATCAGTAGTGGGTGGGGAGGAGGGCAGTGTCACTGCTCTTCTAGCAGTTTCTGGCAGCTCCTGCTGATTGAGAGGACCCCTCATAGAGCTCTGGCATCTCGGCCATGGTCAGTGTCTTTGCTGTTTTTATGGCCCTCCTCAGGAGTGCCCATGGTCATTATCTCAGCTACCTTTTGGCTTCACTTTCTTGTTGGGTCCTGGAAGGGGAGGGGGGATGCCTGGTCATAGCAGGTGTCATCTTATCACCTCAGGCCACCACACATATGCTTATCACTTAGCAGTTTCACTGTAGGCTGAGTCACTTGTCATAAGTGATGCCATTTGAGACATTTAGGATCATAAAAAATTATTATATATCAGCTATACTGTATAGCCTAGTTGTGTATTAGGCTATACCATCTAGGTTTGTGTAAGTACACTCTATGATGTTCACACAGCAAGGAAATCACCTATTCCCTAACGATGCATTTCTTAGAACATATACTCATTGTTAAGTGCATGACTATATGACATTTAGTGACACAAATGACAAGCTTTCCAATTATCTTTACACCAGCCCACTCAACTCTAGCCAGTTCAGAAGCTGTGTCCTTTGATTTAATAAGGAGATAATGGCTCACCTTCCCTGGGGGGAGAGGGAAGCTAATGTCTCATTAACAACTAAAGAGTTGTAAATAGAGAGAAGAGTTAGTTTAGTATGTCTCAAGCTCCCAGAATAAAAGCTTTTAATTTTCCCACACACTACCAGAGCAATATCTCTTAAGGACCCTAGGTAAGTTTCTGCCTAAAGGTACAAAGAACCTCTTTTTGTGCTGGATCTATTCCTATTTTCCTGGATTCTGTCTTTCCTTACTTGATCACCTTTAATACCAGCTACCTACTGAAAGCTGTCTTCTTGACCTTGACTCACTTCTATGTTACCACTTGGCCTGTTCAGTGCCTAACTTCATATTGGCTATCCTGTATGCCTTCTGCTCACCCTTGAGATGATAGCCCAGCTCCATGAGTGGTTTTTCAAGAGCTGACTACTACTTAGCATTGATAACACCTGAAGTTTTTCATACACAACACATATTATATGTATTACCGTCACAGAAAATAACATCAGGATATGATATTAGACCTGTTAATTTGAAAGTAACATTATACTCTAAATTTTTCTTAGCCAGGTTCATGACAGAAGATCGTTAGAACCTTTTCTTAACTGAGACTTAACACATTCTTGCTAGAGCTTTCTGGAGACTTAATGTTTTAAAAGTGAAATAGTTGTCATCAGCTCTTTTCCCTATACTGGTCTGGCCAATGTACATACTCAGTTATATATTCACTAAATGTATGATATTCATCAAATGCCGTATTTAATTATTTTCTTTGGTTTCACCAACATAAGCCATTCATCTGGTTTCTCATTACTATGTAAAGCATTTGTGAATTATTTCCTTTATCCACAAGCTAACAGAGTATTTTATAGCAGTCATAAATATGATTCAAAAACAATAACACTGCTATAGAAAACTGTATCTTATGTTTGCTGGTAAACACCAATTCTATTTGAACCAAATAGCATCTTTAGAACTTATATGTTGAACAGCAGTATCACATATAGCACATTCACTTGTTAATGTTAGAATACTAAATTGACTAGCTTTTGTCTACAAAAGTAAGGTTGAAATTGGTACCTTACAATGCTTCAAAAGGTTAATTATTTTATATTAGGTCATTAAATATGAAATGTCCAATTTTGAATCAAAAGTTTAGTTTATTATATTTCAAACAAGAAGCAGTACAATTAATCAAAGTGTGTGCCTAAACTATTGACAGACTTTTGCTATCTTAATGGTAGCTTCTTTAAGCCAGCAGCAAAGAAGCCTGGAGAGCAAGTGGCGATGAAATCACGAAAGGTGTTTTCCACAGCTTGTGGAGAACTGAATATTTTTCCTTGCAAGAAGTGGTCCAAAGCCTGGAAGAAGTGGTATCAGTTGGTGCAAAGTCTGGTGAATATGGTCGATGACATAGAGTTTCCAAGTCCAGCTTCTGTGGTTGGAGCAGCCTTGTTTGTGTGACATGTGGTCGAGTGTTGTCTTGCAAGAGGATTGGCCTGTCTCTATTGACCAATCTCAGCTGCTTAATCACAAGCATCCTCGTCATTTCATCCAATTGGTTGCAGTAGACATCTGCAAATGTAATGGATTGACCAGGTTTCATGAAGCTGTAGTGGGGGATAATACCAGTGCTGGACCACCAAACAGACACCATTAGCTTTTTTTGATGAATATCCAGTTTTGGACTGTGTTTCAGCACTTCATTTTTATCCAGCCAAATGCTTGCAATTATCAAAAAGAATCCATTTTTCATCACATGTCACAATATGGTGTAGAAATGGTTCACCTTTATTTCAGACAGCAAAGAAAAGCAAGCTTTGAGATGATTTCTCTTCTGATGCTCGTTTAATTCATGCGGAACCCATCTATCCAGCTTCTTTTCCTTGCCGATTTATTTCAAGTAGTCCAATATTGTTGAAATAGTAACGTTAAACCTTGCTGCTAATTCACACGTAGGTTGAGATGGATTCACTTCCATTACAGCTTTCTGCTCATCATTATCCATCTTGGTCTCAGGTTGCCCATGTGGCTCTTTTTCAAGATTAAAATCACCAGAGCAGAACTTAAACCATTGACATACTGTGCATTCATTAACCACATCTTTCCCAAACACTTCATTGATATTTTGAGCTGTCTGCACTGCACTGGTACCATGATGGAACACATATACAAAAATAACATGAATTTTTGACTTATCCATGGTTTCACAAAAATTGCTCTAAAAAAAATTTGAAAGATAATCACAAGCCAAACCTTGCGTTTGAAAGACTGAGGATGTACCTTCGCAATAAAAATAAGACAAGAAGTGTCAAAGTGAAATGTCAGAGATATCAACTGTCAAACTTAGTACTTAAGGAAATCGGACATTTCATACTTAATAACCTAATATATAATATACTAGTATAAATGAAGTTAAATTTATATGGCAACGAGGGTTAGCTTTCTGATGTTCTGATGTTATAAAATATTTGAAATATTTAAATGTAATATTTAAAAATTATTATGAAGAATAACTATAAAATTATTATGCATCTTTTCATGTGTAGCTTGTGTGATCCATTTCAATATTTTACAGTTGTAGCTTCTGTATTATCAGAAATTTTTAAAAAATCCTAAAATATGGTGAGGTTGTAGCTCTGTTTCAAAATTCACTGAAATGGTATATAGTGCTTATAAGAGCAACATGCTCTGAGGAAAATGTGGTTAAAAAAAATAAGAGCTACTAATGATGCAGTGATGAGACTGTAGCCCTTTTTAAAGCCTATAATCTATGTAATTTCACCCATATGCAAAAAGAATTTGATGTAAATAGTTTAAACACTATGTCATGTACATGAATTATTGATTTACAACGAACATTGACATACTAGTGAACTTGTGAGCATTTCCTAACTTATGGGATATTTATTTTGCAGGATAAAATAGAAGTAGAAATTATTTTCTCCACTTTAATATGTAATTCCCCATTAATATCAATTGTTACCACAAAATTGGCTAAAATTAATACTCTTGTCATAATAGACAAAGACAATTTACATTTAGTTTTCTTTGTCTTTTTGTTTGTTTGTTTTGTTTTGTTTTATTCCCCTTTCTACCTCCCAATTATTTTATGGCATTTCAGTGCTTCAGAGAATTTAGATGAGCTCTCTTCCTCCAGTAGCTGGTTACTTAACCAGAAGCACAGTAAGAAAAGGAGAAAAGACAGGACAAGATTGAAATCTCCGTCCTTGACTATCATGAGTACAGCAGCCCGAACAAGGCCACTTCAGAGTTTCCACAAACGAAAACTCTACAGATTGAGCCCTACTTTTTATTGGACTCCGCAGGTAAGGCTGCCTTTTGGAAAACATCATCAAAGATTTCACCATCCGTGTTATTTCATATACAAGACAATGTGAATTGTACACAGTTATTTAGAATAATTACATGTAGAAACCTTAAAAATATAGTTTATTAATGATATAATACATATTAACAATATATAAGTGGATTTAATAATTTTTTTAAACATAGTAGTGTACTCTGAAACTTCTCACATCCCCAGTTTTTTAAAGAATCCACTATTATGCTTAAACTAATTTGAAAGAAAATTAAATGTCAAGATTTTTTAAATGTACTGGTAAGGGTAAAAAGGCAAACACAAATGTACTACATATCTGTCTCATGAATATTTGCTCAGGTAAAGAAAATCTGCACGGGTGTCAGTTATTTTGGAGGAAATGACATTGCTGTCCTTTTTAGGTTTGGTATTTATTAATCTTGCTGAGCATTCCTTTTCCTTCTTCTAGAACACAAGCAATACAATTTTAGATGTTTATACTTCACTTTATACACATAAAATATACTTCATTAAAAGCATTCAATGTGAAAGCATGTTTTTCATTTTATAAACAAAATGATAGGTATACTTCTTTTAGTGTACCTCTAAACAAGCTCTGATGAAGGGCAAAACATGTTATCTCTAGTTCTTGCTATATGACATGCTTCTCCCCCATTCTTTTAGATTTCTTAATAATATATCAAAGGAAAAAATCCTTGATGTTATTATTTAATATTGATTGTTCCTGATTATCATTACATTAACTTTTTTAGATATATTTGTATAAAAATCAAGATGCTTTTTTCATTGGATTTTAAGCTTTCTTTTATCAGGATCCAATTATAAATAGGAATGTGGATTCTGACAAATTAGGTTTTATTAAAAGACTAATTTTTACCATTTAGTGGTTCACCATTTTGAAAATATTCTTTAAAAAATTGTTTTATTTCAGCCACTGCACTCCAGCTTGGGCAACATAGAAAAAAGAAAAAAAATTGTTTTATTTCATAATTTAAAAAAATTTTACCTAAATCAACCTAATGGGAAAGTGATTTTTATTTAAAGTTTTTATATATGAAATTATATTTTATTTAATAATTTTTATTTGAAGTTGTTGTAAGCAATAGATAAATAACATTTTTGATATGTGATTTTGTGATTTCATAATCATAAATAGAATTATCTGTCTAAAATATTTTATCTACGAATATGTCGTAGTATTCTGTCTGGCAGAAATCTGCTTCAATAAGTGGTATGCTACATTTTACTACACTAATATAATTTATGCTTTGATAATATAAATTTTGGCCTGGCAAAGTGTGAGCAACTTTAAAACTTGTGGCAAACAAAGGAAGAGAAATCAGTTGTAGAGTTATTGTTACTAGTAGACTATATAGTTGACCATATTCCAGTTACTATGCTAAGCATTTTCAGTACATTATCTTATTTAATCATCAAACATATAACTATTAGGCATTATTAATCCCACCATCAGATGCAGAAATTGAGATTTAGGGAGATGAAGTAATTTGCCCAAGGTTAGATAAGTAGTAAGCAATAAGTCTAATTTCAAAGCTCATGTTGTTACCCATTACATTTATAACAAAAATAAACCAAATCTTTTGTGGGCCTGAAATCAGTAAAGATAGTATATTTGGGGGTTTGTCTGATTAGAGATAGTAAAAAATACATAAAAAAGAGGGGTTTTGAAAAATAAGCAGAGATTTGAAGGGTATGGGGGAAGGAAAGCATTTTAAGTGAATAATTCGAACAGAGATATAAAAAGTGATGGAGAATAGCAAATGTCAGCACCTTCAACTTACCCCCCAAATTGCCAGGCCAATAGTTATTTGCCTTTCTAAACTTCATTTAAATGTAATTTCTCTCAGAAAGCCTTCTTTGATATCCCCAGAATGGGATACATATTGCTATAGTACCCTGTTTTAACCTCATTATGTTGGAATTTATCATACTATTCTAGAATAATCCACTTATTTTTCTCATTTCTCATTAAATTGTAAGTTTTTAGAGAATAGGGATTCTCTTTATTTCTGGATCTACAGGGCCTTGAACAGTACCTGTCCAATAGCATATGCTCAATAAATAATTTTAATGTGTTAAAGAATCAATATAGTGGAACATAGGAAAATATTTAAAAGGCAACAGAGAGTGGGGAACTCATGAATGTGTGTGTGTATATATATGTGTGTTTCTTAGATTTGCCTACTGGAAAAGTCTAGAGCAGTGATGTTCCATAGAACTTTCTGTAATGAATCAAATGTTCTATATATATCTATGCTGTCCAATATGGTAGCTCCTAGACACATGTAGCTATTGAGCACATGAAATGTGTCTTATGCAACTGAGGAACTGAATTTTTAATTTATTTTATTTTTATTAATTTTAATTTAAGTAACCACATGTGGATAATGGCTACCAAATTGGACAGCACTGACTCAAACTTACCCTGATAGCAATGAATACACCTGGCATTCATATTTTGTTTTCTAATACCATTCCCTACTAAAAGGAACCAGGGTTCTTTGGGGAAATGGCTGATCTCCAGGGCTGAGGCAGAAAAGGAATAAGATTAGCCTGACCACTAAAGAAATTGCATTTCCAGAGAGACACACCAAGCAGGCTTGAAAATGGGCACTCCAAGGGGATTCATGACAGGCCTTCCATCTCAGATTTCAGAAACCCCATTGAACAGAATGGCCCTAGAAATTCCCCAGCCAGACCCTTTGATCAACATGAATGATTCCAGCATGAACTTGATGTTACCACGGGATCCAACTAGTCCCACAATATCAAAGAAGCACCAAAAACATACCTGATTCACTCATAAACAGTATGAAGAGTGGGAGGCTCTGTTTGGCCAGACCATGTTCCCAGATAAAAATCTCCAGAAGGAACTAGCTTTGAAACTCAACCTATCAGAGTCAACAGTGAAGGTTTGGTTCAGGAACATGCTGTTCAAATTGAAGCAGCAGCAGCAGCAGCAGCAACAGCAGTCATCAAAGCAACCAAACCAGATTCTTCCAGCCAAGAAGAATGTGCCCACTTCCCCCAGAATATCCACCAATCCTTACTCTTTTTTTCCTGTGGTTTCAGATTTCTGCAGCTCCCTTCCACCTCAGTGCTTTGATCCTTCCAATTTCCTTTGATCCTTCCAATTGGGCATGGGACTTCACCTTCATTGAGAGTCCCACAAGTGATTTCCAAATGCAGGATCCTCAGTTGGAGAAACTGGTGGCCTCCATTCCTGCTTTGTACTCTGATGCTTATGACAC
This sequence comes from Daubentonia madagascariensis, assembly GCA_023783475.1. NCBI lineage: Eukaryota > Metazoa > Chordata > Mammalia > Primates > Daubentoniidae > Daubentonia > Daubentonia madagascariensis. Next base: position 2,346,975 of record JAKFHU010002088.1, read on the forward strand.
AGGCCAAATCATTTTCCGGATGAGGATGAGACATCCGTCTATTCATTCCACTGTCTATATCAGTATTTCTCACCCACAAGGTCCCAGATAGGAGGATAGGGTTCCACTGTCAGCACCCTTGCTATTCCAGGTGTATGTAGGTCTATCTCCTGGGCAAACCTGGTCTAGTATGACAAGCCAAGGCTTTGAAGCCTACAGTCTAAGAAATAGCCTGGAATTCCAGAATACCTCCAATATGGTAGACTTTGGATTTCTCTGATCAAAGTACTAATAAATACCAGGCCGTTTAGAAAAGATGTAAAAAAAAAAAGTTAGCCTGGAACATCTTAATGTTAGCAGAAAGTACGGAAGTCTTCAAAAAAAAAAATGGTAGAAGCATGTTGAAAAGAACACAGGAGCTAGCTTGAAGAGGCTCCTACTAGCCAAACCTAAGAATATTTGAGCATCAGAATAAAAAAGGACAGTATTGAACCATGGAAAAAACAGGGATACATGAGTCCATACTGATAAAAGATAGATATATAAGGTGGGAAAAAGGGGGACTTTTCTATATAGTAGGATGAAGATTAAGAAATGTGGAATAAGTGATAAAATCAGAGAATCATTTTGCAATCATCATAGTAAAGATTCACTGGGCAAGAATCACTGATGGGTAATAAATCAGAGATCAGGCTTCAGGAGGAGTTTGATGAGAACAGGATATTTCCATGGTCTTAAAGTGTCTTCCCCCAGTTGCCAGGGGCACATAGTAACTATATGATAGTCAGACAATACTTCATCTGAATGATCAAACCTAATGTTGCCTGTGAGGATACAATATCACCATGTAGTATTCTGGCCAGGGATGCATAACCTGAATTTAATCATGAGGAAACATCAGAAAAAGCCCAAATCAGAAATAGACTATTAAAAAACAACTGCCAGGCTGGGCATGGTGGCTCACTCCTGTAATCCTAGTACTCTGAGAGGCCGAGGCAGGAGGATTACTTGAGGCCAGGAGTTCCAGACCAGACCGAGCAAAAGCGAGACCCCATCTCTACTAAAAATAGAAAAGTTAGCCAGGCACGGTGGCACGCACCTGTAGTCCCAGCTACTCGGGAAGCTGAGGCAGGAGAATTGCTTGAGCCCAGGAGTTGGCGATTACAGTGAACTATGATGACACCACTGCACTGTAGCCCAGGTAACAGAGCAAGAGCAAGACTCTGTCTCAAAAAAAAAAAGTAAAAGAAAAGAAAAGACAAAAACTGGCTAGTATTCTTTAAAAAATGTCAGTGTCATAAAAGCCAAGAAAGGCTGAGGAGTTGTTCTAGATTGAAAGACTGAAAAGATATATAATAACTAAATGAATATATGATCTAGAGCAGAATTCTTTTGGAGGGAAAAATTTATTGGGACAATTGAGAAAACTAGACTCTTGACAGTAGATTAGACAAAAATATTTTATCAATGTTGAATTTCCTAGATGTTATTGTTTTGCAGTTATGTAAGAAAATATCCCTATTCTAGAAAACACATTGAAATATTAAGGGGTAAAGTGACTAAGGCATCCATTGTATGTAATACATTAACTCCTCTTCTAGAATGGTACTAGCTATATGCCATCCTTGGAAGAATTGAGAAATAATAATTTAAATCATTTTCTATAGCACTTAATTCTGTAGTAGAATACTAGAGAAAAAAGGGCAATAGAGAGAGGTAGGAGTCTTCTGATAGTTGGTAGGATATAGTAGATAGAGTAGGTAGGATGTAGTCGATAGTTGACTGATCATCACTCTCACTGCAACAACTAGGTGAAAAAATGTATAAATAACAAAAAAAAATCATACTATTAAAAACATTAGTGAGACCTCTGCTTTCAGCTCCAACGTGTGAAGAAAGTCGAAGTCATCACTCTCGTTCTTAAAGCAAGAAGAGGGTGAACAAGTTGAAAATTAGTGCCTTTGAATGGGCCCATCAAAGAATTGAGGTCGCCAGGCAAACATCCCCCTGAAATACGGAGACTGGCAAATCCAGAGAGTCATAGCCAAGATTTGCTTATCTGGAGCAGAAGCCACAACAACCATAAACCAGCTGGTAGGAACACTTAAATGGTAATTTTGACAAATTGCTTGAGGTGCAGTGTTGACTAGCTTTAGAGTGAGAAACTCTTGGGGACTACAGTCTTGAGAAGGCCCCCACACTTTCATGGACTTTACTTCCAGGTACCCCACTAGGTTCTCAGGTGAAGAGCTGGCGGATCCTTAAGTGGCTTTACCATGGAAGGGAAGAGTAACCATGGTGAAATAAGCCAGAGCATTCTCTAACAAAGGCCTCCTGTTCTGGGGAAAAGACTTTACCAGAGCCTTATACCAGCCAGGGGAAGAGCATTTCTCACACTCCTACTTTCTGTAGCCTTCTTCTCTCACCTAAGAGGAGTGGGGGTGGAAAATAAGAAACACTTGTTAAGGTCACAGTTCAGGTACAGAGATACACTAAAAGGCTGAGATTTAATCATAAGATTATATAATAGAATGCTTCCTTCCCCCCACACTTTACCACTACACCAAACACATTACAGCTGCAAGGCATAGACTCTGAGGGGTAATACTTAAGGAAGTCAAAAGTCAACAGGGGAGGCAAAAACAAGGACACTAGAGGAATCTGAGGTCTCTGACACCTACAGTTACAGCAAACATTAAATATAGCCAAATCTTAGCCAGATTAACATAACACCACAATAAAGGCTTGTTTACCTCAGCTCCTATTACATGATACATCATGTTCACCTTTCAACAAAAAATTACAAGGCATGCTAGGAAAAACACACTCTGAAGAGACAAAGCAATCATTAAAACCAGGCTCAAATATGACAAAGATGTTGGAATTATCAGACAGAAAATCTTAAATAACTATGATTAATATATTAAGGGCTTTAATGGATAAAGTAGAAAACATGCAAGAACAGATGGGTAATGTAAGCAGAGAGATGGAAATTCTTAAGAACAATCAAAAGTAAATGCTAGAAATCAAAAACACTGTATCCTATGTCAAGCATGCCTTTGATCATCTCATCAGTAGTCTGGACTCGGCCAAGGAAAGAATCAGCAAACTCAGATAGGTCATAGAAACTTCATTAATTGAAATGCAAAGAGAAAAAGGAATGAAAAGACCAGAACAGAACAGCTAAGAATTTGGGGGCAATTTCAGATGGTATATCAGATATGTAATTGGAATACCAGAAAGAGAGAACAGAGCAGAAGAAATATTTGAAGTAATAATGAATGAGAATTTTCTAAAGTCAATGACTAGCACCAAACCACACATCTAGGAAACTCAAGCAGGAGAACATCAAACAGGATAAATATTTTAAAATATACACTTAGGCATAACATATTCAAACTGCAGAAAAACTAAGACAAAGAGAAAATCTTGAAAAAAATCCAGAGAGAAAAACGTCTTGCTTATAGAAGAACAAGGATAAGAATACAGCTGACTTCTCATCAGAAAGCATGTAAGCAAAAAGAGAGGGGAGTGAATATTTAATGTGTTAAAAGAGAAAAATCAAAACAACTGCTGTAGTGTGCAGAATTATGTCCCCCCAAAAGATATGTCCATTCCCTAACTTCTGGTACCTAGGACTGTGACTGTTATGGGTTGATTTGTGTCCCCAAGAACTCATAGTTGACGTTCTAACCCCTAGCATCTCATAATGTGACCTAATTTGGAAATAGGGTTATTACAGACATAATTAGTTAAGATGAACCTCAATTAGGTGGGCCCAAATCCAATATGACTGATGTTCTTATAAAAAGGGGGAATTTGGACACAGATGCGTGCATACAGGGTGAATGCCAGATAAAGATGAAAACTGAGGTCATAATGATGATTCTATAAGCCAAGGAACACCAAAGATTGGCAACACACACCAGGAGTTAGGGGAGAGGACTAAAAGGTTCTTTCTCTTAGTCCTCAAAAGAAACCAACCCTGCTGACATCTTGATCTGACTTCTGGCCTCCAGAACTATGAAACAGTAAATTTTTGTTATTTAAGCCACTCATTTGTGGTACTTCATTATGGCTGACCTAGCAAATACAGTGAGCTTATTTGTCCATAGTGTCTTTATAGTTGTAATTAAGTTAAGGATCTTGAGATAAAATCATTTTGGATTTAGGATGGGCCCTAAATCCAGTGACTGGTATCCTTATAAGAGAAAAGGAAGAGAGATTTGAGACAGAGATGCAGAGGAGAACGCTATGTGAAGATGAAGGCAGAGATTTGTTGAGTCATGCTACCACAAGTTACAGAATGCCTGGAGCCACAGAAGCTGACAGAAGCAAGGAAAGATTTTCCCCTAGAGCCTTCAGAGGAAGTGTAGATCTGCTAACACTTCAATTTCAAACTTATGACCTCCAGAACTATGACAGAATAAATTTCTGTTGCTTTAAGCTGCTCAGTTTATGGTAATTTGTTATGGCAGCCCTAGGAAACCAACACAGCATTTGGTCCTAGGAAACAGGGTGCTGCTATAACAAATAGCTAAAATTGTGTAAGTGGCTTTGGAATTGGGTAATGGGTAAAGGCTGGAAGAATTTTAAGGTGCATGGTAGGAAAAGCCTAGATTCTTGTGAGAGCTCAGAAGGAAGTGAGGAGAATGGATGACAAAGCTGCTGTCATCTTAGAGAATACATATATCATCATGAACAGAATGTTGCCAGAAATATGAATGTTAAAAGTGCCTTTGGTGATCATTATCAAATTTTGTGCTTGACGTTTGCAGTCAGTGCCATTATAGTCTCTTGAACCATGTTTGTATAAAATTAGTTATTTCCCACCTTTTATGGGAAGGTTTGATTTTTCTTTATAAGCACACTGCATTTATGTGACTAATAAAATAAAATATATATAATAAAAATTTTTTTTTTTTTTTTAATTTTTATTTTTTTAATTTCAGAATATCATGAGGGTACAACATTTTGGCCATACACATTGCCCCTGTTCTGCCCGTGTCAGAGCCACAATCGTGGTCGTCTCCCAAACTGTGCTCCCCACATCCATTCAGTGAGAGTTTTTCCCCATCCCTTCCACCCCCCTCCCGCCGCCGCCGCCCTCTGATGATGTTATTGCCCTGTGTGATGTAAGTGTTCATCAGTTAGTACCAGTTTGATGGTGAGTACCAGTGATGCTTGTTTTTCCAATCCTGTGACACTTCGCTTCGAAGAATGGGTTCTAGCTCCGACCAGGATAATACCAGATGTGTTAATTCACTATTGTTCCTTATTGCTGAGTAATACTCCATGGTATACATATACCACATTTTATTGATCCACTCGTGTATTGATGGCACCTGGGTTGTTTCCACAACTTTGCAATTGTGAATTGTGCTGCTATGAACATTCGAGAGCAGATGTCTTTATTATAAAATGTCTTTTTTTCTTTTGGATAAATACCCAGTAGTGGGATTGCTGGGTCAAATGGTAATTCTACTTTTAATTCTTTGAGATATCTCCATATTCTTTTCCATAGAGGTTGTACTAATTTGCAGTCCCACCAGCAGTGTATGAGTGTTCCTACCTGTCCACATCCCCGCCAACATTTGTTATTTGGGGATTTTTTGATATGAGCCAATCTCACTGGAGTTAAGTGATATCTCATTGTGGTTTTGATTTGCATTTCCCTGATGATTAGAGAAGTTGAGCACTTTTTATATGTTTGCTGGCCATCATTCTGTCTTCTTTGGAAAAGTTTTTGTTCATGTCCTTTGCCCATTTTTTAATAGGGTTGTTTGATTTTTTCTTGTTGATTTTCCTAAGTTCTGTATAGATTCTGGTTATAAGCCCTTTATCAGAGGTGTAGCATGCAAATATTTTCTCCCATTCTGTAGGTTGTCTGTTCACTCTAGTGATAGTTTCCTTGGCTGTGCAGAAGCTTTTCAATTTGATCAGGTCCCATGTATTTATTTTTGTTGCTGCTGTGATTGCTTTGGGGGTCTTCTTCATAAATTCTTTGCCTAGGCCAATGTCCATAAGAGTTTTTTCCAACATTTTCTTCGAGAATTCTTATGGTTTCATGTCTTAGGTTTAGATCTGTTATCCATTGTGAATTGATTTTTGTGAGAGGTGAGAGGTGTGGGCCCACTTTCAGTCTTCTACATATGGCCATCCAATTTTCCCAGCACCATTTGTTGAATAGGGAATCTTTTCCCCAGTGTACGTTTTTCTGGAATTTGTCAAAGATCAGGTGACTGTATGAGGTTGGTTTTATATTTGGGTTTCTCAGTCCTGTTCCATTGGTCTACATGTCTGTTCTTGTGCTAATACCATGCAGTTTTGGTTACTATAGCCTTGTAGTATAGTTTGAAGTCTGGTAGACAGATGCCTCCCAATTTGTTCTTTTTGCTTAAGATTGCTTTGGCTAGACGGGGTCTTCTCTGGTTCCACACGAAGCGTAGAATTATTTTTTCTAGATCGGCAAAAAATGATGTTGGTATTTTGATAGGGATTGCATTGATTCTGTAAATTAATTTAGGTAGCAAAGCCATTTTTACTATGTTGACTCTGCCTATCCAAGAGCATGGTAAGGTTTTCCATCTATTTACATCCTCTGCAATTTCCTTTCTCAGTGTTTCATAATTCTCTCTATATAGGTCTTGATCTCCTTAGTTAGATATATTCCTAAATATTTAATTTTCTTTGTTGCTATTGCAAAAGGTATAGCATCTTTAATTTGTTTCTCAGCTTGATTATTATTAGCATATATGAAGGCTATGGATTTGTGTGTATTAATTTTGTATCCTGAGACTTTGCTGAATTCATTTATCAATTCCAGTAATCTCTTGGTTGAATCCTTGGGGTTTTCTATGTATAATATCATATCGTCTGCGAATAGTGAAAGTTTGACCTCTTCTGCCCCTATCTGGACGCCCCTGATTCCTCTGTCTTGTCTAATTGCTGTGGCCAGGACTTCCAGCACTATGTTGAAAAGAAGTGGAGATAGTGGACACCCTTGTCTGGTGCCAGTTTTAAGGGGGAATGCCTTCAATTTTTCCCCATTCAGTATGATATTGGCTGTGGGTTTATCGTATATGGCTTTAATAGTTTCTAGGAATGAGCCATCTATGCCTATATTGTTAAGAGTTCTTATCATAAAGGGTGTTGGATTTTGTCAAAGCCTTTTCTGCATCTATTGAAAGGATCATATAATCTTTGTTCTTGCTTTTATTATATGGTGAATTACATTTATAGATTTGCGTACATTGAACCATCCCTGCATCTCGGGAATGAAGCCACCTGATCATGATGGATTATTTTTTGATGTACATTTGAATTCGGTTTGCAAGGATTTTATTGAGAATTTTTGCATCTATATTCATAAGGGATATTGGTCTGTAGTTTTCTTTTTTTGTTGTGTCCTTTCCTGGCTTTGGTATCAAGGTGATATTGGCTTCGTAGAATGAGTTTGGGAGGATTCCATCCTTCTGGATATTTTCAAATAATTTCTGCAGTATAGGCACCAGTTCTTCTTTGTAGGCTTGGTAGAATTCAGGTGTGAACCCATCTGGTCCGGGACTTTTTTTTGTGGGTAGATTTTTAATTACTGCTTCAATTTCGGTGCTTGATATTGGTCTGTTTAGAAATTCAGTTTCTTCCTGGTTGAGCCTAGGGAGGTAGTGTGTTTCTAAGAATTTGTCCATTTCCTCCACGTTTCGTGTTTGTGGGCATAGAGATTTTTGTAGTATTCAAAGATGATGTTTTGTATTTCCATGGTATCAGTTGTGACTTCTCCTTTTTCATTTCTAATTGAGCTTATTAGAGTCCTTTCCTTTCTGCTCCTGGTCAACCTGGCAAGTGGCCTGTCTATTTTGTTTATCTTTTCAAAGAACCAGCTTTTCGTTTCATTGATCTTCTGTATTGTTCTTTTGTTCTCGATTTCATTTAATTCTGCTCTAATTTTGGTTATTTCTTTTCTTCTGCTGGTTTTAGGATTGCTTTGCTCTTCCTTTTCCATTTCCTTAAGATGATTCATTAGTTTACTGATTTGTGACTTTTCTGTCTTTGGATGTGGGAATTTAGGGCGATAAATTTTCCTCTCAGGACTGCTTTTGCTGTATCCCACAGATTTTGATAACTTGTGTCCCCATTATCGTTTAGATCGAAGAATCTTTTGATTTCATTTTGAATCTCCTCTTTGACCCATACTCATTCATCAATAGATTGTTTAGTTTCCAAGTTTTTGGAGGAAGATGTGAGTTTCTGTTGGAATTGATATCTAATTTTATTCCGCTGTGGTCTGAAAAGATACATGGTATGATTTCTATTTTTTTGAATTTGTTTAGATCTGTTTTGTGGCCTAGGATGTGGTCAATTTTAGAGAAAGTTCCATGAGCTGATGAGAAGAATGTATATTCAGTGTTATTTGGGTGGAGTGTTCTATAGATATCTGTTAGGCCCAAATGTTCTAGAGTCCTGTTTAGGTCTTTTATTTCTCTATTTACTTTTTGTTTGGAGGATCTGTCCAGTTCCGTCAGTGGGGTGTTGAAGTCCCCTGCAATTATGGCATTCCTGCTTATTATGTTGTCTAGATGTAGCAGCATTTGCTTTATGTACCTGGGTGCTCCTGTGTTGGGTGCATAAATGTTTAGGATTGTTAAATCCTCTTGTGAAATTTTTCCCTTCACCACTATATAGTGTCCATTTTTGTCCTTCTTTACTTTTATTGCTTTAAAGTTTATGTCATCTGAAATGAGGATGGCTACTCCAGATTTCTTTTGGTTTCCATTAGCCTGAAAAATTGTATTCCATCCTTTCACCTTGAGTCTGAATGCGTCTTTGTGTGTGAGGTGTGTTTCCTGAAGACAACAGATACTTGGTTTGTATTTTTTAATCCATTCAGCCAGCCTATGTCTCTTCAATGGGCAGTTCAAGCCATTTACATTTATTGAGAGAATTGATATTTGGGGTAAATTTCTGATTATTCTGTTGGGTGGTATCTTTTGTTTTACCTCTTGCGTCATTGTGGAATCTGGTTTCTGGGGTTTTAGCCTTTGCATAATTTTACATAGGTGGGTGTCTGTTGCGCTGGTTAGTGTATAATGCAGGTCTAAGCATTTCTTGCAAGGCCGGTCTGGATTTCGCAAATTCTATCAGTGATTGCTTATCTTGAAAGGTCTTTATTTCTCCCTCATATAAGAAGCTTAGTTTGGCAGGATACAGAATTCTGGGTTGACCTTTGTTTTGTTTTAGGAGATTGATGATGTCTCCCCATTCCCTTCTGGCTTGTAAGGTTTCAGTTGAGAAATCTGCAGTTAATCTGATGGGTTTCCCTTTGTAGGTTACCTCCTTTTTTTGTCTTACAGCTCTGAGGAGTGCCTCTTTTGTGTTTACTTTGGTCAGTGTAATAATTATGTGGCGTGGTGAATGCCTTTTCACGTTGACTCTCCCAGGAGTCCTGTGTGCTTCTTGTACTTGGATGTCGAGATTTCTGGCTAAGCCATGGAAATTTTCCTCTATTATTCCTTCAAATAAATTTTCCAGCCCATGCAAATTTTCTTCCTCTCCCTCAGGGATACCTATTATCCTTATGTTTGGCCTCTTTACATAATCCCACATTTCTTGTATGCTTTTTTCCTGTCTCTTGTTTTTGTGTTCTTTCTCTTCAGCTGATTTATTTAGTGCATAGGAGCTGTCTTCTAGCTCTGAAATTCTTTCCTCTGCATGGTCCAGCCTATTCTTAAGGCTTTCCACTGTGTTTTGTAGATCCTTGAATGCTTCTTTCATTTCTAGGATTTCTATTTGATTTTTCCGTAATATTTCTTGCATTTTTCTTGTGGTTTCTTTTCTTTGTGCTGGGATTCAATTTTCTCTTGAATTTCATTGAGCTTTCTTATAATCCATAAACGAAATTCCTCTTCTGTCATTCTACCCATTTCATTTGGGTTGGTATCCATTGCTGAGGAACTGATAATTTCTTTTGGGGGTGACTTTTCACTCTGATTTTTCATGTTCCCTGAGTTCTTTCGCTGGTTTTTTCTCATCTGGTCTCTTGGTCGAGAGCTGGAGGTGTTAGAGCTAGTTTATGGCCCTGTCACCAGGCCCACAATTATTTTTCCTTGGCAAAGCCAGGGAGAGAAGTAGTGGCCTGTATTGCCTTAGGTGTATTTTAGCAAGTTTGTTGGATCTTGAGTTAACTCTGACCTGTGGTCTTCTCCTCTTCCCAGTGGAGTGTGGTGAGAATGACCTCCCAGCTTGGGCTCTGAGCTAATGGATTGTACTTGAGAATATGAGTCCTCCGCTCCCTATTAGCTAGGTATTCTGTTATGTCCGTAGCAGACTCTGATTTCCCAGTTGGGGTATGCGAAAGCCCTGTGCTTTGGGAGGGGTCTTGTAGCTCCTAGGGGTTACTTTGACCCTGCTCTTCCTGAGGTTCTGGTAGAAACACAATTTCCTTTGGCTGCAGTGTGAGAGCTGAGTTGGGAAAATTTTACACAGCTCAGAGGTTGCTCATCTAGCCACGTGTGGCTGCCCTTCTGATGTGTGTCTCCGCGTGAAACTGGTTGATAGGGGGATCTCCAATTGTGTACCCCTTTTCCACCACTAGACCTCAAGGCGAGGCAGGTGGCCGTCTCTATCCCCAGCAGTCTCCACCGGGGGATGTTCCCACGGGAGGGGGGAGTAGTGGCAGCTGGAAGCACTCTTGGGTGGCGCGAAATTCCCTATTGAAGTGGGCAGGATTATGGGGAGCTGCTCTGGTTCAGCCTGTGGCTCTTGAGGTATTTGGTTGTCATGGGAACCAGCAGTTATACCAAATGAGTCACTATGGCCAGCAACCTTCAAAATGAGCGATCTCTGGGGTACAGGAGGGCTGGGACCTGAGGGGCGGGCACTAGGACCGACACGGAGCGGAGTTGTCGGAGGCCAGAGCCGGGGTAGCAGAACCAGATGGACGAGCTGCAAACTGTTTCCAATACTCAAAGGTCCCACCTCTACAGGTCCGGGATCTCGTCCCACCTGGAACCCACGGATGCCGCTGTCCCTGGCCACCACAGGCAAAGCCTGTCTCACCCCAGCGGATGAGCCCTGGGCCGGGGCGGGGCGGAGCTAGAGACGCGGCTCACGGCTCCGCACAGGCGGCTGTAAAGATGGCGGCCGCCGCCAGCCTGGCGCACAGCTGTGCTCCGATCGCGCCGGGAGCGCAGTTTTTCTCCGCCGGTAGTTGTTAGCAACCTCTAAGGGCGCGTCCCGCTCTCCGATAAACTCCTGGGCCCAGTCCCGCTGACTTCTAGTGGCGCAGTGCCGGCCTGCGGGTTCCCGCGCACTGTCCCGGGAAGCTGAATCTCGGTCCCCGCCCAGTTCCTCCCCAGCCCTTGGCAGTCTCTGTATATCGTAGCTGCGAGATGTGTCTGGCTCTGGCTACTTCCTTCTCTCCACAGGGCTCGCCGTCCCTAGCCACCGCTCTGTCCCAACTCTGGGCTTGTCCCTGACTGCGTGGATGGGGAGGCGCGTAACCGCTTGGGGGGCAGGTCGCGCTGCGCCGACCTGGCGAGTGCGTCCTTCCCGCGCTCTGGGCTCTATTGTGCTCCGTGCGTCCTCCGATCTTTGTGAAAATTTTGTACCTGTTTTCTTGGGCTGGGCGTTCGGCGTTGTTTCTCTGTCATTCGCAATGCTGTTTTTGGAGTGAGCGGTCCGTGTTCGCCGGCAGCCGCTGGTGTTCTTCACCTCCTTTCCTGGGAGCGGTATGGTGGGAGGACCCTATCACACCGCCATTTTTTATCTCTCCCCTATAATAAAAATTTTTTAAAAAGTGCCTTTGGTGAGATTTCAGAAGGAAATGAGGAATATGATATTGGAAATGGGAAGAAAGCTGATCCTTGTTATAAAGTGGTAGAAAACTTAGCTGAATTATTGGTTTTTTTTTTTCCTAGTTTGCCAAGAACTTAGCTGAATTATATTCTACCGTGGGGTGTAAAATAGAACTTTTAAGTGATGAATTTGGATATTTAGCTGAGGAAATTTCCAAGTGAAGTATAGGATATGTTACCTGGTTTCTCCTCACTGCTTCCAGTAAAATGTGAGAGGGCAGAGATAAATTAAGTAAAGACCTGTTAAGTAAAAAGAAACCAGAACTTGATGATTTGGAGAATTCTCAGTCTATTACAAAAAATGATATAGCATGCTCTGAAGATAACCCAGAACATGGACAAACTTTTGCTGTGGAGATTAGGTATATAACTCATGGATCCAATCAACCATCTCAGCAGAAGCCAGGAATAGAGATAGAGTTATCCAGAATCTTGGGAGAACCCTCTTGTCTAATAACATGAATCCTCTTGACATATGTGGGAGTCCCACAAGGTTTTTGAGAATTTTATACCAGCAGAAACACTACCAGTTTAAAGCAAAAGGGACAAAGAGTAGAGAAAATGAAAGAAGGTTGACAGACCCCCAAAATTTTACAGACAGGAAATGGACTGATAGAACTACTCAGATGCAAACATGTACCCTTCAAGAAAAAGGAAGGTAAATCATAGACCTAAGTATGAAAAGAAAACAATAAAACTTCTAGAAGAAAACATAACAGAATGTCTTCATGTCCTTGGGGTAGTTGGCTTCTTAAGCAGGATACAAACATCACTAATCAGAAAAGACTGTTCATTTGGGATTTGTTAAAATTAGGAACTAATTTTCATCAAAGGCATCATTAAGACAACAGGATACACACTGAGTGAGGACATTTGCAGCAAAGATTTTCTATCCTGAACACATATATTTTTAAAAATGCCTAAAAAAAACAAGAAGAAAAAGACAAATAACCTAATTAAAAATAGGCATAAACACAGAGTTGTATACTCTAAAATGGTTAAAATGGTAAATTTTATGTTGTATGTATTTTACCACAATAAAATTTTTAAAATTAAAAAATGCATAAGACTTGAACAGATCTTTTATAAAAGAGGATATCTAAGTGGCCAACAAACATACAAAAATGTGTTCAAAATCATTACCCATCAAGGAAATGCAATTAATACTACAATGTAGTACCACTACATATATCTATTATTATGACCCAGCAATTTCACTCTTAGGAACTTACCCAGGAGTAATTAATACATATGTACACTTGTATAAGTCAGGGTTCTCCAAGGAAATAGACCAATAGGATATATATAGATATATAAGAGGAGAATTATTATGGGAATTGGCTCATATGATTATGGAGGCCAAGAAGTCTTAACGATATGCCATCTGCCAGCTGGAGAACCAGGAAAGCCAGTGATGTAATTCAGTCAAAGCCAAAGCTCTAGAACCTGGAGCAGGGGGATAACTGGTTTTAAGTCCTGGAGTCCAAAGGCCAGAGAACCAGGAGCACTGATGTCTAAGGGCAAGAGAAGATGGATGTCCCAGCTCAAGAAGAAAGAATTTGCCCTTCCTCTGCCTTTTTGTTTTATTTGTGTTCTCATCAGACTAGATGATGACTACCTACATTGGTAAGGGTGGATCTTCTTTTCTCAGTCTACTGATTCAAATGCTAATTTCTTCTGAATCGCAGACACACCCAGGAATAATGATTTACCAGCTATCTGGGCATCCCTTAGCCCAGTCAATCTGACACATAAAATTAACCATCACAGTGCTCTTAACATCTTTACTCATTAAAGCCCCAAACACAAAGCAATCTAAATGCCCAACAGCAGAACTATGGTATGTTCACACAACAATAGAAAGGACGTACTATGATAAAACAACAAAGATGTATCTCCCAGACAATATGTTGAGTGAAAGAAAAGAGAACATACCTTATGATAAGTACAGACAAAACTTATTGGGGATGATAGAAATTAGAATTGATGTTACTTCAGTGGGGGTTGGGGGTTGACCAACCAGGAAAGGGCACAGCTAAGTTTTTGAGTTGGAAATGTTTCATATCTTGATCGTGGTGGTGATTACCAGGTATATACACATGTCAAAATTTATTATGCTGTATATCTTCACCATAGAAGTGGGCATGTGTCCTGTGCTGCATGTTCAGAGTAGCCCATCCCCCTTGTTTGCGTCATCTATTGTTGCATAACGAACCATGCCAAAACTTAGTGATTTAAAACTATGTATTAGCCAGGCATGGTGGCTCACACCTGTAATCCCAGCTACTTGGGAGGCTGAGGTGGGGGGATCACTGGAGCTCAGGAGTTTGAGACCAGCCTGGGTAACATAATAAGACTCTGTTTCTAAAAATAAATAATAAATAAATAAATTTATTTTTTTTTAAATCATGTACTATTATCTTTCATGATTCTGTGGATTACCTGATCAGTTATTCTTCCAGTCGTACCTAAGGTCTCTCATACAGTTGTAGTAAGGTGGTGACTGAGGCGAGTCATCTGGAGGTGTGAATGGACTGGAATAGCTGGACTTCTTTCCCTCTCCATGTTAGTCTCAGGGCTTTGCCATATGGTCTCTCCACATGTTTTCTTCAGCAGGGTAGTCAGGCTTCTTACATTGTGGCCTGGGCTCCCAAAAATGCAAATATAGAAGCTGGCAGTTCTTTCTAAGACTTAGTCCTAGAACTAGCACAGTGTTTTTCTGTTGAATTTATTTGTTAAAGTGACTCAGTGTGGGATTTAATATAGGAGAGACTATACGAGGGCAAGAATACTGGGAGATATGGTTCATCGGGACATCATTGAAAACTAACTACCACAGTCCATCCTCTGGTTCCCAATTGTTGACATCTCTGTCATATGTAAAAACCACTTAACCCCTTCCTTCCAAGACCTCTAATGTTTCATCCCATTATGGCATTAGGCTCAGGCTTAAAGTCTTAGATGTCATCTAAAATCATGCCCAGGTACCTACACTGAGACTTTTAATGTGTGGCTCCTCAGGTGTGGTTCTTTGGGTGCAGCTCCTTGAATATACTTCCTCTAGATCAAAAGACTTGTGAAATAAAGTTATTAGGTATTTGTTCTACAAATACCCAACATACAATAGTGAGACAGGGATCTTCAGAATAGATACTGTTCAGACAAGGGAAAATGGAAGGCATAGAGCAGGTTTGAAACACAGCTAGGCACATGTTGCAGGTTTGTTGGTGAGATCTATACCTCTGGAATTGGTTCTTTGTAGCTGTTGGCTCTGCCCTCAAGGCTCTTGGCTGCATTCTCTGAATCACCTTTCCTTTTTTATAAAAAGGAGCCCCTGTTTGCATATATGTTTTCTCAGCCTGCTTTCTGCCTATAGAAGGCTGAGGGCCCAAAGCCCTTTTCATTTTGAACTGTTGCTATCATAGTTGAAGTTAAAATTTGTAAAACTTTGTGGGCTTTTTATGTATCACATTAAAATAAACTTTATTGGACAAGAGTCATTCCCATAAATCTCTTCAACACAGAACATTCTGCATCTTGGGCTTTGTGTGAAGCTGCTATGGGACAGTGCCCTTTAGATACTCAGAAGCCCTTTTGTCTAGCAGAGATCATTGAGGCATGCCTTTAAGATTCTTAGAAGCCATCTTGTCTACATGAACCTCAAACTTTTCTGAGGTCTTAACAAAGGGTCTTACAGTCTTATCCTTGAGATCTTGACACTGAGGCCACAGGGTTTTTTTTGTTTTGTTTTGTTTGTTTTGTTTTGCTAAGAGATAGAGTCTTGCTCTGTTGCCCAGGCTGGAGTGCAGTGGCATGAATATAGCTCACTGTAACCCCGAACTCTTGGGCTCAAGCAATTCTCCTACCTTAGCCTCCTGAGTAGCTGGAACTACAGGTGTGTGCCACCATACCTGGCTAATTTTTAAATTTTTTTTAGAGATGGCATCTCGCCATATTGCCCAGGCTGGTCTTAAACTCCTGGCCTCAAGTGTGAGGCCACAGTTTTACTGGCAATTCTTTGGATTTGATCTTTGCACTGATGTCATTTCTTACTATGAGAACCTTTTGCTATTTGGAGTAGCTGGAAATGGGAAACAGTCTTATATTTGAACCCAGAAAGTCTTGGCTCTATTTCCTCTAAATTCTGCCTGAAAATGTAACAGCTTCTTTTTAAGTTCATCCTACTTCATCCATATGCAATTAAATGAAACCATTTGGTATTTTGCACATTCTGCCTGGAAACCTTAGCCACCTCTATGAGTTCATTATGTACTCTTTATATCCTCCACATTTTTGTAGGCAACTGTTACACCAGTTGTTCTGCAAGATGAAAGAAATAGAGGTATAAAGATTGGAATAATTATTTAGAATAATTATTTGCAGAGGTTATGATCCCTTTGCTAGACAGGATTTTTAAAAGCATAAATTAATATGCATTTTTACTTGATTTTGCTCTTTTTACAATACTAATCTCTAATGAGAATGTCTAATGATAATAATAGCTAATATTTATTAAACAATTATTATGTGTCAGGTACTATTTTAACTTCTAAATGCTTTACATGCATTTCTTATTTAATATTCATACCTCATTTTCTTTGGGGAAGCTGAAGCACAAAGTGGAAGGAAAAGATGCACATATTTAGCACTATTTAAATGAATATAAATACAAGTTTGGTAGTTTTCTCTTAAGTGTCAATGCTGAGTCTTAACACTACTTCTTTCACAAGCATGAGTTAAACATCTGATTTGAATCTTTTATGAGTTGTTTCAGACTGTTTCTTCCAATGAAATGTTAGCCCATATGAACAATTGTTAAAACTCCACATAGTTTCCAAGGCTGTTTAAAATGTTTGGATCTCTTATTCTTCTAGATGAATCATATCTTTGGCTGTCTAAGCCTACTTATTCATTACTGGGACACTTTAGTTTATTCTTACAGAACCTATGCTTTTCTTAATCCTTGATAATATTGCTTAATCTAACTAGAATATGGATGTATCTTTAGATCCAGAAAATGCATTGTCAGGCATAGATAGCTAAGATGTGAAAATGTTCATCAGAATAATATCCTAGTATATATCTTAACATGTAAATGTGGCTAATAGCATTCTTCAAAATTTCACTTATAATTAAGAATTAAAGAAAAATGTTTATCTGACCATATCCTTCTTCAGCCCCTTCTTGATACTCTGTATACCCAATTACCATGTAACCTTAGCCCCTACGCTGTTGGCGTCTCAGCCTTAGGTAACTGAAGCCACCCTAACTCCTGGAAAGGGAAGTTCTTTATCCCACTGGGAAAGGACAACAGAGGTTTCTTGCATCCACAGTTAGAATTCCCAATGCAGTTTTCTATATAAACAGGTTATGGGTGATTAGCTATACAAATAGTTTATATAGGACGCTAATAGTAACAATAATTCTATTTTGAATTAGGGTAGAGGGCTCATTTTATTATAAGACTTTAGTTAATAAACGTAAATGTTTGAGCAACAATAAGTCAAGAAATATATTCAATCAGTTAGATCAGAGGTTATTTTATGTGAAATTGATAAAAAGATGATTGGTTAAGGGTGGGGAAAGGCCCAGAGTATTATTCGGTCATGCTCCCAACTATCTTCCTCCATATTGGGGGTGGGGGGTAGTGGTGATTACTTCTTCCCTGTTAATACTTGAAGTCCCTGAGCATAAATTATAAATTGCTGTAATATAAGTATCAGCTACATGAACTGGGCAGAATTTTTAAATAAATGAAACTGTTTTTGCAGGACCCTCACTTGTCTTTTATCATCCCCCTCATGATGTTTGTTCCCCACCCCTCTGGTATCTAGCGTTCTTATGTGAGCTTCCTATTTACCCATGGTATTCTTCACGTTCCCCAGCTTATTTTTTTATTTTCCTCTCCTTATTTCTATACAAATACAACTAACCTGTTTTGTCACTAGGTGACCTGCTAATCTCTAGTAAACCATTTACCAATGATACTATTACTCCAAAGGCTATTTGCATTTTGAGAAGCTGGTCCTGCTTAAGTAGTGAATTAAATATAAAATAGTCACATGAGGACTATGGAATGCTGGGTGGGAAACTATTTTGAGCAGAATTTTTTCATTATTTATAAATTTTAGCATGTAATCCACAAGACATTTTGCATATATTTATGAAAACAGCTGTAGCAGATCTAACATTTAAAAATTGAAGTAAAATTTAAAATTAAGAATGACTACTATAACCTATGAAATAAGGCAGAACTATTCCTATTTTAATTTGTGTTCATCTGTGTTCTTTTATATATCTCCTATGGCAAATTTACAAAAGTAGTGTTTGTAGATATTCAGTCATCAATCTTATCATTGTTATTTCCTAGATTCTCGAATCATAATGCTTGTGATTTAATAAAATAATCCAGTTGTATAAATTAAGGTGTATATAATAAAATTTTCCTTTGAAAATTTTCATTTCCTTTTTAAAAAGTGAAATGATTATGTTTGTAAACTTTTTTTATGAGAATGCAGGACACTTTTTTGACCAAATAATAAAAGAAGTGAGAAGAAAAACTTGAACTGAGGTAACAAATAATGACACTGAAGGAGAAAATAGGTTAATTCCATGGTATGGGAAGCATCTGATTAAATGAGGAAAAGGAGGTGACTTAAGGGTCACTTAAGTAGTATTCTTATCCTACTGGGAAGCCAACACTTCCTCTTCCATGCCACACCTACTTTAACTCCATCTACTGGAGCATCTGCTCTGGACAGTGGAAAGAATCTTGGCTGAGGATTTCCTTACCTTGCTGCAACAATTCTGTTATTCCAGGGACCTTTATGGGTTGAGTTGGAGAGATAAATTTATAGCCTGTATAACATTACTCCTATGAGAAAATATGCTTTATGTAATTGTAGGTAAATTTGGAAGGTACTAAATTATAAAGAGTCTAAGAGTTATTTCTGATAGGGAGGCAGAACATTTTAATGGTTTCTTGCATGGGTTCTGGAAGACACACTGGATTGAAATCCCAGTTCTACTTCTTAATAATAGTGTGCAGTATTGTGCAAATTACTCACTGCCTTGTTTTCCTCATCCATAAAAATAGGGCTACCTTCACATGGCTCTACGCTGGAAGAAGCTGGCCTCACTCCCTCATCTGGCAGGTGGTGCTGGCTGTTGGCTGGGGCAACTCAGTTCTCCTTCTTGTGGCCTCTCATGCTGCATGAGCTAGAATGGCTTCCTTCCATGGCACCTCAGGACAGTGCCCCAAGATGACAAGGAGGAAGTTACAAGCCTCTTGAAGCCTAGGCCCTAGATCTCAAACATCATTTCCACTGCATTCTATAGGACAAAGCAAGTGACTTGGCAAGCCCAGATTCAAGGGGATGGAGAAACAGACACCACCTCTAGAAGGAAGTTGCAGCAAAGGGGCATATATACAGGGATGGAAGGAATTTGTGACCCTTACTATTAAGCAATCTTCTCCTTGGGGTCTGCTTTAGGGCACATGGGTAAACCCAAATTAAGACATTAGCTGAATCAAGCAATGAAGAAAAAAAAAAAAAAATAAGGCTACCTTTTAGAGTTGTGTTGATATTAAATAAGATAACATTTAAAAGTTAATTAGCCCCATGCCTGGCATATAAGTCCTCATCAAATGTTAACAATAATGGTAATGATTCATTGATTAGGACAACATCAAGGAATCAGTGATGGTTTTGGTGAGGAGGAGTGAAGTGATAAAAGTACCAATTTTGAAAGATTAACTTGCTGCCTTTGAACAGGTCAATTTGCAGTGGGGAGAGATTGTAGAAACGAATCAGTTAAGAGACTTATTATATAATAACCTAGGTGTAAGGTTATAAAGAGTTGGAGTAAAGGTAGTGGAATTAAAAAGACAGATGTAAAAAACATTTTGAAGAAATAACTAGTCTTATTAACTGATTTGATACGGTTAAAGAAAAGTTTTCAAAGAGAAGAGGAAGAGGAATAAGAGGCAAAGCAAATTATGATGATATTGCTGAGTTCACTTTGTAAAATGTCCAAGTCAAGTCTTAATAGTAACTCATATCATGGATTAAGAAGCAGTAGAATATGAGCCAAATCTGGCTCTCAATTTAATGTCATCTCATTCATAATTCTGTAAATTCCATTGTGAGGTGGGTAGAACACAAATGAACCCTAAATCATATGCTTTAAACTTACATGATCCTTAGTTATTATGTGTTTTCTCTATGGCCCATTCTTTATGTGGTGTATTAATTCTTGCAAGGCACTGAGGAAAGAATGGCAAATAATCTCTCTTGTTTATTTCAATTAATTGATAGTGGGTATTGGCTGTCTAAAGCTCTGTTTGAGAAATATTTTGACATCTGGGCTTGGGAAAGGGAATGCTATGATTGATTAGAAATGCTTACCACAAATGAGGGAAAGACTGGTAGCAGACATGGTATATTATTTTGCCATTCCTATACTAAGTTGTCATTATATCAACACTAGCATGTTAAAATGACTAATTCACTTTCCATATTTCTTAGAAGGTAATATATAAATACATAAATGAATGCATTGCTTTATTGTTTATTGATCACATGCCTATGCAATTTGAGAGTTGCTTAGCAAATGGGAATAATATATCTACAGTTTCTTGAAAATCTTAGGGAAACTGAGCCAGTACTAGTTTGCATACTTCTTGATAATATCCCAAATAATCTATGATAAAATGTTAAATCTTTTAGTAGCTTTATTCACTTCTATACATTTTTTAAGAAAAAAGCCTCAAAATATAAGTTAGTTCCTGTTTTTTTTAACCACTTAAAACATTTCTAAGCAATGAAACATTTTAGTTCATTATATCACTAATAGTGTTTTTTGTAGCCCACTACACACATTCTTATTATTCCTGGACTGCTTTATTAATTACCCACTTCTTTGTGTTTTCCCACTAGAAAGGCTGTATATATAAAGAATGTAGATATGTAACCAGTCTTCTTGCGGACTTCTTAGAAATTAAAAATACATTGTTCTTTTCATGACCATAGGTGAATCCTTACAAAGGACAAAATATTTAATTATCTACCACATAACAGTCAGTAACAATGTGGATTACAGTTCTGACTTTTAACAATAGATTATCTTTAGAAAAAATAGATATGCAAATCTTTTAATAGTATTCTATTGTTTTAAGGAAAGTCTTTAATTTAACTTTTAAGTATTATGTTGTGATTTACTGCTATGATGCTACTGTGCTCTGCCAGTTATATCCTCACTATTGCTGATAAATCTTAGAGATAGTAATTTTTCAACTTTATTGCTCAGTCAATATAGTTCTTAGTGAGGGTTTTGTATTTATGTCCCAGCTCCTTGCCTGTGCAATAACTTTCCCCTTCTTCCTTAAAAATAAAACTGCAACTATGCACAGTAGCAATATGTTCTGCTAAAAATATACATCTTCCCATAAATGACCATAGAGAAAAAAGGGCAATGTTATGTCCTTAAATTTGAAAAAGGACAATTGTAAATGCAATTGTTGTCTTAATTTTCTTTTTGGATTGTTTATTGCTGATATATAGAAACACAATTTATATTTGTGTATTAATCTTGTACCCTGCATTTTTTCTGAATTCATTTAATAGCTATAATAGCTTTTTTATGGGTTCTTGGGGATTGTCTATATCTTAGAGGATGTCATTTACAAATAGGGAGTTTTATTTCCTTCTTTCCAATTTGGATGCCATTTAATTTTTTTCTTGCCTAATTGTTCTGGCTAGAACTTCTAGGACAATCTTGGATATCGGTAGTGCAGGTAAAGAACATAAGGTCATCCTTGTCTTGTTCCAGATCTTAGGGGAAAAGCTTTCAGTCTTTCATTGTCAAGTATGATGTAAACTGTGGGTTTTTCATGTATGTCCTTTATTATGTTGAGGAAGTTCAGTTCACATGTTTGTGAGTATATCTCTTAGAACAGTCCCAGAAGTTGAATTGGTGGGACAAAGAGTATGTACGTTTACAAATTTTTTTTTTTTCCCAAATTGCCCTCAGCGTGGAATTGAACCAAATTATACTCCTACCTGCAATACATGAGAGTGACTGTTGCTCCACATCTTTAGATTCACCATCTTTGCCTATGTTTAAGGACCATTTTTATTTTCTTTCTGTGAACTGACATATCCTTTGCCCATTTTTCTGTTGAGGTTTGTTGCCTGTTTCGTATTGATTTGTAGGAGCTTTTCATATATATTAGGAAAATTATATTTTTATTATACATTTTTCCTCATATATACATACATATTAAAGAAATTTGCCCTTTGTTATGACTTGTTTTTCCCCCACCTGGTTTGTCTTGTCTTTTGACTTTGCTTAATAGATTATTTTCCCCCCATGCAAAAGCTTTTTTAAATTTTTATGTGGTTGAATTTCTCAATCATTTTACTATGGCTTCTGGATTTTGAGTCAGAATTGAAAATTTTTTTCCTCATTTTGAGTCATAAATAATTCTCTTGTATTTTTTCTTATTTGTTTGTACTAGAGATTCTTTTATTGACCATTATTATTAATACTTGATGAGGAGAAATTTGGAAGGACTACACAGGATGTAATCGAAATGGTATTTCACCCATAACAAAAGAAATTGGACAATTATCTTTCCTTCAGGCTTTTAAGTAAACTTGCAGTTACCTAATAAAAGCATTATACATATTGCATTTAAATGGCCACAGTTCTTAGCATGCGCCCATGTTTTTCTTTCACACGGCTTCACCATAAGGTTAGTTAGAATCTGCTTAACATGAATGAGACTTGGGGGATGCAGAATTCCACTAGGTTAAGCTGCCAGTTGACAAGTCTCATCCATGTATGCAAAACCTATGTATGCTAAATTTCTAGTCTTTCCATTCAGGAAGAATTCCTTTTGGGGAAATAGACCTTCATGTATAATAGCAGAGGCATATACAGCTATTTAGAATAATCTATTTAGTATGTTTTTCCTTCTTTGTTTTCTTCCCTCCCTCCTTTTATCTTCTAGTTAAGAAATACAAAGTACCTACCATGTGCCACACAATGCCTAAGCATTGGAGAAACCATGATGAACATGATAGAGAGGGTTCTAGAGCTTATATTCAATGGGGAGAGAGAAACACAATATAAATGTTAACTAATGTTATGATTTGGGAAAAAAAATAGAACTAAGGAGATAGAGAGTTCTCGGGAAGAGGGGAGTTTATTTTAGATAAGATAGCCAGAAGGTCTTTCGGGAATAATTGACATTTGATTAGAGACTTAATTGAAGTAAAGAGGGAACAAGCCACATAGAAGTCTAGAGTTAAAACATTCCAGTATATCTGAGTTATTAAACGAGGAAAAACCAGCAGCAAGGAAGAGAAAGGCCAAGAGAATATAGCTGACCTTGGTGGAAATAGATAATTTGAAGAACAGAAAATAACTTCCAGAACAGCCTGTTGTAATATAAAAGTGCCTTTAGAAATTAAAAATAAAATTGCTGGAATTAAAATTTTATTATAAGAATTGGAATATAAAGTCAAAGAAATCTCCCAGAACACAGAGAAAAATTACACATGAGTATTTCCCACAGCTAAAAAGAAGATACAGTATCTTCAGTTTGAAAAGGCCCACAAACTGTTCAGCATTATGAATTAAATAAATAGCCCCACACCTGAACAGATTCTTATGAAATTTCTGATTATCTAGAACATAAGATCTTAAAGCATCTGAAGGGAAAACAAAGCTAACAAAAGCAACACATGACCTGTAACGGATAGGAATGAAACCACCACTGAAATTCTCATTTAATGACTCCAGATGCTAGAAGAAAATGGAGCTATAACTCTAAAGTTCTGAAGGAAAATTAATTTGAACCTAGGGATGAAATAAAACTGTCATTATTTTCAGATGAAATAATTTCATAGAAAAATACAACAGAATCAATAAATTATTAGAACTAAAACCATTTCTCCACATAAGTAATAACCAATTAGAAACAGAATTTAAAAACAAGATACATTCCTAAAAGCAGATTGTCAATTTTCTAAGAATTGACCAAAAATATGTAAGACTGCTATAGAAACAAATTTAAAGTTTTTATACAGGATATAAAATAAAGTCTCAGTAAGTGGGAAACATTCAGTTTCCTGAATTGAAGGTAATCTCAGTCAAAATTTTAACTAGATTTTTTTTGAAACTTAATAATTTATTCAAAAATGAATATTGACAAATGAAGGTCTATAAATAGCAACTAAGTGTACTTTCAAAAAAGAGGGAAGGAGGGTGGATAGGTGGTAGGACTACCAGATGCTGACTTACAGTAATACAGTATGTGGGAACTGGCTCAAATATAGACAAATGGACCCAGAATGAGATCTCCAGAATACCATTTATGTAGATTTAAATATTAAAATTAAAGTATGTTCTACAATAATACACACAAGTAAGAGGATCCAGATCAAACACATTAGAATGGTTGCCAATGGGGTGGGGGAATGAAAGAGAATAGTAGAAGAATAAGGATTAAAAGAGAATATAAAACAATAGCATTTCATCATCTTGTGACTATATCACAATTTGTTTATCCACTCATCTGCTGTTGGACATTTGGGTTGTTGGTTGGGGCTATTATGAATAAAGCTGCTATAAATATTCTTGTACAACTTTTTGTGTCATTGTTTTTGGATGGTGTCATTTTACATTACTATCAGCAATATATGAGAGTTCCAATTGTTCCCTCCTTACTATAACACAATATTATCAGTTCTTTTAATGTTAGCCATTCTACTGGGTGTGTGGTGGTATCATACGTAAATTGTGCTTACTTTGGGTTTAATTGCCTTTGTTTTTCTAGCTTAAGGTGATAACTTATAAAATTGATATTCATTCTTTTTTTCTAATATAAACATATAAAGCTGAAATTTTCCTTCTGAGCACTGCTTCAGCATCTCACAAACTTTGATATATTATGTTTTCAGTTCAAAATGTTTTCTAATTGTTTATCTGATTTCTTGTTTGACCCTGGGTTATTTAGAATTATGTTTAATTTCCAAATTTGGGGGGATTTTCCAAATATCTATCTGTTACTGATTTTTAATTTAATTACATTGTGATTAAAAAACACACTCTGTATGATTTCAGTCCTTTTAAATGTATTAAGATTTGTCTTATGGCTCAGTATATAGTCTATCTAGGAGAATGTTGAATGTACACTTGAAAAGAATATATAGTCTGCTGGTTTTGGATGGTTTTCTGTACTTGTTAATTTGGTTCACTTAGTTGACAGTACTGATCAAGACTTTTATATTCTCCCTGATTTTCTGCATGTGTTCAGATCTCCCAACTATAAAGATGTATTTGTCATTCTGTCCTTTTAATTCTTTCAATATTTGTTTCATGTATTTTGAAGCTTAGTTAGTACCTGCATAGATGTTTAGGTTTTTTTAATGTATTTATGATTTGACCCTTTTATCATTATAATATGTTTGTCTTTATTCCTGAAGTGTTTCACTGATACAGTAGTCCCACCTTATCTGAAGTTTCATTTTCTGCAGTGTCAGTTGTCTAGTCAACCATGGTCTGAAAATATTACATACAATAAGATATCTTCAGAGAGAGAGAGAAACCATATTCACTTAAATTTTATGATAGAATATTGTTATAATTGTTTTATTTTATTGTTGTTAATCTCTTACTGTGCCTAATTTACAAATTAAACTTTATCATAGGTATGTATACATAGGAAAAAACACAGTATGTGTAAGTTTTGGTACTAGCCACAGTTTCAAGCGTCCACTGTACCCTGTGGATAAGGGGAAACTACTGTATTAATATAGCCACTCCAGCAATGTAATGATTAGTTCTTAGACAGTATATCTGCTCTATACTTTTACTGTTAACCTAGTTATTATTTTATATTTAAAGTCATTTTCTTGTAGACAGTATATATTAATATTTGGGTATACTTTTTTATCCAACCTGGAAGTTTCTGCCTTTTAATTGGAGTACTTAGACCATTCATACTTGATGTAATTATGATAGGATTAGGCTTAAATCTACTATCTTGCCATTTGTTTTTTATCTCTCCCATATGTTTTTTTGTTCTTTTCTTTCTTCATACCTTTTTTTCTTCCCCTGGCAATTAATTGTTCTTAAACTGGCCTGGTGTTATTTCACTCCATGCATGTGTAGATTATTATTTAGCAAAAGATTGAAAAACACCCTATGTGGATTTCTGGAGCTCTTTCTCTTTTCTGGTACTTTGTTCTGCAAATTATAGCTACTTTGTTCTTCCCAAACTCTACTATCTATGTCTCTGAGAGTCAGCTAAACTGTTATTCCCTACTTGAGCTGCCCTTGTGCCAAAGTCTGGAAACATACTACCTCCATGCAACAAACTGGTAGATTTATAGGATCATCTCATCTGTGTTTCTTCTCTCAGAGATAACAGTCATGTGCTGCCTGTTGTCCAAGTTCTGAAAACACTTGTTTGATATAGGTCCCATAGCTGTCCTCCTTTATGGGCAGAAATGGAAATGCCTTTTCTACTTTCAAAACTGATTTTCCAATAGCACTTCCCATTGTAGCTATTGCTTAATCTCTTTCCTCCACAAGTTTCAAAGTGTCTATAATCATTTCTGTCACACATTGCATTCCCTGAGAAGCACTGGAATGTCCCTAGTTTCTTATTTTATTTCATTCTTCACCCTATATAGTGTGTCAGCCAACAAATCATTTTACTGAAATAATTTGTTAAAGATCAGAGTGACCTATCAATTGCCAGGTCCAGTTCAGGACTTCTGATTTCAGTGATATTATGGGACAGTTACTAGGTACAAAAGCTTCTATGTACAAAAAAATTAAGATGTAAAATATAAAGAATATTTTTTACAATACATAGCTTATCTGGCTAGAAAAAAAAAGGAAATCCTCAGAATTAGAAAGAGAGAGAAGCCAGGCATGGTGGCTCATCCCTGTAATCCTAGCACTCTGGGAGGCTGAGGTGGGAGGATCACTTGAGCTCAGAAGTTCGAGACCAGCCTGAGCAAGAGCGAGACCCTGCCTCTACTAAAAATAGGAAAAATTAGTTGGGCATGGTGGTGCGCACCTGTAGTCCCAGCTACTTGGGAGGCTGAGGCAGGAGGATTGCTCAAGTCCAGGAGTTTGAGGTTGCTGTGAGCTAGACTTGATGCCATGGCACTCTAGTCCAGGCAACAGAGCAAGACTCTGTCTCAAACAAAACAAAAAAAATTTTTGAGAGCAACTGGAGGCAAAACCTAGGACCTGGAAGATGTGAAGAGTCATTTTAGAGATCCTGCATAAAGCCAAGAGTTTATAGAGGCTATCGACTTTGTGAATGGATGAACTACAACTCAAACCTGCTGCAAAGAGATGCAAAGAATTTGCCTTTCTCTGCCTTGGGCTGTGGCTGAAAAGGGAAAACAGAGTCTCTGCATAGAATTTATAACAAAAAGTGAGGCCTCTTTCATCTTTGAAGTCTGAAATCATGCTACTCAAGTGCTTTACTTAAAAAAAAAAAGACAGACAAGAATTGGCTTTTAAAATAGGTTAGCTTCTGTTCCAGATGGCTGGCTGAAACAAATATACATCCTTTCTAGGGTAATCAACTGTCAACAGAAACTTATAAAAATCCAATGAATAAAAGTTTCAACAAAAATGAATTCCTAATAAGAAAAAAATTACAAAACATACATCAATAAGGCAACATGATGAGAGTCAGTAGAAAGAAACACACACAAAAAATTACATGTATGTATATGCATGCATGTAAATGTGTGTATATATGTATATACATACACACACATACCCACAAAAATAACTGCAGATATTGGAATTATACAGAATGTAAATTAAGTGTAATATATTTAAGGAAAACAAATTAGAAAATTGCTAATATAATTAAGAAGTAGATAGATACAGCTGAAGAGAGAATTAAGTTGGAAGATACCCCTGAATAAAATTACACAAAATGAAGCACAGAGAGAAAAAAGAAATGGAAATGTTAGAGGAGAAGGTCTAGCATATGACTCCAGAAAGCTGGTGTCTGCAACCACTATTACCCTGAAGCTCTGGCAGGAAGTTTCAAATTTGGTACAAATGCCAGTAGATGATAGCTATGGGGGATGCTTTTGGTGGTGTTTTGGGAGGCATGAAGCACATGGCCAGTTTTCACTTTAGAACATGTTTGGCCAGTCTTCTCCTCAGAACATCTGCTGAATACTGAGGATGCACAGAGCAGGAGGCTTAAAACATAAATGGCAAAAGCCCCTTAAAGCAGGGTGGCATTGTTCAGTATACTCTTTTTTTTTTTTTTCTTTTTACTTCTCCCACCGAACCCCAGTTCTGTATACTCTTAAGAAAAAGATTAGAGGTCTGGATGAAGGGATAATTCTGTAAAATAAACCAAATATTTAGTTGAAAACCCTGCAGGGCCAGGAGCAAATCAGATATATGAACCAGTTAAGTCTGCAACCCAGACTTAACTGAGCATACTCTCAGATTAGATTAGGGAAATCTCTACTGTATCCACCTAACGATGGGGAAAGAGAACCCTCTCCAGAAAAAGATTACATTATTTGGACCCACTTAAGTTTTTTTAAATATAGTATCTGGCATTCAAAGATTACTAGGCATGCCAAAAAGGACTACATAACCAAAATTCAAGAGGAAAAACAGACAGTACAGACAGATCCTCAACTGATTCTGAAATTGGATGTATTTGGCAAGAACTTTTAAATGATTGTGATTAATATGTTCACAAATAGAGAACAGGTAGGAGAAAATAAACAAAGATAATTTCACCAGTAATTGGAATCCATTTTTAAAAATTTTAATTTTTATTTAATTTTTTGGAGGTGTCAGGGAACAAACCTAGGGTCTCATACAGGAGTTACCTCTGAAGAGGAGTCCATTTTTTACAAAGAGAATTATATGAACATTCTCAAACCAAAAATGCAGCATTAATGCCTCACCAGATGAATTTAACTACAAATTAGATGGAGCAGAGGGTAGGATTAGTGAATTGAAAGACTAATTAATGGAAAATACTGAAATGGAAGCACTGAGATAAAACATAATGAAAAAATACAAAAAACAGAATCAGAAAAATGTGTGATTCAGTGAAAAAATCAGTGTAACTGGAGTCTAGAAAAAAAGGAGAGAGAATAGGGCAGAAGTTGTATTTGATAAATAGTAATAATAAAATTCCCAAAACTAATAAAGGACATCAACCCATAGATTCAAGAAGTTCTGTGAACCTCAAAGAGAACAAATACATAGAAATTACATCAAAGCATATGTGATAGTTAATTTTATGTGTCAAGTTGACTGCACTAAGGGATGCCCAGATAGCTGGGAAAACATTTCTGCATGTGTCTGTGAGGGTTTTTCCAGAATAAATTAGCATTTGAATTGTTAGACTGAGTAAAGAAAATGATGCACAGTACAGGTGGGCATCATTCAATCTGTTGAGGGCATGAATAGAAAAAAAAGGCAGAGGAAGAATGAATTTGCTATGTCTGCTTGAGCTGGGACATCCATCTTCTCCTGCCCTTGGACATTGCCACTCCTGGTTTTCAGGTCTTTGGACTTGGACTGAGACTTACATCATTGGCCCCGATTCTCAGGCCTTTGGACTCAGACTGGGATTGACACCATTGGCTCCTCTGGTTTTCAGGCCTTCAGATTCCAACTGAGTTATACCACCAGTTTTCCTGCAGATGGCAGATCATGGAACTTCTTGACCTCCATAATTGCTTGAGCCAATTCCTGTAATAAATCTCCATTTCTTTCTTTCTCTTTCTCTCTCTCTGTCTCTGTCTCTCTCTCTCTCTCCCCCGCCCCCCTTCTGTTTCTCTGGAAAATCCTGACTAATATAAATTTTGGTACTAAGAAGTGGGAGTGCTGCTGTAATAAGCACCTGCAAACGTGGAAGTGGCTTTGGAACTGGGTAATGGACAGAGGCTGGGGGAGTTTTAGGGTCCATGTAGAAAACACCTACATTGCTGTGAATGGACCTTTAAAGGTGATTCTTGTAAGGGCTCAGAAAGAAAAGCCTCAATCTTCTTTGAGAATACCTAAATAATCCTGAACAGAATGTTGGTAAAAATATGGACATTAAGGCCATTCTCATGAAATCTCAGATGGAAATGAGGAACATGTTACTGGAAACTGGAGGAAAAGTAATCCTTGTTATAAGGTGGCAAAGAGCTTGGCTAGGTTATGTTCATGTTCTAGTCTTTTGTGGAAGGTAGAACTTGCAAGTAATGAAATTGGATATCTGGCTGAGGAAGTCTTTAGGCAAAGTGTTGAAGGATTGGCCTGGTTCCTTCTGACTGCTTATGGTAAAGTGCCAGAAGAGAGAAATTACTGAAAGATGGAATTGTTAATAAAAAATGAAGCAGAAGTTAAACATTTGGAAAATTCTTAGGCTATTCATATTGTAAAGAATGAGAAAGCCTATTCTGGAGAGAAAACTAAGGGTGTGGCCAAGGGATCTTTTGATAAGGAGATTAGTATGGGTTAGTCATCCCAAGAGAAACCTGCTGCTATTCATCAAGACAATGGGAGAATGACCCTGAAGGCAATTTAGAGATCATCAGAGCTTCCCTTCCATCAAAGACCCAGAGTACAAAGGCCCTGGGGGTGGAGCAGTTTCAAATGTGGGGCCACCTGAGCCTGTGGGACCTCAGCATGCACCACCCAATGGCATCTCACATCATGGGCTCTGCTCCCCACACTGGTGCCTCCAACTAACCCAGGTGTAGCTCCAGTGGGTCCTAGTATAGCACAGGCTATGGTGGCTAGCCCTGTAGAAGGCACAGGTGGCAAATTTTGGTGGCACCAACACAGCACAGTCTCCACCAGCACACCAGGGAGGTGTGGCTTGGGCTTTGCCTAGCAAAGCCACTGGTGCACAATTCCAGCCTGGGAGAGCCACAGGCATGACCCCAGTTGGCAAGAATGGCAGAGGCAGGATCACAACCTGGGAGAGCCACAGACTCAAAACTCTAACCCATAATCGCTTTGGAGGTAGGATCACAGCCCCAGTGGGTCTGGAAGGCAGAGCATCAAGCAAAAAAGGATTATTTTGGAGCTTTCAGGTCTAATGGAATTTGGGGGGTCTGGGATGGAATGCTATAGACTGAATGTACCCCCCTCAAAATTCATATGTAGAAACGTAATCCCCAATGTGATGGTATTTGGAGGTGGGGCCTTTGGGAGGTTACTTGGTCATAAGGGTAAACCCTCATGAATGGAATTAGTGCCATTATAAAAAGGACTTTAGAGAGCTCCCACCCGCCTTTTGCCATCTGAGGTTACAGCAAGGAGACAGCCATCTGTGCAGGAGAAAGTGGACTCTTTCCAGACATCGAATCTGCCAGCTCTTTGATCTAGGACTTTATAGCCTCCAGAATTGTAAGAAATAAATTTCTGTTATTTATAAGCAACCCAGTTTGTAGTATTTTTTTTAATAGCAGCCCAGACAGACTAAGGTAGCATCTTATGATAAGCCTGCTAAAAAAGTGAAGACACAGAGAAAATAGTAAAAGCAGCCAGAGGAAAAATGACACATTACCTTAAATGAGGACAAGAATAAAACCTATATCTAACTACTTAACAGAAGCAATGGAAGCCAGAGGAATAAAAGTATCCCTAAGGTACTGAAAGAAAAAAAAAGCCAACCCAGAATTTATATCCACAAAAATATCATTTAAAAAATGATAATATAGACAGCTGGGCACAGTGGCTCACGCCTGTAATCCTAGCATTTTGGGAGGCTGAGACAGGAGGATCGCTTGAGGCCGGGAGTTCAAGACCAGCCTGAGCAACATCGTGAGACCCTGTCTCTACAAAAAATTTTTTAAAAATTAGCTGGGCGTGGTAGCGCATGCCTGTAGTCTCAGCTACTTGGGAGGCTGAGCCAGGAGGATCCCTTGAGTTCAGGAGTTGGAGGCTGCAGTGAGCTATAAGGATGCCATTGCACTCTAGCCCAGGCAACAGATTGAGACCCTGTATCCAAAAAAGAAAAAAGAAAAAGAAAAGACTACATACAAATGTTTCAGATAAGTAAAAATTGAGAGAAACTGAGAGAATTTGTTGACAGCAAATCTATACTATAATAATAAAGGCTGAAGGAATATGGTCCCGGACGGAAGTAGGAGATTATAGGAAGGAGCTAAAAGCAATGAGAAGGGATAAATATATAGGCAGTACACATGAATGTTGATGGTAAAAGCAATAATAGTAATATATTGCGGAGTCATAAATATATATAGAATTAAAATGCCTAACAACAATAACACAAAAAGAAAGAGGAGAGTAAATGAGTTAAAGTGTTCTAATGTCTCAGAGTTTTCAAGGAAATGGTAAAAGGAATAATTTATGTTATACTGTAAAAGCCAATAGGTTAAGGTTAAATATTGTAATCACTAGCAAAACCACTAAAAGAAAGTAAAAGAATGCATAAATCTAAGTTAACAGAGAGGAAAAATATAAAAAAAATTTGATTAATCTTAAAGAAAGCAAGGTAGGAATCAATTAAATATAAAACAAACACATAATATAGAAAGTCATCAAGTCTACTTGGTGGCTCTTTGAAATGGTTAATAAACTTGATAAGCCCTTAGAAAGATTCCTCAAGAATAATATGTTGAGTTTAACATTTAAAAATGTGTTAATGCAGTTCACCACATTAATAGATTAAAGAAAAGCCAAGTAATCATTTTAATAGATTCAGGAAAAAAGTATGATTAAATTCAATGTTAATATATTTTTAAAAGTTTTTGGCAAGCTAGGAATATATCCTGATAAAGAATATACCAAAAAAAAAAAAAATCCTGCAATCCACATCAACTTTCTTTCTGATAAATTAAAACCATTCCTGTTATAATCAGGAACAAAACAGGAATATCTCCTTTGATCATTTCTATTCATTACTGGACTAGTGAACCCATCCAGTATGGTTAGAACCCCCTAAATAATAATAAACATATTAGGATTGAATGAAAGAGATTAAACTGTTATTATTTGCAGCTAATATAATTAAATAATAGAAGACTAAAAGAATCTAGGTATTATTAGAATAAGGAAGTTTAGCAAAGTTGTAGGATACATTCACTATGTAAAAGTTAATTGTATTTTTAAATCCCTTTTACAATTGAAATAAATATTACAGTTAATTAGGAATACATCTAACAAAATATGTGTAAGACTTTTATAGAAGAAAATTATAAAGTTTTATTGAATGAAATTAAAGATGACTTAAATAAATGTAGAGATGTGCCATATTCATGGATTCTTTTCTCTTTACTGTGATTTCCTAAGATGAGAGAAGGAACCATTTTCAGAGACATTGTTCTCCATTTTGAAAAACCAAAGGGAGCTAGTCGAATCTCACCAGATTCATGGCCAGTTCTTCCAATAGCTTCTCTCACTTACTCTATGTCATTTTGAAGCTTTTCCTCCAAGGTAACTTTTATTAAGCCAGGATTTTCTTCTAGGGTCATTCAGATACTGTATTATAACTGTTACACTGTCTATCATTCCATTTTCAAGCAAATATGAAGTCTTTCAATTATTTTTTTTCCTTGCAGACTTTGCCTTCAAAAGAAACATTTTTAAATACTACACAAATGCCTTGCCTACAATCAGCTTCAACTCGGAGTAGCTGTGAACACAATTCAGAGTCTCAGCTATTAAGAGAACATGTATCAGAGTTAGATTCCTCTTTCCATTCTGTTCTATCGTTGCCATCAGGTAAGCCTCCTCCTAAAAATTTCTAAGTAACTCTGGATTTTTTCTAATGTGATATCAAATCCTATAAATACAGGGAATCTAATAAAATTTTATCAATTACTTTGTCACTAGACATTAGAACAGTTCCTCTGAGGAATTAATTTAGTCACATGCAGAGTTAATGTTCTAAGTTGATTCTTTAATCCCTTCTAAACCAATTTGATTTACTTTGGGAAATAACCGGGTTTTCATCTTCTTTGTTTAATTTTGAGCATTTTATTGGTGACATAGCTGTGCTGTTGAGATGCTTCTCAGTAGTAAGTAATTCAGTGTTCTTTTTCTAATGTTCTGATTTGCACAGAGTTTTCCCTGCCATATATTCCTCCATTTATAGTCTGCACTGAATTTTTCCAAGAGGGAAGAAAACTGTCCATCTATAAGTATAGTCAACTTTTGGACCTCAAGAGTATCTATAATCTATAACTGAGTAAATGAGACATATATATCCCCACAAGCCTAAGGTGGTTTTAAATTGCTAGTGCTTGATTTTTTTTTTGGAAGCTTTTTTGTCTTGTTTATATTGGAACTAAAGTAAATATTTAGGGTAGAAACATCCCTCACATTGGTTATCTCAGATTCTTCTCTTTATTGGGGCATATCTCAATGGGCTTTTGTTTCATTTTCAACTTGTGGTTCTAATCATCTTTCAAATTTGCAAAATCAAGAGACTGATCCTCTTTGTAAAGCACTATTTTTTGTACCTATCTCCCTGCCCTGAATCTTAGTTTAGTTTTTACTAGTAGTAGAGTGGCTTCTTAACTACACCATACTTTGAAGTTAAGTTTCTAACAGGAACTATATTATTCCATCTTTGAGAAAACCTTAATAATAGGAAGAAATAATAACATAACAATCATAATGCAGCTAACATTTAGTCTTAGCATACACTGGGACCTATATATACTAAGCATATTACTTTTCTTGTTTAATTCTCACAACTCCAGGAGAATAGATACTTTTGTCTTCTTCATCTCACATATGAGAACATTAAGCTTAGAGATGTTAAGTTACTTATTCAGGATTACTCAGCTAATAAATGATGACTCAGGACTTAATCTTAACTAGTCATTCTCCAGAACCAAACTCCTAACCATTACTTTAATGCCTGTTTTATTATTAGCAAATATATTTCTCTGGTGACATAATTCTAAAAGCTGGTAAAAATATCCTTTATCCTAAGACTCTTATGCCCCCTCTAATAAATAAAATTAGCTTATTTACCTACTGGTTAGGGTTATCCATTCCTTTTTGCATTCATTTAATAAAAATGTCAATACTTACTATATACAAAGTACTAAATAGATGCTAGGAGTAAAAATACAAATAAATCCCTCAAAGTACTTGCATTCTCATTTAAGACAACTGGAATGTAAACTAATAAGTATAATAAAGTGCTATGAAATACTTTGATAAAAGTCTACAGGTCACAGTGTGGGTACGAAGAAAGGTATGTAAGTGGAACGACGACTTTCTCTTGTTGCATCCTGTTTCCCGTAACTCACAAAGAACAGTGGTAGAATAGGTGATATTTTCTTTATAAAAGTAAGTAATATTTCTTTGGAGAAACAAACTTATGTTTAGGTAATTGGACAATATCAGAATCCTGAAATCTTTAAGCAACATTTTAAAGAAGAATTTTTAATTTATATTCTCATTTTCATTTTGTCATATAGTTTTTATATATTATAGTACTAGGATTCAAACCTATCCTACCTCTGTCCCTGGGGACAAACTCCATGATGATACTCATGAACCAATTTTTTTCTCTTTGAATATTTTTCCACACTTGAGTATGGACCTGCCATTAAAATACATCATTTGAGGGAGAGAGACATCTTTTCTTTAAAATCCATACTCTTACTGGGTCTATCCTAATTTATGTGTTCATAATTAGTTTTCTTAAAAATAAGTACCTTCTTTTAGTAGCAAAATTTTCAATATATCAGCTGCTTTATAAAATATTTCTTTGTTTCTCAGAAGAAAGTTTAGGTGTCTCTATTAATAAATGCTCTTAAAAATGATTGTTTTTACATTCTTGATAGAAAAAAACTCCTTTAATAAATGTGAAGCACAGCTACTTTATTACTTAGCTCCTCTTTGGTTGTGAGAATATAGAATATAAACATGGTAAATTGAATGTCTCTAAGTCTCTTTAAAGAAAGAGAGCTAGTTTGTTAAAAGGTTTTAGTTTTTTGTAAAAGTAGATTTGTGATATGTATTAGTAAACTAAGGGAATGTGAAACTTGATGTTTTCATAAAAGGTTGGATTTGAATTATAGCGGTTTTCCCCCAAGTAATTAAAACTATGTAATTACACTTTTTGGACACCTCATTATTTCAAATGAAAAGTTTGTGGGGGTGAGGTGGAATGGATTTAGAATCAGCCAGGTTTGGCTGCAGGTTTTCTTACAGAAGTCTTGGGTACATTTGTTTCCATTCATCTGTGAACAGTATTTATTAATATTTACAATTACTGTTCATCTTATGTACTAGTTTAAAAAGTTCATGAGGTTGTTCATGTTAACTTTTTAGTTTATTTATTAAGTACACCTAATCAATAATTTCCAAAATACTGCTCTCAGCATGCTCAGAGAGAGTATTCTGACACTTCTGATAGTTATTACTTTTCAAACTTTTGCTTATTTTTCTAAGCTTATGTGCTATTTATAGAAAAAAACTCAATGTTATAGTCTGTAAAGAGTGGTGTTCACTGAAAATACTTGTTTTACTTTATTTTTCCAGATGTTCCTCTTCATTTTCACTTTGAAACGTTGTTAAAAAAGACTGAAATAAAAGGAGATCTTGCTGAAAATAAATTTGTAGGCGACTGTATCATGTCTCCATCACCTGGTATGTCACATTTACAATTCTTGTACTTTATATACCTTTTTACATCCTTCACACTTATTATTTTTGCATTCTAAGGAAATAAAATTTAACAAAACAATAAAAGTAAATCCTTAATTTTTAATATTCACTTTTCACAAATCACGCACACACATAAGTAGAAAATACAAAGGAACAATCTTAACAAGAAATGTGTTATATTGAATGAAAATTATGAAATATTACTGGTAAATATAATAGAAAAATTAAATAAATGTGGAGAAACAGCATTCCTGCATGGTAAGGTTAATAAGGATATCAATTCTTCCTATTAGTTTATATGTTTAATGCAGTGTAACTTAAAGTTGTAATTGAATTTGCTTAACTTAGTGAAATAACTCTAAGGCCCACTGGGAAGACTTAAAACAGGGAAAAATATCAAAGAAATTACTGGAAAAAGTATTGAGAAAATCTAGCCCAACCACATATGGAAACATGACAAAAATTTATAATAGTTAGCATAAATTCTATTTGGCTTATATTTAGGAAAACAGGTTGTTGAAGCAGACTACATAGTTTATTATAGGATCAGGGAAGAACTGTATATCAATGAGAAAAGAAAGTGGAGAACCATTCAATAAACAATATTGTTACTCAGTATTATAACAGTATTGTTATTTAATAAATGGTATTGTTATTGTCCTTCAAAGTTTTTTTGCACACTCCTTTTATACCATGAATAAAATAAATTCTAGTTAGTTCCAAGAATTTTAAATAAAATGTTAAAACTACAAAATAAGACTTAGAATACTCTGAATGGGAGTGAGGACACTGTCTATACTTGGAAGCAATTAGAAGAAAGAAAAACATCATGTTTTGATTATCTGCAAAGTTAAAATCTTAACATCAAAAAGGTCAAACAAATTAAGAAATTATTTCCAGATGAAATAATCATCTGCCTCAAAAACTCAAGAGTCAAATGAATACCTGTTAGAATTAGAGTTTTATTTTAAATAAATTTATAAAAATCAGCAGTGTTTATAAGTGCCAGTAATAACTAGATAGCATATGTAAAGGAATGAGTTATCCCAGATACATTGACAATGAAAATATAAAGTATTTTGGATCAAACTTAACAAGGACCTACATGAAGAAAACTTCAACAGTTTACTGAGGAGGAGTATAAGAGGACATTCTTATAAGGAGAGAAATATCCTGTTCCAAGACAGTATTGTAACATAAGAATGTCAATTTTTCCCTAATTAATTTATAAATAGAATGTAATTCTAATCAGAATCACAGAGGTATTCTTTTGGAACAAAGTTATTCTAAAGTTTATCTCAGAGGGAAAATGTTGAAGAGTACCCAATAAAATTTCTAAAAGATCAGTGTCAGATATCAAAATGTATTATAAAGTTACAAACATTAAAATGTGGTGGTACTGAGGGAAGCCAGACCAAGGGAACGAAATAAAAAGCCTAGAGACAGACCCATGGGTTCATTATATGACAAAAGTGGTATTTCCTATCAGTGTGAAAAGGATAGCCTAGTCAATAAATAATAGTGACAACAACAGATTCTTATGAAGCATTCCTTATATGTCAGCACTAGTTGAAGGGCCTTATATTAGTTAATTCTTTTAATCTGTACAACCCTGTGAGTTAGGTATTTTTATTATTCTGTTTGACTAATCTTCCCCAAAATCACATTTGCGTAATGGTACAGCTAAGATTCAAACACAAGTAGTGTGGCTCAGAGACATGCTCTAAACCAGCGGTTCCCAACCTTTTTGGCACCAGGGACCGGTTTCATGGAGACAATTTTTCCACGAACTGGGGGGATGGGGGGGGTGGGAAGAGTAGGGGATGGCAAGCAATGAGTGGCTGGCCCGCTGTTCACCTCCTGCTGTGCGGCCCAGTTCCTAACAGGCCAGGGACCACAGCTCTAAACCACTGTTTCCTCTGTAATTGGTGGTGGTAAATAATGACTTTTTGGAAGAAATAGAAAATGAGATCCCTACCTCATATAGCATATTAAGACAAATTAAGATGGATGAACATTAAAATACATTTCAGATGGATTAAAGAGTTAAATGTTAAAAATGGATATCTTAAAAGAATTAGAAGAAAAACTAGATATACTTAATAATAATAATAATAGCTAACATTTAGTGAGTGCTTATGTCAGCCACTGTGTGAATGTTTATTATTTTTGCCTATTACATTAATAAGCTTAAACAGTACAATCATCAAT
Organism: Daubentonia madagascariensis; assembly: GCA_023783475.1. Classification (NCBI taxonomy): domain Eukaryota; kingdom Metazoa; phylum Chordata; class Mammalia; order Primates; family Daubentoniidae; genus Daubentonia; species Daubentonia madagascariensis. The sequence continues at coordinate 2,385,695 of JAKFHU010002088.1, forward strand.
TCTGGCATGACTCTAGTAAACCTTACACCCTCAAATATTTCAGATAACATTAAGAACTGACACAAGGCTTTTTGGAAGCACTGTGAGATACACTACAAGGCCTTTAAACTATGTATTCTTTTTATAAGCTCAGTGTGGTTATAAAGCTCCCTTGTTTACTTTTGTACCTGCTCACAATAAATGTTTACTGAACTGTTAACTGTATTCTGACCCAATTATTCCATTTTTAATAATCTACCCTAATCCGAAGAATGAAACAACCTTTATTTACAACAACATTCATCTTAACGTTTTTTGTGATAATGAAAAATTAGCAACTTGAAGAGCATACTAGGAATATGGTTAATTATATACTATAGTGGCATATGCAACCTTAAAAAATATCTTAAAAGTTCATGTAAGGATGGAAACATTTTTCAAAGAATGTTATGATATAAAAGGATGAAAATATTTTACTTCTGTTTGCTACATTTATAACCATGTAGACATGTTTATTCTTTTTCTTTTCTTTTTTCTTCCATAAAGATCAGAGAGAAATGTTTATTCTTATATCAACTAAACGCAATGTGTAGACCCTGTTGAGATTATTATTTGAACAAACCAGCTGTATACACATACAACTTTTGAAACAGAAATTTGAACATAAACTAGCTGTTAGATTATATTAATGAATTATTAATTTTGTTAGATGTAATGCACTGTAGTTATATAAATATACACACTTTATCAGTTAGTTTGTTATGGATTCACGCCAATGTGTATGTAGATGAAAAGACGTGTTTGGGATTTGCTTCAAAATACTCTAGCAAAAAAGTGGTGGGAGAGAGATGAAACAAGATTGCTTATGAGTTGATCACTGCTGAAGCTGAAAGACAGACACAAGAGAGTTCATTATTCTAGTCTCCTTTTAGTGCTTTAGTGCTTCTAGTGCTTCTGTGAAATTTTTCCACAGCAGAAAGTTAAAGAGCAAAAAAAAAAAAAAAAGCAAGCACCAAGGATGAAGAAAAATTATCTTTGTGTAGGGGAAAAAGCCTAAAGAAATACAGGAAAGCATTGGTTATGTTCAGGTACTTTTTCATGATATAATTCCACTTGTTGGAATTTATCCTGAAATTAAATTTTTTTCAAAAGGGAAAAATGTACTCATGAAGATGATTATTTTAACAATGTCCATAATAGCAATACTATCATAATACTGAAGGGAGTATGCAAAAATGAAAATACATGCTGTGTTAGAGAAGATGAAGTGAGTCTATTTCTTCTAATGTTACTCTACTACTTGATTTTAAAAAATAAGAGTGTAAATGTGTTAGGCACAGAATTAATAGTAATGTATCAATAACATAATGAAAAATTTCATCCTACATATATCTTAAATAGGTGGGCCTTAATTTTTTTTCTTTACTGTTAGTGATTTCTATAGAATTAAGTAAAACTAGAGGTCAGCATTTATTGAGTACCTCCTCTGTGCCAGGCAGACTATTAAGTGAAGAATCAATGGTGAGTCACAGGAAATCAAAGAAATTATAAAGTAATAGAGGAAAGACAAAAACAACTATTATATAGTATGGTGGGCACAGATATATGCTAAAAATATCCTATAAAGAAGGAGTATGTAGCTCTGCCTAGAAGCCAGAAGCAGAGAGGTTAAAGGAGATTAGAAATGGGCAAAGACACAAACTCCAGAAAGGTGGTAATGCCAAGTGCAGCTTCAACTACTTAATTGGAATTTACAGAGGAAGAAGGGTGAGATGTTCCAAATTCGTGCTTCTCAAACAACTTACTTGAGAGATGTTGTTAGAATGCAGATTCTGATTCAGTAGGTCTGGAATAAAGCCTGAGATTCTGCATTTCTAACAAGGTCCCAGGTGATTCAAATGCTGTTGGCCCATATTGAGTATCAAGGATTTAAATAATGGAAACAAACATATATCCTGTCATGGAGATATGAAACAGTGTGATGTGTTCAAGTATCTACAAATAGCTATTCCTGTAGGGGAAATTGCATGAAGGTAAGTAGACAATCTTTGTATCCTTTGCCACAGAGCTTGGATTTATCCAGTTCTATTAGATTTTGCCATTACAATAGCACTGTTGACTTCAGGCAGCAGGGAAAAGGCAGCAGAAAGTAGGGAAAAGCCAAATTGTAGTGGGTTGAGGAATGAAGAGATTAGTCTCATCATGAAGAAATACCAGACAAAACCAATTTAAGGGCCTGAACTTATCAAAATATTCAAGTTTATGAAAGACAAGGAAGACAGTGGAACTGTTTCAGATACAAGAAAACTTTAAAGACACCTGTCAACTGAACACCATGAGTGATAATTTTCTATAAATAACATTATAAGGATTTTTGGTGAAATCTGAGTAAGACCTGTAGATTAGCTAATGGTATTAATTTTTTGATTTTGACAACTGTGTGACTATGTGAGAGAATGTCCTTGTTTTTGAGAAATACACCTTGATGTATTTTGGGGTAAAGGGGCATCATGTCAGCAACTTAATTTCATTTGAGTTCACAGAGGTAAAGCAAATGTGATAAAAAGTTAACATTTGGGAAATATGAGTAAAGGGTATATAGGAATTCTTTGTATAATACTATTTCAAGTTTTCTGTAATTCTGAGAATATGTCAAAATAAAAAGTTTTTTAGAGTGGATAGATGAGAAAGGAGGCACAATAGCACCATAACCCACACAAGCAAGCCAGACATAGGGCTGTCTCTTTAACCCACACTTCCTCCTATCTAAACCAATGCCAAGTTCTCAATATGATCTTACGCATTTGTTTCAAATCTTCTATCTTCATTTCTACTACTTTCACAGCCCAACATAATGATCTCCTATCTACACTGCTGAAATAGCCTCCTAATCAATTTTTAATTACCCTTCATTCACTGTAGCCAGATTGATCTTTTCAAAATGCAAATCTAATTATGTTACAGCTGCTCCCCACCCCAATTCCTTTTAAAACATTTGAAAGGGATTTTTTTTTTTTTAAAGCAACACATTCCAAACCTAACAGAGGGGATATTCTTTAACAAAGGAGCCCTAAAGCCCTATGTACATAGACTGGCTCCTGCCTGCTCATGTTTCTGTTTCACCATGCTCCCTTACTGTACACTACACAGCTGTTCAGTTCCCAAATTTGTCCTGTTCCCTTGGGCCATTGCTCTTGCTATTCTTTCTTCCTTCCTCTACCCATCAGCTATTTCTGTTCATATTTGAAATCTATCACTTTATCTGGAGAAGTCTTCCTAGAGCTCTTACTAGCTCTCTATTGTACACTCCCAAGTTACATGGTATACTTCTCTTTTCTATCATACATTACAGTTGCATTCTTTGAGGTGACACCTGTAAACCACATGGAGGGCTGGGACAATACCTGCTTTTGCTCACCCAGGGTTTAGAATGGTGCTTGTCATGTAATTGGCTCTCTACATAAAGTTATCAGATGATTAAATAAAAGGGACAGAAGTAATGACAGGAGACATGAGAGATGCTTTGTCAAGGTGTGGTATTAGGATGCACTCTAGGAGAGGATTTGGGAGATCAAGAACTAAAAGGCTGGGATAGTTATCAATAGGACAGGTGAAGAGCATGGTGCAGTTAGACTGAATTTCATACATTTCCTACTGTTTCAAGGATCTATTAAAACCTTACAAGACACTAAAGAATAAATAGGAAAATGATAAATGTAAACATATTTTCATTAGTATTTGTGATAATTAAGATTCCTTCACAAAGTTTGATATGGTTTTAGAATACAAGAAGAGTGGTGTATTGCTCGTAGAAAATAATAGGAGGGTGAATTGTCTGATATTTGCTTAAAATACTACAGCAAAATGTTTCCATTAAAACAAGAGTGGACACTTTTTTGAACCCCTACATGTACCAGGCACACATATATTTTAAATTCTAGCTCTTACAATTCCACTTACCCTTTTAATAGGCAATGAATTTAGAATTACTCCTATTTAACCTCTTTCCCTTTTTTGGGGTGGTAGAAAATTTTGGGGGCCATTTTAGGAATTCTGCCTATCATTTTCCCTGAGCTCTTCAAAGTCATTGTTGTTTTCTTATATCTAGTTTTGCTGTGTGTCAATCTGATTCTCATTCATTTGCAGTAGTCTTTTTATCCCTTGTAACTTTTAAGAATATCTTCATCTGCGATGTGCTGGGTTTTTTGTTTTGTTTTTTTAGTTCTTTTTTTTGTTTTTGTTTGCTGTTTTGACATTCAAGTGAGTTGTTTGAAATCTTAGGGTTAATATCATTGATTCTGGAAAAATTTTTGGCTGTTTCTTCAAAGTATTTCCTCCCCTTCATGATCTCTGTTCTCTTCTGTTACCCCATTTTGGTCTTTTTTTTTTTCCCTGTATTTTCCATCACTCTATACCAAGTTGTAGAATTCCTCTTCCAGACCCAATTATGGTTTTCAGCTGTGTCCATTCTGTTCCTTAGCCCGGTTGGTGATTTTCTTCTTCTTCTTCTTAAGAGACAGGGTCTTCCTATGTTGCTAAGGCTGGGCTCAAGCGATCCTCCGGCCTTAGCCTCCTGAGTAGCTGGGATTACACGTGTATGCCACTGCACCCAGATCATTAGTGATTTCATTTTAAAATTTGAACAATTATACTTTCCATTTCTGAGATTTCTCTACGGGGCCTCTTGCCTGTTTCTCTTGGCAATATTAGTCATTTTAAAGACCTGTTAATCTGTATTCTGTAAATGTTCCATTAACTATTTCTTGAGATGGTTCTTCCACTTGTATGTAGTTTGTACCTCTTTGCAGTGTTGGTATTCAGATTTTTGGAGTTTTGATTGTATACTCATCATTGAAGTTGATATTCACTGTTAAGATTGTACTACCACTGTGGTTTATGGGATTCTTTTAATGGGAAAGGTAGATATTTATATTTTACACTTGAAATTTTCAGGCAAAGTTGGGGTGGGCAGAACATTTCAAAGTGGGGCACTTGGGCATTGCCTCATCTCTCCAACCATCCATTTCTCTGCCCAAAGCTCTGATTCTGTTAGCCTGGCTGAGATAATGGTATGTGTAGCCAATATATCATTTGCTCCAGATAATTGTCCTGCTCCCAGCTTTCCTCTCCTCCAGGACTAGAGCACCTGGGTTGACCACAAACTTCTGTGGCAGTACTTTCCCATGTGCTTCTGCTCTGGATTTCCTCTTCAAATTCCATATGGTATTAGTCTTTCAGATATTTCTCACAAGTTCTGCTTTATAAGTTCCCCTTTTTGCTTGCAAATGTGGATGTCTATGTGCATGTGCCTATGTATAAAAATTTTGTCTACCATTTCTAGGGTGCTTTGCCATCTTGAAACCAGACTCCTGGGTCATTGCTGGTAGACCATACCCTTTATTTCAGTGTTAGTGAGTGTGGCACTTCAGCCTACATATTTTTTTCCATTCCTGTCCACATCTCCAAACCCTTCAAAAAAGAAGCCAATTTGGTTATTACACTAGTAGTGGAAATACGGAGTTCAGGTAGACAATTATCATGATGATAAAGCTAACATTTATTGAACTTACACTTATGATGTCAGACATGCTTCTACTATTAAAAGAATTAACTTATTTAATCCTCATAACCCCAAGATAGCTGCTATTATCCCTATTTTACAGATGAGGCAACTGAGGTAGAGAGATAGTAAGTGACTCAAAGCTGTGCTAAATACATTGTTTTTAAAAAGTGAAAGAATCGTGCTAGTCACTGTCAGAGGTGGCTTAAATCTGATGCTTGCTCGCAAGGAGTCCCAGCCTGTTGTGACCCTATTGAATCCTACTTGGTCCTGAATTATTTCCAGATTTAGGGTAAGCAAGAACTTAAGGATTCAGATCATATTCAGCTAAGATTTACAGATCTGAACCAATCCTCAGTCTCTATGTTTTGCAATTTGGAAGACTTTGAGAACAGATCACATTCCCTTTTCAACTCCTTCAAAAAATGCAGTAAATATAGGAAATTGGGCACTTCCTGAGGATATTTTTAGGGAATCCTATTCCAGGTATTTTTAGTTTGAGTTGTCTATATTGGTATTTAAGTATTTATTTCATTATCTGTAATTTTGGACTGTTATCTTAAAATTCTGCACTGTTATAAATAAAAACAGATTAACATGTTCATTATCTGTGTTAAGGAACTAAAACTAAATATTTCCTTTTCATTTGTTTTAGTACATAGCACTTCTCTGAATCAATGGAGAAATGGATATTCACCTACATGTAAACCTCAAATAAGGTCAGAATCTTCTACACAACTGTTACAGGGAAGAAAGAAAAGACATTTGAGTGAAACAGCATTAGGTAGGTTAAAATGAGGATATGAGCTAGTGCTAAATATTGAAAATTAAAAAATTCTGATCTTCAAAGAACCCGTCTCATGGTAGTTTATAATCCAGCACAGTCAGTATATTACAAAAAATATCTAAGACCCTATGAACATTAAACAGCATATTCATGTAGTTAATTCAGAATTATTTGTGGATTAGGTATCTATCCACTTTATGGCAATTAAGTATTTCCTTCCTATGTTCCATGACTAGCTGTCTTCTACCACCTGTCCTCTGGACAGGTTTTAGTCTCCAAAGTTGTATTCCAAACTCAAAATAGGCTAATACAAGGTTGCTTTACAGAAACTACCGTTTCTTGTACCTACTGTGGAGGTGCTGAGTCACTGCAGATTCCTCAGGATTGTGACAGAGTGGACAAGATTTAGCTGAAGTACTCAACTACCTTGTTCAATTCTCCTCAGGCACCTATAAACTTAAGAGTTCCAAGATGATCAAGAGATGTCTTTGGAAATTAGAACTTTTCTAGTAATACAAATTGGGCTTTGTTGTGGAGATTTGGGAAAGACAGTTGCCTGCCATAGTTATTGCTAATGATAAAAAATAAAACTGACAAGATAAATTAGAAACTAATTACATCCAAGATATACTGGACTACGATTATACACGATGGATTTAATGTTATCTCTATTTAGTCTTCAGAAATCCCACCATAATAGACCAAGTCACTACTGACAATAACTACCTGATCAACTATAGCATAGCACAAAATTAACAAATTCCTACACGTGTCCAGAGGTTTCATTATGCTTTTTAGTGGCTCACTCTTAAGAACAGATAACCAAGGATAATCTAGCTTTTAGGAACTTTCATATATGCATACCAAAACATAGGAAAACTAAAAAAATCTCTTAAAATTAGATGCATTATGAAATATACATTACCTAAGATGTAAAATGTTTCTTGAATTGACTGATCCTTTAGATCTAACTTCAAGTTTGATGTGAATACAGGGAAATAGAACAAATGAAATGATACACTACAAATAATTAGACAACTCCAAAAACATAGGACATCTGGTCCAGTCTCTGTCATAAGCCAATGTCATTAAAATAAAAAATTTTAAAAAACTACTCTAGACTATTAAAAAAAACTAGGAGACAATAACCAGTTTCAATATGTGGATCCTGATTTGAAGAAACTAGCCATAAAGGACATTTTTTTAACAACTGCAGAAATGTAAATACGGAGTTGGTATTCGATTTTACATTATACAGGAAAATATTGTTTTTTAAGATTTGTACTAAAATAAAATAAACAAGGGCAGTAAATGAGTGAATAAACAAATATATTAATACACACTTACAAACAGGGAACCAAAACAAACAGGAAAAAGAGGAACTTGGAGGAAATAGCTAATACCAATAGAAGTAAACTTCTAATCAATGTCCTGAGAGAAAAGAAAAATTTCATCCACGAAACAAGAACAGGATGCTATAAAAAATGAACACCACAGAAGTACTTTTAGAAATTAGTACTTTGCCATGCATGGTGGCTCATGTCTGTAATCCTAGCATTTTGGGAGGCTAAGGCAGGAGGATCACTTGAGCCCAGGAGTCCGAGGTTGTAGTGAGCTATGATTACACCACTGCACTCCATCCCAGGTAACACAGTGAGACCCTAACTCAAAAAAAATAAATAAAGAAAAGAAAAGAAAAATTAGTACTTTAATAGTAGAAATTTTTCAAAAATCAGAGTGTTTCAGAAGATCAAATTAAGGACACCTCACAGAAATTAGAACAAAAAGTCAGATAAGAAAATGAGAGAACAGAATAAAGGGAGGGAATGACCTTATTCATGAAATAATATGAAATGTATTGGACAAAAACTGCTAAGGCCCCAGACAATGGAAATACTTGTGGCAGGACTGTGGGTAAGGCCCCTCTTTTTCCATTTCCTTATTTTTTTGTGTGTTTTCTGAAACATATATTTAAAAAAAAAAAAAAGATAAGGAATCAGTCACCTGTCACCTAACTAGGAAAATTAAGTCTAGTAATATCTATTAGTCATGTTTAATATGTGACATTCTCAATGGTTCTTTCCACATGACAGGAGAGAGAACTAGATTTGAAGAATTTGCTTTTCAACACACAGTACCAGGATCCCATAGCAACTTTACTGCTGTTTCTAATGTCAACATTACATCAAGAACCCAGAATTCATCATCACAAGTACGTTTTTTTGTATACTGAAATGTAAAAGCAGCTGATTTTTAAAATAATTTATAGATTATTTTGCAAATCTATAACAGCTTTATTTACTAGCATATATTAGCACATTTACAACTACCTTATTAGGAAAAAATAAATCTAAGTAACACTTTTTTTATAGGAAGCTAATAGTTCAGTAGCTTCCTTTTCTGAGTTAAAAACTTAAACTTTATCATGACCATCTCTACTCTTTAACATATGAAGCTAAATATAGTCTTGCTAATGAGAATTTAAGACTTATGTTGTTAATTGTTTTCTTTTATGTCATCTGGCCAGGGAGTGGAACAGTCAAAAGGTGAGAGAGTTTAGAAATGAACATTTTAAAGCTAAGGGAGCAGGAACACATAAACGAAGATTGCAATACTGATCTTTACTAAAGGGCTCATCAAAAAATATTTCATCACCGTTCCTAAGTTTGTTAAATGATCATTTCATTGACATTTAGGGTGCTTTATGTTAGTGTTTTTTGGTACAAGTTTTACATTTTAAGGCATTCATATTTTTTATGGTCTTAAAAATAAGCTTATATATTTATGCATATTAATACACATTACACACCTGGCAAGAGATTATTTGGTTTACAAAAGATAGGAATATTTTCTTAATTGGTTTTAACATTTTATAGTCAGGTTTTGTAATAGTGTATTTACCAAAATTATATAACAGGTACAGTGCCATATTATCTTTATATACTCATGAAGGGAGGGTATCATCACAAGTAACCAGATACAAGTGTAAAACCACTTTAATCCTGTTTTGCAGAATACTACACGACGGAGATTGAGAAGTGAGAGCTCTTATGACATAGATAACATTGTGATTCCCATGTCATTAGTAGCACCAGCTAAGTTAGAGAAACTCCAATATAAGGAAATACTTACTCCAAGGTATGTATACTTACATCTTTTTATTTTTCTTTCTTCCTTCCTTAATAAACTTAAATCTTCAGTGAAATTAGAATTTTAATTAATTAATAGAGAATGCTCCTCCCCCCACCCCCACTTGTATAGCCATGGAGGAAAAATGATAAAAGGAACCATTACATTACTCATGCTGAAGAAAAAGTGCCATATAGTATGATAATTTTGTTTTTCTCAGTTTTCCTAAGAATTAGGAATTCCTAGACTAATTGATTTTAGTAATCTTAGAGTCTTTTTTCTTTCAATAATATTTGGTTATCTATTATGTATATGGCACTAAAAGGTACTTTAGTATAAAAACTGCAACAAACAATTCTTGCCCTTAAAGATAAGAGGGGTGCACAAGGTTGCAAAAAGAATTTAAAGAAGAAAGCAACTACTTTTGCATGGGGTATTCACACTGAAAAACAGTAACACAGCTGTGACAACCAAAATAAGATCTGGATGTATTACAAGTCAGCAATAAACACATTAAATAGAAAGATGAATGGGAAGGTCTGGGAAGACACCCATGAAGGAAGGGGAAGGTGAAGAGGGTGTTTATATAGGGAGACCACAACAAAGGCACATAGACATGTGTGTAAGGCTTAGCCAGATATTGAGGTTTTGGGTAGGTTGACAAAAGAAGTTAAGGCTAGAAAAGAAGTTTAGACCCAGATTGTGGAGGTCCCTGAATGCCATTTGTATCTTCTTCATATTGGCAGTGAAGTTAGCCAAATTTTTTAGCAGTGATGAAAGCAGTTTCTTAAGAATATGAATATGGCACCAAGAAGTAAAGATAGAAAAGGTTGGAAACAGAGACATGAGATGGGTTATGACATTTAATTGCTATTATTTCTATTCTAATTTCATAATTTCCCTTACTTCATAATTACTTTGAGGTATTAAGAGAAAACTCTAATACTCTAAGAGGTATTATGAGAACTCCTATAAAGAATATGTTGATACTTTCTACATAAATAAAGAATAACATTTGCAGTTATGACGCTCTATAGCAAAAATGTTTTTCAGCTTGCAGTGGTAGGCTGGAGTAGCTGAAATAAAGAAGCCTCCTCTTTAAATAAAGAAGAGTTCTATGACCCAGCTATTAAATTATTGGTAGTTCAAAAGGGGCCATGATAGGTGTTTTCACACCAAAGAAACTGGAAAACACTACAAATCAGGGCTTTTTCTCCTTCCTTTTTTTTTTTTGGCTGAGCCGGCTTATCAGCATACCACTGACTTAATTCAAAGTCAGTACATATGTATTATGTATAAAATGCAGCTAAGTAGAACAAACTGCTCACTTTAAGGCCAAAAATAAAAAATAAAGCCTTATCTTCTCCTTGTCCTGTTTTCATAGTACAAATATTTTTTCTCTTTAAAAAAAATTAAGCATTAAAATAAAACCATTTCAATTATGGAAGTCCCAAGGAAAGAAAACCCTAATATATTTAGCTGTGCTTAGAGAATAAAATTGCTACATTTAGATAGATTACTAAAAACTGTTTGAAATTGGTTTGTATCTTCAACAGCTGGAGGATGGTTGTTCTTCAGCCATTGGATGAACATAATTTGGGTGAAGAAGAGGTAAGCGGCCTTTCATTTAATGGGATAATTGTATATTATATATTATGAAGCCTGCTTACTTTGACATTCAAGGAACTAAAGGAAAATATAGAACTTTTAACTTCTACTGATTTTTTCTTTTCACTTATGAAAAGAAAGTTCTCCAAAAAAGATATTAATCCAACTAGGAAAATAATTTTTTGTGCAAGTTTGACTATAAAGATAATATTTATAAAGGAATTTTAAAAAGCAAAAATAAAATATACCACTTGTTTAGATGAGCTTTTGAGATATTGAATTTGTATGAATATTTACATTCATTCTCAGTACTAATCATATTTTTCTACATGAGGAAATTTAGCTTCATTATTCAAGTCTATGATGTCATTTTTCAGAATCTTAGGGCCAATTTGCTTTTGAATTTAGAAAATTTTGGACTATAGAGAAGTTATGTGGTACATACATCATGTAATACCCGTTAAGTCTAGGACAGTTCTTTACCATATCAGATTAGGCTGTGTCACCAAACAAATTATGAAAAACTTGTTTTTATACCTGTTTTACAGGTAAGGAACTATGAGCCTGTATGGGTAAAATTACATAAAGAGTAAGTCTAGGGAAAAATACTGTATAACTAAACTAATTCCAAAGTGATGGTCTCTAGAAGCAGTATTATGTTGAAGACACTTGGTTTCTGTCAAGTAACAATCTTTCTGTGCCTGTTGGTCATGTTTTTCAACTACTAAAATTTACCTTTTAATGCCTTTCCCTCTCCTAATGTACTCTTCCTTATTCTGAATGATCCTAACCAGGAAATCCAAATTCTTAAACACTATAACCAAAGTAGTTTTTCAGGTTAGAACTCCAAGCAAATCATTCATTAAATTAATTCTGATTTATCTCAGATAATCAGTTTTAGTTTTCTTTGATATTAACATGTTCCTAGAACAGTGTATTCTCCATAATGGGCAATCAATAAAAACTACTGAAAAAATGAAGCATTATGACTATTTCATGTAAGCTGTGGCAAATGGAAAGGACTGTGAACCCATTTGTAATCTAGCTAGGTGCGTCTTCAAACAACATGAATAGTAAAAAAGTTTTTTTGACTCCCTTTGTTCAGGAATTTGAGGCTCATCTGATATTTGTTTTCTCAACTTACACAGATTGCGTTTAGAGTTTGCTTCCTATTATTCTCTAGATGAGGAATTGTTTGAAACTTATTTTCGTATTTCAAAATGTTTCTGATTAAAGCAAAAATCTTTATTTCTAATCACAGATAGAAGATCTTTCTGATGAAGTCTTCTCCCTAAGACACAAAAAATATGAAGAGAGAGAGCAAGCCAGGTGGTCACTGTGGGAACAAAGCAAGTGGCATAGAAGAAACAGCAGGCAGGTGTTAAAAATTTATAATCCAAACCCATGGAATCTATGTGGAATGACCAAAAATTCTATGTGAATTCTAGGGGAATACCACTAAAAAGAAAAACATAATGATGTAACATCAGCTATTTTTGCACTAGAAGTAAAACACTGCATATATTGAACTTATATTCAAAATATATTTGGGTTAATTACAAAATGATGAAATGAGTTTCTATGTTTTACTGTATTTCTTGTGATCACTGTCAGCCTCAGGAATAGATTTAACTAGCAAATGATATGAAAATTCTCTCTATATATAAAGTAGGTCACTTTAATCTACTCTAATAGTGGACCTAACACTGGAGATTGGAATTTGGGTAGTCCATTTTAACATAACTACTTCAAAAATGTTTTTCTTTAAAAAAAATTTCTCAAGAAACCTGTCTAATCTAAAAAGCAAATAGTCTAAAATACTTTTAAAAACACAAATAGGCTTTTCTGTGTGCAGATGGGTGGATTAAAAAAAAACATGAATAGGCTTTGAGGGAAGGGGGAATAAATCATAGACATAATTAGTAATTATATATTTGAGAAAATCCCTGGTATTTTATATTTACATCTGATTATTTTTAATATAGCCAAAACTCACAAAGCAAGATCACATGAAGTCTGGTAGTCACTTTGGTTGAAGCGCATCTCTCATTTCATTAGTATTGTTAAAACACATTTCTCTGTTTAGGTCTCAAGATACCCAGATTTGCTGTAGATCCTTGTTCCAAGAGTTCTCCTAACATTATAGGATTCTGGAACTCTCATCTTTTTCTACATTCCAGAAATAAAACTTTCTAAAAGTACAGAGGGAAATGTGAAGTGAGTCCTTCATGGATTACATTACAATAATTATAGAATATCCTGGGAACTCAGAAAGTCTGTAAGGGCCAAGTAATTGTGCTTTGTTGTCTTCTAAAAAATAAAAGCAAACCAAATAAACAACAAAAAAAGCTATTATAATTTGGCAAAATATTTCAAGAAGTACTATTTAATCCTTTGAGGTATAAAATAATAGCATCAGGAAGTTCACCTGATGAATTTTAAAATCTTTTGGGTAGAACTGTTTAAGGAAAAGCTATCAAGTTTAGTTGACTTAGTGATACCTTGGGATGTTCACAAAATGTTAAGACCTCAAAAAATAACAAGTAATGGTGTGTTTTCCCAATTTTTTTGCTAGAGCTTACAGTAAAAATGTTGAAGGACAGGACTTGCTTTTGAAAGAATACCCTAATTACTTGAGTAGCAGTCAGCAATGTGCCACTGAAAGTCCTCCTGAGCTTCTGTCAGAGAGCCATGATCTGTGTGCACATGGTTTACCTTCTTTAAATCAAAGTCAAGAAATCAAGGTGGGTGCAATATATATGATTAAACTTCCTTTTACTTGCTTTTTAACCTTTGTTTTTACTTGTTTGTAAAAACTGCTTATTACAAATTAAGTTTCATCCTCACATAAATTCAGTAAGACAATTCAATAGAGAATGGTGGAAGACAAGGTCTGTATTCCGGCATTCTAGTTCCATCACTAACTACGATCAATTATCTTTTTGTGTAACATATCAGTACCAACTTTCACCTACTCACTTATCTATTAGGGAATGGGGATACTATCAAAGTTTCATTACAAAACAAATCTGATTAATGCAGAATAGAACCTGGTACACAGTCAATGTTAGCTGCTATTTCTCTTCCTCCTCATATACAAGATTTTTATTTGTCTCCCCATAGATCCAGTGCCTACCTCAAGGGGAGTGTTTTCTAACACCATCCATAAAGTCCACGCACCTTTCTTCATAAATAGGTGTTGAAAAAGAAGAGCCAGATCTAGAATGGAGAGAGTAGAGACTATAGAAATTAATAGGCAAGTTGTAGAAAGCTCAGGGAAAAAACAGTCAATAGGTATTTGTAATAATGATGGGATAAAAATGAAGATATTGAAGTAAAAATAGATCAAACTTTAAAAGACTTTTAAAGGGGCTTTCCCAAAGTGCTCTTAGGCTGAAAATGTAGACCAGTGCCCTATGGCAGCACTTCTTCTTGGCAGAGGCAAAGTGAAGAAATTAATTACTAAAGGTCACTAAACAATTCCCAATACATTCCATTTTGAGTTGCTAGATATTTAAGTTCAAATGAAAATTTGTACACTTATATGCTAAAAGACCAGAACATTGTTATTACAAAATCGACATTTACACATTACTTGATTGATGAACTTAAACAAAACAAATTAGTTGAAACTTAACTGAAAATGTTTCCCCTTTCAGTCTTTATGGTGGGACCGACGGGCTTTTCCACTGAAGGATGAAGATGTGGCAGCCTTATTATGCCAAGATGAAAAAAAGGATCAGATTGAAAGGTCAAGGACAGTTTTCCATGGTGAAATCTTCTGCACCAGTGCACCAGAGAATGGCCACCACCCAAAAAAGCAGTCAGATGGAATGGAAGAGTACAAAACCTTTGGTCTAGGACTTACTAATGTTAAAAAAAATAGGTGACAGGGAACAGGTTAAGCAAACTATGTAAATGAAGGGAAGACAGGAGGAGAAGAAAGCCCTGTTCTGGATCCCCGATGCCCTATGGTCACAATTCCAGAATAAGAGCATGTACTGCATGTATTAATCTTTTATGCTGTTTGTTTATGAAACGGGCAAGCTAAGTCTCTTTTTCATTCTTGAACCACAGGAGTAACTAGCTTCTCATCTACAGACAAGTGCTAGTCATTTGTGTTCATCATGCAAATTACAAGCACCAAGATATTAACTGTTGCAACTGATGTCAATAACATTACTGAGTAATTTTTAAGACTACACACTCACACATACACATATATACACACACACTCACACAAACCTGTGCATCAAATGACACCTATTCTTTTCTATACACATAGTAATTCATTAAAATTGCCTCAGAAATATATTAGAGTATACAAATATATATGTATAAAATATATATACATATGCACACATATACCTATGTAGTTTTTAAAAAACACTGGCAATGACCCACTCCACTTGGAAATGCATGTATGAACTACCCTGAAGTAAGCTAATGTAAGCTGCAGTATATATAAAGCACAGGTTTCCACTGATAAAGACATCTAAGTCTTGAATACAGACAGGAAGTTTTT
Organism: Daubentonia madagascariensis; assembly: GCA_023783475.1. Taxonomy (NCBI): domain Eukaryota; kingdom Metazoa; phylum Chordata; class Mammalia; order Primates; family Daubentoniidae; genus Daubentonia; species Daubentonia madagascariensis. The sequence goes on from JAKFHU010002088.1 coordinate 2,401,283, forward strand.
TGGTGTTTTTTTTTTTTTTTAAATATGTTTAACCAATAGCAGAAGTTATTTATGGAAATTCTTATACCAAATAACACAATACTCCTTTATTCAAAATCACTGTTATCTGTTGGACTAACCACAGGCTACTTTCTGTTCACTCCTAACAGAAGAAGAAAGCAAATTAGAGTTAAAATGAGCAACAAACAGGAAAGTCCTATCAGTATAAAATTTTTAAAAATGGTTGTATTTCTAGCTAATATGGTCATTCCTTGACATCACTTACTCTATTCAAATAAGCATCTATTCTTCCTTGCATCCTAGATTGAGAATTAAAATTTTTCAAAGGACAATGCTTCAATATTGGATACTGAAGAGTGTACATTAAGGAAAATTACTTTAGAAGCTATTATACCATTTTTTCTATGTGAAAGTTGAGGACAATTTATATAAATCATTTTTTGTCATGTAAAAAAGGTTATTCAAATTGTAGTACCCATATAACTGAAAATCGTGGCCATCTGGCCTAATCTATGGGGTTTGACACTAAGTTTTGGCCAGGGATTAGAAATTATACTGGTCCCTTTAAAGGGGAAAAATACATTCGAATTCAATACTGACAAACTTTTGCTGGTAGTTTTACTGTACATTTATTTTTAAAGAAAAAGAAAACAAAAGCCAGACAAACCCAAATTGTTCAGGCAAATAAATTCAAATCTTTGTCATGTCTGATATAATCTTCTATGTAAGTTTTTTAATTAAAGTTATTTCTATATGCCTTGTGTTGTCTGATTCAATTAAAGGCCACCTATTCCTGGCATAAACCTTTCCTAAGCAAAAATAAAAATAAACATTAAGAAACAAATTTTTACCTTGTAATGTAGGAAAAAACCCAAGCAAGCTCTATTCTATACTTAAATATTAGCATTCTTATTTTTCAAACCTTATTTCTCAAAACTCATAATAGCCTCAGAAGTTTAATGATACTGGTCCTGTTATTTCTGGCCATATTTATTATATAGCAAGAGTATTTACAAGAAATGCAAGTAGCTGACACATAGTTATAGTCTCTGTATAATCTTGAACACAGTTATAAATATTTACTTTATAGATTAACTCTGTACCCTGCCATCTTTTAGCCTACCTGGTCTTTCTTGGAATAAAATATATATCCTTGGGGGTCAAGATTCATAGTTCCAGAATATTCTCAGCCATCTGGTTCCACTACAGGGTAAAGGTAGACTGTAAATAAGACAATGTTAAATAAAAAGAAGCTTCTTTTGCCTAACCCACTTCCCATGGGTTCTAATTGTAAAAAGAGTACAGACCAGAAATCCTATGCCAGTAGGATCATTTCCATGGTACCATCCTATTGCTGAGCTTTAGTTTCTTCATTTTTAAAATGGGGACAAAAATACCTGCCCCACTAGCACTTATAGGAGTGATTTATAGATTTAATGAGCAAATATCAAAGTACTTTATAACCCATGAAACATAAACTTACATAATGCTAGCTACTTTGTATTGAGCATCCTCTAAATTCTAGGAATAGTGCTAGAAGCTTTACATGTATAATGTTACCTTTTTCAATTCTCAACACAACATCACAGTTGTTATAATTACATTCAATGTATAAGTGAGTTAAGAAAAGCCAAAAAAGTTTGGGTGATTTGTTAAGGTCAAACAGCTAGGGAGGGGAAGAGTCAGAATTCAACCCAGTATTACTTCTGAATAGAGGCTTTACTTTTCTCCTTTCTACTTAGAGCTAACACAACAGCATTATTTAATGTTCTTAAGAATGGTGGGTGAGATGAAGAAACCAGAGGTGAAGAATCACTGAATAACCTGCTTTGACAAAGAAAACACCTGGATAAAATCTATGCTTATATTTTAGAACCCCTGGGCTTCATACATTTGTTTTTATACTTTTTATGAATCAAGTATAAGGTGAAAAATAAATGTTTCAGACGCAAAAATATGGTATGCCATCCCACCCAAGCTTATATTTTTAAATTCCATTCTACTCTTATCAAGGATATAAGCAAATCACAAATGACATGAAATAGGAAAAAGATAAGGATTTCCTTTGCATTTGGAAAACAGCTGAGAAACAGAAAATTTTTCTTAGAAATACAAAAATTTTTTTTCATTGTAGCTAATATGCCCTCCTTAGGCTTTAAGACACATTTCTATTGGTAACCTTAATACAGCCATATTTTTACTTTTTATAAAAATCAAGTCTCTCAGTAAAAACTGAGTATTTCACCACACTAATCTTTAAATTGCATCACTAAAAATGTAGTTATACACACCAATTGCTAACCTCTTAGAACATTCTGCACAATAGATTTTAATCACTGGAATGAATAATTGCTTCAAAAAGCAGTACTGCCTTAACTGCAATATGATTTGGTAGTCAATATTCCTGTTTTCCGGTAAAAAGATTTCACGAGCAGAAACATTGAGCTCCTTGTGGTTTCATCGATCTAGAGAACGTTTCTGAGCAGCTTCTGAGCAAACATTTCTTAACAGGTTGATCACAGATCTGGGGTCTTCACTCCTCATAATGGCACTGCCAGACACAATCATGTTAGCTCCTGCCTGGAAGAAGTAAACACTTAGGTTATGCCTCAAAGGAAGATGCAGAAGAGCCTAAAACAGAATGCCTGGACTAGAGTTTCTACTCTTGCATCTGTCAACACCTTAATTGTATGAAAGCTGCTTTGAGATGAGCAGAGTTAAACAATCTAGATCAGTAAGGAAAGAAGTTAAAATGTTCACAAATAAGGATGTGAAATTATTTTTTAATGTATCTAAGAAATCACTGAACTTTTTGGTAAACCAACTCTAAATAAGCTACATGGTATCTTTGCTAATATTTAGATAAGGTTTAAAACCCTTAATCCTCAATTCCATTAACATTTTTTCCAATATATACCAATGCCACTACAGCTATGAAAAAAAATTCTTTTAATCTTTGAATTATTTATATGTAGATAGTGTATGGGATGATTATTGCTAAAATGTGAAATTATCCATAAAATATGGCAACATTAAATTTAAGTAATCTCATTTTTGTGTCAGAAAGTATGGAATGTCTCTATTTATTCTTCATTGCATTCCAGAATGGTTTTGAGGTGGCTTAAAAATGATTTTTTAAGATGATATTTTTAAATGTGTAAGCAAAGAAATAAGAAAGCTACTAAGATGGGTCCAAATTTAGTTCTGAGCTTCCTAGGATTTGACTTGAGGATGGAAACCCAATCTGCTATGTGATTCACTGCTAGCAGAAAGGGAGAAAAGGGGGAGAACCACAGGCCGAGGAAAATTTCTCCAGTGAAACACTGTCATTCTATGATTGAATATTACATTTCCAACATTCCTCATAGAAATTATAAAAATGAGTTTTATAGGATTAACCTTTAACATGTCTCTTCAGTTAAGTAAGAATAGCATAATGGCAAAGCACAGTTAACCAGAAGGAATCAAAGGACATATGCTCACTGATCTGGTCAGTCCCTCCTGCATAAATATTTATTACTGCCAAGCTTTTGATGGGTATGTATGGCAGTTACACAAGAACCTGGAAGTACAGATACTATCACATTGCTGAATAAAAGTAGGTCATGTAAGCTTTAATCACTTGTGGTACTACAGGCAGGGCTGGAATCCTCAGGAGCCTAACAAAGACTAGTTAAGAGAAGTAAAAAAAACCAAAACCAAAACCAAAAAAAACCCAAAAAAACCAAAAAAACCCCAAACATATCTCATTTCTACATAGACAGCCAAAGGGATATCAGGCCTAGATTTTCATCAAAAATGGTTTTAGCTTGTTCTTACGTGGGACAAATAGGTAACTAATACACCTAGGTTCTAAAGAATAACATAATAACTAGGTCTATTAGATTTCTTTATTTTTCCCCCCTTGATAAGGAGTTATCTTTTCTTTCCCTATTTTGGAAAAATTTCTCACTCCAAGATCATCTCACTTAATGATCTTCCAACAGGATGGCATTCAACATATCCTTTTTTAAAAAAGGACTCTCTTCAGCACTACTGCAACAACCAGGATTTACTATTTAACAATTTATGTGATTTTAGAATATTCACTTACTGCTCTTTATTTTCCTAGTTCTACATGTGAATAAAAAATACTTTTTTAAGAGAAAAAGTCAATTTAGGAACCACAGGAAATCTCTTTGTCCTGGAGATTGTATTTGACAGGAAACTGGTCGAGTCACAGCTGAGGGCAATCTCACCTCTGCACACTTATGAACAGTGTCAGGACCTACTCCACCATCGACCTCTATATCCAAAGACGGGAACTGGGTCCTCAACCAGTGAACCTAGATATACACGAGGAAATAAATAATTCCTAAAGTAGATACATGGGGGAAAAAACAACCAAATAAACAAAGTCAAACAGCTAATATTAGCCATTAAAACTCCAAATGTCTCACACAGTAACTGTATCAATATAAAACAGTACTGGGGAACACTCTGGCATTCAATCTGTCATGTCACAGCAGAGACTATATATCATGGAAACAAGATAAAGACAAACCCTCAATAGTCAATGAAAACTTCCAAGAGATCTAAAGGTTACAGAGATAATGGTTTTGAAAGAAAATTTCAAGATAAACATTTAATATCTTTTCTGATTTCCAAAGCCTAAATCTACTATGGCATTTATCATACTGAATTAGAATGATCTACAGACATCCTTGTCTCCTCACCTTTAGAACAGGACATGTCTAACACACAAGCCTTTCAATATATGCTTACTGAATGAACACAAACAGTAAAAGCCTCACTTTAGAATCAAATACTTCTTTTACCTTTGGCATCATATCTTCCATGAATTTCTGCCCTCCAAACCCAGGTTCCACTGTCATAACCAAGGCCATATCTATTTGATTAGCCCATGGTGCCAAATACTCAACTGTAGTTCCTGGTTTGATGGCCAGGCCAACCTGCAACAGAGATAAATTTGCTATGTCACATTAACAATTATTTCCGTATTATATTACTGTGGCATAGCAGGCCTAGTAGAAATATCTATTCTTATAAAATAGAATAAAAAATGGAGAATGTAAATTACTCAGACTATTACCTCAGTCTAAGAAAAAAAGGTAACAAGGCTATTAAATATAAATGTTTCCTAAAGGCAGTAACTTTCGTAAAACATTAGTGAAATATATAAATCCTATCTATATGACAAACAAGTCATACTTAAACTCTGGCTTCACAGCTGAAGAACAGCTGCTTAAGTCAGGTCTTCTTTAGCTATCATTTCCTATTTCCCACACTCTTGAGAGCGAATGGTATAAAACATTACTGTCATCATTGATTTCTTACCTTCATCCCATTCTCCCGAATGTCTTTAATTAAAGCCCCTGGGTTCTCGGTAGCCTCAAGATGAAAGGTGTACTGATTGGCTCCTGCTACAGCCATTGGCTTTACCCACTGTTCTGGCCTGGATACCATCATGTGCATGTCTAGAAAGAAAAGATATATCTAAATATTACTGAAAGGAAAATACCTGGCTCGTATTATTGAAGCCAGCTTGTAGTGTTTGCCAGTTCGGACATAAACCCTTCTGGTACCACAAAAATTGTTATTTAAATAGTTATGCTTCAGTACAGTTTCCCGCTATCCTGAAGACAAGATTTTGGTTAAATTCATTTATGAAAAAACATTTTCCCACAAAAAGCATATAGTGCCATATATGAAAAGTTAATGATTAGAAATCAAGAAACCCAGGTCCAGGTCTAGGAAATGCCACTCTAAAAAAGTTAAAGCGGTTACATTATCTGTGCAGCCTCACTTCCTCTGAGAAAGCTAAATCATGTCATTCTTTCAATCAACATTTATTGGGCAATTACTGCACCATGAACTATTCTAGACCCTAGAGATAGAGCAAAGACAGGCAAAAATCTGTTGTCACAGGAATTACATTCTTAGCGTGAGAAACAAACAATAAACAAAATAAATAAAAACAAAATAAAATAAAATACACACTGGGTTGGCAGGTAACAAGGTCAGTGTGGCTACGGCAGGGGATGTACCGGTCAGGTCAGAGGCATGTGGTGAGGAGCAACAGCACTGAAAGTTCCACAGGCCATAAGGTTTTCTTCCAAATGAGGTGGGAAAAACACCACAGGATTTTGAGTGGAGAAGTGACAAGATCTGACTAAGGAGGCTACCATGGTAATAACCCAGGGAGAAATGATGGCAGCAATTGAGGATGGATATGTTCTGAAATTACAGCCAACAGAGTAACTGATGGATTAGATGAGGAAGGTAAGAGGAAAATCAGGATGGTGCTGAGGATTTTGGCCTAATCAACTATTAATAGGAGAATGGAACTGTCATTAATTGAGAGGCAGAAGACTGCAGGAGGAAGAACAGATTTAGGGGGAAGGACATGTTGACGAGAAGCAGCCTGACATTTATTCTAATTCTAAAGTTTGATTCATATAAATACATAAGGAGAAAATGGGCATGGCCTTGCTAAAGATCCTGACTTAGAACATAATAGCATTTCAAGAGAAGGAAGGGGAAGCTTAAAAAAGGCTAAACCAAGAAATAACCCTGTGAAGAATCCTGTGCTCAACAGATGGTAGTGAGGAGTTTTTGAATTTTTTGTTTTACGCAGAGGAAGCACATTTCTGACACACCTAAGCTATACTTAAGAAAAAAATTCTAATATTCCAGAACTCAGCAAAGATCATAAAATGCAATAAAGCTCTGAAAATATGTCAGGAAAAGAGCGTATAAAAGCTTGACTAATAAAGCCAAGATTAAAGTTCATATTTCTAAACCAGCACAAGTAATTAAATCAGAACATATTTTAACAGGCAAAACTTTATTCTTAAAAAACATATGCTCTGGTGTTTCTTTCTTTGTATTTTAAACAAGGAAAATTAAATCTGGTTTAAAATATCTAGTCTATTCATTCCTTAAGTTACCAGACTACTAGGTCATCCTTATTCAATCTCTAGCAAGCAGTAACCACTAGCAACCCTCACTAGACAATCTCCACAATGTTCATGGAGTAAACATTTCAGCAAATCTGCCTATAGTTAATGTAAAATCAGCAGTTCTCAAACATTCTAGTATTACACTCCCTTTACATTCTTAAAAATTATGAAAGACCCCCAGAAACGTCTGCTGATGTAGCTTATATTTATAGATACTTAATGCATTAGAAAGTCAAACTACGACATTTTAAAGTATCTACTTATTAACTCATTTAAAAAAATACCTATTCCATGTAGATTAAGAGTGGCATTGTTCCCAGTAAAACCTATTGTAAATTGAAAATGTTGTAAATCGAAATGCATTTAATACACCTAACCTACAGAACACCATAGCTTAGCTCAGCCTACCTTAAATGTGCTCAGAACACTTACATTAGCCTATAGTTAGGCAAAATCATCTAACACAAAGCCTACTGTACAGTATAATATTGAATATCTCATGTAATTTACGGAACACTGTACTGAAAGTGAAAAAAATGGTTGTATAGATACTGGAAGTACAGTTCCTCCTGAATGAGCATCACTTTCACACCACCATAAAGTGGAAAAATTGTAAGTCAAACCATCAAATTCAGGAATGTTTGTATATTGTTTTATATAAAGAAAAGGGAGGAGAAAAGTGCATGAAAAAGAGAGCAGTATATTAACAGCCTTTTCAGATGAGTGTCAGTATCATCCTGATTCTACACCAAAACTCAACAAGTGGTAGTTTTATAAAGGTTAGCTGCTATGTGCAATCTGTAAACCCTATCAGTGAACTTGTCTTGCTGTACTTCGTTACATTAAAACCTGCTGTTTTATCTTACACTTTGTTTGAATGGATCTTTTAAGTACTGGTTCACTGAGTTACACAGATCTTCTAAATAGTGATAGATTTCATTCCTTACTACCCAAAAATTACATTTGTTAAAATCACTACGGATCTCATCAGAAAAGTCGTTAAGTATTGGGAAGCTGTCAAGCTCACAGTGGTAAGATAACAGTTTTCCAAAATTCTAATTTTCCCTGGCAAGCTCTAACTATGCCAGTGACAACCAAAACTGACATGGTATCTTTCTTGAAGTGACAGTCTCACTTAGTTTATTTTAAAGAAAATGTCGGGAAAAATAGCCAAATCTGAAAAACCATAGTTCATCTGCTGTTCAGATGTTCAGAAAAACCATAGTTCATCTGTTGTTCTTTCAAGTAAAAATAGTGTTCATGAAAAAAGCAGCTAGTTCAGATCATAACTCAAACTATGGTGCAAGTGGTTTTCCTTGAGAAAAGCATCATGCTCCAGTATGCAGGAAAGCGCTTGATATGCACTTCCTACTTTGTCACACAATATATTAAAAAGACATGTATTCAAGGACGAAGCCTTATTAAAATAATTTCTACAGCTTCATCAAGGATATTTACTGCAAGCACATGGTGATGAAGAATATGACTACTGATATATATAGTTTAATACCACTGCCTTGTTTTGCGTTAAGCAAACTAACTCACCACTGCTTTTGCATCATCAGTACAAATAGTGGCAAATAATACCTTAGCATTATGAAAATACTTTTGATATCCCCATGCATGATGTGAAAGGGTCTTAAGGATTTCCATGGGTCCTTCAACCATACTTGAAGACCACTGATTTAGAGACTAACAAGAACAGACTTTTTCCTATCACTTTATTTCTTAGATGGTTATTTCTACTCAATACTAAAATTAAACAGTTAAAAACTTTATACATGAAACATGTGATCTAGTTACTAGTATATATTCATGCATCACTTATCCAACAAACAAGACCCAAGAATTAAACAAATGCTTAATATAAAAAACAAAGGTCATAAAACTCAAATATTAAAGCATATAGAGTTCATTCATCTTTAAGACCAAATTCAAGAAAGATTAATTAGCAAGTTTATCAGCAAACAACAAACTAAAAACAGGAACAAAAAGCAGACTGTGTGTGGTGGTAGCAGTAGGATTGGTAAAAGGAAAGGTACAGACAGTAGTGATATGTAACAATAGGATCCCAAATAAAAGGGAGAAAAAAGGAAAACTAAAAATTAAAAAAAATTTTAATTCACACAAGAAAGCCAGAAGCAAAGGACTCCGTGGCCACTGTAGAGTGGGAGCAAACAACGTTATTTATTTCATCCACCTCTCATAGTCATGAAAACAACTTTAATTCACAGAAAAAGTCATGGTATCTGGTATAAGCTGATTAAAGGATTAAGAAACTTATTTTCCCAAAATGTAGTTTAAAAAAAAAAAAAAAGACTTTTGATAATCAGAGAATTATATTCCACTATTGGAAATTTCAAAATGGTGAACACGTTGGTGGAACAGTTTTCCCATGCCACATACATGAGGTGATAACACACATTTTCTCTGGTGCACTCGAAGTACATGGATCCTACAAAGAGGATACTACAGAACTTTCTGCAATGATGGAAATGTTCCGTAGCTGCACTGTACAACACAGTAGTTACTAGCCACATGTGGCTACTGAAAATTTGCTATGTGGTGAATGTGAATGAGAAACTGAATTTTTAAATTTACTTAATTTAAATTTAAATAGCTACATGTGTCTTATGACTACCATACTGAACAGCAGAGTCCTTCATAAAATTGGTCCACAATATACTGGTTAAAAAAAAAAAAAATCTAAGTTCTACTAAATTCCAATAGCTACATAAAAACACTATTTACAAAAACTTGTAAAATTTCTCATGTATAAGACATTTGGCAAGTGAGGCATTGCTAACTTAGTATAACACAACAAAAACATGAGGACTATGTTCACTATGTTCCATGTGAAATAATTACCAGGTCATTATACAATTTTTTTTTTTTTCTGAGACAGGTTATCCCTTGGTGATGGGGCTAGAGTACAGTGATGTCATCATAGCTCACTGCAACCTCAAACTCATGGGCTCAAGTGATCCTCCTGCCTCAGCCTCCCAAAGTGCTGGGATTATAGGCCTGAGCCATCACACCCAGCCTATGTAATCTTAAAAATCCTAATTCACATTGTCTTATATTGGAGTGGATATTTAGGCCCCACTTGTAGAAAGCTCCAATTTGCATGAAATAAATACGTCAATCAACTGATTCATAATTCATTTAATAATTACAATGAGCTCCAACCATGTGGCTATGCTTAGCTTTAGGAAAACCACAGCACACAAGTTGTATTCAATCCTTGCCCTCATAGAGTATATAGTCTGATAAAAGTAATCCCAACAGAAGGAAATTCTAAAGAAAAAATCAACAAGATGGTAAGATAATTGGATAAAGGTTAATTTAGGATAGGATGCTCAGAAAAGCCTTTCTGTGGAAATGACCTAAGGCCCAAAGATGAGGCAGGCAGTTAACTAACAGCTTTCCAGGCAGAGATTAGGAAGTGCCACGGGAAACATTTGGGTTGGCTTGCTTACTGGAGTCAGGCCAATGAACCTTCCAAGGTGGGGGGTAGGAAGGTGTACTTGATGAACTCGTAAGTAGTTAAGAAATCAACCATCCATTTTTCCTCTACTTGAGCAACACATCCAGCTTCAGATGGCATAACACCCACTTACCAAAGAAAGGGTCCTGGCCTAGCTGCTTTCGGAGGCTTTCTACCACAGGGTGACCAAAGGTGATGTTGGGAACAAAATGCCTACAAGACAAACAAAATCTTACTCTGAAAATGTTTTCAATTCAGGGTCTGTATCACTCTCAATATGAATTCTGACAGGGGTTGAGGGGATCATCTGGGATTGCAATATTTTTTAAATTAATACTTAATAAAATCAGTATTAAACAATACTGAAAATGAAAACACCTGGATAATTTTGGTTTTATTAAACAGTATCTCCTTGATATTTCAACAAGTCATAATGTCACACATATCTTCCTAATTATTTGACTGTATAATTCACAACCCATGACAGGTAGAAATGAAAAGATTAAAAAATCAAAAACCCACAGGTTTTACAACTTGCCCAAGCCACACAATAATGAGTAAGTTCTGGGCTCTGATACAGGTCTCCCGAATTCTAGCCTGTCACAGGAAGCCTGTAGATACTTCTAACCCACTTCTATCAGAGGGCACTAAATGACAGTTTACTTAAACTTTCTTAAAGATTACCAGTAAAGAAACTTGATGTGTTTATTAATAACTACCTTTTACTGAGGGTTTGCTACATGCCAAGCACTCATCTCACAGCAGCCTCATGTAGTAGGTACTATTATTATCCCCATTTGAAGAACACAGGATAAATAACATCCTTAAGTCACCCAGTTAATAATTTGTGTAGGGGTAGGGTTCCAATTAAGTCTGCTTAATATCAGACTCAAAGTACTTAACCTTTAACCTACTCCAGTTAATCTTTTTGTTCTATAACTAGATCACTTAAATATTTAGCAAAACCTCCTACATGCAAGTACCATAAGAGGTGATTCAGAGTACCGTTTTATAAAAAAATATGCTAGAGTTCCTGTGTACCCTAGGAGAGTTTACAATCTCATTGGCAAGAGATGGCTAATGACTCACTAGAATTCACGACCCTATTGCTATAGTATAGTTGTCAATGGGAAGCCAACTCAGGCAAGGCCATTTCCCAGCTCCCTTTACATCCAGGCGGCCCATGTGACTAGTTCTCCCACTGGACTGTGAGTATAAGTGATGTGTGTCACTGCAGAGTCCTGAAGGGTAAGTAGTATTACTTTCCTATTCTCACTTTACCTTTCTGCCAATAAAGCCCTTAAGGAATGGCAGAGCCACAGGATGGAAGGATACTCACACTAAACCATTACATGAATGAGAAACCGTAATGTTAAAGCTACTGAAATCTGGGCTTTGTTAAAGTAGCAGATATGACCCTATATGAGGATTACAAGAAAAGCTAAGCAGTAACAGGTAGGCAATATGTGATTGCAGATAAAACATGCCAAACGTTAAAAGAGGATAAGATCACAAGATTAACAAAACAAATAGGATTTGTAAAGAGAGGAAAAGAAGGCTGAAAACAAAGCAAAGGCAGAAATAAGCATTTCAAAGAAGGAGGGCGTGGTATGGATCAGCTTAACTAGTGTGGAAAAGACTGGAGGTAGGTTGTATCACAATAAAGGTGTCAAATGCCAAGCTCAGCTGTTTGGACTTTATCCTGTTGTAAATATGAAGTAAGATTTTTAAAGCAAGATGCAAATAGTAAATAAGGAGGACTAGACAATAAATTATAAAAAGGAAGGTAAGAAGTGTTCATAAGTAGCAAAGAAAAGAGTGACAAGTACACGCAAAACTATTTAATAATTAGATTTGTTAAATGATTAGATATGTGTTTGGAGGTGCGGGAGTCAGAGAGAATAAACCATGGTTCAGGTCTTAAGTTTAGATGACAGGCAGAATGAGTGTTAATAAAAAACAAACTTATATGCAGGCCAGGCACAGTTCTAAACACTTTCCATACATTAAATCATTAAAACCTCACAACAACCCTATGAGGTAGGTACCATTAATGGTATTTTACAGATGAAGAAGAGGGGCCCAAGGTCCCACAACCAGTAAGTGCTGGAGGCAGGAGTTCAACGCAGGCAATACGGCTACAAAGTCCAGGCCAGGCTCGTAACTACTACGCTCATCTGCCCCTACAATAACAATAACCAACAGAAAAAAAACGTCTAGGGGAGAAGAGACTTAAAAGAGAGTTGAGGATTCAGGACACATCTGAAAGGGACAGGTAAGGAGGATGGGTACAGACACTTTCACTCAATAACATCCTGGTCCTTGGAGATTGGATTTCTAGTATTTAGGAAATTACCATTTGCCTGAGCAACGATTGTCAGGGTTATGGATAAGATGCTTGTGTTTACTTAAAACTTGAAATAAGGGTCAGATAAGCAGGCAGTAAGGCCTACTGGAATTTTATAAGAAAAATATGGTAACTACATCCTGAGGAAGTAAGAGAATCAAAGAAATACATTTTTACTTTATTGAAAAACACAAGCATAACATACAAAACTACGTGACTAATTTGTGCTATTGAAGATCAATGCAATGCACTATATTCACCAAGTACAGTGGAAGAACAAAAATATTCTGAGAAGAAACCAAAGGCTTACGACTAAGCAATAAGAAAAAAGGGCTACAAACCCAAACATTAAGTCAGGGAGGCCTGAATTTGGCTGACAACAGTAATCAAGGAGGCACTTGCTACAAATGGATTTACAGGCTCTACTTCAAGCCTACTGACTCCAGAGGACCTGGGGATCTGAATTTTAACAAATTCCTCAGGGAGTTCTTAACACACCAGCTTGGAAATCACAAAATCATTTCATTCTAATGAAGAGACGTTTCATCACAAAGTCTGCTTCATCATATTATTCTGCCTTTTCTTCCTTGAAGGTACTTTTTAGAGTAAAGTCTGCAAGAAATAAAATACAATTAAAAGGTATCTCTTTTTCAGGGACTTACTAGAATTAAACTATAAAATTGTTTGTAATACACGAATACAATTCTTTTCTCTCTCATCATGTTCCATCATCACTCCTAAGCTTTAATTACATAAGTGTAATGCAATCTGTGGTAGACTCATCAAACCTTTACCCTATCTCCCAACAAGGCAAAGATGGTAAGAGAAGAATCAAGGTCGGTATAAAATGTGTAAGACTACATCCAGAAGACAAGCTTCCTATGAATCAGGAATCAGAAACTCAAATGCCAACGGGAGTTGGCAGATAGCATCAAGGAGCACAAAAGAGCAGATGGGGAAAAGGGCCAAATGAAGAGTACTTGGCCTGGCTAAAGGTGGGGCTGCCCCATTCAGCTCCAGCCCATGTGGCCTTATGACACTGGGGGCTCACAAGATTGGCTGGCAAATCTTTGGACTTTTTTCAAAAGTCAAAAAACTAGTATTAATGTGAAATCTCCCAAATTTTAATTCCTGGTAACTAAAAATGGCTTATTTGCTCTGTTCCCATGCTTAGCATCAACACATTCCAGTCACTGCCCTGTCATGACGCATTTATGTGTTTTCCAGGGGTTTTTTTTCCCCCAGGGAATCAACTTATCCTTTATTCCACATACCCAACCATACTAGTGCCCCCATCTTCCAGTGTTCCCAAAACTAGTTTCTGACTTTCTAAATGAAGAAATTCACTTCTGATCAGGAGAGAAATTGGGGGCCTGAGCAAGGGAAGGAGAGACTAGAAAACAAGGGCATCCACAGTGTAACACTGGATGGGATTTTTAAAAGGGGCCAGAAAAAAAGAGAAACACTGGCCAGCCACAGTGACTCACCTGTAATCCTAACACTCTGGGAGGCGAGGCAGGATGATCCCTTGAGCTCAAGAGTTTGAGACCAGCCTGAGCAAGTGCGAGACCCCCATCTCTACTAAAAATAGAAAAAATTAGCCAGGTGTCATGGCGTGCACCTGTAGTTCCAGCTACTCAGGAGGCTGAGGCGGGAGGATTGCTTGAGCCCAGGAGTTTGAGGTTGCAGTGAGCTATGATGATGCTACTGCACTCTAGCCAGGGCAACAGAGTGAGACTCTGCCTCCAAAAAAAAAAAAAAGAGAGAGAAACATGGAGGCAGTATTGGGAAGGAAAGTTATGTTGTAGTTAACTACCTTTGGACAGGTGTCCTCAGCCCCTGCTTTCCTACCCCCAGCCTAGCAGATGTTGCAGCACACCGCTTGGGACACTGGTACCAGCTCAGTCAGGCTCTGCCTATTCTGGTGGGACAACCTCTCTAAGCCTCATTCCTCACTGTCAAATGCTAGTGGTAATAATAGCACCAAGCTAATAAGGTTGTGTGAGTTAATTCACAAAAAGCATCAGAACAGAAATAGTCAAGTGCTCATAAATATTGCTATTATTATCATTAATATTCTTGATTGGTGAACCAAAACAAATTATTTTCCCCATTCACTCACTTACCCACACATGACTTATTTAAAACCAAACTGCTTTCTGTGTCAAATAGACTCACAAATATACATATAGGTATATTTCATCTTCCATCCTGAGACCCCCTAGGTGTTTTCTCAAGCACAAAAATGTAGCTACCCGTCTCTAAGGTACACACTCAGTCTATTACCTATGACAATTTATGGCTTTCAAGCAAAGGTGTCAAAAATAAAGTGTATAAGTAGAACTATATATAATGGCAAACTAAAAATCAAGCTTTTATGAGAGGTAATTTTTACTAAACTTCTTACACATTTAGCCTATTATTCTTAGTACTCTAAGGTCAAGGTTTTGTCATTATCAGTTGTGCATACTGGTAAGGAAACTGGGTGGAAAAACAAAAGAAAAGAACAGATTTAATCACATAGAGCAAAGGAAGACAAAACTCTCAGAGAAGTGAGAGTGACATTAAAAAGGAATTAATCATTTTTTGTATATAATACCAATTTGCAAATCTGAATGAGGGCGCACAGAGTTTTATTTACTTGAAATAAATTTATTTTTCTATCCCCACCCAAGGTAAAGGCATTTATGATTTTATGGCCAGTTAACAGCAGGGCTCAGAGAACTACTTCGCAAACCCAAGAAGAGCCAAACTGAAAGTCTGTCACAATCTTGTGTAATCTTGAGGGAGTCTTACTGTTTTCTCTAGGTTTGTTTCCTTATTTTATAACCAGCTTCAGAAACTAGTATCCTGATTCCAAACAATATTGATCATGTGCTATAACTACAGTGCTTAAAAATTACTTACAAAAAACTGACTTCCCTGAAGAGCAGGGTGCCTGAAGAGAAAATAGACAGGAAAATCATAATTTGAATAATGATACAATTATAGAGAATCTACTATATGTCAGGCACTGTAACGTGTACTTGCTCATTTCATCTTCCAAAGACGCCTAAGCGGTAGATTCTATCAGTATTCCCATTTTTCAAATAATGAAACTGAAGCTCAATGAGGTTAAGTGGCTCGTCCAAGGTAATCCAGCAAGTGGCGTTATAGCACTCTGGCAATCTGACTCCAGGTCTTAATCGTTACACAAGTCTGTCTCCCCAGCTTTGCCACTAACTAGCTATATAGCTTGGGCAAGTCATGCCTATCCCCCTGGGCCTCAGTTTCTCTAACTGAAAATGAAAGAAGTGTCCTGAAGATTTAAGGTCGCTTCCGGGTCCTAAACGATGCAAGACCACACGTTACGTGGGGGGAGGGGAGAAGCTGAGGTTTGGGACCCGGCCACAGCCCAAGATGCTGCATCAGGTCCGCTTCTTTCCAGGGCCTCCAGGGCTTCCACCCCAATGCCCTTCTCAGTATCGTGTTCAGAGTGAGGCGGTCGGTGGTACGCGGACGCCGTGCATCCAACAGGCACTCAATAAAGGTGCGCCCATCCTGCCCCCGCGCGGCAAGCCCGACCCGAGCCCCGAGGAGTTACCCGTCCATTACATCCAGGTGCAGATAATCCGCCCCAGAGTCTAGCATCCGGAGGCACTCGGCCCCTAAATTGGCCAGGTCGCTGTTGAGGATGGACGGGCCAATCTTGCAGCCCGACGCCATAGTGCTGGTTCCCAAGAGCAGGTTGCCCCACGAGTCCCCCGGCAAGAAGAAGGCATCGCCCCGATTGGGCGCGCAGTTTTGGCCCCGCCCCCTCCCCGTACAGGTTTCCGGACTCTGCCGGAAGCAGCCGCCTTGCGATGACGAAGTCCCGCCTCCCCCTCGGGGGAGGGGCTGGCAGCCGATGGCCAGGGGCGGGACCTGGCTTAGGAGCGCTGTTCCCCTTCCCCCGATCTTCATTCTTAAACTCTTCTTGGGTCTTTCGGTTCTCGCTTTCCTTCCCCTGCAGTTCCCTCTTCTTAGCTCTTGACCTCACTTGACTTTTGGTTTCTCCTTCGTGTGCATGCGTTTGCGTTCCTTTCCTTTCCGCTCCAGCTCCTGTGCTTGCCCGTTAAAACAACAAAAGCCTTCCTCCCTCTTATTTCTCTTTCTTAGAACAATTCTTATGAGCTAGAGTAATCCTGGCTCTGCCAGATACTAGCTGGATGACCTGGCAAGTCAATTCTTGCTTCCTTTTCTCATCTGTAAAGACAGTGCCCAGCCTTAGGTTGCTGTTAGGATTAAATGAGCGAATCCAGGTAATTCTCCCAGCAGGATGCTGGGTTATTATTACCCTCCTTTTCTGCTTCTGCCCCTCCTCCCTCTTGTCTCCTTTTTTGTTTTTCCCTCTGTTAGGGCTCAGAAAATGAAGGCATCAGAAACAAATGTTTTACTGTAACCTTCTGCCCTCTTGTCTCTGTCTCATTCTTCCCGAAGGCTGATCATGGAAACCAGAATCCATCTTCCCTTAGGCGGGTCATTGAAACCAGAGCCCCTTTTCCCCAAAGCCAGCCATAAAATCTAAGAATGTTACTCTAACTTCTCTCCTCCAACCCCCCCACCATGTAAAAACTAGCCATAAAGAAATTATCTGCTCTACTTTGATTATAGGTCATAAGACCCCTATTGTAGAGATTGTCACAGTTCGGTGTCCATGGCTGGACTTTGAATTTTTGCCCCAGTTCTTGGGCTCCTGGCTTGGAAGAATCACAAGCTGGGCCCGCAGGACAGAGAGAGATAACAGACATTCAGCAAGTATGCGTGAAGGATTTATTGAAAATAGTGAAGTTATGAGATAGGGTAGGGAAGAAAGCAAAGACGTTTCCTAAGGGGAAACGGGTCTGTCTCCTTGAGTGGAGAAGATCCTAATTAACTCTAAACTTCTTCCTTTTATATGTTAGCAATTTATGTTGATGTAAAGGTTAGTCACAAGGTTAGTCATAATCACCTATGACTATATGTCACAAGGTTTGGGGACTGAATTATACGTGTGATGGAGAAAGTCACCGTTTAGGGTGTTTTTCTATTTTCTGATTGGTGGTTGGTGTTCCATGATCTAATTACCCCATTCTTTAAGACTGAAAGAACTGTTTCCCCTGGTTAATTTTCTGTAACCATTTCCTCCTTACTGTTTTTCTATAAATGCTTTCTCCTTTCTGCTTTTCTAATTTCCATTACCTCTCACTTGTTTTTCTGTCCCTAACAAGATGATCCTGTGGCTTGCTGGGAAGGAAGGACTGCTGCATGGTGAGGCCTTGCTGGGTTTCCTCACTCAGTCTGTTAGCGTTAGACTTCTTGTCTAATCATATTTCTACACCACTGTCTGTACTTTGTTAAGCCCAACTATAAAAATGGACAGTTTTCCCTGTATCTTTGGGTCTTCAGTCTGAATGCTCCTGTGTCACGTAAAACGTGATCAAATAAATTTTGTATGCCTTTTTTTTTTTTTTTCCTTTTGATAATGTTGGTACTAACCTTTTCTCCTGTTAATCCGCCTTTTGTCAGTGATTTTCAGCCAACCCTTCCAGAGTGAAGGGGAAGTTTTCCCTTGGTTCCTACACCTCTCAGCAGTGCTCATTCACAAATTACGATACATTTGTGTACTGTTCAGACACAATCCAGAAATGGGTAAGAGTGTCCCTCTGCCAAATGTGTCTAGAGTCATTGGCTTCCAAAAGAGATGGAAGTAAAACCATGAGAGGGGGAAAAATGGATTTAGCAAGAGCAATCCTTACGGGGTGAGGATAGGGCACTTTGTATAAAAGAAGTGGGGGTAATTTGGACCACATGGTATTTCTGGCCACACTGAGAGGACAACCAGGTCTTTAACATTCCCACTGTAAAATCTACCAGTCATTCCAGAAGGGCATAACCTGAGCAGAGAAGTCAAATTGGGGTGTCTGTCTCCTATTGTGCTTTATTTTGAAAGGTAGATCTGGAAAGCTTGAGTAGAATGGAGCTCAGTTGGGGGTGGAGGTGGGGTGAATTGGAGGTATCTAATTAGATGATGACTTCAGACCAGAGGATTGAGGGCTGGTGTTGAGGAGGGACAGCAAGACATTATCAAAGGTACACCCCACACCCCAGGGATCTAAAATAAACATCTTCTTGCATAAGTTAACCTATTCCCTACATTAAGAAATGAAACTTAGGCATCTTAAATGTTTTTAGATATATTTTATTATATGTGCATATTCAAACACAATTCTTAATATCTTTCATAAATATCTTTCATAAACATTTCAGTATTTATTCATATGCATTTTTTTCATGTTCTTTGGTCATTCAGTATTCATAATAGACTTCATAGTCATCTGAGGGAAGTTGGCTGTGTAGTTAATCTTTTGTTTTTACCTATAAAATGGCTAATAAAGGATTTTCATCCTGTGGTCACAGTGACTATTAAAAAATATTATGGAGGTACATTGACCTATAATCCTAAATGATCCTGAAATAATATAAGTAAATTTGTCTTAAGCTTTTCCAAATACATTCTGCTCTCAACTTCTTTTTATTCTCCTGAGTATCAAATCAGTGTTTGTTTTTGAAATGCTGCAGTTGAGACCCACTAGAGTAAATGACGGAGTGGGACTTTTTACTCACTGCCAAGACAAGGCCATGGAATTGGAAGTGTGAGGTCACAGGGCAACAGCATGACTAGGTATGATAGCAGCAAATTCCAGAGACTGTGCTCTACTAAAGTATCCAGTATAACTTGAGGAAGGATATTTAATTTGTGTTTTGGACTGTAATTCTATTCATTTATGACCCTTTCTTCCCTATAGGTCTCTACACACACCCTGTTCTCCTCTCAGACACTCTTGGAGATGGACAGCAGAGCAGAGAAAGTTCTTTATTGACTAAAGGACCAGATGCTAAAGAAGAGAGGAGCTGTCACCCTGTTTAAGGTACTCTTGGCAAACCAGCTACTCCCAGCCTGTGCAACAGACCTTAACCAGACCACCAATACTGCAGATTTTCTCCCCAGCATTGCCATGCTCATGTTTGCCTTTTGACACTGTAGTTTTCAGTGCCTTGTCCCAATGCACTTGGTAACTCAGTTTCCTTTTCACAAAAATCAAATATCTAATAGAATTATAGAAAGCAGCAAATAGTGAAAAATGAAAGTAAAATGTTTTACTATAGAAAATGCTATATCCAGGATTTGAACTGGTGTAATTGAGTAGTATAAATCTACACCCACTCTCATGGATAACACATGGTTTATACAAAGGTCTCTCAAAAGTTAATTTCAGAAGAAGCAACCTCTTTGTTTAGTCCAATTTTTCATACATGGTAAGTGGATGTCTGTTTGGTTTTTCCTCTGAATAAGATAAATATCATTAAGCATCAAAGCTTAAGAAATGATCTATGGGGAGCATATATTCAGGGCAACTTGAATTTATGCTCCTGAGTTGTAATCCTCAAACTTGCCCCAGATAAGCTTTCTACTTATATTTTTTAAAAAATATATTATTACCAATACTGTATTTATCATGTGTAATAATTAGCTTTTAGTAATATACTCAGTAATATTTTAAATGTTACAAAAAATTTTCAATTATCTTGAACTTTTTTTGAATCTTCCCCAACTGTTGTTTTTTTTAAATGGTTATTTCTTCAAACTCCAGGTAACAGTATTCCTGAGAATACATCTTGTGACAGTCTTATGCACATACATATAGAGACTTTAGCCATTACACATAAACATTCAACACATTACATTCAACACATTTAAGGGCACCTTAAATGGAACAGATGCACACATCTGCAAAATCTCAGTAGTCCGAGTATGAAGACATTCTCACTCTGTAAGGCCCTGTTTCTCAGAGTGGAGGCTTTTTTGCAAGATACATTACTTAACTTATTAGACATTTCTAACAGACTTCCATACACTAGAGTGAAGGAGTCAGGCTAAAAGGCAGACAGACCAGCATAATCATGTTCAATACTTTGAAAATAAGCCCAATACTTTTAAAATACATATAAAGGTATTTAAGATTCTTGTTGGATATTTAACAATCTTCTTTGACCCCTTTGCTTTTTAAAATATTTGATACAATTATACATAGATAATTTGAACCAAGAAACTGGAACAAAGCACACACATATATAGGGACTCACATAGCCCAGACAGTTGTAATTACCAAACATAAGGCCTCTAATGCTAACTGAGCAGCATAATTTTTAACAGGTGAAATATATCAGCTTAGAATCATAAAACCACATAACATTTATATTTCTACACTTGAGAATTAATTTGGATTAAGTGTAAATGATGTAAAAATATTGTAAAACATAAAAGAGGCCATTTACCTCCTTGATTTTCTGAATTGTTATATTTGAAATTTTTGTTCTTTTATCTTTAACTCATAGATATCTTTCATTCTCTTAGTAAATGGGACCATAACTCCAAATTATATTTGAAATTATAAATCACAATGTAAACTATGCCTATTTAATAAGCAATTCTAACAAAAAATAATTTGCCTTTATGATTAGGGTGGGTTTAGTAGGTCTCCTCTTTATATATATACACATTTCACAGCCAACATAGTCAAAGTTTAAGCATACAGAATGTTTTAAACTCATTGCAATACAATCAAAGTCTATATTTGACTTCAAACTGAGAACTAAAACACACACACACACACACACATCCCACCATACTAATTTAGTTTATGTATATGAGTTTTTTATATGCTTAATAGTTATGTAATAGTTTTCTAATATAAACTGTTAAACTTTTGAAATTCAATTTTGAACTATATGATGCCCAACCCTACTATAGGATCAATAACACACTAGGTATTGGCCTCACAAGCCTTCTAAGTTTTATACTTTTCTTGAAGTTACTGAACTTCAAATTAAAGGTTTATTTGTAAAATATACAAGCTGGCTGTGTCTATGAAAAGTTGCTTACTTTATATTTTATTCCTCATAAACTTAGATGTTCTAAAGATTTTAAGAATATTGTTACTATTGAGAAAAAGTTATTTTATTGAACCAATTCTAACAATACTAACCTTAATATCTGAAAATATGCCCTCAAGGGCAGGCACAGGATACTATAAGGAAAAGTAATCACATTTCCCAATATCTCCTAATCTTGGCGTTTATGTAGTCAGGGCTAGAAGTAGGAATACCATCTCTTTTAAGTTATTGTATTTACATTTAGTTTTTATAGTTGTATAGGCTGTTTAGGTTCTTAATTGAGAATTATGTCTGATAATTTCTAGAATATTCTGCCTAATGTGATTGATTATGAAATGGAACGATCTTATGGCATTAGCATTTTGACTTACAACATGCAGTGAAAATGGCAGTTAAAAAATAAATATTGAAAAGCCCACCCCTCTAAATATAGTATTTTTTTCTTCTTCTAAATGGCTGTGTTATGGATCAAAACAAAAATGGCTATAAGCTTATTTGTTATTTAGTCTCCCCAAACTAATAGTTTTCTTACTGATTATTTTTATGTAAATTGCTACTTGTATAGCCACCTGATTTAATATTTTTAAAACTATAAAAATAAACATTTGCGTGAGATGTATAATGTGAATAATCTCAGAAAATTGCATTCTCTTTTTAGAACATATTATTTGTTAATATTTCAAGCAGTGCTGTAATAGTATGTATTTTTAACTGCTGAAGGCTTCTTGAATCATAAACAATGTGCAGTGAAATGGCTCTTTCCCCTTATTCCTCCCTGGTTTTCATGGTTTTCACACAACTAAATCCTTTTATCCATTGATTTTTAAGATGTTTATGGTTATGCATATTGGCTGCAAAATCTACTTATAGTTGTGCCACCCATTGGATGTAAAGTGCTCTTTTGTAATTAATCTTTTTTTAAGCAAAATTATTCAACTTTTAAAAGAGGGATCCCTTCCATGTCTCCTCTACACCTGCAGTGCTTATAAGTGTCAGAATTAAACATGAGACTCATCTAGGACTACATCTGTCTCCCCCAGCTCAGTGGGAGTAAAAGTGAACTGGCTGGACAGCAGAGGGTTCTCCATGCCATTTTCCTCGCTGATGTGAAGGACAGTGTCTCCATGCTGCAGGAGGCTGGATGTCTCCAGGCCTGTGAAGTCATCAGGGTCTGAGAGTTGAGTAGAGAGTGGACTATGTGCTGTAGCACCTTGTGCTTCTGTGTCCTCCTTCTTTTCTCCTTCTTCAGTGGAGAGGGCCTCACTCTATGATCAAAAGGATCATAACATCATGAAAAGGTAGGATGGGTACCAGAGAAGGATATCAAAAAATGTTGTTGTCTAGCTGTAACTGGACAAGGAATCAGAAGGCCGGTCCCAGTTCTAGCCTTTGTTATAGGTAAGATCTTATATAGACCCTTTCAACTTTCTAAGCCTCAGTTTTCTAACCTGTAACATGAGCATAATTTTTTGTTTTGCTTACCTTGTAGACTGCGAGGATCAAATGAGACAATAATGGTAAGTCTTAAAATGCTCTTTAAGCGTTAAAAACTATACAAACATATATAGTAATATTGCCCTTTACTTTTCTTTAAATATCACATGAGAAGAATGTGGAACCTATAGGAATTCATTTATAAAAATCAAAAGAAGGAAAAAAAATCAAAGCAACAAGAAAAATATCAAAATAATGAGGAAAAAGATCAAAACAAAAAGTTTCTCTCATCTTATATGACACAGAAGGCTCTACATTTAAAGGTTTTGTCTAAACTGGTAACTTTATTATTTTTTAATTGAACTGTGTTTCAGCTATGTATTATAGGTTGAGTATCCCTTATCTGGAATGCTTGGAACCAGAAGTGTTTCACATTTCAGATTTTTTTAGATTTTGGAATAGTTGCATTATATACTTACCCAGTTGAGCATCCCTAATATGAAAATCTTTGAGCATTTTCTGTGAGTGTCTATATCAGCACTCAAAAAGTTTTGAGACATGAGAATACCATGTGAAGACAGAGGCAGAGATTGGAATAATGAATCTACAAGCAAAGGAATGCTCTAGATTGCCAGCCATCACCATAAAGAGAGGCAAGGAACAGAAATCAACCCTGATAACACCTTGATTTCAGACTTCTAGCCTCCACAACTGTGAGACAATACACTTCTATTGTTTTAAACCACCAAAAAAAAAAAGTTTTGAATTTTGGAGCATTTTGAATTGTCAGATTAGGGATGCTCAACCTGTATATACCTGTTTTCAATGGTTATTTTAGCTGTGGAATATTTTCTCTTAGGTTTTTCATAACTGAAAATACCAAGACTTCTCTTGGTCCTTCTTAAATAGATATATTCCTGGCCATATGCTTTATATAGATTTTCTTTTTCATGATGGCAGTACCAGTGTCTGTTTGGATAACAAAGCATTGTAGACCCAGACTTAATTATGTGGAATAAATTTGCAAATCCAAGTGGTTTCTAGAAATAAGTATGCAGTGAGCAAGCCTTACCTGTTTCTCTAGAGCCCTCACCTGCTTGGGAGACAGGCTGTGGAGATCCGCAACAACTATTGCAGGGGAAGATGTGAGGACTGGATCCTCCATTTTTTCTGGTTTCCTAGATGGGGCTGGGCTGCAGCCCTGTGGTTGGCCTGTGGCAGGAAGTACATCTGTTGGCGCAGCTGCTGGCTCTGGCGGAGCCTCAATAAAGGTCACAGATCGTTTCTGATCCGCTGTAGGTCAGAGGTGAGGCAATAGGTAGGGGGAAATTGGGGAAAATAGACTGTCAGTGCTTAATAATTAGCTATAACCAGTGTCTCCTAGCTTTTCTTAATAAGGACATTGCTGGCTTATTAATAAATGAGAGCATGTTTGACTATTTTGTACGTGTTTGATTTCATCTTCTCACAAAGAGTAGGACTTGGGTAGAAAAATCATTTTTACAAAGATGGCCTAAAACAAGATTCGCATAGAGCATTAGGTGGAACTTCAGCATTCCTCATAACAGCTGCCAACAGGACTTAAAAGGCCCTGTTATTCATCATACCTTTATCTTCTGTTAAGACATACAACAAACTCAGTTCCTGGTTTGAATAAAGAAAATACAAGCCTCTATAGCCAAATTTCATAGTATTAGTGGTTTACCTTGGGCTCTTCCATTTACCTAGTTTTCTAGGGTTAGGGACAGGGGTTGGGGAAGGCAAGAAGAAAAAAAGGCACTAAAATTTTCTGGGAAACTTCTTCCCTTGTCTTAGCATCTCCCCAAAGGTGTGCTTATCTGCATCAGCTCAGTTTTTGCAGGCCTTCCTGGCTGAGTTGCATGGTATCATGTTAATGGTATAGTTGGAAGGGACACAGGAGGCCTCACCAGATGGCTTCGTTTTAGGTTGAATGCTCCTGCGAGTGGTTGACAGCCGAGCTGCATGGCGGTTTCTGGATTCAGTCTGAGTCTTCTGACGTGATAGTAGAGGACGTCTCAGCTAAAGAGAATAAGCAAAATAAAACTCGCAAGAGGGTCTAACTGCCTGGGAAGAAACACTGTGCTCAGAGGATTGTGACTATATAGTTGTTGTTTTTTAAATTTATGTTTCTGTGGACTCTTATGGTTGTTCCTTACATTTATAGCTGATAAACTTCTTTCTGCTTATTTAACTATAAGTATTTTCTTCTGGCATCTTCTTTAACCAATTCATCTCCCACCTATTACTCCTTTATAGTATATCCCAGTAACATTAACATAATTTAAATTGTAAATTCAAGAATTTCAGTGATTTTAGGATGCAAAACTAGTAACTGTTGCTTTTACTGATCAACCTTTGCTCATCTAAAAGTTGTAGTTGAATATATATGCTAACTTTCAAAGGGGAGGTTTAAAAAAAAAACCTCCCCTTTGAATCACTACTGGGAAGCTCCCATTGAAGCAACAGTGAAAAGCCTCATTTAGATTTTTATTTAGAAAAGAACGTAAAAGAATTCCACCTAAGGAAATTGGCAAGAATGACCTTTATTTCAGTTTGTTTTAAATTAAATCATTAATCTCAAAATGAGGAAGAAAGGACTGCTTTGGCTTTGCCTCTATGCAGAAACAGGCATTAAATAAACTGCACAACAAATCTCTGTCAGTAAGCTTGGCTGGGAAAATTAGTTTCTGGATAGGGAACAAAAAGAATTATAGGCTCACTTACTTTACTAAGTAATCAGCTCTGCCAATAAGAATATTCAGAGCTAAAATAGAAGCTTAAAATGCTCAGCTTGCATCCAAGCACTCACCATGTTTTAAAGTTGCTCTGTACTGCTTATTTCAGGTAGGGAGAAGACAAAATATAATCTTAATATACATGGACATTAAAAATGGAATAGAACTTCCATTTCATAGGATGATTCTCTTGCCTGTTCAGGGTCTGCTTACCTGCCTCAGGCCCCTTTTCCTCCCCAGTGGCTGCTGAACAAGGAGGTTCTGTTGGCCAGGTTCACTCTGTACACTTGCCACCCTGTCAAGCATCAACAGTGTTAGTGTACCCTGGAGAGAGTACAGAAGACCATTCTCTGGTGGGTATTAGCCAAAATCACTTATATGACACAGTCACTTCAAAGATACCATTATCTTTGAAGGATGGTTGGGAAAGAGTCCCTGGGATGGGGGTTTTCAAAGGTTTGGGAGGGAGGAAAAGGCCTTGTAGCCCCAAGCTGCCAAAATTGAGATTCGGTTTTCAATCACTGATGCCATATCTATCATTCAGCAAAACATTGGTTTGATCACACCCCTGGTTTGGAAGCCACCAAAAGGTTTAAGATGTCATATTCTAATCTCAATTTTTTTTCCAAGGGAAAGGGAAAAGGTAGTGACAAACAAACACAAACAACTCTATTACATGGATGGGAACAACTTTTTTAAAATTTCAATTTAAATGAAAATAAAATGGACAAATATCAAACACATCAGACACAGAATCCATTTGGGTGAAGGGGCACATTCAACACATGTTTGCAGCCTGAAGTCTCTGTGACTACTGAATAAATGAATAGTCACATGGGTAGACAATTAAATGTTTTTTTAAAATGGTTTCAGATTTAAAAGGCTGACAAAGTAATTAAACTATCATTACAACTCAGGAACTTTAATATTGAGTAACTGCACTCAAACGTACTGTGCAGTTTAGAAAAGCAACAACCTGCTCCTCCCAAATTTACTGTGTATGTGTGTCTTTTCTATGCAAAAATGACTGGAAGTGGTTGCTATTTTAGTGTTGGATGAAGCTGAAAATACTAACATGGGCCCATGGTCCTTTTTCATTCTGCATGCATGTATAATAGATATTTATAATGAGAGTGGGGGTGAAAAAAAGAAATATACTGTGCCCCAGAGAACACTGTAATTCTGTGGATGATGTCAATGTGATTATTTGGTTAATGGGTAATTAATTTCTGCTTTGCCTTTGCAAAAGGAGAGTCATCTACAGATAGTTTTTAGAGTAAAATATTCCACAGAGGAATCCAGAGTCAGCAACTGTCCAGGAAAAAGAAAGAAAGAAAGACTATATCTATTTATTTCAATTTTTTTTTTAAAAAATGAGCTACCTAAATACCTAGCTGCAGTTGTAGGGAGAGAAATTGGTGGCAAGATGGGCAATCGGATGTTTCCCCTTTTGTGTTAACAACTGGTTAATCATCACGTCGTTGACACAGTCACATCTGTCATTTTTTAAAAGTCTTACATTTCCACTAGAGGAAGATCAATGATTCCCAAATGGGGTTCATCAAAATTTTTACGAAATAGAGATGTAATTACACCATTTGGGGTACACATCACAAAATTCCATAAAGAGTACCAAAACAGGTATTTTTGAACTTTCTTGTTCTCCTGAATATCCAGTTCAAAAGATCAATTTACATTATCCTTATACATATATAACCTTGTAGCGTATATATGTCCTTTCTATGAAGAAGGAAAATTACCCCAAAGGAACAAAGCAATAAATTTTGATAAGCAATCCAAACTATGTTGCTGGCCTGTTTGAAATGACATTTCCTTATTAATTATACATTTTAACACGTGTCTGTTAAATTGGAAAGAGTATTCAATTAACCATATGCACAAAAGTAGAAACAAGTTTCTCCCAATACCAAGCAAAGCTTTCATTGGAATGGATTCTTCATTGACAACTAAATGTTACCTCAGTTCCCTTGGCCATAAAGGGAGGTTAATACTTACCAACCACCTCCCATTAAGGTAGAGAAAAGAAGTCAATTGATGTAAAATGGTTTGAACATGAAAAGTGATGTACATAGCATGCTTTCTTGTTTTACATTTGATTTGTAATGAGTTTATTGCTTCTAGAATACTAAAAGGAAGTAGGTAACAAAATGTTTGGAAAATAATTGGGCAGAGAAAATGAAATCGAGGCAGTCCACTTGTCTCATTTTTATTCAGTAATCTGAGATTGTGAGAAAAAATTATGCAAGAAAAGAAAAGAAATACATGTTACTCAGGGAGTGTTAAATGTCAAAATGTAATGGTAATTTCATGATGATTATTCCAAGAGGATCATAAGCATCAAAATTTTCTCTATGGGTAGAGAGGCTTATATCTAAGAAATGTATCAAATTTATAGCTTTAGTTCTGTGAAGGTGATATAGCATTTTATCATGGAATGCACACATCAAAGATGAAATTAAAAAACATGTCCTTGGAAATATATCCCTGCTGATAATTTACACTCTCCTTAAAAATGTTATTTTAAATTTGGAATATCAAAGGCTGGCTTAACTGTATACAGTTAGGACACACTAATAATAAATAGCTAAAAAAGTTAACAATGGAAGAAATTTAGAACAAGTTTCTTTTTCTGGGATCTATATCAAATTGAAGTTGCATATAAAAAGTAGTTTCAGTTTAGCTTCTCTCCCCATCATGTGATATTTCAGTCAGCTGAAGGATTTGTGATGCATGACTATAAGATGTGCAATACTAAAATGAACCAAGAGAAGACCAAGGTGTTTGCATTAAGCACCACTCTATGTTGCATCCCAGTTTCTATTTGAATTTTTGAAAGTCCCATTATAGTCCTCATCTACCACAACTGCAATAATCAAAATTATTTTCCCCTTTAGGGAAATACTGTTTTATTTGATAGTCTCAAATTTTAAAATATTATACTCCAATAGGCTATTGAATCCTTTTGGGTAACTAAAATAGTTATTTCACGTATTGTAGTCATAAAAAATAACTCTGAAAAATTGAGACTATGTTGAGCTATGTCAGAGTAGTGGGACAAGTTCTAAAAACTATATCTTATAGAGAAAAATGTTTTCCTGAAATTTTTATTCTTGGGAATGAGATATGGCTTATTTCTACTCTTTTGGCTAAGTAACAAGGTGAAACAATAAGGATATAAACAAATAAAACTTTCTAAATTGAAGTTAACATCTTCTAACATATTTGGAAATAAATCATCCCTTGTATTTTTGAATCACTGAAAAATATCACTATGGCAAACTGTATAATGGTCTAGGTTTTAGAGAAGTAAATGCAACTGGAGCTTGGCATAACTGGTGTAACTTAAACTGTCTATAAAAAACAAAAGCACCTTATTTGGAATGTAAGGAAGTAATTTACAAACTAAGGAAATTTAGGCAATGTTAGGAAGACAATTCTGATACAAATTACCTCTTTTCCACTGTTTCAGCATGATGGCCTGGATTGTAGTATATAAATATGTGTGTCTCTCCTAATGGAACACATACCTAATAGTATTTCTTAAAATAAAGGATAGATGAACAATGGTCCATTCAGTAATGCAACAAAAATTCATATCATCCATCTCAATATTACAAAAGAATTGTAGATTAAAGTATATTTCATAAATTAAAATTTTAAGTAGAAGCACTGGGTGAGACCAGCACACGAAAAAGGGGATTAGTATTTTCATTGCTTTTATCTGTGCTTTGGTTTCAACTTTAATATGGTTAGAGGAATGTAGAGGAGAAACACAAGATACACAGGATAGCCATTTACTGAGTGACTGCCTTGTGATGAGAAAGCATAAAGCTCCCAAAGGAGCGATACGGCATTTGTAGAGAACGGGGAAACAAACATAGACTAAATCCTAATTTCCCCTTTCCCAATAAAAGGTTATTGTTTAAATTTTACTTAGCCTCCACAACATCCAAGAAAATATATTTTAAGTGCTGCAGAATTTAGAGGTTAGAGGCTGGAATCAGATTGAAAAGGGGGAATAATCTGGATCTTAGATATCCTGTGAGAACTGATTTAGCAATGGCAAAGTACATATCTGTGTATCACAATGCACATTTTCTTAGCTATTAATTCTCAGCTACATAAAAAGGTTGTTTTAATTTTTTTCTTTGTACTTTGAAAGTACTTGCCAAATATTTATACTTGGAAAATGTGGATGATCATATGATGGGTTCCACTAAATAGGCTCTTTATTTCATCTTACTTAGACTATATAGTCTTATTCAAACATTCTTATTTTTCACTATGATTTAAAATTACCTTCATATAATCAAATAGCATTATAATCTCTTTTTTAAATTAGAGTTGACTGTTAATTCCTGCCTTTCAAAATGTTCTAACGTGTCTAACCAAAATCTATTCTCTAGTATGAACATCTGGTCTTAAGAGCTTGAGTAACTTCTGTATGTCTCTATTCTTCTGGAGAGAAAATATTTCCACAGTTTTTGTGTATTTGGGGGCAGGGATAGGGAAGAAACATTTATAATGAGCTTTTATACCTCTAAGAGCATCACTCTCTAGAGAAGAGAATTCTCCCGTGGAACGTTATTTCAGTTTATCGATTTCCAACAGAAAGAATCTTTTCTCCAGGGCACAGTCTTTCTAAAAGGCTATTTCTTGAGATGAATCTTTAAAAGAAACCAGTTAGCACAGTTTTTAAAAAATCCTAGAAGTATCCTGGAAGAAGTGGTAAGTTGAAAAAAAAGAAAAGAAATCTTTGAAGTAATTTTTAATAGGTGTACAAATTTTTATTGGTTTCTACCTATTCATCAGGTTATCTTGGTCTCTTCCTCATTTGGCCCACTTAGTCCAACTTGCCCTTTTTGTCTAAAACAAATTTTTTTTCAAAAACAAATTCTCATGAAAGTTTATCAAAATGTTATTGGGAGGGTGGTAAGAGGAGCAGGATTTATTATTTTCCCTTAGGCATGCTTCCTTATATTCTCTAAGCTTTGGGGCCAGATTTTTCTTAGGACTACTTTGGGTGTATTTTAGGTCCTGAGTGTTGGAGTGTGTACTATGTGTAATTTACCCGGTTAATGACTTACTGCTTTAGGATTTTAAGAGTCTGCAGCATAAACAAGTCTCATGCCAAAATTAAGAAAATCTGGAAACCAAATATAAAAAGCATATATCCTATTTTATAAACCCACCTCCTAGTAAATGCCAAAAGTTCCTCTCCTCCAAAGAGAACTTGGTGACACGATGGAGTTCGAGAGATACGATTTGCAGGATATGGCAAAGGTGGATGTGCTACTGGTTGGTGGAATGCCTCTGTGTTAATATAATTATTTCAGAATTCAAAATGAATGCCTCATCTTTTCATTTCTTAATGACCACAGCTGGGCCTGGGTGACTGACACCCAGAACTAAAACATAACAGTTACAGGAAAAACAGATCAACAACAGTTGATCTAAGACAGTCATCAAAGTATTGACATGATTGACTAATTCAGTTGTAGACAAAATCTATACCTTTGCCTCTGAACCAGTCTTACCTAGCAAAAACTTGGGGTTTATTCCCATTGATACTGGAACCAGGGTAGACTAAGTTGGTTTAGATAACTACAAATCAGTCATCTGAACCCTGCCTGAGCCTACCAGAAAGGGCCAAATCCTTTGGAGAGTTCATAAAAATAAGCTCAGACTCCTGCCTCCAACCTTGAACTAGTACTTACTCATCAAGAGTAGAATTTGGCCTAATTAGAAAACCCCCAGCACAAAGCCAGCTAAATGGAAGTCTGATTTAATCCTTTCTACTCAGTAGATCACTGAAATTATCTTCTAATCAAGATTCTCCTATCCCATATGTAATTTTAAGCATTAAATAAATGCATTCTTTGAAAGCAGTGGTTACCCTGCTAGACTTGGTTCAAATCTCTTCAAACACTGTGGCTAATTAAGGGAAGCTCTCTTGAGGATCATTGTGTTTCTCAACTTCCTCCTTGCCCCCAAAGCTCCTGCTAATGGAACTGTCTGCACTCTGCAGCTCTTCCACATTTACCACCAATAAGAGACTGATCTGTCAAGGCAAGGGCTCGCAAACACGAATGTCATGAATTATGGGTCTGGTAAATAAAAAAAAAAAAGAGAGACACTCAATGATGGACTATATTTCCCATTTTCAATTGCAAAAGAAAATGTGAAATCTGAACAAGATGCAAAGAAAACAAAAGACAACTTTTCACAGGAACAGCCTCTCAACATTTCCTCATCTTTGTGATAAAGCAATAAACACAGGTATGTTGTACTCACTATATAATGCAGACCTGAAAAGGAATGTTTTCTCTTGAGATGGAACAAAGACACTCTAAGGATGAACAAGAAGCCTTACCCCTAATGAGGATTAGTTGAGAGGTGTGAATCAACAGCACAAGATTAGGAATGTTTGACGTGGTTTATCTGAGTGTTAAAGGTGCAGTCCCCTTTTCTGAAGCTTTAAACTATTAGTCAAGACATTATTTCATTTGCATCATAAGACTTCTCTTACTTACCAAGAAATATTTGTTTCTGATATTTCATGGCAAGTTTGGGAGTCACCTTGGTGCTACAACAGACATTCTTTATATAAGTGTTGCTTGAACAAGCTACTATAAGAGCCTGCCAAATAGCATGCATCAGAAGAAGGAATTACAGTATATAGATTGTATCAACATTGCTATTCTTCTTATAGCATCATTGTTTTCTTACCATCCAGGGTATTAGCTAAAAGACCTGTCTTGATTTAGTAAGGGGCTTCCTGATGAGAAGGAGTTGTATTAAAGGACCTCTGAAAAAAACTCTTCATGAATATCAGTGTGGGAAGGAATGATTAGGTGGGATAAACTTAACATTTGGCATATCAAACTTTTTAGACACCCATAGGACAAGCCCCATAGAAAATTCTATGATTATTTTTTTGTTTGTTTGTTCATTTTTAGTAAGCTTTAAAGGCCATTTGTGACTGAGCTCTGAAGCTGAAAATGAAGGAGGGTTTGCTACACCTTTGACTTCCAGGCTCGTATGTTCATGAACAACAAAGGGCAAGAAATGGAAATAGATATCAAGACGGGGCGAGAAGAAACAGGGAAGACAGAGAGACAGAGGAAACAGGGAACAGCTAGTTTCCCAGCACAGACACCAATAGACAGGTAGCATTGACACTGTACCTAGAGAGGCTGCCCTCGGCGGCCAGGCCCTGGGAGTCATCGAGGACATTAGGTTCACTGCAGGAGGGGTAGGGAGATGAAGCATTTAGGGAAAGAAAATGGAAAAAAAAAAAAAGAAAAAAAGAAAAAAGGCATGCAATTTTCTGCTTCCAAGAACCAAAAATAAATAGATTTAACAGAACAAGGAAGGAAAAGGAGACAGTCAACCATTTCACCTTGTGCTGGGTTTGTCAAGACAGGACTCAAGGCAATGGGGGAGGAAGGACTTTGGATGGATACAGCTCTCAAAGGAGTGATCTATTTATTGGTCAAGAGTTAAAATGAGCTCCAAATGGACCTGTGAGCTCTGAAACACATTGCAGAATGAATCTGTAGAAGATGAAACTATCCTTTCCTTTGGTAACCATTGGCGAGATGGTTATTATTTTTAACCTGTCTTATGTACATGGTGTTTCATTAGCCAGGACCCTACTTCTTTCTTGTGCATTCTGACATTATCACACAGAAACCACTTACCATGAACTGCCACAACCAAGCTCTTGGAACTGATGCCATTAAGAAAAGCAAAGAAAGAACTCAACTTCCCCTGCTAATTTTGCAGTGAAAATGCAAATAAACAAACGGAAGGAAGATATCTTGGAAAATTCACATGGAACTCTCATTTACCTCCTTACTCTCCATCCTCTAGTGACTGAATTGTAAATGCCAAAAGAAGAAACCTGTCAGGCTGGTGAGAGAATAATTAAATAGTTTATCGATTTATTTCTATGTGGCTGAACTGAGATCTGTGAACAGAAACTGTCGTACTTTCTCTGTCTTTTCTTCAGTGCCTACCATTGAGCTAAACACCCATGAGGCACTCAATAAATACTTGTTATGTTGAATGGAATTAGACCATTTAGAAAACTGGAGTGCCTGCCCCCAAAGAATTGAGGTTTACCTAAGTGTACACTGTAAAAATAACCTCTATCCCCCGAAGAGGCTCACTTTCCCTAATGTACAGAGACAGTATTACCTTAACTGGTCTTCCAAAATGTGATTCAAGTTCAAAGGGTTTAACCATATTATTTTTTTCTAGATTTCTAGGATGTCCATAATAGGACAAATTTTCTCCCTGGAAACAAGTTAATCCCTTAATGGATATATAGAAAGAGAATTGATGGCCTGGTTATTTTAGGTAAATGACAACAACAACAACTGCAACAAAACTCTATTTAAAATTCCTACAATTCTATAATTTGAATAAAACTTTTAAATAAATTGCTATTTTTCTTTTATTCTTCATAGACCCTTCCACATTGCTAGCAATTAAAAATAAATTGATAGCTACCAATATTAACTGCTTATATGACTTTCCATCTTTTTTGGCACAAGTTATTGTTTGGCTCTGATTTTTCTTTTTTTTTTTTTGAGACAGAGTCTCACTCTGTCACCCTGGGTAAAGTGCAGTGGCATCATCGAAGCTCACTGCAACCACCGACTCCTGAGCTCAAGCTATCCTCCTGCTTCAGCCTCCCAAGTAGCTGGGACTACAGGCACCATGACGTCCGGCTAATTTTTTCTATTTTTAGTAGAGACGGGTGTCTCACTCTTGCTCAGGCTAGTCTTGAACTCCTGAGCTCAAGCAGTCCTCCCACCTCGGCCTCCCAGAGTGCTAGGATTACAGGTGTGAGCCACCGCGCCCAGCCTGTTTAGCTCTGATTTTGTTCACATATTTTATGACTTTTCTTTTCAAAGGAAAATTACCAGATAGTAGGTGAAACAATCTCTTACAATAATAGGAAGCTTTATGTAGTATTAAGCTTTGTAATAGTTAAATGGCACTTACATAAAATATTGCCTTCTTTAAAAGTATGCAATTTACTTATTAATCATCTGCTATCATTTCCCCCTATTATTTGATATTCTCCAAACTTGGGCTTTATTTCACAAATTTTATTTCATGTCTATAGTTCATGAACCATTTGCTAAAGGATTTGGGTACAGATAATTATTCCTGCATATAAACTGGTTTTATCTAAACATTACAATGTGCCCTGACTTTTATTATTTTCCTTGTGTGAATTGTACCACGATGATGCTATAGGTATTAAAAATAAGCAACAAACTATTAATAACTAAAACCACATAAAGCTAATTCTTTGAAATAATTCAATTCCTGAAGTGAAAATAACATTGGTTCTTAGATAATGTTTTGACTCTTGTCAGATCATTTTCTGTATTATACTTTTATTGTATATATACCTTGGAAGATTTTTTACTTATATTCTTAGAAGGCAGAGAACATATAAAGAAAATGTTTAAAAGTTTTTAGTCATGGAATCATAGAACTATTGATAGAGAAGTTATATTAAAAGATCATTTTAGTCAACCACCTTATTTCACAGAGGGGAAAACTGTGGGCTATTGTTAAATGACCTGCCAAAGGTCACACATAGTGGCATAGATCCTTTTCTGCTTGGTTAAGCATCGACTAAATACCAATGACATATCAGAAACCTAAACTTTACCAAATATATCAAGCAAGTCCTATGTTCTTGCCAAGTACTCATTATTAGTTTAGCTAATGATAAATCTGAAATACAAGAATGTCATTTGACAACCAGAAAGACGACCATGGAATTTATGGAAAATTTTTAAGGAGAGCCAATGCTTGGATTAGAAATTGGGATCCCTTCTACTGGTCTGGCTTAGAAAACTGCAAATTGTTATCTGTAGGAACCTAGTTGCAAAGTCCTTTGTTGAATGATCTCTCTAAAAACATTACCATTGCTTTCAGCCTTTGTAGAATAACACAGTATATTGTCAAAATTTCCATTTTTGCCCCCAAATGCAGAGTATAATATAGCCATGGCTCTTTACCTCTGGCTGGGTAACATGCCCACCTCAGCCTGAGGTGCAGACATGCTGGAGACATGGCTGGAGAACCGCCTCCTTCCAATGGCGCTCAGGAGGTAAGCTTCTTGTTCACTTACCACACTGGGCATGCTTATAGAGTCATCTGAAAGGGGCAGAGGAATAGAGTGTTATAAAAACTATGACACTGATCAGAAAACCCCGACCAAGGCTGTACCTGAGTTCTGTCCTTGACTTGAGTACAACCTTAGAACTGTCTCTAAAGGGGGGACCAAAAACTAAGACCTCTGGGGTAATGATAATTTGTCATGTTCATACATCTCCCACCCTCCCACACTAGAACAGCTTTCTTGAAATAAATGTAAATTTCTTGTCCATTTTTACAAGTAGATTATTTCTGAAAGTAAATAGGTATCTGCAAATTTAAGATTTCAGAAAAGCTTGAATATAAATTTTTAAAACTTCCCAGGAATAGTTCAATAAGGGACTTTGTTATTGAATGGGTCAAGTACATTTCCTTGACATTTAAAAGCCACATTCAGTACATTTAATGAGTTGTAGACTCTGCTGAGGGAAAGACTATTTCAGATGGTTTGGGTTTTTTGTTTTTTTTTTAAGAGATGCTGGTCTCCAACTGCTGGCCTTAAGCCATCCTCCAGCCTCAGCCTCCTGAGTAGCTGGAATTACAGGTGTGAGTCACCATGCCTGGCTCTCAGATATTTTTAGGAAAAATATTTGAAAAACTATGAAAAGTGCTAGAAATTTTAATTTTCTATGTAATAACTGACTTGAAATTGATTCTTGTTATAGAATGGTATTATTTCCTTTTTTATTGTGTTCACAGAGAAGAGAATAAGCAAATTTGCCTTAAAATAATGAAAAACCTGGTAGGATAGATTGAGCTATTTCTACAAAGGCCTTTCCCAGATCCCATTGATTTCCCCCCTTATTTGTACTCATACATCATGTAACACTCCCCAATATTTGTTTGGTGATTAATCATGTGCTGTCTTCCATTAACCCTTTTGTTAAGTGTTCTATATTGCAAATGTCTATCACCTCCTTTGCAAGACTACATCTATGATCTTAGAGAGCAGAGAACATATCTTTCTCATACTTCCTTCTTCCTTGTCTTATACCTGATAGATGTGAATATAGGTTTGATGATTGAATGGGAAAACAGTTTAATTCAAAGCAGTCAATGAACTGGCTCTCTGTATATAAATTAATATACACCCACATCACGACCACACTACATCATTTGTGAACAACCCTGCTTTCATTGGGATGGTTGTGATGTCTGGGAACAGAGATATTAGCAAAAATTGCATGCTTTCCCATCCCCCCATTTCTGCCTCATCAGTACATGAGTGTTGGCTCTTGGCCAATGATTTCCCTGTTTCCTCTCCTCTGCTTTGCTTCCCTAGCTCCTTCCTACTGGTTAGCTCATTTACTAATTCATAAGGTTACCTGTAAAATCTGTTTAGCTCTACAAAAGATAGGTAGCATCATTTTCCATCACTAAAAAAAAAATTGCTGGGAGAGACTACTTTAAGCCTTAAAGAAAACTGTATTTTAAGTTCTGAACTGTTACCAGGACTTAATGGATAGTTAAACTGCTGATCTTTTTTCTATCATTGTGTTTTCTTGGTCAAGATTTTTCATGATTTCCCTGATTACAACTTTAGATGTATTTTCATGAGCAGTCACCAGGGCAATTTAGAGACAAGTATATCTATAGGTCGGGTGCAGGACGATATGATTATCACTTTATCTGACCCTGAAACTAAATCTGGAAATATTACTGATAAGTTCTTTGACAAAGCATTTATTTCTTTTCCTCTCCTACACACCCCACTGTGGTAGGACATTAAAATACTTTCATTCATCTTCATTAATTAAAATTCTAACCTCAACTCCCATTTCCTCTATTAAATTTAGTTCGGAGTGGGGCTTTTTGTTGTTGTTTGGTACAGAGAGGCTCTGAGTGGGGATCTAGATTTTGTTCTCATTCTTAAGGCATTGACAGCACAACTTTGCTATAAATGTTATATTAGAGTGTCTTAAACACAAGTGGAAAATAATTGATGCAATTTTAAAATCTTTTAAATGACAGTGGCATTTAATGGAAACTTTCACCCCACTTTTACTTTTTAAAACCTCCTATTAAGCATACATATGAAGTGTTTCTCGACCGGATTTCCCCTCATGTCATAACACCAAATCTCTAGGACATGCATTAGAAGCTCCTGGGCTGACCTAGTCACTGGGGAGTCTCTTAACTCAAATTTGGAATGTATCCCCTCAAGACAGCCTGCTGGTTTACATACTGGATAGTGTAGCCAACTTATCTTTTCTGACCTGAGCACATGCACTGCCCACTTTTCCTTGCCCAATGGGGTCATATAAGTATTGATCAAGCCTTTAGGCAAGATGTCCAGGAAGAAGGGGAACAAGTGCTTCCCCTAGTTACTTAGCCACCATTGAAATGAGAGTTAGTGGAAATAGATAAGCTCAAAGAAAAGTTAGGGGGTCACTAAAGATTTACTTTGCACCTGAATGCTTTCCAAATGACCAAGGATACGAAGGAATTTATAGAAGAGCAGGCATTATGAATCATGGAATCAGTCACATTTTCACCTT
Organism: Daubentonia madagascariensis; assembly: GCA_023783475.1. Taxonomy (NCBI): domain Eukaryota; kingdom Metazoa; phylum Chordata; class Mammalia; order Primates; family Daubentoniidae; genus Daubentonia; species Daubentonia madagascariensis. The sequence continues at coordinate 2,439,931 of JAKFHU010002088.1, forward strand.
GAATCCCTTTTGTAAAAATGACTACAGGGTCAGAACTGGAAAAGGTCAGAAGGGCAGAAATCCTTGCCAAGCCCCCACTCATACGGTCAATTTATATTCTATGTCTCCTGCCCAGATTCTTCGGGGTGACTTACTTTCTTCATCCTCCTCATCAGTCCGACTCAGGGTATCCTGCGAAGCCTGCTGGGATGGCTCACTGTCCTGCTCCCAGACGGTGCCCGTGCCTGTGTTAGAGCGAGACATGGTGGCCAGGCTCAGGCGGTAAGCAGAAGTGGAGGTGCCCACAGTACTGATGGATGTCTTCCCTTGGTAGGCTGGCGGGTTCAAGAGAACAGAGGAAGTGCATGGTGAGAATCCTGCAAGAAAACCAATGTTTGCTTCCACCCTGACCACTTGTATTTTTAAGGAAAGGTTCGTTGGATAATGTTGCCCAGACAAATGATCTTTAGGACAAAGCAGCAAATGGAAGTGAGGATGTTTTTAAGAAAAGGAATCCATATTGGCCACTGGTGTACTCATAATTGAAAAGTTTCCTGTCACAGCATAACATCTCTAACGATGTAAAATGCCTTGACATTTCTTCCTCTCATTTATTTTCTGTTTCATTTTCCAAGGTTGGTAGGATGCAAGTTAATTTTGACCTGAATTGTAGCTTCCAGCTTGCCAATTTTTACTGAGCAATACATCTTACCTGACACAAGCATATGAAAGTAATAAATAAGTTGTCTGATATGAATCCCACAATCAAAATCAGAATACATAATGAAAACTGTATTTTTATTCTTCTTTTCTGGAAATTACAACCTATAAAATACCCCTCAGTTCTATGTTAGATTATTTTATTATAAAGCAGAATATTTGAATAGCAGTGTATAGATTCCACCAAGATGGTATTTGTCAAAATTTTTACCTTCAACACATTGTCTGTAAAGAACAATAAAAGCTTTAGAAAGAAAAAAGAAAAAAGAAACCCAGAACCAATACATACTATATTTTACTTGCGGGTAATGACTGCCCTCTAATGGCAAATAATGATTTATAATAATATAATTGTGAAAAGTAAGCAATGTACTCCCAGAGAAAATCTTTTGAATAATGTAAAGAAAGTACCTCTTAGCCTGCCAACTCTAATTCAACCCTCCCCATTCCAATTTGTAAAAAGTTAAAGGCCTTATAATCAGTCCTACAGATTGGGTTTAACGTTCCCTTACTGGTAGCACTTTCTATGTGTTATTTAACCTCTACTGAGTCTTAGTTTCCTCATTCTTTAAGGGGACTTTCAGTTATGCACCTTGCAGGTATTTGTGTGGATTAAAGGGAAAAACACCTGTGAAGTAATCTACCATATAATAGAAGCTCAATAAATGTGAGTCCCCCTTCTCTTTTTCAAAAAGGAAATGAAGGTGAGAATTTAAACAGGTTTTTTCTGCTCCAATTAAATATTCCAGAAAAAGCTTAACTACTGAAATGAAGACTGAAAAAAATATTTAGAAGAGGAATAAAATTAAACTTTTATGATACCCCTTTGATTTCTGGGGTTTTTTTGTTGATAATGATCACATGGTCGAATCTAGCAGTGTACCAAAATGGCTAATTTATCCATGGTTCCAAAATAATCTGAGAGCTGGGAAGATGGATTCTTTGTAGGCTGTGAGTTCCATTAGTCAAACAAATTCAAAATACCCCACGCATACTCACCTGATCCACTGTGAACTGCCTCTTTTAGAATTTTTAGTTCACTGTTGAACTCAGCAATGAGTGAGCTCTTACACAAAGGGCGTGGTATGAAGCGCCGCTCCAGCTGGTCAGCAATATGTTGCCGGGCAGAAAGCTCTTCATGATTCTCTGCTGGTTGGGCCAGAAGCTGAAAGGAAGGCATGGTATTCTCAGGGCCTCAATTTTCCATCGGTAAAATGGGCTAATTACTGTACCTACTCTATAGTTGTGAGGAGTAAATAAGGTAGTGCCTGTGAAGTTCTTAGAACAGTACTTTATAAGGAAGTGCTTAATACATACGTTGTTTTGAATCACTGCCCCAAGAAATCGGGGCATGAAAACAACAAAAGAGATGAGTACCGAGGGTCTTGGAGGAAAAACATGCTGTAAGTATCCCAACTTTTCCGTATGTTTATTTAAAAATCAGATCTCAATCACACCACTGAAGATGGGAGAACATTCTCCAGACCATTCCATGGAGCCAATCTTTTCACAGGTGGGTGAGGTGGGGGGTGATCAGTGTGAAGGTACTGCTAACATGACATTTTATCCTCTGGGTCTGGGATATATTTGGGGGGCTGTTTTCTCATCAAGCATGGTATTAACGGGCCTTACTAACTGGTTACGGCACATTCCATGAACACTCTTGTCATAATCCTGCCAAAATGGAGAGCAGCACATTCATGGGGGCCTGTCACTTCCAGGAAGAGAAGCACACACCCCACCTTGCACTGGATGAAAGGGCGCAAGAGCACAAAGATGGGTATCCGGGTCCGCACGATGAAGTCAAGGAAGTCCCACAGGGCCAGGCCTCCCACCTTCCGCAGAGCCATCTCCTTCACCTGGAGGCTCAGCCAGTACCACTGGCTTCCAAGCTGCCTCTCAAAGCAGACGAGGATCACCTTCAGTGCTTCACACCAGGAAAAGAGAAAAGTGAGCCTATGACTCGTGCTTCGGAGGAACCCGACCAACACTCACAGCCCTTTATGCACCACGAAATTTTCTAAATTTCTAAACTTTCTCCGTGTTTCCAAAAACTTAATGTGCACTCTTGAGTGAGAATGTTCTGGACATCAATACAAAAATTTGTATGGTCAACATTTCGATTCCGATTAGGAGAACAATGCACTTTCTTAAGTGCATTGAATTACTATTTTAGAACATATAGAGCAATGTGGTCCACAGAACTGAAAGGGAAATGTTTTATAAACATAATGTGTGGCTAACATTTTATGTTCCAAAAGTTTTGTCATAGTGGCTTTAGGGTAATACCGGCATATCATTCACATCCTCAGCTAAAGCATGGATTTTAAAAATTTTTTCCTTTTGTTAACCATAGAAATAAATATTCATGTTTTGTTTTATTTTATTTTATCTTATTTTTTAGAGACAGGGTCTCACTCTGTCTCCCAGGCTGGAGTGCAGTGGCACAATCATAACTCACTGCAGCCTAGAGATCCTGGGCTCAAGCTATTCCTGCCTTAGCCTACTGAGTAGCTGGGACTACTGGGTGTACGCCACCACTCCCGGCTAATTTTTAAAGTTTTCTATAGAGACGGGGTCTCACTGTGTTGTCCAGGCTGGTCTCGAACTCCTGGCTTCAAGTGATTCTCCTGCCTTGGCCTCCTAAAGTGCTGGGATTACAGGTGTGAGCCACTGCGCCTGGCTTTGTGTTATTAACAATAAAATCAAACCATGCAGAAGTGCACAAAGTTAAAAAAATTAAGTCATTTACCTTCCTGACCACACTGTAAACTTCTCCCCAGAGGTAACCAGTGAATGTATCTGAGTATATCTTTCCAGATACAAAAACACCTCTTTCTCTGTCTATCTCTCTCTTTCACTGCACATTATGTCTGTTAATATATCCTGTTGGATTTCTTTTACAATATCACTTTCCTCCCAGATTCTGGCAGCCCTTCACAATCTACATCTATTTATTTTTTTCAGGAAGCAGATTTCCCAAACAGTATGTTAGGACAAACAAGAGTATTGTAAAGATGTCAAGGATTGTGATGGGAGCTTCCTCTGACACCACAGATCTCACCATAGGGTCTGCCAAGGGGCTGTGAAGTGAACCTGGGCCTTCCTCATCTGTCTTAAGGCTCATCTATCTCGGCATCTAAAAAATCTGCAGATTAAACATGTTTTAATCGTGATTAGGAGAACACAATAATCTTTCTTAAGTGCACTGAACTACCAAATGTACACAGAAACCCAACGCTCTAAAGCCCTCAAGAGTCACATACACCTTTGCCATCTTTAGGACAGTTCCAGGGGAGAACCATGCCATGTAACCCAGAGAGAGATGGTAGAGGATACTTTCCTACCCAAATTCCTCCTCAAAATCTCACTTTTCATAGCAACTGCTCATCTCAGTTCCTCTCCCTCAGCTAAACAAACAAACAAATGAACAAAAACAACACTCCTCTTTCCCTACCCTGATTCTAGTGACTTTTCCACTGTTACTGTGTGGTTGTTGGCCACCTTTGGGTTTCTGCCATTCTGCCTGCCACCTTCACCTCCGTCAGCCCACCCATCACAAAGCAGTATATAACACGGGGCTCAAGGACAGAGCCCTGGTAGCCAGATGGCTTGGATTTGAAATCTGGCTCTGACACTTATTAACTGTGTGCCTTTAGGCAAGTTAGTTAAACTTTCTGGGCCCCAGCCTCTTCCCTCCTAAAATGAGAATAACATTAACTTATTAGAGTTATTGTGAGGATGGGAGCATTCAATGGGATGATAATGCAAAGCACAGAAAACTGCCTGGTGCACAGTAAGTGCTCAAAATAAACGTAAGACTAAATTTAAAATAGAAGTTCAGTAGCCTGGCCAAATAAGCAATGCTAAAAAAAAAATCCCTTCACTATACAGGCAGAAAGCGAAGAGGACTGAAACTCATCGTGTTTTCTCACATCCTTGTCTTCCATGGTAAGCCCCTTTCCTCCAGCACCCTCCGTGCAATCCCAAACCTCATGCGGGGCTCTATGTCAGAGTCTGGACTTTATCTGAACCCTACTTTTTCTTGCCTGGGGCAACTGAGCACCCACGTGGGTGGGTCCTGTGCAAATGTATTCCTTGTTTTTTTTTTTTCCTCCTTTTTCATTCTTATTGTTGATCACATCATTTTCAAACACATCTCTTTATAATGCAATCCAAATACCCCACACACCCTGAGCTCCAAGGACCTGTTTTTATCAGTGTGTTTGTATTCATCTTTACTTCCCACCAAGATCTGCTTTGGTGAATTGAAAAATGTCAGGACTTTCTCAACTTTCTCCTTTTGAAATTTCCTGCTGCCAGAGCTCCTTATTCTTACTGCTATGGCAAGAGTGGTCTTTTCTGCTTGGCCCAGCTGGCCCAGTTCATTCAGGGCCGAAGAGTGGCTTTCTATTGTCCCATGGGTCAGGAGCAAGTTAAAGGAAGAGATAAGGTAATAGGAAGGTAGGAGTGAAAGGGAGAAGGGAATTGGCAAGCCTAGGGGAGGAGAATATGTGGACTGGCCTCACTAGAGCAAAGACCAAGCTGAAGATTAAAGACGACGTTGTGAGGGAAGAAAAATAACTAGTAGGGGGCATAATAGTTATGCCCCGCCATCTCTTGCTGCACAGGGTGTTCAGGGCTCCAACGCCAGGGCTCCTTTCACATAGATGATGGACCAATTGAGCTTTATGAGTTGTGCAATGCAATGTCCTTGTATACTGGACTGAGTCCAGATCTGATAACAGCCACCAAATCTCACTAGTGCTCTTGTACCTAATCAGCAAGGAGGAATCCTTATCACAGAGGCCTCCTTACATGCCCAGACATTGTTTTTATAAGAATGTAACTTAGGCATTACAGATATGAAAGCACTTTGTTTTTTGGCATATGTTTACTTAAGGAAAGCAGACCCTTTTGCAAGGGTAATGTTTCTTATTCAAGTGGCTTCTTTAAATACTTTCCGGATTGAGGTCTCTCTAAGTATTTCCTGAGTCAAGATGGAACTTAACTGAGTACATCCATATATACATATATGTACATATACATACACATATACACACACACACCCCTATAGAGAGAAAAAGTACCCACCCAAGTATGCTGCTTGGCTGGTGGACTCAGCCAGCCCTTCCCTGCGTAAGTCTTTCCCTGCATCCCCAGGGGTGGAGCAGTGGGCGGGAGAGCTCTCCAGCATGAAGTTCTTGCTCCTGGATGTGCTGATGATCCGAGGTGGCAGGAGCACATTAATGACTGTCTGCAGCAGCAGCTGCACCTCAGGCTGCTCCAGCCATGGGCTATCTGAGGGGCAGAGTTTGGAAGAGGGAAGCAGAAAGAAAAACGGTCACAAGTTTACATATTAGACACAGAAAAACTCAGCTCTCTTTCCAATTTCAAACTAGAACACCCTAGAAATTCAGGTGTTTGCCACCAAGTACAGCTTCTCCCATGGACAGAAACTGTTCCTGGCACCTGAGTATTTTCTCCAAAGGCTTGTGTTCTAAGCCAAATCTCCTGCTTACCATTTCAATCTCCTTTCTTTTTGCAAATACTCAAAATGTACTGTCCTTGCATTTGAGATAAACTTTTCCTCAAAAAAAAAAAGAAAAAAAACCCTAAGAAGGAAGAGTAATGAAGACATATTGGAATTTAATGACAGTGGCAGATTTCTGCTAAACCCAGTGGCAGCAGGCCATAAAGTCCATTCACCTGTCAATTCTCATCACATCGTACTTCAACTAATACCATGTCTTAATTGAATTGAAACAATGTTCTCCTGATTTTTGCCGTACTGAAATGATTTTAAATAGGATGTATCTTCTAAGAAGCAGAGCAGAGAAACTCTTGTCCCAGGGTAGCTAAACTGAAAAGAAAGAAAAACTCTTATTTCCTAAGGTAACCCTATTCAGATCATTCGGATTGACTTCAGTGATGGCCTTCACAGGAAAAGGAAAAAGAAATAACATCCTGACATTTAAGGAAACACAACAACAATGATAAATTTCCTTTAGTTAAATTAATCAGACCTTTGCTTCCAGATCCTACTGTGAGCACAAATGGGATGAGCAGATTTAAAAGCATCCCCTCCCTTCGCTCTTGATTGGTGAATGGGGAGATCACATGGCTTAAAGGAAAATCTTCTTTTAAAGCCTGTGCAGCAATAATAGAAAAAAAGATTAATTGAGCACCATACCCATTTAGTATGTTTGTCTTACACAGCACGATGGAGACGGTGACTCCCTGCTGGCTGCTCCTGTAAACTATGAGTTCAATTGTCGTCTGTACAGCATTCAAGATCCACTCAAAACTGATACTTTACCATTTGCTTGACATAACTGAGAGCTATATACCTAAAAAGACAGTAACATCTTGACTATTAAGTGAAAAATTATAATACTTATGGTCAGGTATAAAAATGACTTCATTTCCCCATTAATTTTCTCCATGTTTCCATCAATACACACAATAAATACTTTAGTGACAAAGGAAAAGGAAGAAAACCAGAACTTCTCACTTGCTCCATTTGGGAGTTATTTAAAAGTTCTCTGACCCCTGCCAAGGCCTTCTCCAAGCCAGGAAACAATAAGCAACACAGAAAGAAATAAATGATCTTTGTAGGTTATTAAAATGTATCCTTTTAGGGATGTCATTGTTTCCCTTCTGCGTGGTAGCCAGCACTCTTAATCTCTTTTCTGTCATCTACCCGTTCTCTGGATGATGAACTGTCAAGCTTCGTTGTCAGATAACAGGTCAGTTATCCATTTACATCAATTGTGTACTCTCCATTGATTACAGAGCTTTTCAATGATTTACCATTCTCTAAAATTGGATAACACACAGAAATAGGCAGGAGAATTGAGATTCTGCACTTTTTGCATTGGAAATGATAATTTTAAGAAATAAAGTGAGAGAATTTTTTTAAAAAGCACCCACAATATTCAACCCACAATCATTAAAGAAAATTAAGATATTCAAAGTCTAGTAATAACATTTGAAAGAATTTATATTGCAATTCTTTCTGAAAATCATTTAAAACCAGACTGTGAATATTACTGCCTCTTTTAATTAACAATTGTGAGCTGATTATCTATGAACCATTATTTTGCACACATATTAAATGGCTGAAGTGGTCCCTGAGGTTGCGGCAGGACTAAATGACTCTGCTATTTTTGAGATCTCGAGAAGAATTACAGAAGCACAACTTAGGGCCAAGCTCAGGGCTGTAGCTCCAAACCTATAAAAGTTTGGAGGTGTTTACACTTCTGTTTCACAGATTTTGCCCAGCCTTTGCAGAAAAGAAAAAGAGAACACCATGATCTGGTGCCTCAACCAGCAACTTAATGAGCGTGACAAACAGGTAAGGCAGTCACACCTGTATCTGCAATGCTACAAGCCGGACAACAGCTGTGCTGAAGGGCAGAGGTGGTGAGAGATAAGGGCTGAGATGAAGAAGGGGTAATCCATCAGCAACACTGGAAGGTCCTACCACTCCCATCACCTGAAATACAAACAGAGCACATGACCAGCCTTGACTATTGCAACTTCATGCAACCATATTACGGAAGTCTCAATAATAATAATAATAATAATAATGATAAATTGAAGGTTGGGCATGTTACTTTCAATGTTTTCTTTCTTGTTGCCTTCTTTTGAAGGCATGTAATGTCTGGAGTCAGATCAATCATTACACTGGATTCAGCCAAGGTTTTGTAGAATGTTGTTTATAGTTAACTAGGTCAATAATGAGAGATGAACCAAAAAGCTATTCTAATCAGGAGATTGGACACTTACTTGTGGATTCAAGGGAATGCAGACAACATTCTTTGATGGAGCAAATACCGACAACAATGATGATGGCAACAGCTCTATTTGCAGTAGGCGTTCCAACTACAGATTTATTGCTCAACTAGTTAAGCAGCAGATCCTATTCAATGAAATGCTCTAACATGGTTTCCACACATTTTACAAAACCTTGTAAGGACCAGACTCTAGATATTACATAAATGATTAAAAAAATATCTTTTTTCTTCACTTAAATCCGAGACTGGCCAACTCATAGTGTCATTTTGCACTATAAAAGAAAAAAATATTCTCTGCATTTTAAGCTCCCCCACCCCAGACTACCTCAACTTTTAGCCAATTGTGCAGTCTCCGCCACCCCACTCTCCAACTGGCAGCCCTCAACTCTCAGCGCAACTTGAAGAGGTGACTTGTCAAAGTAGTGCATGGGAAGCAGCACACCAAGATCCCGTCGGGGTAGGGATGGGCCCCTGGATCTCCCCACGCACCACCTTGAAATGTACCTCACTATTTTAGTGTCACCTGAGCCCTCTGTTTTCATGGGTACGTAGGGGCACAAAGTGGTTGACCTGTAAATCTTCAATTCAGAGAAGTCAATAGCAGAGTTAAATATTGCAAAGTTTCATAAGATTGCCACTTGGCTACTCACCAGATTGACACAGACATTGATCAGTGACCTAAGGTGAGGCAGGAAGGATATGATTGGCTGCCTCTGAAGTGTCAAACAAACCCCTTCAATCAAATTGCTGGCAGGCTCCCACTCAACCTGTCGCCTGGAATACAATATAGGAGCCATTAGCGGCTTGGCTCCCTTCTGGAGACAGTCTGAAACAAGTGAACGAGACAGTGATTCTGATGCCATCTAAGATAGGATGTGTGTCTGAGACAACAAAGTGCTTCACACGGGATGACATTTACCCATGCTGTTCCAAAAGTACAGAGCACACTGGGAGGGGAAGAAGAGACTGAGAACGTAGCAGAGGCACTCCCGCCCCACTCGACTAATGAGACAAAATCTATTGAAGAGAAAACAGAGATGATGAATGGCTTGCATTTTAAGTTGCCTGGTTTTAGCTTGGAGAGAGGGACCCGAGACTACCATTTTAGGAAACTCATCATGAGGGTATTTACTGTCAACAGAACTAATCTGATCCAGGCTGCATTTCTGAAATCTGTTTATCGGACTACACATGATCACATCGGCTTTTACACCAGACTACTACTAATTAGATTTATATGGCTTAACTTCCACCAAAAAGATCACATTAGAAGAAAATAGTTTATTTAAAAAGTGTTCTTTCTTGACCTCCCAAGAAATGACATATTTTTTGACTACTTTCTATGGTAGTATAAATGGTGATACTATATATATAACCCAATTAGGTGAACATGGGATTTTCTGTAATAAAAGTCAATCCATTTTGTAATCATCTCAGTACTGAAAGATTCATCCCTGTGGCCCCAAAATAAACATGTTGGGCTTTGCTGATATCAATACCATGTCTATATATTTTCCTGGAAATACTTTCAAAGTTTGTATTTCCTACCAAAATGGAATCTCCTGCAATGACAAAATGGAAATGTACTCATAAATGAGGATATACTGACATCCCTGATGCAGAAGGTGCTCAAATAATCCACAGGTCAGGTTCAGTCAACATTTCTTGTGTTGAACTGAGATCACCTAAAAAGTTAAATCCAAGCCAATCCTATATTCACGGCATGCCTGTCAAGAAAATTGCCTACAACTGACCAAGTCTATGCATTAATCCAGAAATCTGCTTTTGGGAAGCATGATGTTCTTTACAATGAGCTTAATTATATGACAAATGGGTCAGTTTATGGAGATGTTTAATGTCTTTAGATACCAAGTTATTTAAGAAAAAGAATTTATTTTGACATACCCTCATAAGACAATTATAAATCTTTGCTAAGCCATTTGCTGATAGGTACAAATGTTCTTTCGGGACCACTAAAGAAATAGTGCTTTAAGAGCAAGCATTTAAAATAATGTGTAGTTATTCAACACCATAGTATAAAAGAACAAAAGAACAAACCATAAATTAGAATGAAATCTTTCAATTTTTTTTCAATGACCCTTGAAGGCTGCATAAATGTGATGATCACAGGCTAATACCGGGAAAAGTTCTGAAAAATTGAACATTAAGTGATATACATTCTTGGGCAAGAGGTGCGTTGATTTGGGGTTTAGTTTAAAAGGACAGAAAGTGCTCTCACTGACCCAAACTTGAAATTTCCAAGTTCTTGGGTTTACCAGCATTTATCAACTGAACTGTCTGCTCACTGTGACTATAATTTCCAAATTGGGCTCACATCTCCAAGTACACTGGTTCAGAGACATGCACTAATAAGAAGGCTACTAATGGATATTTCTCAGGCCGTTAAACATATATAAAGTGGTAATAGTGTTCATTTAGTACAACACTGAATTCAGTGTAAGGGTGAAAATTAGGTATCTGTTATCAATCCCGTAAGCTTTTTAGCTGCTACTTGGCTGATTATTGTAAAACTTGGCATTTCTCTAAATGGGTACTTAAATATGTTAACTAGCTATGTTAAACACAGCATTTTGAACATCAAATTAATTTTTCTTCTCTGATTAGCTGTTTTGTTTATAAGGCATATTTCAAAAGGGATAAGGGGTACTAATTGAATTTCTTATGTGTGTCAGGTGAGGAACATGATAACTAAGAAATGGATAGATTTTTCAAGATGAGCACATATATTTTTAAAGAAAATGTTATTTCCTCAAAATGTAGACTCTGCTACTTAGGCATTCATAGAACTGATTAGCTACACACATATATCAACAGAAAACTTTCAAGTCGTTCATCCAACTCCTGATTGATCCACCATCTTACAAAATGACAAATCCTAACTTTGAGGTTTGTAATATCAACAGCCGACTAGGAGGCATCCTCACCTCAAGGTAGGCATCTTATGAATTTTGTTGAACATTCTATCTAATCTCTTTAAAATGAGGATAAGGGCTGGCCTCACTGCCTCGGCTGTCCAGTCGGTAATAGGTAGCATCTCCATGATGTAGCGCCGAAGCCCACGGCTCTCCATTGTCTGAGTGTCATACGGTGCCAGCTTCAGAAGGGAGTGTGCAATTTCTGCCAACCTAAAATGATTTTTAAAAAAATAAGCTTAGAATGCCACAATGGGAATTTTCCCACACAACATCATATTAATCCCCTCCTTCCAGTACACTCACTCTCTGAATGAAGAACATTCTTCCCAACATCCTCCACCCCTCTGCTCTTCTTTCACATATTAGTGCATTGATACCTGCATGCACATTAACAGATGCATACCAAATGTCCAAGTAAGTTTTGTGGCTTCAGAACTCCCTAAGCGCCCATAGCCAAGGCCAAAGGCACCCTATAAAAAGTGGTTTTGGTTTTTATTGTAGCCCAAGGAGTTCTTCAAACTCCACTTCCATTTCTGTCCTTCAAAGCCGCCTCCTCTCCTTTTGTCCTGTACATGGATCCTCCTGCTTGCTGATATTCTTTATATAATTGGCCCAGTTGTATTGTCTGGATAGCTTTGGTTTTGGTTGCCTCTACTTCTCAGATTTCCCAACAATTCCACATAGGAACTGCCAGAGGGAAAGTTGTGCTTCCTTCAAGGTAGGCCCAGGTTCTCAGTCCCCAGAACCACGTGTCTACGTCCTAAGTGTGGGATTTTCTTCAGTGGGGAATTGGCCCACAAAACTGATTGGGCTAATGGGGCTTCTGGTAAATGTAATTGTTGATTAACTAAATAATCTTCAGAGCTAGATATGGATTATCAGTTTCCAAATAATACAAATACAATGACATACATAGCCTTAAAAAGCCAGTTTACTTAATTTTGCATGAAGGAGAAAGTGTTTTAGAATTTTACAATGCCTTACAGACAAATATACTGAGTGGATGTGGAATATCTAGAGGATGCTATTAAGAGGCTATGTATAACCATTCGTGGAAATGTCTTCCAACTATACTGTATGATTGGAGCTTGATTTTTTTTTTCCAAAAAAGGCTTATATATTCTAAAAAATATAACCAAGACTCCTCTCACAGTGTCTGAAATGTCCATATTCTTTGTTAAGGTACTGAAAATTCCTTTGAAATCAAATTCAAGAAGGGTAACACCTTAAACTACTATTTGAATATTTGGCTTGAATCAGTATATGCCTAGCCAGACGGGCTAAGGATCCTACAGAAGTGGAAAGCAGGACAGGTAAATCTCAATGGAGGAGGAGAGCAGAGAGGCCTAATGTACATGTATGAATGGCAATATCAGGAGCATGTGTAAGCTGAGAGCTTTTAGGACTGTTACTAAAAGAGAGGAGGAGGTTGGAGATAAAGAGACATCAGAAATAAGCTTTTCTATTTTTTGAAGCAAGTTTGCCTTGGAAAAGCTCTGAGGATAATCTTCTTAGAGTCATGCAATCTCAGGGTTGAAAGAGACCATAACAGTCCCTTAGGTAGCAGGACATTTTCAAACAAATGCAGCTTAAAATGAAAACTGAAACATGTAGTTTCCCAGGCCCCACCCAAGATCTACTATAATAAATAAGAATCTCCAAGGGTTGGTTCCAGAAATTTGTATATTTTTAACTTTTATTTTGGAAAATCTCAAACATACACAAAGGTAGAAGGATGAGTATATAGTAAGCCCCCCCAACGGACCCATCACGGAGATCCAGCAATTATCAATTCATGACCACTCTTGTTTCACTTATACTCCCAATCATTCCCCCTTCCTCCTGCCCTGAACTATTTTGAAGTAAATCCCAAGCATCATATTGTTTACCCATACATATTTTAGTATGTGTCTCTAAAGTTAAGGACTCAAAAAAAATTAACCACAATGCAATATGACATTTAACAAACTAAAAATACTTCATTTTTTAAAAAAACAAATATCCAGTCCATTTTCAAGATTCCCACTCTATCGCATAATTTTTAAACACTTTTATTTTGTTTTTTGCAAATCGGGAATAAGGCCCATAAATTTCAATTAGTTGGCATGTCTTTAAGTCTCTTTTAATTTGTAAATTTCCTCCTCTTCTGCTTTTCTTTTTTTCTTTTTTTCGCTATCTTGTAATTTATCTGTTGAAGATATTAGCTGTAGCAATACTCTGGATCTTGCTGATTGAATCTCCACAGTACAATTTAATCTATCCTCCTGTCTCATATTTAATTGAATTGGTAGTTAAATCTGGGGCTAGATCTGCAGACTCAGTTTTGGTTTTCTGGCACGAGAACTTAACAGGTGGTGTATACTTCCACCAGGAGGCACACACATGTTTCCTAGCTGTGGCTCTTTTTGTGACGTTAGCTGCCGTTAGTGATCATTGCACAGATCCATTAATGCATTAGGAGTGGTACAATGGTAATATTGCTTCATTCCTTTTCTCATATACTAACTATAGCATTTTAATAAAGAGAAATTTTGGTTACTACAAGAGGACAGGAGAGGTAGAATAAATAAATGCTTGAAAGGATCTCTAGTGTAAGATCTCCCCAGTTGATTTTGATAGGCTCTCTGGTTTAGGAATCACAGCCAAGCCATTATCTCTCTAATTCTTGGATTGTGCTACTATTGCCTCACCTGACTAGCTCCGTGAATGGAAAATTCACTACTGTAAAAGGCAACTCATTCCATCTCTGGGGGTCCACACTGTGAGAAGTTCTCCTCATGTTAGGTCCCTAAATTACCTCCAAGTTCTTCCTTCTAGGCTTACCCTGAAGGCATAAATCCAATACATCTTCTCCATGGCAACTCTTCATTATCAAGAAGTAGTTATTTTCTCTTCATCCCCACTGTCTTCTCTACAGATGGAACATTCACATTGTCCTGGAATTGTGCGTGAATGTGGGTGTTTTAAAGAAATCATTTTAAACAACCAATACATTCTTTCGTTTATCTCTTTCTCATAAATGTGCCATGCAGAAAATAATTCTTTACATCTCAGGTTATTTGTGTGACAAATAAGAGTATATCTATATGCACTTATTTATTTTCTCTTATCAATCTTTTTCTTTAAAAAATTTTTATTTTGTTAATTGAGAAATAATAATTATATATATTCATGGAGTACACAGTGATGTTTTGATATGTGTAATGTATAGTGATCAGGTGAGGGTAATTAGCATAGCCATCATCTCAAACATTTAATTGTTGAGAACATTCAATAGTCACCTTCTAGCTATTTGAAACTGTATAATATATTATTGTTAATTATAGTCATCCTACAGTGATATAGAACACTAGAACTTATTCCTCTATCTAGCTATAATGTTCTATCCTTTAACAAATCTCTTCCTATTCCTCCCTTCCCCCTACCCTTTCCAATCTCCAATATCTTCTGTTCTACTTTTTACTTCTATGGCATAAGGTTTTTTTTTTTTTTTTTTTGGCTTCCACATATGAGTGAGCTCTTACTATTTTAAAGATAACATTCAGAAATGCTTGTGGAATGATCAGTCTATTTGAAGCTCGAGAACAGTACTTACAGCTGACTTTGAGAGTCATTTTATAGATTACTACCTGAATTTCTCTAATTCCTGGTCATGTTAACAAAATAAATTTGCTTTAGAATAAAACAAAATTTCCCCTTCACACAGTCTTTGCTGTACTATCACATGAATAATCTCTTGGTAAAAAAAACATTCCTATGGTCCTTTCCCAGTGAGAACGCAAGAGATTTTTCCATTGAGAGGGAGAGGGAGAGAGGGAAAGAGAAAGAAGAGGAGAGGGAAAGAGAAACCGAGAGAGAGGGGGAGGGAGAGAGAGAGAATTTGCAGATCTTACTATCCTGCTGCTTTGGCAGCTCTAGGTCGGGCAAACGAGGCAGCAAATTCCCTTAGGGCAGAGACTCTACCTAATCAAGAATATTTTTCCCTAGAGTCTGATTGTGTTCAGCACTGCTTCTTAACTCTTTGGCTGTATTCAGTTTTTTCTGCAAATATCTCCTAAATTTTTTATATTAATATCATCCCATTTATATATTTTTTAATCAACTCTCCTTTGGTGACATTATCCATTCTTATGACTTAAGAATGATTTAATACTACCCACAATTTATATTTATATTTAGCTCTGACTTCTCTATATATCCAAGTATGTACTTAATCTATAAGAGGAAACCTTAATTATATCCTTTATTTGGTATAAGGTCAAAGCATATGGATTTTCTCCTACTCAGCAAAGTAGAATATCTCTATTTGTCCAGAGGACATGACAGGCCTGTCTTTATCAAAAGCTTGTTGTGAGAAATTGCATTAATAGACAGCATTTAGTCTCAATATTCCCTGGGCAGTAAAAATTTTGCCCTCCTAAAGATCCAAGCCATGAAATAACGGCTCTTGAATGACATTATCCTGGCTCCAGATGGGATACTTTTGGTGAATTGCACTGTGACGTTATGCCAACTTTCTCCACTGACTGGCATCCAGCCACGTAAAAGTAGCACTTTCACCATCATGGAGATATTGTTGAGGACATTGTTTATCATACCACTTGTTCCTTTTTACAAA
The DNA here is from genome assembly GCA_023783475.1 of Daubentonia madagascariensis. Lineage (NCBI taxonomy): Eukaryota > Metazoa > Chordata > Mammalia > Primates > Daubentoniidae > Daubentonia > Daubentonia madagascariensis. The sequence goes on from JAKFHU010002088.1 coordinate 2,455,983, forward strand.
CACCAACCAGGAGACAGGTGGGGCTCCAAAAATGATACAACAAAATGAAGGCCTCAGAAGTAAAAGTTTTTCACTGATCTCTTGCCCTCCTATCTCTGGCCCCTCATTCTCCCCCAGACTAGTCATAGAAACAAGAATCCCTCTTCCCCAAGGTGGGTCATTGAAACCAGAACCTCTTTCCCCCGAAGCGAGCCATAAAACCTAAAAATATTACTCTAACTTTTTCCTTGCCTTTCTGTGTAAAAAGTGTCCACAAAGAAATTATCTGACCTAACTTGTTTGGTTGTGGGTCATAAGACCCCCTTTCCAGAGAGGGTCATGCTCCATATCCAAAAGGAAGGCAGGCTGCACAGAGAGGCCAAGAAGAATCTAAACAGACAGGCCTTGCTGGGTTTCCCTACTCAGTCTATTAGCATTAGATCCTACTCTTTTTGTCCAATCATATTTCCATATGGCTATACATACTATGTTAAACCTAAGTATAAAAACAGTTTCCCCTGTATCTTTGGGTCTTCATTCTGAAGTCTCACATGTTGCATAAAACTGTGATCAAATAAATTTGCATGCCTTTTCTCCTATTAATCTGCTTGTTGTCAGTTGATTTTGAGCAAACCTTCAGAGGGTGAAGGGAAAGTCTTCCCTTGGCCCCTATGAGACATTTCTTGTTCTTCATATTTAAAAAAAGTATTGTTTCACCAAACAACTGGTTATTTTTATCTTATTGACATTATGATTTTGTAATTAATCATTTTCAATCATTGCTTTGATAACCCAGAAGCTCAAAGTCAAATTTATGATTCATGAATAATATCTAATGTGATCTCATATCAATTTCCTGTGCTCATCTTATCAAAAACATAATTTTTCCCTGCTCATTTTTCACATTGTTCACTTTATAATTTGTATATCCTATCCCACTGTATCATGTAATTTTCTAAGTTGCCTCAAATCCTTTATAAAATGATAAATACATAAACGCACACATGTGTTTATAGTACTTACAACACTGTATTATATTTATTTTCTTCTGTCTGTTTCCTGAATTGGGCTGTGATAATCTTGAGGACCAGGACCTTATTTTACATCTCCAGTGCCTAGCATAGTATTTGGATCATTTTCATTAGCATTAGTATCTACTGTATCCTAGATCTGTGCCAGGCATTGAGCTAAATCTCTTAAATTATAGCTCATTTGACCTTTAATAAGTGCTGGCCTCTAGAGGGCGCTCCAGGCCTCCCTGACTCTTGCCGTGCCCTCCCTCCAGATGCCCTAAGGAAAAGTGTAGGTACAGTCAGGATATAGGACAGTTACTATCCCATGGTGTGTCTCTCACACACATACATATCCATCTTTTAGGAATCTTTTTCCCTTTTTCTCACAAAATGGCTGTTGGTAGTAGTGATTTTCTGACTCTGGGAATGTGAAGTTTCTCTGTTCACAGAATTACTTAGGTGAGCTAGAGGTATCAGTGCAAAAGGAAGGGGAAGGACTGAATAGAGCCCAGGGTTGCTATGGCAACATGACTTTAACATTCCAAACTTCCTGCCCCATTCTCTGAAGCCTCTCGCCTAGGAGCAGAAATTCTCAGTGTGAAATGATCTCCTCCTATTACTGCACAACAGGGAGTACGAATTCAAGTGAAGCTCTGGGTGTGTGCCCACAATTCAAAGAATGTCCAATTAGCCTGGAGAAAAAAGAACCTGTGCTCACTGTGCATTTCTGGTCCCTCATTTCCCTTCACTGAGTACTTTCTAAATTTTTTCACAGACATTTTTAAAAAGTCAATAACCAAAAAATTGGTGTGTTTTGTTAAATTGCAATGTTATTTCTGAATGGCTAGAACCTAACTCTACTTTTAGCTTTATAGATACATTAAACTTTCCAAGTGAATCTTTTGTTAGCCATGAAATTTTTTCTTTCAAGTAATTTCTATGATCCTTTACAAACTGTTACAAATAGAAGGTCCTTTGGAATCATGTTCCTTTTAAGAATCTGAAAACACAAACACGGTCTTTAGCATGATTAACAAGTGGAACGGCACCTCCATAGGAAGAAGGAAATATGAGTGCACAAAGATGTAATTCTGGGGCCTCTCCCTGGCACAATAGGAGTAAAACATTCAAATGATGACTGGCATCAATCAGTTCAGAATGTTTACCTGGCCACTTGTTTGAACTGTTGCAAGGTCATTATGCATGAGTAGAAAGAGGATTTCAGGCCCAAGCAAAGTGTGGCTAGGAGGTAAAACTGCTCACTTTCCTGTAGGGCTCATTGCTGAGTCCTTAGGGAGTCTAGGGGCAGAATGAGTTCTCCAGCAAAAAGTAGTAGTGCATTTTTTATGTAAAATAACAGAAGAGAAACATTGGATTCTTGTGAAAAATTAGAACGTAAGGTGCAAATAGCACTTGGAAGAAGGCTACTTTTCTAAGAAATTAAGTGGTGAAATTTCCCTTTCCCTCTCTTTTTTTGAAAAGTAAATATATGGACTGTGCTTTTCTGTCTTAAGAAAATATCCTCACCCCATCCACCATGAGATCCTTTTTGATGGACTTAATCTATACTTTATCAGAGAGTTGTGTATGACATGTATCCAAGTCACAGGAAACAAATCATTCTGGGTATCTCAAGTTTTTATCCTGGAGACCTCCCAGCCCCAGCCCAACACACATGCTCAGACACACGGCCCAAGCTATGTCCACACTCAGGGGCAAGAAAAACAATGCCAGTACCTCATGTGGGACTTCACATCCAGCAGCTCCAGGGCAGTGACTCGTGGCTCCCCAGCCAGATTTTGCAAGATCTTCAGCCTTGGCCCACAGTGTTTATAGAATTCTGTGCAAATATTCAGCAGGGACTCCCGAGGTCTTCTGAACTCTTCCCGAGCAATTCGTTCATCCAATTCCTCTCGGGGAAGGCCTTGCCCTTCCTCCAGCAAATGAAGGTTTTCCCTGAGAAATTATAAAAGATTAACCAGGATTCTGAAAATGTGTGCATGTGGCAACTGTGAGAGGAGGGTATCACACTGAAGAAATATACAAGATTACTAATGAGTTAATGAATCAGTAGGGTGAGGAGAACCTCATCTGAAGGATAAAGAAAGTTTATCAACCTAGTAGAGATTGTCATCCCACATTGTAGTGGCTTTACATTAGCCACTTCCTGAGAAATTACAGAGAAATAGCATGTCATGCTTCAATTAAATGAAATCTAACGGAACCATAACCCAGCTCAAAAGTCGATCATCTCAAGATGTCAGAACTGGTATGAAATTAGAGCAAGTCTTTCTGTACCTGATAAAGTGGAGTTTGGCTCCTTGTTCTTGGTACCTGGGAGTCAGAAAAACAGTCTGCATAACTATCAGAGCAAGAACAGGTCCCTTTGCTGGGGCTTCTTACTGACTTCTTCATATGAAAAGCCCTTGAGCTACAGAATAATCTTCTACTCTCTCTGAAGCATATTTTGAAATGCATATCATTATTTATGTAAAGTGAATTCCCTATTCATCATATGTACTCATATTAAAAGTAAAAAATAAGTAAATTCTAGCCCCAACTATAAATTGCCTGATGTGATGGTTAACTCGTGCCTTAATTTCTTACATTAAGGAAAAATGACATATTGTAGTTTAAGTGATATTTAGGGGCTTCACTAGGCGCACTGGGTTAGGTTCAAATACTAGATGAATAATGCATAAAATAATGCATAATGTATAAAAAGCTATACATTTTGATAAGCTCACAAATATATACATATTAATCCTAAAACAGAAAAGCTTCATCTTTCATTTGGCTATATATATGCTGCAATTATAGCTGTTATGAAAGCTGTTTCATTGCCACATAATTTGGGTAAAGACAAACATTATAAAAACATATACAAACTCCTGGAATGTAGACAAATGAGAGAAGTTTTGGAAATTTTGAAATCTCAGTTACAGTTTCAACACCATGTGCTCTCTTTGAGGTGATCAAAGGAAGAAACCTGGATGACTTCCTTTCAGTTCTGGAGACTTATTGCTTTATGATTGATTGATAATAAGACTTAGAAGGCCTCTTTCTCCATGCATTATTCATCTAGTATTTGAACCTACGCCAGTGTGCCTAGAGAAGCCCCTAAATATCACTTAAACTACAGTATGTCATTTTTCCTTAATGTAAGAAATTAAGGCACGAGTTAACCATCACATCAGGCAATTTATAGTTGGAGCTGGAATTCATTTATTTTTTATTTTTAATACGAGTATATATGACGAATAGGGAATTCACTTTACATAAATAATGATATGCACTTAAAAATATGCTTCAGAGAGAGGAGAAAATTATTTAAGTTTCTCATTATGATCTCCCTGCTAACTACTTCATACTGGGAAAAGAAAACTTTCTCTTAAGCTGATCTTAGGTTTGCCTTATCTTAAATCTTCTTTGGAGGAGGAAGCTAAACTTTTTTGTGTGTGTTGGAGTATTTAATGTTAACACAGATAGAATGAAACAGGTAAAATATTAACTAGTATAGTGTAGTAGTATATACTAGTAACTAGTATAGTTACACCAAAACAAGGAAGGGAGATTAAGTCAACAACCACAGAAAGGCATCATTTGAGGACATAAGTCAAAGTTTGGATGAAATATCTGTAGAAAATGTGCGCAGATTAAATAAGTCGGCTCTTATTGCCCTGGGGATGAGAAACCACCTCCTGATTATTATTGTTTATTTGCCTTTTGTTGGAGGGAAATGAAACAACAGTGGAATAGTTCAAAGACCACCCCGGAGGCAGAGACCATCTAGCATGCTCATGCAAACAAACTGGCACAAAGGCCAATTTATGGAGGTAGTCTGGACATCTCTTTGACAATTTCAAAAGGAGCCTTGATATTTTCTTGTAACTCTAAACTCTCACCTTATTTTCTTTTCCTTAGAGGTTTTCACACTCAATATTGACTATTTTCAGGATTCGTTTCATTCCCAACAGCTGAAATTCGGGTTGTGTGAAATTGAGAGATCATAGAGGAATAAGGTGCAGTGAATTACCTGGTGTTCACGCCAGATGACATGGTGTGGTTGGCTGTCGTGGCTCCCTTATGACCTTGGTCACACCTGCTCATCTGTGGGGCCGTCATGGGCCTGTAACAATGACAGCAATCACCACAAAACAACAACAACAGAAGTAGAAGCATTTATGAAATCCTCATGTGAATGAGGTTCACATAAGTTTTAAGTTAGTTTTGGAGTCTTAAAAAGACATGCTGTCTAGCTTTGAGCTTTTGTGTCACATGTTTTCTGTCTGTTCTGAGAGGCATTTTATAGGGAACATTGATTCCCAAGGGTCTATAAGGTCACCATGATTTAAGTTCTTCCACTTCTTGGTTCTGAGTAATAAACTATGACTCTTCAAATAAGACATTTATGAAATCACACTTCTAAGTTGGTACTGATTAAGTGAGAGATAAGAGCTCATTCTTCAATTCTGCAGGTACCAGGCAGTAAACCATTCTAGACAATAGTAAAAGGCAAGTGTGTACATACCACTTTGGCCACCTACACCATATTCAACCACTCTTTTTTTCTGAGAAACTATCAAAAAATGAAAGAATTCTCCTAGTCAAAATTATACCTAAGGCTATCCAGAAAAGTAAGTAAGTCTGTATCAATTATAAGTCTCTAATTTAGATGTTTAGTAATAGATCTGAATCATCTTATGTTATATCTGCAGGGTTTATTTTAAATATTAGGTGGAATTTGCCTCTGTATTGGCATTTGGGATAAAAGGGATAATGTAGTTTTTCAAAGCAATGGCTTTTATTAAATCTTTAAGGCTTGTCTCTATGTTGCTCATTTTCTGTATGCTGTGTATGGCTGGAAAGTAACTAAGCTTTTGACAACCACACCAGATCTTCTCTTCCCGTGGCAGACAGAACTTAAAGATGACCTCTAAGAACTTTGCCTCTTGGTGTTACTCCAGTGATTATCTTACCTTACATGTGAAAAAGGGAGAGAATTTGGGCAGGTCTAATTGAATCACACCAGCCCTTTAAAAGCAGAGAGTTTTCTCTGGCTGAGGGCAGAGAGATTTGAAGCATGAGAAGGATTTAAGGCACTGTTGCTGGCTGGAAGGCGGAGGGCGTCCACGTGAGAAGGAATGCAGAATGGCGCCTGCCTGCCACCCAGCAAGGCAATGGGATCTCAGACCTAAAGGATCTGCCAAAAACCTGGATGAGCTTGGAAGTGCATTCTTTCCCAGTACTTTCAGACAAGAGCGCAGACTGACCAACACCTGGATTCCTGCCTTGAGAAACACTGAGCACAGAACCCAGTTGAACCTTCCTGGATTTCTAACTTACAAAACTGAGAGATCATGAATGCATTTTGTTTTAAGCCTCAAAGTTTGTGGTTATGTGTTATACAGCAATAGAAAACTAATATGCTTGTAATATACTTATTTATGTGATATTACCTACATAACTGTTAAATTTCTTTTTTTTTTTGAGATAAAGAAATTAGGAGTGTGGAAGTAAAGGAGATTCTTATCTTCTTTTTGTAAAAACAATGAAGCCAATTTTGTTGTGAGTAACTACCACCCCAATGAGGCTAGTCTTCTACTCTACCAAAATAATATTAAATGCACTAAAATATTTAAAGTCACAGAATTTTAAATGCCAGGGCTCCATTCATAATTCTTCATGGAATTTGGGGTTAAGTCAATTTTGGATGAGTTAATTGACTTATCCTTATAAAAGGGAATAGAAAGGAAGAAAGCACCAATATTATAAAATATGAGGAGAAATAACTGAAGTGGAATTTGGTGAATGTTGACTGCTTTTTTCTCCTCTAGTTGTAGGAGGGGGCTAGTGACATAATCAGATGGGTACAGAAGGAAGAGTGTAAGTTTTATATTTCTCCTTCAGATGTTCTTTTTCCCAGGACTTTCATGAAACCATTAGCAAAGCATTGGGACTGTTTTCCATTAGAAAAGGCAATCTGTCGTGGCTTTCTGTTCCACCTCAGTCTAGGTACATATGAGCATTTCAGGATGATAGTCTACCCAAGGCTATATTCTGCTTGCCTCGGCTGGCAGGGTAGCTCATGATTAGGAACTAAACATACGCTGAAGTTAATGAATAACAATCCCACTCACTTGCTGATACATGCTGAAAAGTCCTCCCGGGACTAAAGGACTTCCCTCTCACCGACACAGCAAGATGAAGCTGGGGAAGTTGGTGCCTTTTGGCGGGGGCACAGATAGAATTTTGTGCTTATAATATGGCAATTTAGACTGGACACAGAGCATGGCAGAATGGAATGAAGGAGCAAAGACAAACCCAGGAAGAAGGCGTCCCCATCTCTACCCGGGGGAAGAATATCTCCTTCCAGATAATTTAGATAGGAATAGGGAATGAAAGCCAATCATATGCATAGTGTCCTGCATCCACGTTCCCCACGCTCACTCTACCTCTTGTTCCATCCAGAGCCCCCATCTGGCCCTTCCATGCCCTATGGCAGCTCAATTCCTCTGCTTCTGCACCCAAGAATCTTGTGACAGGACTAACGTCTTGAACTCTGTGTAGAGCTGAACTCCGGTGCCAATTTACCTTTCCTTTCCCAGATTCCTCAACCCTCTCTTCCAGCATTATTTAGTCCTGTCCCACAGAGAATCTGTTAATTCTATTGTGGGAACAAAATTCTGCTCTTTATATTTGTTATGTGGTTTCTGAAATTATAGTAAAAAGCCACAACTCTTTACAAACAGTAAAACAATAAAAGATTGCTCAGTTAGAATTGCAGACATTTCCTGTCTCATAAAATAACATAACAACCAATAAAAATGTACATGACATTTTTATAGTTACTAAATTGGCCCTTTTAAAAAAGATTTGTTTACCACTGGGTTAAAACTGCCAGGGAAGCTCAGCAAGCTATTTGCAAATGTGTGTTTAGCAATGATGGCAACATTATTATTACTACTACTACTATTACTATTCAAAGTACTTAGCCCTATTTATCCAAGTAACTTAGGAACTGTTTGCAGTTATAAGCCATAAAGGGCTGAGTTTGGGTAGGTATCTGTAAATAAAGACTGGGTTTTAGAGATTTTTAGCCACATTTTTTCTTCATCTTTTCAGTGGACACGTATGGTTTAAGGCTGTGGATATTTCTGCCAATGGGATTACCTGGTGAGGACCTCTACACTGTATAAAAGGGCCTGTAGGGATGTTGCAAGAGCAGCTGTGGCAGCAATCTCTTCTCGGGCAGCAGGTACTGTCTCCTCCTGTGATGTCTGCCTCTTTAGCTTTTGTAAGTAACATGGAACTAAAGCTTCCAAGACCATCAGCATCTGAAGACTTTAAGCAACAGAAAGAAAAACCGAGTCACATTTTGCATTCTACTTTCGTTGATTGTGTCATATTTAGGAGCATGGAAAAATGAAAAGCCTCTAGAGAGATGATAAATTCTAAGCCCCCTTCTACCCCACCCAAATCAAAGGTAGCTAAAGCTGCTGGAAATGTTGACGAACATTAATTAATTAACTAAGCACCTGCTAAAAGGTGATGAATCCTGCCTTAAGGAAGCATGTGATCTAGTCAGGGGAATTAGTCATATATACTAATAAATAGTTGAAAGAACGACAGAATGATAATAGGTGGAGCTATACAGTCCATCTAGAGAAACAGGCTTCAGAATCCATCAACAAAGCTTCTATTTAGGAATTTGCTGAGAGTGATTTTCTAGCTAAAACAATTTTGAAACAATATGAAACCCTTTCCTGAGAGGCTGGCTTCCTAAAGCCTAAACAATTTATAGCAAAAGTCTCTGGAAACAGCCATTGTGATGAGGTCTGACAATGCCTGCTTGCTAGAGTGAGTGCACACCACTCACTGGATAGGACCCACACTCGATTTAGTATTGGGATGTCAGAAACATCACCTCAAAAGGAGGAAAAATTATATAGATTGAGTCCTAAAATGAGAGGAGAGATAAAATGGGATAAAAGTAATATTTGAAGTGTTACTAGTCAAATTTCCTAAAATTCTTGAAAGCTACCAAGCTTATATTTGAGAAGCACTGTGAATCCCAAGAAGTATAAACACAAAGAAAATCACAACTAGACACATCGCGGTCAAACTGCTGAAAACCCAAGGCAAAGAGAAAATGTTAAAAGTAGCCAGAGAGAAAGACACATGAAATTCAGATGAGCAATAAGACCTAACACTGATTTTAACAGATATGATGAAAGTCAGTAGAAAATGGAATATTTTCTTTAAATTGTTAAAAAAATTGCCAATATAGAGTTGTAGATGGGGAGAAACTTTATATTCTAAAATGTGAAAGAAAAGAAGGCTGAAAATTCATAACGTAAATATCCATCTTAAGTGAGAAAACAACAAATTAAGCCCCAAGAAAATGAAAGGTAGAAAATAATAAAGATAAGAATGGAAATAAAAAGCAGAAAATAAACCTACAGTAACAAAACCCAACAAAGCCAAAAATACTGGTTCTTTGAGAAGGGAAACAAAATCGATAACCTCTTTGAAATACTGAGCAATAAAAAAGGGAAGAAGCAAAAACTCCCAATAGCAGAAATAAAAAATTGAACACAATACAGACACTACAGTCATTAAAAACAATAAGAGAATATCAGGAACAAATTCATGCCAATGAATTTAAGTACTTGGATGAAACAGAAAAATTCCTAGAAAAATGTGACTTACCAAAACCACAAGGATAGAAAATGTTAATTTTAAAACTGTCCCATAAACTCTGTTATTTGTATTTTTGCACATGAATTCTACTCAATAGCTTGGAAAGATAAAATGTTAATCTGAACCAAATTCCTGCAAAGAATAGGAGTTTTTAAAAAGGGGGAGGAAGACACATTTTCCATCTCATTTTATGAATCCAACTTAATCTTCATACCTTTGATACTATACAGCCTGACAAGGACCTTATAACAATGGAAGATTACAAATAAACATGCTAAAAAGTTTACTAATGAGTAGTTAATAAAGTAGTGGCTAATCAAGCCATTCATTTTATTTAAGCACTCGTAACTTTTCTGTATAAGTGTCCAGAGTTGGTTTATATTGAATGACATAGAGCTGCCTAAACAGCTCTTACACTCCTACCTTCCCTGTGATCCTAGTAATAAAACCATTTCTAAAAAAGAATAGAAATTAGAGACACATCTCTCATTAACACAGTTGCAAAAATGCTAAAGAATTAGTGAGTCAAATCCAGCAATACCGAAAAATGGCAATATATAATATACAACCCAGTTTGTGTTTATTTTTAGGTAGGTAGGGAAGTTTTAACTTTGAAAAAATTAGTGTAACCTACCACACTTAGAAAATAAAGGATAAAAATCATGTAATCATCTCTATAGACATAGAAGAACATTTGGTAACATTCATTATTCATTCATAAGAAAACTCAAAGTAAACTAGGAATAGAAGAGGACTTCCCATCTAACGAAGTCTATTACAACAAAATCCTGTGGCAAATATTATTCTTAGTGTTGAAATACTGGAAACTCACTCCCCACCACCGACATATCAGAAATGAGACAAAGATCCCACCACCGTCACTTCTATTTAGTTTTGTATTAAAAGTTCTACCCAGTGCCTAAAGGCCAGAGAAAAAAATAACAGGTATTAGAATTAGAAAGGATGAAACACAACTGTCATGATTTGTAGATGACATGATTAATCAAATGGAAAACATTAAGAAATCCTATATAGCAAATAAAAAATACTGATAATCTCATTTAAAAATGGGCATAAGACTTCAACAGGTACTTTGCAAAAGTAGGTATCTAAGTTTTGATAAACATCTGAAAAACTTCCAAACCTTTTAATTTGCAAGAGGGAAATGGAAATTAAAATGACAATAAATGTCACTACAACCCAACAAAATAGCTAAGATAAAACGACTGACCATACCAAGTGTTCATGAGGCTACAGAGCACCAGAGCATTTACATACTGCTTGTCCAACCACTTTGGACAACTTTTTGCTAGTATCTGATGAAACAAAACATACATATACTCCATGACCTAGCATAGCATTTCCATCCACAGAAATGCATTCACTGCAGCATTATTTAATAATAGCTTCAAACTGGATATAACACAAATGTCTGTCAACAAGAGAAGAAATAAATAAATGGTGGCATAATCATACAATGGAATATTATAAGTGAATGAAAAGAACAAACTACTATTACAAGTCTGTGGATGAAATCTCATGAAATAATATTGAATCACAGAAGTCAGGCATTAAAAAGTAGCTACTATATTATTTCATTTAAATAGAGTTCAAAAATAGGCAAAACTGATTCATCATGTTGGAAATCAGGATAGTCGTGCCTCTATCTGATTTTTCAATCTGAGTGGTAGTTATGTAGATGTGATAACCTTATGAACATTCATGAAACTGGAAAATTATGATTTTTAAATTTTTTATATGAATATTAAAGTCATTTATTGAAAAAGAATTTAAGCACAACAGGGACTTTATGTTACAATTGTTGAAGTCCTGTAAGAATTGTACATATTCCAGTGAGAGATGTCTCAGGGAACAGCTGCTTAAGAAACCCTAACTTCACCCAGGCATCAAGAAGCCCTCTGATTTAAACTGAGCAGAATGGGAAATTGGGGAGGATTTTTAAAAATTTTAATTTAACTTAATGCTGGATTTTGGCCTTTAACTCACAATGACAAGGGAATTTATGAACTTTAATTCCTTTTGATTTCAATGTATTTGAATTTTAACTTGAAAGAGAATTTCACATCTCACAGGGAATTTGGTAAAATTTGGTAATGGGAGGATTTTTTAGTTCAACTTGGGGGTTCTCATAATGTTGTCACTTAATCTCAATGCAGAACATCTGAAATATCCTAAAAAATGTAGCAGGACATATTTGGAATGGAAAATAGAACAGGGAGTAGCTTTTTACATTCAGGCATAGAGTGGATATGGAGTTAACACAGGATTTTGATCCATCCTGGAACCTCTTCTGGAGCTGTGGTATTGTAGGAGGAGCAGGAAAGTAGAAGCAGGACCATCCCGATAGACTGCAGGTTTGCTCTCCTGAGCACGACAGCCACAGCCCTGGTTGCACAGCATAATGTTTAATCCCCATCATTTAAAACGACAAAAAGGTGGGAATGCTGGGGGGAGCATTTCTTACTCATTCCTCATGTTTCCTTCCAGTGAAGAGAGTTTGATAAATATAAATCCTGGCTCCTCTTGGCCCTTTATTCATTCTGTTCTGGGGGAGAGGGAAAGACTTACCTAACAGGCAAATGTATAAAGATATATTGGGCATAATCAGCTTGGCTCCTTCCTTTGTCCTGGAAGAGCTTGCTAATAGAGCAAAACTTTGAATAGAGAGATCAGACTTACATATCAGACCAGAGCCAACATCCTTGAATGGGGATGATTCACTCTCCATGTGAGTCTTTCGGATTCCTTGCACTTGCCAAAATGAAAGGCAAGAGTTATATTCTTGCCCTTTGTGTGACAGGAGTTCTTATTGTTCCTTGAAAGGAGTTTTCTTAACTAAATATCTGTTTTGAAAACGTGTTTGCTACTGATTTGTATCACATGTGAGGAAAATATTTTCTAACAAGACTGAACTCCTGAGTGTCTGCACAAATTCCAAATTAGGAGATTTCAAATGAATGAAGATTTACTGTATTTTCCAGAACCTCTGCTATGACAAGTTTCCTAAATTTAGTTTTTAAAAACTTACTTGGCAGGATGTTACAGACTGATATTACTAAACATAACCTTTATATTCATTCAGTTTTATTGCCTTTGCCATATTCACTTATCACAAGGCACAGAATAAAGGGCTGCAGTTACCTTCTGAAAGATTCGGGCGCGTAGGCCACCACAGTAACACAGAGCTTAATGGCTTCACTGATAGAGAACGTCAGATCTTCATTTCCATAGCAGAAGTCTGAAAGAACAAAAAGTCAAGGCACACAGTCAGAGTGGATTCTGCTGGGGATAAGGAAGAACTTGTCATTCCTAACATTATCTTTCCAGCTATATTTTGTAGCTTTTTCTTTGTTAGATTTTATTCTTAAATAGTGAAAACTATTAATTTCTTCATCTAAAGGGAATAAAATTCTGTTTTCTACTTTTGAACCATAGAATTAAAAATAAAAGTGCTTTTTTGGGGTGGTTTTGAAATCTCACCTAATAGGAAACATTGAAGGGCATTTAAATGGTCTAAGGTAAAACATGAGGCTTTATCTTTGAATTACCTCTAGTTCTACACATTCCATGATAATAAAAAAACATTTTGGAGGGTTATTTACTTAGAATTACCCAAAATAATGCAACTTTCTGAAAACTGCAGTGCTAGAGCGGTGATCTACTGAGCATCATTTTAATATAATTTTCATGGCAGAGAATTCTTTACTCCTTAGGAACCATAAAAAATTGAACACATTAATTGCCATATGAGTTGTATTTAACTCACGCTAGTTTTGAGCTTGGGGCCTCATGAAGCAAAACTTGGGCAAAACCCTGCAGTTGTTCATGAAAATCTTACTTGTTGATGTATTTTATTTTATTTTATTTTACATTTTTTATATTTTATTTTTTAAATTTAATTTAATTTATTTTATTTTATTATTTTATTATTTAGAGACAGAGTCTCACTCTGTTGCTCTGGGTAGAGTGCAGTGGCATCATCGTAGCTCACTGCAAACTCCTGGCTCAAGTGATCCTCTTGCCTCGGCCTCCGGAGTAGCTGAGACTACAGGCGTGCACCATGATGCCAACTAATTTTTCTATTTTTAGTAGAGACAGGTCTCAACTCTTGCTCAGGCTGGTCTTGAACTCTTAAGCTCAAACAGTCCTCCTGCCTCAGCCTCCCAGAGTGCTAGTTGATGTTCTTATTGTTACAATTAATATTGACAAGTTAATTCTAAAAACGTGGATTTAAATGAGTAGAAGTCAATAAATTTCATTTTTCATTAAATTTTTCATGAAATTAGAAAGGATTGTTTTGTTTTCAAAGTTTTTATTCTATTTTCGTAATAAAACATCATGGACCCAAGGAAAAAAATTTTTTTTTCCAGTGTGGCAGTCAACGTGTTAAGAAAAATAGGAGGTAGAAAAATGTATTCATTCAATTTATACCATTGTTCCATTTATTTTTACTGTTTTTAGTTAGTTCTATATATATAACTATTATGCATAGGATATATATAACTATAAATATATATATAATATATACACACACACACACACACACACACATTCTTAGCAATTACAAGAAAAAGAATGTCAAGGCAAATTTTGCTTTTACCCAATGACTTAAGAGGCTTCTCAGCTTTGACCAGCTCTAAGATGTCTAATATATCAGTAGTCTCCCCTTCCAGGGACTGTAGCAAGTCAAACAGGCACTGAGCTGACACGCCTTTGCTGGGTCCATTATTGGCAGCATCCTGTATAAAGAAAAACAATTTTAATTTATTGACTCCCACCCCAGTACAAATATAGTTTGACAGGAATTCAAATTTTATAATGCTATCACCAATAATAATTACAACATCTGTCAGCTTATGTAATTCTTCATCCAATAATTCTGTTGCATGATTTTGGAGTGGTACACCTGATATTTAAGGGATTTATTAAGTGCTAATCTGGTAAAAAAGAGACAATTATGGGAACTCATAAAAATATAGCAACATATGAACTTCCAGAAAAGTTCATGCCAATGGCTCCTCTGGTCTAAGATTGTACAACTAAGGAAATTTCCATAATGGATTAGTTGGATACCACAAGTATGTTTGGGGAACATATGTTTATTTTAACTAACAACTCTGGGAATTTCACAGGTCTTGTTTGATAATATATCTCCAAAATGAGATATCTGCTATTTCAAATCTATTTAAAATGGCTTTGATTCATTCACTAAAACAACAAATTTTCATTAAGTTCTTCTGTGCCAGGCACCATTCTCTGCACTGATGTTATAGCAAATCAAAATCAAAACCAAAACCAAAACCAAAACCAAAACCAAACCATAAGCCAAAAAACCAAACAATAACAACAACAACTAAAAACAAACACACAAGCAAACATAAACACAGATGAAGGTCTTGTTTTCACGGAGTTTAAATTCTACCGGTGGAATGTGGTAGAGATACATGTTAATGAAACAAACCCATGTATAACATGATAGAGTCCTAAATGCTCTGAAGCAAAAGAAAAATAAATCAGGGTAGGTGATAGGGAGTGACAGAAAGGAATAAGAATTGTGAAACCCTCTTTTCACCATTTTCTACTTTCCATCCCCTTTATGAACTGGACGTTAAAAAACTGGAGAGTTGGTCTATTTACATCTTAGGGGAGGGTTGAAGAGAAATGATATTCTTGTTGAAAGAGAAATGATTTATGGTATCATTGGATGATGAAAGAGCGCTGGGAGACTGAATACACAAACTGGCAATGGCCAGACCACGTATGAAAATAGAACTCTGACTCCCAACCTGCAGCAACGTGCCCAGAAAACCAACCTGCTGTCTACAACAACCAGCCCAGGAAGCCAGCCTGAAATAAGGCAGACCAGTAGCTCTAGTCGTAACCAAACAATAACTCCCATAATAATTGGCCTGAAATGGCCTGGACTTGATTAAAAACTGACAGCTTTCCTAAGTTTTGTCCTCGCTTCCAACTTAGGACCAACCAAAGAAAGCCAATCACATAAGATGCTTTGCTTCTAGTTAGCTCACCTACAGCTTCCCAGGCCAAGAGCCTCCACTCAGGGCATACCTGAAGCTTCCCCTTTTCTGCACTATAAAGCTTACCCACTGCTTTCCCTGCCTCCACATCTCTGCCAAAACACAAGCGATGATAGCTGACTGCCTTGCTATAGCAAGCTCTGAATAAATAGTCTTTGCTTTTCTCATTTCTTTGGTCTTCCTTTATTTCCACAGAGCTTACTCACAGGAAATTCCAGGAGAGGGGCCACACTAGCAAACAGCTGGAGCACAAACGGCTTCCGGTGTAGAATGTAGAACTGGTGGCAGGCAAATTCAATGGCTTGACGCAACTGGGGATTGCTTTCATAGTCAGAATACACCTATGGAAAAATGCCACATATTCAAAAAATGCCTCGATAATGTATCAAAGTTATGTTTGCTTTTAAAACTTAAAGCCAAGGGAAGCATGGAGGGAAATGGCTCATTTCCTAAACTGGTGGAGGGGAAAGAAATTTCTTGAAAGAAATTTGGTAATATACATAAAAATCCTAAAAAATCTAAATATACTTTTTTCCCAGGACATTTGTGACTAAGAATTTATCTCAAGGAAAGAACTACACAAATTTACAAAGATGTATATATAAGAATGCCTGCTGCAAGATTGTTTGTATTAGTGGAAAATTTGAAACAACTTAAATTATTTGTAACTGGTGGTTGGTTAAGTGAATTATGGTACATGCAAACAACGGAATACCAGGCAGTAATTTAAAAAATGCTACAAAGTTAAGTGTAGCTACATTAAAAAAATGCCCATGATATTCTTAATGTTACATGAAAAAAGTAGGTTACAAACTTGAAGATATGGTATAATACAGCTTTTGTTTTTTCCAAAAAAAAGTGTGTGCATGTGCATGTGTGTGTGCATGCACACTTGTGTAGGACAGAGTGCTAGGATTTTCAAGAAGTGTAAACAATGTTATCTGGGAGGGAAGATTACAGGTGATATTTTTTCTTTTTAAACTTTCTTCATCTTCTGAATTTGATAATAAGCATAACTGCTTTTGGTAATCAGTGAAAAAAATTTATTAAAAAGTAGAGAAAATTGCAACTATTTAAAAATAGGGCAGAGAGTCCTGTGATAGTAAGAGTAAACTTATTGCCCCCATAACTTAAGCGAACTCCACTTTGCATAAACATATATTACTTTCATAATTTTTATTAAAACTTGCCCCAAAATAGAGAACTAGGATGGGCCCCCAGACCCTGCCTGAATTTTATTCAGTACTCCTAAATGCAGCTAGATATACATTATATATGAGTAAACAGAAAGTGTTCCTGCTAAATTCGCCTGCTCCAATCCTACCACACCAAATTTAGTGTCAGTGAAAATCTCTATTCAGATAGAGGTCAGAGAATCTCTTGGGAGAAACATCAGCTGAACATTTCCCATACATTTGACTCAAGAACTTTCTAAGGCATAAGAACCACCTGGAGGTCTTGTTAAAAATGCAGATTACTGGGCCCTGATCCCAGAATTTCTGATTCAATAGATCTGAGACAGGCCCAAGAATGTGCATTTCTAACAAGTTCCCAGTTGACACTGATGCTGCTGGTCCAGAGACCACACTTTGAGAACCACTTACCTTGAAGAAATGGAAAAAATATATCCCAAGCCTGGGGGAATCTCAGAATAGAATGGGATATTGGGAACTCTTGGAAATGTATAGGGGGATTTCATTTGGTGCCTTCTGTTGTCACAAAAGAAATAACTCTATTATTAAAAAGTGTTAGTAATAGATTTTGTTGAACTGCTAAATATGAGCAGTACTCAGATTAATTTTCCAGTTGGGAGAAGAGATTCTGGGCACCTGCAGCATGGTGGGGAGAATCCACTGGTAGCCGCTGAGAGAGAAGAGGTGATTGAAGTGCACAGCAGTGTTGATGACAGTGGCAGCATACTGCCTGAGCAGGGCACTGTCTTCTGGGTGGAGGATCAGAGCCCCATTAAACACGTTGAGGAAAAGCATGATTTCATCTCCCCATGGAAACTCGCTTGGCATGCCCAGGAACATCTCTTCCAGGAGCTGGATCCACAAGCTTTTCTGAAGAGTGTCGAGGCCAAATAGTTCCTTCCCAGCTGTGAGAACATAAAACAGCAGAGACAGAATTAGCCCTACACCAATCCTGTCAGCATGAGAGAAGAACAAACTTGAGGGTGCTGCTGTCCTCCATTTGTTCCAACTCGCGGATGTGAAGATCTATTGCTGAAATGCTTTCCAGCATGACATTACTGGCATTGGTACAATGCTTCCTAGTTCTCAAAGGACTGTCATCATCACCTCTTTGATTTAATTCTGTGGGCAAGACAGGGTGGGCATCTGCAGCAGTTTGCTGCTAAATAATCTGTAGCTTTGAGAAAAATTAGTTATTTCAGCTAGAAAATGGCAGGGCTAAGACTAGTGCTTGGTTTTCTAATTATTGGTCAGACTAGAGCTCTTTCCACTATTGCTCTGTAGCTTCTGGGTGAGGACATTGAGGCATAGGGATGCTAATTTAAGTAAATTGTCTCAAATTCTTAATAACAGTAACAGAGTGAGGTTCCAAAGTGGGTCTCTTTCTGTTTCTCTGTCTCCGTCTTACTCTTTCTCTCTCAATTCAGGTATAATTTAGAGTAAAATGCACAGATATTAAATGTAGAGTTCAATGGGTTGTGACAAAAATATACACTCACGTAACCAACACCCAATCAATATATAGGCAATTTTCATCACCTCAGAAAGTTACCTCATGCCCCTTCCCAGAAAATTAATTCCCTCCCAACCCAGAGGCAGCCACTGTTGTGATTTCTCTCACCCAAAGTTTTGCTTCTTTTTGAACTTCATATAAATACCTGGTCTTTGCTTAGACAAGTACTCTCCTTGCCTAACAATACCATCAGCTGCTTATGATTAGCTTAGAGCAGTGGTCTCAAAGCTTGGTGCTGGGAATAGCAGCATCAGCATCACCTGAGAACTTGCTAGAAATGCAAGTTCTTGGGCCCCATCCTGAAACCCGGAGCTGGAGGGGGTCCAGCAATCTGTGTTTAAACAAGTCCTACAGGCACTTCTAATGCACACTCAAGTTTGAGGACCACTGGCTTACAGAACTGCCTGCTGATTAGGTACTCTCCAGTTGAGAACAAAACAAGGGCAGTGTTAGAAAAAGCCCAAGAGGGAAAGTGCTTCTCTTTGGCTTGGTACCTTGAGGATCACTGAAGAGTGAAAACTCAGCATCTATAGCACTTCGAGGAAATGAGGGCAGGCGGAGGAGGTCTTCCTGAAGCATGGAGACGTGGGACTGTTTGTGGGCAGTGGGGATCTTCTGGGTTAGGGAGATGAGAAACAACACCCGCCCTACTTCCTCCAGCTTCCGGGTGAACACCTAGCAGAAAACAAAAGCAGGAGGAGACAAAAAGCAGAATTAGAAACTCCGAAATTGTACAGTGAAGAAATTGAAGTAAAATCTTTAATGGCAAACCAGGCTGATAAAATCAAAGGGGGAAAAGTGAAATGAAGGAGAATTCTTTTTTTTCCTTTACCACATAGAAAGAGCAAATAATACTTAATTGACTCTTACTTCCTGCTTCTGCCTCCTCTGCAGAAGGAAGTATTCCTTACGGAGTTTGCAGGCTGGAGGAGCACAAGGCAAGCATTGTAAAGCATTAGACAGGGCCCATTTGTTTGGATGCTATAATATGGAAGACCTTCTCTAATAGGGAGCCAGTCAGTTCCAATTGCTTCTACCATTTCTACTGATGCCTTAAGCTGTTTCCTGGCAGTTCTGGGTTTATTTCTTAAAAAAAAAAAAAAGACTGAAATGGGATCCAGGAAAAACCCTATCTTGGGACAAAA
Source organism: Daubentonia madagascariensis (assembly GCA_023783475.1). Lineage (NCBI taxonomy): Eukaryota > Metazoa > Chordata > Mammalia > Primates > Daubentoniidae > Daubentonia > Daubentonia madagascariensis. The sequence goes on from JAKFHU010002088.1 coordinate 2,475,588, forward strand.
GCTGATGGGCCCTAGGTTGGCGCCCCTTTAGTCCTGAGTGTAGATGGCAGACACACGGGGCTTTTGGTCCCTTCTATTAGTTCCTCTTTTCATGATGATCAATGGGAAGAGGGATATGATTAGGACGTTCACAGGGAGTGAGCAGCCGCTGAGGAAACTTCCGAGCCAGCCCCATAGGCCTCCATGTTATTATCTCCCTAAGGAACTCAGAAGAAAGACTTACGGTTCCAACTTGGAGTGTACATACAGCGAGAGCCCTCTTAGGGCATTCTTTTAAAACATGTTCTTAAACATGATAAATACACACACACACACACACACACACACTAGTGAAGTGCCATTACTGATTATGGTTTTAATTATCTTGCTGCCAAAATCACAGGCTGGGATAATTTGGGGGGAATTGTTTTGGAAAATTGTTTATATTTAAAATCTCACAGTTTTACTCAACATCTCACATTCAGTATTTTCTTTCTTTTAAATGCAATTTAGTTAGTTACGGGTAGCTATGTTTTTATCTATGTAAGTGGTCTAATTCTATGCCATTCTTATTCATCTCATAAGATATCTTTAGATAGTTTGATGCCAAATTATCGTCCTTGATATGTGCAGAAAAATTGAAATGATCGAGTATTCTGAAATTCTTGATTAGAGATTTTATTTAAAAATGAGTGTAAAACATAGACAATTTTAAAATTGTAACATTTTTAGAACTGTGTACTAAAGCTATATTTTGCATGTAGAATAGTGACTTTTCTTAAGCTCAAAATCTGATTTGAGAGTAGATATGTGAACACTTTTCTGCTCTTCAACCTTAAACCTAAATACAACTGCTTGATTATGTCTCTTCCTGTTTCAAGAGAAGTTAATAACATGCCCAAGGTCAGATTCCTGGTCAGAAGCAGAGCTGGGACGAAATCCAAATTTTTGGATCTTAGTTTAATGGTTTTTTTCGGGCATACTACACTGACCCCTTTTACTTTTCTTCCAGCTAGTGTAAACCTCTGGGAAACCATTTAATAGCTACATTATGTGTACTTCTAATCCTTTTTTACAAAAAAGTAAAATGAAAATCCATACTTAGAAACCAGTAGGTAAATAAATTATAAGATTTCTATTGTTTATACCCAACAATTCATCATAGTACCACTCCAAGTGAGTGTTTCTTAATACCTTTTACACTATGATCCAATTTATAAGACCTAACACACTGTTTTGGGGAACAATCTGTTGAGTAAGGACCATCTACTTTCTCCAGAGAGGGTCATAATGGAATCACAGAATCTTAAGGTTGGCAACATATTTACAGATAATCTCTCCCAACGACATGACAAAACCATAGAGTAAAACTGAAGTGGTCAGACACCTGTTTCTGAATGAGCTCCTGTCCCTTCTCTGGATGCATATGTACAAGGTTCAGCTGCGGAGATACTGACCTCCGAAAAGGATAAATATCTCGAACGTAGGTCTGTGGCGGATTACACAAAGAGGAAAAAAACAGTTCAAAGGGTTAAATGTTTATTCTCATTTACCCAAAGGTCAGATAAACAAAACAGCTCCTGAATTTGCTAATGGTTTTGATTCTTACTACTTTTATGTTTCCCAATTCTACAAAAACCCAGAGAAGGTAAACCCCTCCTCAGGAAAGCTTAACCTCTGAGGCTTGGGTCATTTTCTAAGTGCCTGGGTGCTATGCCAGGAGCAAAACAGCCAAAGGCGATTTACTAAACAACACTCTGGAAGATCACTGTGAAGTGATGTCAGAGATTTTCCCGAGGTGCCCTTTTGCCCATTAGATCAGGTCCCCATGGCCATGTTTAATATGGTAAAAAAGAGAACCAGAACAGCAACAAAATTCCAGATAGATACACATAGTTATTACAAGGGCCACTTAATTTTTCACTTAGATGTAATAATGATGTAGGGCAAAGTGCCTCACCTAGCTTATCTCCTTCAATTATTACAACTACCATAGTGTACATACTATTATTGTTACCTTCTTTTTACAGACAAGAAAACTGAAGAGTAACCAGGTAAAGTAGCTAGTCCAAAGCCACATAGATAGTAAGGTGGTGTGACCCAAGTGGCCATGCCATTAACCTCTAAACAACGATGCCTCTCTCAGGAAAGGCAAGATGAGCCTTTGCCACAACTCAACATGAATGTTATTACAGCATAGTCTCACCTTATTGTAGTGGATAAGGTTCCATCGTTTATCCATGAGAAAATAATGTGTTGACTGGGATTCTGGGATATTAAAAAACTCCAAACACTCCTAGAACAATAGCAACACATTTTAATAAATGTTTATCAAGAAAATATTATGTGCCAGGGAGTAAGGTGACAGATACAAATATCAAGATAAAGGTAACTTCTCACAAGGATTTTATACATATTAATATCTTATATATATATTTTTAAATGTATATGTATGAAGATATATACAAACACAGTTATCCAAAAATGATATAATAAAGACCAATAATGTAATATAAACTGTCTGCCCTCATAGTGCTCAAAGATGTACAATTGTAATTCAGACTGAGTGATGGCCTGTGGCATCACAGTGGCACTACTGGTCTCAGTATCAGGAAGAAATCATGTTTAGTAAAACATTAAGCATAATACAAACTACAGTGCATTGAACACTCATAGCTGACACCTAGAGTTTGCCCTGGCACTGTCAGTGAGCACACCCACGGCACCTCTAGAACCACAAGTGATGCCAGGAATTCCTCCTAAGCAGGAATTCGTAGCATTCCAAAAGGAGTTAGAAATAACAACAGAGTGCCAAACTGCTGTTATAGCTGAGAAAGAACCCACCTGATTTTACCTACTTCAATGCAGGGCTAAAATGTCAGTAAAAGTGCAGAAAATTATGTAAGAAAATAGCATAAATACATAATAGTGGAGCAGAATCTAGAAGAGTAAAGAAATGCATACATCCATTTGGAGATTAAAAAAATGCCATTTTATTCTAAATTGCATGTTCAGTGAGGTGACCATAGGCATTGTGCATAAAAAAATCATTTCTGTCAAAAGTCATTCCTACCTTCAACAGTGCTTCAAATTGAGTGTCTTCATGGACTGGCAACTGAGTTGGGATATCACACTCATTCTGTCCATGAACTACCAAGGTTTTAGTACCTACAGAAGGTAAAAATCATAATAAACTGACTTCTACTATAGGAAAGTTTGTATTTAAAGCATAAAATATTAAAATATTTTGAATGAGCTGTTTTTACTGTTATTAATATTAAATGCTTAATGTGAGATGTGTATTGTACTAATTGCACTCCTTTATTTATAGTTATATATATGTTTTAAATGTGTTCACTTATTAAATAATGATAGCTACCATTTATGGAGTTCCCAATACTTTCACCTGCTTTTTACATGCATAATTGTATTTAAATCTCACAGCAACCCCACGATATGGGTATTATTGTTTTCATCTTACAGTTGAGGAAACAGATAAATTGAATAACTTATTCAAAGACACATTTTTATTTAGTGGAAGAGTCAGAATTTAAACCTTAAGCATGGCAACAAGTAATACATCCCTATATTTTAAATGAGATGACCAGGGAGTAATGGTCAAGAAAACATAAACAGAGATATTAGCAAAACCAAAACAAGTACCTGAAATGTAGTTTAAATTTACATTTTCTGTTTTCTACTTGGCTGGTTGAGATAGTTTTCACTCGTTAATTACAAATCTTTGTGAACATTATGATATACCTTGATTTTTACTGAGTTGTCTTTAAGTATATGAGTGACAGTATGAGTTTCTTTGCTATAATAAAAACTGATCACTTTTTGGGATAATCTATGGAACATAAAAATATATAACTACCATTTATTGAATGCTTACCATGAGTCAGGTATGGCAGCAAGTATTTTACATACCTAAACTCACTTATTCATCATGACTATGAAGTATAAATTATATCCCTCTTTTACACATGAAGAAAGAAAGCTTTGAAAATGATGTACTTTTCACAGCTAATGCCAGTCATACGACTAATAATGGCAGTACTATGATTTTAACTCAGGCTTCTTTACTGCCAGAACCTGTGTTCTCATCTATATATAATTTTGTCTTTCTCGTTATTTCATTACATGTATCATCTCATATTTTCTTAGTCACTGCACAAGGATAAAGACTTGTCAAAATCTTTGTCTTAAGGCAAAACAGGCTCTCTGAAGTGAAAAGGAACTGTATCTAGAGTTTACATCACACTTCACGTTCTTTGTAATTCTCCTTCTTCCTGCCATTCCCTTTTCCAATTTTTCATAAAGCTGTCTCTCATTGAGTTTACAAAGGACTGGGGTCCATGCCATGCAAACAATATTATTCTTCTTGCGGTGCCAACAATTCACTCAAAAAGGCTTTCAGTTCAGCTGGCCCTCTGCAATAGACTTAAATAAATCCTCAACCTTGGCATCCCATCAAGGACCGATTCACGCAGATCTCGGTTCTGATGTCTCCCTTTTCATCTGGCAACTGCTGACTTTTTAAAGGGTCTATTGTATTTCTTCTGATTGTATGAAACAAAAATTCTTTGAAGCACTCAATACTAGGGGTTAGAACTCTGAAAATTTTCTCATGAATGAAGGAGGCTTTTGGTCTTTCAAAGGGCTATTTATAATGTTAAGAACATTTTTATGTCACCCCAAAGCAGTAGTGGATTACCTGGCATTGAAGCAGTCACCAGGAGCTTTACCTCACACTGCTCCTTCTTCATCGTCTGCTTGAGATCCTTGAAGAAGAGGCCTTCCACGTAACCCACCACCTCCCACAAAAATGTCAGAGTGGCTGAAATGGCATCCATCCCCCATTCACAGGGGGTCCGCACAAAGTACATGATTAATCCCACCTAAAAATCAGGACAAGAAGAGTTCACAAAGCCACAATAATCCTGAACTCGCACTGTCATTTGCTTGGCTTTTCTTTTTTAAAATTAAATCTTCTGTGCCTTCTTATTCTTGGTTCAAGTGCTTCTCTAACACTTTCAGTGGCAGTAACCAGGAGAGAGCGTAACTGGAAAACTGACCACATAGGCTCCTGTACATTTTTAAGTATCACTAAAATGGCTAATTCTTAAGAAGAAAGATTTTTTTTTTCTTTTAGGCATCATGTCACTTGGTAGTTCAGGAACTTAGGGCATACAGAATTAATCTGTGTATGAAGTTTGCTCAAACACTGTTTGCAGCTTGGATTCTGTCTAATAGTCTTGAACTTAACAGTGCTGTATTTGGCTAAGTTGGTGAACTTCAAGATTTTTGTCTGCATGTCTTCTAACATAATTTAGAAAAACTGTGTGCCCTTTTGCACATTTTAAAGTTGACATTTAAAATGTCTCATCATAAATTTATTTTTTATCAATGGGAGATAGAATACATTAAACATTCTATATGTTGGAAAAAGATGAGAACTGACTGTAATTGGAGTATTTGATGAAATAAGTTTTAACTACCTTATTCTATAATGCACAATAAATTCAGAAAGAAATAATGTAAATGTTCTCCCCCCACCACCGTGAGTTTCAGCCGTTGTTTCTTTAAAAATTTCGTAGTCCTGGGAGGCTTTCCAGTTATACTTAAAGAACCAGCATCACTAACCCAATCTCCTTTGGTGGTTCTAAACTCTGAAGACCTTAATGAGGGCCGAGCCTCACTCCTAAGAGAAACCTATAAAACATAGGAAAAGGTGGGAAGTCCTATGGGTTTAAAGTGCCTTGATCAATCAGAAAGGAGGATTCCTTAAAATTAACACAGTAGTTCAGATTCTTTCTCTGTCCCCCATGCTGATCAGCGCAGCCTGGTGATTTCCGGGATGGTGGGGGTGGGCCTTCCTCGTGTGCAGTAGAAGAACGGTGCTTGAGATTGCAGAGGTGCTCAGCAAGTGTTCGTGCATGTTTGTAAGTTGAGGATTTGAAGATTTATTCTTTTAAAACTATCTGGGCAGCAAACCCCCTTAAAGATCTTTTTATTGCAGGGCTAAAGGATGGAGGAGAACAATGGCATGGGTAAACATCTCCGTTATGCAGTGACCTGGGGAAATGGGCAGGTACGTGGGCAGGCAAGGGTAACACCCAAGGGGGTCTCCCTCCACTTCCTGTTCGGGACTCTGACAGGAGCTCACCTCAGAGCATTTCCATACCAACCCGGATGCAATGTAAACTTGGCAGGGCACGTACTTAACACATTAACTGTCATGTGAGTTGTATATAACTCATGCTAGTTTTGAGCCTGGGGCCTCGTGAAGCATATGTAACTCACACGTCTCTTCACCTTGGGAGCCTCAAGAACTATTTTTCAAGTTGCGTATAACTCACACACAGAAGACAATAAAAAATAACAAATTTTTCAATAAATTAGAAAGGATCGTTTTTTTCCGAAGTTTTTATTCTATTTTCGTAATAAAACACTGTGGCCCTGTGGAAAAGATTTTTTTTTCTGGTATGTCAGTCAATGTGTTAAACTGAGGGAGGCACTAACATTTGGCTTTGCTAATCCACCTTTGGTTTTTCTGTGGTGTAGACAGGACTCAGAAGTAGTGGAATGCTTGGCTGGAGAGCTTTCCAGATGGAATTGCCATAGGCTGTTGTCACCGAGGAGGAGGCTCTAGACAGGAGACTTCCTATGCTGGAGACACAAGGAACTCATGGCAAGAACTCAGGGGTGTCTAAAGCACCAGCAGAAGCTGAGGTGAGGTTGAGTCTCCAAGCAGACATTGCCAGGAGCAGATAGGCCTCGAGTTACAGCAGCCATGGGCTTTGGGCTTTGGCTCTTGCCATCCAGGCATCCAGCAAGCAGCTAGACTAAGAACATTTTCTCACAAATGGAGGAACCAGAGAGAATGCAGGGCATGAGACGTGGAACAAATGTCTTTTTTTTTCCCCATTCCACATAGCTCTAGAGACAAAAGCAGCAGGATGGGAGGAGAATTCCTCGAGACTAAACATTTTTATCCAAGAGAGACTGAACACTACCTAAAAGTACTGTTTATATTTTTGTATCAGTCTGAACTTAAATCTGGATTGGACGCATTTATATTTTTTCCCCTTGCCAACCAGCAAGTAGTCACTGAGGAGGAAGTTGACCAAATTAGTCATAGTCAAGAAAAAGGAACTACAACTTTTCTCTGCACATGGGAATTGTGGTGTGAGTTAAATTTATCATGCTGCTAGGGATACATAATGCATATGGATAACTATTTCCCTGACAACAGTAAAGGAGAGAGGAGTTTTTCAACACAGACATTTAATTTGGCTATTCATCTGCCTGGATTAAGGGGTAATTTCAAAGAGTAGTCATCAGGCCCCAGTTCCCAAACTGCATATTCATTTGGGGTATAAGGAAGAGAATGTGAAGAAACTGGTAAATCCTGGAGGGTTCAGGAAGAAGCTGCCAGGTAGCTGTGGAAAAATACACTCACAAATACCCTCCATTTTGGGCAACACTTGCCTCTGTGTGTGTGTGTGTGGGCGCGCGGGCATGTGTGTTTAAATATCGAGATAGAAAAAGTGAAAAAAATAACTAAAAATGACACATAAGTTTTCTCTACAGAAAACCAAAATTAAGAATCAACATAAGGAAGGTGTATATTGCTAAAGGAAGATGGAGAGGAAACTGATATTTATTGAGCGCCTTCCATCAGCCAAAGATTGTGGCACAAACAGGGGCTTCCTTATACCAAAAGTGGTCAATTTGACTACGATATTTACCTTCAATCAGATAATTAATGGAAACTTATTGGGAAAAAATCTCCGAAGACCTTTTTCTCTTGCTGCTTCCTACTTGGAAATGAACATTTATAACCTACTGTCTGCTGAAACTCACCAAGTAGTTGAATAGGATATGAGAAGTCTGAGCAGGAAAGTCTCCAATATTCAAGAGAAGTTTGCGAAGCATGTACATTAACTCATCCTGAAAGAAGAGCAGAATTTTTAATGTTTCGTTCAGTTGGCATGTTGTAAGAAATCAAATTCTTGAAAAGCAGGGCACGGGGTGGGGGGCATTTTTCTTACTTTTGCCAACATGTTGATTTTAATTGTGTTCAACATTCTAATATAGGACATGTGATACTTGTTAAATTATATTTAAACTGTCTGAAATACCTTTCTCCCAGGAGCTAACATGTAAAAAGAATCACTGAGCAGTAGCCAGAAAACCATCTTTTTTTTTTTTTTTAATTAACACCATGTGTACAGGTCACAGGCAAATCACAGGGAAGCTATATATTTAGTTAACTCTATTTGCCATGGCAGGCAGGTGTGATGGGAATGTGAAGACGACCTACGTTGAAAACGCATTAAATAAACTGGGTTTTTTGAACTTCATAATTCTGCTTCCTAGGTTTCAAGTCAAAGAGACAAAGAGAGGCCATAAAAAGATAAATGCAGATGTCTGTAATTAACTTTTCCTTTCAGAAACTAAACTTAACCTTCCAGTAAATACGACTATAACATAGAAATGAACAAATCATTTTTTTTGTTTTTTCTTTTAATTTCTTTTAGTTTTTTTTCTTTTTTGTTTCAGTTTTATTTTCTTAACAAATAATTTTAGTTCATCAGTGTATTTTGCCAGAAAACTACTTTTATTTGGCATAACCTTCTTACAGGGCGTTCTGGCAAATTAGATTTTTGATTAATAAAGAGTTTTAACATATTCTAATAATCCTATCTGCATCACAGACTGCCAAGCCATCAGAATATTCAATAAACCTACTCAATAGTAAGGACATTAGACTGAATTTAATCTTTGTTTAAAAGATTGAGAATCTTGCAGTATCTTAGGGTCATTACTAGCAGTGTACCAGACACATACAGGAACATCAGTTAATGGAGAGATTCAAAAGAAAACAGCAAAGTTTAATGTTGCTCATCATTATCATTATTTATAAAGTACTTATTGGCTACGTGTTAGCAGTGGTCCCCAACATTTTTGGTATCAGGGACAGGTTTCATGGAAGACAATTTTTCCACGGACTGGCGAGGGGGCGCGGGGAGAGGTGGAGCTCAGGCAGTGATGCATATCAGCGATGGGGCTGTAATACAGCTGAAGCTTCACTCACTCACCCGCCACTCACCTCCTGCTGTGTGGCCGGGTTCCTAGCGTGCCACGGACTAGTACCAGTCTGTGGCTCGGGGTTTGGGGACCTCAGTATTAGGGGACATTGATATTGCATGCACAGCACTATAAAGTTTTTCACCTGCTTTTAACAGCATTTACATTTGTAGCTACACAGCTACACTAAAAAGGAAGAGGAATTTACTTGTCTATTGCTGATGGTCAGTTTTTCCAGGAAATGTCGAAGAACTGTTGATGGATCTTCAATTAGACAATTCCATAAGACTTGTTGGGCTACGGCACTCACTTTAGAAGAGAAAGAAAATTCAACAGTTGTCTTAAATGGAGATAAGTCTATGAGATAAAGTATTCAACAATATACTAAGCTTTAGTCTCTTCTTTTTGCCTTAAATAGGTTCTGTGAATTCTTTTTCTATTGTAAGGTGGATATTTGTTCTCTTTGTTGTTGTCTCTGAACATATTCACATGTAAAGAAAAGGTAACAAAAAAATGTAGGATTGTCTTTAGGTATTAGCAATGCTTTTGCAAAGAGTAACTTTGTGGATATATGAAGTTGTCTTTGTTGTAGAAATTACCCTAATATTAGCAGTGGTGAGTATGTATTACATTAAAGTCATTTTTTATTGCTTATTTTATGGAGAAATTCCTAAAGAAATTATTTGGTTTTTGAAAATATGTTTTGGTTTAGAATGCATATGAATTAGATATGATTTTTTACTGTCCACACAAATGCTTTAAGCAGTACCTCTTTCAGCAAGATAAAGTAGTTGAGCCAGTAATAATTAGGTTCTCACTTCTAATGAGGAAGTCTTAGGAATAAATAATTAATCCTAATGAGAAATACAGTGCTACTTCTTTAGGGAGGGTGGTCAGGCTAAGATTGCCTAGAAGTACCCAGGCTAAGGGTAAGAAAGCAGGTAGGTAAAAAGTAGTGGTGGTAAACACGGGGTGATCTTCAGTCTGAACAGTCTTTCAAAATTCCATCAGTTTTATAAACTAGGAATATAGAATTTAGCATGAATTTATTATTCAGCCTATATTTCAATAAAATCATACCAATTTTTGCTTCAGAAGTTAACTATTCAAATAAAATTAAGAGCTTTATAAACAGTATTAATAAGAAATACACACACACACACACACACACACAGAGGTTTAGCTTTCATGTGTCCCTATAAATAGCTAAAATAGGTGTGAGTTTTTCTTAGGTTGAAAATGGTTCCAAAAATATCTTTACATGTAAAATAAGACATGCACAGAAAGATAAATACTGCATGTTCTCACTCATATGTAGAAATGAAATAAGTTGGTCTCACAGAAGTAGAGAGTAAAATAGTGGTAACTTGAGCCTGGGAAGGGTGAGGGGGTGTGGATAGGGAGAGACTGGTTGATAAATACAAAATTACAGGTAGATAGCAGGCATAAGCTCTTGTGTTCCATAGCACCGTAGGGGGACTATAGTTAATAGTAAATTTAGTCTATATTCTCAAATAGCTAAAAGAGAGGATTTTGAATATTCCCAACACAGAAATAATAAATGTTTGAAGTAAAGAATATGCTAATTACCCTGATTTGATTATTACACATTGTATACAGGTATTGAAATATCACTCTGCACCCCATAAACCTGTACAATTATTATGTGTCATTTAAAAATAAAAAATCTTTACAACATTATTTTTATTCTAATTGCTTAAATAAGGTAGTTTAATGCTTAAAACATGGAAAATACAAAAAAACACAAGGAGAAAAATAAGACTGGTAAGTCCACCAGTTACAGAAACAACTATTAACAGTTTGCAACATGTCCTTTCATACACATGAAATATATACTCACATGTATTTTGAAATAGAACTGTATACAGAAAATATTCTTTGGTACTAAGTTTTTTACTTAGCAATATATTGAACCCTTTTTATATCGTAATATTCTTCTAGAATATAATTTCTAATATGCACAGAATGCTATCATATGGAGGTACCATGATTAAATAATTGCTTGTTGTTAGACATTTAAACTCTTTCCATGATTTGTTATTTTAAATAATGTTCAACGTACAATGTCCTATATAAACCTTAATATAACCCTCATTATTGCCTTAGGAAATTGCTAGAAGCCAAATCTGTGTCAAAGGGTTTTCACACTTTAAACATTTTTTGATACATATCATGAACCTCTGTTCCAGAATGCTTATACCAAGTTATATACTTCAGATGTGAGGATGCTCTTTTCTCTGCTTCTTCACCATCAGTAGGTATTTTCATTTATCTTTGCCTATTTTGTAGCTGAACTGTAAGATTTTATTATTGTTTTGAACAACAGTGTTGTTTAACATCCTTTGCCTGTTTTTCTATTGGGGTTAAAAAAATCCATTACTGAGTTATAAGAGCTTTTTTATATAACATTAAGAATATTAAGCTTTTGTCTGCCACAAATGTAACTCATCTTCACCCCTAGTTTACAATTTCATTTTGCAATTATTCTCTTTAGGAAGGTAGTACCTCTGGAAAGGTAATTAAATGGAAAATATGGCATTAGTGGAGTCAAGCTAATAGCCAAGATTTCTGTGATGGCCAAAGTCACTGTTTGATTTCTGTGTGGCTTAATAAGTGTTGTTCTGTTCCATGGTCATGAGAAATTCTCCTGGACCCAAATATCTATTTTAAATGGATTTTTTTGGTCAGAAAGGTAGTAGTAGAAGGAGGTGGAGAAAGTGATAGTGTTAGAACATTATGTTACAAATCTGTAACTATAATATGTGCATAAAACAAATCAACATGTATTTGGTAGGTAGTGTGTTCAAAAGCAACCTACTGTCCTCTATCAAATGAACAGCTTAAGAACGTCATTGATGGTTTGATTGGTCAAAACTGTACCTGCTACTCCATCTTCCCGCACCTCACCATCCTCCATCAGATGAACAATGGGAAGTACTGCTGCACAGATGCATGCTGGGAACACTGCTTGTGGGGGTTGAGGCACATGGTGGTTTGGTGTGTGTTCGGTGGTATGTTCCTCATCTGAAGGGGGAGACAAAATCAGGGTGCTTTTCTTAGTAATGTAGTTCTAATGCAACAACATTTCTCAGTTCAAGGCCTACCTATTTAACAGTATAAGCCTAGCAATGATAAGAATATGCCAGAATTTTTTTTAAAAGGTGAGGTTATACAGAGCGCCTCTCCATGTTAAAATAAACAGCAAACCCAACCCACCTTCTAAGTACCGTCATTCTGCTTACTTTGTAGAGAAAGAGAAGTCCTAACAATCTGAGACAGGTGGATTAGCTCACATTATTAAATCAGTGAAGATAAAATTCTAAGTGGAGACTAAGACATTTTTCATAGATACAACTGGTTGTGTGCATGTGAGTGTGTGAAAGATGGTAAGCACTAATAATAGGGTAGCAGAAAATACACATGCATATATTTAGGGTAAGAACAACACATTAATGTTCTCATCTTCATCAATAAATATAATTAATAATAAATATAATTCCATATGGGAATAAATGGAAGGGTTTAGATTTAGTAGGCAAGGAAGGTAGGAGAGGAATTTAACAACTTAGTAATATGAAAATGTATATGTCATTTTTCTAAAGCACTAATGAACTGTGCACCTTTGATTCTCATATTGCAATTTTGGACTTTAGAGGGCCTTTGAATGAGGTAAAGAGCTTAGCCATTCTCAATTATGTCTTCATACCAGATGCATGTGGAAATCTTTAAAAAATATATAGATATAGTGGGAGAAGCACTTCTGGAGTCAAGATCCCTGAAATCTGTTCCTCCATAAAAACAATGAGAACACTGGCAAATATAGTCAAAGTGAAGTTTTTCAGAACTTTTGAAATTAACCAAAAGTTTGGAACAATTCAAGGAGCATTTTTTTTTTTAAAGGTGGAAAATAAAAGGTAGAATCTTGGTAGGATCACTGGCATTTCTGGCATTTTAACTTGCCCTATTTACTTCCCTCTCTTTCTTGCTCCTTGGTAACCTTGAAAATTAACAGCCTCACAATCATGGTATCTGTGAGAACTAGCAGCCCAAGAGCTACTGAAGGGGCAGAACAGGTTTGATGTGCCCTAAAAACCTCATCACCAGAGAATTGTCACTACTTGACCTATTTAGCAGCAACTTGGAAAATCCCCATTCATAGGACTTGTTTTTATTTAACTCAAAGCTTACTTAGTGCAAACAGCTGTATTTCAAGGGCATTTGCCAAAAACATTAGCAACAAAAGTTGTTTAACATTGCAGCTGCTTGGGGTGTTTATATCAGTTGGGGCAAGCAGGAGGCTGACCAAAAAAAAAGAGAAAAAAACCTAAAAGGAAAATCTGGAGAATAAGATTTCTATAGGTGACTTGCAAACCTCTGACATATTCCTGGGTATCTAGATGGCTGCACGCATGTGCAGGGTTGTGCAGGAAAGACCCGAGAAGGTCCTAATATCTCACTTCTGGCTGATCTTCAGACCCTACACAAACAGAAAGTGAAAAAATAAGGGCTAAAGCAAAGCTTTAAACTACTGGAAAACTGAAAGTGTCTCAACACATCCAAAGTGTCCCTCAGCAAAGGCTGGAAGACATTAGTTCAAGGTACTTGAGAAAATCTCTGTCTAATCTTTACCTAACCACTAATCTAACTGAGCAAATTTTTCAGTGATCACACTCAACAAAGCATACAGACTTTACAAAATTAGTCAAGGAAAATCGCTAAACAAACAAATAGCAAAACAACAACCACCAGCAACAAAAAAATGTTTTCCCTGAGGAGAAAAGGGTCTGATTTGAAGAGTTGCTACACTATACAATTTAAATTGTCCACTTTTCAATAAAAAGTTACAGGACATGCAAGAAACCAAGAAAACATTGCCCATATACAGAAATAAAAGCACTCAATACAAACTGTCCCTGAGGAACCTTAGATGTCGGACTTACTAGACAAATATTTTAAATTAGCTATTATAAATCTGTTCTATTTTAATATAACATTATAAATGTTATATAAAACATTGTAAGAACTATTATACTATAAAGTAAAGATATAAAGAAAACTATGTTTTTCATATGGCATATTTCATATTTTAAAATGGCAGACATATAAATCTTATCTTATCCACAATTGCAACAAATGTAAATGGACTAAATGCTCCAATCAAAAGGTTTAATTAGTACAATGGATAGAAACAAACAAATATGATTTGACTATACGTTATCTTTAAAGGATATAATTTAGTTCCAAAGACACAAATGAGATAAAAAGAAAAAGGATGAAAAAAGATATCCATGTGGACAGGAGCCAGAGCAGCTGTGTTAATATCAAAGTATACTTTAAGAGAAAAGTTTTTTACTGGAGGCAAAGCGGGACAAGTTATAATGTTAAAATAGTCAATCTATCAGGAAGATGGAACAATTATACAAATATCTGCACCTAACAACAGAGCCCTAAAACACAAAAGCAAAAACTGACAGAATTAAAGGAAGAAACAAATAATTCAATAATAATCACTACATACTTCACTATCTCACTTTTAATACTGGATAGAATGACTAGACAGAATTCAGCAAAGAAATAGAAGACTTGAGCAACTAGATCTAAGAGACACCTGAAACTTTCTCTAGCAGAATGTAAGCTATAAAACAAGCCTCAATAAACTTAAAAGGATGAAATCATACAATGTATATTCTCTGACCATAGTGACATAAAATTAGACATCAATAACAGAAGGAAATTTGGGAAATTTACAAATATATGGAAATTAACAACTCACTGATAGATAACCAATAGGTCAAATAATAAATCACAGGTGGAATTAGAAACTACTTTGAGATGTATGAAAATGAAAACACAACATAACAAAATTTTTGGGATGCAGCTAAAGCAGTACTTAGAGGGAAGTTAATAGCTGTGTGTGTCTGCATTAAAAAATAATAAAGATCATAAATCAATAACCTAAACTTCTACCTTAAAACACTGTAAAAAGAAGAGCAAACTAAATCCAAAGCAAGAAAATAAAGAAAATAGTAAAAATTAGAGTGGAAATAATATAATAGAGAATTTAAAAAATAGAGAAAAATTAATGAAACCAAAAATTGGTTCTTTAAAAATAATTTAAAAAATTGACAAAATTTTAACTAGGCTGAGGAAAAAAAAAGAGAGGACTCTACTAAAATCATGGATAAAACAGAGGACATCACTATCAAACATAGCAAAATAATAAGGATTACAGGGAAATACAATGAACTGTTGTACACAATCAAATTAGAGACTGTAGATTAAATATACAAATCCCTAGAAAGACACAAACTGCAGGAATTAACTAAGGAAGAAAAAGAAATTTGTATAGATTTATCCACAAAGGAAAGCCCAGGTCCACATAACTTTATTGGTCAATTCTACCAAATCTTTAAAGAAAAGTTAAGGCCAATTCTTCACAAACACATCTAAAAAAATAGAAGAGAAGGGAACACTTCCCAAATTATTCTGTGAAGCCAGTATTACTCTGATACCAAAACTAGACAATGACATCACAAGAAATGAAAACTACAGACCAATATCCCTTATGAATATAGATGTAAAAATCCTCAAGAAAATATTAGCAAACTGAATCCAGAACTACGTAAAAAGGACTATACACTATGACCAAGTGGGATTTACCTCAGGAAAAGGGTGGTTCAAAATGTGAAAATCAATCAATGTAATACACTATATTAATGAAATGAAGAAAAAAACACATGAGAATTTTAATAGATGCAGACAAAGTATTTGGCAGAGCCCAACACTCTTTCATGATAAAAACAATAAAAACTAGAAGTTGAAGGAAACTTCCTCAATACGATAAAGGGCATTTATTAAAAATCCACAGTTAACATCATACTTAGTGGTGAAAGACTGAATGCTTCCCCTCTAAGATCAGGAACAAGACAAAGATATATGATCTCACCACTTTTGTTCAACATTGTACTGAAGGTTTAGTCAGTGCTATCGGGTAATAAAAAGAAATAAAAGGCATACAGATTAGAAAGAAATAAGTAAAATTATCTCTATTTGCATATAACATAATTTTGCATATAGAAAATTCTAAGAAATCCACAGAAAACCATTAAAATTAATAAACTATTTCAGCAAGGTTGCAGAACACAAAATTAATATATAAAAATCAATTGTATTTCTATACAGTAGCAATGAAAAATCCAAAAATGAAATTAGGAGAACAATTCAATATATAATATCATCAAAAAGAATAAAATACCTAGGAATAAATTCAATAAAAGAAGTGCAAAATGTGTACACTGACAACCATACACATTGTTGAAATAAATTAAAGATCTAAATGAAAGGAAAAATATTTCATATTCATGGATCAGAAGACTTAATATGCCCCATATTGATCTATAGATGCAATGCAATTGAATTCCTATCAAAATCCCATCTGCCTTTTCTGAAGAAATTGACATGCTGATCCTAAAATTCATATAGAAATGCAAAAGGCCAAGAATAGCTAAAATAATCTTGAAAAAAAAAGGACAACAGAGTTGGAAGACTCATACCTCCCAATTTAAAAACTTATTAAAAAGTCAGAGTAATCAAGACTGTATGGTATTGACATAAGGACTGACATACAGATCAGTAGAATAGAATTGAAAGACCAGAAATAAACTACTAGGTTTATGCTCAATTGATTTTTGGCAGAGTGCCAAGAAAATTTAATGGGGAAAGAATAGTCTTTTCAAAAAATCATGCTGGAACAACTAGTTATCTACATGCAAAAGAATGAAGTTGGAGTCTAACTCACAACATAACAAAAAAACTAACTCAAAATTAATCATACACCTAAATATTAAGTGTTAAAACTATAAAACTCATAGAAGAAAGCATAGGAATAAATCTTTGTGACCTTAGATTAGACAATTGTTTCTTAGATATGACAATAAAAGCACAGTGACAAAAGAAAAAATACATACATTGGACTTAATTAAAATTAAAAACTTTTGTGCTTCAAAGCTACCATTAAGAAAGTTAAAAAGACAATCAATTCTCAGCCTTTTGGGTAAAATCAAGTGAAGAAGGTAAAAAGACAAACCACAGAATGGGAGAAAATATTTGCAAATCATGTATCTGAAAAGTGGCTTTTACCCAGAATATGTAAATAATTCTTATAACTCAATAACTAAAAGACACATTACCCAATTAAAAATGGGCAAAAGATTTGAATTGACACTTTACAAAGAAGATACACAAATGACCAATAAGCCTATGAAAAGTTGCTCTATATCATTTGTCATTAGGGAAATGCAAATCAAAATCACAATGAGATTCTACTTCATATCCATAGGAATGGCTAAAATTAAGACAAAAACAAACAATAACAAGTGTCGACAAGAATGTTAAGCAATCAAAGCCCTCATACTTTTTGGTAGGAATGTAAAATGGTGCAGCCACTTTGGAAAACAGTTTGACAGCGTTTCCCACAAAAATCTCATACATGTCTTTTCATAGCAGCATAATTCATAATAGCCAAAAAGTGGAAACAACTCAAATGCCCATTAAGTGATGAATTGATAAATAAAATATAGTATATCTATACAATGGAATATTATTTGGCAATAAATAGGAATGAAACAGTGATACATGCTATAACATGTATGAACCTTGAAACTATTATTCTAAGTTAAAAAATCCAGCCACAAAAGGCTACATCTTGCATGATTCCACTTAAATGAAGTTTGAAAAATAGGCAAATCCATACAAACAGAAAGTAGATTAGTTCTTGCCAGGGGTGGGGGGAATTGGTGGATAAGGAATGACTGCTAATAAGTATGTGGTTTCTTTTGGGATGATAAAAATATTTTAAAATTAGATAGTGGTACTGGTTGCATACTCTATGAATATACTAAAAACCACTGCATTGTCTACTTCAAAGGGACAAATCTTATGGTATGCAAATTATGTCTCAATAAAGGTGTTACAAAAATGTAGGTGTGCCTTGGGCCCCATCCTCATAGATTGTGATTAAAAGCATCAGTCATTTTTCAAAGTTCCCCAGGGTTGTATAGTGAAGGGTGGGGAACTACTGGCCTCTTTGCTCAATTACTGTGTATCTTTTGAATGACTTAATAAATCAGTGATAAAGTTAGCATAATCATAAAGTAGTGAGTCTCAGACAGTTGTTTATCATGACAGAAACATATTTTTAAAATTTTTGGAATCACATTCTGTCCCCACACCTCCACACAGAGAATCAGACTTCACTATGAAAACAGCATGAGCTTTAGTCTTCTTTTGATTGTTAAGTTGTCCTAAAACAGCATCCTAAAACATTCTATGGCCACACACTGGAATTGACTGAGGAGGTTTTAAAAATACTAACTCATGGGTCCTACCCTCAGAGACACTGATTTGGTCTTGGGTGTGGCCCGGGACTTCTGTTTTTTTAAAGCTTGCGAGTTGATTGCAATGTGTAGCCAGGATAGAAAACTGTTGCAATAACCATTACATTATTCTAGGCAGTTAATGAACCCTCAGCAATACGATTACATGTAATGTAATTAAAATAGACAATTGCTAGGTTAAATCAACAATAATTTTTTTTTAGGATGCCACCCAATCTAATTTTTTTAGAACTTCACGTCGTGAAACAAGATATTTAATGAGACAGTGTAATGAAGTGAGATAATTTTTATCATTTTAATATCATTAACTGGAAAATGTTTCAAAACATGCAAGTCATGGGTAGTAAAGAAAAGATTTGCAAGAGGACACACCTTCAGCACTGACAGCTGAACGCACTGACCAGACTGACCCGCGGCGGAAGGAGTAATTCCTGTGGGACGTGCTGGAGGTACAGGATGGACTCACAGACAGTCGGCGGGATGCCAGATTGGTGACTTCTTCTACTGGCAAACAAAATGGGAAATGTGAACTTTGGTTTTATAACAAAAAAGTTATCATCTTCACAACCATGGTTGTACTTACATCACAAGCGTATACTGCTTTCAGACCATAAGGCTTAAGTAATTTATAGTGTACTTAGGAAAGGGGGAAAAAAAACTCTACAGAAAGAGAAAAAAAAAATTTCTCCCAAAGTTTCCACAAAAGCAGGGCAGAGAATCACTGAATTTAGAAGGGTTCATAAATCATTTTTCGATACCAACCGACAAACTGTACTTGTGACGGTTGAAAGTAGTTAATGAAAGATTGGTTATATTTACTTTAATACACAGTCTGGATTCAGCTGTTCCCTAAATCACAACTACTGTGTGGTCCATTGTCAGACTGGTTCATTCAATGTGGCTAATGTTCTCCTCTGAAAACAGGCCAACTCTAAACTTTAGAAAACAACTTTTCTCTTTCTTTGGATAGTGTCAGGAAGTGACAGAGAGATGGGAGGGGGCATATCACCTCATGTCACATAAAATCGTCAATGTTAATTTCAAAGCAAGTTATGTCCCTGTGACTCAGCCCCTCAAGAAGTCCCGTGTGTGGCGGGCACCTTCTTCTTCCGGTTCTGAGTTGGGCGTGCAGGTAGGCTCATAGCAAGCCTCCTGGGTGATTGGGATGGCAGTGATGAGGCTGGCTTCTCTACCAAGACGTTTCTTCTCTTCCTCCTGCTGCAAGTTCTTTAAGATGTGTTCTGCCCTTTGATGGGAACGGGACACAGCCCGGGCTGAAAAGGATTTCTGTGAAGACACAAAGGCAAATTTATTTAATAGCAATTCTTCTGTGAGGTCACAGGCATAAGGAGTGTTCCAATAAATAACACAAATATGGTAGTTTGTCCCCAGGAAATGTTAGGATATTCATGATCTAGTTTCATGAAGATTTATTTGTTTGTTTTTCTACCAAATTTCCAGGCTGTGTATAGCTAAGCTGCTTTTTTGCACTTAATCAGAACAATTCTTCAAGAACATCTATAATTTCTGGAAAGAATCCTATATCACCTTTAGGACTTGGGGGTGTATCAATGATTCACTCTTAAACATTAAGACCAAATAACATTTTTTAATATTCTATTTCTTTCCAAAATTTTTTGAACTGGTTTTAAAAGGACTTATATTTCATAAGGTTAATAAAATTGAAAGTCAGAACCATGCAAAGGAAGAGGAATGATTTCTCTCATATAAACCAGTTAGTTATGTGATTTATTTCATTTTTATAGTTCAAGTATCTGTCACACTGTAACTACTTAATATTTGTACATAAAGTGGCACACTGCAAATACTTAACAATATTTGTAGAAACAAAGTTACTGAATGAAAATTATGAGAGTTGATAGTATTACAAAGGTTGAATGTAAAATTTGCCTCTGTGTTTACCAGCAGCCAAGGCATAATGGAAAAATAGTAAGAACAACCCACTCTTCCATAGGTGAAGGTTAAGGAATAATAAAAAAAGAGAAGATTCATTCTGCAAAATGATTACTATATTCATGCCTTAATCATGATGCTTATGCCAAGACAAGTTCCAAGAGATCTGGAGACAGAATCAGTGATCTCAGAGGAGGGAAGTGATCGCTGGAGTTCTTCCCTACTGATTTGCAGTAAGGTCTACGTACAACAGCAATTCTACATATTTTTGTTGGTCTGTAGTCACATAGGGTTCTGGAGACAGGGAGGGGATGTTGATAACTCTTTGGAAGGGGTTACATTTGTAGAAGATCCCTTTATGCTGGATCTTAACATAAGACTAAAAGTTTCCTACGATGAATGGCATAGCAGTAATTAAGAGCATTTGATGGGCCACATGGAAATTTCTTTTCAGAGCCAGGCAGCTAAGCTGGTTTATCACAATAAGGCACAAGATAAGAATTGTGAAATGAGAAAGAGAACTGGATATAAAATCAGGGGACTTGGTTCCAAATCCACTTTGAGCTTGGTAGAGAGTTTGGCTGGCTCACATGAAGCCATCACCTCTTTGGGAGAAAAATCAAAGATCCTTATGTTGGTGGTTCAGATGCTGAAATTACTGCACATACAGGAGAAGAACCAGCTGTGTCTTTCTCTTTGGCAAAGGACCATCAGATATGAAGATACTGTATGCAGAAGAATTAAAATAAAATAGGCATATTGTGATGGGTAAAGAGTTCAAACAAACAACTCTCCAAAGAAAACTACAAATGCCTAGAAAATCTATGTGTTGATAACCAAAAATGTTCAAACTAATTTCATATATTCAAACTAACCTTTCCAAAGAAATGTTAATAAAATAAACAGTATAGGTTTTTTTGACCATGCGAAGTAGCTATTAAAAAAATAATACTAGTAAAGAAGACATTTTTCAATTCTATTGTGTAAGGGTAAAATGATATAATGTTTCTAGAGATATTTTGTGAGATGTGTTAAAAATCTTTAATAGTTATTAATATTACACCAATTGCCATAAATTCCAGAGGAATTTATTCAGAGGATTTGTGCAAAGAGATGTGTTCTTTTTCTATTTTTGCTTTATTTTCCAAATTCTCTATATTACTCTTATATTTGGAAAAATACTATTCAACAGGTGAAAAAGGCATATTTTGGAGATCTAGTTTTTCAAAAGGTGCATATTCTTGGTTTTTGTCTATAAATGGACTGTGTTCTAAGGTTAACTTTTTCTGAGTTATGTTACATATAGCAATGATAAGACCTGAGGTCTCAGAATGATGTTTGTGATGATGATACTTATGAACAACAAAATGAAGAACAAACTAAGGTTCAAAAAAGGAAGTAAGAGCTGCCAACTCTCTTCCTTTTCTTAATTTTTTAGGGTCAATGTCCTTAACTTTCACATAGCTTATGTATTACAATTTAGATGAATATGTTTGTTTTATAAATAAATAGAGGCAAAAGGGCTACATTTGGCCAAGAAATCAATGCCTAATGCTTTCAATAGCTTGGTAAGTTGGCTGCTGTTTTGATTATAAAACAAATCTGTGTTGGTCTGGAGGTCTGCAAATGCTCACTACCAGATATTAGTTCTTTCTATTCTATTCACAAGAATAAAGACTTTTTGTGGTTGATTTTCTGTGTTATTACTATATCCTTATGACAAGAGTGAACAAATTCCCTCACACATTCTTTGTTCTCCTCTCTTATATGTACACTACAGAACCTGGAGATAGGGGAACAAAAGTGTCTGTTACTCACAGACTGGTCTTCATTAATGGGGTCCTGGACGCTCCCGCTGCACTGAGGGACCCACGGAGGGTCAAACATTGGTACGGACGGCATTCCGAGCACTGGCGAGGGCAGGGTGAAGTTTATACTGGGAGGTGGGATCTGTTAGTCAATATCAGAAAAATGAGGTGAGTTAAGATGAAATAAAAGCTAGAATGAGTCTGAAGTATAATTATAGCACAATCTGTCTTAGTAGTATTAAGGCTCTATGACTCCTCACAGAATGAGCAAGCATTATAGAAAAGGGCTGTTTCCCAAGATTTTCTGTTGTAGAGCACAGGATGAACCTGGGGCTCAGTTTACTGATTAGTTAAATGAAGGCTTTTAACCAAATGATCTCTATTTGTGTTTATCACCCCATCCTCCAAAAAACTTCTCTATATGTATATACAGAAAAATGTCTGGGAGATAATACCCTAAACTTTTATGAGCTTACCTCTGGGGATGGCAGTGAGATTTTAAGATTTATAGAGACTTGATTTCTTACTCTACATTCTTTTATATTTCAATTTTTTTAAATAAGAATTCATTTATGTATGAGTTAGGTTTACTTATATAATCAGAGAGAGAGAAAAAAAAGAAACATATCTTTGGCCATGTATTGTCACTTTAAAGTTCAGGGGTTAAACAAGACCTTGGGTTGGATTTACTAATCTAATTCCCATGTAAGAAGTATCCCTCACCTTAAAAATCTGCTGTGCTCCCTCCTCCATC
Source organism: Daubentonia madagascariensis (assembly GCA_023783475.1). NCBI lineage: Eukaryota > Metazoa > Chordata > Mammalia > Primates > Daubentoniidae > Daubentonia > Daubentonia madagascariensis. The sequence goes on from JAKFHU010002088.1 coordinate 2,498,555, forward strand.
CGGGGCCAGACCTGGTAGCGGAACCTCCAGAGCGTGTGGAACTTGAGGACGGCGTTTAGCCTTTGCACAGTCTCTGGGTGGTGGAACTCTGACATAAGCATGTCCGAAACAGCCTCGGGGACCTTCACCGCACACAGCAGGAACATGGCGGCTAGAGACAGTCAACAATTCATCAGCTACACATTTTAAAATTTTGCTTAACTCCTGAGGTTGGAGAGAAGTGGTAGTTGCTCCTATCTCCTGAAAATTACACCTTCAGCCCAGCTGCTTAAATCTCTACTCTTTCTCCTTTGCTTTTTTGAAAAATGCACTATACCCTGTCTCAATTTTCAAACACTACCCTCACTCTTTAAAGCATCGCAGTTTTAACCTAATATCTTTACTGAAAGAGTTTTCTTGTAATGCTCACTAATCCTCAGATCCAATGGTATTTTTACACCACTTGTTTCCTTTCAGTTTTTAACACCTTCATGACAATCTCCTTGAAGAGCTATTCTCTTTTGCTTCCATGGCTTGAGATTATTTGAGTTATGCTACTTTTCTGATAACATTTTCCAGCTGGGTTTCTTCCTCTGGTCCTCTGGAGGTGGCTAAGGCCAAGGGCTCAGTGCTCGTCCCTCAGCTCTGTCTTCTCTGCTGATTCTACTTCAGAGATCCCGGCCTCTCTCCTTAGCTTCAGCGTCACATCACCAACTATATATCACTGGCTCCCCTTCATCTAAAAATTATGATTCCTGTTTTTAAAATTTGAAAATTTCATAAATTTGTACATAATGCTTGTACATACTTATGGGGTACATGTGATATTTTGTTATATGCATAGAATGTGTAATGATCAGGTCAGGGTATTTAGGGTATCCAAACTGCTAGTATTTATCATTCTATCTGTTGGGAACATTTCAAGTTCCCTCTTCTAGCTACTTTGAACTATACAATACATTGTTGTGAACTATAGTCACTCTACTGTGCTATCCAACATTAGAATTTATTCCTTCTAACTGCATGTTTGTACCCATTAACCAACTTCTCTTCGTCCTCCCTGCCCTCCCCATCCCCCACCCCCTGCTGCAATCACTATTTCTAAAACCGAGCTATTGTGCTTATTGTGCCATATCAAACTTGGTAATAATTCACACTCTGTGTACAACATCACACTCTGGCTCAGAACCCATGAGTGGCTTCCACAGTTCAATGGAAAGTCCACACTCATCAGCCTGTCATTCAAGGTCTGTTACAATCTGACCCCCATTCACCTCTCTGGTGCCCCCTCTGCAAAAGCTACTCCAGTCATCAAATGACTCTCCTGAGGCGTTCCAAGCAAGCCCAATGCATTTCCACATCCACGTGGTTTTACACATGCCATTTTCCCTGCTTGGCTAACTATTTGGTGTTTTTAAAGCCCAGTCCACCTGTTTATATTTTTCATGGAAGTTTCCATGACAGTCCCCTATTTGGGGAGCACCCCCTTTCCTGAGCTTTCACAGCTGTCTCTGAGAAGCATGTGGTAAAGAAGCAAAAACGTGAGCTTTAACACTAACAAAGATATTGTACAAAGATATTTGTTGCAGTGTGGTGTAAAGAAGCAAAAGGCTGGAACCAACCTAAATTTTCGTTAATAGGTCTTCATTAAATAAATTATGGTATCTGTTCATTTAATGGAATATTTTGTAGCCATTGAAAAGAGAGAAAATTATAAACTGATGTTAAAAATGGTGTCCTAGATATAAATGAAAAAATGCAAAATGCAAAAGTCTTTGCAGTATGTCCCATTTGTGTGAAAAAGGAAACATGCAATCTATACCTACATACTTATATACATATATATGCACAGTGTGGCCTAGAAGATTCCTGAGAAACTTAAAAATTGTTGCCTCCGGGGAAGAGAATGGGGGATCATGGGAAAGAGGCTGATACTTTTAACCTCATATACTTTTGAACTGTTTGAATTTTACCTTGTACATTTTGCAATTAAAATAACTGTGGAAAAATAAAGGGATCTGCACAAAAAGAGGCAAAACCTGAAGAACACACATTTTGCATCTACCACTGACTAGCTATGTGACCTTGGACTAGTCACTTAAATTTTAACAAATTTGTTTTGACATTGTAATTTGAACACAGAACACTATTCACATAAGATTTAATAAATTTAATGATGGTGGTTCATGATAAATCTAGGAGATTAATGCACAAAAAGAATTTTATTTTTTGTGAAATACAGTGAAAATGTAGGTTCTAGGGGAAATCATTCTCTATAATTTGGTAACACACTGAGAGAGACAAATACTGTTCTTGTACAAACCACACAGTGAAATTGGAAGGGAGCACACAAAACCTGGGTCTATTTTCCTATAGCACACAGCTCTGCCTAGAGTTCTAGCAATTGCCATCAACCTGACCTAGGAATGAAAATAGAACTAATGCACCTTTCTTATTTAAACACTTGGATCAGTAATGGCAGTGGCAGCAGGTGCAGGGTTCCAGGTGGTCTTTCTTTACCTGCTGCCCCTGCCATGTGCTCATCCATGCTAAGCAGGAGCTCCCAGGCAGCTGGCTGGATGTCTCCGTACATCTCCTCTGTCAGAATTGGTGCCGCCTTGATTAACAGAGATAAGGGAGCAGGCGATAAGCTCATCACCTGGGAAAAGACGGAAATCATGTTTGAAAATCTCTTAAGACAGATTAATGTACTCCTCTTGAAACTTAAGAGCCATGCCCCTCTCACTACTTTTCTTAAATGATCTTAAAATACTTTCTAAAATGAGAGCATATTTAGTTGACATGGTATGTGATAAGCTTTATGCCTTATTAGTTGAAGCATAATTAGAAAAAAAAATCATATTAATTTTAAAATGCTTTCACCACAAAACTGCTTTGCAACCACCCAAGAAATAAACTATAGAACGAGTACAACTCTATGAAAAAAGAATGACCCCAGAAAATATATCTTTGTGTTAAAAGACCTGAGGGATTTTTAAAGGATCCTATTTTCTTTCCTATTAGTGGATTTCCACTGAAAACTATAAGCAATCTCTAACTGATGAAGGAGTCCATTTAGAAAGTTAGTTTTCTAAGCCAGTGTGAACTTGGATGGCATTTCCCTTTGAAACACATTATACATTATTTGTGGTTATTGCCCCATATTAGACCATAAAATCCTACTTAATCCATTATTGCAGATAATTTAGGTAACAAATGTAAGTTTTAGACAAGTCATCATTTTAAACATATTTCAGAAAAATATAAATGATTTTTTTTGGGGGGAAAGGTATTATGATTTAGAGCTTAGGTTGTAATAGCGATATAATAATGTGTCAAGCACTGGTAAATAGGTTAATATTCTGTATTATTTAATCCATGCATTGCCTTTGGGATAGGTCTAGTATCATAATCCTCATTTAATAGATGAGGTAAGACAGAGCAAGAAAAATTAAATAACTTGCCCAAGGTCTCAGAGCCAGAGCAGCAGACATGGGATACAAACCCAGACTGTCTCATTCCAAAACCCATGAGTGTTGCCATCACACACTGGTGGGAAACTAGCTCCACTGCAGTGGAGAAAGCGGGGAGAGGTGTGGTTTCAGGCAGACTCCTCTAACCTTGTCTGTGGAAGCCGGCTGTCTAGCAAGAAGGGATTTATTTCCTTGCACGCTTGGTGGCACTCTTGCTCAGCAATTAAAGGGGCTTTTTGCCAACACTGTGCCAACTGACATTATGTGTTTTAAATACTAGAAAACAGGCTGTCTGGAGTCCCTTCCCTGTTAGTGTTGCAAAAATGCTTCTGATCCATGTGCAATACCTGAAGTCTGATGTACTTTAGCATTCCGGAATCCTTTTTCCCTTCCAGGTTGGCATCTGAAACTCTCTTCTTCAGAGAAGGTGTCCTTAGGCATGACTTATCTGAGCACTGGAAAGGACATGAGATATGTGATGAGGAGTGTTGTGCTTTCTCAAAAACCAACAATGCTATATTTCCCCCCAATTATCCAGACAACACTCTTCTAATGGGAGGGATGATTTAAGGCCTTTTTGTGGGCCCACACTTTCTGAAATTTATAAAAGCAGTTAATTGGTAGTGAAAAGGGAGCTTAGAGATATTTAGTAACAAGCTCCTCTTTTACCTTTGAGGAAACTGGGATCCAGAGAGGTGGAGTAACTTGACCAAGTTGCAAAGCTAGTTATTAGCAGAATAAGGAAAGGACAAGGATTTCCTGATTTCCATTTCAGGGCTAGTTATAGTCCATCAAGCTGTTAAAAATATAAATCTTTTAAAATATTAAGTCAGACAAAATCCATTCTATTTAATATTCCCTTTATAGGGTTGGATGCTATAAGTGGAACCATTTGGTCATGGAAGAGAGAAAATATTTCATAGAGAAGTATGAGGACGTTAAAGGGCAAAGATAAAACTTGTCAAGAAAGTATACTATGAGTTCATAGCATCCATGACAGGGCCTGAGTTGTACAAGTAAAATGATTTCTTTAAGAAAACATGTCTATAGGAAGTAGCAGCTCTTCTTACAAACTGTTTCCTCATCCAGGGTCCAGAATAGGCCTGATTCATCTGCACGAGCACAGACAAGGCAATTTCTTCCTCTAACTCCCTAAATGTCAGGGAATGGAGTGAACAGAGCAACTGGGAGATGGATCAGTCCTGACGGGTCAGGCCCTTGTTTATTTATCCTGAGTCCTGGTTCCTCCTATTTTTGCACTCCAGGCTGTGCAAAAAGGGAATCCTCCTCTCGCAGAATAAATTCTCATTTGTTTTTCCAGAATCATGTCAATGAAACACTTTCTCCCTCTAGCCAGGGGAAAAAACTAAACTCCTTAAGAATTCTTGAACAGAGCTTCATAGTGTTATAGACGAAGATATTTTGAAAGAAAAGGCAAATTTGAAAGTGCATGCATGTTCCAAGAAAGACTTTTGAAATTCTGACAAAAAGACCCAAGATAATGCATCTATTATGTGACTGGTATGGAACCAACTTTTTAAATGAACCTATTTGGAAACAAGTGATTCAGAGCTCTTGCTGTGTTTTCTAAAGAAAAAATCATGGAGGCACATAATTGGGAACACATATCATTTGGGGAGAGAACTATTGCATTGCTTTTTTCCCCTGTGAATGTAAAAGCAATATACAGCATAAATAGCATGACTATTTTATATAATTTGAAAACTTTTCTAAAATCATATATAGCAATATTTTTTCCATATAAATGTAGGGGTGTATCTGACTTCCTTTTAAAAAGAGTCAAGATATTTAAAAATTGGCATCTCTCTGCTTTTCTTCTTTCTATTTATAACATAATACATTCACATTTCAGAATATCTGGAAAAGAAAAACTGTAAAGAAAACAAAAATCTCAATAATCCCAAACCCAATGATAGCCATTATTCGGTTTCTTTTAGCCTTTTTTCCCCCCTCTGCATCTTAGCACAGCTGTGATGATGTTATGTACGTGCAGCACAATTTTAAACAATTCATTTCACTATGATTTTATAATGAGTATTTTCCCAGGTCATTACAATTATTTTAAAGTATGATTTTTGAATTTTGCAAATATTTCACCACTTTCTCCTTTGGCTCGACATTTTGTCTTTTTCAGGGATATTTTCAAACAATACCTCTTGATTAAATTATAGGAATTTTAAGCAGGTAGATACAGGAAAATACTCAGCTCAGTGGAAAAAAAAGGGTAAACATTTATGTTAGTCCCTGATACTCTGGTTGTACATTCTGTATTCGGTATTCTGCCTACTGGGAACAGAAAGTATAAGTCAAGTTCCTCAGGTATGAAATATTTAATATCCTGCCATGTTTCCTTAGGAAGCCCAGTGTGTTCTGGTGTCCTTATGATACTTAGGGTGCTTGTTTTTGTGGAAAGAGAGGGGAGTTGTAAGGGCTTTTCCATCAAGGTAACAAGCTAGTAATTCTTTTTGAACGACTTGATCAGTCTTGGAAGATAGATACCATAGGTGGTACATGTATGATGGGAACTTGGGTATCATATATGAAGGCTCTAAAGTCCCTCTACTGGTGTGACCCCTAGGTCAAACTAACAAAGCTATAAGTAGTTGCTTTTTGCTTTGGTGATTTGATGTAAGACTTGGATAGAAGAGGTATAGGAACTGGATGGAGCAGGAGGCTAGTCCCAAAGGCATCTATTAGTGGTTCTTTGAAGAGTTAGAGATTTCACTGGTCTGTGAGATGCACATGGTGGTTGAAATTACACATCAAACAGGGAACTGTAGAGAAACTCAAGACTACAAACCCAAGACCAAAGGACAGAATTTATCACTAATAGTTTATGTTATCCATTGTTGAGGGGTGTCTACCAGAGGGAGCTGTGGTCAATGGGAGGCAGCTACAAAGCCCCAAGATCTGGCAGGGGTACTGGGGAATGCTGGCTATGGGATGGTGTAGAACTCGGGCTATTGTCATTTTCTTCCATGCATATGTCTTAAGAAAATCCATCATAGTTGACTCTGTGACTTCTCTCCTCATCCTGACCAGCATTGATTACATTTGTAATGAAAAACCATCTCTTTGACTGGCTAAGGATTTATCACTTGTGGCGTTTTGCTCAAAAAGAGGAAGAGATGGCCCTGTCAAATGCCTGTCCTAGGGAATTAAGAGACATAAAGTCTGAATCATTTAGTGATGGTTGCTGGGTTGAGAAATAAGGATGCCACTTGGGGATTTTCAATCTAAGTACAAGATCAGTAAAGCAACAGGAGCTGATCAGGGCACAGAGAGGCATGAGCAGGTGAAGATGGCGCAGAAAGAAGCAGAGATAAGAGACTATGTCCATCCTGAGCGTTGGACAGCAGCTTTGGTTCTCATTCCCATGAGGCTTGGCTATGTTTCCCTTTCTGTCCTTGGTTTCATGGGATTCTACTACATCCTTTGAAGAAATTCTCTAATTATTTGAACAAATTTGAATGGGTTTCTGTTCCTTACAACAAAAGATTATTGGCTATAGCGGAATAACACTTAATTATTTTAAATAAAAATTTTATTTATTAATTTAACAATTCAAGAATATTTTTTGAGTTAACTATATGCCAGGAACTGGGCTAACTTCTGGAGATATGCTTAGGAGCAAAACATCCATGATGCTTGCCCTCCTGGAGAGTGTATCTTCCTAGGAGAGACAGGTGACAAACAAGCAAATGAAAGAAAGCCAACATAAGAAGAAAAGGAGACACACGCATGAAGGGTGATTCACTGTGGAAATAATAAGGTATACAAAATTTGGGAACATTGAAGTCAGCCTGCTGGGCTCTCTGAGAAATAGATTTCCTCATCTTTCTGAGAAGAACATTATGCCAACAAAAGCGCAATATTTTCCCGAAGGTAACCTAGACTCTTTTTCCTTTACCCGTCTTTGGCACATGAATTATGTGTGTTATGATGGGCAGTCAAGACCTCGGGCCTGGTCTTGGCCTCACAATATTGTTGTTCATAGATAGCTTTAGAAAAAATATTAATTTTGCAGGAAATCAGTTTACCTCTTGCCATTTGCATTGGCTTTACAAAATTTACCCATACTGTGTCCTTTTTTCGGGGGGGTATATCACCATTTATCCCCCTCTCCTTTTTGGTTGAAAGAAAAAAATTGTTTTATCTACTACTTTTTTCATCAGTAAGCACTAATCGAACATTTACTGTATTTAGAACATGGCTTTGGACAAAGTACAGACATAGAGGAAGAGTATCAGAATTCTTTGGAAAAGGTGATATATACATATAGAATGATAGTTTATATAAAAAAACCCCTCAAGTTTGGAAGTTCACCAAAATAGACTAACAGAATGTACAGTGAGTTCCTGAGCATTGAAATGTAATTAGCAGATTGACCAGAGTTAGATGGTTACAAAATGTCCTGGCTGCCACAAATATATTCTGCCATAAAAACCAATTAAAAAAAAACAGGAATGAAATATCAGTTGCTCATAAAACTTGATTTTAATCAGAACACTACTTTTATTCTTGATTTATTGCCTACTCTGTTTTAATTTTGAATCTGGAAATGTGAGCATTGTTCATTTAGGTGACAGATTCACAACAAGCAAGTGAAAAACATCATGAGAGATAAAAAGAGCTTGAGCAGGAGGCTAGCATTTTGAAAATAAAATGTTTATCACAGTAGAGTCGATACACCTTTTCAGTTCTCCTCCTGATTGACTAATTTAAATGTGTTAAGGTTGGAAGACACTTATTCTAGTATCTTTCCTTTTTGCTTTCAGAAATGCAAGCAACAGCAGAAAGTTGGTTAGCCTTTTCTGCTGCTTCGGGCCAGTGTCCTGGTTGAGCTAGAGTGGAGGGCACTCATGAAACACTCTAGGGCTGTGGTTCTACTCACTCATTCAATATTTATTGTTCCTCTGATATAAGTGAGTACTCTGTTAGGGTATCACACAGGATACAAAATGTGTAAGACTTCCTCAGTTCTCAAAGAGTTTATAATTAAGTGGCAGAGCATGATTGCCCCCACTCCATAGGATAGAATAAAAGCCTTCCCATGGGCCCACATGGTCTGGTCTCTATTTGCCTGTGCAGCCTCGTCATGCTCCACAGTCCTCTGTGCTCTGGCCATGGTCCTTCACACTCACCTCTTCTCTGTGGTTGGACAATTCTGTATCCAATTAACATCTATGTATTCTTCAGTCAAAGATCACCTGTCACTTTATTGGAAAGACTGTCTTTTATTTCACCCCACAGTTTCAAAGCCTTATTCGTAAGCTTTCGGTATAATGTGCCCCTCCTTCGTTGTACTTATTGCTGTTGCAATTTTACATCAAGTTGGGAGGTTTATTTGATTAATGCCTGTCTCTTGGACTAGATTGTGTGCATCATATGAGGGCAGGGACCATACCTGTTTTGCCCATTATTATACCCTGCACAAAGTACAGGCTTGGTCCATTAAGTCTTTAAAAGTTTGTTGAATAGATGAATGTATGTATATATGAATGAATGTATGAGTGAATGAATGAATGATTGATTGAATGAAGAATGAGAAAAGGACAAATAAAATGCCATTATAATTTAGGAAAGAAGGAAGGAAGGAAAATAACATTTATCATCCACCTACAGTATGCCCTGTGCTTAACACTTCAGGAACCAAGAAAGATTTCAGGGAGGAGACAGCATTTGAGTTGGGTCTTAAAGAATGTTTGGAGGCCAGGTGCAGTGGTTAACGCCTGTAATCCTAGCACTTTGGGAGGCAGAGGCGGGAGGACTGTTTAAGGTCAGGAGTGCAGCATGAGCAAGACCTAGACCCCATCTCTACGAAAAATAGGAAAATTGGCTGAGCATAGTGGCGCATGCCTGTAATCCAAGCTACTTGGGAGGCTGAGGCAGGAGGATGACTTGAGCCCAGGAGTTTGAGCTTGTAGTGAGCTATGATGATATCACTGAACTCAAATTGGGGTGATAGAGTGAGACTCTGTCTCAAAAAAAAAAAGAATGTTTGGGTTTGGCTAGGTATAGATTAGAGAGGAAGGTAAAATTTAAGCAAAGGTACAGCAGTAAGAAATTTTGGAGTGTGTATAAAGAACAATGAACATGAATTTAGGCTCATGTATTTTTGCAGCTTTCAACATATATGGTTTTCTCCTAAAGCTAAGGGAGTTTTTATATAAAGAGAGAACTTACACAAATGAAAACAGGTTTTCTTTGAATGCAGTGTCATTTATATTTGATATATATATGATATATATATACACATACATACACAGAAATATATATACTTTTTTATTTTTACATCATTTAGCAGCTTATGCTGCTTATTTGTAACCCACATTGATCTATTCCTCACCTTCATTCCCCTCAGAATTTGTATAGTTTGAATAACATGAGATGTACTAGAGTCTAGTTAAAAAAGCCCTGACTTTGATATTCCATATTTCTAAATTAAAGGCTAGGTGAGTATGTTATAGATGTGAACTGTGGACAAGCACATCTTTCTGAGTCTCAATTTTTTTACCTATAAAATGGGCAGATAAATATCTCTTGTAAAGGTCTGTAAGAATCAAAAAGCACTTTGTCAATGATATGTACCTACCTTATAGGTAGGTACATGTGCTTAGAAAAAATACTACAAGATTATATCCCAGAAGGTGAACTGGTACCCTGATGAGATACACAATTTTTTTTCTTTAGGATATTTTGTATTATCCAAATTTTCTTTAATGAACATATATTGCTTTCATAATAAAAAAGTTATAATTGAAAAAAATCCCTTTGTAAGTGCTAAAGCATTACAAATAGCCACATAATTCAACTGTACATTTTTGCTGTTATTGCTCACATTCTCTAGTTGCTGATGTGTATATTATTTCCTGCCCACTACCCCAAGCCCAAACCTGGCTTGCAAACTCCTCAGTAGAAATATTCTCTGCTCCTACTTAGTTATTGTTTTAATAGAATATTTGGCCTACTATTGTGCCAACAGCAGGCACATAATGAATGCTTGTTGAGACGAATAGGTGTTATATAAAAATCTCTTTGCAAAACCACTTGGGAAAAGCAGCTGCAGGGGCAGCCTAAACATTTGGCGGGATGTTTTGGCTATTACGCCTGTTCAGGGGCAGGTGGGCAACTGCTCAGGGTAGTTGTCAGGAAAGTGCAGCTGAATGCTTGGGAAATGTAATCGTTTCTAATTGACTCTGTTATTCGTGAACTATTGGGTCATTTATTGCTTGTTTCTTAACCCATAATTGTATTAGTTTCCTATTGCTGCTGTAACAAATTACCAAAACCATTGTGGCTTAAAACAACACAAATTTATTGTCTTATAGTTCTGAAGATCAGAAGTCTAAATGCTTGGCAGGCCTGGGATCTTTCAGGAGGCTCTAGGAGAGGATCCATTTCCTTGTCTTTTCTAGCTTCCATAGGCTGCCTGCATTTTCTGGCTTACTGCCCTGCATAATTCTGACCTCTGCTTCTGTCAGTACATCTCCTTCCTCTGCCCCTGACTCTCCTGACTCTTTTTGGAAAAAAAAAATTATAAGGACCCTAGGATTACACTGAGTACACCAGAATAATCCAGGATAATCTCTCCATTGTAAAAGCCTTGATCATGTCTGCAAAGTCTCTTCTGCCACGTGAGGTAACACATTCACAGGTTCCAGGGATTAGGACGTGAACGTCCCTGTGGGGGAGGCATTATTTTCTGTCTACCACAATAACTTACTCATCACCACCACCCCTGTGCATTCATATTTTTTTACAGAAATAAGACACAACTGGGGGAAAGCATTTATCTTTCTTGTACTCATCTTCTACCTTTGCTCAGAACCACACAGACCTGTAGCCTGGCTTATACAACTGTAGTTGCCTGAAAATTTTTATTTCCAGAGAAAAGATTGTTAGGACATCATATTCTCTATTATTGGTATATTATCCAGTGATCGTTCACTTACCTCTTTCTGTTTCTTGCCCCGGAGAGCCACGTGGCTGATGCTGTTGCTCTCTCGGAGGGAGTCCACGCTGTCTCCGTAGAGTAGCTTGATGGCCCTGACCAGCCGGGCACAGGAGCGGCTGTGGTGCAGGTAGCAGTGGGGGTGGCAGTAGTCAATGTGAGTACAGATGAAACTTTGCTGATTGCACAGCAAGATCATGACCTGGAATACAAACACCCCTGAGACTCAACCAGCCAATCAGGGTGCAGACAAACTGAGTATTTCTATGGGGTGGAAGACGGATAGTGAGAATATCAACTTCCCTTGATGGGACTTGAAACCACGGGGATGCAGTAATTCCCACCGGGGATCAAAGCGTTACAAGCTTTTGTCTACTTGCCCTTTTGCTCTCCCTCCTGTACTCTACGGAAGGATCTCTTTGAAACAATAAAAAGTTAACAGATCTTCAAAAACTTAAACGATTATTGTGGAGTGTATGGTTTCCAAATATTTTCAAGTGGAGATTCTGAACTTAAAAATGTATATATATTTTTCCAGTTCTTATGTTGTGGAAGGAGCCGGATGGAAGAACGTAGACTGGTGAAAAGTTCTGTCCTGGAGGATTTGGCTGACCTTTGACAGCTGTGAGACACCTACGACTCCAGCCCACCTATGTGGGACTTGCTCATTTCTGTATCTTCCACTCCAGCCAATAACCCTGAATGGAACTTGAACCTCACTGCAGAGCCTCATTTCCCTTCTCTATGAACTGATATTTTTTTTCTAGATTTTAGGCCATTCTTGCTCTAGCTTGATCTGGCTCAAATCCTCACATCTTTTAGAATCCCCCATTAGGAGTCCAGAAGAGGACTCAATTGATTTAAAGGATATGGTTATTTTAAGATAAGGAATGAAGGCCCTTGAGTTTGTAACTTCTTAAGTAGCCTTCTTAAGAAGTCTGTAGCATACCCAAACCACAAGATTAGTCAAATATGTGCAGAATAATCTTCTGAATGCTTCCACCCTTCATGAAACTAGTTCCCAGCTTGACACTTAGCCTGTGAGGGACTGTGCGCCATATTGAATGGACAACACAAAGCAAGTTCATGTGGACAAGGCCAATCAAACCTGCCAGGAAATTCTATACATTTCCTTGGGAATGAGGGGGCTTGCTTATTCTGAAACAAAGATAAACAACAACAATCAACTCCATACCCCTGTCAAACTCAGCTAACCATATCTCATACTCTTCAAGATTTTCAACAAACATTAAGTGTTGTCTGAGCAGAATATCCAGCTCTCTCAAAAGCTGCATGTCCCTGATATTCCTCTTTACTCTGGCATGAAGTAGGGCACACCTAAGAACTGTAAGGTTTCCATTATTATTCTCAACTCTGGCTGATCAATTGAAACACCAAGAAAGCTTAACAAAAAAGCAAATAAACAAACACACAAATTAACATATTACTGGACTTTGCCATAGGAAATTCTGATTTAGCAGTTCTGGGGGTAGGAATGGAGGTGGCTTAGAAATCTATAATTTTAAAATTATACCCAGGGATATCCCTTTGGTAGACATATTTCTAAGATGGTCCCAATGATCTGCACCTTCTGATATTTATGCCTTTGTGAAACCTCCTCCCATTGAGTATGAGCTGGCCTAGTGACTTGCTTCTAACCAACAGAATACAGCAAAGGGGATGGGATGCCACTTCTGTGATTAGTTTGCATAGGACTGTGCCTTCTCTCCTATTATCAGACTCTCTCTCTTGCTGACTTTGATGAAGCAAATTGCCATGTTGGAGAGGCCCACATGGTAAGGAAATAAGGGTGGCCTCTGGTTAACAGCCAGCTAGGAGCTAAGGCTTTCAGTCCAACAACCCTTAAGAAACTGAAATTCTGCCAACAACCATGTGAGCATGGAAGCAAATCCTCTCCCAGTCAAGCCTTGAGATAGTACCCCAGCCCTGGCCAATACTTTGATTGCAGCCTCATGAGAGACCCTGAAGCAGAAGATCCAGCTAATTAGTGCCAGGATTTCTGGCCCACAAGAACTGTAAGATGATAAATGTGTGTTGTTTTAAGCCACTAAGTTTGTGGTCATTTGTTATGCAGCAATAGAAAATGAATACTTTCCCCTTCCAACCATGACGAAGTAGCTTTTAGCTACTGTTGAACAACCAGGAGAGCCAAGTAAAATAGTACACACGTGCACACACACACAATTAGCCCTCTGTGTCCATGGGTTCTGCATTTGTTGATGCAACCAACCACAGATCAAAAATATTCTAAAAAGAAACCCCAAAACTATGTCTGTACCAAACATGCACAGAATTTTTTGGATCATTCTTCCCTAAACAATATGGTATAATATATAAACTATACTGTATTGTAACATTTATATTGTATTACATATTACAAGTAATCTAGAGATGATGTAAAGCATACGGGAGGTTGTGCATGGGTTATGTGCAAATACTATGTCATTTTATATCAGGAACTTGAGCATCCACAAATTTTGGTATCCACAAGAGGTTTGGAACCAATCCTCCATGGATACCGAGGGACAACTGAATATATAGATGTGAGTGTTTACAGGCATATCTGGGATAGTGTGGGTTTGGTTACAGCCCACCACCATAAAGCAAATATCATAGTGAAGCAAGTCACACAATTTTTTTGGTTTCACAGTGCATATAAAAGTTATGTTTATACTATACTACAGTCTATTAAGTATGCAATGGCATTATGTCTAAAAATAATGTGCATATTTTAATTAAAAATACTTTATTCCTAAAAGATGCTAAAGATCATCTGACCCTTCAGCGAGTCATAATCTTTTTGCTGATGAAGAGTTTTGCCTCAATGTTGATGTCTGCTAACTAGTCAGGGTGGTAGTTGCTAAAGTTTGGGGTGTCTGTGGCAATTTCTTAAAATAAGACAACAAAAAAGTTTACCACATTGATTGACTTTTCTTTTCATGAAAAATTTCTTTGTAATACTATTTGATAGCATTTTTATTCACAGAACTTTTTTCAAAATTGGAGTCTATCCTCTTAAACCCTGTCACTGCTTTATGAACTAAGTTCATGTAATATTTTAAATCCTTTGCTGTTATTTCAATGATGTTCACAACATCTTCACCAGGAGTAGATTCCATCTCAAGAAACCACTTTCTTTGCTCATCCCTAAGAAGCAACTCCTTATCTGTTCAAGTTTTATCATGAGATTGCAGCAATTTAGTTACATCTTCAGGCTCCATTTCTAATTTTAGTTCTCTTGCTATTTCTAGATGTGTATCTGCAGTTACTTCCTCCACTGGAGTCTTGAACCCCTCAAAGTCATCCACGAGGGTTGGAATCAACTTCTTTCAAAATCCTGTTAATGTTGATATTTTCACTCCTCTCATGAATAATAAACATTCTGAATGACATCTAGAATGGTGAATCCTTTCCAGAAGGTTTTGAATGTACTTTTCCCAGATCCATCCCAGGAATAACTATATATGGCAGCCTTATGAAATGTATTTCTTAAAAAATAAGAATTGAAAGTTGAAATTATTTCTTGTTCCACGGGCTACAAAAAGGTTATTGTGTTAGCAGAAATGAAGACAACATTAATCTCCTTGTACATCTCCACCAGAACTCTTGGGTGACTAGGTACATTGCCAATGAGCAGTAATATTTTGAAAAAAAATCTTTTTTTCTAAGCAGTAGGTCTTAATAGTGGGATTAACATATTTAACAAACCATGCTGTAAACAGATGTGTTGTCATCCAAGCTTTGTTGTTCCATTTATAGAGCACATGCAGAGTAGATTTAGCATCATTCTTAAGGCCCTAGGATTTTCTGAATGGCAAATGAGCATTAGCCTCAACTTCAAGTCATCAGCTGCTTTAGCCCATAACAAGAGAGTCAGCCTGTCCTTTTAAGCTTTTGAAGCTAGGCATTGACTTACCCTCTTTAGCTGTAAAAGTCCTAGATGGCATCTTCTTCCAATAGAAGGCTGATTCATCTACATTGAAAATCTGTTGTTTAGTGGAGCTACCTTCATCAATAATCTTAACTAGATCTTTTGGACAACTTGCTGCAGCTTCTGCATCAGCACTTGCTGATTCACCTTGCACTTTTATGCTGCAGAGATGGCTTTTTTCTTTAAGCATCATGAACCAATCTTCGCTAGCTTCAAATTTTTCTTCTGCACCTTCCTCACCTCTCTCAGCCTTTACAGACTTGAAGAGAAGTAGGTCCTTGCTCTGGATTAGGTTTTGGCTTAAGTGAATGTTGTGGCTGGTTTGATCTTTTATTCATACCACTAAAACTTTCTCCATATCAGGAATAAGCCTGTTTTCCTTTCTCATCATTTGTATATTTGCTGGAGTAGCACTTTTAATTTCCTTTAAGAACCTTTCCTTTTCATTCACAACTTGACTGTTTGGCACAAGAGGCTTAGCTTTGAGCCTATCTCATCTTTTGACATGCTTTCCTCACTAAACGTAATCATTTTTATCCTTTGATTTAAAGTGGGAGGAGTTTGAAATATTGCAAGAATTACCAAAATGTGACAAAGAGACATGAAGTGAGTGCACATTCTGTTGGGAAAATGATGCCAATAGACATACTGGACAAAGGGTTGCCA
Source organism: Daubentonia madagascariensis (assembly GCA_023783475.1). NCBI lineage: Eukaryota > Metazoa > Chordata > Mammalia > Primates > Daubentoniidae > Daubentonia > Daubentonia madagascariensis. The sequence goes on from JAKFHU010002088.1 coordinate 2,514,600, forward strand.
CAAATCTTCAATTTGTAAAAAATGCAATATCTGCAAAGCACAATAAAGTGAAGCATAATAAAATGAAGTATGCTTGTATATACACACATATTAATATATGTTTTTTAAAATTTCAGAATATTATGAAGGTACAAATGTTTTGGTTACATGAATTGCTTTTGTACAGTTTGAGTCAAAGTTATAAGTGTGCTCATCACCCTGATGGTGTGCATTGTACCCATTAGGTGTGAATTTGCCCAGCCTCTCTTCCCTCCACAACCTGCTTGATTTCCATTTAGTTTTACTTCCACATATGCATATGAGAGTAGATTGATTAGTTCCAATTTAATAGTGAGTACATGTGGTGTTTTTCCATTCTTGTGATACTTCACTTAGAAGAATGTTCTCCAGTTCCATCTAGGTTGTTACAAAAGGTATTAGTTCACCATACTTTTTATGGCTGAGTAGTACTACATGGTACACATAGACTACATTTTATTAATCCACTCACATATTGATGGGCACTTGGGTTGATTCCACATCTTTGCAATTGTGAGTTGTGCTATAATAAACATTTGAGTGCAAGTGTCTTTTTGATAAAATGATCTTTTCCCCTTTGGGTAAATAACCAATAGTGGGATTGCTGGATCAAATGGTAGGTCTACTTTTAGTCCTTTGAGGTATCTTCATACTGCTTTCCATAGAGGTTGTACTAGTTTTCAGTCCCACCAACAGTGTATAAGTGTTATCTCTCTGTCCCACTGACAGAACTGGAAGATCCTCCAAGCAGAAAACAAAGAAAGAAACACTGGACTTAAATGGCACTCTAGAACAATTGGGCCTAACAGACATTTACAAACATTTTACCCCAAAACTACTGAATATACATTCTTCTCATCAGCACATGGAACATTCTCCAAGATTGATCATATTTTAGGCCACAAAACATGGCTCAACAAAGTAAAAAAAAAAATAGAGGTCACACCATGTATCTTCTCAGACCACAGTGGAATAAAACTAGAAATAAGCTCCAAGAGAAGCACCCAATACTGCAGAAAGTCATGGAAATTAAACAACCTTCTGCTGAACAATTATTGGATCAATGAAGAAATTAAGATGGAAATCAAAAGATTCCTCAAACTGAATGACAAAGGGGACACAAGCTATGAAAATCTCTGGGATTCAGCCAAAGCAGTCCTCAGGGGAAAATTCATAGTCTTAAAGGCCTACATCAAAAAGACAGAAAGGTTACAAATTAACAATCTAATGACACATCTCAAGGAACTAGAAAAAGAAGGGCAAACCAAACCCAAAGTCAGCAGAAGAAGAGAAATAACTAAAGTCAGAGCAGAACTAAATGAAATCGAAAACAAGAAAATAATACAGAAGACCAACGAAACAAAAAGTTGGTTCTTTGAAAAGATGAACAAAATTGAAAGACCTCTTGCTAGATTAACCACTAATAGAAGAGAAAGGATCATAATAAGCTCAACCAGAAATGAAAAAGGAGATATTACAACAGATAGCACAGAAATACAAAATATCATCTGTAAATACTCTGAAAATATACACATAAACTAGAAAACATAGGGGAAATGGACAAATTCCTGGAAACACAGAACCTCCCATGACTCAATCAGGAAGAAAGAGAAATCCTGAATAGACCAATAATGGGCAACGAGATTAAAGCAGAAAAAAAAAAAAATCTCCCAACCAAAAAAAAGCCCCAGACCAGATGGATTCTCAGCTGAATTTTATCAGACCTACAAAGAAGAGTTGGTACCCATACTGAAGAAATTATTCCATAACATCAAGAAGGAGGGAATTCTTGCCAACTTATTTTACAAAGCCAGTATCACCTTGATACCAAAGCCAGGAAAGGACACAACAACAACAAAAAAAACACTACACACCAATATCCCTTCAGAATATATTAATATATGCAAAAATCCTCAACAAAATACTAGCAAACTAAATTCAACAGCACATCAAAAAATAATAATAATAATAATCCACCATGACCAAGTGGGCTTCATCCCAGGGATGCAAGGATGGTTCATCATATGTAAATTGACAAATGCAATTCACCACATAAACAGAAGGAAAACCAAAGATCATATGATTCTCTTAATAGATGCAGAAAAAGCATTCAACAAAATCCAGCACCCTTTCATGATAAAAACACTCAACAAATTAGGCATAGAAGGAACATATCTTAAAATTATAAAAGCCATATATGACAAACCCACAGCCAACATCATACTGAACGGGAAAAAGTTGACAGCATTCCCACTAAGAACTGGAATGAGGCAAGGATGCCCACTGTCACCACTTCTATTCAACATAGTGCTGGAAGTTAGAGCAATCAGGTAAGAGAAAGAAATTAAGGGTATCCAAATTGGGAAAGAGGAGGTGAAACTATTGCTGTTCACCAATGATATGATCTTCTATCTAGAAAACCCCAAAGATTCCACTAAGAGACTCCTGGAATTGATAAATAAATTTAGCAAAGTCTTAGGTCAAAACCAATGTACACAAATCAGTAGCATTCCTATATACCAATAATAGTCAAACTGAGAGTCAAATCAAAGACTCAATACCATTCACAATAGCTACAAAGAAAATAAAATACCTAGGAATATACTTAACTAAGGAGGTGAAAGATCTCTACAAACAGAACTCTGAAACACTGAGGAAAGAAATCACAGATGATACAAACAAATGGAATAACACATCATGCTCATGGATCAGTAGAGTAAACATTGTTAAAATGTGCATACTACCCAAAGTGATTTACAGATTCAGTGCAATCCCCATCAAAATACCAATGTCATATTTCACAGATCTAGAAAATATAATTCTATGCTTCATTTTGAATCAGAAAAGAGCCCAAATAGCCAAAGCAATCTTAAGCAAAAGGAACAAATTTGGAGGCATCACATTACCAGACTTCAAACTATACTACAAGGCCATAGTAACCAAGACAGCATGGTACTTGCACAAAAATAGAGACATAGACCAAAGGAACAGAGCAGAAAACGCAGATATAAAACCACCCACATTCAGTCAAGTGATCTTTGACAAAACAGACAACAATATACACTGGAGAAAAGAATTCCCTATTCAATAAATGGTGCTGGGAAAATTGGATTGCCACATGCAGAAGAATGAAACAGGATCCATATCTCTCACCACTCACAAAAATTAATTCAAGATGGATAAAAGACTTAAATGTAAGGCATGAATTCATAAGAACTCTAGAAGAAAATGTTGGAAAAACTTTTCTATATATCGGCCTAGGCAAAGAATTTATGAAGAAGACCCCAATGGCAATCACAGCAACAACAAAAATAAATAAATAGGACTTGATTAAATTAAAAAGCTTCTGCACAGCCAAGGAAATAATCAACAGAGCAAATAGACAACCCATAGAATGGGAGAAAATATTCGCAAGGTATACATCCAATAAAGGGGTAATAACCAGAATCTACAAAGAACTCAAGCAAATCAGTAAGAAAAAAAATCAAAAAACCCCATCAAAAAGTAGGCAAAAGACATGGACAGAAGCTTTTCAAAAGAAGATAGACAAGTGGCCAATAAACATATGAAAAAATGCTCAACATCACTAATCATCAGGGAAATGCAAATTAAAACCACAATGAAATGTCACCTTACCCCTGTTAGAATGGCTTTTATTAAAAAGTCCAAAAACAATAGATGCTGGCATGGATGCAAAGAGAGAGAGGAATGCTTAAACATTGTTGGGAGGACTGCAAATTAGTACAACCTCTATGGAAAACAGTATGGAGATACTTCAAAGAACTAATAAAAGCAGATCTAGCCAGCAATCCCACTACTGGTTATATGCCCAAAGGAAAAGAAGTCATTTTATCAAAAAGATGACTGTGCTCAAATGTCTGTTGTAGCAGAATTCACAATTGCAAAGATGTGGAATCAACCCAAGTGCTTATCAATTCATGAGTGGATAAATAAAATGTGGTATATATATACCATGAAATACTGCTCAGCCATGAAGAAGGATGACTTAATGCCTTTTGGAAAAACCTGGATGGAACTGGAGACAATTATCCTAAGTGAAGTATCTAAAGAATGGAAAAACAAACACCACATGTACTCACTATTAAATTGCAACTAACTGATGAGCACACATTTGCACAGAGGGAAATAAAACTCAATGGAAATCAAACAGGGAGAAGAGAGGAAGAAGAGATGGATGAAAACCTACCTAATGGGTACAATGAACACTATCTGGGTGATGCGCACAGTTATAACCATAACTCAAGCATTATAAAACTGATCCATGTAACCAAAAATATTTGTAACCCCATAATACTTAGAAATAAAAAAAATTTTAACTGAATGATAATAAAAATATGATAAGTCAAACCTTGTGTGATGCAGCTAAAGATGTTCCTAGAGAACATTTATACCTTTAAGTTAATATGTTAGTAAAGTGGTTGTAAATCTAAGTATCCATGTCAACAAATTAAGGAAAGAAAAGCAAATTAAACTCAAAAAAATAGATGGAATTAATGAAGACAATAGCAGAAATTAATGAAACAAAAATTCAATATTCCAAAAATGAGAAAACCAAAATCTGGTTCTTTGAAAAGACAAAGTTGACAAATCCTAGCAAGACTGATGGAAAAAAAGGAGAAGACAACCCACCAATATCAGAATTGATAAAGGTACATCAGTGTAGATCCTAAAGAATTTAAAATGATCTTAAGAGAATATTATAAATAATCTTTGCTAATATACATGAATATTCAGATTAAATGAAAAAATTCCTAGGAAAAAATACCAATTTACCCAAACTGCTCCTAGAAGAAAGAGACAATCTGAGTGGTCTTAACTGTATTACATAAATTGAATCTATAATTAAAAACCCTCCTACAAAGAAATTTTTAGGTCTAGAAGTCTTCACCAGTGATTTCTTCCAAATATTTAAAGAAGAAATAATACTGCTCTTACATAAACATTTGCAGAGTGTTTATGTGTGGAATACTACACAGAAATCTAAAAAGCATTATTGAGGGAAATATAAGAGACTCTAAATAAATGGAGGAACATAAATGGAGTGATAGACAATTTTAAACACTGGAGTACTCAATATTATAAAGATTTTAACTCCTCAGTTTTAATTAATCTATATATTAAATGCAAAGCTGCTTTGAAAGGTTTTTTAATGGAAATTGGCAAGGGGATTCTAATGAAAATGAATCCAGCCAAGAATAGACCAGGCCATCCTGAAGAAGAAGAAAAACAATGTTGGAGGACTTACATTTATATGAGCAATAGGAACCAGACACAACAGAGCAGATAGAATATAATACCAATTATATGCATTTCAAAAAACAGACAAAACTAATGTATGGTGTTAGAGGGTAGAATGGTGGTTATTGTAGGGGAGAGTAGTGACCACAGAGGACCTGTGTGTAGTTTCTGAGGTGTTGATAATGTTTTTCTTAATCTGGCAGGGGGTTACACAGGTGTGTTTACTTTATAAAAATTCACTGAGCTGTACACATAGGTTTTGTATGTTTTTCAATGTGTAGGTTAGACTTCACTAAAAAGGTTACTTTAAAAAACAGCTGCGTCAGAGATTCTCAAAATCAGGCAATTCTGGTGACTACTTCCATTTGAAGGTGCAGCACTGCATACTCTGAGGAGCATGATGCACCAGCTAGCCCTTACCTAACCCTGCCAGGAAGTTAGACTAAATTCAGGTTGAATGGTAAGAGCGCATATCTATGACTGATAATGGTGCTGGAGTACCCTGCCAATTGTACATCTGAGGTTATGCTTCCTTACCTTTCTCCTTACTTTGCTTCACACCCAGCTCAAATCTTGAACTCCAACGTATGCCTGCCATTTCCTTGGGATCCCCTGCTGCCTGTGCCCTTCTGGATAGCCCTTTGAGGTGTGACCTTCATCATCTTAGAATATCCTTGTCCTGATTTACAATTTGATCCAATATACACTCAAGACCAACACCATGACCTTGCTCTCAGCACTTGTGGTAACTTGTATGAAACTGATGGTGATGCCCCGACTGTGTCACTCAGTTTATCTTGACCACCAGCTTGGCCTGATTCCTCATGGTTTTCCCTGGCTTATGGTGACCCACAAGCCAGCCATAACAGAAGAGCTTTGTCTTGGTTAAGCTTAAAATGAATACAATCCAGCATAATACAAATCCTAAAGAGTGTTGAGAGATTCAGCTAAAGTATAAGCCTCTGCTTTCTCTTAGAGGCAAAATTGGATTGATGGTTTAGTCCTTAGTCTTTTGTCCTCCCTCTGTGGATGTTCCCCAATGCCAAAGGAATTTGATCTCAGGGCTCTTTCTGAGATTCCTACTTACATGAAGCCATGACATGTTTCTGTGGTAATTTTCCTCCGTGCCGGCATTACTCATTCCTTCTGGCTCAATGCTGGGCTCACTTGCACTCCAAGGACTCCCTTCTTCAAAAGAAAAATGACATGAAAAGTTTCAATGTTTGGTCTCCCTTGAGAGCATATTGGTATGGTATAGTTGTCCATGCTTTTGAATCCTAGGGCAGACTACCATGACCCAGTGGATTACAGGGCATAGCATTGACTTTGTTGGAGGAGTATTAATAGGAGCTGTTCCCTTCACCACCAGCTGAACTGGCAATTCCAAAGACATTTATGATCTCTGTTATGGTGGCTTCCATTTTGAGAGATGGGGGCAGAGAAAAAAAAAAAAACAGAGTCAAGTCCTTGAATTGCTGAGATGAGCCAGTCATTGGTTGAGAGTGCCCAAATCCATTCCAGACTGACCAGACCTTTCAGGTGTAGTTAAGTAGGGACCCCAACCCATCTGCAGTGGCCTCACAGTGCACTGCTGCCTCCACTGTTGCTGTGACTGCAGCTACTGCTATTGCTCTAGCTACCAGACTTTTCTATCAGAGCTATTCCAAAGATGGGTAGGTACCTCAGAAAAACTAAGGGAATTTGGAAGCAATTATGTCCAATTGTAGACAACTCTTGTGTCCAAACTCCTTTCTCTGGGAAAGTATGAAGGAGAAATCTCTCAACAATTTACTACTTAGTATACCATACAACAAAGCTTTGCCCTTGAATCTGAAAGCTTTTATGGATCTTTTTAATGACAAAACAATGTCTCTAGCCTGGTTATTTTGACTCAACTGGTCAGGTTAACTTGATCAATTCAAATAATTAACTACAATACTTTTTCCCCCAAACTAACTGATGATAATGTTATAGCTTCAGACCTGCAACAAAAGATGTCACAGGATTTTTTTTAATTGTCTCCTTAAAAAATAAGCTGAATCTTAAGTAATGCATAAATTAGCTATTTTCAAAGGCGAGGGTGGGTGGACGTAGAAGCATTTTCTATTTTAAACTTTCTTTGATTAAATGTACTCAGCTTCTATTTCAGCAGACTCAGTCGATAATTTATCCACATTTATTACTGACTTTTGAAACTACTTGCCTAGAAAGGAGAGCTTTCTATTTTGCTTCTCATACAGAGACTGGATGGCAAAGGGAATGTGCTTCAACTTTTACCTAATAGTTAATGCTAGGCAGCTGGTGAGCTCTACCTGCATGCCTACTTAATCTTTTTCTTGTCTATTAAGATGCTAATCAGGGCCCATATTTTTGACTAACATATTTTGGGATTTGGAGTCTCTTTGGATCCCTACAGTGATAATCTACAACTCTAATGCTTTGATTGTACATAGAGCTCATTCTTAGGTGTTTCACACATTTTATAACCATCTCCTAATTTATCTTTAGGGCATTCCCACAGAGTAGGCAACAAGTAAATAGAACTATTCCCACTAGATAGTTAGAGAAAACAAATCCCTGAGAAGTTAAATGAAAATCACTAATTGTCAGGTCAAGACAATCTTTCCTCTCTGACATTTTGGTTGTTTTTACTGTTTTAAATAGAGACTTTAAAATATAGAGAGCTGTCTCCAAAGGAATTTCTACATTTGACTCAGAAGGTCCTGATCAGAAGTTATGAATTTCAAAAAACTATCTCTGCCTTTAAAGTGTTTTCTTTCCCTAATGTATATGCTATGTCCTCGCTGCTCAAAGTGTGGTCCTTGAATCAGCAGCATCGGCTTTACCCGGGAAGCTTGTTAAAACTGTAGAATCTCAGATCCCCACCCCAGATCTGCTGAATCAGAATCTGCATTTTAACAAGACGCCAAGGTCATATGGCATATGCATATGACCCATATGCATAGTAAGACTTGAGCAGCCTCGCTCTAGCGGGTAGTATGGTTTTCAGACTGAATAAGTTGTCTACCCTGTGGCACTGCCCTCCATCTATTTATGTGTAAGAAAATGGACTTCAGGTTGTTTCAGGACTTGAGCCCTGTCTTCCTACCCCCCACGTCCCTGCACACCCCACTCCTCTATGTTACCTAGATCAGTGACAGTGTCCCTGCTCTGGGACAGCTGCAGCTCCTCAGCCTCAGACTCTGAGTCCTGCCGTGATAACTTGCTGCTCTTTAAGCTGCCGACCCGGCGAATGCTGGACAAGGAACCCCCCTTCTTCACCTGGAAACTGCGGGTTCCTTTAATCTGGAGCAGGCGAGAACCTCCTATCCTGATCTTCCTGCTGGGAACTGTATTAAAAGAATAAAATAGGGCTTTTTCCCCCTTAGTTTTCCCCAGCCAGTGTTATATTCAAGCTCTCCCCAACTTGTCCCTGATCATCCTCCTCTCTGTTGGCCTGGATAAGCAGCACTTCTGGGTAAGAGGCTTCTCCCAGGCCCCCAGTGGTGTAGGTATTGTTAGGCAGGCAGGAGCCTAGGGCCACCAGGAAGGGCTGGTGCAGCTTCTTTCTTAGACACAAAGCTCATCGGGGCTGGGAACAACCTACTGTCTTTCTGGCCCAGGGTTCACAAGCATGAGTGTGCCCTTGCAGCAGCACTAGGACTGTGAGTACATTTATATCATGTGATTATTCTATTCAACAGAACCACAAACCATTTGTCTTTGTTTTTCTTTTGAAATGGGACTTACAGAATTCTGTGAGCTGTCATGTAAACCACTTCATTTTGGAATACCTCATTAAAAAATAAAAACAAGAGGCGCTTCTCTCTCCAACAGTCAGCAATGGGTTCCGCTCTGCTCCTCAGCAAAGGCACTAAAGGATCTGTTTTCACTGGGGTGCTTTGGGTGAGCATGAGTGTGAAATGGTTCCATTTTCAATGCACCTAGTGATTGCATAGCATCCTTCTCTCAGTCAAAAGGCTGGGTGAGAGGTGAGTCCAAATGTTGCAACACCCTGAGCCAACCTTACAGTCTATGTGTACCAAGAAGAACATGCATTATTCATCTTTTGTGTTCTGGAAGAAACAGTGATCAGTGAGCAAAATAAAAGGGTAAAAGAAACACATTTAAACTTGAAACCTACTTTTTTTTTTTTTAAATCAAAAGCACTCTTATTTCGCATAGTCATATACATACCTCCTTCCTTTTCTTTTGAAGATTTGGTGTTGTCACACATTGATTTTAGAAAGATGGGATAAACAAAATTTTCAGGGCTTAAAGTCCATTATCAGGAAGGGGCCAATTTTGTAAGCTTACCTTCTTAAGGCATGAACACTATTTCTTACTAATTATTTAAGGCATAGTTATTATTTTTAAACGTCCCAATCAGAAAGTTCGCATTTTGTTTCAGGTTTCCCACCCACAGGAGAGTTAATATGTGACTGTGATAAAACTTGTATAACTCTTTGAAGTGTTAGTTAAATGTATACTTTTAATGCCATATAAAGGAGCCCAGAAGAAATCCTGTTGAACAATGTGAATGTTTAATCTCTTATTTACTCTTGTGATCGAGAAAGACTAAAATTATCACCACTCAGCTAATAAAGGCCTCATGGAGCTCCCTGAACACATTAAATAGAATTTCACATCTGGATGGAATTTCCTGCAACACAGATAAATTCCACAAAGACTATGAACCATAATACTGTATTTTAATTATAGCACAATGCTCACCCACTGTATTTTTCAATATTATTTTTAGGCTTAGCTGAGAATTTATTGCTTATCTGAACTATGTTTGAAACAGAATATAATTATCATTTTTTAATGACTACTAGTGCAATTTAAGGTCTAAGTAGATTGGGAAGTAGAGAAAAAGATTAGAGAGATAATTGTTGGGTTTTCACACAGGCACACATTAACATTCTTTGCCTGATTTTATGACACCTTTCAGCTTAAAATGCAGAAAAATAATCTCAAATTAATGCGATCTGAAAAACATTCAATTTTGAGAACTTGTTCTATCACCAAAGATAATTAGGGACATTCTATAGCACTGAAAAATGAGGGTTGAGAATTATGGCATTGGTAATTTACAAGCGGCACAGCAGTTAGAATTCAGGTTTGGTATTGTACATGAGAAACGTCGGTTGAGATTGTACAGCACTGAATTTTAGTTTTTATCTCCATGACAACAAGAGCTAGTACGAAAGTGAAACAAATTCATCTAAATTGGATAAAAACTCTTTCCCCCTCTTTTCCTTCACCCCACACTGTATCCAGTAGCAAGTTGTGCTGGCTCTACACTTCAAAGTATCAACAGGACTTTGAAAGCCCCATCCCTTCTTCCCTGGAATAATGTAGCTACCTAACTGCTCTGCCTTCCCCCTACTTCCATAGCTCAAGTCATCTTTCAAATGCATAAATACACACATTATATCACTTTTCTGGTCAAACATACCAACAGCTCTCTGACACACTTTAAAATAGAATTTAATTTCCAACCGTACCTACCAGACCCTGTTTGTCCTTTTGCATAACATTCTGACCCATCTCCTACCACTCTTCCCCCCAACTCATTCTGTTGCAACCATGTTGGTCTTTTTGCCCTTCTTCAAATGCTCCAAATTCATTCTTGCATCAGAGCCTTGCTCTTACTGTTGCCTGTAGTTTGGAAGACTCCTTCGTCAGCCCTTTGCATGACTGGCTCCTTCACATCACTCAGGTCTCTGCTCAATGTCAATTGTGGGGGCCTTCTCTGACTCATCCCCTCCCACTCCAGGTCACAGCTTTGACCCTGATTTGTTTTTCTTTATATCACTTATCTCCACTTGAAAGTCTGGTATTTTATGTTATTCACTAGTTTGTTAATAACTATTAGTTATTAACCATTGGTTAATATAAGTTAAAATATATGTGAGAAAGTTTTCCTGTTCATTGCTGTATTTTAGGAACCTGTAATAGTTCCTGGCATACAGCAAGTGCTCAGTAGATGGTTATCGAATGATTAGACTCATAGGTAATTTTGGAATACTAGTTTTAGTTTGTATTTGGGAGTATGGGTAAAATGATTTGACAGACTCTGCTTGGGGATTTTAGGCAGACATTTTTAGTTCTAAGGATTATTTCACTTTAGTTTTCCTTGGTAGAATCTGAATTGTCCTCAGGCTGTTTATTTCTGAAACTTACATTTTTAGGTTTTATAAAAATAAATAGTATACAATTTTAATAATCTTAGTTAGCAGGGTCCCCATCGTCCCCATTTTCACATTGGATTTAGTCACTGACATCAGTTCGTCAAGTAGATTAAGGAATATTTAGGATCTTTGGGAAGATTTTTACCAACTGATTAAGGACATTTTAGGGAAATGTTCTCATTTTATTCACAGTTTCAGTTTTCTGTTCTTCATTTATTAAACAACTTTCATATATTAACTTAGTCATTTAGTAAGGAGAAAAAATACTAAGCATTTGAGTGTTTGAACATTAAAGGCAATTTACATAAATAATCATGAAATTAAGGTGTTCTTAAAAATTAATATTTTATTTTTTAAAATGGCATAGAATTTACTCTGCTCAAGTTTAGCCATGTCAGTATTAGGAATTTTTATTCAACTACTTTAAATGGTAATTAGCATAATTTCTTTGAATGGGGGAAAAAGACTACCTTCTAAATTAAAATCCCTTTGGGATATGTTTAAAGATAGAATTTTCTCATCATATGCAGGTATCCTTGTCTGAAGTAGTCATATTTGAAAAAATATTGATTTGATACTTCTTCATAGTCAGAAATTGCTTAGGACTTGGCTTATACTTCCTATAATGTTATTAGCTATTAACTATTAAAATGTTGTGATAGTCTGATCTTGAAATATTCAAATTTTCCCAACGTATATCATTCCTTACAAGAATTTAAGTATTCTGTGTTTTCTCTATATAGGGCTATTCCTTCTGAGAATCATTCATTCATTAAGTCATCCAATATTTATTGTCATTGTTTGCATAACACTAGAAAGTACTTCAATGCATAAAATCATCTTTGACTCTTTTAAAAAATGTGCTAATGTTCTTTTAATTGACATTCATTAGAAAAGCATTGAAAGACAATGAAATTTAAGAAATAGCAAAATCAGATAGTGAAGCTGACAGTTTAAAGGAGCCTCTAGAAAGCAACTTAAAACTTTATCATCTTTGGTTCATAGTTAGGATTTTCTCTGTGTGTTCTAATCTATATATCATGATATAAAAAATAACAATGACAATAGTTATTTGTTATGCACCTACTATTCACAAGGTACTAAGTTTATGCTTTCCTTGCATTGTCTTATTTAATGTTTTCAGCATTACAATGCAGTAGGTGTTATTAACCCAATTTTACAGAAAAGAAAACTGTGGCTTAGAAGGTAAGTAACTTGGACATAGCCACACAGTGAGTTCCTATATTTCGCCCATTTTAAGATGCACAACTTTTTCAAATTTTAACATAGCTGAAATAAATTGGGATTTGTCATACAACAGATGATATGTTATGATCACTACTGCCAGTAGCAGTTGTGATACCTTTGTTATTGCTTGTGTCCATGTGGACATCTAAAGCACCAGCAGCAAGATATGCGGAATGGGGGCCAGTGTCTTTTACCCCAAGGAGCCAAGTGGTAGTGAGGGGTGGGAGAGTGGGTGAGATGGTAAGTCAGATGTGTTTCCTGAAGAGGGATTGAAGGTAGGCTAACTTCATACAATTGCAAGTTGGCTTAATTAGCACAAATAACCTTACCTCTTTTATGACTCTATTTAAGAAACGATCTATCACTAACATTTTTTTTTTTTTTTTGAGACAGAGTCTCACTTTGTCACCCTGGGTAGAGTGCAGTGGTGTCATCGTAGCTCACTGCAAGCTGCAACTCCTGGACTCAAGTGATCCTCCTGCCTCAGCCTCCTGAATAGCTGGGACTAAAGGCGCCTGCCATGATGCCCGGCTATTTTTTCTATTTTTAGTAGAGACGGGTCTCACGCTTGCTCAGGCTGGTCTCGAAATCCTGAGCTCAAGCAATCCACCTGCCTTGGCCTCCCAGAGTGCTAGGATTGCAGACATGAGCCACCGTGCCCAGCCACATCTATCACTAACATTCTGATGGCATAAAGGACACTATCATACAGAAAAACATGGACATTGAGAACTCTGAGTTGAAAAGGGATTAAGAAATTTTAACTCTGAATTGAAGATGGTTTAGAAAAACTTTAACCAGTTTATTTCATTTATATATTTTTTGGTTGCATAAGAATGATATATTATAATAATAATAAAGATCTATATCTAATTAAATCTGAAAGTCCTCTTTCAATAAGAATAAAATATGAGCTAAGTAATAAGAAATTATTGCCTAAGAATTGAACTGGGAGTGTTTTTCCTTTCTTATTGGTAAATAAAATGATGGTTCATCTTACAGCTGATGGCATCTTAGATTCAATGGGCTATGAAGAATTGCTGAGCTGGAATTAGAAGCCATGACTCTTTGACTGCAAAGTCGAACCTCTAATTAGCACGATTTCCTATGTCATTCTACACTGTCAGTATTGCATGGAGCCAAAAATCTGGGCAAACAATTTTGTAGTTTAGATACCAGACCAAGTATCTTATGAGAAACCTGGAAACATGAAATAATCCTTATTTTTCCATACCTTTCTTCTCTTCAACACCTGCATCTGATTTGAGGGTGTGACTGCTGCTGTGGAGAGAATCTTTTGAGTCTTCGTTTTCATCCAAAACCCCAGCAAAGCTGATCTTCCTCTCATATCTGTGCCGGTCCAACTCAGGATCCAAACGAAGTCTGCAGCTCTCCAAGTCCTAAAATGTCAGCGAGTAGCACGTGAGTGCTGGCATCTCCCCAGCAATGCCCTGGTCTTGTGGCAAGCCTCCCTCCACTTTGAATTACATACAACTGCATTTAAACAGCCAAATTCCTTTATCTAATGGCAATTTTAGATTGTGGCATTAAAACCTATTCTTAAATTAAAAAATAAATAAAATCTTCCCTAACTCATAGTTTTTTCCCTTATCCTAAGATGTGTTACCTTCCAATAGCATAGACCTTGTTCCAAATCCAGAACTAGCTTCCTCACCTTCTAACTCTTTGTCCACAGCTTTCACTGCATCTTTGGCCTTTATCAGTTTATTAAATAATCATGCATTGACTATGAATGTGATAGGCACTTCAGGATAAACAAAAAATGATTCTTTCCCTGAAGAAACTCAGAATCCTAAAATAGAAACTCAGAATCCTAAAATAGAGAGGCAAACAGGTGATAAATTCCAAGACTGAAAGCTTAGAAATCAGACGTGAAACTGTGGTTGGCAGAATAATGGCCCCCGCAAAGGTGTCCATCCCTGGGACCTGTAAATATGTTACTTTACATGGCAACAGGGACTTTGTGGATGTGATCAAGCTTAAGGACCTTAAGATGGGGATATTATTCTGTATTAGCTAAATAGGCCCAATCTAATTTCACAAATCCTTAAAAGTAGAGAACCTCTCCAGCCTGTGGTCAGAAGATTATGTGATCACGGAAGAAGGATGAGAAAAATGTTATGTTACTGGCTTTGAAGAGAGAGGAAGGGGTCATGAGCCAAGAAATGTAAAGGGCCTCTGGAAGAGGAATAAAGGGCAAGGAAACAGATTCTTCCCTAGAGCCCATAAAGGAATGTAATCTCACCAACACATTGGTTTTAGCCAGTGAGACTTGTCTTGGACTTCTGACATCCAGAACTACATGATAACATGTTTGTGCCGTCGTACATAATTAAATTTGTGGTAGTTTGTTACAGCAGAGAGAGAAAACGAATACAGAGGTAATGTTCGAGTTCAGTCTTGAGGATTAAGTAAAGTTTGCTTGGTAAACACGTGAAGAAAGGCAGTTCAGGCTTAAGAAATCTTGTGTGAGGGCCAGAGGCTCCAAACAGAATCATGCATTGGAGGAGTTTCTTACTCCCTTCTATGAGGACCTAAGTATAAGAGGCTTTCCATCACTCCCTGCTGATGAACAGAATGATCCCATCCATATGCTAATGTAATTATTTGGCTTGTGTAATTACTGGCTGTGTAATTATTTAGTAGAAGTTTAGCCTATGAGGTCCCAAATTGAAAATTTGACCTGTTCTGTGAATAGAGACTTGTTCATTCTAAAGATCATATCTAATTATCAATCTATAAAGCACTTTTGGAGGACACGAAAAAAATATATAAAATGCTAACTTTACTTTTATACAGTATTTTTCTAATCATGACATCAAATTCAAATAGATATGCAAAACAAAAATATTTTTAAAAACCCAGTTTGCACCAAGATTAAGATTTTATGCTTTTGATTGTCAGCAATAAAATGAAATTTTAGACTCTACATGTTGTTTATTCTTTTCCTTTTGGATTAAGAACAGAAGTTACATTTTGATACTCAGAAAATCGTATCACATCTAGAAAAATGCAGGAACTACATGGAATCTATTTTAACATTGTCAAAAATATTCTAGGAATATATTCCTAGAATTATAGTTGCTTCCCTGAAATTAACCCCTTCTAGGAAAAAAGATCTAATCTTCTTACCATTGTGGTAGCCAAATTTAATTAGGGAAATTTCATAATTGGGACAAAAAGTAATCATATAATAATTCTGATTCTCAAAAGTAGTTATCCCTTCTAATTTCTTCTTTTATCTGCTTCTCAAAATCCCACCTAATCTTTCAAAATTACATTCAAATATGACTTCTTCCCAGAAGGTTCCTTGGATCTTTCCTGTCCCTTCTTTGGCCATCCATAGCCCTCTGCTGCTTTCTCAGGGCCACTCATATTTTGCTTCAGAAAATAGTTTTTTATGTGTTACTTCTCTTGTTACAAATATATTCATCTCTGTATCACCCCCATCCCTACCCCTGCAACCATCACACAACCTTGCTTATACTCTACTCTCCATAAATATTCATCAATTTAATCTTGGTATGTATAAATTGTGTTTTCCTTCTGATTTTATAACTTAAGGAACATTTAAAATCCAGCAGTATATTTTTCATAACCTGATTTTTAAAAATCCCATTGGCATGGCTGATACAGCCTCCAGCACAATATTTCACAAAAACATCCAATATTATGCTGTTTTCTCTAATGAATGAATGCAGACCCACAGAGACCTTCTTCCTGCCTTCTTCTTTATTATTATGAACTCATCTCTGCATTTGATGGGAATTATTGTTTTGATTCCATCATGCTTGGTCATTGTCTATTGGTCTCACTAATTAAATTGGGAAATATTTTAATAGACCAGCAGTTCTGTAAACAAAATTATATTTTAAAAAATTCCTTTATTGTCCTCAAGTTTGGAAGATAATATTTAGAGAAAAATTTGATTATTATGCTGTTTTAGACTGTGAATCTTATAAAAATGCTGCTTTTTCCTTTTTTGAGACATAATTTATTTGTATGGTTTACAAAAAGAGTGAATAAAAATGCTACCAGAAGTTGTTTCTTTGAAAAAAAAAAAAAGAACAGTAATTAAGTTACATCTAGGGATCTATCTGGGAAAAATTGTTTAGTTGGTAAAAATATATTTTTAAAGCATTTTAATACTTTTGATATAATTTTTCATTTCCTTTATCTTCATTCTCCACCGACCCAGTGGCTTCCTGGGTTTCCTGACCCTACCCATGAAATAACTGTGGTTAAACACATTAACTTTTGTTTTAATTACTGTACTTGAAGTTCTTTTGCTATCTCTTCCACATTTTGAATACAACTAGGACTTTTTCAAACCAGTATTTCATGTGAAAATCTCTTCCATTTTGGAAATGGCCATATGGCATTTCTATCAGAAAGATTTTTCTTGGTAGAAAGTTTGTGTTCCTGATCCTTTCCCATCCCAAAGCATCAGATATCCAAGTATTTACAGCTTCTAATATGATTAGTATACTATCTTATATTATTTTGTACATTGAGGTAGCTATTTATTTTCACAGCACTGAAAATGCTACTGAACTAATAAAACACTCCAAAGGTCTGTAAGTCCCCTTCCAGCAAGTGTTTTATTAAAACTTTAGACTACTTCATTTTGGCTAAATTTATACTTAGTCTGTTGATTCATTATACAGTATAATTTCTTTAAAAAAAAACTAGCCTTAAAAAAGGAGATCCTGCCATATGTGACAACACAGATGAACCTTGAGGACATATACTAAGTGAAATAAGCCAGTCACAGAAAGACAAATACTACTTATATGAAGTATCTAAAATAGCCAAATTCATAGAATCAAAGAGTGGAATGGTGGTTTCCAGTGGCTGAGGGGAGGGAGCAATGAGGAGTTACTAACCAACAGGCACAAAATTTCAGTCAAGCCCGATGAAAACACTCTAGAGATTTGCTGTACAACAATATACCTATAGTCAACAATAACATATTACCCAATGAAAAATTTAAGATCTCATATTAATAGATCTCATGTTAAATGCTCTGACCATAATTTAATTTAAAAATAGAAAACGATTTCAAGCATTTCTGTATTGGTAGAACAGTTTTAAGCATCTGTGTTGGTAAAACAGTTCAGCAAATTAGAATGTGGCATGAGTTCTCTTTACTATCAACTATAGTTAGATAGCTTAAACATGAGAAAAAGCTTCTTTCCTCCTTTATGTTGTAAAAGTCACATCCCAACACAATACATAAACCTACACTTACCAACGAATATCTTAGTGTAGGGAATAAAAACTTTCTGAGATCTAGTTAAAAGTGGTGTAGAAGTAAAAATTTTCCTCTTGTTGATTGAATCACTGCAGGTCCTGTTTTGCTTCATTTCTTGGCATTTTCTGCTAGTCTGCCAGTTGGTTATACAGTAACTTTTAAAAGATTTGATTGATTTTTTAAAAAATAAAATTTGTTACGATAAGGGACATTAAACTACAACTTTACAGAATTGAAAGAGAAAACAAAAATAAATGAGTCAGTCTTTAAGATTCTTATTTTTTTGTCACAATGGATCAAAATGGTGACCAATTAAAATCTGACAAGGTTAATAGTAGATACACTGTGTGCTTTCATGAAGACGTCAATATAATTAGAATGTCGATAGGGATAACACTGGTAGAGGCCTACAGATCAGATATTGTATTATACTTGACTTAAACTAAACACATATGCTGAGTGGTAGCCTTGATTTGATTTTATAGAGTAGTCTCAATATAACAGTGAAAGTGATAATTTAGAAAATTAAAGGCCTAGGTTAATATGAAATTACATAATGGCAGGAGAAGGAACTTCCCCTTCCAACATCCTAATGGTACACTTTCACAGTCCAAATGTGGGTAAGTTTCTCTTGAAAACATATGTTTTACTCACAAATATTTCTAACTTTAAAATATCCATTTTATCTTTTAGGGTGTTTAGGAAATTGGCTTCCTAGAACATTGGAAAACCAGAGGCAGAGGTGCTGCTCAGTGATCCCAGAGCACTGATTCTTTTACCCCTCCCCTGCCCCCGCCCAGCATGGCCTTGCTTGGGGTATGGCCTCCCTCATGCCTGCCGAGCTTGGTTTAAAAAGCAAGAGACATGGTGGATTCTAAAATTCACTTAAATGGAAGCACATAAATGGTTAGTGTAACAATTTTTCTGGGAGAGTGGTATGAGCCTTGTGTAGAAGGGGAAAAAAAAAAAGAATTTCTCTGGTTCCTCAGCTCTGGCTGGATGATGCCTGTCATGAAAGAACAACTGGAAACCCGGTGTGCACTAGGGAGGTAAGGGCCAGGGAAAATCAGCTCCCAGGGGTGCAGGGGCTCTACACGATCTGGGGAAACCCCTGGCTCTTACACAGTATTTGTATCCTTGGTTAAAGAAATCAGGCCCTGGTGGTACACGGTACATGAGTGTGTATGTATACGTATACGTGAGTGTGTGGCGGAAGTCTTTTTTCTGTCTATCCACAATCCATAAGAAATACTACAGAAATAATATACGTTTGGGGATGTTTAGACACGAAACACTGAAGTCTTTTCACCCGTAATTTAAATAAGAACCCTCATTGGAAGTGGAAGCATATTTCTATATAGATTTATGAGCAGTCAGTACCAAAACAAAAAATCTGTTGGTGAGTTCTGGAAAACATTAGCCATAAAACTCCTCATACTTTGAAGAGTAAAGGAACCTGAAGACTCTTAGTTATTCCCGGCGTAACTGACAGTGATCGATCAAACATTGTACTCAGTAGTGTTATCTTTAGTGATTTCTAGGTCAACTAGAAATCTAGGAGTTATTATTTTTAATAAAGAAAAAAATATTTCTTTTTATGTATGAAAATCTCTTGGATGAATTTTTAAATTATGTGATACAGTGGCCACTGGGCATTTAAGAAAACCAAATACTGGAAACCTAGTCCCATGTCTGGCCTCTCCAAGTAGCCTGGTTGTTGACACATAAGCTTTAACTTACCACCAGAGGCTCAGTCCGAGGTCTGGGCAGGCAAGAAAAGGTCTCCCGCAGGAAGGTGGTAATCTCCAGGAGAAGCTGGCATGCTGCCATCTTCAAGGCAAAGGGGCAACCACATTTAGAGGGGTTCACAGTACCTGTGGAATGAAAGAGTTCTTTCATAAGAAGACAAACCAGTAAAAAATACAGAGAGGCACTGATGGACATAGCTACACATACGTAAAATCAAATTGCATATGAGAATGTTACCTATACATGTCCAAAATCAAATTACATATGAGGATTTTACCTATATAAGTTCAATTTACCTATTCCCTTTAGCATAATCTATGCATTACCATACATCTCTCTCTTCCTCCATTTTGTGATTCTATAGGGAGTGCTTCAGTACTAAAATATCAGACAAGCAGAATAACATTATTTGCCTTAAAGCATCATAGAGTAACAAAATGCAGCTCCAACTATACTAGAAAGGCTTTTAATGAAAACAGAAATGGAAAGTAGTCTTGCAAGATTTCCACACTGCTACTCAGTCAGATTTAGACTATGTATATGGCAAGAAATGAGATTTTATGAGGGATGTCTGTCTTGAAGTTCTGAGGGCAGTGAAGTTGTTTCAGCTCTAGTCTAGATGTGTTTCTACAACACAGACAACATACACTTACCTGATCACCTATATCATACAGTTTACACAAGCTAGCCTGTCACATTAAGGCATAGCTACACTAGGAGTGTGCAAATATTCTCTTTTGCTCTGAAGAACACTGGTCTTTGAATTAGTAAAACATTGTCTCCACCATAGACCAACTAGGAGATTTTGCTGTAAAGACAGATAATGGCCAAGGTGACACTATAGTGACTTTTAAAATTCTTAGCATTAGTTCTCAGATATGTATCATCACAAATCATGCAGAAATGTACTGATTACTTAACAGTGTTCAGAAAAGATCAAAGCCAGGTAGAGTTCTGTCTCTCATAAAAGAAAGAAAATAGCTATCTATTTTGAGTGAATCAAGTCATCAAGCAATCACAATATCATTGCTTGTCAACATTCCTAAAAATATCTCTAAAATGTTTCCTGAGTGCTAGGCTTTCTTAACTGAATAGAATACATACTTCATGATTTCAGTTGACAATAGTGGAAATTATGGTCTTTCTGAAGATAGCTAAGCTATTGTTTCCTCATGAAAACTATTATTTTCTCTCCAGAGTTAATATGTGGCTAAAGACTTTGCCTCTCATTAAGACTGAAAAAGACAAACTTCTGTAGAATTTCCAGACCTAAAGTTGCTTGCACCATAATTAGCTTTCAAATGCAAGATGAGCTATGTATTGACTTGAAAGTAGAACTAAATCAGACATATCAATCTTATATTTAATGGAGGCTATATTACTAAAAATTGCCTGGATGAGCAACACTTTTTAAAAAAAATAATGAACACTAGACATGCAGTATCAACTTCTGGGTCTGTCCTTTTACTCCAGTTATCATCCAGACTCTTCTTATCAGTCCTGTAGACAAAGAACTTGGTCTTTGTCCAAGCTCTCCCATGACTATCATATGAAATATCCTGTTACAATGCTCAAGGATTGAGTTCTATGTGGTTTCAACAAAAAAGCTAATATACCAGGCATAGCATATTGGTAAATGATACTTATGTGGATTAATGGAGATTCAAGTTTGTTTTGGCCTAGGGGGATGCATCCATTTAACGTTGCTTCAGCGCCTCTGTGTTCTGAAGGGCCCCTGGAAGATACAGGGTGGTTTGGGGATGCCTTCTGGCTAGATGGGTCTTATGGAAGGTTCACTAGGTTCTGTGACGGCTGGATAATCCTAAAGTCTTCCTATGGATCAGACTCAATTCCATGAGGCATTCTAAGATAGTCTAGACTATCTTTGGGGCCAACTTTAATCATTACACTATAAAGACTAATGTCAGAATTTGGTGTTTTGTCAACAGCTAAGTCAAGAATATTTTCTCTGATTTGATAAGATCTTAGAAGGGACAAAATGATTAAAAAATGCAAAAAAAAATCCTTGGTGAGAAAGTGGAAAAGAAGACTATAAGAGTTTTGTTTGCTTATTATTTAGTTTTGTTCAATGTTACACTCTATCCATCCTTTTACATTTCAAGGATGCAGTAGGTTTGGCACCACCCAATGAAGGACAACCCTTAAAATAGAACCAGGGAGCTGGAATGTCAAACCACAAGGGAAGGTCAAGAGGAAGAGATCTCACTATCATCCTCACATAAAGATACTGATTCCATAACCATAACTGGCATTTTATCCTCCATAAAAGGCAGTGGTACACATACACACAAGCTTGTGTGGTACAGAACACATGTATGCACAAAATGGAGTTGGAGAAGGATGTGAAATCTCTTTGTCTCTACTCTTCTATGATGGGTCTCAGTTCTAAATCTAATAAGTAAACACAGTACAGCACACATTCACAGTTCTGCCACCTCTGAGTATTTTAATATTTAAATTTCATGTTAAATGCTATAATATACTTTTAAAATATTTAATATTTTAGTCATTTGGAAAGCATTTCATGTTCAATTGTATTTGGTCTGACTTTATTTCCTAGAGCAATAATAAAACACAAAACCTGACAAAATCTCTTCTGAGACAGTAATTTCCTACAACTATATTCTCTCAGAGCGGCCTACTACTAATCTTTGCATAATAGCAAGAGTCAGAGACTAAAAAGTAATGGGTGTTCCACATTGCCTGCAGCTCCTTGCCCCTGTCCATCTTCTTCTCTTTCTGGTTCTCGCCTTCTCCTTGTGTGGCTTTGTGCACATGCTTCACATCCATGCACAGGGAAAGGGGGAAAGGGTGCAGTGGAGAGACATGGGAAGGTGGTAAGAATATGAAAGAGGAAAGAGAAATATTAAGTGCGCCTAAAGCAGAGGTTCTTACAAGCAGGGGTTCTTGTAGTAAAGGGAGTCTCCTTACTGTCATCTAAAAAGTCTTCCTCCTCATCCTCCTTTCTCAGTCTCCTCTTGGTCTCCTCATCATAAATGAGACCCAGGAGGTTGGCTGGGCTCTCACTCTCCCCGTGGCACAGCTCATTCAATCGGATGCCAATTGCCTACCACAGGGAGAAAAAAATGAAACAGTACAAAGTGTATCAGACTCTAAAATAGGCTCTCACATTACAGAGGACATAATCAACCAATTGATGGGAATTACTTCCACATGAGCACCTCTGGATGTCATAGTGTTGTTTCCATCATGTTTGCCAATATGAAAACCCAGAGATAAAAGAAATTGCCTGTATCTCCACAGTCATTTAGTCTAAAGACTTGTAGAAACTGGAATGACACCTTTGTATACTTGTACAAATGTTTTTCTGAAAATATTCCCATTTACTCAAAGGTCATTTATTTTATAGGTCTGATACAGGGGAGTACACAGTTGTTTTTGATGGAGGATTTTGTTGCAGTAAAAAGTAAGGAGGCGTAGTTCCTCAGAATGCTTCTGATTATGCTATTTTATGGGAATGTCACTGTCATGCTAATGAGTTTGGAAGGTGGCAAGAATTCTGTTCCTGCAATTTTATTTCTATGTGCCATTATGTATGTGCTTATTGGCTTCTTTTATAGACTTTGTTCCTCCTTCCATGATACTCTATGAATTAGTAAAAGATGCTTTTCTTTTGGTAGAGTAACCAACAATGACATTAGAAATATGACTTTTAATAACTTGGCACATGGACAATATTGGCTTTTACACGGTATTCTTAGAACCAACACCCTTGTTTTTCTGAATCATCACGCACTACTGTCTGATTTTTCAAAAGGAATTTTCCACAAGAAGAGACACAAAACACTACCTCTATCTAATTCCTTTTATATGCCAACCGTATACTGTATGCAACAATGCAAGAGACACAGGTTTAGGGAGGAGAGTCAGGGAAAAAGTTGAACTGATCACTGAACTTGGGGTTTGACAGTTTGGTTACTCTGTACTTTAGTAAGAAAAAAATTCCAGCTAGCTTTCTTCTTTCTTCCTGTATCATACTTTGCAAATATTTAGAAAAGTTACTAAATTCTGGGCATGCAAGAAAATTATACTCACGACCGGAAACCAACATACAAAGGTATGACCAGAGCTCTTTAAATAAAACGACATTTTTGAATGTCTTAGATATCTGTAAATAAAGAAGTCTCGTTAAACCCTGGAATTAAGTGAGGGGCTAAAACCCAGGAAGCAAAAACCATACTGATGAGAAAGCAGTGTAGGAAGATAATGCAGGATTTGAAAATTTTAGCTGCTAACCAAGAAGTTTTAAGCAAACAAAACAAAACATAAAAACAAAACCACCACCACAACACAAAGCCTGGTCCTGACGCTACTATTTTGGACACTTCTCTAAAAGAGGAGACATACAGTTACGAGTCTGGAATAGAGACAACAAAGTAGATAGTGAGACTCAAAGAAAAAAAAGTTTCTACATTGATCCTTCCAGGATGTCATAACTAAGCAATTTAAATTAAACCCACAGTTTACAAAACTTATAGAGTTGCTCAAAAATGATCTTGCCTGGTATAATAATAAATGTCTAAGTAATAATTTAGATCTCTACGTTTCATCCAAGGCTAGAAAAATGCCTTAGGGCTATGCCATTATAATTCTTTTTCTCATTCATCAAATATTTGCTAAGTGAGGTAAGTGGTTTGGTATTAAATAAAACACAAATTTGAATAAGTTGTTATAGTAGACACTAGTACCTTTTTTTCAATGTGCCCTAGTAGATTGTGAACCCACGTACAAAAAGATCAGTGTCTGGCAAATAGGAAGGTTAGAGAGGTTGAGACGCTTGCTCAAGGTTGTTCAGCAGATGGTGAACTGGGTTCAAACACTTTGTGCCTGACTATCCATGTCTGTGTCTTTCCTTCAATGAGCTTACAATCTATTGAGGAGGGAGTAACAGACCAAAACAACTCATTAATTGGCAAAAGAGACTGAAAGCACTTTATTCATTCAGAAGATAGAGGGATTAAATTCAGTTCAGAGAATCATAGAAAGTCTCAAAGACTTTGAAGAATTGGTGTTTTGTCTGACGGAGAATGGGAGAGGAGATATTGAGACGGAGGGTCCCAAAAGATCCATGTTCATGGAAATGCACCAGATGTTCAGAGGCTGACAAGGAGGCCACTTGGTTGAAGCACAATTTTGTGAGAGAAAATAATGTGCAGGAAGTCTAGAAAGGTAGGGTGGGAGGACCTTCCAGTTCCTGAAGTTGAACGTCACTTTGCTTTCTTAGGAAGGATGAAAAGCAGTTTTTGAGTTGGGGGAGTAACCTGATCGCTCATTCGAGGGACATCATGCTAGCTGCCTGGGAATGTAGAGATGAGCATGTATTCTGCTTTCAAAAATTAATGTCATAACCTATTATTCTTGAACACATATTAGGTGCAGAGGATTTAGATAGATATTATTCAGGTATATTAGCTCATTTGACTTCATCATCCATAACCTTGGAATGGTTTGAGCAAAGGTCGCGGAGAGGGTAGTGACTCCAGGCTAAGAAATTTGGGTTTTATCCTGAGGAAAAAGGAGGGCCACTGAAGCATTGTAAGTGGGTAATAAACACAATCTAATTTGCATTTTAGCCTAATCACTCTGACAGCAATTTGGAGAATGAACTAGAGAGGGCAAGTCTGGAGGCTGACAGATCAGCATGAATGTTTCGTTTTCAGTGGCTGTGCCATAGCAAGATCCTTTCACTGGCAATGTGCAGGATGGATTAGATGAGGGCAATCTGTGGGGACCAAATAGGAAAATACTTTAATCATCCAGATGAGAAGTAATGAAGATCTGACCTAATGGGCTTCAGTGACATAGAACCAATAGGCTAAGGAGGTTTGGGATGTGCTCCAAAGGCTGTCATCTCAGATGATGGTGATATCATTCATAAGAACATAAAGCTCAGGAGGGCTGCAGGTGGGGGTGTGTTTGTATGAGGAGGAGGGTTTTATTTCAGTCAGATTGAGTTTTAGGATTTTCAGTGAATGCCTTCAAAGTGCAGTTGCCAATGCAGGCCTGGGATCTGAACAGTGCTAGGGATAGAGAAGTCCGTGATGCTGGCATGCAGGTAACAGTAGAACGCACAGGAATAGATGTAACCCTGGGGTAAATTATAAAGGAGGGAATTATGAGAGGTTCTGGGAAATGTCTACAGTTATGAGGAAGGACAAGGCAGAGGACCAGGGAAGGCGATCAAGGACAGGGCACAGAGAGGCAAGGAGACTCCAGAGCATAATGGTTGTGGAAGACAAAAGAGAAGAGAAAGGTGTGGGCAGTCAGCAGTGTCAAATGCTGCACGGCAGCGAGAGGACATTTGTCCTGGAAACATCTGTTTGGGAAGTCCCTCAGTCACAATCTCCTTATAAACCTGAAACTCTCTAACACTCAGCACTCCCCCCTTCTTGTGGGAAGCCAATGGCATTATCAATTGTGGCTGTCATTTCAGAGAGGCCTCCTAATAAAACCCTCCTCGAATGACATAGGTAATAAAAGGGGGTTGAAACATCACATCTCTCCACATTAAAGAATTTCGCCAGTTTTATGCAAAACCTACTTCTGCCCTCAAACCCACAAAAATTGTTTTTTTAAAAAGACTTTCTAGACTTTTAATGTAACCTTATATTAGACTTTTAGAAAATACTAAAGTTTTTTTTTTTTTTACTAGAACTAGTTTTACTAAAATGAGTTTTACATTCCTTTTTCAGACTGTTTATTTAGAGAATAAAAAGGAAAAGGATAAAGAAAGGCCTCTTGCCAGCAGGGGACTGAAAGCAGTGTGTGTTATACCAGAAAGTTTTAAAATATTGTTTTAGATAGAAAAATAGAGAGATTAACCTGAAGAGAAAAGAAAGTTGAAAACGCTGACAACTGCTCTAATTATCTATCATAGTGACCCCAAATCTGATTGCTTATTTAAAAGATCCCAAATTAGGTCTATCTCAGGAAAGGGAGTCATCCCTGCTTTCACCAAGGTTCGGATATGTATCTGTGGGAGGAGAGGAGGTAACAGGAGAGTGGGTTCAGAATTCCAATAGACTGGGCTGCACTGAGAGACAAGGCCACTTGCTTGGGAGACTTCTGTGGTTCTGGCGGTCATGGATCGGGAGGGCACTGTGAAGAGTAGCTTTGTAATTTCCCAGTGGAATCTGCCTGCACAGGGACTCTCTTAGTCTAAAACAGACTAAAATAAGCCAACTGTACTCATCATTATATAAAGTTAATAAAACAAGCAGAAATATTAGAATTGGAATAACATCAGTGTAAGTAGAGTACAGAGATTATCAATTGAAGATTTTAAAATGGTGGTCTACAAATTGTTGAAGTGAAAGGTAATTTTAGCCATTAATAGTAAATTGTTATTCTTACTAAATTAAATTGATATTTTTATTAAATTTGTACGTTTATGTTCCTTACAGGCAGCAGGCTTTTAAACACAAATGGTCACCAGTGATTCATCTGTCTTGTGCCTTAATAGGCTGAATAGCAGACCACGCATCCCACCCATCTGTCTGCTATAGGTAATGGAAAATATAAAGAGGTGAATTGTCTTGGGAGGCTTCCTGTCAAATATCCAAATTTATCATACATTTAAATATTTTTACTATATGGAGGACTACAAAAGAGATTGACATTCTATGCTAGTTGTCTGTTTTCTTCAAGTTTCATGAAAGTCTGTGGGCACCTTTCCCAGAGTGATAAATTATGAATATATTAACATATAAATATGTTTATAATTTACCAATTCCTGTAAGAAATCTCCAAAAGCATTCTTATGTGTTATTTAATATTATTAATAAGAGAAGAATCTGTCTAGCAAAACCTCTCCAAATAAAGTAACAGTAGTATTATTTATTTATATTTGTCTATCTTTTTTGCCTGAGGAGAAATAATTAAAGGGATCAAAACATCCAACCCCTTAAAAGAATTGGACAATTGAAGGAAAACACTTTACATCTCCAATTGCCCTGAGAGAGGGTGTGTTCAAAACTACCTAGTCTTTTGTGGAGAACAGGAATACATTTCACCAGCAGAGAGCCGAGTTATTTTAATGTGACTTGGATAGAAAATAAATGTGGTTGGGGATGAGGAAAACCCTTCACCTGTTCTCTGTTCTCTGGTGATCTAAATTTTTCATCTGATTGTTTTATTTTAAAAGAAGCAAATTTGGTCTCTCCCAGAAAAGAGTCATCCCAGATTTTAGCAAGGTCATAAAATATTAACAGCATCCATGAAACTAGGTGGGTAGAAAAAAATACTCACTATATTAATAAAAAAATATTAAATTTGAAAGAGATAAACTGAGTTTCACAAGTATGCTTTGTTATCGGGAAAGCCTGAACGGTAACTTGATTACTTATCTTCTAACCAGAGGAGTGACCAGGTTTCTAACATTCCAGATGAGCGAAGGGGTGAGGGATTCCTACACAATTAGTTGGAAAAAGAGCGTAGAACCAAAAAATAAAGCAGCCTCTGACTACTTGCTCTATCTTTCCCATGGCCTTGCTTTCACATTTCTGCCTCTAATATCTTATTACAGTCTCTCAACCATAATGTAAACATATGCATTACAAATTATTTAAAAGTTACCACCTTTGAAGAATATGCTTATGGCAGTCACCCTTCCCACTCGCTACCTCCTCCTCCCAGCTGTTTCTTCTTTCAACCTCGTGTTTCGTCCACTGTGACATGTGTTTCTAAGATTTCTTAATAGCACAACTACTCATGATGCAAATTTAGGGGAAAATTCATATTTCATAGGAAACCAGATTTTATGGGAGCTCTGCACGTAGGCCAAAGAAAACCTTCCAAGAGGGAAAATAAAATATCCCATTCTCACAATGACATACGTCTATAAAAATGAGGGTGCTTGAGTGAAGTGGAGAAGTCTGTTACAAAGTAACAGTAAGGCCTTACAGCAGTGATTAACATCATTATTTTGAAGATCTGGGGACAGACTGGAACACTGGTGACAAGAGTCAAGAAGGTTAAAATATGATTTGGGTATGGGGAAGATAACAATAGTCTTCCAGATAAGCAGAGCACTGTGGCAAAGTCATAATTTTTACTTAAAGATATATATATATATATATATATACCTCTAAGAAAGACAATGGTAAAGGTTTATCATTTGTTAATTAAGAGCTTAGTTTTGTAGAAAATATAGTCTGAGGTGGATCATGAGCATATTTTGCTTTCTCTTAAACATCGGTGGCAAAAACCCAAGCATTGGGTACAAACCTCCCTAATCAGGTACAATAAACACTTAACATAAAAATCTGATGTCCAGGTGTTCATGTATATCAAGGGCCTTCAGATGGGTTTAATAACTTGCATTTATTTATACAACATTTTAACTTTTTAGACATTCTTATCATACGCCATGATAATGTTTTTCCTCCCCCTACCCCCACTGTGATAATTTTAAACTGCTTATAGGAAAACAAATAGTAATCCTTACATTAGTAATCTATTTAGCTGGTTATTCTACAATTGAGTAAATGGTGATGTAAGGAATTTATGCAACATGCACAAAGTCACAGTTTCAGTGAAAAAAAAACAAGTTCAGAATTTTGGTTTCTATCCTTGTAAATTATCCTAATTTATGAATCTTATTAATAAAATAATGCATGATGGAGTGATGACAGGCTTTTGATAATGGATTTTCATTCCTTCTGCTCCTATGATTACTGGTGAATCTATGTATCTCCTGATATGCATTTCACTTACACTGCTTGACTTGTATAAACTCTTATGCTTAATGCTATTAATTCCAAACATAATTAAATACAGGATAAGCATAGTGGAATCATACAATAACTTGGCTCACTGATTTTTAAAAATGGATATCACATGGAAGAAATCCTGTCTTCTCACATATATAATGTGCAATAGAAGCCTGAAAAGAGCAGTGCTAAGTCCTGATCATCAACATTAGCATTAAGAAGGTGTTGAACTCGATAGTTATGAAACATACCTTACATGTTTTTTTACATAAGATGTCTTTATAAGAAAACCCAAATGACAGCAATTAAACAGGGAATTATTAATATAATCTTGCAGACAGACTGCACACACACAATACAATTCATGCCTTTTGAATTACTTTGGCATTTTGCAAAAGAGATGTAGGTAGAACTGGAGGAAGAATGCCCTTACTAGGCACGTTAGTAGATACATTCAACTGAATTATTAAGAGAAATTATAACAAACTCCAGGTAATCTTTAAGGAAAGAGGAATATATGGAACTCTCTTTGTATGTATTTGGGTTTGGCTCTGTCCAAAATTAGCAGGAAAAAACTCAGTCCTCTTGAATTTCTTTTTATTCCTCACATTTTTCTCCCTGTGGTAAAGAAGTTGTAATTATAAGGGCCCATTTTGTTAGAATGCAACATGCACAAAGTCACTTCCATAAGAAGTGTCATTCATTCATTTTTTAATTTACTCACTTATTCACACATATACATACACGTGTGCATGTGTGTGTGTGTGTGTAATTTTCAGGCAACTTACAGGAGGCACATGAACAAAAGAGAAAATTCCATTAAGAAATTGGAAAAAAATCATGTCTTGGAAAATAATATAAATTAGAATAGAAAGCCAAAACAAAGTCATGAGTGTTTAACAATTATGACAATGATTTTCACAAAGATGATTCTTGATGAATACAGCAATTAAAAGCAAAGCTTTGGAATCCAACCTGGGAAACAGAATATTCGTTCCTCTACTTACTACATATGTAAAGTTTGGCAAGTGGCTTGACCTGTATAAACTTCGATTTTCTTAACTGTAAAAGAGAGATAGTAACTTCTCTCATAGATTTATTGGGAAGATTAAATGAGTTATTTTCCCCCAAAAGTGTTTCCTTTAGTAGCTGGTACATAACAAACAATAAATTACCTTCCAAATAAACACAATCAATCCAAAGACTTCTCCACTTCACTCAAGCACCCTCATTTTTATAGAAGAAAATCAAAAGCTCACGTCTCCCCACTGGTAGAAGAGCTTGGCCGCATTCCACTGCAGCTTCTGGTTCCGCTTGTTGCCCACGATGGGAGACCGTCCCCTGGAAAGGCCTTTCTTGGTAATGTTCACGTGATGCCCTTTCATCCACTCTGGCCAGTTGCCACGGTTGCAGCGGTGAACAAAACGGGCACATTCCAGGAACAAGGCTGCTCTGGCCACCACGGGGGCTTCCTGAGTTGGGTTGTTGAAGGAAAAAATAATGTAGGATTAATGAACAACAACTTTAAAATGGCCTTAAAGGAAATTGCTTTGTACTTTTAGTTTATTTTACTCTCCATGTTTTGATTTTTGTTTGATTGTATTTCCCACGGTGGTGTCAGTATGGCCAACACACTAGCGGAAAATCTGGAAAACAAAACCACCAAGGAAAATTTGGATATTGAAGAATTAGACATTTTAATCAGGTTTCTGTGTTGTTTTTGCCTTCTTCTCAGGAATCTCAAGCAATTACATGCCTCTATCTTTGTATATTTAAGGGCGGCTGGGATTTGAGTGCAAGAGTGAAGGAGATTTTAGTGAGGTTTTAAATATGAAGCTTTTTTTGAACCTAAAATTTTAACATGAATCCAACAAATATTCCATTTTTATAACTAGTCCTATTTTAACCAATATGCCAACAGTGACTTGTAGCAACAATATTCTGTTATCTGTGACCATACATACACTCCAAGGAGTTACAATTATGCCTGCACATTTTGGCTATTAAGAAAAGGAAGTGCTTACTAGATTTTGTTGAGTTAGTCTTTTTTTTCTTTCCATTTTGTCATGAATAACAGACCAGATTGTGCTTAAATAGGCATGGTTTCAATTGCAAATGTTTGAAAGAGAAGAGATTATTTAATTGATAAATGAGAAACAGAACATATCTTCAGAAAAATATGGCTCCATCTTGTCAGGTCAAGATGTGCTTGAAAAAATAAAAGAAAATACAGATTTTAGTTAATATCCAGAAACTGGTAAGAATCAGATACTCTATTGAAATCTTTAAAAGCTAAAAAAAAAAAAAGTTAAGGGAAGAAGGAATGTGGTTTCCCATAAAAGGTCAATAGGTCATAAGAAAAATACATATCAACTATCAATGTGTATTTTGACTTGTGTTACATTTTAAAAAACACATCACAATATTATCCAACATCTTAGGATTACTTAATAAACACGGGTCACCCAGTAACCACAGACTTTCATTGAAATAATTTTTACCATTTTAAGCAATAGTATTCTTAACAATGCTTTGAACCATAATGTTAAAATAGGGGCTAATACAGAGTATCAATTATGTGCCAGTTAACTTTTATGAATTATGATACATAAGAACCATGTGTTATAAAAATAATATCTTCATTTTAAGATTTAAAAAATGGGATATAATTTGTTCACTATCATACAGCTGGAAAGGGGTAGATGTAGGATTCAACCCCAGGTCTCACTGATGCCCAGGCCTCTACTAGTTTCTCTCTAGTATTTACGTTGTCTTAATTAATACTCATATAAATCTTAGGAAAAGATAATTTGTAGAATGCAAGTAGAAATTAACTATTTAAAAGTGGGATATTAGTCCCATGTAATATTATTTTCTAAAACATAAATATATAAACACACCATTTTCCCATTTAAAATCTATTACAGCTTCCATCCACCTCAATAATATAATGAATAAACATACACAACCTTTGTGATTTGGTTCATCTCCCTTTCTAGCCCCATCTCAAGTGCGCTAGGATACAATTACATTAAACTAGTTGCAGTCTCCCAAATATGATATCTTATACGTTGTCATACGCTGTTTCCATGGCTTGCAGAGCCTTTAAACT
Organism: Daubentonia madagascariensis; assembly: GCA_023783475.1. Lineage (NCBI taxonomy): Eukaryota > Metazoa > Chordata > Mammalia > Primates > Daubentoniidae > Daubentonia > Daubentonia madagascariensis. The sequence goes on from JAKFHU010002088.1 coordinate 2,547,210, forward strand.
CCTTTTCCATCCAGAAAATTCCCACTTTTGGGATACAGTTTAGTTATTTCCTCTAAGAAGTCTTCCTAAATTTCTTCCCTGGTCAGGCACAGTTGTCTACTTCATATTTTTGGGTACCACAGTATCTCAAACACATCGGATGATTCAAGTAAGTTAGCCCCTTAAGCATTTCCTCATCATCTATGTCTTAAACACAGCCATCAAAAATTCCAATAAGAAATATCAATATATTTAGGTAGGGATTTAATTTTACAAAGCATATTATGTATTGCCTCAACATGAAAAGATAACCTATGTGAAAAGGCAGGCTACAAGAGTAATACTAATGGTGAAACTCTATCACTAACACAAGATGGATATTAATGATGAAAATCTATCATCAACTGTGTTGGGACCAAGACTTGGAAGCAGGTAACAGGAATAGAAAAACTTGAGACTGCAAAGAGTCAGATGTCTTTCTGTACTAAATCCATCAATATTGCAGTGCCATACCATACGCACTAAATACTCTTTCTTGTATTAGGTATTTATTTTACTAAACATCTCAGATATGCTAATCTGTGTCTGGAAAAGGTTGGAACATCTGTCTTTCAAAAGGAAGCCAGTCTAGAGGTCAAGGCGATTGATGCAAATTTATTCTTAGCCTGTCACAGTATGACACATTCCCAATATAAGCAACGTGGAGTCAAAGCTTAATGACAGGAAGACAAAAATAACACTACTGAAATAGCATTATGTTATGAGTCCTGGCTCCTTAGGGATTAACAAGTGTGAAATTTAACCTAGACCATATGTATGGTGTATAGGATCATTTTATTGCCCCAATTAAATGGCAACTGAGAGTATTAAAAATAGATGAGTCAACAATCCCAATAGAGGTATGTGAGGTTTCCTATGTAGATTGGCTTGTTTTCTTTTAAAAATGAATTCTTAAAATATATTTTAAGAAATGGGTTCAGTTGCTTAAAAATGGTTTCAGTTGCTTAGAAAGCTCAAGGCATTTTTGAATGAAAGGCAATTTCAATTCTCTGCTCTCACAAACTTCTCATGATAAAACTCAGATATTATCAGTTATTGGCCCTGGGAAATTCTAATCTAAGTTTGGAATTGGAATTGAGATCAATATAAAAATAATTAGCATTAACTATACAGAACAACATTAAGGGTAGCTTTGGTTATTATTTGATGAATTTGACCCATGTAAATAGCCAAACCTGGTAACATCTGGAAAGTCACTGTTTGCATTGAGGGATAATGACATAGAGTAATTGAAATACTGCCTTTTTATTATAATCTTTATGGTCCTGGTGGATGAAGGCAGGCATGGGAATTCTATATTCAAGATGGCAGTGAATAATAACAATTTCTTGGATATTGTAGTATGCATATTACTGTACAGAAAATCGAAGGAGATTATTATGGTACAAAGCTAAGGACACTAATATATATCTTAGTATAAGATCTTTAGCAACAAGTACTGAGTTTGCAATGTGTGTACAGCAACATTGAAGGAATTCCAGTGTGAGTGTGGCTGTGAAGAATTGTTTTCATTATGAGTTTCTTTCAAAGTGTAGTTTAGAAAGTATTGATTTCAAGAGTAGGGTTATGGAATACCTTGGACAAAGGATTCCTCCTGGGCATGAAGGAAAGTTAATTTTCCTTGGTGTGATGGAGATTACCTCTTATGGCTCAGTGCAATCTGAAGCAGCAGCAAAAGATGGAGGCATGAAATAATGGATAGGGATGGATTCACATCACAGACAAAAACAGCACAAATGGAGAAAAATGAAGCGAAAAAATGCTGCGTAGCTGAAAAGAACCACAGAGTATCAGAGGCATAGTTACAGGTGAACATCTAAACAAAATTTTTGATACCATTAGCATACCACAGAGAATTTTGCTGGTGGTCCTAAAATAAAAGTAGTCATACTTAAATTTCTTCTTTCTTGTTAACAGATCACCTTTTCAATGCTCCATAATGCATAATGCCATAGAATGGCTCTGATTCCATTATATCATAACTTTATAGTTTCCAGGCAAGGAAAAATCAATTTTAACTGGGAAGGCAAAATATTAGGTTGAAACTATGGAATTTCTAAATTTGAAGGTCAAAAATAGTCAAATATCAGCAATTTCATACGGTTCAAACTTATATAAGGTGTTCTCTGCAATGGCTACCAAGTTGTCTAGTTAAAATTACAAAAAGTCATGAGAATGTCATTATGCTGGATTTCTCTAACATTCTACAACTAGAAAACTTCAAACATCTGGTTACTTTCCTTGACTTCCTTTGCCATTTTTTCCTAAATTTTATAAGATTGTTATGTATATTGAATGTTTCCTTTATGAAAGTGAAGCAGAGAATTGGGATACTAATTCAAACAGCTATGCTTTATTTTGCCTGGGGACCTAGAAAATATTGTTACCAAAATATGATGGTTAATTGAAGGTTATAATTGCAATACATTCCTTTCCCTGAGGGACTATATCCAAGCTTATTATGTGAGGAGAAACCTTGAGTGAACCTGAATACTCATATAACACTGGACAGGAGCTAACTGTTTTTAAAGACTAAATATTTTATGTTGGCCCACTGAGAATTATTTGATTTTTTTATTGCCTTACAATAAACTATTAAGCTGTTGTTGGTGCAGGATACCTGTTTATTTAAAACCAATGGGAATAAGCAGTTATTGTGGGTCTTAGTATGTACTGAAACCTTCATTGCTAGAAGGTACTTGTTTGTGACTCAGTATTTATTATTTAGCCTGCATTGAATTCTCTGCCTGACTGAGATCATTAAATAACAGACTCCAAAGTTGACAGGTTGCCTAGGCCCTGCCCATTTCTACAGCAGCTGTGGGCAGGCTGGAGGCAGGCATTATTGTTAGCACGTGGTCTGAATGGCTAGTCATTTTAGCACTTACTCAGTGCTAAAATGCTTGGGTAAGCATTTTAAAAACCAAATGAGGACTTCTATTCTGACAATATGAAAAATTAGGTACGAAGACAAATTTCTTTTGGTTTAGAACACGTACAATGGTGGATAAAATATCCAAAAATTTATTTTGATTTTGTTTTGGTTTCTAATGTGAGATTGAAGACCACTGAAGAACAGAAATTACAAGAAAGTGAGATTTTGGGAGTGAGGTTGGGGATGAGCTAGCATGGGAATATTTGCCCTGAGGGTATCTGCTGACTATGGAGAGACCAGATCAGGGGTTTTCAATGGACCACAAGTTGACTATCTGAGCCCAAGCAGGTGGGAGGTCAGATCATACGCTCCTACACAAAGCCAGGATTTCAGGTGGAAGCCACCCTCAGTGGATAAATGAGGAAAAAAAAAATCTGCCCCACAGAAATTGTCTTGCCTGACAAGACTTGTCTCTGGGTAGAACAGAGGGGGAAACAAGTCTTTTATGAGAACTCCTAACAAAATCCTGCATTCTCATACAAGTTGGGAGTTCAAGAAAGGGCACTACTTACATGCCTTCCATGCCCAAAAATAGTTTAAAAAATTATCCTAGGTTGATAATGTTTCTAGGTGTCCGATGAAAGGAATGGAAATTCTCTCTGGAGGAATACTTTAAACCAGTACTTCTCAAACCTTCACACTTGGGTGTGGGAGTAACTTGGGAAGATGGATAAAATAGATTCTTTGGCCCCATCCTAGAGATTCTGATTCAGTAGATCTGTTGCAGAGCCTGAAAATTTGCATTCCTCATATGCTCACAGGTGATGCTGATGTTGCTGGTCCATTGAAAAATACTGCTTTTAACACAGGGTCTTAAAGAATTCCTACAAATAAGGTTCCAAGGAGCAAGCTACATTGTATTTTGAAATAACTGGAAGAAAAGATGTGGAATATTCCCAGCACAAATAAATGATAAACGTTTGAGGTAATGGATAGTCCAGTTACCCTGAATTGATCACTACACATTGTATTCATGTGTCAAAATATCACATGTACCCCACAAATATGTACAAGTATTATGTATCAATAAAAATGTACAAAATAAAATAATCCACTATGATCAAGAGGCAGCAGAAATAAAGTATGGAATCAAGTTCACCAAGACTGCAGTTATTGGAATCATAGTGTATCAAATCCATTTAAAGATTAATATGGGTATTGAAAGTGTGAGAAAGGAATTAGACTATCAAAGTTGAACAGGCAGTTTTAAAACAAAAATCAAACAGAACTTTTACAAATAAAAAATGTAGTAACTTGAAATTTAAAACTCAATAGATAGACTAAAACACAGATTATATTAGGTTTTTCCAACTTCAATAGTATTGACCATTTGGGCCTGATCACTCTTTTTCTTGAGGGAGGGTACATTTTGCATTATAAGATGTTTATTAGCATCTTTTGTATGTACCCACTCGATGCCAGTAGCAATCCCCAGAATGTGACAACCAAAAATTCCTTCAGACATTGCCAAATGTTCCCTAGTGAGCAAAATAGCCCCTGGTTAAGAACTATGGGATCAAACACAGTTAAAAAGAGAAAAAGTGAAATGGAAAAGGTATCTGAGAAAATTACCCAGACTTTAGCCTAGAGAGAGACAAAGTGATGAAAAATATGAAAGAGAGGTTATCAAAAGCACAGGATAAAAAGAAAAGATTTATCATATATCTTACAATTTCTAGAAAGAAAGATTAGAGAAAATATGAAAGATACAATATGGAAGAGATAATAGTTATGAACTTTAATAATAGATATAGTATGCCAATTACATGATTTAGGGGCCTGATGACCTTCAGATAAAAAAATATGCTAAAAATATTTTAGTGAAACTGCAAAATAACAATAAGAGAAGAAATTCAAGGCAACTGGGGTGGGGTGGAGGCAGATTACCTATCAAGGAATGTCAATTAAGCCAGACAAAAATGAGATATTTTTGAAGTACAGAAAGAAAAATGTCAGTCTATAATTAACAATTCCAGCAAAAGTATCTTCAAGTTGAGATCAAAATAAAGACATTTCCAAGAAAACTATAGCTGAGAGAGCTACTGCCAATTGATCATCACTACAGACACTCTGAAATGATCTTAGAAGGAACATCTGATATGCAATGAGAAATGGTGAACAAAGAATATGTTAAACTTTTGGGTAAATTTAAAAATCATTTTCCTAAAACTCAATAAAAAATAATGTCTAATTTGTGAACGTTAAAACAAACAAGAGAGAACCAAATTTTGAACAACAGTTGGGGTTAAAACCCTCCTATTTTTTGAGAAAAGAGTAAAGATATTCATTAATTTTAGACTTTGTTTAGTTACGTATGTATACAATTTCTAAAAACGTAAAGAGAATATAATAATCTTCAAACTACTAAAGGAAAATAAAGTTTAAAATGTGAAACAAACCAAAAAAAAATAAAACAATCCAAAAGAAGGCACGAAATGGAAATAAACACACACACAATGAAAAAATTTTAAAATGTGATAAATAGGCAAAAGTGGCAGAGTTAATCTAACTATACCGATAGTCACAATCTGTGCAAATAGACTAAATTTTCTAGAAAAAAATTGTCAAACTAGTGTAAAAAGTTTAAATTTTTTTATAAGAGCTACCTCTAAATCACAAACTTATAGAAAAGTTGAAAGTGAAGGATTGGCAAAAAGACATACCAGGCCAATACTAACCCAGTGAAACTACTGTAGCTATCAGAGAGAAATGTCTTAAGACAGGAAGCTTTGCTAAAAATCAAACAGCCACTTCATCATAATAAAAGGTTCAAATCACCAGAAACTTGTGTCACTTCTAAACCTGTCTGCTTCTATATAAATAAAACAAAAATTGTCATTGCTATAATTATAAATGAACAAATTTGCCATCATTGTAGGAGATTTCAACACAACTAACTTAGTAATTGGCAGATCAGATCAAACAGTGAGGAAAAAATAAGGATATAGAAGATTTGAATACCTCAGTTAACAAGCTTGATCTTTTCAACAACACATGGAACATTTATGAAAATCGATAATGTTCTAGGTCATAAAGCAGGTCTAAATTAATTCCAAAGAATCAGAATCTAAAAATGAAGTCAGAAATCAATAACCGATTGTTACCTAAACAAACCATGGATTTATAAACTGAAATACACATACATCTAAATAACCCATGAATCAAAAACAAAATCATTAAAAAAATTAGAACGTACTTAAAAATAAATTATAACAAAAATGCTACTTATCAAAATTTATGGCATGCAGTTAAACTAGTATTTAGAGAAAAATTAATAGCCAAATGTTTATTTTAGAAAGGAGGAAAGAATATTAATGAGCTAAGTAATCAACTTCATAAACCAAAGAATAATACAATGAGCTCAAAGCAAGAAGGAAGAAAATAAGAAAAATAAGAGCAGGCATTAATGAATTAGAGAACAAAGATATAATAGAAAGATTAAAGAAGACTCATGAAATTGACAAATGTCTGACAAGTCTAATAAAGAAAAATGGAAACAATTTTAGGAATAAAAATAGATAAAATAGCAACAGATGCTGCAAATATTAGGAACTAGTAAGAAAATATTCTAATCAATGTTATACCAACAAATATAAAAAAAGATGTAATTGATAAATTACTGAAAAAATTAAAATTACTTAAACTCTCTCAGGAAGAAAGAGAACTTTCAAATAATCAATTCAGATCTGAATTCCATTTGAATTTCAATTATCTCTAAATTTATCTGTGGACTCAATGCAATTCCAAGAATAAATCAAAGGATTTTTCACGGAACCTGACAAAGTTCTATAATTCTAATTACAGAATACACATGGAAGAACAAAAAGCCAAGAGTAGTCTAGAAGATGTTTAAAGTTCTAACTACTAAGACAGAGTAGATCGACTCAGGATAGATAGGAAATGGAGTGGAACAAAACCCAGAATCATACCATACTTGTAAGAAACCTGACATATGATTAAGATGGCATTGCATATTAGAGGAGAGTGCATAAACTAGTCGATATATTGTGCTAGAATAATTATTTTTCCATGTGAATGAAATAAAATAAGGAAAATGAATTCCCATCTTATACCATTCACATAGAATAGCCTAGTTAAAAACGTAAGTGTGAAAGGTAATCTTTAAAACTTTTAGAGGAAAATATAAGAATGTCTTTGTTACCTAGGAATTTCTTTAAAAGACAGAAAAGTGCTAGCCATTAAGGAAAATTTTGATGAAATAAATTACTTAAATTAAAAAGTCTCTTCATTAAAATACACCACAAGGAATGAAGAAAAAAGGAAGCCACAAACCGGGAGATGATAGAATGTAAAGAACAGAAAATAGATTAATATTTACTATCTATACTCTCTTTTAAAATAAGCAATAAAATAAGCAATAACTTAACTAGCCTTAAAAAAATAAAATAAGCAATAAAAGACAAAAAATCCTCCAATAAAAGAATGAAGAAAAGACATAAAAGGAATCTTTCAACAAAGTGGAAACAGGAATGGTAAATAAACTTATGAAAAGACAGCTCAAACTTTACATTGAAACAGAGATTAAACTTTGTTACTTTAATGCACCAGATTGGTAAAAATTAAAATGTTGGACAATACATGTGTTGGTAAGAACACAGAGCAACAAGAGCTTTCATTATACTGTTGGCACCTGTGTGGAATTCTTGCAACTACTTTGAAATACACTTTGGCAACATAGAGCAAAATTATGACTCAATAATTTCACTCGTAGGTGTATTTAGGAAACTGCTATGAATCGAGGCCCATAAGCAATAGTATTTATGGAGTATTGTTCAAAATAGCCAAAATTTTGAAAAAATAAAAATGTCTATCTAACATAAAATGGATATATAAATTGTCGTATGTTCAAAGAAATGAATACCATTCATCAATGAAAATTAATACATTAACGCTAAATGCATCAGCAAGGAGGAACTCAAACTTAATATTAAACAAAAAGAGGATAGCATGACTTCACATAAATGAATTTCAAAACCAGGCAAAACAAAGCAAAACAAAAGCAATATATTCTCTAAGGATACATACTCATGTGGTAAAATAAAGCAAGCACAGGAGAGATTAAAACAAAGTTTATAACATCAATGTCTTCTGGGAGGGAAGGGTATGTGATTAGGTATGGAAATACCCAGGACTTTAAAGAAACTAAAAATGTTCTATTTTTAAAGGTGTGTCATGGATATGTGACTTTTAGATTTTTTCCTTTAAACTCTATATATTTATGATATACATTCTTTTTATGCTACATTGAGTTAGAACCTTTTTTAAAACTTCAAAACCACTAGAATTATTAAGGGAATAATTTGATAGTTTAGTTATTACTGAATCATTTCTACTTTTCTTATGATTCAAAAGAATGCAATACCATTTTGCTTGATATTTCCTCTTATGTATATATTCCTATCTTCTTGAAAGGACTTAATTTGCATTGATCACCAAATATCATGTGATATTAAGCCCCAAAGTGAGTTAGATTTGGTGCAATAGACCTATGGTAACGGAATGTTTTTTCCCTAGGAGAGTCACGGTTTATGTCTCATCTCTTTCCTCATATAATTACTGATAACCCTCCTTTTCACTCTTAAAAGTGTCCCAGTTTGAATAAAAATTATATATTCACTCCTCCTAAAGCTATCTATTTATGAGGCTAAATAATTTGACACGAATTAGATTTTCTCCATCCATGGACTAGGGAGAATTCTATGATCCCATTGATATTCTTATATTTATGGAATTTCCTAAAGCAAACTAACATTATTGTTAGGTTATTCATGCTAATAAATTACCAGTAAATTAGAAATCACTGTCTGTGTATGTTACAAATTCAACTGGATAAGTAAGAATAGAGTATTTCACCTGAAATTTGTAGAAAAAAGACAGCAGACAGCAGTGCCTTTTGTTTAAACTGTTTAATTTTTCTTTTTCTTTTTGTGTTTGTAGAGTTTATAAACCTAGAGATAAAACGAGTCCTTTCTAAAACATGTCTTTTTAAAAATGCCTTACAGTTGCATCTGATAAGTTTACACTAAAGAAAAAGGTCGTGGTGAAGAGCTGTAGTGGAGTTAAAGTTGAATCAATTATCCTTAAATTTGGTGGTCATAGCAACAATGACAAGAGGATTATTTAAAAGAAACAAAAATATTCAGACTGGTAGAACTTTGAACACAGACGTTTCTAGTATTTCTTTCATCTAATAATACTTTTTAATTCTGAAAAAAATTGCAAACTTAAAAAAACACATTTAAATTATATAATTAAGCCAATAAAACAATGAAACAATTCTAAAATAAAAATTATGTCATAATGTGAAAATTGTTTTTAAGCTGCACTTTAAAAATGAATGCAACAAAACACAACAATAAAAGAGAAGTGGGAGAAAATATTGGACTGGAATATGATGATGAACTGAGAACATTCATTCTTTCCCTCCTCTCCCAAATTCTATCTGATGAAATAGCAGAATCTATGTCTATGTCTATATCTATATCTGTGTATTTATATCAACATCTGTATCTGTATCTATATCTATAACTGCATCTGTACCTCATTTGCATAACTGTCATATCTATATTTATTTCTATATTCATATCTATCTATGCTACACACACATATATCAATAAACCCATACATGCACTGGAAAATATATAAAACATATTTAGAAACTGAGGCATTCCTGAAAGATAGGAAGCAGAGGGATCAGATATTGGGTGAAACCAAATAAAGAGGAGACAAAATCTGAAAGTACATTTAGCAGAAGACATCTGTGGAAGTTAGAGTAATCCTGAGGAATTCCTAACCCAAATTAGTAGGTACGAACAACTGCACTTGTCTCACCTGTACAAATGACAGTAAACACCAAGTGCTGCTTTGATTCAAGCACATAGGACATACAGCTCCATTTCCTGTCTTCTCAGTCTGCTTGTCAGAGTTCACCAGCTACGTTAGTTCCTTCACTTTTCTGTAACTGAGAAGTGTGCCCCTATTTGGGGTTCATATCCTGGCTTAATCCATTTGCTGTTATGCCAACAAATAAGATAACAAATGTGAACCTCTGCCAACCACCACCACCACCACTGTCATCATCATCATCATCATCATCACCACCACCATCGTCACCTATGCCTTTTATTCAACCAACCATGTCTACCTGGATTCTCTGTCTTTGCCTGTTAATGGAGACCACTGGGCTCCTTTAAACCTTGACTGATTCTGATCTCTGGAATGACTTCTGAGCTCTGCACACAGCTTGGCCTTGATCCTGAATCAAAGACTTGGGTTTGAAAAGAACTCCTCCTACCCAACCACTGCTTGAGCCTCCTGTACATTTGCCCCCACTGGATCCAGTCTAGTGACAAAGAGCTCATTACTTCCCAACGCATGCTTCTCCCGAAGCGCACATATACAATGGTCAGAAAATGCCTCTTTACTTTGAAGCTCAAAAGACACTGCTTATAAGCATCAAAAGCCCCTTTATTCTATTTCTTACCATGAGATTTATGAGATTGAGAAGGTCAAGCAAGGCCAGAGTAGGTGTCATAGGAAAGGAAGAAAGGAGAATCTAGTGGTCTGGTAACTACCTAGTCATAGCCTTATTTTGGTGAAGTAAAAGAAATTTTAAGTTTGCAACGGGATCCAGCCCAATCTAATGGTAGGAATCAAGCTTCAGTCAGAAATAGAGTGCATCTGTAGCTGGATAGTCCTGTATCACATCTCTTTGGAAACTCTTAGTAGTATAGCAGTAGGAAATCAGATAAACATAAAATCATTTCATGAGAGGGAATGAAATCCTAATACCCAAGAGATTTAATTATCATAGTGTTCATCAATATTCCTCTTAAAATAATCTCCATTCAGAAACTAGTGTTAATTTGTATTATTGGGATTATTTTTCAAATCCCTAAATCTGTGGCTCTCTTTGTGACAAGCCTTGTGTTTCATCCATCCCCACATATCTTATATAAATCCTGAAAGCTTTCCATGTAGGAAGCAATTATGACAGGTTTCCTTCTGTTTTTATATCATCAATGAATATTAATAAAGTAATTTCAATTACTTGATGAAAGGGTCTCTTTTTGCCAGTGATAACGCATTAATTAAGGTTGAGTTCCCAATATTTTTGGTTTTACGGATGGGTTTTGGGAGGAGTCTATGAACTTCCTGATATTTTATGCTAAATTTTGTCTATGAATGTACTTTTCTTGGGAGAATTTCCATAACTTGCACCCAATTCTGAAAGAATCTATGTCCCCAAATGTTAAGAATCACCACTTTAGAGAGTGAATATATGGTGTGAATCTTTAAAGTTGAAAATCTTTTATGTTTTCCTTTTATGAATTTATCATGTATTCATGTGACAAGTAAAATTTTTGAAGATTCAAGTTCTTTTTGGGCCATTAAAAGTCATTGACAATCTTCTTTATTACAGGAGACCATATACATTTAAGTATATTTTTAATGGCTCAAAGAGATACTCATTCTAATTTATTTAAATCATCTTAGTTATAGAGAAAGCATATGGTGTTGCTAAGAATCCTGAATAGAATCAGAAGATTCTGCTCTGATCCCAGTTTTAACATCCACTGACTCATATGACCTTGAGAAAATTCACCTCAGCTCTTGGGGCATTTGTTCTCTCATATGGAAAACGTGTGAACGAAAAGAGCTGCTGATAAAATCCCTAACACGGCATGATAACATATTTATGTGGAGATTTCAGGATGTCTGAAAGAATGTGGGGATGTGGGGCCCAGACTTTTCCAGTGAGTGAAGGACGGTCTGCCAATGTTCATCAGGTGCTTACTTGACTTTATAGACTGTCAAGTGTAATGAAAATTATTATTTTCTACTATAATCCCATCATTTTAAATTTGTATGGTAACTGTACCTATATTTTTGACTCAGTGTTTCAACAAATAGAAATGAGATGACTTGTTATTACAATTTACCTTAATATCATTAGTCAATTGCCTGAGAAATCTGATGCCTCACTTGTCTAAAAAGTTTCCAAAAGTAGATGTGACTTTAGGACTGAGATAAAGATGGACATGACTGTACCTTTGGAGCACTTCAGCTTAAACCATCTGGAGGATGGCAATATACAATTGTCACTCTGTATTTAACAGACTAGCTTCTGTCACCTTCACTTTCTTAACCACATTTAAGTTCTTGGGTATAAAATACAAAATGTATTATTTTTGCATGTTCTAAAGTGAGTTCCTAAAGTAATTTCACATAATTTTTTAATAAGAGAACCAGCATGGTGGAATACAAAATACAGGGGCTTTGAAGACAGATCCAGGTTCCAAACTGGCTCTATCCTTTGCTAGCTTTGTAGCCCTGGCCTATTAATTGGTTTTTCTGAGCTTCAATTTTTTCCTTTGGAAACATAGTAGGCACACAATAAATATTAATCATTCATTTATCACCCTTAGAATGCTGTACTAAGAAGTCTGGAAAATAGGTCACTATATAAATATAATCTTCATTAGGAAAAGTGAAAAATAGGTGAAGCTCTTCGGTTGAGTATTGTGTTATCATTAATAGCTGGCACCATGCCCAGCACATAAGAAGCCCTCAATAGACATTTGCTGACTTAGTTAATCATTATATGGTGAGCCACATTGACTCCAGGCTTTTTAGTTCTACGTTCTTGCCATGTGGTGTAAAGAACTACATCTCCCCCCCTCCACCTGACTATATACAGTCCCAAATTACTTACTACTCAGGGAGGGGTGGAGGAATGCTCCAGTCACCATTATTTTGCTCTCACTGTCACCCTGTTAGTCCAAGGCTTCTTTCTGTTCCCTAATCAAATCCTGCTGCTTACACCATGGCTGGCACCATGTGTCTGATATTTTATATCCTTATAAACAATTTTTAATCATTGCAAATCTGATAGTTATATAAAAAAGGAATTTGCGGATGTTTTCTTTTTTTTGTTCCAGGTAAGCAAGGAATTTGTGGATATTTTCATACATACTCTTTTTTATTTTGTTAATTGTATATTAACAAAGCATTTATTAAGTGCAAGTAAGATGAGGCATACTTTATTGACTATCAGTATTTTTGGTGAACTGGCTGTTCATGTATTTATTCATTTTTAAATGTTTAATTGTTTGTCCTTTTCTTATGAATTTGTTACATTTATTTGTTTTAATCTGCTCCTTTGGGAACAGATCAAGCTGTGATTAAGAAGAACCATGTATGACTCAAAGGAGTGACAGGCTCGTTTCCACTCCCCACCTAGAAAACAAGGGATTGGCTCCTTGCCTTGTCAAGCTGTCTTGCTTTAGACAGATATCTTACTGTTCTTTGATTGTTTAATTGCCACCAGCCCCAGCTCTCCTGGAGACCTGTGATTCTCTACATTTTACTGTCATCATAGCATACATCAATACACATTGAACAATTTGCAATTAAGAAAAAATTTGCAAAGGCCAATATCTAACAATGGGAAACTGACCAAAAAATCTTATATAACGGCATGTCATCATTTTGGGTGATGAGTGATATCTATATTTCAGCCTTAAATGAAGCCACATACGTCGCTGGTGACTAAATATCCTGATAGCAAAAGCTGCAAACATCACAGAGAAATTTCATGAATGACATTATACGGTTTTGATGATTTTTCAAGGTAAAATATGAATGACCCGTGGTCACTTATTCATGTGTCATAAAATCTGGAAAAGGGATCCCTTACAGGCAGGTTTACAGTTTTTTGTTTCAATAAAAATCTATTTTAGTTTTTCTTTCTTAAAAGCGAATATAAAAGACTTTTATTTCTTGACGTTTACTTGGTATTTTGTACCTAGTGTTGATACAGTGTGTGAAGAGTTTATAAACCAGAGGGTAAATAAAGGGAATTGAGAGCCTGAGTTCAAAAGTCACACATTGGCCCAGTTTACCTGACACAGACTCTTTCTGAATAAGATCCACATCATACTTTTTAATCCCTTTCATGTGCATAATACCGTACAATGTTCAAAGTGTTTCCGTGCAATTTATTTTCACTGATCCTTGCTTCATATTTTTCCTCCAATTGACAGGTAATAAAACCAAGACTCAGAGTTTAAAAGACAAATACATGGCAAACATCAAACTAATAATAATACAATAGTAATGGCCTACTTTACTGAGTAGTTAACTATAGCTCAGGCACTGTGACAGGGCTTTGTATCTAATATCACATTTAATTCTCACACCAGTCCTAGGAGGTACAGCTAGTGTTATTATTGCTCTTACTCTCATTTTACAGAGGTTCAGCTAATAAATGTCATTGCAATTTTGGATCAGGCAGTCTGAGTCCAGAGTCCTCACATACCTTTACGTATGTTGCTATACAGTCTACTTCTCAAGGCACATGAAATAAGATTTTCCTCCCTTTTTTTCTTCTCTCGCCTGACCACCTTTCTTTCCCTTTTTACCACTAATTCTGAGAAAAAATAAATAACCCCACAGTTAGGGTTAGGATTAGGGTTTCATGTTTATCTCCATTGATAGTATTAATTGGGATGGGGGACAGAGTGGGCAAATTCTTCCAACAACTTACTAGATCCAAGGCGGCTGCCAGGATGGATGCATCAGGAATTGTCCCCGGCTCACAACAGTTTAACAGAAATTGAAAGCGTTTCATGCCTTGTCGGATTGCTCCAAGATTCACCACGTTTTTGCTTTTTCCGCTGTCCTGGTTGGGAGAAAGATGGTCGTCGAAACTGTGGCAACCTGTAGGGGTGGTGCCGTGGCGGAAGAATGAGACAGAGAAAATGTCATGGATCACAGATTTAAAAAGAGCTCCAAAGATATCACAGTGAGTTTTCTATAGTGTTGGCCTAAAAACTTTCTCTCTCACTCCAGTTCCTTCCTCTCCACCCTAATGCTTGATTTGAACACATTCTGACTTTTGGGAATCTGGTGACACATGGCATATGAAAATGTAGGGTATTACCTAACTATTTAAATGTAGGATCTGATCATCTTAGTACCAGGTCTCCTCTTAAATACTAGTAAAAGCTGTTGGTATATTTAAAATGATTATTCCTGTAATCAACAATAACTTCTGTTTTTATGGGAGATGCAATCCCTGTGCATGTTCAGATCTGTTATAATAAATTGATATGAAGGACAGCATTGCAGTGAAAGCAAAAACGTTTTCTCAGTTACGATGCAAAGAATCACTGACTATTGGAATTGTAAAGTACCTTAAAGGTTAGTCAGCGAATTCCAGGATTTCCAGACCTGGCTGTGCATCAGAATTATCTGGGAAGTTCCTGAATCTCATCCAGTCCTTCAGAGTTTCTTGAGGTGAGGTGTGAGGATTTGTATTTTGTGAAGCCTCCCAGCTGACTCTGATGCGGCTAGCCTGACCTAGCCCTGGGGCCCAAAGCTCGAGAGCCACTGATCCCTTCACTCTTATTTTTCTGTAATTAAGTTGCCCACAGCTTAATCAGTATGGAGCTTATCAAAATGCAGAATATTAACAATCCTTTGCTAGAGATTTTGATTCCATAGGTCTGGGGGCTATGTGTATTTTTAGCAAACACTCCACATGATTTTGATGCAGTAAGTCTAAGGATCACACAATGAGGAAGAAACAGACAAAGTATTGATTATTCATGTTTTTTAAAAAAATCCTCAGGCACATTTTTTAAAAACCCAAATATCTCATGATTTTCTAAAGCTTCTAAGTATATTTCTCATTTTTCTTATATATGGTTATAATATTGAATATAGTTTTTAAAACCAGGCCCAAGCCCCTTCTCATGAGTCCAAAATGTTCCTCCAATATTCAAGAATATATCTCTAGGAAGAGAATCACTGATTTAGAGGTTGGCTTAATTTGTGCTATTACCATTCATTTGAGATGTTACCAACTCCTGGTCCTCTCTGGGAAGTCACAGATCTGATTTCTAGAATCTGATTTCTAGAATCTAGAATTGAGAAATGGCTTTCTCACCTCTTCTGTCAAGAATACCCTGATTCCCTCTACCCCAAACTCTCCACTTCCCCACCGGCTGCCTTAGTACAAGGGTGGCTCTTGAGTCCATAGCTCTCAACTGAGGTGTCCTACACACAAGTCTGTCACCATTGGTGCAAGATGTATGGTGAATAATTTGTTCCTATTAAGAAACACTAATGTTTGCAAATTTGCATTTAGAAATCAAATCCAGAGTTAGGGTTACCCTTCTAATAATTTGTACTGGTGGTAGATCAAAGAGGGTGTTTACAGTTATGGGCCTGGGTATACCATGACAGCGTGTCACAAATAGGGATGTTGGCCATCATATCCACTAGTGGAAAAAGGTGGGTACCTACTCCATTAGGAAACACAGCCTTAGTAAGCAGTTTAAGCCTGGGACACAGATTCCTTTAGACTTTATTACCAGATACAAAATAATGGCATGGCATAAAAATAATTACCAATTCTTGGTCTACAACTTTCACAATGACTCAGAATCATACTGAAGTATGTAGGTATTAAATAACATGATATCTGGGATTTGTTTTAAAACACATTTTAGAAACCACAAAAGACAGATGAAGAAAATACGGCAAATTTTTGATCATCATTGCAAATGGGTGATGGATATTTGGGATCAATTGAACCATTCTCTTTACTTTTGTTTATGTTTCAAAATTTTCATATGCATAAAAATGTCTCAGAATATAATTAAAATATCATTATCAAAACATCCTATATTTCATTCTTTATGAGTATATTTCCTTTTCAGATGCAAATATTCCACATATAGAAATTCCAAATTCAATATCTTCAGGACTTTTTTTTCAGTTAGTATAGCATATTTGGTATCAAATGCAAAAGAAAATATCACAAGAAAAATCTGATGGTGGAAAAAATTCAAAAGACAGAATCTCAAATGATACAAAGAAGAAAAGCTACAGATGAGGAACTAATAATTCCAGGACAGCCTAGTTTTCAGACAGCTCCCTTTCAAAATGCTACTCTATTTACTCACTGGGCATTACCAAAGCTACTAGAACAGGTAAATTTCTGATATTTTTCATAGTTATATGTCACCTTATTAATCATTTATATATAGCCCTTTAATAGTTACATGTATCAGAGGATTCTCATCTGTTAAAAAATGAATCGACTTAATAGTCCCTTAAACTTTGAATTTGAGATAGATCCCAAATAAGGCTTTTTGTTTTCTTTTTAGTGAATCTAGTTGTTTTATTACTTGCTAATATAATTAAGATTTAAAATACATTAGGTGACAGCTGCTTCAAGTTTGTAATAGAAGTAATACATAAGTCAGGATGGATGATCAATAAAGTTATTCTTATTTATCCAATTTATTAAGAACAGCTGCCATCATTTAATTAAAGGAAGCATTAAGGATACGTATTTCACCATTTTCTTCAATGTTTATTTGACAAGATGACTAATTTCAAAAGAAATGTATTCAATATTACTAAAGGAAGTGCCATTTTGATTGAAAGAACTTCAGAAATAATGCAATTAAGAAATATAAGTAAAATAATGAAGAAAGAAGTGATCAAAACATTCTTCGTCAGCAAGAACCTCTATTCTTTGCTTCACAGAATGATGTACATTTATTACAGGTGAGAAGATTAGCAGAATGCTATAAGGCCAAATATAAGAATCATGCTATAAACAAAAGCTATTTATAATGGAAAATTTCCATTGTATTTTATAGCATCAATAGATAACAATTAATTTTACTACTATTTTTGAGCACTTAGTATGTGCCAATACTGTATGAAATATTTTATGGTTTATTTCCTTTATTTTTTGCAATAGCCCTGTAAGATAGATTTTTAAAGATGATTAAGAAAGAGACATATTTGTGTGTGGGATGTGAGAGAGAGAGAGAGAGAGAAGACAAAGACAGAGAGATAAAAAGAGAGGGGACAGGTTAAGTAGCCCAGTCTAAATTTATACACCAGAAAGTTATAAAGTCAGGATTCCAACCCAGACCTACTGACCACGGGCCTGTGCTCTCACCATTACAACACTATGACACTATGCATGCATCTCTAAGTCACCCAAATGTTTATATGGAAGGAGGTCAGACTTTTATATTCTGCTGAAGGCAGTGATCATGTTAGGAAAATTTAATGTAAGAAATAATTCAACATCGTATCTATTTTATTTATTGGGTTTTTCCCTGTATCCTTAATGACACACTGATTATAAAATGGTACCCTGCTGGTATTCCATATTGTAATACTAAAAGAAATGTTAAAAAGTAATTTGGCTGCAAAATATACTCTTCTTTATCAATTTCTTATATAAACATACTAGGATGTAAGAATGCCTCTTGGCTTCCTTAGACATAATGATTACTTTTTTAGCTTCATTACATCTTAGTTGCATCTGTTCAATAAATTTTTTTTTACATTAGGTTTATTGAGGTATAATTTACATAGAATGCATTTTTGTAAGCTATTAAGTCCAAGTAGGGATGTTTCAAAATCTGGCATTTCTTTTTTAAATATTATTTTTAATTGATAAATTTTTTTTTTTTGAGGAGAAAGAAAGAGAAGTTTATTAATTTGCCGGCAAATGAGGAGGTTGGCAGACTCCCGTCTCAAAGTACCAACGTCCTCCTTCTGAGCAAGAAGGACAGAGCTTTCAAAGGTCTGATCAATCCCATCTTTGGCTAAGACAATCTCATGACCTCCACTCGGGTTAATCCCATTTTCAGCTAAGGCGATCCTGCGAACTCCACCTGGATTAATCCCATCTTCAGCTAAAATGATCTCGGGACCTCCCTCCAGACAATTCCCTTGAGCCATCTCCTGTGGAGCAAAGAACAAAAGACATTTCCCTGTCCCTCCCGACCACTGGCCTGAGGCAGGGATGCAGGTCCTAGTTCTCCAAAAGGAGTGGGGGATGTTTTAAAGAGACATAAAACATTATTGTATACATTTACAGGTACAAAATTTCAGATAGACAAAATCTAGTATTTCTTTAAACAGCATTGTCCATTGAGTTGATGGCAGAGCTGGGCACATAGAAGATATACAGTAAATTTGTTGATTGGTTTTTTAAAAAACCCATCTCTTTAATTAATCAAACATCTTCCCTCAAACAGAGACAATATGATTTCTAAAATGAAATAATTTCAGTAAATATGAAAACACAGAAGAAAAAGATAGCTGATCTCTGAATGTCATTTTAATTCTATTAAACGTTCACCAGATATATTTTTCATTTGTGGAATAATTTTTTAGATTTTAAAGAAATTCTATTGGCATTTTATCTTAACTCAATGAAGTTCACATACTACATTTAAATTGAAGGTAAGAATGTTTGATGTTTGTTCACTTGAACAACTTTAAAAAAGAAACAAAGCAATTTTGTAATTACCCATAATTAAAAATAAAAATTTTAAAAAATCAAAAAATAAAAATGCAAAAAAAAATTTAAATAAGAAAGAAAGGACAACACATCTATCATGGATACATAGGGATCCTTTATACACATAGATTGCAAAGAAAAGAAGGAAAGAAAGAAAACAAAAGTAGGCTCAAAGATAGAAAGATGTGCACATGATCAAAGGAAGTAGTTGTTGTAAAATACAATATACTTAGATTGGCAGATAGTGTTGTTTTGATTCATTTAGCATAGCTGGAGATACCTATCTTTTCCAAGAGATTCCAAAGGCATTATCTCACAGACTCCCTTCTATAACTTTTAATAAGCCAGAGAACATAGGCGAAGAATAGCGATATATAAAGCTATATTCTCTTGGCAGTCAAAAGTACATAAAATATTTCAGATTATCAGTCTCAAGTATTACGGTTTTGTTTTCTAGACATGGAGAAAGAGACTGCCTGTATTTCAGGTATTGCTGACACAAACTCATCCTAAAAGCTGGCTCTATTAATATTCCATATCAGGTCTTTTTAATTTATGAATGGATATAAAGAGTATATGAAATAGTGACTAAAATCTGTAGGAATAGTGGTGAGAAAAACACAAAATCCAGGACGAACTAAGGTTTAGGACAAATGCTAATGATAACGTGTTTGGAACAAGCATACGAGTAAAAATACTGGCTTATTACTTGAATAAGTAAATGCAAGGGAATCAAAAGGACAGTAAGCAACTCAATTGTACTTTCATCTTTTTCACCAAGGAGAAAATCTACAAATGGGAAAGTTTAGTGCCCAATCAGTTAGGACTGCTATAACAAAATACCATAGACTGGGTTACTTAACAACAAACATTTATTTCTCATAGTTCTGGAGGCTGGAAGTCCGAGATCAGGGTGCCAGCATGGTCAGGTTCTCGGTGATGGCTCTTTTCCTGGTTATGGCCTCACGCGGCCTTTCCTTGGTGTGTCATACAGAGAGATCTTGTACCTCTTCCTCTTTTTTATAAGGACATTAAAATCCCACCATGGGCACTACCCTCAAGACCTCATCTAAACCAAATCACCTCCTCAAGTCTCCACCTCCAAATATCATAACTTTGGGGATTAGAGCTTCAACATAAGAATTTTGGGGGGACACAAACATTCAATTCATAGCAAACAGAAAAGGGTCATGAAGAAGGACTATTCACCAAATGTTAGAGACCCTACACTCTTTGAATTTAAGCCTTAGTTCCATCAAATTACACTCCAGTTCATAAAAAGAATTTAGAGATGTGATTACAGCACCAGTCAAATAACATCCCGCTAGCATGGCACATACCTGGAGAATGCACTTTAGCCCCACACTCTATTCCAAAAAAACCACAACACAAATCTCTTTATAGTAATGACGATTCTGAACAATAGACATATTGTCTCTGAAATGTCATAAGGAGTAGAAAGGGTGTAGAAGGGCTGAAAATGACAAAGGCCCTGGTTGTTAGGAAGATTCTTAAAACCGCAGACTAATAAACTTGACGTCTGCCCTTTCCAAATTCTGTAAGAGATAATTAAATAGGCAGGAAAATTTTAAAAAGACAGAGGTAATCATAGGAACCACTATAGTTTCATGGAAAATACATCATGCTGAACTAAGCCACATTATTCCTTTTGATAGAGTTATAAAGATATCACTGAGACTTTTTTGGTAAAGTCTGATAATGTTTTTGTAATGAGATGGAACAGTGTTCTCTGATCACTTGTAAATTAAGTATATGGTTGGCTGAAAAACTGTATCCACAAATTGTTAATTAATCAAAGTCAACTAGAATTGTTCTTGGAGTTATATCTTTGTATTTGTCCTGTTCAGTAATAATATGAACAACTTGGATGAAAACAGGGAAGTGTATATGTCTCTGCAGATGGATTTTTACAGCACAATTGTAAAGAAGAAAAGATTGAAATTTCAACTTAGTTTGGGTTCCGTCTCTTAATTTCCTTCCTGGGTAAGTGACTTAATTACCCCAAAAGTTAACAAAATAAACAACTTCAATTATTTATGAAATGAAGAACTAATAATGGCTACATCAATGTATACATGATATTCATTCATGTGAAGAAGAGCCAGCAAAAGTTAATCATTACAAAACAACTATGTGATGTGAAAATAGATAATGTAATTTTCAATTGTGTTCATATACTTTCTATATTCCTGGAGCTTAATAGTTATACTCTCTATTACACTAATTAATTTCAAATATAGGATACTGCATTCCACCTGAAGTTCCACATTTTGTAAAAAAAAAAAAAAATCACCTAAGTAAAATACATAGTACAAAGGAATAGGAATGGTAATGGATCTACAGACATGTGAGAAAAACCAAAGAAACCAAAGATACTTAACCAACAGCAGTAAGATTAAAAGAGAGAACATGAAGTGGAATATATATGGAACTAGCATTCTATGTGTATGTGAGAGTGTGTGTGTGTGTTGGTACAAACGTCATAACCGGGACAAATTAATCAAATTTATAGATAAATATATTTTCAGAACGTAAGGGAAGATTTTCTAATAATTAAAGCTGTCTAGCTCTGGAACAGGTTGCTTTGTAAAGTTATAAACTCCCCCTCAGTGGAAGTGTGCAAAGGGTGGCTGGCCACCTGTCAGGGATGTAATGAGCAGAATCTGTAAGTAGATAGGTGGGTGGATAAAAGGATCTCTGAAGGTTCTGTAAAACTCTTAGATATTAATAAAGGATAGAACAGCAGAAGAAGCTGTGTCTTATTCTTTGTAAACCCAGTGCCCACCAGGGAATGAGGAACATAGCCAGGCTTCCATAAATGTCTGTTGAACAAACTGATAACAGAGAAGCTATAGATAGTAGTAAAACATACGTTTGAGAAAGAAATGAATGAAAAGTCAACAGAAATAGAAAATGGACCATTTAATCTAATTAAATTTGTGTTCTGTGATGAAAGTAGAATGGAATTCTTAGGCTGCATGACATTTACCAAGACGCTTGAAGAAATTCTCCTCTTCATCTCTTCCATTTTCCATCCCACTCCCTGGCCCACCTTCGGAAAGCTTCACAGCACTGGTGAATTTGACCTGAGACAAAAAGAAAAGTAGTCAGATAACTAAATTCAAAAGCAAATTTTTTGTGGTTAGAATAATCCTTGACTTGAAAAATAAGTTGTTTAGAACATGAAGATTACTTTGTTCTCTGGCTTTTACATTTGGTTGGTTTAGTCTGTGTAGTGCATTTCCATGAACTAAAAAAGACATCAGTATAGTGTAAGGAAGATCCAGGTCATAGATTGAAAGCTAAATAATCAGGCACTATAAAAATAATTGAGATATTCTTAGAGTTCAAATAAGATAAAGTCCAAACTCAAATTCATGATTAGCAAGCCATATTCATCCTTTACGAACACCACCACACACTATTGAGAATCAGGCCAAAGTGAAAGATAGCCCAATAGAATATTTTAAATCTCTGTGAAGGAATCAGTATAAAGTAATTTATAGAGTGTACTATAATTAAAGTGCAATAACATGATTCTCCTTCGAAGAATTGAAATGTGTTCTTCATCTTGCCTTTAGGCCAACAGTCCTCAAAACTTTCTGCATGGCAGGGAAGCTATAGGCCACATAAACCCAAATACTTGACCAATTTTTTTAGCAAAAAGAAGGTGAGGAAGGAATTATAAACATTTTCTAAATGACCTATGATCTTGCTATATTATTTTTATAATTTCAGAATATTAGTTTTAAAACAGACTAGACAGAAGAAAACTGGTTTTAGTGAAATTCAAAAAAGAGAATGTAAGTAAATAATTTATATACATAAAAAGAAACTCACTCTTATCATATGCTGAAAATTAGGTGCACAAGTGACCAGACCATGAATCATCCACAGGGAAGGACTCTTGTAGGAAATATATTCAACTGAGAATCATTACCTTTATCAAATCCTATGCTATTACCATGTTTAACTGTGTTATGAAGGAAGATTTAGTGAAAAAAGTTATTCTGAGTTTCTTTTCAATAAGGAAAATGGTTCAGATGGTGCCAAAAGTAGTGGAAGATGGATGAATAGTGTAAATATGCACAAGGAAGCACTATAGAATTACTGGATCCTTGGACAGGAGCTTAAGATGTCAGAAATTTCACATGTTAAAAGTTAAAAATAACTGGGAAATAATGCCTACGTACATCTCTATATCTGCATTATAATATTATATAATTTTTTTGCCACACTTTTTCTTTTTTCCTTCCTATGACAGCCTACCATTTAAACATTCCAGTTTCTACTGCTCATCTATGAAACGCGAGAGTTTCTTCAACTCTTATTTGGCCCCTCCAGGTGTTCATCATTTCTCAGCCCTGACATCTTTCTATGAGTGACCCAACATTCCTTTACATAAGTAACGTCCTGTTTACCTTGGAGCTTTGCCTGATGAAAGATAGTCGGTCCACAGAGCTGATGTCCAGGAGGTCCTCCACGCCATCTGCCAGGCCCGAGAGGGAGGATCGTTTCAACCAGTTTCCTATTTATTAGATTTAAAAAAGAAAATTAGAATGATATAGCACTCTCTATCAAATGGAGTAAACCAAAATGTCAACATGTTCCTAACAAACAATGAAAGTTACATGGCTTGATATAAATAGAAGTGAAAACAAATTGTTTTTAACATTCATGCTTTGAATCGAAATGTTCAGTACTGGACTATAAAATTACATAAGCAAGTAAGACCAGGACAAAAAGAATCGGATTTTGTTCGGAGAACAAAACCATAATCCATCTAGTTAGCCTTGACAACTTTCACATCTCACCTCCTGAATATCTCTCAAATCTGTCCACCTCTGTCTACACAGTTACCACCCAGTTCAAGCTTCCATTTACTTATAGCTGGACTACGAGACAGCTTTCTATCTGGTCTCCCTCGTCTACTCATGCTCCCTCCAATATGATTTCCATGCAATGATCTTTCAGAAAAAGTTTACCTGCCTGTGTCGCTCTCCTATTCAACATCCCACCTTGGCTATCTAGGGATCTAGGATGAAGAGCCAACCTGAACTGCAAGGCCTCACATGCTTTGGCCCCTATTGTTTTGCTATAGCCATGTAGCCACTCTTCCCCTCATGTCAGTGCTTCCAGTTTCCTCCATCCTAATACCTACACACACACTGCCACCTGGAGTGCTCTCCTCTTCCTTCTCCTAAGTATCATGCAGATCTTAATATCACTGCCTCCAGGAAGCCTTCCCTGATTCCTACATCCTCTCCCCATTTAGGGCAGGTCTCATTGTTGCATGCTTTTATAGCACTATGTCTATTATCTTCATAAAATTCATAGTTTGCAACTATACTTAGTTGTAGGATTATCTGCCCTAATGATTGTGGTTCCTACTAGATTGCAAGTTCAGCAAAGTTGGGGGGTGCGGCTGTATGTTTTCACTCACTATTTAATCCCTGATGCCTAGAAGGAGAGGCACATGGTAGGGGTTTGAGAAATACCTGTGAAAAGAAATGAATGAATGAATAAATGAATTAAAGAGTCAGCCTAGGTCTTGTGACTTGTAGGCTTTCTCTTTCTTTATCCTTCCATGCATTGTTGTTTTGATTATGAGTTGACTTGAGGACATGGTAGGTAAAAAGAGAATCCATAAATACATACAGACATACTTTTACCTATGGGGAGTTTAAGCTTCTTCCGGAGGGAAATTCTGCGGGATCGTGAGCGGGCACGCCGGTCAGAGGTAGTCCCTGAGTGGGCAGTGGTGCATTCTGAAGTGTCCTGCTCAGACTGGCTGCTGGTGTCACTTGCTGCGCTCTGGGATTTGAACATCTTGCGCCAGAAATCTTTCCGCCCCAGGTTGCCTCCTTGCATTTGCTCATCACTGTAAGCAAGCAGAGGATACGGTTAAATGTCCTACAGCCCGTGTGAAATTCTCCTAAATTTCTTTCAACCTCCTGCCAGTGATATTTAGGCAAATCATGCAGAATGATCTTTGATGAGCTGGGATGTGGGAAGAGTGGGCGTGAGAGCGGAGGAGGGATACCAAGGTTGACCCTCTGAGTGCTTCTTGAAAACAGTCATGTCTCAGCTATCAGATTGAGGTGGTCATTTTTTTCAACTTTAATGAAAAAGATTAAATATTATTGCAGGTATTGACGTGCAGGTGTGAGACATAATAGCAGAAGCACTTAAAATATCAGTAAATATCTTTAAAAGCTCCCTGGGGCTTGTGCAGTACTGTTCCTCACTCCCCACTCCCCACCCCAATATAATGTCATATTTGACACTAAATAAACTCATGAAAAATATTTAAATGAATGAAAGAATGAATAAATAAATGAAATGCCATCACCATACCCAGGAAATGCAGCATCTTACAGCCAGTAAATCAAAGAAACTTAAGTAGGGTTTAAAAGTAAAATGTAAGTACAACTCAATTGGACAACTATGAACACCTGCAAAGGGATTTTTGACTAGGGCATTCCACAAGAGGAAAAAGACAACTGGCCAATAATATGCAGAGTTAAATCTCACTAGGTATAAAAAGAAGTCAGTTGACATGACATCTCTATTTTCACTCACTATATTGGCAAAGATTAAGGGCATGGGGGAGAGAAAGCAATGGTTACTATCATACTGCCCGTGGTGGGGTAGAATAATTCAACTTTTCTGTATGGTAATTTGGTAACACGTTATCCAAAGCCTATATCAACACCCTTGACAGAGAAATTCAATTTCCAAGAACTAATCTCAAAGAAATGATGAGACAACATACTAAGATATAGATATTATACAAGAGGGTCAAATACTCACTGAGGTATTATTGATCGACATTGAAAAAGTGGAAACAATCTAAGTATTCAACACTCGGGAAACAATTGAATAAATTATGGGATTTCCATACAGTGATATACTCTGTAGTCATTAAAATCTTATTTTAGAAGACCATTGATATGGAAAATGTACATTATATGTGGCAAAGGTAAAAGGCAGTATCAAATGGTTTAAATAGGGTAACACAAGGTTAATTTCTTTTTTAAAGTTCATATGTGGCGATATGTTTGAGTGTGGATTTTATGTACATGCTCAAAAATGTACCCAACATAATATACCAAGAATTTACGGAGCTTATCTCTAGTTGGTGGTATTTTGATTTTTAAACTACTTTCCCTTTACACTTTTCTGTGTTTTTCACATTTGTCAGCTTGAGTAACATATATTACTTTAGTAATTTGAAAAGGAAGGGTTATAGGAAATACTCTCACAACATGTGATGAAAATTATTTATATATAGGGTTTTAGGTAATGATTTGCTTACAAGCTTTGGAGCTGAATCCTGAATCGACCCAAAATTTGACAGTACCGTGTATGGTAATCATTTTCTGGAGACATTTACATGGGGATCCAGATTTTATCTCTCAAAATCTCATCAGAGTACTAAGTACTTATTAATACTTATTTTAAACTAGGACATTCTTTTTATCAACTATGGTATGAATTTAAATCGGTTTTCAAGAATTTGACTCCTCAGCTACGTTTTATCAAATGAGCACAGGGTATGAAGCATTTCTCACCTTTGGGGGATACATGACACATGATGAGGGTATGACTATGTGGTCTGGGTGGGAAAACATCCAGGAAGGCTATAATTTATCAGCCTTCTCAATAAAATGTTACATCAGCTTTGTTCAGTGGTGTGTATCAATAAGTTTCAGAGAAATGAGTGCATAACACCACTTTACTATTACTCAGGTGATGTGACTTATTTAAGAGGGGAGATGGAGGAGAGAAAGGGCAGGAAGGGGAGGGAAGGACAGAGAATGAGAAAGCAGAGGAGGAGCCAGGATTGTCCAAAGTGACCACCCACCTTTCTCCCTTGCTAAACAGAGGACATCTGACATGCTCACCTCCTGGGCCCACTTGGATCATGGGAAAGGCCCATACTTGACATCTTATGACATTCCTCCAAGTGGAAATATTATTGTAGAGGCATATGAAAACATATCTTCATGGAAGGAGAAAGAACAGACATGCACTAAATGCTGAGAAATTAGGTGGTGTTTATAGCACACTGAACAAAGAGAATATTTTGGAATCTAGAAATCGTAATCACCTGTAAACATATAGTAGATGGTCTTATTTTTTAAATTCAGTTTACCTATTAGATCATTTTCATTGCTCAAATTAGCTTTAATAGTTGCTGGTGTTATTTGGGAAAAAAAATTCTCTTTCCTTTTTTTTGGGCAGACTTCCTGTGTATAATGTTTTTTAACTAGTCTTTTAACTACTCTTGTGGCTGTTCAGCCACAGAACTTTGTCTTTCGTGTTAATTTTGTTTTCCTTAGAGTTTATGTTTGGATTTTTACCACGTCCCTAAAGGCTACTTTAAAGGAAAAACTAAAACTCAATTTTGAGAAAGTTAAAGAAAACAAAGTCAATGATAATCTGACAATTTTACCCTTTCTTTGATTGACTGAGTCATTCATTCATTCATAAAATATATATTAAGTGCCTAGTATGGGCCAAGCCCCATTTTGGTACTGGGGTTATAACAGTAAGCAAAACCACGCATGGTCCCTGGATCCATGGAGTTGATCTGCTTTCTCCTTACCTTTCTCTACCCATTTAAGGTCAGTCTCTAAGATTTCGAAGTGCTACAAGAACTGTGTGGGCTTTTTGTTCTTTGAAGATTTTGTTTGCTTGCTATGGGTTAACAAGGTCCTGTTTAATGGCTATTTGCTTCTCAGCTTTGATTTCCCTGACTATGAAGAAAAAATACCATAAAACCTTGAATACCCTGCAGAGTTCCTGGAAGAACAATCATTTAATACTGACTTGGGGTTTTGGGAAGCAGAACAGTGTACCTAAAATGATAAATAAATATTAATCATTCCACTTGTGGGTTAATAGTTCTCAAAAGGTGAATAAATATAAATGAGGCTTGCATAGAATTAGGTTGTATATTTAGTGTCTACAGTAACCCTTAAATTTTCTGGGGACAGTAATTTAAAGATGCTTTTGATTTTGCCATTGTGCAAAGTGGAGGTTAACTGATGTCAGAGGACATTGGAATGGATCTCAGGAGAGGAGGCAGGTGCAATGGAGGAGAGTCTATGTTTCAGCTAAAACTGAGCACTGGAGACGTTTGTATTACTTGTTTTTAGAACAGCTTCATCAAGAACATTGACGGCCATTCATACATTTAAATGAAAAATATTTATAAGTGATTTTAAACAAGAAAGTGGATGACAGCCCCATCCCACCTGATAATATATGCTATTTTTCAAGATTCTTTTGCAGGAGTGTGCACGAAAAGCAGAAGTGGAGAAGAGACTGGAGATAGAAAACGTAGTTAGGGAGGCTTCTTGTAGACACAGGCTGGTTGTTTGTGACTTGGGCCTGGAGAGTTTAGTAGCATTGGGAAAGAAATGTAAAGGGCAGAAGCAAGGCAAAGTTCAAAGGAAATGAAAAACAAACAAGAAAACAAATAGTTTGGAAAATAGAACTTCTTCCAGTATGAAATGCTTAGCCCTCTGCACTGGAGACAAGATCAATGCTACTTACTGCTCTGGAGTCTGTGAGGGGCGACCAGACATGAAGCTGCGACATTCTTCAGGTGCAGAGGACACTTGGCCTTTATCCACAATGCTTCCTGCCTCTGACCTATGCAAATGGTGTATTCCCCAATTACAACAGAGCGGGACACTGATTCTTAATACTTTATATACTTCATGAAGCAAAACATTCTGTTACAGACAACCTGTATAGCTTGCAAACCTTATGTCACCATCAGTCTATGTTGTATGGAATTAATACCCTACCATTTAACTCATGACTTAGCTGTCTTATTGCTTAACAACACCACCCTTATTGCAAACAGAGTCATTAACTGCAAGCAGGATTTTAATTGTAGTTTCTTTTAATCTCTGTAAGTGGAAGTTAATATATAATAGGCATAAAAATATGTTTTCTAGAAGGAAAAACAACATGATACTGCTCAACAATCTGTCTTTTGCCACATTTAGAATATCACTTACTGAACAGGATGATATGATATCAGTAATTGCTTTTCCTTTTTGGATAAAAGTGTAAATTATGTATAGAAGAGACTAAAACATAGAGATAACTTTTACCATATAATTTATAGTTATGAAGTGAAGTTCAAGTATATGAAAGTTCAGGCACAACTGAGCTCTGATTCATACAGAGGAGGCATTTATTTGACAGTAAACTTATTCTTTCTAAGCTGCAGCTGGACCACACCAGTGATACATTACACAAGATAGTTTTACTATTCCTGCACTGAAGTTACATCATGTCAGGAACCACATAGACAATACAACAGATTATATTCTACTGATATAAGGCAAGTGCTAATATTCAGAGAGCTCGAGCTTCCAACCTTTTACTGCCTGCAGGTTTAGATTCCTGTTCATTCTCCTCCACCTTTTTCCCTGGTGCTAACTTCTCGGCACTGTCAAGCAAAGCGCTGAGGGCTACTCTCCTGAAGACATTCCCGTGAGCCTCTTTGATAAACTGGACCAGCTGACGGATGTCACAATACAGTCCCTGTTTGGAGGCAAGAAGGAAGTTTGGAGAAAGAAGGATAGCTGTGTGATTAAATAGTTTCACAGAAAGAAAGGAAGGAGGTAATTCCTTAGGCTTAGATGAGCATTGAAATCATATAAGGAAGACAGCTTACTACTGATGAAACCAATGGCATACACCCTCTACGTTGTTCCTATGGAAGAACATTACCAAGGCCCTTGCCAGTTGTCCTTAGTGTGAAAAAGGATGGTTACCATGCTTCATATCAGAAAGTTGGCTGTATCATTAGAAAGATGTTAATTTAAATTTTTAACCATTGGACACCAAGCTTTAATTTTTTCTCTTAATTGTGACTTCTGAAGAGATGCCTGCAAAAAAAGGTAGTCAGAATTTTGTTTAGACTGGCAATTTCAGTCCCTGTTCAGCTTCTCCAAATTTTCTGCATGATTGTGACAAAATATGTTGTCTTCTAGACACATCTAACAAAGCCTGATTGTTCAAAGAATGATGCATTTTGCTGGACAGATTTAGCAAATTATATGCGTGCTGTAGGCCACTTGAACATGAACTTGACCATGAACTCAAGGCCATGCAGGACTATTAAAACCAATATATTGGTTAATCAATATTTAAAAATATACACAGGACATTTTTTTGAGAAATTAAGCGTTGCATCCAGCATTTCTCTCTTCCCTCTCTAAGAAGGTAGTTATTGTATTCTTTGCCTTAGGAAATGTTCATGGCAATGCAGAATGCAGAATGCAGAAGCCTAAAGAACACTTACCTTGATAGCTTTGGTTTTCAAAACCTAAGACCACTGGGACAATTATGCCCATGATCTTTAGGAAAGCAGAAGGATGGGTCTTCGAGGAAAACATGGAGAGAGTGCCCTTTGGGTCACTGTGCCCTCTACTGTGCTCTCTGGTGGCTCCTCCACCGATGGAGCAAGATCCCAAAGAGCAAGGATTCCAAACTCACCAGAGGGCGCATAGTCCTAAGCATGTTGCAGAAAGCACTATGTAAAATAAGAGGTATAGACTAATAATTAAGGCCTGTGGAGCCTCCCCAGGCCATAGGTGCTATCTAAGATGTGAGGGTCTTTGCACCACACCACGAAGTGAGGAATCCCAAGAATGACCATTCTGGTGGGATGGGAGTTCAAAGTCAAACTCAAGATGATTTTTTAAAAATTAAGAAATACAGCATTTTTCTATACATGAGTTTGTGAACAAAAATTTACAAGCACTCACATACAATCAATTTGCTAAATTACTCTTTGCCATGACTAAATTGAATGCATGTACAGCACCTGTGTTATAAGAACCTTGCTGGGTTGACTTTGTCAGCAAAGTTAAATTCCTTTGGTTGGGGGTTTTATTCTGTTTATTTCAAGTTAAGTGAATTGTTTCAGTAGTTATAATAACTTAAAATAATTTCCTTGATTTAGGTAGATTAGCAGATAGTGCCCATATGTGTAAATTGACTGACTTCTGCATAGAAGTCATAATATCTAACAGATTGGTAGGATAGAGAAATGCTCCTTTGCCTCCCCAAAAGACCTGACTTCATCTATTCACATCAGATTTGTCACCCCTAATCTACATTTTAGTATCCCAAACCACAATATCCTTGGTAGCAATTAAGCACCAACCTTTACAGCCTGGTTCTTCCTCACGCTACTTGTGACTTCAGTGGTTTAATTAACACAGTCTTTTAAGAAGAGTAGCTAAAAGATTACAGTACTCAATAAAAGAAAGCAAAACCAATTTCAGCAGCATATTTGCATTAATTTTTAAAGTAAATATGGTTTCAAATAATGCTTGGTGTACCATTCTTTAATATTTCATGAGCCAACAAACTGTGCTCCAGTACCTTCTTTCTGAAGGGCTGAAAATACCTTGCAACTATTTCACCAAGCACTACATAACCTTTGAGATGGAAGAGGAAGATAAATCAACTTGCAGATAGGATAATGAGTAACAAGGAGGAGAAAAGTACTGCTAAGGCTCCATTGTGACTTACTGGTGACACTGGGGAAAATAGATATTTCAACTTTAAAAGTGTAAACTTTTAGACTTCAACTTGTCTTCTTCATGGCCATGACATGAGAACTTTTCTCAGAGCAGAGACCAAGAACTGCTGTGGGAAGAAGAGGAGAGCTTCTCACCAGATTCTCAGGGCTGTGCAGTTCATGTGTGGTTGAAGCGCAGCGTGTGATGAGGGATTTAAACATGGCACTGACGATAATACCTTCCACATTTTGGGCTGTGGATTTGTTGTCCACCGTGGTGAAGTTATTTCCAAACCCAGCCTTGTCTGGAATGCAAAGGCACAAATTATAAGCAATGTTTCCATTAAGGTACACAAGCGAAAGGAGTAAGGAAATACTTGGCACCCAGGAATTAGTGAAGGGCTATATGAAACAGAAAAACAGAGAATTAAAGATACCCCTGGTTTAATAACCTCTATGCAGACTTGGAAATAAATGAATCATAGTCTTCTTCAGAGTTTTTGCCAGGACATAACCAATGCATTTGTGGAATGTTTCAATTGATAAATCTTAGCAAAGGAAAAGGAATCAACTGTTACCTTTAAGAAAGACTTTAAGGCTTAGAGTAGTTTTTAAATAGGTGATCACTGAAAAAAGAAAAGATCTACTAAATGGCCCCTCAGTAAAGAAAGAGTGAATTTGAGTCAAGCTGTTTGGTGGTGAGGAATGCTGCAGGGGAAGTCACGCAGTCACCAGAAGAAACTGAGCCCTCCCAAGAACTGCAGAGTACTCCCAGAAGCTCCTTGGGCATACAGAGAGGAAAAGCTACAAGCTCCCTAAGAGCCACCTCCTTCTAACTCATACACACGTGAAATGCCAGTGAACTGAGGCCATCAACCTCTGTGGCATTTTATGCTGTTTTTCACATATCTGTGGATCTTTGACAGGGGACAGGTATTCTGTGGCCTTGCCAGAGGATTCCTCACAGCCTGTGAGCCACCTGTGAACACTGGGAAGGCAATGTGCAGCTCCAAGATTGATCAGATAGGGACCTATGTATGGCTGGCTGATTCTTCATGATCTACTTCCACACACCTTCCACTTCATCTTAAAATAATACACGTTATTACCAACCTCTCACTGCCTGTGCCAATTGATGGGATTATATTTAGATTTTACATTAGTGAAAAATATATTCTATTTATGCTCACAGTTTCTATTTCAAATGGCTTATAAAAGAGAAAAAATGTTTATAATCAAGAACTTCTCTCGCAGTGTCTCAGCTACAATCCTCACTTCATTTATAATGTGCTTGGCTTAAAACAACTCTGATAACACAGATTGTTTCAGGAGTTCTATAGTGAAGCAATATTTTCTTTTAATGTAATGACCAAACAATAAAGCCTAGGATACAACCAGGAAAACTGCTTCTAAATCCACCAAATATATCTTCGTTTAAATTGGTCAACTACTATCATATATGTATTACAAGAACAATAAAAGCTTATACTAAGACATTATAACCATAAAGTTATAAAATAGTCTGTGGACCTATCTATGGATCCATTTGCCTAGTTTTAAAAAAATTATGTGTATATGTGTGTGTATATGTATGTGTATATCAAAATTGTGTCACTACTATATTTACTGTAATCATGTTTTTTTCCCATTTTATTTTGTGAAAAAATTGCCAAGGTGCATAATAGGTTTTCATTTCATAGTTGTTGAATTAATGAATATGATCATTGCCTCAGTTGTCACACAACAGAAGGTCATATGAGCAAGAGGAGTCCCATGAGTGGTAGTGTAAAAATTGAAGGGCTAAGTGAGGATGCTACAAGCTTTACCAAATGTTTATGCACCGAGGTAAGTTGTCCTCAGAAAGCTTCCAAAATGTGTCATCAAAGATGGTATGCAAGTTTTTCTAGTTTGTGCTCCATTAGACACACACACACACCCCCATATGCACACACATGTATATTTTCCTCTAAATTCCATCTCCACAAATTAAGTGTGCCCCTGAAACACTACCTGCTTCACTTCAAAACGATTTCTCCTAGGACTCGGGTGCAGCTCTACTTACTGTCAGTGACTGGCTCCATACAAAATCCTAGCAAAGCATGCAAGAAGTCCACTACATTATTGAGAGAGTCCTTGTTCACATAGTCCCTCATGGTTTGTCGGAACTGCATCTTATCTAGCTTGTATAGCTTAGTGAGGCAGTTCTGAGCCTGCAATGAAGGAAGAAAAGTGAAAAAGTCACAAGTACCAGCATAAGCTACGGACACCGTTAGTCTGAGACAGAAGCCTCAGCAGGCAAAGGCTTCCACCCACCCCACTGGCCAGCGCCAGACAATACTGCCAGCCCCTCTTGTCTCAGTAGGAAGTGGGCAGAGAAAGACTGAGGAGTCTGAGGGAGTTTACAGTGAGAAGAGCTGCTCCTCAGGAAAAACCCAAAGGTAAGGTTTCATGCTGGTTCCAGAAGGAGTTCCGTATTTTCACCAAGATCAAGATTTTAAGATCTTAATGAAAAAATTCAAAGCATGAAATTTAGGTAAGTGATAGTATTGGCAATCCACGTTTAGAAAACCTCAAAGGCTTTGTGCGATGGGAAGAAGCATGCCATTACCTCTGAATAAAAGAGAAGAAGAAAGTTCATCCAATGGAATGAAATGGGGAAATGACAGCAGTCTCTGGGTTGGGGGAAAAGGCATAAGGACCGAGAAAGGAGGGGCAGCTGAGCGAGGGCCACTTTAGCTGAGGATGGAGAAAGCTGGACAACCCGGCATAGGCATAGAAGTCAGATTAGGGAGGGCAATCCCTGAGAACTGGGATCTTATTGGTGCCCTTAATAGTGACCCAGAAGAAAACCAAAGCTACATCATCATTTTGACAAATCAAGGCCCAGAGAAAAATCTTGGAAATTTTGAGAGAAAAAAAAAAAGATTATAAAAGGCTGAAACTTGGAATTAGCAATAAAGCTTCTCGGTATGACCTTGTTGTTATCTTTCCATCTGTATCGCAAAGTCAGATGGATGGATTTTTTTTCATTCTTCCTTTATTATGTTCTAGAAGATTTGAAACTAGGTATTTTTATTCCCAGAGAGTTTACTAGTTGCTAGATCTTGAGCAAGCTCATTTTTTTCTCACAAAATAAATGCTGCTTGCTATAAAATTGTTTGCAAAGCACATAGGTGAAATATGTTCTGCATAAAGAAGTATTTCATTATCATTCCACAGAGAATTTGTGAAGATCTTCATTGTAATATTTACTAATCACTTTAAAACCTTGGGTTGGAAAACCCCAAAGTACAAATTATTCTATGTTCTCTATAAAATACACCAAAAAGGCATAGCTTCATATCTACTCTTTAGAACCTATTAAAATGTCTATATGAGTTCAATGGGAAGTTTAAGCAAGCATAAGAATATCTAACTTTAAATATTTCAATTCTGAATGCATATCCTAAACTTCTTTAAGAGATGTAAAACTGTTAAGGAATACATTCCTTTTTAATAATTGGGGACACCAGCTAATGATTAGACTAATAATCTAAGCATTAAGGGATTACATGATGGAATTCCTAGGCACTTTGATGAATATCATTACAGTAACCTCCTGTTTCTTAAAAAAAACTTGAGAGGACCTGATCTGGTACAGGTGAGAAATAGTCTTCATATTTTAAAAGTTAAGTAACTTCTGAAAATCCAATGGTAGAGAAATCTGGAAATATCTAGCTTTTCGAACTAGACATTTTCCAGGGAAAATTTCTCAAATTTACATCTCTTGGACAATGTGTTTACTGAATATGAATAAGCAAATATAATATCTACAATGAATGTTAAACAGAACTATAAGATCACAGAGGAAGTGCCCCATAAGTCAAGTTGAGAAGGCAGGTAGAAAACTGGCTGGATGCCCTAACAGGAAGTGTTCAGTACTCTTGGGGACGGAAGCATGCTGAACTAGGTGATAACAACAACTTCTCAAGTGGCTTCTGATACAATTAGCCCTGCTTTCTGTGAATCCAGAAAGATAGATTTAGGTTGTCAGAGCCAGTTTATACCTCCAACCAAACCATGACACTTTTTACATGTTTTAGCGTTTCATTTCATGAAATTGGTCTGGTCTTCTGCATGGGGAGTTATGTAGTTTGTCTTTGAAGGCATTTGTTGTAATAAATTACTGCAATAAAATTAAAAATTATATTATGTAGCATAAAGATGGGGACAATGTCAGCTTTCTATTGTCTTATTGTTATTATTTAATTTTTGGCCTCAAAATCTAGATCTTGGTCAAAAATTTCAAGTTTCAGAATTTAGAAGTTAATCACTGTGACTTAACTCCCATATACACATAATAAACTAAAATAATACAATATAATAAAATGTAAAAGAGAGAAAAAAAGCAGCATAGATAGATGGAAAGACAGATAGATGATAGGTGATATATTAAGCAAGAAGCACAGCATGCTAATACTGTGTGAACATTTCATGACAAAATCTAATACCAAGGAAAAATGAGCTGGCCTTAGATTTTGACATGATCCTAAAACTCTGCCAAGATATGCCAAAGGGCTTCCAGGACTCAAATTTGCATCAAACCCTTATTTTTAAAATAATATTTTCTTATATCAATTCAAATGTATGTATGAGGCAACAATCACAGGCAGACTTGCTGTAGAAGTGAAGGTGGGTTATTGTTCACATTGGAAAGGAAAAGTAGCAGTCAGCATATGCAAATGAAAATGAACTGGAGTAAGACCATGTTCCATTACAGAATTATGCTTGGGAAGCCCAAAGGCAGAGTTTCAAGTTTCACGCAGTTTAAAGGGACATGATCTCAAACATCCAGAACACAAGGTTCATTCCCAAAGAAGCCAGAAAATGACTGGCTACTTTTACAGTCCTGTTTTGTCCCAATAAGGGCCATTTTCCATATCTAAGTAAGAACAACAAACCAAGTCCTAAACTTTGACTCCTTTCTCTAATATGAAATATGTTTCCATAGCACCCAGGCAGATGATTAAAAAGTCATTTGTCACAGGCTATCAGAAGCTTGCTAAATGTATTATTCTGTGCAAAGTTCTTTCAAGCTGCAATTCACACATTCCAATTATGTATTTTTTCACCAATTGAGAGAGAGCCTGCTTTAGGCAGGAGGCAGAATTGTTTTCCCAATTAGACTTTCCTAAGCCTGGGTTTTAGATGTCTTGAGATATCTTGTGGGAATACCCCCACCACAAGACAGTATTAATTACCACTATGAAATACAATATTTCTTAGGGAACACTGACCCTCATTGTCAAAGGACTCATTCTTAAACTGGAGGGAAGGAAGAGGGAGAGGAAACGGAATCTACTTTAATTCTCTTACATTCTCTCGGAATACCTGGTGTCTCAGACGATCTCCAGAGAGCCCTCGGTGTCCTTCTCCGCAACCATAGGCACAGCCCAAAGACTTCACTATTTTGATGAGCATTGTTAGAGCAAGCCTATGGTTGCTTACAGGTGTACTTTCATCCTAGTACCCACAAATGAGAAAGAAAGAGAAGTCTATTTACTTTGCCACTGAGGCTCTTTTTCTACTAAGATTCTATTATATGATTAAATAAGTTTGTATGTTTTACAGCAAGCACCTGCAATTTGGAAAATAGCATTGTCAATGGCTCAACTTTTCTAAAACCTAGTACATGATTTAAAAGAAAGAAAAAATCTATGCATTTTGAACATTCTTTGGTGCTAAAGAATATAAATATAGACCTCTTTATTAGAAGACATGCTTTTATATCTTCAACTGTCAGAACGACTACCTAGAGAGAGACAGTGAGGACTAACAGTGATGAAAGCAAATAGGTTTTCTTAGAAACTATCTTCATCTGAAGGCTTCTGATAATACTACCAGGCAAGGATTACTGTTATATTTCTGGAATTGATCAAAGTCTGGAACTTTGAAACCTCGTGGCAGTTTCTGACATTTTTGAGGGATTTTTCTAATTGCATACTTTCACTGTATTGTAATACACATACACAAAATGAAAATATACAGAACTTTGTAAACACTCAGCTTGATTCTCTCCTTGAGGCTAAACAGGAAGCCCTCCTGAGATGAATTGTGAGAATTATTATCATCCTCTTTTTGCCCTATTTAATCTTTGTTGTTAGTGGAGAACATGGCTTCCAAGAAAGGAAGTTTCTTGAATTATTTCCAAAGAAGCATAAGGAAGCCGTTGCTAAGGAATGATGCAGAACCCACTGTTGGAGAACCATTTTCTTCGGGAAGCTGCAACCTGCCTCAGTCCTTCTAGCTACACTCTGTTGTCAGCACCTATACCATAAACCTGGGATTTCAGCTCCTGGTCCTTAATTGCATATGATGTTAGATAAATTATTAATCTCTTTGTGTTTTAATTTCCTCACCTGTGAATTAAGGATCCTAATAGATGCCCTTCCTATTTCATATGTCTACTGTGCAGAGCAAATGAAATAATGAATAAGAATTGCTTTGAAAATTGTAAGGCACTTTTCCATAGTCATATGATCAGGTTGACACATAAACTTTGGGGCCAGACACAGAGTACTCAAACATGGGTAGGGTGTGAAAGGGATAGGGAGTTATCTATACATTATCATGCTCCCTGATGTGGTTGGCTTGACTCT
Source organism: Daubentonia madagascariensis (assembly GCA_023783475.1). NCBI lineage: Eukaryota > Metazoa > Chordata > Mammalia > Primates > Daubentoniidae > Daubentonia > Daubentonia madagascariensis. The sequence goes on from JAKFHU010002088.1 coordinate 2,585,768, forward strand.
CTCCTCCCCTAATGTTAACTAGGTGGTACACCTTGTCTTATCTGTGAGCTCTTCTAGTGGATGTGGTGCTGGACTCAGGACTCTGGAGCATGCATTCTCTGAGCAATTGGAAATGTTGATGCTGACCGCCCTCAGCTGAGTGCCTCTCCAGGATTTCTCCCAGCTAGAGAGCTGCTTCATCTAACATTATGCTGTCTTCCTGGAGGCAGTCCACTCCAATGACTGGTCAGAGCCATAAGGGGAGTCATTAAAAAGATCCTCTTGCCTCACCAGGGGACTACTTTGAAAAGCCATCCCTCCCAGAACTCCCTGTGCTGAGGCCTCCAGTGCAATGACACTGAAGTTCAACTTCCCCCTCTGCCCCATCCTACTTCTTCTATGCCTCACAGATGTTGATCCTGCGAGGACACTCCAGTGAAAATCCTGTATACATAGCTTCACATCTGAACCTGTTTCCAGGGAACCTTCCCTAAGACAGCTTAGAAGGTAGCAAATGGAAGACTCAAACTTACCTCTCTCTCTCCCTGTATATATATATATAAATGTGTGTGTGTGTGTGCGCGTGTGTGCGTGTGTGTGTTGAGTATCCTTTATTCGAAATGCTTGGACCAGAAGTGTTTTGGATTTCAGATTTTTTCAGATTTTGCAATATTTGCGTATACATAATGAGCTATCTTGAGGATAGGACCCAAGTTGAAACACAAAATTCATTTATGCTTCTTATAGACCTTATACACATAGGCTGAATGTAATTTTATACAATATTTTAATAATTTTGTGCATGAAACAAAGTTTTGATTACAATTTGACTGTGACTTGTCACATGAGGAATTTTCCACTTGTGGTGAATATTGGTGCTCAAAAAGTTTTGGATTTTGGAACATTTTGGATTTTGGATTTCTGGATTAGGGATGCTCACCTGTGTATGTATATGTGTGTGTGTGTGTGTGTGTGTATAAAAATACTGCATATGTATATATTTACCAATTAAGAAATTTTTAGTTTGTATTCCAATTTTAACTCTAATATTTACTAACTATATAACCTTGAGCAAGCTACTTATCCAATCTGTGCCCTACAAAATGGGAATCATAATAATATCTACCTTATAGAGTTGTGAGAATTAAACAAATCAAATCATGAAAGGCACAAAATAATAGCAGACCAAATGCTAATTATTATTTTTATGTGTGGGGCACTGGTATCCTCTGGGGCACCTTCATGCAACTTAAAAAAGGCACCCCTCTGGGTGAATAAATTAGAAAAAAGTGAGCCCTGTGGGTGGATGCAGTTCTTGGGTGAGTGGCTCCAGGAGCAGAGTTTGGACTGGATTTCAGTCCTCAATGGTACCCTTAGTCAAGGGCCTTTGTGTAGTGAGCAGACCACAGAGCCATATGCAGCATGCCTCAGAAAAGGTCACCCTGGGCAAGAGCTTATTTGGAAGACTGGTTTACACATATTTTAAAATCATTATATGTTCCTTTAAAAATTTTTCAGCTTTGAAAGCTCTTTGTATATATCTATTTGAGTTTTTGCTTCTTTAGTCCTTCAGATGTTGTTGGGATTTAGGTTGCTCTCACAGGAGACATTCAGAAAGATGTATCAAGTTATAGGCAGAAATCACAGATATTAAATAACATTCCAAGCTCTCAGTACAAGTTAGTGGCAAATATAGAAATGGAAATTAGATCATCCTTTCTGTCTTAATCAATTCCTATGCTTCAGTTATTAACTAAGTTGCAAAATTAGATAAACCCTCTGATTCCACTGAAAATAACAGATGGATTTGTGGCAGAACAGACCTGTATGAATCACAAACACAAGGCACTTGACCTACCATCAGGTTTTATTTTATAAATTCTTTGTACTAAGAAGAATGTTATTTTGAGAACTAACTATAAAACATGTATATCTTGGTGACTTTTTTGGAGACCACATAATCTGACCTTTAAAAATCCCATACTGATCAAAAGTGATAACTTTCGTCAAAATAACATTTATCACATCAAGCTATAGTATCTAAGATAATATCTAGATTTTAATAGTCAAGAGACTTTAGTGTTTTCAATAAAAATTAGATAAAAATATCAGCTGCTTGAAATTGTAGAACTAAAAAATATCCCAAAATGAAAACAAAATGCTAATAATGAACCTCAGAGATCCTCAGTACATATAACACCACCCTCATCAATTTAGTTGGGATATCTAAGTTCTACTGATAAAAGCTTATCAATATTTCATAATTTTTTATTTTTTCTTTCTAATTTTCTATTATAATGCACACAATACCATCTATAATATACTCTTTTAGTGCACAGACAAGGTTGATAGGTAAAGAATGGAAATTTAGTAAGACTCTCACCATTTGCTGTGTTTGTAAATTTGGCCCTTATGATTTGTATTTGCTTGCTAATTCCAACATAACTACTGACTGAATGATTCCTTAGATCTTATGATCCATGATCAAATCCCTTGTGATCTATACCATTATTTGGATAATTTTCATCTAAGGTAAGATCTGAGGATCCCTGAACTGTTCTCAGTGATGTATGAGGAACTAAGAAGTTGGGAAACTTAAGTACCAGTAGAGTCTATTAGAATTAGAAAATATATGATTAAGGCAGGAAAAGAGAATCCTAAAGAAAAGTTCCAAGAACCCAAGATTATTGGGGCAAGAATATTTGGATCAGAGTCCATGAATATTGGGAAGATAAGAGTAAACAATGAGATAAAAACACAGATGATAAGTTCATATTAAATATACATCAAGTAGGGCTGGAAAGAAATGGAGAAGAAATTATATAAGAGGTAGGAGCACTGCAATACTTATTGAGATGTAAAAACCTGACACTTTGTAAGAAAAAAATGGACAATTTATAGTTTATATAATATGTAGGTACATGGTAGAACTCTGCACAATGTAACCTCACATGAATAAACAGTTGACCTAATGTGCAAATTGTTACTTGTTAGAGACTCAACTATCTTGTAGATTTCAATTTCTGAAGATAGTTTTTCAGCTAAAAGCCCAAATTGAAATAAATGTAAGTTATGTGAATTTAAGCTACACTAACTTATATTTGAAATTAAATTAAAGAAGAAAACTAATTCTTGATGTTAGATGCAGAGATCATAAACCAGATGTTGACAAGGCAGAGGGAATTGAATTCAGAAACAATCAATACAGCCACTGGGATGGGACACATTGAGACATGAATGGACTGAGGCTAGGAGAGTTGTTTCCACTTTAAACCAACACCACATAAATCAATCAACTAATCAATCAAAATTCTTCCCTTCTTTCTCCTTCACTGCAGTTGAAGTTGGCCATCAAAAATATGTTACGTAAATCAAGAGAAGAAACTTTATATAGAGGAAAAATTATACTGCTTGTTATGGACTGAATATTTGTGTTCTCTCAAAATTTATATGTTGAAACCCTGACCCTCAATCTGATGATATTTTAGTAGGTAAATTGAGTTAAATGAGGTCATAATGGTGGGGCCTTGGACCAATGGGAATAAGAAAAGACACAAGAAAGCATGCTTTCTCTCTCTGTGTGTGCACAAAGAAGAGGTCATGTGAGCTCATAGTGAGACGGGGGTCACCTACAAGACAAGAGAACAAAACCAAACCTGCCAGCACCTTGACCTTGGACTTCCCAGCCTGTAGAACTGTGAGAAATAATTTCTGTTGTTTAAGCCACTCAGCCTACGGTATTTTCTTATGGCAGCCTAAGTACACTAAGACACTACTCAGTTAGGTCAGACTCTGAAAGTCTTGAGAAAGAAGCTATTCTTGGTGTCAGACTGAGAATTATGGCATTGTAGTGTATCTGAAATGTTATCCTGTGGAAGTAACATGACCAGAGAATTAGCTCTAATATTGCTTGGATGGCAATGGTTTTTGGATTTAGAATATTGTTCCATCTAACTGTTTCTGCTAATGCCTGCTGAGAACCTAATGAGGAGCTTTCTACACTCACCACTTTCTTGCTGTAGTGACTACTTGCTGTTCCGTGTCAATAAATTCCTGGCAAGCAAGCATTGGAAAGATATTAGGAGCGACATTTAATGAAGACACAAAAGGTGGTACCATCATACCTTCTCTTGGTTCTTATCATTTTTCTCATATGGTCCACCTCCACCTCCTCCACCTCCTCCTCCATCACCTCCTCCACCTCCTCCATCTCCACCTCCTCCTTCTTCTCCTCCACCATCTCCAGCTCCACTAGCTGTAGGACCCCCAAATCCACAGGTGGAACTTCCAGATACTCCTTTGAACTGGAAAGTTCCCTCACTTGGTCTTTTTTCCAAAGTTTCATTTTCCTTGTTTTCACTCTTCTTTCTATTTTTTTCTACACAGGGCACCACACCAAGTTGAAGCAAGCATTCCACAATGTTTAGTGCCACATCACAGATGCGAGAGCTGATATCATGGTTAAGGACAAGATAAACAGCTTTCAGAACCACCTGGGGAAGGAAAAGATAGACAAAGGATGATTAAGTTACCTGCTCTCCCTCTTCCTAAATAGATTTGGTTATTCCATTTAACCTATTTCCTTAGGCTGTTCTATGAACTTGGGCGTAAATGATTCAGATAATTTGTAAATTTTCCTATCTTAGTTGCATTGGAAACTTGTGTATGTGCTTAATGTAGCATATAAATCACCCAAAGAATTAAAAATGCATACATGTACTATCTCACTTAACTCTCCCAAAACTTGCCATGACATAGACAGTTAATGGGAATACTGAAGCATAGTGAGTTAAGTACAAAATATTTGCATGTTTAAATTATGTACCTCTATTGATTTTAATATTTTAAATTATTTACTACACCAGGTTCCCTAATGCATAATAAAAATTTTGTGAAATAGAATTGTAAAATATAGCAACCCTTTCATTTGCTAATAACTACCCTCAAGATGGGCACTCTTGAGAAAGCAAGCTTAAATCTTTTAAGAAGTTCTATTCATTTCTTTCCAGCTACACAGGAGGTTTATAGTCCTGTTGCTTATATAACAAAAGAAAATAAATGAAGAATTTTTTACTCTCATTCTAGAAAAATGGGACTTAGCACACACGTGTATAATTATATATGGGTATTCAGGATTCATTATAGTTTTTGGATTATAAAAATATTCTGAGATCAGATCAAATCTAATGCAATGACTGAAAAAAAAAGGAAAGATGCATCTGTGATAGTTGACACACTTGTGAATTTTTTTATATGGGCAGCCTTTTCACTTTAAGGTTCAACATTTCTAGGAATCTATGTGCCTATTTTACCCAATGTTGTAAAAATTGGACCAAAGAGTCACTATCCTTCAAACTTTGATAAGAAAAATTCTTACTCCTCACCGAAAGATCAAGCATTCCATTCTTGTGGACAAAGTTATTGGTCCCATCAATATGTTCTGTGTCCTCCAAGTAGCTGTAGTTTATGCAGGAGTCTGTGAGGCTTCGAGGCAGGTTTGCACATGCCAGGGGTTCATGTGGCATCTCTGGGATAGGCACCTGGTTGCAGAGCTTCCTCATGTGCTCACTGAAAAAGTCTGCGTAGCCCACGTTGAATGATGCTAATGTGGTATTGAAGGTTGCAACTGTGATAGTTGAGATCTGTGATCGCACTAATAAAGTGAAAGCAATGTCTTAGTTTTCCCTATATTAATCTGTGACATCAGTTAGACAGTTATGCTGTTATTTAAATCATGGCCACAATCACAGCTATGGCTTTTGTAAATATTTGACTTGCAGTCTCAAAGCTATTCTCATCTCCCATGGAAACACAGAAGCCATTAAGGCCATGTAATATGTGATAAATATTGAAGGTTATAGAAGAATGTGAATTTCAACTGGCTTCCTTAAGGCTAAGGTTAGGATTTAACTATTGTCTGACATTGACTTAGTTTAGTTTATCATAACAGGTAGATTTTACCCACTGGTATATGACAGATCATACTGATATAAACTATTTATCTATAATATTTGGTTTTATCGAGTGAATTATGGAACAAAAAACAAGAATAATTTTTTTCTCCTTTGATTAAAAGTAATGGAACATAAATTTGTGGTGGTAGGTAATAGATGTCATTGAATATTTGAAATACAGTTCAGGGAAAAGAGGGATTAAATTTACGCTTCTGTGAGAACATAAGAATAAGAACAAGAATCATTATTCTGTTAAAAGTACAGAATGAGAACCTGTCTTGGATTCTACCCGGAGACACATGTTTGCTCCACATAAAGCACATAAGGCACTTATCTGAAATAGAAGCTGTCTGAGAAAAAAATTGGTGGCCTTTTAAAGCAGTGACTTTCCTCCCGCTGAAGGTATACAAGCCCTTAAGAGGGATGTTATGGAGGGGATCGAAGCACTAAACCTACAGTGTGTCTTCCAAGGTCCCTCCTAGCCTTGTGGCTCTATGATCTTTTGAAAACAAACATGAATGGCTTGTCCTTGCTCCTCCTCTGAGAGTTATGGTACTTATAGTGTGATGTCAAATAGCTGTTGCTACCAAGGATACGCTGAGAATGGTTAACAATTACGAAGCCATATAATATAATGATGCAAGTTTTGAAAAAACATAAGGGAGCGGATTACAATGAAAATAGAACCTGGCGTAAGAACAGGGAACAAAAACCAGGAAAGGAAATCTGAACTCCTGCCCGCAGGCCTTACCTCCTACCTACCTTCCTTGGCAGTGTTTTCTCCGTGGCTGTTGGAGTGGTCCGGCAGGTCGCTCACCAGCGTGTGGTGGGAGCGGGAGTGCCTGGCGCTCAGACTCTCCATCTCAGTGGCCGCATCCGAACTGCCCCGCCGGGTCAATTTCCCTGGAATAAACCAGAGCATCCCACGAGACGGTTTTCAGATCGGAAAGACCGCTGAGATTTTGCCTTTCCCAAGGACAGAAGTGAGAGCGAGGGGATCTTAGGAAGAGTGTGAGGCACAGCCCAAATAGCAAGAATGGAACTTGCCTCGGGGATATTCGGGGTCAGGATGATGGACGAAGCTGCCTGTGATAAGGTCAGCCCCAATCTAAGCCAAGTGTCAGAAACCGTCTGTTGTGGCCCGGCTAGCTGTCAGCTCCTGATTTTAAGCCGGCCTTCTTAATATGCCATCCAGAAAAAGGATATATTTTTTTCTTTGCTTTGCTTCTTCCTTTCTTTTTTTTAAATATCCGAGTTAAATAAAAGTCTGCCTTTAGATTCAAAAGAAGGTTAACACACAGAGCCCTCTTAAGGCCATATTTCTACCTCTAGAGTGATCTAAGGAATAGGACAGTCACATGTCTAATTATACAGAATGCTTGCAAAATTAATTCAATTATCTGCATTTCTTTGGCTGTGAAGATACAGCATTATTTTGGTAACGGGGAACCTGTAATCGGGCCCAGATTTCTTTACTGAACTGCTCAAGAAAGATCCAGGTTTGCCGGGAGCCCTAGATCCCGTCCTGAACAGGTCACTCAAGCTCTGCCCCACTTCAGAAGGCCTTTGTGATCACCTAAAATGGTGGTTTGCCAGCCTCCTTTTTCAAGGCCTCGCCTGTCTTCTCCAAGCCCAGAGAAGCTTCCGAAGGAGAAGGCGCTGCGGGTGGGGGACACGTCCAGGTGGTCCTCGTGGAGCAGGAATGGCACTCCCATTCTGCGAGGCCTCCTCTTCCCCGTGTGGTGGAACGGAATGGAGCCTTTCCTCTCTCGGTCGTCTTTGCGGCTCTTGAACTGCGGTGATGAGAGATGAAGCAATAGGCACAGAGCAAAAGAAAGGTTACAGGTTGCTTCCCAAGGGGCTCCATGATCTGCAGTAAAATACAAGAAGTAGTGTTCTGGGAAGAGGAGACCCAGAAATATCATCCAATAGAAATGGGAGAAATTTCTACACCCTGTTAAAAAAGTGAAGAAACTAAGCAAAAGGTCACATATCCCATGGGCACTTCTCCTGGGTTGGGTTAGAGGAGTGGTTCTCAAAGTGTGGTCCCTGGACCAGCAGCATTAGCATCACTTGGGAATTTGTTAGAAATGCAAATTCTCAGACATACTGCATCAGACCCTCAGAAGGTGAGGCCCAGTGATGTGTGTTTTAACAAGCACGGTAGGTAACTCTGATGCACACTAAAGTTTGCAGACCACTGGGTTAGAGTATGGGATCCCTGAGTCACCACTTGGATCAGCCTCTCTCTTTCCATTCCATTTTTCAAGATTGAGATTCATTGTTTCAGTCAGCCAACCGCAAATGTATGCCACTGCTTGCAAGAAGAGTCAAAAAAGATACAGAGCACACACTGGTACAAACCCATTATTCCCACCAGTCAACATCAAGTGTGACTAAGAGTTTAGAACTGCTTGGGAAGCTTTCAAAATATACCAATGCATGAGCCTAACCTTCAGCAATTCTGATTCAATTGGTCTGGGATCAGGCCTGGAAGCTTATATTTTTAAAGGATTCTTAAATATTCTCATGTGCAGCCAGTATTGAAAATCTCTTTTTTCCCCTCAAATGATCAATGTTTTCAGAAAAACTATGGCCATTGTCTATTGTAGCATTCTTAATGAAGGCAGACCTAACTGCTTACTTAGCAACACTTTGAGCTTATAGATAAGTCAATATGTTCTGTGTTCTTCTCTGATATAATTAAACTAATAATTTTGAAAAAGAGAAAAAAATACATAAATATTAGCCTACACATATTATTTTCTATTTGATTATCTCCATATACTTATAAAAGAGAAAGGTAATGGTGGATGCAAAAGAGTTCACTATTTAGCTAGAAGATCTACTTTTGAGTTTGGGCTCAATCTTTGGCAAACTTCCTAAAGTTTCTAAGGGTCAGTTTATTATCTGCAAAATGTGGAGAATAACCATCTCATTGGGTTAAATGAGGACTATTTATATAAAGTACTTGAAAAAATGAGTTGACCCATACAAAGGTAAGTTACCATCACTGCAACCACAGCTACCTCCACCACCACACTACACCAAGTGCTTTACACACAGCATCAATTGAGTTTCCTAACAACCCTGAGGAACACTTAGAATAGGAAGCACACTCATACCCACAGAGGGCCTTGCACAAGGTCACGCTGCAAGCTAGTTGCCGCTAGGAGCTGACTTCTGTTCCGGAGGTCCCTTTCCCACTCCACCCAACACTGCAGTATGATCCAGAAACAACTCATGCCCCCCTGACTTTTTTAAATTACCAAAATATCAAACAGCATAAGCAGTTCTACTCACCTTCTTGAAAATGTTCATGCCCAGGTCTGAAGAAAGATCTGGGACTGCAGACCTACGCAGATTGGTCAGCGAAACCTTGGAAAAAGCCTCGGGGCTAAGAGATTTTTCCTCCTCATTACACTTCATGGTGAGATCCTTAATAAAGGCAGACAATGATCAAGGACTTAGGACTTCATATCCAAATACTTTTCTTATTAAGATGTCACATTTTTAAATAGGGATATGCCTACTGTTTTAATATCTATGAAGTATTTAACTTGCATATCTGGACTTTTAGAATCCAAACTCTGCTACTGAGAAGATATATTTCATATTAATTGCAACTTCTGTTTGGAGTTTTCGGAGGTGAGGCTGTGCAGCCCCGGATCTGGAATGCTAAGAAAATCGGGAGACAATGGATATGTCTCTCTCTCTTTTTTTTTTTTTTATTAAAAAGAGTATTTTTCCATTTAATGATTCACCAAAGGAGATATGCACTTTGGACAGAATATTTACTACTAAAAGAGAGTACATTTCTTTTTCACTCTGCTATTGCTCGTGTTTATTTTCAGAATATGCAGAAAAAATTTTCAGGCCCAGCTAATTCACGTTTAAGTAAACTCAACACACTACAAGTCACATTTTTCTCTACATTTTCAATGCACAGTGTTGACGAGAAAGAGGGGAAGAACAAGTGTTCAAGCTGATATTAGGACATTCGTTTATCAAAAAGCAGTTTTTATGGGGATGGCACCACATCAGTATTCATTCAGTTGATTTCTCCAAACATTTATTATAAATAAAGCAAGACGATCAAAAAGCAATATTCCCGACGATGACATTGAGACACTGGAAACTTTTGAATTATGCAAAAGAGGTTCAATCACGTTCGGTAAAATGCTAGTGTCACACATTTTATGATATTAGTAATCAATAGATTAAATGTTATAACTCCCTATTAATTAGTACTTTGATTATCCAGAAGACCCAATTTTCCACTATTCTGGATAAACAAAGGCTTGTATTAAATTAGCGTGTGCAAGAGGTGCACTTCTTCGAATGGTAGATTAAATGCTAAAGAGCAGCAGGAGGGTCCAGCAGTGAACAATGGAAGGGGAAGGATGATGGCCACAGAGTAACCAAACAATCAGCAACCGAGTACACGAGAGCTGGATGTACATTAGAAAAAAAGAGAATCTGTTAACAGCCGAAGTTGTTGGTTCGAATGACAATGGACAGAATTTCTCTTACTTGGGTTTTGTGGGTGTTCACTAGTGAGGGAGCTGCCGCCACCATCGAGCTACTCCTGGGTCTGGGCAGGAGAGGAATATCTGGCTCTGGGGGTTTTTCTGGCTTCTCTTCCAACATGTGTCGCAGCCTTTGCAGATAGTACATCAGAGACCACTGAGTGCCTTCTTCAGACCAGTGGGGCTGCAGTAGGCAGCGAAGAACAGCAACGTCAAAGTAGGTGGCATAGCGGGACCTTTGGCACGGAGGTATCACGAGAGAGGCCCTGATCCCAGCGGCAGAAAGAAGATAATTACACCAGCAGTCAAGCCTCCCAAGGGGCAGCACAACATGGCTTACAGTTCTGCTTTTCTCATTTGTTTATTTGTTCACTTGTCTCTTGTCTGGTTTACTCTAATATCCTCCTAACTGGTCTCACTCATCCCACTTTTGCTAAACATTTCCTGGAAGTAGAGATATTAGAGCGTTTTGAAAGATGGGTAGCAATTAGCCAGGCAAAGTGGAGATTGGGGCAGGAAACAGCATTTAGGTCAGAGGGAAGAATGCCTACAAAGATATTGATTTTAAAATTCATGAGTTTGGGGAGGAAATCATAAGTAATTACTATAGTTGTTGAGTAAATTGGGTGGTGGACAATGATGAGACTGAGAGCTATAGAAATAGATGAGGTTCAGATCACGATGTTTCTTTTATACTAAGAACAGGTTTGACTTTTATCCTGATAAAAATAGAAATGATATTTGTCTTGCCTACTTCATTGGGCTATTTTAATTTCAATTGTGAAAATATTATGTAAAAGAACTAGGGAAACTTCAAAATGCTAAACAAACAAAAGTTTTACCATGAGGAAAATAAAATAATTTTGAAAATTCTAAATTTATACATCCTTGTAAGATAGCAAAACTGATTTAAAAAAATCTCAAGTTTCTGGAATTCCATGATTCAGTTTAAATACATGATATATTCATTACTTAGTGTTCAATTTCGTTCCACTGCAAAATAGTTTCAAGCAATTACTCAGCATAATACAACATCTTAGGTACAATGAACTGAATGTGTCCCCCAAAATTCATATGTTGGAATCCTAACCCTGAATACGGTGGTATTAGGAGGTGGAGCCTTTAGGAGGTCATTAAGTCATGAGGGTAGAGTCTTCATGAATGAGATTAATGCCATTATATAAAAGGGACCCCAGAGAGCTCTTTTGCCCTCTTTCTACCACGTGAGGACACAACAAAAAGACAGCAGTCTGCAACCCGGAAGAGGGCCCTCACCAGAACCTAACCATGCTGACACCCTGATCTCAAACTTCCAGCCTCCAGAACTTCCTGGGAAATAAATTTCTGTTGTTTATAAGCCACCTAGGCTATGGTACTTTGTAATAGTAGCCAGAACTGACTAAGGCGTTAGTGGAGATGAAGGTAAGTTTAACTTCCTCACCTTGAGGAACATATGGTCTGGTGAGAAAGACAGACAATAAAGGACAAAATATAAAATTAGATCTTCTGGGATCCAAGATGGTATCTTAAATCTAAATGCTAAACTTAACCCCTAAGCACAATTTCCTTCTGAGTTAGATGATGCCAAAGAGAAATTTCTGTACCCTGCTATCAACTAGTAAATTGGCACTACCCACACACCAAGAGCTCTCACAAAAAATGTAGCCACTGAGAGTGTGAAGGGGAGATCTTCCTAAACTTCTCTGGCCCATATTTTTTGAATTGAAGATTAATGACTCATTAGTGGCTCAAGAAAATAATTCAATAGGACACAGCTACTACTAACTTATTAACTAGAATAAAATCTACGGAGTAAGGGCTTGTATGTTTGGTGAAAATTTTGTCTCACTTCACATGTTTGTCAAGTAATTAGTAAAATATATTTCTTACTGTGGGTTGCAGTAAAAAGCTCAAAAATACAAACCCAGACTATGGCTGATGCCCTGTGAATCATTTTTATAGCCTTTCTACTTCCATATCAAAGCACACGTCATACTTTGTTATTTCTACTCTTGTTAATAGCATTGTCTAGTATGTTGAGGGGTAATTGCCCATGTACACAGTGGTTTTGAATTTTGATGCTCTCTTATAGTCTAGCATTCTTGAATATTTTAATTGGCAAGTAGGAAATTAAATATAAGTTGAAGTTCAAACACAAAAGGTGCTACAATACTTGGCAGTTATACGAAGAGAAGCTTCCTACGATCCCTTGAATTCCCATATACGCTGTGCCAGAGTTTATCCTTTTTCCAGAGAACTAGAATACTCTTTGGACACAAGTTACACGACAACCTTCAATCCATGATAAAGTCTCATAGATTCTCCTTCCGACCACTTCTCATCAGTTCTACAGACCCCACCCTCATCCTGATCACCAACCTCTCTCATCAGGTTTATTGCAATTCCTTCCTATTGGTCTCATTTCTTCTCTTATTCCTCCACCCCCCTGCTCAAGCCCTTCCAATAGATTATTCAGTCACCCTTGGAATAAAATGCAAACTCCTTACGGTGGCCAACAAGACCTGCGTAATCCGACTGGATTTACCACTTCAACCTCATTCTCTATCAGGCTTGCCCTAATGTGCCAGTTATGGATTTATTGTCTCTCAGCTCCAAATTCATCTTTTTTTGTAAATGACCTCTGTTTTAATATCTTTTCAAATTGGCCAATGTGCCACTTGCTTCCTCCTGAGACCCTGACAGATTACACCTCCAAACCAGTTTGAGGGAAAGTAACAACGTTGACTCCATCTTTGCCTGTTTCCTAAAAAGCTTTCAACATTCTTTGCTTCCCCCACCCATCCATTTCTCTTTCTTAAAGAAGCATGACCTAACCGCTCTTCTCAGCCTATTATTTACACTTAAGACAATAGGGTTTCTTTTCTTTTTTGGTGCTGTACTCTTGGATTTATAAAGAAAAGACAAAGTATAAGGTTGGCTGGCTACCAGCTGGGTAATTTTAGGTCCTCAAGCCTTTGTGACAATCATTTGATTTATTATAAGAGCCTGTGAAAACTGTTGTTTTCTTTACTGGGCTGCTGTAATTAAGACAGATATTAGTAGTTCAACAGAATTATTTCCCCCCCTTGGACTAGTTGTAGGCATTCTTTACCCTTTACTTTCTGCCCTACATCTTAGAGAATGAAATATTTCTAGTTAGTAAATTTGATTAGGGAGTTTCATAAATTATTTCAAGTTCCTAGAGCAGTGCTCTATATGAGATGCCAGTGGACCATTTCTGTGAGAACCCCAAGGAGGACAAGAAGGACGGAGGTTGGAAAACATGCAGACGCCAGGTCTTACCCCAGACTTACTAAACCACAATTGCTGAGGATGGGCTCCAGGAATCTTTATTTTAAACAATAGCCCCAGGTATTCCTTAGATACTCTTAATAAGATTGGAGGACAGTTGCCCTAGAGAAACATGTAATGCATGATTTCTGCACTTTTAGGCCAACATCAAAATTAATTCCTATATGGAAATGCCATATAGTGTCCCTGAGGGCACTAGTGACTAGATTTATGTCTTTCTCTACACACAAAATTTATTTGACTGGAAAGTAATTACTAACTATACTGTTGAGTCCCTTAGACATTAACTGTTTTCTAACAGCACATATCAGTCCACCAGATCATGGGCTGCAGAACAGCAAGACCCCACCAATATTAGACTGTGATCAGAGACTAAAAACATGTCTGTATCTTATGTAATCAAAATTTGTTAAGTAATTTCACATTTCAGTTGCTTAATATTGAAACAGACTCTTTTGAAACAACAATGAATTAAGACATTCTGTAGCAAATATTTATTAACCTGTGCCACCTCCATTTAAGGTATTATTCAAGCACTAGTTTATTTGACTTAAGGTATGAGCTATACTGGACTGACTCATCTCTAAAAAGCAAGAATTATCAATAAAAATTTTTATTTCATTTAGGACAGCATTATCAGATGAATCAACTTGTCACTAACTAACTGATGAAAGTCATTTAACTAACAAGCTATCTAATTAGCATGTGGGAGACAAATTTATATAACTACATGAAAATGATATGGGGGAAGTTCATCATATCATGTGATAGAAGAGTTCTTTTCAACTCTAATATTCTCTGATTCTATAAGTTATTTAGTAGAAAAAAATAAAAAATGAAATTTTATAAAAGAATATGAATATAACTTTTCTTCTAAAAGACACATGTAAAAATAATGAAGAGAAGCACATATAAAAAAGTTGATGTTTATAGCTACCTGATGTGCTCATGGGTGATTTTTATTTATTTTTAAAATATTTTATAATCCAAAATTTTTTCTATAATTAGCATTATACAAAATTACATGCATAAAATAAACAATGTATTATGACAAAAAGGATTTTCAAAAAAGGTAAGAATTGCTTTAATCTATTTTCCAAACAACTATGGCTTTGGGAAACCAAGTTATTATTAATTAAGGTTGGGAGCTGATACTAGAGAGTATTGAAGGCAGATAAGCACTCTGGAAATAACAGGCAATCTATGGAGGCAGAGAACCGTGGAAATCAGTCTTGACCCTATGCAGTATTTAATGAAACATAAATTAAGTCTATACATATAGTAATTAAAGATGAAATCTCACATTAATTTAAAAAAACTAGCTACCTTTTCACTGGTTGCTGAGTGCAGGGAGGACTGATGTGCAGTTCAGTCAAGGTCAGAGCAAAACAGATAATGAATCGGATTTGTCTGATACAAGCAGACAGCTTTTGTTGCTGGGATATTAGCATTGTTTTGTTATTAAAGTTCTCTTTATTTCTGATTAATACATAAACTCTTCCAATGAAGACACACTAACATTAGCATTTTCTGAAGTGCATCATTTCCATGGCAACCAACCACTGCAGCTAGGCAGCGAGAAGACTTAATTTGTTTTTCCAAAGTGCCACCAATTCATGTCTAAATCACACATGTGAGTGTATGCATGCTGTAGGTGACTGTGTGCATATACATGTCACAGAATGCATATACATGCATACATATGTAGATGCTTCAGTGTAGTAATATCAGAGAATGAAGAAAAATGTCCTTCAACAAAGAGGACTCTTGGACATTATGGTTGGCTTTATTTTTACAGGCAAATCAGATTGGAACCATTAATGTTTGATTTTGTCAGAGAAAGCAAACAAAAACAAACACCATTGCTGTTTATATTTGTAAATTTCTAATGCTTACTATGGCTGAGAAAAATTATGTAAGAAATATAAAATCATGGATATTTTATGACCTCAAAATTTTACCCTACTCTTGGTCTTTATGATTTTTTAAAAACAGTCAAAAAGAAACATACTGTTTGAAATAAAAGATTGCTTACTCTTATCCTAAATTAAATTAAACTTTTTGGAATTTGTATAAAACAGAATTAGTGGAGGAAGAATGCTCAATAATTGACGCGAAGGAAATGTACAGAAATAATAGTAATAATTTTAACATATGAAATTATGGTAACTTGGCATCATTATTGTTTATTATAGCCAGCCTAAAAGATAGCCCCAATGATGCTGGCCTCCTCATATGTACACCTTGTGTAGTCTCCTCCCACACTGTCCCAGAGTTGGTTGGTGTGATCCGTAGAATACAGAAGTGATAGTATGTCACTTCAGAGATTAGGTTACAAAACACACTGAAGCTTCCATCTTGGGTGCTCCCTGTCTTTCTTGGATAATTTGTTTTGGGGGAAGACAGCTTCCATGCCTCTAGCAGTGCTATGGAGAGACCCAGATGGTGAAAAAGTGAGTCCTTTGGCCAACAGCCACCTGAGGGAGCTCGAAAGCAGATCCTCCAAACCAGTCAAGTCTTCAGATGACTGCTGCCCTGGCCAACATCTTGAGAGACCCCGAGCCATGATCACTTAGCTAAGCCGTTTCTGGATTCATGATTCTCAGAAACTATGTAAGATAATAGATGTCTTTTGTTTTAAGCTGCTAAGATTTAAGATAATTTGTTATACAGAAATTGATAATGAATATAGATTTTGGTACCAAGATAAAACCCTAAATTTGGGGAATGGTTGTGGAACCAGGCAGTAGGTAGAAGCGGTATAGACTTTGAGGAATGTGTTTTTTTAAAAAAAGCATCACAAGTTTCCTTGCACAGATTGTGAGTCGAACTCCTGAACTTTGAGGAGGCTGCTGGCGAGGAGGACTTAACAAGATGTAAGAAACATACTATTGGAAACTGGAGAAGGGG
Organism: Daubentonia madagascariensis; assembly: GCA_023783475.1. Classification (NCBI taxonomy): domain Eukaryota; kingdom Metazoa; phylum Chordata; class Mammalia; order Primates; family Daubentoniidae; genus Daubentonia; species Daubentonia madagascariensis. The sequence goes on from JAKFHU010002088.1 coordinate 2,602,452, forward strand.
GATCCTTATTATGTAGTGACAGAAAGTTGCTTGCTGTGATACGGAAAGCCAAAAAAGAAGGTGCCTAAAAAACTGGGTGATCTAACACAGGAGATTTCCAAATAAAGTGTTGAATTTGCCTTCTCATTTCTTTTTGTTGCTTATAGTAAATGGAGAGAGAGAAAAGATATGAACTAAAAGGAGAACTGTTAAAGACCAATGATCTGGGACTGGATGATTTTGAAAATTCTCAGCTTCTCCAGATGGCAGATAATGCTAAAATTAAAAAATGGCTTCCAAGAAAACATCAAATCTAGGGTACTGTTGGAAAATCGTGATCTAAAGATGAGCCAAGGGTGGAGCTATAAGGTCATTTGTTGAGACTTCAGAATGATCTAAGGCCATACCTCAGAATACTGCTCCATCAGACAAAAGACCCTCTAAAGACTTAGATATCATATATATGAGATATCTAAGAAAGTTAAAGGTGTTCTTCAATAGAAGCCTAAGGTAGAGATGGGATTATCTCAAAGAGATTTGTGGATATGGATATTGTCTATTCTGGTGGACCCCAATAAGATTCACAGTGGACCCACAAAGTTTTTTAAAAGAATTGTGTCAGCACAAACACTTCCAGAGACAGTACAAAATAGAAAGAGGCTATTGGACCTCCAAAACTTTACTGGAAGGAAGCAAGCTGAGAAAACTACTCAGCCATAAACACATGCCACCTTTTTTGGAAAAGGAAAGTTGACTTAGAGGATCGAATTAATAGCCCAGAGGGCAGAGCCAAGAGCCGTGGGCAAGAGTAGGACTGAGTTCTAACCAAGGAGTTGCCCACATTTTTCCAGCTTAATTTCAGAACTGACAAGGACCCATGCCTCCTATTTTCTCACTTTGAATAGACATGTCTACAGCAGGTATCTTATGCCTATTTCATCATTGTGTGTTGGGAATATGTGGTGCAGATAACTTGTCTCTTGAGTCCACAGATATTTTAAATCGCTTTGGTAACATATGTAATGGATTAGGAGGAGGCAATGCTAAGTGTTGAAATATTAGTTTGGAAGCAGTTTCAGAAATCCATGTAAGAAATGGTAAGGATTTAAACTAAGGCAGTGACTATGAGGTTGGAGAGAATGGAAAGGTCTTGGGAGATATTAAGAAGGCAGAATGTGAAGTACTTGGGGTGGAGTGAACCTCATATTTCTGACTAGGATGGCTGGTCCACGGTAATGCCATCAACTGAAATAGAAATAAATGAATGAATAAACATTTAAATAATATCATGAATGTAAAGACTCTAGCACTGTTTTGCACACATAGAAGATTTCCAAAAAAGGTAGTTCTTATTGCTATTCTGTTTAGTCTGTGTCCTAAGTAAACTACCTTTCCACAAATATGATTTAATTATGCCATTTAAAACTTTGTGAGTAATTGTTGTCATCAAATAAAATGAAAGCCTTGTGCGGGTGGGGTGGTCATGATAGTTACTTTTGTATAAGTGGAAGGTTAGCATGGAAAGAGTTTGTACAGGTTTTTTGGGAAGCATCCTTGATTCCCATCTGACGGTATTCACATCTTTTACAATCTTCTCTTGAGTGTAGGCAGGACCTGTGACTTGCTTACAACCTGTAGAATATGGCAAAGGTAATGGGATGTCACTCCCATAATCAGGTTACTTTATATGACAAAGGTGATGAGACATCACATCCTGTGGTTATGTGACATTATAAAGACCAGATCTGTATTAGCAGACTGAAATGAGAATTTCTCTTCCTTGCTGGTTTTGAAGAAGTAAGCTGCCATGTTTTGAGGTAGCCTGTGGAGAAGGCCATGTGGAAATGAACTGTGGACAGGCTCTAGGAACTGAGACCGGCCCCCAGCCAACATCCTGCAAGAACACAGGGACCATAGACCTCTAACTGCAAGAACCCAGAGAACCCCAACTTGTGCCTGAATTTCTCCCTACACAAATTGTGATGTAATAAATGCATGTTGGTTAATGTTACTAAGCTTGTTGTAATTTGTTACACAGCAGTAAAAAAACAAAAAAACAAAAAAACTAATTCAAGAACCATAGACAGAAACCACAGAAAAGCAAATTTTGGTCAAATATAAGAAGGACATTCCACTAAAGAGAGCTATCTAAAAATGAAATGAGAGTCATCAGAAAGTACTAAATTCCTATTGCTTCAAGTGTTGTTAGTGCATCAGCTAAGTGATAGGAGATTGGATTGGTTATTCTCACAGAGTTCCTACCACATTATTTTTAATTTTTAATTTTTAAAATTTTATTTTATGTCTTTGCTACCTAAAGTGATTTACAGAATCAATGCAGTCCCTATCAAAATATCAACATCATTTTTTGCTGATCTAGAAAAAATAATTCTACGCTTTGTGTGAAACCGGAGAAGACCCCGTCTAGCCAAAGCAATCTTAAACAAAAAGAACAAATTGGGAGGCATCAATCTACCAGACTTCAAACTATACTACAAGGCTAAAGTAACCAAAACAGCATGGTACTGGCACAAGAACAGAGACATAGACCAATGGAACAGGACTGAGAACCCAAATATAAAACCATCCTCATACTGTCATCTGATCTTTGACAAATTTAACAAAAACATACACTGGGTAAAATAATCCCTATTCAATAAATGGTGCTGGGAAAATTGGACAGCCACATATAGAAGATTGAAATTAGATCCACACCTCTCACCTCTCACAAAAATCAACTCATGATGGATAACAGATTTAAACCTAAGACATGAAACTGTAAGAATTCTAGAAGAAAACGTTGGAAAAACTCTTATGGACATTGGCCTAGGCAAAGAATTTATGAAGAAGACCCCCAAAGCAATCACAGCAGCAACAAAAATAAATTCATGGGACCTGATCAAATTAAAAAGCTTCTGCACAGCCAAGGAAACTATCACTAGAGTGAACAGACAACCTACGGAATGGAAGAAAATATTTGCATGCTACACCTCTGATAAAGGGCTGATAACCAGAATCTATACAGAATTTAGGAAAATCAACAAGAAAAAAATCAAACAACCCCATTAAAAAATGGGCAAAGGACATGAACAGAAACTTTTCAAAAGAAGACAGAATAATGGCCAACAAGCATATAAAAAATTGCTCAACTTCTCTAATCATCAGGGAAATGCAAATCAAAACCACAATGAGATATCACTTAACTCCAGTGAGATTGGCTCATATCAAAAAGTCCCAAAACAACAAATGTTGGCGGGGATGCAGACAGATAGGAACACTCACACACTGCTGGTGGGACTGCAAATTAGTACAACCTCTATGCAAAGTAATATGGAGAAACCTCAAAGAATTAAAAGTAGAATTACCATTTGACCCAGCAAGCCCACTACTGGGTATTTACCCAAAGGAAAAAAAGACATTCTATAAAAAAGACATCTGCTCTCGAATGTTCATAGCAGCACAATTCACAATTGCAAAGATGTGGAAACAACCCAGGTGCCCATCAATACACGAGTGGATTAATAAAATGTGGTATATGTATACCATGGAGTATTACTCAGCAATAAGAAACAACAGTGAATTAACACATCTGGTATTATCCTGGTTGGAGCTAGAGCCCATTCTTCGAAGCGAAGTATCACAAGAATGGAAAAACAAGCACTACTGGTACTCACCATCAAATTGATACTAACTGATCAATACTTATGTTACACATGGCAATAATATTCATCATGGGGCGGGCAGGCGGGAGGGGGGTGGAGGGGATGGGGAAACTCTCACTGAATGGGTGCGGGGCGCACAGTTTGGGGGATGTCCACGATTGTAGCTCTGACATGGGCAATGCATGAGCGACATATATAACCAAAGTGTTGTACCCCCATAATATTCTGATATAAAAGGAGAAAAAAAAATAAAATAAAATTTTATTTTAATTAACATATGATAATTGTATATATTATATATTTATGGAGTACAACATGATATATGTTTATATTGTAGAATGATTAAATCAAAATAATTAACAAATCCATCACCTCACATACTTTTATTTTGTGGTGAAAATATTTAAAACCTAGTCTTTTAGTAATTTTGAAATATATGATGCATTATTATTTCTTATAGTCACCATTCTGTGCAATAGATCATGAAAGCTTATTCCTCTTATCAAACTGAAATTTTATACCCTCTGATCAACATCTTCCCTTTTCTCATCCATTCCCCTCCCCCAGCCATAACCACCATTCTACTTTTCACTTCTATGAGTTTAACTTTTTTAGATTTCTCATATATGATATGATTTTAAGTACTCATTATCATCATTGCCCCGGGACAGTAAATCAGTGAATAAACACAAATATCCCTGTTTATACAACCAAAGTTGCTGTTAAACTTCATATTCTCAATCAGTAGAATATTATTAACTGGGCCTCTTGCTTTTGAAGTCCAAATAAAGACACAAAGATAAACACATTCTTTAGATATTATTTTTTTAAAGCACAACATGGTAGTATTTCAGTTAAAAAACAATTGTATTTATATGGCTCCGTGCTTTCAACAATTCTACGAAATCTTTCAAAAACACTGCACCCATGTAGCCTGGTTTTAGTGCCAGATGGAGGTAGATCATTTAAGAAATTATCAAATGAAAAGGTAAGTCAGATACCGGAGGAAATGTCTGTGAATCTATGTTTTTTAATAAAGGACTTGTATCCAGAATATACAAAGAACTCTTAAAATTTAATAATAAGATAACCCAGTTAAAAAGTGAGCAAAACATTTAAATAGACATTTCATCAAAGAAGATATTCACATAACTAGTCGGCCCATGAAAATATATTTAACATCATTAGCCATTAGGGAAACATAAATTAAAAGCACAATCAGATCCTACTTCACACCCACTAGAATGGCTATAATAAAAGATAGACAATAACAGGTGTTACCAAGAATATAGATAAACACACCCTCATATGTTGTTAGTGGGAATGTACAATGGTGCCATTGGCAGTTTCTTTAAAAATTAGACATAAATTTGCCATACAACCCAGCAATTCCACTCCTAGGTATTTACCCAACAGAAGTGAGAACCTCTGCCCCCTCAAAAATGTGTAAGTGAATGTTTACAGCAGCTTTATTCATAATAGATAAAATGTGGAGACAACCCAATATCCATCACCTGATGGATGGATAAAGAAAATATGATAGATCCATGCAATGGAATATTATTCATCAATGAAAAGGAATGAGGTACTGACACATGCTATGATGTGGATAAACTCAAAACATTATACTAAGTGGAAGAAGCCACATACGAAAGACCACAAACTGTATAAATCTATTTATATGAAATGTCTAGAAATGCAACCAAATAGAAACAGCAAGGATGTTAGCGGTTATCTGGAGCTGGCTGTGGGAAAGGGATTGACTGCAAATGGGCACAAGGGCTATTTTTGGGTAATGAAAATGTTCTAAAATTGAAGTATGGTGACAGTTGCACAACTTTGTAAATTTACTAAAAATCATTAAATTATAAACTTAAGAGGTGAATTTTATACTATATAAATTATACCTCAATAAAACTATTTTTAAAAATACCTTTTTAAAAACATACTATCCACTAGGCTATAATTTCTTTTGAAAGTAGAGATATCCAAATGATCTCAGGGACTCTCGCCGGAATGGCAAACCTCTTGACTACAGGTGTCCATAATTTCAGCAGGGAGCAGAAAGCAGTAGACTTGGTCTTGTTTCTGGGGAAGGTGGTTTTAAACAAATTCACTATGTGTATAAAATAACAGGGGCAAGGTTGGAATGTTTATAAAGAACAGACTTTTAAATTCCCAGTACTTTAGAAGCACTCATTTTAATACCAGGATCTGCTGGTATAAAATATCCTTATACATTATAGCAGGTCCTTTAACATCTCTTTCAATAATCCTTCAATAGCATCATTTGAGTTTCTGCACTTAAACATTAAAAATAGTATCTAATTCAAATATTTCATCAAACCAGACATGTCTTCCCACTTCCACCCTAGTGTTTAAATGAGAGCCATTCATAGCACATTTCTGCAGTTATTCATCTAATTATACCTTGACCAAGAATGTGTACACACATATCATGCACATAAATATTTTAAGGAACAGAGGCTATACTAGTACCTAAAAACGCTCATTTAATTTTTGGTGACCAGTGATACATTTTGTCTCCAGCACTGCAATCATGTACCTGGAATGTGATGGGCCTCTTTCCTGGGAAGTTTGGGAGGACAGACTTCCATCAAAGGAGTTTCCTCGGTGGCAGCCTGAAATGGTGGCCTTGGGTGAGATGGAATCTGACTGGAATGTTTCACAGACCACCTGGAGTCCCTTTGGGAGGTGGAGATAGCAGGTTAGTGGGGTTTTTTTCCTTCAGGTATATCGTCCAGAATTAACAACCATATTACATACGTGGTTACTTACATGGGTTTTTTTTCAGCACAACTAATTATAATGTCACAGGCCAAGGAATTTTGGAAACAGACTTCTAGAGAGTACCTGTGTCATTAGCATTAGGCTAAATACTTTCAAATATTTTTATTTCATTTTGTCCTTGTTTCTTTTCTTTTTCACCTCCACATTCAGTATGTATAGGAGAGTTACAAATTAACAATTCATCATCATGAAGTGAACTGAACAGAGGCATGGGGCTAAAAACAAGCACCAGGTTAGTAGGAGCTACTCAAATTGAAGCCAGAACATAAGAACGGAAGTGCAAGACTCAAGTTTTTTCATTGTTCATCAAGGGAGGGATGCAATACATTTTTCCAATTGGACATGATGGACTTTATTCTTTTTTATAAGTACACATTCAGCAATTCTCTTACCGAGTAGCTTATTTTAATTACATTTAGTTGCTAAATGTAATGCTGCCCAGGTAATGTTAGCTATTTTCCCATAGGTATTACAGATGAAATCCTTCACTAAAGTATGAAGACCCTCAAAAATCTATCATTGTAGTTAGTCCTTACAATTTCTATTTTTATACACAAAATAAGGCATTATTCAACCCTGATGTATGGAGAGACCAATACAGCTAGAAATTTCATGAAGTCAGTCCTCTGAAATTGATCAAAGAATCCTCTAGCATGAGTATACTTATGTGTGCCTCATGTCAGGCAATTTGGGAGATTAAAAAAATTAGATGAATCTGAACCTTAAATTCAACAGCTTACAGTTAAGTTTTAAGACAGGTAAGTATGTATAAGTTAGAGCAGCATGTCTAATAGAAATATAATGTAAGCCACAAACAGCCACATATATGATTTTAAATTTTTAGAGGACACATTAAACACAGTAAAAAGAAACAGGTGAAATTAATTTTAATAATATATTCTATTTAACCCCAAATTATAACTTCAACATATAATCAATACAAAAATTAGGAAGATGTTTACATTCTTTTTTTAATACTATGTTTTCAAAATTCAGTGTACATTTTATACTCTTCATTCAGACTAGCTATATTTCAAGTGGTGGATAACCAGATGGGCCTAGTGACTTGCATATTGGACAGTGTAGGTTTAGACCAACTAGACAAGAGTTCGTGGGGAATTGAGATCCTAATTGGTCCTTACAAGGATAAAATTTAGACAAGTGACAAGGAGGAAAGAGAACATTCCAGTTAAAGGAAACATGTCTGAGCAAACACTCAGAGGCTAAAATTAGCATGCACTATAAGTTGGAGGCAATACTTAACTGACTAAAGGGATAATGAGAGATAGGGCCATTTAAGAAGGATGGTGCCAGGTGGTGGAAGGCACAGAGAACCAGGGGCAGCCGTTTTTTCTTGAGCTGATGGTCAACAGGATCTGCTATAAGTTCCTAAGGAGGCAGGGATATGATAAAAGGACAGCTTTTTGCATATAATAGCTTATGTGAAATAATGAGTTAATAAACAAATGATGCATTAGGAAGATTAGCCAGGAAGTTTTAAGTGATATTTATGTGAAGGAGAAAAGGAGAGAGGTGGAAAATCCAATTGTAGTTCCAGCTGCAATAGAGTTATGAGGTCCTAGACTTAGAGGTTAGTAGTGGGCATAAAGAATACAGAGCACATCTGAGCAACATAACGAAAAGAACAATGTGATGCAGCAAGAAATCAAATAGAGAAGATTAAGTAGAACATAATGTATTTCATTGTACCTAAGATGTCATCACTTATAAGACATACCACTATTTTAAACCATTAAGAAAAAAAAAAGACCCTGTTAATTAAACTAGGACACTTCATTTTTTTAATCATTGAGGACTTTTTATTTTATACTTGAAAGAGCTGTTTTAGACTTCCTAGGCATAGCTTTTGATTACACATCCATCCTGGGTATATGTAAAAGGAAAATATAAGTGAAATAAATTGGTGTAGGTATTCTTAGAACTTTTTCACATTTAGAATTGTCAATTCAGAGTTGTTAATATTTGAGTTTTTCCAAAGAATAACTTCCTCTGTATCAAGAGTGTTATTTCTTAAAAGTATTATTTCGTAAAAGAGTGCTTCACCATTTCCTCTGACATATACTTCTGACCCTGATGCTGCAAATTTAGGTGCTGGAAATGATCAAATTCATGCTGCACAAGAATGACTACCGTATCAAGACTGCTAGCAGTAGGGAGATTGTAAAAGGCCAAAGATTGCCAAGCACACTCAATTTCAAAGAGGTAAAATGTAAAAAATATATTCATCTTACAGCATATAAATCACAGTATCTGTATTTAGTAGTTGCTCAGTAAATGGTGGATATATTAGGACTCCAAAATTTCCAGCATGAAGGCTAAAAAGACTGCCAATATTCTTGGCAGTAATACATCAGTTGGAAAGAGGATCCAGTTTTGATGGAAAGCAGCAAGTTTCACTTTGCACATGTTGAACTGAAAGTGAAAGCAGGTCATCTACTGACATGTTAAGTTAATGGCAGTATACATTTCTGTGTAGCTTTCAACTACCCTGGTCTCATTTCTTTCTTTTCTGAACCAAATGTGACAAATTTGCATTGAATTATATTCTTTTTTATTTTGCATCTTCTATTTTATGTAGGTTCATCTTTGATTCCTCATTAAACTTTAGATTCCTTAAGGGGTAGGACTATGTCTTATGCCTCCTTTCTCTTCCCCCAGCACTATTCTACCTACATTGGAGTTACCTAACAAACATTAGGGGATTCAATAATTGAGAACAATATGATACTTTATTTAATCTGGGATGAATAATGATAACGAACATTTATTGAGTGTTACATACTAGCCATTGAGATAAAGTACTGCTTATCAAACTATAACCATTGAGATAAAACACTGGTCATGTGTTGTCTTGTTTCAGCACCTCCACACTTTTGGGAGATATATAAAATTAATTTTCATACTTGACTGATAAAACACATGAGGCTGTTAAAAGTTTCACATTCAGGGGGAAAAAATGGCTGTCAGCCTGGTAGTATGATTCTAGGATTCATGTCTTTCCCTTCACACTATATTACAATCAAGGAATTACTGCCTCCCTTCTCATGATTCTAGTAAACTAACCTCTAAGTGTCTTGTGTCTTGATTTGGTGAGTCACCGATCTGACTTTGACTGTTGATAGGAGAACTTCTCTTGGCTGCAAAGTGGAAGAAATTCCATCATGAATTTTGTAAGATTATAAGTTCATTTTATTTCTTAAGTTTATTTCATTTTCAAATAAAAAGCCCATTTTAATAGATCATTGTTACTTTAAAAGAAGACATTTAACATATGTTGTAAAAGATATTAAATAATTAAAAAGTCTTAGTATTTCTAGGTTATCAATGTAGATATTCATCTCTTCAGTCTGACTCAGTATGTTAAGGTGCTACAAAACTGGCAATACTGAATGTTAAGTTCTGTCCTAAGCATTTTATGTATACAGTCATGTGTCACTTAGGGATGGGGATATGCTCTGAGAAATGCATCATTAGGCAATTTCTTATGGTGGGAACATCATAGAGTGCACTTACACAAACCTAGATGATATAGCCTATTACACACTTAGGCTATATGGTTTAGCCTATTGCTCCTAGGCTATAAACCTGCACAGCATATTATTGTACTGAATCCTGTAGGCAATTATAATACAATGGCAAGTATTTATGTATCTAAACATAGAAAATATACAGTAAAAATATAGTATCAAAGATGTCTTATGCCTCCTGGTACACACCTGTATAGGGCACTTACCATGAATGGAGCTTGCAGCCCTGGAAGTTGCTCTGGGCGAGTCAGTGAGTCAGTGGTGAGTGAATATGAAGGCCTAGGACATTACTGTACACTACTATAGACTTTATAAACACTGTACACTTAGGCTTTACTAAATTTATATTAAAAAGTTTTCTTTCTTCAATAATAAATTCACCTTGTAACTTTTTTACTTTATAAACTTTTTAAATTTTTAAATTTTTGATTCTTTTGTAATAACATTTAGCTCAAAACACAGCTGCACAAAAAAATTTGCTTTTTTATATCCTTAGTCTATAAGCTATTTTCTACTTAAAATTTTTTATTTATTTATTTTAGTTATTAAGCTTTTTTGTTAAAAACTAAGACAAAAACACACACATTAGCCTAGGCCTGCACAGAGTCAGGATCATCAATATCACCGTCTTCCACCTCCACATCTCGTTCCAACGGAAGGTCGAGATTATTGCCCTACGTTATCTCCTATGATAACAATGCCTTCTTCTGGAATACCTCCTGAGGGACCTGCCTGAAGCTCTTTTACAGTTAACTTTTTTTTTAATAGGTGGAAGGAGTACACTCTAAAATAATGATAAAAAGTATAGTATAGTAAATACATAAACCAATAACATAGTCATTTAATATCAAGTATTATATACATAATTGTATGTGCTATACTTTTATATGACTGGCAGCAAAGTAGGTTTGTTTACACCAGCATCACCACAAACATATGAGTAATGCATTGAGCTACGATGTTATGATGGCTACAATGTCACTAGGTGATAAGAATTTTTCAGCTCCATTATAATCTTATGGGACCACTGTCGTACACGCAGTCGGTCATTCACTGAAACACTGTTATGCGGCACATGACTATATTAACTCATTTAACCCTTACGATAACACTATCATACTGTTATATTATTATACTCATTTTACAAATGACGAAACTAAGGCACAGGGAGTTTAACTTGCCCAAGGTCACTTGGCCCTTACATGAAGGTTTCTGCCCAGACTAACTCCAGAGTCTGTGCTTTAATCATCACTTTAAACTGCCCCTAAGGTAAGATTCAAATCAGTTGCATCTTTTCCTGAGGATCAGGAACAGTGGGAAACTAAGATGGTAATGTCTCACTTAAATTGTGAGTAAACTGGTGCTGAGAAGGAAGGTGATTTGCCAACGTCACCATATGGCACTGTTTTTTCTTCTGGCCATACTGTATAAGCTGAGTCTAATTTCCTCTCAGGTGCTGGGCACCACTTCGAGTCCACAGGCAGAGGGAAAAGAAACCCACTGTGAATATCATCCAGAAGCAAGAGGAGGGTGAGGTAAATAGCCCAAGAGCTTCCATGGAAGGATGTTGTTTCTCAGTAGCTTTTATATATGTATTAAATGATAGTTTATTAATCAAAATAAGAGCACACGAGCACTAAATTTGAAGTGACTTTCCCATTCATGTAGGAAAGCAATAGGTAAACTTTAAAACATTAAAAAATTAAACTTCTTTAATCAACATATTGTAAAGTTATGGCTTTTTCACTAATAATTTTGTTATACTTTAACACATTTTATTCTTTTCTCTTATTTCTATTGTTTTCAGTTTTTTTAAAAAAACTTCTTACATCTGTTTTGTCTTCACTCTCAGACTGTTTTAATCCAAAGTAGTTAACCTCATTCCATACATGGAATCGGAAGTATATTTCTGGCTATGACACCTTTATTTACTTAGTTCCTTGATATTTGAACCTATGACAGACTATTATGCTTGAATTTATAATATATTTCAAGAGTTAATGTTTTGTATACATGTAAGTTGTAGGATTAATCTACTTTTATTAAATATTATATGAAAAAAATTTCATCTTCCCTTTGAATGACTGTGTTTGTCATTATAAGCATCTTATCAAATATATGAGTAATATAGCACTCCTTGGTTTACATAATTCCTTAACATATCATGTACTTTGCAAGGTTGTGTTAAGTTATAGGGGAAAAAAGTATGTAAGGATGTACTCACAGTTTCCTTCCCTTTATAAAGCCCTTTTACATGCATAATCCTCTATTGTCTGCACAAAAACCTTATGAAGTAAGCCAACTACATACATACATGCATATATATGTCGGTGTATATGTTTAAGACATATATGTATGTGTATATATATGCTACTGTAGATTTTCCACACAATTTATCTCTTTTAAAATTTTACTGCTGATGCTAAAAATAAGAGTTGGGACTAGAAGGATAAAATTTATCAAGCACTTACTATAACACGGGTACTTCATGTACACTCTCCTTTATTCCTTACTAAAAAGCCCTATAGGGTGGCATTATCATCTCTATTTCACATAAATGAAAATGCTCAGGAAAGTTAAGTTACATATACAGTGAGAGAGAGATTTGGAGTGAAGCATGAGCCTACCATGCACTTTTCAATCTATCAGGTTGTGCTCTTTATACAATTCAACAATAGGACTATTTAGTTAGACAATTCCTGAAGTGAAATGCTTTGATAGCAATAAAATGCCAAGATGATTTTGTTTAAAAAGCCTCTACTCCATCTACCATGATGGTAATGATGATGATGATATAGTAATAATAATTAATAATAATAATAGCTACCACTTACTCACTCACTATGTGCCAGACATTCTTCTAAGCAGTTTTGCATACATTAATCCATTTATTGGTCATAATATTCCTGTAAGTACTATTAATATGACATTTTAATTCCCATTTTACAGATGAGGAAACTGAGGCACAGGAAGTTTAAATGACTGACGCAAAGTCACAAAACAGAAAAGCGTGTGCCTCTGGTTTGGAGTTTCTCCTCACATGAATAAGCCCTGTATCTGGACACACAGATAACTCCATGGAGGGATTTGCTTCTTTTTGGCTTTTTAAGGGAAAATCATCCCCTCACCCTAATTACCATGTGTGAGGGAGTCTGCTAATACTGTCCCAGTGGGTGGCCAAGTCACAAACCTGTAATGATGTTCCTGATGGGCTTCACCAATGCTGTGAAGCCAGAGACTTCGGGCTGTCTGTGCTCCCACATAGGCTGCCATATAACAAGCCCACTGGCCAGACGGAAGGTGAGGTCAGATTCCTGGAAGAAGAGAAGATCTATGTCCAATAACTGGCATGTAAAAATTGGTTAAAGGGACGAGTCAGTGCAAAGACTAACATTATTCTCAAGATTATTTTTGGAGTGCATTGATCTGCCAAACCTTTCATTGCTTAGATGAGTGTTTCTGAAGTAAACCAATGGCCCTAAGTTACCATTGCAATTATTGAAAATCACAGTTGTCTGCTCTATGCAAAGTTCATCACTAATCAAAACTTAATTCTGGGCAAAGCACAGAACACACAAATTATTGTTTTGTGCATGCCTTGTTTTGTGCAAGACCTGTTTATCTTAAGAGACTTGGCAGATTTGTTCGCATTGTGGTTATGATTATCATTCTTCTTAATTATTTAATTGTCTTTATTTCTCACTCATAGGGCAATATCTTCAGACGCTGGCTCTTTTGACTTTCTGTTCTCCAGCCCACCCCTTTTTCTTACATTTCATGGCATCAGGTACACATACTTTGACCCTTCATAGTATATTATTTTGTAATGTTGTTTTCTCAACAATATTTATTTCCATGAAGGCAGGGGTAAATCAATCATCATCCTTCCCCCTCAACCCCCAGCTTCCTCACAGTGCCCAATACAGCATTGGGAATCAGGTGCACAATAGATACTCAATAAATACTTGCTGAATTGGGCTGACTTTACAACCTCTTCTCACTCAGCTTAGCTATAACTGAAGGTGCCTTCCAGGAGCACGTCCTCTGCTTCATATTACTTCATTTTGAGAGACTAAGGTGTTTAAAATGCAATCTTATATTGTATAAGTACAAGTATATGGCATTCTGGGATTACATCTTAAACACCTCAGCCTCTCAAAACAACATAAAGATGGAAGCGGAGAATGTGATCACAGGTTAATAAACACATCTGAGACCTAGTTTTAAAACTAGGAGGCCCAGGTTTCACTTACCTCCCCTACCCAGACCCACTGAATTAGAATCTCTGTGAGGTTTTCTAAATTTCCTTCTGCTGACTCTCATGCACAGCCAACATTGAAAACCACTGAGCTAGAAAGAGAAGAGCTATGAAGAAATTTTAAAAATAGAAAAATATGCACTCCTATGTTTATTGCAGCACTATTCACAATAGCCTAGATATGGAATCAACCTAAGTGTCCATCAACAGATTGAATGGATAAAGAAATTGTGGTACATATACACAATGGAATATTATAATATATAGCCCCCAAAAAAGAATGAAATCCTGCCATTTGCAACAACATGGATAGAACTGGAGAACACTATGTTAAGCAAAATAAGCCAAGCACAGAAAGACAAACATTGCATGTTCTCACTAATATGTGGGAACTAAATATTAAAAACAATTGATCTCATGGAGATAGAGAATAGAATGATGGTTACCAGAGGGACTGGGAAGGCTGGCGGGAAGCGGGGGTTAAAGTGGGGATAGTTAATGGGTGCAAAAATATAGTTAGATAGAATGAACAATATTTGATGGCACAACAAAGTGACTATAATCAACAATAAGTAAGGGGATACTTTAAAATAACTAAAGGAGTAGAATAGAAATGTTCCTAACACAAAGAAATGTTAAATGTCTGAGGTGATAGATACCTCAATTACCCTGATTTGATTAATTCACATTGTATGCATGTATCAAAACATCACATGTACCCTATACAAATACACAATTATTATGCATACATAATAATTAAAAGGAAAAAAATAGAAAAATAAGTTATTCTGCACATGGTGAATCAACGTAGCTGAATGTCAAGGAATCTTCATCTGGAAAGGCTGAGGTAATCCCTGAATAAATTAACACATTGGTACAGAGAAAGCTCTTCTGTGAACCTAAACAGCAGACTGGGATTCTGGCAGCATTAACAGCAGAGCCACAGGAGTGCCCACAATGGAAAAGCCTCTAGGATTCCCTGTGGAAGTGCTAGAAAAGCACATAAAGCATTTGGTCAAATTCATTCAACATGTATTCTATAAATATTTATAGAGCACCTACTATCTACCTGGGACTATTCTAGGTTCTTGAATACAACAATGAACAAAACTTGCAAAAATCCCTGCTCATAGTGCAAAGAAGATGTAAAGCAAGTAAGGGGATGTATCAGGCAAGGTGTTGGCATTTTAGACCCGAAGGCCAGGGAAGGCCTTATTGAGAAGGTGACTTTTGAGTCAAGATCTAAATGAAATGAGGGAGCTGTCAGGTAGGTATTTCCAGAAAAAGTATTCCATGAAAAAGGATTAGCACATGCAAAGGCCCTAAGTATGCCTAGTGTGTCAAGAAACAACCAGGAGACTGTGTGTCTGGAGTCAAGTGAATGAGAAAATAGAAAAAAGTAATATTGGAGAAGTTATTGAGTGCCAGGTAATATATTGCCTGATAGGTCATGATAAGGCCTTCAGCAATTACTGAGTAAGATGGGAAGGCACTGGAGGGTTTTGAGTAGTAAAGTGACATAACTGGATGTGTATTTTAATAGATTCAGTCAGGCCATTGAGACTAGTTTGAGAAAGGGCAAGGGTGGAAGGAGAAACTATTTAGGAAGTTATTGCTATCATCTAGGTGAAAGATGATTAGACTAGGGTACGAGTAGAGGGCAAAATGAAAGTAGTAGATTCTGAATATGTTTTGAAGATATGGGTTACAGAATTTGCCAACTGACTGGAAGTGCAGTGTGAGAAAAAGAAGTGTCAAAGATTTTTGGCTTTGCCATTAATAAAGACGAGTAAGATGAAGGAGGAACAGGTTTGGAATTGCAGAAGCCTAGTTTTAGATATGTCAAGTTTGAGACACCTGTTAGACATTCAACTAGAGATATTGCGTAAGCAGTTAGACAGAAAGGTCTGGAGTTAAGGGGAGAGTAACCCAAATTCCCTTGAAATGGACATAGGGAAGTCTACATGGTATTGTATGTGGTGTTAGAACCAGCAAACAGGGAATTAGCACTAAGCAAACTTATCAGATTTGCCTCCAGAAATGCAGGAAGCCAGACCTCAATTGACCTGGTTTTAATGATTTCTTAGTTTCAGAGCCCAGTACTTTTCCATGTTTCTCATAAGTAATCTTGACACAAGCAAAACTCCAATGAAAACTGCAGCAGGGAGTGAGCTCTCCTGTACTGAAATCCTGGCCTTTAACATCTGATCTATTGGTGTGACACTCAGCACTCACTGACTGTTACTGTCATCATTTTGTTTTATTTGACACATCCCCAACCAGACTATATATTTCTTGAGTACAAGTTGAGATCTCTCCATCCATACATTGCTCCTTGAGCATCAAAACATAATTTGTGATTAATTGAACATATTTTACTTTCTCCACATAACATCAACTAAATCCAATTACTCTTCAGACCTGAATGCCAGCAGCATCTGTAGCCTTCTCTTGTGTTGGTGTATTCCTGTGTAAGACTTCTTAAGTTGACTGAATGCATAAACTCTGGGCTCTAATTCCTCTCCTAGAGTCACCTTTAATGGGACACCCAATGCTATGTATGCATATACAACCAAAAACTCGATAGCCAGGGAAGACACTTTTTATCATTCAACTAGTTGTGGAGCAGGTGGTCTAGAAAGGTCCTGAGAAAAACCAGAAGGTATAAGCACTTGTAGAATCAATATTCCCACATTTAAGATGCTCTTCTTGTTTTCACAGAGAGTCTATTTCAATGATGTCATGAAGCAATTCTAAATGTATTTACTAGTTAGAGAGATTTAATTAAACAACCATTATTTTAAGTTCTATTTTAAAGTTTTTTGCTTAACACATATGGATTTTGTTAAAATACCCTTCAGAGCTTGCATTTTGTTTGGTTTCTTGCTGTTTCTCTAGCATTTTGAATAGTGCCTAGCATATAGTAGGCACTCAACAACAAGTATTTGTTGAAGATGTAAGTGAATATGACAAAATCATGACAAAATTGACACCACATTTAAAGAAGATTCCTTAGTTTAACAAACACTCATCATTTTTCACTGATTAAATTAAATTTGATCTAAAATTAATATATTAGACAGAATTTTCAGATTATTGATTTTATGTTAACTATTTGAGCTAATTACAAATTAAAAAATAAAAAAATACGCATGGAATAATACACTGACTTACAAAATATAAGTCACTTATATTAGATTTATTTGCTAATTAGTGAGCTAATTCATTCAATAAATATTAATTAAGTACCTACTAAACACAGACACTATGTTAGCTACCATGAGTACAATGATAATTCCTACCCTCAGACCATTCAGAATCTAGTGTGAGAGACAGATACATAAAGACATGATAATAAACAAACTAAGTATAATGATAAAGATGTGCCTACCATATTATGAAAATAGACAAGGAGGGAGGAAGGGTCTCAAATGAAGTTCTGAAGGATAAGTAGGAGTTTTCTCGGCAGAGGGGTGGGTAGGAGGGCATTCCATGAAGTAGGACCAGCATGAGAAAAGGCCTGAAAAAAAATCATGTTGTATTCTTAGGGAGACTCCAAACATCTGGAGCTCATAGTCAGGAGAAGTAGTCAGATGGGTCATAGAGGGCACAGCATACTAGACTGAGAAGCTAGAGCTTTACCTTCTGTATGATGAGAAATCAACAAATTATTTTAAATATTTTGGTGACATGGTCAGACCTACATTTTAGATAGATCACTTTGGTGTTGAGGTTGATTTTATTAATATGAGACTGTGAGTCCTGTTAGAAAGTGGCCCCAATAAGAGGTCCATGTAAGAGATGATAAAAGCTTGGGTTAAAGTAGTAAACGGGTATGAAGAAGATATGATAAATTTGAAAAATATTTAGGAGACAAAATGGGTAGGATTCTGTGTTTAGTGGAATGTGCAAGTAAGGATGAGGGAGTAATCAAAGGTAGTTCAAGTTTGTGTGAATGGGTCCATTACCTGAAATATAGGATCTAGGGACAAGGGCTCACTAAAGATAAAGTTTGGAATGCCCATGGATTATCTATTTGGAGAAATCATTTGACAATTGGGTCTAGAGGCCAAGAGAGTAGTCTGGTTCAGAGATGTAGAATTATGTGGCCTTAGACTGTGCAACACAAATGGTAAATGAAGCCAGGAGGAAGTCTTCCTATGAGAGGAGAAAGAAGAGCAAAGTGTTCAGGATGCATCTCTGGGGAACCCCAAAGTTAAAGGGGAAGGCAAAGAAGATGAGCTCTCCAAAGAGAGAAGAAATATTTAGGGATGAAAGAAGAACCAGCAGAATGTTGTGTCATCAAGAGAACGGAAAGTTTCGAGAAGAAGGCATGACTATAATTTCAAATGCAGCTGAGGTCTGCAAATAGAGCTTAGGTTGAGCTACTCAGAGGTTACTCATGACCTTAGTGAAACAAACTCCAGCACAGAAACCTAAGAAACAGCGTAGATTTGTAGAAAGTCAGAAGGAATTGGGTTTGAATCCCACCTTGGTTACTTACGAACTTGACTATCATCTTTTGGGATCTCAGTTTCCTCTTTGGTAAAATGGAGACAAAGATACCCACGTTCCTGTGGGTGGTTATAAAAATTAGGAATGATATGAGAAAGCTGTCGTGTAATAGAGGCAGGCAGAAGCAAGTGTAAGAGGTTGAGGAGTAAATGGGAGGTGAGGATATAGAAGCACAGCTCATGCCTTGACTGAATTTTGGCCTCCCATGCCTGCTGCAGCACCATGTCTTATACGAGCCTCAGAGGCAGTAAAGTCACAGAAAGGACTGACAAGTGGGGCAGCACACTGGGTTTGGAGACCACAACTTTATAGAAGCACCAGTGTGAATGGTGTGTGATTTCCCCAGAAGCATGCAGATCTCTAGGGTAGGGATAGAAAAAGTGGATTTTGGTATTGATCTTGCATAAAGTTTTGAAGGGCAAATGCAAAGAAACCATAGGGAGAAAAAGACATTAATGGTGCTGGTGAGGACCCGTTGACATGGGTACAGGATAGATAGGAAAGAAGACAGGCCCCAACAGGGCCTGATAACCAGCAGGCAAATGAAAGATCTAGGGCAGTGGTTCTCAGTCAGGACTGATTCCCTTCCACCCACCCACCTGGGGATATTTGGCAACATTTGGAGTCATCTGTGGTTATCACAACTCTAGGGGGAGGAGGTGTTACTGGCATCTAGTGGATAGAGGCCAGAGCAGGGGTGGGGAACGTGAGGCCTTAAGGCCACATGTGGCCTTCTAGGTCCTTAAGTGTGGCCTTTTGACTGAATCTAAATTTTATAGAACAAATCCTTTTATTTTTATTAATACATGTTTGTTCATCTTTTATATTTTTATTTTATTTTAAGAATTAACGTATTTAAAATACCAAAGAATAAAATAAGTTTCAATGAAATAATCCTCCCAGATTGGCACAATTAGAACATTGATAAGCCATGTGGGCTAAATTGACGGCTGCTACGCTCATGATTTAGTTCCAACTTCCCCCACCTGACCAGCACCACTACCGCACAAGTCTGGTTGGTGAGAGTTTATGGGGGTCGAATATGCCAGTCTGTTATCAGCTTTTGACAACAGTGCACTGTGTTTCTGTTTGAAGTGTAATTTATGAATAGCACAGCTTGACAGTATTTTTTAATTCTGTCTGCTTAACAGCGCATCATGTCAAAGAAGACCAAGAGAATGCTGAAGGAAGAAAACAGATGTTTTAATGAGGACTGGGAATTGCAATATTATCTTGTTTCTGCTAAAGATAAGATGATTTGCTTGCTTTGTGATGCTGCAAATGAAATTCAATGCTCATCAGCATTATAACACTCATAAGGACCACAAATATTTTAAATTGGAGGGAGAGGCGAGAAAGGTTATATTGCAGAAATTAAAAGATGAAAAGCAAAAGCAAAGACAATTCTTTCAAGCAGCAATAGGCCCTGGAAATAATGCCACTGAAGCAACTTATAAAGTAGCTTATATACTCAGGAAAAAAGGGAAGCCATAATGTAGAAATTGTGAAAGAATGCATTGTCAACATTGTAGGATGCTTAGACCCCAATAAAGTTTCAAAGTACAAACAACTGCCTCTTTCAAGGAGAACCATAACTGATCGGCAGCATGAATTAGCCTTCAACTTAACAGAACAACTTCATGCAATACTTCAAAGGGAAAATATATATCATTCAATTGCTTTGGATGAATCAACTGACTCAGTGCAGGTTTTATACTTCATTCAGGTCATAACAGAAGATTTTCTTTGCTATGAAGAGTTACTCACTTTGGGCACTCTTGTGAACAGAACACGGGGAATAGATATCTTCAACAACTTTCAAGATGAATGTAAATTTGGACTGCGTTTGGTAAATTTAGTGAGTGTATGTACAGATGGTGCACCTTCCATGACAGGAAAACATGAGGGTTTATTGGACAGTTAAAGAAGTATTAACAAATCCAGATACTCACATTTCTTTTCATTGTATCTTGCATCAGCAAAATCTCTGTGCTAAAGCTACTATTTTAAGTGAAATCTTGCAACAAGTTATAAGTATTTTTAACTATGTTCGTGCAAATGCAACAGGGCATCACCAGTTTTGTAACATGCTAAAGTTGAAAGATAAGGTATTTAGTGTGGATTTGCTGTATTATTCTAAAGTGCATTGGCTATTGCAGGGATAGGCGTTAGCCAAATTTTTATCTCTGGGAGAACAGATAGTTAAATTTTATGAAGAACAGAATCAGCAAAGTGAATTATTGAAGGAAGATTTCTGTAGGAATGCACCATTTCTGTGTGATATCATGTCAAATCAAAACGACTCAAATATTTCTTTGCAAGGTAAAACTAAGTCTATATATGATATGTGGCAAAAAAATCCAAGCATTTCAGAAAAAGTTATCTTTTTTCAAAACACTTCTTCTTCAAAAGGAAATTTTGGATGAACATTTTCCCCAGTTAGCAAAGGTCACCGATAAGCATGATGATACATGTGAATCATTTGAAGAATATGCAGCTCTTATAGACCTACTAATTGGAGAATACAATGAAAGGTTCACTGATTTTGAGAATCATGACATCACACTCAAATTAGCATTTCAGCCTCACTTAGTTGATATCACCAAGGCACCTAAAGAACTACAGATGGAGTTGAACAAGCTCTCAGTAGATGACATTTTAAAGGCATTGTTTGATGCTAAGAAAGATCCAATGGAAATATGGAAAAATGTAGTAGAATACCCATGCCTTTGGCAACATGGCTAAAAAATGCTTTCCTGCTTTTCAGTCACGTATTGCTGCGAATTTACATTCTCTTACCTAACCCAAATCAAGACACCCTTAGGGTCACAAATGACTGATACCCATCTAGAGGATCAACTGAAAGTGTGGACCTCCATGCTGCAACCAAATGTTCAAATGCTTTCCAACAAAAAGCAGACACAACAAAGTCATTAAAAGGTTAACTTTAAAATTAACAAATAGTTTTCATTTTTGGAAATTATTAAGTACATAGTAGTTAGATTATTACAAAATAATGTACATTTTTAAGTATATCTAATTGAAATTTCTCGAATGTGGCCTTATTTGATTACAGGTAAATTAATATGGCCTTCTAACATGAAAAGTTTCCCCACACCTGGGCCAGAGATTCCACTACTAAATATCCTCCAATGCATGGGACAATGTCCTACAAGAAAGAATTATCTGGCTTAAAATGCCAACAGTGCTGAAGCTGAGAAACCCTGATCTGGAAATTCTACTTTCTCCAACAACATGGAAAAAAGCAAACACTTCTTTCAAATGAAACAGGCCTTGTGGGGAAAATTGTTAACTCAATACTTTTTATTCTCTATAGCACCTAGAAAAATACTTCCCTCATAGCAATGACAAAATGATAAAATTATAATAATGCTAGTAATTGTTATTAGTTAAGTAACATAGCATTATTATTTACTATTTATCAACCACTGTGCAATTTTTTGTATGAATTATCTTACTCCTTTATAAATGCTCCATTCCCAAGCCAGAGGTAAAACTTAGGGGTCTTAAGTCAGCATTCACAACTATCTGTATAGTCTCTCCTGAAAGAGAATCTTGCTTTCTTTTTACTAATAATACATACTACCAATGGCAATAAAATGCCAACATGAAAAACAACTAACATTTGTTAATGCTTTTCTTTGTGTAAGGTTGAGTACTACAACTCGTTTAATCCTCACAACACCCCATAAATTTATTCTTAGGTCTAATTTATACTTGAGAAAACTGAGGCTTAAAGAAATTAATAGCTCAATGTCATGTAGTAGGAATCAGCAGACACTGAATTCAAATGTAGGCTTATCCGTTTCTAAAACTCGGACTCTCAGCCCTATCTTCCAAATAAAATTACAGCCACTCTGGGAATTCCTATATTTTCACATTTTTTCCAGATGATATTTGTCAACATATAAACATCTTTCTGGACTATTTTTAAAAGGAGGCTTCTTTTCCATCCTCTCCATTTTCAAGACCATGTACCTTCATATGATTGTTGCTTTTAGCACTTGAATCAACTTCTGATAATAATGCGTCTACTCAGTGAGTCAGTCATTAAACATTTATTGACAGCCTTATATATGCTAGACATTATTCTAGACACTAAATATACAGTTGTGACCTGGACAGGCATCATCTCTTCACTCAAGGACTTCTGTTCTAGTGCGGGAGATGGGTAACAATAAACATGTAGACAGACACATAAAATAATTCCAGGCACTGTTAAGTGCTAAGAAGGAAATAAAAAGTAGGAAAATGTGCTAGTGGCACTAAAGTAGCCAGGGAAGAACTTTCTGATGCATTGGCATTTGAGTTTTGAGTTAATTGATGAGAAGGACATGACCATGTGAAAATGTGAAGGTAGAGGGTGAGTGTAAATGTTTCAAGTAGAAGGAAAAATCAGTGCAAGGACCTGAAAACAAGAATACACTTATTGAGTTTGAGGGTGAGCCTCCAGCAAGCCTGAAGGTGGTAGTGAATGAGAGAAAAGCTGGACATAAGGTCCATGCGGTGGGTGGGGGCAGGTCCTGCAGGTCCATAGGCTGGGTGGACAGTCTCAGTTAACGTAATGCTTTCCATTTAATATAACCTTTATAAAATACTTCCTAAAATGGAAAGCTAAAGCAATTTAATTTGATTTAACAACATTTAAAAATTTTAGTATGTTTGATGGGCAATGTGGCCAGTATATGTGCTGCATTTAGGGAATTTATAGTTTGTTTCAAATTTATTCCTACCAGCAATGGACAAAGTCAACAGGAAGTGAATGTTTTGGAAAACCAGAATGGGTGAAAATACTCACTAGTCTGACTCTCTAATGGTGATTGTTAATGGTCACAACCACCTTTACATATACATTGCTAACTTGAACATCCATTCATTAGGGTCATAATATTTTATTAAAGAGCAGTTGAACATATTAATTCCATCTTATCTCTTATCTTAGCACTTAGGTGAAATATGGTAATTTATTCATTCACGGAATTAACAAATAGTTCTTGAATTCTTTTCATGTGTTGAAACTGTACTATGTGTCTTCACGTACATTCACCCTGTATTAGGGGTATCCACAATTTTATGCAACTGAGGATCTGAGACGTTAAGTAATATCACCAAGATTACACAGCTAACAAGTAGTGGTACAGTGATTTCAAATTATGTTCTCCTCTCCAAGTCCAAGGGATAGGTGGATATAATTATATTTAAGACAATTGGTTTCCATGTAATTCTGTGTTTTATATTTTATGCACTTAGATATTTTAGAAAGCAATTCTTAGGCTATACCCAATTGTTAAAAAGTCCATAGCACATAAACATTTAAAACTTCTGCTCTATATCTTGTATTGTAATAGAGGTAATTACAAAATGCTATAGAAATACAGAAGATATAGTGACTAAGTCTAGATGGGGAAGGTCTGAGGAAAACCATATTAATGATGACATCAAAGTTGGAGTTGGAAGGACCATGAGAGGAACAGAGGGAGGAAAGGAGGGCAGCGCAAACAGCAAGGGAATGGCTCCTGAGGCTCTCAAGGCTGGATCATGGGGTGGACAGTAGGGATTGACAGTTGATAAATCAAGAAAGCAATTTAAACCATACATCATGCTTGCTTGCTTATATTTCCTGTTCAATATGTTGGGCATTATCTTGAGGAAGATGGAGAACCACTGAAGATTTTTAAGTAGGTAAAGAATTAGTGGAGATTTGTGTTTTTAAAGTAACATTTAGTAGTTTAATATAGAAATAAAACTCTCCATGACTTGACTAGCTGTAAGATCATACAAAGACATGGACAACCAAACATGGAAATATCATTTGAAACCCACCTGCACCTCATGACCATCCCACCCCAGCCCTAACACCAGCTTTCTTCTTACCTTGATCCTATGGACCAGAGGAGCAAACAGAAACACAAAGAGCTCCACAGTAGCCATGGAGTTCTGGAAGATCTTTCTTCGGTTGTTCTCTTCTTCGTCATTGGAGCTGCTTTGGCAAGGCTGCCCTGGAGAACCCTGGTTTTCAACCTG
Source organism: Daubentonia madagascariensis (assembly GCA_023783475.1). Taxonomy (NCBI): domain Eukaryota; kingdom Metazoa; phylum Chordata; class Mammalia; order Primates; family Daubentoniidae; genus Daubentonia; species Daubentonia madagascariensis. Next base: position 2,627,270 of record JAKFHU010002088.1, read on the forward strand.
GTGGATGAAAGCGCTGCTGCTGCCACCCCAGCTAGAGCCTCGGTCTGTGCCCCCAAACCGCTCACTGTTACAGTCCTGGGGGGCCTCTAGGAGCATCCAGTGCAGAGTGTGAAGGAGCTTTGTCTCAGCAACACCCAGTTTATCCTGGTGGCCTGAATGAGACAACCACACAGGCAGGTTAAGGCCAACTTTGTGACCAGAGCAATGGATGTCAACTGCGTGTCTGGGAAGAACATTCCTGCTTTGTTCTGTGGCTCTACTTCCCAGGAAACACTAGCATTTATCTACACTTCTTACAAGCACTGTTAGTAGGGCTCATACTTGTTTTTTAGACTTCCCTATTGGCTGCAATCTCTGCAGAATGATATGTTGTCATAGGGGCAGAAATTGCATGAATCACATCTCTTCAGTTAAATACTCAAGTGTATGTCCAAATAGGCAGCATAGCGCTTAAAATATAGGCTCTGAAAATAACGACTATTCTATTTTAGACAATGGGACCTGGAAAAATCCCTCTATAGAGGTAACATTTGAACGAGGAGAGGAAATGGGATGAAGAAGAGCATGTACACTAACGTGGGGTAAATAGCTAGGACACACTGCCAGAGGAGAAACCCAATCTGCAAAATAATCTAAAAAAAACTTTATACACGTGTACACATGCTCACACACAGTGCTACAAAGTTGGGAAAATGTCTGGGAGAAATATGCCAAATTCATGAAAGTGATTGCTTCAAGAATTGAGAGAACAAAGGGGACAACCATGGCTGGGACTCATCTTGGGTGAGTGGGAGTCTTTAGCTTACTTATAACATTTTAATGTTTAAAAGGAGACTATATTCACATATTGCTTGTGAAATTAAATAATTAAAAACAAGACAGTCGGTTCTCTTATTGGTAAAGTGGAAATAATGGTGACCTGAATGTAACAGGGATTTTATGAGAATTAAATGATACAATGTATGCACAGTGCCTGGGAAATAGTTACCACTCAATACAGGCTCTTAATTTGAGTGTTGAACACAAAGGACAATGGCATGCAATAAAGAAGTAACGCAGGATAACCAACCCAGCTTGTTTCTGTTAGAAAGCAGGGTTGCCGTGCAGTGGAGGACGTGAGGCAAAGCGGCTTGCACCAGTTCCCATCTGGAAATGCTCTGGATGGCTTCAGAAAGGGCTGGAGAGAGGCCATGCAGCTTGTTTTCTACCAACACTCGCTCAAAAGACTATAGATACAAAAAAAAAAAAAGTAACAAAAACCAAAACTCAAAATCATGTAAAATAAGGAATTGAAGATTCTGACTGGTGAAAAAATGGATATCAAGGTACTGTATACCTTAAAAGATACAAATCAATCAATTAAATCCTTCAGGGTGTGCTCACATGGCATTTCATTGCATATGCTGATATGCAATGGGTCAGTGATAATTTCATATTATCTACCCATTTGCAGGCTTTTGTTCCAAAGTAATGGCTTGAATTATTAAAGATTTTTATTTCCATCAAAATAAACTTAAATGTATAAGAACACATTTAACTTCATGAGATTTTTGAATGTAATATTTTATAAAATGTTGCTGAGTCATCCAAAGAGGCTGTCACAACTGCAGACCAAAATGAAATGTCTTTTGCAAAATTGACTTGAGAGACAGAATTTATGTCAATTTGTTCAACAGGTGTCAACTAAGATATAACTCTTTCAAGAAATCTGATTTTGGGGTCCCTGATTTTTTTCATGTCCCTAGCAATGACCTGGCAAAGAACACATTTTACCTAATGCCTGGAACCAGAAAAGACACTTAATATATATGTTGAATAAAGAAAGAAATGGAGGGAGCGGAGGAGGGAAATAAGCCATCTTTGCTTTGCTGATTATTAAATCCTCTATCCTTGCCAGGGGTACTTTCAGAGGGTGAAGCACTCCAGAACAAATAACAAGTTTGACCTACTCAATTCTTTTTTTTTTTTTTTTTTTGAAGGGGAGGAGAATATTACTATCAGGTGTTCAGGAAAATGTAGCTACCAAATATTAGAATAAATTTAGTAAACATTTGACTTGTAAGAACATGATTGGTACTTGCCCCAAATGGTCAAGAAAATTGTGTAAATGATCATAATACAAGTCTGAAGTGCTCAAACTGTATTATTGGAATTATTAGAATAGCTGTGAAAAAGAAATGTCTTACTATGGAGATTCTCCAAAGAAAACTTTTTACTTTTTGATTCAAAAAAAGGAAAATAAGAAATTCACCTTTATAATAAAAGGCATTCTGAGGTATTGGTAAGGAGCACAATCAGAAATATAATCTTTTGTTTTCTCTTAAGAAACTAAATAAGGGCCTTTAGATATGTTTATAATACAGATACAAATATTTTAAAATTCCTCAGTCCTCAGGTACCTAAGCACTCATTAAGTAAAAGATGAGTTTATTAGACACTAAAAGATTATACAGAATTTATATGGTCTAATAGATACATTGTAGAGGATGAGCTATGTATTGCATAATATCAGGGAGTTCTTGGTAGTTAATGTCATTTTCTCCTCAAATATCACTAATACAACTTTTTATGATTTCTTAAACTTTGGAAATTGTTTTTTATATTGAGATCTATAAATCTCTATCCCTATCTATCTATTCATGAATGTAACTTAGCTATTTGATATTGTGTGACTACATTAAAAATGTCAGACATATCTTTGCCAAGAACAGAGAAAGATCAGGATGATTTTAAGCTAGTATAATTGTCAGCATGGTTTAAGGAAGGCTCAGAGATTTCAGGTGTCAAATTACTCTAATGAGCTAAGTTCAACAACAAATTCCATTAAAGGTCCTCACAAGAAAGTTATATTTTGAAAAATATCTTTGTGACATTGACGGGCAGGAGATACAACAAAACAAATTCCTACTTGAATGGATGCGTGTGTGTTTAACTCTCCAGTTGACTTCCATCACAGTGTGTGGCCCTAACACATGTCAGAGCTCCTTACCAAAAGGCCATCCATGAAGCTATTTGTAAATATGCATGACAATATCCAAATGGATAGATTTTCACTTTTAGGTTATAATATATGCAACATAAAAACCTTTAGGTGAGCTCCAAATATTAATGAAGGCTGGTAAAAGTTCATATCAATTTTGCTTTATGATTGCATGTCTTATTTTCTCAATTTGTAAAATGGGAATTAGTAGGGATATGAGATTCCCTTAGAATCTCAGGACAAATGCACTTTATTTTGCATAAATATTAGCAGCATTATGTCCATATTTATTTTATAGTGTTCATTTTCAGAATTGCAGAACATATGCAAGGCATAAAAGTACAGAACTCCATATTATTTTGTTCAAATATTTCATAGGCACTCATCACATGAACTTCCACTATATAATAGTCTTGATTTTGTTAGTTAAGTATTTGACTTTTCACACTTGTCCCTAAAGGCCTCCCCCTCACCAGTTTCTCTGTTATCTCTCTGCCCTCTCTTCTACTACTCAACCCCTTCCCATCCTTTCACTTACACCCTAGTTGGTGCCAAGGTTCTTTAACTTGCTATTCCCCATGCTTTTCCCTTATCTAACCTTCCTTCCCTTCCTTCATGTCCTTGTCCAAGGGCCACATTAGTAAATAAACCTTATCCACCTGTTGCTTATGAAATGAAACCCCCACCCTAGTGCTTCCTAATCTCCTTTCTTGCTTAATTTTTCTACATAGCGCTTATCATCATCCAGTTTACTATGCCTTTACTCATTTGTTTGTGGCTTGCCCCCTTCCCTCTAGAATGTTAATGCTATATTTATTTTTATCATTGCTCTACCCCAGCAAAGAGAATTGTGCCTGGCACACAGTAGGTGCTCAATAATACCTGCCAAATGAATTAATATATTATATATATAGTCAGTATGATTTGAAATTTTTCTTTGGGTTCAAATTACCACACAGAATATGGAAATAATTATTAAATGGTGAAAATCACATACCACACAAGAGGCTTCATATTGTTTCCCCAGTTTGGGCCTCAAAAATGCACTGAAAAATTAATAGAGATATTTGTTAATAAACATAAGTAAAATTATTATTAAAGCATTCTTATGACATATTTTTCAATAAATAAGACATGGTGTTATGAAACCCAAATTTCATACTTCCTTATAGCTTGCTAATGAGCAGGTGTTGAACAGCTGATGACATTTGCTTTTACACGTGTAATTATATATATGAAAGATATGTGGATCTCTACGGTTTTTGTTATCCACTCTTATTCTGAAGACTTTTACAATCAGATTTTAAATCGCCCACGGTCCGAAGTGGTGCATTACCCATGTGTACAGTCATAATAAAAACTGAAAAATGAACACGGCTTGTGAGTCACGATTTCCAGAATCAAATTTCTTATCTGATAAAGCTCTAAAATAATAATAATAAAGAAAACCTTTTCTGTATATTGGAAGGCTTCAGGTCTTTCCAGAGGGGGGAAAAATCCCTTATCAAAAATCACTCTCCTCAGGGGCTTTAACCAGGAAGATTAATCTGAGCAAAATGGTTAACAAGTGGGCATAGCAGATATTTGCCAAACAGGAGCTGGAAAAACAACAGGTCACCGGGCTGGAATTACAGCAGGAGATGGAGGGGGAGTTGGACGCAGTAGCACAGCCAGTCATAATTATCTTCCCTCGCTCCCCGCCCCCTCTTCCCAGGCTCTCTGCCCTCCCACCCCCTAAATAATGTATTTATTTATTCGACAACTGCCAATCTGCTTGTCGTCAAACTTCGCTGAAATATTTTTTTGAAATGCGTGTTTTTAAGCGGGTGCAGAGGGCTTGCTTTCCAGCCCCGGAGAGGGAGCTGCAGGCTGTGGCGCGGCCTCAACAGCGGCGGTGGCGGCGACGACCCCGGCGGCCCCAGGTGCGCCCCCAGCCCAGGGCGGCCCGCGGCGCGCCCCCTGCGCTCCTCACCTGGTTTGCCGCCACAGGAAGGTCTGGATGGGCAGGGGGATGCCGCGGCCGCTGTCCTGCTCCTGGCCCTCGGAGCTCTTCCTCTTCACCATGATGGTGGCTCCCGGGAGTCCTACTGCAGGACCCAGCGCTGGCTCCTCGCTAGCCGCCGCCGCCTCCTCCTCCTCCTCCTCGCGCTGCTCCCCCCAACTCTCATCCCCTCCTTCCCCTGGGCAGAGCCGGCTCTCTCCGCCCTGGCCCCCCTTCCCTCTCCGCGTCCCCCAGCCCTCCCCGCGCGGGGAACATGGCTGCGGGAGGAGGGGAGGGCTGGAGGAGCCGCGGAGCGAGGAGGGGGGCGCTCGGAGGAGCCGTCCGCCTCGCCGCCCCCGCGCCCGCTCCCTGCTTTCAGCACCTCCCACTGTGGACAGCGGCCCGCGCCGGGCGGCCCAGCTGGAGAGGCGAGTCGGGGGCAGGTTGAACAGCAGGGGGATGGCCCGCAGAGTCCCCGCTCCGCATCGCCCGCGCACGCTGGTCCCCTGCGCGGCCTCTTCAGCCCCCGGGACCAGGCTTCCCTCCCTCTGAGATGCACCCAGGAGTGTCCCCTGTCCTTCTTCCCAACCTCAGCATCCGAAGAACTGTCACCGTCTGGGGAGGAGGAGCTTTGGGGAACCGCAGAGCAGTCACTAACCCTCGCATCATTCGCACCTCTAGCAAGGAGGTCAGGAGTCCACCCTTGGGGTTTAGCAGAAGGAACACATGAAAATTGTTGGAAGTGTAAACCCGGAAGGGAGGCAAGCTTGTCAAGTGAGAAGAAGCTTGGAAGTTCTCAGATGTGAGAATTTATTTTGAAATGGTAACCACAAGAAATCAACCTTGCTTGTCTTGCCAAAGTGTGAACACGAAGTCCTAAAACCAACCAGTGCGGGTAGCAGTTAACTGCAAACAGAGGAAGAACATTTAATCATGCTGTGAGGAAATGTGGCTTATTACAGTCCATTAAGTGCACTTGGGTGATCCTGTTTATCCCAGTGATCTCTGCCATTTTTCTTCAGTTGTAATAATGCCTATATAGTTTATAGTTGTATTCCTGTTAGTTATATTATCTAACAGTAAAACAAGTAGGGGTGGGGTGGGATGAAGCAGCCTGAATAGAAAACCATTGCTGTGGATCAACTACCTGCAAACAAACAAACAAAACATATGTATTTATACACTTTTCTGAAAAAAGATATTGATGTAAAATGAAGAATCAGACCCCAGGCCCTAATCTCAACAGAGAGAAATATTTTGAGTATATATTGGTATTTTCCACCATAGAAATAAATTCTTCATTTACTTTCTTGGAGTCATCTTTTATTATGAATCTCAAAATATAAATCTTGAAACAAAGAAAGATTCTAAATACAGTTCATTTAATGTATATTTATTGAGTGATTTTACATATCAGGCACTCTGCAATACTGACTCCTGCTCATAAGGAACTCACAATATCGAAAAGAAGAAAGACATGCAAAGAGAAGAGCATTATGGGAGACATGAATGTGTTTCAGTTATGAACAAAGGGACAAGGCAGAAAATATGGGCAGGAAACATGGAGAAAGACTTGGTATGGTAGACTAAGAAGTTTGGATAGAAACTCTTTAAGCAGGGAAATAAAAACTTCGTTTCCATTTAAGTGTGATTAATACACCAGGAATGTAGAGGTTGTTTGAAACAGGCAAGAGCTGTACATAGGTAGCCCAGTCCAGAGGTTGGAGAAATCTTCCATGAGATCCTGAACCAAGATCATAATAGCAGAGCTACAGATAAGGATATGAGATTGAATGATATTGCAGAAGTAGAATTAATAGGACTTAATGACTAAGTGGGCATAAGGAAAGAAAAATAGACAGCACAGTGGTTAAGAGCTTAGATCTTGAGCCAGACAGTTTTAGCTCTAGTCCTACCACTTACTAGATATAATACCCTGAAAAACTCTGCTATATTTTCAAATAATAGTACCTTCCCCCATAGAGATGTTGTGAGGATTGAACGTTAATACTTACAGAGAATTTAAGAGAGTCTCTGATCTATACTAAGCTTTCAATAAATATTGTCCAAAGCTCCAAGTTTTCTGTTTTGAGCAACTGGGTGAATGGTGGTCTCATTTAAAGAGAGAAAAAGTTGAAAAGAAGAATTATGTTCTTATCATGTGCGTGCGTATGGGAGCATTAATGAGTTTTCCTTGAGTCTCTATTGAAATTCCCCATGGATATCACTAACAGGCAGCTAAAAATATGCATATGGAGTTCAGAAGAGTTAACTAGGTAGGATAGATCAATTTTGTGGTTTACATTGTATAAAAAGTAGTTGAAACCATGAAAGTAGATAAAATAATCCAAGCTAATATATGGAAAGAGAAAAGAAAGGGCCCAGTTTGGAAGTATAGAGGACATCAACTTTAGTCTATTGTCACAAAGGATGCTGTTGAGGGGTGACAGCATAGGCTAGATAGTGGGGTAGGCAGAATTCTAAGATGGCCCCCAATATCCCCATCCCCTGGTGTATACACACACCTTCCTCCAATTATTCAATCAAATACTAATCTAGGTGGTGCTGTGAAAAGATTTATATAAACCTTGAGTTTTTAAAAATTATTAATAGACTATTTCTTAGAGCAGTTTTAGGTTTACAAAAAAATTGAACAAGAAGTACAGAGTTCCCTTATATTCCCTCTCCCCCAGCCCATAGTTTATGCTATTATTAACATTTTGCATTGGTGTGGGACATTTGCCATTACTGATGAACCAATATTTTTACACTATTATTAACTAAAGTCCATAGTTTACATTAGAGTTCACCCTTTGCATTGTACAGTTCTATAAGTTTTGCCAAATAAAATAATGTAATGTATCCATCATTATGGTATCATACAAAATAATTTCACTGCCCTAAAAATTCTGTGTGCTCTATCTATTTACCTCTCTCCCCAACCCTCCCTACTTCTGGGCACCACTGATCTTTTCACTGTTTCAAGAGTTTTGTCTTTTCCAGAAGATCACACAATTGGCATCATATAGTATGTAGCTTTTTCAGACAGTCTTCTTCACTCAGCATATGAATTTCAGTTTCTTCCTTTTCTTCTTCCTTTTTTTTTTTTTTGGCAGCTAGATAGCTCATTTCTTTTTATTGCTGAATAATATTCCATTGTTTGGATATATCACAATTTGTTTATCCATTCACCTATTGAAGGACATGTTGGTTGCTTCTAATTTTTGGAAATTGTGAATAAAGCTGCTACAAACATTCATGTGCAGATTTTTGTGTGGATGTGAGTTTTCAACTCATTTGGTTAAATACCTAGGAGTGTGATTTCTGGATTATATGATAAGACTATGATTAGCTTTGTAAGAAACTGTCAAATTGTCTTACAAGGTGGCTGTACCATAGAATATTTTTTAATAAGAGACTTATACATAGCCACAGGCCAGAATTGGAGAGTCATTAAAGAAGTGATGTTTCTAATAATTGGAAGAGGGGGTAATTAATGAACAAGGTTTTGAAAGAGACTATATCTAGTGCACAGATGAATTGACTATCTTGGGTGGTGGAATAATTCCTATGATGGGAGACTAAAAAGGAAAAATGGTAGAGGCTCTGTTAGCAGGAAAAGAAGAAGGATAAGAATATAAGAGAGTTTAGGCTTGATGTCCCGTGTAAGCTGTGAAGTAATTGGTAAGGTCATTTCCTAAGAGTGATATTTGATAGGGGAGGAGTAGGGCATTTGTCAAAAAATACTAATGGCAGGTAAATTATATCGAATACTTGTTATATGTCAAGGTCTATTTTAAGTGCACCAATCAATTGATTTTAAAAAAATCAACATTTAAAGAAGAGATAACCAAGACACAGAAAGATTACATAACCTGCTTGAGGTTCCACAGTAAATGATGAAGCAAACTGTGAAGTCTGCTTAAAAGTTCTGCCCCAACTTTCTACTATAATACTGAGTATTGTGTAGTTGTGAGGGTTTGAAGAAGTGCTATGAGTCATGTAAATAAAAGTTGCTCAAGGACATAGGGAAGAATTTCTCTGTTGATAGCCGAAGATGAAGAAGAGCTAATTTCCCTTTCCATTCTCAAATGCCCTTGAGGCAATGAGTCACTTGGAGGTGGAAGAAATCTATAATAAGCACTGTTAAGATCAGTTTTCAAACTAGTATTTTAGTGGAGAATCAATATTACCATTGTGGTTTGCTTCTCCTACACCCACTGAAAACCCCTGAATATTTTATCTTTTGGGAAAAAACCCTGTCCTTTATAAATGCTTTATCTACATTGCATTCTTTCATGCAATTATTTTTCAACTTAGGTGAACACTGTTGCGGGAAAGTTAAGAACTGAGTTCATCTGGTCACTTACACCACCATAGTCAATGAACTAGCTCCATTGTCATCACTGGGTGTTATCACTATCTCACTGTACAAGACATTGGATTGGATGTGAAGCTTTCCCAAAGATGGTATCCAGTGATGGAGTGGCCTTGAACCAGAAGAGAAAACTGGTTACTGGACCTTAGGAAGCATGTGAAAGGAAATTGCAAGATCCAGACAAATGTAGCTAAATGTCTGTCAGCCCTGAAGGTTATCCTCTTTTTTTAAGGGAAGAGTGCATTTTGATAGTGGCCAGATGCCAAGTTGCCAGATGTGTATAAAAATAAACATTCTTGGCACATAGGCTGTGCAGAGGAAAACTGGCTGGGTTTTGGAAAAAATTGCTGCAGTGAGTGAATCAGGAATGCTGTGTAAGTACATGAGAGCTATTAATAGTAATAATATAAATAGTCATAGTAATTCATACAAACAGCTTTTGGAAAAAGCTTACCATTACTCTATGACAACACATTAAAAATGGAAGGTAAAGCATAATTACTGTGTCATGTGTCTATCAGTCAGGAATGTAATATGGTTACATTGATACTGCAATTTTGGAGTTTGAAGGGAGAGGGCACATTTACCTTGGGGTCACTCCCACCATGCAGAAATGGATATATCCCATGTGTCTTGGACATTCTTAGCACAAACAGCTTATCTGTCCAAAGAGGGAAGTCCCAGTGATCTCTCAGTGGCCAGAACAAAGCCCATGGACCATACTCATGTAAGATCCTTACTCTAGTTGGTAAGGTTCTACATGATCCCTGTTCATTTCATACAGCTTTTCCTGCTCCACATTGTTGACACATTGGCCTCTCGAGGACATTGTATTGCTGGCTTTTCTTCCTCCATATCTTTATGCAGCTTGGCACCAGCCCAAACATAACTTTGTAATATAAGATGGTTTATTAACTTGCTTAAAATAGCCCTACCTATCCTGTCCCAGAAATGTTCTATTACATTCTTGTTTTTTACTTCACAGAATTAATCCTTCTCTGAATATATCATATTTACTTGTTTTAAGGTTAGCCTGTGTTCAGTATAGAGCATAAGAAGATAATCTATAAGGTATCCAGGAATAAGTCTACCTTTGTGGAAAAATGCAATGAATTGTTTAAAGGCCTAAAGACAAAAAGGCCATGTTTCTGAGTACAAAGACTGATCCTAACAAAGACGCCTGGTTATTCTTTAAATCTAATGTTATTTCAGAATTTTTCATACAACCTTAAAAAGCTGCTCCTAAAATTAATATAGAAGAACAAAGAGCCAAGAATAGGCAAGACAGATTTGAAAAAGAAGGAAATTATTGAGGAATCATAGGCTATATAGTAATTAAGACAATGTGATTAATAACAACAGAGGGATAGAAAAATTAACTAGTAGAATGGAGTAAAATATCCAACAACAAAATCTGAGAAAAATTATGTCACACAGTGGGCTGTGTTGTCTTTATTGAGAAAAAAGTAAATTGAGATTCCTATTTGAAACCCTACCAAAAAATGAATGTAAGATGAGTTAAAGACCTAAAGGTGAAAGCAAAACTTCTAATTTTTTAAAAAAGAAATGGATTTTTTTCATCTCCTGATTTATAAACTCTTTGAGTTTTTCTTGTAAAAAACTCAAAAAGTTAAAGGTACAAAAGAGAATATAAATAATTCAAAAGTATTCTTTGTAATGAAAGACTCAAAAATGAAAATATATATCCTATACTGGGAAAAGATTTTGCAATGCATTTAATCAACAAATAATTAAGATCCAGAATATATTAAGAATTACTGCAAAATAAAAAATCAAAGACAAAAATGGAAAAATTGAGAAATGATAATATACTTCCATCTCATCAAGAGCCTCAATAATCATCAATATGCTCAGTTTCATAAATAATTTGGAAAATGCAAATAAAAACTACAATTTCATTCCTTTCCAATTCCACAAAATTAAAGTTAAAAAAGTCTCACAATACCAAGTTTTGTTAAGGCTATGTAGAAATGCCAATAAGGATTTAATTTATAAAATCATTTGGAAACAAATTTGACAATATCTAGTAAAACTGAAATATGTGCACACTTCAATACAACAATTACCTTTCTAAGTAGGCCCTGGAGGATTTGTCACATACTTACACAAAATGATAAGAACAGTAATTATTCACCACACTAACATTTTAGTAGTGAATTCTAAGGATCCTATGCATATTAATATACAGGAGAATAAATAAATTATCTATGACATATTCACACAATGGAATAATACTTGGCATTTAACACATATGAATTAGAGCTCTATGTAACAACATGAGGAAATTTTCAAAACACAGTGTTGAGTGAACAAAACAACTTGCAAAATGATCTTATGGTATAATACATTTAGTTAAGAAGTTTAAAATATACAAAACAATGCTATATATTTTATGTATATATAAGAATAATAATTTAATAGAAATATGTTTGGATGTCATCTTGGTCTGAGCTTCTCAGAAAGCAGAGCTTGAAACAATGGCTTGTATGTTAGTTCTTATTTGGGAGTGCAATCTAAGGGGGTAGAAGTGAAGAAAAAATAGAGGAGGTAGGGAAGGAGGCACAGCTAATAAGATGGTACATTATCAAGCTAAGTACTACTTGGTATCAAATTCAATTGATTCCTTGATCTGGAGACTATCTTCTGGGGGAACCTGCTTCTCAGAACAACTGCTTCCCAGGAGAGTATGTCTGTAGAAAGAAAAGAGAAAAGTGCTGGAGGTTCAGTTTGCCTTATGGGGTGTTAGCTCCTCCACACTCCCTGGACACATATGTGTGGGCCCAGAGACAGTCCTACAGCATCTCATGCCTCAGCATTTATAGAGGACCTGTGGGTCACAAGTCAAGAGTACGCAGCAGGGATCTTAGGCAAGGTGAAGTTGGCAAGACTCCACACACCAATTGTTGCTTCAGAGGTGACTGGAGCTGGAACAAGTGGTCACTGGCTGCAGAGAGGTGAGATCAAGAAGATCTAAAATGGTACATTAGTTCAGAGATAAGGACACCCATTTCAAGATACTTAAGAGCAACAACCCCGGAGCCTGACTACCTGGTTTCAAATACCCAGCATTGCTGTTCACAAGCCATGTAACACTGGGACCGCCACTTAACATCTCTGGGTGTCAGTTTCTTTACCTGAATAATGGGAATAAGAATAGCTGTTTTGTAGGGTGTGAGGATTAAACTCATCAACATTTTTTCTGATTACTACTGTTACATAACAAATGATTAGTCTGAATCTTAGCGGCATGAAACAACCATTTTATTGGGCTCAGGATTTATGAGTCAGGAGTTTGGGAAGACTCAGCCGGACAGTTCTCATTTAGAGTCTCTCCTGTGGTTACAGTAAGAGGTGGCTGGGATTATAGTTATTTCATGACTTGAATGGGCCATACACCCAAGATGGCTCACTCACATGGCTGATAGTTGCAGATGGCTGACATCTGGAAGCTCAACTTGGACTATCCACTGGAGTGGATGCATGTGGCCTCTCCCTAGTGTTGGTCTCTTTTTCCAGCTCACTTCACTCAGAGTGAACATTCTAAAAGAACTAGGTGGAAACTGCAGTCTTTTCTGGTCTAGTCTCAAAAGTCATGTAGCAACATTTCTGCCATGGTCTTTTGGTTGTAAGCAAGTCACTCAGGTGGGTCCAGAGTCAAGAGGAAGCAATATAGACCTCAACTGTCAAGGAGGAGAAGTGTCAAAGAATTTTTGGACAAGTTTTAAAATAACCATAATATAGGTAAAGCACTTGGAACGGTGCCTGTTCTCCTGTGTCATTAGTATTATTCTTTTGACATGATGACATAGCCTTTTAGCCTTTCAAATGAACTCTTCCGTAGCTTTGTCTTCCTTTTCATCTTGTCTTAATGTTGCAATCGAATGCACTTACACCTAATTTTTTTTCCCACTTGACATCTTATTAGGGCTTGTTAGTCAACACACCCCTGAAGCATAGGGTTAAGTACCTCAGCACCACACACTGATGCCTGTAGAGTACAGGGCAGATGCTAGCTCCTGACATCATTTTAGGATTCACTTATATAAAATCATAAAACATCAATCATCAGTCCCTTAATAGGTCAGATGTCTATTTCAACTTTAATTTCAGTGGCCTTGCCAAAGAGCTTTATACTAGTCCTCTAATTCTTGTCAATTGTCTTACAGTCTGTCTGTTTTAGCAGTAGAAAAATCTTTTTCTTCTATTGAGATTTAAGAAGATAGGAAGAAATGAGCATATTGTGCTTCCAAGAGACTTCAATATCTTAAAGCCTACTTTATTTGTTTCTTATTTTATAGACAATCACATGTTTCAGTGTTTAAATTGTATGTATGGAAGGTTCGTGGTGCTGGAAACCACATTTGCTGAGTCACCGTTTTATTTAACAGTAGTATGGTTCGAAACATTTTTAATCTTCAGCCTTCATTATTATGTACAGTGTCATACGATGGTGATGAAAGATATACAAGTTTTCATTTCATATTATGTCATAATGAAGGAAGCTTCGTTTTATTAAGGTGGAAAATGCCTAACAGCCCCTTAGAAAACTACACCGTAATTGCATTTTCCCACTGAAGTGTAGAAAAAAATATTTTTTGAAACTTCCTTTGTACCACCACTTGTTAAAAGAATGCTGCTATCTACGTTTTCCTAGCACCTAACCATTTCTGCACAGGTGCCAATTTAGAAAAAATAAAACAGTTCATTTTAGAAAGTGTACTCTTTTAAAATGCATAAATGCAATATTAGCATTTAAGCATTCTATGGACATTTTCCTATTCATGAAATGTTTTTTTGTGTGTGACTGGCTGGAATTTTAGAAATACCTTAATTGGTGAAGAGAACCAGTACTACTTGGGCTGCCTGGTGAAATAGAGAGAGGTCTTGCTGCAGCACTTCCCCCCAGCCGCTGCTCTTGGTCCTTTTACTCCTCATTCCTCCTGTTCTCCAGAACATGTGCCCTCTCCCAGAATGTCAGCTTCTGTCCAGACTCAGCCACAGGGTAGCAGCACATACCCCTGACCCTGACCTCCCCCTAGTAGAGACCTTTCTCTGTCCCACAGTGAATACAACTATAAAGTCTCACCTCCGCAACTGCACCTGGAAGTCTGCTTCCAGAGAATCCAGCAGTGTAACCATGGGCAGCACTTCCTCCCCAAAAGAGGAGAATTTGATCTGCAGAAGAATTTGCAACTTGATTTAAAATATCATCAAACCTTGGCAGTTCATGTTTTCTGTTTTAAAAAAGCAAGCAATAACTATTGATAGAACCAAAGAAATATTTGGGGATAACTGGCATTAAAAGTGAGTAACAGTAGTGATTATGATTATGATTAAGAACCATTACTAACACAAGTAAGTATTAACTGGTTTGGAATACTTTAGTATTTCTTTGTTTTTAGCATAATCATTCCCATTGATGAACCCAAGATTATGTAAGCCTTCCCAAGTCCCTCTGTGAAATGCCATTTCACATGGCACCTCTGAGTTACAGATATATTAAGACTCATCTCTTCTCCTGTTTCCTGATTCAAAGTGCTGTGTACTAGCTTAATATCCTTTTATCTAATTAAGAAATAAGCCACACACTTATCAATCTTGGTGGTGATTAATTAGGTATCTAAAAGAGATTGGGTAATTTTCTCAAAACTAATGGTTCTCAATCCTAGTGATTAGAATCTTACTAGAGGAAATTTAAAAATATGAATATGTGAGTTCTATCCCTGGTCAATTAAATCAGAATCTATGGTGGAAAGGGCAAGCTTCTGAATATTTTTATAAAGCTCTGCAAGTGATTCCAATATGAAGACAGGATGAAGAAGCATTGTACCCTAATCCAACTGAATCTAAAATAAATATACAGTGAAAAAGCAGATAAGTAGCCCAGCCCAAAGGTAAAAGCTGAATATCTTAAAGGAACAAAATGACAGTGATCTAACTTTTATTATCTTAGTATAGAAAAAGGTGGCTACATAAAAGATTGAAAACTAGAAGTAGAGAAGTAAATAATTCTATATAAATGTTGTATAAAAAAGATTGTCTAAGAAAGTAGAGTTTTATCACCAGGAAAAGAAGAAAAAATGCCATAAAAGGATAATCTACCAATTTCTACCTTTAAAATTTTTTTTCCTATTTTGTTAATCTGTTTATTACTAAATTGGGATAACATTAAAAATATTATATTAGCTGCAAATTTTCTTAAAATTTTAAAATAAGCCAGAAAATACATGTATTGGTGCACTGGTAGTAAATTAAAGGCACAGGATTATTTTGAAGACAAAATTAACAAACTGTGTGGCTCATTTAACAATATTGCTTAGTGGAATTGTTTTGGTTATCTTACATTCTTTAAAATGGGCCCTTTAAAAATAACTATATAGATAAATTAACACATTTAAGGGAAAAAAATTAATTTTTCTGGTCATACTTCAATAGATATAATTTTTTATTTGAATGGTTAAATTATATGTTACTTTTAAAATCAGCCTTTTTATATATTTTTTTTGTGTGTATGTATATATGTGTGTGTGTGTATATACAGATAGATAGATTAAGGGAGTACAAGTGGAGTTTTATTACATGGATACATTGTATAGTGGTAAAGTCTGGGCTTTTAGTGTACCCATCACCCAAATACTGTACATTGTGCCTGATAGGTAATTTTTCATCCCCACCCCCAAGGCTTTGATCAACATTTAAGCATGGAATAGGACTCACACAAAACAAGTTTCACGTTTTATAATAATCAATGTTCTCTAACTCTTATGAGAAGTAATTCAAAACCTACTTTGCCTACTTTAATCATATTTATAAAATGTGCTCAATACTTACATAGATGTGTAGCTTTTGATGTTGTTTCAACCTATGAGTGCCAGTTTCCTCTTTTTATTATTTTTACAATCTTATGTGTAAATATATTTCATTATTCTTACATTCTCCCCCAAATCCCATGGACTTATGTAAGTCTTTACACATTGTAGGAAGGAAATGAAAACATGTAATGCATCAACCAGGGTGTTTTATTTGGAACTTATTTGGTTGGAAAAACCATTCAGACTAGCATAAAGGAAGGCGAAAATTATAAGCAGGGAAATCTCATGGAAGTTGTGTTGTGACCCTACTGAGATAGAGCTTTGGGTGAGACAAGGTGCTACAAGGACCTCAGCAGCAGTTCTCGCTAGAGCTCCCTTCTCCGTGAGAGTCAGCTACACTCTCTGGGCCTGCTCCTCTCTGGTCACTTTGCCTTCCAGTTGCTTAGCTGTTGTCTGCTTTGTAGAAAAAACAATCAAACAAACAGTTTCTCCTGTACCCTCCTAACCCAGCTGGCATTCTCTAATTCAAATCAATTCTAACACTATCTACCTGGATATAGCATCAGATCCCACAGGTTGAGAGTTCCATCCCACACCAGATGGAAGAGATGCACAAGGCAAGTCATGGGGAGTGGAGTGGAGCTTCCATGCCCTTTCTGGGTCTTCAGGAACCTTCACGTGTTCAGCTATCTGGAAGCTCTCTGAATACAGTCATTTTGGGTTTTTATAAAGGCTTCATGACATAAGCATAATTGATTAAGTCATTGGCTATTGGTGATCAATTTAACCTTCAGCCCTACTCACTTCCCCTGAGGTGGTGGGGTGGGCCTGAAAAGCCTCAACCCTCTAGTCATGCCTTGGTTTTCCCTGTGACCAGCCCCCATCCTGAAGCTACCTAGGGGTTACCAGTCACCTTTCAACTCACAAGCATACAAAAAGACACTTACCGCTTCAGAGATTCCCAGGATTTTAAGGAGTTTTATGTCAGAAAGCAGGGATGAAGATCAAAGATGTATTTCACAATATTACAACTGCCTTTGACTCACAGGGTCCTTAGTGGTTCATTAAACTGTGATGGAGTTGAAAGCTTAAAAGGCATGTTCTAAATCATGACTATTTATGGCAGCAGGGGCTATGGGGGGGAGGGGGGATTCACTTTCACTTTCTGTGAACCAGGCAATGAGTGACAGTCCCAGGCTAGGGAGACAGCAGAAAAGGTAGCTACCTAGTCTTTTTTTATGGGAGATGATCCATCTGGATGTAGAAAAAAGAAACTTGAAGTTGAAAGACCTGTGTTCAACTTATAGCTCTTTTATTAATTAGTCATCTTCTGCATAATCTCGAAAAATTACTTCATATCAGTTTCCTCTTTATAACATGTTGCAAAAATATATATCCCACAGGATTATTTTAAGAATTAAATAAATAGGCCCGGTGTGGTGGCTCATGCCTGTAATCCTAGCACTCTGGGAAGCTGAGGCAGGGGGATTGCTTAGGTCAGGAGTTCAAGACCAGCCTGAGCAAGAGCGAGACCCCATCGTTATGAAAAATACAAAAATTAGTACAAAAATAGAAAAATTAGCCTGTAGTCCTGGCTACTCGGGAGGCTGAGTCAGGAGGATTGCTTGAGCTCAGGAGTTTGAGGTTGCAGTGAGCTATGATGACGCCACTGCATTCTAGCAGGGGTGACAGAGCAAGACTCTGTCTCAACAAAGCAAACAAAGAAATTACATAAATAAAAGGTTGAAAATGTTTAATAAATCTACAAGCACCAGACAAAAGCAAAGAAATAATTACCAGAGTGTCAGGTTAATTGTTATTGTAGAAAAAGCAATTCAAGGTGACTGCTTATAAATAAATATTGGTTGAGCTGTCCAATTTCACACGTGTCCAATATATTATTGCATCACTTCATCTGTGAATTTTCCAGAACATTGGAGAATATTGGTCAATAGTTAACTACTTCCATATAAATTAGGGGCACCATATGCATGGTTCCAGCTTATAGATGAGGAAAAGCTGGATAAAGTCTAATTTGTTTAAGTCTACACTGGTAGTAAATTATAGAGCAGGATTTGAAGTCATTTTGGATCATGGAAGTGTCTACTTAGTAAAGATCGTGGTAATCTTTACTTAGACTAAAGGGCACCAGTCTCTTCAATGGTTGATCCCTCCATCTGTGTTACTTCTGCCCTTGTCTTTCTGAGACAAAAATCAGGAGGCATGAACCACATGAAATCTATCCAATTCAGGGGCCAGTACAGTACAGCCTGGACCAAATCAGGTCCTCTGTTTGTGTAGGCTAATAATGGTTTTTATATTTTTAAATGAACACAAATTAAAAGAAAAATAAAGTTTGAGATGTAAAAATTATATGAAATTCAGATTTCAGTGGAACACAGATACAATTATTTGCTTTTGTCTTTTCTGTTGCTGTTTTCACATTACCACAACAAAGTTAAGCAGACAGAGAGCAAAACCTAAAATATATACTATCTGGCTTTTTAGAGAACAAGTTTGCAACCCCCTGATCTAAACCATTGGTTGCTTTTAGTGTTTTTTTTTGAAATTAATAAGCAGTGTTACATCAATTGTTATCAAAAGCATTTAAGTTGAAAAACCAAATGTAATTGTAATGAGTTGGCAAAGAAAAAATTGAAGTAAAGAAATATGCATCTATTATGAAAATAAAAAGTAGCACACCGTTTCTGGAGATAATTTGGTTACATGTATAAATAACCCATGTGAATCTGGATATCATTTGACTCAAAAATTTCATTTATAGGAATTTTTACTAAGGAAATAACTAGAAATCTGTGCAAGGATGTGGGAAAGCAGGACCATATATAATAGTGAAAATTTAAAAACAGACCAAATGTTCAAAAATAAATAATTAATTAAGTTATAGTGTATTCACCGAATGAAATGCAATAAAGTCATAAAAAGGATAATACAAACCTATATTTGTTGAATTAAAAGATGTTCATAATACAGGTTTAGGGAACATCATAGCATAGAAAAATATGTATAATATATTCTTTTGGTAAAATTTTGCTGTGATATTTCACTAAATATTATTTTTTAAAATATGAAAAGTGGAACAGCAGAAAATGTAGCACTGAGTATCAAGTACTCTATAAGACGACTCTACACTTCATTTTATTTAAAATTCCCAACAATCCTCTGAGTGATTCGCTTACTTTTAATTTGATCATATTGTTAGGTCTATACTAACCTAGCATTGTCTCCATTTTATAGGTATGGAAACTGAGGCACAGAAAAAATTAATTAAGTTGCCCAAAGCTATATAACCAGTGAACAGTAAGGCTGGGGTTAGAAAGGTCATGCTCTTTATATTCTACAACGCAGTTTCTCCTTTCAGGATTGGGCTGAATGTTTTATTTTAATAAAAATCTAATGGTAAACTTTAGTATGCTCTTTGTTACAAAAAGCTTATGCCTTTCCTAGGAGGCAGCATTGTTTAGATGGGTTTTTCAATCAGGGAGATCCATGTCATTCACTACTCAGACACTTATTATCTCTATGACAGTGGGCAAGTTATTTAGCCTTATGAATCCTCATTTCCTTAACATGAAATGGGCACAATGATATCTACCTCATAGAGTTAGTGTGAAGATTAAAAGAGGCAACGTATCAAAGCATGTAAGGCATATTTGAAAAGAAATAAACTTTGATTTCCTTAAATAAGTTATAAACAATGAGAACCATAATTTACCCTGTGTCTACATATAGATTGCTGAAAATACTAAACAAGTGACTATGTCATTTAATTCTGCTTCTTAAAACTGGTTACTGCCAGTTTATAATGGCTAATTTACATAAAAGATCACTCTTTGGTTTGATCTCTTTTTCAAGAAAATAATCCTAAAGGAAAAGACTGACTTATCACACACATACCAATCATTCTCTGAGCCCTTACTGCAAAATTTATATAGTTTTTCAATCATAGACAAGCACTCTTACCCAACCTGCCTAAGAATGACATTTGTCTGCTGAAGAAAATATGCTAGCTCACAAGAAAAACATACAAGAAAATCTGGGAATTGTCTTTCTGATAGTGTTAGGACCACAGCTTAGTGAGTTAGGAAAATACCACCAAGCAAGGAATAGTTGTTATGGGTTTTTCTTAGGTGTCATCGCTGGGGTAGTAGAAACAGCTGAGTACAAGACTTGCCATTGGTTCAAACACAAGAAAGCAGATTCAGCCAAGTGTCTTGTATGGAGAATATTGGTCCCTGTGGTTGAAGCACCTTTGAAACAACAAAGGTGTCTCATCTTGTTCCATGATTTGTGCTGTACCACAATTGTTAATTTTAATCTATTTTTCTAGCATGTGTTTTTTTCTAATGAGCCAAATATATTTTTTTCAATGTTGACTACTTTCACTTACATCACTGCCAAGCTCTTCCTCTCAAATGTATGAAATTGATTGTATTAAACTTGGATGCCTCTCTAGAGAAGATTGTTGAGAAATTTTGCTATAAAAAGGAATGACACTGGATGTGGATTTGAAGGAAAAAGTATTCTACTTGTTTGCCTATATTTAATCTATATTCTTAAAAAAGTAGAAGTCACTAATTTATACACTATTTTTTAATGTGATTTTTGTTTTTTGGGGATTTTTAATTTTTTTTATTTTTGTTTTTATATGTGAAAAACTTGCTCCCAAAACAAAGGTAAATGCCCCATCTTCTCTTGGATTTTTCTTGCTTTGCATAAATTGTGTTGCTGTGAATGTGCTTCTCTTATCAAGCACACTTGTTCCTCTGACACCAGGAGCGAAAGTATAGACAATATAACTGGAAGGAATTACAAGTTCCCTCTGAGAGCTAGCCTGCAAACCTACCCTCCCTCTTTTCATACTAGAGTTGTCAGAAACACTTCCCACTAACTAAGAAATTAAAAACAAACTTTATTTTAGAATGGGCACATCATAAAATGTAGAATATTTAGAGTATACTCACATGCGTGTATATGTGAGCATAGGAATCAGATAAAAATAGAAAATAATTCAAAGGCAGTTATGTACAAATGATTACATGATTGTATAATGCATTCAAATCTATCTAGAGAAGAAATCACAATAAATTATGTAACTGAAATTAATCTACTGTGGTTTTCCAGACTGACCCTGAAGGCAGAGTATTTTCAATTCATCAACTCATCATCCACCGTTCTCATAAAGTGTAAATGAGAAAACTCAATAATTTTCATTTGAGAATCATAAATCACTCTGCAAATCTAATTAGCTAAAACACAAGGACATAAGCAAGAATTACTATCATCATTTTTTGTGGCTGGAAGGGTTGGTTAAAGAACTTAGATCTAAGGCCAAAAAATGAATCAGTAATGAAACAGACTTTAATCGCTTTCTTTTAACCTGACATTCCATTGAACTGAAGCTGCTTCATATACTGACCAAAGCCTGTTTACCCTTTTGAAAAATTTTATTTGTACTTTTTGTTATATAAGGAAATAAATCTACTTATATTCATTTAGAAGCTAGTGTCAGAGTTAGCAGCCATATGCCAGCAAGACAGCAAATGCAGGTGCTTGTTAACCAATGGAAATAGAAGCTAGCTTTCAAAAATAGCTATTGGAGCAATAGGATGAGAACCAAAGCACAAAGAGATGTCTTTTTATCATTGACAATGTTGACAAACCTTGTCTGCCCTGGATGAGAGGCATTTCTAGGGAAAAACATTATATTCAAATTTCCCCAAGCTATAAGTGGGGAAATTCATTTCAGATTGCCCTTTAGGAGCTGGAGAAGATATTTCTTTGCAAATGGCTCAGTTACACGATTTGCCTTTGGTTATATAAAAGTGAAATGAAGAAGTACAGTCCAAGAAACCTTTTTCTATCCAGCACCCACCATTGTTCTGTAAAGTTACTGAGTGATCTGTTCTAAAATTCAGCAGCTTCTTGTTTCTCAATTTTGCAGACTTTCTGCAGATTTTAACCCTGTGCAACATCCACTCCTATGGCTTCTGTGACATTTTCTCTTGGTATCATCCCTCCAATGGCTGGTCCTCTGTTTTTCTGATAACCTCCCTTTTTTTTCTGCTTGTGCCTTAAATATAAAAATTGCACTGTCTCATTTTGGACTTTTTAATTCTCTTGTGATCCCAGCCTGCATGAGTTCATTCATTCCCTAGGACTAACAGTCATCATTCATATGGTAGAAATTTTTCAAAGTTATGTTTGAGATTATGAGCATTGGAAAATGAGGAAATTAGGACAAAGTCAAGTATTATGCTACCACAGCAAAATTAATAACTTTGTTCTAGCCATTGCTGACTTAAGGATGTTATTCTTAGATGACCAGATATCTTGACTCTAAACAGAATAAATGGAGCTAAGATAAATAATACCTGGTGTCTAATGAGTGAATATCAGGGACAAATAAAACAAGTAGAAAAGAAAAGACCCTCTCCTAACTCCAGATGTAACACTCCTGGGTCAATGGACTAATTAAGAGCCAGCACTGATGATGACAAAGGAGGAGTTGAATACAAAATAACTGCACCAATGTAAAGAAGGACTGTTGTAGCTTGCATCCTACTGGCTCAGATAATGTTTTGAAACTCAGTTCCTCTAACTTTCTCTAAAGCAAGCAACATCGACAGGGATGCAGAACAGGCATGTCATGGACCTGGAATGGTCATCAACATTGGATTCATTGTCAACTAGATGCAACCCAAGGGGTCTGGAGAGAATAATGTCCTGGGATGAATTGTGAGAGATGCAAGTTGTCCTAATCTGTCTGTGTACTGCATCTGATAAATAGGACTCTTTTCCTAGTTTTAAAGCCTAGTTTTAGCAGTGCTCATTGTTGATCAATATGGTTGGGTTAGAGATGACTGGGGAAGGCATTCCTCTTCCTTTTATTTAATCCCTCTGGCTTGGGACCATCCAGAATCTGTACAAATACTCATATACCCATCTTTGGTCATAATCCCACTTCTAAGATCCAGATGGGAATTAATTAATCCAGAATTACTCTTCTGAGATTTCCATGTGGATACTCCACTGACACTTCTTCTTCACCTGCATACTTCATCTTGGTTAATCATACCATCATCTACTTGGTTACTCAAGTTTAAAACCTCAAGTTTATTTCTCCTTCTCTGTTAACCAACTCATATCCCATGGTCTTTAAGTTCTTTCACTTTTATTTCAAAAGTGTGGTAAGCTTGTCCCTTCCTCCAGATCATCACTGCCATTCTCCTGGCCCAGGCTCCAGTTGTCCCTCCCTGGTTTCCCCAACTCTAGTCTCCTCTTTTTAGTCCAATCTCTACATTGTTGCCAAAATTCCTGTCCTATAATTCAGATTTGATCATGTTATTTCTCCTCCTCAAAAACCTTTAATGACTGCTCTAGTTTACACATTAAAGTCCAAACTTCTGAATATGTTAGAAGCCTCAAAATCTGTCTCCGAGCTCCTTTTTTCCTGGACTCATTTCTTCTGACTTGCCTATGCTCCAGATATACCAGGTGATTTTTATGTTCAAAATGTGTTCTTCACTCATGCCTTTATGCTTTTGCTTTAAAAATCCCCTTTCATCCCCTTGTCCTTTCTAGGCTTTTTTTTCCCCCTGGATCTTGATGTGAACTTGAGTTTTCACCACTTGTCACGTTAATCTTGGGCTATGATTAGTTGTGTATGATCTTTTCCCTTATTTAGCTCTGAACACCTTGAGGGCACTGGGCCAGATGAGGATGTAGCATTCAGTAAGTATTTGTGGCTTTTATTCATTTTCTATTGTATAGAAATGAATAGCCTATTACACAGACTTATAAAGTAGTATGAGACTACTCTAGCCAAAAGTGTAGAAAAGAAAAGACAATTGCAACGGGATGTTACAATGAGGTTCTTTTGGCCTGAGACTCTACAGAGGGGTTAGCCTAATTGACACCGGGTCACAAAAATGAGAGTAAAAAATTGCTCCTTCCCATGTGCAGATTTACAAAGTAAACGCTATCAAGGACATGTTCCTATCAGATAAGGGACACAAAAATGGGACATAGGGTGGGATTTGGTGAGAGGACATTGATAAGGAATTTCTTTGGACAGAGATGTCATGCTCTCTGTGGGTTACACTTTCCTTTTGTGGGAGGTGCTACCTTCTTACCTCAAGCTTAATAAAAAGAAGATTTGAAGGGACTACTTGGAGAGCATTGAAATACGTTCCATGATAGTGAAAGACACAGATGTTGGGAGTCACTAGATTTTTACAAGCTGGAGAAATCTAGTGGCCAGAGGAGGGCTGATGGCTCTGATTTTGAGGGCTGAGGAGTGCTGCTGAGTTGGGATCTGCCTCCATTCCTATAGTTATTAGGGTAGGTAATGCGTGAGGGCCAGGTGAGGATGAGGTGGGAGAGGGAGATGGAGAGAGATGTCCTGAGTCCCAACCACTAGGACTGCCTAGGTGGGATAGAAGCCCCAGTAGAAAGAGGCTGGAGATGTACTACTGGATACCCACTGAAAAAGAGAAAAGATCTGCTTCAACCACCACAGTCACAGAATGCCCAGTCCCAAATCAAATAAGACCTCTCCTTTCTTTTTCTTACTCCCCAGATTTTATCCCTGAAGGGAGCAAAAACAGCACCTGTCAGGAGGAAGAGAAAGTGAGTCCACAGAGAAGAAAACAGAAGGACTATAAGCCAGTCCCAATGCAGGCTTGCAGCCTGAAGCCAAATCCATGGTACAGGTCTTACATCATCAGGTTCAGAGTTTTGATTATTCCATGGGCTGGACATTTTAATTTCTGAATTGAGATTCTTTATAATCAAGACTCTTTTTATAACCAAAAGAATTTTATTATCTGATGGTGACTATAAAGTCATGGGTCTGCTCAAGTCTTTAGCTTGAGGCAGGGGAAGATTTCTTCTGCTACTCAGTGGAAAGTTAGAGGAACTGGGAGAGACAAAAATAAATTTGTGTTTTGATCAAAATTCATATGAGTCATCCTTGTTCAACATATTGGTTACACAGGAAATGATGAACTACTGGTACTCTGATATCCATATAATGAGTGCTTTCTGCTTTTTCTACATTTGAAGCAGAAAAATGGCCAAAAAGTCACCTTGGCATCTATTTGTGTTAGTTTTCGATGAGAATGAATATCTGCATATTTTTTGTTTACTAGTATTCAAAATCAAACAAGATTATTTGATGTGCACATTCCACATCTAAGGCTTGGTCAGACATTTTCATATTTTATGCTGTGAACTGCAGATCCTTGTTTTCATAAGAAAAATCTAAGAGACATTCCATGCTTGTAATAAAAGCAAGAAATTTAATAGCTATTGATGTTATAATACAGAAAGAAAAAATAGCCTTTAGGAAATCTGTGGTTCCAGAAGCAAGGATGATATTAAAATAGTTAGTGATTGGTATACTATCACAAGTTAACACATATGTTAGAAAAATTGCTTTTATTCTCTAAACAAAATGAATTACAAAACTGTCAAGTGATATGTGTTGTAGTACAAATAGCTCATCCAATTTTCCTAATAATTTCTAAATAAATCATTAATTTTTAGAAATTGTTGGTTGATCTTTGCTTGACACAGACATCACTCACTAGATGATGTTTTTGTATGAGCCATGACTTGATACAGAGAACCACATAAAATTCTTCCAGTGATTTCCAACTTAATCTATTGTCATTGGATGACTTATATTTACAAAAAAATAGACAATTTCTTTTTATATAAATGAGTTTATTATTCATAAACCTGTTTTATCATTTGCTGAATTAATATCAAATATATGAACATTTTTCTAGTCCTTGTAATACTGAGATTTTTTACATAATATATACTGTCTGGTAGGCTAGTAGGCTGCTAGGTGCCAGCATAGACCTTCTGCACTGCCCATCTTGGCTTCCTCCAACAGCTGGTAAGGTACAAGCCAGTCCTCCAGAGCCCCTGGTGGGAGGAAATTAGCCACTGGTGATGCCTGAAAGGCAGGACTTAGGGGGGGACTGGCGCAGGATCCTGAAGACTTTCTGCTGTGCCAGGCATTGGCTTTGTAGATGCTGGAATTGGAGGACATCTGTGGAGCATGGGAGAATAGGTTTGGGTGGCCAAAGGCAGGCATTGGTAAGGGGAAGGAGGCTTGGGCAGCAAGTCTTTCAATAATCTAACAACTTATTCAGCTGAATAAGGTGTATGTCGCCTAAAGATCAGCCCTGGGTTTAGGAACATAGCACTAGCTTGACTAGGCTGGAGCATTTTCTCTCTTCTGTTCCTAAAATGAACAGGCAGCGGTAAGTTCTACTGAGTAGGAAAATAGCCTTTGTCATATCTCACTTGACAATGAGGTCTTTGTTTATCATAGGTTGAAGACCTAATGAAACAAACTTCACTGCACTTTTCTCTTTTCCTTGATTTAATGAGAAATATAGGTGGCAAGTAGAATCCTAAATGTGTTTATTATGGGCATAAAAATTACCAGTTGCTACTGTCAAATAAATGTCCTTCTTAAAAGTCTTTTTTATGAGACAGGGCAAAGTCTATGAAATATTTCTATTAAATATTGGTGTTTGCAGGCTCTCCATCACCCTGAAGATTCTAGTCTGACCTACTCAACTCCCTCACTCTAGGATTAGGCATTAGGGTCTTGTTCTTTTGAGCTTTTGTTTCATAGAATGAGGGAAAAAATAGGAGGCAGAGAAAGACAAGTGAGCATAGGTCAAGAGTTACAAACTCTAAATCTGTAGTCTAATGCCTACAGTAATAGTAATGAGTAAAGTGAACGAAGTGGGCTAGGAGGAGTAATAAGCACATCTGGGTATGGCGGCCAAGTGAAGGGAAAAAACCCTATCTCAGGGGTACCCACAGACCAGCCCCAGCCAATTGTTACCATGACAGAATGCAGGCCCACTTTTGCCAAATTGTTTAACTTTTCAGAAGAACATCCAAATCTCATGTGTGCGAGTGTGTGCACACGCACATGCGCATGTTTGTACTTTCTTGAATCTGAAAACTCTGTGTGGGCCAAAAAAAGCACATCTGGAAGCCACAGACCTCAACTCAGGCCTGGGGCAGAAAATTTTAATGGAACTTAAAGGGAGTAGAAGTGGGAGCAGCTGAGGTGTGTTTGTGATGGAAAGCATGAAAGAGGAAAAGGGAGCTTTCTGTGTCTGTGATGCTGCTTTGCCATGATCAAGAAAAACTAGTGAGGGACTTAGTATTTTGAAATCATTTTACGTGGCTAAACTGTGTACTTTTGACAACATTCTAGCCCTGAATTATTTGGGAGACAAGACCACATGGAAGTGCCACATCATAAATGAGAAGGACTTTTTTTTCCCCTATAAGCTACATTGAATGTTATCCTGTCATCCTACATTATGTATGAGTTATTTGTTTCTTCTATGGGCAAGCAAATTTTTCTTTGCCTTGTTAATTAATAGAAAGAGCAATCAAAAATTTTATTGTGATTCATGCTACTAAACAAATAAATGTCTTAATCCCTTGTGGTTTAAAGACTCTTTGAAGGACAACATAAGTGCTAACTTTAAGACATTATTAAAGAGAAACCCTAGTGATGTTTGCTAGGTTCTACCAAGTCTGCATTATTAGCGAAGGGAGACTGAATGGGAAGTGATGATGCCATTGATAAGAGACATGAATTTTAGCCAAGTTAGGATGATTTGAGAGTTGGAAAACCTCTAATACAAAAGTATTTATTCCAGCATTTACAACTTTCTACCACTTGGTAACTAAACTGGTCGGCATCAGAGGTAGGGATGTTGTCTCAAATAGTCCTAGGGATAACTATCTGTTGGAAGGCTGCAAAGGGGCTCTTTTTCCTGGAGCACATTAGCAAGGACTGAATGAACTGAGTGCTTCTCAAATTTTAATGTGCTGATGAATCACCTAGAGGAATGTTGTTGGTCTGGGGTGGTACTTGAGAATTTGCATTTCTAACAAGCTCTCTGGAGAAGCCCGAGCACAATTTGAGTAGCAAGGAGCTAAAAGATGAATAAAGATAGAGAATAGGGGTGTGGCTATAGTAAATATCTGTTTTTATGACCTGTATAGCATCAATTCCTCTCTCTTCTGGCAGTAGTGGCCTGATGTAACTTTGGAGGAAACATTTCCTCTCTATGATTGGCTCGTGTAGTTCAGAGGAGGCCACTTCTCCCCTTACTTCCTTCCTACTCCAACCATCTGTGACAGAGTTGAGTATGTGAGCCAAGCCTGGTCATCAGCAAAAGTGGGCAGCTGATCCAAGTAGTTCAATGATATTCAGACCTTGGATTTTTGTTAGTGCTATTGGGAAAGAGGCTTTCTTTGATAGGTTATGAAATCTGGAGCTTCTGGTGACCATCATGGAAGGGGTTGCTTGCCTGACAATGAAGCCAACACAGAGGAAGTAGAACTAAAAGTTGGAAAAATAAAGATTCCTGATGACATCTTTTGAGTGCCTGGATCCAGCCAGTCCTGAGGCAGATACACCTGTCTAGTCAGTTACTTAAGCTAATAAGTAATTGGCTTTATGCTTAAGCCAATTTAGAGTTTCTATCATTTGTAATAGATAGCATCCTGCTAATACACTGGTGATAAAAAAACAAACTCCCTTATTAATTAGGTGAGCTAATATAAAATCACCTAGTATAGGGCCTGACACATAGCAGGGATTCAGCAGATAATCACAGCATTCTCTTCACAATTTTTCTTTGGTCAATGTACACACACACACACACACACACATACATTTTTTTTTCCAGAGAAGAAACAATTAAACAATCTGAAGCCAAAACTAGCAGTTAGGTGACAAGCAATTTTATTTTGCAAAACAATCACTATACAGCAACAAATACATTTGCAAATTTGATTGAAAAACATGAACTAACTACAACCAGCCATTAAATAAATGCCTTTCTATGGTAACAGGCTCTAGAATTATCAGAAGGAAGAAACCCCCCACAGATTTGTAACGGTGTGTTAGAACCTTGGAATCCCAGCATACAGAGTATACTTTTTGTTGATTTTTTTTTCTTTTTGCTAAAGTTGAAGTGGATTTTTATGATTGACATTTTATTTTCTGAGTTTGAAAATAAGCTTTTTCCTGCAGAGGGACTTGGCCTCCACCTACACACCCAGGCTAAAAATCCTGGGTGTAAAAAACAAACATCAGTGTTGATTTTAGCACATCAATCTTTGAAAGAATGCCTAGAATTTGCTTTCCCAAGCCATGAATCTACTTTATCTTTGCTACTCAGACCATGAATAGTTTATTTTCCTTTTTGTGGCATGAAAAATAGGAAAAAAAACTATAATTTCAGCTATATCAGAATCAACCACATTCAGATTATTTCTTTAAAACTGGCATGGTGTTATATGTTGTCTGACTATCCCACGCTTGCTGTATTACTGATGTGTGTGTGGAGAAGACCAGCTATAATCGGTACATTCTTCCATTTAACAGCATTCTCTCTTTAGCTTTCTTCCGCCATACCTAGCTGGTGGTACACAGGCGTCATGCTTGTAGGTGGGACTTTAGCCCATCACCCTGCTGGAACTCAGCAGGTGAATCCAGAGAGAGTTGGTTCCTAAAAGTTCATGGCCTTTAAAAATTGGTTTCCTGCATCATTGTAAAGTATCTAATTTTTGGTTGCAGGTGACCTGGAGAGTGAGTTCACTGGAGAAGTTGGCCTCTTAACTCTTCAGAACTCTGGATTCCTTATGTATTCTTAAACAGGTTCTCAAAGGCTAAAGCCAGAGAGAAACTGGCAAAAGTGGATCTAGAATTGAGACCATGAAGATTTCACTTCTAGATCAGCGTATGTGTGTCCCCACAAGAGTGGTGTTCAAAAAGCTTAATTTGAGTCGTCATCTTGAGAATGAAGTTAAGATGGGTTCCACCCCTTATCCCCACAAGAAGACATTCAACCTGTGTGTTTCTCTCTTTTACTGGTACAAATTATCAGTTTCTTTTTGTTAATTTTATAAAGAATTGCATTTCCATACAAAGCAAGAACATTTATTCATTATAATTTTGTTGTGATTCAAAACAAACATTTGCTTTAATGCAAATCTAATAATTTAGTGCCTTATGTAATGTTTATTTTGGACACATATTTGTAAGAAACTGAATTTTAATATGTAGAGCATGTTTATTTACTCTTATATTTTATAAGAAGTTTAAACAAGGTTGAAAAAAATACTTGTTTCACAGGTTAAAACTTTTCTAACCAGCTGTTAACTTCTTTCTAGAGAACTTTAATCACTATCTAGCACTATCAAAAGCATGTTAGCAAATACCAGAAGTCTCCACACAACCATTCCTTCTCTTATTTTCTGGTGCATTTCAAGGGAAGTGGATGTATAAATTGCCCAGATTGGTCAAACCAAACTTCACAGCAGTTACTAGGCAGAAAATAGACACATCCATGGTCGTACTCAGTAGTTTCTAAGTTTTTGACTGTCATATAAAATAATTGATTTATAAATGGTTTAAGACATGTTTGCCTGCATAAAATCTCTTAGCTGAGAATGAATGGTGTGGGTTTGCTCCTAGGGTTTCTCTTGTGGCAATTACATGGTTGCCATATCCACTGGGTCACAGAGTGGCACCTGTGTCTCTGTCTTTGCATCCCTTGGCTTTTGTCTTAGATGCTCCTATACTTCCTTGTTGCCTCAGTCCATGCTCATCATTTCCTCCTTTATATTCAGGAACTGATTGGGCTCAAAGAGATCAAACACCTAGCAGACCATTTGTCTTTAATTGTTCAGATCTAGCCTACCAGCCCTGAGCAAGAAAAAGAACAGATAAAATACTAAAAAGTGTCCATCCAGCCTGGTAGCTTTTTGCCCTATTCAGGCCATTGACTATTTCATTGCTTTATTTGTAAGTCTGAGATGAATGATTTGTGAGATGAATTAATTGCCTTGCGATTTTAAGACTGTATATAAAGTCAGAACAGTATTATCTACTGATAAATAATACTAAGTCACACTGTGTTCCTTTACAGAGTGCAATTTTGGAGTCCTGGAAAAAACTGATTTAGATGTCTGTGTCTCACATGTTTTGTAGCTACATCTTCTCAAAATATTGTATTTTTTCTTTTTGTTGATGGGATCTTTAGTTTGGGTAAGGAATCCAAATATCTTCTATCAGAGAATTTAATAAATAGATACCATTTGGAAAAATGAGAAAACATATTGCAAACTACTACTGTTAGTTTCAACTTTAGCAAATGGAAAAAAATTTAAAAATAGAAAAAAATCTTAAGTCAGTTTCATGGATAATTATAGGAAGAAAACCCAAACTATTCTTTGATTAAAAATGAGATAAATTCATAATCTTGAACCAACAATCTGTAAACCCTTTCATGTATAACTGGACCCACCCCCCACAAACTCCATGTTGGTGAAAGCAGAGAAAAATAATTTTTTCTAGCATTACGGGAGAGACTTGTATCTGGCACTAAAACAGGGTTACAGCTTTGAGTTGTTATAGAAAGCAACTTCATGCTAAAATTTTTTGTCTTTTTAAATTTTTTTTTAAATAGGGAGAGAACCCTGCTAACATCTACTTTCACATACCTAAAATTGCAACACCAAAGGGTGCAGGAGACACAGATACTGTGAATAAAGAAGTATAATATTCAAGTATATGAGGAAGTATCACAAATGGCCACAGAGAAATATATATATATTTATATCTATAATACTGTATCAAACAGATGGAAAGGGGGTGTGAAACTGGTAGTATGGACACAAATCTAGCCAATCAACTGACATTCTAATCAGACACTAGTCCATCCTAATGAAAGTGCGTCATTCCTAAGAGATGCACTTTTACACCACTTCCTCAACAACAGCTCAAATGCTTTGAAACTATTTTTCAATTAGTTAAATAATTTATTGGATTGACATACTCTGATATAATTATCCAGGTCCCAAATGTTAATAACTTAATTGAATCTTTCTTCCCATTTATACAAAATAACACTTTAAAAAAACTTATTTCTTACATGCTCTTCCCTTCCTGCAATCAGAATCCTTGATTTAATTTAACCTGTAATAAGTTACAATGGGCAGTTTGTATTGTCTCACTCAGGAACAGAATAGTGAAATGAGCAGCTTGGATTTTAACAAGGCCTTTCAGAATGTAGTGGATAGCCTTCAGGCACATGAAAGGTAAAAATGCAATTTTTAAAGTAATAATACTCCATGCAAAACAGAGCAGAGCAAAAATATTGTCCAATTGTACCCATGTAAAGCCAGTGTCTTCCTGTTGCAAACGGAAATCAGGTCAAGTTCTGCATATACTATTTATTTTTTAAATATAAAATTGTAACAATTACTACAGTTTGGGGATGAGATTATTTATTTTATGGTTTTTAAAGAATGAATATAACACCTGCTCAGAGCCCACTCCTGCCAAGAGCTCATGCCTAAATATTATTACTTCAATGCTAAATGAGAAATATTCACAAGCCCTGCTTAGCGAGTGCAGCAGTGACATCCTCAGCCAAAGTGGCAAGCTGAGGAGACTCGAGCAGGTTGATGCTTCCAGAAGAGGAGACATTGCTGAGTCGTCGGGGCGATGCCACGCTGGATCTGCCTGGGGACTGTGTAATGATCTCAGCCCCATGGTCCACACGGGCCTTGGCATGCTCTCTGAAGTTCAGCTTTTGGCTGTCAATCTGTTTGAGACAAGCATCAGTCCTCATTAACTCAGGCATCTTAACTAGCCCCTAGCTCGCTCTTTATACCCCAGAGTTGATATTAAAGTGACTTCTATTCAGCTCTGTCATCCCTACTTCCTATTTTCCACGTATTCAGTCTGGGACCTATTTTGATAAAGAGTATTTCAGAAGAATTAAACAAAAAAGACAAGATTTGCCCATGACCTTGTTTCTTACCTTGACGTTACCACCTCCAGGTACGTGGTGAGCATTATCCAGTGAACCAACTTTAGCTTGGGCCTTTTCTTTGAAATCCAGTTTTACACTCTCAATTTTGACACGTCCACCACCTATGAGAGGAGAAAGGCTTTTAAATGCCTCGCTTAAAATTATATCTTTTATTTAAGGTGACTATTTCCCAAAAATGATTACAATAGATATACCATTGCAAACCACAAATTTAACTGTACTATACCTCCAACCATAAATGTAAAAGGAATCTTTTAGAGTTTCTAGTCCATACCATTTTCCCATATGATCCAAGATCATGACATCCTTCTTATACCATTATACAGATTGCTTCACATGTTAATATCTTTCTTCTTTACCCATGTCTAAGCTGAGAAATCAGAGGGGATTCTCTTTTTGGTATAACAAAAACTCTAAAAAATAACAAAATGAAAATATTCTATTTGTATCCTTTTTAAAACTTGGAACATTTAGTCTTTTATTTCTAAGGAAGCAAATTAAATTGAAATGAAACTCTTCTTTATTCTTCTTCATGGTAACAGGTCACTTATCCAAAGAAGTTTTAGGCTGAAAATGGAGCACGTATGGGCAATACATTCATTTGTAAATTTTCAACATTGATAGCTTCACTGATGAAAGGAGTCAGGAGCTAAGTTGTTTATAACTGGTAAGCTTTAAGAGCTTCCCATTTTAATTAGCATAAGAAGTGACAGGAAAAGATCTTAGGACATCTCTTCCTTGTACAAATACCATAGAGCCAATTTGACACTGACCTTGTTCTGATAATACTGAGATAGTTTGGGCCATGCCATTTCCCCTATTGCTAACTAGTCTGAAACGCTATGATCTGCTGACTGTCAGGGTGCATGCTCCACCCTTCAGTGTGGTCTTCCCCAGCTCTGCAAGTCCTAGGCTTCTT
The DNA here is from genome assembly GCA_023783475.1 of Daubentonia madagascariensis. Classification (NCBI taxonomy): domain Eukaryota; kingdom Metazoa; phylum Chordata; class Mammalia; order Primates; family Daubentoniidae; genus Daubentonia; species Daubentonia madagascariensis. The sequence goes on from JAKFHU010002088.1 coordinate 2,661,286, forward strand.
CAAATGAGGGGCTTCCTCTATACTGAGTAGGTATTTGTTGTCCTTTAGCCTATCCTTGACCACCTCTGAGTGTCTCCTCATGTCTTTGACCTGGGAAAGAAGCTGGATTAGACTCCTCATTTACCCACCTCCACCTATAAGATTTGCTTTCACTTTCATCAGCAACTTGATTTTCACCACATGCGTCTTCTGGACAGTTAGTGGTTGGCAACGTGACCCTCTACTATCATTGCATCCCACTTGGGATTTTGATTTGAAAAAATGCCTGAGGGGCTCTATGGAAACATGAAAAAGATTTTTCAATTTTGAATTCTTGTTGCTTATGTATCCCTGAAGACCAAAGAAGAAGATCTGTTAAGGCTTCACAGGTGTCTTAAACCGTGTGGTGTTTTTCTCCTGCAATACCTACATGTCCATGTTAATACCCAACTGCTTAGCCAGGAGCTTCTTGAAATTATATGGTGTTAATAGATTACATTTTGGAGAAACATCCATTCATTCTTTTCCTGAAGGCTTAGGAAGTGCAGAATGTTATTTAACTCATGCTTATAGGAGACATATAGTTGTTCTTCCCTCAAAATATGCATCATTTCATGGAGTGTTATTCTTCCTATATGTTACCTGGCTACATGGTTCTCACTTGTAGACATGTGAGAACATGTTTTATACATGGTTGTGATGAGATTAGCATGATTTATAATGATTCATAAGAACATACTTATCTTGGTTAGAGGCTAGAGGATATTGGACTTTCAACTAGATGAGATCAACTTCTTTGGAATCTTATTTTTGTATTTTTTTGTAGCCTCTGATAGAAATTGCTTTCTTAAGCTTTCTTTTCTGATTATATGCCATGCCAATATAATCTTGTTAAATTTTTGCTGAACTATCTTCTGAGGGGGAGAATATAATAATGTAATATTGACCCAAAATATATTCAGAAAAGGAAGCTTGAGAAGTCTATTTCTGTTGAGGTCTCACTAGAAATTCTTATACAACTGTTAGAGAAGCCCATTTGAAATCAGAGATCTATGCCTTTGGTTTTGAAGAATTCTGGCATTCACCAGGAGCAGTAATTGTGGAAGACTATAATCTTTAACAGCCTTTATAAGTAAAGTTGAGAAGAGAAGATACTTCAATTTGTGCCTCCAGGTGTTGAATTATTTTCTTTATTTCCTCCTTAAGTAGGCCACATTCCAAAGTAACTGTGAAACTCTTGGTCTTGTCAAGGATCATCATGCTAACACTTCTTTATGAATTCAGTCATTTGATTCGGTTATCATAGAAATAAAAGCTAGATTTAGAAATAGGTAGGAGTCCATGACAATAGTCTTTTATGACCAGTAAATCATTCCAAGAATATTTCCTTATCTATATAAGATTTTTCTTATATAGATTCATCCAGACCCTGGGTGAATTTGAATAACTGTATCCTTATTGTCTGGAATTAAATGTCCAGTATTTTTCTTTTATATTCTGCAAGAAGATAGGCAGTGTGGCTAAATATTTTAGCCATGCTGTTGACACAGCAGTACAAAATCAATTAAGTGTTTGTAGGCTTCAGCTATAGATAGGAGAACTGTGAAGATGACCAGTACAGGACCATGTCCCTACTGTGTCATGAATGATAGAGAAACTAATTCCATGGCAGCGGCTCTGAAACTAGTAATGAAGATTCCATATATCGAGTTTCTAACTCTTTGACTTGCTTTATGAACACCCTTTGACAAAATGAATCCTGATTTCTGGACATTTTCAAAGCATTTATCCATTTTGAAACTTATCTATCTTTGTTTTTCAACCAATAAATTGTTAATAATTATCTCCTAGCCAGAAATCCTATTCAGCTCAACTTTTCTTACATCTTGTTTCTGATAACATTTGAGACAATGATTAATTGAAATACTATTAATCAGCTTATATGTTAAGATACCAAGCATAGATGGTTAAAACCAATTGCTTTCCTTTTGTCTTTCTATAATCAATGAGATTTATGAATTGTGTCAAAATATTTTCATGAAAACTACAACTTTGACAGATATCCATTATTACATATCTATGGAGGAAGAATTTAACAAAAATATATAATATGTGACACCCAGAAAAAATGACTCACATATGTTAGATTCACACTTTAAAAGGGGGAAAAACTCACAGCAAGTATGAATATAAATTCTACTTTAGAGCATTAGTCCTATGAGATGTTCTGAGAAAGCAAAAAGAGTCCATGATCAAATAAGTTGAGGAAACATTGCATTCTCATGGGGATTTACAATGCTTATTGACCTAATAAAGACTCTGAGAAATCCATCAGCTAAATAAATTTCTTCAGCTTCTAAAGCACATTCTTAAGCACAATCCTTATTTTGCATAATGTAGAAAACAAGTTTATGAAAAATCTTTGGGAATGCTGATTTGAGTTGGTGTTATTATGTATGAATATATGATCCAATGTATTTTAGAGACTACATATTTCAAAAGAGCTCCAATAAACATGTTGAGTACATAAAGACAAATGCATCTTACCTTACCTTTAAACTTTAACCTGTTCTATATGCAGCCTATTCATGGCAATTGGGTTCACTTATCTCAAATGAAATTGCCTTGAAATTTCTCACTTCAGTTTATATTAATAAAAGCATGAGGTATCAGGATTTTGAAACATCCTTCCAAGTAGGTATTTTACAACAACAACAGAAAGTTTGCTTGTTGATTTCCTGTATACAATTAAACATTTCTCAAACTTCGAAAAATTATTTATTTACCTGGCCTGTGGCGGATATTCTTCAGAGAGCCACATTTGGATGTCACATGGCTTAGGTCTATTTTCTTGGTAACAATCTGTACCTACATGAACCACATAAAACATGCTTAAAATAGTTTAAACATGGACAAAAATCCAGGCTCACACATAAAATCTAGAAACATACCCAAACTCACAACATGCAACAACATATCCAGAAACCCAATTTGAAGTAAACACACACAGGAAAACAAAATTTCTCGTATGTTCTCCCACATGTTTGGATTGGAAAGAAGGATCCAAGTGAAAGGAAATCCTGGAATAGAAGATTTTATTAGTAGAAAGCTGATCACGCCACAAGAGGATAGAAAAACTTATATTAATAAAGCAAGCTTCCACTCAGAGAACTAAGCCACATTGTGTTAAACCTTTCAATAAACAAAGAGCTAAGAAATGAATTATTCTTTATAAAGTGATTTTTAAACAAAAGTGACCAATGTTGTTCATAGTTACCACAAGACCAAAATTGTTTTAAGATACAAGAATAAAATTCTAAACGTGCTTTCCTAAACTGTTATTAAATTGTCCTATCTTGGCTAGATGAAATTTTTCTTGCATACCAAATTATAAAATGATAGCAACATTTTTTTCTTCCTTGTGTTTTATTGAAACTTTTTCCTCTCCTCCCATTTGAAGCAGTCTTCTCCAAGTGTGGTCCTTTGCCATCTGCATCAGAGTACATGGGAATTACTGAATCAGACTTCGTGGGGATGGGGCCAGTGTATCTGCATATTTAAGCAAGTGATTCTTTTTTAGAGGAAAGTTTAAGACTATTATTTCGGGGGTTAGAAGCTCCCCTACTTACTTTAAGATCTGCAACTATCCTAGTTTGTTCTTTTCCACTTAGGTGCTTTGACCAGCAGCACCTGCGTTAGAGGATAGGTGGGTCCATCCTCTGATACTCTCAAGGTGATTACCAGGAGCAGGACTGCTTCTGTCAGAGTACCACATGGTGTGACCTTACAGTCAGGGAAACAGTAAGGAGCTGTAACCATGTCAGTATAAAGATTGACCCTGAGGCTTAGCTCAGCATCCTTGAAGGAGCCTAGCAAACATTGCTATGGGCTTCCCATGACAGTGATAGCTTTATGCTCAGTGAAGCTACTTTGATTATCAGGTGACAGGCTCTTGTAGAAGGCACTTGCTTCTCTCTCTCCCTCTTCACTGCTTGACTCCACTTCCGCCCAGTTGAGGAGAAAGTAGCCACGAATTATTAGACAGGTAAGGATTCTAGATTTGATAACCTGTAAGTAACTTGAGTCACAGATTATCAGAACCCTAAGTTTAGGTGACAGGATCTGTAGAATAGAGAGTCAGCCTGATTCATTTTTAAAAAATTACTCTTATTTTGTGAAAAACCATGCTTCCTTTAGCTTGAGTTTGCCTGACCATTTCAATTCTGCCTCAATCATACTTAAGAAACATGGATTCATCTTTCCCTTCCTCAGAGGGTATTATTTACACTAAATGAAAGAGACAGGAAAAAATCCCATCAAGATAAAGTGTATACTGGGACTTGAATCCTTTCACTTTGAATTATAGATGAATCGTGCTTCACCAGTTTTGTGTTATTCTAAATGATATCCCAACTTTCATGAATAATGAATCACTGAAGATTGATATTACACACTTTGGGTACTTACAAGTATATCAGTTTTTGCTTCCAGGGTAATCTAAATGGATCTAGAAAAGTGTGTGCCCAGCTGACTTTTGCTGGGGAGTAGGGACAGCATGAGGAAATACCTTGAAGACAAAAAGGCCAGCAAAAAAAGTTGGGCAAGTGAGGTGGATTTGCCATTCTCCAGAAAACCATGGTGTATCTCATGGTTTTCTTTCCCAACTGAAAGTGAGAAATTCACTAATGATCTACAGGGAAGGATGGGGAGCCCATCACTGAAAATGCAAGGCTGACAAGCCACCTCACCAGGGGGACAAGTGGAACAGCAGCGAGAGGGAGAAGCATGTTGGGAAGGAGGCCAGGAAGGAGACAGGGTGCCGGCTGTGCAGGTGACTACACACAATCAGGACAGCTTTCTAGTAGAAGCTTCTACTTACATTTCCGCCCCCTGCAGAATGTTTGATGTTATCCTTGGAACCACATCTGGACTGAACTTTGCTAAAATCGATCTTCTTGTTTAAAATTCTAACCTAAAAGGAATTGGAGGTAACTTCACTGTGCATTTTTCTTTCAAGATGCTGGGTATGGGGAACCAGAATAGGTAGCACTAAAGAGGCTCCAGACTCCCTTCCACCTACATACTCATTTAAGAGAAAAACTAACACCAGAACTGAACAGCATTTCTATCATGTAAATATGAGCCCCTATTCCTCTGCTCCCTCAAGGGCCAAATGCTAGAGAGCTTTAGATATCCCAGCTATACCTACGTGTGATCAGAAAATAACTGGAGGATTGAAAAATAAAACTTGAATCATCTGTGGTAGGGAGGCTGCCAATGCTGCAGGCAACACTGGGACTCAGGTCCACTCTGTGGAAGGTTCAATAGTAGTTCATACTAAATCTTGCTTAGCACAGGATCCTAAAGGATATTCCAGCCCTCCCTCCAACCCCCACAGTGTCAGCCATCACAATTATTAGTCACCTTGTACACTCGACTTGACTGTTCTATTGGTCTACATAGCACAAGTGAGGTGCACAAATGGTCTGGCTGAATGCTGTAGGTCACAGTTCTCATTTATGTAGGGGAAGAACTCCTGGTTTCCCAGGAGGGTCAACAAAGAGACTCTGGGCCTTCTTTGCTAAAAAGGGCTTTACAATTCTCTTGCAGGTTTGGCTCAGTGGTCTTCTGAAGGCCCCTTTCTGGCAATTGCTCAAGAGCTGTCATTACCCATGGATGATTGGGTGAAAGCATTCTTCCCATTTTTAGAGGTAAGAAAACCAAGGTCTATTGATTAGATGACTTGTGATAGGTCATACAGACATGGTCCAGGCCTTGACTGGGTCCAGTAGATTTAAGGTTAGGTGTTTTATATCTATTCTCAGGAAGTCAACCATTCATCTTGAAGATAATAGCAAATCCAGATCTGGAAAGACATAACTCTGGTGTAAAATAATGTACAAAGTCATAACTCTTGTGAATTCTTTCATGCGTCTTTTGAACCTTGCATGTTTTAGAGGACAGATAAGCAATGTAAGCATGGAAAGAAAGGTTTATTTTTGCTATTATTGTTGTTATTACTATTGGTTTGTTTGTTTGTTTTGTTTTACTATGGCTACTACTACTCTTCCCCCCGCCGCAGTTGCTAAAGAGAAAAATCACATTTTCAGTGCTTTAGAGGACAGTTTATCCTTTTATTAAAAAATCTAAATTAATTTACCCTAGATACACAGCCATCTACAAGATTGTTAACACATCTCTTAGTATTTTCAAAAAAGAATAAAAAATTCAAAAGGACATTGAATCTTGACTTTTTAGCTAGGCAAAGCTGGAATCACAGTGCCTGCCTAACATTGACAAGATAGCTTGTCGCTTGCAGGGAAATACCATTGACAGCTCTCATCAGCAACCCAAAGGAAGGGCCTCTTGTCAAAATTTGAATTCAGAAAGCTGAATGATTGGGCTACTCTTTAGGGCATAATAAAAATTCCAATTTAAACAGCATGAGGGATATCACAGAGTCTATATCTAACAATGAGTGTAGTTACATTGGAAGAATTTCATAGAAACTGTAGATGCAGATAGTTTTAAACTAATAAAGACTATTACATTAAAAATCTCATAGATAAATTATTTTCAGAAGGCAAATAATGTTGTTTATGGCTGTATCACCATGAACATGCCCAATCTCATCTGATCTCAGAAGCTAAGCAGAGTTGGTACTCGGGTGGGAGAAAGCAAATAATTTTGATTTATTTCTTATAATAATACTTTAAAACTATTCTTCATAAATATTTTGGCAATGAAATAGACTTCATGTGAGCCATTTTAATAATCTTTGAGGATATACAGGGTTTCATATTTTGTTTATGAATTTTAATTTAGAGATCATTAGAGTACCAATCAAGTGACTCATCACCAAGTGATCAAAAGCCAAACATTGAATCTGATTCACTTGTTGCAAAAAAGGAGATTCCAAATTTAGTCGCATAAATTTGTTTGACCTTAACATTTAATCAACTGTTTGACAATTCTTATGATTTCCAAAACAAATGATTCAATCCTGAAGGGTCCCATTTCCAGCATTTTTAAGAGATGATTTAGAATCTTAAAATCTACAACTTAAAAGATGATTTCTGTTGATTTTACCCAGATTTTCTAGAAAGTCATGGTTTTCTATTGAAACAACTAGCTGGCCTTTTTTGATGGTACACTTTCTCAATCTATGTCTGCTCAACCTATCATGTGAAGCAGACCTCTCACACCCATTAATGACATCCTTTACATATTTTCAAATTTCATGAGCTTCATAGTATAATATTTCTGTCTATGAGGCAAATTATCTAATGAGGCAAATTATGACAAAATAAATATAAGTGGCGCCTCCAAACCTTCATTTTCCATCTTGCTTAATGATTGGATAGAGAGAAACAAAACCACTTTGGACAGTGGGCGCTTGATGCTTAGTAAGATTTACACTCTAGCTTGACAACTTGCACCTGAGCACCCACATAGTCTATGTGATTCACATTTATGCCTTAGCAAAATTATAAATTACTTCATGCCAAAGGTCTCTAAGGTCATTTGCAAATAATTAACACCTTGGAGTTACTTCCACAAATAACGGCAGTCCTTAGAAACCATTTCATAAAATAGAAAAATACAATAGATGGCTGCTGTAAAGGATAAGACCATATTCCAGATTAGTTCTTTTATCGAAGAGTTGAGTTTTAACTCTCTGGGTTCTAAGAATGATCTAAATAAGACATTTTTTGGGGAGAGAATTTTCAGTGTTAGAAAAACTTTTGTTTTCCTAAAAGCCCATGTCAAGAGAAATTTGTTTTAATATTTTAGATATTGTCTAGAAAAAATATGACAAACATTTATTTAACAAACTAATTTTCTATGCTTATGGTCTGAAAAAAACTTGAATAATCATTATCCAAGATTATCTCTAAACCACATTTTAATCTTTGTCAATTTATTTCAACCAAATATTTACTTGCATTATTAATACATAATGGGGTGATTTGAAAGAGAGTAACAATCTTTTTTTCTGCATACTTCACAGTGGAAGTGAAAAACATTAATAAATCAACTGGATCATCTTCCTAAAGCTCTGCCCTATTCAAAATTCCCCCACAGTCACTATTTCTTATTAAATGCATCAAAGCTTCTTAGTGAGGCAACCAGAGTGCTCAGCAATTCTCATTTTTGAGCCTTCTCTTCTGCTATCCTCTTTGTACTTCACATTTTGGCCAGAATATGTTAGATTCTACACTTTAAAGGATTGCTTACATTTTCAAATTTATCCCCAGGCTTTCTTTATGTTATTACTCTGTCTCTCTAGAATACCCCCATTCCAAGTTGAGTCCGTAACTGATCATTCTTTAAGTCAGCCCAATCAACGTCCCCAGTGGGAGGTTGGCAAAAAAGAATTTTGGTCTCATGGGTTTTATGCAAACACTGGGGATTTACTTGCAAAAACAATTGAATTTTCATTCACATAATGGTCATATAACATGAAGAGTTGCATAAGTATAGGTTAATGTCATCGAAAAATTAATAATTATTTTATTTCAATTTTGTTTAAAATTATTAAAATTTTATTATTTTAATTTTAATTCTATTAATATTTATTCTTCCACTAAGATAGAGAAGAACATTGCAGTAACTTTCTGGCTATTCCCTGTGTGACTCTAGTTGGATTTTGTCATAATGGATTAATGGAAATGATTTGCCACTCTACTTTCTCTTTGCATATAACTTTAATGCTCCTTTAGAGAAATTAACATTTTTTTCCTCTAAAATGGGGTTGCTCTAGGAAAAGATGGGAAGACAAAATGTAGGATAGGCCTGCAGACAAGAACAAGTCTCTCCTACTAGTTAGTTGGAAATATGAAACGTGTAAAATGAAAGAAAATACATTCCTAACATACAGTTTTTAGCAAAACAATTTATAAGCCAGAGGTATTCATCCCAATGCCAACTCGAATTACTTGAGCAATGGAATTTTAATTTTTTTTTAATTTGGCATTCTTTGATGCTGCTTTATTTATCAAAAGACCCACACGTCTGCTCAAGGTGAAGAGATATGAAGAGTAACTGGGATCCCAAAATTTGGACACTGTCTAGGCCCTCAGGCATCTTCTAAGCATGAACCTCAGTTGCAACATCATTTCTTTCTTCTTCCTTCTGAAGTTGTCTCAGAAAAAATACTTTTGTGAAAAGCATTTCACTCAAGTGAAAAGCATGACACTCAAGTGATTTCTCCTCAACCTTGCAGGGGATTAAGCTTCTCCTTTGTGTTTTCATCTTTTCTCAGGAGTGCTTAAAATAAAGCCCTCCTTTGTCCTTGTATTACAAAAAACACTTTTCTGTCTCTCTCAAAAGCATTTCCCATTCCTTTACATTCAATCTAATGAAAACTATTTAGCCTCTGTAAAATCCTGAGACATCATATACTAAAACAAAAGTATGACTACCTCAGATATTCCTGAAGATTGAAAGTTCTCTGTCACAGATGATATTCTTCAAAAATTCATCTGTTAAAAACCTTGCACTCTGGATAAAATGCATTCAGGTATGCAAATATTATAGTCCATTCAGAATTTTAATCAACCTTGCCTACTCTGAACAACAGTTTCTTTAAAATCCTTTATATCAAATATAAATAATAAATATATTTAAATATATTTAAGTAGAAATACTTGCTTATGTTAAAATGCATAATTCTATAAAACTCCAAAAAAAAAAAAAGGTTACGCTGGAGGGACTGATTTTCCTATGCAGGCTGTGCCACATAGCACAGAAATTATAACCACACTAAAAACCTTAGGGGTGAGCATACATTGCTGAAGAATTTGGAAAGAACTTTTTAGTGTAATAGACATTAATAAGTTTAGTTACTAGACCCATTGTTAGATATTTATAAATGGTCTCCCAATTGGAGCTGGAAGAAACATTATAAGCAAAATAGTCATTGTGATTCATGAAAATGAACAGATAATGAGTTTTTTCAAATTCATAAACTATAAGTTCTTGACATTAAATTTTTTTCTTTAGTTTAATTTTTAAGAAATTCTCAGGAACAGAACCAAGTTAGTGAGGAAAGTAACCTCCAAATAGTGTGCTGAGTGATCTGAAATCAACCTGAGATTCAAGGTTTGTTCCCATGTCCTTGCTTGGTTTGTGAATGAACAGCTTACAAAAAAGTGGACTCGACAGATCTCAACTTTATAAACCCAAAGTAATATTTTTCCATAGCTTTTAATAATTAATATTTACTAAACCTAGCTCCAAAACATTTCATTACCCTACAAAAGACATTTGAATTATAGCTATAAAATTCTATGGCAGAAAGACAGGGTCCCTCTTCTTAAGGAGCTTTGATTTTAAGATAATGATGACTTTGATACCACAAAACAAAACAAAGCAAACAAAAACCTTGTCAAAATAATGTAATGCATTTCATTGAATAGTTTTTCTTCATACTGGGTTGACTGACAGTATTTTAAAGTTCATAGGGTACTTTGTTACTCCTCTTGTTTAGCACTTATTATAGCCCTAAGGTGATGGTAAGAAATGGCCTGAAAAGAACTTAAAATTAAATAAGGGCAAGACACTAGGGGAGGACAAGAAACAAAACAATACAAAACAAAACAAAACAAAAAGCCTCCCTTCTGCCTAGATTCTAGAGACTATGCCTCATTACCTCCCATTCCCCCTTTGTCATTTAGTACTCAGCAGTCTTAGTAAAATGCTTAATGAAAAAATAAATATGTGAATGAGAAGAAAATCTCATTCAATTTTTCTCTCTTGGTTTTATATTTTATAAATATTTCTGTATGTTAATAGTACCCAGTGGACCCTCACAGTAGTAACCGTCAGAATTTCAAATAATGAGGGGGGGAAATCCTGTTTCATTATAATTTACTAGCAGTCTCCAGAATTAATACTTGAATACAAAATTGAAAGTAAACATTCAATTAGCATGTAAAAGGCCTAAAAATGGTCTGAAGGTGATGCCTAAAACTTTATAAGAAAATATAAAACAGATTCCACTCTACATTTCACTAATTCTCCTTCCTTCCTCTCTATCGCCCCCTCTTCCCTAATTACATTCCTCTTCTATTTCAGAAACACTGCTCTTTTACTCAACTTCAGCTTGCCCTTTGTGGCACAAACACATGTATTCTATTAAAATACCTAAATGAAAGTTTTTTGATGACTTATAATGCAAAAATACTATCATGCTCTAAGTGGAATCATGCATGTAAGAGCTTTAAACAACTACGTAGTCTATTTAAATGAAATGGTGTTATATACAAGAACAAGTATTATTTTCTTGCTTCTATTCTACAAATAAGAAACCTGAGGACCAGAAAGATCAGTACTTAAGGTCATGCAATACTTTAATAGAAGAGCTGGACCAAAAACTCAGGTCTTAAACCCTGGTCCAATATTCTTTTAGCCAAAATTCACTGTGGGATAAATATAGGAAGTCTCTTTGGGTAATAATTGTTATGGCATAAGGCATTCACAATCATTCAACAATGTCACTGGAAAGAATATGGTATACTGCATTCATTCAACTTTCAGTAAATAAATTTTTATTGGGCACCTGCTATGTGTAGGACCCTGAAGACAAGATGGACCTCGTCTCTGATTTCATGGAGCTTGTGCTCTAGTAGTTGAAATAAGATAGACAGACAATAACTAATTATGCAATGGAATGTTTAATGACAAACATGGTGACAAGGTTTGGCTACAGAATAGAGAGTAGGCCAGGTGGAGCAAAGAACAGATGCAGGGAGACCAGTTAACAACTAACTGTTGCAATGATATCAACAAGACATAATATATCCTGTGCTATGGTAGTACAGAACAGACTGAGAGATATGGGCAGATTTAAGAGCTATTCAGGGCACAAAATCATTAGCACTCAAAGATGGCCAGGATATGGGACAAGGGGAAAAGAGATAAAAGATGACTCAAGAGTTTTGGTTTAGCAATATTAAAGTCCTGTTATCTGAATAGCTGTAATAGTGCTAAAATGATAATGTAGTGTGGACTTTCTACTCAAAGGTCTATGTGGCATCAGTCACACACTGACATCTTCCTGTTCCTAGAACTTGCTAGGCCTGCTTCCACCTCAGGGCCTTTGCATGTATAGTTCCCGCTGCCTGAAGTGCTCATTCTCCAGTTATTCATATGGCTTACTCCTTTACTTCCCTGGAGTAAGGAAGGATTTTCTATTCAAATATCTCCTTCTCAGGCCTTTCCTAGCAACCTTATCAGAAATGCAATTTCCTCTCAACATATCCTAAGTCTCCTCCTTGTCTTAATTTTTCTCCTTTATACTTAGAATATTTTAGCATATTTTTATATCACTTTTTTTTTGCTTGCCATTTCTTTTAGAATGTAAATTCCATGAAGGCAAGAATTTCAAAAATTTTTGTCTGTTTTGTTCATTGTTATATTCCCAGTACCTAGCACATAGCATGGTACATAGTGCTTAATAAATATTTGTTGAATAAATGATTGAGTAAATGAATGTAAAACTTAGAGTTCCTGGAATTATCAAAGAAATAGACAACTCTATTATTTTTAACATGCCAAGGTTGATACTAGAATTAATATCCTATAATTGATCCTTGATATTATCTACAGAAATCCAAAAGTTAGCTAACCAGACTCTATTTTAAAACCTTAATTTTTAGAATTTTTAAAAAATAACCTGTCAGTTGCAGAAAAAAACAAATGATAAAAATGCAACATAACTTTACAAATTTAATGTAGTATATTAATATAACATATTTAAAATAGTGTATCATATAAGACATTATTTGCATTAAATTACTTTGTAAAAAACATTATAAAAGTTCAGAAGCTCCAAATTTCAACCCTGATGTTATAAAAACCTCGGCATGGAAGGCATTGTTTAATAAAATTACCATTTTCATATTATGTAACAAAAGTTAAAGCAAACAAGAAATATTAAGGTATATAAAATTACATGCTTTGTAGATAAGTGATTACTTATTAAATACAAATTATAGACTCTGACTTTATAGCTTGGGCATTAAATGATGATATTAAAAGTTCTACATGGAAGATGTGGGTAACATGAAAACATCTGTTTACTATTCTGTGAAAATGTGAGGGTAGGACTAGAAGGAGATGAATATCTCTGACCTCCAATATCCTGTAATTCAATGGATCCACATAAAACTGAGAGATAGAAACTAGATTGCTTTATTTGTAAAATGTGTTGATATGCTTCTAGTTTAATGAATTTATCTAAATAAATTTTTTAAGAAAGATGCTAGGGCTACATTGACTGGGAAAGTAATACACTGACAAATTCTATAAGGTCCTTTACATAAAAGATAAGTACTGCTTTTCTTTAAACAGGAATGACTTCCTTGAAGATGCCACCAACTTTAGCCTCACTGACCTGAATGGCTGACTATAGCCATGAATGAAGCAAAAGCACATAATTCACAAGGCAATCAATCAAATCCACAGACATGGCCTTCCAGAGATCATGATCTAACTAACCACTCTATCCAATAAGAAGTAAAGGAAAACAACCTCTGTGAAGTCGTTTCATCAGTAACTTTCAACTATTACAAGGGCATATATAATAATTTGTGCTTTTAAAACTGATTTTCATAAGGCTAATGGAGAAAAAAATGTGAAATCTGTCCAAACATCTAGGAATATTCTGTGTAAATCAAAGTACCTATAAAAAATCCTGATTCATAGATACAAAAGGTAAAAAGCACCATTCAATGAGTTGTTGCTTAAATATTTTTATGCTACATGTTTAGAGAAATTGTTTATTTTTCTATCTCTGTTTAATTCAAGCAGCCCAGCAGTGTTCTTACAAAACTAACATTATTTATTCTAAAATTTAGATTTAATGTAAATTGGGGAGCTAACTACGTAGGGTAGTTTCAAATCATTACACTTAATACGACAGTTTTACCTATGCCTTGAGTTAAACGAACCAAGCTCATTATCTATAGTGGATCCAGGATTGCATATGTTCTTTCCAGTAGAATGAATTTGTGTTTTAGCTGGAAATGTGAACTTCATTGCTTTCTGTAAAGCTCCTCATATCTTCAACTAGTGTATCTATTCCATTAGACATTGATTTGCCTCACTGAACTGAACCGCTGAGCTAAGCCTCTCTGCCAACAGAAAATTGGACTTTAGCAGAAGAGTTAATGGCTATAAGCACAAAATCTATACATACAGAAGAGTAATAAATGTTCAAATAGGAGGCAAATAATAAAGTTCCCCAACCTGGGGAGTTATTTAGGTCCCAAAACACTAGGTATTATACATTTCCCCTCCCAATTCTTAGTGATTACACAACTTTTAAAACAATAATGAAGATTTCAGAATGAAATCATTTACATATAATGTAACCACTTCAAATTTTAACACAAGAGAGCCTGTGCAGATGAACCGAATTAAAGTTACATCTTCAAATTTACTCCTATCTTCACTAATAAGAATTGTATGAATATGTCTCTCACTACTTAGCACATATCACTATTACAAAACCTGGCTCCTGAAGCTACTGTCCTGTCCTTTTCAGTGATCCTAGGTTGGTCACTATCCATTCAAATTTCTTAGGTAATCAATTTACAATTGGGAACAACATGTTAGTTGCTTCAATTTTTTCAACAGTGTGCATTTGTAGTTGTTCAATCAGATAATAAAGGACCCTAACATATCATCTTCATAATTTCTAAGGACCCCTAACACAAAACTTTTTTCCAGTCATTCCATAGAGTAGGAACTCTAACTAATACAGTCAAACCTCTCCTCACTCCCTGTATCTGCGATCATGCACTGTAAGGCTTTTAAGGGGATAGCGCTGAAGTGTTGAGTGATGTATTTTTCTTACAAAGACAGTTCAATTGCAAATTTTCCAATTCATTTTACCCTCCAATTTAAATGCATTTATACCATCTATCACAAATTAGAAGGCAACTATCTTCCATCTGTTTCTTATCTTGGTGAGGAAATATCTCCCGCTTCTGCAAAAAAGTTACTTCATAACTCCACTGTTATGGATTTTTTCCAAGTCATCTGATGCTGAGATAGAATAATTTTGCAACAAGTTAACACATGCCTGATGAAAAAGATTTTCTTCAAATGATACTGTGATTTTGCGGCTATTTTTATTCTTTGTGTAATTTTTGTGTCATATGTCTTTACTAGTCCTTAACTATCATAATCTCTAGAGAAGTTTTAGTTTAGCTCAAAAGAATAAGACACTTTTATACCAATTTTATGAATTACCAAAATGTAGTAGAAGTCAATTAAAATCAGGCATAAAAATACTCACAACTAGATATGGTAAAGAAGTAGAAAAAGAAAATAGATATTTACATATTTATGGATTTATTTAATCTTAGAAATTCCTGCAAAGCTGAGGCTAAAACCATTCTTTTTGCTTCTCTACGTTAAGGAGCCTTTTGTACAAAATCACATATTGTTAAATTTCTATGTCAAATTTTAACAATACAGTTTCCCTTTTTATTACATTTTCTTTTCAGTTTTAATAAAATATCTTGGAGATAATTTATATTGCCTTGTGATTCTAATAAACAAATTCTTTTAAGTATCAATATTTTCTAGAACATAAGCAAGTAAACGCCACTTTTAATTAAGGAAAATATTAGGACATGGGGATATTTATAAAAAGAGAATTGATTTTAAATATACATAATAGTTACTCTATTTTAAGGGGTATCTCAACACAAGCTAAAATGAAGAAGTTTCCAAGTGGTACTAAATTGATTTTACTCAACTTACTCTTTTAAATTATTTATGTATAAATATAAAAATAATGCAACATTTAGATATTTCCGAAAGGCCCCACGTATTTCCTTCTCTTGGTTGTGCAAAACTCTGGTGAATGCAAGAGTAGCTTGAGTCTTTTGGAGTTTAGTTTGAAGCTTAAATTTGGTAGAATTTTGATTTTCTTTTTTTGCTTATAAAAGTTTCTTTCACGAAGTGGGTTTTATCTGAAAAACACGTTTCTCATAGCTCATATTTTTCATAACATCTTTCTATAAAAAGCATCTAAGACTATATTATTATAGGATGTTATAGTTGTTCTAAAAAGGGCACATTGATCCTTCCCCTCCTGCCCCATTGGTTAATTTTTTTTAAACTCCTTGGGCTTTCTTGAACAGAATCATGAAGCAGCAAAGAAGTTTGTTGCTAAAGGAAGGAGCAACACTGAATTTTTGTTTCAACAGTGAGTAGGAGTGCTTCATAGCTTTACATTTTGGCAAGATCTTTCTTCTAAACCTGCCTGAAAATAGATTTTCTTTGGCACAAAGGAGGGATACCATAAATCAGTGGCAGAAAATATGAGAAAAGAAAAAAAGGGGCAGAAAAAATATTGAGGTTGAAAAGAAAAGGCTTTTGTGGAATATTGAAAGGGCATTACAAGTTTGTTCACGTATAAAGTTATTGCTTTCATCCTTCTTTCTTTCAAGAATGGATGTGTTCTTTTATCTCTTCAATGACAAAAGTTGAACTATTGTATAAGTAGATCAATATTATAAAGGAAATACTAAAAAATATTTGTATAATTTCCTTCCAGGCTAATTGCTTTGTCCAAACATACAGTGTATAAGCAAGGTTCAGGTCAAGACAGAACTCAAGGACCCCTGCTTGGAAAAGACATGAATGTTTGCTCTGGAGTTGAAGTTAAAAGTTAATAAGTGAGTTCAGGTGATGAGTACACTAAAAGCCCAGACTTCACCACTATATAAATCATCCGTGTAACCAAAACCCACTTGTACCCCTAAATCTATTGAAATAAAAAAAGTTAATAAGTGAGCTTTACTAATAACTCTATTCAATACAATTAATCTTAAGTAGAAGTTTAAAGGAAACAATTTTATTCATCAGAACCCTATAGAGCTGTTTATTATCAACATGAATACCTGCCCTTTGCAATGTTTGGTCAATAGTAGCCAAAGGAGAAACTTGGTGAACCATCCTCATATTTTGGAGTGAACATGAGGAAATGGTAAAAGATGTCATAGGAAATCCTTGGAAAGGAGATAAAAGTGGAATCACTAAAAGACAACCAAATGAGCTAATGGTCAGAATATAAAATAGAAAACTCTAATTTATATTAGAAATGTAACTTTAGTCTCTTAAGTTAAAATCCACAAAGCAATAGAGATATATTCAGAAAGCATCTGTTAGTCAATCAACTAAAAGTTTCTCCTATATGGTTAAATCAAATTTGTTCCAATAATAACCAGAAGGAATGGACATATCATATTATTTTCATTATATTTTATAGGCTAGCTTCAAATAAGGTCCAAATTCTTAGCAATAAACTGAAACCAGTAACTCTTTAAGACCTCTACCTCCCTTTTAAGAACAGTTTATAATATGAAGAAGGCAACATAATAATTAATGAGACTTCATTTCTGGCAGCAAATATGCATTCATGTGATTCTTACCTGCCCCCCCTTAGGCTGGTACTTGATGTTGTCTGTCGATCCGATTTTGGATTTGACATTCTTCAGGTCTGGCAGTGGTTGGTTAATAAGTCGAAGCTGCTTGGGAGTAGCGGGAGATTTTGGAGGAGTACGTATGATGGCGACTTTCTTCTCACTGGGCACCAAGATGGCAGATTTGGGGGTTCCTGGTGTGTGAGGGGTCCTGGGATAGCTAGGGGTTCCAGGAGTGCCTGGCGTGCGTGAAGAATAACTTGGTGGGGTGCCGGGAGTGATGGCAGTTGATCCAGGGGTAGTGGGCGTTGAGGTGCCGCTTTTTCCTGCTCTGCGAATTGGCTCTGACCCTATATTAACAAACATGGTCAAAACCAAACCACAGCATCAAAACAAGTTCTCCTCAAAACATCCCTCTTCCCATAGTTAGAACTCATATTATGTTTAATTTCTACAGCATTTAGAAATATTTATAAATTATCACAGAAACACTCAAAAAGGTGAGAGCCTCCTTTCTTTAAGTTCACAACCTGGAGACATTCTTTTGAACATGCATTTCCGTCAACACAAAGATAAAATCTGATTTTTCCTGATTTATCCTCTTTAATTCTCATTACGAATGTGTCCAAAACCAATTGTCTACTTGTGTGATCATTAAGGCATATGGATCTACCTTTCGTTGGAAAAAGAGTCTGCACTTAATATTGTAGGTGGACCCATATTTAATGAAGATTCCTTGAATGATATGTGGATCATTTATTCTTCCATGTAGTAAATTCATTCTGAGATCCGGGTAAACATAGAATATAGAACCATTATTTAGATCACATGGTTTTGGTCTGTATAGAAAGGTATTTATTGAATCATGTTTCAATATTACTCCCTCGGCTTATATTGAGGAACAGTGTGAACTGCAGATATGTTTATTGAAAGCTGTCAGACATCATTCTACTATATCATGTATTCCCTTTATAAGGAAACTTATCTTGCTGCTTTAAGCCAAAAAAAAAGTCTATTTCTTTCTTTAGAAAATTGGGATGTCCTAACAATATATTCCTGGAGAGCCTTGCACTTGATTGTGTTTTCTTCTCTGTTTTAATCACTAGTTTGAAGTTAAATTTATAATCCTGCACTATTAGTTATTCAGGATCTTCTGAGATGTATTTCTTTGCCTCGAGTTAAGCTTAGCCTCATGATTATTTTACCCCCATTTTCCTATACTATGTTTCTCTTGTATTATCTTTTTAAATGTGTTTTGAATGCCATTTCACATGCTTTTCTGACAGAATTATGTAAATAAGAATACAACACATAGAATTCAAAGCCAAACAATTGATAACCAAACAAACATGCACAATACAGTAGTTAAGGGCAGCTCTTATTATTCCTAATTAAGAAATGAGAAAATTGAGTTTCATTTACCCAGATGCTGCTTAATTCTAAGCCAGATACAACATTTAACTTCTGAGAATTTACATTTTTAAAGCACTCACATTTCATTTATAATGTATATTTTATGGGAAAGGCATAATTTTTATTTTGTACTGTTGAATAGGTATACTTTATAAAATTAATGAATCTTCTGAAATTATGCAGAGGATAAATATATAACTCAATTTTAAAATCACTGAAGTGAAAGGAATCTTAGAGGGCACCTAATGCAACTGCTCATCAGGAAGTTCTTTCTGAGAAGGGGACATTTAGTCTTTGCTTTACAAGGAGTGAGCTCAAGAGAGCTTCTTGGATAATTGTGACTATAGACATTGTAAATCTACCCATCAGCTTAGATTCAATCTCTTGGAGAAACAGAACAATTTTACTTCTTTCAGTGAACAGTTTTCATGCATCAAATAAAGGCGCCCTGTGTCTTTTTGGTCTTTAAACATAATAAAGTCACAACATAGTTAGACTCTTCAACTGATAATATGAAATGGGACATGAGAAGACTAAAATGGTAAATTAGTGTGCATTCTGTGATTTTTATTGCTTTCCACAAAAATGACATTTCAAGACCAGGATGATACAACCACAACCAACTTGGCTTTTTGTAGCTTCCTTACCCCTAGTTTGTTTATGGACTAAGTTTTTAATGTAGGCTCGAGTCTGTCACTACGTTCTTCTGGAAAATTTCTCCAGAAACCTTATTTCTTTCTCAAATGTTTTTTCTATGATTTCACCAGTTTTGAATAGCTCAGATAATCTGGGGAGAGGGATCTTCTCTGTATTATTTTCCACTGCACCTAGCCTTGGTGACTTTTATGGAGCTGAACACAGAAGGTGCTCAATATGTTTTTTAATGGAATGTATTGGATTCAGAATTCATCAAAGTGTGCTGAGGTGTTTTTTACTTTATAGAGACTGATCTGAAGCAATATTCTGGATGTGGATAACAATTTTTACTATAAGAAATACTTTTTTTCTAAAATAAGAATAATTTCTATGCTTGTAGAAAATGGCTTTAAGCATCATAAAAGTAAAGGAGAAAGATTTTGTGTTATATCTGGAGAAAGAGGATAAACCAGAAGTATTGAGGCCTTCACACTGCTGTTCAATATATATGATCATTTTTTATTGTAATAAATATGTTCGAGTCACCAAAATGATAAATTTGAGTGTTTCCTATTTGTTCTAAAATTAAAGAGGTTATATCTAAGATACCAAAACAATTTTTAAGATATTTATGAGTTACTTTATTAAACTGCGCTCTTATTTATCTCGTCAACTCCTCAATGGCACTGCTTTTCTCTCCTCTTGGGCCAAATGAGCTTCCTGCATAACATTGTTTCCTTTGAATCTTTTCAATAGCTGCACAAATGTTAGAACATTCCTGTATGCAGTTAAGGAGATGGTAGGCGAATACAAGTAGATAAATTGCTTGCTCTTTCAATTGTCATTATGCCTTTTAGCTTTGGTGTGTGGAGATAAAATAAATCCTATGTCCTTAAATTATCAGAGTATCAGTTATGTTCATTACCAAATAATACATTGCAATAAGCCTGTGAACATAAGTAAATTTAAAAAGTCAAAATAGAATTGCTGCAGTACATCTGAAAAAGCAATTTATATACAGACACATTTTAAAAGGTAGAAGAACACAGTGGCTCGAATAAGTGGATTTATGGAGAAAGTGTCATTTTGTTTCCATAACAACAAATACAAGCATAATTCAAGGTGATCCTTTTGGGAGCACTTGCTGTCTTTGTCTTGTCTCATCATCCTCAGGGTTATTATTGATGTCCAATTCCAACTCCAGATATTTGGAGTTAAAGTCTCTTCCCTGGAGATTCCTAACAGTTAAATGCCCTCCCTGCTAGTTCATTTGAATAATTTATTTTAGCTATGGTAAAAAAGAAAAACAGTTTTAGTGATTTCAGAGTGTTCTTAGCATGCATTTCAAAGGATACTAATAGTATTGGTCACAATTTCTAATTATAATAAACACTTTCATTACAGGCAAAAATGCTTCTAATTTCATGCAAAATAGTCACATTTCAAGTAGGCCAATTATTATTAAATATTTAAAGAAATAAATGGTGAAATCAACTATAATGTGATAGTGGTAGCAATTTTTACCATTTTATAGTAGTTTTTTAAATGACAGAGATACTGTTCTCCAAGTGATTCTGCAGAGCAGTTCTCTAGTACTATTTCCTCCAAATAAATATAGAAAAGACATTAAGAGGACAGGTTGCAAAGTTATCAGTGGGCTGAAAACCAAATTCAATCACTCACTAGCTGTGCAGCATTGGACAAGTTATCCTCTCTAAAAGGTCAGTTTTCTTATTAATACGTTCAACTGATGTTGTTAATACCTAACCAGCAGCACTGCCAATCAAACTTAGTGAAAAATGTATCTTAAGAATTAGCATCTACACATACTCAATAAATGGTAGCTATTTTTGTTGTAATAGAAAAATACTTACGAAAATAATTTGAATGCACGCTTTACTAGATAGTCTTAGCAGCAATGCAGCATGTAAGCGTGTAATGATTGGAGCATAACATGAACTGTTAGAACTGCCAATCCGTTCATTAATGGGCCATCAATGAAAGAAACTGAAGTGATTGCATAGAACATGCTATGTTTATCGCTCATTTGGAATGCAAATTCTTAATTGAACAGGAATCTAGGTTTTGATTGTTGACCTAGCTTATATAGAAGCTTATACAGTTGTATATTTTAAAAATCTCTGACCATTGGTTTTATCTCTTAATTACTTCTTTAGAAATTACTTTTTTGCTCTAAATTTGAAGCAAGAGGGGAAATATAGTCTTAGAAAAATAACTTTATCTCAATCTTAGTAGATAATAGGGTGATATGTTTCCATTTCCTCTACAAATTGTTTTGACTCAAATATCTATTTTGGAACCATCTATATAGTCTGTATTTTCTGATACTTAGGACAAATATGATCTGTTCTTCAAGCATATTTTATTTTAAAAAATTAAAATATAAGTATATAATAAGCTTTATTGCACTTAAAGGATTTTTTGAAAAATGATTAAAAAGAAAATCAAACCAAAATAAACCTACTGGTGGTCCTTCGTGCTGAAGAGGAGATGGAACTGTTGAGAGAGAAGGAATTCTCATCTCTGTCTCCTGATACACCTCGGCGAGGAGGAAGAATGGAGGAAGGTCTCGGGAGAGAAGAGCGCTTTTCTGGGCTCTTGGTTACTCCATCCTGATTGGGGAAAACAAAGGGACTTTTGAGTTCTTGTGAATCTTTGTTTTAATTACATGAAATGATTACATTGCTCTAGCTATTTTTCCTCCTGTGCTAATAGATGAATTTCTTTTAATACACAGTACAGAATTTCATACAATTATAAGCATTTCTGCTTTATGACTTATAAAGAGTTCATATTTGCCTAGAGGTTTTATATAAATATGTTATTTTGGAGTTAGTCCTGGTAAATAGTTGTGAAGTTCAAGTTCTGATAATATGGGTAAAATGAATTTACTCAACCAAAATCTCCAGCAAATTACTAATTTGACTGAAAAATCTTTACTAGCACGACAATTTATTAATCAGAAAAGACTGACAATAGCTCATTGCATGCATGATATTTCTAACAATGACCACTTCCATATATTGTGCACTTATGTGACAAGAACTCTATGCACTTTACATCCATTTATGATTTCATTCTCACCACAAAACATTATGCACATTTTAAAGCTGAGGGAACAGGTTTAATGAGTTTATGTAGTTTTTTCAAGGTCGCTAAGTTGGTAGGTGGCAGAGGTAGTTTTAAACCATGAAATGTCTGATGTTGAGTCTAAACTGCTTTTATATTTGACACAATATAATTTGTTATTATACTGTAAAATATAATTTATATCATACATAATAGAATATATTTTGTTTTGTTCATTTGTATTTGATATTTTACAAGATAGTCAAATAATAAATTGATAATGGACAGTATATCTAGAAAAAGATATATTTTCCTTTTTTTTTTTTACTAGGCAGACTGTTTATCAAAACTTTCCATTTGTATTTGGTTATAATAGGGTCTATTTTTTATATGTCAAACATGTTAGAATTGAAAGTCCTTGCTTTCATGCATTTCCTGAATTGTGTCCTATAACCTTCTCCCAAATTATATTCCTTTCTGCACCTTTTATTGACCTGCTGCCTTACCTTGTTCCCTGATTCTGAGTGTGGCAAACGGTCTGTGGAGCCTGCTGATGTGGGCTGTACTAAAAAACTGTCAGAAAATGTAGCCCTTTTAGTCGTGTTAGGGCAGGCTGAGCTGTATCTTGGGGACTTTGTGCTACCCTGTAAAGCAGGAATCTTTGACAAAGAAGAATTCTAGCCATGAAAGAAAACAAACAAAAGCACAAAATAAACCAAACTATGAAGTAAAAGGAAAATTAAAAAGTATAAACATATAAGAAATTAAATGTCTTTCTTTACTAAGAACACATGATAAATGGTTATAATCAATGATAGAGATGTATATATAGGTGAGAACAATAGATTTACGTTTAACAATCTTTTGACCTGGAATTAAACAATACATAAAAATGTCTGCTATTACACAAAAACAAATATACTGCTAAACCATTTGACTTTATAGTAATCAGGTCTAGAACAGATATCCATGTCACTTGCTCTCCTTTACTTCCAAATGTTGTGACTGTTTATATTTGGTACATAGTAAAGATACAATGAATAATTTTTGAGTAAATGGTGAATGAATGAATGGATGGGTGGAAGGATAAAAAAAGAATAATATTGTTTAGATATGGAGGAATTGGCTTTGTGAAATTCTGAGATCAAAGCAAGTCTCTCTCTCTTTTTAAATAAAATAAGCCTTAAAATAGAAAGAATATTACAGATAGCAATTAGCAAAACTCTTTTTGCTGGTTTGAAAGATGATAAGTATCTAAATTTTGTTTCTTATAAATGATTTTATATATAGTTCTCTCATTTAATGAGGATACAGACAAAAGATTCTTTACGGATTCTATGTATATGGTCTCTAATTAATCTATAAGCCATACGAAGATACCACATTTGGAAAATATCTTTCTATATCCAGTGTGCTGGAATTGTTCCTCTAATAAACATAGCCTTTGAGGTGTGTATATAATCTGTGTCTTGATCATGTTTCAAGAACTTTAGAATGAGGTATATTCGAATCCTAATAATGGAAAACTTTTTTTAAAGATTGAGAAAATTTATTTTCAGATAATCTACATAGATTTCATCAGAAAAGTTGCAGAGTTTATAGATAATGAGTTCATTTTATGGGTAAAACATATATTGGGGAACAAATTATACCACAGAATTAGTAACATTTTTGTGCACAGACTATAGTCTGTATGATGTGTTATAAATCCTAAAAAGGAAAGTCCACACTGAAAAGATTTCCCATAAAAATCACAAGATTTAATTTTTAGGTGTTGATAACCCCTGGGGAGACTGTCTACAAGTATAATTGCGTTGGATGTATGGTTTTTGGAGAAAGCTATGCTGGCATGCCACATGTCTCATGGGAGACTGTTAAAAATACAGACAAGTATGACAAAGCCAAGAAGATTATTGTCTTCAAATAATTAATTTGACTTAGCTGTTACAAAAATAGCAGATAAAACTGAGATTTTTATGTCAAGTTTTAACCTCTGTAGCCACAACAGAGACATAAGCATTTATAGACTGCACAGATCACTTCTTGTTTTACACACCGGGTACCTTGAATGGGAAATGTAATTTGTTGGCATAAGTCATTCTTTTTTAATTGATCCTACTCACAAGAGTGAATTTCAAAAATGTGATATAGAAACAAAAATGAAGTAATTGAATTGCTTGTACATTAAGAAAGACAACTATTAATGCCAAATATACAAACAACAACAAAAACCCAAATGAAATGCAGGATTATGGTTAGGTCAGGTTCATAATAAAGAGCAACTGACTATTCAGAGAACTGTTCTGATGGATGTACGCAATATCAGAGATAAGTCAAATAAGAGTTAATCTTGGGGTTTAAGGAAACTTACAGGATGAGGATGAGGATGACGTATTAGGAAGGAAAAAAGAGGGTAATAAGTGAAAAATAGTTGGAAAGAACAAGGGACTAATTTCTCTTCCTCAGAAAGATGACACGGACATTTAAAAGGAAGTTAGCTTTGTGTCAGGTGATGCATATGGTTTCTGTCCCAAGTGTAAGCACTAAATGCCGATTCTGTTGAGTTACTCGAAGACCAAGGGACTTAAAAATTTCCTAATGGTTTTCCAAATAATGTCCACTTTAAAATTCTTTTCCCAAAGAGGGCAAGTTCAGACTTATTTTCTATATCTGCACCTAAAAACTTCCACCATTCAAATAAGTAAAACTAATATTAACTATTGCTGTTTATTGAATGAATGCTATGTTCTAGGCATAATACTGTGTACTGTTTTATAAAATTACTAGATTTAATTTTCAAATCTCACGTATTATATAAGAATTTCCTCTCCCCTTTATCTTTAAAAATTAAAACATAGGAAGAAAAAGGTCATATAGCTAATAGATATTCAAGATTTGGACATGGTCTGTTTCATAACCCTGCTGTTAACCACCACAACTCACTAGTACTCCATTAGAAACAAAGGTAAAGAGATATAGATCTTGAAATGACATTGTGCCTTAAAATAAACCTAATATTTACCAAAGCAATAAATGAACTCTATTGCATGCCATATGTTCAGGAATATGTCTGAAAACACTTATATAAAAATAAATTATCTTCCTTTATCAATGTAAAGCCCTCAGGTTCAAGATGATATCAAATGTTTGGCTGTCATTGGAAATGAATCACTATTTTTCACAATAAATAAGGTGGAAGTCTAAAATCTTATCAGTTTTGAGAAGGCTAAACCAGAATTGTGATTTATATACTATATATTATTGCTGAGACCCAGAACATTGTGATAAGCTTATAATCAATATTATTCGAGTTGTTTGTTGGAATTTTAGGATTTTATTAGTAATCATTTAATTTTTTTCTTTCAATCATAATGGGGTAAAAATACTTCATGTTGGCTTTGGTTTTTAAAATATGGTTAATAATATGAAAATAAAACTCACAAAAGAATAAATAGAAAAAGTTTGTAAACATATGAAGAAGTTAAACACCATTAATACAACCAAATAAAAATAATAATATATTTATTTCATTGCCATAATTTGGCAAATATAGAACAATATAGAAATATATAGTAATAATAATGAATATAGACATACTGATATACAGCTGCAGAATGTATAAATGGGTAGAACCTTTCTAGAAAGCAATTTGGCAATACGTAGCAAAAACTTTAAATATAAACATTCTTTTTGAAACAATAATTTCACTAGTAGGAAGTTATCCTATGGGAAACTTAGCCAAAAAGATCTCTACAATAATATTGTTAAAATAACAGTGAAAAATAATATGAATGTCAGATAACAGGAAATTGATATACTTGAATATTACAAGTATATCATTGTAAATAAATAAAATGCAATATTGTGTAGTCATTAAAATGATTACAGGAATGTTTAATGACATGAAAATATGTTTACTATTTAATTAAAAAATCAATAAACAGTGTTTCCATTTTTGTTATTAAAGCTATAAATGTGTAGGAAAAGATTAAGATTTTATGTCAAAACGACAACTGTAGTTATCTTTATATAAGGGGATTATAATTGATTTTTTACTTCTTTTTGCTTGTCTACATTGGTCATTTGGTCATATTTTTATTTTGTAACAAAAACAATGAAAATGTACTATAAAATATAGTTAATGTTGATTATAATGGTTTAATTTGGTTCTATGAAAAGTAAATAAATTAGGCTTTCCCATTTTAGCCAGATCATTGTGCTGCTGCTTTAAAATGTTTTTATCTTACTAATCAAGAGGCAGCCCGGCTGTGTCCTCACCAACTATCATCACATGTCCTTCCAGAAGATGAAAATTCATGCCTGGACACCCTTGAGAATCATTCTGGGTGAGTGAACCATTTAAAATGACTTTTAAGAATAAATAGATAAATAATATCAAAGGTTATTAAGATGTTGCAACTAGTATCAAAGGAACTTCAAATGAAGAACAAGGAAAAACTTATTTTACTCACGGAGACTTTGTCCTTTGCCTGTTTAAATACACCGGGAGCCAGAGGAGATTCCCCACCTGCTGCTGTTGAAAAGAAAAGACACAAACAACCCTAAACTTAATGGCTAAAAATGCTTTTTTCAATGCATATTCAATGGATATTCTGTTGTGTCAACAGACTAATGCAAAGCAAAATTTTGCTTATCTTCAGACTCAAATTCAGTGAATGAAGAAACCTGAGTAACAATAACATAGCATGTGGCTCCAACTATGGTGTGTGCTAATTAGTAAAATTCAGTGTCTACTAAAGAACAGGTAAGCACACCAAATAATTTTCTATTGGTTACCAACAAATATGAGAGAAATTTTTAAGTTCATTAAATATATAACATGTTCTACACATGCACTTCCTGTATGAAATTATCACCACATATGCTACCTTGGAGTCACTAGTATATGAGGATAGATCCTTCAGAACAGAAGTTATAGAACAGCAATGTGAATGCTGCAAAATTTAAGGAAAAGAGGGCTGATTGGCTTCTAGGGTTGGCATGATATAGAAGCTTGCTTGCTCAAAGAGATTTCTAAACCCTCTTCTTGCTCTGGAAGCCACTGACATACCTGCAGATATTTCTGCATTTTACATTCCAAACTGTCATGACCAGCCAACCCCCTTCCCTCTGTACTCCTTCCTTTCACAATATAAATGACATACTTGTTTGATGTAAAAATGCACCACATGAGAAAGGAAGAAAAACAGCTTGTCAAGGACAGAAAATACGAGAGAAATTTTTAAGTTCAGTAAATACATAACATGTTCTACACATGCACTTCCTGTATGAAATTATTACCACATCTGTTACTGTTGTTTCTCTTGCTGCTATTTTATACTTCTGGTTTCAATTTTGAACTCCATTATCTCTACCATATTTTCTGTTCATGCTTACCTGACTTGACTTAAATACCTCTCATGATTTAAAACAATTCTGTTTTGGAAAACCATCCGTATTTGAAAATTGTGCTTAGAAAAGAAAATATTCAAGTTTGTGTGTTTACTTTCTCCTTAATTTTCTTTCATAAAATACAAACCCTCAGAAAAAATACATATCCTTACAAGTCCTTCGAATGAGTTCAAAAAGGTTTCTTATGCCATGTGCAGTTCTAACACAAAAATTGTAATGGTCTACATATGCATTATGCTATGTAGGGCTAGCTAGTGAGAGTATTCAGAGATTCTAGAACCAATTTTTTTTTAAAGAAGCAGCGCAAACGATGCCTTCCTACTGCCTCTTTATTATATCTCAAATTCTTGTGACATATATAGCTTGCTTCAAACCAATGCCATCTATGTTTGATATATGCTTTCTCTTAGAATACCTTAATATTTGACTAGAATAAAGGAAGATCTTAATAAGTACAAAGATCTTAAATTTCCTTTAAAAACTGAATAAAAAAGGCAATTTACTTCTAGTGTGGTAAGTTAAAAACCAATGACATGTAAATACTTTATTAAACCATTTCACATTTTCTCTAAAATTCTATAATCCTGATGACATCTTTCATCCTTGCAGGTAGGTTATAGGATTTTTACACCAACCCAAGACATTCTTCTTGCCCAAGCATTTGTCTAACTGGAAGAAAAATTCCAAATTTAATGTGGCTAAAAACCTGAGGAAATGAACTAAGATATAAGATCTAGAGATGTTGGTTGATTCCTAACTCCTAACTTACAGGCATTCCTTATCCTGAACCTCTATCAGGGTTTGTGTATACATAAGCTTCCATTTTCATATTCTCTCTCAGATACTTGTTCTTGAAGGAGCACATGACATGATTCCTGTATGAAGAACACAAATACAAACTACTCGGAATTTTTAGTGACGATCATAAAACCATCAATCACCTTGATTTTCCTTTTCTTACAAAGACTAATGCTGCTCTTAACCTTTAAAATCATCCAGATTTATATAGTGACATTTATGATATATAATGGGAAGAAAAATATTCCTTTCTGATTTAGCAACCTTATATTTTGTAGACTAGTAGTGTGCCACTTAGTAATCACCAAAATAAAATATATTGTAAATTAAGATTATCCTAGTATACACATAAAATAAATACTTTGAACTGAAATTTAGAACTAAAGTTTGCATTATAGATATTTGCATGGGATTTTATGATGGTTTCTAATATATTTTACTCCTTTGATCTACCACCTTTTTAAACCTAGTAAAAATATGTATTTGAAGAAGACAAAGAAATAAGTAGTTAGCAAAATATAAATAAACCTAAGTTTATTTGTAACTTAAATTCCTCCTGAGGAGGAAGGAGTTTTATCTTAGAAGTTTGAATACTGAATTTTATCAGAAAATTTAGCAGTTTGGATCCAACATATTTAAGAAAATCTTGATGACAGAACATCAGCTAAGAGATGTAGCTCAGTAGATTGAAAACCTTGCTAATTTTGGACATGAGGAATAAAATCTGATGAGATTACCAGACAAGCTTATTTTTTCTTTTTTTCTTGTTCACCAAAAGCAAAGTCATTTTGCAAACCACAATGTTACCCCAGGTTTGCTTCTCATTTTCAACGTCTAAATCACTATGCATTCTTGGTGGTTTTCAGTAAATTCATCAACATCAGTAACAGATTTGGCAGTAACAATGTAGAAAATAGGACAAATATGTATGGGTTTAAGCATGAGAGAGATAAATAAGCAAAATAATGAGAATGCATACCACGGTTAAATTCATCGCCATCGTCTAACCAAACACACACAATGAAAATAGGAATCCCCAGAACGTGACACTAGAGCACAATGCCAAGATACAATCACGCACTGCTATGTCTGAGCATGACAAAGAAACAGATGGTCATGACCTCTTCTGCAAGGAGGGGAAAAAAAGAAAGAATAATGATACAAGACACTTAATAGTAAAATTGTTCATGACTGCTGAGATTCTTGGAAGGAAAACAAAATGAGAAGCTGCTACAGTAATGAGATTAAAAAAAAATACATGTCTATGTTTGCCAGTCACATTGCAGAATTGAAGAGTCACCTGTGGTTTTCCGCTTAACACAGGAGAGATGAGTTGGTCTAGTATATTTGATAGCAGGTTTTAAAATGAATTTCCTGGAGGGAGAGTGGGCCTGAACTTCTGTTTTTTTAGCAAGTTCAGCTTTCTTATAAACTGCTATGAATAAGAAAACACAAAAAGCACACCATCAGGAAAAAATAAACACTTGGAGCAAAACCGAACAAAATTTCATGTATAATTAGTTACCACTGTTAGGCAGTTCTTCTACAAAAGAGTAATAATGAATTACTTCAAAAACATTTTTAAAGAAGTGATTGTTAAATGAACCTTTTTTCCTTCTCACTTCATCTCTGGAGACTGTGCTAGGTTCCTTTTTAGCTATTTTTCTTTCAGGAGTGGAAATTCTGCCTCTCCCGGTTTTAAAAGGCTTTTCTTTTCTATGTTTCTCAAGAGATGATCTCCGAGCTTCCTTTTCAGCTTTCTCCTCTTTAGGAATAGTTTCTAACTGTTCTGTCATGATGCTCCTATCATCATCTGCGGATCAAAGCAAATCATGACAACAACAACAACAATGAAAACATTAGTTACAAATGTACAAAGTCCTTTGTATATTTAACACAATGCAGAATAAAGAGATAAAGGCACATTTTTAAAAGTTTAAAGTGAAACAAAATTTTTCCCATTAGGTTATTGGGTTTGATTTGGGAGTAGAAAATTAAAAAGAAAACAAAAAAGTAATGCACACCTTGAGTGTCCACCCAGAGGCTGTCAGCATCCATAATGGAATCATCAATGGTGGTCTCGTCTTTGTAATCATCATAGGTTTCTGTCTTATATTCTGAGAGGGCAACCTCTTCTCTCTCAGGGGAAGCTGGAGCCTCTGGGGAACCATCCTTGGGTTCTGCCTGGGCTTCAGCTGCCTCTTCTACCTCGAGTTCTTCTTCGTCATGAGGGGACGGTCTCCTTTCCATGTCAGGTTGCTCTAGGGCTGCAAAACGCACACTGTGGGAGCCCGACTCCCCTTCATCAGTTGTGGTTTGCACTACAGTGATGAAATCATCCTCGATGGTCACAACAGACTCGATCACTCCTTTGTGTTCACCTGGGCAGGTCTCCACAAATTCCTCTCTGACACTGGGGATCCCCAGGTCGGTAATCTGAAGGGTGTCTGAGCGGAAGAGTAGTTTATCATATTCTCCCTGGGCTTCTATCTCTTCTTCCTCACTCGGAGCCTCTGCTGGTTCAGATACAATTGCTCCAAGCAATGGCTCCGTAACATCAGAGGGTGTGATAGATATATCAGGGGTTTCTTTGCCTTCATCTTTTGGCAGTTGAATAAACTCCATCTGGACATCAGCTCTCTCACCTGTGACTAAATCAGCCTCTGAAACAGCAGGTGGGCAGGGTACTTCCACTGACAATTTGATGGCAATCTCATCTTGAATTAGAGATGATTCTGGAGATGTTTCCTTCTTGCCCTCATCAGGTTTCAAGGACTCCATTGTGAGGCTTTCATGCTCACCACTAGACTCATAGGACTCCTCTTTGTCTACAGCCTCCTGGTGCACCAAGTCGGGCTTGGCCACCTTCTCTTTGACTTCTGTCTCATTGACTTTGGCACTTTCTTTCACGTGGCCAGACTCAACGCTCATAAATGCATCCGCCTCCTGAGACACTTTTGATGAGGGGGTCAGGTCCTGTGTAGCCTCAAGTTTAAACTCTGCTGCCTTTCCAGCATCTATGTTTAGGCCCGAAGCCATCTGCCCAAAGTCACTAATTTTAACATCTAATTGACCCTGGGCAACTTTCTTGGCAGCAAAATCCAGTCCCTGTTCAGCTTTTGTGGATGGTTCTACCTCAGCTACCTCTGGCACTGCACTAAGACCTTTCTCTGCTTTCTCAGATGATACATCTTGTAATATTGTCAGTTCTTTGGCTGCAGTTTGTTCGCAGGTTACTCCTAATCCAAATGTTTCCTCTTTATCAACAGCCTCTTCTGTTTTCTTGGCATGTTCTTTTGAATCTACGTGTTCTTCACTCTTTTCTGGTACAGTGTCTAGTTTATCATTAACTTTCCTCTCTTGGTCAAACTCCATACCCAGTCCCAATTTGTCATCAGAGATAGGCGGGGATGCTTCTTTCTCAACACTGAACTCATCTTTGACTCTTCCAGCAGCTGCCAGTTTTACTTCAATCAATGAAAGGTCTGTGGCCAAATCTCTTCGAGCTTTATCATCAGTGCCTTCGTAAAAGGAACCACTCTCCCCTGATAAATTTTCACTGTCTTGAACAGGTGATGGGAGCGGGACTGTGTATTTATTGAACACACAGTAGCCCAGGTCTTCAAGCTGACTGTCCGTTTTTACGACGACGTGGTTTTCATCAGTTACAGGGGGCAAACCAGTACTGCTCTCCTCAACCACAGTCTCTGACGGAATTGATTTTCTCCTGGCAACCTCAGCATCTGCACTCACAGACGCTAATCTTGACCTTGTGCCTGCCAGATCTAGCATTTCAGGCAGGTCAGGGGCCATGACAGTACCATTTTTGTAATAATCTTTGGCTAGGAAAGGTGACTCACACGATGTCTCCACTTGAGTATTTTCTTCTCCAGTAGCTTTTTCTTTTTCTATCTGTTTTTCCTCCTTGCTTTCTATTGGGAAGCAAGGGCCTTTCTCCACTGCAGGTGTGGTGGCCGGAAGGTAATCATCCCCTTCATCCATACTTCCACTAGTGTTGGTTAGGATATCAGAAGCCAGAGGAGAAAGATCATGACCCCGGCCGAAGTTAAATCCAAGGGCTATGGAATCCAGGCAAGACATGGGCAAATTGATCGACATGCTTCTTTGTTCTATTGCAGACCTGCCACCAAGTCCTAAACTCCTGCTAAGTGTCAAATCATCCTTATTCTTACTGTGGAGATCCCTTTTCTCCCCATACACTTTTGGATCGATGGTGAACATTCTTTCTTGAGGAGAACTGGGTTCTTCAGGTAAATCAGATGGATAACCCTGTGCAAGAGTGCTGTACCCTGCTTCTTGTGCTGGAGCACTGGGCTGGGATTCTTCTGCTTGAAATCCCTTGTCACCATTTTTATGCATGGGAGATATGGTATCAACAGACTCAGGGGCACTTTCTCTAGCATCACTCAGTTCATAGTAATCACTGCCCGGCTGAGTGCTTTTTGTTACTTCTTCTTTTAAGGCAGATGTTTCAAAGTACTTGGACATTCCGGACTTGTCTTCATAAAATGGCATGTCAAGCTCAGCTGATGTTGCAGCCCCAACTCCTTCAACCCTATTATCTTTGTCAGCAGCTTTCTCTTCAAAAAATTCCTGGGTTACACTCTTTTCACTTAGTGCAGCTGGTTCGGTCATGACTTTCCCCAGCGTCTTAGAGGTCATGGCTGAATCTGTAACTGTTTGGCCCAAACTTACAGGGAATGAGTCCTGTTTTAACATATCTGTGGTAGGCTCTTGGCCTTCCTGTTCTTCCTTTGAGAAAGTGTGCTCTGTGGAGGTCTGAATTATGCCTGTTTCTTCATCTGCCAACTTTAGGGGTCTACTCTCTTTTGGCACAGCTTCTTTGTCAGAAATGATTGTTTTTTCTTCAAGCGTCAGCTGAGGTTCCTTTTCGGTAAGCATAGGTTCCAGTCCACTGGGGGTGGAAGTATCTTTTTTCTGCACACTCTCTTGATTTCTGGCCCCTGTTTCTTCCACTAAAACTTTCTCCATAACACTTTCTTCCACAACTGGAACGTGAGCATCTTTGGGTAAGGTAATTGCCTCTGAGGCTGGTGCTTCTGCCATTCTGTCAGTTTTATCTTTATGGGGCTCTTCAACTTTAGAACTATCTTTGGCAGTAGCTGGGCCACTGGTTTCTTGCACAGATTTTTTGTCATCTGGTTGTAAGAAGGCAGGGGCAAAGAGTGATGTTTCTGTAACTACTTCGCTCTTCATGACATCTAAAGGAAGAGTGAAGCTTCCACCTTGAAAGGGACTTGGCATGGGAGAATCAAATTGTTTGCCTTCCCATTTTGGGATATCCTCAAATACGTCTTTTTCTCTCATGGGCGTCAGGGGGCCAGGAGATATTGGAGCACCTAAACCCCACTCATCTTTTTTTGCTTCCACTGGCATTTCAATGAACCAGTCCTTTTGTTCTTTTGGAGCTGGAGGCTCTGCAGGAAGGTCAATGCCAGGTACTACTAGGCTTGGTTCTGTCTTTTCTGTCATGTCTTCCAGGCTGGCAACAAGAGGGTGCCCAAACAAAACGGGAGGTGCTTTTTCTTCTTCTGTGCTTTGCATGTCCTTTTTATCAGGGTAAGTTTTAGTTGTTTCTGGCTGAGAAACTAAGGCAGCGTGTTTAAGGTCTTCACCAGGCTTACTTTGTTTCTCTGACTCCTTTTCCTTGTCTAAAGGCTCAGCTGTAGAGGGAGTCAATTCCTGCTGATCTTGGAACTCCATCTTCGAGGCTGTAAGTAAATCTGAAGTAATCGGGTTGATTTTTAAACAAGTAATAGGCAAATGCTTTCAGGCAATAAGCGTAAAATTATATTTCAAAATGGATTCATGAATGGTAGGGTAAAAAGAAAAACTATGGAACATGCAAGCATGCTACCCATTTAAAAATCAATATGAAAATGGCAGGACGGAGATATATATGTACCATTACTAAAATGAACTCTGGTTGAAAATTAATGTGCACGGGAATTATAAAAGAGTATACTTCTGGATACTCTTTTGTCCTTTTTTGTTTTTTTGGTCTCTCCTAAACATTATGATTTATGTATTATATATGTATTATAGTAGAAAAAAATTCACATATATGAATTAGCAAATTTATAACATAAAGGTTATAAATTAATGAATATTGAGTAAGTAGCTAATATTAGGGTACAAAAGAATATATGTCAAGGACTAAATATAGATAAGGATTGGTTTCTACTAATTTTCTCATTGGTTTTATCATTTAAAAATGAGTTGGCAGGCCATGGGCAGAAGGCAAAGTAATTCATAATGATATAATGTTAATACTTTCAGTTAACTTGACCAACAAATGCCAGGACCAATTTTGGGGGCATCCAAAGTTTGCTGGCATAAATTTTTAGAATTCATCTGAGATTAAATTTCAGGAATATAAGTAAATATTTGCTATCAATTTTATATGATATGACCTAAGAATTGGCAAGCCAATTTCTATCATGTATTTAAAATTCTTAATTCCCAATGATTACTTAGTATGTATGAAAGATATAAGAAAATCTGAATTACACCATTGATACGGGGAAGTCTTGCGAGTAACAAGATTTTCCAAAGAACCAACTATTACAATTATTTTTTCCTCCTGGTCATGACCTCATTCCCTGGAACATGACCACATGACCAACTGATGAAGCATTGACCTGTATTGGCTTTAAAGATGCTTCATGGAAATTACATGACACATTTTTATTTTTATTTATTCACCAATCCAAAAGGCTTTAGAGTCACTTATGTTTTAAGGTCAAATGTATTTCACTGTGGTCATTAGAGCTAAATGCAGTTATCTGGAAAAGATTTGGGGAAATATAATACAATTCAACCATCTCTCAAACAGCAAGTGTATGGATCATTACCTTACATACTTGTGTTCCTGTTGTAACAATAAAAAAATACTTTATGAACTTCTACTAAAGGTTAGATGAATGAAAACTCAAGAGATATGGGGATGATCAAAAGGATTGGCTACCATGGAGAGAAAATGATATGAGAAGCATCAGCCGGAGCTCTTGAGAAAACCAAACCAGTATTCATTGAAGCATAAAAAAGTATAGCACATTGCAGTTGCAAACAAAAAACGATTCTACCATTTAAGCCTTATGTGCCAAATCCAACTGTACAATTTGAAATAAAAGCATATGAATTGCTGTCCCAAAAATAAAAACAAAAATATACATGTATTAGCAATGTGACTGGCAAACATTTGAGATGAGGGGGCGGGTAAAAAAAAAAAAGAAACAAAAACAAAAAACTCACATAGCATCATCAGCCTGGCTGCAAAGCGTATTGTATCATGGCAAAGGAAAACCACAAATCAGCTGCAGCAGCGGAAAACCAAGCTGCCACACAACACCTGCGCAAGCCACACACTCTGCTCATTAAGCCTACAACAGTGGTCTTGTTATCATGAGAAGACCCAGCGATGATTTAAATAGCGTTGAAAGGGCACCAGGTTGGTAAGCCGCTGGAGAGATCATTGGCAACAAAACACATGCAAATCCTGAGAAACACACCTTCCCTGGCAGAGGAAGGGGTTTTTACTTCTGGAGACACCTCCTTGACCTCTTTGACACTTTTCTCATGTGGGGCCCCTGCCGGGGCACTCTCTTCAGGAATTATTTGGGCCTCCGCACTAGACTCCACTTGGCCCTCACTGAGGCCCCTGGGTTGGTCTGGGGACTCAGTAGCCCCACACTCTTTCCCAGGAAGAGCAGCAGGTCTCTCTTCCTCAGCCTTCCGACTCTCTAGAGTTTCTTCTTCTTAGGGATGAGAAAGATGTTGACATCATGACCACAGAACAATACACGAAACGACAAATATTATTCAAGGAACACTTTCAGCTCCATTAGAATGATGAGGACCTCGGGTGTTTTTTCTTTTACCATTGGACGAGCAAATTAATATTCTAATGCAAAGCACAGCATACACGGGTTGGAAAATTATCATGTATAATCAGCTAATAGTGATGACTTTTGAAGTCTCATTAAAAGCCTATTTGTTTTACAATTTGAGAGCTGAAAGGGTTGTATTGATCAATTACCCTTAGTGGAAATGGCAGGAAGTTGCACGCATGTGGAGTTTGCTGGAAATAAGATATGGTGCTGCCGGATAACAGATGGTGGAAAAGATGAATGTATTAATGTACTGAAAAAAAAAAACACAAACCTTTAAATTTGTTAGACATGTGCTGTTTTCTCCAATGCAGGAAGCCCCTACATAAGAATTCCTGACTGCTTTATTTAAAATGTGCTAAATTTGCTAAAGAAATTTTGGGGAATAAAAAAAAAGCCTTGCCTCAAAATACTATTCAACCAACCACCTGAACAGCTTTATCACAAAGTCCATCAAAACTATTTAAAATATAATTTATTTAGTATTTAGAGGGGAAAGGGCTACCTAGGTTAATTTATGTTACCTTCATTGCATTATATGATGTTGGAGAAAATGAAAATTTTTAAGGAGTAAGTAAAATATTTTGAAAAATAAGATCAAGGTAAAATTTAAATCATACTTTTTACAAAAGCTTACTTCTGGGACACAACTGTTATATTGTTAAACTTCCTGAAATATTAGTAATGTAGTTCACGTATAGTTCTCTTTGACACTAAGAAAGAAAACGTACACGTTAGCAATAAAGTCTTATTTCTGCAATTCAAAACAAAATCACCAAGGAAAATTAATTGAGTGGCAACCAAACTGCCAAAATACCCCCCAAAAGATATATATCACATAGCAAATTGTTAACATTTAAGATATAAAAAGCAAACTTATGAAGTTTATGAATTATCATGTTCATTTGTTTCTCACTGACACTTCAAATGCCAGTAAAAATAAATCCCATTTTATCACTTAAGAAATTAGAGGGAAATATATAAGCTGTTTGATAGTTCTGTAAATGGAAGATTCTTATGAAATTCCTATGAAAAAATTGTACATCATTTAAATGGCCCTGTGGGAAAGACTACAGACAGAAAAGAAAGGAATTTTCTTTTCTTAAAAAATATTAACACCCTCAGGGGAAAACAGAGAGAGGAGAAAAAACTACTTCATCTGTCTCCTCACATTTAGCACTCAGACACTTTCATTTTTGTAATTTAATTATATAAATAGCATTTAAAAATTCAGATTCTAACTTGTTATTTTAAGGAAATTTTTATAATGCCATAGATTTTGATTACAATTAAAAAGCTTTTAATATGGCACCTTTACTAGTGTCACCTTATTGGATGAAGTCTAACCAAGTTAATTTACATGTTTTCAAATCCATGCAACTTTTTAGCTTTCCATTTTCTCATTTTGTCCAAATCATGTTTATTTCGACTATACCTGTTTCTTATTCAAAAATTAACATATTTTAAAAACTGTTTTAAATTCACACTATTAGAAGAACTTAGTTCCACATAATATGGTTTATATTTCTTTATCAGAGTGTCTGAGCCATTGGTGCTTTTTGTTTCCAAAAGGACCCTTGAAGAAGCTTATTATCATGACAGTAGTTAGCGAGCTGTAAGCTTATTTCTCATTGCCTTGGAACTACCTGCCCTCACATTAAATATTGACCCTTATGAAAACAAACTCTTCGTCTGAGCAAAAATATATTTAGCTGCACTTTTTTTTCCTTTACAAAACTACCTAGTTAGAATGAGATGAATTGTAGCCCATTCAAATAGGCCCACTGCCCACTTATTTTATCCTCACTATGGCCAATTATACACTGGAGTCTCCCAGCTTTATGAGGCTGGAATGACGAAGGCTTTGAATCATTTCCTTCATTATAGCTCAGCTCTACTGATGTGAGCCAAGATTTAGTCACCTGGGGAAGCCTCTGTAGTTTCTGTAGATGATTAAGTGATATGGGGAAATCAATTCATTTCACAACATTTATTCTGCTCTAAAGATTATTCAATCTTTTCTCTTTTAAAGAGCTATCTTATTAACATAGCACTAAAAAGAAGGCTAATTCTATTTAAGGCTGGTCCTAGTAATATTATGTATCCATGGAGAAAAAGATATAATATTTAGGGATATCTTTGGTTTGGGTAAGAATATGTTCTTTCCCAACTGATTTACTGGAAGGGGGCAGAAAGGAGTCATATTTTAACTGAAATTTTTTTTGCTTCTTTTTCTCTCTCTCTCTTTTGCTTCTCAAGAGCAATGATATAGAAAAAGGAATACTCACATGCCTCAAGTAAGGAGTCTTTTATATAAATTGTTGAGGCATTTGGATGGATACAACTTATATAGGGACTTCACTTTCACGTGGAGAAAACAGGCTCATGTCCCTCCCACTCCATAGGAGGGCACACTTAACATGATGCACCTGGTCCAAGCTGCAAGCTGGGGAGGAGGAGCAAAAGGAGACCATGCTTGGTTCACCTTTCTCCTGGCCTAAGTGGGCCTCTGCACTCTGCGCCGTGACACTGGGGAGCACACTAGAAGTAGTCCATTCTGAGCTGAACAAAGGGTGCTCATAGTACTCCTCCTCGGAGTTGTAAGGGTCATCATCAGGCACAGACACCGAGATGGAGGGGGCTAAGAATCTGCACCTCTCCCTGCTGGGGGCAGGTTCGTGGCTGGGGAACCTGTGTAGAGGACCCACTTGATCCTCAGCCCCTTCATCTACAAACAGACACACAGGAAGAAACTGCAGGGAGAACTGGACAAGACAGACAGAAGATCAGACAGAGGAGACAAACACCTACACAAGGACAAAAGGGCCACAGAAGCAGCACAGCAGGATGGAGGGGAATTAGCAAGGCCAAGCTGATGGAGGATGGGAGACAGTGAATGTTTCATGCTTCAGTAACTGCTAGATTTTAACTATCCCTTAAGCAAGTTTGCCATTGATCTGAGTGAATCAAAAGCATTGATAGCCCTGCTGCAAAATAGAAATCATCTATACATTCCTCTCAAACAAGTCAGAATAACCAAGAAAACATTGGAATAGAAACAAAGCATTACAAAACAAATGCATTCTCTGGAAGAAATTATTTTGTGAAGATTAATAATTCTCATGCTTATATCAATGTATTTATAAGTTGAAAAAGAAGATTGTTAGGATCTAATGTCTATATGATTATGGGGAAAAATTGTCCCATTTGAAACATAACCTTAATCAGCTAGGATGCACAAATTATGTTTTGATTAATTTAATTTTTAGTTAATGACTTTAACCAGGAAGTAATTTTTAATTTCAATCCTGCTAAGAAGAATCTACAATGCATTATTCCTTTTTCCTGCCTTGATAAGGAAAGAGTGGTAAGCATAGCTCTCTCTTTGGATGCTAAGGCTAATGTACTACCCAGGGGCATCATTTTAAACACTGGCTCTCATTTGCATTACTGTGCAAGTATATTGTTTTAAGAAAGCCTCTAATACTGTAAACTTGTTTTCTTATGTTTTGCTTCTCTTCTGAAAGCTTAATAGAGTTATACCTAGCTGAGAATTTCTACAGAGTTGGTTTCAGATTCATCAAGACTTTATTCCATGAGTTTCATTTATACCACAGGTTCTTAGCTGTATTTGTTTCCAACTTCTTACTGTATATTTCTTATCAAAATGCTAAAATAACTACTGTAAATGCTGTCCTTTCTTGTGTCTTGGCTTGAAAATTTGCATTATTTAAATGTATTTCCTTAAATATACAACTGTAGATCAGTTTGCTTAGCATTCAGATTCTTGTATAATTTAATGAGCTTTAGGACTATGACAATGAACACTATTTGGCTTCTGATCTAGTATAGATACTACATCTCAGGCCTATGTGGCAGTTACTAAGTTTGCTAATCATTATTTATTTGCTTACATTGAGAAATCAGTTTAAAATTTTATAACTCTCAATAATAAGAACAAAGTCTATAGTATCTATCTGTATAGTTTTTATTTCCATCAGAATTTAAGCAGATGGAATTATAGCATTAATTTGAAAATGCACTGTATTTTTAGGACAGTAATTTATTTTCAGCAACAATGCGCTGATGACTAGAAATAAGCCTGAAATCATAAGGATACTAAAATAACATTTTGCAGAGAGAATACATTTAATCTTTTAAGCACATTATTTACTGATTATTCCATGGAAGTTGTTTCTGGATGGATGCTCAGAACTTTCTCGGCCATGATGCTTATTATATCATGGGATGGCAAAAGCCTAAAATAACATTTGATATTCTTAGTTCAACTAGGCACGATTTCACAGCTGAGCAGATAATTGCCCAAGATCTGGCCTACAACACTGACTGAATCATAGCCCTGGGCTTGTCACATGTCCTAGCCATTCATATTTTCCCCAGTGACTCCCTGAGACTGTAAACTCCCCATGTAGGCAAGTTACTTCTAAAACTTCTAATATGTTGAGTGGGTTGCATGGATAATCAACAAATGAAATGGAATATGTGCCTCTGCTTTTCAACATTTATTTTCTGGGAAAGACAGCAGACTACGGTGCAAAACTAAAGAACTTAAAGCTGACAGTAAAGGCAATACACATTGGATATTTTAACTTTTTGAAGATCTTGGCTGCCTCTTTCTTCTTGTCACTGCTCTTTTTGAAAGTGCCAAAATGTAAAAACAGCTCAAAGCCTTGCTTCAGATCTATACCATTTTAAAAAAATAGTATCTTCTATTCTGAAAAACTTTCACTCTAATCAGAGAACAACAAAAACAACAAGAAAAACTTTAAGAGGTTTAGTGGAAAAGTAGCCGCTCTGTGGTACATACATGGCCTTGAGCCAAGACAACTTCAAAAAGAGTGTCTGGCAAAGTCCAGGTACTATGAGCTGTATGTACTCCAAGTCTCCATTCCAGACCTAAGAGCCTAAAGTCCATCTATATTACAAGCTCCAGATGTGCCAGGGAAGCTATTCTTAAAGGAGACCATGGCTAGCTAAGTCCAAACACTGCACTTGGTTCCATGATGATAATAGAAGATATTAGATACTCATTTGTTATGGAGTTGAGTATGGTGAGTGCTTTTGGATCAGACCCAATGGAGATAGGATACCTAATAATTTTAAATAAATAAATTATAAATAAATTGAATATTTATTTGGGAGTGATTTTTTTAAAAAGGAAATTAGAATTGTAGCTTGTAATAAAGAACTCTCATTTGAAGATAATTCAAATGAGACTTCCATAGTCACACAGTAAGAACCTTGATAAAAGACAGCATTTAGGATGTAGTACAACTGTTGTTGCAGGATTTATATTTGGATTTGAATTCTAGATAAGCCACTTATCCAGATATAAGCCATGACATTTTTGGTAAAAAAGTGGATATGAATATTATCTATCTCTGTGGGTTGCTGGGAGGATTAAATAAGAAGATATCTGTGAAAATGTCAAGCACAATATTTGACTCCATACATGTTAGCGTCTGTGTCTTCAGCATACTCAGACAAGTTGTTAGGTACCTCTGTTCTTTCCCTTCATTTGACACATCAATATTGGAGTTAGATTTGTGAAAAATCAAATTCCTTTCACAATGAATGAATTTTTTTCATAGTTTTGCTGTATAAGGTCAGTATTGAATGCATTCATCCTTTTACTGTAAGTAGGTATGCTTTTGGGGTCTCCACTTTGCCACAGAACATTCTATTTAACTTAACAATGTAATATATTACAGGACAGGGTAACCTCATGGACCTTGGACTTTTACATAGGTCTTTTGCATAACTATGAGTTTCAAAAGTGAAGCTTACCTGTTTTCAATGGAGGAATAAATTTTCTCCAGTTTGCTTTCATTTGACTTTTTTAAAAAAGGATTTGAAAATTCGCATTGGGTTAAAGTAAGGTTTGCCACGCAAAACCAAGCCTTGGTATGTCAGCCCCTTCGGACTCAACTTCTCCTGGAATATCAATCACTGAGTGCTCTTGGCTTGTTGTGGCATCACAGCACATGGCTGACAGCAGCTGGCCCCACTTACATTGTTCTCCATCATTTCCAAGCCCTTTCCATTCTGTCAGCTTTTGACTGAGGACTTCTCAGTTTGCTGACTGTTTTTGTTGCCCCAGAAAGATACGGAAGAAACTGCTCTCAGATTAGCAATTATTATGTCACCACATCCATAACACAGGAAAACACCACCCTAGAATTCTAGAGGAAACCTAAGTGGGCAGAAGGAAACCTGGTTCTGCATTCAGATGATTCCATTGTACTTGCACAGGCTTCCAAATTCTAACAGCTCAGTCCAAATGACAACTATATTATGGTTAGGCCAAAGAGAAAAAGGAGGTTAATTTAAAAACATCGTAATTACTATGGTATTGGTTTATTGTACCATGGTTCCCTTTGTAAGTATGCATGTTTAATTTTTTTCATCAAAATCCCTTGTAAATGTTTCCCAGAATAAGCACATATTCTGGGAATTATTAATATTACATTAATTATAACAAATGAATATTCATACATGATAGTAATTAACACCTTAAATTATTTTTAGTGGAAGCTTTCATGCTTCCCCTTTGGGAAAGAACAGCTTTCAAAATGTTTGATAATTAATAAAAAGAAAGTGTACCTCAAAATCACCGAATTACTCAATTTCATCTGA
The DNA here is from genome assembly GCA_023783475.1 of Daubentonia madagascariensis. Classification (NCBI taxonomy): domain Eukaryota; kingdom Metazoa; phylum Chordata; class Mammalia; order Primates; family Daubentoniidae; genus Daubentonia; species Daubentonia madagascariensis. The sequence goes on from JAKFHU010002088.1 coordinate 2,704,646, forward strand.
GAGCTTTCTTCCATTTTTATAAAAGGATCAGACTGTGGCAGTCACTGTACTCTTAGATAAAAATTGCTTTGAGGGGGTGTCAAGGAGGGTAAATAATCCCTTAGACAAGGCAAAGAAATCTACTTGCTCTTTTCCCACCTGACCTGCTATAAGCAATACAGTGATGGAATTTGGGCTGGGCCTTTACAAACTAACTGGTTTGAAAAATTGAGCAGTTCAATCCTGTCTTGTGATTTACCACTGATTTATTTTCTGACAAAACTAAACTTAAAAAAATACTATTTGTTGTACGTTATTTAAGTATGGTTTAAAATAAAAGAGAGGCAGTAGTTTGATTGTCTAGACCACATAACTTTTCATATATTTAAGGTAAGAATATTATCTGCTCTTTAAAGAGGTAGAGTTTATAAAATATGTACACATATTTTTTCATAAAACTCGAAAATGGTTATCCCTTTAAAAACAAATCATCAGGTCTTCATATGGTTTAAAGCTTTAAAAAAAAACAATTAAAAATACGAGTTTGGTTTGAAAATAGCTTTGAATTACTTTCAAAAGGAAGTAAATTGCCATTTTCCCTGAATATATTGAAATAGCTTGAAGAAAGCCATTCCAAAATGTAAAAGAACAGTTACTTTGGAAAGTTGACACCTAAGTTACCAAAATGTGAAAGTGATTCTATGTTCTATTTATTTATATTTTCATTATATGCATTATATTACCCTCCAGGAAGCAGGCAGGGTGAATGCCCAGATGGATGGGAGGCCTCTGCTTCTTCCCTTTCTGCTCCAACTTCCATATAGAGTCAGAAGAGTCAATGACTTGACCTCAAGCAGACTTGTGAAGTAGGCCAACTCTGTCAGCATCATATCCCTCTCTGGGTTAAGAGGATTCTTGGACACTTGAAAGACTTTAAGAAGGAGCTCAGAAACATTTTCAATGACTTGAGGAAAGTGCAACTGTCAAGCTTCCCACTGTACTTGGAGTGAAATCCAGGACACCGACCCCAGCTGGCTGCTGCTCACTTTCACACTCCGTCACTACTCTACCCTTTCTCACTACCCATTAGCCACAGACCCCCTTCAGTTCCCAGGACACTTCATCTTCTTGCTCACCTGAATGTACGTGTACATCTCTCTTCTATCCCTTTTCTTGGCTAACACTTCCTCATGCTTCTGGGCTCGGCTCCTTAACCATCCCCTCGCCATCCAATAAAATAAGGTTTCCCTTCTTGTTCTATCTTAAAGCTCCTTATTCTTTTCTTCCTTAGTGCTAATCCAACTTGAAATTATTTGTAAGCTTATTTAATGGATTTCTGTTCTCTGCGAGACAGTGTGCTCCTTAAAAGCAGGGATCATGTCTGTTTTGTTCACCAGTGTATACTCAGAATTTGAAGAGTGCCTGGAACATTTTAGGCTTTCAATAAGTATGTGCTAAATGAATGGATAAACATAAGCCCCCCAAAAAATCTTTCAAATCTATAAATTAAAAGATTAAATCACATTTTAAGGAAATTAGTTAAGGGAATTAACTAACAATCAGTGGCTGTTATGCTCTGATTATTGTCCCCAAACTTTCTTTTATTCCTTAGAATAATTTAGTTTGTTTAACATTATTTCAGGCAGTAAATTAGGAAAGAAAGCCCCAATTTAAGGAAAAAAAACCTTTTTTAAAAACTTAGATTTATTAACCTGTGACAAAAATTAATTATATTAGAGTTCACAATATATGGTTTAGTAATTAGATTTTTATATTTAGGAAATCAAAGTACATTTTAAATGAACCTAATTACAAATTATAAAAAGATGAGTGTTTTGTGATAAATGTAATTTAGTTTTTAACATAGTAAAATGATCTCTAAAGTGAGAACAAAAGGAAAAATAAATGAAGAAATAAATAAAATAGAATAGTTTTAAAATTCTGGTTTTAGTATATGAAAACAAAATTATATTGAAACAACAATTGAGCTGTAGCTCTCCTCTGCCTATTCCTGTAACTCTCAAATGATACACAAAAGTTAACTGATCTAAGTCAGAGAACCAATAATGGTTTCCTTTTAAGTAGTGCCTTTCATCTCAGATTCTGAATGAATATTCTTCAAAGGCATCCCTCTGTTTTATCAAGGCAAACTAAAAAGCTGACATGACATTCCACGTTGAGTAAGTGCATAAATGGATTCATGGACAGTAATAGGTCTCAGCAGGAAAGAAGCCATGATCTCAGCTTCCAGTTCACTGCTCTCAATATCAGGTTCATTCATTAACTTTTTCATTTATTCATTAATATTTATTGAGTTTATTATGGGTCAGGCCCTGGGGAAGGTCTTGGCAATATAGTAGTGAGCAAAACAGAGACAATTCCTGACAATTCCTAAGGAAGTGTTGATTTCATCAATAAATCTGACCCTAATCTGACTTAATAATTATATATTACTATAATGGGGATTACATTTATATATTTTTTTGTTCACATACAAGATAGGATTGCATCTTTCCTGTCCAAGCCCTTACCTTAAGTGAATGGGTTCTCTATAGTTATTTTAGCAACTAAACACAAAGTTATCTTTTCCTTTATCAAGTAGATTTTTTCTTTTTTTATTTATCATATTCCTTTACATTTGATTTTATATAGATAAGTGGTTATTTATTTAAGGTCTTTGTTTCCTCTTGACCATATGAAACAGATAGCGCCAAAGCTGGGTCACATACTAACCAAAATCGATGTCCAGTGCTATGGATCGAAGTTGATTATTTACCCGTTATTACAAGACAAACCTTGTAAAGTCCAGTAGGCCTTACCTTCCTCCACTGTGACAGTCTGTTCTGAGGCTGGCGATGGGGGTGGAGAAGGAGGCAGATTAGCTGTTTCTTCAGCTGCTAAAGATCAAACAATGGAAAAATGAGATATAATAATTAATCCTAGTAGGCTGGTAGATGTGTAGGCAATTCTGCCATTTATAAAAAGACCTCTGTATAAAATTCAGGAAAAGATTCAATAGTAAGCTGCATTTGACTTATTTTTAGGCCAATTACCTGATTCACATATTTTTGAAAATCTAAAAAGACAAACATTTCATATTTTCCAAAACAATCATTTTTTCTTCTCTATAAAAAATGGATTAGAGATGCCCGCTAAAATTCTATCATTAATCTCATTAATTTGTGTCTACTTGTTCAATTAATAAAATATTTCATTTTGGCCCTAATTCACCATATGAAAACACACACAAACAGGCATTTTAGTTTGGATTCAGCTAGACTGACTGAAAAAAGTATTAAAACTCTCTATTGCTAAACTGCGTGATCTGGAAACAAATGTTACCTTGATCACTCATAGTTATTTTAGGGGACACATTTTTTTAAGCAACATTTGTCCACTGAGTCTAATGTCAAAACCCATCTTTTGTATGTATGCTCAGAAAAGAAAAATGAAGCTTTCTTAGCCTGAGGCAACCTTTAGACATAAACCATGTGCGCTAGTAGTGGGAGCTGAGTAACCTCTGACCTTGGCATTACACTTGAAGAAGGACCAGAGAGAGGTTCTAAAACATGTAATTCATTCACAGTTAACTCTGAGTTTTTCTCTTCAAGACACTTACCTTCTTTATGACCCCTCATATGAAAGTAAGTAATTTCCAAAGGAAATATTTCTCATTTAAGGCCAGTGGTTAAATCTATTTTAAAGATTATGTGAATTTCACTTTCATAAAGCAGTTAGTAGAGGCAGCTTTGGGATGACAGATGACTTCTTAGTTCCTTTACCCTGTGGGCTTCTGCATGGCATATTTTAAGATACCAAATTTAAAAAAAAAATTGAGTTTTCTTTTATTTCAAAGAATAAAAGAATAATTTTTCCCTGTTTTTAGAGAAAAATAAGCCTTGATAATTAAAAAATTCAGTATCAAAAATACTGAGTATTTTCTAAATTATTATGCTGGGAGGGAAGACTATTTTTATTACTTTTTAACAGAGCAGTATCAATCATAAAATCAAATGTTAAGGCTATATTAGACTATAAGAGAGGAAAATGGATATGTGGTATTTTTAGACCTTAAAAACCATACTTTTCTATGGATCAGATACATATACCTGTAAAGTAAACATAGCTGTTGAATTTAAGAGAGTCTCCTTTCTTGTATTTCTTTATTATATTCATATACATCTATTTGTCTATCTATGTATCTATCTATCAAGTAGGGGCAGCAAGCCCTTGGCTGAGAGTGTTTACCTTGGCAAACATGCATGACATTACTTGTCTGGCCCTGGAGGGTATTTGACTTGTGACCAAGGGAGAGGGCAGTGCTATCTCAGCCCCCTTAGATGAACCAGGTAAAGGTCAGTACCTCGTATGGAATACAGAGTCAGATGATTATAACAAAGCTCTGGTTATAGGTCTTGTGTAGCCAGTTCAGGAAGATCCAAACAAGACTATAGTATAGATAATCATTCACCAAAATCCATAAAGGGAAACAATCATCTCTAATTAAAGTTTTAGTACATTTTCCTTATGGGTGGGATTCATTAGATAAAAATGCATTGGCTTTATTTTTATAATAACTATCTCTAGTGGTCTGGAAAATGAAATATTAAGGGCCACTTAGGGAAAAGTCTAATGGTAAGCTTACCACCCGAACTAAAGACAACCCAAATATCACAATGAACCAGTTGAAAAAGGCAAAAATAGGTCCCAGTGCATTCCAGTACAGGAGTTTGATGAATGTTACATGTAAAGACGAAGTACAAGATATGGCTTATCTTTGGAACATGAAGACTTTATCCTTTGATCAGGGTGCAGCAGACACAGCCCCCTGACCTGAGGCTCTTTGCATTTACCTAAAGGCAGAGCCGCAGGCTGATCTTTATGCTGAGCTTCTTTTTCTTGTTCACCTTTCAGGACCGCTACAGCCTCAGCCGTGACTACTTGAACTATTCTTGCAGACACCTCCTCTGTAATAAACAGTAACAAAAGAAAATATAACAATGAGGAGCCCAAAACAGATAGCAAAGAGGAAAATTAACCAACAAGTATAGTGGATTTAGAATTTCATTTTCACTGTTTCCCCCCAAAAAGTATAATATAATTTTTAATTAAAGATAAAATAGAAACATATATATAGTGTAAACATATATATGGATACCAAAAAAGAAGAAGAAAAGAAAAGGAATTGGCATTTTGGGAGCTAAACTAAGCAAAATGAACACAGAACTAAGAAAATAATTACTTAATTTGTGAGGCACTTTATTGTTAAAGAGCTGTTTACACAAATAGAAACAATTTAATTTCTGTGAACCTAGTAAAACAAATTCAAAGACAGAAGAGAGGATTCATTTTGAATTTAACTTAACTATATTTCACAGTTTTCTTAAACTATTCTAGAAAATGTCATTCAAATAAATTTGTATGCTGATTTGCAAAAATACTATGATTTAAAACCTGAAGAAGATGCCTCAAAATGTATATTTGTGATTAGATGGCATTTTCCAGGATGACTGGGAATAAGACAAATTATGAAGAATTTGGAAAGATTAAATTTTAGTGAAATGCATGGTAATGCTATATCAGATGGTCTCTTTATAAAGAGCTACTACTTTTCTAGATAGTATCTTAAAGATGCATAAAGCCATACGATATAAACTCATCTTATGAGTGCAATAGTTTCATTTTTTTTAAAAAAAGAGTTTGTCATTAAAATGATCGGTCTGTAAGATACCAGATAAATGCTTTTTAACTTGAACTGTCTTCCACTGGAGTAAATCAAAGTTAATTCTCCGTAACCTAGTCAAAAAAGATTAAGGAAATGATGTTCATATCATCAACCAAAAATAGAAGTAGCCTTTTGAAATTAAAAACATATTCTAGATTACATATAAATTCTACAGAATTTAACTTTCCATCATCTTTATATAAAAGCATGTGCGAGAGTAGAGAAACAAGCCCAGTTATGGCCCTAATAGAAACAAGTTGTACTGGATAAGGGGAGGGGTGGTGGGATTTTTTTCTCATAATTTTAGAGAAGATATTAGAATATATTTTTTATTGAAATTTTATTATAGCTCATGATCAAAATTTGCATATTCACAAGCAGGTTTGGGGAGATCTACCTGTTTTTAGGTGGCTGGCTCATTTACATTCTGCCTTCTCTGGAAAGCCTTCCATACCCCACCCAGGGTGACAGAGTATAGTGACCCCAGGCTTTTGGATCAGCAATCCACTGGGACAGAATTTACCTGAATTTTAAAAGCTGGATTACCTGATTAAGAATATTTGCCCCTATATGTTTAACTTCCTGATTTTTTTTCCTAGTCACATGACTACGTATATTCTTAAGGGATGCACTACAAACCCTCTTATCTAGGCTGAGTAGCAGTAATACCAGTAGAAGCAGCATTTAAAAAATATTATAGTGCTCCCTATGTGCCAAAATCTCTGCTAAGGGATTTGTCCTCATCATCTTAACAAGATATTTATTATTGTTCCCATTTTGAAGATGAGGACACAGAGGGTTAGGCCAGAGAATTGGATGTTCTTATTATAAATATCATACCTAGAATATCAATTTTAAAATAACTAAGATATTGTAAAATCCCTTATATACTAAAACTAAACTAAATGTGATTTAATACTGCCTTTATGTTTGAAGTGTCATTTTGTGGGGCTGGAGCCCTAATTCAAACTTCAATTATCCAACGATGAAAGTAAGCATTAATAAGCTAATTAAATTATTTCTGAAAAAGTTTTACTTTCTTAGCAAGGCTCCAAAAAATTTGTGTCATATATCGATATGTCAAGTACTTTTCATAAAGTAAGTTTTTACACAATATACTTTGCACCCTCAATTTACAATAGTTTAAAACAAAGAAGTATCTTTTTTAATACTGTAAAAAATATATGGATTATGATTTCAAAATTAAGCAATAATAATGGTACAATTCATTAATTTAAAATGATGTTTTATTCTACACAATTCAATTCAAAAGCACACAATTTTAGAGCTAAAAGGCCTTTCAGAGATGATTTTGTGTAAATTCTCTAATGTTACAAATGACAAAATAAGGTCAGGTATAGTTATGAAATTTGCCCAAGTTTACACAGCAAATAGAGGTGAACTGAGAGTAGAACTTAGGTTTCCTGACTGTTATCATGTTCTTTCTCTTAAGCAAAGAACAACAGAAGAAATAACAAGCAAATAATCATAAAACCCTCTCACAGTCAGGAGTGAATGACTAATGGAAATATATCAACTCTTTTAATGGTATGGACCAAGGAAACCTTCACTCTCAGACTTGCTTATCTGGCTGTCTATCTAAAGTATGCTATTGCTATTCCTGACTATATTTTGAAACTGCCACAAGTGATTAGTCATAACTGAGCAATATCTATCTACCTACCTATCATCCATCTCTAGAATCTATCACCTACCTATTTATTTGGTAGACCATGTTAGATATTGTGGTAGCTTACCTCAAAAAGATGAAGAGATAGTACTATTTTGTTAGCATTTTTGTTCCATTTCAGTGTTTGAACAGTATTTTTCACAGTTACAGCAGTTAAATAGATAACATTAACAGTCATCAAAACATTGTGAGGAAAATTAACTGCTATGTTCCTCAGGGAGGAGGGCAGTGGAGGGGAAAGCGCTGTGTGTTTTCATGAAGTCAGGCTGCTGGGTGGGGTTTCTCTGATCATTCCCTGAAAGGCTGGGCTCCTAAAGCACTGTTTTCAATGGGAAATAACACTGCAAAAAGAACTGCAGAAAATTAAATTCACTTTGAAGACAGCTCTTAGATGTCTAAATTGCTTGATAATGTTACCAAAAATGTTATTTTAGGTTTTGAGAATTATCACTCACATATATTAATTTTTAATGCAATTCAGGTGTTTAAAAATCAATAGAGTGAGGCAGCTTCTTCTAGCGCCGGTGTTTTGCAGAAAATTGGGTGTAATGAGGAGAGGCATGGCAGAAATTGGGACATACATAGGACACTTGTGTCTTTTGGATCATTCCTGAATCTTCGTATCAGCACTTATGCAAAATTTAGTATCTTCTTATGGCATTTAGTACATTTTGCAATGGAATTATGCAGGTACACATGGCTCATCTCCCCTACTATGTAAAGATTCCCAAGTCAAGGACTCCTGTTTGTCATTGTTGCAATTCTTGAAGCTTCTCTTATTGAGCTTTATCCAGATTAGATACTTAACACAATTTTTTTGAAAGGATGAAAAATTAATGTGAAAGGTTTTGTTCATATTTACACAAATTCAGGAATAAGTCAAGCTTTTTACTATATTTACTAACTTTAAAACTCCCAAATTATCTCATTTAGTCTATTATTATTTAAGAACTTGATATATATTATTAGAGTTTTTCTTAAATGGGGGCCCTGGATTCTTGTGTACCTATTGGTAAGATTTTTAGGGTCTGAGAATATTTTACATGAATTAATTTTTTTTTAGATTGGGAAGATAATCCAATATAAATAATACAAGTATCTATTGGTTTATAAAAACAAATCATAACTGAAAAATGGTACATTTTAGTCTTTTTTGTTTTGGATTATATTTAGAATACAGTTTTGACACCATGAATTATTTTAAATATTAAGGGGAATAAGAATAGAATAGAGGTGAACTTAATACATTAAAGGATGCATTAATACAGGTACAGGCCAAATAACATTGTGGTGCATTGTATAAATGGGCCTTAAAAATAGTCTAACAGAAGCAATTGAAGGGAGAATTGAATCATTAGTCTCCAGTCAGTATAGACATGTCCAACCTAGATAGAATGCTATGATCATTCTGATCAGCCAGAATCACATTTAATTGTGATCAGTAATTTAGTTTCAGCAAAAAAATATCATTTATTTTAATGGGAAGCAGCAGGAAATTTGAATTTTATTGCTTTTATTGTTTCAGAAAAAATTGATTTATAGATGTGTTTGAGTTCCACAGTGGAATAAGAGCTTATGAATAAACTGATTTTATTTTTCTATATATTTAATCAAAAATTGTAAGAAAATAATTTAACTCAATCTTGGGAGAATTGGTAAATTTTTTTTCTTAAAAGGAATTTAATAGATTTTGAGAAATGCTATTTTAGCTTAATCAAACAGGTTATATGGGGGTCAAGTTTGTATTGGCTTAATTGACATATTATCTTTGAAGTTTTTTTAATAGAATAATATTGTTAAAATGTTTCAAATAGCACATAACAACATTTTATAATATACTTTTCATGGTGAATTTAGGAAAACATGAGCCCAAGATTATTTTGGGAAGTTCAATTGGTCCGGTCAATTTAAAATCTTCCTTTAAGCAAGGGCTGTCAGCAGCAGAGACGGCAGCACTCCTGAAGGAGAGATGGCCTCCTCCCAGTGGAGACCTACTCAGCAGATCTACTGGATGAGCTTCATCCTTATAGCCTGACTCCTGAGACAGGAGCAAATTCACTCAGGGTTTGAGTAAAGTTCAGGGAAGATTAATGGTGAATGTGCCAAATAAACACAGAAGACAAGAGAAGACAGTCTCAAAATCAGACCTATAAAAATAAAAATGCAATGGTTATGATGTGTGTGTGATTTATATATGATTTCTTCATTAGTTCTACATTTATCTATTAAATGCCTCTCTCCATCCACCCAAACAACCACCCATCTATCATGTCTTACTGTTTATCTAGGGGCTTACTGTCTTTTATAGTGTTCATTAGAGGAAGTCTCATAGACTTTAATTCAGAGAAATGTGGGTACAAACTCCATCATTGCTACTTTCTATTTATCCTAAGAAATTTACTCAAACTAATTGTGCTTCAATACCTCACTCAAAAAATGGAAATATTAATAGTACCTGTCAAAGAGGTTGTTGTGAGTACTCAATTGCATAATCATATTTAACAGGCCTGGCACATCAAGGAATTCAAACAAAATGAAGACTTCTGGACAGGTCTTCACCAAGATGTCTTTATTTTCCCCTAGTCACGCATTCTTCTGAGTCTTAACATTTTTACTTTAAAGAAAGAGCAATAGTGATATGCACTAAGGGTCCAGCCCAACTAGGCTATTATATATATAACATTATAATTAGTTAATCAATCCACTGAGTTGATGATATGTTATGGCCAAGAGTAGTATTTTTTTTTTCGAGCCAAGATAGGGAATAAATATTGTCTTTGTATTTAATTTTCTGGCTATACCCAATTTCTGGCTTGTTGTTAGTTCCTGGGTTACATCCCAATTCCTGCCAGCAAGTCCCATCGGACTTCTTAACAGTGCTCCAAAGGTATGGCCCGTCCTATTCTGAGGCAACAGACTTGCAAAAAGTTCTGTTGAAGTAGATCTAGGACACATTTGATGTTTCAAATTCTCTTTACTTCAATTCATTTTTTCTACTTTTACTTCATTGTTTTGTGCTTTTCCTTCCAACTATTTGTAATTTATAACTAATTTTGTTTGGTTTTAAAAGATAATCTAAGTTAACATAAATTGGAAGTTGTTTTAAATTATAGTTAATTGAAGGTACATTGACTTCATAGCTGAAACATTTAAATTATAACTGCTATTGTATTTAATTTTGAAGTTACCCATTATCTTTTTGAATTTAAAATTTCGGAAGTGGAAAGTTTTAGTTTATCTTTGAAATTATCTTAAGTAATGAGTTTGCTGTGGAATTTTCTATTTCTGCTCTTTTGTGATATGTAGATTTCCATTTAACTAACAATAGTTTTTGTATTGCAGTGAGAACCTTATAACCAGTACTTGAACATTATTATCTTATCAGTAGTGTCAATATGATAATTATACCATTTCTACAAGTAATAAAAAAAATCTTATAGCTGCAAAATCATGTCATGGCTATGCAAAATGAATGATGACTTGGAGCTAATCTAGTAAGTGGATATGCCTGCAAATCACTTATAAGGAAAACATTAAAAGTAACTTCTCTAATCAAATTCATCTCAAAACTTCTAAAAAATATGAGCAATTTAAAAATTTAATCCAGGCAACAGAGTAATAGGTGATAGCAGATCATCACTATACAGGAAAACACCTGAAGACAAAAAGTGAAAAGTCTGTCTTTAAAACTTTTTCTGAGCAACAGAGATGGGGTCAGCATTCATAAAAGAGTGTCAAAGCAGTCCCCACTAGATAAATGGAATTCTGGAAAGAAATAATATTTTTTCTCAGGATTTGGAAAATATAGTGGTGGAAACATATACAGGAGATAAATAAGTATGAGAAACTAATTGAGACATGCTCTCATCCACAGACAGTTACTTGATAAAACCCAAACAGTATCATGTTAAGCTACTTATGTTTCAGTTAACTAATGAATAAACACCATACTATTAAACAAGGTTATTAAACAAGTTGTTAAACTAGGCATAATCATTTCTTGTTGATATTGTTTAATCCACACATTTACACATTGTCCAGATGAGAAAATTGGCAAAATAATGGATAAAAGTAACTTACTGTCCCATTCAGACATCACTGTGATTTACATCAGTGTAGTACAAATATTTTATATAGGAGTAGGTTCTGGTGTCAGAAAACCTGGGATCAAATTCTGTTTCCATCTCTCACTAGCCACAAGACCTTGGTTAAGTGATATAATCTCTCTAACCTTCAGACTCCCATCTGTAAAGTGGGAATAAAAATTCATCTTTTGGTATGTTGTGACAATTAAATGAAATAATATGTACCAAGTGCTTATTTAACTTAGGTATCATTGTTTTAATCACTCTTGCTGTCTTGCTATCATCTAAGACTATGATCATCATTTGATTGACAAGACCTGTAAGTTTTTGTCTGACATTGAGATGATTCTTTCATTTTACCCAGTGAGTATCTCCTTGCTTGAATGTTGGGCCACTGCCTAACAGACAATATATCAGGCTCTTGCCACTTATCACTTAAACTAAAATGATAAAATGTACATGAAGTAAATTTTACTCTACTGTTGTGCCATACTGCTCAGCATTTATAACCATCACAACCCTCTGCTCTTTTCTTTGTTGCTGATTCATTCTACACCACTACCATGCTCTTCTTGTCACAGTATTTATCATTCCAAAATTTTTAAGACACTCTCAGGCCCTGTTTTTAGCATTTTTTTTGTTCAGTTATTTTGTTATATTAATCTATCAATACTTCTTGATTAATTAATAATAAAAGCAATGGAGTTGAATCTTTCTCAATGGCCCTGAAAGTTTCCACTTGCTTCTGAGTGATATATAACATTGTTGATAGACCCATACATAAATTTGATTTTGAATGAATAACCTTTGGTTTTTTTCATCAGGACCACTATGATGACTTGAACATGTAAAGGTTCACCAATTAGACTGTGAACAAAAAAGACAAGCACCTTGGCATAGGCCTAAGAACATATTTTTGTTGATTCTTTCAGGTTGTTAAGAGAGAAGCAAGAGACGTTGACAATAAATTCAACCATATGGAATATAAAAGCCAGTAAATGTTTCTGCTTTTAAGAATCTTGGGTATAATAATGCTGTGTTAAAAGAAATGACAAATAAGCTTACCGTACACTTGTGGAAAAAGGAAAACAAAGCAATTTTAGACAGAATGCTCCTGTCAAGAAAAGGTTTTTCTCAGTAGGGTACAGAATGGTTGCCTGGGAAACCGATGCTAATTGCTGCTGCTGATGGAAACTAGTCAACAAGGAAAGTACTGTGTAGTTGGAAGCACTCTGCTAAACAAAGACCCTAGACAAATTCACAAAAATAGGGAAAGAAGAAAAGTTCCTTGCTTCCACTCCTTGCTTAATTTGGAGAGTAAATGGTTCCTCTAAAACTATTTCCTGCAATCAACTGGTGATGAAGGAAATTAAAAGAGCAAATTGTTGGTTTTTTGTTTGTTTATTTCCCTGGCACCTTTGTATTAATTAAAGAGGCCAGCATTGGCATGTCCCACCCTAGACAGACTTCTGTTAATCTCAAATGGTCACACTGGCCAACACTGCAGCTACAGATCTTTGCCTAAGAGCTTTTTCTTCTGGAGATTTCTTCCAAAGATTTAGTGATTAAAACAAGGATACATTTAGTTTATAGGGAAAATGCATTTGAGGTGAAGTTAGTTAATGAAGATAAATGCATTTAAGATAAAGGAATCATGATTGTGCAAAGTTCAGTTCTGAAGGGTACTTGAATTTAAGAGAATTTATTTTGCACCAGCTATAGACAACGGAGCTATGCTTAGTCATTAGGAGGAATACAAAGATGAATAAGACATGGTATTCCCACATTTAAATTGTGTTGGAGGGGGGCAATCTTGTTGAAGGACATGTTTTGTTTTTGTTCTTTAAGATTTCTAATAGTGGTCACAGTATTTGACTGATGCCTCCATAGTCTCTCACATGGTCCTCTTCTGAAATGCATTTGCAAACTGGTGAGCTAAGATTGTGAGTGCGGTGTATGATTGTAGGAGAATTCCCCCGCCCCCTTTTTTTTCCTACCTCAACCTATGTGCTCAAACCCACAATCTTATTTAGATTACACCTTAACGTACCCAAATGAAGTCTTTAGAGCTTAACAGCATTTACATTTGGACAAGGAGGAAAGTGTAGTAAATTAATATGATTATCAGTAAAAGGATACCATAGGTTAAAGATACTATATTATGGAATCAAAAGTAATTAGAATAGCACAGATTAGAACAGCACCTATTGAAAAATTTTGCATCTAATTTTCAGGACCCAGATGGAAGTAGGAAAAAAACACATTAAGCAGAAGAAATACAGTAAACCATGGCCGAACATGGTGGTTTACACCTGTAATCCTAGCACTCTGGGAGGCCAACGCAGGAAGATTGCTTGGGGCCAGGAATCCCAGACCAGGCTGAGCAAGAGTGGGACCCCGTTCTTGACAAAAAATAGAAAAATTAGCTGGGTGTGGTGGTGCGCATCTGTCGTGCCAGCTACTTGGAGGCTGAGGCAGGAGAATCGCTTGAGCCCAGGAGTTTGAGGTTTCAGTGAGCTATCACGACCCCACTGCACTCTAGCCAGGGCCACAGAGCAAGACTCTGTCTTGATTGATTGATTGATACATAGATAGATAGATAAATAAATAAATAAAATAAAAAATAAAAAGAAATACAGTAAACCAATATAGTCCCAAACCAGGTTTATACTTATCTTGTTCCAGTTAAAGGTTTCTGCTGCTGGTGGTGTTGGGGGTTTCCAAAGGAGTAACGTATGCATATTTATGTAGTTTTCAGCCCATATAGTAAACATTGACTAATTAACTAAAATTGTAATATTTTATTGATATTAAATTAACTTGAGAAAGAGAAATTTCTAGGGAAATTTTCTCTTTGGAATTTTCAAGTAGCTTTAATACCAATAAATTGAATATAATCATTACCACACTGAGAGAATTGACAACACCTTTGGAACTTTAAAATGCTCTCTTTTGCATCTTGTCAAAACCATTACAATGTGCTACTCTTTGTAGACTTGTGAGAAATTGAATTATCTTCTGCATTGTTTTGAAACACATCACATTGCCAAAGGAATGTAGCATGAGACATTATTAATAATATTAGTGGAGAAATGAAATATCAGTAAAACAAAGAGAGCTTGAATAAATTCACCCTTAGAAAGAATAACTGTGGGATGAACAAAATATAAAATATTGTGTATGTGTATAGAAAAGCAGTAGTGTGTGTGTGTTTATGCATGTGCCAACACTCATGCACCTAAAGGTCTCTCTATGCTTTTAAAGTTTCATCTGTATTTGGAAGCTAGGGTTTCTTACGGAGAAATCAATGCTTCTATGGCTGCAAAACCTAGGAATGCCTGAGACAGATGATATGATGGAAAAAATTCTAGATTCCAAAAACATGTCATTGGAATGGAACTTTTGAAACATAAGTTCTCTATATACGAAGAATAGTCTTTACTAGTTATCCCTGTAAACCTGGATCTTTCTTCTGGGAGAAACTATGTTTGTTACAATAAAATGGTAAAAATCAACAGCTTAGCTAATTTCTGTTTACTTCTTCTATGTCATCCCCAGCATAACTTAAGCAAATCTTTGGAGGCCTTATGACCTAGAAGTATATGGAATTTAGAAACCATGTGATGGAGAAATCACTTTGTACATCATATGATACACCCAATCAGCACATGGGGAAAACAACATGACTTCTGCATAATTACTGTTTGCTTAAACCTCCTGTCCTAACACATTTCTAAGAATAAATGTGCAAATAGCAGCAATCATCAACCTTATATGCTTTCTTCTTAGCAAGTCTCTCATGAACTATGAATGTTTTAAATAAGTGATTGTCCATCTTTTATAACTGCCTCTTTTATTTTTGCCATTGTAGCTATATAAAATATTGTCCACAAAAATTGTCTTTATACCAGCATCTGAATGGACTTGGCAGACTTTGTCACTATTAAGTAGACATAGTAATTCTTTATAATTTTCAAATTATAACTGAATATATATAACCAGAGAACCATGTTTTGATAATCTTATAGGGGAAGGTACAGTGAAATCAATTACACTATAAAATTCTGAAAACTGAAATACCTATGGTGAAAAAAAAGAAAAATGAAAAGAAAGACATAAATTTGAACCATCCTTCTATTATTCTTTAATAATGTTGTTAAATAAAAGCTCAGCCATAACACAAGATAAGGGCAACACCTTCATTGGAAAAATTCTAACTAAGTAAAATTGACGATAAAGGCTTTTTGCCAGGCTCTCTGCAGCAAAATCAGGAGATTTTGCAAGATCTTTCTTAGTAAGAAAAAGTGTCAAATCCAATGTTATATGTGTACTTTGATGCTATTATGATAGTAAAAAGCAAAGACTTTAATAGATTTTTAAAATTTCTTCATGCCAAAAACATTCTGAAATGAAGATGATTTCTTTTGTGTTCTGTATTGATGAACACATCCCATGGAAAATATTATTAAATGAATTTCTCTCCAACCACAGACATAAAAGTTTCATTAAGAAAGACAAACAAGAAACAAATAATAACTATATAAATTAATAATAATAATTTTCTCCCTGACATATAAGGAAAATTTCTAAATCAGGACTTGAAACTTTGTTTTTCAAAATGAAATCACACTTCTATTATTTCAAATACAGTAGCCCTGATCATAAAGTGATTGACCAGTTCCTGCCTAAAAATAGATTGGTTTCTCTGATTCCTTTTCTTTCCCCTTGGTAGTTTGTCAGTCATTTTTTTCCAACTTTTACAGAGACTCCTCCACCTCACAAAATGTTTTATGTGAGTTTGTAGTTTGGGTTTGTTTACCTAAAGAAAACATTTTGGTAAAAGTAAAAACTCTTATGGAACCAGATTCTCTTGGACAGTTCTGAAATGCAACATGAAACAAAGAGGTAGGAATGACTTGGTCAGCAGCCAGTAGGTGATCAAAAGCTATAGGAAGAGAAGTATGGTTTTAATGCAATCATTATGTTAATTAAAGTGCCTCACCTGAAATTTTATAGACCAAAATAAAAGAAACACCTCCACATTTTAATCAAATAGAGTTTCCAAGGTACTTTTTAAAAAGCAGATTTTATAATTTTCATTTTCCCATAGACCTGGTGAAGAAAAGCACTTTGTATTTATTTGTATTTGCTATAGTTTTTCCACATTCAGTTCTATCAGAGAACACAAGGGAAAGTTGAAACTTACAATTATTCAAGGCTTAGGCATTTCTAGTTAGAATTGAAGAAATGCTCAATATCTCAAAATTTACTTAAAATAATTAAACATAATTTGGGAGAGTTTTTCTTCATATTAAAAATATTAAATCCAAACTTATCCAGTGATTCCAGTCATAAGATGCTAAATTATCAGCTAGAGTAGCTTCAGTTCACCCTTAAAGAGTAAAATCCAACTAGAAAGGAAACCTGTGTCACCAAAACAGCCAAGTTCTTGAGCAGTATTTTTGATGTTGTATTTAGATCATATGTGCGAGTTAAATGTGGTGCACAGAGCAATTCAAGCACTATACTTTTCTGTGGCAGGATGGCAGATATTTTCATGAGAGCAGGGGACAATCGTTCCAATTGTCCAATAAAGTTTCTCTCGCAAAATGTGATTCTAGTAACTAGCTACTGTATTTGCTTCAACCTCAATTCTTTGCTTCTTTTCTTATTGCAATCAGGACTTATAAGAATTAGGTGAGAATTGGCCTGGAAAAAATATCTTATATGCTTTGTGATCTCCACCAAGTTAGTGCAATATTTTGGAGAAAAAGCCACATTCCCCATGTCAGCATTTGTGTTCCAGGAAAGGTCCGAGGAAAGCAGGTTTATTCCAACCTTTCTAATGCTTTAGTCCCATCTCTATTTTTCAAGCTGATGAGAAAAACAACCAATAGCCAAATTTTAAACTTTGGCATTAATATGCAAAATGTAACAGGGAGGAAAAGTATCTAATGAATTATCTCAATTTTAAAATTGCTTATAAAAGTACATTGATTGTTATTATTCTTACTACTATTAGTTTCCTCCTTGGAGATGAAGTCCTTTAAATACTGAAATACTTAATAATTAGAATTAGAAAATGTAAATGTGAGCATTTTTCATTCAAATATGTCAAAAAGAAAAGAAAATTATGGATCACAGGGAGCTTTTCTTTAAAATAATGAAACTAAATAAATAGCTAATTGAAATCAAAACATTTTCCTATGGTTAACATATAAGTTTTCCAGTTAATTCAATACGGAAATACTATTTACTACCTAAGAACTTATCATTTACAAATTATTTTATAGACTCAAAGATGAACTAGAGAAATAAAAGGCATTAGTGATATATGTTCAGATTGACCTTCAAAAATAGTATACGTAACATCTCTCTAAGACGCTATCGGTAGACTCCTTTAAAGAAGGAGTATAATTAAGTCCATGACTTAGAACATCCATTTGCTTTAAGATTTAGATTGTACATTTGTCAGAAATGAGATTTACTTGAGCTCCTGACCTAGAACGGTGAAACAATCCTTATCTTGTGGTCAGAGGATCAAAAAGACATGCATTATGGAGTTCCGTTTGCAGAATATTTCAGTGGCATTTTCAATTCAAGCCAATTATTACACTGACCTCAATTTTGCAGGGATGAACATGAAAAGTTTTTCAATATCTGTGTGTTTCTTAGCTGTTAGATTATAAATGTCTCTTAGAAAGGTCATTTATCCCAACTTTTCCTATTCTTTCCAGGTCAGTAACTTTCATCAAGAAAATATCTCCAATTAGATGTCTTACTGCTATCTTGAGTAAAGATTTATTTTCTTTACTCCCAATTCCCACGCCTACTTTTAGATCGTATCAATTCTTCCACCATATCCTTTCACTACCATATTTTGGAGTTCCTACTTAATTTCTGTCTGTTTTAATCCACAGTTCTATAGTCTTTACTTTGGATCCCGCTTCCTGTCTCATAATTTCTTGATTTGCCACTTTATTTCCGGTATTCTTTTCTAACACAGTCTTTCCTGCTAACGTATGGCTCACACTGTGGCATAATTTTTGTAGCACCATTTTGTTTACATGATTTCCATTCTCAAAACTGTACATGGGTACTAACTCTCTCTTCCTTATGTTAATTAAAAACATTTATGAGCACCTATGGTAGAAAAGAAGCACTGCATTATATACCAAAAGGAATAGAAAGATGAATAAACCACAAGTTCTACCTCAAAGCATTTACAACCTAGTGATTGGGATAAAAACAAATAGCAAGTAACCTCAGTAAAATGTTTGCTATGATTAATGCTATTTGCTAGATATGAGCATGGTACTTGGGGTTGTTCAGCATAGGAAAAGAGTAATTTGAGAGAATGAAATCTACATAAGCTCTCTACCTTTGCTTGTGGACTTCTGAGAACGTTTCCCATAGGGCTGTACCCTTCCAAAATGTTTTTCCATCTCTTGTTGCACAATGCTGCACGTGAATGAAACCACCACACATTGGTTGGGTAAAATGTAACTTGTGTTGCAAAAGAGGTTTTAGATCAATCAGAGAACTGACCATTCACGCTAAAGATGCTTATGCAGGCATCAGAGGTGCTCATATGCCAGCACTATCTTGACCTGTGTTTCCAAAAAAAAATTTGGACGGAAAACCTTGAATCTAATTTTCAGGCTGCTGAAGCTGAATCATCTCTATCAAAGATAATTTTTCTTTGAATCTTGATCCCTCTCTTATCTACTCATCCCTATTGCCTTTCTTTTTCAAGTTTTGAGTATTTCTGAAATCAACTGTATTTTACTCTTATTGCTGTGTTCTAATAACCATTGAACATTTGCATATTTGTTAAAAGTTGCATGAGAACCTAGGGCATATGCTTTCCTCTTTTTTTGCTCATCAGCTTGGCTGGTTTTTGAACTGTATTTTCTATGAGTGTTGCTGAATGGTGACTCACTCAGTGAGATGAGCCACATGGGGAGCAGGCAGCACACGGTTCAGTGTCCTTCCCCCCCAGGACTGACGATGCTGAAACTACCAAGTCTGCAATGCAGCCCCAGTTCTATTCATCTGCTCCTGATATGATTTCCAGACTCCCCTGACAGTCAAAGCACGTGCTTTTATGTAATGGACTAAGGAGTAGTGAAGTGTGAGGAAATGAGAGGAAGAAAAAGGTTGGACACACTGAAGCAGAAGGAGCCGGTTTATCTCAATAGCTTGGGGAGGAAACAGGGAAGTGATAACCGCTAGGTACGCCTCGGTCTGTTTACTAACCCCTCTACCGCAATCAAATCAAACTCAAAGCCAAACCTCATGGTGGCACTTGGTATACGGTGGCAGGTATTTTTCTCAGACATATATAAGCAATAAAAATCAAAGAATGTATACCTATCTCTCACACTTTTTAAAAAAACACATTATTGTTTGATGATGAATATATTCTCAAGATATTTGAGCAATTTATTCATTCAAAATTATTATTAAATCTTTTTTTCTCTTTCGTAAGGAGAGAATACTTAGAAATATAACAGGTGAAAGATAAAGGCTGTGCATAATACTGACCAAAACAAAGGCTTAGACAGTCCAAAAATGAATCTAGAAGACTCACTTCTGTTACTGATTATTTTCATCTAGTTACTACAAATAAAAAAGATTTTAGGAACCATTTGGAATTTTTCTCTAAATGGAGATTTTTTTAAAATCTCAAAAAATTGGAAAACATTAAAAGAAAAATATGATGACAAAACATGACAGTACATTAGAGAGGAGAAAACTTGATAAGATCTTGGAAAATATAGGATGGGAAGAAGGGTCAAGTGAAAAATAAAATGATAATTAAGTTATATTTATATTCAAAAGCAAGCCAGACAGAATAATTTTTACAAATAAGACTGAATTGTTCTTAGCACAGATCTGCTGTATTAAGACTCAAAATTCAACAAAATAATTTTTAAAGTGTCAGTGGACCAAAGAGTCTGAGAAAATACATCTTTAAGTGCTTGTGATGTAGTTCTGACATTTAGCACAACGCAAGACAAGCAATGAGACTATTTCCACAGAGCATGGGAGGAATTTTCTTGAGGAACACACACAAGAGTAAATGTGAATGCAAATTAACCTTAGCTTTTAAATATCATACTATATTGTGTTAGAGCCTTGCTCTTCACAACTTGAAACACTTGAAGTGTTTGTAGGCAATTAAAATTCCAAGGAATACAATCATACTTCAATTTGTTGAGTCATTGGGTTTAATTGAAACAAATCTTGAGAAACCAAGTTTTCCTCATATTTTGATTCAGAATTACTGTCTTATGAAAATCTCATCTTACTTTAAGACTTCAACTGAAGAGTAAAGATATATTTTTATGGGACAAACTACCCTATAACTGCATATAAACAAAAAACTTTAGCTGGTGCCCATCTTTTCCTCCAATTTGTAAAACATCAACAGCTTTAGCTGGCAAAACCTGCTACATACAAGCTCATACTTTACCAAGAGTAAGAGACGCAATATTTTATTATAGTGTCCATATAAGCTATTCCTAAATTAGGTTCAGATCTTTCTACTCATCAACAAGACAAGCCACATATTACGATTGACGCTAATACCCACAACTTGCTTCACCTGGTAGAGAGACCACATAGGACAAAACAAACGTGACAAATACAAACCTCATGGAAATGCCTTTTCTGTCAATCCTTGTCTTTCTCACTCTTTCTAGCCCCAGATGCCTAACCTTTCAAAAGAAAACACTGAAAAGATCCCCATTTTCTGTCGTCATCCATCGGTGCCGCCAGGCCTAGACGCTTCGCGGAGAGGCTGTGCGGTTTTCTGCAGATCCACCCTTGAATGCTAAATAACTCTGCTGTGCACACTCCTCTCTCTGCGGAGCTCAGGGAAATGGCAACCGGAGCAACGAGTGGTTGGCATGGCAACAAGGAAAGGAAAATCTGCAACCTCTTGCATTGTTAGGCCAGCTTGTTTATTTGCTCTGGGGGGTGATACGGATGGCTTTAGTCATTTTGCAGGAGAAATGGCTCTGTACTATTTTCCTCTGTATAAATTAATATGGTCTTATACATAATAGGTCATATTTTAAATGGGATGCTGACTCCTATTAGTAAATCGCAAATCTAGAAATGGAGGCAGGGGAGAATGGGAGAGGTAAGAAAAGGTAGGTTTGAATTTGCTAAGATTGAAAAGGAGAACAGAGAGAAACTTAAAGGTTAATTTAGCTTTTTGCAGGTGAGAGATGCCAAACCTTTTCTCCATAGTG
The DNA here is from genome assembly GCA_023783475.1 of Daubentonia madagascariensis. Classification (NCBI taxonomy): domain Eukaryota; kingdom Metazoa; phylum Chordata; class Mammalia; order Primates; family Daubentoniidae; genus Daubentonia; species Daubentonia madagascariensis. Next base: position 2,726,387 of record JAKFHU010002088.1, read on the forward strand.
TGTTTTCAAGCTTACATTTATAATTGCAGCAACAATAAATTTATATATCTTGGTCTGCTTGTCACTTAGCTGCTGGAGTTATGTATATGTTACAGTGCAAGGCGAGGCTTTAGAAGACACAGCTCCCTTGGCAAGCTCTGAAAAGGTGACCACCTATAATCTGGAAGGACTTTTCCAGCTTTCATCTCTTTGGCAGGGTCTAGACCTGGGTAGCATGGCTGGAAACGCCAGGGAAACAAAGGGATCCTGGGAAACCTTGGTGAATAAACTGAAGAAATGCCCTTTAATCTTCATGTTTACCCAAGGAGATAGCTGACATTGGCTTTTGATGGTCACGAAGAAGGCATTTTACTTTATATTGTGAGTAGTCTTTCTTACTAGTGTTCAAAGCGCTGTACCCTAAGATTGCCAAAAATCACCAAAGCCTGATTTTAAAAACTTTAATGTTTGAGTATCTATAAACATCTAAGAGGTGCCTCCTTTCTTTCTCCACTCAGGCTGAAAACTGAAAATAAAGTTATGATTTTTTGTATTGCTTAAAGTTACCTGAGTGTGACAGGTCTGCAACAGAAAAAGAATTGTCCTGTCTGCCTATAATTGATAACTGCTGCAACTGACCGTGCTGTTCGCAATCTGGCAGAGTGGGGTAGTGGAACAAGCATTGGTCTATATAAGGCAAGAGACTTGGATTCTGGTCACAGACATGTGATCATGGATGGGTGACTAAATGGGCAGAGGGGAGGACTGTAACACATCATCTCACTGGTCCCTTCCCGCTTTCTATCATATGATCCACAGCTATGACAGAGAATTAGCAGATTCCGTCACTGTTTTCTAACAAAAGACAAATCCTGACATTTGCAAAATTAATCCTGAGAGCCAGAAAAAAAAATACCCTCATCTAAAAAAGTTTTGAAAGCTTTCATTTATGAAGCCAAGTAATTTATAAACTATACAACAACAACAAAAAATCCCATATTACCTCTTAGGAGTAGGACGGTTCAGGAGAAGAAAGAGTCACTGGATTCCTGAGCACTGTGTTCACAATTCAGCTCCCTCACTTTCTTATGTGTGACATTGGGAGAGTTGCTTAGCCATTCTGTGCCTTAGTCTGATTTGTAAAATGAAGACACTAATGACAGATATCCTCACGGAAATCCCCCCCAAAGTAAAATGAGATAACAGATGGATGGTGCTTTATAAACTGAAGAACACTATGGAAGTTTGCAATGTTATACGAATTTCCAAGCTGTAGTTTTATGTACATTTCCACAATATTTTTTAAAGCAATCCTTGAGGGATGAATAGGAATTAGAAAATCTGTTTCCCTCTTTAGATGAAAAATGAGTGGCAGCAAAATTATGACTTTTTCAGAGCAACGTCAAAAACAGAACCACTACTTTGCAGATCCCTGTTTTTGCTGTTAGAAAGAGCTATATTCAAAATGATTCTATAAACATGCACAGTAAAGACAGGATTTGATATAATGGATAAGGGAACACGAGATGAGGTCAAAACCAGCTGCATTTTTAATTCACGTGCATAATGATTGCCGAAATCAATTGCTTTTCCATGTCTTTAAAATGTCATTTAAAAGGCTACTTTTTTATTTTCCACTTTCTAAAGTGATTTTCACTCACTGTTTTACAAATTTTGCAAGTCATCCCTTTTGTCTGTTTACAAGACATTATCTTTATATGAATTCTAACGTGGGTTTGGCCCCAACCCTGGATAAGAAACTTAAAGGTGCGGCTCCCAATTGTCACTCAGAGTTGGAACTCTGTGGGGACCAAAATGCATTTCTCTTGCTTTCTTTAATAAAGATAAGATAGAAAAGAGAGGAAGGGATTATGACAAGCCATTACTCTTATTATTCATGCTTTGGAAAACAATTTAAAACTGATGCTTTTGTCTTCCTACAACAAGAGCTTTCCTAAGTGGCTAGATTCTCAATAGTTGCACATTTCTTTTTTCCTGCTTCTGTGGAATGCGTGCTATAAAGGACACTTTAGTGGTAAGAAAAAATCCTAAAGAATCAAAAATTATGCTATTGTTGAGAAAATACTACTATCTATCTATGTTGAGAAAATACTATCTATCTATCTAGTCTATGGACTAGTTTTAAATTGTAAGGAAAGAGACACAATCTAGAAGAGTAAGTTGTAAAGAAATAAAAATTTAAATTATTATTGCCTTCTAACATTCCCCACTCCCTCACCCCCCGGTCTCATTGTTTAAGATGAAGAATAAGCTGACAATGAACTTGCACCTTTAAAAATTATTATGGCCCATAAAGGAAGGTGAACACTGAAAGGGTGGATGAGGGAGAATAAGGCAAGACCCTCGGTTGAAGTTAGCACACTCTGATGAAAGAAGGAAGGGGGAGGAAAGTATTGGTTGCAATTCATTTATCATGTGATCTCTTTTATAGAGATGAATGAAAAAGAAACAACCTTAGGGAAAGGACTCATTTCTAAAAATGAAGAGAGGACTATAGCAAAAAAAGAAGATAGAAAAAAGATTTTTGGATTTAACCAGTAATGGCCTGGATACCACAATATATAGCTGAGGACCTGATGTCATTGAAAATGCATTATGTTAACAATATGCTAAGAAATATCTTTTATAGGGAAAAAATGCAATACACTGGTAGATCATACGTGAATGATAAAAGAGTGGGCTGATATATAGCTCCCTGGTCTTCTTTAAAATAATCACATCAAAATTTAATGCCAGATCATATCAGTGGTCTCCATCATCAAAGCATACTATTTTTTTAAGGCCATATTTGGGATTTAAGAACACTTCTTTTTACTGGAGATGATTTTCATTACACAATTTGTGAAACAGTTTTTAATAAACCACGAAAGATAAAATTTACTATTTTATTAAATCTGAGTTTGGAGGGAAATTTAATTGCACATTAACTTAGCACTAGAACATCCTCTGTAGGTATGAGGAGATAACATTTTACATTTCCCTTTTCTTACAGTTTTCCACACATGCCTATTTTATGGATTCAACACTTGGCCTGTCATTTCCGGAGGGAACTTAATTTAAAATCACACTATAGTTTGGACTGAATCCATCACTCTGGTAACCCACAGCTGACTGTTTACAACTGTCGTCACTAAGAACATACATATAAAACCTCTGTAATCGATCTCCCAAAGGCAATATAAAATTTGTTTGATATATGTTGAGTTGAGTTCAAAATGAACTCTGGATGCACCTGAACCCATCACTTAAAAGAAAACACCTCTTCATCTCTTTTAAATTTATATTATTTTTTTTTATTTTTTATTTTATTTATTTATTTTTTTAAATTTTTAAATTTTTTAATTTTTTCTCAAGGAAGCTGGCGAGGACACACTGACCTGACAAATAGATTTTTCTGACGCTCTTAAATACTTAATTAAGACCACTGAACAAATGAAATAGTGAATGATTTTGGTTCTCTGCTGCTTGACCAGACACACTATAGTGATTTTTTCTCGAGTGTTTTAAAAGCCTCCAAAATAGTCCGTGTGAGTCAACTGATAAGAGTCCAAGGGAAAAGTAAGACTGTTAATTTGAAAGGACTTTCTTTTTGCATTCATTCCTTCTTCATTCACTTGCTCCCTCAACACACAGTTATTGAGCTCTGGAGGTGTAATGCCAGGTGCTGCGGGATATAATGATGAGAAAAATCTCAGCCTATCGTATTATCTCTTTTATTCCCCACAATCAATATGCTATCACCTGCTGTCACCCCCTCAGGCTGCAATCCTGACACCCACCCTCTTCAAGTTGTGTTATACTCAGTTGTAGAAAAATATCACTTGATCAAGAGTACTATATTGTCCATATTGACACCACCAGAAATAATAATAACAATGGTAATTCATAGTTACTATTTCTTGAGCTATTCACTTTATACACTTTACCATCTTATTTTAATCTTCATTGTAACCATGAAAGGTGGAAATAGTGTTCTTACTTCCTTCTCAACCATGATTTCTTACTGATAGAATGTACATGCCTGTTGGGCACTGCAAAGCTCCTCAGATCCTTGAATCATATTGGACACTATCACCCTCTTTTCCTGTTCCACATGGATTTCTGCAGGGTACTTGCTATTAATCAGAATGACCGCTGAAAGCCCAACTTTAAAAAGATATGACATCTTCAAAAGGAATATAGTATGATCTAATGTAGAAACTGTGAACTACCTGGAGCTAACAGTTCCTGCAGCATTTGACAGATGTTGAGTATCACTGTGTTTCCCCACAGTATTTACAACACCTTGCCACAGTCCTGTGAATTTGCTGCGGCACCCCAAGATGCTTCTGTGCACAATTTGGGAACTTTGGCCCTAAGTAGAAATAATCCTTCTTCGACTTTGCCTTTCTATACTACTCATTTGGCACTTACACATTTTGCTTTGTATCCAACTTAATTGTATGCCCAGGTCTCACATCTGCTCCGAGATCATCTTGATCCATGAGGTTCATGGATACGTGAAGTTCATGGACCGTTCCTTGCACATGCCCCGACTTTCAAAAGTCATTTGAAATGCCTTTCATATTTTCCTATTAAAATTTAAATATCCTTTTAAACAGAGTGTACAGCTGATAAATGTTGCTAATTGATGGGGTATAGAAAACCAATCTTTGAATAAGTAAAAGATAATTTTGAAGGGGACATAGCCTCTCTTACTACTTGTAGTTTACTTACTCTTTTTGGGATAAGTAACTGTCTGCACTGAATTCTGGATCACAGAAAAAAGGAAAATAATGCTATAATGCAGGCTAGTGTTTCCCTATGCCATTAATGCTATATGATGTCTATGCCATTAATGATAATATTACTAATGATAGAGTAAAGGTAACTATTGGTGGAAATCATACTTTGAAAAGAAGCACTTAAGAGTAAATTGTATTATGTTCTCCTTCAAGCAGCTGTATATTATTTTTGAAAAAACTGTCTGAGGAAGTATGAAATAGTTACTGTATTTACGTGTATGTATTTTTTTCTTTATTTATTTCTCTTTCTTTTTTCTCCTCCCCCTCTCTCTTTTTTTTTGGAAGACTGGAGAGATAGATTTTACATTTCTTTCTGCTCTAAAAAGTAAATATGCTTCTAATTAGTCTATTGATTTAGCTCCAATGTCATTTAAGAGAATCAAAAAGAAACTATTTGTGAAATTTTCTTTCAATGAGTTAAAATGCTGACAGTTTCTAGCAAAACATACATATACTGAGCCATTTGTCTGTAAAAATTAACATGATAAAATTACACGGAGAAATGAGATTGAGATTAAAACTGATTTGGGGGAATTTCTGGCTGGTTGCCATGATGTTTCTCCTTTTTTGTGAAACAGGGTCTTGCTCTGTCACCCAGGGTGGAGGGCAATGGCGCAATCATAGCTCACTGCAACCTTGAACTTCTGGGCCCAAGTGATCCTCCTGCCTCATCTCCCGAGTAGTTGGGACTACAGGTGCTCACCACCATGCCCGGATAATTAAAAAATAATTTTTTTTTAGAGATGGGGTCTTGCTATGTTGCCCAGGCTGGTCTTGAGCTCCTGGCTTCAAGTGATCCTCCCGCCTTGGCCTCCCAAAGTGTTTGGATTACAGACATGAGCCACCTCACCTGGACTGTTTCTCTCCTTTTAGTATCTATTTCCTCTGACTGACTGGAATTTCAGTCCTAGCACTGGTAAGAGAATCAGTGAGGTAAATTAACTCACTTTCAGCCTTAACTGATTTTAAAGCACACAGCAAACATTGGTAACAGCAGAGCCCTTAGTTACCTGCCGTTTCTCTGTCAGCTGAGGTCAGCTCTCCGTTGATCCCATTCTCTTTGGTATTTGAATAGGTGCCCTGTGACCCATGCTCGCCAAAGGCGCCCTCTTCATCCTCCCTGTATGGGAATCCATTGGCGCTTCGGACAAGTCCTTCCCCTGCCCCGCCTTGATCCTTAATCTCAGGTTGATGTGGGTGTGCAGATGCCTCTGTTAGTTGAGTTGAGGTCCAGTGAGGAGCCTTTGCTTCATCTTTCCGTTCATCTGCCATTCTTCAATGCCTTGTAACTTCTCCTGCGATTGGAAGAGGAAAAATAGTAGCCATAACTTTGGGGAAATCTTATATGATATTAGTAGTACCAAAATAGGAGAAATTTGTAGCATACCAAGTGGTTTTCTGTGGTCAATAAACATGTACAGTAATGTATGTTTCATATCAAGAGCTACGCATTGTTACACCTCCTTGGTTTTTACAGATTATTTCTGTAAATAAGAATATTCATTTTTTTAATAAAAAAATCACCATCATTCTATGTCTACTCTTTTTTTTAAACTAGTGTTTGGCATTTAAGTACACATCTTAACCTTCTTTGACCTATGATGACTGTGCGGCAGAGTCGGGGAATCCTTCCGCATAGGGAAAATCTGCAGTATGAGAAAAGTGGTCGGAAAAAGGGGAGCAGAGGAACGACAGAGGGAAAATTCTATGGAAAATCATTCCACACACTCTCTTAAAAACATGACTCCCAATGAAACCTAGAAAAGATAATGGCCAAAATATTGGCCCTTTCAGTTTCAAAGGTGTTCAATTCAAGCCAGAGGCGGATATGCTTTTCTGGACGCTGTGAATTAAAAGAAAGATAGCTTTAACTTAAATTTTCAACAAACTTTCCTGAACCTTATCTATAGATTAAGAGGGAATGACATTTTCTATTAATATAAATCTTACTGAGAGAAAGGATAAGAGTCCAGTATTAGGTCTACGTCCTACCTTATGACATTATTTCACAGCTAAGTCAAATAAGATCCGAAAAAGGTAAATTATTGGCATATATCAGGAAGCTATGAATTATAGCAAAGAATGGATTAGTCGTGGAGGAGGTGTTCTATATATGTTATGTGAATGGCAGATATTGCACAACCTTCTTTTATAAGCTGATGCTACTAAGCCTAGAGATGTAATTGAGAAGAGGTGATTTGCCACTCTGTTTTGGAAAGCTGTTGCCAGCAACATAGCCTCCTTTTTTTTTTTTTTTTTTTTTGGGTTTTTTCTTTTTTATTTAAGCTTATATTGTTTGTTTGTTTTTTTAATTTATTTTTCTAATTTCAGAATATCATGGGGGTACACCACTTTGGCCATACACATTGCCCCTGTTCTGCCTGTGTCAGAGCCACAATCGTGGTCATCCCCCAAACTGTGCTCCCCACATCCATTCAGTGAGAGTTTTTCCCATCCCTTCCACCCCCCTCCCACCCGCCCGCCTTCAGATGAATGTTATTGCCCTGTGGGATGTAAGTGTTCATCAGTTAGTGCCAGTTTGATGGTGAGGACCAGTGGTGCTTGTTTTTCCAATCCTGTGACACTTCACTTTGAAGAATGGGTTCTAGCTCCAACCAGGATAATACCAGATGAGTTAATTCACTGTTGTTCCTTATTGCTGAGTAATACTCCATGGTATACATATACCACATTTTATTGATCCACTCGTGTATTGATGGGCACCTTGGTTGTTTCCACAACTTTGCAATTGTGAATTGTGCTGCTATGAACATTTGAGAGCAGATGTCTTTATTATAAAATGTCTTTTTTTCTTTTGGATAAATACCCAGTAGTGGGATTGCTGGGTCAAATGGTAATTCTACTTTTAATTCTTTGAGGTATCTCCATATTCTTTTCCATAGAGGTTGTACTAATTTGCAGTCCCACCAGCAGTGTATGAGTGTTCCTATCTGTCCACATCCCCGCCAACATTTGTTATTTGGGGATTTTTTGATATGAGCCAATCTCACTGGAGTTAAGTGATATCTCATTGTGGTTTTGATTTGCATTTCCCTGATGATTAGAGAACATAGCCTCCTTGATGGCTTATTGTCCCCACGATAAGGGTGAGGACAAAGTCAATGACTGCCTTTGAGGGAAACTAAGAACATCTTCCCTTTTTCAGAAAGTAACTCATGCAAAGACTTCCAAACAAACAAACAAAAATTGTATTAACACAAATCCACTTCTTACTACCAAGTTCTTTTTGGAGACATTACAAATAAATTGAACTGTTAAGAAAGGAAGCTCTCCTACCAGATTACTAAAAAGCATCTGTCTGTTTTTACTGAATTTTTATGCTATCCCCAGTTCCCTCTGTTCCTCTGTTCCCTCTGTTCCCTCATTTCCTCAGGTGCAGACTTTTGACTGAATCCAAATTTTACAGAACAAATCCTTTTATTTTTATTAATACATTTTTGTCCTTCTTTTATATTTTTATTTTATTTAAAAAATGAACATATTTAAAATACCAAAGAATAAAATAAGTTTCAATGAAATAATCCTCACGGATTGACTGGCACAATTAGAACATTAGTAAGCCATAGGGCTAAATTGACAGCTGCTACGATCATGATTTAGTTCTAACTTCCCCTGCCTGACTGGTGCCACTACTGCACGAGGCTGGTTGTGGAGAGTTTACGGAGGTCGAGTATGCCAGTCTGTTATCAGCTTTTGACAATGGTGCGCTGTGTTTCTGTTTGAAGTGGAAATTGTGAATAATTGCACAGCTCAACAGTATTTTTTAATTCTGTCTGCTTAACAGCACATCATGTCAAAGAAGACCAAGAGAACGCTGAAGGAAGAAAACAGATTTTTTAATGAGGATTGGAAATTACAATATTATCTTGTTTCTGCTAAAGATAAGATAATTTGCTTACTTTGTGATACTGCAATATCAACATCAAAGAAATTCAATGCTCATCAGCATTATAACACTCATAAGGACCACAAATATTTTAAATTAGAGGGAGAAGCACAAAAGGTTGTATTGAAGAAATTAAAAGATGAAAAGCAAAAGCAAAGACAATTCTTTCAAGCAGCAATAAGACCTGGAAATAATGCCTCTGAACCAACTTATAAAGTAGTTTATATACGCAGGGAAAAAAAGGGAAGCCATTCAGTGATGTAGAAATTGTGAAAGAATGCATTGTCGAAGTTGTAGGATGCTTAGACCCTGAAAAAGTTTCAAAGCACGAACAACTGCCTCTTTTAAGGAGAACCATAATTGATCAGCAGCATGAATTAGGCTTCAACTTAACAGAACAACTTCATGCAATACTTCAAAAGGAAAATATATATTATTCAAACGCTTTGGATGAATCAACTGATACTACTGACTTGGCGCAGGTCTTATACTTCATTTGGGTCATAACAGAAGATTTTCTTTGCCATGAAGAATTACTTGCTTTGGGCACTCTTGTGAACAGAACATGGGGAATAGATATCTTCAACAACTTTCAAGATAAATGTGAAGTTGGACTGAATTTGGTAAATTTAGTGAGTGTACATACAGACAGTGTACCTTCCATGACAGGAAAACATGAAGGGTTTATTGCACAGATAAAAAAAGTATTAACAGATCTAGATGCTCTCATTTCTCTTCATTATATCTTGCATCTGCAAAATCTCTGTGCTAAACCTACTATTTTAAGTGACACTTTGCAAAAAGTTATAAATATTGTTAACTATATTTGTGCAAATGCAACAGGGCATCATCAGTTTCATAACATGCTAAAGTTGAACAATGAGGTGTTCAGTGTGGATTTGCCATATCATTCCAAAGTGCATTGGCTATGGCAGGGACAGGTGTTAGCCAAAATTTATATCTCTGGGAGAATAGATAGTTAAATTTTATGAAGAACAGAATCAGCAGTGTGAAATATTGGAAGAAGATTTCTATAGGAATGCAGCATTTCTGTATGATATCATGTCAAATCAAAACAACTTAAATATTTCTTTGCATGGTAAATTAAGTCTATATATGATATGCGGCAAAAAATCCAAGCATTTTGAAAAAAGCTATCTTTTTACAAAACACTTTGTCTTCAAAAGGAAATTTTGGATGAACATTTTCTCCAGTTAGCAAAAGTCATTGATGAGCAGGATGGTATATGCGAATCATTTGATGAATAACCAGCTATTATAGACCTATTAATTGGAGAATACAATGAAAGGTTCACTGACTTTGAGAATCATGACATCACACTCAAATTAGCATTTCAGCCTCACCTGGTTGATATCACCAAGGCACCCAAAGAACTACAGATGGAATTGATTGAGCTCTCAGTAGATGACTGTGTAATGGGAAAGACTCTCCTCTCTCCAAATTGCAAAAGATCTCAGATCTTATCTTTGTATAACTGCCAAATAGCTGGGCGTCCCCTACACAATCTCTGGTTTGATAAAGCAAGCTGAGAAGCTACCTAAACTGTTCTCCCTTGTCCCTGAAAAGCCTAGCTTGATAACGTGAGCAAGGAAATCTAAGACCAAGATGTTGATTTACAATTTATAATATATTGCAGTGGGAATCTTACTTGTTAGGACTAAACATGAATGCCAATATGAATGGGCATACCATTATCTCTAATAGGGATTTTTAAAAAAGAAATATAAGAAGTTCAAATTTCTATATATATCAGGATGAGATATTTCACTTGACTTTATCATACCATAACTATTATATTACATATTACAGGGCTCTAATATTCTTTCCAATTAAGACAAACAGTTTGAAAAAAAAGTAAGAGAAAATCTTGTGCTACCAGAAATGTTAGTTATGAACCTGAGTGGGTGAGCTTTAATCTTTGCTACTCTTGTAAAACAATTTCATCTTGATATTTGAGAGTTCTCCAAAGACAGATTTATTTCTTCTTCTAAAAGAAACTAAACCATCAGTCCTTAAAATTCCAGCTTTTTCCATCAATAAACCTTAGATCTGGTTCTCCCATTCCAATGTCCTTGGCAAGAGTATGCGCTTTTTCATACTAACTTCTGGACCATTGATCACTACTACACTCAGATTCATTTCACTGACAGGTAATTATGAAAAATGTAAGATCCTTTAGTGTTTGTTCATCTGTCATTAACCTTTGACTCCAATGACATGAGCTAAATTATACGACTTGGCATTGATCAGATTTTTAATGCATTGAAGACTCAACCTGCATCATATCAGCATGATAAACTGCTACAACCAGAATAAAACTGTTGTTCTACAGATTAAATTCAAAGTTGAAATGGTAAATGGGTTAGTTTCTGGTCTATTTAACATATGCAAAATTCTTCAATTTTGTTTTTAAGTGTATTTAATGCATACATGTTTAATATTGCAGAGTAAAACAAGTACTTTCCTTCATATTAATTAAAAGATTTTAGTACCATAATTATGAATTTTACAAGTAACCAAATTTCTTCATTAATTCTAGTTAAGAAACAGAAGCAATAGAAGAAAGAGAAAGCAAGTAAAAACGTGGAAGAAGAACAACAGTAACAAAAAGAACAGAAGAAAGAACAAAAGATAACATCCAGTTCAACATAAAACATGGTTATCATGGCAAAACTTAATTCATGGTTTGGGACAGATATATTCCAATTTTCAACTATTTAATAGAAAATTCCTTTTCTAATATAATAATTAAGGGAGGCTCTTGGAAACTCTTTTTGTAGCTAATGAGTAGGTCTGTCAGTCATCACTGTTAGTACTTACCAGATTTCTAGAGTATTGATTACAATACCAATAACTGCATTTCTACTGCATTGAGATTTAAATGCATCTGGTTTCAAAATTTTCCAGGCCTAATATTGTAATGTTCTGTGTTTCAAAACTTTGAGATTTTACTTGAGTTACCTGTCTAGATACTTAAATAAATTCATTTTTGTGTGTGTGTAAGAAAATATTCGGACTTGCCCACAGGCAGCCCAAAAGTCTGCCTCCAAATCTATAAAATCACTATTGACATATTGACTTTTGATCATGATTGTTCCTTATTTAAGGATCTACACAACAAATTAACTTTTTTTTTTTTGAGACAGAATTTTGCTCTGTCGCCCCTGCTGGAGTGCAGTGGCGTCATCATAGCTCACTGTAACCTCAAACTCCTGGGTGCAAGTGGTCCTCCTGCCTCAGCCTCTTGAGGAGCTGGGACTACGGGCACGTGCCACAATGCCTGGCTAATTTTTTTCTATTTTTAGTAGAGATGGGGTCTCGCTTTTGCTCAGGCTCATCTGGAACTCCTGATCTCAAGTGATCCTCCGGCCTTGGCCTTCCAGAGTGCTAGGATTACAGGCATGAGCCACTGCACCCAGCCAATAAATTAATTTATATTGGAATTTAAAAATAGGATAACATGTATTTTGCTTATTTACAATAATTCTTAGACACTCAGGTAATACATCTGTTTCCACATTTTCCCTTAATTACCAGAAACTTTAATGCTCTGCAGTATTTACTTCATTCTAAGTCTTTGGTACTGTATTCTGTTCCTTATTTTATACATAATTAATTGTAAAACATATCAAATCTTTTCTGAAATCAGGTAGGCTATAGATCATAAATAAATAACTGTACATATTGCTTTCCAACATTTTACTTTCAGGTATGGTTCTTTTGGAAAAAAATAATATTTAGCACACAATAGCTCTTATGTTTTTTGTGTAAAGTAAATGAAGTACAAAATAGACATCAATCTTTTCCACACAAAATGTTTTATGAGACAAATATTTTAGACCTTTCAGATAGGTTATAGGTTAATAAACTCTAGCAGAAAAATCTGATTTTGGAATAAATAACATTATTTAATTTTTTTAAAAAGTATTTCTCCTTTGTCCATCTTCCTTGGGTACTCTTTTAATTATCATTCAAGCAAACGCTACTAAATAATTGAATAATAACTTTAAAATGACAAATGACTTATTATATTGGAGATGGCCAAATCATACACTTTTGCTGTTTTTCTGTAAGTGTTATAAAACTGTGTGTGCACATTAAAACGTAATACATTTAACAGCTGGTTTAAAATAAGAAGCATTTTCACTTGACCTCTATCATTGGATTGCCCAAATATTGCACATTAATTTTTTTTGATATATTCTGATGGTTCCTGAATTTTGTTAAGCAAGTAACAAATAGATATATTTGTTTAAGTGTACCAAAAGTAGTTCCTGGGCACATATGCCCTGAAGGCTTGCAGACACAAGAAAATAAGGTATAGCTGTTACATTTCCTACACTATTTAAAGGGAAGAAATAAGAAGTAGGCAGAAATGCCCAGAAGAAAATGTTCTTGACAGTTCTGCCACCAATCTGAGTTATTGATGAATTTATTTTCTCTGGGAAAATCCAGGATTAAGAATGGAAATTAGAGATATATTTTACTAAAAAAGAAAACACTTTCTAATTTTGTACCTACTGAAAAATTTGGAGTTTTTCATATCTTGCCCTCAAAATCTGAAAAGGGTTATGCAAAAATAAGATGCACACAACCCAAACATGATAGTAACAAAAAAAACTATCAAAGCACATTTAGTCATAAATTGGGCTTCAAATATTTGTTGCATGTTGAGTGCATTAATTATCAACTCCCTACCTTGAGGTAAACACAGGGAGGAAGTTTCTGTCCATTGTGGTCGTTTGGCCAACACTATCTCAAGGGGTAAGACAAGGATGGTTTTGAATCTAATGTTCAGGGCTATCATGGTAGAACTGGAACTCAAGTTCTAACTCCACTTGGACCATATGGAAAACACCAAATAAAACAAACTACTAGACCTGAATAAAGCCCAGTAGACATAATGGAGAATATGTGATATATATGTTTAGAAATATCTTTAAGATAAACTATTTCAACTCATCTCAGAAAAGGTTTTAAAATCATGAAACTGAAACGCTGTTTAGTGATCATCCATTCCAATGTATCTTGAAGTGTTTTCAGTCAATCGCCTCCAACACAGATCTAACAAATTAGAGTTTCTAGGTGTGGGGCTTGCAAATTGGTATTTTAACAAGCTCAACAGGTGACTCTGATACACTAAGTTTGAAGACTAGCGCTTTCAGCCAAGTCTGTTCCATAGGATCTCAGAAAAGAATGAGGAGTGATAGAAATACACACATGAAACAGTTCTGTAGAATAACTGAAATCAAGGGTTAAGACAATTATGTTGATGGGTCACTTGACCATGCTCACAAACATAAGTCGACCCTTTCACTTCCTTTGCCCAGGACATTTATGATGGGTCCCTGGAGTCCAATCACAAGACAGACTGCTTTTATTCTGGCCTAGAGAAATAAGGCAGTTCTCTGCTGTGCCCAATTTTACTTGAAAGAGGCAGAAATGTCTTAGAAGAATGTTTAAAATTATGCTTTGTCTATGGTAAAAACAAAAAAACACCCTACTTTATGTTTGTGAAAACAATGACTAGTCAGTCCCTGGTCAGTTTATCAACATCTTCAAATTGTCTTTAGAATATTTCTTTTAGACACTCTTTGGCATTCATTAATGGTTCATGACAGAAGTACACTTGCTTAAAATATCTCAAACTGAGTTACAATTTTCTTCATCTGATAGATCATTTTGAGGACGGATGTGGGGTAATAGGCAGGGTACGAATGTTTGGTAGACAACTCTGAGTTTGTAAAGCTCTCAAAGAAGTAATTGAATGATTTACTATCTAGATAATTGAAATGTGTGCTGAAAATGTCATTAAGTAGAGTAGAAGTTTTCCTCCTGGGATTCCCACATAACCACAAACCTCACTGTTTTTCTTTGGATTACAATATTAGAAAGATCACAAAGCACAGAAATAGTCACTGATGATAGTTATTACTAGGCAGCATTAACCACTCTCAAAAATTGGCAAAAAGAAAAACAATGAAGTCTTGGAAAACCTAAAGGAAAAATACACTGTGTGCCAGTAGGCATGTCTCCATTTTTATAATGTGCTTGGCACAGACGGTTCTAGAATGTTTTCTGTGATGTGCTCTGCCCAGCCATCGTGTTATGTGTGAGTTCAATCAAAACACTGGGTTTATAATTGTGTACTGCTACATGTCCAAAGATGAACAACATAATACAAGTTATATAATACAATTAAGCACAAGAATATTGTTTCTCTTTTCTATGTAGGCTCAGTTTTACCTTATACTATTACTATCCATATCAATGCCACAAAATAGAAATTTTCGTTTTGATCCCTAATAGTATTAGGAGTTTATGTAGAATCTGTATCTTTTTTTATAAATGCTGAGGAGTTCTAAGCTTAAATATTTGCTGGTGAAGTGCCTACAACCCTGTATTCCTCCTCTTTGTCTTCTATGCTAAACTGAGGAAAAGGTTCTTTATGACATGAAACAACTAAGCTGAACATCCAGATATTTGCTTCGTGTCTTCTCTGCTTTTACTCAGGCTGGTAAAATAGCTGTCAGGATGACTCATTCTTCATCACACACTGTGACTAATAAATAATTTGTATGAAGAAAGTTGGTGGGTGCATAATACATTATTTCTGATGGTGATGGACACAGAATACAAAACAAGTCAGTGTTAGGTTATTGTTAGAATTGGATATGATAATACAAGTAAAGCATAATTACAGGCAAGTTGAAAGTACTTAATAAATGCTACTTATTATTTGTTATTATTTTATGGTTTTTATTTGAACATTTCCAGCAATAGGATCCAGTGCATGGTTTGCCGAATACTGTAAAACTAAGGCCAAAGAGTGTAAATTACTTAACCAAATTAGACACTTCCAGGGAGACCTGGAATGAGAAGCCAAATCCCTACATCAATTCCACTGCTTGCTGTTTCACCAGCAGTGAGACTGATGGAAGAGGGTTGGAGCTAGAAAGAGAATCAGGTCCAGATAACAATATTGACTTTGTAAACCTGTTCCATTGATAACAACCAACCATATCAAATTGGGTAAGGTTCTTTATGTTACCATGAGTATAAGAGGACTAATAAGTACCTCATATATGTATCAGAAATAAATAATATTTAAAATGCTCTAGAGCTTTAGCCTCTACTAATAATATTTAATTAAGGACCAGCATTGAGGTACTGGAGATATTGTGGAAAAAGTAATCAATTTCCAAACAGAAAATGAGGGGTGAATCCTGGTTCTACCACTTACTAGATATATAAACTTGAACATGGTGCTAAACCTGAGTGTTAGTTTCATAAGCATGTAACTATTAAACAAATAGATTTTGACCCCTACATTAGTATTTTTCTTTTAATATATAAGGAGAAATTTAATCATAATACTTTCAATAAAATTTTTCTTAAATAAGCCTAAGTTTAAGCATCAGGACAAAAAGCTTAAGAGGGAAATTGTAGTTTGGACTTTTTATTTTGTTTTAAGCTTTTTCTAGTTTGAAATTTGCTTCAAGACTTGTCAGACTTTGTCCAATGTCACATAACAAAATACCATAAAAGTAAATCTTCTTTGGGCACCAATTTAAGGAATATTCTGTAGGATTACAGATATTCCATAGGAAAATATAGACCATAAGTATTTACTTGCACCACCGCAGAGTGAAGATCCTTGGGTTCCATTCACCTGAGATCCATAGAATAGGGAAGGCACTGGCTGGGCTCCTAAAGTAGCCATAATCTAAAAATAATAATTAGTACTCAAGGACTAGATACTTCAGAGATTTCCTTATAGGAGGCTGTAACAGAGCCATGATCCAGGAGAACTTGGAGGCCATGCTATATATCACAAAAGAAGATGCTAGAATTAAACACTAACCAACAAACAAAACCATAAAAGTTGGAGAAGAAAATGGCAGTCATGAAAAGAAAATAAAGGATGGATAATTGAAATTGGAAAATGTATTAGAGCTCAAATTCAGAATGAGTGGGATCTGTTTTTGGCTGAGACAGAAGGAATGATAAAGTCCTGGGGAATTACAAGCAAGATACCATTTGTTCTGTTTCCTGCTCTTTATGGGATCAGCTCTGTCCCTTTATCTTTTGATGAACAACTCTCCCTCCACAAATGCAAGCCATCTGACTGAAGCTCTGCCTCTAAGATGTTCAGATTAAAATCTCATTCCAAATATAGTAAGTGCATATGGATTTACAGCATAATCAGTCATAGTATTTGTTTTTTTTAATTTGTTTGCATTCCTTTGAACCTTATGCACTCCTCGTCAGTGGATGTGTTCAAGTAAAATGCTGAATGACTACCTTGTCATGAACATTATAGAATCAATTCTGTTTTTGACTGATGGGAGGCTGGACTATATGACTGCTAAGATATTGTCCAACTCTATGATTACGAATCTCAATTCACTAAGCAATTAATTGTTTAAAAAATGTCTCCAAAACATTAATGGAAAGACTTCTATTTATAGTAGGGAACACACCGGGAATACAAGAAAAAATATTTAACTAGCCCTATGTTGGAGGAGGTCACAGACAAACCAAGAACGAAAACACAGGGTGGTGCTTGCTATGATGGTGACAAGGACAGGAAGTTGTGGAGGTACATGGACAGCCTCCACCACACTGCCGGGAGGAGGTACCATCTGAATTGTGTTTAAAGTACGAGTTAGCCAAAGAAAGGACAAGAAGATTTCTAGGAAGAAAAAGCCTGGATGACCAAATCCCATGTTTTTGTTGTTTTGTTTGTTTTTAAGACTTGGGCTAGGCAACATCTTAGAGAAAGATACCATAATGAACACTCTTCCTGCATCCTCAGAACTCTAGCCTTTACTTTGGGTCAGAGGTTTCTCACTATTCTGTCTGCCTCCCTCATGAGGTTATGATCTCCTGGAGAAAAGGCTGTGTTTATTTTATCTATCTATCTATCATCTATTTATCTATCTATCTCTGTCATCCAGGCTGGAGTGCAGTGGCATGATCATAGCTCACTACAGCCTCAAACTCCTGGGCTCAAGCGATCCTCCTGCCTCAGCTTCCCAAACAGCTGGGACTACAGGTGCACAATACCACACCTGGCAGGGCTGTGTTTAATTCATCTCTGACTTCTAGCACCTAGTACAGTGTGTGGCACAGAGTAGGCTCAACAACAAACACTTACTAAATGAATGAATGAAAAACATGTGTAAAGTACAAAATCGTTCATCATGGTCCAGCGTGAAGTAGGGCACGGAGGCATGAGGCTGACAGGCAGGCCATGGCAGAATTGTAAAGGGATGCAGTAAGCCAAGCCCAGACTCTGTCCTGAAGGCCATAGGGCATCCATGAAGGATGTGAGAGGAGGGAGTGACATACTCAAGTTTATTTTTTAGAATGATTGATTCAGCAACGGCATGAAACATGAGTTGGAAGAAGGCATGACTAAAGATAGAAACATTTCTTAGAGACAGTTGCTTTGAAAGGAGCACGTGGGACCTGAGCTATGGCAGTGTGATTGGGACCAAAATGAGGGGCTGGATTCTCTGTTCAAAAAATACATTAATTAAAACAAAACAAAACCTAATCCTCAAATTAAATAGTCTATTTAATAAACTTCTTTTAACAGACCATCTTATAAAGTTTCTGTATTTATTTTATCCATCTACCGTCTATCTACTTAACAAAACTCTATTATCCGTATGTTTGTTGTGAGACAGGGAATGATAAAATATCATGTTTCATATTCTTTTGATAGGTTTTTACCTTATTATTCTTTTGAGTTCAGTTTGTGGTCCAGTCACATATCATGTTCTGAAGAGTTTCTTTTCTTTAAAATTTGTGCTGTGAGGGAATATTTTACTTAATATTTGATGAACAATGCAAGATGGAATTATTCTTTTGTTGTTCTTGCTCAGTGCAAGCCCTGTTAAGTTTCCTTTAGATACATTTTTTTCTTCAGATGTGACAGCAGGTTACAGAGGTGTAAGAACCTGGTCAGGACTGTATTCACATGATGACATATTGAAACAAGGAAATGGAGAATGTTGGGGAAAAAATCGCCTAAACAATGGAAGAACTGGACTTTTCTTTGAGAAGCACTGACTTACAGATTGCTTTAACAAACATGTATTGAGCCTTCATTTAATTTTAAGATTGTTATCAATCCATCAATTAATTTATTAGGCTTTCTAGTATGTTATTTAATCATTTATTGAATACCAGCTTTATATCAGGAATTCTGTTAGGCACTAGGAATATAATGATGATGAAGGTATGGACTCTGACCACAAACTGCTCACACTGCATTGAGGAAGGCAGATGTGTTTGAAGAATACGCATTACAAGATAACACAGTACATGCAATAATAGAGGATGACACAGGTGTTACATGAATATAAACCTTCTGAATCATACATATTTAAAAAGATAAATGGGTGGATGCAAAATATTTGTATTACATGCATTTAAAAATATACTAAATTACTATATCTGTGCAGAGTAAAAATCTAGTTAATTATATTAAATACTGACTTTTTTCTAGAGAAAGGTAAAATATTAGTCATATATAAGTATGAGTCATATAAACAGGACAATTTCTTTTCTTTCTTTCTTTCTTTCATTTAGGGCAGGCTGTGTGCTATGTTGTTCTGTGCCCACGGCTGGCTGTAATTGTGCCTCGGAGGACTTTTGAATTAAGTTAAAAGTAGCCTTGTTCACTGTATCAGTTGAGCTGGGCCAAAAAGGAAGTAAACAGAATCCTTATCATTTGGAATTCACTCACAATTCAGGTCTGATCCAATTGGATCAGGCTTCACATACTGTTTGACTTACCTCTGAGCAGATTTATCTTTGTGTACCCAAGAGTGAATCCTAGAAATCAGGTCAATTTTCATGGCCTGTTATTTGTATTTAGCCAAACTTCTGGGGTATATTATGTGACGTAAATTTGCTAAATCCTCCAGGCCTGAAATGTATACAATTAGTCTATATTTATGAGATGTTAAAAAATTGAGCAGGAAAAAACCTTCAAGTAAACAAATTGCCATAATAATTAATTTTTCTGTGAAGACAAATATTCCAATCTTGTATGTAACAGTCTTAATGTAAGTATAGGCATCAACGAGGCAATATTACATGGTGTGCCTTCAGGCAAAAACAGTTCAATATAAAAAATAGACCCATCATATGCAAGTCAGGCAAATAGGACCTGGTCAAGAGTGAATTCAAAAAAATGATCTGGAACATTAAAAAGTTAAATTAATTTTAAAATGAAACACATTTCTAGGAAAGTCACAAAAAGTTTAAGGAGGCATATTAATTTTTTAATACACTCATTGTGTGGCATTTATTTTTTATTAAACCTAATACATGTTTAGCATTTCGTCATGCCCATTCCAATGGTAAAGGATAGGAACATTGTATTTTTTAATGACAGTAGGAAGTGGGGAAAGAAGGAGATGGGTAAGATGGATGAGAAACCTGTGCGGGGGTTACAGGTGTTCTCAGTGACGGCATCCCTGAAAAGGAAAGAGAGAAAGGACCACTGTGGAGTGACTGCTCCTCTCAGTTCTGGGATTTCAGATAAACTGAGGAAAGCAGAACATGGCAGCAGTAAACCTGCTTGCAGAACTGTCACAGGAACTTCATTTAGGTAGGTTTTGAGCTTTTGTTCAGCATTCTGTGATTTTTAGATTTGTAATGATAAATCCAAAAATTTACCTTTGTTAGGACTTTTTTTAGGAACAATGAATAGGAAAATCTGGAGAATCTTCCTGTCTCTGCCACTGTTAATCTCTAAAACATTTTTTGAAATTCTTCTCAATTCCACACTGAAGAACTTCGGTACCAGAAGTAAGTCTACAGACTAAGAAATGGCTTCTCAGCAACAGGCAAGCATATGAACTATTTCTACATGGTCTTCATTGTTAAGGCTGAAAACATAGAGGTAGTTTTGAAACAAAGAAAGGATCATAAAATTTACTTACTAAAGGTTTCTTAAAACCCTTAGACATTGGTAATTATACTGATAAATATTTTTCTTATTATTTCTAAAAGCCTATAAAGAAGGTGATGTACTATTCTAAAGGAGAAATGTCAGACTGTGGCATTTAACTGGAGGATGTGGGCAATGGGACATTCAGGTGACGATTCATAAATCTCCGTTTGGCTAATTTTACTGGTAAACTGTACTCCAACTTCACTTATGGCCAGTTCTTGATGTTAGATAAGAATATTGAAAAGTGTTTGATGGAAACAGATAGAGAAAGCAACATCTTCACCCAAGGAAGTATAGGAACAAAAAAATTTCCTTCCTTGATTTTTTCAAAATCTTTTATTTGCTAAATTTAAAAAGTAGATCAAGGAGAGGAAACTCTCCAAAGTAAGGTTAAGAAGTTCAGAGTTAAGCTATGTAAAAAATGTGAACTCAAGATACGATCAAGAAACTCAATGATATAAGCTCTACATAACTGTTTTTCTCCAGGAAAATGGACATAAACGACTTGTCATTTACCTTCACATAAGACCTATATTTAGAGTTGGACATTTTGGTTGAGGATTTGATAGGGAGCAAGATTTATTTTCATCTTTCTTACCACTACCTCTTTTTGCTTTATCTTTTTTTTCTTAAAAAGAAGTCAAATTAGAATGAAATACTAAAACTAAAATGATATTCCATGTCTGGCATTTTAATCATAAAGGTAAAGGGAAACAGAAATATTTTCTGTAAACTCAGGATAACTGAAATTATGATACATAGCTACATCTTCTTTGAGACACCATAGACCTTAAATATAAAGGAAGCCAAAATTCCTTAGGAAAGAGTGAAAGGCCTTTCAGGAAAATTTATAAATAAGGCAGAAAGGCACTCATCTTTACCTAAAAGAAAATAAAAAGTGAGGCAAGTGCTTAATGCACAAACAGTAGAAGAGAGAAATATGAGATTAGCAAAATGTTCTCTTCTGATGGTGAAATTTAACAATATTTATTGAACACCTAATATGTCAGAGACAGAACAGAGATGGTTTAAGATGCTGGGGATATATAAATACTAGCAAGACACAGCTTTTGCTCTTAAGGAGCTATTGAGAGAAACAAACAGTCAACAACATACAGTTAAGGGACAATATGATAAATCCTACAACAGAAGTAGAAAGGAATTCTATGGAAGTTCTGAGGAAATATGAAAATTCATGGAAGACTTTTAGATTGATGAAACTTGCTTTCAATCTTGAAGAGCATTCATGGTGGACAAGGGAATAATTCTACAGACAAAAAACTGCAGCAAAAGACATAGGGATATGAAAGAACTGGATACATGCTGCAAAAAAACAAGGATGTTTTAGAATTCCAGAAACAGGAGTAGTGGAAAATGTTGCAAGAGAGGGAAGTGTCCAGATGATGAAGCCTTTTTTATCAGGCTGTGTAGGATAAATTTTATCATTATTAATAGTCTGCCACTGAAAAACTTTAAGGAGATGAATGATAAGATGAGACAGACAAAGGGTTGTAGAAGGTTATGATCAGAAATGGGAAAAGTAGATTGGGCGTCAATAATGCAGCAATCAATTAGAGAGCACATAAGATTTTGAATTAAGGTAGTAGCAGCAGTGCTACATACGTACTGGAGACAAGGAAAAGATATATTTATTTTGAGGCATGGGGATGTCTTTCAACATGCCCAGATCATATAGAATTGCTGTCCTCATGAAACTTACATTTTAATGTGGTAATCTTACAGTAACAAAATATCTAATTAAAATATAAAGTTTTAATATTTAATATTAAATGTATACTTAATAGAAGCTATTTAATTTAATATTTCATATATTTAATATAAAATTTAAAATGAGTAAAATATAACAAGGCAAGGGGAGAGCACTGTTTTCAATAGGGTGATCAGGGAAGCATCTCTGAGGCAGTGACCTCAGAGGAGAGACTCAATGATGTGGGGTGCTAGCTATGCAAAGAACTGGGCTAAGGATGTTCCAGGAGGTGGGGAGGGTGTTGTAAGTGCAGAGGCCCCAGGATGAGAGTGAGTTTATGTGTTCAAGGCTGACTTGGAGTAAGACACAAGGAGAGTGCTACGAGAGCCAGGTGGTGTAGGATCCTGCGGAATTTGGTCAAGAGTTTGGATTAATTTCAAAGTATCATGGGAAGTCTTTGTAGGCTTTTAATCAAGATAATAATAACCACTTAAAAGATCATATGGCTGCTGTGTGGAGAACAGAGCACAGTGGGGACAAGGGTGGGAACCGGGAGTCCAGGTAGGGGCCACTACGGTTGTCAGCTGAGGAGATGATGGTAACTCTGATGACAGGCATGCTAAGGAAGAGGATGAAAAGTTGATAGATTCTGGATGCCAGAAACAATAGTTGCAGGATTAAGCTATAGTGGAAAAAATAAAGTCAGGAGGTTTTTCTATATATTCTCCATGTACAAATATTTTAAACTATGTAATGTAATTACTCAGCTCTGCCATGAGAAAATTCTATAAAAAACATACATCAGTGTGTTACTTCCTTACAAAGCTCATTGAAGAATTTCCCTGTCCTCGTGTTTCATTCAAATAACACTTTTTTACTATATATTTAAATAATCCACAGATGTATGTGTATATGGGGACATTATATATAAGTGTGTATATTTATTATGTTATCTTATACTACTATATTTTTCAATTCTATTACTTATAAGCATATATATATTAATATATTTTCTTATATTACTATATTTTTAAATTCTCTTGCTTTTAAAATAAAGTTTCCTTTAGGATTCTTAGGTTCCAAAAACAAGACTCACTCCAATTATAAACATTGCCAAAAAGGAACATACAAGCCAAAAACAAGAAGGCTTACACACTGCTTCCCAGTAGGAAGAACTTTCTAGTGCCATAGCAGTCTGTCTGTGTTAGAAAAAGGTCTTTTTGATTGTTTTGGCCCTTTGCTCTTTATTCAGGATTAATTACTACTGGATCTTTCCTAGAGCTCTGTTCACAATGGTTTTAAGTGACTCAAGCTTTGGCACCCCCTTACTAAAGTATTTGCTCTAGTGAATTCTAAATTTCTCTTACAGAGACTACAACTGTCTCAGAATTCAAACTGCCTTCTGTAGTAATTACTGAGCACATGGTACAACTGGAGTCCTTGACATTCATTAAAAAAAGTGCAGGGGGTGGGTAAGAAAAGAAAAAGAGTGAAAAAAATCACAAGAAATTACCAGATTTAAGTAAATCACTACACTTTTTAGGAAGAAGGATTTGACTGAGACACTGAGAAGAAATCAGCCTTCAGGTTCAGCCATGTTAGGTTTTTGCAGATCACTGAATATTCTCACACAGACTGAGGAAACATCAAACTGTCTTTCCTTACATACTTGTAGAAAAGGCCAGTTTTGGGGGGGTTTTCTTCATTTTAAAATGCTCTCTGATGTCATGAGAACTCAAATATCTACCTACTCTCAAAGGGAAAAGGAGTTTTAAATTTCCAGGAAAAACCAGTGATCACACCACTTACTGCAATGCAGTATTTTCACAAAAACCCAGGCATTCCATAGTCACGGGAAACTGAAACTCCATTACAGAATTACTTAACAGATAAGTTGACTTTGTAGAATATTTAGCTGATAGAATACCTTTTATACAACACTGTGACACACTATTCCATTCATATAAAATAATCAGATGTATTGCTATTCTCCATATAAATAGCAACATATACCACTGTCCAAATAAACAGAACTGATGGAGCAAATACAAAATATGATATGAAGGGTATGTATGATTATTTGTCAGTTTATCAAAACATCAAAATTCTTTGAATATTTTTGCAAAAATACTAACTCTGGATTTTTTCCTCAATATTCTACCTTAAAATATTGTACCTTAAAAGTACACACGTCCTTCCTCAGTACCAAATGAGTTTTTATTTGACCATTCCAATTCATGTGTTTTTATAATGAGTTCTAGAAACTCATCAAAGTATAAATATTTATTTTGTTCCACAATGAAGCTTTCTATATTTATCAACCAACTGAATCCCTTGACAAGAAGTTATTGAAGAAAACCAAGAGCAGTAATAGGCACTATGCTTTAAGTCGTTATCATCTTGGACACAATGATTATTCCTATAAGGAGAGTTTTTAAAAATATCTGATTTCTGTAGTACTGTAAGAATTAACTTTGATAAACTGGTGTATCTCATACAGTTGCTATTTTACCATGTTTTAACGTGATATTGAAATTATGATTCACAACTTTATCTCCATGGCATACAATTGACATCTATTTTTGCCACGGCTTGAGCTATTTGATTCAAATATTCAAATATATTAATTCATAGACAGATTTTCCCTTGGTATAACAGAGACTACTAGCAGTTTACTAAAACCTTTTTCCCCTTTTCCCTGAGCACATTTCCTAACCTCACCGGCCATTAGGTGTGTTCACATGACTGAGTTTGGACGGTGGCATGTGAGCAGAAGTGATATGTACACTTCAAGCTTTGGCGCGTGTTCAGCTGCCATCTGCTCCTCCTTGGTCTCTGGCCTTCCACCAGCTGGAGGCAGACAATGACAAAGCAAAGCCACACAGGGACAAAGCTCCGATCCCTGTTTGACTATGAGGAGGACAAACAACCTTCTAACCTGAACACCTGGCTTAGACTGTTGAGTGAGCAAGAAACAAAGTTATGACACATTTCTAGATCTTTTTGTTATAGCAGTTAGCTCATCCTAACTAATAGACTTGGTTTGAAAAAAAGGTATAATAAGATTTTTTTCCAAAAACTGGATGAGACTAATAGAAGTAACAGGATTAAATGCAATACATTCAAGTAACTGTCCCCGGTTTATTGCCTGCACAGAAAATCCTGACAGCACCTAGAATACCCTGTGGGAGTTGGAGTGGCAGGGGTGAGAGCAACCTTGAGGAAAGAGCATTTCCTGCCACCCTTACTAAATTACTCTCTTCATGTCCTTCTCTGGTGTGTCTGGAGCAAAGATGGCCCAGCTTCTGGCTTGGTCCCTTTGTATCATCTGCTTTCTGGTCAAGGTGGGGACCCACTTTGCAATCACTTTCAAAGAATCAGGACAGTTTGATGTTTGCCAAGGACAAAGTGGAAACACTCCCTTTCCTGAGATGGTAAAAGATAGAAGCCTTGCACAGGGTCGCCTTCCTGTCTTCCCTGTCCTTCTTCATCTGCCCTCATTGTTGTCACCTATCTTTAGAGCAAGAGGTGGCCTTCATTTTTGTTAACATCAATCTCTCTGTTTGTTCTTTAGCATATTTTTTCTGCTTCCCCCAAAATTTTGTTTTGTTAAATATCCCCTCATGGTCTCACAGGGCCAGCTCATCCTCCTTCTCTTACTTTCTGACTACCACGTACTCTGTTTTCCTACCCAAGAGAAACAAACAACCGCACAAACACAAGAAATGAAAAATAAAACAATAACCACCACCACAAAACCTATTTTGTAAATCTGCTATCTCAGGGCTATAGCTGGTTTCTTTTTACCTCTTTAATCCCCCATATGTCACCTACTCACTCTGTCCATCATTATTTACTCAGTAGCAACTATTAACACCAATTTATTAAATATCATTTTGTTTCATATCTAATAACATGGTTTTCAGAGACACAAATATGGAAAAGATGGAATTTTTGCCCTTGAGGACTTCACAAAGCTGGGGAGAAAGACAGAGATGGGAATAACAATACACCAAGATGATTTTTCTGTAGTCTGGATACATTTAAAAGGCTATGGATGCCCCTCATTGCCCAACCGCACAATTAATACCACTTTTTAGGACTACAGAAAAAAATCTTCATAGAAGGAATGACATTTGAATTGAACAGACATAGGCATTTATAAAGCAGACAAGAGGAAAACATAGGTATTTTAGTCAGGAGTAACAGAAATACCAAACGCAATTGTAACATGAGAAAAACATGGCATACAAAAAAGAAATAAATTGACACAGCAATGAGTAGCCTGCTGTGGTTAGAATGAAGGAAAGGTAATTGAGTGGGAGGGAGGGACTGGAGATTGTCCAGAAACAGCAGCTCTGAGCCCTGTTTTGAAAGGTCTTTAATGAGTTTGGACCTTTATACTATAGGACAATTTTAAGTAGGAAAATGAAATGATCTGATATATGCTAAAAATTACACAGTGACAGCACAGAGGAGAGTCAGCTTATAAAAGAGTCAGGAAAAGGGAAACTAATCAAAGGCCATTTAAAGGTTCAGATAAATGTTCTGGAGGCCTGGGCTGAGGAAGTAAGAGTGAGAAAGAGGGTGGCTCAGCTTTTTGAGATACCTCAGAACCTGGTGCCTGGCCAAATTTAGGAACCAAAGAAGAAAGAGGATTAAAGAATGGATTCTTGGATTTCTTTTTGGATACCTTGATTAATAGTAATGGAGATACATTAAGACTTTGGGAACCAGGAAGAACCAAGAGGGAAAACAATCGATTCTGTTTTGGATGTGTCAATTTGTCGTGCCTGACCACGGCACATAGGATAAGCATGTCGAGGGCACGGTAGAAAGTCTGTGTTTGGTGGTTGGAGAAGCGGAGTTGGAGATAGGGACTTTGTGGTTACTGATGTTTTCATGCCGCTTGACGGTCACTAATAAAATATTAAGCATGAAGTATGCACTTTTTTGTGTGCATTCTTTATTCTTCTTGACTTAATATGCCATTTTCTGTTATGGCATGATTCCTCCTTCCATGTATCTTTCTGATTTTTTCTGTTTCTCTACTCCTTTCCACAAAGGTGAGTGTTCCCCAGTGTTCTTTGCTGTTTTCTGGCATTATCCTCTTCTCCATGGCCCTGACTCCAAATGCTTCATATACTGGATTTGCAGATGAGCACCTAATCCATAATTCCAGTCCTGACCACTATGCTTGACTCCAAATTTCTTTTCTACTCAATTTCTGGCCACCACCACATGTTGAAGATGTAAACACGTCAATGATGTAAATCTCCAATTTTCTTTTGCTTCAGAATCTACTGCTTAATCATTCTGCATATCTTTGCCAGTGTAGTGAAGCTTCCTAACTTCAATTGATCACATCATTCCCCTGCCCAGAAACCTTGTTGCCTACTGAATCCCCACTGTCTAATTAATAGAGTACAAACTCCTCAATTAAGTTTTATAGCTCCTCCACTCTCTTATTTCAATTTGCCTTCTGACTCAACTCATTCTCCTACCTTACATAACCCAATTAAAATGGACTTGATGTTTCTTTTAACACATTTTAGTTTCTTGTTTCTATACAATTCTTTATTTGTATTTCCCATGCTTTATAAGAGCTGAGACTTGAACAAGGTAGGAATCAAAATATTTTTTAATGAATAAATAAAAAGATTATCTATCTGCTTTGTTACATCACAGTCTTTTCTCTCTTGTGAAAGGACCTTGGCTTGAAAAGAAGTTTATATATTTGTTTACAGATTTCAGTGAGAATTAGGCAGGTGTTATCCTGAGGTTAGATCATGACCATTGGGGAAAAAGTGATTCCTTGTTTACTATTTACTATTTTTGTTTTTGTTTTTCTTTTTTGGCCAGCAGTAGAAGCCTGAGGGGCAAAAGGGAGACAGCCAAACATGTTACTGCAGGGAAAATGGCCACCCACCCCCACCTCCTGGAAACAGCCAGGTCCACAGGACAGTAGCTGATGGGTCTGTTTGCAAAGTTCCTCATATCATACTCTATACCAAATTAAAATTAGCTTCATTACCATAGGACTGAGGCTTTAAAGTGTCCCAAACTCATGATCACATCAGTGCTACATTTTGTAGAAATGTGGTCTTTGGAAAGGTTTGTATTGGAATGTTGATGAGATAAGGTGTGTATGTGAACACACACACACACACACTCCTGCATACCTCTTGCTAAGTCCACCTTTTTCATGCTGCATCAAAGGGACCAGAAGGCCAGATGAATACATCTTAAAAGCAGCTTTATTTTTGCAGGAAAATGTGGCAAGCTAAAGACTGATGCTAACTTTGCACCTGAAGCCCTTCCTCAAACTGCTTGTTCTATCTCCAAATTTGTCTACGATGGTTCTTTTGCTCTCCACCTATTCTCTTCTTTTGCTTGCGACTCCCTTTAATTTTGAAAAAATGCTGCTTTCTGTCCCAAGGGGCAAGGAGGACTTGAACAAGACTCTCAACGGCTTATAGATGTCCTCAAATAGTTTTAGAAAACCAACCAGTGTATGGAAAAGTATAGTAATTGGGTTTCATGAAATGACAACCATAAAATACATATGTTTATGTGAATAAGAAGGAAAAGAATAGTATGTAGTAAAAATTCCCTCAAGTATTGACTACACAAAAACCTCAGCCAAGAAGTCCTCATTCCTTTATCTTTCTCTTGGTG
The DNA here is from genome assembly GCA_023783475.1 of Daubentonia madagascariensis. Classification (NCBI taxonomy): domain Eukaryota; kingdom Metazoa; phylum Chordata; class Mammalia; order Primates; family Daubentoniidae; genus Daubentonia; species Daubentonia madagascariensis. The sequence continues at coordinate 2,755,459 of JAKFHU010002088.1, forward strand.
GCTGGCTATACTCCCTGCTCTTCTAATCTGTTAACATCCAACTCTTTGGTTCTTTATATACCAATTATCAATGAAGGAGAGTTTTGTGGATGGAAAGAGTGGGGAATAAATGAACTGTACCATGAGATTTTTAATAGCTTTTGAGGGTGTTTGCTTATCATCAAGACTCCATTTCACTGATCACTCTTCCTTCTTCCCACCCAGAGGCATAGGATCTTGGCAACCATGTACGTGACACCTGGTCTATTCCATTGGTCACAGCTTATTAGATTAAAAGTTCAGGTAATTAAAAATTGATATACATAAACTGTATGAGGCTGGTATTGATAGGTAAGTAAACTTGAGAGCCATGCTTGTGTAAAAAGCAGTAGGAAAATCTAATCTCTATGTAAAAAAAGAGTTAGCAACAGTTACCTTGAATCAAAGGGAGGTACATAGGAGTAAGGCTGAGGGACTGGGAGAATGGCAGCCTCATTTCCTGGCTCATGTTTGGTACCTGATTCTAGACCTGCATAATGTCCATCTCTTTCCAAGCCCTCAGATTATGAGGTACCTCAGGAACCATATAATAATCTTTCCTCTTCTGCTTGAGCAAAGTAAAGTTCTATTAGTCTTAAACCTTTTCCCCAAATTGACTGAGACAAGGCTACTGCGACTGACCCCCAGAATTTTTTTAAATGCAAACATCCAGCAAGATTTGACCTTCAAGACCTTCCGTAGTAAGTCTCCCTTTTTAAGTGACTCATACTCATGGCCAATAAAAGAACTAACTGTGTAATAATCATGCCTGGACCACCATTTTTTAAATTCTAAGCATTAGAAAAAGTGCTCATCATCACCATTTTTTTTCTTTTCCTACCTCTATATGGCCAAACTGTTAAAAGACAAGACTTAATAATGGCACCATCCTAACAAGAACTAGAGTCTTTTGCAGCAGGTGGTGCCCACCTCTGCCTACAGAATTCCAGCCCAAACAATCTGCCTAGAATTGCTGGGAAATCAGTAGAATGTGCTTATGACTCGGCCTGTGAAGTAGGCGGACTGCTATTGTTATTGTAACTCCTGCCAAAGCACGGAGGCAATTCTCCCTCTTTCTGTCTCTAGTTAACCATGAGAGATCCCTCTCTAAAACCTCACCCCTGGAATAGGTTCTTGCTCAGTAAGAGCCAGAATAGTTTGGGGTCTGGGTATGACTGCCAGCTAATAGCACAGAGTAGGATAGGCCTTCATAAAGGATGCATCTGATACCCTAATTTACCAATAGAATTTATTTTTAGAATGCTTAATCTGCCTTTAAAATTATCCACATAGAGTGCCATGGACTAGAGCTGAATGCTGATGAGGTAGTAATCAGGGCAAGTCAGAGTACTTATTTTCAGAGAGGATGGTGAAAATACCAGATTTTCTTTCTCTTTTCCTTAACTATTGGGATATTGTGGTTCTACTGTGGTTCTTGCCAAATGTTCTCAACAATATAAACACTTATCAAGTGCTCCTCCTAGCAATATTGTAAAAATCAAACAAAAATCAGCCTATTTTATAGAAAATTGTCTTAAAGGATAAATATCACCCATCTATGAATGATAAAAAGGTATCAATCTATTCTGAAGATAAAGTAAAATCTAAACAATATTGGGTCATGGTAAGTCTTAGTATTATTATTTAGTTAAAACGCTACAAGAAATAATAAATGTTTTATGCTTTTCAAATGGTTTTCTCATGTTATCCAGCTAATTTGTCCCTAATTTGTTTATATGAGTATTTTTGGTACTATAAATTAAGATTCAAAATTACAAATCAGAAAAATAAAGTTTTCTCATAATGCTATAGAATCATGAGTTAAAAATATGAAAGTGCTTTAGCATCATAGAAATGATGGGCTCTATTAAGACAAATTGAAGCACAACAACCATCACTGATTTGCACTAAGGATACTGTCTGTGTGGAGGATCTACCTGTGTTGTTCCATGGTAACCCTTGCATACCTAGTCATCCCTTCAGCAAGTGAGGGTCTACCAAGAGAGGTGGTGGTTCTAGGTGATGGCAGAGGTCAGAACATCACACGGTCTCTGCCCTCAGTGGGAGGAGATGATGTTGAAATGACGTCAGGGAGGTAGAAGATGTCAGTTCATTGTTGGCCATAGTAGAAGTGTGGGTTTTATTCTATTACAGGCAGCCACTAGGGGATTTTAAACAGGAGAGTCATTTCAAAATTTAAGGTTCTTAAAAAAGATCCCTCTGACTTTTATGTGAACAACAGAGAGCAAAATTGAGCACAGGGGGCTACTACAGGAGGAAAAGTGAAAGACAGTAGAATTGAATGATAAGGATAGAGAATGGGGATATGTAAAGATTCTGGACAGGCATGAGCTTTGTACTGTAATGATCTACTACAAAGCTTACAGAGATTAAATAATGTTGCTAATAGATGGTAGCGGCTGGAAACAAACCAGTTTTCAGAGCTGTTAACCACTGCACTGTAATATTTAAAGAGGGTTTTTCTGTGAAATAGATGCTGACTCTATGAACTGGTAAGACTCAGATATCAGAGACACATATCAACCTTTACATTTAGAATCACATGTGGTAGATTGGAAATATTCGATTCTAAATTTACAGAACACAAGAATTAGCAACGTTAGTAAATGATTAAAAAGGACTTTGTCATTGACAAAGCATTTTCACTCTTGTTATCCCGTTCAGGTTAATCAAATTGGCGTGGTTAGATGATTTCAAAGGTAATCAAGACAATGTTAAGATAAAATCGCAAAATAAAACTATTTAATTAAATGGTCACATTTGTGGTATCACTAAATTAATATTTACAGTTCCCAACAGCCTGTTTTCTCATTTCAGGTAGATATCGTGTCTTTCTTGCATTCCTAACGTCAGCCCCCAACTGACATAAAGGGATCCTAATAAATATTAGTGGAGTGAATTTGACAGAATTTATATGTCCAATAGATTAGGTTTTTCCAATTCGTTTTCTGGTAGGCAGAATAGCTTCAGAGTCTGACAGAGATGAGTTTGCAATCAGAGGCTTTGCAATCACGGTATCATCTTGAGTAAGTTACCTGATGTATTTGGGCCTTATTTTCCTTATATGCAAAATGATAATGCATTTCTGTCCTAGGAGACTTATGTAAAGTCTCATATTTACTCATATTTGCCCAGAAAGGTTAGTTTCTTCCTCCTCTTCCTCCCTCAAGTCTGACAGAGTAGTAATTTACTCCTCTCAGAAAACAAAACAGGTTATGAAAAATTCTACGTCTACCTACCTACCTTAGTACTGTAATTGACATTTCTGTGACCTTAAACAAATTCTAGAATTAACTGTAGCGTTAAAAAAAAAACAAAACTCCTGGGCTGGGCGCGGTGGCTCATGCCTATAATCCTAGCACTCTGGAAGGCCAAGACAGGAGGATCACTTGAGGTCAGGAGTTCAAGATCAGCCTGATCAAGAGCGAGACCCCCATCTCTACAAAAAATAGAAAAATTAGCCAGATGTGGTGGTGCACATCTGTAGTCCCAGCTACTTGGGAGGCTGAGGCAGGAGGATCGCTTGCTTGAGCCCAGGAATTTGAGGTTGCAATGAGCTGTGATGATGCCACTGCACTCTGAGACTCCATCTCCAAAAAAAAAAAAAAAAAAATCTCCTTTTCTTTCTTAACTTCTCCCATGATATTCTAAGAGAATATGAACAATTAAGATGGGTCAAACAAAAGTATTTTTAAGTACATTAATTTCAAAGGCAGTAATTGACACTATATTTGGGAACAGTCAGTATTTCATCCTTGGGGAATAAAACATATTTTAATTATTATGTTATGGCAAAAGAGTGAACATCATCAGCCCCATTAGATTAGCAAGATCTTTCCAAAAATTTTTAAAAATGCTTTTCTAGTTGGAAAAAATAAAACATAAGCAGGATTGGTGCATGATACTATATATTAAAAACTTTGGATTCCTTATACTTAAATCCCAAATAGGCTTTGCAAGCAATGCTTAAACCTTTTTAACATTAAATCATTAAAATGCTGAAAGTTTTTAGAAATAATAGTTAATAGTACTAAGCACCAGAAGACTAAAATATTAAAATGAGTCAATTTTATAACAGATTATGTCAACCAGATCTGCATGTATCAATATGGATGAATGCCTACATATAACATTGGGTTATGGCAAGCTGCAAAAGAATATCTACAGTATGATACCATTTACGTAAACTTTTAAGATGTAAATAATTATGTGACATTTATTTCATACACGTCATAGAAGTGTTAGAACACACATAGGAAGGGTATAGCGTGTTTAGCACTGTGACACCTAATCACAAGAAAGGAGGAAAGTGAAAAGGAAACAGGAAGAGCTTTTCTTCTTTCTGTGATGATTTATTTCTTTAGAAAAGATTTTAATATAACTGAATATTAGCATTTGTTTAATCTGTGTGGTGGATACTTTAAGTAATTAGTATAATTATTTTTTTATATTTTTCTTTGAAAAATTTATATATTTTCTTGCTTAAAAATAAAATAATGAACTAATGAAAGCAGTAAAGTGAATATTGCTGTGGTCAATTTAAAATTGTCTATTTAGTACTTCTAATAAAAACAAAGTAAATTAAAAAGCATTTCCTAGAATAAGAAATCATTCATTTGTAATCATTCTATAATTTTCTGCTTCTATCATAGAAATGTTGAGTTTAAAGAAAGATGTAAAATAAAGGAAAATATTGTTTCTTCTTATAAGCTAAGTGTTTATGCCCTTTTATTTATGCATGCAGCAACTGTTTAAATAACAAGTACAAACATAAAATAAAAGTTTGCCTGCTATGCATTTGCTAATCTTTCAGTAATTGCACTGAAATTCTATATATATATTTTTTTCTTCCATAAATTCAGATAGAACCTACTCAAAATGTAGCAGAATCTGATTGCTAGACATTTCTACCACAACATGAAACCACTCTCCTAATAACAGCTGGGGCTGGTGTTCTTTCCAGTGCCTGCTGCTTCCAGACCCATGTATAGAACCTCAGGGAATCTTCCATCCACCTGCGCCCTCTCTCTCTCTTTCTCTCTGCTTCATGCCCCTAATCTGTAAAATGGGGATGATCCCTGTATCTACCTCATAGAACTGTTGTAAGGAATAAATAAATAAATGTATGTAAATTAAGTCACGTAGGACCATGCCTCACACATAACAGGTACTGAGAACATATTATTGGTATTGTTAACCACAGTTCAATCCTCATCTCAGAGAAAGATATTTTCATTCTCTTACTATTAAATCAGTCCAAACACTATGAAGTACTATCTTAATAATTCTAAATCTATTAGCTGTTGAATTCACAAGTGTATTTTTCCTTTACAAAAATGATTGATATTTATTTAACAATTAAAAAACATAGTTAGCCAAGAGTTATTTTTCACAATTGTTGGTAACTCTTTTCTAGTAGAGAGGGCAGGGTCTTACCTATTCAAGGAAGTGGTAATAAGTAAAGTTCGTTATGTTGTGTTCTCAAAAGGTTGATAATATGTTCTGGCTTCTTTCTGTAAAAAAATAACAATTTAGAAAATTAGTAATTTAATTCCTGATCCATGTACATTAATCACATCATGCAGCTCAGTACAAAATTCAACTCATGGCTTTCTCTTTTTCTATTGGGTAATTATGAGACTACAAGATCAATTTCATGATGGTTCTTTATAGTCATCATACACTGAGCATTTACAACCTGAGGCACTATCACAGATGGAAGAGAGCAGTGAAAATGCTAACTATTGCATGTTTTTTCTCACTTTTTAGATTCATTCCAAAGAAGCTTCGTGAGTATATCCAAGGAAGAATAAATTTTAAAATTGTTTTCAGCTAATAAATAGCAGGCAATTGTACTCTCTCCCAAGAGAATTCATTTGTCCTGGTAAATTGTTAATTATATCCAATAATCTTTAAAGGACTGGGCCTCTAGCCCAGTCTGCATTGATTCTCTCGAGCACAGAATGGAGAGGAATTTTTTAACAGCTAATTAAATTTTCTCTATAAAGTACTAAACTTATTTTGACATTCAGAATCCTAAAAGTCATTCTGGATTAGTAGTTGTGCTTGGAAATTTCTCCTAGAACAATAAAGAATACTTTCTCCTGAAGTGGTACTTAGAAATAAACAGGATTTCTAGAAGGCACTAGTCTTGTTTTCTACCTCCTAAGCCATTCAGGTATAACCATCCTCATCTATGGGGAAGACTACAAAGGATGCACAATTTATAAGGGATTGCAGAGCTGAGGCCCATTTTGAAGTCCAGCTTGCTTATATTAGTTGTCTAAATCTATGCATCTCTCTGTGCTTTTGCCAGGGCCTGTGTGATTTCACCCCTGGTAGAGTGGACCCCATCATATCCTCAAGAAAGACGTTGCTCTACAGGTGAGGGGCCCTGAGACTCAAACTATGATAGCTATTAACTCTTCTTGAAGACCCAGAAGGAAATACAAGCTTGGAAAGTCAAGATGCAGATGGTTCAGTTGTCTATGAACCTTTAAAGAGCAATCTCTATATGGATATGAGCAGATGAGTTTGATTCAAAAGCAACAAATATCGACTGGGCCAGGTACCGTATTGTGTGCTTTTCCACGCATTAGCTCATTTAATCTGTGGGCACTTACACACAATGCACAGCAGCAAACAAGTCTATTAATAAATGTTAAAGTTAGAAAGGCTTAACATTTAAATAAACATAAAGAAAATTCAGCATGCAAGAAGAAACACAGTAGAATTCTCCATTCTCTGTAATAATTTGATGACTATTTTAGAAAGAAAGGTTTGACTGTCCAAATTTTTGCACACAGCTTTTTTTTTTTTATAGTTAAGCTCTGTGGTTCTCAAATTTGGAATATCTATGACATTACCACACAGAGTTCTATACACGATAACTTAAGACTGAGGAATTTTTAAGGATAATGCTGATGATAAGCAAATTAAACCTTGTAGGTTGATTTTAGAACAAAAATAAAATGGTAGGCCAGCTCTGGAATTTATTCAGATACAAAGAATCTTTGGGTTTTTAATGAATGAATGCTGAATAAACTACCATGCTCTATTTTATATTTAAATTCCATATGTTTCTTAAATTCCTTAAAGTACATATTTTTTGTACATCATCTTCATGATTTTCAAGTATGCATGTGCATAAGTGTGGAAGTACACATTATATATGTTTAAAGGAATTTTATAGAATAGGAATTTTATAGAATTTTATAGAAAAGGAATTTGATAGAATATAGAATTATGGTCCATGGGCCAGACCCTGCTGCTGCCTATTTTCCTAAATACGGTGTTTTGGCACATAGGCACACCTATCCACTTCCTTGTTGTCTACGGCTGCTTTCATGCTATAACGCCAGAGTTGAATAGTAGTGACAGAGACTGTATGGCCTGCAAAGCTCAAAATATTTACTACCCAGCCCTTTACAGAAAACATTTGTTAACATATCTGATATCAAAGAACATGCTCATCATTTGAGTAATATTAAATATAATACTAAAAAAATTCTGTCTTTTAGTCTTTCCAAAAATTAATGCAGTAGTTACATATGAATGAAAGTAAAATTCCAGCCCTAAACACTTAAAAGCTAATTTCACCCCAAAAGAATTGGAAAATTATTGGCTAATGGATGAGATTATCATTAGAAAATTCAGGTTTCCAGTACCTATTAGTCATAAAAAGAATGCCTCATTTACTTATAATCTTGACTTTTGTGCGTTTTTGTTACTAAAAAATGGAAATGACTATCTTTTTTCCTAGAGTTTATTGTATAAGAAAGAGATAAATTTCATCTGGGATTTATTTTTAAAAAGCAACTTATGGCCTATTCCATAATGGATATAGAATTGAATAGTCATTTTAAATTAACAGAGTGTACTTAGAGGTCATATTTTTATTCCATATCAAAAGGATCAAATTACTTTAACATAAATTTTGTTATAATATTATTGACACAGTTTAGTGTTAGATACATTATATGGAATGGCTGCAACAACCCTAAAATAATATTAGCAAACATTTTTAAAGCATTTATTGTGTGCCAGACAATGTTCCAAACGCTTCATATATATTAAGTCATTTATTCCACACTATCACCCTCTAACTATTATTATCCCCACTTTACAGATGAGAAACTAGGCCAGGAGAGTTTAAGTGTCATTCCCAGCATCACACAGCTAGAAAGTGACCAAACCTTTTAACTGTATACCAACTTTATAGACATTGATAATTGGTTTTAGGTCTTCAACTCTGGTTAAAGACAATTTCAAGCATAAGAGCTTGTGACCCCTCTAAGAAGCGGTATCTTCCTAATGGCAACTTTCAATTTACTAGAAATACTTACTAAGTACATTTACTATTCAGCTTATTGAGCTTCACAAACAAATTGAAATTTACTCAGCTGCAGTTCTGCCTCCCATTTTCTCCAGTCCATTATTTCTACCAGGTTTGCTTATGCCACTTTCCAGAACCTCTTAGAACTGGGTATGAACATTGTTGAGAATCAGGGCATTCAACACCTGACAAAGTCAACTGGTTAACAACTGTATTTAAGAGCTAGCCTACACAAGATAGAGAATAGGATGTACATTGCACGTTGGCATCACCAAGTAAGTTGAATAAATTATTTAATGAGGAACTCAAGATAAATGCTTGTTTAACTATGAGGTAAATCATTTTTTATCAGTTCATTACTCAGATAAATAGGACACGCATGCAATGTACTGAGGCTGCATTTAATATATGTTTGGCGGTTGGCGTATTTATGTACAAGTTATATGCCACCCATATATAGCATTGAAGTTAGAATGAGAAATTCATGTAGACTTTCAAAATCTCATAGCAAAAATATTGCCAAGGTGTGGTTTTTCTGAACAGATGTAAGAACCCATATTTCATTAAACAGCAAAATCATCAAGATGAAATCTTCTCTGGATTGCTAAGTCAGGATATACTCTTCATTTGTCTTTGAAACACATTCTAGCATAGCAAACATCATTTGGTTATTTAATTTCATGTTTTGATAGACTTTGTCTGATAAGTAAAACACTGAGATGTTTGAAGTTGCTGGAATCCTGAATAGTGTTTCTGAAGGCTAAGCTTAACATCAATGGCTAGCATTAGGCTATGCAGTCAGATCTCAAAAAAACAATAATAACATTGCTCTCCACCTCCCCTATCAATCTGCTCTATGAGATTTTGAACAGTTCATATAATTCAATGCATTTGTCCAGGATAACAAGATTTCAGCTATTGAGGACGGAATTGCCGATACAGTTGGGAAAATATCCATTATTCAAGCAGTCTTTAAATAGGAGAGCAGCTGCCAACATAAAATCATTTAGTTAACATCCTACTAAACCATTTTTATTCCCTAATATGCTTAGAATCAGTTCATTATCTACTTATTTGTGAATAGAAGAAAGTCATGGTGAATCAAAGTCACTGATAATTGAACAGATCAGAGAATGATCTTCCTTTCTTGGGGCTTTTATCAAAGTTCCTTTCAAAAGAACATTATGTTTCTTGCAAAAGAAACATTTCAAAATATACACTTGAAAAAATTAAGAACTGTTAATAAAATCCCTATTCAAAAAAGATATGGTCTTCAGCTGAGCAGCAAATCTAGGTAAGATAGACAGTAAGAATTCTCCCCTTTCATCTCCAAACCTGAAACTCCAGGGTATTGCTGAGGACTAGCAGGCTGGGTTAAGCTGACTTAGTAGAAATGATGTAGTCTTATCCAAAGCATCTCAACATAATTCAAGGCAGTAAAAATAGTTTGCAAATAGGTGAAGGATAAAGAATTAGATTAGTCAGAAAAGTCAAGCTTAAGCCTCAGAGGCTTTACACGATAAAGGTTTATAGCCTGTTAACACAGATCCTGATATAAGCAGGGAGAGTCTCCAGGCCACCTCTCTCCCATGCAGTGACCAAGCTATCTGGATACATCCTTCCTGTGGCTCAACTCACCGCCTTCAGGATTATAGCAGCAGGGAAAGAAGACATCCAGAGCCCTGGCTGTTAAATGCTTTAATGAGGAAGTGACACATATCACTTCCTTGTACAGCCCACTGTACTGAACATGGCTTTGCTTAAATGCAAGGGGTTGAGAGACATGGAGAATAAATGGATACTTGGTGAGCAGTAAATATCTCCATTGTAATGGTGAATGAACATAATGAGATTGGTCCAGTAACTACTTCAGATTCCTTCCGTGTTGAAAAAGGTTGAAAAGAAATAATGCTCGGTAATATCAGTTTAAAACATTTTGCCAAACTGTTAACACATGATGACTCTGATTGAATATATTTATATATAAATAAATATTCCATTTTATACATAAAATATGAATTGGCACTGCAGTATAGAGAGCCTCAGGCAGCAATGGGGCACGTGTGTCAGTGTTTCTGCTTATTTATATACTACACTGCCGTTTTCGGCCCAGCATCAGAATATATCTGAAGAAATGTAACACTTCTTTGCTTGACAGAAGCCATCTGTTCATTTGTTTCTAATTTTCATATAAATACCAGCCTTTTTATTTTTATTTATTTCTTTTATTTTTTAAATTGACAGATAAAATTCTATGTATTTATCATGTACAACATGATGTTTTGAAACACATACACACTGTGGAATGGCTAAATCAAGCTAAGTAACATGTATTACCTCATGTAGTTGTCATTTTTGTGGTGAGAACACTTAAAAATCTACTGTCAGCATTTTTCAAAAATACAATATATTGTTAATGATAGTCACCATGTTGTACAATAGATCTCTTGCATTTATTCGTCCTATCTAACTGAAGTTTTGTAACCTTTGACCAACATCTCCCAGCATCTCCCCCCTACATCGGCCACAATTCTACTCTCCACTTCCATGAGATGAAATTTTTTAGATTCCACATACAAGTGAGATACTGAGATATTTGTCTTTCTGTGCCTGGCTTATTTCACTTAACATAATGTCCTTTAGGTTCATCCATGTTGTTTCAAATGACAGGATTTCCTTTTTCTTCTTTTATAGCTGAGTGGTATTCCATTATTTGTATATACCATATTTTTTTATCCATTCATTATTGATGGACACTTAGGTTGATTGCTTATCTTGGCTGTTATGAATAATGCTGCAATAAACACGGGAGTGCAGATTTCTGTTCATCATAACGATTTCATTTCATTTGGATATATACCCAGTAGTGGGATTGCTGGATCACATACAGTAGTTCTATTTCTAACTGTTTGAGGAACCTCCATACAGTTTCCCATGATAGCTGTACTAATTTATATTCCCACCAACAGTGTGCCAGCGTTCACTTCTGTCCACACCCTCACCAACACCTATCTTTTGTCTTTTTGACAATAGCCATCCTAACAGAACACCAACCTTTTGAAACGGTAGAGTAAATTAATGCAGATACATAGACTCAAGTGGCATAAGGAGAAGAAATTGGGGAGAACCTCGCAGGAAACTAAGCAGGCTCACAGGTTGCCACAAGACTTACCTTGCCAGGATACCACTTAAAGATTTTGCTCTCATGTTCAAAACTCTTCTTTTAAAATGACAAAAATCTAAATTCCTAGGCTTAGCCTCAAGAGCTTCTATATTGTGACTACACCCTACTTTTTCAACTTTATCCCCAACTTTCTACCAACACAAACCCTCACATCTTAGACTAGTTCTTTTGTGGATTTACTGATTCTACCTTCTTATTTCTCTCCTCTCCTTCTGTAAAGTTCTCTTCTTTCTCTTTTTCTTTTTTTTCTCTCTTTGTCTCCCTCACTGCCTCTCTTCCTTCCTTCCTCTAGACTTGTAAACTTCTTGTTCAGTTGAATCTCTCTTCTCTATGAAGTCTCACCAACCACCTCCAGGAGTGTCTCTGTTCACTGGTGTGGTGGTTCTTGTTTTGCCACAAGAACCACCTTATTTGGCATTGATATGAACTACCTTATATTGTTAAATAAGGCTCCATGAAATTGAAAGAAATTCACATTTCTACCCACTTTTCTGCTTTGTTTCAATCCTAAAAGCCATTAGTATCTATTGAATATATGAATTACTTTTTATAGTATTTTGAATTAGAAACAAATACATATGCAGGATAAAAAATATTAAGCCATGTAAGTACACAATGGACTTCAAACAATGCTGCCATATTGTCAAATTATTTCTGAAGAGGTATTAATGTACTCCCTGTTATGGACTGGATTGTGTCCCCCTGACATTCATATATTGAGCTCCTAACCCCCAATGTGACTGTATTTGGAGATAGGGCTGCTAGGGAGGTAATTAAGTTTAAAGGAGGTCAAAAGGGTGGGTCCCTAATCTGATAGGACTGGGTCATTATAAGAAGAGAAGAAGACATCAGAGCTCTCTCTTTCTCTCCGTGAGCATAAAGAAGCAAAGACTCTCCTTGACCACACTTTAGTTAGGTTCCTCTGAGCCCTCTTCTTGACTAGGCCTTGACTTTCACCCCATCCTTACAAATCCAATTTTAGCAAGAATGCTGTTTGTTTACAGAGAATCCCCATGCTTAATATCTGATCACCCTGGATAGCTGATCAAGTTCTTCATCCCCCACCTTAGATGGCTAAGTCTGTGGCCTGTCTTCAGCAAAAATCTAGTTAAGTAGGTTTAGCAAGAACCATCCTACCCTCAATGTCTCCTCTTGGTAATTTTTCATCTATGACCTCCTCATTCTGTTCATTAGCTAATGTTGGGCTCAGAAAACAATACCCCATAGTGAAAGTCTCAGAAGCAGGCTCAGAAGCAAAGTTCCTCTCTCACCTTCTCCTGTCCTCCTGTCTCTCAGCCTCATTCTCCCCTGAAACAAGCTATAGAAACTAAATTCCCACTTCCTCAAGATGGGTCGTAACAAACTAGAACCACTTTTTCCCAATGCCAACCATAAAAACCTAAAAATATTACTCTAACTTCCCCTCACCTTTCTATGTAAGAACTGGCCATTGAAAAATTCTCTGGCCAACCTTATTTGGTTGTAGGTCATCAGACCCCCATTCCAGAGAGGGGTCTGTCTCATACCTGGAAGGAAGGAATGCTGCACAGAGGCCAGGAAGAAACTGGACAGGCCTTGCTGGGTTTCCCCCTCTCAGTCTATTACTATTAGATCATACCCTTTTTGTCCACTCATATTTGTACACACTGTCCATGCTTCATCGAACCTAAGCATAAACATGGATAGTTCACCCTGTGTCTTTGGGTCTTCAATCTTAAGGTTCACATGTCACGCAAAACTATGATCAAATAAACTTGTTATGCTTTTCTCTTGTTAACCTGTCTTTTGTTATAGGAGTGTCTGCTGTGACTCTTACGATGGGGAGGAAAGGTATCCCACCCTTTCTATCCCTGTGTTGTAAATCTCCAACTGTCTTTGCTATAAATGGAGTTGAACCTAATTTCTTTCTCCTATTGCAACATTTTCAGTCCTGAATAAAGTCTTCTTTACCATTTTAACAAGTGTCAGAATATTTTTTTCTGTAACAGACAAATGAGAAGGTAGCTGTCTACAAGTCAAGAAGAGAGACCTCACCAGAAATCAACCCTGAATGCACCTTGATCTTGAACTTCTAATCTCCAAACCTGTGAGAAAATAAATTTCTATTGTTTAAGCCACCCAGTCTGTGGTATTCTTTTATGGCAGCCCACGCAGACTCATACATACCCATCCCATTGTCTGTTTTCATACATCACCAACAACAATGTATATTATTTATTTGTTTAATGTCTGCCCAACTCCACCCTAACTAATCTGTAAGCTCTAGAAAGGCAGGGACCATTTTCTTTTGTATTTACTACATTACTCCCTATGTCTGGTAGCAAATAATTGCTTAGTAACTGCTCAACAAGTGGATGAACAATGGAAGTTATGCATTGCAGAAAATGGAAAGGTATGCTTGGTACTGGTCAACTTTGTGTATATGAGCTCCTGTGTTATAAGGAGTAGAATCTCCTTATACCTGGCTTAATGCTTCTCCGATTTGTAAATGGGTTAGTAAAGGTCTAATGAATGAGTGAATGAATGATAATAGTTTGTTTTCCTAACTATTCTGACTAGGAATTAATTAAATTTGGTCTTTGAAATAAAAAGAACTCAAACTTTGGTATAGAAGCTGTGTTGGAACTCTGGCCCATCACTTATAGGCTGTGTAATATTAGGTAGGCCTTCTAATTTTTTAGATTCTCAGTGTTATCAAAACAAATGAAGATTATTAATGAGACTTCCCTTATAGAGTTGTTGCAAGGATTAAATAAAATCATGTGCTTGAAAAAGTGCTTTGACAATTGTGGAAAATTGTGAAGTGTTAATGTCAGCCTTGTGCAGAAACCCTATGTTCATGCTAATCTGTAGTTTCTTAGCTTCAACTCTTACCTTTAGGTTTGCTCAGCATCTAAAAGCCTTTTGCAAGGTTCTTAAGACATAGGGTATCTTTGAGAAGGATTGTGCAAGAGAAAAAAAGCATTTCATTCACTAATAGCCCTGAGTTCACCTGCTGGGAGCCATCTGTCAACCTGCAGCAGCATAAAGAGATTTCACAGAGGAGGCATTTGGCTGAACTCGGGTGACAGAGCACTGGGCTATTTTTGAGGTCGATGTGAGCATTCAAAGTCCAGCTGTGGTCTAAAGAAGTTAGAATTCAGCTGACTGATGGTGTTCTTTGCCTGAGCTCCCGCACCCTCTGACATTCCTGACTGCTAATTTGGAATGGCATGCATTTAAGAAAGGGGACCACACCAGAGAGAGGGAAATACAGGCTGTGCTGCAATCATCTGACCAGGAAAATGAAATTCTGACAAATCTACTTTTAGCCTGAAGAGCTAAAAGCTCTAGAAGCAGAGGGATTTCATCAACTCACTGGAGTCTTGGGGAATAGTTTACAATTAAGGGTGATCTCCAGCTGATTCGGGTTCTTCATCTTTTGGTGCATATTGTTCAAGAGGCATTGTGTGATAACTTAATTAGCACAGTGGGGACTAAGTTGGCACCCTCCCCTCCCCCTTCTGTAATGCTAATTTAAAACATCTTTTTTCCCTCCCCAAATTATTTTCTCAACAGTGGCATCCAACATTTTATTACTGAAGAAATTGCCCGTAATAACACATTTTAAAAAGTGAGGATGTCTTAATTGAGTGAGAATATTACTTGCTGGCTGAGAAAATATATCAACACAAAAGCTAGCCTGGAAATATCTCCAAATCCACTGTGTCAGCATTCCCAAGCATTCTGGAAATTCTATAAGCATATTCTTGTGTGCATGATACAATAGTTCTCACATCAGTAATCTCGGAAATATTAAGATTCATGAAGGCATATCATTAAGATTTCACCCAAGAAAAGGGGAGAACTTAGCACCCAGATGAAACAACAAAAAAGAATTTGCTTTTCTATAAATAGGAAACAGAGGAGGAGGCAGGTCTCCTCCCAGTCTCTCTGGGAGGGATCTCTTGTAAAATGTTTTTCCCTCTCTTCCATTATTCTGTCAGTGGCCACACAATTCTCCCTCCTTTGTGCTCTTTTCAGAAGGGTGTTCTATTCTTATGCTTTATTTAATTGGCTTAGATTTAAGTAAACAGACACCACTGAGATGAAGGGCAGTCCGGGTGGAGGAAGGAGGAGTGTGACAATCAACACGGGAGGAGGGGCACACAGAGATTGGGACTGAGAGGCAGCCAGACACCAGAGACCCCAGGCACTGCTCAGTCTTGGAAAGCTTTCATCTAGAGCTCCTAGTGGCCACTTAACGTCTATAATCAAGCCACATGTGTCTGATTTATACAAAAACATATGAAAATAAGATTTAAGTCTGGGCTTCCAAACACAGCAAGTGAGCCAACGAGGTTGCAAATATTCCAGCTGCTCTAATTACTGTTGTTCCCAAGGAATGTGAGGGCTGCTGACTCCTTGCTTGGGTTACTCTGGGCTCCCCTGGGACTACATCAGCTACCTTTGGTACTGACTGGCACAAAAGTTGGCTTCAGAGGTAGGTTTCAACCTCACACTCTTATTACTTGAATGGTTTTTAGAGCTATGGTAAGGATCAACAGACTTTTAAAATGCATTATCTTTTAAAATCGTGGCTCTAAATAACTATGATACAATCAAAATGACCCATTCTGAGTCTTTGAGTGGTTTAACTCCAAGTGCAGAACTACTCTCTCCCACCCCCAGTGAGCTCCACCACCTATATGGGACCTTCCCAACACTGCGAAGGCCAGCAGCCTGCAGTGTGGGTGCTTCCTGGTGACTAGTGACATGCATGATTTCACCTTTAGCAGGGGCTTTGGCTTTAAGAAAGATTTTAGAAGTACTTTCTAAATGAAAGACTACAAGGCCTATGGTACAGTGGGTTTTGTTTTCTTTTAATTTGTTTATTTATGATTTTATTTTGCCATTTCACATTCATTCTACTTTCTAGTAGTAATTCCAAACTGAATGTCATTCAGCTAAAAGAATTCATGCAGCTAAAGAAAATAAAGGAACAAAAACAGTTACAAAAGAGACTGGAAGCCATTTGTGACTTTCTCTTTGCCTCATGTTTTGAGTGGCTGTGTTTAGTTAGCATGAAGGGAATATGCTTTCCCTGTGCACAGCAGGTCTGCTTCAAGCTCTTAAAGTACTCTCACTGATTCTTTGGAGATCTGCTGGTGATCACAGAGGGGTATGAGAACCCGATCTAATAGAAGGTAATCTTATCAACAGTCTCCAGGAATTGATTACAGTAGAATACAGACATGAAGGGGTGAGGGCTCATTAGACCATGATATAACCTCAAAATAACACTAAAATCAGAAATACAGATTTCTTCTAAGTGTTTGTAAGAAAACACATATAACTCCACTGCAACCAAAAGATAAGGATCTTTAATTCTCCAAAGGCAGTTATAATCTTCTCTGTTCTTAAATAAGATTTCCTTTGAAACTTGTTCTAATATGATGTTTTTATGTCTTAAAGGAGTCAATGCACTATCAAAAAAGACATATGTCATTTATTTCCCACCATGTTCTCAAATACTGGCCATCTATAACATCACCGAAAAATCTCTAAAGTTTTAGTGTAAATATAAATGTATATTTAGTAGTTCTTTCATTCATTTAGCAAATTACTTGCTAGAGCTGCCTGCTGAATAGCACAATCAGTTTCCAATGGAGGCCATAATAAATATCATTTATGCCATCATATGGCAGCTGACAAACTTGGTTACAACAGACCCAAGGAAAATTTCTGGTTCCCAATTTCCTGGAAAGTTGGGTTTTAGCATTATACAAATGAACAGTCATTTTTCTTAAATAATTTGAATTAAAACCCTTTTCCCAAAAAGAAATAATCTGTGAAGATATTTTAAAAGATACTACAGTGTTACTGTAATAAAGCACCTTAAAAATCAAATTAATTTTTTAATGTGATAACTTCATAACTGAAATGTAAACATATTTTAAAATTACAACTAGAGTAATAACTAGGAAATTCATATTTTTGTCACTCTCAAAATATTATCAGAATTGATCATATTAAATTGGCAAAGAGCTTTGAAATCCTTTCAAGTAAGAGCCTATAAAATAGAGGTGATCATCAAAAATTTTTTTAATTGAATAAGTTCATTATGAGTGCCTGATAAAGGTGTTACATGAAATGAAACGCAATTCATGTGATAGAGCACACACATATCACACAGCCATCTCCCTTGGGTAAAAATCTTGTAAAAGCTCATTTTTAAAGCAACCCAACAGACCTGTCTTTGAGCTCCTTTATTGGGTTCAGCTTTTCTTTCTTTCTTTCTTTTCTTTTTGGTAGTGATACGTGCTGGTAGGTTTTAGGATTACTCTACATAATGAAATTTTTGTTTTTCCTTTATATTCTCTGCTTGTTCAATTGTAACAACTTGAAGCAATTTTCTCATATTCACACTATTCCTGTCTGAAAAGTGTATCCTCTGAAAGTTTCTTTTAGCAAAGTGTCAGACAGTTGTGCTTCCCAGGAGAGGCCAATGTGTTATACTTTGTTCATTACAAATCTGTGACTTCACTGATGACCATGGGTCTCAATGGATGCTGACAGGCTGTTATAGACTCATACGGATCCATTTACTTCCTTCTTCTGGATACTTCTTACAGTAGGGAACTAGTATAGCGGATACAAAAACAGGCTGTATGAGAATGGAAACAAAGGCGTTTGAGCCAGCCAGATCTCTACGCAGCAAGTAATTTAAATTCATTGGTCCATAATTTCATCTGTGGATAAAAATATCTACTTTCTTGTAGAACAATTTTAAGGACTAGGGATAAGTTAGGGAAAGCTTTTTGCACAGGGTATGAGATATATATATGTATTTTTCCAGTGTTTATTACATGGTACTTGTATTAAACAACTCAACGAATTGGGTAAAGCTGGTTTGTCAAAACATTAAGTAGAGAAAGAATGTTGCTATTCATTATGTTGTATAACACTTTCCAAACATGGGCAGGCATCGTAGTCACTTGGGATCCTGGTTAAAAATTCTGTCTTGAGTTCTATTCCAAGAATTCTGATTCTGATGTCTGTTGTGGGTTCAGGAATCTCCACACCTCACAAGTACTCAATATGATCACTAAGAGTATGATCTGGGGACCACAATTTGATAAATAACTGCTATGTTATATATAATTAGTTCTATTGGTATAATCATGCTTATTTTGACTGTCATTACGTCAGTTTTAAAAAAGAGCATATTATTTTCAAGATATTTTTTATATAGTTTAAATATTTGTTGTCATTATTTTTAACTGTATAGGCATAAACATATAAATGAAAAAAGAAGTCCAAATATTTTTTCATAGTATCTTATGGATTTTTTTCCTCCTCTCAAAAACTCTGTTTTTTAACATTTTTGTGTGTGACAGATTCTTTGTAGAATTTAATGAAAACTTTGGATTCATGCCCATGCAGGCATGACCTTTCTTTTTACAAAAGCTTCCTAGGTCCCATTTATATACTGCCTGAAAGGAATGGGTCTCAAATTAAAAGCACGTGGGTGAAAGAACTAGGCATTAACCATTTGCAATTTAGAGAAAGGTTTCTGTTCCCTTTAGATTTTACAGGTCTAAAACATATTTATTGTATAATGAAAAATGTGACCTTTATATATCTATTTACTACTTCTCAAGTAGCTTTGATTGCTTATTCAGTAGAAAGATTGGAAAGAATAGTTCTTTACAAAATTGAATTGGAGAATTCTAATAAGGAGGCTGTTTATTCTGTGAAAATAACACAAGTTTTTACTTTGGATAACAAGGAATTTAATAAACATATAAAAAGAAAGCTTTAATTGCCACAGACTCTAACATAAGTTTTGGCAAAACAGATATGTATCATCCAGCAAGTATTGCCTTTCTTAGTGAAGCTAAGCCTTGGGGTAAAAATGTAAGAAAATGCACATTTTCTTTTTGTTTGCATTAGTCCTAGAATTAGAATACTTCAATGGTCCAGTGCTCTGAAGAAAATGACTAAAATACTCCCTTTCCTTGAAAGACCTGGCATCATCTAGCCTTAATTACCTATCCAGCCTCATCCTACACCATATTTCTCTTACTCTGTTCTCGTTACACTGGCCTGCTGTCATTCCCCCTTACAAGCCATGCTCCTATAGCCACAAGTCCCTTGCATGTGCTCTTGCTCTGCCTGGAATGCTCTCTTCTCCACTCTCTTTGCCTAGTTAATTATTGCTTATCCATAGATCACAGTTAAATTATCCTCCTGACAAAGTCAGTTCCTGAACCTTTCTTTTATAGATGTTGCCGTGGTTCTAATTTTGCATTTATTTGTGTGATTATTTGATTAAAAGCTTATTCTCCACCAAACTGTAAGCTTCATGAGGACAGGGGCTATAATTGCTTTTGTTTAGCCACATTATAAGCACTTGGTGTTCCATAAGTTTTATTAACTATATGAAAGAATGAATAAAAGAATGCATGAAAGCATGTATCTTATTGTATCAATCTCACAACTAAAATAATAAGAAATTCAATAATGGCATAGGTAAAGGTCTAGGTACAACACTTTGGCACTCGGTTTCACATGCATAAAAGGAGCACATTGGACTAAATAATAGCTAGGGTTCCTTTCAGTTTTAAAAATCAATGACTCAGCAACTCAAATGTCCATCAACTGATTAATGAATTAATAAAATGTAGCATATCTGTTCAGTGGAATATTATTCCTCCATAAAGAGTAATGAAGTAAGATACATGGATGAACAATGAAAATATTATGCTGAGTGAAAAAAGCATTTCACAAAAGACCAAATATTCTATTATTTATATAAAATGTCAAGAAGAAGAGACAAATCCATAGAGAAAATAGAATAATTGTTGTCAAGGGTAGAGGTGTAGTAGAAACTGAATGACTGCTAATGGGTATGGGGTTTCTTTGGGGGGTGATAAAAATGTTATAAAAATAGACAGTGTTGTATCTTGCAAAACTAAGTTTCATAATTGATGGAGACTTTTCCAGACAAGCAAACACTGAGGGAATTTGTCACAATGAAGCCTGCCCTTCAGAAAATACTCAGAACTGCATTATACATGGATCAGCACTAAGCAATAAGGTGCTACACAACATGATGAACAGAACAGCATCCCACATATCAATACTATCACTCAACATTAATGATCTGAATGCTCCACTCAAAAAACACAGGCTGGCTGAATGGATGAAAAAACACAACCCAAATATCTGCTGTCTCTAGAAAACACAGCTAACCCACAAGGACTCACACAGACTCAAGGTAAAGCAATGGAAAAAAAAATTCCATGCAAATGGAAACCAAAAGAGAGCAGGTGTAGCCATCCTCATATCAGATAAAATTGACTTTCAATCAATAATGGTAAAGAAAGACAAAGATGGTCATTGTATAATGGTAAAGGCAGCAATTCAACAAGAAGACATAACATTCCTAAATATATATGCACCTAACACAGAAGCTACCAGAGTCATAAAGCAAATTCCACTAGATCTAACTAAGCAAAGAGATAAATAGTAGCATCATAAATGCCAGGGACTTCAATACCCCACTGATAGAGCTGGACAGATCATCAAAGCAGAAAATAAATAAACATTGGACTTAAATGGTACTCTGGAACATTAACAGAACATTCTATCCCCAAACTATTAAATATACATTCTTCTCATTACCATGTGGGACATTCTTCAAGACTGATCATATCTTAGGCCACAAAACAGGTCTCAACAAATTCAAAAAATTGAAATCATACCATGAATCTCTCAGACCACAGTAGAATAAAATTAGAAATCAATTCCCAGAGAAACACTCAAATCTACACAAAGTTATGGAAACTAAACAACCTTCTGCTGAACAATCCCTGTGTCAATGATGAAATTAAGATGGAAATCAAAAGATGCCTCAAACTGAACAACAAAGGGGACACAAGCTATCAAAATCATGGGATTCAGCAAAAGCAGTCCCAAGAGGAAAATTCATAGCCTTAAATGCCTACATCAAAAAGACAAAAAGATCACAAATTAAAAAACTAATGTCACATGTCAAGGAACTAGAAAAGGAGGAGCAAACCAAACCCAAAGCCAGCAGAAGAAAAGAAATAGCAAAGCTCAGAGCAGAAGTAAATGAAATGGAAACTAAAAAAACAATAAAAAGTTAGTTTTTTGAAAATATAAACAAAATTGGTATACTTCTTTTTAGATTAACCAGGAATAGAAGAGACAGAACCCAAATAAGCTCAATCAGAAAAGAAAAAAGAGATATTACAACTGACACCGCAGAAATACAAAATATCATCTGTGAATACTACGAAAATGCCTAAGCACATAAACTAGAAAATGTAGAGGAAATAGAAAAACTCTCGAAAACATACAACCTCCCAAGACTCAATCAGGAAGAAATAGAACTCCTGAACAGACCAATAATGAACAGCGAGATCAAAGCAGTAATAAAAAATCTTCCAACAAAAAAAAGTGCCGGACCAAATGGATTCACAGCAGAATTCTACCAGAAGTACAAAGAAAAACTGGTATCTGTCCTACAGAAATTATTCCATAACATCAAGAAGGAGGGAATCCTCCCTAACACATTCTATGAAGTCAGTATCAACTTGATACCAAAGCCAAGAAAGGATCTAACAAAAAGAGAAAACTACAGACCAATATCCCTTATGAATACAGATGCAAAAATCCTCAAAAAAAATACTAGCAAGCTGAATTCAACAGCATATCAAAAAAATAATCCACTATGATCAAGTGGGCTTCATCCCAGAGATACAAGGATGGTTCAACATACGTAAATCAATAAATGTGATTCAATACACAAACAGAAGCAAAAGCAAAGATCATATGATCATCTCAATAGACGCTGAAAAAGCATTCAGCAAAATCTAGCACACTTTCATGACAAAAACCCTCAACGAACTAGGCACAGAAGGAAAATATCTCAAAATTATAAAAGCTGTATATGACAAACTCACAACCACCATCATACTGAATGGGAAAATGTTGAAAGCACTCCCATGCCCACTGTCACCACTCATATTCAACATAGTACTGGAAGTCCTAGCCAGAGCAAGCAGGCAAGAGAAAGAAATAAAGGGTATGCAAATCAGGAAAGAGGAGGCCAAACTATTGCTTTTCACTGACGCTATGATCTTGTATCTAGAAAATCCCAAAGACTCCACCAAGAGACTCCTAGAATTGATAAATAAATTCAGCAAAGTCAACATATGTAAATCAATAAATGTGATTCAACACATAAACAGAAGCAAAAACAAAGTTACAAAGTTAATGTACACAAATCAGTAGCATTTCTATATAACAATAACAGTCACGCTGAGAGTCAAATCAAAGACCATTCATGATAGCTACAAAGAAAATAAAATACTTGGGAATATATTTAATGAAGGAGGTGAAAGATCTCTACAAGGAGAACTATGAAACACTGATGAAAGAAATTGCAGATGACACAAACCAATGTAAAAACATCTCATACTCATGGATTGGTAAAACATGAGTTAAAATGTCCATACTGCCCAAAGTGATTTACAGATTCAATGCAATACCCATCAAAATAACATCATATGTCACAGATCTAGAAAAAAATAATTTTATGCTTCATTTGGAATCAAAAAAGAGCCTGAATAATCAGAGTAATCTTAAACAAAAAGAAAAAATCTGGTGGCATCAAATTACCAGACTTCAAATTATACTACAAGGCTATAGTAACCCAAACAGCATGGTATTTGTACCAAAATAGAGACATAGACTGATGGAACAGAACAGGGAACCCAGATATAAAATCATCTACCTACAACCAACTGATCTTCAACAAAGTAGACAACAACATACACTGGGGAAAGTAAACCCTATTCAATGAATGGTGCTGGGAAAATAGGATAACCACATGCAGAAGAATTAAATGGGAGCCCATGTCTTGCCATTTTCAAAAATTGATTCAAGATGGATAAAAGACTTGAATGTAAGGCATGAAATCATAAAAGTTCTAGAAGAAAATGTAGGGAAAACTCTTCTAGACATTGGCTTAGACAAAGAATTTATGACTAAGACCCAAAGACAATTACAGCAACAACAAAAATAAATAAGTGGGACTTCATTCAATTAAAAACCTTCTGCATAGCAAAGGAAATAACCAACAGAGTAAATAGACAACCTACAGAATGGGAGAAAATATTTTCAAAGTATACATCCAATAAAGGGCTAATTTCTAGAATCTACAAAGACCTCAAACAAATCAGCAAGAAAAAATCAAACAACCCCATTAAAAAGTGGGCAAAAGACATGAACAGAAGCTTTTCAAAAGAAGATAGACAAACGGCCAACAAACATATGAAAAAATGCTCAACATTACTTATCATCAGGGAAATGCAAATTAAAACCACAGTGGGACATTTCCTTACCCCTGTCAGAAAGGCTGTCATTAAAAATTCAAAAAACAATGGATGCTGGCGTGGATGCAGAGAGAAAGGAACACTTATGCACTATTGGTGGGACTGCAAATTAATACACCCTATATGGAAAACAGTATGGAGATTCCTCAAAGAAATAAATATAGACTTAGCAATCCCACTACTGAGTATTTATCCAAATGAAGTCATTTTATCAAAAAGACACTTGTACTCAAATGTTTATTGCAGCACAATTCACAATTGCAATGATTGTGCCCATCAATTCATGAGTGGATTAACAAAATGTGGTGTATATGTAGAGAGAGTACTACTCAGCTATAAAGGGGAATGAATTAATGTCTTTTGCAGCAATTTGGATTGAACTGGAGACCATTATCCTAAGTGAAGTATCTCAGGAATGGAAAAACAAACACCACATGTACTCTCTAATAATTTGGAACTAATAGAAGGGTACACATAGGCACAGAGAGAAGTAAAAGTCACTGGAAATCAAGAACAGGGAGGACAGAAGAGGGGAGGGGTAAAAACCCATCTAACAGGTACAATGTATGCTATTCGGATGATGGGCACACTAATAGCCCTGACTTAAGCATTATAAAAGCTAACCATGCAACAAAAACATTTGTACACCCTTAACATCTTGAAAAAAATTAGATAGTGGAGATGGTTACATAACTCTATGAATATACCAAAAAATCACTGAATTGTATAACTTAAAGGGTGAATTTTCATATGTTAATTATAACTCACTCATAGCTGTTATTTAAAAACAAAATCAGCGGCCTCTTAATTCATAATTTTAATACTAAAATATAGAATTAATTCAGTAAATACTGTCTTTTTTTAGAGGTTTAAGATTTTTTTCTAAAGAGTTTTAAGCCCAAGCAGTGGAAATGCGACAGATAAGAAATGAGGCAATAACGGAGTGGACGTGTTAGAGGCATTTGAATAGCAAGTGGAAGGAATAAGAAGATGGTCTCTATAAATATCAGCAAGTTTAAGCAATAAGCTTTTAGTCTGGAACTTTCAGAGTGAGGATTCTGGAGTCAAAGGGTACCTCACAGGTCAAGATCCAGCGATAGTGCACACCTACCCTGGTAGGCAGCTGCATGATTTTAAATTGAAGACCTTCGAGAGGGAAGGAATAGTTTACCATTTTTCAAAATCTGTTTGGTATAGACTGACCCTAGGATCAAATTTTATATTATTTCTTCACTAATTCATCTTGGTCTGCAACCAATGTAACAGTTATTTCTCCCTGTATTTACATATATGTTTCTTAAAATACTGAAAGGAAAAAAAATTAAATATTACACACATCCTTCAATTTTTGAAAATGTTTTAAACGTTAAATTGTGTCCAATGATTATATGGTTCCTAATTCTATTTGAAAGTATAATGCCACCTACTTGGAAATGTACCTGGGATGTGTACATCATAATATAGAGACATGCTGGTGAGTAGATGAGTTTTGTGGTTATTATCAGTTATTATCTTATTATACTAACTGATAGAAGCTAGTAGCTTTCTGACATTTAAAAATAAAACAACTTCAAAATACATTTAAGGTTAATAAATATTTCTGCTGCACATTAATAGGCATATAACTGCAAATGATGTACTTAACATCATTAATGCTATTAGTTTACTGTGGAGTCATCTTAAAATACAGATATCACATCCTTATTAGTTGTCACTTGAGTTAGCATTTGACTTTTTGCTGTTATTGTTTCTTTAAATGACAAGTTAATTATGCAGTTACTCAGCTCCAAAAGGGAAAAACAGACTCATCAATGCAAAATCAAATGACTCATAGACATGATTTCAACTATCAAATGTCATAATTATTTGTTACATTCAAAATGATGTCATCAAGAGATTTGTATAGTTTTTTCTAAAGCTCTTCTATATGCCTAACTTAATAGAAATTGCTCCTAATTAACTAGTTTCTCACTGCACTGGGTCCACAGAGTGAAACTATTACATTTTTAACCCCAATTTCCCCATTCTTTGTTTACATGTTAACACCAAGAGGAACAACTTGCCCTTTTACAGTGCCTGAAAATTAAACATGTGTGGTCTTACCTGGCAGTTCTATATTTGTTTTATATTTTTACCCATGGAGACATATTTAGTCACAGTCTTAAAGTAGTTTTCTGAAAGAGCCATAAATCAATAAGACTTAACAATTTGTTACTAACAGTCCTCTCTGGTGGTGTCAGTCAAATGGATGCTCTTGTAAAGAAAACTTATGATTTTGAATGAGGAAGACTATTTTATACATTTAGAAAATTTCTTTTCTATGGACCTTCTCATCATAACATGAACATGGTCACTAACAAACCAACCATTTATAAATTGAATGTCCACGTGAACATTCACCTATCTGCTGGTTAACACTAGCTTCTATTCCTTCTCAAAAGGTCAAAGTTTTTGCTCTTTAGATGATTTCCAGCTGACTGTGTAAAGATGTTAATATCTGACAACACAATACAAATTGGATATCATCCAACTGCTAATTTAAATTGCAAGTCTAAGGCAATGTTGGAGAAGTACTCAAGTAATAGGCAAATCATGGAAAAATGAAGATCTGGCATGGTAAGCCAGTTACCAGTAAAAAAGGGAAAACCATAAGGATGAGGACACAAAATTCACTTTAACAGATAATTATTTGTATATTAGAAAGACTCTAAGAAAAACTGATTAAGCTCTTGAATATTTTTACAAAAACAAACCTTTTTATGGAGCACACTGAAAAAGCCAAATGTGATGTAAAGAATGTTAAATTGTACTCTAATATAATTTGTAGGAAAGCTATTATCAACAAAACCAAGCATAATTCATTTCTCTGTCTTAGAATGAACATATAGTTGCAATTGTAATGCAAACATTTCTATTCATAGTTGTAATAAACTTATTTTCCTAACATAATTTTATTTTTTCAAACTAAAGATCGCCTTAAACTTTTTTTTGACTATGTTTTTAATGAAATTTGATCTGTGTTTGAGGAAGATTCACTTTAAACGTTCCCTTTTGTGATACCAATTATTGCCAGATAATGAGGTCCTCCTGTACATGTTTTCTGCAAAGGTGTAATTTTGAATAAATCTATTTCTAAAAGTGCTGTCTAAAAGTCACACAAAACTGTCTAAGATACTGAAATGAATCTCACCAAAATATGTTAGTGGAAAGGACTACTAATGAATAGTAGCTACAAGAAATTGTGTTTGAAAAATTATTTTCTAGAACAGTCTAGTTATGTCTATCTAAATATTTTTCTTTAAGAGGTTATTTATTCACATTTGCCTATATACACATACATTCTTTTGGTATATTTCTGCTGTACTTACTAAAATATAATGGGAAATTCTTGACTATGTTTAAATCTTCACCTCTTTGATTATATATATTATACCATAACCATCAAGTCTTGTTCAGCAGCCCCTGAAGTTTTTAGCATTTTTATGGGAAGGCCATTAGATGTGGGAGTTTACTTGAGTCTGCAGAACTGTTTTGAGATTTGCCAACACTAACACTTTGTCTTTCCTGTCTGCTTACACAACATGCCATGCCTGGCAAACTATAATTATCAGTATTTTCTTTTATGGCAGGATAATTATTTGTTATTTTTGCTTAAGCAATAAAAGAACCTAACAATGTTCTCCCCACAAACAAAAAGCATGTGCACAGGGGTTTAGGCCTGCCTGTGTGCATAATATGGATAGATTCCAATTGCTCTCCATAAAACAGACTGCCATTGTAGGTTACTCCACTGAAATATCAAAGACTATTTTATGGAAATCTGGTATAAAAGCTTCCTAGAAAAAGCAAGATAGTTACACTTAAGAGGCTTTCCCTTTTCTTAGTTCCAATTATATTTTAACTTCAGATGTTCGTACTAGAAAACAAATGTACCACCGAAACGAATGTTGATGAATTTCTAAAGACCAGGAGCAAAATCCTGCACTGCACTCCCTGTGTGTCAGTCACTTTAGTTAACTCAAGAACCAAACTACCAAATCAGCTCATCTGGATTAGTGTAGATTAAGACAAGGATTTATATATTAATAGTATTTTTGTTTCAAGGGTACTGGGTACAGACTTAATGAATACATCAGTAACTACTTGGAATACTGAATTGAAGATGTGATTAAACAAATGTAAACATTCTAAGAGTAAAAGTCTGTTCATCTTTTTAGTCCCTACCCCAATCTATAGCCACCTTTTTGGTACCTCTCCTTCCTACTGCTGAAGAGACCCAGTGAATCTCACAGGTAGATCAGTGCAACACTGGCGCAAATTTAGTGAATGTATGCAGCATGCAAAACAAAACCCTCCAGGAGATGATGGGACCTGCCACAGTTCAGCAAGGCAGAACCCTCAGTTAACTAGAATTTGTAACACGTCCCTCCACACAATTGCACGTTCCTCTAACAAAAGCAGGATATCTGTGGCTTTACCTTGGCCACAGATTTGGCATTATACAAACTTTTCCAAATCTGTTTTTCCCCCCAACCAGGGTACATACAGCCCTTAGATTGTCAGATCAACTTTGGAACCACTAAGAGCAATTGTGGTTTGTTCCTCTGATGAAAAGATTGGGACTGTTACTAACAAAGACGGTTTCTCTTGTTGGATTATATTTATTCTAAAAATTGAGATGGATTCTGTCAAAAATGTGTAAAGCCATGGCTATTCTGTTATGTGGCCAAAAAAGGAAGATAAAAAGAGATGAGAAACCTCACATCTCACAAGGATTAAAGATTAGGAGTTAAGCCTGGGAGTGGTGGCTCACACCGGTAATCCCAGCACTTGGGGAGTCTGAGGAGGGAGGATCGCTTGAGGCCAGGAGTTCGAGACCAGCCTGGGCAACATAGAAAGACCCTGTCTCTACCAGAAAAAAAAAAAATTTAGCCGGGCTTGGTGGTACGGGCCTATAGTCCCAGTTACTCAGGAGGGTAAGGAGGGTGGGTTGCCTGAGCCCAGCAGTTTGAGGCTGCAGTGAGCTATGATCAGGCCACTGCATTTTAGCTGAGTGACAGAGCAGACAGAGCAAGACCCTGTCTCTTAAAACAAAAAAGATTGAGAGTAACCCCTTCTTAGCTATTAACATTTATTGAAAAGGAGCTGCCTATCCTCCTGCAGAAAACTTTGAAAATGCTTGCTTAAATGTTTACTCTGTGCCTGCTCTCCTCTTCTACATATAAAAGGTGAATGGAACCTCACTGGGGGGAAATTGCTCATGTACATTCTGTTAATTCTTTGTGATAAGCCCCACTTTCCTGAAGTTTCAACATCAAATAAGACGATGACTATGAAGGCCAGTTGAAGGCAGTAAAGTGCTCTCTGTGATTATCAATTACGTCATGCTTTACTTACTCATCTTTCATGGGAAATAAGCTAGGTAGAAAAACAGTAATAGCTATGCCCACATATTTTTAGATTCTACATTGTACTTTCGTTTTAAATAAACTAAGGGGTTTATTTTCCCCCGAAATCTGTTGGCTTCAGGTCTGTTTGGCCCGGCAATCCTATTCAATCAGCTATTATTCTCTCCACGCTTGAAGCCAGTTTGGCTCCGGATTGGCACTAAACGGAAGAAGAGCTGTGAACGGCTGGCGATTCTCTCTCTAGAGGGCGTCTTATCTCTTTTTGATATTTGTAGTTAACTGGTTTCTATTGTAAATGGCTCCACTTCAAGCCATTGATTTCTGAGCTTGAGTGTCTGCCCGAGAGTCCTTAGATTCCCTCCTAGAGCTACCAGAGACTTGCAGTCACCAGAGTATCCCTTTTAAACCGAGCTCCTATTTTCAGATAACAGAGCAAGCTATAAAGCCATTTTAAGATTTGGTAGAGAATTCTAACGTGTACTATTGACTTTACAGAAGTGGCCCAAGGCCCACAGGTAGCTCTGCACGTTTACACAGACCCCACTGGAGAGATAGTCTAATTTTGGTGTGCTCAGAATCCACCACGGTTCTTACACAAACCTGAGTCTTTTTGGTCTCTTTCACTAATCAGGAGAGTTGGCTTCCGTTCTTCTGTGAGTTCATTAAAAGAGATTCACAGTAGGAATATGTATTTTCATTGGTAGTGGATGTTAATTGTCAATATTAGTAATAGATGTTTAGGATTTATGCCTGTATTCATCTTCCTATTTACACTAGGTCTTCAAAGTGCTAGGATTCTAATCCAGTGAGTTTAGAAAAGGCTCAAACCTTCTGATAGCTAAAAGAAGCCAACGTGGCTCCCAGCCTGGCTGAACAGAAGCATGTGAAATCAAATGCAATTAATGTTCTGTAGCACTTATTTTATCCCTGAATGGGTAGCCCACTGCATCTTTGCATTACTTGTTAATTCTATCTAAATATATTTGAAGAGAAAAATCTAGTTTTTATATTTCTTTTAAAAGCCAATGATATTTTTAACCCAAACAGTAAATGAACTTTCCCAACTTTTTCTTTTTGACTGAGAGTTGATTTCATTCATTTTGAGGGAATATAAAAAGAATATAAGTAGTTGAGCCTTGTTTGAGCTGAAAAACTGAAGGTAAGGCATATTGGTCAATTTCCTTTCAAGCTAAATAAAATTCCAAAGGTGAACAAGTAGTTTAGAAAAACAACAACAACATTATATGCTTGAGTCAGGTTTGTATAAGTTACTTTGGGAGATTTTTCACACGAAATGTCTATGAAAACAGGGATTTATTAAATTGGACCTTGAAGCTTGGAAGAGTTCATGTATGTCACACAAGTAAACAACTTCCTTTCTTAAATGTCATAAATAGAGACTCTGTTTGGAAATTTAATTTTAGTTTGTAGATACAAAGGATAAAACTTTTAAAAATTAAGGATAATTTAAAAAATATAAATAGTCCTCCATCAAAGGAGACTAGAATGTTGAATTTCCATTATTCTTTCTTATCTGTCCTATGTGGCAGGAAACATACTGCCAACCAAATGCGGTTCAACCTCCCCAGAACTGATTTGTTGTAGCCTTAAGAATCATTACTGATTGAACCCAGAATAAATCAGCTTTCGTCTCACTTATGCACTTGGTGGCATGAGGGGAAAACATTAAAGAAATAAAAACCCCCAGGAACATACCTTTATAGCCTATTGACTTCCAAGCTCCCTGCATTTCAGACATAATTCACAGAAGTTCTCTTTATAAACAAGGAACAGTTTCCCTTTTTCAAAGCAATGTTTTCCATGTCAAAGACTATTAAATATCCTAAAAATAAATAGTATTTTCCCTTTAAATACAAAAATTTATATGCCTGAAGTATGAAACATGGTTGGAGTTAAGCCCAACAAGAGAATTTTTTTTAATGTAAGATGTAGAAAGGAATGACATTTCTTTATGAACATGTTCTGAAAATAAAATCCTATATTGTTATGACCAAAACAAAGGAAAAAAATGAAAAAACTGTAAAAGATTAATTGACTACCTATAACTATGTGTTTAAGTTATTATATAAAAATTAAAATTAAAAATAGAAATAAAAATAATTAGAATAGCAGCCACCACTTATTGCCTATGAAATACTCAGCCTGGCACTTTACTGAGTATTTCACAATCAATATGGCATTCATTCCTTACAAGTCTTTGAGGTAAGTATTATTGAAATTTACTGGTGAGAAACCTGTCCCTACAGAGTACCTCAGCCAAGAGCAGACAGCTGTCAGTGTGAGAAGCCTAATCCTGAACTGACCTGAGCTATTAGCTTCTCAACAGTATGTCCTACTTAGTCATAAGAAACTGAGCAGGAATCTATGCATGTAAAGAAAGAGTAACCTTAACCTACAGGAAAGACTATATCATAATCCTGGCTCAACTGATGGAATAGATGTTACTCCTCCAGAGAATGAAAGGGGAGCACTTGAAATCAGGTAGCCCAGCAGCACTAACACCTGGGTAAGCCCACAGATTCAAGGCAGCTGCCTCCAAGCTTGCCCACAGACCTGGCTTTGCCAGCCCTCTGCGGAGGTTTGCCACTCTATTCTACAACAGGGACTGATTTATGTCTCCTGAAAAAGACAACATCTGTGTAGGAGACAAGAGGCAGAGAGCAAAAAATAACTTCTAATAATTTACCTTGTTTGGAGACAGATGATAATGGATCCTTTGAAATTTGGGGACTGGTAAGGATTTTGATACTAGTTAGGAGGGAAAACTGTCTACTCGAATAGGTTCTGGGAGATGACTCCCAGAAGCAGGCTATAGAGAAGACAAATCCTATTAAACCAGCTGGGAGGACTGAGAGCAGCTGGTCAGTCGGGAGGCTGAAACAGCTAGGAAAGGCTCAGAAAAATCTGCATTGCAGATGAGTCTCAGGAGAGACAGCTGAACTCTTAACATCCCCCCAGTCAGCTTCCCTCCTGTGAGCAGAATGGCCTCAGGTGGTGTAATTTAGGATGTATATAATTTCCAGGCCTTTCTGTTGACCTTGGATAATATACAATTCCATCTATCATCTTGCTGCTTTTCACCTGTCAATTTTTTCTTTTCTTGGCAGTGGTGGAGTGGGTAGAAATGAGCAAAGGGGCATAGCAAACAAAACTGCAGTGCCTACAGTCCTTTCATAGGTCTTAGCTTTTGTTTAATGCTAGGCCTTGTCTGTATCAAACTTTATCACTCAGCTTAAAAACTGCATAAAGAAAGAACTGAGCACATACCTTGTTTGTTAAGAAGAGGGTAAAGAAATACAAACTTGGAAAGTCGTAATAATCACTATCTTCATTAACTCCTTCTATATCCTAATAAGGTTTATATTACCATTCCCGTTTCACACAACTGAGGCTTGATAAATTCCCAATATCTGCTGATGAGGGGCAGATCCTGGATTTGAACCCAAGGGTATCTAATTTCAAAGTCTATTTATCCTACTACATTATAACCCAACATTGGTTTAATGCCTGTTATATGCCAGACATTCTGCTGGAAAAAAGGAATAATTTACCAGCCATAGCCTCCAGAAATTCCTGTTCCAACTGGAATGAAGGCAAGTGTAATAAATGACTGTTTAAATACAGGCAGTAATTACAATAAAACTTTCCTAAAAGACTTCACATTTTCTAGAATGTGTTCTCAATAATAATTTAGAATTCTGTAAACAAATAACTGTAATTAAACTCTAGTATATGATCACAAAAAAAGTAAATATCTAATTAAAAGAAGAAAGCACATACATGGTTTTGATGGTTCAGAGGATGGATGGGATTTTGACAAGTGGAACTTTGGTTGGGATATCATTAGGTATGCTTTTTAGGGGAAGAGAAGAGACTAAAGGATCAGTCAGTTCAAAATGTTCTCTGAACACTCATTGTATACCAGTCCCTACACTAGGTCCTGGGGCTCAAGTTAAGAATAGGACAGACACTCATGGAGATTCCATTCTTGTAGGGAGATGTACATTAGTCTGATAAAGATAAGTGAGAGAAGTTTATGGGTTATGGGAGTATGTAATGTACAGGCCTCATTTAGACCACAGGATGAGAAGGCTTAACCATGAAATCTGAGACCCAGCCAAGGAGCAGGACTTGAGTGAACAAAGGGGCAGGAGTGGGAGAAGAGAGAGGAGGAGAGGAGGGGAGAGAGGGGGCACCAGGCCAAAAAAAAATATATATATATATACACACACACATACATATATATATTTATATATGTGCAATAGCCCCAAGGAAACCAACTCAGGATGAGCCTAGAGAGGCAGAGGCCAGATGATGGATGGCCTTGTAGGACAGTTTATAGATTCTGGACTTTATGATGAATGCTATGGGAAGCACTGAATGGTTTTAAGCACAGAAATATGATTAGATTGTATTTTGAGAAAATCAGTCCAGCTACCATATGTATAATGGTTTCTATGAAAGATGAGTTGATGCAGAAAGCTGTTGCAGTCATCAGTATCAGAGACAATGGGAGACTGAACTAATGTAGTCCTGGGAATAGAGAAATGGATGGATTTGAAGCCTGTTTAGGAAGTAAAACTGATAGGACTTGGTAACTGGACTGGTATATTTCAGGTAACCATTTTAATATAAAAGTTATTTATATATAGAATAATGATACTTAATAAAATGATGTTTCAGAGCCTTTGAATGTAAAGTTACAAACTTGTCAAACAAATGATGATTAGGTTTTACTGTAAGTAATGGAAAAAAACCAATTAACAGTGGCTTAAACAAAATAGAAATTCATTATAAGATCACCTCATATTCAAAATGGCTGCTGAAGCTCCAGCCATTATGTCTGAATTCCCACAAGCAGAAAAAAGGAAGGAGTGATCATGAGCACACTCCCTTTAAAGTAGTTGATGTAAATTTCACACACAAGTGCTGTTTGTACCTTACTGGCCAGAAATCAGTTGTACGGTCACACCTAGTTACAAAGGAGGCTGGAATTCTGGATCTTATTCTGAGTGGTCATGTGCCCATGAACCTCCCTTTCCCCATAGCAGGGATGAAAGAGACAATGGATACTGTGGACAAAAGTAATCGGTACCACATTAACTATGGAGTAAAGCCTTAGGTACCAGTCAGAAAAAAATAAAACATAAATTTTGCCAACTTTTTGTAACAACAGAAAATTAAAACATCAAAATGAACTCACTTTGAATTAGCACTTGACAATTTGCCTTAGTCTCCAAGTACATTTTTTTAACTTCAATTACAATCCAGACAGGCTGGGCAGGTTAAATAGAGCTTCACCATCAATAAATACAATTTTCCACTGCAACAAAGCAGCCTCAGCTATGCCAATATTTGAGCATAGTTGTTTACGGTTTCATTTCCTTTACTTTTAATAGTAGCCATGAAAAGACAAACAAATGTATTTTATTCACATTCCTTTGGATAAGGCCTTGAATTTAAATTATGTAATGTCACTAGATCCATTAACATTTAACTAGAGCTGGTGACTTATCCTGTACAAACATTCAACTTCAGAATGTAATAACTGCATGCAGAAAATGAAAATAAATAGCAGTCAGATATTGAATTGTATATGCATCACTCAGCATACATTCACATTGATTTATCTTATGAGTTGTCTGTTGTGTTCTCAGTTTATTTCTAAGAATAAAGGCTATCAATAAAGATGCTATGTTTTGATAATTTATGGAAAATATTTCTTTTATAATTCACAAATGATTCCCAGTATGTTGAAGCCAATGGCCATTGTGACCCTTAACTTTGTCACTAAGTTTAATTTCCTCTTAACATTTCTTCAACTTTTACAACTAAACCACTTTACTGTTATTCTCATTTTCTTTTTTCTCCTTTTACTGGGTGCTTCATGTCCTAATCTCACTGAGAGAGCAGAAACTTTCAATTAACTAAAGCCAGATAAAATCAATAATAGTTTTGTGGCTGTTAATTAACAGCACTAAATTATACTCATTATGAACATAAATATTCATATTCTTAATTTTGCCGTGTAAAGGATCACACACATTAAGTCATATATTCTATGCAGAACCTACAATTCACATTTATTTTTACTTAACTGATAGCATATCAACTACATTCTTGGTCTGCTTTTATCTTTGTCTTTCCATTAGGTGAAAAATATATCATCAGCAATTGTTTATTTTAATATTGCTACCACTGTATAATTTCTGGTTCTTTTGCATTGCATATAGAGTTTTAGTGCTTGTCTCAACTTGAGGTCACCTTACAATTCCTATTGGGTAGGGAAGGGGATTTCCTGTAAATAGTTAATCTCCAGGTTTGCATTTATTTGTTACTCTGGATGCATGACAAAGTCTTTACCTATATTAGAGGTAGAACAACGAAATAATAAGAAGTGCAAAAGACTACAGTGCAAACATATATTGATGTCATGGATATGCAGAGTAAAAACTATGAAATATGGTCAGTGATGGAAGAGAGAGTTATTAAGCGTACTTCCCCTTTCTCCTAATTACCATTAAAATGATAAAATAGTAAAAAAAAAATAGTATAACCCTAGGAGAAATTTTGAAGATATTTTAGACATCAGAATGTAGATGGGCTGAGACAGAAAGAGAAAAAAACAACAGGAAAGCTGCTACCACGAGCACTTGGATTAATAGCAGGTCCCCAGAGAAACCTGGGGAAACCCCAAGCTTAGAGTCATCAAATACAGAGTCCCAGAAGACTAGCGGACCAATATAATAGCAACTCATTAAACAACTTATTCAGAATAATTGGGACTCCTCTTCTTCTCCCTTTCTAACACATTTCAGCAGACAGGAGAAGCTCTTGTTCTCAAGGGTGAAACCAAAAACTAGTCTTTAATGAAAGCAGGTGATCGGGTTTGGAACCTGGTCTAATACAGATAAATCCATGCAGAGCTAAAACACACACTGGAATTGTGGGGATCATAAGCTTCTCACTGTCAGCTCTACCTCTGTGCTTCCCCTGGAACACCTGCTTCTTGACAGACTCTGCCCATCATCCAGAGCCTGCACGCAGCCTTCACAGTTCACAGGGACACAGCTGCAGAGGAAATTTACAAAAGCCACCTATAATCCTCAACCTAGTTCTTCATTCATTTAAAAAATAATAATAAGACAAAAATCTCCAAATCAAGACATTTGAGATAAATCAGCAGCTTGAACAACAACAGTATGTTTTAAAAATGACTCTTAAGGAAATAGAGATGATTCGGGAAAGAAAAGAGAACTTATAAGTAGCTTTCTCAGAGAGATTTGAAAGAATGCTGTATACTTTAAAAATAAAATCCTTCCAAAAATGAATTATGAAAAGTATCAATCAGAAAATAAGAAAGAATTCCTGGAAATTAATACATGACTACCTAAATAATTTGAATTTAAATTAATTGCATAATTTGAATTTGATTTAAAAAAAATAAAATTAGCAGGGCTAAAGGCAAAGCTGATGATTCAGTTGATAGAAAGAAATAAAAAACCTCCTAGAATATAGAAAAATTGAACAAGGGATTAAAAAAATATTTGCAAAGGGAGACATGACAGATCCAGGAGGTCCAACATTTATCGATAGGAATCCTCTAAACACAGAACAGAGGCAGGAATAGCAAGAAAAATCAAAGAAAAGCAGAGGAATATTCCTGTGAATTAAAAAGATATAATTAAAAAGGTTCTGATCGCCAAATGGGATGAATGAAAAAGGACCTTCATCTGGACACATCATTTTGAAATTGCACAAAACTCCTAAAACCTCATAGAAAGAAAAAAAATGAAGGTTTTTCACAGAGGAATGGGAACTTAACTGATTTCGGACTTAATAACACTGGATACTAAAATATAACGGGGCAAAACTGCATACCTGATCAAATTATCCATCAGGTATAAGCACTATACAAAGAGATTGTTTGAAACATGTAAGGTCTCAAATTTATCAGTGACCTGCCACATATGAACAAATGCCTTCAGAAGAAACTCCAGTAAAACAGAAAGGAAGCAGAAAAAAAGATGACACGAGATAGAAAGCACAGAGATGAATGTGGCCTAGAACAAGGGTAAGTAAACTATGTCCTGTGGGCCAAATACAGCCACCATCTGTTTTTGTAAATAATGTTTTATTGAAACACAGCCGTGCCTATTCATTTACTTATTATCTATGGCTTCTTTTGTGCTACAATGACAGAGCATATTGTAGCTGTGACAGAGACTGTATAAGTTGCTGTAATGGTTATTGACTCTCAAAACTGAGAATATTTACTACCTATCCCCTTAAAGAAATAGTAGCTGAGCCCAGCTTAGAAGAAATAAATTTGGTTGGAAAGATAGTAAAGTCACTAAACTTCAACACTGGGGATATTCTCACTTGAAAAACTAGAGTAGAGACACAAGATTATATTTGCTTCTCAGTGGTTCAGAGAACAGAATTTAATTAAACAGAGAAATATATTTTTCAAATCAACATAAACAAAACACTGATTACTTGATTGTAGACACAGAGCAGAATACAAGCATTATAAACCTTGACAATATAAAAATAATAGCATAACATATAGAGGGGAGAAGAAGAAAGAGTGGTAGTGTACTAAATTCCTCACTTTTTATTGTAGTAAGTCAATAGATATTGTACAAAGTTGAGAAATTGAAGTATATTATTTGCAACTATAATGGTAATCAGAAGAACTCTTGGGCAATAGCAATTATTAAATGGTTTTCACTGG
This sequence comes from Daubentonia madagascariensis, assembly GCA_023783475.1. Classification (NCBI taxonomy): domain Eukaryota; kingdom Metazoa; phylum Chordata; class Mammalia; order Primates; family Daubentoniidae; genus Daubentonia; species Daubentonia madagascariensis. The sequence goes on from JAKFHU010002088.1 coordinate 2,793,590, forward strand.
GATGTGAGATTGGGGATGGAAATAGGGAAGAAGACTTTTTTTTGGTCCCCTTGTTTGGCTTATTTTCCTGTTTTTTGTTTGTTTACCAAATGCACCACTCAGTCAAAAATGTTTATTATAAGCCTACTTTATAGTAAATAGTTTTCAAGGCACTGGTGAAACAGCAATGGACAAACCAAAGTACACATACGTTTAGACTGTAAATTCTTGTGGGAGGAGATAGAAAACAAACAACCTTGGCATTATTGACATTTTCAGCCAGATAATCCTTTTTTGCAGGAGGCTTTCCATTGTAGGATCTTTAGCAGCATCCCTGGCCTCTGCTTATTAGATGTCTGTACCTCTTACCCCAGATGTGACAACCAAAAATGTCTCCAGACATTTCCAGATGACCCCTGGCAGAGGGGGCCACTGTATAGGGGAAAAGGCTTGGCTTTAGGGCCAGGCAGACCTGGATTTAATTTGAGGTTCCACCAATTATTAGCTATCTGTCTTTGGGAAAGATATCTAACCTCACTAAACCTCATTTTCTGCTTCTGTGAAGTGGGGATTTAAAAAACTATCTTGCAAGGTTTTTTGGTTTGTTTTTATGTACCTGGCACATAACATGCACTAAACAAGCAAGAGCCATTACTATTTTAACTATAATTGTAACAACGATGATGAGGAAGAGGATGAGAGTAGCACGTGGAGCAGAGTCTGTGTGCTGAGGACAGTGAGGGATAAGAAACCAGTGCAGGCCTCGAATGTTTTGGTGGGAGGTCTGGTTATGCTCCAGAGGGGCACTCTTCAATAAAACTTACTGTGATGATGGAAATGTACTATAATACATAATGTTCTATGAAAAATAATGTGGCTATTGAGTGCTTGAAAAGTGGCTAGTATGACTAAGGAAGTAAAGCTTTCATTTTTTTTTATTTTTAGTAATTTAAATGTAAATATTTGTATGTGGCTAGTGGCTACCATATTGATTGGCCAGCACAGCCCAAGAGAGTAAACAAGAGACACTGAAGGGAAAGAAAATGAAACCACAAAGAAGAGTGTTATAGATTGTCTGGTAGATTAATGTAGTGATGGTGTTTGGGGCAAGGAGACCAGATAAAAGCACTTCAGTAACCCTGGCATGCTAATGAGCATGGATGAGAGTGGTGGAAAGGAGAATTGGGAAGAGGTGAGCTACTGCACTGAGAATGTCCTCAGTGGACCCATTCCCACTGGTGTCTGCTTTAGGACACCTAACCCCAACCTTGACCCTAAGTCAGTGACCCCTGAGGTTACCATTTTCTTTACACATACCACCCTTTTGTTTCTACATCTGAGACCAGAACTGGGATCTACAGCTTCCAGCTCAAAGTTTTTCTTTATAAGCTCTTTAAATTATCCTAATAACAGGAAAATCACAATGCCTGCTTTTCAAACTGTTTCCCCATAGATTTGATTTTCTGAAGCTTTAATAATTTTCTTTGCTATCCTGGGTTCTTGCAGAGTTATTTACCACTTACTTAAAATTCTGTGAAACTTAAAGTGAACAATGAATTCTTAACTTATCCCTCTGTTAAATACGTTTTAAATCAATAATACTGCATTTTCTGTGATATATTTAGCCTTATCTCCTTTCAAAATTGAAAAATGTAAAGCCATTTAAGTAAAGACTATGCTATTTTTACTAGTATTTGCATAGCTTCATGTCACACTAATTCAAGACTCTAAAGGACAGGAGTCTTTTGAGATGCCAAGGCAATCGATTTAGTGGAGGTCACCGCTACCTTAGACAGGTTCTTTATTTTAGCAGTCAAGTCAATGCAATATTAAAATATTAAAAAAGCAAATACGCTCATTTATTTGCTTTGGACACATAGCAGCAGAAAGTAAAAGCTTTCACGTCAGAACAAGCTTCTGACTGCAGGTTTACCACTTTCTAATGGAATGACTCAGCTAGGTCATTTGCATTCTTCAAACTTTGGTTTTTTCATTTGTAACAAATATAATAACAAAGTCTACCTTTCCCATTCCAAAGATTGTTGTGAGCTTTGGGACACCATATATTAGAAAATATTTAATACAATTTAATTTTAATATTTAAAACTGGTACAGAAGTTTTTTTTTTTTCTTAAAGTCTAAATGCAACTTCTTAACTGGTTGCATTACCCCAACAATTTTATAATACAAAGGCTACATCCTGGGTTTTTTGTGAACATAACATAGGGAGCAGAACTAGAAATGCATACACACATTAAGCAATACATTACATTTATTATTTCCCTTTATCACTTGGACTATTCACTTTCTTGTAAAGGAAAAGTACAGCCAGAGTAATATGAATTTCTCAGAGTCATGAGTTCTTGTATGATTTTTAAAATTTTTTGATTGTTAGATCTCACATTCCCTCAAGTATCAATGCAGTCTTGGAAAGTCAACCATTTTAGGGATTTCTGTTCCCACTGTTTAAAGTATAGGCAGTCTACTTATGTTTTTATAAGATTCTGAAATGTCACATATTTACCTGAAGTTATGTATGCTCAAAATCATGTCAACTAGTTGCTCTTAGGCATTATATGAGAAGAGTACTTAATGCTTGCAAGCTGTATCTTATTCTGTATACATAAATGTGAAATCTTACCATGAGAAAATCGTACAATAAGCAAGAAAATATTTTTAAAGAAAACTAAGTACAATCATTGTTCACCTTGGAAGTAAAATGTAAAATCTTCATTCATTATTTATGAAGTTTCTACACATTGTGAAGGAATATATTTCGGTTGTCATGTATTAAATGGAGTAGCGTTGTTTTAACAATTACCAGAGGTGGAGCAGTGTACATCTGGTACAATGTACTTCTTTAAATGGTCTTAATCCAGAGTCATTAACACCGGGAGAGAATCCGAAGAAATGTTAATCCAAACCATCTGAAGTAGACCCAAATGGAATCCACAATAAAAAAGGATAATCCAGACTTTTTGTTTTTAAGAAAGAGAAAATTTGTGTCAGGAAGACCAGAGATGTGCTACTCTGAGCCTCTTAACTATTGAATGAATTGCTAAATGGCACGGGCATAGTATCCAAATTCTGGACATATTACCAATTTCAGCTTGACTAAGCAAAAAATATTGGTGCTGTCCATTACAGAAAGGCTGGAGTTACACACACACACACATTCACATACAACATTCATTTTCTTAGCTTCAGCTTGGCAGATACATCAAGAGCATTTTCTGTATAGACAACACGCAGAGTACAAAAATGCCTATGGATTCTCTCCTTAAGGACCATTTATTCCTAAGTGTTCTTGAAGAAATGTGGTTATCAATTTAAGTTGACTTCTGTTCATATGAAAACTAATTTGCTATTTCACTAGAATTTTTAATTCAAGTATCTAAGGACATTGTTTATATCTATTTGGCCATTTACATATACACCAAGATACAAAAGGATAATGACAACGTCTAGAGACCTGATCATGGCATGGTCTAGAGATAGAACTAGCCCTTCAAGCAAAGCGTAAGTGCTAATAAGGATGAGGACATCACAAATATTTAACATACATGTAAGCTGTTCTGCCCTGATGGATGAGTATGCCATATTTATTTGATTTCTTATTTTCTTATACTTTACAGCTGCAATGAATGGTGAGACAGAAATCAAACAGGTCAATGCTCCCAAGTTCCTGCAGCTAAAAGGGATGACTGAGAGTTACAGCTTAGCCCTGCAAGCAGAAAGCTAACATTCCCCCTGAGAGAGTCTGTCAAGGCTTCTTAAGAACACTTAGCCCCTCTGAACAATCTAATTGTCTACAAATATGTGCATCCTATTATGGTGCTCTGACCTATCCCTCAGAGGAATGCAGGTTGCTGTCACCAACCAAAACAGTCCACCAAAAAGAAATGATTTTGATGAAAAAAATGCATTTCTTAAATCAGAAACTATCCTCTGGTCCCCTGTGGCTTTAAGCAGAGTTACCCAAGGCTTGTATTAGGGGTGAATGGCAAGATGACAAAATGTGGAGACCCAGAAGCTTCCCACAGAGGAGTATGATGGACGTCAAGAGCTACGGGGCCAGAGCGGTTAGCAGCCCAGTACTGTGCTGAAAATCCACGCAGAGGGAATGTTAAAAGTCCAAAGAAATCATGAAGCAGGGAATAAAACTGGAGTTAAGAAATTTGCACAGGGTTATATAGAATCACATCTCCAAACCTGAGCCACAAAAATTCTTTATATAGCATAATTAGCATTGAGAATGGGCAGAAAGAATGAAATGCCAGTAGCTCATTAGAGCTGGTTTAATGGATCCTTCATAAAGCAACTCGCTGGGACTGAGAAATTCAAGAGTAGAGAGACAATTTTCTCTCTTACCGTCAAAGAGGTTTATGAATATGTAGTGTCACTGCACAAGGAGAAGAGCTCACTTTGGACTTGCTCCAATCATTTCTAATTTTTCTTGCCTGGACATTTGTCTTGTAACTCTTACTATAAAAGCATGGTCCATGGACAGCAGCATCAGCATTACCTGAGCTTGTCAAAATACATAATCTTAGGCCCCTCTTCAGACCTACTGATTCTGCATCTGCATTTAACAGGTCCCCCGTTGATTCTTCTCTGCTTTAAAGTTGGAGAAGCAAATCTCTCAGCACCTACTCTTGTCCCCTTATAATCCATTCTCTGCACAAGGTCATGAGTAATCTCTTAATTTTATTTGTTAACCCACTGGTTATTTCCCCTCTCTAGAAGAAATGTTCCATGATGGGAGGGAAAGGGCACGGAATTGGGTGTTCAATAAATATTCATTGTATAAATACGTGAATTTTCCTTCAGACTAGGATGAAGTCCAGATGATATGTAAGGTTTCCCATATCTTTTTCCCATACCAGTTGAAAAGTCTCACCTTCTTTTCTCTTGCTCTTATCTGTAAGAAAGATGCATTTTGCATGCCAAGCCCCAATCCTTGTCTGTTCTCTTTATCCTTTCCATTAGGACCTTGTTCTTTAAATGTGTCCCTCTTCTGATTACATAAGTAGCATCCCCTCTCTAGCTGTCCCTGTCTTTGGCTTATGATTTCCCACATTAATAAGCAACAAAAGCCCACTGCCTCCTTGCCTTCCATGTTTCTCTCTCTTTCCTTTGAGTCCTGGACTTCATAAGCATATTTTTCTATTGTTTGCATATCCTTATTTACTCAATTTACTTCCCAAGATCTTGTTTCTGTCCCCACAATTTGACTGGTTTAGAGTCAGGCCCAGATTTAAAACTAGCCCTAAATAATGTTCCTAACATAAAGACATGATAAATGCTTGAGGTGATGGATACCCCAATTACCTTAATTTGATTAATTCACATTATATGCCCGTATCAAAACATCACATGTACCTTATAAATATATACAACTATTATGTACCAATAATAATTAAAATTAAAAATTTAAACAAACAAACAAGCAAAAACTAGCCCTAAAACGTGTGCAACTCTCTGGGTCTCTGTCCTTTCATTTGTAAAGAGGATATAATAGAATTTACATCAGAGTTACTGTGATAATTAAAGTCCCTGTCACAGAGGCTGGCACATGGCAGGTGCTAATGTAATCTCAGATTCTCCTTCTTGGAGGAAAGCCAAGGCTCATTTTGAAACCACCATATTTTATCCGGCCAGAAATTTGACAATATAGAATACAGTGATTTTGTTGTTAGGAAATGTCCATTGGAGATAATTTGAAATATTGTGTAAGAGTAATGTACAAACTATTCTATTGCAGCATTATGATGACAGTGAAAAATTGGAAACAGCGGGGAATAAAAGTGTCCAATGTTTATATGAGAGAACATTATGCAGGTGGCAAAACGCTGAAAGAGATGTTTAAGATGCTACAATGTGGAAAAAGCCAGATTTCAAAACTGTATTCTTCTAATCTTGATTATGTAAATTTAAATGCATAGGATAAAAGGAAATAAGTCAAAATGTTTTAAAAATATTGACCATAATCTCTGGATTGTGTAATCATGGGTGACCACTACTTCCTCCCTTATACTTTTCTAAATTTTGCAAATTTTACAAAAGGTGGATTTATTGTTTTTATAGCAAAAAATATTATTGAAAGAAATAATAAAACCAGCAACATTTTCTTTATTCTAATTCTTTAATTTTTCTAGAAACTTTGAGTTTTAGCTTTGTTTTCTATTACCTTCCCAGCCCTCTTCTTTCTTTGCTTGTTTTTTTTTTAATTCTTTCTTCAACTTTGTCAATTCCTGTCCCACATTCTGCATCTTAAATGGGGGTGCTGCCAAGAGATTCTCTCTGGTCCTCTACTCATCATCTTTCTTGCTAATGTCACCCACGCCCTCCCTCTCTAACTTCCCTTCTCAGCTTTGGATCTGCATGTTCTGCAATCTACGAGCCCAGTCCACCCACATATCCAGCCTCATGTCCTAAACACACCTCTTCATTTTTTATTCACGCTCTCACTCATTCATTTAGCATTTATTGGCTGTCTACCATGTACTAGGCAGTCTGCTAGAGACTAGAGATACAATAAAAATAAAAGAGGACCTCTTTTCTTGTGTAGCTCTCAGCACCTTTCTCCCTATAATTTTTCCAGTTATCAAATTCAAACTTTCTAGTCACCTTTGAGTCTTCCTTTTGCTTTTCATTCCTCCTACCAATCAAGTAGTTGCTATATTCTACATACGAATTTGAGCTTAGAAACAGCTCTCATTTTCATGACTACTTTATCACGCTCACGATCAACACCCTCCTTGGGGTTTTTCCCTCCCTGGATTATTCTATGACAGTTCCTGAAGTGATGCTTTCTTCAACATGCTACAATTCTAATTTATCTCATACAGAGTATAAAATAAATCATCTGAAAACACAGTTTGGGTTATAGTAGCCTCCTGTTCAAAAAAGTCAATAGCTTCTCATTGAATACTGAAAAGAAGTCCTCAACCTTGGCATTTAAAGTCCTCTTCCAATGTATTAAGTTGAACTGAATAAAAGTTTTTATTTTGTGATTCAAAAAGGGTGAATATTAACTATTCCATATGATACAATCTAATAGTATTCACATACCTTTCCACCCTTATGTTCTAAGAGTTCTCTTTTTCTGCCCTATGCTCTAGAATATAAATGAAATCAGTCTATGCTTTCCAAGCATGTCCCACTTCCTTTGATTTCTTTGCTAATGTTGTTTTTCTTCCTGGAGCTCCTCCATGCATTATCTCCCTCTTGAATACTTCTATTCATCCCTAAGTTCCACCCCCAAACACCCATCCTCCATGAAATGTTTCCTGTTGAGTCCCGTCTCAATTATTAGTAATCTTGCCCTGTGACGAAGTCTTTTAAGAAATTTTTCATGTCTGCCTTACGATACCAGTAAGCCTTGGTATTATTACCTTGTTTTATTCTGCTACCCTCAGCTAAGCCCCGGAAGTGTTCTGCTGTATCTACTCCTTTGCAAGTAGAGGATTTTAATACATATTTGTGTAATTATTAGTACCTTCAGTGATTTTTCTGAGTTAGTTAGCTGTCCTTGAGGTTGAATGTGCTATTTTCACACTATTCATAACCCTGTTCCCTGCTTGTTTATTTATTTTGGCCATTTGAACCTTCTTCTACCATTATGCCAATTAAAAAACCCTTGCAAGACATAACATTAGTTTTGCTATTTAGCACTTGAATTCTCTGGCTAATTTTCTTATATAGATTATGCAATTCAAAACACAACATCATTATAATGATATAGAAGATGCTTTATGAATTCATTTATTTTAAAACTTCCTAATTTGTCTCTGATATTCATCTTTGAAGAATAAAGTTCTTCAGGATAAATATAAAATATATATAAAATAGGAAATACACCAGAGCTTGAATATTATAGTTAAGTATTTAAAGACATAATCACTTATAACATATATAGATGTAATATCAGGAATATTCAAGTATACTGTTTTAACCTTATTGAAGTAACATATATATCATGTGCATAAATAAGAAATTAAGACAATGACTACATGCCAAAAATCGCTAAAATGCAGTATTATGTAATAAAGACTTGGGCTAGATGGTTATGCCAGTGAGTTAATTCATTCCTGTAAAATGGAACATACTCTCAGATTAGGAGTTAAGAGATACTATGTTAAGGACTTAGTTATCTGGCACATATCCAAATTTTTTTATTATAAGGTAATGACAGAAAGATAGCATTCTAAACTTATGATCAGAACTTCTATAGATTTAAGTTAGAAAAATTTCTTTAAATGCTTTGTTGCTCATTATGCACTGGTAAGTATGACATCATTTCTCGTATTACATTTATAGAGACAGAGAGAGGGAAAAAAAGGCCTCCTCCCCTTTGCTGCAGCAAAATCTTGGCCAAAGACGTGAAGAGCGATAAACAATGTCAAGCCTAGGAGTAGTATTTAGGAAGCGTCCATAAGCAAAGCTCATGCTGCAGTTTGGCATTTTTCCCCTAGCTGATGAAAGTAAAAGGGGACATTTCAAAAATTCTTTCCATTTTAACCTAAAACCAGAAAACTTCTTTTCCATATAGCCTAAAGAAATTTCTACACATGGTTCATCTGCTCTTCTACACAGTATTAATTATCTGATTATTGTTGTTATTAATTAGAGACATAAAATGAATATTTGAGGTAACTAAAAAAAATTTACCAGATTTCTGTTTCACAGTGTATAAGCTTATGAAAAGCAAGAACAAAAAAAGTAACGGGGGAAAATGATGACAAATTCATTTATGTGTTAAATAATTAAATAAATATTTATTGAACTCCTACTATGGTCCAGGCACTATTCTATGTGCTAAAGATATGAGTAAAAAAAACAGTAAAGTAAAAAAAAAATCAGTAAAAAATCAAAATTAACTCATGACAATATTGATTAGAAAAAACATGATATAGATCCCTGACTCTCGTAGAGTCCAACAGTCAATTCTGTTCTGATCTGACTACGAAACAGACTATCTTAATAAACTCCTTTTTATTATGCATACTTTACCAGCACACCCCTAGATGAATTTTTAATTAGTCCTAGAAAATGTACATGCCAAGAGCCTCTTGGTAAGATCATATGCCCCTTCTCCAATATATAGACAAATCACAACAGAACTTATTCCTATTGGTAATGTATTGAAGACATTTATTAGCAATTAAATAACAATTTCATCCTTTTCCAATTCATAAAAATACCCCAAAGTTCAAAATTAATATAATGAGTTGCTGAATGAGTCTGAAGATTAAGAAACAGATTCTCATGTGATACATATGCTGTATGGATTTAGTTAGATGGAAAAATACCAAACAGATTTTTTTCCCACCAAACATAAAATGTTTTCACTTACTCTGAGTGAAATCTAAAAAGAAAGAATGGTCTCAAGGGTTTTAGAATATCCAGAAGGAATTGTAAGCCCTGTCTGGGGATTTTATACATGATTCTACTGAGTAATTTCAGAGAAAGAAATGCAATATAATTTTATATGTCTCCAAGACTAATGTATTAGATTTTGTTCAATATCTGAAATAATGTAATTTCCTTTTTTAAAGCACACTGATTTTTTTAAACAAATTCATTCCCTTGTTCAGAAATCTTATGAGATGCTGCCTACACTCTGGAAGGCTGAGGACAGTGTCATCTGCCCCTTCCCTCCTTCTCCCACAATAACTACCCAAAGCAGCAAGGCTCTTAGGAAGTGCTTGTGGAATGAATAAATTAAGGTTCTCATGATTACACATTGCAGAGAAAATTAACCAAGGACAATGCATTAGTCTCCTTCAACTGCTGCAAATAGCCACATTCACAGGTTAAACTCATATACTTATGATTATTTCAGAGTCAGTAGTTGAACATTAGCCATTTTTAAGTATATTTAAAAAAAACAACTAAACGTATTGGATAAAATATTTTGGGCTAACAGTCTTGAAGGGAAATACTATATGGATTCCAAGGAAAGGTCTAAAAGGTATTATTGATCTTCTTCTGAGAAAGGCAGAAAATGTCTTCCATTTTTTAAAGGCAAATTACAAATATAGGTTTTATTGACATGAATATATATTAAGGTCAAAGATAATCTTAAAGAATTAATGAAACAGTAATACCCATAATTACCTTCTTAAATCAATATACATCCTGATGCTGAATTTGAAAATTAATATTTTTCATGTAAGGCATAAGGCCCAGGATCAATGGATTCAAGTGCTTTCATGGCAAGATGAAGGATTACTTTCTTATGCTGTTAATTCCGAATAAAGCATATATAAAACAACTTGTTTTAATAAGTAAAAACCTTGGCTTTTAAATATATCCATTGCTAAAGACTAAAACATCAATAAGGAAGTTATGATGTCTTATTTGCAAAACCCAACAATACTGAGTCATTCCTGGGCTTTCATCTCTAACACTCATTCTACCTGGGAAGGGCAAAGCATTTCATTTAACCATTTAAAAAAATCACTTATCAGCAGGATTCTTTCAGATAAAATCATTACTTATTATATTTCTCTTAAATTCAAATAAATGAATTTTCATTAAGATGGAGAATTTTTGACATTTAAAAAAATACACAATGATAGAATCCAAAAATAAGCCAGACATGTTATTTGCTAATAACTTGCAACATGGCAAAAGACACAATTCTTTAGACATCTTCTAATCAAAACAGCCTTGGATAATGGTATTATCTGCATGGGAAATGGTACATGTTACAGACAATGATCAACGTAGGCTTAAGGATAAAAGACCAACCTTAGAGAGATTAATTTAAATAAAACATTCTAATTCTTCCCTGATTTTCCCTTGTTTAAAAATCCAAATAAAATGTGGTACCTTTTAATTTTCTGAATGAGTAGTTCCCAATCAATGCTTCCTCGGTTAGACAACAAGCTGAAGAATCTACTGAAACAAAACAAAAGAAAAAATACATATATAGATTTGTTAACTAAATATCAAAAAACTGTAACTCACCAGTAAGCAAATGAATTCTTTATATCCAAATAATAAATCTTTGCCTTGAGATCTGTAGTACAAAACAATGCAGTACTTGAATATTTGGCTCAACAATGAATTTTAAAGCATTTTACTCTGAGATCACATACAGCATATCCTTTGAAAAATGGATTAAAAACAAAACAAAATAAAATTTAAAAAACCCAAACCATTACCAGCGCATATGCAGCAATACCACCCAAGTCTAGCCTTTGAGAACTGCTGCAGAATCCTTCTCCGGGAGCATTATCCCCGCGTGCTGGCTCTCTGGCTCTCTAGCTCCAGACAGACGCAGTCTGCAAGCCACCAGCTCGTGTCTGTGTGTGCTGGGGAAAGGGAATCTGCAAATTAGAAAAAGTCCCCGCAGTGGCGAAAAGGAAAATAAGGCGAGTGGGAGAAGGAGAGAGAGCTCACTAGCCTCAGAATTTTCGAGAATGATGACAAGCCACTCAGCTCCGCCATCATTCACTGACAATAGGATGCAGCCCTGGCTTACGCGATTTAGTGGTTTGCCATAGGGGCTTCTGGTACCAACTGCCTGACAGACATTTTAATTGCCTCCATCCAAGTGTGTCCCCAGGAGTCGATTCTATAAGCCTATGAATGTCATCATCTGGTCTCCTTTGTGTTAATGCCAAACACATATACACACACACGCACACACAGAACTTAAGTAGAAGGACAGTTTTCAGGCATATAGGATTACAAACAAGTTAAGCTACACAAACTGGACATGACAAAATGACAGTTTATGGGAATTTTTATTATCTGTGTGTTAAGGACATCAAAGATTCTTTGATGTTTTGTCATTGGCAGATAATTACAATATTTTTTAAACTATTGCATACTGCTTATTTATATTCCAAAAGAAATTACTGTGCTCATTAGGGAAACATATATATTTATGTATATTTTCCTACAGAAAATTCAATCTCCTTGTAAGTATGATAATTACGCCCTTGGCAATGTTTTCCTTACAACGGACAGAGCACAAAACAAAGAGGATTAGGAAACCAGGGTTGATATGTGATTTCTGTGGGCGATCTATTTTATCCCTTTATGTGCAAAAGCAAAAGGAGGTGGCGACCAGCTTGAGCATTGGGACTTTGAGGGCCCAGGCAGAGAATTCAATCTCTGGCATAATCAGTATCCCCTTCATGTTAGCAACTGAAATTAACAGTTGAATACCCCTGATTTACAGTGCCCCTTGTGTAGAGAGGTTAAATGTGGCAAAACTCCCTGCATTTATTTCCCGGAGAAAAGGGAAGGAAAAAAACATTAATAAATAGATTAATTTTTACAGCGTTGTTAGCACCCTGCACCAGTGAATGGAGCAAAATTTGATGTGTACCAAAAGGGCCAGCTGTGAAGAAGGTTGCTGGGAGGCAGCATCACCATGGTTACTGGAAACAGAAAGTAAGGAGCAAAAAATAAGATGATGACAGAGAAGAGGGAAGGAGACTACAGTGGAGGAAATGGAGAGAGAGAATGATATGCTTCATTTTCTTTTCCTTCTTCAAAGAATTGTCTCTATCAGTTTTATACTGTATTTTGAATCCATTAAAATGAATTTGCATTCTCCTTCAGCTGCCTCTCTTCCCCATTTTTTGATCACTAGCTAATTTTGCTTTCATACATATTCAAATTATGGTTCTTTTGTATAAGATGGATCCTGCTACTCCGGGCCTCTGTCTGTATACTGGTTTCACGGAAAGCGCTCATCCTAGTCCACACCCTTTGTTTTGTGGGTGAGAAAGCTGAGGTCCAAGGGAGCCTAATCAAGGTCACAAAATGAGGCACCAGCAGATTTTCTGACTCGGTTCTCTGCTTTTTTTCTCTCACCAAGTGACTTTCTTTCCCTTCTCTCTCTCAGTCTGTTTGCAAGCAAAACAGATTCCAGAAACTTCTTTTGTCTTTGGTTTTGTAAACCTTTTATTTGCCAAAGCAGTGATCTTTCTCTTTAAAACGCCTTGCAATCATTCTGAGGATTAATTTTGCTTAATATCTGTGCAGGACTTTATTTGAGGTCTGAAGAATCTGGCGTAATTATGTCACCACTTTCCTTTCATTTCTAGTCTGGCAATCAGATGACTCAAGCATGATTGCCCTTTCATGAATCTATCTTGTTGAGCCTGAACTTAATCATCATATACTAGGCACTCTATCATCACTGGCCTTATTCTTTCTGCCAGCATAAAATTGGACAATCAAATTGAGTTGCCCTCCCACGCTTCCTCCTAGGTATAGACAATGTGAACCTTACTGGGGTTACCCAAAACAGTAAGGCTGGGAAACTGAGAGCCCAGGTAAAATTAAAAATAAAAGTACTAATGATAATTACAATAATTCACACAAAAACAACCACTGGAGGGCGTGATATTTGTTAGAATCTTTCTAATCTACTCAGTCAAAATTGTGGATTTGTGAATAAAATTTTGACCTTCATGTTTTACTGTTTTTATTTTCTTCCAAAACTGTTCTTTCAATATTCAGTTCTTATGACTCATTGTTTTTTAGGTTAACTCACATATAGATAGGGTCATAGCTGTCATCTGTTCACTTGTGGACACACAAAAAAATGATGCACAAAACTGTTACGTCTTGAAACATGAATGATATTCTATCATTATCTCATAAAGCACGTGCAATGGTCCTGGTCAGTCTAAAAAAATCGCATCCAAAAACATTTAATACTGTCTGGGAAGTGAGTATTAGCGATACCTGGTTCAGTAAATGAGTTGGCATATTCTTTTGCTCTTCTTTTTTTTTTTTTCCAATTTGTTTCCAATATAGAGTAAGCACTATACACAAAACATAATTACTGCCCTTAAGTATGTCATATTCTAAGAATACGAGATGACATATGACAGACTTTCATAGATGTTTACGTTTTTCATTTATGCGTAAGAGCCCAAACTATGGCGCTTTCCTTACCCCTCCTCTCTTTGACCATATTTTAGATCTTAGCTTAGTACCATTCATCAGTTGACTTAACCGATTGTGATGACACACATACATAAATTTCAGACACTTGACAGGTTCTAGGAATGAGAAAAAGAGGGAAACAGCATTTCTTCCTCAAGGAGCTTCAATTAATAAATTAGTAAACAGAAAACTAACTTCACACTTTCTTTTCTCATTTTGATGAGACACCTTGACGCTATCCCTTTGTTATACCTGCTTCATTACAGACACTGACCTTTAAGAATCAGATTTAACTATATTCCCAAATTCAGTTAGTTCACCCCTGTGGCTCTTTTTTTTTTTTTACTTTAAGAGACACAATCTAGCTCTGTCACCCAGGCTGGAGTGCAGTGGGGAATCATAGCTCACTGCAGCCTTGAATTCCTGTGCTCAACTGATCCTCCTGCCTCAGTCTCCTGAGTAGCTGGAACTACAGGTATGCTCCACCATGCCTGGCTAACTTAAAAAGAAAATTTTTTTTAAGAGAAGGGGTCTCACTATTTTGCCCAGGCTGGTCTCAAACTCCTGGTCTCAAGGAATCTTCCCACCTCAGCCTCCCAAAGTGCTAGGATTACAGGTGAGCCACCAAGCCCAGGTCCCCCTGTGACTCTTCTGAAAGACCCTTAGTTTTATTCATTTTTATATCGGTCCATGTATTCGTTTATCACTCTGTAAACTCTCTAAGAATGAATAATGGAAGTGTATCTTCCTTAACCCCTTGAAATCCTTGCTCATGTATTATAGTACCAACTAGGGCTTTGCTGACTACCGTAATGAAAACTGCAACCATGCATCTCCCATGGCCCATCATCCTCTACTCCATTTTTCCTTTTTTCCATTCTACTTATCATACCATAAAATTTTCTTTTTTATTATGTTTATTAAATATTACCTAACTCACCCCACTAGTTCCATGAGGGCAGTTGCCTTTGCATGTTTGTGACATTGTTATATTCAAAGCACCTACAACAGTGCCTGGAACATAATAGCACTCAAAAAAAATTTTTTTTAAATGAGTGAATGTGAAAATCACATTACTGGATGAATTGGAGGGTTCAGACACAACAGAAGTCTTTGTACTCCATACTGCTCTCCATATTCTATATATTCAGTCTTCCTTATGAATATTGCCTCATATTTATACTATAAACCACCTATTGCCATGGAATCAATATATTTTGTAATTTCCATTAGAGGATATACATTTATTTAAAATAGAGATTTGTCTCCTACTTCCTTTAAATTCTGCAAAGTACCCAGCATGGGGCTATCAGAAAGAGCTTATTTGATAAATCATGCCTTCTGTTGCTCTTAAAATATGCTAAATTTTAATTTTTAGATTTTTTTAAATAAAATGAGAGTAATTAATTAAGTGATGCTGCCTCATGGTCAAAATATTTTAAAATGGCTTTTAAAAAAATAACTATAGTTACTATAACTTGTACTTTTATTTATTTTTATTTATTTAATTTTTTTTTTTGAGACAGGGTCTCGCTCTGTCACCCAGGCTAGAGTGCAGTGGCATCATCATAGATCACTGCAACCTCAAACTCCTGGGGTCAAGCAATCCTTTCTGCCTCAGCCTTCTGAGTAGCTGGGAATATAGGCACATAACACCAACGCCTGGCTAATTTTTCTATTCTTTGCAGAGCCGGAGTCTGGCTCTTGCTCAGGCTGGTCTCCAACTCCTGGCCTCAAGCAATTCTTCCGCCTCGGCCTCCCAAAATGCTAGGATTACAGGTGTGAACCACCTCACCTGGCCCCAGTTTGTACTTTTAGACATTAATAATTGAAATAATAATTACATTCTCATATAGTATTCTTGAGTTTGAGTTATTCTAAATATAATAAGCAGATGTGTAAGTATTTTGCAAATTATTATGATATCCAAATTCACTGAACACTGTCTTGCCTTATTTATTGTAGATTACATCTTTTCTTCCAACCAAGTTGGTCCACACCAAAGTATACTTTGGCAAACAGATAAAACAGAAAAAAAATAAGTGGCATAATTAGTACAGTAATCTGAATTACATGAAATGCTGAAATTCCATAACTTTTTAACCTACATAATGGCAACTTCATATGATTCAACTCAATACCTAGAGAAGCTATAAAAGGACATAGAACTGAGTAGAACAAATTACACAAAATGACCTCCACGTTTACTGCAGCATTACTCACAATAGCCAAGATATGGAAACAACCTAAATGTCCCTTGATGGGAGAATGGATAAAGAAACTGTAATCTCTCTCTCTCTCTCTTATATATATATGTAAATATTATTCAGCAATAAAAAAGAACTAGATCTTGCCATTTGTCATAATGTGGATGATCCCAGAGGACATTATGCTAAGTGAAACAAGCCAGACACAGAAATAAAAATATTGCATGACCACACCTATATGTAGGATCTAAAAAAAAAATTCAAATATACAGAGATAGAGAACAAAATAGTGGTTACTAGGGACAGGGATGGGGGTGGGGAGGTTGGAAATGGGGACATGTAGGTCAGACGATACAAAGTAGCAGTATGTAGAATGGACAACTCTAGAGATCTAATGCACAACACGAGGACTACAGGTAATAAAACTGTACTGTACAAAAATCCAACAAAAATTCACACTGTACCCCATAAACGTATACAATTATGATTTGTCAATCAAAATAATATTACTGATAAAAATGTTTAAGTGTGGTATATCCATATAATAGAATATTATTTGGCAATAAAAAGAATGAAGTACCTATATGTGACAATAAGAATGAACCCCAAAAACATTATACCAAGTGAAAAAAGCCATTACAAAAGGCCATATATTATATAATTCCATTTATAGGAAATGCCTAGAATAGTCAAATCCATAGAAACAGAAAGTATATTAATGGTTGCCAGAGGCTGGGGGCAGAGGGCAATGGAGAGTGACTGCTAATGGGTTTCTTTTTGGGGTAATGAAAATGTTCTGAAATTAGAGAATGGTGATGGTTGCAAAATTCTTTGAATATACTAAAAACCACTTAATTGTACATTTCAAAAGGGTGAATTTCATGGCATGTGAGTTATATCTCTGTGATCATGTTTTTTTTTTAAAGTCCTAGTCTCTAGGCAGCAAGTCTTCAAATTCTATGGATACTAATTAAAATATGACAAGTTTCAAGTTCATTCTATGGCACCTTCCAGATTATTACAAATTATAAGAAGATCCAAAAGCTGCTGATATTTTTGTGGCCATGAGACTCTATGATTCATGTGAGGATGTAAAAATCTTCTAGAAATGTTTTTTGAATTCCTTAAAATTCAATAGTAGGTCTTTAGATCTCAATTAAAAAACACTTGCAAGGAAAAATGGATTAACGTGGTATCATCAATGAAAGACTCATGCTCTAGAGGATCCCTGATTTGTCTGATGAAGAATAACTGAGTCATGCGTTAAAAGAAAATCACTAAGCACACACAAACACACACACACACTCAAACATGTAAATCACTCACATGGTTTTCTTTTGTTTTTCATAGTAAACTATAGAAATTCTTAACTATACTCCATCAACAAAGCTGAGTTATCAATTACAAAAAACAAAATAATCGATATGTTGAGAAACTCATGTAAAGGATTTTGGCAGCAGATAATGGACAAATTATCACTAACGAGCAAAATCCACTCCCCCCCCGCCAAAGTAGAATCCTCAAATCACTTGATCCCTGCCCCAAGTTCTTTTTGTTGTGATTGAAGATAGACTACACTTGATCCCTGCCCCAAGTTCTTTTTGTTGTGATTGAAGATAGACTACATTCATTATTTTATTGTCTATTTAATCTTTTATTTACTTTTACTAGGTTTTCTATGCCACCGAGCTGGACTATTTATTTACTAATTTAAAGTTTAAAAACAATATTGGTATTGTCCAGACCCCAAGTCCCAAAATCATTTGCTTTACTTTATATTTCTTTTAACTATTTCGTACACATAACCCAGTAGGAAATATTTTAAACCAAAATATTCAGTATCTCCACTGAACTTAGATGAAGAGTGAATAAAGAGTAAACTATATATACAAATAAGCATACCGACACACGGGTTGCCTGTGGCCACCTTTGACATCTTCACTGTGACTTTGATTAAACTTGGTCTGCAGTGAGAAGGGTGAGTTTATTTTAAGCAAGAAGGATGAACAGTAAGGCAAGATAACTGGACAACTTTCCAATTGTTCTTGAATCAGGCTTTAATTCTTCTGAGTCATGATCAGAGTTTGGCTTGACAATTACATTTTAAGTCTTAGTGTGGTGATTTTCTCTAAAAATCAGTGATATTTGTATCCAAATGTAAGTGTAAAATACATTTCAACTTATTTTTGGATTATGTGCCATTTTGAACATCAGAAATATTCACATTTAACTGGAAAATTTTGCAAAGGTGGTTCTAAAAATTATATATTCTTGTTTTTCTTTATTCCATCAGCGTTTTTACTTCACTTATCAAGGGAAAGCCAATAGAATGATGTAAATGGAGAGAGAAAGAGAGAGTTTTTCTTATTGTCAGTTCTCAAAATAAAGTTGGACTGCAATTTAGTGAAATGGCTAGCTTAAAAGCCATATTTAGATTTCATATGCCATTACCATCTAAGTTTATGAGATGTCTATACCCAGAGTTTTATTCTGCTCACGTACTTTTACCAAAGTAAACTGAAGCAAACTGCTTTTGTAAAACAGCATCACATGAACTGCAATTATGAAAAATAACTTCTACTCCAATTCATAAAGTTGTAATCTCATTATACATTAAGAACTATGCTGAGGATAAAAGCTCTTAAGAGGTTGAAAAAGAAACTATGACAGTAGAACAAATGGGACTCTCATACATTGCTGGTGGGAGTTTAAATTAGTACAACCACTTTAAAAAACTGTTTGGCAGGGTGTAGTGAAACTAAATGCATATCTACCCTATGACCCAGCAACCCACTTCTAGGTAGACACCCAAGAGAAATGAGTATGTATACCCCATAAACACACTGACAAGATGTTCTTAATAGCTTTATTCATATCACCATAAGTTAGAAATCACCCAATCCTCATCAACAGTAGAATGGATTGTGGTATATTCATGTAGTGAATTACTACACACACAAAAAGAAAATAAATTATTATTACATGCAATTACATAGATTAATCTCACAGGCCAATGATGAGTGAAAGGAGGCAGACAAAAGAGCACATATTGTATTGTTTCGTTTATATGAAGTTCCAGAACAGACAAAACTCACGTTCAGAGATAGAAGTCAGAATAGCGTTTACCTCTGTGGGGAGTAGGATGAGGGATGGTAATGACTGGGAAGAAGTACAATGTCTTCTTGTGACATTGGATTGGGGGAGGAATTATTAATATGATGTGTGCACTCTATTAACATATGTTATACTTTGATAATAATAATAATAAATATTATGGTGCCATTGGTTTTGAAACTGTGTTCACAAGTTTTAGGATCTGTAGTGAATATTATGCAATAGGGTTCTGGTGTGAGTGTACATTTTGCAAACATATCATGTAACCATGGCTGCATAAATGAAGACCATATGACAATTACGTGCATGTTAAATAAACAACTTGTTAAGGGCACATTTTTCCAGTAGGGAGAGGACATTTTACGTTGAATTTTAATAAATAAATGGCAACTATGAAGTAAAAACTGAAGTAAAATGTGTATTTTAGGAACACATCAACAAGTGAAAGTATTTGTATGTAGCAACCCTTACTGAACTACACTATTATGACAAAAGAATGGACAGTTAAGATGCTTTCAATATTATTCCTTCCACAAAAGTCCCTCGCCCACTGATGCCCACCATAATTGCTAGTTTATTTCAGGAATCATCTACTTCTTCTCTTCCAACCCAAATCTGACAATACCTTTTTGGTCCATTTAAATGGTTCTGCCTCTTTTATAATGGCTTCCAAAATCCCCACAGTACATAATGCCACAAAGCTCTTTCCTTTTTCAGAATCATCATGATACCAAAAAAAAAAAAAAAAATTCACCATGATATTATAATGCCTGTTATTATACATGACCTTGGGCTATTGTTCAGTTATTCACTCTAATATTGACCAATTAAAAAGCGTATGACATGATTCTGGTATAAATGATTAAGTACCTATAATGTGTCAATCCCTTTGAGTACATTATTTTATTCAATAATTCTGAGAGTTAATGTACCTCTATTTTACAGTTGAGAAAACAGGCCCAATTAGGTTTAGTACCGTGCCTGAGGACACACAGCTGGTAAACGGTGAAACAGAAATTCAGCCCATGGACTTCTCAGCTAATTAGTTTGTAATACTGCCTAACACTTATAAGGTTATCAGAAGAGGAAGAGACAAACATAGAACTAAAAATTTTCCATTTATACTCAAAAGACATCAGAAGAGGAGGGATAAATTAAACAGAATTAAGAATTTTCTATATTTCTAGGAGAGTTTAAGACAGACTACTTATTATGTAAGTAGGCTGTGCATAAAAGAGACAGGATTAGAAATACAGATTTTTACTTTCAGAATTAATTCAGATTCCATCAGTTCATATTTAAATAACATACATGTATGAACATAAGCATTCCTGTAGTTTAGGAAGACATAATTTTATTTACTATCTATCTGGTATATTCTTGGCAAAGGATATAGTGTCATATGAGTGCAATATATGCTCACGTGTTTTTAAAGAACTTTGTTGTTTGACAATTTGGGCTTATTATGTTTGTTTTAAAAATCTGATTGAAATTAGCCCATATCTCAGAAGTATAGATGACAATAGTAAAGTACAGCCAACCACTACCCTTATTTCATTATGTCAAGTTAGAAATCAAATATCATGGTGAATCTTAAATGTTACGGCAGAAAACATCATATTAGTAATCCATGTCTTGTATAACTTAACAAACATTTTTAGTAGTTAAATTTGGGGTGTGAGACACTTTTCTTCCAAATAGCTCCATTCTCTCCACAAG
This sequence comes from Daubentonia madagascariensis, assembly GCA_023783475.1. Taxonomy (NCBI): domain Eukaryota; kingdom Metazoa; phylum Chordata; class Mammalia; order Primates; family Daubentoniidae; genus Daubentonia; species Daubentonia madagascariensis. The sequence continues at coordinate 2,814,532 of JAKFHU010002088.1, forward strand.
TCTTTCTCCTCAGATACTGCCTTTTCAATTAAGCTTCACCTGACCATCCTGTTTAATACTGCAAATTGTAATTCCCACTCCAAGTCCCCCTTATCCAATTTTGCCTAATACCTATCACTTTTTAATGTACTATGTAATTTATTTGTTATGTTGATTCTTTATTTTCTCTCTCTCTTGCCATTCACTTGTAAGCTTCATGAAGGCAGAACTCTTTGCCTGTTTTGTTTAGTAATATATCTCGAGTACCTAGAACTAGGTCTGGTGCATAATTGGTACACAGTAAATACTCAATAAATATTCATTAATGCATGCATGCATGAGTGATTGGAATTAAAACATTAAAACTTATATAAAAAGCATAAATTACCTACCCCAAAATCTTAACTCTGAACTCAGATGGTTTCATAAATGACAAGACAAAACATGTGGTCTAAGTATTTCATTTAGTTTGGGTCTTAGTTAACTATTTAAATATACAAGCCTTAAGCTTTTCATCTTTGGCACATTTATAGCCATTTTGAGTATCCTCTCTCCCTTCACTTCAGGTTTTTAAAAAGATTTATTTATTTATTTATTTATTTATTTCTACAAAAATCCTTCTCATAGTTTTTATCTACTTGTGACTCCTTTGTTACAACTTGCAAATATTTCTTCATATCTCTAATAACCTAAATGTTAATATAATCTGCTTTCTTTCACTACTGAAGATACAACCAGTCTATAGGCAAACCATATTTGCAAGAGAAATGGGCAAACCATGAAGAAAAATTAAGAGAATTAGTGTGGAGGACTTTTCACTAAATAAAATTTTCATTTAGCAGCCAGTCAAGCAGAACCATCTTCTGGAATCACGAATTTCTTGGCTGATCTTCCAGAAAGCAGGAAACAAACTTTCATTTTATCAAATGTCTCCACAAGTGGAGTCATTACACTTTAATAGAAGGCTGGATGATGGCACAAAATCAAATGCTACAAAATCAAATGCTGCATTGCCTGACAGTAGATCTAAGTTGTTAATTTATTTTTGAAAACTGTGAAAGGGAGTTATTTTGTTTACTGCTTTCTAAGGTTTGAAGATTAATTTAGCTCAATATTCTAAACCTTTATCATTCCTTCAACCTCAGCAACTCCACAGAATTGGAGAGCTGGCGGTACTAGAGAGGTCAGCTAGTGCCAATCCGTTTGAATTAGGCAGTCTTTAACCCTGACATTACCAGATTATTCTGAAAAGGTTAAACTCTGCAAGATCCCAGTGCTTAATATCTCCAGTTCAAATCATAAAATGTCTACTGTGATGATTTAATAATGCAATATCATATGTGGAATGATTTCTGAAAATATATATTTTTAACTTATTTTGTGAATAGCTGAAATGCACATTCCAAAATTTTATGAAATACATACCTATTCTTTTTGCTGTGTAGGGGACAGTATAACCTATGGTGACGGCCACCAAGAATTACATATGTAATTTCTTAGTCCCTATCTTTCCTTTTTTGTTGGTCCTTGTACCAGGGTTACATCAGACATGAGAGGAGAGAATTAACTGTCTGTGCAGGTATTTGTTTATTTACAGGTATTTTAATAAAACAGAACTATAACACACTTTGAATATTTATAATACATTCAATGGTACATCTACATGTGCACCAAAGTTCCAAATTCTCCTATTCATTGGAACCAAAGAATATAGACAAGGAATATCAAATCCCTAGTGTGAAAAGAGACAGGAACTTCGATGGAGAGTGGGAGTACTATTTCTATTTCTATTAAAACTTTGCGTTTCATCCTATCATTAGATTTCTAAGCTACAAAGGATTTTAGGTAAAAGATATACTGGCTTTTAAATCAAAAGGAAATATGATATATGATCAATGTCTATATATGTATATTCCTTTCCAGCAGTATCATTAAGTTGGCTAGAAAGAGTTCACGTTACATTATATTTATACTAGTTTCATTTTCCATAGTTTTGTGGCTTTTTTCCTTTTGCTTCTAATAGCAAACATGTAATTGAAGAAATGAGTGTTTTATTTAATATTCTGTAAAAAGGAACTCAAATTTTTTTTCTAGGCATTGTCCATCTATTCTGACTATTATTTCAAATGGAATGCAAAAATACAGTCTTTGCAAAATTTTGTAAGAATCTGGGCCCATGGATCTGTCTGGAAGAGAAATTTCCACATTCCTGAGACCAATAACTTTTTCCTTGAACTACAACACTCTTATGTTGGTTTTTTCCTCACTTTCCCAGAATCTTCATTTTGCCTACCCCATTCCAACTCTTCCTTCTCCTTTTCATCCTCAAATCATAGGAAGTGTAATCAAGGAAAGAGGAAAATATTTAAGGAATCATTTAAACAAACTTTCATCTATCCAGGTCTTTGATCTCATGTTAGGGGCAAACTCCATGTGTTTTATATCATTTTCTCTTTCTATAATATCTGGTAGACTTTTTTTACATTGATATACAATAAATAGTGTTAATTTTTGTTGTGGATGTTGACCTAGAAAAAAATGGAATGGGAAGGAGGGGGAGTATGTTGTTACTGTGGTCATTGTATGTAATGCTGCAGCATGGTATCTATTCATTTTTAGCCCAGTAGAGCTAAAAAAAAATAAATAAATCAAAAGCCCAGCTTATAGATACGTTTACTGAAATGCTTATGAGCACATAGGTGACATATTAGAAAAAAGCAGGAGATGCCTCAATGACAGGTTTTTCTAGGGAGCTAAGGGGTGCTTATAATTTTCTTGGAATTTCTTATTTTAATTCGGAGCTGCTCAACAAAATGTATGTTTGATTGATTGACTGACTGGCTGATGAGAGTAGGGGACGTGAAGCCTGTGTTAAGAAAGGCACACAGAATGCACAAAGGGAAACCTTGAGAAATTGGCACTCATGAAATTCAATTAAAAGCCAAGTGCAATGAAAGAGAAACTTATTTTACAACAGAAAAAAACTAAGAAAAAAAATAATGGGGGGTTGTAAAGATGATAAAATAGCACAGAAATACTAAGATTGATTCAACACTATTTGTATATGACTTGAAAAAAAGAAGTAAATGAAAACTGATGGTATGTGCTAAGAGAGTTAAGACACTCAAATCAAAAGGAAAAGCAAGAATATGGAAGATTGGTAGAGAAGAGTTGGAGGATCAAGAGCTTTGGAAGCAAATAGGGTTTTATTTACACATCACTGAGCCAGTCTGACAGGTGAAGCAGGCTGAGGCACTTGAAAGATCTTATTCAATGGCTGGCATTACTGAAAGCCCAGCTGGGTCTGAATGAGAGTAGTTTTAAACAGGGACATTGTTCTAAAGAAGTCTTCAGTTTCATGTGCCTTCCAATACAGCCTTATAAATCTTGAACAGCATCAATATTCACCAACCACCTGCAATCAGCATTATTCCAGAATTTGCTAGATACAGCAAGTCCTTGACAGGGAATATTTTAATTTGGATGGTTGGTCCTCTACTCAGGCCTTACATGTATTGATGATATGTAAATAAGTTCAGTTCAGTCTCAATAAGAGCATAAATTAAGTGCATCTTATCATGAAGATTATCTTGGAAAGAAAGAATGTCACCCTCAATAGGTCTATGGCTTGGAGGTGCACAGTCGGCAGTCACTGAGTGAGGAAGAACAAAAAACAGACAAAAAGTATTTTAACATTATTGACTGACTGGTTGCATTCTCCTTTATAGTAAATGATTGGCTACTTATATTTTAAAAATCTGTGCTTAAAATAATTTTCTCTTTAGATAGACATCTGTGTAGACAGACAAGAGATTCAAAGGTAGCATTTTCATCTATAGACCCTGATACTGCACATAAGCAAATAACAGCAGACAACAATCTTAAATTGTGACCTTCGTATTATGAGTGTATATTTCATTGAGGACAGATGTTTTGTACTAGTGAAGATGGATTTGTAACTTCTTGTCTCACTTTCTTAATAACTTAGGTTAGTTAACAAGAAGCTAATGGCCCCAGAGAGAAAGATCACAAAATTGTATGACAAATGTGAGAAAAAGAAAACAACTTTGGGTAAGGATGTACCTATAACTGGCATTTTAAAGAACTTACAAATCATGGCTAGAAATAGCTGATTAAAGGAAATACAGATATAACTCATTCTATAATGTAATATAAAGATATTTTCCAGTGAGTTTGTAATTTCTCCCAATACATGTTATCCAGCCAGCCTTAAACACTATCCACGAAAAAGAGTTCATGATCTAGTAGCAGATTAAATGGTGATAGTATTCACGGGGCCTGATCACAAGTGAGCCAGCCAAGTGGTGAACCTGTATGAAGTGTTTGAATTTCGGTATTTATGATGGTGGGAATTGAAAACCGCTGAGGTGTTCACAGCAAGGGGCATAGACAAGTCAAGGGTGGTAGAAGGAGTCGTGGAGTCCTATGCAGCCATTAGAAACTCTGAACCATATGGAGTGAAAAAGGCATAAACTGAAGAGCATCTCTACTGCATATTGCTATGAGGTCATGTGTGGGGAGGGGAATGGGGAAATGAAGCCCAGAAATAAAAGAAAAAAAAAGTTAAAATAACATAAAGCAAGAAAAGGACTTTCATGGTCTGATGATCATGTGCCAAAAAAAAAAAAAAAAAAGAATTATGAGGAGATCAATTCTTTGCACCTGTGGTTCAAAACAACCATGACCACCACAACAGGTTATGAAGTGAGACCCTGCCAATGTTCCCCAGCACCATCTATCGGGGAGAGACTGTGACATAGAGACTGTGGCTGTGGCTCACATTTTTTTTTTTTTTTACTCCACAGAGCTGTGCTAAAATGAAGATTCTGAGCCTTGCCTCTGAGTGATTCAATTCAGAAGTCTGGAGGTGAGTCACGAGTCCACCATATATTCATTAAGCATCCCAGGTGATGCTGGTGTCACTGGTTCACGAAATACAGCTTGAAAAAACACCAGTACAGAGGATTCAAAATAACTGAGGTAAGTTATTTCCTCACCAAATGCAAAGGTATTTGTCTTCTGTGCCAATGAAACCAACAAGGGGCTCAGAAAATGGGATGCAGGGGTCAAACTGTGTGTGAATATAAGTTTGTAGCAAGAACAAAGTATATTGTCTTCTACACGTAAAGATTATACCAAAATTAGAAATTTATTTTTAAAGGACATGACATTTTATTGTTTCCCTTTATTTTTCTGTTTCCTATTATGCCTTCTTCATTAGCTGCAATCAGTAATAACTGGCAAAATCTAAGGAAAAAAATGTTCTAATCAAGGACATTTTGAGATTAACTGACCTTCATTTCACATTGAATGCTAAGAGAAAAATAAAGATACAAAGAGGATTCCACGATTGTATTTATGACATAGACTGTAAATAAAATCTACAGATATTGCACAAAAATTATAAAGTTGCCTTTACCATTCTTTCCATATTTCTATCACTCAGTGAAAGTTTTTCACTTGATGCTTGTGAACTGGTAGCCACAGAAAAAGGCTTATTTTGTCAACTGCAAAGCACCTATAAGGTGAATAAGACACCTGCCAATGTCAGATGAAAGGACAACATTACTTTAGCTTTCACAGGATTTTATCTTGGTTGAGGATCAAAACCTCTATCAGGGATTTGGGGACAGCACAGGAAGGGGATATGCCCATATGTATGTTAATGTTAACTTGGTTTACAGAGCTTGGGACTGATTCCAGAGCTTGGGAATTCCAGGTACACTGTTGATTTAGGTCGAGAGAGGCCAAGGGATTTCACTGTGAACTAGAGAACTATTCCAGGGTGAGATGGGGAGGTGGTGGCAATGGGGGTGTCCTTAATCCTAAACTGGATTCAGATGGCCTCTGAAGGAGGTTGTTCCCATGGGTCTCTGTAGATAACAATGAGAAACTTTTATTAGGTGCTTACTGAGGACCAGGCATTATTTTTTCAGAATTTATTTGTATTAACTCATTTAATCCTCACAGCAACTCTGTGAAGTAGTTATTGTGATTGTCTCCATGTTATAGATGAGGAAACCAGGACAGAGGTGGATTAAACCACCATATGTGAACTCAGTTCATATGCTTTTAAATTACAGGTATGCTTTTAAAACTACATTGTCCTACTCTGTACTCTCATATATTCTGCACATAATCTAAACTGTTCTTATAGCAAGGAGACAGTTAAAGACCTTGCAGACGTTAATATTTGGCATCTCAGACCTCTAGCTGAAAATTTTGATGACAGGTCCACATGAGTAATACAAATAACATGGTTACCCAGGGAGCGATGGAATATCCCAAACGTTTGGGTAACCTATTTTTTTAATCTTCTAATTATTTGAGATGTGTGGATAGCTAACATTAACTATTCAATATTTTAAAAAAATGAAATCTGCCCCCAATTTTTTAAAACTTCCTTATATTTTAAGGCTAGTTGAGGAGTCAAGAATTAAAAAGCTCTGTGTTTTGGTACTTGAGCTGGTGCTGCATCAATGTGTCTATATTAAGTTGGTGGACCTGGGTAATATAGAGAGCCACAAAAGTTTAAAAAATATTACATTTCAAAGGAAGGAAGTTAAAGAAACCAGTAACAAAACAAAGTTAAAAAATACGATTTGAAGATTGAGTGATTCATGTGTTAATTGGATTGTTTTAAAATTTTCAAATACTGATAAGAAGTGCTAATATTTTCTTAACATTTCTATTTAGGTGATTTAAGCAATAAAAATAAGAACTGATATTTGATGAATGCTTAGTATTTGCCTACAGCACTTTACATATATTCATAGGACCTTATAAGGAAGGTCCTATTATTACCTCCATTTTATAAGTGGGCCAGTTGAAACACAGAGAGGTTAGGTAACTTCCCTAAGGACAAACTGCTAGTAAATTAAATTGAAGAGCCTTCATGAACCAGACAATCTGGCCTGAGCTTCTCTGTGAGCCTAAATTTTTCTGCATGTGCACTGAATTCTTTATGGGAATAGCCCATTCCGTTCGGTACTGAAAACTGGGGAGTTCTTGAAGCGGCTGAAACAAAGCACAACCAAACCCAGTCACCTTCTTTGCAAAGCCCAGCCTGTCAACACACACACAGGCATTTGACATTCCTTCATCTGAATTTGATACAAAACCAAAAATAGAAGAATAAAGGACATTCCAAAATAGATAATGCAATCGCATGTCCTTTGTTCTTCCCTATTTTTAGCCTGGCTTCATATGAAAAGAGGACTTGTAAAACCACTGAGTCCTTGTGTGTGTTTTCCCTACTCCATCCTGATGCGTCCTTTTGTCACCAAGGTCAGAAGAAATAGTCCCGGTGAAGGTAAAAAGAAAAGAATTGCTGTTTCCTGGTCATCTGGACTATTTTGTTTTCCTTCCCTGCAATTAATGAGATGTTACGCATCACCTGTTAACCCATCTCTGTCACCTGTCCAATTTAGCAAAACCCATGGTCTCATAAGGCAATGTTATTCAAAAATTTTTAATTTGAGAGTATAAAGTGATGCAGCACAAGTAGGAAAGCCTGGAAATTATGATATTTATAGTGGGAATTAAAAACGAAAATATAGTCAAATAGTATGTTCTTTATTTGTAATAAAACCATAGAAAGCAAAACCCACAACAATGCATTTGCCCACAAAAAAATCCAAAAATGTCACCACACCATTTCCCTAAATGTGACATAGGTACTGCATCCAATGGGGAAAATAAAAGAAGTTATATATTTGTAATTTTAAAAAATCATCAAATTCTCAAAATTACACTGCTACTTCTGAACAAATATAAGAAAAGTAAAAACAGAAGAAATCATGCATTTATGTTTTAATCATTCTTCAGATAAATGTTTCATTTTTTAAAAAGATTATAATGCATCCACAAAATAAAATAATGTATTCTTTCCTATCTGAAGTATTACATAACAAAGCAATTTACGGAACAGGTGAGAGCACACTGCACGGCCTTTTCGTTTGTTCTATTTAATCTCTTAGAGTCATAAAACAAGATTTCACATTATATCTGACAAAGCCAGATTATTTATCTCTTCCATCCTCACTTATGTCCTGTGTCTGCTACTTGTTCTCTGAACACAGAGAGACTTATATTAGTGCTCCTGTTTAGCACGGCTCTAAATAAGCTGAATGCTTGTTTCAGTCAGGATAGTGTGGTGCTTTATATTTTATTAAGTACTTTCACCCAATTCCTTTGTTTTGTCCTAGAAGCAATGACATCCCAGTCTTGTTTTCTAAATACCATTTATCACTAAAGGAATCAGAAGTCCTTGGGAAAAAAGTGGCTGACCCCAGGTCTGGGACAGGGAAAGTACAAAGAGTCTGTAGATATCTTGTTGTGCCAAGAAGCAGAGAAGTGCTAAAGGACTAATGAAACTTGTCAAAAGGACACTGCTACTCTCTTGGAGGGGCTCCCAGTGGCCAAATTTGAAATAATTTGGGCATCAAATATAATAATGATGGTGTTAGATTATAAGACACTCAATAAAAGAAAATCCATGAGTCTATAGCAATGCTTTAACAGAGGGAGGGACAGAAGGAGAAGGGGCGGGGGAGAAGAATGCTAGTTAATAAGAGTAGAAAGAATGATAAACTTTTTTTAAAAATTACTGTTGCATCCCTGAATATAACAAGAGACTCAGGTAAGAATCATCAATGTGTGCTGAAACCACTGGGTGAAAAGTTGTTGGGAAACAGGATATTCCCATAGCTTCAGAGTATCCCCCATAGATTCCTTCTTCATTACAGAGGTGGAAAGGTACTTTTAACAGTTAATTGCTAGATAGTTCCCAATATCATTTAAATGGTTAGTTCCCTAAAAATATCTACTCTGAACCTAATCGTGAGTAAGCAAATAAAAAGTTCCATCACAGGGGACATTCTATAAGACATCTGGTCTGGAATTTCTGGAAATATTAACGTCATGAAAGAAAAAAAAGGCAGGGGCTCTTAGCTAGATTAAAGGAGACTAAAGAAACATGGTAACCTTGATTTATTCTCGGATTCAATTTTTTAAAAACAGCAATAAAAAACATTTTAGGGACAATTGGATAAACTTAAATATGGGTTATATATTAGATAATATTATTGAATAGATGTTGGATTTCTTGGCTCTTATAATAGTATTATGGTAATGAGAATGTCTGGATCTTTAAAGATACAAATTGAAGTGTGTAGAGGTGAAGTGTCTTGCAAATGGTTCAGAAAAAAAATGAATAAGTGTGTACATATATATGCATACGTATGAGTGTGTGTATACATATGAGTGTATATGTGATATATATATATATTCCTGAAGATATACATAAGAGAGAGATAATATTAACGTGTCAACATGTTTACAATGACTGAATCTAGTGAAGTATACATAGACATTCATTGTACTATTCTATCAACTATTCTGTAGCTTTAAAATTACTTAAAATTAAAAGTTGGGAGAAGATACTGTTTATGTCTCAAATGGCTCATGACAAAGTGGTGAAAAAACACACATAAAAATTGCTAGAATTCAATGTGGTAAGCTCTGCAATGAGTTTTTCATAAGGAGCTAGGAGAGCACAGAGGGGGATGAGCTGGATTCTAACTCCTGGCTGCCAAGTCCACATCCTGTGCTTTTCCCACTCCCACGCTGCTCCTGGACTTGAGCCATTAAAGACTCTCATGTTTCATCTCTACATCACTTCAACCTCTTACCTTTAGCTGCTCAATAAAAGGGACCTAATCTAAGCTGAAGACGACCTGGCTCATTCTCAGTACCCAGGCCCCTTGGGGGTCCAGGATTGTTTACAGATGCCAGGCCCAGGGACTCATTTCACAGACTACTCTGGTGCTCGCAAACCCACCTGGAAGAAGACCTAGGTAAGCCTTCCAGTGGTGCCTGACACTGGAGTTGGATAGTGGCTACACTGGACAAGAGCTCTCATACAAGATTCACTCTTGGGTGTGCTTACACTTCGTAACCGAGTTGGAACATAGCAACTTAAACAGAAAAAGATGAATTCTTTTCATACTATCTACCTTCATACTATCTGCAAAGAACTGGACAACAGTCTTCTCTTCTTACCAGATAGGTAATACAGACATCATTTTGTCATCAGACTCACATCCTGAACTGACGTTTTAGTCTTCTCAATGCAACCAACGTGTTCACATTAAGTGAGGGAACAAGATGATGCCATAAGTCTGTTGTCTGATCTCAGAATTAGAATTATAAGCCGTAAGATTCAAAGATTCAGATGAACCTGAATAGTATTTTATTAAATGTATTTTGAATTAACAGTGTACATGAGATCACAGGTTTTCCAAAGCCTACTGGTTGTTACTTACTTCCTAACTACGTTAAATTATTTTTACCAGTTCAAAAGATCTTCTGTTAAACTAGAAGATACAAAAGATATTCATTTCCTTATCTGGTGGACCTTAACAAATGTGTCTGACAGCTCCTTCATTGATGTGAATAATAGATAATTCTAATTTACATACATAACTACTAACTCTGTATTTTCCTTAGGAGAATATAAGCATTATATGTATATTATTGTTTGGGGCTTTTTTTTGCATTGCTTAATAATTTTTTAAAAAATCTACACACTGGAAACATAATTTTTTACATGTAGTTGAAGAATTTTTATAAAGCAGGTTAGAACATTTTTGGGTTTAATATGCCAATGTCGGCTACAGTGGTTTTATGCTAGGTTGTCTCTAGCTGAAATATTTCTTTCCATTTGGATTTTTTTTCTGCTGTGTATTCCTATTTATTTAATAAACCTGATTATGTTGCCAATAGGAGTGTGTGTATGTATGCATACACAAGAGCGGAGGGAGATGTCTCAGGCTGAAATTTTGAACCAATTTTTGGTCCCCATGTTTCTCTCTAAGCAGTAGAGGGCAGAGTTGTAGCACTTACTATGTGCCAGACACTGTGCTAAGAACTTCACAAGCCTCACATAATACTTACAAATTTAGGAGGCAGGTATTACTACTGTCTCCATTTCACAGATAATGAAACTGAGGCACAGAAAGTGAAGTAACTTGCCTAAGGCAACGGACCTGATAAATGGTAGGACCACAAATCATGAAAAGAAAGAATGCCTGGAAACAGTTTTCTTTTTCCAATTTCTTCTCAAGCAAAAAAAATCTAGCTTTTCCAGAAGTAACACTGTTAAGACAATAGAACACAACCACCAGACTCTGTCTGCTTATGACTGTCAGGCCTGTTACAAACTGCAGAAGTTGAGAATGTGATTTTGTAATTTATCCTTGAATGAAGGATAGGAGTAGAATATTGACATTTCCCAGCTTATAAAGAAGAATATTAAATATTACTTAGGTTTCCTGGCTAGACCACAGAAATCTATTTAACTCAGAATATGTTTGAGTCATAATACAAATCTGAGATAAGAGTGCTTTTTGGGAACTTTATGCCTGGAACACTCTAACAGTTTAACAAATGCTGAATGTATGAATAAAAGAAAGAAACTTGGGTTGTAAAGTGAAGAAATAAAGCTGAATTTCTATTTTGATTCCTTTTATTGAAAACTTACAGATAAACATCTATATTACTAAAAAACTAGAACATTTCCTGTAGTTCTGATGTTCTCAGTGCTAATTTACTTCACCTCCAACCCAACCATAAGCCTCAATAAAGAATCCCGTTCAGGTCTTTCCATCGTCTCAGAATTTTCCATAATATAAAACTGCCCAGCTCTCAGCCTCCATTAAAGCTGTTTCCTTACAGTAGATTCCTCCCAGAATGTTGGAAAAATAAACAACTGAACTGGATGAATGTTTGCTAGTATCTTAGCTTTCTCAGAATACAGGCATTTTTTTAAGTGAAATAAATCCTGTTCAGCAGATGAATTCTATCAAATGATCTCCCGTGGTTGAATTCGAGATAGTAACATAAAACAAACATATAAAACAAACAAATAGACAAAAAACAGATGCAGGATCATAAAATGAAAGATAATTAGGATTATGATGGGCAGTGGGCATCCTTTACCTTGAACACACCCATTGGCTCCCTGGTCCATGGTGTGTGTGCTGGACCTGGCTCCTACCTACTCAGTTGTAGGTGTCTTTCCTCAACTCTGTCATCAGTGATGTCATGGTGGCAACTTGAAATTGGTCATTCACACACAGAAATTGGCTAACTACAAATCAGGGCTTTTTTTCTTATTTTTCCCCCATTCCCCTTCAGAGCCAGTTTACCAGCATGCCACTAATGCTCAAGAAATTCGAGATTTTTCTTCCTTTCAATGTAACACACTTCTTTAGGCAGTGATAACATCTCCAAATACCTCACTTAGGGATAAGGACAAATAAAGTAAATGCAGTAGGGATAGTACAAAAATAAGAATAACAGAGGCATAAAAACAGGATAAATCACTTGTTGGACTCCAACTGAGAGGGTGTTCCAATAACTGCTGTCATTTACTAAGTATATCACTACTATTAAGTGGTGGTATTAATAACAGCAATAATAATCAGGCCAATAATTTACATCTGGACATCAACGTATTAGCATGCATCTTCCTGTATGTAACCTCATATGTTCTTCGTGAGACTCTTGCAAAGGTGTTGGGTCCAGGAATTTCTTATTTCCTTACATACATTCATAAACACAAACATCTGGTTTATGCATTAGGCAACACCAGAACCTGTGTTTCATGATGTCCAGTACAGGGCTCTTCTCACTATACCATACTGCCTCTAAAAATATACTTTTTAAAATGTTTTAACTCTGCTTTGTGACAACCCAGTTCTCTCAAATAGTGTTAGTTAAGAGTCTTAAAAATTTTCGAAGTTAAATTAGTTTTGATTTTAATTAATTTTAAAAGTAAGTATTTTAAAAACAAGTCTTAGTCACACACATAAGAAGACTTTTAAAAGAAGAAATTATATAGGAAATGGCGGTAGTAACACACAAGTGCAAAAACGGTTATAGATATTGGATTGCTTACTTCATTCTAAATTCTGATATTAGTAAAAGCATGAATTCAATATTATTTAAATATATTATGTTCCTGGCACTGTGCTAAATCTGTCTCTAAACCCCAGTGTTTAAAAATAGAAGTAGATGGGATGAACGCAGGAAGTCGTTATATGCAAAGGTTCCAAATGGCCTGAAAGACATTTTTGTTCATGACAGATTAGGGCTTCACAAATTTACAGTAAACAAAGAAAAGTTAAAAGGGCTGAATCTTTCTATAATTCAACCTCATTTTATTATAGATACTTTTATTTATAAAAGTTCCTATTTATATTTTATAGTAGAGAAAAAAATTAGAATATTTGCCATCAGTAAACACTTATGTAACCTTTTTGTTTTGGCAGAAACTTCATGCCCCATGATTCCATAACAGAAATAACTCATTATATCAAAAAGTGTATTTGTTCATTTTGGGCCATTTAATCTTACCAGCAGTATGGTACATGGCTTTGGAATGAGTCTTCAGTTTAAAACGGAGTTCCCTTCTTTGCCAGCTATAAAGCTGTAGGGAAGTAGCCTAGACTTTAAAAAATCCCCTTTTTAAAAGATCATTATGAAGAATAAATAATTAGATGTGTACAAAATAGCAACATATCACACGTGCTCTCAATATTTATTCCTCTTTTTTTCTTAACCAGCCACACCATATTCTGGTTTCCCTAGAAAGGAAATCATTTGTGACTTCCATAGGGAGACCCTTTCAGTGAATGTAAACTTGCTCAAACCATAGAAACTTTCTCTATCAGATTGCTAATCTTTAAAATGAAATTTCTTATTTAAATCAAAAAACAAAATCTTGAAAATAAATAGCATTGTACATCTTACCTACATTAATTTTGCATGCAATGGACTTATCAAAATGTCCTTTAAAGCAGAACAGATACTTGAGAGCTCTTAGGGATCTACGCAAAGACATGATAAGTATATTCAAAATGCAATCGCTTTTTGAATAATTATGAAATGTACTTTATCAAGTGAATGCAATAGCTTTTTAGGGTGAAGAATGCAATATAAAATGTTTTATGGATTCCTCTTAAAGGAATGAAATGGTAAATAATAGCTGAAGCTGGTAAAAACAGTTGATGAAAATAAAGATGGAGGAAGAGGTGCACCACCAAGACTGCACTTACCGGGACGATGCTTTCTAACAGCTACCCACGTGCATTCTATTTGTATCTAACAATAGGTAAATTCTTGTAGGATTCAATATACCATTAATAAAAAAGGACGGATTGTATTTTTTCTACCTAGCCCTATTACTTTGTACCCAACTTTGCAAAATTTCCTAAACATTCAGCTATATCTGGTTAATTCTGCCTTAGAAATTAAGACATACTATCCAGGAGGCTGTTTCATATTCATTATCAGTATTTCAGAAGTATTGTTTAGGACTCAGAGAAAATATCAAGTGTAGGAATCATAATCAAAGAAGTCAATTATTTTTGTGAAAGAATATGCAATAAAATCCTGATTTATTTTAATTAACTTTCAAACACCACCTAATAATGCATTTTTAACACAGTGCTCATGATCCTATACAACTAAAATTTAGAGTAAATATTAGTTTATAAAGCTACACATATTTTACTTCTATAATCACAAGCATTTGTACTCCCTGCACTTTCATTTTTCCATAAAATACATATTGTGATGCTTCAAATGTTTTGAGTACAGTTTGATGGTCTCAGAGGAGAAACTGAAATGTTGTTTTAAAATACAGCATTTTATTAAGTATCTTACTCCAACAGCAATAACATTATAAATTTTTCCAATGTAAAGTATTACTACAAAGTTGACTAATTCACCACTATAGTTTCCCCCTTCCTTTCTCCAAACTATTAAAATGTCTTTAAAAAAAATTCTGGGATAATCTACAAACAATGTTGGCACCTTGCGTTAAAATGAATCAGTACCTTTTCCATCATTTGAAGCAGCATAAAATCAAAAGTTGTTATTCAGAAGGGTTCAGGTAGCCTTCTCTACGTTATGCCAATGGGCAAAATATGCAATTAAGATCAGCTTGGCTTTGTTCACCACCAATTGTAAAGATGTGTAAACCTGTAGTTTCCGGAGGGTCAGAAAGAGAAGCTAAGTAAACTAGAGCTGCTTTTAAAGTGTTTAACAAGGCAGAAACTGGAACGGATGTGCCGCAAACCAATATCCATTACCACAAAGCGATTGCTAAATTTTCTTGTAAAATAGCTCTCAGCTGGCCTATTCAGCATGGTCCTGTTATAGCTAAAAAGAGCAGAGTCCTCTGTTATAGCTAAACTTGTGATTGTTGCCGTGAAAATAGCAGGCAGCAGAAAATATAGTAGCTGCAGAGAATAAAACAATATGGTTCAAAAACTTTTCTGACATTTAAATTTATACCAAGTTCTCTAAAGGTTGAAGAAATAAAAATATCTTTTAAAAAGTGTTTTTCCATACATCTGGTATGGTGATTTATTTACTAATATACTATACATTTCTAATTATCCCCAATAAGTAGTTAAGATTGACTTTCAGGAATAATAACACAGTTCTAGAGAGGATTTCAATGAACACTTTACTGATTAATGGAAGGGTACAGCTTGGTAGGGTAGAAGCCACCAGAGCCAGAAATTATAATCTTTTTCTCTGCAATTTACTGTGAAACCCTGTGCAAGTCTGTTCCGGTGAATAGACCTTGGTTTTCTCATTTGTCAAAGAGAGGTGTGGCAGAAATTGTCCATTGTCTACTCAACATCCATTTCCCTTACCCAGTGATTGGTTTAGGGGTGAGTAGATGATCCAGCTCTGGCTAATAAAATATAAGGCAAAATCTTCTGGAGAGAGCCTTTCTTCTTAAATCAAAACACAAATCCTCAGGAGGAGAAAGCCTTTACCATTCTTTTTTCCTGCCTGGGACACAGATATGATGCCTGAAGGTACAGCAGCCATCTTGTGGTTGTAAAGCCAAGAGGATGATTGGGAAAAAGTCAACATTCTAAAAACAGAAATGTAAAAAGATGTGAGGGCGCTAGATCTCTAATGGTAGCACTGAACAATTGATTGCATTTGTGACTAATATATTGCTGACATTTTGTACTCATTTCTATATCTGAAAAAGCTTCTTTCTTCATATTTGCCAAAATGATTCATCACATCATGTATAGATCCAGCTAAGAACATAGCTCTGCTATTTATTAAGCAAAGAAAAAAAATATACAAAGGAGATAGAATATCTGGTGAGTAAGAAGAGGACTAATAAACAAATGCAAAGCCTTTCCAGGCAGGCTGTCATCTTAATTGTCCCTCTGAATGTAAGTTAGTTGTACCTAGATAAAAATGTGAAGTTTGTGAAACTCCCCATTCTCCTTACCAAAGCTGGATGATTTTTTTTCTTGTAGCGCTGCCTTAGAAGTTTGTATTGCAATAATGTACATTTGGTTAAGCTACTCAGGAAATATTTCCTACTGATGCTTGGATCCTGAAGTCTAATTTAGTGTGGAATACTGAATAATTTACATGCCTAGATGAATTGAAGCAATCAAGACACTTTGTGTCCAGCTAATAAACAGCATTCAATTTATTTCTGGTGCTTTATTGAGGAAAGCACTATATAAAGCTTCACTGTTTTAGTAAAAAAATGGGAAAAGGAGATGCCTTGTGTTTTATTTTTTTCCTTTCTTCCATTTAAAGACTGTTGCACAATAAATATCATTTTAGGTAAAAAAAAAAGACTTGCTCTATTCTAGTATCAAAAATGTGAAAGAATTCTAGCCTTCAAACACATTCACAAGTTTGTTCTATGCAATATAATACCACATTTAATAATAATAATAATAATGGAAATCACAGCAAAAATTAACCCTTATTTAACTTTATTGTGCTAAGTGTTTTACAAGGATTTCTCATTTAATCCTTACTACATTGCAACCACTATGAGGTCAGTGGTCTTATTTTCCCCATTTGACAGAGTGCAGACATGTTCAAAGACACACAGCAAAGAAGTGGTAGAACAGGAATTCGGACCCTGGTGATGTGACTCCAGACCCCTCAATATTAATATTAATTAATACAACATTTTTATTACTAATATCACGTTTTTCTTCTTTAGATCTTTCACGATTTAAAATCTGCTGGCATTTTAAGGGATGCTATAACTTAAACTGATTATTTGGACCTTGGAAGTGATGATGACTACAGAACTGCAACTTGTGAGGAAAATCTTAAGAACCGAGGAGAAGGATGTGGGGGACTTTTACTTTGGCAACACAAACACATAGTTTTAAATTCTGGTGAATGTTTTGTTGGTTTTTTTGGGGGGGAATGGCTCTGTGTGAAGCTTAGGTGGGGAGATGTAGAGTGTGAGAGCCCCTCAAGTGATAGCTCAGAGGCCCCCTCTCCTCAAGGGCAATGCTTCCAGGACCATATCTTTTCATACATCCCCCACAACAGCCATCATGAGTATAATATTTTAGGGGATGCATTTATGCCAGTTTAAAGTATCTATAACAAAAATACAATTTAAGATATATATAATTGCAGTCATTTTTCCCAGT
Source organism: Daubentonia madagascariensis (assembly GCA_023783475.1). Classification (NCBI taxonomy): domain Eukaryota; kingdom Metazoa; phylum Chordata; class Mammalia; order Primates; family Daubentoniidae; genus Daubentonia; species Daubentonia madagascariensis. The sequence continues at coordinate 2,832,048 of JAKFHU010002088.1, forward strand.
TGGACAGGTAAAGTGAGCATTTTAACTATTTTCTTTCCAAATATGCATCAAATTTACTTTTAAAAAACTCACTTTCTTCTATTTATTGACTCATTGGGAAGTCATGAAGTATATTCCATGCTCGAAGCATTTTCCTAACCAATGGACAATTTAAATCCATAATTTCACATTTTAGTTGATCTTATTTCGCTCAAAGACAAGACCAGTGAAAAATAAAAGAGAGATAGTTTCAGTTACTTAATTCTTCTAAAATCTGGATGATTTGGAGAAGTGTTACATGAAAGTATTATAGAAAATTTTTTCTAACCTGGGCTAACCGCATTGTTTTGGAAGCCATGCATGTCAGATTCTTTATCTCATTTTTTAGCATTTTTATGGCCTTTTGAGAGACAAATTTTGTATTGCTTCACTCCTAAGGGAAGGTGACCAACTTTGAGCCTTTAATTCTCAGAATCTGTGCCTGAAACATTTCATACTGTTGCAATTACTTTTCACAGATATGTTTTCTGATATACATTAACTTATAGGTGAGTTAACTGGGGCTCAGAGATGGAAAACCATATAAGCAGTAATGAATCAAAATTCAGATTTGCCAGGTGTGGTGGCTCATGCCTGTAATCCTAGCACTTTGGGAGGCTGAGGCAGGAGGATTGCTTAAGGCCAGGAGTTGGAGGCCAGCCTGAGCAAGCATAAGACCTTGTCTCTACAAAAAATACAAAAAATTAGCTGGGCGTGGTGGTGTGTGCCTGTAGTCCCAGATACTTGGGAGGCTAAGGCAGAAGGATAGCTTGAACCCAGGAGTTTGAGGTTGCAGTGAGCTATGATGACGCCACTGCACTCTAGCCCCGGCAAAAGAGTGAGACCCTATCTCCAAAAAAAAAAAAAAATCAGTTTTATCTGACTGACTCCATAGACCAAGGTTTTTTCTCTATGACAACATTTTTTCAGATTTTATTTCAGAATATTAAGGGAGTATAAATGTTTTTGTTACATGGATAGCTTTTGTAATGCCTATCACCTGAATTCTTTGACAGTTATTGATAATACATAACTACCTAATCATTTGATTTTTTGATGTAGCATTAAGATGTACATACACACAATTTGTGTCATTGAATATCTATGTATACATATGTGTATACATGTATGTATACAGTGTGACCCTACATGCACATATAGTAGAGATATACACACTTGTATATGTGCATATATAGAAATACCCCATAGTCACCTGAAATGAATGTGAGTATAAATTACAAAAAGTTGCATTTCTTAAATTGAGTTATTTAAATATCATCTGGTATTATATGTGAATTTAATTCAGTACTACTCACTTTCTCACATTCAAACTATAATTATAAAGCATAACTATGCAGTTTTGATATATCACAAAAAGATCCCGAACTTCACCTAACTTCTTTTTTTTAAAAAAATTAGGAGTTTAAATTGTAAGAAACAGAAATACTGCAGCAATTTGTGTGCTAAAAACAAATAATAAGGTATGTTTTAATTCGATTTTTTATCATCTTTACTCCTTTAGGAGACAAGCCATGGTTGATTTATATAGAAAACAAACTCTCAGGTTAATCAGATACTCCTTGTGACTTGACTAATAATGTTCCAATACTGTCAGCTGCACTGTTACCATAATATTGTTGTCACGAGGTCAACTGATTAATATTTATTCAGCTCTCTACACTATGAAAATAAAACAGAACAAGGTAGCACTAAAAAATAATAGTTACCTGCCTCTTAAATTTTATTATGACTTGTGTCTCTGATTTAGAGATACAATATCACAGGCTAGGTAAGTGGATGCCTTCCAAAGATGGATTTTATCTACAACAGGATACTATAGGATAAAATCTATTAAAATCTTAAGACATAGACAGATGGTAAAGTGTAAATTAAGATTCAGCACATTACAGGAAACTCATAACTACCTTCAGTAATTGGTAGAGCATAAATAACTTAATTTAAATATGTAAAATAATCCAATCACTGCCAGATTTCCTCTCCCACCCACCAAAAAAAGAAAACTCTTACTATTATCCCATAGCAAAAATCCTCTAAAAAATTAACAGCAGTGTATTTTTTGGTTTTTTTTTAAGAGAGGCAAAAATAGTTTAGATTCCATTTTATCTGCTTCCTTTTTAATTGCTTATGTTCTGGTAGATAGTTTAATGAGCAGTGAAATGGCCAAAAGAAGAATATACGAGTTTTACAAAAGCTGATGCAATCTAAACACTAGCTATTCAAGCCCTGAATATTCAAGTACTTGCTGTAATTGTATGTCAAGGTGCACATAATATCTGTTCCAACCTCCATAAAAATATTGATGGTTTGCAATACTGACTACATACAGAATTAAGTCATATTATTAGGTTAGCAAATTTTTAAGAAATGGTTGGGGAATCTAAGGGTGAGCAGTCCACGATCGTGATTTTGCTATTTTGCTTTTACCCAATAATTCACTGATTTCTAAGAAAATAATAGCTAATATATATCAGTGTTTACTGAGTACCAGCATTTTACATGAATCTTCTCATTTAATTCTCAAAAAAAGAAAAAGAAAAAGAAAACCAACCTATGATGAGGTATCCCCATTCTACAGAAGAGCCGTGGCTTCAGAGATGAGAGGACTTACACGAGGTTACATCCCTTACACTGGCCTAGGCAGCGATTTAGGAAGTTATGGGACATCAACAGGAGATGGAAGAAGAAACCAGCTCCAAGAGATCATACATAAAATAATAACAGTTATTTGAAAGCCCTTAAGCTCATATAAATTATTCCACAGATAGATAGCGCTTCCTGTCATAGTCAAGGTGAAAAATTGTTACCCTTCCTTCGTCACTGCAATAAAGACTCCTCCCAATATCATTTTGTTATTCTTGTCATATTCAAGATTCCCTTGATGTTGTTGGAGTAGAGGAACAAAAAAAGCAGGAAAGAAGAGTTTTGTTTTTTTTAAAAAAATGGATACCAACACTTAGAATGAAAGCTCAAAGAGAGGGAGGCCTTATGTATTTACGGCATTTGTTATTTTTTAAATAAGTACAAAATAGAACTTGATCTCACATTTTCATATAGTTCTAAAGCAAGATTTCAATAATTGTTTTTTTACAGAGAGATGTATTGAGAGAAAAACTTACTATAGACTGCCTATAAAATCTTTAAATATAGGTATGCCATCTAAGAAACCTGAAATAATCCTAAAATACAGAAACAGATGCAAAATAGTTCTCAATGTTTCCCAAATATTATATTACCCACTTAATGTTAGTTTAAGGTAACACTGATAAAGTATAGGGAAGAGTTGTATTTTAAGGAGATTTATGAATACTACATATCATCACAAAATCAATACATCAGTATATCTTATTTTATTGTGCTTCACTTTATTGTGCTTCACAGATACTGCATGTTTTACAAATTGAAGATTTATGGTAACCCTGCATTTAGCAACTCTGTCACCACCATTTTTCCAACAGCATGTGCTCACTTCATGTCTCTGTGTCACATTTTGGTAACTCTCTCAATATTTCAAACTTTTCATTATTTTCATATTTGTTATGATGATCAGTGATCTTTGATACTACTATTGTCATTATTTTGGGATGACACCAACTGCACTCACATAAAATGGCAAACTTAATAGATAAATGTTGTGTGTGTTCTGGCTGCTCTACCAACCAGCCATTCACCTGTCTCTCTCTCTCTCTCTTCTCAGGCCTCCCTATTCTCTGAGACACAAAATATTGAAATTAGGCCAGTTAATAATCCTGCAATGACTTTTAAGTGTTCAAGCAAAATGAAGAGTCATACATCTCTCATTTTAAATCAAAAGCTAGAAATGATTAAGCTTAGTGAAGAAGGTGTCGAAAGCCAAGAAAGGCCAAAAGCTTGGCCTCTTACCAAACAGACAAGTTGTGAATGCAAAAGAAAAGTTCTTGAAGGACATGAAAAGGGCTACTCCAGCGAACACATGAATGATAACAAAGTGAAACAGGCTTAGTGCTGATATGAAGAAAGTATCAGTGGTTTGGATAGAAGATCAAACCAGCCACAACATTCCCTTAAGCCAAAGCCCAATCCAGACCAAGGCCCTAACTATCTTTAATTCTATGAAGGCAGAGACAGGTGAGAATACTGTGGAAGTAAAGTTTGGAGCTAGCAGAGGTTGGTTCATGAAGTTTAAGGAAAGGTGTCTCTGTAACATAATAGTGCAAGGTGAAACAGCAAGTGCTGATGTAGAAGCTGCAGCAAGTTATCCACAATATCTAGCTAAGATAATTGATGAAGTTGGCTACACCAAACAACAGATTTTCAATGTAGACAAAACAGTCTTTTATTGGAAGAAGATGCCATCTAGGACTTTCACGGCTAGATAGGAGAAGTCAATGCCTGGCTTCAAAGCTTCAAAGGACAAGCTGACTCTCTTGTTAGAAGCTAATGCACCTGGTGACTTGAAGTCAATGCTCATTTACTATTCTGAAAGTCCTAGAGCCCTTAAGAATTATGCTAAATATACACTGCCTGTGCTCTATAAATGGAAAAACAAAGCCTAGATGACAGCACATCTGTTTACAGCATGGTTTAGTGAATATGTTAAGCCCACTGTTGAGACCTACAGCTCAGAAAAAAAGATTCCTTTCAAAATGTTACTGCTCATTGACAATGCACCCGGACACCCAATAGCTCTGATGGAGATGTACAACGGGATTAATATTGTTTCCATGCCTGCTAACCCCACATGCATTCTGCAGCACATAGATCAAAGAGTAATTTAGACTTTCAAGTCTAAAGATCAAGATCTGATGGATCTTGGCAAAGTAAATTGAAAACCTTCTAGAAAGAATTCGTCATTGTAGATGCCATTAAGAACATTTGTGATTCATGAGAATGGGTCAAAATATCAACCAGGAGTTTGGAAAAAGTCAATTCTAATCCTCACGGAGGACTTTGAGGTGTTCAAGACTACAGTGGAGGAAATCACTGCAGATGTGGTAGAAATAGCAAGAGAGCTAGCATTAGAAGGGAAGCCTGAAGATGTGACTGAATTGCTGTGATCTCATGATAAAACCATAACAGATGAGTTGCTTTTTATGAATGAGCAAAGAAAGTGGTTTCTTGAGATTGAATCTACTCCTGGTGGAGATGCTGTGAACGTTGTTGAAATGGCAATAAAGAATTTAGAATATTACATAAACTTAGTGGATGAGCTAGTGGCAGAGTTTGAGAGGATTGACTCCAAATTTGAAAGAAGTCCTGTGATTAAAATGCTGTCAAACAGCATCACATGCTATAGAGACATCTTTCATGAAAGGAAGAGTCAACCAATGTGGCCAACTTCATTGTTATCTTATTTTAAGAAATTGCCACAGCCACCCAAACCTTCAGCAACCACTATCCTGATTAGTCAGCAGCCATCAACATTCAGGCAAGACCCTTCACCAGCAAAAAGATTACGACTTGCTGAAAGCTCAGATGATCATTAGCATTTTTTAGCAATAAAGTATTTTTAATTAAGGTATGTAAATTTTATAGACATAATATCATTGCACACTTAATAGACTACAGTTGAGTGTGAACATAACTTCTGTATGCACTGGGAAACCACAAAATTTGTGTGACTTGCTTTATTTTGATATTGGCTTTTTTGCGAGGTCTGGAACCAAACCCACCATATCTCTGAGGTATGACTGTACAGTGAATGCATTAAATTGATGACATCAAGAGCAAATATATTTTGAAAAGCCTTGATGTATCCCTTAAGTGTATTAGATACTTCAGTTTGTTTAGGACTATCATTTGACTACCCTAAACATTAGTTTAGTCAATGATATGAACATAAAGATGTTGATATCTATACTGGATAAAGTGTCATGGTTTGTATTAATTTTTTAATGGAGACAATATACAGAAATGGATTATATAAATGCAAAAAATTTTAATTTAGCCTTTTTACTTTCCTTAAAATTTTATCTAACTTTTCCTCAAGCCAATAGTCATGGGGAAAAAGGGGTCACTACATATTTCTATTTTATCTTAATTTGAGCTCACTGTTAGTAACAAATTCTGGCCCAAAACCACTATTCCAAACTCTTGTGATTTTTTATGTGATTTAAGCAAGAAAACAAATGAGTCTTACATGAGTTTGTCAATAACAAGTTTGCACTATTCTATCACTACAGACATAAAAAAGCAGATTATTAATTAAAAATTTTTGACATTTACTATAATATTAAATATAAATATAATTAGATTAAGACATTCATTCAAATGATAATCATAATCAAAGACAACCCATGAAATCTTTAATCTTGAAATTAGGCACTAGTTTTCAGTTATTCTTTGGGGAAAAGAGCCCCTTAGGAACTCTACATTTAATACTCAAATGAGCATCTCAGCAAGACCAAATTTGACTTTGTTTTCCTAGACCTTAGATAGATACTCAGCATAGAGATTATTTATTTTTTACTTCAGAAAATACTACCTACATTAGATGACTAGTTCATCTGTTCTGAATCATATCATAAATTAGGTCAAATGAGTGGCCAAATTGTGAAGGAGCAGAGGTGAATACAGCATTAATTAGACCCCAAAATTTATTACACACAGAGTACATTCACACCTATGACAGAAACACTGTTCAATTAATAGTTAATAAGTTATTGACTTTGGTCTTTATACTTGGCATCCTGTAAGAACAGAAACAATCCACATATTTTAAGGTAACCTTAAAAGTAATCTCCAAAGTGATAATGATCTTGGACAATTGCAAGATCAGCAGGTCAAATGAACACAAGGCTTAAATAAAAATTTAAGATTTTAGTCCAGAATACCATCAATTATGGAAATGATATTGTGTTCTACCTTAAACATCAAGATCACACAAAAATGGTGTATATCATTTCAATATTTTGTTGAAAAACCAGTTATTGTACAGGCATATTCTTGAATTAAAAGTTAATTAAGCAGGTAACCTGTATCTGATTCTCAAAGACCAAACAAAAGCCATATTTATTTTTCCATACCTAACTTAATAGCAACAGTGATACTCTTTGTTAGCTACTCTAATCTACGTCTGTTTAAGAGTTAGTTGACTTTATTCTCATTGAACAAACTTTAGTGTATTCGACAAGATATATATAATTAAATAAATGTAAATAGTGTTAGGAAAGAAAGAGTTTTTTCAGCATCTCAATTTTACAACGTGTTTTTATTAACTACAGAGGCAAAGGGGGATAATATGGAAGTTTGGTACATATTTTAGCCCTAACCATACCGGGAATTTGCATTCATCTTTTACAATGTGTACCACATTTCTCCAAAACCAATTTATTACTGTTCTGTTTATACCCAAAGTCATGCACAGAGAAAAAGATAGGTACCCTTCTGTCCTTTTGCTCTGACCCACTGATTTCTTGGATTGAATTGTCTGTCTCTTGGATTGAATTCTCTATTTGTTGGATTGAATTTTTTTATTTCAACTTGCTGGAAAAAAAAAATACCAGGCATTAAGCTCACTTAATTATTATTATTTTGCTGAAAAACATTTGATGAACTTGCTGGCATATGAGCCAATGATAAAAATAGCAAAAATATCAAAGTCATGTTAGGAAACTCACTAACAACTCTTTCAACTTTAACGTGGGTCACCACAAAGGTCATGAATCCAAAATATTAATCTATTCCCCCACTTCTCTCCCTCCTCTAAATATTATTTTCAACTTGTAGTTCATATATTTTATTACATCATATATTGAATTAACCACTTGGAAAGTATCTAACAGAGACAATATTCACAGGCACAAATTCAAAAGGTAAAAGTCCCCTCAGCAAAAACTGGCCAACAGGTTTGTATGTGAGACACAGCTAGAGATGACCTGTGTTTATGATCAAAATATTTTCCAGTGATGCTCAAGTGAGGTAGACTGGGTTGAATCTGCCTTGGGTGAGTTACTCAACCTTGGTGAGCTAGATACTATTACCTACCTAAATATTAGAGATAAAGTCATATGCCTGTGCCAAACATCAACTATTGTTGATGTTATTATTATTTCAGTGCTTATTAATACTTCTATGGGCATCAGAAGAAAAATGAAATTAAGTTTATATTAGTAATGTAACAATGCTGCTTCTTGATAAAATCTACTGATGGCTGAATCTGAGGCAGGTGAAAGGAATAACAAGTAAAATATGCGTGAATATGAGTGAAAGAGTCTTCACAATAAGTCCAGGGTTTATTAGAATCACCCTATGATTATTTCAGACCTTTAAAAAGTCTAGGCTAAATTACAAACCAATCAATAAATAGCAATGAAATAACTGCTAGTTTTTTAATACTCTTCTATATCATGATGAGGACTATAATATAGGCACGTAAACAATGGCATTGCCCACAAAGCCCTTGAAACATAAGGAGACAAAACCAATACATACAGAAATAGTACACATACATCTGTAATTAGTTTCTAAGGTGCATTGTCCAGAAAATCATACAATTTATCTGTTATTAAGATTGGATGAGAGTTTTTGGTACATTTAACCATTTTATCTAAACATAGTCTCAGTATAGAAACTATGGATTTTTAAATTTTTTTCTTAATTATATTAGTTGCCTTATTAATTTACACATGAGCCTCCCTAGGTATAAATTAATTCAATTTATACTGAAAAATTATTGGGTGTTTCTTTCAGTGAGTCATGTGTTTCTTGGTGACCCAAAACTATTAAAATAGTAACATCAAAGATCACTGATTACAGATCACCATAACAGATGTAAAAGCAATGAAAAAGTTTGAAATATTGTGAGAATTACCAAAATGTTGCACAGAGATACAAAGTGAGCACATGCTGTTGGAAAATGGTGCCAATAGACTTGCTCAATGCAGGATTGCCACAAGCCTTCAATTTGCAAAAAAACACATTTATCTGTGAAGCACAATGAAGTGAAGCACAATAAAACAAGGTATGCCTGTATACTCTTGGACCACTTAGAAAACAAAAATCCTACAAAACACAGGCCTTTCAGAGTATTTGCATACACAATTAATGAACATTTTCAATGAAGAAACACTGGTTTAATGCAACCCACCAGGATGGAAATTGAAACAAGGGTGAAGATGAAAGCTTTCATCCTGGATAAGCACAAATTAATGTTCTTTTTGCCCACTTAGTGCTTAGACATTTCATGGGTTTATGAAATAAAAATTACTATCATGTTTTAAAATCTCTTTTAGATTAACAAGAAACTAAATTTAAGACACAAAGTGACACTCTGAAATAGCTTTATATTCTAATAGTTAAAATTTTACTTTATAAAAATGTGCCTGAGAAAAGCAATTAACTTTTAGTTAATATATCAATAACATTTACTATCTTAAGACTGCCTCATATTTTCTGGACAGATATCAAAATACAATTCCAGAGCCATTAAAGAAGAGGAGGTCAACAAATTTAAAGGCATGAGCTCCATTAAATAATCCCCAGAGTTACTACTGTGAATCCAAATATATTAGAATCAAAACCACCTTATGGCTCAGCTCAAGATTTCAATTATGTGGTATCTATTCTATAAGTCCTGAATCCATTCTAAATGATCAGTCTGTAAGAAATAATTGTAGCTAACAGCGGAAGCATTTAATGAGCTGCTGCTGACTGACAGGTCTTATATCTTCTTTATATTAACTTATATCATCTGCATTTAATTTTTTTATGTTTTCAGGAACATAATTTGATTTACAGTGTATCTGAATCCATGATCAGCCCTATAACTGCATATCAAACCTTGAATTTGCCAGGAAAATCTATGTTTTCAACTGCTTGTTTTTTCCTGATGTTGCCTCAAACCCAAAATGAAGCAGAATGATAAATCCATAAAGTCTTTGGTAGGGACTGTGCTAATAGCTGAAACAATAATAGTATGACAATGTTACATAATTTTGCTTGTGCAATTTACATTTCTATATGTCATAAATAACTGAGATATATCTGAAAACACCTAGTCCAGCATATGGTACAGATTGGGTTATTAATAAATATTTAGAAGAATAATTTCAAAATTCAGCTGTCTCAATCTGAGACAGTGCTGAAATAAAATGTATGAGTTAAAATGCCAATTTATTATATTTTATTTTATTTTTATTCATAATCTGTCTCTTTCTAAAAAAGTTTTAAGGAAACTAATTTTTGTTTGTTTGTATAAAATTCATTTTAGGTTTACAAATGTATTACCAAATATTTATATAATTATTCCGTAAGTTACAATGATTGACCAAAGACCTATTTAATACCAGTTTAGCTACTGTTATATAATAAAGGTCAGCTTATAAGAGAAGACAATGAAGAACAGAGAATGATTAAAAAAAAAAGTTTAAATTATATTAGCTTTTATATTATTTTAGTAAGACATTATATTTAATTTGGCATAACCGAAACAAACCTCAAAAATAATACCTACAACATAGTATTATTTATCACCAGTTTTACTCTGGCTTTGTAATATATTAATGGAGTCTAAAATTACAAACCTTCCAAAACTGTATTGACCATACTGCTTTCTCACTATTTGCTTCACAGCTTTCTTTTTATTCAATTCAAAGCTATTGATCAGCTTTCTTCTGCAAAAAAGTGTGCTTTGCAAGGTTACAGGGGAAGCCTTCACTGACCCAGGCACGCATGCTGAAAAATACATTTATGAGGGACAAAAAGGTGCTGAGGAAGATGACTTCTGAAGTAGTACAAAGTGTTCTTGAAGTTTTGCAAGAAAAAAAGGCCTCTCTATAGCCTTTTTATGATTCCATTCATATACATATCCAGAATAGAAAAATCTTTAGAGACAGAAAGTAGAGTACTGGTAGCTTGGAACAGGGGTAGGGGAGGGGAGAAGGGGTGCAGGAGAGATTGGGGGGTAGGTAGTAGCCAAAGGATTCTATAGGATTTCTCTGTGAAGTGATGAAAATGTTCTAAAATCAACTGTGATAATAGTTGCACATATCTGTGAATATACTAAAAACTATTGAATTTTACACTTTAAATGAGCGAATTGTATGGTATATGAATTATATCCCAATGAAACTGTTTAAAAAAATTAAGTTTGGGCTGGGTGCCGTGGCTCTGCCTGTAATCCTAGCACTTTGGGAGGCCGAGGTGGGAGGGTTGCTTGAGGCCAGGAGTTTGAGACCAGCCTAAGCAAGAGTAAGACCCCATCTCCACAAAAAATAGAAAAATTATCTGGGTGTGGTGATGCACACCTGTAGTCCCAGCTACTTGGGAGGCTGAGGCAGGAGGATTGCTTGAGCCCAGGAGTTTGAGGTTGTAATGAGCTGTGATGACATCACTGTACTGTAGCCCAGGCAACAGAATGAGATCCTGTCTCAAAAAAATAAATAAAACAAATAAATAAAATGCAGGTATTCCATTTCTAAGATGATGGCAGGATACATGACCTTGAGATTTCATGGAGATTTCTTCACGTTATTACAGACTAGCTTCAAAACTACTGCTATTTCAGAGCAGTAATTTACTTATATATTGAATTGTAACTGCTATAAAATTTGTGACAATTGAGATACTGTTGTTATATGACTCTATGTTCTATGTAAATAAAATTGAGGTTCAGCTCAATTAAAAAAAATAACAGAATCAAGAGCCCAGAATACTTCAAAGTCAGAAGCTAGTTTGAATATCTGACATATTTATAGATCAGGTTTACACAGAGCTATTTAGAAGGACTAAGCAATGTTAATTTGAAGACCTCCAGAAAATACCCTGCCCCCCCACCAACACACACATAACAGTTTCTTCTAGCAGGTTAGAATGCTATTATAAATCCCAAGCAAAAGACTAAATCCAAGACCACGTGGTAGTTAAGAATAAGAACTGGAGTCAGACAATCCCTGGGCTAGAATTCCTGTTCCTCTATTTATCCAAGCGGCCTTGAGCAAAATTATCAAGTTCTCCTGGCCTCTGACTCCTTATCTGAAAAATGGAGATCCTAACAGTAACTGACTTGTTGTAAGGGCTAAATGAGATAACACCAGGAAATAGATTAGCCAAAGCTGGACACATACGCAAGAAATGTTAGCTGTTATCAATGGCAGACTAACAAAAGGTCCCACATCAGCCACTTGCAGGGTTCAGAAATAATCAAGTTGGCCTATGCTTTAAGGTGGAGGTTCCAAGCATTTTGGCAGGTTACCTTTATATTTTGCACAGCCCCTTGGGGCAGCCAAGCTGCTAGATAGCCCTTTGGAGTCTCGGTCTCTTGGGATCACCTAGTTCCTTCTGCCAACACTCAGCTCCCATTGCCTCCGGCTGGGCCCAATCCTTGCTCCACCTTCATTGCATTAATAAAATTCCTGGAAAGACCTGCCTTTGGCTTTGTCAACTCTCCTACCTGGACCAGATACCCTCACCTCTGTCTCACCCCAGTTCTCTTGGGAACTGTCTTAATCTGTCAGCATCTCTCCCATCCTCCCCTGGAGGGTGGTATCACATCGATTTCTACAACACAAACCAATTTAGGTTTTCATTGACCCCCACCTCCCCAAATGACCAGATATTTTGTCTAATCTGAACAGGAAGTAAGCCCTGATTATCAGGCCTTTGTTTCAAAGAGCTGTATTCTATTAACCAAATAATTCCTCATGCCTTAGAAATTTTTTATACAAGAGAAGACTGGAAGGAAATTTACCAAAATGCATACTATAGCTCCATCTGGGTGGTGGAATCACGGGCTCTGTATTTCTTTCTGCTTTTTTACACTGTTCTGTACATTCCAAAATTTCCATAGTGAAAATAGAACAATTAGGAAACCAGAAAAATAATATTTAAAAACATACCTTGGCTTGGGAAGTAGGAACAGTAGTGAAGAATTATGAGAAAGTAAAGTTTCACTTCTTTTTCAAGACTTGGTTTTGAAGTGGTACAAAGGAGCATTGATCACAGAATGCAGTGCCGAACACTTGAAGGGAGAGGAAAAAGTCTGGGAGGAAAAAGTGATGTGTGTAAGGAGTGGGGGTGGGGAGTGGGCAAACCTCAGCGATTTCAGGAGTTCCCCAGACTAAGACTAGTTACATTAAAATCACCACTAAGTTCACTGGTGAAAAAGTCATCAAACTAGTTCACTAACTAAAATAATCAACCAATTAAATCAAAATAGCAAATGCAAATAGACCATAGACCTAGTCCACATTGACTTCAGTGTAGAGAAATAGGATGTCATTTTGTGATCCTCAATTCCAGGGGGCCAGCCAAAAATGGAGAGAAAAGACTTAGTGAAAGAACGCTAAGAGCAGGGTCATGTGAACGTAGCCACTTCCAGATTTAAGTATCCGTGAGTTTGAATACATGGGCACCATGGCATGGTTGAGAGGGCAGACTCCAGATTTCACACTGTCTCAACTTGAATCCAGGCCCGGTCAGCCGTAAGCTGTGAGATCATAGGAAAATTGTTTAACTTTACTCAATTTTAGTTACATCATCTTTAAAACAGAGATAATACTATTCTCTAGCTCTTGGAACTGTTAAAGGATGCAATAAAATAACACACGGTAAAGGGCTTAGCACTCAGTAAGTATTAGGCATGATGATGAAGAAAATGATGAGGATGAAGAGTTTATATGAAATAAATAGATCCTAAACCATATGAAAGCTGAAGTCATAGCCAGGGATTCTATTTCCAATTAGCCAAAGAAAGGAAACAATCAACATTTATATTTTTAAAAAACATTGTTTAAATACACTTTTTCTCAATAAGATCCTTCCCCTAGGAGTGTAAGATTAGTTGTACAAGAGTACCCTGATTTGGTCAATGCCCAATGTTGTTTGTACCTGAATAATTAAACTCACTTAAATTTAGCATTAAAAACAGAGGAATTTTCCACAAAAAAATAGTTTATACTAGTAACCCATATATTGCAAATTTTATTATTCAAATCTCAAAATTTAGTTAACATAAATTTTAAAAACCATTTTTAACCATACCAACAAATAAGTCATATTAGCCAAATAATAAACATCTCAAGAATATTGAAGATAAATTTTCTTCAATTTCTGATTCATTATTCTCAAGGCTAACATGCATAAATTTGGCAAACACACACTTAATTACTTTATATCTTATTTTATGAAGGTCTGTTTCAGGCTCATAAAAGGAGCATTTGCACTTTATTTACTGTAGCCCTCAAATGTAATAACCACTAAATGGCACTAGACATGTTTTCTTAAATTCAATGGCTTTAAAAAACATGCTATTAAATACTTAGGAAAAATTTTTGAAAGATGAAGAGCAGATGTTTTGGGACATAGAATATGAACAAAATAAGCCCAAAACATGAGGACAGTCAGGTGCAATAAGAACTTGGAAATAAAGAAAAGGACATTACCTTTTCTTTCCTATTAATCTATTTCTTTTTCTCATTCATTTTTCTTATGGAAGAAAAAAAGTATTTGGAATTTTCCATTTATCATGTCACCAAATTTGCTCAATGAAATGTTAGCCATCATCTGGATTTGATCAGAAATTAAACATAGCAAAGGCAAGAGACTGCTTTGAATAGTCTACAAATGATAAAAATTATTTCAGTGTCACCAAAAATAGTGGAAGAGTGGATTCATTCAATCTGTAGCTACATATACTGTTTGTAACATGGAGGATCTAAAGATGAATAAAACAAAGTGAATACAGTGCCAGTAAATACTGAGAAGCTATCAGGAAACAAAAATATGGGAAGGTGGCAAGCATGGTGGCTCACACCTGTAGTCCCAGCTACTTGGGTGGCTGAGGCAGGAGGATCACTTGAGCCCAGAAGTTTGAGGTTGCAGTGAGCTACGATCACACCACTGCACTCCAGCCTGGGAGGGGCGATTGAGGGACACCCCATTTCTAAAAAGAAGAAAAATATGGCGGGAAACACATATTTTGTAATTATACAGACGTGTTTAAATACAACTCCATTTGTTAATCTTTCTGACCTGAAGCAAGTAAATCAATTCTTAGAATCCTCAGATTCTTCAACCATAAAAAAGATGAATAGCTATGTTATTGGATGGTTATAAAGAAAAAACTATAAAATATATCAGGAACATAACATGATGCCTGGAACTTCATAAATGTTTGTCCTTATAAATACAAATTACTAGGATGTATGATTTAATTCAAGCTGAGGAAAACAGCCTCATAAATAGCAGACAACTTTAAGATCTCACACTACACAATTTGCAAGAGATATTTAATTTCCTGTCTATATTTGTCCTGTAATCATGTAACTGAACAGTGAACATTCACTGCAACCCTAATAATCTGCACTTCCTCCTCTGATTAACAAAATAAAAAGGGCTGATTCTAGTGTGGCAGAGACCGCAAATTGTCCTCCATTATATATTCTCCTCTTCTTCCTAAGTAAAAAAATCCTCAAATGTTAGTTTATTTTTAATAAGGACAACATTTCATCTCTATAGCAAAGTGTGATGGAATAATTATTTGTAAGTTGTGGTTAATGGGGTATGAGAACAAGAGGTGTGTCTGACTAGTAAGAAATATGTGTAAACGGTGAGGCCATGCCTGCCTCCTTCTCTCTCCCTCCTGCTCTCCGGGATTCGTATGTGATAAGACAGTGGGAGCCCAGGCAGTCACCTCAGAAACAAAACAGAAGTTGCATATTGAGGATGGCCCAGTAAAAAAACAAAGGGCTTCTGGGTCCTTGATGGTGATGGAGCACTATGTTAAACTTGGGTTGGTTTAAGTTACTGTTATTTTAGATTTGTTGCCATTCTTTCCTGGATGTAATCACAATTAAATATACCTAAGAAAAACTCTGCTCTCAGTACTCAGAATTATTGAGTTTGTTTCCCTCTTACAGTCACTAATGGAAAAAAGAAAAAAGAAAAAAAAGAAAAAAGGAAAAAGTTGGGCTGTAATAAATGACTCCAGCAGTCCAGTAGTGAGTTAATTGGTCTAGGATAGATGAAAGTATAGTTAAAGGATACAGTTACAGTTAAAATGAGAAATAAACAGCTTATAGGTACTCAGTGATGTATATATTTGCTCAAAGTATCTACTGCTTCTCCCTGGACCATTTTTCATCTTGCTGATGCCCTGTAGGGATTGATGAATCTGCTTGCCTCCCACTTATTTCAGATGGAATTCTACTTTTAGAGCAATTATAAAGGGATTTTAGGGGACCCCATGTCATTAGAAAACTGGATATGTTAATAAATAATATTCCTGATTATCAGACCCATATTTTTTTCTTGAAGAGATGTTTTAATGGACTTAGCGGTAACGTCAATGAGTTTCACAAGAGATGTATGCTTTCCTCACTCACACCAGGCAATGTCCTTCATCCCACAGGTTCAATTGCTATCTCTTTATCAGAGCATATATACAATTGTTTGCTAAGAAGTTTACTTATTCAGGTTAGTCGCTATGCAATGCATTGACTACAAGTTGGTTTTGACTGTATGCCCTGCTAATTTATAATCTTGGTTATAGTAGAGTTTGTCTTCCAAAACGTGCTTATTTCCTTTCAAAATGCGACACCCTTGTTGCTCTAACGCTACAAGCAAGGAAGGTTTGGTGTTCTCTCCACTTCTGATAACTGCTGCTGCTTCATCCACACCACCACCTTCCTAGCTAGAACCTTGGTTAGCTCTAATCTACACTACAGCAAACTCCATTACAAATAGCACCTCCTTATTCTTAGTTCAGACACAAAGATTCTTAAGGAACTATATTTAATGGGTCTTCCCCAGAAAAAGAGGCTAGAGATGTGATTCTTCTTTTCAAAGTGTGAAAAAACAATTGAGACATATATTCCGGTCCTAAAATGACATGTATTCAGCTCTCCTTCCAGAGAACCAAAAGCTCTACTTTTGAGAAAGAGCCCTGGTCCTGGTGCTCTTTCAGCCATAGTAAAAAGGTCTGGGGGCTGGAAGCCAATCATGCAAAAGACTGCACTGTTAATTTCTTAATCAAATTGTAATCAAATTAAGAGTGGAACATGGCATCTGCAATATTTTCCCATAAATGACAGAAGTAGTTTTAATCAGAAAGCAAATGCAACATCCTATTATTTTATAAAGTAAAGCAGATTTAGTACATAAAGATTAAAAAGTGAGCAATCATTTGTTCCTCTAAAACAGAATTACATAGAATTTCCAAGAAAGAAAACCATATAATATCTAAGAAATATTTCCTAAATTATTTTATTTTTTAGCTTTATATGCAGTTAGTTATTTTGAATATTTGCCCTGAAGAACTATGGCTCAGCTACAACAGCTTCTAGGGTTGAATTTACATATATGCCATTGGGAGGGGAGGGTTTGGGGGACGGAGGAGGTAGACATATAAAAAATTAGAGGAAATTACAGCCCAGTCTTTTAGAAACTTGAATTTGGCTATTTTCTGGGAAAAAAATGATGGCTTCTACACTGCAAGATTCTACAGGGAAACATATCTAATAGATTCTGTCCACCATGCCTGCAACGTAGTAAATAAATGTTAAGCTCCTGCATTAATTTAGATAGAGAACTTAGTATAATATGAGACCTTTTGGATCCTCTGGAGAAACAAACCCAAAGAAGTTATAGGGATTTTGAAAAGTTAAAAACAAAGTCAAGGATGCAACCTCTGTCCTATCACTGGTTCTTAAACTTTAGCCTTGGAATCACTTGGAGGGCTTGATGAAACACAGGTTACGGGGCTGTATCTACATATTTCTGATTTACTAGGTCTGAGGTGCGGCCAAAGGATTTACATTTCTATCAAGTTCCCAGGTGATGCTGATGACACTGGTTCAGGGAATGGCATTTGAGAACCATTGACTTACATCAGGAAAGAACATAAGGAAGCCAAAGGGGGAGCTCAATCTTCACCTCTAGAAGGGCACAGCCACACATGATGTCATACTAAGTACCCGAGAAAGATTTAGAAGAGATAGTTCCTTAATCAAGTGTGTAACCTCATTGTTGTGAAGAAAGCTGCTACTGGGATGGGAATTGTGGGAAGTGGAGAGAAAGGGAAGAGAGGCACAGTACATGTGTGTGAGGGAGAAGACCAAAGACCAGTAGGCATCAGTGGATGCATGAAAATAGTGACTAGATTTAGTCATTGAACAAAGTATTATTGAGCATCTACGATGTACCAACAACTGGGCTAGGTGTTAGGGACTCCTCAGTGATCAAAACAGAAAATGTTCCTACTCTCATAAACATTCTATTTGGGGGAAATAAACAATAAATAATTACACAAAAAAATAAAGCATATCAGATATATCAGTAATATATAAGTGGTATGGAGGAAAAAACAGAGTAGAGTAAGTGAGGGATTAAGTGTTGTTTTTTTTACACAGGGTGATGTAGGAAGGATGCCCAGCAGATATCAGACACAAGAGTTGCCACAAGAAACTGAGACAATTCCAGCCTGTAACTTTAGCAGTTACTTATCCCCCAGATGCCAGGATTAGCGTAAAGAACTCCAGATGGTGAGAGTGCAGAGTTCATTAAAGCCCTTCTACCTAGAGCTCTACCATATTCATATATTCGCAGTTCTCCTAGTTTAAGTCAATCTGTATTAGAGAACATTATTTGTTGGTTTTGTGGTCAGTGAGCTTTATAGATTCTGAACTATATTGCACCCATATCTGCCTTGGAGGATCAAGCTTAGGAAAGAGGTTTGCACATTTTATATCTCATGTCTGAAATGAAACTTTTCTAACACAATGACCATCATCAGAAAACAGGGATGCTGTTTGATTTAGTTATAGTTCTTATTTTAGCAACACTTCCTTCTTTCACTTTCAGGATGGCAGAAAATAGTGAAGACTTAGGTCAGCTAATACTTCTGCAAAGATCTGGTATAGATAATCCAGTTAGAAGGCAAATTCTATGAATTCTAAAGTACTTCTTGGTTATTTTTCAACATATAGTACAGAAACAGAAAGACACAAGCATTTACTTCCAGGGAGAATCCTTGCTCTTTTAAATTTATAAATGCTTACATCCTGAACAAGTAAATGCTCATGTATCTTACCCAAATAAATCCAGAGTGCTCTAAACATATTACTCATCCCCTAAAAAAAACAAAGCAAACCAAAAAACAAAAGCCTGAGAAAGGTCTTGGCCTCTCAGCCCTGTACCTCTCTTTATATGCTCATATGTGGACATTAATTTCACATTCTTTGAACTGGATTTCACTCCACTTTCAGAATTCTCATGCACTCAGACACTTAGTGAAATATGCTGTTAGCTTTTGTACAATATTACTATTTAATCTTTTAATTTTCTGCATTTCTGAGGTCATTTCCTAGACTCCCAGTTTCCTCTTTTAAACCACAGCTGCACCAAGCTGACTGCTATACTCAAAAACATAGGACATATGAAAAAAAGTGGGCATTTCTAATCCACTGCTAGTTGAAAATACTTTCTGAATTACCAGATCTTTTAAAAAAGCCCATGGTATGTTTAATTATGTAAACACAACTCCTCTGTGTTGCTTTATAAGCTTTGAAAATATCAAAATCATAACATGACATGAGAAGAATTCCATTTTGACAAAATGAAAAACACAAAACTCAGAAAAAAAAAGAATGTAATGGGGAAAAATAAATGCAAAAATAGAATTGGCTGGAAACCAGAAACCACAAGAAAAGAAATATGACAGGAAATGGAACTAATCAGTTACTATAGTGAAGACTTTTTTTTTCCCCCCCAGACTTTCTTAGGGGGGAATAAAGAAATTGTAAAGTAATGTAGAAACTAAGAATTTGGACAAAGTTATTTATGTAGTCTGGAAGTCTATGGAATTCCATGTAAATATATGTTTTTTAAAAGGACAGTAGAGTTTTTATTTAGCAGAATTTCCAAAGTTAATCTTCCTTGGGATTCTTCTGGTATACTAGTAAGGCTTTAGTGAGAAGGGTTGGAGATTTTGAGGAGGAAGGTCTATATAATTATGCCATGATATCCTTTTCCAGAGGCATAATTATCTTTGTCCCTAAGCCAAGGCTACTCCAGATCCATTCAGGAATGGACTTACTCTGGGAGAACCCTCTTCAGCTCAGCATTAGTCACTGTCAACAGATTAGCCTTCCATGAATTAACAGTCCTCCATATGCTGGCAAATTTTATAACATGAAAGTTGCTCCTTTGGGTTATTTTCTCACCATGACTGACTTATATCATTGTGTTATTTTTGTATAAAATATACCAATTGTCTTTGAACTGTTTTATGCCTAGGTAAAATTAGAGGATGTCATTTGTAAATATGGCTATGGAAAATTGATGTCTGTATTTTAATAAATAGATTTAGAATTAATTGTTATTAATTTGCTAGGGCTTTTTAGAAAACCAGTGTCATCAAACTTGCCAAATATTCTATGTTTAAATTCTAAGTTTAAAAATTCTAAGTTTAAAAAAAATTAGTAGCTAATTCACTTAACAAAGGTCATTTATAAAGTGCTTGACAGCCTCTGGGCAAGTCTGCAGAGATGGCAGATTCAGGGCCTGTAAAGGATAGAAAATAATCTATTTAATTTTTAATATCATATTTGAAAAATACAGAAAAAGCTGGACTATATATTAAAAACTATATGGCTCATCTCCACTTAATTTATATACAAGAAAACCCAGGTCTCAAAATTTCAAATTCCTCATTCAAGCTCACACAGCTGCTAGCAGAAGAGGCAAAATTGAACCCACATCTCTGAATCCCAACAGACACTGATGATCATTAATTATCATGGGGTAAGAGAGCTCCAGTCAGTAACAAAATAACACAACAGATAATGAATTGAAAAAAAAATTGATATGGAACTTTTTTCACACCCTTGTTTTAACCCACAGAAGCTTATTCATAAATAAATTAGTGAGGGTCTTGAGACCTTAAATAACCAACATTTCACCACGTTCAGGCAAAAAACAAGAAGATTGAAAAGAAGGTGATTGATGAAAAGGTTTCCGAATCAAAGTAGTTTATTGAATTTCTTTTCCCTACTCTCTTATTTCACAAATATAATAATGAAAGTTGATGAATGCATACCTTATACAAGTGCATTACATATGTTACCTGCTAATATACTATATAGCATATCACATATATTACCTCATTTATTCTTTGATTATTATCATCTCAATTTTAATCTCATTTTTGAGGCTATTAACATAGTGATTGTCATAAAGCTAAGAACTAGCATTTGAACCCAAGTCTACATGACTCCACAGTCTATGTTTGTATCCATAAATGAATTACATTGCTTAATTCTTGAAAACTCTCCTCCGACCCTGTTTATCTCCATATCATTCTCTAATAAAATGTATGTCTCTTAAAAAAAAAGAAAAGTAGACTAAAGAAGCTACTTCTGCTTGTGGAAAAAAATTCATATTCCTAAAATTAGAAATAAACACTAAAATTAATTCTATATAGGAATAAACAAGATAACCAGGACTTTTAAAATGAAAGCCTTTTTGTATCACTGAGCATCTAAAATGCCTTCTCAAAGTTTCCATGCCAACCTTTCTAGAATACTAAAATAAGCTGCGAAACGTTTACTCACACCACAATATGTAGCTTTTGATACATTAAGCTGTTTCACTGTATTTTTTTTAAATAAGCCCAAATAAATTTTGAATATTTAGCAAATGGGAGAAGTAAAACTGTTACCAGTCATCAGTGAGACAAACAATGTAACTTTTGTTTTTCTAAATGACAGAAGCCTTAAGAAGCAGACTTACAGGGAACTTTTTCATTTCCGTTAACATGCTTTTTATGTATATCCATAGTTAGTCACAGATTTTCAAAATAGAGTTTTATAAAAGTTTTGCTTAAAATACAAACAACACTAATTCCTTAACACTGAATCTGTAGAAGACAGATCTGGAAATCTAGGGCACGTCAATCCTTGATTCAGACCACCTGGCAAGAGAAAAATAAATGAATAAAAAACCAAATGGAGCTGAAGAGGTCTCATGCAGTTGGAAGAGATTTCTTTTTATTTACCAAGCTCCTTAAAGGTAAATACTGTGGTTAGATTGACTGCTGACTGTGACAGGAGCCTCCAATGGGGAAGACGACAGAGCTCCTGCAGGTCAGAAAAGACAGGCAAGCAGGGCCTGGCATTCAGATCCAGCCTCCAGCGTGCAGAAGGTCCAGGCGGAAGGAGCTCAGACAGGGTGTTTGGAAAAGGAACGCTCAGGACAGCAATCGAGAGGGGCACAGAAGGCACTGGAATAATAACAACAGCCCAACAGTAGCAATGAGAGTGATCATGATACTAGGCAACGCTTAATGAATACCAAAATTGTATCAGGCAACACGCTAGGTTCCGGAAAGATCGTAATGGTGGTCACCACCTTCAGGGAACTTAGAATCTAATTAATTTTTAAAAATGTTGGTGAGGAAATGAGAATAAAGTGAAATACCATGATAGATCAAATTCGGGGTGTTAGGAGAGGGCATAGTGAAGACACCTAGTCTACCGTAAGAAAGATTCCTCTGAGTCACTGATGTCTGAGTGTCCCTTCCCAACAGGGAAAAATGGGAGAATAAAGGGGAGAGAGATGGCAAGAGATGAGGCTGAGGAACTCTTTACTGGTATGGACCAATCTAAGGCGAACACAAATATTAGAATTTAATTTGTGCCTTACATAATATCTAAAGACCAGATTTAGACAATCACAGACAGGAAAAGACGATTGTAAATTCATTAGAGTCACAACTGCACGCATTTCATCACCAAGAATTGTGGGCAGTAAAGAATTGGTTGACGTCTCTTTGATCTAATGGTCTAAGTTTGCTGTCCATAAGTTGTGATGCATTTGAATGCAACACGTCTACCACGGAGGGGGTAACATCAACGAATACCTTCCCCGAATGAGGACGATTTAAGATTTTATCAAAGGTAAATAAACAAAAATAAACTTCCATGCAGAGGTTTTAAAAAGACCCTAATTGATGGCTCTGCTAATAACAGTTTCCTGGACCGAGGTCTTAGGCCATGCCCCTACCAATACAGAGACCTACAACTGCAAGACCCCTACATGTATTAATTATTTTGAAATTTATGTCATATATTGATTTGAACCCTCAATCAGTGACCCCAAATCATATAGTCCTTATGATATTCATAGCACTTTCAAAAGTTATTTTAAAAAGTATTTGTCCCACAAACGTTTCTTGAAACATCATATAAGAAGGGGCCATATTTTCCCCACCCTGACATTTACAACTTGTCAACCCACTTACGCGGTTTAGGTTTCACTTACCCCAATCTGCAAGACTTGCTCCAGATCACCTTTTTTTCCCCCTGCTTCTATGATACTCTAATTTTTACAGTCCAAAATGCTGCTTCATGGCAATTGCTGTCATTTTTGTTTTGGCCATGTTTATAGTGCTCTGCCTCGGTTCGGAAGTAGGTGGCCATGCCTTTCCAATCTAATTAGCTCCTTGCTATTCATGTCACTGTCTTTTCTCGACATCTCTCATGACACAGCTGGGATCCAGGTGGTGAAAAAAAACAGAGGCCCATCATTTCTAAAGAGGCACTGGTAGAAATGGTGTCACATTGATCTATCTTTTTCTATATCCCGTGTGAGAAGTAGCTCACCACAGGTTTTGCCAGTTCTTTAAAGGGGAATGAACAAACTCTCCCCATTTGAATTTTATTTATGAAGACGTTTTCTGAACCCAAACTCTAACCATATGGCTTGTGTGTAATTTATGATTTTTGTGTGTAATTTATGATTTCATAAATATTAAGTCTTATAAAGCCGAACTGAATTACACTGTCATATATTAAGAATAATATCACGGGGGCTTTGGTACTTGTGAAAACAACAATTACAGACTTTAGCATGCAAAGCTTCTCCTTTAAAACATGCTATAGAATGGACTATGTAAAGTGTGAAATATTGATCACAAAATCCCAATTTCCTGGTTTATCAGTTCAGGTGGATCATGAATGTGCTTTTGATGTTGTCCTTGAAAGGCATAGGGTCCCAACTGACAGAGTTCCAACATTGCAAAGTCTTTTTACTATTCTTTCTTCAAAAAGTTAGAAGGGAAATATATCAATCCTTAGAGCTGAAGCAGCTTTTATTTTATTTTTTTAAAGATTAAAGGGTTTACAAGAAGCAAAGAGGAAGCATAAAGATAGACAGATGAGAGGGGGAGGAAAGGTTACAATCAAATCAAACATCCTTTATTCCCAGAGAATAAATTGTGTCATTTCCTAGTAATGACAAAAAAAGAGGAGGAGGGGCTGGACAGGTGCTGCCACAAAACAGCTTTTAAAAACCATCAATTGATGCATTTTAAAATTGTTTAAAAACCAAGACAAATCATTTAGCAAATGATACATCATATTTTGGTGCATTACAGAAATGTGCTGTAAGGTGCATGTAGGTACTTGGAAGGATGTTACCACCTGAATAAGAGCAAGCAAGACTGTGCCTGTCTCACTCTGTCCTAGCACACTTCTCCACATAACATGGTGCTCAAGAAAGCATTTTTTTAATGAATAAATAATTCACTCAGTCATTTTATGCAGACTGAAAATAAACTTAGTCTGCTTCAGTACTAAAATAAAGTATTATAAGAAACTCTAAACCTTACCTTGGAAGCAAGTTGGCATAGTGAGTAATTTTCAAAAGAAGAAAGATGCCAGGCACTACCTGTAATCTCACTGTCATTAACCAACATGGGTAGACCAACCAATGGTATTGAAAAGATACCGCCATGTCTCCCAACATGCAATTTAGCATGGACAGAGTTTAACTCAAAAGTTACTGCATGAATGGAAGAGCTTTAAAATAAATCCAATTAATATACAATAAAATTTTAAACTACAAGTTCTTTATAGTATGAAAAGTCTAAGTAACAGGGAGCAAGGTAAACACTACTGCTAGAAAATATCCTATGAAACAACAACTGTTTGATAAGTAAATGGCCTTATGAAAGGGAAACTATTTCACCTAGTTAAAGAATAGCCCTCAGAAGGCCTTAAGTGGTCTGAAGAATTTTCCCTTAAACACACCCCGTTATCATTAGAAATGAGATCTTCATCTCCAAATTAATAACAAGAAAACAAAACAAAAGAAAGTAATATGAAATAATACTTCTGCTGGAAAGATTGAGCCCTTGTGACATTCTTTTTTCCTTGCACAAAGAACTAAAATTTGTGTAGGTGAAGGCTGCTGCTTCATTATTAGTCATTATTAGAATGTCTTCTCCATGTCCTTCTTTAGAATTCTAATTATATTCACACACACAAAAAAAAGTACAATTTAAGCTGGAATTTAAATTCCAGCTAATAAATTTTAAGGAGGAATTTTAAGGAAAAATTATGGGAAAAAGAATGCTCTTATTAGAGCATATGGGTTTTAGCTTCATATGTACATATATTAAGAAATTAATCATTAGTGTCTTACAGGGAAGCCTGTCTTTAGTAATCTCCTGATCTATTTATCATCAGCAGATGCTCACTCTGGGTCCAACCTGTGTGATTACTCCCAGAAAGCTCATAATTGTAGTAATTAGGGTCACATGACCTTCAGCTTGTTCCTGCTTTAAAAAGAGTGGGGGGCAGATGGCCAACATTATCATTCGAATGAGCACTGGAGGTATTGTAGTTGAGCAGAGTTTAAGTTAAATGCAGCACCAGAAAGCTGTTAATGTCCAGTCTCAAACCACATTTTAAGTACTAATTTAAGTTCTTTTCACATTGTCCATTCTGCTGTCCACAAGGAGGTTTGCCTTCCCTTGCAAAGGCAGAATCTAAGCAGTATTACCCCTAATAATTTACCCAGCAATCAGGTTACTATGGGTGTGAAAGAGTAGTGATAATTTTATTTAAATCTTTCCATTTTAAAGCCTATTTTTCTTTGTTTTAGAATACACTAACAATATATTCAGAGAAACAAAACATCCATTGGCTACTTTTCTTAAGAAACAATTATTTTGTTCATTTCACATTATAAGGGCAAATACAAATTTAAAATAAGAGGTTTAATTCTCCCAGTTGAAAAAACAGGTAGAGAGGGACTTCACTCTCCCTTTTCTTTTGGAATTTCTTTCTCAGTCCTTTTCAAATGTATGTAAATCTTTATAATGGCTAATTAAGCCTCTTCTCAGTCTCACAACTCAGGGATGTTTCCTCAAGCACTTAGGAGCAATCTTTTTGAAATGCAAACATTATGGGAGATAGCTCCTCACCTCACAGTTCCTATGGGAGGGTAGGAGCCTAACTTTGGTGGGCTCCTAGCTCCGAGTTGCAGAACTACTTCCTGTCATAAGCATATGAGAAGTTTGTTTTTCCCGGGATAAAGCCAATTAGCTAACACAGATGGTCACCCAATTACCAGGTGAATTTAGAATGGTGCTGTCAAGTCCCCTTACTTGAGGACTAGTTATTGTTTATCTTAAAAGCCTGTTTATCTTAAAATGGGTGTATCTGCTTGGCTGTGTAAAAGGGTGAGATTCTTTTTGGTCTTTACAATCTCTTAGAGGATTGCCTGTGATGTGCGGCACATTCTGGCTTAATGTTTATTAAATAATCAAAGTGTTTTCTTTTTCTCCTACCTTTGTGGAGAGGATTTCTGGGTAGGGATAAGATTTTGCTTTTAATTATATTTCCACAGTAATTTTGATCGAATTCATCCTTCTCCCTGTAGTGGGACCATTTCAGACATTTAACAAAGAATTTAAATGGTAAAATTCCAAATTCTCCATCTGAAATTTTACTAAGGAGCTATAGTACTTAATTTTACTATTTCATTTATCTTTAATTATGAACAAGCTTGGTAATATTGATACCAAAATAATGTAATTAAGGCTGGGCGTGGTGGCTCACGCCTGTAATCCTATCACCCTGGGAGGCCAAGGTGGGAGGATCGCCTGAGGTCAGGAGTTTGAAACCAGCCCGAACAAGAGTGAGACCCTGTCTCTTCCAAAAATAGAAAAAAATTAGCCGGGTGTGGTGGCACACACCTGCAGTCCCAGCTACTCAGGAGGCTAAGGTAGGAGGATGGCTTGAGCCCAGGAGTTTGAAGTTGCAGTGAGCTGTGATCACACCATTGCACTCTACCCAGGGCGACAGAGCAAGACTCTGTCTCAAAATAATAACAATAATAATAATAATTACAGATATCAAGAGTGTTAGTTGGAACATGTAGTTCCAATGTGTTATTAGTGTTTATTTTTTCTTTTCAGGATACGTAAGACAAAAACATAATTTTATTAAAGGAGGCCGTTGGAACAGACATCCACACCAGTATTTCTCTATGTAACTCTTTTGTGTGCACAATGAGAAGATGAAAAATCTCATGATGGATTGGGTTTCTGCTCACAGTTAGAAAAAAATAGATACATATACAAGTAGTTTGACAAATGTTTGTGGGGAAAAAAAGTAGAAGACTGAGACAGAAGGAGGGAGGGAAGAGGCAGAACACAGGTCTAAAGCAAACCTGTCCTGCACACTCTAATCAGGTTTCCTAACTTTCCAGTCCTCATTCCCCTCTCTGTGCCTTGGCTTCTGTAGACCCCTTTCAAGAAATATCCTTCTTTCTGTACCTCTCACTATTGTGCCTATTTAAAGGCTATAAACCTATAAACCCAGCTGAAAATCCTTTTTGTAAAAAAAAAAAAAAAAGTAGCCCTTCTAAATCACAGTGATTTCTATCTTCTCTGGATCTCTCTACAAAGTTAGGTCTGTATTTAGTATTTGATTGTATGGCCAAGTATTAGTTACTGTTTATATGCCTTAGTTTTCTCTTTCCTTAACTTGACTGTAACTACTGCAGAGCACAGTGACCATTCTTAATACTTCTAAACCATTCATAGAATCTAGCTCTCAAATGAACTCTAAGTGGATTCTCACTACTTGATTTATTAATAACTGCTCTGGTTCATTGGAACTGCAACTTCTCCTATAGGCTTACTTCATACATGCAAAGACTTAATTATGAAAGTACAGATAGCAAACCATGACTTAGAAACACTATCATTTATAAATTCTCTTTGCCCAGTAAAAATTCATACCCATGAAACTACGAGATTGAAGAATATAATTTGGTTTCCCAAAGTCTGGACCAGGCAAAAATAGGTTATCATCTGGGATGTTTTACTTTTTATTCTTTCATTAAAAAAAAAAAAATTGTTTGACTATCAGACGTTCACCTTGTCACTAGGATTTCCTTACATAAACTTTTCTCTTTTCCTTGGGCATACTACTCCCCCCCACCCACCACCCCCCTTCCTCAGCTCTTCTACCCTGTGAAGTGGTGTATTTCCATGTAGGGCTGTGTTAGCTAATGACTCCTACATCCAAGTAAATGGTACATTGTTTGAATATCTTAGCGGGATACCATTTATGGCCATGTCAAATGATGAAATAAAGAGATAAGTATCAAAAACAACAACTGTGTGGGCTTTATGAGATAAATAATGAACTTGTAAAACTATCTCTGAGCAAACCACCACATATAAATGAAAAAAAATACTATGTTTAATACAAAGAGAAACCATTTACTTGACAGAACTTTATGAAAGCAAAACAAATCAAATCACATTTCAAACACATATTAATGCCTTCTACTGGCATTTTGCCATACATTGTGGTAACAATTGTAAAAAGAAAACCAAAGTCTCCAGGCCACCCTCACCCCCAACTCCTTATGCAAAAGAGAAGGTAAAAGCCTCAGGCACCTGTGAAGAACTGGCCCCACAGATCATTCATTAAGGAAATTCTTTGCTAACCTCCCTTATAAGCAAGGACATGCAAACTGTACCTAAGTCTAGCACATAAAACTAAAGCCTATCCAATTTCATACTATTAAGGAATTACAAGTTTATGTTACAGGTGACAGAACTGGAGACAAGACAGAATTGGACATTCTTTTACCTACCCAGGAACATCTACATAATTGATGCTTCCTTCACTCCCTTATTTTATGTAAAATGTAGATTTCTTGGACCTCACGAGAATTTAACCACTTTGCCTCATCAGCCCCTGCCCCACCATTTTTCTTCTTTCTGTATGCCTTTAAAATGCTTAAGTTACTAACTTCCCCTTAGGAAAAGAAGCCACAACTTGTCTGCCCTTAGTGTTTTTCCTGGGTGCATCCTGAAAATCTTGGCTTAATAAACCTCCATTGATTGAGATCTTTACCTCAGTCATTTATTTGGGTCAACACAATATTATATTTCTAAAAATTTTCTACACTTTGTTGATCAATGAAGTAGTTGACTTCTGTGTTCTCTTTATATTTATGTAAAGGTGAAGAGCTTCCTTGTTTTATAAATACAAAGTTAAAACAACTTTTGTCACTACCTTTTATCCTCTCTCTGTAACTGAGGACTTCAGTGATAACCAACAAGAAAGTTTACAAACACTGCCCAAATATGAGAAAATCAGAAAATTAACAAATATTTACTCAGTCCCTGCAATGTAAAAGGAACACAGCAGTCCTACGCATGGCAGAAGAGAGAGGATGATGTTTGATAGAGATAATACAAACTCTGTAACCCCTTTGTGGGGGGATGGGGTTATATTTCTAGTAGATGCATGATCATTCAAGTAGCATAAAATGTTTTAAGGTAACTTTAGTAATTATTAACATGGAACATTATGTAAGTTTGTTTCATTCTTTAATGATATAGTCTGCAAAAAGATCAGCTGTGTTATTCTTTGGAATGGCATTCTTTCTTTCAGAAGAATTTAGGAAAAGAATAAAGATTAGCTGGTCATGAATTAAATCCACAGGATTGATTTCACAAGCATGGGGTTTGTATGAAAATATATCCAATGGGTT
The DNA here is from genome assembly GCA_023783475.1 of Daubentonia madagascariensis. Taxonomy (NCBI): domain Eukaryota; kingdom Metazoa; phylum Chordata; class Mammalia; order Primates; family Daubentoniidae; genus Daubentonia; species Daubentonia madagascariensis. The sequence continues at coordinate 2,861,862 of JAKFHU010002088.1, forward strand.
GTCTTTTCTAGCCTTTTGATACTACATTTAGTTAAGAAAAAAAAATCAGCTAGAATATTCTTTTCTCACATGGAAAAATAACCCAGATCCAATATTTGTTCTTTAAGATACTCCCAATGGGTAGTGTTTTCATATTTGTCTTCTATGGCATCAACAAGCCTGTTGCCTCAGTATGTCAAGACTCCGTCAAAATAAAGGAGCAATTGTGGGCACGTATATTCCCAAGGTTCTTCATTAGGTCATATGAGAAAATGAGAAGTGGTAGCAAATTTGTCTGCCACCATCACTCCAACCCCTTCCAGACTTCTCCCGTTCCAAGTCATATCAGGAGCTAATTCCTTGAATGGAATGTTTTTAACCAGAATGGATTGCTTTTTATAAAAAAGAGAAGATACATATTTATGATGCTTCGGATTTCAGAAAGCTACACAAAAGAAAGTAAATTCTTCTGAGGACTAACTGGTCTTTCCGGTTTGAAATGTGATTCTAGCAGCTATCTCTCTTAAAGTGGTAAACAAATAATTGGGCATTCTATAAATCTTCCCAGAATTTCAAGGTTACTTTGTGTCATATGTCAAACCAATAATTAGAATTCTGGATATTTTCTCCCACAAATATATTATTATATTATGCTAAATGTAGGAATAAAATAGCATGCCAAAACAATCACCTTTTTTATACCCTTATATTTCTAAATTCTCCGAATTAAAAGTAACAATTATTGCTGCTTCAAATATCTCTTGGGTGATTATTGTTTAAAGTTCTTCCTTTTTTGCTCAACTTTTCCATCACCAAGGAAGAGAATACAGTGATTAATGACTGCTATAACATACATACATATGCACACACATATGTAGCTCTATAGTCAGTCTACAGATATGTAGTAAAATTGTTCATTGTTGTTTAGGATCTTCATAATTCATCACATAAGCATTTCCTAGGTGTCTACTTCCTATAAGGCCCCACTGGGGCAGGAAGCAAAAGAGTAGAAACCCCAGTTTCTCCTTAAAGAGACTATGGACTGCCAGGGGAGATATCCAGAAATAATCATAACATAAAGAAACATGAACAAATGCTATCAGCGATGCGTGAAGCAACATGAAGCAAATTGGAGGAGCAAGATAGCTTCTCCCTGAGGTGGTACTGGTAAGTTAACTAAGTAGCTAGTCAAAATTTTGTCTTGATTCTGGAAAGTTCAAAGCACTGAAGCTTACTAGTAAGAGTATCTTCTCTCACCACTTGTGATTTCAGAGTATTAGCATTTTCTACACTGTGTTTCTTTTAAGTGGAATTCTGCTTACTTGTGCAATATGCTGTTTAGTTTGTTAACAGTATCTTTAATAAAAGGTATAATATCCCTCAGCAGAGCATAAAGAAATTACTTTCTGGCCAGTTAAAAATACAGTATAAAAGTTATATATACTTATAAAATTTCTGGCTTCTTTCATTTTTATATTTGGAGGTTTTTGTTTTTGTTTTGTTTCGGTTTTTTGAGACAGGGTCTCACTCTATTGCCTGGGCTAGAGTACAGTGGCATCATCATAGCTCACTGCAACCTCAAATACCTGGGCTCCTGCATCCACTTCCTGAGTACCTGGGACTACAGGTGCACCCCATCATGTCTAGCTAATTTTTCTATTTTTGGTAGAGACAAGGTCTCGCTATGTTGCTCAGGCTCATCTTGAACTCCTGGCCCCAAATGATCCTCCTGCCTCAGCCTCCCTAAGTGCTAGGATTACAGGCATGAGCCACCATGCCTGGTCTATATTTGTAAGCTTTTATAACAATAATTTAAAGATCCTCATTCGTTTTATTTTCCGTTTTAAGAGAAACATCAGAATTTATTACTCATGTAAAATCTAGAAAAAGAAATAGCCTTTGATAGTAGCTATTTTGTTCCTTTGTTTGTTTTTAAGGCTCAATGCAGCAAACACTCCCATGTATTTAGCAATCACCATGTGACAAACATTGTTCTAAGAGCTTTTCTTATTGAAATTTATTTACTTATTTATTATAATTGTACTTATTTATGGGATATAATGTGATGTTTTGATACATGTATACAAAGCGTAATAATCAAATCAGAATAATCAGCATATTTTGATAGAGGTTTCAAAAGTAGATTGAAAACCTCCATTTTTAAGATTCATAACAGTGTGTTATCTCATTTAACCTTGACATGAAATGTAAGTTATTTTTGTTCCCATTTTACAGATAATAAAATCACAGAGACCGACTGAGAAACACTGTCAGGAGCTCAGCAGTTTGGATGCACAAAAGGCAACAGAAGTCAAGGCAGGTGGACAGAGTCGAATTGGGAGGAAGACTCAGAGCCAGGTAGAAAAGAAGTGTGGGATCCAGACTCTTCTGGAACATGGGATCAAAATCAGGGCTTTGATAAATAACAGATAATTTTCATTGATTCAATCATAGGAAATCACCTTTTTAAGGATTCTAATCACCAAGAAACCATCAATTCATCTATTTTCAAACACCTACGCTTCATCCAATACCACTAGGAACGTTTAAATATAGTCAAAAGCAATTGCAAAGGCAAGGGATGGCCTATAGCATTGAAAGCCTCGTGTAAAGCAATGATTCCTCAGCACTAGGTGTCAGTCCCAAGAACACAATCCCTCTTTGGGGTTTAGGTAGGGTGGGCTTGGAGGTTGAGTCTCCAAGGAATATGTTTGCTAAGTACTGACTGCATTAGAGGAAGGATAAAGAAAAATGTTCATTTATGGGACAAAGAAGAAACATGGATAAAAGATAGCAATCAGTTATATACAATATTTTCATTTTAAACTTTTGGTTTTGCAAAAATCAGACTAAAAGATAGTAGGCATCAAATATAGAAAAATACCCTAAATATTTTTAAAATATTTCAGAGAGAAATTCATAAAATCTAATCATTACCTAACAAGAAATATAACCTTTCACTTCTTTCAGATTTGTAAAATAATCTTAATTCTTTTCTTCTCACAGTATTCCACACACTCCCAGAAAAGCTGTTGCGCCTCTACCACTTGTTGAGCAATATTACCACTGTAAGTAAACTTGAGGACTCTATTAAAAACTGTCTCCCTTGTCCCATCCCTCAGGGTCCTCAACCTCTTTCTCAAGAAAACTATAATTAATATAATTAACATTATCATCTGTCTTTATAAGAGTGAAAATCATTTAGCTTCTAACTCTGTCTATTGCTTCAATAGCAAAAGCTTGGTCTTCCCAAACTGAGAATGATGGAGCCAATGAAATTAACATTACCTAGTCACTCTATCTAAAAGGAAATTATGATGTTTTGATTGATATTTTTAATGACCCATGACTATACCATTATAAGCATCTGTTTCCTATTTTATATTAAATTATTGAACAAATGAGAAACCATCATTTACTTATCAAATTGAGAAAAATTTTTTAAATCCTAATTTTAATGTTGGTTTTGGCATTGTGAAACTCAGACTGCAGATGCACTCAGTGAAGTGCACATTAGTACAATAATTCTGGGGATCACTCACAAAGTACATGTCAGTCACCTCAAATATACTAATTTCACACTATATAATTCCACTTCTACAAATTGGTACTAAGTACAATGTCAGCAGTGGACATCGACATTTTAGTAGAGGGATATTTATAGTAGTGCTATTTATAATAGTGAGATATTGGAAATAGTCTGAATGTCTAACAACCGGTAAAGGGTAAAATAAATTATGGAATATCCATAGGATAAAATATTACAGAGTCATTAAAAATCACATTTTCAAGTAACTGTAAGTTACTGGGTGCAAAGTTTGCCTTCAATTTTGTGAAAACAAAGCACAATACAAACTGGAGGAAAATACACCAAAATGCTGGTAGCAGTATTAATAATAATGAAAAATAAATAAATCAGAAAATCAATACACATTTTTTAAAAAAGGCAAAAAGTGTGGCTAAAATATTGTTAAGAATCATTGCCAAGTTTACTGCTCTAGTTTCTGGATTTAATTCTGATTTGCATTTTTTGTAATAACTTTAGGGGATTAAAACATTTTTGAAGTCTAAGTTTAGTAATACGTGTTTCATAGAATCTAAGATACAATCCGTTATAAGACACACATCATTTATCACCAAGAAAGGAAAAAATGCTGCCAATTTAACTACAGCATCACTTAATTTTATATAACTTAATGTGAAAAAATATGCATCTTAGAATTGACGAAATATTGCAGTGGCATTTCTGATATCCTATTTTATATATCCCTATCTACAGCTTGCTTTTATCTAGCAACACTAATCATTTTGCTTAGCTAACATTATTATAGAAAAATAAGCTTTTTCTGTGAGGGAAACTCTATTGTCCTAAACTGAAAGAACTCAGCTCTAGTCAAGAAAAGAATGGTAATTTTCATTACATATATTTTGTGTTGAGAATATAGCTGTTTCTGATTAGTTAATACATTTTTAAAAGCCTTGCTACATCTAGCTGCTGTTACAAAACATGATTTAGACAACTGATTAGCAAATTTAATTTAATAATCTTTTCATTCTCAGTTGGAAAGGAAAAACAATACCAATTGTATTAAACCACATATTTTCAAATGGGAAGACCTGGTAAAAAGAGAGTTTTAAGTATGTTTCCATCTATATGTATACTCTCTATATTTTAATTGATATATTTATTTGAAAATAGGTAAGTCATCCTGACCAAACACACTCCATGTTCATATTCCCCCAAAAGAAACTCTCCATGTGGCCAATAGGTAGGGGATTGGATTACAAATTTTTGGTGCATCACTGTTACAGTTTTTTAAAAAATCTAACAAAGTCTTATTTCTTTTTAGTTTTCTTTCTTTCTGAAAAGTGGCCAGAGCAGGATGAAATTTCAAATTGTCATGTTGACCACACCAACAATAAAACAAAAATCAGAAAGGGAAGAGTTTACTTCTAATTAAAGAAGAGAAGGGAAGAGTTTACTTCTAATTAAAATGGAAATTTATAATTCAAACTTAACCCTGTGCATTGAAAATATTACTGATTCAAAGATGTATAGTTTGCAAAAATCACATTGTACTTGTAATTTTTGCTAGGCAGGTGGATGGGTGGGGACTGGCAGGGGGAAAAAAAGTAGAAAAAGTCCAAAAAAGTCATAAAAGAAATTGTACATTTAAATGTATACAAATTTATGTAGTATATACCAAGAGGTGAATAAAAAAGCAAGCCAGGTTAAGTGTCTTCAAAAAGTTGACCCCAAATTACATCAACACATAATAAAATAACACAGTTTATAAATATACTTAAACCAACACTTGTAGACATTTCACCTTTTTTCTTTATTAAGTTGCCGGTTATATATAGGCTTGATTCCAACATACTCAATTTACATCATTCTGTGTAGATTTCAAAGATAGGAAAGTACAGTTTTTACTTGAAAAGAGAAATAATAGTCTTTCATTTGAGTGTGTATGTGTATTAAGACCAGAAAAGGTACATATTTACTGTGTGTCTGCTGTATTTCAGACACTGCAATTTGAAGGGTTAAATACGGTATTTAAGGGAAAATTCCTAATCATGTAAGGGTAAACGAAAAGGCAATGTTTTCCTTTACGTTAATCATTAATCAAAAGCCTATATAAAAAGTTTAGCAACACCTGGAATTTTGCCCTTTTATGAGCAACAAAAGTCCTCATTTCATTCTGGGGTTAGTTTTTGATTTTATTTTTAAATCTGAACACATGTTCTAGAGGAAGAAAACCAGAAAGGATAGATGAAATTCAAAGCCTATTGATGTGAGGACCCTCTAAGACTCTGTTATTACTCTAAACTCAGTTAAGCTGGTTTTGAGTCTCCTATAAAAGCCAATTAGTGAGAAAACAGAACAAAAGAAATGTCATCTTAACACTGCTAATTAATTGAAATTTGTATTTGATGAACATTTTTTCAAGTCTACCCTCCTTAGGAAACCATTCTCTGTTAGTACCAAATTGTGGAATTCAAAAGTATTTTCCTGCAAATTCAGAAAGCTGACCATTCTTTAAAATGTTAGCCAGCCTTCCAAAGAAATAATTCTTTTAATATTCCTGTTAATTAAATGAATTAGAATTGAATTTTTTCTTTAATCAAAACTCAGCTAGTAAGGTGAAATAAATTCAACACTCAATAGCCAAAGAAATTATACTAACTACGAAAACAAACACTGCTCAGGGAATCATGTTTGCTAGTGGGCCAAGTTTGAAATATATTCAGTTCCTACCAAATTTCAGCTTTTTACCACACTTTGCAAGAATACTCTGACCTAGCAATCTCAAAGACCCGAGACGCCTTTATTTTATCTTACAGTTTATTCATGATCAATGTAAATACAGAACTGACCTTAATTCCAGCCAGAAGTCACAAGATACTTTGGATCAGATCAATAAAATCTAAAAGAAAAAGAGAAAATCACTGAGTAAATTACATCAGTTCAATGATCTAGCCTTTTCTTTTACTAAAGAGGAAGGTAAAGTCAGAAGTTAAGTGACTTGTTCCTTACCTCAGAAAATGTACTGACTGAAACACCTTCATTTGCAACATACAAGGGTTATGTAGTAATAAAACTTGAAACTTAAAATTATTTTCTAGATTTCATTTAAATACATATATTAAATACGAAAATTAGATCCTGTTTTTGTTTTCAGCAGTTTCTACTTATTTCAAGTAGAATTCTTATGCTTATATTCTAAAATAACCAAAAAAATTTTTTAACACATTCTGTTCTTAACATGCTACCATTTCTTTTGAAAGATATTAAATCAAAAATAACAAAACTAGTGCATTTTTCCCTGCTATAGACTGAATATTTGGGCCCCCCACCCCCAGAATTCATATGCTGAAATCCTAATCCCCAATGTGATGGTATTTGGAGGTGGGGCCTTTGGAAGGTGATTAATGCCCTTATAATAGAGACCACAGAGAGCTCCCCCACGCATTCTGCCATGTGAGGACAACAGAAAAAACAGGAAGCAGGCCCTCAGCAGACACCAAATCTTAATCTTGGACTTCTCCTCCTCCAGAACTATGAGTAATAAATATTTGTTGTTTATAAGCCACCCTGTCTATGATATGTTTGCTATAATAGCTCATACAGACTAAGACAGATCCTTAATCTGATTTAATATTCACAGAGAGTCTGTAGATTTTTAGTCCAGAATCAACAATCAGTCTAAAGGTGGCAAAGGTCAGATAAGACAATTCCAGTGGCAAACTACCAGTCTTCCCATTTGTCTCTTGCAGCTAAGCCTCACCATTAACATACCCTGAGAAGTAAATACTAGGAAAAGCACATTGTCAAATGAAAGCAACAAAGAAGGCAAACCAGGGACAAAAGCTTCTGTGCCAAAAGTCAGTCTGTCTTTTGGACAGATAGTAAAAAAACAACTTCAAAATGACAGCGTGAGATTCTTGACTTGTCCCAGGGAGCATCTATGGCAAAGTCTCCAATTAAAAAACAAGTTAGGTTCTAGAAGTATGTTTGTGAGTTAATTCTTTGGAAGACAGCATATGTTCTTCTACATGTTATGAATGTGTTATTAGTATACTCTTAGGCTAAGTCTAAAAACTAAATTAACCCAAAACAGTAGCTGTTTAATTAAAAGAATAGCATAAAATAATATAAAGAAAATACTAATAAACTACCAAAAATTACAATTGAATATGAAATAGTTAATTCTTCATCTGAAGGGCAGGTGTTTAAGAAAAGTCACACAAGAATGCAATGATAGGTTGATACATCTGTGGACATTTAAATTTAAAAAAAGATCTGCATTATGGGGGACTTCCAAGATTAATGCCTTTAGTATGTCTACTTCAATTTCAAACACCCAATATTATTTTTCTTTGATACAAATATTATCTTTTGGCTGTAAAACCAATAGTTCCCTAACTGTGTCTCACAAGGGAATGGTGAAATGCTTTCATTATATTAAAAAAAAAAAGCAATATCCATTAGGCACCACACAAACTATTATTAATAACTTGAAGTAGTTCACAATTTCAGTATTAGATCATGCTACATTCCTTCAATGATGTCACAGATTTGCACAGTTGGGTTCTTGATGATGTTTGTGATATAAAAGCAAATACTGAATGAAAACCAACGTGGCATAAAAAATAAGGACGTCAGTGTCCGATGTGACTCCAAGATTTGAAGGCTGGGAAGTATCCAGCAGGCACACATCCCATTACTAAGTAATTGTGGGTGTCTAAGTACAAAACAAAAATAATTTTGCTTTCAAGTTAGGTGTATTATTTTTTAAAAAGGTTACTAAGTTTCAAGACCTAAAAACTTACTGTGCTAGTTAAATGGAACCGTGAGGTACATCTTTGGGACTTGGGGCACCATGAAAATATAATTACTGAGATACTAAAGGTGCCATAAACTGAATTGGAATATTTTCTATTAAACATAGTTGGTTTCTTTTTAAATTTTTGCTCCACAAATTAAAAGAAAAGAGAACGTAGGAGAAATCTAAAATAGAAAGACTAGTAAAGGAGAGAGAAGGAAAAGAGAGAAAGAAAAAATGTTTCTAAAATAAGAGGAAAAAATGCTCAGAGAGAGGGGAGGACAGGGATTCAACACACCGAGTATGTATACGTGTGGCTGAGTGTGCATGTGCACTATTACGTGTGCAAGAGGTAGCTAAAATGGTACATACACATGAACATTCGACTATAAAAGACAAAGAACAAGTAGTGGGTGCACTGCATATATGTACATTTTAATCATGTTGATTATCAGTCATCATCCCCTAAGAAAAAAGGAGGCATTAGAAAAGAGATTGTGTGGTAGATCCAAATATTCACTAGGAAAGAAAAAGCGATGGCTGGCACAGCAATGTGAATGTACTTAATGCCACAGAACTGTACACTTAAAAATGGTTAAAATGGTAAATTATAGGTTACATATATTTTACTACAATTAAAAAAAAGAGATGCTGTTATCCTAGGGTCTTACATGGTGTCTAGCATTTAAAAACCTGTTCCATAATCATTGAATGCATGTTGAATGATGAATCCCAGATGATACTGCCACTTAATGACTCAAACGGCTTAAGAGAGAAAGTGGTTCACTACTTGCCTGGAGCCAAGGAAAATCCACGTGGAACTGCCCATTTGTTTGTGTGCAAGGTTTTAAGCCTCAATTTACCATTTGACCACAGCCACTTCTTGCTAACTGCTCTTTGGCACATTAGATTAACATCCTGATATCTTTAACATTCTTTTAAATAAATTCGATTTTATTTCTTCTACACACACTCCCAAATATGTACTTTTGTAGTGCAAACAAAAGGATACTTATGGAAGTGTTCAAAAGTCAGGTCTTATGATACAGGAATCTGACTTCTTTAGGTGTTCCATAACGTGATTGGGAAGACATTCCAACTTGTTCCCCTTCAATGTTCCCCTTCCCACCACTGCCAGCTCCATCTTCAAAAAAATCTTGCTTATTTTCTTATCTATACAGCATGATTCAAATATACAAACTGTATTTAAAATATTAATGCTATTTTAGTTATACGAACCTTGTATTTGAACTCATAGGCTTAGCGAGGTGTTCAGCACACAGAAGAATATTGATAACTATTGTTAAGTGAATAAAGGTGCTTAATGTTGTACTTTACCAATTCTTTGTCAAATTTTTAAAGAAACATTTGAAAATTCCCCTTTTGGTGGGAATAAGGAAAAAAAAATCCCCTCCTTGCCTCATTTAAATTCCATTGAAAAGATAGTCTCTTAAATAAATGGTGTTGGGTAAACTGGGTATCTACAGGCAAAAGAATGAAATGGGATACACCATGCACAAAAATAAACTGGATTAAAGACTTAAACATAAGACCTGAAATCATAAAACTCTTAGAAGAAAACAGAGGGAATAAACTTCTTGACACTGGCCTTGGCAATGATTTTTTTAATAGGACACCAAAAGCTCATGCAACAAAAGCAAAACTAAACAAGTGGGACTACATCAAACTGCCCAGCAACAGAAATAATCAACAAAATGAAAAGGCAACCTACAGAATGCAAACCACATATCTGATAAAGGGGTTAATATCCAAAATATATTAAATACCCACAAAAAACAATAGCAAAAACCAAACAAATAAAAACGACCTGATTTAAAAGTGAGCAAAGGACTGAATAGACATTTTTCCAAAGACATAAACATGGCCAAGTATATGAAAAAGTGCTTAACGTCACTAATCATCAGGGAAATACAAATCAAAACCACAATGAGATAGTGCCTCATACATGTTAGGATGGCTATCATTAAAAAGATAAAAGATAACAAGTACTGGTGACGGTGTGGAGGAAAGGGAAACTTGTACACTGTTAGTGGGAATGTAAATTGGTACAGCCATTAGGGAAAACAGTATTGAGGTACCTCAAAAAATTAAAAATAGAATACCATATGATCCAACAATCCCACTATTGGGTAAATACTCATAGGAAATGAAGTCAGTACTTTGAAGAGATATTTCTGCATTACAGCCTTATTCACAATAGCCAAGACATGAAAACATCCAGTGTCCATCAAGAGACATATGGATAAAGAAATTGTGATCATATATATACTTATATACTAAATGGATTATTATTCAGCCTTAAAAAAGGAAATCCTGTCATACAACATGGATAAACCTGGAAGACATTTTACTAAGTGAAATAAGCTAGACACAAAAAGAAAAATACTGCATGATTTCATTTACGTGAGATCTTAAAAAGCTGAACTCATAGAAGCAGAGTGTAGAATGGAGGGGAGCCTGGGGGAGCAGGGAGAGGTTGGTCAAAGGCTACGAAGTCACAGTTATATAGAACAAATAAGCCTAGAGGTCTAATGGACAGCATGACTATAGTTGATAACTCTGCAAGGTATACTACAAATTTGCTAAAAGAGTAGATATCAAATGTTCTCATCAACAAAGTTAACTATGTGAGGAGATGGACATGTTAATTTGCTTCACTGTAGTAATCATTTCACTATGTATAATATATGTACATCAAAACATCATATTGTACACTCAAAACATATAGTTTTTATTCAAAAATATTTAATGGAAATAAATTTCTAAGGGAGAAGAGGTATTCGTTTTTAACCTGGTGGCCTCATGCTAGCTATTTTGTGGCTTTTGTTTGTTTGCTTGTTTTTCTTGTCATAAGGGGAGCGCTTTCATTTGCAGTGCCAAGAGCAGCTGCTTTGTAAATAACTCACTGGATTTTTTTCCCCCAAGCAACCCAGTTATTGAGCAAGTAGGCACAGAACAGTGAAGATTGATGTTGCCCTAAGGCTCGGTCCTCACTGTGAACATCTGCCATTTCAAACACACAGGTCAAAACTTTTTGTGTAGTATTTTGCTAAACAATGCCCTAAGCATAACACAAATAAAATTCTTTTCAATAGGACTCAGCATCTGCTTCCAGGCGGCTTAACTTATCAGCATACTAAAAGCATCACTTCTCCATCCTCTGTCTCTTTCTCCTATTCCAAAAGGTAGGGGAAATGTCAGAAATTAATCTTGAGAGTTAATTGCTAAGCTTTTCTTTTTTTCTCTTTTTCCAGTGAGAAATGATCTCATGTCCACATATTATAAATCATATTGAGATAGATAACATTGTATCAAACTAAAGTATGCCTGTTTATACTATATAAAACTAAAGTATGCCTGTTAATACCGCACAGGGAATAAAAGCTGAAAATAGCAGACATATTTTACCTATTGGATTGTCAAGGTCAATTGTCAACTGAAAAGCCACTTTTCAAATTTCTTCCAATGCTTCTCCCTTGTTAAAGTTACACTTGAGTTCTAATTTACAGAAACTGTTACTGCTTGAGTGAGCAACAGAAAAGCTACTGCTTGAGTTAAAATGTATGAAACAAATGCTGGGGATATTGCAGTTACAAAACATTAAAAAGTAATTCTATTAAAAAAATAAATTTTAGTACTTTTATTTGTGTATACTTATATTTTTAAGATACAGAGTAGTTTTTTTGTTTAAAGCATTCCTTAGTATTTCAGGGATCCAACGCTCTTTTCCCTTAAAGAGTTTACTTAGTCAGAATCTAGTGTGGTAGGGGTGGTTGTGAAAAACCAAAAGACAAAAAGCCATGATGCAAAGGAGAATATGCCTGTTGTCACAAAGAAATACCAAGAGCTACTGGGAGATCAAAGAAGAGGAAAAAATGAAACCCTGTTATGTAGATAAGGATTCACAGAGGAAGTCACGTTTAAGTTTGTCTTTGAAGGAGGCAAAGGATTTTGATAGGTGGGGATGGAGTGGGAAGGAGACCAACTCAGACAATGGACACAGCAGAAACAAAGTACCAGAAGAAGCAAAGCCCAGGGCACATTTGGGAAAACACTATCATTCTACCTAGCTGGAGTATGACACACAAGAAGAGCAATAATTAGGTGAAAAGCTACGTTGGGTCTATATAGGGAGTAATGACCTTGAAAAACAATCTGAGGAGGCTATAAAATTAAATATATTTAATTTTGTAGGCTAAAGTGAATCACCAAAGGTTTTATAGCCCTCTGTTCTACCAACTGAGCTATCGAAGGACACACACTAAAGGCTTTAAATTCAAGGACGGCATAGTTAGGAAATTTAATCTGGCAATACTGTGTAGATTAGATTGGAGATGGGAGAGCTTAAAGGAGATCAGTCCATTTAGGTGGCTCCTTCAGAAGCCCAGGTGAATGGTCAGGAACAGCCAATTCAGGTAGAGACAGTGCCAATCAAAGGGGAAAGTGAGCTCCAGCTATCAAATAGGTATATGTATTAGTCCGCTCAGTCTGCCACAACAAAACACTGGGCAGCTTAACCAACAGAAATTTATTTTCTCACAGTTCTGGAGACTAGAAGTCTAAGATCAGGGTGTCAGCATGGTTGGGTTCTGGTGACGGGTTCTCTTTCTGGCTTGTGGATGGCCACCTTCTTACTGTGTTCTCACATGGTGGAGAGAAGAAAGACGTGGTGGCAGGGGGAGGCGGGTTAGTGATCTTTTTCTCTTCCTCTGCTTACAAGGCCTCCAATCCTACCGGATTAGGCTCTACCCTGGTGACTTCATTTAACCTTAATTGCGTCCTAAAAGCCCTATTTCTAAATGCAGTCAAATTGGGGGTTAGGACTTCAACATATAAATGGGGTGGGCACAGTTCAGTCCATTACAGTAGGTACAGCCTGGAGAATTTAGGAATTGATTGGCTATGAAAGGCACAGGACAAAGAAAAGGAAATAAGAGAATTCTGAGGTTTTAAAACAAACAGACACTCAGGAAGATGGTGACATTCTTAGAAATAGGGAAGGCTGAAGGAAGAGCAGGTTGCTGAGGACGAGTAGAGGATGGTGGGCTCTATTAGACACACTGAGTTTCTGGCAGTATAATAAAGGGAAGGTATTCATCAGGCAACTGACATATTCATGGAGGGTATGATCTTATGTGATATGCAAAAGACTGAAATGTTAGTATTAAAACAAAACAAAAAAGATTTAATTTTGTGGTGATATAATTAAGAATATGTCTATATAGGGTCAGAAGTATGTGCTCCAAATCATAGAATTAGGTTGTCTAGCCAGCCCACATTATTGTATATTTAATCACACTTTGCCTTCACAGGTAGGTATAACATTAACAGTGTACTAGCTGTCTGTAAGCCCATATTGTTCTTAATGAATGCCGTATCCTGCCTGCCCAGACTGTGGGCTGCTCTGGGTCAGTGACCCATCGGATCTGTGTTTGTATTCCAAGCACTTAGTGTGGTATATGGCACAAAGTCAGGGATGTATAAATGTGGAATGAGTCACTCCCTGGAAAAAGAGGCTGAGTCATGGGCACTCCAACCAATTTCACTTCTAGACATTGTATTATTCATATAAAACAACATCGTAGGAAGCTAGGCACTAAGTATCACCCTTAATGGAATGCTCTGTACTCTGACATGTTTGCTGTGGCTGCCATAACAGCAGCTGGAAATGGAAGTTAAGGCTAAAGAAGACCAGTTACGTGCTGGGAAATGAGACCTAATCCCCCATCTACTGTCATAACACTGAGGAAATAAATGACAAGGTGATGCAGAAACAAATAATGAGTACCCATTTAAAGTGAAGAATTTTCAAATATCTAAACCACGAAATTTGTTTTATGAAAGCTAGAGTGCTATTTCTAACACAGAAGCAACAACAGTTGTACAAAATGAGCATTAAGTGCACAATAATACCCAGACATTGTACAAAGCTTATCACATGCATTATTGATTTAATCCTCACAAGACCAAATACAGCAGATACTATTATTATTCCCAAGAGGAAATTAAGCTTATAAAGATTAAATATCCAGTACCCATGGGAAGATAAAGATTTCTAATTAATTGCTATTACACTAATGTCTTTTATTAAGGCAAAGAAATAACGAACATCACAGATAATGTGAAATACAATCATATATGGATATGTAGCCAGTGTATATTGATTTATTTGATTTATTTTTTCATCTTTTGTTTTTAAGCTTAGGACACTGATGGATTTTCCTAACTGTGTGATTTCTCCAAGGAATTCTGGCATATTCAAATTCAGGCAGAAACAACAGGAGCAAACACGCTTTGGAGAAACTATAAGAAAACAAATGATGAATTTTGAAAAGAAAAAAACCCAGTCTCCTGTAGTTCCTTCTCTAAGTATTTTCAGAGGGACAAATATTTTGGAAGATGCTATATTTATTTTTTAAAGAAACTTTTTTTGGATGTTACCTCAAAGATCTATAACAAAAAGGTCTTTATATTCTCACCCAAGGTCCTTTTATTTTTCCTTCTTTCAAATTTTTATTTTATCAATGTTAGTAAGGCATATAAATAGTTTAAGTTAACCTGTTCAAGGTTTATAATGAAAAACAGTAAGAAGTATGAGTTATTTGAAAGATAAAATGTATCTGAATAATGCTGTGTTTATTTTGATAATGAGGTAGTACAGATGATTGAAGAATCTGCAAAAGCCAATAAGCTTATTTTTAGCAGTATGAAAACCTATCCACTTACTCAAATCATTAGTCTTTAAAGTCTGAGGTTTTCTTTGAAATGGTTTTATGGTAAAGTGAATGCATTATTAATTATTTGTTGAAAATCTTTAACAAAGCATCTTCTCATTAATATTTAATACTTAGATTTACAACTGAGCTTTGTAAAGATGTGGGATAAACCTGAGGCCCACACCAGACAGGCAGTATGTTTCTCGTGTCCAGCATCAGGATGCTTTTAAGATTAATGCCACAATCAAGATTTTCTCCAATTTAAAAGTACACATTCTCCTAGGCCTACCAAAGCCTCTTTTTGTCATCTGAGTGAAGCCAGGAATTTCAAAGGAATGTATAGCTACAGGCAATTCTTGAACAATAAAGTAAATCTGTTCCCAAAGCTCTAATTTCCTGAAAATTCTAGTAAAGCACTAACAAGCCAAACTGGAGCATTCCACACATTTCTGGACCCACTTCTCTGAGTCAGAGGCTTTCTCTTGGATGAGTCCAGGTGTGTGTCTAACTCCTACATATGTTGCTGTTGTAATGCGAGTCCAGCACAATTTAATAAACAAAAGTTACCAATCCCCAAAAGAGGTGTAAAAGGATTAACTTTAGAACTATTTATTACAAAGAACAATTTCATCCATTTTAATATTCCTATTGCATTTCACATTACATATAAGCGACCAAAAAAAGGTCAGAATTCCAATGGAATCTATATATTACAATGGGAAATCCTATGTCTGGAACAAATGTAGCTGCAGCAAAAGTTGGGGTTTCCTATAAGTCTGAAAGCACTAATGTAGGAAACAGATCTGCTGTTACCACATGTTAAATATTAAGTACTTTCTCAGATTCCATCATCCCTCAACTGTACTAATCAAGGGTTAATGCTTTAATTTTCCCCCAAAGTAGCACCAGACCAAAAAGCATTCCTGTAGAATTAAAGTAGCTTAAATTAACTGTACATGTTTTCCCTATAATTCACATATAGGCAAACCTATATTTATAATCTTTTTAACTATGTATTTAAAACTACAAGCAAAATGTTACAAATGGTGGTTAAATTTCTAATCTGGTCTATTTCATCTTTGGTATAATTGAAGTGGTACTGAACAGCTAAATAGAATGTTTATGGTCTGACTCTGGACCAAGATACATCATCGTTATTTTACTGTAAAAAAGTTTTCCCAAGAAAATGGAATACACTTATAATTTAGTTATGCATTCTTTTAACTAATGTTTTTGGAATATCTGCTTCATGGCAAGGCAGACACTTTTCTAGACCAGGTTATAACAGTGGTGAAAAAGTTATCGACAAGGTTTCTGCCCTTTTGGAGCTTACATTCCTTCCTATATGGAAACCCAAATACTTAAGAGAATGACGACTACTATGAAGTAAATAAAGCAGGGTAAGGGGTGAGAGAATGAATGGTAGGTGGGGGCTTTCTCTGTCCCCAAGTTAAGCAGCAATAAAGAAGTAGAAGCTGAAATGACATTTATCAAAGCAAGAAAGCTAAACCTTCACCTGCTGCCCTTTCAAAGGGGAACATTTTAACCAACAGGCTCCCAGCCGCTGATCAATCATACGGATGTTAAATTAGAAAGTGCAA
Source organism: Daubentonia madagascariensis (assembly GCA_023783475.1). NCBI lineage: Eukaryota > Metazoa > Chordata > Mammalia > Primates > Daubentoniidae > Daubentonia > Daubentonia madagascariensis. The sequence goes on from JAKFHU010002088.1 coordinate 2,878,506, forward strand.
ATGTAACAAATTCATGTGAATTCTAAAAGTGCACAAAAATACAATCTGGGGACTAGTGTGGTGGTGTAGTAGTAGTGTTGGTGGCAACACTAAAACTAACATCTTATGTTTGTAGGACTTTAAGTTCTCCCATGTATACAGTCTTGCTTAATCCTGTAAGTGAAGATACCTCTATTGACCTAGATTTAATTTGTTCTGACTCACCATGAGCATGACATCTCCTTCCCAATGAAAGGTAGTATTTGGTAATGGGCTATCTTCAGTTGTTTGCTTGACAAAGTGTCAAATGTCATGCAAGAAGGAAAACAATCCAGAAAGAAAGGAACACAGATGACTGAATTTTGATATCCTCATCCAATAAAATGTTTCCAAATAATAACATGTGTTTTATTTCCAAACTTTTGACACAATAAAAAAAGAAGCTACAGAGGGTGGGTCCTATAATCCATCCATAATGAATTGATTAACTCTTCTTTGGGCCAAGCACAAAATTGTTTACAATACACTACAGATTAAATTCCTGTTGGTACAATAATTTTCAAACAGTTAATGGAGAGGGAAATAAGCTTTGACAGAAGTAAGATACCACTAAAACGCTGTCCCAAGTGACTCACATGAAGACAGGTGCCATTAGCCTGGACAGCAGGTCACCCTATCACTTCTGGGAGGGCTCAGCACTTGATGGACCTAGTGCCATGGCAGAGTAACTGTAGACACTCTCCAGAAGTCAGAGAAAGTCAACAGGCATCCCTCTGTCTGTAATGAGCTTCCCAATTACCAACTTCTGTGTTTGTCACAATTGCAGTCATGCTGCACAATTGCTATTGTGTTTCCATCTGCCAGATTTCAGTGTGCCTTTGGGAACAGAGATAGTAGATTTAAGTTCTTTAAGAAGATTTTTTTTTTCACCACTGCTAATAGCTGACAAGGGACACTTAAATAATTGAGGAGGCCTCATTTTCTAACCAATCCCAAATCAAGAAGACTGAGTTGTTAGAAAAGCAGAATAAATATTTGCTGACTTGTAATAAAGTTCAATTCATTGAGAAAGATAAGATTCAGTGTAATGGTGTATCAAATAAACTACCTTTGACTTCCTAGCAGTGAAGTATAAACTAAATGTTCACTGCTGTAAGAAAACAGCCTATGCCTTTCTACTGCACTCAGGGAGAAGTCAATTTACTATTAACAGTCAACACAAATTGCTCCCACAAGAGTTAAAATCACTTTTTTCCCAAATGCAAATGAATTTTTCTTTATATATTATCCTTAGGAGAAACAGAGGAGTTGTTACTCTTGTTTTTAAAAAAAAAAAAGAACCAAGCTTAAGGAGATTATAGGAAAGTTCTAGGGTCATCTAACTTGTCAGAAGTAAATGAGGTACAGCACCCAGTTTCCTGAAAGGATGATGACCTTAGTAAGCTAAGGAACTGGAAGAAAATGGAGCAAAATCATCAATCTTCTAGAAGGGCTCTGAGGCCTCTAAGAAAATCTCTCCCAGCTGTCACCCACCTTTCCTGGTCACATGCATTCTATTTAATCCTCCCCATGATGAAAGGCTGGATAAAAGTAAATTGCATGTGCTCTCTTAAGGCAAAACATGCTGATGTAACTTGGAGATTTTTCAAAAGATTACTACAAACTCTGGGATTGATGTAAGCCAAACTGAACAGGGAATTAGCAAGAACCATAATAGGTAACCTGTATCAACAAAATACAATAAGAAATTTCAAGAACACCTTTCTTTTTTAACAAAGGGTAAATGTTCCATTGAATCTAGATACTAGTAGTAGTAATAAAATAAACATCAAAATAAAGTATACTTTTCAATGCTTAGATTTTTGTTTTCTTTTAGACATCTCATTTTTCTGTATTTATAAATTTTCTTTAAGCAACATGCACTATATCCAGTAATAAAAATATGAGCAAAAGTAATTTTGTATAAATTTTTGTCTGTGGTGACAGTATAAAATTCTTACATTATGAAAAATATTCTAATAGCTGTAGGAATGACAAGATAAAAATCAGTCTGTTTAAGGTGGTAATATTTCATAAAAATGGGCTATGATTCTAGAAAACAGAGCATGTGGTACATTTGAATTCAAATTTTGTTACTAAAAATATTTTTTAATCTTATAGAAACAAGTAAAAATTCAAGGTAGGTGGTATGATGAAAAGAGTTCAGGCTAAAAAGCTTAGGATTTTTCCTACCAGTTAGTGTTTAAATATGTCTGAGTCTCAGTTTTTTCATCTTTAGAATGGGCATAACAATATCTATTTCCCAGAACTCTTTGAAGATTAAATGAGATAATGTATGTTAAGAGCATATCGGAAAGTTTAGTATATAATAGGGGCTCAATTCTTCATTCTATAATATGCTTGTGCAAATCTGCTTACTTCTTGTTCCTGACAATATGTTAACCCGAACACATATGGGCATATGTGTTAAATGAGAAAGGACTGACATAGTTTTTAGTGAGGCAGACTCTGACAGGCTAAAATGTACTAACAGTGAAGTCAATGATACCGACATTGGATTTCTGATGGTGACATTATTTCACTTAATATTAACGTTAACTACCCATGACTATTACGGTTTTTTAAATTCAGCACAATTAACTTACTGATACATTCACTTACGCAAATATTTTTTCATGTTTGTACCGGACAATGTTGAGATACAAGGCAAGCATAACACTCTGCCTTGAAAGAGATACAATCTAGTAAGAGTGGTATATGTAACAACCATGTAATCCTGAAGCTTGCTATTGGTAGCTAATTCTTCACCATGGAGAGAAAGCCTCAGGATGAACCCGATACTTCAAGAGGAATCAGAGCGGACGGGAATGGAGAGAGAGAGAAAACAAACTAGTGAGAGCAAGAGCTTGAAGAAGACTGAGCCAATGACTGCATTGCTAAACCTGGTTCCTGCCATCCCTACATCAAAAGAACTTCTGGATTTTTAAAATATTTTTTTATTTTAATTTTAGTTTAAACTCATTAACTTTTTTGTCTTTACAGGTGAAAGACACTGATTATTATACGTAAATACTGATATCAAATTTTATTATTAACTTCAAACACCACATTTTGGCTGATACATAAAACAGAATCATGTTTGGCTAATGTCTGCCCACGGATTATAACATGAAGAATGTAGTAAAGAAAAAAACCTTTAGATTGTCTTAATTGTGAATTACTTTTTAAACAAAAAAATATGTGATTCCAAAATCAAATAAAGCAATTCTGGTTTGTAATCATCTTTAAATATTTTTGTCAGGCATCCACAGACTCAGCTGGGAAATTCAACACTATTCAAAAGTAAAGGCATAAGAACAAAAAATATACAATAGTCTTACTGTTCCTTGTGTAAACTACACCCTAGTAGTTTATCTGCAAATGGAATAGTTAATAACGCCAGTGGTTATAGTACTGAGTGGAGTATACGAATCTGGTAAATTATATAATTATATTTAAATTCCATTTGCCGTTCCCCTAAAGGAAGACTCTCATCTTTGACAGAACATTATCAGGCTTTCCCTCCTTGGCATAGTGATTGTCTACTTATTTTAAGTCCTATTAAGTATTCTTAATCAATGTTCACACTTAGCTAAAAGCCTATCTGCTATTTCAGTATATACATTATTAGATAGGGAATGGTGAGGAAAATTGTGAAAAATGTCAAACGCAGCTTAAACTGTCACACCTTAATTAAACAAATTCATGTGACTTACTCAAGTGAAGTACAGGAACCAACAGCAGTAATAAAACACATTTATGGGTTCAGTTGTACAAAAACCATTTGGGCTTTCTACTAGCAACTCAATTTTATTTTGATGTATAATTTGAAAAAGGTTGGAATGTTTGACTATGATACCTGCTAAGGCTGAGAAAAGTTATAATTTATCAAGTTTTTCTTAAAAATTTAATTAACAAACTTTAAAAATTTATTTGGCTTTTTTACTTTTGGTAATGGAACACTGAGGAATAAAAATATTGCTTTATATAGTCCAAAATTGTGCTATTTTCCATCTCAAGCCAAAAGTCAGATATACTGCATTTATTTACATCTCTGAATTTTTCTATAATTTGTTGGCGCCAAGCTCTTACTACTTATTTATGTATAAGTAAATGTATAAGTTCCCCTGGCTCAGAGAACTCTGAAATCAGCATTGTTACTTTAAGAAGTAGGAACTGAAAAAGCGAATCTAACTATTGTGTCATTTTGAGCGTCAGATTTTAAGCTCTTTATTAAATGCCTAGGCCTAGACAAATGATCAAAAAATTATCTTTATTAACATCGTTTCTGTCTTTGAAGCAAATAGTAATGTGATTTAAAATATAATTGCATTAATAGAGTAGTGTAAACTTCCTGCAATGAAGTTTTATATAAATTATTTATAGTATTAATATTTACACAGGTTCCTATGCCAATCTCAACCAAAAAACCCCACAAAATTCCTTCTCTTGTTAATTTTAATTAAATACAGAGCCTTATAAAAATGACAGATATATGTCTTCTGTACAACTATTTTAAGGAAAACATTGATCAATCTTAAATGGACCAATGTATTAATATTTTCTTATGGTAGAAAATAGTCCATGTTTATTGAAGTTCCACTCTGGAAAAAATCACTTGCTTTTATAACTTGAAAATGAATAGGCATAGGCTAGTACATTAGAAATTAATTCATTTTATTTATCATTCAAAACATTTTATTAATTGCTTCTCAATAAATAAAACTGCTTAAAGAAAGGCAAGCCAATAAAACTGTGTGGATTAATGTTGGACACTTCTTTATAAAGTTGTCTCGAACCCCAGAAGAATCTATACAGCCTATTGAATTTCATCCCATTTAGTTACAGTGAGAATGTCGGGTGGAAACATGGGCAACTCCTTCAAATTTAAGACAAATATCACAGAATATCAATGAAAACATTTATATTTAGATAATTAAATCTGGAGAAGAAATGAGAAACATACCAACAAAGTAAAAATGTAGAAACTTATAGTGAATTGAAGGTAGTAGTCATGCAAGTTGATATTTTAATAATGTATGATAAACACCAAAAGAACCTAAATTATTTATATATGCCTGCCCTACATGCATTTAAAAAGTGGACTGTGCAACAAGAGAGTCAAAGCAGCTGTGATGTGCTGGGTGTCCATGAAACAGCTATGTTATCTCTTACTGCTCCTGTTTGGTAGTCTTCTTGAGTGAGGTTCTATAAGTCATATTTCAAATATTCAGATACATTTTGAGAATATGGCAGTCCTAAATATTTGCCTTCAGTTAGATACATAACCTAATAGTCACTGAGTGCTTGCTCTATGCTGGGAACTGTTTAGATGTATTAACTCATACGGTTCTTCTCATAAATATATGAGGTAGGTAATATGGTCAACCCCATTTTGAAGATAAGGATATTAGGCACGGAGACTAACTTGCTAAAGGTCACACGTAGGAGGAGGCATGATCAGGATTTTAACCTGTACTCCTTCATAACAGAGGCCGGGTTCCTAACCACTAAAATTGATGTTTTCCCCTTACAGGAAACTAGCAATAATGAAATGTTTACCATGATTTTTTGTTTGTTTCTTCTTCATTCTCTTCTGCCCACACCTAACTGATGTGAACCAGGCTCTACAAAACTTTAGTCTAAGAGGTACTTTCTTAACATAACAGAATAAGAGCAATCTAGCAGTATTTTTGGTACTTTTAATGCCACAGCTATCAGACTGGAGGGAGAGAAGGAGGGAAAAAAAGTCATGAGGGATGGAGAGAGGGGGAGAGAGACAGAGGAAAGAGAAGGAAACATAGGTCAAGATAGAGACGAGCTTACATATTTATTTAAAATTGACTTTGCCATGGATAAAAAAAAATGACCTAATGCTCTCTTTTTTTGCCCCCTACACAGGACAATTGTAAAAAGTTTTAGGCACAGAGTAAGCCTCACATACATGTGGCTAAAGCAATGGAAAGAAAAGGAAAAAAAAATTCATGTTTTACTCTTTATTCTGTTATTATTTTTAATTGATTTTTTAAAAAAAGATAGAGCCATATTTATGTATTACAATTTGGTGTCTTCATATTTAGTTATTCTGGTTGTCTTTGTTTTTAATGTAACTTTTTTCTTTTGAAATACATTAAAACTCACAAGAAGTTGCAAAAGTGGCCAGGTTATTACGTACCCTTCACCCAGCTTCCCCAATTCTATCATTAATTGTTTGTATGTGAAAAAGTGAACGGATGACTTTCATTTTTTTCCAAATCATCAGAAAAGCAGAGAAAATAACACTTGTACAATACTCACACCACTAGCCTGCAAGGTGGCTTTGTTGCAAGACTCTTGAGGAAGCTTGGGGAAGATGTTATCAAACCCTGGACTTGAATGTTAAACCTGCTGGCAACCTGCCCTCTCACAGTATGGTCTTCGTCATGGGTGCCAACAAGACTTGGCCTCATTCAAAAAGAAAAACAGCTCAGCCAATCTTTGTGATGAAGGTTTTGAATGCTTAACTGAATTCAATTAAGACAGGAAAAAGGAATTGCCTTAACATGTGCAGAATAAAAAATCTTTGTTTTCATTTTTTCCTCTAAAGAGCTCACTTTTCTCGAATGAGGAAAAGAAGTTTAGTTTAGTATAAGAAAGATGAATTGTAATAAACAAAACTTAAAAGGCTTTGTATCAAGACAGATTATATTTAAAAACAATATTTAGGTGATGGGTTAAGAGAACAGCTGGCACAGTTAAGGCCTGAATGTGCACCCTGTGGTTGAGAAGAAAATGAAGAGCACTTAATCACGTGGATGTGTGTATTTTTCAAGAAATAAAACCTCCAATGTTGCTTTTCCCAGACTAAGGCTTGTGAAAAAGCTCTGTGACTGTTTTTATTACATTGGGCTCTCTGCCCAGTTTTAATCACCATTAGGGAAATGGGGCTCTGACCAGGATAATATATTTCACTTTCTGGATAGCTAGTGGCAAGTAGCAATGCATTTCCTAAATTACAGCCTGAATTATAAGTATAGTAGAATGAAAGAAAACCAAAACCGACCAAACAAAAGATCATGGGGAGGACCACTGCAGGTTTGACTAGTTCACCTCTTTTTGTAAATGGACCTCTTTCTTCAGCATCAGTTTACTGATGCTTAATTCCAAAGTAAGGAAAACAATCTTAAGTCAGTGGTTAACGGGTCTTATTTCTCAGTGACTGCTATCACTTTTAGATGAGAACTCTCATTTCCAAAATTAAGATCCATAATCATATTCTTGGAGAAGATTTTAGCTTAAAATTCATGCCAGTTTTTAAAGTATTTTCTAAATGTTTCTTCTAGGCTCTTTCCTCTATATTGGATGATAAGGAACTTTTTTTTGAGATGAGAAGTTCTCACTATAATCAAGTACATTCAATCTAAAAGAATAAAAGCATTTTGTGTTCTATTAAAAGTATCTTCTACTCTGAGAAACAGAAAGATTTGTGTCATAAAAATCCAGCATTGCTGAGAGTGGTGGCTCACGCCTGTAATCCCAGAGACTCGAGAGACTGAGGCGGGAGGGTCACTTGAGGCCAGCAGTTCAAGACCAGCCTGGGCAACAAAGCGAGACCCTGTCTTTTTAAAAAATTAGCCAGGAGTGGTGGCATTATCTTAGTTACCTGGAAGACTAAGGCAGGAGGATGGCTTGAGCCCAGGAGTTTGAGGTTACAGTGAGCTATGATGGTGTCACTGTACTCTATCCTGGGCAACAGAGTGAGACCAATATCAAAATAAATAAATAATTAAAACAGATAAAAATCCAGCATATGCTGAGTGACTTCCCATCAATTTTTCCTAGAAAAAAATTATAATTTTCTTAGAGGCTCTTCATAGAAAGTTCTGGAATACTAGTACATTGTGACCCACCCTGTTCATATTTCTTATACGTACCCACTATAAATATACTTCACAAAGTTGAGAAAATTACATAATGTTAAAGTCAAAGATGCATTAAAAAACAGGAGAATGCACAGATACAAAGATTGATACTTATCTAAATTAGATACATTAATAGAAGCTAAGGACTGTGGTTCATATGTTTTTGTTTTATTGGATACTCATGAAACAAAAAAGATGGTTGTTTCCACTTGAACATAGCAATGTTGATTTGACCTCTAAGTTGTACTTCACTACTTTACATAACTTCTGGTTATACATTTTGTAAGGTTTCTCCTATCATATGTATCCTTAGATAAAATAAGATTATCTTTATTAAATATTTATTACTGAATATATATTGTCTTGCCCCAATGTTATAAAATATTGTGGTCTTAAGACAATTGCATCGGTGAGATGAAAAGGAGAATTTGGCCTTTTAGTTCAGAGTTGTATACAGTGGTTTAAATAAAAAGACAAGAACAAAATTCCACCCACAGTTTATATAATTTTTAATGTAAATAAATAAAAGGCAAAATCTTACAAATATGCATTTTTAAGAACTGATTAGAAGGTGGTTTTACATTCACTGACATGTGATTTGTCTATGGACATAAACTAGAAGTTAGTATGTTACCTTCTTTACATAAACTTCATGACATGAGCAAATTACTTTGCTTTAATAGATTGTGTTTAAGGATATATAACGATAAATCAATTTTCCAGTCTGCAGCAATAAGATAAGAAATAGAACTAAAACTCATTCCTCTCCATACACACAGAAAATTATTAGGTAGGAAAAAATGCTTTCAACTCAATCTAGGATAACATTAGAGAGAAAATCCATCACATGCAAAAAGTCTCTACTTTAAATCATATTTGAAATTATCTGTGATAGGAGGGAGAGGATAAATCATGACCAAATTGGATTCAGAAAAGCTATTGTTTGAATTTAGAAAAATATCCATATTCTTCTCCTGCCTATTTATAGATTTAAACTGTAAGCATATATGTAAGCTTGAAATACCAATTTCCATGTATTTTACTCATTGTGTAGTAAAATACAACTTTCCTTTATTTGTCTGAAAATCACCCATTTCAAACTTCAAGCAGCACTCCTTTGTCCCAGTACTTTGTGATTTAGTAAAGTTGCTATCTGTTATTTATATGCATAATTTTTGTAATACACACACATATCTATACAAGTATATAATATCCACCTTCCCCATCTCTTTCTCATAACAATACTGATTTCAAAACTGGGGGAATATGGAATATAATGGGAAATTGTTTGTCAGAAACCAGTATTAAGAATCCTTTCCCTATAGACTGTATATTATTCCTGGACTAATGGAATAAGCAATAAATAATTACTTAAAAAGCTATATAATTGCCTTCCTACCACTCTTTATCATGTAAATTATACAAAGTACTCATAATTTTCACTTTCTGGCTAAGACAAAAAAAAATCCAACTTACAGAACATATGCAGTAAAGTGATTGTCTTCAGGCACTTACATTTGGCTTCACTGAACTGCAGTGACTTCCTAAAACTCAGACCAAAGTTAAGTACATTTGCAAAGACCAAGCCACAAATCAGTTGTAACCAAAATTGCTTTGATTCACCTCCTGGCAGTATTCCCACATCTCAAGCTACCCTTGGGTTAACCACTACAGAGAGCATCTAAGGTAATGAGCACTATTTCTAAAAAGTTTGCCTCCTCAGATCAGTTCAACGTCAGAAAACACCATGAATCAGGTTTGTGGAATATGAGTACAACACTGGGAGGTAGATCCTCAACTGGTAAAACCACACACAAATAGACAAAGATTACATGAGGAGAATAAATACAGTAAACTGGAAAAGTCAATATTTTCTCCTAATGAAACCTTAAGAGGAAATATGTGATACTATTTTTTAAAATATGTTATAAAATACAAGGATACAAATGTATGTTCAGTCATTATTTAATAAGGTGCTTTTAAAAGAGTAGTAAACAACTTCAGTTTTATTCCCCAATGTGTTCTAACTTATCATTAGTTGCTTCATGTCTAAGGTCTTATTAAATAGCTCACAAATCAGTCTCTTAAACACTTCATAGCGTTCTATTAAGAATTTCCATACCTTTCTACTTTGTAAGCCCAACCTATCTTATAAGTGTACATAAGTGTATATTACGTACACTTATAAGATATTATGTACACTTATAAGTTTTATACTTGGGTATATAAAAAGAGATAAAGATGAAATAGTGATGTATAGTTATATACACTTATACACTATGAACACAATGTACATTATGTATCTTATAGTATTAGTATCTTATAAGTGTACATAATATACACTTATGTATATTATATAAGTGTATTTGTATAAAAGAGTGACACTTATATTATATAAGTGTATTTGTATAAAAGAGTGACACTTATGTATATTATATAAGTGTATATTATGTACACTTATAAGATACTAATAAGTGTACATTATGTACATTTAGTGTACATAATGTACATTGTGTTCATAGTGTATATTATAAGTGTATATAACTATACATCACTATTTCATCTTTATCTCTTTTTATATACCCAAGTATAAAACTTAAAATTAAAATCCAGATATTTGGGGGTGATAAATCATACTTTAAAATTGCACAGGTCTCTTTGTTGAAAATATTTTTGATGACTGCAAAATCCTCAAATATATATGCTACTACAGCTCCTTCCACCTCTGAGGCCCTGCTGTAGTCTTTTAACTCTGAAACAAATGGATTTTCATTAATTAATTAATTTACATTAAAATACTCAGAAGAATGAAGGAAAACAACATTTTTACTTGTGAGTAAATCCTCTAAAAGCTGCTAAATAGAAAGCTATAGGCCACTTTTTGACTATTTATTTTCTCAGCAAGGAATAATTATTAGGCACTAATAACTTGACAATCACAGTAAAACATGAGGGATTCATGGATGAACAAACATGGTTCTAGTGGTGGCATTAGGTGATGGAGATAGAGCAGACCAAAATGCATCATAGTATTAGGTGGGAAGTGCAACAGTAGTTGAGGTGTGAGAGAAGGGTGTGAAGTGAGGTGGACCAAAGAGCAGCATCCAGCTGCTGGAACTCAGATCGCAATCCTAGCCATCAAATGTGTTGGTCTGATGTTGGGAGAATCAGAAGACTGTAAAAACAATAAATGTATACTAAAAATAACCTAAAATCCCTTCGTGTCGGTTAAAAATTTCTAATCCACTTATTTTTTTTTCTATAAACAGACGAGACCAGAAGATCTCTAAACTTCTTTCTAACTCAATGCTAGGATTCTATTAAATAGAATAACTCTTTTATACAAATTCACAGTTGACTGTTCTTGAATTTAAAACAATGACTAAGCAATGTCAGTGATGGCAATAACTTTCCTTTGAGTAGTCCTAACCATTCATTTCTGGGTTATACAATTCTGTTTTTTTCCTTCTCCCTCAAGATCCAAGAGGGCAAATAGTCCTTAGTAATTAGTGTTTAACTTATCTTTCTTTCATCACAAAGAGGCATTTCAATGTTGATGCCTTTGTCAGTACCTTGGTGAATTGTTGCTTTCAATCTTCTGGAAACAAAAAGCAGACGGCAAGCTCTCACTTTCCCTGAGATTCACCTGGCTTTGAGCTTCAGGAGGGTCATTTTACAATTCCAACATAACCCAGGGCTGGCTCCATCCTTTAGAATGCTGGTGGAAAGGAAGCAAAGGCCAAGAACCTTAGCCTTCAACAGCTTCCTGACTCTGGTTTTCAACTTGATGTTATATATCTGCAACAATCCTAAGGGACTCATTTTCTCCTTAATAAACCTAGTTGCCAATTTAGATCCTTGGCTAACAGCCCAGGCACACACTTTCTCTGAAGGCCATCAGTAATAACATCCCAGAGCGGCTCCAAATGAAAACTATAAATCAATAGCTTCTATGCGAGATGAGAGATGTTAATCTGTTTCACTATTGTAACCATTTTCCCATAACAACCTGTTGTAAACCTCAAATACACACAAAATTTATTTTTTAAAAAATCAATGGCTATATAATATGTAATTGTCTGCTTTTCATAACATATCTAGTATTTTAACCATCATGGAAAATCACTGTGATGAAGTAGGGAAAAAAGTGGCTCGGTTGGCTTTGAAACCTCTTTTAACCAAAAAATTTGACTTTTGTCCCTTTTCAACACAAGAGTGAAAATGCAATATCTCATTTCCATGACCTTCTGTTGGGACTTTTTAAAGCTGGTAATTGCTAATAATAAAGACCAGGTTTATGGGTGTGGATCCTGTTTCAGTAGTCTACATGTGGCTATCCAATTTTCCCAGCAACATTTATTGAATAGTGATTCTTTCCCCCAGTGTATGTTTTTGTCTACTTCATCAAATATCAGATGGCTATATGAAGATGGTTTTGTATCTGGCCTCTCAGTCCTGTTCCATTGGTCTATGTCTCTATTCTTGTGCCAGTACTATGCTGTTTTGGTTACTATAGCCTTGTAATATAGCTTGAAGTCTGGTAAATTGATGCCTCCCAAGTTGTTCTTTTTGCTTAAGGTTGCTTTAGCTATATGGGGTCTTTTCTGGTTCCATACAAAGCATAGAATTATTTTTTCTAGATCTGCAAAAAATGATGTTGGTATTTTAATAAGGATTGCATTGAATCTGTAGATCACTTTGGGTAGTATAGACATTTTAACAATGTTAATTCTGCCAATCCATGAGCATGGTATGGTTTTCCATCTGTTTATGTCCTCTGCTATTTCCTTCCTTAGTGTTTCATAGTTCTCCCTGTGGAGGTCTTTCACATACTTGGTTAAATATATTCCTAGGTATTTTATTTTCTTTGTTACTATTGCAAAAGGTATTGAGTCTTTGGTTTGATTCTCAGCTTGACTGTTGTTGGTGTATAGGAATGCTACTGATTTGTGTACATTGATTTTGTAACCTGAGACTTTGCTGAACTTATTCAATTCCAGTAGTCTCTTGGCAGAATCTTTGGGGTTTTATAGATATAAGATCATATCATCAGCAAAGAGTGATAGTTTGACCTCTCCTGCCCCCATTTGGATGCCCTTAATTTCCTTCTCTTGTCTGACTGCTCTAGCAAGAACTTCCAGCACTATGTTGAATAGGAGTGGTGACAGAGGGCGACCTTGTCTGGTTCCAGTTCTAAGCAGAAATGCTTTCAATTTTTACCTGTTCAGTATGATGTTGGCTGTGTGTTTGTCACATATGGCTTTTATCATTTTTAGGTATGTCCCATCTATACCTATTTTGTTAAGCATTCTTATCATAAAAGGATGCTGAATTTTGTTGAATGCTTTCTCTGCACCTATTGAGAGGATCATATGGTCTTTGTTTTTACTTCTGTTTATGTGGTGAATTACACTTATAGATTTGCGTATGTTGAACCATCCTTGCATCTCTGGGATGAAGCCCACTTGGTCATGATGGATTATTTTCTTGATGAGCAGCTGAATTCAATTTGCTAGGATTTTAGTGAGAATTTTTGCATCTATATTCATAAGGGAAACTGGCCTGTAGTTTTCTTTTTTTGTTGAGTCCTTTCCTGTTTTTGGTATCAGGGTGATGTTGGCTTCCTAAAACATGTTAGGGAGGATTCTTGCCTTCTTGACATTGTGGAATAATTTTTGCAGGATAGGTACCAGTTCTTCTTTGTAGATCTGGTAGAATTCACAAAAATCAACTCATGATGGATAACAGACTTAAACCTAAGGCATGAAACCATAATAATTCTAGAAGAAAATGTTGGAAAAGCCCTTATAGACATCGGCCTAGGCAAAGAATTGATGAAGAAGACCCAGAAAGCAATCACAGCATCAACAAAAATAAATACATGCGACCTGATCAAATTAAAAAGCTTTTGCATAGCCAGAGAAACTATCACTAGAGTGGACAGACAACCTATGGAATGGGAGAAAATACTTGTATGCTACACATCTGATAAAGGGCTGATAACTAGAATCTATGTAGAACTCAGGAAAATCAGCTAGAAAACATCAAACAACCCCATTAAAAAGTAGACAAAGGACATGAACAGGAACTTTCAAAAGAAGATAGACTAATGGCTAATAAACATATGAAAAAATACTCAACTTCTCTAATCATCAGGGAAATGCAAATCAAAACCACAATGAGATATCACTTAACTCCAGTGAGAATGGCTTTTATCAAAAAGTCCCAAAACAACAAGTGTTGTCATGGATGCAGATAGATAGGAACACTCATATGCTGCCTGTGGGACTGAAAACTAGTACAACCTCTATGAAAAGTAATATGGAGATACCACAAAGAACTAAAAGTAGAGCTACCATTTGATCCAGAAATCCCACTACTGGGCATCTACCCAAAGGAAAAAAAGACGTTCTATAATAAACACATCTGTACTCAAATGTTTATAGCAATACAATTCACAATTGCAAAGATGTGGAAACAACCCAAGTGTCCATCAATACATGAGTGGACTAATAAAATGTGGTATATGTATACCATGGAGTACCAGTCAGGCACAAAAAACAGTGGTGAACTAACACCTCTTGTATTATCCGGGATAGAGCTAGAGCTGATTCTCCTAAATGCAGTATCACAAGAATGGGAAAACAAGCACCACATATACTCACCATCAAATTAGCACTAATTGATCAACATTTATGTGCACATATGGAAGTAACATTCATCAGGTGTCAGGCAGGTGGGAGGGGGGAGAAGGGGATGGGTATATTCACACCTAATGGGTGTGGTGTGCACTGTCCGGGGGCAGGGGACACTTGTAGCTCTGACTCGCACAGTGCAAAGACAATATATGTAACCTAAACGTTTGTACCCCTGTAATATTCTGAAATAAAAAAAAAAAAGTTAATTCTCTCTTAAAAAAATAAATAAATAAAGACCAGGTTTATGTGTTTTCAATTTTATCATTAAAATGTCTCCTTATTTGGCATTTTAAAAAATAATTTAACCTTTCATTCTCAAAGGAATACATTTTCAAATTAATAACATATATTAAGTAAAAGAAAGTTGGTTATTTGCAGAATACTCCCCCTCCCTTTATTCTTTTATTAAATGGGTGGGGAACAGGCAAAGCATGAGAACAATTATTTAAGTACTTGATTACAAAGCTCCTGCTGCTCTTACAAATCTTTTAGTAAATAATTGTGAGATACTAATTTCCTTCATCAAATTTACTAGAATTTTAGAACAATTAACAGCCAAAACCCACTTACTATCCCCTCACCTACCCTAGCAGTGACTATGCTTATTTATTAACTCAATAGTTAGGGATATGCCAGACACTGTGTTAGGTACAGGGATATTATGGTTACCAAAACCAGACCCAGTTCCCACTTTCAGAAGGCTTACAACCTAGTAGAGAAGACAGGCATTAGTAGGTTTAAAATCATTACAAACTGAAAGAGGCGTTCTGAGGCAAAGGAACATGAAAAGGTTTGAGCAAGGATTCTCTCTGCATGTGTAGGATGAGTTGGAGTTAACCAGAAAGAGAAAAGGTGGATGAGAGAATGAACTAGAAGAAAGTGCACGTAACCTAAGAAAAGAGAAACGTGTGCATTTGAGATAAAAATCTGGCAAGGTGGAGAATAGTGTGAGTGAGACTAGGGAAGTAGGCAAAACTCAGTCATGGAAACATTCGTTTTTGTACCAGAAGACAAATGGGAAGCTACTAAAGACCTTTAAACCAAGACATGAACACTGGTACGTTTGTGTTTTCCAAGATGGGTCTACTCCACCGGGATGGTAGACAAGCTAGAGAGCAGGTTGAGGGGATGCGGGGAAATCAGTTATTAGGCCATTGTAGTTTTTAAAAGCAAGACTGTGTTCGTGTTCGTTAGATAAAATAAATGGGAAAAGATGATGTGCCGTGGTTTTTGTCTTTAAGAAGATGCTCCCTTTCAGTATTCACTTTTGGGTTCCAGGTGCCTTAGTCTGGGGAGAAGCTGGGCCAGAGTGTTAGTGTGGCCACACTCAGTGCCCAGCTAACCTCAGGGTTGAAAGCACCCTGTGCGTGGGGTCCATGATGGAGGGAGAACACCCTGGGGCCTTGGATATTGCTGGGGGTGAGGTTGAGAAACTTCCGGTGAGAAAGGTAGAGCCTAATCCTGAGCAGAATTTGCCATCACCCGCTGCAGTTCAGTGACATGACTTGTTTTAAAGGGGGGAAAACACAGAAAAAAGTAGGGGAATTATTCAATAAAAATAGTTTGGTTTTTTTTTACTGAATTTCCTCTCTAAATAGGGCAGAGGAGACATCTGCAAGTAGAAAAATGCATGTGTAATTACAGTATAGCACAAACTCAAACTGTTAAAGAAGACACATTAATAATATACCAGGCTTGATAAATATACAAGATCATTTGCCATATGTAAAACCATTTTTTTTCACTTTTAAAACAGTGCCAAGGGGCATTGCTCATCTACGTGACAAGCTGTTTCCAATGATCATCTCCTCCTGCACAGCATTTGCCTTGCCCAGAGCATTGTTTGGATTTTCACTTCTTTCAATTACAAGTGTTTAAATTCAAACATGCTATACTAATTTTGAACATTGAAGATTTGCTATATTAAAAAAATATGGATGACTAAGTTCTGAAAGCAAACATATGTGTTTGATGCAGCAAACCATAATAAAACTGGTAGGTGGGCTGTTGAGAATGTAGACCCACAGTAGAACAGAAACCAATAGTTCTTGAGCGTTTATTATGAGCCAGGCACACTCACATTTACTATTTCACTTAGCTACTACTAGCCAGTGAGACAAGAATTGTAATTTCTATTTTGCAGGCAGAGAAATAGAGGTGTATTGAGTTGAAATAACTCAGTTAGGGTAACATAGCTAGTAAGTGATTCAAATCTTAGTGTGTGTGGCCAAAAAGTAAATTATTTTTACGATATTATGGAAGCATGAGCCACACTTGCTTAGGCAATTCTTAGCCTAAGTAGGAACCAAGGCACTGAAGTTCTTATGTGTATAGGTGTGAAGGGGTGTGTGTGTGTGTGTGTGTGTGAGAGAGAGAGAGAGAGACAGAGACAGAGACAGAGAGACTGAGACAGAGATAAACAGGTCGACTGATTGTGAAGGGATAGCAGGTGTAAGAGGGATGTAAGAAAGGATAAAGGGCGGAGTGAGCATATCACTGCTCTTTCTCTTCCTAAGAGGAAGCAGAGAGAAAGAAGGCAAAGCCCACTAATCAGTAACTAGAAAAAGGATACTGTGCACACACTTACTTCAGTCTGGTCAAAAAAAGGGAGCTTTTTCAGTTTTTTTTATTTAAATAAAATATGAAAATTCTTGTCCTATTAGAAATGTTTCAGAGAACTAAGGCTATTTAGGCCCACAGAAAAAGACTCAGAGAGGGGGCATCATCCTAGAACAAACATCCCTTGGAAAAGAATGAAATATATTATGGCTGGTTTAAGGGAAGAACTGCACAAGTGAGTGAAAAGTGCAAGAAGACAAGCTACAGACCGATACTCAGAGCTTTCGCTGGATTTACCATCTTGCAGTGAGGAAGATGTGGTAAACGGACTTGAGAGATAATGAGTTCCCCAGTGGAAGAATTCAGTAAGGACTGAATGAGCGCAGGTCATAAATTTGTTTAAAGGGGGCGCATGCATAAGGAATTGAACAAGATGATTCCCAAGATCTCTTCTAACTCTCTGATTCTTATTAATATGATTCCATGATCTGGTTCAGTCTGTGGCTCAGCCATAAACTCACAGGGTGGTCCTGATAGTATCATCTTGGATGTTATCCTGGAAGCTGGAGGTTCAGAGTTATAGAGAAATGCTCCCACATGTTGGCAGCCCCAGGCACCGGAGCAATCAGAATGGCTCTAAGTCCCATCCACATACTTGGCTGCCCTGTGCCTCTGCCTCCTGTTTTCTCACCTACTAAGTAAGGGTAATAAATACTCAGATCAAAGACATCCATATGGTTTAATTAGATGCAATCGGTAAAACTCTTTGGCAAAGGTACCATATCATTATCTGTTGGTACAGTTTGTGAAAATACAAGAATCATAAAACCTGCGAGGCTGAGAGTTGAAGGGAAAAACTCTCTATCAACTGAATCTGAGGCTTTGTGTGCTTAAAAAACACTAAACTGGAAAAATCCTACATGGGACTTTTCAGTTTTCTAAAAACTCAATTAGCCTGTTCATAGAAATATGACAAAATTAATAATCAGATAAAGCTGGCCCAAATCTTAGAACAATTCTATTGAGAATGGACTAATCAACTGCCAAGATAAAAGTTCACTCTCCCAAGAACCAAGTATAAAAACCCACTATGTGCAAATGCAATGAAAAAGGCAAAAATCTAATTCTCAAATTAGGTCTGGGGGGCAGGTAGGCTTAAGCAAGACGTGCATGCAAATAATATGGCATAGAATGTGATCACTGTCATAAGGGAAGTATAAACCAGTTGCTACCACCAATTCCTAATTATTTTATGTAACTCTTGCAGCACTTTGTATGAGCCAGGCATTGTTCCAAGTGCTTTATACTTAATACAATCCTCATAACAACCTATGAGATAGGCACCATTATTATTCCCATTTTGCAAATGTGGAAATGGAGGCAAAGGAATGTTAAGAAATTGCACAATGTCTGCGGGCTAATAAGTGGTAGTCATAAGAGATTGAGTCCTGGTAATCTGTCTCCAGAGTCCATGCTCTTACCCTCTTTATTATCTTGCCTTTTCCGTCTAGATAGGAGGGAGTGAATAATTCCTACTCCAAGGAGAAATGCAGGGAAATCAAACACTTTTTAGTAATAACACATATACAAGATTTCAGGATCAAAATGGCAATACAGAGAGAGAGAGTAGGATAACAAAGGGATTATGAGAAGAATGCACCAGAGAAGGAATATGTGAGAAATGGTGGGACAGTACAGGTTGGTCAGAGATTAGGGGTCATGAACGGAAATAGTCAGAGAGAAATCTAAAAAAGTGCATTTTAAGTAGTTCTCTTGGATATGTTGTTGAAAGCTGAAGTTTATTTTTTAATAATTGGGCAGACATCAGATATGACTAATCAGAAGAGTGACAGGATTGAAGATGGAATTTAGAAAGCATTTTTTGGCACTAGTAGTAGGTAGGACAAATTGCCAGGGGTTGAAACTGAATGAAGATATCGCAGTAAAGAGGTAATTGCAATTACTTTGATAAGAGGAACAGAATGACTGAACAAGTGGGGTGGAAATAAAATGGTAAAGAAGATACAGCAAAGGTAGAAGCGATATGACTTGGGCAAAATAAATATGGGGTGAAGGAAAGGTTTTGCTCTGTCAATCAGAGTCTGGCATATGAAAAAATGCTCAACATCACTAATCATCAGGGAAATGCAAATTAAAACCACAATGAAATACCACTTTACCCCTATCAGAATGGCCATTACTAAAAAATTTTAAAAAAAAAAGGTGTTGGCATGGATGCAGAAAGTGACACTTACACACTGTTGGTGGGACAATAAGTTAGTACAACCTCTATGGAAAACAGTATGGAGATTCCCCAAAGAACTAAAAGTAGACCTGCCATTCAATCCAGCAATCCCACTACTGAGTATCTACCCAAAGGAAAAGAAGTCATTATATTAAAAAGACACCTGTACCTGAATATTTATCGCAGTCCAATTCACAATTGCAAAGATGTGAAATCAACCTAAGTGCCCATCAATTAATGAGTGGATAAAGAAAATGTGGTATATATTAATATATACCAGGGAGTACTACTCAGCCATAAAAAGGGATGAAATAATGT
The DNA here is from genome assembly GCA_023783475.1 of Daubentonia madagascariensis. Taxonomy (NCBI): domain Eukaryota; kingdom Metazoa; phylum Chordata; class Mammalia; order Primates; family Daubentoniidae; genus Daubentonia; species Daubentonia madagascariensis. Next base: position 2,898,245 of record JAKFHU010002088.1, read on the forward strand.
CATTTGCAGCAACTTGGACAAAACTGGAGAACATTATCCTAAGTGAAGTACCTCAGCAATGGAAAAACAAACACCACATGTTCTCACTAATAAGTGGGAGCCAAATGATGGGTACATGTGGTCATAAAGTGGTGTAAAGGACATTGGAAACAAAGAAGCGGGGAGGACAGGAAGGGAGTGAGGGATAAAAATTTACCTATCGGGTACAATGTACACTATGTTGGTGATGGGCATACTAAAAGCCCTGACTTCAGCATTATACAATTCATCCATGTAACAAGAATACTTGTACCCTCTGATGTTTTGAAATAAAAATTATTTTTAAAAAATGAAAATACAGGAAATAAAAAAAATTAGAGTCTGGGCAGGTGTTAAGTGTCCTCCTTAAAAATAGGGAAAACATGACAAGTAGGAGAAGGTTTGAAGGAGATGATGACTTCTGATTGAGACATACTAAGCTTGAAGTATCAGTGGAACACACAGGGGAAAATGCCAATGGGCAGCTGGAAATGTTGGTAAGGAACCCAGGTTAGAGAGGGAGAGAGAGAGGGGGTGGGACCAGGAGGAAGGGGGCAAGAGAGAGAAAGAGAGAGAGAGAGAAAGAAATATTCAGGTCTTCAGTTCCCCTCATCCAGTGAGATACCAGGTAATTCTTATTTTGAAGGCAGCAAAAATTTGACCTATTACTGTTTTGTTGGCTTTTTACCATGTCATGAGGAAAACTTTCACAAGTTCTTTCAATTCTTCTATGTATGAAACAAATCATTCCCCTTCTTTAAGGGTTTTCATGGAGGAAGAAATATGTAGTATTTAGATCATGGAATCAGTCAGACCAAGCTGGATTGAATCTTTGCTTCATCATCCCTTAATTAAGTTACTATTTCAAAGTCCAAGTTTCTTTGTGTATAAAATAGGTAGATATCATTGCTTTGATATGAATTCTGATGGTTTATATAAAGTGCCTGGAACCTAATAGACCCTTGATAAATGTAGCTATTTATTGAACTTTTATTATGAGCCAGCCACTCTACTCGCTTAACGCACAACCCTACAGAGAAGGTATTACAATTAGTCCGATTTTACAGATAAGGAAACTGTCATAGAGAGGTAAAGTACATTTCCCAGGGTCTGCTTCTGAAAATGTTATTTTAGGGAAAAAAGCCAGTTTAGAAAAAGTATTCAAGATGGATTAGAGCTACTTTGAAGAAAGGAATGCAAAGGGTATGAACAGTTGTAGGGGATCTCTTAGTCAATCAGAAGCTAATAATAGAGATTCCATTTCCTTGGGTGGCAAAGTAGGTATTAACAGCTGATAAAATCAAATTTTACTCTCAAATTTTACTCTGTGAGAAACTGAGACAAACCTATAATTTAGTATTTTTTGTACTAAAGAACAATTTCTTCAGAAGTGTCATGGGACTTTTACAGGGTACCAACCGCCTATTGAAAGTTTGATGATATTTGAAGTAATAGCTTTGGGTAATTTGGCAAGGAAATATTTTTCATGGCCTAGAATAAGTGCCAGCACCTCTGATTCTTTGGACTCCTTGTGCATTAGCCTTAACTAGGATAAGATGGCAAGAAGACCTGGGCCTCAGCCTTTGAAGAGGCTTGGCTGTACCATCACGCTGCTCTTGGAAAATGAAGCATAGCCCATAGAAATATCCATTTTCAAAAAAAAAATCACACCTCTGCACAATTAGAACAGGAAAGGGCAAAACTCTCAAGAACTAACATGTGTCTTAGACCTAAGGGTGTTTGCCAACCAAACTATCATTTAGACTAATGTGAAGGCTATAAATTACAGTGTTGTGAACAAATATAAGGAAATGAAAAATAAGTTAAATGCCAAGTGGTTACATCCTAGAGTGGAAAAATATTATTGTTCCTTGTAATAACTTAAGGTTATTAGAACGGAAAGAATTTTAAAAACCAAGTTTACTTTTCAACATGTGCTCACTGTATACATTCATGCAATTAACTCAGTTTGAAGAAAGTAGACTAGAAACTCGTTTTCCAATCTTAATGCATGCCATATTTTGTGTGTCTTTCTCTTACTGTGATAGAGACTATAAAAGTTATGCTATATGAAATTATTTTGGCTTATAAAATGTGAAGAAAATATTTATAGCAAATGATATATTACTCACCCCAATGATACATTACTCATCCACATTTTTTATTCTATTTTGAATGTGCCTTGACTGATTTAGTTTATTTTTCTTTCACTTCTTTTTTTTTAAGACAAAAGTATTTCTGGAACGATTTAGTTTGTATTATTTTCCTAAGGCAAATAAAATAACCCCTAAATCAATGAAGACAGCAATATCTAAAACTTTGAATGGTGATTGTCTATAGGTGGTGAGATTATAGGTGGTTTTTATGATTTTCTATACTGTGTATTGTCTTAAGTGTTCTATAAGGAGTATGAATTCATTTTTATAATTAAGAATATATTTTAAAATATAATCAAATCACTAAAAGGCATCACCTACTTCTTTCAAACACCAGATATTCCTTAATTCATGGGTTGGGGCCTCAGAGCTAAGATGGCACTATTAAAAATATATTTCTGTTTTAGAATGTTTTCCTTGGTCTTTCCTCTGATACTTAAAAGTTCTATTGACCCTAATGGAAACGTGGGGCAAAATCTGTTTGTGACTTTGTACATGCACCTGGACCATGTAGTATTGCTACTATCTAGAACTGCACTGTCCAATGCATTAGCCACTGGCACTGCAGCTACTAAGCACTTGAAATATGGCTGGTCCAAATTGAGATATGCTATCAGTATAAAATACATACCAGCTACTGAAGACAAGGGAAGGAAAAATAATGTAAAACACCTCATTAACAACTTTATATTGATTACATGCTGAAATGATATTTTGGAGATACTGCATTAAATAAAAAATGTTATTAAAATAAAAAACCTAATTATAAAAGAAAAGGGACTGGTTTAAATCTTCCCTAAGCCCCCTTCCAGCTCTATGATTTTATTAATCAAAGAGCTTTGGAAATATTAATAACTAAAGTGCCCAACAGTGGGGTAATGGTCATAGTCTATTCCTATGGTAAGACACATGCAGCACTGAAGAGAAAGCTTATGACATTACATGAAAAGGGTGGGGTATGGAACAGTATGCAGTTATTGATAGACAATTATAATAATCTGCAGTGTGAGTGTACATACATACACACACAGCCACATACATACTCACACTAATAATAGAAAGAACACTTTTTAAAGATGTTACAAAATGATTTCAGTTGTTGGGGGAATACAGGCCATTTTAATTTATGTCATTATATTTTAAAAACTTTATTAATTGTCCTTAATGACCTTATTCTATGATATGAGTAGATTAAAAAAAGTTATTTTTAAAATCTATTCTTTGTAACCTTTAGTATAAGCTGATTTTTTTCTAACCCAGGCATTTTTTATTATTAATATATTAGTGATAAATACAAGATAATTAAGTAGATGTAGGATAACTGACTAAATGCTGGACTGGAACTAATCATGTACAATTTAATATCTATGAGTGATAGATCTGCTTTCCAGTTCATTCTTTCAGGAAAACAGGAATAATGTCTCCTTTAAGCGTCCTCAAACTCTCCCAACCCCAAACAACAAACATTGCCTAATAATGTTACAAATAAGGTCTGTCTGCAATCACTTATTCCTTATTAAGTAGCATAATTTAAATAAATCTAAATTATTTCATTGCAATTATTTTAAGTAATCACGTGGAGAGATTTTTACATTCATTCAAGGGTAGGAAATAGATGGTTATGAGTTTCTAATGAAATCTATATTATTTTCAATGAAAGTACCTGTGCCAATTCCTCCTTAGAAAAAAAGACTAAAATTAAAACCATGCCAGCCAACAAGGGACAAGCTAATCCTATCTTGATACTGAGATGCAATAATTAATCTAGTTCAGTGGGCTATTTCAATCATTCATAGAATTTGGAATGGCAAGAAATGCAGTCTCAAATTCCTGACTTGTACTGTAGATAGACCCGTTCATGATGAAAAATAATACAGCCCATTTGCCCTAGTCATCCATTAATCATTCCTGAACTCCATGATTTGAGCCCTAACTTTCATCATGTTGAGAACTGGATGTCCCAGAATGAGGGAGATGTTTGTCTGTCAGAAACCAACCACCCTAAATCCAGGAACCAAGAGACAGTTCAAAAGCAAGCAATCCTTGCATTGACAATTTTATTTACTTTACTGAATCTACAGTCTCTAATTTGACTCAGGCAAATAATAGTATTTTACCAACATTCAAACCTTCAATAAAGAGGAACCTAGAAGGATAAAAAAGAAAATGGGACTAGATAAACACCACAGATTATTTCAATGATTTCTTTTAGTAACAGTTAAAATGATCTAACCCTGGTTTTACTCTCTGATCTTAGGCAATTTAGTTTGGATTTCAGTTTGGTCAAATGTGAAATATGGGCATTCTTCTTTTAGTACATACATTTTTATGATTTTTCTTTTTAAATGTAATATATCTTATTGGTGTATATTAGAATTATAATTACTAAAGAACTAGTAAGTCTTGCTCTCAATTTTTAAAAATCCAAAAGGAAAGAATAAGATAAAAACTGCTTTCTCCCCAGAGACCAGAAAAAGAGGAAAAACATTCTCCGGCCTCTGGTGGCAGGGGAAGTCAGACCTTACTTGGAAGGGGACCAGAAAGCACTAAAGAGTCACTTCTCTAAAAGGACACTTTTTGTGAGACAATAAAAGTTAAGAAATGGTAAGAAGTTGACTGTCATTATTTTTTGTGAATTTTTAAAACAAATTAGAAATAGCATCACTTATCAGAACAAATTTTAAAAGACCATATTGCTAAGTAAAGAATAAGTCTGAGGTGACGAGAGCCACCTTATAATTATAGAATGACAGTATAAGGACTCAGTGTTGAAACGGTTTTCAGAATTCTTTCCTCCAACTCTTCCTGCCTTTCCTCTTTTCAACTGGCACCGAGTAAATATATGATGTGGACACTGAAGATACAGAGATAAAAGACACATCCTTGCCTCCAAGTTGCTCAGGCCTGAGTGTGTACACGTGTGTGTGCATGAGTACGCTGGGGGTTGATGGAAGAGCAGGAACATAAACAGATAATTACACACAAGTCCCTCCTCATTTAAAGCAGTTGGGTTCCTGAAAGTCACTATGGCAAGGTGATTTACAATCAAAACTCTTAAAAGTAAGTTGAAAATAATGTCAGAATTTAAGTAATGTCTTTGAAAGATGTTAGTTTACTAAACCCAAGCAATCAAGGACATAACTCTAACCAAATACTAAATTAATGATATCTTATACATCTCAAATTAGTAATAACTAGTAATTAACACTAGTTGGTAAAACATTTATGGACGAGAACATCCAATGTAAGAGGTGTGGTGTAGTCTTCTAACTGGTCAATGCTCTTCTGACTTCGTGACTAGTGGTTGATTTTCTTTTTGTCTTTTGCATCCCAGCTCCGAGGTTCTACTGAGCTCTCAGAGACAAAAAGTAGCATGTGTGCTTGAAAAGGTTTATGGTTATCTATATATAACCTATTTGGAATAACTAAGTATTTTTCAAATCTGTGGCCTAATATTTGGGTTCCATGGCATTACTCTTACATGGAATGGATTTGTAAATCCATTATGAAGCCACTGTCCTTTGTACATATGACTCACTTTTCAAGGATACCACTGGAGTGCAGTTTTGAAGCCTGTTTTTTCTTCCTTTATTTTTCTTGATCTTGCCCAATAAGGCCTCACTGAAAAATCTAACCATCTTCCATTCACTTTATTTCTCTTTTCTGTAGTCCCAATGCCAGTTTCCTGTTTTTCCTCCATTTATTTGTAAAAAGAAAATTAGAAAAAAAAGTTTCATGGTTACAAAAAATTGAACAGAAGTAAAATTCATATATGTTACCAGGATTTTCTATAAGGCAACTCAAGATGAATTATAATACAATTTTGATAAGTGTGATGACTCATAAAATAAGCACAAGGTGCTATTGGGACTTTCAGACTTTACAGGCACCTAAGCGAGAGAGAGAAGGCCAGGGAAGGTTTTCTGACAGGTGATATCTGGGCTAAATTCAACCAGAAAGGAAAGGGGAAATTCTGGAGAATAACATGTATAAGAGTACCGAGATAGATGAGAATAAAAAAGATCAACAACTGCACAAAGAGGTTCAAAAGAGCTAGAAAGTGACAAAAGAAGAGGTCGAAAGACTAGAGGATTAGGGACCAAACAAACAAACAATAAAAACAATTAACTAAGAAGCTATTAAACTAAGAATCTTAAGCAGAAGAATTATTTAAAGTTGTGCTGTGCAATTGAACTTCCTGCAATGATCTAACAGGCAATTATATGAATGTGTGCTTAGTGTGGTAGCCACTAGCCACATGTGTAGGCCTTGAATGGGAGGCATAGGACTGATTAATGTATGTCGGTATTCATTAATGGCCCGTGGTTAATTTTGTACAGCATAGATTTTTGGGAAAAAATGTTTTATTTTTATTTTGAATCACATGAAAACTTTCGGAATATATCTAGTTAAATTTAAATAGGTTTCTGGAGTTTTATGGTTTTTGTTGCATAGATTATACTTTCTAGCAAAACAAATTTACATCTTCAAAATTTCCATTTTTTAATTACCCACTGAAATAATCCTACTTACTACAAACAGGAGAAAGAGAAAATTTGTCACAGATTAGTTAAAAGATGAAAACAGAAAGTGAATAGAAAGGTAGAAAAAAAAATCAACCCGCAGTTCATCCAGATACCAGTATAAGGAGGTTTTTCTCTTGAGATTAAAACCACCTGAGTTCATAAATTATTCACTGCAATGATTTTCTAGGGCCAACACAGCTACCTTATGAAACCAATGCCCACACCCAAAAGAACCAGTTTGTTCTTTTTCAAACCACCTATGTTGTTTTCCCTGAATGGGTCATGCCGACATAGACGTCATTTGAACGTTATTCAGATATACTAGTTTCTCATACATTATGATGGGCCAAATATTTCATCAATTTTACTGTACTTCCTACTTCATGAAAGTTCATAATTCCACATTATTGAGAACTTGCCCCACTGTTTTACACACATACAAAATAAAATATCACATTTGTACCCACAATTAAAAATAGGTTACTTTGCAAATACTGAGTTATAATTTCCAAAAATGACAGTTTATGTGTTGAGTTGAAAAAGTTTGGTCTACTTACTTGTATCTCCAAGTATTTGTTTTATAAAGGAGGCTGGAATCATAGAATATCAGTTAATCTAGCAATGGGTCTTATTTGCTTAGCAGAGGTTGTGGTTACTGGGCAAGAAAGACAGGGAGAGGGGCTAAGACCTGGACTCTTCATGGGCCTGGGAAAGTTTTAAGAACTAAGAATAGAAGAGCCATTGGATAGCCAAACTTAATGGGTCCAAGATCTATAGGACATCCAGCACAGTCCTGCAGGCATGAGGACTAGGGCCTGGAAGTCCCAAATTGCTACTCTCAAAAAAATGCATGGTGGCCCAGCAGGTAAGTGGACATCAGAGAGATTTGCTATGTGATTGTCCTGTAAGGCAGGAGAAAAGCACCTCAGGTGCAAGATAGTCCAAGGAGTCTCAGCAGAGTGCTAAAATAGAAACCAGAAGAGAAGAACCATAGTAGGAACCCACATATGAGAGCTGGACAACAAGATCCAAATCTGCCTGGAAGGCAAAACAGAATGATGTCATGCTGAGACAGAGTGTGACTTAGAGTTGCTTCCTGTGTCTTTGACTTCAGGATAGGCTTTGGCTTGAACATTAGGGAAGGGATGGATATTAAGAGAGTGGTTCCAGTTCTAGTGGTTCCAATTATGGACAGGAAGAAAGTTGCAGAGGAAAATAATAATAATAATAATAATAATAGCATTGAACGAGTACTTAGCATGTGCTAGGCACTGTTCAAGGCCCTTCCATGTCTTACTTCATTTACTCATTACTTACCCTCAAAACTCTGATTGCTAACATCCCTATTTTACAGATGAGGAGACAGAGGCACGAGAGGCTAGGTAACTTACCCAAGATTATAGCTAATAAACAGTGGAGGCATAATTTAAACACAAGCAGTTTGACTACCTCACTCATGCTCTTAACCAGTACACCATATAGAATGGGCATAGAAAGGCCAGAATACTGGGGAAAAAATTAAAATGTTTTATGGAGGTAAAATAAATTTCACAAATAGCAATAGCTTGATTTAAATTTGCTTGTCATTCAATCTTGTTCAATGATTATTTGTCAGACAACATTATCCTTCTAAGCACTTTACATACACCAAATCATGTAATATTCCCCAAAGCTGTATGAGATAGATATAAGCATTATCTCTACTTAACATATGAGAAAACTAAAATGTAGAAAGCTTCAAGAACTTGTCCAAAGCTTCTCCCAGACCATATGCTCATAACTAGCATCCTCTACTGCTTCTCAGGCAGGTGGTGGGAGCAGTGCATACATCATACACTTCTATGGGACTTCTGATATGTAGGAAGCAGCCTGTGTGATTCAGGTTTGGGAATACTGAGCTTTCTCTATATAAAATGTTATTGTGATTAGAAGTAAACAAGATGGATGCTGGGAAAAATTTGTGATTCCAAATATCTTTCAGCACTCCTAAACTTCCAGTTGCTTAATTATTCAAATACAGGGACCCACTCCATTAGCCAGTCTCAAACATTTCTTAATGGGCAGCCTGACCCCTTATTGTGAATTAGTTCTAGTTACTGAATTATTTTGCATGGACCATATTTTTGTTGGTATTAATATAAATCTCAGCTTCTGTGTTTCTTTTGCTTCCAATATTATCTCTCCCTCTTTTTTTTTACAGTTTCAGTCAACAGAGGGTATAGTTGGAATGCATCTGATCACATAATAGAGGTATAACTATACAGTCTTTGAGTTGTTTGAGGGAGGTAATTTCCCTCCAGACCCTCTGTGTTGCTTTCTCTGGATAATTTACATTCTTCCATGATTCCAAACAGTGTGATGAAGACTTTGCTAACAGGTGGTTTCTCACTGGGGAACCTCCTGTTCCGGGAGTCCAGCCAAGCCTTTTTTTTCCTTAAACAATTCTACTTTATTAAATGGGATTCCTGGCATTTTAACAGCAGGGATTTATGCCAGAGAGAAAAATCTTACCTATTTATTTGTACTATTATCCCAATGCTAAGGCCACAATAATAATACTGATTAGACAATGCAACCTTTTATAATTTAACAGAAAGACAAATTTTCCAGTCCCAGAAAAATCAAGAAAAAACACACTGTGGAGATATCTTCTTTTACAGCTGCAATTCACTTGAATGGTTGAGTTGGGCATTGGCATACTGCGGCATACGTTTTGTGGCTTGTTTTGCACCATCCTAAGTCAAAAAGGAAGCATGAAGATGGTAATAAAACTCAGGTTTCTACACCAATAGAACAAAACCTGGACTAACCTCTGTCCCCATCTCCATCCTCCACCCCCAGAACAATTCTCAGGTGTCTTGCAGAACTCATAAGAGTTGAAGTGGAAACCTTTATATTCTGAGGACAAATTGAGTACTCCTGCTACTTTACTACAGTAGCCCATTCGTTTAAAAAACCTAAACTGAATGAATTTCTGTAGGCCTCATCAGTTTGTGGTACTATATCATTTTTGCTTCCAAAAATGGGTGATAACATAGGATGCTCTTGTGCATGTATGCAGTCATTTTCTAGTGGTTGGCTCACTGCTCCACAGATGAGATACATAGGTCAATGGGTACCTCTCCAGACCAGGTGGTAGGTAATTTAGGAAGATTTTGCAAGACCCAGTGAAAGTGTAGGAAAGATGAGTGCAGGAAAAATGTGCATATGAAAGCTTATCTGGGTAGCTGCTATAGCCAAACCATTTATGCTCTTTAAGATTCATTCTCTTGAAGACTCAGTATCTTCATTTGTAAAACTAAGAAAGTAGTAACTACCACTTCAAAACAAGTTGTAATGATTCAATGAAATAATGTTAATGAAACACTTTTTACATAGTAAAGTACTAACTAAACACTAATTGTAATTAAGATGATTGCCTATTGGTGGGATGGGGTTCTCATTAAAGTTATCCATCTGATTTCTTTGATCCTTCTGTGTGTGTGTATGTGTGTGTGTGTGCGTGTATGTGTTGGAGGAGTGGGCTACCAATTTTCTTCCCCAAAGATTCCTACAATGATGACTATTTTTCTATGCCAAAGACTAATTTCTTTTAGTAAAATAATGATGACAGAAAGATGAAGATTGTTCTTTATGCCAACTCTCATTCTTGAATGTGACTTATAGGCAGTTTTACAGTATATAACATGTTATTATGAGGCAATGTAATTATCAAATATCCTAAATAGATAAGGCAATGTTTTTTTCTCTGCATTTAATATAAAGAAGGCAATTTGTCTCGTAGGTCAATATATATGACCTAAGGAAGTAAACAGGTGACTCCAGGCCTCTAGGAATTAACATGTGATCAGCAGGGATCACAACACTTCCAGTTTGAGGGATCAAGGAAAAGTGCAACAAACAGAACAGAGAGAGCAGAGCTACTCCTAATTAGTCACCAGCTCTTTTCACCTCCCTTCCACACGGCCTACATATCTTAGGTCAACTCTCTTCCCAGGCTTTCCCTAATCACATATACACACTCAGTGTGCAGCCTCGGTGCTTCTAGCATTCTTCCTGATATCCAGAATAGATTCACTGGGACCCACACTCGTTTCAGAGCCAGAGAGGCCTGAGTAGTAAAGTGACTGTTCCCTATCACACCACAAATGATGTACATTACCTTAAACTAGCTGCTTTATTCCCTGGACCTCAGTTTTCCCATTCCCAAATGAAGGTATAAAACAGTGAATTCCAAAGTCCCTCCCGGCTCTGACATTTTTTAATACTATGAACAGAAAACCAACCCTCTTGGTTGGAGATTATAATTGCTAAAGATGCACTGGAAGGTGTTATAAACGCTTTCAAATTTCTCAAAGTGGGAGGATTCACCATTTTGTACCTTAGATATGTCTTATCACACTATGAAGTCCATTTAAGAAGTCACTCAAAGGCATGAGGGTGACGAGATGCCAAGAGAGCATGAGTGATAATTCCTTTAAATGAATACCTTAGATCAAAGATGCAGAGGTTCTGACCTCAGTGCTAAATTGTCAATAAAACTGGGGTAAACTGACCTAACAAGATCATTATGTGGATTATCTGCAATAGTGTAGGTATAATGCTTAATAATATGCCTGGCACTTAGAAACCCCAAATAACTGTTCACGGTAATGGTAGTAGTAGTAGTAGTAGAGCAGTAGTACTCATGAGGACGATATGGGTGAGTCAGGTTTAAAGGCAGGCAAATGACTAAAAAATAAGAATGAGAATCCAATTATTCTGAATCACCATAGCCATGATGGACATTCTTCAGCCCCAGAATTTCAAAGTAAATTTTCTGAGCATTACTGGGGTCATCCAACTCTATGTATGTCAAGAATATGAAGCAGCAATTTTTATTAATGCTCTATATTTTGTATGACTACTTGATGCTAATAATTTTTTGCACTATGTCAGGAAATCTTCCTAAAGATGCATTTATATTTTGAGCATTTGGGGATCATTACAAGAATGGTGAATATGAAACAACAGTAAACACATTTGCCTCTTGCTCTGGTTATCATGAGTATAGATCTGCCTTGACATAACTGAGCACAGAGCTGGAGCAATTTCTGAGATAAGACAACTTGTTAATCTAGTGTTCTTTAATTGTGGCTTTAAAATGTTATTGTTGATAAAGACTAACTATCAAACATAATCTAGAATAATTTCATGAAAGAAAATATATTATCTAAATAACCTAATCTAAACATTCCTTTGAATCACAAAAGGACAGAAATCCATTAACACAATTATATCAAAAAGTCAAGGATAGGCATATGGATGTCCTGAGCCCAAACCTATATGAAGTATCGTATATCTGTGTGATCTTGGACAAATTATCCAACATCTCCTTCACCTCAGTTCTTTCATCTATAAAATAGGATTCATAATAGAACCTACATAACAAGGTTGTTGTAAGGAGTATGTTATGGACTGAATTATGGCCCCCTTCCCAAAATTTATCTGTTGAATCTTTAACCCCCAATGTGATTTGGAGATGGGGCCTTTGGGAGGTAAATGGGTTTAGATGAGTTCCTTGTGATGAGATTAATGCCCTTGTAAGAAGAGATCAGGGAGTTTGCTCTCCCTCTCTTTCCACCATGTGGGGACAGCAAGAAGATGGCTATGTGCAAGCCAGGAGGGCAGCCTTCACCAGGAACTGAATTGGCTGGCACCTTGTTCTTGGAATCCCCAGACTCCAGAACTGTAAGAAATAAATGTCTGTTGTTTAAACTACCCAGCCTATGGTATTTTGATATAGCAGCCTGAGCAGGCAAAGACAGAGTAAATGATTACACACACACATGCACAGAAGAGAGCTATTTTCTATTATTACATATTTACATATTACATGCTACTACATATTATTACTTATTGTATATTTTAAAACAGACTCATTTTGCTATGCATGGAATTTATTAAGATATTCAGTACTCAGTGAACACATTGATAATTTCCTAACATACTAGCTTTGGTCGAACACAATCCTGCCTTACACCATGAAGGAGTATAAAATTCCTATTTACTTGTTTCAGAACTGGGATTTTACACTTCCTGGTGGGCCAAGCTAATTACATTAAAAAGTGTCCCCTATTTTTTTCCTCCAGTAGAAAGGTGACCATATAGTCCCATCTTTCTACCCTAATCATATAACATCAAGATAGTAGATCATCTGAGAAATCACTTTTCATGACATAACCCTTCATCTGAGTAAAAACAGAACAGAGAAAACTTTGGTCAGAAAACTAGTTTACTGATATAAAAAAGAACTCTAAACAAGAATTTTGGTTACTAAGAGAATATATGGAATCATTTTATCTGGAATACTAAAATAGCCACATAAATATTTGTGATGATTTAGGCTTTAATTTTTAGGAAAACAAATATAAACAGTAATAGTCATAGGTACATATATGTAATCCTAATCCTCTTCCAGCCCATCTCAAATTGTTATGTTGCATTGTTGTGTATTAAAAGTTTACATTCCAATCATAAAGTATTTTGATAGTAAGTGACTAAAATCTGGTATTTTGTTTCTTAGGTGACAAAAAAGCTTGCATTTTAACACATGAAATTTGACTAATATATGAATGAATTTGCCAAAGTACCAAACTATTATTATCATGGCCAGTTTGTCATTAATTTCTTAAACAAAAGAATAAATACAAGATGGATAATGGCTGATTATGCATCATTAAAGTAGAGAAATATCTGGAGGTTCAGATAGTTCACCAAAGGAACAACAACAGCTCTACAATTATGTTGTCATTCTGAGATGTAATAGCAGAGTATTAAACACAAAGACCATAAGGCACACTTCCACTCTGTTTGAATTGTGTTTTTATATAAACCACAAAATTCACTTTTTGGCTATTCTACATTCAAAATACAGACAAGTAGGAGAAAACAGAAAGAGAAAGGAAAAAAATGCAGGACTGGACTATAAGAATTATAAGCAAAAATAAAAGATTAATGCTTAATATTTTCAGTTTCTTTTAGAGTAAAGAGGAAAAAAATGGATAGATGTAAATTATTATTTATATCCATGAAAGATCAATAGTGTTTAGAGAGACAAGTGGTGACCAACTAAGTGTATCCCTTTGATTATTAAACAAAAGAATGCTATAATATGGCAGCAAAGGTGTAAAAGTAAGATATTGTAAACATTCCCCTCTGCCTCCCTCCATGTTCAGCTTGCAAAAAGAACTGTTGAAGAGAAGGAGCAGTATCATGAGAGATGGGACTGTATTCTGGTGGCACCAAATATATTGCTATCCAGGATGCTAAAATGTGCATCCATCCTTTAATATGATTTTATTCTAATCCAACTGACGAGGTTTCACTCTGAAGATACACTTTGTCAGAAATGTCAGTATCAGAGGCAGAAGGAAAATAGGATGCCTAGGGATATGGTATGCCTCAGGATATCACAAAAGGGTACGAAAATACCATGATTTTTTTCAAGGTGTGTGAAAAAATACAACATATATAGGGAGCCCTTTAGATTAACCAAAAAAAAAAAAAAAAGAAACTGATCTGTGCTCAAAAGGGAAGAGCAGAGTTCCTAATAGAATGCTTTTCTAGAGAGAAGGACCTGCCAGGGGACTAGATTAAAGTGAGTTTTATCTCCTTGAAGAAGCTGGTGAAACCAAATAGCTCCTAGAAATAGGTCTTTAGTATTTACATATAGGTCATCCCTCCTCTCTCTACTCTGCCTACTTCTAGAGATCACAGGTCCACCCCTAGAGGAGAAAAACACCTAGATTGTCACTTCATACCCTTTCTCACACCCAACCTCAAAGAAATGATCAGGTTTACTCTTAAGGCTAGACTTGCAAATAGACCTATTTTGACTTCAAGGTGTTCTTTTGGGTCCTCAAATACTTCCACATCAACCCCGTGCTAGCTAAAATTCCACTAACCATCAACACAATCTTTCTATATAAAATTAGAGAAGGTTGAAAAGGAGAATTGTAGACTGAGGTGTGCTTCTCTAAAATTCATTGATTTTTATTGTGTGGTCAGTAAGAAGGGTAAACGCTGACTAATACCAGGTTCTTTGTCAGAGTAGAGAGAGTATTAGGTTGCAAGAGAAAAGCTGGCATCTAAAGATAAAATCCTTACTGAACACCCCCCACCCCCAAAATGGGTCTTAGAATTACAAAAGGAAAAAAAATGCTGCAGACAAAAGTATTTTTAGTCTCCTACAGCTGTGCCTACATACACCCAGCAGCAAGTTTGCTGAAGATCTGTATTAAACAATACAGCCCTATTTAGTATGTATGTGTGTCAGGGTCCAATTATAGAAGTGGGCTTTTGATGAAGGGATCCTTTAAAGAGCTGTGGATAAGGCTAAGGAAACCAAGGAGGGATATTGCAACAATCAGGGACTAGAAACTGTTGCCACCTCTGGGCCATGGAAGCAAGGGGAGGAAACAGTATATAACCAGACTCCACAAAAGCTAGAGCCATGGAAGGGGGCCTGTCCTACCTACCTTAGAGACACAAGCATTGTGGGAATCTTAGCAGCATGTCAGGAAGGGAAGGGGAAATAAAGAGCTGGCCTTTCTCTTCTCTCACCTGCTGATCACCTATTCTTGTTCCCCATTGACTGAATCCAACAGAAAGTCAGAGCAAACAGGAGCCTGGATGAGACAGACCCTTAGGGTTACACTCACCCCCCTTACCAATGTAGATAAAGGAAGAAGTTGATGGGGGTGAGATGCAAACAAAGAATCTTTTATAAACTTCTTCCCCCCTAAACATGGTCCAACTTCATTTTAAAGAGCCTTCTATATCAAAGGGTATATTATGGCAGTATCAATGGATAAGTAATTCAATTGTTCAGATTCAAATTATGTGGATTTGGATTATATCCCACAGGTTACCAGGCCAGTGGATATTGTCTTACACATTCAGCAGGGGAAATAAAAGATAAAACTCAAGCTTGCAAATTGCTTTGAGACAAACAAAAATGAATTCTTCCATAAGAGAAGAACTTAGAAATTCTAAAAATTGTAGCAATTATATAGTAGCTTACTGTTTGTAATATAATTCAAAATTTTTATATGATCTACTATACTGCCCATTTTAATAAACTACATTGAGGTGACTCCTGTTGGCTCCTGATGTTTTAAATTATTGTAATGAATCAAAAAAACATAGAGCAATCAGACTTTCTCATGAGCAACAGTCCTTAATCAAATAGTATTTTTGAGCATTAACTGTTTACAAGACACTCTTGGATGATATGTAGGATACTTAAGAAATGTAAGACATGACCTCCATCTTAATTACAGACATTCTGAGGAACATATAAATATACTTGAACAAAAGCAAATAATGAAAAGTTTTTTATATTCAAGTACTATGTGATGCAATAAAAATATGTGGTCTCTATTGCAGTGTAGGAAGTAGATGTTAGGAATTTGATTTATATTTTTTTTCCTAAGGAGAAAAACTAAAATGAAATGTTACTAATATTTAATATGTAAATTGACTTGGTCTATATGTTAAAAGCCACTTATTACCAAAACCAAGTGATGACTAGATGGTCCCTAATAAAGAGAGTAAGAGAAGCTTCCACTTGTTCATTGCTCTTGGCTTATTATAATGTGTAACAGTTTATGTGTGCCCAGGTCAGTAGATGTAGGGTGTTTATTTAAACAATCTGTTATAAAATGAATAAATGACTTAAAAATTTCCCTATGCAGAAACAGCAAATGGAAGAAAATATTGGTAACAAAAGTGTACACACACATAGATACACATACACCAATAAAAATAGAGTGTCTCTAGCCTCCAATACAAAATATTTGCAGATAAAAACAATGAAAGCCTATGCAGATCCAGTAAGAAGTCAGCCACAGAAATCAGAAATCATCAAGAAAAGATCATTTACAATATAGATTTATATCCAATATCATTAATAATGAAACTCACTTAAATTATATTTTTCTTTGAAATATCAATAAAAGCCATTGTGATTTGCAAGATATTTAAAATTATTCACGTTTAACTCACTCTTCTTAATTTTTATTTTTATATTTATAATGTAAATGACATAGTTCTGAGCTACAGAACTTTAAAAGATATAATAAAAAAATTAATACAGATTGAAGGCAGTATGTTCATTACTGTTTTAGTAGTAGGGTGTGCTATCAAAAGATTTTGAGATCACTGGTAAAGATTATGAAGGTGGGATGAGAAGGGAAGGCATTCTCTCAACATCCTGTTTTCTTAAGTGGTCCCTTTCAAGTAGTTCTGTAGTTCTGGAATAAGGAGCATGACAGTTTCTTCCTCCCCTAAATGTTTGTGTCTGTTGGGCCTGAAATAGTTTTTTGACTCTATTGTTCCTTCTTTCATTTAAAAACGTACATGCTAAGCATCTACTCTGATCCAGCCAGTATACACTGATAGGTGACACACTGCTAAATGAGACTCAAGGAATTTATAACCTAATGGTTGGTCTCTACTTACCCATTAGGCCAAGGTGCTGAACTTGGGAGAATGATATACTAATGCCTAGAAAAAAATCAAGCACTAAGTCAAGGTAGACCTAATGGAAGTAGGTACAAGACTTACTGTGGTTAGTTCTGGGACTCCAGTAATGACATTATGAAAATAGGCTTTAGGTATATTGTCCCCATATGTCTCTAGTCCCCAAACTACAGTCAGAAGTACCAACAGTATGTAGGTGGTTACTACATGGTATAGAGGTTAAAAGGTAGCCCCCCCAAAAGACATGTCGGCTACCTAATTCACAGAACCTATGAAGTTATCTTATTTGGAAAAAGGGTCTTTGCAGATGTAATTAAGTTAGAGATTTTGAAACGAAGAGATCTGGAGGATCCAGATGGACCCTAAATCCAATGTCAAGTATCTTTATAAGAGACTCACAGGGGAGATTTGAGAGATAAAATAGGAGAAAGCCATGTGAAAATGGAGGCAAAGATCAGAACAGTATAGCCACAACCAACCAAGGCACACCAACAGCTAATAGAAGCTAGAAGAAACAAGGAATAGGATCTCCTCTGGAGCCTCTATAGGGACTGCAGTCCTACCAACACCTTGATTTCAGAATCCTGGCCTCTAGAAATGTAAGAGAATAAATTTCTATTGTTTTATGGCACAAAGTTTGTGGTAATTTGTGACAGCAGCCACAAGAAATTAATACAGCCAGTGAAGACTATTTAGCCTCAGTATGTGGTCTAGGGATATTGTTCTACTAATCCCTGGGAAGTAGTACAAGTAGGTATTATTAAGAATTCTGGTTATGGGGCATGCAAGAAGGATGGCTGCTAGTCTTAGGGTGAACAGGAGGGGGAAACTATTGAAATGGTCTTTTCATGGGTATAATAGCTACCTATCTCCCAACCTTAAGTGATTATGTGGGGGCAGTTTTATGTTTTATATATTTATGCATGTTGCCCAAACTTTAACAATGGACCTCTTTATTTGGATCATCTTTCAGGCTCAATCCCTCATTGAAATATATTGGAGTAATGCTGCTGTAAAATAGTAGATTTTTCTTCTACTGGTTGTACATTACATGGTTGGGGAGAGGCATCTGATGCTGCTACACTTTAAGGCAGTGCTTCCCAAACTTTAGTGTGCATCTGAATCACCAGAAGGGCTTGTTAAACATAGTAGGCGTGGAGTGAAGCTCGAGAATTTATATTTCTAACAGGTTTCCAGGTAATGCTATACTGTTAGTCCAAGGACCACACTGCTATAATGGCATAATTCTAAGTTATGAATTGACCATTTATAGCAGGGCTGAGAAGCTTTCTACTGAACTTGGCAGTCCTTGGTGTGTCTTTCTTAGCTAGTGCCTGGAATATCTTCCACTATTCTCTGAGTGATCAGGACATAACTGGTTCTCAGTCTCTTATTTGGAAGTACTTGATAGTACAGGTCTCTCAAACTTAGAGGATCAGGAAACAACCCAACACTGGCTTGGATAATCACCTGTTAAGTAACCCTTGGGGGTTAGTAAAGTCTCTAAGTATAGTCTCAAGAAGTACATTACTATCCTCTCCAACAGCACATGAGTGTCTTTTGAGACTCTCTAGACTAAATGGTATTGTTTCTTTCTCTGGCCACTTGAAGTTTTATAAGAATTTCTCCATATCAATGAAAGAATTGTTACTAAGATGCTAGTAAAGGAGATTTTAGTGGCTTGAGGTTATGCTATATATTATGTTTTAGCCCTAGCAAAGCCATAAAGGTGGAATTCTGAGAACAAACAGACAAACGTGACATTTAACAGGTAGTTTAAGAAGATATGGCTAGCAAAACTTCAGTGGTTCAAGGTAAGCCAATATTTGGGGGTCCTATGAAAGTGGCTTCTTTCCTACAATCAAACTTGAAAGCTTGTGAGCCACTAAAAAGCCTCATTTTTACCAAATAGAAAGTTCATAATCAATTGAATAGCATGTCAGTTGGAGCTGAACACAAAGGGTGTTTTAGTCCAGCCACCAAAGAAAACCACAATCTCATGTCCATGTAGATAGAACTCAGGTCTGGGAGAAAAACCAGTGTCCTACTGCTTTCCCGTAGATATTTAGCGAGCCATTAGCTGGAAAAAGAGAAAGCAAAAGGTGGGCTGTGGCAAGGTGGAGGTATGCCAGAAGAAAAGAATCTTGGCCTTAGAGTCTTAGGTAGTCTTGATGAATCTAGAATACCTAAGTAGGTAGTATCTGGGAAAATATCTGCTCTTGCAGTAACAGTGTCAAACCGTTGAAGTTTTGGAAGACTAATTCAGCTCTTTAATTTTGAACTTGGATGGGCCAATTAAAAGTCAATAGAGGGCCAAAGCCTTCAAAATCTGCAGCATTTACTCTATTTAAACACAGCAGTAGGAGGGTGTGAGATGGCAGGCTGTTCCACTCTATTATTGGTTCCACAATTTTTAAAAAATTCCCATAATCTCAGAAAACCAAGATGTACTTATTCAAAATGGGGTGGAGAGAAAAGCAAGTTGGAACCTCCTTTCCCTCCCACCCATTTGAATAATGTAATTTTAGATGATTTGGTGTTCCCATAAAATTTTTTCCTTGGCTCATTCATGTCTAGGCAGTTCTAGGTTAAGTAAAAATTTTCCACCATTTAAAATTTAGAGTCTGTTTCATTTTTATTCATTAAATATCTGACCTTTCCCAAGTATTAATAATTTCATGTAGTGGCTCTATGTTTTTCAAAATTGTTGGTGAGGGGTGTGGGGGTGATAAATATATTCAAAATACCTTGGGGATCTTTCTTTTTTAATAAAAAGAATAAAATATGCAATGTAATATTAAGCTAGGTCAAAGGAGGAAAAAATCCAAGGTAGACCCTTGATCACAACTATAGTCAAAACTGTTGACTAGAGGCCTATGTGAATCTAAAGAAATCAGGTATGGTAAGCCAGAACCACATTCAGCAATGTATGTACTTGAGTCAAAGAATAGAACTATGGTTAATAAAAAGTAAGACACTATATGAAAAATGACAATTTTCTTAAATAATTTTATTTTTTCTAAAAACACATCAAGCTTATGATCATATTATAGCAATAAATTGAATAATTTTAAACAATTACTCCCCCAAATGTAAATATTTTCTAATATTTCTTGTTGGGCACCTTGCAGATAAACCTTGTGATTGGAACATTGATTTCTTTTTTTTTTTAATGGTATTTTATAATGGGCAGGAAGTATAGGTATTTAGCTTTTGATTGTCATAAAACGTGACTTTTTGTTTATTGAAGTTATGGTATGTTTTATGGGTTATAGACAAAAAGAAAAGAATTGTTGTTTCTTTGTTGAGTTTAAGCCCACACGTTATTAAAATATGCTGCTTAATACCTCAATGCAAATTGCTATTATGAGTAATTTTCTTGGAAGATGTGGGTGTTTGAATGGTTTGCCAATGCTTCTGATTGTTATTCTTGAGTTGAGTCCTGTTGGTAGAACATGATTTTCTTGATCATATTTAATAAGCCACCATAGTTAAGATGTTACATAAAAATGACATCTTACTCTTAATACAGATTATCTGTATGCCCAACAGGATCCTGTGTTCTGAGTGATTTTTAATTTTCCATAAGAAACAGGAGCACCAACTTTTCTCTTGCCTCCACCCACATTTTTGGCTATAAGTTTTAAATGTGTTGCAATTTCTCTGCTGAAAAACCTGTGCCACATAGCTTTAGGGTTTTAAGAAAACCCAAACACGGAAACCATACTCTGTCAACCTATTCTGAACACTGATTATGATGTAGCTTTTACTTTCATGTGATATTCACTTTCACCATTGCCTAAGCAGAGAATTACATTGTGTATCCCATGGAGTCAGTTTAAAAAAATAAAGGTGAACTTAACCTCTCTCTTGAGAGCATGAAGGCAATAAAGATATTAGTGTGTCTATTGCCCTTTAGGAGTGTTAGAATAGGATTGTGCTTTATTAGTGGTTTTTAATATTACTTAAATATGGGAGCCATTTTTAAGTGGAGCCAATAAGATACTCTGTGATTAGGTATCACAGTCTGAATATTCTCATAGATTCAAAACCAAAATCTCAGAGATCCAGAAATAATATTTTCTAATTCCAAGAGTTAAAACTAAGTAATTCCTCATAAATTTATTGATTACAGAATCAGGCAAAAATGATGTAGCATTCAAATAAAAAAGATGACTCCTGTCTTTGTCAGAGTAATGACAATGATCCATCATCACTGCATCTTGACTTATGCTTTCTTAAATGTGACAACCAAACAGTTCTGTTTGAAAGTGTGGGATTTTATAAAATGCTTTGGATTTTAAAAAATACCTTTTTAAAACTGCTCTCAATCAAAATTTTTAATCGAGAAACCTAAGTCTCAATGATGACTCAGTTTGAAAAATATTCATTATAATTAAATTCCAGGTTAAACAAATAACTTACATATCCTTGTAGTAGTTACTTAATGAGATTTGAATAACACTTAAATTTTCATTTGCCCTTTAACAAACTATCTTAAAGTAATTTGATTAAACTGCAGCCAAAAATTTACTTCAGATTTTGATTGGAATTATCAACCCAGTCCAAGTTCTAATTTTACACCAATAGCTCTGTTTCCCCATAAATGATAGTGACTGGCTGGGTGTAATTGGAATGTATGTTTATAATTCACATGACAGTCCTACATAGTTGTCTCACAATACTAGTTAGTATTGCAAAAACGTTCACTTATGTAATGTTTTGGCATAAACCATTAATTTCCTTATTCATTAAGACTGAGTACTATAATTAATCCTTGACCAAAACAAGAAATATTGAACGAGATAGACATATCAATTTCAAATTTTGGTCCTGAGACTTAAAAGACTTAAATTTGGAGGTCCTAATTTCCTGCACTGGCTTGAGACAAATGCCATAAACTTCTGATCACGTTGCTGATGTTAATGGTTAATCTATGTGGTAAATAATTTATTGCTATTAAATGAAGTTAACCTAAGAAAAACAATATAGATTTCAAGCATACTGGCGTCCTTGTTGACTTTATGAAATACTAGTATCATTGTCATTGAAGCAAAATATTTATTATAACTATTATAAAAAGGAAATCTTACAACAATTCATTGTCGGTACTTGAATAACATATTCTTAAAACTGGTTTTGCTTGGAGGTTTGCTGAGTATAAAGGATTCAAGGTGATGGCAAATGTGGAAACTGAGCCCCGTAGTACAGTCTTTTGTTAGAGAGAGTTTTAACTCATCTCTTTCCTATCAGCAGTTTATCATCCTTATTTTCCAATAGCAATATTGAAACATTTTAGAATGTGTTGAATCTTCATTTTTTATGATTCACTGAATGTTGAACTCCAATGCTGTGCCTGACATTGTGCTACCATTTTCACATAAGCTCCCCATCACAGTTAACTCTCCCAAGAACACTTTGAGAAAGAAACTATCTTTTCACAGTAGGGGTGCAGATGCTGAGGCTGAGAGACTTTAGTGACCCAGGATTGGGTATAATAATGGAATAATTGCTCTTTGGGAGTGGATGGTGAATAGACTGGGAGCACCAATAAGGAAGCATGATAAAAATACTACATACTTATACTAATACTTATACTATACTTATACTGAAGTATTTGACTGAGGTTAGCTCCCTAGATGGAAACACAATGCAGTGGACAAGCACTGATTTAATCAAAGTAATCATTAGAAAAATCTAAGCAGAATTGTGAACTAGCTTTGTTGTTCAATTCAACAAATGGTTATTTAGTGTATAGTATATGCCAGACACTCTGCTAGAAACTGGCTTTACAAAAATGAATATGATACCTTCCTACAAGAAGTATAAGTATCCAGTAGGATAGAAATGCAAAAGCTGAGCTAATTTTGAAAGATTAAAAACAACTAGCCAAGAAGGGAAAAGAACCTATAATGGAAAGAACAGAGCAAGTAATGTGTAGAGACTACAGTAGTTTGGTATTTCTGAGGCCAAAAACATAGGCAGGGAGTGGCTTAAAATCAGATTGAAGAGATAGCATGCTTCCAGATTTGCATGGCTTTATATGCTATATTAATACCAATGGAAGGATTTTAAACAGAGGAGTGATCTAGTTAGATCTGCAGTTTAGAAAGATCACTCTGGCTCATATAAAGACTGAATTTAATTCAAAAATGTTGGAGGCAAGGAAGTCAAATGCAATATTTCAGATGAAAAGTGGAGAACAAATTCAGTGAGAGTAGATATGAAAAGGAAAGAAATCTGAAAGAAATATACATTCAGGAAATAAACTTAGGAGTCTAGGATGACTTTTGGTTTCTGACTTGGAATAGTTCCATGACCTAAAATGGGGACTCTCAGAGAAATGTAGGGTGGATGTTGAAATAGGTTTCATTATGAACATATTGAGTTTCAGGTGCCTACAGATCCCCAGTGAAGCCACCTGGCAGGCAGTTGGGTATGCGTCTGACTCTCAGGGAAGAAGCCCAAGCTGGAGATACAGATTAGGAAGTAGTCAGAACACAGATGGTTGCTAAATCCACTTAGACAATGGAAAAGATTAACCAGTAAAAGTGTATATAGAAAGAAGAGGACCATAACAAAACACTGGGGATAGGAGATGGGGGGATAATGCCAACATTTAAGCTGGTAATTAAACATTTATTTGCTAATAAAACTCCTTATTATTTCAGCCATTAACTGCAATCTGGTCTTTAGTCATTTGAACACTATGAAAATTGTTCACTAGCCCATATAAACTTTATGGTCGTACAAAAGGCAAAATCATTGATCAATGTTTCATAGCAATGTGTATAAGGCCCCTATACGCCCCAATTTTTGAGGTTAAAGTTATTTTACTCCCTCAATTTAATTGGTCATTTGTGTAAAAACCAGTTATAAATCAATACATTTACAGTTTTTTCCCCTCAATGACATTTTATTTCTTCATTACAGACCCATGACATCTGATTGACACTACATGTTAGAATTTAATATGAACAGTCAATTGAACATATCTGTAGGACTTAGGTGTACCCTTGATTAGAACATCTGGACCCTTCTGAAGCACTTAAATTTGAACAAAAATATAATAGCAACTAATTTATTTGTAAAAATCCTTGAATTTGAAAGATTTTATGGGTTTTTGTCCTATGATTAATATAGAAAATCCTGACCAAACTCATGTACAATCTTTCTATTTTGTTCCCATGTGGCACTGTCTGCATTGTACTAAAAGACCTCTGTTTTGATTCATAAAAACCACATGAATTGAAATGCAATTCATGCCAGCACTGTAGCTGAATTTACAGTCCTGCTATAGTACTGATGCAGTGACTTCCTAAGTTCCATGCACAGTTATCTTGCCATTTGGATTCAGGCCCAGTAGAATTGAAGGCCTGTTCCTCAATTAATTCAACTGCTAAGTGTTCTAGACAATCCGTGGGTTGTGTCCACTTAGTTCCTTGTAAATCACTTCCCTCTCAGCCTTCCACTTCATCATTCGTGACTTATGCATAGGAGGAAATCTTCCTAAATCCTTTTCTTACTCTGATTGCACTGGGCATTGTCTGAAAGGAATGGCTCTCATTATTCCCCTTTGATAATTTACATTTTAATTCTAGCTCCAAAACAGCTGGCCTGCTCTTTGAAAGAGTACAATAAATCCTTTGGGCACACCTCCTTCTTTCCTTCTTTTCCAAAGCATTATGTCCTTCAAAGGACTTACATTTGACGTGGAAGGCATTCTCAGAGAATTTAAACGGACATTTGTAGATCATCTGCATGCAAGAAACTTAAAGGATTTATGAGAAAATTTTTTTCCATAATAAGTTTGATGAATCTTTTTAAGACATACTACACAAAGAATAAAACATGTATAATGTACATTAGTGAATAAAAACATTTTATTGCCTTTCTATTGCAAAATATTTTTTTCAGAAAGAATTCTTTATTCTTTTTAAAATCCTCACCAGCTACAGGAGGGTCAGTATAATCTGCAAAGTGTGTAAAGTTGTATCTGCCTTTTCCTAAAGCCTTGTCTCAGTATCATCTTTCCAATAGCTTTGATTACTTGTATCATTACTTGTATGGTTATGTGTTAAAATCATCATTTTAATACATGGCCATAAATGATGATTTTTATATATATGTGATATCCTTGATCTAAGTCATAATATGATTATGTGTTGAAATCATTTACAGTCATGTATTAAAATGATTATACATAACCATATTAAGACTTGGCTCTTACTTAAGGGTGTTACATATATGTTTCCTCCCCCAAGTACTTTTAAACTACTAAGTTAGTGATAATAATAAGGGCTTATCTATAGCCTGTTTAGTTACTAAAAGGATGTGAGGTAGCTGTCTGCCTCAACTGTGTAACAAGCTCCTAGAGGGTAAGGAAGCAATATTGTCTTTTTCTTTGTACTGCTAACATGGCTTACCACAGTAGGGTGCTCACAACCAGTTCTTAATAAACATCTGCTGAATATAAAGTAGGTGTTCACAACGGATAGATTTGTTTCCTCTGAAAGGTTCCTCATAATTCCAACCCTCCTCTATGACATTCAGATTTCCCTAATAAAAAACTTATCTGTCCAGCATTCAACTACTGGAGTCTTTGCTGAGTGAATAGCTAAGATGATTAACTAATTTGTGTAGAAGTGTGAATTAATGCAATGTCTTTTCAATCAACCATAAAATGGACACAGTCTTAAAGACAATTAAATTTATCCCCTTATTTTGTAGATTAGAAAACTAAGGCCTAAGAGTCAAATGGCTTTCTCAAGGACACAGCAAGAGGGTAGAGTTATAAGGCTTTCTGTGCCAAAGGCAAAAACTGAGCATTTTGGACAAATGGAATTTGTTGGTTTATTTTTTTATTTTTATTTTTTTTAGAGAAAGAAACAGTATAGATTCCTTTAAATCTTACCACCCAAAAAAGGAGTCAGCATTTCCTTTCTGGCACAGGATTAAACAAGTTTTGTTAAACACTTTGGGATTCTAACTTGTTTCTCTAAAACTGTTCATTCATTCATTTATTTAAAATATTTATTAACCATTCCCTTTATCCGCACAATTGGGATATCATGGTGAATAAGTAAGAATAAAATATTCTTATAGGTACTTTACATACAAGTAAACAAAAATTATGTTGTTCCTACAGTGTCACGACCCCACTTTATATATGAAATTATTGAATATTTTTAAGATAAATATTTGAAAAGTGAACTATTCTATAAAAATGTACATGGCCTACATACAATGATGTAGAGTGATAAATCTAAACACAATGTAATAGGATAAATAGTTTTTAACTTATCATAATAAAAGTTATTTTGTGGACTATAACAAACCATAAAATAAATAAAGTTTGGTAAGATGTTATTTTCATTTACATCCTCTTTCAAATAAATTCAGTGCATTGCCCACATCTATTCACGCTATATATCCTGGTACCAACTGCTGGCATAATTTAACACTGACTTGAAATTTCATAAACTGCTAAGCTTTATATTCAAAAGGGCAGCAGTTGCTTCATTTTTAACTGTTCACAAATGGCTGATGTGACACACAGGTGATCAGCACCTCTTATGTATGGTAAACTTGTCAACATTGCCTTTTTCTTTGGAGCTATAATTGTGACATGTACAATATTTTTTTCACTGATTCCATAAATTTCTCATATCTACAATAAAATATGATATTTTTGCCATGGGAAATTCAAATTGAATTTGCTTTAGCAAAATATGATGTCATGTTTTCATTATGACTAACTTAACTTAAGCTACCTTCTTGCTAATATTTGAGATACTTTGTATATTTCACTACAATAATAATAGTACAGTCTCATGTCTACTGTGTTGTCCCTGTAATTGTGCCTGGGCAATGATATTCAACAAAACCTGGTTCTGACTGCACCTATGGCCCATCACTCAAGATGTAGTCTGTGTTCCAGTTTTGTTGAAATTCAACTTGCTAAATTTCTAATTCTTTGTGACTGTAAATGACACAAAATGATTACAGGGAAACAACTAATCTCAAATACAAGTACTTATAAAGTAGAACAAACCACTAACTACCTGACTAATGACTTTCTATTAATAACTTACCTTTTTCTTGTATGGTATTATTCTATCTATTTTTCTTAACTTTTAAAGAAGAACATTGCCATTTCCCATGAAGACTCCCATTGGTTATGTCTAAGAATCATTATCAAGTCATATCTAATTGATAACTTTTTTTTTCAGGCTAATGGTCATATGAAGAGCTCTCTTGTCCATTATATCATTTCTGGAATAGTCAAACAATGTCACTATTAGTTTAATGGGACAGTTAAAATCAGTCCAATTTTTAAAATTCCAATGTATTAACAATATCTACCTATTATTAAAATTAGAAGGCAACAGTACTATTTCACATGAGAGTAGGTAAAACAAAAGAAAAAAATCAACACTCATAGTTCCTTATATCATAAGTCCCAAATTTTAGTTTGAAGTGAGAAAATCTCATGTAGCATTATCAAGAGAAAGAGAACCGTGCTTAATTATCTGAATTATAATCCTCAGAATATTTTCATGATCATGCATTTACAAAAGAAAGAAAATACTTGGGTCTTAGCATCTCCCTACTGCTAGGCCACTAGAGTCCTGAGGGTTGAAAAATCACTGGAAAGACATTTGTGACAGCAAACACAGAAAGGTTCAGAAGCAACAAATCCACCCCATTTTTTAAAAAGTGCAAGAGTAACAGATTTAATAAATGTTCTACAATAGCATATTCACACAAAAGTTACAATTTATTTTTTAGAAAATTATTTCAGTTGTGGAAACTGAACAATAAGAGCAATGTAATCTCTCCTAATTCAACAGTAGAATATGATTGAAAAGCCATGCCATTTTTTCTGTCTGGAAAATCAATACTGCTGTTGTAACATTGCTTGCAGAAGTTAGTATGTGAAATGTACAGTATAGGTTCTACAGTTACTTGAAGGGGTACACAAATTTATTCTGAGATTACTAGAGGCCAAGACAAAAGTGGAAACACAACTAGTACCCATATGATAAAACTACCAAGCTAGTGGCTTAGGAAAAAGTCTCCAGTTTCTAATATGCTTTGACTTGAGAGAAATCTAAAGATTGCACCCATGGTGTGCATAAAAGGAGATATATAACTATTGTCTTTACATAGTCTTCATGTATTTATGACCTTTTAAAAGTATATGGTTCTTATAATTTTAAAGGTATTTTATGAATTCACATTCAACCACGAAAATATATGTCAGCTGATGGCAAACTACAGTCTAAAGGGCAAATGGGACTGTCACCTGTGTTTGTAAATAAAGTTTTATTGGAACAGTGCAATGCCCATTTGTTTACATATTGTTTATGGCTGCTTTCTTGCTATAACAGCAGAGCTGAGTAATTGCGATAGAGACTATATGAGGCCCACAAAGCCTAAAAAATTTTCTATCTGGCCCTTCAATGAAATAGCTTGCCAATCCCTACTTTATGATATTAACTATAAAAATATTGAACACTTTTTGATGTAACTCTTTCAAACTAGAAATAAATAATAAAAATGTGTTTTAATCTTTTGAAAGACAATCTGTTAACATGTATATATACACACACATATAAGTGATTTTCAATAACTGTTTACTAAATTAATTTGTGGAGTCATGAAGTCCATTTCCAATATGGCCTAGAAATCAGAAGGAATTAATTAGAAATTAGTCCTCATTCTTTTGCTTTATTTTGCAATGCCAATGTCCTTTTAAAAATAATATTTAGCATGCACATGACAAAACCCCAGTAGGAGCCTGTGTTATTCACTGCCTGACTACATTTCTGCATGGCTTCTAACTCTCACCTCATCTCCATCACTATCACACACTTCCATTCTTCAGTATTTGTATTTTCATAATTGTGTGTGAAAATGTCTGCAAACATAGATTCCAAGCAAGTCCCTTAATCTCCCACACTAAATAGGTTGGTGTCTCTATACCACACCTTATGTAGAAATTCTAGACCTGCCATTATCTCCCCTCAAATTTGTCTTGCTAATATTATTAATAATACATCACATTCTTCATGCCCGGGTCAACATCCTTCACTGACGGCAATGGCCTTATGATGAAACCCATCCATGCCACCCTTTTCCAAAAGAAAAGACGAAGAAATGTCTTCATTACAGACAATCTGGTTTGCTTTGCTCATTGTCACCTCAGTGCCTTTGCTGTTGCTATTGTCCTAACCTAGGTGCTTTTCCAAACTCAGCTACTTATGAACCCCACTCCACGTGCTACTTCCCACATAAAACGCTTCACTTCTGCACATGGTGACAAACCTCCCTCCTCTGAATTTGCATAGCACTTATAAGACATACAATTCTTTATCATTTATGTTTTTGTGCATTATATTCTTTTTAACACTAGTTTTATGTCTTGTATCTCTAACGAGTGCCAACCAGAAGGATAGCAATATGCTGTATGTTTGATATTCTATAGCACAACGTGGTTGTATATGTAGAAGAAAATTAATTACTTTCTTGTTGCTTTTTAAAGCTCTTCAATCCTTTGAAATAACATTTTTACTTCATATTTAAGGTTTAGTGATATCCCAACATTTAAAAGCCCACATTTGAATATAATTCCAACAACACTATTCAGAGCTTAAGATATATTTGAATTATGGTTTGTTATTCATATTTTAATAATTAACTCAAGTAACTGCACGTCTGGGAGGTAGGTATATTAATAAATCTAATGGCTCCACATTAAAGTAATTTGCATGATAAATTGAAGAATTCTAAAAACAAAACAAAATGGAAGTCAAGGAAAGAAGCTTAAAGAAAAATCAACAGTAATTCAATACTTCATTATAAAATAGAAATACTAATTTCTCCTACATTATCTGATATTTTGAAAATGTTCACTAAATAACATTATATGAAGAAATAGTAAAAATAATACTTTTGTTTTCTATTGGGGATATGCCCAGGAAAAAAGTAAACAGTCTTGAACCATGCCAAAAGTACAATCAATCAAATGTCTGGCAAATGGTGTTTAATGCTAAATTCAGTACAGCATTACACTAAGTCCATAAATATCTGAAAAGTGCATTAAATGCTTTAGTATAAGCAATATATGCATGAAGTGGTACTCTGATTATCAATCTCACAGATCATTCAAGATCATCATGAAACTGGATCAGCTCACTTACTGAATTCTTAGGAGATTTAGACCATCACCTCTAAAAAGCAAAATGTGTGTTATACTGTTATTTAATTTATTTCAGTACCATGTTTGTTGTTGCTTGGCCCTGGACCTTGTTTACAACTAAATCTGCTGTGGAGAAATAGCCAAAGAACACATTCATATGGAAAATTGAATTATTTTTATGACTACTTTCCTCAAATGTGGATTTGTACTTTTATGTTTAGATTGCTTTTAAAAATTTAGTTTGGGGTACAAAGAAACTACAAGTGATTAAAATTAATTGTACATGAAATTCTCCAACAGCCAAAGAAAATGATACAATTCGAGTTACATTACAGCATTATTAGATCAGGTTAACAAAAGACTACTCTTGTTTCCACCATTGATTTCTGATTTTCTAAATTATTTCTCTCTTGTGATTTAACACATTACTGAATAAGATACAGATATATCTACAGGGATTTAGAAAATATAATTAATCTTTGAAAGCTTTTATGAAATTCCCAAAAAATTCTGCTTTTACAACCTCAAAAATTAGAGTATACTGTAAGTCAAATAAAAGTCAAACCCCTTGCCATGGTCAAGAGGACCCACGTGGCCTGATATCTGCCTTCTGCTCTTACCTACCATCCCATTACCCTCTACCATCTCATTAGACTTCAATGTCATTGGTCTTCTTTCTCTATATTTCTCAAATATTCCAGGCTTCTTTCTGTTTTGAGGCTATTCCCTCTGACTTGGAAGTTCTTCCTGCGGATATTCCTGTGGCTGGCTACTTCTCATTATTCATGCCTCCAAAGGCAGCCTATCCCACCCAGCCAAGCTCTATCATGTTTTTTATTGTATATTCCCTATTACATTTATTTGTGTCTGAAATGTTCACTCATTTATTGTTTTACTTGTTAACTTATGTCTCCTGCTGCTAGAATATTAGCCCCATGAGGGCAGAATTTGTATGGTTTGTTCTGATATCTTTCACACTCAGAAAAGTACATTAGGGACCCAATAACCACTTGATAAATAAATTTTAAAAAATGAATCATGGGCCATGATCAAAGAAATACTTAGGGCACACTAGCTTGATATTCAAGTGGAAGAGAAACAGAGAGTGAATCCTTCCCAAATAAGAACATCATTTACTAAAAGGTATTATTTTAATTCTTTACAGATCATTTACATTTTCAGATTATCAAATAAAATAAACCACATTTAAGAGAAAGAGTATAGAACATCTTATTTTAAAAGATCTACCCTTAAAAGTGTTGATTCCTGATGTGCAATTAAGATATATTTTCTGTATTTATGGCCCTAAATAAAGACATTTCAGAGGAACACAATATGGACAACCAATTCTTTCACCAGTGTATATGAAAATATCATAAGAAATTCTGTTTCATCTACTCAGTGATAAAACAGTCACTCCAATTCTGATGGGTGATTAAACATGTTCATCTAGAGAATTAGGACATACTCTATGGCATTTCTTAACAGAATGGTGACATTAGAATTCTTTCACTCTCTAGAGAGCGGTATAGTTTTGGTTTTCAGCACCTAGGAATACATTTCTCTTTAAATATTTAAGCATGGCTTCTGCTTAATTTCTTTCCTCCAAGATGCTCTTCGTGTCTTTCAAATATTTGTCAACTGAAGACTATAATTCCTAAGCAGTGTGGGTGCAGGTGAAGCTCCTACCGAACACAGTAACCATGGCAACGCCCAATTCTTATTTAATTTGCTGTCTCCTAGGAAGAAGTAAAAAAAAAAAAAAAAAAAAACAAGAGGGATGCAGCACAGAAACAGGAAGGCACACAAGAGTAGGGAGGTAAGCGGGCAACAGGCACAGACAAAGAGGCCCACAACCTTTCTGGCTCACTTCCATTCAACTAGATACGTGAAAGTTGGGGAAAACACAAAAGGAAAGTGATTTTTGAAAACATTTAATGGTGCTGAAAGATCAGAAAAAGTGTTCAACCTGGCTATTTCTGCTCTTCTCATACGGAGAACCAAGTTTAAA
Organism: Daubentonia madagascariensis; assembly: GCA_023783475.1. NCBI lineage: Eukaryota > Metazoa > Chordata > Mammalia > Primates > Daubentoniidae > Daubentonia > Daubentonia madagascariensis. The sequence continues at coordinate 2,930,684 of JAKFHU010002088.1, forward strand.
CATACACTCAATCAATCTGGAGGCATCAGTACGGATAGTTCAAGCTCAGGGAAAAGCTCCTTGGCTTTCTAAGTCCCTTGAGACCGGGCACACATCCCCAGAGTTTAAACTTCTATCCTAAGAGATCCGAACCACAGGAATGGCCCTGGAGCAGGAGCCTTGTGTTTCCTGGATCAGATTTAGTCTTAATTCTTTCAGTAGTGCGCTAGCTGGAATGGCCCCGGAATTCTGAGCCCTTCCCTGTTTTATATTCATGTGAAAGTCACAGTTGAGTCACAAAGTGGGTAGGTGTGACTGCCGTATCACCCCACCCTTAGCTCAGAGAACAGAAATACAATCAGAATAGGAAACAGTGAGAATGCAATGGGTCTTCAGCGGCACCTGTTACCTAGCGCTGAGTTTGAGACTGAATTACTGCGTCTCAGGCCTAGTTCCACCACTAACTGCCTTAGGAAAGTCACTTAACTGCTCTGCCCCAGTTTCCTGATATGCATTCCAGAGGTTCACAACATTTGCTCTTGGCATCCCCTCTTCCCCATCAAACATCCTATAATTCATATATAACCAGCAAGTCTTGAAAATTGATGCCCCTTCAGTGATGGTGCAGAGGCACAGAAGTAAAGAATACGTTTAATAATACATAATGTCCATTTGTTAATGAATTAATTATACAAGGAATGCATTTAACAGCATTTTTTGTCTTTCCAGATATGTAAGCATACAATCCCTTTAAGCCAGTAATTAATAAGGCTAAAAAGAGCTACTCTATTACAAAAACTATACATATATTAGGAAGTAAAAGAAAAATATTATTTTTTAAAAAATCAGTTTATCCATTTTCCACAACAATTATTTTGGTGGAAAACTTTTGATTCTTATTACAAATCCTCATGATATCCTTTGGGAAGGGGCTGAAATAAGGGAGGGAAAATGTCCAGGATTGTACAAAACTTTCTTAACTTCCAATTTTGATACTGACCACCCTTATTTAATGTGGTCCTACTGAAAACAAAAGAAACCAAAATCATGGAATTAGTGACTGAGTTTTAAAGCTATAAGAACTTAAACAAAAAGAAAAGTAAAACTGCTCAGTTTCACCAAAGGCTACTCCATGCTCTATAATAATTTACATCCTGAAATCTAGGAATGAGGCAAACTTTGAGATGCAATGGCCAAAGCCCATTTAAATAAACCCTAGGTCATACTTGTTTTATTGTTTTATAAGAAATTCAGCTTTCAATAGGATGCTAAGTGTCTTATGTTTTCTTGGTGGCAAAATTCTTAAAGTTTCATCAGTCCTGGCTTCTGCTATTTAAACGAAGATCAACTTCATTTTCTGTGTAAAAGCAGTGCCACCTGCATTTCTTAAAAGATAAATTTAAATAGCCAGTATTTCAGCTCAGGACATTTTAATCAACATAGAGATGCTCTGATTTTGTGCACAAGATTTAGCTTTAATATTTGATTTCAATAATGAACAATGGAATCTGGACTATATTGCTTCAAATATAAAAATACACCTAATACTTTAAAATTTATCTAATTCAATTTTATTAGTGAATACATATGTCATTGTTTTTCTTATAAAATTTTTTTTAATAACAAGTGTTCTCATGTGGAACCTCATAGCATAGTTTTTAATTTTCTTTAAATCAACTTGTTGCATAACAATTGATCTCAACTATGAAAATAGCAAATATATAAAAGGCTAATTCCATCTTAGAAGATAATTTTACACACACACACACACACACACCACCACCATATTAGCCCTTTATGAAACACAAGGTAGACAAAATTGGTGGGCTAATAAGTTGTTATAGGTACTACGATTCCATGTTCTTATCCACTGAGCAAAGAAATTATGTGCTACATGTTGAAAATTTTTGTTCAAACAATAAATAATAAGTACATGTAGCAAATTAAAGAATCAGATCTTTTCCTAGCTATATTAGATGACATATTAAAATAAAAAGAATGCATAACTGAATCCTAAAAACCTCTTTGCTTGTTTTCCAAAGTGGGCCAAAAGAATGTAGTGTCTCATGTAAACACCAATACAAAATGGGTCTATATTGTTTAAAATATTGTTCTGCTCAAAAATGTATACTCTTAAGGAAAGACTAAATTACAATTTTGAGAAGTACAATACCCAAATGAGATAGGAAAATTTCAAAGCTGAGCATTATATAATCGCCTTAATGCCAGTCAAAATGATGCTGCATTATTCTTTCTAGTCCATAAAATTGATAAACACTTTCTCATACCAATTCATTATAGAATTTTAGTGCCATCTATTAACAATGCAATGCAGTACTGTCACAGTTTTTACAACAATACAATATAGTAGCCACCTATAAATCCATTACTACTTAATAAATGTAAAGGGTTCATATTGCAACGATTATTCTGTCTCAAACAAATGGAGTCTATTTGCATGTTTACTTGGCATTTTGCTTTAACTTTACAGGACCTAGACAGCTAAATGCTGAAATACACCCACGGATATTCAGCACTGTGTTTTATGATCATTTTGAGGTAGATTCAAGATGGCCAATGATGATGTTGTATGGAGTAATGTAATTAGGAACGTTTTACTTAAAATTAATTTAATTAAGTTTAACATTTACCAATCAACACACAGTAGTTCATACTCAACTTATTAGGTATACATCAATGGAATCGGCTAACTAGCATAAAATTAAGACAGTGGACTGCCTGACACATAATGACTTTACCAGTCAATTTAATTTTAAAAAACTGGTCAAACCATTTTATTTAGTGTCAGGTGAATAAAATAATAAAAAATCAGTTGGCTAATCAAATATTTCATTTTGAAAAGTTTAGTTATACAAATGTACCATTTTTGCATGCAGAATTTCTTTAAAGTAATTTAAAGAACGCTTGTAAGGACACACTGAGATGAGCAACTATCTATAAAGTAAGGAAACCTGGATAAATTTGGATACAAATCAATGGGGAGAAATAAGGTAGTAACTTTTCTTCCTGATTTGAAAAAATCCTTTTGAGGTAGGAAGCATTATCAAAAATTGGTATGCAAGGAAAAGATTGTTCATGCCTAGGGGATACAAAAGGCAAGTTCAAAGAAAGAAGCAAGATAAGGGTAGAGCCTTGAGAAAGAGGAGAAGTTAGCATAAAACTTCACATTAATTGAGAAACGTAGATATAATAGAAAAAGAACTTCAATAAGAACAGCAGGCTAAATTTTCATTTTGTAATGATCAGTGATTATTTTGTCAATATAAATTGAAAGGAAGGAACAAAAGAAGAAAAGGAAAAAGTGAGACAGGGAAGAAGGGAAGAAAAGCTGTATGATCTTAAAAGTAAATTATTTGCTCTAAAAGGCTTATTAACATAACAAAAAGAAAAGAAAAGGAATCTGCCCCCTCTGGTGTGTGTCTTAGTGGAAAACAAATTGTCTAAAACTTTCCCCAATGTCCACAATATAAACTTAACAATAGACTGAGTTCTTTATTTTGTCTAAATTTCCATGAAATTTGACTAAGATGTATAAGGAAAAAGTATTACAAAGTACTATCACTCAAAGGAAAGTTTATCTCTTGAACAGGAAAGATTCAAAGATTAGATCCAAAATATTTTTCATAAAAAGTCAACTAATTGTGTTCACATTGTTTTAAAAATTTTTAATTCACTACAGAACTGCTTCCAATAAGCACTTTGTATAATTTTTACAAGGATGCACCCATGACTTTAGCTCAAAATAATGACAAGGAAGGGATGGGGACAAAATATTATGCTGAGGTAGAAAAACAAAACAAATTTCTTCCCTCTCCAACCACTTAGACAAAGGCTTATCTCTATCCTACAAGGACAACCCTTAATAGTTGAAAATTTCTGCTCATTTCTCATCTTCCTCTGCACTCACTCACCCACCCAAACTTTCACACAGACCCTTTCCCTTCATTTAGGCCCTTTGTGTGCCACATTTCAATTTAGTAGTCTATGAATTGCTTCTGGTGCCTAGAATCAGTTCCTGGGACTGATAACAACTCTTTGAGAATATTAAAAGTCGTTTCTCATAAAGAAGAAATAAATAAATGGGAATAAGGGCTCTCCTAAATGAAAGGTAAAGGCCAAATTTGCATCGAAGAGTAACAGTGTTGAAACCAAATTACCTAGAGAACAGTAACTCTAACATTCAAATATCAAATAAAAAAGAATGGTGTAAAGGGAAAAAAATGGTGAAATGATCAAAATACTGCCCTTACATGAAAAGGTCGAGATCGAGTAGATCAAGGAAATGGCAATAGTAAAGACATATGGAGAATAAAGTAGCAAAAAGAACTAACATACCTGAGAGAATCAGATATGATGCAGAGTTTATTAGCATCTTTAACTCATCTATACCAGAGACAAAAGAACTTGTGATTGTTTCAAAACTGTTACCTTCATGTTCATGCATTTACAAAAGACTTACCTAAATGAACACTTTAGGCAATAAGGAGTATAGTATTGATCTGGGGGTTGTGTTATCTTCTACTATAACTGTTATTTCAGATTCTTTATCTTAACCTAATAAGAGGAAATTAATCTTGAAAAGAATTCAATAATCAGAGTTACCAACTTGAATACTAAAATCCCCAAGTCAGTTTCATATGGTTGATCTCACATAGACATCAATGAATCCCTTAGGGATGCACCTATTGTCATGTAAGCAAATGTAATAAATATTTAATTTTAAATGCCAACAGTGCAACTATATTTGTCAAAAGCGTAACAGTCCAGTCTGTTATCTAACTGCCGGTAAAATTCAATACAAAATATGTGTGCCATAAGAAAATATGTAAAAATACACGGACAAGCATTTTTCTTCCTCTTCTGTTCTGACGTTTAGAAAGTTTGCAAATTGATTTAAACCAAAAGGGGTAAAAGAATGAAATTATTCCTTCAGGCTTAGAGGACTCTTTGCCAAGTTTCATTTCTGGCTGCATATTTCTGACCAAGTTCAAGATCCCTGAAAAGAAATACATAAAAGAGAAAATACCCCTTTAACCTCAGCAGAGCAACATTAGTAGAGGCTGCTAGGGGAAGGGAAAGGCTTTTGCCCTGAGATGGGCGTGCTCCTGGTGTTTGGTTTCCACTGAGAGGATGCCTTCTCTCTCAATGAATCTGAAGTACCTACTACGATGAGGTAATGGCTATGCCAGTTTCACTGGGTCATGCTCTTTCAGCACATTCTTTCTCCCTCTTCTCCCTGAGAAGGTGCTGTAAACAAGTAATCCAGACAGAGAGTTGCTGCAGAGAATGAACAAATCCTAAATTCAAAATTCCAGAGAACACTGGCTCTGCTATGGTAGTCTAGTCTAGAAATAACTAGAATCCCTAAAGAAGTATAGACACAGCTAAAAAGAAACAGGCTATTTGATAAGAAGAGGGAAATAATTAAGGGAGGAGAGAAACAAAGAAAATAAAAATTAATATAATTGAAATTTATTTTTTAAAAGGAAGCTCTATTTTTAAATTCCTACATCTCTACATGTATGTTAAAAATTTTCCTACTTATGGTTAAAAAACAAGAAAACTTTGGACATTAGATGATATTATAGCAAACTGTAAAATATGAAAAATTAAAATAAACCACATAAATAAAGCAGATAAATAGCATGTACCTCTGATTCTAAAGGCACAATGGCTCTAATAATATGCAAATAATGAATACAGATGTAAACATATGATAATCAGATAAAATCACCAGGAAATCAATGTTAAAACATTTATACACACACACACACACACACATATTCCTTATTGAAAGAAAAAAAACTCCTTTCATCTTTTCTTGAAGGGGAAATGCTTTGTGTACAGGGTGGGGGGTGTCTGAAACACCCAGGATTTAACAAATTCATAAGGATTCCTACCAAAATACAGGCACCTATTGCCCAGTTAAAGGGATGTTTTTTTGTGTTATATTCAGGTGGAAGACTGTAATCTTCCTCTTGGGCATAAAATCAAAAACGTTCTAAAGGGCTTCTATTTATTTAGTCTATTTTGACTGCCAAAAAAATATATAATTGCCCACAGTGAAATGACAGTCTGAGAGAGCTAGCTACGCATTTGAACTAGACTGGTACCTGCAGGTCATGCCTGGGACATTTTGCATAATGTGGCTCACATAAAAGGCTTTGTTCTCCATCGCCTCACTGTGGCTGCAAACCTCAATTTCAGTTTGCAGTCATTTCCTCTCCCAGACTGATCATTTTTAAATAAATTATATCCTTAACATTTAAGTTAGTTCCTTACCAACATTCACCAATCCCACCGCCTCACACCCAAAATTATATACCACCCAACAATATTTTTTGTCTTGCACTACAGATTTCATTCACAACATATTTTCCAAACCCTCAAAGATAAACTTGAAAAGATCTATCTTTTAAGTATCCACTTCCTTTTGAAGCATGTATCTAGTGTATTATATATGTGTGTGCATACGTATATGTGTATGCATTTAAACAAAAACCTTTCACACTGACTCGGTTTTAAAGGCATTGTACTGAGGTCTTAGAACAGATGGTACACAACAATTGTCACAAGTGGGCTTGTTGCTAATGAAAGCTTTTTATTTTCTGACAAAATCCTGAAGCCCTGATGCCAGGCAGAATATCATCAATTTCCAGTTTTCAGGGATGTTTTTTTCTGACTCCATCCGCTTTGCTACCCCTCCGCCCCCCACACACACCCAAACATACACCTCCCCACTCCTAGCCCCTCACACACTCTTTCTTGAAATTTCCATCTTTAAACAAAAGACAAGGTTGGGGAAGGAAGGCAGCCTGCTCTGCAGCCCCCCCACAAAAGCCTTTTAAAAAGAAAAAGAAGAAAAGAACAGATATACTGTAGATGCAGCTTCCCACCCTCATCATTTAAAAAGAATATGTAGAAGCCCAAGCTCAAACAGACTCATCTCTTCGTGCCCCGCCTTCCAACACGATCAGATATTGATTTTTCATTTTCCTAAAATTATAAATATTTATGAGTTCTCTTCTCCCAGCTGTTTCTGGAGGAATTACAGGGAAAAATGATTTGAAATTGACAAGGCTTGCCTCACTCATTCGTCAGTGTGCGGTTCTCTGCAGCTGGGTGGACAAAAAAATTCTCTACCTCGAATTCCTTTTATCTACTATATTTGTATAATTCACTCTCCTTCTTTCTACAGTTCAGGTAATAGCTCTCAGTACGCATATTCTAACCTGACGTAAGTTTTCAGTCGTTTCAAAGTGGTACCTAACAAGGTCACTCGCTCGTCTACAAATACAGAGCCCAGGTACCAGAGTCCGGTCCCTGGCACCGTAGTGGACTCCTGGAGAGGCCAGGCCTGGAGCTTCCGCCAGGTGCATGACTGTTCAGCTCGGCCAACTCCCAAATTGCCTGCTCCCAAATCACAGAGGACGACACGCAACCCACCCTCTCCACCACCGTCTCTTTCTTGGCTGAGGCTCCCTCTGTGCAGAGACCGAGGCAGGAGGAGAGGCGCCCTAAATAGAGCCAGAGGTGGGGACGGATCTCTTACCTGCGCGCAGAAACTGGATGCACCGCGGGCGCAGTTGCCACAGCTCACGGACTTGAAGAGCTAATGCTCTCCGGAGGCAAAGCAGAGGGGAAGACGGGTTAGGGGGAGAAGGGATGGGGGGTGGGGGGGAAGAAGGAGAAGGAAGAGAAAGAAGCAGAAGGGAAGAAAAGAAAGAGAGGATGCTGCTGCTGCTGCTGCTGCTGCCCAGAGCCCGCGCAGCCCGAGCGTCCGTCCCCGTCTGAGCGCGGCGCCCCAGCCGCCGGCACCCAGCGCGACCGCCCCGCCCCGGCCCTTCCTCCCCGCCCCGCCGGGTCCGCCCGCCATCCCGCGGCCTGTCGGCGGGGCCGCGCGGGCTGGCCCGCCTCCTCCGCAGCCGCGGGCCGGAGGGGAGCCGGGCCCCGCCCTCCTGCCGGCAAGCCGCCGGGGCGCGGGACGGGCTTGGGCCTCAATGAGCCCCCGGACCAGCACCCGGCCGCCAGGGGCTGCAGGGACAGGGCTTCGTCGCAACTGGGCCCTTCCCTGGAGAATTGTTCCCCTCTCCCAAGGAAGTGAGACCAGCGCTCTGGGCGGCGGGGACCAGAGGACCTTCCTCACTGACGTCCTTGGGAAATCGGGGGGTGGGACGGGGGAGGGCGTCAGGTTTAGTCTTTCAGGGAGGAGCCCCCATAGACGCCCCTCTTTCCCTTCCCTGTATCACTGTGAGGCGGGAGTTCCAGTGACCCCTCGGTGGAGAAGGCTCACTGGCCTTGCCTCCACAAACCTAAGGACAGGTGCATCCAGAAACCACAAAGGAAATTTGGGAGCCCATGAGAACATAGAAAAACACTTGTCAGTACCAAAGGAGCAACGGCTGAGGGTGTATAGAGAATTCTAAACCCAGCTCTGTAACTTATCAGATTCATTCATTCATTCAACCAATGGTTATTGAAACCTACTATAGGTCAGGCACTTTTCTAGGCACTGTGGAAACATCAGTGAATAAAATAGAACTCTTCTTGCCCCAGTAACAAAGATCCCTGCTTTCAGGGACGTTGCATTCTGGATGGCCAGATGTATGATCCAGAGACAGTTCATTTAATCCAAATCTCAGTGTCTTAATGTGTCATATGAGGACTAAGAATTTGAGTCTTACCCTTCTCACATGTTTAAAAAGCAAATGAATAAGAAGGGTCTTTGAAGAATATGAAGAATGATACAAATTGGATGAGTTAGAAAGCACAGCAAATGATGACCTTGAAAAATCACCATTAAAAAAAAATTACCCCTTAAATACTTTTGAAAGTGAAATGACCAACTGAGAAAACAGATGATTCTTTACCATGAAATTTTTATAATCAGAGAGTAGCACTTTATTGTAAGTAAGGGAAGTAAGATGCAACTTAGAATTACTTCAAGTGTCTATATCAAGTACTGACAAGGTGTTTTTAAGGGTCAGCTAAGATAGTGAGGTGTGGCTTGTGTACAGTTTCAACAGTGCTGAAGAAATAGCAGCTAGAATTTGGTTTTGTCAGTTAAATAAACCATAGAATCATAGAACATAGAGCATTAGAGTTGATTTTTGGGCAATTGGTCCAATTCCCTCAATTTTCAGATGGAAAAAGAGACCCAATGATGGGAGGCTGCAAAGATTAGAAACCATAACAGAGGAAGATGTGAAAGCCTGGCCTCCTAAGTCACACCCCGTGCTCTGTGTCCTGCTTACCTGCCAGCCCCCATCTTCATCCCATGTCCTAATGACACTGGCAGTGAGATTGGAAGTTTCAGGGCACATGCAGTTGCAGGGAGGTTGGAGGAATTAGGGCTCCCCCTCAGAAGGCAGTCTCATTGGGAAGAAGGTTTTAGGAGACTAGGAAGTAATATGGATGGAAATAAGGAAAAGGGATCCTGCTGGAGTGTTATCAGCTGCCATTCATGAACTGGCATGCACGTGCAGGTGTCCACTGAGAGCATCTCTCCAATCTTGTATAGCCCAATTATTGAGTGTTTTTCAGTTCCTGTTAGTTCTGGCTATTTGACATAAGAGCCACATTCCAAAAGGAAGGTGCTTTGTTTGCCTTCCTTCACTTCAGGTAGAATTCCCCTGGGTCTGCATCCTCGCTTAGCTTAAAGTACACAGACATAACTTCAAACATTGAAACAAACCTGCCCTTTGTCTGCAAACCAATTCTTTCCCCCTCTTTAGTGGTTAGCTGAGTCAGCCAAACTCCAATGGCCTTTCTCTTTGGAGAACCTGGTCCTTGTATAGGAGATTGCCTCTTCTCAACACATAATTCTTAGAGTTCTGTCAGAAAAATAATGCCCAATAGAGGGAATTTACTATGGGGAACTAATGATAAAGGATTAGAACAACTAAAAAACCAAAACAGGGTCTGGCATTGTGGCCAGCACTTGTAATCCCAGCATTTTGGGAGGCCAAGGTGGGAGGATTGCTTGAGGCCAGGAATTTGCGACCAGCCTGGGTGAGACTCCTGTCTCTGAAAAAAGGAAAAAAACAAATTAGCCAGGCATGATGGCACATGCCTATAATCCCATGCTATAGTCCCAGCTATTCAGGAAGCTGAGGCAGGAGGGTCGTTTGAGCCCAGAGTTTGAGGTTGCAGTAAGCTATGATGATGCCACTGCACTCCAGCCTGGCCAATAGAACGAGACCCTGTCTCAAAACAAACAAACAAACAAAAAAACAAACAAAAACAAAAAACAAATAGGGGATGATAAGGCAACACAATGATAGTACTAGGAGAAAACTACTACCACTCACAGGCTGGGGAGTCCCACAGAGGAAGTTTTATTAGATTGAGGAGCCCAAGCTGCTTTAAGGGAACTGAACCCACAGTGAGGATGCCTAGTGGGAGATAGGAGGAGATACAGCAACTGCTGGAAATTTCTCCAAAAGCAGAGGGGAAGAGGGAGAAATACTGTGACTTCTCCTTTTCTCCCATATTTCAAAATCCTACCATTGGGTGAACCTAGAAGGAAGTCAGTTGGCAAAGCAGCCTGAGAAATATAGTTTGCAGGAGTCAGTGCCCTGGGATGTTGAACAACTTTAGGAGGGGACTGCATGTGTTTAGGCTTCCAATTTAATGACAGAGTCTTAGTGTCTGACATGAACAGTTTTTTTGTTTGTTTTTTTCATTTCAGAATATTATGGGGGTACAACACTTTGGCTATATATATTGCCCATGCACTGCCCATGTCAGAGCTTCAATCGTGGTCATCCCCCAAACTGTGCTCCCCGCATCCATTCAGTGAGAGTTTTTCCCAGCCCCTCCGCCCCCGTCCCACCTGCCCGCTCCCTGATGAATATTATTGCCCTGTGTGATGTAGGTGTTGATCTGTTAGTACCAATTTGATGGTGAGTACCAGTGGTGCTTGTTTTTCCATTCCTGTGACACTTCGCTTCGAAGAATGGGTTCTAGCTTTTTTTCTTCAGCAAAGCATCCCTTCCTCAGAGGAACCAAACTCATATTATAATTCCGAATTCCTCTCCCTTAGAGGTGGGTATGTGACCCTGGCTAAGTCTATAATATCACCTATTCTACCCATGTACAGTGATTGGTCCTGTGTGGTCATACGTCCCAAATATTTTCAATCAGGGTTTTTCCATGGCATGTGTCATATGGTCATTAGTGAACCAGGTGGATATAGGTATAGAGTTGTCAGTGACTATTTTTCCTTCCATGTAGAGGAACATTGCTGAGACACAGAGTGAAAATGAGCCTTTGAAAGGCTGGGTCCAGCTATGTCTCAAGGTACACCTGCCATTATTCAAGCCGGTAGATTTTCTTTTCTTCTGTACGCTTGCTTAAGTTGGATTCCTGTCATTTACAACTGAAGAAGCCTTGACTAATACAATGCTGGACTCCAAAAAGCAAACCATGGGTAGAAAGGACCCGTCAACGTTGATTTCCACAATTACCTCTCTTGTCTTCAGGCTAAATTCTTGATTTGCATTTTTTGGCCTAGATGGTTATGTACATAGATAGCCATACCCTTTTCTCAGGGACAGGCCTTCTGATAGTTTCTCAATAAGAAAACTATTAGGATAAATGTATTTGTACTGGTTAGAAAAAGGTCTACTAGCAGATAGGACATATTAACCTTCTCCCAGGGAGTCAAAAGGTACGTGGGCTTTTGACTGAGAAGGTTGTACTGCACAATGTTAAAAGCACCAGACTGTAAGTCGGATCTCAGGGCCCAAATCTGCTGTTACCTGGTTGTGTGACCTTGGGTGCCTCTCTCTACTATTTTGAACCCCTATATTTGTATTAGAAAATGAGGAGATTCAACCACATGCCATCTAAGGTTACTTCAGTTTTATAAATCTATTTATGAGAATTTCCAGTTCAGCTGGGCATTTGCTTATATATAGATGAGCATTAATTAAGTGGCCCCTGGAGAAACAATAAGCAAAGTTCTAACATATACATAAATAATGCTCATATAATGTGCAACTATCATATTATACAAGAGATATGTATGCAAGGTGTATGTATGACACTAAAGAGCAGATGTTTTAAAAGGTCCTTACTTTCTATGGGTGAAATGGGGCTTTTGTTTTGTTTTTGTTTTGCTTTTAATTTCATGATCTTTTCTTCTATGGATGATCAGAGGTGCATCTATCAAAATTTCAATCATGGCTCAAAAGTTTCAAGCATTAAAATGGCTTAAAAATTTAAAAAATGAATTTGTGGTATAGTCTTCCACGTTTCCAACTGTATGTCTATTTGATTGAACAGATGGCAAAAATACCAGGGACTTCTTATAGACCATAATTTATCATTCTGTTTAAAAAATTTTTTAATTAAAGTATAATTTACATTCAATTAAAAGCACAGATCAGAAACATTCAGTTTACACCCCCAGTTCCAGCCCACTGAGGCCACTACACTTCTGATTTTGTTTCTCTATAGATTCACTTTGCATATTCTTGGAATTCATATAAAAGGATTCAGACAATATATACTCTTATATGTCTGGCTTCTTTTGCACACATATTGTTTTTTAGATTTATCCTTTATTTTGTATGTTATCTGCAGGGTATTCTTTTTTATTTCTTTGTATGGATATACCATCTTTTGTATATCCATTTCCTTGTTAGGTTATTTCCAATTTCTGTCTATTAGTAGTGAGGTTGTTATGCACTTTTTTAATGAGGTTTTTTGTGGATATGTTTTTGTTTCTTTTAGTCATATACCCAAGAGTGGACTTTCTGAGTTGAGTGGTAGGGATATGACTAACACTATAAGAAACTACCGAAGTATAAGCTTTCAGTACTATCGAGTAGGCTTTCGCTAGATCTAATCATCCCCCAGATAACACCTGTCTACTGGGGGCGGGGAACAAAAATGGAAAGCACAGAAATGTAAACAAAGCAGGCATATTCCAGAAATGGATCAACGCTTAGAAGAAGACATGGCACATTTTTGGGCCTTTTAACTTGAGAGCAGACTGCAGACAGTAGTACCACCAGGGCCCAACACTCTAGTAAAAAACTTACAATTTTCCTGGACTGAAGAAGTAGAGTGCAGAGTTTTGGGCAATGTCCAGAGGTAAAAAGTGAGAGAAGAATACTGCAAAGAACATAATCACAGGAATAGTCCAAATTTACTGGTATAATCTATGCACAAATCTTCACCTTAACGCTTATCATGTGTTTGTGTGCAATAGACTCAACACAGCCCAGCTGAAGATTAAAAACAAAACAAAACAAACAAACAAAAAAATACAGAAAACGAACACTGAACTGACATTTGAATTGATGCCCAAGTGACAGATGTTGTAGTTTGAATCTAACCAAATTAAATGACAGCTAAAACAAAAACTTCAATGCTGGATAATATAACAAAATCCAGAGTGTGCACAACATAACATTCACAATGTCCAGGACAAAATCCAAAATCATTCAACATACAAAAAACCAGGAAAATGTGGTCCAGTCTCAAGAAAAAAGACAATGAACAGAAATTAATTCTTTGATGACCCAGATGTTGGAATTGGCAAAAAAGTTTTTAAATCAGCTACTATAACTGTACTCAATGAAGTAGAGGAAATATAAATGAAAACATAGAGAATCTAAGTAGAAAAACTAAAATTATTGAGAGGAAGCACATTTTCCTTATGACTAATGATGTCAACATGTTTCATATTTTGTGTTGTGAAGTGTATGGTCTAATATTTTGCTAATTCCTAATTGGGTCATTTATCTTCTTATATATAAAGAAATCTTATAGAATGTTCTTTATATATTCTGGATGCAATATATTTATGAGATATATGTTTTGAATATATTTTTTCCCAATCTTTTGTTGTGTTTCATTTTCTTAATGATGTTTTTGGAAGTGCAAACCCCTTTAATTTTGATAAAGCCTAATTTCTCAAATCAAATTTGCTTTTTATGGTTTGTGTATTTTAGGCCCCATCTAAGTAATCTTTGTCTACCTCAGGGTTATGAAGATCTTTTTTGTGTTTCTTCTATAAATTTGATAGGTTTAATTTCTGATTCATTTCAAATTAATAGATATGCTATTAGGTAAGTATTAAGGATTATTTTTTCCATAGGGATATCGGTTGTTCCAGAATTATTTTGTGAAAAGATCATCCTTTCCTCACTGAAAGACATATTTTTATGTCTATTTCTGGACTCTGCTGTGCCATTGATCCTTATGCTAATTCCCCATTACTTTGATTACTCTAGGTTTATAGAAAATCTTAAAATCAGATATTGCGAGTCCTGCGATCTTATTCTTCTTTGACAAAATTCTTTTGGCTCTTCTAGTCTTTTGTATTTTCATACAAATTTTGGTGTCAACTTGTCAATTTATATAGAAATTCTGTTTTTAAAATTGGAATTATGTCAAATCTATAGATCAATTTTGGCAGAATTAGCCATCTTAATAATATTGAATCTTTTAATCAATGACCATGGCATAGGTTGCTATTTAATTAGGTCTCCTTGAGTTTTTAAAAAAATATTAATAATAAGCTTTATTTCTTAGAGCAGTTTTACATTTACAGAAAAATTGAACAGAATTATGAAGAGTTCCCCTACACTCCCTTTCCCTCTGCCCACAGTTTCTCCCACTATTACCATCTTGCATGAGTGGGGTACATTTGTTAAAATTAAAGAACCAATATTAAGGCATTATTATTAATTAAAGTCCATGGTTTATATTACGGTTCTCTCTTGGTGTTGTGCAGTTTTGTGGGTTTTGAGAAATACGAAATGCCATTTATCCATCATTACAGTATAATTATATAGGATAGTTTCACTGTCCTAAAAATCCCCTGTACTCCACTTATTCCTTCTTCCCCTCTTTCAACTCCCCTTCCCAAATGTCATAGAGTTGAAATAATATAGTATATAGCCTTTTCAGACAGGTTTCTTTCATTTAGCAGTAAGCATTTAAGGTTCTTTCCTATCTTTCCATGGCTTGATAGCTCATTTCTTTTCATCACTGAATAATATTCCATTGTCTGAATGTATTATGGTTTGTTTATCCATTCAGCTATTGAAGGACATCATGTTTGCTTCTAATTTTGGCAATTATAAGTAAAATTGCTCTAAAAATTTATGTTCAGGTTTTTGTGCTGATGTAAGTTTTCAACTCATTTGGGTAAATACTTAGGAGCACCATTGCTGGATTTTGTGATAAACTATATTTAGCTTTGTAAGAAACTGCCAAACTCTTCCAAAGTGTCTTCCAAACCTTTCCACCAGCAGCGAGTTAAAATTCCTTTTGTTCCACAGCCTCGACAGCATTTGATGTTGTCAGTGTTTTGGATTTTAGCTGTTCTAGGAGGTGTGTTAAACATCAATGTTATACCTCATTGGTGTTTAAATTTTCAATTCCCTGATATGATATATGATTTTGAACATCTTTTCATATGCTTATTTGCCAACTGTATAACTTCCTTGGTGCAGTATTTATTCAGATCTTTTATCCATTTTTAATTAGGTTATTTATTACCTTATTGTTGAGTTTTAAGAGTTCTTTGCATATTTTGGATATAAGTTATTTATTAGATGTGTTTTGCAAATATTTTCTCCAAGTCTGTGGCTGTTTTTCCATTCTCTTAATAGTGTCATTCACAGAGAAAAACTTTTTAATTTTAATGAAGTCCAATTTAATTTAATTGGACTTAAATTAATTTATTATTTTTAATTTAATAAATTTAATTTAATGAAGTCCAATCATGCTTTTAGTGTTGTATCTAAAAATCATTGTCAAACCCAAGGTCACCAGGATTTTCTTCTATGTTATCTTTTAAAGTTTAATAGTTTTGTGTTTTACATTTAGGTCTGTAATTAATTTTGAGTTAATTTTTGTGGAAGGTGTAAGGTCAGCATCTAGATTCATATTTTTGCATTCAGATGTATAGCTGTTCCAGCACCATTTGTTGAAAACATAATCTTTTCTCCATTGTATTGCCTTTGCTCCTTTGTCAAAGATCAATCGACTATATTTGTGTGCATCTATTTCTGGGATTTCTATTGTGTTCCATTCATTGATCTATTTGTGTTTTTCTGTTTTGTTCTGTTTCATTTTGTTTTATGCCAATACCACACCGTCTTGACTACTGCAGTTTTATAGAAAGTATTGAAGTTGGACAGTGTCAGTCCTCCAACTTTTTTCTTCTTCCTCAGTATTGTGTTGGACATTCTGGTTATCTTTCTTCCATATAAGTTGGTAGATGCCTATTAGGCTATTAAGTATGGAATGTCCAATTTCCTTAAGTACTAAGTTTCACAGTTGATATCTCTGACGTTTTACTTTGACACTTCTTGGGTTTTTTTTATTGTTAAGGTACATCCTCATTCTTTCAAATGCACGTTTTGACTTGTGATTATCTTTCAAATTTTTTTTGGAGCAATTGTTGTGAAACCATGGACAAGTCAAAAATTCATGTTATTTTTTAATATGAGTTCTGTCATGGAATCAGTGCAGCACAGACAGCTTGAAATATCAATGAAGTGTTTGGGAAGGATGTGGCTAATGAATGCACAGTACGTCGATGGTTTGAGAAGTTCCATTCTGGTGATTTTAATCTTGAAAATGAGCCATGTGGGTGACCTGAGACCAAGATGGATAATGATGAGCTGAAACCTGTACTGGAAGCAAATCCATCTCAACCCAAGCATCAATTAGCAGCAAGGTTTGATGTTACTATTCCAACAATATTGGACCATTTGCAACAAACTGGCAAGGTAAAGAAGCTGGATAGATGGGCACCACATGAATTAAAGGAGCATCAGAAGAGAAATAGTCTCGAAGTTTGCCTTTCTTTGCTGTCACTATGTAAAGGTGAGCCATTTCTACACCATGTTGTTATGTGTGATGAAAAATGCATTCTTTTTTTTTTTCTTTTAATTTATTTTTTAAATTTCAGAATATCATGGGGGTACAACATTTTGGCCATACACATTGCCCCTGTTCTACCTATGTCAGAGCCACAATCGTGGTCATCCCCCAAACATCCATTCAGTGAGAGTTTTTCCCATCCCTTCCACCCCCCTCCCGCCCGCCCGCCTTCAGATGAATGTTATTGCCCTGTGTGATGTAAGTGTTCATCAGTTAGTACCAGTTTGATGGTGAGGACCAGTGGTGCTTGTTTTTCCAATCCTGTGGCACTTCGCTTCGAAGAATGGGTTCTAGCTCCAACCAGGATAATACCAGATGTGTTAATTCACTGTTGTTCCTTATTGCTGAGTAATACTCCATGGTATACATATACCACATTTTATTGATCCACTCGTGTATTGATGGGCACCTGGGTTGTTTCCACATCTTTGCAATTGTGAATTGTGCTGCTATGAACATTCGAGAGCAGATGTCTTTATTATAAAATGTCTTTTTTTCTTTTGGATAAATACCCAGTAGTGGGATTGCTGGGTCAAATGGTAATTCTACTTTTAATTCTTTGAGGTATCTCCATATTCTTTTCCATAGAGGTTGTACTAATTTGCAGTCCCACCAGTAGTGTATGAGTGTTCCTATCTGTCCACATCCCCACCAACATTTGTTATTTGGGGATTTTTTGATATGAGCCAATCTCACTGGAGTTAAGTGATATCTCATTGTGGTTTTGATTTGCATTTCCCTGATGATTAGAGAAGTTGAGCACTTTTTTATATGTTTGCTGGCTATTATTCTGTCTTCTTTGGAAAAGTTTTTGCTCATGTCCTTTGCCCATTTTTTAATAGGGTTGTTTGATTTTTTCTTGTTGATTTTCCTAAGTTCTGTATAGATTCTGGTTATCAGCCCTTTATCAGAGGTGTAGCATGCAAATATTTTCTCCCATTCTGTAGGTTGTCTGTTCACTCTAGTGATAGTTTCCTTGGCTGTGCAGAAGCTTTTCAATTTGATCAGGTCCCATGTATTTATTTTTGTTGCTGCTGTGATTGCTTTGGGGGTCTTCTTCATAAATTCTTTGCCTAGGCCAATGTCCATAAGAGTTTTTCCAACGTTTTCTTCAAGAATTCTTATGGTTTCATGTCTTAGGTTTAGATCTGTTATCCATTGTGAATTGATTTTTGTGAGAGGTGAGAGGTGTGGGTCCACTTTCAGCCTTCTACATATGGCCATCCAGTTTTCCCAGCACCATTTGTTGAATAGGGAATCTTTTCCCCAGTGTACGTTTTTCTGGAATTTGTCAAAGATCAGGTGACTGTATGAGGTTGGTTTTATATTTGGGTTCTCAGTCCTGTTCCATTGGTCTACGTGTCTGTTCTTGTGCCAATACCATGCAGTTTTGGTGACTATAGCCTTGTAGTATAGTTTGAAGTCTGGTAGACAGATGCCTCCCAATTTGTTCTTTTTGCTTAAGATTGCTTTGGCTAGACGGGGTCTTCTCTGGTTCCACACGAAGCGTAGAATTATTTTTTCTAGATCAGCAAAAAATGATGTTGGTATTTTGATAGGGATGCATTGATTCTGTAAATTAATTTAGGTAGCAAAGCCATTTTTACTATGTTGACTCTGCCTATCCAAGAGCATGGTAGGGCTTTCCATCTATTTATGTCGTCTGCAATTTCTTTTCTCAGTGTTTCATAATTCTCTCTATATAGGTCTTTGACCTCCTTCGTTAGATATATTCCTAAATATTTGATTTTCTTTGTTGCTATTGCAAAAGGTATTGCATCTTTAATTTGTTTCTCAGCTTGATTGTTATTAGCATATATGAAGGCTATGGATTTGTGTGTATTAATTTTGTATCCTGAGACTTTGCTGAATTCATTTATCAATTCCAGTAATCTCTTGGTTAAATCTTTGGGGTTTTCTATGTATAATATCATATCGTCTGCGAATAGTGAAAGTTTGACCTCTTGTGCCCCCATCTGGACGCCCCTAATTCCTCTGTCTTGTCTAATTGCTGTGGCCAGGACTTCCAGCACTATGTTGAAAAGAAGTGGAGATAGTGGGCACCCTTGTCTGGTGCCAGTTTTAAGGGGGAATGCCTTCAATTTTTCCCCATTCAGTATGATATTGGCTGTGGGTTTATCGTATATGGCTTTAATAGTTTCTAGGAATGAGCCATCTATGCCTATATTGTTAAGAGTTCTTATCATAAAAGGATGCTGGATTT
Source organism: Daubentonia madagascariensis (assembly GCA_023783475.1). Classification (NCBI taxonomy): domain Eukaryota; kingdom Metazoa; phylum Chordata; class Mammalia; order Primates; family Daubentoniidae; genus Daubentonia; species Daubentonia madagascariensis. The sequence continues at coordinate 2,949,819 of JAKFHU010002088.1, forward strand.
TGTCAAAAGCCTTTTCTGCATATATTGAAAGGATCATATAATCTTTGTTCTTGCTTTTATTTATATGGTGAATTACATTTATAGATTTGCGTATGTTGAACCATCCCTGCATCTCGGGAATGAAGCCCACCTGATCATGATGGATTATTTTTTGATGTACATTTGAATTCAGTTTGCAAGGATTTTATTGAGAATTTTTGCATCTATATTGATAAGGGATATTGGTCTGTAGTTTTCTTTTTTTGTTGTGTCCTTTCCTGACTTTGGTATCAAGGTGATATTGGCTTCGTAGAATGAGTTTGGGAGGATTCCATCCTTCTGGATATTTTCAAATAATTTCTGCAGTATAGGCACCAGTTCTTCTTTGTAGGCTTGGTAGAATTCAGGTGTGAACCCACCTGGTCCGGGACTTTTTTTTGTGGGTAGATTTTTTATTACTGCTTCAATTTCGGTGCTTGATATTGGTCTGTTTAGAAATTCTGTTTCTTCCTGGTTGAGCCTAGGGAGGTAGTGTGTTTCTAAGAATTTGTCCATTTCCTCCACGTTTTCGTGTTTGTGGGCATAGAGATTTTTGTAGTATTCAAAGATGATGTTTTGTATTTCCATGGTATTAGTTGTGACTTCTCCTTTTTCATTTGTAATTGAGCTTATTAGAGTCCTTTCCTTTCTGCTTCTGGTCAACCTGGCAAGTGGCCTGTCTATTTTGTTTATCTTTTTGAAGAACCAACTTTCATTTCATTGATCTTCTGTGTTGTTCTTTTGTTCTCGATTTCATTTAATTCTGCTCTGATTTTGGTTATTTCTTGAAAAATGCATTCTTTTTGACGATCATAGGTGTTCAGCACAATGGTTGGATAAAGATGAAGTTCCGAAACACAGTCAAAAACCAAATATTCATCAAAAAAAAGCTAACGGTGTGTGTTTGGTGGTCCAGTGCTGATATTATCTACTACAGCTTCATGAAACCTGCTCGGCTGATCACAGTGGATGTCTACTGCAATCAGTTGGAGGAATGATGAGGATGCTTGTGATTAAGCAGCGAAGATTGGTCAATAGAGACAGGCCAATCCTCTTGCAAGACATATGTTGCAAAAAACAATGCCGCTCAAACTACAGAAGCTGGACTTGGAAACTCTCTGTCATCCACTGTATTTTATTCACCAGACCTTGCACCAACTGACTACCACTTCTTCCAGGCTTTGGACCACTTCTCACAAGGAAAGATATTCAATTCTCCACAAGCTGTGGAAAACACCTTTCGTGACTTCATGGCCACTCACTCTCCAGGCTTCTTTGCTGCTGGCATAAACAGGCTACCATTAAGATGCAAAACTGTGTTGATAGTTTAGGCACATACTTTGATTAATTGCACTGCTTCTTGTTTGAGATATAAGAAACTAAACTTTTGATTCAAAATTGGACATTTCATGTTTAATGACCTAATACAAAGTAACTTGCTAGGATTTTGACTCGGATTACATTAAATCTGTATATCGAGTTGAGAAGTACTAACATCTTGACAAAATTGAGCCTTTTCACTATTCATTTATTTAGATCTTCTTTGATTTCCTTCATTATAACTTTATAGTTCTTCTCATATAGATCTTATACATAACCTAGATTGATACCTAGGTATTTCACTGTTTTGGTGCCAATGTAAATGGTATTGTGTTTTAAATTTTAACTTTCAATTGCTCATTGATGGTGTAAAGGAAAGCAATTGATTTTTGTATATTCACTTTGTATCCTGCAACCTTGCTATAATCTCTTATTAGTTCCAGAAGTTTTGTTGATGTTATTGTTTGTTTGTCTATTCTTTAGAATTTTCTACATAGACAATCATGTCAACTGCAAAGGCAGTTTTTTATACTTTTCCAGTCTGTAACTTTTAATTTCCTCTTCTTGTCTTATTGTATTAGCTAGGACTTCTATTATAGCAATAATAGTAAGATGTTGAATAGGAGACATGAGAAGGGATGTTTTTGCCTTGTTTGCAGTGCTAAGTTTCTCACTGTTAAATACTTGTTGTAGACTATTTGTAGATGTTCTTATCAAATTGAGGAAGTTTCCTTTTATTGCTAGTTTACTGTTTTTATGATAAATGGAGGTTTGACTTTGTCAAATAGTTTTTCTGCATCTTTTGATATGATCATAACAGTATGATTTTCCTTTTTTGGCCCCCTAGGCTCTGCTTTTGCCACATACCACAAATTTGCTAGGTTATATTTTTATTTTATTTAGTTCAAAATATTCTTTAATTTCTCCTGATACTTTTTCTTTGGCCCATGTGTTAAGATAGATCATTGAGTTTAGTCTTTCTTCTCTTTTAATATAAACATTAAAATGATAATATTCTCTCTATGCACTGCATTATCTACATTGTACAAATTATGGTATGTTGTATTTTTGTTATAAGTTGGTTCAAAATCCATTGTTATTCCTTTGTGATTATTCAATTTGCATATATGTGTGGATTTGAAAGATACTAATTGTGATTATTAATTTATGTGTCAACTTGACTGGGCTAAGGAATGCCCAGAGAGCTTGGGAAAATATTATTTCTGAGTGTGTCTGTAAGGATGCTTCCAAAAGAGATTAATATTTGAATTGGTGGGCTGAGTAAAGAAGATCACCCTCACCAATGTAGGTGGTTATCATCCAATCCTTTAAGGATCTGAGTAGAACAAAGAGGTGGAGGAAGTGAAAATTAACCTCTCTTTTTCAGTAGGAACATTCATATATTCTTGCCTTTAAAAATATGTGTTATGGGACTTCAGTCAGTGACCCCCTTGTGGTTCTTAGGCCTTCAGACTCAACTGGGAGTTATACCATTAGCTCCCCTTGTTTCCAGGCCTTCCGAGTAGGACTGAACTGCAGCACTTGCTTTCCTGGTTCTCCAGCTTGCAGATGGCAAATTATGGGACTTCTTGGCCTCCATAATAGTACGAGCCAGTCCCCCTTAAAAATATATACTATTGGTTCTCTTTCTCTGAAGAACCCTGACTAATACACAACTGAAAATTAATTAATTTCTAATTTAATTCCATTTTGGTAGAAGGCATACTTTGATAATTTTAACTTTCTTAAATGTATTGAGGCTCATTTTATGGCTAAATGTAGGACCTATATTGGTTAATATTCTACATAGCCCTAAAAAATGTATATCAAAAGTTGATGGATCAGAAAATGGATCAGAAACTCAAATGTAAGAGATAAAACTAGGGAAAAACATAGAAGAAATTATTTGTGACTTCAGATTAGACAAAGTGTTCTTAGGTATGTCACCCAAAACATTGTTCAAAAGTAGAAAAAAAATTGATAAACTGATATCTTCAAAATTAAAAGCTTTGCTCTTCAAAAGATTCCATTAAGAAAAAAAAATGACAAGCCAAACACTAGGAGAATATACTTCCAAATCATATATCCTATAAAGCATTTGTATCCAGATATAAAGAATCGTCAAAACTCAATAATAAGGAGATAAACTTCCCACCCTACCCCCAAAAAGAAAAATATTTGAATAGACACTTTACCACAGAAGATATAGTAAAGATTATTAAGAATACAAAAAGATGCTAAATATCATTAGCCATTAGGAAAATGCAAATCCAAATCATAATGAGATACTGATACATGCGCTCTAGAAAGGATAAAATAAAAATCACAGACAATACCAACTACTGCCATGTATGTTAAAAAACTGGAACTCTCATACATTGTTGGTAAGAGTGTAAAATTGCATGCTCCTGTCTAGGTTTGTTTTGTGCTACTATAACAGAATATCTGAGACTGGGTTATTTATAAACAGAGATTTATTGTATTCAGTTCTGGAAGTTGGGAAGTCCAAGGTTGAGGGGCTTGCATCTGGCAAGGGCCTTCTTGCTGCATCATCCCATGGTGGAAGGCAAAAGGGCAAAAAGATACCTTGAGAGAGAAAGAGAGGGAGTGTTGAACTTGTCCTTTTACCAGGAACCCACTCCCTTGATAACTAACCCACTCCTTCCATAGAGCTTTAATTCATTCATGAGGACAGAGCCCTCATAACCTAATCACCTCTTAACGGTCTCACCTCTCAACACTATTGCATTGGAGATTAAATTTCCAACACATGAACTTTGGGGGACACATTCAAACCATAGCAACCCACCCTGGGAAACAGTTTGTCAGCTTCTTAAAAACTTAAACATACACTTAGCATTTTACCTAACTATTCTACTCCTAGCCATCTACCCAAAATAAATGAAAACATATGTCCACACGAAGATGTTTATCTTCATGTTGATAGCAGTATAATTCATAATAGCTGAGTATTGAAATTCATCAGAATGTCCATGAACTAGTGACTTGATAAGAAAATTGTGGTATATTTCTATGCTAGAATAATACAACACAATTTAAGGGGACAGAATATTGATACATGCAACAACTAGGATCAACTTCAAAGACATTTTGCTGAGTTAAACAAACTAGATATAAAAGAGTACTTACTGCATGACTTCATTCATATAAAATTTTAGAAAATGCTAAGCAGTAGAAACAGAAAGTAGAACACTGGTAGCCTGAGGCTAAGAGTAGGAGCAATAATTGACCAGTATGAATGAACTTATTGTGGTATTCCTAGAGTTCTAAAACTGGATTATTATTTGTTATGGGTGAACAACTATGTAAATCAACTAAAATTCATCAAACTGTACACTTACAATAGGTGAATTTTATGGTATGTAAATTATATCCCAATAAATCTGTTAGGAAAAAATGTGCCTACTGCTGCTAAGTAGAGTATTTAAAAATGCCAGTTATGTCAATTTACCTAATATTATTGTTTATGTTAATGTCCTAACATATTTTCTTTTTATTTGATCTCTAAGTGGAGACAAGAGTGTCGAACTATCCAACTATAATTATAGATTTGTCTTTTTCTCCTTTCAATTCTGTTGTTTTCCATCATGTATTTTGAACCTCTAAGGTAGTATATAAATACATGCAGAATTTTCTGTCTTCTTGTTGAATTTTTCCCTGTATCATGATTAATATTACTCCTTTCCTGGTAATATTGTTTTTCTGAGGTCTACTTTGTATAATATTAATATAATCATTCGATACATCTTTGGGTTAAGATGTACATAGCTTATCTTTTCCATGCTTTGCTTTTATAATTCAGATGTCACAAAATTCATGCTTTTAAAGAATATAATACAGTGGGTTTTGGTATATTCACAGAATTGTGCAACCATCACAACTAATTTCAGAATATTTTCATCACCACAAAAAGAAACTGTACAACCATCATCAGCCTATTACTCCCCATTCCTCCCTTCCCCAAGTCCCTGAGATATACAACTGTCTGTCTGTATGGATTTGCTTATTTTGGACATGTTATATCAATGGAATCACATACAAAGTGGCGCTTTATGCTTGGCTTCTTTTACTTAGCATATTTTCAATGTTCACTCATGTTGTAGCATGCATCAGTACTTCATTTTTTTTTATGGCTCGATAATATCCCTTTGTGTGGATATTTTTTTTATCCATTGATAAACACAGTTGCTGCACATTTGGGTTGTTTCCACTTCTTGGCTATTGTGAATTGTGCTACTAAGCACATTCATATACAATTTTTTGGTTGGACATTTTTAGTTCTTTTTTGTATACTAAGGGGTGAAATTGCTGGGTTATAATTTAACTATATTTTTAACAGTTTAAGTAATTGCTAAACTTTTTTCCCAAAGCAGCTGCACCATTTTACAATCCCATCAGCAATATATGAACGTTTCAATTTCCCCGTATCCTCACCAACACTTGTTATTGTTTGTCTTTTTTGATTATAGCCATACTACTGAGTGTGGAGCGGTGTATCATTGTGGTTTTGATTTGCATATCCCAAATGACTGATGACATTGAGCATCTTTTGATGTGCTTATTGGCTATTTGTATATTTTATTTGGAAAATTGTCTATCCTTTGCCCTTTTAAAAATAGGGTTATGTGTCTTTTTATTGTTGTTAGTGCTCTTTATACATTTTGGATATAAATCCTTTATCAGAGATATGATTTGCAAATATTTAATCTGATTCTGTGAGTTCTCATTTCACTTTCTTGATACTCTCAATTAAAACAAGTTTTAAAAATTTTATAATGTACAGTTAATACATTTTTTTGTTTGGTTGCTTATACTTTCAGTGTTATATCTAAAAAATATTGCCGAATCCAAGGTCATGAAGGTTTATACCTTTTTTTTCCTAAGAGTTCAATAGTTTTAGTGCCTTCATTTAGGTCTTTGATCCATTTTGAGTTTCTTTTTCTTTTTTCTTTTCTTCTTTTTGAGACAGAGTCTCACTCTGTTGCCCAGGCTAGAGTGCAGTGGCGTCATCATAGCTCACTGCAACCTCCAACTCGTGAGCTCAGGCGATCCTCCTGCCCCAGCCTCCTGAGTAGCTGGGACTACAGGCATGTGCCACCACTCCCAGCTAATTTTTTTCTATTTTTTGTAGAGATGGGGCCTCACTCTTGCTCAGGCTGATCTTGCACTCCTGACCTCAAGCGATCCTCCTGCCTTGGCCTCCCAGAGTGCTAGGAGTACAGGCATGAGCCACCGCACCTGGCCTTGAGTGTTTTTTAATGCTTCATCTTTCGCATGTGGATAGCCAGTTGTCCCAGCACAATTTGTTGAAGACCATTCTTTCCCCCATTGATTTGTCTGGGCATAGTCTTTGAAAATTAATTAACCAAAACTGTGAGGGTTTATTTCTGGACTCACATTCCTATTCCATTGAGCCATATATCTACCCTCATGCTAGCACTACTCTGCCTTCATTGCTGTAATTTTGTAGAAACTTTGGAAATTGGGAAGTGTGAGTCCTTCAACTTTGTTCTTTTTCAAGACTGCTTTGGCTACTTTGGCCATTTGCATTTCCATATGAATTTTAGGATCAGCTAGTCAATTTCTGCAACAACCAAAAAAAAAGAAGAACTTGGAATTTTTACAGAGATTGCATTGAATCTACAGGTCACTTTGGGGGGTATTGCTATCTTAACAATATTAACTCTTGTAATCCATTACCATAGGATACCTTTTCATTTATTTAGGTTTTTATTAATTTCTTTCAATGTTTTCAGTGTGCAAGTCTTCCACTTTACACATTTGTTAAATTTTTTCTTAGGTATTTTATTCTTTTTGATGTTATTATAAGTGGATCTTTTCTTTTATTTTTGGATTGTTCGTTGATAGTTTATGAAAATATAGTTGATTGATCTTGTATTCTGTGAACTTGTTGAACTCAATTATTAATTCCAATAGGTTGTTTTTAAAAAAAATCCTTAGGATTTCCTATATTCAAAACCAAGTCTGCAACTCAATATAGGTTTACTTCTTCCTATTTAATTTGGATGTGTTTATATTTTTTTCTTTGCCTGATTGTCCTGGTTACAATTTTCAGTACAATGTTGAATAGAAGCAATGAAAGCATACATACTTTTCTTGTTGTTGATTTTAGAAGTAAATATTTCAGTTATTCACCAAGAAGTATGATATTAGCTGTGGGCTTTTCATGAATATCTTTTATCAGATTAAGGAAGTTTCCTTCTCTTCCTAGTTCGTTAAGTATTTTTATTATAAAATGGTATTGAATTTTGTCTAATGCCTTTGCAGCATCAATTGAGAAGATCATTTAGTTTATGCCCTTTATTGTATTAAAATGGTTTATTATATTGGTTGATGTTCATGTTAAACCAACTTTACATCCTGATGATTAATGACACTTGCTCATGGTGTATAATCCATTTCATATGTTATTGGATTTGGATTGTTAGTAGTTTGTGGAGGAATTTATTTTTATGTTTATATTTCTACCTTTGTTAATTTTTTTATATAAAGTATCTCTCTTATTTGGAACATTTAAAAATTTTTCTTCTTTTATTTTTAAATTGATAAATAAAATTGTATATATTTATGATGTATAATGTGATATTTTGATATATGTATACATGTGGAGTGACTAAATCAAGCTAATTAACATACATGCTACTTCACATACTTATTTTTTTTGTGGTTAGAACACCTAATTCTACTCTTTTAGCAATTTTCATGTGTACAGTACATAGTTACGGAATTTTTAAAATCCATTTTGCCAATATCTGCCTTTTGTTTGAAGTGTTCAATCCATTTACATTTAATGTAATTTCTCATAAGTTAGGATTTATGTCTGCATGATGCTATTTGTTTTCTATATTTCTTTTTTTTGTTCCTCTATCATTCTGACTTCCTTTTTGTTAAATAGATATTTTGTAGTGTACCATTTTTATAGTCACTTCTTTTACTATACTATAGTTTTCTATTATGTTTTAGTGGGTGCCCATAGTATTACAACCAACATCTTAGTTTATGGAAGTATATAGTTCATATTAATATTATACCATCAGTATAATAAAACTTTGTTTCTATATAGTACCATTTTCTCCCGCCTTGTTTGTTCTATTAGTGCCATACAAATTACATCTTTATACATTGTATGTTCATCAACACAGATTTATAATTACTGCTTTTGAAGTTTTTTCAAATTAGAAATGAAAACAAAAGAGTTACAAACAATTAATATACTTGTATTGTCTTCTATGTTTACCTATGTAGTTACCTATTCCAGTACTCATGTAGTTCAGTTCTACAGGTGACAAATTTTCTCAGAATTTTATTATCTTTAAGTTTTTATTTTGTGTAATTTTTTAAATGGCTGCTTTTATAATTTTCATCACTTATTTTATTATATTTCTTGGTGTGTGGCTTATATGTTTGTGTGTTCTATGATGTTTATCCTCCTTAAGGATTTATGAGCTTCTTGATTTTTTAGGTTTATAATTTTCAATAAATTTCAAAAATTTCTGTTCTATATTCCTTTAACATTCTATTAGTATTTACATGGTATATAAAACATTAAAATACATGGATATTAAACTGCTGCTCTTGTTTCATATGTCACAGAATATTTCATATGTCACTGAGATTCTGTTCAATTTTTTTCAATCTTTTATTCTCTGTATTTATGTTTGAAAAGTCTATTGTGTCTATAGGTTCACTAATTTTTTTCCTTCATCATTTAATCTGCAGTTAATCCCAAGTGTTATAGTTAAGTTTCCATTTCAGATATGTCAGGAAGTTCCATGGCTTTTGACTCTTTCATTTCTCTCTTCATTATGTTCACATCTTTCTTTAAATACTTGAACATTTAACATACTGGCCTTCTTAAGAGCTTTTTTGTTTGTTCCATTATCTATGTTATTTCTACTCCTTTTTCTTTTGAGTGTACTTCTCTTGGTTATAAGTCATATTTTCTTGCTTCTTGGCCTATCTAGTAATTTTTTACTGGATGCTGGACTTTTGTTTCTTTTTGCATTAAAAAAATTGATATATCATAGTTGTGCATATTTTGGGGTTACTTGTGATATTTGCTACATGTACACAATGTATAATGATCAAATCAGCATAATTGGGCTACCCAGCACCTCAAACATTTATCTTTTCTTTGTGTTGGGAACATTACAGTTCTTCTCATCTATCTGTTTTTTAAAATACAATAAATTATTGTTAACCATAATTTTCCTACCATACTGTCCAATACTAGAGCTTGTTCCTTTTATCCCACTGTATTTTTGTTCCCATTAACCAACTTCTCTTCATCCTCCTGTTACCCCTTCCCTTCCCAGCCTCTGGTGACATTTGATTCTAATATAAGAAATTAAATAAAAATTCTCTTTAAATACAGCTTTGTTGCATCTCACAAATTTTATGTTGTATTTTTATTATCTTTAAGTTCAAAATATGTTCTAATTTCCCTTGTGATTATAATTGTGAAAAATTTAAAAATATTATGTTGCTTACTCTCCTAGTTATCTTATTTTTATTGGTTTCTCATTTATTTCCACTGTGGCCAGTTACTATACTGTGAATTATATTTTTCAACTTGGCTGTCCCCTACATTGTCCCCTACTGATGAAGACAATTTTCCATGTTATTTTCTAGAAGCTCTTTTGATTAGCTTTTACATTTAGATGCACCATTAACTGAATTAATGTTTGATGGTATTCTGAGTCAAGTTTTTTTTTTAAATAATAGGTTTACAATTTACCCAGCACCATTTATTGAAAACATGCTCCCTTTTCCAATGACTAGAGTGTCATTTTTATCGTAATTCAAGTGTCCAATATGTGTGTTTCAGTTTCTGTTATTCTTATTTTGTTCTGCTAGTCTATTTCTCTATTCTTGTGGCAATAGCACATTATGTTAATTACTACAGATTTATTGTTAATTTTGATAATCAGTAGGACACATGTTCAAATAGTTGATTCTTCAAGTTTGTATTTTTTACCTTTGAACCTATACATATTCATATGAAATTTGGAAGTAGTACACTAAATTGTATATTGGATTGAGTCAATAGGTCGTTTTGGGAAAAATCAACAACTTCAATTATGTCTTCTTTAATTAATATACCTTGATAATTTCTTTATAGCTTTACATGTACATGTATTGCTATCTTTCATGAGATAATTTGTAGGTATTGATGCTTTTTTGTTCCTCTCAAAAATAGTATCACTTTTAAAATTTCATTTTCTAACTTTTCTTGCTGATATGTAAAATACAATTAATCTTGTATTGAACTTGTATCCAGTGAAATGTTGAACTTCAATTTTTAATTCTATTGGTTTCCCTGAGATTTTTTTTTTAAATTTATATTCACAGTTATTTTATCTGTTTTATTCTTTCTTTTCAATCCTTTATAAATTTTAATTTTTTCCTTGGCTTTTGTCACTGACTAGGACCTCCAGAACACTGTTGGATATAAAGCATGGTATTATACAATTTTGTCTCATTTCTTATCCCAGGGAGAATGCTTTCAATACTTTATCATTAAGTATGATGTTTATACAGTTTCTCTTTTTTTTTTTGAGTAGACATCCTATATCAAAGATGACCTTTTATATTTTTATTTTGCAAACAATTTAAAAATTATGAATAGATGTTGACATTTAGCAAATACCACTTATAAATTTGTATTAGTTTCCTATTTTGACATAAAAATGTGACGAACATAGTAACTTGAAACAACACAAATTTGTTATCTTATAGTTTTATAGGTCAGAAATCTGGCACAGGTCTCACTGGGTTAAGATAAAATTGTCAGCAGAGCCAACTTCATTACTGGAGGTTCTAAGGAAGACTCATTCTCCTTGCTCATTCAAGTTATTGGCAAGATTCAGTTCCTTGTAGTTCTAGGACCGAGGTTTCCATTTTCTTGTTAGTTGTAAGCTGACAGTTATTCCTAGCTTCTAGAGACTACTGCATTTCTTAGCCAATGGCCCCCTTTCTCAATCTTTAAAACCGGTAAGGGTGGGACAATTTTTCTCACCTCAACTCTCTCTGACCACAGCTGGAAAAGGTTCTTCCCAAAAGGTTATTTAAGGACTCATGTTTTTATCATAGAATGGGCTCACCTGGATAATCCGGGATTATCTCCCCATCTCAAAGTCCATAACCTTAACCACATCTGCAACGTCATTTTGCCATGCAATTTAACATATTCACAGGTTCTGGAAATTGGATGTGGACGTCACTGAGAGAGAGGGACATTATGCCACCTGCCACAACATCTTTTGAGATGATATAATTTGTTTTTATTCTGTTAATGTGGTAAAGGGTATTTACTGATTTTTGAATGTTATGCTAATCTTGCACTCTCAGAATAAATTCAATGGGGTTATGATATATCACCTTTGTTATATATAGAACTTGGTTTGCTAATACTTTATTTAGGTTCATGTTTCATGTTCTTTGTTCTATATCTTTATGAGAGAAATTGATTCATAATTTTTTCTTTATTCTAGTATTCTTATCAATTGTCAGCATCAAGTTTATTTGGCCCTATAAAATTAGCTTGGAAATTTTTCTTCTTTCCTATCTCTGAATGACTTGCATAGATTTGGTATTCTTTCTTTCATAAATGATTGGAAGAATTTGCCAGTGATGCCATCTAGACCTGGTATTTACTCTGTGACAAATTTTTCAATTATAAATTCAATTTATTTAATAAATATATTTAGATTTTATTTCTACCTGGGTGAGTTGTGATACATGGTATTTTTCTAGATTGTTGTCCCTTTCTTCTAAATTTCCAAATTTATTGGTATGAAGTTTTTTATGATTTCCTTGTTATTTAAAATGTTATTTTCATTCATAATATTGGCAATCTGTACTCTTTTATATCTCTTTTTTTATTAGCTTTGCCAAGACTACCATTTTAAAAGTCATTTTGAAAAACTAACTTTTGTCTTTGTTAAAGTAGAAAATAATTGTTTTCTACTACACTGATTTTTTATTATCTTATTTACTTTTCACTACTTTCTTTGAGTTTCATATGCTATTCTTTTTATAGCCTCTTGATATACAAGTTTAGATTCTTTTCCAGTATATGCATTTAAGGCAATAACTTTCTCTCTAAGCATGGCCTTAGCTGCACCTCATAAATATATGTCATATTTTAATCATTCAGTTAAAATTTTTTTAAATTTTCTATTGTGATTTCCTTTTTAACTCACAGGTTATTTAGCATTGTTTCATTTCCAAATATTTGAATATTTTCTAAGTTATCATTTTTTATTGATTTCTAGCTTTTTCCTTTAAAAATTGTCTACTGTGGTCAGAGACTATACTCTTTTAAGGCTTAACATATGGTTACTTTTGTCAAATATCCCATTTGCACTTAAAAATAATGTGTAATATGCAGTTGTTGAGGTCAGTGTCTTTTATATAAATACCAGGTCAAGTTTTAATTTTGTGTTTTACAATCTTCTCTTTGCTCACTCATTTTTTGTTAGCTTGTTCTATTGGTTCTTGAGGACTATGTGTTGAAATCTCCCATTGTGATTAGCTAAATTCTTTCAGTCCTATCAAATTTTGCTTTACTTATTTGAGGCTATACTAAACACATTAAGAATGATCATTTATTTTTGATGAATTGACTGTTTTACAAGCTAATCTTTTCTTGTGGTTATGTCTCAAAGCCTACTTTGTCCTCTATTAGTCCACCCCCATCAACTTCCTTTTGGCTAGTACTCACATGGCATATCCTTTTACATCCTTTTTCCATTCGGTCTTTTTACATTCTTTTAAGCCATGAGTAATTGGTATGCAACGTTGTGTTGAGTTTTGTTCTTCATCCAGACCGAAAATTTTCATGTTTTCTTAGATTCCATTCATTGTAATTACAATTATTTGGGGGTTTAAATCTAGCATTTTATTATTTATTTAATATTTTTCCAAACTGCTTTATGTTCCTTTTTCTTTCTTTCTTTCTTGCCTTTACCTGGATTACCCAACTATTTTTATTATTCATGTCATCTCTATTAGATTGTTAGCTGTACATTCTTTTATTGGCCTTTTTGTGGTTATGCTAGTACCGACAAGCTGCATGCATCCTTTCACCATTTCATGGAAATGTAAGAAACTTAGAACACTTTAATTTCACTTATATCCCCCCCGATTCATATGCAATTTCATATATTTTATTTATCTGGATATTTTAAACACCAAAAGACCTTATTGTATTTTATATTATCAATATTCAGTTGGAGTTACTTTACACAGATATGTGTTTGTGTGTTTTACAGCTATTCTTATTCTTCTTAGAAGGAGAATCAGTTTACAATAAATTATTCCACAATTACCAGATGCTGTAATCCCTAACATGCTCTATTTATTATCTAATCTTGAAACAAATCCTAGGGAAAACAAGAATACTTCTGTCCAAGTTACCTTGTAGGGAACAAAAATCACTTGAAATACTTTAGGGATACAGGGATTTAATACTGTAAATAAAATACTAACACATTTTTAGAGCAGGTGAAATAAAGGGCTCAGGCCTGGCTTTCAAATGAGAATAAGAAAATCACATCTAGATTGGTCAGTCAAGAGGGTAACTACCTCTATCACAACCAGAAAGCTTCAGTGCATGATGTTACTACTATAACTGAGTTTAAGAACAGTGTCCTAAATGAGATGGATTATCAGGAAACTGCTCTGCTCACTCCACCACTGTCTGTTGACAATCATGTAATTAGTGACAGATGGAGAAAAATCTGACGTCTCCTTCATTGCTCTCGCCAGCAGCAATAGCCAAATCACCAGCCTTACTTCTTTCTAAAAGGCATGAAATAGGGAACATAATTTCCAGAACCCTATATACAAGAGCACGGGGCATGTGTATGTTTTGGTTTTCTAGTCTCTGCAATATGTAATGGCAGAGTGACGGTGGAATGAATGCTGTGTGCCAATTACTATATCCAAATTAATTAAATTACAATGCTTAAGCAAGTTGTTCTCCAAATATGAGTCATTATGATGTAGTTTTTCTCCATGCCATGCACAACTCAGCACTTCAAAAGAAGTCATTTAATAATGAGACATTGCTATAGAGAGTTAATAAACCATCCCTTGTGCAAAATAGCACTTTTACCTGTTCTACCTGAAGGATACCTTCTCACTGAGCATGGATTTTTGGCGGCACTTTCAACTTTGTAGGGCAATGTGCTAGTCAACATACAATGAGAAGTTATTCTTGTGAAGTGACAATGCCATGAAGCCTGTGTAGGATGAACACTAAAGCAGAGAAGACCATAAACTCTAGCTTCCAAGAGAAGCAGAGTTGCCTCTCCATGTCTTGTCCGGTGTTTAGAAGCCAACAATAATAAGGGTGATAAGCAGCTCCAGCTATCTCAGCTGGAAATGAAGGAGCTTCTCTAACTATTGGAAAGGGAGGCTAAAATGTAAGTACAATTGTGCTGGAAAAGGCAAAGAACTGAACCACTCCTGTCACAGAAGCCAGTTTGCCCCAAGGCCAATGGGAATAATTCAGACATTTTGTATTTTTCCATCAACAGACAACAACAGTACTTTTGTGCTGCATTTAAACCAGCCCTGAGTTATGGTGATTGCAACTGAGCATGCTCAGATTTGGGGCACCCCCCCCATCTCCAATTCTGCAGAAAAACACTCAAGCAACTGAGCTGAACTGCAGCAACTGCCTACTCGTTTTCCTTGTACAAAGGCAATAGTGGTTATACTTGAAAGTGGAATAAATGATACGTACAAATACATTTTTTCTAACACATTGTAGGTCATTTGTACTCTCTTCCTAACTTCTCAAGGCTCTCATCCTTGCAAACTTAACCTGAGCACACACATACTCCCCACTTCAAACACAAAAACACATTTAAATGATGACCTCATACTCAAGGCAGTCAACATAATTAAGAAAAATATTTCTAGTTTGAGTGCCATTTTTCAAAAATTATAATATTTGACAAGGTCATAAGGTAAGGTCTTCTAATATCTAGAGGCCAAATAATTTTGCAGTGATTTTTGTGGTACTCTCAATGAGTCTTTGTTTTTCAACTAATAGGATTGAAAATACAGAGATAAATGTAGTTTGACATAAAGAAGGGTACCAGAAGCCTCCTAGTCATATAACACTTGCCAGCTTAAAAACTCAAGAAATTAGTTTTTATTTTAAGTATAATAGGATATACTCACATTTTACCATCAGATAATTTTTATTATTTAGATTAAACTAAAATCACAGTCAACATTTGAAATCTTGACCAAACTATTAAAATTTATATTATAAGACTTTTGGTATTATTTATTACACAGTCTTTCTTAAAAAAAGATGTTCACAGAAAGTCAAAATAATATTCCTTGTACTAGTATAAATTGAGCTAAGGAAGTAGGTGGGCAATGCCTGCTAATGATCAGTTTCATTAAAATACACTTTTTAAGGTAAGCTGATGGATGCCATGAATAAGGAGGAATTTGAAAATTAATCTCCAAAACAAAGCCATGAAAAGGGAGAAATGCCTTATATGCAGCAGCAGCTTTTGTTAATGGGTCGATCTGGTAAAAAGCAGTTACTAAAATATATCTTGATTGACATGTAATTTAATTCAAATTTGTCATATTAAGAAACAAAGTGAACACTATATTTGATATTTAAGAAAAATGTTGGAGGAAAAAAGGGACATCAAGATTATTATAATGAATTCAGTGTAGCTATTTTTGCAAGGAATGCTTTTTGCTTGTGAAGATCTTAAAGACAGAGGGCTTAAACTTTTCGTGAGGCATTTTTAGTACCAAGTTTATCAATGAATACCATGTCAGTTCCTAAAGATGGAAATAAACCAACTGTAATACTACTTTCAGTGTGAGAAGATCTGGGGACCAAGTATAAAGTTTGCAATTGTCAAAGTGTGAATTGGATATTATTCTTAATAAATTTCTTTTCCTTTAAACATACTGATATCTTAATCTCTTTTTTGATCAACTTAATTTCTGTTTGTTCTTTTAAAATTTAGATTCTTATGATTCTTCCTGCGAAGTACGGTATGCTCTATGGTAGCACCCACACCCTTGTGCCTACTCATACAAGTACTTCTAACATTTACGAAGTTATATAGTCAAGTCCAACAAAAAGCTATTCTTATGTTAACACAAGTTGGTGAGATGTTAATTTTGTGTAAAAAGTGATACCATGGAAAATGTTTTCAGTTAACCTGTATCCAAGAAAGTTTCATCATTTTTTCAAGGAATTATTGAGCTGTGTAGATGCTGAAAGCTTCTCATTATTTGAAGAATAAGAGGAATCATTAATGTTTGCTCCACTAAAAATTGAGAAAATATAAACAACATCAAATAAGTCATTTATTTTTAAAAATCCCCACTATCTCTCACAATTTTTATTTTTTTAAATCTTATTCTAAAGGCACCCACATAAACATTCATAATGACCAGTTAATAGTATCGATGTTTTGTTCAATGGAGTTCAAAAAGTAATTAATATAAACAAAGTTCCAGGGACATAATATGCAAAGATGAACCCAATTCACAGTTAAATTTTTATGGAAAAAACATTTCTTTGTACTGTGTGTTTTGTTCATACCTTCTCTTAAGTATTGTGACAATAATCCTAGTGATTGGATCTCGCTTTATAAATGCAACATCAGCAGTCACTTGGTGGCTGACACCCAAACTGCATGCAGAATGTGCTAAATGATAGGTAGAAATAAATTGATTCTGCAAATCTGGACTTGCAAATCAAAAGGCAAATTACTCAGGACTTAAAATAGTTTTATTATGAGCAAGTTAGCACAAAAGTTGTATTTCTGGCTGCTGATCCTCAGTGACACCAGTAAAGTCACCCTGTATTCTTTACTAGATAATTATTCTCCAAAGCCTTATGGTGCAAATGCATTTATTGTTCTCTGGTATTCTTGTCTTTACACAGACAGTTCTGCAACATTGGCATTCTTCAATCTATTGCTATTTTCCCCAACATTGTTTTGTTACCAGGCATTCCAAAACCAAATGTTCCAGCATGTGTTATTTCCCCATATGCTGCCTTAGAATGTGATTGTCCTTATAGCTCTCTCAAAACCATTTTCTCTGTTGTGAATATTTTTCCTAGCTAGGTCACCGACAGGATGGCTCGGTGTCTCCTTGGCAACCACATGGTCTTAAGATTCCTCTCAGTATCATTTTTACTCCCAATCATCACACTTCACATTTTTGTTCTTATCATTAATCTTTAAAGTGTCTTCACCTAATCTTTATCTTTTTGTTTTTATATTCCCCGTGTTAATTGCCCACATTCTTCTACGTATTCTACATTCCAGCCCTTTAATGTTATTAATTGATTTTGTTTGCATAACAAGGTACAAATCAATTCGAGCTACAGATAGATAAGTCTCTCCTACAATTCCTTTAGCTGGATTTTTAAGCCTTACAATTTCCAGTCAAATTGGAAATTTCAGTAAATGAGGTTGATGTAGATGCTCTTATATCAAGGTTATATTACCTATTTTGGTCTCAGAGATATATATATATGAAATTTAGACAGCAGGTTTTGGCAGCCAGGTTTCATGAACCTTCCCTATTCTGGAACTGAGCTTCTGTCTCTAACCAAAAGTTCAGCAGTAGATTGTTTTCACAGGCTTTGGAATCATGCAGAATTCCTAAGTTTGAATCCCAGCTCTTCTCCTACTAGCTGTGTGATGATGTTGGACAAGATATACAAGATTCGTACTAAAGTAGGGATATGGTATCCTCTTCATAGAGTGGTTGAGAGGATTACTTGAAATAATGTAATATGCAGCAGATAGTTAAGAGGCTTTTAATGAATACCCCTAGCCACGTGGGACAATTTGTGGCCTCTGTTTTAGATTCAGCCCACATGTACTTACAGTTGATTTCTTAACTCCATCTTAGAACATCTTATAGAAAAACCAAGGGAGTACTTTGACCTACTTTCTTCCTCCATTTATTGGCTCAGTAAGCCCTAAATTGTATATGTTTTTCATTATTTTTTTTGTACCTTATAAACTAGCTAAACTGAGGACTTCCTGAAATATTTCACTGTTATTTACCTAAAGAAAAAAACCTCTATACAATACCTGACAGTGAGATTGTAGACATACATCTTTTCACTGTAGGGTTTTTTCTTTAGTTTATCTTTGCTTTTAGTTTTTCTTGCGCTGAAAATTTTTCAATTTTCACCCAGATCTAGAACAGTCACTCCTGTATTATGTTTCAAGTTTTATATAGATAATTTCATGCACTGCTATGCTTTCATGATAGTGAGTTTTCTATAGAAGTGATTTCTTCTTTCTCTGGGCCTTTGGATTTTCCATGGCAACATTACTTTACAGTTTGGGGGCAGATACATTATAACACAGAGGAGAGTGTGTGATTCAAGAAGACATATCCCTGGTCCCCTGAGTCATTTCTGGCTGCTCACTGTCCACGGTTCCTCATTAAGCCCCATGTCTTCCCTTGCTGTGTCAAACACAGCTGACATACTGTTAGATTTAGTTATTATATCAGACTTATGTACAATTTTCTTCAGGAACAAATTGATCCATTGTTTTTGAAGCCTCAGTCTTCTAAAAGATACGTCATAGTCTGTGTTATAGTTTCTTCTAGTTACACATGAATGTATAACATTGTGTTCTATGTGTAGATGTAACAAAATTTCAGCACATCCATCTCTTTCGGTACTGACATCTTTTGTATTTATATTTCTTCTCTTTTTATTGAATAATTCCTGTCAATGTTCTCTTAAAAGAACTGGTGCCAGTTAATTATTTCAGGCTGCTATTGAGAGCCTGGAATGTTCTGAAATGCTTAGCCTTTGACCTACATGCAATCTACTCTGTCCATTTTAATTGAAGTTGCATCATTTCAGGGCATGGTTTTGTAATTTTACTATTTTTTCCCTAATACCTCCCTTAGTGTGAAGTTACGATTTTATCAAGCTTACATTGTTGTGCCACTTTGGCACCTCCTTTATTTTATTTTACCTTATTTTTTATTTCCCAAATCAAATGTAAATGACTAAAATCTCTTAAAGTAGACATGCTTTTTAATTGGAAATTTTGTCTACTACTAGGAGTACATAATAAAGAAAAGAAATGATAAAGATTTTGTGATAGGAATGCTCAAAGTAGCATTGGTAATAATGGAAAAATTTGGAAGTCACTTCAGGGGCCACATATGTGGATGGATAAATAAATGTTAAGTGTAACATTATAATGAGATATCATATGCCATTAAAGTGGTAAAAATAATCTAATGAGCAATTAGTATGTGCTAGGCACGGTCCTAAGTACTTTATGTATAATCCCATTTAATTTGTACATGAGTGCTATGAGGTAGGTACTTTTATATTATGCCTACCCATTATATTTATCCCCATTATATTTATAAAGCAATTAAATCTTAGAAAAATTGAGCAATTTAAGCAAAATGACACAAATAACTGTAGTAAGTATCAGAATTTAAATTTCAGAATTTGTGACTTCAGAGCCCAGTGTCTTAAACTCTAGGCTGCCTTGAAATAGTAATTGAGGAAAAAATATTCACGACTTAAGTGAGAAGAGATAATACATGCAAAAGAAGTAATAAAATGGGTCTTTATTTTATTTAATTTATATTTTCTATGCCCCACATATTGTATAAATTACTTTGTAATAAAATAATATATGTTGAAATAAAAGTGTGAAAATTAATACACAAAAGATATCATTTAATCTAAATTTATATATAAATATAAAATACTTTCTCTAACTATTTCCTTTAGTCATAATGTTTTAAAATTCTTTTCAAAGTAGAAATTCTTTGCAACATGGTCAAAGGGCTCAGTGACATCAGTGTAGTTTTCCACTCCATTTCTGTTCAATACTATAAATATTTATTATTCTTATTGACTGTGTCCCCCATTTTATAACAACCAATTAGACACCTCTTTGGATGAACATCAAGTACACTTTCTACTTTAGAGCAAACAAAGTAAACTGCCTCCTCCACTGTTATTTTCTGTTGACTGTAATTGGACTTAATAACCACTCTTTTTTTCAAAATCCACAGAAATTACCCTTTAGGTACATTTATAGGTTCAATCTAACCAATTTTTAAGGGCTAGTAATATTTTTAGTTAATATTCCTATATGTATTTATTTTATTGAGATCTTTCTGATAAAAATGAATAAAAATAACCTAAACCTATATTATCTTTCTTCCTTCAATATTATTTAAATGCTTTAATCACTCACATAACTTTTGTGGTCCTCCTTTCCCTCACTTC
Organism: Daubentonia madagascariensis; assembly: GCA_023783475.1. Classification (NCBI taxonomy): domain Eukaryota; kingdom Metazoa; phylum Chordata; class Mammalia; order Primates; family Daubentoniidae; genus Daubentonia; species Daubentonia madagascariensis. Next base: position 2,970,496 of record JAKFHU010002088.1, read on the forward strand.
TTGCCATTTAGCGTTTCTCTCTCATATGTATATATATATATACACACACACACATATATATATACACACACACATATGATATTTTATATGTACATATATACATACAAGAACCAAAGAAATTAATAAAATTTATTTCTAACATGGAAGGGGGATGAACAAATTGATGAAGCAACATCTTATTAGTGTATCTCCTGCTAAAGATGGTCATGAATTGACCCAAAGTTTTCTACTTTCAGTGTGAAATGCAAAAAAGTTAAAAACAAATAGAAAAACATTTATTTCTTCCTCCTTTTCAACTTTCCCATCTAGAACACATTTCTCTTTCTGTGATCTATTATTATATCCCTAATATTTGAAATTTACAAGGGCGGTGAAGAAACACTGAACAAGAAATAGGGAATTTGACTTCCATTTCCTCTTATTGTTTTTGTGCCTTTTGAATTAGTTATATGACAACACATGGAAATTATATTGACCTTACTTACCTTAAAGTTGTTTTAATTTCCAAAGAGATAATTGGTGTGAAAATGTGTAGTAGAGTACTCTATATCTTATATATATTAGTATATATATCTACTCAGATTTTTCTCCTGAGTTCTAGATGCCTTCTGACTGATTACTAGACATCTCAGCTTGGATTATAAGCATTTAACTTGATATGTCCCAAATAATACTTACCTTTTCCTGAGGCAGTTTCTCTTCGTGTTATCTCTATACTGGGAAAAGATACTTTTGCCAATCAGTCCCCCAAATCAGAAACCTAAGGTTTATCCTAGACTCCTTGTTTCACCTCATCTTATAAATTAAATGTTTTCAATTCTCTCTTTAATATCTTTCTTTATTCCTAGGAATGGAATACTTTCCTGTTTGTGTGCCTGGCACCCTGCGTATATACTTCTACCATCAAACCAAATGTGACTTTCTGTTGCTTTCCTTTTTCTCCTATTTGACTGGAAAACTCCTTGTAAATGTGAGTTATCATTATTGCAGATATTGTGGTTTGTAGTCTCCCCTTTTATTCATTTAGCAACTGTTTGTTCAATGTCTACTATGTTCTAGCCATTGATCATACACTGGTGAACAAGACAGACAGAGACCTGTTTTCACGTACAAATAAGGTGTCCTCTGGAGCTTACATTCTTGGGTGTACATTTATGGACATAATTAGATTATGGGCTACCTGAAGGCAAGGATTCTATTTTAATGATTTTTACATTCATTTAATCATTCTTTCATTCAAACATTATTTATTGCAAATTGATCATGCTAGTTACTGTGCTAGCCCCCAACCATACTGGAATCCATGCATTTATTCGCATCCTTACCACTACCATGAGGATCCTAGAAGAGAATTAATTTTTGTTCACATTTTCATTGTGTGAATCCTGTGCTAAATAAGCAAAGGATTTCACTCAACCCATTAATCCCTATGTTCTTGTGGAAAGATTGACAAATCTTTAATGTTGAAGAAAATCGGGATTAACATGCAGATTCTACAAGGGAGTTGCACTAGATATTCATAAGATCTGAGAATAAGTAAAATGGATAGTGAGAATGTTTTAACATTATTGCAATATAACTTGGTCTATATTTTAAATTACAATTGTTTTACTGTTATAAAATATTTTTTAAAAATTAGTAATGGAACAAACTATCATGAGGATAGTAGTATAAAAACTAACAAAATAAAAGGGACCATAAAATAGAATAGTGCTCTGTAGATTTACAAAGATAATAACTTTTATTTCACTCTTACTATGTGTCAAACTCTTGGCAACAAGCTTAATGTGCACTATATCATTTAATAATGATGTTTAATAAAAATAAATGACATATCATTTAATAAACATTCACTCGTGATTTGAACTATTTTAAATATCTAATTTTAATTCTAAGCAAAAATATTGTATATATACTTTAACAAATATATACATTAACAAATGCTAGTTTGTTATGTCAGTGAATTTGTTCAAGTGTACACTGATACTAATAATGAAGTTTCATTCCAGAATAACCAAGTTTTTGAATCATCAAGAAAACACATAAGTATGACTAAGCAGTTGATGAAAATTTACTCCACCCACTTATTTTTATAACATTAATTTAAAGTATTAATGTTTCTTTACAAGTACTGACAAAGATACTGAGGCAAAAATTTCTCTTTTTTTCCATTTATTTATTATATGTATAAGTTCATGGGGTACAAATGCAATTTTGCTACATTGATACATTGCACTGTGGTGAAGTCAGGGCCTTCAGCGCACACATCATTGAAGCAAAGCACATTGTACCCACCAAGAAACCTCCCATCATCCATCCCCCTCACACACCCTCCACCCCTCTAAGTCTCATTGTCCATCATTCCATACTCTGCTTCCATGTGTGCACATTATTTAACTCCCACTTATAAGTGGGAACATGCAGTATTTGTCTTTCTGTGTCTGAGTTGTTTCACTTAAGATAATGGCCTCCAGTTCCATGCATGTTGCTGCAGAAGACATGATTTCGTTCTATATGGTTGAATAGTATTGCATTATGTATATATTCTGCATTTTCTTTATACAATCCTCCATGGATGGATACTTAGGTTGATTTCATATTTTTGCTCCTGTGAATGGTCCTGTGATAAACACACGAGTGCAGGTATCTTTTTGATATATTGATTTCTTTTCCTTTGGATAGATACCCAGTAGTAAGATTGCTAGATCTTTGGTAGTTCTATTTTACTGAGGCAATAATTTCAAAGTAACCATTAAGTCTAAGTAGGATAGTGTCACTCTTACTTTCCTGATGTTTCTTAAGATTTTTGGATTAAATGAGTAATAAGACTTAAAAGATGATCTATTTTGGTCATATGTAAAATGACTCAGGGAGAAACTTATTGACGTAAGAATAGCTGCTTTTTTTCTGCAAGATCCAGACTGCTATGCAGTTGAACCACCTAAGGACAAATGCCATTATACATATTTCAGAGAAACCTGAAATCTTGGACTCAGGCATGACCAGATTATGAACCTGGCTACTTTGAACAATTTGAGGAGTGCTGGGAAAAGTCTCTCCAATCCCCCAACTCTAAAACAATTTCCCTACCTGCTCTGCCACAGTCCTTGAAAACCTCAATTAGTCAACTTTACAGTTAAGTTTTAGGGGTTATTGGACAATGAAGAAAAACTTAGCTTGCTGGAAAGAGTGGTGGATTTGGAGTCAGCTGTTTTGCCTTGAACCTTGAACTAGCTACTTACCTCTGAACTTCCTATGCAAATGGGGAGAATATCTTTCTCAAAGAGTTGTTCTGTTAGAAATAAATGTAATTGCATAAGTATTTGTGTACTAGAGAATGCTACATATAGTGATGCTAGTTTACTTAATTTTTCCCACAGTGGACGGCTCATAGGTTTTGGGAGATGAGAGCACCAGTTGCCTGATAAGAATTCAGGTAAAATTACTTTGTAGATAAAGGCAAGCAAGGAGCATTTTGATTACTTCACTATTTTATAGGAGGATGGCCATCAATGAAGTCATTGAAAGTTTGATAAGCATGCGATAAGATGGAACTATATTAAATGATCTGGTAATTCCGGTCTGTCCTTCAGATTTCAGGATGGCATTGTTCCCAGACAAGTTACTCATTCTGTTCCTAAAACTTCAGAGAAAGCGCTTTCTGCCTTAGTAGAGCATCCTAGGTTTTGCCAGCCACAACAACATAGAACACTTTCCAAATATCTCACTGCATTCCTGCTGCAGTTGGCCTGATTTTTCCTGTATTGGAAATGGAAAAATACAGATGGGATTTGCTTTAAAAATTCATTATATATATAGAAAAATTGATGATGCTAATAATTCACTTTGCAAAAAGTTTTTAAAAACATTTTACATAGTAAATTTATTGTTAAATAAAATACCACTTTTGACTTATTTATAAAATAATCAGGTTCAAAATCAAACAGATAAATATAAATGATTAAATATACAAATATTGTTGTGGTCAGTGGCTTTATGGAAGAAAGTTTTCCTTTGGGTTCCTATAGTTACTTAAGCTGTAGAGTGGTGAGGTCACTTTTGAGCAATTTTAATTAGTAACTAGAGAAAGTAGAAAGGGGGAAACCACAAAGAGAGAATGAGGGAGAGAAGGAAGGGGAAAAAGAACAGAATGGCTTGTAAAATTGAATTTACTTGAAAACTAAAAAATAGAAAAATCTAGGTGTGTGAATTGTGCTGAGATATACTGAGAAACTAACCAAATCTGGATAGACTAAAAAACAAGTTAGTTTAAAGAAAACACAGGAAAATCTTATTTTTACTGCTTTTTAAAATAACAAGTAACATTAAATGTTAATAGTTTACTAATATTTTCAGAGAAGTGAATCTAACAAACTTTATACATTCAATATATGCATTAATTTCTTCTAATTTTAAAATGATAAGAATAATGCTTACTATAGGCTTTTATTATTATTCAAACAGATTAAAATACATCAGATTGCATTAGGCAATTAACTAAACAATGAACTGCTTACTTTAAAGGCAAATAAAACATTTGGGCAACTAGAGCAAGTAAATGAGCACTTTAGTGCACTGAATGATACCCTAAGGAATGTTTCTGAAATGGTAAAGTAATAATAGCTAATATTTATTCAGTGTTTACAATAGCCAGGCACTGCTGAATGCTTTATAAGTATTAGTTTATTTATTTTTCACAACTCTATGATGGGAGCACCATAATTATTCCTATTTTGCATATGTGGAAACTGAGGTCAGAAAGGATATAGAAATTACCCAAAGTCAAAGTGCCCAGATGGGACAAATCCAGGAATGGAAGCCAGATTGTCAGGTCCCAGAGACCTATCCCCTTATCCGCTGGGCAACATCACCTCACATAGTGAGGCTTGAAGCAGAAGTCAGAAGTGTGATGAAGAGCAAATGAATGGAGTTCAGATTTAAAGTCATTTCCTGCTATGCAAAGTTAGAAGATGTGCTAGTGTTTTCTAACTTTCTTACATTTGCCAAAGGAAATTATGAATATGCAGTGATTAGCACCTTTTAGAGTTATATTTTTTCAAATAAAGAACTAGAAAGCTAATCCTCCTAAATCCTAACAGAGTGGTCTATGCAGGATAAAAATATATTCCTAGGTTGTTCCAAAATGAAAATGTTATACAATGTAAAAAAACATGGTGCAGTGCTGACCAGGTTCTCAGAGCTTCAACTTCACCTTTATTGTTGATCATTTTCTGATGGAGGAAGACAGTTTACATGTAAGTCTTATTGACAGAACATGTCAATAAGAACATGACAGAACATATTTTTCAGTTGATAACTTGATCCTTTGAGATAATCCAGTTCAATCCTGTCATTTTTATTTATTTATTTATTTTTAAATTTTTTTTTTTGAGACAGAGTCTCACTCCGTCACCTGGGCAGTGGTGTCATCATAGCTCACTGCAGCCTCAAACTCCTGGGCTTAAGGGATCCTTCTGCCTCAGCCTTGCTCAGGCCCGTTCTGGAACTCCTGACCTCAACCAATCCTCCAGTCTCAGCCTCCCAGAGTGCTAAGATTACAGGCGTGAGCCACCACGCCCAGCCCAATCCTGTCATTTTAAAGAGGAAGAACCCAGGATTCAAGTATTACTATTAAGCAGAAAGCAGGAGTGATTAAAACTTAGGCCTCCTAAATCTTTGTATTTAATATTTCCAGACAGCTCACATAAATAAAAAGAGCCACTGGAGGCAGAACGGATCTACCTTCCAGCCCCTATTTCCTCCTGCTTTGTACTCTGAATACTCTATTAGCTCCAAGAAAAAGAAAAATGGAGAGGAAGCTCTGGAATAAAATTTTATTACTCTCAAGATGTGTCAGAAAGTCACAAAATCTAGGGAGGGATTATCCCCTTCTGATGGGCAAGTGATAATCTTTACTGTTGTGGGTATGGTGGTCTGACATGACTAGTGAATCCCTGGGGCTATTTGATATTTCTTGAATAAAAAGACTTTGGAACACTTTGCCCAGGATAGGTTGCCATGGAAACTGTGGAATCAGCTGCAGTCGGTTAGTAAAAGATTTCATCAATTTGCTTACCTTCCAAAACATGGTTGGTGCAGATTCTCAAAACAGCAGCTCCGCCTCTAAAGCATTTACCATTGACCACAGACTCTGTCCCCTTTTAAATGTTATTCTGCAACCAGTGGTACTAAAGCAGTCTGGGGAAAATACTGTGAGGGTTGCCAAGCTGACAATCGTCTCACCATGGAGTTTGAGGTAACAATGCCCGTGTTAAAAAGCCAGCAAAGCATCTTTAGCTCTACCAAGCCCCCTGCCTCTACTCTCCACCCTTGAAAATTTAGCTATAGGTATGTTTCAGTTTTTTTGTCAGTGATGGAGTGTAGGGAAGGAAGGAAGGAAGAAGAAGAAAAGGAGAGAGGGAGGAAGAGATAGAAGAGAGGGATGGGTGCAGGATGACTTGCAGAATTGAAATGCACAATAACCACCTGCAAGCAAAGGAGGAACCAGTGCAAACTATTATGCACTGTTGATGGTAACCTTTTTTTAAAAACAAAAATTAGTATTCCAAGTGAGGTTGAAAATGCATATAATCTATGACCCAGAAATTGCACTCCTTAGAACAGTCTCAAGACACTCCTGCACATGTGTACCAGAACAGATGTACATAACATTCCTGGCATCTCTGGGTATAATAGCAAAAATACTGGAGACTTTACTGAATACTCTACATGCATCAGCATGGACAACACTAACAAACTAATATTAAGGGAAAAAGCAAGTCATAAAAGGATAAATGCGGTAAGAATGTAAAATATTCAAAACTAAACAGTACATTATTTAAAGAAGCATACACAAAAGATACAGTTATAAAGAAAAATAAGGGAATTATTAACACAAAATCCAGCATTGTGTTCATTTACTGTTTGGAGAAAAAGAGAAATATTTTGACTGCAGAGAATAACATGGGTACTGGTAATGTTCTACTTTTTTGCATTTAAAAATTTTTTAAACTATGCATATCCTTTATAGACACCCTTGAAATTACTGTTAAAATAAAAATGATACAAATTTACTTATAAAAATTGAAAAATAGAAATGTACATGCAATCATATCATTTTAGTCATTACTTTTATCTTTAACAAAGAACGTTATAGATAGATGGGCATTCCTATTATCAGATATAATAAATAATTGCATTTGCATAGCATTCTAATTTACTAAGGATATTCACAGCACTTTAAAGTGCATTTTATTTTTTCTGAATGGCAACCAAATAATAGAAGCTCAACTGTACCATATCCAAGGAAATAGAGCTAGAAAATGAATAAATTGAAACTCTGGTCTTGTGACTCAGGGGCCTGATAATTTTCCTACTGCACCATACCAAAATCTCACACCCATTCTTGCTGTCCTTCTTATATGTTACACTCCTTAGTTAGAATTATTTGGCTATTCCTCCTTTTCCTTTCATTTCTCAATGGTCCTCACCTCAAACTCCATGCTCTGATCCCTCCCAAGTCCCTCAGCATCTTGTGGTCTCTCACGTGGCTGGGTCTTCATACATCTTATCTCCTCTGTGGTGCTCCATCAAATCATACCTCCCCTCCAGCCCCTTTGGTTTGCTCATTCCTCTTGATTCCTCCGGTCTGAGCTTAGATGTCACTTGATCCAGGACACCTGAGTCCCCCGAAGATTGTGTTAGGTGTCTCATAGTACACTTCACTGCATTTACTTTCAGGGTACTTATTGATATTATTTACTAAATTGTAAGGCCTTTGACAGCAAGTGTTGTGTATTGTTTACTGTCTCATTCCTATTGTTTGGATCAATGTATCTGTTGGCTATTGCCACGATGAGACTTGCAAAACAAAACACCACAAAATTTAGCAGCTTAAATCTGCAATAATTTATTCTTGTGTATGTATTTGCAGGCCTGCTGGGGTTTGGCTATTCCGGGTTTGGAGCCTAGATGCAGACTGAATCCACCTCTGCTCCACAGGTCTCTCCCATCTTCCCAGAGCCTGTGCACTAGCAGGGTCATGCTCTAATCATAGCTATTGCAGAAGGACAATAGAATGTACAAGCCCATTTCAAGCTGCTATTTGCATCATGCCCACTAGTATCTTTTTGGGATAGTCACATGACAAAGCCCTATGTCAACGGGTAGGAAAGGGTACTTTGCCTTTTAGTGAAAGGAACTTCAAGGATGCAGAGACACAGGAAGGGTAATAATTCATAACCAATAATTTAATGTATCACACCCAGTGCATGCCATACACAAGAGGGCTTCTAGATGTCAAAGTGTGGCTTTGCTGTTCCCTTGTCTTCCTGTTCTCGCTTCCTTTCTTCGGTCACAGAGCCCTTTCTCTTGCTTTTCCTCTTCTCCAGGCTTCATCTACCCTAAGCTTTTTACTCCTCATAGGCAGCAACTACTTCCTACCAATGTATGTCCTCCTGTTCAGCTTTGTGCAATTTAACGGATGACTTTAGGTCATCAAAATGTCTCAAGATCCAGGATAATGGATTAATAGACTTACATAGGTGATGGTGACAATTTGTGGAATCCAATGACCTTGCCTAAAAATCCTTATATTCCTCAGTGGTCCTCAGGGATATACTTTATGAATAGTAGGGCTAAGCCTTCAACATTCCCTGACTAGTATCTTTTAGGGCTACTGTTATTTTATCACTAATTATGAATGTGGCTCATTTATTCATTAATAGTAAAAAGTGGAATCATTTTCCATCCTTCTATAAATCCCTTTTAATTTAAATGGAAAAAAAGAAATAGAGGGGAAAATGAATAAATAAGTGGGTTTTAAAAAAAAAAAATAACTGTATTTACTCTCTGTCCCAAATACATTTTATTTGGGCAAAAAAAAGTTATATAGGTTCTTTAGGAGCCAGAATATATATATATACACACACACACACACACCCCACACACATATATAACTCTCTCTATGTATATAGTTTTATAGCATTAATAAAAACTTTGTCTTATATACGAATAGCATAGTGTTTATAGAATTGAAAAGAAGTTTAATTATGGAATTTTGGTGAAAATTTAGAGGTAAAAATAGTGGAAATAATCTTACCCTATATTAATCCTTGTTCAAAAATGTTTTTGTTAACAAAACTTTATACATTATTGGAAAATATCACAAGTGTAGGTACTGTTTCCTTAGAGAAACTGTATTTTTTGAAACTGTACACATTGTGTGTATATAAAGCGAGTTTTATTTGCGTTTAATAGAAAAGCAAAAAAAAACCTATTTTATTTAAAACCTTATCTTGGCATCACATATTGAGAAAAGTGTGAATGTACTATGAATATGGGCCTAGTTATTTTACTTATTTTATTTTTATCTATGTCTGTGGTGATTTTAAAACATGGCTGCAAATTCTTTGGTCTTTTTCCCATCAAGATGAGTTGGGATATTTGCCACTTAAGAGAGGATAACTATTTTTCTTTAATATATATTTTTATTTTGATTAGGAATCTTTAAGTCTTTTGTATTATGTGGACATATACCTGACTCTTGATAAACCAGCTCTTCTAAAGACAAGAGCCAGCTCACGTTGTTTTGTAGGTTCTAAATTAATTGGAAAGTTCTATAGGTTCTAAATATGTTTCAATTTGTCATATCTAGACAATCATGTCTAACAAATCAGTGGACTCTTGTTCATTTGTGAATATCTAAGGTTTAAATGCATGGAAGAATATGGCTCTATTGCTGACATTTTACTTTTGTGATATTGAGGATTCCAATTTTAGTCTTCTGGCACTTAGTTACATATTTATTTTGAGTCTACAGAAACTTAATTAAACTATTCATGTTACATATTTTACTTTCTTTCATCACTATGTTTACTAAAAAATCATTTGAGTTATAAACTTCTACTACCTAGGTAGTTGAGTTCAGAGTTGCATTTGGCCCTTGAAACAATAATGTCAGAACCTTGAAAAAACGATACAACTCCTTAAAAAGGGGAGCTTTCCTACCTTTTCAGAATCATTTGCTAGGGAACTCTGCTTTCTTCTTCATCCCAAAGCAAAGATGTTAGCTAATCTTAGAAAAATTCCCTTACAGCACAGCACTCTGTGTCTCAATGGATATGACTCAGCATGCTTGACAGCCAGATCTGGCCTTGAAACATCACATGCAATTTCCTGGAAGCTGTTGTCCAATCTGTTTACAAAGCCAAGCAGAAAAGATTTCATCAGGAACTTATTGTGCACCTGTCTTGGGTATCTCTGGAAGCTCCTTTATGCGATGAGGCTACAGAAATTACGTGGAAGCGGGTGAAGTGTGAAGCATTCACCCATGGCAATACACTGAAGAAAGGAATCATGAATTTTATTTCTCTTCTCATTCCTTCACTCCCAACATATGCACATATACACAAAACCACAAAATACGCTCACGTCTGCTCATGCACAAACACACGCACACAGAGAAGTGTGGGGAGGGGAGGAAATACAGAAGATTGCCGTTTTGGTGGAGACCTGACTAGGTGTCAGATTAAAGCCTTTGGGGACGAGAGCATAAGAAGAACTAGAAGAACTGGTTTTTCTCTCTGCTCCTGAGGTGGAACAAGAGGGTGTGAGAGTAAGAGGAGCCGGAAGGATCTGGAGGAAGGCGTTCTGAGAAGCATGCTGTACCCCTCCAGTCCACCCTCCTCATTATGGCAGTCCCGTCAGCGGCACTTGACTCATCTGCCCATGCAGTTGGGTGCTCCTAAGGGACCTGCCCATGAAGTTTTTGGGTGAGTCTTTAATTAGGGAAACTGGTGACTACTGTCTGACTGGAGTTTATGGAGCAGTAGAATTCGGAGCATACGAGGAAGATGGCTGCAATGGCATTTCTAAATGAGAGGGGACATAGTCCCTACCTCACGTCCCATTTGGAGTGGCAGTCACTTCTAAATTTCTCATATAGGGCAAGGGCAGGCCAGAGAAATTAATTCTAATCAAATCATGAGCCAGATCACCAGTTCCTCAAGAACTTGCTAAGTAATATAAAGGTATCCTTTCAACAGTTTGTCGGGTGGGTGGTGCTAACTAGGTATCCGGAGATCATCAGGTGGTCCACATATTGGTACTTTACCTTCCCATGGGTCTTCAACTACCACTGTCGACAGCTGGTCACCCTGAATACCTGGCCATGAAGCAGGCAGGACTGAAAGAATGGGGATGCCTCTCTCCCCTCAACGTCCCTCCTGCCTTCTCCAATCCCTGTCCCTGCCAGTTCACTTGTAAGGCTCTTCCATCCCCCCACTAGGAGTCAGGCATTTGTGACTCCTGTGAAATTAAAAGGAAGACCAGGAGAAAGGGGAAGAGTAAATAAATGAGAAAGAAGAACAATGGGAAAAATGTGCAAAATGATGACCTTAGTGTTGGACTGAAAGTTACCTCCCAAAAAGTTAGGTTTTCAACAATCAAGCAGGAAAGGAGACTCCTAAATTGTTTGATTTGTGATTGAACTCAGCTTTGTACCTGCATCGGACTGTGACTGGTTGGACAGTCAACTCCACCTGTTATATATGTTTCTTTTGAAAATGAAGCATCAACTTCTGTTCTTTAGTAAGTTTGCTCCCACCAGTGAAACACACTAGTGCATCAACCCCCAGTAATGTCCTGGTCAAAAAATTTATTTTTGCGTAGTCATAATCATTTCTCCAAACTTAAGAGGAAGAAGGGAAGTCTTCTGGTTGGTCCTGAATTATAACTATTCAATTGTTACAACAGTTGGGGTAACTATATGGTATGTTGTATTAACAAATAAACTCCAAAATCTCTGTGGCTTGCTTTATGCAACAAAAGATTATCTCTTCCTCACACAGTCTGAGGTAGATGGGGCAGTCCTCTTTTATCCTGTAGCAAGACATTCTAGAGCTGTGTTATTCAATAGAGCCACCACTAGCCACATGTGACTATTGAACACTTGAAATGTCTTGAGTATGTTTGTATAAAATACACAGTAGATTTAACAGACTTAATAAGGAAAAAGAATGTAAAATATCTCAATAATTATTTTTGTTGATTAAATGTTGAAAGGATAATATCCTGGATATATTGGATTAAATCAAAAAATACGTTAACTGAATTAATTTCACCTATTTATTTTAATGGGGTTACTAAAAAATTTAAAATGATATATGTGGCTTGCATCATATTTCTATTGCACAGCAAACCTGACCTAGGAACACGTGGTCATCAAGAGATGGTGGGTATACCCGCTTTTAACTGCCTAGGCCTGTAAATAACATGTCATTTCCTTTCGTATTTTATTGTCCAAAACTAGTCACAAGGCCCAAACCTAACTTCAAGGGAATCCAGGAAATGGATATTTTGTGAGTCTTCAAAGTCTTTGCCACACAATCCTTTTTTTCTATTCACAGTTGCTCATTACTTCCTTGCATACATCCTTTCCCATTCTCCTTTACTTTTTTTTCATGCTTCATTCTTTGTTAAGACACAGAGGCTTCCTCCTTCCCAGTAATCATATTGTCAATGCTTGTGACTCTTCTTTCTGTGCCCACTCTCCTGGGAAGAGTAATTTAATTCATCCTTCTCTTCTGCTAGAATCCCATATAGAATCATCATAGAAAACAATGTTCAGTACATCATTGGATATACTATTCTCCATTCAATTACAATACTAACTATTGCTTAAGAGGTACATGCTGAACTGTGATATTTAACTTTTCGTATTTAATCAATTTAAGATTATGGAACATCTGCCCAGAACATTCAACTTTAAAATTTCTCATATGGTTATTTGGCTTAAAAAGAGATAAAATACCAGTAGAAACTGCTGAAGAATTAAAAGAATTAAAAAGATTGGTAGGACTAAAGGGGGAAGGCAATAATCCTACCATGCTGCTAGATGTATATTCTAGAAATCTAAGAGGTTGGAGTGTGAGGTTAGCAGCACAGGAGACTAAATTTTATATGATGAGCTTTATTTTTATTCACTCTACTTCCTCCTCTTAAAACGTCAAGGTTGTAAATCTTTTTTTTTTTTTTTTGGAGACAGAATCTCGCTTTGTCACCCTGGGTAGAGTGCAGTGGCGTCATCATAGCTCACTGCAACCTCAAACTCCAGGGCTCAAGCGATCCTCCTGCCTCAGCCTCCTGGGTAGCTGGGACTACAGGTGCGTGCCACCACACCCGGCTAATTTTTCTACTTTTCATAGAGACTGGGTCTCACTGTTGCTCAGGCTGGTCTCAAACTCCTGGACTCAAGAAATCCTCCTGCCTCGGCCTCCCAGAGTGCTATGATTACAGGTGTGAGCCACCACCGCACCTGGCTGAAAGTTGTAAATCTTGTATGTCTCATTTAACAAGAAGGCCTCAATTATTTTTTATAAGGAACTTAAAATGAAGAAGTGATGCAGAAAAGCAAGCATGAGAGGCACTGTGTAACACATAGAGTTCCAATTATAGATTGAATTGGCCTACCAAAAATGTTAGGAGCCGTGGTGCCTGCTCTAGGACAGCTTCTGGGTTTTCTTTTGCAACATCCTGCCTCAATGTTCTACCGTGTAGGCTCCCATTACAGAGCCACAGGCCTTATCGACTCATTACTGGGGTCGGCTATGTGTGGAGTGGGTTAGGAATTGCTATAATATCTCATTATGCTGCTGTTCTGCTCCATTATCTGACTGGCCTCAGGCAGTGTGCTGGGTATAATGCTGTTCTGCAGTGCAGGAAGAGACAGCTTAATTCCAGAGATCTTTAAAAACTCATAAAGAGAATATTCTAGAAATTACAGCACATATACAAACAAATGAAGTTTCAGTTGTTACTCACTTACTTCCAGTGCTAAAGTGCAGTTACGGTTTTCAAGTTAAAGTGCTGAGAGAGTGGTAAGGGGCTCAAGGTCACAGTGAACATCTTGAAGGGCAGTTTTTATTGAGATAAACCTGAGGATTTCTTTTACCTGTAGGCTCAGGAGAAGTTCCTTTGCTCTTGGTCAGAGTTGGCAGGGACCTAGAACCAGATCTCTCATAACTGGGGCATTGAGCCAGGCCACATTGCAGGGTCCATGACCCTCTAATTTCCTAGTCACTTTCTCAGGCTGCTTCCCTGGGTTTATTTTTCCCTCAGGGTAATTATACCCCCAACTCTCTCTGCCTTCAGTGCAGAATCTAACAATGCACTGGGAGTCGTAGGAACTGTGAAAATCCTGAGAAAGTTGGCCCATGATCTTATTTGGGTATAGAGGTATAGAACATCAATTGAAATTAGATTTTTTTTAAATGTTAAAAACAATATGACTACTCAAAAAATTAGCAGCTGGTTTTGTACATCCTGGAGATTATGATAACTAAACTTGTAAATTTATTTTAGCACAACTCCACTTGTAATTAAATGATTGGGAGCTTGTTTGTTTCATGACTCTCTCCTCACATAGATGGTTAAGTCCCTGAAGGAATGGACCTAGTCTCTATTGACATAATAGAGTCGCCATGAATACTGGTTGTAAGAATGGATAAGCCTCATGTTTTTTCTAACTGTGGTGATTTGATGACGGTGAATATTTTAGCTTCTTTTTTCATCTTTCTGCTACTGCTGTTTGGTGCAATTTGAGTCTGTTACTACTTTTACTTTTCTACAACTGGGGCATAGATGTGCCTGGGTGCATTCTTGTGACCTGGGGTGAGTTCCATCAGGAAATGGCACACTCATGTGTCCTAGAGCCTCTTTAGACACTTAAATAATTATGAGATCAGAAGAAGCCATAGGGTAAATGAAAGATCATTATACTGGAAGCCAAAGGCATCTTACTTTGCTAAATTATCTTAGGATATTATTTAACATCTCTGAACTTCAGTTTCCTCATTGAAAAAAAAGGGATAAAAATACCTTTTGTGTTTATGTTTTTTTGGAGCTGAAATGGGAAAACAACCATGACCATACCTCACATATAGTACATATTCAACTCATGCTGAATCTGCTCTCTGCAAAAATAAGTGGTTGATACAGTTCAGATGTATAAGATAACAAGTGTTGTTCTCAGATCTGATCCCTACAGCAAGTTATTGAATCTTCCAGCTGGTCCACCTATTGCTTAGCTCACCCATACACATCTCATGTACACTTTCATATTATTTCTCACCTTAGACTATCGTAGAAGCTTGTAACATTGACGATGCTCACATCATCTTGCAGAAGTCTTATGAGAAAGTGCAAAATATGAGGTAAATAATATGCAATATGTGGGTGCCTAGGAATTCTGAAATTTTAGGATGGAAAAAACTTTACAATTCTCAGACTCTCTGCTCAAAATATCTTTCTTGATCCAGAAATCTGACAGAAATCACTTCACATGATTTACTAGGTCATGTTATGCGAAATTTGTCAGGGAGAATTGAAGACCTGTCTTCATGCTTCTCTAGATGTAGCTAAAAAGTGAACCATGGGCAGAAGCCAGACGGATATGGATACAATGGTAGAAATCATAGGAAAAAAACATGCTATTTTTAAAAAATCAGCCTTTTAAATTTCCTTGAGGTACAATATCTTAACTTACTCAGTTACAAAGTAGCAGTTAAAAAAGATTCTGGAATTCTCCAATTTGACTATATTCTGCAATCCATATGAATTTGTTAGCTTTTACATCTTGAAATAGTTCAGGATCTAAAAATAATAAAAGGACAGTGTCAGGTAGGCTCACATGATGTCATTTAAGTGAATTAGTCTTATTTTGATTATGCAGAGTACAGCAATATCCCTCAAAATTTGTTCATTCCACTAGGATTCAAGTAGTATCAAAAGCATTTTCTCATTGGTGAAATATTGCCATAGACCACTGAATTTTGTGGTGATTTTCAGTCACGGGACGTGCACTTCACCATCATTTTCAGTAGACACCTTGTTGCAGCAGCTCTGCTAGTATCATGTCCTTCATTTTAATCCTTGGTTCACTGCTTTATGTTTCTCCACTATTCTTCCTCCTTACTGCCATTTGGCCTTCATTAAAAAGTTGAAAATCTTCCTATCACCATCTTCCACTGCATCTGGCCTCACAACTGTGCTAAGAATAATAGTAATGAACATCTGTGCAGGATGATTTTTATTCACAGAGTTTTGAGACATTAATTAGTATCATAACATCTCTAAGAGGTAAGTAATTATAATTCTCACACTTTTTACAGAAGAGAAAACTGAGACACAGCTGGGTTAAGTCACAAGTCTAAACTCATGCACAAGAAGGCACAGAGTGGACCAGGACACATGGTGCACATTGCTGCTGTCTCTGCCTGACACCGGGAAGCTGTCTGTCTGCCAGTGCGCTTGCAGCATCACACTCTAGGGCCCCCCGGGTGGCCAAAAGCCCTTCTTTTGGTTCTAGTAGTGGGAACTTCAAGTAGAATCTGGTAAAAAGGGGAAATTTTCTGAGAAGCCAGTCAGACTGAAAAATGAGCACAGGTTTTCCTCGTGGAGAGTTCCAGGGGAAATAAAAATCCCCTTGTGAAATATGTGAAATGAATTGAAGACATAGATGATACTAATCAACCGTCTGTCTTCCTCTTACTGTTATTGGTAAACATGACTCCGCCATTTCTATCTCCCTCTCTAACACAGAAATAAGTTAGGAAAAACAAGTGTTAACTAAACATTTCTACATCAGGTCTCAAACCATAATGAACTGTAATATAGCCAGTATTAAAAATAGCATATTCCAAACTTATTTGGCTTTTAATTTATGACTGCATAGCTTTCCATATGATACATAAGGTTTGGGCATTATCCCATTAATATTAATAACAATGGGTATCTCTTTAGCCAGGTCTTAAAGTTAATATTTACCGACAAGACTTAGGGATTGCCATTTTGTGTATGTGCATTGCTTGTATATTTGTTCACTGATTGGAAACATAATTTCTTAAAACCATTCCATTTTTTATGATTTGAAATTTATTTTTAACATTTTACATTAGAAGATAAAATGTAAATTATATATTAGCCTTCAAATTTTTGCCTGGAAAGCAAGAATTGTTCATTTGAAACAAAAATGGAAAGTGTTTTTAGAAAGCTTGAGGTACTTCATTGACCTCTCAAGTTCCTTTTGTGGAGCCACAAGGTTAGGAGCACCTGAATACCCTCTCCTGAGTCTTCATGCCCTTCTTTTCTCTCTGAAGTAAGACAGAAATGAGAACTTATGCTGCAGGTGACTAGTTCCCTCTGCAGATCTGTTGGTCAATTTGTCTTGATCTGGGTTTCATTTGGAAAAGAAGTAGATATTGATTCTGTAAATTTGACTGAACTCCAGACTCCAGATTATACTTCTAAAATAGAGTTCAAACTGCTACCTTCTCTTCATTCTCAGTGCTACAGCTTAATGTAGGTCTTTCTTCCCTTCGATTTATTCTCCTTGTTGTACAAATTAATGAATTGGGCCAGTACTTATTTACAGAAAAAACCTTCTATAATATAATACAAATAGGATCATGTCATTCACTCCTCTATGTAAACTCCTTCAGTGGTTCCTGCGAGGCTAAAATAGATTTAAGATTTCATAGCATGGACTACAGGCTATTCACCATGTGGTTTCTGTCTGTTCTACAATTTCCAACTGAAACTTTGGATTTATTCAATGCCTACTGCACTGGTACAGTTTTATTTAGCTGAGAAAGGCATTTCACACTTCTATACCTTGGCATGTCACTGTGCTCTCATAGAAACATCCTTTTCCTCTCTGTCTGCTAAATGAAATTCTGCTCTTCAAGATGCTCCATCATAGTTATTTTAGGAGCACACTTTATACCATCCCTCTACAAACAACAGTTAGTTGTTTCGGCCTGTGCTTCAGCAGTGCTTCAAACAAACCTCTCCATACATATCACATTATACTGGAATCACATTAAGGGCAGAAACAATTTCTTTTTCTTCTTCATTTGAAAGGCACATAATTGGTGCCCAATAATTGTTTATTAAGTTATCATCTTTCCTATGTAGTTCTCCCTCTGTAAATAATAATGTCAAGTAAGTTTCCTTAATGTACTGTGTTATTAGATACTTTAACAGAGTCTCAGTTGTCTCATCTGAAAAAAGCTGTGAAAATTATAATTATTCACTTCACAAGCATACTATGTAGATTAATTAGTAGATTCTGAAAATGTAGGGCACATTGTTCAGGTGTTAAGTTCTATTACCTAAGATCAGCAGTAAGGCTTTCTAAATGTCAGGGGGAAAGTTTGAGAACCTGCTGCCACAGAAAATCTATAAGAAGGTATGAGCTAGGTGTGAAGTTTCCTTTTAAATATTTCATTTTTGAAACTTCACATTGTTGGCTGGAAATTGAGTTTATAGGAATAAGATTAAGGGGAAAATGAAGTGTTCAGTATTCTGTAGACATTTGTGAATGTGTATTTATAGGCACATGCATGTTGTATATGTATATGTATAAATATATATGGTATATACGTATAAAATCATGACACATATATATCTAAATATTTTATATGCATATATATGTGAACATATACATATGCATATATATGGATATGTATGTATGTATATATACATATGTGTGTGTTTTAATATATCTATATATAAAATAGAAAAAGAGGAGAAAAAAGGAGAAAAAATTAGTTATTCCTGATAAAGCTACTGAATTTTAGGAAGGGTTTGAGTCACACTTCCAATTCATGAGCACTGAAGTTTTGTGTCCTCTCCTTTTGTGTCCTATAGCCGTAGTATGCATCTTCATGGCTTCAGAATCAACTGCACATCAATCAATTCTTCATTGTTTCTTGATGAATTTTTCATTTACTGACTGTGAATTATTGGTAATACAGACATAGGTGTGTATATTGTAATTTTCTGTAAGGCTTTACAACCTGTAAAATTCTTTCAAATATATTTGAGATGAAGCTCTGCTTTCTGACATTATCAGGATGAATGATGGGCTTGTTAGTCAAAAAAAGGATAATGAAAAAGCTTTTATTGAGAAAGCTTAAAATGATGCATGCTTAATGTATTGTATTTTTATTTAAATGGCTTATAAAGGTAAGCATTAATTTGTCAAAATTTTGATATTGTGCCAAGGTCTTTTCTTCTATTCTGGATTCCCTGCTTTGAATTCCATCTTCTTGCCTAATTCACATCTAAAATTCATTATATATAATTTCCACATTTAGTTTCTTTAAAGTAGAGCAAGAATTTAAAGACACTTGTGAAGCCAGGAGAGCACAGATTTCTTTTATATATTTTATGATCTCTCTCTCTCACTCTATCAATTTTTTGGTTTTCTTGATAGACCTGAATTGATAAAGAATTTTAATAGATTCACATTTATAGAGTCATTTCAAAGCATTCAACTGAGTTTTCATAGAAACAACTGTCCTTTTACTTACACATTTCCATAAATTTATATAATAATTAATTCAAATATATAGTTACAACACCGAGTAACACAAAGACCCAGTGGCATAAAGTACCATTCGGTGAGCACCTGGTAAGTATGCAACTCAAGTGACAGGAGCAGAATTACATAGGCCTCCTAGGGAGCTGACCATTCACAGGCATCAGTTGGTATGTTCTGCAGAGAGACAGGAAGATCCTGGTAAATGCAGAGTTTCTTCTCTTTTTCATTAGATATAAAAATAGCCTGTTAGATAAGTTTTGGGGATGTACATTCTTTTGCCATCACAATAAGCTATAATATCTGTTCAAACAACTAACAAGTGGGTGTTTTGTAATTCAAGTCCCTATTCCCTGAGTTCTTGTCCAGAGTTCTTAATTCACTATATATGTTTTTCTTAAGTACTTACTAGTGCCAGACATTGTGCATTATTTGTGTTTCCATCATAATATGCCACTGTCATTTTGTAGGTAATATTTGCTATACAAATGAATTCAATATTGACATCATTCTCATAGCTGTTGGGGCCTAGGCCATGGATAACCTCAAGACTTTCCCACTCTGTGGTATATAGATTTATAAGTCTGACAAGATATGCAGTGGGGCGGATAAGCAATATCAGGTGAGTAGGATTAAGTATTTAGACACTAAAAGTGAGGATGCTAATTCATGTGTGTGTAAACACAAGTGAGAGAGGTCCAAATCAAAGGGCACCTGTGAAAATACTTTGGGCTCTTTGTCATATGCCTGAACTCATTTTGTTCTCTCTTCCTTTGAGTAAAAGTCACCTCTCCCCATTTCAACCTTTGGCACCCTCCAGTCAAACAATACCCTTACAACATTAAGAAAGACTGTAAATCCTTCCACAGTAATGCAATCTGCCAGATAATTGCTTTTTGTCCATAATTCATATTGTACTTGTTATTATTGTATAGTATTTTATTATCAGTTAGATCATTTAAAAATAAAGTAGCTTCAAATAGTGATAGTGAATTGTCATCATCTTCATGATGTAGAAAAGGATAAAGGAACACAAAATAGTGATGTGTCTAGCTCCAATTTTCACACAAACAAAAGAAATAACAGACATGGTGTTAGACGGTGTTAGATTATTCGTGGCTGCACTTGTTAAATGACTATACCTTCAGGGAGAAGAAAGATCAGCAGTCTTCTTCCAAACACTTGTAATGCTTTATAGCATGACTTCTTTTCTTCTTAAAGAAGGAAAGGTCCTTCTTTCCTTCTTTAAGAAAGAAGCTGGAAAGCTGAAAAGGTCCACAGATTTTGTGTTATTCTATAGTTGCTTTGTCTTCACAATAGTCTAATAATACAACTGATGTTTTACTTAAAAAAAAAAAAGGTCACTGTAATAGTTGCAATGACTTGCCAGGAATACCCAGCTATAACGTTTTCAGTATAATGTTTTACTCATTGTTGTGGCTAGAGAAATTGCAGGAATACATGCTTTAAATATGGGTCATTGCTCTGATTCAAGAAAGAAATGTCTCAGCACTTTAAATGCAAGGAAAATGTTCCAGCCACAACTTGTGATCAACGTGAAGCCATAGCTCTGGACCGTGAGTCTGTGATGCCACTGTCAACAGGACTTATAGATTCAGTCCCAGTTGTTGGTTTCATTTCAGTGCCGTGAGTCAACACACTGAGGTGGCGTTGCCTCAGTTGGCAGGTGTAAGAGGTGAGAATTCCTGACAAGGCTCCAATCAGATAAAGAGCAATCTAACCAGCTAGTGATGCCAGGTCACCATGAGAGGGAACAGAGAATGCTGCAGTTGCCTAGAATTAAACCACTTTATTATGATTAACACGTAAAAATCATCTGAAGCTTTGAAACTTATTCTGGGCATCAAAAAGAAAAAAACCTTTACTATTAAATGCTTACAATGTAGTTTCAAATACATAGCAGGTCTCATCATGACAAATAACATTTTACACGACATATTGAGATATTCTTTTCTTGTAGGTATTCAAGATGAAGGGGGCTGTATGAGGCTTTATTAAATATTTAAAACCACAGACCATTGAGGCATGGAAAGACTTGGCCTAAGCAAAATTGCAAAGCAGTGAAGCTTATGATTGGGCTTTACTCTCTCTCTCTTTCTGAAATCTTTTCTTTGCACTTCTGTCTTGGTGCTCAATAAATCAGTGGTGGGGCAGGAAGAATACTGAGCTTGGTGTTAGGGGAGCCAAGTTTGGATCTTGCCGCTCAAACTGGCAATTTGACTTTCCCTCACAGAACATTCATGACAATGATAGCAAATACTGGCATGGCCAGTTAGATACTGTTTTAAGTTATTTCATTTATTAACTCATTTAACCCTTAAAAGCACCCATGATATAGGTACTATTATTATCCTCATTTTACAGATGGGGAAATTGAAGTACAGAGTGCAAAGAATTCCTTGCCTGAGTTCAAACAGCTAGTAACAGCTGCAGTTGTGCTATGAATTCAGGCTAGAGACCATGCCTCACAGCACAATGCTCTTTAGGTTAAATAAAATAAAACATGTATTAAAATACTGAGCATGCTGTAAACCCTTGTGGCAAAGACTATGAAATACCTACCTAATAGCCATTCAAACTTTCTTGTTTAGTATGACTTCTGCTTTTATTTGGGGATTTACAGTGCCCAGTTAAAAGACTACGTTTCCCAGCCACTCTTGGAGCTAGAGAAGAATGAAGAAATATTACCAAATGTTGTTAGGTGGGAAGCCTGAGGAAACCTTTTGGAAGGATGAGGCAGACAGTTGGCATGTATAGTTTCTGCCCATCATTCCTTCCTTTCTGCTTCCTTCCTGTATGTGATAGCTGGAGCTCTAGCTGCCACTTTGGAACACAAAGAAGCCTTGAGGATATAAGCCATCTGCTAAGCGTGGGGAACCAGAAAGGTAGAACACTGGATCCCTGGTAGCAAATGGAACCACGACCCTTATCATGGTTCCTTTATTTTAACATTTTTTAATGCAGAGAGATAAATTTCTACCTTATTAAAGCTAGTTATTTATGGCCTCTTACTACTAGCTGACATTAGTCATTAAGAATCAGATTTTTAAAAAAATTTAGATCAAAGGACACATTTTGTCTATGTACTTAGTGCCAACCACTGTGAGGAAGGTGGAGGGAGAGATCATAAGAAATTTTTGTTTATGATTCTGCTACTCAGCATGCTTATGCTCTTGTGCTGGAGATAAAATAAACACACAAAACAAAACTGAATTGCTTAATAGTGTTTTCTAGATTTGGTAGAATCTCAAAATTTAGAGAAGAGAGTGACTCATAATGAGTGGAACAGTTAGGAAGGATTTCCTGCAAACGGTGGGACTTAGACCCAGTTTTGGGATGGGAAGGGTTTGACCAAGAAAGGAAAGAAGACAGATAGACCATTCTAGAAAAGGTAAAATATACCAGTACAGTAATAGGAGTGTTTCCATGGAGCTATGAAGAAAGTGATTAGAATAGAGTGGTGCTAAACAAAATAATGTATGTAAAAGCTCTTAGTATTGTGCCTGGCACATACTTTTCTTCTTTATCCTATTTGGAATATTTCAATAGCCATTAATTTATATCCCAGATTCTAACCTTTCCAACTGTTAAAGTAATTTTATATATTGCTCCTAAAGTATTTTTTCTAAATTACAAATCAATTCACATTTCTCTCATGCTTAAAGTTATTAAGTTTCTGTTACATACAGAAAATAGTCCAAGCTCATTGTTTTGGTTCCTTAAGTTGGCCTCTGTCCTCGTCCCATCCAATTCTTCTAATAAAAAAAACTTTTTAAAATATGTGATGCTGTTTTCACAAATTTATGCCTTTGAACATGCTATAACTCCTCTCTGGAATGTCCTTGTCTTCATATCTACCAAGTAAACACCTTTGTCTTTCAATTCCAAAATCAGATATCACCTCTTTCCTTCAACTCAATAAAGTTAACCTATTTTTTTGTGTGTAAAATATGTATATTTAACAGAAAATATATTAAATTGTAAAAAGTTTTGAGATTGCTTTACTAAATGCATACAATAGGGTACAAGTAAATCAATGAGAAATGTTATTCAAAAGATTAAATAAGAAATCAGAATAAAAATAAAATACAAGAAAAGACAGGACTCTAAGGTATTTTATTTTAAACTATATAATACAATAATTAAAGTTGGATGAAAATATTGTTCTCAGTTTCTCATAGCCAGAGAGAGAAAGAGATTTTTGAGATTCAAAATATCTATGAGATACATTTTTAAAAAGCCAGGTGCTTAAGAACAATATAAATTTCCATTGTGCTGAAAGAAATGTCTACCAAGGATCTTCATAAATAAGGTATTGTATGATGTAATGATAAATGTTTTCAATTCCATTCAGGATTGATATGCAGCCAGTGAACATTAGTATGGACATCCTGGTTATTAAAATATTAAAATACTGTACTTCCTTACTGATTGGTAAATAGCCACAGCTCTGAATGCTTTCTTTCTACCCCTTTCTGCTGTGGACCTTCTCTCAGAATTCTCTGCTCATCCTCACCCTCCAGCACTCAGGAATGAAAACTGGCACAGTGGGGGTGGGAGGAGCTCCAAGATCTGCTCCAGCACTCGGGGCTGTTCTTCCTGATCGGTCAGTGCCCATGCCTTACTGCTTGTTAAATACAGTATGTGGCCTATCATCCCTGATTTAAAAGAATGCACCTCTTGGGACTTAGATATTCCATTCCCTGCATTACATATCCAGTTACATCTCTCACAGGAACCTCAAACTTCATATGTCATAAATGAAGTTATTTTAAAAGTTGAATATTGAGTAGTTAAGTAGTTAAATATTGAGTAGTTAAGTATAGAGTTTTATATGTTCTCCCTAATAGCTTCCTTAATCCAAACTGGTGGTCTAATGGCAAAGTACAATTTTTTAAAAGCAAATTTAGGAGGACCAAAGAATGTATTCTTCTGGATGAGTGTAGTAACTGCTCATTATTCTGGCACTGTTCCAAATGGCATTATTTGTCACAGTCAAAATTTTAATGAGAATTTAGTGACAAGATGTTTAAGATTTTAATTTGGTGAGACTAGACAAGCAGCTATTTTGTGTTGCTAACTAAAGCCAGACCCAAAGGCGTTGATAATGTGCCAGGTTGAGGAGAGAGAGAGAAATTTTCAGTGAAACTAGAAAAGCCAATCAGAACAGTTGTCTGGACAGATGGCCACTTCCTCTCAGTACTGAGGTGGCAGAGGATTTGTCTTCAGAATATAGTTCTGGGTCCATGCCAAATAGGAAAAAAATGAGCACTAGAGCCCGTTTATACACCAGAAATCATGGCCATGTTATGCCACCACAGGAAATTAGCAAAGGACGTATAACTAAATCTCCTGATGATCGTTTTTTCTGAATTTTAAATAAACTTTATTGAGACAGAATTTAAATACAATAAAATTAATCCATTTTAAATGTACAGTTTGGAAAGTTCTGAAAAATGGAACCCATCTCCAATTAAGGTATATAATATACTCATCACCCCCCAAAAGTTACTGACCACTTTCTAGTCAATATCCCCCCTGCACACCCCCCAGGTCTACAAGCCCCAGGCAGCCACTTATATGCCATCTATCATTACAGATTAGTTTTAATTATTCTAAAATTTCATATTAATGGAATTGGTCAATAATTACTTTTTGGTGTCTACCGCATTTGCTCAGAATAATATTTATGATGTTGATACATGTTATAGTTTATCTTTTCATTGGTGAATAGTATTCCATGATATAAAAGTAACAATATACCTATTCATTCAACTGTTAACAGACATTAGGGTTGAGTCTCGTTTTAAAAAATACTATTAAGAGCAATGTTGCTATAGATAGTTATCTGTTTATAAACCTTTGTGTGACAATATTTTATATTTATTTTTAGATTTTATTTTAACTTTTTTCATTTCAACTTTTTTTAGACTTACAGAAAAATTGTAATAGTACAGGGTTTCCATTTGCTCTTCAACTAAATTCCCCTAATGTTAACATCTTACACAACCATGCTACAAATAAAAAAAAGTAATATTAATATTAATAACTAAACCATAGACTTTACTTGAAGTTCCCCAGTTTTTCCCCTGATATCCTTTTTCTGATCCAGGACTAAATTCAGGGCATCACATTGCATTTTGTTTTCATGTCTCCTTAATGTCCTCCAATCTATGACAGTTTCTCAGTCTTTCCTCGTCTTTTATGACTTTATGTATTGAAGAGTAGTAGTCAAGTATTTTGTAAAACATCGTCAGTTGGGTTTATCTGATTTTTTTTTAATGATTAGACTGAGGATATGAATTTTGTGAAAGAACTTAACAGAGGTGATGTGCTCTTTTTAGTGTATTATATCAGAGTTAAATAATATGTATCAGTATGTCTTACGAATGGTGATGTTAATCTTGATCACTTGGTTAAGATGGTACCTGCCAGGTTTCTTCACAAAAAGTCACTCTTTTTACCTTTTTAAACTCTAAGCATTAGCAATGAGCCACTAGGTCAAGCCTACATCCAACGAAGGGAAATTAAGCTCCACTCCCTGGAGGGAAGAGTATCAAAAAATCTGTGGACAGCTGGGTGCAGTGGCTTACACCTGTGATCCCACCTACTTGGGAGGCTGAGGCAGGAGGATTGCTTGAGGCCAGGAGTTTGAAACCAGCCTGGGCAACATAGTGAGTTCCCATCTCTAAACAATAAAAACAAAAGAAAAAAAAAAAAAGAAAAAAAAAAAACTAGCCAAGCATGGTAGCATGTGCCTATAGTCCCAGCTACTTGGGAGGCTAAGGCAGGAGGATTGCTTGGGCCCAGGAGTTTGAGACTGCAGTGAGTTATGCTCCTGTCACTACACTCTAGCCTGGGTGACAGAGCAAGACCCTCGTCTCTAAAAAAAAAAATTGTGTACATATTTAAAACCATCCCGGTAATTAAAATATATTCTGAGGCTATCAAATATTCTGTTTCTCTTTAAAGTTTTGCCCATGAATTTTAACATTCATTAATGAATCTTTCCTGCAGCAGTTATTACTGTGGTCTACTAATGCTGATTTTCTATTTCCTTCATTCTTTCTATGGATATTGATTATAATTCTGTAAGAAAGAATTGGCTTTTCTCATTCATTTATTTAATCATTTAATTATATCAGTATGGACTCATGGATATTTTGTTTATTCTTTGGGTTATAAGCCAATATTATTGCCATTTACTCCATTATTTAGAGCTCTATAGTTGACTCCTGTGGCCTTGTGATAACCTTCCATTTTTTCTAAGCATAAGATGCTGACATAAAAGGTTCCACGCTCATCTCATATTTTCTCAACCCCAACCCTAGAATCTGCCATTTCTTTAAGGCCTTAGCTCCTTTTATTGGGGAATGATATTTAGAAACAGAGATCTGGATCCCAGTTGTGCTCTTGCTACTGATATGACATTGCTTCTATGCTTTCTCAATAGAGCTAAGAAATGTCTGTATGCAAACACATATATCTGTAGTTATTTATGTACATATCTAACTTGTATATTAAAATATAAATATATAGAAAAGATATGTAAATATATAATATGTTCTTATTACCAAATATATATTAAAGCAAAATTAATTCACATAGCTAGTTCCAACTCTAATCTACTACCACAGGTTCATTCTAACACCCCCCTTTTGCATATTTGTGATTTTACATTGCTGACTAGTATTTTCTAACAGTGAGAAACCTGCCTCTCATTTGCTCATATAGAGCAAATATTTATATATTTGCTCAATCCTAGTACACATTCAAAATAGTTTCGCTGTTGTTAACATGTACTCCTGTGAGAAACACATTTGCCAATCAGAGTACAGTGCTTTCTACATTTCTTTTTTGTCTTTAGCCTTAGAGTATCAAGTCAAAACACTATATTCCTAAATTACTTTGGTCAGCTTCTTTCTTCCCTAACACCACCAGTGCTAATCACAACTCTAGTACTTACTAAATCTGTGGTGTTTGAAAAATTTCAATTACAATGGCAATTACTTCAAGACAAAGATGAATATCTAGCAAGGATTAAAAGGTAAACATTAAATCATGATTTCTCTTTAGGGGGAAGATATAACATCCTCTTTCCTAGTGAAAAATTTTATTCTTCTGGTAGTTATCCATTCTGGTTTTTGTATTCTCTTTAATTCCCACAACTATTTTGTATGGGAAAGCATCACAGAGGTCTGAGATACTTTTATCCATCTTTGTTTTGAAACTATAATTAGGAACTACTTTATGCTAGAGAAATACAGATATAAATAAAATGAAAAATACACGACATACTTTCCATACTCTTTTACTAAATATCCAAGGAACTTGGACAAATTATGTTTTAGGAAATCAGGAAGAAATCTGTATTAACTTGAATATAATTATTTGGAATTACAGTGCAAAATTAATATAAAGTAAATAAAACATTTCTGGAACTGATACTGTTTGTGCTTTGGCAATAGCAATTGATAATGTTTTTATAGCTAACAATTAAAGAGGGAATCTAATTTGCCTGAAAAAAATATTATTTACCCAAAATGATTAATGCAATTTCTGGTATCTGGGAAATTTTCCTAATGTAAAATCAGAAAAGAAAATAAGATTATTAGATAATAAGAAACTGATTTTCCCCCAATTAAGGCAAAATTCATGCACTAGTGCAACTTTGTAGGCTCTCAAATGGCACAAATTTATACCAGGTATAGGATATTATAATACATCTTTGAACAGAGGCAAAATTACTGCCTTCTTAGAGAAAGAGATCACACATTTGTATTTTCACTAACATGCCACAGTAACCAAAAGCTTAAGTTTCTATGGAAGCAGGAACACTCATTTGCTAGGTACTGAATAATAAACCAATTACATTATTGTGCTATAGTCAAGACAAAATATCTGCAGTGAAGCTACACACTAATTGTTAATCTTTTATGCATAAAACATTTAATGAAGAAGCATTCTGGTCAATTTACTGAGCTATACACTTGGGGAATGTAAAGATCAACAAGACACCCTATTTGTGTACACACAGAATTATAATACAAGGTTGGAATTGGAGGGGACCCAGTGAACATTTTTGGACGTGTACAAATGGAAAGCAATATTAAAACTATGTTGTTAACTTTCAGTGAAATTAGCAGCAAAGACAACCTTCATGACCTGCTAGGAAAAGGACTTACCTTTGATCTAAGATGCCATTTTTGCATCAAATCATAGTTATTTTAATATCAGTACATCGTTGGGGGGAGGGAAAACAGCTAGAAAACATTACAGTAAATACATACAAACATTTTATTTCCTAACTAATGACATGATTTTTTTATATTATCATAAACCATTTCCTTGTTTTTCATCACAAAGTTTATATTTTCTTCACATTTAACATATGTGTTTTTAAAATTTAACAGTTGGCCGTTGGCATGCATGCATATTTAGCATCACAGGTACATATTGCTTTTCATAATACGATTTTAACCACTTTAGTGCCTTTAAGATTGTTCATAAAATTTCAAAGCACAGCAAAGACTACCAGGGTATTTTTTAAATTTCTTATTTAGCTGAATAAAATAGATTTGTTTTTCCTTTAATTGACTTAAGCATTTCTTGAAGTTAAACAGTTTTTCTTGAGAGTCAGACAGAAGCTTTTGACAGGTACTTTTTAATAGCTTAAAATGAATCAGTCAAATCAACTTCCTTGATTCAAAAATTCTTTGATTTGTTCTGAGATAATTGATTTCTCAATGTCAATACAAGGTTTAGCTGTGTCTATTTATAGGTTTACTTCTGAGTTGTACTTCTGAATTGATTCTGTAATGTAATTGATTATTGCTTTACAGGAAGATATTTCAATATGTAAATTACTCCAGCAATGAATGTTTACTTCATTTATAGTCAATATCTATTTCATAGATCTAGGTTCATCTCTTCTCTTATAGAAAACCTTTCTGTTTCAAAGAAGCCATATGTGGGCTAATGAATGTCAGAAAAATAAAACAAGAGAGAAACTCTTGTTGGGTAGAGTTGTTGTAGAAACTGCTTTCTACAGTTTGTTTATACAATATCCATTATACACACATGCAGTTTTAAGGAATGATGTGGCTTAGCCTATGCAAAGACAGGTAAATTTGTTGTTCCAGCCAAATGGGTGTGTGAGTCCTAAATTATTTGAGCAGACTTGGCAACAGTGTTCTGAACAGTTACCTGCACTGGACTGATGTGTCCATTCTCACAGGAAAAAAAAAAATCTCATAGAAACTAAGTCATCTTCAGTGAATCTATAGTTAAAAGCCTCAGGAGAAAGCATTGTTCTGCTTCAATAGAAGCAGAAAAATATTCATATTGCCTTGAAAGAGGCCATTTCTACTTTTCAAACTTTATTGCTTTTTAAATTATGAAAGCAATAATGTTCATTATAATAAATTCTAACAACACGGAAAAAAAATTACTTCCTACCAGTCTCTCTTCCCCAAAGGATGTTCACAATTGGGTATCTTTCAAGATATTAGTGTATGCAAACATTCTCAATGCATGTACATTCTCACACACATTATGGAATTCATTATGGATGACCATAAATTTTATTACATAGAGATCCACCTCATTCTTTGACACTACTGCAGAATATTTCATTACATGGACATACTGTTATTTATTTAACAATTCTCCTATTGTAGGTTGTATAGGCTGATTCATTTTATATTTGCCATAACAAACGATGCTGTCATAAATATTTCTATGCAAAAATCTTTGCAAATATGTATTATATTCCTGTAAGATTCTTAGAAGTGGAATTAATGCTATAAATAGTTGCATATTTACTATTTTGATAAATAATAGGAAATTGTTTACAAAAACAAGATCATATCCGTTGTTATACCCACCAAATATATGCATGATTCTCTATACCTTCACAAATGCCTGTTATTATTAATATATTTTTCTTAATTTTATTTTGTACATTTAGATATTGCATCACCTGAGATTTATTTCATGTATGGTGTGAAGTGGGACTCAAAAATAGTTTTTTTTTCCCAAAACAATGTCAAGGCCCAGAATCATTTATGCATTGTTAATTCTTTGTCCAGCAATTTTACTGTAGATGACATTCTCAAATATAATTTATGCCTTGGTTAAGGTTCTTAGTTGCAAACAGCAATATTTCCTTGAGCTAGTCTCTACATAAAAGGAATTTGTTTTAGGATGTTAGATAGCTCACAGAATGATTGGGTTGCTGAAGAAACAGATTAAAACCAAGCTTCCAAGACACTTTTTCAACCACTGCACCACCAGCCCAGACAGCAGCCACAACCGATTTCAGAACAATGTCTTATCAGCCACCACTCAAGCTACTAAAAATAGAAAACTGTTTATTCACATAGGTCAGATCTGACACAAAGTCTCACATAGGTACATTTTATTATAGGAAGCTGGTTCACATGCCTATCCACCTAGGTACAATGAAGGCTAACCATACCATATTTCATTAAATCTAAGATGTTATCAGTTGTAAGATACCCAATTATTTTATGTAACACTAATAAAAATAAAACACTGATCATTAAACTCTGATACAGTACTTTTAATTTTATAATTATTGAAAAGGAGAATATTTTGGATTTGTTTAGACAGATTGTTATTGCATATTCTTATGCATACACAAAAAGGAAATTATAGGCAAAACGATTTTGTTTTTCTAAATCTTCTTTATTGAAAGAATCAGCCTTCCTTAAGATAGCCCTGATTTCAAACAGGGAAATAGAGATAATGCAATATTCCCTAAAGAACTTTCTGAGAATGTAGATAACAACCTCAAGAGGGATTAGGGGGCACAATGCCCAATCCACACTAGAAAATAGAATTCTACCCAAGTAGGAGAAGGATTGAAAAAGTTCCCTGCTGACTTTGCCCACTTTTTCAATTATTCTATTAGAAATGGCTTACACTGTGGCAATACTCCATTAAGTGGCAATAACAAAATTTTCTCTATTCAGAATATGAACAAAATTCTTTCCATTGGGGATATATCTTCAAACTCCAATTGAGGGTCCCCATTCATAAGAAGGCTGTCCTTTTTGACTCAGACAACCTCCTAATACAGAAAGTTCAGAATTTCACATTTGTAAGCTGTTGGTAAAAAGATTGCATAAGAAAAAAAGATCTTTTCATAGATATTTAAAAGTCGGCAGGATACTGCATATGTATAAAAATGGAAAGAAAATGCTCCAGAAAGAAATGAAATAAGCAGCAGTGAATACCTCTGGGGATGATATTGAGATGGGGGAAAGATGGAGTGGGTCTGATGAGAAACTTTCAATTTTTATTTACTTAAGTTCTGTTTGGATTTTGGATTTTTTTTTTAACAAGGAAAAGAATCATGAATCCCTTATGTAGCTAAAATATTAATAAACAAATCTATAGGGACATAGATTAATATCAAAATGTCAGCTAGGACCTTCCCACCCAAAGAAATCTAGGTAGGCTTGTCATAAACCCCAATTCCATGGCCTAAGGAATTGATAACCTCCAAATTTCAGGAATTTACTCTTTCATGGTTCTCTATGCTTCTTCTTCCATCCTTATGTGTGGTCTGTGTTATATTAATAGAAGGTGGGCTGAGACAGACAACTTGATAACTCCTAGGTTCCCTCTAAGAGTCATTCATACAAAAGCTATGAGGGCAATACAGACACTTATGAAGAGTTTATATGGGAAATAAAAGGAGTTGACACCACCCAATCTAAAAGTGCTTATTTACGGTTCTATTTTCCAAGATGCTTTTAATTACTCTCTCACTCCAATTTTCACTCTCCTCTCCTTCCACATGGCTGCAACTCTCCTTAGATTCTTTGTCCCCCTTCCAAATTCCTAATTACCATCCTTCTATTTGCCTTAGTTATTTATCTCCTACTGCCAATTTCTGTACACAAACATTTAAAGGTGCTTTGCAGAACAAAGCAATGAATTTACAGTGAAGTCATTGTTAAATGTGCCAATTATTATTATCTGTAATGTTATACCTTCATCCCTTGAAATAAAAATATATTTGTAATTCTTACACCTTTTCTGATTCAAGGTTCATTGCCATTCTTTGTACTTGGAATTTTCTTGCCTGGTGCTTTCCATCTAACATGGGGAATATCACTGACCCTCTTTCCCAAGTTTTTTTGTTTTTTCAAATTTTTGATTATTATGAGTACATATTAGTTGTATATATTTATGGGGTATATGTGATGATTTGATACAGGCATACAATTTGTAATGATCAAAACAGGGTAATTGGAGGTATCCATTATCTCAAGCATTTTTCATTTCTTTGTATTAGGAGCATTTTAAAATATACAAGGCTTAACCTCACTGGCCTCTACCCCAGCCAGTTCAGGAAGGACCTTTGCTTCTTGTTTAGTTCTGCATCCAGGCTGAGTCATACTTGTATGAACTCTAGTTCCCCAATTGCTTCTAGTCCTAAAGCGACTATTCAGTTTTGTTCTGTGAGGAATGCTGAAGTAATTTTCCTGTCTTCCTTATCCCAAATTATCTCCATTTACTATAATAATTTATAGAAACAATCATGGCTTTTAGATACTGTGTGCATCCATAAAATATTCTGTACCAAATTGTTTCTGCAGTGACTTACCACAACTAAACCAGATTTTTCAAACTAAGTTCAATAACACCTGGTTGTATGATTCACTGCAATTGTCTCTGATTTTAACATATATTCAGAGGACTACAGATAAACATCATCTGCGATTATAAAAAACAATCCTGATATAAAACTAAATAAAATCAAATGTCAATCAATATAAACGTTATCTACAGTTTAAAAAAACTGAATAAAACCAAATGATAATCAATACTAGCAGGAATATATGTATATTTATACAGTGGAATAATGTGCAGTAGAGTTTATACAGTGGATGAATAAATGACTGAGAACTATATGCAAGGACCTGAATGAATCTCATGACCATAATATTGAGTGGAAAAACAAGTTATTCATGAATACCCATTGTATAATTTCCTTTATGTAAAGTTCAAAAGCACATAAATTAAAAAAAACCCAAAACTTATAACTGTACAAATATAGGTGGTAAGACTATAAATAAAAGTAGGGAGATGATAAATCCCCAATTCAGGATACTGTTTATCTCTAAAAGGAGGTAAGTGGATAACATTGGGGAGGGATACTCAGGGAACTTCAAAGACATTCATAATAATTTACTTCTTAAACTTGTGGGCAGTCATACATATGTTTTTGTATCTTCATTCTTTATGCCTTACATAAAGTTATAAATATTTTGTACATATTCATATATCTCAACATATATACTAAAATATTAACTAAAATATGTTATCTTAGTATAATTCTGGGATTGCTTTTTGATTTTTGAGACATATTATTAGGAATATGTTTGGGAATAAGGTTCTCTAGATCCCTGAGATAAACCTACAGCAACAAGGATGAGAAAGGTACAAACTACTGGGGCAAGAAACCTAGTTCACTGCCATTTCCAGGGAAATAATCTAGTTTTTTCTTTTGTAATTTTAGAAAGAGACACTGTTTTGTTAGTTAAATATGTTAGTTGCATACTAATATAAGAGACTAATGAGGTACATTGACCCTGAGAAATTTCTAAGAGATCAGACACACATAGATGAGAACATTGAATTGAAGGGGCCACTTGAAATACACTGGGGACTAGACTCCAAGAATAGGATGAATGTCATGAAATTACAGCAGGTAGAGTTTCCTTTTGGAGATTTCTGTGAAGCAGGAAGATTTTGACAATATTTTCCTCAGTTTTCCAGGAAAATCAAGCCTGAAAATTAAAATCAAGTGTTTGAGGAGAAACTGACAACTACTGAAAGGGGCTGAAAATAGCTATGCAAGCTTAATGCAAGTTCTCAGATTGTGCCTCTCAGGAGAGGCACCTTTATACCAATGTGTGTTCCCATGATTGTCCAGCAGCATCAATCACTAAATGCTGCCACCCAGAAATGACACCTCACTTTTATTCACTTTCTATTGGCCAAAGCAAGTTGAATGGTAATACCTAACGTTAGGAGGGCAGGGCAGCCCAGTTCTTCAGAAGTGGAGAAGTATTTGCACATGCACACAGAGCAGTAATGCCTACTACCCAAACCAGGTACTGCAAAGCATGTC
Organism: Daubentonia madagascariensis; assembly: GCA_023783475.1. Taxonomy (NCBI): domain Eukaryota; kingdom Metazoa; phylum Chordata; class Mammalia; order Primates; family Daubentoniidae; genus Daubentonia; species Daubentonia madagascariensis. Next base: position 3,005,067 of record JAKFHU010002088.1, read on the forward strand.
ACTTTACATTCTAATTTATTAACTTATAAGTGTTTCTAGAAGAAAAAAATGAACAAAATATTATCCAAAAAACTAATCAGTTCCAAACAAAAATATCAATTGTAAACCCAGATAATGTTAAGAAATCCCCTATCAAATATGTCTGCTTTTATCTACTCACTAGAAGAAATGAAATAAATGTAAACTTGACTGGAAAAGAAAAAAAACCCACTCATCATATTAGCATTTATGACCCAGCTCCCAGGGAGTTTATGGTCCTATACAGCATATAGCAAAACACAGCTTTTGCCCTTTAGAGAGCTTCCCCATGGAAGAAAAGATAAACCTCCCCTACATCACTTCAACAGACTCTTCATAGGTCATAGCCTGGTTGGTTAAAAAAAAACAAAGAAAATATGTTAGGAAAGGGAAAAATGTGTGGGAAATGGCAGACTATAATTTAAAACATAACAGCAAGAGATTAATTTTGAACCGTTTTGCCTAAACAATTTCTCCATCTTTTCTGTAGTTAGACATGTTAATTAGTTGTTAAAAATTAAACAGTTGTCAATCTCGTAAAATAAGAATTGTGGCTCTTATACAGCTGTGACAAAAGTTAGGGGAACAAGTAGCTGGAAGGGATATTAGATTTCATTTTACACTTCTCTCTGTCTTTGAAAAATTTAACCTTAGACCAGGTTATGTCAGATATGTTTTAAAGTCATGTTTTGTATAATTTTTTCTCTATCTTAACTTGCTATTTTTTTCTCCAGCTCACAAATGTCCCTGACTATCAGGTGGGTGAAAAAAATCTCATTACTCTAAATCAGTGATTCTTAAAAGATTTGTATGTTTAAGGATGGTTGTAAAGAAAAAAAAATCCTATCTCTGGATGTCTTCTTTAAAGATACTGACTCAGAAGTTCTCAGATAGGGTTTAGCAACTGCCATTTTAAACCAGAGCCCCTGGAGGTTCTGATGTCAGAGGTCTGAATACCACACTTTGAGAAACACTGTTACAGAGTGATCAACAATCTAGATCAATCAATTCATGTATTTTTTCAAAGCCTGTTTTGGATTTTCTATGTGTAAAGAATGAAAGCCAGAGATGATTAATCAAGGTATAGTTAGAAACAGCTGCCCAATTACCACTGCTACTGATCATGTACATCCACTTTTTGAATTGACCTTATTTAAGATTAATAGTCAGAGCACATACAGAAAAACACACGAGGTTTGGAAGTAAAAGCTGTTGTTAAGAGGCTTTACAGACTCTTAGAGCTAGAAGGGACCTCAAAAAGGATAATCTAACTCTAATTTTTCAGATAAAATAAAACAAAATCCAAAGAAGATAACTGACTTAGTTATTCCAGTTGATCATATGATTAGAGCTAGGACTAGAATCTGTGTTTTTTCCCTCCAGTCCTGTATTTTTGGTTCTGTACAATAGGCTGGTCATCTATAAAGCTCACGTTTCAGTCTGACATACCATCAGTATTAAACAGTATTTATTGCGTGGATGCAGAGAGATAGAAACCCTTATACACTGTTGATAGGACTGCAAACTAGTACAATCTCTATGGAAAGTAGTATTGAGATACCTCAAAGAACTAAAAGTAGACCCACAATTTGATCCAGCAATCCCACTACTGTGTATTTACCCAAAAGAAAAAAGGACATTTTATAAAAGAGACACCTGCACCCGAATATTTATAGCAGCACAATTCACAATTGCAAAGATGTGGAAACAACTGAAGTGCCCATCAGTTCATGAGTGGATTAATAAAACATGGTATATGTATACCATGGAGTACTACTCAGCCATAAAAAAGGGTGAACTAATACCTCTTGTATTATCCTAGAGAACTGGAGACCATTCTTTGAAGTGAAGAATCACAAGAATGAAAAAACAAACACCACATGTACTCACTGTTAAATTGGAACTAATTGAACAACACTTATGTGCACATACGGAAACAAAACTCATAAGAAATCAAGTAGGTGGGAGGGAGGAGGAGGGGATGAGTAAATTCACACCTAACGGGTACAATGCACATTATCTGGGTGATAGGCACCCTTATAACTTTGTCTCAAACTGTACAAAAGCAATTTATGTAACCAAAACATTTGTACCCCCGTAATACTCTGAAATAAAAAACAAACAGTACTTATTGATGGCCTTAATTCTGTGAAGTTTTCCAGAGTTTTTAGCATGTATGCAGTCATAATTCTCTGTCATTTTGAGAGAAGCCATGCAGAACAGGCACTGTTCCTATTGGTCATCTTTGTGATATTTCTCACTTTCTCCAGAAGTTGTTTCCATCCAGGTAGTAAACAAGAAGTCATATCAACCTTGTTCTCTAGCTACCTATTTATTAATTTATTTAGTTATTACTTACTTAGCAGTTACGATGTGCTAGTATTGCATAGGCACAAGGAATAGCACAGTTAACAAAAGGAAGAAAGAAAGAAAAGGGCTTTATGGAGAATGTTTAAAAACCTGCAAGAGTGGCTGCACAAGTCACCTGCATATCTATTTATTTCTCTTGACTTTGTTTATCACCTCTAGGCTCAAATCCACCACTTACCACAGACCACATAAATGTAAGACTAAAGAGAGAGAGAGAAAGAAGACTCCACCACTGGATCAAACTTGAATCTATATTGTCACGATTGTAACATTTCACCTTTCTATGCAGTCTGCTTTTTGAAATCTACATTCTTGATTCAAACCCACAATATCTGCTGGTCAAGCTTCATATTTGGGGTTCCCAGCCAGTTGGTCTCTGACCTCTACAGGCTTCAGAATTATTGTAGTTTTTGAAACCGTATGTGCACCAAGAATGGTCTGTAGCCTGAACACATAATGTTTCTTAACCAGGTACCTATTGTTAATTATTGTATGTATGTAGATGCCATTATCATTGTTAAGGCATAGATTCATTGGGAAATTTTATTTAATTTCAGAGTTTTTTTTGGTAAAGTTGTATATATTTTTAATCAATTATCACACTTACACATAAACACACAACAATGATAATAAAACAGGCAGCATGATTTTATGACCTTCAAAAAGAATCCTTACAAAACGGTGTAACTGCTGCATTCAGTTATACCCTGCCTGAACTTAGCCTCTATTTGCTTGAACTTATGTTATCGGTGACATTCTTCCTCCTTGCTTAGACCCGCAGACTTACCGACCTGCATTCTACCACCTGATGTCATTTATGTTTTGGAAAGGCTTCTGTTAGCTTTGTCCTGATCTGCATAGGAAATTTTCAAAAGGATCATGTAACAGCTCAAATCTGTAAGCTAATGGAACTCTGTGCAATAAAATGGAGGGCTAGGAAACTAGCTGGTTACCATTTCTTCTGGCACTCACTGGAAGTTGTGACAGCCAACTGTGTGTTTCTATAGCACTCATTCTTCATGAAATTATTGGCACTTGCTGTCCTATAACCTCCATCAAACTAGTAGTGAGTTCCACTACGAATAAGACACAAATGTTGCACTGGTGGAGAGACAAGATAAACAAGATATTGACATTGATTTCAAGAAGCTTATGGTCTTTTGGGGCACTAGAGCAAGTAAGAGCAGCTACAAAGCAGAAATAGATACAAGGAGGTGGCATTTCACAGTGCCTTGAAGGAAGGGTGGCATTTTGACAAGCACCTACATAAATAAAATACATCCCCACTAGTAAGGACAGTATGGACCTAGGTTTAGAGAGAAATGCAATAGCATATCAGGAAATGGCTATTGATCTTGGGTGACTACAAGGTGATAATGTGATAATTTTCTAAGTAATATGTTAGCATTCTAAAATTTTTAAAGTGGCTAGTTTTTATGGGTGTGGGAGGAGGGCAGAGTGAAGGAGAGAGGGAGAAACAGCTGACATTATTCTTTTCCTCTGATAGTAACCAGAACAAACTCCGTAAAATTTAATCTTATTTTATTCTCAGGTTAATCCTTTAGTGAAAGAACAAGAAAGTAAAATCATGTCAAAGTGGACAGCAGGAAGGAAGAAGGGGAAGGAAGAGAAACAGAATGAAATGAGAGAGCTATATGACTGCAAAGTGCTTAAAAAGAACATTACCCCACTGTTGGGGTTGGCGTGATCCTATCTGATTAAGTTTGGTGTAAAAAAGCTACTTAGGAATTGGCAGCCACACATGGAAAGGTAAAAGAGGGGAGAGACCTGCTTTTAAAACACAGTTGGCTCAAAAATTCCCAAGAAATTACTTAATGTAGTCACGCAAGTGTAAGATGTGATTTACCTAAGAATACTATGTATAAACACTATTTCCATCGGTGATAGTGTGTAACGTGTGTTCACATTGTTCCTAATTAGAAAGACTGTTAGAGAAATGAAAATTAGTTTGCCGGAGGAATTTATTCCATCCCACACATGTTTGCTCCATGGGACACCTATCTCTAAAAAGCACATCAGAACCCTCTTATTTTTAATTTATCTTTGACATGATTTTTAAAAGAATTTCTGAAATCAGAAAATGAATTACCTTCCCTTTTGCCGAGAACTGGTTGCATTGCAGTAAGTTTTAGAGAAATACACTTAAAATGCATTAGTCAGAAGAAATATTTCTCCAAATGAAGATAATGATCTCTGAGAAATATAAAATAATACAGTTGAATTTATTATTCCTTACATAGGAGCATATCTCTGAGTGGAGATAACATAATCTGTACATATGAATAATATAATTACGGATCTGTGCCAGGTTATCAAATTAGAGTCTGGGATGAGTTATTTTTGTTGGTAAAATCCATTAGTCATCTAGTGTTCCTTATAGACTGAAGAGATTATGGTAAATGAAGCTGGGTGCTATGACGTGCCCTTATAGCTCCAACTACTCAGGAGGCTGAGCAGGAAGGATCATGTGAGCCCAGAAATTCGAGTCTAGCCTGGGCAACATAGTGAGATACTGTCTCTTAAAAAAATTTGGAAAAAAGAGATTATTGTAAACAAAATCCAAAATTTAGACATTCTGCATATTTGAATGGTAGAACTCATTACCCTCTACCCCCCAAAACAAACAAGCAAGCAAGAGTAAGATCTTTCAGAGCATTTAAATCATAATTTAACTTAAAAAATCAATTTTCACATAATTTTCCAGAAAACTATCAGGCAATCTTGAACATGGTAATAGATATTAAGGTCCACATTGAACAAACTGTGTGGTGTTGAGCCAATTACCTAACTTCTTTGCATCTCACTTTATTCACCTACAAATAATGGGGTTTGAACAGATGCTTGCCATTGAAAACTTTTAAAATACAGAGTATTAGGTCCCTCCCAGACTTACTGAAAGAGAATTGGTTTTAATAAGACCTCTAGGTGAATTCTGGTACATTCAAGTTGGAAAATCACTGGACTAGATGGTCTTTACATTACCCAAAGTTGTACTTTTCTTTGAGGTCCACCCTCTTCTCTGTAAACTCTCCCTTCTGCAAGGGAGGCAGTGGATTTAGGAAAAAGGTTAATGCTTTCTTGAATTTTGAAGTCAGATAGACTTGGGTTGGAATCCAGCTCTAGCAGTTAGTTACTTAGTGACTCTGGATAACTGACTTTATCTTACTTAATCACAGTGTCTTATTGGTCAATACCATATATGTGTTCCTTGCACATAGGCTGTGTTAATTGATCTATGTCAAGTCTCTGTCATATACTATACACCATTGCTAGTGCTGTGTGCTTTCTTAGGGGACGAACCGAGACATTGACGTGGCCATAGCACATTTTATCTGGACTCTTGCCTGACCCCAAAACAGGCTGTTTCTTAACATTTGGCATCTCTCAGCAAGAAAACATGTGGAGGCCCATGTACCATATCTGTAAATTATTAGAAGTTATACATCAAAACAATATCGGAATTATTTGGATATCTGGAATTTTTAAGTTAATTTAAAAAATTTCATTACATTTATGAATCATTTTAATAAAAATATAATTATCCACAATTCTAGTATTCAATATCTTTTTAGTTACCAATGAAAAATTAGCATTATACTTCATATCTTTTGATCTTTCTCTCTTTCATATATATGTGTGTATGTTATTTAATATATATATTTAAAGCTATTTAATATCACAAAACATTTCTCAGTAGTCATTGCAACTGTTGCAAATACCCCACTGTTAATGAGTTTCTACAAACTGATGTAAAAAGGGAAGCAATAAAATGAACCATTCCTGGGAAACAAGAATTAATTATTCAAGAATTAGTATCTGGGAAGAATATTGTGACAACTTATTTCATTACTCTTTTCAGTTACTTAAGAGCTTTAACTGTACAAATTAAAGACTCTGAAGCAGTGTCTTTTCCCAATGTTGGCAGCATGGTGAAAACCATAAACTTTCATGATATTGGTCTTTATTTGCTTTTCTTTTGAGAACACAGAACAAAAGATGCTGAGAAGCTTTTTTATGGAACTTGGACAGTGTTCACCAAGAAAAAGGGCATGTAGGTAACAGGTTATCTACACTAAGTAACAGAAGAGTCCTTATGCTCTTTAAGGAACTTATGCTTTTTATATTTGTGATATGTGGGGCCGTCTAAATGGAGGGGTTCAGTGTAGAGGCCCCTCTTGTTGGCTTAAGGGCAGGACTGAATAAGTTTCTTTGGCTGATCATGCAAGAGCTAGTTGGCTAAAACTGCCAAGTAAAACTACAGCACGTCAAATGATATCCAGACCATCTCAAACAAATGCTGCCCTTTGGAAAATATGTGGTTTATGTGGCCAGAATTTCTGACTTGAGAATTGCCAAGGAAGTTTTCTGTGTAGTTATGAGAACTCTAAATTGTGGAATTTGAAGAATTGGACCTGGGGTGATGTGTTGCTGATAAACTGATTTCTGCTCCTGCCTCAGCCACAATCACTCTTGCGATAGATATACACCATTATGGTGGTCTGTGATTTTTTTTTTCTTGAAACACTGGGTGGCCTAAACAGCAGGTCTAATACACAGTCTTTTCCACAGACATCTTCACTTCAAACTGTGTTATCTTGTACAAGCCATTAATATCTGAAAGTTTCAATTATTCTTAATATAAAGTGAGGAAAATTATATCTGTCAGTGTTGCTTCAAAGATTAAAAAATGGGCACTGCGCCACTAGAAGTCAGCGGGACTGGGCCCAGGAGTTTATCGGAGAGTGGGACACGCCCTTACAGGCTGCTGGCAACTGCCGCTGCGGCCGGCGGAGAAAATCCGCGCTCCCGGCGCGATCGGAGCCCGGCTGTGCGCCAGGCTGGCGGCGGCCGCCATCTTTGCAGCCGCCCGCGCGGAGCTGTGAGCCGCGTCTCTAGCTCCGCCCCGGCCCGGCCCGGGGCTCTTCTGCTGGGGCGAGACAGGCTTTGCCTGTGGTGGCCAGGGACAGCTGCATCCGTGGGTTCCAGGTGGGACGAGATCCCGGAACTGTAGCGGCGGGACCTTTGGGTATTGGAAACAGTTTGCAGCTCGTCCATCTGGTCCTGCTACCCCGGCTCTGGCCTCCGACAAGTCCGCTCCGTGCTGGTCCTAGTGCCCGCCCTTCAGGTCCCAGCCCTCCTGTACCCCAGAGATCGCTCAGTTTGAAGGTTGATGGCTATAGTGACTCATTTGGTATAACTGCTGGTTCCCATGACAACCAAATACCTCAAGAGCCACAGGCTGAACCAGAGCAGCTCCCCATAATCCTGCCCACTTCAATAGGGAATTTCGCGCCATCCAAGAGCACTTCCAGCGGCCACTACTCCCCCCTCCCCGTGGGAACATCCCCCCGGTGGAGACTGCTGGGGATAGAGACGGCCACCCGCCTCGCCTTGAGGTCTAGTGGTGGAAAAGGGGTGCACAATTGGAGATCCCCCTATCAACCAGTATCACGCGGAGACACACATCAGAAAGGCAGCCACACGTGGCTAGATGAGCAACCTCTGAGCTGTGTAGAATTTTCCCAACTCAGCTCTCACATTGAAGCCAAAGGAAATTGTGCTTCTACCTGAACCTCAGGAGGAGCAGGGTCAAAGTAACCCCTAGGAGCTACAAGGCCCCTCCCAAAGCACAGGGCTTTCGCATACCCCAACTGGGGAATCAGAGTCTGCCACGGACATAACAGAATACCTAGCTAATAGGGAGCGGAGGACTCATATCCTCAAGTACAATCCATTAGCTCAGAGCCCAAGCTGGGAGGTCATTCTCACCACACTCCACTGGGAAGAGGAGAAGACCACAGGTCAGAGTTAACTCAAGATCCAACAAACTTGCTAAAATACACCTAAGGCAACACAGGCCACTACTTCTCTCCCTGGCTTTGCCAAGGAACAATAATTGTGGGCCTGGTGACAGGGCCATAAACTAACTCTAACACCCTCAGCTCTCGAGCAAGAGGCCAGATGAGAAAAAACCAGCGAAAGAACTCGGAACATGAAAAATCAGAGTGAAAAGTCACCCCCAAAAGAAATTATCAGTTCCTCAGCAATGGATACCAACCCAAATGAAATGGGTAGAATGTCAGAAGAGGAATTTCGTTTATGGATTATAAGAAAGCTCAATGAAATTCAAGAGAAAATTGAATCCCAGCACAAAGAAATGACAAGAAAAATGCAAGAAATTAATGAAAAATTCTCCAAAGAAATAGAAATATTACGGAAAAATCAAATAGAAATCCTAGAAATGAAAGAAGCATTCAAGGATCTACAAAACACAGTGGAAAGCCTTAAGAATAGGCTGGACCATGCAGAGGAAAGAATTTCAGAGCTAGAAGACAGCTCCTATGCGCTAAATAAATCAGCCGAAGAGAAAGAACACAAAAACAAGAGGCAGGAAAAAAGCATACAAGAAATGTGGGATTATGTAAAGAGGCCAAACATAAGGATAATAGGTATCCCTGAGGGAGAGGAAGAAAATTCGCATGGGCTGGAAAATTTATTTGAAGGAATAATAGAGGAAAATTTCCATGGCTTAGCCAGAAATCTCGACATCCAAGTACAAGAAGCACACAGGACTCCTGGGAGAGTCAACGTGAAAAGGCATTCACCACGCCACATAATTATTAGACTGACCAAAGTAAACACAAAAGAGGCACTCCTCAGAGCTGTAAGAGGAAAAAAGGAGGTAACCTACAAAGGGAAACTGATCAGATTAACTGCAGATTTCTCAGCTGAAACCTTACAAGCCAGAAGGGAATGGGGAGACATCATCAATCTCCTAAAACAAAACAAAGGTCAACCCAGAATTCTGTATCCTGCCAAACTAAGCTTCTTATATAAGGGAGAAATAAAGACTTTTCCAGATAAGCAATCACTGATAGAATTTGCGAAATCCAGACCGGCCTTGCAAGAAATGCTTAGACCTGCATTATACACTAAACAGAGCAACAGACACCCACCTATGTAAAACTGTGCAAAAGCTAAAACCCCAGAAACCAGATTCCACAATGACACAAGAGGTAAAACAAAAGATACCACCCAACAGAATAATCAGAAATTTACCCCAAATATCAATTCTCTCAATAAATGTAAATGGCTTGAACTGCCCATTGAAGAGACATAGGCTGGCTGAATGGATTAAAAAATACAAACCAAGTATCTGTTGTCTTCAGGAAACACACCTTACACACAAAGACGCATTCAGACTCAAGGTGAAAGGATGGAATACCATTTTTCAGGCTAATGGAAACCAAAAGAAATCCGGAGTAGCCATCCTCATTTCAGATGACATAAACTTTAACGCAATAAAAGTAAAGAAGGACAAAAATGGACACTATATAGTGGTGAAGGGAAAAATTTCACAAGAGGATTTAACAATCCTAAACATTTATGCACCCAACACAGGAGCACCCAGGTACATAAAGCAAATGCTGCTAGATCTAGACAACATAATAAGCAGCAACGCCATAATTGCAGGGGACTTCAACACCCCACTGACGGAACTGGACAGATCCTCCAAACAAAAAACAAATAGAGAAATAAAAGACCTAAACAGGACTATAGAACATTTGGGCCTAACAGATATCTACAGAACACTCCACCCAAATAACACTGAATATACATTCTTCTCACAGGTCATGGAACTTTCTCTAAAATTGACCACATCCTAGGCCACAAAACAGATCTAAACAAATTCAAAAAAATAGAAATCATACCAGTATCTTTTCAGACCACAGCGGAATAAAATTAGGTATCAATTCCAACAGAAACTCACATCTTCCTCCAAAAACTTGGAAACTAAACAGTCTATTGCTGAAAGATTATTGGGTCAAAGAGGAGATTCAAAATGAAATCAAAAGATTCTTCGAACTAAACGATAATGGGGACACAAGTTATCAAAATCTGTGGGACACAGCAAAAGCAGTCCTGAGAGGAAAACTTATCGCCCTAAATTCCCACATCCAAAAGACAGAAAAGTCACAAATCAGTAAACTAATGAATCATCTTAAGGAAATGGAAAAGGAAGAGCAAAGCAATCCTAAAACCAGCAGAAGAAAAGAAATAACCAAAATTAGAGCAGAATTAAATGAAATCGAGAACAAAAGAACAATACAGAAGATCAATGAAACGAAAAGCTGGTTCTTTGAAAAGATAAACAAAATAGGCCACTTGCCAGGTTGACCAGAAGCAGAAAGGAAAGGACTCTAATAAGCTCAATTAGAAATGAAAAAGGAGAAGTCACAACTAATACCATGGAAATACAAAACATCATCTTTGAATACTACAAAAATCTCTATGCCCACAAACACGAAAACGTGGAGGAAATGGACAAATTCTTAGAAACACACTACCTCCCTAGGCTCAACCAGGAAGAAACAGAATTTCTAAACAGACCAATATCAAGCACCGAAATTGAAGCAGTAATTAAAAATCTACCCACAAAAAAAGTCCCGGACCAGATGGGTTCACACCTGAATTCTACCAAGCCTACAAAGAAGAACTGGTGCCTATACTGCAGAAATTATTTGAAAATATCCAGAAGGATGGAATCCTCCCAAACTCATTCTACGAAGCCAATATCACCTTGATACCAAAGCCAGGAAAGGACACAACAAAAAAAGAAAACTACAGACCAAAATCCCTTATGAATATAGATGCAAAAATTCTCAATAAAATCCTTGCAAACCGAATTCAAATGTACATCAAAAAAATAATCCATCATGATCAGGTGGACTTCATTCCCGAGATGCAGGGATGGTTCAACATATGCAAATCAATAAATGTAATTCACCATATAAATAAAAGCAAGAACAAAGATTATATGATCCTTTCAATAGATGCAGAAAAGGCTTTTGACAAAATCCAGCACCCTTTTATGATAAGAACTCTTAACAATATAGGCATAGATGGCTCATTCCTAGAAACTATTAAAGCCATATACGATAAACCCACAGCCAATATCATACTGAATGGGGAAAAATTGAAGGCATTCCCCATTAAAACTGGCACCAGACAAGGGTGCCCACTATCTCCACTTCTTTTCAACATAGTGCTGGAAGTCCTGGCCACAGCAATTAGACAAGACAGAGGAATCAGGGGCGTCCAGATAGGGGCAGAAGAGGTCAAATTTTCACTATTCGCAGACGATATGATATTATACATAGAAAACCCCAAAGATTCAACCAAGAGATTACTGGAATTGATAAATGAATTGAGCAAAGTCTCAGGATACAAAATTAATACACACAAATCCATAGCCTTCATATATGCTAATAACAATCAAGCCGAGAAACAAATTAAAGATGCTATACCTTTCGCAATAGCAACAAAGAAAATTAAATATTTAGGAATATATCTAACTAAGGAGGTCAAAGACCTATATAGAGAGAATTATGAAACACTGAGAAAGGAAATTGCAGAGGATGTAAATAGATGGAAAGCCCTACCATGCTCTTGGATAGGCAGAGTCAACATAGTAAAAATGGCTTTGCTACCTAAATTAATTTACAGAATAAATGCAATCCATATCAAAATACCAACGTCATTTTTTGCCGATCTAGAAAAAATAATTCTACGCTTCGTGTGGAACCAGAGAAGACCCCGTCTAGCCAAAGCAATCTTAAGCAAAAAGAACAAATTGGGAGGCATCTGTCTACCAGACTTCAAACTATACTACAAGGCTATAGTCACCAAAACTGCATGGTATTGGCACAAGAACAGACACGTAGACCAATGGAACAGGACTGAGAACCCAAATATAAAACCAACCTCATACAGTCACCTGATCTTTGACAAATTCCAGAAAAACGGACACTGGGGAAAAGAATCCCTATTCAACAAATGGTGCTGGGAAAATTGGATGGCCATATGTAGAAGACTGAAAGTGGACCCACACCTCTCACCTCTCACAAAAATCAACTCACAATGGATAACAGGTCTAAACCTAAGACATGAAACCATAAGAATTCTCGAAGAAAATGTTGGAAAAACTCTTATGGACATTGGCCTAGGCAAAGAATTTATGAAGAAGACACCCAAAGCAATCACAGCAGCAACAAAAATAAATACATGGGACCTGATCAAATTGAAAAGCTTCTGCACAGCCAAGGAAACTATCACTAGAGTGAACAGACAACCTACAGAATGGAGAAAATATTTGCATGCTAACCTCTGATAAAGGGCTGATAACCAGAATCTATACAGAACTTAGGAAAATCAACAAGAAAAAATCAAACAACCCTATTAAAAAATGGGCAAAGGACATGAACAAAAACTTTTCCAAAGAAGACACAATGATGGCCAGCAAACATATAAAAAATTGCTCAACTTCTCTAATCATCAGGGAAATGCAAATCAAAACCACAATGAGATATCACTTAACTCCAGTGAGATTGGCTCATATCAAAAAATCCCCAAATAACAAATGTTGGTGGGGATGTGGACAGATAGGAACACTCATACACTGCTGGTGGGACTGCAAATTAGTACAACCTCTATGGAAAAGAATATGGAGATACCTCAAAGAATTAAAAGTAGAATTACCATTTGACCCAGCAATCCCATTACTGGGTATTTATCCAAAAGAAAAAAAGACATTTTATAATAAAGACATCAGCTCTCGAATGTTCATAGCAGCAGAATTCACAATTGCAAAGATGTGGAAACAACCCAGGTGCCCATCAATACACGAGTGGATCAATAAAATGTGGTATATGTATACCATGGAGTATTACTCACCAATAAGGAACAGTAGTGAATTAACTCATCTGGTATTATCCTGGTTGGAGCTAGAACCCATTCTTCGAAGCGAAGTGTCACAGGATTGGAAAAACAAGCACCACTGGTACTCACCATCAAACTGGTACTAACTGATGAACACTTACATCACACAGGGCAATAACATTCATCTGAGGGCGGGCGGGTGGGAGGGGGGTGGAAGGGATGGGAAAAACTCTCACTGAATGGATGTGGGGAGCACAGTTTGGGGGATGACCACGATTGTGGCTCTGACACGGGCAGAACAGGGGCAATGTGTATAGCCAAAGTGTTGTACCCCCATGATATTCTGAAATTAAAAAAATAAATTAAAAAAAAAAGATTAAAAAGTGGTCATGTTTAGAAGGTGCTCAGTTAATTAAATATGAAAGTAAATCGAAAAAAGACAAATCCAAAACCCAGAAATGCTTCTGTCAGTAGTATAGTTGAAGTTCATAGTAAGGCATGGAGATGTTATTTTCTGTTTACTACAGTATTTTTTTTTCTTTGTCAGATGCCTCTGAGAGTCACTCTAATGAAGATAATTAGCAAACTCTGACATGGGGAGCAGCTGGTTCCCTGTACTGGCAAAGGTTTCAGAAAGAGGCAAGAGGATTCGGAGCTGATTCTTGAGTCAGGCTTCTGCCTAAGGATGGCCAAGTTTGGTTAAGCCTGCAGATCCTCCACGGCTCAAGCAAAGGAAATTAGCTTTCAGTAGGAAGGAGCCCCAGGACATGAGAAAAATGGCATTTGCTACATTTCTAAGATGTATTTTTTAGAAAACAACAGAAATAGTTATTGTCTCCAGCTGCTACTTACTCCGGATTTGTTTTAACTTTATCAAGTTCAATCATTGGTAGATTCTATTGCTTCTACGAAAACTTTTACACTAAGAGTTTCTCAAAGCTACTCTTGTATTGTGGCTTTTTAATTTCCTAGAAATATTTTTTTAGAAATGTATGGTTCAGAGTTACTTTGTAGGGTTGATCTCCAATAACAAAATTGGATAACAATGAAAAAAATGCAAGAAAATAGTATTTGAATGTGTGCATTTTAGTATGGTTTTCTAATTGTGTAAATGTTTTATGTTTTATAGTTTACCTGTTTCCTAAAAGGTTTCAGGGTAGCTAAATGGTATTGATACACATCTTGAAATAAATATTTAAAAATCAGAACAAAATGCTTAGGAAAAGAGAAAACTGTATCAGAGACTTAGGCTTAGTTAACTACTGCTACTGAATTAAAAATTTTACTCTGGGTCTCAGAATCCAAAAGCAAAAAAATATTCATTCACATTGAATGAAATAGATGTCACACTCATTGTGTGAGAAAATAAGTGGTCCAAATTCACCTGAAGACACAAACTGTATTAAATATGAATGCTGTCCTCCGTTAGACTGATCGCTTCCTGTGCCTTTTATCTTTCTAAGCCTGGTGCTCAGCACAAAGCCTGGTCCATAGTAGGTACTCAAAAGAGTTTGTAAAATGAATTAATTTACTGCACAGGACCTTGTATCATAGTAAATATAAAACATAATAAAAATGTTGTCAGTAGTCTGGCATGGTGGCTCACGCCTGTAGCACCAGCTACCCTGGAGGCTGGGGTAGGGAGACCACTTGAGGCCAGGAGTTTGAGACCAGACTGGGCACCATCGTGAAACCCTGTCTCTAAAAAAGGAAAAAAAAAATAAGGTAGTCAAAGTTTTGCAAAAGATTCTAATTATAAAATTGGAACTTGCTCCTTATAGAAATTTTTTTTGTGCAAGGTCATTTGCTTAATTTTGTTTTCAACTTCGTTTCTTTCCCTATTTCCATTTCCCTGCTGCCATGTATTTGTTGTTTTATCTTGGATACACACATATCCTTGCACAATATACAGTGTTATTTTATATATGTATGTTTTCAATACGTAAATGGTCTGTTACTATAGACCTCATTGTCATTATCCTTCTTAACTTTTTTCACATAACACTAAGTATATTGCTGTATGAGCATTAATTGGCTCTAATTGTTGCAGAATATTTCATGGTGCTTAACTACCACAGTTTATTTATGCATTTTCTTAGTATGGATGCTAATATTGCTTCTGACTCTCCTTAGCTTCAAAAATAAAACTATGTCAACCTATGCAATTTTTTCTCTGGGATATAATCCCCAAAGCCAGATCATTGGATCTTAGTCTATCTGTGGGTTTGGCATCATTAATCCTGCCAGCTTGCTGTTTAGTAACAGTTACTTCTACCTGCTGGGCATGAAGTGTTACATTTCTCTACCTACTAACCAACATTTGATATGTTCTGATTTTAACCTTTGATTTGATGTTTTTAAAGCATTTTCTTGTTTTAATATGCATTTCTCTGATTACTGATGAAGTTGAGTATTAACTTCATATACTTTTTAGCAATCAGATTTCCCCTTTTGTATATGTTTTTTCATTTTTTTTCATGTTTCTATTGATCCATTTCTTTCTGATTTTTAGGGATTCCTTATATGTTCTACATAATAATACTCAATCAGCTTTAGATATCACAAAGACCTTTTCTGAGTCTCTGTCATTAGCTACTTAACCTTGCCTATGATTCAATTCAATGATCAGACATTCTTAATATTGATGTGTGAAAATCCAATTATTTTTGCTTATGGTTTTTGCTTTTTGGGTCATAAGAAATCTTTTTTCACCTCAATGTTCCAAAGATAACAGTCTATGTTTTCTTTTTTTGGTATTATAATTTTATTTTCATGTATGTTTTTAAACTCCTACCAGTTTCTATGACACTATTTTATTTTATTTATAGAGCATATAACATCAGAAATAATATCACATATTATTTTCCTTATTTTTGATCTATCCAACCCTTCTGGAAAGTAAACTCCATGAGAAAGAACTTTGTTGGTTTTGTTCCCCACTTCATTTCCAAAGCCCAGAATGTCCCTGATACAGTATTTGTTACATAAATTCATTGTTGAACATCCCACTTAAACATTGAAGAATGGACCCTCAGATACTGAAATTTTGCCTCTGTAATAGTTGATTCATATCTGACATTTTTAGAAACATTTAATCAGCAGGTTAAGTTTCTTATAGTTTCTTAATTTGTAGTTACTAAATGAAGACATCACCATAGAGAAGAATATTTCTGTTATTCAGAACCAATTAATTTAATAAAATTTTCAAGTTATTTAAATATATTAAAAATAGAGGTAGCCGTTCTAACAGGTGTGAGGTGATCTCTTTGTGTTTTTAATTTATATTTTCCTGATGATTAGCATGATGTTGAGCATTTTTTCGTGTGTCTGTTGGCCTTTTGTATGTCTTCTTTTGAGAAATGTCTGATTAGGTTCTTTGCCCATTTTTAAGTAAGGTTATTTGTTTTCTTGTTATTGAGTAGTTTGAGTTCCTTATACATTTTGGATATGAGATCCTTATCCAATGTATGATTTGCAAATATTTTCTCCCAAAGTGTGGGTTGTCTCTCACTGTGTTGTTTCCTTTGCTGTGCAGAAATTTTTAATTTGATGAAATCCCATTTGACTAGTTTTGCTTTCATTGCCTGTGGTTTTGGGGGTCATATGCAAGAAATCATTGCCTAGAACAATGTTGTGTAGCTTTCCCCTATGTTTACTTCTAGTAGTTTCACAATTTCACATTTTACCTTTAAGTCTTCAATTCATGTTGAGTTGATTCTTGTACAAGGAGTAAGATAAGAGTACAATTTCATTCTTCTGCATGTGGATAGCCAGTTTTCCCAACACAATTTATTGAAGAGACTGTCCTATCTCCATTATATGATCTTGGCCTTTTTGTCCAAAATCAATTGACCAGAGATGCGTGCATTTATTTCTGGGCTCTCTATCCTGTTCGATTGGTCAGTGTGTCTGTTTTTACGCCTATACCATGCTGCTTTGTAGTATATTTTGAAGTCAGGTGGTATGATGCCTCCAACTTTGGTCTTTTTGCTCGAGATTGCTTTGACTATTTGGGGTCTTTTGTGGTTCTGTATAAATTTTAGAATTGTTTTTTCTATTTCTGTGAAGAATGGCATTGAAATTTTGACAGGGATTAGGGATTGCCTTGAATCTGTGAATTTCTTTGTGTAGTATTGACATTCTAACAATAATAATTCTTCCAATCAACAAGCATGAAGTATCTTTCCATTTATTTGTGTCATCTCCAATTCCTTTCATCAATGTTTTATAGTTTTCCATATATAGATTTTTCACCTCCTTGATAACAAGTGTTGGTGAGGACATGGAGAAAAAGGAATCCTTGTGCACTGTTGGTGGGAATGTAAATTATTACAGCCATTTTTGGAAACAGCATAAATGTTCCTCAAAAAACTGAAAATAGAATTTCCATATGATCCAGCAACCCCACTTCTGGGTATATATCCAAAGCAATTGAAATCAGTATGTCTGCACTCCTGTAATCATTGCAGCATGATTCACAATGGCCAAGATCTGGAAATAATCTTAGTGCCCATCAACAGATAAATGGATTAAAAATGAGGTATATATATACAATGGAATACTAGTCAACCTAATAAAAAATGAAATTCTGTCATTTGCAACAACACAGATGAATCCAAAGGATATTATGCTAAGTGAAACTAGCCAGGCCCAGAAAGACAAATATCGTGTGATTTCACTTATATTTGAAACCTAAAAATTTAAATTCATAGAAGTAGAGAGTACAATGGTGGCTACCAGAGTCTGAGGCCCGAGCAGGAGGAGGGGACGTGGTGTGGTGTTGGTCAAAGGGTACAAAGATTCAGTTAGACAGGAGGAATAACTTCTAGTGATCTATTGCACAGCAAGATGACTATAGTTAGTAAAAATGTGTTGTATATTTCAAAATTGCTTAAAAAATAGGTTTTAAATGTTCTCACCACAAAGAAATGATAAGTATGTGAGGTGATAGATATATTAATTAGCCTTATTTGCTCATTCCACAATGTATACATGTATTGAATGAAGCATGACATTGTAGTTCATGTATATATAATAATTATTTGTTAATATAAATAAAATTATAAAAAAATAGAGATGCTAAGGCAGCTTCTTTCACATTACTTAAGATTGTGATTAGGTATGTCAAATTATTCACATAAATTCTGTCTATATTAGGTATGGCAACAATTAGAAAAAGCATAACAGTCTTGGATCTATACACAGATTGTACATAAATGCACTGTGAGTCTGCAATTAAGATCTGATGAATAATTGCGTCAGGTAACATTGGCGCTCCACCCCAATTCCTTAATCCCTTCTGTTTCTTCTTTCCCTGGGCCCCTTCCCCAAGCACTTTGTACTCTTTGGTTCTCAGTGTGTTTTCAATGGCCGGAGCTGGTACTTTTCTTCAGCAGACCGACATAGGCCTAGTTTAAGTAGTGCACCACTCTCATGTACCAATCTTATATTTCATTTCCCTCATCTCAGGCACGGACAGCTCTGGGGTGTACCTCAGGCTTCAGGGTTCCCCCGCAAGATCAGGTTGGAGCTACCCTAGATGGAAATTTTGCCAGAGACCACACCCTTGTCTCTCCAGTGACCCATACTTCCTGGGAAAACATCCTTAAAAAAATCACTTGCACACAAATTCTCTTAATAAAATCTGCTTCTGGGGAACCCAGGCTAGCATAATAATGGATAAACTCTAACAAGACTCTTAAGCTGTCTCTCGTGTAGTGAAACACAGCAGAAACGTTTGGTTATACCTCAACTCTACTTGTTTTTCACAGTTGAGGAACCCAGTCCTCCAATGGAAAGTAAGTTTAGAAATGTTAAGGAATTTTATGGAATAAAGCAAATTCATTTGTAATTATTATTTTTTTTTAATTTTGAAGGTGGGATTGGTTTTCTTTTAAATTCATCCAAGGAGAAACATGCCCAAGGAGCAAAGAGCCAATTAAGAGAAGTGGAAAAATCAGAAATTCTGCAGTGGGAAGAGACTTTCTTTTATAACATTAATTTTGTTTTATAACTAATGGAATGCATTAAAGTAGTTGCGAATCCTGGATTCCACCCAGGAAATTAGTTAGATCTATAAAATACAGGCAAATTATCATAAGGATGTGAACGCTTCTGAACTGACACAACAGACATATGCTTCTATGGTTTCTCTTACCAAAACTTTACCAGAGGCAAAAGTATTTTTATTGACCACAGAAGCTGTCAAAAATTCCATTATATACAATTTAGTTTTCCTTAGTACATTGTTTATTATGAAAATATTTTTGAACAGGTTTATTTTTATGGTTCAAAAAAAGTTGCACACCTTTCTGTCACACATTGGCTTGGTTCTCATCTCCACATATAAACAGTATTATTAGTATTTTACATATTCTTCTAGAGTTTCTTTATGTACATACACGCAGATATAAGTATAATTTCTTATCCCTTCCAGTACCCTGGTGCCTGGGTATAAGGCAGTCGAACTCGGTTGCAGCCTGTGAGTAGTTGTTGCTATAAGATTATAGAGATGGCTCCTTTAATACTACTAAGCAGGATGCTGAGAATTCTTTAGACCTCACCTTGATCCTCCTGATCAAGTTCCTCTTTCAGCAGTGTCAGCAGGGGAGCAGTTGAGTGGGCATCTTTCGAATTTCCTAAAGAATACATATTGAATATTGGCTTCCTGTTTAACTTTGATGACAATGAATTAAGATGGATGCTGTGAATAAGCATTTCCTATTTTCATGTAAGAGTGTGTTTAATTTGTGACATGTCAAACTGACACATTTAATTCCACATGTCACAGTTTTTACTGTGTAGTGTATTTTGTGATATCAATTATTAAAGACCTGAGTGTACCCTGTACACTAGCCAAAGTTTTTGTTCTAAACAAAATGGAGAAATGCAAATGAATATGATGGGGACAACATTGAAAGTCTTTTATCCATAGCCCCATAGGCTTTGGAGCTTACATAGAATAGAGAATTCAACACTGTTAAAGAAGGTAAGTATTCTTTACAATACCCCTCAAAGGCGACTTTTACCTTTTAACTAGGAATTGCTAAATTATAATAGTAATGCATGAGTACATTCTCATTGTTAAAAAATTCAATGATACATAAACAGCTAAGTTACTCCTTGATGACTTTTCTGGCCTTAGGAAATTCCACTGCCAGAGGGAACCATTGTAATCAGTTTTGTCTTTTCCCTTCCAGACACTTTCCGTGTGTATTTATATACATATCTGTGCATCAAAAGACATAATAGCTTTGTTTTCTTTTGTGTATATGTGTTCATTTTCATAATGGTGACATCCTCCACAAAGTGCTTTCTCTGCTTTTCTCATAGAAAAAAGGCAGTGTGGCATGAACAGAGTGATCAAGAGGGAAGTTGAAGCAAAATGAGATTGACTAGGTAGCCACTGGTCGGATCATGTACAGGCTTAAAGGCTACAGAAAAATTTATAGTTTTTTCTATATACTAGGGAGAGTTATCGGAATATTTTTAGCAGGGAAGTGACATGGTCAGATTTTAAGAGTGGTAGTGGGGAGAGCAGATAGGAAGCTATTGCAATCATCTGGGCATGAGATAATAGTGACCTGGACTCAGGAAGTAGGTAGGAAATTGGTAAGAGACAATTGCATTTGCTTTGTTTAAAGGAAGAAATTTGATTAAATGATGGGGTAGAGAGAAAGAGAAGACTCACAGATAATGTCAGAGTTTGTAGCTCATTAAACTGGGTGAATGACAGCATTACTAAGATGTGGAAGAAAAAAATGAAGAATAGGCTTATGGGAGGGGGATCAAGTTGTGTTTGACATATATCTAAAATGATATGCGATAGCCAAGTGGCGATGTCAAGTAGGCAACTGAATATGCAAGTCGGGGGAGAGGACAGAGCAGGGCATACAAATTGGAGAATCATTAGTCTGTAGATGGTATTAAAGTCATGTTGCAGGATGAGATCACTTAGAGATGAAAGGTAATTAGAGATCAGGAATATGAGGTAAAGTAAAATTTAAAAAAAAGATGAGCACAGTCAGTTTACAAGGTAGGAGGAAAACCAGGATCATATCAAGTCCTGTAAACCAAGTTGGAAAATATTTCTACCACGTACAACGCTCCTGAGATGCTGAGTGATGTGAGGATCCGCAATGGAACAGTGGCGTCGGCAGTGGGGGGCTACCGGGGCCTTGAAAAGATTAGCATTAGGGCAGTAGCCAGATTAAAGTGGGAAGAAGAAATACTATTTCCACATAAAGAATCTGCATTCCAAATCAAAATGTGAAAGGGCTTCCCCATGCAAAGGCTCTATAAATTCATGATGAAAAGACATAATGGAATTAATGGAGACTCAATTTTGGCTGAGGCAACAAAAAGTAGATGCAGTCCACAGGGAGATGTGAAACTTCAAAGAAGAGGTAACAGAAATATGAGTTTCCATCACAGGCTGGCCATCCACCTCTAACATCTACAGATCTTGGATAGGCTAAGAAAAAAGGTGACTGGAAATCCAGAGGATTTTTGTGTAGTGTTGGTGTTCTGTGATTCTTCCTAGCAGCAAAGGTCAAGGTGCTTTCCCTTTCTTTTAGACAAGAGAAAGGAGCTGTAAGGAACCAACTCAGGGAGCTTAACATGTTTCCCTCACTACCCCCACGTCTGACTCATGCCTGAGAAACTCAGAGGGTGAGTGCTGGGCTGGCCTTCTGGTGACGATCGGAAAGAGGCTGTTGTTGCTTCAGAATCATCCTACACTCTCAAGTTCAAAGCAAAGCTGTGCAATTTTCTCCTACACCACACCTGGTGTGAGCCATGTCGGGAGAAAGCCAGTGTGAGCTTGTCTTGGCTCTTGCTTAAGAGCTAGACCTTGTGATATAACAAATGAATCAAAACTCGGTGGCTTAAAGCAGCAAATGTTTATTATTTTATGGGTCAGCTGCATGGCTGTTCTGTGGTCAGCTGGCAGCTCGTCTGGGACTAGATTGCCAAAATAGCTGCACTATAGGCCTGGCAGTTGGCTAGATGGTAGCTGGGTGAAAGTGATGACATGTCTCTCATCCTTCAGCAGGCTGGCCTGGGCTGTTCACATGGTAGTGCTCACAGGGACCATGGAAAATTTCAAAGAAGATGTTTTCCTCAAGCTCCTCAATTGCTTTTTGAAATTTCCTTTATATAGGTTTTATATGTTAATTGCAGGTTTTATTCCTAGGTTATTAATATTTTTGTTAATATTATTATCGACAACAATAACAATGAGTTTAACATTGGTTTTTAAAATAATTATTAGCAATTTACTTTAGAATAAATGGTCAATAAATAGGCTGATTAATTTTCAATTTGATTTTGATATCTGTAAGACCTACTTAGTTATTTTTTACTTCTATTCTCTATTTTATGTACACTTCTGCATCTGAGCTTACAAAAGCGAGGCTTCCACTAACAATTGTGTTTCCATTTCCACTTGTATATCTTACAGTTTTCATTATTTTAATGATCTATAATTTGCTATATAAATATTATTGACAGGTAATCAGTGTGATTCATTCTCATTTATAATTATAAAATATCATATTATGATTATTGCTTTGAATTCAAGCTTATATGCCTATTCTTCCATGTTTGTATTTTAATAACAGATTTCTTCAAACTTAGTGAAAGTTTGGTAATTCATACTTTTTCATCATTCAGACAAAAATTAAGCTAAACTTATATTCAGTTAATGAATTATTTCTTCATAGACCACCTAAATTATTTATCAAATTACATGGATTAAGCTTCCCAAAATTTCAAGATGATAAATTTCTATGTAATATCTTCAAAGTTATATTTACAAATGGATGTTTTAGTGGCTACATTCTTCACTAGCCCTAAGAACATTTTCTTCTTTGACTGAAAGTAAATCTTAATGACAGAAATAAATGTAACCAAGGGTTTTCCTAGAAACTGTACAAAACTATTCAAATATTAGTGTATTGACACACATCAGAGACATTGTCCTCTTTGCAAAAAACACTACACAAAAACTATTAGTAAGCTAATCACAAATCAATAATACCTATTTAATAATATAATCATTATTTGCCAAGCCCTTATTCTGTGCACTTATATTGTGCTAAGCATTTTTATGCATTATCTAATTTAATTCTCACAATGATCATATGAAGCAAGTATTTTTATTTTTATTTCTTATTTTACAAATAAAGGAAAGGAGGCTCAGAGAAGTAAAGTGACTTCTCAAGGTCACCCAGCTAATTAGTGGCAGTAGCAGGATTTGGACCTGGTCTGTTTGATACCAAAGGTCATGCACTCGATCTGCTTTGATTCCACATTTAATATACCTCTTTGAGGACATAACTTGAATGAATAAATGGATGTTAGCTCAATTAGGAAGAAATATATTTATAGGAAACAATGTGACCTTAAGCATATGATATGGACTTTTTGCTAATTCAGGTAGACAGGTCTTTTAGCTAGAATGAATTAATGAGGTGTCGCTATTCAGAGTATTTTTGTATTATGGCATTACCAATAATTTAATAATTTTTAGAATTTGGATTGTATCCTAATCTTCTAAAACTGTTTATTTTTTAGGATAAAAAATAACAATCTTATCAATTTGCAAAGCTTTCAGTGTCATTAAATTTTGCAAATATATAATTTGAGGCCTGATCTAAAACTCAGCCATGAAAGTCCTAGATGGCATGCTCAAATCTCCAGGGGAGGAAGTGGTACTGCTAACTTTCACTGGCCTCCACAGTCCACAGCGAGTGTGCAGGAAAGGAGAGCTTTTATTAAGTATTTCCAAGGCTAAACCTAATGAAATGCTGTAGATTCTGCTGTCTGGGCCGCTGGTGCCCTCTACAGGTCAAACGGATGCTCTACAGCCTTGGGTTTCCTCTGTGAAATAGTCCTTTTAGCAATAAAAGAACCATGGATTCTCTTGCATAGTAGCTTCTACACACGGCAGTATCACCCTTATTGGAATAAACAATTAATATATTGAGGTAAATTGCCTAGAATAGCCTCATTCATATGTCTGGCAGTTGGATAGGTGTTAGCTGGGATGATGGTAATGACCTGTCTCTTATCTTCATCAGGCTAGCCTAAGTAGGGCTGGGATTGTGGAAAAAAGTGCACAACATGGAGGAAAACTCTTAATTAGTTCTCATTTTAAACATATTTCATTAAACATAAAATAAAAATAGAAAAAGGATCACAACATATAAACACATGTTTCAAGTATAATTTTAAAAAATCATTTAGGGTCACTATTATGCATTTTTTTCCTAAATTAGAAACAAATTTGCAGTCTGTTCAGGGTCATACTTTAACTATTGGTTGGGTTATTTATAATATTTTCCTGCTGCTTTTATAACAAAGGATAGTTTGTAACTTCTAACTTTGATAAAGAGACGATCTCTAGTACTATTTTCTCATCTCTTATATTGAGAATAATAGTGTCCTAACTTCACTTGGGTTTTTTTTTAAGGCTGAATAATAAATCCATATAAAAACACCTAAGATTTATCCTAGGCATGGTTCTAAATTCTTCACACATATTAACTTACTTGACTCTCACAATAATCTTTCAAGGTAGGGACTATTATTTTTCCCATTTTTCACAGAAGGAAACTGAGGTACATAGAATTTTAATAAACTGCCAAAGAGCATACATTTTCTAAGTGTTGGACCTAAATACATCTTGAGCAATCTTGTTCTAGGATTTCTATGCTTAACTGTTTATTCAACTTTGAAAATTTGTAAAAAAGTGTTATATAAAGTATTACTATTAGAATTAATATTAATCAAGTCAGTGATTCTCACACTCAGACAAAATGCTTCCTATATTAACAAAGTTAATGTGAACAAAATAGGACTATTTAAAATGATCAGTTATTTCCTTCTAAATTCCTGTGGTTTTAGGCTCCTGGTTAAGTGTTATTCTTAGAGTTCTGGATATTGTAATCTGGGCACTGTTAAGTTTGAAACAGGGTATGATGTTTCTCTTCATTCAAACAGATTTGATTTCTTTGGTTGCTTAAGGTTTTCTGCAACTTCATGCCACTAAAGAACCACCTGATGGCAGTGGTACCTTGAGTTATGATGTTTAGAGCACGAGATGAGATTCTACTGAAGTGATTTTTTGAAGCTGAACCCAACGAAACCTCCAAGATACCGTACTTAAAAGACAAACAAAAATGGTTCACATATGTATTTTGAGTTAAATAATTTAAAAGTATATTTTAAAAAACACAACTGTGTTCTGCCTAACCTTTTCCCACCCAGACTCATCATTTTAAAAAATAAAACCAACCCAAAAAACTACTATTAGGTTCTTGTTGTTGTTCTGATAGCTCTAATGAAGACACCTATAACACTTTTTTTGGAGATATCAACCTTAAATTTATTTCAATTTCAGCCTCCCCATCTGTGCTACCCAGTTATCACCATTCTCTATTCCTTATTTAATCACCTCTGCAACTTCAAACATATAAAACCTCTAATTCTTCACTTCCTATTTGATAGGATGAGCATATCAATGTTGCCGTTCTCCTCATCACCTCTTACCCTCAGCATGCTGTCATTCCTGCCAGTTTTATCAAGATCAAAGAAATATATATGCTGTTTAATTATTTAATTATTATAATAATTAAGTACCATATATTTTGCCTATAATTTTTCACCTAATAATTCAAAACCAAAACCTGAATTTACATTACTATGACTACAAAAATATTGCTCATTTCAAAGCCAGGTATTGTGCCCTGTTTACATGAACTTTTTTACCAAGGCACTGTCACAAGTCATACCATTAGAAGGAAAATGTTCCTAGCATTAGGTACAGATGGATTGGCCTATTTTAAGCTGAGACAATTTTTTAATCTTATCTCCAAGATTTTCAAATGTGTTTGGTTGGTAATCTCCTGATATTTTTGATTCATTCTTATTTTTAGGGTAATTTATACCTTTAAAAATGTATTTACCACCAATGAGTTCTTAAGTGAAAAAAGGGATAAATAAATAAAAGGATTATTACATAGTCATATAAACTATATAATGCTTAAGAAAAAGATGATGTAGGGAGAAACTTTTAAAGGGAAGATAATGCCTATCATCATAGGACGAGTGAAACTTTAGGATTAGAAGTCTCTCCTTTATTTTAGAAATCAGGAAACCAAGGTAGAATAAATTAATTTTCTAAAATTACAGAACTAGTTATAATAGTATTAGTCTAAAATGAATGACAATTCTATCCGAGGTGATTCTTTACTTATTGCCTGATGACAGTTGATTTTAAGAGTACCTGATGACTAATATTTGCTTAAAGAATCTGGCACCTTAAGATCACGCAGGTCAATAAAGCCTTAATAAGGTATTTTATTTTTTAATTGTCCTGACTCTTGGCCTGTACTTGCTACACTTTAAACCTTTTGTACTTTTCTATATAGAGCAGGGAGAAGCTGGAGGCTTTTTACTAAGCAAATCTCAAAATGTCAGAATAAGCTTGTAACTGATACAGTTTTTCTTTTCCAATCAGAGATTCTTATCAGGAAAAAAAATAGTTCTCTTTTAAGCTCCCTTTTAATGAATAATACATTTAGCAACATTTTATTTAATCATATTGCAGTTAAATTTTAATAAGAGCTAATGAGAATGCTAGGTTGTCATTTTTCTTCTTCAGAACATAAAATTTAAGTTTGAACTAATTTACTAAAAGAGACAAAGTACAATAATTTTTGCGTATGAAATAATAATTTCCTGTTCATGATAATGAAGTCATAAGGGACACAGTAAAATATATCTGTGTGTTGGATACTTTTTTTCCAAGTGTAGAAATGCAAAGAACATTATACTGTCTCTTACTTCACGAATGCCCCGAGGTTATGTGACACTGTTAGTCTGATGACACTATGGGGTTTAAATTTTGAGGAGTACAGTAAAAATTACAAATTCAGACTAACACTGCTTTTCAACTGATACTTTATAAGAAAATTAAAATTCCGTTTCCATCATAATTTTTCTCCTATATTATTACTTATAAAGTCTTATATAGATTGTATTTGCAGAGTTAATGTTCTGTCATTATAAATTCATTAAAAGCTAAAAGCTGGAAGATACTCAACCAACTAACTTTACAATCAGGTAAATGGAGGCATTGAGAGTTTAAATGGCTTCTTCAAATAGGTCAGTAACTAATTACTGGCAAAGTTGAATCTAGCACGTTTTTATAATGTGGTTTCATTTTCATTCTATTTAAAATATTTTAAAATTTCTCTTCTCATTTCTTCTTTGACAGCTGGTTATTTAGAAATGTTTCTTACTTTCTAAACATTCGGGAATTTTGCAGATATGTTTCTTTTGTTGATTTGTGACTTAATTCCATTGTGGTCAGAAAATATACTTTGCATTATTTAATTTCCTTTCACTATACAGAGACTTTGTTTATGACACAGAGTATAGTTTATTTTGGTAAGAGCTCTGTGTGCATGTGAAAAGATCAGTTTTTTGCTCTTGTTGGCATTCATTCGCTGAACGTGTTGTTGAACTTGCTGGGAAGCTGCCACGCTGTCTGCAGAACTTTCTGGGAAGCTGTCCATAGGTGTGCCATGGAACCCAGCTGGTGCTGGTGGTGAGCTCAGCAGGATGTCCCATTGTGCCAGCTAAACCCTGTAGGAGCAAGAATTTTAAAAAGCACACCTAAACTACAAAGAGAAGCCCCTTTCTTCTGCAGTGCAGGCTCCCTCTAGTGTCAACATTCACATCTTGCCAGCTGGAAAGGAGGCAACGTTTATAAGAGTTAGCACCACTATGCCAAAGAAGGCAATGAAGAGGGAATTTGGAGCTAATAGGCAACAAGTTGATAACTAGCACACCTAAAATAGTATTATTTACATAACTCTTGCAAATGGTTATTAAAATATATCTTATTTTCTCTATTGCACTGTAAACTAGTAGAAAGATTGTATCATAAATAAGACTAAGAGTTAAAATCCTTAGGATATCCACAAAATAAGTGGAATCATATGATATTTCCTGCAATTTTCAATTTTTACTTATCAGTGAAATAAAATTAACCTATTTTAAAAGTAAACGGATTTATCAGTGTGGGGCCATATGTCTATATTTTTTTCCCAGAAAGGTTAACAATATTTAGATTTCCCTTTATATAACTGTGTCTTTAAAAGTTACATAATATGACATATTTAAGCAATTTGCAAAAATACTTAAAATATAAGTCAGATTTGGCAAACTAGGCACACTTTAGCAGAACACCAAAAATAAAAAATGCAAATAGGATTAGAGGGCTTAGTACTCTGTGTGTCTATTGTTGGAATGAAATGTTAAAGTAGAAGTTTGAAGAGTATGGATAAATGTATTCTAGGTCAGACAGTGAAGCGTTCAGAGCACTATACATTTCACTCTCTGCCTAGTAAGCTAGTTCTTAATTCTAAATACCTCAATTAGTATAAAAAATAAAGTAAAATTGATGGATAATATTAAAAACCACTCACTATACCTTTGTTGAATTGATTTTCACATGAGTGACTCCAGTTTTGGAATTCATTCTTCTAAATTGGAAATGAAAGGCATGGTCAAATGGAACATTTAAGACACTTTTTCCCAATTCATTTGCATAATAAAAATGTTAGTTTTAGTAAAATCATAGTGTAGAAATAGATGGCAGTGTTGTCTAGAGTTTCGACAAATGGTAAGTAGTCAATTGGTTGTGCTAAAGATGACAGTTGGACATATTTCACCATTGGAAGGAAATAAAGAGTATGATAGAGGAGTAAGTCATATTTAGACTTTTATCAACTTAAAAACTTCAATAATTATGGCTTTATTACTTTGCTATTTCACCCAAAATAGTTTCTAATATTAGAAAAAGGAATATAATTTTACTTAGAAGAATATATACCTTTATGTGCTAAAAGTAGAGTCCAATATTTGGCACATGAAATTTTGCAGAAACTTCATGACTTCAAAATACCGCCATGTATTCTTTTTTCCTGTAATTACATTACAGTCCTGTAATACTGTCATTATTTGGGGTAGGATTGCCAGTGGAATATATTCTATTGTTTGCTTGTCCTCCAGTTTACAAACACACAACTTTTACAAAAGTAACCTTGACATATACACATATAAACCTTGACATATATATTTTCTGTTGCCTGAATAGAAATCTATCATAATTTGAAAGACAATGACCTACTAAGTGATTTACTTATAACATAATGTTGATTTTGAAAACCTTAATTATTTTTGTAAATTCTCTTTTAAGTTTTGAAGATTATTTTTTAAAATGAAATTCCTTTGTCATTCCCCAAAGTGATTACTTACTCCTTCCCGTATCTCTGGACTACTTGGTGTCGTCTTTATTTTCTGCTATGAGCTCTCATTTCATTTTTGCTTTGTTATAGTAGTGCTGAGGAATGCTAAACCTATTTCAGGTTTCTACAATTTCTCTAACATCAATTGATATAAAATTAAGAAAATGACAGAAGAGCAGAGGAAGAAATGCACTTTCCAGAAAGGCTGAAATGTACTACTAAAATATACCTAAAATTTACTGTAGAATGGTGCACAATAATTCGAGGGGTGTGGTGATCACAGCGTGTGCTCCTTCTTTTACAGATTATAACTGCCAACTTCAAACCGCTTCAAAAGCTTCACAGCTTTCAGATTTTTAAGTAAGATAAATGGAAGAAAATTAGAGGTCACATTTATAAGGATATACAATATATTTTTTAAAAAATCCTCAGAATAACCAATTTTTTTAAAAACGTTTTTCAATCCAGAGAGTTCGTTTTCTGAAATAATACAACTTTTCCAATTTTGCGCTTCCTCCTCCTCTTCCTTTCTCGTGCCTTCCTTCTCTTTCCTTTCATTCCTGAAGACCATTCTAGAACAAGTTAGTCCTGAAGCCTTAGGTAGGGCTGAGCAGTGCAGGGAGGAGGCGGGAAGGAAAGAGGGGAGCGGCTGCTTGGCGCGGGGCGTCAAGCTCAACCCAGGCGAGCACAGGACGCGGCGGTGGCCCAGGGCTAGGGCGCTCAGCGGTGAGTGTATGTGCAGACCGGGAGAAGGGTACTCCTGCAGGGAGCCCACCCGATGTGGGGAGTCAGAGCCCAAGCAGGGAAAGGAGGGAATCCATGCTGTGCGACAGGAGGCAGGCGGTATGGAAGTCTGAGCAGGTTGAGAAGGGTGCCCGCGCAAGGGGCGACAAGGGGCGGCCCGGTGCGGAGCATCAGAGCCCGAATACCGTGGTGAATCGTGGCCCTGCAGCAAGGTAGCATGGCCTTGAGCGTCAGAGCCGGAGCAGGGTAAGGAGAGCCTACACTTGGGAGTGGGTGGTGGCCCTAGAAGCACATTTCCCAGTGCCTGATGCAGCCCGATGACAGGTGGCAGGCGTCAAAATGGGACAGCCCATTTGGATTTAAAACTGTAGACTGAATGAGCTAAAAAAAAAAAAATCGAATTGGCATCCTGAGATGAAGTACTCGCTCTTTATGGTTATTTTACAAAATCGTCCTTGTGACGTTAATGACTATTTCCGTTCGTTGGATTTAATGAAGCTCCATGTTTTACAGTTCTCTTAACTCAGGTTGCCTTAATAAGAAGACAAGAAAGGGAAGTTCTTGGAATGGTTTCCTGGAGAAATACTGACAGCATTTTCCACCAGTGGAGTCTGGGTCATCATCATTAGGTCTGAGCACGACTAAAAATTTTGTAACATCCCGCGAACTTCTCCCTGTTTGCTCTTTCTGATAAATGAGGCTCAGCTGGTATATGTCTACTTGACAGAATATATCAGAATGATCTTAACCTAACCTAGGAATGTGCCATCTTAAGCTGTTCCTGGTTTGGAAAAAAAAAGCCCACATTTCTACACCTCAAATATAAAAATTCAAACATGAAATAGAGGTTCTAGGACAGACAGTCATCTCTCATCCAACTAGTGAACAGCACCCCTACTCTACCAAGCTCCCTGAGAGAGTTTAAGCTTCTGAGTGGAAATTTCTTGTGACATAAAACTCATTAGCCATCGGGTTGCTCATTCTATTTTCAGTTAGTTAGAATGATGCCTTTTCTTGGAACAAAATTGTCTCCCTGTATCTGTGGCCCATTGGAACTCATTCTATGCCTGAGGATCACAAGAAAAGGGGTATAACCCATCCTTCTCATGGCAGCCACTCATATACTTAAAGCAGCACTCCCTACCCTGCTCAGCCCTGCCTTCTCTACAAATAAACAGCTCCTTCCGCAGCTCATTAAATGAAGTGGTTTTCTGAAGCATGTTGTCTCATCTCCCTGATCGTAATTCCTCTTAATATGTTCCCATTTTTCAACGTCCCTCTTGTACTTGCCTGTCCAGACTGAACATGCTGCCCAAATTCATTTCACCTCCACTAATTTGGTATTGATCAAGCAATTTAGTATTTCCATGTATGAAAATTAACTGTTTACTATCTTTGCAAATTTTCTGTAAATTTAAAACTGTTCTAAATAAAAGTTTAATTAAAAAATTGCAGAACTTGATATGCTAAGTAAAAATCTCACTGTTGAAATATTTAGTTCAACATATTTAAATATGCACACACTCATATACATAAATCCACTTTCATTAGTTTTTTTAATAAAAGTCTGAAATCTCAGTATTAAAATTTACCATGTAAGTTTAAATGAGTCACTTAATTTCCAAAGACCAGTTACCTTATCCAGATAATGATAGATTTGGATTAGATGGTCTAATATTTATACATTTATTTAAATTCATAAGTCAGCACTCTTTTTGCACATTATTTTCAGTAGAATTTAGAAGTTGTACCAGAGCATTCCAGATGCCTCATAACTTAGTAGTATGGCAATAAACTTTTCCAACAGTTTCTGTAATTTTCCATGAGATGGTGCTATATTGCTATGAGAAAATATTCGTATCTGCAGTTTTACAAAGCTTGGCATTAAGTAGTCATCCATCCCTATCTGTTATGTAGCATCTATTCTTTCAAAAACTATTGGAGAAAAAATATAATCAATCTAATTAATAAAGAAATTAATTTATGCTAAAATTCATTATTTAAAGTAGAAATTGGCAAACTTTCTTAAAGGGCTAGGTAATAAATATATTAGGATTTGTGGATCATATGGTAGTCTCTATTGAGACTACTTAAATCTGCCATTGTTGCCCAAAGCAGTTACAGACAATACATGAATAAATAGGTTTGGCTGTGTGTGAATAAAACTTAATTTACAAAACAGGTAGCTGGCCCATGGGCTATAATTTGATGACCCTTGATATAAATCACATATAAAATTAAGCCACCATATTATCAGTGACTATGCTTACTGAGACAAAATTGAAACTTATATGAAATAGACATACTCTAGGGTGGGTTTCCCTGATCTTTGCCTGGTAGTGTTTATGTCTTTCTGTGATCCCTTCTTGAGTATGGGCAGGGCCTGAGACTTCCATTTAATCCATACAATATGGCAAAGGTGATGGTATATTACCTTTGTGATTATGTTTTGTTTTGTAAAACTCCATCTTGCTAGCAGACTTGCTCTGGAGGCTCTCCTTGCTGGCATGATAAGTGGCCATTTTGAGGAAGTCCACATAGAAAGGAGATGAGGGTAATTTCCATCAGACATTCAGCAGGAAATTGGAGTCTTCAGTTCTGTAGTCACCTGCCAACAACCTGTGTAAGTTAAAAATTGGATTCTTCCCCATTGATTCTGTAGATGAGAACCCAGCTGTGGCTGACACCTAAATTGCAGCCTTGCAGAGGACCCAGTTAGGCCCTGACTGGACTCCTGACCCACAAAAGTGTGAGATAAATAATGTATGTTCTTTTAAGCTGCCATTTGTTATGCAACAATAAAAAATGATATGACATAGTTTCATATATAGCTATAGCTATTTATATATATCCATATAAATATGCATATATACACAAACATATATGTATACACACATATATATTTTTTCCATGCACACACATTCAGATACATTATATTGACTAAAATATATATTTTATGATATTCAAGGAAAATAGAGAACACTATAGCTGTAATCTGTATGTCTATGCTCATGCCAATACCACACTATCATGATTATGGTAGTTTTGTAGGTAAGTTTTGAAATCACAAAATATGAGGCCTCCAACTTTGATCTTTTTCAAGATTCTCGTGGCTATTCTGGATCTCTTATATTTCCATATGAATTTTAGTACCAGTTTGTCACTTTCTGCAAAGAAGTCAGCTGGGATTTTGAAAGAGAATGCATTAAATCAAAATGAGGGATATTGCCATTTTAACAATATTAAATGTTCCAATCCATGAACACAGTATGTCTTTCCATTTATTTATCTTCTTTAATTTCTTTTAACAATATTTTGTCTTCAGTGTACAAATCTTGCACTTATTTTGTTAACTTTATAAGTATTGTATTCTTTTTGATGCTATTATAAATGGAATTATATTCATAATTTCATTTTCAGATTGTTAATTGCTAGTGTATAGAAATATAATTGGCAGGTACAGTGGCTCATGCCTGTAATCCCAGCACTTTGGGAGGCTGAGACAGTAGGATCGCTTGAGGCCAAGGATTCAAGACCAGCTTGGGAAATATGGCCAGGCCCTGTCTCTACAAAAAATAAAAAAATTTAGCTGAGAGTGGTGGCACACATCTGTAGTCCTGGCTACTTGGGAGGGTGAGGGAGGAGGATCGTTGAGCTCAGGAGTTCAAGGCTACAGTGAGCTGTGATTGTGCCACTGCACTCCAGCCTGGATGACAGAGTGAGACCCTTTCTCTAAAAAATATGTATACACACACACACACACACACACATATGCAATTGATTTTTGTATATTGATATTGTATACTGTGACGTGACTAAATTTGGTTATTACTTCTCATAGTTTTTTTGTGGAAATTCTTTAGTATTGTCTAATACAAAATCACCTTATCTGCAAATAGAGAGAGCTTTACTTCTCTCTTTCCAATCACAGCCATTTATATCACATAAAGTTCTCTGAAATTTTAAGAATTCTAAAAACTGGGTTATTAAAGTTGAATTTAATGCATTAATTTTCACTTATTTGTCTTTACGAGACAAATGTTTTAGTTCATTAAATATGAAATGTCTGATTTCAAACCAAAAGTATAGTTTATTATATCTCAAACAAGAAGCAGTACAATTAATCAAGGTATGCGCTTAATCTATCAACACAGTTTTGCCATTTTAACTGTAACTTGTTTATGACAGCAACGAGAAACGCTGGAGAGAGAGTGGCGATGAAATCACGAAAGGTGTTTTCCACAGCTTGTTGAGAATTGAATATTTCTCCTTGCAAGAAGTGGTCCAAAGCTTGGAAGAAGTGATAGTCAGTTGGTGCAAGGTCTGGTGAATATGGTGCATGACAGAGAATTTCCAAGTCCAGCTTCTGTAGTTTGAGCAGCGTTGTTTGTGTGACATGTGGTCGAGTGTTGTCTTGCAAGAGGATTGGTCTGTCTCTATTGACCAATCTTGGCTGCTTAATCACAAGCATCATTTTGTCCAATTGGTTGCAATAGACATCCGCTGTAATCAATTGACCAGGTTTCATGAAGCTGTAGTGAATAATACCAGCTCTGGGCCACAAAACAGATACCGTCAGCTTTTTTTGATGAATATTGAGTTTTGGACTGTGTTTCGGCACTTCATCTTTACCCAACCATTGTGCTGAATGCTTGCGATTGTCAAAAAGAATCCATTTTTCATTGTATATAACAATACAGTGTAGAAATGGTTTGCCTTTACATTGTGACAGCAAAGAAAGACAAGCTTTGAGAAGATTTCTCTTCTGATATTCATTTAATTCATGTGGTACCTATCTATCCAGCTTCTTTACCTTGCCGATTTGTTTCAAATGGTCCAATATTGTTGAAATAGTAACATCAAACCTTGCTGCTAATTCATGCATAGGTTGAGATGGATTAGCTTCCACTACAGCTTTCAGCTCATCATTATCCACCCTGGTCTCAGGTCAACCATGTGGCTCATTTTCAAGATTAAAATCACCAGATAGAACTTCTCAAATCATCTATGTACTGTGCATTCATTAGCCACATCCTTCCCAAACACTTAATTGATATTTCGAGCTGTTTGTGCCACATTAGTCCCACAATGGAAATCATATTCGAAAATAACACGAATTTTTGACTTTTCCATAGTTTCATAAAAATTGTTCTTAAAAAACGTGAAAGACAATCACAAGCCAAAATGTGTGTTTGAAAGACTGAGGATGTACCTTCACAATAAAAACAAAACAAGAAGTGTCAAAGTGAAATGTCAGATATCAACTGTCAAACTTAGTACTTAAGGAAATCAGACATTTCATACTTAATAACCTTTGCTTTCACATGTCTCCTCCATATTTATGTTAGAATTAGAAGAAAGGGGGAAGCATCATTTGTAGTTTCTCCACTCTGCTCTAGGGACAAATGCTATTTATTTTTTGGAGTGGTTCATTCAAACTTTTTTCCGTATACAGAATTTTATTAGATTGCTTTACATAATTGGGATCATCCTGTAAATTCAATGTTGTTGCTTGGAATGTAAATGTTTTTATTAAATTTACTTGGTTTTATACTCATTTACTTTGGCTATATAGAAGTGTGGCTGAAGAAGCATCAGACACTTAGGATATTGTAAAAAACAACAAAAAAACCCCCACAAAAATCCTTACTTTGTTCTCTCCATCTGTAACAGTCTCATCTGTCAGTTTGCTAATGTCCTATTTCCTTAGTATTTGCCTAAATAATCATGACCACTAGCTATGTTTATTAGTGGCCATGGTACTAGTCAAGATATAAATATGATTTACTAGAGTTCAATCGGAAAAATTGAAACTGCTCTAGTTATTTCAAGCAGAAATGGATTTAACACAGAATTGCATTTTTACCAATGCCTGGATTGGCTAAATAAATAAAAGTGGTGGTGGTGAAGGCGAGGATATTTTGAGGGAAGATGGGGCACATGCAGTAGTTTGTCACTAGTTTTCCGGTTTGCTGCACTAGCTTATGGATCAAAGAGGAAGAAAGTTGCTGCTACCCAGAGGGCAGGAAACTACCAGCTGTAACTACCAATGTCACAGCTGCTCTGTAGAATTTGAAGCTATGATTCAAAATGGTTGCTACAAAACTCGTATTTGCTGAATTCATTCTTCCCCCATCCTAGTGTCCTGTATTGGCATCTTATCTGTAGAGCATAAGGAGTTCCCAGAATGTAGCTTGCAAGGGAGTCTGAGAGATGTAGTTCCAGCCATTGCAATGTGCAGCATGCCATGAAGTAGGTCAAAATAGTGCTGAGTATCTACAAGCAACACCCAGCACACATAGTGTGGAATTTGGGGACCATGTATACAATACATTGGTTATAGAAACTTTTACTTTATAGTTATAAAAATGGAAGGTTTTCATCTTTTGTAAGATAATAATTCTGAAATATTAATTTACATCTCCAACCCAACTGTGAAATTCATTTGGTTTGACTGCGGCTTTTGCATTACTTTAAAGAAGTTATAAGACAAAAGAACAAAACCAAAGAAACTTTTTTTTTTTAAGCTGGATTATAGTTTTAGAAGTCTATGTACTCTTAGGAGAACAGAAAGAACTCATGGCAGAAACCAAGGGTCAAAAATTCATAGCGCAAGTCCATAGCCTAAATCTGGCTTCTGTTGTTTTGCTTTGGTGAAAATGTTTTTAAAGAATGTGAACACTGCCCATCTGGCATCTTTATACATGCTTGAAAGCCTTTGACTTTGTAACTCATGACATAGACAAAAAAAGAAAGAAAGAAAGAAGAAAACAACAAAACCAAAAACAAAAAATGAAGGCAGGAAAGAAAAAAAGAGAGAAAGAAAGAAACCAATGCCAGTAAAATATGACATCTAGCTCAAAATGGGCTGCCTTCTTTGAGAAGGGGAAAGCAACATGAGAATACATTTCAATGCATCTTAAAGTGAGAAATCTTGTCCTCTCATCCTCAGGCTGAGCCTAGAGGAAGCAAAAAGCAAAAGAAAGTTTAAAAGCTGAAGGGATCCCACAGCAGATTTGCTTCTCTGAGATGTCAATGCCTAATTAGCCTCAAGTCTCATGACCACACAAATACAGAGTGTCATTTTCTGGGTCTCTGAAGACTGTGTCTTGGAGTCATCAGATTTCTGCTACGTTGTTGCTGTGTCGGTGGTGTTGATGCCTGTTCTGTAATCATTTTTTGAAGGCAAGTGAAATTAATGCTGAGTGGAGCCTATTTTGCCTTACGAGTTTGATTGTTAGTGTGATTCGAAGAGTACTGCTGCAGGTTGAGCAAACTGGGAATTGTAATTACTGTTTGGAAATGGTAATATAAGAGAGGACATATGAATCTGGAGTTTAGTGTCATGTAAAACCAACAAATAAGAGAACTTCTAAAAGGAGGAAATAAGCAAAAGGGGAGTAAATAATTGGGGTTAGACCAGCCGAGTGAAAAGTTTGCTGTTGATGGAGTTAGAGGAGAGGAAAATCCATCAGCATTCATTCCTCTTCCCCCTTATGAATTGTTTTTCTCTTCTTTTTTCACATATGCCCCCACACTATCATATCTATACCCTAATGTTTCCATTGAGATACGAGGGTATTTCATGGTGTACTGAGGCCACAGTTGCTTCTAATTCAATGGTGACTAGATCCCCCATAGAGAATATGAACAGAATGGAAGTCCTCTCACTATGCCATTTTCTTAATCCTGCCTTTGTCCTTTCTCCTTTTGGCATCTTTCCCTCTATCTCTCCATGTCTGTATCTGTCTCTGTCTCTTGGTCTTCTCTCTCTCTCTCTCTCTTTTACTCTTTTACTCTCTTTTACTCTTTCTCTCTCTCTCTCTCTCACACACACACACACACACGCGCACACACACAGCCTTGCTGAAAGGAATTTTCCTAAGGTCTTCCTATGAAGTTGCCGTAGGAATGGAGAAGTGGGATTATGGATCTTCTCCGCTTAGCTTTGAATTTATTATTGAATAAATGAGAGTAAGATGCCAAGGACATAGAAGCTTATTGGCTGGGGATTTTACATTTTCAGAAGGCATCATTGAGAAAAAAGGAAATATTAAATTAAGGGAGATAAAATATCGAACTACTGCAAAAATTTTTCACATCTTTGGCATGACAACTTGAGAAGGTGTTTTCTAATTTGTACTGTAATGTTCTGTCCAGAAAAACAGTAAAGAAAATTATCTTTGTCTTTAAAATAATCTGCACATATTATAGTTCTTTGTGGTTTCTGAAACCCCATCAGGTATCTTTAACAGTATTTGAGCAACCATAATTATTTTGAGCTTAAATGTAAAACCATTTCAAAATTCCTGACTTACAGGAAATGCCACTATGACACATTATAATAAAAGTCTCATCCACACTTCTGAATATCATTCACATGTAGATTTTCATCTTTACACTGCTGTTACTCACAGTCAGTGAGAAATGTGTTTTGTTTGTATTTTTTCAGAGGTTATAAAAGATTTTTACTAGGCATCCAGACTTTTGGACCAATGCCATCCATTTAAAGACAATACTTGTTCATTTGTGCTGTGAAATTGAGACATTATCAATATTGTACATGTATTCAGTATATGTATTTTAAAGTTTATTTTTCTCTTTAGGTGTTTTGCTTTTAGTTTTTATTTTTCTTCTTTGGGAACCTTGAAGCAGATACTGCAGGATAAAAGGTATATGTTTTAGAAAAAGCTAAATTCTAGACAAGGACTTTTAGGAGGGATGAGATTTATTCTCCAGCATGTATAGCTGTAAGCTCTTTCTATAGTTCTGTCTGACAGAGTAGATGATATTCAATGGATGAGGAATGCCTCTTGTCACATTGTAGTACTTTGACACAGGCTTTCTATGTTGACAAATTTGCTTTTCCTCAGAAAACAGCATGATGCCTTCTATCTAAGGGAAATAATGTTATACAATGAAACACTACTTTTCCATTAAATTGTGGGTAATAATATCATTTGAAACACCTCTCATCAACCAGATAAACTAGCTAGTAAAAATGAGGTATATATATGTATGTATATATGTATTTTCTTTTTCTTTTGAAATTATTACAAGAGCCGTATGTGTATTTTCTATTCTTACTCTCATTTTTTTTCTGTTCATAGAAGAAATTTTTGAAAGTTTACTGGAATTATCTGTATTAGGCAATGTGATTTGATATGTCATGTTGTCACTATCTGTGAAAAATCATTGCACATAGGTGGGTAACTGAAAGGTAGAGATTTCTTCAAAAGAAATAGCATCTATTCAAATTGAGTCACTAGGCTGGTTTGCTTCAAGGAACATAGGAAAGCAAACAACAATCAGTTTCAGAGTGTGTTTGCATTAAATATGTCAAATGATTCAGTTTACACCACAAGTGATGGTGTTTATGTAAAATAATGAGAGGTTAAATAAGTCAATCAGAATTTACCCTCAAATTAACCTTTTATCAGCTCTAAAACTGTTATGACCATCCAGAACACATTCCCTGTTTGATTGTGGCTCCAAAAGTCCTAAAATAACACCAGTGAATACCACAGAGACATCAGGCCATAGAATCTCAAGAGAAAAATTGCCCATGTCTCATCTTCTGTGTTGTGAGTGTGACTTTTCAGGTCAATACTGACTTGGAGATGGAGACTTTCACAGAGATCTAATCAACTTTAAAATTGCAACAACTTTAGGATCTCCTTGTAGCTGTCCTTATTCCTCCTAATACCA
This sequence comes from Daubentonia madagascariensis, assembly GCA_023783475.1. Lineage (NCBI taxonomy): Eukaryota > Metazoa > Chordata > Mammalia > Primates > Daubentoniidae > Daubentonia > Daubentonia madagascariensis. Next base: position 3,044,966 of record JAKFHU010002088.1, read on the forward strand.
CCAGTCAACCAACTCTTTCTCTGGGACCACAGGGAAGGAAAAAAAGGAGTCTTTATCTGTGGGAAGTAGGGGGTTAAAGTGTGATGTTCCAGAGACCCCTACAAAATCTTCTCCAAGGATACAGTAATAATGGCAAAGTGTTCTAAGGACTTTGTAGACATAGTCATTTAAAGGATAGGAGGAATGTACCCCGTTTTACTAATGTCATCCCCTTTTATGAAGTTTCTTGCCAAGGCCATACAGTAAGTGGGAAATTGCAATTTGAACCTAGCCAGGCCCCAGAGTGTGTGCTTTTAACCACCAGGGTGTAGTGTGTCTTCTAGCACAAAGGAAAACAGTGTTAAACTCATCCACTATCCTTCCATATAGCTTTGGCAGATCCACTGTGGATGGGACACCACAGAGTTTCCAAACCCAGAGGTGTGTAATACAAAGGGCCCAGATTTTTGCTCTTTTTCCCCTCCTAAGTCCAGAACTAGATCATAACAAACAGACAATCCAGAGAATACTGTACCCTTCACTAAGTAGAATGTTAAACATCAATCAGTTGTATTCTCTGAATGCAACTTAGTTTGAATAATTGAAAGGTAGGAATGGAAATAGTAATGAAAGAATTATTTTCTCTTTTAAGTCAGTGGGAAGTTAAAAGAGTCAAGTTACTTCAGTTTTAAGTTGTTTTCGGTTTTTGGTTTTTCCTCTTAATAGACAATAGTGAGAGAAACAACAGGATATAATTGAGGAAGGAACATACTATGTTGTGTAAGTTTTAATTTGAAATAAAATGCTCCACTTATACACATTGTATATGGTATACATGAAGATGATAGAAAATATAAATTCCTCTCACAGATGTTGAAATTGCAGGCAATGTATATCATAAGCAGAATACTTTGTGAATACCAATAACATTTCTTTGTCTTCTGTACCCATATATAAAATAAGCAAAAAGTCCTAATATGTTGGCACTGTATCATTCAGTGCTAGTTGGGATTTCAAGTTCTTAGTTGAGAAGTGTTGGTGAAATCAACTTATATCATTTTCCAGGAAACTCAGCATGTGCACACTCCACTGTGAAGTTTATCCAAAGGTGAGGGAAATGATTTTTTTTTTTGAGACAGAGTCTTGCTCTGTTGTCTCCGCTAGAGTGCAGTGGCATGATCATAGCTCACTGCAACCTCAAACTCCTGAGCTCAAGTGATCCTCCTGCCTCAGCTTCCCGAGTAGCTGGGGCTTAAGGCATGCACCACCACGCCCAGCTAATTTTTCTATTGTTTGTAGATATGGGGTTTTGCTCTTGCTCAGGCTGGTCTCAAACTCCTGACCTCAAGTGATTCTTCTGCCTTGGCCTCCCAGAGTGCTAGGATTACAGGCATGAGCCACAGTGCCTGGCTGGAAAATGATTTTTCTTATTAGCCCAGCAATAGCAAAACTCATTGTGTGGAGACAGAATATATACTTTGATGGAACTGTTACCTCCTGAAAGGGATGTTATAAAATGAAATATTGACAGATGGGTTAAACACAGACTATGTCATCTGAACCACACATTTATTATTTACATGGATAATCAAGAGAATTGGTGTACATGCATGTGTGTGGGTGGGTGTTTGTATAGGAAATCTAGACACACTGACTGGGATAGTTAGTATTTTATGTGGAAAAACAGTAAGAATGGGCATGATAAATTAAAAAGTGTTTGCCTATTTTGAAATTAAAATTATATATATAATAAAACATATCTAGTAAAAATGTATAAATATATATAAATAAAATTATATATACACACACATATACATGTATACATACACAAAGACACACAATATATATCAAACCAAGAAGGGCAGTCTCAGGAAAATTAATTATAAAATACTATATTCTGTGGTACCGTTATTTGAAAATGTGCATATAATGTCAAATGTTATTATTCTTATCTAAAAGAAACTTTATTTTATATTTTTGCTTACTTAAATTTAAAGCTGTAAATAAATTTTAAAATTATCAACAATTTCAGTGTGCAGAAATGAAAACTCCTAACCTTTATAAAGCTATCTATACACATCATTTAAAAAATGTATATATGTATATTTATTTTGCAAAAATAAAAAACCTCTACATATTCCTTTATAACTTGTTTGTTAACAACAAGCATTTTTCCATATTATCAGATAGACAACTTCATTTAAAATAGGTTCTATATATACCTCATTTCATATGTGTGTGTGTGTGTGTGAGTATAAGTATCCTCTTATATTTGCATGTTTATACTCATCACTATTTTTACTATTTCAAAATATTGTGATGAACATTTTGTAGCTAAATATTTGTGCATATGTAATTATTTCCTAAGAATATTTTTTGACCATTAATATACACACGTGTTAGGCTTCGAATACTTTTAACCTAATCTCTCTGTTTTAAACTAGTAGTAAACGGTATGAATATTTTTTGTTAGATAATCTTCCATATTTTTATTTTAACCTTGTTTGTTATTAATGATCCATAAACGCAACAAATCATGTTAAATCTTTCTCCTTTTTGCCTTCAAATGTTCTGTAAACTTATATGTAAGGTGTGTCTCTTTTGTGTAGTGTATCTTTGTTGATTTTTAGTCCAGCTTGAGCTTTTTCTCAATTGAAATGTTTAGCCTATTTATAGCTAATATAATGGGCTTATAACTATGTCTTACCATTTGTTTGTTTGTTATCTGCTTTCTATGTCCATTTTTCTATCTTTTCTTAAACTTCTTTTGGATTAGTATTTTATATTTTCCTGTTATTTTTACTCTATGAGCTTATTAGTTTTACATCCTTATTATTTTATTGGTTACCTTGGATGTTATAATATGCATCCTTGCCTTGTTAAAATTGAATATAAATTAGCCTATTTAACACTTCTCCAAAAATGCAAGGACTTCAGAGTACTTTAACTTAATTTGCCTCCCTCTTGCTTTTTCTTACTATTATCAACGTATTTATTTGTTTGTATATTTCAAGCCCTCAAAATATTATTACTGTTGTTTTATACAGTGAATATTCGTTTTATATTTATTACATATTTACCCTTTTTGGTTTTTCATTTCTTCCTAAATTTTTTTAATCTTCCATCTCATTTTCTCTATGCTTGAAGAACTCTTTTTCAGTGAAACTGCAGCTGATGATTTGCATCATCTTGTTTTTCTGAAAACGTCTTCATTTCATCTTCATGTTGATGGATACTTTTACTCTATATAGAATTTTATATTGACTATATTATTCTATTTTTTGCAATTTCAAAGGTGTCATTTTATGTTGTCTGGCTTCCATTGATTCTAGTGAGAAATCACCTCTTCATCTCACCGCTGCATCTTTGAAAGTAATTTGAAAAATTTTCTTTTTGTTTTTGATTTTGTTTTGATTTCTGTTTTGATTTGCGGCAGTTTTCCTATGCTGTTCTTAGATGCAGCTTGCTTTGTATTTACCCTGCTTGGAGTTCAGGGTGCTTCTTGGTTCCGTGTCTTCATGTGCAGCTTTCTTAGGAGTGTGAAATGTTTCTTCTGCTTCACTTTTTCTCCTTTCTCTTTCAGTGACTCCAATCACACGTATGTTAGTCCTGTTCACAATCTCTCATAATGCTGTTATGATTTTTTGTTTGTTTTTCATGCCTTTGACTTTCATGCTTTACTCTGTATATATTCTATCTTCCAGTTCAGTAATTCACTGTTAAACACATCTATTATGTTATTAACTTAATTAGTTGCAGCTTTTAGCTCTAGACATTTCATCTAACTTGATTTTATAATTTCTGCCTCTGTGCTCACATTTACCAGCTGGTCATTTAAATTCTTGAAGATACGCATCAGAGTTAGTATACAGTCCACGTGTGATTACTCCAATATCTGGATCACCAATGGTTCTGTTTTGGTTGTTTTTATCTCAAGTTTTGTTAAAATTCATGTCATTTGCACACCTGGTGATTTTTGGTTGAATGACTGGTATTATGTATGAGAAATTTTTGAGGTAGGCAATTTGAGGTTGTTGATAATGTTCTCTTTCTACAGAGAAGGTTTATATTTATCTCTGGCAATTAGCTAAGGTAGCCATTGTGGGTGCCACCAGAACCAGTGGTGTTTCTAGTACCCCTTCTCCTTGATGGACCTTGAACATAACTTTTATATCCAACGAGGCTGCTGAAGGCTCTATTTGCCTTCTCAGCTGATGCTTTTGAAACAGCAAATGCTTTAAGGATAAAGGTAGTGTCTTCACATAATTTTATGAAGAATGCCTCCCCAAATTTTGTAATTTTTTCCTGGAATGGTAGATTTGAAAAAAGCTATTCTGCCATTGAAATAAATATATATATTTAAAATGTTGAGATATGCTTCAATTCTCTCATGATTGGTATTACCCTGGTTTTTTCCTGCATTAAATGTGTATATATAAGCATTGCAATAATTTTAATATAAGTGCCATTTTTGTCAGTTTTTCTGAGTAATAATGCATTATTCCACTTGTACTGATTTTAAAAAGAATTCTATATCATCCCTTTTGTAACTAGAACAGTTTAAAATATACAATGATTATTTATAACATATCTCCATCTCTCCACAAAGTTGTGACATATCTTTTTCATGCTTCAACCCAGGAAAATATTTCAACTAGCTTGAACTATTGCTTTTTTTTCTCTTTCTCTCATCTTTCACGTGTTTTAGTCACCTGTATTTTTAAAATCTAAGCTTTATTTCTAGCATATTGTTTAAAATTTTTTTGCCCCTTCATTGGCATTCTATGCCATTTTGTGCTCCAAGAATTTATTTTCTGTACTACCTAGTGAATTTTATTGGTATTACTTTTTTTTTTTTTGAGACAGGGTCTTGCTCTGTTGCCCAGGCTGGAGTGCAGTGGCCTCATGATAGCTCACTGCAGCCTCAAACTCCTGGCCCCAACTGATCCTCCTCGCTTAGCCTCCCGAAGTTCTAGGATTACAGGCATGAGCCACTGTGCCTGGCTTGCTGCTACTTTTTAATAATTCTTACTTACCTCAATTTTGTCCAATTTCATCTCATCCTTTTTCCCATTTTATATATTTTAATATTTTTCAGTTCTATGTTATGTCATCTCATCTATTAGCCATAGTGTTTTCTTCTTCTTTTCTATAGATGACATCTTGCACTCTTTTATTTTTATTTTTCATTTTTTTACTTTTTAATTCATTTGTATTTGTTGCAACCCTTTTTAAGTGGATTGTGACTTGGGCACAAGCCTTGCTCTGAGTTACTTTTCAAACAGCTTAACAACATGCATAGGTGGGCTTATAATTTTGCTCCTCTAAACAATACTTTTCCTTGGAAAGTAAGCCCTGCATAGAGTTTCATCCAGTTGCTTCACTTTAACATACTTATTTCTAGAGGACTAGTGCATGCAGAAACTACAAGGGGATGAAAAATTAAAAAGTAGATCTTAGAAGATGAAACTCAAGTCATTTTAACAAATACTTTTTTCCTAAACATCAGGGTACATCTTGGAACACTCAGTGACAAAAGATTTGGTCTACCAAGGAATCCAGTTTGATACCAAAACACTCTAGGCCACAAAGTCAACATAGGTTACACACATCTTACAACATGCTTTACCTCAATCTGTTAAAATAAGCCAATATAACACCAGAAAAGCATTACTAGCTCTTTCCCAACCAACTGTTGTAGAGACTGGCTATATTACTTGTTTTGGCCAATGGACTGTTAGTGGGTAGGAAACAAGAAGAGTATTGAAGATTACTTGTGTGGCTTGGTTTGAGCTCTTGCGTTTTTGTCATTACCAAGAGAAGAACATATTTTGCGTATCCCATGGTTCTCAGAAGAGTGAGAGGCCTACCCAAACTAATTCCACAGTCTGAATACAAGCCCTCTTGAGCTTATCTGAAGTCAGCTAAGCCTCAGCAGATCTTAAGCCAGGTGAATAAGAAACAAATGCTTCCTGTTGTATGTCACTGAGTTTTAGAGTTTTTTGGTATGCACATTATTGTGAGAACAGGAGACTGGTATAAACAAGTCTATAAATACTTTGTTAGTATTTACTGGTTTTAAACTAACAGATAACAAAATAATTATTTCTTCATTCTTTATTACTAGTCATAACTCCTGGACAGAAATTTGGGCTAATTTGAATTATAAGTCAATTTCAAATCAATTCTTATTAGTTTTAAACTATTTTACCTGTCTGTGTTTCCTAACTTTTTTCCTTTTTGCTTCTGCTCAATAGGCCTTATCCAAGTCACGTTTTTCTTAGAAAAATTCTACAAGGTAATTTTCACTGTATTTTTCTTGAATTTGACAAATAATATATTTAGTAGAATTCAAAGGAAAGGTATTTTATTTTTTTGAATGACTCATTTGGCAATTTCTTATGCTGCTTTTGCTTATTTTCCAAAATAAGCCCTTATGAGATTTAAAATAATCATTTTCATTTCGATAGTAATCACATGAATTAGGATTTTCCAAGCAGGTATATTCTCAGAATTTATTTTAATGATAATATAAAAATCTGAAACTCCTAGTGTACACTATTTGCACCTTAAGTTTTTTTGACCCTGAAAATGAACACTTTAGTGCATTATCTGCTGACAGATAGTATCCTAATAACCTTCAGAACTACTAGCACATATCCAACTTACAAGATGGAGTGATTTCAGCACATATGCAAAATCAAATTCTAAGTAATAATAAGAGGACCACAATGTTGAAGCAATCTTTGCAAAATAATTTTTTGGATTACAAAATTTGAGACCTAACTCTTGTTTGAAGACATAAACAGGTTCCCATTTGTAAGTTTCTCACCACACTGAAATTTGGTTATCTCTGATATTTAGGATCCCTCACTGTTCCTCAGTCTCTACATACCAGTCTGGCTTTCATAATTCACTCATTGTCCTAGAACAACCCACTGTTCACTTACAGGAGTAATAAAGCAACTCATGCTAAGTGGGACTAGATGAGAGAAAGAGATTAAAACCACTCTGAATTGGGTTTTTCTAAACAGAAGACATTGGGACAGCTTGTGAATGCTTCATTCTCTTATGCTTAATGCATTGCAGTTGGTTCCCTTTGCAGGAGCATACATTCTGAACTACACCTCAATACCTTGATCATGTGAGTCTTCTTTTCTCACAAGAAATAGCATAACTATTTTTGTGAAATCTTTTCTGACAGCCTCACACAGGCATAAATGCTTTGCTGCTATTCGGCTTCCCTTATTGTTGGCTATTGTTTGGTAACTGCCTTTATTTTTGCCTTTCCATTAGATGGTGAACTCTGAGAGCAGAGACCATGACTCATTCAAATATAATGTTGGGAACTTCATTGATAGTTCAAATATATGTGTAGAATTAAAGGACAATCACAAAAAAAGAACTAACAATGGGAATCTAGTTTATCCCTACTTTTATTCTTAATATTGAGAAAATAAACATCTTAATTGAAAATCTTTTGTCAGCCACATATATTAGTGTTGTGACAGTTGAATATATTTACTTCCAATTTATTTGATACTAAGTTGACATAAAAACAAAAATTTACCTTTATGGTTAGAGCTCATGAATTTCACATATATACTTAACAATTTTCAGAATTACCTGGAGTACTTACAGGTATGTTTTTTCCCATTTACTGAGCTATAGAATTAAATCAAAATACTATATTTGAATGCACTAAAATTATGTTGTCTTTAAAATAAGTTCCAAAACCACAATAGGCAGTATCATTTTCCCACTTACCTATCTCTTTATAAACTTTTAAAAACTCTACTTCTTGGGAATTTCTTTTTGTCACCTGGTTCTTCATGGTTTTCATGTTTTGCCAAAATCATGTTCATTTCTGTTTCTCTCAGCAGTTTGAGTTATTTTGGTTGATAGAAATTATTTATTACTCTTTTCTAAGGAATATTTGAGTGTTACATGATGTTAAATAGCAGTGAACTAAAGATGGCAAAAGACAACAAAGTTTCTGTAACAATTCTTTTTGATGACAGACATCATTTGACTAATTCCACATTAAATAATTACAGCATGCAACTACAAGGATTGAAAAGGGTCTAAAACCTTGCACTGATCTTGTGTTTCCACACATGTAACTGGAGATGGACTATTGAGGCTATCAGCTGACAGGAGATGGAGTAATAAGATATGCCTAGGGCACATAGTTTTAAAAGTTGCAGAATTAAGTTAATAAATGTAATCTCAATTGTATTAGGCAATTGCAAAAGTTAAAGAAACCTATTAGTTCTCTGTTCAGACTTCGCTTAAGGAAAACTAATATTTAACTGTGAACTGACTCATAAGAAAGAATTATCCATTTTCTTATAATAAAAAAATCTGCTTATAAGAGATTGATGGTCTTGCTGAAAAGTGAGCCACTTTAAATATAGTGAGACCAAATGTTTTGGGGGTATCACATGCTTCTGAACCACTTCAGATAGAGTATGCTACCATCTCACACTGACTTTTCAAATATTTTAATGTGTCATATATAAGTGATTTGGATTTCCAGTGTGAGAGTACAAGATAAAATTTAGGTGTTTAGTCTTTTCAGAGAAAAAGAAAAAATTGATAGTTCTCTCAGAAACTAATTCTAGTGAAAAGAGTCTAATTTAACAGAAAGGATTTAAGTCACATGATTTTTAAAAAATTGCTCATTTCTTTATCATTGTGTTTGGGAATGACAAGAATCCTTTAACAGCCAAAATTGCAAAGAAATGGTGGTGTTGATTTTTTAATTTTGGAGTGTATGTTCTTGTTCAATCAAGTAATTTTATCATATGAAAAAGCACAAATCAAAGATTTAACATTAGAGAAAAATTCTGGTTATCAGTCCTTTTTCAGATTTGTAGCATACAAATATTTTCTCCCATTCTGTAGGTTGTCTATTCACTCTAGTGATAGTTTCCTTGGCTGTGCAGAAGCTTTTTAATTTGATCAGGTCCCATGTATTTATTATTGTTGCTGCTGTGATTGCTTTGGGGGTCTTCTTCATAAATTCTTTGCCTAGGCCAATGTCCATAAGAGTTTTTCCAACGTTTTCTTCGAGAATTCTTATGGTTTCACGTCTTAAGTTTAAATCTGTTATCCATTGTGAGTTGATTTTTGTGAGAGGTGAGAGGTGTGGGTCCACTTTCAGTCTTCTACATATGGCCATCCAGTTTTCCCAGCACCATTTGTTGAATAGGGAATCTTTTCCCCAGTGTACGTTTTTCTGGAATTTGTCAAAGATCAGGTGACTGTATGAGGTTGGCTTTATATTTGGGTTCTGAGTCCTCTTCCATTGGTCTACATCTCTGTTCTTATGCTAATACCATGCTGTTTTGGTTACTATAGTCTTATAGTATAGTTTGAAGTCTGATAGATAGATGCCTCCCAATTTGTTCTTTTTGCTTAAGATTGCTTTGGCTAGACAGGGTCTTCTCTGGTTCCACATGAAGTGTAGAATTATTTTTTCTAGATCAGCAAAAAATGATGTTGGTATTTTGATAGGGACTGCATTGATTCTATAAATCATTTTAGGTAGCAAAGCCATTTTTACAATGTTGATTCTGCCTATCCAAGAGCATGGTAGGGTTTTCCATCTATTTACGTCCTCTGCAATTTCTTTTCTCAGTGTTTCATAATTCTCTCTATATAGGTCTTTGACCTCCTTAGTTAGATATGTTCCTAAATATTTAATTTTCTTTGTTGCTATTGTGAAAGGTATTGCATCTTTAATTTTCTTCTCGGCTTGATTGTTATTAGCATATATGAAAGCTATGGATTTGTGTGTATCAATTTTGTATCCTGAGACTTTGCTGAATTCATTTATCAATTCCAAGTAGTCTCTTGGTTGAATCTTTGGAGTTTTCTATGTATAATATCATATCATCTGTGAATAGTGAAAGTTTGGACTGATAACCAGAATCTACACAGAACTTAGGAAAATCAACAAGATAAAATCAAAGAACCCTATTAAAAAATGGGCAAAGGACATGGACAGAAACTTTTCAAAAGAAGACAGAATAATGGCCGGCAAACATATAAAAAATTGCTCAACTTCTCTAATCATCAGGGAAATGCAAATCAAAACCACAATGAGATATCACTTCACTCCAGTGAGATTGGCTCATATCAAAAAATCCCCAAACAACAAATGTTGGCGGGGATGCGGACAGATAGGAACACTCACACACTGCTGGTGGGACTGCAAATTAGTACAACCTCTATGGAAAGTAATATGGAGATACCTCAAAGAATTAAAAGTAGAATTACCATTTGACCCAGCAATCCCACTACTGTGTATTTACCCAAAGGAAAAAAAGACATTCTATAATAAAGACATCTGTTTGCGAATGTTTATAGCAGCACAATTCACAATTGCAAAGATCTGGAAACCACCCAGGTGCCCATCAATACACGAGTGGATTAATAAAATGTGGTATATGTATACCATGGAGTATTACTCAGCAACAAAAAACAATGGTGAATTAACACATCTGGTATTATCCTGGTTGGAGCTAGAGCCCATTCTTCGAAGCGAAGTGTCACAGGAATGGAAAAACAAGCACCACTGGTACTCACCATCAAATTGGTACTAACTGATCAACACTTACATCATTCAGGGCAATAATATTCATCAAGGGGTGGGCAGGCAGGAGGGGGGTGGGAAGGATGGGACAACTCTCACTGAATGGATGCGGGGAGCACAGTTTGGGGGATGACCACGATTGTAGCTCTGACACGGGCAGTGCATGGGTAATATATATAGCCAAAGTGTTGTACCCCCATAATATTCTGAAATTTAAAAAAAAATTAGAGAAAAATAAGAAGTTAATTTATGTGACCATCCATCAAAAAAAAGCTTAAATTTAATCTTAGCAGGTTAAGTAATATTACATCATATCAATTTATTACATAAACTTAGTTACTCAGGGAATGGCTCTATCTTTTGATAATCATTTGACTATTTTCATCATTGTTATGTTATCCACTTTAAGACTCAAAACAGTACCCCAGGATTGTTATTAGATCCATCTTAAATGTAACAAATTAGTCTCAATGAATTAAGGCGACTTGCATAAGCAGTCTGGGATTTCAAACCAAAGCTTATCTAATTTAAATATCCTTGGTATTTCCATATCACAGGAACAGAAGGTTTATGTGTGGGAAGTCATACCATAGAGTTTAATCCCTTTGTTAGATACAGATACATGTTTGTTTTATTTCAAGAAATTAAATTCATATACAAGTCCTAAATTTCTCATATTATGACTGAGTGAATTTTCAAAACATACAAATACTGAGATATCACACCAGGTAGAAATGCCTGTCTTTCCCCTGCTACAACAAATACTTCAAAAATAGAAGAAATTTTTGTAAAGAATAAATCTATAACCACATGGAAAACAATAAGCAGTACCATTAAAGGGCTTACTTTTAAGAAGTCATACCGAAGACATTTGTAGCACTTGGAAAGATGGGAGCAGTTTGGGGAATCTCCAGGATAAGATGTCATATATGGGTGGAGGGGGATAAGATGTCATATATGTGTGTCACTGCACAGCTATCACTTGGCCTCTGGAAACCACTTTTGTTTATCACATGTCTCACCAGCAGCATTGGATTCTGGGGGAGTGTGGCAGCACATCTCCAAAGCTCTAAGGAAAACCTATTTTGAACAAATCCAGATATATTCATATTCAGAATAAACAAAATGTCAAAGGTTGAATCTAAAGTGGCTGGAGTAATATGAACTTCAAATTAAATAGAGTTCATGATGGAATGTTTTAAAAGCAATAAGGAGAAATGGCACCTGAAAATTGTGACCATAGGGAAAATTTTAGCACATTTCAAGAGCAGAATACTTTGAAATAAACAAAGAGCTACTTCTCTTCCAAAAGCAAACAGAGTAAATAATCCTTTGGTGGGTTTAATCAAGGAAAGCAAAAGAGGAATTAAGAGTGAGAAAGACGGCATATATTGATTTAATTTGTATATATTATTGGTAGAGACATTCTGTATAAGCTTATTGGCCGCTTGTATTTCTTCTACGCAGAAGAACCTACATTTCAAATATGATTTTTGTGGTTATTTGAATAATTAGTATGCATTATTCTATGTATTTCGTATAGTAATCTTTTGTTTCTTGTGCTACATCTTTAAAACCTGGTATGTATTTTCCACTTAAAACACATCTTAATTTGGACTGACCACAATCAAATGCACAAAGGCCTGAGGGGGCTAGTGGCTACTTGTATTGGACAGCACTGTTATAAAGACTATTGTGTTACTCTTATAATTAGTATTAGGTGACCAGAATACTCTTGCACAGTGTCCAAATAGAATTCCACTTACACATCAAGTCTCAGACACCATACTAAGAACTTATAGTCAACATTTCAGACACTCTGAAATGTTTAACCAATCTTCGTATTTTTAGTACTGTTAATGTCAGTGATGAAAGCCCATTTTAACATCCATAATGCTAATTAATAAGCCACTAGCGTCACCAAACAAAAAACATTTCTAACATTCTTTATGCTAATTAGTAAAAGTGCCGACAAAAATTGGAGATAAAAATAGCTTGTAGAAACTTTCTGGACTGTGGTTTTTCTGGTTAAATCCTGGCCTCACACCCATGAAAATGCAGATTCTTGTTAGGGTGACTCTGTCTTCTGAGGGCATAGCTTAAATAACAGATGCATATCACATCATCTATCTAGAAATATTTTAAAGTAAATTGTGGACACTTTAACACTGTGTCTCTGTTTCTTCATGTGTAAAACAGTCATAATAACATTGGCCTCAGAATATTGAAGTGAATTAGAAGCACTAAATAAAATGCACTGTGTGAACTGTAAAGTGCCATTCAGATATTATGGCTATTCTACAACATTAACTTTACTTCACATCTTACTGTTTTTGAATCAAAATCAGAAAATATTTCTCATGCTTATTATTCCACAGCTTTAGTTTTATCATTTTATCATTTTATCATTTCAAACCATTTCTTTTTAAGACTATACCATAGCATTTATTTTATTTTTTCCCATTTAAATTATTGCAATCGTCCCTTCAACAAACGTATGGGGACAAAATCAATCTCACCTTAGTTCAAATGTTAATTAAATCTAAGACCTTATTTAATACCATTCAACATTGTATTTTCTCATTTTTAATGAAACTACAGCCTTTGCCAAAAGGATTATGTGGACTTTGATTGAAGGGCAAGAAGTTTTCTTTGCTTTTAGTAATTTTCACCTCTTTCAAGACTACAAGGCAAACAAAACACAAAATAATTCATCTGAAGTCCTCCGTCCTTTAACCTTCCCAGTTGATTTTTATTTAAAATGAAAAACTGGATATGCTGAATTTTATGACCCTAACCTTTAGGTTATTCTTACACAGTTTTTATAAATCTTATAAATTCCCTACTGATACTACTTGCATCCAATCCTGTTGTTCCTTCACATCCTGCTATCTATTATTAAAAAATAACTCATTCTTCCAATTTCAATGAATATTAAGTCTTTCTGCAAAGAACTTTAAAAAATCCAACCAATTGGAAAATTAAATCTGGTTTTATTAAAGTAAATAAGCAAGCATCAAAGAGGCTAAAATTTTTAAGTTTGTCTTATTTCCCATCCCTTTATTATGAAATTCACATGTATTTGTTTTCTCTTATATCTCTACTGATATTTGAAGTATCTACTATTTCCCTTCACTAGTGTTTACCTATTGTTTAGCACAAATGCTTAAAAATAAGCACTTCTCTTCCACATTACACTAGTTGTATGAAGAAAGCCAAGATAAGATGGGATTTTACCTTTATTTGAAGTAGATTGATCACAGTTCATATTCTCTGGGGTGGGGAGGGAAGCCTCAAAAATGACTAACTTTTTTAAAAACAATTTATCTCAGTTCTATGGCAGTAAAGCTCCAGCTGTCAAGCACAACAACTAAACTCTTTGACATTTCAGATACAGCACTTTTTTTTATGAAATATTTGGTTCATAATTGAGCTAAGCATTGGTTTATTAAGCCTTACAATTGATTATCTAGAATTGCTATTGTATTTAAAAATTTAAGAAGGAATTATTTCAACTGTCATTTACAACAGTTCAATAAGATGGGTTGATATATATTTTTTATTTTGTCTATCTGCCTATCACTTCAGGGACTATCGAGTCTGTCAAGGTTACTAAGTTGTCCAACATTTCTGATTATGTTAGCAACATGGAACAATTTAAAATAATAGTTAAACCTTAAAATATGGTGTTTGTCTTTCCAACAAAATAGAAATATTTTTACCAGTGGGACAGATTTAATACACATTGTTTGTTCTATTTCATTTTATGAAGATAGAATTTTATCTTTCATGATATAGTTATATCCAACTCTCTAACTTCATGATTAGAAGTTACTCTATTATTATGAACACATATGGGAAGGTACTGATTAATTTATGGAGGAAAAACATTTTTCCCCACAATTATAGCAATTGGAAGATTATCTTCTAAATATGAAATAAGAAGCCAACACTAAATTTCATTTGTTGATTAAATTTTCATATTTAGTCAAAATGTGCTTATTACTTTTTGAAATGAATACATGATATTTTTAGAGCAGTTTTAGGTTCACAGCAATATTGATTCAAAGGTACACAGAATTCCCATACACTCCTTGTCCTCACACATGCACCACCTCCCCTGCTGAGGACATCCTACACCACAGTGGTACATTTGTTACAATCAATGAACCTACATTGACACATCATTATCACCATAGTTTACATTAGGTTTCACTCTTGGTATTGTACAGTCTGTAGGTTTTGACAAAAATGTAGTGACTTGTATTCACTATTGCAGTACTTTACAGAATAGTTTCACTGCCCTAAAAATCCTCTATACTCTGCCTATTCATCCCTCCCTACCTTCTAGCTCCTGGAAACCACTAATCTTATTACTATTTCCATAGTTTTGCCTTTTCCAGAATGTCATATAGTTGGAATTATATAGTATGTAGACTTTTCAGATTGACTTCTTTCACTTAGTAATATGCATTTGAGGTTCCTCCATGTCTTTAATGGCTTGATAGATCATTTCTTTTTAGCATTGAATAATATTCCATTGTCTGGATATACCAGTTTATCCATTCACCTACTGAATGGTGTCTCATGGTCACTTCCAAGTTTTGGCAGTTATGAATAAAGGTGTTCTAAATATTGTATTCTGGTTTATGTGTGAACATAAATGTTCAATTCATTTGGGTAAATACCAAGAAGGAGAATTGCTGGATTGCATGTTAGAATATATTTAGTCTTGTAAGAAACTGCCAAACTGTCTTCCAAAGTGGCTGTATCATTTTACATTCCCACCAGTAATGAATGAGAGTTCCTGATGCTCCACATCCTCTTTAGCTTTTGGTGTTATGTTTTGGATTTTGGCAATTCTAATAGACACGTAGGGTATCTCATTATTGTTTGGATTTTCAGTTCCCTGATGATCTATATGATGTTAAGTATCTTTTCATATGCTTACTTGCCATCTGTATATCTTCTTAGGTGTTTTTTCAGATCTTTTGCCCATTTTTAATTGAGGTGTTCATTTTCTTCTTGTTGACTTTTAAGAGTTCTTTGTATATTTTGGATACAAGTCCTTTATCAGATGTATCTTTTGCAAATATTTTTTCCTCAGTCTGTGGCTTGTCTTCTTACTTCCTTGACATTGTCTTTTGCAGAGCAGAAGTTTTTAATTTTACTTAATTCCAATTTATCAATTTTTTCCTTCATGGATCACATCTTTGGTGTTGTACCTAAAAATTCATTACCATACCCAAGGTCATGTAGGCTTTCTCCTGTTATCATCTAGGAGTTTTATAGTTTTACATTTAGGTCTATGATCCACTTTTTAAAATTTTAATTCAATTTTCCAGTTCTTTGAGTCTATTCATTAGATTGTTGATTTGTGATCTTTCTATCTTTTGGATGTAGGCATTTAAGCTATGAATTTTCCTCTCAGGATTGCTTTAGCTGTGTCCCACAGATTTTGATAACTTGTGTCCCCTTTGTCATTTAGTTCAAAGAATCTTTTGATTTCCATCTTAATTTCCTCCTTGACTCACTAATTGTTCAGCAGTATGTTGTTTAGTTTCCATGACTTTGTGAAGAGATGAGTGTTTCTGTTGTAGTTGATTTCTAATTTTATTCCACTGTGGTCTGAAAAGATGCATGGTATAATTTCTGTTTTTTTAAAATTTGTTGAGACATATTTTGTGGCCTAGGATGTGATCAATCTTAGAGAATGTCCCATGAGCTGGTGAGAAGAATGTATATACAGTGGCATTTTGAGTTAATTTTTCAGAAGAGTATAAGGTTGTGCCTAGGTTCATTTTTTTGCATGTGGATGTCCAGTTGTTTCAGCACCATTTGTTGAAAAGACTATATTTTATCTATTGTATTGCCTTTCTTTGCAAAGATCAGTTGACTATATTTTTGTCAATCTATTTCTGGGCTCTGTATTCTGTTCCATTGACCTATTTGTCTATTCTGTTGTCAACACCACACTGCTTTTATAACTGTAGCTTTATAGTACATCTTGAAGTCAAGTAGTGCCAGTCCTCCAACTTTTTTCTTCCCCTTCAATATTGAGTGGGCTACTCTGGATCTTTTGTCTCTTTACATAAACTTTAGAATCAGCTTATCAATATTCACAAAGTATCTTGCTGGAAATTTGATTAGAATTGCTTTGCAACTATAGATCAAGTTAGGAATTACTTGTTAGAATAGCAGACTAGGAAACAGGGCTGAGACTGGATGCAGGGCCTTGAAGATCAGGTGCAGGTGTTACAATAAACAAGTCTTAAGCAGAAGCTAACTAGAGGGGCTGATAACTGCAGGCAAGAACTGGTTTCAACTGGCTTGTCAGCTATCTCTGCCACCTTACATGATTTTTGGCTAATTATAATATCATTTACATTGTGGTTTTAAAATTTCTCCACCCTTGAAATCACCATGACAGTTCTGAGACAACCATACAAAGCACGAAAGTGGGAGGGAACCCAATTCTAGGAATTACTAACCAAATTCTTAATAAAAACCAACCTCTTAGACTTGAATATTCCTCTCCTCAATTAGTAAGACTACAAAGGATCTAAAACCACTTCTTCTCAGTGCTGCTGCACTTTTTGAGCCTGACCACTGTTCTCCCTGCGAATGTACTTTTGTTTTCAATAAAGCTTTCCCTTGCTTGGCTTATGTGGTGCATTCTGAAATTCTTTTCCACAAAGAACACCAAGAACTTGGAAAAATCTCTACTTGGAGGCTGGTAACAAACTGACATCTTGACAATATTGACTCTTCCTGTCTATGAACGTGGAATATTCTTCTGTTTATTATTTTTTCTTTGATATCTTTCACCAGAGTTTTGTAGTTTCCCTCACATAGATTTGTATATATTTTGTTATATTTATACTTAAGTATTTCATTTTGGGATTATTAATGTAAATGGTAAAATGTTTTTGTGTCAAATTCCACTTGTCCATTTCTGATATATAGGACATTGATTGAATTCTGTATATTAATCTTACATTCTTCAACCTTGCTTTAATCACTTATTAATTCCAGGAGTTTTTTCTGTCATTTTTGTCAGGTTTTTTATGTAGATCATCATGTCATCTGTGAACAAAGAGAGTTTTGTTTCTTTATTCCCTAGCTATATATCTTTTATTTACTTTTTCTATCTTTTTGCATTAGCTATGACTTCCAGTATGAGGTAGAAATACAGTAGTGAGATGGGACATTCTTGCCTTGTTCCTGATCTTAGCAGGAAAGCTTTGAGTTGTCATCAAGTATGATATTAGCTGTAGGTTGTATGTAGATGTTCTTTATCAAGTTGAGGAAGTTACCCTCTATTCCTAGTTTGCTGAGAGTTTTTAATATGAATAGGTACTGGATTTTGTCAAATGCTTTCCTGTATCCATTGATGTGATGATGTTAAAGTGATAGATTATGTTAATTGATTTTCAAATTGTTTATTTCTTTTAAGTTAGATACAGTTTTGATAATCTTGATACTAATGGAGTATATCCAAATTTAAATTACACTTTTCTTCATATACTATCATATTCATTTAGACATTGAATAAGATCTTAATTAGATTACTATAGAATAAAAGTATATAGTCAGACTCAAAGATATAAAGTACAAAAAATAAGACACTGAAAATGTCATTATCTGCAGATAAATCAAGATCTTTAACTTCATCACATCAGCAGAAGCCCCCTTTGCCACATAAGGTAACATATTTATATGTTTGGGGAATTAGGACATGGACATATATTTTTGGGAGACATTATTGTACCTACCACACTCCTATAAAAACGTAGAATTGTTTTGATCATTTTAAACTGCTTCTTTCAGTTGCAAAGGATTGGAAAGAATATTTATTAAATTAAGATATAAATATAATGCCTAAAGTAACTGTTTTAAACTCATAATTAAAAGATTCAAATGAAAAATAATTCGAGAATAAAGAAATAAAATGACATTTAAAATCCACATTAAAAGTAGACTTTATTTGACACAATCAAATCATTTACATGAAGGAGAAATTCTAGGTACTTGTCCTGAAAACAGAGTAAAAAAGAAAAGGGATGAAAAATTTGATAGAGAAGATGGATAGATTTAGAAATCAAAGAAGAGCTATCTAATGATGTACTTTTCCTGTAGATGTAAACTACTCAACAGTGACAAATTGGTCATTATTAATATAACAAAGCAAAAAAAAATCTTTCTAAAGGATGAATACAATCTGTAAATAAAGACACTTTATTGAATGTTTGAATATATACTGATGCATGGACTTATTCTGGTAACAGTTCTGAATTTAAAGCTGTATATCTATTTATACATATACATATAACATATATCTATAATTAAATAAAAGATATATAGAGTTAGAACTCCCAATTGCCAAAGCTGGAATAATTTGAGTAGCAAAATAGCATTAGTATTGGATTGTAACCCAAAGAATAATATGCAATAATAAAATAAATATTTTTATTCCATACTGATGTGTGTGTGTGTGTGTGTGTGTATGTGTGTATATATATATAAAAATATATATATGAGGGACAAAAGACAACTCTTCCTTATGGAAGAATTACAACTGATACACGTATAGGAAATAAGGGTTTTATGGACTGAATTTTGTCCCTTCAATATCCGTATATTGAAGCCCTAATCCCCAAAGTGACTGTATTTGGAGATAGGGCCTTTAGGAAGGTAGGTTAAATGAGTTCATAAGGGCAGGGCCCTAATTCAGTAGGTCTGGTGTCCTTATAAGAAGAGGAAGGGACACCAGAGATGTCTCTCCACATGCACACAGAGGAAAGGCCTGTGAGGACACAGTGAGAATGCAGCCATCTGTAGGCCAGGAAGAGAGGCTTCACCAGAAACCAACCCCAATGGTACCTTGATCTTGGACTTCTAGTCTCCAGGACTGTGAGAAAATAAGTCAATGTTTAAGCCACCCAGTTTGTGTTATTTGGTTGTGGCAGCTTAAGCAGGCTAAGATAGAGGGAAATGGAAAATCATTATTAAAACCGTCACAGTAATGGTTGCTGCAGTCAAGATCCACTGAGGAATGCTAAAATTAGTGAGCAAGGAGTTTAAGAAGAAATAAGGCATTTATACAATTCCAAAATGTCCTCAACAAACATTCATTAAATATAAAGAAAAACTTAGTAACTTTAGAAAAACCTGGCAGGCATCACTTTAACCAAATGATCAAGGTAACATGAGCAATAAGATATGAACATTATGCACTTCTAGGGTATTAATTCTAATAAGTAACAACCTCAATCTAGTCATGAGAAAAAATTAGACAAATCTAAATTCAGGGACATCTATAAAATAACTGACAAGGACTCTTCAAAAGTCTAAGGTCATCAAAGATAAGAAAACAGTGAGGAATGTCACTCATTGGAGGAGACTAAGGAGCCATGGCAATTAAATGCGATATGGGATTCTGATTTGACTTTTGGAACAGAAAAAGGAAATTAGTAGAAAAATAGATAAAATATTAATAAAACCTGAAATTTAGTTAACAATGTTAATACCTTAGTTTTAGTTTTGGTCATTGAACTAAATGTTTTAATGTCAGATGTGTGAATGTTTTACAGGATCTTACTGTACTACTTTTGCAACTCTTTTACAAGTCTAAAATTATATGAAAATAAAAAGTTTAATAATTAAATAAAAGCCAATATATTATAAAAAAATAAGTTTGTGTGGCAGAAATAATTTCTAGCCAAAATAATTAGGAAAGAATTAAAATTAATGGGTATAATTACTTTGAAGTATAAGAAGGAATGTTTCTGACTTTAGAAAATATAAGAGATTAGAATTCTAGTAAGAGAATTCTGTAATTTGACCGACTTAAAATAATTCATCAATAGCAAGAATTAATTTTGTGAATTTCAATGCACAATCATGTCAAAATATAAATGTAGCAGCAAGTTTAATATAAAATAGTTTTATATATTAAAAATTACAGAAATTTACTATGTGATGCAAAATGTGTTAATGAACAGTAATAATTAGCATATACTTGATTATAGGGATTTAATGTTTTAAAGATCTTAATACAAATGATTTGAATTTTGAAAACAATTCCAATCAATATATCAATATTTAACTTCAGTAACTTTTAAAAATTATTGTAAACTTTATCTGAAAGAATAAACAGATGAACACAATTAGGAATTAGTAGGAAAAATGTCAATAAAAGGACACTTGCCTATAATATATTAAAATATATTATAAAATCATAGTAATTAAAACTCTGCTTCCGGGAAAACATTTATAAGCAGGCCAATGATTTAAGAATAGATAGAACAAAGAAGAAATCCTAGCATTTACGGTATAGAGAATTTGGTAAATGATAAAACAATGGCTAGAAACCAAATGAAAAGAGAAGTTAATTTGATGATTATATGATAAATTATTATTTCAAAATTGACGACAGTTTGGGGGAAAAAATCCTGCAAGTTAGGTTCTGTTTAGAGCTAAACTCCTTGAAAGACTTGTGTGTACTCACAGGCATTGATTTCTCTTCTCCCATCGGACTTTTGTTTCTTTACTCCGCTGACACTGCTCTGGTGGAAGCCCGATCATCCTCTCTATTACTAAATCTGGTGGTCAAGACTCAGTTTTTGTCTTATGTGCCCTTCAGCTGCATCTGATGTAAGGTATCATTTTTTTCCTATTTTTCAAACATATCTTGACTTACACAGCAGGATTTTTCATTGTTCTCCTCCCACTTCACTGGCCACCCCTTTCTCATCTCCTCTGCTTGGTCCTACCTATATTCCCTGACCTCTAAATACTGGAGTTTCTTGTATATTAATCATCTCTTTTTCCCCTACTCTTGACATTCACTCACTCTTCTGATAATTTTATCACTTCCATGACCAAAATAGCACTGATATTCTAATGACCCCAAATTCCTATCTGCAGCCCAGAACCCTCTCCTGAATTCCAAAAGCTCCTCACTTGATGTCTCAAATTTTCCCAAGATTAATTTTTTATTTCCCTCCTCTCCCTCACTCCATATCATGTCTATTTCACTTTTCCTCATCTCAGTAAATGGCAATAAACTCAGTTTCTCAGGCCAAAAACTTTGGGGTCTTTTTTTTTTTTCTACATCCCACATTCACTCCATCAAAAAATTCTTTCCACCTTCAAACTATATCCAAAACATTACCACTTTTCACACTGTCTCTTCCACCATCACTGTAGTTGAACCTCCATCAGCTTTCCCGCGTGATTGCAGCAGCCTCCTGGATGGTCTCTCTGGGTCCACCCTCCATCCCACACACTCTATTCCACACTTGCAGACAGAGTGGTCCACGGAAAATATGTCTGAAAATGTCTCTCCTCTGCTCAAAATCCTCCAGTGTCTCCTCATTTCTCTAAAAATGCAAGATCACCAGGCCCTCCTTGGTTTGACCTCAGGTTCTCTCTTTCTGAGCTCCTTTCTTACTGCTCTTCTCACTGTCTCAACTCAAGTCTCTCAAGGCTCCAGGGGCCTCACTTGCAAGTCTCTGAGGCATGAGTAAGGAGCAGAACAGCATCCTCTCCTTAAAAATCTGAGTCCCAGCTTTCTGGCATTTCTTATCCAAGTGTCTATGTTTTCAAATTACAAACTCTTTGCTTCCCCCTAACTTAGGTGTGGACCTTCTTCTGCACTGACCACCTCAATGATACCATCGTGTTTTCCTTTTGCCTTTTCTGTTTTCTAACAATACCCAGTTAACAATTCCTTATATTAAATTCTATCTCTGTTAAAACAATGGCCATGTTTTCTGCATGCTGACTGGACCCTGACTGATACATACTCTATTTCTATTAAGATAGACAGTAGTAGTCTAGCCTTGAAATAATTTGAATGCCATTATTTCAGGGTTTGCTGTAAAATTATTTTTGCTTCTTTTATTTTTGCTGGTATATTGTAAACTCCAGGTCATTAAGTACATTTTATAGACACAAGGGAAACTTTATCTGACATACAAAAGGAAATGTGTTCATAAAGCTTCAGAGTAATTTCTGGCAATAGTTTATCACTCTTCTTCATGGTGCATTACATCCAACAAATTTGGAAACAAAAGATCTCCTGTAGTTTTGGATAAAGTACAATTTGAAGCTTTTTAACTGCTTGTTCTTTAATTTAATAGGATAAACAAACTTTACCAAGAGAATTTCCAAAAAGAAGATTTCGTAATTCATCAATGGAAGTTTTAGCCTCTATTTTAAAATCTCAATTATTTACTTGGCTTGGGCTTTCCAAACCAGTCAATTCTATAGACAAATGCTGAAAACTGATTTTTAACCCAATTAAAATTCAATTGATTTACATTTATTGTAGACTGTCCTGAGTTTATATTTTTTGCTTAGAAAGCATACATCTTATCTAATAATGAGATAAAGATTAAAAATTCATTGAAAAGTGAACTTTTCTAATATTTTTAAAACATTAATTTATAATCTTCTTCAATGTATGATGGAATCCTTGTTTTTAAATAGTTTACTACATGGCCCAGTTGTACTGTAAGCTCATAATACTAACTCAGGTACATCTAGCTTTATATTCCCTTTAACTCTAAGGCCTATGGGCTACAATATTATATTTTATATCCTCTATGTCTTCTTATTGTCTGAACTCCTGAAGCTCATTCATTCCAATGGCTAAGTTGCTTTAGTCTAAAACTCTCTCTAGACTTTTCCCCGTGTCAAATTTTCTAAAAAACAAAAAAGTCTTTATTTGCTACACTCAAATTACTTCCAACTTACATTTTGATTTTATAAAATCACTAGTGAAATTACAACTTTAATCAATAAATTCAGTGGCTTTTTGACACTCTCATATTACAATCCTGAAAAAAAAATTCTCTTTCTTAAAATTTTCTTTTTTGGCTCTCTTGTCTCTCAAATATCACCATCCTCCAACTTTTGATGGCTCCTATTCTGCTTCATTTCCCTCTTTTAGATGTTTATGTGAAAGTTATATCTGGATTTCTGTCAAAAATTCCTGAGGTAGAATAGGCATTATACAAACTTAATCATTTTCCAAGTATCTTAAAACATTAATCTCAAAATAAAATGTATTTGTTTTAGAGACTAATCTGCCAACAATTTGAATGCTTAAAGTCTTATTAATTAGATAATTATGGAAATAAAAATGCCATTATATAGTAATCCTAAACTTTTAAGTATCTAGCAATATAGCCTCACAATATATGAGGCAAATAGACTAAATTACTAGAAGAAATTGAGAAATCCAGAAAAATAGTGGATATTTTATCACACATTTAACTGAAACCAACATCTGCATACTACGTTCTCTGACTATAATACTAATTTTAATATAATGTTAGAAATCTCCTGAATTTGGAAATGAACATTTACACATCTAAAGAATTACAAAGAAAATTACAAATTTATTAAAACTAAATTGTAACTAAAATACTACCTCTCAAAACTTACCACATTTAAACCATTGAAATCCTCGCAGGAGCACAGTGAGGTAGATAATATGTTCCTTCCATTTTTCAGGGAAGGAATTTGAGGAAATAATAGAGTAATTAATTTTCCTAAGCTGTTGGTAGAACTAGGATTCAATCCAAGGTTGTCTGAGCTCTGAACCATTCTAGACCATAATACCTCTCACTGGAAAACTATTTTATTTCAATGAAAGTGTTATACAGTAATGAAGCAATAATGATTGGAATCTTTATGAGCTGAATTACATTGAAAATATTGTTATATATTTAGAAAAGGAAAATTATAAATGTAATAATAATGCAGAATTCATATAGAAAAGTAAATATATAAAGGGTGTGGATAACTACAAGCTAACTATTTTACAATTTGAAATCACTTTACTAAAAATGTTTTAAGTCAATGGGGAGAAAATAAAACCTATCTTAAATATTTAAAATTAGACAAAACATCACACATGACAAAAAAAATAAAAAACCCTTAAGTTATGCTGCCAAAGCTGTTCATATAGGAAAATTCAAAACTTGGAATTATTTTAAAATAAAATAAACGAGGTAGTTGTTCTATTCAAATAATTTTCACAAAGTATGCTTGAGGAAAGAAAGAGAAAAGAGGTTTTTTTCAAATCAACAATATTAATAATTATAAAATAGAATTAGTATATACATTTAGTACTTAGATTCTTGAAAAGTCAGAGAAAGAATGAAAACAACAAAGACACATTGTTCTAAATTAGTAATGAGAAATAAATAACTCTAGTAAATTTTAAATTAGAAATTATGTACAACCCTAAGAATCTTTAATAACATTATATAAGACAAAAGTAGAAAAAAGAAGTAATTACACGTACAATGTAGTCTCAATTTTATAAAAATTCACATAAATATACATGTTCATAAATACCTACATAGCAGGAAAAATATTATAACAAAAAGTGCAGTTAGCAGTAAGATTTCAGGTGATTTAAATTTTATTCTACATAGGTTTTTATTGCATTTTCCATATCTCTACAGTGAATACCTATTATTTTGCAATTGGCAATAAAATAAAGTGCATTATTCCATGATGTTGTTCCAAATCAAAGCCATTTTAGAAGCGTTGTGGATGACAGCCATTGGACCAATTTTTATCTCTCCATTTTCCAGGCATTATCACAACCTTGTTACTAGTCCACAGAGATTTTTAACGGGTTGCTTGTGGAAGATCTGTGCAAGGTCTGAGGGAGGGACACTCTTCTCTAGCACTGTGCCAAGAACAACTTGGGATAAGCAGCAGATGATCATTTTCATGCCATTGGAGACTTTATAAGAATTTTATCTGATGAAATAATATGTAAATTGGTCATGTCTCTCATAGTTTCTGTTGAAGTTTCTTTAACTTTGCTACTTCAGTCTGAAAAAGTACCTAAACTGTCACATTGAGATGAGGACCCTCAAAGCAAATAGTTGTAAAGGAATGCCTTCCTGTTTGGTAAATTAGTAGTTAAAGCAGAACTGGAATAGGATGATGTTCTTGCTTCAGTTTATTATACTACTTTATCAAGTGATGATGACAATTTTTTTTTAGAGTTTGAATTATTTAGTCAGGATTTTATAAACTTAGAATATGTAATAAGCCTAAATACCATCACTTTAGTTTAAGAGAACATGGGCAGCAGGCAGATGTTATTATGGCCTAAATGTGAGTGAATATGACATGATATTTTTATTTTATGTGAACACAAGAGATGCACATAAAATGCTCCTTGAATAAATGGCTCTATCCACTTGAGTTCAGTGGCATTTAAACTTATCTTGATGTTTTATCAGATTTTCTTCTTTTTTTGAATAATAGTTTAATAAACCAGTTGCATTAGTTTCTAATTGCTACTATAACAAATTACCACAAATTTAGTGACTTAAAACAACACAAATTTAAGATCTTGCCATTCAAGAGGTTAGGGGTATGAAATGCATCTCCCTGGCCTAAAATCAAGGTGCCTTCCTTTCTGGAAGATCCAGGGGACAATCAGTTTTCTTGCCTTTTCCATCTTCTAGAGGTTCCCCACATTCCTTGGCTCACAGTCCCCTTCTTCCATCTTCAAATTCAGCAACACAATATCTCTCTGACCATTCTTCAGCAGTCATATCTCTTTCTCTGACCAAAACCAGGAAAGGTTTTCTGATTTTAAGGAATCCTGTGATTAGCTTGGACTCATTCAGGTAATACAGAATAATCTCTCTATTTTAAGGTTTTAGCTATAATTAAAGTCCCTTTCATCATATAAGGTAACATATTCACAGGTTCCTGGAATTAGGATGTGGGCACTTTTGAAGGGCTATTATTCTGTCTGCTATAATGCTTCTCTAATATAAAAGGTTTGCAGTGGCATTTAAAAAGTCTCTATCATTAACTTGAAACATCTTCTTATCTACTGGTTAGTTAACTTGCTAATTCTCTAGTGTGACAAAATTCATGCTGCATTCATTCATCCATCTATGCTTTCAACAACCATGCATCTAACTCCCTTGTACACCAAGGATGTGCTAGCTGGTGAGGTCCTTAGTGTATTCTCTGTCTCACTTTCTTTGTTAAATAACATTAAACTGAAATTTCTTTGTTTTCTCTTTAAACAGAGAGATCCTCTGGGCAGTCATAGATTAAACAAATATTTGTAAATATTTGTTAATAATTTCTCATAAGCTATTTTCCCCCTATTAATCTAGCATCTGCTTAATCTAAGAAATTATTTGTTGCCTCTTTATTTTATAAAAGGGAAAGTTAAATTTATAGTATTTTTTTTCCTTTGTCTGTTTTTACCTCTTTTACAATAAAAGGCAAATCCTTCATGCTTTGGCATTAGTATGTTTGTAAATTTTAGAATTTTATATTGTGAATACTTACTTATTTTCATAAAAATTTAAAAGAGGCTGAATTATGCATTGTGGGAAAGATGTCAATTTAAATAATCTGTAGATTACTCTTATTAACACATAATATAGAAAACAAACAGAAAATATTGACATAATATGAAGTAAGAGGAATTCAGGAGACTTGAACAGTTATATGTCCTGTTCACTAATTTTAGCTTAAATGGTACCCAAATCATGGTTGTCAAATGAACATCCACAGCTTCTTTGCCCTAGGGAAGCAGCAAATTTTCTTTTCAGTCTGACTCTCATGATCCTTGGATTTAAATAGCTTCAATATAACTAGCATTGAAAAGTAATAATTTTTTGATAAATAGCAATTTTAGTTTATTTTCACTTTTTTTGTTCTTGGGTTTTTAAGGGGAAAACACAAATGAGAACAATTTTATCCATGATATTATTTCAAATTGTGCAATAAAAATAAAATCCTAAGCCTCTCAACTGCCTAAATGGACTGCTCTTGGCCAAAGAGATCTCAGAAAAACTTTAAAAACTAAGTTTCCCAGCCATGACCAGACAGGAGGTCAGTCATAACTCAGTATGTCCCCTTCCTCACCAACAGTCACCAGATTCTTTCCAAACAGTTAAACAGAAACCAGCCCTGGAAAACAAAGGACGGAAGGCTCCTCTGCTAACTTCAACCAACTGCCTGATGCAGCAACTGGACTCTCCCCCTCTTCCCGCTATTTTGATAGGACAGCTGACCACTTTACAAAGCATTCCCTCCTTCCTGATAAATGACCACTGACAACAGACTAGTTCTGGTTGGTTTACTGAGGCTGCGCACAAAGTGCCTTTGTGTCCTTTGTTTCACCTTTTGATGTGTAGAGAGTAATTTTACTGCATTTTAATGTTAAGTCTCCACCCCAAAATAAGCATAGGATGTTTGTAACATATATGTTTGCTTACCATGCATGTGTACAACACCTTTCATAAATATTCATAGCTCTTCCTTAACCTGTTAAATATGTATATTTAGCTAATGTATTTAGCATAAACCTCCTGTGCTTTGTCCCACTTGTCCTCCAACGAAGTACCTACTTTTGTTCTCAGCCAGAGGCTCCACATCTCAGCCTACAAGTTACAACCTATCATAAGAAATAAAGTTCTCCTTTCCAAATTTATAGATCTCATGATTTTAAGTCAACATTATAAATGGACAGATGGTCTTTCCCGTATGTATTTTAGATATCAATAACTGGAGAGCCTGTGGACTAGGTTTGGCTCTTACCTGTCTGTTGTTTTAAAGTCTATTGTTGAATCATTGGATAATTTTAAGTAAAAGTAACAGAAACTGCTTTCAAACTGGCCTAAACCATAGGGGAAAATATTATCTCACAGAAAAGAAAGTAAAGAAATAGTATGGATCCAGGGTCAGTTGACTAGTGGTTTAAAGATTACATCACGGTCCTATTGTTTGGAATTAGGCAGCTGAATTCACATGCCTGGTTGGCTCTACCAATAATGGTTCCAGGGTGTTCTAAGTATGATTTGATTTATGGCTGGGAAGGAATGGAATTATCTTTAGGCTGATCAAACCACTCAGAGCAGGAGCAGAGGGTCAACTTTTCCCAAGGAACAAGGGCTATAAGCACCGGGGCGGGGGTGTGTGTGTGAGAAAAGTAGATTTCTGAATGAAATCTAGTGCTCTGTTAGGGAGGTGAAAAGGGAGAATGCATTTGGAGTGGGCAATCACCAACATCTGAACATCAGATTACACATATATATCTAGATTTTTAAAGTATTTTGAAAAATCAAATCTCTGCTAAGAATAGGTCTAAATTCCTGCAAGGAAACAATTGGCCAGAGCTGCAAAACAAAGCAACTCAGTCTTCCTTAATAGCAGGCATGCCCTCTTGAGTTTGCCAAGGTCTGAATCCCTCATTGGTTTTATTTTACTCATTTAATTACTTGCCTGGCTCTGGTAAGCAATTGAATTTATGACCCATGCTGCATTTTAGCTACATTAAATAATATACATTTCTCTAAACTTCCTTTAGATATTGTATATTCTAACCTAATTCATATGGGATTTTTCCCTTTAAATGTAAACTTGAGATCATATAAAGTTGTTAAAACATCATTATTTTAAATATTAATGTAGTGAAATAGAAACTGCAATTACTTTAAGCATCTAATTGTATATTCCAAAGTCATGCTCACTAAACATAAATTTATTGTCGAATCATTTTGGATAATTTTAAGTAAAAGAAACAGAAACTGCTTTCAAACTGGCCTAATAGAGGAAAATATTATCTCAGGGAAAAGAAAGTATAAGCTCTAAAATTTATGGTTTTCAATGCTGATATTTAGCCTTTTTTCCCTAAAAAATATATATCAGCATTTTAATTACACACAATGTATGTGTGTTTGTGTGTGTTTAGGAGAAACAGTCCCAGCTGAAATTCTGTAATGGGAATTTCAATTTATTCTTTCCTCACTACCTCTTTGAAAAATATCATTTCCTGTCTTGACATATGCATGTTTGGATTATTTTTAATTTCTGGTCTCTTTCTTTATTCATCAATGTGCTGTAGAATGTTTCATATGATTTACAAATTTGTGTTCCATACATTGCCATGCTATTCCTACTTTATATCTAATATAACAAATAAATGAGCAAGTAATTCAAAGCATTTCAAAATTATTTGTAATTTCTGTTAATGGATATATTACATTCTGAACACAATGATAAAATCTGAAACTAGAAGTAGTCTGAAAGATATATTCTACTCATTATACTTAAGAGTTTCATATTCTTGTGTAATTTTAGACTGATAATCTACTGATAGTCCCATAGCAACATCATATATACCAATGTTTTAAATTTATTTCCTTTAAATGTAATATCATTCCCTAATATGTCATTTTTGCAATTGACATTACTTGATCAATTGGTTTTTGTTTTTAATGTATTCTAGATCAGGGCTATGAAAGAGGGTTGAAAATAAATTCTCTTTTTTGTAGGGGCAAAAGTGCTCACCAAACCCATTCAGAAAATAATTCTCAATGTCTTCTTCAGCCAACAGACTTTGAAACAAGTTGATTTCACAAAAGATGAACATTTTCTCATGCTTTTTAGTACTATGCTTTTCCCTGTCCTACGACATTTGTTCAGAAAGACCAATGACTTGTGATTTATATAAAATACCATACTTTATAATGATAAGGTTCTGGTGAGAAAAGAAGAAAAAATATTTAACAGGTAATGACTCCTCAAATAAACCTATTTAACCAAGACATGACTTAACCCCGTGTGAAGCAACATGCTATGCTTATCTTGCTACCTCTCTTCATTACCTCCCCAGGAGGGTGA
This sequence comes from Daubentonia madagascariensis, assembly GCA_023783475.1. Lineage (NCBI taxonomy): Eukaryota > Metazoa > Chordata > Mammalia > Primates > Daubentoniidae > Daubentonia > Daubentonia madagascariensis. The sequence continues at coordinate 3,075,240 of JAKFHU010002088.1, forward strand.
TCAATTATTGTTGGAAAAAATGAACAGAAAATTATTACAGGGAAAAATTAGACTCAAAGTTGTCTAAAAGCTCTCAAAGCCTCTGTCAAATTGGTATGCTTCATTAAAGCAAAGAAAAGAAACCAAAGGGCTTGTTGTTTTAAATAGCTCCATTACTTTTATAAAGTCTTTCCCCCCATCAGCTACTTTCAACCTTTCACTGTATACACAAATCCTACAAACAAGTAGACCATTCCTATGGACTCAATTCACCAAATATTTTCCAAAGACTCTTCACTTTTCACTTTGTTTTTTTATTTAAATAAAAATTGCAAAGGCTGTTAATTTTTGCTTTACAAACATTGAAGGGGTGGTATGTTCCACAGTTCCATAAGTTTAGGAAATGATGATTAAATGAAGTAAATTAGCTCTATTATGAATCCCAAAACTGAGGGAACTATATCTGTATCTATTTTTATGCCATCTGACCCTTCATCACAAGTGGCTTAGAACATCTCAAATTCTTAAGATGTTTCATATTGCTAATGCAAAAGTTTTATCTTTGTGCATTATAAGTCTACTCATTTTCACCAGGATGGAGAATTCCAAGAAACACATTTTCTTTAAAACATTAGTTTTAAGGAAGTTAGTCATTAAGTGACATGAACGTAGTCAGTGGCCTATGTCTTGACAGTTTGTCCTAATCTAAAACATAATGGCATTACATAAGAAATTCAGAAAAGATTTTAAAGTAAATATTTTGAATAGAATAGTGGCATTCTTTAAAAAAGTAGTTATATGAGATAAGATTGCTTAGCAACGAATAGTTATGTTGGAGTTTGTGGATGTGATAATGATATTATTTCCTCCTTGTATTTGAGATCAACTGGAGAACTATTCAGATGAATGGAATCTGGTGTGGGTCAGTGGCCACCCTTAAGGACCTAACATTTTCCCCACCTCTGTTTCTAGGGAAGTCCCAACCAAAACTGAACTGCAGAGCAGATTTACCAGAGAATCATGAAGGGAATTACTGCATTGTCTCACATCTATTAGACCTGTTAGCCAGGAGAGAGAATGACAGGCCTTCAGACCTGTCTGAGGAAGAAAAGCCTGGATCCTCTCTCAGTTGTAATCACTGGAGTGAAGATGGAGTAGGGCAGAGACCACATGCTCTTGGAGCAGATAGCCCCAAAAGCGTCTGAACCAGGCAAATCCACTTCTTGTTCCCAGCCTCACTAAATCAGACAAGTCAAATTTTCATTCTCTAAAAGAGAATAGGTTGGGTGATGCGGGGAGAGGGTCTGTGGTTGTTTCCTATTACTTCTTTCTTGGAGCGTGTAGCTAATTTTTCTTCAAAACAAATGAGGAAAAGAGACAAGCATTCCTCTTAATAGTTTGAAAATTTGTGTATTCTTCCAAATATTTAAAAATATCCAGATGATTAGTATCAAGTGGACAAAATATTTAGATATTTAATTTTGGATATTAATAAAGATGATCTTATCCTTTTATGGAAAAATTGAACAATTAGGCATTTTGGCTAAGGTTATTTCATACATTGTGTGGGGGACTCTCAAATATTTGAAATCTATAATATATGAAACTGAAGATATGGTTCGCCTTGTTTTAAGAAGGAAATTTACTATAACTAAATTTGTGAATAATACATGGAACATTTACCTATAAACCCATTTGTAGAAAGTAACTATCATCACCCAATAACTACAGAAATATGCCTATACTTAATGGAGAACATGACTGCTTATGGATAATAAATATATCTAAGTCAATACATATGAAATATACAATTTTTATGTACTTTGTAAGAAATACTATTTTGCTATAAAATGTTGTTTGTTTTTCTTTAGAAAGTCCAAAGTTTTATTGAATAGCTGAAACTGATTCTTTTTTTTTTAAGGAAAAGTACTATTTGTTATACAATGAGGGTTTGTTTTCATCATAATAGCCATGATGTTGAGCTTTTATATTTTCTGTCAAAATGCATTGCTTCATACCTGATAGAAATCTATAAATACGATTTCATGTTAAGAATATAAACTAATATTTTCCATTTATTTTTCTGCAGAGACAAACGTGTTTATCATGAGTGCTAGAGAATGAACCAGAGATTTGAATACTTGGGATCTGACACAAGCTCTGTTATCTCCTTAAGCAATGTATTATAGAATTAAAATGTGTGAATTTAGAGTCAGGCAGCCCTACTATGCTCCTGGTGAATATTCTTTGAATTAATTTAAATTGTTTTATTGCAACAGTCAGATTTTGAAATTTGTAGGGTATTTTAAAAAATCTATTTGTTGTTCTACAACAAATAGAATTGTTCGTGATTGACCTTGTAAATAGAATTTTTCAAAAAAGTATTTTTAGTAAAAGATGAAAACATTTCAAAAAATTTAAAATATCTTATTAAAATTTTAGTTAAAAAATAAGATGATATAGTCATGTTCTGAATGGGGTTATATTTTTTGAACATATGCTGGTGTGTTAAATGTGCTGTGAACAATTGTTTATCTCTTGGTTGTGAGAATGTACATGATTTTCACTTTTTTCTGTTTGTATATGCATTTTAAATTCATTTAATAATCACGAATAACTTTAAATCACAAAAATATTTTAAAGTTTAAAAATTATTTAAATCCTCTTAAAATTCAATAAATGTTTTGTACTTTGGGAAACAAATAGAAAGTAAAAACATATTAACATTTTTAACATGTTTTGTTTCATGGACACAAGGAACTTCCATTTGTGTTGTTTTTTTCAGTGGGTTGAAAGGCTGTACTGAAAAGTCCTGCCCTTGCTTACATTTTATGCCTAATGCATATCCTGGTGAAATTCCTGGTTGAAGGCAGAAGTGCTGCTTTCACTATGAAACCAAAACTAATGCCATATGTGGGGAGTGCATTCCTAATGTGAACTTTATACACCCAAAACTTCAAACCACCAATATACTTGTACAGTAAAATTTTCATGTAGTTGTAACTCTGAAATGATTGGGTTTAGTCTACCCTAATGTCAATGTCTCAGGATAAAACACTAGTTTACCCTTATGTCTTAATCAACTCAGGCTACTATGACAAAATACAATAGACTGGGAGGTTTGAACAATAGACATTTATTTTTCATAGTTCGGGAAGCTGGGAATTCTGAGATCAGGGGACAAGCATGGTTGGGTTCTGGAGAGAACTGTTTTCCTGGCTTGCACAAGGCTAGTTTCTCGCCTCATTCTCACATCACAGAGGGAGTGCTCTGGTGTCTCTTCCTTTACATATAGGGCATTAATCCTACCATAAGGGCTTCACCCTAATAACACCATTGAAAAATAATTACCTCCCAAAAGTCCTACCTTTTAATATCTTCACTTTAGGAATTAGGGCTTCAACCTATAAATTTTGAGGGGACAAAAACATTCAGTCAATAATAATTTGTCTTTTTTTCTGGAAAATTATGAAGACATGTAAAAGAGAGAGAGAGAGTTTGAAAATACTTTGAAAAAGTAAATTGGAACTTTCTCCAATTACTTTAAAATGGAAGTTAGGTAATAAACATATATGACTGTGTCCATAAAATACCATAGGATGACAAAGGAAAGTAATATAAGCAAAATATAGTATCTAAATTTAAAAAACCCTTAACCTAGTAAATGACAGCTAACAAAATATGTTCTCACTTTCAAACTAAATCTTTCCAACCATTTTTTGAATTAGAGAAAATAATTACAGTAACAAAAAAATTTCAGGAACCATTTATTATGTGTTAATTCTGTATAGACTGGATGCTAATTAATCTGGTTACATGTATTCACTCATTTAATTCTCACAAGCATATGGGATACATACTCTCAAGTTCTCATTGTACAGATGAGGAAACTAAGGCACAGAGGTTAATAATTTGCCAAAGTCATACAACTAGGAATTGATGGAGCCAGAATTAAATGCAGAAAGCTGGGCTCCATATTCTACATTATTCATTATTGTGCTACAATAAAATGTAATGAAAAATTAAATCTCAATATTATTGCTTTCCTCTTTTTTTCTTTTTTCTTTTTTTTTGCCACTAGATCATTGAATGTTGCTTTCCTTTTTCATATTATTCTAAGCAACTAAATAGCTTGTGTTTGAATGTGAGGTATTATAAGATATCTGATTAAACTTGCTTTTTTCAAAAGTCACTGAAAATTCATTCTTTGCTTTTGCATTATAGTCCTACCTTTAGTGACATTTTATTAAGTTAAAAATACAACATGTTAAGTGTCATTTTCTGCCAGGTTAAAATTTCTGGAAAAAGAATTCTATTTAACATTTATTTGAGAGATTTTAGTCTATTGTCAGTAGTTTAATTTGTAAATGTCATGTGGGAACATATGCCTGTACTTTTAATATTTTTTGAATTAACCATGAAGGCAATCTTTATATTCTAGAGAGAGTTTTGTACTTATAGGTGAAGTAAGAAGTTTGCAGAATTAAGATAAACTAGGAAAGTCTTTGGCCTCCAAATATGACACTCAATACTGTAAGTCCTAGAAATAATTCATTGCAGAATCGTTCCTATAAATCTATATTCATGCTCTCCCCATAGCACTTTTTACTACTAACATTATAAAATTTAATAACAGATTCCAAATGACTAATAAATAAGCCCAAAGTTACTTTTTATAATAAAGGCTAAGATAAAACCATGTGCAATAAAGTTTAAAAAACACGCACTGCTTAGTTTAATAGCTACTGCCTAACATAATAAGTAATACTTGCTATTTTTAGGAATTCTAATCTTAGAATTCAAACCTCAATGTGTCTGGGTTTTGGTTCCAACAACTTTCACAGCCTTAATGGAGAAGATTTGTTGTGAATGGTAGATGGAGAAAGCATTCTCTGAGCCCATTAAGTAGGGTAGGACTCACTGCACTTTTCCTTGGTGGCACTTATCACAGTGATGGTTATGATGGCTATGATTGTGAAGGTTATGATTTGTGAACTTATTTAACATTTCCTTCCATCACTGGCCTGTCACGTGCCTGTGCTCATGTACCCCAGCACATGAGCGTCTGGAAGACAATAGTTGTCAATACGTATTTTTGAATAGGCAAAAAGAAAAAAAACACTCATTGATAAATTGATGAAAAAAAAGGTTGATGAATTGATTAATCTTTCCATCTTTTCTACTGAGAAGAAAGATTTCCAGGTTGGAAATGGTTACACAGAATTGATTACAAGGAAGAGGTCTAAAGAGAAGAGAAAAGAATGAGAAACAAATGAAATAACACGCAGCTACTTCAGATGAACGCAGGAAGAGGTCTATTCAATTCCTAGGTGCTAAAATCAATCTTTGTTTAAAGTTCATTCGTTCTTCTTACTAATGTGGCAACTTCGTCAAAGAATGACATGAGAATCTTAAAAATATATATATATTTCTGCACCTCACTCCTCACATTTTGAATTTTATCTACAATGGAAGTCCAGAAATATTTATTTTCTAAAAATTACATATATATTATATATATGTAATATAGGTGTATATTCTGTCATCTGGTGCAATTATTCTACTGTGTAAAACAAAAGGTCCAAAGATTCCACATCCTGACTGCATTTTTTATTAGTAGTAAAAATTAAAGACTCTCCAATTAAAACCTACTTTTCGGCATCAGATTTCCATTTTCATGATAAGTGATGTCTGTGTTGAATTTTCTCCTCTTACTAAGTCCTTGGCACGGTGAAGTTCTCTCTTCATGGAGCTGTTTGATGAATTGCATGGTGAGGAATGTCATAAAGTATTATCGTCTTGATATACAAATGGAAAGGAATGTGATATTTTAGAGTTTTATATTGTCAAGTTTTTTATACCAGCTGAGAAATAGACACTTGGATATTGTTCTTATGACTTTTAATACAAATAAAGATAGTGAAAGTTAAAACTTCATAGAGCTAACTTGTCATGGATAATAGCACTTACCATCCATTCACCTCATACTCAATGTTCTATTTTATTTAAAGTGCACTTTGATCTTTGGAACACAACTTTACTTCTTTTTAAGAGTCTTCACATATATTACTTAATTTCTATGTGTAAGACTTTAATAAGTAAGTGTTATAACTTATTTTGCTATAAATATAAATCAATACAATAGGAAAAGAAGAAAATGTAAGTACATCATAGCATAATCCCAAAGCAATCTGTGTCATTATTAGGGAAATATTCTGATGATTATCATTATAATGCAGAGGTATTCATTTTTCCTTTTGGAATTATGAAGCAATTACAAAGCAATGATGTTTTGGTGAAAGAAAGAAAATGCATTGTGGTTTTTAATCACATAAATATCATATAGTGTTGGTTGATCAGTTTGCATAAATATCACTAGAAATATTTTTGTTTTTAGGAATAAAACCACTTTGGATTATAATGTTTAGTTGCACAGTTAATGATAATAGGCTTTCTACATTTCTGACAGAATTGGGGAGATTATTTTTTCTGTGGCTACAAAAGACAATGAGATGCACCCTGGGCCCATTTTGTGTCCTGCTTGGATATCATTTATGAACATTATAATTTAGGGCTTATAATAAAAATTTTCTATGAACATCATAAGAAATTTTATTTCTCAGTGTCTTAGTTCATTTTGCATTGTTATAACAGAATATTTGAAACTGAGTAATTTATTAAAAAGATACATTTATTGGCTCCCAGTTCTGGAGGCTGAGAAGTCCAAGGTCAAGGGGCTGCCTCTGTGTCATAACATGGCGGAAGGCATCACATGGTGAGAGAGAGAGAGAAAGAAATTGAACTCACAACCTCAAGCCCTTTTATAATCCACATTAATCCATTCATGAAGGTGACACCCTCATGGCCTAAACACCTCCCATTAGCCCCACCTCCAATACTCTTGCACTGGGGATTAAGTTTCCAACACATGAACTTTGGGGGACACATTTAAACTGTAGCACTCATCATTTCTTATGTAACACAGCAAAGTATCCTGCTGTTAAATTGCCATTATTATCATCTCCATCAACATCACCAAATAGGAACGGAATACTAATAAATAAAATTTCCAATTTAATTTTAATTTTACTGTTTTCCACTAGCAAATGATATATTTGCAAATATTAGATAATACACAAGACCTTTGGCAAAATAATGGAGTGTATTTTTCCCAGCAGCACAACACAATGAATTAGACTTATGAACAGTGAATAAATTCATTGCTCTATCAAATAAATGAAGTCACACTAAAGATGTAACCCATTTAGAAGGATTAGAGTTGTAACCGGGTCAATTACTTAGGTTGGATTTTGAAACAGTTTTTTCTATTGAAATAAAAAGTGATTTTTTATCCATTACTATTTCAAATGATTTTGAAAAATCCAGCAAGTCTCTCCTTAAAACTGAGGTTGTATTAATTGTAAAAAGTTAGAATAGACAATATGACTAGGGAACAGACCTTCTAGTCACATTAGTTAGTTCAGTGTACAAGTGCATGTTTTTGCAGAGCCACCAGTCATAGCAACATACACACCCAGATGTATGTTGCACCATCTTCAGGACAGAACATGTTCCTGGGAGCAAAACACCTTGAACCATACTCATGGAGTTGCCATCATTTTCACCTTCTAGACTCTCAACTTACGAATGTGCTTGTGAATATCTGCCTTTAATTTCAGTTATTCAAGAATGATTCTTTGGCTATCAGCTGCATGGCTGGATATACCAGAGCTTAGCAACCTATGAGGTGATATGAGTTGAAGCCTCATACTCAGTAAGAATGCTCTGTGTTGGAAGGTGATTTAGAGAATCTTTTCTGATCTCTTTCTTGGAACACTTTAGTTTCTAGAGTGGGCCATAGAAATAGGAACTGTAAGTATAAGCACAAGTAATAGAGGGAGAAACTGACAAGGAACAGGCTTGTAAGTAGGGTGAAGTCACTAGAATGAGCAGCAAGAGAGAATTGGCTTCTGAGGGGATAATGAGATGCCCATGTCTCCAGCGCTTCTTTTGGTTCATCCAAGTTGCTACTGAATCTTAAATTGTTACAACTGGTCTTCCATTTTTCCACAGGCACAGGAAGCTTCCTGAGTTTCCTTACTTTCTGGTATGCAGGTAATAAATCCCCATCAGGTGACACCAGTATATCCTGCTCCTTGTAACATGAAAGATCTTAACACCATGTTTACACAATAATAAGAATGAAAACAATAAATGAATGCACACATTCTAACAGCAGGCCAACCTCACACCATACTATTAACATTTAGCCTTATGCTGTTTCTAATGCTGTACAGTCAGCCATGATTGCATGTTTTTACCGAAATTATATGAGCAGTATTGAATACTACTGGTTGAAATATCAGGCTTCTTTATGACATTTGATATTTAAAACATTTTTTTAAAATGTATTTAAAAACTAACTGGGAAATCTTAAGAGATTTTATTGTCTACATTATATTAGAATAGTTATTGTTTGAAATAAAATACGTACTTTCAAACTATTTATTAGAAATTTAAATAAACTCATAATAGACAAATGTCATTTTCTCCATGGGCTCTCGTTAGCTGAAGATTAAATACTTTAGTAAACCTTGAGCATATTTGTAATTAACATCTTATGTTACCACATGAATTGATGAACAGAAACAAATAGGATATGCAAATTGGTTTTGAAAGCAGCTATAAGGCTCTAGTTATTGTTTTTGCACTGCCATTCAAATCTACAAAGGCAATAAAGTAACAGGAGTAATGAAAGAAAATCCACTTCTGACGTGTTTACACACTGTGGCTCCTCTCAGGGGCACAACCTGCAGTTAGTAAGCTCATGTTGTTTAGCACAGTGCCTTAGCTGTATTCCTGTTTAGTAAATGTGGGCTCCATTGCCTGCATTTTTTAGGTTCCTTACCCATCTTCCCTATGCCATAAGTTCCCATCTCCACCCCTAAGTGTGGAACGTGCCTCTTTTATGTATGGAATGTAGAATATAATCACCTACTCCTTTTAGTGCCCTGATGGCATCCCAGGGATCTGAGACAAATGCTATCTCTGTGCACAAAGGAGCAAAAATCCAGAATAAAATAAAGGACCCACTCAATTATTCATACGCATTTACTGTCCTGGAAAAAAGGTACAAAAAAAGACTTGAGCTTTAATAGAATCTAGATCTATTTTTAATAAAACATGACAGTTAAGTGTTTTAATTTAACTTGTTTATAAATCCAAGTTAGGGGATACAGTACTCTATTGTTTTTAGATAAAACTGGTTAATGCAGGTCATAAGAAAATATGTATACATTTTTTACTTTCTATCACTCTATGGATTCTAAATTGCTTAGCAAATATAACTTTAATTCATAAACCTAGACCTGTCACACACATTTTATATTAGTCAAAACCAAAAAAGTTCTTAACACTGAAACTATACAGAGGTTAGAAATAAGATGGAATTTTCACTATAGGTTCAAAAATTTCATAAAGACATTGAAGAACTTATTGGTTCCATATAAGTTTTAGGATGGAATTTTCTATTTCTATAAAAAGTACCATTTAGTATTTTGTTAGGCATTGCATCAAATCTACAGGTTGCTTTGGGTAATATGGGCATTTAAACAATATTAAGTGTCACAATCTATGAACAGAGATATCTTTCCATTTATTCATGTCTTCCTTAATTTATTTCATCAGTGTTTTATAGTTTTCATAATACAAGTCTTTCATCTTCTTGGTTAGGTCTATTCCTAAAATTTTATTCTTCTGGATACTATTATAAATGAGTTTGTTTTCAAAATTTACTTTGGAGATAGTTCATTGTTAGTATATGGAAATGCAATTGATTTTTGTATGGTGATTTTGTATGCTGCAACATTACTGAATTTGTTTATCAGTTCTAACAAGTTTTTGTTTTGTAGAATAGTTAGGATTTTCTTTTTTGCATATAAGATCATGTCATTTGTAAACAGAGATAATTTAACTACTTCCTTTTGTCTCTTTTTCTTTACTAATTGCTCTAGTTAGGACTGCCTGTACTATATTAAATAGAAGTGGCAAGGGTAGGCATCTTTGCCTTCTTTCTGATCTTAGAGGAGAAGCTTTCAGTTTGTCAAAGTTGAGTATGATGTTAGCTGTAAGCTTGACATATATGGCCTTTATTATGTTGGGTACATTTTTTCTATACCTAGTTTGTTGAGAGTTTTTTCATGATGGGATGTTGAATTTTGTCAAATGCTTTTTCTGCATTAATTGATATAATCTTGTAATTTTCTTCCCTCATTCTGTTAATGTGGTGTATCACACTAATTGATTTGAGTATGATAAACCATATTTGCATTCAAGATATAAATACCACTTGTTGATGGTATATGAGCCTTTAAACATGCTGTTAAATTTGGTTTGCTAGTATTTTTTTGAGAATGTTTACATCTATGTTCATCAGGGATACTGACATGTAATTTTATTCTCCTGCAATGTCTTTGTTTGGCTTTGGTATCAGGCTAATGCTGGCCTCATAATACAAGTTTAGAAGTGTCCCTTTTCTTCAATATTTGGGAAGACTTTAAGAAAGATTGGCATTAATTCTGAAAAACTAAGTTCCATAAATGATGGACAAATGAAGACTTTTCCAGACAAGCAAACACTAAGGGAACTTGTTACTACTAGATCTGCCCTATAAGAAATGCAGAAAAGTGTATTATACATTGGTAAGCACAATAGATACCCACCAGTGTAAAAATACCTGAAAGTTAAAGCTCACAGCTCTTACGAAACAATAGCACAAGGGGGAAAACAAAATAACAAAGTATCATCCAACATGATGAACAGAATAGCATCCCACATATAAATATTAACACTGAACATGAATGGTCTAAATGCTGCACTTAAAAGACATAGATTTGCTGAATGGATTAAGAAACAAAACCCAACTATTTGCTGTCTTCAAGATACTCATCTAACCTGCAAGGACTCACACAGACTCAAGGTGAAGGGGTGGAAAAAAAATATTCCATGCAAATGGAAGCCAAAAGTGAGCAGTTATAGCCATTGACATATCAGATAAAATAAACTTTAAATCAATAATGGTTAAAAAAGACAAAGATGGTCATTATATAATGGTAAAAGGAGCAATTCAACAAGAAGGCATAACAATCCTAATATATATGCACCTAACACAAGAGCTCCCAGATTCATAAAGCAAATTCTACCAGATCTAAGCAAAGGAATAAAAAGTAACATCTTAATTGCCAGGGATTTCAACACCCCACTGACAAAACTGGACAGATCATCAAAGCAGAAAATTTATACAGAAACACTGGACTTAAATGGGACTATAGAACAAATGGATTTAACACACACTTACAGAACATTCTACCCCCCAAATTACTAAATATATATTCTTCTCATTGGTACATGAGATATTTTCCAAGACTGATCTTATCTTAGGCCACAAAACAACTCTCAGGAAATTCAAAAAAATTGAAATCATACATGTATCTTCTCAGACTACAGTGGAATAAAACTAGAAATCAATTCCAAGAGAAACACTCAAATCTACACAAAGTCATGTAAATTAAACAAATTTCTACTGAAAAATTCTTGGGCCAATGTTAAAATTAAGATGGAAATCAAAAGATTCCTTGAATTTAATAACAAAGGGGACACAAGTTTTCAAAATCTATGGGATACAGTAAAAAGCAGTCCAAAGGGGAAAGTTCATAGCCTGAAATGCCTACATCAAAAAGACAGAAAGATCACAAATTAACAACCTAATGTCACATCTCAAGCAACTAGAAAAAGAAGAACAAATCAAACTTAAATCCAGTAGAAGAAAAGCAACAAAAAGCTCAGAGCAGAACTAAATGAATTGAAAAAAAAAAATACAAAGGATAAAGAAAACAGAAAGTTGCTTCTTTGAAAAGATAAATAAAATCGATAGACCACTAGCCAGATAAACCAGAAATAGAAGAGAAAGGAATCAAGCTCAATCAGAACTAAAAAAGGAGATATTGCATCTGATACCACTGAAATACAAAATATCATCTGATCAGTGAACACTACAAAAACTAGAAGACCTAGAGGAAATGGATAAACTCCTGGAAACACAAAACCTCCCAAGCCTGAATCAGGAAGAAATAAAAATCCTGAACAGATCAATAATGAGCAGCAACATTGAAACAGTAATAAAAAATCCCCCAACAACAACAACAAAAAGCCTTGGATCAGACAAATTCACAGCCAAATACTACCAGATCTACAAGGAAGAACTGCTACCTATCCTACAGAAATTATTCCAAAACTTCAAGAAGGAAGGAACCCTCCACAACTCATTCTACAAAGCCAGTATCACCTTGATACCAAAGCCAGGAAAGGACATAACAATAACAAAAAAAATCGAAGACCAATATCCTTCATGAACATAGATCCTAAAATCCTCAAGAAAATTCTAGCAAACTGAATTCAACAGCACATCAAAAAGATAGTTCACCATGATCAATTGGGTTTCATCCCAGGGATACAAGGATGGTCCAACATACACAAATCAGTAAACATTCACCACAAACAGAAGCAAAAACAAAGACCATATGATCATCTCAATAGATGCAGAAAAAGCATGTGATAAAACCCAGCACACTTTCATGATAAAAACTCTCACCAAAAGAGGCACAGAAGGAACAAACCTCAAAATTATAAAAGCCATATGTGACAAACCCACAGCCAACATCATACTTAATGGGGAAAAGTTGAAAGCATTTCCCTTAAGAACTAGAATAACAGAAGGGTGCCTACTGTCACCACTTCTATTCAACATAGTATTGGAAGTCCTAGCCAGAGCAATCAGGCAAGAGAAAGAAATAAATGCCATCTGAATCAGGAAAGAGGAAGTCAAACGATCCTTGTTTGCTTACAATATGATCTTGCATCTTGATAACCCTAAAGACTCCACCAAAAGACTCCTAAAATTGATAAACAAATTCAGCAAGTCTCAGGTTACTATCAGTGCACACAAATTAGTAGCATTTTTACATACTAATAACAGTCATGCTGAGAGTGAAATCAATGACTCAATACCATTCACAGTAGCTACAAAAAAATAAAATACCTAGGAAAATACTTAACCAAGGAGGTGAAAGATCATTATCTGCAAAGAGAACTACAATACACTGATTAAAAAAATAGTACATGGCACAAACAAATGCAAAAACATCCCTTGCTCATAGATTGACAGAATCAATTTGTTAAAATGTCCATACTGCCCAAAGTGATTTACAGATTCAAAACAATTCCCATAAAAATACCATGTCATATTTCACAGATGTAGAAAAAATAATCCTAAACTTCATCTGGAACCAAAAAAAAGCCTGAATAGCCACAGCAAACTTAAGCAAAAAGATCAAATCTGGAGGCATCAGATTATCAGACCTCAAATTATACTACAAGGCTATAGTAACCAAAACAGCATGGTACTGGTATAAAATTAAAGACGTAGACCAATGGAACATAATAGAGAACCCAGAAATGAAATCATATAGCTATGACCAACTGATGTTTGACAACACAGATTACAACATACATTGGGGAAAGGAAACCCTATTCAATAAATGGTGCTGGGAAAACTGGATAGCCATGTGCAGGAGAATGAAACAGGACCCCTATCTCTCAACAGATACAAAAATTAATTCAAGATGGATAAAAGACTTACATTTAAGGTATGAAAACATAAAAATTCTAGAAGGAACAGTAAGAAAAACTCTTCTAGACATCAGCTTAGGCAAAACATTTATGACTAAGGACCCAAAAGCTAATACAGCAACCACAAAAGTAAATAAGTGGGACTTGATTAAATTAAAAAGCTTCTGGACAGCAAAGGAAATAATCAACAGAGTGAATAGACAACCTACAGAATCAGAGAAAATATTTGCAAACTATACATCTGATAAAGGACTAATATCCAGAACTTATAAAGACTCAAACAAATCAGCAAGAAAAAAACAAACAACCCCATCAAAAAGTGGGCAAAAGACATGACCAGAGGTTTTTCAAGAGAAGACAGACTAATGGCCAACAAACATATGAGAAAATGCTTAACGTCACTAATTATCAGGGAAATGCAAATTAAAACTACAATGAGATACCACTTTACCTCTATCAGAATGGCCATTATCAAAAAGTAAAAAAAACAATAGATACTGGCATGAATGCTGAGAGCAAGGAACATTTATACACTGTTGGTGGGACTGTAAATTGGTACAAGTCTATGGAAAACAGTATGGAGATTCCTCACAGAAATAAAGATAGATCAACCTTTCTGTCCATCAATCCCACTTCTGGATATCTACCCATAGTAGAAGAAGTCATTTTTTAAAAAATCACCTGCACTCAAATGTTTATTGCAGCACAATTCACAATTGCAAAGATGTGGAATCAACCTGAGGCATCATCAATTCACAAGTGGATAAAGAAAATGTGGCACATATACATCATGGAGTACTACTCAGCCATGAAAAGGAATGAAATAATGTCTTTTGCAATAACTTGGATGGAACTGGAGACCATTATCCCAAGTGAAGTTTCTTAGGAATGGAAAAACAAACACCACATGTTCTCACTAATAAGTGAGAGCTAAACGATGGGTACACATGGGCACGAAAAAATATAAAGAAAATATAAAGGACATTGGAAACCAAGACGCAGGGAGGTTGGGAGGGAGGTGAGGGATAAAAACTTATCTATTAGGTACAACAAACACTATTCTGGTGACAGGCACAACAAAAGCCCTGACTTAAGCATTATGTAGGGTATCCATGTTACAAAAACATTAGTACCCCCTAATATTTTAAAATAAAAATAATGACTAAAACTAAAAGAAAAGTCATTGCACCTGTCATTGTAATGCTTGTAATCTATATTATATACTCTTAGTATGTGTATAAATGTACTTTTATTAGAGAATAAGATAATATGATTTTATAGAAAATTACATTTATGAGACTAGAAAAACCAAACATCCACGTATTTTACCAAAATGCTGTAAGAAATGAGTCAGTACATTATGGAATATTTCCAGGATTGAAAAGTACCTCAAATCTTTGTTTTAATATAAAGGTTATAAAAACTATTCATAAGATTTTGGTAGATTAGTCTTTGGGATATCCTTTCCTTAAATGAATTTTTTTCATTTTCAGCTGAACTTCACTTGCAAAATTAAAGAGAATATGACAAAATTCAGGCCATTTCTCTCTCAAACATTAATTTTTAAATGTAGTGTACCATTGGGTTGGAAGGCACAGCACCGCCATCTTCAACTCTTAACATTTTTAAACCTTAGGTTTTCTGAGATTTTCACTTGAAGAATTTATTTTCATTTAGTCATGCCTGCCATCTGATCTGTTTTCTGGGCATGTTGCCCACTTGAATTTATGTTTACATATTCATTTTACTAAGTGTCTGATTTGGTTTTGGAAGCTGAAACTCATGATTTTTACATCTGTAATCACTGTACAGTGGTTGAATGTTAAAAGTCTTTGAAAATAATTACACAAGTAAAATGTCTACGAAAGCTGAATGGCTTAACCAGAGCATTATTTTCAAATATTAAGCCACTGTAACCAACATGGATAAAGATAACACATTAAAATATAACACTGTTTAATTTAAACTTCTTGTTAAAAATTCAAAAATTTAAATGGTATGGTGATGTTGACATAATAAACATCATACAGAATATAAATATTTTAATTTACACAATTCTAAATGTCATATAATTTGGAATGCCTTGAAGCTGCTATGGACATAAACTTAATATCATCAAGCTTAATGCTTAACAGTAAATTTAAAATTTAAACAATGATTTTTTAAAATCATCTTCATTTACATAGATTTTATTCTTTTCATCAGCTTTTCTTTGGAAGGATATATCCCACAATGCCTAGCACAGCACATTCTTTACAGTTTATACTGAACCTGTACTTGTTAGTTTGACCTTCAGAATCATTTGACCTTGAATGAAATGATTTTTCTTGGGCTTTACGTCAGAGTCCAATTCTTACCTACTCTCATCAGGTAAGCTATTTTAGTTCTTTTTTTAAGATAAAACAATTAGAGTGTAAATTACTATGTCATTGCCTTACACGATTGCCGAGATATCCAAAACATACTGAGATAACAAATTTGCAGAACACAGATTTACTCTACAGGAAGTTCTTGAGAATTCAGAAACACTATAAACATGACATAGTTTTTGAATGTATCTTCAATGTTGTTATATAGTATGGCCGAAATATTGAATAAACATAAAGAAAAAGATGGCCTGTTGTTCTTGTAAATATTTCATTCCTCATGAGTCAATAAATGTTTGTTGAATAATTATGTAACCTTTTTTAACTTCAAAGAAAAATCACTAGGTAAATTAAAACGATAAGAAAAGTACTTAAGATTTCTTGAAATGATATCCTTTCTCAGGATTGATGTCCAGTATTCTTTTGTCTTCTTAGCATTTATGCCTTCCTTCTTAAGATTAGCATTTGTATATCTAGGGATGTTTGGGTTTGTAACAGTGCTCAATAAGAAAATCTATCATAGAAAATTGGCCACAAGATCACACAGAATGAAATTTTACCTTCTGACGTGCTTTGGATTATGTATGAACTACTTAAGTCTTTTTGGATCTGAAATACCTTTGGCCTCATGGCCTCTTTTCTTTGATACTCGCATATCCTTCCATGAGATAATTGCCTTAAATCTTTAATAAGATGGGGGCCGGGCGTGGTGGCTTGCGCCTGTAATCTTAGCACTCCCGGAGGCCGAGGCGGGAGGACTACTTGAGCTCAAGTTCCAGACCGGCCTGAGCAAGAGCGAGACCCGTTTCTACTAAAAATAGAAAGATTAGCCTGGCGCCGTGGTGCGCAGCTGCGCCTGTAGTCCCAGCTACTTGGGAGGCTGAGGCAAGAGGCTCGCTTGAGCCCAGGAGTTTGAGGTTATAGTGAGCTAAGATGACGCCACTGCACTCTACCAGGACGACAGAGTGAGTCTGGACTACTGCATTACCCATCAGTCTGCCTCAACAAAAAATCCTTAATAAGATGGGGTAATGGAACTTATAATTCTGCAAAAAATAAAGTGACACGACAAAAGCAATCAAATATCCAACTCCTTTCAATAGAGAATCACTTTACAAGTTACAGAGCAGCCTGCAATTCTGAAGTCTTTTTCAATGAAGTAGAACTTATCTGAATAGAGGTCTCATGCTGTTTTCTGTATACCTATACAAATCTAATATGGTGTTCATTTTATTTATCAGAAAGAAATTGCATGTCAAACAAGTGCTTAGAATTTTTTATTGTTAATCTCCCGAACAAAATGAATCTTGATAGTTCCTATAATAAAAAGACAGAAACTTTTTCTTCTTTTTCTGAGGGGGATGAGGCTCCTTATATAATATTAATACAATATTTTGAATCTGTCTTTTAGAGTTGACCAATAACTAGGAAATATAACTTTTGAAGATCAAAGTTCAAAGCACATAGATTCATGAGAGACCAAATCCTGTTTTTAACATCTGGACATTTTACATGTTTCTCAGAGCCTTTACTCTTCTTCTTAAACCACAACCAACACTGTCTCAATGCACTGCACTGACTTCTTTGAAATTACAAAAATTTTCTAGGACTCCAAGTAAAGAGTTGTGAGAAGTCTGCATTACCCATCAGTCTCTATATGTATAAACGGACTTTATAAACTTTGAGTATAGCAATGGAAAACTCAGTTCGCCTATTAAACTTATTTTTAGTGATACTTGGATAGTAAAACTTAAAGACCCATCTTTCTAAGTGAATTGCATGGTTTCTTTTTACTAATAAGTCTTATGACCTTATACACCCTCTCCCCTTTTTTTATTTTTAAAGGTCATTCTAGAAATGAAACACTAAACAGAGAACAATTGAGTGCTTTTAAAGACTATTGGTGTTCAACATGCATTTAACCGCATTGGGAAGTTACGGCTACTCTTTCAAAATCGCCAAGATTTGTAGATAGCACTTTCACCTGGTAGGAAAAACACAGTGACATAAGCAAGACGCTCCTGTATTGTCTCCAGATAAACTGATCCTGATGATTTTTCTTATCTTTGCAATAAATCATAGTAGGGTTGTCCTTGTATATTAGTTCTCCTCTAATGTTTGACTTTGGAATATAGCGATTTTGTCTATTCTCATAGTTCTTTTACTAAGATAGCTCTCTTTACTAACTCAAGTATACACAGCACAGTTTTCTCACTCAGTATACAAGTTCCACAAGAGTACAGGTACTGCAAACCTATGTGTTAAATGAATGAGTAAATCAGTCTATCAGCCAATTAATTATTGCCATTACAGCAGTGTTTGTAAATGTCTATGTCATAAGAAACCCTTGGGAATCTTATTAAAGTACAGATTCTGATTCACCAGGTCTGGGGTGAATCAGGTAAGGATTGTGCTTTTCTAACCAGCTTACCAGAGATGATGATGGGGCTTGTCCAGGAATCACACTTTGAATAGCAAGGCATTAGAGTTTCTAGGGTTTTCTGGGCCTTCTTAACCAGTATCAACTTCCAAGAAACTTTGTTAGCTTTCTGTGAAAAATACATCTTCCAGCATTGACTATCTCTTTTGAATTTGGCCCAGAATCAGATAATTTTCGTGAATCAGAAAAACTCATTCAGTATCAAAGAGCTTTGTAGAAAGGAGTTTCTTTCTTTATCACTACTCCTCTCTAACTTCTACCAAGTTAGAAGTTTCAAAAATCCCAGTGAACTTTCCCACCTAAGTCTGGCTTTCTCAAGCATCAACAGCTCACAATATGCTGGCTTTACCTCTAAACTTTTTCCAGCTGCTCACAGATCGTGTGAACACAACATCATTTCCTTAGTCTTCCAGGATCGTTTCCATTGAACATGTCAGGCTTAAACCCCTTTTGCTGCAATGCTCAAGAGGAATTCTAGAGTGATGAAACTGTTCTGTATCTTCATTACGGGGGAAGTTACATGACTATATGTGTTTGCTAAAACCCAAGGAACTGTGCATTATAAAGGGTGAAGTTTACTGCATATAAATTATACTTCAATTAAAAAATACTCCGATTAATTACGTTTAAATTCAGAAGAGGAGAACTTTTGAGAACCTGCATTGATGACTTCTTCAAGGGAAGGTTGCTTTGCTCATGTCTTACAATTGCCTATATCATGTGTATCATTTGTAAAGTTTGGTTGTTGCTAAATAAAAGAAAAAATGAAAATTAAAATAAAAATAAGAGAGTGCCCAGAAACACATGAAATTCTCACCTGACCAGTATTAAAGACCAGTAGTGGGGTGCTCTATGCTTTATTCCAAGAAACACCTGTGAGCTGAGAGAGATACCTGAAAGCTGAAGATTGCTCTTCATTATTCTGAGTGGGGGGCCGCATATTGAGTGTGCATTCCCTTGCCACATAGTGCTAGTGACAAAATAACTCCAAGTGTTGAGCCAGATAATCTTTTCTTTCAGAAGAGACTCCTATGGAGAATTTTAAAATAAAGATGCCAAGACTCTAGCACTAGAGAATCAGATACACCAAAAAAAAAAAAAAAAAAAAAAGCAACTGGAGAATGTAGTATCATGGAAAAGAGCAAAAATTATAATATTAGATCTCCTGGGTTATAATCACAGTCTCCCATTTTTAAGCTGTGGGGTGACTCTGGGCAAATGGAAATTATAATAACGCTTTAATCAATTAGTTCTGTGTATCTTAGATGGGATATATTAGGTTATTAAGTGTGGAATGTCTGATTTCCTTAAGTACTAAGTTTGACAGTTGATATCTCTGACATTTCACTTTGACACTTCTTGTTTTATGTTTATTGTGAAGGTACATCCTCATTCTTTCAAATGCACAGTTTGGCTTATGATTATCTTTCAAATTTTTTTTACAGCAATTTTTGTGAAACCATGGATAAGTAAAAAATTTGTGTTATTTTTGTATATGAGTTCCATCATGGTACCAATGCAATGCAGATAGCTCAAAATATCAATGAAGTGTTTGGGAAGGATGTCGCTAATGAACTCACAGTACATCAGTGGTTTGAGAAGTTCCATTCTGGTGATTTTAATCTCGAAAATGATCCATATGGGTGACCTGAGATCAAGGTGGATAATGATGAGCTGAAAGCTGTAGATGGAAGCTACAGAGATGGAAGCCAATCCATCTCAATCTATGCATGAACTGGCAGCAAGGTTTGACATTACTATTTCAACAATATTGGACCATTTGAAACAAACCGGCAAAGTAAAGAAGCTGGATAGATGGGTACCACATGAATTAAACAAGCATCAGAAGAGAAATCCCTCAAAGCTTGCCTTTCTTGGCTGTCATGACATAAAGGTGAACCATTTCTACACTGTATCTTCACACATGATGAAAAATGGATTCTTTTTGACAATCACAAGTATTTGGCACAATAGTTGGATAAAGATGAAGTGCTGAAACACAGTCCAAAACTGAATATTCATCAAAAAAAGCTAATGGTGTCTGTTTGGTGGTCCAGAGCTGGTATTATCCACTGCAGCTTCATGAAACCTGGTCAATTAATCACAGCAGGTGTGTACTGCAACCAATTGGATGAAACAACGAGGATGCTTGCAATTAAGCAGCTGAGATTGACCCATAGAGACAGGTCAATCCTCTTGCAAGACAACCCTCAACCACATGTTGCAAAATGCAATGCAGCAATGTCACAATGCTGCTCAAACTACAGAAGCTGGACTTAGAAACTCTCTGTCATCCACTGTATTCTATTCACCACACCTTGCACCAACTGATTCCAACTTCTTCCAGGCTTTGGACCACTTCTGGCAAGGAAAAATATTCAATTTTCAACAAGCCATGGAAAACGCCTTTCATGATTTCATCGCCACTTACTTTCCAGCCTTCTTCGCTGCCGGCCTAAACAAGCTACCGTTAAGATGGCAAAACTGTGTCGATAGTTTAGGTGCACACTTTGATTAGTTGCACTGCTTGTTTGAGATGTAATAAACTACACTTCTGATTCAAAATCGGACATTTCATACTTAATGACCTACTAGTATATGAGAACACTTCACTTTGCTCATTGCTTATCTTCCCTTTGTATGCTATACACTTAAGCACCTCAAGTTTGTTAAATAATTCCTTGTACATATCGATACAGTTTTGGACTTTCAGTTTCACTTACGTTAATACCCATACACTTCATATTAGCATAGAGAATTTTAAAGTCATAAATATTTCCCAACCCAATTTTTGTCATTGAAAATTACTGGGCAACTTCAATGCAATTCATAAGCCACCTATTTAACTCTATCATCAAGGAACACAGTATCATCTGAGCATTTCTCACCTTCTCAATTTTATATAAGGCCCACTCAATCAGGTCAATTCTTCACATCCATTGACCTGAATCTGGATTATATGCACTGTATAGAGATGAAGCTAGTACGTAGAAAAACGATTCAGTGATGACTCTGATCCTTCTAACAATGTGCAGCAAACAGAGAAAAAACTATTTTTAGCTGCTTTAGATAAATTCTTTCAGGCTTATAAATGAACACAGGAAATGATTTTGAGACACCACGTACATTCATGTAATGATTGAGGAACATATTGATTGGAATAGCTGAACTTCAACGTAATGTATGAGTCTGGAGGCTTTGAAGGTACACAATGAAAAAGAAAATCACTTCCCTGGTGTACTCAGAACAGAAACCATCAGTGCTGAACTTGATTTCAAGTGGTGATATCCCGCTTGAGTAAACACATATTCTCTGTGCCAAACGTGTATTTACCATAATGAAGATAATAGTCCCTATCTAATCTAGGATCAGATTTAGAACCACAATAATAAATCACTTGGTTAAATGTTCATTGCAGGATTTTGCATACACCCAAGAGACAATCCATTAGCACTTGTTATAAAAAAATAAATTATCAATACTATTAAGAATAAGTTATTAATACTACCCTCCCTGCCTTCACTCCCTTTGAAATAAAGCCTTTAGAAATTGCCTTGTAGCAGGAGTCAACTTTGCAAATGTTTGTCAACAATTTTTTTTTCTGATGGTTTCTTTTTTCTCTTTCTCTTCTCATTCTCTCCAGCCCTCCCGGGGAAACCTCTGCAACAAGAGGCACTCTTCCTTACCTCGGATTTCCACAGATTTCTTATTTCTCTCATCTACCTATTATAAAGCTATTGTTTAATCAGTAAGCTTATAAATTAACTTCACAATAAATTATCAAGGGAAGTTTAAACCAAAATTCTTCCCAACAATCATACGGTGAGGAAAAAATTTCTAAGTTTTGGGTGAAACTCATCAGTGAGCTTTTTATAGAACACCTTAAATTGTCCAATTATAGCGAATAGGTGATCAACATAGGGCTGGCAGTGAAAAAAAGCCAATGTTAGATTTTTTCATCATTTGATTCAATAAGGCAGAAGTCTCTTCCTGATGTTATGTGCAACACTCAGGTTGAAAAGGATTAACATGCTTTCTTAGTTAGGAAAGAATGAAGCTTGTCGTTACCTGAATTTAAATTGTCTTAGTTCAAGGCAACTTCATCGAGTTTCTGTGAAGATCGAATGAGTTCATACAATAGAATCACAATGTAAACTTCATAACATCCTGTACAATTTAATGTTGTTACTATAAGGACTTATGTACTCTGTATTTTATTTATTGGTTTTCTGGCTAGTTATACTTTACAATTTTTAAGTTCTACAGGATATTTATTCACTTATGTATATGTATTCCGTAATACAGTTTCAATAGTGTAAATGTTCAAGGTAATTCAACCCACTTAATTTTTGGGGGGAATACTAATTATATTGAAGGCACTGTGCTAAATGCCTGGAGATAAAAATAAGGAATGTATGGTCTTGTTATTTAAATTTATGTTATAGGCACATATGTAGCAAAAGAATATATATTATGTTATATTATCTGACATATATAAATATACTTTGTATACTTATTAGAAGTATGTTTATACACCAGCATATATTGGGTAGATAGATAGCTAGATACTGATAATGGAGTATAGACTATATGTTGAGAAGGAATCAATTCCAATTCTAAGTTCTTTGTAAGTCTTCTTGGTGGAAACGGCATTTAGGCTGAATTTGGAAATGTGTAAATTCAATGTACAGATACCAAGGAAGGTTTTTTTCCCCCAAAGTTTACAGGGTATTATGAGTAAGGAGCCAAATTAAAAAATGCAAGGGAACTCATAGAGCAGAATTTTTTCTGATATGACTAGAGTTGAATCGATATTAGAATGAGACAGATATGCTGGCATGGATTAGAGTCATATCATGAAGGATCATGGAACCCATGTAAAGTTTTAAAAACTTTTCAACCTTAGGTATTTTGAGAAAGACTATGATATAATCATATCTTTTTTTTTTGTATGGTGTGAAATAAAAACTGGAAGAAACGTTTAAGATAGATTTGAGCTGAGAGATATCAGGAACATGGAAACCAATTAAGAAGTTATTCAACTAGTCCAGTTGAGTCCTAATATCAAATGGAAGAACTAGTCAATACAATTTATGTTTCTTTGACAGTTTCTATATTCCAAGAATTAGAGCAAGTATTTTACATGCATTTTTCACATTTAATTTTTACATCAGTTCAAAATGATGTGGACATAATTGTAAACATCCCCCATTTTATTGATGAACAAACTGATACTAAGACATGCTTCTTAGGTTTCTAAGGGAACTAATTTTCTCAAAAATTTTCGCAACTCAAGTTCAAAAGCAAACAAGAAGTAGGTACGTTGAGTCAAACAGATGGAAACATACACACACACCCCACTCCTGATGACAGGAAGAGAGACTGAGAGAGAGAGAAAGAGAGAAGCGTTGCTTCTTGAAGTTCTAGGTTTTTTTGTTTTTTCTTATGAATATTCATGGCTTTGTTCACAATGAATTGTTCACTTGTCCCTATATATCTTATACTTCAAAAAAATTTACCAAATAAAAGAAGGAAAGAAAGAAAAAAGAAGAAAAGGAATGAGAGAAAGAGAGAGAGGAAAAAAATGAAATTGCAAAAAGAGAGATTCATTTTTTCTGAAAAAAAAATAATCAAAGTCTTACAGGGACTAATATTGGCCCAAACCTCCTTTTACAAAGGATGGCATAACTAAGAAGTCCCCTTTGAAGA
This sequence comes from Daubentonia madagascariensis, assembly GCA_023783475.1. NCBI lineage: Eukaryota > Metazoa > Chordata > Mammalia > Primates > Daubentoniidae > Daubentonia > Daubentonia madagascariensis. The sequence goes on from JAKFHU010002088.1 coordinate 3,099,420, forward strand.
CACTAGACTTACAGACAATAAGTTTTGGGATTTTGCTTAAAGTCTAAGTTACACAGATATTTACCAAGACACAGTGAAATTAAAATAAAAATACTACCATTATCATTTCACCTGGAATCATGAAGTATGTGACACTTAATGAATTAGACTATTCTAATTTACTCTTCACTTTTTTCAAGAAATTAGTTAGTAATATATACTTTCTATACTTTTTTTTATAGTGTTGAACTTCACAATTGTGTCCACCAGATTAGCTTTCAAATTCAGATCAATTCAACATGAATTAGAGAACAACTTGATCAACTATGAAACAAACCTATTAATCAGTGTTTAATTTTGGTTCCTTTGTATTTGCCACTTGAAACAGTGGTCACCATACCATTATTTTTTGTCCACTCTGGAACAATTTTGAGGATGAATAAAGTTCCATTAGTAATTATTACAGGTCAATATTCTTAAATTGAGACTATCTGTAGGAAATTGTGACATAGGACCATTCTACTTATAAACCATGTGATACTACATTTTTCCGTTAGCCTCTCTGAGTCCCAATTTTCAGATTTGCCTAGGAGGGAGAGTAATTTTCCATGTCTGCCTCAGAGGGTTGGATTGAAGATTCACTGGGACAGTCTATGTGAAGAAATCTACAAACTCCAAATCACTCAAATAGTACTGACCATAATTACTATGTGATTTTAGAACTCATGTATAATTAGAACTGAATTATAAGTAAAATAAATATAGGATGCATTTCCTGCCCTTGAGCAGCTTAAATTCCAATGATGGAGTCTAGGGGAGATCTAAAAATAGCACCTTTTTCTCTGCTTGATTTTAGGGCCACTTGAAAATATTGATAACCAGTTAAAAAATACACAGATCAAAACATCATCTTAACTACAGAGAAAGCTATTCTGTAGGGCACAGTGTAGGACTGACCAAATGGCTTGGAAACCCTTCCCTGAACTGAATAGGAATTTACCTCCCAAACTATAGTCCTAACCCACTATGATTGCCATAAGGCTGTGAGCTGATGAAATGTGTTATTTTCTCTACAGGGAGATGGATGTAAAGCTACATATATCCAATTACTTCCTCCAACCCGCTGATTAGCTAAATCAATTCTACCTGGAGAGAAGTGAGTTGGGAGGGGTGCATGGTGGACAGAAGCCTGGATTATTACTTCAGTGAAGACCAGCCATATTGGATATATAAATGGGGGATAAGCCTTCTCTCTGAAGGTTCAGTTTTGCATGGAAGACAAACACAAGAAAGTGAGTAAACATTTGACCAAGCAAACAGAATAAGGAGTACATATGCAACAATAATTTGGCAGTGGGAGCTCAATGGGTGACTGGAGTGTTTAAGGGCAAGTTTGTAGTAGGGATAAAGTAGAACTAATTGATTGCTTGAGAATTGTGTTGGCCCACGTGTGTCAGCTACCTGGAGCTCAGTGGGAGACTGCTGAGGCAGGTGGGAGAGCCTGACCAGAGTTGGAGATCTAGTTTAAGCCAGTGAGCTAGATGCTTTAGGCGCATGCAGCTGGGAACAGGCAAGACCCTGCCTGGCAACAGAAAACTAGTACGAAAAAAAATTAATGCAAAATAGAATGGTAGCAGCATATGGAAGAAGATCTTTTAAAGAACTTGATTTTATCAGAAAACTGTTGTCAAAAAACAGATAAAAGACAAAAACCATTGAAGGTTATAAGGGACCATGGAATTTGAAGGCCATGGAATTGAGACAGTTAATTACAAAATGTTCTTTTAAAATTTAAAGAGTCAGTTAAAAACAATGAGTGACTGATTAATCCACCATGATGATCATTCTTCCCAAAATATTTCATTCACAAAATTACATTTTTAGACAAATTTGCATTTTGCACATGTGTCTTTGTTTAAAATCATTTTTTTTATCATTTAAAATGTAAAATCATAACCTAAATTTGTAAAAATAAAAACTATCTTTAAATATGAACAATATAACTTTTTATATGATAATAAACTGTGTTTTTAAAATAGCAAAGTGGAAACAGATGCAAAAGTGTAAATCAATCACATGACCACCAACCTCCTGAAATCACGCATTTGCCTGGAGAATTAGGCTTGATGAAAAATTTGGATGCATCACAAATAATTTGATTGTTATTTCCTTAATATTATTTGTGATGCATTAATGGTGAATAAAATGCTAGAATTGATTAAAATACGCTAACCATCCTAAGAAACTCTAAACTTTGTTTTACAAAATACAGGAAGATTATTTATTTAAAGAAAAGGTGTTTTTTAAAATTTAAACTTAAATGTGACAATGATTATTCTTTTAAAGGTTCTTCCAAACAAAGAGCATGTAGAAGTGATTAAGAAAACTCATGGAAAAAGGTTCAACCTCATTAGTAATCAAAGAAAATAAATAATTCAAGTTAAAATAATGAGATAACATTTCACATGTCAATTTAAGATTTTTATAGGTATATGAACTTTGTTCCTTCTGGGAGAGTGAGAATTCCATATACTGCTGGTAAAATACAAATCAGTAGAATGTTTCTGGAAGGCAATTGGTTAATACACAATAGAAATTTTAACATGTTCACCCACTTTGACCCAGCAATTCCACTTCTCGGAATTTGTCTTTAGAAAATAATGATAAATGTTGATAAAGATTTAGCTAAAGGAATATCCCTCAATGATAAGCTTTTAATGTAAAAAACTGGAAATAACATAAATGTCCCCAAACCAGAGATGGTTTAATTAACTATAGCAATCCATACAATAAAATTATATGAAGCTATTAAGCATGAAATAATTTATGAAAATGATGTTAAAATTATTGACTTTTTTCCACTCTTATAATATTATGGCAATTCATATCATCAGAAAACTGTCAAGTGCCTTAACTTGTTGGTATTAGGTGTTCCTACAGTCTTTTAGATGAGAAACTGAGTTTTATATTGGTGTATTAGATTCCTGCGGCTGCTGTAAAAAATTTTCACAGCCTGGATGTCTTAAGACAATATAAATTTATTCTCTCACAGTTGTAGAGGCTAGAAGTTCAAAATCAGTATCACTGGGCTGAAATCACAGTGTCAGCAGGACTGTACTCCCTCTCAAAATCTAGAGGAGAATCCATTTCTTTCCTTTTCAGCTTTTAGTGGCTGCCCACGTTCCATAGCTTGTGGTAGCATCACTCTTAATGTCTGCCTCCATGGTTACATCGCCTTATCCTCTTCTGTGTCCGTCAAAAAGACACATGTGATTGCATTTAGGACCCACCAGAACGATCTGGGATAATTTCTCCATCTCAAGATACTGTGTATGAAGTCTTCTTTCGCCATATAAAGTAAAACTCCCAGTTCCCAGGGATTAGGGAATGGGCATCTGTTGGTGGTGGTAGTGGGGATGGCTACTGAAATTGTGTTTCACTACTGGAATGTTTCCACCTGTAATTCCTAAAGGCCATAATTGCTATTAAAAAGGACATCTTAGTGTGCTCAGAATAATTGTTTACCAATCTATCCCAATGTGTAGCTTCCCCAGTGTGGCTGATGCTAAGACACTGGAAGAGGGACCTCATACTGACCCAAAGGTCTCAGTAAATTGGAGAGGAAGCATTATTTAAGAATATAATGTACTACAATTGTGAAAAGCAAACATCTTTACAATAGCATAAATAGCAGAATATAGAAGTTCTATTTAAGTGGCTTTTCAATCTAACAGCACAGACATGTCACTCTCAAAGCACAGAAAAGAGTACATTGAGAGAATGAAAATTTTTTGGTAGATACTATGCATTAAAAGAATGTCTGCTTCTTTCACAGATGTTATCATTGAGAATTAGATCCACATGAGAATTTTTTTTTTTTGGTAGGGGATTTCCATTGTCGTCAGACATGTCTATGCAACTGACAAGATTGACTCATTTTGCCTCTTTTATCACTATAAACTGGTGGATTCCACTTGTCAAATCAGCCAGCTGTTTTAGGAAGGAGATTTCCAATTTTGAACAATAGCAGGAGCATAATTTTTCCAGTGATTGCTTCAGAAACTATTTTGTACCTTGAAAACCTCCTACTTTCTACCCTTGAAGTTCCAATTTAATGGTCTGAGATACCCCTTGCTCACTAAAAGGCGGCTTAATGTGACACTCTAAATCCATTCGTTTACTAATGGTGAAATTTGACACTATTTCTCCTAAAATTTTGCCGTCAATATGATATTTATTACTTTTTTTTTGGTTACTTAAGTCAATGTAACTCCCATCAATTCAGTTTGCTACTGTTATGACAGATGTTGACTTCTCAAAATTCTGGCAAATTTTATTCAAGAATGTTTCTTATCCAATTCCTGTGAAATTAGCATCCTCTGGGTAAGTAGGAAGTCCCTCTACTGGTGTCCTAGCCCATTCACATTGAGAAAACTGCACCGTGACAGTTATAGACTCAGTACCTGCAAGCACCCTAAATCTTCCTATTTCTCGTAAAGTTCGGCCTCCAGGTGTCCCTGGTGAAATTACTCCATTAGTAAATTATGATTTATTAGCCAATATAAATCTTAATTTATCATCCAAAGACTTAAATTTCCAGGAAACATCAGGGCAGCGGTTATACTAATAAGTGCATATCTTACTTCCACAATTATTAAATGATGAGCTCTAATAGTGGTGCTTATGGGGACTGGAGTTTTCTGTACTTCATGGGTTTTAGGGAACCAAAGAGATTGCAATGAGGATAGGTTTTAAAAATTTCCCTTGATAGAGGAAAACCACACTAGGAACATTGAAGCGGCATATTAGACTTGGAACACATCTGATTAGAAATTCAACAGGACACAGTGATATGGGTCCAAAAGAATGCTATCATCCTTCCTGATGGCCAAAAAAGGTATTACTACTGGCTCAGAGATGAATAAATTTTAAAAAATTAAAAAAATAAAATAAAATAAACCTGAGGCTTCACTGGAAAAAAATATAAACAGCAAAGCAATATTGACCTGAAAATACAGGAAAAACATACTTCAAAATTTATCACAGAAATCAGAAAAAAAAATCGAAAATATTTTGGCTTCTTCAGTAAGGTACAAGAAATTATGTTCTAAAGAAATGAATTCAAAGCTATGAGTTAGTAACTAGGTGAGAAAACAGGATGACGTGAGATCCCAAGGCAACAAGATGAAATAGTAAGTATGTTAGTAATCTGAAAGGGACTGCAAGAGAACTAAAACTCCAGTGGTTAGAAATGAAATCCACATTGAAAATGGTAAAATGCAAAATAGAAAAGGAAATAAAGACACATAAGGAGCAAAGGAGAAAAAAAAAAGGCAGAACTTTGGATCTCTTTCTTCTTTATCGTGGCTACTACCCTTGTCCCTCCCTCTCCTCTCCTGCCTACCACCACCACCACCATATTTCAACTATATTTCCCTTACCTCATTCAATATTCTCTTGTTCATTCTAAATCATCAAAGTACATAATAATATTTCTTTTGTTCATATCAATGAAAGTATTGTGTACATATCAATATGTATGATACTCATGAACAGAGCTCTATCTTCTATGTAAGAGATACTTAAAATATTTATTAAATTAGAAAAAAATTTATTCATATGGCAAAATACCAATGTCCAAAACAGCCATGGATATTGTTGTAACATATTTGAAATAGGTAAGCTGAAAATCTAATAGAAATAATATGATATAAACAAAAAGTTATACATATGTATTAGATGTTATTTATCATAATAGAAATACAAAAATATTTAAGAATAAGAAAGCTTTAAAATTATTTATGATACATCTATCCGATGGGCTGTCATGAATTCATTGAAAATCAGATTTTCAAAGACACATTGGTGATGTATGAAAATGTCATGTGAAAAGAGAAATACATGTTGGAATACACATTTAAAAACTATGTAGAGAAGGAAATGCAAGCAGGAAATACACCCAAATATTAACAGTGACTATCTCTGAGTGATGAGAGTGTGATTTTGATACATATTTTAAATCATGCTTTTGCAGGAAATTTTATTTCATATAATTTTATATTACATATGTCTATAATCATGTATTAAGTGAAAAATATGAACATTGTACAAATATTTTTCTAAGCAAAAGAGTTTGGATTTTGGTTCTGTCACCCATTGGCTTCCTGACTTGGATTTATTACTAAACCTCCATAACCACCTAGCAGTCTCCTCATATTAAAAATAGGGATATAATACATATTATTTAAATGTAATATTAATGTGAAATGTTCTTAGCTGAATATTTGGCATGTTATAACTAATCACTAATTATATGTGTATGTGGGGAGGACATATGTATTTGTGGGGGAGGTAGGGAGAGAAGAGAGAGTCCGCTCATATGCTAACAGGCAAGATATTTTATTTTAAACTGTGTAAAAATCTCAGGCCATTATATTTTGTGTCTGAGAGATCATTAATATATTTCAGAGTTTTGATTTTAAACCATGATTTCGATATACATGCCTTTAAATTTTTTACTATATAATTCTTGAACTCCCTATAGATAGAATAATAACTTAGCTACATGTTCTCTTCCTCTTGAGGGCTGAGAGGTTTTTTGAACTGTGATTTTCATGGTCAGCATTTACAATATTGTGTCTGTATAGAGAGCACTTTATACTGTCAAAGCCACCTCACATGCAGTATTTTTTAATTATGTTACTAATTATGTTATTAATTAATAACTACTAAATAGTTACTAATTATTTTTTAAAATTTAATGTATGATTTTTCAAAAATTTTGTAAAGTGGAGAGAAAGGAACCCTTATACACTGTTGGTGGGACTGCAAATTAGTGCAACTCCTATGGAAAACAGTATGGAGATTTCTCAAAGAACTAAAAGTAGACTTACCATTTGATCCAGCAATCCTACTACTGGGTATCCACCGAAAGGAAAATAAGTCATTTTATCAAAAAGACACCTGCACTAGAATGTTTATTGCAGCACAATCCACAATTGCCAAAGATGTGGAATCAGCTTAAGGCATCATCAATTCATGAGTGGATTAACAAAATGTGGTATATGCATACCATGGAGTACTACCCAGCCATAAAAAAAGATGAATTAATACCTTTTGCAGCAATTTGGAAGGAACTGGAGACCATTGTCCTAAGTGAAGTATCTCAAGAATGGAAAAACAAACACCACATGTACTCTTTAATAAATTGGACCTAACCAAGGGGCACATAAGTACACAGAAGAAAGTAAAAGTCATTGGAAATCAAGCAGGGGAGACAGGAGACCAGGGGAAGGGCAAAAGCCCACCTAATGGGTTCAATGAACACTATTTGGGTGATGGGCACATTTATAGCCCTGAATCAAGCCATGTATCAAAAACATCTGTACCCCTTTAATATTTTGAAAGTTAAAAAGTGTAAAATACACACCAAATTGTTTTAAAGACTTAGTACAAAAAAAAGAATGTGAAATATCTCATTCATAAATTTTTATACTGATTACATGCTGAAATAATATTTTGGATATATTGTGGCAAATAAAATTTATTATTAAAATTTAAAAATTTTTGTAAAGTGGAATAGACAGATATTCCTATTTTATTTAATCTATATATGAAAACATTAATGATATAAAACCTATTAATGACATATTTTATATTCTTTTTATTTTCATACTATCCATGCAATTCAGTGTGTATTTTACAGTTACAGCATATCTCTGTTTAGATATTACATTTGCATCAGAAATACATTTTCGTCTGTGCAAATTAAGTAAATTCCTTCTTTTTAATGTTTTATCTTTTATTTTTTAATTTCAGAATATTATGGGGGTACAAATGTTTTGGTTACATAGACTGCTTTTGTACTGCTTGAGACAAAGTTATAAGTGTGCTCATCTCCCAGATAGTGTACATTGTAACCATTAGTATGATTTCACCCTAACTCTTGAGTCACGCAGTATTATTAATATTGAATTCAAAACGGTATTGCATAAATTAGAAAGCAACTCTACATTTATACATATCAACAAAGTGTACTGCATATTTTTCTTGTAGATATTCACAGCAAATTTACAAAATGATGGCAATTAAAATTAAAATCTTCTGCATATTGATGTTAGAGTTTTAAATAATTTTTATTGATTAGAATTAAGGAAAATTTTAATGTCAACATAAATTCCTGTACCTGTCTAATAAGTCAGAAATAAGCTTTCCCTTTCTTTGGAATTTCAAAGTTAGCTTGCTCATCTGCAATGTGATAATAGTGAGAAGATATAATTTTTTCAAATTTTTTGGTCTTTGAATATTAAATATTTGTCAAGCATTCATTTACTTTCAAGAAAATCTTGTAAAACTCTTCTAATAACTAATGAGCACTGACAAAGAATACAGGCCATTAAATAAATCATCTTCCATTTCTTTCAATATCTTCATAAACTGGGGATGGTTCATATCGTTTGCACGTGTATACTGAATGATTTTAACAAGTATATCTAAGACATTTTGCACAGCTTGCTTCAGAAATCTGAGGACAAACATTTTGAATGTGAATCACACAGTGAAATGTAGCAATAAGGGAACAGTGTTTTGTTCTTAAATTTCATTAAGTATCTGGAACAACATTTACCATGATGTAACTCATTTTTTCATATCTAGCTAAAATTCTTTTTTGATAGCTGTAAGAGATTAAAAAATATCTACATTACGAGTTCAACATTTTAGGCCACAAATCGACAACATTTCTCTCTAAATATAGAAATCCGGATGTGCTCCGGACAGAGACAGAGAACTTCAGAGGACTGTAGAGACTGTTCAGTGAACAGCCGCAGATACAGGATCGGCCTGGCCTCGGAAGCCTTTAACCACACTGTCCGGTGTCCCGTTGGCTGACGGTCAGCGCGGGTCAGGACAGGAGGGAACTTTTGGACCACTCGTCGAGGTCCCAGGGCGCCTCTAGAGACAGGGCGTTGGAACCCAGGACGAAGGGAAGGGAAGCAGAGATCGTGCGAACTGGGGGTGGCCACAGCAATACCTTTGGATTTATTGCCCTCCTGCCCCAGACCGAGTGACTGGGCTTCCAGTCCAGTGACTTTGACCCTCAAGGCGAGGGGGCCGCCCCTGCCTGTCTCCCGCCTCTTCGCCGCGGGCGGCGCTGGGCTTTGAGTCGAGCTCAAGACCCTGGCGGTTCTTCTCGGAATATGGGACGAACCCTAAGCCGCGGCGCGGCAGGACTCGGGACCTGGCCGCGCCAGCTGCGCCTCCCTCCCTCTGCAAGCTTGCCTCGTGCCAGCCAAGTTGACCAGTCTGAAAGTTTCTCCCTGGCTTGGGCAAGAGGGTCCCAGCTTCTCGCTCGGGCTATTCAGGCGTGGTCAAGCAGGAGGCGTCACCCCACGTCTGGGGGTGTCGTCGCATCTTGTGCCCCGCCATACCTACTTCCCGGCGAGGACTCGGCGTTGGCTACACGGAGACGAAGGCGCGCACGGTGCGCGCGCTGACACAAACACACACGCACACACACTGGCACACACTAAGACATACAAAGGCGGGTAGGGAGGGGGAAGGGGGAAGGGAGGGAGCGCGAGCGCGCACGCGCGCGCCTTGGAGCTGCAGAGATATGCTCTGGGCTGGTGATGTCTTGAGGCTGGCACTGTCCAAAAGAGCATTTTGGCACACACAGTCAAGGGGGTTATTTATTAGCAAGGGAGTTGGAGGTTAAGAGAAGTGAGGGAACTTTTTTTTTCTCTTGGACTCTTTCGTCCCAGTTTAAATCTCAGGTTTGTATGCTGGAAATTAACCCTTAGTTTCGAGCTGAAATTTCCGGAGCGATTCTGACCATTGTTTTAAGAGAACAGGCAATCAGATATCATTAAGGTAAAGAAGCATAGAGAGGGAAAACACTGTGGTTATTGGTCGTTAATGTTCAGTGTGATAGTGAAGGTCGTGGGTTTCATAGCAAAAATGCCAGTTTAGGCAATGTATGTGATTATTTCACAATGAAGGCTCTCCAATTTGAAAATAACTGTTCATTTGCAAATTTATTGAACCAAATAAAATGTAAGGTTTGCACTCAGATTTTTGGGTGACCGAAAAGGAGGTGTGTATGATAAGGGATATTGTACGCCTTAATAAAGTAACTGTGTATTTCATTTTAGTTACTTTTAATTTTATCCCTAGTGCCATAGGGGGCGCGCGAAGACCGTCCAATGAAAGTCTATACTGTTGATATCTATAATTATACTGTATATTGGGCTTTCACATGACTGGATAAACGTTCGATTATTCCAGTACTATTTCGCTTTAAATTTCCCGTCAGCCATAACTTAATAAGTTGTTTCTACTACGAAAAAAAAGCTCTCTAGGTACTTTAGTTTAACCCATAGTCAAAAGGCTTAAAATAGAGTGCTTCAAAAGCCAGGCCACTTATGTTGCATGTATTGCCTAACTATATGAGCAATGAACTCTTGAATGCAAAATTGATCTCATAATTAATTTATACTGAATTTTGTCAACGAGTTAGTTTGAGGAAAATGAGTGCAGGGGAAACCATCTGTCAATCAAGAGTTTGGTACTACATTTACATGACATTGGTAGAAAACAGGTGGTCCTTAAAGCCTTTCTTTATATCTCATGGAATATTTATATATGTCATGATAAAACATTATCTTTAAATCATCTTATTTCAAGATAATTTATTTCATTTATCTTTCAATGTTTAAAAACATTTCTTAGTTATATGTGGTGCAAATGAACTACAACAATGTATGTTTTCCATCAAGTGTCCCAACTAACTTTTGCTAAGATAATGAGCAGTTGCTATTTTGTTGCAAAAAGGTAAATTACTACAGGATTGTATGTATAAGATTATATTTATAATCACAATTTGCTTCTAGCTTTAAGTAAGTATAGCGCAAAAATAATTATTTTCCAAAAATAACTTTGAGCTGATATGCATTTATGGCTGTAGCTTTTAAATTATATAAAGTGGTAATTAATGATAATATATGAAATGTGACCAAGTGTTGGCCCTTCAGAAAATCTAAATGCTAAATTAAATTGATGTTTATGTATTAATACTTTTTCTAATCATCAGTATCTTCATTTTAAAACATTGTTATTGTACTAATATTTCTTCAACTTCATAATTCTCAGGCTATAATTTGATGTTATGGTTATTCCCTGCTCTGAAATCTCATTTACTTATCTAAAGGTAATATATCATTTGAATAATATGGGAATATTCTTTATATTCAATATTTAGTTTCTACTTTTATTATCAAAACTATGGTAGTATTTTTTAAAAACAAATTTGGCTTATTACAATAGATAATCAGTGCTGCCAATTAAAAGCATCACAGTTGATTGAACACCCGCTATTTAAAAGTTGCAAAAGTAAGTCATCCATAAGATATGAATTTGTGCACAACAAAAATTTAATGTATAACATACAGTGAATATTGTCACAAGATACTATTAATATAATCTAAGAAAGAGTGAGGTGAGGATCAATGAAGAGGATGACGTTGTGTTCATTTTGAGAAAAGATGTTTGAGTAGCCTAGTTGAAGAAATCCAAGTGTAGTTGGATATATTGATAAAGAATTTTAGAAAGAGGATTGGATTTAAGGCTTAAATTCAATGGGAGTAGCTGAAGTCACAAGTGAATGAAATTATTTAAGAAGAGTTTGGAGCAGGGAGGTTGGTTAACTAAATTCATTATTTTGGAGAAGCATGTGGAAGTTCTATTAATATAAGATTGCTGATACATTAGAAACAGCTTTGTATCCCCTGTGGCAATTAGCAGACTGCATTTTAGGTAATTGATGCTCAGTAAATTTTTGAAGGGAAAAGCTTAGTGAAAGAAAGTACTTTCCCTATTTAGAGAAGATTTATCTTACTTAATGCCATTTGAAATTTGTTTCTACTCATTTTTAGTCTTTATCTTAAACAGGTAATTGTGTTCTAAGGAAAAGGGATCGCTCAAACCAAATACAGGTAATGGAGCTGGGCCAGCTTCCACAGCATCAAGACACACAAAGAACAATAGTTGTGTGTTTCTGGTAAAGCATCTCTCCACAACATTTTAAAATGCCACTCTTGTCTTTTAATTGATATATGAGCAGGCTAAGCATTAAGCTAACAATTACACTATTGGGTGATAGGGTGTTACGGGCCCAAATAAAGACTGTCAAAGCTTTCAGGAAAAAAATATACCAAACACCATGACCAAGGTTATGGCCTATAATGTCAGACAACTTAACATAAGTGTTGTTATGCCACAAACTAGTGTCAAATCCCTATGCATGTTACTTAACACCTCCAAAACTTAGCTCTTCTTCTGTAAGGTGATAATGACAACAAATAAATAAATAACTTCAATGGAATGCTGTAATAATTACATGAAACAACTCGTAAAAAGCATTTAGTCAGTGCCTGATATGTAGTAATCATATAGAAAGTATTAGTCACCATTAGTCACTATCTTTATAATTTCTCTTTCATACACTAATTGGTTAATAACCAGTATGAAAGAATTCTTTCTGTTTGGGTTGTACAAATTTGCAGTCCCACCAACAGTGTATAAGCATTCCTTTCTCTCTGCTTCCGAGCTAGCATCTATTGTTTTTGGATGTTTTAATAAAAGCCATTCTAACAGGAGTAAGGAGATATCTTATTGTGGTTTTTATTTGCATTTCCCTGATGATTAGTGATGTTGAGCATTTTTTCATATGTTTGTTGGCCATTTGTCTATTTTCTTTTGAAAAACTCCTGTTCGTGTCTTTTGCCCACTTTTTAATGGGGTTGTTAATTTTTTTCTTGCTGATTTGTTTGAGTTCTTTGTAGATTCTAGTTATTAGCCCTTTGTTGGATATGTAGATTGTGAATATTTTCTCCCATTCTGTAGGTTGTCTATTGGCTCTGTTGATTATTGCCTTAGCTGTGCAGAAGCTTTTAATTTAATCAAGTCCTATTTATTTATTTTTGTTGCTGCTGTAATTGCCATTGGGGTCTTAGTCATAAATTCTTTGCCTAGACCGATGTCTAGAAGAGTTTTTCCTACAAGAGCTCTACTCTTATGAGTTCATTTAACCTTATCATCTCCTCACAGTCCCTGTCTCCAAACACAGTCATGTTGGGGTCTCAACATATGAATTTGGGGGAGGGACACAAACATTCAGTCCATAACATTAGCAAATGGGTATGAAATTCTTGATAAAGATAAGATACAGATCAATAACACAATAAAATATTCATAAAACAAATAAGCAACCACTTCAAATACTTTCTGACTCAATATTCAGCTCATAAAATAAGTGCAGATCTTATGTGTTGCCTCTACTTAATCTACAGCAAGTTATAAACTGATAAAAATTTCCTAATGAAAATAATTGCCACTTGTATTACTTATCATACTTGTCACTTCCATCACTTGTGTGGTTAGGTTGGCTCTATTTCCTATAAGAAAGAGTTTTCTGATTACTTTTATTTACCATACATTTGGGCCAACTGAGTGGGCATGAGATATATGTGAGCTTGCATATTTTTTCTGCCTACACTACAAGAGAATGTAGTTTCTACAGTTTCAGAAAGACACACATATAATGAGTTCCTAAATGTAACGTCTGCTCTCATCACATATTCTGGCAGTTCATTTCCTGGATGAGTAAAATCTGCAAGACAAGTAAGTTTTTAATAGCCAGTAGTTGTCATGTATGAAGAATTTCAGTGCATTTATTTATATTGACTAACACAGTCTAGAGTTATCTGAAAGCCTGAAGAAATCTAAAACAAAAAAAAGCTCAAAAATATTCTTTTCTGCAAGCTATAAAAGTCTAACAAATCAATTCCAAGTATATTCCATAACAACATTACCCAGCATATTGGTAGTATTAGTAAAAGCATTCTGTTTGTAGGCCTCTTGACTTTGGTAACACACATGGAAGTTGTCTATAATTACTTGTCACAAATCCTAGGGAATGTGTCATACCTCTTAAGTTACCTGATGGCTTTATCCATCTACCTTCTGTCATGATGTCCACAGAGAGTGCTTTGCCATGTGTTTGTTGAATGAGTGAACTCAACCATCTTTGCTGATGAACCATCGTAATTTGATCTAGGATATAGGTAAACAACTGGCTGAAGAATTTCCCTCATTTAAAGTTCTTTTTTCCTAGTTCTTTCCATTTTCAAAATAACACATACCTATTAAATAATATTAGTAATTATAATAGTTTTATGAAAATTGCTCTTATTGTTATATTAATTTAGGCTTAATTATCTTCAAATAAAAATAAGGATTTATGTTTGTTGTCCCATAAAATCAGCACCTTTCCTTTCATGAATCCTAGCTTATGAGAGTTCCCTTTGCCAACAAATTGCTAGTCAATGGGGTACTTTGATCTATTAAAATTAAAGCCTAAACCAGAACATCTTAAAATCAGCCTTCTGAATTTCAACAAAGAAAATAAAAATTGTAAATTTAAATTAGACAATTATTTTCAAGGTTTCTGGGCATCATAAAAAATTCAATTTTAAAATATGCTTGAAAATTCTAATGATGACAGTCTGCTTTCTTTACTAAAAGTTATAAGTTTGAAAATAGTAAAGCCTTGAGAATTTACACATTACCTTCAAAAGTGCAAGACCTTCTCCAAAATGCATGTATAACATATCTTCAATGAAAAATAGGATGATACAATCTTATTTTGGAGAAGAAATTATAAAGGCCATCTTGACTGTCTTCTCACTCTGAGTTCTAAGAAGGTTGGGACCAAACCTGTTTTGTTCCAGATTATGTCCTCAATGCCTAGTACATCATTCCACAAATACTGCTCAGGACTACTACATTCTAAGCACTGTTCTGGGTGCAGAGAATAAAATGGTTAGCCAAAACAGACATAGCCTCTTTTCTCATGGATCTTCCAGCTGGTAAATGAAAGTGACCTTAACCAAATGTCACACATACTAAGCATCTATGTTTTGCCTGTCCGTCCACTATTACCCTAGGACTTCCCCCAATTTTGTTTGGGGCACCTACTTGAATTCTATGGATAGAGTCTTGGTGGATCTCTCTGTCAGCCAAAGTGCCTTCTCTTTCCCTGCCCTGAAAATGGGAATATGACCCAAAGTAAGCCACTCAAAACCTCTCTTCCTGGAATTTTCATTTTGAAAAAACACAAAGACATGGCAGTATTGAAAAGCCTTAAAATAAGAGGTTATTAACACAATAAAGAGGACCAGCAGGGGCTGCTTTCCTGAGGTGATGATAAGCTAAGGAACCATAAGGATAAGCTAGAAGAGAGAGAAGTAGAGAACTCTAGGCAGAAGCACGTACAAATGTCCTGTGGCAGTAAGGAGAATAGAGATAAAGAAAATCTGTAAGGAGAGTGTTTCAGGAGCCCTGAGAATAAGAGAGAACCTGGTGCAAAATAAGGCTTGAGAAGAGGGTGGGGGTCAGGCCTTCCATGCCCCCATAGGCCATGTTGGCATGTTTGATTTTTGATCTAAAAGCAACAGGAAGACATTGGAGTGTTTTAAGCAAGGGAGGTGAGGGAAGAAAATTGCATTTAAAAAACATCCCTTCTAGCGTGCAGAATATAAATGATCAGAGAGTAATAATGTAAACTGGAGCTAACTTTATTGAAGGCAGGCTATTTCCCAGGCATTATTCAAAGAGGTTTGCAAATAATAATTCACTTCTGCCTCATAACAGCATTATGAGGTAGATACTATTATCATCTTCATTTTAAAGAAGAAGAATCTGAGGCCCAGGGCTTACCAAATTTGCCAAAATTCTCCACATTAAGAGGTAGCAGAGCCACCATTTCAGCCCAGACAATCTGACTTCAGATTCTGAGTTCATAATTACTGCATAGTTACTCAAAATATACACAGTCTTATCTGAGGTTACTACTGCTATTATAATTGGCATTTTTATTATCTATGAAATTTAAAAATTTTGTTGTGATAAAATACACATAGCATAATATTTAATATTTTAATCATTTTTAAGTCTTTCATTCAGTGACATTAAATACATTCATATTTTTGTGCAAACATCACCACCATCCATCTCCAGACCTCTTTTCAACTTGCAAAATTGAAATTGTATGCCCATTAAATAATAACTCTTCATTCTCCTCTTCCTCCAGATCCTAGAAGTCACCATTCCACTTTCTGTCTGTATGATTTTGATTATTCTGAATACTTCATGTAAGTAGAACCAAACAGTATTTTTCTTTTTGTGACTGGCTTATTTCACTTAGCATAATGCCTTCAAACTTCATTCGTGTTTTAGGATATGTCAGAATGTCCTTCCTTTTTAAGACTAAACAATATTCCATTTCATGTACATACCACATTTTGTTTATCCATCAATCTGCCCATGAACACTTGGGTTGCTTCCACATTTTAGCTGTTATGAATAATGCTGCTATGAACATGAGTGTATGAATATCTCCCTGAGGCCCTGCTTTCAATTCTTTTGAGTATTTACCCAAAAGTTGGATTGCTGGATCATACAGTAGTTCCATTTTTAATTTTTTTGAGGAACTGCCATACTGTTTTCAACAGTGGCAGCACTGTTTTACATTCTCATCACAATGAACATGACTTCCAAGTCCTCCATATCCTCGTCAACACTTGTTATCTTCTGTTTTTTGAGAGTACATCCTAATGGGTATGAGGTGGTATCTCATTGCAGTTTTTATTTGCATTACCCTAATGATTAGTGATGTTAAGCATCTTTGCATGTGATAATTGGGCACTCATATGTCTTCTTTGGAGAAATTTCCATTCAAGTCCTTTGCCCAGTTTTGAATTAGGTTGTTTTTGTTGCTGAATTTTAGAAGTTTTCCATATATCCTGTATTATATTAATACCTTATCCAATATATGATTTGCAAATATTTTCTCATTTTATAGGTTGCCTTTTCACTGTGTTGATAGTGTCCTTTGATGCATAAACATTTGAAATTTTCATAAAGTCCAATTTGTCTATTTTTTCTTTTGTTGCCTGTGCCTTTAGTGTGTCATATCTAAGCCATCATTGCCAAATTCTATTTATAAAATTTTTACCCTCGGTTTTTCTCTAAGTGTTTTATATTTCTAGCTGTTAGGTTTATGTCTTTAATGTATTTTGAGTTAAATTTTGTATATGGTGTTAGGTAAACATCCAACTTCATTCTTTTGCATGTGGATATCCAGTTTTCCCAGAACCATTAATTGAAAAGACTGTCCTTTTCCCATTCAAGGACTTGGCAGACTTCTTGACCATATATGCAAGGTTTTATTTCTGGGCTCTTTATTATATCTCATTGGTCTGTCTTTATACCAGTACCATACTGTTTTGATTAGTGTAGTATTATAGGAAGTTTTAAAATCAGAAAGTATGAGTTCTTCAAATTTGTTCTTCTTTTCAAAATTGTTTTTGCATTTCAAGGTTCATTGAGATTATATACAAATTTTAGGATAGATTTTTTATTTCTGTGAAAAACATCATCGGAATTTTAACAGGGATTGCATTGAATTTGTGGAGTTTTGGGGGATAGTATTGACATCTTAACAATACTAAGTCTTCCAATCCATGAACGTGGGATGTCTTTCCAGTTATTTATGTTTTCTTTAACTTCTTTCAGCAATGTTTTATAGTTTTCATTGCATAAGTCTTTCACTTCTTTGGTTATATTAAGTTTTGACTTTGTGTTCCTTTTAATGCTATTGTAAATGAAATTGTTTTAATAATTTCCTGTTCAGATTGTTTGTTGTTGGTATACAGATATGTAACTCATTTTTGTGTGTCAAGTTTGCATCCTGCAACTTTGCTGAATTTATTTAGTAGTTCTAATAGATTTTGTAGAATCCTTAGGGTTTTCTACATATAAGATCATATCATTTGTGAACAAAGATAATTTAATTATCCCATTCCCATTTGGAGGCCTTTTATTTCCTTTTGTTCCCTAATTGCTCTGGCTAGGACTTCTAGTACTATGTTGAATGGAAATGGCAAAAACAGGCATCCTTGCCTTCTTCCTGATCTTAGAGAAAAATCTTTCATTCTTTTACCATTGAATATGATGTTCTCTGTGGGTTTTTTATATATAGCACTTATTATGTTAAATTAGTTTCCTTCTATTCCTAGTTTGGTGAGTGCTTTTATCATGAGAGGGTGTTGAATTTTACCAAGTGTATTTTCTGCATCAACTGAGATGATGATGTACATTTTCTTCATTCATTCTGTTAGTGTGGTGTATTTCATTGATGGATTTTTGTATATTGAGTCATCCTTGCATACCAGAAAGGAATCCCACTCGGTCTTCTTAATATGCTCATGAATTCAGATTTCTAGTATTTTGTTGAGGATTTTTGCATCAGTTTTCACATGGAATATTGGTCTGTAGTTTTATTTTCTTGTAGTGGTTTTGGCTTTGCTATTGGAGCAATGGTGGACTCAAAGAATGAGTTAGGAAGTGCTCTTTCCTCTTCAATGTTTTGGAGAATTTGAGAAGGATTGGTGTTGTTAGTACTTCTTTAAATGTTTGATTGAATTCACCAGTGAAGCAATTAGGTCCAGGAATTTTCTTTGTTGGGAGATTTTGATAACCAATTCAATAGGTCTATTCAACTTTTCTCATGATTTAGTCTTTGCAGGTTTTTTGTCTCTAGAAATTTGTCCATTTTATCTAGGCTATCTATTTTATTGGTGTACAGTTGTTCATGGTACTTGTATAGTCCTTCTATTTCTTCAGAATCAGTGGCAATGTCCTTCCTCACTTTCATTTCTGATTTTAGTAATTTGACTGTTTTGTTTCTTGGTCAATCTGATAAAAGTTTCTCAACTTTGTTGTTCTTTTTCAGAGAACCAACTTTTGGGTTTTTAAATTTTTCTCTGTCATTTTTAATTTATCTATTTTGTTTATCTCTGCGTTAATCTTGATTATTTTTTCCTGCTGCTAGCTTTGGGTTTAGTTTGTTCTTTTTCTAGTTCCTTAATTTGTAGAGTTAGGTTATTGATTTAAAATCTTTCTTTTTTAAAATGCAAGCTTTTTTAGCTATAGATTTCCCTCACAGCACTGCTTTCACTGTGTATCATAAGTTTCAGTGTTTGTGTTTTAATTTTTATTCACTTCTTAGTATTTCCTAATATACTGCCTTAATCCATTTTGTGTTGCTATAACAGAATACGACAGACTGAGCAATTTATAATAGAAATTCAGTGGCTCACAATTCTGGAATCTGGGAAGTCCAATATTGGGGGGCTGGCATCTAGTGAGGGTGTCCTTGCTGTGTCATAACATGGCAGAAGGCATCACATGGGCACAAAAGAGAGAGAGAGAGGCAAAGAGAGAGAGACAGAGACAAAGAGAGAGACAGAGAGAAGGAACCAAACTCTTTCTTTCAATAGGAACCCACTCTTACAATAAAAATACCACTCTTGCAATCAGGGCATTAATCTATTCTCGACAGAAGAGCTCTTATGACCTAATCACTTCTTAAAGTTCCCACCTGTCAACATTGTTGCCTTGGGCATTAAGTTTCTAACATATGAACTTTGAGGGACACATTTCCACCATAGAATTTACTTTGTGACTTGTTTGGTGATTTATTGGTGATTAATAGTGTGTGGTTTAACTTCCACAAATTAGTGAATTTTCCATTTTTCCTTCTGTTATCAATTTTTAACTTCACCTCCTTGTGGTCAGAGAAGATACTTTGTCTGATATCTATTTTTTAAAAATCTATTGAGGCTTAATTTATGGCCTAACATATGACATATGGTCCATCCTGGAAAATGCCCCACGTGCATTTGAGATGAATGTTGCATTCTTTTGTAGAGTGTTCTGCATATATCTGTTGGAACTAATGGGTTTATCGTCTTTTTCAAATCCTCTATTTTCTTACTTACCTTCTGTCTGGTTGTTCTATCCTTCATTGAAAGTGGGGTATTGACGTATTCAACAATTATTGTAGAATTTCCATTTCTACCTCAATTCTGTTAATTTTTATTTCATATATTTTGATGATCTGTAATTAAGTGCATACATGTTTCTAATTCTTATATCTTTGTTGTATTGAACTTTTTATTAAGGTATTGTGTTCCTCTTTGTCTCTTTTCAACTTTTTTGATTTAAGATCTGTTTAGTCTGATAGTAGCATAGCCATCCTTCTTGCTTTTGTTTACTGTTTACATGGAATGTATTTTTCCTTCTTTTCACTTTCAACCCATTTGTGTCATTATGATTCTCTTACAGATAGCTTATTGTTGGATCATGTTTTTTATCCATCCTGCCAGCATTTGTCTTTTGATTAGAGAATTTAATCCACTTACATTTCAAGTAATTGCTGATAAAGATGTACTTACTTCTGTTTTGCTATTTGTTTTCTACATGCCTTATAGCTTTTTTGTCTTCAATTTCCTGCATTACTGTCTCCTTTTATGTTTAGGTGATCTTTTGTAGTGAAATATTTTAATTCCCTTTTCATTTCTTTTTATGTATATTCTATATTTTTGTAGTTACTATAGGGATCACATTTAACATCCTAAAGTCATAACACTCTAGTTTGAACTTATGCCAACTTAACTTCAATAATATACAAAAACTCTGCTCTTTTAGAGCTCTTTCCCCACCACTGTCAGTTGTCAATATAATGAAATTCATTTTTTTCCTTTTATGTCCCAAAACATAGGCAAATAATTACTTTGTAAATGCATTAATCTCTAAATTATGTAGAAAATGAAATATGGAGTTGCAAACCAAAGTGTGTAACTTTGATCACCATAATACTAGTTTTTATATTAACAAGTGTGTTTTGGTTTTGTTTGTTTTTTGTTTGTTTGTTTTTTGCTTTTTTTTTTTACTGAGATCTTTATTTCTTCATATGGCTTTCAGTTACTGTCTGGTGTCATTTCATTTCAATTTACAGAGCTTTCTTCAGCATTTCTTGAAGGGCAGGGGCAGTGAATTCCCTCAGCTTTTGATTGTCTGGGAATGTCTTAATTTCTTCCTCACTTTTGAGGAACAGTTTTTCCCATTATAGCATTCTTGGTTTACAGTTTGTTTTCTTTTAGCACTTTGACCATATCAGATCACTGCTTTCTGCACTCTGAACTTTCTGATGAGAAATCTTCTGATAATCTTATTGAGGATCTCTGGTCTGTGATGAGTTGATTTTCTCTTGCTGCTTGCAAGGTTCTCTTTTTATCTTCTGATAGTTTGATTATAACAAATTTTGGTGTTTAATCTTGTTAATTTAATCCTATTTGGAGTTCCTTGAGTTTCTTGGATGTTTATATTCATGTCTTTCATCAAACTTGGGAAGTTTTCAGCCATTATTTTTTTCAAATAATCTCTCTGCCCCCTTTTTATCCTACTTCTTCTTCTGAGACTCTATAAATGCATATGTTGATGTTGTTCTGCTTGTGGTGTCCCATAGGACACTTAGAGTCTGTTTATATTATTTCAGTAGTTTTTATTTCTGCTTCTCAGACTCAATAATTTCCATTGTCTTATCTTAAAGTTCATAGATTCTTTCTTCTATCTCCTCAAATCTGCCTTTGAATCTGTCTAGTAAATACTTTATTTCAGTTATTGTACTTTTCAGCTCTATAGTTTCTTTTTAATTTTTTCAGTGTTTTATCTCCTTATTGATATTCCCATTTTGCCATGTATCATTTTCTTGACTTTCTATATGTTTCCTTTAGTTCTTTGAGCTTCTTCAGAACATTTGTGTTAAAGTCTTTGTCAAGTAGGTCTGACATATGGTCTTTCTCAGGGACAGCTTCTGTTGGTTTAATTTTTTTGCTTGTGTTTTTTATTGATACATAATAGTTGTACATGTTTATGGGATACATGTGCTATTTGGATACAATAATACAATGTTTAATGATCAAATCATGGTAATTGGAATATCCATCAACTCAAACATTTATTATTTCTTTGTGTTTGTGTTGGGGACATTCCAAATTTTCTCTTCTAGCTATGTCAAAACATACAATAAAATTATTGTTACCTATAGTCATCATATGTTGCCATAACACACTAGAAATTGTTCCTTCTATTTAACTGTATTTTTGTAACCATTAACCAACACCTCTTTTTTTTCCCCTTTGAATGGACCATATTTTTCTGTTTTTTTTTTTTAATGCCCTGTGGTTTTCTTGTTGAATATTGGACATTTGAATGTATTAATATGGTAACTCTGGTACTCAGATTCACTTCCTACTCCAGGGTTTGGCATTTTTGGTTTTTGTTTTATTTTGTTTTTTATTATTATAGACTGTATTCATTCCAGAGATCAACCTGAAGTAGTGTAAACTTAAGGTCTTCTCAGGTCTTTTCAGAACCTGCACCTTTCCCTGAGTATTCACAGTTACTTTCTCATTTCTTCAGTGTCTGTGTGTGTGTGTGTGGTGTGTGTGTGTGTGTGTGTGTGTGTTATATATATTTGCTTTTGAATGTCCTTGTCTTTAATATCTGGTTCCCAAAAGGTGAAAAAGAGAAAAATGACAAGTAAGTAAAAGGTGCTGGCCCTTAAAATCTCCTGAAAATTGTTTCAGCCCAAATGGAAGGGGTTTGCAACAATGGTGGAGCAGGAGAGAAAATACATCAGTTGATGACCACTTCTGTGTCCACACTTCCATGATCAGAAGCAGTAATCAATGACCCAAACCAAGATCCCTGATATTAGGAGGGCAAGATCCTTATTGCCCATTTAGGCTCCAGCAAATTGTGTATAAGCTGCTATAGGAACACATGTTTGGCTTCTTGCCATAAAGCTGGGATGTGGGGGAGGGGTAGTCACTGCTGAGCTAACATCTGAAATTGGTTACAATTAATTGTAATTTACTGTCCAAGCCTTTCCTTGAAATTTGAAAAGTTTCAATGGACTCCAGAATTCCAAAATAGTTAATTAGACAGATCCTGCCAGTGAAGTTGTTGTCTAGGTAAGGAAACACATTCCTGGTTCTTCCTACTTTGATATCTTCCTAGAATCCTATCTTTAACATTTTAAGGTGTTTCCTTTATAATATCACTGACAGACACTCACACTTCAGCTGCTTTAACACTTTGAAAGATTAGAATGCACAAGCACATTTGTATGATATTCATTGTGCATTCGAGAGTTTTTCTTATGTTAACTGAAAATCTCCTTACTACAAGTTCTATTGTTTTGTCCTTCCACTATAGTAAAAAATAGTTTATTGCTTATCATACCTTCTTCAAAATTTTATATTTTTGTTAAGATGTGAGTTCAAGGTTGTGTATTTATATTGCATGGATATAGAATTATCTGCTACCGAAGATTTTTCTCATTCACAGGATAAAATTAAATATGAAATATCTGTATTTTGTGGTCTTAAGAAAGGAAAACTAAGTGCTCCAAAATCTAAAACATGTTTGAAATCTAGTATTCTAGTAGGTAACTTCATTTCTTATCAAATTTTTATACCATTAAATCTCTACATTTTATCATCCAATTTTTGTTACATAAAATCTTGTTTCTCCTGAATCATTGAGTGTGAAAGTATCTTATCTTGTCAACAAAACCTGGAGTTCCATATGGGCAGCAGTAAAATCATCTGTGTTTTGATATAAAACTCCTTTTTTGTGTCTACAGCACTGTGTTCAGTAGTAGTAGGCTGTGAAATGTTTATTGATTTTCTCGTAGTGGTTTATTTGGCCATATTTTTGGATTGATACTACTTATTGAGCAGTTATGAACTCTAAGTTAATACAAGCTGAGGATAATTAGGAGACTTGATTTTTTCCTCTATTTATTAGCTATGGTACTTTATCAGGCTCAGTCATCACATCTATAAAATGAGAATAATTTTCTTACCTATGACTGAGGTTATGAGTCTGCCCAGTGTCCAGTAAAATTCCATTGCTGGAAGAATTTTGTAAACTCTGAGTGGTTGATAAACATCAGGACTTGGCTAGGGAATCAGTAATTGGTAAGATCTGATTGTTATATATAAATGGTGTGCAGGGGACCCTGATAGCATATCTCCCCCAATTCACTGTAAATGTCTGGCAGACTGTACTTCTGATTGCTCCACATACCTCTTCAGTGGTTTGCAGGCTGCCTAAAGAAAGTTTTTAATTGGCTTCGTATGGACTTTGGGCAGAGTCCTCCAATTGTCTGTTTCTCTTTAGGGGCTAAATGATGAATGAAAACTGAAACGTTCATTTTTCTTATTGTCCTTATTCTTAGTAACAATGAATCAAAGGAAAAAAGAAGAAATTGGAAAGAATCAAGTATGAACTCTTTGCTGTTATAGTCAAACATATGGAATGAAAGGCTGTTTAACTTGGCAATGTAGTTACATTGAATGTTACCTTAAAGTAACAGAATACAATTAAATAGCCACACATTCTATAACATTGATTTTTTCTGTTAGCTTTTAGAGCCTTTATATTATTTGAGGTCTGTTTTTGAGTTGTAGTTTTTGACCAAAGTTTTAAAATCGTGTCCAAATATTATTATATTCATTCACTTAGGAAATTTGGATTGTGTGCTACCAAGTGCAATGAACTCTGATAATTTTAGGAAATTTAATGTTAGCTAATATGACACAGACTCTGTTGTATTTACAGAGCTTCCTGGCTAGCAGAGGCAACAAACCTTAAACTTAGACCATTTTTTAATAAGGGAGAGAACATATGGGAAAATTGTAAAGTTAGGTTAACTTGGCTTCATATTCCAACTTTGCTACCTCCTAGTCATAGAAACTTGGGCAAATGACTTAACCTGTCTAAACTTTCTTTTGCTAAAGTGAAAAGGGGATAATGTAGCATCAATTTCATATAGTGCTTTCATAACGATTTAGTTAACTGATTGATATAAAGTGTTTAATTCAATAATTGGTATGTAGAACATCCTCAATAAGTAGTAGCTAATAGTAATAGGAATAGAAGCACTACAGCACTAATAGCAGTTAAAATAGCAGCAATGTCCTGATATGAAAATCTGTGGCAAGTATGCCTAAGCCCTTTGAGGAGAAACTAGGAAGGTTTCCCAGATAAAGTGACCTCCAAGTAGAGACCTTGGCAATGAGTAATAGTTAAATAACCATAACAACAACAAAAACAAAACAAAAAAACACCTCAGAAGGAACATATTGGCAAGCCTGATGTAGAAAGAACTGCCAGAATTAGGGCTAAAGTTTGAGGAAGGGAAATAGAGTGGTGAAGATAAGGTGCATTTTACCTTTCTGCACTCTTTGTGGTACACTTCAATTTTTAGCTGATAGCTATTTACATAGAACCATCTCATCCATTTTGGTTTCCTAAATTAGATTATTTGACTGTAATCGGCCTTTCTTCAGGTGTTTTTCTGGCATAATTTTAAACATCCTTGATTGCACCTGTGTTTTCTTATAATCACAAGATGTTCCAACCTTATTTAGATTTTTTTCCCATCCTGACCCAGAACATGGAATTAATCCTGATATCTTTTGGAATATTAGAGATCAAAACCTGGATAACAGCAGTACACAGAAAACTGGATCACACAATGTAGGTAGGCACAATGCCTACAGCAGTTGTTCAGAGCATTTAGGGACAAAGCAAGAGATTTTTTTATGGAGAGGAAAAAAAAGGAGAGTCAAGTTTATGCTGATACTTTTAATTTAGCTTTTTTTCCACTAAGTCCCTTTTGTGACTTTTAAAATTTTTCGTGATCTTTTAATGTTGTCTTTTAAATCCTAATGTTCAATTTTTAACAGCCCTTTCTTTCTCCCCCCCTCCTTCTCTCCTCCCTTTTTTCTTCTCTGCCTTCCTCCCTTCCTCCTCCTTTCTTTCCTCCTTTCTTTATTTCTTCATAGAATCATAACATACTAGTTAAAAGCACAGGATTTCAAAACAATCCACTTAGATTCAAATTCAAACTCTTCTATTTTCTACCATTGTGAACTTGGACAAGTTACTTAACTTGTCTATAACTCAATTTTCTCCTATTTCTATAAGAATGGTGTGAAGATTACTGAGTTAATACATGTAACTGGGATTACTGCCTGACACTGAGCAAGTATCAGTGAATGTTAACTAATGTTATTATTTATTATTATTGCAGTATATTACATTGATGGGGTTCAGGACACACTATCCTAAAATATGACACTGTGGCATTTGAAAAAACTACAGAAGCAGGAAGATCTCTCTTACGATCCCCTCTGAATCAGGTCAAAAGACCTAGGCAAGTCACTCTCTGACCTTCTCCTGCCCGTTTCCCTAAAGGAGGTTTAAGACTTTCATTCTAGAAGTACCCTGTGTCTACCCAGAGGAAAGGAACATCCTTATCTCTGAAGAAAGAAAGACACAGAGAAGAATCTGAACAAACAAGACTTGCTAATTCCCTCCAGTTTACTACCATTAGATCGTATACTTTTGTATTCTAACCATATTTCTCCATGACTATTCACTCTTCATCAAACCTAAGCGTAAAAATACACAGGTTTACCTATATCATGGAGTTTCTATTTCCTTATGAAATCTATCATGCTATGTCAAACTTATATTAAATAAATTTTATGTTTTTCTCTTGTTAATCTGTCTTTTGTTATAGGGACCTAACTTATGAACCTAGTGATAGGTAATGAAAAGATATTTTTCTTTCCTCTAAAACATGTAGTGTATTTATCTATAACTTATCCCTTTTGGTTGCCTTGTAAACTCTCTTTCACTTTTGCCATTGTCAACACGGAAGTTGTTTATTTAAAGAAAAGCTTGTTTTTGCCTAAACTTGTCAAAAGATAAATTATTTTAAGTAAAAAATTATTTTAAATAAAACTAATCTTGTTTTTAATTTTCGTATTACAATTACATGCTCCTCCCAATTTGTGCGCTTTCTTTTTATTTCATTCATGTTTAATTTTTGGCTCATGCATTCTGAAATAAGGTCATAGAATGTGTAGACGTGTAGGTTCAGGTGATTTCCTTCATCAGTATTATTTTAGAAACAATCATCTGAAAAGACAAAGGAATTCCAGTTTTACCTTCTTCCCCCCAATACACCCTGGAGAAGAAAATAACCCATGACACAATAGCTGAGAACTCTTCAGCATCTTGGGCTGTACCACACTCATTATTTTAAAAGAATATAATAAAATCGGAACAAACACTACTGGCTCATCAGGTTGTATAGAAAATTTTCCTCTGGGTAGCTCAGCTTAAGTCTCACTATTTGAAATCATTCCCTTCTTTAATTATACTTGCATTTTATTAATTCTATAGTTCCTGTTTGTCACACACAGTTTTGAGCTCAAATTAACTCTAATTTCTCAGAGTCCAGGTGTTGAATATTCCAAGTGTCATACTACCTTATTCCCTTTAAGTTGTTAAAAGTCATGATCCAGATTCATATTCTGAGTTATCAGAACAATATATCAAGCACTGGAATTTTAAAAACTCTCAAACAGAATGTTTATCAGTAACAATTATATAGGTTCATAAACTGCCTGAAAAATTGACTGTGCCATGTTTCACAAGAATCTCAGTATATTTAGAGACACTGCCAGAATGATGAACTATCACTGAGGCGATGATATACTGTAAAGAGATATGCTGCATTTCCCATAAGGAAGAAGATCGCTGAGACCATCCACAGAGCTCAGAAACTAAGATGGAAGGATGAACTCCAACAGCTCTGCAGCCTGTAAATCATTGTCCAATTTGTGCTCTCTCAGTATATGTCCCCTTCCTCATAGCACTGAGACCTTCCAGCAGAGAATAATACAATTTCTACAAGGACAATATCTTTTTAATGTTTTTGTTCTGTTCTTATATACCGTGAAAAATAGGTATCTACATGTGACTCGAAGAAATGTTCAAATTTTCAAACTTTTCAAATTTTCTTCAATTTTCATGTCTCAAATTTATGGCAGTTAGAAACAATCACTCAAAAATCTAAGTTTTAGTTCGTGTTGACAAGGCAGTTTGTTATAGAGGACTCATTAATTAAACTATGATCCATCCACCTAATGAGATCTTGGGCAGCTGAGTTCTCTATGTATGGATACGAGGAAAGAAATCAAGAATAAACTGTTAAGTGAAAAATATAATTTACGGACAAAAATATATTTTCTCTTTTATAAAATAAAGGTAATAAAGACTAAAAATAAGCATGTATTTATTTATGCATGTGTATGACTAAAGGAAACACTAAATGAATACATTTAAAAACCTAATAAAATAGGTTACCTATATGAGGCTGAGGTACAGAAGTAGACAGGAACACAAGTGGGATATAGCATTCTAAATATACAGATATATTCATATTTATATATTCTGTTTTTTGAAACATTACTATGATAAATCTTTATTTTTGTTAAAAAAGTGGGCATGCAATACACTTTGAAATTAGGTGTTAACAACCTCAGTAAAGCAATGAAAAACATTTTATTTTTCTTAAATGTTCCATTAATACCAAGTGACTTCTTGCTTTAAAAATTTCATCTAGGATAAACAAAAGTCTACTGTAATTTATCCCTGATAATTGTCTTATAAAGTGTCTTTACTTTTGCTATTGTGATTACTGAAGTGATTTATGTAAAGAAAAGGAAATAAAGCCTTTTATGTATTTGTCTACATACTTCAAAAGGGTAAATTCATATTTTAAATATAATTAGTGTTTATCAACTCTGTGCATTCATTTTAGTCTAAAACATAAGGCCAGATTGGGTGACAGGGAGTCATATTATCTTAAATTCACTTTTATTTAATTTCAACAAATAATTATTTAGCTTGTGGTATGTTACCATGAATATATTCTATTGAGATCTTTGCCCTTATGAATGTTATATTTTGGTTACATGTGAGGGTGAAACAATAAACAAGAAAATTAATAAGTAAACTATACAGTATTAATATTAAGTCTCAGAAAAATGAGAATAAATATCAGAGATTAAATAAAGTTACTCAGAGTGTCAGTCAGTGTGCGTATTGGGGTTTTAGATGGTTGATTAGACTTTTAAATATGTTGTCTAGTGTAAACTTCATTGAGAAAAATGATATTTGAGCAAACACTTGAAGGGGGTGAGATAAATAGCCATATTGATATATGGGGGAAGAATATCCGAAGCGGATTATATCAGTTATCTTTTGTTTTAAATAATTCCACCCCATAAAGCAATTAATATGTTTTATTTGAATGGTTTCACTGCATTTGTATGTAAATAAAAGTGAGAGGTTCTAAAACTCTTCCCTTTTCTTGCTTTCTTTTCTTTCCCTCCTCCTTTTCATACTGTATCTCTGTTACCTACTTCAACATGTGGAGCACCAGATATGGGGATGGGAAAGATAATGCACAGGGAAACAGTAGAATATGAAAATGAAGACTTATAATAAGATTCAGTGTAAAGCATTGCTCAGGGATTCCATTTGGTATTTTTTCATTAAAGAGTTAAATGGATTTGTCACCACGAGATGTCCCATAGGATCACTCTAATACACATGTGGTTAAAGAAAAAAAGACAAGAGTGACTGATACTTGCTGCACTGGACCTTGGTTCTTTGTATTTTTAAATCGCATACTGTGTCTGCAATTCAAAGGAAAATAAAAACTACCTTCTTCCTTTTCTGTCACCTGACTTTCAAAATATTTTCACTTGATTATCCTTGATCATTCTGTATTGTTTCAATCAAAAATTATGCCAAATCTTGTGTATTCAAGCCTCTTAAAATATTATAAATGCCTTGAGAACAAGACTGATTTCATACTATTAAATGACGTATCTTTGGGTATACTTGCACATCTTCATTTTAAATTAGTTTATTTGGTCATTCTTTGATCTTCATTTTCTTGCTTTTCTGATTTTTTCTTAGGTTACAGTGTCATAGTTTTAATTACTAGGATTTGGGCTTGCAGGATCCAGAAGGAAGGAGCAGCTGTTAAAGTGCCTATAGGATCAATCTGAAAGATAGATAAAAATCCAACTTAGATTATTTTTTAAAAAATATCTGGAAAAAAGCCGCACTGAAAAAGAAATTGTCACTTTAGAAGCCCATTGGCTTCCATTATTAAAAATAGGAAATAAGATATGAAAAAATTTTAGGAAAACCAGCTTGCATATTCGCTGAAGCACCCCCTTATCAAACTACAACAAAGCCTAGGAAAGGCTCAAAATAGATCTTGAATAAAAGCATGAACAACATATTTTTACTTTTTAATTTGAATGATATGGGTCACTCTAGTGGTTAATATCACATCTAACTATATCCTTGAGAAGGCATCACTGATATTAAAGCACAGATTTGGAATATCTTCAGAAGTTATTTAATGAAATTCATTTTGTTTAACTGGGTTTAATGTTAATGGATATCTTATGGCACACATGTTTTTGAGGCTTTTTTGTTTTTATTTACCTGGAATTTGTGTGTTGTACATGGTTAAACAATTTTTTTTCAAACAGAATGAATTAGGTATGTGTGGACACTGTGAATGTATTGCTCTTCTTTTTATGCGTGAATGACAACCTGACTAGCATAGAAGTGTTGACTAATAATGCTTTCTCAACCAACTCTGAACTGGTGAATTCTGTCTTCTGAAATTTAGTGTTGACAGTCTAAAGCAGGTGTGATTTTGGTATTTTTTGTAGCTATCCATTTTTTTCCTGCTTTTATTCCTTTAGAATTCTTTTTTTTTAAGTGAAAGAACACTTAAATTGAGATCTACCGTCTTAAAAATTTTGAAGTACACAAGACGATATTGTTAACTATAGGCACTATGTTGTATGGCAGATTTCTAGAACTTATTTATCTAGCCCAAGATAAATTTACACCTGTCAAACAGCAACTCTCCATTTCTCCCTCTACCCAGCCCCTGGTAATCACCATTCTACTCTCTGTTCCTATGAGTTTGACTATTTTAGATACCTCATATTAGTGGAGTCATGCAGTGGTTTTTTTTTTTTTTTCTGTGATTGTTGGATCATAGGGTAGCTCTGACATGAAACTGTAAAACTCCTAGAAGAAAATATATGGAAAAAGCTTCATGACATTGAGCTTGGCAATGATTTCTTATATATGACACCCACAGCACAAGTAACACAAGCAAAAATAGACAAGTAGGACTACATCTGCTGTGGTTTGGTTATGATTTGCCCCCACCAAAACTCATATTGAGATTTGATCCCCAATGTGGCAGCGTTGGGAGGTAGGGCCTAGTGGGAGGTGTTTGGATCATGGGTAAAGAGTGAATTCATGGGGGCATGAGTGAATTCTCACTCCTGGGAATGGATTAGTTCCCAGGAGAGGGTTGTTAAAAAGAGCCTGGCTTCCTTGCCTCCTCTCTGTTGCATTCTCTTTAGCCACAAGGATTTCTGCAGGACAAATACAACTCCTTTAATTAGTATAGTGGTGTAAAATTGATTTTGGCAAGAGGAACTAATTCAAGCAGTTATTTTCAAACAAGATGGATGTAAAAATTAGGAAATGAATCGGATCGAACATGAGAACTAACACTTTTTTGTTAAATCTCAAAACTCAGTGTCTTTTTGAGGCAAGGCAATGGTAATTAGCAGGAATGGATGAAAATAGAAAAATTCAAAATCTAACAGAAAAGAAAACTCGCTGATTTTTCTTCAGTTTATTCAGATGTCAAATAAGTGTTAAATGAAAAAAAATATGATTTTTAATTTATGTATTTTGTTATAACTTCATCCTTGTTTATTATATATCAACGAACTAATTTTAAGGCTGATTCTACCACTTACGTTTTTACTTTGGACAAGTAATTACCGTCCTTCAGCCTCTTTCCTCATCTAAAATGGAAGCCTCACAGAGTTAGTGTCTGGATGAAATGAGACAATGGCTGCAAAAGTTAAAACACAATATCTAGTACCTATGCTCAGTAGGCAGCAGATTCACTTATTGAGAAACTTCTTTGTGACACATGTTATTCCAGATGCTCAAAAGGAAAAGGTGAAAGGTTAATAAGACATGTCTCTTGCTTGAACCCACAATCTAGCAGAAGAGACAGAAAACTACTCAGAACATTAGAGTACATGTGGTATGGGCCAAGAGAGATGCATGCACAAAATGCTATGAAGATAGCATTCCCCTCCCAAGAGGGGAAACTGATTTGCTTCATGGGAAGTCAAAGGAAATTTTATAGAAGTCATGACTTCTGTGTAAAATTGAGCTTTGAAATTTGCCAGGTGGAAAAATTTCAACAGAACAGCATACGGAGAGATCCATAGTATTATTGGTTAAATAGGTTCAAACACAGAAAGACATGAAGTCAGAAGACTGCATTGAAGTATCACTTTTCTGAATGAGACTCAGAATAAAACCTTTTGAATTCTTTGCTTTCATGGATTTGTCCTTGGACACAGAGCCACCTCTACATTTCCAACTGAAGCTAAAGGCTACTTTCAGTCAGTGCACTACTGAGTCATTTTATTAGGCAGCTGTGCCTTTTCAGAGAGTCAGGTGCAAAGATGTGGTGGTTGCATAAATAGTGTGGAAGAGTGACCAGACATATGCCAACCAAATCAGTGCCCAGGAGAGCTGGATAATGATGTCAGTAGAAAGATCTGTCTTCATGAGTAAATAGACAGATAATGACCAATAAATGTATTTAATAGCCTGGCACAACAAGCCATGGTATTTAGTATTTCACATTGAAACAAACTGGCTCTAAACATCTGTGATCCTTTCATACCATATGTCTCTGATTTTCATTTTAACCTAGTTTTAGGTGCTAGTACCGTAAGGTAGGAACAATTAAAGTCAAGTTTTATTTGGATAAAAGCCTCCTGGATTATTTAAAATTTCATAGAAGAGGAAAGAAGAGAATTTTCTGTTAGGATAACATAGAACAAGACTTGAAGTTTCTTCACAAGTACAATTAATGCTGTTTTCCTTTGACTGGACTGAATTAAATTAGAATGCAGTGACAATCCTAATGGTGCCAAGTGTTTTGAATGAAACACTTTGAGTTTTTCTGTAAACTCAGGTGGTAGCTACTGTTTTCAGCAGCCTCCAACGTTCCAGACAGAAGAGTACCAGCAGGGGATCCACTTGCATGAGTCTTCTTAGGGTGGCCTCAACATTGAGGGTTGGATTGTAGGTGCAACTTCAATGATACAACCACAATATGAACGTTTAAGAGGTTTAGTACTTACAGACTCTGGGTGATACATGGCACACCTGAACCACACACAAACACACAAACATACATGCACACACACAAGGAGGTCAGGGAGCATACGTAGAGAGAGAAAGAAAGGATCCATGGGCCAACATCTTTATTGGGTTCAGGATGTTATCCAAACAGGTTTCCTGCAGGAAGCTTTAATTTGTTGGCTTAAAGAAAACAGGCACTACTTCCAGGAGGTCATGCTGTGGCTGAGAAGTGGTCACATTAAGTTCATGGGCAAATGTTTGAATGGTCTATTTAAAGGAAATAGTGATAAAGCAGGGGTAGGGGTGGGTTGGTGGAGGGGAGCCTAGCCTGATAGTCAGGAGAAATGCCTCTAAGTTTTTATCTCTGGCCACTGGCTGGAGCCATTTGGATGGGGTATAGGATTGGAAACTGTGTCAAGACTGACAGAGCCCTGCCTCCAGTATGAAAAAGTTAAATTTGTATTTAAAAATGGATGCCAAGGCAACACAAAATTATAAACACTCACTACACCCAGCCCAGTACAGGCAGGGATACAGGAGGCACCCAAGTAGTTATAGTTCAGAAAAAGAATGAGCTCCTCCCAAGGAATAAATGACAGTTGAATTGGCAGAACATTACAATTAAAGCTAAGGCCATGTCAATTGGGAATATCCAATGCCTTTAACTTCTGCTTCATGGATACTACCATGAATAAAATGAGTTGACCAAAAGGCCCTAACACTCCCCTCAGCTTGAGTAAACTTTAGACAGACTTCTTCATGCCTTCCTGACCTCCCTTTCCTTAGAACATTACTTTAGAAAACTTGTAGTTATAACTTTTTGTTTGCCTGAGATATAAATCCTTTAAAAAACCTCTCTCCAGTTTTAAAGTCTAGAACTATATTTCTCAAAGACTTGGAAGCCACCTCTTTAAAATATAATCATCAGGGAAAATAGGAAGATAGTTTCCCTATCTCCCTGCCTCTGTGGGAGAGCAGGAGCCTAACTTAGGTAGAATGCCTTGTTCCAGGCTCTAAAACTATGTCCTGTCATAAAGATATGAAGACGTTTACTTTTCCTTTGGGTAAAGCCAATTAGCAAACACATATGGCCTATGATATCCCCTTAAGCTCAGCTCTTAAAAATGCAATAACTTTTGTTTCAGCTGAGTTAAATGCAAACTGAATTCTGGCTTCTCTCTCATATTGCAGTAGTCTTGAATAAAGTCTTCCTTGCTTGTTTCACATGGCCTGTGAAATTTTTTGCTTTGACAGACATAAAAATTGAATTTTCTAATTGAGTGGGCTGTGGGTAACCCAGTCTGTGAGGTAAAAGGACAAGGAACAGCTGGATCAAAGGTCACAGTAGGGCTATGGGGGATCTAGGAATGTGAGGTAGAGTAGACGGCCTTTAACCACAGGAGTAGATGGTCAAGGCAGTGACAAGAGACTAGAAAAGCAAAACATAATAGGGTGGAGCAAATATACAACTCAAACATACAAACTAGACAATGATTTTGTGCAAGTCTTGAGCTTCTGTGCTATTAGAAGACAGTGATGTGATCAGGTAGGTGGATAGAATGTTCCTAATAGAAATTTATTGTAAAAGAGTTCCTATAGATTTTTTTTTTGCATGTTATCCTCCTACTTTAGAAATAGGTAAATGACTTCAATTAATTTTCTCCAGATTTGCCAGTCAGATAATGTAAAATGGGAAGCTGATTCTAGTTCTTATGTTTAATGCAGTGTGCTTCCTATTCACTCACATTTCTTGTTTTGAAAAGAAAGAAAATGAAAAACTGTTGGCGGATAGGCTAGAGAGAAGAAGGATATTGACATAGTCCCATTTGAGAAATTCAGGTTATCAGGACTCAAATGATTCAAAGAGAAAGGGGGATATTTGAGGATGGAGTATGAAGGAAGGATCCTGATTTAACAGTTTATTAGATAAAAAGTTGTAGGGATGGAAAGGAGGTCATCCCTTTCTTCCTCATTAAAAGAAGTCATAGCTGACACCCTTATAGCAAGAGACAGGTTAACATGAGAAAAGTATAACAAATTTATTACATGTACACATGTGCATAGAAGTCATACAAAATATAAAAAACTCAAAAAAGGGCCACCTGTTTGACACTTAAATATCCTCTTTATTGGGGAGATGGAAATGGAGGTCTGTAAATGAATAGGCCCAAAGACCAGACAATAGTTTGTAAATGATTCCTTTTGGGAAGTGAATGGTATCCAAGAATAGACAATAGTTTGGGACAACGTTCTTCTGGGCTTTTGGTGGGGTGTTTAATTTTCAGTCTCTCTCTCGGTGATATGAGTTTTAGTCTTCTCTGGTTAATGAAATTTCAGGGAAGAGATAAAAGGTAATTGTGTTTGAGGATATGGTTTCTAGGTGGTTAAGGGAACTTCAGAGAACAGCCTCATCCTGTGCTTTGGGAGAGAGAGAGGATTGAGAGACAGAAGTTGGGAGGGGGAAGTAAGAGAGACTTGGAGTTTGCTTCTTTACTTCAGCATTTCAAAGTGCCATATTTGGAGGTATCAGTTTCTGAGCTACAACAAAGTAAAACTAACAAAATAACAAGCAGGTGTTGAGTTTAGGAAGTGAAGAAGATAATGCAGGGCCCTCCAAAACACAGGAAAATATGTATAAGTTGCCAGATTTAGGATTTTTACAAATTGTTGGTGTTAGTTAGAAAATGGACAAAAGTGTTTGAACCAGGAATAAATCCAAACCCTGAATAAACCAATAACAAGTAACAAGATAGAAGCAGTAATAAAAAGTCTCCCATTAAAGAAAAGCCCAGGACTTGATGGCTTCTCTGCAGAATTCTACCAAATATTCAAAGAATGACTAATCCCATCCTACTTAAACTATTCTAAAAAACCAGGAGGAAGGAGTACTACGAATCTCATTCTACAACTCCTATATCACCCTTATACCTAAACCAGACAAAGACACAATATAAAAAGAAAACTATAGGCCAGCAACTCTGATGAACATAGATGTGAAAATTGTCAAAAAAAAAAAATACTAGCAAACCAAACTCAACAACACATTAAAAAGATTATTCCTCATGATCAAGTGGGATTCATCCCAGGGATGTAAAGATGGTTCAATGTATGCAGATTAATCAGTGTGATACATCATATCAACAGAACGAAGACAAAAACCATTTCAATTGATGTTGAAGAAGCATTTGATAAAATTCAACACACGTATAGAAGAAACACACCTCAACATGAAAAAAGCCATATTTGACAGAACCACATCTAGTATCATATTGAATGGGGAAACACTGATAGCCTTTCCTGTAAGATCTGAAACAAAACAAGGAAGCCCACTTTTACCACTGTTATTCAACATACTACTAGAAGTTCTAGCTAGAACAATGAGACAAAAGAAAGAAATAAAAGGCATCTATGTTGGAAAGGAAGAAGACAAATTATCTTTGCTTTGCAGACAATATGATCTTATATCTAGAAAAATGTGAACACTTGACCCAAAAACTATTATTAATAGAACTGATAAACAAATTCAGTAAAGTTGCAGGACACAAAGTCAACAAAACAAAAATCAGTAGTATTTCTATATGCCAATAGCAAACAATCTGAAAAATGAAACCATGAAAGCAATCCCATTTACAATAGCTACAAATAAAATACCTATGAATAAACTTAACCAAAGAAGTGAAAGATCTTTACAATGAAAACTATAAAACATTGATGTGAGAAATTGAAGAGGACACAAAAAATGGAAAAATATTCCATACTCAGGGAATGGAAGAATCAATATTGTTAAAATGTCCACACTACCCAAAACAATCTGCAGATTCAATGCAATTCCCGTCAAAATATCAATGACATTTTTCATAGAAATAGAAAAAATAAAGCCTAAAATTTATATGGAACCATGAAAGACTCAGAATAGCCCAAGCCATCCTGAACAAAAAGAATAAAACTGGAAGAATCATGTCACCTGACTTCAAATTATACTACAGAGCTATTATAACCAAAACAGTATGACACTAGCATAAAAATAGACACATAGAGCAATGGAACAGAATAGAGAATCCAGAAATAAATCCACATATCTATAGTAAGTTTATTTTTGACAAAGTTGCCAATAACATACATTGGGGAAAGGACAGTTTCTTTGATAAATTGTACTGGGAAAACTGGATATCTATATGTAGAAGGATGAAATTAGACTCCTGTCTCTCACCATGTAGAAAAATTAAAACAAAATGGATTAAAGACTTAAATCTAAGACATGAAAGTATGAAACTACTAAAAGAAAACATTGGGGAAATGCTTCAGGACATTGGTCTTGTCAATGATTTCTTGAGTAATAACCCCAAAGCACAGGCAACCAAAGCAAAATTGGACAAATGGGATCACATCAAGTTAAAAACCTCTGCACAGCAAGGCAAACAATCAAAAAAGTGAAGAGACAACCCACAGAATGAGAGAAAATATTTTCAAACTACCCACCTGACAAGGGATTAATAACTAGAATATTTAAGTAGCTCAAACAACTCAATAGGAAAAAATCAAATAATATCATCTAAAAAATGGGCAAAAGATATGAATAGAAATTTCTTGAAAGAAGACATACAAATGGGCAACAGGTATATGAAAAAATGCTCAACATCATTAGTCATGAGAGAAATTCAAATCAAAACTACAATGAGAAATCATCTCACCCCAGTCAAAATGGCTTTTATCCAAAAGATAGGCAATAACAAATGCTGACAAGGATATGGAGAAAGGGGAACCCTCAATATAAATTATTGCAATCAATCACTATGGAGAAACAGTATGGAAGTTCCTCAAAAAACTAAAAATAGAACTACAATATGACTCAGCAATCCCACTGCTAGGTATATATCCAAAAGGAAGGAAATCAGTATATTGAAAAGATATCTGCGCTCCCATGTTTATTGCAGCACTATTCACAATAGCCAAGACCAGGAATCAACCTAAGTGTCCACCAGTGGATGAATGGATAAAGAAAATATGGTACACATACATAATGGAATGTTATTCAGCCATAAAAAATGAGATTCTGTCAT
Source organism: Daubentonia madagascariensis (assembly GCA_023783475.1). NCBI lineage: Eukaryota > Metazoa > Chordata > Mammalia > Primates > Daubentoniidae > Daubentonia > Daubentonia madagascariensis. The sequence continues at coordinate 3,137,579 of JAKFHU010002088.1, forward strand.
TTGCAATAACGCATATGGAACTGGAGAATATTATGTTACATGAAATAAGCCAGGAGCAGAAAAACATATATTGCATGTTCTCATTCTTATGGGGGAGCTAAATATGAAAATAATTGATCTCATTGACAGTGAGAATAGAATGATGGTTACTAGATTCTGGGAAGGGTATTTGGGAGGGGTGATAAAGTGGGGATGGTTAATGGGTACAAAAATATAGTTAGATAATTAGGTAGAATGAAAAATATTTTACAGCACAACAAAGTGACTGCAGTCAATAATAAATTTTGGTGTAGTTTAAAATAACTAAAAGAGTGGAATTGGAATGTTCCCAACACAAAGAAATGATAAATGCTTGAGGTGATAAATATTTCAATTACCCGGATTTGATTATTACACATTGTATGTCTATATCAAAACATCACATGTACCCTATAAATATATGCAATTAAAATATATTTTTAATTACCCATAGTAATTAAATAGTAATTACCCATAGTAATTAAAAATAAAAAAATTTTAAAAATGGACAAAAGCGATCTCTAGGTAAGTTGAGATACAACGTTTAGTAGTTAAAGAAGAAGAAGAGAAGGCAAAAGAATAGAAAACTGTCAAACTAGAAGTTCCAGGGAATAAATATTCACCAAGAATAACTGAAGAACCAAGAGAAGAAAAGAAGGGAACCATGGGAGCTTTCTCCAAAAAAAGCAACACAAAGCAAACCAAAACGCTTCCCATGAATACATAGAAGGTTAATTTGTGGTGAAGAGATTAATGACTGTTAATTGCTATAGAAGTTTTAAGACAGAATTGAGGCATTTAAGAGTATATGAAAACTGTATCCATTTAAATGATTAGAATGTAAATGAGGTTGGCAAGAGCTAGGCACTAATAATTATAGGCAGTGAAAATAAATGATCTGATTGCGTATGAATGTGACAGCAAGAGGAGGGAGAAAATTGAATGATGATTAGCAGAAGTCATGAGATTCAAACCAAGATGGGAAAAGGAAAGGAAGTCGCTCTTAGTTCTGGTAAAGTTCTTTCCTCTCCCAAAGCAAGCTGCCTTTACTAAAAGACATTCTAGTTGATTAATAAATAGGGCTTGCCATTCTCTTTCAGGAAACTCACCAAATAGACTCTGCTCCTGGTCCTGGTCTCCAAAGTGCATAACAGCATGTTCTTGTGCCTGCCCCACCCCTTCACTAGGCTCGGGTGTGACATCCACATTTGCTGTGAACTCTTCAACTCCTTGCAGGTAAAGAAAGTTGGTAATCTGGTTCCTGTATTTTGCTTTTGTCCCTGTGCAATCTTATTCTCCACCCTTTCTTGTGGTTTGGGTGCACTTGATCCCCGAGGGCCATGAAATGGTGTGATTTTCTAACTCCTGTGATTTTTCTTCTGCTGATGTTGACCTTTTTTCTTACCTATTGACTAGAGGAATTCTAAGAGACTTCTGTGCAATTACAAAGCAAAGCCTGGGTGTGGAGATGGGAATGTACGATAGTGCAGAGATGTGACCCTATGTGTATTGAAAAGAAAGTTAAGGATGAGAAAGCAGGGAAAAGAGATTAAGAAAAGAAAGTCAAATAAGAAAAGGAAGACTTTACTTCTACACATTTTTTCTAAATTGAAAATAGGATTATCATTATCATCTCTCCTCTGGATTACTGCAATAACCTTCTAACTGGCCTTGATGCTTCTGTGTTTGCATCATTTATATCCCCACCCATTCCTTACATAAAAGTCAGAGTCGTCTTTTAAGCATAAATTAGGTCATGTCCCACCTGCTTAAAGTCATTTCATGGCTTCTTATTGAACGAGAAATAAAATCCAAACACTTAGGCTGGCTTACAAAGATAAACACATCAACCCTGCCTAACCTTCTGACCTCATCTCAAGCAATACTGGTCTTAGCCCACCAAGTTCTAGCCATGTTGACCTTTTTTTCTATAGCTCATACATGCCAAGCACATCCCTGCCTCAAGCCTTTAGACCTGTTTTCACTCTGCCTGAATGCTTTCTTCTTAATAGTCTCATAGCTGACTCACTTTCATTCAAGTCTCAGCTCCAAATTATCTTATTATACAAGACTTTCCTAAAATCCAATCTAAACAGCCACTCATTCTCTAATACATCACCTATTTAAATTATGTACAGAGTCCTTTTTATTATCTTATATTTTTCTTTGGTGGTTACTTGTCATTTTTCACCTGAACTATCTCATGTTAGAACGTGTGCTCTGAGAGAACAGGAACTCTTCTGTCTTGTCTGTTGCTGTGTCCCTGTCACTTTGAACTGGACCTCACACACTGGAGAACGAAATATACATTCTGAATGAATTTTTAAAAACTGGAGTTTTCAGCATATAATATCATACCCATTGTATTCAGTCTCCAAATACTTCTGAGTATCCACAGGATGCAAATCTTGAGTTCTTGTGTCTAGTTACATGTTTGGTAAATTCATCTATAAAAATAGAACTCAAACTGGAGAGAAGGCAAAATAAAGTTTGGATTTAGAAAGATTGAGGGAGAATAATTTTATACTTTGCTGTAGAAATCATAAGAAAAGTAGTGTTTTTATAATGCATTTTTTAAAAAGGCAGTTAAATGAATTCTTAGTTACCAGAAAATTCTGATTTCTTTATCTCCAGGGCTTATTTGTGTGTATTATCTACTGCTACAGTAATGGAGAGGTAGGATTAAAGAAATGACACCCACTCTGAAGGCTCAATTCTGGGTTTTCTCGTAGATGTTGTGAAAGTTTCAGATACTAGGATGAAATCACTTTTGTCACAACCAAAAAAAACAGAGCTGGAAAATCACACAGGCAGCGGGTGGGTCAACTCATGCTTGCATGTATAAGATAAAGACTGTCTCAGGGACTTTCTAAAATAACCACACAAGAATTTCCTTTTTTTAGGACCACAACAACTCAGATGAGATTCTCTCAAAAGAACACCTGCCCAGTGGCGGCATCTCCACCAATGAAATGATGCCAACTGTGCCTTTGAGTCTCTGAAAGCAATGATCTCGCTTTCTAAGCAGCTTATTTGAACTTCTCCTGTTGCCAATAAAAGCTTCCTGTTACCTTACCCTCTTCAGATGTATATGCAGCTTGCCATAGCTGTGTATCATGGGTTATAATCTTCTTTTCTAATTCCTGAATAAAATCAACATATTTGAAGATGTTTTTCCCCTGATTTTTTTTGTTTCTTTGACAATGCCTACCACCAATAGGATTATTTTCTTTAGAATCACCAGGGGTCTAAGAATAGAATAGACTAATAGATAAGAGAAAATGGGAAAGGAATCAAAGCAAGTCAACACCAAAAAATCAGCAAAACATAAAAGAAGCCAGCAGAAGAGGAAAAGGGGAACAAACTAGTTATAAAACAGATAGAAAATAATAAACAAAATGGCAATAGTAAGTCCTTCCTTATCATTAATTACTATAAATGTAAATGGACTAAATTCCCTGTCTTAGTTTGTTCAGGCTGCTATAACAAGATACCAGAAACTGGATAGCTTAATAAAAACCAGAAATTTATTTTTCACAGTTCTGGAGGCTGGAATGTCCAAGGTAAATGTTATGGCAGATTTGGCGTTTGGAGAGGGCCTATTATCTCATTCATAAAAGGCACCTTCTTTCTCTGTCATCACATGGTAGAAGAAGCTAACTAGCTTTCTGGGTCTCTTTTATAAGGGCACTGATCCCAGTCATGAGGGCTCTGTCCTCTTGATCTAATCACCTCTCAAAGGCCCCACCTCCTAATACCATCACTTTGGGGGTTAAGATTTCAACATAAGAATTTGGGGGAGCACAAACATTCAGACCATAGCACTTCCCAATCAAAAGACAAAGAGCAATTGAATGGATTAAAAAACCAGATTCAATTATATGCTGTCTACAAGATACTCACTTTCCATGGAGTCCATAAGCTGAAAGTGAAAGACTTGAAAAGGATAGTCCATGCAAATGAGAGCCAAAAGAAAGCAGCAGTGGCTAAATTTATATCAGACAAAATAGACTTTAGGACAAAAACTATCACAAGAGACAAAGAAGGACCTTATGTAATGACAAAAGTATTGATTCACTATGACAATATAATAATTATAAATATATATCCATCTAACAATAGAGCACCCAAATATATGAAGCAAACATGGATAGAATTGAAGAGAGAAAAAAACAGTAACACAATAATAGTAGGAAATTTTAATACCCTATTTTCAATAATGGGTAGAATAATCAGTGAGAAGATCAATAAGGAAACAGTGAAGACTTGAACAATACTATAGACCAAATGGACCTATCAGACATATATAGAACACTCCACCCAACAGCAACAAAATACAAATTCTTCTCAGAGGACACTATGCAAAATTTAAAAAGCCAACTACAAAAGACAAATACTGCATGATTCCACTTATATGAGTTATCTAAAGTAATCCAACTCACAGAAATAGAAAGTAGAATTGTGGCTGCCAGGGCTTGGGGCAAGGAGAAATGGAGAATTGTACAATAGATATAGAGTTTCAGTCATGCAACATGAAAAAGTTGTATATGTCTGTTGTACAACAATGTGCATATAGTTAAGAATACTGTACAGTCACTTAAAAATTAAGAGGAAAAATTTATCTTATGTGGTTTTTACCAGAATATTTGGAAGGACTGCCTAGAAAATTTCATATTCTGGCTAATGCTTAAATTGCATTCAATCAAAAATTTTGTCACATTAAGAATAATTATAACTTATAACCCAGACATATTATTCCTATATATGTATGATAGATGGATGAGGTTGGAGTATATTGAGAAATGGATAAAAGGGAATAAACAAATAAAATGAGGAGACTTTGCACAGACTAATGATATTAATGGGACATGAACCAAGGAATAAAATGAACTTTGCAATGAGAAAGAGAAAGAGAGAGAGAGAGAGAGGAAAGAGAGAAAGAGAGAGAGAAAATTTCAAAGCAATATAAAATACAATTTTGATGCATACAAGATAATAACTTTACAGGTAAACAAACTACATCAAGTCCAAAGTACCACAATGCATATGGATATTCTCCATTCCTTGAGATTCAGTAGCTCTCTTCTTAACCCACTAACCTTGAGGGCTTCTCCAGGCACACGAGTGAGAGCAGTGTTTAGCTGGTCTTTGGTAATATTGCAAGGCAGTATCTCTCTGTCTCCATAGTACACCCCAAATAGATTAATTTTTATAGATAGAAGTCAATGAGATTACTGATACTTTCTGGGAGCACTTAATGAAAGAGCTCAGTAAGTTTTCACTGCTACATGTAGAGAAAAGAATAAAGGCAAAACTAATACTATATAACACACATGAGAAAAATGATCATCATTTTGTGTCTCATGGCCAAAAACTGACAGAATTAAAGAGAAAAGCATAAACATAAACATAATGCATGTTTCAAATTAATTATAAAAGTAAAATCAGGGTATGACTAATGACTTTTTGGTTTGAGTAATGAATGATATTTCTAGAATTATTTTCTTCGAAGATTGCCTAACCAATAGCCTTTTGTTACTCTAATTCAAGTCTTTTCCTTTAGCACTGATTTTTGAGGTGCTAGTGTAAACTGAGAGATCCTGGTAATTTTTCATATTTCTGAGTCAGTGACTTACTTTTTCTACAATGAATATTAGTTAAAATTATCCAAAGACATTTTTGACATGGTTTCAGATCAATCAGACAGATGAAGTATAATGTGGTTAGAAAGATTCTCCCAATATACCGGTAAGTTTAAAAAGTAAGTTCCTGAACAATGTGCATCATATAGTTCAATTTTTTGGTAAAATATGTACTTACAGGTTCTTAAAATTTTTGGAAGTATATAGAACAAAATGCTAAGAGTGGTTATGTCTGCATACTGTTTTGATTGTATATAATTTGTAATCTTTTCTGTAGTAAAACCTGGATTATTTGTGTAAAAATATATATTCTTTTTAGAAAATAAAATACAGGGTATTTATTAGTCTAGCACGTTCACTATAGGGATGACATTGTTAAATAGTCTTGTTATGTCTTCAAGAATAACAATAAAAAGACTTCCATAATTTCTTAAGGTTTAAAAGCGGTAAGAGAAACTATGATGCCTTTAAATACATTATACCATTGTATGGGAAGTGGAGGGATGTATCTTAAAGTATTTACCCTGAAATTTTAATCATACATATAGTAACCAATTTTTGCCTAGAAAATATTATACAATGAACAAAACATGCTGGTAGACCTGCTTCTTGTGGCAGTTTGGATAGCTTCATTTAAAATGACAGATCCCAAGCTTCACTTTTCCCAAAGACTTAACTGAAATATTTTGGTCTCCTCTCCTTCGTGATGAAAAGTACTTTTCCACTTTATTTTATTTTACTATTTTAGAGTTATTAATAATTCTTTTAAATGTATTAAACATAAAATTGAAGGTTGTGTGGTATTGATTGTATTTGTTCAAATGAGGCTCCTATGCTTGAAATTCTCTGTGTGGTAAGAGCTCACTGTCATAAGGGTAGAATAATGAATCACTGTGGGAAAGCTGAAAATTGTCTGAATCTACCAAAATGTCACAACCAAATTAAGGTTTAATTAAAAGCTAAAAAAATTCCTGATGTTGAATCCACAAAATTGTTTTAGAAAATTACTCTTTGCAATATTAGTACTCAGTATTTTAGCTTCTTTCTAATCCAAATGTTACAAATTTGAATTTCAATTATAATGGATGCTTGCCTTTTTGGGGGGTTGGAATATTAATAAAATACTGGAAATATCTGGAATTTTATCACTAGAGATTTACTCTTTTATCCATCTCTGATGGAATTCTCTTGGCTCAACTGGTCAATAAAATTTACTGAATGTTCTCTGGGTACGATTAGGGCACTTACAACATGGTAGTCTTGCCATTAATCCTGCTTTGCCTTTTTTTGCCTCACACTGTACTCACATAAAATACAAAGTAATCAGATGAATAAACTCAGTGAATATAGGATCATTATCAGACTGCAGATTCCTCAATAATAGGAAGCATGCATCATCATATTCTATTGTATCCCTTCAGTTTGCACCAATAATGGAGTACATATAATGCTAAAAAAGAGTCCAACATGTACTAAAATGTAAATAAATATAATATGCAGCAATATACATATTATAAATAGAATGGAATATACATATAATAAATTTTGAAAACATAAAAATAAAATTACAAAATTTGAGACATTTAAAAAATTGCAATTACAGTAATTATCTTAGTGGTTCATAGTAGACAGTCAATAGTTAATGTATAAAGTTGAAATATGTGATCATGAGTTATGTTAATATGAATTATGACTTCACACTTTTAAGACAGGTCATATTTATTTTTATTAAACTTAGATTCTTTAGAAACTACAATGTCTTGGAGTAAAAAAGTACTATTTAATTTTGGCTTTCTTTTCTTCTGATAAGTTCAAGTACATTTCCTTTACACATTTTTTAATTACCAAAAATAGAATGGAAAAGCAATTTTATATAAAAAAATTTCTTGCCATCTATCCTATTTTGAGAATAAAGAGACTTGTTTGAAAAAAGTTTTGATGATTTAAAAAATGATTATTCTTAATTAAAGGATTTGAGACTTTTATTTTTATAATTTTTTATATTGATTGATGTTAACCATACAATTTTAAAATGCACACATATATACAAAAAATTGAAATTCAAAAAGTTTACATGGATTTAGTTAAATATATAATTTTATTAAAAAAATAAAAAAGAAGTAACTAAAACATTTTTAAACAATTGAAAGATATACACTATCAAAATATAAACAATGATTGTCTCTCAGTGGTGGGATTTTGTAACTTTTATTCCTTATTTATACTTTTCCTTATTTTCCCAATTTCCATAAAAGACATAAAATATTTGAAATTAAAATGCATATAAATTAAGATAAAATAAGTTACCTTCAAATGCACATATATATATACAAGCATACACAAATCCAACACAGAAGACATAAAAAGAAACTCTACATTGTAGATATAAACAAAAAAGAATTGTGTAAAATTAAGTAATTTCATATAAAATTTGAGTCATAGCATCAAAGGTTTTTTGGGGTTTTTATTAGATTTGATTTTTTAAAAATTATGTCTTCATTTTATTTGAAATAATATTACTTTTAGTGAAGTTTGGATTAAAGCAAAAAGGACAGAAAGAAATAGGGAAACTATAAAAAGTGAAATGACTCAGAGAATAGAAAAAGATCACAGAGTGAAAAGGGACATATTTACAGATAAGAAGGAAATATAGATGAATCATGGAGCTTAATCATCCATTTCTTTTGCTTTGCATCAGGATTTGGCAAAGTGGGTGATAAACAGTTGTCATGAGTTAAGTATTTTTATTTAAAAACCCATTGGTTGAATGAATCTCTATTAGACAGTCTATTTAAGTTGAGATATAGGGGATGGTAGATGTATGTGTCAACTAGCCAACATCCTGCTGTTCATACAGTTCCATGAAGAACACATACTTTAACACAACTCACTGTAATGAACCATCACAATTCAAGACTCCATTTCAGGGGGCAGAAGAGATCAAACTTTCACTCTTCATGGACAATATGATATTATATCTAGAAAACCCCAAAGATTCAACCAAGAGACTACTGGTAAATGAATTCAGCAGAGTTTCAGGATGCAAAATCAATGCACACAAATCAGTAGCCTTCATATATGCCAATAACAGTCAAGCCAAGAAACAATCAAAGACACAATATCTTTCACAATAGCACCAAAGAAAATTAAATATTTAGGAATATCTCTAATTAAGGAGGTGAAAGACCTATATAGATAGAACTACGAAACACTGACAAAAGAAATTGCAGAGGATGTAAACAGATGGAAAACACTACCATGCTCTTGGATAGGTAGAATCAACATTGCTAAAATGTCTATACTTCCTAAAGTGATTTACAAAATCAATGCAGTCCCTATCAAAATACCAACATCATTTTTTGCAGATCTAGAAAAAATATTCTATGCTCCCTCCATGTAGAACCAAAGAAGACCCTGTCTAGCCAAAGCAATCTTAAGCAGAAAGAACAAATTAAGAGGCATCAATCTACTGAACTTCAAACTATACTACAAGGCTATAGTAACCAAAATAGCATGGTACTGGCACAAGAACAGAGACATAGACCAATGGAACAGGACTGAGAACTCAGATATAAAACCATCCTCATACTATCATCTGGTCCTTGACAAAGTACACAAAAACATACACTGGGGAAAAGATTACCTATTCAATAAATAGTGCTGGGAAAGATGGATAGCCACATGTAGAAGACTGAAACTAGATCCACACTTCTCACCTCTCACAAAAATCAACTCATGACAGATAACAGACTTAAACCTAACACATGAAACCATAAGAATTCCAGAAGAAAACATTGGAAAAATTCTTATAGACATTGGCCTAGGCAAAGAATTTCTGAAGAAGACCCCCAAAGCAATCACAGCAGCAACAAAAATAAATACATGGGACCTGATCAAATTAAAAAGCTTCTGCACAGCCAACGAAACTATCACTAGAGTAAACAGACAACCTACAGAATGGGAGAAAATATTTGCATGCTACACATCTGATAAAGGGCTGATAACCAGAATCTATACAGAACTTAGGAAAATCAACAAGAAAAAAATCAAACAACCCCATTAAAAAGTGGACAAAGGACATGAACAGAAATGTCTCAAAAGAGGACAGAATAATAGCCAGCAAACATATAAAAAATTGCTCAACTACTCTAATTACCAGGGAAATGCAAATGAAAACCACAATGAGATATCACTTAACTCCAGTGAGATTGGCTTACATCAAAAAGTCAAATGTTGGCAGGGATGTGGACAGATAGGAACACTCAGACACTGATGGTAGGACTGCAAGTTAGTACAACCTCTATGGAAGGTAATATGGAGATACCTCAAAGAACTAAAAGTGGAACTACCATTTGATCCAACAATCCCACTATTTACCCAAAGGAAAAAAAGACTTTCTATAATAAAGACATCTGCACTTGAATGTTTCTAGCAGCACAATTCACAATTGCAAAGATGTGGAAATAACCCAGGTGCCCATCAATACATGAGTGGATCAATAAAATGTGGTATATGCATACCATGGAGTATCACTCAGCAATAAAAAGCAACAGTGAATAAACACATCTGGTATTATACTGGATGTAGCTAGAGCCCATTCTTTGAAGCAAAGTATCACAAGAATGGAAAAACAAGCACCACTGATACTCACCATCAAATTGGTACTAACTGATCAATACTTGTGTCACACATGGAAATAATATTCATCAGGGGTCAGGCAGGTGGGAGTGGGGTGGAGGGGATGGGAAAACTCTCACTGAACGGGTGTGGAGCACACAGTTTGGGGGATGTCCACAACCGTAGCTCTGATTTGGGCAGTGCATAGGCAATATATATAACCAAAGTGTTGTACCCCCATAATATTATGAAATAAAAAAAGACTCCATTTCAGTGACATATACCTTAACAAATAGATACATTCATTGGTGCAATTATCATGCACTAGGCAATGCTCACTGGACAAGGGAATGGCCAAATAATGACCAAAACAAAAGCTTCTGTCCTTATGGAGCTTAATTCTAGTGGGTAAGAAGAACTACAAATGATAAACCCAACATATAAATAATTTGGAATATGTTAGAAAGAAGGAATTGATATGTATTGAAGAAAGAAAATGTAGAGTAGAGTAATGGTGACTAAGAGTACTGGGGTTGGAGGGGAATTGGGAATAGGTGGCAGTATAAAATGGGGTGATCAGAGGGTGTTATTTGATCAGACTTATAGGTTATGCTTTTTCTAGATAAGAAGATACCTGGAGAAGAACATTGCAAGCAGAGGATACAGATCCAGAAAAAGCTATAAAGTAAAGATTGCTTGGGGAGTGACAATAGCAAGATGGAAGATTAGGTGATCCAGCCCTTACCCCCCAAAAAAACAATGATAAAGTCAACTTTTTATGGAACAGGATAGCTCTGGAAGAAGCCCTGAGTGCAGCTTGGGGGCTGAAGCAATCCATAGGAAGTGCAGAGACCAGGGATGGCTAATAGAAAAGGGTAGAAGTCAATCATTTTTTCTGTGTTGCCCATCCCCCAGGCTCACTCAGTATGATGAGGAATCCCCTTGGCCACCAGTTCACCCATGGGGAAAGAGGGAGAGTGGGAAGACCTCAGCAACCATTGACACCAAGGATCCCAACATCCCTAGCTATTGCTGCAGAAGACTCCTGTAGTCTTCACTGGCATAGACCACAGCTGCTGTGTCCCCTGAAGCCAGAGACGCCAAGCACCACCTCTTCTCCCACTGGAGTCAGAGCTCCTGGAGTTGCAGCCACAGTGAGTCTTCACATGCCCATGCCTGAGAATAGGTACCTGCTGGAAAGCATATGCCTGTGCACAGATCTTGACACTTATTGGTGCCACCACACACATGCTCATGTGCTTACTGGACTAGGCCTATGCCACAGTGTGCACACGTGACCAAAGGGCCAGATGCCACTGAAGTTGAGCATGGGCACCCATGGGACCAAGTACCCATGGCAGCTTTTTTTCCAGTGCCCACCAAACCTGGCCCTCATGTGCCTGCCACCTCCATGACATGTGCACCTGCATGCTCAACAGACCAGGCATCCACTGCAGCTGCATGTACACCCATGCACCCACCAGACCCAACCCCTATAAGCCCCCCTGAGACAGTGCCTCCACATACCCCTAGAACCTGCATCCTTGTGTGTTCCTGAACACAGATCTAGACCCAGAACACAAACCTGACCCAATCTGCTCATGGGAGGTTTTTTTCATCCTAGGAAAAATTCCTTCCTGTGAAGTTTGGAAGAAGTAAAGGCTTCTTCAATGTGAAGACAACACAAGGCTACAAGAAACATTCAAACCCAGGGAAACATGGCATCATCAAAGGAAGATAATAACTCTCCAGTAACCAAACCAAAAAAATGGAGATTTACGAATTGCTGGACAAGTAATTATAAATAATTGTTTTAAGAAACTTAGCAAGCTATAAGATAACACAGATAGACAAATCAATGAAATCAGGAAAACAATACTGAACAAAATGCAAAGTTCACCAAGGAGATAAAATAGTAAAAAAGAATGGAAAGAAATTCTGGAGCTGAAGTGTACAGTGACTGAAATAAAAAAATACAATAGAAAGCTTCAACAGCAGACTTGGTCAAACAGAAGAAAGAATAAGCAAACTCAAAGATAGATCATTTGAAATTATCCAGACAGAGGAGAAAAAAGTGTGAAGAAAGCCTATGGGATACATGGAACACCAGCAAGTGAATCGAAGTGTGCATTATGAGTGTTCCAAAAGAAGAAGAGACAGAGAATGAATAAAAAGCTTACTTAAAGAACTAACCACTGAAAACTTCCCAAATCATGGGAGGAAAATGGCATCCAGGTTTATGAAGTTCAAAAGTCTCCAAATAGAATCAACCCAAAGAAGACTATACCAAAATACAGTCTAATCAAATTGTCAAAAGCAAGGATAAAAAGAGAAATTTTAAAATTTTTATATTTTTTGACCAACAAGCTATAATTATACACATTTATGGAGCATAGTGTGAGGTCTTGGTATATATATATATACACACACAAGGTGGCATGGTTGAATCAAGCTAATTAACATATCCATCACCTCACTTATATGTCATTTTCTATGGCAAGACATTTGAAATTTACTATCTTAGCTATTTTGAAATATACAATATATTATTATTGACTATAATCACCCTGATGAGCAATAGATCTCAAAACGTATTCCTCCTGTCTGTCTAAAACTTTGTACCCTTTGATCAACAACATCCCATTTCCTAGCTGAGACTGACTGTAGCCATAATAATTTAAAATAGATAAAATCAGGTTGTTGTTTTGGTGGCCATGCTGTAACGATAATAGCATGAATGTATGCTCTTCCTAAATCTGAATGCAATATGTATTTTCTGGATGCACAATATTATTATTAACATGTCAAATGAATTTAAAATTTCTGAGGTGGCATGAATTATAAATTTGCCAATACTGAATAATTAATATCAATTACCAATTTTTCCTTTTTTAGTCTATTGTTTTGAGCTTTGAATATGACTTTGAACATATCTAAACTTAAAGGAAATATAGGACCAAAATTTAGAAAACAAAAGATTTACACTCATATCTGAACTTGATCTGTACATGGTGTTAGTAACAGATAACTCTGAAGTTCATCAATTCATCTGCTTCATGGTAAAGATGAAAAAACTGCAACAAAGAGGTCAGGAACTCCTGTAGGAATACAAAGCCCTTTGGTAGCGGACTTGTGGCTTCTAACCTTAAGTTTCTTTAAAATATGATCCTGCTTTATCTCTGAGCTTCCAGGTTATTCAATTATTTTTATAAAAATTCTTTAAGTATTTTCTTTTACATTGATTTAGCCTCAATAACATATTTTCCCCAAGAATTAAAATCTCTTTTTTGTTTGTATCTCATGCTTGTTAAGACCAGATTCTTTGCAATAGAACATATCTAAATTAAAATCCTAGTTCTACCACTTACTCACTATGTAGTTTGGGGCAAATTATTTTACCTAGCTTAGAGTTAATATTTTCAAGATAACAGTACCAAATAGGTACTTAATTTTACCTAATACTTAACCAGGAGCTATTATAACATCAATTAATTAATGGTAAAAAAACAAACTTTATACAATAATGAAGATTAATATCAGATAGTATGTTAAAGAAGGTAAAGAAATCAAACATTTTACATAATGTCTTCAAGAAGAGTTTTTGTAAGTGAAACTTTTTACAAAAAAAATTAAACACAAAAATATGCTCTCTTCCTTGAGAGTTAATAATTGACTCATGCACAAACACACACACACAGAGGAAAGGAATATGGATTTGGAAGTTAAGAGTAGAATTTTTTAAAAAGTTAAGGATTAGTTTGGAAAAGCTTTGTGAGGGACATGAATTGAAAACCAGGTTTTGAAAGACAGTAAAACAAGATTTTCCAGCCTAATGATTGAACGGTATTTTAGATATAATAATGAGGGAAATAGCTGAAAACATTGACAAAGGTATTCAGGTGAGGTTTATGGATACAGCAGTTTTTTTTAAAGGAGCAGTTTGTCACTGTAGGTAACCTCACACAAAACCTGTTTTTAAATGTATTTATACTCTATTTTCAAAATTGAAGTGGAACTGTTGATACTAAAAAAGTACAAACACTATAAAAAGAAAGCAAGGAATCAAATTTCAAAAGATTTAAAAATGGGGAAATATGACCAAACTTTCTTCCACAAAATACTTACTTTGTACAAAGATTGCTGCTGTGAGTTTTGTTATATTGCCATTAAAATGCTTTATTTTCTTCTCCAGCACAGTTATTTGCCCTTCCTTTTTTTTCTACTTGCTAATAAACATTTGTGTGTAGCCAAATCTTACCATATGGTAGATATCTGAAGTGGGAAAGAGAAATATAGCTTCCTTTTAATTCTAATCATCAGAGGCCACCAATACTCACCTGGAGATTGTTGATCAGCCAAATTGTGCAAAACAAAGACATAGCCAATGGAAACAACATGTAAACAAATATAATTCAAAGTTCAGCATTTTCTTCTGAGGCCTGAGTGATTGCTCTTTCTGTAGGTTACCTGACTGATTGATCTACTCTTTCCTGTCATCAGTCCCAGCATGTGAGATCAACAACAACAAAGCAATATCTATACTTCTCTTTAGTTTATTTTAATAAAAACCAAGCCATGTTCCAAAACATTTAGAAATGTAATTGCTTTTGTGAAGAGAAATGAGGAAGACAAAGATGTAAGTCTGGGAAAGTTGAGAATTTTCAGTGCCAATAGTATAGAAGTGGGAGGAAAAGAACTCACTGCACACTCAAAAAGAACAGCACCTTTAAGAACAACATGTTTGAGTCTTCGCTATGTAGAGGGAACTCTTCTAGATGTTAGAGAGACCAAAAGTCTAAAACGTGGCTCAGACTCAAGGAACCGAGATGGCTAACTAGAGACATGGCTTGTGGGACTGTCCCAGCTGAAGGGTAGAAGATTGGACTGAGAAGAGCGGAGAATAGTTGCAGCTTGGATGTGGATCACAGGGAGAGACAGCAGAGGCATCCAGGGACCCCACTGGGAAGGGCTGCAAAGCTGAGAAAAAGGAAGAAAGAAAAGAGAGGACAGTGGTGTGGACTGAATCCAGAGAGGCCCGGAACCCAGTGAAAGGGTAAGGGGGGCTCCCCTCCCTCACTTGGGTGACTCCAGTGAGCAGTGGGACACAAAACTCTCACCCCTCAGGAAAGTGCCATGGGAGACCAGAAAACTGGCATTCTTAAACATAGACACCTTTTTCTCTGTACCTCCTCTATTGCTGTCACCACAGAAAGCAATTTTGGCTTAAGCAGACTTGTACTGCAGCCCCTCCCCCCACAGCAACCACGAGAGTGCTCTGTGCTGAGAAGCCTGTTTCTCTAAGGCAGGGGCATGTTAACGGCCAAGCCTGCCACTGAGAGTGGAGCCACAGCAGTGACATTTCATGGGAATGCCCACTGGTAGCTTGGGCAAGAGGGCAGGACCTGGTGCCCCCAGGACACAACAGTGGTGCAGGGAGACCACAACCCCTCCCCCCATAGCAAACTTGAGAGTGCTTGATACTGAGAAGGCCATTTCTCTGCAGCAGGGGCACATTTCCAGCCAAGCCTGCCACTGAGAATGGAGCTGCCACAGCGGCATAACCTGAGAGGTTCATCAAACATGTTACAG
Organism: Daubentonia madagascariensis; assembly: GCA_023783475.1. NCBI lineage: Eukaryota > Metazoa > Chordata > Mammalia > Primates > Daubentoniidae > Daubentonia > Daubentonia madagascariensis. The sequence goes on from JAKFHU010002088.1 coordinate 3,153,445, forward strand.
CATCCCAAAGGCAACTCAGGACCAGCACTCTTCTCCCTGGCATGGTCAGGGACTGATCTTCTGGGACTCAGACGCAGGTCCATAAGCCAGCCCTAGCACACTCAGCTCTCAATTGAGAGGCCAGATGAGATGGAACCAGTGAAAGAACTCCAGAAATGTGAAAAATCAAAGCGAAAGGACACTCCCCAAAGAAAACAATAACTCCTTACCAATGGATACCAACCTAAATGAAAAGAATAAAATGACAGATGAAGAATTTTGAATATAGATTATTAGGAAGCTCAATGAAATACAAGAGAAAACAGAAACCTAACAAAAAGAAGTCACAAAAACAATGCAGGAAATGAATGAAAAATTCTCTAAAGAAACTGATTTATTAAAGAAAAACCAAACAGAACTTCTGGAAATGAAAAATTCACTCAAGGAATTGCAAAACACAGTGGAAAGCCTTAAGAATAGGCTAGATCAGGCAGAAGAAAAATCTCAGGGCTTAAAGATAACACCTTTGAACTAAACAAGTCAGTCAAAGAGAAAGAACAGAGAAACAAGAGGAATGAGCAAAGCCTACAAGAAATGTGGGATTATGTAAAGAGGCCAAACATAAGATTCATAGGTATCCCAGAGGGTGAAGAAGAAAGTACACAAGGGTTGGAAAATCTATTCAAAGGAATAATCGAGGAAAAATTCCCTGGCCTTGCTAGAAATCTAGATATCCAGATACAAGAAGCCCAAAGGACTTCTGGGAGATTCGTTGCAAAGAGGCAATCACCACAACACATGGTCATCAGACTGGCCAAAGTAAACACAAAACAGGCACTCCTATGGACCGTAAGGTGAAAAAAATCAAGTAACTTACAAAGGAAAACCTATCAGACTAACTGCAGACTTCTCAACTGAGACCTTACAAGCCAGAAGGGACTGGGGCCCCATTCTCAGTCTTCTCAAACAGAATAATGGCCAGCCTAGAATTTTGTATCCTGCAAAACTAAATTTCTTATATGAGGGAGAAATAAAGGCCTAATCAAACAAGCAAATACTGAGGGAATTTGTCAAGATCAGACCTGCCCTGCATGAAGTACTCAGAACTGCATTATACATGGATCAACAGAATAAACACCCACCAGTGTAAAATCACCCAAAAGATAAAGTTCAGAACTCAGACACCACAATGGCTCAAGAGATAAAACAAAGCAACAAATTTCTACTCAATAGGAAGAACAGAAATCCACCCCGCTTTTCCATTCTATCAATAAATGTGAAAGGCCAGAACTCCCTGCTCAAGAGACATAGGCTGGCTGAATGGATAAAAATAAAAGCCAAGTATCTGCTATCTCCATGAAACACATCTAACCCAAAAGGACTTATTCAGACTCAAGGTAAAGGGATGGAAAACAATATTTCATGCAATTGGAAACCAAAAGAAAGCTGGTGTAGCCGTTCTCATATCAGATAACATAGATTTCAAATCAACAAAAGTAAGGAAAGACAAAGACGGTCATTATAAAATAGTAAAGGGAACAATTCAACAAGAAGACACAACAATTCTAAATATTTAGGCACCTAACATAGGAACACCCAGATTCATAAAGCAAATCCCACTTGATCTAAACAAAATGATAGACAGCAGCACTGTAATACCTGGGGACTTCAACATCCCACTGACAGAATGCGAAAGATCCTCCAAACAGAAAATAAACAAAGAAACAACAGACTTAAACAGAATTCTAGAACAAATGAGCCTAACAAATATTTATAGAGCATTCTGCCCAAATACCACTGAATATACGTTCTTCTCATCAGCTCATGGAACGTTCTCTAAGATTGATCACATCCTAGGCCACAAAACATGTCTAAACAAATTTTAAAAAACAGAAATTATACCATGTATCTTCCAGACCACAGTGGAATAAATTTAGAAATCAACTCCAACAGAATCACTCATCTACACAAAAAGTCATGGAAACTAAACAACCTATTGCCAAATGACAGCTGGGTCAAGGAGGAAATTAAGATGGAAATCAAAAGATTCTTCTAACTAAATGATAAAGGGGACACAAGTCTTCAAAATTTGTAGGATACCACAAAAGCAGTTCTGAGAGGAAAATTCATAGCCCTAAATGCCTATATCCAAAAGACAGAAAGATCACAAATCAATAATTTAATGAATCATCTCAAGAAACTGGAAAGGGAAGAGCAAACCAATCCCAAACCCAGCAGAAGAAAAGAAATAGCCAAGATCTGAGTGGAACTAAATAAAATCAACAACAAAAGACTTATACAGAAGATTAATGAAACAAAATGTTGGCTCTTTGAAAAGATAAGAACAATTGACACACCTCTTGCTAGATTAACCAGAAGAAGAAAAGAAAGGACTCTAATAAGCTCAATCAGAAATGAAAAAGGAGAAATCACAACTGATAAAAAGGAAATACAAAATATCATCTCTGAATACTATAAAAATCACTATGCACATAAACTGGAAAATACGGAGGAAATGGACAAATTCTTGGAAGCACACAGCCTTCCTAAGCTCAATTAGGAAGAAATAGAATTCCTGAACAGATCAATATCAAGTAGCAAAATTGAAGTAGCAATAAAAAAGTCTTCCAGAAAAAAATTTCCTGGACCAGATGGTTTCACATCCAAATTTTACCAGACCTTCAAAGAACTGGTTCCTATACTACAGAAATTATTCCATAAGATAAAGAAGGGAGGAATCCTCCCCAGCTCATTCTATGAAGCCAATATCACCTTGATATCAAAGCCAGGGAAGGACACACACAATAAAGAAAACTGCAGACCAGTATTCATTATGAATATAGATGCAAAAATTCTCAGTAAAATCCTAGTAAACCGAATTCAGCTGCACATCAAAAAAATAATCCACCATGACCAAGTAGGCTTCATACCAGAGATGAAAGAATGGTTCAACATGCACAAATCTATAAATGTAATTCACCACATAAATAGAAGTAAAAACAAAGACAATATGATCCTCTCAATAGATGCAGAAAAAGCATTTGACAAAATCCAGCACCCTTTTCTTATAAGAACACTTAGCAAAATAGACATAGATGGGTCTTACCTCAAAATTATAAAAGCCATATATGACAAACCCACTGCCAACATCATACTGAATGGGGAAAAATTGAAAGCATTCCTGCTTAGAACTGGAACCAGACAAGGTTGCCTTCTATCACCACTTCTATTCAACATAGTACTGGAAGTTCTAGCCAGAGCAATCAGACAAGAGAGGGAAATCAAGAGTGTCCAAATGGGGAAAGAAGAGGTCAAACTATCACTCTTTGCTGATGATATGATCTTATGTCTAGAAAAACCCAAAGACTTTGCCAAGAGACTCCTGGCATTGATAAACAAATTCAACAAAGTTTCAGGTTACAAAATCAATATATACAAATCAGTAGCATTCATATATGCCAACAACAGTCAAACTGAGAATCAGATCAAAGACTCAATGCCTTTCACAATAGCAACAAAGAAAATAAAATACCTAGGAATATATTTAAATAAGGAAGTGAAAGACCTCTACAGGGAGAACTATGAAACATTGAGGAAGGAAATTGCAGAGGATGTAAACAGATGGAAAAACATGTCATGTTCACGGATTGGCAGAATCAACATTGCTCAAATGTCTATATTATCCAAAGTGATCTACAGATTCAATGCAATCCCCAATAAAATACCAAAGTCATTTTTTGCAGATCTAGGAAAAATAGTTCTATGTTTTTTATGGAACCAGAAAAAACCCCAAATAGCCAAAGCAACATTAAGTGAAAAGAACAAACTGGGAAGCATCACTTTACAAACTTCAAGCTATACTACAAGGCTATTGTAACTAAAATAGCATGCTACTGACACAAAAACAGAGACATAGACCTATGGATCAGAACTGAGAACCCAAATATAAAACCATCCTCATATTGCCATCTGATCTTTGACAAAGCAGCCAGAAACACATACTGGGTAAAAGAATCCCTATTCAATAAACAGTGCTGGGAAAATTGGATTAGCCACATGTAGAAGACTGAAATAGGATCCACACCTCTCACCACTCACAAAAATTAATTCATGATGGATAACAGACTTAATCCTAAGACATGATACTATAAGAATTCTACAAGAAATGTGGGAAAAACTCTTCTAGATATCAGCTTAGGCAAAGAATTTATAAATAAGATCCCAAAGGCAATCACAGCAATAACAAAAATTAACAAATGGGACTTGATTAAACTAAAAAACTTCTGTACAGCCAAGGAAACAATCAATAGAGTGAATAGACAACCTATAGAATGGGAGAAAATATTTGCATGCTGTACATATGATAAAGGACTGCTAACCACAATCTATAAAGAACTCAAACAAATCAGCAAGAAAAAATCAAACAAACCCATTAAAATGTGGGCAAAAGACATGAACAGAACTTTTTCAAAAGAAGATAGACTAATGGGCAATAAACATGAAAAAATGCTCAAAGTCTCTAATCATTAGGGAAATGCAAATCAAAACCACAATGAGATATCACCTCACCCCAGTGAGAATGGCTTTAATTAAAAAGTCCCAAAACAACAGATGTTTGTGTGGATGTGGAGAGAAGGGACACTTATACACTGGTGGTGGGACTGCAAACTAGTACAACCTCTGTGGAAAATATTATAGAGATACCTCAAAGAAGTAAAAGTAGACCTACCATTTGATCCAAAAATCCCTCTATTGGGTATTTACCCAAAGGGAAAAAAGTCATTTTATCAAAAAAACATGTGCACTTGAATGTTTATTGCAGCACAATTCACAATCACAAAGATGTGGCATCAACTCAAGTGCCCATCAACACATGAGTGGATTAATAAAATGTGGTATATGTATACTATGGAGTACTACTCAGCCATAAAAACATGGTGAACTAATACCTTTTGTAGCAACCTGGATGGAACTAGAGACCATTCTTCTAAGCGAAGTATTGCAGGAATGGAAAAACAAACACCACATCTACTCATTATTAAATTGGAACTAATCAATCAACACCCAAGTGCACATATGGTAGTAAAACTCAACAGAAACCAAGTAGATGGGAGGAGAGGACAGGTAAATTTGCACCTAACAATTACAATGCATGCTACCTTGGTGATGGGCACACTTACAACTTTGACTCAAACTGCACAAAATCAAACCATGTATCAAAATGTTTGTACCCCCTTAATATTCTGAAATTTTAAAAAAATGGCTCAGAGCCTTTAAGCAGGGATGAGACAAGACACATGTGAACAGGAACAAGAAAAAAAAAAGTTAAGCAAAGGAAGACCAAACATAGAAACCTTTTGGGTAAGTATTTGCCTTTCTTTCTTTGTCTTTTTTCAACCAGAGAACATTCCATTTCCTCTGCATATTCCATTGATTTGATCTATAAAAAGAACAAAGCCAATTGAAACAAGAGTTTAAATGGGTCACCAAGAAGACCTTTTCAACCTCTGGCTCCTCCTTGTCTGCTTTAGAGCACTCTGTTCTTTCTGTCCTCTTGTTTCCTATCAGTATTTATCTCAATAATGCCCTGAGCACCAAAATATAATTTTAAAATCGATGTGAGGTTAGGGCAAAAATGGACTCAATCAACAGATTGTGTCTTCTCCCTAAGAAATAACTCTTACAATGAAGAACAAGAAAGAGGCCTTCTTGAAATCACAATCTGAGGTGAAAAACGATTCTATTTAACTTTGACTTGAATGAATTCTGACCTGTTTGTACTCCATTTTCTAAAGACTTGGGATTAAATTTCATACATTTTTATCTTAATAGTGCATCACTGTGACTATATTTCCCTGATTTTTACTTTTATTGACTTATTTTTTTTAGAGACAGGGTCTTGCTCTGACTCCCAGGCTGCAGTGCAGTGGCATGATCATAGCTCACTGCAGCCTCAAACTCCTAGGCTCAAGTGATCCTCCTGCCTCAGCCTCCTGAGTAACTGAGACTACACATGAGGGCCACCACGGCTAGATAATTTTTCTTATATTTTGTAGAGACAGAGTCTTGCTATGTTGCCCAGGCTGGTTTCAAACTTCTGGCCTCAAGTGTTCCTTCTGCTCTCAAGTGTTCCTTCTGCTGTGGCCTCCCAAAATGCAGGGATCGCAGGTGTGAACCACAATGCCCAGCCCCTTTGCTTGATTTTTAATACCATTTCAGATTCTGGGCTTGAATATTTGGGACTGGCAACTAGAGTTAGATTGCTCAGACATCAAGTCCTAGGTTAAAAATCAGAAAAACAGGCTTCTCTTTGGACATCTGTTACTGATTGTGTAGGACTTTGTGTACATTCTGCAAGTCCACTTGTTCGAAGAAATGATCTTTTTATGAAGCTCACTGCTAAAGGATCAAATATAAGAACCTATTGTAGAGCAGGATATTAAAGAAAGTTATTAGTAAGAAGAGAAAAAATTGCTTTGAAAGATTCTAAGGTTATTTTATCTGTAGTACTGAAAGCCATATATCCCAAAGCTGCCTTGTGTGTTTTTGTTTAACAGTTTTATCAAGATATAACTCACATACCACCCAGTCTCTCCATCCACCCTAGCCCTAGGCAACCACAGTTTATTTTCTGTCTATATAGATTTGCCTGTTTTGGACATTTCATATTAATAGAATCATACAATGTATGGTCCCCTGTAACTGGCTTCTTTTACATAGCATAATTTTTTCAGAGTTCATCCGTGTTGTAGCATGCACCTACTTCTTTTCTTTTTATCATTGTATAATACTCCATTCTATTAATATATCACATTTTGTTTATCCATCTTCAGGTGATGGACATTTGGGTTGTTTCCACCTTTGGCTAATATGAATAATGCTGCTATAAACATTTGTTTGCAACTTTTTGTGTGGACATATGTTTTAATTTCTCCTGGGAAAACACCTAGCAGTGGAGTTGCTGGATAATGCAGTAAATCTACCAAGGACTATAATATGAGGAACTGCCAGACTGTTTTCCAATATGGCTGCACTATTTTACATTTCTACTAGCAGTGTATGAGGATTCCAGTTTCTCCACATCCTCTCCAACACTTGTTAGACATTCTGGTGGATGTGAAGTGGTATCTTATGGCAGTTTGGGTTTGCATTTCCTTAATGGCTAATAATGTTGAACATTTTTTCATATCCTTATTGGCCATTTGTAATCTTATTTGGAGAAAGAGCCATTCCAATCCTCTTGCCCAAATTTTAACTCAGTTATTTGTCTTTTTATTATTGAGTTTTAATAGTTACTCTGTATTTTTTCCAAGTGTCCAAGTCCTAGAACTCCTGGCATAAAGTTGATTTTACTCAATTAAGGAAAGCATTCCCAGCAAGCCTTCTCCTGGCTATGGCTTCTATATCATAAAGTCCCTTCATTTGTAAACAGGGGCCCCCTTGATAAGTTTAAACTGGAATGTCAGTCTAAGCAAAAGTTTGGTTCTAGAGATGAATGAACTCACATTACATTGTCAGAAAATAAAAGCTGTGCAGTACAGTATGTTTCCCTTATTTTTAGTAGTACCAGAAAACTTGGAGACAATTAATTCATTACCCTAAAGTGCTTTAAATCTATTCAACTAAAGTGCGTTTTGTTAACATCAAATGGGATTTGGTTTGTTTTAGATTTAAATGTCTCTGTCCCCATATATTTTAATCTCTATGTCATCTCAATTCCTTCCAGAAGAAGTCATGACAAATCTTTGGGGAAAAAAATACTGAAAAATGCAAAAAAGGTACTTACAGATATTTATCTACCAAAAAAGTTACTTTTTGTTTCCTTTATGCCATAGAATATGATCAGCATCTCTGAGAATAAAGTCTAAGGCTACCTATAGCATATTAAACTGTAAAGGTACAATTGTCTTCATCAACAAAATGGAAGTCATAAAGTCTTTCTAAATGTACGAGAGTAAAGAGTAGAAGTTTTTGAATTAGTGGAAGTGAAATACAGTAATTTCTATCATTTACAGTGACCTAGGACTGCCTCACTCCCCATTCCCAGATGGAGCCTTTTTGTTGTATGGAGGTATCATGCAGTATCCTTTCTTCTCCTACCCACAGGTAAGACCTAGGCAAGACTAGATTCAGATTTTTTTTTTTCAGGTGGACATAGCTCCTCCCCTTTTAACAATTACCTCTCTAATATTATCTCTTCATGTTCTCACTTTCCTCACCAAGTTACCTTTAATCGAATATTCATTTAGCAGGTGATTCCCCAACTCTCTCACTCAAAAATATTTTCATTTTCACAGAATATTCTTAAAGAATATGCTCTCATAACCAAAGGAATACGTTTCTCATAGTACACTAGTAGTCTCCTAAAAAAATTTTTGTTGACTTGTTGAATTTTTTTTTCTATTTTTATGAGGATGATAGCAGGTATTCTTCATGGTCCTACTCAAATAAGAAAAAATATTCAACATATGCTTGCATACCTAAGTTTTTTATAGCTTTACTTCGTTTTTTGATCAAAACTGTTGCCCAATTTGATGGCCCACCTAATTTGTATCCCTTAATCATTGGTTTTGAATAAGCCAGTTCCATATTCAATAGGAAATTTATCAAATTTATCATCATGGATAATTGTAAAAAGAATATGTAAAATGCTACGGGGGGTTTCAAAAAAAGAATAATTCCAAAAACATTTCTTAACAATAGAAGTGCCACTGTAAGAATACAAATAACCTCCCAGCAGAACTACTTTGAAAAAGCCAGCAGTTAATTTTAGTGTTTAGCTATTTGTTTAAAATATGAGTCATGTTACTATGCAAAGTTTTGCAGGCACTAACTTTTGTTATTTTTCTAATGTTTAACACGGACTGTATGTACCTGGCCCTGAGACAAGTAAAAACACACTACAGCAGCTGTGATTAAGATGATCTCTTATTTCTGTAGATTGTCTCTTGCCCTCTTGGAAAATTCAATGGGCAGCTGACCAATCTGCTATTCTCTATGTATGAAATATGCAAGGAAGGCACTCTAGGTTCTCCATGGACTGTAAACTTTAAAAGGGAGAGGATACATTGCCCATTTCTTCACATTGGTTTAATTTCCTAGCTGGAAATTTATTTTTTTAATGGGTGGGTTTCTGGCATTTTCAAATCCTGCAAATCTTTTTGCAAATAACTATAGTCATGAGGGTGTTGATCACAGACACAAAAAAAATCAAAACTCAACCAGAAATATAATCAAACTAGTATTTTTTAGAGACAATTTTCATGTAATTTGCTGTCAGTTGCAAGGAACAGAAAATTCAACACAAAATGGCATAAATAAAAAAGGGAATCATTGATTTAGTGTAGACTCCAGAGCTAGGTGCATCCTCATTTATATCCACTGGAAAATCAGAAGAAAGTTCAGTTCCCTATAAATTTCAATTTGCAGATTTGAGGCTTTTCAAACATGATTGGTCAAGACCCAGTCATAGGACCAAAACTGAACCTCTTACTATCTGGGGTTTGGAAAAATGTAATTGGATTTAGCTCATGAGGGCTTTCTCAAAAGCTGGAGTTAGAATCATACTTTGTTAGTTACAATGATTTTGGCTATATGTAATAGAAATTTCACCTCAAATTGGCTTAATGTCTAAAGATATTTGGTATCTCATGTAACAGAAAGTTTAGAGAGAGGATAAGCTCCAAGTACAGTTAAAATAAGATTCCAGCTTCTTTGCAATTTCTTTGGCTTTGCTTTCCTCTGTGTATTGGCTTTATTAAAATGGGATTGTTTCTGGACTTTGCAAATCCTGCAAATCTACCCAAGAGGTCTCAAGATGACTAACATAGCAACTCAGGTAACTGAACAGAACAAAGAAAAAGCTTTACCACAACAATAAAATAGCAGGCTTTCCTTTAATCTTATGTCAGCTCTTATGTGGTATTAGTCACCAAAAGAATGCATGATCTGCCTGGCTTACAGCTGAGTTCCTTTTTTGGATAGGGAGGCAGGATTAACATGACTGGTTTAGAATTGATAACTACTTTTGAGCTGGGGATGAGACTGGCTTCCCCAGGTACCACAGAATACAAGAGGAGGGTTGAACACTTAAACACAATTTGTGTTTTGTAAAAAGAAAGGCAGTAATAGATATTGGGCAGTCAGCCAAGAGCACTCAGTACACATCCACACCACACCGTCAGGAAATCCAAAGAAAGAGAGAGTGGTTGACGGGAAATAGCAAAAAAAAAAAAAAAAAAAAAATTGTCCCCATAACAATGCAGTTTTCTTCCTCTAACATTTGACTGATAATTTGAAAGAAAACTTGCTTGAATAAAGGATAACACCTCAGGAATATCATATTAGAAATAATCAAATTTCATTGTGAAAAATATTTAAAAGAACACCATTTACTTGGTTTCAAATTTGAACATGGATCTTGCAGGTTCTAGACGGTGGTACATTACCTATGAAGGAAAGGCGAAGTGAAAATGGAAATAAGAGTGAAATAAATTAGTTGCATGTGCACGATGGTCCTTAAAGCTGGTAACAATATTATTTGAATTATTCTTTTTGTTTTTACTATAATCGTGATCATCACTGTTGTTTTCTGATTCTATGATATCAAAACCATGTTCTCACAATTGGCTATCTTTTCCCCTTTGGAATACTAGGATAAAATGAGGATAAATACATGAATCAGATGAAAGAAGGGGCATGCCCTCACTCACTTGCACCTGTCCAGCAACCCCCACCTGGTCACCTCTTTCCTCTAATCCTGGTGGTTCCTGAGAAAGGAAAATGGAACAGAATTTGAGAATTTTGATGACATTCAATGACTTTTTTCTTAGAGTGCCAAGAAATCCTGGGAAATCTCTAGCTCATCCACATTTAGTTAATACTGACGCGCAAAAAGAGACCCTTTGCTTGCGCTGGATGAATAATCTTTTATTCGGACTTTATTTCCTGGTTCCAGAAAGGGAGATTTCTATTTCACACCAGCATCTGTTTCATGTCACAAGGCACTGACTTTCAGTAAGAACATGTGCAGCAGAGGAAATAAAATAACCCATAAGTTCATTTCTGAGAGTGCAGCATGTTTCAGTTCAGATGCTAACCGTCCTCTTCCTGGGTCCTTTCCTTTCCTCCATTTATCAGGTCATCAGGTTTCTGACAAAGGAAGAATAAAGCTAGAATAAGTGAAATTTTACTTGTGGATGCTAAGCCCTGATTGTAATCTGAGACTTCTTCATAGGCTGAAATAATTTACTAATGAACTTAAAATAGGGAAGCATTAGATGTAATCCTATGATTATGTAATGGAGAAGTCCTGGAATTTGTGAACCTGAGATTTTCTGTTCTAAGTCCTTTTTCCATTATTTTGTGATTTAGTGATGGCAACTCAGTGGATAAAACCAATCACAGCAGTGAAAAAATTAGATTGGTATATTTTGTAAATCTAATATAGTCAACTATTAATCCCAAATATAGTCCCTTTAAAGTAAGAAAAAGACAGAATAGCTATTATCAAAAAGACAAAAGATAATAAGTGTTGGGAAGGATGTGGAGAAAAGAGAACACTTACACACTGATGGTGAGAATGGCCATTATGGTAAACAGTATGGAGGGTCCCCAAAAAACTAAAAATGGAAGTACCATATGACCCAGCAACTCCACGACTGTAATATATCTCCAAAGGAAATGAAATAGGTATGTTGAAGTGATGCCTGCACTCCTATATCTATTGCAGCACTATTCGCAACAGCCAAGATATAGAGAATCAACCTAAGTGTCCAACAATGGATGAATGATAGAGAAATTGTATATATACACAATGGAATACTATTCAGCCATAAAAAGAATGAAATGCTGTCATTTGTATAAACATGGATGAATCTGGAAGACATTATGGTAAGTGAAATAAGCCAGACACAGAAGAAAAGAGCACATGTTTTAATTGGTAAATCTAAAACAGTTGGTCTCTTAAAGTAGTTGTAAACACGGATACAGAGACTAGGAGTTTGAGGAAAGGGGGGTTTGAGGTATAGCAAGGCACAAGTATGACAAAAGGCAAAATAGCTCTGGTGTCCCAGTAACAATTATTGTAGTACACATATCTAAAAAGCTGAACAGATTGTTTACACCACAGAAGTAAGTTTGGGTATGGATATGCTCATGACCCTGAATTAATCATTACACAATGTATGCGTACATCCGAATATCACACTGTACCTCATAAATATGTAAATTATTATGTGTCAATTGAAAATTTTAAAAAACGGAAAAAAGAAAAGAAATGAAATGAATGAAAATTGAATTAGCATTTATTATGTGCCAGACACTATCCTAGGTGATTTCACATTTCTAAATATGCTCATTTTATTGATGAGAAAATGGGAGACTCTGAAATCCATCATTTTCCTAATGCTTTCAACATAGTAAAGTGTTCTATCAGGAATCACCAGGTAAAAAGAGCAATCAATTTTAGGGAGAAGATGAAAGGACACACAGCGTTCTTACACACCCAGTCTATACCTGGCTCTGTGCAAGATGAATACAATATCTCATTCTCCCCGTTATATAGATAAAGAAAACAGATTTTGAGAGGTTTGGTCATAGCCCAAAGTTGCTTGTCTGTGCGCCAAGGTGCAAGAAGCCAAAGACAGGTGCTTCTGACTCCAAAGACTGCTCTTACTTCACTATATCATGCAAAAACTTGGGCTATCAGGTAGGTATTTTTATTGAGGAGAAGCTATCACTAATTGGGAGTATCATTATGCAAAAGTACGAAGCACCTAAGCACAATTAAAGGCAAGGACGTGGGGAAGCCATGTCTTTTTGTATAGATTGACATGTGATGTCCTGTCCTCTCTCCTACTAACCTGGTGTTCCGAGGGCAGTGTGCAGCCTGAGAGTTTCCAAGGAAGTAGTTTAGGAAATGCTCCAATGCCTCATTTTCACAAAACAGATATATAAACTACAAAGTAGTAAATAAATTGTAAATCCTGCAGACGAATTTATTCTCCTTTCTGCGTTCTTCTTTTCCTTCTCCAATTTGGTACTATAGTCCGGTTTGGCTAATGTCTGACAGAAACTTGTGAGTGAACATAACCAGTAAGTACGTACCACACACATTCTCTTGTGTGAAATGCACATTATTTGTAAGGTTGAGCTGTTATCAATGTATATTTGCTATTAATTAAATAGTTCAGTTTTCTCATTCCATTTATTAATAAATATGGCATTCATCTCCTCTACTGGCCAGGGCAAAGTGTTTTCCATGAAACTAATTAGTACTTGTAACTCTTACTGAAGTAACTTTTTACCTCTCAAGTGTTATAAACAATTTATCACCTCACCATTTGGAGTCTTTCATCAAAATTCTAGTTTTCCTTACTTTGGAGAATTCCTTTAGTCAGTCAGCCTGATAGCATCTGTCTCTGTGGCTACAAATGTGGCAGGGTAAAAAAAAATGATTGCATGTTCAGAACAAACATCCTGGAAGCTTTCCACAGGTCTCATCTTGTTAAAGAAACGACTTCAACTGAGTTTCAAAAATTAATACCTGATTGAAAAAAGAAAAAAAAACCAACCACCTTCCTTTTTTGAGATGTCTTTTTCTTTGCCTTTGATCTATTATCATTTTGTTCACAAAGAACAGCATGCAATATTCAGGTTTTCTGCTGGACATGTTAATAAATAGTTCGTGGATTTCCAAAATTTTCCAGGTTTTGTTTTCAACATTTCATAAAAAGCTACTCTCACTCAGCTATTTGACAAACATTTTCAAATCTTGCTGCAAAAGAATGGGAGAAAATATTCTCAAACTATACATCAAATAAAGGGCTAATATGCAGACTCTACAAAGAACTCAAATTAGCAAGAAAAAACCAAACAATCCCATTAAAAAGTGGTCAAAATATATGAACAACAGATCCTCAAAAGAAGATAGACAAATGGCTAACAAACACATGAAAAAATGTTCAATGTCACTAATCATCAGAAAAGTGCAAATTAAAACCACAGTGGGATATCATTTTACCCCTGTTGGAATGGCTTTTATTAAGAAGTCCAAAAACAATAAATGCTGGCATGGATGCAGAGAGAAAGGAACACTTATACACTGTGAGTGGGACTGTAAATTAGTACAACCTCTATGGAAAACGGTATGGAGAATCCTCAAAGAACTGAAAGTAGACCTGCCATTCAGTCCAGCAATCCCACTACTGGGTATCCACCCAAAGGAAAAGAAGTCATTCTATCAAAAAGACACCTGCACTCAAATGTTTATTGCTGTACAATTCATAATTGCAAAGATGTGGAATCAAGCCAAGTGCCTATCAATTCATGAGTGGATTAACAAAATGTGGCATATGTATACCATGGAGTACTACCCAACCATAAAAAAGGATGAATCAATGCTTTTTGCAGCAATTTGGAAGGAACTGGAGACCATTCTCTTAGGTGAAGTATCTCAAGAATGGAAAAACAAATACTGCATGTACTCTCTGATAAATTGGAACTAAGTGAGGGGTACACATGCACAGGGAAGTAAAAGTCACTGGAAATCAAGCAGGAAGTAGAGAGGAGGAGGGAAGGGGCAAAAACCTACCCAATGGGTATTCAGGTGATGGGCACAGTTATATCCCTGACTCAAGCATTACAAAAGCTATCCATGTAAAAAAAACATTTGTACCCCCTTAATATTTTGAAATAGAAAAAGAAAACCATATTCATAAAGAAATAGGTCAAAAAGGGAAATGTATAAATGCATATCACTATGGTTATTAATTGTGTGCACTCCCTTTTGTAACTGCAGTCATCTGAAACACTGTGACGAACAACCTAAGTGTTATGATGAGATTGATCAAAAATTGCAGTGGATCTCCACTGCATATGCAGTCACCCAAAGAGCCGAGATCTCAAGGAATTTTATCTTCTACAAGTGCAGATTTATAAAAAGGACATCTCTTCATTTATTGAGGAAGTTTCAACATTTTTACACACCCACACAATACTTACACACAAAGGCAACCTTCTGATAATGCATTTTCATGGAGTCAAATTTACAAAAAAAAATGTATAAAATGAATTAGAACTCTCTGAAGGTCTCTAAACAATTTGTACTGGAAATTATGCCAAAATGAAATATATAACATAGTGAACTGTAAAAAAATAATGATTGCAATTTAAAATAGTAAAAACTAAAAAAAGAAAAAGAAAAGAAAAAAAGTTAAAAGAACATCTGAAATACATAAAAGTGTATTACAGGGATAGATTATGGGCAATTGCATGGAGATATCCATAAGAGCTGGTTGACTTTGAAGGCTTGTGTCTTGAAGGGAAATTCTTTCCCTTTTAATTCTCCTGTGACTGAAATGCAGGATTTTGCCATAACCTCATCTCTGGAATGAGAATTTATTATTTGGCTCTAACAAAAACTTACCAATGTGTCAGGACTATTGATAGGGCAGGAAGCATCTGGGGTCCCTCTTGTTTGATTATCCTTGCAGACCATATATGTATCCTCTAAATTCCAGGAACTATCAAACTGGGCTCTATTCTGATTTTTTCAACAATTGAAAAAATAAAGTGAATAAATAGAAATGACTGGGGGGAGGTTGTGGTGGCTATAAAACAGAAGGTGTTACAAGATACAAGATACAAGTGTCTTCTACTCATGTGCAGAGGTGAATTGCAGGTCAAATAAGGCCAGGTAAGTAATTAAGGCAGAACAGTAACCCATCTTCTGGCGGATAAGTGACCACTTCCTTCCTTTCTGCCTATATCTGTTATTAAATGACAAGTTTTCTTTCAACTTGAAGAACATGGTTATGTTTAGTCTCTGTGGATAATGAGTTGAACGCATGAGAAATTAGCCATAGTAAGGGACATTCCATAGCCACCAGACTGTGGTGGGATGTAAAGTACTGATTCTAAAAGATTGCCCTTTATGCAAACCTGTTTCTTTTTGCCTGAGGTGTTCATTTTTAGGAGATATTGTGTCTACTCAGAGATAGCAAATGAACAGCCCTTAGGTTCAGCTGAATCAAATTTTCCATGTGTTTTGAAATTGTTAGGTCATAATACCTTTAGTTGGGACATGTGCTCTCCAGTTAGTTACAAACACCACCATTCCCTATCACTCTATACCAGCAACTTCTCACATTCCCATTACCTTCTTGGCCACTGAAGGCATTTAGGTTTATCCTTCCTGTCTCATTTAGGTCAAGGTACTCTCTCCAGAAAAGAATGTTTTATATGGAGCTATCTTATGCCAAATCTTAGGAACCATTGATTCACAAATGCTTCCTGCTTGTATGAATGTATTCATTCAAAACCAGTGGGCTTACTGGTACTAACTGATGAACACTTACATCACACAGGGCAATAACATTCATCTGAGGGCGGGCGGGCGGGAGGGGGGTGGAAGGGATGGGAAAAACTCTCACTGAATGGATGTGGGGAGCACAGTTTGGGAGACGACCACGATTGTGGCTCTGACACGGGCAGAACAGGGCAATGTGTATGGCCAAAGTGTTGTACCCCCATGATATTCTGAAATTAAAAAAATTAATTAAAAAAACAAACAAACAAACAAAAAACCAGTGGGCTTGCTGTGTGCCAGGCACACTTTGCTAGATCATTCAGAAGATAAAATATATTTGAGACATTTATCTGTAGACGTTTAGAATTTAGTAGGAGCGACAAACATGCTTGTCTCCAGAATGAAATGTCATAATTGAAGGGCCATCACTGGATAGGGTGAGGGAGAGCGGGAAGAATTCCCTGAGGAGAGAAGTGACTTGTGCCTGCAGAATCCATGTTTGTTGTTGAAATTTCAATTCAGTGTAGCTATGGAACAGCGACAATGACACAAGGCTGGGACTCACTCTTCCCCCACTGCCTCAATCAGTGACAGGTGAAAATTATAATTTGAGTATTTCTTTATAGGGGAATTGATAGTGTGTAAAATGTTATCTGACATCTCTTAATTTTTAGGATTTTACATAACTCAATTTTGAGGCTAAAACATTTTGAACCAAAATGCTGAAAGCTGAGCAGTATCTGAATATGAATTTCAGTTTATCTTTTTTTGCCTGGGTGTCTTTATCAGTACTGCCCAACAGAAATACAGTAAAAGCCATAAATGTAATCTTCGATTTCCTAGTAGCCACATTAAAAAAGTTAAATGACACAGGCAAAATTAACTTTCATAATAAATTTCATTTACCCTAATACATTCAAAATATTCATTTCAATGTTAAATTATATGAAAAGATATTAAGGAGATATTTTCATTTGTCTTTTCATATGAAGTCCTTGAAATCTAGTGGGTGTTTTACACTTATGACACATTTTCATTCAGACTAGCCTCATTTCAAGCATTCAGTAGCCACATGTGGCTTAGTAACTACTGTATTGGACAGAGCAGTTGTAAATGTCCTTAGTGCCTCTTCAAATATCTTGGAGAAGGCATGTGTGTTAAGTAAGTAAAATGTTAGGCAAAAATAATCTGGCTACTTTATTCTTTTAACGTTTGAGGTTTTAGAAACAATGTATTTGTTAGCTGATTAATATTTTTATTCAAGTAGAAAATTGTCTGCACTGGTTCTTTCTTAATCATGGCCATGTAGTTCACCATGAACTTATTTCAATAAGAGTTTGCCACTTTGACAATTACTGCAAACTCCTAAGCTGAGAAGCAATCTGTTGTTTTCTCGATTACATGTAAACATCGGAAATCTAGTATTTTCACTTAAAGAAAACCCTTTGGTGTGATAGAATACCTACATGGATTTCATTTAATGGGCTCCATCTTCCTGCAGAGACATTGAACTCCATTAAATGATTAGCACTCATAAGTTTCTTTTTTCTTTCTTGCTGTTACAATTATTATCAAATGCTGGTTCATGAACTAGATGTCATAAAGATTGATGCACGTTTGGGGACAATATCTGCCCAGCCAATAATAGGCTTATGAACTTTGCATTATTGCATTTTATTTTCCTGATCATGTACCTCTGCCTTTACTTCTGTACTGTGCGCTCATTTTAACCAGTGCATGCTGCCTGGGTACTCTGTAGCTCCCTTAAGGAGAACTACTCTTCAACGAGTCCTTTGGGCTGTTTATTAAGGTGCACTTGGTTCCTTTATTTGTGCTCTGGACACATAAATATTTATATATATATTCAACTAGTCATATATTTTTAGACGTCTGATGTGTTAGACATGGTTGTCTTACCAAATCTGTCTCTAACTCTGTCTCCCTCTAATGCAATTATCCTTAGCCATCCTACTTAATGCAGTTGCCCAAAGGGATTTCTACTAAGCAGAGTACTAAGGAGGTAACCAAATGTTTCACAAGCAAGCCTACAGAACAGTTTCCTAGAAACTACTATATGCAAAGCTATGGTGATTTAAAAAATGTTAACTCATTTAACCCATATCACAACCTTATGAAAGAAAGAGTACTATTACCCCCATTTTTACAGTTTAGGAAACTGAAGCACAGATATGCTAAGTAACTTGCCCCAGCACCTATAGCTAGTAAGTGGAGTTAGTCGTAGGCATTCTGACTGTAGGTGCTGCGCTCTTAGTGCTGCCCCACACCACCCGTTCCACTGATACATGCAAGAAAATTCACGTTGTTCCTAGCTTTATTTTTGCTGAGCTCTTCCAAGGAGGCTGAAAGGAACAGGGGACTACATTACTGCATGAAACACACAGGAAATATTTTATTAGCTTCCAGATGGAGAAAAGAATACAGTAAAAAACTTCAATAAAAATCCACAGCTCTCCTCAGAGAGCCCACTCTGGCATCCACAGCCCCCCAGTCGTGGTGCCGCCTGTAGTCCCCCGGCCTCAGCAGGTACTGCCGCCCGCGGTAGTTGGGCAGCTCGTAGAGGATCCAGAAGCCCTCCAGCACGTGGACGGAGTGGATCTCACTGAGGTGGAAGCGGTCATGAAGCGAGGGGCAGTCTTCAGTGATCTCCACCATCTGGCCCCTGTAGTCCTCTCGCTCGTAGATCCTGATCCTGTGGGAGCTGGCCTGGGGGTTCAGCAACAGCACATGAGGAGAAGTCAGAAAACCTGATCTTATTGTAGCAGCAACCCTGGGGAACGGGCATTTCTTTATCTTTTCTATATCAAAGGTGACCAAATTAAAAGAAAGAAACTGCCAATACTAGGGCTGCTGTGTATAGTTGGGCAGGTTGTATACCGTGAAACTCAGGAGGGTGCCATTCACCATTCATTTGATATGAATGATGCTCCCTAGTGTTTTCTGGCACCACAATCTACATGAAACATACATGCTGACCCTGCTCAGTACCATTTGTAAGTATTTTATGTATTTGTTTTATTCTCTCTTTCATAGATTTGTGGAAGTTTGGGGCTCCCCTTGGATGACATACAAAATAACTAGATTTTAAAATAAAAAGACAAATGTATTCCTGACAATAGGCATTATTCTGAATCTCCATAGCATTGGAAGAAGCTAGTGGGAGAGGAAGTTGAACTGCTTTTACCCAAGTGAGGCACAGCTGGGTGGCAATTCAGGAAGAAAGTGCAGCCCAGGCAATCCCTTAATCCTTGCTTTTCTGCTTTAAGCCCTGCTGCTCTAAAATGCTGAAAGGCAAGAGCATCAGAAAGATCAGGTTTCAATTCTGAGCTCTAACGTATGCTCCTGCAAATCAGTTTTAGGCAAAAAACAAAAATGGAAGTTCAAGATCATGAAGGAGGCCTGTACAGGATCAAGAGTGTAAAACCTTTAGAAAAATGGAAAGTTCGGCTCTTTGTCCTGAGTAAATCCTGTCTCTTGTCTTGAGCCCTTGTTCTTCCTTCATCTGCTTGTTCCTTCCTATTGTCTCAATGTTCTTCTTCTTCTACCCATAAAACCCTCTGTAGGAAAGAGTCTCATAAGCAATTCACTTTGAGGTGTAAACGACCGCTAATAAGGTATCCTTCATTTGGTCAGCATTCCGTGATTTGCAAAGGACTCACATATTGTTGCCTCATTTGATCTTCCCAACAGCCTGGCATGCATAGAACAACAATTATGAGCCATTTCCTCTTTTATGAGAAAACTAAAGATGGGTACTCACAGTCTGTAATTAGAAGAGTAGGACTTGAAAGTGGAAACCTACATTTTCAGGCTCCTAATGACACACTGGATCCTATGAAGCTATTAAGCCCTCCCATGGGGTTTCAAACTTCACACATGTGGTACATTTGCCACAGGACTCTCTCACAGTCAAGTAAGAGAATCCCTAACTGTGGAATTCCAGGCTTCTGGGGCTTCATTTGGGTAATAGTGGGGTTTGTGGGAGCTATTGGAATCTCATTGTTTGTTACTTGTTTTGCCTAATCAGAAGGCAGGACTGAGAGACCCTGGATTTCCATAATAATAGTTAATACTTGTGTGGGTGTGGGGGTGTGTGTGTGTGCCAGGCACCTCCTTTCATCCTCACTGCAACCCTGGAAATGAGCTAGTCTGATCAGGCCTATTTCACAGATGAAAAGAGTAAGAAATAGCCAAGTAACTAGCCAAGTAACTCCTACCTGATAGTAAGGAGTTTACCTGTTGCTCATTCATCACCTGTGGCATAGACACTCTGAACTAATGCGACGCACAACTTCTTCCTAGTACAGTTGACTGTGATTTTAGCAAAGGACAATAAAATGTCCAGTGAAAAGCATTGCATCACCTGCTTTTTCAGTGAAAGGAAACCTTAACAGATGTTAATAAGGGAAAAGGGAATATAGTTAGAGCCAGAAAAAAGAAGGCTACCATCCCATCCCCTAGTGCATAGTGTGAACCATACATCTGGATCACTGATGTGACTCGAGGGCACAGGAGGGACCAGGCGGGACCGGACTCACGTGGGGGATGAGGCGGCAGGAGCGGACCGAGTCGCTGAGGCCCATCCACTGCTGGTAGTCGGGGTAGTCGCCGCGCCGCAGGAAGTACTGGCTGCCCGCGTAGTTGGGCTGCTCATAGAGCATCCAGCAGCCGCTGTCCACGCGCACCGAGTTGCAGCGGCTCAAGTAGGGCTGCAGGTTGGAGTGGTCGCCGCTGCATTCGTACTGGCGGCCCTGGAAGCCCCGGTCCTCGTAGAAGGTGATCTGCAAGGCAAGGCAAGGCGAGGGCTCGAGGGCCTGACCCGGCCTCCGCAGCCCGAGGGGCCGGGACCCTCCCGGGGCCCTGGGCGCTCGCTGGGCTCACCTTCCCCATGGCTGGTTGGGCGACGGCGGAGTAGAGCGTGTGGGGCGGGCGGCGCAGCGGGTCTATATAGCAGGACGGCTGCTGCGTTGGCAAGAACAACACAAAAGGGGCCCGCGGGGGGCGGGGAGCAAGGGCATTTTTTTTCTCTCTGTCTGTTCTATATAATGACTGTGGGGGTGGGGTGGGTTTATTGTATGTTTTCTCTTAGACTCTCCAGAGCTTTCGAATTGATGATCTGGTTGAAACTGTCACTTAGTGCCACTAGGGCCTTTAAATGAAGCCTATTTGGGAAATTAGAATTCAGCAAAGTGATTAATGAGTTAATAATGATAATTAAATATTTTATTTGTTGTTACTCAAATTTCAATTTGAGTAACAACATAGGGTAGTGACCAAGTCAGAATGGACTACAGAATGAGGCGTTTAAATTAGACAGTGTTTTCTTGACATAAAAATGTGAAACATGAGAGTGAACTTGGCTTCTCCACAGGGCGTTTAAAGTAAAATGGGACTTTCTTCTGTCTAAGAGAACCTCTCTATGATCCTATGCACTCATAAGCAGAGTATTAAATAACTTAATACTGGAGGTAGTATGACAGGGGGTTGAACCCCCACACCCACTCCCCCACCAGGAAGCCCTGTTTAAACACCTGGCCTTGGCTTTGTTCCCTGGAGACTAGGTGGGTCCAGGGACATCCCAATGCAAGTTAACATGCAAATATAACAAAAATTTAAATCCCACAATTTTGCAGAGTTTCTGCTTTCTCTACTTTCCCAGCCCTGGGGAAGCCCTGATTGCTCTCTAGTTAAGGCTCTGGCTGAGGGTTGCAGTGGTGGTGATGGGGTCTTCCTCTCTCCCCACCAGACCCCTTAGCAGCTCCTGGTGCTCTACTCTCTTTAGAGCAGGCCTTCTCAACTCTGGTGTTATTATGACATTTCAGGCTGAAAATTCTCTATTGTGGGGGGCTATCCTGTGTATGGTAGGCTATTTAGTAGCATCCCTTGACCACTACCCACTAGATGCCAGTAGCACCCCTTTCTGCACTCCCTAAGTTATGACAACTAAAAATGACTTCAGATTCTGCCAAATGTCCACCTCAGGGTGGAGGCAAAACTAACCTTTGTTCAAAACCACTGGTCTAAAAGGCCGAGTCATATGCCTAACATTTCCACCCTTAATTTCCCCATTGCATTGATGAGACAGTTTTAGGCTGTGTCTGTGGAATTGCAGAAATTCCTCAGAAATGCTCTGGGGCCACTCATCAAGTTGGAGGAAGAGAGGGGAGTGCTACTGATCTTCTGCCCCACTTCAACCAAAGCATTTTCACTTTTATGTGTTTTATACAAAATCTTATTTGAAAATTGGTTTTTATTACTCAATAAGGATAATTTTTAAAAGATAAATATTTGAAAAATATTGCTTTTATTTGAAAAGCATTGCATTCAAATAAATATTTGAAAACCATGTACCTCTCAAATACCTTTAAATATCCTTTAAAATACAAATACTTCATCTACTAACTACAGTACATAATGAAATTATCATTTTTTTACATATCAGGGTATAGGAGTTTACTGGAACAGCTAGCTATTTCCTTGTGAAAAGAAAGATCATTACAGAGAGAAACATAGGCCTGATAAATTTTGATGTGATAAAGTCTGGAAAAGTTGGGTCATGACCCTGTACCAAAAAAGAACAAGAATGAGGGCAATACCACATGGAAGGTTCTGGACAACCAGGGTTCAGCCTATGAACGTGGGCCCAGGCAAAGGGGCTCTGAACTACTGGCAAACAGAATGTGCTAAAAAAGGGTTTTCACAAATTCACAGTCTGATCTAGATGCTGATTTTGGTTTGGGGCTCTGTTTTGAAGGTTTCCAAATAGTTCTTTCTAGTCATTATTTGAAGATGAATTAAGGGATTATTGGTTTGTTTAGTTTTTAAAATCATTGGTAATTAATATACTTATTCATGGTGCTTTTTAAATTTCAACTTTACTCTTAATCTTCTAGCATGAAAAGGTTTGTGTGGAGCAGATTCTTTTTTGAATAAAACTTCCCAGAAGACTGAAAATAAATAGTATGTATATATCTATTAAAAAATCATAAGAAAAGACTATTTTTCCTGTATGAACAAAAGAAGATAAATAATATAAGACACACTAGGCCCAGATTTTAACAGGAATATAATCCCCAAACCTCTACTAAGGCACTTAATCTTTTCCTTCAAGCTCTTGAGGGGGAAAGAAAAAATAAAAACAGTCATAAAAAATAATGCAAGGTAAAATGAAGAATTGAACCCCTGTCAAATAAAGAATGCATCAGTAAGTAGGGTGGGTGAGGGAAATGAAAAACTTGGATCACCAGGTCTCCAAAGTACTTTCTCCTACAGGCTTGTAGGATGTTTTCCCAAAAGGATTTGGCAAAACCTACTCCTTCCAACTGACTGTTTTATTATTTGAACCCTTTGATCAGTGTTGAAGCTATTTATTTCCATGACACAATTCAAACAATGAATTTCCTAGTAACTATATTTCTTCTTGAAGTATTTGTAGGTCGTTCTGAGGATAAAATATTTAAAGCTGGCACATTGTTTTTTTACTCTAAATTTTATGCTATACACTGAACTCTGTAATTGAGTCTGTCTCAGTAATAGGCAGCTGCAATTCCCTAACACTGATCACAGAGAAGTACGAAGGTTCTCAAAGAAGGTAGGTATATAAGTTCAGTGTTATTAGCATGAATATCAATCATCTGAGGTAGAAAGAGTAACTCTATCCATCACAAATCCCTTTTATTAAGGCCTTACAAATCATCTGCATATTTGATATGGGAATTATTTTCTTTTAATAAATTCATAGCATTCATAACAGTAGCAGAAAATAATTTAAAGGCAATATATGCAAGAATTAGTTTGTGATAGCAGTTGTGAAATGCAGACTATACAAAACATGTATAAAACGCCTGTCCTTCAAGTCAGAGTGTTGAAATAAACACTAAAAATAAAGTAAAATTTCCAATTTCAAGGCAATAAGAAAAAGAGGAAAGAGAAGGTATAAAGTGTCATATGGATTTCCAAGATATTCAAATTCAAAATTACATCTGTGATTAAAAAAAATATATTTACTAAAAAAGAATTCTGACTCCAGATTGGCAGAGGAGGAAATAAAGTTACAATTAAAGGTTAAGATTATTATTTTTTATTTTAAAATTGCTAAACTAATTTTAAATGAAGGAATAAAAGTGTAATGCATTCTTAAAATTTTTAATTATTATGGGTACCCAATAGAGATATTTATGGAGTACATACGATGTTTTGATATAAGCATACAATGTGTAATGATCAAACCAGGGTGATTGGGTTATCCAACACCTCAAGCATTTATCACTCCTTTGTGTTCAGAAGATTCCAATTCTAATCTTTAAGTTATTTTTAAATACACAAGTTATTATTGGCTATAGTCACCCTGTTTTGCTAATAAATACTAGATCTTATTCATTCTATCTAACTATGTTTTTGCAACCATTAGCCATCCCCAGTTTATCCCCCACCTCTCCACTACCCCTGCCAGCAACTGGTAACCATCATTCTACTTTCTATCTCTATGTTTTAATTTTTAGCTTCTACATATGAGTGACAACATGTGAAATTTGTCTTTCTGTGCCTGGCTTATTTCACTTAACATAATGTACCCCGGTTCCACCCATGCTGTTGCAAATGAAAGAATTTAATTTATTTTTTATGACTGATTAGTACTCCATTGTGCATATGTACCACCTTTTCTTTATCCATTCACCGACTGATGGACACTGAGGTCGATTCCAAATCTTGGCTATTGTGAATAGTGCTGCAAAAAACATGGGAGTGCATATATCTCTTTGAAATACTTATTTTGTTTCTTTTGGGTATATATGCATAGCAGTGGGATTTCCGGATAATACGATAGTTCTATTTTTAGTTTTTTGATGAACTTCCATACTGTTCTTTATAATAGTTGTGTGAATTTACATCCCTACCAACAGTGTACAAGAGTTGCCCTTTATTCACATCCTCACCAGCATTTGTTATTGCCTGTGTTTTTGGTAAAAGCTATTTTAACTGAGGAGATATGATATCTCATTGTAGTTTTGGTTTGCATTTCTGTGGTGATTAGTGATGTTGAACATTTTTTCATATACTTGTTGGGCATTTGTATGTCTTTTTTTGAGAAATGCCTATTGAAGTCTTTTGCCCATTTTTAAAATTGATTATTTGATTTTTTCCTATGAAGTGGTATGAGCTCCTCATACATTCTGGTTATTTTTCCCTTGTCACATGGGTAGTTGCAAATATTTTCTCCTATTCTGTGGGCTGTCTTTTCACTTTATTCATTGTTTCCTTTGCTGTGTAAAAGTTTTTGGTTTGATATGATTTCATTTGTCCAATTTTGCTTTGGTTGCCTGTACTTTGAAGGACTACTCAAGAAATCTTTGCTCAGACCAATGCCCTGGAGCATTTCCCCAATGTTTTCTTTTAGTAGTTGCAGAGACTCAGATCTTAGATTTAAGTCTTTAATCCATTTTGACTTGATTTTTGTATATGGTGAGAGGTAGGGGTCTAGTTTCATTCTTCTGCATATGGATATCCAGTATTCCCAGCAATATTTTTTGAAAAGACTGTCCTTTCACCAGTGTATGTTCTTGCCACCTTTGTCAAAAACAAGTTCACTGTAGATGTGTAGATTTATTTCTGGATTTTCTGTTCTGTTCCATTGGTCTATGTGTGTGTGTGTGTTTTATACCATGCTGTTTTGGTTTCTACAGCTCTGTAGCATAATTTGAAGTCAGGTAATGTGATTTCTCCAGTTTTGTTCTTTTACTCAAGGTGACTTTGACTATTTGGGGTCTTTTGTGGTTCTGTATAAATTTTAGGCTTATTTTTCTATTTCTGTGAAGAATGTCATTGGTATTTTGATGGGCATTCCGTTGAATCTGTAGATTGCTTTGGGTAGTATGGACATGTTAACAATATTGATTCTTACTCTCCATGAGTATGGAATATTTTTCTATTTTTTGTGTCTTCTTCAATTTCTTTCATCAATGTTTGATAGTTTTCATTATAGAGATTTTTCTCTTCTTTGGTTAAGTTTATTCATAGGTATTTTATTTGTAGCTATTGTAAATGGAATTCCTTTCTTGGTTTCTTTTTTCAGATTGTTGGCTGTTGGCACATAGAAATACTACTGATTTTTGTATGTTGATTTTGTATGCTGCAACTTTACTGAATTTGTTTATCAGTTCTATTAATAATAGTTTACTATTATTAACACTTTTGGGTCAAGTGTTTACATTTTTCTACATATAAGATCATATCATCCACAAACTAGGATAATTTGTCTTCTTCTTTTCCATATTAGATGCCTTTTATTTCTTTCTTCTGTCTTATTGCTTTAGCTAGAACTTCTAGTAGTATGTTGAATAACACTGGTGAAAGTGGGATCTTGTTTTATTCCAGATCTTACAGGAAAGGATTTCAGTTTTTCCCTATTCAGTTGCTATTAGCTGTGGCTATGTCATGTATGGCTTTTATTGTGTTGAGGTATGCTCCTTCTATATGCAGTTTTTTGAGTTTTTATCATGAAGGGATGTTGGATTTTATTGAATGCTTTTTCAGCATCAGTTGAAATGATCATATTAGTTTGTTTTTCATTCTGTTGATATGGTGTGTCACATTTATTGACTTCTGTATGTTGAACCACCCTTGCATCCAGGGATGAATCCCACTTGAACATGATGGATCATCTTTTTAATATATTGTTGAATTTGGTTTGCTAGTTTTTTGTTAAGAATTTTTGCATCTATGTTCATTAAAGGTATTGGCCTGTAGTTTCCTTTTTATGTGTATTTGTCTGGTTTGGGTATTACGGCCTCATAGAATGAGTTTGAGAGTATTCCCTCCTCCTCTGTTTTTTGTAATAGTTTGAGTAGAATTCATATTAGTTCTTTAAATGTTTGGTAGAATTCAGTCATGAAGCCGTTGGATCCTGGGTTTTTCTTTAATGTGAACGTTTTTATTACTGCTTCTATCTCATTACTTGTTACTGTTCTATTCAGGTTTTGGATTCCTTCATGGTTCAATCCTGGTATGTCACATATATCTAGGAACGTATCAGTTTCTTCTAGGTTTCCAATTTATTGGCATATAGTTGCTATAGTAGTCTCTAGTTATCCTTTGAATTTCTGTAATGTCAGTTGTAATGTCTCCTTTTTCATCTCTGATTTTATTTATTTTGGTCTTCTCTCTTTTTTTTGTAGTTAGTCTGGCTAAAGGTTTGTCAATTTTATTTATCTTTTCAAAAAACAAACTTTGTTTTGTTGATATTTAGTGTTGTTTTTCTGGTTTCAATGTCATTCATTTCTGTTCTGATCTTTATTATTTATTTTCTTCTACCGATTTTGTGTTTGATTTGTTCCTGATTTTCTAGTTCTTTAAGATACATTATTAGGTTGTCCATTTGAAGTTTTTCCATTCTTTTATTGTAGGCATTTATTGCTATTAATTTACCTCTTTGTACAGCTTTTCCTATATTCCATAGGTTTTGGTATGTTGTGCTTCCATTATTATTTGTTTCAAAAATTTTTTAAATATTCCTCTTAATTTTTTGATTGACTCAATGGTCCTTCAGGAGCATATTATTTAATTTCCACATGTTTGTATAGTTTCCAGTGTTCTTCTTGTTATTGGTTTCTGGTTTTATTTCACTGTTGTCAGAGAAGATACTTGATATGATTTCAATTTCTTTAAAGTTTTTAAGATTTTTTTCTGTGGCCTAACATATAGTTTCTCCTTGAGAATGATCCATGTACTGAGAAGAATGTGTATTCTATAGCTGTTGGATGAAATGTTCTATAAACATCTATTAGGTCCATTTGTTCTACAGTACAGATTAAGTTCAATGTTTCTTTGTTGATTTTCTGCCTGGGTGATCTGTCCCATTTAAAATGGGGCATTAAGGTATCCAGCTATTACTGTATTGGGGTCTGTCTCTCTTTTTAGCTCTAACAGTATTTGCTTTATATATCTGGGTGCTCCAGTGTTGGGTGCATATATATTTAGAATTGTTATATCCTGTTGCTGAATTGATCCCTTTATCATTATATGACATGTCTCTTTTTACAGTTTTTATCTTGAAATCCTAAGTATAGCTACTCCTGCTCTGGTTTGGTTTCCATTTGCATGAAATATCTTTTTTCATTCCTTTATTTTTAATTTATGTGTACCTTTATAGGTGAAGTGAGTTTCTTGGAGGCAGCATATAGTTGGCTTTTGTTGTTTTTTTTTTTAATCCATTCTGCCACTCCATGGCTTTTGATTGGAGGGGTTAGTCCATTTACATTCAGTATTATTATTGATAAGTAAGGACTTACTACTGCCTTTTCAAAATTTGTTTTCTGAAATTTGTGGTCCTCTCTTTCTTTCTTCTTTCCTTCTTGACTTCCTAATGCATTTTAAATATATGATTTCAAATAATTCAGTAAAACCAAGAGAAAAGAAATTAAAAGCAAATACTCAGAAAGCAGGATTGATTATTTTTGCATGTTTGTTATTGGAAAATTTTAGTCATTACCTTTCCTTATCAAGTAGTCATTAATAATTAACCCAGAAATTATAGCAGAGTTCTAACTAAAATAAATATAATCTGGTCCTAAGAGAAATAAAAATGTAAGCAAATAAATATTGCCAAGAGGTCATGATTCATGTCTTGCTCTTCATTTCTTTGGCTGTTGTGACTCGTGTCTTGAGAAGCATCATCCTTTGACAAAATATAAATAAGAAAATCTAAAAATATTGTAGCCTAGAGAAAATGTTTGTTAATTGTTTATTTCCTTAAAAGTCTTGTATATATCATCATTAAATAGGTAGTTATTTAAATCGAGCCTCTTAGTAAAATTGTCTACCATTTTTTTCTGAGAAGGAAAATAAAAAAATATTGAATATAATTGACCCAGATATCTAAAAAATAGCAAAATTTTTTATTTCTTATAGGAAAATTAGAAAATATATTGTCTGGTAAAATAAAAAATAAATAGTACTAAATGATATTAAACTCTAAAATTAAAAAAATTGGTTACTAAAACACTGTAACAGAATATTTGTAATATATTTAAAACATTTGGGTTGTGATCTGTTTGAATGTAATGTATAAAATACATTTAATATATAATTAGCTCTATGATGGTAGGTAACTCACAAAACATTTCTGGGTCTTTTTCCTACAAAATGAGGGTATTCAGTTTAGAGACCCCTGAGATTTTAGGTGCTGTCTGTAACATATAAAATTCTATTCATTACCAAAGAAGGAGAAATAAATAGCAGACAGCATGTGCAAAACTACTCAGACTGGTTTTATGATCATTTTATTTTTTAGACTGGAAATTAGGATACAAAAGAAAGTATGTTAGACTTTCTATTGTTTTCTCAGATTTCTATTTAGTTTAACAGATAAATCATAAGTTTTTTCAGATGCAAATTACATTAACTATTGCTCCTTGGAGAAATTTCTTTCAGACTCCTGTCATCTTAGTAAATGTCCAGACAATTAAACTACCTTGTCTTAGAGAACAAGAACATAAAGCAGCAGTGTTAAATAAAATAATTGAAAATTTCCTTTCACAGTCCCATCCTAGTTAATAGCTAATTTCTAAAATTCTTCTCAAAACTTTCTTCTTATTATTATTCTTTTTTAACAGCTTTATTGAGGTATAATTGACATACAAAGAACTATGTATATTAAATGGGTACAATTTGATGAGTTTGGACATATGCAAACACCCATGATGCCATCACTACAATCAAGGTAATAGATATAAAAGTTTCCTCATGCTCCTTTGTTTGTTTGTTTTATTTTGTTTTAGTAGTAAGAACACTTAACATGAGATCTGCCTTCTCAAATATTTTTTAAGGACACAATACTACCATATTGTTAACTACAGGCACTATGTTGTACAGCAGATCTCTAAAACTCTTTCATCTAGCATAACTGAAACTTTATACTGATTGAGCAACTCTCCATTTCCCCCACCCCTAAGTCCCTGGCAACTGGTATTGTATTCTCTGCTTCTATGAATTTGGCTATTAAAGATACCTCATATAAATGGTTTTGTGCAGTATTTGTCCTTCTGTGACCAGCTTATTTCGCTTAGCATGTTTTCCAGGTTTATCTATGTTGTCACAAATGGCAGAATTTTCTTCTTTTTCAAGGCTGAATAATAATCCATTGTATGTATATGCCACATTTTCTTCATCCAACTGTCTGTGGATAAACACTTGTGGTGTTTCCATATCTTGGCTACTGAGAATAATGCTGCAGTGAACATAGGAGTACATGTTCTCTTTAAGATTCTTATTTTAAGTATTTTGGATAAATACTTGGAAATGGGATTGTAGCATTATCTGATAGTTCTATTTTTAATTTTTTGAAGAATCTCCGTACTGTTTTCCATAGCTGCTGCACCATTTTACATTTCCACCAGTAGTGCATAATAATTTCAATTTCTCAACATCCTCACAGATACTTATCATAGTTTTTATAATAGTCATCCTAACAAGTATGAGGTGTTATCTCATTGTAGTTTTGATTTGCATTTTTCTGAAAATTAATGGTGTTTAACATCTTTTCGTATACCTGTTGGCCATTTATATGTTTTCTTTGCAGAAATGTCTGTTCAAATCTCTTTCCCATTTTTAATTGGGTTATTTGGATGCCAGACATTGTGAATTTTTACATTGTTGCTGCAGCTTTTTTTTGCATACCGTTAAATAGTGTTGCATTTAATGTACTGCACAGTTACATTACATGGGTCAGTTTGATCATTTAGAACCTTTAAAGGATTTCTTTTAAGCTTTCTGAGGACTATTCCCAATGCTGTGTGCGTTTGAGGCCTTTTTTGCTCAGGTTAGTGGCAACAAGAACTTTAGCCCTGTGAGCTCTGGGAATCCTGTTGTCCCCTTGTTATAAGTCACTAAATAGAATTATTAAATTGTGTAGGACTCAGTACAAAGCAAACATAAAATTAATAGAAGATGGTGGCAAAAAGAGTCACATTAGGTCTAGATAATAAATGGAAACAGGGAAAGAGCATAGCAAGTGGAAGACATGCTCATAAGTAGATTACAATCACAAGGCAAGATGCAATCATGCTATTTCTGTGTAAGCACCTTAGAGCAAGAATATAATATTCTTATCTATCTCTCTTAGTTCAAGCATTGACTAGCAGCAAGTGTTGGAAGAAACCTTCAGACTTGTTTCCCCTGGAGAAGAACTGCTAGCTAGTTTACAAGCTCTACCAAAAGACTCTACCTGGATAAGCTGGAGAAAGAAACTGCACAGCACCCACTGATGACTCACCTTACAGAGAGTTGGTAACAGCTATCGCACAATTTGTATTTTGTAGGCTATATTTAACATTACAGTTACTATTCAGACCTGAGAAAAGTACTGCCAACAATTCAGGATGGGGAAGGATGTTGAACAGCAAAGCTTCTGCACTCTGTTAGCCAAGTAGTAGACTTTCAATACAGGATTAGAAAAATTATTTTGAGCAAAGGGAAATCCACAGTCTCCTCAGATCAGACTAATAGGAATTTTCCTGATTTACCTTCATATAAACTAGGGCATTTAAATTTAGAGAGTTTTTAAAAATGAGAAGGAAATTTAGAGTGAGGAAATTTCATATGAAGTTCTAATCCTTGTCTTTCCACCCTCACTTACAATCTATGCTGATGTCTTCATTCAGGAAGATTTTCCCTATATAAAGCCTTTGTATTTGCTTTTATAAATGAAAGTTCATTCTGCCTCTCTTTTAGCATCTTCTTCACCTCTATGAACAATGAAAAAAATGAGGGAGCTCATGTTACCTGTTATGGCCTGATTTTAGATCTACCTGCTCAGATTTGATTTGGGGTGAGTTTCTAAGTTGTTGTTCTAAGTTGAATGGAACTAGAATTCTGAGTCAATTGCTATTTCATCCAGAAGCAGAAGATATAGTCACAATTTCTTGGAGGACTGTGATACCACAGGCTGAGTTGTTCATGTATAACTACTACAAAAGATCTGGAACAATCCTTAGCGAATTAAGAGTAAAATAGGAACAGGTTCAAATTGAAGCATGCTGTTGTTTTGACTTTGCCAGGATGTTTCATTCATTTAGTAATTACAAAGGCAGATTGCTGAACCAATTTATAAAATAAAGGCTGGCCTTCCAGAAACCACGTTCTCTTTCCATGGTATATACATATGAAGTTCCTTAAAATACAAAGTATCAAAGGATATACCAACCCAATGAAAAACTAAGATACATTCATGTCTAATACATTTTCATGCATAACTATCTGTTACTACAAATAAAAGGCCCAAGAGACCACTGTGTATTTCTAAACCAACAAAGCAAACAAAAATAATGATCTGAGAAAAGCCTGGAAATGTTCAAACTGTATTCCCAAGACTATATAGATTGCCTATTACATTATTTTCCCAAGAAATAAATCTGGAACAATTGGAGATCTGTGCTTTTCTAACTCGTGAGGGAGGAGAGGATATACATTTTTTCAGTACCTCTTCAAAGAGTTCATAAAAGTTTTATATGGTGTTAAGATACTGAAATTTTGCAGGTTTCTGTCAAAGCATTTAGGTACCCTGAGGCACCCCCTTTCTTCACTGCATGGTGCTGTTGAACATCCTGCCCCATTATCTGCTGATATTTCCACACAGACCATGACCCTTTCAGTATATGTTCTTTCTGTCAAGGTATATTTATCTCACCAATTATGTTCAACTGCAGTGTTATTTCTCCTTGGCCTGGAATATATTCTATTTTGTTTAGTGAAGGATCTGTTACAAAACTCAAATGAACTAACTTTCCAGCCCAGCTCACCAGCAGTTGTGAAGGAAATAAAAACTATTGGTTTCAATTTCACTCAACTCATGTCAATTCAGTGGGCATATTTAAACATTTATTACATGCTTATCGCTATGTTAATATGAGCAAGCACACGTCAGAGATACCTGTCTTGCACAGTGGTTTGAGTGCATTATTTCATTTATTCTCACAAAACTTCACCATTTTTTCTCTCCATTTTATAGATGAGAAGACTAAGGCATCACTATATTATGTTGTTTCATATGGCTATTATGAGAAGTAGATGAGAAAATGATCTAACCTCTATCCTAAGCATTCAATAAATTTCTCTTACTATGTTTTTGTAATTATCCAACTGAATGACCATGTAGAAAATTCAGAGAACTGTCATTTATGATTTTAGTGAATACCAAATATTGACACTATTGCCTGAAGAGTATTAGGCAGAGCAGAGAGAGGCTCCCATTGTGAGTGGAGCTTGGCTACACTTATCCATCCAGCAAACCCAGTGTTCTGGAATATGATTTTCATTTTTTACTATGGACAATTGCAAGTGAATTGAGAATCTTCTGGTCAGAGAGCTTAAAAGTTCCTTTAGTACCCAAATGTTATGCTCTTTTGGAAGACTGCACATACCCAATTCTAGGGAGCTGATTTTCCCTTTTTAAACTCTTATGAAGAATTCTCCACTTACTTTGACAAAATATATTTTATCTCATTACACTTTAGGTCAGGGAACACTTCCTTGAGACATAAATTTATCTTTTCTATGTTCAGTAAAAAAGGAGCTGATAATATGTGGGATTTCTTTCTTTTATTTCTTTTCTTCTTTTTCAATAGATTGAGGGCGTATAAGTGTTTTTTATTGTATAATGCTGAAGTCAGGGCTTTTAGTGTACCCGTCACCAGAATAGTGCACAGTGTACCCAATAGGGAGATTTTCATCCCTCGCACCCTGCCACCCTGCCCGCTTCTTAGCTTCTAGTGTCCATTACACCACTTCATGACCATATATACCCATTGTTTAGCTCCCACTTACAAGTGAGAACATGTGGAATTTGATTTTCCACTCCTGAGATACTTAAGATGATGTTCTTCAGTTCCACCCAAGTTGCTGCAAAATACATTATTCCATTCCTTTTTTTAGTACTCTGTGGCATATAGACACCACATTTTCTCCATCCACTCATCAGTTGATGGGTACTTAGGTTGATTCCACATCCTTGCAGTCGGTGGATTGTGCTGTGATAAACATTGGGGTGTAGTTGTCTTTTTAATAAAAAGACTGAGTAGATATACAGTAGTGGGATTGCTGGATCAGATGGTAGGGATTTCATAATTAGAAAGGACTTTATTGGATGAATATCCTCATTTTGCAGATGAGGTCCAAAGAATTTTTGTCAGAATCTAGAATAAAATTTAGTTTTCTTTATTTTTAGTTTAATGCTCTTCTTACTATGTCATTCTGTCTCCTTAAGGCTAAACAGAGGGCCATAGCCCCCAACTTACTTCCAGTCAACAGTATGAAAGGCACACATTTGTATGTCTACCATAGAACATTTAATAAATTCCCTGAATACTTGGTATTACCACGCGACAATGTTACCATTAAAAAAAAATCCTGGATAAATGAAGCTCCCTGACACAGGTCTACATACATTTAAGAAAATAAGTTCATTTCCTTTAAAAAAAAAGAGCCTATTAGTGCCTTCAATTAAGTCATTCCATTAATCTCATAGATGCTCAGCTCCACACAAGAGACCAAATGAAAGAAGCTTCATGATTATCACAGGAATCTGGATTATTGGGGACCTTATGTTATTATTGATGTTTCTGGTCCAGAAAACAATCTGTGTATCTTCACTTGGTGTCCCAGTACAAAAAAAAAGCTAATATCAAGAAGAAAATAAACACAATCATATTGGGTATTCTTCAAAAGCGGTGGAAGCCTCTACCAGAAGCAGGAAAAAGACATGGAATCTGTCAGTAACAGAGGGAAAAGATCAGGGCAAGTGATCCACACCTGAATAGGCACTAAGATCAAATTCCAAGGGAGAAGAGAAATTTGAGAAAAATAAACTAAAAGAAATTTAAAGAACATTAGGACAAGCTGATACTAGCTATATATCTGGATGAGCAGTAAATCACAGATTTTGAGTTTTCTTTATGTTTTCCTATGTTTTTCAAATGAATCTATACTAAATTTGTATTTTCTAAAAACATTGACAGTTTACACACATGTGCTTTTGTCAGTTTTTTTGTTGGATGACATATAAACAGAGATATGACTTCTTTCTAAAGATAGTTAATGTTCAGAACAAAAAAAATACAATTAAATTACTAAATTAAAAAAGAGGGTTTCTGGAAGGCTGGCTGGAAATAAGGATATCTCTGAGAGGTATAAAAAAGTAGTGCATGGATGGTGTTTTCCCTAAATTAAATTACTTCCAAGCTGCCATTTTTGTTTAATTAGTTTTTTGAGTTCATAAGGAAAGCACATTCTTCAAAACTCAAGTGAAAAACAGTGTGTAAGAAACGCCTCCTCATTCCCTGGTCCTTCACCCATCTAGTTCCCTTCCCTGAAATCAACCAACACAACCATGTTCTTGGTTAACTTTTCAGAAATAGTCTACCATGCACTAACAAAATATCATGTTTTTTTTATAAATGACTTTTATATATTTTGTACCTTTATGATGCCTTTTAATATCTTTTATAACTTTATAGATTTTATACATATAAATTTTTACACATGTAATACAGTTTTTATACATTTTGTACCTCCTTATATATATATAACTCATATCTTTCTTGTACATTTAGTAGCATACTACAATACTGTTTTATGATTTGCTTTGTTGACACTGTATCTTGAAGATCATTCCATTTCAGTACCTAAAAAGCTTCTGCTTTTTTTTTTGATTGGATGTTTTTCTATCATGAAGAAGTATTATAATTGGTATTTTAATAAGTAGTTTCCAAACTTTTCCTTCCATAAACAATGCTGTTGTGAATACCCTTATGAGCAGACCTTTCTTTCCAGGTTGTTACCACCACCTCTGCCACCTATATTCCGACCTGGCAGGTTCAGTTTATGCAGTATCATACTTTTCTAGTCTTGAGCCTACCTTTGATTCGAGAATATGACTTTGACATTTCCCAGGCTTCAGAGTTTCTCTGGTGGATATCTTCTTAAGGAGGCAGTGGGAAGTTTTCTAATAGGATCTAAAGCCTGAGAAACAATCACAAACTTCCACTCTTTGAGGTGGGTGCTTTGCATTTTAGGATGGGTTCTCTGAAAGCCAATAACATGGAATGTGTTCCTGCAGGAGATTATTGAGAAATTCGTGTGCCATATGTGTTCTACAAATATTAGATCAGAGTTAGATTCACCTTTTATGGGGAAAGGCTGGATCACACCTTTCATTAAGAGGCTGTTGACAGGCATGTAAACCTGAGTGGGTAATTTCATTAACTATATACTATTGTTAAATAATGTTGCTGTAATAAATCACAGCATAATTGAAGAGTTGGAAATAGAACTTGACTGTACTACTTTGAAGTTGATGAATGCGTCACTAGTTCTGTTGTCCACACGTTACTCTCACTTTCCTAGAAACAGCAACCCTTGTGATGCCAAAAAAGCCACCAGAGAAACAAGAATAGGAAGAACCCAGGGAACCCAAAGTGCAGACCCTCATAGCTATTTTCAACACCAGTCTTAAGACTGAGAAATAATGAAACATTATTTCAACAGTGAAATATTGGAAACATTGTACAAATCTTAACTTATATTTATTAAATGGAAAATATAAAAGTAGAATTCATGATTTTTTCCTCTGAAGTCATTTCTTCTTGTCAAATTTTATTAAAAATCTAATAAGAATAGGGTGAAATAAAGTTACCTAAAAGACACACAGACAAAATACTATGGAGTTAAACTTTCAGATCACCTAAAGTAAAACACATACTTTCTGATTAGGGTAGAGGAGAGAGGAAATCAATTAAAATACATTATATTTTATTCTTGTTCTTTGTTTCCTTTGAAAAACTATTAGGAAATATTATTCATGAAAGTTTGGAAAATTATTTTTGAAAACTGTGAAAAGCACATCATAAGCAGCTGAAGAAGTGAATTCTGTTCTGTTAAATTTCACTAGATAGAATAGACCTCTCAGTTATTTTGACCACCCAAAAATGGTGACCTCCCTGGGTATGTGGGTAGCCCAGCAGCAAAATGGTAAAGAAGAAAGAGATCATAGGTGGGTAGCCAAGTACTTTAGGGTTGTATGGATCATCTAAGGTAGGGCCAACCTCACACAACCACCTTCTTTTGTAAATAAAGTTTTGTGAGTAAGTTTCTGTGAATACAGTTTTACAGCCACTTTCATTTGTTTACATATTGTCTATGGCTGCTTTCATCTTACAATAGTAGAGTTATATAGTTGCAACAGAGATCATGTGGCCAGCAAAGCCCAAAACATTTTCTATCTAGCCCTTTAATGAAAAGTTTGAAGACCCCTGATTGATAAGAAAGTCACAAATAGTTGATATTTAGCTATCCCACATAGTGCTCATCCCTTTTCCTTCTTCCCCATCAACCAGGGTTCAAGTAGACTTATTATATTTTTATTCCTAAGCCTGAAGAAGAAGATATACTCTTCAAATATGGCTCCTCTTTTTGGGTCTAGGAAATTATAGAACCAACTCAGAAAGCACAGCATGACCATAAGGTGAGAAGATAAAGAAAAAAGAATCAGAAGACACAAATAAATGGAAAGATATCCCATGTTCATGAATTGGAAGAATTAATGTTGTTAAATCCCTACTTCTCAAAGTAATCTGCAGATTCAATGCAATGCCTATCAAAATCTCAATGTCATATTTCACAGAAATAGAAAAAACAATCCAGAATTTGCATGGAAGCACAAAAGACCTGGAATAGCCAACCCATTCTTGAACAAAAAGAACAAAGCTAAAGGCATCGCGCTACCTGGTTTGAAAATCTACTAGAGCTATAGTAATCAAAACAGCAGGATACTGGCATAAAAACAGACACATAGACCAATAGAACTGTACAGAGAGCCCAGAAATAAATCCATTTACATAAAACATTTACAGTCAATATATTTTTGACAAACATGCCAAGAATACACAATGGGGAAAGGATAGGCTCTTTAATAAATGGTGCTAGGAAAACTGGGTAGAAGAAAGAAATTCTTACACTGTATACAAAAATCAACTCAAAATGGAATAAGGACTTAAACGTTAAAAAAAAGGTCCATCCAATGGTTTGAGCAAGGATTTTTTTAGATATGGCCTCAAAAGTACAGGCAACGAAAGCAAAAACAAGAGAGTAGGACTACATCAAATTAAAAATCTCCTGCACAGCAAAGAAAACAATCAACAAAGTGAAGAGACAACATACAGAATGGGAGAAAATATTTACCAACCATACATCTGTTAAAGGTTTAATATCCAAAATATATAAGGAACTTATACAACTTAATAGCAAAGAAACAATAATATGATTTTAAAAGTGAGTAAAGCACTTGAATAAACATTTTTCAAAAGAAGACATACAAATGGCAAATAAGTATGTGAAAAAACGCTCAACATCACTAATCATTGGGGAAATGCAAATTAAAACCACAATGAAACATCACCTCATATCTGTTAGAATGGCTATGATCAAACAGACAAAAGATAACAAGTGCTGCCTGGGATGTAGAGAAAAGGGAACTCAGTGTTCCTGGTACACTGATGGTGGAAATGTAAATTGGTACAGCCATTATGAAAACCAGCATGGAAGTTTCTTAACAAATTAAAAATAGAACTACCATATGAACCAGTAATCCCATCTCTGGGTATATATCCAAGCTATGTGAAATCAGTATGTCAAAGAGATATCTAAACTGCCATATTGACTGTAGCATTATTCACAATAGCCAAGATTTAGAATCAACCTAAGTGTCCATTAAGGGATGAATAGATAAAGAAAATGTGCACATTTTCCATACATGCACAATGGAATACTATTCAGCCTTAAAAAAGAAGGAAATCCTGCCATTTGTGACAACATGGATGAACTTGGAAGACATTATGTTAAGTGAAATAAGCCAGACACAGAAAGGCAAACACCCATCAAACACACCATTATGTCACTTATATGTGGAATCTGAAAAAGTCAAACTCATAGAAGCAGAGAGTAGAATGGTGGCTAGCAGAGGCTGAGGGGTAGGAGGATTGGGGAGATGTTGCTCAAGGGACACAAAATTTCAGTTAGACAGTGGGAATAAATTCTAGAGATCTAGTGTACATTACAGTGACTATAGTTAATAACCATATATTGCATACTTGAAAATTGCTAAGAGAGTTTAAGAGATTTTAAGTGTTCTCATAAAAAAAGATAAGTATATGAGGTGATACATACATTAACTAACTTAATTTAGCCATTCCACAATGTATACATATTCCAAACCATCATGTCATATTCCACAAATATATATAACTTTTGTCAATTAAAAAATGAAAAGAGAAGAATAAATAAATTATCTTGAATGTATTTCTAACTTCTAACTTCCCTTCTCAATGTTGTTTTCTTCAAAATTCTCATTTTTAACTTCCAGTTTGCCATATGGTGCTACCTAAATCCAAACCTCTCCACACATTCTCCAATGTATACAGAAAAGAGAGCAAGTGAAGTCACTGACAGTCCATGCATTAGCCAACCTAGGAGAGAAAAATACTACTTATTTCAAATCATCTTTAAGTAGTTAATTGAATATGCAAATCCAGCAGACCCAGTACCAGATCTCATTTCTGTACAGAAAGTCATCAGAAAATGTGATAAGTGTTTGGAAAAGAAGAGTTAGGTGTAGGAAGCCTGGCGGATGGGGGCAGTGATGAAATACAGACATGATCAATGCCCCCAGAAGAGAAAGTCACATTCCTGAAGGGGGAATGCTGAGAAAAAATTGGGTATGTCAGAGTATTGGCTGTGGGGAAAACAAGAGCATGACAGTTCATGAGATATGGAACCTGAGGTGGCAGTCTGCTTCGTGGAGAGAAAAGGGTGACTTGACATTAAAGGAAGAGAAACCCTTAGAGAGCCTGTGGTGAAGGGAAAGAACATGAGACAGAGTAATTTAAAATTCTGCAGAAATGGAACACAATCACAAAATTGCAAATTAATACATACGCTGTCCCCTCTCTTTCCTACGCCTCACAACAAAAAGAGCATGCAGAAGATATTGCTCCTGACCAAGAAATCTAGCCTTTCAAAACCTAGTTAGTTATTTCTGCATACAACTGTTCTGGGCCTTTTTGCAAGGAGGGAATAAGAAAATAAACAGAAAATGAGGATGACATTCATACAAGATACTATAATATAATAAGAGAACATATAATGATAATCAAACATTTCAGCAGATAAAAATATTTGCAACAACACACACACAAGCAAAGAAAATTAAACATATCACTCAAATCTAAATTAAATACTAATAAACAAGAATTTGCAGATGTAAAAAAATTGAATAAAAAATTTAACAACTTAGAACATAAATGAACCAAATTTTCATTTTGTTTTGTTAATGTAGACTTGCTCAGTTTTTAAGAGTTGGGAAACAGGAATCCTTGGGCCACACTAGCATGCAGTCCCCTATACTGTCATGTAGTCTAAGGAAGGTTAGACTGACATTTCAGCCCAGTTATTACTGACCTCTGTCAATGTCTTTAATACTGACTTCCAAACACCTCTGAGGTCTCTTAGTCAAACACTGCAGAGTCTATTTCCTGATAAGATTTTCAGTGATACTACATTTATCTCAGGTATGTTCTACATATCTTCATTTCCTAAATAAATTGTGTGTTTTAATACAGAAATGGATTTTGATTAAATGTTTTGCTTTCTTTACTTCCATTATTATTTGCAGAATTGCAAGATTCCATCCCCCCATCAAAAAAAACTTTTTGACTTATTTTAAAGGGACCCATTTAAACTGAGCTATTTCTTCTTTCAATTCATAATAAAAGTGTTTTTAGCATCATTTATGAATATTGATTAGGTTTTCCTATACCATGCGCCAGTGAGTTATAGCAAAAGATCTGCACCTAAAAATTTTATACATTATTGTCTCAAAATACATACATTTCTATAAATAAAAGTTTTGTCATTCTTTGGGTCTGTTATTTGTAGTAGCTACCTTTCACTCATTAGTTCTCTTCTGAAGAATGTAATTCTTTGAGAAATTACATTATGGTTATTTCTAAAGAGTAGACAGTTAGAAACAACACTAATTCACGTTGAGGAAAATTTGAGACATCTTTTAAAACCAGAACTGTAAATGTGTTTTGATTTAATTAAGGCCTACTAAATTTTGATCAAATTGATGAATTAAAAAGGCTGCAATCCTTTAAATATGGATTTAGGATGATTTTATAATGATTTCTTCACCCAAGAAAATTTCTTGACACCTGAAATCCTTCTATAGCCAGCCAGTCAATGGAAGAGGACAGAATAGCTTTAGAACCAACTATCTATATTATAATAAATTCAAAATGTATCAAGTAAGAATTCTCAAATGTGGGGCATCTTTTAAAAAAAAGTCCTGTTAAAAACAACAACAAAAACATTTTTTCTAATAATGATTGATCAGTGGTCAGGTTTCCTGTATTGAGAAAGATGGTTTATAGAAATAAAGCCAGCAAAATAAATATTGAAAGACATCCTGTACATATTCAGCAAGGACCTCAGCAGGTGGTTCCTTGCTGTGCTACTCAGGGCAGGGATAGTCTTAACTAAATGGAAACACATTTCACATATTTGCAGTAACCTGTATTTCCATTTTCCCCTACAAACCCTACACAATCACGTGGGTTTCATGGATAATCTAGGCAACGTATTTCATTTCCTCCACATACTTTTAACAAATGTTTATTGCTTCTTCCAATTATAAGTAAGTTTAATGCATATATTAATTTGTTGAGCTATTGTTTGATATTCAAAGGATAGCATTTGAAACTCAATATTTTCAAGATGAAAGAGATCTTAAAGATAATCTAATCCAGTCCTAGCATTTAATGGAGGAGAAACCCAAAGCCCAGGAAGGTGAGGTGACTTTTCCAATGTCTCGCCATTAGTGTATGACAGAACTGAGACTGTTGATTAGCATTTATCACTTCCCTCTTTGGTGTGGTCTATAAAACATCCCGCAGACTCAGGCATGGACCCTGCCATTTTGGAGATCACTATATATTTAAGAAAAGAAAACCCAGAGAGGCTACTCTGTAGATACATTAGTGTATGTAGTGCCATGCCCTATGCAATTATTAAAATCTCTCCAGTGGAGTATTGCCAGGGATTTATTCCTCTTTTTTCTCACTCCTGAAAAACATCAGAAATAGGTTGTTACCATAAAGTAATTTCAGATTCCAGAGGCATAATTCTGAAAAAAATACATATCTTAAAGACTAAATATATAAACTTTATATGGATTCTATGGTTATCATGAGAATGTGTCTTGTAGACCACCAACTACTGGGAGAGTCATTGATCAAAGGCCCAGCCACTAACACTCTGAAATTTATTATTATACTTTGTAAAAATCACGGTTTCCAACTGATGGCTGAATGAAGCAGGGGTACCCAGGCAGACCCATTCATGGCAGACACGGGCCTCCTCTGACGACGGAATTTGGCTTGAGGACTCCCAGACAGTCTCAGACCACATGGCAGTGTAGGGAACTGCATGTGGACTGCTTCCACCTCTCCTCCCCTCCTTCTTTCCTTCCCTCTGGCTCAGACTTGCTTCACAGTGTGACAGAAAACCCAGTATTTTTTTCTTTTGGCTGCCTCGACAGCTTCTCTCTCACAGGAATTTCCTCTAATAAAATCTTCTTATATTTATAATAACTCTCCAGGCTACAGAGTTTTAAGAATCCTCTCCGGACTTAGAAGAAAAATGCCATTTAACCCTGTTGCTATTGTTCAGCACCTTTTTTCTTCTTCTTCTTTCTACTTTTTGCCTCTTTTGATGGCATAGCAACTTCTACTCCATGGGGCATTCCAATGGCCTTCTGTCCACACCTAACATATCTCTGAAGTACATCACTAGATTTCAATTTTGCTACGCAAATCTCTTTTCCTAATGGGGCCTTGGTAGGCTTTCCATCTGCTTCTGAAATGAAATTAGAAGATGGTTCATGGAAGCTGAAGGAAATATTTTTAAACTATTCCAAAGTAGCAGCTATCTTCAGCCATAATTTAGAAAAAGTAACCACATTTGTTAAATAGGAGTTTTAAACAGATCCGTTTTTCATAGACATTTTGGATTTAAAATTATAATAAAAATCTTGGAAGTCCTGTGATATGAGCAGAGTACAATGTAAGGAGCCTGAGAGCTTTGAAAACATTATATGAATACAAAGCTCTATTATTTACCAAATCACAGAAACAGGAATGAGTCTCTGAAAGTAGGAAAGAAATGTTACAATTAGTATCAGCTTGCTGACCACCTAGAGATGGGAACTGGAGTGGTCATCAGGGAAATAAAATCACTGGGGTCCAACAAAAAGTAGAAGTGAGAGTTAATAGGGCAGGCTGTGCAATATCAGAACAAACACAGAGGGAAAATAATGGGGTTCACAGTTGTTACTCTAAGTTATTATTTGGAAAAAGAGAAAATAAAAGGCTTGCCTGTGAGATTGAGGAAAATGCATAATGTTAATAGGCTGCTATCAAAACATGGGGAAAACAGATTTCTATACTCCCAGCTCTCTGCCTTGTACTGAAAACATTCATGGCATCAGGTTTCTTTGCATTTCCTTTTGTCTGAGATGCTCTGTGTCTTAAAAATTATTATACTCACAGGATCATAATTGAATCTGAATTTAGAAAAGCAAAGTAGATGTCAAAGGAAGGATGTAATTCTAAGCATTCATCAATTCCAAATTCTATTCAGCTTTACAGTGAAAGGAAGGACATCCTTACCTTTTCCTAGGCACATGGAATCTCCACAGTCCTGGCTTTGCCCTCATTCACTTAATGACCAGGTTAAATTTGTGGAAACTCTAGGTATACCAGTTTCCTTTTCAGAAAAATCTTCTTAGGAATAGTATTGATTTGTGAGTGTGAATGTGTGTGTGATCTCCTATGAACATAAAAGTTAGGATGGATCAAAGATATAAATAATAAACAACATATAAAATATAAGCAAACTGACTTTGATAATTACTACGCTTTTGTGAACAATAACGATCTGATGGACACTGTATTACAATCTTGGTTTGCATTTACTCCTTTATTCTTTACAAGAACCTTTTAAGATATTATCCTTATGTCCATTTTATAGAAGTCAAAATCAAAACCTGAGGGGGTTAAGTAATTTAATCAAAATCACACATTTT
This sequence comes from Daubentonia madagascariensis, assembly GCA_023783475.1. NCBI lineage: Eukaryota > Metazoa > Chordata > Mammalia > Primates > Daubentoniidae > Daubentonia > Daubentonia madagascariensis. The sequence continues at coordinate 3,197,937 of JAKFHU010002088.1, forward strand.
GATCACACAAAATCACATCCAATGGGGCATTCACAAAATGCCACACAGGAAGTGGGAGGGCCACTGAACAGTTGTTCATCAACTGAAAAGTTGATTCCAGATCTTGTACCCTCTCCTCCAGAACTCTGGAGCCCATGCTTTATCATCCTTGCCATTTCTCAAAATATTCCTCTAAATTTTCCTCATTATTTTCTCTAAAATATTTTAAACTCTCTTTCTGATTGCTGCTTCCCATTAGCTCTCAAATGCCTTTAGTTCTCTCCAGTCCTTAAAAAAGATAGTAATTTCAATCTACCAGTTGCACACGGCTCCCCTCCAGGCCCTTTTTCCCTCAGGTGTAAATCTCAGCAAAGATATCCTTTTTACTTCCATCTCTACTCTTTACCATTCCCCCTACCTCTTCCTTAATAGATCCTGCCCATTCCCCCACCCATATTCCCACCAGCACCTAAACAGCTTCCTCTGTCTACAACCATCTGTGACCTTACCAAACCCAGGGGATTTGTCCTCATGTTATTCCTTTTAGCTCCTGTCTTCATCCCTTTGCTGCTGCTATAACAGAATACCTGAGACTAGGTAATTTATAAAGCAGTTTATTTGGCTCATGATTCTGGAGGCTGGAAAGTCCGAGAGCATGGTGCTAGCCTCTGGTGAGGGTCATCCCATGGCAAAAGGCCAGAGGTGGAAGCATGAACATGAGACTGGAAGAGATGAAAGAGTGGGCTCTTTGTTCAGGATGCTGCTTTCACGATAATGGCATTAATCCATAATCACTTCTTAAAGGCCCCACCACTAAATACTATTACAACAGCAATTAAATTTCAACATGAGTTTTGGCAGGGACGAAAATAACATAGCAAATCTCCAACAGCATTTGACACTGCCTTCCTCATCATTATTGATGTTTACAGCATTAATTGTCTATTCTGGGATTTTTTTTTCCCTTTCTTTTTGATTTTAGTTTTTCTGTTTCCTTTGCTACCCCCTCACTGTTGGTATTTCCAGTCTTTCTTGCCTTTAATCTGGACATTCTTCTCTATGGTTTTACTTTCTCTGCATGTTTTCCTAATCTGTTCTTCCCCAAATCTACACCTCCACATGATGTAACTAAATCAATTAAAAAACAACTAAATCAGAATTTTTAGGGTGAGGCCTGGACAACATATGTTTTAGAAGCTATCCAAGTGATCATTATGTATGGGCAGGATTGAATAACCCTAACAAAGGTCTATCTATATATTGAGGTTTTAAATTAAGTTGATTATTAAGAGAAAAAGTCAATACATAATTTATAGTGTAATCATTTATTATAACCAGCAGGAGAGCATAGGGATAAAGAACTTCTGTGAGAGGGATAACACCTGTTTTTAGTAGTCCTTCCAAACTACAAGCCCAGCATTCATCATTTTAGTTCAATAAATGGATTATCTCACCATCTAATGAACAGTCTTTCTCTTGCATACCATATTCCCAGAGACAGAGAAAATTGTCTCTTTACTTGATTTCCACAGGCGTAGACTCTTAGAATGCATGGATAGGTATGCTATGCCATGAATTAAGGGAGATAGGTGTGGTTTGCAATGCCAATAGAAACAATGATAAAGACAATGTTAGATATAAATGTCATAAAATATCTTTCAGCCCACTCTATAGTCATGTTTCATTGTGTTCTAAAGACTTTACCCATCTCTTATGGGGCTTCCTTCCTTTAGCTTCATTCAAATACTATCCTTCCCACTTTATGTGGGCAATGTAGCTCTGAAACATCTTCACAGCTACAAGCCTAACTAAGTATATTGAAAGACTCTAACATGTCCTGTCACCCAGGTTGCCATCCTTTAGTAGAACAAAAAAACTGAAAGAGGCTTAGAGATTTTCATATCCTTCCACTAGTGTCTGTGGGAAACAGACTTACCTCATCCACTAATACAAATTATGTGATGTGTTTGAGAATATAAAGGGAGTCACAATCAAGTTTGGTTAAAAATATCCATTTTTTCTGACTTACAAATCTATGTTTTTATGTATGGATATAGAAAATGTTAATAGTGTTTATCTCTGGGCAGAGGGAGTATGGACTTTTATGATTTATTCCATTTTTATATGTTTTATAATAAATATATATTAATTTTAGAACCAGAGAAAACATGAGTGTGAAAAACTCTGCTGTCCTATTCTGTCACCTGCTCTTCAGTTCTCTGTTTCCAAATTGTTGCAAGATATTTCCATTAGACTGATCAGAATTCAGAAATAACCCCTGACTTCTCCAATCAGCTCCCCATCCCACTTCTTCGTGAGAGTTGCTTTTCATTTTTTACTTATTTTTCTTTTTCATCTTCTTCATCCATGTATCCATATCTTCACCCACTCAATGGAGATTTACTGAACTTCATTACAATAGACACTGGGCCTGGTGCTGTGTGGCCAGACTATGAAATCGTAACATTTTTTTAAATATCTACCTACAATAAGAAAAAAAAAAAAAGAATCATGACATAATAAAAAGTGCATGGACTAAGAAATCTAATTAAAATCATATTTTATTACTTACTACCTGGTATGGATCTGCATTTACTTATAAAAATACTGTAAAATAATTTTTGCTTTTTGTTTGTTAGAGGTTTGAAAATGTTCAAAACTTTCTGAAATATTTCATGTGAGGGGAATATATTCTCAATGAAATAGTTTCTAGAAAGTTGTTAATAAAAAACATAGTTGTTTAAAAATATCATTTTTCTTTTATAAAGAGTAAAACTAAACAAAATTAATATACATCTAAATTTATTTGTAGTTCTATTAGCATATGATTAACACATACTTAGTCATTCTATATTTTGTATTTGGTGTTTAACATTTTGTATATATATTTTCCTATGTCAATGTACTCTAAAGTAATTTTACTGAAAATGTATGAATTTAATCATAATAATTCCCCATAGTTTTCATGTTTATTAAGCTTGTGTGCTCTGTAATTGCGCTATGTTCAAATTCCACTTTCTCCACTTTCTAGTTGTGGAACATTGGGCAAGTTACTTTACTTCTCTGCAAGATAGGAATAATAATTCTTAACTCACAAAGTGGTTGGTTGCAAGGGTTAAATGAGTTAAAATATATACAGTGCTTGGAAAACCTCGTTCATGCTAAAAGCTAATAGAGTTTCACAGTTTAATAATGATAACATTCCTCCTGTCACTGGGTCTTTTTTTTGCACCCAATGTTCTCATATCAGCGGATGGCATACTTTCATGTCAATTGTTTTTTCAGTGATGACTTTCCTGTTGCTGTGCTTCATCTGCCTTTGTTGAGAAAACCTACAAACCTGTAGTGAACTCTCAACTCCAGTTCCTTCCCTGAATGGAAGCAGAATGGAAAGAGGAGAAGGAGTCAAAAGAAATTTGAATTCAAATCCTGGCTCTGTTGATTACCAGCTTTGTGTCCTTGTATTCGTTATCTCGTTAAGTGTCTCAGTTTCCTCATATATAAACTAGGGTTGGTAGCACTACTTTGAGGATTGTTGGGGTCATTGCATGTGGCAAGTATTCAACACAGAGTTATAACTGTCTACTTTTGCCCAAACCTTTCAGTAGTATGTTTTGTAATCTAGTATAGGCTCCTTCCCAGTGCCTCCAACTGGGCTCATCCCACCTGGGATTCACATATTCACCTTCCCTAATCTGTCTGCTTAAAATCAAATTTAAATTATTGTTCTAAACTCCCTGATATTTGTCTATTCCTGATTCAAATGAATTTGCATATCACATCTAAGATAGTCTTCCTAAAATATCCCTTTATCCTATCACTGCCCTACTTATAAACAGAACAACTCTATTGTCTAAATACAGAAATAAAATTTTCAAACTGTTTGTCTAGTAGCACAGACCACACAAATGATTGTAAAGATTTTTTTTTTAATTTGAAAGGTGCATTGGGGATGATCAGGCTTAAAATTTGCACATGTGATTATTCCCAAACTTCAATCAGGACACCTTGACTCAGCCAATATTAGGAAATCTACCACTGAGGACAGAGTATCCTAAAATTTGAAGGACATGCTTGGTGTGATATGACTTAAAATTGTCTTCATAGCTTATGCCAAATTTACTTTGAGAAGCCCTAGCAGGCACCTTGAATAGATGGGCTGTCATCACTCTGAAGTGCCAAAATTGAGGAACAATCAAATATCATTCAGAATTGACATTGAGAAACCAAACCAAATCAACCCAAACAAACGTCAGGATTTTAAAAAATGACCTACAATCAAAAGTCACAAAGGTAGAAGCTTGGATTGGTGTTTCCTGAGCAAATCATTTGTCATGTGGACAGCTTCATGTTGTACACTCCAAAATGAGTAAAAGCAGAAGTGACATTGACATGTGAAGCTGGTTAACAACTTTCCAAAGTGCTGTTAGGCAACCCAGTTCATTGGCTTATGAAACAATAATCCCCCTCAAAGAATGCCAAAACTGGAATTTAAGTCCCTAAAGTAGTTCTTAACCAGAAATGTCCAGCAAAATCACCTGTGGATGTTTTGAAATAAAGGTGCCAACATCAAAAATACTGAGTTAGCAAATCAGGGATGGCACTTGGATCAGAGCATTTCAAGAAACAAAGAAAGTAAGCCATTTGGGTAAGATCTAATTACCAAGCTTCTCAAAATGAACATGACTGCTGCTACATTTGAACTCACTCTTAGCAGAGGCTGTATTTGAGAGAATCAATCTCTCTGCCTTATAGTAAATTTGAACATGCAACACTAAAATAATCCTGGTATTTATTGCTTTTAAAAGCAAGAACATTTCTTAAAAATGCATAGCTTAGACCAGAAATTTCTAAAATAAAAGTATGTCAAGAGATATTTTAAAAAGAAATATATCAGGAGAGAAAAAAGAGTCTATAATGTCATGCATACATTAGCAAAATATCTAAAGACTGAGGAAAGAATAAGTGGGATAGTTGTAGTTTAAATTGTGTTGACTGGCCACATTCCTCAAGTATAGACAAAACCTCAGCTACTGGATAGGTGAACTCCTAAGGAAAGTAACTTGCTGGAGGATGCTAAGAAAAGCCAGGATCAACTCTCAGGTAGATGTCAATAGAAGCCGGGCAATTAGTATTCAGAGAATTTCTATGAGTAGCTTAGCCAGAATTTTTTTCCTTTATTTGCTTAATTTTGTTTTCATTTTGTTTTGTTTTTCCCAATTTAGGTTCCCTCCTTAGAAAAAAAATGGAGGTTTAAGGATAGATACTTTTTTACTCTAAAAATTCAGATTCAGTGAATGCATCTTAAGAAATAAAGATGATTCATAGACTCAACCATTTTCCCATGTATGGGGTCTCCTCAGTGCCCAGTTCAATACTAAAGGCCATGCCTGGGTGCAATGGCTCATGCCTGTAATCCCAGTACTTTGAAAGGCTGAGGCGGAAGGATCACTTGAGTCCAGGAGTTTGAGACCAGCCTGGACAACATAGCAAGATCACATTTCTACAAAAATTTTTTAAAAATTAGACAGGCATGGCAATGTGCCTATAGTCCCAGCTACTTGGGAGGCTGAGGCAGGAGGATTGCTTGAGCCCAGGAGTTTGAGGCTACAGTGAGCTATGATCGTGCCACTTCACCCCAGCCTGGGTAACAGAGCAAGACCCTGTCTCTTAAAAAAAAAAATACTAAAGGCCACATGATGTGCCTGTTATCTGGGCTGAGACTTGAGATTTCTCAACTTGAAAAATTGTCAACCTACACTTCTGTGAGCCAACCAGGGAGACACATACACTTGACAATATTCAAATGCTAAAGGGTTTTTCTATCTTAAATTTTTTTTGTCCCTAGTGTGCTTTCACAGACCATCTGAAGATCTATTGAAAGGTAGTGGTCTTTTAATCCAAGTAGCAAATTGGTTAGCTCTTAGAGGGAGTGCTTCAATATAAATGAGCAAATAGTATTTTTTGTGTAAATCAAATATAAATTCAAGCCATTTTTTCTTACTTTTACTTTATTAAACCTATTCAAATGATATCTTCACTGGATACTTTTATTTGGTGCAAATCATCAGGGAAAACAAAATATGTTCCACTAAATATTTGCTAATTTGCTCTCTACCAAAAGTGGAATAAAGACCCTCTTTTAGCATATTTTGGCTTTTGTTTCTGGCTTGTATTCATGTAAGGCCACTTGCTGCCTTAGTGGCCTCTCCTGATCTATGGTTCTGCAACCAATGGAACTTGTTTATCTCTACATATAGACAGACTCAATCATTCTAGACATGTCTTCACATGGAAAATGACACGTTAAGAAAATTTCCCAAAATATCCAAGTACCAGCAACATTCTTCACAGAAATAGAAAAAGTAATCCTTAAATTTATATGAAACCACAAAAGACCCAGAATAGCCAAAGCCATCCTGAGCAAAAAGAACAAAACTGGAGGAATCACATCATCAGACTTCAAATTATACTACAGAGCTGCAGTAACCAAAACAGCAAAGCACCAGCATAAAAACACACAGACAGACCAGTAGAACACAACAGAGAACCCAGAAATAAATCCACACATCTATAGTGAACTTATCCTCGACAAAGGTGCCAAGAACATACATTGGGGAAAGACAGTCTCTTCAATAAATTTTGCTGGGAATACTGGATATCCACATATAGAACAATGAAACTAAAACCCTATCTCCTTCCATATACAAAAATCAAGTCAAAATGGATTAAAGACTTAAATCTAAGATCTGAAACTGTGAAACTACTAAAAGGAAACATTGAGGAATTGCTCCAGGGCATTGGTCTGGGCAATGATTTCTTGAGTAATACCTCAAAAACACAGGCAACCAAAGCAAAATTGGACAAATGGGATCACGTCAAGCTAAAAAACTTCTGCCCAGCAAAGGAAACAATCAACAAAGTGAACAGACAACCTACAGAATGGGAGAAAATATTTGTAAACTGACAAGGGATTAATAACTAGAATATGAGTATATAAAGAGCTCTAACAATTCAATAGGAAAAAATAAAATAATCCAATTTTAAAATGGACAAAAGACTTGAACAGGTATTTCTCAAAAGAAGACATACAATGGCCAACAGGTATGTGAAAAAATGCTCAACATCATTAGTCATCAGAGAAATGCAAATCAGAACTACAATGAGAAATCATTTTACCCCAGTTAAAATGGCTTTTACCAAAAAGACAGGCAAGAACTAATGCTGGTGAGCATGTGGAGAAAGGGGAATCCTTGAACACTGTTGGTGACAACGTAAATTAGTGCAATCACTATGGAGAATAGTATGGAGAGTTTGTAAAACACTAAAAATAGAACTACCATATGACCCAGCATTCCCACTGCTAGGTATATATCCAAAAGAAGGGAAATAAGTATTTAAAAGAGCTATATGCACTTCCATGTTTATTGCAGCATGATTTACAATAGCCAAGATATGGAATCAACTTAAGTGTCCATCTGCAGATGAATGGATAAAGAAAATGTAATACATATACACAACAGAATGTTATTCAGCCATAAAAAGAAAGGAATCCTGCCATTTGCAACAACATGAATGGAACTGAAGAACATGATGTTAAGTGAAACAAGCCAGGCACAGAAAGACAAGTCGTACATGTTCTCACTCATATGTGGAAGCTAAATATTAAACCCATTGCTCTTATGGAGACAAGAGAGCAGAAAGAAATAAATAATGCTTACCAGAGGCTGGAAAGGGTAGCAGGGAGAGAGCGATAAAGTCGGGATGGTTAATGTGTGCAAAAATATAGTTAGTTAGATGGAAGGAACAATATTTGATAGCATAATTGTGACTGTAGTCAACAATACATTATGGCATACTTTAAAATAACTAAAACAGTAGAATTGGAATGGTTCTAACACAAGGAAATGATAAATGTTTGAGATAATGGATATCTCAATTACCCTGATTTGATTATTACACATTGTATGCCTGTATCAAAACATCACATATGCCCTATAAATATATACAACTATTATGTACACATAATAACTAAAAGTAAAAAATTTTAAAAAGATTTTAATCAAAGTTTACCATCAAAACTGTAATTCATAAAACATTGTTATTGTTTAATTCATGTTCAAAAATCAGAAGACAGTAAGATAAAAAAGAGAAAAGAGGAACTATCTCATCATGTGAAAATGTGGAACAGCATTCCTTCGTGTTACCTACCAAAATCTCTCTCTCTCTCTCTTTTCCCTTCCTAGAGCTTCTATCATTTTTTGTTCTCTCATAGTTTCTAGGCATAAAATTGATCATATTTTCTATTCAAAAGCCTTCTTAAAAGTTCTTTAAAATCCATCGATATGACAGCATTCCCAAAGAATAAATTTTCTTTTCTTATCACATCTTCCCACTGCATCACTTATGGGTAAGGAAGAAGGTGAGGCAAAGGTCGTGACAGTATCCATTGCTGGAATATGGGCACCCGATTTACGGGAGCGGAGTTGATCTGGGGTTATCCGAGGCCTACGTATTCTCCTTGAAGATCATTATAATTATGAAACCCCAGTCTTGCTACCAAAAAGCCTAAAAGAAACTTTAAACCCCTGAGAGTCTATGATAAATTTTCCGAAATTCATGGATTGCCTGAAAAGAAATGTTTTATTGATTCTACTTTGCTCAAAAAAAAGTATAACAAGCAGAAAATAAAGCGAAAAGCATTGGTCACTGTTTATTTTCAGGGCTGTTCTACGAACTATGATTTCAAAAGCTCTGACCTGGAAATCATGTTGTCTCAAGGCCTTTTCTGCGGCTTTCTCTCTCCATCCTGCCCTCGCTCTAGCTCACTGACCTCACAGGTCGATAACAGCTGTCTTTGCCTCTGGTTCTGCAATTTTCTGGAAGTGGGTCCTTTTCTGTCCTTTTAGCCTTTTCGTTATTCTCTGTCAGTTCTTACACTAGTCAATCACTCATTTAAGAGATCATCTATTTTTTATTTTCACAATTGTAACATCTATCTTTTTGATCAGTGGAAGAAGGAGTCTTGTGGGTGAAAAGAACTCGATGCAGTAAATGCTTTAAAATGTATTTTGCTTATTTCAAGAAAATATGGGTTGACAACAACGTTAAAGCCCTCTGTCCTTATGGTAACCCCAAAAGACCACATCATCCCCTTGCTTGCAGCAATTGTCATGGTGTCTTCTGTACTACTTAGTGGAGAAAAGGAGAGGCTAACATTCACCCTAATGAGAATGCAGCCAGGAACTTTCCAAGGTAACTCACATTCTTAACTCTTAGCAGCATAGGCCATGGCCTATCTATTAACATGTTAATATAAAATTAAGTATTTTGCCAAATCAGTGATCTGTTTTCCAAATCCTTTGCCCTCCATAAAAATAAACAAGATGTGAACTTCTTTTTAAGTAATCCAAATCATGTTAAAACTCTAAAAAAATAAAAACAAAATCACAAGCACCTATAACAGTCGTGGAGCTAATCCTTTGATTTATGTATTTGATAAGCCATTCTAAGATGTGACTGAAGTTCCGAATAATATTGCTTTAAGCTTATAGAAGAGCTATGTATTAAAAACTATGGCTTTTTCTACCAGAATATAGAATCAAAGGTCAACCATTGAATCAAAATGCCATTGCCTAAGCTATGGTATCACAGAGCGGGTCATTTGTCAGCATGGAAGTGACAGTTCTAAAGAACTTACTGTGTATCTCTTGCCTCTATTTCAGTTTTAGAGGGCCAAATATTTCTGCTATCATAACAATATGAATATTTATGAGTTCCCTTAATGAAAACTAATGATTTTGTGTATTAAAATTACACCAGTTGAAGGTTGTCTCAACTACAAGCATTGAGTGGCTACTTACAACCAAGCCCACACTCCTTTTGTATTTTGTCTTTATTTCTTTGCATACGTATTTTCCTTGAAACATAAAAAAGTGACCACTGTTTTCAAGTCAGCTGGCTCTGAGAAAAATCGATCAAACAAGCGGACCAACAGACAACAACAGCAGACACAATCACAACTGCTCATGCTGCAAGGCTGCAACATAATGACTTGTCTGGGCGGTTACAGTAGCTCTGGCTCCGCTCACAGCTATTCTCAGCACAGCAGCTGGGAGGAACTCAGCAAAATACAGAGCTGTTCATGGTGGTGCCTAACTTAAAACTCTTCAACATCTTCTCATTTCAATTAGGACAAAGACCAAGTTCTTTCACAGAGCTGCTAGGTCTCTGCAGGTCATGCCCTCTCCCCTCTCCACTTCTCAAAGCCTTCTCAACCCTTTGCTCTCTGGGTTCCAGCCACATACCTTCCTTTAGCAACTCCATTTCACGGCCCTCCTGCCATGGGACTATTGCACATGCATTTGTAGAGGCCTTTAACATCCTCTATCTAGAACATTCCACAGCTAACGCTGTTTTCTATCCTTCCTTTGTTCACTGTTTTGAACTCAACTCAGACATTGTTTCTCAGGGAAGCCCTCAGTGACATCCCCGTCCAGATCAGAGTCTTTTATAATATGTTGCCAGAGACTGGTGGGTCTCTCCTTTGCCATGCTGACTTTAGGTATCATAAACTTATTCTTTGCATTGTTTGATAAATTCTCTCTCCTCTGTGAAACGTACGAGTTTCCATGAATCCTCATTATGTAAGAGAGTGGCTTGCACATAAGTGGTACTAAATAAATATTTGTTTAAAAAGATAGAAATTAATAATTGGCAAATATAGTAATAGAGATCTTTCTGGATTTATTCTCATCTAAATTAACCAGTGCTGGTATTTCCTCCTGGTAAAGGTCTCTTTGCAGGGGGAAGACTTTCCCAAGGAAGTTTCCAGCAAGATCTCAGTTAGAAACATAATGTGGTTAATAGGTTAATGTCGTACAGTTCATTAAATTAAATCTTTAAATTAAATTAAATCTCTCTGCCTGGGTATCCCCGTGCAAGTGACAGTGGCAGCTGGGCGAGACTATCTAGACAGTGGTTTGGGTGTCCAGGCTGTGGGCATTTGCTCCAACCGGGTCCAAGTGCAATGGCAACTAGAGGCTAGTGGATCCCTGGCAGAGTGTTGGGCCAGGGGGGCAGCTGCCTCCAGGTGACGGTGGAAGGGAGGCTCATGGGCAGGGCTGCAGGACCCAGTAGCAGTGCTAGAGCCTTGGGGGCAGGGCCGCAGCGCCCAGTAGCAGCACTGGAGTCTGAGGGGGGGGGGTGAGGCCTTTGGGTCAGACAGCGGAGCAGGAACGTGGAGGCGGAGTTGTCAGCTGGCATATGGCAGCACTGTGGGGCTGGGTGGCAGCGAGGGGGTCGCGAGGCGAGCCCTTCCTAGGCCTCCCCCTGGGGGGAGGGTTGCTTGGCTCCCAGTCGCGGGGCATGGGAGAGCATCCACTCTGCCTGCTCCTTTCGGGGCGAGGAGGATGCAGACGCAGCTGCAGCAAAACTTAGCCCTGTGTAGACCTGGCGCTCTGGACCTGAGAGCTCAGAATGGCGTCAGTTGCAGCAGGCTGGGAAGGGAAGCTACTACTAGCTCCCTGCTGTGCCCGCTCTCCAGCGCAATATCGCTGCACAGTCTTCAAGCAGCTCCCTGATCAGTCCAGAGGTCTGCAGTGGTGGGAAAGGTCACCTCACAGCTCGGGCTGCAGTGCCCACGGGGGAGCATGGAGCCCCAGGCTTCTCTCCTCCTGTCCTTTCCCACGTGGGGATGCCTCCCCCAGGTATCCTTTGATCTTACCAAGTGGATGGTCCCATCACCTTCTCTACTCTGAATGCCCCTCATTGCTTCTCTGGTGATTCACAATGCTCTTTCCAAGAAGGCCCATCTGTAAGTGGGCATCTACCTGACTTTCCATCCTCTCCTTGAGAGTAGCGTGTGCAGGCTGCTTGCCATCTTAACCAGTTTTTTTTGGTGGTTGTTTGTTTTTTCTGTTTGTTTTGTTTGTTTTGCATCAGGCTTGCATAGCTTTTTTAGATGTAACAGTATACGTTGTGGTTCACAACTCCCAGTAAAAGTCTCCATTTTAAACAGTATGCTCCATTTAGCATATTTCTCACAACTTCATACTTTAATTCTTTAGGATTCTGTTTCTAAAATCTAATTCTTAGCTAAATTCATATGTGTTTTCCTTGTCAGCAATATTGTAACATTGATATATTCTAATCAATCAACACTTTCTTGATTTTTCAGGCACATGGAAGTCACAGTGTTCTTCAACACTACTAAACTTGACTGAATCTTAGGGCTAATTTGAATTCTGAGTACAATGCAAGTCAGTCCTTGTTCATTCTAAATTGATTCACCCATCTGTATTGCTTAGGTTTTTTCCCCTTTTTTTCCCCCTGTAGAGTTGCCCTTTATATAATTCTTGTTCTCAAAATAAATTCTAGAAAGTGATTGCCAGGGCACTGCACTTGAATCTGACAACATACCCAGCAGAATTCAAGGGTAAAGAAACTTATTTTACGAAGAATCATATGGCAATTTATTATTTTAACACTGATCATTTTTTAGTCTTTTTTAAATAAACTTGTTTTTATTTTAGAGTAGTTTTAGATTCACAGAAAAGTTGTGATGATAGTATAGAGAGTTCCTATACACCACACCAGTTATTCTTATTATTAATATCTTACATTAGTATGGTACACCTGTCACAATTAATGAAGTAATATTGATACATTATTATTAACTAAAGCCCACACTTTATTCATATTTCTTTAGTTTATACCTGTTCTTTTTCTATTCCAAGATCCCATCTAGGATACCCCATTTCAGTGAGTCTTCATATCTTCTTGACTTCCTCTTGGCTGTGACAATTTCCTCAGACTTTCCTCGTTTTTGATGACCTTGACAGCTTTGAGGAGTGCTGGTCAGGTATTTTGTACAATGTCTTTCAATTGGGTGTTGTCTACTTTTCTTACAATTAGATTGGGTTTATAGGTTTTGGGAAGGAAGACCACAGAGATAAGGTGCTATTCTCATAGCCTATACTATCAACATGACTTATCACTGTTTATGTTAATCTTGATATTCTGGCTAAGATAATGTTTGTCAGGATTCTCCACTGTAATGTTGCTCTTTTTCTTTCTCTCTTTCCATACTATAATTTTTGGAAGAAAGTCTCTATGTGCAGCCTACACTGTAGGGGTAGGGAGTTATACTCCACCTTCTTGAGGGTGGAGTAGCTCCATAAATTATTTAGAATTCTTCTGTATAGGAGATGTGTCTCTTCTCCTTCTCTGCCATTTGTTTATTTATTCAGTCATTCATTTATAACAGTCTAGACTCACAAATATTTATTTTATACTTTGGGTTATAATCCAATACTTTTTTATTAATTTTGTTGCTTCAGTTGTTCTAGGTTTGGCCATTGGAAACTCTTTCTGTTGGCTCTTCGGTCTATTTGGCATACCACCAGTGATGTGCTTATGTGTGTGTGTTTGTGTGTTTTAAAGCACCTTCTTTCTTTCTGGCTAGACGATGCTCCAGGTGCATCTTGTATATTCCATAACCTTCCCTAGAATCATCTATTTCTACAAAGGAGTATTGGTTTATTTGATTGGACAACGCTACTAGAAACAAAGGTCTGGATGATAGATGTACTCATTGTTACTTGAGTGGTGTTATTTCTAGGTCTCCTCATCTGGCAGAGAAAGTAAATATATGTTTTTATACTAATGTGTGTATAAACACACACACACACACACACACCCCATGTGTCTGTATCTATATTAAGCTGAACATGAGTTCATACTGATATCTCCAACTCTAATCCATAACACCATGCATTCATTCTAGCCTTCTTGCCTCCCTTGCTTGTCTGTAACTACAATGAGAAACTCTAACAGTGAGAAATGTAACGGCCACCAACCACCATTCATTTATTTGATTGTTCAGTTGCAGTAAATATGTTGTAAGTCATCAGTATTATTAACCTGTACCTCATGTTAAACCTTTATCAACTAGAGCACAGTGCCTATGTACAGTCCCTTCTGCTTTTAGTCTTATGGTTTCACTCATTTCCAAAGTTACTTGGGATAGCACATTTTTCCTTTCTTCTCTTCAGTGAGATTATTTCATATATTTTTATACAGTTAGTTTTTTTTAACCACAGTCTGCGTTCAACACTGAGATTCCCCCAACCTCTTAAACATTTTTTAAATTTGCATATATTAAGGCTTACTTTGTGCAGGAAAGTTATATTGGTTTTGACATATGCATAATGTCATGTATCCACTATTACAGTATCATGCAGGATAGTTTCACTGCTCTAAACAATCCTCTGTGCTTCATCTGTTCAACCCTCACTTCTCTCCAAAAACCTTGGCAACCATTGGTCTCTTTACCATCTCTATAGTTTTGCATTTTCTAGAATGTCATATATATTGAATGACCTAGTATGTAAACTTTTCAAATTGGCTTCTTTCACTTAGCAATATACATTTAAGATTCATCCATGTCTTTGCCTGGCCTGATACCGCATCAAACCTTAGGACAACTCTGTGTCTTACAGATGTTTTAGCTGTAATCCACTGTTTTTATACTGAAACCCTATTGATAGGGTGGTAAAGTGAGGGGGAGGGGTATCACCCCATACTCTTCTTTATAAATATCAGTCTTTCAGTGGTCCTAGATGTTAGGGTTGTTCCCTTCACAAGTGTTTCTCCTTGATATAGATTTCTCCCTCTGTCTCCTACACCCTTCTTGGCTGAAATTAATACTTTTTTACTATTTTTGCTTGCACTTAAGTGAAATAGAAAGGCTGAAGGGAGTTGGAGTGGGAAGCATTTCTTTCCTCAAGCTGAGATAAGGCTCTAGCAAAGTCCTTTTCCCTGTACAGTTGACCTTTGTTATGTAGAAGGCTGTGGATGTATTTCTCAATGAGAACTTTCTTCTCCTCTTGCTAGAGCCTTGAGGGAATCTTTTTGACTTCTCACTTCAAGAACTTTGTAGTTCTTAGATGTAAAGTCCACTTTCAAAGGGTTGGGTTCCCATTAGACTACAGTCTTCAGGATCTTCTATACTAGTCCACACTCAGCCTCCAGCAAATTGACAAAGTGATCACTCATGTGTTCTTACCAGTTATGTCTCTATTGTCTTTAGGTCCAGGTAAACAGATGTTCACTGCATCTCTCTGGATGGTACCTGTTTCTCTAGATTTCAGGTTGGTGATGTGCCCTGTGACCTTACTTCTCTTACTTCCAAGGAAAGTCAATGACTTTCAGTTTTCTAGATTTTTCTTATAAGAATGAGAAGGAATGTCAGTGCTGAAATCAAAAGTCCTCATGTTGATACCTTTAAAAAATAATCCTTTAGTATTTTTATTGTTTCCAGTTGCATAATAATTATTCATTTTATATCTTGTAAATGTCACCTGTCAATTTATATTAACATCAATATGACAATCTGTAAAATTTTGTGTACATAGCTGTGCCTTAAGTATTTGTACCTAAAAATGTAGCATTTAGTGTACTATTTCTACAAACAATAATCACCTGCTGATAAATATTACCCTGGTTACCTCAAGATTTCATAGCATACTTCTAATTCTCTATGACAGAGTCATTTTATCACTGAAAAGAGCATGATTCTAAATAATAGTGAGAATAGGACAACTATGGTACAGCATCTTAAGTCCCAACTTAAAAGATTAATGATTTATAATTCAATATTCCTCCAAAGTATACATGGAGTGCACTTATATACTTCTAGTCATATTGCAATTATGCTGTAATCTCAAATATTTAGGATCTTTGCCATCCCTTACACTCCATATACTCCTCTGATTATTTAATGTTTCTATTTGTGTTATGAACATCAAATGTTCAATTAAAGGAGCAGTAGAGTCATTAGTATTAAATGGGATTGGAATAGAAAATGAGTAAAACTATTCTAAACTGGGAGAAATGAACTTTGCATTTCCATGTTTAATACATCTGCACGTGTTATATTATCTCCATAAGGAAGAATATGCCCTGGACCATCATCCTTATTCCCTGCTCCAATCTTGTAATAGAAGGAAAGAGAGAAAGAAAGAAAGAGAAAGATCTACCACTGAACCACCTGATCAAATAAGATATGAAACAAATATGGCAAAAGATTTTCAGACACTATATTTGATAATGGGGTGGAATATAACATTCTCATTTTCATATTGTGTTTCATAATTTTCCTCATAAAGTCATAAATAACTATCAAATGATTAAACAGCTCTTCAAGCATGCCTCGAAATAATAAGCACACCGTTTGAAGACACAATTGAATCTTGTACACCAGGAAAGTGTATTCTGAGTTTGAGGGGTTTTTCATAAAGCCCTTTGCCAGTGTGATGGCCTTTTTGTCACATCTAGTGATACAGTTTGATATAGTTTTTATATTTGTCCCCTCCAAATCTCATGCTGAAATTTGACACCCAGTATTAATGACAGGGCCTAGTGGAATGTATTTGGGTCATGGGGGATCCTGAATAAACGGCTTGATGTCATTCTTGCAGGATTGAGTGAGTTCTCACTCTCAGTTCCCATGAGATCTGGTTGTTTAAAAAAAGTGGGGCACCTCCCTCCTCTCTGTCTTCCTCTCTTGACATGCGATGTCTGCTCCCCTTTTTCTTCTTTTTAGGGTGGAAGCTTCCTGAAGCCTTCACCAGAAATAGACAGTGCCATGCTTCTTATACAGCCTGCAGAACCATGAGCCAAATAAACCTCTTTTGTAAATTACCCAGCTTCAGGTATTTCTTCATAGCAATATAAACGGACTAAGACACAGTTCAAGTAAAAACAGCTATTCCCAATTACATTCTCATGTTTCCTCCTGTACTTCAGAGAAATGTTTCTGCAGAGAGTGGACATATGAGAGTTCTAGTCAGTGAGATAGAGAAATGCCAGGGAAGAATGTCCTTTTCTGAATTTAAAAGTGATGGTTTACAATCAAATTCCCTGTGTTCTAGCAGATTCACATTTCTTCTGTGCTGCTTTTGGAATGTGGTTTGATGCCTGGAGGTAAAAACAGCCAACTTGAGTAAGCATGAGCACACTGACTAAGTGCAGACAGTATTAAAGAGGATAAAATGGAAACAAACTAGTACCCCATAAGGTCATTGCGCTATTTCTGCAGTCCTGGGCTGCTACCTATTCATCATGTACATGAGACACATATTTTATTCTGACACTATACAACAGTCTTTTCTTGGTATAACTGAGCAGAAACTAATTCCTACAGAAGGAGATGCATTATTATACTTCAATTGTGTCAGCGCCAGAGGTGTGAACATAACCTGAAACTTAACTTTGTTGTACCTATTTCCACAATTCACAGTCCACATTCCACTCTAGACAGGCTAGGTAAAAGGAGAATATGAGCTATAAAAGAACATGGTGACTTCTAGCCCAAACCTGGGTGGAATGTTTCAGGTTAAAATACTCACTGCCTCTGACTGGCCAATTTCTCACCCACCTTTCCCACTGCCTCAAACAGAGCAAGGATGGCATGTCTAGACTGATCCATGGGCTGAGTGGAAATGAGGGAGGTCCCTGCCACCTGTGGGCAGCTTCCCTGGAAGGTCACCCACCTACAGTGGACCTAACCTAAGTTAAGGTTATACTTCATATTTAGCCCTTGGGAAACTGGGGTTGTGTGTTTGTAATCACAGCACGTACCTTGCTGACTCTGCCTAGTACAGTCTCTCACAGGCATCTGAATCCTCGACATCTACTCTGGCAGTGTGACATTTTAAAGATATACGTACAAAGTTTGATTCATCCCCCATCCCTCTACTTCCCACTAAAACTGATCTAAGGCTGAAAAAGTACAACAATTTCTGACTCCCAATAGTATTTGGTCTGTACTACTGCCCAGTAATTCTACATCAGGGGTACAGAATCCCACTTCCATGATAATCAGGAACTGACCATATTCCCAAAGTGCTCTTTCCATCTTGGTCACATTTGTCCATAAGATGACACCATCTATAGCTACCCTAAGACTGGGAGTGATTAAAGTGAGCTCATTTTTAATCTTTCCCCACATTTCAAAAATAAATTACAATTTGGAGAGAGAGAGAGAGAGAAAGGGTCTGAGAAAAAAAAAAACCCTTACAAGTAGGAGTGCAAGCATTACTATCTTTGTGAGGCCATCACTGACTGGCTTGCACAGGTGCAGACCTAAGTCTTCCTCTAGGTTCTCAACTACTCGCTTTTAACCTTCATCACATTGTATGGGAAACTACTGCTTGTGTTTGTCTTTCTGCTTACTATGAGCTGTTTGAGAGCAGAGAGCATGTCTTTTCTGTAGAACATATGATACATATGATGTTGACATTTAGTTAATATCAAAGGAATATCTTTGGGATGAAAGAATGAACTTTGACCAAAAACTATGAAGGAGATATGATTAAAGTTCTTTGATAGTCTTTAATTTAGACAAATAAATTTAAACTCAGTTTAAATTCTTTTCTTTGCCCTATAACGTTGATTTTGAAAGAGTTAAACATTGTTATATCAAGTTTATTTGGCATCAAATTGTCATTGAGAGGTAAACATTTGGCTTTGTTGTTGGAATACTCAAATTTCCAATATAGACTTACTCTTTCAGAAAGACTTGAGGAATTGCAAATATATTTTTTTCCTTGTTTCTTGAGCTACAAAATCGAACTAAATGTAATACTTTTGAATACGATAAAGTCATATAGTCTTGCTAAAACCTCAGTAGCTCATGGCCTTTACATACTCATCTTTCTTTCTGTGATTTCCTTTGCTTGTGTATTTCCCATCTGGTCACACACAGTATCCTCAAATCATCTCATTTTCTGCCTCTTTAAAGGCTAAGTTTTTCTTTCTTTTTTAAAGTCAATTATTTCCATTTATTTTTAAAGAATATGTAAAATATTATATGACATGGGATCAAAATAAAGTGGCAGAAAGAACCAGATTTTTCACAATACATTACTATACCATAGACACTGGATTGATGCTATACTAAGTAGCTATAAGATCAACTATTCAGGGAAAGAGGAATAAAAGCACTGCACTGAACCTGTGTCCCTAACACACAGTAATTGAGGACAGGTTGCCACGGATATTAACAGCTAATGTTTAGAGATAAACATTAGGTGGAAAGGATCTAAGAGAGAAGACTTTAATATGTTTGGTATTTGATTACTGGTAAGTGTAAAAGAGGAAGAAGACTAGTGCTTTTCTCATTAGAGAATTTTTGAGAAAAAAATAATATTTGTGAACTTACTCATTGGAAAACACTGTAAGTCCCTTATATTAAAAAAATTGCTTACACATTCAGACTAGGGATTGATAGCCTTGTTAAAAACAGGTCACTTTAATATGGGGGAAACAGATGTCTCTGGGGTGAGAATAATTTATGTACTTCCAAGAAACATTCATATCTGTAGCAACACTGGCAACAGGAAGAGCGTGAAGGATACTTGGAGACAGAAGGTAAATATGACAAATAGTGGGAACGTATGTGGAGTGATAAATGTGTTTACACATTTTTAGACAGTTATAGGCTCTCCAGAAATCTGAGAATAAATTAACCATTAAGGCTGGGTATATAAAGAGCTCGATACACAGATTCTAATGCTTTTGAGGTATTATGAATCATGAAATTCTCTTAATCCTACATAGATTTTTATCACTTGCTACTAACCTGCCAAATGTTATAAGCAGGTGGATTATGCTAATGAGTCACACTAAGAACTATTGCGAACATTTATTTGAAAAATGTGGTAATGTTTCATTTTGGGGTGAATTGGATTTGTAAATGTGTGAGTAAAAGATAAAGTCTGGATGATTAGTCTTTTCAGAAAAAAATAAGGATAAATTGATTGGTATTATCTTAGGAACTTATTAGAAAAATAATCTGATTTAAGAAAAAGAATTTAAGTAATTTATTTTTATAATTATTTCTTTCATTACTTTTGTGTTTGAGTAATGACCATTTTGTATCTCCCTAATTTCTTTAGCAGTGAAAAGCAATTGAAAGCTATTTTTGATGTTTAAATATTGGGGTTAATTCTTTTAGGGAAAAAAGAAAACAGATGTTCTTACAACTTAAATTTGTTTTATTGAAATAAGAAAATATGTCTAGAAGAAATTATAATTTAAAAATTTAAACACAAGTAATTGAGAATTTAATTTCAGAGATGAATGCAATTCATTCAACTAATCAATAATTCTCTTAAATTTAACCATAGTATGTGGATAGTATCATACCACCAAAATTAAAGATATAACCTTAGTTACCTTATTTGGGGAACATTTTAATATGACATTATGTATTATACCAAAAATTTTATTACATTAATGACTGCTTAACTTTAAGAGGAAATATAATATGAAATGTTTGATATGCAGTTCATGCAAAGGATCTATGAAATACTTGAGTGTCTTTTTGTCAGAGTTTTATTTAAGAAAGTTTTGCTAAATACCAATAAAGGTGGAAATGAAATTGCCTCTTGAAAAAAAGTTATTTGCCTTTCTCATTTAATAATTGACTATAGACTATTTTCATTAACTCAATGAAGGAGAAATGGGTCATCTATACTTATAAATATTATGAAACTAATTTGGCAGGTTCTCAAGAAAAAATAAAATCTTGCCTTTTAATTTGTAATTTTATATTGTATTTTTTTGAATTAAAAATATTTTTTAGGAGTTAGAAGGTAGAAGGAAACAGTAGTGTTGGATCTTGAAAATGTCTTACTTTAAAGTGATAAACATCAAGCTGAGCTAATAGATTAAAATATAGATACTTTACAAAGTAACATAATTGATCATGAAGAATTTTTTTAAGTAGCAATTAAATTTATGTAGAGGAGAAGAAGAAATAGAAAAGATCCATCTTGTTTGGCAAAAACAAAACAGTGTAGTTATCTAAAAAAAAAAAAGAAACAATGTACCTTATAATTGAAAGTCACAAAAAACAATGGTGAAAGCACAGTGTTTTACATCAGAATATTCTTTTCCTCACAAATGTATCATGTCACACAAAATGGCAACAAAGAGATCGATTCTGAATCAAGTTCCTGAATGTAGCTATGTTTTTTGTCCCTAATTCATTCATCAAATATTTACTGCCTACCGTGTGCTGAGCTGATGTGCCCAAGAAAATCAAGATGGTTTCTCTATTCAATGACCTTATAATGAGGTCTGTAGCAATTCAAGAGACCTGGTGTAGATGGCCAAATAGCAGTGGATGTCTTTTTGCTGAAAGAATGCGTTTGGTATAGCAAAGATGGATCAAAGAAGAAATTGTAAGTTGCAATAAAATGACCTTGAAATAATGGAATTTGGGCTGGTTTATGTCTCTGAACCCTTAACATCTTTGCTTTAGCCCAATTCCTATTTCTCTTAGCATACACTTCCACTGTGGAACTTTAAACACCCCATTATTACTCTAATTTTTTAAAAAAATTATATCTTTTATATGTATAAATGTATGTACAATGATATGATGAGGAAAACGTCATATGTATATATGCACACACATATATACTTGTGCGTCTTCTGATTTTATATATATATATACACACATAAAAACATGCATGTGTATATAGATAGAGAGATAAATAAATTTGGAAGACACACAAATATAAGAAAAATAAAGTATCCCTGCCACCTCTTTCTTTCAATTACCCAATTCCCTTTCTACTGGCAACCAGTTTTAATTTCTACTGGTATGTGTATGTACAAAATGTTTTATTTTCGTTTTTATATAACTGATAGAATAATAGATATACTCTCCTGAACCTTGCATTTTTCACATAATATATTATAGAGATTGTTGTGTATCAGTATATAAAGAACTTTCTTGTTTATTTTTTAAGTCTGCATGCTATTCCAGTGTTTGAGTGCACTATAATTTATTTAACTAGGTATCCATTGATTATACTGATTTACAAAGGAAACAAGCTCTTCTAATTGGTGACTGAACATGGACTTTAATTTGATTCAAATACAATTTTTTAAACTGAATTTTGCTTTTAATTTTACTTGGAAAATATTAAGTTGTTCTCAAGATCCAAATTATAAAATCTTAGAATTATTACTAACCAGTAGGGTATCATTTTGATAGTAAGAATCTTTCTAGTATCATTATTCTTAAGGTTAATCAAAGAAGTGATAAGGTTATGTTCTCTCTGAAAACATCAGTAATAATACTAATAGCTAACACTGATTGTGTAATAGGTACTGTTCACTGCACTTAAGTGTATTATGTACTTTTGTGCTAACAATAATACTTTGAGATGGCTAGTGCTTTTATCTTTAATTTATAAATTAAAAAACTTACTCCTAGTGAGTTCAAGTAATTTTCGTATGGTTATATCACTAACAAGTGATAAAGCAACAATGGGAAACAGTCTGATTCTAGACCAACACTTGTAAATATCAAACTCTATTGTTTCACCCAGTAAGAAATATAAAAAGGACCTAGCAGAGGTGGAGTTGTGTTCTTTCTGATGATGAAGCCTGATATGCTAGGTCATATGGACAAAGTAGTTAATAAGAAATAACTTGGTACATTTTTGACAAGCTATTGGGAAATCATACGTCAAAATACAAATATAGAAATCAAAATTTTGAATTATGTCAAGTATCCTAAGTAAATCTTTGCTTATAAAGAAAGATCAGAGACAGGGTGTTAAAATTTTTATTGATTCTTTTTAAGCTAATTTGGACATAGTAATCATATCATGGCTAATCATTTCTAACATAAAGGGTATGATATATGAGCTACAGTTTATGTCTAAGCATAAGTAGACAATGTTAGCTAATAATATAATAATATATATAATAATAATATATAATGTATATAATATATATTATAATAATATATAATATAATAATTATTATATGCTCAGAAAATATTATACATACACATCTATCTATCTATCCATCTATCCTACCTCATTTTTATATGACCTAGTTTGAGTGGGTAATTGTTTGCTCCATCACAAACAAGTTGGCCTAGAGCAATGAGCATCAAGATTACTTGCTGCTGAATCCTTGCATGTAGTACCAAGTCTATGCAAAATTGTCAAGTAGAAGAAATGTGTATTGAAGTTCTAGCTTCTTTTTACTCTATCATTGCTTCTCACTGGAGAAGACTGCTCCCCTATCCCCAACATCCTGTTAATTTAACCCATTTTTTATAATACAGTATTTGTTTTGAGAACTAATTTGTTAAATTCTATCTTTATCAGAGAATATTAAATTTTACTGGTGCTAATTCATTTTGTCACTCTTTGGCTGGTAAATATGTAACTTCCACTTCTATGTTAGGAAATTCCCAATTATGTGTTTTGACAGTTTGAAAGTGTGCCAAATTGCTGTTTGCACTCAAGCCCATCTTCTCCCCCATTTATCACAAGCCTGGAAGTTTGGGAACTATATTTTCCAGAATCCTTTTCAGCAGAGTTTTGCCTATAGGCTAATAATGAGGCGTTACACAAAATTTAGAAAGTTGAAAGGAACCAGATGTTCTTTTCCTCTTCCAGCAGGGGCAGGTCAACAATGAGCTTCAGCAGACATTGCTTTAGGAACATCATCTAAGAATTTCGCCACAAATTGCCTGCCTAAATATTATAGATGACTGTAATTCCTGACCATGAAATGTTAGGTATATCTTGAGTGCCTCAAGGATAGAAGTAAATCTGAGAGCTGGAGGTAGTTTCCCCTGACTTTCTTGTCTCATGCTCTCCAATGGTTCTCTAAAGTATTAATACCTGAATTCCTGTATCACATGCTATTTTATTTGAAATGCCTAGATTCAGTCCTCTTTTACTCACTATTCACTGACTGATACAAAGGAATTTTGACTTTGTATTATCAGTAGCATGGGCAAATCCTGCTTCTCCCCAAGGCTTTATAGATGGTGCTTAAGCACATGCACTAGCCTTGTCCAGTGCTCCTTCCTGGAAGGCTTAGATAAAGGTCAGTTAGCACTGACCAGTGGAGTCTCAGTGTTTGTGTCCAGAAGCAGAAACAGCAGTTTCTAACAGTCCGTGTGGCATCTAGGCTGAACAATTACTGATTTTTTTTTTCTAAATAAAAGGTGTTGTGCTTTTTTAACTTATTGGAACTACCTAAATTTTGGCCAATTTTCCAAGCCACTTCTCTATCATCAATCGTTCACAGTTCCATTATATTTCCTTAAAAAAAAAAGAAAGGAAAGGAAAACCAGAGGCTGTTTCAGTTGCTTGTCACCAAACTTTGTTGCTGATACAAAGGGAGACAGATAAGTCGTGTCATCAGATCCATTGCTAATTATGGAATTTCATATAGCAAGCTTTAATGTAGAAGCATTATGTTCAGAGAAACTGAAATATGAGGGTGGGTGGGTCCTATATGTGACTTCCTGAAATTATAGCATATGAATATGGGCTTACTATTACTCTGCTTATATAAAAGATGGTCTCTGTTTCCAAGCTATTAAGATCATAGCATCAGTATCACTTTTTCCCTTAGAGAGACGGAAACTGAAGGTCTTTAGCATCTAGCCTGGAAGTATTTTTGAAGAATTATTGATAAGCCTGTTTGGGATAACAATAGCAAATGGTATGTGATTGTATTACGTTAAAAGAAGTCTTCAAAGCACTAGAAGGTGGATGATGAAATATGCCATTTAAATACGCCATTTTCTAACTCCACAATATTATTCAATATGTTTGCTTTAGACTTTTAATTCAGAGCTCTATTATTTTATAACAAAATGCTTTCCAAAATTTTGTAGTTAATTGGCTATATTTTTACTTCTGTTATTAAAACATGCTATTTATTTTTTCCTATGTTCCCTTAAAAAATAAATCTAACCAAATTGTTTCTATGCTTATTGCAAGCTATACAATTGAAAAAATGTTATTTTTCCTTCTAAAGTTTAAAACTCTTCTCAAACTGAATTTCCTGTAAGATAATGCCTCTTAGAAAATTTTGTCCTACTTCGGAGTGGGACAAAAGAATCCTTAATAAAGTCTACTTTGTACTAACATATGTCTTCCTTTAAGTTTCTATGACTTTTATTTTTCCAATTATTAAGCTAATTTCTTTTATTTTTCTTGAGTTTCTTCTTCAGTTTTTAACATTTATGTAGTTTATATTTTATCTAAATATCTGATTCATTTAATATGCAATCTTGAAATCAGAAAATTCTAATATTCTTACTGTGTATACATCCTTAAGAATCTGGTAAATGCTCAGGATATTCTGCTTATCCCAGAATTCTTATTAATTGAAGAATATACACAAACATTTGTATATCATTTAGATGTTCAACCCCAAGAAAGCAAATATAGGGCTCTCTAGACTTCAGCTTAAAACTCTGGCTTTCAGAAAAAAAAAAAACCCTAATTTCAGATGTTATGCCAAGTGAAATGAGCCTTTCAAATATTGTATAATTCCCCTTACATGAGATTCCCTGATTAGTCAAGTTCTTAGAGATGGAAAGTAGAATGGTGGTTGCCAGGAACTGGGGGAAAGGAGACATGGAAGTTGGTGTTTAATGGGTACAGAGTTACAGTTGGCGAAGATGAAAAAGTTCTGGAAATGGATGGTGGTGGTGGTTGTACAACAATGTAAATGTACATAATGCTTAGAACTGTACACTTAAAAATGATTAAAATGGTAAAAAAATTATTAAAATGGTAAATTAAAAAAATTCTGGCTCTCTCACTACATATTTGGTATTTATCAGGAAAATTTCCTCTAGAATTTAATAGCTTTGAAAAATTTTGAAAGATAATTTTGAAATGCCACATAAATTATTTGGTTAATTTTGTTAAGTTTCCAATTAGTAGAAAATCTGTGGTATGTAGATTTACTAAAAATCCATTACTTCAGTCATATTTAACCAACTTGTTCCCCTGACAACATATATTTTCTTTTCACTTCTATGCTTTGTTAGTCAATTTATCTCACTTAATTGCCTGTCAATTTAGATGCCAGAATTTCTCACAAATACTTAATTGCCACCTGGAAGATACACAGTTTTCTCTATTTAACTGTATTGACATATTGTGAAAGTGCTCTAGATTTATTAGCATTTTAAACTTATATTTCTCCCTGACTAGGTGATTATTATTCAGAGCTTCTATTTTTATATTCATGCAGTGACAATAACAAGTTCTTGAAAAGTTCACTTGATATTTTATAACTTTGCTCATTAAAGCCAATTACTAAGCCATATATTTCACCTGATTTGTATTTTTCAAGTTAAAATAAATCTAATTTTGCCTCACTAATTTATCTTCAGTACTCACGAATACATAGTGTATAAATTAAAAACTTAATTTTTAAAAATTATTACTACAATAAGATAACATATGTAGATGGTTAATACATCATGTCTCGTATTACAACACTCCACTATTCACAATATGTGAGCTATCTCACATAACTTCACAATAACATTACTAATGAAAACAGAACAATTGTGTTGTGTATGTATGTGTACTTGACCCGAGGTCCCTATTGCTTTATGGAGTCCATAAAACAAGTGCAAATGTTGCAATTTATTGTTCTAATGGTGACCATACAACATACATACTTTTTTCCAGGAATATTCCATTCTTGGTGTATTTTAATGACTTGCTCATTGTGATTTGCCTCTAAACCTGGATTGTAAATGACACAGAAATTTGAAACTACATCTCATTCTTTACCCAATCCTGTAATACCAGTGAGCTCACCTGCTTATTCCGTAGCATTGATTCCAATAAAATTGCAGCCTTTTTCACAATCAGGGCCACCTTCAAATGAACACACCTTGCCCTTTATAAAGGTACTTATGATGCTTTGAGGAACACTTTGGGCATGCGAGAGTTTGTGTTTATGTAGCTTTTGATTAGAAAGGAAGCCTAGCACAGAAGTTCAGAATACAGACTTGGCAGTCCTAACCCCAGCTCCACCACTCAGACTAATCAATAACTTCTGTGAGCTTCAGTTTCCTCATCTAAGATATAGAGATATTTCCAAGTCGTAAGTTCTTATGAGAATTAAATTACCTTATCCCTGAGAATACATCCCACTGGGCTTGGAATGCAATAAGCAATAAGCACAGAATAAATCGCAGACCCTTCTTTCCCGTATATGCTTGACGATGGCACGAAAGCATTGGCACAGGCATTGCCTGAATGTCTTCCCCTCTCAGACACCACATAAAAAGTCTGCCCTTGATGGATGCATTCCTGTGCTTTTGTGGCAAAGCATCAGGAGACAAAGAGGAGCGGTGGCATATAGAGCTGAGGAGATTCTGGGGGTGAAGGTGGAGATTGAAAGAGGCTCAAGACAAGACAAGCAGCTAGAAAGGGCAGTGGGTGGGAGGAAGAAAAGGGGAGAGTGGAGCACTGTTAATGGGGACGTGTACCTTTTATGGGGTTCAAGAGATGTTTATTTTGTTTATTTGTTATTTTTAAAAAATACTTTTGTTGTACCCTTTGACCAACATTCTTCCCCACACCACGCCTCTGGTAACTACCATTCTATTCTCTGCTTCTATGTATTCAACTTTTTTAGATTTCACATGTAAGTGAGATTATGTAGTATTTGTCTTTCCGCGCCTGGCTCGCATCACTTAAGATTTTCTATATACATACACGCGCGCACACACACACACAGAGGTATATATATCCTCCAGGTCCACCCATATTGCCACAAATGACAGCATTTCCTACTTTTTAAAGGGTAGCTGGTATTTCATTGTGTACAC
Source organism: Daubentonia madagascariensis (assembly GCA_023783475.1). Taxonomy (NCBI): domain Eukaryota; kingdom Metazoa; phylum Chordata; class Mammalia; order Primates; family Daubentoniidae; genus Daubentonia; species Daubentonia madagascariensis. The sequence goes on from JAKFHU010002088.1 coordinate 3,225,616, forward strand.
ATGCCACATTTTCTTTATCCATTCATCTGTTGATGGACATTTAGGTTGATTCTGTATCTTGGCTATTGTGAACAATGCTGCAAGTACACAGGAGTGCAGATAAGGAGATTTTTCTTTTTTTACAGTAGTATTATGATGCTCTTATAATATTTTAAGAAAGCTGGAGCATGAAACTCAGAACTTTGAAATATCAAGAGGGCTTTTAAAAAATGTTTCTGTTTTGAAAAGGATAAAATTCAAAAAATGGAGCGAACACATACATTATTTTTGGAATAGGTCTCAGAGGAAAATGGAAAGTGTAAGCTGGGGTGTAGAAAGAGGTAAAGAAAATAAATTATTTGAAACAGTTTGAAGAAATGCTTCACTTACATCATGGGTAGAGGTAGACAGCTATTTTGGGGGGCTTCAACCTTATATAGAGTGCCATCTTAAAAAAAGAAATCAAGATTAGGTTAAAAATTGAATATTTACTGTGAATGAGAAAAGAAATCACAATAAACTAAAACATGAGAAAAGTCATAATTATAAAATAATATTTTACAATATATTTTCTACATATTTTGGGTTGATCCTAGTTTATCACAGTTTTAAATGAGAAAAATTTTGTATTATACCTTTCTAAGTACAGAAAAGAAAGGTGCTGGCATGGAGGATTAAATTTGTTTAATTGGACCTGTGATTCCTAAAACTTGCAACTTCAGATACATAGATATTTGCTATTGGTTGTACTTCTGCAAGTTTATGCTCTACAGATAAGTGAATTCTGGTAAAGTTTGTTTCGTGAAATTTCCATTTATATTGGGGCAAATAGGAGATTTTATAGTTGCATATATATTATACATAATTATATAGGCTTCACTGTCAAGTATATTACCTTACCAATAGGACAGAAATTTCATTGTGCATAGGTACTGATCAAAACTGAATCAATCCTACACTTAAAATTTTTTTCACATTTGATTGGAAGAATTTTTCAGACAGCTTTTGGCTTCATTCCTATCAAATTGTGTTTCTCCTCTAGTGCTGTTCCCAATCGATCCCTGGCTCTGCCAATTTATATCAGCACACTGGGGAGCTTGATTATTCCTGGAAGTCTTTTTATACTAGAGGAGCTAGGGATAATTCAACTATACATGGAAATTATTGAACACCACAGTAATATATTCCACCAAATTCAAATTCAAAGTGTATACTATTTGTGGGAATGTAAATTAGTACAACCTCTGTGGAAAACAGTATGGAGATTTCTCAGAGAACTAAAAGCAGACCTACATTCAATCCAGCAATCCCATTACTGGGTGTCTATCCAAAGGAAAATATGTCATTATCTCAAAAAGACACCTGCAATCATATGTGCATCACAGCACAATTCCCAATTGCAAAGATATGGAATCAACTTAAGTGCCCATCAACCGAGGAGTGGATAAAGAAAATGTTGTATATAAACACCATGGAATATTACTCAGCCATAAAAAAGAATGAAATAATGTCTTTTTCAGTGACTCCAATGGAACTGGAATAAATGAAGTAACTCAGAAATGGATATTGCATGTTCTCCCTTATAAGTGGGAGCTAAGCTGTGGGTATGCAAGGGCATGCAGAGTGGTACAATGGACACTGGAAACTCAGAAGGGGGATGATGGGAAGAGGGTGAGGGAAGAAAAATCACCTATTAGGTACAACGTATACTATTTGGGTGATGGGTTCACTAAAAACCCAGACATCACTACTACACAATTCATCTGTGTAACCAAAAACCACTTATACCCTTAAATCTTTTGGAAAAAAAAGTATTATTCAAATCAACTAACTTCTCTTTAGCTAGATACAGACAATGCCCATGGACACTCTAACACTACCAGACTACAAAAGGGCTTGTTATGAAGGGAGAGTAAGTGTCTTAAACAATTATTGTTAATATACTTCAATTGTGTTGTGCCCTGACCAGGGCTGTGGAAGAGGACCCTGCAAGTGAAAGGCCTTGAAATTTAGAGCCTCTCTCAGTTTGTGGGACAAATGCACCCCACACACGAATCTCAAACTTTATAAGGCAATGGAAAACAACTATTGTTCCATAAATGTAGTTCCTAAACTGGCTCTTTTTTTTTTTCTTTTTGAGACAGGGTCTTGCTCTGTCACCCCCACTAGAGTGCAGTGGAGTGATCGTAGCTCACTGCAACCTCAAGCTCCTGAGCTCAAGTGATCCTCTCGCCTCAGCCTCCCAAGTAGCTACCGGCATGTGCTACCATGCCCAGCTAATTTTTCTATTTTTAGTAGAGACGGGGTCTCACTCTTGCTCAGGCCGGTCTTGAACTCCTGAGCTCAAGAGATCCTCCCACCTTGGCCTCCCAGCATGCTAGGATTATAGGTGTGAGCCACCATGCCCAGCCCTGATCTGGCTCTTAGGCATCCTGGGCAACACAGTAAACTCACAAGGGTACTGCCAAATATTTTAAATTTTCAAAAGAAGTATAGCAATATTCTACATATGTATTAAATAGTTCTAGATAGTTCCAGTTTCTACATTAATATGTTAAATTCATTTTGATAACATCATACCTTTGTGAAGCTGGGTTTTTTGTGCTTGCTATGATAAAAAGCAAGTCCCTTGTAGAAATTAATCTCCAATAAGAAATGAGGGTAGTGGTGTCTAATCTGATTCCAAGGTTTGAGAACATATACAGGAATACAAATATTACAATACTACTAAGTAACTGTGGCTATTTCAAAATAAAATAAAGATGTGTTTCATTTTAATTATGACATTTTGTCAATCATCAATTATGTTGTTAGGACAGACACAATTAATAAGTCATTAGGACCAAACAACTTAATAAATAGTTCGTTGGATATTTCTTTGGACTCTAGAAGTACCTCAAAAAATTACTGAGATATTAAAGTCACCATGGACTAAATTAGGAGACTTTTTCTCAGATAGCATGGAGGAGCCTGAGTGGTAACTAAAGACCCTGGTGCTGGTGAATGTGTATCAGATGAGCTTTGCAGTTTGCTATTGTCATTTTGGACAATTGTCATCTTAGAGAATCATGCCTGTCCACATTTTGCTCTTAAAGTGGATGTTGTGCACTATAGTGGATTAAAGTACATTGAAAATGCTCTTATTATCAAATGAGACTTCTTCAGATAGCCCAGCTGCTCACCACCAGATAACTGAGGAATATAGGAAGATCTTTGAGGATGCCAAGCACCTGTCCCAGAGTTTGCAAAAAATGTTCATGCCAGCATTGCTCTTGGCTTTAATGTGTTATCTAGACTTTTATCTACATAAATGCTAAATAAATGATTTTTTAGAATAATTATTATGTACCATGGGAAAACTGTTACCAATGCTGCGGTCACAGTGCCAGCTCACTTTAATGACTAGTGTCAGACTACCAAAGATGCTGGAACCATCGCTGGTCTCAACGTACTTAGAATTATCAATGGGCCAAGTGCTGCTGCTCTTGCTTATGGCTTAGATAAAAAGACTGGAGCTAAAAGAAGTGTGCTGAACTTTGACTCTGGACGTGGCATTTTTGATGTGTCAGTTCTCACTATTGAGGATGGAATTTTTGAGGTCATATTTACAGCTGGAGACACCCACTTAGGTGAAGAAGACTTTGACAACCAAATAGTCAACCATTTTATTGTCAAGATCAGATACAAGCACATGAAGGAAATCGGTGTGAAAAAGAGAGTTGTCGGATGCCTCTGTACTGCTTGTGAATGGGTTAAGCACACGCTCTCTTCCAGAGCCCAGACCAGTATTGAGATTGAAAAGGAATAAACTTCTATTTATCCATTACCTATGCCTGCTTTGAAGGAGTGAATGCTCACCTGTTCCATAGTACCTTGGACCCCCTAGAGGTAGCACTTTGGGATGCCAAACTAGACAAGTCACATATCCATGATATTGTCCTGGTGGGGGGTTCTATGCATCACCCCAAGATTCAGATGCTTCTACAAGATTTCTTCAATGTAAAAGAACTGAACAAGATCATCAACCCTGATGAGCCTGTTGCTTATGGTGCAGCTGTCCAGGCAGCCATTCTATCTGGAGACAAATCTGAAAATGTGCAAGATCAGCTGCTCTTAGATATCACTCTTCTTTCCTTCTGTATTGAAACTGCTGGCAGAGTCATGACCGTCTTCATCAAGTGCAATACTATGATTCCTACAGAGCAGACCTTCACTACCTACTCTGAAAACCAGCCTGGTGCTCATTCACGTTTATGAAGGTGAGCATGCCATGACCAAAGATAATAACCAGCTTGGCAAGGTTGAGCTTGTGATCATACCTCCCGTACATTGTGGTGTTCTTCAAATCAAAGTCACTTTTGATATTGATGCCAATGGCATCCTCCATCTCTCTACTGTGGAAAGAGTACAGGAAAAAAGAGCAGAGTTACAATCACTAACAACAAGGGCCATTTGATCAAGAAAGATATTGGGCATATGGTCCAGGGAGCTGAGAAGTACAAAGCTGAAGGAAGATGAGAAGCAGAGGGATAAGGTGCCATCCAAGAATTCACTTGATTCCTATACATTCAACGTGAAAGCGACTATTGACAATGAGAAACTTCAAGGCAACATCAATGATGAGGACAAATAGAAGAAGATTTGACAAGTGTAATGAAATCATCAACTGGCTTGGTAAGAATCAGACTACAGTGAAGAAGGAATTTGAACATCAGAAGAAAGATCTGGAGAAATTCTGCAACCCCATCATTACCAAGCTGTTCCAGAATGTGGGAGGCAGGCCAGGAGGAATGCCTGGGGGCTTCCCTGGGAGGGGAGCTCCTTTTTCTGGTGGTGCTTCCTCAGGGCCCATCATTGAAGAGATTGACTAAAGCAACCCAAGTATAGACGTAGTGTTGTTCCACACAGTAGAACACCGAAGGTCCCAAATTTGTAGCAAATTCTGTGGCAGTTTTAAAGTTGAGCTGCTATAGTAAGTTACTGGGTACTCTCAATACTTGAATATAGACCATGTGCATAGGCAAAGGAAATACTATTACACCTTATAAGCGCTGTATTATAAGTGGAAAATGCAATGTCTTAAAAAATTGTATTTAAAATTGGCCCCCCAAAAAGAGTTATAAATGCTTAGCCAATCAAAATACAAAGTTATGCGTACAATGTATTTGTAGATATAGAAAAAAGAAAACTTAGATTAAAGAGGTCAATACGTAATTAGCAGTTGTGTTTGAATGGTGAGAATGCGGGGGATATGTGACCTTCTATTTTTCATTGCTTATTTTATTTTTCCAAATTTTTTAAGAATCTGTATTACCTTATAAAGTAACCAGAATAAAAAGGAAGAAAGGAAAGAAAAGATTCACAGTCATCAGCATTCTGAGGGCAGAGATAGTACTACTCAGGCGTCCAGGCAAGGTTTGTAGAAACAGGCAAGTATAAGAGGTCAGGTATAAACAAGAAAGCAGGAATTAAAATAGGAAAGATTTAGAGAAGATGGAAGTCTTCCCAAACTGACCATTAAATTAAAACCCCTAAATCAGGGTTATTTGGCCGAGAATATAATTCCTGTCCATTTAGAAACTGTGTCAGGACCCAGATGGGCCTGTGTCTAAGTGGGGGTGTGGCTGTGCTGTTTTGCAGAAGGAGAAAATTATGATCAGAACGTGGGGATTTTGACTACTGAGACATAGGCTACAAATTTGAACCTAAAGTATGAACTACAGAGGGCAAAGGTGACCAAAATGCAGGAATAAGTCAGTGCAAAGAGGTCGTCTCTCCTGGAAAATTGTATGCAAAAATTTACAGGGGTCTGTGATGTCATTTTTGAGATAGAAAAGAGATTTAATTTGGGGTCATGAACTCCAATCTTATAAATGGCCTCTGAAATTTGATTCCTTCAAGATCTTGCTCTCATAATACCTTTTGAAAAATCTTCTTCAGCTCATCACTCAGTCAGTTCCTTACCTTTCTTTTACATTGCATATGCTGTTTGACTTACCTCTTAATTTATTTTTATCCAAATCCTCCATATAACTGCCCAAATCTTGCTCCTCCGTCTTTACTTTGACCAGCACCTCAGTTCCCCTATATCTGAAGTCCTGTCTGCCTTCAGCCTAGTCTTTCCAGAAATCAGGGTCTGCCTTTGAATGCATTTATAACAGCTGGACCATGACCACCTCCCAGTAGATGTCCCTGATCCTGCCTGCTTGAGTTCTGCTCTTGCCTCCTACTCAACCCCCATCTGCTGCCCACCTGTTTACCTAACCTATCATTGTTCCTGTGTGGCCCTTCTCATCATCCATGCTTCCCTGCAAAGACGCTCATTCTGACTAGCCCCAAATTGTCCCAAACGAAATTCTGTCACATCAGTTAGAATCTGAGAACTGCAGAGAAGCTACATTGCAAATCCTAACCATCCTGAAATCTAAACAATGCAGCAAGCAGCATGATATAGTGAGTAAGTTACCACAGATTTTTACTTCAAGTCCCAACCTAGATGTGTCGTCTTCCAAAGAGCCCCTCTAGCTTCCTCCATTGAGTTAGGTTCCTCACCTATATATTCTCATACTAGTTAGTACTGACTTTAATCCCAGTCCTTTATCAAGTAACGTAATTGTGCGGTCTATTTGTCTGTTTCCTCATTATAATCTAGAGCCTCCCCAGGGAAGAAATTGTGTTTGTTCACTGTTTTATTCCTAGTGTCTAGCAACATACCTGACACATATTAAATAGAATAAACAATCTTTCTCTCTCTCTCTTAATTTTTGTTGCATACTAATTGTAGGAATCAGGGGAAATTGCTTAATCTCTTGGAGCCCTAGTTATCTTTGTTATAACATCTGCTTCATGGTGTTTTTGCCCACACTAACCGTTGTACCATCTTACCTCCTACCTATTCTCTCATTCTCTCATCTGCTGCAGCTTTTCCACAGTTTGAACCTAAGTACCTAAATACTGTTACCTTCTGACAGCAATTCCTATCATAATAAATGTTAAGGAGGCTCTGGTGGAAAATTTTATAGCATCAGAATCCCATCTTCATGACTGATGATGTCGTTACTTAATTTTCTCATTTTCCCTGGTCCTTGACATTGTCAGGATCTATCTACAGGAATCTGTTTGCTAAAAGACTTGGCAAGGAACTGGATAGAGTGCACCTGCATCAACATAAAATTGAACAGCTTATGAGATTTTAGAATTTTCACTTTTAAATCTTTATATAGCCAGCTTGACATGTAAGAATTATAATTAGACATTGTCCTAATAACTTTCAGTAAGAACATATAATTACATTTTGAGAGATCAACCACAGAAACCTGAAAGAACCAACTTTGTCACAGTGAAAACCACTTATTTCGTCTTCTCATAGTCATTTTTTACATTATATAAAATGCACTTAGCTCTTAATGGCAATACTTTTACTTCTTTGTATGATAATTCATATATATTACTTAATTTTCCACATGACATTTTTATGAGAGTTGCAGATCTTATTCCAATATAAAAATAAAGCATTATTATGTGAAAATAAGAAAATATAAATGGATCAAAACAAAAATTCAATTTTTGGGGCTCAGTTTTGGGGAAGATGTAGGAGACATACTTTCCCTGTTCTTCCTGCTAAGGACAACTAAAAACCCTGGATGTTGTACATAAAACAAATAGGCTCTGAAAGGTGATGAGAAGACATACAGGCTAGGGACCTCAGAACCCAAACAATGACATGATGTGTCCTCTGGGTTTTCCTTTTTGCTTCATGCATCCCTGCCTAAGTACTGTAGAAGCTGGCAGCAAGGAATTGCCAACAAGCTCAGACAAAAAAAAAAAAAAAATCCTCAAGAAAAGATTACTGCCACCACTCAAAGAACAGCCTAGTAAGAAGAAAACTTTCAGGTGATAATTTCTCTACTCTGCCAAACACAACAGTACAAACTGCAGCCCCACCTCCACCCCCATCAGCAAAGGCTGAGGGGAAAGTCTAGACTTCTTGCCTTGACAGGCTATAATGAGGTTCCTTAATCCCCACCAAAGTAGTGTCAGAGAAGGTAAGTGGGAAGTCAGGACTTTTGGCCCCACCAGGTGGTAATCAGGCCTCATTCACTTCCAATGTGTCAACAGATTCCACTGCACCCCCTCTTCATTGTCAGAGGAGGCCTAGTGGAGAGTCAAGACTTCTTCCTACCCACTGCAGTGTCAGTGGAGACTATCACGTGACATCAGTGATGAGGTGTCCCTCCCGTTCCCACCAGGGTGGCATCAGTGAAAGCCTAGTGGAAAGCCTGAACTCCCAACCCCACCCAGAAGTAACAATGAGCCCACCCTTTCTACTCCCAGGTGTCAATGAAGGCTGAACGGAGAACCTGGAAGTCCATACCTACATGCCAATAATGAGAAGGTGTCTCCCCTTTCCCCACAGAAGTGGTATCAGAGAAGGTATTAAGTATTAACCTAAGATATAAATAAGATCCAGATAATTATAACATAATTCCCTAAATGCCTAGATTTCAGTAAAAGAAAAAATCATTCATCATACAAAGAACAAGGAAAAATCAATAAATTGGAGTTCATCAAAATTAAAATCTGTGAAAGATCCCATCAAGTGGAGGAGACAAGCTACAGACTGAAAATATTTACAAACCACATATCTGACAAAATACTCATATAAAATATACAAATAACTTTCAACATCCAACAATAAAAATCAAGCAATCTAATTACTAAATGGGAAAAATATGAAGAGACATTTCACCAAAGAAGATACACAGATGGCGTATAAGCACATGAAAAGATGTGAATCACTAGCTATTAGAGAAATGCAAATGAAGACTACAAAGAGATATCATTATACACCTATTAGAGAAGCTAAAAAAAATAGTTACAATCCTGGATGCTGACATAAATGTGGAGAAACTGGATCTCTCATACTTTGCTGATGGGAACATAAAATGACATAGCCACTCTAGAAAACTGTTTGGTAGTTTCTTTAAAAACTAAACATACACTTTTACCTTACAACCCAGCAATATCATTCCTTGACATTTACCCCTCCAAAATAAAAACTTAGGTTCACATAAAAACCCATGCAAGATTGCTCATAGCAGCTTTGTTTGTAACAAACCCCAAACTAGAAAGAACCAAGATGTTCCTCATAGGTAAATGGTTAAATAAAATGTGATACAGACGTACCATGAAATACTATTCAGCAATAAAAAGGAATGAACTCTTGATACACACAAAAAATTGGATGCATCTTGTATTAGTCTGCCAGGGCTGCCATAACAAAATACCAGTCTGTGTGTTTTAAACAACAGAATTTTATTTTCTCCAAGTTCTGGAGACTAGAAGTCCAAGATAAAGATGTGGGCAGGTTTGGTGTCTTTGGAGGCCTTTTTCCTTGGCTTACTGAGCTACCCTCTCACTCTGTCCTCACATGGCCTTTCCTCTGTGCCCATACATGCCTGACTTCTCTTTGTGCATTTAAATTTCCTCTTATACAGATACTAGTCGGACTGGATTAGGGCTTACCCTAATGGCTACATTTTAACTTCATTACTTCCTTAAAAGCCCCATCTCCCAATACAGTCACATTCTGAGGTATCATGGGTTAGGGTTTCAACATATGAGTTTTGAGGAGACACAATTCAGCCCATGAAAGATCTCAAAGGCATCAAGCTGAGTGAATAAAATCAATTTCAAAGGTCACATTCTGTATGAATCCATTTATATAATATTCTGGAAAGACAAAATTATAAAGATGGAAAACAGAATAGTATTTGCCAGTGATGATTGATGGTGGGTGCAGGTGATTATGACTATGAAGGGATAGAATAAGAGAGAGCTTTGTGGTGATAACTCTGTGTCTTGATTTTGATGGTGGTTATACAAAGCTACATGTGATAAAATGACACAAACTATACACACACATTGTACTGATGCCAAATTCTTAGCTTTGATATTGTTCTATAATTATTGGACGATGCAGTCAATGGTAGAAACCTGCTTAAGAGTACACAGGGCCTCCATGCTACTTTTGCAGTTTCCTGTATTTGTATAATTATTTCAAAAAACAAACAAAAAACCTCAACGATATCTATATTACTATGGGAGGAAATCTTGAAGTTACTGGCCTTACAGATATGATGATATTAATTCTTCTGTTTTGCAAGTCCAAAGGATTATTATACTTTGATTTTTTTAAAAAAAATTTCAATTTTAACCATATAGAATTTGGAATGATATTAATGACTATTAACACATGTATCTTTTTTCTTTATTTCTTTGTTTTTTGTTTTCTGAAAATTCCCTACAGATATTTTTATTTCTAGAAGGCAGATGTCGAAGCCCTCTGTGACGTAACTTGACTTCTTCACTTAGCAAGGGTAGACATTTAGAATATCTGGCAGCAATTGGCAAACCATTTTGTCTGTGCTCATAGAAGGTGATGAGAGTGCCGGAGATCAGCTCTACCCTTGTGTCTGCAATTTGGGCAATACTTATGACATTTTGGCATTTATTCTTTAGTAGTTTGGTCAAAACTTTCAATGAGCAAAATAAGAAAACTTAGTTTTTGTATTTCTTAAAGAATAGCACATCTTGTCCCACTATTGAATCACCACCACCATCTTCACCAACATCATCAAATTAAAAAAAAAGAAATGATGCTAGTAATAAAAGTTTCCAATTTAGACTTAATTTTATAATTATGGAGGTAGCAACAATATTTGCATTTACACATGTTCTATAATCAGCAAATCCTGGTTCTGAATGAAATATTATCTCACATCTCAGAGCAGTTTCTTCTGACGAGTTTTTTTAAGCACATAGTTTTAACAAATGCTGTCAGATTTAGCAATTTTTATATAATAATTTTATTTAGTAAAATGAATAATTTTATAACAATTAAGAGAGCACCTTAATAAAAATTACCTTTTTATAGATGACTATAACTTCACTCATCCTCTTAGTATACGTCTATTCACAAAATTAGAATAGGAAGAAACTATGAAGGAATAAAGATTCAAAAATAACTTTGGAGCTCTTATGGGATTTTGATTTAGGAGTTTTTCATTTTGACATAAATAATCTATTAGGTATAAGGTGTGCTAAGTCTCTAGCACATGTTTAATATTGCTTATGCAATAGTTGAAGTTTTTGAAAAAATATTTTGATAAAATCAGATCACGCCATTCTTCTAAATACTTTAATTTCTTCCAGCCCAACTGAGAATAAAATGTATTGTGCCCCATATTATTTGAAGGTGTAATGAGGAGCTGGATTTATTTTATTTTGGCTTTTGCATATAAAGTATAAATATATTACTATGTATATGGCACTATTTCAAATCTGAAGTTGGAAAACTGGTGATACCTTTGTTAAATACAGTCTGACTTACAGCTTTGCTTTATAAAAGTAAGAAGGAGGGAGTTAGTATTCAGCATGTCTAAATACTGATTTTATTATACACATCTTACATGGAAATCCAGCTTCTTCTGACCTGAATTTCTGCTTAAAATTAAGATTTTCTTTGCATCTTGGAACTTTAGAAATAGGCAGGCCGGATCCAATTTGGGAAGATAATTTAAACTCTATTGAAAATACAAATGAAGTTGTTTCCAACTCTAAAATCCTTTCACAAAATGTTGTCTGATCAAGATAGGCTGAAATAAATGAGTAGTTTAGTTTAGATAAATAAGCTTCAAAAATGGGTAATTTTGTCCCACTCTTTTCTTTTCTTGCAAAAGCACAAGCTACCTCATTATCACCCCCCACCTTCTCTTAAACAGGATATATTATGGAGATTCTGATGAATGCAGGGGAGAAAACTCCGTAATATTGCACTATACTCTTTTTCTCAGCAAAAAGTAGGGATGATGGGTCTGCATTTGTAAAAAAGAGAATCATAAAATGACACATGTTAAAATTCCCAGAGCATGTCTTCATGGAAGTCGGAGCAACGCTTTCTTCAGGTGCCACAGGTTTCTACCAACCGATGAATGGAGGAGATAACACAGAGTCCCTGAGAGACATTCCATAAACCCACTGGAGAAGAACACATCTTCTTTTCTCTATCTTGTAGTGGGAACCTCTGTCCCCTAGTGAGACTACTGTGCCGTGTGTACCATCCAGGTTTAAATCTTTACTGACGTCCACATTTGCAATTCTTACACGGCTCAAATTGTTTTTTGTGAAAATGTCAATTAAGGCACTTTCTAGATTGTGGTGTTAAGTGCAGTGTTGATCAAAATAGCTTCTGCCAGGGCAGAAGAAGAACTAAGAAAAAGCAAGAATCAATAGTGTTTTCTTAAAAACTCTAAAATCTTAGTTGCCTCTCTTCTATCAAGGGAATGTTTGAAACTTTGACATGTGACACACAAAAAATTCATTTCACGTGCTTTACGGTATAGCTAGTTTTAACCCTCTTCCAGAAACAATTATTTTGCAATGATAGAATTGTATAATTGAACACCAGTAATTTAATAGATACTATCAGCATGTTGAAATGTCAATAGAACAGTTTATAGACCTACCGTATTTCCCCTAAACAATATAGCCAAGATGTTACAAAAATGCCAAAAACTGAGAAGGAAAAATATGAAAGCCAAGGGCCTTGTAACTAGTGAATCAATGTTCAATTTGCAATCATACGATACAAGGCTGTCTGGAAAGTATGCAGCCATGTAACTGTTCTTGTTATGTTAACAATGGCTGGATACTTTCCAGACAGCCCTCCTATAAACCACCTGCCTTAGAACAAAAAGCCTTCCCAGGGAAGTATAATATTAATACATGTTTTGCATGGTTGTCACACACTGTCACTTGTCTTACTTGTATAGTTTTAAATAATGCAAAAATTAGGTACCTTTATATTACTCTAAGAAATGTACAATAATGAGCAAGTCTTTGATTTCCATGATTTTTGCTTTAATGTTCATTGAATTGACAGTCAAAAATCAGTCATTTAAAGGTGAATTCTATTTCAGCTTGACAAGATATACACTTCAATATAGGGGACTGTTAAATATAACTATGGTATAGTCTCCATAGTATATTGTGCAGTAGGTTTTTTATGTACCAATATTCAGAACTTCAGAATATACTATTAAATGAGAAAAACAGGTTGCAAAACATCATATATGTAAAAAAAAGACAATTAAGAATCTACATTTTATTTGATTATAAACAGCATGAAGAAATACCAGAAGATATATAAGTAACTAATAAATAAATTTTTATATATTATGAAATATATATAGGTGACTGGAACACAAAGAGATTGAGTTAGAATTTTCAAAGTATAGCTTTGTTTATAATTTTAATCTAAAAAATATGTAAAAGTACTTCTGACTTAAATATTAACGTATATTTTAAAATATTTATTATTTTATTTGTTTTTAAAATATTAGAAATATCTCAAGAAAAAGACAAAATACCTTTTTGATCATCATTAATGCCCAATTCATTTTGATTGATATATCCAGAATTAAAAAGATTTAGAAAACACTAATTATCTCTCTAAAATTTATCTTGTAAGTTCTTCTTTACCTTTACCACTAACACTGGATTGATTTGCCTAAATAGAAAGAAACTATATATAAAAAAAGAGCTGTCTGGAAAGTATCCAGCCATTGTTAATAAAAGGAGAACAGTTACACAGCTGGATACTTTCCAGACAGTCCTTGTATATATAATATATAATATACACTTTTTATCAATATATCAATACTCACACATCACTCATATATATACACACACATATATATCTTAAAGAGAATATATTTGCAAGATAATCTAGGGCTTACCAACTCTGTGCTATTTATTATGGTGCAATCTTTTCACTTATAGCCTATATTGGGATTAATTCAAGATTACTTTGAGTTTTATTCAATCTTACAAATATTTTGGGACTACTATGTGCCAGTGCATAAAACCCATGGTTATTCCTACCCATGTGGATATAACATTGAAAGTGGCTGGGAAGGATAAGGAGACAGACTATAAACAAGAAAGGTAATAACTTAGTAAACTTTGCATTATTATTATTAAGTCTTATAAGCAAAATGAGAAAGTGCAGCTGTGTAAGAGGGATCAGAGTACCAGCGAGCTCAGGGATTTATTTTAAATAAAATATTCAGGATATTTCCAATGGAAAGGTAGCATTTGAACAAAGACTTGAAGGAGGTGTGAGTGTTAGCCATGTAGATGTCTGGAGGAAGAGTATTCTAGGGAGATGGAATAGCTAAGGCACAGGACCAAAGGCAGGACCATGCCTCAACTACTTAAGGAACAGCAAAGAGGCCATTGCAAAATGGATACCAGGAAGAAGGGAGAGGTTAGGTTAGATAAAATGGACTAAAACATACATGTCATTTAGGCTTGGTTTTCTTTCTTGGTAAAACTAGAACCCGTTACAGAGTTCCGAACAAAGAACTGATATGATCTACTTTATGTTTAAAAAAAATAGGTTGTTGGCAGCAAAGGTAGAAGGGAAAGAACATTTATGAAATTATTGCAGTAATCCAGGCAAAAGATGTAGTGGTTTGCACCAAAATGGTAGGTGGAGGTTGTGGGAAGTGTTCAGATTCTGGACATATGTTGAAGGTACAGCCGAAATCATCTGATGACAGATTGACTGTAGGCTAAGAGACAAAAAGAAGTCAAGTATGACTTCTTTGGCCTCAATAACACAAGAACGGGGTTGTTGGCAATCAAAACTGGAAAGCATTATACAAGATAGTCATGGGCATACATCAGTAGTACCACAAGAGAAGAAAAAACCTAGGATTGACTAGGAAAAATTTCCAAGAAGAGAAGTAGTAGGTTGCGTATCAGAGTAAATTAATTTTCCAGCTATCTTTTACAATACTGTCATCAGTCATCTGTGACAATCTCGTTGCTTCCAAGCCACTCACCAAATTTCTTGTGATACAATGACTTCTGTTGCTGTTTCCCTTGCAAACGGGGGTTGTAAGCACAGCTTTGTCTCAACGAGGAATCAGGACTGTAACACTCTTCCACCAAACTAAAGGTCATGCATATTTAAATCAATAAATTATAAGTATACCTGACTATAATGTAAACTCATAATGAAGTTAACCTTCCAATATTGATAATATAGATGATAATAAAAGTCAATGAATGGACCAAAAGTCTTTTATATTGACTTTGTAGTACTATGTATAATTTGTGAAGCAGATTTACCTCCCTAGTTACTTCTAAAAATTAATATTTAAAGAACTTAATTTCATGTATCTATATCAGGGGTGAAGAACCTGTAGCCTTAAGGCCACATGTGGTCTCCTAGGTCCTTAAGGGTGGCCTTTTGACTGAATCCAAATTTAACAGAACAAATCCTTATATTTTTATTAATATATTTTTGGTTTTCTTTATATTTTTATTTTAGTTTGTAAATGAATGTATTTAAAGTAGCAAAGAATAAAATACGTTTCAATGAAATAATCCTCCCAGATTGACCGCCACAATTAGAACATTAGTAAGCCCTAAGGGCTAAATTGACTGCTACTATGCTTGCGATTTAGTTCTAACGTCCACTGCCTGACCGGTGCCACTACCGCATGAAGCTGGTTGGTGAGAGTTTGTGGAGGTCGAGTATGCCAGTCTGTTTTCAGCTTTTGACAACAGTGCACTGTGTTTCTGTTTGAAGTGGAATTTGTGAATAGTTGCACAGCTCGTCAGTATTTTTTTAATTCTGTCTGCTTAACAGCCCATCATGTCAAAGAAGACCAAGAGAACACTGAAGGAAGAAAACAGATTTATTAATGAGGATTGGGAATTGCAATATTGTCTTGTTTCTGCTAAAGATAAGATGATTTGCTTGCTTAGTGATACTGCAATGTCAACATTAAAGAAATTCAATGCTCATCAGCATTATAACACCCATAAGGACCACAAATATTTTAAATTAGAGGGAGAGGTGCAAACGGCTGTATTGCAGAAATTAAAAGATGAAAAGCAAGAGCAAAGATAATCCTTTTAAGCAACAATAAGACCTGGAAATAATGACTCTGAAGCAACTTATAAAGTAGCTTATATACTCGGGAAGAAAGTATATAAGTATATACATCAGTGATGTAGAAATTGTGAAAGAATGCATTGTTGAAGTTGTAGGATGCTTAGACCCCGATAACGTTTCAAAGTACAAACAACTGCCTCGTTCAAGGAGAACCATAACTGATCGCAGCATGAATTAGCCTTCAACTTAACAGAACAACTTCATGCAACACTTCAAAAGAAAAATATATATTTTTCAATCGCTTTGGATGAATCAACTAATACTACTAACTCGGCGCAGGTTTTATACTTCATTTGGGTCATAACAGAAGATGTTCTTTGCTTCAAAGAGTTACTGACTTTGGGCACTCTTGTGAATAGAACACGGGGAATAGATATTTTCAACAACTTTCAAGAAAAATGTTGTGACATTGGATTGAATTTGGTAAATTTAGTGCTTGTATGTACAGACGGTGCACCTTCCCTGACAGAAAAACATGAAAGGTTTATTGCGTAGATATAAAAAGTATTAACAGATCCAGGTGCTCTCATTTCTTTTCATTGTATCTTGCATCAGCAAAATCTCTGTGCTAAAGCTACTATCTTAAGTGACACTTTGCAAAAAGTTATAAGTATTGTTAACTATATTGGTGCAAATGCAACATGGCATCATCAGTTTCACACCACTCTAAAGTTGAAAGATGAGGTATTCTGTGTGGACTTGCCATATCATTCTAAAGTGTGTTGGCTATTGCAGGGACAGTTGTTACCCAAAATTTTATCTCTGCAAGAACAGATAGTTAAGTTTTATGAAGAACAGAATCAGCAATGTGTATTATTGAAAGAAGATTTCTATAGGAATGCAGCATTTCTGTGTGATATCATGTCAAATCAAAACAACTTGAATATTTCTTTTCAAGGTAAAACTAAGTCTATATATGATATGTGGCAAAAAATCCAAGCGTTTTGAAAAAAGCTGTCTTTTTTCAAAACACTTCGTCTTCAAAAGGAAATTTTGGGTGAACAATTTTCCTGGTTAGCAAAGTTCATTGATGAGCAGGATGATATGTGCAAATCACTTGAGGACTATGCAGCTGTTATAGACCTATTAATTGGAGAATACAATGAAAGTTTCACTGAGTTTGAGAATCATGACATCACACTCAAATTAGCATATCAGCCTCACCTAGTTGATATCACCAAGGCACCTAAAGAACTACAGATGGAATTGATTGAGCTCTCAGTAGATGATATTTTAAAGTCATTGTTTGATGTTAAGAAAGATCCAATTGAAATATGGAAAAATGCAGTAGAATACCCATGCCTTTGGCAACATACCTGAAAAATGCTTTCTTGTTTTTCAACCACTTATTGCTACAAATCTACATTCTCCTACCTAACCCAAATCAAGATGCCCGTAAGGTCACAAATGACTAATACCCATCTAGAGGATCAATTGAAACTGCAGACCTCCATGCTGCATCCAAATATTCAAGTGATTTCTGACAAAAAGCAGACACAAGTCATTAAAAGATTAGTTCACCTTAATATTAACAAATAGTTTTCATTTTTTGAAATTGTTAAATACATAGTAGTTCGATTTTTACAAAGTAATGTACATTTTTAAGTATAACTAGTTGAAGTTTCTTGAATGTGGCCTTATTTGATTACAGCTAAATTAGTGTGGCCTTCCAACATGAAAACCTTCCTCACCCCTGATCTAAATTACCAATATTTGAGATGGAGAACTGAATTAATTGAGTTGATTTAAAATTTGCTGTTAGGTCTATAATTGTAAATGTTGAGAATGGAATATTTCAAATACCAAAAGTATAAAGTATAAAAACAAGTACAAAAAGAGATAATCTTCTTATGGGAGAAGTACTCATTTCTAGAAACAGACAATTTATTGTGCTATTTTTATTTTGACAAAATATATGTCTGAACTGAGACATGTATCTGTGATCAGTATGTGAAGGTACTTCAAAAAGTTTGTGGAAAAATGGAATTAAAAGATAGAAATGTAAAATACAAACTTTATTTGTCAACATAAGCTCCATCAAGTTCAGGGCGCTTTTGTAAGTGATGATACCAGACATTTGTCTATCTCTAAGGAACTGAGGATCCTGGAAATTTAACCATGTCAATGTGGTCTTTTTTATGTTATTAACTGAAGAAAAATGGGGGTTCTTTAGAAATTTTTTAAAATTAGGAAACAAAAAGAAATCAGAAAGAACCAAATCAGGACTGTAACATGGATGCATAATGATTTATCATTGAAACTCTCACAAAATTGCCTGTGTTTGATGAGAGGAATGAGCAGGAACATTGTCCTGGTGTGGAAGGGATCTCTGGTGAAGGTGTCCAAACATTTTCCTCCTAAAACTTTAGCTAACTTTCTCAAAACACCCTTATAATAAGCAAATGTTATCATTCTTTGGCCCTCCAGAAAGTCAACAAGAAAAATTCCTTAAGCATCTCAAAAAACTGTTTCCATGAACTTTGCACTTGACTGGTCCACTTTTGCATTGACTGGACCACTTCCATCTCTTGGTAGCCATTACTTTGATTGTGCTTTGTCTTCAGGACTATACTGTGCAATGGTTTTGGCACCTATCTAGTGGAAAGGTTGCTCAACTTTAATTTTTCAGTCAGAATTGTTTAAGCTCAACCAAGTGAGATGTCTATGGTTTTGGCTATTGTTTCTGTTGTTAATCATTGGTCCTCATCAATTAGGCATGAATGAGATTAATCTGTTCCTTGTAAATTGATGTGAATTTTCTGCCACTGTGGGCTTCATCTTCAACATTGTCTTATCCTTTCTTAAAATAAGTTATCCATTTGTAAACTGCTGATTTCTTTGGGCCATTGCCCCCATAACCTTTTCATAAAGCATCATTTATTTCACTATTCTTCCATCCATACTTTAGCATAAATTTGATATTTGTCCTTGTTTCAATTTTGCAGAATTTATGTTGCTCTGGTAAGGGTTCTTTTCAAACTGATGTCTTGTCATTCATAGTGGCTCAACCTATACCTTATTTGGACATGGTATAACAAGTTAGTATGAATTTATGTTGGTGCAAAAAAAATTTCAAAACCCATGTATAGTTTTTTCATTATACACATTTTCCATGAA
Source organism: Daubentonia madagascariensis (assembly GCA_023783475.1). Taxonomy (NCBI): domain Eukaryota; kingdom Metazoa; phylum Chordata; class Mammalia; order Primates; family Daubentoniidae; genus Daubentonia; species Daubentonia madagascariensis. The sequence continues at coordinate 3,244,742 of JAKFHU010002088.1, forward strand.
CATTTTGAAGACCCCTTGTATAAGAATGATGGTACAATTTTAATTCAGCATAGCAATATAATAAAGAAATGTTGAGAAAGCATTTAAGATTTGTTTTATTGAGGGTACTTTATTGATTTCTAAAAAGAATATACTCTCATGTCCAGGTGAGTGCCATTTGGGTGTCCCCTGTAGTGTACTAGCATTCCAGACTAATTGTACATTTCCCCTTGGTGTGGGTTAAAGAATAGGCTTTATTAGAAAGAGGAAATCTCCTAAGACTAGGGTAAACCATAAGGGGAGTGAAGGCACAGGTTTTCCTCCTCTCCCACCATTCCACAGAGACACATGTCAAAGCCAGGGCATTTCTAAGCCCACAATACAGCTGGAGGGACGCTTCAGCCCTGTGGGTTTCTGCCTATAAAGGACATACACGGGAAAGAAGCCTTTTCAGTGGGGAAATATGCAAGCTGGTTGGTGACAAACTGTCTTGATTTAGGGTGCTAACTTTTCACAAGACTTGTCTAGCTGCCCTGCTCCTGGAGACATTGGGGCCATCCTGCTAGAGTCCCTGGTCACTGATATTGGTTACAGTCACTTTTGGTTTACTGTTCAGGCTACCCAGAGTAAGCTCCTGATGTCACTTTTAGACAGCGCTGCTTACTGCATCACATGTATTAATACTTCTCAGGTATGTCTGCATGTGAGTTAGATAAAATATTTTGTTTTACAAAATGCAAGACATTTTCTTAAATTTCTGTGGCAGCAGCCTGAAGTAGTTTTAGGCTGACAGTGTAACTTTAATTTTATCCATGACTGAGTCTATGGCATTTCATATAAGCTTCTGAGAAAATAATTAAGCTTCTGAGTGTGAGGGGGCTTTCTCTTATCAAAAATTTTTATGGTATTGCTCATTCCAGTGATAACAGAGAGCTTTGCAACTACACTGGGTTTAGAAGATGCTCTATGATTTCCCCTGTGTCTCTGAAAACCTTATTTTAACTCTAGTCAATATAAAAATCATTTCATCAATAATTAAAATAGGACATGTGTCCCAATGAGCTAGCTAAAAGAATGAAAACCAGGCCCCATTACAATGTTTTTTATTAGAGGAAATGTTTTAAGCCAGATATTTTTAAGTATTTGTGCTTTAATCAGCAATCTGGGGAAAATTGTAAAGAGTATTTTAGAAAGTCATAAAATGCTGTTTAATATTTACTGGTTATTTGCCATATTTTTAAAACCCCCTTTCATGTCATAGATGCTGGGAATTTAATGGTCAAAAAAAGTCCCACTACTCTCAACTCCTAATAACTTCTAAAACTGAGAGAAATAATTTTATTTGCTAAAGTTATAAAGCTCTCATGTATACAAAAATATCTGAAGGGAAAAATCTAGAACAATATTAATGAAAGGAGCTGACGATAAGAAAATCTATGCAGAAATCACCTACCCTTCCTCTAATCTGCTAGCACTTGGGGACCAGTTACAGGGCTTCAAAATCATCTATGAACATATACAGAACATACAGTAAGAAGTGGACCATGAAGGCCATGAAAATGCACAACTCAGATCTCTTGCTGTGATGAACATGGTTATATGACAACTCTAGCTGCTGCCCCTGTGGATCTGCCACCATGTTTTCACTGAATCCATGTGGCTTTTTGTATCCTGCCACAGACACTAACTGAGCATAGCAAAACTGTTAACTCGGATCTGTTCCCATGAAATGTGGAATTGCTCTGATGGGCAACTTTGGCTGGAGGACACTCCATCATCTGAACTGAAAACTCTTTAGAATTTCTTCTGTACAATTCTCTTTTCTCCCCAGACTCCTTCACAGATAGTGTTTGCTCATATCATTTATTTTTGATAGATGTTTCCCCAATAAATCTCTTGCACCTTTAATTCTGTCTTGGTGTCTGCTTCTTGGAGGACCCAACAAAATATATGCTTATTCCTCAGGTCTCACATCATGGCAACCCTCCTCTCATTTACTCTGCTCCAGCGTTACAATAATATTGATTGAGTTTCCAAAGCATGGTAAATTGTTTCCACCCCAGAGCCTTTGCACAAGCTGTCCTGGATTTCTAGTACTCCGCTCCCCTATCACCAACTAGCAAACTTCTTTTCTTTCATGTTTCAGGTTAAAGGAAACATCATCAGGCAGACCTTCCGTGATTACCATATCAAAAGAATACCACCATAGTTCAGATTGCTGTTTATTTTGATCAGAGCACTCAACATAATCATTGGGTGTTTGTGTGGATTTAATAAACTGTTTTCCTAACAGAATTTTGACTGTAAATTCCATTCATAGATTTTGAGTTATTAAAGTTCTTTTGGTATCTTTACTTTGTGGTGGTTTTATGGACTAGCTAGGGATACATGGAGATTTCAGTTTAATGGAAATGTTTTGTATTGTTTCTGACAAAATATAATGAAAACTATGGTATTTTAAAGTGCTGCTCAAGATGAACACTCATATAGAGAAGGAAATATTACAATAGTGTGGATGGAGAAGAAAACAGACAAAGCCAGAAAATAAAACAACTTTTTTCAATGAATCTATTAACAGTTAACTAGAGAAGTATTTACCAGATTTTGCTCTGTGGACCACTATCAGATGATACTTCCTTCTCTATATTATTTGCCTGGCTTGCTCTTCTTCAGGATGAAGCTTAGGTAACACCTTCTCCCAGAAAACTTTGCTGCCCTTCTTTCTACTAATTGGGATTAGAGGCTTCTCTTATGTGGTCCTATAGTACCCAGTGTCATGTAGCACTTGTGCCATGGAATTAATCACCCAGCCTAGGAATTGTCTGGCTATTTACTCCCTTGTAAGCAAGCCTCTCAAATGCAAAGAATATAGCCTTAATTCTGGTATCTTCTAACACCATTATAGTACCTGGCACAGAGTAAAGTTCAATGAATGTCAGCAAAGAATAAAGAAAGGGTTTGCATGGAATCTAGATTTGGATAAATTAAGTTACCTCTTAAGGAGTATAGTCTTGAATAGATTATTAAAAAGGATTCCAAAAAACTTTTGGCTCTTTTTATGAAATATATGTATATGTGTGTGTGTACAGAGTATAAATATCCAGAAGGGACTTCCATTCTATTGGTATGTCTACTCAGCTAGATGCTCTGCAGGGTTCTCACACTGTAAAATAATTAGATCCTATGAGATAAAATATATCTTATAGTAAATTGCTGAGATCACAGGACTGTAGTACCAAAGAACATCCTTCAAGGAAAGAGGAAACAGCAAACAAACCAAAATAAGGCTTGTCATGGGGGAAAATGTCAACATTTGAGTTCTAAACAACCCAGATATTATATGTGGAGTTAACATCCAGGTGATGAGCTCCGCCTGAAACTCCCAAATTAAACTGGGACTAGGGAAGGGCCTGGCATACTCATAGATCCCCAATGCTCCCAACTACAGTAGAAAACATCTCCATCTAAACTTCCACCATTTCCACAGACTAAGATTAGCCAAATATGAAGTCACATACAGAGATCACCGAGTCCACAAGAAAACAAAACACCATGAAGAAAGAAATAAACAATAGTAACAATAACTTTTTTTTTTCAGAAATGATTTAGACCCTTAAGGACCTTAAGTATTGAATAGTAAAAAATATAACATAAAGTAGGTATGCATGAAACTTTTAAAAATAATGAAAGATAATTAGTCATCACTCATACTATCTTATTTAAAAATGACTAGAAAGATTTAAAAAATGAATAAATAGAATGTTTAGAAATGTGTATATACACATACACACATAATTATTGATGTCAGAAACACTCCATGGCTAAAAAGCAGATCAAATGTAGTTGAGGGAAGAATTAATAAGCTAGAAGATTGATTTAATAATTACCTAGTTTGTCAGAGAGTCAGGAAATGGAAAATATGATAAAGGAGTTAAAAAATATGAGAGAATAGAATGAAAAAATTAATGTGAAACTTATGTGAAACTCAGGAAGAAAATAAAAGAAATAGAAGAGAGTCAATATTCTCAGAGATAATGTCTAAGAGTTTTTCAGGCCTGATGGATGGCCCCAATTTTCTGATAGAAAAAGCACTATTTATATCAAGTAAGGTGAATAAATCATCATATACACACATGAGAGTACAGAGTACAACTGTAGAGCCCCAAAGACAAAATATAACTCTTAAAAGCAGCCACAGAGAAAAAAAAAGGACAGAGAAATGACAGACTTAAAGCTGCCTTCCTCACATTATGGAAGACAGGAGACAATGGAATAGTATTCTCTGAGTTAAGAGAGAAAATAACTGGCAACCTAGAATAGATTGCTCAGGAAAATGATCTTTAAATAATTGGAATAAAACTTTCTATTTTTCTTTAGATAAACTAGTGGAGAAAGCTCACCTTCAGCAGATCCGTGCATTTACCTCGCGTCCGTACGTTTATTATCCTGCAGAGATTTCTAACAAATGAATTGCAGCCTGAAGGAGAAGGACCCCAGAAGGAAGGTCTGAGGTGAAAGAAAGAATGATAAACAGTGAACTAAGTTCTCAAAGCAAAACAGTTATAAAATCATAAAAGTAATAATGGCTAAGTTGCAGAGTTTTAAAAAGCAGAAGTAAAAATATTGGGCAAAAATAACTTGAAGACCTCATACATATGTGAGAGTTGTGGACAGACCAGGGAAGGCTCTATGGCTTCCCTGAGTTCACCATCTCTGCAGGCTTGCGAGTTCTTCAGGCCGACATGACAAGGGTTCCACAGGCTGTATCAAAAAGCTCTTCTGATTGGTGAATATACTTCCCAAAACCTTCACTTCATGTCTCTTTCTGCATCCATGAAGCTAAGTGAGCCATTTTTTTTCTTTTTGGTATTTGCCAACGTGATATTGTGATTATTTTTTAATACTGATATTAGTGATTATCTTACTAATTGCTATTAGTAATACCTTCCAGTATTGTCTAGATTTTTAAAAATTTAGAATATTTTACATTACAATTAGAGAAAATTTATTTTCCTTGTTTTTTTAAAGTATTATCTCAGGTCTCATACCTTCTAGAGTGTCCTGGTCAAGTTACTTAAATTCTCAGACTTGTTTTCTCATTTAGTAAAATGTGAATCATGATAGGCATTCAGGATAAAATAAATGAGCTAATATTTGTGCATCATTTAGAATGATGCTTATAGCAAACCTTGTAAATATCTGCTATTATTAATTGATTTTTCTTTTGTTAAAAATGTTTCATTTTATTTGTCCTTTAAAACTACTGCTTACTCTAAATATTTGTCATGTAGGGAAATCTTATGTTTCTCACAGACATTTAAAAAGCAATCCTAAAAATGATCACACTTATTATTTTTAAGCAACGGGACAATACATTTATCATGATTGAATCAAATGTAGTCTGTCATTTAATTTATTTCTATCAAAACATACGCATGGTAGAAAAGGCTTTTTTTCTTATTTATTACATAGTCTTTTCACTATTAAATGAATTTACTATGGCCTTCTCTAGAGAAAATGCTTCAATTTGTGGCTTTAGAGAAGTTGCTTCCAAATAGTAGTCAGTAGTCAAACTTATCTCAGCAATTTTTAGAATACCAGACTAGTTCTGGGATGCAATTAACTCAGAATCTGAAGAGTAAAGTCTTTCTTTTATAGGCTGTAATGGTGCTTTACACCAACTTTCTTTTAGGAGAAAATGAAAGAAATTGTATATTCTTAGAGATAACTCTTCTTTTTCTTTTCTTCCTAATAAATGATCAGAACCCTAAAGTACAGTGTGATAGTTTATATTTTTCTTTTACTTTTCACTCAAGCTTCTAGATGTACATCTGGTTTAAAATTTCATGCAATGATTTCCAAAAAAACTCACTTGTGTTTTCCTCTGGAATTCAAAGCTATATGCAGCTTTAGGATCATCCATGCTAAACCCTCATTGTTTGTAGAATCAGAGAGGCTGCCCCTTGCGCATGCTGACAAGGCCAGAGAGGAGCCCAGAAGCCCCATCTCCACATTCCAAGCCAATGCTTCTTCCTCTGGGCTGCGTTATCCTGAGTCAGCAACGGGAAGCCAGGGAGTGGTGATGGTGATGATGTTAACAAACACGTAAATCCAGCTTATCATGTACCAGGCATCCTTCTAAGCCTTTAATTCATTTAATCCTTACAGTAATTCTACAAGGTTAGTACTATTGTTATCCTTGTTGTAAAACTGATGGAAAGGGAGTTTAAGTAATTTACCCAACGCCTCATAGCTAGAAGATGGTGAAGCAGGGATTTCAACCCATGCAATTTATCTCCAGAGTCCACACTCTATAGCATATATAAGAAAACCTTAAATTCCTGATAATCTTTGGACGGTCCCATCCACTCATATCACTCACCCTTATTCACCATCATCAAGATGCATTGGCCTTTTTTATTTCTCTGGTTTTTGTAAATGGCTGAGGACCATTTCACTTACCGCTTCCTACCCCGGAAGACTGAGATACTCTCTCTTTTACTCCTTAAATTAAACATATACTGGGAATAAAGGAGAGATAAAATAAAAGTATAAACCACGTGTTTATTTTATTTGTAAATTTTTTATGAAATAAAACTTCTAAGTCCTGTTCATTTTCTAGATGTGGAAACTGAAGCCCACATGAATAAAGGTCATCCAGCTAGTATGAAAAAACAAAGGCAATAAACTCTACCTTTTGATTTTCAAACTGGTGCTCTTTTCACTTGCATTGTAAACATGTCAAACTGTGTGTTGAAAATAAGAGAAAACTTATTTGGCAATATTTGTAGTTTTCTCTGCACTTTAGCCTTCAGATACACAGAACTCTATTTCTTCTCCTCATCCTTTCTTTTTTAATCCTCTTCACCATCCTCCACGTCTTCCTCCTCCTTTCTCTCCTCCTCCCTTTCCTCTTCTTTTTCCTGCTCAAAGCTGCATTGCATGTGGAGTAACTGGGACCCTCACGTCCTGCTGGGGAGAATGTGAAATGGTGGAGCCACTTTGGAAAACAGTTTGACAGTTTCTTGAGAAGTTCAACTCACACCTACTATGACCTAGCCTTCCACTCCTAGTTATTTACCCAAGAAAAACAAAAGCATGTGTTTATGTCCAGTTCATGTAGGAACACCCAGCACAGCTTCATTGATAATAACTACAAACTGTAAACAACCCAAAGGTCCATCAATGAATACGTGAATGAATACGCCAATTGTGACAGAGCCCTACAACGAAATACTGCTTAGCAATAAAAAGAAACAAAGTATTGGTATTCACAAAAATGCAGATGCATTTCAAAGTAATTGTGTTGAATGAACAAAGCTAGACACAAAAAGCACAAACTTTAAGTTTCCATTTATATAAAATTCTAGACAATACAAACTAATCTACAGTGGTAGAAGGCAAATCAATGTGTGCTTGGGGAAGAGGGTGGGGCAGGAACAGGAGAGAGTACTGAAAAAAAGCTTGAGAAAACTCTTTGGGCGGTGTGTTTGTACATTATTTTGCTTCTAGTGATGATTTTGATTGTGCGCACATATGCCAAACATTTTAAATTGTAAAATTTAAATACAAGCAGTTTATTGTACGGCAATTATATCTCAATAAAACTTTCTTTTTAAAACGTATGTAGAAAAATTAAATTTATTCCACCTGCCTGCCTTACCTTTTCTTTAAAGTGTTAAGACGGTATTTAGCTAAGAAATTTCATATTTGATTAGCCGTTCCTTCCTCAAAGTGCCAGAGGCAAACGTAATCACCAGAAGAAAATGATCAGCAAAATAACCCTTTTATTATCCCAGCTTAGCTCCCCATTGAGGTAAACTTGACAACATGGGAAACTCCTGTTATTTACATTAGAATCACTATGGAGTCCAGAACCAAAAAACTAAAGTGCCTATTTTTTTCACTTCACCCCACTTTATTCAAAACTGGCCTTGAGATGCAAAAAGGGCCATATCAAAGCTTTGGAGCCAGTAAAGACAAAAAAAAGAGAAAAATTTGCTCCAGAGCTTGGCTAGTCCATTTTCTCAAGGTCGTTAGGGGATGGAAAGACGAGGGTAGGAAGCTTCCAAGTAAGAGCTGCCTCCGGATTCATCTAACCTACAACCAGGAGAAAGACTATTTGAAGATGCTACAGGAAACAAAAGCAAGAGGGGTCTCAGATCTCTTCTAAGTACAAGTGACCCCTGGCTCCTTCCTAGCTCTATAGGTTTTGCTTTTGCTGTCGGATTTTTTTTTTAACATAAGATGTATGTAAAAGGGAAATTACCTCATTTCTTCTACACAATAAAGTCTCTACTCCCAAAAATGTATTCCAATAAAGGGTACCCAAATTTCAAGAATTTGTATAGAGACACACTTCTTCCTTGGATTGGGCAAATATGGGAAGGAGGTCTTGGTGAAAATAAGTTTCTGGGCATCTTTTGTAAAAGCTAATATAGCAAGAACAAATTACATCAGTGCTTATTTTAGTAGGGTATAGTATAACCCAGTGAAGCATAGGTTATTAGCACTACTATTGGGAATTTGAGGTCCTCATAAATAGATGGTTATTAATCCCAAGTTATTTTTTTCTGCTGCAATAATAGTATTATTTTAGCCTAGAAAAGGTAAAAAAGCTGTTGTGATAGAGTTTTTAAAGAGCAGTTCAGTCCCACTTAATGTGAATTGTGATTTCTACTAAATCTACTAATCAGGGTCTACTAATCTACTAATCAGGGTCTCCTAGCCCTTACCTAAGCTTTTAGGAAGAGTAGAAACAACACTTTCTACCAGTAAGTGAAAAGCAAGGGCCATGTACTTAGACACAGGAACCAATAGAAAAACTGTCTCACGTAGTATTTGTGCCAAAATAGATCTCAGGGATAATATTTTAAAACCTTAAAGGGCATCTGAAAAATTTGCTATCATCATGTTGAGAGGTATTTCATGCTGTAGAAATAGATAAATCTTATGCTATTTTCTTTCACCAAATAATTTTTAGTCAAAAAAATAGCTGCACAATATTCAAAATTTATTCAATGAGGAAACATCAAGGGTTCATTTGGTACTTGCTGCCAGCTGGGCATTTAGCTAAGCACAAGGCAGACACAGAAAATAACGTGTATGTTATTCAAAGTGCCAATATTTCACATGAAGAATGAACACTAGCTTAATTGACACAACTAGAGAATAATGAAGGCAAATATAATCAAGTGTGTAATGGTTTTCAAACTTCAGGTGCTTATTAATAATCTAGGTTTCTTAGACCCCAACACCAGATATTCTAATTCAGTAGGCCTCTGACCTGCATATGACCATAATAATATTTAAAAATCATAATTTTGCACAATAAAATCAGGAAGGTTGAGTGTTGTAATCAACAATATATTTTTAACATCTAAATAAGGAACTAGAATAATACAGGACAGTCAGTGAGGCATGAAATTATAACTCAAAAAAATAAAATATGTTATGTCTGAGCCACTAGCTTCCACGCTAATCTCTCATATATCCTTCAGTGAAGGATAATATTCAAGACCAGGCGTATTATATATTCCTACCCAGACACAATCTCTCACATGCTATAACTGACTAGGGGTGAGTCAGAATATACCCTAAACCTCAGCAAAATGCAGAATCAAACTTTACAATGAATGGAAAGGAATTTGAGGATGAACAGGGATGTATATGTATGTGTATTTCACATTGGACTATAGGAATTCATATCCTAAAACTGAATGATGATTTCAGTTTGATTGAGGGTCTATGGGGAATGTGGCAAAGCACCATTTTTAGTCTCCAGGTCTAGTGATTTTTTTTTCATATCAAACTCATGTACTTATTCATAATTGTATATTGAGTAATATGAAATTAATATATGGATCGTTATAACAGCAAAAAAGAAAAATTCTCAACTTACAAGACAATGTAAAAAAGCATAAATCACTTTATATCATTTTCTACATTTTCCTTTCACTTATGTGTGTTTATGTGTGTGCAGTTGGATAGTGAGAGTTAAAGGTAAAATATTTAAACTATTCCTCAAATTATGTCACTAAGAAAGTAATGTAAACCTAACAATATATTAAGTTTAAAATTAAGCAAGAGAAACTTTATAAACACAGTGATAAATTTGATGGCATTTGTCCAACAAATGCCACATCCAATCAGGATATTAATTACTTTCTACATTGCCATCTACATTTAAAATGCCCAACTTATCAAAAAAAGTCATATAAAACATAGTACAAAGGTGTTATGTTGGAAAATGATATATCATCAGCATGTACATGTGCATGATTTTAGAATCATAACTTGTTCAGTAATGTTACCAAATTAAGAAAGAATAGAGATGCTCGATATTGGCATATACCAAGACACTTACATGCACACATTAAGAATCTACAGAAAATTGGGCTATTATTCCTGAATAAGAAAGATGGAATTTTACAGACATTTCAAAATGATGAGAATCTAATGGACTGATCAGTTACTTCTTTTCATGCTGTCTCTTTATTTAAGAAAATGAAAAAAAATTTGGTGAAAAGGAGGGTCAAAAATTGAATGAGGAAAACGTATTTTCAAATATAAAGAATGCAATCACTGCAGTCTACTACCAAAAGTCTCTGAGTCACGTAGCATGTTTATAGTATTTATACCGAGAGTGAAACAATAATAATGGTATTTAAAATTGGAGATTATTTTTATTGTCATAAGTTAACCATTTCTATTGAATTATCACAGGATAAGGTTTTGTATTGTGAAAACAAATTCAAGTTTTAGGTTATTGCTGCAAAGATAAAACCAATTATTACATGTTTTCAGATCAACTTTGGTAGGAGTACTATTGAATCCCATCAATTTCTATCCCCAAACAAACATTTCTAGTTTAAACATTAAGTAACATAACTTTGACTTCTAACCATGATGAAATCACAAGGACCAGACTTAACTTTCCACCATAAATAATGGTAAAATTGGATAAAACACATTAAATAATTATTTTTAGACATTGGAAACATTCAACACAGGAACGTGAGCTCTGTGCGAAGGGGAAGCAAGGGAATCCACAATCACCCTCAGTTTTCTGGTTAGAGGCACATCCTAGATCACTATGCAAGCAGGCAAATGTCAAGAGGTCTCACTGAATGAGGAAATAGAGATTGTATGTCAGGGAAACTGAGGTGAGAAGAGATTGTGCAAAAAAACGAAATCAAAATCAGCTTCAGAATTTGCCCTTTGTGTCTTTACTGAGAGCTAGGCTGTACATGCATAGGGTGAGACTCTGGAGGCAGGAATATAGGGTTTGAATTGAATAATTCTCTGAGCTCACATAGAGTGGGGAGATAGTCAAGCCTTGGCCAGCATCATGGAGAAGTCTCGGTCATCATCCAGGGCATTCAGTGATCTCAGAAGTATCATGCCTCAGTGGTAGATTAAAATGAGCCCTAGAGTAAAAGATTTTCCAGAAATGGGGGGTGGGGAACTCATGATGTTTATTGTAGTATCAAAAAACATGAAGTAGCAAAATACACACAATGCTTACACACTGAAAATTATAAAATATTGCTAAGGAAAAATTTAAAAATAGCTAAATAAATGGAAAAGTACTGGAAGACTCAATAGTTTTAAAATGGAATAATTCCCTAGACTGATCCATAAATTCAATGGAATCCTAATCAAAATCTAGTAGACTTTTTCATAGTAACTGAGAAGTTTATTCCAAAATGTACATGGAAATGCAAAAATCTTATAAGAGCCACAACTATCTTAAAAAGCCCAAAGTTGGAAGATTTATGTTACTTGATTTCAATATTACATAATGCTACAGTATTTAAGAAAGTGTGAGTATTGGCTTTAGATATAAAGATTACAATGGAACAGAATAGAGTCTAGATATAGACCTACATAATATGATCAATTAATTTTTAAAAATGTACCTGTACTTAGCAGAATAATGGCCCCCAAAAGATATTAGGTCCTAATCTCTGGAACCTATAAATGTTAGCTTATAAAGAAAAAGAGTCTTTGCAGATGTGATTAAGTTAAGGATCTTGAAAGGGAAAGATTGTCCTGGATTATCTGAATGGACCCTGAATCCAATCACAAGTTTACTTTAAGAGAGAGGCAAGGGAGATTTGACACACACAGAAGAGGAGGAGGCAATGTAACCCACACAGGCAGAGACTGGAGTGATGGGACCACAAGTCAAAGAATGCTGGCAGCCACCAAAGACTGGAAGAACATTCTCCCCAAGAGTCTCGAGAGGGATCATGATCCCACCAACACCTTGATTTCGGACCAGTGATATTGAATTTTGACTTTTGGTCTCTACAACCATGAGAGAATAATTTTTTATAGTTCTAAGCTACCATTTTGTGGTAATTTGTTATAGTAGCCATTGGAAACTAATATACTGCCTAAGCAATTAAAAAGGGAAAGAGTATCTTTTTCAATAAGTGATGCTTGAACAATAAATTTGCTAGAACTATACATTTCTATAAATTTTCTACAGAATACATAGTAGAGTGCATAGAGTACAGTGGATGCTTATTGAATAAAAGAAATCAGTAAGTGAAGAAATTTGCATTGCTATGTGACTTATTAAATCAAATTAGCATTTAATTAACAAATTGCTGTTACTTTATTTTTAATAAGTAATTTAAATAACAATACCTCTTTCTTAACTAGTTTGTTCTCACCAATTCTTATTCTCCAAATGTATTGTTTGGAAATTTTCTGTTTTGCCCAAAATCAAGGGTTGAAGTTTATGTTGAAGTTTATGGGAATTTCTAATTATTTGCTCCCGTAATCTTTCTTTCTCAATAGAGGGTAGGTTCTTGTTTTTCTCCTTTTCTTTTTTTTTTTGACATCTCTAGTTGTCACAGAGAATAGATTGTTAGTACATGTTCATTTACCTACAAAATATCCCTATGAAGTTATGAATGACATAGTGCAGGTAAAATTGAATTTTTTTCTTTTACAAATTTTATGCCTTGTTATGACATTATTATGATGTCAAAGTAACTGGCAATTTAATTAAATTGAGAATGAAACTGCTCTTTGCCTGATAAGTTAATCAAATTGGTTAAGTCTATGTTTCCCATAATTGCCCTCACTTTAAAAATCATCTACACGTGAGCAATGAACTTCTGTTTTAAGAAAAAAAAATTTCACAAATATTAGCCAAAATAATTGTTCATTAGAAATTATAAATAATTATTGTCTGAAACCAAAATAACATCTTTTACATATGTAATCAGAATAGAAACAGAAATAAAATGGTTAAAAACAAGAGATGTTTCTTAAGAGTTCAACAGAAGAAGTAATTCAATGTCCCTAAGTCTGTCCTGTGATAGATCCTTTTAAATATTGAATAAAAGCAGGAAAATGGCTTTTTCTATGAAAATTTGTTAAGTACTTAAAAAAAAATCCCACCAAGATTCTGCATTCAAAACAGAGAGGTAATATTCTGAAGGGCTCTGAAAGAGGCAGGAAGTCACAGGGATGCACAAATAAAGAGAAAAGTACTTCACAACTAATAAGCATCTGGAAGCCAGCATTCAATAAAGTCTGTTAATAACCTAATCATTATTAGCAACGTGGTTGATGAGAACTTGGTAATGTAAAATCTGAATTTCAAGAAGTAGCATTAAAATAAACCAAACAATTTGTATTATGTTCATATTAAAAAATTAGGACATATTCCTTTTCACAGGTAACCCTGATGAGCAATTTGAAATTGCTATTTTTTTGTAGCCATAGGTACAGTACAATCAATTCTTGTTACTCATGGTGGTTATGTTCTACAAAGTTGGTAAGAAAAGGGAATTATCAGATAGTAAACCTTTGTTCCTAGGAGAAATACAGGGTTAGGTTTTTACAAACCTCTGGTCACATTTTTGTCAAATGATCAATAAATACTTTATTTTATGTGTGTTTCTGTTAAAAGACACCTTTTCTAACATATATTGTTGATTTGTTAACATTGAACTCATGGCTGACAGCACTATAACTAATGCTTGAATGAAGTTTATCTAAGTCACACACAAGGGGTCTTCAAAAAGTTCATGGAAAATGTGTATTATGAAAAAACCATGCATAGATTTCCAAATTTTTTTGCACCACCATAAGCTCATACTAACTTGTTACAATATGTGTGAACAGAATCTAGTTTGAGGCCCTAAGAAGCATAAGACATCAGTTTGAAAAGAACCCCTATCAGAGCAACATGAATTCTGCTAAAATTGAAGCAAGAACAAACATCAAATTTATGGTGAAGCCTGGATGGAATAATGATGCTTTATGAAAAGGTCATGGGGACAATGCCCCAAAGAAACCAGCAGTTTACAAATGGACAGTTTGTTTTAAGAAGGGATGAGATGATGTTGAAGATGAAGCTGGCAGCAGCAGACCATCCACATCAATTTGCAAGGGAAAAATTCATCGTGTCTGCTCCCTAATCGAAGAGGACTGATGGTTAACTGAAGAAACAATTGCCAACACCACTGACATCTCAATTGGTTGAGCTTACACAATTCTGACTGAAGAATTAACATTGAGCAAGCTTTTCACTAGATGGGTGCCAAAACTGTTGTGCCCAGGTCAGGTGCAGACAAGAGCAGAGACTTCAATGGAAATTTTAAACAAATGGGACCAAGAAAAAGCATTTCTTTGAAGAATTGGAAGAAGAGATGAAGCATGGCTTTACCAGTATGATCCTGAAGACAAAGCACAATCAAAGCAATGGCTACAAGAGGTGGAAGTGGTCCAGTCAAAGCAAAAGTGGACCACTCAAGTGCAAAGGTCATGGCAACAGTTTTTTGGGATGCTGAAGGCATTTTGATTGTTGACTTTCTGGAGGGCCCAAGAAGGATAACATCTGCTTATTATGAGAGAGCTTTGAGAAAGCCAAAGCTTTAGTAGAAAAAAGCCCAGGAAATCACCAGAGAGTCCTTCTCCACCATGACCATGCTCCTGCTCATTTTTCTCATCAAACAAAGTCAATTTTGAGAGAGTTTCAGTGGGAAATCATTAGGTATCCACCTTAGAGTGCTGATTTGATTCTGACTTCTTTTTGTTGCCCAATCTTAAAAAGTTTTTAAAGGACATACATTTTTCTTCGGTTAATAATGTAAAAAGACTGCATTGGCATGGTTAAATTTCCAGGACCCTCAGTTTTGTAGGGATGGACTACATGTCTGGTACTATCACTTACAAATGTGTCTTGAACTTTATGAAGCTTATGTTGAGAGATGAAGTTTATATTTTCTATTTTTATCTTTTAATTCCATCTTTCCCACAAACTTTTTGAAGTCCCCTCATATTTCCTCTATCAGGTGCAATCACAAGCTTTGTGCACTTAAGAACCCTAGACAGTACTTCAACACTATTCTTGGGGGCCATCGTAAACAGCAAAATCACCATAAAAATGATAAAAATTGGGAAAATGTGGCCCTTGCTTACAGTGTGACAGCTCAAACAAGAAAATAGAGCATCACCTTGTTTGACATCAGCTGAAATGTGCACATGTGAGACTACTCAAATATTTTGCTGCTTTGTGCATATTCATTTCTGCAAATACTGGTTTGGGGGTTACAAATAAATTTTATCAATTAGGTGAATTCACAAATATGCAAATAAGAGGCTTGACTATACTATGATGTGAGAAGAGGTTGAAGCATACAGAAAAGCCCCTGGCAGACAGAGCAAATTGACTTATGAGCTGGTCTAAAACACCATAGTGAAGAGAAGGCTGTTTCTCAGAGAAAACACTGCTGAGGTTTGGTTAAATAGTAAATGACTGCTATAGCTAACCAATACACACACAGTATTTAACAAGTTATTGGTGCCTCTCTTCATTTTCTATTTCTATATTGAGCAAATATTAGAACTCATTTTTCCCAGAAAAAAATTTAATGAAAGATAAAAGACTACCTTCCAAGGATGTGCCCCAATTAATAGATTCCGTCTTTTGGTAGGGTTTATATCCTGGCATTGCAAGCATGGTGTGTATGGGGAATTCATCTACAAATATTGAGCAGGATTTGTGAGTCTATTTTTAGTAGAGTGGTGATAAATTTGCACATGCTTGTCAATAGTAATCTCATATCAATATTAAGCTTTATAATCATTGATTTGGTTGTGCCATACTCAACCTCATCCCCAACCAAAAAAAAGCTCTCTGAAAATGTGGGCTTAAATGTTTGTATCTAAGATGCATGCTAATTCCTGTCCCCTGATATCAAAATCATAAAAATGGCTTTATTAATTGAAATGAATCCCTTTTCTTGTGTCAGGATAAGGAGGGATGATATTCGATTTTTTTTAATCACCAATAGTCATGCCTCTTTACTGATGAAACCATAAAACCCTTAGAAGAAAACACAGGGAAAAGCTTCTTGACATTGGCCTTGGCAATGATTTTTTGGATATGATACTAAAAATAAGGTGACAAAAGCAAAAATAAATAAGTGGAAGTATATCAAACTAAAAATCTTCTACGTAGCAAAGAAAATAATCAACAAAATGAAAAGATAACCTAAAGAATGAGAAAAAAAATATTTGCAAACCACATATCTGAGAAAGGGTCAATATCCACAGTATATAAGGAACTAATACAACTTAATACCAAAAAACAATCTGACTAAAAAATGGGCAAATGACCTGAATAAACATTTTTCCAAAGAAGACATACAATTGGCCAACAGGTATATGAAAATATGCTCAACATCACCAATCATCAGGGAAATGAGAATCCAAACCACAATGACATATCACCTTATACCTGTTAGGATGGCTATTTTCATAAACAACAACAAAAAAAATAAGTGTTGGCTAGGATGTAAAGAAAATGAGAAACTTTGTACACTATCGATAGGAGTGTGAATTGGCACTGCCACTCTGGAAAATGGTGTGGAGATTCCTCAAAAAATCAAAAGTGGAACCATTATATGATTCAGCGATCCTACTTTTAGCTAAATATCTAAACTTTAACTCAGAATGGATCATAATCCTATGTAAAATCCAAAACTATAAAATGTTTATTAGAGAACATACAATACCAGACCATGTAGGTGACCTTGAATTTGGTTGTCTTTTTAGGTACAACAACAAATCATGACCCATGAAAGGAAAAAAAAAGTGACCAGATGAACTTCATTAAAATTTTAAAATTCTGCTGTGTGAAACACATTTAAGAGAAGGAAAAGACAAGCCATCGAATAGCAGAAATATTTAAATACACATAAATATTCAAATATTGCTCATCAAAGGAGAGTTTTCTTTGCTGCTTTTTCAATGCATCCAATAAAAGTGCATCTTTTTACATTTATATGGTTTTCAAGTCACATAAAATGTGACCTCTGATGAAATATTGTAATCAAAATATACAAATATACTCTTAAAAACTTAACAGTAAGAAAACAACCTAATTAAAAAACGGCCAAAAGATCTTTACAGAACCTCACCAAAGAAAATATCAAGAAGGCAAGTTTTCATATAAAAAGATACTTATAATCATATGTTAATAAGGAACTGCAAATTAAAACAATGAGATACCACTACATAACTATTAGAATGAACAAAATTTTAAAAACCCAGCAATACCAATTGCTGATAAGGATGTGGAGCCAAAGGACCTCTCATTCATGGCTGGTGGGAATGCAAAATGCTACATCTACTTTAGAAGACAGTTAGGCAGATTTTTAGAAAGCTAAACACGCTCTTACCATATGATCCAGCAATCATGTTCCTAGGTATTTTTCCAACTGAGTTAAAAATTTATATCCACACAAAAATCTTCTCATACTATTTTTAAATGTTTTTGTTAATATTAAAATTCTAAAAAGTTGGATCTTCTGTTTATTCAATTATTTGAAGATATAATATATTCATATACCATATTTACATCTTTTCCTGTCTACCATTGACTTTTGCCACACATACGGTTTATCATTATAAACCTCCATTGGGAGCTCTGTGGAAAACTCTTCTAGATATCAGGCTAGGCAAAGAATTTGTGAAGAAGACCCCAAGAACAATCACAGCAACAGCAAAAATAAATAATTGGACTTGATTAAATTAAAACACTCCTGCACAGCCAAGGAAACAATCATTAGAGTGAATAGAAAACCTACAGAATGGGAGAAAATATTAATATGCCATACATCTGATAAAGGGCTAATATCCAGAATCTACAAAGAACTCAAGCACATGAGCAAGAAAAAAATAAACCACCCCATTAAAAAGTGGGCAAAAGACATGAACAGAAACTTTTCAAAAGAAGATAGACTAATGGCCAAAAAACATGAAAAAATGCTCAAAGTCTCTAATCATCAGGGAAATGCAAATCAAAACCACAATGAGATATCACCTAACCACAGTGAGAGTGGATTTTATCAAAAAGTCCCAAAACAACAGATGGTGGTGTGGATGCGGAGAGAAAGGAACACTTATACACTCTTGGTGGGACTGCAAACTAGTACAACCTCTATGGAAGGTAGTATGGAGATACCTCAAAGAACTAAAAGTAGACCTACTATTTGATCCAGCAATCCCACTACTGGGTATTTACCTGCAGGAGAAAAAAGACATTTTATTTTTAAAAAAGACAGTTGTACTTCAATGTTTATAGTAGCAAAATTCACAATCACAAAGATGTGCAAACAGCCCAAGTGCCCATCAATACATGAGTGGATTGATAAAATGTGGTATATGTAGACCATGGAGTATTACCCAGCCATAAGAAAATGGTGAACTAATACCTTTGGTAACAACCCGGATGGAACTGGAGACCATCCATTTAAGTGAAGTATCACAAGAATGGAAAAGCAAATACCACATGTACTCACTACTAAATTGGAACTAATAGGTCAACAGTCATGTGCACATATGGTAGTAAAATTCAACGGAAATCAAGCAGGTGGGAGGGAGGAGGAGGGGATGGTAAAATCACACCTAACGGGTACAATGCACAGTATCTGGGTGATGGACACACTTACAACTTTGACTCAAATTGTACAAAAGCAATTCATGTAACCAAAATGTTTGTACCCGTATAATATTCTGAAATTTAAAAAAGAAAAGAAAATAACATTCTGAGAATTTCTCGAGTTAAAGTTTGCCAATATGGAAGCAAGCTGTGTCTCATTTTACAGTGGTCAGTTTGAATAAGCCCCATCTAGAAATCGTACATAAAAATATAAGAAAAATTTCTAGATTCTTTTACATCATTTACATCATTAATCTCCTTTGTATTTTTTCTGCAACAGCCCCAGGAAGGAAAGATATGTCTCTTCCCTTCTTATTTTATATCTAATGCTCAAGTAAAAATCCCCACCTACTACCCCCAACCCATGCACACAGACACATGTGCACACATAGACACATGTGCACACACACACACACATTTATTTTGTTGCAGTCATCATCATTCAGATATCTTAGTTGTCTTCTCATTTCAGTTTCCTACACAGATTTCTGATTTTCCAATGGACCCACTTTTCCCAACCGCAGTTTAGGAGATTTCATTTTCTAGCTTTTAGATGATTTTGGTGGAAGCACATTCAAAATCAAAACGAGGAGAAATTCCTCCTTAATCTTAAAAATGCCTTTAAAAACACATGAAGTGGACCATTGATTATAAAGAATAAAGTTCACTTTTTTTGTCAGCTGATAAGAAAATCATTTCTTCCTTAGGCAGGTTGTGCAAATGTTTATGGCATTTTTCATTCTTGATGGTACCTGCAGTTTGTTTTGTTGAGGTGATGCAATTGAAAGTCCCTTTTTCTTTTTCTTTTTTAAAAAACTTTATTTTTAATTATTATGGGTACATAATAGTTATATGTATTTAAAGGGTACATGCGATGTTTTGATACAGACATACGATGCGTATTAATCAAATCAGGGTAATTGGGGTATCCTTCACCTCAAACATTTATCATTTCTTTGTGTCAGGAACATTCCAATTCCATTCTTTTAGTTATTTTAAAGTATACCCTAATTTATTATTGATTATAGTCACTTTGTTGTGCTATCAAATATTGTTCTTTTTAGGTAAGAAAAACAGGTTTGTGGAGGTTTAGTCATTTGCCCATGGTCATAAAACTAAGCAGAGCAAAAGCCAATTTTTTTCAAACCACATTTTCCTTAAATTTCATAATCCCTTTTCCTCTCCACTTGGGAAAAAGGAATGAGGGGATTGTTTTTGTCAACGAGAGGATAATCCGCGCCATTCTACACGTGCAGGGGCTTTTAGGTCCGCCCCTCCCAGACACGCTAGCGTGTTATTGCTGTTCTTGTTCGGACCCACCTCATCTTAACTTCCCCCCTCCTTACTTCTCTTTTCCCTCCTTTCTTCTTTACTGCATCCCATTGTCTTCTTTGTCTTTCTTTTTCTTTCCTCCTCCCCATCTTCCCTCCTACCCTTTCTTCCTTCCTTTCCTTTCTTTTTTTCTGTATCCACAAATGGAGGGATTATTTAGTGTGTACCTTCAAGATAGAGCAAAATGATTGCTTGAGGATGATTAAAACAATTTTATGCGAAATAATGCACTAAATACGACATAATTTATGTATAATATAAATTTATATAGTCGATCCACGTTAGTTTCATATTTTCTATTTGCAAATTGGTCCACTAGCTAAAATTTATTTGTAACCCCAAAATCAACACTTGAGGCACTTCTGAGGACATGTTCAGAGTAGCAAAAATATTGAGTCGCCTGATGCACGTGTTCCCAGCTGAGATCAACAAGGAGATGCTCTGTATTCTTGTTTCAGGCTCTCATACTGCAAGTAGGCAGCCTTTCCTCACTCTATTTAGTGCCAAGTTTTTTTACATTTTTGTGCTTGTTATTAGCAATTTTGTTGTAAAATAGCCCTCAGGCATACTGCTAAAGTGCTGTCTAGTACTCGTAAGCACAAGAAGTCTGTGATGTGCCATATGGGTAAAATGTGTGTGTTAGATAAGCTTTGTTTGGGCATGAGTTAAAGTGCTGTTGGTTATGAGTTCAATGTTAGGGAATCAATAACATATATTAAATAATGTGCCTGCGAACAGAAACACACTTAAAATAAGTTTACGTATTGATCAGTTAACAAAAATGTTGTGACCAGAGACTCGCTGGAATATAACCTTTTATTTTCCAAAGGAACAATGATTCAGTATTCACTAATTTAGTGTTCACAGTGACTGTATAGAATACAATTGTTGCAAATGAGAATCGACTTTATGTCAAAACACTTTCCTTTCAGTTTACTTATTCTCAAAGAAGGTCTTCATTCATTTCCTGCTGCTAGAGCCAGCAACTTACCTAGTGGTTCTAAAGAGCAGCTCAGTAGACACGTAAGTTTTTCTGTTCTTCAACTTGACCCTCAAACTACTCCTTCAGTTTGGGGAGGTATTTTGATACCATTTTAAACTAAGAAATACCGTACATATTATTATTGTTATTAGTAGTAGTAGGCAATATACAATTTATCCAGGACTGGTTTATTCCACTCATTGTTTTAAGCAACCTGGGTGTGAGGTTCTTTGTTATACATTATTGTGTCAGTAGATAACATAGATAAGGCGTAATTAACTAATAGTGGTTCACTTATTTTGAGTCCCAACTATGTACTAAACACTATTATTAGTTATTTACATTTATTAGACATGCAAACCTCAAAACAATCCTATGTGTTTAGCACTACTATGATCATCTCATTTTTCCGAGGATGGAGGAATGCATATCAGGTACACCTGATTTCTACCAGTGGGAGAACTTCTGTAAGAATGCAGATTTCTCAGAGGAAAGCAGAGCCAAGGCGTGCAGAATGACGGATTTCTGACAGCATATTTAAATACCTGTATGTGATCATGCCTGAAGCTATTATCTGCCTGGACTGTCCAATAAAGTAGTAAATTCTCTTTTTCTCTCTCCCTTCTCTTTTCCCTTTCCATCTCCCTAACTTTCCCCTTCTCCCTCTCTCCCTCTTCTTGTCTCTTTTTTTATTCTTAAGTCAACTGAAGTTGGAGTTTTGGAGTTCTTTTACTGATAACCAAAGAATCTGATACCCTGGCTCCATCCGTACTGATGGGGATTTCATCTGGTCTTGTGCAGGACCTGAGCATTGGCATGTTAACATCTGCTCCTCTGGTGGTTCTAATGTGTAGTCAGTAAGGTTGAAAAGTTGAGTCCCAGAGAAAAATCACTCTCTTATGCTCCATTCCTCCATCTAGACATTTTTATGAAGATGAAATTTGGATAAAGTATGAAAGGGCAAACAAACATAGAAAAACAGACTGCAGCCAATAAAGATTAGTGACTAAACAAGTACTTGTTGACTATCTAGTATGTGTCAGTTGTTTTGGAGGCACTGAATTTTCTGTTACCTTCATGGAACTGACAGTGTTCAAGGAAAGAAACAAACAGTAAATGGAGAAGCAGACAAAAATAGTTACAAGTAATATTGCAAATAATACAAGTATGCAAAAGGATCGCAAGGAGAAATATAGGCTACCACGAGAGCAAATAGCCGAGATACCCACCTTCACATATAAAATAGCCAATAACCAAGAAGAAGATAAATAAGACAAAAAATTTTAAAGTTATACGTCAGCATAACAAAACTATTTTATATCTACTCCCATATATTTTTAAATGTCCTTTCTCCTTAGTCAGCCTGACTTGAATTGATTCATCCTTTTTCTTAAAAGATCCCTAAAAACCTGTACATGATGGACAATTAATATCAAAGCAGTTATGTTGCAGAGTACGAACTTAGGTAGCCTGTTAATGTTAGCATCCTTACCACCCTTTATGGACTCTAGAACTCCAGAGATTCAAGTGTTAATATAGTATTAATGTCTGTCACATGAACTGGCCTGGGCATATAGCTAATTTCATCAACAGTAAGGTCAGTTACAAATTACAATCTTTAACCAGAGAAAAATCTAATTCATACAATCTGGCAAACCTGCCATTTTGGTCTAATTTATTTTATCAGTCAAGAATCCCAATATAAATTGATCAAAAGAGAATCATCAAAAATAACTGGATTTATAATCCTAGAGTAACTTATTTTTTTTCTCTTCTACCCGTTTTTCAGTGATATTGTGAAGACTTATTGGGTTACTTTTTATATCCAATAAAATCTATAAAGATTTTGAGTTCTTTAGAATGAATTATAAGTCTACCTGCTTTTTTATTATTGGTACTTTATTATAGAAATTGGTTTATAATTTGTGTATGAAATATGATATTTATAAATTTAATATTTTGTGTTAGCTTCTGTATCATAGTTTTTATTAAAATAGCATAAATTAAGAAAGACAAATGGCTTTTCAAAAATATATCTAGTCAATGGTCAGAAAACATATAGAATGTCCTTCACTACCTGATTAAAGGTTTAAATTATTTTTTGTGATAATAATTATTTTCTCTTCTGCAAATAACTTTTTTAAAAAAGAATCAACTCTCTATAGGCTGCTGCACTTACATTTTGAAGTTTTAAATTAAAAGTGAAATTAAACACTAATACAATTTTAAAACGCTCTTGAAAACAATTTTTAAGTTGATATTTTACTGAAAAAAAAGACATCAAGAATATGCCTAGTTATTATGAGCTGTCTTACTCCATGGTTCATATTAATATAAACAAACACACACACACACGTATACACATACATACACATATACACACTGAATGATTTTTCCTATTCACTATTTCATCTTAAACTACATTTTCAATTCACTTCAACATAAAGGTTAAATTCTGAAGATTTTTTGAAATAAATTAATTGAATTATTTTATCAGTTTGTAGGGAAATGTTAAACCAAATCAACAGACAATGATCTATAATGTTCAATTTCCTCTCATCCAAAATGCGGCTGGAATTAAATAATTGTCCTTCTCAATTCTTTTTGTCTGATTTGCCAGAAAGAAAAGACAGTAGAGAGTTTTGCTTTTAATGAGATGTAAAACACAACCAAAGTAAAATAATCACGTATTTTATTATAATAATGTTTTTCTAAAGTTTGGTTTTTGTTTATAATCTCAGCACATTGTTATACTAGTGAATTCTAAAAATTCTATTTCATTATAAAAGAAAGGCATGCTTGTTGCATAATCTGAACTGTACTGCTACTACCTCATATTTCTTTAGTATGTTCAAATAAATAAACATATATAAAATGCTTATTTATATATATAGCAGTCATAATATTGAAAACATATAAGTATAAAATATACTACAAGAAAACACATTATTTTCACTGTATCATTATACAATACATATTAAATACTAAATACATATCAAATACTATTCAAAAGAACAGGAAGATGTGATACTTTTAAATTATTCTAAAAGAGAAAAAGCATATAGGATATAAAAGGACATGCATTAAGAAAGCATTTTGCTATGTATTAAATGATTTAAAATTTTAATAAGGAAGCTAAAAACACTCCAACTAATTATAACATCTTCATTTTTTCTCACAACATAGTGACTCAACAGCAAGAAAATCAAAAGCAAGTAGAAAATTACAGGATGAGAAGGTAATCAGAAGTCTGTTTAGAACTTGTAAACTCAGTTCATGAAATTTTGAAAATGCTCCATACTGTTCCTGCATCTTTGTTTCCTGCTAAAAAAACCTCTTATTGTTCAAAATGTGTAAATTCTGCTCTAATCAGGGTATTTAAAAAAGCAAAGAGTGGATCTATTATTTATTTAGATAGTTAAGAAAGAGTTGGTATAACACACTGAATAATTTTACATTACATTCGGTAATGTAATTTTTTTAATAAAACACAAAAATTGTGTAAGAATCATTAATTTCTACCACTTGAGAACTATATAAATATTTTAAATCTGTACCATGAAGAAAGCATGGAATAAGTGTGTTTTTCTCTAAATGCGTTTTAACCCATTTATCCCAAGCATTTATGTACTAAACTAGGTTGAGTTTGGGAAGGGGAGGTGAGGTTTGCCAAATTACTAATAATTGACCAGAAGTGTAGACTTGCTTATGTTGTACAAAATGCTCTCACATACACAATCTCATTTGTTAAAACAGCTCTGTGAGGCATATATAATAGTCACATTCACTTTATAGGAAGCTGAGGCTTAAAGAAGTTAACTGATTTACCCAAGATCGACCAACTAGAGAGTGGTGAAGTAGAACCACACCTTGGTACAGCTTTACAATGCTAATTATGATACTTGATTAGATGCAATTCTGAAAAAGTTCATAGGATACCATCTCCTTCAACTCTGCCTCCAAAAATATTTGGGGGCTCCATTACTCTAACCATCATAGTCTGTGATTGAATTAATGGCCCCCATTCTTCATTACTCCCAGTAACCTCATTCTTTCTGTGTATTAATAACTTTGTAACATCATCCCACTCTGGGCAGGGCTAATTTCCTGCTTCCGAGCTCTGAGCATGACTTGCTTTGGTCAATCTCTTGTTAGCAAAGGTGACACTAGCAGTCTTGAAAAGTGCTTTTGTGATTGGGTTGGCTTCCTCTTATGTTTATTCTGTTGCCAAGACATACCATGGGAAGAGGATAAGAAACACACGAGCAGTACTCTCCCAGCTAAGGTGCCCAGCCAAGCCCAGGCTAGAGCAGAGGCTCTCGCTAACTGCAAACACATGAATAAACACACCTGACACCAGCAGAACCATGACATTAACTATAGTCCAAAAGCCTCATGTGTAAGGCAGTCAAGCACAGAACAAATCAGTGGAATTATTTGAAAAATAAAATTTTGTTGTTGTTTTCCACTGAGGGTTTATGGTTATGTGTTATGTATAACAGATTAACTGATAAACAGTCCAGAAACATGGCAATGTGATTCAACTCTTAATTTCTTCTTCTTACTCCAGTTTTATCTCTTACCAAGTATTCCTTTCTAGTTTTTTAAGACATCAGAAGCTCCTCAAGGACAACACACAATCTCCTGATTATAAAAATTTTCTCAAACCTGGAGAAATTAAAAACACATTTCATGGTGTCAGAAAACTTTACTGAACTGACTCAGTGGGAGTAGAGATATTTACTGACCTTCAGATACTGAGGGTGCACAAATAGGAACAAGGATAGACTGCATTCCAGTGAATTAAAAATAACAGCATGGTCTTATTAGTCCCATTTCTAATAAAGAGAGTCATTACCCTGGCATAGATATATTTGTGTGTGAAAGATAACAGTATGTACAGTGTTAACACAATCTAAAGTGACAACTTATGTCCTCTAAAAAATACAACTTTTCAAGCTTCTGCATATGCTTGACATTTCAAACCCTAGTGCTTTTTATTATTAGGAAATATCTCCAAAAGTAAATGTGCAAAATTTAGCAAAGAGCCCATTTAATAATCTCTCAAAGGGCAATAGAGTATTTGGTGTTGCTACCACAGCAGATGGAAGCCAGCACACACCATCTGCTGAAATTAATTTATAATTAAGATCCTGTAGCTGATCCTAATTCATATTTTTTTAGATGCTTAAATGCTGATATAGAGAAGAAAAAAGGCTGCACAGATTGAGGCAGTTATATAGGCAAGGTTGACAGGAAATGTGATTTGAGTTGTTTTCCATAGAAGGAAAAGAGTTACCAGATCTAAGTGTCCATTTCTGCTGGGAATCCATGGACTTTCCATGGAGCACAGCTTTCTCTTTTGTATATAAGAATAGATATTTTCTTGCCCCAACATTGTGCAATGTGACATCACTTTTCTCCTACATCATGTTATCCCTGGGTATTTGGCTGACATTGGCAAAAACATTCTTTATTGGAATATATAAACATGATAGTAAAATTTGATTACTAGTAAAATTACAGCATGAAAAAGCAAATTATTAATTACAAAAATACATTCCATTCTTTGGTGTTTGGACGTTTAATCTTCTAAAAAAGGGTTTCTATGTGTCTTAGTTTGTAGGTACTGCTATAACAGAATTTCACAGACAAGGTAATTTATATTGCAAAAAACCTGGAAATTTATTTCTCACATTTCTATAGTTTGAGAAGTCCAAGATCAAGGTGCTGGCATCTAGTAAAGGTCTTCTTACTGCTGCCTCATGTAGTGGAAAGCAAAAGGGCAAGAAATAACCAATGCCCTATGTCAAGCCCTTTAGTAATGGCACTTAATCCCATTCATGAGGGAGAAACCCTCATGGTCTAACGACCTCTTAACTGCCCCCGCCCCATACTATCACATTGGCAGCACCCGAATTTTGTAGGTGACATATTCAAACCACAGCACTACTCCACCTCTTAAAAGAAAAAAAAGTTGAACAATATTTTTAATTTGCCTTTAAATAAATTATTTTTCCAGAGGAACAAATTATTCATAATCAGTATCTGTTGAAATATCTTGGTAATAGCATTGGTTAATGCTTTGAATTTATTCTAATGGCTATTTTTCCCAAAAGATATAATTTTCCATGCTGCTATTCTATTCTAAAGAGAAAATATAGCTTTCTGAGAAACTAGAAGAAAAAAATCACCAGTTTTTATGCCATTGAATTGATTCAAATGCTTAAATATTTCCAAAAGTTGTTTGTTTGTTTGTTCTTAACATGTGAGGAACTCTAAAACATGGAAATTTGACTGTTTTTTTTAAACAGGCAACAAAAACATGGCATCTTTTATTTAAAAGTCTTCTCAACTCTCACTGAATGGATGTGGGGAGCACAGTTTGGGAGATGACCACGATTGTAGCTCTGACACGGGCAGTGCATGGGCAATATATATAACCAAAGTGTTGTACCCCCATAATATTCTCAAATAAAAAAATAAATTTAAAATAAATAAATAAATAAATAAAAGTCTTCTCAGTAGCATATTATATAGAGAAACAATTGGGATAATAGAAAATTAGACAGGAAGAAGCTATAGCAGAAAATATAAGAAGTACAAAATTGCTTGATTTAAAACAAAATCATACAAAAGGGAAGTAATATTTTTGTCCTTCAAGGAGTCATGCAGAGTAAACTTGGTACAATAAAACAGAAGTTTTTCTTGCTTGTTCTTAACTTTTCAACCCTAAAAAACTCAATTTATGTTCATATTCTTAGACTCATTAGTTAGGTAAAAATTGTGGTTACTCAACAACCCAAATTTTCCACCCATGATTACTCTGCATCAATGCCCTGCCAAAAAAAAAAAACAAATAGAGCTATTGGTGAACAAAACAAGCCTGCCTTACTTATTGGTAAAACCAAATCCCACAATAAAAATTTCTTTGGTAAGGATTCTTGATTGTAATCTTTGATTACAGGTATGTAAATGGACAGTGATATCGAATATAAATTGTGCTACCCTATTTTATAATGCAAATAAATTTTATTAAAAACCTATCCCATATATACCTGGAAAACTGAAATTCTGAAATTTTAAATTCTCCAAGAATTTGCTTGTAATCTTATATTTTTCCTGGTTACACCATCCAATGCCTTAAATATTAACTGCATATAGTCTTTTGGCTTTGCATTCTTCCACCATGACTATCAAAAATAAACATAAATATTAATCACTTTAAGGGTTGTGTGCATATGTATGTGCATGGAGCATATTTTACAGAAGACCTGTGGAGATAAAAGCTTTTGTAACCTTGTGTGATTCTGCTTCAGAAGCAATGCGCTTGACTGATTTTGTGAGTAACTGCTCTTTTCTGAATGGTTCTAGAATCTAATCAACCCCCAGGTCTCAGACTGGTCCGTGGCCTATTAGGGACCACGCAACAGAGCAGGAGGTGAGTGGCAGGTGAGCCGGTGAAGCTTCATTTGTATTTACAGCTGCTCCCCATCCCTCACATCACCGCGTAAGCTCTGCCTCCTGTCAGATCAGCGGTGGCATTAGAATCTTTTAGGAGCACGAACCCTATTGTAAACTGCTCATGTGAGGGATCTGGGTTGCTCGCTCCTTATGAGAATCTAATGCCTGATGATCTGAGGTGGAGCTGAGGCGGTGATGCCAGCCACTGGGGAGCGGCTGCAAATACAGATTATCATTAGCAGAGAGGTTTGACTGCGTAATAAATGTAATGCACTTGAATCACCCCCAAACAATCCCTCCCCGTCTCTATCTGTGGAAAAATTGTCTTCCATGAAACTGGTCCCTGGTGCCAAAAAGGTTAGAGACCACTGATCTAAAGCATATTTCCAATTGATGAATCATAAAATGTGGTCTCACCTGTGGAGTTGTGATGATGAATCTGAAGATACTGTTAGGTTGAAAGATAGAGCAATATTTTGCCTCCAACTGTTCTCTTTAACATGACTGTCTTGTATTTGCTTCTCTCATTTACAAGTATTCTGATGTCTTTAGAATGTAGGTTGCTGTTCTTTACAATGATTTTTTCAGTTTCATGATGAGAATGTTCAGTCAGAAGGAAAGAATTATGGGCAATCAAATCAGTCAAAATCAGTTTAGCAGGGGGTCTGGATTATAGAATTTAAAAAATTGATTTTACAAAGATCAAAGGCCGTGTATACATCCTAACCCCGTTACAGCTCTTATATGAAAGTGTATATTCCATAGGTTTAGGCAGAAGAGTAGTTTAGTACTTAAGAGTGCATGGTCTGGAATTGAACTATCTAGGTTTTAATTATCTATGAAACTGCAATACCTTTGTTGTAAAATGAATAAATGAATGGTTCCTATATCATAAAGTTTGAAGATTAAAGGAAATAATGCATGGAAGTATTAAGAACAGGTACATCATAAGTGCCAACAAATTATATCAATTTTTACTTTTCAATACTTTAATATGCTTCAGGGAATGAAGAATCTACAAAATTAATATATATTTAGTTTATTCTTCATGGGTATAATCATATTTACAAATGAAGAATTATAAAATGTAGTTTCTAAAGTCATTTCTGAAACTTGCCAAATTTGTGACTGTAAGCATGTAATTTATATCCCCATGGCCACCCAATATCAGTTTATTTACCTGTAGGCAACAAGATCATATCTGTGCAGATCTTCCAGTTTAAAATTACATGAACTTATTTTATACTCATAATTTCTTTAAGTATAGTCCCTGAGGTTATTTACAGTCTGTACTTGATGCATTTAAATATGTATATATTCATATTTTTTCCTGCAACAGAAAATAGCATATTTGATCACAAGGTGCTGTGGGTATATACGGAAGATATACATCACATTACTTTTCCAAAACAAAAAAAAATCTGAATATGAAAAAAATATATGGCCTCAAGATTTTTGGATAAGGAATTGTGGACCTCTGCTCTGAATATAAATTGGCTAATAATTTAGTTTGCCTGAGAAAGTTTCAGTTTACATGTATTGCCCTAGCATAATTATTAGCGTCCTTATTTACACTCAAAAGTATACAGTTTGAACAATAAAGTATACAGTCACCCTTCTAACAAAGATATACAATCATAGTTCCTGTCATCAAAAACTTTACCAAATAAATGAGGGAAAAAAATATGTGAATCAGTTAAAATTGTTGTTCTCAGTGGAGAAGGTACCCTCCCAGGAGGCATTTTTGAAAATTTGTGGGTGTGTTGTGAATTATCACAATGAATGGAACACATGCAGGTTCTTAGTAAGTGGGAGTCAGCAATATTGGACATGCTGCAATACATAGGACTTTCCCACACCACCAAGAATTGTTCCTGGCCCTTACAACTTTCAAATACTCAACAGGGTAAAATCCCCTACAAATATAAAGTGGCCACACTTTGGTAAAAGATAAAACTGAAAAGTTATTTTCATATAAAAGCCAATTATGGACACAAACAGTAAATTAGGAAAGATTGTAGCTGAGGTAAGTTTAAATTAAACAGATATTCTCTTTCAATTATTGAAGTTATATACATATGTTCTATCGACCCAGAACATAACTGTAGTAAGATAACTGTAATGGTAATTAAACTGGCCAGTGAGATTTTGGTAATGATTCAAGAATTTTCGCTTGTACTAGTATTATATCCATTATTATTGATGACTGCAATAATTAACCGGCATGCAGTGGTATTGGCATGGAAAGTATCCCACAAACCAGATCCCCAAATCTGACAATTCTAGAAAGTTTGCAAAGCATTCCATACTTCTTCATTGTCTCTACTTGGGCCTGTCACTTGTTTTAGCAAGTTATCCCTTCTATGATTAGGATAATTTTCCTTTGTTTCTTACATTCAAATAAGTCTGTTCTATTACTAATTTTCCTAATGCTAGTTCTTATGCTAGTACCCACCTGCACTCATTCTCTTTCATTGTCTTTACTTCTTGTGCAGAAAAGATCCTCATGTTCATAATTTCCTTAATTAATTGCTCACCTATCAATTAATTATTTTCATGCAATCAACTATTTCATTATGTCTAAGATCAACATGTCCAATCATTTAAATAAAAATTGAGTATAATTTCATTAAGAATTATTTTCTTTCATATTACCATTATATTTTGGTTATGGCATTCTATAAATAGAAGTTTAATAACTTTTTTAGGTGTAGGAGTAGGTTATACTATTATCTATAAATTTCATCTTATGGGTTACATGGGTTAGTAAACACAGGTTACAAAATATTAGTTATGAAAGGGGGCATTGAATTTCTTGGGACTGTTGAATCACTGGCATAAGATAGTGTGAATTAATATAGAATAAATTCTAAGTTTTACATTTTGATAGATGCTTAAGAAAAACCCAGACACAATCTATGATAAGAGAAAGTTGAAAACAACCAGTGTGTTCACTGTTATGAAAATAGCATTATGCTGTACGTTATATTAACATGATGGAGCATCAATGTAGCCATCATAGGTTATATTTGTGATACCTAGAAACAAGTGTGTGATACAATATTAATATAATAAAATTCACAATTTTATATACTATATGATTTTAACTTTGTAAGTGCCTGTGTGGAAGGAAATGTGCAAAATTATGAAATATATTGAGATTTGGTAGTGCATAATATTGGATATGCATGGTTTTAATATATTAATATTTCTTTTTAAAATTTTTTTATTTTTAATTATTATGGGTACTTAATAGTTGTATATATTTGTAAGGTATATGTGATGTTTTGATACAGGCATACAATGTGTAATAAAGTATTTCCGTGTTAAGCTGTTAGTAGAAAATATTTTAAACAAATTTGAATTACAGTTTAGACAGAGGAGAGAGGAGTGATATCAGTCAGAAAATATATCTAAAATTTCATGATAGCAATGCCCAGACAAGAGTTGAGCCTTGTTGACTATTGAGCCTTTATCAACTACACTTATTTGACTATTGAGAAAGGGTCAAATAAGCAAAGATGCTATAGATAGAAGTAGAGTTATAATGTTCTTAGCAGGGAATTCGCCTTCTGGTGAGCTCTGCATTGGTTCTCATCTGGAACAGAGGACTGCTCAGAGCCTACAAAGGATTAAGGTGAGGTTTAATCAGATTTTGATGGGCATGTATTAAAGGGCAAGAAGATAATGCAATTGATAATGAGGTCAACAGCATAGATCCCAGACAAGTGATAAGATAAAACAGGATTAGGGGAATGTCATGCACCATCAGTTGTCTACAATGAAATCCATTATTTCGGAATATATATACTTCCAAAACAAATAGCTCCCATGATTTGTACAATTTGTTTTAAAAATTGGACCACTTCAAATAACAAAATATTTATTGGTTTTGTTTCTTTAGTAATTCATTTGAATAATCATAGCTAAGTAAGAAAAAGGTCAAAAAAATAATGATATAAATGGAAGGAATTGTTGTCTCTGAGAAATTATTACTACTACTTTTTTTTTTTAGGTAAGAGATAAAAATAAAATGAAACACTTAAACCGTTGGTTTTTGTTTGGAGTAATTGTTGTAATAGGTTAACAGATATCAGAATTTGCGCTCATAATACTTTTTTAAAAACACTCCAGTAATTCTCTTGAAAATGCGTGCAAAGCAAATACACAATTTGACTTGGGAGCAAATGTTTCATAATAAATATAAACTTACACAAACACACATTATAAAACCAGAGAGAAGCTAAACAAGATTTTAATGAGTAACTTTGGAATTTGATAAATGACAGTTAATATATAATTTCCTGCTAGTATTTTTTGGGTTCATTTTAATCTCACAACTAGAACACCTTTATGAGAAATGTGTGAACAAAAGAATTATTTCAACAAGGAAAATATTCAGTTGCAGAATCCCAGAAATGTCTCTTCTTTCTTTCGACTCCTCACCCTTGTGAAGCATCCTATAAGAAAATGGAAAATAGGTGGACTGCCAAGGTTATTTCCCTGTCTAGGGTAATCTAAATGAGGGTAAGTGTGGGAGAAAGAAAGACTATGCGGTGGAACAGGAGCACCACAGCCCGGATTCCTTCCACAGCATCAGGAATGTCCCCAACTGGTCCTGCTGTGTTTCTTCCATTCTCTTATCCCCTTGTCTCTCCCCTTTTTTCTTTTTTGTTTCACTTTTCCCAAATATGTGACCCAAATATTTTGACCTCCTCTTCCCCCTACTAAAACGTCATTTCCTTTTCTTTCATGGTTTCAAAAGCATTCATAATTATTTACATGTATTTTAACATGAAGTTGAAAGCTGTGTGATATTAATTACATTTGGTCAAGTGAAGTGCCTATGTCTAAAATTCTCTGAGTGGAAAGTACTTACCGGCTAAAGTGTAGAATGATGAATCACTTTAGGAAGCTTAAAATTTGTCTAATCTACTTAAGTCACAAATCAAACTGAAGTTCAGTTAGAAGCTTAAAAACTCATCTATATTGAATTCTTGGGAATTATTTTAGGAAAGGATGTTTACACTGTTAAAATACAAAATTTTAGTCTCCCCAAAATACAGATGATGCATATATCTATTTCAACTTATATTTAGATTTTTTTCTTTTGATGTAAAATTTGCACACAATGAAGTACACAAATCTTAAGGGAACATTTGCTGACATTTAATAAATGCATACTTCTGTGTAACTCAAATCTGTGTCAAGACATAGAATACTTTCAACAACTCAGAGTATTTTTTCATGCCTTTTTCAGGTCAATTCCTTCCCAATTGTCCGCAGAGGCAACTGATGTTGTCATGTTTTCCAACAACTAATTAGTTATGCCTATGCTAAATCATCCTATAAATAGCATCATGCAATTTGTGTTCCTTTTGTAAAGTGTTTTTCTCTCGATATAAAGGTTTGAGATTAAGTCATATTTTTATGTGAATCAGCAAGTTGTTTCTTTTCATTAATGAATAGTATTCCATTGCATAAATATGCTACAGTTTATCCATTCTGAAAATGTTGGATACCTGAGCTATTTCCAGTTTTGGGTTATTATAAATAAAGCTGTTATAAACATTTACATAAAAACTTTTTTGTGAACATGTCTTAAATTGGGTAATAATCTAGGAGTGTAATTCCTGGATCAGAGGTATTTGTTTCATTTTATAAGAAATTGCTGGAGTATTTCCCATGTGGTTATTAAAGTGAGCATGAAGTGTTATCTCACTGGACTTTTATTTTGATGGTGTTGAGCACATTTTCATGTACATAGTTTCCATTTTTGGAAAGTGTGTTTTTGGAAAATTCTGTTTATTAAGTATCTGTTCAAGTTTTTTTCCCTATTTTTCATTGAGTTCATTTTCTTTTTCTCTTTTTTTTTGTTTTTTTAATAAACTTAACAGTTCTTTATAGATCCTTGATACTATTTGTTTGTCAAATACATGTTTTGTAAATATTCTATCCCACTCTGTCATTTGCTTTTTCAACTTCTTAAATGTGTTTTTGTTAATATATGTAATTTATAGTTTTGAAGAAATCTAATATATCAACTTTTTTTAGTGGTTTTGCTTTTTGTGACCTAAGAAATCTTTGCTTACACCTGAGTCATGAATATATTCTGTAATATTTCCATCTAAAATGTTTATGATTTTAGCTTTTATATCTAGAGGCATCTTGAATTAATTTTTGTGTATGATATGAAGTAAGGTGTGAGGTATATTTTCTATTTGCATATTAAATTATTCTGGCACAATTTGATAGAAAATCATTCTTCCCCATGTTTGGTAACTTTAAAAAAATTGAAATGACTATATACATATGCAGTCAATTTCTGGGCTCTCTATTTGTCTATTTACAGATCCTTATTCCAGTACTACACTGTATTGACTACTATAACTTTATGATAAGACATTAAGACATGTAAAATAAGTCCTTTAACATTGATCTTTTATTTGAAGATTGCTTTGGACACTCTAAGCCCTTTGCATTATTATATAACTTTTAAAGCATACATTTATATGTGAAGAAACAAATCTTCCTCCAAATATTAAACCATATATGCATATCTGTGTGTGTGTGTGTGTGTGTGTGTGTATGGAGAGAGAGAGAGAGAGAGAGAGACGGGGGAGGGAGGGAGAGAGAGAGGTAATTGCTTTTTTAATGTTAAACTTGTGTGCTGCAATCTTGTTAACCCATTAATATCTCTAGGTGTTTATTTTGTTTATTAGAATCTTCTATGTAAATGATGGTGTCATTTGCACATTGCAAATAGCTAGAACCTTTAATTTAATGTTGAATGGATGTGTTACCAGAGAGCACCTTTGTATTGTTTCCAGTCTTAGCAGAAAATCCTTCCATAGTTCACCAGTAAATATGATATTAACTATAGGTTAATAGATTCTCTCGAGATTGAAGACACTTCTTTCTATTCCAACTTGGCTAAGAGTTTAAGAGTTTTTGTCATAAATGAGTACTGAATTTTGACACATATTTTTTCTCCATTTATTAAAATGATTGTATAGATGGTCCCCTTTATCCTATTAATAGGATGATATACATTTATTCATTTTCCAATGTTAAAACACCTTAACATACATGGGACAAACATTGAATATGATATATTAACCTTTTTGTGAGTTGCTAGTATTGATCTGTTAATATCTTTAAATTATTTTTTGTATTTATATCAATTATTTTAGCAATTAATCTTATTTTTTAAAATATGACTTGGTTTGGAGTAATTATAAATTTACATAAAATTGCAAAAATGGTAGAGACTGTTTGTATACCACTCAAACAATTCCCCAGATGTTAACATCTTTCATTATTATGGTAGTTTGTCAAAGCTAACTAACCAACATTGGTAATTTACTATTAATTGCATTCTATTAATGTCTTTTATCTCTTCTAGGATCTGATCCAGAATATCATATTGATCTTAGTCATCTTATCTCCTTAATCCTCTCTAGTCTGTGAAAAATTCTCAGTTTTTTCTTATTTTATGTGACCTTGAGAGTTTTTCAGAATACTACAAATTTTCAGGTAATTTGTAGAATATCTCTTAATTTAGTTTTGTTTGGTGTTCTTCTTATGTTTATATTGGGGTTGTGGGATTTAAGGAAGACTATCACAGTGATGAAGTGCCCTTCTCATGACATTTTACCAGTGAGTAAATAATATCAAGATGAATTCTTATGGGTGACATTAAACTTGACCAATAGGTTGGCTGGTAAATATGAAGTTACTATTTTTCCCTGTCTTAATCCTGTTTGTTACAGACTAGTCACTAAGTCCAGTGTACACTCAAAGGAGAAGGGGCATGAGGGAGATTTTAGCTTCACCTGCTGGAAAGGGACATTATATATATACATATACACACACAAACAAACACACATTATTTGGATTCTATAAGGAAGATTTGTCTCTTCTAATTTATTTATTGGATAATTTATTTATATTAGTTTAGTCTAATGAATATTTTATACTGTATATAATGCAATATTATTTAACTTATTTTGTTGCTCAAGTTGTTTCAGCTTTGGCCGTTGGGAATACTTTGGGTTGGCTCCTGTGTACTTCTGACATGTCACTTACATTATGCTTTCTTTGAATACTTCCTTACTTTCTGGCACTAGGAGATGCTCTAGGCTCATCTTCTGTTTTCTCTGTTGCAGCTGGAGAATTAACCATTTATCTGAGGAGCCCCGGTTCCTTTTATTGGAAAAAGGCATTAGAAACAATGATCTACATTTCCTCTTGCTTCTCTGCAAATCAAAACCACAATGAGATACCACTTTACTCCAGTGAGAATGGCTTATATCAAAAAGTCCCAAAACAACAAATGTTGGCATGGATGTGGAGAGATAAGAACACTTATACACTACTGGTGGGACTGCAAACTAGTACAACCTCTATGGAAAGCAGTATGGAGATACCTCAAAAAAGCAGAACTATCATTTGATCCAGTAATCCCACTACTGGGTATTTACCTAAAGGAAAAAAAGACATTCTGTAAAAAAAACATCTGCACTCGAATGTTTATAGCAGCACAATTCACAATTGCAAAGATGTGGAAACAACCCAAGTGCCCATCAATACATGAGTGGATTAATAAAATGTGGTATATGTATGCCATGGAGTACTGCTCAGCCACAAAAAACAATGGTGAACTAATACCTTTTGTATTATCCTGGATGGAACTGGAGCCCATTCTTCTAAGCAAAGTATCTCAAGAATGGAAAAACAAGCACCACATGTACTCATCATCAAATTGATACTAACCGATCAACACTTCTGCGCACATATGGAAGTAACATTCATCGGGTGTTGGGCAGGTGGGAGGGGGGAGGTGAGGATGGGTAAATTCACACCTAAGGGGTGCAGTGCGCACTATCTGGGGGATGCGCACGCTTGTAGCTCTGACTCAGGCAGAGCAAAGGTGATACATGTAACTTAAATGTCGGTACCCCCATAATACTCTGAAATTGAAAAAAATAAATAAAAATTTAAAAAAAGAAACAATGATCTAGGTGCAGTGTATATTTGCTGCTGCTGGGGTGTCACTGCTTCTAGAACCCCTCTTCAGTGAGAGCTGGGAAATAGATGCATGTCTACTGACTCATGTATACACACATATCTATTATTGATTCTATATCTATCCATCTATACATCTGTTTGTATATATTTATAAACAATATATAATTGTGAAATATATCTCACACACGCACACATAATATATATATCATGTATATGTATCACACATGTGATACACACACACAAACACACACTAGATCATTTTACCCTTCTGCCCTTGTTATCAGTGACTTCTGCCTCTGACAATGTAAAACCTAGAAACCTGGCACCAATCATCATCAATCTTCCTATTTCTTCAACCCAAGTATATATGTAAAGCAATTTTAGATTGGTTAACTTATATCCACATGAGAAACACATTTACCAACTACAGTACAATGTTTATGTACAACTGCTTTTGTCGTTAACCTTACAGTTTTATTTGTAATTTTATAATCAGATTTTAGTAGTACAGTTATATTTACCCTTAGCTTAGAAAGTATTCTGTTCTTTACTTTTTAAAAAAAATTTAATTTATCATTAGAATTTTTCTTACTTAAATATTTGACAGAGTTCTACAAAGAAATCATATTGGACTTGAGTTTACTTTTTAGAAAGGTTTTTGATAACAAATTCAATTTATTTATTAGACATGGGGCTATTCAGATATTTTGCTTCCTCTTGTGTCAATTTTGGTAAGTTGTATTATTCAAGGAATTTCTTTCATCAAAGTTGTCAAATGTCTTGTTATAGAATTGTTCAAATTATTTTTATTATCATTTTAATGTCTTTATTTCTGTAATGATTAGCATCATTTATTTTTTATATTGGTAGTTTATGTTCTCTCTTTTTTCCTTAGTCAGTCTAGTTCAGGATTTTTTGTAAAAATCTTTTAAAGGACCATTTTTTGTCAGTGTTAATTTTCTCTATTGCTTGCCTATTGTCTAGTTCATTTATTTTTGTTCCTATGCTTACTTCTTTTTTAAGCCAATTTTGGTAATTGTGTCTTTAAAGGAATTTATCTATTTAAACTATGCAGTCAAATTCATTGGAGGAAAATAGTTCATGACACTTTTTTATTATATTTTTTCTTTAATATTTTTATATTGTGTAATCAAGTATAACACTCTAGAGTAGTGGGTTTGTAAATTGACCATATTAGCTGATTTTTATCTTATAACAATCTCTTTATTACAGAATACCAAAACTTTTATCTATACAATTTAATACCTCCAGTACAGTGTGGTGAAAAATTACAACATAATTGGTTGTTCCTGTTCTACATAGAGGAATGCCTCAACCAATCTTTTTCTTTGAATTTCTTTGTCATACAGAAAGGAGATTTAGTAAAAATGCTACTGAAAAATACAAATTCCATTAGCAAATAATATTTAAGATAAAGAGTTGGAAGACCCCAGAAAGTTGGTTTTTTTCTAAGAAAAAAGTCCAGGAAAATCTAACTTCTGCTGTCCTTCCTGTTACTAATTAACTGTAACTATGGTACAAACACTTATTGTGTGCACTTATTTATTCAGAAAGGCCTTATTATCATGCCCTTATTATGAAATTCAGTGAAACAATCAAATTTAAAAATCAATTGAGGAGCATAAAATTAATGATTTGACTTGCTGGGTGACGTTAAATTTAAAAGGGGGGGGAACAAACTAGCTTTCTTCTTAGGAATGTGGTTAAGGTACTCAACCACATTTGTCTGTGGTTTCTTTAAGCTATAGCAAAACATTTTCTTTACTTGGTTAAAGAAAACATCTCCTGCTCCCCCTTATTCTTTGTCTTCTTGCTGTTCACACAACAGCAGAATATACATGTTCGCGAACAAAACACCTAATTATCAAAGTTTTGTTCTATGAAAAAGTCTATCTCTAAAAATGAATGTGTATGCTTTTTCTAATTAACAAATAAAAACATTGCAGCCCATAATATATTCCTCATTTGCATTAGATATTAAAAAATCACAGACCCAAACTCATTGCCCAAATGCTTTAAGGTGCGTTTTGTTTAGTTCAAATGGGATCTCAACTCTTTTAGCCTTAAATATCCTCTTTCACACTATATTTTCATTTCCAAGCCATTTATGACCTTTTCAGAAAGTGGCAGGACATAAATCTCTACGGAAAAAAATATAGAAGAATTTACTAAGAATAAAATCACTTGTTTTATCCTTTTATATCCCATAGAAAACATCTAGCAGTCCCTAGAAATGAAGTCTAAAGATAGCTCTGGTACTTTATTTCTTGGAGGTACTAATGTCATCACAAGAGGTTTTGTAATGTGAAGTGATGAAATCTTTCCGAGCGAACAAAGCAAAGTCTAGAGGGAGCTTTTGAGTTAATGAAAGTGTGACACAATCAATTCTATTACTTAGAGAGGCTTGAGCTGCATCTCTCCCCATGGCAGAGCCAGAAGCTTTTGTTGTATTAATAAAGACCCATTCAATCTCTCAGCCAAAAAAGAAAGCTGAGGCAAAATTTCAAATTAGATTTCAGATCTGTCAGATGGACTCTACCGTCCTATTTCAACAACTCCTTTTTTAATCCTATTCGTCCTTTTATATATACTACATGTACCTCTGACAAAGTATTAATTAAGCACATTCCTCTCCACAACCGCCCACACAAAGATACTCACATTTTTGAGGGATAGTTTTAAAAAACAAAAATTTAGAATACCAAAGAAATGTTTCCATAATTATAGAATATATTGTCATAGATAGTGAGAATATTTTGTTGGTGTGTTTTTTTTTTTTGGTAGTGTGTGATGTTCATTCTCTTATGCAAATCAAAAGAGAAAACAATATGCTTACATGAACATAGTTTCTTCTTCATTTCATTTCAGTTTTTGGTTTAACATAATAAAAACTGCCATTACCAAATATAATTACCCACCATATCCACCACAGTTGGCATTATAAAATTTGACCTGTTTCCATAAACTAAATTCATTCTCAATTTTTTTTAAATGCGGTGGAAAATAATCAAAAGAATATGCAATTCTATAAAGGCATTTTCAAAAGAAAGCCATTACAAAAACATTTCTGAGTTATAGAAGAATCACCAGAAAAATGTTTTAACTTCCCAATAGGACCTCTTTCAATGAGCCAAAACTCATTAATTTTCAACTATTTTATTTAAAAAATGGATCATGGTATTTAAATTAAAGTTTCATTAATATTGATATGGTTACATATTCTAAAATTTAGCATATTGTTTATGTCTGGTCATGAGAATAGTAACAAACACCCACCAAAGCAGAAATCAAGATGATCTTGCTTTCTGAAGTTTGTCTCTTGCTCCTTGGAAAAATCAGGGTAGCTTCATAACTGTTGATGGCTAGTTTGTGCCTCTACAGGTGTGGGGTTGCCTGAACAATTTCGTTTTCTTTCCTATATGTTTTAGTTTATAATGAATGTGAAAATTGACCTAAGTAAACTATGGTAACTCAAAATTAGTCACTAATAAAACATCACTGAAAAGATTAAGACAACTAACGAAAAAATTCTGAAAAAGAAACAAACTGTTAAACCAATAACTTTTTCTTGTCTTCTGGCTCATACCGGGAGCTTTTAGTTCATAGCTAAGGGGCATACTGGTGTTTATTTTTATGTCAGTCAAATACTAAATCATGTCTAGAATCTTGAAAACTTCTCCATAGGCACTCATGCAACAGATAAATCAAGGTCATAAACCAAAGCCTCAAATTCAAAGAAATGCTGATGATGTATTTTAAGAGCCAACAGCCATATATCAACACCATCTGTGACATTTTAAACTGTAAGAGTGATGAAGTGCATCTGGGTGAAATTAATGGTCAAACTGTGACCTTGGACCTTAATATTGACCAAGAGGAGAGACTGAAAGACTCTATTTTCATGAACTATCATAAATCCTCTTATTCTCGAAAGGTTTTCCCAGGCTCCATTCACCTCACATGAAAGATTTCACTCAGCTAAGAGTAAAGCTAAGTTTTGAGAAATATCACTCATGCACTTCTCAAGGAAATCTGTAGGGTCCGTTTCTTCTGGCTCACATAAACCAATAACATGTTTTGTGGAAAACTTGAATGCCAAAGTGCTTCAAACTTTGCTGTGGTTTGTTTCTCAGTATTTCTATTTGTCCTTGGAGAGGCTCCATCCCCAATACCCTATTAAAATTTTTCTGTGCTTAATTTATTTGAAGTAGTGTCTTTGGAGGCTGTCTTACTTGCTACTGATCATCTGAATAAGGAAAAATCTTTTAATACTTCTGTCCCCTTGTTTATTTCACCACCTTCATGTTTCATGGGGAATTCTGCAGGATTTTTTAACTATCAGTTTGTGCTTTTGGGGAAAAAAAGGGTAGGGCAATGGTCTGAATATCTGTGTCCCTCCCCGCCCCCACCAAATTCATATATTGAAATCCTGTTCCCAAGGTTATGGTATTAAAATGTGGGACATTTGGGGAGGTGATTAGGTCATGAGGGCAGAGCCACCATGAATGGGATTTGTGCCCTTATAAAGTAGTCTCACGAGAGCTTGTTTGTTCCTTCCACCATGTGAGGACACAGGTAGAAGGTGCCATCTATGAACCGAGAAATGGGCCCTTAACAGACATCAAATCTGCAGGCACCTTGATCTTGGACTTTTGAGCCTCCAAAATTATGAGAAAAAATTTTTTTTGTTTATGAGCTACCCAGTGTATGGTATTGTGTTACAGCAGCCTGAATAAACTAAGACAGGTAGAGTTCTAGTATGGAAAATATTTTACAAGCGAATTCTTCATCCCTAAGTTATTGTACTAGAAGCACATTTAATAAATTATAAGGCAATTTCCTGATGAGTTTAAAATAGGGATGCTTTGAAAAAAATCTAGTAATATCTCATGAATATTATTTGAACTCAGAATACCAAATGTCTATCAAGTTATTTTATTATTTTTTTTTACCTAGTGGTAGCAGAGGATTTGAAGATAGCAATAATGGTAGAAGAATCTGTAGTTTTTTCAACTTATATTTTCAAACATATCCCTCAAGCACAGTACTCTTCAATAATAAAAAGGAAAGAAATTAAAGTAGCATCTTTGTACTACTTACAGGGAGCCAAACTTGGTATTTTCTCATTTTTCATTAT
This sequence comes from Daubentonia madagascariensis, assembly GCA_023783475.1. Lineage (NCBI taxonomy): Eukaryota > Metazoa > Chordata > Mammalia > Primates > Daubentoniidae > Daubentonia > Daubentonia madagascariensis. The sequence continues at coordinate 3,287,660 of JAKFHU010002088.1, forward strand.
CCATATTTTATACACGAGAAAACTGAGGCTGACAGTCTTCAGTTTAAGTTTAAAGAGACGTCTGTCTCCAAAGCCCTGGATTTTTCCACTGCAGCCCAACGAGATAATAACCAAATGCCTTTACCACAGTTATAATTGCAGCCATGAATTACTGGGTAAATAGGACACTCATTTTGAGGAAAGAAAAAGAAATCCATTGCTAGTGAATGGCTGGTTTGTAACAGAGATTGGAATGGACAGTTATGCATAAGATAACTCAATATTACTATTATACAAACAAGGAAACTAAGATGTGGAGAAGTTAAATAATATGCCCAATATCACATGTCAAAGATTCACACCTAGTCCTTTCTAATCCCAAGGGCGATTCTCGGCTTATACATCATGAGAAAGCTGCAACAGACTGAGTTAAAATAAGTAAAATTTGTTTTAACCATTAGTAACCATTGTTATTGGAGCTCAGTTATTTGCAACCTGGAAAACGTGTGTATTATTTCATGAAGAAATAGCAAAACACCTAGCACTTAACTAATGACATATATATGAGACAGGAAAATGCTAGTGCATAGACTCTGGAATTTTTAGTGCCCATTTCTCCCTCCCTAATAAGTGTGCTGAGAAGAGTGTGGAGCCTAAGAATAATAGATGAAAGTGGTTAAGAAATTGGCCCACAGCCTTTATTTTTGCAAATGTATAATTTTAAAAACTATTACTTCTGTGGAAAAATTCATTCTTCTTCCTCATTTATTTTTATTTCTTATTTAATATTAAAATCAGATCAATTTTTAGATGAAGGTCATCTGTACCTTGTTTTAAGTTGCCCTGCCTTCATTAGCTCTACCGTGAAAATGACACATGAACGAGAATGCCTTCAACCCATAAGTATTCTTGAACTGGTGGCCTTGTTTCTTTATCACAAGCTCTAAAAATTATGTAAACATTTTTCTATAGTTTCTAAACTGTATTAAGGTTGAGAGCCTCAGCTGAGTTAAAATTATCTTTCAGTTCATTTGATTTCAAGTAATTTAATGAACATCATGGCTGGGAGTTGGAGATGCATAGATGAAAAAGCAGTACCTTTCCAGCTGTCCTCCAAGAGACATATGGATAAAGGATGATTCCCACATGGCATGATAAGGGATGAGACAGGAAGATGTAGAGGTAAGGTGGAAAGCACAGAAAATTGGAACCTATTAACATTTTCCAGAGGACAAAACTGGAACAGATCATGACCCAGAATCCTGATTGATGGATTTGCTAACAGTCAGCACCTTGGACAGCCATTACCTCTAGTAAACTTGGACACACAGATAGACTGAACTTACTTGCAAAAATTTGTCTATCATTCCCACGATTGTCCCTTTCCTGGACAACAAGGGAGAGAAGGAAGACTGTTTCACTGGTTTGTGTTATGATGAACTTTTTTTTTTAATATTATGTGGGTACAACACTTTGGTTATATATATTGCCTATGCACTGCCCATGTAAGAGCTACACTCATCCCCTCCACCCCCCTCCTGCCTGCCCACCCCCTGATGAATATTATTGCCATGTGTGACATAAGTATTGATCAGTTAGTACCAATTTGATGGTGAGTACCAGTGGTGCTTGTTTTTCCATTCTTGTGATACTTCACTTTGAAGAATGGGCTCTAGCTCCATCCAGGAAAATACCAGATGAGTTCATTCACCATTGCTTTTTATTGCTGAGTAGTATGCCATGGTATATATACCACATTTTGTTAATCCAGTCGTGTATTGATAGGCACCTGGATTGTTTCCACGTCTTTGCAGTTGTCAATTGTGCTGCTATAAACATTTGCATGCAGATGTCCTTATTATAGAATGTCTTTTTTTCCTCTGGGTAAATACCCAGTGGTGGGATTTCTGGATCACATGGTAGTTCTACTTTTAGTTCTTTGAGGTATCTCCATATTACTTTCCATAGAGGTTGTACTAATTTGCAGTCCCACCAGCAATGTATAATTGTTCCTATCAGTCCGCATCCCCACCAACATTTGTTGTTTTGGGACTTTTTGATATAAGCCAATCTCACTGGAGTTAAGTGATATCTCATTGTGGTTTTGATTTGCATTTCCCTGATGATTAGAGAAGTTGAGCATTTTTTTATATGTTTGCTGGCCATTATTCTCTCTTCTTTTGAAAAGTTTCTGTTTATGTCCTTTGCCCATTTTTTAATGGGGTTGTTTGATTTTTTTCTTGTTGATTTTCCTAAGTTCTGTATAGATTCTGGTTATCAGCCCTTTATCAGATGTGTAACATGCAAATATTTTCTCCCATTCTGTAGGTTGTCTGTTCACTCTAGTGATAGTTTCCTTGGCTGTGCAGAAGCTTTTCAATTTGATCAGGTCCCATGTATTTATTTTTGTTGCTGCTGTGATTGCTTTGGGGGTCTTCTTCATAAATTCTTTGCCGAGGCCAATGTCTATAAGAGTTTTTCCAATGTTTTCTTCTAGAATACTTATGGTTTCCCGTCTTAGGTTTAAATCTGTTATCCATTGTGAATTAATTTTTGTGAGAGGTGAGAGGTGTGGATCTAGTTTCAGTCTTCTATATATGGCCATCCAGTTTTCCCAGGCACCATTTATTGAATAGGGAATCTTTTCCCCAGTGTATGTTTTTGTGGGATTTGTCAAAGATCAGATGACAGTATGAGGATGGTTTTATATTTGGGTTCTCAGTCCTATTCCATTGGTCTATGTCTCTGTTCTTGTGCCAATACCATGCTGTTTTGGTTACTATAGCCTTGTAGTATAGTTTGAAGTCTGGTAGATCACTGCCTCCCAATTTGTTTTTTTTATTTAAGATTGCTTTGGCTAGACGGGGTCTTCTCTGGTTCCACACAAAGTGTAGAATTATTTTTTCTAGATCAGCAAAGAATGATGTTGGTATTTTGATAGGGACTGCATTGATTCTGTAAGTCACTTTAGGTAGCGAAGACATTTTTACAATGTTGATTCTACCTATCCAAGAACATGGTAGGGTTTTCCATCTATTTACATCCTCTGTAATCTCTTTTCTCAGTGTTTCATAATTCTCTCTATATAGGTCTTTCACCTCTTTAGTTAGATATGTTCCTAAATATTTAATTTCTTTGGTGCTATTATGAAAGGTATTGCATCTTTAATTTCTTTCTCAGCTTGACTGTTATTGGCATATATGAAGGCTATTGATTTGTGTGCATTGATTTTGTATCCTGAGACTTTGCTGAATTCATTTATCAATTCCAGTAATCTCTTGGTTGAATCTTTGGGGTTTTCTAGATATAATACCATATTGTCCACGAAAAGTGAAAGTTTGACTTCTTCTGCCCCCATTTGGACACCCCTGATTCCTCTCTCTTGTCTAATTGCTCCGGCAAAGACTTCCAGTACTATGTTGAATAGAAGTGGAAATAGCAGGCAACCTTGTCTGGTTCCAGTTTTAAAGGGGAATGCTTTCAATTTTTCCCCATTCAGTATGATATTCACTGTGGGTTTATCATATATGGCTTTAATAGTTTTGAGGTATGAGCCATCTATGCCTATATTGTTAAGAGTTCTTATCATAAAAGGGTGCTGGATTTTGTCAAAAGCCTTTTCTGCATCTATTGAAAGGATCATATAATCTCTGTTCTTGCTTTTACTTATGTGGTGAATTACATTTATAGATTTGCGTATGTTGAATCATATGATGAACTTTTAAGAAAAGCTCAGATGAATACCTGACATTACTTTCTGAATGGACAATACTGGCATATTTGCACCACAATCTGTGTGTGTGTGCGCAATTCATATTGCTTTAAAACTGGTCTACCTGTTTGTTCTTATAATGCTGCTTTTACATACCTCTTGTGAAAAATCAAACATTTTAGTTCATCTAGTTCCAATTATCAAATAAGCATGTCATTCTGGTCTTCCATTAGCAAGGGAAAACAGTTTTTCAAAAAGCAAACTGGTATCCTTAAGCTCTTACTAAAACAATTATCCAGGAGCGCAGAATTATATAAAATTAAATGACTAGAATAAATTAGGAAAAATTGAGCCCAAATTAGAATCTTAAAATATGGCCAATCCCTTAATGAAGGGTCCTATGTGGATAAAGGAAGCATAGGTTTTGATAAAGTCAAGAATGGGGCCTAGTTAAATATATAAAGTATTGCTCAACTTCATTCATAAAAAGATTAAATGACCCTAAAATGCTATTTCTCACCTATCATATTGGCAAAATTTGAAACAGTGTGAACTCAGGTGTTCTTTAAGCAAAATATTTTCTATTGCTATGCCATTCAATCCAGCAGTCCCACTACTGTGTATCTACCCAGAGAAAAAGAAGTCATTTTATCAAAAAGACACCTGCACTCCAATATTTATTGCAGCACAATTCACAATTGCAAAGATGTGGAATCAACCCAAGTGCCCATCAATTCATGGATTAACAAAATGTGGTTATATGCATATCACAGAGTACTATTCAGCCATAAAATATGATGAATTAATACCTCTTACAACAATTTGGGTGGAACTGGAGACCATTATCCTAACTGAAATATCTCAAGAATGGAAAAACAAATACCACCTGTACTTGCTATTAAATTGGTACTAACCAATGAGCACACGTGCACAAAGAAGTAAACCTCAGTGGAAGTCAAGTGGGGGGGAGGGGCAAAAACCTACCTAACGGGTACAATGAACACTATTTGGGTGATGGGCATACTTATGGCCATGACTTGCTATACATTACAAAAGCAGTCCATGTAACCAAAAATATTTGTACTCCCTTAATATTTTGAAATTAAAAAAATACTTGATGGAAGTATACAATATTACCTGTAAAATGTTAATGACCAAATAAATACATTAATAAATAACACCTGAATCTAATCAAGTCTCTAGATCAGCACTTGTTCAACAGAATTTTTTTTTTGATGATGGAAATATTCTATATCTGTAATATCCAGTACAGTAGCCCACTAGCCATATATACTATTGTGCACTTGAAATGTGGCTGGAGCTAGTATGAAATTGAATTTTTAATTTGATTTTTAAAAATTTATTTGTATTTAAATTTAAAAGCCACATATGGTTAGTGGCTAGTTCATAAGAGAGTGCAGCTAGATCTAAATACAAACAAGGGATAGAAGAGTATAGTAAATGACACTACGGAGAATCTGGTTAGCAAAATCCAGACTATGAAAACTACTATAGGGAAAATAGTCAAGTTTCTTCAACAAACTAACTGAAAAGGGGAAAAAGGCACAGGAGGAGATTAGATACTAAAACATATCTAGGAGATGTGTTAAGAATACAAACAGCCACCAAAGATCTTCACATCCCAATCCTCAGAACCTGTGAATATGTTACGTAGGCAAAAGAGACTTGGAATATATGACTAAATTGCAGCTCTTGAGATGAGGAGGGTATCCTGGATTACACAAGTAGATTCAATGTAATCAAAAGTATCCTTATAAGTGAAAGATGGAGCAGGAGATTCAGAGATGGAGATATGATGAAGGAAGCAGAGGTTGGAGTGACGTGATTGTTGATGAGATTGAAAATGGCAGGGGGCCACAAGCCAAAAAATGCACAGTTTCTAGAAGCTGGAAAAGTGAAGAAAGTGAATTACCTCCTAGAACCTCCAGCAGGGATATATCCCTGCCAATAGCTTGATTTGAGCCCAGTGAGAACCATTTCAGACATATGACCTTCAGAACTATAAGATAATAAATTTATGTTGTTTTAAGTCATTAAGTTTGTAGTAATTTGTTACAGCAGCCATGAGAAATAATATAGGAGACATAGCAATCAAATGCAATGTGTGGATTTTATCTGGATATTGATTTGAACAAAACGTGCTAAGAAATTTACAAAACAATCAACAACTACTCCTACAGGAAAGGAGTAGTTTGACAGCTTAACTCTGTATCACGGTTTTTCAAACCAACCTGTCAGCATCAGGCCCTTGCCAGTTAGGAACAGACTCACTCCAATAGCACGCCTCTGAGTGTCAACCAGTCAACAATTCTGACTCAAATAATATGCTTCTATAAATTATGTCAACCCACTTACCATTCTTAAGGTCTACCAAATCATGCTTCCCAGAACTTTGCTCTTATCTGATATAAAACCAGCAGTCTACTCTGTTTGGTGATACTATCTTACCAGCACAATTCTTCTTAACTATAATAAGCAATAAATTCAGCCTTTTCTTTTTATTTCAGAGGTAGAGGGTGTTTTCATCATTGTTGACAATACTGGAGTTCACACCAAGACTGATTTGAAAGTTCCTGCTTGACAGCATTCCAGGTACAGATCAGGCACAGATCATGCACCAGGTGCACTTACTGGATTCCTTGTGTCCCAGCTCCATCTGTGCTTCAAGACTTCTTGCAATTGAGTAGGTTTCAACAAAGTTATGCTTCCACATAATTTCTTTGAGTTCTCATTGCTGGATTTATTTTCTTATCCTAGGATGTGTAATCAATTAGACGTTTGTTCTGAGATGTTTCTTTAAGGTACTAGAAACTAGTTCTGTCTATAAAGTAATCAGACCTCTTGCTTTGGTGGTGTATCACTGATAAGTAATTTGATCTAGGTCTTAGTATAAAATATTAGGCTTTTTGTTTTGGAGATATAGCATTTGTTAAATATCTTTGGAATTAACCTGATTATTTTTCTGCTATTTGCTTTTCTTTTGCTGTTGTTTGTTTATGTGGAAAAAGTGTTATTTCATGCGTTTTTGTTTTGTCCTGGATTGCTTATTTCTGTTGAATGTATAATGTAGTGACCCAAAGTGAATAGATGGAGGCATAAGAAGTATTGGTTTCCGATCAAATCTACACTGGCCCTGAGGCTTAATAATTGGAGATCCATTAGATTGCTGACATTTTGTGAAAAAGCTATCAGTCAAGTTTTGCCTTGGTCCCATACAAAACTTTATGAGGGAACTCCCTGTCTTGTTAGTTTGTGAAGGAAAGTTACTTTGTTTGGTCTGTAGTCCAGGATCAACAATTGTTGAGTTATTGATTGCAGATTCCCTTCCTAGCCTTTGCTTGGTCAGGAACCCAGGGTATTGTTCACTAGCACACCTGATGACAGCCATAGTGGTATCATTTTCTTGTTTGAATGGGTTTGTCTATCTCAAAGTCTCTCTCTCTTTGTAGAAGAGCTTTTGCTAAGTAAACAAATTCGCACTATAATTCTTATTATTGAATTGCCTTAGTACATAACAAGGAAAAAAAATCTTAGAATAACAATTATTATATTATGGGGAACTTTTATTTGACTCATAAAAATCAACAAATCAATACATTTAATCTGACCTTTATAAAAATTAAGTAATACAACATCTAACATTAAATATCAGCTTCTTTAATTGGTATGCTGAAGTCTCAAAATAAAATTTTAACTCCAAAAGAGTCTCTTTCAAAGGTCTTTTAATCTTTTAAAGCCAATCCTCTTTTTTCACATTTTCCTTTTTTATCAGCTTTACCTGTACTCTGCATGAGCTTCCTTCAGAAAGCTGTTTTCAGAAAAAAGTAAATAACATTCTAAAATTGCTACACCATAAGACCTACAGAAATTCAGATCTATAGAAATTGAGTTAAAACTCTGGCTAGAAACAAATTGAGTTATCATTGAGAAATTTCCTAAACATCAGGAAGTCAGGCCGAAATTTGATACAGATGAATGCTGAATGATTTTGTTAGATACTTGCTTATTGTCTTGAACTACAGATCTGTACCAACTATTTCAATTAACTGCAGCCCTCTAGAGGAGGAAAATGCTTAAAAGCAGCAGGGTAGGAAAAATAAAATTTAAATAAACCAAATTAGAAAAAAGTTAAAAAAAAAAAGAGGAGGCAAGAAATTGCCTTTATTTCAAAGTTAGATTAGCAATGATTGAAAAATTAAAATAAAATAAACATTAAAAATAAAAACTTTCAAACAATATTCTGGGTAGATCCAACAGTTGAAAGGAAGCCATGCCCCATTTTTTTGGTAAATGTGCCTATACTTGAATTACTAAATTTAATTTAAAAAATAAATTTAAATGTGAAATGGCCAATCTATAAAATGCCCAGGTATTTTTCCAGGTATTTTTAGAGAGGACTAGAAATTAAGTAAGCTAGAAATCAATATAATACTGTCTCCCTAGATAAAACAACTGGCCACTGAAGTAAAACAAGACCAAAAAGTCTTCTAAGACTTGGGAGGCTATCAGTAAGGTTAACTCTATTTTGCAAACCAAAAGATCTTTTTTAAAAAATAAAAGAGAAAACATGTCTCATATTGGCTAAAACATGGAAGGAAAACTAAACAAAATCCAATGGTGCCGTTCCAAAGTATATATTAGCACCAGACAATTTTCTGTATTTCCTATAAATTCTCAAGGGGTATAGACAATGATATGAATAGAAAAACATACAGCATTTCTATTTATATTAATGTCCTATATCTCCAATCAGTCCTACCACTTGAACATCAGAGTCTTCAAGGTAAAATTTTATAGTTGTCTAAAAAGCAAGAGGAAGACATTTGATTGATAGTAAAAAAAATTAAAATAAAAATAAAAGAGATAAAAATCATTAAAAAATACTTGTTTTCCTGTCTTTTTTACAGAAATGACAAAATTTAGTTAATCCTTAATTTATATGAAATTTGAAGGGACCCTGAATAGCTAAAATAATCTTGAAAAAGATAAAACAAAGAGGACTCACTCTTCTTCATTTCAAAACTTACTACACAGCTGCAGTAAACAGAGTGTGGTACTGGCATAAGGATAAGCACATAGGTCAATGAAGTAATGAACAGTCCAGAAATAAACCCATACATCTATGTTCAATTGACTTTTGACAATGGTGCTAAGGTTATTCAATGAAGCGGGAAAAAAGGTCTTTTTAACAAATGGTGCTGGGACAGCTGGATAGCCAAATGCTAAAAATGTATTAACACCTAAATGTAAGAGCTACAACAATGAAACTGTATTTTAAAAAATATATATTTATTCTTCCTTTTTTTCTTTTTCTTCAACAACAGATTTAGGGGGTACAAGTGTTTTTTGTTACATAGATGAATTGTATAATTCTGAAGTCAGGGCTTTCAGTATACCTGTCAACAGAATAGTGTACATGGTACCTGATAGGTAGATTTTTATCGCCCACCTACCTCCCACCCTCCCCCTTCCTAGTTTTCAATGTTCATTGCACCACATGATGACCATATATATCCCAGAACAATTTATTGAATAGGATGTCCTTACCCCAATGTAAGGTTTTGTCTGCTTTGTTGAAAATCAGTTAGTTGTAGCTATGCAGCTTTGTTCCTGGATTCTCTATTCTGTTCCATTCATTGGTCTATGTGTCTACCTTATGTGATGCCTCTAGACTTGTTCTTTTTGTTTAGGATTGCTTTGGGTATTCAAACTCTTTTTTGGTACCATATGAAGTTTAGGATTATTTTTTCTACATCTGTTAAAAATGATGGTATTTGATGGGAATTGCATTGAATTTATAAATCACTTTGGGCAGTATGGACATTGTAACAGTGTTGATTCTTCCAATCTATGAGTATGGGATGTTTTTCCATCTACTTCTGTCATCTGTGATTTTTTTCACCAGTATTTTGTAGTTCTCCTTGTAGAGATCTTTCACCTCCTTGATTAATTGCATTCCTAGTTATTTTATTTTCTTTGCAGCTATTGTAAATGGTATTGAGTTCTTGATTTGACTATCAGCTTGATTGTCATTAGTGTATAGAAATGCTATTGATTTATGTACATTGATTTTTAACCTGAGACTTTCTTGAATTTGGTTATCAATTCTAGGAGTCTTTTGACAGAGTCTTTAGAGTTATCAAGATACAAGATCACATTGTAAGCAAACAGGGATAGTTTGACCTCCTCTTTCCTGGTTTGGATGCCCTTTATTTCTTTCTTTTGCCTGATTACTCTGGCAAGGACTTCCAGTACTATGTTGAATAGAAGTGGTGGCAGTGGACACTCTTGTCTTGTTCCAGTTCTTAGAGGGAATGCTTTCAACTTTTCCCCATTCAGTGTGATGTTGGCTGTGGGTTTGTCATATATGGCTTTTATTATTTTGAGGTATGTTCCCTCTATGCCTAGTTCATTGAGGGTTTTTATCATGAAGGGGGGCTGGATTTTCCTGAATGCTTTTTCTGTATCAATTGAGATGATCATATGGGCTTTGTTTTAATTCTGTTTATGTGATGAATCACATTTATTGTTTTGCATATATTGAAACATTCTTACATCCCTGAGATGAAACCCACTTGATTATGGTGGATTATCTTTTTGATGTGCTGTTGGATTCAGTTTGCTAGTATTTTGTTGAGGATTTTTGCATCTATGTTCATGAGGAATGTTGGTGTGCAGTTTTCTTTTTTTGTTGTCTCCTTTCCTGGCTTTGGTATCAAAGTGATACTGGCTTCATACAATTCCATCTTGGTGTTCAGTAGGGGAGGTACCAATTCTTCTTTGTAGGTCTGGTAGACTTCAGTTGTGAATCCATCTGGTCTGGGATTCTTTTATATTGGGAGAATTTTTATTAGTGTTTCAATCTTGCTACTCATTATTGCTCTGTTCAGGATTTCTATTTGTTCCTGATTCAAATGTAGGTTGTGTGTTTCCGAAAATTTATTGATTTCCTCTAGATTTTCTAGTTTGTGTGCATAGAGGTTGTCATAGTAGTCATGGATGATATTTTGTATTTCTGTAGTATCAATAGTAATGTCTCCTTTTTCATTTCTAATTAAGCTTATTTTATTCCTTTCTCCTCTGTTTCTGGTTAATCTAGCTTGTGGTCTATCAATTTTGTTTATCTTTTCAGAGAACCAACTTTTTGTTTCATTGATCTTTTGTATTGTTTTTTGTTTGTTTTCAATTTCATTTAGTTCTACTCTAATCTTTGTTATTTTGTGACTTCTCCTAGTTTTGGGTTTGGTTTGTTCTCTTTTTCTAGTTCCTTCTGGTGTGGCAGTAAGTTGTTAATTCATGATTTTTCTGTCTTTTTGATGTAGGAATTTGATGTTATAAACTTCCCTCTTAGCACTGCTTTTCCTGTTTCCCAGAGATTTTGGAAGCTTATATCATTTTTGTCAATCAATTTGAAAAATCTTTTGATTACCATTTTGATTTCATTATTGGCCCAAGGATCATTCAGCAGAAGGTTGTTTAATTTCCATGTATGTGTGTAGCTTGGGAGTATCTCTTGAAATTGATTTCTAGTTTTATTCCACTGTAGTCTGAGAAGATACATGGTATGATTTCAATTTTTCTGAATTTGCTAAGACTTGTTTTGTGGCCTAACATATGATATATCTTGGAAAATGTCCTATGTGCTGATGAGAAGAATGTACATTTGGCAGTTTTGGGATAGAGCATTCTGTAGATGTATATTAGGTCCCCTTGTTCTAGAATCCCATTTAAGTCCAGTGTTTCCTTCTTGATTTTCTGCATTGGTGATCTGTACAGTTCTGTCACTGGAGTGTTGAAATCCTTGGCAATTATGATGTTACTGTTTATTTCCTTGCTTAGATCTAGTAGTATTTGATTTATGAATCTGGGAGCTTCTGTGTTAGGTGCATATATATTAAGCAATTCTTGCTGAATTGCTTCCTTTTTCATTATATAATGACTGTCTGTCTTTTTTTTTACCATTGTTGATTTCAAGTCTATTTTATCTGATATGAGAATAGCTACTACTGCTCACTTTTGGTTTCCATTTGCATGGAATTTTTTTCCACCCCTTTATCTTGAGTCTATGAGAATTTCTTCTAGTTAAATGGGCTTCTTGGAGACAGAAACATATATTTGGGTTGTGTTTTTTATCCACTTACCCAATCTATATCTTTTAAGTGGGGCATTAGGACATTTTATATTCAGTGTTCATACTGATATGTGAGATACTGTTCTGGTCATCATGTTGATTGTTACCTGGTTGCTTTCTTTTCTCCTTGTGTTACTGTTTTATAAAAGCTGTTGAGTTTTTACTTTTGGTTGTTTTTACACTGGAGGACTTGATTGTTCTGTTTGATGTACAGAACACTTTTAAGGATGTCTTGTAGGAAAGGTCTAGTGGTGACAAATTCCCTTAGTGTTTGCTTGTCTGAGAAAGACTTTATTTCTCCTTCATTTACGAAACTTAGTTTTGCAGTATACAAAATTCTTCGCTGGAAGTTTTCTGTTTAAGAAGACTAAGAATGGGACCCCAATCCTTTCTGGTTTGTAAGATTGCCTCTGAGAAGTCTGCTGTTAGTCTGATGGGTTTTCCTTTGTGAGTTACTTGATGCTTTCATCTCGCAGCTTCTAGGATTTTCTCCTTTACTTTGCCTTTGACTAGAATGATGATTATGTGCCTTGGTGATTTCTTATTTACCATGAATATTCCAGAAGTTAAATAACCTTCTTGTATCAGGATGTCTAAATCTCTAGTGATACCAGGGAAGTTTTCCTCAACTATTCCCTCAAATAGGTTTTCCATGTTTTTTTCTTTTTCTTTTTCTTCTTCAGGGATACCTGTGATTCTTATATTGGTTCACTTTACATAATCCCATATTTCTCAGAGAGATTGTTCATCTTGATTCTTTTTTCTACATTTTTGACTGGACCGGGTTTATTCAAAAGCCTTGTCTTCAAGCTCTGAAATTCTTTTTTCTAATTGGTCTAATCTGTTGTTAAAAATTTCTACTGTATTTTGACATTTCCTAAATGACTATTTCATTTCTAGACGTTCTGTTGTATTTTTCTTATATTATCTCTTTAGTGAATTTTTCATTTATGTCCTAAATTATTGTTTTGGTTTCTTTTTGTTGCTTTTCAACTTCTCATCAATCCCATTGGCTTGCTTGCCATCCATATTCTGAATTCCATATCTCACATTTCAAGAATTTCCTTTTGATTGGAGTCCATTGCTAGAGAACTATTGTAATCCAGTGGGGATGTCAATCAGCCTGTTGTTTTTTGGGGTTTTTTTTGTATGCTGCTAGAGTTCTTATGCTGTTTCCTTCTCATCTGAAAGCTCTTCTCTAAGCTGAAGACTTTGTGGTATACCTGTTCTCCTTTCCTGGGAACTCTGTTCCTCACTGAAGAGAGGGAGACATCACTGAATGGTGAGCTTGAGTCCTACTCCAGAAGATTGACCAGGCAGGATAGGGGTAGGTGCACTGTGATCCTTTATCACTGATGCTCTCCTGCATCTCCTCATTCCTCTGTGGTTGCCACAGGCAATTGGCACACATAGCTTATGTGCTCACCCCACCCATGTTTGTTGGCAGTACCTGGGACCAGCATGTGGCAGCAAGCATTTTCCCCACCCATGTCCAACTGGGAGCTCACCCCACCCACATCTGGTGGGGGGGTTGTTACCCAGATGACAAAAGTGGCTGCTGCACCATTCAGACAGCAGCAGCAGGTGCCTAGGGCTGTAATCACTGTCTCCATCTGTGTCCTGTGACAGCTGTGGCTGGGCAGGGCTGCCCAAGGGGTGGCAGGAGGTGCTGGATCCTGGGGAACCTGCTCTGCCTGGGTCCCCCAGGTGTGATGGGGGCATGTGGCACCTGCACATGAGGCATGTGAGAGCTTCTGGCCTCCCCACTCCCTCCCCAGCACAGCAGGGGTGATGGGGAGGCAGCAGCAATGTATCTGCTCCCAAGTAGACACAGCGTTCTGGGGCTGGGATCTCAAAATGGCACCAGCCACAGCACCCAGGGTTCATATGCCAGCAGAACCCTACTGTACCATCTAAACCTAAAGTACTGCCACTATGGAGGCCCATAGCTCTCCAAAATTATGTCTAATCTACTATTGACTACTTAACTAAAGTCTAAAGTACTGCCACTGCACAGTCTTCAGCCAGCTTCCTGTGTCAGTCCAGCAGCCTGCTGTAGTGGTGGGTCCCTCCCGTATCTCCAACTGCAATGTCCACAAGGGAAGTGTGGAGCCCTGGAATTCTCTCTGCCCCTTCCCCACATGCAGTCACCTTCCCCATGTGCCTCCAATCCTGCTGAGTGGGTCAACCCACTTCCCTCTCCTTCACTTTGGGAACCTCCTATCACCTCTCTGTTGATTCCCAGTGCTGTCTTTTACATGATTGGTCCAAAGGTGAATTTCTACTCTCTACTTTCTATTGCCTCCATGAGAGCCACATGTGCAGGCTGCTTCTAGTCCACCACATTGGTGCTCCTCTCTGAAACTCTTAAAACAAAACACAGGGGTAAATATTTGTGACCTTGAGTTTGGCAAAAGATTCTTAGATATGACACAAAAAACAGGAGCAACAAAAGACAAAATAGTTAAATTAGAGTTCATCAAAAATTTTTTAAATGTGCATCAAAGGACACTATCAGGAAAGTTAAAGGACATCCCAGAAAGTGGGAGAAAATATTTTAAAATCATATATCTAATCAGGGTCTAGTATCAACAATACACTTAGAGCTCAATAATAAGAAGACAAATGGTCCAGTTAAAAACGCACAAGGGAGCCAAGTAGACATTTTTCCAAAGAATATATATGAAGAATATATATTTTCAAAGAATATAAGTGGCCAGTAAGCACATGAAAAGATGCTCAACATTTTTAGTCACTGGAAATACAAATCAAAACCACAATTAGATACCATTTTATACCCCTAGGATGGCTATGATCAAAAAAGGGGAAAATAACAAGTGCTGGTGAGGATGTGGAGAAATTGAAATCCTTTTACATTGCTAGTGGAAATGTAAAAGAACACAGAAAAGAGTTTGCTGGTTCCTCAATATGTTAAACAAAGTTACCATATGATCCAGCAATTTCATTCCTAGGTACACACCCAAAATAATTAAAACATACACTCAAGTAAATATTTGCACACAAATGTTCATAGCAACACTATTCACAATACCCAAGAGATGGAAACAACCCAAATGGCCATCAACAGATAAATGAATAAACCAACTGTGGTATATATATCCAATGGAATATCATTTAGCCATAAGACAGAATGAAATACTAATGCACATTAGAACATGAATGAACTTTAAAAACACAATGCTAAGTGAAAAAAAGGCAAACATGAAAGGCCACATAGTATATGGTTCCATTTATATATTAATAAAATGTTCAGAATAGGCAAATTCATAGAAACAGAAAGTAGATTAGTAGTTCTCAGGGGCCGAGGGGTTGGGGAATGACAAATGTCTGCTGAGGAGTATGGGGTTTCTTTTTGTTCTGGAATTAGATAGTTGTGATGATTGCAAAACATTGTAGGTGTATTAAAAGCCAGTGAATTTTACATTTAAAATGATAAAAACAATGAATTTAAAACAAAGGGTGTTAGAAGAATTTTAGAAGGCAAAATGTTAATTGTTACACTGGAAATTATGCTCCCCTCCTACCAACAGCAGGTTATGTGCTCGTTGTCTTCTGATAAGTTTTAGAAAGTTTAAGGATGCCCTTGAGATATTTTCAACAAGCCGTTAGGCCTGTGTGTGTAAGTGTTCATGTGTCTTTGTGTGAATTTATTTTAATCTATGTATACAAAGCATGATTAGTTACCACTTATTGCCATAATTATAAATCCACTCTCCAGGAGGGGTGGATAGGATCTGAGAAACTCTAATTAGGGTTTCTGACTCAAAAGGCTGTTTGGACAGCACTTCAGATATCTCTAATTCTGCATGGATGGTTCATAATACAGCATAGTGATGTTAGAAATACTTTTTCATTGATGAATTAAGTGATATTGGGGATATCTGGATTGGCTAGACATTTTTTACAAGCACCTTAGCTTGTCTATGAATAGGGTATAAGAATCTGTCATGCTGAACAGTGAATCAACCTTGGAGTAACACTTTAGACCTAGAATTCCCTTTGGTCAAGTCTCCTTCTATATAAGAAATTATTTTTCCTACTACTAGGAAGTTAACTAACACTGATACTGGAACACTATCACATTTGCCTCATAGTGAACCTTTAAATCCAGATGCATTTCACAGTGTATGAAATTTACAAAAAAGATTGTAGAATTATTTCATGTGCCTCCTAGTATGATGCTTGTATGTAGGGTTGATTTCAGTCTAACCTACCACCTAGTTTCCAAAGTTAGGCAGTGGAGGCCCATAGCTCTACAACATTATGTCTAATCTACTATTGACTACTTAACTATCATTTTTCATTTATATCTATTTGATTCTTTCACATAATGCTGAAACATTAATTTTATTTTTAAAAATTTTTTTCTTTTATTTATTTCAAAATATTGTAGGGGTACAAACGTTTTTGGTTAAAGGTATCAATTTTGTTATGCTTGAGTCAGGGTTATAAGTGTGCCCATACCCAGATAGTGTTCTTGTACTTGCTAGGTAGATTTTCACCCATCCCTTCCCCCCCTTCCCCTGCTTGATTTCCACTGAGTTTTACTTCCCTTTGTGCACATGTGTGCTCATCGGTTAGTTCCAGTTTAATAGCTAGTACATGTGGTGTTTATTTTTCCATTCTTTAGATACTTCAACTTAGGATAATGGTCTCCAGTTCCATCTAAATTTTTGCAAAAAGTCTTAATTCATCTTTCTTCATGGCTGAGTAGTATTCCATAGTTTACATATACCACATTTTATTAATCCACTCATGAATTGATGGAAACTTGGGTTGATTCCACACCTTTGCAATTGTGAATTGTGCTGCAATAAACATTTGAGTGTAGGTGTCTTTTTGATAAAATGACTACTTTTCTTTAGGTAGATACCCAGTATTGGGATTGCTGGATCAAATAGTAGGTCAACTTTTAGTGCTTTGAGGGATCTGCATACTGTTTTCCATAGAGGTTGTACTAATTTACAGTCCCACCAACAGTGTATAAGCATACCTTTCTCTCTGCATCCATGAAAGCATCTATTGTTTTTGGACTTTTTAATAAAAGCCATTCTGTCTGGGGCAAGGTGATATCTCATTGTGGTTTTAATTTGCATTTCCCTGATGATTAGTAATGTTGAGCATTTTTTCATATGTTTATTCACCATTTGTCTATCTTCTTTTGAAAAGCTTCTGTTCATGTCTTCTGCCCACTTTTTAGTGGGGATGTTTGATTTTTTCCTTGCTGATTTACTTGAGTTCTTTGTAGATTCTGGTTATTAGCCCTTTATCAGTTGTATAGCTTGAGACTATTTTCTCCCATTCTGTAGGTTGTCCATTTGCTCTGTTGATTATTTCCTTAGCTGTGCAGAAGATTTTTAATTTAATCAAATGCCATTTTTTTGTTTTTGTTGTTGCTGTGATTGCCATTGGGATCTTCTTCATAAATTCTTTGTCTAGGCTGGCATCTTGAAGAATTTTTCTAATATTTTCTTCTAGAATTCTTATGGTTTCATGCCTTACATTTAAGTCTTTTATCCCTCTTGAATTAATTTTTGTGAGTGGTGTGAGACATGGAACCTGTTTTAATCTACAGGTGGCTATCCAATATTCTCAGCACCATTTATTGAATAGGGATTCTGCTCCCCAGTATGTGTTGTTGTCTGCTTTCTCAAAGATCAGTTGGCCATAGGTAGGTGGTTTTATATCTAAGTTCTCTGTTTTGGTTCCATTGGTCTATGTCTCTGTTTTTGTACCAATACCATACTGTTTTTGTTACCATAGCCTTCTGGTATAATTTGAAGTCTGGTAAGGAAGCTCAATGAAATCCAAGAGAAAATGGAACACCAACTCAAAGAAACCAGAAAACAATTCAGGAAATGAATGCAAAAAATTTGCTACTAAAGAGATTGACATATTAAAAAGCAAATAGAACTTCTGGAAAGGAAAAATTCATCTAAGGGAATACAAAATACAGTGGAAAGTTTTAAGAATAAATTAGACCATGTGGAAGAAAGAATCTCAGAGCTTGAAGACAACACTTCCAAATTAACTCGGTCATTCAAAAATAAAGAACAGAGAATTCAGAGGAATGAACAAAGCCTACAAGAAATATGGTATTATGTAAAAAAGCCAAATATAAGAATCATAGGCATCCCTGAGGGTGAAGAAGAAAATGTACAAGGGCTGGAAAACCTATCTGTGGGAATAACTGAGGAAATCTTCCCTGGTCTTGCTAGAGATTTAGACATCCAGGTACAAGAAGCTCAATAAACACCTGGGATATTCATTGCAAAGAGGCAATCACTAAGACACATTGTCATCAAACTGGCCAGATTCATCATGAATAAGGACCTCCTATGAGCTGTAAGGCAAAAACATCAAGTAGCTTACAAGGAAAATCCATCAGGCTAACTGCAGACTTCTCAACTGAGACCTTACAAACCAGAAGGTATTGGGGCCCCATCTTCAGTCTTCTTAAACAGAACAACTGCCAGCCTAGAATTTTGTATCCTGCAAAGCTAAGTTTCATAAACAAAGGAAAAATAAAGACTATTCCAGACAAGCAAACACTGAAGGAATTTGTCAAGACCAGACCTGCCCAGCAGGAAATACTCAGAACTGCATTATACATGGATCAGCATAATAGACACCCACCACAGCAAAACCACACAAAAGCTAAAGCTCAGAGCTCCTATAAAACAATAGCACAAGAGGTAAAATGAAACAATAAGGTACTACCCAACAGAACAGAATAGTATCCCACATATCAATTCTATCAATCAATGTGAATGGTCTTAATGCCCCACTGAAGAGACACAGGCTGACAGATGGATGAAAAAATACAACCGAAGTATCTGCTGTCTCCAGGAAACACATCTAATACAATGTGTTTATATGTATATACACTTACAATCATTTTTCTAAAGTGAGAACTCATCTCTCTCAAATAGACTCAAAGGGATACAAGTTAAGAACCACTGATGTAGTTTTACTTCTAGTAACATACCTCTCACAGAATGCTTAAATACTAAAATATTGTCTTTAATCAGCTAAGTACACTTAGTAATACTGTGTTATGCCTAATATTAAAATATATTAATTTTAACATAACATACCAGGTTCCTAAATTTTTTCATCTCCAGGTGAATAAGCCTCCATTTATCTGTGCTGAATCACACTCTAAAATTGCCTAGACTACTCGAAAAAATATGCCTTGCAATAACATTTTCACATTCTTTCCACTTGTACTAAAATTGGTAAATATTCCCAAATGTACTCTGCATTCTATTTAAACATTTCAGGCCCAGTAGATAGAGGTTAAATAAAACCAATCTCTATGGTAGTTCTGTCTGTTTCCTCTCTCTGAGGCACATTGCCCATGCTGGCTGGCTGACAACCAGCTGCCATGTGTACCTGAGATAAAGTCTTCCCTGACTGCCATACCCTGAAAACATCTTTTCACCTGAACTCTTTAAAAAAAGCTTGTAATTGGTGCCTCTTAGTTGGCAAATAATCATTTTCTTCTCTACCCCATGACATATTTCCTAGCAGCTGGCTAAATACCAACTCAAATTAAACCAAATTGGAGAGTGTGTTACTATTTCTGCTGCATTAGTGCTCTATTAACGAAAACAAATAAACAAATTGTAGAAGGGCTTTTTCTAGTCTTTAACAGTTGATTGATTTTTTTTCTCTAGAAAATTTACTTTTTTGTGGCATGAATTTTCTATTTAGTAAATGAGGCTTGGGTCCTTCACATTTGAAAAGAGCTGCCCTTCAAAAGGGAAAGTACTCCCATATATACTCAGGAGGGAAAACAAATTGCTCATGACTACATACATAATTTGTGGTAAATCCAGAATGTGATTCCATATATTCATGTACTTCATTTTTATTTAGGTTCACATTCTGCTATTTGAGCCTGCCAACACACACACACACACACACACACACACAATTATTTGCTGGAAAGCCAAATTGGCTACATTCATCAAGCAATAATGCTGATTATATCCAAGTGGAAACTTGGGTAGGACTATTCTATAAACTCCCTCTTTACTTTGGGTTCTCTGTATGAATGGTCTGAATGCCACACTGAATGCCATTCTCATATTGAACAGAATATAGTCCACTTTCTACTTTTTGCTAAGACAATTCAATTTTCAAAGAACAATAAATATCTAGATCAATTAATATGCATAAGTTTTTAAATTGAGTTCCATGTTACCTAGGAAACTAGACCAAGGTCACAAAAGGAAAGTGACAGAGCCAGGATTTTAGCTCATTGGATGGCAAAGCCAGACTACCTTTATACCACACTAATAGACAAGAAATTATACTTGCGTCGAGAGACCATAAATACTTGACATGTATAAGTTAGAGTTGTAGAAATTGGCATGGATTCAATGCTATCTGCTATACCTCAAGAATGTAAATATTATGTGCACCACACTTTACTTATTAGTCTACTATTGATGGTCATTTGAATTATTATTTTTTTATTCTTACAAACAATGAGTCTTTGAACATTTACGTATCTGTCTCCTGGTGCTCAAATGCAAGAGTGTATCTAAGGTACATTACTAAGAGGGGGAATAGTCATAAAGTAGATATATCTTTAAATTTACTAGATATTGGCAAGTTCCTTTTCTCAAAGTGATTATAACAATTTGGATTCCCACAAAGAGTATATAAGAGCTATAATGTTTGCTATTTGCCCTTTTACTTAAAAATATATGGTGAACAAATTATTGTGTCAGTTATTTATATTAAGACTTGTATTCCATTTAGTCAAGGTTCTATATTTTAAGCCATTCTCATATTGAACAGAATATAGTCCACTTTCTACTTTTTGCTAAGACAATTCAATTTTCAAAGAAAAATAAATATCTAGATCAATTAATATGCATAAGTTTTTAAATTGAGTTCCATGTTACCTAGGAAACTAGACCAAGGTCACAAAAGGAAAGTGACAGAGCCAGGATTTTAGCTCATCAGATGGCAAAGCCTGACTACCTTTATACCACACTGATAGACAAGACCTCAGTCAGCTGAAAACAGGAGGAGGCCCCTCTGCTGATCTCTGGAGTCCTCTCTATGCAGCTATCTCTTTATGGTAGTCTTCTCCATGAACCTTAGGTGCCTTGGCCTCCCCAAACTTCCAGTTCTGTCTCAACTCAGGGGGACCTTGGGGTACCACCTGGCAGCCAACCCCATGCAGTCTCTCTAGGCAATAAGCTGGAACAATCACAGGGCTCACCTCATTTGCTTCCCATCTCTCAGGGTTCATTATTCTTTTGCTGCCTGATGTCCAATGTCTTTAAGACCATTGTTTCATATATTCTGTCCATTTGGTTAGTTGTTCAGGTTGGAGGGTAGATAACCCTATTGAATACTGTTGGTCAGAAGCCCAAGGAGTACTTTAGATTACCAATATCTGATCTGAAAGGTGTCATGCAAGCCAATGTGGGGTGGTTAAGAAAGAACTCACAGTCTGGTCTCAGAAAATTTATATTTATATTCTGTACCAGTTAGTTCATGTAATAGTGCTGGTAACTGAACACCTAGCTTAGTCTGGCTTAAATATATTGGCGCTTGTTCACTAAAATGTTTAGAGCTCCAGGGTAATTTGATCCAGTGACTCAGCAAAGTCAGTAAGGATCTGGGTTATGTTTTCATTTTCCCCCTGTTTTTCCAATCTGCTTTCCACACACTCAGCTTCATCCTACGGTTTCTTCTTCCTGGTTACAAGATTGCAGCTAATAGTTCCCAGGTCTACATGCTTCATCATCCACATCCAGATAAAGAGATAGAGCATTCCTCTGCAAACAGACTTTAGATCCCATGCCCACCCTTGAATACAATACTGTGGCAAATGGGGTGGAATTATGCTTCTTTCCTTAAACTAATCTGGTCTCCTGCCAGGATTTGTGAGTGGGGATAATCTAGTGAATGCTATACAAAGAGGGAGGAGTGGGTGCCTAAAGGACATATGGATGATATTAAGATATAGGAAAGACAGACCAGTACTGGGGCTGAGTAAAGAGGGAGGAGTGGGTCCCTAAGGGACATAGGCATGATATTAAGATGTAGGAAAGACAGACCAGTACTGGGGCTGAGTAGGCCTCCGAATTATTCACAGCACTTAAGCAAATAATTCTTATACATGGCAAAATGTAAAGTGTAGTATTACACTAAGATCAGAAACATATAGATATATACAAGACAGAGTGAAATGTTACCGTGTCATCTACAGTGAGACTGTTTGGTTTGACATTCTTCAAAGAAAGCACTCATGCTTTTCCTATTATTTGTGTGACTACATGTTGATCTAACCGTGGCTGTAACTACATGCATATGAAATACTCAGTTTCTCTGGTTCTCCTCAATATGCCTTTAGTCCAAACATGAATGTAAATTTTTTAAAAAGTTTTATTATAACATCAATCTTATTTGCAGGATAAAGATTACTTTATCTTAATGACATGAATTTTTTTTAAAGTTAACATATTAGTTTGATTTCTTCAATCAGAGTTGCTGTCTTTGTCATACCCCAGAGTTTGTAGCACACAGATGCAGTTTATTAGCTGTATAAATCAGCATGTTGTTAATTTGGAAAAAAATTAGATGGGAATGGAATAATTCCATGACAACAATTAAATCGGGAAAACTCAGTATTGGAAAAATTACAGGGATAGTGTTTTCTGACCTTTCGTCTTTTCAATGATTACCAATAGGCTCATAGCTAAGCAAATGAAGTACAAATCCCCTAAGTGTCTATGCTGCACATTTCATAAGGCCTAAATGTAACGGGAAGCACTCACTCTACTTGGACTTTTGGAAAGGAAAGCATTCAAATAAGATGAAAAGAGTCCAAATACAAATTAGGAATGTAAGTTAAATTGGACTGCAAGAGGATGGTTAATTGGAACCCTAAGGAATTTCTGTTTAGCGGGGAGTCTCTTGAAAGAAAGGCCATCCTCTAATGCTCACTCTGAAGCATCTTTCTTCACAGTTTTTTAATGAAAAGTCTTCTTAGACCACTTGCCACTGCATGGGCTTTAAGTTTAGAACAGAGTGGATATGACTTAGCTTCCATGTCCATGATGTCTGCAGAAGAAAACAAAACAGAAATGCTTTATTTTAACAAACATGGGTGAGAAAACCAAGCTATTATGCAAACAAAAGGAGTAAAGAGTATAAATAATTTTGACCCAAGAGAACAACACATTCACAAATTTGGCTTTGGGAAGAAGTAAATCTGAATTAAATGTTTTTTATTAATTCTTTCCATATGCAACCAAAAGCAAGTCATATTAAAAGGAAAATGGTGAAGTCTTTTCTGATATCAGACCTGGTAGCTAGAGGGAGCTAAACACAACTCAGAAATAAGCGATTCTGAGCAGACATCATCATTATCATCTGCTTTTAAGGGTTCTCAGATCTTGTGTTTTATTTTGTTTATTATTGTATCAAACATTTATCCATAGATAAAATATTTGCTCTCCCCTCTGCTAAATGAAGTTCTGACTCATAAGGACATTTCTGCTACAATTTGTATTTCTGTGACCCCAAGAAGGGTCTAAGAAATTTTAAAAGGACCAAAAGAATCTCTTTTTTATAGAATGTCTTTTTTCCCTTTGGGATAAAAGAATCTCCCTACAAATTAAGATGTGCAGAATCATCTTTGAAATATCGGGCTCTACTACTGAAAACCAAAGAAGCTCTAAATCTACAGAGACTTCCCCCCACCTCTTTTTTCTGCTGCAAATTTTCCTAAGAGGAAGGTAGCTTTAGAATACATTTTTGCATTGCTTCAAGTTGTTCTAAGCATTACTTCCCACCTGGGATCAGCCATTATTGATATATCTACGCCGTGATTCACTCTAATTTTTCTGCAGGATGCCAAAAAGTGAAAGTAATGTCAGAAGTATTTGCTGTTCAATCATCTCCTGAGTTGAAAACAACTGTTATGTTGACTGGCATAAATTAAATCAATGCATTTTATCTAGAGTTACTCTCCACAGATTTGGCCTTTATATCAGTAATTCAATTCAGACCATTTATTTTTTTCTTTTAAAAATGGCATCACTAAGTTAAAGCAATTAAAATGAAAGAAAGCATGATAGTACCAAATCTATCTTACCTTTTATATTTTCAGATGGTTGATAGCTGTGTTATTTACGCATTTTATAAAATATAATCAAATTTTTCATGTTTGCATTCTTTTGTTTGAGGTTGTATATTTTAAAAAATAAAAAGTATCAATGTCTTTAAGAAATCAATTCATAGTTGAACTTTAATGAGCTCAATTGGTCATTGCCAGAACTCTATCAACTTTATACCAAATCAGTAAATTTCTACTAAACAAGTGGATTTTTATGTTTGCAGTTTTTAATGAAGACACTTTTTTTCCTATTTAACCAAAAATGTTAATAGAACTAAGGATCATAAAAAAGAAGGAAGGTAATTTATTTTCTTATACAGTATATTTTTCTAATCCTTTAATAAAATAAACAAGTTCATTGACAAACACTAACATCACTACAACCGGAAATAATGAAAAATCTCTCATACCACCACTACGCATTAATTTCCCAGCAATTTTCTTTTTGGAATTAAGATTTTTCAAAATGCAAATGAAAAAAATTCCTTAAAAAATTAGACTGACCAAACTGATGAAAGAATGAAAAAAGTCATATTTAACAATGAAATTGAATCTGTGATAAAAACTTCACCATAATAAAATTCTAAGTCCAGAAGGCTTTGCTGGTAAATTCTTCCAAATAATTTAATAGTAACACTAATTTTACACACATAGCTCACCACTGCTACAGCCTACAAACAACTAGCAACTGAGAAAACCACCACACTAAGGTTATCTATAACCTTATATATCATATTTTAATCTATAAATATATTCCTTGAAGAAACCCAGCTTTGCAACTCTGAATTCATGATACTGTTTGTGAAAAATGTACACCATCTAATTGCCTATTTATTTGCAGTCGTTTTTCACAAATAGGGAGAATGTGATATCTCAGCTCAGGGGAGCCAAAGTGAAGATAATTTCAGGGGGTTCTGAGATTGCCTTCTGTGTTTGGACAGAAGAAACATTTAATAACTCAAAATTTTAAATACATTCTAAGAATCTCATTTTTTTGCTGGTTAGGTTTTCTAGCTGATCAGAGACAAAGTGCCAGATGCTATCATTGTTTAATGTCTATTTTTTCTTGGGCTTTGCACTCTAAAAGTGCTTAAGAGGTGATTTTTTTTTTGTAACGGTAAGATTTCATTCAGTGCAGTCTAACATGTTACATTTGCAGAGTTGTTAATAGTGTTCAAAGAGTCTTCTGCATTCTCTTTCATTACAGCATTATCTTCTTACATTTAGTATGTGAGGTTTGCATAGAACAGGCATTATTTTCCCGACTAATGGAGAGAGAGAGAGAGGCAGGAGGAGAGAGACTTTTCCTTGAATCACTAACCTGGTTCCCAAGAATGTCAGCTCCATAAGGACAGGTCTTTTTTGTTCACTCATGTATCTCAAGAGCCTGGAACAGTGTCTGGCATATAGTAGATGCCAATAACTTTTTGTGGAGTTAATGAATCTTAGTGGAAGAGCTGGGAATAGAATTCAGCTCTGAAAACACTTTTATATTGTACCTTTTATATCAGGAAGCGTTGTTCCGTGTCCTCATGTGCCCCCAAATTTCCTTTGTAGTTCCTGGATGCACCTGTCCTTAGGTTTATGGAGGCAAGGCCAGTGAGCCTTCTCTACTGAGGGATCACTGGAACTCCCGCCTCACAGATAAAGGGAAGAAAAGGAGGGGCGTCTATGGGTGCTCCGCCTTGAGAGACTAAAGCTGATGCTCTCGGTTTCCCAAGGATGTCCAGTGAAGAAGGTCCGCTGGTCCCCGCCACCTAGAGCACTGGTCTCACTTTGGTAGGGAAGGGGAACAATTCTCTGGGGAAGAGCCCAGTCCCTGAAGCTCCGTGCCCGACTTTGGCCGTGGCTGAGAGGGACTCTCTGAGACTCCCAACCTCGCTGTCCCCCAGAGCGGCTGGCTGCGCTGTAGGCGGGACAGCCGCGCCAGGCTATCCCGGACACTGAGCGGGCGCTCGGGCTTGGAGGGGCTCTGGGGCTACGGCGGACTCTGGACAGCAACCGCAGCATCCTGTGTCTCTTCCTTCTCCTCCTCTCCTTCTCTCTCCCTTCCTTTGTCTCCCAGTTTTTCCCCCCTTTCCCTTAGTGTATTCGTTTTCCAGGCCCGCCAGCAGTTGCAGCAGCAGCCACGGGTACATTCAGATTTGCACTCAGGTAAAGAGATTTGTGCCCTCCTCTGGTGCCATATAGGGCGCTTTGCACCTCCCTCCCGGGGAGGGAACCTCACTCGTAGAGGGAACCTCAGCGGGGAAAAGGTGGAGGAGGACACTCTGTGCCTTTGGAAGCAGGCAGAGATTGGCTGAACTCTCCGGTCGGTCCCCCACCTGGCCTCTCCAGGTGCCATCACGGAGCCAGGCGCGAGCACCTGGGTTCTAGAAAAAGAGCGTGTAACCTTGTTAGGGACCGCCTTAAATCATCAGGGACATAATATTACCTCAGACAAGAATGTGAAGTTATGCAAAGAGAGTGGGAATTCCAGGTAAAGCAAATGGGGGCAGTGAACTGGATGTTGTGGAGCGAGGGAACTTCGTCACTTTCAGATTATTTTCCCTGTAAGTGCTCTAGAAACAACTTGAAGGAGAAGGTTACTAAATATTCATATTTCTAAAATATAAGAAAAATCAAGATTTGATGGTAGTGGAGGGTGGGGCATGAAGAAATGAGAATTGACAATTTTCTACCTTTCCTGAGTTTTAGTCTTTTCTTGTTATCTCTGCCCCCCCCCCCCACACCCGTTTTAAATGAGGAAAATGAACACCCATAATTTATCTAATCCATTTTCTTAAGGTTTTTTCAGGGCTGCTGGGCTGGCTGACTTCTTTCCCTTTGTCATTTATTTGAAGATAATACATTTCAAGGATCCTCAGCATTCTGTGTGTTTGGGGGAAGGGAGGGAGGAAAGTGGCTCAGGTAGGAAAGACATGCTTCGAAACTGGAGCACTGGTGTCAGTCTGCCTGGTACCGATAGGCTTCTGGATGATGTTAGCAAATAAACAACTTTCAGCAGCAACAAGCCCATTTCTGAAGATCATTATTTGCCATTTTTTGTGAGTCCTTATTATAGTGCTCCAATACACAGGCCCCAAGGGTGAGGCATATCTCCATGTGTACACACATATGTGTATAATGTTACAAATAGTAGTGAGTTTTTTAAAGACAAATAATTTGAGGGCTTGAGGATTGACTTATGTATGACAATGGTAAAGGAAACAAAAGGTATTGTCTGGAGGTGTACAATATGAGTGTGGGCAAAGAAATCAATGAATGTTGATAAGAGTATGCAAAATGAATTTTAAATGTACACTTGGTTTTTAAAAGACCAGACAGAATTGAAAATGGCTGAAAACTCCAATAGGCATTTGAAGTCAAGTGAAATAATAAAGGAGAAAGTCATTTTATAAATGCCACATTATGCAAAATGCCCCCTTAAGAGTTGCAGGTATAAACCCAGTTTATAGCTGTGCTGCTCTGTCATTTTACTATGGGTGTGTATATGCATTAGGAAGTAGATGTGTATATTTTGGGATGAAGCTTTACAGATTCACAAATCATGATTGGTATGATCACTCTCCAGTGACTCCTCCCCCACAATAAAAAACTAAACTAAACAAAACAAGACAAAAGTACAAAATGAAAGCTGAAATGAGTTTTTCCAAGAAAGACTAAACTTATTGGTGTATGTTGAGTTTTAAATTGTTATAATTTTAATACCTTCTCATAAGGTTATTTCTGTATTTATCATTTAAATGTTACTGGTGTTATTGTGTCTTTAGGATTAGTGTACATGCCTAGAGGGCAGAGTGAAATATAATATATTGAATATGTCAGTTGGAGTCTGGTAAGGAAAATAGAAGTGATAGTTATTTTAACTGGGGTCATTTAAAGAATTGGCTTAACAAGTATCACTTATGCAAGAAGGTTAATATAAGTAATTGATTTTTAAAAAGTGTTGGAGGACTGAAAGGAAAAGGGGATATTGTGGAATATGAGGCATTGCAGTCAGATTGGTTCCCATTTCTACCCACTGGGGATCATGACTGCACAGAAGCTGTCACCTGGAGGGGCAGAAGTAGGGGAGGATAAGAAAATAGGTTCCAGATAGGAATGACTTACTTCTGTGGTCTGAATGTTTGTGTCTCCCCAAAATTCATATGTTGAAATCTTAACTCTTAAGGTGATGGTGTTAGGAGGTAGGGCCTTTGGTAAGTGATTAGATCATGAGGGCACTGCCCTTATGAATGAGATTAGTGTCTTCCAAAAGAGATCTGGGGAAGCTTGGTCACTCCTTCAACATGTGAAGATGGCAAAAAGACACCTCGATGAGGAAACGGTCCCTCACCAGACACCAGATTGCTGGTTCCTTGATCTTGGACTTCCCAGTGTCCAGAACTGTGAGAAATAAATCTCTGTTTAATAAATATCTGCTACCTGGTTTATGGTATTTTGTTATAGCTGCCTGAAGGGACTAAAACACTGATCATTCCTGCCTTGCTGGTAAGCTGGCTTCCTGTCCTATATGATTTTAACGAGACCAGTGCCAAGTGGTAGCTTTGTGAGTCTGGATGTTGAGTTGTATCCAAGAAGACCCCTTGCTGTATGTTGTTTGATATCTCTATCCATCTGTCTGTCTCTCCTCTTCCTACCTATGTATGTATTGTCAGGCCACACAAATACATACATACAAAGATAATCAGCAGAGAAGAACATGTACCTTGTTTCTACAGTCCTGGGTTTTATACGTGACCACAGTGTCACAGTTGACACTTATACATTCATTTTTCCATTGCACTTTTCATCTTCCCTTTATCTTCATCGGGGAATTACATCAGTCAGTGCCTAGTAAAGGGAAAAAAAACACAGCTTTTGATCTAATATAGACAAATTCACATAAGAAATAGGCTAAAGAAGTACAGAAGACCTGAAAAGGCGAAGGAGACACTGAAATAAAACAGACGGCACTTGCAGGATGTAGCTGTCAGCCCTCGGGTTAGGAGCCCAAAGGGAAGATGTTGGCGCATTTGAACCTAGCAGCTTGAAGAATAAACCCCACAGAAATGAAACCATGACCTCAGAGGAAGGGCTGTTGCCCAGCTGGTGCTGGTTCTTCAGGAGTTCAGAGAAAAGACCCATGGAATTGGGCCAGAATATCTGAGAGGGGGTGCTAATTGGCAGTGCTGGTGTCTCCTTAGAGAAAGCACTTCTGAGGAGAAGGCACTGGCTAGTTATCAGTATTTCTGAAGGAGTACAACATGGCTGGGTTTGAGGTTTCAGGGAGAAAAAAGGAAACTTCCAGGTAAAAAGCATTGTTGTGGTGCCACCAATAGAAAAGGAAGCAAAACAAGAAAGAACAAGCCCCTCCTCCCTACTCCAGTCCTTTAGTTTTCCCTTAGCACCTCCTATTGCCAGGGAGTAGCTAGAAAAGGAAAAATACAGTTGCAAAGCTCCATCTTCAGCATAATAAACCAGAGAATAAAAGATTGGCTTTGGATCTGAGGGCTAATAGCGTAACACACAGGTTGAGTGTGGCTGTGTGGTTTGCTTTGGCCAATGAAATGTCCGCAAAAGTGACAGTATGTCAGTTTCTTTTTGATGTTTCCCCTAGCTTTTTTGTACTTCTGCCATCTAACATGAAAAGAATAGTCCCAGGTTGCTCCTAGGCCAAGGAAAATCACAAATCACAGAACAGAATGCATTCCAAGGCTTGGAATCAATGTCCAGGCAACTAGCAAAACTCTTAATAGGAAAAATAAATGCTTGTTGTATGGCACTGAGATTTGGAAGATATTTTTACACACCAAAGTAAGTAAAACACTAAGTTGCCTCCTCTATAAAATGGGAATAATAATACTACCAATCTCTTACAGTTAGTGTCAGTTTTGCTGGGAAAATGTAAAGGAAAGAGAGAAATGTATTAATAGAATGAATAGTTTGCTACTCTGAATGAGTCTCATTTAATTTGTTTGACTGTTAGTTGGACTATCTTTTTGACTGCTTCTTTTTAAAGACAGACTAAAGTAGTGGAAAAATACCATTTGGCTAGAGTTTAGAATTTTAATCTACATGATAGTCTTGACAAACTTGATATTGTTTCATGGTAAGGAAAGATACATTATCCTGCAAATATTACTGTCTATAATTTGTGAGTAAGTTTACATTAAATATTTTTATAATCCTTTCTTTATAAACCTAAAAAAACCCCACCTCATTTGTATATTTAAAGTTTGCTTTAAAGTTTGCTTTAGAGTTTGTGGAGATCTTTTCCATCCATTTCCAACTTATTCCCACACCAGTCTTTTTCGAGTGAAAGGACGAATATTATTATTTCCTTTTTACAGGTGAAGAAACTGAGTCTCTTAGATAAGAAAAGGTATTAAAAGAGGTAAAGAAGTTTGTGAATGCTATAATTGAGAAAAAGAAATCAAGATTCTGACAGATGAGTCTCTTCCTCTATTAAAAATACCAGTTTATGTTAATTTTTTTTATTACTCTAGACAACCAGTAAGTTTATGTTAGTTTTTAAAATTCACTTTAGGTCTCTTTTGCTTCACATACTTGCTGACTTTGTCTCTCAGTCCAACAAGAATAAAATTAAACTCCCTTGTCATGTAAGAAAGTTTCCCTTCAAACTCAGTCTGGTTCTTGAAGATGCAATGTACACTGGAAACAGATCCAATCAGTAGACAATTCACTGCTCTTAACTCTTCTGGAAGCAGAGGGATATATTAGTTAGCTTGGGATGCCATAAAAAATACCATATACTGGGTGGCTTAAACAGCAGAAATTTATTTCCTCACAGTTCTGGAGGCTGGAAAATTCAAGATCAAGGTGCTAACTGATTCTGTTTCTGGCGAGGTCTCACTTCCTGACTTGTATTTGTCTACTTTTGCGCTGTGTCCTCACATGGCAAACAGTGCAAACATGGTGTCTCTTCTTATAAGGGCACTAATCCTGTTGGAGCAGGGCTGCAACCATATGACCTCATTTAACCTTAATTACCCAATAGGCCCCTAATATGGTCAGATTAGGGGTTAGAGCTTCAACATATGAATTTGAGGGAGGAACACAATTCAATCTATAGCAAAGGATGAGGCGTGATAAAGCCTTGTTTTCATTCCATTCTTCTCCAAGATCCAAATCCTAAACAAGAACGGGTCAGAGACTGGCCAGGACCCTGCCTGATAAAAAGCAGAGGCAAGTTTCACGAGGGCATTTTATGGTACACAGTATTGTGATTTAGACTTCAGATGAAGGAAAAGTCTTTGAAGGACCTGACCTGCGTTTCATATTTTGTGGTTGAAGCCATGGCTTCACTTCTCTGTAAGATGAGCTTAAGTTTTCCAAGCAGTTTTCTGCTTAGATGAACCCTTCTTCTTTGGGACAGACCATTTATTAACCTGCTTTGTGGGAGCTTCCTTCTCATTTTCAGGCACTCACTCACTTATAATCTTTCTCATTCAGTAGGAATAGACATTTTCTGAAGTTTCCCTTTTTAAAGTACATTATGAAATTGCACAAACCTTCTTCCTCAGCACTAAATACATTTCTAACTTCATAACAAGTATGTTTCTCATACAACATTATCAACAGATCACTGGGAACATTTCCAGCTACTTAAAAAATATTTACAATCATGAATTATATCCTCCCACAGGTATCAGTGGATACTGAAACTGTTAGATAAATGAATCATATTCACTTTCATTTGCAGTTTATAACTTGTGTAACAAAGAATAATTGACTAAGTTTATGAAAGAGTTACAGTTCCACTCTGTGTCTACAAAGAAGCTTGGGCCTGATTAGGCAGTCAATTAGTTCAGGACACTGCACTAAGAATTATAGAGATTTGAGTAACAACAACAAAAAAATGAGCTTACATGTCAGAGATCTTAACAATGGATTGGGAAAGAAATACATACATGTTATACATGAATAGATCTTTGTACCTTGTTTTCCATATATGTGAAATGGGGATGATAATGATGAAGATGACAATAATGCAAATGGTAACACCTGATTGTCACTGAGTATTTTCTACATGCCAGGCATTGTTCTCAATGTTTCACTTGTATTGAATTTATTTATTTCTTACAGCAACCTCATGAGGCAATTACTATTATTATTATCCCACTTTACAAATGAAGCACAGAGAGATTGAGTAACTTACACTCAAGACCACTTGGCTAGTAGATAGTATCATGGCTTTTGGTCCACACAAGTGACAGCTTCCATGACTTCAGTTGGAAGCCTCCTTTGGATCAAGTTATCATCATTGATTTACCGTTGACATGACGTCATTCTACTACTCCTCGTGGTGCGTGGCTCTGAGATGCCATGGAAGTGTCTGGCCCACACAGAGCTGAAGGGAAAGGCCAGTAGGTAGAGAGCATTAAAAGCAGTGCTAGGGATTTTAGTTTCCTTTCACAAGCAGCTGAGAGTCACCACGCAAAGGTGACACTATTAACTTCATATTTAAAGGAGAGTGTGACTGTAATAGTACAAAAAATGAAAGGAGTCCAGTGAGGATGATGTATTTGTTCAGGCGTTATGGGATGATTAGAGCTGTGAAATAAGGGGAAAAGAGGTAAATCCAAGATTTTAATGCTTAAGAATACCCACAGCAAAACATGGACGATAAGGTAGAAGGAGGGGGAAAAATCCAAAGTGATCTACAAGGTTATAAACCTTGTACGCAGGAAAATGTATGCTGGAGAAGGGAGACATTTTCAATTAAAGACAAACTCACTGTATGATGGGCTTTTTTATTAAAGAAAATTATATGTCCATGTGGAAATGTCCTATAGCAAAGTTGTCCAAATTGTGTAGGTATTCAAGATTGTTTTAAGTAGTAGATGGTATCAAAACTCTTCAATCAAAAACTACCCAACATGTCTGTATTTGGACAATTGAACAAAGTTGGATTAATGGACTTGTTGAAATGACAGAGAATATAGACCATGAGGAACCATGGATGGTTTCAGTTACAGGGTGTAGGAAAAATTATAGGAATCAGATATGTATTGGGTGATTTGGGGAAGGATTCAAGGAAGTGGGACTTTGCTTGGATTGAATGATGAATCAGGGGTAATTCTATGATGGAGTATCATAATAATTCTTTCCTAGAAAATGAGAAACATGTGGCAAGACTAAAGCTTGATTGTTTAAAAAAATCAGCAGTTTTTTTAGTATAATCCAGGGTGTGAAGAATGAGAACGTTGGTTATTTTTTTTTATTTGCACAGTGTTTATGTTTCCATTATGTTCATACTTGGTTCTGAAGTGGCCCCGTTTTGTGTTAATCTATCGCAGTTACAGAATGACTTTGTCTGATACTGGTGTTCTGCAAAATTGTTTGTGAGGACTTTAAAGCAATAAAAGTAAAGAAGGACAAAAATGGACACTATATAGTGGTGAAGGGAAAAATTTCACAAGAGGATTTAACAATCCTAAACATTTATGCACCCAACACAGGAGCACCCAGGTACATAAAACAAATGCTGCTAGATCTAGACAACATAATAAGCAGGAATGCCATAATTGCAGGGGACTTCAACACCCCACTGACGGAACTGGACAGATCCTCCAAACAAAAAGTAAATAGAGAAATAAAAGACCTAAACAGGACTCTAGAACATTTGGGCCTAACAGATATCTACAGAACACTCCACCCAAATAACACTGAATATACATTCTTCTCATCAGCTCATGGAACTTTCTCTAAAATTGACCACATCCTAGGCCACAAAACAGATCTAAACAAATTCAAAAAAATAGAAATCATACCATGTATCTTTTCAGACCACAGCGGAATAAAATTAGATATCAATTCCAACAGAAACTCACATCTTCCTCCAAAACTTGGAAACTAAACAATCTATTGATGAAGGAGTATTGGGTCAAAGAGGAGATTCAAATGAAATCAAAAGATTCTTCGATCTAAACGATAATGGGGACACAAGTTATCAAAATCTGTGGGATACAGCAAAAGCAGTCTTGAGAGGAAAATTTATCGCCCTAAATTCCCACATCCAAAAGACAGAAAGTCACAAATCAGTAAACTAATGAATCATCTTAAGGAAATGGAAAAGGAAGAGCAAAGCAATCCTAAAACCAGCAGAAGAAAAGAAATAACCAAAATTAGAGCAGAATTAAATGAAATCGAGAACAAAAGAACAATACAGAAGATCAATGAAACGAAAAGCTGGTTCTTTGAAAGATAAACAAAATAGACAGGCCACTTGCCAGGTTGACCAGAAGCAGAAAGGAAAGGACTCTAATAAGCTCAATTAGAAATGAAAAAGGAGAAGTCACAACTGATACCATGGAAATACAAAACATCATCTTTGAATACTACAAAAATCTCTATGCCCACAAACACAAAAACGTGGAGGAAATGGACAAATTCTTAGAAACACACTACCTCCCTAGGCTCAACCAGGAAGAAACTGAATTTCTAAACAGACCAATATCAAGCACCGAAAATTGAAGCAGTAATTAAAAATCTACCCACAAAAAAAAGTCCCGGACCAGATGGGTTCACACCTGAATTCTACCAAGCCTACAAAGAAGAACTGGTGCCTATACTGCAGAAATTATTTGAAAATATCCAGAAGGATGGAATCCTCCCAAACTCATTCTACGAAGCCAATATCACCTTGATACCAAAGCCAGGAAAGGACACAACAAAAAAGAAAACTACAGACCAATATCCATTATGAATATAGATGCAAAATTCTCAATAAAATCCTTGCAAACCGAATTCAAAAGCACATCAAAAAAATAATCCATCATGATCAGGTGGGCTTTATTCCCGAGATGCAGGGATGGTTCAACGTACGCAAATCTATAAATGTAATTCACCATATAAATAAAAGCAAGAACAAAGATTATATGATCCTTTCAATAGATGCAGAAAAGGCTTTTGACAAAATCCAACACCCTTTTATGATAAAAACTCTTAACTATATACGCATAGATGGATCATTACTAGAAACTATTAAAGCCATATACGATAAACCCACAGCCAATATCATACTGAATGGGGAAAAATTGAAGGCATTCCCCCTTAAAACTGGCACCAGACAAGGGTGTCCACTATCTCCACTTCTTTTCAACATAGTGCTGGAAGTCCTGGCCACAGCAATTAGACAAGACAGAGGAATCAGGGGCGTCCAGATGGGGGCAGAAGAGGTCAAACTTTCACTATTCGCAGATGATATGATATTATACATAGAAAACCCCAAAGATTCAACCAAGAGATTACTGGAATTGATAAATGAATTCAGCAAAGTCTCAGGATACAAAATTAATACACACAAATCCATAGCCTTCATATATGCTAATACAATCAAGCCGAGAAACAAATTAAAGATGCTATACCTTTTGCAATAGCAACAAAGAAAATTAAATATTTAGGAATATATCTAACTAAGGAGATCAAAGACCTATATAGAGAGAATTATGAAACACTGAGAAAGGAAATTGCAGAGGATGTAAATAGATGGAAAACCTTACCATGCTCTTGGATAGGCAGAGTCAACATAGTAAAATGGCTTTGCTACCTAAATTAATTTACAGAATCAATGCAATCCCTATCAAAATACCAACATCATTTTTTGCCAATCTAGAGAAAATTATTCTACGCTTCGTGTGGAACCAGAGAAGACCCCGTCTAGCCAAAGCAATCTTAAGCAAAAAGAACAAATTGGGAGGCATCTGTCTACCAGACTTCAAACTATACTACAAGGCTATAGTAACCAAAACTGCATGGTATTGGCACAAGAACAGACATGTAGACCAATGGAACAGGACTGAGAACCCAAATATAAAACCAACCTCATACAGTCACCTGATCTTTGACAAATTCCAGAAAAACGTACACTGGGGAAAAGATTCCCTATTCAACAAATGGTGCTGGGAAAATTGGATGGCCATATGTAGAAGACTGAAAGTGGACCCACACCTCTCACCTCTCACAAAAATCAATTCGCAATGGATAACAGATCTAAACCTAAGACATGAAACCATAAGAATTCTCGAAGAAAATGTTGGAAAAACTCTTATGGACATTGGCCTAGGCAAAGAATTTATGAAGAAGACCCCCAAAGCAATCACAGCAGCAACAAAAATAAATACATGGGACCTGATCAAATTGAAAAGCTTCTGCACAGCCAAGGAAACTATCACTAGAGTGAACAGACAACCTACAGAATGGGAGAAAATATTTGCATGCTACACCTCTGATAAAGGGCTTATAACCAGAATCTATACAGAACTTAGGAAAATCAACAAGAAAAAATCAAACAACCCTATTAAAAAATGGGCAAAGGACATGAACAACAACTTTTCCAAAGAAGACAGAATGATGGCCAGCAAACATATAAAAAAGTGCTCAACGTCTCTAATCATCAGGGAAATGCAAATCAAAACCACAATGAGATATCACTTAACTCCAGTGAGATTGGCTCATATCAAAAAATCCCCAAATAACAAATGTTGGCGGGGATGTGGACAGGTAGGAACACTCATACACTGCTGGTGGGACTGCAAATTAGTACAACCTCTATGGAAAAGAATATGGAGATATCTCAAAGAATTAAACGTAGAATTACCATTTGACCCAGCAATCCCACTACTGGGTATTTATCCAAAAGAAAAAAGACACTTTATAATAAAGACATCTGCTCTCGAATGTTCATAGCAGCACAATTCACAATTGCAAAGTTGTGGAAACAACCCAGGTGCCCATCAATACACGAGTGGATCAATAAAATGTGGTATATGTATACCATGGAGTATTACTCAGCAATAAGGAACAATAGTGAATTAACACATCTGGTATTATCCTGGTCGGAGCTAGAACCCATTCTTCGAAGCGAAGTGTCACAGGATTGGAAAAACAAGCACCACTGGTACTCACCATCAAACTGGTACTAACTGATGAACACTTACATCACACAGGGCAATAACATTCATCAGAGGGCGGGCGGGCGGGAGGGGGGTGGAAGGGATGGGAAAAACCCTCACTGAATGGATGTGGGGAGCACAGTTTGGGAGATGACCACGATTGTGGCTCTGACACGGGCAGAACAGGGACAATGTGTATGGCCAAAATGTTGTACCCCCATGATATTCTGAAATTAAAAAAATAAATAAAAAAAAAAAAAAAAAAAAAAAGAACCATAGACTTTTTAGAAAGATCAGGATTTCTCAAGGAAGGAAAAGAGAACTGCAAACCTAACTGCAAACTTTTTAGTACAGTGTATTTCACACCTTCATTTTTCCATCAATATAAATATCTCGCATCTAATATTTATTGTTTTCTGTATCAAAAGAAATTTTAAATCCAGCTTCCAACTAATTTTTGTGAATAACGTATGATGTGTAAGAGAATGATTGATCTAATTTGTATAAATCTTATAAAAAAAAAAAAAAAAAAAAAATTGTTTGTGAGGCCTGGCTAGCTGTGAGGAGAGGCCAACCCTTGCAACAACGAGGACTAGCAGAGAGCACAAAGCCAGTTGCTAGCTTGATCATCTTGTCATAGCTATTTTTCTTCTTCGTAATGGGTATTATAGTCCATTTGAGCTACAAAACACCTGAGACTGGGTAAGTTATAAATAATAGAAACTTATTTCTCACAGTTCTGGAAGCTGGGAAGTCTAAGGTGAAGGCACCAGCAGATTCAGAGTCCATCAAGAGCCCAGTCTCTGCTTCTAAGATGGCACCTTGTTGCTGCATCCTCTGGAATGGATGAATGATGTGTCCTCACATGGCAGGAGGGAAAGAAGGGCAAAAAGGGCCTAAACTAGTTTACTCCAGCCTATTTATCAGGCACTAATCTATTCATGAGGGCAGAGCCCTCATGGCTTCATTACTTTCCAAAATCACCCACCTCTTAATATTACCACAATGGAGATTAAGTTTTGATAAGAATTTTGGAGGGGGCACATTCAAACCATAGCAATGGGAATTCTACATTGGTATAGTGGTCATTCTACATTGTTATAGTTATTTCATTATTTTAATATAACAAGTATAGAAAACCTGCTATTTTATGTTACCAATATAAAATAAGTGAGTTCAAAAATTGTAAGTCATTATTAGAACAGATGTTTGGTTGAAATAGTAAAACTAGAGTATGACATGTAAAACAGGAAAGTGAGGAGACACTGCCCGATAGGAAGCTGTATTGAATTGTGTCTGGTCAACTCAATAGCACCTTCACTCCCCTCTGATCTTAGAATTATGTTTCTCAGAATCTCTTTCCCATATGGTTCTGGATTGTTGTTCACCAATGACAGAAACTCCTACAAGAAATGCAGAAGTGATGCAGAAGCAACTATTGTTGCTGCCAATAGTTGTGGTGGCCAGACATGGTGGCTTCATAGATGCCCCACAGGGTAGTATTCACAGCTGTGTTGGCGAGGCCCTTTGGATTTCCCCAAGAGCAGTGATGCTTCCACCCAGTCCAGTGCTTCAGCCTAAGGTTGTTATTGACTGTTTTTCCAACCACCCAGCCTCAATGTTCCAAACCTTCACTCCACTCCCTCCTCATTTAAGTAAACACTAATTCCTATATTAAACCCTTTTCTCCATTATATTAATATGTATAGTGGCTCTGTCTCCTGGTGAAACCCAGATTGATACAAATGCAGAATACATGGGGCTGAACAAAGGTGGAAAAGCTATGGTTGAAGAGATAACTAGGATCCTCTAAATAATGGCAGTGACTTCTCTTGAAATCTGAATTTCTCTACTGTCACTTTTTTGATATATATGTGCATTTTGTCCCTGACATACCATTCATCAGTAATCTCTGAACACCTAAAATATGATGAAACACATTGCTCCCAGTGACGAATCTTAATTAGTAAGGAACTGTCTGAATCATCACAAAATCAAATTGTATTCTGTACAATTTTATTAAGTATATCTTTTATATTTGATTCCTTCAAAATTAATAATCCGTATCTAGACATTTTTGTTACTTTTAAAAGAATAAATAAGAATATTTAATGAGTCAGAATATCTCATTTTCCAAACACACTAAATAATAAAAAATAATTACTAAATAAAGTTAGTGTTTCTGGATTTATGGATCCAGATATTTATGATCAAATATATATAGTTTCCGCACATAGGGAATAGTGTTCATTTGTTGGGTTACATATACAGAATAGCCATATTTTTCCTTTTGAGAATGAACTAACTTTGCATTTGTTCTCATTTTATACTTCAGGGAGGGTTGTCCTGGGAAGGAAGCCTGTGGTGGAGTAGGACAAGTTTAGACTTATTCCCAAGAGGTAACACAGTTAATAAAGGTGTCACTGCAGTTGGCAGTTTCTGTGGTAGAAATGTTTCTACCATGACCCATTTCAAGCTAACAATATTTTAACGACCAGCTCATAAAATTCCTATAACTTTAGCAATCAGTCTCATAAGTATTATGAGCCTACTATATCACTATTACTTCTGACATTCTGCAGAACAATCGGAGTGGGTAGAAGCACACAAGGAATATAGGAATGTTTGCCACAAGAAAAAAACATATTAGAGCATCACTTGTAATCATACAAGTATATTTGTTACTTCAGGAGTCTCCCAGGGTTCCTTTACTCCTGCTTGTGGAAATTTAGAGCAGAGTGAAAAGCAACGAACAAAACCTCTCTGGGGATAAGGAGGTCCTTTGATGTCTAACACGGAAGCTGACACAAGGTGGCTCTAAGGACTGCAGTTTACAAAGAGAATGGAAACCTAACTCTTTCCACACTGTCTATCCACTCTTCAGTCCAGTGAAGTCAAAAGCATAGCAGAGGGGTCGTGTGTTTTGGAAATGTGGTTTCAGACCTAAGATCAAAGCCTTAATTTAGGGGGAAAATTAAAATGCACACAAACATAAAGCCCAAGATCTGAAACATAGTGTCTGTTCAAATACAATTTACTATGAATTGTGTTCAGCTCCCCTTAGCTGTTAGGTCTAAGATTAAACAAAGCTTTAGTCTCTTTTTATTATTTCAATTAGTTTGATTTAATTTGGGTATGTAAAGTCATTTTCAGCTTTACAATTAGTAAGGGAGCATTGAATTCAAACCTGTTTCTTCAGCAAAGCCAAATTAGAAAGGTTTTTTTCTCTTTGGGATAGAATGATTCATATTCACTAATCATTTTTATTTACTTAATACCATGTTTTGTTTTTGTTTTTTCAGTTCTTATTGAACACAGAGCATTTCCACTCCCTTTTTTACAGATCATGGAAATGCAAGCAAAGAAACACGTGCTCATTCCGGCCTGGAGTTACCCTTGTGTGGTGGCAAATAATTTGGAACTTTCTTTGTAGCAAGCTGTGAAGAGAAATTCTTTTAAATGTGACCTTTGGCCTAGGAGGCTCTGTCTGAAGCAGAGCTTTCTTAGGTTTCCCAATAACCATGTTCCTGTAGGGAAATTAATGTTTTGTTTTTATTTGTTTTGTTCAATTTAAATGCTTTTTTTTCCAAAGAGGTTTATGGCAAGAGTGCTCCCTGCTGCACATAAGTCTAATGAAATTGGCAGAAAATAGATTTAGGGCATATATATTTTCATTTGCTGAGCAGTGAGCATGTTTGTAAATATTAAAACTCAAAATACAAAATTTGAGGGTTTCCTATACTTAAATATTCAGAAAACATTGCCATTGTAATTTTGTAACGCTTCAAAACATTTCTAGAATCTTCTGGTTTTCTTTTAATTTTCCAAACCGACAACTTGCTACTATCCCTCCCTTTGGTACATACAGCTAATTAACTCTACACAGCCCCTAATGTTCAGCTGGGAACTGAGATGGGAGGGAGTCAGCAAAGGGATAGAAAATCTGGCTCATGAAATGAAACAAATGCAGCAATGTGTTCTTTAAAACTTGTGTTATAAAGGGCTCTGCCTTCTAAGGCTAAGTCTCACATTATAACATTTACATAAATATTGGCAACCACAGGAGAAGAAGACATGGATGGTGTAGCATACACATATCTGAAAATATATTGATTTCTTTTATGTGTGTATTGATATATAGTTCCAAGTACAGTTTGATAAAAATAAAAGCTAAATGAAAACATGAAGGGCATGGAAGCTCTCTTTGAATAGAGCCAAATTAAATATTCCCATGGCACAGTTTACATCAGAAACTTCCCATATATTCTCTTCTGATTTTAGTGTACTTACTAACTGTGCCTTGAGTTGGAATTACTTCCGTATATGATTACTGTTATTTACTAGCACTGTGTAGCAAACTTGTTTTCGATTGCCTACACAGTCCCAGCATCACAGTTTTCTTCCCTTTTCCTAATAACACCCAGATTTTCCTGTGCATTATCCCTAGCATTTGAGTGTCTGCATTCAGAACTCCCAGAGTGAACCTTAATTAGCCTAAACCGATTAGCATAATCAAGTATACTTTGCCTCAGTGATTAGCTCAAAGATAGGCATGGGATCTAAGCTAGTTCAATACTAGTGAAAACCAGGTCATTTGTTCAATGCTTTGAGGAAGGGATGCTATTTGTCTCTGTGAACATGAATGAGAAAATATGGAGCTGTAGATACTGTCGGTATCAATCATGCCTTTAGGAAAGGAGGTGTCTTTAAGACGAAGTTGACACTGGAAAGGAAAAGTTAAGAGAGCAAAACAAAGACAGAAAACAGATTCCAGATTCTTAGTGAATTTGCTGAGTCTCTGGATTGAACCACCATGAAGCCTGTCTTAACACTGCACATTCCAATTACATAGGGTAATAAATTACGTTATGGTTTAAAAGGCATTGTGTGTTGGATTTTCATCTCTTTGCACCACAATGCGTCCTAAATGATAATAGCTTATAATTTTCTGAGGTAAGAGACTGGAACTTGTTTTTTTCTTACCCCCAGCTTTTATTGGGCCCCGTAGAAGAATCTTCACAAGTAGATCCTCAGTATTGTTTCTTGAATTGCATCATGCTGGTTTTTTCTTTAAAAGGTCTCTACTGTTTCAAAATTTTACTCTTCAATTTAATCCACCTGTCTTTTTAAGTTTTAAATCTGCATTATTATCTAGCTCTTATTATTTGTATCTAGTGTCTCAGTTGTCTGAGAAATTGGCAATATATTGTCTGAAAAAAATTGGCAATATATAGTGAAAGTTGAAGATGTACCTAACCTATGACCCAATAATTCTACTACTAGGGATATACTCTAAAGGTATGCTTATATAGGAACACCAAAAGAAATGTATAAGAATATTCATAGTAAATAGTTACACATGTTAACAGAAACACAATTTCAAGCAAACAAAAAGATTTAAAAGAACACACACAAAAAGATTTCATCTATTTATAATAGAAGTAAAAAAATGACAAATCTAAACAATATATATTGTTTAGAGACACCTACAGACATCACAAAACTATGAAGTAAGTAATGATGAACACACAATTTAGGATTGTGTGGGGAGAGAGGGAGATGTGATTACAAAGGGCTGTCCAGTGAATTTACAGGTGTTACTAATTTTTTATTGCTTGTGTTGGACACTGTGGGCATGGGTATTTGTTTTTTATTCTTCTTTAATGTAGCCACATGTGTCATATACACTCTTTTTGTGTGTGTTATGTTTCATTATAAAATATTTTTAAAACAAGTTGGGTGACAATTATAGGAATAGTATAATTCCATTCATATATTTTATATATACAGGCAGTACCCCAGTTAGAGACGAGCCTTCGTGTTTACAAATGGGCTTCCAAGGCTCCCCATAAAGATAATTTATAATTAAATAATTAAATTAATAATTCAGGACCTAGTTTCTTCTGCACATCTAAACAAACCTGTATGGTGTAAGTGGTTCATTGGCACAGCATCTTCACATTAGTGGCTAGTCTCATGGTTTATACAGTCACATACGCACAGCATCACTTCTGTCTTAACTTTTTTATTTGATTTTGTGACTTACCCTGATGACCATGCCTCCAAAGTGAAAGTCCACTGCAAGTCCAGATGAGCCTGCAGCGAAGAGAAAGGTGATTACAATGAAAATGAACGTAGAAATAGTTAAGTGTTTGGAGCAAGGCCAGGCACCATCATTCATTGGGAAAGCATTAGGCTTCAGTCGCTGGACTAACAATTAAAAAGGATAAAGTGAGAATAATGGAACATGTGAAAGGCAGTGCTCCAATGAAAGTATCAATTATTACTAAGCAGCATAGTATAGATTAATTACTGAAATGAAAATGTTATTATTGATTTGGTTAGGAAATCAAAGTAAGGGCTAACATTCCTATCAGCCTAGTGCTGATGCAACACTAGTGTTAACCTTTAATATTCTTTTTTAAAATTTCACCTATCTCTTCTCTAGACCTTTTGTATGAGTTTGTTTTTATGTTCTGTTTGTTTGACTTAAAGAGCACAATAGTTTCTGTAACTTATTATTACAGTACAGGGGTATTATTATTATGACAGTATTACACTGT
This sequence comes from Daubentonia madagascariensis, assembly GCA_023783475.1. Classification (NCBI taxonomy): domain Eukaryota; kingdom Metazoa; phylum Chordata; class Mammalia; order Primates; family Daubentoniidae; genus Daubentonia; species Daubentonia madagascariensis. The sequence continues at coordinate 3,331,137 of JAKFHU010002088.1, forward strand.
ATTATTATTACCACACATAAGCCATTATAGTGTCATTATTATTATTACTGCATATGTTCTGTTCATCAGGCATCCAAGTTACATACAAATCCAACATAAAGATGTTCTCAGGAACGTACCTCATCCATAACCAGAGGATTGGCTATATGTGTGTGTGTATATATATATATGCATTCACATATAATTGTATAAGCATGCCCTCATCACAGAAATCTTGCTTCTAAGAATTTGTACTAAAGAAATAATTGTATGTGTGCAGGATGTAAGTAGCCTTAATTTTTAAAGCTTTATGAGCCTATATACATTTGATTGCAATAATTGTAATGACCCAATTTTACTGACATTTCCCAATCTCTCCCTCTCCCTCTCCTTCTCCCTCTCTCTTTGTCTCTAATGACTCACCTGTGCTCACAAATCGACTCCATTATGGCAATCCTCCCAGCTGCTTCTCTGAGCTGCTCCACGGAGCACAGAGGTTTCTTGCCAATGGCCACTCCTGATTGGCTGTGGGCCTAAGTTGATGTTCTGAGCCATCAGAAAGCAAACACTGTGAGTTATTCTATGGCCAATAGTGAGAAAGGGAAGCAAGAGAGGAAGAAAAGTGAGGAAATTGGGTTCCTGTCCTTATGTCAATTAAAGCGAGGTTGCTTATGTATCAAAGTTTTATAGCATGATGAAAGATTATTTTTAAAATTTTTATCATTCCTTTTTCTCTTTTTGAACATGCTCTTTTGTCTTTTAGAGCTGAGCTGGGAACAGAGTCAGGTTAACAGTTACTACTTTACTCAGGCAACTAGCATTTTATTCCTAGGGCCAGCTAATCAAACCTCAGGATGCTCCTTTCGGGAAGGCAAACAGATTTTAAGTCACCTTAGCAGTTTGTCAGGCATACAGACACTCTACCTCTAACACTTAAGGTTATTTTTGTTTGGATATATCAGAGTGTTATAGACTGAATTGCATCCCCCCCACCCCAATTTATATGTTAAGGCCCTAACCCCCAATACTTCTGAATGTGACTTTATTTAGAGATAGGGCCTTTAACAAAAAAGAGACAATTAGGGGGACCCTAATCTACTCTGACTGGTGTCCTTGTAAAAAGAGAATATTAGGACATACAGAGACACACCATGGATATACCCACAGACAGAAAAGGCCATGTGAGGACACAACAAAAAGATAGCCATCTGTAAGTCAAAGGGAATAGAAACCAAACCTGCTGATACCTTGATCTTGGGCTTCCAGCCTACAGAACTGTGAGAAAATAAATTTTTGTGTTTAAGCCATCCAGTCTGTAGTATTTTGTTATGGCAATGCTAGAAAACTAATACACAGAGAAACTCCAAATGAATTGACTAGACAAGATTGAAGTGTGATTTCTCTTTTACCTAAAAGAAGTCCATAGGACAGTCTGGACTGCTGTGGGAGCTATACAAGTTTTCAGAGACCTAGTCTTCTTGCAAGTCACTGTGGCATCCTCATGAGGGCATGGTTCTTTGCCTCATTACCAGAAAGGATGCAAGAGCACCAGAGGGAGAATCCACGTCCCTGGAAGCAGGAGACAGAGAGGAAAAAATATCAGGATGCCTTCATTTTAAGGAGACTTCCTGGACTTACATACAACATTTCATCTAATATCTCATTGGCCAGAATATAATGCAGGAAGACTTAAGTGCAACAAGGATGATGAGAAATGTAGCATTTTAGCTAAGTAACAATGTACTCGGCTAAAAATGAGGGTTATTTTAAAAAAATGAAATACTGTGCTAGGTTGCCACTTAGCATTCTCTGCCATCTATTATCAAATATGTATGAACCCCAAGATTATTTGTTTCTCAAAAGATTTTCCATCCCACTGCAAATACATTTCTTGTCAGGTCTTTTTTCCCCAGTTCCCCATATATACCCAGATATGCTTAAACTACAGCGATGGGCAAGCGATGGCTCAAGTTGAGATTTCAACCACATGTGTATACAAGGATTTTCTACATACTTGCACTATTTATAATAGCAAAATCCAACTGCCTGTCCCACAACAAGGGATCAACTAAATAGAAGACATTGTATGCTTTTGATAAAACACAATGTAAAAATCATGTTGAAGACTAGCTATTAACATGGAAAATATTCATGACACCTTGCCAAGAGGAAAAATATAAACTGTAAAATAGTATATATAGTACCATTTTTATAAATAAATATATGGTACATATTTATGTTTTCATGTATGTATAATTACATGCATCCATATCCACTCATAGAAGAAAGAAGAGAATATACATTCTCTTCTTTCATATATAATATATAATATTCATATAATGAAATATTAATAGTGGTTAGCTCTAGGGAGTTTCTGATGACAATGATTAACACAGCTTCTCAACAGAGGTGTATTGAAGCAAGACAATTGTTCATTGTGAGTTTCTGTCCTGAGCGTTGTGAGTGTTTTGGATTACTTGTCTTCTACCCATTGAGTGTCATTGGTATGCCCCTTTGTGGCAGCCCCAGACTCATACTCTTCTATCCACCTATTTGGGATTGAGAACCAACAATGGGGTGGGGGAGGGGGAATCTCCTTCTTGATAAACTGAACTAAGTTAGTTCAATGTTTTCAATAGACTAGACTTATGCAGTATGTTAAATGACTCTGTTTTATTTGGGGCAATTGGTTTGGATTTTTTATTATTCTTTTAAAAATGTATGTTAGTTATATTTATATATACATACACATATACATACATACATACATATATGGGGGGAGGGTGTGTGTGTATACCTTCCAACCAAAGGAGTCCTTACTGATATAGTTGCCCTTTCAAAGAATTTTATTCCCAAACTTTCTAACTACAAAGCTTCTGCCATTTCCATTGTGCACACTACCTCCAAGACAGTATTATGCAACACAGTGTGTCCTGAAAATAACAATACAACTATGCTTTACCTATGTTGGATGATAATTTTTTTTAATTTACACATTGGTGTCCCTATACAGTATTGTTATTGTTGATAAAACATTAGAAAAGTGTCCAAAGTTCTTTTAAAATTATTACTACATTTGAGGTATAGAACGATTCTGTTTGTGATTTATAGGACTTGCCTTGTCCTATACTGTATTGCTGCTGTCCACAGCCTGTTAGGCACCGGGCCGCAGATCTCCTTTGCTGGCACCCTCCCCGCAAACCGTCCATGGAAAAATTGACTCCCATGAAACTGATCTGTGGTGCCAAAAAGGCAAAAAGGTTGGGAACTGCTGCTATATTGAACTGGAATCCGACTATAAGAAACTTATTTTTATCCCCATTCTCTACTCTGAAAAATTATAATTTTAAGAAACAAATTCATAAACTGCTTTTATAAATTACATACGGTGTTTATCTAAGAGTTATTGCAGTTATTTGAAGTAGGTCTATGATTCACATGGTAAAACACTCTGTTCCTGTACCTAATTACGGCAGGGCCAAGCTTCACAAGTACTGAAATGATTTAAAACCATGCTAGCAATTTGAGTAGGTGCAGGGTGGGTGCAATTTATTTCTATTTAACAAAATATCTACCCCAAAGTTTTAGTACCCTGAAATGCTGTGGAAAAAAATTATTGAAAATACAATATGTTATAGTAGTTTAATATTTTGTAAGGGAGATATAAGAGAAATCTAAGTTCATGGGGAAAAACAAACAATGCATAATTTCCTATTGCTAAAGAAAACCATATTTATTTTTTTTACATAGTAATTTTACTTTTCAAATTGCTAAGGTATTTGATTGTCTTGTCTCCAATATTTAGGAAAATTTTACATTAAGAAGTCAGAAATTATACCTTTTAATATTATTTAAACTTATAATAAAAAATTTAGACATTAATGTAAAATGTGCTTGAGTTACTTAGTTTTTCAAAATTATTTCAGAGTTTATCAATTATATATTGCTATATAACAAACCACTCCAGATGTAGTAACATAAAACAATAATTTCATTATATTCATAGATTCTTTGGGTCAGGAATAAAAATAGCCCACAGCAAGGAAAATTTGTCTTTGGGGCCTTAGCTGAGAAGACTCAAAGGCTGAACTGCCTTGATGGGTGGTGACTGGATGAATATTGTGGTGTCTTCACTCACATGTCAGGCTGTTAATGGTGGCTATATCTTGGACTTCAGATGGCTTTCAAACAGAACATCTGTTAATACATATGACCTTTTTTGTAGTCTCTCTGAGTAGCTGGTCTGGATTTCTTCACAGTATTGGTAAGTGATTACGAAAAACAAGCCTTCTCAAAAAGCAAAACTAAAGTGTGCAGCATTTTTATGACCTATCCTCAGAAATCATATAGTGTCACTTCTCCCCTATGCTATTTGGCTAAGGAAGTCACAAAACTCCTGCAGGTTCAAGGCAGTGAGATATAGACCCAGCCCTTCATAGGAGGAGTGGCATAGTCCCATTCCAAGAAAAGCATATTAGGTGGGATACAGGTTGATGTGGCCCTCTTCTGGAACTACAACCTGCTATAGTTCTCCCTATAGGCACACAATAATTCCTATCTCTCCCATCTGCAAATACACTTATTTTCTTCCCCAATATCCCCAAGATTCATCCAATTATGGGATTGGCTTGAAGCCCAGGATCCCATCATCTAAATTTCTTCCATGTTGGAAGATACTCAGTTGTGATTTCTCAGATACAGAACCTTGAGTGCTGTTCCGTCATCTGAATACCTGTGAACTGAACAGACAAGAAATCTACCTTCCCCCCAATACCCACACACCCAAAATACAATGATTAGACTTGCTTGGAAAACCCACTATAGGCACTGCTGACAAAAAGGGAAAAAATGGGAGGCAGATAGCAGCTACTGATCCACAGACACTTTGAAATCCAGCCAGGAAGACGTTGCCTATTTCTTGACTAGAGCTCAGTCCTGCTCTCTCAGAGCTGTTTTCCCTGAGTCTTGGCTCAGTGCTCTGGGATCTTGTTTCTAACTTCTAAGTCATTCTCTTTTCTTTTCTTTTTTTTTTCCAAAAAGGAGCTTATCCTTACAGCTGAGTAATTTCCTAATTTTCTCAGCCATATTTTTGCTTATATAAGTTTGGGGATGCAAAGAGCTCTTAATTTTGTAATATCTTTGTCACTATCAGTCCAAGACAATATGATTCTTTTAAAAATATTATGATTTCTTATGTATCAAGATGTCATCAACTCCATTACAAAACAATAACAACCATAAGTTTCACCTAGTTAAATTCATCTCTAACTGAAGATCCCTGTGGGACATGAACTTAAGATTTTATGCCTTATTATTTAACAAAGAGGACCTCTAAGTCACACTTCGTGATGTGATCTATTAAAATCATTAGAAGGTCTCAAATAAAAAACAACTGTGAATTAACACATCTGGTATTATCCTGGATGGAGCTAGAGCCCATTCTTCTAAGCGAAGTATCACAACAATGGAAAAACAAGCACCACTGGTACTCACCATCAAATTGGTACTAACTGATCAATACTTATGTGTACACATGGAAATAATATTCATCAGGGGTCAGGCAGGTGGGAAGGGGGTGCACCTAATGGGTGCGGGGCACACTGTCTGGGGGATGTTCACGATTGTAGCTCTGACTTGGGCAGTGCATAGGTAATATATGTAACCAAAGTGTTTGTACCCCCAGAGTATTCTGAAATAAAAAAAAATAAAAAATAAAAAAATTAGAAGGTCTTTGGATTATCTGAAAGTTTTTAGGGTCATCACTAGATTTTCTAGAGATCTCAATAAAAGATCCTAGAGATACACTCTGAATTTAATATTCGGTCTGGGACGCTTTTGTAATTTGAGAATATTTGTTCATCTGGTTAGGCTAAGAATGAAAAGCAGTTCTATTTTTATATCCAGTAAATCCTGGATCCTTTATTTTAAAAAGTTACTTCTTTAGCATATCTTATTCCTCTCTCATTTTCTCATGAGCAACTGGAAGCCAGATGGATTTTCAGCACTGCTTAGTGATCTTAACTAGGTCATCAATTTCATTGGGTATATTTTCTGTTTTCCATGTTATTGCAGAAAACAGTTTTTCTAAATTTTTCTCTCTACATAACAAAGTTCTCCTTTCCTCCAACTCTCACTAACAATCTCAAGCTTCTTCCCAGTCACACAGCAAATGCCACATATATTAGGTATTTTCACCTTGCCACCTCATTCCTAGTACTAACCAGCATCTACTGCTATCACAATAAACCACCCCAAAACTTGGTGATAAAACCCAGCCATCTTGTTATGCTTATAGATTCTGTGGGCTAGGAATTTGTGTAGGACACATCAGGGGTGGTTTGTCTATGCTCCATGGTGTCTGGATCCTCAGATGGTAATACCCAAATGCTAAGAGTGACTTGATGTCTGGGGGCTAGATTCACCTGAATGTGCCTTCACTCATATGTATAACAGTTAATGCTGCTGTTGGCTAGGACTTTAGCTGGACTGTACGTCTGAACACCTACACTTGCATACATATGGCCCCTATTTAGTCATTCCATGTCTGCAAGCTGTGTCTTCTCTTCTGCACAGCAGCTGGACTCCAAGAGTGGGTATCCCTAGAAAACTAGGTAGACATGCATAACTTTTTCATGACTTAGCCTTAGAAATTACATAGCATGACTTCAGCTATTCTGTCTAGCCATCAACAGGTTCAAAGCAAAGGGACATAGAACCACCACTCAGTGGAAGGAAATGGATTGAATGTTTATGTTCTTCCAAAAATCATCAATTGAAATCCAAACCCCCAAGGTGATTGTATTAGGAGGTGGGGCCTTTTGGAGCTGATTTGGGCAGGGGCAGATCCCACATGAATGAAGTCAGTGCCCTTATAAAAGAGGCCTCAAAGAGATCCCTCAGCCCTTCTACCACGTGAGGACACAGCTAGAAGTCATTACTTATAAACCAAAAATCAGGCTCTCTTCAGACATCAAATCTGCCAGTTCCTTGATCTTGAACTTTCCAGCCCCTAGAAATGTGAGAAATAGATTTATATTGTTTTTAAGTTGCCCAGTTTATGGCATTTTGTTGTAGTAGACCAAACTGACTAAAACAATAAAGTATTATTTAGTCTTCAAAGAAAGGGAATCCTGTTATATGCAACAACGTGGGTGAACCACATTATGCTAAGTGAAACATGTCAGTCATGGAAGGACAAATACTGCATGATTCCACTTACATGACTGACCATAACAACTATTGGTGGGATGAAGAGAAACTGGAACTCACATACACGATTCTGATGAGAGTGTGAAATTGTACAATCACCTTGGAAAACAGTTTGTCAGTTGTTTTGGCTTTTTTTAACTTAAACGTACACCTACCATATGATACCACACTTCCATTCCAGCCAAAAAAAAAAAATTAAAGCATTACATTCATACATATTAGATTTATCTGCAAAAGTAAGAAAGCAGAAACAACATAAATGTTCATCAATAAGTATTTACTTGATATGCTCAATCTTTTCAATTGTAGACACTCTAATAGAAATATAGTCAATATATAGTGATTGCTTCCTGTTTACCTCATTTGTAAATTACACTAGGCCAATTTTATCTTTCATAATTGTCAGATTGTTCGCAGTGTATATCCAAAGCCTCCAACATAAGAGGAAGGTGAGAAACCAATACCTTGTACCTAGTGTTGATGTACGATAAAAGTAAGTCATAGATCAAAGTCTGCCACACACCAAAAAATCTACTAGGAAAGGGGCTCAAAACTAGTAGTCTTAAAATCACCGTAAACTTGAACTTCCTTCTCTCTTTCCTTCTATACATTCTGACTAGCACCTTCCTTGTTTATTCTGAAGCAATAATATTGTCATAATATTCTTTTGGTAGCATCAGTTAACATACTGGTTGGATCGGACAACCTAATCCTCCATTAAATGATGGATGACAATAATAAAAAAATAAAATAAAATAATGAACCACAAATGCTGCTCCAAAGGTAGAATGTTAAATCTGGCTGCCAGCTTGTTTGGTTCGTATACTCCATTCACACAAGGGTGAAGCTTCCTGTACAACGTGTCAAACCAACTCACGTGTTTTGGAAATAAATCAATTCATGAATAATTTGTTTAATATCCCTTATGTTTATTAATGCATTCCTTAGTATAAATTCAGATTTAGATATTTGACATGTCAGCCAAAGCAGCCTCTGGATCTTTAATTAGGGACTTTGATTTGTTCCCTTACTGGCCTTAGAGTGTGGTTTTCTAATTAGGATACTTCGCGTTTGACTGACTTTTCCTTGGGTATAGATTGAAATTGATCTACACATACATGTACAACACTGTCAATACTGAATTATTTTAAAATAAGTTATAACTAAATTTTTATGCTGATACAGCTTTTTCCAGACAAAACAAAACATTGTCTTGAATCTATGTATGTTTTGCATTTTCATTCACTACAGTCCTTATCCCAGAGCCTGTGGGTTCCAGGCATTTAGAGAACCTGTGATGCTTCATTAAAATATACTTAATCTGTGCTCTAATTTGTCAAAGGACTCAGTCCTTCTGGTACAAATCTGTTGCATTATCTCTCATTGAAATTACTGGCTTAATCATTACCACCTCCTCACTGGTAACAGTTTTGTTTTAAGGGATTTAACAAAAACAGATGATTTTAGTGACCTCACAATGTCAATGTAAAAATATCATTGGCAACAAGAACATTTCCTCGTGCTTCTCAGCTCTATTTACAACTGCTCAAATATGACACTGAGAGACTGAAAATTATAATAATCAGCAGTTAGTTTCATGGGGCTGATTAGGATGCACATCATAGACTGGTGATTAGGGTGATAAACAAATGAATGAGACCTGATAAATGTAGGAGGAAGATTTCTAAGATGGTCCCAAGATTCCCATCCCCTGAGTTACATGCTCTGTATAATTCTCTCCCATGGGGTATGAACTTAGAGGGTGGTCATTCCGTTGATTAGGTTATGTTATATGACAAAGGTGAAGTGATGTTGCAGGTGTGGTTAAGGTCCCAAATTAGTTGACTTTGAGTTAATCAAAAGGGAGACTATCCTGGGTAGGCCTGACCTAATCAGATGAACCCTTGGAAAGAGGGTCTAGGCCTTCTACAAAGAGATTTAAAGTAGAGAGATTGTCCTGCTGGCCTTGAAGAATAAAAATGTTTATGTTGTGGCTTGGTGCAGTAGCACATGCCTATAGTCCCAACTACTTGGGAGGCTGAGATGGGAGGATCACTTGAGCCCAGGAGTTTGAGGCCAGACTGGGTGACATAGTGATACCTGTCTCTAAAAAATAAAAGTTTTGTATATACACGTATATAAAAACCTTTATATATATATAAACCTTTATATGTATATAAACCTTTATATATATGTATATGTGTGTGTGTGTATGTATAGGTTTGCCTTATGAATTTGTGAACTACTTATGGAGGGACTCATGTGGCAAAGACCTGATGGTGACCTCTAGGAGCTGAAAGCACACCCCAGCCAACATCCAGCAAGAGAATGGGGACCTCAATTCCACAGTCACAGGGAAATGAATTCTGTCAACAACCTGAGGGGGCTTGGAAGCATGTGCTTCCTTAATAAAGCCTGAAGATGAAGACACAGCCAGTCAACTCATTGATTTCAGCCTTGTAAGACCCTGAGGAAACCCTGCAAACATTGCCAGACTCTTGACCGGTGGAAACAAAGGTAGTTAAATATATGTTGTTTTAAGTCATTAATTTTGTGGTAATTTGTTTTGTAGAAAAAAAATCCATATACCACCACAAAAATGAAAGCACCATACCTGAATGTCTCCTTGCTTCCTTAAGACAGAATATTCCAACTTGGAAATACTGCTCTGGAAGTATTAATATATATACCAGGTGACATGAAGAATGGCCAGTATGAGCAGGTATCTCAAACCCCCACACAATCCACCCCTGTTGCATCAGCACCTCTCTCTCAGCGCACACCTATAGTTGCATGGGCAGTCACTCATGAACAGCTGGTAGAAGAGGAAGTGACCCAAGCTTTTTGGGTCACAAATAGGTCAGCTTTGTATGTGGGTGCAAACTGAAAATGGACACTGGCAGCTGCATTACAACCTTACTAAGGAATGGCCGAAAGACAGTGACAGATGAAATCTTTTCACTGAGCACAATTTTGGACAATGTACCTATTTTTCCATTTTTTGTGGGCAGAAAAGTACTCTATAATATATGAGAACTTGTAGGGAGTACTTAGTGGTCTGGTTGACTGGTTAGTGGCAACAAGAGAAAAAGATTGGAAAATTTGGGGCAGAATCACATGGATGAATGTATGGTAATGTAAACAAAGTATGAATATCTTTATATCTCATGTAAATGCCCACCACAGAGCATTTTCAATAAAGAGGCAGTAAGTAAACATGTAGATAAAAAGATTGTACCGTTTATATAAAACATCCTCCCCCCACCAGTGCTGGCATGTGGCATGATGAGCACATGACTGAAGTAGCCATGGTGGGGCAGATGAAGACCATGCATGGGTTCAACAACATGCCCTCCCTCCTTATGAAAGTTCTCTAGCTAATGCCCCTTCCAGGCACCCAACATGCCAACAACACAAACCAATGCACATTCTCCTTGAAGAGACTGCTTGCCACTTGGTGGCAAGTTGACTACACTGAGCCATGATTTACTAAGGAATAGACATGCAACTTGGGTATGAGTGTCCTTTCCGTATTTTGGGCCTCAGCTAGCGCCACTATCCAAGAGTTTGTGGAGAATTTGATTCATTGTCGTAGGATCCCTTATAACATAATATCAGAGAAAAGTACCAATTGTACTAAAAAAGCTATGGGAAAGTACCTGTGACTATGGATCCTCTGGTCATATTGCATGAATCACAACCCAGAAACTGCCAGCCCAATAGAGTATTGGAACAGTTTCTGAAGGTGCAGTTGAAGCACCACCTCAAAAATGTTACTCTGTGAGGATGGAGCTTGTCCTCTAGAAAGTAGTTTATTCCTGGAATCAAAGAACTTTATGAGGTGCTGATTCCTCAACAGGAGAATGCAGAGTCCAGGAGCACAGGGTGGAAAGAGGTGTGAGACCACATACCACCCCTCCCAAAAACCCACTTGTGGAATTTGTGCTTTTTGTCTCCACAGTGCTGGTCTGCAGGTTTGCAAAGGCTGAACACTTACACCAGAGTTTACGAGTGTCGTATCGAACTATCAGCTGAGGTCACTGCCTGGGCACTTTAGGATCCTTGTGTCCATGAACCAGCAGGCAAGAAGCAGAGTCCTCTCCCTCTCAGGAGTAAGCAGGGATTCCATTACATAATGGAGCCAGGAAGGCATATATTTAGCATCCAGGTGACCTCTTGGTACTCGTTTGTTCATTTCTGACAGTAAATGAATAAATGCAGCATTAGGGTCTGAGAAGGGCATGGTGACCAGGGGCTGAGACTCTCTTGAAAGAAAAAACTATCATAGAATATTTTCCATTCCTATCTTCTTTATATTCCTTCCAACAAGGCCACTTTCTTTTGAATTTTAATATTACAGGGTAAAACATATTTATTTATTTTTTGCCTTATTATATTAAGGGTTACTAATTATGGTCATTTAATTGCAGCTCATATAGATGAGGTACATTCTTCCTTGATAGAAAAAGAATTAAAAACAAGACTAAGATGCTATTTGTGAAGCATTTTAGAAATTAAATATTTACTGTGCTGGAACTTGGGAGAAAAATATTTTCAAGAGTAAAATTTTGATCATGACTGCTGATTGATTTTCTTGATATTTAAGACTAGACAGTTTATTTTTCATGATATTTATTAAGATAATAAAAGATTTTTGAAGTTATTTCCTCCAGTCTATATTGGTTCTTTGTTAACATAATCTAAGAGTGGCCAGTAAATTTTTATCTGTTCAAGTTAGAAGTAATCTTTAAAAACGAACAGCAACTCTAATAAATAAAGGTTATTTTTAACACCACACTTCCTATTTTTCAAAAAAGGGAGAAGACTCATAAAACCATTTGGAATGTTTATTTCTGAATTTTCCTTTTCGTCCTCCTTGTTGAAAAGTAAAATAGTAGGGCATTAAGATTTGAAAACGCTTTTCAAATCATTTGGTTCAACTCTCTCATTTTGTAAAGAAAGAAACTAGAGAGGTTATTCTAGTTATTTAAAGTCATGCTGATAATTACTGTCAGAACTCCCAACTAATATGTGTTAAAGTTTATTTTAAAATGTTCTCTGTCACAGTGTTCTTGAAATAATTATAGTGCTTATTTTCCCATATTTCTTGGTAACAAATTTCTTGCTTTTTTATTTGTGTGCTTGATTTTTTCAATATCTATCTAAGTAATATTTAACCTGTAGTCTTCATTTCTATTTCCTTCCCTAAAATACAGATATAATATTTAAGGAGGCTTGCTTTATATATATATATGTGTGTGTGTGTGTATATATAATGTTAAAATTTAGAAGAATCACAAAAAAAGCCAATTCACCCAATACATACTTTTTTTTCTGATTCACAAGATATCTGGAATTTCTTACCTGTATCTCTAAAATAAGGATGTTGCACCTAAGGATAGTCAACATCACCAGCTCAAAGACAAAAATACGAAGATGAATTGATTTCTATTAACATTCTTGTTTTGCTTCAATTTCTTTCTTTTACATTTTGCTTAGCTTTTCTATCTCTTATGTCATGAATATTTTTGTGAGGCACAAGTACTTTCTTATCTGTTTGTTGTTTGTTTTTAATTCTTACCTGAACTATTAGTAGTTCAATGGAGTTTGTTAATGGTTAGAAAATTTTTAGTAGACTACTATTAGCAATTTTTCCCCTGAGGTTTGTTTGTGTTTTTCTCTTTTTCTACAGAATTACATGATATTTAATAGTTTAAATTTATTACAGTTTCATATCTTAAAAATAAGTTAGTAGCTGTAAAATAGAGTGAATAACTTTAAATGAATTTAATTTTTGGTTACTCTTCACCCATTGCTTTCCTATCAGAAATTCCTACCTGATTATTATACTTTCATCACATATGTAATCCATGCTTTGAAAAACATAAGATGTTTGTGATGCAATGCATCTGTTTGAGATCTCTTTCAGTGCTTTACAATTAAACTTTATTTTTGTTACCTTTTTTTTCAAAATGCTGAAACAGGTGGCATTTTATACACTTATTGCTTATTGTATAGTATGAATTTTATAATATTTTTCACAAGTGGAATCAGAGAATGAATTGCCTTTATGTGATATCCTGCTATTAATATTGGGGCTACAAACATCAAAAATGAGTACAGTTCTACTTGTATTTGTATTTGCAAATGGTTTATATGTCCTTTATGGGGTAGGTTTCTGTGTGGATAATAATAAAAGTATTCTCTCTGCTGCAGTTTATTAATGTCCATGGTGATAATAACACTTTGCATCTATGTGTCATATTTCCATTGAGAATGTCAGCATTTTCCTGTGATCAGTGTCAGGGAATTACAGCTGCCTCTAACTGAGAGCACCTCAATTACTAAATTATATATGATTTCATGTAGGGCATCATATATTTTACACTCAGCATGCTTTAGGAACACTCCAACAAGGAATATAGTTGCTAGGAAATACATTGTTTAAATCTTGGGATTAAGTAGCTTTAGTATTAATCAAATAGATTGAAGTAATAAAACAATACTCAGTAGAGAATTAGATTTACCATATTCTTTGAGAAAACATGCTAAAAAGCTTTAGCCAAAAGTCATTTGTGGATATTGGTGATATAGTTGTTCATTTTCTCTGCCAATTTCCTTAGGAATGTGTTCTTTTTTTTAACTTTTCATAGCCCTTCATTTATGTCATTTTGTACCATTTCTTTTTAAAATTCCCTAACCCAATCATAAAGCTTAATATCATAGAGGGCTTTGGGTAGCAAAAATAAGTTTTATACCTGTTCAACTTGAGTACCATGGCTCTTATCCTGTCTTTACAGGTCAGAATAAAAAATAAAAGGATTTCATCCAGGTTTTCCTACTTCATGAAAGAACTGATGTTGTTTGTTTTGAATCTCATGGTAACCTATACTTAGAATCTATTCAGCAAAAAGCTTTACATATTGTAAACTTGATGTTATGTGCAGAAATGAAAAGTACTACAGATAGATAAAAAAATCTATAGTGGCAAACAACTAATCATACCCTCAAATATCACTAAAAGAACATTAAGAAACCTTGAAGATAGAGCGCAAACTACAGCCATCATCTATATCTGATTGTGAATTTGTGAAAGCTTATTTGCAGAATATTCTTTCTTACAGTACTTCAGAGTCCTTGGCCATGGCACTCTCGGTCCTTAGCTAAAATCTGGATGCCAGGATCTTCAACAGGGATTTCTCATTCATTCTTACTCCTTGTAGAACTGTGCCGTGAGCCAAACCTTTTGAAATTATTTAATCAAAAAGTTCCAAATGAGTCTATTGTCATACTACCCTGAATGTGTCTGATCTTGTCAGATCACAGAAGCTAAGCAGGGTTCAGGTCTGGTTAGTACTTGGGTGGGAGACCAGTTGGAGTAGGCTTAGAAAAAAAAATCTTGCAGTTGTATGTTCAATTTTAAATAGCAATCTTTTTGTTCAGAAATGGTATACCAAGTTGATAAACTGCTTTATACTGATAGATTTTTTAAAATAATCATTTCTCTATATATTGTGATTTGTAGGTAATATATTTGCATTAAAAGGGATTAGTGTCTGCACAATGCATTAACCTAATGGTTTGCAAATTTTCCTTTTAATAAGATATTAATTTTAGCCACTTTCAAAGAAAATGATATGTTTCTTCTATTCTATAAAACACATAAATGTGAGAATCTCCAGAAAGTAGAGGGGGTGGCAACTCTACTTTCTCACTCGTGCTCTTTGAGGTGACACTGAGGCACTTTTGAGAAATCCTAAGCTCTTCTGAAAACAATCTTCAAACTATCTCTTTAATCTAATGTAATAACTAATGCTGGGAACTTTAGGAATAGGGTAAGGACAGCCTCTTTTTAAGTACGCATTGAACACAGGCCCTAACTATAAAGCTGAATATGGTGAGTACTTATGTAACCTAAATGATTACACACAGATATTTCTTGGAATTATTTTATTGTTTAAATTCTCAAAAAGGTTGTAGAAAATTTGTAGGATTAAAATTTGGTTAAATTGCAGTAATAGAGTATTAATTCTCACATCTTGAAATATTATAAAATGCCTTATTTTTCTCTTTCTACACCTCTTCCCATTGTCTATTACATTGCTATAAATCTTATTATGAAGAACTGGTTAAACATTTAAAAATAACTTAATTTCATTAACATCATACCATTTATTACTTTGAGTATAAAAGAAAGTAAAAATATAAAAGGAGATAGAAGACATAACAAAATAGAGTATTGTTGGAAACTCCAAAACCTCCTCAGGTATTCATAGCAGAATATTTGAATTTTGTTTTATGTTTTTGCTTTTGATGTCGACAGATGAATGTTGTCTTGGGCAAAATAGCAGCCACCTATTTTGCCCAAGGAAAAGAGAAAGCAGAACACATTACAGAAGCTTATTGATGTTGCTCTGAGGCAACAGCGCTGGTGTGTCTGTGAGTCCATATTGTTGTAAAGTCCTAGATGGTAATAATTTCCATTAACCCTACAAGAGTTTTCTAGTTTCTCTCCTATACTAATCCTCCAAAATTCTCCCACAGAGAGCTAATATCTTGTGATACTTGGTTCCATTTTAGTTTTACATATTTTACATATAGTAGCTTTTTAAAAAGCAGACTGTAAGCTTGCTCTAAAAAATGTCAGTCCTTATGAATCTTCTGGCCATGTCCTTAGCATTATTTTTTAGTAAGCTGTCTTTTAGAAATTGTATTAAGTGGGACTTCCACGTGAAATTGAGTCAGAAGAAAGGAGAGCTAATGATAGCAATTGGCTTAGGATACACTGCCTGGCACATAGCAAGGTCTCTAGAAAATATCCAACTGAATAAATACTATATTAATATATGTTTTCCAAAGGTTAGGCCTATAAAAAGCAAATATAACACAGAAGGATCACCCAAATATTTTTCCACCTAAGAGTTATGTAGCAATCAGGTATTGTATACTGATTAAAATGAACATAATTATAAAGAAGAAGAGAGATATGCTAAGGAAAAAATACAATAATGCAGAGCCTGTAAGCTCTTTCTGGAAGTGCTAAAATTATTCCTCACTGGGAGAAAGATTAACAACTTTTCTCAAGGTGGTGCAAATAACCAATATTTGATGAAGATCACAACACAGTATAAAAAAAACATATGGGATTAATCGTTATTTGGATTTAATATGTTTTTGCAGAAAGATGGAATGACTTTCTGCAAAAAGGTGAGGGGCATAGCCATGATCAAGCAGAACAATTGTAAACCACTTTTTCTACTTAATATTGATTGGATGGCAAAAATAATTGCTTAAAAAAATCACAGACCTTAAGGTGTTAAATCAGATTATTATTCATGTTTAAAAGTCCCTTCCCATAACACACACATGCACCAAGACTTTTGAAGTAGCTCTGAAAATACTTCAGGTTGGTTGAAAGCTGAATATAAATTCAAATTTCAGATGCAGTGCAGCCTTCCAGCCTTGTGGTTCCAAATACTTCAGCCTAAAATGTGACTCATATCAGACCCTGAAAATTAGGGGCTGGGAACATATTCAAGTAGCTTTTACATAATTATGCTTGTACTTACTAAATTTCTATTTCTGTTACTCATTGCCACCCCTCCTTCCTTCAAGCATTTGTTTTAAACAACATAAAAAAACCATGTAATTGCCAGTTGGACCTTGAGGAGAGAGCCAATTAACTTGGCATATTCTCCAGACACCACTGTTGCAGTGGAAGAGGAGCAGGTGCCCAGCCTTGGCTCATGAATGTTTGATCATGGAGTCACACTGATTTGAAGGCGCTCGATGCAGCAGGCACAAGTTTCTGTGAAGGTATTCCTCTTCTTACCCAATAATTATCCCTCTAATTAGAGCATTTAAAAAAAAATCCTAGAGATGTATTAACACATAGGTGTTCACGCATTTGTCTGTTTTAATATTTTTAACTCCTTGATGGGAAGATCATGTCTCAAAGACGTCTGTATCCTCTGAAGTAATTAGCAGAGTGCATGATGAATGTATAGTGCATAAATGTGGTGAATGAATTGTGAATGAATTAGGGAGAGAATGAGTGAGCTGGGACAGGATGGTGACACTTAGAATATCCTTCTCTGCAGACAGTGAATTGACCTAATTAGAATCATGGTGAGGGTGTTAGTACATGCTTTCTGAGCCCAGAAAGATAATGGGAATATGTAAAATTGCTGGTTATGAAACAATAGGGAGTGATGGGGCCTGTGGCATGTACCGTCTAAGGGTGTTCTAATTCTAAAAATGTAAAATATAAAATTCTATATAGAACCTCTAGCGAGATTGAAAGGGAGCTGCTTTGGCATGCTGAGTTAAGGATTAATCCTAATAATAGACGTCTTGGGCAGAGGGATGGCTCCTGCAATCCATTTTTCTGGAAGGAGGCCTTTCAGTGTCAGTCTGTGTTATTTTGATATGTAATGCCTATTACCATTGTTATCTAAAGTGGTAGGACTTGTTTTACATTTCATTTTATTTCTCCATCTTTTGTAGAAACAGGTGGAGAAGAGAAACTAGACCTACACTTTATGATATTTTATTATTTAAAATGCCAAACATGTACAAAAATAAAAAAAGTATAATGAACTTCCAATGTCTCCATCACCCAACCTCAAAAATTTTCAACTCATGGCCACCTAGACCCCACTGATTTATGTATAATATTTATAAATATATAAATATATATGGGCATATTATATCCACATGTATGCTGAAATATATACATATGTTTTATATATATAAAAAATAAGCCAGAATGCTATTATTATATCCAAAATCTAACAGTAATTTTTTAATATCATTAAATGTCTAGTGCCTGTTTGAATTTGCCAGGTAGTTTCAGAGATGTTTTCTATAGTTCATTTGTTTGAATTCAGATCCAAATAAGGTTCACACATTGCATTCTTTTGAATTGTCTGTTAAGTATGGTTTATTCTATAGGCTACCCTCCTTTACTGAGTTTGTTTATCAGTTCTAATAGTTTTTTGTATAGTCTTTAAATTTCTCTAGATATAAGATCATATCATCCACAAACAAGGATAATTTGACTTCTTCCTTTCCAATTTGGATGAATTTTATTTTTTTCTGTTGTCTGATTGCTGTAGCTAGACTTCCAGTACTATATTGAATAACAGTGGTGAAAGTGGGCATCTGTCTCTTGTTCCACATCTTAAAGGAAAGGCTTTCAGTTTTTCTAGATTCAATATGATACTAGCTGTGGGCCTGTCATATATGGCTTTTATCATGTTGAGATATGTTCCTTCTCTATCCAGGTTTTTGAGAGTTTTTTATCATGAAGGGATGTTGAATTTTATTGAATGCTTTTTCAGCATCATTGAAATGATCATATGGTTTTTGTCTTTCATTCTGTTGGTATGATGTATCGTGTTAATAGATTTGAATATGTTGAGCCATCCTTGAATCCCTGGGATGAATCCCACTTGAGCATGATGAATAATATTTTTAAGGTGTTATTGAATTTGGTTTGCTAGTTTTTTTGTTGAGAATTTTTGCATCTATGTTCATCAGGGATATTGAGCTATAGTTTTCTTTTTCCATTGTGTCTTTGTCTGGTTTTGGTACCAGGGCAATACAGGCCTTGTGGAATGAGTTTAGGAGTATTCCCTCCTCCTCAATTTTTTGTAATAGTTTAAGTAGGATTGGTATTAATTCTTTGAATGTTTGGTAGAATTTAGCAGTAAAGCCATTGGGTCTTCAACTTTTCTTTGATGGGAGAATTTTTATTACTGCTTCTATTTTGTTATTGGTTATTGGATTTCTTCCTGGTTCAATCTTGGTAGGTTGTTTGTGTCTAGGGATTTATGCATTTCTTCCAGGTTTTCCAATTTCTTGGCGTATAGCTGCTCATAGTAGTCTCTAATGATCCTTTGAATTTCTGCAGTATCAGTTGTAATGTCTCCTTTTTCATGTTTGATTTTATTTGAGTCTTTTTTTTTCTTGGTTAGTTTGGCTAAAAGTATATCAATTTTGTTTATCTTTAAAAAAGACAACTTTTCATATCATTGATCTTTTGGGAATTTTTTGTTTGTTTTTTTGTTTGTTTCAATTTCATTTATTTCTGCTCTGATCTTTATTATTTCTTTTATTCTACTAATTTTGGGTTTGGTTTGCTATTGTTTTCCTAGTTCTTTAAGATATATCATTAGGTTGTTTATTTGAAGCTTTTCTACTTTTTCGAGGTAGGCACTCATTGCTGTAAACTTTCCTCTTATTACGGCTTTCACTGTATCCCATAGGTTTTGATATGTTGTATTTTCATTTTCATTTGTCTTGAGAAATTTTTATTTTTAATTATTATGGGTACATAATAGTTGTATATATTTATAGGGTACATGTGATGTTTTGATACAGGCATACAATGTAAAAAAAATCATGAATTCCTATCCATATTTCCAGTTCAAATTTAGGATTACAGGGTTTTCCTTAACTTCTTTGACTTTTTATTCATATCCGCTGATGATGAAAATCTAGGTTTCTAATGACATTAGCATAATTATTTATTTTCTTTATCCTAACTAAAAATAGCTAAAGATTTCTGGGCAGCCCTTTTAGTCCCTAGGATATATGACTCTAAACCAGCACAAGGACTGCCTTTATATATATATACATATATATAGATATATATAAATCATATATACTTTTTATTTCAGAGTATTACAGAGGTAAAAACTCTTTGGTTACATAAATTGCCTTTGCACCACCTGACAAACATGCCCATCCCCCAGATAGCATGCACCACATCTGTTAGGTGTGGGTTTACCCATCCCTTCCTCTCCCCCACCTGCCCAACACCCTATGAATGTTACTTCCCATATGTGCATATTAGTGTTGATCAGTTAATACCAATTTAATGGTGAGTACATGTGGTGTTTGTTTTTCCATTCTTGTGATACTTCACTTAGAAGAGTGGGCTCCAGCTCCATCCTGGATAATACAATAGGTAGTTCATTTTTTTTTTATGGTGGAGTAGTAGTCCAAGTGGGCTTCATCCCAGAGATGCAGGGATGGCTCAATACATGCAAATCTGTAAATGTAATTCACCACATAAATAGAAGTAAAAACAAAGACCATATGATCCTCTCAATAGACACAGAAAAAGCATTTGACAAAATTCAGCACCCATTTATGATAAGAACGCTTAACAAAATAGGCATAGATGGGATTTACCTCAAAATGATAAAAGCCATATACAACAAACCCACAGCCAACATCATACTGAATGGGGAAAAATTGAAAGCAGTCCCGCTTAGAGCTGGAACCAGACAAGGTTGCCCTCTGTCATCACTTCTATTCAACATAGTGCTGGAAGTCCTAACCAGAGCAATCAGACAAGAGAAGGAAATCAAGGGCATCCAAATGAGGGTAGAAGAGGTCAAACTATCACTCTTTGCTGACAATATGCTCTTATATCTAGAAAACCCTAAAGATTCTGCCAAGAGACCACTGGAATTGATAAATAAGTTCAGCAATGTCTCAGGTTACAAAATCCATGTACACAAATCAGTAGCATTCATATATGCCAACAACAGTCAAACTGAGAACCAAAGACTCAGTACCTTTCACAATAGCAACAAATGACTGCCTTTTAGAGGCATCCTGAATTAAGTCCCAGTGTGATTAAGCCACCAACTTGGTATGCAGAAAGGTTAATTTGTTTCATTTTGCTTTGAGATTTGGGGGAATGGTTTTACTCTTTGCATTTTGGTTTAATTTTGCTTAATAAATATGTAAAATGTTGGCATAGCTCCTTTTGTAGGTTAAATTGTGCCCCCCCAAAGATATTATAACATCCCAACTCATAATACCTCAAAATGTGACCTTATTTGGAAACAGGGTTGTTGCTGATATAATTAGTTAAGATGAAGTCATGCTGGAGTAGGGTGGACCCAATGTGACTGCTGCTTTTAAAAGAAGAAGAGAGGCACACAGGGAGATGGTAGCCATTTGACAGTGGAGGCAAAGATTGCAGGCAAACACCAAGAGATAGAAGTGGCAAGAAAAGATTCTCCCCTAAAGGTTTCAGTGAGCATGTCCCTAGTGACACCTTGGTTTTAGACTTCTAACCTCCAGAACTGTGAGACAATAAATTATTGTTGTTTCAAGGCACTAATTTGTTACTGCAGCCGTAGGAAATGAATACAGCTCCAAATTAAAATCTATAAAATATGATATATTCACAGTAGACTGGCTTCCATTCCTATATCTTCCTCCCTATCTCTTCCTCTTCTTAATGGTTAGCATTTTTAAAATATCTTTGAGTTTATTTTTATATTTTTATTATATAAGTAAATACCTAAGTTCATTTATCTCCCCCCTTTATTACAAATGATCATATAACAATTTCTCTTTCTTCCTTTTGCTGTTTAACAATATATCTCTGAGATCATTTCACAACAGTCTATAAATATATTCCTTAACCTTTTTTACAACTGCATAATACTCCATTGTGTGTACGTACCATAGTTCATTCAATCTGGGTTGTTCCCAAGCTCTCGCTATTACAAGTAGTGCTGCAAAAAAACCTTGTATATATCATTGTTTTTTATTTTATTTTTTTCCAATGCATTTTGTGGGATAGAATCTGAGATGTGGGGTTACTGTGTCAAATGGGAAGTAAATATGTAATTTTTCTAGGTTGTTAAATTTCCTTTCATAAAATAATATGAGAGAGCTTATTTTTCTTATCATCTCTCTAACCAAGTATGTGTTCAAAATTTTTATCATTTCTCAATCTGATTCATGAAAAATGGTCTCTCCATGTAGTTTTAATTTATAAACATAACTTAAAACAATTTGGGGCATCTTTTTATATGTTTAAGCAGCTTTACAACTTTAACTTCATGAAAAGCTACATTTATCTGCAATTAGAACACAGGAATTTCCAACACATATAAGGCCAATATTGTATTATGCTGACTTGGATAACTTGCTCAGATTTGACCTATCGAGTAAATTCCTTGGGACTTTGCCCTGCAACTGAATTTCTTTAGTAAATGTTTATGGATACTGATTGATTTAATCAAAAATCTTTATTTAATTCCAATGAAGGAATTAAATAATAAAATTATTAAGTAACTGGAATGAGATTAACTAAATTGTTTGATTCTTTGGATGTAGTATTCTGAAAAGCAGCTCTCCAAGGAAGAATCTCCAATCTTCTGCTTAATTTTAACATAGCGTATGTTTCATAAAAACTGTAGTGTATTGTACACATATTAATTATGCTCACTCATAAGGTAATATAAAAGAAACTTCCTGGGTTTTTTTCTCTTATTTAAAATAAACCAAATAAATGAACAACTTCTTAAGTGATAACTTTTAATTTACCAGGTTATCAGGAAAAATACAATAATAGGAATAATATACAAATATATGCATGCAGTTAACTATGGGTCTGCTTTCCCTAAGGTCTAATAGTGGTAGAGAGTGTTGATCACTGGCAAATCCATAAATGAGGATTCTGAGTCACCTGCTCCATGAACACCATCTCTGGAGCATGTATTGTTAACAAGTACCCACATATTACAAAATCTTGCCTCCCTCTACTTAAATAACACGATGTAGGAACTTTCTGGTTACCTTTGTAACTCCTGGAGGACATCAGCTGGATTCAATAATTGTTGAATTGAAATAAACTTCAGTTTATTTTAGTTTATCCTTTAGGATAGCTTAAAGATTAGCATAACTGAGACCTTTTATTTTGAAATAGTTGTTAATGGAAAAACACTCACATAAATTTTGGATATTGTTATCGAAAACAAGATCTCCAATTCAAATATACTTATGAAATTCAAAGTTATTTTCTTTCTTATATAATTTATATAGTGTGGTAGACAGGAAAATGCCCCACCCCAAAGATGCCCACATTCTATTCTCTAAAACCTAGGAATACAGTATTTTTCTAACTGACCTTCCTCCCCTTTCTATACAAACAATGACTTAACATTTCTCAATGGGTTTTTTTCCATTTAAAATAAAACATAATATTGCAAAATAATAAAATACCCAAATTACTCATATTCCCACCATCCCAGTGCAGTACATTTTATGGTTTTACCTATTACCTTCTGCCTGGACACTTATATTTATATGGATATAATTATGGGTACATACTGTATTATATCTCATCATGGTCACATGATATCATGTTATAAACCCATTTCTAGATCTTCCACGTATAATCTTTAACGGTTCCATGATATTTTATCATGTTAATATAACATGACATATAACACAATTTTCCTAATTCTGGATACTCTTTTTGTTTTTCAACTGTCTACTAACATACCATGTCTGGGTTTTTAATCGAACTTCTGCTGAACTTATTACTCTATGTTTCATGTTATATCTTAGTGATTCTCAACCCCATTAGACCCAATGTCCTCTTTAATAACAAATAAGTGGTATATCATTCTCTTTACTATCCTGAAATGAAAATCATATATAATATAATTATTTACACACATAACCCCAGAGCTGTAGGGACACCACAGCAATACTACCTTGTCTTCCAGTGTTACACAAGGATATCAGTGTATATGCTTCTTTTTGGTTGGTTTTACTTGAGTCTCCCAGGAAAAATCTCAGAGGCAGCTCTGTACTGCACTCAGAATCACCTCACCTCTCTGGAAAGTGAAAAACTGATAAGCAAACTACTTCTTGCCTAACTCTCATACACCTTAAAAAATTTTTTTTTAAGTTTTTCTCTAGAAGACCTTTAGGAAGTGAATTCATGGTAACTGGCCAATATTATTCCTAGTCATACATATACCACTGTGGAGAACACAGTTTGGGCTGTGTTATTTCTGGTGACAAATGAAAAGATAGTGATAGCTGGTGAATAATAGCAGCTTCTTTTTTCATTTGTATAGAGAATTAGAGTCACATTTTTTTCTTTTTTCTTTTAGTCTATCTATTATCAATGATTATATTTACCTATTTTTTTTGAGTCATTACTCTGTGAGGTTTTTTGTTTTAGTTTTTGTTTTTGTTTGGGATGAGAGCCAGTTCCACCAACAGTTTATTACATTGAGATTACAGAAACAATTTTCTGTTTGACAAAATCAAAGATATGACTTCTTTAGTTTTATATTTCATTTTACATTTACTGCATATATGATATATATGTGTGTGCATATATGTATTTACTTTATACCCACAAACATATAACTACAGTGCAGAAAATGGTTTTGAACTACCAGAGCATTGCCTTACCAGGGATGCTTAAAGCTGTCCTACTGTGCTTAGTTACTCACAATGTGTTTACAGAAACCTCAACAAAACACAAAAACCAGTTTTAAAGAGAGTGTATTTTTCACCATAATCACACGGTGGGTGCTTTCTTGAAAATGGATGTAATCAGTAATAAATAAATGACAGATGCACTATGAAAGAAGGGTACAACAATTTTATTTTATCTTCTCTTATAAAATATAATTTTGTTCCAAGGTTGATTTCATTGTCTAAATATCCACAGAGAATGACTCCAGGGGTCCCCAACATTTTTGGCACCAGGAACCGGTTTCACAGAAGACAAGTTTTCCGTGGACTGGGGTGGGAGGACGGGGTGTCATTGGGGAGTGGGGGCGGTGTGGAGCTCAGGTGGTGATGCGTGGCCTGTTTCCTAACAAGCCGCGGACTGGTACCCAGCTGCGGCCCAGGGGTTGGGGACCACAGGACTAGACAATAGACAACAATGTACTATAAAGTTTGCATAAGTCACATAAGGACTATATAAACTTGAGATATTTAGGTTAATACAGATTTTTTAATAAGCTTCATTAAAGTTGTAATTAACTTCTTTTGCTTACTTCTTTAAAATTTAAGATGGGCTTTTATGGGATTGGTGGCAAAAACAAAGCCTTTTAAAAACGTCTAAAAAGTATCAAATGATAGCTTAGTTTCTTTATCACAAAGTAGAGTCTGTTAAAATCATCCCAGTTAACATTCTCTGAAAAATAATCTGTCAAAACATCTGAATAATTGAAGGCACAACTAAATAGTTTAATTGTAAGTATATGGAGAGCAGGACAAACTTTAATGTCCTTATTGCTTTCCTCTTCTTCCCCTCCTTCCCAACCAAATGGACTTGTCTTTCAGAAAAAGTTTGAGACAACCATATTCTTTCTACTGGTGGGGTACAATGTTTGTTGCATGATTTTAAGCCACATTTTGCAGCACAATCTAATCTGGCCTCCCTCCCTCCCCCTAACTTCCGGGTCCCTTCTCAGCCCTGCGAGTATAAGGTCCTGCTCTGGAAATCATCAATTATGGAGCTGAACTCATAAGGGGTGAAGTATTAGGCACCCCTTTTTACACTATTAAAAGGCCAGAAAAGTGAGAATTAACCCCTTAAAATTTTTTGAATTAATTGGATTTCTTCTCATCTAAAGGAAAAATTTAACTCATAATATTTAGAACTATTCAAACTAACCCTAGCCAATGGCTTCAAATTGTATTATTAGTTTTTCATGGGTTAAATGAGAGAAACTAAGACTGCTGTTCCTCATTAAATCTCTAGGCAATTTTTTGTAGCAACAATTCTATTGAAAATAGTAACATACTTAGCAGTTGATTTTGACGGAAGTGAAAAAAGCGATTTTTTTCGCAAGGTAATTATGAAAATGTATAAACAAATTATTCTTCAATGATAAAAATGATCACCTTTGCTGGTATAATATATTTTTCCTTATTTTTAAAAATTTTATAAGGCATGTATTGCTTTTTAAATTAGAAAAACAAAATAAAACTTTAAGAAGACAAAAAAGAGGAAAAGTACGAAAAAATAATGGCATTGAAGTTCTATATTGGTAAAATACTCCTAACGGAATCGTAGTCCAAAAAGGCAAAAATAAAATGTGGAGGCACCAAGGCACACTCAGCATGAAATTAATAAAATTAATGAAGTGTTCATGTGGTCATATGTTTCTGTAAAATTTTTTAACGTATTATTTTTTATCTGCAGCTGGTTAAAACCTTATGTATGTTGGTTGGAGTAGTCACAGGCTTTCTGACATTCCGCTAAAGGGAAAGGACATTTGTGATTATATTTAGTTTGGATTAGGTGAGATATATTCATGTGGTCTGTTCCTTCCATATATAGTGAACTTAATGCTGGCAGTCTCAATGCAGGAAAGGCTTCCAGTAAAATGTCTACATGATCTGTGCCAACTCACCTGGGGACATGAAGGTGCAGGGCCAGAGGTCATCTTACAATATGAGTATGTCCTATGGCACCCAGGCCTGGAAGTATGTGGGTGGTTGAAAAGAAACAAAGTTGGAAATGAACAAGGAACAAGATAGAACTGCCATGCTAAAGACAGAATTATCTTTCTCTCTTTCCATTGGAAAATGATAATATGAAGTCACTGACATATTATGAAAACATAAAAAATATGCAACTAAAAGATGAAGAGAAAGAAGGTATTATAGACTGAGTAAGGCAGTTAATTAATAAGAATACCATATTTTTTTTCAGATTTTGTGATATTTATGGCATACATCACCTTCTTAAAATACTTAATTTGTATTGATTCATTTCTTCATTATAAACAAATGTTCATTTTGTATCTGATTCTGCACCTGTGATTTTAGGTCCTGTTTCCTAAGGGAATTTCCCCAGAGTGCATAAAGTTCTATACCCATAAAACCTGGATTTATCCCTCAAGAGTGCGCATTAAATGTCTCTTTTAGTCCCCACATTGTCAGCTGATTAGGCAAGATGCATAAGTTAGAGAACAAACCAACACTCCACAGCTGAACATATTTCCTGATACCACATATTGCAGTACTTACACACCTTGGGCACATCAGTACCACCTTCCCACTGACCTCTTGGTGATGCCAAGGTACTTCATTAGCAGAGTTCTCTTGCTCCTGGTGGTAGATTTTTGACCTCTCCAGGGTCTCCAGGGTTCTAGGAATTTGTTGTGGGAAAACAATGCATTCTCATTCGAAAGTGAAAGAATGATAAATTAGAGAAAAAAACCAGCCTAGGCTGTCTGATTCTCCATAAAATATTATACTACTAAATACTATAAATCTAATTTACAATACATTACTGTACAACTTTCCCTTTTTAGATTAGTCTTTTGGGATATTGTTGCCCTTTCTTTACTGGAGGGCAAAGTTCTGACATGATTAAGACCACACTCTTTCTTAACTCAGAAAGCCCTCTGAATCTTGAGGTGAGAATACAAGAGCTTAACGAGATTGCCTGCCATTTTCTATATTCATTTCAAATTTTTAGCATCTCAGGAGAGTAAATCTAGTAGCTGACCTTGGTTGAAACATTTAAGGAGGTACACATACTGACAGTATCTTTGCATAGTTCCTAGGCATATTTTCATAGACACCAGTCAAAATAAATTAACATGTATTGATCTTGTAGGAGATCATTTCTGAATGGTATTATGGGGCCTGGGAAAAGTTAGTTCATTTCACATGGCTTATTGTTTCCTAACAGAAGAATAAAATACATTTATTAATATTTGGTCTGACCTTTTGGTGACAAATTTCTTACACGTAAAATAAAGGCCCAGTAGCAAATGTTTGCTGGAATCAAGTTGTTGGAGTTTGTTTTGATTTTCATATAATAGGATGGATATCTTTATTTATCTCCTTTTAAAAAAATAAAAGCCATAACCAATTAGTGAGAAAGAATAGCTCATGCGTCCATCTCCACACCAGGGTGATGATTGAAATACTGAAGTGTGGATGGAACTTGTTTGTGTCAGAGTTCCCACGTATGGTCGTTTTTCCAGATGACAGGAGGTTTCATTTCACTAATAAGCTGTCTCCCAGAGCAGATGTAATTAGTATGGCTCTCCGAACTAACTGTAAGTAAAGGGAAAAAAATAAACAAAAAAAATCCTTTATGAGTTCAGCAGAGCACTTCCATTTTCTATTTTATTTTGTTCTATAGTATGAACTCCCTCTTCAAGCTTGAATACCCTACTGTAATTATTGGAATTTTAGAAATTGGCTGGGTCCTTTCATGCCAACATCAGGCAAGCAGTGTTTCTAATGCCACCAGGGCTCTAGATTGCAGAGAAAACAAGGCTGAGTGAACCTTGCCTTTTATTAGTTAGTGTGGGTGAGGGAAACCTAAAGTCATTCTGGGTTATTGTTCTGCCACATTTCAGAGTTTGACCCAAGAAAAATTCATATGCTGTGGCAGTAGTGGAGTTATGTAGAAGTGTAGAGCCTTTGCTTTGCTTCACATGGCGTATAGGGGCTTAGCATCTACACTGGCAATGGAAGAGAACAATGAAAGTGTCTGATTTCTTGTCTCTGTAAGAGATTTCATGGCAATATCCATATTTTTAAAAAATCAAATCTGTTAGGTCTTAGAGTGTTATGACCTAATGTCAATCCAGCATTTGCTATAATACCTTACCAACTTTGCATTTGAACTAAAATATCAAAATAGCATTTGCTAAAAATACCAAAGAGTATACATGTATTTGAAGAGAATATATTAGACTTTTGTGATTTGTTACACTTTATGCATACACTTTATAAGTCAATGAGACATAGTTTAGTTTAGGCTAAAGTAGAAAAGTCTCTTCTTGGGGTTTTAATATTAACTGGTATTGAAACAGACTGTCTGGAGAAAAGAAAAACACACCAATTGGACCCCAGAAACAAGTTGAATTACCATGTTATGTATTGTACAATCCAAAAGGTTGTCTCTAGAATAAATTCCCATTGACTTCCCATGAAGTAGTCGTGGTCAAAGATATCTGTTCTGCTCAGTGGTTCTGTGAGGGGGAGAGAAAGAGAGAGAGAGAGAGAGAGAGATCATGGTGATGGTGTGTATGGCAAAGGAGTGATTGATGACTAATGTTGAAGCCTTAAATAATTCTTTGTCACCATAATTTAAACATGTAGTAAGGAAATGGGAGGGGTTGATCCAATTTATGCAAAGGTATTACAGAACTCTGAAGTGCAGGTGTTTGCAGCCAGCCAGAATTCCCAGTAAAGTGAATACTATGGCACTTCATATTTTTCCTTGACTGTTCTCCACTCCTTCCCTCATCCCTCTAATGTCCTCATCAAAGAAATAACTTTCTAGCCTGAATTTCCCTGAATCCTAGAAACGTCAGCTCTGTTGTGTGGCAATGTTACACTTTATGAGCAAGATTTCCATCTCTACAAACAAAAAAAAAAACTAATTGCAACATGAAACTGAAAATAGAGCAATTGAGTCTGTGAGTTTAGCTGGAACTAGAAGAAATAGTCATCAGAGGCAGGACAGATCTGGAAAAAAGCATGAGGTTAGACCTTTGCCTCTCCCTTCCTGAGACCTGAAGGAGACATCTATTTCCAGGGGATGTTGGGAATGGGGTAAGCTATTTTCAAACACTAGCTCGCTACCTGTCCTTATCCACCCAAACTCACACAGCATTTTTTTACTGAGGAGGATAAGGAAGATGTTTCTGCTGTGATTATTAAACCCACACACACGAGCTGCAAAATTTATTGGGCTCATAAGTTTTTCACTGAGGACCACTAAGGCCAACAGAACAGAAAGTTGACGTGAGGGATTAGGCCTCTCACTCTGGGATATAAGACAGATCACAGAATACAGATTCAAAATAAGACCCACTATGTTTTATACAGAAAAGCAAATTGTTCGGAAGGAAAAAACATAGATCAGCACCTCCCTGTGCATATGATGGGGAGAGAGTCCAGTGATGTGATTCACAAGGAAAAAGGTCTATGATCAGTACTTCGGATGAACGTCACATTCTAAGTCCCATTCTCTCTTTTTTTTTTTTTAGGTTGAAAAAATTTTCAAAAGGATTTTATTCTGTTTCAACTTGTTTTCATCTTTTACAATAGGAAAACAGTGACATTTCCACTTGGCATTTCAGATTTAACCTCCCCAAACCAGACTTCCTTATGGTCTTCCCCTTGCTCCAGTTGATGGCAACTGCTAGGCCAAAAGCCTTAGTCATTTTTTATTATTTCAGAATATGATGGGGGTACAACACTCCATTCTTATGGAGTCGAAATGCACTTCGAGAGTTTGAGAAGGCTTCCCAGTAAAGGAATTTTTAAATTATCACAGGTGAAATTTCTTTTTCCTAAAAATCATCTTGCAACCATTCTGTGGAACTAGAGTTTTGTGAAAGATTTTGAGAAATGTTGTTGTAGATAATCAGAAGCATAATGTAAGGCCATACTTGAACTAGATGAAAATCTCTGAGAGAACTTAAATTCTTCAGTAACATTACTGCTCACATTTCCCTTGGTCTAGACATTCAGTACCACTGAGACATACCTCTAAAAAATTTGGAGTTCAAGGATCTAAATGCTTTAATACTGCTTTTGAAAAACTCCATTGACATGATTCCCATGTAGAGCTTTATTTTGTGGTTAAGATATTTCCAAGTTGAGAGACTGGATGGGTATCACACTTTTATTTATTTTCTTAAAGTTTCCTAAACAACTAAAATGGTGTGTTATGTTAATGGACTGATTTGGTTTTTGAAGATTTTTTAATTTTTAATTTTGCCAAGGGTTCTGTAGAGAAATCAGCAACCTCTATTTTAAGCATTCAGGAAACTGCAAGAAAGTGAGTTTATAGTCATAACTGAAAATATACTCAAGACTGGAAGGATTGAGGGAGGAGATGTAGCTAAGATAGTGTTAAGTCAAAAGAACCAATGTGTTAGGTTGACACCTCGGAGATGTCTGCATGTGTGTACAGAGTTTCTCACACTCAATGGGCAGAGTCTTAGGGCAATACATAACCAATATATGTTACATGTTTACAGATATATATATTTATGTCCTTGCATAATATATCAACATGATGGCAAAAAAGAAGCCTCACAATTATTTCTGAACGTTCAACTCTAACTCTCTCTTCCAGTGGAACTCTTTATATCAATGGGAAATTAAATACTTAGTCTGCTTCCTTCTTAAACAAATAAATTTTCTTCACCAAAATATCTGTTGATTTTTCTGTACAGTCGAAGGGAGGGCCCCAGAGAAGTTATTCGCTCTTTATTAGTGCATAGTAATGATTTTTTAAGTCATCAAAGTGGGTCCAGGACTGTGGTATTGATGGAAGAACTAAAGTTTGTTGCATAACAACAAGATGGACGTATCTAAAGGCAGATTCATTTCGTGGAATAATGGCACTTATTTTCGTTGTCAAGACGCTGGTACAGCTTTAATCAGAGATGAAGATGTGGGCTCTTGAGCTCACATTGTATTTATCTAAGGAACAAGCCCACAAACATGGAAATAAAGGAATCGAGCTTTGCAGAAATGAGAGTAAAGAACAAACTATGAAAGATGTAACTTAGTAAAAAGACACTCATTACGGAGTAAGCCCTTGAAGGGCAAGGGTATAGAATTTTCCTTTTGCCTGATATTGCTTAAATCAAACAACTTCATGCTTTGCGTATTTTCTACAGTATTCCCTGTCTAATGTTTTATTAATTTTATTGTTCATTATATATGATATTTCTTCTTATAAAAATGCAATATACTTCACGTTCTTGCTATCTCTTTGAAAAACTTGAACTTTAGATGCATTAGAGACCCTGACCCACCACAAACAACTTTTAAAAGGATTTCAGCTTTAAACTTGTTTAAACTTGATTGATGATATCAAATTTATTTCATTTTGTCAGGGATGCTACATTTCTCTTTAAAACAACATTAATATTAGAGTAAAACATTAAAATGATATAGAAAAATAGCCATATGTTAAAAGGGTAGCATCTGCATACATTATTTAGAGATATATGAGCAGAATTTGACTTTGAAGCAGAGCCTGTGCATATGTTGTTCACTCAAAACAAAATATCTCTCAATGTGTATTTCCTCTATGATGTATTATAGTTACTATTTTTAGAATACTAATTATGGTGTAGAACTTTGCGCAGAATGTATTTTGGTGATTAATTCTTATTACCACATACTGTATGCTCACCATACTGAATTGATTATCATAATCATGGATTTTATAGAGTCACATGATGTAATAGAGAAGAGCACAGGCTTTAAAATAATACCAGGGCTTATATCTCAGTTCTGCCACTTGATAACTGTATGCATTTTTTTGTTGTGCAGGTTATTTAATTTCTCTGTGCCTCAAATTTTCTTTTCTTTACATAGGATAATAATATAATCTGCCCCATAGGCCTGCTGTGAATAATGAATTAGTTCATTCACTTATAGTGCTTACTGTAGTGTCTGGTGCTTTAAAAATACAGTATAAATGTAGCTATAAAATAATAAGATCATCATGTTATTTTCTAATTATTTCCTTAGAGTGAATTCCTAAAAAAGAGCTAAGCCTAAAACTATAAGCATTTTATAAGGCTCCTGTACAAACCGCCATGTGTTTTTCAGAAAGGGTGAATTGGTTTACAGTCTCACCAGCATCTTAGGAGAATACCTGGGGCCTAGAACACTCCTAAGTGTGAAATGAAGTAAGGCCAATAAGAACTGTAATGAGATGAGGGAGAGCTCGCAGTAGGCTGCAGTGGCTTTCTAACCATGACCTTAGGCGAGGTGCCCGACCTCTCTGTGCCATACCACAGAAGTTATTTCTCACTCATTCTAACTGTACCACTCAAGGAACCAGGCTAACGAAATCCGCATCACCTTTTAGCTGCCTCATCAGTGAAAGTGGCAAAGAAAGGGAAAAATAGAACATTTTTATTTTTTCACTGCCTTAGTCTGGAAATGATACAAATAAGTTCTGTTTATGTTTTATTATTCAGAAGTAGCCATGTGGCTCCTCCAAGAGGCCTTGGAAGGTAGAAAAGCAGATAGAGTGATAAGTGAGCCCTGTACTTCTGCTACAGGCACTTTCTCGTGTATCTAAATATTCTTCAAAAAAACGTGCTTTGTAATTGCTGCATTGTGTTTCATTGTATATGTACAACAGCTAAGTTAAAATTTAAATTACCCATCGTAAAGCAAAATATTCTGGAGGGACTCCCGTGACCCTTGTGAAGATTTAACTAATTAGTTATTCACTATTAAATCTTTCATGATATGCTTTTGTTTGTGTGTGGGAGGGACAATATTCAAACAGGTACTAAACAAGAAAACAAATGCCTCATGTTCACATATAACAGGAATAGGCACTTAGATGTAGTAGCTCTTTTCCCTCTACAGAATCCAACTTAAAACATGTTTCCTTTAATACCCTGCCCATCTGAACATGTCAGTCTGTTCATCCTCTTCCCTGCTCTAAATTGGTAATTAAGAATCTGAAAAACCTATGCAAACATCAGAAGATTCTTAGTGTGTTTGGCCCTGATGGCATGTGCTGCCTACCAGTAACTATTGTAGCAACCAATAGTTCAACTGAACTTTGAGAGATCTTTGCGTGACCTCTTAGTTAATATTTATTCATTTATAGTTGCAGATACTTTATAATTATAAAAATAACTGTGTTTGGAAAGTTAAGCATATATAGAAGGCTAAAAGATGCAATTTTAAAAGTTTGGAGGTTTTGCCTCACCCAATATGCATGTTGACATGCCATGATCTTTCTCATTTAAGTGTTTGTCTACCAGGGAGATGACTTCCTTTATATCAGAAATGGGACAGAACAGACCATTTTGCATTTGGGAATTCTTTTTATTTATCCTGAAGACACTCTCAGTTCCTTCTGATCAGGTAGCCTCATTATCTGAGAGGTCAGTAAACATCTCTGTGAAATTCCCTTTCAGGGTACTAAATGGTGCTTTTCATTTCACCACGTTTAAATAGAATTTTCAATAATCAGAAAACATCATTCTTTTTGGTTAGCCAAAAATCAGAGATGAAGAGTTTGCAAAAGGAATAAAAAGGAAGATGGATTTGATAGCTGAATCTTATTTTCATGTTTCTATGCTGTGTTGGCCTAGGGGATGACCTATATAACTTTTTAGAATGCCTTCTAGTTTAGTACAGCTGAAATAATACCTTTGTTAGATAGACCTTGTTTGCTGTCTGAAAAGAATGACATAAAAGGCCATAGTTCAAACCTCTCTGGTGATTTTTCTTGGACTTATGGATCATTGTGCCAAAGGATTTTTTAATCTTTGGAAGCCCATCCTCTCCTTCCTTGTCCTCTCCCCTCCTTCACCAGACACACCCAGCACTACACATGTGTGGTGGAGCCATACTTCAGGCAGTCCAGGTGATGGGCCAGAAAGCAGCGTGGCTCAGTGAGAAGGAAATGAAATACATGATTTGAATTGGCGAAAATGAATATCAAATTATAATACAATTGTTTTAGCTTATGCCGCCATAACAAAATACCATAGATTGGGTGGCTAAAACACCAGAAATTTCTTTTCTCACTATCCTGGGAGCTGAAAGTCCAAGATCAGGGTGCCTGTAAGGTGAGGTTCTGGTGAGGGGCCACTTCCTGACTTGTAGCTGACTACCTTCTTGCTGTTTCCTCATATGCCAGGGAGAGAAAGCTCTGGTGCCTCTTCCTATAAGGGCACTACTCCCATTATGAGGACCCCATCCTCATAAGCTCATTTAAACCTAATTATTCCCGAAAGGCCCCATGTCCAAATACCACCACATTGGGGGTTAGAACTTCCATGTATGAATTTGGGGGAACACAATTCAATCTATAATACAAGTCAAACTTTTCTCAAATTGAGTATTTCAAAATTAGAATGAAGCTCTCACTGGCAGAATGTGCATGCCTGTTAAACTAGTCACATTGCAAGTAGTGTAATTGCTCCTCAAATAACAGAAGAGATAATATAAGAAATATATAAAAGCAGAGCTTCAAGCCCTCTCTGTGGAAATGTGCCCTCATGACCACTCTGCCCACGAATTCCTGAGCTTTTTGGGCTACACTAAGCACCCGGAACGTTGATTCTTCCTAAATCTCTATGGACTCCTTGTTCATAATGGGCAGCAGGACACAGTACACCTGGCTGCAGCTGATGTAGAACCAGGAAATTTCAATGAAACAGTGAGTGTCCAATATTTTTCACTTGCACTGGAATGTTTATTGCAGCACAATTCACAGTCTCAAAGATGTGGGATCAATCCAAGTGCCCATCAATTCATGAGTGGATTAATACAATGTGGTATATGTATACCACGGAGTACTACTCAGCCATTAAAAAAATGAATTAGTACCTTTTGCAACAATCTGGATGGAACTGAAGACCATTCTCCTAAGTGAAATATCACAAGAATGGAAAAACAAACACCACATGTACTCACTATTAAATTGGGACTAACCGATCAGCAGTCATGTGCACAGATGGAAGTAAAATTCAACGGAAATCATGCAGGAGGGGGGAGGGGATGGGTGAAATCACACCTAATGAGTGCAATGTACACTATCTGGGTGATGGGCACACTTACATCTTTGACTCAAGAAGTACAAAAGCAATCCATGTAACCAAAACATTTGTACCCCTGTAATAATCTGAAATTTAAAAAAATAAATAAAATAAATAAAAATAAAATATCTATCTCAAAAAAAAGAAGAACTTAACAGCACCATCAACCACCAGGATATAATTGACATTTATAAACACTTATCCAACAACTGAAGATTACGCATTCTTTTAAAGTGCCCAGAGAACATATACTAATATAGACCGTATTGTGGTACATAAAACAAACCTCAACAAATTTAAAAGAATTTAAATTATAAAGAGTTCCTTCTCTGACCACAGTGGAATCAAACTAGTAATCAATATCAGGAAGTTAACTAGAAAATCTTCAAAGACTTGAAAATTGACAACACACTTTAAGATAATCCATGGGTCAATGAGGAAGTCTCAGGGAAATTTTAAAACAAGATACAGAACTGAATAAAAATGAATATGCAGAACATTAAAATTTGTGTGACACAGCTAAAGTGGTGTTGAGAGGGAAATTTATAGCACCAAATGAATATATTATGAAACAAAAAGTCTCAAGTCAATAATTTAAGCTCTCAATTCAAGAAGCTAGAAAATGAAGAGCAAAATAAACCCAAAGCAAGCAGAATAAAGTAAAAACAAAAATTAATAATAACATAAACAGAAAAATAAAACCAGAAAATCAGTGAAACGAAGACCTGACTCTGAAAAGATTGATATCATTGACAAATGTCTATATGACTGCCAAAGAAAAAAGACAAGACGCAAATCACTAGTATCAGGAATAAAACAGTGAGTGTCTCTACAGACCCTGCAGACATCGAAGCATAATAAGGGAATAGTACAAACACTTTTATACACATAATTGACAACTTAGATAAAATGGATCAATTCTTTGAAAAACACAAACTACCAAAACTAAGTCAACATAAAATAATTCAAATAGACCTATAACTATTGAGGAAATTTAATTCATAATTTAAAAAACTCCCCCACTTCCTCCAAAAATCTCAAGGTCCAGATAGTTTCAGTAGACCATTCTATGGAACATTTTAAAAATTAACACCAATTCTATAAAATCTCTTCCAGAAAATAGAAGAGAATAAAACTCAATTCCTTTCATGATGCTATTAATAGTATTACTTGGATGTCAAAACCAAAGACAGTACAACAAAGAAAACTATAAGCTAATACCCTCATAAATATAAATGTAAAAGTTATTACAATATATTAGGAAATAAAATTTGGGATATATATATAAATAATTATACATGAGGACATGGTGGGGTTCATTGAAAGGATGCAAGTGTGGTTCAATAATCAGAAATCAATCAATGTAATACACCATATTGACAGAGGAAAGAAGAAAAATTACATGATAATATCAGTTATGCAAAAAAATGCATTTAATAAAATTCAACACCCATTCGTGATAGAAACTTTCTGGGAAATAAAAATAATGGGGAGCTTTCTCAACTTGATAAAGAGCATATCCAAAAGGCTATAGCTAGCAATACTTAATGGTAAAAGGCTGAATGGAATGCTTTCCTCCTGTGATTGGGAACATGTCAAGGATGTCTTCTCTCATCGCTCTTATTCAGCATAGTGCTAGATATTCTTGCCAGTGCAATAAGGCCTAAGAAAAGGAAATAAATGGCATCTATATTAGAAAGGAGAAAATTAAACTGTCCTTATTTATAGGGACTCATATATGCGAGATAAATAAATTAGAATTTGTAATTGGATTGAACTTTCAATTTTGGACTCATGTCTCTTCATTTGTGGAAAATTCTGATCATCTATCTCTTCAGGTTTTGCTTCTACACTATTTGTTATATTCTTTTCTTCTCTCATTCCTATTAAAAACACCTTAGAGTTTCTAAATCCCTTTTAAGTGTTTGGAAACATTTAAGACTCTGATATTTTATCCTATTGTTTAGATAAATTGACTCAGTCTAGTCAATTTCTCAATTCTGTTTTCCAATTTATTATTTTGCAATAAATCTATAGTTTATCTTGGTTGTGGCTTATTTTTTATTTTAGTGACTTTCATTGCCAAATTTTATATTTTATTATTTTTATATCTACTATAGAACTTATTCAGTTTCAGCTCACTGTTTTATTTTTTTTTAATTCCATACAGCTGATACAGTGGTTAATAGTTCAGTTTCTAGAGCCAGGTTGCCTGGGTTCAAATCTGAGCTCTACCGTTTATTATGTAAGATTGGGCAAAAAACTTAAATTTCTCTTGCCTCAGTGTCTTCATTTGCAAAATGAAGATTTTCCCCTTAGTGTTGTTATATGAATTATTGAGTTGTTGTATATAAAGCTCTTAGAACAATGTCTGGCACGTGATCATTCTTCTATAACTAATGTCATTTCTTCCTTTGTCTCTTGCAGAAGCTAAAACACATTTAATTTTTCAAACATTTCTCAGATTTTATGTTTAGCCAGAGTAAACACATATTCAATATATCAATTTCTTTTTTATTATGAAGTCATTTAATTATTTATATGGTTTGGAATTTTCATTTGAAAACTTAAGCAAGAAGGCTCTATGCACCCTTTCCCCTCTTCTTTCTTCCTTCTCATGTCTATCACTATCCTGAAATCAGATCCTGTTCCAGAGCTTCTTTTTCTACAATGCAAATAGCTCAAAAATAATCAAAGTTGAAGGACAATTTTCTATAGGTTTGTTCCTTCCTTCCCCATCTTAGCTACATATTTCAAATTGATAAAATCAATTCTGCTGGTCGTAATTTCCTCCACATTCCTCGTCTTCCCTCCCTATGCACAGAGCCAAACATTTTTAGCTCCTAGAAGAAAAATTGTGATAGATTCAGCTGTCACCAATGTCATTCTGTGTTTCTCTCAGAAGTTCATAAAGAAATTCAGTATATCGTGTTTTATTGGTGTCTGGTTTTTGAGGAGGTTTATTCCTTCTATCAGAGGAATGTAGGTGTAGAAGAACTACAGACAGTTGGACCCTCTCATCTTAGGCAAAAAAAAAATGTGGCATTTTGTCTTCACCCTCGTGTACTTCAGGAAAGAACTTCCCTACATAAGTCAGAACCTGGAAGAAAACTAAAGACAGAATAAATATTAAAGGGCAGACAAACAGGTAAAGATAAAACATTTTCAGACCATAAACATCTTTTTTAAAAAAAGATTCTCTATAAAAGTTGAGCCATGGTAAAAGAATTATTTACTGTATCAATATAGTTATAGCTTTCAATACTATTTTACTACAGTATTATTTTTTACCCCTTTAAAAAGCAACTTATTGTATCCCTGGACTGTAATCGTTGCTTAGTAATAGAAGTCACATGTTCTGAACTTTTGTCCAGTTAATTCTGCCATTGGGACAATATTTACCTCTTGAAATTAAGCAAAATATTTCCTTAGTCATTTTGCAAATACATACTGTAATCACAAGCAAAATATGAATAGTTTAAAAGGAAATTATTTGCCTGATTTTTGTCTTATTTATATAAATACAGAACCACTTGTTTTGCATTAGTGAAAGACTTTTAACTCTAATTAAAAAGAACAAAAATTGATTTTATTATCATAGCCACTAAAAGGCAAACATAACTCCCATTAACACACAGGAACAGTTTGAACAATTCTATTTTTAGATGCTCTTCATCTCTAATTCTCAACAGCTCTGTACATTAGCTTTACAGCGTAATTGGCTTTCAGTGCTTCTGGCCGGGCAGACACTGTTGAATGATATCTGAAAATGCTCAGTTTTACAGATCATTTGGAAAGTATTGTGGCCTTGCTGATTTCTTCTGGACACAAGCTCCCTTTCTCTGCAGTCACTGCTATGCCTAGAGAATGGTTTTATTGAGAACCCTACAGGAAAGAAGCCAGCTTCAGAGCTCCACAGCTCCTACAAATTCTGAGAGGGGCCTGTGTATTCCTGGATATGCTTTCTTGCCAGAGAAATGCTTGAGTGAAAGAGAAGTAGAAGCTCTTATGAGTCCTAGGAGATAATGACATTTACAATCCTTTCTATTTATTTCTGCAGAAAAGGAACACAATATGTTTCTCAGTCATTTTCTAAAGATTAAATATCGCTCTACTCTGTTATCGTTTATTATCAATATATTTCTTAATTATATAGCACTTTTCTCTGAATTCTCTAATTATATAGCACTTTTCTTATCTTTTCTTAAGATAATAAAGGCACACAGAGAAAGCAATTTTTTTTTCAAAATCACTTTTTTGAGCCTAAAGCCTTTATGGACCTGACTTTGTTATCCCCTCCCAGGGTTATAGGTCAGAAGAACAAATTTATAGACACAGACAGTTTTCTTCATGCAACTCAACCATCTTACAGGCTTTCCCCTGTCCATGTGGGCAAGAGAAAAAACACAGATGAGACAAGCTCACTTTACATTTCCTTACACCAGAAATGATATCATTACTTCCACTTGTATTCCATATTAAGATGAGTCATAAGAACCCACTTAGATTCAGATTGACTGGCAATTGTATATAGACACGTGACACACACGTGGATGTATTGTGAACAATAATATTCCTTAACATACAGACTCTTTTAATTTAATTGTTTGTTTCTGAGGTTTTTTCCCCCTCATTACGTGACACAAAAGCCCTCCAAACACCTTAGAAATAGATGGTCACCTGAAGTGGGCAGTGAAACCCTCATACACCTGCAGTCCCAGCCACGAGATCACTTAGCTTAAGTATGTGGTGCAGCCTCCACCAAGGAAGAATGTCCTGTTGCTACTCTCCTATTCTTTTTTAATCAGTAAAATTTACCTTTTATTGTACAGTTCTATGAATTTTGACAAATGCATACAGTCTTGTAACTATTGCCACAATCAAGATTCGGAACATTTCCATTACCCCCAACAGTTTCCTCTTGCCCCCTGGAAAGCTGGCTCTCCAATTCTTTCTTGATTCCTTGGTCTTCATGCAAAACATGTATCTGTAGAGAAAATATAGCCTAGAATGAGAATGAATTGCGTTTAGTTCTTAAAGTGTGATTTGGAACACTAGTGGAGCCTTTTGGTCTATGGTTTCCCTTCTTCTGTGTTCCCCTTTCCCTTAGTCTTATACAAATCATTCCCATAGTTTATAAATCTAGTTTTGCTGTGCATTTGTTCCCTATAGCCTGAAGGTCTTGTTGAAAGGAGAAACTAGGGAAGAGTACTAGGGAAAATGGCAAACAAAAGAAAGCAGAATCCTGAAAATTTTCATGTCGTCTCATTGTTAGGAACTAATGCTGAAGAAGTGAGAAGGAATCCTGCTGAGAAACAAGAAAAATCTCTATTCTGTGTGTTTTTTCTTTGGAACAGCTTAATTCAATCCTTCCCTTTTAATCTCCAACATTTTCCTATCTTCTTTTTCCCTTTTCTTCCTTCTACTTTTCTTCCCAAATAAATAAATATGTACACTTATTAATAAAATATATTTCCTCAAGTGGCAAGAGAAGAGCAACAATCAAATAGGAAGTCATGAGATTTTGGTAAAATTTAGAAATTTGACTAGAATATCATTGACAACCAATATATGCAACTCAATGACCCATTTTCAACACTATTCCACATGTTTTCCATTTATTCATTCTTAAATCATTGGTCTAGGATTGGGTTCAACAATGTACTTTCCAGTATTGAGAAGTAATTTTAAAAACTTAGTTCAAACTTGTGTCTATTGATATTCATTAATGGTGATCCAATAAATCAGTTGTAGCAATACTTGTAAAAATTCCCTTTTCTCTATACTCCCATTCTCTTACAGTTCTACATGTGTTCCAAGTGTCTCAGCTGCTCGAGCTGTCATCCTCCACATTTTCCTTTCTTAGAGGCCATAAAACACTAACTAACCCATTCTCATTATTCTATTTCCTTCCACATTTTTTAACAAGTGCATTTGGTTTCTCAGTGTCACAAGACATCTTCCCAAAGGCGTATGAACTACTGAGGTGCAGAATAATACAGGGGCTTTGAGAAAAAGGGAGAAGAATTTGTCCACTGGCTTCCTACTATCTCTTGCCTCCCATTGGTCCAAGTTAAATTTTCAACACTTTCTGATTGAGTTATCTGATCTCTCCAAGGAGCCGTTGGGGAAGCAATAGTCTCAAAGGTCCCATCCAGCCAGGGAATAGCTACAGTGGTTGCTTCTTGCCAGTAGACACTGCATTGGTAGCAGAAGTGGCAACTTGGCTTCAGATCCTAGGCAAACGCAAACCATCCCTGGGACCTCTGTAGCCAGAAAACTGGGCAAGTGTGCATATCCAAGATAAGCATAAACTATGTTTGTTACCACTAGTAATTCAAGTCTCAGAGAAGCTAAGTGTCCTTTAAGGTGTGAATGGCTGAACTGGGACTTGAACATTAGATATTTTAACAACATAGATACCCATATGAAGTTTCTTTGTATCTCTTTCTAGTTCTCAGCGTATAAATTTAAGTTAGAAGGGAGCTATGGAAAAAATTGAAAAGGAAAAAGTAGATTTGAAGTCCTATTAAATACACACGCACACCCCTATATAGAGCAGTGTTTTTGGAGCTCTGCTTTTTCTTGGAAGTACCTCTCAGTTTCATTAATCAGCAATGTATTTTCAGCCAAACAATTAAAATTTAATCTGAAGAATCACATTCATTTGCTTTTATCCATTTAATACGTTATCATGCTTTCTTGTTTCCAATGCTAAAATAAAAATGGGGTAAGAATAGATATAAAGACACCATCAACATTACATCTGTTATTTATTAACTGATATCATAGTATGTATAGATAATTGGCACTTTGGAATAAATACAAAACTCCTCTGTTCATTAAACTATAGGGGTTCTGAGGAATCAGAAGACACCCAGAGTTTGTAGCTAATTTACCATTCTTCAATTTACGATTATGGTGTTTACATTGCAATAGGATCCAATTTATGTATGAATCATAATGTACCCGAGGACAGCTGTGGAAGCATTCAGAGATTTCTGCTACCATGGATGGGGCTGGGGGCAGCACGGTGGTTATTACATTTACCCCAGGACACTGCCAAGGTAGGAATTAACAAAAGACTTAAAAAGAAGTGATCAAGACCCACTTTGAAATAACTACATCTGAGCTCTTTTCCTAAAGACTAAAGATGTACTGGGGAAGTGATTTTTACTCATTTATTGAAAAGTTCATCTTATCAGACTAATAAATCATTGAGGTCTAGAGTCTCTTTATATGGCATAGAACTTCAAAAAGCTGCCGAGTGGAAATGCTCCTCAACTTCTACTCTGTTGGAACTACACTCTGGAAATGCTGTTTCCTTTCTGACCCTGACATACTTACTCCGGTAATGCGGCAACACATGAGAGTGCCCTGATCTTCCACTCTCCCAGGACCTTTCCTCTCACCATCCAAAAGAATTTGCCTTTACCTGATAATTTTTTATATTCCTAGGCCATTTTCTCCATTATCTCATTTGTGCCATTTATTTTTTCTAGTAAGTTTTTAATATCAGTTATGACATTTTCCAGTTCTATAATTTCCATTTGGTTCTTCTTGTCTATTTCTTTGCTGAGATTTTCTGGGTTTTTTTTTCTTCTAGAGTACACATAATTGATCACTAAAGCATTTTTATCATATTACATTAAAATTCTATCAAAAATTCCATCATCCATGTTCTCTCAGTTTTGGTGTCTATTGATTCTTTTTTCTAATTCAAGCTGAGATTTTCCCTGTTCTTGGTACAATGAGTTATTTACAAGTGTATCCTCAACATTTTGCGTGTTGTTTTATGAGACTCTGATTTCTACTTAGATACTATTACTTGTTACTGCTACACTGGGGAGTTACGCAGGCTCCACTCACACACACAGCATCTTCAGACAACCTCCAGCTAGCAGGGAGAGCTGCCTCTTTGCTGTCATTGTGACAGGGTAGATAGACTCACCTCTCGGGCACAACTTCTGAAAACACCTCTAATTAAGAGGTCAGCAAAGAGGTGGAGCCGTCTCGTTGCTCGGCTGAGATGGCAGACAAACTCAGCAGCTTCCACCCACAGCCTTTATGGACAGTGGCAGGCTGAAAGACCAAGCTGGCACACTACAAGGGTGGAATGGTAGACAGATTTATCTCTCAGGCACTGCTTCTATAGATATCTGTAGCTGAAAAGTGGAGCTGCCTCATTATTGGAGCAGGATGGTGGACTCAGGCACAGCCTCAGCCAATGCCCTCCTTTGTAGGTAGAGCTGCTTCATTGCCTGGGCAGGACAGTTAATAGACTCTGCTCATACACATAGTCTCTGTAGATGCCCCACAGCCATTAGGTAAAGCCAGCTCATCATATCCAGGAATGAATGGAGCACACACAACCTCTGAGACTACCGCAACCAGGAGACAGGGCTTTACCTGTACAGTTCCAGTGTTTGCAGCCACATACTGTAGGGTGATGCAGGGGTGCAGTTTCTTCTGTGGTGTTCAGGAATAAAGCCTATGCTGCCAAAAAGTCTGTCCTACAGGGCCTCATTCTCTCCCAGTTCCCTAGCCAAATAAAGCAGGCTTATCCTTTTTTGTTTTGATTTTGTTTTTGTTTTCTATGTCTGTTAGTGTTTGGGGGTTGCAAACTTCTGTGCGCTAAGACAGGAGAAAAAGGAGAAAAGAGAAAAACAGAAACAAAAGGTTTACTCTGTAATGAAGCCAATAAATCACATCCTTGGAGGAAAAAAAAAGAAAGAAACTAGTTTCACTACGAATTTGTTAGACAAAGTCCTTAAAAGCAGTTGTAATGAGATTGATCATTGTATTTTCTTATACGGAATTTGGAAAAAGAATTTAGAAGTAAAAATACAATCTGTTAAACTCAAAGGGGGAAAATACAGCAGAATCTCAGTTTTAAGGTAAAATAAAAGCTATATGTATTTCTAAATTACATTAAGCTATTTATTCAATTAAATACTATCTGTGTTTACAGGAAGAGTGATATACTCTAAAGAAAATTATTATACATTGTAGTTTAA
Organism: Daubentonia madagascariensis; assembly: GCA_023783475.1. Taxonomy (NCBI): domain Eukaryota; kingdom Metazoa; phylum Chordata; class Mammalia; order Primates; family Daubentoniidae; genus Daubentonia; species Daubentonia madagascariensis. The sequence goes on from JAKFHU010002088.1 coordinate 3,375,712, forward strand.
AACACATTCTGAGATTTAAGTCACTTTTAAAGAAGACAGGTAAAGTAAAATAGTAAATAAAATGTAGATCCAAAACTATTGATTATTACTGATTTGAATATTAGCTTGTTAACTGGCTATGGGATTGAATTTAATGTTTTAATAAGCATTTGACAACAAAAAAAAGAATCATATATTTTTACATCTTGTAAACTCTTTTCTGAAATTAAAATCTTAAACAATTATAATTATACAATTTAGTTTTCACTTCTAGTGACAATATTTTTAATGGATGAATTAATAAAGGTATAAAGGAAGGTAAGAAGCCCAAATTTGTACATTTGGCAACTTCTATGCACTAATATATTGCCTTGTTCTAAGTCTACAGTAATGTAAAAGGTAGTGTTTTAGATATTTGTTCCACAAGGAACAAAAAACAAAAATATTATTATCCTCTTAGAAAATAAATAAAGCAAGCATGGTAGCATAGAAAGTACCAGGGACCTCCTAGAGGGACAATCATTGTCTTTATTTTTATAATATTCTTTCCAAACAGAATGGAATGGAATTGACCCAATTAAATCCTAAACTCCACTCAAATATTTTTTAGCTTCTAAATATGAACTACTGTTCACAACTATTGAAGAGTTCGCCATTCTTTCAAGAACAGTCTATCTCTTATTTCTGGATGACATTTATATTCTAAAGTGACAGAAAGAATAAATGTACTTTATTGCAATTTGTGTCTACCTATTTTTGTTCAAATAATTAAGGGCATATCTTTTTTAACATAACCACTATTACAACTCACTCAATACAGACTCAATATGGTCACTTTGATACTATTGTAAAGAGAATGAGCTACGTAATTGATAAATATTGATTACAATATGTTCAAAATATTTTTAAGAAGAAGGGGACAATAACATGGATGTTTATTGTAATTAAAGTTGTGCATGTATTTTTTAAGTGTATTTGTCTGGAATCAATCAGGAGATAGAGACCACACAGTAATTTAAACATGGGAAGTTTAATATAAAGAATTATTAAACTATAACATTAACTGTGGAAATATAAAGAAAAACTCCAAGGAAGATAAAAATAGAAGGGACAACTCCCCAAGGCTGAGTTTCAATCCTTATTGGAGAAGGTGTTTGTTACAGCCTATACAATAGCAGAGAAGTTTTCTGGACTGCCTGAGCCTGAATTGGTTCACAGTCCAGGGCTGTGCGAGAAGCAACCCTTCCAGTGCCCAGTGAGCCAAGACTAGTAGACAGGTATGTAAAGGGAATTTGAATACTATTGTGGGATATTCCATGTTTGTATCAGGAGTGCCACAGCCTGGTGGTCACTGGTCCCCAGTCAGGCCTGTAAAATCACTGAGGAACTGCACTTATCTGGGCTTATGACTGGGCAGAGCATCATCAGATGTTTCCACAGACATGCACTGCTAATGGACCACTCACAGGAGCAAGAAACAACAAAACCAGCTCACGTAACCACAAAAAGAAGCAGTCTTCCTTCCACAATGTCCCCGAGTGCCCAGTAAATTGTGTTTCCCATAAATGAGAAATATATGGAGTCTAATCCATTATCACAGAGCAGGTACTGCAAAGTGCATTTACGTCTGAGAGGAATTAAATTGGTAACTAGAAGAGAGAGAAACACCAAAAAAGAATTTAAACATACAAACTCCTGAAAGATTGGTTATGGCTGATTAACTATTTCTAGCATCATCTTAATAGTTTGTGGTTAGCTTCAGGTCTGAGTTAATTAAAACTCATTTCTTTTCACTGCATTCTTTCTGGTCATATAAAACATAGGTTCATGCATTATAATTTTTTTTATCCTCAGAACCAGTTTAGCACTGCTATGCCCAAAAACCTTTTTGAGATAAACATGAGGCAAACAGTCATTTTATAACGATAATACTGGACCACATACATTAAGTGAGATTTAGCAAGTTCTTATTTAAATGGAAGATATTTCCTCTGTACTTCACCAATCAAGAACTCTATGTCTTAGTCTCTTTCAGCTGCAATAACAAAATTACCATACACACTTGGGTGGCTTATAAACAACAGGAATTTATTGCTCACAGTTCTGGTGGCTGAGAAGTACAGGATCAAGGTGCCAGCAGATTCAGTAAGTTTCTGTCTCTGGTTCATGGATAATGCCTTCTTGCTGCTGGTGGAAGGAGCTAGCTAGCTCATTGGAGTCTCTTTTATAATGGCACTAATACCATTATAATGCACTGATTGCTTCCCAAAGGCACCTTCTAATACAATTACCTTGTAGATTAGATATCAATGATGGATGTTGGAGGGGCACAAACATCCACACCATAACACTTTAGTTGTCAAAAGTTTTTATGTCAAAATTATGGTAAGATTCAGGGGCAATACTGGAAGAATGTATCACACATTCGTAATAGTGAAATGTAATATCTTCCAAATCCAGTGCTTCAATGCCAGTCGCCCAAGGAAACTTCTCATCAGATAATCAGTATTTCTACAAAATCTTCACTGTTTCTTAACATTGATTTTAGTCATATCACTGAAATAGCAAAAGTTCACTGTGATTACAGTTTCCTATTTTTGCAGCATTTTTATTTGAATTCAGAAAAATTGGGCACTAATAGGGAAATTAGAGACCTTGCAAGCTAGCTTTTCTATTTCAAGTTTCCAGAGAATAATTCAGTAGTTATTGTGCTTGTCTAGGATAAATTCATGGTTTTCAGAAATGTCAGGCCAACTAATATAGGTCAAAGAATGAGTGGGTAGTGCAGTCCTGATCCAGGTAGTTAGCAGTCTAAATAAGTAAGTAGAGAAAAAATACATATAAAAATATATCTAATAATTTAAAAATCAATGAACAAAATATGACTTAAGTATACAAATGTCTACATTTATTATAGATTTTTATTAATGCTTTTAGATTGCATTCATATACATAATTTGAAGGCTATTTCATATGAACACTTAATCATGTAAAAGAGTTATTACTACAAACAGCAGGGGTATCTTCTAAATAAGATGTTTTTGATGAATTCTTTCATGCTTCCAATTTGCAAGTTCAACTGTAATCATTATAAGGTGAATTTTAGTTTAGAAGTCTTACCTGTAATTATGACTCAAAATTAAGTCATTAAATAAACCTTCACTCCTTATACTCACCATTTTGATACTAGAAATTAATGGTAAAGAAAATTTAGGACATTTGATGAAATCCATGTTAGATTGTAATAAAGCACCCCATCCAACAGTGCCAAGCCACTTACAAAGTCCTGCAATAGTCACATAATTTAGAGATTTATTTAGCAGTTGAGAAGTTTAAATATTTCAATTAATAACAAGTATGTAAGCATATATAGGTTTAATTTTGATTTTAAAATGGAATACCAGGAACAGTTAAAGAAACTTGCATGTCCACAAAAGGTATATACATTTTTTGCTCCATAAATTGCAAGTCAAAAACATGGGGAAACCTTAGAAAAATATACTCTGTCCTCATGATAAAACTTCATTCATATAAGTTATTATGTTATGATAATGAAGTATTTATTGCAGAAAATTGTTCCTGTTTCTTCTTAGGAGTTTGTAATTAACTAAAAAAAATCAATTTTCCTAACCATCATATTTTTAAATTCTAAAACAATATATAAAGGTAAAGTAGGCACAAAAAAATTCTTATCTTTAAAAGACCCTTAAATGGTGTATTGGTTCTTGAAATTTAGCCTACAGCCCTTTGAAAGATATTTTTCTTTGCTAAGCACTTAATATTAATACTTTGAATATTAAAATACTATTTAAAATGTGTGAAGCAACAATTTATTCTTGGATTATACTCAATTTTAACCACATATTAGTTATAATTTTTCTAAAAAGTTAACATGCAAATGATGTCTTTTTCTCCATGCTTACTTTAATTATCTCCTGACACTGATAAGTCACTTTGGAATGTGAGCTGAATGATCTTTTATTTTATTATTTTCTTCATACCAGACATAATTTGACTGTTTTCTTTCAAAGCAGCATGACTAAGTTCATGTAATCAGTCTGTAATTTGTATTTCCTAAATGGGAGATAGATGGCCTCATAATTGTTTATATAATTTCTGCCATTTTTTTAAAGCCATGATCTACAAAATACAAAAGTATAATGCTCTGATAATCAGGCTTTATTTAGATTTCAAAAATTCAAAGATTGTAGAATTAAATTATTGAAAAATCATGACATTATCATAAGACATAAATAATAGCTGTTCTAACTGTGTGTAGTAAAGAATGTGTTCTTGTGAATTGCCTCCAAAGAATCCTGTCAAGGCTTTGGTCTAGGAACACTAACAGTAAGTTAAACTTGCAATTCGTTTGTCGGTGGGAAGATCATGGATATAGTTTTAATCATTTTCCTTTAAGACAGAATCATGAGGGACAAATGGACAGAAAACATGTAGAATGGAAATAGGGATACAAAGACAGGGGAAATCCAAAAACAACTGCCTGAAAGATAGAGGGCTTATGTGTATGCCAGTAAAATGCCATTACCATAAAAATTTCTCAAAATGATTATCCATTTTAAAAGAGAGGGATCTAAACGCTTTGCAGAAGGCTACCAAAGTGTTGCTGTCTGGAAAGAAAGCCACACAGATTGGGCTACGCAGGTCGAGCCCTTCTACCAGGATCCAATAATAATTTGAGTCCAAGAATTGAAAAAGCACCTTACCAGTGACCAAGACGGCCTAATGTTTCCCTCAACTTGACTAAATTTTAGACAGGTTTCCTGCTGACTCTAGGCTCCCTTTCCTAAGAGAATTTACTTTAGAAAACTTGTAAGCATAAATTCTTTCTCTGCCTCTTTGAAGTGTAAATCTTTTTAAAAGGGCTCTTGTCAGGTTTACAACTGAGGAATTTCTTTCTCAAGGGCCTGCCTGGGAGGCATCCTTTCAAATGTAATCATTAAGGAAGATAGTGCCCCCATCTCCTAGTCTCTAAGGTAGGAATCTAACTTTGGTAGGCAACTTGCTCTTGGCCAAAATGGAAAGCTGGCAATAAAGGAAGAGTTGCTTCGTATCTGAGTTTTTAAAAAAATTGTACTCGTAATTACATTACAAAAAGATCAGATTAATACAACAGAGGCAGTAACTACCCAGGGCTGGAATACATTGGAATACTTCTATGGTAAAGAGTGTCAGAAAGGTATAGAACTATACTTCTGTATTTGTAGAGATTTTTCTGTCTCTTATTTCTCAGGGACAAATTATTTTTCAAGTTTTTGTGGTCCTTATGACTTATCAATACATGAGTGATTTTCCCCCTAGAAAAAATGTAAAGGATTTTTAAAAGTACTTACTATATGTAAAATTATAAATAAGTGATTTGGATAATTTTATTTTTAACTTTGGTTAAATTTGACTATATATTGTCTCAGGTATGAAAAATCAAAACTTAACAGCAAATACTGAAGAATAATATTCCCATGCTTCGAGGAGAATTTTCATTTTGTAAGTCAGTCTCACATGATGATTTTTTGGTTTGTTTTAAGTTCTTTTCCTGCACTTGTTATTTTATCATAATAATTTGCCTCAATGATGAGAAAAGACCAGTGTCTACATATTTTCATAGATAGGAAAATCTGTGTGGAAATGCCTACGTCCTTTTTATCTTAATGATTTATTTTTTATAATTAACATAGATTTTTAGCCTGTGAACGATCACAACTGAACTACGTTATGTTAAAATATATTTATTGTGGAGCACGTCCTTTCAAAAATAATTATCATTTCTTTCAATTTCTTGGTGGAGTAGCATTTGAGACATGTGATTCTTAATTCTTCATTGCATCTGACGATAAAGTATAGATGCTGGATAAGGGTTTTTGTGTGTGTGTCATAGACCATCTTGTGTGGTTATTTGCTCATCCCATAGTGCAATTTCATGTAAGAAAAAGTTAAAACTGTGTAAATGATTTTTGTGGAAAAGATCAGTTATAGGATTTTAAAAGGGTGGAATTGCATCTTTGTTTATAAGAAAACATTTCAAATAATTGTAGATTTCCAAATTTTAAAAAAATTGTTATAGTGCCACCTTCTCTGGACAAATCGCAGCATAAAAGCTATTTTCATCTTTGCCTTTTCATTACTGATAGGCTTAATGTTAAAAACAAGTAAAGAGAATTAAACATCTCAATAAGTATAGGTTAACATAGCTTAGTTTGTTTGGACTTCTATAATAACCTCTATGCCAAATAGAAAAAAAAATTCCAAGTTATTTCCTATCTTACCTTGGTTATTAAAAGTGCTTGCACTCATCAAGAAAATTCTATGGTAGAAGCAACCTAAGGCACTGGAATAGAATAAAATTTAGGAATATGATTCTCTTAGGTGTGGAGCTGAGCAGTTGCTACGGTTAACCATGTACAAAAACAGAAAATCTGCAAAATCAGAGGCTTGAGCTTTAAAAATCCATGGTGCTCTACTTTCCTTACTATAGATTCCAGGCCGTTCTTTAGAATTAAAATTATGTGGTATTTGGATTCTGTTCTTGAATGTCCTAATGTCATTTCCCAGTGATTACAGTATGAAATGGTCACCTATGAATTTAGTCATCATATCTATATTCCCATAATGACCAAAGAAATAACTTCTACTTGACATCTCTTTTTCTAAGTCTCCAACTTCTCCCGTTGATTTTTACCCACATAATAAAAGGAATACTGCAGAATTGCAGTTGACTTCCCTATTTTCAACAGCATTCCCATTATGGTGTGTACAGATCAAATAAGTTTTATTCACTGAGATTTAATTTCTGGCTCTTCTCCAAATCTGCCATTCCCTAGTCTTTTCTCCAGCCAGTGTTCTTGAGGAAGCACTTCCCATGCAGCACAGTGATGGCACTGAAAAGAACAGGGCCTTTTTTATAATGCTTGAGTCCTAGCTATAGGTGTGCCCATCACACAAATAGTGTTCATAGTACCCATTAGGTTGGTTTATTCCCCTCCCCTTCCCCCCCGCCCCAGTTGCTTTCCACTGAGTTTTGTTTCCCTCTGTGCACACGTGTGCTCATCAGCTTGTTCCAATTTAATAGTGAGTACATGTGGTGTTTGTTTTTCCATTCTTGAGATACTTCACTTAGGAGAATAGTCTCCAGTTCCATCCAGATTGTTGCAAAAGGCATTAATTCATCTTTTTTATGGCTGAGTAATATTCCATAGTATTCCTAAAACATTTTTACTCCCTTAATATTTTGAAATACAAAAATTAATAAAATAAAAAATTGGGAGATAAATATACCTTTAAATATTTAAACATTATTATAAAGCAATTTTTTTATTCTCAAGTGGATTTTATAATTGACCAACCCTTCTCACCTCCACCTTCCAAATTATAGTGAATTTGTAAATTGTTACCTTAGGTAAAAAGTGATTACTATAACTAGCAAACACCTTTACATTAAAAAGGTTCATATAAAGTTTAAAAAAAAACAAAAGAAAAGAACAGGGCCACCTGCAGCATCCAAAACACCTAATACAGGTCATAGCCTCCTGGAATTGCCCTGAGACCCAGTGCTCCCTCTCCTTTTTAATGCCATTCATCATTGTCAGGACTCGAGCTCCTGCACTCCTGTGTGATTATGGGCCACTCTGTCCTCACAACATGGAAGCAACAGATAAAAGCAAGTGGACATGGTTTATGGTGCAATGCAGGTTAAGAAGACATTTTAAATTCATAGTTTCAAATAAAGTTAGTAATGGGAAGAAAAAAGATACAATGAAACATCCACCCCCACAAAAAAGAGCAGAATTTTAGTATAACTGATCAAAGGAAAAAGAAAAAAACATCATTCTGTGTTTCCAGTGAAATCAATGTAGCTAAAAAACTACAATGGGATTGTTTGCAGCCTAATTTCAAGTTCACACTACTTTATTTTCATTTTACCAGACTTCATAGTAAAATAATATGAAACTTCTCAGAATTATTTAGTCTAAACTAATAAATTGTCAAAAGAGAACCATCATGGATAGAAGCTGGGCATCACTAAAGTTGAATCTTTCACATTTCATATTCACTCTCCTTAAAGAAAAATGAGAAGTTTTATTATGTTTTTCTTTTTAATAGACTGTTGAAATGTATTTCTTGGGAGTATTCAAGAGCAAACAGAATCAAGAGTAAAAGCTTAGAGATAACATAAACTTTAGAATTTAAAAGGATTTACACAAGTTAAGCATTAGAAAAGTCAAGAGTTGGTTCACAGCCACTAATTTCTAGTATAGAGAACTCTGTAAAGAAAGGAAAATACATGGAGTGGTTTTAAAGATGCCAAAATACTAAGGAAAATCTCTAATAAATCTAGCAAATAGGTCCAACTCTACCAGTGCTTGACTATGTAAAAAACCAGACCTTACATACATTACTTTTCTGTTCAATAAACTCACTAACATGACTTTCTTTTTTCAGTATTGAAAAGACAAATTGGTCAAGTGTAAACTTTTAATATAGCAATAGCTTACTTTGTATATCTAAACAAAGAAGACCTATTATGGTCATAAACATTGAATCATAAATTTTCCAGCTTGCCTTCTGTGTTATTTAACTTAAAAGAACTGAACAAAAGTTTAAGTGCTGAAACAAAAAAAAATGCACTAAAATTGACAGTGTATGACTTATGTTTAGGTATCATATATACTTCTATTTTGGATGTCAAGTTAAATTTCCATCCAATGGTACCAATCTAACTTGGGAAAGATAAATCCCATTTCCCAGAGGTCACTGCCTTTCATTGCCTGATGTCCAGTGTCTTGAAAACCATTGTTAAATACTTTTTTTTCTAGTTGTGTGGTTGTTTCAGATAGAAAGGGTAAAAATGGTTCCTACTTGGCCAAAAGCAAAAGTCTGTGCAATAAGACTTGTTTTTGCAAAGTGACATAATAGACTAACAGTAGATTTAGTATTTAAAATAGTGATTTGATAAAATACTTTGTTGCACACCAGGTTCTGGGAACTTTTAGTCTTCTATCAATAAAAAACAAAGCCCCCCATTGTGACAATGCATTGATTGACAATTGCTCACTTGAAATACTGATGATGAAGATATATCATACATAGCCTCAGAACTGAAGGAGATGGTGCATCCAACAGTGTACATGATGGAGAAACATTCAACAAGTTCCCACTGGAGAGAAAAAAACGGATTTAGATATTAAAGGACTGCTTTATGCTAATTTCCCCTTTATGCTGGGGAAAGAAAAAGTTTGAAAGTGTGTGCTACATTTGAAATATAATTTCCATTATTTTATTAAACAATGGTTTTGCATATATTTTTGAATTTTTAAAAAACAAAAACTCAGTATAGAACATATTTTAGTATGTAAAATACAAAGAAAAAGATAAAATAAATTTCCCAAATTCTCAGAAACAAACAAAAGCTACCAACATTTTGTTTATTTCCTTTGAACTTTTTTCTATGCATAGTTTCTTTTGGTTTTAAGTAGTTGGGCTTACAAATTATATTTAAATTTGTGTACTGTTTTTTCCCCAGTTAACTGTATAACAAAAACAGAGTTCACATGAACTCTGTAGACTCCTAATTTTTAATAGCCACATACTACTGTACCAGGTATATTCTCTTTCATTTTACCATTTAGTTTCTTAGAAATTGTTTCAAAGAAACAATCTTTGCATATGTTTCCTTTTTGTAAATGTTCTCATGTTTTGAAATATTTCCTTAGGCTAGATTACTAGCAGTAAAATTGCAGTGCCAAAGGATATAAGTCTTTTGAAGACTTTTGACGTATTTTCTCAAAATGCTTTCTGAAGAGGAATCTATTCTTTGGAAATGAAATATATTTCATGTTGTTTTCTTCTGGTTACATTTCCATGGTATAAGTAATTTTGATCATCTTGTGACCTACTTTAAACATACTTCACTTCTTTTTTTAAAATGATTACTTTGGAAATGATTCACAACATAATGTAGTTAGTGCTCAAACCTTCCCAGTCATCTTTTCCCAATGGAAAACCTCATTTTATTCTCATGTACACATATTCAGATTGCTTTCCTAATTTTTGTTTATAAGAGTTTTATAACAATAATAAATAAATAAATATTAAAATGTAATAAATAAAATAACTATATAAAATCTTTGAAGTAAATAATATCATTTTGCTCCAGGACACATCAATAATTTCACCTGCCATTCTTAGAACTGCCACACTTCATCTCTATTAATCATCTTTTTATCTTTTATTTTAACTACACATTAGTTTATTGGGAGTATGGCTAGATGTTTGATTACTACATAGCAATAAATCATGGTTAAACGAAAGTCATGTCATAGAAATTTCATAAAAATTGATCATTTTAATGAGTATAATTATAGCGTTAAGAATAGCAACCAAATTTTAAAAATTAAACAAAATGACCAAGGCACATGATATTCTGTATTTTTATATTATTTGATATTAACAAAGATTCTTTTCTTGATCAAACTTAAGTCAGCCTCCTGAACCTTCTAACTCCAGCTGTGCTCTTCTTTGCGAAATCCAGTTTTAGCAAGAACCCTCTAGAGTCAGTTTAGCAAAAACTTCACATCCTCAATATCTGATCTGATTGGGTTCCTCATCCTCCATCATCCCCCAGGTGATGTCTGATCATCTTGGCTTGTCTTCAGCAAGAATCCTGTTAGGTCATTTTAGCCAGAATCCCCGTTACCCCTGATGTTTCCTCTTAGTAATGTTCCATCCAATGACCCTCATCCTGACCCTTGGCTGTAAATTTCTAGCTTTACCATGTTGTATTTGAAGTTGAGCCCAGACTCTCTCTCCCACTGCAAAATCCCATTGCAGTGGTTCCTATAACCTATTGTGATGGTTTTGAATAAAGTCTTCCTTTCTGTGTTTTAACAAGTGTCACTTAATATTTTTCTCTAACAATATTCTATGTTAATATTTTTATGTGGTGAAGATTTTGAAAATTTGGGTTAGTCTCCAAAATATGTAGACTTTTAAAAATAATATGAGAAATTCTCATTACATCCAAAAAGTTAAATAACCAAATATAATTCAGAATTTAAGACAAGTTTTCATACTATTTGTGAAGCAAAGCTAATTTAGCCATCAAAAAAAATTAATCACTCTCTTAATAATTTACCAGTAAATGTTGTATATATCTCTGAGAAGTAATTTAAGTATAATACAAAAAGTAGAATTCAAAAATTAAACACATAAAAAATTAATCCAGTTAAGATCTAGGCATGGGAAAAAATAGTTTGTAGAATATACAATCTTAAAATCAAAAGCTTAAGTTTGTCCTTTGAGTGTAGTTGTCCCAAGAGCATTAGTAGAAAAAGAAAAAAGCTCTTAACGCTTATTTATTAAGTACACATTCAATATTGTCTCCTAACTATTCAGCTCTAAGAATTTAAAGGCACTGGTTTAAACATGGAAAAACTGAGTTCTCTTACCTTGAATTGGGTCACTGAAATTACAAGTGTCATGAAGTAGTGAGGTGGTTGGGGCAATTTCCATTCCACCACTCACAAAATACTTTACTTTTTCAGCTTGATTCATGACCAGATGTGAAAGCAAAATAAATTAAGATTGTAAATTTTCTCCTTCTTGTACTTTTGAACATCTCTTCTTTAAGGTATAGTTGGAAAACATTTGCTATGGACTGAATTGTGTCACCCTAAAATTCATATGTTGAAGTCCTAACCCCCAATGGGATGGTATTTAGAGATGGGGCCTTTTGGAGACAATTAGGGTTAGATGGGTTAAATGAGGTCATGAGAGTGGAATACTTACGATGAGATTAGTGCCCTATAAGAAGAGATACTGGACAGTGCTTTCTCATGTGAGCCCGAGCACTCTCCCTCCCCCTCTCCCTCCCCCTTTCCCTCCCTCCCTCCTTCTCTCTCTCTCTCTCTCTCTCTCTGTCCCTGCTATGTGAGGACACAATGAGAGGATGGCCATCTGCAAGCCAGAAAGAGAGCTCTCCTCAGAATCTGATTATGTTGGTACCCTGATCTCAGACTTCTAGCTTCCAGAACTTCCAGAATTGTGAGAAAATAAATTTCTGTTGTTTTAACCACCCAGTCTATGGTATTTTGCCATTTTGCCATGGCAGCTGGAGCTGACTAAGACATTGAAACAAAGTATTTCGTCCATAGTAATTTAGTCAGGTGGCTAAATTGAATGGAAAAAATTGGCTGAAGCGAACTTCCAGGTGCTCTCTGCTCTCCATCTTGAAACCCAACTATTCTGCCTATATCTACCCTCTCCACACTTGTTCCCTCCCTGACCTGCCTATGACATTTTCCATCAAGTACCAAATTTATTCTACTGCTCAACTTCCTCCACTTAAAAAAAATCTTTTGATGATTTCGAATTTGTCAAGATTGCAGCCAATAACAGATGTTATTTCTCCCTTTATGCTAGAAAGCAATCTGCCTAAACCACTCAGTAGGTGAAGTTGAAGTGGGTGACAAGAGAGGCTGAGAAATGAATACCCTAAGACAAATAAGAGGAGTAGGGGCAGGAAAAAAAAAGAAGAAAAACAAGGAAGAGGAGGAGGAGGAAGAGAAAGAGGAGGAAGAGAAGGAAGAGGAGAAAAAGAGAAGAAAACTAGAAGGAAAATGAAATGATTTTCACTCTTTTAATCCCAATAACAAAGGCAGCCAAGATTTTGGTAGGTCCAGGTAGGGCTGAATGTCTTAGTCAAGGCTGCCTTGTGCATTCTGTATTTCCAATTAGCCCCTTTGAAGAATGAATTCCTAAATTATACATAGAAAATTTCCATGCACAGGAAATTGTAATTAGAGAAGGGACCACACCTGATACCAAAACTCAAGCTTGGGGAAAGATCTGAGAAGTTTTGGAGGTGATTGTTTCTGGAGGCAAAATGATATTCTGAATGGAAATATTATGACTAATGCATAGAAAGGGTAACTTGAGCCTGGGTGTTTGAGAGAGCTTCTGGGTTTTCCTCCATGGACTTTGTTTGGAGTCAGTGTTAAACAATAAGCAGTTACAGACCCTCCTTGTCTCAATCTCTCTTCTTCAGCATCATTACTGGGAAGAGAGCCCCAGAGTGCAGAATCCCTAGAGCAGAAAGACACAGATTCTCACCCACCCAGTGTCCTGGGTGAGTGTGCAGAGCAATCCAGGCCACTTTCTGCTTGCACTGCTTTCTTTGTCTGGAGCATTGGACCCACCCTGGGCTCAGGATGGGGCACAGAGGAGAAAGTGAATAATTCTTAGCTACGTAAATCCCTTTATCCTGAATTTTTCAAAGTTCTGTGGAATGGTACTTCAATTTCTCCATATTACATTGTTTTCCCATCCTACCAGCTCATTGATTCCCAGTGATTATAGAATTTAGGCAAAGCCAAATGTCTAAAGTTTTTCCTTATGCTAGTCTCATGTACTGGTTCCTACAAAAACAAGCCACAAATGTTGTATGGCATCTGTTCTACACATAGAAAACACCACACATACGTGATCTCTTAAAAATGCATTACTATGTTATTTTAGATATGGCTTAATTCTACTTAGAGATTTTTGGATTTATTTATTATTCCAGTTCTTTCTTTTATGTTTTTATTACCCTGAAAGAAGAGAATGGCAGGCTATGTTGCTCTTCTAATTTGTTACTTCAAAGTTTCTCTCATTTGTAAGCTGAGTTTATTAGGAAACTTTATTTGGAAGCACTGACCACTTTATTAAACTACCGCGGAACCATAACCACTGAGTATTAATTGCTAAGCTGTTAAGAATGAGGCAAATTTTGGTAGTGGCTATAGCACTGTGCAGAGATTTTGAGATGCACTAATATCTGCCTAGATTATTCATAGTACCACATTATCACCATTTAGAGATGAGAGCATTCTATGTGCTAACCAAGAGCCATTTGGCCGCCTGGACCCATGCCTCTCTACCATTTTTTCTTTAACAATATTCCTGATACTGACTTGGAGTTCAACTCAACTTACTGCCTCACGACCCCCTTTTAAAAAATAGCAACTATTGCAAACTACTAGTTTGCAATCCTACTAGTTAGTAGGATTAACTAGTAGTTAATCAACTCTTTTTTCTTCATCCCTCATTTCATTGTCAGCTCTTAGCTACACCATTATTAGCTGAATACACTTCAGAGCTTTCTCTTCCAAACTTTCCTGAGAAGGAGATGAAGACAGGTGACCTATTATAACCCTGTCTCCACGCCTGAAGAGAAGCTGGTCAAACATTCTCTACTTTCTGCCTGGACCGTAACTGCGCCATCTACAGGTAGGGTCAAAACGTTTTTGGATTATCACACAGCCGGTGGTCTCACTTCTCACCCTTTCATTAGTATTTTCCCCCTTTGTGTAACACACCTGAATTTTTAATATCTTAAATACAAACTGAATAAAACCAAAGAAATTTCAAAATGAGAATTAGGATGCAAAATTTTTATGAATTTCAAAATTTCCAAAAGGATATTACTTGACCCTCACATGTAGAGAGTGCTAATTTATTTAATCACAGATTCCTGATACACTGCTATAGAAATAGTTGCTTAGAAACATGACTGCTATGATGGAGCATTTTGAAGCCCTGAAATTTAAATTGCTAAGCTGTTAAAACGATTTCCAACAGTGGCTACAGCAACATTAGGAGATCATTGGGAATACACTAATATCTGCCTAGATTATTTACAGTTCTACATTACCATTATTTAGAGTTAAGAGCATTCTATGTGCTAATCAAGAGCCATTTGACCAGCTGAACGCATGCCTTTCTACCCTTTTTCCTCTACTCTGTTGCTTTTTGACAACTTTTCACATAACATTTACTTAAGATACAGAAGAACATGTGTTGTAGAACAAAGACAACAGCTGCTTAAGTGTTCATCCCTAAACCAGTGATGCTCTATAGGAGTCTTCTTTGTGTGGTTGAGGAACCACCCTGTGTTCCGAAAAACTACTCCAGGTACTCCTAGGAACCTGTGTTTCATTATGTTAATACTCACACTAGAGCGACAGTTATAAATTTTATTTCTGGGATAAGTAAATAATTTACATATAAACTCAGTAATTAGAGGAGCCATCTTTGAATTAATATATCTAAAAATAGGATGTGTCAACAAGCAGTGGTTGGTCAATATGTAAATTTCAGTGGTAAAAGTACCTCTTAGCCAGCAAAAGGCTTTCCCAGCACGGATTCTGAAGGTTTCATTCACTACTGCTTTGTAAGCAATTACAGCACTGTCTAGCAAGGGTTAATATTTGCTCCGGAAAAGTTGCTTCTGTGTGTTTTCCATCCTCTCCTATGCCAAATGGGGATTTCACACACTTAACCTGTTCCTTCAGAACCAGTGTGTAAGGGACACATAATTTGACTTTTAGTTAGGACACATAATTGGGTCTTTTGCTGAAATTAAGCTGTGATGGCAGGGATCTTTGTCTTTTTTTGTCTCTAATATGTCCTGAGAATCAGCAGAGTTTGGCACACAGTGGAGGATGCTCAATAAACATTTGTTGAATAAATGAACGAATGTTGAAAAAGCCTGTGTCTCACCAAGAGATTCATGACTTCGAGATGGATGCAGAATTTGGATGAAAATTTGGGCTGGCCTCCCTACTGGAAGAGATGCATGTATATGGAGAAAGCATGTATCTGAGTTGCCTTCCCGTCTTCAATCCCCACTTCTTTGCTGAGAGAACGCTGATTTTGCTTGGAGCGGCAAAGCGTCTACCTAAACGCACACTGCCCCAGCTTCCCTCGGAGCTGAGAGTCAGACAAAAAGAGGAAGAAGTGGCCCCTTCTTTCCACCTTTAATTGGTACCATAAGAAAAATTGCACATTTCAGCCTTGTGTTGTTTTGCTTCTGATTCGACATTGGCAGCTGGCTAAAACCATACTTCTTGTTATATAAGAAAAACAAGTACTTGTTCCATTAATAAAGTTCAGGGTTTGTTTTTTGGTTTTTTTTTCACTTGTACACAAAAGCATTTCTAAAAGATATCATCAATACACTCTGTTTTCCATTCCTTCACTTTTAATTTTCCCTTGATATGCTTTAATTTGGACCCTGACCCTAGGAGTCTCAGGCAGCGCACTTATTTCTCTGACTCAGTCTTACTCTAACATAAAACAATCTGATCTTTACTTTTGTCCTTATACTTTTCTCCACGCGGATTTTATTAACACCGCTAACTGCGCTTCCTACTAATCTGCATCCTCCTGTTAATCTTCTTCATGAGCCTCATCGGTGCTGATTTTCTCTAGGATTCGTCCTCATTTCCTCCGTTTCTCACTTTACTATTTGCCTCACCCAATACACCAGATGGGCTTCAAATTTCAGCTACATGCTAATAACTTTTATTTTTAACTAAAATATAATTAAGTATAACGGGTCCCAAGCATACAGAAAATAACACAAACCCTAACTGAATGAGTTGTCAGTGAAAACTATGCAACCACAACTCAGATCAAAGAATAGAGCATGACAACACTTCAGATTTTTGTTGTCTTTCAGTTCAAAATGCTTTCTAAGTTTCCTTTTGATTTTCGTTTTTGATCTATGAATCATTTAGAAGTTTGTTGTTTAATTTCCAAATATTTGTGAGTTCACTAGGTATCTTACTGATATCGACCTTTATTTAAGTCAGTGAGGTTAGTGAATATTCTGTATGTGGTTTCAGTTCTTTTAAATTCCTTCAGACTCATTTTATGGCCCAGGATATGGTCTTTCTTGGTGAATGTACCATGTGCACTTGAAAAGAATGTCAGATATAGTGTTCTATAAATGCCAATTAAATCAAGGTGGTTAATTGTGTTGTTCACATCTTAAAATACATTTACTGATTTTTGATCCAATTGCTAAGACAGAGTTTTTAAATTTTCATATTATAATTGAGGATGTATCAATTGGGTAGTTTAATTTCTGTATTTAAGCCTCTGTTTTAGGCATATATACATTTAAAATATGTGCTCCTGATGAAATGTCCCTTTTATCATGATGTAATGTCCCTCAGTATCTCTAGTAATACGTTCTTTTTTGAAGTCTATTTTATCTGATATTCATATACCCCTCCAGCTTTCTTATGCTTACTGTTTTCATTGTATATCTTTTTCTATCCATTTACTTTCAACCTATCTATAGCTATATATTTAAAGTGTTTCATTTGCAGAAAGCATAGAGTTGAGTCTAGCTATTTTATCCACACTATCAATCTCTATCATTCAATAGGTGTTGTGGATTTATGCCTACCATAATCCACAACACTTCTTGTAAAACTTAGAAACCTTGCATCTATATCAGTTCCTTACATTCCTCCACTCTTTGCTGCTGTTTTTATGTTATAGTAGTCATACAAATTCCATCTACATACATTGAAATATACACTGGTAATGTCATAATTTTTGTTTTACATAGTCATACATTTGAGCAGCATACCCCCATGGCTGTCACAGTGCTGTGCTCTCCCCCCTCAGACCTTATGCTTTTTCTGTGTTCCCTGGCTGGTTTCCAACTACTGGCATCTGCATCCCTCTGCCTAAGGCTTTTCTTCAGGACTGTGGGGGACTGTTTTGCCCAGAAAAGCAGAAGAATAGAGGAAGTCCCCAACCAATGACCCTTGGCAGATTATATCTAAACATCTCAGCTTCCTTATGCCTTGGGTGAAATAATTCTGAGGTGGGAATTTAAAATGACGCTCCACAGTTTTTCTGAAGAAATTAAGTTGCAGTTGCCTACTGTGGTCACTGCCATAACTTTTTTGGCTGCCTTCCCTTCCTCTACTAATTCAGAACTAATTGATGGGCACACATGGGCACAGAGAGAAGTAAAAGTCATTGGAAAACAAGAAGGAGGGAGGAGGGAGCAGAGGAGGGGTAAAAACCTACCTAACAGGAACAATGAACACTATTCAGGTGATGGGCACACTTATAGCCCTGACTAAAGCATTATAAAAGCTATCCATGTAACAAAAACATTAGTACCCCCTTGATATTTTGAAATTTCAAAAAATATTTATATTAATAAAAATACATAAATATGAATAAGATAATAAATACATAAATATGAATTAAGTGGTCTCTGTAAAATTTTATTTATTATACAAATAGAATTTTAATATTACATATTGAATTTTAAATCTTATTCCATTTAAATTCAGCAGTTGCTTATTTCAATATATTGTTTATTGTTTCTCTGCATTTAAATTTTACTTACAAAGATGTGACACTGGAAAATAATGCTTCAGTGAAGAACAAACCATATAATTTTTATCTCGCTTTTGTGGGGTTTTCTTCAGAGATTTCAAAAATTATACCACTACTAGTAATTACAAATGTAAAAATCATACTCTTAAGTATCTATCTCCAAAATTAAATCTGACACCTAGTGTAAATAAATTAATAAAAATATTTAATGTAACTAACTAGGCAAAATGCTCAGAAAATACTTCAAACCATGGCAAAACAAAACCATAGTAGAATAACTAAATAGAAAACAAATATCCCACATGAAAAACTGGGGAAAAAATAAAGTTTAACATACTTGGAGTTTTAAGTGACCTTAAGATGTGGCCCCATGCCTTGAGGTCTTATGTTTCTTTTTTTTTTTTTTATTTCAGAATCTTATGGGGGTACAACACTTTGGCTATACGTATTCCCCATGCACTGCCCGCGTCAGAGCCACAATCGTGGACATCCCCCAAACTGTGCTCCCCACATCCATTCAGTGAGAGTTTTTCCCATCCCTTCCACCCCCCTCCCGCCCGCCCGCCCTCTGATGAATGTTATTGCCCTGTGTGATGTAAGTGTTCATCAGTTAGTACCAGTTTGATGGTGAGGACCAGTGGTGCTTGTTTTTCCATTCCTGTGACACTTCGCTTCGAAGAATGGGTTCTAGCTCCAACCAGGATAATACCAGATGCGTTAATTCACTATTGTTTTTTATTGCTGAGTAATACTCCATGGTATACATATACCACATTTTATGAATCCACTCGTGTATTGATGGGCACCTGGGTTGTTTCCACATCTTTGCAATTATGAATTGTGCTGCTATAAACATTCGAGAGCAGATGTCTTTATTATAAAATGTCTTTTTTTCCTTTGGGTAAATACCCAGTAGTGGGATTGCTGGGTCAAATGGTAACTCTACTTTTAATTCTTTGAGGTATCTCCATATTACTTTCCATAGAGGTTGTACTAATTTGCAGTCCCACCAGCAGTGTATGAGTGTTCCTACCTGTCCACATCCCCGCCAACATTTGTTGTTTGGGGATTTTTTGATATGAGCCAATCTCACTGGAGTTAAGTGATATCTCATTGTGGTTTTGATTTGCATTTCCCTGATGATTAGAGAAGTTGAGCAATTTTTTATATGTTTGCTGGCCATTATTCTGTCTTCTTTGGAAAAGTTTCTGTTTATGTCCTTTGCCCATTTTTTAATAGGGTTGTTTGATTTTTTCTTGTTGATTTTCCTAAGTTCTGTATAGATTCTGGTTATCAGCCCTTTATCAGAGGTGTAGCATGCAAATATTTTCTCCCATTCTGTAGGTTGTCTGTTCACTCTAGTGATAGTTTCCTTGGCTGTGCAGAAGCTTTTTAATTTGATCAGGTCCCATGTATTTATTTTGGTTGCTGCTGTGATTGCTTTGGGGGTCTTCTTCATAAATTCTTTGCCTAGGCCAATGTCCATAAGAGTTTTTCCAACGTTTTCTTCGAGAATTCTTATGGTTTCATGTCTTAGGTTTAGATCTGTTATCCATTGTGAGTTGATTTTTGTGAGAGGTGAGAGGTGTGGGTCCAGTTTCAGTCTTCTACATATGGCCATCCAGTTTTCCCAGCACCATTTGTTGAATAGGGAATCTTTTCCCCAGTGTATGTTTTTCTGGAATTTGTCAAAGATCAGGTGACTGTATGAGGTTGGTTTTATATTTGGGTTCTCAGTCCTGTTCCATTGGTCTACGTCTCTATTCTTGTGCCGAATACCATGCAGTTTTGGTTACTATAGCCTTGTAGTATAGTTTGAAGTCTGATAGATAGATGCCTCCCAATTTGTTCTTTTTGCTTAAGATTGCTTTGGCTAGACGGGGTCTTCTCTGGTTCCACACGAAGTGTAGAATTATTTTTTCTAGATCGGCAAAAAATGATGTTGGTATTTTGATAGGGACTGCATTGATCCTGTAAATCAATTTAGGTAGCAAAGCTATTTTTACTATGTTGACTCTGCCTATCCAAGAACATGGTAGGGTTTTCCATCTGTGTACATCCTCTGCAATTTCTTTTCTCAGAGTTTTGTAATGCTCTCTATATAGGTCTTTGACCTCCTTAGTTAGATATGTTCCTAAATATTTAATTTTCTTTGTTGCTATTGTGAAAGGTATTGCATCTTTAATTTGTTTCTCAGCTTGATTGTTATTAGCATATATGAAGACTATGGATTTGTGTGTATTAATTTTGTATCCTGAGACTTTGCTGAATTCATTTATCAATTCCAGTAATCTCTTGGTTGAATCTTTAGGGTTTTCTATGTATAATATCATATCGTCTGTGAATAGTAAAAGTTTGACCTCTTCTGCCCCCATCTGGACGCCCCTGGTTCCTCTGTCTTGTCTAATTGCTCTGGCTAGGACTTCCAACACTATGTTGAAAAGAAGTGGAGATAGTGGGCACCCTTGTCTAGTTCCTGTTTTAAGGGGGAATGCTTTCAATTTTTCCCCATTCAGTATGATATTGGCTGTGGTTTTATCGTATATGGCTTTAATAGTTTCGAGGTATGAGCCATCTATGCCTATATTGTTAAGAGTTCTTATCATAAAAGGATGCTGGATTTTGTCAAAAGCCTTTTCTGCATCTATTGAAAGGATCATATAATCTTTGCTCTTGCTTTTATTCATATGGTGAATTACTTTATAGATTTGTATATGTTGAACCATCCCTGCATCTCGGGAATAAAGCCCACCTGATCGTGATGAATTATTTTTTTGATGTACGTTTGAATTCGGTTTGCAAGAATTTTATTGAGAATTTTTGCATCTATATTCATAAGGGATATTGGTCTGTAGTTTTCTTTTCTGGTTGTGTTCTTTCCTGGCTTTGGTATCAAGGTGATATTGGCTTCGTAGAATGAGTTTGGGAGGATTCCATCCTTCTGGATATTTTCAAATAATTTCTGCAGTATAGGCACCAGTTCTTCTTTGTAGGCTTGGTAGAATTCAGGTGTGAACCCACCTGGTCCAGGACTTTTTTTTGTGGGAAGATTTTTTATTACTGCTTCGATTTCGGTGCTTGATATTGGTCTGTTTAGAAATTCTGTTTCTTCCTGGTTGAGCCTAGGGAGGTAGTCTGTTTCTAAGAATTTGTCTATTTCCTCCACGTTTTCGTGTTTGTGGGCATAGAGATTTTTGTAGTATTTGAAGATGATGTTTTGTATTACCATGGTATCAGTTGTGACCTCTCCTTTTTCATTTCTGATTGAGGTTATTAGAGTCCTTTCCTTTCTGCTTCTGGTCAACCTGGCAAGTGGCCTGTCTATTTTGTTTATCTTTTTGAAGAACCAACTTTTCGTTTCATTGATCTTCTGTATTGTTCTTTTGTTCTCGATTTCATTTAATTCTGCTCTGATCTTGGTTATTTCTTTTCTTCTGCTGGCTTTAGGATTGCTTTGCTCTTCCTTTTCCATTTCCTTAAGATGATTCATTAGTTTACTGATTTGTGACTTTTCTGTCTTTTGGATGTGGGAATTTAGGGCGATAAGTTTTCCTCTCAGGACTGCTTTTGCTGTGTCCCACAGATTTTGATAACTTGTGTCCCCATTATCGTTTAGTTCGAAGAATCTTTTGATTTCATTTTGAATCTCCTCTTTGACCCAATAATCTTTCAGCAATAGACTGTTTAGTTTCCAAGTTTTTGGAGGAAGATGTGAGTTTCTGTTGGAATTGATACCTAATTTTATTCCGCTGTGGTCTGAAAAGATACTGGTATGATTTCTATTTTTTGAATTTGTTTAGATCTGTTTTGTGGCCTAGGATGTGGTCAATTTTAGAGAAAGTTCCATGACCTGTGAGAAGAATGTATATTCAGTGTTATTTGGGTGGAGTGTTCTGTAGATATCTGTTAGGCCCAAATGTTCTATAGTCCTGTTTAGGTCTTTTTCTCTATTTGTTTTTTGTTTGGAGGATCTGTCCAGTTCCGTCAGTGGGGTGTTGAAGTCCCCTGCAATTATGGCGTTGCTGCTTATTATGTTGTCTAGATCTAGCAGCATTTGCTTTATGTACCTGGGTGCTCCTGTGTTGGGTGCATAAATGTTTAGGATTGTTAAATCCTCTTGTGAAATTTTTCCCTTCACAACTATATAGTGTCCATTTTTGTCCTTCTTTACTTTTTTGCGTTTAAAGTTTATGTCATCTGAAATGAGGATGGCTACTCCGGATTTCTTTTGGTTTCCATTAGCCTGAAAAATGTATTCCATCCTTTCACCTTGAGTCTGAATGCGTCTTTGTGTGTAAGGTGTGTTTCCTGAAGACAACAGATACTTGGTTTGTATTTTTTAATCCATTCAGCCAGCCTATGTCTCTTCAATGGGCATTCAAGCCATTTACATTTATTGAGAGAATTGATATTTGGGTAAATTTCTGATTATTCTGTTGGGTGGTATCTTTTGTTTTACCTCTTGTGTCATTGTGGAATCTGTTTCTGGGGTTTTAGCTTTTGCAAGTTTTACATAGGTGGGTGTCTGTTGCTCTGTTTAGTGTATAATGCAGGTCTAAGCATTTCTTGCAAGGCCAGTCTGGATTTCGCAAATTCTATCAGTGATTGCTTATCTGGAAAGTCTTTATTTCTCCCTATATAAGAAGCTTAGTTTGGCAGGATACAGAATTCTGGTTGACCTTTGTTTTGTTTTAGGAGATTATGATGTCTCCCCATCCCTTCTGGCTTGTAAGGTTTCAGCTGAGAAATCTGCAGTTAATCTGATCAGTTTCCCTTGTAGGTTACCTCTTTTTCCTCTTACAGCTCTGAGGAGTGCCTCTTTTGTGTTTACTTTGGTCAGTCTAATAATTATGTGGCGTGGTGAATGCCTTTTAACGTTGACTCTCCCAGGAGTCCTGTGTGCTTCTTGTACTTGGATGTCGAGATTTCTGGCTAAGCCATGGAAATTTTCCGCTATTATTCCTTCAAATAAATTTTCCAGCCCATGCGAATTTTCTTCCTCTCCCTCAGGGATACCTATTATCCTTATGTTTGGCCTCTTTACATAATCCCACATTCTGTATGCTTTTTCCTGCTCTTGTTTTTGTGTTCTTTCTCTTCGGCTGATTTATTTAGCGCATAGGAGTGTCTTCTAGCTCTGAAATTCTTTCCTCTGCATGGTCCAGCCTATTCTTAAGGCTTTCCACTGTGTTTTGTAGATCCTTGAATGCTTCTTTCATTTCTAGGATTTTATTTGATTTTTCCGTAATATTTCTATTTCTTTGGAGAATTTTTCATTAATTTCTTGCATTTTTCTTGTCGTTTCTTTGTGCTGGGATTCAATTTTCTCTTGAATTTCATTGACTTTCTTATAATCCATAAACGAAATTCCTCTTCTGCATTCTACCCATTTCATTTGGGTTGGTATCCATTGCTGAGGAACTGATATTTCTTTTGGGGGTGACTTTTCACTCTGATTTTTCATGTTCCGAGTTCTTTCGCTGGTTTTTTCTCATCTGGCCTCTTGCTCGAGAGCTGGGGTGTTAGAGTTAGTTTATGGCCCTGTCACCAGGCCCACATTATTGTTCCTTGGCAAGCCAGGGAGAGAAGTAGTGGCCTGTGTTGCCTTAGGTGTATTTTAGCAAGTTTGTGGATCTTGAGTTAACTTGACCTGTGTCTTCTCCTCTTCCTGTGGAGTGTGGTGGAATGACCTCCCAGCTTGGGCTCTGAGCATATGGATTGTACTTGAGGATATGAGTCCCCGCTCCCTATTAGCTAGGTATTCTGTTATGTCCGTGGCAGACTCTGATCCCCAGTTGGGGTATGCAAAGCCCTGTGCTTTGGGAGGGCCTTGTAGCTCCTAGGGGTTACTTTGACCCTGCTCCTCCTGAGGTTCAGGTAGAAGCACAATTTCCTTTGGCTTCAATGTGAGAGCTGAGTTGGGAAAATTCTACACAGCTCAGAGTTTGCTTATCTTGCCACGTGTGTCTGCCCTTCTGATGTGCGTCTCCACGTGATACTGGTTGATGGGGGATCTCCAATTGTGCACCCCTTTTCCACCACTAGACCCCAAGGTGAGGCGGGTGGCCATCTCTATCCCCAGCAGTCTCCACCGGGGGGATGTTCCCATGGGGAGGGGGGAACAGTGGCCGCTGGAAGCGCTCTTGGATGGCACGAAATTCCCTAATGAAGTGGGCAGGGTTATGGGGAGCTGCTTTGGTTCAGCCTGTGGCTCTTGAGGTATTTGGTTGTCATGGGAACCAGCAGTTATACCAAATGAGTCACTATAGCCAGCAACCTTTAAAATGAGCGATCTCTGGGGTACAGGAGGGCTGGGACCTGAAGGGAGGGCACTAGGACCAGCACGGAGCGGACTTGTCGGAGGCCAGAGCTGGGGTAGCGGGACCAGATGGACGAACTGCAAACTGTTTCCAATACCCAAAGGTCCCGCCGCTATAGTTCCGGGATCTCATCCCACCTGGAACCCACGGATGCAGCTATCCCTGGCCACCAAAGGCAAAGCCTGTCTCGCCCCAGCGGAAGAGCCCCGGGCCGGGGCGGGGGTGGGGGGGAGCTAGAGACGCGGCTCACAGCTCCGCGCGGGCGGCTGCAAAGATGGCGGCCGCCGCCAGCCTGGCGCACAGCTGGGCTCCGATCGCGCCAGGAGCTCAGTTTTTCTCCGCTGGCCGCAGCGGCAGTTGCTAGCAGCCTCTAAGGGCATGTCCCGCTCTCCGTTAAACTCCTGGGCCCAGTCCCGCTGACTTCCAGTGGCGCAGTGCCGGCCTCGGGTTCCTGCACATTGTCCCGGGAAGCTGTATCTCCGCTTCGTCCCTGCCCAGTTCCTCCCCAGCCCTCAGCAGTCTCTGTATATTGCAGCTGAGAGTTGTGTTTGGCTCTCGCAATTGCCTCCTCTCCACAGGGTCTGCTGCCTCGCGCCACCGCTTTGCCCCAACTCTGGGCTTGTCCCTGAGTGAGTGGATGAGGAGGTGCATAACCGTTTGGGGGTCAGGTCGCGCCGCGCCGACCTGGTGAGCACGTCCTTCCCACGCTCTGGGCTCTATTGTGCTCTGTGCGCCCTCCGATCTTTGTGAAAATTTTGTTCCTGTTTTCTTGGGCTGGGCATTCCACGTTGTTTCTCTGTAATTCACAATGCTGTTTTCTTAGTGAGCGGTCCGTGTTCGCAGGTAGCTGCTGGCGTTTTTCACTTCCTTCCCTGGGAGCGTTGCGGTGGGAGGACTCTATCAGACCCCCATTTTTTCCCCCGACGAGGTCTTATGTTTCTATGCCACTCTTAGCCCTTAATGCAGTTTCCCATTTGTTTAACCTGAAATCAGTCATTAGTCATATTCTTTTAAACATTGCAAAAATAGAAATTGAGAAACACTATCCCCCTTTATAAATGTTAATAATTAGGTTGAAAAACACAAAAGCCAGTGTATCCACCTAGAATAAATATGAAAAATTATTAAGAATAGGACTGTCTGTTATCTTCCAGTATATTCTGAATATATTCTGAATGATTCCTTATAGTCACATCCATAGATTCTTCAATCCTTTAAATATACTAACTTGGTTTTTGTATATATTCAGTGAAAGTTATGCAAAAATATACTACTGTATCTATTTTAGTAAAAGGGTGATTAAATGGTGGGGAACATGGCACGTTGAGGGAAGATTATATAGGAAAAGTAGATGCTATAGTTAAATTTTCAATTAGGTATATTTTCATAAAAATATCTTATTAAAGTTATTAATTGAATGAAAATTCAAGTAATTAAGCCAAATCACGTTTTTAATTTTAACACTTCCTTATTTTACTCATTTTCTGATCTGACCGTTCCATTAAATGTTTCCATTTGGTGCCATCACTTTAAATCCCCCAATTAACTTCCTCCTATCTGGACTATACATTGTATTTATCTCTAAAATTTATTTTCCATTCCATCAGTCAGACATAAAAATTCTTCCTTCAAATTAAAAAAACTGTGAAATACAATATAAATTTTAAAATATTATATGATTATATAAAATATAATTTTTCTCTCCTATTTCTTCAGTTTTCTCCTGTCATCTTTGTCTATTTCTTTTGCTGGATTTTCTCCTCTTTTTACTTCAAAGATTTTTTATGATTTTTTGTATCAGAATGTTTTTTTTTTGTATGCAGCAATTCCTTCAACAGAGTTCTAATGTTATACTTTTCTTTTTAAAATAGTAGTGTAAGAACACCGAACGTGTTTTATTCAAATTTCAAGTGCAGGATTATCATTTTGAATCATAAAAATATAACTGAAAAATTGATGAAAGAAATTATATGTTCTACTATTAACAATCAAGAAACAGAAAAGTCAGTTTTCCTAATAAGAATTAATGGTGAGAACTAAGTCAGCCAAAATGTCTTGTGGAAACATATTTCAATAAACTGATCGAAAAGTTCACATTGAAATTTCTCCCCTTGGTGTTAATACAAATAAAAGAAGAAAGAAGAAAATGGAAGCAAAACTTTTGAAGTGCCTACTAGGTGTCCAACATGAAGATAAGTATTTCATGTACATTATATTGTTAATCCTCACAATAACCCAGTGAAGTATTAGATTTCTACTTTAGAGATGAATAAACAAGGGTGCAGAGAGTTTGAGTATATTTTGCAAATCACGGAGCTTGTAAGTGCTGGGCCAACCAATAAAAGTTCCAGAATTTAAAAAAGAAAATAGTGAAAGAAAAATAAGATGATAAATAGAGTGATAAATTGGAAAGGGCTTGGGATTTTGTGTCTGTCAATGTGAATTTGTGCCTTGGATCTCCCATTTACTAACTCCTTATTTTTCAGTTAGTCATCCAAACTATTTAATTCTTGACTTTATTTTTCAGTTATATTGGAGTTTGAAGGGGAACAGAAATTTTCTTCACCAATGTTTAGAACCAATTGACTAACAAACACAGGGGTGGGGCAGATGGAGAGGAAGATATCATCCTTATTAATAAAACTAACATTGGAGAATATATCTTAAGTCAACTAGTTAGAAGACCTACCCCATCTGGTAGACTTTAAGACAGTGCTCCACCAAGAAAGAGAAAGAAGATAGAGGCTAAATAGCCTTTGCTTTTATATATTAGTTTCATCCAATTATAAAATTCAGACAAATGGCTTCATTAACCAGCTAGATTACTTATTGCATCTCCCTGCAAAGGTATGAGGTATATGGAGTACTGAAGGAGCCCAGAAGTTTTTGGGGAAAATTCTACCTGAGAAGTAAAGAGGAGGCATATTTCACAGGGAAGTTCAAGACACAGTGTGTGTAGGATCTATTGATTCTATTCCCTGTGAAACACAATTATTTTCCCTTATACATATGGGTATTTTAACAATGTTGTCATACATATCTCAGAGAATTTTTAAGAGGCCCCATTAAGGTATAAGATAAAAGCACTTCATAAACTGTAATGTGATTTACAAATGTAGGACGCTATCAACATTTGCATAAAATATGTTGTGAATTAAACATTTCTACCCTGTGACTTGGAGCTGCTTCCTCCAAAGAAGCTCCAAGGTGTTTCTTTAACATAAGTTTTTGACTGAATAGAAGCTTGTTGAAAGGAATTAACATTTGCTGGGAACCTCATGGGTGCCAGTAACTCTGGTTTGTATATGCTTTTAATTTAATCTGTAGAAGGGTCTTGAAAACTAGCAAATAAATCTGTGGCTCAGAGAAGTTATGCAACATGCCCAAATTTACACAGCTAATATAGGTGGTATCTGGAAAAGCCAATGAGACAAGGAAATTGGTTGGAAATCATTCTGTTATTCTTTGAATTTTCACTGTGCTAGAGACAGTTGACTGGAAATTTTATGTGAAGGACAATCTTCAACCAATACTGCCTGTCATGAATTTTTAAATTAATATCTATATATTAAAATGCATTTCTAAATATTAGAATCCATTTTAAATATCAAACCAAGTGTTTGCTATTTGCTTGTATAAATGCTTGACTTTATTGTTTTGCCTCTTTAATGATTTTCTGTGTAACAAACATCTTCCCAATGAACAAAGGATAATACTACTTTTACTTTTGATTCCTTAAGTTTACTACCTAGAGAAAAGCATAGGCTGAAGGCTGAATTAATTACTAATTATTTCTCTTATTTGAAGACGTCTTGGATCATTTGAAACCTGCCAATGACCCTCTGGGTCTCCACTGTATGTTTCTTTTTCCCTTTTGAGTTCCTCCTTTGTGTCCACACATTATTTGACAAGCATTCTAGGTGAAAAAGAAACACATTAATATCATCCTTTGTTTCATATGAATTGCATTACCATTAAAGGTCCCAGAAGGAAGCAGCCATTTCAATAAATAGAGTCAGACACACTTATAAAATTTTTAATGATCATGATGGTATTGAGCTGCAACAGTCATATTTGAGGAATTTTCAAGGGAATTTTATGATGTGCAGAAAGATTCAATGCATTTCACTAGTTTTTGTTTTTAATGTGTCTGTAGTTATACTGCTTGAATCACTATGTATCGATTTATACATTGGTTAGTCAGTTTGCCTATATTATCTCTAATCCCAACAAAACCACCACAAAACATGGATTATTATCCCCATTTTATATTTGAGTAAACTCAGGCACCAAGAAGTTCCATAAGTAGGTAAAGTCACAGTGCTGTGAGTGGTGGAGCTGAGTTTAGAACTGTGCTGGTCAACTCAAAGCTGTCCTTCCACTACATCATGAGAACTCTTTGGAAAAAATTTTTAAAAATATTCCAGAACCTTCAAAAGAAAATAAAAATCTTTTTTAACACTTCAGTATTAAATAAACTACATACTTCAGAATATATTTACTTATGTAATAATTTACCCCCACTTATATTTTGCTCACACTATTGAAATATGTCACTCTTTAATGTGGCCATCTGTCCCCTATTATGCTGAGTTCATAAAACAAATGTTTTGCTTATTGATTGAAAATGTTTTGCCAGAAATCTATGAGAGTAAAAAGTGCTCATTTCCAATGGAAAGCTTAGAATAAAATGGTAAGAGCATGATACATATCTATGCTGTTATGTGTAAGGTAGATATAACTTCCTTTTCAGAAAACAACTGTATGTATTTTTCTAATTTTTAACTACTAGACTATTATAATTGCATGCTCTATATAACATATCCTTAGAACTTTCTTGTCTATGAGGATTTTTTATTTTTCTCTTAAAGCTACATTGAACAGACTTTCACTAAAAGAAGTATTAATATATGTTTTGGTTAATATTGATAGGAATTCTAGTATTTTATCACAGATCGAAGAGAAATCTGCAACATTTGAGAATTGGCAAATTGTTAGAATAAGTACATTGACTGTCCTAAAGGATTTTTTTCACCAGTTCTTCTATATCATTTCAGTGTAGAAAGCGATGAGTAGCTGTTGAATTTAGACAATGTTTTTCTTTTTGATTTCAGGCTCCAACTTTCCTGTAACAACTGGATAAAATCCAAACAGAATATCTTAGAACATGTGTCTCTGAAATGTACTGTGATTGTTACTTTTATTTGAGAGGGCATTGATGTTGTTGAATTACATGGAAACAGAAGTAACTTTTCCCTGGAAAAGTCTTTTTAATATGGGAAACGTTATTTTGAACAAATGAAGATCTGTTAACTACGTGGGTTAAAAAAGAAAAACTACTTAAGAGTTAGTCAAAGAACTTCATAATGCCATAACTCTATGATAAGCTAGACTAGAAATTAGAAATATAATAATCCAAATCTGCAAGAATTCTAAAATAATTTGACCATCTTTTTTCAAATTCTTAAATTTTTATATATTCCAATATTATTAAATTTGTGAACCTATAATGAAAATGTCAGAAAATTTCTAACATTTATATTTATGTTCTTTTCTCAAGATAGCATATGCGTAACAGTTGTGTTTGGGAGTTGAAGTTATATTTGTTAAAGGCTCCGAAATGCACAAAACAGTGAAAATTAGAAAAAGTTTACATCATTTTATGTGCTGAAAAAATCTAGGAACAATAAAATTCTAACACTTGACCTGGGCTGATAATTAAATTCAGTAATCTGAAACAATGATGTAGAATATCTTATGCTAGAGCTCTAATCAATCTTTAGCACCAAAAATGGGTATCAGCTCTATGAAATCAAATATATAAGTAATTGAGTAAATTTTGTCCATTATAATTTTAATTCTGGCCTTACTGTACAGATAATGATTATCTTAAGTTCCTAGGATACCAGTAGGAGTTAAATCAAAAATCTACTAATGTGTGCCTTAACAAATTGAAAGATGCATTTTTGCATTAAGGGATAATGGCAAAGACTGATGGTGGTTGTAGGAGCACATAATATGGAAAAATTGGAATATCATCTAAAATAATTCAAAGAATAGCGCCCCTATTCATTAGATATTAATCTAATGAATTAATAAGGCACTGTGCTGGATAACACGAGATACCAAAATTACATACTCTGCCACCAAGTAGAACATCAGTTTAGAGAGATGACTCATATAAAGATTGTCCTTTTATATTCATACTACTTAATTGCCTTTGTGGCTTGGGGAACAAGTGCAAAATAATGGCTAAAATCTCATAGGTTCTACCAAAATAAATGTACATATTGTAAATTTTCTTCTGCTGATTAATTCATGTGACAACATAAAATTTTAAATGCATGTAAACAAGTTTTTTCAAAAACATTTATTCTCCAATTACCCAGACTCTATCTAGTGAAAATTATAGGTTTACCTCCATAAATTTACTTAAATTTATTGAAAATGCATTAAAATTAACAGCAGATGTTTTCATTTAAATTATAACTGTTCTAAGAGAATCTGTATTATAAAAAGCCTCCTAAACATAACTGGTTAGTTTTCTATTCAATACATTTTTACATTACTAGCATACATTTAAAAAAAAACACAAGAATTTCAAGCAATAAGCACATAACAATGTTCACATTATTTGGCAAAAATATAATCATTGATGATGGAAAAATACTAGAAAAAAGGATAAATCTATATGTTAATAATATATTGTAAGGTTGGCCTGCTGTTTGAATGCAGTAGATACAGCAGTAGAGCATTCATTCATTCTCAAATAATGCCTAAATAGTGCATTAGGCATTTTCAAATCATAAAAAATAGATCATAGCCAGGTAATCTGTTTATTATCTGAACACAAGAAAGAAGAAAAACCAAACATATGTTTGGAATTTGGATGACTGAAACAACATTTGAAATCATTCTAGTTACTATGGAGACTCTTGTGAACTATTAAATTGTAACTAATCGATCAACACTTATGTGCACATATGGAAATAAAACTCAATGGAAATCAAGCAGGTGGGAGGGAGGAGGAGAGGAAAGGTAAAATCACACCTACCAGGTACAATGCACACTCTCTGGGTGATGGGTACACTTGTAACTTTGACTCAAACTGCACAAAAGCAATTTATGTAGCCAAAACATTTCTGCCTCCATAATATTCTGAAATTAAATAAATAAATAATAAAAAAAGGAATACTGGACATTTGTATCTCCTTTAGAGGCCAGCTTTTGCTTCTTCCCCTACTCTACTGATTTCACCATAATAATGACTAAGCTTCTTTACTATTTTTAACCCTACTGTTTGTGCCTATACTACAGTCTCCAATTCTTCTCCTCTTTCCTGAAATCAAAACATATCCAAAATGATGTTATGAATAAATATTATTAGTCACCATCCCTTATGGAGCAGAGTTCTTGAGCCAGGTCACCTCATAGCTACCCTATATAGAAAACATCTGTTGGCTGTAGGGTTGGGTCAATCAGTTGTTTCCATGGAAACCAAAGCACATGATAAAATTATTGGTGAATTATAAAGAATAAACTGTTTGTGGTCACAATATATGGATGGGAGCATAGTCTCCTCAGGCACTTAGTGTTTCATGAGCTTGCCTCCTGTAAAATTGTACAAGATTATGTATTAAATAGATTATTAAAATTATTAAGTAAAATTCAGCTCTTTAAGGAGGTTTCAGTCTCAAACCATTATTCATTGGTATTTGAGTAGGATCTCATTTAAACTTTCTTCATAAGGGTCTGTGTTATCCTTCCTCCTTAGGTTTTATGAGATTTTCCTCCCTGACACATTAAGGCCTTGATTTATCATAGGTCATAAAAAACTTTTGAAAATAGTATGTCAAGATTGGAAAAACAAGCACCACATGTACTCACCATCAAGTCGATACTAATTGATCAACTTATATGTGCACATATGAAAGTAACACATTAATTGATCAACTTTTACGCACACATATTGAAGTAACATTCATCAGGTGTCAGGCAGGTGGGAGGGGGGAGGAAGGGATAGGTAAATTCACACCTAAGGGGTGCAGAGCACACTCTCTGGGAGATGGGCACACTTGAAGCTCTGACTCAGGCAGAGTAAAGGCAATACATGTAACCTAAATGTCTGAACCCCCGTAATACTCTGAAATAAATAAATTTTTAAAAAAAGAAAAGAAAATAGGTAGTCAATTTAACTTACTACTTCTCTTTAAAGGGTCATATACAACTTTACCAAGAGACTGTATATTTGTCTGTCTATTTATCTCTCTCTCTCTCTTTATACATATATACACACACACACACATATATATTTATTTTACATTTGTATATACAATCTATCTACCTATATATGTATACAAGCACATATACATTTAATATTACAAAATTCTAGATCTTGTGTCATAAGTATTTAAATAGTATTTAAAATAATCAGGTTTTTATAAAATATGACAGAATTCTAAAAGGCATGACCTAGGCACTTCATAGCATATAAAAGTGGTTATTTAGAGAATTAAATCAGTTGTTTTAATCTTTTTTAAAGTGTGGTGTTCATTGTTTATGTTAAATACTATTATTGAATTGAAAATTCACAGTTTATATCTAAGAAACCAAAGATTGTAAGCAACATCTTTTTCCAAATTAAAAAAAATCTCAAGGTACAATACATCATGAAATTCTTCAAATTATAAAACTTTTAATGTTCCTAGATAAATACACATTTTTGATCAGCAAATAAGAAGTATCATGTCTCTATCAAGAAAATATACCTTTATGAGTTGTTGCCTTATATTTTATAGTGTTTCTTTCATGTCCACTGCCCTCACTGAACTGTAAATTTCTTGAGACCCTGAGCACTATATTTTATCCCTATACCACAAATGCCTAGAATACTTAAATACATGCTTTTCTGAATTTAGTTGCTTTGAAAAATAAATGTCTTCAATAATAAGCAGAATTAACATGCATTCAGGTTAATAGGTTTCACCCTTGCGCTAAATCAAAGATTATAGGTGACCTTCAAAAAAGCAATTGGTGGCATCAGAAACCAGATTGAAGTGGGAGAAGAGAGGTTGCTGGAAGTAGCACAGACCTTCATGAAGTTCTGTAATGAAAAGAGAGAGCTGATTTAGTGCAAGATTAAAAAGAAGACTTTGATTGAGGATAGTGAAAATGAAATCCATGCTTATACAGAGGAATAAGCAAGTAAAGCAGGAGAATCTGAAGATTTCAGAAAAATAGGAGCTATCCTTTTGGGAAAGAATAAATACATCCAGCAGGAGGCAAAAGAGAAAAGGATCAAGAGGAAAAGAGGACACAAGGAGGAACTCTCCCTCCTTTGGGATAGAATTGAAGGTCATAAAGATATATTATGGATAAATGTATACAGTTAATCTATTGAATATAATACTATATAATTGTTCTGTCTTATTTCATTGGTTAATCTGAAAGGAAAGAATGAAAATATCAATTTTGAAAATATTTTATTGTCTCCCTGACAACTACTACATTTATAGTTCATATGTATATATGTATGTACATACTCACACACACACGTGCACATATATATGAGGTCTGTCCAGAAAGTATCCAGCCATTGTTAATATAACAAGAACAGTTATATGGCTGGATACTTTCCAGACAGACCTTATTTAGATATAAGTATATACGATATATATTTTTGTGTATATATAAACTTTTTTCTAGAAAAATATTATATAAATGGTGAGCTTTAGTATGCAATTTTAAAAATCGGTGAACATGGCAGCTAATAGAGTTAAAATTAGAAATTTTCTATTAGATCATCTAAGCATGAAAGCTTCTGTGTCAGCAGCTGGCTCATGCTGTTACACATAAATGAATAATCTTGAAAACAGAAATGGTTTCCTTTATACATAATTTTAGTTTCCTTTTTTGCTTAATGGATCTTAGTTTAGACATGACAAACAAATAAAAAACATTTCAGCATAAATTATCCAGGAATATATTGATAAATACACACAGGTACTCACATAAACATGTGTGCATGTGCAGACACACACACAGTGATTACATACAATTTTGAAGAGTTTGTTTTCCAAAATATGAGGAAAAACTTTGACACTAAGCAAATAAGCCATGGTTGATTCGTTCAAGCAAAACTATATTTACTCAGTGGCTTTTCCTGGCAAGCTATTGCAGAAAGCTGTCTCTGAAATATTAGAGTGAAAAGCACACACCATGCTCAAGAGAAGCAGTAAAGAAAACTCTCTTCCTGTGTGGAGACAAGGCATGCACCAAAAGCAGTATTCAATCCTTATCAACACTGAAAACTGAGTGGGTCCATCAAGGCTACAGAATTCAGATTTCTCAGAGGTATGTCATCCAGCTACTTGTCACCTACACAAGCATTCAACTTTAAATGCACAAAGAGGAGGAGTGAAGTCCTGCTTCATAGACAGTCCATTAGCATTAGAATAAGGCTTGATGCAATTTCCTCCTACTAAGCTTAGACATGAGCACAGGAAAGATACAGAAGGGCCCCTGCACAACAGCGATGTGCACCAGCCAATGCAGGATGTAAATAACAGAGTTACCAAGGGACTACCAAGGCATACCTTTCTTTTAGCCATATGTCATGGAGACTCTTTAGGAAGATTCCTTTAGCAGCAGCCTGCTGTCATCTTTTGGTACTTCGAGTGATATTGCCGGAGGTGGCGATGGCCGTCAGATTGCGTGGGACTGGAAGTCAACATCAGCAAATGAAAGGGGCTAGATGAACTTCTGCTTGAGGTTGCATGTTGAGACCAGTCTCTGTGTTGAAGAATCTGAAAGGACTTGTAAGTCCTGCAGCCAATACCAGACAAGCAGTTAATTTTAGCTGGATCTGATTGTGAACAAATCTGAGTTTGCATACATACATTGAACAGCACTTCCATCAGTTTGTGAAACTAATAATTACAGATGGTAGCAAATCCAGGAGTTTGGCTCAGAGTTCCTGACTCCCAGGAATGCTTTCTGTGCTAAAAGATGAGACTTCTTAGGGGTCTAAACTGTCATTATTACCTCAAAGTATATTTTAACACATTGAATTTGCTAAAATCTGGGAAATTTGTATCTTGTGACATTAACATTTATTCTGCTTATGGCACTTAATGGGACTTCAATTTGGGGTGGAAATTATAGTTATTTGTTTTAAATCATTTTAAAGGAAAAATGGAAAAAAAGACTGCCTTTTATTTTTAAAGAGAAACATTTTGTCAAATATTTAACACACATATTTAGTTATAATCATCATACAGTGCATCTAATTTGGTTACAAAGTCAATTCATCCAAAGAGCGATATCAATTATATGACTTTAGTTTTATAAAAAATGGAACCAGAGAGGTTAATCATAGTTTATGGAGACTTTATTAGGTGCATTCTGCTACATCTTATATTTATTTATTCAACCTCAGAAGTTTCTTATTTTATAATATTTAGGAATAGATATTATTTGCTTATCTGTGGATAATTGTAAAATTATAATTAATTTGAGACTTTTTTGCTATTATTTCTTTCACTTTATTATTTGACAGTATTGATGAAAATGATAATGATAGTGATTCTACAAGGTCTCCAGGACAATGTAAAGTGATATATAAGAAATTCAGAGAAATATATTTTCTTAAAATGTTCATTCAAAATATGAATGATAATGATGAAAAATAAATGCTGTCAGTGGTACCCAAAAAGACAAGACACAGGAAAGATGTAACCCAGTGTACACCTCACTGTCTTCAGTTGGCACAAAGTGATTTGCCTAATTCTACCAGAGACACAGAATGTGTAGCACTATGAATTGAGAAATAGAGCTAAATTATATCACACAGGGACTTTCATGTCCTATTTTATTTTAAATAAGCACGTGTGAAATTTATGAAATTTATACAAACCAGTCAACAAATAATACATGATATTCATTAAAATTGTATAGGATTTACATAATTAAAAACAACAATTTTTAAATAAAAACATCATTGTTGTTTTGCATTTCCAAAATGATAAATGAATCCTTTCACAGCCATAATGAAAATTACTAGAACATTTCCCCCAGTGGTAAAAGAGATTTATTTGCACCTCTGCTTTGATCCACTTAAATTTCTTTCTTTTCATGTTATAATGCGTTATTTTTTTGAGACAGATTTGTCTCCTCTTGAAATGCTGAGTGAATAAATTATGGAATATTTGTGGAGAATATTATTAGAAGGAAGTAAAGGGATGTTTTAATGTTCTCTGTCATGCAAATATCCCATCTTAGAAGACCTGTGGTGCCCTCAGCAAGCTTTCAGGCTCTGGACAGGGTTTGAGGAGTAAAACTGTCTTAAACCCACTTACAATGGCAAGTTTGGTCAAAAATAAAGTAAGAAGTAAATAAAATGTTCCAATACAATGTAAGAAAAAATAATGAATGCATAGGAGAGACACTGTCAACTGGGTGGTAGGATGGAGAAAATTTCACAAAAATATTATCTAATGAGATCTTGAAGATTAACTTTTCAGAATTCTTTTAGGAAATCAGAGTCCATGAGACAAAATTAAGTCTCCTTAGTAATATGCTTTCAAAAATAAAAAAAATTGACTTGCCATTAGCAGGACATGAGGTTTAAATACATTTTCCAGCAATGGTAATTTTTTGTGACAACTTATTCACTATTTGTGTCCATATTATAGTCTGTAATTTCACACTTGTATGCCTCCTGTTTACAGCTTATGTAATGGGTAGCAATAGTAAAACTCTGTCTTTTCTAATCACAATTTTCCTCAACACATTGAAGCCCCCTCCCAGCAGACCAAGGTCCATCTCTGTGCTAAGCTTTTACACTGACAGGAATAATATGAGCCCCTAACCTCACCAGGCTCCTGTGACCCAAGTTTTAAGTCTGATCTAATGGCCTGCTTGTAGAGATCTCTGATACCTAACTTCCACAAATCTTACATATTTAAATTTCTATTTCCTTGCTTATTCCTTTTGTAGTTTTTTAAATTTTTAAAAATAATTTTCAACAGGAAAGTTACAAAAGTAGACACAGTACTCTATCTACACTTATACTGGTTTCCTATTGCTGCTGTAATAAATTACCACAAAGTTAGTGGCTTAAAACAACAGAAACTTAATATCTTACAATTATCTTTGCCTTCTGGAGGCCGGAAGTCTCAAATGGTTCAGCAGGCCTGCGTTCCTTCTGGTGGCTCTTCATTCTCGGTTTTTGACGCCTTCCTCCATTCTCAGAGCCAGTGGTGTAGCCTCGTCTCCCCTCTCTGACACCTGTTTCTGTCCCTACATCTTTTCTCTCTGACTCTGACCCTCCTGCCTTCCTCTTATAACGACCCTTGTGATTACACTGGGCCCATCAGATAATTTAGGATAATCTCCCTCCACATCTCAAAATCCTTAACTAAATCATGTCTGTAACATTCCTTTTACTGTGTAAAGTAACCTATTAACAAGTTCTGTGGATTAGGACACCCCCAGCACCCTCCACAATTGCCTCCTACACCTCAGCAGGCAATCGTCGCCCCCATCCCTTGCCCCTGGCGTCCCTCCAACCATTTTTTTGCTTTTTCTCACTATAGTTTTGTCTTTTTTAGAATTTCACAAAGATAAAATCATATAGCACATGTGCATTTATTCCTGGGTTCCTTCACTAAGCATAATGCTCTTGAGATTTATCCACATTTGGGCGTCTAGTAGTAGCCTGGGTTTGTTTGGGTTTTTTTTTTTTTTTTTTTTTGCAGAGTAAGATTCCATTGTATTGATATGCCACAATTTATTGATCCATTAACCAGTTAAACATTTAATTTATTATTTATTTTGGTTATTATAAGTAAAGCTGCTATAAACATTCAAGTGCAATTCTTTGTGTGGAAATATTTGTTCATTTCCATAAGGTAAATACCTAAGAATGGGATTTCTGGGTTGTAGTGTAAGTAAATATTTACCTTTATCAGAAAATGCCAAAGTGCTTCTCAAACTGGATGTAACAGTTTGCATCCCTACTAGACAGGTATGAGAGTGCTAATGGTTCCAATCCTCAACAGCAATTGCTACTGATAGCGTCGATCCTTTCAAATTTTATTTATACAAAAATCTGTACCCGATATCTATAACAGCTTTATTAGTAATTGCCAAGAATGGGGTACAAGGGAACTCTTTCTGTGATGGACATAACTGGTATCTTCATTATGCTGGTAATTACCTGAGTGCATAAATTTGTCAAATCTTACCAAATGTACATTTAAAATTAGTGAGTTTTCTTGTATTATAACCATTCCTCAATAAGCTTCACTGAAAAATGCTCTAATCATTTTTAAGATAGATTGCTGTATGGAAGGAGATTTTAAAGGAGCTGGAAAAACGTGGCTTGGTAAGGAAAATAGAATTATTAAAAGCCATAAGTACTTCGATTTCCTAATGTTCAGTTTAATGAGCCGTGCCAATTTGATAGGGGCTTCAAGAGCATTTATTAACTTGGACTCTCATTTTTCTCTACCACAATTTTCTAAAGAAATGAAAATTTCTGCCTCCTAGAGAAATAAAGCATAGAGCTAGTGCAAACACATAACTTGATACTGGGTTGATTCATGTCTTTTATGGAACAAATTATTTTTTCAAGATGCACATAGTTTTATTTGGAAAGTCAGTACCTGTTGAATTATTTTTCTTACATAGTACATTATCATAGTGAAATTCTGTGTTTTACTTAAGTCACGAGCATCTATTTCTTCTGAACACAACAATCACTTTGACTGAAGGACAAAGAAAGTCACAGTACTCCAAAGCTGGGGAAAAAATGGCTCCTTTTTAAAGTCAACTTCTTCTAAGGATAATAGCTGAAAAATCAACTGTATATGATTCACTGAATACCTTTCACTCAGCATGTTTGTGTCTTCAAAAAACTGTTTGTAATTTCTATCATGTTCATAATCCAAACATGTATAAGATATTATCATCTTCAAATATCATCAGTTGTAAAGATGAAAAAAATCAGGGTAGATATGTATTTAAGGAACAATATAAATAAAAATCACTGGTGAAGACTTGTCGAAATAGCACACAAATACAGAAGCAATTATCTACAACTTATGATATATAAATATTTCCTACCTCCCAAGTTTCAAACCAAACCAAATTGTTTCCAGGGTGCATTATGATCAAGAAGGATTCTAAATTATTTTTCTGATCCTCATTTAATTTGCATACTCATTGATTCTTTTTATTAGATACACATTGGGAATCAGAAGGAAATGAAAGGAACACAGAAAGAACAGTGTTTTGGAGCATATTGCTAGCTGAAAAAAATGAGATCTAGTAAACACCAGTATATGTCAAGTTAGAAAACATTCTTCATTCAAAGGAGTAACTAGAAAAAAGGAAAATGCAATTCCTCACTATCTGGTAATAAAGCTGACAACAGAATTCTGTTGAAACCATTTTCCAATTAGATGGACATAGATATAGAAGACATAAATCAGCTATAGATGCTGAGATAGAGATAGAGATAGAAATAGAAATATTGGAAGATACACATAAAAATTATTTTTCTTGAAAAAAATTCTGACTTCATGAGTAAATACTATCAATTTAAAATAAGACA
The DNA here is from genome assembly GCA_023783475.1 of Daubentonia madagascariensis. Taxonomy (NCBI): domain Eukaryota; kingdom Metazoa; phylum Chordata; class Mammalia; order Primates; family Daubentoniidae; genus Daubentonia; species Daubentonia madagascariensis. Next base: position 3,415,828 of record JAKFHU010002088.1, read on the forward strand.
ATTATATTTATTAAGCTCCATACTCAAAAATAAAGATAGAAATTAAACATTTAGGAGGAAAATAAAAATTATGGGGAACAAAACTCTGATTTTAAACATTTTAAATCTAGAGCTCATATTTAAGTGAAATTTTAAAAATTTGTAGAAGCCATCCCAAAAGAAAGAAAGTGTTGGAATAAAAGAATCACAAAGAAAGTTTAGGGGAAATTTTATTATTTGGTAAAAGAAAATACAACAAGAGTAATAAACACAAATGCCTACAAGGGCCAAGTGATTTAAAGGAGGAAAGTAAACAAGGTATAAAAACAACCATAAGTGGTTAGAAATTGTGCAAACAGGAGCAGGAATGTCTCATCTCAAGGGAATGGTAGCTGTACCTCCCCAGCCAATGTTTTCCTTGTAAGAATATAAGCCCATTGTTCCTAAAGTTTTTGAGTTTTTGTCAGAAACCAGAAATCCAGATTTATGTATGAAATCTCCTAGCTTTTTAAATGGTAGAAATTGTGACCTACCCAGAACCCACTTTATTTCCATCTTTCTAGACAAAACTAAGGTTTAAGCCCAAATAGCACATAATTCTCCTGGTTACAGTTATTTCGTGGTCCACGCCTAGACATATAACTCAAGTTGTCTAATTTAGGTATGTAGAACATTAATACGCATTTAAGCCATTTAATTCACAGACCTGAAGTTTACCCTTCTTCTTGCCTTTTTTAATATGACATAATATACATTTCTTATAGTTTATGCCAGTTTAAAAAGGTTGCTTGACTATTTGCAGCCAAAATCATTTAATATTATATAGCAACATATATCTAAAAAAGTCTGCAAAACCATAAACTGATAAACATATTGAAATTTTTTCAGATTAAAAATTGGTCCCACACTTATAGCTACTTAAACTGAAATGCTGTGGTTGAACAAAAAATACATTGAGCATATTATTTGAAAATGTAACGAATATGCTTTTTAAAAATAACTTTTTCTGTTTCCTAACTCTTTAGACATCCCGTATATATGCATGTGTGTGTGTGTGTGAGAGAGTGTGTAGGTCATCACTCTGCCAGCCAAACAAACATGTGTGTGACCAAACAAAATAGCTCAGAGCCTTTAAGTTATGACCTCTGAAATATAGATTTTAGAACATAAATTCTCTTGACATATGATTATATGGAGAATTATAACTATGTTTTTCAACCCTTCTATCAACCATATATAAAGGTAAAAATATACTCGAATTTCTAATGATATATCAGAAAATTATTCCTCACATTTTCAGATAATATTAAAGCTTATTTAGTCCAAATATTAAGAAATTCTACATACATTTATGTAAAAGGTCAAGGTTTCCCTTGAAAACAACAAAATGCATGAATATCCTTCTGCTAGCACAGGTTGGGTACCACCCATTCTAAATATCAGGTCTTCTCCAATTCTCTCATTATGTACTATCTGAATTTCTTGTGTGTTCTTTATAGAGTGTATACATAGGAAAAATTCACAGGCTTCAACTTCAATCAGTCATCATAGTAGTAACCTTTAATTCAGTTTCTTATAAATTCTAAAAGTAAAGGGAAAAAAAGAATGATAACTCTCTAAAAAACTTCTAAATGTTCATAGACCTTAATTCCAGGATCTGGAAAGAATTGACTTTAATTGCAAAGTAGCTGGAATTGGGTGGATGAAAAAAATTCTACCCAGCTTTCAGTTAATAGAATAAATAGCCTGGCTTCACCTCATAGAGCATTCAATCTATAAAAGTAGAAAATATTCTATATCTCTTCTACTATTAAAAATTGGACTTTGTTATTTTTACCACTCTAAAGCTCTTTTGTGAAGCATCACACAATTTTCTCAATCTCTAGCCTGCCATATATGTCACCATTTTCCAATTAGAAAGAAATTGGAGATCAGGAAAAAGGCATAACCAACAAAGTATCTTTTGGGCTGTAGTACATCTTAAGATGTATAGTTTCCAATTACTAAACCCTGTAGGATAAGGTGAGTTAGGAAAACTTCTGAGTCTGAGTGCAGTGCCCAATCCTCCCCTCTGCTAAAACCAACTTTTTCCATATTTGTTGCAAAGACCAGGAAACAAAGCTCTGAGATTCTTAGGTTTTCATGTATTGTTTTGACTCAGAATGAGTGATGATCTGGCACTGAGAGCTTTTTGAAAACACAACTGCTGAAGAATAAAAGTACAGGCAAAAGCATGCTAGAGACTGGTAATTGCACTAATTGGAAAAGATTTAGCATCACTCATGTGGACAGAAGATGGAAGCAAGGACAATCCACCCATATTGTCAATATAGTGTACAAGCAGATCCAGATTCTTTGAAATTTAATTTAAGAATAAATAATGTGTGTCTATAAAATTGGCAATGGCAGAACAGCATCTGGAAGATGTTCAATGGAATCAAACAAACTGAGATTAAAAGGGAGAAAAAAAAGAAAAACGGAGCAAGAGAAAACTCAAGATGCAAGAGTAGAAATATTAAATACATTATACAAAATAAATAAGCAGATGAGTTGTAGTAAGAAATCAAATCAGTGATAAAAAGAACAAAAAATCAGATTTCTAAGAAAAGAAAAGGATAAAGCAATAAAAACCACTGGAGAGAAGGTTAGCAATATAGAGAACATAAACAGATATTTTGGAAAGAAAAAAAAGAGAATGAATAAAAGATGAACAAATTTCAAATGATCCCCAGAGTCAATGCAAGACCTGTGCATCCAAATTGAGTTGATTCATAGATTTTTAGAAGGAAAATAATATATTAAATAAATCCACATTTAGACAGAAATTTTGACAAAATATTGACTACAAAGATTAAAAGTACGAGTAAACAAAAAGTCACTTTATAAAAAGAAATTAATTACAAAAATGTAAATATCATGATGTCCTTTGGTATTTTTGCTGCAATACAGGATGCCAAAATACAATGAGAAAAATAGTTACAAAACTTTGAATTTAAAAAGTTGCAACTAAAGAATTTTGTAACCAATTCCAGCAGTAACAAAATATTTGATTATTCACATGTTTACACAAGATAATATTTATTTTTTTAAAAGTAAACTAATGGCCAGGTGCAGTGGCTTACACCTGTAACCCTAGCACTCTGGAAGGCTGAGGCGGGACGATCACTTAAGCAGGACTTCCAGACCAGCCTGAGTAACAGCTAGACCCCATCTCTACTAAAAATAGAAAAAATTAGCTCGGCGTGGTGGCACCTGCCTGTAGTCCCAGCTACTTGGGAGGCTGAGGCAGGAGGATCACTTGAGCACGGGAGTTTGAGGTTGCAGTGAGCTATGATGACGCCACCGTGTTCTAGCACAGGCGACAGAGTGAGACTCTGTCTCTAAGTAAAGTAATTGAAGATGTCACTGAAGATGTTGCTCAAAGGCACAAATAGAATTCATTAGCAGCAGAATGATATTATAAAACAAAAACAAGATGGAGGGAATAGACAACCCTTGGATGAGTGGAAAAAATAAACAATTTTGTGATTATATGAGGGTGGAAGAGATAAGGTAAGATTGAGGATAAAAGATGCATGTCGTGGAAGCCCTGATAGTTCACGCCTTTGCGGTTGATACACAAGTCAAGGAAAGACCATGGGATAATTTCTCAGGAAAACAAAATATGGAATGACTCTAGCTAAGTTATGTAACTCCTTCATGCAAAATGATATTAAAATAAAGTATATGTGCAAGAGCCATGGAGTCCTTCCCAGCTAAATATTATGTGACATGTAAAATACTACAGAATTGGCTCAAAATCACAGGTTGAGTATACATGTCTACTTCTCTTCTATATGAGTTTCCTTGAAACTAAAGGAAAAATTATAGGTAATATTTCTATTCATATTTTTATAATTATATATTATACAAGTACAATATTTATAATATAATCTATCACATTTCATATTACATATTTATAGATATAACTATATATAATTATATATTATATAACACATGAAGTAGAATATAAAATAATTATAACAACCCAAATGTCTTTGAACAGGAGAATGATGAAACTAATGATAGTATATCCACACCACAGAATACTATTTAGCAATCAAAAGACACAAACTGTTGATACATGCCACAAATTGAATGAACCTAAAGGGCGTTATGCTCAGGCAAAAAAGCCAAAATCAAAAGGTTATATTAGTGTATGATTTCACCTATATTACATTTTTGAAATGACAAAATTATAGTGATGGAGAACAGATTAGTGGTTGCCAGTGATTAGGAAACAGAGAAGGAGTTGGCTGTGTCTACAAAAGAATAGTTAGTACAAAGGATTCCTCCAGTGGAAGCATTCTGTATCTTGACTGTGGCGGTGGTACATGACTCTGCACATGTGATATTATTACATAGAGCTAAATATACATAAACATAAATGAGTGTATGTAAAACCGGTTAAATCTGAGTAAAGTCAATGAATTTTATGTCAATTTCCTGGTTGCAATATTGTACTATAGTAATATAAAATGTTACTATTGGGAGAGACTGGATGAAGTTTATATGGCCTCTCTGTAATTTTTCTTAAAATTGCATGTGAATATACAATTATGTCAAAATAAGTTTCTAAAACAAAATGGTAAAAAATTATCAAAAAAACAGTAATCCTGGCTTGTAGCATAGTGTAAGTACTGTACCAGACAGATATTCATAAATATTTGTATTTAATATATTCGATTAAAATACATCTTTGTATTAAGAAAGAAAGATTCACTTTAATGTTGCTTCTGAAAGTTGCTCAGTGGAGAGAGAATGGGATGAAGCATATAGTATGGTCCTGTATCATTACGGGTTCCAATGCACACTCATTAAATGTCATGTTAAAAGTGAATAATCAAATATTGATTTTACAAAGAGATTTTGAAATTTAAGTGATGATGACCTCTGAAATATTTTATTTTTATATTTATTTATTGCATTAACTAAACACTTATTAAAGAAAAGCAGATACTCTAAGTATTCATCAAGGCAGTATTCATATAAAAAAGTGCTTTAGATCTTGCATGAATAGAGACACTTTAGCCAAAAAGCATTTCATGTTTGGCTTTTCCTCACATCCAGTTCTTCAATTTAATATGCAACCATACTCTTTTCAAGAGTGGCTGTACCATTTTACATTCCCTTTAGCAATGCATGAGTGGTCCAGTTTCTCTGCATCCTTGTCAGCATTTAGTGTTGTCACTGTTTCTCACATTAGTCATTCTGGTAGGTGTATAATTGATATTTCATTGTGGTTTAATTTACATTTCCTTAGTGGCTAATGATATGGAAGGATTTTTTTCAAGGGCTTATTTGCCAGCTATGTATCCTCCTTGGTGAAATGTCTCTTCATGTTTTTTCCCCATTTTCTAATTAGATTGTTTCCTTGTTTTATTGTTCGTTTTTGAAAATTCTTTGTATATTCTAGATCAGCAGTCTCCAACCTTTTTGGCACCAGTGACCAGTTATATGGAAGACAATTTTTCCTCGGAGGTGGGGCTGGCGGGGTGGGGGTGGAGCCGAGGGAAGTGGCGGAGCTTTGCAGCCGGTGCCTAACAGGCCACAGACCGGTACCAGTCTGCGGACTGGTGGTTGGGGACCACAGTCTAGATACCAGTCCTGACACAATGTTGGAGCATTTCTGTCACGCATGGTCTTCTGCCACACTGCAAAAAGCAGGTTATTACTTATCTTCATCAGCTGGAAATGAGAAGCTGGAAGAGACAAAACTTAGAGAATGGCTATCATTTATAATTCTCTTTAAATGGCTTTGGTTTGGCAAAACAAAATATAATTCATGTTTTTTTTTTTTAATTTGTTTTCTGATTGCTACCAGGTACTCTTTTAGATGCTGAAGGCTATAGTAGCAAACAAGTCAAATTCTCTGTTTTTATGAAACTTACATTTCTAGAGGGGGTAGAGGGTCTAAAAGCAAATCAACAAGTGCATAATATATTAGATGAAGACGTGCTATAAAGAAAAGCAAAGTAAGATGATGTGAATACAGAGTGAAGGTAGCACTCTTTTATAGACGTTGGTCGGGAGGGGTGTTTCTGATAGGTGATATCTGAGTGGACCTGCAGGATGTGAGAGAGAGAGACTTGAGGATTTGGGAGGGAGAACCTTCTGGGCAGGTGGAAGAACAAGAACAAAGGCCATGTGCTGAAGTCACGCTTGGAGCATTTGAGAAACTACAAAGAGTCAAGTACTGTACTCATTATTCAGGGGAAAATGGATGATATTTTGAACTAGGATGACAGTGGTAGAGATGATGTGAGAAGTAGCTTGCTTCTAAATACACATAGAAGGTGGATGGGAATTTGCTGATAGTTTGAAAGCGGGAGTTTGGGATGACTCTGAGCTTTTTTTCCTTTTCTTTTCTTTTCTTTCTTTTTTTTTTTTTTTTTTTGCCTGAGTAACCTGGTGGTGGAGTTGTGGTTTACCAAATCACACAGATTTTGAGAGGACCTAATTTTATATGGAGGAAAGAGAAGAAATCAAGAGTTTAATTTGGACATGTTAAATATGTCAGCTATTTTATTAGGTATCAAATACAGAGTTAGATGATCAGAGCAAATATTTGGGCTAGGACATAAATTTGAGAGTCATCATTTTATGGATGTCATTTAAATCTTGGGATTGATGAAACCACCTATACCCATAATTGTATGTAGAGGACAGAAATCAGAGGACTGATATCTGGGCACTCCTGCATTTAGTGTCAGAAAATCGTCGAGGTAACATCAGTGAGGACTCAGAAGGCATGGGCAGTGAAGTAGAAGGAGAACCAAGAGAAACCCACCTGGATGCCAAGGTCCTATTTCAAAAGGAGATTTTTTTAAAAATCTATTCTGTTTTCATAGTATCCCTGGGTATTAGATGTCTATTTTTTCCATTTGTAATATTTCAAGTTTCAATAGGAATATTAAGTATAAAGAGAAAAATGGAAACACACTGAATAGCACTGTTTGTTTTGGTGAGTCTAAAAAATAAGTTGAGTATAAAATTTCTTTTTCTTTATACATTTAATTTTGGCAAGAAATTTTACCTACATATATTTATTCAGTGATAATTCCATGGATATATTTTAAAAGATGGATCTTAAAATCTTAAATCCTTAACCATTATGGGACTTGTTCTAACAAATAAAGATGAAAACTAATTTTTTAGTTACAATAACTGCAAACATTTATATTTTGCTTATGCTATTATTTTTGGTCATTTGCCTATTTTTGTGATTTTAATATAACACCAATTAAATATTAACATTTAATATTCTTTCTCTTTGAAAGAATATGGCCTAGAATTTCTTTTCTTTATTTCAAAATATTAAGGGGGTACAAATGTGTAAGGTTACATGGATCATTTTTGTAATGCTTGGGTCTTGGCTATAGGTGTGCCTGTCACCCAAATAGTGTTCATAGTACCCATTAGGTTGGTTTATTCCCCTCTCCTGCTCCCCTCTCCCCGCTGGTTGCTTTCCACTAAGTTTTACCTCCCTCTGTGCACTTGTATGTTTATCAGTTAGTTCCAATATAATAGTGAGTACATGTGGTGTTTGTTTTTCCATTCTTGAGATATTTCACTTAGGAGAATCATTCTCCAATTCCATCCAGATTGTTGCAAAAGGTATTAATTCATCTTTTTCTATGGCTAAGTAGTACTCCATGGTGTATATATACCACATTTTATTAATCCACTCATGAATTGATGGGCACTTGGGTTGATTCCACATCTTTGCAATTCTGAATTGTGCTGCAATAAACATTCAAGTTCAGGTGTCTTTTTGATAAAATGATTTCTTTTCCTTTGAATAAACATCCAGTAGTGGGATTGGTGGACTAAATTGTAGGTCTACTTTTAGTTATTTGTGGAATCTCCATACTGTTTTCCATAGAGGTTGTACTAATTTGCAGTTCCACCAACAGTGTATAAGCATTCCTTTCTCTCTGTATCCACACCAGCATCTATTGTTATTGGATTTTTTAATAACTGCCATTCTAACTGGTGTAAGATGATATCTCATTGTGGTTTTAATTTGCATTTCCCTGATGATTAGTGACATCAAGCATTTTTGTCATATGTTTATTGGCTGGAAGTCCTAGCCAGGGCAATCAGGCAAATGAAGAATATTAAGGGTATCCAAATCGGGAAAGAGGAGTTCAAACTATTGCTCTTTGCTGAGGATATGATTGTCTACCTACAAAACCCCAAATATTCCACCAAGAGTCTCCTGGAGTTGATAAATAAATTCAGCAAAGTCTCAGGATACAAAATCAATGTACATAAATCTGTAGCATTTCTATGTACTAATAACAGTCAAGCCAAGAGTCAAATCAAAGACTCAATACCATTCACAACAGCAACAAAGAAAATAGAATACCTAGGAATATACTTAACCAATGAGACAAAAGATCTCTACAAGGAGAACTACGAAACTCTGAGGAAAGAAATCGCAGAGGATACAAACAAACAGAAAAACATATGCTCATGGATAGGTAGAATCAACATTGTTAAAATGTCCATACTACCCAAAGTGATTTACAAATTCAATGCAATCTCCCTTAAGTTACTGAAGTCATACTTCACAGATCTAGCAAAAATAATTCTATGCTTCATTTGGAACCAGAAAAAAACCCCAAATAGCCAAAGCAATCTTAAGCAAAAAGAACAAATTAGGAGACATCACATTACCAGACTTCAACTATACTACAAGGCTATATAACCAAAACGGCATATATTGCTACAAAAATAGAGACATAGTCCAATGGAACAGAACAGAGAACCCAGATATAAAACCGTCTATCTACAACCAACTGATCTTTGACAAAGCAGCCAACAATGTACACCAGGGAAAATAAGCCCTATTCAATAAATGGTGCTGGAAAAATTAGACAGGCACATGCAGAAGAATGAAAGAGAACCCCTACCTCTCCACTCAAAAGAAATAATTCAAGATGGATAAAAGACTTGGATCTAAGTCATGAAATCACAAGTATTCTAAAGGAAAATGTAGGAAAAAATCTTCTAGATATCAGCCTAGGCAAAGAATTTATGAAAAACACCCCAATGGCAATCACAGCAACAGCAAAAATAAATAAATGGGATCTGATCAAACTCAAAAGCTTCTGCAAGCCCAAAAAACAATCATGAGAGCAAATAGACGACCTACAGAATGGGAGAAAATATTTGCATGCTATATGTCCAATAAAGGGCTGATAACTAGAATCTATAAAGAACTCAAGCAAATCAGCAAGAAAAAATCAAACAACCCCATTAAAAAGTGGGGAAAGGACACGAACAGAAACTTTTCAAGAAAAGATAGATTAATGGCCAACAAACATGAAAAAATGCTCAACATCTCTAATCATCAGGGAAATGCAAATCAAAACCGCAGTGAAATATAACTTAACTCCAGTGAGAATGGCTTTTATCAAAAAGTCCCAAAACAAGTGTTGTCATGGATGCAGAGAGATAGGAACACTCATACACTGCTAGTGGAACTGCAAATTAGTACAACCTCTATGGAAAGCAGTATGGAGATACCTCAAAGAACTAAAAGTAGAACTACCATTTGATCCAGCAATCCCACTACTGGGTATTTACTCAAAGGAAAAAAATGCATTCTATAAAAAAAACCCTGCACTTGAATATTTATAGCAGCACAATTCACAATTGCAAAGATGTGGAAATAACCCAAGTGCCCATCAATACATGAGTGGATTAATAAAATGTGGTATATGTATATCATGGAGTACTACTTAGCCATAAAAAAGTGGTGAACTAATACCTCTTGTGTTATTCTGGAAGGAGCTGGAGACCATTCTTCTTAAGTGAAGTATCACAAGAATGGAAAAACAAACACCACATGTACTCACCACTAAATTGGAACTAATCGATCAACACTCATGTGCATATATGGAAATAACATTCATCAGAAATCAGTCAGGTGGAAGGGGGGTAAAGGGGATGGGTAAATTCACATCTAACAGGTATAATGCACACTATCTGGTGGATGGGCACACTTGTAACTTTGACTCAAATGGTACAAAAGCAATTTATGTAACCAAAACGCTTGTACCCCCATAATATTTTGAAATTTAAAAAAAAAACAGAAGGGGAAGTTCTACCACAAGTGGAAATATTTGCAGTTTCCTTTTTAACACATTGACTGCCACACTAGAAAAAAAATTTTTTTCCTTGGGGCGACAGAGTTTTAGTATGAAAATAGAATAAAAACTTCAAAAACAAAACAAACCCTTCTAATTTAATGAAAAATTTGTTATTTTTATTGTTTTCTGTGTGTGAGTTATATGCAACTTGAAAAATGGTTCAAGGGGCTCCCAAGGTAAAGAGACTTATGCGTTATGTATCCTTCACGAGGCCCTGGCCTCAAAACTAGCATGAGTTAAATACAACTCACACGGCAGTTAATGTGTTAAAGAAGAGTTGTTTTTGTTTGTATTATGTAAATATGAACACTTACATTTTCAAAGCATTCTTAATATCAGTGTAAATAATTTAATACAGGTAAGATGTGTATCCTTAAAGGTTGATTTCATTCTTGAAAAGAGTTAAACCTTTTTGGAGCCAAGATTATGGAATTAGGTAAGTCATCACAGTGGGTGCTATAGTTTGGGGTAGATAGGAGGTATGGATCCAAATTAATGAGGCAAAATTTCCATGTGATTCATGAAATGGTTCTAAAGTTATCTCAAAAAGGGAATCAGTAAGTATTCTAAGTCATGGTGTATTCGTATTCATTTCTTGGGAAGCGTTAAAACACTAGTTCAAATCTAGGCCCTAGAGTATATATATCAATAGCACACACAGTTCTTTTTCATAGGTAATAAAAAATTGTGGCATTAAAGGTGATCATCCAAGCAATGTGCTTAGCAGTGTATTAAAATACTAGGAATATAATAAACACTCAATATAGGCTAACTGTGGACATTAATACTAATTATAATAAATTAATTCCTTTGTAGTCATCAATTACGTATGCTGTATTTGCTACTGAAGAAGAATTGGGAGGTAAAATTGAATAATTTTAACAAGAAAAATAAAAATAAGTTAAAATAGATAAATAAATTAGATAAATGGCTATAATGAACCAAAAATTAAAAGGCAATTGAACTTCTCAGGTTACAATTACAGGAGAAAGCCATGGTATAGAAACTAGAAATACTCAGTTACATATGAGCTTAACACTAAAATAGACTTAGAGCAATTTCTCTTTGTATCTGAACATGGAAGGAAGTTTAGCTTCCAGACAGCAATTGAGCATCACTTATTTTCTAAAAAAAAAGCTTTCTAAGTTGATAGGTGATTAGGAGAGATAAAAGTATTAAAAATTTTAGAGGGGAGAGAAAATAGATGGGGTCATTAGAGTTGGATAGGTTAAATATGGGTGATATGATGGGGTCTTAATGAATCCATATGCCATAATTTTCTCTAATTGGTAAATTAACAAAGTTAACCAAATGGAATGTGTAATATTTAGAAATAATCTTTCAAAATTGCTTCAGAAGTGTTAAATCACTGGTGAAAACTTTTTCTTTATATATATACACATGTCTCTGTGGCAGGCCTGGAAGGTATTTGCTTCTCCCATTGGCTCATAACTCTTTTGTGATAATGTCTAGGGCAGGAATTCTCATAATTCAGGGTGCACTCGAATCCCCTGTAGGGATGGATGAAACAGATTTCTGAACCTTACCCCCAGAGTTCCTGATTCAGTAGGGCTGGGATGGGGCCTAAGAACTGCATTTCTAACGAGTTCCTCCCAGGAGATGCTTATGCCATTGGTCTTGAGACTAAGCTTTGGAAACCACTGATTTAGAGTCATAAACACACATCATCCAAGCAAGGATAAGAATATAAATACTACAAAGCAAGACTGAGGCTCATTATAATCTAATGAAATTTGATAGTAGAATAACAGAAACACCCCTTCAAAAGGGATTTTTTTTCTACTTCAGTGTCACCTTTCAATTAGTCTCCAATGTGCAAATGCTTTGGCTTTTGTACACAAACACTTAAGCAGAATTTAACTTGGTTTGCTATCTTGCTCCAACAATCTATTATGGCATAGTTTTGGAAAAACTGAAAATATGCTTGTGCTGTAATGTAATCTTCCTATTGTGTATGAGAGACAAGTGAATTTGGAGGATTTTTTGTGGTGTTCATTTTGCTTCTCAATTTGAGCAGAGAGAAAGAAGTAAGTTGACGTCAGTCAAAACACTTCTAACTTGTCAAATTATTTCTTACGAACTCACATCTATGAAAGAAAAATAACAATCTTGGAAAGATAAGTTTTTTGCTCAATAAATAAACATTGAGTTTTTTCACTCTATTTTTATAGTCTCATTATTTATATTTTGATTCTTCTTTGGAGATATGTCAATGACAGTTCAGGAGTGAAGGCAATATGAATGCATCTTTGAGGTACAAAACATTCACAGTTCTTAACAGAAGACAGGAGTTAACATATTGAAGACAGAGAATGAGACACAAAGACTCAGAGTTCCTGTTTCAAACATAATGATTGTACCTAAAAAATGGATGCAGTTTATACACAATGGCTTCCGGCTACCTGATCAGCATTCTCCCTTGTTTCAGCTTATTTCAACTAAACTGAACACTTATTAACATCATTCATTTAAAAGATGGAGAAGAGAAGGCTCATCTGGGTGTGTTATAGCAAGGTAGGAATGGAGGTGGCACCACCTTCCCATTACCCTGTGTTTTATCCCCAGGGTAGCACACTTGCTCCCTCAGAATGAGTATGTCAGGCAACAGATCAGATGCTAATGACCACACTTGGACTATGATATGGCTCATCCAGAGAGTCTCATAGGGATATAATTATACCTCACAGAATAATCTACATAAGTAACATTTACATCACAGCAACCACCGCCACCCACCTTCCTTGGTGAGTGAGCTAATTCTACCCAGCTGGTGAGTTCTGAGTATTACAGAAGATTAGGCTCACTTGTCTCCTATATCTGGTCTCCTATAGCCCCCTAGGACCTTCACTTATGAGAAATAACTCTTTTCATAAATGTTAAATCTGAAGTGGGAGTTTTTTTTTTTTCATTAACTCATTTTCCTTTAAGAACCAGTCAGCAGGGAATTAATGGCTCAACTGCTTTATCTGCTTCTATGATTCTTGGAGTCTGCCCTTTCTATTCATTTTAAAGTAAATTGTACTCAATATCTAACCTGCCATTTGCAACAATACGGATGAACCTGAAAGACATCATGATAAGTGAAAAAAGCATAATCCCAATCACAGAAGGACAAATCTGCATGATTACACTTCTATGAGGTATGTAAAATAGTCAAACTCATACAAACAGAGAATAGAATGGTTGTTTCCTGGGGCTGGGGGGAAGGGGAAATGGGGAGTTGTTGCTCAATGGATATAAAGTTTTGGTTATGCAAGATGAATAAGTTCTAGAGATCTGCTGTAAAACATTCTGCTTATAAAAATTCATGCACTTAAAAATTTGTTAACAGAGTATATCTCATTATTCTTACCACAAAACACACACACACACACAAAGGGACACAAGGAAACTTTTGGAGGTGATGGGTGTGTTTATTACCTTGATTGCAGTGATGGTATTATGGATGTATGCATATGTCCAAACTCATCAAATTGTATACATTAAATGTGTGTAGTTTTTTATGTATTAATAGAAAAAATTATTTCAATAGTTACTACTTTCTTCTTACAATTAAACTTTAAGACAACTAATAATTACTTAATATCTACTATGTGTTTTTATTTAACTTTCATTTGTTTTATTTTTTTCACTTGAAACTTTTTAAAATTTTATTTCAAAATATTAAGGGGTTACAAATGTTTCTGTTACATGGATAGCTTTTGTAATGATTGAGTCAGGCCTATAAGTGTGCCCATCACCCGAATACTGTTCATTGTACCCGTTAAGTAGGTTTTTGCCCCTCCCCCTCCCCTCCGCCCTGCTTGATTTCCAATGACGTTTTATTTTCCTCTGTGGACATGTGTGCCCATCAGTTAGTTCCAATTTATTAGAGAGTACATGTGGTGTTTGTTTTTCCATTCTTGAGATACTTCACTTGGGATAATGGTATTCAGTTCCATCCAAATTGTTGCAAAAGGCATTAATTCATTCTTTTTATGGCTAAGTAGTACTCCATGGTATACATATTCCACATTTTGTTAATCCACTCATGAATTGGTGGGCACTTGGGTTGATTCCACATCTTTGCAATTGTGAATTGTGCTGCAATAAACATTCGAGTACAGGCATCCTTATGATAAAATGACTTATTTTCCTTTGGGTAGATACCCAGTAATGGAATTGCTGGATCAAATGATAGGTTTACTTTCATTAATAGTTTTTTGAGAAATCTCCATACTGTTTTCTATAGAGGTTGTACTAATTTTCAGTCCCACCAACAGTGTATAAGAATTCCTTTCTCTCTGCATCCACACCAGAATCTATTGTTTTTGGACTTTTTAATCAAAGTCATTCTAACAGGGACAAGGTGATATCTCATTGTAGTTTTAATTTGCATTTCCCTGATGATTAGTGACGTTGAGCATTTTTTCATGTGTTTTTTGGCCATTTGTCTGTCTTCTTTTGAAAAACTTCTGTTCATGTCTTTTGCCCACATTTTAATGGGGTTGGGTTTTTTCTTGCTGATTTGTTTGAGTTCATTGTAGATTCTAGATATGAGTCATCTTCTGACTCACTCTAAAGTAGGACAAAAAAAAATTCTAACTTGATATGTACAAAAGACATAGGGAATTCATTTTGAGAAAAGGAATTTTAAAATCTTGAGAAAAGTTTAAATATTTTAAGTATCTAGCACAAAATAAACAGGGAAATAAGTTGTCTAAGTTTCCTTTCTTTGAAGGAATGTGTGTCCTTTACATGTGTCCAAGAACATAAAAAAGTATTGCCATTTAATTATAAAATTTGGAAACCATATTTGATAACTGTCTCTTTGACCATTTATTAGTGAATAGGTTCTGAATAAAAAATATCTAAGCAAAACATTTATAAAAAACTATTAAGGTATTATAATTAGAAATATTTTAAATGCACATTATATCATCATAGCCCTTCACTTAGTAATGCATAATTATATCTTTGGCAAACTTATTTTGCAATAAACCAGTTTCTAGAGTTCTTATTGTCATCAAACATTAGGTCTAGCAATAATGATAAATAATAGTCCTATTTGCCCAATTAGTTTAAACGGATTAAATTTTACATTTTCCACCTCTCTAAGATATTAACTGACACCAACATTATGGCTTTAGTAGTCTGGAAACAATCTCTATATCTTATGTAGAGACATAGAAGATAAAATGCCCTCATTCAAGTGATGTAATTATAAGAAGTCAAGGACATTCTGTAAATTTAGGAAGTCAGCCTCCCTTTTATTTCTTGCTTCCTCAACCGTGATACTTCTCAGTACAGGCTAGTGTCTGGAGTTCCAGAATTAGAAATGGTTTCAATAGCATGAATGATAATCAGTTATGATTCTTGAGCTGTAGCTATAGAAAAAATTAATTTTATTTAGAAATATATAGAGGGTTAAACAACTGGCAAAATGGAGTGAAATCCTAAGCAGTTTGGCAGGATCAAATATCAAAGCAAACCTTTGATATTTGAAAAATATCAAAAAGAGAAAAATGTCTCATCTGACATCACAGCCATCACTAGCCCTTGATGAGTCTGCCACTGGACACATCTCTGCTGCTATCATCAGTGAATTATAGTCAGCCTTTCGTTTCACCACCTAGGAAGGAGCCAACCTTGGGACTTAATTAAGCCTTAGCTACCATAGGAAAAGAAGCATGAAATTCTTCTGAATTTCACAGTCAAAGATAGCGAGTTTCCTCCTGTATTAGTCAGAATTTGGTCAGAAAAAGAGACCTCATTCTAAGTGTTTTAACAGGAAGAGATTTAATTAAGAGAACTAGGTGCTTACAATTGGAAGGGCTTCCAGCCCTCAGATTTTTGGTAGCCTTCAGATACTTTGGATGTAGCTAATGTTGCTTTGGTCAAAAATTTTAGGAGATTATTTATAGCCAGTAACCACATTTGCATGTCAGCACCTAAGTAGGTGATTTGTGGAAGAATACCCAGTGATTGCTGCAAATCTTCACATTTGACAAAGGCTGTGAGCTTGCCTGCTACTGCTAAAGGCTTCATGTCACCTTCCAGATTTTGCATGAATGTTTAATTGGTGGAATCTAAACAAAATTCTGCTGACAAGGAAGTCTCCAAAATGTAGTTCCCAGTTTTCCAGTCCCTGTGATTCTTGGGTGAGCATTGAAGGGGATGAGTGTGTTGCTGATTGCCAACACATACTCCTGTGTTCTTTCACAAAGACAATATATATAGTGGGGAATCATCCTCAGAAAGATGAGTTTCATGCTGAACCAAAAGACCACAGCAATGCACATCACAATGTAACACTTATGTTCCTCACACAATATGCATTTCCTGAACAGATGAAAGCATCCAATAAAAGTAAATTTTTAAATTGCCAGTTAATCTTTCTGTTTAAACCATTTTCAGTCATGATCTTATGGCACACGTACTACGGCTGTGTGTAAGTAGTGTTTTCTTCTAATATGATTAATACATGCTAAGGAAAAACAAGAGCAAAAATAGATACATATACATATGTACATACATACCGTCTCTCTCTGTCCTCTTCTACCCACTACATACAAAAATTGCCCTTGGATCCTTGGCTACATCTTCAAGTGGTGTTTTACATTCATTACACTTTATTTCATTGTTTTCTTAAGCCAGTACTAGTTGAATTATTTTAAACTCACTTTAGAGTATATTAGAATTCACTTTTCTTCGTATGCAAGAATAACCATCTAGGACAACCACTGCTTCCATCTGTTCATTCAGAAAACACAACCAATCTGAGGGATCCGAGTTACCTTAAACCTTACTGTAAACACTTTGTGACGTTTGAAAAAATCATCTTATTCATCCTTCTTTCACCGACATAGAGCCTGGCACATAGTAGGCACTTAATAAACACTTGGTGAATGAATGAATGAATGAATGACAGAAGACTAGCTATAGCCAGGACTCAATCCTGGGCTGATCTGATTTTATCAATTCATGTGGTATAACTCCAGATATAAAAGCATGTGACAAGTGATATAAATCCAGATTTTTTAAAAATATGTCCTTTCAATTTTTGATTTTTGGTAACTTTCTATTATAGGTTAATTTTTTTTCTTTTTCTTTTTAAAAACGATGTAAATCATTCTTTTTCATCTCTATTCTCCACAAATATTCTGCTATCTTGGCAACCACTCTCTATGATGAATTGCCAGAACTGAGACTCAAATTACTTCTTAAATTATCTAATTACTAATCTGAACAACCAGAGAGACATTTACTGCTGTAAAGTGAATCATTTCCGGGATGAAACTCTTTGATTTCTTCCCAGATTCTAAGACCTAAGCAAGTCATTATCAATTTAATAAAATGCAAAATAAAACTAAAATTTAAAAGACAGAACATTTTTCTTGAATTCCCCTAAAGTCATTTTTATAATACAGATGATGACAGATGACCTGACTCTCTTTCACTTAGTTAGTCATTATCAATTGTATTGTGATAATAACAACTTCGTTTTAAGAGGTAATTTTATTTCCAAGCTGGCTAGCATTTACCAAGACTTAGCAGGTACCAGCTAGCCTTAACATGAAAAAACAAAATTATATATTCCATAGATACTTTGGTTGAACTGGTTAACTAAAATATTACTTTATAAATTTCTCAGCAACAGAAATTGAACAGTGATGAACAATCAAATAGTTATTAAAAAGTGGAGCTAATTTGCAAAAGCCCCAAATAAATGGACACCAAAATCTATCTGATAAATTGCTGAGAAACAATGCTACACATTATGCAAAGTTTAGGTTCAAGTGCTATATTTTAGTTAGGTAAATTAAATTTGATTTTTAACTCTGATGTTAAACTCTTGTGGGTTTTTTTAAATTTCTAATTTCTATTCCTTCTAAATACAGATTTTTATTATTTGAATGTAATAAAAGGATTTAATTGGAAGCGGTTTTAATAAAATAATGAAAACCTCAACATTTAAATGTCAGCAACTACTATCTTTTCAATTTTAGAAGTTTAAGTTGTAAGAGAAATGTTACCATCCAAAAATAAAGATAAAGAAATCAGCCATTATAAAAACCATATAATGTAAACCCCTTTTGTTAAACAGATTCTTTCCACTTAAGCATTTTTCTAAGATTAAGAACTATAAATTATTCTTATTTTTTGAATGATTATTTTACTTTATTTTATTTTAAGTTTTATTCAGATATAACTGATGTACAAAAAATAACACATATTAAATTTATACATTTTGATGACTTTGGACATATGCATACAACCATGACACTATCACCACAATCAAGGTACTAAACATATTCATCACCTGCAAAAATTTCCTTGTGTTCCTTGTGAGATTTTGGGTTTTTTTGTTTGTGTGGTAAGAACACTTCATATGAGATCTATTCTCTTCATATATTTCAAAGTGCACAATACCATATTGTTAACTATAGGTACTGTGTTGTATATAGGTACTATGTACTGATCTCTAGTGGAAGTCCTAGCCAGACCAGTTAGGCAAGAAAAAGAAATACAAGCATCCAAATCAGAAAGAAAGAAATAAACTTGTCTCTGTTTTCAGATGGCATGATCTAATATATAGAAAATCCTAAAGACTCCACAAAAAACAAAACTGAGAACTAATAAACCAATTCAGCAAAATTTCAGGATATGAAATCAACATATAAATATCAGTTGCATTTCTATATACAATCAAGAAAGTATTCAAAAAGAAATTAAGGAAACAATACCACTTACAGTAGCATCAAAAAGAATAAAATACTAAGGAATAAATCAAGTATTTTATTTAAATATTTAAAATTATTATTAAAATATTTAAACCAATATACCCAAGGAGATAAAAAACTTGTACACTGAAAATTATAAAATATCTATGAAAGAAATTAAACAAGATACAAATAAATGGAAAGACATCTCATGTTCATGAAGTGGAGGAACTGTTATTATTAAAATGCCCATACTACCCAAAGTGATCTGCAGATTCAATGCAATCCCCATCAAAATCCCAATGGCATTTTTTCACAAATAGAAAATACAATTCTAAAATTTATATGGAACCACAAAAGACTCCAAATAGCCAAAGCAATCTCGAGAAAGAAGAACAAAGCCAGAGGTGTCATACTTCCTGATTTCAAAATATATTACAAAGCTATAGAAATCAAAACAGTATGGAACTGGCATGAAAACAGACACATAGACCAATGAAACAGAATAGAGAACCCAGAGACAAACCCCTGAGTATGTGACCAACTGATCTTAAACAAGGATGCCAAGAACACACAATGGGAAAAAGATAGTCTCTTCAATAAATGGTGTTAGAACACTGTATGTCCTCATGCAAAAGAATGAAATTGGACCCTATTTTACAACATACACAAAAGTCACTCAAAATAGATTAAAAACGTAAATGTAAGACCTGAAACTGTAAAACTCTTCAAGGAAATACAAGGCAAAATTTTTTTGACAATGGTCTTGTCAACAATTTCATGGATTTGACACCAAAAGCACAGGCAACAAAATAAAATATACACAAATGAGATTACATAAAACTAAAATGTTTCTATGCAGCAGAGAAAAAAATAAACAGAGTGAAAAGGCAACCTATGGAATGGGAGGAAATATTTGCAAGCCATCTATTTCATAAGAGATTAATATCCAAAATGTACTAGAATCTACTACAACTGGATAGCAAAAATAAAATAACCTGATTAAAAGTGGGCAAAGAATTTGAACAGACATTTTTTCAAAGACATACAAATGACCAATAGGTACATAAGAAGGTGCTCAACATCTCTAGTCATAAGGGAAATGTAGATCAAAACCACAATATCTCCTCACACTTGTTAGAATGACTAGTATCAAAAAAATTTAAAAAAACAAATATTAGTTAGAATGTGGAGAAATTGGAACTCTTGAACACTGTTGGTGGGAATGCAAAAATGGTGAAGTCATATGGAAAACAGCATGTAAGTTTCTCAAAAAAGTGAAAGTAGAACTACCATATGATCCAGCTATCTCACTTCTGAGTATGTATCCAAAAGAATTGGAATCAGGATCTCCAAGAGGTATTAATATTAGCACTCCCACATTTGCTTTAGCGCTATTCACAAGAATCAAGATGTGGAAACATCCCAAATGTCCACCAACAGATGAATGAATAAGGAAAATGTGGCATATTCATACAATGAAATATTATTCAACCTTAAAAAAGAAGAAAATCTTACCATTCGTGACAACATGGATGAAGCTAGAGTATACCATACCTAGTGAAATAAGCTAGTAACAAAAGGACAAATATTACATGATTCACATATATGAAGTATCTATAATAGTCAAACTCATAGAAATAGAGAACAGAATGGTGGCTACCAGAGGCTGGGGGGAGGTGGAAATGGGGAGTTGTTTCTTAGTGGGTATAAAGTTTTAGTTATGCAGGATGAATAAGTCTTTTTTTTCCTGAAAATCCTGATCATCTGGATGTTATCATATACTCAATTAGAAAGCCAGTTCACCTAAAATTTATGTATTAACATATTTGCAAAAGAAATGTTTCTAGCATGATTACTATCAGGAATTATTATAATCCACATGCATATGACATGAAGCAATTTAGAGGGGTGTAATGACAAATTGTGTGTGGCTAATATAAATGCATAATACTTAAGTAATAATTTATCAGCATTCTAATCTATTTTATGTTTTGGATTATCTGCCTCAATTTGTAATTTACTGTCTGGTTTCTAGAGAATATATCAATGTTGAAAAATGGCCATTTTTTACACAAAACCTCTTCCCTCTTCTTCTCTGCCATATTAACCTTCTGTTTCCTAATGTCATTCAAACACTTCCTGTAAAGAAACATGTCCATGCTATCATAGATGTTGAATACTATTATTTTTATTGAAGTATGATTGACATACAACAAACTTCACAAATTGAATGCTTACATTTGATCAATTTTGACATATGTCTCTACTTGTGCTACAGTCAGCACAATCACTATCTAGCACTCCCAAAACTTCCATCATGCCTCTATGATCCCTGCCTACCAACACTCCAGCTGCCAATCCCCAGGCATGCACTGATCTACCTTCCTTCACTATACATTAGTCTTAATTTTCTGGAATTTTATATAAATTGAAAATACAGTATGTACTCTTTGTATGGCTTTTTTTTTACTCACCATACAGATAACTCAGCTATTTTGAGATCCATCCATGTTGTTGTGTATATCAATATTTTATTCCTTTTTATTGTTGAGTAACATTCCATTTTATGTGTATACCATGACTGGTTTATCTTTTCACCAGTTTTGGGTATTTGGGGGATTTTCTTAAAGAAAATAAAGCTGCTATGAACATTCATGTACAAATCTCTGAATGCATATATGTTTTTGTTCATCTTAGCTAAATACCTGAGAGTAAAATGGCTGAATCATATAGTGAGTGTATATTTAACTTTATAAAACAAAGTCCAACTGTTTTCCAAAATAGTTGTACTGTGTTACATTCTCACAGCAGTGGTGAGAATCCTAGTTGCTGCATCTCCTCACCTACATTAGGAACCATCAGTCTTCTTAAATTTTAGCCACTCTAATAGATGTGTAGTAATATCTCATTGTGGTTTTAATATGCATTTTCCAATGACTAATGATGTTAAGCATCTTCATATGTGCTTATTTACCATTCATATATCTTAATTGATGAAATATCTGCTTATATATTTTACCCCTTTTTATTTGGGTTGATTGTTTTCTTATAAGGTTTTTAGAAGTTTTTATAGATTATAGATAAAATGCTTTGTGTGATAAATGATTTGCAAACATTTTCTTCCAACCTGTGAATTGTCCCTTCATTCTCTTAACTATGTTTTGATAAAGTAAAATTTATCAGTATTATTCCCTTTCTTCTGTTACTTTAGACTTTTTTTTTTTTTTTTTTTTTTTTTGCTTTTCATATTGTATGCTGACATTATTTATTGCTTGGAAACCTTTTTTCCCCCTAATTCAAGTATTTAGATTTTCCTCTAAGTATTGTATTAGCTTCAAACTACAAATTTTGATATGTTGTATTTTCATTTTCATTCAACTCAAACTATGTCATAATTTCCCTTTTGATTTGGTTTTTTTAGCTTTTCATTCACAGCTTATTTCAAAGTGTATTATTTAGTTACAAATATTTGTGCATTTTTTCACAAATATTTTTTCCACAAAACTTCAAGGAAGGAGAAATTCAGGAGTGGTTTCTAAAGAGGAAAACCAAGTAGACAATGAGCACTAACTTCTGGAATTTTGTAAACAATCAACAAAACTATGTTCTAAAGTGGTATTTTTAAATTAATTTTATAGCTTTAGATATGGAGGAGGAATGGCAGCCATCTGCAATGACCCCGAATCATTCTGAGAATTGAAAGTATATTTCACAAGTTCATGTGCTCAAACAGCAATAAGAGACTTTGTTTACTGGGTGCCAATGAATATCAAATAAATGTGACATAGTAAAATCAAATTCAACTGTTTCAAAACTAAAGATACAAAGTTGAAGGACGCAATTACTTTGAGTGGTTAGATTTCTTTGTACAATCAAAGTGTCAAAACTTTAACTAGATCTGTTTTTGTGATTTTTCAACATATGGTCCTTCTTTATTTACACACCTTTTTTTGTTAGGAACAAAACAGTCAATACTCCATTTATCACACATCATGTAAGAAAAGCCACAATCTCTGCTCTCAAAGTAACCACAGTTTAGTGAGTGGAAAGACAAACACGTTAATAGACAATGCAATGTGCCAATATGATAACAGGTGGCTAAAGAATGTGTAGACGACAAAGCACTTGTGTCTGTATGGGGCAGTCAGGGAGAGCTTCACAAAAGGAGAGATGCTTGGCCTGCCCTTTGTGGAAGAAGATATTTGGCAAAATTAGAGTGCCAGATTGGTCCAAGGTGAAAATTTTTGTTCTATATAGCAGCCTCTGCCAATACATTAAGAATAGGAGAGTGTACTATTCAAGAACTGCCCGGACAATTTAATGAAGGATAGAATAGTATTGTCTGTTTCTATTCCAGCCTTATTTAATATTAATTGTGCTATTACTCCTGTAAGTGAGCATTGCTTTGCCCCAAGACAACCAGACTCACTAGCAAAGTCAGATGAACATGTGGAGAATGAATGATGGTGAGGGGCCCTAAAAATTTAATATTTAAGATCATGATGTGTGTGTGTTTGTATATATGTAATTCTTATGTTATTAAAAATTACATAAAAGGCAATTTGTGTATATCAAAAAAAACTAAATTTTAAATTTTTTAAGAGTAAGTATTCAAATACTAAATTTAATGTTCCAAAAAATCACCTCACAAACTCTATTTATAACATCTATTATTATTACTATTACAAGCATTTAGAATTCAGTGTTGAAACCACTCTATAATAACAACTTAGCTGTGCACTTTCAACTCTGACAGTTACTAGGTTATTATTCATCAGATTTCAGTCATTATTTGTATTAACAATGTACTAAACAATATATTTTCAGGTACAGAGCACTTAAGATGTAAACACTTGAACTAAGACGCAAATTCCACATTACCATAAAAATAAATTCTGAGAAGTCACCTGCTTACAAGATCTAAGTAGTGTGATTATTTTACAATTGAAAACAATAGAGTACTTAAAGATTCAGTTAAAGAAAATGATCAATGTTGGAATAAGAAATTGCATATGTCATTCACTAAAATAAATTATCTTTCCTCGAATTCTGTTGAGTATATTATTATCCAGATTCAAGGGAAATACACTGAAAATTACTCTTTATAGAGTTTTTTCTAAGATCAAAATAATGTGAACCAGAGGAAAAGAAAATAAATATTTTAAAAATACAGGTGAATGAGCCAATTTAGAACCAACAAATGCTGACTTGAACTTTATTTAGCCATCAAACTAGCCCTAAGTTTTAGTCTAGAAGATGGGTAAAATGAAGATTTTTACTGGAACTGTGACCATCCACTTGCCCTCTAATATCTTAAGAAAGGAATTTAAGAGGTAATAGAGGCCAGGCGTGGTGGTGCACGCCTGTAATCCTAACTCTCTGGGAGGCCGAGGCAGGAGGATCACTTGAGCCTAGGAGTTTGAGGTTGCAGTGAGCTGCAATGATGCCACTGTACTCTACCCAGGGCACCAGAGTGAGGACTCTGTCTCCACAAAAAAAAAAAAAAAAGCAAGGCAACTAGATAACCCTCCTCACAAACCACCCCTTTAAAAAAAAAAAAAAGGTAATAGAATAATCTATGTTCCTTGGCTGTGGGAAAACAATAGAGTTGAGCCTTTTATATTAAATCAAAAAATGAATAAAAGGAAAAAGAAGACACAAAACATGAGGCCCAAGAAACATAGGAAAGACAAAACATTCAAAACACTAAAAGAAAGTTTTTCTTTCTGAAAATACTTATACCAAAAGAATAACTATAAAAAAGTTTTAATAACTTCAAAGAAATGCTATGGCAATATGACAATGGTTATTCCACAGTTTTATCCATGTATAATAACATGTATAAGACAACCCAGCTATACAGGCTGGGAAAGAATCCTCACCTCTCTTAAATACCTGTGTCTGGAATCTTTCCTTTTCTACCATATCTACTTTGGGGTTACCAAAGAAGATGACTGAAAATTAAAAGCAAAACAGAAAACTTCTGAAGTTAAAATTAACTTTTAAATTTACTTTCCATATATTTGTGTGATGTTGATAATGACCTATTCAGTTAACTCAAAATATAAATGGATAAAATATTTTCTTGAAATGAAACTTCTTGGTTAAAGAATCTGAATACAGAGGGTAACCCTTTCATTACCACTGGAAAAGAAAATACAAAGCAAAACACCTTTTTCTCTCACTATCATTAACATCGTCTTTAAATTGATGATGAACTCAGAAGATGGAAAACAGCATACACGCCACACATAGAAGCATGTAAGGGAGGTTCATCATTCAACTTAAGAACAACATAAGTCAAGGGTCATGCAATGTTTCTACTTTTAATCCCCAAATAATTACGACTTAGAAAATACTGATACAGCTTTACATAAGGAATATCTGGAGAGTTAGATGTTTTAAAATTGAAAGCAATTCCCTTCTGAGTTATAGAAAAAGAAAGCAAACAATTTCTTTCAAAGGAAAGAATGTAACAGTAAAAAATAGATGATACCTGCATGAATTATCTTATTAAGGCTGTGAAAGAAACTTTTGTAATTGCTCAAACTTGTCTTCTCTACTTCTCCTTTGCTCCTTCCCCTGACTACTTTTCCTTAAAATGGAAGGGTGCCCTCAGCTAATTATGTAAACCAGTATCTGGCCCTGCATGCTACCCTAGTCAGGCAACTTCACCCAATTCACATGGCACTAAATGGCAATGTTAAGTGGAGAAGAACCCTCTTCCTACTTCTCCATTCTTTCAGCAGCCTCTGGGGAACCAATTAAGAAAAACCAGTTTCAGGAAGGATATAACTGAATGTGCTTATTAGAAGGAGAAAGAGAAAGGGAAATAGAGACAAAAATGGTTTGTGAATAATTGAAATGTGGTGGTAAGATTTCTATTCCGTTCACATTTTCTATATGAGGCTTGATCACCCTGAATCAGCAGCCTCAGTCCAAAAATCATACTTAGGGAAGAGGTAGGAGTGTGGGCTGGAGTGAAAAAAGAAAAGAAATTCAGCTCCTTTGGTCTCTGCAGATTGTCTCTCCCCTTTCCAGACTCAGGAGTAAACTTTTCACCGTGTGTTTTATTTGGTGCTGGTACTATCCTATTAAGTAAACAATAATCAAGTGTCAGCCTGGTTCCATGTCTTTGAAGTAGAGGGAAGAGCAGCACTAAGGCGATTGTGTGAATAGTACATCCACTTATAGGCACTGTAGCAACAGTTTTATTTAAAAATAGAAAAGTTACCTATAAAAGAATTTTCTTTATTTTCTTTGCAATGTGTAGGAGAGTGAAATAAAATTGTAGCAACTTGAGTTTGATTCATATATATCTGAGTTTGCTGAGTCAATTGGTAAAGGAGGCTAGACAAGAACGTATTTGTAGGGAGGGCTGAAGAGCCTTCTTGGAAAGAACTCATCCACATGGGACAAAGCAGCTGGCCCAAAAAGACTGACTTAATTTGCCAAAGAGGAGACTCTGTTATAAAAGTCATGCCTGGCTATAGCTCCAGGAGTTGTCTCATGTAAACTCAAGGGACTTATGTCTGGATGCAGTGGAGAGAAAAAATGCTGTGAATAAGAAGGAAACACACTATCATTAAAAACTCTCTTAGGTATTATATTTCCAGCAACCAAGGTGGAGTTAGCCCATGGACAGAATTAACACACAAGTCCAAGGGAGTGAAGGACAGAATGGTGGAACCCAGGGAAAAGCCTGATGACTATCTGAGAAAACCAGAAAACCAGGGTGACCACAAGGATCCTCAGAAATGATTGGTAGAAGTGGGAAACTTTAAAGAGGGTCAAGTCTGAACAAAATGAGTTGAATTATTATTTAAATACCTCTATTGTAACAGGAGAAAGGGAAGAACGTCCGTGTGCAGGTGCAAGTGGATGGATATGTGATGGTGAGAGTCTGTAGGAGTTCTCTTCTGCTTGCTTCCATTTCCTAGGGAAGATAGAAAATTAGGTCCTCATCTGAAAGAGAATTGAGGGGCTAGAGGAATGAGAAGAGAGAAGGTGTAAAATAGTCACTTAGGGTAGAAGAAGAAGGAATAGATAAGGATAATATAGTCTGATTCCTGCATAGCACTAATGACCCCAGCAATCATGAATGAAAAGTGAATTTACCAGCAGGTTTCAAGTCTCTTTCCACCAACCCTAAACTCATCTCTACTCCTGCTGATGCGGAGTGGAAGTAGAGGCAAGGAGTGGTTCCAGGAAGTAGGTGGAGCTCAGGAACTTCTCTTCACACCTAAGATTCCATAGAAGGGAGTACCATTTGCAGGCATTGACTTGGTGCCTCAAAAATACCATTGCCAAAGTGTCTGCAGTCCTTTTGGTCTCAGTATGGTTGTTATTTCTACAGCCCTTATGTCTGAGTTCTAAGTAAAAGAAAGGAGAAAGGCAAAAGGAAAAAATACCTGTCCTTCAATAAAAGAAAAAGGAAGTAATTAATGGGAAAAAAAAACTCATGAGAGTCTCTAGATGAAGTAAATGGACAGAAGGGAATGTGTGGGCAGCCTCGGGGAAAGCCTTTCTAACACCATGAATTAGAAAAGTTTTACCAAGGACAAGAAAGTCTCCTAGGGCCTCCTCATATCTGCCTCTAACAGATATGGGAAAGAGAATCATGACACAGAGCTTAGGGTCTCCAGCAACAGAGGGTTATTGTGATTATCAGGAAGGATAGAGAAATAACCAACTGAAAGAAGAACTAGGCTGGGAAAAAAGGTGCGGGAGAGACATTGTTATCCCTCTCATTTTATGTGGATTACTACTGCCGTGGACACAGAGCATAAGTTAGGTCTAGGTTTTCTCTCGTGCACCTGGAAGCAAAGATGAAGGTGACTTCAGTGGAAGGCTAGTGAAGTATGTGGTAAAGGAAGAATAATCACTGAGTGCTTATTGTTTCTGTCATGAAGTAAAGGCTCACCCAAAATTGATGGTCTTTGAAAATCTGTGAGCAACCTTTTGGGGATAGGATAGATTCTACAGCAGAAAAAATAAACTCTGATAAATAACTTTAAACAAAATTATAGAGGGAAATATAGCAGAAACGGAATCTACCAAATATGATTGTGTGCAAGACCAGCTGAATATAGAGGAAGAACTGACAGGAATATAACACAAAAAAAGAAACAAGCAGAATCCACTGTAAAGAACCTGTACCCCGTGCAATGAGGGGGGAAATTTGCCATAAACTTGTCATTTGGAGAAAGTTGAAGAGAGCATGAAATCTATGAAAAAAGGGACCACAGAAAATTAGATAACAGAATGAGATGAGGGATGAGATTGTAGACACAAAGATAAGAGGAAAAAATCAAATATTTGTATTTTAAAAAGGATTAATTGAATCAAAAGGTACAACTTAAGTACCTGCTGCATATAAGTGCTGCATTTAAATATCTGGAAGGATGGAAGTTAAAAAATGCAAAAGTACTCCAGGCACATGCTAATGCAAATAAAACCCAAATCACCATGAGAATGTCAGGTAAATCTGAACTCAACTTGAATAAAAAATATTTGATGAAAAATGTTAAGTGAGTAAAAAAAAAAAAGTCATTGGATATGACAAAAAGAGCAATTCACCATGACAGTGTACCAGTCAGGGATATGAGTGGATAAAAGAAAAAAGTGCCATAGTAAATGGCAAAATAAATCTCAGAAATAGTAGGAGACTATAAGTGCTTTGTATTAGCCTGTGACAGATCGAGTTGGGAAAGATTTATGAAAGATGTAGAAAATCTGAATAATATGATTATTCTGGCTGATCTAACCTAAACACAAAGAATATACCTTCTTTTGAAGGCTCCATGGAGCATTTAGTAAAAAATGATTATATGCTAGGTCAAAAGAAAAGGAAGTAATTGAATTCAGAAGGTAGATTTATGACAAATTGCATTCTCAGATAGCAAAGCAATAAAATGATTTAAATATTTTAAGAAACAATAGAAGTAAACTAGAATTTTGAAAATAACCTCTGAAAATTTGGGTCAAGAAGAAAAAAAATGTTCAGAATTTCTAAAATATACACTAAAAAACCTAAACTAATTAATAGTCTTAAACCCCAGGTTGATAAATAATAAATAGTGAAAATATATGAATTAACTACTCATCTCAAAATCTAAAGAAAAAATAAAGTAAATCTATGGAAGGTGAAAGAAAATTATAAAGAATATATAAAAATAAATAATTGTGAAATACAAAAAGAACTGGAGCAGACATGTAAAACCAGTATCTTGAAAAAAATTAGAAAAATGTATGCATAAGCATCAGCCAGCCTCATAAAATAAAAAAAGTGAAAGCACAAGTATACAAAATCAAAAAGGAGAAATGGAATATAACCACCTACAGCAAGGATATTAAAATAATTAATAAAAGTGCCTTGCAATTGCAATGCAAATGAATTTCAGCATATGGATAATAGAAGTTATTTTTAAGCATCAACACTGGTAGAAATCAAGAAAATGATTAGAGTTGGCTAAACTTCTCCCACCCAAAACAAAAACATTCTAAAGCCCTAAATTATTTCAAAGGTAAATTTTTTCAAACCTTCCAGGAGCAAGTTATACACACACTATTTGAACATTTTGGGTAGTAGAAAAACAAAGAAACCTTCCAATATTTTACAAATCCAGGATAACACAGACAGCCAAGTCTGAAGAAGTAACACAAACACAGAAACCTACAAGTCAGTCACATTTATGAATGTGGAGACATCAAATCAGAATAAAATATTGGGAGGTAGCCCTATGCAATATATTAAAATTAGAATGTACCACAATGAAGCTGAATTAATTCCAGCAAATATTATTTATTTTTAATAAATCTTTTTTTATTTCAAAATAGTATGAGGGTACAAATGTTTTTGGTTAGATGGATTGCTTTTCTAATGCTTGAGTCAGGGCTATAAGTGCGCCCATCACCCAGATAGGGTTCTTTGTACCCGTTAGGTAGGGTTTCACCCATCCTTTCCACCCTCTAGCCCTGTTTGATTTCCATTGAGTTTCACTTCCCTCTGTGCATGTGTGTTCTCATCAGTTAGTTCCAATTTAATAGAGATAAGCATTCAAGTGGAGGTGTCTTTTTGATAAAATGACTTCTTTTCCTTTGGATAAATACCCAGTAATGGGATGGCTGGATCAAATGGAAGGTCTACTTTTAGCTCTCTGAGGAATCTCCATACTGTTTTCTATAGAGGTTGTACTAATTTGCAGTCCCACCAAAAGCGTATAAGCGTTCCTTTCTCTCTGCATCCACACCAGGATATATTGTTTTTGGATTTTTTAATAAAAGCCATTCTAACTGGGGTAAGGTGATATCTCATTGTGGTTTTGATTTGCATTTCCCTGATGATTAGTGATGTTCAGCATTTTTTCATGTTCTTGGCCATTTGTCTATCTTCTTTTAAAAAGCTTCCATTCATGTCTTTTGCCCACTTTTTGATGGGTTTTTTTTTTCTTGCTGATTTGGATGAGTTCTTTGTAGATTCTGGTTATTGGCTCTTTATTGGATGTATGGCTTGCAAATATATTCTCCCATTCTGTAGATTGTTTCCTTAGCTGTGCAGGAGCTTTTTAATTTACTCCAGTCCCATTTATTTATTTTTGTTGTTGCTATAATTGTCATTGGGGTCTTAGTCTTAAATTCTTTGCCTAGGCTGATGTCTAGAAGAGGTTTTACTACAGTTTCTTCTGGAATTCTTATGGCTTCCTGCCTTACATTTAAGTCTTTTATCCATCTTGAATTAATTTTTGTGAATTTTGAGAGACATGGACCCTGTTTCCTTCTGCATGTGGCTATCCAATTTTCCCAGCACCATTTATTGAATAGGGCTTCTTTTCCCCAGTGCATGTTGTTGTCTGTTTTGTTAAAGATCAGTTGGCTGTATGCGGATGGTTTTATATTTGGATTCTC
This sequence comes from Daubentonia madagascariensis, assembly GCA_023783475.1. NCBI lineage: Eukaryota > Metazoa > Chordata > Mammalia > Primates > Daubentoniidae > Daubentonia > Daubentonia madagascariensis. The sequence continues at coordinate 3,446,639 of JAKFHU010002088.1, forward strand.
CATTCTGTTCCATCGGTCTATAGCTCTATTTTTGTATTAATACCATGCTGTTTTGGTTACTATAGCCTTGTAGGATAGTTTGAAGTCTGCTAATGTGATGTCTCCAGATTTGCTCCTTTTGCTTAAGATTGCTTTGGCTATTTGGGCTCTTTTCTGGTTCCAGAGAAAGTGTAGAATTGTTTTTTCTGTATCTGTGAAATATGATGTTGGTATTTTGATGGGGATTACATTGAATCTGTAAATCACTTTGAGTAGTATGAACATTTTAACAATGTTGATTCTACCAATAATGAGCATTATGTATTTTCCATTTGTTTGTGTCATCTGTGAGTTCTTTCCTCAGTGTTTTGTAGTTCTTTTTGTAGAGCTCTTTCACCTCCTTGGTTATTGCTAGGTATTTTATTTTCTTTGTAGCTGTTGTGAATGGTATTGAGTCTTTGATTTGATTCTCAGCTTCACTATTATTGGTGTATAGGAATGCTGCTGATTTTTGTATATTGATTTTGTAACCTGAGACTTTGTTGAATTTAGTTATCAATTCCAGGAGTCTCTTGGTGGAGTCTTTGGGGTTTTCTAGATATAAGATGATATCATCAGCAAAAGGCGATAGTTTGACCTCCTCTTTCCTAATTCAGATACCCTTTATTTCTTTCTCTTGTCTGATTGCTCTGGCTAGGACCTCCAGCACTATGATGAATAGAAGTGGTGACAGTGGGCACCCTTGTCTTGTTTCAGTTCTTTGTGGGAATGCTTTCAACTTTTTCTCTATAAGTATGATGTTGGCTGTGGGTTTGTCATATATGGCTTTTATAATATTGAGATATGTTCCTTCTATGCCTAGTCTGTTGAGGGTTTTTATCATGACACGGTGCTGAATTTAGTTGATTGCTTTTTCTGCATCTGTTGAGATAATTGTATGGTCTTTGTTTTTGCTTCTGTTTATGTAGTGAATCACATTTATTGATTTATGTACATTGCACTATCCTTGCACCCCTGGGATGAAGCCCGCTTGGTCATGGTGGATTTTGTTGATGTGCTGTCGAATTCAGTTTGCTAGTATTTTATTGAGGACTTTTGTATATATATTCATAAGGGATGTTGGTCTGTAGTTTTCTTTGTTTTGTCCTTTCCTGGCTTTGGTATGAAGGTGATATTGGCTTCATAGAATGAGTTGGGGAGGATTCCCTCCTTCTTAATGTTATGGAATAATTTCTGCATTATGGGTACCAGTTCTTCTTTGTAGGTCTGGTAAAATTTGGCTGTGAATCATCTGGTCCAAGGCTTTTTTTTGGTTGGAAGGTTTTTTTTATTACAACTTCAATGTCTTTGCTTGTTATTGGTCTGTTCAGGAGTTTTGTTTCTTCCTGATTGAGTCTTGGGAGGTTGTGCATTTCAGGAATTTGTTCATTTACTTTATGTTTTTGAGTTTATGTGCATAGAGATTTTCATAATTATTTACAGGTGATATTTTGTATTTCTGTGGTATCAATTGTAATATCTTCTTTTTCATTTCTCATTGAGCTTATTTGGGTCCTTTCTCTTCTATTCCTGGTTAATCTAGCAGGAGGTCTATCAATTTTGTTTATCTTTTCAGAGAACCAACTTTTTGTTTCATTGATCCTTTGTATTGTTTTTTTGTTTTCCATTTTGTTTAGTTCTGCTCTGACCTTAATTATTTCTTTTCTTCTGCTGGTTTTGGGTTTGGTTTGTTCTTCTAGCTCCTTGAGATGTGTCATTAGATTGTTAATTTGTGATCTTTCTGTCTTTTTGATGTAGGCATTTAGACTATGAATTTTCCCCTTAGGATTGCTTTTCTGAATCCCATAGATTTTGATACCTTGTGTCCCCTTTGTCGTTAAGTCTGAGGAATCTTTTGATTTCCATCTTAATTTCATTATTGACCCAATAATTCTTCAGTAGCAGTTTGTTTAATTTCCATGACATTGTGCAGAATTGAATGTTTCTCTTTGAGTTGATTTCTAGTTTTATTCCACTGTGGTCTGAGAAGACATGTGGTATGATTTTTATTTTTTTTAATTTGATAAGACATGTTTTATGGCCTAAGATATGATCAATCTCAGAGAATGCTCCATGTGCTGATGAAAAGAATGTATGTTCAGTAGTTTCTGGGTAAAATATTCTGTAAATGTCTATTAGGCCCATTTGTTGTAGAGTTCCATCTAAGTCCAGTGTTTATTTATTTTCTGCTTGGATGATCTGTCCTGTTTTGTCAGCGGGGTGTTAAATTCCCTAGCAATTATGGTGCTACTGTTTGTTTCTTTGCTTAGGTCTAGTAGAATATGCTTTATTAATCTAGACACTCCTATGTCAGGTGCATATAAGACATTTTTAATTTAATTCAACATAATAGCAATTATTTGCATACCTAGGAAGTTATATATAATTACATGAAAAAGTTAGAAATAATACAATATTTCATGTCTCTTAAATACAAAAATAATGCATAAATATTTATACCTTTCCTCAAGACAAACAAGTATTGTTAGAGTTGATGAGGAAAATATTCCATTAAATTCCCGTGGCAATATAACATAAAAATTCTTGGCAATATAATCTGAAAAATATGCTAAGTATACACAAAGTTTGATGAAGAGAATTAAACAAATATTTCAACAAATAGAAAGACCTATCTTTTTCTTGACTAGGAAGATTGTATATTTTATACATGACATTCAGTCAAATTGATCTGTAACATTACTTTATTTCCGTTAATTATAATGATGATTTTGACCCCATGGGTGGTATTTTTTCCAAAGGAAAAATAATAATCTCACTGTCGATAATCAATTTGATTTGAACAATCAAATGAGAATAGCAAAATTCTATTTAAGAAGTATAAAGAAGTAGGAACTTGAGAAGAAGGGAAAAGAGACTGCAAATATTAAAATTCATTGTGAGGCCTCAATAAGTAAAGTCATATCTCACTTTCTGGTGCTTTGCTTTATTGAGCTTCACAGTTATTGTGTATTTAACAAATTGAAGGTTTGTGGCAACCCTACATAAAGCAAGTCCATCATCAAGCTAGAAAGCTTTTGCACAGCAAATGGAACAATTAACAAAATGAAAAAAATAACTTATGGGATGGAAGAAAATATTTGCAAACCATCTACCTGCTAAGAGATTAATCTCCAAAGTATGTAAGGAACTCCTACAACTCAATAGTTAAGGAAAAAACCAAAACACCTAATAACCAGATTTTAAAATGAGCTAAACACTTGAGTGGACATTTCTCCATAGAAGACATGCGAATGGCCAACATGTACATGAAAAGGTACCCAACATCACTAATTATCAGGAAATGCAGATGAAAACTATGAGATATCACCTCACACCTATTAGAATGTCTCTTAAAAAAGAAAGAAGGAAAACAATTGTTTGCAAGGATGTGGAAAAATTGAAACCCTTGCACACTCTTGGTGGAAATGCAAAATGGTGTAGGCACTACAGAAATCAGTATGTATGTTCCTCAAAAAATAAAAAATAGAACTACTATATGATCCACCAATCCTATTTCTGGGTATTATCCAAAATAATTGAAAACAAGATCTTGAAGATCTATTAGCAATCCCATATTCAATGCAGTAGTATTTACAATAGCCAAAATGTGGAAACAACCTAAATGTCCATCATATGACAAATGGATAAAGAAAATTTGGTATATACATACAACGGAATACTATTCAGCCTTAAAAAGGAGGAAATCCTACCATTTGTGGCAACATGGATGAACCTTGAGGGCATTATTGCTAAGTGATGTAAGCCAGTCACGGAAAGACAAATACTGCAAGATTCCACTTAATTAGGTATCTAAAATAGTCAAATTCATAGAATCCAAGAGTGGAATAGTGTTTACCAAGGGCTAGGAGAAGGGAAAAATGTAAAATTACTAATCCACAGGCATAAAGTTTTAGTGAAGCAACATGAGTAAGCTCTAGAGATCTGCTTGTACATACAGTCAGCAATAATGTATTGTACACTTTAAAAATCTAAGATGGTAGATCTTATGTTAAGTATTCCTACCACAACATAAATATAGGCATGCTTCCTTTTATTGTACTTCACTTTATTGCACTTCCCAGATATTGCATCTTTTACATATTGAATGTTTGTGGCAATCCTGCATTGAGCAAACCTATCAGCACCATTTTTCCAACAGCATATGCTCACTTTGTGTCTCTGTGTCACATTTCGGTAGTTCTTACAATATTTCAAACTTTTTCACTATTATTATATCTGTTAAGATAATATGTGATCAGTGATCTTTGATGTCACTGTTGTAATTATTTCGGGGTGCCACGAACTGTGCCCATATAAAAAGTCAAACTTAAACAATTTGTCAGTTGTGTTCTGATTGCTCCATCCACCGACTGTTTCCCTGTCTCTCTCCTCTCCTTGGACCTCCCTATTCCTTACAACACAACAGTGTTGAAACAAGGCTAATTAATAACCCTACAACAGCCTCTAATTGTTCAAGTGAAAGGAAGAGTCACATATCTTTCACTTCAAATCAAAAACTAAAAATAAGCTTGGTGCAGAAGGCATGCCAAAAACAGAGACACACCAAAAGGTAGGCCTCTTGCACCAAACAGTTAGCCAAGTTGTGAAGGCAAAGGAAAAGTTCTTGAAGGAAATAAAAAGTGCTGCTCCAGTGAACACGTGAATGATAAGAAAGTGAAACAGTCTCATTACTGATATGCAGAAAGTTTTAGTGGTCAGGATAGGCGATCAAACCAGCTACCCCTTAAGTCAAACTCTAATCCAGAGCAAAGACCTAACTCTCTTCAATTTTATGAGACCGAGAGAGTAAGAAAGCTGCAAAAGAAAAGTTTCAAGCTAGCAGAGGTTGGTTCATGAGATTGAGGAAAAGAAGCCATCTCCATAACATAAAAGTGCAAGGTGAAGCAGAAAGGGCTGATGGAGAAGCTGCAGCCAGGTATCCAGAAGATCTAGCTAAGGTCATTGATGAAGGTGGTTACACTAAACAATAGATTTTCAATGTAGATGAAACAGCCTTCTATTGAAGGAAGATGCCATCTAGAACTTTTATAACAAGAGAAAAGAAGTTAACGCCTGACTTCAAAGCTTCAAAAGACAGGCTGACTCTCTTGTTAGGGGCTAATGCAGCTGGTGACTTCAAGTTGAAGCCAGTTTTCATTTACCATTCTGACAATCCTAGGACCCTTAAGAATATTGCTAAATCTACTCTGTCTGTGCCCTATAAATGGAACAACAAAGCCTGGATGATAGCATATGTGTTGACAACATGGTTTATTGAATGTTTTAAGCCCACTATTGAGATCTTGTGCTACTGAGACAAAAAGATTTCTTTCAAAATATTACTGCTCATTGACAATGCACCTGGTCACCCAAGAGCGCTGATGGAGATGTGCAAGGAGATGAATGTTGTTTTCATTCCTACTAATATAACATCCTTTCTGTAGCCCATGGTTCAAAGAATAATTTCAATTTTTAAATCTTATTTAAGAAATATTAATACATTTCATAAGGCTATAGTTTCCATATATAGTAATTCCTGTAATTGATCTGGGCTGAGTAAATTTAAAACCTTCTGCAAAGGATTCACCATTCTAGATGCCGCTAAGAACAATTGTGATTCGTGGGAGGAGGTCAAAATATCAGTATTAACAGGAGTTTGGAAAAAGTTTATTCCAACCCTCATGGAAGACTTTGAGAGAGTTCAAGACTTCAGAGGATGAAGTAACTACAGATATGGTGGAAACAGCAAGAGAACTAGAATTAGAAGTGCAACCTGAAGTTGTGAGTGAAGTGCTGCAATCTTATGATAAAACTTGAACAAATAAGGGGTTGTTTCTAATAGATGAGCAAAGAAAGTGATTTCTTGAGATGGAATCTATGCCTGGTGAAGACGCTATGTGCATTGTTGAAATGACAACAAAGGATTTAGAATATTATATAAACTTAAATGATAAAGCAGCAGCAGATTTTTAGAGTATTGGCTCCAATTTTGAAAGAAGTTCTGCTGTGGGTATAGTGCTATCAAATAGGCTTACATGCTACAGAGAACTCTTTCATGAAAGTTAGACTCAATTGATACAGTAAACTTCATTTTTGTTTTGTTTTAAGAAATTGCCAACCCAACCTTCAGCAACCACAACTCTGATCAGTCATCAGCCATCAACATCCAGGCAAGACCCTCCACCAGTAAAAAGATTATGACTTACTAAGGGCTCAGATGATTGTTACCGTTTTTTAGCAATAAAGTACTTTTTATATTAAGGTATTACATTGTTTTTTAGACATAATGCTATTGCACACTTAATAGATTACACTAAAGTGTAAACATAACTTTTATATGCACAGGGAAATTTAAAAAAAAATTGTGTGACTTGTTTTATTGCAATATTCGCTTTATTGCAGTGGTCTGGTACTGAACCTGCAATATCTCTAAGGTTTACCTGTACATACATATATACATACATACTTAAATGCAGTTTAAAGTCGTGGAAAAGGTACATAAATAGCAGTTGGGTGTTTTATCCTTTCTCTACCTTAAGTAAGGTATTTAACTGCTCTCGATGTCACTATCAAAATATTTTATCAGAAGCTTAACTTCCCAATCTGTAATTAGTACATGGATGTACAAAGATTTATGAAATCAAAAGCAACACACATGGAAGTCTTTATTGTACACCATTTTGAAATTTAGATTTCATAGCAGGAAAGAAATATTTGAAGAAAGATCCATGTGTCATTTTTAGCAAATGAAGTTGTGATTCTCACTCTGTTTAACTAAGCATTGTTTTCCAAAGTAGTTTTCTTCTTAGATGAACTTTTCTCTTTTTTAAAATTTCTTTTTATTTTTAATTATTATGGGTACATAAGAGTTGTATATCTTTATAAGGTACCCCAATTACCCAGATTTGATTAATTCACATTAGATGAACTTTCGTGGGGCAGATATATTTAATAACTTTTTACTTAGCATCTGCCTCCTCATTTCCAATATTGACATTGTGATTGTATTATTTTTCCCCATTCATTATGCAGAGTAATTTTTTGAAGTGTCTCCTCTTCCTGTGTTTAATTTCAAATTGTATACCTCTGCATCTATGTCCAATTGTTAATATTACAAAACAAAACCCTTAAGTAACAACAGAATATTTTATATATGGGATTGAATACACTTTCTATCTTTCACCTTTTGCTCAAACTAAATACTATTATCTACTACTAAAATGAAAACTTTCAGTAGCTTATTTATGAATATAAATTTTGTTCTTCCAACGTTATCATGGGTACTGGTTATTTGGGGCAAATAAACAACTTGTTTTTGTATAATCATCCCATATTCAGATCTTATATCTTCCAAAATACAGAAGAACTGATCAGATTTTACAGAAATATGTACAGTTTTGTTCTCCATCAATTTGAGCATGACTTAAACAAACTCTGTCAATAGCATTATGAGAAGTCTAGACACTGCACTTTATATAAAAAGGCCAAGAAAAGAATTTGTGTCAGAGGGTCTATAATGTTATGGCAAAGAAAAACAAAGATAATCCACATATATATATCTCTGTGCCTCATTTCTTTCATCAGTAAAAGAGGATAAAAATGTTAACTAGCCACTACTAATGTTTTCTAGGTACCAGGCATAGTTCTTAGTGTTTTACTGTGTTATTCCATCTAACTCTGCAGCATGCTATGAAGGTTTTGTAATTTCCCCAAGATCACAACATCATCTCTCACTGCTACATCCTCTGAGATGTGCAGCACCGTGTCTGCAACGGAACTTGGGTCCACCCAGGTCACATCCTATTGACTCCATTTCTGTTAAAAAAAAAAAAAAGCCCCTTTGTATGAAATTATTCTTGTGGCTACATCCATGCACATGGAATCATACTAACCCCGGCACAAGACCCTAGGCTGTCGTGAGGGTATCTCAGTCTCAAACCCAGATAAGAACAATAAAGACAGTTAAGTGGAGAGTCCTAAAAGCAGCGCCAGACATTTTAATTTACTCAGTAGAGAGGAGGGGATTGTAACAGAATGCCAGAGGGGAAGAAATAGAGAGTCCAGCATAGATGAATTATTTCAGGTACAGAGGAATTATTGTAGTGAGATGAGGAATAAAGATTAATCCAAGACATATTACAGACAAAGAGTCATGACCTATCAACAGACTGGAAGCAAAAGAAAGAGTAAAAGAAAAATCAAAGTTAAGTGCAATTTCCTGAGTCTAGGGCCCTGCAGAAGCAATTCTGGAGAAGGGAGACGGTTTGACTGAGAGGATAAATTTTGCTATTGACAGGCTTTATTTTATATATAGCATGTGTTCACTTTCAACAAACCAGAATATTTGATTAATCAAAGTATCTGATTCCCCAACTACACTAAATACCAAAACGAAACAAATATAATGCTATTTTCAGAGAAGAATCCTAGAGGCTGGCAGCTTTCTGAGATATATATATATATATATATATATATATAATAGTGCCCTAAAATGGGAAATTATTTTATCTTGCCCAATTGAAGTGTGTATGAAAAAGAAAGAGAGAGAGAAATGAGTTAATCTTGCAATAGTTAGCATAGTTATAAGAAATACTTCCATTTCAAGGAGAATTTTCCATGGAAGAATATGGATTATAGAATTGAAGATTAGACTTAATTTCTAACGAGTGATCTACATAGGAAAACCTTGCTTGCTTTATTAAAGGAATAGATAGCAATGGAAAAACAAATAGTACATGTTCTCACTTCTAAGCGGGAGCTTAGCAATGGGTATGGATGATCATACAGAGTGGTATGATGGACATAGGAGACTCAGAAGTGGGGAGGGAAAAAGGAGGGAAGAAAAATTACTATTGGGTACAAAGTACACTGTTCCGGTGATGGGTACGCTAAAAGTCCTAACTTCACCACTATACAATTCATCCATGGAACAAAAAACCACTTGTACCCTCTAAATCTATTGAAATTTTTTTAAAAAAAGGAATAAAATGAATAATTCAAATAAATTTTCCACTTGCTTCTTGATCCAAAGATAATCTGCCAAAAGTTAAACCTAAGAATTTCTCTTAATTAAATTGAAAATAAATGAAAACATTTGTTTAGTTTGACTTTTGTGGAAACTTTTCAAGTTTGGCCTATCATAATGAATTTCTTCTCCCTCCTGACAAAGCCAAATGTTACAGTCATAGACTAATTGAGAAAAATTTTAGCTCATTAAGGCACAAAAGTGATAATTCTTTTGAAATAATCAATGCTTATCGATGCTCATTCATTGTTTCAAAAAATTGTGTCCTCTCTTTAGGCTCAACATCAAACATGAAAATGTTTACAAAAACGCACAAAGGATATTATTAAAACAGTTATTTAAGCAAGTCAAAAAAATAAAGTGATGAATTTTTGTATTGGGAAAAAATATAAGCATGTATGTTGTTAACAAAAGACCGTGAGATCTGTAGGGCGGAAAGGGAGAGCTTTAGTTTCTATAAAAAAACAATTTGCAGACTGGGGAGGCAAAGCCTTCAGTACAAGTGAAAGTGTGCTGTCCAAATAACAAAAGGAGGGTCAGGCTTAAATAGGAAACAGTTCTCACCCCAGTTCTCAATCAGGTTCACTTATGCAAATGAAGGATTCAAACTTGTCCAGTTTTCTTTTTTTTAAGACACAGTTTCTCACTCTGTCACCCAGGCTGGAGTGCAGTGGTACCATGACGGCTCACTGTAACCTTGAACTCCTGGGCTCAAGTGATCCTCCCACCCCAGCCTCTTAAAGTGCTGGGATAACAGGAGTGAGCCACTGTGTCTAGCCCAGTTCTGATTGGTCAAAATAGTCAAGTCCTGACTGGGTGGTTTTCAAGCCCAAAACCAGAAGTTTCTGTCAGACGTTTCTTTCAAACTGCTGGTGGGGGAGAGAGGGGTGAGCAGGGAGAGGTTTCCAGCTGTAGTTTGTCTTGGCACCAACAACAGAAACTGGTTTGGCTTGATTGTAGAAAGGGAGGTAGAACACAGTTGGTGACCCCTTCCTCACCCAGCTATGGCAGCCTGGTTTTAACTTTCAGCACGTCAGTTAGCCATGAGGAGTCCAGTTTGTCTGTCAGCCAGGGGCTTACTTTAACAATATTTAATCGTCTTTCTATTTCACTTATTTTATCTTGTTGATGATGTACTTTAAAAATATAATCTGAATGGAATTACAGATACAAAAGTACTTGTCTCTGTAAAAATGTAAGAAGCAACTCTAGGTAACATATATTGATTTATTCTATGCTAAAGTCAAAGTAACAGCTGTCTCCGACTCAGGAGACAGCAAAGATTTTCTGGGCTTATCCACTCTACAGAGCCTTTGCCACCCTGCAGAATAATTGGAATGAGTTGTGGCATACAAGCATCTATGGAATATTGGCCACAAGAAAGAAATTTGAAACATCAATTGTATCAATGGTAAGTGTATTTTGTGGCTGCTTTCCAATCAATTTGAGAAATCTACAGAAATGAATGGGCGGAAAGCCCACATAATTTTGGAGATAAGTTTATTTTGGTTTCTAACAATGTGGACTGGCACTCAAGGGAAATTTCTGGAGACGGTGGCTCATAGAGAGGACTGATGCTTGGTCCTCCTCCCATTTCCCCAGCCCCTTTTGGGATGGGTGAAAAATAAAGCACAGCAGGGATTCCACTTGAACTGAAATTGTATAATAATTGGGAGAGAGCACAAAAGCTTAATTTAGGACACATTAACATTCACAAGAATAAAAATCTATGTCTGCAAAAAGAGAAAATACTATAATTGGAGTGTCTGTTCAAAATCCCCTTTGCCTGTGAGCTGTTTTTAGGTTGCCTAAGTTGCTAGGTCTGGGCTTAAACAGGCATTCAGGCCTTCCCTAGCATTTTTCTTTAAATTTGAATTCCTCTGGGTATATGAGGGTTGTGTCCCTTGAAAAATGGAAAGAAAGCATTTGTACTTGTTTCTTCAGCACAGGCAAATTTTAAAGAGCAGTGTTGTCTTTGGAACAGAATGATTCAAACTTCCTAATTTTGTTTGTTTAATTAAAGGGTTTAGTTTTGTTTTCTCATTGTTGAGAAACACATTTCTGTTCTTTTTCTTCTCTATGGATCATAGAGATGGGAGAAAAGAAAGGCACATCCACTCTGGAAGAGTCTTTCTCTAGGTAGTAGCAAATGGTCTAAGAACCTCTTTGTAAACAAGTGTGAGGACAGATAGATGCTTCAGAGTGAGCAGAAACACGGATGGTCTTTCCCCCACAAAGCTCCTCCAGAGACAGAACTTCCTCTGGGTCTCTAATAACCATCGTCCTGCAGTGTAACAAGCTAACTAAACTGTTTGGACTCTATTTCCTTTGCTTCAATTAAATACTTTTATTTCAAAGCTCCAGACAAACCTGATGAAATCTATTGAGAAGGAATTTATGGGTTAAATAATTCTGTTGATTTAGCACTAAGCTTGTGGGGTTTTCTTTAAACCTTTATATGTGTGATTTCCATTTTTTATATTTAAATTTTAAAAAATACCAGTCTGGTAATTTTGCTAGTAATGATTTTCCTGATTTAATTCTGGCCACTGTGTTGTCTAGTTACTTTTTAAATTCTGTTCCAAATATCTTAAATTGTATATCACTGTCCCGTTCGCTGGAACATAAGCTAATGAACTAATAAGATACACAGAAGCCCTAATGCTAAACTACTTGCTGCAAGCTCTGGAGTGAAAGGGAGTCAGCAAAAGGATAGAAAATTGACTTTTAAAAATCAGATCAAAACAGTAATATTTATTATTATGTTATGAAAATAAAGAAATGTGTCTTCTGTGGAAAAAAATTAAAACCTCATGCTATAAGAAAGATTTACATTAAAATTTACATCCATGATTGAGGAAAAAAGACATATTGGTATATTAAGTACACCCAACACCCTTTCAGGAAGGTTGAGGGATGTTTTGTTTGCTTGGTTGTTTGTTTAACCTGGATATGTGAGATGTAGTTACAGTCATAATATAGTGCCAGGAAAATGTGTACTTCGCCAGAGAACTGTGCATTACCTACAGCTCACCTTTCTGTTTTATTTGACTATGATTCTATGGGCACTATTCTGCAACTCTCATAAATTGTCAATAACTGATAGCAATAGAAAATAATTTTTGTCTCTAGACATGTAAATTCAATCCTGTCAGGTAGAGGTTCAACTGACTTCCCTACCTAGTTTTGCCTTCCTTTGCACATTCATGTCAACATTTTTTTACTCGAAGTAAGTTTCTGCCTTTCGGACTTCTCCTTTGAACTGGTTGTAACACCTCAGTGATTTCCTCATTAATAAGTTAAATAAAATCTTTAACATGTGTTTGCTCGTATATAAGAGTCATGAGTTTACCCTCTTTTTGAAAATTGTCTTTTAAAAATAGTAAAACACTAAAAAAACAACACAAAAGGTATGGGAGCTTTCTTCAGTAAAATTCAAGCAAAGACAGTCTCATTTAAATGTGGACCTTTTCCATACATACTCTTCTGATTTTACAGCATTTACTACATTGTCCTTTATTTTGGAGTTATTTGCATACCTGACTACTGCTCCCAACCAGGATTGTGTAGTAGACATTTCTTAGTTGCCAACCCAACCTCAGACTCAATCCTCCCTTCCTCTTTTTAATAGCACTCAGATTTTCCTTTAAGAACACATCCTCCCACATTGCATAACAACCATATTTGGCTGGGATTGTCCCAACTCAAGAACTTCAGATGTGATCCCTGACTGGTCTAGACAAGTAACATATCCCCAGTCTCTTTGCCACAGTAGTTGGTTTATAAACCAAAGTGGGTCCATGAAGGTGAAACTTAGGTCTTTATTCAATGGCTGAGGAGAAAACACGTAATTCTGGAAGATATTGGCAGAAATAAAAGGTGGTCCAGGAGGAAAGACATTCTTACAATGAATCTGACACTATGGAAGGTGAAGTGGAGAGAAAACAGAAAACAGAAAATCAAGCACAGTTCCTAGATTGTTGATTTTGCAGAACCACAGTGTAAAACCACCCGGAAGCTTGTCTCTAGGCTTTGCAATCCCATGAGTGAACAAATTTTCTTATTTTTTAATCTGGTTTGATTTGGTTTCCATTTACTTGCACCAAAATATTTCCTGTATGATACAGATTGTGGGTTTTTTGAGATTAGAACCTCTGATTTTCTATATTCTTAATACCTCCCAGAGCATAATATGTTTCACAAGTGGCGACTCAAAAATGTTTTTAAATTATGTCACAATTTTTTCCCAAAAAACTTCTTTGTTTCCAATTTTTATACTCCATTTCACTCCAATTGTCCTTTTGTATTTCAGAGACCCTTTATCTCACGCCTATTTTTCATATCTCATTTCCTCCAATACTTATCATAAATGTAATTAAAATATTCTTTTATTCCTTTGCCTCATACTCTAGTTATTTCATTTTGTATTCTTAAAAAAGGTATTTATATCGTCTCTTTTTTTCCCTCACATTTCTTTTTTTTCTTTTTTTATTTCAGAACATTATGGGGGTACAAACCTTGTGGTTAATTAAATTGCTTTTGTACTATTTGAGTCAAAGTTATAAGTGTGCTCATCCCCCAGATAGTGTACATTGTACCTATTAGGTGTGAATTTACCCATTCCCTCCTCCCCCCTCCCCACTGCTTGCTTTCTGATGAATGTTTTTTCCATATGCGCACATAAGTGTTGACCATTAGTTTCAATTTAGTGGTGAGTATATGTGGTGTTTGTTTTTCCATTCTTGTGATACTTCACTTAGAAGAGTGGTCTCCAGTTCCAGGCAGCTTAATACAAGAAGTATTAGTTCCATGATTTTTTATTGCTGAGTAGTACTCCATGGTATACATATACCACACTTTATTAATCCACTCATGTATTGGTGGACACTTGGGTTGTGTCCACATTTTTGCAATTGTGAATTGTGCCACTACAAACATTAGAGTGCAGATGTCTTTATTATAGAATGTCTTTTTTTTCTTTGGGTAAATACCGAGTAGTGGGATTGCTGGATCAAATTGTAATTCTACTTTTAGTTCTTTGAGGTATCTCCATACTACTTTAAATAGAGGTTGTGCTAGTTTGCAGTCCCACCAACAGTGTATGAGTGTTCCTATCTCTCCACATCCACACCAGCATTTGTTGTTATGGGACTTTTTGATAAAAGTCGTTCTTAATGGAGGTAAGTGATATCTCATTGTAGTTTTGATTTGCATTTCCCTCATGATTAAAGATGATGAGCATTTTTCATATGTTTGTTGGCCATGAGTCTATCTTCTTTTGAAAAGTTTCTGTTCATGTCTTTTGTCCACTTTTTAATGGGGTTGTTTGATTTTTTTCTTGCTGATTTCCTTGAGTTCTTTATAGATTCTAGTTATCAGCCCTTTATCAGATGTATAGCATGCAAATATTTTCTCCCATTCTGTAGGTTGTCTATTCACTATAATGATTGTTTCCTTAGCTGTGCAGAAGCTTTAATATTTGATCAGGTCCCATTTATTTATTTTTGTTGTTTCTGTGATTGTCCTTGGGGTCTTTTTCATAAATTCTTTGCCTAGGCTGATGTCTATAGGAGTTTTTCCAACATTTTCTTGTAGAATGCTTATAGTTTCATGCCTTAGGTTTAAATCTGCTATCCATCATGAGTCAATTTTTGTGAGCGGTAAGAGGTGCAGATCCTGTTTCAGTCTTGTACATGTTGCTATCCAATTTTCCCAGCACCATTTATTGAATAGGGATTCCTTTCCCCAGTATATTTTTTTTCTGTTTTGTCAAATATCAGATGGAAATATGAGAACTGGTACCTAGTCTGCAAAAATTATTCCATAACATCAAGAAGGAAGGAATCCTCTCCAACACTTTTTATGAAGCCAACATCACCTTGATACCAAAGCCAGGAAAGGACTCAACAAAAAAATAAAACTACAAACTGATATCCCTTATGAATACAGACGCAAAAATTCTCAAAAAAATCCTAGCCAACCGAATTCAGCTGCTCATCAAAAAAAATAATCCATCATGACCAAGTGGGCTTCATCCCAGAGATGCAGGGATGGTTCAACATACACAAATCTATAAATGTAATTTACCACATAAATAAAAGTAAAAACAAAGACCACATCTCAATAGATGCAAAAAAGCATTTGACAAAATTCAGCACAGTTTTATGATAAGAACATTAACAAAATAGGCATAGACAGGACTTACCTCAAAATGATAAAAGCCATACATGACAAACCCACAGCAAACACCATACTGAATAGGGAAAAACTGAAAGCATTCCACTTAGAACTGCAACCAGGCAAGGTTGCCCTCTATCACCTCTTCTGTTCAACACAGCACTGGAAGTCCTAGCCAGAGCAGTAAGACAAGAGAAAGAAATCAAGGGTATCCAAATGGGAGCAGAAGAGGTCAAAGTATTGCTCTTTGCTGATGATATAATCTTATATCTATTAATAGAAAACCCCAAAGATTCTGCCAAGAGACTACTGGAATTGATAAATAAGTTCAGCCAAGTCTCAGGATACAAAATCAATGTGTGCAAATCAGTAGCTTTCATATATGCCAACAACATGCAAGCTGAGAACCAAATCAAAGACTCAATACCTTTCACAATAGCAACAAAGAAAGTAAAATACCTAGGAATATATTTAACTAAGGAGGTGAAAGACCTCTACAAGGAGAACTATAAGACACTGAGGAAGGAAATAGCAGAGGATGTAAACAGATGGGAAAACATACCATGCTCATGGATTGGCAGAATCAACATTGTTAAAATGTCTATACTACCCAAAGTGATCTATAGATTTAATGAAATCCCTATTAAAACACCAACATCATTTTCCACAGATCTAGAAAAAATAATTCTATGCTTGTATGGAACCAGAGAAGACCCCAGATAGCTAAAGTAACCTTAAGCAAAAAGAACAAATTGAGAGGCATCAATTTACCAGACTTCAAGCTATATGACAAGGCTATAGTAACCAAAACAGCATGGTACTTGCACAAGAACACAGACATAGACCAATGGAACAGAACAGAGAACCCACATATTGCCATCTGATCTTTGACAAAGTAGACAGCAAGATACACTGGGGAAATGAATCCCTATTCAATAAGTGGTTCTGGGAGAATTGGATAGCCACATGTAGAAGATTGAAACAGGATCCATATCTCTCATCACTCACAAAAATTAATCCAAAATGGATAACAGACTTAAATCTAAGACATGAAACCATAAAAAATGTAGAAGAAAATGTTGGAAAATTTCTCCTAGATGTTAGCCTAGGCAAAGAATTTATGAAAAAGATCCCAAAAGTAATCACAGAAGCAACAAAAATAAATAAATGGGACTTGATTAAGTTAAAATGCTTCTGCACAGACAAGGAAACAATCAATAGAGCAAATAAACAACCTACATATTGGTAGAAAATATTTACATGCTACACATCCAATTAAGGGCTAATAATCTCTACAAATAACTCAAGGAAATCAGCAAGAAAAAAAATCAAACAACCCCATTAAAAAGTGGGCAAAAGATATGAAAAGAAACTTTTCAAAAGAAGATAGACTAATGGCCAAAAAAAATGTGAACAATGTTCATCATTTTTAATCATGAGGGAAATGCAAATCAAAACCACAATAAGATATCACTTACCTCCAGTGAGAATGGCTTTCATCCAAAAGTCCCAAAACAACAAATGCTGGCATGGATGTGGAGAGATAGGAACACTCATACACTGTTGGTGGGACTGCAAACTAGTGTAACCGCTATGAAAAATATATGGAGATACCTCAAAGAACTAAAGGTAGACCTACCATTTGATCCAGCCATCCCACTACTGGGTATTTATCCAGTGAGAAAAAAGTCATTTTATCAAAAAGACACTTTACTCGAATGTTTATAGTGGCACAATTCACAATTGCAAAAATGTGGAAACAACCCAAGTGCCCATCAATTCATGAGTGGATTAATAAAATGTGCTATATGTATACCACAGAGTACTACTCGGCCATTAAAAAAATATTAATTAATACTTTTTCCAACAAACTGGATGGAACTGGAGACGATTCTTCTAAGTGAAGTATCACAAGAATAGAAAAACAAACACCACATGTACTCACTATTAAATTAGAACTAACCGATCAGCACTCACGTGCACAGATAGAAGTAAAACTCAAAGGAAACCATGCAGGTGGGAGGGGAGAGGTGGGGGTGGGTGAAATCATACCTATCGAGTACAATGTACACTATCTGGGTGATGGCACACTTATAACTTTGACTCAAGCAGTACAAATGCAATCCATATAACCAAAATATTTATACCCTGTGATATTGTGAAATTTTAAAAAATTAAATAAAAAATAAATAAATTTTATGAAAAAAGAGACTGAAAAGACAAACTATTGACTGGGAAAAAGATTTGCAAACCACATATCTGACAAAGTTATGTCAGAACTTTGAGTCTCAGAAACTTTATACAAAGTAAAGGAAGTCAAACACAAAAGACTACATAATACATAGTTCAGTTTATATAAAATTGTATAAAAGCAAAACTGTAGGGATAGAAAGCAGAT
Source organism: Daubentonia madagascariensis (assembly GCA_023783475.1). NCBI lineage: Eukaryota > Metazoa > Chordata > Mammalia > Primates > Daubentoniidae > Daubentonia > Daubentonia madagascariensis. Next base: position 3,464,257 of record JAKFHU010002088.1, read on the forward strand.
CAGTCATTTCCTGGGTCAGGGATAATGAGAGGAGATCCACTGCTGAAGGGCATGAGAAAACTTTCTAGTGTGGAACTGCTCTATATGATCATGGAGGTAGTTTTTACATGACTACATATGTTACAGGCTGGATAGTGTCCCCCTAAAAATTTATATGTTGAAGTCCCAACCACCAGTACCTCAAAACGTGACCACATTTGGAGATATGGTCTTTAAAGAGGTAACTAAGGTTGTGAGGAGGAACTAAGGTAACTAAGTTAAAATGAGGTCATTATGGTGGATTCTAATCCAAAATGACTGATGTCCACATAAGAAGAGGAAATTGGACATAGACATGGAAAGGGAGAAAACAAGGCAAGAAGAGTAGAACAGATCCTGCCCTCATAGGGCTCAGAGGAAACCAACCTGCCAAACCTTGCTCTTAAATTTCTAACCTCCAGAACTATGAGACAATAAATTTCTGTTGTTTAAGCCACCCAGTCTATGATACTATGTTACAGCAGCCCTAGCAAACTCATTTAGTATACAATTACTAAAATTCATTAAACTGTACATTTAAGGTTGGCAAATTTTACTACATGTTAATTATACCCAATAAAGCTGGGGAAAAAACAGCAATCACTGCTATCAAGGCAGTTGAGTGTGAGAAATTGAATCCAACAAAGGAATAATAATAAAACCTCCAGGAATACAGCTGTATAATTATTATTTTTTATGATAGGTTCTCTTTTTTTCCAACCCTTTTCTTCTACATTTTTATGTTTATTCTTAGATTAATCTGTTTCCATTTGGATAATTTGGATGATAGATATGGTCCGTTTCAATCTCACATGTGGCTATCCAATCTCCCAGAACCACTATTGAATGGGATTATTTCCCATGTATCTGCGCTATTGTCAAAGATCAATGGCAAATTGGTCTCGTTCTGTTCCTGGTCTATGTCTGTGTCTTGTGCAGTACCAGCTGTTGGTTACTATGCCTTGTCAATATGAGTCTGGTAAATTGATGCCTCTCAATTTGTTCTTTTTGCTTTTATACTTTTGGACAAAAGAGACCCACTATCATTAAAAAATAATAATTATCACAGCTGTATTCCTGGAGGTTTTATTATTATTCCTTTGTTGGATTCAATTTCTCACACTCAACTGCCTTGATAGCAGTGATTGCTGTTTTTCTACCTTTTGGGGAAAAAATAAATGTTGTGAAGACATATTCCGACTAACAAGGTCAGTGCTTGCTGCACTTGGCTGTGAGTAGCTAACCAAGACCCTTCTGTCCTGCAGGTTCCAAGTACTGCCAAATTTAACAAACCAAATTAGTGATTTATCTAAGGAAACTTATACACATTTATCTTATTGTGACAACTAAGGTAGTTTTCTTTCTAAAATGGAAAAAATAAGGATATATAATAAGCAAGTTCCTTAGAATAAGCCTTTTCAAAGCCCTAAGTTAAAAAATGAGGCATTTTTCAATACATGTCAGGCAATGCCATTTTAAATTAAATTGTCCTTTGAGGCTACCTTTCATTGAAAAAACAAAACAAAAAAAATAAATAAACAAAAAAACCCAGATCAATTCCTAATAGATAGCTTTTCTGAGAGAGGAAAAGCAATATACCAGGAATATTCTCAGGGGGTTTCTCAAAACAGCATATAAAATGCACATAACAAAACAGTAACAGAGCAACTGCTCTATAAGGGTTTGTGGCTTTATTTTCTTTTCTTAGAAATTTACTTATGATTGTGGTCTTTCTTTTAGGAAATAAAATTCATGTCATTTTTATTTCATGGTGGACAGAGGGGCTGGAAAACAGATAATTGACTAGGGAAATGTGTATTTCCTACATTTAAACAATAAGGTGACACAATTTTGCAGATACTGTGTGATCTTTGTGGCTGGGAGTTCAGATTAAGGTAAACATATGCAATTGCCTTTGTCAGCTCAGGAAGATACAAAAATTATTGGTTTTATTCTCTTATTCTTTTGAAAGGACAAAAATCTTCTAGGGCGTCTACAACACCCAGCTCCTCTCAAATCCAAGAAAACAAATCACTGCAGTTATCAGGAAAAGGGATAATATTTTGTGTTAGTCACAATGAGAGATTTCTTAAACAGATGGCTACAGCATTACTATAGATATTGATAAAGAATAGCCACAAAGCTGGGAGGAATCTAGAAACATTGTTCTGAAAAGCACAGAACCAGAGGCCAGGGCAGCTGACATTGGCCTGTAAGGTCAGTAGGTTAAGGAAAAGGAGAACCATGTAGAAAGATGAGAGAAAGGCCTGTAAACAACATGTTCCAAGTCAGGATTTTTAAAACTCAATTCATGGATCCATTTTGTGGCAGAGAGTAACCAGGCATTTAGCACAATTCAAAATCAGAAGTGACAAATGTTTTTCTCTCTGCACCACTTTATTTTCTGTTTACACATAAAGTGTAAGCAAAGGGAAACGAATAGAATGATTTTTTTCAGATAAGACATGATCTTGAGAAAACTCGCCATATGCCATCCAGGTTGTTGGAGTAAATTTTAGACGTGGCAAGTAGATCAGGACCTCAGAGCACCCTGACGTTTGAGAAAGATGTATAGATCTTAGAAGATCAAAAGCCAACTCTCATCCTACATATCAGTGTTTGACGCAGCAAACCATTGTATGCCTTTCACATCTTCTGTAGTTCAAAATATTTATCATCTTTACCTGAGATGAGAATTAATAAGGATCTTAGCAAAATTGGAGAATCTTACTATTATACCAGTGGGTCCCCCCCAAAATCTAAATGAATTGCCAGGTTTAGTGGAAATTTTCCAGAACTTACTACACAGAAAATGTGGTCATAGTAAATATATTTAATTTGTCTCAGTGACAAAAAATTCTGGATATTGCTCTGCCACATAGCAGGGCTTATGCAATAATTTTGGAAGGCTTCAGAACTTTAAAAACGTTTAGAAATTTTGCTTTTTATAATATTAGTTGTGTCTTTATTAAAGAATATTGAGATACTGTTCTTTACAAGATTGTTTTTATTCTGATCTTTAGGTTATGATGCTATTAGAGTATAAGAGAGTGGGGGCAAATGAAATAACAAATGAGCAGGAGAAAGGAACAAACTTTGGTGGGTAAAGGATGGCTGAGTTGTCTCACATTTTCACACACATGATGAAAGTCTTCCTTTTTTTCCTTTACTCTGACTCTTCTCTCTTTTTAAATATGAAATTTTTTAAAAGTTTTATTTATTTTCTGAATTAACCTACTAAAGATAAAATTTGTTTCTTTTTAAAAGTGCCTTTCGTGGGGAAATACAAATTAACTTTTCAGTGGTTTGGAACTCTTGAGTCACCATTTGGAAAACTAAATTATATGCGTGCCTGACCAAAAAAAAAAAATTCCCTCTTGACCTGAGAAGAAAGATCTGTAAAGTTTGGATCTGCCTAAATACTAAATATGGTGACAAATGGGTTTCATCTCAGGAAAAAGCATGTGTAAGCACTGTTACCCAAGGCTGCAAATGCAAATTTTAAAAGTGCAGAAATAAAAATCCACTCAAAGTATTTTTTCCTCCATTCAAAGTAGAGAGCAAATAACATTAAACAATAGTTATTATAATGCCTTCTGTTCTTCTTGCAAGTTAATACCAAATAAAACTAACGAGAAGGAAAAATTAGAAAAGTTTTAATAAAGAAAAAATATAATACCATAGATTGCAATAATATTTGGTTTTTACAAGCAGATGTTGTATTTATTTCTTAGGGGCTACCATAAATTGGGTGACTTAAACAACAGAAATTTATTGTCTCACATTCTGGAGACTAGAAGTCCAAGATCGGTGTGTTGGCAGGGTTATTTCCTTCTGAAGGCTGAGAGAGAGAATCTCCTCCATGCCTCTCTCCTGGCTTCCAGTGGTTTGCTGGCAATCTTCGGCATTCTTTAGCTGGTGTAAGCATTGCCCTGATCCCTGCCTTTATCTTTATATGGGACTTTCCCTGTGTATTTGCCTATCTCTGTGTCCAAAATTTTTTATAAGGACATCAATCATAATGGATTAAGACTCACCCTAATGATCTCAACTTGATCATCTGCAAAGGCTCTATTTCCAAATAAGGTCCACATTCATGGTACCAGGGGCTATGACTTCAACATCTATTAGCACTGCAGTCCCTAAACTCCAGGTGGCGGACCGGAGCAGGTCTGTGGCCTGTTAGGAACCAGGCTGCACAGCAGGAGGTGAGCAGACAAGTGAGAGACGCTTCATCTGTATTTACAGCCGCTCCCCACTCCTCGCATCACCACCTGAGCTCAGCCTGCTGTCAGATCCGCTGGCATTAGATTCTCAAAGGAGCATGAACCCTACTGTAAACTGTACATGGGAGGGGTTTAAGTTGCACACTCCTTATGAGAATCTAATGCCTGACGATCTGAGGTGGAGCTGAGGCAGTGATGTTAGTGCTGGGGAGTGGCTGCAAATATAGATTATCATTAGCAGAGAGGTTTGACTGCACAATAAACGTGATGCACTTGAATCATCCCAAAACCATCCCACCCCCAAGTCCGTGGAAAAATTGTCTTCCATGAAACTGGTCCCTAGTGGCACAAAGGTTGAGGACTAGCAGATATAATTCAACTCATAACAAACATTGTTGCTTATTTATAGTGAAACACTCACTCTGAGAGCTAACCAATTTTCTAATTAGATTAAAAGATGGCTATCTTTCAGCACATGGTCAGGAAAAGAGCCCTGAGTGATAAAAAGGTTTGACAATAAAATACTCCCTCATCATTTGGATGTCGAGGCATGTGTATGTTTTTCTGTATTAACTTATGGATGTTCAAGTCAATGGTTTTTCTCTTCATGCAGGGGTATCAAAGAAGATATGAACTCATAGAAATCACAAGTCCCAATACAGTCAACAGGCACGTTATGTAGCTATTGTGTTCTGCAGAGCACATTCGCGGGCCCCAACCCAGATCTACTGAATCAGAAACTCTGGGGATGAGATCAGGCAATCTGTGTTTTAACAAGCCTTCCAGGGAATTCTGAGTTTGAGGACCACTGGTCTCCACTAAAGTAAAACATTGCCAGCCAAAACAATTTAAACAAAAACTATCAGACATTTTTCATAATCAGTGTTCAGAATTTGCTTTGAACTATATGTTTGGTATTAAAGGCTACACTTGTTGTCCTGAAATATTTATTTGTTAAAAAAATTTTAGAATGCTTTTTTGTTTTAAAAAGCTATAAATGTCGTAATGTTTTAGTGTTGCATGTTCAAACGGACTCTGAGGAGAAGAGAATTATTCTCTACCATTCTCTAGCCATTGGTGGAAAAATTTTAGACACAGCAGCAGTTTTGTTCATTTCATTCAGATTAGAAAAACCTTCTTGTAGGAGATCTGAGAATTTGATTTTCTTTGAGTGTCTTGCTCTAAACAGTTTTTTAGGTACAAATACCATGCTACACCTGCTGAATCAGAATCTTTGTTGCTAGGGGTTTGACTATGTATTTTCACAAACATGCACAGATGATTCTACTAGAGTCAACTAGACACACCTTGTTATGAACCATATAACCAACCGTAGTTATATGTTACATAAATTCTATCCTTGCCATCCTCTGAGGAGTGATTATTTTTAATATGAAAACCATCTGGCCAACTAAAGTCACTTGAGAGAATAATTAACCATCTTTAAATAAATAACTATCTTTTGTTACTCCTTCTAGAGAATACTGCATGGAGAAGAAGGCAGGCCCAGCGGAAGGCAGTAGGAAGGAGACTAATCTAGAGGAAAAGATGCAGCATCCAAAGGGTTTAGCCACATTTTATAGTAATAGCTCCCATTTATTAGGCACCTAAAATACAACAGAGTTTGATAAACATTTTTTAATATACATTATCTCTGGTACTTTCAACAATGCTAAAGGGTAGTTGCTGTTAGCTCCATTTTATGTACTAGGAAACTGAGACACTGAAAAGAAAAGTGATTTAACCAAGGGTGCAAAGCTAGTAAGTGGAAGAACTGAAATTGAAGGCAGATCTCTCTTGAGTTCTCCCTCTCTTTCTGCATTTCTGTCATTCAAGGGAGTGTCAGGCATCCAAGCTTTTTTCCAACAAAAAAAGGCTGACAAAACGTAACAACAGGAAATCCAGAGGCAAGCATGCATCTGGGATTAGTGACATAGGCCAAGAGGTCACATAAATCGGATACAACTAAAACACCCCGAAATAGAAGAATGGTTAAAAAAAAAAGATTATTTTTAAAAGTTAACATTTGAACTATTTACTGTGTGCTAGACTATATTCCAAACACTTCACCTGTTTGAACTTATTTAATCCTTGCACTAAACCTATGAGGTAAACATTATCATTCTCTCAATTTTACAGAGAAGTTAAGTAATTTGCCCAAGGTCACTGGGATTTGCTTTAACAGTCTGGCTCAGAGAATTCACTCTTAATCATTAAGGAAACTATTATGTATTATTGTGATGATATAACCACATAGTCAATAAAATAATAAACATGTATATGTTTATTACTATACCAATGTATACCGATACAAATGTTTATGACAAATATGATATACCAATTCAAAAATATTGAATAATTAATTTGTTCAGTTGCATGATATAGTAAGCATAAGAAATTTAGCATATACTTTATGAGTTATGTTTAAAGGGTAGTTTTATTAAAGAGCTATGGCAGCTATTGCTATGTAACAAATTAATCAAAATTTAGTGGCTTAAAACAACAAATATGTATCATCTCATAGTTCCTATGGGTCCAGAGTCCTGACATGGTTCAGGCTGCAAAGAAATTGTTGGCTAGGGTTGTCTCAAGCTGGAGGAGGATCTGCCTTCAAGCTCAGGACGTGGCAGCTTGCTTTCCCCGAGGCAAATGGTCCAGAAAGAAAGATAGAAAAGGAGGGAGGAAAACCGCGGTTTTTTTGGAAACTAATTTCGGAAATGACATCCCATCATTTTATCCTTATTCTATGTCTTAGAAGTGAGTCCTATTCCCATTTTGAGGCATATTTCTCAAACTAAAATATTTTAAGCAAAGCATTTTAAAGAGTTTCAAAGTTCTTAAAAACTAATACAGTCAGCTCTCCATATCCCAGGCTTCCACATCTGCAGGTTCTGCATCTCTGGATTCTGCATCTGAGAATTTAACCAACAGTGGATCAAAAATATTTTTTAAAAAGCTAATAAAAATAACAATACAGAAATAAAACGTAATGCAAATTTTAAAAAACAGCATAACAACTATTTGCATAGCATTTGCATTCTATCAGGTATTATAAGTGATCTAGGGATGATTTAAAGCAGCGGTTCCCAACCTTTTTGGTACCAGGGACCAGTTTCATGGAAGATGATTTTTCCACAGACTAGGGGTGGAGGGGATGGTTTCAGGATGATTCAGGTGCATTACATTTATTGTACAGTCAAATCTCTCTGCAAATGATAACCTGTATTTGCAGCCGCTCCCCAGCACTAGGATCACCGCCTCAGCTCCACCTCAGATTGTCAGGCATTTGACTCTCCTAAGGAGTGCACAACCTAGATCCCTCGCATGTGCAGTTTACAGTAGGGTTCGCGCTCCTATGAGAATCTAATGCTGCTGCTGATCTGGCAGGAGGGGGAGCTTATGTGGTGATGCAAGGGTTGGGGAGCAGCTGGGCTGTAAATACAGATGAAGCTTCGTTTTCTGGCGTGCCACTCACCTCCTGCTGTGCAGCCCGGTTCCTAACAGGCCACAGACTGGTATTGTCGGTCCATGGCCCTGGGGTTGAGGACCACATATTTAAAGTATATGGGAGGATGTGTGTAGGTTATGTATAAATATGTCATTTTACATAAGGAACATGAGCATCCATGGATTTTGGTATCCATGTGGGTCCTGGAACCAATCGACCACAGATATAGCAATATATGATTTAAAGCATTCTACAGTTGAAAAACATTTCACATATGTTACCTAACTTGGTACTTCAAAGTCTTTTCTTACTCCAAGTCTATCAGGCTATCTTTTTAGTAAATGTCATGCTGCTTCTCTTATTTCTTATTACAGAAACACATATAAAAAAAGGAAAATAAGAGATTTGAGATTGGCCACAGCACTAAGAGCAGGACTTATTATAACAAGACAAATAAATCAAAGATAAAAGGAGGTTTAATGGAGTAGGTGAGAAAGGGAACCAGTTTGAGAGTATAGACATATTTATGAACTCTAATCAGCCTAGTAGACAATCTCTCGAAAATACAGGACTGAAGGCCAGGTGACAGGTTAGGACTGGAAAGCTTTTTCTCACCTTTTATTTTTTATTATAATAGTAACATGCATTCATTGCAAAATAATCAGAATATTTTTTAAAAACACAAAGAACATAAAAATATTACAGTCACACAAACCAGAGAAATATGCTATTATTATTTTCTAAGGCTCTCCAAAAAAATATGTATTTGCATACGCCAAAAAAGTTGGTATGCAAAGACCATGACTCTGTCTTCTACAGGGTGTCACATGATTAATGTTAGTGGTGAATGTGGGTGGGTAAATCTCTTTAATTTCAGAGACTGGTGAGGGTAGGAGTAGGGAAAGATGAAAACGTCTCTGCCTCTGACAATTCTTCTGTGCCACTTAGCATAGAATTCTTCTGAACACATTGCTCACCAGAGCACTTTAGAGTCTGCAAGGAGGGCAAAGGTAGTTCCTGGAACTGAGAAACGACCAGGGAGTTAAACAGATTTGTATTATAAAGTCAGAGTAATTGATATTGATCAGGGAGCCAAAGAAAAGATTTCTCCAAAATGGAGAAGCAGGGGAGTTTTTAGAGATCAAGGGAAGGCTGAAAGACTTTCAAAGGCATGGATATCTAACATTCTTCTTTTTCTTTATTTCTGTGATATTCTCTTTCTCCTAATTTTCAGTAGAAGATGTGTGTGATTATATATGTGTGATTGAAAGGGGCTTTTTTCCACCTCTCAATGACCAGGTATAGGGATACAATGAATAACTCAAAGAACTAAGGTTTTATGAATTTAAATAAAATAGCTAAGACTATGAAGCTAGTAGCTTGAAGAACCAGATTCAAAGGCAAGAAATCTCTCCCCCAAAGACTCTCTTTTTTAGCAACCATATTATTTTTCCTAATTCTATACTGCTACTCAATAGGTAGGGCATTATTCTTTAAATATAATTTTTTGTCCTGGATTTTCACTTTATAATATATTCTGGATATGTTAAAATGGCAATAAATGTGAATATGTATTACTGATTCTGAAGCCCAGTTGTAAACTAGAATCATCTGGGGAGTCTTTAAGAAATATGATGCCCAAGCCCCATCTATAAATTCTGATTTAATTGATTTCAGTTAATCACTGGTCCACATGGAGATTTAAATCTGGATAAGTTCAAATGCAACATTCAGAGGCAAAACTACAGAGAGAAGATCTTACAGAAAAGAGTTTGGAAATATCCACAGTGAAGAAGAGGTCAAAGAAATGGAAAACAAAATAACCAAAAAGGAAGAAAAAAATGTATTACAGAAATGACTAGATGAAAGTTTCAAGAAGGATTGGAAAGCCAATCATGTCAAGAGTTGTCAGGGGGTTTACACAAATGAAGATAAAACAAACACCCTGGATTCAGCCAAAAGAAAAAAAAAAAAGAGGTCACAGATAATCTTAGAATAATAGCAATATGGGGAGTGGACTGACTGACATGCAATCTGGGATTAGGTGGGACCTAGACTGCAAGAGGTTAAGTAAGGAGACAAATGAATAAGGAATGGAGGTAATTAAAAAGTGAGTACTTGATAAGAAGCAGCGTATCTAACATAGCAGTCTCAAAATAACTTCCTACAAATTAATTAGTAATTATAGAGGGGGAAAATAGTAACTGTACTACAGAGACTCTGGAGGACACCTCCAAGTGGATCAAAGTTAACCTCACCTAATGGGACAACTCCACATGTGCTTTCTGATGTGATGCACAGAGAAAGATTTTGTGATATTCCATCTAAAATGCAAAAGCTGAATCCACCCATAAGGAAATATCAGACAAGCCAAGGTTGAGAAACATCATCCAAATTACTTGACAAAAGTATCAAGTTCAAAAAAAAAAAAAAGAAAGGCTGAAGACCATTCCAGATTAGAAGAGACTCAACAGAGATAACAACCAAATGTATCTCATGACTAATGCTGGGCCAGAAAGAAACAAACTAAAGTAATAAATCTAATTATTGGATGAATTTGTCAAAATTTGCATATTTACTTGGGTTAGATAATGGTATTGTATTAATATCTGTGTTAGATTTCCTTATTTTAATAATTGAACTGTGATTTTGTAAGAGAATATCTTTGTTCTTAGGAAAGACACTGCAAAGCATTTAGAGGTAAAGGAACATACTGCCTATATACTAAAGGCTCTGAAAGAATTTGTGGCATGACAAATTAACTAAATGAAAGACTCTGGAATAGTAAGACTAAAATAAAATAAAATGTAATAAGTAAAAAAAATTATTATTAGGATCAGTAAAAATTATGCTGAGATGAAAATAAGAGAATTTGTTCTGCTTAGAAGGAACTTTCCTACTTTGAAATAATTTAAAATATTCCCCCATTTTTTTTCTAATACAGAGTAAAATTAAGAGTGAAGGCTCTGCAGTCAGATTGCTTCAGTTTGAATTATGACCCTGCCACTTCCTCTATGGTTGATTATGGTTAAGTTAACCTCTCTCTGCTTAAATTTCTCAATATGTAGAACATAAATAATAATAATACCTTATAGTATTATCATGTCATCATGAGAATTAACTAAGTTAATACAAGGGAATATTGTTCAGCTTTAAAAAAGGAGAGCTTGCTATTTGTAACAACATGGGTGAAACTGGAGGACACTATGCTAAGTGAAATAAGCCATTCCAAAGTAGCTATTGTCTGTGTTATATAAATCTTTGATTCATATTAGTTTCAATGGTCCCACAGAGTTGAAAACAATTCCCAGGGACCCTAAAAGAATTTTCTAGGCAGAAGAATGGAGGCAGCGGGAGCTGCCTTAAGTGGAGCCTGGGCACTGAATGGTGAGGAGTGCGGTGAAACCAGGACTTCAGTGGGCCTTGGTGCTCAGGAACCAGGTAAGCAGGGCACTACACCTGTACTTGTTACCATTACGAACTTAAATAGAATGTGGAGTTGATGACTGCTTAGATAGTATGTATTGCAGATGGATAAAATATCTTTAATGTTTTCATAATGAGATGGAAAGCTGGGATTTAAAAAAAAAATCTATGCTTCCATGTTTTAATAGCAAACACTATTATAATACATACTCCTCAATCTCACAAGAGCCTTTTGTTATTTATCTCTCTTTGTAATAACTTAGAACATGATATGGGAACACATTGTTTTCCAATATGATTCATCTGATAATGCATATGACTCATCTGATAATGCATAGTGGGCTCATTGCCTTCTATCTTCCCTTATTACTGGACCTCAGTGATTTTATTATCATGATGACCCCTACCAGGACCATTTATGGATAGTCACTAAGTAGAATCAATAGTACAAGATTCCTTTCCTATTCCCACAGAGACTTTTTCATTACTATTCTAGTTATTCATAACTAATAGAGCTTCACATTCATATAACATCTGAAATTTTAAAAGACTACTTCCACTATACTTGACTGCTTTCCTAAGAGTTCAAATATTTACGACTTCTATTTTAAAAGGGGGTATTTCCCCTAAATTAAGGCTGAAGAAAGGGCCTCTCCACAATGACAGATTTGTACAAGGATGTACCATAGAGAGACATTGAGTGTGGACACAGAGGCCATTGTGAGCCCAAGGGGATGCCCATGGTAGGCATTGCCCATGGAATAGGCTAACCAGTCAAGCATAATTCAAAAAATCAGAAGGACTAAAACAATGACCACTAAGAAAATGTAACAGCTTGCCTTTCTAGTCTAACATAGGAGAGGATTCTTATAACTCCTCAATCTCTTCTAGAGAGGTAGAACTTTTGTCAGTTTTGAGACTGAGGAGGTGCTGAAAGGTTATTCTCAAGAGTTAACTATCCAGGAAAGGCCAAAGAAATCCTTGTATACTGATCCCAAACACAGAGATCTCCCTTAGGGCTCATGTACCTACTTGCAAGAAGCATCAACTGTCAGTGTTTCCAGAGTTGGGAATTTATAGACTAGAGTTGTCCTAAAATTGTCAGGTTCTAAATGCAGTCAATACATTTAATGGTTTATTTATTTATTTTGCTTTGCCTGAGAATTAAGCCTCTCAATATAGATTTCAATTAAACCTGTTCAACACTAGACACTTAGGGAGGTACGAATCAGCCTGAAGACTTTGCTGAATGTGTCAAGGCTACCTTACTTTCAATCTTAATGAAAATTTGTTTCTTGTATTTTATAGGTTTTATTACTCAGTAACACCTGTCTCGGCCAAAGAGGCCAGACTACTGAACAAAATAATCAGTGTAAAGGAGTTTTCTCAAACTCTGGTCCATAGAACCCTGGAATCCCCAAGACTCTTTCAGGGAGTTTGTGAGGTGAAAATTTTTTTTATTGTGATCCTAAGGTGTTATTTTTTCCCCACTGTGTTGACATTTGCACTACTGGTGCAAAAGCAATGATGAGGAAAATTGTGAGTGCCTTAGCTTGAGTCAAGGCAATAAATAAATAAAGAAAAGAAAGAAAATGAAGAGAAAGAAGAAAAACCCAGTACACTTACAGAATATCCTGGGTGAAGTTGTAAAAATAATTAATTTTATTAACTCTCAATCCTTTTCTTTATGTCTTCGTAATAATCTATGTGACAAAATAGGAAGCAGGCATGAAGCTCTTCTGCTGCATACTGGAAGAAAATGGTTATTGTGGTAGGCATAAATCTAAAGATGTCCCCCTAATATGCTCCTTCTCCTTAGTATTCATTAGTATCCAATCAAACACCGATGAAGAGAGTTTACAGATCATGAAGTCATCTGACATTAAAATAGGCAGATGATCCTGCATTATTCAACTGGTGCCAATGTAAGCACATTAGCCCTAAAGAGGGAGGTAGAAGGGTCAATCAGAAATGAGGCAGAAGGGAGGTCCAAGAGATTCAAGGCATGAAGAGAACTCAACCTGCTGTTACTGAATTTGAAGACAAAGGGGCCACAAGGCAAAGACTGTAGGAAGTCTCAAAAACTGAGAATGACCCCTCAGCCAACAGCTAGCAAAGAAACAGAGACTTCAGTCCTACAGCTAGCTGAATGTGACTGAATTCTGCCAACAGTCCGAATGAAGCTGGAAGTGGATTCTTGCCCAGAGCCTCCAGAGAATAGCCTAAGACATTTTGATTCTAGCCTGATGGAACCCTTAGCAGAGGACTCAGCCAAACCCACTGGATTTCTGACTTACAAAATTGTAGGATAATATTTGGGTGTTATTTTGAGCTGCTAAATTTGTGGTAATTGCTATAGCAATAGTAGGAAATTGACAGAGTTGTCTTGATAAGAAAGAAGTTGTTAGCTGAAATTACTGATTTTTCATGGAAGACCACTTATACAAAGAACAAATGGCTTACAAACCATGAATATTAGGATTTTGATGTTTGGTAGTCATTTTCTTAAAAATTAATGGAGTGAGCCCATCACTTCCATGAAAATAAATGACTATTTGCTGCTAATGAAAAAATTAAAACCTTCAAGCAAAAAATCAGAAATTTGGAGAAATTGTGTCTACCACCATAAGTTTGATAGCTTCCCAATCCTGAAAGACTTTTTGATGAGATTGGCATTAATATTTTTTAAAATGCATTTTATTGATATTAATAATGAAATTTGACATTTGGAAGATCTTCATAACTCATTTTATAAGTAATTTTATTTAGGAAAATAAAGTTTTTTAATTAAAAGTGTTACTATATTAGCATATAATGATATTGGAATTGTTATTTAAATGAAATAAATATTTTTAAACTTCTCAGTTTCAGTTTCAATTTTTTTAATGTTTTTTATTTTTTTAGAGTTGCAGTCTTGCTCTACTGCCCAGGCTGGAGTGCAGTGGTGCAATCATATCTCATTGTAACCTTGAACTACTGGCTCAAGTGATCTTCCTGCCTCACCCTCCCAAGGAGCTGGGATTACAGACGCTCACCACTACACCCAGCTAATTTTTAAAGTTTTTTGTAGAGACAGAGTCTTGCTATGTTGCCCAGGCTGGTCTTGAACTCCTGGCCTCAAGTGGGCCTCCATCTTTGGCCTCCCAAAGTGCTGTGATTACAGGCATGAGCCACTGCACCCAGCCAGTTCCATTTCTAATACAGTAAATAGGGAAAATATAACACAGACAAGCAAAAGCTTTTTGGCATCTTTATTAACGTTTAAGAGTATAAAGCCACCATGAAACTGAAAAAGATATGTTATTTTATTGATGTGGTCATCTGACTCAACTTTGGAGATACTTCTTGAGAAATTTTGATCTGAACAGATATAGTTATTTCTAAAGCGTCTGTCTTTTTCCCTAACAAAAAATGACTATTTTCATGGGGTTTCTTGAATGATGAGTTGTAAAATGTATACAGTTACATGCTGAATTTATGTTTGAAAGTCTGCAGCTTTTGAAATTCATCAAATTTGATCAGAACCTAGTATGCCAACACTACTTGAATTGAAACACATTTACTGTTTTTGTGTTTTAGATTTTCCTAAAAGGAGAATCTAAATTTTATCTATTCCACATTAAGTTAAAATGTCATTTCTAAATTTCCAGTCATTAGAAATAACCATAATGTAATTAATTGTCTCAGTGAATTCACTTCTGCAGAGAGGAAATAATGGGTGATAAGAAGCTATCAGCAATAGCAAAACAAAATGATGGTAAGGCTTTTGTTCTTTGAAAAAACTATCCCACAATAGGTATAACATTTATGGGCACAAACTTCATGATGCAACTCACCAGTGTAGCAAAACCCCAATCAATATTCATCATTCTAAGTTAAAGTATTTAAAAAAAAAATCCTCACTACAAGAAGGAGTTAAGATTAAAAGGACCCTAAGGATTAAAAAAAAAAATGCTCTTTATTTTTCCTATCATGAAATTCTACAAATTGAATGGAAGTGTAAAAGACTTGATTTAGTCAGATAACTGTTAGGGTGGGAACTCATAGTGTGGGATGAAAAAGAATTCTCAACACAAAGATTAGAATAGTTTTAAAGAAAAAGAGTTTATTTTACTTACCAAAGGGAGGGAAGGGCGTGGCACAAGAGAAAAGAAAGAAGTGCTGGTGGGGGAGGGTAAAGGGTTGTGGGGGGGTTATTGGGGGAAAGGGGAAAAGAAGTTATTGTTGCAAGCTGATAGCACAAGGCAGCTGTGAAGCAGCTGCGTCTGTTTTTCCTTTTTTCTCTTATCTGTGAGACTGGCTTTATTAGGGTCCTTAGAATGTGATCTGGTGGGATCTGAGGGGAGAATCACACTCCTTCTATCTGCTCAGTTCTTTTTAAGTGCTGTAAAAACAAACTCTTAGAGGCTGCAGGGGTTAATCTTAAGGACTACCAGTTAAGCCACAGGTGGTTAATAAACAAAGGTGCAATTGTGCTGTGATATTTCCCTTCTAAGAGGCGATTATGTGTTGTGAATTTTCTCCTCTCTTTTTCTCTGTTAGATAGTTTATTTTTCTCTCTGTTAGTTTACTAACAATGCCGTCCTTTCAAGTAGATCTATTTTGTTTTTTAGGGAAATGAAGATGTGTGGAATAGAGTTGAGAAGAATCTAACACTTTTGAAAATCTTACCATGCAATATACTGAATGTTTGGTAGTCAGGCTAAAAGGGCATTGTCAGAGGTCACCTGGGAATGACTAAGAATACATACATTTCTTTTTCTCTCATATTATTGTACCAAGGTGAGTGCTTCTTGGTGGTGGATCACTACTGTCCCAGGCAGTCTTTTAAGGATCTTTTCCACTTTGTTATCATTTGGTACACAAAAATTTCTTACTTCAGTTGAATAATAGCTCATCAGACCTCACTACTGAGCTTTTTATTCTGTAGTAACCATTAATAAAAATACACTGTCTGTCTGGTAGAGCACACTAACACCATTCAGTGTCCTTCTTCCCACTCTTCTGTAAATGACTTCTTTATCCAAATCCTAAATTATTTTCTTCCTATATTTCCATTATTGTTCTGAAATTATTCAAACCACCACATAATTTTCTCTTTACTACTGCCTTTCTAACAAACAGTTAAAAGACATAAATCTATTTTATGCATGAAAATCATCCTGACTTTGGTTTGTTTCCAAGATTACCTGAATCAGCTGGGCCCCTGAAGAGTACCTGTCAACCAATATTGGGCCAGAATACAACAAAATTTGCCCTGCTTATTTGTTAAGCATCTCAAATTTGTGGTTATTTGTTGAAATAGTTAATCTACACAGACTAACATGGAACATGATTATGAATGCACTCATAACTAAATATTAAGTAGACATTTTTACCCTACTCCAAAAATGGGGTATTTTTCCTCCATTCTTTTTCACAGCCAATTGGGATTATCATGCTTATTTTGTCAAGTGATCTTTCCTCTCCATCTTTACTTTTAGCTTTTCAGGTGTGATAATGGTAATTCTTGAAGACGCTATCCAAATTTGATTTAAACAAATATGAACAAGTGAAGAGACAACGTTTCCTGTGGAAATTCTAAGTGATTAAATACATTTTTAATGGAACAACTGATATACAAATCATATGCAAAAGTGGTATGCATAGCCTCAACCTTGTATTTGAAAGTAACTATAAGCCTACTATGGTCTAGATAGGTGAGACAAGTTGAAATACAATTAAACAGTGCTTATATTCCAAACTAATGTTTTTTCTGAGAAAATTGTGGCTTGAATAAGTGACTCTGCCATGAAGAAGGGACCAAAGATATACTTCAGTGCAAATCACACAAGACAAATAAGAGTAGACTACAATCTTTTAAAAAAGAAAGTCATATGCTTTAGTATGCTTTAGATACAAGGTAAAGAGTTAAGCACTATGAGTATGTGTTTTTAGTTAACTCATTAAAATAAGGTGCTAAGATACAATCTAAGAAGTAACTAAACTTCATAAGAACTATGAATAGTCTGAGATTTGTAATTTTATGAATATCCATAGAAGACATGAGACTCCTGGGTCAGAGACAAAGAAGAGTTTATTACTCATAGCAATAGCAGAAGCCAAATTATCAGCATTTTTGAATTGGTTCCTTGAGCTCGATTTCCACATAGCAAAATGAAGAGGACCAGATGGCACCTACATACACATAGATTTCATTACAGGAGAGGAACTCAGAGTTTAGGGAACCCAAATGATTTATAATGGGCAGTAAGCAGGCCCACCCTTTGCTCCACAGGGTGATACTATCTCTATTTTCCAAAGCTACAATAAAATCTTCCTTTGGCTCTGGGGGCAGACTTTACCTCATCCAAGGATGTTCATTATACAAATATCCTTGAAAAGATATTCTAGAACAAAAGGCAGTCACTGCCACTGCTCACAAGCTATACAGAAACACAAGAGATCCTTTGTGTTTATTTTCAGAAACACAAAGAATTGTCTTCAAAATTCCTAAAAGAAAACCTTTCTATGTTTGCATGTCACACAACATAAAAACACAAAGCTCATGTTTTATACAGTCAGTGTTTTTAGATACTTAAGAACATAAATATCAGTGTTTTACTTTTCATATGGTTTTTAACGTTGGCTAGACTCAGCCTTTGATTTTGTGTCTTGAGTCTTTTTGGAGGACAGAATATATTCCCAGAGCTATGAAGATTTGCTAGGTTTTACAAATGTTCTAAATTTTCCTTTAATTTGTTTTATGCCAATCCAGTCTCTTTTGGAATTTTAGTCTCATATCCTAACTATGAGGAGAGCATTTGCCCTTCTGTTCCTCTCTCTTTGTTACTGATTGATTCAGCCATGTCTTTGTGTTTTGTGCCTGGAGGAGACTTTCATCTGTCATGATAAATACCCAATTAGGCCATGGTTATTGTCTTCCTCCTATTACTTTTTCCCCTGATGCACCACTGAAGTCATAGTAATTGTTTAACGGACCAAAAGACATTTGATGGTAACACAGGACCTCTGCACTCTGGATTCCTGTGAATGTCTGTGAAGGTTCTTTCATTTGGCTTCCACTGTGGAACTGACACTCTGTGAGATTAATGGGGTAACCTAATTGAGGCCACTAATGAGCTATTCTTCTCTCTTTAAAGAACATTTTGTCCAATTTCTTACACATACATAGTACAGCATCAAGAAGGTTCATTTTTCTAGCTTTTTTGCTTTATGATAACATTGAGCATCCTGGGAATTAATAAAACCTTCATCATTGATACACAGACATGTCACCTGCCTGGCCTCCATAGGCATATGAATTTGAGACCCACTATTTAAAAGATAGTGATGAGAAAAAAATGGAAAATTGCCAACCAGTAGTTTTTGATCTATTGATTATACTAGGTATGAAACCACATCCTGGTTAACAGCAGGATTCCTCTCTTAATAAGAATTGGGGTAATAAGTGATAAATTTAATGGATGCAAAGGTTGTAGGGCATGAAAAACCTGATACATTTTACTTGATAAATCAAATAAAAATAATTTTCTAATATCTAATAATTTTCTAGTATTCTAATGGGTCAGGAAAGGTTACAAAGTAGGATGAGTTATGACTCTTTCATTTTAATAGTTTGTAAACTATGGAGAGGGAAAAGAGAACAGAGGTGTGGAAAGTAACACAGGAAATAGGACAAAATAAAATAGGTAGTATCAAAAAAAAACATACGTCATAGGGATTAGCTGAAAGTGATCAGTTACCAGTGGCATGGATTTAAAAGTGTTCTCACTGTTCATGAAAGAGAGAGGGCTTCAGGCTGCAGGTGACCAGGGAAAGCTCTATCTGAGCTACGCATGGCAGCTGATTGTCTATCAATGTGGAGAATGTATCCCAAATAAGAAGACAGTGAAAGGGAGAAAAACCACAGTGATTATCTTCATTTAATATTTTTCCTGGATACCTGGAATTTAAATAGGAACCTGGATACATTTTGGAGTTATTGCCAATTTTAGCCCAGAAAGAGAGAAAGTAATCATATGAAAACTAGACATTATTCAAGCAGTCCAGAAAACATTAGAATGTCAGACCATATACATGCAAACTCATTCATATAAAAAGAATAGTTTTAGAAATCCAATGCTTAATGCTGAAATTAATATAGGAAAGATTAATCACAGCACTGAAGAAATAGGAGATCAGAAATTATTAATAATGCTAATCATAGAATTTAAGCATAAAAGACTTAGAGTAACTGTGAAGCAAGAGATATGTTACTAGGACATCAGTGAGATTCCATAACAGTGGTTCTTAACCTTTTTTTTTTTTTTTTTACAAAGATGCCTTTGATATTCTAAAGAAAGCTTTTGGTTCTTCTTTCTTTTTCCACATCTCCAAGTTCAGGCACGTAATATTTTAAATCAATTTGAGGTGTTTGTGTGTCCCCTGAAGCTCATGCACATACTCAAGGAAGCCTGCTCACAAAGATCTGTTAAGCCACCATCTATCTCTGTAGAGTTGTGTGTTGGTGATTATATGTCAGCAGTCCGGAGTCCTGCTCCACAAAGTCAGAGACGCGGGTGGGGACAGGTATTAAACACTGTGGTCAGATTCTATTTATGAAGGAATTTATTGTTAAGCTGTTTACAGGCTTATTACATCTTCTAAAGAAGAGAAAAGGAATGTTTGTGAGGCAGCACCATTAAAAATGCCACCCTTGAGTTACACCTTCATTTCTGATGCCCCAAATTTGCCTAATGTAGTTTGCACTCATTTCTGTAATTATTTAAATCTTCAGTAACTGTTGAAGAGAATAAGCAGTATTTGAGTTCACATTTTTACTATTGATATGAGTACTATACTCATATCAAGATATTCTATTTGAATAATCTTGATTTCAGTGCTGGCCAAACCCAAACTGATTCTTTATGTTGCTAATAACAACTCTACTTGGCATGTGTTCTGGAGCCTACTGTCTCTGCCTCCTGTTGATCATTCTCTTTGTACACCCCTTTCTACATTATGGCCACTTGATTTCAGACCACAAAATGCAAAAATCTCTCAATGAACTTGCTCACGAGAGATCGTGAACCTAGGTTTCTGTGATTGATTTCTCCATGGTCATATGGATAGCCTATTAGACCTTGTTTTCTGTCTAGGAAATCAGAATTTTTTTTTTAATACACAGAGTAAGTTAATGGCGTTGTGACTTTGCTGACTCCATCCGCCCTCTTTTTCACATCTTCCTCCCTTTCAGAACATTCTTTATTTTCAGGCGTCTCTGATCTCATGCTGCTTTATACTACCCATAATAAAGAAGAACCATGGGATAAACCCAGCCCATTGTAGTACAAGACTAACTTTTTGTACTAGTTTGAATACTTACTAGCTGTACATCCATAGAAATCTGTACTAAACTCACTATACCTTATCTGCAATATAGGGATTATAATAACTACTCTGAGAAATTTACATAATTGTTGTGAGGTCAAAAGAGATAATGAAGATGGTACAGTATTGTACAAATTTAAGGACTTTCTACAGTTATTTACAACAACAACAACAACAATGAAAGCTTTTATACTAAAATATTTGAGTCACAATTTCTAAAATAAGATTGACAGAGCCTCTTTCTCTGATTTTGGTTATGATACTGATTAAAGTAAACTTTGTCTTTTTTTCATTATTTAGTTTGGCATCTATATATTTGTTAGACATATAAGTACCTGTTAAGTGTCAGAAGACACTAGGCTAAACACTGATGATACAAAAATGAATAGCCAGATTCCTTACTTTGAAGTTCTCAGCCTAGGGAAGAAGACATACAATTAGCAGAAATTACAATACAATGGGATGGAAGTATATACAGATGTTATAGATGCACAGAGACTGGCAAGAAGGCTCCAGCCTAGATTCCACCAAACACAGTGATTCTTCTTCTACCTTTCCTTAAGGTTGGAACTGGTTGGCGTGACATCAGTTTTTCAAGTTGTGCACTCCCAATGTAGAAACAACAGGGTAAAATTTCATCCACCAAACAAGGAGGAAGAGTTCAAGGGTAGTACAGCTGGGCATTTTTATAGATGCTTATTGGTTTTGCCAGTCCAACATTCCTGTTCCATTTTTGTGGTAACAGACTCCCCCTTTTATCAGGGCATTTTAAGCAATCAGGGTAGGCTGACCTTGTCCTCCCACCATAGATGTGGGCACACGACGCAATTCAAACCAAACAGAATCTTGCTTTGTGTTTTCTGCCAGAGCTATCAGAGTAAAATCTCTATTGTCCCTGCAGTTACTAAATAATTAATGTGTGAGCCTAAAGCTAAAAGGAGACCTTAAAGGGGGTCAACACAGAATGACATCAACACAGATGAAGCAGAGCTGAAAGCTAAAAGACAAAGATGCGTAGACTTGATGACAACATTTGAACCCTAAGAATCCAGCCATAGCTGAATTGCTGCATCCTTTGGGCTTTCCACTTCTATAAGTTAATAAATTATTTTCTTTGCTTAAGCTGATGTAAATCAGGTTTTGTTTATTTGCAAATGAGAGAGAAAGTTACTAATACAGTCTGAAAGGTAGTTGTGAATCTTTTCTTCTTCCAGAAAGTTAGACTAAAAAGAAAGCTGAAATGGTCCTGCTCAGCACTGCAGCTGTAGTGAAAGAGAAATTACCAATCCAATGAAAAAGTCATTAGTAGTTTTACAATGTGGCTTTCTTCCTTAATTTAGCCATTTTCTTCTCCTTCATCTTGTCTACCTAATATATGTATCCTATATTGAATTGAGCATGTATTGATTCTGTAGTGAGCAGACAGAATCCTGCTGCAGTCAGTGTTAACAAGACTGAATCTGCCTCCAGCACACAGTTCACTTCAATCTGATGTGTTGTTTCACATCTTTGACTTGATGGCAAGGAGGAAGGTACAACTTCATGCTGTTGGGTGTGCAGACACAAATTTGGAAAGCTGAAGATTGAATTGAAAGAGAATTTGGTGTTTACAGAGTTAAATAGAAATATTTTGTTGTAAATGACATGGCTTTCTCAGCATCAAAACTGCTTCATACTGATGACTACTTTTAAATGCAATACTTTCTGCACTGTGAGGAGGCAAACATACTGAAATAAATATCTTGATGTATTTTTAAAAATATATGTGAAAAAAGAAAATCTCTTGTGTCTCTAGGAATGGTATTGAAAGGAAGTTTAACAATTCTACTTTGAACACTCAATTAAGCGTTAGGAAAAAATAGAAACTTGTTAAACAACAATAAAGTCAATAAATTAAAAAATCAGTATATAGAATTATTGTCCAGAACTATATACCAAAGTTATTCAACTCTTAAACTGACAAAGCAAAAAGTACCTGAGTGCAATAGCAAATAAAATAGGATAAACAAAAGACATACTCAAGTGTTATAGTACAAGAAGGCCCAGAGGACATACCATTTACCAAGACCAAGAATGAACTGGCCAGAAAGGCACTGGCAACATCAGTTGTGGCTCTTCAGGGACTGACAGTACAAGAAAATTCAGAGAATTTGTCTTATTAATGACAATGGGCATGATAGGGCCCCAAACCAAGAGAGGCTGGGTGGGCAGTGGCTCAAACTGCCCCAATCCAGGGTGTTTTAATCATTGTAATGACCGGCAAGATCAACGTGGCACCCACAGAAGCTTGACCTTCAGAGAATTGTGGAAATGGTTAATAGAATACAGCCTCCCTAGAAGAGATAGATGGGTTGCCAACAACGATACTCCTTAACTTATATAATCAAAAGAAAACCAGAATGAATGAACAGGGGGCTAAGGGCAGTTGCTCTTAAAAAAAAAAAAAAAAAAAAACACCATCCTTTGCCCAGTTTTCAGGCCAGAACCAGTTGATTAAAGAGGTCAGCTGATCCTTAGGAGGAAGGGTCTTACAACACCATGGAGTGTGTATGTGATAATCCCCATCCTTTCCCAAATGTAGTAAAACATATTAATTATATTTATTCCTATAGTCCTCTTTTCTGTTGATAAATTCCATAAGGAATATGAGGAGAAGCTTACAGTTTAGGAGTCTCTAAAATTGGCTGCCTGCTGACAATTAAGCATTCAGAATTCCAAAAGTTCAAGCAAGGCTCACTACCTCCTGTACAAATTTTTCCCATTTCTCCTGGTGCCAGACATGCACATTACACTTTAGAAATAGCCCAAGGTCTCACCTAGCCCTCCTTAGTACATATAAAAACCATGCTCTGAGAATACCTTTGAGTCTATATTTATAACTATATTAAAGAAAATAAACTATCTCAATTACATCAAGTTTCTAACACCGGTCTGATAGTTTTATTAAGCCAGGTTAATAATCCTTATCAAATAACTTCAAATGTCTCTTACTGCTTTGATAAAAATCTTGTTACAAAGTAATCATAAATGGCAAAACCAAAAACATATCTTCTCACTAAGATCACTATTTTATTTCTTTATATATATCCCCTATCCTCTACCTTCCTGTATGCAAACAAATTTGTAATAATCTTATAAGTATTAAACACTGAAGGACATGACAGGCTATCAATAAGCTGCTAGGAAAAACCGGGAGCAGATGAGACGACAGATTCCCAGCATTTAGCCGTATTTACGACAGGTTCAGAAGAGGATCTCGTGGCAGAAGTGAATAGGATAAGTCACTGTGTGCTATTCTCCAAACAGGAAGTCAATTCCTGGGGAATGAATTACTGAAATACACACATGGATGAATCTCTAAAACATTACGTTAAGCTGAAAAACCAGACCCAAAATAACACATAATGTATGATTTTATTTATTTGACATTTTAGAATAGGCAAAACTGATCCACGGTAATAGAAATCAGAAATATGATTCTTGAGGGAGGAGGGAGGAAAAGATTAATGGGAAAAGCACAGGAGAACATTCTATGGTGGCAAAAATGTTCTATATCTTTGATCGTTTTAGGTGCGTATACACATTTGTCAAAAGCCATCACACAGGACACTTATATTTTGTGCATATCATAATATATACATTAAATGTCAACAAAGTTAAGAAACAAGATGATTTTTCTCTATGCTGTAGCTGACCCAAAATCTTTCATTTCATTATGTTTATCTAAAATATAAGTCTGAGATATGATAGTGAGCATGAATTTGTAATTTCAATAATAATACTTGTCTTTATATATAGTTTTAACAAGAATCACAGTGTCTTAAAAATACCATATTCTCTGTTTTAGGAGTCTAATGTAAAGAACTCATAAAACGCATCCTGAGTCACTTTGTTTTTGGCATTACTATTAGGATCCCGCTCAGCCCTAGATATGACAGCTTCCGATTTATGACTATCTTTCCCCCAACAAATTGGTTTCCTCGCTAATATTTGACATTTGTTTTTTAATTACATATTTAATGATAGTTGCTGTATTAATGGAACCCATTCCCTGCTTACCAAATCTCTCTCACACACACTGATACCCAAGAAATGTTGCGTCACTCTCTGCCAAATTAACAGATGATATAACTTTTAAGTTAAAATGAAAATGTTGCTTTTAGCTAAAGATATAGGTTTTGTTCCCCAGATGGAAAAGACAATGTAGTTTTCCTTGGTGACTTAAGAACTGTTTGTGTTGGGAAAATATAAACAGTGATATGCTAAACCCATATCCCCTGTCAAGCCCTCACGTGAGACAATATAAAGCCTTATGTAGCATCATGCCATACACTGCCCTCTACAAGGGTCTCCTGCAAATTCTCCTAGAGTTATTCTTGCTGCCTTAAAGTGCTTATCCTATCACCTTATCCATTCTGCAGTTTGCAAGGTCTGTGCCTTCTCCTTTCCTTTGGGAGGTACTTGCGAGCAGTGAATACATCTAATTCCATTTGGATTTCTTTTCTACTGCCCAGTGGTCCAGTGGTCCACATTGACCATTCAAAATGCATGTATATAAAAATCTGCTATGAATAAGAAGCGCTTGTGCGTCTTTTACCAAACTATCCTCAGATTCATGTAGTTTCTTTCACAATGCATTTATCTTTATAAATGAAGGGTTTTTAAAATAAATTTTGTACAACAAAGAATGAGATTTCACCTGACTTCCAATTGAAGGATTGAGTCCCAAAATCATTGGAGATCATCTTTAAGAAATATCATGCATACCATTAAACTCTTGAATGTAATTTAAAGGAAGCCAAATTTTTATATTTCATTAGAGCAGATCTCCATGATGCTTATAGGAGTGATTTAACAACAATCATCTAATCATCTATGTCAGGGTAAAAAAAAAATGCTATCCTCTATGGATCAATAGAAGCTCTTTGCCACTCAAATTTTTCTGAAAATAGAGTTTTTCAGTTAAAAAAATGACTCACCTCATTCACTGTTAAACTGAATTTATTATTTTCATACTCGAGAGAATTCAAATCAAGTGACTCTGAGATTTTCCTGAGATTAGGGGAGCTTCATGAAAGCCTTTGGAGATGGTTTATTTGCTGTAGGCATCCATCTAATTAAATCCTAACAGCATAGCTAGCAAAAACAAACAAACAAACAAACATATCTTGGCTTTATATATCTGGGAAAAGTAATAGAGACAAGTGAAGGAATGCTTTATTAATAAAGAATTATTTTTTAAAAATTATAAATGTATATTTTCTAATTTGCCTTTATTTTCTATGAGAAAAGAGTAATGACAGACCACTATAATTATTTTCAAAGTAAGATAATAACTAATATTTTGGTATAAACTTCATCTTTTAAGATTATCTTTTCAAATACTATGTTATACCTCTTTAAACAATTCTTTTCTTCAGAATGATTTAGTCACCCAGGTGGGGCATTATTGATATAGAATACTCAGAAGAAGCTGGTGAATAAGCTAACATCTTAAAGGAGTTTTCCTAATGAGCTATTAGCACATAGATATTTTAGTCATCAAAATTTTTTTTTTACTTTTCTTACTTGCAAAATATATCCAGAAAGAGGCAGATAAATAGATGAATGGATGGATGGATGTATAGATTTATAAAATCACAACCATTAATGTAATTCCCTGCTAGCCCTACCTAGGTTAAGAAACAGGACACCACCAACACTTAGAAGCTAACTCCCCATTCCTCCTAGACCCACATCCCGTTTCCTATCCTGTAAAGGTAACTGCTAGCCTGACTTCTATTATGATAATTCCTTTGCTTTTCTTGATAGTTTTACCACCACTATAGGTATCACTAAACAACATAGTTTAATTTTGCCTGATTTTGGAATTTGTTTATAAATGAGTTCCGACTACATATTTTCCTTTGTAACTTGCTACTTTTGACCAACATTTTGTTTGTGAGATTAGTCTATGTTAATGTGCAGCTGTACTCTTATTTCCATTGCCAAATGGTATTCCACTTATGAATGTACCACAAATTATTTATCTGGTGTACTTTTGATAAAAAGTACTTTTGATAAATTGGTTGTTTTCAGCTTGGGACAATTACAAAAATTCTTACACATTTTTCTTGGTACACGTATACAAAACTTTCTCTAGAATTGGAATTGCTGGGTCATAGATTATGCACATTTTCAACTTTTGTAGAGAAGACAAACTTATATACTGTGGTTGTACCAAGTACATGAATACAAATGCTTGTGAGGAGGTACTTTTGTTGCATATCTTCACCAACACATAGCATTGTCAAAATTTTTAATTTTTCTATAACTTGTGAGTGATTTTAATTTACTTTTTTCTAATCCTTAGTAAAGTTGATCAACATTTCCTTATGTTTATTAGCCATTTGAATTTCTTCTTTTGTGAAAGATTTACTCAAATCTTTGCCTATTTTTAAGATAAGTTGTCTTTTTCTTATCATTTTCTATTGATTTTATTCTGGATATTGTGACCTTACATATCTGTTCTTATTTTTTTAATTTAAACCTATTTTTAATTGACAAATACTAATTGTATATATTTAAGGGTACAATGTGATGTTTTTATATATGTATACCTTGTAGAATGATCATATCAACCTAATTAACATATTTACCACCTCACATACTTACCACTTCTTTGTAGTGATAACATTTAAAATCTGTTCTTTCAGCAATTTAAATATACAATACTCTAGGTACCATTTTAAATGTTATCTGCTGTAAAAATGTATTTTTTCTAACTCTTTGTTGCTAGTACATAGAAATATACTGTGCAACAAATTTTAGTAAATGGATTTTATATCTTTGGATAACTTCTTTGTGCACAGCCGGTACACTTCACCCTGTCTTTCTCCCATCTTGCAGCTCTTGCTTTATGCATGGACAAAAGATTGTTACTTCAGAGTAGGCCTGTTACCAATAGGAGGCAGATTTCTGCCAGTCTTCTCTGAGATCTGTCCTCACTGGGTTCATCTCATTTGTACCCTGATGGCTTTGCTTTGCACAGCTTCTTTGCTTTGCAGAGCTCCTGTGAAGATCTTCACTGCTCCAGTCGTCTTCACACAGTTATTTGAGTCCTTGGATCATATTTGTCTCCTAGTATTGGTGAAAGTGGGGTTAGTGGGGCTTTCTTTTTTCCAATCATCTTATTGACTTTCAGTAATAAACAAGAGGAAAGGAGGGAAATTGTTACCTCATTCTGTTTTCTTACCTTTGTTTTACTGGACCAAAAAGTTAGGTGAGTCATCCAGAAGATGACAAAAAGGAGACTCATTTCAGCAGAGAGACTCTCTTGGAAGGCCCCAGATAAGAACCACTGGTGCTATAAATTTGGGTATCCTGTCCATGGAGGTGATGGTTAAGTCATAAACATGTCTGAGATGTCCAGGGAAAATGTGGGATAAGCAATGGGCTAGGGGCAGTTTACAAACAAATAAAGTAGGTTCCTGGTGATCTAATGACAACAAATTGATGAAAAAATATCAAATGACAGATCACTTGAAAATAAACATTGAGAATAAGCTATACAATCTGGTAATCATTAAAAGTTTCAATAGTGTAATGAGTCAAGAAATCAATTGCAAATGGTTCAGAAAGCTCAATGCCACTTTAAAATGCAGCCTTCTTGCTGTCCTCTCATTGTACTCAGTCAACTACAAAAACATGTCCAATAATGTAGAGTCCAATTAGAGACTCCTCAAGACTGTTACAATTTTCAGCATTGAGGGTCCATAAGGATGACTTGACAAACTGGGAACACAAAATGCTTCCTGCCCTATTGATTGGTCTGACCCATTTACAGGCCATTACGTAGTCCTCAGAATAAATTCCCATTCCAAATATAAGATGACAGCAGAATTATTCTTCTCAACCCAAACACAGAAGGGCTCAAAGGGAGAGATTTTTTTCCTTTAAAGCTATGACACTTTTGATATTTTCCAGCAACTTGTGTGGTTGGAAATACTTGTCAAATAGTTGGATGATAGCATCTCTTATGAAACTTGAAATATGAGAATCAGGGTTATTTGGGGGAATCTATGGGTAATTTATTAACACGTTCATTAAAACCTGAATTTTTGGATACATGGGCTCTTAATAAATAGTTTATTTTTTAAATAAAGTGCTGATATTGCAAAGGCAAATAAAAAATATGTCAAAAGGGAAATTATATTTTCTATATCAGCTTCCAGTTTCTAACACTCCACTCAAGTAGTTCATTTAACAAAACTCAGGCTGTAGAAAGTTGGAGAATATTTACTCTGAACATGCAATTATCTTCTCCCTGTAACATGTGTACCCCTAGGGAGATGCTGTCAGGCTTGCTGACTAAAAGAACCCTCCCTTAGCCAAGAAAGCTGGAACGTTGATGAATATTTCTGAATGCTGCTAAACTGTTTACAGTGCTCGAGATGTAAATAGCTTACCTCTCAGAGACATGGTATTTATTACCCACCGACACAAAACTACGTAGTGGAGTTCATTTTCTATTTCATCTTTAGTTTTTAGTTTTGTTTCTATGTGGTCATGAAAAAAAGAAATCAGGTCCTTTTTTTCCTTTTTATTATGAAAAATGTCATACATGTATGAAAGTAGAGAGAAAAACATAATGAACTAAGACCTAGCTTCAACAATATTCAACTCCTAGGCACTTCTGTTTCATATATACCTCTACTCAGTATTCCATTGTGTAGAGGCGCCATATTTTATGAAACCAATCCACTGTTGATGGACTGTTGGGTTGTTTTTTCTTTTGCTAGAAGGCAGTAAATAATGCTCCAATGAATAATTTTATATATATGATTTTTTCATATGTTTTCTATGGGATAGATGCCTAGCACTTGGGCTTTCTTTGTCAAAGGGTAAAAGCAATTGCAATTTTGATAGATGCAGTAGATTATTTGCAAATATGAGCTCAACTATGCTTCTTTCTATATTTATTTAATACATGCCCTTGCCTTGTAACTTTGCAACTCCTCCCGTGAATGAGTGGAGTCTATTTTCCCACTTGCTGAATCAGGGCTGACCCTGTGACTTGTTTTGGCTGATAGACTGTGTGGTAAAAGTAATCATGTGCAATTCCGATCCTAGGCCTCAAACAGCCTTGCACGTTTCTGCTCACACTCCCAGGATCATTGCCTCCACCAAGTGAACAAGCTTAGTTTAGCCTCTGAAGGAGGAAAGACCACCTAGGGCAGAGCCAAGTGGCTTGCTTTGCTCAGCCAATGCCCCAGATACATGAGACAGCCTTGTCAAGACCAGAAAAGCCAAACCTCCTCTGATGACAGATGTACGAACACAGCCTAAATGGCCAAACCACAGACTTGTAAACTGAATAAATGGTGGTTGTTTTAAGCTACTACATTTTGAAGTAACAATAGTGTTACCCAGCAATAATTAACTTATATGTACACTACATAACTGCCAATTCTCCTTGGTTTGTATTTTATCATTTTGTAGTCCCAACAGCAATATACTAGAGCAACTACTTCCTCTCTGCTATGGAGTATGCTGTCACACTTGGATTTTTCCAATCTAAACAGTAAAAAACAGTACATCTGTGTTGTTTGAGTTTGCATCTCTCTTGTTATGAGCGAGACCGAGATGAGTAAGCTTTCTCCCGTTTGTGACTTTATCAGAAATTTTGCCTTCGTAACCACCATTAGCATGTTTATTAGAGCACTTTAGCACATCCAACAAAGGAATGGCAACTCTTTTAATTTCTGATTTAAGGTAAGCGTCCCAAAATTTTAACCTATTTATTAAATGTCTTACATCCCACCCCAAATGAATTGATTTTTTTAAGAACTAATGGACACTATTAGTTTCATGAAAAACCCTCTGCTCTAGCTAATTTGCGATGAGATAAATTGAAGTGATTGATTGTCCACAAGCAGTACTCTGAAAAGCAGATTTGCATGACCAAATTGGAAATCTCCAGCTCAAATTTAATGTAGCATGCATTTAATAGTTATGTTCATCCTAAGATAATGTTAGAAATCCATCTGAGGTGTTCTCTAATGTAGAGTAAATCAAATTTTTTAAAAAATCAATTAAAAAGACTTTCTTCTTGTTCCTTGTAAGTTAACTTACCAAGTTAACCAGGAAAGGCACAAGCATGGAAATAATGTATGCAAGGAAGTACAGTCTATCATATTCATGTCCTCATTTGCTTAAAGCTAATGGCCACAGAGAGGCTGGACCATGATCAAATCCATGAATTGGGAATCTGGGTGATCTGCTCCAGGGAAGTCTAACACCTGTACATTCCTATTTCTCTGTGCCCTCCTCCGTCCTATTTCTTATCCTAGCCACCTATTTATCCATCTGTCACCTGAAGAGCAGCCAGACAGGCACTGCTCTGCTCATCTAAACATCTCCAGCTGTTAGTCCAGCACCTGAAGCATAACAGATGTCCAATAAATATTTGTTGAAATGAAATAAACTGAAAGGTAATTGTTAGCATAATTAAAACTATCCATCTCAATGATAGTTATTAATATAGAAATATATTCCCAAAACTTTCAGATCTTGATGTAAAACAAGATTCCCACTTGAAACATACTTATGTGTTTTAAAGACATTCTTATTCATGTGTCTTTTACACAGTACTGCTAAGGAAGGCAGGATAGCTTAATACAGTGTAAGGAAGACCCTCATTAATTCTTTTATGATTGCTATTTTACACTGAAAATGCCCCAACACTGATATCATTTAAGAGAGGCTAAAGGAGCACTCTGGGAGAGAAATGGATTCTTTAGCAGGGTGAACACTTTACTCTACTATATTGATTTTATGAATACAAGGATGTGGAGCATTTTCTAAATCACTTTCTCAGAACCCACTTTCTTGGTCCATTTATAAGCGAGGAGAGAAGGACACAGTAAGTTTCTCATTCTAAGAATTTATATATGTCTGTCCCATGTCCTTGTCATTTATTGCTCTTAGGTGCTTTGCTATTTTCCAAAATTATATTCAAGGTTACTAATAACTTAGTCCCAATAGTAATGGCACATTGAAGTCCCATACACACTTTAACCTAAATGGTGCAGCCTTTGCACGGTGTAGTGACACGGGATCAGAAGTACCTGATTTGAATTCCTTGTTCCTCCACTCGGCCATGTGATCTTTGGCTTACTACCTAACTTTTCAAACTCTTAGTTTCCCATCTAGAAAAATGAGAATTCTGAGATGCTGTTTATGAAACTGTCCAGCACAGTGCCTGGTAAAAACTGGGTGTTCAGTAACTAGATAACTTGTCCTGTTCTCCAAGAAAATGCTTTCTCTGCTAACCTGGGGATTCATCATGAAGCACATTTACTATGGTAAAGGCATTGAAAAATTCAGTTCAGCAGGCTGTAGTGGAAAAAATACAGGCTTAGAAGATTCACTCTGTTTTGAATTTGGGCAGGTTGGGCTCTGTTTCCTCATCAGTAAAATGGAGACATTGAGAGAAATAAAAGCACCTAACATGATGTCTGGCACAGAGTAAGTGCCTAGTGAATGTTTGGTTAATTTATTTTCTTTATTTAAAAGTATTGTACTTGAAATTTATAGCTAACTATATTGGTTTGATAGGACACTTGAAAACTAAAAACTAAACTGCTTTAGTTGGTTTTCCCTGAGCTGTCATCACTGACTGACAAAATAAGAAAAAATAGGTTAGGGTAGAAATTCTTGGTTCTCTGAACTCTGATACTGTTTCATAACATATAGATAGAATTTCATGCAATACATTTCTATTTTATATTCATCAGTATATTATTTCACAGTCTGGAAAATGCTCTCATAGTACAATAACCTCAAGGTGTAGCATCCACTTACAAAATCTCACTTATGCTAGCCCTGTTATTTTATGCCAGAAACATGATGGGCTAATCAGGAGAAGAAAAGGAAAGAAATAAGTCTGGGGGTTCCCCCAGGAAGAGGACAGTGAGCATTTGAACTAAAACCTGGTCTGATCTGAGGAATGAAATTCTGGGTTATTTTGTCTTCTAGCTACAGAGACTATTGCTAGTCAGTATAATGCAATCAGAAATGACTGCTGGATGAAATGGAAATATCCCTTTTAGGGATCAGGGAATAAACACTGAAGAAATGACTGTGTGTTCAGCAGAAAGAAATGACCTCTTTCAGGACAAAAAATGTGACTGAACATGAAGGAGCTGGTGATTACTCAGGGTTCATCCTAAAAAACTCACTTCATTTCATCAGGGACTGTCAAATCCTATTCCAATGACCTTTCTTAGGGATCATCAAGGTCAAGAGGAAGAAGTGGAAGGTTGGGCAGTGGTGGAAAGATATAAGTGGATGAGGCCCTGTCTCTCCTTCAGTGCAAGAAGTGTGCCTTCTGTCTGATGTGTGTGTTCATCAGAGGACCCAAGACTAAAATGATAATCGGTTGTGAGAAAATGGTTTAGCCATCATAAAACCAGATAATAATGACAATAACACAGTAATTTTAAAGACATAACGTACACAACTTAATATGTGTGTAGTTTATTTAATTTGTTTGATTCCTAGGTATGCTCCCCTCTCCTTTCTCTCACAAATGATCCATGTGTCAAATCGAGGCTTTTTGTCAATGTGTCAAATGTGTCAAATTCAGCCTTTGCATGCCCTAAGACTCAAAACTAGGCAAACTGATGGTTTCCTTCATAATTTATTTTGAATTGGAAATCTGTAGGGGTTTTTTTGGCAGGGGGATTGGCTAATCTTGGATAGTCCTCAGTTATTAGAATTTACTAAAGTAGATGTTTAAGCATATTATCAACCAAAACTTAAAAACCTACATTGTTGTAGGGTTGTGTATAGTCATCCTTCCCACCAGCCACTCTCCCTTCCTCCCTGAATTTTGTTATGGCAGTGAATGAATGCTACTGTTGATGACCTCACATCCATTTCCTCCTTTCTCCTTACAGAACTCAAATTCTCCCCCACGTGGCCTGTATTGGTCAGGGTTCTCCAGAGAAACAGAACTAACAGGATATATAGACAGAGAAAGAGATTAATTTTAAGGAATTGGCTCATATGATTGTGGGGGTGGCAAGTCTGAAATTTGTAGAGCAAACCAGAAAGTTGGAAATTCAGGTAAGAGTTGATGCAGTCTTAAGTCTGAAATCTGCAAGGCAAGCCAACAAGCTGGGAACTCAGGCAGAATTCTATGTTGTTGTCTTGAGGCAGAACTGCTTCTTTATTAGTATATTAGTCGGGATTCTCAAGACAGACAGAACAAATAGTATAGATATAGATATAGATGTACAGATATATGAGAGAGGATTTGTTAGGGAAATTGGCTCACACAATTATGAGGGCTGAGAAGTACCACATCAGGCCATCTGCAAGCTGGAGACCCTCAGATGCCAGTACCGTGGCTCAGTCCAAGTCCAAAGACTTTAGAATCAGGGAAGCCATTGGTGTAATTCATAGTCTGAGGCCAAAAGCGTGAGAACCCAGGGTTAGGGAGTATTGGTGTAAGTCCTGGAGTCCCAGTGCCAGACAGCTTGGTGTTCTGATGTCTAGAGGAAGGAGAAGAGTATGTCCCAGCTCCAAAAGGAGAAGAAATTATTTTCTCTGCCATTTTATTCTTCTTGGGCCCCAGCCAAGTGGACAGTGCCTGCCCACAATGAGGGCAGATCTTCCCCACTTAGTCCACTCTGAATCACATGCCAATATCCTCTGGAAACACCTGCACAGATATATCCCAAAATAATGCTTTACCAGTTCTCTAGGTTTCCTTAATTCAGTAAAGTTAACATTTAAAATTAACCATCACATTGGGGAAACCTCAGTCTTTGCTCGTCAGGCCTGCAACTAATTGGCTAACACCTGTCTGCATTGCAGAGAGTAATCTACTTTATTCAAAGTCTATTGGTGGTAAATGTGAATCACATCTAAAAACTATTTTGCAGTGACATCTAGACTGGTGTTTGACCAAACGATTGGTCACCATAGCCTAGCAAAGTTGACACACAGAATTAATCATCACACGACCTATGTGCCTTGAGGAAGTTGATTTCATCACCAGCTCAAGTATCCTGACTATTCTAATGCAGTCATAGTTATCCCCTCTTTTTTCTCAGTGGCTGCCTTAGAAGCCGAGTGTAAGCCAAACAGAACATGTCATTCCCTTGCTGGCTCTTATTTATTCAGGAATAGTTGTATAAATGAGCATGTGGCCCCCCTTAGGCTGTGCTATGGTTTAAATGTTTGTTCCCTCCAAAACTCATGTTAAAATTTAGTTGCTATTTTAATAGTATTGGGAGGTGGGACCTTTAAGAGGTGTTTAGGTTATGAGGGCTCCACCTTCGCGAACAGACTAATGCCATTATCATGAAAGGTTTGTTGTCACAGGCACACGCTCTTTCTCTCCCTCTCTTTCTCTCTCCCCCTTTGCCCTTCCACCATGTGATGCTTCCCATCATGTCATGATGCAGCAAGAAGGTCCTCAGCTGATGCTGGCCCTTCAGTCTTGGACTTCCCAGCCTCCAGAATGGTGAGCTAATAAATCTATATTCATTATACATCACCCAGTCTGTGCTATTCTGTTATATAGCAGCACAAAATAAAGGCTGACAGGAATGTCTTTCAGTCCATATTTAGTAGAGAAATTTTCTTCTCTCGTGCTTGGTTTGAACAAAGGGAGCATTTTGCCTCAGTTGTTGCTGATAGCTATCTTGGAATTTCATGGGAAGTCAGCCTTATAATAAAGCTAACCCCCACAGAATGGTAGCAAAATGGAGTCAATGTTTTATTTGAACCATGCTTGACTTTCTATTATTGTAAGATAAATGTCTTCATTGTTTAAGCTAATTTGAGTTGGATTATCTCTTATGGTGCAGTCAAAAGCAACCCAGCAGACATGGAGTAGAACTGATGTCTCTTTCAGTTCCAGGAGAGTCCCTCTTGGCCTTAAACCAATAATTTTATGTGAATCCCAGCCATAGGGAGTAGGTCAAGGTTAGGCACATGAGCAGGTCTTTAACATAGTTAAAGAGATTGAAATATAAATCTTGAATATTTGGGGAGGTAGACTTTCTTTTTATTTCCCAGTGAATACTAGTGAGTACGCACATTGCCCCAGGCTCTATTTTCAGGTGTCTTGGGATGTGATAACAGAATCTGCCTAGGTCAGCCGGGAGAATGCTCCTGCATTCTCAGCAACATGACTGACAGAAAGCCTCAGGTGATCACTTTGAAATTCATATCCGGGCTTGTCCCAAGATCCTGCCTCCCATCAATGACTGAGTTTCCAGAAGACAGACGCAAAACTCTTGTTGTTTGGCTTTATCTTAAGGACTCCCAGAAATCTCAGTAGAAACTCCCTTCAATTGCACAGACACTTCTACCCACACCTCTTCTTTTGCTGTATTGAGGTCTAATGACTCTCCAACCACTCCCAGATAATTCCCTGTTTTCTTTCACACAGGCACTTCCCTACATAATATCCTTGCATGTTTGATCTCATCTTAGTATCAGTATCTAAGAAAATCTGGACTCTGCCTGAACAGAGGAGCCAGGAAATAGAAAAAAAGAAACTAGAACTAATTATATTGTGTTAATACTGGGAAAATACTTGGCTAAACTCATGTCTAGCCTGTAAATTCTACCTAAAACTAATTTATGTTGAGTTTTCAATACCTTGCAACTGGAAGTGTTCTAAATGATGTTATGTCTCTAAATAACACTAGCTCAAGTATTATAATTTGTGGTTGAGTTTTCATTGTGTGTTAATCAACATCCTGATGACAACTAGATCTTGAATTTTACGGATCTTGAAAGGCCAGAAACAATCACATTTTTAAGAGAAATCTGCACATAGGAAAATATAAGTGGCTTCACTTAAAATAATTTTAAAAATGGACAAAATTCCCTCTCCCTTTTAAAGTTTTAAGTCAAAGTCAAGAAGTGTGTGTAATCCCTTCTTTTCACAACTCACACTGGTAGAGGAGAAGCCTGGTCAGAGACAAGTATGGACCTGCCCCCTGAATTTCCATGGGTCATGATAAAAGCATCTAAGAGTAAGAGATCTGTGGTGTGTTTTTCATTTGTTACGTGGGCAGGCATAAACTGGACATGTACTACATTAGAAAAATGACAAAAGTTCATATTACTAAACCTCTTCATTTACGTAGTAACATATCTCAATGTTTTCACAAAATAGTTAAGAGATATTATAGTTACTGGCCCTTTCAAAGTAGTCCTGCTAGGAAGTTATTGTTTTCAGAGAGGTTGCCATTTTCCAGAAGGGGTTTGGAATTATTTTCTTTTGGAAATGCCATTATAGCCTTTGATACATTCTTTTTGACTACTGTCCATGACAACAAATTTTCTATTGAGCCTGGAATCAGTTTATGGAAACAACCTAAATTTATTCAGCACCAACCAAATCTTTTGAATAAGATGGTAATTGAGTAGCACAATTTTTACTCAAAAAATGAAATGAGATTATGAAAAAGCTATGTTTGAGCATTTTTTTCCTGTGATCTGAGTTGAAACATGAAGATTATATGCCTCCTATCCTTGAGAAAAAAATTTTAATTGAAACAACAAATCAATAATTAAATTTCCCTTACAGTCCATCAGAATGCCAGTCTGCCATGAGAGATAATTTCTTTGATTTTTGAAAGCTTTTTGGCCTTTATGAATTTCCCATGAAATGTACCTGGGTGGTAAAGAGGAGTGATCTACTGAATTCTAATACTTTATCAAAGATAACATTGTGGGGAAAGGGGAAGTAAAGGGGATAGTATGAAAGAGAAAGTTGTTTGAAAGAGGAGGATAGAGTCTATTTAAAAAAAATAAAATAAACCTAATATGAACTTTCACATAAGCTGCTTCCATGCTAAAGGAAAAGAATAGATTTTGAGTGCTCTGACTTTACAGTGGGGAGAGAGTTCTTCCAAGTGACTATAAATAATAGAATTGATTGAAATTTCCTTTTATTAACTCAGAAGTTCTCTCTTACTCTTTGCTTTCTTGCATTCAGAAATAAAGGTTCCCATTACAAACTTTCTTTATATTGGTGATGATAACTGTACCTTTTAAATACTATACAACATAAGTAGCTTCAGACTTCATTCTCAGAGAACACTGCATATTTTCTGGGTCCTGGGGGGAACAAAGAATGATTTTTAACTGATGTAAGTATTTTTCTCAGATCTTCCAAAACATTTTTCCAAAAGCTTATATCAAGTTTCTTTCTCAAAGTACAAGAGATTTCTCAAAGATTGTAATATAGTAAGATATAAAAAAAATTGACAAAATTTGACTTGAGTCCATTTAACATAAGATAAATACACAAAGAAATTTAAAGCATTTGGATGATGAGTTTGGCTCCATTGTATAACTTTCATTTTCTGACAAGTAAAAGCAGACTTACTCACTTGTAAAGAAGGATTTTTTTTTCTTAGAGTGAAACTCCAGCAGTAATTTAGCATGGGATCCTTTGTTTGCAAACAAAAGGGCACTGTGCTTTGTGTGACCACCCAGGAGTATGTGGAAAGAGGAGACTGACTGGATGCTTTCCTTGGTCAAATAAAGAAAACTCTTTGCAGTGATTCAAAATTTCAAAATATCACCTTGATCAAAAACAAAGAATGCTTCTGAGTATTTTAGTTACATTTCTAAAGTCAAAAAAAGTTCAAGTTTTTCACACTTTGTAATCCAAGTTTGTTCCACATAACCATTTTCTTTAATTTCCTACTCTCCAAATTGATCTTAAATTTGATCCTTTAGCCTTGATAATGCCAAGAAAGTCTCCTTCTGAATAGAGGGTGGAACATGTATATAAGTGGCTTTCACAAGGTCCCACTCGATTAGTACAGATGTAAGAACAGAGTAGATTCTCTGATTTCTTTCCTAGGAATTGGTGTCTAGCAATACCCTCCTTTTGAATGTTATTGCCAAAAGTCAATTACCTTTACAAATACATTTCTCTCTATGAAATTAGCATTTCTCACTTGGCATATTCATTAAGTGTCCCTTTCAAATGATAAAGAGATTCAAAGGACACGGAATGATACTTGCCCTTCTTTAGATAATTTCTTCCCCTTGAGTGTAGGGGAGAAATACGTGATTATGTTATATTCCATGAAAAGCTATGTGATTATGGTATGTTCTGTGGGAGTTATGTGATTATGTTATATTCTTGCGTGTGAGGAGGAAAGGTGTGATTATGTTATGTTCTATAGCACAGGTGACCTTAAAATAGGGAGATTATCCAAGTGGGCCTAACCTAATTACATGAGCCTCAAAACATAGAGTTTCCTCTGGCTGGCTACAGAAGAGAAATCAGAAAGATTTGAAACATGAGAAGAATTCAACGCATCTTTGCTGGCTTTAAAGATGAAAGGGAGCCACATGGATAGGACCTAAAAATGGTCTCTAGGAGTTTAGAGCAATCCCTGACCAATAATCAGTGAAAAAAAGGAGGGACCTCAGTCCTAAAGCCCGAAGAAACAGAATTCTGTCAACACCTAAATGAGATTGGAAGTGAATTCTTTTCCAGATGCTCCAAATGAGATGGCATCACGGCTGACACCTTGATTTCAGCTTTGTAAGACCCTAAGCAGAAAGTCCAACACAGCCCACCTGGACACTGACCTACAGAACTGTGAGATAATAAATGTCACTTTAAAATGTTGTCAAGTGTTAACAAATGTGTTATTTTAAGTCGCTAAGTTTGTGGCAATTGGTCATGTTGTAATAGAAAATTAATATACCCACTCTAACAGAGACACTGAATTTTAGAACCTATATATACACACACACATATATATTATGTCATGATGCAACACAAATAATAGAGAACTTGAAATTCAGAGAGGAAAATTAGCTAATTAGATGAGAATCCACACCCTACAAATCTAGGGGATTTGCACCTTACCAAGTATTTCATTTCAATATTTGACAAAAATGTTAATACGCATTAGAATGCCTATCTCTAAAGAAGTGCTTGAGACATAATGCTAATTATTCTCTAAAATTCTACATACAAGTGTGCAATAATATATTTCAGAGCCTTTGAATTCTTGTCTTTGGCTCTGATGTCTACCTACTCCACAGGAGTCTCGATTCATATAAAGAAATTCCCAGAGACCTTTATTAGATCATAGTAATTTAAATTAACTTGTAAGAGGCAAGCTCTCAATGCTGGTCATTACATCTGTTAGAAAGTCTCTAAAGAAAATTAGCTTAGACATC
Organism: Daubentonia madagascariensis; assembly: GCA_023783475.1. Lineage (NCBI taxonomy): Eukaryota > Metazoa > Chordata > Mammalia > Primates > Daubentoniidae > Daubentonia > Daubentonia madagascariensis. The sequence continues at coordinate 3,503,971 of JAKFHU010002088.1, forward strand.
TATGAGCAAAACTTATTTCCCAAGCCTAGCTGTCATTTTTATTGGCTCATGGGAAGACGCTCATTCAAGAAGATAGAGCTGTACGTCCATTCATTCATTCATTTTCCAGGTAACTCATGCAATTGTTTACCAACCCACAAGTACAGTACTAACTGTACTTCTACTGTGTGCCTTCCAGACTTGCCTGATAACCCTCAGAGTTAGATGAGGTGGCCCATATCTTCCCTTCTATAATCCTATTGCAGCTCTCAATAACTTCTTTTATTGTTTTTAATTGTGGTAAAATATATACAACATAAAATGTACCATCTTAACCATTTTTAAAACTGTTCAGCAATGTTCAGTGCATTCACATTGCTGTACAGCCAATCTCCAGAACTCTTTTCATCTTGCAAAGTTCAAGCTCTATATCTGTTAAACAACTCTTCATTCCCTCTTCCCCCAATCCCCTGGATACCACCATTCTACCTTTTACCTCAATGAATTTGACTACTCTAGATATATTTCACATAAGTGGAATCATACAGTATTGGCCATTTTGTGACTGGCTTATTTCACTCAGCAATGTCCTCAAGATTCATCCATGTTGTTATTTATGTCAGAATTTCCTTCTTTTTAAAGGCTGAATAAGATTCCATTGTATGTATATACTACATTTTGTTTATCCATTCATTCATTGATGAATACTTGAGTTGCTTTCACTTTTTGGCTATTGTGAATAATGCTGAACATGAGTATACAAATATTTCATTAACTTCTTAACTAGTATTATAAATACCTGTTTATGGCCTGTTTCACCTGTTGTAAGTTTCCTGAGCATCTTGTTCAGTGTGTATTTCCAGAGCTTAACCCAGTACCTGGCATATTGTATCTGCTCAATATATATTTGTTGAAGAAATAAATATAAATTATTGTGGTGGGCACTGAGAACAGGGACATAAAAGAGAATTTCATTTGCCTTCAAATAGTTTGGTTTCCAAGAAAACACACTGACAAGAAGTACATTATTACAAGTATAATTGTTTCTATGTAAGAACTAGGAACAGATGTTGAAGGGGCACCTAACAATTAAGGAAATTATCAGAAACGGTGAGCAGAGGCTGGCAAGGTAAAGGAAGAGAAAATAGGCATTCTAGGAAGAGGAGATAGCATGACCAAGTGAGGGGAATCAAGATATAACTGGGGCAATCACAGAAATATAAATAGTTCACTACGTCAGGATGGTAGAGTGAGGGGGGCCACAGTGAGGGATGAGGCTAGAGAGATGTGTAGAAGGCAGGTCATAAAAGTTTTGTTAGACAATGTTGAAGAGCTCAGAGTTTGTTCTTAGGATAATGAGAGGGGCCAGTGAGGAATTTTTTTTTTTGAGACAGAGTCTCACTCTGTCACCCAGGATAGAGTGCCATGGCATCAGCCTAGCTCACAGCAACCTCAAACTGCTCAGTGGGCTCAAGCAATCCTCCTGCCTCAGCCTCCCAAGTAGCTGGTACTACAAGTACACACCGCCACACCTGGCTAATTTTTTCTATATTTTGTAGGGATGGGGTCTCACTGTCACTCACACTGGTCTCGAACTCCTGACCTCAAGCAATCCTCCCACCTCGGCCTCCCAGAGTGCTAGGATTACAGGCATGAGCCACCATGCCATTGGATGCTCACATGAGAATATTGTCTGGTGCCCACAGTGATAAGCTGTTCAAGCGACTGATGTTTTGAATTCTGGCAAGGAAGAAAAGGGGCTAACCTAGCATAAAGACAATGATTACCAGCAGTCAGGGCCCAAGAAATATACAAAGACCCAGACCACTTGGCAGATGAGGTCCAGGGTCTGGTAGCTTGGTTCTGTCCAACACACGAACTACTTCAAGATCAAAACTTCTTTATAGGAACACTGCAGAGAGCAAAGACAGATCCCAATTTGCCAGAATGAAGCAGGGACTCAGGCTCATAAGAAGATGAAATTACTCCTGTTATTGGAACTGAAAGGAATCCAAGGTGAGTGGGGGTGATTGTTCACAGGAAAAAAATAGAACTCATTCACCAGAACTGAGTTACATGATCAGAACCAAATTCTTAGTGAAGCTGACTGACTACTAAATTAGAATTATGTAAATCCCCTTTAAATGTATCAGTGAGCTTCTGCTGGGTAACAAACAAAAAGTTAGTGGCTTAAAACAACAACAATTTATTTATGTCAATTCTGTGAGTCAACAGAGTGTGTTCTGCTGTTCTCACTGAGGTGACTCCTGAGCCTGTGCCAGTTGCCAGCCAGCTAGGCAGCTAGCTCTGCCTCTGGGGCTTGGCTGGCTTCTGGTTGGACAATGTGTCTCTCATTATCCAACAGGTTAGCTCACTCTTTTTCTAATGGCAGCTCAGGATTTCAGGAGATCAAGAACAAGCATAAAGAGGCTCTTGATAACCAGGCTCAGAACTCACACAATTTGTTTCCACCTTATAGTATCTAAAGTCAAAAGACAAGTTCAAATTCAAAGGGTCAAGAAATAGACAACCCTCTTGATAGAGGATGCTGTAAAGTTTTATTGCAAGGACATGGAAGCAGGAAAGAGAAGAATCTGTGGCCATTTAAAAAAATTCCCACATTAACTAAGAGAAGGACTACCCCCAGATGTGCAAAGGAGAGGAGTTTTTAGGTGGGTATAGATGAAGAGCAGAGTCAGACAGTCTACTACAGATAAGCCTTGTCTGCATTGTGGGCTGGACTAATCCAGAGATGCAATAAGTAACTAGGCATACAGTATAAACATTTAGAGTCCTATCTAGCCCTAAATTTTGGGCATGTTTGAAAAATATTTAAGGGCTATAAATAGTAGCTTTTTATAGAGAACTTTTTAATTATCACCTTAAAAAGGGCCTGGGAAAAATGTGATACAGAAAAAGAAAGTTCACACTCTAACCCAGGCAACAGAGCAAGACCTTGTCTCAAAAAAAAAAAAAAAAGAGAGAGAAAGAGAAAGTTTTAAGGAAGGGAAAAAGGAACAGGGATGTGGGGTAATGTTATTATTCTGGTGCCTTGATCCTCAAAGTGTAGTCCACCAGAACAGAGCATCATAATACCTATAAGTATATTAGAAATGGAGAAGCTCAGACCCACCACAGACCTCCTGCATTAGAATCTGCATTTTAACTGATCCCCAGGTAATTCCTATGTACATTAAAGTTTGAAAAGCTCAGGTCTTATGGGATAACTGACCAGAAAGTTTCAGGATCCACCATATGTCAAAAGAGTTCTAAGACTTTAGTGTGTGTGTATGTGTGTGTGTGGGTGTGGGTGTTTGTGAGAGAGAGAGAAATGAGGTGGAGACATAAGATATGTGGTTATAAAGCTACTACAAGGAAAATTAGCTAAATATCAATGCCAAATCCTTCATTTCAGAGTTTTACTTAGTAATTTGCACTGATTCTTGATCAGTATTTTATTTTTTATTTTCTTAATTTATTTTTTTATTTCAGAATATTACAGAGTTACAAACATTTAGGTTGCATATATTGCCTTTGCGCTGCCTGAGTCAGAGCTACAAGCGTGCCCGTCCTGCAGACAGTGCGCACCGCACCCATTAGGTGTGAATATACCCATCCCCTCCCCCACACCTGCCCGACACCTGATGAATGTTATTTTCATATGTCCACATAAGTGTTGATCAATTAGTACCAATTTGATGGTGAGCATATGTGGTGCTTGTTTTTCCATTCTTGTGATACTTCACTTAGGAGGATGGGCTGCAGCTCCATCCAGGATAATACAAGAGGTGTTAGTTCACCATTGTTTTTTGTGGCTGAGTAGTACTCCATGGTATACATATACCACATTTTATTAATCCACTCACAGATCAATGGGAGCTTGGGTTGTTTCCACATCTTTGCAATTGTGAATTGTGCTGCTATAAACATTCAAGTGAAGATGTCTTTATTATAGACATCTTTTTTTCCTTTGGGTAGATGACCAGTAGTGGGATTTCTGGATCAAATGGTAGTCCTACTTTTAGTTCTTTGAGATATCTCCATATTACTCTCCATAGAGGTTGTACTAGTTTGAAGTCCCACCAGCAGCATATAAGTGTTCCTATCTCTCCACATCCATGCCAACAGTTGTTGTTTTGGGACTTTTTGATAAAAGCCATTCTCACTGGAGTTTAGTGATACTTCACTGCAGTTTTAATTTGCATTTCCCTGATGATTAGAGATATTGAGCATTTTTTCATATGTTTTTTGGCCATGAGTCTATCTTCTTTTGACAAGTTTCTGTTCATGTCTTTTGCCCACTTTTTAATGGGGTTGTTTGATTTTTTTTTTTTTTTTTTTTTTTGCTGACTCTCCTGAGTTCTATATAGATTCTAGTTATCAGCCCTTTATCAGATGTATAACATGCAAATATTTTTTCCCATTCTGTAGGTTGTCTATTCACTCTAGTGATAGTTTCTTTGGCTGTGCAGAAGCTTTTTAATTTGATCAGATCCCGTTTATTTATTTTTGTTGCTGCTGTGATTGCTTTTGGGGTCTTCTTCATGAATTCCTTGCCTAGGCTGATGTCTATAAGAGTATTTCCAACATTTTTTTGTAGAATTCTTATGGTTTTATGCCTTAGGTTTAAGTCTGTTATCCATCATGAGTTGATTTTTGTGAGAGGTGAGAGGTGTGGATCTAGTTTCATTCTTCTACATGTGGCCATCCAGTTTTCCCAGCAGCATTTGGGGATTCTTTGCCCCAGCATATGTTTTTGTCTGCTTTGTCAAAGATCAGATGGCTATATGAGGATGGTTTTATATCTGGATTCTCAGTCCTCCAGGTCTTCATTTATACATTGGGCTTTATCCATCAGGTTAACTGCAAAGAAACAGGAACCCCTCTATGTTCCCCAATATAACTAGACTTGTGGGAGATAAATAATGATTGGCTCCAATTCTCCACATCTTTGCCATCAATGTTAGCAGATTGTGTGGGTTGCAACTTTGTGCATTTCTCCATGGACTCTGGAGCCATGGTGCTGACCCTTAACCAAACCTGGAAAAAATAAACAAAGGAGTAATATAGTCCTGTGCTAGTGTCCAAAATATACCAGAGAGAAGCCTGTACAAACTTGTCAGTATTATTTAAAGAAAATACATGTATTGGTTTTAATTGTTGCATTATCTGAGTTTCTCTTAATGAGCTTGATCACACAGCCTGGTTTTAGCTATATGACCAAGGGAGTATAAAAGATTTTTCTTCCTCAGATGAGACTGTGGCTTCTTTGAAATCAAGGTAACTCACATGTTGTGTTGGTGGATTATGACCCAAAGACCAAGCTTACCCTGTGCAATTTGGCCCACTCTATGCATTCTTTCTCCTACTTCACCATACTCATCACCATGATTAAAGCTTTGCTTGAATATATTCTGTAGAGTCTTGTCTATTCAAAAATGTAAACACCTGTGATTAACACCATTAGCATAACTTTTCCACAAAGTGTGCTTAGCTCTGGGCTTTGGGCTTGGCCATGTAAGTTGCACTGGCCTGTGGTATGTAGAAAAAAGTAACAATGTACCAGTTCCAAATCAAGAATTTAAGAGCCTTTGCATGTTTCTGTTTGCCCTTTGTACTTCTGCCACTGCCATGAAAACACTTCTTCCTTAGCTAGGTAGCTGCTGCGTCTTCCACATAGGCCCAAGATTGAATATACCCGGAATAGAGTGGTCCAAACCAAGCCCAGCTGGATCAACAGCTTGAAGCAGAATCACACTACCAAATCCAGCCTCACTCAGCCAACCCCTGACAATTTGCAGATCCATAAAAATAGATGATTGTTCTTTTAAGCCTCTAAGTTTTTGGGGTGGCTTGTTATGCAACACTTGTGAAGTAATAGTTAATTGGCACAAGTCCAGATGAAGAAATTAAATGTTTATAAACTTGTTGGAAGGACTGGGACATCACTAAGCTTTTAAGGAATGCTAAGAGAAGGTGTAAGGCAAAGATTAGGAAGCTGATGAAGATACCCTGATATCAGAAAGCTTTAGAAAACCACCTCTGTGTAGCCCCCAAACTAGTAACTTATAGGGAAATAGGAAGACTTACTGCTGCATAAAATCCATGTCTACTAAATCCCACCAATGTTGGAGCAAAAATGGCTGCTGCCTCTCTTCCGCTTTCCAGATCTGTAACTGCATAGAATTGGTACAACCCTCTTGACAAAAAGGTTGGGAAAATATAGGTCTTGGGCTTCTAGCCCCTACACAACAGGCACTAGAAGGGTCTGGGAATAAATGTGAAGTGTCTGTGTGCATTTTCCAGAAATGCTATAGTTATCTTCTCTAAAGTATTCTTGTAAGAATTTAATGGACAGTATATATAAATTCTTTGTAATTTACAATTATGTAAATATGATAGGAAGTAAAAATAAAATGGCACCATTGAACTGGAACCTATCTTTAAATTGGTTTTCTTGTTTTAGTAAATATTGATTTTAGTTTGGAAAGAGCTACTGTGGGCATTTTGTTTGAAAGTGAAAGCGTTGGACAAATATGAACATAAGAAATTCAATAAAAAGAGGGTTAAATTGCTTGATTCAGGTAAAATAAAGCAGATCTGCAATTTGATTCATGGGGGCTCAAGAGAAAGAAAGTTCTGGGTGCTTCAGAGTTTAGAGAAGAACATATGTGAGAATTGTTGAGATTTTGAGAAAGGAGAGAGAGACTAAGTAGAGGAATCCTAGTAATAGGGTAGAAACCAGGGCTTTAAAACAAAAAACACTTATTTACTGAGAAGGAACCGAACGGTGAAATCCAGAATGTCTGATATTGTTTTCATTTGTTTCTTTTCCGTGCTTAAGTCCCCGCATTATCTACAAACCTTCAGCAAAAGATTGTTGCAAAATAGTCTCGTGTTAGTGATACTTTAAGGAATGAAGATAAAGAGGCCATTTGAGGAGCAAAGCAAAATGGAAGAGCAGCCTCAAGAGACAGCTTGACAGACAGGACTCAAGAACTGAATTAGAGAAAATGAGGCTAAGAAGTAATGGAAACCCACCAAGAAAAAGTAAGTGCCATCCTTAGAATCCTGAAAAATATACACAGGGGTTTGTGCTTTCCATTTTTACAGGACATGAAATGTGAGTTATTTCATTTAGACATTAAAGGAAAAGGAGACTCCAGAATACTGGGAGACTTAGGAACTATTAGACTACATAAGCTAGTCTATTTATGACTCATAAAAGAGAACAGAGTCCAAGAGGTCACAATTGCCTGAGGATAAGCAGACTATTTCTTCTCCTTCATTTCCTATTATCAAATTACATAGAAGAGCAATGGAAAATAATTAATATTCAAGTAATATTTATCTTATTAACTATTTAAGCATGAAATGGTACCAGAAAATGAGAAGATATTTTAAGTTTGTCCCACAGTTTATCCTGGAGTCACATTATAGATTCCCTCCCTTTTAGATATTACCCATATTACTTTAAAAATTAAAAAATTTTTCAAATCCCTAATTGCCTTAGACAAGGCTTAAACTGGGAATGGTGGAGCTTATAAGATTTCAGGTCTTCAACAACTGGAAAATGTGGTTTTTTATACGTAACAAGGGGAAGAAAGAAGAACATTTTTAGCCTTCATTAAAAATCTAGGAAATATAGCCAGAGGGATGTGCTAAGAATACAACATATTGTACCATGACCCCAGATATTTAGATAATTCACTATAAATGTCAGAACTCATTCAACCCAAAGTGAAAAGAATAATTCTTCACCCCAGTTTTTAATTTAAAAATGTCTTGCTTACTCTTTCCTGAATGAATGATTTCTTGGAAGGAGATAAAACACTCGGGTGATAGCCAGTTTTTCTCTGGCTTCCACTTATTGATATTAAAATTATATTTGAGTGTTGAGTGCACTTTTGGGTTCAAGAAATACTGGTTAGAAATAAAAGGACAAAACACCAGAATGTTCTCAAAACAGATAATAGCAGTGCAGGTAGAATGGATCTTTCTGGAGAGAATTTTGTCCTGTTTATGGTCTTATTTCAATCAGTCTTTGTACTTTTTAATAGCCCAATTCCAAATAAGTTTCTTAATGTCACCTCTTTTCTGCAGAGGAAATGAAACTTTCTCGGGTTAAACAAAGAAAAGGAAAAGAAAATTCCCTGTTTAGTCTTCATCTAAAAGTTTCCACACACTGATTTCTTGTCTCAGACATCCTCATTGTCTCCTACTTATTTTTGTGTTATTATTGCCCCTTAAAGGCACAGAGCTCTATTTAGACCTCTTTCCTCTCTGCCAGTGTCCTTTATACAGCAGGGACTTGTTCAAGATGATGGTCTTTGTCCTATTGTATCTTGTCTTCTTTCTGTGTTTTTCTACTCTCCTACTTCTGGCCACTAAAATCTCAGAATTTTCCAAGTCCAATATCTTGATCTTCATTTCTCTTAATAGATCTTGGTAGATCAGTACATTTCTATCTAAGGACCATAGTTTTATTAAAATAGGCTAAAGAGAAGTACATTATATAGTCTTTTGTGGGTTACCTCACCTGTTGTGAGTGTTCATGAGAGAAGGCAGAAAAAATCAGGTCATCAACAAAGAGGCTAGACACTCATGTTTTAGGGGGAAAAAAGCTGAGTGTCTTCTTATATTTTTTCAAAGATCATTTTATTTAGCTGTCTATTGTACACCTATCTCAGCCAACATGACAATAATACCAACTACTTCAGAGTAAATATCAGTGGTTTCTGGTGATTAGAACAAAGAGGAATTGGCCAGGTGTGGTGCCCTATGCCTGTAATCCCAGCACTTTGGGATGCTGAGGCAAAAGAATTGCTTGAGGCCAGGAGTTCGAGACCAGCCTGGGCAACATAGTGGGACCCTGTCTCTAAAAAAAAAAAAAAAATTAAAAAAAAAAGAATCTATGCCTCTCCTTCTCCAGTAATCTCTCTGCCATATTATAACGAAAGCAAGTGTCAGAGCAGTCTGACAAATTTAAGGACATTTATTAGCAAGCAGACATACACAAAAAAACATGTAAACTTTCTTTTATGCTCAGGCACTAAAATATCTCCATTCACATGTACTCTAACAAGCCCACTGAAGGAGATCTTCATTCTAAAACATATACAATAATATCCTAACAGATCATCCAACTGCTTTTGGGTCAGGTAACAGGCAAAATGCAGGTATGCAATATCAAATGAATGTCTAGATCTATAATACTACACCATAAGTGCTAAGCAGCTAGGTTTAATCAACTCTTGTATCTGGATCAGAGAAAGTGATGGCGCTTATACAATTGTTTTAGCCCATCATGTGTCTTGAACTTCACTCATTTAGCCAATGTACAATAATTTCTAACATTCTTTATGCTAATTAGTAAATCCTGAGAAGTAGATTACTACAATATTTAAAGAACATATGAAACCACAGTTGGAGTAAGAATTGCTGATTAAGGTCTTTCAAATCCTACTATTATACTATAGTATATTCTATAATATATATGATGTTATATATTAAAGTTAATTCATTTAACCACTTATATCACACAATTCAAATGAAGTATTCTGAAGTAAATTACCACATAAATAATATCATAATCTTGAACCTCAATCTGCCGTTGGTCCCCTTGAAGATAATAACCATGTTTTCTATTTGTTTAGTATTCTCTCTCTGTTGAAGCAATGTATTAATATATGGATTACAAATGATTACTGACTCAAAACATTTATTTGGCAGTGAACTAACAACAAGGTAGAAGGAAATGAAGAATAAGGATGTAATAATTGGGGTGAGAAAGAGCTAGAGCCTCTCAAGGGGCCACAACAAATGTTCTCATAGTGACAATTTTTGTTCAATTAACAAGTTTCTCTTGGCGGTAAATATGGTTAAGTGCATCTCCTCTTGACTCTCTTGTATTACTTTATCCTTATGTTTTCATGTTGCTTTATAATATCTATTATTTGAGCATTTACTTTTTAAAAAAACTTTTGGAAATAGAAAATAAATAAATTTAAAAACTGATTTTGTATGAAGTATTCTATAGTCAAAAACTGTCTCTCTAGTTTCCCTAATCAAAGCTTTGTACTATTTCACCTACTGTTATTACTACTTAGAATGTCCTTCTCTCTTTATGCCAACAAACTGTGTACTTTCTTTCACCTTACATTTTCCATAAACATTTTCCAAATTAACACTTCTCAAATGTTTTGTTTTTCTACTCCTGAATCCCAACACCATTCTACCTTCATTTAAGTGTCTTCCTCAATAAATAATAAATATCTCAAGGAAGGTTCATATTTGTTACTTTGGTTTTTAATTTTATTATAGCAACCATACATAAAAAATGATACTGAATGGCATTATCTAAAAGTAAGTTATGAGATGGGATCAAGATGGCTCACTAGATGCAGGTAGTATGTGCCTCATCCATACAGAGGAACCGGAATAGTAAGCAGATTCTTACATTTCAAACAGATCATCTAGGAGAGAATGCTAGGACTCACCAGGAAAGCAACAGGAAGCACCAAAAGTGAGTAAGGAAAGGATTCAGGGAAACTTGCCCAGCCAGGGACTGGCTAAGAGCCAGGAGAAGCTTCTGGACATGGGGGGAAAGTAAGAGAGAAGCCCCCAGGGCTCTACACTCCAAGATGAGCTTTTATGATCTTGGCTACAAGAGAACCCCCTGACCCATGCAGGTCTCAGGCCTAACAGAGGCAGCTGCCTAGAGATTGCATAGAGACATTGCTCCATAAAGGGAACCCACATGGAATCTCACAGACATACAAGCCTAGAGCAGCTCAAGCCAGTTGCCATTCTGAGAGCCTAGATAAAGAGGGATTGCAGGCAGGCCTACAGCCACTACACAGCTCTGAGGAGGAAAAGAGGAGCCCAGGCATTCCCATGCATCCCTGGGAAGGTCCCCATCACCCTGATGCTGGCTGCCATTGAGAATGAGACATAAGAAGACAGCATTTTCCACATTTTCTTGCCCAAGCTGCTTGCCTAAGTGGGGGGCCCAGGCCCAAGTTGCCATTTTGAGAGTTTAAAACTTGGCTGTGCCCTGCCCTTGAGCCAAGTTCAGGTTAATTCAGCTGCAGCCCCCACCCAACTGGGGAGGGATAGGGAAACCAGACTTTCCAATAAATATCTAGAACAATACCTACTACCATGCAATGGCCTACTATGAGACAGAGTCTTGAGTGAACTGCACTCCCCAGTTTCCTACCAATGCAGCTTGCCTGGGAAAGGCCTCACCCTCTCTGGTGACCAGCCCAAGGTTCCACTTTGGTAGTTTAAAGTTAGAATGCACCCCCCTCTGGGCTGATGCAGCTGCATCCCCACCCAGCTAAGAAGAGACAGGGGAGCACAAACTCTCCTACATATACCTAGGAAAACTCCTACTGCCTTGCTATGGGCTGCTGTGAGACTGAAATGTGAGTGGATAGCACTCCCCCCAGCATCTTGCCCATACCATTTGCCTGGAAAGGGCCCCACCCTCTCTGATAACAGGCCCAAGGCACCATTTTGAGAGTTTACAGCTAGGCTGGGCCCTGCCCTCAGGCCAAGTTCAAGATGACATGCCTGCAGCCACCATCCAGCCAGGAAGGGATAGGGGAAACCAAGCTCTCCTAAGCACACTTAGGATAATACCCACCACCCTGTTATGGGCAGCTGTGGAACTGGGAACTAGCATGCCTAATCCATTGCAACTATCAGCATCACCAACATGGACAACTTAGGTCCTAATGGCTAGTCCCACCACCACTACTGCAACCTCCTACATCACACCAGCTGCTCAGGGGTCTGAGAACCCACCCACATACCCAGTCCTCTACTCCAACTACTATCTTCTGAGTGAGTGACCTGAAGTCCCAAGAATTGGTACTTGAGGGCACACTAACTCCACTGCCAGAGAATGTTGCTCTGGGGCCTAAAGTCAGGCAACTCAGCCCTAGTCTTTAGGATACTATTGGAACCTGAAGAAAAAGCTCAGCTGGCATTCTAGTCCCCAGTAAAACTTCACCTAATAATTATACCCTAAGCACCAAGGAAATCACAGATACCACTGACCCTGTGTACTGCCTAAGAAATCACACTACCACAGGCACACAAAATCAAAGTGTCCTACTTAATCAACAATTATATACATCTTCAAGAAAAATATCTTCCCTATGAAAGCAATTTCAAAAAATTGGAACAAGAAACTGCTACATCAGATGCACAGATATGAATGGAAGGACATAGGAAACATGAAAAATCAAGGAAATACGACACTACTAAAGGACCACAAAAATTTTTCAGCAACAAATCCCAATCAAAAAGAATTCCTCATAATGCCAGATAAAGAATTCCAAATATTGATTCTGAAGAAGTTCAATGAGATGCAAGAGGAATCTGAAAACCAATACAAAGAAATGAAAAAATAAATTCAGGATATCAATGAGAAATCTGTGAAGGAGATAGATATCTTTTTTAAAAAACAAAAAGAAATCCTGGGGCTGAAAAATTCATTTTAGGAAATGCAAAACACATTCAAAAGCTTCAGGAATAGATTAGACCAAAGAAGAAGAGAGAATTTCAGAACTTAAACACAGATCTTTTTAAATAATCCAGTCAGAGAAAAATAAGGAAAAAAGAATAAAAAAGAATAAGCAAAGTCTTCAAGACGTTTGGAACTACATAAAGTGACTAAACTTATGAATTATCAGTATTCCTGAGTGGGAAGAGAGATCAAACAGTTTAAAAACCTATTTAAGGAAATAATAGATGAAAACTTCCCATGACTAGCAAGAGAGTTAGACACTCATGTACAGGAGATATAACAATCCCCAGGCAAATACATTGCAAAAAGAACTTTGCCATGGCATATTATAATCAGAATGACTAAATTTGAAGTGAAATAAAGAATTTTAAAATTAGCAAAAGTAAAGCATCTAGTCACCTATAAAGGAAATGCCATCAGTCTAGCAGCAGATGTCTCAGGAGAAACTGTACAGGCCAGAAGAGAATAGGATGGCATTTTCAAAGTGCTGAAAGAAAAAATATCACCAAGAATTTTATATCCTGCCAGGATAAGCTTCATAAATGAAGGAGAATAAAGCCTTTCAGAGACCAGCAAATCCTAAAAGAATTCACCACTCCTAGACCAGCCATACAGGAAATGCTCAAAAATGTCTTAAATGTGATAATAAAAGGACAATATTCATCATCATGAAAAAACACATGAAAACTCAAGGATCAAATAAAACAATCACACAAAGAAGGAAGAAAAAGGAGGAATTATATGGCAACATGACAGAAGTTCAGCAAAATATAAAGACAAAAAGAGAAAAAGAAAGAAAAAAAGCATTTATGAAACAAGAAAACAATTAACAATATGACAGAAGCAAAGCCTCACATATCAATATTAACCTTGAACATAAGTGGATTAAACGCTCCACTTAAAAGATATAGAGAGTTCACAATAGCAACAAAGAAAATAAAATACTTAGGAATGTATTTATTTAACTAAGGAGATGAGACACCTATATAGGGAGAACTATGAAACACTGAGGAAAGAAATTGCAGACGATGTAAACAGATGGAAAAACATATCATGCTCATGGATCAGCAGAACCAACATTGTTGATCAACTACACAAAATGATTTATGGATTCAATGTAATCCCCAATAAAATACCAATATTAATTTTTTTTTGCAGACCTCAAAAAAAATAGTTCTACACTTTATGTGAAACCAAAAGGACCCCAAATAGCCAATGCTATTGTACATAATAAGAATAAATTGAAAGGCATCACTTTATCAGACTTCAAGCTGTACTACAAGGCAATAGTAACCAAAACAGCATGGTACTGGCACAAAAACAGAGACATAGATCTATGGATCAGAACAGGGAACACAGATATGAATCCAGCCTCACATTGCCATCTGATCTTTGACAAAGGAGACAAAAACATACACTGGGGAAAAGAATCCCTATTCAATAAATGCTGCTGGGAAAATTGGATAGCTACATGTAGAAGGCTGAAACAGAATCTGCACCTTTTACCTGTCACAAAAATTAATTCATAATGGATAACAGTCTTAAACCTAAGGCTACAAGAATTCTAGAAGAAAATGTTGTAAAAACTCTTATAGATATCAGCCTAGAAAAAGAATTTGTGAAGAAGACCCCAAAAGCAATCACAGCAGCAACAACAAAAATAAATAAATGGGACCTGATCAAATTAAAAAGCTTCTGCATAGGCAAGGACACAACCAATACAGCAAACAGACAACCTACAGAATGGGAAAAAATATTTGCACGATCCACATCTGATAAAGGGCTGATAACCAGAATCTACAAAGAACTTGAGCAAATCAGAGAGAAAAAAATCAAACAACCCCATTAAAAAGTGGGCAAAAGACAGGAACAGAAACTTTTCAAAAGTAGATAGACCAATGGCCAACAAACACATGAAAAAATGCTTAACATCTCTAATCATCAAGGAAATGCAAATCAAAACAACTCCAGTGAGAATGGCTTTTATCAAAAAGTCCCAAAACAGCAGATGTTGCCAAGGATGTAGAGAGAAAGGCACACTTATACACTGTTGGTGGGACTGCAAACTAGTACAACCTCTATGGAAAGTAGCGTGGAGATACCTCATAGAATTCAAAGTAGACCTAATATTTGATCCAGCAATTCCACTACTAGGTATTTACTCAAAGGAAAAAAAGACATTTTATTAAAAAGACACTTGCACTCAAATGTTTATAGCAGCACAATTCACAATCGCAAAAATGTAGAACCAACCCAAATGCCCATCAATACATCAGTGGATTAATAAAATGTGGCATATGTATACCATGGAGCACTACTCAGCCATAAAAAAATGGATATCTAGTGTCTTTTGTAACAACCTGGATGGAACTGGAGGCCATTCTTCTTAGTGAAGTATCCTAACAATAGAAAAACAAACACCACATGTACTCACTACTAAATTGGAACTATTCAATCAACACTTACGTGCACATGGGGAAGTAAAATTCAAGGGAAATCAAGTAGGTGGGGGGGAGGAGGGAATGGATAAATTCACACCTAATAGGTACAATGAACACTAATTGGCTGAAGGGCATAGTTATAACTTTGACTCAAACTGTACAAAAGCAAATTATGTAACTAAAACATATGTACCTTCATAAAATTCTGAAAAAATAAATCTTTGCATTTAAAAAATTTAAAAAGATATAGATAGGAACAATAGATAAAAGCATGATTTAACTGTATGCTGCTTACAGGAAACTCACTTTACCCACAAAGATGCATATAGACTGAAAGTAAGGGGATGGAAAAAGATATTGCATGCAAACAGAAACCAAAAATGAGCATAAGTAGCTATACTTATATCAGTTGAGGCAGAAATTAAATCAAAAACAGTAAAAGAAGACAAAGAGGGTCATTCTATAATGATAAAGGGATCAAATAAGCAGGAGGATATAACAATCATAAATATATATGTACCTGACATCAGAGCACCCAGATTCACAAAACAAATATTACTAAACCTTAAGAAAGAGATAGACAGCAAGAAAACAATAGTAGTGGACTTCAACACCCTACTCTCAGCACTAGACAGATCAATGAAACAGAAAATCAACAAAGAAACACTGGACCTAAATTGGACTTTAGACCAAATGGACATAACAGACATTTACAGAATATTCTATTCCACAACTACAGAATATATTTTCTTTTCATCAGCACATGGTACATTCTCCAAGACAGACTATTATGTCACAAATCAAATCTGAACAAATTTAACAAAAAGAAATCATATCAAGTATCTTCTGTGACCACAGGGGAATAACACTAGAAATCAATATAAAAAGGAACTTCAGAAACTGTACAAACATATGGAAATCAAACAATATGTTCCTGAATGATCACTAGGTCAATGAAGAAATAAAGATGAAAATTTAAAAATTTTTTGAAATGAATGAAAATGAAAAGTCAACATACCAAAACCTGCAAAAGCAGTGCTAAGAAGTAAGTTTATAGCATTAAATGCCTACATCAAAAATGTAAAAAGATCAGAAATAAAAACCTAATAATGAACCTCAAGTAACTATAAAAATAAGAAAAAAAACAAACCCAAAGAAAAGAAAAAACAAAGATCAGAGCAGAACTAAATAAAATAGAGACCAAATAAAATACAAAGCATCAAACAAAACAAAAAGTTGGTCCTTCAAAAAGACAGACAAAATTGATAAACCACTAGCTAGAATAACCAAGAAAAGAAGAGAGAAAATCCAAATAAACACAATTGGAAATAAAAAAAAAAAGGAGACATTACAACTGATATCACAGAAAAGCAAAAAAGCATCAGAGACTATTATGAACAACTACACATTCGCAAACTAGAAAACTGTCCTAGAGGAAATGGATGAATTCCTGAAAACATATAAACTCCTGAGATTGAACCAGGAAGAAATAGAACTCCTAAATAGACCAGTAATAAATAGCAAGATTGAATCAGTAATAAAAAAGAAAAGAAAAGAAAAAACTCTGAAAAAAAAAAAAACCAGGACCACATAGATTCACAACCAAATTCAACCAGAAATATGGTGAAGGACTGATGCCAATTCTAATGAAATCATTCCAAAAGATTGAGAGGGAGGGAATTCTACCAAACTCATTCTATGAGGTTAGTATCACCCTGATACAAAATCAGACAAGGAAATAACAAAAAAAAGAAAACTACAGACTAATATCTCTGAGGAACATAGAAGCAAGAAACCTCAACAAAATACTAGCAAATTGAATCCAACAGGATATTAAAAGGATAATTCACTACAATAAAGTAGATTTCATCCCAGAGATGCAGGGATGGTTAAAAATATAAAAATCAATAAATGTGATTCACCACATCAACAGAATTAAAAACAAAAACCATATGATCATCTCAATAGATGCAGAAAAAGCATTTGATAAAATTCAGCATCCTTCATAATAAAACCCCTCAAAAAACTCAGCATAGAAACAATATACCTCAAAATAATAAAAACCATATGTGACAAATCCACAGCCAACATCATACTGAATGGGGAAAAGTTGAAACCGTTCCCCCTAAGAACTAGGACAAGAGAAGGATGCCTGCTTTCACTACTTCTATTCAACGTAGTACTGGAAGTCCTAGCCAAAGCGATCAGGCAAGAGAAAAAAATAAGGGGCATTGAAATTGGAAAAGAGGAAGTCAAATTATCTCTGTTGGCTGATGATATGATCTTATACCTAGAAAACCCCAAGGATTCCTCCAAAAGACTCCTAGATTTGATAAATAAATTCAGCAAAGTTTCGAATTATAAAATCAATGCACAAATATCAATAGCATTGCTAAATACCAATAACAACAAGCTGAGAAGCAAATCAAGAACTCAAATTCATTTACAGTAGCTGCAAACAAATATACATATATATATATATATATATATTCCTCTCTATATATATTCCTCTATATATATATATAGGAATATATTTAACCAAAGATGTTAAAGATATCCACAAGGAAAACTACAAATCACTTATGAAAGAAATTATAGGCTGGGCATGGTGGCTCATGCTTGTCATCTTAGCACTTTGGGCAGCCTAGGTGGGAGGAACACTTGGGGTCGGGAGTTCAAGACTAGCCAGAGCAAGGGTGAGACCCTGTCTCTACAAAAAAATAGAAAAATTAGCCAGGCATGGTGGTGTACACCTGTAGTCCCAGCTACTCGGGAGGCTGAGGCAGGAGGATTGCTTGAGCGCAGGAGTTTGAGGTTGCAGTGAGCTATGATGACACCATTGTACTCTAGCTCAGGTGGCAGAGTGACACCTTGTCTCAAAAAAAAAGAAAGAAAGAAATTATAGATGACACAAACAAATGGAAAAACATCCCATGCTCATGGACATGAAGAACTAATATTGTTAAAATGTCCACACTGCCCAAAGCAATCTACATATTCCATGCAATTCCCATTAAAATACTAATGTCATTTTTCACAGAATTAGAAAAAATGATTCTAAAATTCATATGGAACCAAATAGAGCCCAAATAACCAAAGCAATCCTAAGCAAAAAGAACAAAACTGGAGGAATTATATTACATACCTTCAAATTATCCTATAAGGCTGTAGCAGACAAAACAACATTTATAGTGGTGTAAAAATAGACACATAGGTCAATGGAACAGAATAGAAAACCCAGAAACAAAACCATATACCTATAATTGACTGATCTTTGGCAAATCAGATAAAAACATGAACTTGGGAAAAGGCACACTTTTCAATAAATGGTGCTGGGAAAATTGGATAGCCACATGCAGAAAAATGAAACTGCATCCCTATCTCTCACCATATACAAAAATTAATTCAAGGTGGATAAAGACTTAAATGTAAGACCTGAAACCATAAAAACTTAGAAGAAAACAAAGGAAAAACTCTTCTGGACATTGGCCTAGACAATGAATTTGTGACTAAGACCACAAAAACAAATACACAACAACAAAAATAAATAAATGGGACATAATCAAACTAAAAAGTTTCTGCACAGCAAAGGAAATAATCAACAGAGTAAATAGACAACCTACAGAATGGGAGAAAATATTTGCAAACTACGTATCCAACAAAGAACTAATATCCAGAATGTACAAAGAACTCAAACAGCTCAGCATGAAAAAGACAAACAACCTCATTAAAAGATGGGCAAATGACATGAACAGGCATTTTTTACAAGAAGATACGCAAATGATCAATAAACATGAAAAAATGCTCAACATCACTAATCATCAGAGAAATGCAAATTAAAACCACAATGAGATACCATCTTATTCCAATTAAAGTAAAAAAAATAATAGATGTTGGTGTGGATGTGGTGAAAAGGGAACATTTATACACTGTTGGTGGAAATGTAAATTAGTACAACCTCTATAGAAATCAGTACAGAGATTTCTCAAAGAACTAAAAGATCTACCATTCAATCCTGCAATCTCACTACTTGTTATCTACACAAAGGAAAAGAAATCATTATATCAAAAAGATACCTGCACTCATATGTTTATCACAGCACAACTTACAATTGCAAAGATATCGAATCAACCTGAGTGCCCATCGACCAAGAAGTGGATAAAGGAAATGTGGTATATATATCATGGAGTATTACTCAGCATTTGGCAAGAATGAAATAATATCTTTTGCAGCAACTTGGGTGGAATTGGTGGCCATTATCTTAAGTGAAGTAACTCAGGAACAGAAAAATAAATGCCACATGTTCTCATGTATAAGTGGGAGCTAAACTATGACCATGCAAGGACACACAAAGAGGTAGAATGAACATTGGAGACTCAAAAGGGGGAAGAGTGGGAGGGAATGAGGGATGATAATTTTCCTGTGGGGTATAATGTACACTATTCTGGCAATGGGTATAAAAGCCCAGACTTCATCACTATAAAATATATACATATACCAGAGTTCAATTTGTACCCTCAGTCTATTAAAATTTTTAAAAAGGGAAAAAATAAAAGTAAGTTATTTTATTTTCTGACTTTTTAAACAAAATGTTTGAAATTCATCTTGGTATTTATCAAGGTTTCACACCATGCATACTGATTGAGTGATATAGTAATGGCCCATATTATTTTATATTTAATCTTAAAAATAAAGCAATTAGTTTGGTCTTATTGTTTTTGGAGAAGCTAAAGCTTAGAAAGGTTAAATAATTTTTCCTAGGTCACAAAGATAGTAAGTGATGGGGCCTTGATTTTTACTCAGGTTTATTTTACTCCAATGCTTATACCCTAACTAACACTGGACAGTACATCCCTACAGAAACAGAGAGTTTGATTCTTGGACAAATATAATTTGTTTCATAAATGGAAGAAATTCAAAAGCACCAAATACAGTTCAAAGAATATTTACAAAGAACAAAATTAAATATACTGGAAAGAAAGAGTTGAGACATGATCAATAATAATGAAAATGGAGGTCAAAAGCTCATGATCAGCTATCTCCAAACAGTTATGTAACTACAAGTAAGTTATTTAACCTTTGAGTTTTAATAATCTCACCTCTTAAATGAGGTAGCTTAACTAGATGAACTCTAAAACTTTCTATAACTCTGAAAGTCTATAGAGTCTAAAACCTGGCTTAGATACAGGGAGTGAAAACATTTTCTCAGTGATTATTTTCAGTAAACATATAGATTCAGCAAAATGATAAATCAAGCTTATCTTGAGATTTCTGTGTATGTTTGTGTGATGTCAAACCTTGATGTTATTTTCCAACCCATATTTATGATTTTGATAGTCTAGTTCCTTACACTGCTCTCCTACATAACTGAAATAATCATTTCTTTCTTCTTGTTTATATTTTAGCTGAAGGACAAAGTAAAGCTGAAGTTAAAAACACAAAAATATTTCAGAGCATTTACTTTTGAAAATAAGAATGTTCCTTCCAATTTCTCTGACTTGATAAGTTATCAAAAATATGATTTCTCCTCAGAATGCTTTATCACACTTAGGCTCTGACAGCTGCAAATGAATTCAAATATGTATATAAATATTATAAGTACAAAAACAACTCTATTTCTCTTTCTATGGAATAAAATGTTCACA
This sequence comes from Daubentonia madagascariensis, assembly GCA_023783475.1. NCBI lineage: Eukaryota > Metazoa > Chordata > Mammalia > Primates > Daubentoniidae > Daubentonia > Daubentonia madagascariensis. The sequence goes on from JAKFHU010002088.1 coordinate 3,524,574, forward strand.
TTCTAAAAATAGACATTTTATTCAGATATAGTTAAAAAACTAATATGTATTATTTTAAAGTCTTAAACTACAACAAAAAATAAAACAATAACACTATTCTATAAGTGATTATAGCTACAATCACAATACATTAGCTTAATTAAAAAGTCAACTCAGTTTTAATCAATAACATCTCTAAAAATAATATAGCTATCTTCCAAGTAGATTAATATTTAAACCTTTAACTCCATCTGACATTCCTGGTTAAAGAATTTTTTCAATAAAAAAGGATGTATTAATAATATTTTTATTTGTATAAATTTATGAGGTACAAGTGTAATTTTATTACATGGCTATATCACATAGTGGTGAAGTCAGGCTTTCAGTGTGTCTGTCACCTGAATAATGTACATTGTACCCATTAAGTAATTTTTCATCATTCACCACTGTCCCACCTCCTCACCCTTCTGAGTCTCCATTGTCTGTAATTCCACACTCTATGTCCCTTTGTACACATTATTGAGCTCCCACTTACAAGTGAGAACATATAGTATTTGTCTTTCTGTGTCTGAGTTGTTTCACCTAAGATAATGGCCTCCAGTTCCATCCATGTTGCTGTAAAAGACATGAATTCATTTTTTTTATACTTGAATAGTATTCCATTGTGTATGTATACCACATTTTCTTTATCCACTCATCTGTTGATGGGCTCTTAGGTTGATTCCATATATTTGCTATTGTGAATAGTGCTGCAAAAAACATACGAGCGCAGGTATCTTTTTGATATAATGATTTCTTTTCCTCTGTCACTCAGGCTGAATTGCAGTGGCATGATCATAGCTCACTGCAACCCTGAACTCCTGGACTCAAGTGTTCCTCCTGCCTCAGCCTCCCTGAGTACCTAGAACTACAGGTATGTGCCACCACATTTGGCTAACTTTTTTAGTTTTTGTAGAGACAAGGTCTCACTATGTTGTCCAGCCTGGTCTTGAGCTCCTGAACTCCAGTGATCCTCCCACCTTGGCCTCCCTCAGTGCTGGAATTATAGGCATGAGCCACCATGCCCAGAGTGTTTCAAAAAAAATTTTTTAATTTCTGTTTTAGTTTATTCATTGACCCAGGGATCATTCAGGAGAATGTTGTTTAAATTCCATGTATTTGTATAGTTCCTGAAGTTCTTCTTGGTAGTGATTTCTAGTTTTATTCCACTGGGGTCTGAGAAGACATTTGATATGACTTTGACGTTTCAAAAATTTATTGAGACTTGCTTTGTTGCCTGGCATGTAATCTATCTTGGAGAATGTTCCATTTGCCGATGAGAAGAAGGTATATTCTGCAGTTGTTAGGTAGAATTTTCTGTAAATTTCCTTAAGTTCAGTTGTTCTAAAGTCCAATTTAAGTCTAATGCTTCTTTGATGATTTTTTTCTTGAAGATCTGTCTAGTTCTGTGAGTGGGGTTTTTGAGTCCCCAACTGTTATTATATTCTTTTATGTTTTCTTTAGGTCTGCTAATATTTTTTTTTAATCTGGGTGATCCAGTGTTGGGTGCATATATATTTGGGATTGTTATATCCTCTTGGAATTGATCCCTTTAAGATTATATAATGACCTTTTTTGTCTTTGTTTACTGTTTTTGATTTAATGTCTATTTTATCCAATATGAGTATTGCTACTCTTGCTCGCTTTTGGTTTCCATTTGCATGGAATATCTTTTTCCACCCCTTTACTTTCAGTTTATATGTGTCTTTAGAGGTAAAGTGAGTTTTTTGTAAATAGCATATGGTTGGATCATGGTTTTTATCCATTCCACCAATTTATATATTTTAAGTGGAACATTTAATTGATTTACCTTCAAGGTTAATATTGTTATGTGAGATTTTGTTCCTGTCATATTGTTAATTCTTATCTACTTGTTTCATAAACCCTTTGTTTCTTTCTTTTTCTCTGTCTGTGTGTCTTTGTGCTTTGGTGTAATTCTGTTGTGTTGCCATTTGATTCCTTTCTCTTTTTCCTATGTATGATTGTTTTATATGCCCTATGAGAATACATGATACCATTTATATGACATTCTGGAAAGTATAAAGAGGCAGAAATGAGATTAGTATTTGCCAAGGACTGGGGAGTTATGAAGGGAAAGGATTGACTATAAAGGATTCTTTTTAAACTTTTGGGGTGATGGAAATATGCTACATCTTTGTCATGGTGGCAGTTATATGAACTTATAAGTGTGGAAAAATCATAGAACTGTACACCTAAAATTTAATTTTACTGTATGTAAATTAAACCTCAATGTCATTAAAAAATTTAATAAATTTCATCAAAATTTAAAATTTTTGCTCCTTGGGAAACGCAAGTAAGAATATGAAAACACAAGCCATCAACTGAGAGAAAATACTTGCAAAATACATATCTCTGAAAGGACTTGTGTACAGAGTATATAAAGAGCTACTATAACTCAATTATAAGAAGAAAAATAACTCAATAAAAAATAAGCAGAAAAAGTGAATACACATATCACAAAAAAAGATTTGTGAATGGCCAATATGCACAAGAAAAGATGTTCAACATCATTAGGCATTAGAAAAATTGTGTTAAAACCTCAATTCGATACATATGCCTGTCCACTAAAATGACTAGAATTACAAGGACTGACAGTGTCAACTGTTAGTGAGCAAGAGGAACAACCAAAAATCACATATTTTGTTTGTTGGAATACAAAATTTTACAGCTACTTTACAAAACAAATGGCAGTCTTATATTGTTAAAAATCCTTATCATATGATCCAGCATTCCTGCTGTTGTGGATCTACCTAAGAGACACAAAAACCTATGCCCACACAAAAATATATATATACAAATGTTCAGTGTAGCATTATTCATAAATGCTCCCAACTGGAATTAATCCAAATTTCAACAACTAGGGATATATTTATACTGTGGAATTTCTCACTGCAATAAAAATAAATGAAATATTAATACAAATGACACCGAATGACTCTCAAAAATTTACTAAGTGAAAAAAATCAAACATAAAATACTACATAATACATGTATCTAAATTTATATGAAATTATAGCACAGACAAACTATAGTGACAGAAAGCATGTCAATGGTTGCCTGAGACCTGGGGCTGATGGTCAGGATCAACTGCAAAGGGGCACAAGGACTTTTTTAGAAATAGAAATGTTTATATATTGTATATTATATTAAAGAATAGATAAAGAATTTCATCAGAGAAATAAAACTATGGAAAATAAACAAATGCAAATTCTAGAAAGGGAAAGCATAATTTTCAAATTGAAAAATTAACTCATTTGAAGGCATATCAAAAGACTGGATACAGCAGACTCATTAAACTTGAAGCGAGGTCAGCAGAAATTGTGCAAATTAATTTTTTTTTAAATGAATGAAAATGTGGAAGTGTCAAGATATTTGGGACAGTATCAAATGCTATAAAAGATGAGCAATTGGGCACACAGAAGAAGAGACAGAGAATGGGAAAAGTAAATATTTAGAAAGATAATAGCCAAGAATTTGCCAAGATTTATGAAAGATATCAACAAATGGATTCTAGAAAATAGGTAAAACCAAAGCAGAATATGTATACACTATTTTAATATATATTTAGAATATATATTCAGAATATATGCACATATATTTAAAATGCTATTGCCTGATTTAAAACATGTATATAATAACACTATATTGTGGGATTTATTACATGTGAACATAAAATATGTGACAAGAACACAAAAAGCAGGAAGGGGGAAATGAAGTCACACTGGTATAAATTTTTGACATTGTTTGTAAAGCACCTTAAATATTATTTGAGAAGACATCATGATAAGTTAAAAATGCACTTTTCATTATCATAACCACTGAAAAATAACTCAAAGTTTAGAATCTATATTTCATAATGTATACTTCGGAAATATGACAAAACCCAGGCAAAACAAGTCCAAATCCAAATATCAACTAAGCTTCTAAGACAGTTTTTGTTCATTGAATTACATTAAAGCATATGAAAAAAATCAAATTATTTATTGAAAATTTACTATGTGCCAGGCACTAATTGAATGCATAAGTGTATTGTCTCATTTAATTTTCACAATTCTATGAAGGAAAAACTGAAGTACTGATGTTACATGGCTAATTACTTGGGGAGCCAGAATTCAGACCTAGGTAGTTTAATTTCAGCCCATGCACTTTTAGCCACTATTGCATGCAGCTTGCTAAGTCTACATAACATTTTTTTTTTACAAGAGAGAAAGCTAGGTTAGCATAAATGTATTCCCTGTGCAAAACCACATTATATTGGATAACTTCCATTATCTGTCTAATCAGACACTGAGCAAAGTTTTCTTTTTACTACTTTAAAACGTGTATTTGAGTATATAACCCATATATCAACTGGCATCTTCAGCCTGGGGGAAAATGTAATCACATTAGCCATAATAAACACCATTTCTGCTTCTTGTTCTTCTCATTATTTCAAGCCCTCTAGCTCTTTCTAAAGAACTTTTTGGTATCTCCAGGGCATGTCTCACATGTGTTCACAGATGTGACATTTGTCCTTTTATCCCTGCCCTGATGGGGATCTCCCCAACTATGTCTGCAAAAGAGGATTCTACCGTCTGGCATGCCATGTGAGCCATCTCACCATGGCCACTCCTCCTGTCACTTGCTGATGTCCAGAGCCCAGATGGCAATACCAAGGGCACAGTCCTCCAACATCCCTAAAGCCATGTTGGTGCCTACTGTTCCTGGTACTACCTCTCTGCTGTGGGACCTAGAAAGCTGGGTGCCTCTGCTGCCCCCCAGTGTCTAGAGGGGCTCCTCTGTCCAAGCTCGGCTGAGCACTGGAGTCAGGCCATGTTACTCCAACTTGTAATGCACTTTGCCCATTGCCTAACACTAATGATTCAGCATATTACAGCGTCAGTATGCCATGATCGCCTGAGCCTGTGAGCTATTTGTGGGTAAACAAAGTACATGTAATCAATGCAACTGAAAAGAGAAGAAATGAGGTCTTTGGGGAAAAGCATTGGTCTCACAGAAACTCATTTCCTCACAGAAGAATCAAAAAGCATTTGAAGTATTTGATCTGGTCCTATAGGTAAGAATATTTGGCTAGCTCTTTAAGTGCCCTGTTTGTCCATCTCTGTTGGAAGCAAGTTTTATAAAATTCATTTTAACTTTAATGTAAATAGAATGGTGTCTTTATATTGTTCCTATTTTAACAACAAAATTAATTAAGTGATCAATTAATAAAAAGAATAGCTTGGACCACATTCTCCACTCCATTTCAACTACTGAAATATTGAACCAAGAAGAGAAATCTCTTGTATCACAATTCTCTTCAACTGTTTTTCCAATTGCCATATGTATCATTGACTAAGAAGCCTATATAGGATAAAAGTGAAAAATCATTTGGGTTCAGCAGAACAATTTCATTTTCACTTATTTCTATAACATGACCCTCTGGTAAATATTGGATAGTCTCCAGTAAAAATTGAACAATTAGGAAACTGACTTGGTACTTGCATGACAGGATCACATGAGAAAGACAGATAACAAAATCAGAATTCTAGGTTGGAGAAAAAAGGAGCCTGGGTAAATTATGTCTTTTATTAGGGTAATCCTAAATTGGGGCTAGCACTCATCCATATATCAAAGAAAACACACTTAGAACCCCTCCCAGAAAAACCTCCCAGGTACTATAATAGTCATCAGGTAATTTACAAAGTCAGAAATTTTCTTTTGCACTAGTGTTGCATGAACAGCCATAGCAATAAAAGAATGCAATAAGAATCCCTGATTTCTATATTCCGCAAGAGATGCCCATAAAAGATTTTCTTAAACTGAAGAAGTTAGGCTTAGAGGGCTATAAGATAATTTCAGCTCAACATTTGATACCTTACTAACTTGAACTTTAACTGTGCCAATGGAATAAAAGAATGTGCTGTGATTTGTGACACTTTATGGATTGTTTCACAAATCAGAGTTTAGTTCAGGCAAAAGTAGAAATCTTCTTCCTAGAATTAGAATGTTACCTAGTATTGAAGCCAAAAACATCTTAAGACACCAGCAAGAATCCCAAAATAATCTGAATCATTCACGTATTTATGGTTCAATCCACTGCAATTGCCTATAAAGTAAATCTAGTTCCCTATTAACTTCTTATAGAGTAATGAAGGTCAGCGACATCTTTCTGCTGCTCTCAAGTTCTGAGTATATTCATCCATAATGTGTGTGTGCGTGTGTGTGTGTGTATGGTTATACTCAGGAAGAAAGACAAGTCCCTAAGCACAAACTCAAGATAAGACTCATTTAGTTTTATTCAGTTGGGAAGACCTTGGAAAAGACCAGACTGGTCTGCCTGTTGTCTGGGGATGGAAAATAGTAGCGATAGGTAGGGTGCTGTATTAGATGACCTATTTCTATAAAGTTTTATTGTATGTCCTAAGATTTCTCCAATTTAAGCCAAGAACAGGGACTGTTTTCAGTAAATGGCAAAAATATCTATAATTAAGAGTGACAGCTTGATGGATAAAATGCTACCTTTTGGCTCCCTCCCCTATGATCAAGTCTTTTAATTGCAGAGAATTTGGATAGGGAAAATTAAATGTATCTAAGATGAACCAAATTTAGCTATTTCAAATACTTCAAAAGGTGACTTTCAGATTTTATCCATCTGTAGTGAAATCTGAATACTTCAGAATTTTGAAAATTGTCAAAGATTGCACTTCTAACAGGTTGCTGTAGTATTTTTTTCATTATTAGCCTTTGATGTTTGAGTTTTGCATTTAAAAAAAAAAAGCAATGGCTTACAGCTTTACTTCCACAAGTAAGACAACAGTATCATACCCCACTCGTCCCTTATATTCCTCTGCAAAATAACCTGAGTCTTCTTTATTTTTATTTCTGAAAGCCTCAAAAATAGACAAATAGTTTGACATTAACAGTAACATCACACTGTTCCTTTATACTTCAGTGTGAGATAGCATGTTGTCTTAGTGGTTGGTAGAACTTAGTACTTACAGAGTCTTAGACATAAGAAGAAAACTTTAAGTAACCAAATATTAAGATAGCTCATTGGTTATTCCAGTTAAAGTTAAAAAGTAACCTTTATTTTTAATTATAATTTATGTGTGCTTATGTGTGTGTGTGTGTGTGTGTGTGTTTGAGCATGCACATGGGTGCAGCACAGATATTTTGGAAAATTTTTCATATGAAAAAGATACTAGCAATTGCTCATAATCTCTCCATTCACCTCACCATCCAGAAATAACATACCCTATTTCTTTTACTTTATTTTAGTTCTTTTCTCTGTATAAAACAATTTTTATCCTGTGTGTTGAACTTAATATAATAGCATTTAAATTAATAAAGATAGACTACATTATGTTGTGGAAACAACCCCCAAATCCTAGTGATTTATGACATCAAATCTTTTCTTCTCTATCATGCTAGATAAACCACACAAGTCAGCAGGGGGCTCGTCTCCAAAAATGTCTCCAGGGACACAGGCTGAAGGAAGCTTCATCATCCTTAGCTGTGTCATCTGGAACATGTGGCCACAGAATTTGTCATTGCAGGAGAAGGAAGAATTGATATCATGCCTAGGCTTTTTACTGCCTCAATCAGGAAGTGAAATATTATTTCTGCTCCTGGGTAAGTAGCATGGAATAGTCACATAGCTGTTGGGAAATATGGAAAGGCACATGGAGTACCTGGTGAGCAGCACTATTTTTTGCCACATGTATTTTTTCATGTCAGTGAACATTTCTTAAATATGTGATTTTTAGGACTGGAGAATGTGCCATTGTTTGTGTACAATTCAGAAGTTCAGATTTACAATGTAACATCTACCATTTGTAAGCAAAAAAAAAAAAACAGCCAGGAACTACTCTGTGCCTCTTCTGAATGACAAATAAGAGTCTATCTATTTAAGTAAGGTCAAGTATTTCATGATACTACAAAGATTGGTAGGGGAGAGCTTGGTTTTCTCTTGATGTGTAACAAATTACCACAAACTTAATGGCCTAAAACAACATGCATATATCTCACAGTTTCCTTGCTTAGCTGGGTTCTGTGCTTCACAGTCTCACTAATGGCAATCAAGGTGTGAGCTAAGGCTGTATTCTCGTCTGGGTTCTACTGGGACAGATCCACTTCCAGGCTTAGCTTATTGACGGAATTCATCTCTTTGAAGCTGAGATCCTTGTTTTATTGGTGGCTGTTGGCCAGGGACCATCTCAGCTCCTGGCGGCCACCAGCAGTTCCTTGCCATGTGGCTCTCTCCACAGGCCCTCAGAACATGGCAGCTCACTTCTCCAGAGTCAGCAAGGGGGGCAGGGGGCTGTTCTCTATCCAGTCTGCTAGGAGGACATCTTAATTAATGTCCAGGGAGTAACATCCCCTCCACTTTGCAATATTCTTTTGGTTAAAAGCAAGTCACAGGTCTCACCCACACTCAAGTAGAGGGGGATTGTACAAAGGTGTGACTCACTAGGGGTCACCTTAAGATTTGTCTGCCACAAGAACCTATAGACACACTCATATAACTAGAAGAAAGACATGCATCATGCTCCCTTGGAAAGTCAAGGAAATACTAACCTGAATGAACACATAGATAAGGTAACTCTTCTCCCTTTTGGAGAACACAACCCAACTCATGTTTTCCCTAATACTTTGCCCATTTGGGTTTGTCAGTGTGTACAGCCTCTCTCCTGCTCTAAATTGCAGACATCAACTCAGAAGCATAACTGTAAATTAATTGTACCAGATGGTAGATGCTGTCTAACAGCTGCTGTTATAGCAACACTAAATACCCAACTGCAGTATGAGAAATCATTTAATAGTCTCTAAGTTATATACGGTTCATTTATAGTTTGTGACATTTCCCAAACTCCAGCCCCACCAATAAAAACTAATGGTTGAGAAGTCCAGTGTACCTAGAAACCTAAAAGTTGTAATTTTTAAGAGAATAAAAATTCTTTCTTTATCTTGTGTGCATACTGTACAACCTTTCTGTCCAAATGTGTTATTGATCTCTGAAAAGAGATTTAAGCTCTCTTCATCAAGAATGAGGCTGAAGAGAACATCCTATGTTAAGAAATCATTTGGTTCCATCAGAGAACTGTCTGTTCTGTCTACCACCAATGTAGCATCATTATCTGAAAGGTCAATAAGCATTTTTGTGACCTTATCAATGTGGCACAGTAAAGTCCTTTTGGGGATTCTGAAATGTACCTTTAGTTTTACCATGTTTAAATGCAATTTTGAATAATCAGAGGAGTTCATTCATATCTTTGAGGAACTTTAATTAATTTAAAAATTAGAGAGAAAGACTTGGTGAAAGGATTTTAAGATGTCATAAAAGGAAGGAATTATTATTTGAATCTCTGTCAGATTATCTGGCTTGTATGTAATATTGCATATGGCTATGGAGGTAACATATAACTTCTCAGAATTGACTCTGATCCACTCCACAGAATTGGAAAGGCTTCACTGGCAGTTTGATAAGGAATATTACAAGTCAAAAATGAAACTTTCTCTACTGGCTTGCATCCAGAGCATGACTTGTTTGGAGTTTTTTTAATGTTCTTAACTTTTCACTTCTAAAAAATTTCAGACTCACAAGTAAGTTGTAAAAATAGTACAAAGAATTCCTATATAGCAAAGATTCCTCAAATATTAACATCTTATATAACCACAGTATAATTATCAAAATAAGGAAGTTAATATTCTTTTTTTCTTTTTTTTTCTTTTTTTAAACCACAACCAAAGCTTATAAAAGGAAGTTAATGTTGATGCAACAATAACAGCTAATCTAATCCAAAGACTTCATTCAAAGATTTCCAATTGTCCCACTAATGTCCTTTTCTGTTCTAGAATCCAATCTAGAATTCCCATCTCATTTGTGTCATGTCTCTTGTCTCTCCTTCAACCTGAGGCAAATCTCAGTTTTTCTTTGTCTTTTATGACTCTCACACTTATGAAGGGTACTGGCCAGTTATTTTATATAATATTCCTTAATATGGATTTGTCTGCCATTTCATCATTATAAAATTCAGGCTATGCATTTTTGGCAAAATATCACAAAAGTGATGTTGTGTCTTTCTTGGTGCATTCTATCAGGAGAACATAATGTCCATTTGTTCCATTATCAGTGACATTAATTTTTATCACTCATTTAAGATTGTGTATTAGTTTTCTAGAGCTGATGTAACAAAGTACCACAAACTGAGTGGCTTAAACAATAGCAATTTATTCTCAGAGATCTGGAAGCTAGAAGTCTGAGATCAAGGCTTGGTTTCTTCTGAGGGCTATGAGGAAGAATCTGTTCCATGCCTCTCCCCTGGGTCCTGGTGGTTTGCTTGCTATCTTTGTATTCCTTGGCCTGTTGAAGCATCCCAATCTCTGCCTTCATTTTCTCATGTGTTCTCCCTGTGTGCATGTGTGTGTGTTTGTCCAAATTTCCTTGTCTTATAAGAGCACCAGTCATATTGGATCAGGGGCCCACCCTACTCCAGTATGATTCCATCTTAATTAATTACATCTACAATGACCCTATTTCAAAATAAGGTCACATTCTGAGGTACTGGGAGTTAAGATTTTAACATATGAATTTGGGGAGGGAAAACACAATTCAATCCATACCAGGTGGTATCTATCTGGTTTCCCCATGATAAGATTACTCTTTTTAGCTTTGTAATTAATGCATATCCTATGGGAAGATAAATTGAGACTACATGTCTCAATATCCAGTTTTTTGTCACACTTTCAGTCACTAATTTTAGCATCTATTGATGATTTTTGCCTGAAGTAATTATTAGTATGATGTTTTCCAAGTGAAAATTTTGTTTTCACCTTTCTTTTATATTTATTCTTTGAGATGCTACTATGAAGAAAAACTTTCTCTTCTCTCCCACTGGTTCTTTTAAATTCTTTATATCACTATGGACTGATGGATTTATATTTTATTCAATGGACTGTGATCCATTATTATCACTATCTTGTTACTGATTTGGTCATTAGGATCTACTTCAAGTTGGTTTCTATATTCTTTAACAGGTCACCATCATTTTTTGAGCATTTTCTTATTTTCTGGCACCACAATATGTTCCAGACTAATTTTGTACATTCTACTGCACCCCTGAAATCAGCCATTTGTCAAAGGGAGTCCTGGTTTTACTGGAGAGTGGTATTTAGAACTAAGATGTGCGTGTTAACCACACTGTTGGTACTGGGGTTTCATTGCTTCAAGTCCTGCTCAGTGGGCAGAACTAAGATATATGTTAATGCATTCACACACATATACACACCCAAATATATTTCTATATCTATCCATTTTAAATTTATCTTTTTATCCAACCATATCAAAAACCATCAGAACAGTTCCAATCCAACATCGCAAGGTTTGTTTTAGGCCTTCCCTCCTTCCTTAATTTGTAACTACTTTTTCTGAAAGTAAGAAATGTAATGTGAAAGACATCTCCACTGAAACCTGGTGAAATTTCTCCCTTATGTCAATCTGGTGCTTTTGATGCAATCTATTGTAGTACTTTGCAAAAGTTTTTATTTCAAGACATATATAGCAAATGATAAAATTCAATAGTATGCTGGTGATTTGGGGGACTATATAGAGGGTTTAGGACAAATGTATTCTATTTTTCACATTATACAATTAAAGAAAAAGACTAAGTATTAGGGAAGATATTTAATATAAGTTATATATAAAAACATCAAGTAAATATTTCAAAAACTTTAATAACTGAGTTTGATTCCACAAATATATGTTTGAGGTTTGAAATGGCTATACACAGTCCATTTTTAGAATATTCTCTTCACCTTCTGGATATTCTCTATAGATAAGAAACATTGTTTCATAAGGCAGTGACAAAAATAACACTCTTTTAAACTATAGTTCAACACTAACAGCAGTTACAATTGAATTTTAAAAATCTAATAGATCTTTTCAACCATTGACAAATATAATGTTGAAAATTATCATGATAATGTGAATGGGCATAAAATCTGATCAAACTTTTTCAAATCAAGTACTTAAAATAATTATGAAGCTCTAATTTGCAAACTGTGCACTCATTGTCAGACTAGCTACTCCACATCTTGGTTGGTTGGACATCTCTAAAATGAAAAAGTAGAGGGCTAAAAAGTGAACTTGGATGGCAAAGGAAAAATATCTAATACAACAGTCTTAATGACTAAGAGGTAAGTCCCCCCCGCCCCTGAGGAACTCTTTTCAAGTTGTTCAACTTCTCCACTTTGAAGAAAATCATCTTATAATGATTACAGGTGGGTTTACCCTTTGTCTTCTACTGGAGGCTATCCTCAGTGAGGCCGGTGTGGATTATGTCAACTTCCTTGCTGTTTCTTACTCTGACATCCCACACTACCTCTTACTGGCTTCCCTAAACCCTGCCCATATCTTTCTTGACATGATAGTTTCTTTATCAACTTCCCTCAATCACTCCATTTGAGTGTGCTATCTTAATGTATTGAAGTTTCGTTGATGAAAGTTATATTGGCCTTCATCATCTTTAGAGCTGCAAAATGCAGTTATTGGGAGTGATTGTGCTTTGAGAACAAGTTGGAGGTGAGGCAATTTATTTCTGAAGAAAATATACTCAAGGAATTTTGACAAAGCCGTGATCATACATCTGCTACAACTTCACTATCCAAAACTCTGAGCAAATTATTTAACCATTTTCCACATCTATAAAATGAGAAGAATCATTGTATTGGCAGCCTTAATATATTTTCCCTGAGATGCAAAATTGAGATCAAGATTCTAAGTGAATGAATTTTTAAAATAAGCAAAGGATATCATGTTGGTCACCCTACAGAAGCAGGCCAGATACCCTTACCCACCCAAAATTGGTTCAGATGGCAAAATTGATGATGTCACACACACACCAGGACAATATGAAGAGATTTATTACTCACTTAATGAGATTTGCTGGGGATTACAGGGCAGCCCCTCAAGCAGGTCTGAAAATGACTTGAAAGAGCAAGGAGTGGCGACTGGCTTTGGCTTTTATTGGGGTCAAGGAGTAGGAAAGTTGGTGAGTGTTCCTGGGCATGCACCAGGGCTTGTGTGGTTTGAAATTCCCACCAGCTGTGGGGCAGAAAGGGAAGAGAGAGGGGTGGGGCTTGAAAGCTGTTAGTAATCAAACATAAAAATGAAGGCTGACTCCTATTACAGATATAAAATCCGGTGGCCCATGGACGTCAGATTTAGAAAACAGAGTGAAATAGCATCAATGGAACAAGTTTTCAGCTAACTGAACAGTTGTAGTGGTTGTGGTGATTTAAAAATACAAAATATATATATTTTATAATACATATAAAAATACATAAATATATAATGTCTGTATATATAAAATAATATATATAGTTATATATACAATCTGCATATATACATCTTTATATGTGTAATAGTACAGAAATTACTAAGCAATGTATTTTGTTAAGTATTCACATTTAAGCACCACTGGCATTTCTTAGAGCCTAAAATGATGTGCTAATTGATGAAAAATTGATTTGCTTAATTGAAATAAGCATAAGGTTAGATAGTGCTGCTCTCATATTACATAGCAATAGCTTAAAAGACAATAGGGAGAAATGAACAGATCTAATGGATGTATGTTATGGTTAGTTTTATGTGTCAACTTGGCAAGGCTGTAGTACCCAGCAATTTAATCAAACACTAATCTAGGTGCTACTATGAAAGTATCTGGTAGATATAGTTAACATCTAAAATCAGTTGACTTAGTAAAGAAAATTGTCCTTGATAATGTGGGTGGGTTTCATCTAACCAGTTGAAGGCCTTAAGAAGAAAAATAGGTTTCCTGGGGAAGAAGAAATTCTACCTGAAGACTGCAATATCAACTCCTGCCTGAGTTTCCAGCCTGCTGGCCTGCCCTACAGATTTCAGATTTGCCAGCCCCCACAACTGTGTGAGACAATCCTTAAAATATTTCTCTGGATAGATAGATAAAGAGAGAGAGATGAGTGATACATACATACATACATATATACATACACACATACATACTTAGATCCTAGATTGATCTATCTGTCTATCTATCTGTCCCTCCACCCATCTATCTATCTGTCTATCCTATGGATCTGTTTCTCTGGAAAGCCCTGACTGATATATCATTATCATGATTTGGCTTCTTCTGGGGCCTACTCCAAGGAGACTGTTTCTTAACAGTCTATGTCTATTCTGCTTAACATCTAATTTGGAAAAAAAACAAGAATTAACAACACGCTGTCATTTAAATTATTTTTGTCTAATTTCTGGGAGTCACAACCCTTCTACAATTTTCTCACAACACTCTTCATTTCTCCTATCCAAGAAAAAAAATCAACCAATAAAACATATAATTTTGTGAAGGGTTCTGACTTAGGTTTTTGATTTTGGTTTTTAATTCTATAATTAAAATATGTTTTGTAGCTTGAGCATTCCACATGTAAAAATCTGAAATCTAAAATGCTCCAAAATCTGAAACTTTTAAGCCCTGACATGATGATCTAAAGAAAGGCTCATTGAAGCATTTCAGATTTTAGATCTTCAGATATTGGAAGCTCTTGCAAATATTTTGAAACCCCTAAAAAATTAGAAATCCAAAACACTTCTGTTCCCAAGCATTTCAGCTAAGGGATACTCAAGCTATAATAAATATAATCATACCTAGAGAATAATGTAATGAACATCTACGTATTCATCAACTAGTATTAACAAATGTTAACATTTTATCATGTTCTTTTCAGATTTTTGTTAGTTTTGTACATTACAGATAGAGCTGAAACCAGCCATCTCCGTTCCCTCAATTCTATTCATTGTGAACCTCTTTCTCAGAGGAAATGACAATACTAAATTGATGTTTATTATTTATTTTAAACATTTACATATATAGCTATAGATCCATAAAGTCAATACCATTGTTTTGTATGTCTTTTAAATGATATCAAACTTTATGTTTTGTGGTACCCAGAATGCCAAAATGGCCTCCAATGACTCCTGACTTTGTATAATCCTCTCCCCATGAGTAAAAGCAAAAGCTGTGAAGATGATGGGATATCATTCCCATGATTATGTTACATTATATGGTGAAGGTAAAGGGATTTAGCAGATGCAATTAAGGTGCCTAATCAGTTAACTCTGAGTAAATAAAAAGGAAAATTGTTCTTGAGGGCCTAACCCTTTAAAAGCAAGTGAACCCTTTAATTGCAAGTCTAGAAGTCAGAATCTTTCCCTTCTGTTGTCCTTGAAGAAGTAAAATGCCATAAGTTCCACAGGAAGCTGCAAGAAAATGAATTCTGCCAAAAACTGTGGGAGCCTGGAAGGGGACCCTGAGCTTCAGATGGGACTCCAGACCCAGCTTACGCTCTGAATATAGCCTTTAAGATCCTGAGCAAGGCCCAACTAAACCATACCCAGATTCCCGAACCCATGGAAACTGTGAGATAATAAATATTATGCAGCAATATTGTGTCCATTTCCTAGGACTACTGTAACAAAGTACCACAAACTGGACATCGTAACCAACAGAAATATATTGTCTTACAGCCTAGAGACTAGAAGTCCAAAATGAATGCATTGATAGGGCCATGCTCCCTCTGAAACCTCTAGAGGAATCCTTCCTTTCTTCTTCCTACCTTCTGGAGGTTTGCTCACAATCTTTGGTGTTCCTTGGCTCCAATCCTTCATCTTCATATGGCATTCTCCTTGTGTTTCTGTCCTTATATGGCCTTCTTCTTGTAAGAACACCAGCAGTCATATTGGCTTAGGGGCCCACCACCCTCCATTATAATTTTATCTTAACTTAATTACATCTGCAACAACCCAATTTCCAAATAAGTTCTCATTCTGAGGTACTGGAGATTAAGACTTCAATATATCTTTATTTTTGGGGGGACACAATTCAATCCATAACAAATATAAAACTAATATATGTATTATTTCTTTATTTATATTTTTCAATCAACATTTATTTTGGAGACCTAGCAATGAAGATAAATTCTCTTTCATTTACACAGAATTGCCTTATGTGAATATACAGCATGAAGCATTGGAGAAGATACACAGAAACAGAAAATACCGTGACACTCCTGGTGTGTCATTATTTCAAAAGCAATTTAGCAATACCAGCATGGTTGAGATGGCTGCTCATATATGTATTTTGTATCCTTATCAATCTTTGGCCTGCCTGATCTAACACTATTGGATGAGGTGTGTTAAAATTTCCCATGATGATTATGATTTTATCAACCTCTCCTTTCAATCCAGCTGTGTTTCCAAACTCACAATGGGGGTCTGGCCTGGGTCCAATTGCTCACTGCGCAGAAAGCCAATCACTGAGACAATGAGGATTGCCAAGGAAGAAAGGTAATTTATTACAGATGATGTCACCTGGGAGATGGGAGAAATGCCACAAATCCATCTCCCCAACCACTGAGGGTAAGGGTTTTTATAAGAGGTTCAGGAAGTTGGCTACGTGTTTGGGGGCAGGTTGTGTTGAAAGCAATGTGTGCAGAAGGTCTTATTCAGAAGACAGGTTGGTGATGGTGCGTCTCGGCATTGTTATCATGTGAAGAATCTGCTGTTTCTGGGAGACAACTCAAAAGGTAAAAGGGTTAGTTAAACAGAAAGATTATAATGTTCTGGGCATTGAGTGTTATAGGCCTGGGAATCCAAAGCATAAGAAAGCTATAGGGAAAGCACATATCAGGGAGGGGGTGGGTGTCATTTTGTGTTTGTGCGCGAGCCAATCACAGTTGATTTTCACGTTAGATACTTGAAGGAAGTGAATGAATACATTCAAATTTACTCTATTTCCTTGGGGACTTGACTTTATGTTTTTGTCCAATGTTTGTTTTATTCCTATTAATGCATTTTACCTTAAAATTTATTTTGTCAGCTATTAATATCAACCTTATTTTTCTTTTGGATAGTATTGTCTCAGTATATATTTCTTTTTTTTTCTATTCTCTTAGTTTTTATGTTTTTTAATTATGTTTTTGTGTTACCTTCTCAAAATCTGAGATTCATACAATAACATTTTTGCCAGTTATAAATAACCACAATATATAGTGTATACCTAGGAACCCACCAACCAAACCAAAAACTGGAACACTCCCAAAACTTGCATCAATCCATGAGTTTCTCCACTATCCCATCTCCCTGCTAACTCCCAAGGTAATCATATTAGTGATATTACTGATAAATTATATGATTGATTTATTATTTTTTATTTTTTAAAGTTTGCATATGTATGTATACATATAAATATTATATGTTATTATAAATATATAATATATACTACATAATATATTGGCATGTATATAGACAAAAACTAAATATATATAAACTATTATATATATTAAATATATAACTAAAGACATATACTTTAACATTATGATGTTTAGTATTGTTTGTTTTGTGCTTTATAAAAATCAACAAACATTTTGTTTCTAATTTTTTTGTTGTTAAGTGTAGCTGTAGTTCAAACATCGTGGTTTCTATTTTATTCTAATTTGTGAACATATGACTTTATCATTCTTTTATCAATGAATATTTGTTTCCATTTCAATTATAAACTATTCTTACAATGTACAAAGGGTTTCTAGAATATACACCCAGAACTGAAATTGCTGAGTCACGGGCCATGTGACTATACAACTGTAAAATAAAAATTGAAGTCTAAGCCCCCAACCAACTGAACGGACCCCCTCTAGACCAAGGGGACCCCAGAGAATCCTGAAAAACTGAGTTCCTGGCCATGACAGAACAGGAGGCCAGACATACCTCATTATATGCCCTCCCTTTTGGTATTTAGACACAACAACTGACCAGCATTAATGTTAAAATAGAGATCATAAGACTGACAGAACAGACTCTTTGTGGCAATAAGATATCAAATTACAAATAAGACCTAAGGCCATGCCAGACGAGGGTTAAGTCACGCACCCCCACACTTAAAGAATAAACTGTATTCTAACTGCCTCAAAGTTTTTCTTTTTCTCTAGTAGCCAAACAAGCACTGGCCTTGAGATAAACAATATTAAAACAATTGCAGCTTCACTTTCAGACGGTGACCCCCAACCTCTATTCCACAAGCTGTAAGTACAGCATTGGTTGGATAAGAGACTGATTTCAGTAACTTTTTCCTAATAAGAAGACCACGAACCAGACTGGTTCTGGCTGGTTTTACAGAGGCTGAGTGCTTGAGTGCCTTTGTGTCCTGAAAAGACCCTTTTATGTATAGGGCCTGATTATAATACATTTAAATGTTAAGTCTCCCCCCTAAAGGTGAACATGGATCATGTATTGCATGCATATTTGTTCAATCTGTGTGGGTCAGGACCACTTTCATGAATATTCATAGTTTCCCCTATAACCTGTTGAATATGTATACTTGGCCAACCTATTCAGCTTAAATTCATGTCTAACCCCTCCCTTCCTCAAAGTGCCTGTCTCTGGTCTTCGGCCAGAGGCTCTGCTTCCCAGCCTGTTAGAATGGCCACCCTGCAGGCTGCAAACCTTTATAAGAAATAAAGAACTCCTTTCTAAATTTATAACTGTGTGATTTTTAAGTTAACAAAACTGGTAAGATTGATGCTAAAAACAAATTTTTACTATCAAAAGCATATAAGCATTTTCATTGGTTCACCATTTCTCCATCACTTTGTAATTGTAGTCAGCTTAATATTAATAGGTAGAAAAATATCATATTTTTTATTTTCTGACTGTTAATGAAGACTGGCAACTTTTCGTGTATTTACTGACCATTTGTTAAAATCTGTGAAATGCTTATTTGTGTCTTTCATATTTTTCTTGTCTTTTTCTTAAAATTGTTTGGAATTTTATATATATATGTTCTTGATAAGACTTTATTGTATATTTTGCAAGTATCTTTTTGCAGTATGTGGCTTGTCTCTTTTTATGGTGCTTTTATCACTATTTTAGGTTTTAAAAATCCTTTTCTATCTTAGAGTAATACAGATTATCTCACATTTTATTCTAAAATATTAATTTTCATCACATATGCCTTATTACCCCTAGAATTGATTTTTGTACATAATGTGAAACAAAATTCAAGTAGATATTCCTATATAACCAATTGTGCTAGCAACTTATACTTGAATATTTCCTCCTTTCCCCACTGGACTACAATGGCCACTCTGTTATATATCAAAATTGCATATTATTATATGTGAGTTTCTTTCTAGGTCCTTTTTCTTTTTCCCTTATTTTATTTATCTATCCTTGTGCCAATACTATGCTATCTTAATCATTATGACTTTACATAGGGCTTGATATTTGTTAACACAAGTCCTCTCCATCTTACTCTTTTAATTCTCAAGTGTATTATTGGTCCTTTGCTCTTTTAAACACATTTTAGAATCATCTTGTTAATTTTCACAGGCACACAGGGAATTTGATTGAATTGTATTAAACCCACAGATCAATTTAGGGGAAATTGGCATCATTATAATATTCATTCTTCCTGTCCATGAATATAGTATAGCACATCTTCCAACTCATTAATGCTAATTTCTTTTTTGATAATTTCCTTATACTCTTCTACATACATATTACACACAATGTTCATTAAAATTATTCCTACATAGCTTATATAATTTATTGTGTTGAGAGAGAAAGAGCATTTTTTATATATTATACATTTATAAATTACATGTTCAACCTGCTTGTTACTGGCCAAAATCTTGGGGGCCATCTTAAAATTCTGCCTACCACAAGTTCTCTGCCTCTCACCAGTGCTCTGTTCTCACCACATTCATAGCTTTCTTAAACAGATCTATGTACAACTGAGAACAGAATAAAAGGGTAAATGCAAACGTTT
The DNA here is from genome assembly GCA_023783475.1 of Daubentonia madagascariensis. Lineage (NCBI taxonomy): Eukaryota > Metazoa > Chordata > Mammalia > Primates > Daubentoniidae > Daubentonia > Daubentonia madagascariensis. The sequence continues at coordinate 3,544,454 of JAKFHU010002088.1, forward strand.
TCAGACCATAAGGTGACTATTTTTTTTTAATTATTTAAGTTGAGCTATAGTGAAATAATCGCTTACTAAATCATTACGTCTGTAGCTTTCTTAACTAGTTGATTAGTCCTCTAATTGCTACTCCTCTACTAAGCTATTTACTGTTCCCAGAAGAGTAGCATGGTACATTCTTTGCACAACACTGGAAGCCTCCTATTCTGAATTTCAATCCAGTAAATACCATAAAAATATGTGAAATTAAGACAATGCTTCTGTCTTTAAAATAACAATATTTACTAATCTGTTTGGCAAATAGGCATATTATAATCATGAGTAAAGTATGAAACAGTAAAATGGAAATTATTTACCCTGTTTGTATAACTCCAGCCTCATTTGTTTTGCATCAGAAATGGGATCTTAAGTAAAATCCAAAAAGAGAAAATTTTATTTAATTGTCACAGATACTAAAAGGCAAATGTATGATATTTGACCAGGATGCAAGAACAGTGTTAGCCACTGAATTTTTAGAAGTTCTTCACCTCTAATTTTCAATAGCTAGTAAGCGTCAGCATTAGATCTTAATTGGCAATCGTGACTTCTGGTCTGGCAGGCCCTATTGAATTAAATATGAAAGTGCTGACCTAATTTCCCAGACATTTGGAAAGTATCATTGTCTTGCTGCTTTCTAGTGTACACGGGCTGTAATAAATGGCCCCTTTAATTGCCGTCCTACTGCTTTGACGGGGAGATTGCTTCTGCAAGAGCTCTACAGGATAAAAGCCAGCTTGCGAACTTAAGCTTCTGCAATTTATGACAGAAGCTTAATTATTCCACCATTAATCACAAGTGATTTCTGGTTTTGAATCTAAAGCAGGATAGACATGTCCATTTATTCTTAGGTTGCCATGCAGAATTGAGGTACAAATTACCCTGAGCTTCCTGCTTATGTGGTATCAATGAAGCTATAATATTCACTGCAGAGTCCTTTTGCCAGAGAAACTGTGAGGATCAGAGATAACAGATTCTTACTAGTTGTAGGAACTAATGAGGTTTACACTCTATGCTTTTCTGCTGGGAAAGGAACATGGTATAATTCTCTTTCTCTATATCGTTGCTACTTACAGTGGGAGGGGAGAGCTCAGCATTATTGGCATCAACTTGGGTCCCAACCTAGATGTACTGAATCAGAATCTGCATTGTAACTAGATCTCCAAGTGATCTTACACACATTAAAGATTCAAAAGCAGTACTCAATGGGTCTCAGGAAGCTATCAACCAGCTCTGACTATAATAATGATTATTACTATACAACAATTATAACTATTACACATATAATTGTTAATAATATGATACTTTTTTTTCTGAGAATCTATATCCCTTAAGATAAGAAGGGCACACAGAGAGGGTGATTTCTTCAAAGGCTCAAACCTGAGGTTTTCAAGGGCTATTCAGTTTTGTCCTCCCTTCCCAGGGTTGGAGACAAGGAGCAGCCCATCACCTAAGGCACATAAAGGAGTGGATTTTTCTATAATTCCTACTACAATCATCTTTCTCCATATAATATCTTGCCTTGCTGTTTACCCTACAGCATCGAGGCTCCTACACTACCAAGACCTCCTGGGCATTTGCAGAGATTGCTTGGGGAGGAAGAGCAACCTAGAACCAGCTTGGTTGAGCTGGGTCTGGAGAGCTAGAAAGAATAGGGGACTCACAAATCTTCCTGCCTTAAAAGGCATGTATGTCACAGAGCTGGATGCCTGGGTGCATACATGTCAACTAACATTTTCCATCCCAGAACTTATAGTCCCTCCCTATCTCAGGTTTTATTTTCTGCCAAGCAAAGGACCATTTTAAACTCACTATAAGAGTCAGATATCTCTTGGCTTGATTGCTTTCACTGTGAAGTAGATAAAATAAACTAGTAGATAAAATAAAGCCTACTCTTTCCTACCACATCTGGACTCTTCCCACTTCAGGATAAGATCTCTCCTATTACTTTCCTCCATCCCCCACCAAACCTACTCTGAACTTGCACATTCACATTGATGAATACACATCTGCCAAGTATCAGTGCCTTAATCCAGTGGTTTGCAAACTTTAGCATCAGAGTTACCTGGATGGCTTGTTAAACCACAGACTGCCGGACCTCGTCCACAGAGTTTCTGCTTCAGGAGTGGGGCCCCAAATTTTGTATTTCTAATAAGTTTCCAGGTGATGCAGATGGCAACAGTCTTGGCACCACACTTTGAGAACCACTGCTATCAAAATGGAATTCCAGGCATTAGGAGCAGGGTGAGAAATTTTGGAGTAGCAGGGTGCTACAACGTGTCTCTTCTATACATCAGGTTCACTGGCTGGTGTTCCCCCAGGTCAGCCAAGGTCTGGCTAGTCCAGGCTTTATACAGCTAGAGCAGTGATGTGCAGAAATATTCCTCTCACAAATGGTCTCTTCAACTAGACATCTCTTTTTCTAGCCACTTCATGCAAAGGAAACAAGTCACTTGTGCAAACACATTTTACAGACATGGACTCTAACAACCACCCTACTACTATTTTTGTTTGCAAGTGACATAGCCGGTAATATGGCTTTCTGCCTTGGATATTTAATGGGCAAAGCTGGCATGCCAATGGCAGAAAATGGCTAGAGTTGAAATAGTACCATTTGTTTATTGTCTACTTGGGCTCTGAGACCCACACATTAAGCAACTATGAAAGAAAACTGTTTTTTTTTTTCTTTCCTGAGAGTGGTAAGTAAACCATTTATCCCTTTAGCAAAGAGAATTAAGAGAGCTGATATATTATACCATCTAAAATTGGTATTTTGAACCATTATATGCCTGTTAAATATTTGTCAAGTTTTGTTTAATAGCATAAGAAATGATTGTGCTTAAAATAAAAAGAATACAAAGTTACACATATAATATGAGCATGACAAATGTAAGACTGTGTGCATTCATTCCAACATTCACTTATTTAACAATTATTTACTGAATGTCTGGTATACCAGGAAATGTGCAAAGTTCAGAGACAACAGATGTAGGAAGTCAAGGGTGATATTTTCTCAGTACTAGGATGATACTTTTGCCAGGGATCCAGGAATGCCTGAATTCATCCTTGCAAATCTCCCCTCCTTTACTGGGAAATCTAAATACTATGTTATTAATGGCAGTACAACTGCTTCAGAGATTTAGTCTTAGTTAAAATTACACAGAAAAAACTGGCTTCATTACTTCATCAGTCATGGTCCTGGCAGAAAACTGGCGTGTACACAAAGAGTTGAACTGAATCGAATGAAGAGGCTGTCTGCAGAGGTACGGACAAGGTTAAGGAAACAAGGGAAAGCAAAGCACCCAGGGACCAGCAACAGCAGGACGCTTCTGCCACCCCTACGCCTGATGGTCCAAGGGAAAGAGCAGGTATTACTAGAATCTAAGGAGAACTAGAACTTTGTAAAAAAGACTGACTGCAGTCGGAGGAAAGATAACCAATGCCCAAACTATGATCAAGCTGGGGAAGTAGGGAAAATTATTCCAAACTCTCTTTGCCCCACCCTCCAACCTCCTACCACTGCTTCCCATTAACTGAATCCAGTCAGAAGCCCAAGTGATATAATTTGTAGGATCAACCTCCTGAAGCATAGAGCAGGACTCAGAATAGGTAATTTATACACTTAAATCCTCCTTCCTCCTCAACTGTAAATTATGGAAACGGAAAAGAAAGGAATTCCCATGAGGACAGAGGGAGAAAGACACCCTAGCTTCCAAAACATGGAAACTGACTCCCTTTGACAATTCTGCTGCAGCAAATGGAAGACGCATCACAACTAAATGGGCATCCTTCCCTGAGGAATCAGGTACTACCTAGGAATGTGACAAGCAGCAATGTGAAATGCAGATATGTAACACAGAGTCCGTGCTCACTGTAAACCAAGACTAATTAGTGGCTTGACTCAGACTAGAAATCCCTCCTCCCTTAGGATTTTGGAGCTGGGGAGTGTGTGAGCACAGGGCTACTGACATGATTAAGGCACATGTGTTCCTCTTCCTGAAGAGGAATATAATTAGTTACTTGGGTTTATTTGTGTAAAATATATCAGTCATCTAAAATTCAGAAAAAAAAGTACGGCTATTGTTTAAAAGGCACATAGCTCAAAATACGTATATTTTTAAATTCTGTCTCTAAATGTTGCTGTGCCAAGTTTCTGTCTGGAAAGAAAACAAGAATCTAAATAGTAAAGTAGTTTTTAAAATTGTTTACACAATATGATCGCAAATTAGGCAAAAGTCTGTAGTAATGACTCAGTAGACTGATTTTTCAAAAATAAACAATTTTGAAAACAGCTGAGTTAAGCCAGTCTACATACAGAATAACTAATGGGAAATGTTCTTTTTCACAACGTGTTCTTGATCCACTGAAAACTACCAGTTATGTATTGCAACCAGTAAAAATTAGCAACCAAAGATGAAGCATAAGAATAGAAAATTAGCTGATCTTTACAATTGCCAACTCAAGCATGATGCTACAATTCACTCTCCCAACAACACATTGTTATAAGCAAGAATGATATGGAGTGAGTACATTAAAATTGTCCTGAAAAGGAAGAGACTCTGCTCTTCCTGTAGGTCCACAGGTTTAGAAAAATTTGTCGCAGGTAGAATAGACTTGAGCAATGGCTTGTAAGTTCCCTCCCTTAGAGACCACACTCAGGGTGTAAAGGAAAGCATATACACAGATGATTTGTCCTTTATACCCAGGGTGGAGATCACTATCTACTTCCTTTGATTTTGTCAATGAAAGTCCAGAAAGAGGGGGAAGATGAGAAGGAGCAGCGGGGAAACTGACGACAGCAAGCAGGGAGGGGCCTTCCTTTTGACAGTTCCTGGGTCAGTGTCCCATTTGCATCTAAAGCCTCAATTATTTAAAATAGTCTACGAGTATTTCCAGCTGGGAAGTGAGGCAGTGAGAAGGAGGAGGAGGGATCCCTCTCTCCTCTGTGAATCCTCATCAGACTCCTAGGATCCTCCCTGACCCTCTGTCTCTAATCCATTAATTAATCTCTAATTAATTAATGCAATTAATGCAATCCAATTGGCTTACATTTGTTTCAGTGCTCTTAGTGTGGTTTCCCCAAACTCTTGAAATCAAGGATTAAGTTTATAAAAACTGGTGGATCCACTCATGCCCCACCAAAAAGCATGATTGGTCCTGAATTGTGGCGTGTATAGAAGCATATTAAGTTGTTATCAAAGAGCATCCTTTCTCTTCTGGAAGTGCCTTCATATCATTTTAATAGCAGTTTATCCATAATCTAAACAAGAAAATCACAAAGGCATTGTATCTTAGGAATTACTGATATTAGCCACGTACATGCACGTAACATATTATAATGTAACACATGTAACACACACATAATACATAGTAGTGAAGGGTTTTTTATTCTCAATCTTATTAAATACTTTTCTTCAAAGTTTAAAGATTTTGGGGGATAAAAATTTTTTAATTTTCTTCACTTAAGTTTGACTATTATATTTTCTCTTTACTTTAATAGCCAAAGTGTAGTTTAATGTCTTCATTTTCCTTTGGCATAAATTCAACTAATGCTTCCCAGTTGTAAGCAAGACTTTGTTCTGGGTCTCTGAAAAATAATGCTGTTGCTTATTAGGAGCTCAGAAGAGCTAAGCTGAGAGAGAGCTGAGCTGCCAGGTGTTGGAGCAGCTGATTAAAGCAATAAGCCATAAATGAAGGCGTTGAGGCTTAAATCATTCACTGCAGTGGTTTAAGCAAGAGTCGAAAAACTGGAGAAGGTGCCAACTCCGCCTGTTTCATTTTCCCCCGTGAATGACTGATGCATCCAGTGGAGGGTCAGGTGCATCAGCACAGAAGCACAGTCTTCTCACTGTTAAGGGAGCCCCAAACAAAAAGCTCCTGCAGTTTTATGAACCTTGAGGTCAAGGGGGTGGGTGAGAGGATAGGGCTAGGATTGAAAAAGTACTGAGTATGAATCAGAGGATGGAAAAGTGTCTTCATGGTTTACCCCTGCTCCTCTCATAAGGAGTTCTCAGCAGAAGCTCCTGAAGAAGACCTCTGCCCAAGGCATCAGATAAAGAGACCTAGGAATGAAAGCACTTGGGCCACGAATGTAAACATGCAAAGTAAATGCCTGACCAGAGGGCCTGAGTCCTGACTGCAGCTCCCTTCAGAGGCTGATACATTCCCTGTGCAGGAGCTCTGGAGTGGGGAGGGAAGGTTTCTCCAGGGAGGCCTGCCAGGTAAAGCCTTTGTAATTGACTGTGCTCCTGCCTGAAAACCAGACTCCCCATTACTGACATCTTAATGAAAGTCCACTTTTCATTCTCCAGCCAGGCCTAATTTTGGTGAGATTCAGCCATCCTTGAATGAATTTCTAGTTCCTCTTTTTTCTACGTTGCCTTTGACCAAATACCGACAGGGATAGGGTGAAAATGATGGTAATGATAATAATCATAGTTGAAAAAAAATGATGTGTGTGTTCATAAATGTCAACCTATTTAAAATAATTGAGAAATTACAGAGCTGGAAAGGAAATGATGACAGGTTCTCTTCCTGTTTCTTTGTGTGTCTTCTTATAGTTACAGGTGAAACATAGACCAAAGCATGGTTAGAAACACTGTTCTAAATGTGAGAGACGGGGACTGGGTGGTCATCTAAGTTCCTACACACCAACACGTGGTCTGTGAGAAGGAGATAAAGGTGCCTAAGGAACAATGGAAAGAAAATAATTATAAAAATGGAAGGGCTTTACTTTTAGACTTAATATTTAGGGAGATAACATGTATGTGTGGAGGGAAAAGCCTTAGAAACTTTTCAGAAATTCTAAGTCAGTTCATGCTATTTGGGCTATAATCAGATATTTAGGTTATTTTAGCATCAGGTCTGCATGACTTAGGTAGTTTATGCAAGTTTCTGGTCCAGTGTCATATTAGTAATTGTTTTATTTAATATTATGTAATAAATAAATCATTCTGCCTTTGTGAAATGTCAGAAACCCCTGCCTGTATTAGTCAGAATAGGCTATGCTATACTGCAGTAACAAGTGAACTTCAAACCTCAGTGGTGTAATACAACAAAGTTATATTTCTTGTCAAATCACAATCTGATTTGGGTTGGTTAATCCTCTTAAACCACTTCATTCCAAGTAGTTATTCACCGGGTAGCTCCCTTCTTACAACGCTGTAGTTTAAAATCTTTCTAATTCAGCCATCTGGACAAGAGAGAGAGCAAGAAGGCAGCATATACTCTCTTTACCACATCAGATTACTTCCACCCCATTCCATTGGTGAGGATGAGTCATGTAATGCCACCTTGGTATGTGGAGGAGCACATGAAATTCCCTGAGTAATAAAATACTCAGCTACCCTCACAGAATCATGTCCTTCCAACTGGCTGCAGCAAAAAGCTCTGAAGGGCCTAGAAGTAGCTGGTCTTCAGGAAAGGCCAGAGTGTCATCTGTCTGCAGTGGGATCACCAAGCCCAGAAAATATGGTTAGGAGGTTTCTGTGCAACAGAATTCTGTTTTTGCTTTTATTTTTTCTCTACGTCTTGTGACTTAAATGCAAACAATGTATTTGTAGCTTTAAAAAAAAATCTCAATATCCTAAAGAGAGGGCCTGTTTTACATTTGAAAATGTGATTTGGAACACAGCACAGTTTTGGTTTGCATTGAGTTATGCTATTTATTCCCCTCTGTCCTTCCTTCCTTTACCCGTGTCTTACATAAATCACTTCTGAAGCCCATTGCTCCTTCTTTGTTCAGTGTTTGTTCAATGTTCTAAAGCCTGTGTGTTCACTCATGTGTGCATGAGTAAGCAATACAGTGAGAACAGAACAACACAAAACACAGTGTTGGGAAGACATAATTACAAACAAAATCTCCTGCCAATCCAGAAAAACCTCTCCACAAAAGTAGAACAGAAAGAAAACAGTTTTATTATTGAATAAGCATTAAACCAGCATAAGATGTGCATCACAGGCAATCTGCTAAAGAGGTTGCAAAAACAGAAAGAATTCTAAACTTTTTATACATTTTGAGGAAATGTGATTTTGAAGCAATTTATTTCCATTTTATAATGAGGGAGTGGTACTGGAAAAGAAATGTTAAAATGCTGCCTAAAATTAAGAGGGGGAACCCGTTCCACTACATAAGTATTTTATTCAAACAGCTTAACTTTGTCCTCCTCTTTTGATCAACATTTTTTATATTCCTTTTTTCCTTTATCTCTTTTCCTGTTGCTCTATAAGGAAAAACATTAAGATTTCCTCAAGAAGTGGGACAAGAGCAAAAGTCAAAAACGAAGTCAGAGGACTTTGGTTAAATGAAGCAGAGGGAATAGAATGTTGTTTACAAGCAACACAAGGGGACCCAAATGACAGTTTACAAGGTACCCCCCATATGCTCATTCACTCATCTGTAAAACAAATAAATTATTAAGTTCCTTCTTAACCCAATCTTAGACACATTCACATTTAAAGAAACACCTTTCCAAGGTTATAAGTAATTAAAATGTAATTCCAAACTATGTTTCTAGAAGTAGATTAATAGACATCCAATATATAAGCCATGCAATATTTTAAAAATCCTCTTTTCTCTATTTTCTTATCCTCTCAAAGTCCCACAGGTGCTCCAAAGTATCTCTCCCTCTCAACCTCTCACTGTCCACATTCTGCCACCAAATCACCTATAAACCCTATTTCAATGGTTTCCATCCTTGTACTTTGTTTCCGCCTCTGCCCTGGGAGAAAGGGTCCTTCCTCTTTCTGCCAGGGCACAGACGTGGTGGACTTCCCCAATAGGCACAGTAGCAGTAGCAGTAGCAGCAGACCAGCCTGGCTCCAAAAACTCACATCACAGACTGTGGCCAGGGTCTCTCCAGCCAGGAAGCCAGGCAAGTGCATGCCCAAACAGAGCCTCACCCAGAGTCTCTACGTGAATCTCCAAAGTCACAAACCCAGTTTGTGTCAGACCTGGGATTTGGACCCCAGGTTTTTTGACTACATATCTACTATGACTAAAACTAAAAAGCTTTTTCTGTCTTTCTTATCATTTGTTGTACAAATTTAATACATTGACTGCCACACTAGAAAAAATTTTTTTTTCCTTGGGGCCACAGTGTTTTATTATGAAAATGGAATAAAAACTTTGAAAACAAAATGATCCTTTCTAATTTAATGAAAAATGTGTTACTTTTTATTGTTTTCTGTGTGTGAATAATATGCAACACAATCCACATTTTTAGAATTAAATTGTCAATATTAGTTGTAACAACAAGAACATCAACAAGTAAGATTTTCATGAACCAACTGCAGGGTTTTGCCCAGGGGGCCACCCATCATGTGACATGTATGCTATAGTATGGCAGCATGAGTTGTCTACACACTATAGCGCTCCCAAGATAAAGAGATGTACGAGTTATATGCTTCATGAGGCCCTGGGCTCAAAACTAGCATGAGTTAAATACAACTCACATGGCAGTTAATGTGTTAAGAACTGTGGAAAAAAATGTAGAAAATGTAGAAAATTCAGATCATAAAAATATTACAGACGTACATACATATGAAGAGAACACAGGTTTTAGGGTGTTTTTCTTCTCTTTTAAAGTTCTTTAAACAGTGATGTATTTTCATCCAAATTAGGATGAATTAAACTGTGGAGTCATATGCACTTGCTCTTACCTGTTTTATATTTTGGGGTTACTAATAATCTTTCTTTTGAAAAGATCTGCATTGCTAAGACAAGAATTTGGGAAGAAATGAGAGAAAAATGGCACAATCAAATCTGATATTTACAATCTAAAATCATGTGTGTGAATGATTAGTAGTTTGGAATAAATACAAAACTCCCTGTGATCATGAAACTGTAGGGAGTATCGCAGGAATCAGAAGATACCAAGAATTTATAGCTAATTTATTCTTTTTAATTTTCTATTACTGCATTTATAATACCTAGCAAATGGGATCCAATTAAGGTGCAAATCATAATGCACCTAGTGACAGTTGTCTAAATGCCCACAGTTCTCTGCTACCACATGAGATTTTATAAGCCCTTCAGGTTACTGCTAAGAGAGGAACCAACAAAAGGCTCAAGACCTAATAAGCAAGACTCACAAGCAATTCAGTGTTCTTTTCCTTAAGACCAACGACCTATTGAGCAGTGCTGTTTACTGATTTATGTTATTATGAGCTGTCAAGAGTTCTTCCTGCCAAACAAACAATACCCCAGGTCCTGAATCTCTTTGTGAGGTACAGCCCTTGGTAAGCTGCCACGTAAAAGGGCTCCTCAAATGCTGCTCTCAGAGAGACTCTGGAGCTGCTGTTTCATTCCTAACACTGATTTATGCTTAATCCAGGATGAGGTTCTGCATTAGGCTTGATGGAGATGCTGCAATTATCTATTCAAAAAGGCAACAATTGTGAGAATTTTGTCTTTATGCAGTTTCTCACTTTCCTCACTGTGCAAAGAGAATCCTACAGTTCTCCCCTGGTTCAGACTTTTGTGATGCAGAATATGGGAAAGATGAAGAAAGAGAACTGTGGAGTGCAGAGAACAGGGAGAGAGAGGAAAAGTGCTAAATGTCCTTCCTGGGCTCCCAAGAGTGCAGGAGGAGAATTAATAGGAAGGAGTGTGAAGGAGAAGCAGCCTCTGCAGCAGCTTGAGGATGTGAGAGACTATGAGGAAGAGGGGTGGTTTCAGAAGGTATTGCTGAAGGTTATGAACGAGACACCTTTTATGTTCTTTAAGAGATGCAAGTCATGATGCATTTCCTTAAATGCAACACTGCTCTGAGACTGGGCCACATGAAACCAGGGCATAATTCTAGTCAAAGATGATTTATTTTCTTATTGCGCAGAATATAAGGTGGTGATCACTGTACTTAAACACTTCATTAGATTGTGCCCTATGGAGGGGCAGACAGCAGACCTTAATCTTCTCATTTATTTATTCCAAGTACAGCTGCAAGGAACGCAGCTCAATAAATGAGGAAGGAAGAGAAGTATGGAGGGATGGAGGGAGGGAGAGAAGGAAGGAAGGAAGGAGAAGAAATATTTGGAGATGAACATGATAGCCCTGAACAGCAATGTAGCATCTTGGAAAGATCTCAGAGTCTGCAGTCAGAAGTCCTGGTCAGTTCAGCCTCCGTCTATCACAAACTAGTCATGGGAACAAGAACAAAGCTTTGCTGGTGCTCAGTTTTCTCATCCTTAAATTGGAATAATAACATCTACCCTATTTATTTATTTTGCTTATTGGTTTTGAGGATCACGTAAGAGGTTTTGAAATTCTTTGTAATTTATATGTATGCATATTTGGACTGGGAATGCTAGAGGGGATAAACTATAAAGTGCTTTACAAATAGTAGTTATACTTGCAATGGGCAAGAGTTAATGTTCATAGTTTAGAAGTTGGTATAAATGTTGATATTATTAAAAATTTATTATATCCATAAGGTACACTTATGCACATACTTTATTGAAATTAACAGACTGTCTTCTCTGAAAACAATATAAATGGCATAAATATGCTATTATTCTCTGCCATCTTCGCTAATATATATGTGTGTGTACATATATATATATATGAAATATGTGAATGTTGTACATTTTCTAAAAGTCAATATTACAGTTTCTAATATTTTTGCTTTTCTGGTATTCACTGGACAAATGTAGTTTTGCCTGGAAAATTCCCAGGTCCCAGGCTGACTACTGCTTTTGCCACCCAGGAGCAGACTCCCTCTCCCTGCTTTCTTCATTTACAGTAATTTAAATATGCATGACCCTAATTTTTGCAAAATAAAAGGGAAATATTATGTTTTAAATTGCTTTAATTCTTTATTTTCTTTTAATTTAGCCATGTGTCCTAAACATCTTCCATGTTAGTACTGAAGGAGCTCAGGAAATTTCACCCCAAAATATGACTCCTTGGGATGAAGAGTATTTTGAATTAAAGGCCCTTAGAGATCAACAGGTCTTGGAAGGAGCCTTCCCTCTTTCTTCATAAAAACAAGACCCATCAAAAAGAACAATCGACTGCCCTTCCCCTCCCAGTTATCTCAATATATTGCTGGAAAGAGGGTCAAGAATGCAGCCAGACCTGGCCCAAATCATTTAAAATATAACACCTGCCTCTCAGGTTAATTTAATTTCCAAAGAGAATCATTTACAAGTCAATGTATTATATTTCCTCCATCCATTCATTCTCTCAAGTATCTATTCATCCTCCCTCATAACCACTTACTGCCACTAAACAGAATTACCTATATTCCTCATCTCCCCCCCACCTAAAATGAGGTTATATAAACTTCTGGAGCCAATTGGGATACTGGGTAATCACTCTGTGATTCTCCCTGCATGGTAAATAAATCTCTTTGTCTTATTAATCTGCCTTATTGTGAGTTGATCTTTCAGCAAACCTTCTGGGGCCAAAGGGGAAGTTTCCCCTCATCCCTACAGTACATAGAATTATCTCATTCTGGTTAATGACTGAATAGAATTTCATTATTGAATGGTTCAAATTTAATTAACCAATTCCTTATTGTTGAACCTTTTTTTAGCTTCTTTGCATTTTCTTGTTATTACAAATAATGCAATAGTAAGCCATATAACAAATTCTTGGTTTGGGATACCAAGATCAATTAGGATACTTTGATTCACAACTAACAGTGTCATATACAAAAAGACATTAATTACTTTTCTCTCTTTACAAGAAATTTGGAGGTGGTTCTAGATTATTTCAGTGGCTCAACTGGATCAGGATCTTGAATATATATCTCTGTAATTCTCTTGTCCTCCTCATCGTGTCAAGCTGACAGCAGCAAATATCTCATCTGTATACAGCAGCCTCCCAATCTGGAAGCAAGTACGATGTGAAGGTGGCAAAAGGAGCTCTTTTTGCTAAGATGTATATCTTTTTTATTCATATGAAGTCCCCAGCAGACCTTCTTTTACACCTCACTGGGCAGAACTGGGTCTTATGGCTAATCCTACCCAGTAAGAGAGGCTGGGAAACTACTGGGAGGCAGGTAAGATCTCTTATCTCCATAAAAGGTGGGAGGACTGTTGGGTGCCAACCATCAGCTCGCATTTACTGCACATGGTTTTGTCCTGCACAATCCTAAGGGCACTCTTCATGTCATGAGCATCACAAATTTCTGGTCAAGGCCTTAAAATATTTTGAAGAAGGGCTACTTTTTCTTGTCTACATAAAGTCCTCACATGAGTTAGGAGTGGCCTCAAAGCAGTATCTGCCACAAACTTCATGGGTGATTTCAAACTGCCATCCTAAAATCATATAACTATACCCACTATCACCAATACCATATGAGAACGCTATATTCTCACACAATTGTCAACACTGAGTATTATCAATCTAAAATGTGAAAAAAATAATTGTTTTAATTTACATACTTTTACTATTCATAAGGCACATATGTTCTCACATTAGTGGGCTATTAATGTTTCTTCTGTGGCTTGCCAGTTTATATATCCTCATCCTCTACTCTTTGCGTTTTTGTTTCAGAATCCAGGGACATCATTTATCCTGATTCCTATCTCTAGCCTTTTTATTCAAGATTATGCAGGAACCAGGGGTAATTTGGCCCTCTGAAGTTTTGCTGATAAATCAACTTGCAAAAGGCATATTAATTGGAGAAAAGGCATACAAATTTCTTTAGCATGTGTACATGGGAGCCTTCAGAATACAGGGGAAATTGTCTATTTTTATGCTTAGGTTCAGACAGCTGTGTAGAACTATGATTGGACAAAAAGGGTATGCTCTAGTGCTAATAGACGGAGTGGGGAAACCCAGCAAGGCCTACCTGTCTAGATTCTTCTTGGCCTCACTGAGCATAGCATTCCTTCCTTCTGGGTGTGGGGCAGGACCCTGTCTGGAATAGGGGTCTTATGACCTATAAACAAGGTAGGTCAGATAATTTCTTTATGGCCAGTTTTTATGCAGAAAGGCAGAGGGACAAGTTAGAGTAACATTTTTAGGTTTTATGGCTTGCTTTGGGGAAAAGAGATTCTGGTTTCTATGACCTGCCTTTAGGAAGAGGGATTCTAGTTTCTGTGGCTGGCCTTGGGGAAGAATAAGAGCCAGAGACAGGAAGGCAGGAAGAGGTCAGAGAAAAACTGTTGCATCTGAGGCCTTCATTTTGGGGTATTTTGTTTTCTGAGCCCCCAAAATTACATAACAATTTATTTTTTTAAGTTGCAAGTTGCCATGAAAGATAAATCATAAGTTTCTGAGAATAGCAAACTACTTGGCCATTGGTAGAATACAACAGAGTTCCTGGGAATGAGGTGAGGTTGGGAGGAGAAAAGAAATATGGGAGGGAAGAAGCCAAGATATGTCCAACCCATTCATCACCCCCACATCATCTGCCCCTCCTGAGCTAAGTAGCATTTGCTGCTCTCAGCCAGATCTGAGTGGAGCCTCAGGTTCAGGCAGAGCTTGACAGGAAGTGGATGCAAAAAGTTCTCCCCTCTGGACTTGGTGAAACCTAGAGACAAGCAAAGGCAGAGAATTCTGAGAAGAGCTTGTATAGGTTTGATGCATGGACCAAAGTGGAAGGGAGGGTTGGTTTGGTCCTACCTAATGTGCCTGTTCACCAACTGAAGTGAGCAGAACAGAGGGCTGAGACTTTCCTTCTCTAGCTGACTCCAACAGGGAGAACTAAAGCCTTTTATTCAACCTTCAACCCTTCCTCTGCCCTCTGGAACTCAAGTCTGTCACCAGCAAAGTTTCTTAATCAGTATCTTCTTCTCTCAACATTTCTTTGTCTTTCTTGCTCTAACTGAAACCTGCCATTTCTTTAATAATAATGTATACCTTGCAGCTCTCACAAAGGAGCTTGCTTTCCTCTCACACCTCAGCGCCTGTGGGCTGGGCTAGAAGAGTTACGTTTCTCAGGCCTCAGTGCTGCTTCTGGATCATTTCTCTTTCCTTCTCCCTCAAAAATCCAGCTCTATTCAAGCACCTGCCACCAGACTATGCTACCCTCTATACCTTTGTTTGTCAACTACCAACTTTGTGTCTACTTTCTTTCATTTTTAGCACTTGCCTCAGTGGCTTCCCCTTTACCATCCTCCTGTTATCATTTTTATGACTTGAGCAGGCACATGGAGGTTGCGTCTGACACTCTGGGATCTCAAGCCTCCACTGATTGTTTTCAACCCTATTCCTCCATCTGTGGTCATATCTAGACTCCATCTTCATGAATAACTGCACCTCCTCTCAAATGCTGATGTGAGCGTCCAGTGGATGAGAAAGTAGTTTCCTATATCTTAACAGTACTACTCTTACAAAGTCATTCAAAGAAAGTTGGAGGCTTCACAAATGTTTCACTGGACAAACACTCTGACTTCTTTCAAATGCAATTTATCAGTACTTCTTTCTTTATCAGTACAAAACTGTTTTGTACTTTCAGAATTTATAACCTGACGTTCCCCTCTCCTCTCTTCTGCTGCGAATCACTAGATATCCTACACTCCTCCTTTTCTGACCACAAGCCAATTCTCAGAGAAGATCATGGGTTATAATTACACATCCAAGAAAGACAGGTATGGTGGTCATCATCTAGAGGTGGTGAGCATGCCATGCTTCTCCTTTGTTACTACAATAAAGCTCTCAAAAATCCTACTTCTAAATTCTGAGCTTGTGGTCTTTCCCACAGCACCATTCTTCTAATTTTTGATATTACTTTCTCTAGTGATCTCTATTCCTGCAATTTTTAATCCCATTGTTACTCAAAGCTCTAGCCTTAACACCACGCTTTTGTTTTTGTTTATGCTTTCTTCCTTACCTAGCTTAGATTCTATGGTCCATCACTAGGCTCTCTTTACATTCACTCCTAACTTTCTTTCCCTTCTCTATATCATACTTTAATGGGAAAAAAAAACCCACCCTGGTTAAATCCAAATAGCTGCCTAGTTCACCATAGCTGTCCCCAAGCAACTGAATATGACTGGAAAAAAGCACATAAGCATGCTTTCTGATCATTTAATGCATGACCACAACCTCAAGCCGGACACCTGGCACTGCTTTTGCAAACCTAGTACATGACCCAAGTGAGTTGAGTTTCCTTCTTTCTGAGATGATAATTTGAAACCTTCTCTTTCTTCCCTCCTTTTTGTCTCTCTTAGTTGATGGCTTGCTGTTAATTTCACTGGGGAAAAAAATAGTACTCACCAAATAAAAACTACATCATCTTTCCAAACCAAAGTTAGCAACCTTCTTATATATGTTTCTGCCTTCCTCTCAGTTATAAGGGAAGGACTGCCCCTAGTAAATTGGAAGAGTAAAGGCTAGGTGGGTGGCTTCAGGAAATCTGTTAGTGCTGACAGTGATCTCAGCTGTCTACAGCACTGAAGAGATGATTCCTATGAGTATACTGGAAGAACCTGGAGGAAACCTTTGAACTCAGTATCCCTTACAAATTATCAAAGGCTCAATTAAAAGAGAATTAAAAATATAGGGAGGATTTCCTGGAGGATTTGCATCCATGCATTCATTCCTCCAAATACGCTAAAATCTATGCTTGGATTAACTGGACTTGTGCAAAGCTTTGCATGTGGCTGCATAATTACATCTGTTCACTTCCCTAAAAATGGATTTTGATGTTTGCCATCAACCTAAATTGAATGATATGACAAGAATATGCTTATGAAATTTTCTGCTAAATTTACTCAAAGGAGGATTGGGGAAGGGGCAATATTTACTTCCTTCCTACAATTGTTATTTTATTTCTTCCATCATTTTTCAATTCTACTGCATTATTGCTTTCAGTACACAACATGCTATAATATCCTTTACTTTAAAAGAAAACTTTGCCTTGTCCACCCATCCCCTACCAAATACTTCCTCATTTTTCTGCTCTATTTAAAGCAAAAATCCTTAAAACAAATTTCCCTGCTTGCCATCTCTATTTCCTCTCTATCTGTTCTCTCTTAAACTCACCCCAATCAGGATTACACCCACACACTCTCAATGCAAGTGTTTTTGTCAACGTCACCAGTGGCTATGGCCTCCACTTGACAAATACAGTGGTCAGTTCTTAGTTCTCAACATGTTAACAGTTGGCCACTTCCCCCAAATTTTAAGTTGCCACAGGATCTCAATCACTGGGCCTCTTCCCTTCACTATCCACATGTGCTGATTTCATTTTGTACCATACTTTAAATAGAACATACATATTGATGACTCCCAAGTCATTAATAGCTTTATCTCAAGTTTGATGTCTCTCTTGACCTTCAAACTCACGTAATGATCTGTCTCCTTCATATGTCCACTTAAATGTCTAATCAGCATTTCAAATTTATCATCCCAAACCTTTAAGTCTCCTCCTTCCCAACTTTTCCCATCTCCCCATCAATGGCACCTCCATCCTTCCAGAGGCTCAAGCTAAGATCCTTGGGTCATCCCTGACTCTCCTCTTTCTCTAATACCCCACAATCAATTACTTGGTTCTATATTCAAAGTGTATTCAGAATCCATCCAGTTTTCTCCACATTGACTGCTACCTCCTTGATCTAAGCCACCGTCACCTCTTGTCAGATTATTTTGATAATCTAATTGATCTGCCTGTTTCCATTTACTCCCTACAGTATAATCTCAACACAGCAACCAAGGTGATCCTTTGAGAGTGTAAATTAGATCATGTCATTTACTTACCTAAGTCCTCCAAATGGCTTAGACAAGTAAATGAATGGTCCATGTCATTCAGAACAAAATCTCTCACTTTCCTTCCTCTCAGCCTCACTGGTCTTGCTGCTTATAGAACCCACCAAGTTTGCTCCCACCTCAGGGCCTTTGTACTCGCTTTCCCCTTGGCCTGGAAAGCCTTTTGCCCAGATAACCACATAACTCAGTCCCTCATGCTTTCCAGCATGGGTTCAAAACCTGCTATCCTATCAGAGAAACCTTCGCTGGCCACCACTTCCCCATCTACCCATCCTCCTCTCTCACATTTCTCTGCCTTTTTTCTTACTTCATAGCACTTACATAATTTGACATACACACTTTTTTGAACTTGTTTATTATTTGCTGCTTTGCAATAGAATGCAAACTTCATGAGAGCAAGAACTCCTCGCTTTTGCTCACTGTCATATCCCCAGCATCTGAAACAGTGCCTGACATAGTGTAATCGCTTAAATACATTTTTGGAATGAATTAATAAATCACATGGTGTCTCTTTATAAGAATCCAACAGAGAAATTTTTCTCTGTGCTCACATTAGCATCATGTTTCCCCTCCCTACTGGCTTCTGGCATTAAAGCTAAATTTGGGGTCAGTCTCCCTCCAACCTCAATCCTTCATCCTTCCTTTTTACTTTTTGTCATGACTTTCCAATTAACTTTTTTTATTTTGTAATTTTATTAATTTTTGTTACCTCCCTTAACTCCATCTATTAAATTGATGAAAGATCAGCAAGCATGTAACTTACATTTCATGGTTAACAAATGAGGAAACTATTAAAATCTGTCCATTTTTATTTTGTGATATGGAGACTTCTAAGAGAACTTTTCAGGTTACTCACAAATATGCCTTTTAAAATCTTCCTAAAAGTTGTACTAATCAAATAATGAAATTAGAATTAAGTTATTTAATTTGGTTCATTTCTGCAAAGATCATGGAAAGACCACTTTTAGGAAAGTGTATTTAAACCCTACAGAAGTATCAAATTCCAAAAATGGTAATTTTTTTATCAGCTGGAATAATTGTTAATTATCTCCTAATAGTATTTTCTTATTAATACATTTTAATAATGAAGAAATGAGAATTTTTTTTCTGAAAAGACACATACATATTTACATACTGATATTAAGAAATTATTCCTAATCAGGCTTTATTTGTTGTTTGGTAAGTTTTGTTTTCATTTCTTGCAGGGTAAACAGGCTTTGGTGGGGATGGGGAAGAGAACATAATTGCAAATACAGTATTTTTGAGTGAAAAGGACATTGTATTCATCAAACGACTGGTTATTAACTTGATTCAATATTACTTCCCCACTTTGATAAGTTGATGAACAACTAAACTCCTCTGCAAATCCTTAGAAATTGGCCTTTGGTGTAAAATGTATTGAAAATGTGGCTGAAGGACAAATAATCAAAAGAAGAATTATTCACCAAATAATCTCCACTGAATAGTCACTGACTGCACTATAATATAATATTGCACTCCTGAGTGTGTGTGTGTGAGAGAGAGAGAAAAAGAGTGTGTGTATGCAAAGTAAAATATAATAAATAAATTAGATACATGTTGTATTAGTCAGCTCAGGCTGCCATAACAAAATACCATAGACTGGATGGCTTATACAACAGAAATTTATTTTCTCACAGTTCTGGAGGCTGAAAGTCCAAGATCAGGGTGCCAGCATGGTTGAGGTGCTGGTGAGGGCTCTCTCCCTTGTTGAGGGCTCTCTCCCTTGCTTGCAAATGTCTGCCTTCTCCCTGTGCCCTTACATGGTTAAGAGAGAGCAAGCTCTCTCATGTTCTTCATATAAAGGGCACTAATCTCATTGTGGGGGCCCCATACTCATGATGTCATCTGACCCTAATAGTTGGGGATTAGGGCTTCAATGTACGAATTTTGGGTGATACAAACATTTAGTTCATAACACATGTTAAATGTGAATTTTTAACTTTTTAAATAAAATGTCAAATTTTAAAAATGTTTATTTCAAAGGTATTTTAGAAATGTATTAGATCTAAGTTTCATTTTGTAGTATGCAGAATTTTAAGATGGCCCCAGAAATTCCCACACACTGTTGTCCTCACCCTGTATAATCCCTCCCTTTGAGTGTGGGCGGAAACATGATGGGATTTCACTCCCATGACTAGGTAACTAATTAATTGAGTTTCAGATGATCAGATGGGAGATCTATCTAATCAGAGGAGCCTTTCAAAGAGGGTGAAGTGTCAGAAAGATGCTCTCCTGCTGGCCTCAGAGAAGAAGCAAACTGCCCTGAGTCTCTACGGCTGTAAGGAAATATATTCTGCCACACCAGCATGGAAGACAGCCCAATCTCCAGATAAGAACTCAACCCCCAGGCAACAACTTGACTGCAGCCTTGTGAGAGGCCCTGAGGCAGGGGACCTAGTCAAGACATAACTGGGATTCCTGATCCACAGAAACTATGAGATAATTAATGTGTGTTGTTTTAAGCCCCTAAATTTGTGATAACTTGTTATGAAGAAATAGAAATCTAACACATCCATCAAATTTAAATGTTAGATATGATAAGAAAAGCAGCCTAAAGATAAAGTTGAAAATTTTTAAAGGTTATGATTCCATAAGGAAAAAAAATTAGCATTATGACAAAAACTAATTTAAAGTTTAGATCAGCTACTGAATGGAATTCTACATATTTTGACCATTGATTAGGCAAAATGGAAAACATCAGTATCTTTCCATTTTATATTTTTTAACAATTTTTTAAATGCTCACAGCAGGTAAAATATTTTAAAAGCCAATTAATAAATCACACTTCATGCCTCTAATAAATCAGTATGGCAATGAACTCATTTTTAGCTAAATGAATTCAAAAGTATTATAGATTTAATTGAATATTGAGTAACTAAATAAAATTCTTATAATAAATTTGTGAAACAGGGTATCAGGGAAGATACATTGTTCCAGGACTAAAAAATCAGCTATTTTTGCTAGCAATAATTCTCTTTTGGTGGAGCTTATATTAGGATTCTCACCTGGTGGAAGGTCAACCCAAAATGGCAGGCATGCTCGACTGAATGAATTATAATCCTACTTCTGATTTAAAGATTATAACTCTCAACAGGTCTCCCTTCCAATAGAGTCACTTTTAGAATCACGTAATTATACATAATACAGTGCATGTGATAGACATTATGCCATATAAAGGCTTTTACTCTCTAGAAGACTAGAGTCAATTAGGATTAACAAAGAAGTTAAGTTTGACAGGCTGCCCAGATTCCAGCTGTGACCTAATCATAGGTGTTATTAATGGCCCAGCTCTCACATTTCTTAGAACAGTTCTAAAAAATGACTCCTGCTGAATCCATTCAATTTAAGACAGGCTAAGTAGCAATGACACAAAAAAAATTCTAGAGAGACTAGTCCTAGAATAGAACTGTGACTCTTACTTTTTTCTTTTAAAATTTCCCCTCTTGCCTTGATTATTTAATTAATCTCTTGTAAATATTTGTTTATCATCCATCTTCTCTTCTCAAGGACTTGGTCAGGTCTGCATCTCTAGGATCTGCCACAATTTCCCCAGTGCCAAGCAAAACAACCAGCACAGAGGAGATACTCCATAAAGACTTGTTTATGGACTAGTCTTTAAAAGCTGTTTTTCTATTGTGTTATTCCGTTTTCCATTCTTCCTTTCTCCCTATTTTATTTCTATAAAAAGTTTCAGCAGATGGGAGGAAGGAAGCATAACAGTGATTTCCTCTGAAACTCAAATTCTTCTAGGAAAGTGGTTCTTAACTAGGAATAATTTTTTTTAAATACTAATGCCCAGGCCTCATTAAATCAAAACCTTGTGGGGGAGGTGGGGTTTAGGCATCAGAATTTTTTAAGCCCCAGATAATTCAGCTAGCATTGAGGACCACAGCTCTAAGCTTGTGGTTCTCAAATTTTAGTGTGCCTAGAATCACCTGGGGTGACTGTTAGAAAGTCGTATTTCCTAGTCTCATTGTATAGTGGTAGACTAGATAAATAACGCAACTCTTCTTTCCCTCCACACCTTTGCCATGTAAGTATGTGGTACCTTTTCCACTAAGGGAGGGGCATACTTTCCCACCCCCTGGTTTCTGTTGAGCCATGTGACCTGCTTTGACCAATGGGATGTTATCAGATGTGACAGAGGCAGAGACTTGAAAAGCACTTGTGTAATCAGGCCTGCACACTGGCACCTCTGCCATTGCCATGAGAACAACATGCCTGGTTTAGCTGGCAGGTCTCAGAAGAAGGATGGGAGACGTGGAGCAGTGCCAAGTTAATCCAGCCAAACCCAACCTTGATCAGCTGACCTCCCACACAGCCTACCCCTAGATGAGTGAAAAAGCCTAGCTAAGATCAGCAGAGCTGCCAGTCAGTCTTGACCTAGATCAGATGACCCCCATCAACCTGCAGATGTGTGAGAAAAATGCTCATTGAAATTTTGTGGTTATTTGTAATGTAGCAATAGCTAACTGATACACTCTATACAAGAAGCTCTGATTTGGTGACTACTTTAATTAGGTTTCTTTTGTTTACAACTAATAGAAAGCTAACCTAAACTCACTTAAAAGAAAATGTTCTAAATTACAAAATGAATAGTACAGGAGTCAACACGGCTCCAGGAATGCCAGAATCCAAGTACTTAAATGGTATTGTCAAAAATTTGTCTCTCTGCACCCCTGTGTCTTAGGCTTCCTTCCCAGGGAGGGTCTCTACAAGTGATGAAAAAAGTGGTCACCAGCAGCTCCAGGTTTGCATTCTAACAACTATAGCACATTAGCAAAAGCAAAACACCACTTTTGAGATAGTTTCGAGAGAAATCCAAGTGCTATAATTTTCATTGTTTCTAATTGGATAACTTGCCAATTTCAGAACCAATTATTATAACTCTGATTGACTAGGCAACTGCATCATGCCTATTGCTTAAGCTGGAGTGGCATTATTCAGAACAAGCCACATGGACTGAGAGTATAAGGGGGGGCAGTTTCCACAAAGGAAAATCTGGGTGCTGTTACTGAAAGGAGAAAAGAACACTGAGCAGCCAAATACAAGGGTTCCACAACAGTAAGTCTGAGTTGGGGATTGTACACCAGGTGGCTCTATTTTAAAAATCACAGGACCACATTTTAAAAATCATTATATTATAGATAAGATCCCCCTACTTGTAGGAATACTCAGAAGGAAGAGGCATAATGTAGCCAGCTTTTTAAATGTCAAAAACAGTGTTTTATATACAAGGTTCATGAAAAAATCCTGGTCAGTAGTAACTAATAATTTCAATCCAATCCCTGGAATTTTACTTCATGGTGTAGGTGTTGGGCTACGGTAAATTCTTATTATTTCTTGGTCACTTTTATGTTTTAGAGAGTGTATGATGGTTGTTTTTTATTTTGTTTTGTATTTTGTTTGTTTTTGGTTAGTTTTCTTGGGTGGAGAGGGGATGGAGATCTTCATTATCCTGACCACTAACATGAGGTTTTGCTGCTTTTGGCAGGACTGCTTATTTCTCCTGGCTTGACTCAGAAGAAGCACAAGTGAAAAATCAAGCACTGATGCCATTCAGAAAGGAATTTCTATTGTGAGATCCTTGGGTTGAGATCCTGGAATCACAAGCCTAACATACTAGGTCATTTCCTCATTCACAGGAGAAACTAGTTCTTCTGTTTCAATAAGAGGATGAGACAAACAAGAAGCAAAAAGTAAACACAACCCCCAAGTTAGATTAAATTCAAGTAATGAACGACTTCTCTGCAGCAAACTCATGTTGCCCAGCAACAAAGTTTCCTCCAGTTCTTTTTCTTCAATTCAGACTGAGAATCCAACAATTTTTGAAGCTGATTTTCTACCTATCAAGTGTCACCCAATCAAAACCTTCTCTTGGATGGAACTGTTATATGGAAGATATCTCATTTAAGACTCAGTAAAATAGAAAATTTTAAAATAATTTCTATGATGCTTTCAAAAACACAAATAAATGAGACAATATAAAGATTAGTGATTCACCTAAAATTATTATTTTCTAGAGCCGTGGCACATAGTGCTTCATCAAAAATCCTTACAGCAGTTGAGCTAATCAGTGCTCTATTCATTGTCACAACTGATAGGCAGCTGGGGCTATGGGACATAGAAGCGGCAAGACTTCACTACTTATCACTACTGCTATATATTATTGGTCAAAAGAGAATCGTGGAACCAACCCAGATTTGAGGGGAAGGAATTGCACAAGGGCCCAATTAACAGGAGTCAAGAGATAGTCATTTTTTTAAAAAAAATGAAACAGGAGGCATATAGCAGTTGCTGTTCCATAGCAATTCTAAAACCCATATGTCACTAATTCCTCTTATGAAGTCCAGTTCTGCTAACAGAGAGTGGTTTTTTGTGCCTCTTTGTTTGACCCCTGGTTCCTGAACTCTGTGTTATTCTTCCTTTTCCACAAAGAAATGCCATACTTTCAGCTGAGTAACTTTCTACTTTTCTTTCGGTCAGTTGAGGGTCCAGAGGCCTCTTAATTTTCATGCATTAAGGTAATTCTTTGTATTGTAAAGTTCTAAGGATTCTAAAAAATGTATAATGTTATGTGTTCACTATTAAAATATCATACAGAATAGTTTTGCCATCCTAACAAATCCCATCTGCTTCACCTATTTAATCCTCCTCATCCCATACACCTAAAGAAACCACTGATTTCTTTATTGTCTCTATAGTTTTGCCTTTTCTAGAATGTCATATAAATGAAATCCTTTTAAAATGGCATTATTTTAACTTGGAAATATGCATTTTTACTTAGCAATATGCATTCAATGTATGTTTAAGCATTTATTATACTTGTGCATAACTTGATAGCGCATTCATTTTTAGAATGAATAATATTACATTATATGGATATACCACAGTTTGGTTATCCACTCACCTATTGAACGAAATGTTGATTGCTTCCAGTTTGGGGTGATTATCACAAAACATCTGCAAACATTCACATGCAGATTTTTGTGTGGATGTAAGTTTTCAAATTATTTGGGTAAATACCTAGAAGCATAATTGATGGATCATAGGGTAAGACAAAGTCTGGCTTTGTAAAAAATGGCAAACTCTCTTGCAAAGTGACTATAACATTTTGCATTCCCACCAGCAATGAATGAGAATTCTGTTGCCCTGTAGCCTCACATTCAATTGACATTATCAGTTTATTTTAAATGTTAGCCATTCTAAGAGGTATATGGTTATATTTCATTGTTGTTCTAATTTTCATTTCCCTAGTAACAAATAATGTTGAATACCTTTTCATATGCTTATTTGCCCTCTATATATGTTCTTTGGAGATGTGTCTTTTCAGATCTTTTGCCCATTAAAAAATTGGGCTCTTTATTTTTATACTGTGAAGTTTAAGACTTTTTTGTGCATTTTGGAAACAAGTCCTTCATCAGATATGAGTCTTGAAACTATTTTCTTTTCCCATCTGATTTAAAAGACAATGGTATGAGTGTCAGCAAGATGGTGGAATAGGAAGCCCTGGAATCCTGTTTGTCACCAGTTCAGTGACAAAACAGACAGATTCCCTTTGTGAGAAATCCAGAAACTAGTTGAGAGGCTCCTGTACTCCAAGCCAGTGTGAAACCAGTCACACTGAATCCAGTAGGGAAATTCCTACACTATGCTCAGCAAAATATGATCAGGAGGAAACTACCCAGATCCCAGCTTCTCCTTGAGAAGGAAAAGAGTTAGACCATTCATCAAATACCTCAACTTTTCTGCAGGTTATTCAGAAGACTGGCTTCCATCTTCCCTTTCTTGGAGTGCTGATAGGACCCAATATAGTCTAGCTACTTGGAGACCAGTAATATCAGAGATAGAAGTTTGGGCTGACAGTTATCATAGCCTATCTTCCCAGGCACACAGAGCACGTGGACAAAAAAGTAAGTGTGGCTTCCCACTTCTCCCTGGAGAGAGAAAGAGTTGGGCTATACATCCAATGTTCCAACTTTTCCAGCAGATGCACAAAAGACTGGCTTCTGTATTGCCTGTCTTATAGTTCTGGTGGCACTCAGAGATGATGGTTCAAGCAGACAGTCATCATAGCCTCCTTCCCTCTGGCTCAACACAGCATGAGTAGATGAAAAATATCAGCTCCCAACTTCTTCCTGGGGAAAGAGATGGACCATGTGTTGAACACCCCAAATTTTCCAGGGGCTGGAACTGGCTTCCGTCTCACTTATCTCGGCACACTGATGGGACCCAACATAATTTTGACTCCTAGAGGATGCTAAGAACAAAGAATAGGTTGGGCTAACATGAAAAGTCAAGGTTTGAAAGGTCTCCAAAATCTCTGGCTGTGCTGATTGGTGACTTCTCCCATACAAATCCAGCTCATGAAGATGGGGAGAGGTAGCTGTTTTCTAATAAAAAACACAAAGATAAGGAAAATGAAGAAACAAAAAATATGTCCCCAAAAAAGGAACAAAATAAATCTCCTAAAACTAATGCCAATGAAATGGAGATATATGATTCATCTGACAAAGTATTCAAAATAACTGCCACAAAGATGCTCAAAGAGGTCAGAAGAACAATATATGAGCAAGGGAAAAATTTTAACAAAGAGATAGAAAATATTTTAAAATACCAAACAAAAATCTTGGAGCTAAAGAATACAAAAACTTAATTTAAAAAATTCACTAGAAGGGGCTCAACAGCAGACCAGATCAAACAGAAGAAAGGATCAGTGAACTTAAAGATAGTTCTTTGGAAATTATCCAGTTAGAGGTGAAAAAGGAAAAAAAAAGAATTTAAAAGAGTAAATAAAGTTCAATGGACTTATGGGACACCATCAATTGGATCAATACACACATTTTGGGAGACCCAGAAGGAAAAGGGGGAAAAGCATATTTAAATAAATAATGGCTGAAAACTCCCTATATCTTGGGGGAAAATGGACATCCACATCCAAGAGACCCAAATAGATCACAAATAAAAAAACCCAAAGAAATCCAAACCAAGACACATCATATCAAATTGTCAAAAGTCAAAGACAAAGAGAGAATTTTGAAAGCAGCAAAAGGAAAGTGATTTGTCATATACAAAGGAATCTCAATAAGAGTATTAGCAAATTTCTTACCAGAAATCTTGCAAGCAAGAAAATAATGAAATGATATTTTTAAAGTGCTGAAAGAAAAACTTCCAACCAAAAATACTATACCTGGAAAAACTGTCCTTGGGGAGTGACAACTCATCAACATGTGCTCCACAACCTATCTATAACCTTGAAAATTATCATTAATAAAACTACATTAACAATAACTGCTCAACAAAAGTCTTTAGACTCTTTAGCTCAAGTGGTTCTTATTAGTCACATTGCTCTTGGCTATATTTTAACAGAAGAAGGGGATGTTTGTGTTATAGCTAATTCTTCATGGTACACTTATATAAATACCTCCACAGAAATGAAAATACATGTTGATAAAATTAAACAACAAGCTTCATAGTTACAACAGGTTAACAGAGATGATCTAGGAATGGGAGATTGGTTCTCAAGACTATTCTCTTTGATTCCTCAGGATATTCACTCTATTCTTATCTTAAAATTTAGCCTTTCCCTTTTACTACTGATTTTCTTGATTTACTTCATAACAAATATATTAATTAAATATAGACTAAAATATTGTTTCAAAACAAAAAAAACACTCAAATAATGATACTAGAGACATTCAATCATTCACCTATGACTTGTGAGTACTTTCAGCAATGGGCTCAAAACTTTCATTCTTCATACCCCAGTGATGCCCCCTTCAACAAGAAATAGCCAGACTGGTCAACGCCCTATTCCCCAAGATTAAAAAATAAACAAAGAGAAGGGGAGAGATTGTAACTGGCTCCATAAACAAAAAAGGATTTTTTTAACAGTGTTTTTAGTTCCCTCATATTTAAAATGAGTTTCCATTGTGGCTAGGGCTGGCTGCTCTAAGTGGCGTTGACAGTGAGTTTTATCTCAACCCTGGCAGCATAACAACTGCAGTTTCAAAGTAGACAGAAAACAGAGAGTTTTCAGGAAGAATTGATGACCAAAACTTTGTAACTTTGCAGTACTAATGCATTCCTTTGAGTTTCTCTCCCAGAAACCAGCAGAACCTCCTTGCAGCCACAAAATAACTACGGAGTTTTACACCACCTGTTTGTCCAAAGAAAAGATAAGCAATACCACCCAACAGATTGTGCCCAAGGACCCACTGAGCCTGCTCACAAAGCTGAAAAAATGACCAATATTAACTCCCAGCTCATTAAAATATTAAAATCCATGCCTAGAAGGGCAGATCAAAAAATCTGCCATTTTTTGATCATGGGATGTATGTGCTACTGTGATTTCTCACTGCACTTGTATGCCCTGCATGCCACCCCAAACATGTAATGATGTTCACTCCCCTCATGCATTATTCATTTCACCTCCAAAAAAACTCCCTGACCCTGTTAGTCGGGGGCTGGGGGGCAGATGTAAGGCAGTCCATACCTCCCCCTCCCAGTAGACACATCTCCTACAATAAATCCTTTCTTCCTTGACTATCCTCATCTCAATAACTGACTTTCTATGCAATGAACATTGAACTCCCCTTGTGGGTTCGTTAACAACAGAAACAGTCAAATTTCTAAAACAAAATATTTTTGAAAATCTGATCTTCAGTAATCCAGAAATAATTAATATAGTTTAGACACTTACCTGAAGAAATAAACTGTCCAAAATTTTTCATTAATAGCAGACATTAAGTTAACATACTAGAAAATTTCCCTCTGCTTCTCATATGAGGGAATTAAATCTATTTAGGAGTAGTTTAGGAGTTTGTTAAGAGTTTTTTAGGAGTAGGGGTAAGAGTTTGTTCCTGACTGATAACAGCATTACTTCTACATTTTCTTTGACACAAAATGTTGATGAGTTTGACAGGAAATGACTCTCACGGGGAAGAATGAAATTCTTATGTTGCTAGGGAGATAGCAACCAAATCTCAGATAGCAGAGAACATTTAGAAACATACCCAACACCTCACAAGGATAGCCCTTAACAACTTTGAGGGTCACATTCGCCAGGGCAGATTTTCAGTGTGAATTTTACTGTGGCCCAGCAATGTTTCTAGCCCATCTACCTTAGACCTCAAGAATGAGGAAAAGAGGGAAGGAGAAAAACTGGGGAGAAGAGTCATAATATCCGTTTCTAAAAGAGAGTTGCAAGAGGGAGTATGACCAAAAATATGACTTTATCTCAGGCCTCAAGAAGCTATAAGACCTGAAAAAGAGGATAGCTACACATGTGCGTTAAAACACATGCTCTGTTAAAGTGTTGAAAGACTTCCAACCTCCCCCACAGTTAAATGTCTCTAGAATGAGAATTTGCTGCACCTGGCTCCACATCTCAGATGAACCCTTGGATTTGAGTACTTGGTCTTTATACCGTTCTCCAATCTAGACACTGTACCTTCAACACTTCTTTCTTGGGATTTTGTCGATTCCCCCTTCCCACCAACATTGTGGGAAGAGGTCCACTTCCCCTTCCCTGGGTTCCTTCCAGACCTATCTACCTTTTGCTCAGCTCCTATCTAGAGAGTTGTAAGATCAGGCAATTAACCCCACTTAACAAATGAGAAAATAGGTTTGTAGAGGGTAAGTAATTTTCCCACTGATGTTCTTATTTTTATACCTATAATTGGAGATAATTTGAAATGATTGATAACAGAAAATGACTGAGAATAACTGAATCCATATAGATCATGCCTTCTAAACTGGAGCAATATGGCTTCCAAGGGGATGAAAATTGGTTCTTTGGGTGGGGGCAGGGCAGTGAATCTTATACATTACAATGGTTTGTAATTTGCCTAACAAAATATTATTCTTTAGTACTCAATTTCTTTCACTAGGGAAAGATTTAATTTAAATTTTCCCTATATGGGGTTGATAATTTAAAAAACAGGTTGAGAAATACTAGTACAGAATAATAATTCACTGAATACAATAAAATTAATTTGTGTATAATATCAGTTAACTAGATATCAATACTTACAAATGATATTGACTTTAAATTCTGCATGATTAAGGATTACCTGGCTAAAGAATTTGTCCTGATGCTCTTCTTTTACTATTCAATAATTTTGTTGATCTTTTATAATCTTTCATGTTCTTTGACATCTGTGCTAAGATCATTGCAGTTTTTATAAGGGAACTTATTAATGGTAGAAAAAAAGAGTCTCAGTTTCTGTTTATGAAACTGCTTTAAGTTCTGGTTTACATAAATGACTGAAATACATAGGAATGGCTTTTTTCTTTGTGTATCCCTGTAGCTTATTCTTTCTCTCCCTCTCTCTCTCTCTCTCTCTCTCTCTCTCTCTCTCTCTCACACACACACACACACACAAACACACACACTCACACCCCAATTGTATATTTACATTTTTACAAAGATAAAATAATTCCCTATTTTAGATAGATAGATAGATAGATAGCTGTCAGCCTCTAGAATTCTTCCTGAAAAGAGCATTATATTTGCTTTGTTTTACTATTTAGTATAGTTGGGGAATCAGATACTTCGATCAATCAAATATTCTGGTTTATTGAACCTCCTTGGTCTTTTATACTCTTAAAAATTGAGAACCCAAAAGAATTTTTTTCTGTGTCAATTATATCCATCAGTATTTACTATGTTAGAAATTAATACTGCAGCATCTAGAAATATTTATTTACAAATCATTGTAAAGTAGCAATAGTATTTGTTATACATGATATACATAATGTTAAATATTTTTCTAAAAAATGAGTATATTTTCCAAAACAAAATAAAGTTATCCTACATTTTGGAAATAGCTATTTAGTGTCTTGCTTAACAAAAGACAGCTAGATGTTCATAACTGCATTTGCATCCAATTTGTTGTGATGTGTTGTTTTTGGTGGAATTATATGAAGAAAATCTGACCTCACCAAAATACATAGTTAGAAAAAGAACCTCATGGACCCTGTGAAAGGGTCTTGGGGACTCCCCAATGGTCCTAGGAACTCCTTGAGAACAGCCACTCTTAAGCAGCCAGCTGAAATGGAGGAATTACCCTAGTTAGACAAAATAAAAGAATGTTTTCTACACCTGTAGTTCTGAGTAACTATTTAAGATCTTTACCAGCAGTGTGAATTATGTTACAGATGGTAAAATCAGAGGTGTTTGTAGTGTTAGTTGGGGACAATTTTTGCATAAAGTGCCCATGGAAAGAGTAGAATAACCAACTGAAAACGTGCTTTCAAGTTTCACTATCTTTCCCAGAAATGGAAAGCAATGTTGTTGCATCTGTATAAAGAGAAATTGAAGAAAGGTACACAAAAAAAATAACCCATGGAAAAGGAAAATATAAGCTATAAATTGAGTTAGTTATTGGACAGTTTTGCTTGTTAGGGAAAGTGCACTTAGGAGAGTGATAAAATATTGTAGTAGATTTATGCTAAAAAGTAGATATTTTCAGCCCTCATAATATCACAATCTCCTCTCTGTAATGTGATTTGTGCTGAGAGTGATATAATTAACGAGCAGCATCATCCCTAAGAGTTCTATAGCTGATTCAGACTAAAAAAATAAATAAAAAAAAATTGACATATGCTTAGAAAAATGAGCATTAAAAGCCTTCATCCATGTGCCCTATTCTCCTGAGAGACTTTCCATTTTCCATCATACTTTAAAATTACTTCCTTCCTTGATTTAGCAAACATTTTAAATATCTACTTCATTTTAAAATGTGAGGCTTTTAAAAGATGGAAAATATATTTAGTCTTTCTTCATTTTTATAATAAAATATTACTGAGAAGAGCAACATCAAAATACAAAAGGATATTTTACATGTACAGAACACATTTATTTACACACACCTACATAAACATACACATACACCACTACCTTGATCTTATTAATCCACCTACAAAATACTAAGCTTTTATTTGCCAAGGACCCAGTAAAGTGGTGATTGGGGTATTACTCAAATTGGCAACAAAGGTAAGGGAAACCGAGCTAATCCTCAACACCTTGAACCTAATATTAAATATGACTCCTTCACTTCAAAATGGAATTTTGACAACGCCCATATTCTATGCACTGGTGCCAATGGGTTTGTCAGTGAATTTTCAAAAGGAAATTAATTTTTTTCTACATATTGGTATCAAAAGAATAGATTCACTGCTTCAGTAGAAAATGTATCTGTTATATGTACTAGTAACCTCACATTCACACTTTAAACTTATCATTAACCATGTTATCAAGAAATGTTCTAATTAATTTTGTACTTTATAAATTCTTGATTTAAGGCAACCAAATTATTACTCATCTGTGGAGCAATGGAGTAATCTAAAAACTAGACAACTGACTGTATAGGGGCAAACAAATATTTAAAACCCCCAGTACTATTGTGCAGTCACTTACTGCTGGCAAAGGCAAAATGCCCTTGGTCACTGTCCGGAGGTGTACCAGACTGTGCTGCATGGAAACTCCTGCTCTGAGCTCCCAGAGGACTTTTTTTATTCTGTCCAGCAATTCCTCACAACAGTAACTGTTAGTGAAAGTCAAGGCAGGAAGTGGGAATAGCCTCCCATGTGTTGTAATAGGACACCAAACTTAGAAAATACACTAAGTTTGGTATTTTTTCAAATTGTTTTCCCAATGAGAAGATTAAGTATTATCCAGATAAAATATTTTAGATATGAATATTTCAGATGGAAAGTTTGAATATGGGCCCACCTGTTTTAAATGCAATACCTTGCAACCTTCTGGAGGCCACACTGCAGGCTTGCTCCAGAGCTGCAGTGCAACAAGTCCTCTGGCTCCCAGCCCTGCACAGCTTCCATTTAAATGAGGTTAGTTCCTTTATTTTCTAATTAAATTCCGGTTGAGCAAACAATTAGCAATATAGAAAATTAATTATCAACGTGAACATTATTCATCAATAATCTATGGATAATGAACTTTAAATCCTCCCTGTTCACATTGTAGGCATAAATTTTGTGATGGTAACGTAAGGTTATGATGAGAATACTGCTAGCACAAGGCAGTTTCTCAGTAAGTGGTGTTATTTGTTGTTTACACAAAAATATTTAGTTTGATTTATAGATCTGATCCATTCGTATTCATATAAACAGAGATGTAAAAGACGACAATATATTCTATTTCAGCAGCAACTCCTATAACCCTTGAGTTTTTGTGTCTAGTTTAGAACTCTGAACACAGTGAGAATTCAATAGGACTGATTAATGCAAGGTGATGAAAATATTGTCTTCCCCGTCAGTATAGACAGATTGATTCAGGGACTCTGAAGCAGGCACTTATTGGTCATATCTGTTACATTTAAATATATTTCACATTTTATTCCCCATTTATCTCAGGCCATTCATTTCACAAAGGTTTGATCATCTTCTTGAATGAAGGGACAACATGAAAAAGAGGAACTGATCAGTTCTCATTAGATCCTTATCATTCTGAAATGTCTTAATTAAATCCCATTTTTCTGATTCAGGGAAAATAACTATTTTTTTGTAGATTCTTAATGTCACTTGTGTGAACATGCACATATATTCCAGTATTCTGCTTTAATACCTTTTCTGTATTTAACAGCATCTTTCAGAAAGACAGTAATTTAACATCATGCATGTTTTATCTGATGAGGACATACTATTTCCCACTTTAATGTCATTGTAACATGCTCCAGGTGCTTCAGATTTTTAAATCTAAGCAGAAATTTTAAAAACTAATCACAGTTACTGTGGAGATATTCTGACTGCTTGTGACAGCTCTTAATTAATTTGAATGTATTTCTGTATTAATTAAGCTTTTTGGGTCGATTTTCAATTAAATCACTACATATTTACCATGTTTATCTCATTGACACTAAATTTGATTAATTATGTACAACTTCATTATCTACCAGTTTCATTCACAAATGCATAAAAGCACACACAATTGCATAAAAGCGCACATCTACACCTACACACACACACACATACGCGCATGCACACAAACACAGTAAAAATGAGGACAAAGAAAATGGTGTATGCCTGTTTCCTTTGTATTTGAATTTAGCTCCTACTAATTTGGGGTCATGGCTTCTTTCCATTACTATAATGATTATGTGTTGTTTTTATATAACTCATAAATAATTACATGGACTTTGAATATGAGATATTACTAGATATGGAGAGTAAAATGATGCTCCTTGACACATCTCAAAATCTCTTAATCACCCAGTTCTTAACTGATACTGAAATCACCATTCAGTTTTAATAGAGGATGTACCTACTCCAATATGAATTATATATCATTGTCATGTGAATTATATATCCCTGTTCATCTTCAAATTCTAAATACATTAGTGCAAGTTTCAATTCTTCAATTTAATGTAGCTTAGGACACCTTTTAACTTACTAATCACTGTAAGTGACAATGTCTTTAAAAAAAGAAAAAGAAAACGTGCCTTATCTTGCCTGTTATCCTTGAGGGAAAGTTGTGGGAGAGATTAATACAAACCATGCTGTAATATATTTTCCTGGGTTGCAGTTCCATATCTCACTGTATTGATTTCCTCTCTTCAACTAGTGTCCATTTGGATGTTAAAAAATAGACGTTTTATTGTTTACACAGCCATTTTCACTACTTTCTCTTCAAGAGAATTGTGGTTTTAAAAAGGTTACCATGGTTACACACGGGTCAGTAGTCAGTTGCTTTTTTTTGAACTTGCTACACACCAAATAATGATAGAATTGAAATTTACAAAATGGATAGATCCTTGCATCTCAGGATTTTCAGGCAATGAATGTTCCTCTACAAAACGGATTCAATGGCTCAGTATATTTTACTTCAGCAGAAATTTCCTATTTGACAATGCTTATCCTAAGTCCTACTTCTCTC
The DNA here is from genome assembly GCA_023783475.1 of Daubentonia madagascariensis. Lineage (NCBI taxonomy): Eukaryota > Metazoa > Chordata > Mammalia > Primates > Daubentoniidae > Daubentonia > Daubentonia madagascariensis. The sequence continues at coordinate 3,579,061 of JAKFHU010002088.1, forward strand.
AGAAAGCCCTTCCCAACTACCAGAAACCCAATATCTCTCTTCTTGGCCCCCTCTTTAGAATTTCTTCTGCCCATTATTTCTCAAGTGTGAGCCACTAAACTATCATCATAAGAAGCACGTGGGATGGTTAAGTACGCCAATTCCTAGTTTCCATCCTAGACTGAATTAATCAAAATCTCTCCTGTGGAATATGGTAATCTAAGTGATCTAAGTATTTAACGCCCCAGATAATTAATGTACACACTATGGTTTTTAAAAAACACACTTTTAAATCATTTTTATATTAGTAGTTATTTTCTAAAGTAAAATTCTACATATGTCATAAATCTCACAATACATTATTTTTTGCTTTCAAGAGTGACATATCTTTTAAAGAAATCTATGTACAATTTTAACAAATGTATACACCTGTGTAACCTATACCCTTATCATGAAATAAAACATTACCATATCCTCAGAAAATCCCCTCATATCTATTTCTTTTCAATTTCCCCTCCCCCATAGCACTGTTCTAGTTCTGGGTTTTTCTTAAATATATTTTCTGTGGTTTATATTAGTGCATATACCACCTGAGGTAGTTTCTCCTATTGGTACCTAAGATAAAGGCCACTATAACTATTTCCAAGCATATGTCCCTGGCTTTTCTCTTGCTGATAGGAAAAGCTGTTTTCATTCAAAATTGAATTTTAATTAAGAACAAAACCATTTTTAGCAGATGTGGTGGATTTGGGTGCAAACTGAGTGTGACTTACTGCCCTTCAAAAATTCTATCATGCCTGCTTCCTTGATCATTTCCACCTAACAATTACAGGGATCATTGAATAAGGGATGGGCGTATCTTAAGGTTAAAAACTATCTTCTGTAAGGAATACAAAACTTCCATCAACAGTGCAAATAATGTGTGCCTCAGTGACTTATATTACAATATTGTGAGGCTAACCATACAAATGTTGATATAACTCTATATTAATTGTAATTAACTCTTTAACAACAGTAGAATAAATACATTCTCTTCAAGTGGATGTGGAACATGAGCAAAGATAGACCATATAATGTTCCATATAGCAAGTCTCAATAAATTTAAAATGATTGAAGTAATTCAGAGTATGTTCACTGATTACAATGAAATTAAATTAGAAACAAACAACAGATATATATCTGACAAGTCCCCCATGTATCTGGAAATTAAACAGTACATTTTTAAGTAACTCATTGGCCAAAGGAGAAATCACAAGGGAAATTAGAAAATAGTTTGAAAAGAATAAAAATGAAATGCAATATATCAAAATATGTGCAGTGCTATTAAGCAGTGCTTAAAAAGAAATTTGCAATTTTAAATGCTTAATTGGAAAAGGAGAAAATTTTAAAATGAATGATTTCAGTTTCTACTTTATGAAGCTACAAAAAGAGGAGCAAAGTAAGCCCAAAATAGAAGGAATAAAATAATAAAGATAAGAGCAGAAATCAATGAAAATGGTCAAACCATAAAGAAAAATCAAGGAAATTAAAAGCTTGTTCTTTGAAAAGTTTGAAAATTTTGACAAACCTCTAGCTGTACTAATTAAAAAATAAAGGAAGAAAGTACAAATTAGCAATTATAAGGAATGAAAAAAATGAATATAACTATAGACATTAAAAGGATAATTATGGAAATATTATGAATAACATTATGCCAATAATTTTGCCATCTCAGATAAAATAAACACTTTGACAGACACAAATGATCACGAAGAAGTAAAAAGGCCAAATAACCCCTATCAAACTCTTAAATAACTGAATTATAACTTTCACAAAGAAAACTCCATGTACAGGCTAAACATGTAAAGAAGAAATAATACAGAGCCTACACAAATTACTTCAAATAGGGAAAAAAGGAAGACTTTCTAACTCATTTTATGAGAGCAATATTGTTCTGATACCAAAACTAGATAAAGATAATACAAGAAAATAAGATAACAGGACACTAATCTTCATGAATTTAGATGCAAACATCCTTAAGAGCAAGACATAAAATGATAATACACCATAACCAAAAAAAGTTTTTCCCAGGTATGCAAAATAGGTTTAACATTAGGAAATAAATATAATTCACTATTTTGTTGAATAAGGAAAATATCTATTTATGATCTGCATCTCATTAGACGCAGAAAAAATATTTTACAAAATGTAATACCCCTCCATGATGAAAACAGTTAGCAAACTATAATAGAATAGAAGGAAACTTCCTAATTCTGACAAAGGGTGTCTTTGAAAAACCTACAGCTCACACCATGTTCAATGGTGAAAGAATGATTACTTTTCTCTCTAATATTGAAAAAAAGACAAAAGGTGTCTACTTTCACCACATCTACTGAACATTGTTCTTGAAGTGTTAGCTACTGCAGTTAGGCAAGAAAGAGGAAGAAAAGTAATACACATTAGAAAGAACAAAGTAAAATTATCACTATTCACAGTTGACATGATTACATAGAGAGAATTTTGTTAATCATGTCTCAATAAAGCTGGGAAAAATTATTTATGAAAAAATTTTAATTCTCAGTGTGTATAGTAAGGTTGCAGGTTACTAAGTTAAATATTCCAAAATTAAAATTTAAAAAAATTTCTATAAACTAGCAGTGAACATTGGAAATTCAAATTTTTAAATGCCATTTACAAGAGTATCAAAAAGTAAGAAATATTTAGGGATAAATCTCACAAGATATATGTGAGATCTGTGCACAGAAAACTACAAAACATTGATAAATGAAATCACAGAAGTTGTAAATAAATGGAGAGGTATAACACATTGATTGATCATAAGACTTAATATTGAGATGTCAGTTCTACCCAAATTAATCTATAGATTTAATGCTATTCCAATCAAAATCTCAGCAGGCTTTTTTGCAGAAATTGGAAACTGCCCCTAAAACTTATATAGTCTAAACAATTTTGTTAAAGAACAAAATTGGAAGACTAATATTGCCTGGTTTTCAAGATTTATTATAACGCTCATAATAAAATTTATTATTGGCATAAGGGTAGATATATAGATTCGTGGAACAGAATAGAGAGTATAGAAATAGAGCCACACCAACATGATCAATTGATTTTGGACAACAATCAGGTAATTTCAGTAGGGAAAAGGATAGTCTTTTTCAATAAATGGTGCTGAAACAACTGTATATCTACATGGGAAAAATAAACCCTTAACATTTTCTCACACCATACACAAATATGAGCTCAAAATGGATCATAATTCTAAACAAAAACCCTAACACTCTCAGAAGAAAGTATAGCAGAAAAATCCTTGACCTGGGGGTAGAAAATGATTTCTTAGGCTATAACAACAATGAATCAAAAAAAAATTCACAAATGGCACTTCATAAAAATTTTAAACTACTACTCTTCAAAAGGCATCATTTACAAAATAAAAAGGCAAGTATAGACAAAATATTCACAATACCACAAAACTTAATCTGAAAATGAGTTGTATCCAGAATATATTAAGAACTCATAACTCATAACCTAATAAAATGAAAAAAATAAGACATTTCATAAAAGAAGATACGTGAGTGGCCAAAAAGCACAAGAAAAAGTATTCAACCTCACTAGTCATCATGGAAATCCGAATTAAAACTACATTGATATATAATTATATATCCATTAGAATGCCTGAAATTAAAATCAAATATTAATTTAATAGACAATCAATTGTTGGCAAAGATATGGAGCAATTCAATTTTCACATATTGCTGGTATGAGTGTAAAATCATACACCCAACACAGTCAAGTAGTTCTTTATAAATTTAAACACATGCTTAACATACTACCTAACAATTCCACTCCTAAGTATTTACCCAGAAGAGAGAAAATCAGGCCAGGCATGGTAGCTCACACCTGTAACCCCACCCCTTGGGGAGGCTGAGGTGGAAGGATCACTTGAGGCCAGGAGTTCAAGACCAGCCTGGACAACATATCAAGACCTATTCTCTACAAAATTTTAGAAATTAGCCAGGTCTGGTGGCACATGCGTGTAATCCCAGATACTTGGGAGGCTGAGACCTTGGAAGGAGGATCACTTGAGCCCAGGAGTTCAGGGTTGCAGTTAGCTATGATCTTCCACTGCACTCCAGCTTGGGTGACAAAGTGAGATTCTGTCTCAAAAATAATAATAAATAATAAAAATGCATATTCACATAATGACTGGTTTACAATTGTTTATAGTAGCTTTATTCATAATGGCTAAAAACTGGAAATAACTCATGTCCATCAATAGGTAAATTAATTTTTAAAAATTATTGTATGTCTGTGCAATGGAACACTACACAGCAATAAATGGAACAAACTACTGATACCTCAACAACATGGATGAGTGTCAAAAACATTATGCTGAACAAAAGAAATCAGCATGGCATATGATTATATTTATGGGAAATTCAATGATTACCCAGTTCCTGGGGGGAAGGGGTGTTGACTGCGAAGGACCACAGATAAGCTTTTGGGGTGATATAAATATTTGTTATTACAGACCTGGTACACAGGTAAATGCTTTTATCAAAACTCATTGCACTGTATATTTAAAATATACATTTTACTATATGTTAGCACAACAAAGTCTTTTTTTAAAAAATGGAGTTACTAGGAAACTTAGCGTGAAAAATTGTGAATTTTCAGGTTTCTTCTTGCTTTTGATTACAGTAACATGGAGACAAATCATTTTAAGTTAAATGATATTGCAATCACAATGGAATCATTTGGGAAGAGTAACAAGTGCATCACAAAGAAAATAGATTGCATTAGCTTAGTAGTACCTTAGGAGGGCGTTTTATATCACCAAGTCCTTCTCCCTCCTGTTAGCATCTTCCCACCCCTCCAAGCCAGTCACAGGCAGAGGCAAAGTCCTCATTTGAAGGGGTATTGGTAGGTCATGCTACAAAATGGCACTTATAGTTTATCTTTGTTTTTCTTCCTATTTTTACACACTTTTTTAAGTTTATGCAAGTTCAGTACACATCAAACTTTAGCTTATGTTTCACAATTTACGTGGTTGAGTCTATACACTATATTTCATGCTTAATTGCTTTTCAGAGAGTTACATGCTGTTTATTTCTTCTGAACGTCAAGATTTTTCATTGTGATATGCTTGTTCATGATGCGCCCCTCATTTTCTCATGCTATTCTATTAGAATAAACAATAAAGGAGGTGGCATTTAAACAAAAGGACTATTCATTAAATACATTTAACTACATAAATATAAAATTCATAGTTAGGAATACATATATATATAGCCACATGGTGACATTTTCTTAGAAATCTAAGGAAAAATAAATAATAAATGAGGGAAAGTAAGGTAAAGTTAATTAAATTTACATTCGTTTTCCCACTTGGGTAATGGTTAAGGTTGGTATGAAATACCTGTCTCAGCATTCTGAATAACTCAGTAAAATGAACTTTGTTATATCTAAGCTTTCAAACATTTTCAATATTTGGAACTGTCTCATGATTGTTCATCATTTTGCTTTCAAACACTATTTTTATAATTACAAAATCATGTCTATTGATAGTCTAATGACAATTAATCTAGCTTCAGTGCCTTGCATTAAATAACTATTGATAAATATTTGCCAATGGAAGAATGAAAATTACCTTGTTTATCTTTACCATTGATTTTTCGGGTATCCTCTCTGATATTAATATATGAAGCACCTTCTAGCAGACTGATAAAAATTTAAGGCTACTTCTCCTGAGTCTTCTAATTTAAATGGCTGATTTGTGTGTAAGTGTGTGTGTGTGTGTGTGTGTGTGTGTGTGCAAATTTCTCTGGTTATTTTTCATCATCTATCTGCCAGTCTGGCTTTAAGTTGCTTAAGAAAATTTATAGAAAATCTCAAACATATGATCTTCATTAACATCTTTAGAATAGTCTTTAAATTCTATACAGAATTTTCAAATTTATTGTTGCAAACTTGAAGCAATCTTAAAAATATATACATATAAAAATTTATATTGTCAAGCACGCATGCACTAAGACCACCAGCAACTATGACAATGAATGGTGTATCAAATCTGATGACACTTGTGCTATTTGATAGCAAATAAAGATTAGCATTAAAAAACTGCTTACAGCCCAGAAAGTGGGGAGATCAATTGTAAGGAAAGAAGTTTAGGTCCGAAAAGGTCGCATGAAAGATGGTATGAGATGAGGAGTAGAAATGATAGTCCTTGGTTGAACCGGTGATAAATGTGAGGAGGTGGACTTCATGCTTAGAACACTGAGAAGTCACACAGAACTGGGGAAGTTAATGAGATTCTAGAAATTGTGAGTGAAAAGAACTTTCCAAGACCATGAGGTCTTCTGGAATAGGAATTTTGAGTTATCAATCCCTTTATTTGCTGTCTCTATCACAGAGTCTGGCACATAAAAGGCATAAGTGTTAGTTGAATGATTAATGTGTGAATGAAGTAGGAATCCATCTGGGTCAAAATAGAGGGTAGTGAGAGTTTTCCCATCCCCTCCACCCCCCTCCCGCCTGCCGCCCCCTGATGAATATTATTGCCCTGTGTGATGTACGTGTTGATCAGTTAGTACCCCCATAATATTCTGAAATAAAAAATAAAAAATAAAATAAATAAAATAAAATAGAGGGTAGGATTTGTTCACCAGAGAGGTACACCAAACTCAGTTCTCCAGTCACATCTTTTCTCGTTCTTGCTCATCATCTTCAAATAATACTGATTTTCATTGTGTTTTAAAAATATCCAAACTCTTCCATGGCAAGGAATTTTGCCCTTATTGTGCCACCTGCCTCAAACATATTTCCATACCGGGCTTTCCCCCCCATCTTTCGTGTCTCAACTCAGAAGCCACATCCTAGAAGAGGTCTTCCCTGAACTGTGGTATCTCAAGCACTCCTCCAGAATTGCCTCTGATCATGTCACCCTATTAATTTTCTTCCTAGCAGCTAACTCAATCTGAAATGATCTCATCTATGCAGCGCTTCAGTTCTTTACTGTGTGCACTGTCTTTTCCCAAAGAATACAACCATCTTGAGAATAAAGACCCTGTCTATCTTGTTCATGGCTTTAATCCCAGCTCCTTGAACACAGCCTGGTACATGGTACATATTTGTTGAATAAATAAAATAAACTTCTAAATAAGTTGTGACATATTTCTATATCGAGACCCTTTTGGTTGAAAATGACAGGAAAACTTCAACTGGCAAAAAAAAGTTTATGGGTTTCATCATTAAAAAGTTTATCTATGAGGTGGAGGGATTCATACCTCAAACAATGTCACCGGGCTGCACACATCAGCTTTGCCTCTTTGGGGCTGGCTTCATCGTCAAGCTCTGTATAATCACAGCTTCAGGCACACATCTTGACAATCAGTCCAGAAGGGGAGAGCACGTCTCTTCCCCAGAAGCCCAGCCTATTTCCCCTTGGTTATAGCCTCATCACCAGCCCAATAATTGGCCAGAGGGAAGGGATGAGCTGCTTGACTAAAGCCTAATGAGTCCCACCTGGGAGTTACACATGGCGTCAATCCCACCCAAATCCTGAGAATGGGAGAAAAGTGGTTTCCCAAAGTAAATTTGGAGTATTATTACCAGGAGAAGGAACAGAGGCTGGGCAGCAAACACAAGATGCCCTCGACAGTATCTGTCTTCTAATTCTTTAATTGCCATCAATCATAGTTTGATTCAAACCTAACCTTTATTTGAATGTTATTTGGCTTTACACAGTTCTGCTATTTCTGATCAGATTAAAAAAAACAGAAAGAAGTGCAGAGGCTGTGTTACTTAATATCCCTTTACAGTCATGAATATTTCTCTATCTCCTAACAGCTGGTTGCTACTGTGCCTGAATGCCTCCAAAAACAGGGAGAGCACCACCTCTATTAAGGCTCATTCCCTCCTTTAATGGCCTTGAATTACTCAAGTGTGACTCTTTTCTTTTAAGTGAAACCCGATAGATAATAATTAGGAAAGTCTCAGTGGTGCAGCCAGCAGAGCTCTGGAGGAATAGGTCACTATTGGCATTTGCAGGGGGAGGGCCACAGCCATGGCAAAGAATCTACACTCAGAGGTGATATCCTCAGTCTTTCCTTCGGCTCTCATCCTCAGCTACTTTAACTTAAAGAGCTCTTATAGCCTGCTTTTCATAATTGGTGGAGAGTTTTGCTTTATCGATTAAGGAACTCTGTCCTGTTAAAGCCACTTTATCACTCTGCCTCAATTTTCCCACCTGTGAAATGGGGATAATAATAGTATTTACTGCACAAAGTTGTCATAAGAACTGAGTATGTGTAGGTATATATATGTGTGTATACATATATACACACTCAAATAATATATATAATTAGAACATGTATGTGCTAACTAGTATTACAAACTGATATACCCAGACAGTGGCAGTCACAGATATTTTGTGGCAAAATAAGAATCGTTTTTCATGGAGTTGTTTCAAAAGTAAGCAATATTCTCAGATAGATCACACAGGGTGAGTACTAGTAATTCAAAGGTTCTTTTAGTAGACTTATTTCTTCTAAAATGAATAAATAAATTGACTTTATGAGTCACAGTTTTTGAACTCAATAAGCCTATTAGCTGATAATACCAGATATCAGAATCACAACTGGCAAGTTTGTCTAAGAGATAATCAGGACTAGGCTGACAATTTAGTCATAAATGGTATCATACCAATGTAGGACTAAATTCTAAAAAACCATATGGAGAAGGTGAGCAAAACCTAGTAAAGGCACAATTCTTGTTAGTGTTGCAGCTGTCCGCCTCACCAAAGAGTGGTCTACTGGCCAGAAGCACAGGTGTGGTTTGGCCACAATTAGCATGTATCATGTGTATTGCAGACATGTTGGAATTATCAAGGAATATAAAACAAAAATGCTTAATATGCTATGAGATCTAATGGATAAAGCAGACAGCATGCAAAAACAGACGGAGTAAGCAGAGAGGTGGAAATCCTAAGAACAAACCAAAAGAAATGCTAAAGTTCAAAAACACTGTAATAGAAACAAAGAATGTGTTTAAGGAGCTTACTTGTACACTGGATAAATAAAGAAGATCTGAGCTTGAGGATACAGCAATAAAAACTGCAAAACTGAAAAGGAAAGGGAAGAAAGACTGAAAGAAAAGCATAATACAATATCTAGGACCTGTCGGGGGACAACTGTGAAAGCTGTAACACACACACAATGGGGATACTAGAAGGAGAAGAAAAACAAAAAAAGAAAACTGAAAAAGAAAGAAAAGAAAAAGAAACTGAAGAAATATTTGAAACAATAATGACTGAGAATTTCCCCTAAATTAATGTCAGACACCAAACCACAGATCCAGGAAGCTCATAGAACAAAAAGCAGGATAAATGCTTTAAAAAAACCCACGTAGACATATCATTTTCAAAGTACAAAAAATCCAAGATAAAGAAGAAATTCAGAAAGAAGCCAGAGGGAAAAAACACCTTACCAATAGGGGAGCAAAGATAAGGATTAGGTCTAACGTTTCCTCAGAAATCACGTAAGCAAGAAGAGAATGCAGTGAAATATTTAGTGTTAAGAGGGAAAAAACCACCAACCTAGAATTCTGCACTAATCAAAAGAAAGTGGGAGTAGCTATATTAAGTTCAGAAAAAGCAAACTTCAAAGCAATAAAACTTATCAAGGATAAAGAGGGACATTACATAATGATAAAGAGGCCAATTCTCCAAGAAGACATAATAATCCTTGACATGTATGCACCTAAGAACTGAGCATCAAAATATGTGAGGCAAAAACTAATAGGCCTGCAAGGAGAAACAGATAAATCAACTATTATAGTTGAAGACTTCAACACTGCTATACCAGAAATAGACAGATCCAGCAGGCAGAAAATCAGTAAGGACATAGTTGAATTCAACAACACCATCAATCAATTAGATATAATTGACATTTGTAGATTAATTCATCCAACAACAGCAGAATACACATTCTTCTCAACCTCACATGAAATATTCAACAAGGGAGACCAACATTCTGAGTCATAAAACACACCTTAACAAATTTTAAAGAATAGAAATCATACAATATCTGCTGTCATACCACAAAGGAATGAAACTAGAAATCAATAGCAGAAATATAATGGGGAAATTCAAAAATACATGGAAATTAAACAACACACTTCTAAATAACACATTGGTCAAAGGACAAATCTCAAGAGATTAAAAAGTATTTTTAACCAAATAAAAATGAAAGCACAACTCATCAAGATTTGTGGGATGCAGCAAAAGCAGTGCTTAAAGAGAGATTTATAGCATTGAATGCATATATGATAATGGAAAAGAATAAAGATCTATAATAAATCACCTAAGTTTTCACCTTAGAAAATTATAAAAAGAAGAGCAGATTAAATCCAAAGTAGCCAGAAGAAATAATAAAAATTAGAGCAGAAATCAATGCAATTGAAAATAAGAAATTGAAAGAGAAAATCAATGAAACCAAAAGCTGATTCTTTGAAAGGACCAATGAAGTCCATAAGCCTCTAGCCAGGCTAACTAAGAAAACAAATTATTAATATCAGAAATGAAAGAGGGGACATCACTACAGATCCCATGGACATTAAAAGGATGATTAAGTAACTAATCTGTGCCCACACATTTGATAAGACATCACAAGAAAAGACAAAGACATTACAAGAAAAGAAAACTGCAAACCAGTATCTCCCATGAACATAGAAGCAAAAATCCTCAAAAAAAAAGGAGCAAATTAAATCCAACAATGAAAGAATGAATGAAACAATGTGGTTTATAAAAGAATTATAAACCACAACTGAGTAGGATTTATCCCAGGTATGCAAGACTGGTTGAACATTAAAAAATCAATTAATGTAATTCATCACATCAATAGGCTAAAGAAAAAAATCACATGATTATATCAATAGATGCAGAAAATGCATTTGACAAAATCCAATACCAATTCATGATAAAAACTCTCAGTAAAGTAGGAATAAAGGAGAACTTCCTTAACTTGATTTTTAAAAATCTACAAAAAATGTGGAGCTAACATCATACTTAATAGTGAAAAACTTGAAATTTTCCCACTAGGATCAGTCAAGGCAAGGATATCCCCCTCGCCACTGCTTTTCAACATCATACTAGAAGTCCTAGGTAATTCAATAAGATATGAAAAGAAAAGAAAATGTATACTGATTAGAATGAAGGACTAAAACTATCTTTGTCCACAGATAGCATAATTTTCTATGTAGAAAATCTTAAAGAATCAACAACAACAAAAGCTGCAACTCATAAGTGGTCATCGTAAGGTTGCAGGATACAGGTTAATATACAAAAGTCAATTGCTTTCCTATATGCCGGCAATAAACAATTGGAATTTGAAATTAAAAACACAATAACATTTACATTAGCATCCCCCAAAAATTACTTAGATATAAATCTAACAAAACATGTACAAAATCTATATGAGAAAAACTACAAAACCCTAATAAAAGATATCAAAGAAGAACTAAATAAATGGAGAAATATTCCATTGTCATGAATAGGAAGACTCAATATGGTCAACATGTCAGTTCTTCCCAAATTCATCTGCAGATTAAATGCATTCCCAGCTAAAATTCCAGCAAGTTGTTTTATAGCTATCAACAAACTCATTCTAAGGTTTATTTAAAAAGAGACAAAAGACCCATATTGAAGGAGGAAAAAGTTGGAGGACCCAAACTACCCCAATTCAAGCTATAGTTATCAAGACAGTATCATATTTATTGCTGAAAAAAATAGACAAATAGATCAATAGAAAATAAGAGAGAGCCAGGAAATAGACTGACATATGGAATCAACTAATCTTTGACAAAGAAGCAAAGGCAATACAATGGAGAAAAGATAGTTTTTTCAACAAATGGTGCTGGACCAACTGGACATCCACATGTGAAAAATAAGTAAATAAACCTAGACACAGGCCTTACACCTTTGACAAACATTAATTCAAAATAGACCACAGTCCTAAATGTAAAATGCAAAACTATAAAACTCCCAGAAGATAACATAATAGAAAACCTTGATAACATTGTCCCATTGCTATTAATTAAACTCCAGACTCTATTTGGATATACCAGTTTTAACATTAATCTCTTCTTTCTGTCCCATGACCCATCCAGCATAACATACTGCATTTAGTTGTCATGTCTCTCCAGTCTCCTCTGACCAGTGACAGTTTCTTAGTCTATCCTCCTTTTTCATGACTTTGACAGTCTTGAGGAGTACTGGCCAAGCACCTTGTAAAATATCCTTCAATCTAGGTTCGTCTGTTGTTTTTTTCATGATTAAACTAGAGTAAAATGAGAAATTTTAAAGGAAATAGCACTTGTTAAATAGTCCTATGTTAAGAAGTCAATTTCTGTGTGGGTAAAAAAAAAAAAAACACCTGTGAAAACCTTCTTGGTCTATTCTGCCCATCATCAGACCCCAAAATAAGATCCAGCAAGATTAAATCACACATTGCAGTTTTTGAGGCATGTGCACATTTTAAGGAGTTCTTATGATTTAGTAAAACATTTTTTCCCAAGCTACTCAGCTTTGAATATATTAGATGCCCTGGTAGCCAAGTGGAATGGAACTGGGAGGGAGTGCCTCCTGTGCTCCTCTAATTAAGTTGAATTGGGATGCCTGCCTTTTGCCTGCTCAGGTCAGCATTTTTCTGAGACATGGATTTGTGTTGCCATGCTTTGGGGAGGTCTAGGTGTCAAACATTGGAAACACGTCAACAAGAATCTGCTGTATGTCCTAGAGATATGAAAAAATGCATGCAAACTCACAGCTTTATGTACTAATTTTGTTTTCCTATTTAGCCATTTAAATCATTAATCAAATGAGCCACATAAGCTCTCAAAATAAAATGTAGTTTTAGAAGAGATTAGGTGTCTAAGGAGGAACTGAATTTAAATGTTAGTAGCATTAAATTAAAAGTCAGTAAGGGATGTTTGCCCATTTACCTGGCTTCTGCACCATTTATGGATACTTGTATTGCTCTGCATAGTTTTTATAATAGTGCATAAATGGAAACCTACATAAAAGCTATCTTTAAATGCCATAGAGATGAGTAATCTAAAATTGTTCAAAATCATTTTAACAACAATACGTGGGCAAATTCCCCCGGCCTCTTGAGGCAGCTTAAAAACAGGAATTAGATCTTTACATCTAGTTATTTATATTGGGTGGGAATAAAAGGAGAATTTAGACTCAAAACTTATTTTTTATTTTGATAGTCATGAAATACTGGGAAATAAAAATGCTTTTATCCAAAGCTATAATCATGTTTTCATTATTTTTCACATTCCCATATACTGGTAATTCTACCATCAAAATAGTTGAAGCTAATTCTTATTTATTTAAGGATTTGGCTTACTATTAGGCTCTTCATGAACAAAGTAAAAAAAAAAAAAAACCACATGGGTGAAAGAATGATCAGGGGCCTTGGAGTTAAACAGAATTGGGTTTAAATCCTGACTCAGCCACTTTGATCTGGAGCAAATCATCTAGCCTCTGTAATTGTTTCTATGGTTTTGAGATGGGGATAATGATACAATCATGTGTTACAATGATTATATGATAAAATATACTGACACTACTATGTTCAGTTCCTAAAACAAAGCAAGTGTACATCAATTGTTTATCTGTGTTATTCCTAAGCAACCATAGGGAGGCCATTTTTTTTAACCTAGAAGAGCTCTGGATGCACAAGTAAGAGTTTTACTGAACAAGTGATTCCCTGTTTGTCTTAGGGATAGGGCTTGAGACTGGAAAAATAGACAGAGCAGGTCTAAAGAGAAAAGACTGATATCCAACCCACAAAACAAGAAGTTTATAACTCTTTAGAAAAGATGAGAATGTCTTCCACAGATTTTGAACAAACTCAACCATATAAATATTTACACTTCCAAGATAAAACAATTGCTGGAACATGCAAATTACAGTTAAATAGCGAACTACACAACTTCCTTCCTTTTACATGCAGCACATAAAATACCATAAAAACTGGCAAAATAATTGATCTCCATGAAGCAACCAGCCAAATAGCAATAATATAGCTTAACTTTAATCGACCATTAGAATTCTTTTCATTTGGGAAATTTGTATGAATCTCTATAAAAGTTTTCTGTGGCTGTCATAACAAATTACCACAAACTTCGTGGCTTAAAACAACACAAATTTTTATTTTACAGTTCTGCAGGTTAGAAGTCCAAGAGTCCCACTGGGCTAAAATCAAGGTTTCAGCAGGGTAATATTCCTTTCTGGAAGCTCTAAGGGAGAAACTGTTTCTCTGACTTTTCCAGCTTCTACAGGCTGCCCACATTCATTGCCTGACAAGCCCCTTCCTCCCTCTTCAAAGCCAGCAACTTTAGGTCTAGTCCTTACGTCACATCACCCTGACTTCCTTTTCTGCCTTCCTCTTCCACTTTTAAGGATACTTGTGATTAAGTTGCACCTACTCAGATAATTCAAAATAATTTCCCTATTTTAAAGTCAACTGATTAGCAATCCTTAATTCCATTTGAAACTTAAATTCTCCTTTGCCATGAAACCTAATACAGTCAGTCACAGGTTCTGGGGATTCAGATGTGGACATCTTTGGGGGACCATTATTCTGCCTATCACAATATCCAAGGGAGATCACCTCTGAATTATGTAATATTAATCCCTGGATATAAGAAATATACTGCAACTCATACATACCTTATTCCTTTTATTCCAAAAGTTCAAAAACAGGGGGGTTTTTTTGACAACTTTAGAACCTGAAAAGCAAATACGTTTCTATGATATTTAACAAGTAAAGAGCAATAAAGAGTTACCTGGCCAAAATCATTCCTCTTTACCTTAGGCAGTAAGAACTGGTTATCTCTAACGTCAGTCTTTCTTTTGGCCACAGGAAAAATATTGTATCAAAATTTAACATCCACATGAATAAGCCATATAAAGCTATCTTCATACATCCTTGTAACCCATCATACCATGCAAATCTCTTGCACCTAGAACTTGCTGTATTTCCAAAAGGAAACATATCTGTTGCATTAGCAGTAAGCACCTTGGAGTGATGACTCAGAAAGTGAAGTTTTGCATAGTGATTGGGATCTGAAATGTGAATACAGAAATTGTGTTGGGCTTTCCTCTTAATAGGCTCATTCAAGCAGAGCAATTGTTGATATTTCAAGCTTCAGATATACCTCAAGATTTTGGTTGCTTGATTTCATTAGAAAAAATTATAAACTATATAGGCTATCACTCCTCAAGAATATTTTGGAAAACCATTACTTAATTCTATATAAGTGCATTGTCTAGGTGAGGTGGCACAGATCAAATGTATCCAGAACCCAGGCAGGTAAAGGAAATAAACGGACAGGGCCAAGTGAGTGCTAGGCAGACTTGAGCCCTTGCCCTGTCTAAAAAGGCCAGCTACCAATCAGTTCTAGTTGGCTGTCTCATAAGATCCTCGGGTATTTTCGTAATTCAGAAAGTATAATTTTATGTGAAATTGTTAAAATTTTAAATGTTGGCAACCAAATAATATGTTTTCAAACCCCTTGGCAGTGCAAATAAAACATGGCTATGGACCAAATATAGCTCATGCACCAGTTTGCACCTCTGGATCCAGATTATTCAATCTTTGATAAGTACCCAATAGTTTACTCGATAAAATCAACAGATTGGTATAACTTACTGTCCAAGCTAATTGGATGCAAACATCATCAAAACCTAGAAGGAAAAATATGTCTGTATAAAATGAGATTAAGCTGGGCATGGTGGCATGCGCCTATAGTCCCAGCTATTCAGCAGGCTGAGGCAGGAGGATCCTTTGAACTCAGGATCCCCTGAGCTAGAAGCCTAGATAATATAGTGAGACACCATCTCTTAAAAAAAAATGAGATTAAGAACTCCTAGCAACTAAGGAGTTCTTTGTTCCTTAAGGGAATGAATTATGCCTTGTTCTTTTTTGTGGCCCAGCACATAACATAGTATCTGTCCCATAATAGACTGTAAGTAAAATGTTTGTTGAATTATGAACGAATAAACTTTAAGGAAAATCTTGATAACTCTGAGAGCTTTATTCACGCTTGTTAATGTAAAGAAATAGTGGTCTAGCCTTAGATTTTGGGGTTGGCTTAGAAAGTAAGAACTCTATATTTTCTATATTATCAAAATATATCTATTCTAATAATTCCCTATTGTACTGCAATAAGTAGTAAGACCTTTATAATAGAATGGGGCAAAATGAGAGTTAACTTGAAACAACAGTGTAACAACAACCTAAACCAAGTATTTGTATGGAATTTTTATATTACAAAGTGCTTTCAATATGTGATTTCTCTTAACACAGAACAAGTCTCTGAGGTAGACAAATACAGTCTTCATTTGAAAAACTGAACTGTAAAGGAAGTTAATCTCTGCCTCGGCCCATAACAGGGAGACAGCCTGGAGATGTAACAATATAGGATTGAATCAGATGAATTACCTGTGCACAATGGCACCTTCATAAACAGGAAGGGAAGAAAATAGTCTACACTATAGCACAGAAGAAAAAGGAAAGAAAAAGCATGAAAAGGAAGTGTCATATTTTTCAAAAGGATTTGAAGATATCAGAGCACCTTATTCATCATGACACTATTTGCACATTGGTTAAATCATTCAGCAAAATAAGATAGATCAGCTTGATCTGCATCATTTTACCTGGAAACATATTGCTCTGATACTTTTTATTTCCTATATGTATGTCTTCTCCACTAGAATGGAAACTTCATGAGGGTCAGAGGCTAAAACATTACGAGTTCCTAAACTCAGAAGGAATTAATTGACTTTTTTTGGTTGGCTAATGGGCTACATATATATTGGTGACAATATAGCATAATGATTAAAAACATGGCACTTAAAGTCAATGTTACCGGCCTCCAAGTGGAGGTTTTTCCAAGTTCTTGGTGTTCTTCTCGGAAAAGAAATTTCAGGATGCATCACACAAGCCAAACCAGGGAAAGCTTTATTGAAAGTGCAAGTATTAATACACTCTCAGGAAAGAGAGCAAGCAGGCTTGAAAAGAGCAGCTTCACTGAGAGGAAGTGGCCTTAGATCTTTTGTAATCTTACTAATTGAGGGGAGGAATATTCAAGGCCAAGGGCTTGGCTTTTACTAAGAATTTGAGTAGTAACTCCTAGAATTGGGTTTCCTCCCGTTTTCATACTTTATATGGTTGCTTCAGAACTATCATGGTGATTTTAAGGGCAGAGAAATTTTAAAACCACAATGTAAATGACATTGTAATTAGCCAAAGTTCATGTGAGGTGGCAGAGATAGCTGACAAGAACTCGTCGAAGCAGGTTCTTGCCTGCGGTTGTCAGCCCCTTTTGTTTAAGGGTTGTTTATTTTAACACCTGTGCCAGCTCTTCAAGCACCTGCATCCAGTCTTAGCCTTATCCCCTAGTTTCCTACTCTAACAAATAGATCTGTGTCTAAAACCATGCTCAGTCAATGACGAGCTGCGCAACTTTAGGCAACTTACTCCACCTCTATGAGCCACACTGTTGTCTGTGAAAAGAGTATTTAGTTATCAGACTTACTCCATGTTTCTATTGAGGATTAAATAAGTAATGCTTGTAAAAACCTAGCAGGATGCCTGCTGATATGTGACAGGCACTCAATAAATGTTTTCAAAACTGCAACATACTGAAATTTCAAGTTCAGTAAAGTACAGAAGCTAAATGCTGATACCTGTACATGTGGAGAAGTGAAATTTGGTTGATTCTCAAAAATAAAGTGAGATGCTGAAAGGAAATATTAGAAAGTAACCCAAAATGTATTTTTAAAACAAACTTTTAATTTATCCCACATGCCAGGTGCAATAGTAACAGATCAAACAAGAAAAAGATATAGATGCAGTGTGACTTACTATCAATATAAAAGATTACAAATAAAATAAGTTTGCAGACACACGCTCACCAATTGAGAAAACCTTTCTACATGTCATGGTTTACAAAGGAGTGAAGACCTGATCTCCACCTGGTCACAAAGGGGACATTCAAAAGGAAGGCTATGTGAAATATTCTTTTTTGAGAGATTTTCCTTGTTCCTAGAAACAAGTTTAATTGTCATAAATTCATTATTTTATCAATATCCAGCCAACTGATTTTCCAGTAAGCACTTGTTCTTAGATATTTTATCTTTCAACAAACATTTTTCAGATCCTAATTGCTCCTATGCACGGGCAAAACGAATGCAGCGATAGAAAGCACATTAAAGTGAGGAAGACAAGAAGAGAGTGCTCATTTCTTAAAAGGAAATGACACATACTAAGTGATCTTTATCCTATTTAGGGTGATATTTATGAGAGAAAGCTGGAACCAAGCAACTGAAACTTTTTCTACCCAAAAGTAGCAGAAAAAAATGAACAATCACAAAGCAAGTAGCATACATGAATTTAGAAGAGAATCTGATGCCAACCTAAGGTAATAAACCACTCCATTGACACTTCCCTTTTTTTGTCTTTAGTATTTATAAGAGCCAATTCATGGAGCACGTAAACTTTCCTTAAGTAACACCTTAACCCTGAATGTTCAGCCTTCAGGCTCAAGCAGAGGAATGCCAGCCAACCTTCGCTCACACAACTTAAAGGGACCAGCCCGGTCAAGCTACAAACAAATGTTGATTCAGAGAACATCCTCGGTTTCTCCTCTGCATCCTTCAGCGTCTGGGTTGAATGCCATAGACTTGGAAGACTCCGCCATTGGAACATCATCGCCCTGCCTCGCACAGCCTTCTTTGGTCTCCTCGTGGACTGAGCGTGGCAGGCAGTCCTGCTCCGAGTTACTCCAGACGTAGCCCGGCAGAGTCACGTGGCTGTCGCGCTGCCCGCCGGCGCTCGGGGCCGCTTTGCCCGAGACCAGCACCAAGCGCGCGCTGGCCGCCGCCTGCGACTGGCTGCTGGTGCTGTGCGTCACGGTGGTGAGCACTGAGCCGTGTCGGTGGCTGCCGCACGGCGGCGTCCTTTTCCAGTCGACGGAGAGATTCCACCGGCTCCACATCTTCTTTGCCTCGGCCTGGACCTAAGCCACAAGAAACAAGCGCATCAGGAATCACAGGGGCACCCTGCAACCTTGTTACATGGACGTGTGCTTCGATTTCAAGGATGGTAATTACCACTGATTGAGGTTCCTCTATGTGCCAGGGTCTTTACGTATATATTCCCTCTCGGCCTCAAAAACCTTCCAGATAGGTATTATTTTTGGAAATGAGCAAACTGAAGATGAGAGGGAGGTAAAGAGATTTGTCCAAGGTTGGAATTTAAATAGAAGTTGAAATGCAGCTGATAGAAATATAGGACATATGGGAGAGAAAAAAGAGGACTCTGGGTTGGAGGAGAAACATGATACAAGTAGCGCCAGTGAGAACTGCAGAACTCTCGCTTGCACGTGACAACCCCGTCAGAACCCCTGCACCAGGAGACCGGACCAAACTGTAGCACGGCTCCTAGCAGCATAAGGCCACGTCCCTAGGGTGATCCCAGCCCCCTTATAGTGCCTGCCTGAGAACACTCAACGCTGCCAGAGAAATTTACTGTTTGTTCTAGACAGCACACACCTGATGATAGGCCCGTGACCCCTCGCTCACCCCCTGCAGCCTCAGGGCATTTTCTAAAAAGGGCCCACAATTGTAAATATTTTGCTCTTACAACTCAAAAGTGTCTCTCTCAAGGGCCTGAGAGCCATTGCTTTGAAATGTAGTCATCAGGAAGGGTACTTCATCTCCCTGTCTCTGTGGGACGATAGAACCCTAACTTAGATACCTGCCCGCTAGCAGACACGGCTGGCCTGATCACCTTTACACTGACCAACTCTTTGTACTTTTTTCACTTCTCTGACTCTACTGAGCCCCTGCACTGTCCCCTCCCTCCTTCTCCCTTTAAAATGCCCAAATCACCTCTGCCCAAATTGGAATGGGGCTCCACTCTTTCCCCTACTTGTCAGTAGTTACTGAATGACACCAGCTGAGGCTGAGGGATAGTGTGGAAGGTACTCAACTTGAAATGTGACGGCCAAGTGATCACTTTGCACAGGCATACTGAAGGAGGAAAAACAAGGAAAGAAAGACTGTACATAGAAAAGCAGGCACTGCAAATGCATTCTCAATAGGGTGGGGCTCTTGTTTCCATTCCTACTAGTGAAGATTCCATTCTACTTCTATTGCCACTTTCCAGAAGGGAGCTCATTTGGAAGTTCTGTGGGAAGCAGTGGAAAGTGGTAAGCCAATGTCACCTGCAACAACAAACTCCTATCTGTTCATCTTAGCCAAAAATCAACATCTGGCCTACTCACCTCTCCTGCCAAATAGGGTAAAAACAATACAGAAGTAAATCAGGAAATTAATGAGCTACTACTTAATTTAAGATCTTTCTGCAAGAACTGGACTAGCATGCCACAATGTCCAAACCCTAAACAAAGTCAGAAGCATCAGCTGGTCTATAGCATTGACAACTAACCTTGTGCTTCTGGGACTTGCAGCAAGTTTAAAATTTGAGAGAAGAAAGGTGGCAACTCATCCAACAGCAGGACATGATAAAAGTTACAAAGTAAAAGGTATTATCCAACGTGGTTACATCTCTCTGGCCAACTCCTAAATAAACTGATATTGTCCCATCATCATCTCATAGTTTAAAAAATATCAAAATATTCTAGTGGATTTGTCCCAGGGGAACATATTTGAGTTTCTTACATTCCACTTGAAATGGAATGTAAGTTTAAGTATTAACTAGAATATGAAGTTCCCTGTCCATCCAAGTATTGATTTGTAATCCAGCAAGGTGTTTTTAAATATCAGAGCTTACAAGTGAGTTGACATTTAAAAGTGCTAGAAGAAGACAGATTATTTACCCTAATTCTTGCATTCTCAAAATAATTTATGATTAAAATAGTTCCCTTCTCCCCATCTATTCTGTCCTGTAAATCCTGGGAAATTAAAAGCTATTTACAAGTTTACTCAGAGCAAGACCTGTGGGATGTCCAAGGTTCCTACAAACTTACCTCTCCATTGCAGTAGCAGTAGATGATAGACACAAAAAAACCCTGTGGAACAAAAAGGAATGTTAGTCCACTGTCAATTCATGAAGCTTACAGCACTACAGTATCTTGTGTCAAAATGTATATATTGAAAAAGTGGGTTTTTTAAATGATTCCTTCAGAAAATTATACAAATTATTATCTCCTAATGTTTCCAAATCCTTAAGTTTACATTTAATTTGTTTGAGATCTTTCCTTGGTGTCAGCTGAACCAAACTGAATAAAACACTCCGAGATACACACAGAACAAATTTCTTTTATATTAGTTTCATTTACGTTGTCACTCAAGGATCACATAACGTCCATGCCCTGCTTGGTAAGAGATATTTATAAGCTGTGAATGCTGAAAACTGCGGATAGAGAGTCTGAAGTGGTAAGAACATAAAGAAACTTTTGTCATTCATTCAACAATATTTATTGAAATTACACAGCATGGTATGAGCTGCTCAGCATGACAGCGTTAAACACTGTAACAAGTCAGACAACATCCCTGGTCTAGAAGGGAAGAAACATGGATTAAAATTAAAACAAACAACCACATGAGGAAAATGCAAGATGATAAGGGTTATGCAGGTCAAATGAGGGATGTTAAAGAGAATAATGCAGTGGATGTATTAGATGAAGACTCAACAAAGACCTCTCTGAGGGAGTGACATTTAAACTGGTTTTAGTGGCAAGAACAAGAAGCCAGCTGTAGGAATATGTGGGAAAAAGGAAACAGCAAATGGGAGCCCCTGAGGTGGAATGAGCTTGAAGAAGAGAAAGTGTGGCAGCGACAGTGTGGCTCTAACTTAGCGGGCTGCGTGGAACGTGCGTGGCACAGGGCGAGAGGGGGCAGGCTCCATGCCAAGCAGGGCTGTGTCTGCCGGACAGTGGCATTTGAGTTTCATTCTGAGTGCAGTCGGAAGCCTTTAGATATTTCTGGCAAGTAAGTGACATGATCAAATTTATATTCTTAAGATTCTTCTGACTATTGTATATAGACTAGATTTAAGGCAGCAGGAGGTGGCAGCAGGTGGGTAAGCAGGATGATGAGTGGTGCACGTGACACATGATGGTAATCATATTTCAAATGAGATAAACTGTGTGGCAGCAACCTCTTCCTCTTTTTGGTCTCCCTTATCCCTTCCCCTTCTTTTTTTCCTCTTCCTTGCCTTCACCTTCTTTTGCTTTCATTTATTTTCCATACACACAAGCAGAGGTCCCTGCTCTGTATGTGTTACATATTTTACAGGGCGTTTTCTTATCTCTCCACCCCGGCTTGTCCGCGTGACAGACAGCTCCAGAACTGCTCCTGCTGTGAGCAGAGGATTAACCTGACCTCTATAGGACAGAAAAGCACAGGCATCCTAGCATATCACCTTTTCATGGCCCCCAGGAGACAGGCGCATCAAAGGCAGAGAGAGGGCAGAGAAACAGGTTGCAAGGGAGGGAAAAAAGCGAATTACGAGACTGAAATGACGAGGCGGCACGCTTTACCTGAAAGGAGTTGAAGAAGAGCTCGCAGTGCATGCGGATCTCCCACCCGAGCCCGGTGAAGGAGTGCGGCAGGCACACGAACACGATGTAATGCACTCCGAAGACCAGGACCAGCACCAGCGTCGATTTGGCCAATTTCCTGAAAGAGAACGGCAAGCTTTTTTACAAATCAACTAGAGTGCCTGTCAGTAGAAACAGCTGGCTAGGAAAAGTGAAGCTTCTCTCTCTTTGGATCCCACCACTTCTACTAGTCTTTCCCCCTCCCTCCTCTTCCTGTCACTTTTATGCTAAGTCAGGTAGTTCATGCTCACTTTCCCTAACTATTATCCCCTAAATCAGATAAAGGGGGACAGCATTAACTGCATTGCAGAACTTTGAAAGTCTTGTCTAACATCACTCTGAATAGAAAATTACATTTCCTCCTTTAAGATGAAAGGGCAAATCTTCCTGGAGACTGTTTTTAAAATCAAGCTAACTTTGATCGTTCCTACTGTGTATAGCTAGGAGTCAAAAACTAGGTTAAAACAAAAAATAAAGCAGTCCAACATATTGTGAAATGATAACAAATGTAAACGTTTCGGGACAGATTGGTTCAATACAGAGTAAGGAAAAGTTGCCTCAGGCAACAAAAATACAGTGGGCATCCTGCTAGTTCAGCCATCTGGGTTTTTTTCCCTCCTTGCCTATGACTAAACTCTTTACAATGCTGTAGAGATAAAGGTTAGTTTACAGAAAACAGTAATTATATTCATTTTCTATTGCTGTATAACAAATTGCCACAAATTTAGTGGCTTAAAACAATACCATTTATTATCTCTCAGTTCCTATAGGCCAGCAGTCCAGGCTCATACTCTGGGTCCTTGGCTCACAGGCTCACAAGGCTGAAATTAATGTGTTACCTAGGGCTGCATTCTCAGCTGGACCTCAGGGTTCACTAAGCTTATTCTGATTGCTAGAAGACCTCAGTTCCGTGCAGTTGCAGGCTGTCTGCTGGCTGTTGGCCAGGGCTCACTCAGTTTCTACAGGCTGCTCTTAGGTTCTGGCCAGAGGCCCTCACAAAATGTCAGGTTACTTCCTCAATGCCAGCAGGAGAATCTCTCTCCAGGCTGCCAGGATGGATAACATATCATAATCACAGGAGTGACTATCCTTCTACCTTTATTTGCCATATAATATAAATTAATCCATGGAGAGACTATCTCATCATAGGTCTTATCCACACTCAAGGCAAGGGGTATGGGGGCGGGGGGATGATACAAGGTATGTACACCCAGGGGCAGGAATCTTTGGGGCCATCTTAGAAATATGCCTACCACAGTAATGCAAAGAATCCTTATCGATAGAAACACAAATTCTGTCCAGTGGAATGCCACTAATTACAGCCCTGTGGATATTAATAAGTTTTGCTAGTTTGCATCCATTTATAAATTCAATTCCGCATTCATTATCTGACTATGTTGAGTTCCATTTCAAATCAGTTGTAATATCATTTCCTTCATTAATTAATGAGTTTAATAAAATACTTGAAGTGTGTTCATTTATATTTGTATGAGTTATGATTATTTCTTCTTTTAAAATGTATCCTTCCATGGCAGTGTATGAGTTAAAGTAGTGGCATGTGCCAGGCAAATGTATACATGGGTCATCTGTCTGTCTATTCACTTATTAAGCTGGACTTTTCCATTCAGTTTAAATCATACAACAATCCTAGGCACTGATTTTTTTTCAGTGTCCATCTGGTCACCCATGCACATTGTTTGTATATCTTTACAGCCTAGCTGTCTGAAAATGCACAGCTGTCTAATGAGATGAGTCAGGGATATGCCAACTGATCGTGGTCTTCCGGCTTGCTGGAAACATGGTGATGGCTCTGTGTCCAAAGCCATGAGAGGAACACGAAGGAGTCGAATGGTTTGGGGGCTCAGTGTCCTGTTTAGAAAATAGATTCCCAATTCTTGCAGTATCTCTCCCTAGGTGATCTCTCCCTAGGTGAACAGCTCTGGGAAATCTCTGATTTTAAGAGGCAATTTAGCTTAAAAAAAATACTATTGCTCTTAAGGCTTTCTTGATCCCTCCTGGCCTTGAATTAACTTTTCATTCATTTCGATACACATAGCATTTTGTATGGGCATCTCTACTGGTACTTTCCTCACTTTATTTAATTAAATCAATCCCTACATCTCTCTCTCTCTCCCACTCTTATCTCCCCACAGCCTGACTAGATTGTGGGTTCAAGGAGGGCATTCAGCCAATGAGCTATTGGCCATTAAGCACCATGCTTCTGTTGCATCCTGTGCTGGTTGCCTCATTTTATTCTGACAACAACCATGTGAGAGAGCTATTATTATCCCATTACTAGGTAAGGAGAGAGGCTCAGAGAAGGAAAGGACTCACCCAAAGTTACACAGTAAAGTGGCGGATTCGGCCCTAAAATCTGTCCTCTTTACTATCACACTGCATAATAAATATTGGTTGTATTTATTCTAAAAATAATAAACATTAATATGGTTTTTTTGTCTAACATTGAATGGAAAGTCAAATTAGCCAAAACATTCAAGTATTCTTTTATTGAATCTTGCACTTTTTGTATCTCTTATGTTTTTCCAGTCCTGGCAACCTTTTCTTACTTTGCAAAGGAATTGAGTTGTAATCTAAAAGAAAAAAAATGTCTCTGTTGTTAAATCTGATAGATCATTTCATTTTCTTCACATCAATCTTGTTTTAAAATAGCTGATTGTAAACTATAGTTATACACTATGTCACCATTGGGGGAAACTAGTTGAAGGATAGATGGGGTCTCTATTATTTTCACAACTGCATGTGAATCTACAATTATCTCAAAATAAAAATGTATTTTAAAACTGATTGTATTAATTCATTTCAATTTTAAACCACCATATCAACTAAGGGATTCCATGTACTTTTCAGAGGTCTTTACTTGTGTGTGAGCACATGCTCAGCCCTGAAAGATGTTTTCAGTTTTTCATAGCAGTATGCACGGAAATGTGCTTAATAACTGTTTTAGATGCCACCATTTGGAAATATATTTTTTATTGTTTTATCTTAGCAAGAATATTTAAACATTTGTTAGGCAAAGTAATAACAGAATGAAATATAAGTTTAAAAGTACAAAAATGAATTGATGTGATTTTAAATAGTCAATTAACCCTCATAGTAGGAATGTCACTGAGACAGGGACACATTAATTTTCCTAAGTCTACTTAAAAAGTGAGATGCTATTTAAAGTTGATAGTCTAATGCCTCAGAAACTAAATACTGAATTGAATTCCCAAATTGATTCCAAGTAGGTTCCCACATTTTTCTCTCAGTACATTTTTATCTGTGGCTTACCTCTGGACATTATTAAGGATACAAAATATATTTATACTATGAAAAAAATGCATTTGGCTAAAAAATACTTTCCCTGATTTTTATTAGTCTAGACTGTTCTAATTAACCACTTCAAACTTTTAAAACTTCTGGGCACCAGATTATTTAAAAGTTATTATGAATTTTTAGTAGTAGATGATTTCAATCCCTGATAAATTATTTTCTTCAATTATTCTGAAAAATAATCCCCCATGAATTAACTCAAAACATTGTCTGTTCTATCCATTTTTTAAAATAAGCCACCCTTTGTTCTCTCCAAAATTTTTTATATCTCTCGGGCAATGTTTTACTAAAAGCGTAAGTTAGTTCACATCATTCAGAACTATAGAAATAACCAGCTGTTGTTAAGAACTAGAGAAATAAGTAGCTTCCAAACACCATTGTGCTTTTTCACCTTATGAAGATGAAGAAAAGGTTATTTACATTCTCCATAGCTCTATCATCCTTTGGCCTTTGTCTTCACTGATGGGATGTGGCATGAGACAAGCTATAGCATAGGCCCTTCACTATAAGCTCTTAGGCACAATTTATATTATAGTACTACCACTTGCTGCACATTGAAAATAACTGCAGCTAGCGGCTGCTGATTTGTTAGTGCTGTGCATCCTATTTAGACTCCAGGCCATTCCTTTAGTCTTTGCAGAGCTCAACAGTAAGTGCTACCTTCATAAATTATGGAGAGGAATAAATTAACAAAGGACTCAAAGAACATTTGTGAGAGAGAATCAAAATGCTAACTATGATTTCTTCCTTTCTGTGTCTGAGATAGAATTTCATAACAATCTGAGACAGAAAGAAACAGTTACCTGTTTTGGAATTACAAAGCCAAATCTATGTATATCCACTTAATTACTGTATGTATTTGTCCAGTTGGATAGAGGGCACTATTATTCAGAATTTCCAAAATGATCATTATGAGAAATGGACACACCTTTAAGATAGTTTGATAATGATCATAAATATTCAATTTACCCTTTTGTTCAGGAAAGTTATTTTCAGTCTTTAGGAAAGACTGAAGAATGGACTGACCTCTCTCAATCAGTATATTTGAAAGTTCTTAAAAATTTATATTTGGTGTGAGCCAATTTGATGGAAAGATTGGAAACAGTACAGCAAATTTTTTTATTTTCTTGATTTTGAAAAAAAATCTTGATTTTTTCAGTTATGGCATATTTTTAGAATGCAGATAAAACTGTCTGCCAAGATCATCAACAAGAGATTTTCTGGGAGTTCATATATGGTTTGTGGGAAACTCCCATCTGCTAAGAACAGGTTAAAAAATATACTTAGAATTTAAGCACATTGGGTAGGTTTCAGGTTACTTATATTTTCCTAAAACATATATACTTTTCTGATAAATCACACAACTGAACCAAACAAAAATATACATTTATAAATTTATCTCTTAAAGACATTTCAGATCAATCGATGTTTGTTCTTTAAATAGTAACCAAAATATTTCCTCTGATGGTTGCCTGTCCAGGAATTACCTGTATTGCTTTCTCGTATCGTGCCCAACTGCATTGGTCTCCCAAATTTTGGTAGCCAAAACTCTAACCGTATTCAGAAACAGAATAAAATTTAGCTGAAAGAGAAGGTAAGATTACAAGGCATTATTAAATTAGTCTTCAAGATGTTTATAAAAATTTACATAAATTGAACATTTTTCTATTCAAAGACCAAAAATTACCCGTTCCATAAATGTGAATGAGGGAATCTGAGATAAGCTATTGGAGGACTAACATTTCATGTTTCATGTTTGCCTTCACGAAAACACCAAGATAAAAAGTTTCAAGAGCACTGGAAATACCAGAGGATGATCTGCCAGGATCCATGGGGACTTTCCAAGCCAAAGTTCAGATAAAGCCCTGTGGCAAACTGGCAGGACAAGGATAATAGCTATTGTATAAATGTAACGGATTTCCCTTTTTGAAATGAATTCCCCGCTCTGTCTCTATTTTAGGAAGAGGAATAAAAGAGTTGTTTTCGGGATAGTATCTCTCCTGTGATGTATGAAAAGCACTGGGTAAAGTATATAAAGTTTTTTAAAAAGGTAAGTAAGATGCTGTATAAGAAAAGGTCCCCAGTGTAGGCAATTAAATTGATTTTGAAATGTTATAGGTGTGGGTACCCCTAGAGACAATCAAGCTCTGGCTTTAAAAAGGTGGGGGGAGTATACTGGTGAGACAAGCCCTCTTATGTCCAAGAGCCTCAAGGATCAGTGAAGAGACCCAAAATGAAGAAGAAAAGGTCTCCGGGTCTGGGGTCATAAAAACATGGAAGCCTGAAACCCCTGGGTCCCTTCGTTCTGGGAGATGCCTGCTGTCTAGAAAGGAAAAACGGACATAGATTGCCAAGAGCGGGCATGTGTCAATGCCAGAGCAGGAGCCAGAAGAGAGGACCCACTGAGTTCTGCATTCCTGGGGATAAGTTGTCTTGCAGAGTTCTCAATCATTTCTGGGATTTAGAAATGGGATTGGACGATTTGTGCGCTCAGTCCCCAATTCAGCTGATCGTCTACATCAGCCCTGACTCCCTGCCACCCTCTTTGCCACCTACCATTGACTACCCTGTAAGCACCTCTCAACAATTTCACAGCTTTCTACAGGAACTGAGGGCTGGGTTTTGAGCCCCATATCCTGGAGGAAGCACAAAAGTGTGCTGGGAGCTGATGAAAGGAGAGGCATTCCAGGCTAATAATAGCTGCCATTTATTGAACACACTCTTAATTTAAAACCTCACATGAATATGGGACATACTTCATTATTTTTATTATGTCCGTTTATTATGGATGAAAAACTCCACCTCAAATAGATTACCTGATTTGACCTGGGCTACCCAGCAATCAGCTGGAATTTGAACCAGGTCTGTTTTAGTCCATACTGTGAATTCTTAACCACTATATGATACTTTCTCTTCAGGAGGATAAAAAGATGCAAACCATGAGAGTCGAGGATTTTCATCTTCATCTACTACAACACTTGGCTCACATACACGGAATCCTTTTCAATAAGGTGAGAAGCTGCTTGTTTATTACATGGGTGCTACTTTCTGAATGGCCAACTTTATTTCATGACCCATTAATTCCTTTCTCCCTGAGACAACAGTCCCTGGCAATACGACGCAATGGGGGTAAAGATATTTGGGAAGTGATGCTGTGGAACTACTGTGTGAAGGACTAAATGGTAGGAACTAAAGCTGGAAGAGCTGTGGGGGCAATGCCAGCTAGGGATTGTCATTGTCATTCCCTATTCCTGGAAAAGGAAGAAGAATAGATGGTTTCAGATGGGCCAACCTTAAGCTCCACCATATTAAAATGCCCAGGACTAAGCACTCTGTCCTCAGGTTAGAAGACCACACTAAACAAATACTGCAAGGCCCCAGAAATTTAACTAGAGGAAATACACACCAACCAGTGCATCCATTTAATAACTGAGAAGATATGTTCCAGGGCAACCAATTGGATTATGGAAAGAATTAAGAAAAATTAAGACTGAGTAGAACTTAATGGATAACTAAACTTAAAGGATAAGTAAACAAAATCACACACATGCACACATATTGATACATGCAACAACAGCTGGTTGACATTCTAAATAATTATCCTGAATAATTTAGGAAAATATGGACTATAGGTTAATTAGAAACTAAGTTATTGACTACTTACTATTCGAAATGTTTTACAGGAATTCACTCTTAGTCTTTGCAATAGCTCGATGAAACAGGCATATTATTGTCCCCATTTTACAGATGAGGAATCTGAGGCACAGGCTATACAAATTATGCCTGGCCTCGTAGCTAGCAAGTGGCAAACGTTGATGCAGCCCGTGCAGCCTAGATCCACAGTGTGTAATCCTAACCACAGCACATACTGCCCATAAAATAGAGCTGAGTTAATAGCAGGTTGAGGTGAAGACAGAAATGTTTTAAGAGCAGGATGGATTAACAAAAGATTATAAGAAATCTAATATATAACCAAGTTTTAAAATCAGTATTAGAAACAGCAAAGAGTAGATCTGACAGAGCAGGAAAAGGAATTCAGCAATTTAGAAGACACCTGAAGAATCCTCCCAAGTGGAGGGAAAAGAACAAAGGCTTGCATGGTGAGGTATACAATGCTTATATGGGGGGCATGAAACTGGGAGTAAACATGCTGATTATTTCTCTTTCTGAAGAAAAGATAATGACAAATAGAACAAGTCAATAAAGACTTAAGAGAAAAAAAAAACCCTACACTAAAGAAAAACCTTGAGTCTGCATAGAAAAGTGGCATTGTATGCAGGGCAAATAATGAAAGAGAACAAGACAAAGAGGAAGTTTCTGGTGAGATTTCAGTAGTATTAGTAATCGCAGTAGCAGCAGTAGCAGTAGTAGCAGTAGTAGCACTAGTAGTAGTAGTAATAGTATTCTAAAGGATGAAGACATAATTCTAAGAGGTAATCATTAGGGAGTCCTTGCATATCTCAGGTAACCTTCTTGGAGAGAAAATTTTGCCTGAAGGTCTACTTTGAGCAAACTACAGATAAAACAAAGAAATGAAAAACAGAGGAGGTGTGGAATAAAGTGACCCTTAGTCAGCATTAATGCCAATAACATAGAATGAATTTGGGGTAAATAGGGTTTTAAAGATGCAAATATAGAAATTAGATCCTTTCTCAATTAAAGATTTAAATAAGTGTGAAGATTTATTTGAAGTGAACCACAGATGAATTAAGACAAAGAACTCACGATTTCAGCCATGAACTCCCTGGCTCCCCAGGCTACCCCCTCTCTGAGGATTGGGTCCTGGAGTCCGCTTTGCTGGCTCCTTCTCCCCACTTCCTCCACTCACTGGCCCTCACTAGGTCAGTCCTTAGTGTCAGGCTGGATGTCACTCTTTCTCAGAAGCACTTGCCACATGAAACGTTTGCTTCATCTTCTCGTGTCCTTCGCCTCGCACAGGCCTGCAAGGTGCTTGTGTTTAATCAAGATTTGTTAAAAGAGTGAGTGAATAAATGAGTAAGTGAGATATGCATGTGCTAAACACTACTTATATTGGGGTAAATCAGCATATCCCCCTTCAGTGTAGAATTTTCACTTGTAGGTATGTCTCATAAAAGATATAATCAGAAAAAGAAGTCCAAATTTAGGTATAGGACAGTTGACTGTTATGAAATGTCTATAAAACCATCTCTTGACACTTGCAATTTTCATCTATGCCTTTGGGAAGATGCCAGGGAAGGGTGCTTTCTCCCCAGTCCTGATTTTTCCTTCTAGGGGAGGGTACTCGAATGATATGCATATCTTTTCTCCTGCCTCCCCTTTATTCACTCCATCCCTGGAGGACAGGCATTGAAGGATTTGATGAATAAATGTGGGAAGAGATATTGAGTTTGCTTGACATAGCCCATCCTTCCTTATCTTGGGAGCTTGCAGTGAGCAGACTTTCTCTGCAGTGTCTCCAGGGATAGGAGATGCTGCAGCATCCTGTGCCCCCAGCCCCGGGGTAGGCTGATCCCAACTAATTGTAGGGTTCTTCAGTAGGCACACTTGCCTCGCACACCTAAGGTTGCATCCTCCAGCTCAGCCTCCAGCAGCAATAAGGGTTTAGTTTTAGTTCTCCCTCTCCCCCTTTGCTTTATAGCTCAACTTGTTTAGAATCAGGGCAGCAAAAAGGAATGCTATGCATTAGTTCCCTCAGAGATTCTCTGAATACATCATACCTTCTCACCCCATCTATTGGCTTATTTTTAAATATTATAAACATAAGAAATTTTTTTGCTTTGTTTATTTGCATATTGGTACTAAATATGGAACTTTTAAATAATAGGTTAATAAACTCCCTAATCTATATCAAATACTATAACTATAATTTGATTATCTGTGTAACAGGTATATAGACAAAATATGTATCTCATTTTTTATGAGTTGGAATTCAATTTATAACTTAGAGACAGCATCCTCAGTAAATGTTAGAGCTTTAATTTCATTTGAAGTTCTATTTCTGACTGATTTAGAAAAGGAAAGGAGTTCTGAAAAGGAGATTTTTCTCTGGGGAAAAATCAATTTGGTATTTGTGATTGCGTCAAAGATCAGAGATTAAATTTCATCTATTTTTCTTAAAATTCCTTCCTTACCAGTCATCCCTCTCATCTCCAACCCTTGTTTTTGGTGATTATGCCTCCTTTAATAACAATTGGGGGAAAATGAATCACTGACCCAACAGCAGCTAAGAAGCGTGTACCTTATTTGTCTCCTTTTCATACTTTAAAAAGCGTATTGGATGTGATATTTTCAAAACTTATCACCTAGAGTTTTTCCTGTAGGCCTTTATGAGAAGTACAATCGATCTTATTCCTTCTAGAATTCCCTAAGATATCCTTTGACAGGTATGTAGAACAAAACATTTATGAGGGGGAAAAAAAACCCAGAAAATCTGGAGCTATTTAATGCACTCTAAGTAGTATATAGCTTCCTTGAGTCACCTGCTTGGTTAGTCATTCAAATTAGATCATTACTCATACAATGAACAAGCCCATGACAAACACTGCAGACTATTTATTGAACAAAAAGATTAGTTCTTAACTTGGATACACAATGGTGATGTGAGGCATGGTAAGTAAAGTAAACATCTAAAATCAAGTAAATATATACCAATAAAAAGTGACCCCCAAAAGAAATAATCACTACTGCCTCACATTTTCCTAATACCCATCAACATCTATAATGCAAACCATAAGTTCTCACCATCACATCATTCTCTATAGTTTATTTAAAGGTCAAAATCTCTGCAATAGTGTTGTCACATTAACATTGGGCAAGACCTCCCCAATAGGCTTCCCAATTTGAACTTGTTTTTATTCTACGGCTTATTTTTGAGGAGTTGCCCTGAACTACTACTGAAAACAAGCATATAAATTCTAATGTCTCAGTGAGTAACCAACCCTGATTTCCAATTTCATTTTTTTTTAAATGCCAGCTAAAGGTTGCTTTAAAGACTGAGTTTTAGATTTTCTATTTTATTACTCCCATTCTATAAACAATGCTTAGATGTATGTACTATAAGAAAAGTGACTCTAAAAGAAATTTTTTATTCAGGTATAAAAGATATGTCATTAAATTAGTTACACATTTACATTTTTGTTGATAACAATATTTACCTTTTCTTGGTTCCTTAAAAAAATACTTCAACTTATTGCAAGTTCACAATTTAATTTCAGCTAGGATGAAGCAACCCATTGCACAAGGAAGGATTTTGAGGATTTATGGCATCTCCAAAGGAATGGATTTAAATGAATGAATATGTGGGATTGACTCCCATCAAAACAGCAAAACCCCCTCACCCTGCCCAAGATCACCAACTGCTACAGTACTGACCTCTCCTTGTTATCCACATTAGCATCTGACAGTTGTTTACAGTTATTCCCATTTTAATGCA
This sequence comes from Daubentonia madagascariensis, assembly GCA_023783475.1. Lineage (NCBI taxonomy): Eukaryota > Metazoa > Chordata > Mammalia > Primates > Daubentoniidae > Daubentonia > Daubentonia madagascariensis. Next base: position 3,612,425 of record JAKFHU010002088.1, read on the forward strand.
ATTCTTTAATTCCTATCTCTTTCTTTGGAAGGCTACATCAAGAGTACAGTCTCTCATATAGATGTCAGAGTCAATCAGATATCACTATGCACTTAAAGGTGATAATTAGTATCTCTTAAATAGACATTCATACCTCCAGACTAGTTCATCTAATCCATCTGCCATAATGCCTCCAGAGTTTTCTTTTCAAAACCCAAACCTAATCAGATCACTAACCTGCTTAAAATCTTTCAATGTTTCACCACAATTTTAGGAAACTTCCAATGTACTTGAACGTGGAATATGAGTGTGATCATGACTCCATGACTCCACTCCCATCCAACTTTACAGTCTGATCTGCATTCTCTGCAGGTGCACCCTTCACTCCAGCCACAGAAAACATGACGTGTCCACTCGACATGTGCTAATCTCAGGTCAGGAAAACCTTCTCCTCTCTTAGCCTATTAGGTGATTTCTCCTTTTCCTTCATATTTTTAGTTCAAATCTCGCCTTCTGGGTGTTTCCTTTACTAAGCCCTCCAGACAGCGTTTGGTGCCTTTTCCTCCCTATTGTTAACTTCCTGATGGCCATAGAAAGACTTAGACAAGCCTGTATTACTACTATATGAACCACCATTTCTGTTACTACCACCTGTACTATTACCATGCCACTACTACTACTGTTATCACTACTATTACTATTGCTACTACAGACTACTGTTTATTGAGTGTTTTCATAGGTTGCACTATTTTATTTAGTTCTCATAATAATCCTTTGAAGTAGATATTAGCATATCCTATTTCCTTTTTGGAAAACTACAGCTAAGAAAGGCTAAATCATAGTATAGTCAGCAACTGGTAAGAGTTAGCAACAAGATTCATATAATTTATTCACACAACTACCAAGTATAGTATACAAACTCCATTGAGTTGCACCTCCTCCATAAATGAGCTATATGTCCTTGGATATGAATTTTATTGCTAATCAGTCAGTTAGACTCAATAAAATCTAAGAGCCCTCCATCTCTAAAGTCCCATGATTCTAAGTCAAATACTTGTCTGTGTGCCAGTATCGCCAGTCATACCTACAAGTGTAACAATAATATTGATATACTTATTTCAGTTATCTATGAAGGAAACTATATTTTAAATGATTGTAAGATATTTAAATGTGGAAAATGCTTTAAAATTTTGGCATGCTTATCAAATATATATGTGTATTTTTCATTCATTCAATATTTTCTAAGAACCAAGAAGTAGCAGGTACACTAAGAAAATAAAAGAATAGAAGATGATCCTTCCCAACAAGGAGCACACAGGGAGACAGAGCTGATAAGTTAAATGCAATATGATATGCTTTTAAAGTGCCTGATCATACTAGCCATAACTAGACATAACTAGCCTCCCATGACCACGTGGACATACACTGGTTACACTGGTCAGTACTTTTGTAGTAATTTCAGATTTCATTGTTAAAGAAATTTGTCTAGTTCAATGTTCTCCAAATAAGTCACTTAGGGTGCCACCACCATGATTCTGCCCTATTGATATTACTGACCTACTATTATTTACTTAATACCTTTCTTCAAACAATCCACTCTCATTAAATTATTAAAATTTAAATTCCATACTATTAATCATAAATGCAGAACCAGTAGAAGTTACTATAAATAAGAGACAACTGTAAAATAAATACAATGGAAACAAAAAGTCTTATGAAATTTTATCTAGAGTGGGTTGCCTGTCCTGATTCTTCCCCCTCTGCCAAACAAAGACACCACACATGTTAGAGCTTTGTTAAAGACCAGTACCAAAATGAAAATTTCTTTTTGATGCATTCAGAAGGGTTGGAAAGGGACCAATGTTCTCCATATATGACTCAATGTTGTTTAATGACTTTGCATATACTACCTAAATCCTCTCATGCACGGGGGTGTGTGCCCCTACTTCAGGAAACACTGGTGTAGCTTAAATCCTATCACAAGAAAGAGCAAAAACTGTGGGCTCTGGAACCACACTGCCCGGGTTTGACCCTGGCTTCAGCAATTTTTACATGTGTAACCTTAGGAAAGTTATACAGCCTTTCTTGGATTCAAACTGGGAACAATGAAAATATAAAATAAGTAAAAGTTTTTAATTTATAAAATAAAATAAAAGTTGTTTGAAGGGTTAATGTAAAAGAGATTCTGAGATATTCCTGAAGTAAAGAGGCACTCAAAAAAATTTATCTATCAAATGATTAATAAAAAGTAGGAGATTAACTTTGTCAAGGGACATAAGAAAGACTTTTTGGTATAGATGAAATTTGAGCAGGGCCTAGAAAGACAGTTTGATAACCTATCCGTGGATGCTAAGTGAGAGGATTAACGAATGCAAAGAGTAACACAGGATGAAGACAACACTTAAATACGGACAAATAACAGGAGTTTCTCGTTTCCTTTTTCCTAACCTGTAAATTCAAGATCTCAAGTTTCTGCTACTACCAAACCATTCTCTACCCCATGTTACTGGCAGCCTTAAGGCCATCTCCTAAGTGCCAAGAGCAATTCTGCTCAATTTCCCAGTCTGTATTTTTATGTCTGTGGGTTTATTTCGTTTCAGCTGTTACAGACCTTCCTGGTTGACATCAGTGCAAACACAGGTCCTTGAGTCTCAGGGGCAGTGCCCTGGCACGGTTGGGATTTATTGAATCTGCCAACTTCACCTTCCCCACTTCTTCCAGGCCTGCTGCCCTCCCTGCTGCATTTCTTGCTCTTCGGGCTGAGCATCCTGTGCCTTCTAATGACGCTGCAGAAGGCCCAGGACCAAAACAAAGCTTCATACTCTGTTGTTAATTAGGAAATATTTCTCTCATATTTTAATGTTATATAGAAGAATTTAAAAATTATTCTCAAATCAGCATCAAGAGGTACAGGAGAATAATAAATTGTTACATTTGGAGATATTTATTTTCAGAACAAAATTTAATATTTTCCAATAACTCTAGTTCTTTTTAACATAATTTTAGCACATATGAACAAAACAGAAAAAAAAAAACAGTGTTACAGTTTTAGAACCTATAACTCTAAAATCAAGTGGTTACTTCCAAATTTGTACCAAAGTCTGTGGCTATCTCTAAGATTCAGTTCTCTTGACATGACTTCTTCTGACTGCTCATACTTTACAAATTCCTTTACTCTCTTAAATTTTGCCTTATATATCACTTAGAAATTCTAACCATATTTTATCAGATTTTACTCTCAGATACACAAACATAAAACTAATAGAATCTACACTATTATAATAGCCAAAGTCAGAATTCAGTAAGAGACCTAATTTGGATTTAAAATTCTGAGCAAAGTATTTTTTGATAGCAATATGGAACATATCTGTTTACATAAGACCATGCCACATGCAATGCAAGACTAAAAAATAAGTCCTATATCCTAAGGTTAACATATTTTTTAAAACTATGAATACAGCATGCAAATGAAAATATTTTTCCCATAAATTCAAGAAACAGTTTGAAATGTTTTGGAATGCACGTAAAAAAGAACATGGCCACAAAATGCAGTTTATAGTTTTTGTTTAGTCACGCTAGCCATGTGACCTTTCTCTACATGGGCTGTTAGTTTCCTTCTCCAGAAAAATGAAAGGACTGCATGAAATGGACTCAGAAGTTCTGTAATTTTACTGGCTATGTGCTCTTATTTTACCTCTTCCCTCTTCCCAGTTCCCCAGGATATCTGCTTGGTATGCATATTTCACTTACAATATCGTTCAACAAGTATTTATTGAGTAGCCACTCTGTGCCAGGAAACTTGCTAGGCACTAGGAATATAGATGTTCAAAAAAAAAAAACCATGGCTCTTGTTCACACAAACTTTGCCAGTTTGGTGGGCAAAATGGACATTCGACAATCATAAACAACATACATTCTGGTGATGTTGAAAAGAAAAATTTCACTGTGCTGTGCAGGTTATAATAGGTGATCTAATTTAGACTGGGGGAGAGATCAAGGAGGTCACAATGAAGAAGTGGCAATTAAAGTAAGGAAGAGAAGGAATCACATCCCAGCTTTCCAGAGGAACATATGGAATAGCCCTGCGAGGGGCAGGGATGGACAAGTTCAAGGAACTGCAGGAAAACAATGTAGCTGAGGCATAGTGTATGAAGGGGCATGGCCATGAGTAAGGAGGGCTCTTCTCTGGATGTTAGATTTTATTATAAGTGCATGGAGCTTCTTAGGTGGGGACACTGATCCTGAAGTTAGAATCCTGGCTCCAACACTTGATAGCTGGGTGACCTTGGCCCGTTTCCTTGTTTAGAGTTATTGTGAGGATTAGAGAAATTGATGTATATAATACACTTAAAACAGTGTCCAGCACATCGTAAGAACTATGTCTTGTTTGTTGTTGTTATTATTAAATCTTCATCCTTCCTGGCTTCATGACACAGAACAACTCAGAGCAAGGAGCACCACACTCTGAAAACAGAGATTAAGTCTGGGCTCATTTCTTCTTTTATAGGCTGAAATGAGGGACGTGGGCCTCAGGGTCCCTAAGATCCCTAAGACCCTCAAGGGTCTGAAATCCTGGAGGAAAATACACAGGAGAATTTTGCTAGAAATCACTGCAAGACCATTTCACATTCAAATTAACCCAGAGATTTCAGCTTCTTCTTAGCGCAAGGCCAAATACAAATTAAAAACAAGTGGATAATTCTCCTTGTTGAAAATGGGAGGAGAGATTTACTTCCCCTCCTTTTTCTCAGAGCATTTACCTTAGAAAACTTGTAAGTACTTTCTTATCTCTTTGAAATGTATATAAATCCTTTTGAAGATTAGATATACCTTTTGTCATCTTTATGACCCAGGAATGTCTTTCTCAAGCACCTGGGAAGCATCTCTTTGAAATGCAAACATCAAGGGAAATAGCATCCCCATCTGCTGGTTTTGATGGGAGGGTAGCAGCCTAACTTCTGTAGGAGACTATCTTCAAGGTACAAAACTACCTCCTGTCATAAAGAGATGACAAGTTTGTCTTTCTTCCTCATAAAGCTAATTAACTAATACAGGTGGTCACCCCAATTACCAGGTAAAGTTAAAATGAATCATGTATAACAGATGGTATTATCAAGTCCTCTTTCTTGAGGACTAGTTATTGTTTCTCTTGAAAATAATACGTATATAAAGGGCTGTATCTGCTTAGCTATATAAAAGGGTGAGATTTCTTTCTCTCTTAGCAATCTCTTAGCAGATTGCAAGTAATGCACATCATATTCTCATTTAATAATTTAATACTAAAAGTGTTTTCTTTCTATACTACCTTTGTGGAGAAGATTTCTGGGTTCAGAGAATATTTTGTTTTAAATTATATTTCCCTAACAATAGAAAGCTAGAAAAAACCTTACTCCCACCATTATGACAAAGAAATGCTGGCTAATTTGAGAAAACAAAACTTAAAACTTTTTAAAATACATTGGAGAGCAAAGTTACAGGATGATCACTTAACCCAAAATCTAAGGAAAGATTGGCATCTCCAAGGAGAGATGGAACGTGAGCACTTGCTTCCCTGGGGCAGATGCCAAAAGCTACACACAGCTGGTAAGAAGAACTCAGTTAAAATGTTTAACATATTTCACAATGAACTTTCCAAAAAGAAAATTAAGAAAACAATCCAATTTATAATAACAACAAAAATAATAAAATACTTAGGAATAAATTTAACCAAACAGGTGAAAGACATTGAAAATTATAAAACATTGATGAAGGTAATTAAGTAACCTAAACATCTGTACCCCTGTAATACTCTGAAATTTAAAAAAAAAGGAAAGAAAACACAGATAAATGAGAAGACATCCTATGTTCACAGGTTGCAAGAATTAATATTGTTAAAATGTCCGTACTACCCAAAGTGAGCTACGTTCAATGCCATCCCTGTCAAAATCCCAGTGGTGAGGGGAGAAGGACAAGATGGCAAACTAAGCAGCCCATGCATGCTGCTCTCAAGGAGAGGATCGAAAGTTGCAGGCGGATGCTGACTTACAGGTGGGACCTCTTGGAGACAGCACTGTAAATCATCGGAGAAGCAGCAGGGGACACTCAGAGTGAAGGAGAGGGAGACAGGGTGATCCACTCAGCAAGACTGGAGGGTACCTGGAGGATGCGTCCACATGTGGGGAAGAACAGGAGGACAGAATCTGGGGCTCCATGCTCCCCCACTCCCTGTGGCCACCGCAACCCGAGCTGTGAGGGCACCCCCACCAGCACTGCAGACCTCTGGACTGATCAGGGAGCTGCTTAGAATCTATGCAGTGTTATTTCACTGGAGAGCAGGCACAGCAGGGACCCAGTGGCTTCTGTCACAAGTCACTGCAACTGATGCCATTCTGAACTCCCAGGTCCAGAGCACCTGGTCGACATAGGGCTCGGCTTTGCTGCAGCCACCTGTGCATCCCCCTGGACAGGCTGGGGAGGGAGCAGGGAGAGTGGATGCTCTCACACACCCCATGACTGGGAACTGAGCACCCCTCTCTCCCACAGGGGATTCAAGCAAAACGGGTGCCTCAAATGTCAACTGAGGGGCCCTTCAGTGACTGCCTCAATGGGACCTGGGCAGGGGGAGAGCCCCTCCTGAACTGCTGCCTGGCCTCACAGCCTGCCTCCAAGGCTCCCATGCTGCCACTGGGTCCTTTGGCCCCACCCAAGGGGCTCCCACGCTGCTACCTGGCCCCACACCTGTGGCTCCCACCCACTGCCACCCCAACAGTCCAATGCTTCACCAGGGACCTGCTAGCCATGAGCCACCATCACACCTAGAACTGGGTGGAGTGAATGCCGGCAGCTCTGACACCCACAATCACTGCCTAGATATCCTTGCCCAGCTGCCACTGCCACTACCAAAGGGACCAAAGCAGAGCAATGTCCCACAGTGCTATCCCCTGTGGAGAGAGACTTGCCCAGCTTCCTGCCCAAGCTTACAACAGTGGCCTGGGGAACAACCCACCACTCCACACAAAGATCATTCAGCACCAGCTTGGACTGTGACAATCACAAGAGAATGGGACAATACAGAACAGCTGAATTACAGACTCTCTGCATCTGCTGCTCTCTTGCTGGGTCAATCTTCTGGAGTAGGTCACAAAAGCACCACCTAGGGACCTCTCCTTCTTCTCACTAAGTAGGAGAGTTCTCAGCAAAGGGGAACAGGTGCCCTGCAAACCTATGTGCCCTGAGCTGAGAGAAGAGGTTTCAGATGAGAAGAAACCAGCAGAAGAATTCTGGCAACATGAAAAAACAAGCTAGTTTGACACCCCCCAAGTGATCACAATAGATCTACAGCAATGGATCCCAACCAAAAGGAAATTGTCAAAAAGTCAGAAATGTAATTCAGAATATGAAAGGCAAATAAGATGAATGGGATTGAAGAGAAAGTTGAAAACCAATACAAAGAAGCCAAAAAAAATTCTGGACATCAATTAAAAAAATGAAAAAGTCACTAAGGAGCTAGACAACATAAGAAAGGATATAACAGAACTTAAAGAAATGAAAGAGTCATGCAGGGAATTTCAAAACACAGCAGAAAGCTTCAACAACAGGCTAAACCAAGCAGAAGACTCTCAGAGCTTGAAGACAAGGCTTTCAAACTAACCCAGCCAAAGATGCAGAAAAACAAAAAAGAAGAATGAACAATCACTCACAGAAACATGGGACTATGTGAAGTGAGCCAATACACAAATTACAGTTATCCCTGGGGGAGAAGAAGAAACAGCAAAAAGCATGGAAAACCTATTCAAGGGAATTATGAGGAAAACTTTCCTGGCATCACCAGAGATTCAGATATCCAGATACAAGATGGTTATCAAACACTGGGAAGATTCCTAGCAAATAGGACATCTCCAAGACACATAGTTATCAACCTGGCCAAAGGCAAAATGAAAGAGAAAATTCTACAAGCTGCAAGATGAAAGCAACAACTAACTTACAAAGAAAACCTATCAGGCTAACAGGAGACATCACAGCAAAGAGCTCACAAGCCGGAAAAGATTGGGGCCCTATTTTTAGTCTTCTTAAATAGAACAACTGCCATCCACAAATTTCGTATCCTGCAAAACTAAGTTTCATAAATGATGGAGAAATAAAGACTTTTTTCAAACAAGCAAACACTAAGGGAATGTGTCACTACTAGACCTGACCTACACGAAATAATCAAATGTGCATTTTACGTGGAACAGCACAACAGATACCTACCAGTGTAAAAACACTCCAAAATTAAAGGTCATAGTTCTTATAAACAATAGCACAAGAGGGAAAACAAAACCACAAAATATCATCCAACATGATGAACAGAAATGTATCAACATGATAACACTGAACATGAATTAATGTAATGCCCCACTCAAAAGACATACAATGGCTGAATGGGTGAAAAAACACAACCCAACTATGTGTTGTCTCCGAGAAACACAAGGACTGGCACAGACACAAGGTAAAGGTATGGAAAAAAATTTCCACACAAATGGAAATCAAAAGTGAGCAGAAGCAGCCATTCTCACATCAGACAAAACAGACCTTAAATCAACAATGCTAAAGAAAGACAAAGATGGTCATTAAATAATGGTAAAGGGATCGATTCAACAAGAAGACGTAACAATCTCAAATATATATACACCTAACATAGGAGGTCCCAGATTCATAGAGCAAATTCTACTAAATCTAAGCAAAGAAATAAACAATAGCATCATAATTGCTGGGGACTTCAACACCCCATGGACAGAGCTGGACAGATCATCAAAGCTGAAAATCAATAAAGAAACACTGGATTTGAATGAACTCTAGAACAAATGGACCTAACAGACATTTACAGAACATTCCACCCAAAAAATTCTGAATATACATTCTTCTTATCAGCACATGGGACATTTTCCAAGATTGATCATATATTAGGTCACAAAATGAGTTTCAGCAATTAAAAAAAAAACATCGAGACCATTCCATGTATCTTCTCAGACCACAGTGGAATAAAACAAGAAATCAACTCCAACAGAAAAACTCAAATCTACACAAAGTCATGGAAATTAAACAACCTGCTGCTGAACAATCCTTGTCTCAATGATGAAATTAAAATGGAAATCAAAAGATTCCTCAAACTGAATGACAAAGGGGACACAAACTTTCAAAAATCTATGAGATACAGTAAAAGCAGTCCTAAGGGGAAAGTTCATAACCTTTAATGCCTATATCAAAAACACAGAAAGATCACAAATTAACAACCTAATGTCATATCTCAAGGAACTAGAAAAAGAAAAACAAATCAAACATAAAGCCAGCAGAAGAAAAGAAATAACAAAGCTCAGAGCAGAAGTAAATGTGGAAACCAAAAAAAACCATACAAAAGGATCAACAAAACAGAAAGTTGGTTCTTTGAAAAGATAAACAAAATCGGTAGACCACTAGCCAGATTAACCAGAAATAGAGGAGAGAGGACTCAAATAAGCTCAGTCAGAAATGAAAAAGGAGACATTACAACCGAATCTGTAGAAATAAAAAAATATCATCTGTGAATACTATGAAAACAAACTTATCCATTTCCTCTACATTTTCTAGTATGCACACAAACTAGAAAATGTAGAGGAAATGGATAAGTTCCTGGAAACATACAACCTCCTAAGCCTGAATCAGGAAGAGACATAAACCCAGAATGGACCAATAACAAGCAGTGAGATTGAAGAAGTAATAAAAAAAAAAAACCAACAACAAAAACAAAGCCCCAGATCAGATGGATTCACAGCTGAATTCTACCAGACCTACACAAAAGAACTACTACGTATCCTTCAGAAATTATTCCATAACTTCAAGAAGGAGGGAATCCTCCCCTAACTCATTCTACAAAGCCAGTATCACCTTGATACCAAAGCCAGGAAAGGACACAACAAAAAAAGAAAACTACAAACCAATATCCTTCATGAATATAGATTCTAAAATCCTCAACACAATACTAGCAAACCAAATTCAATGACACATCAAAAAGATAATCCACCATGATCAAGTGGGTTTCATCCCAGGGATGCAAGGGTGGTTCAACATATGCAAATCAATAAATGTGATTCATCACATAAACAGAAGTAAAACAAAGACCATATGATCATCTCAATAGATGCAGAAAAAGCAATCAATAAAATCTAGCACCCTTTCATAATAAAAACCCCCAAAAAACTAGGCATAGAAAAAATATATCTCAATATTATAAAATCATATATGAAAAACCCACATCCAACATCATACTGAATGGGGAAAAGTTGAAAGCATTCCTCCTAAGAACTACAACAAGACAAAGGTGCCCACTGTCACCACTTCTATTCAACATAGTACTGGAAGTCCAGCCACAGCAATCAGGCAAAAGAAAGAAATAAAGGGTATCCAAATCAGGAAAGAGGAGGTCAAACTATCACTTTTTGCTGATGATGTGATCTTGTATCTAGAAAACCCCAAAGACTCCACAGGAGATTCTTGGAATTGATAAATAAATTCAGCAAAGTCTCAGGTTACAATGTACATAAATCAGTAGCATTTCTATATACTAATAACAGCCAAGCCAAGAGTCAAATCAAAGACCAAATACCATTCACAATAGCTACAAAGAAAATAAAATACCTAGGAATATACTTAACCAAGGAGGTGAAAGATCTCTATGAGGAAAACTATGAAACATTGAGGAAAGAAATCACAGATGACACAAACAAATGGAAAAACATCCGATGCACACAGATTAGTAGAATCTACATTGTTAAAATGTCCGTACTACCCACCCAAAGTGATTTACAGATTCAATGCAATCCCCATAAAAATACCAACGTCATATTTCACAGACCTAGAAAAAATAATTCTATGCTTCATTCGGAATCAGAAAAGTGCCTGAATAGCCAAAGCAATCTTAAGCAAAAAGAACAAAACTGGAGGCACCACATTACCAGACTTCAAACCATACTACAAAGCTACAGTGACCAAAACAGCATGGTATCAGCCCAAAAATAGAGACATAGACCAATGGAACAGAATAGAGAACCCAGACATAAAACCATCCACATACAGCCAACTGATCTTTGATAAAGCAGACAACAATATACACTGGGGAAAAGAAGCCCTATTCAATAAATGGTGCTGGAAAAATTGGATAGCCACATGCAGAAGAATGAAACAGGACCCCTATCTCTCACCACTCACAAATTAAATTAGGATGGATAAAAGACTTAAATTGATGGCATGAAACCATAAGAATTCTAGAGGAAATTGTTGGAAAAACTCTTCTAGATATCAGCCTAGGCAAAGAATTTATGAAGACGACCCCAATGGCAATCACAGCAACAACAAAAATAAATAAATGGGACTTGATTAAATTAAAAGGCTTCTGCACAGCTAAGGAAATAATCAACAGAGCAAATAGACAACCTACAGAATGGGAGAAAATATTCACAAACTATACATCCAATAAAAGGCTAATATCCAGAATGTACAAAGAACTCAAATAAGTCAGCAAGAAAAGGACAACCCATTAAAAAGCATGCAAAAGACATAAACAGAAGTTTTTCAAAAGAAGATAGAACATGGCCAAGAAGCATATGAAAAAATGCTTAACATCACTAATTATCGGGGAAATGCAAATTAAAACCACAATGAGATACCACCTTACACTTGTCAGAATGGCCATTACTAAAAAGTCAGAGAACAATAGATGCTGGTGTGGATGCAGAGAGAAAGGAACACTTATACACTGTTGGTGGGACTGCAAATTAGTACAACCTCTATGGAAAACAGTATGGAGATTCCTCAAAGAACTAAAAGTAGACTTACCATTAGATCCAGTAATACAACTATTGGGTATCTAACCAAAGGAAAAGAAGTTTTATCCAAAAAAAAACAAAAAAAAACAAAAAAAAACCACACTTGAATGTTTATCACAGCATAATTCACAATTTCAAAGACATGGAATCAACGTAAGTGCCCATAAATTCATGAGTGGATAAAGAAAATGTGGTATGTATATACCATTGAGTGCTACTCAGCCATTAAAAGAAATGAAATAACGTCTTTTGCAGCAACTTGGGTGGAGCTGGAGACCATTACCTTAAGTGAAGTATCTCAGGAATGGAAAAACAAACACCATGTGTTCTCACTAATAATTGGGAACTGAACAATGGGGACACACAAGCACAAAGAGATGTAAAGGTCATTGGAAAGCTAGAAGCGGGGAGGGGGGAGGGCAATGAGGCATAAGCTTACCTATCAGGTACAATGAATACTATTCTGCTGACAGACACACTAAAAGCCCCAACGTAAGCATTATACAAGGTATTCATGTAACAAAAATGTTTGCACCCCCTTAATATTTTTATATAAAAAAAGCAAAGAAAAAATCCCAATGGCATTCTTCACAGAAATAGAAAAAAATCCTAAAATTCATAAGAAACCACAACAGACCCCCTACAGCCAAAGCAATCTTGAGCAAAAAGAAAAAGCTGGAGGCATCACACTATCTGATATCAAAATATCCAACAAAGCTACAATAATTAAAACAGTATGGTGCTGGCATAAAACAGACACATAGGACAATGGAACAGAATAGAGAGCCTAGAAATAAATCTACACATGTACACCTAGCTAATTTTGACAGGAGGGCCAAGAACACATAATGGGGAAAGGACAATGTCATCCACAAATGATTATGGGAAGACTGGATATTCACACACAAAAGAATGAAAGTAAAGCCTTATCTCACATTATACACAAAAATCAACTTACAATGGATTAAATACTTAAACGTAAGTCCTGAAACTCTAAAACAAGTAGAAAAAACATGAGGAAAGCTTCTTAACATTAGTCTGGGCAATGATTTTTTGGGATATGACACCAAAAGCACAAGCAACAAAAACAAAATGAACAAGTGGGATAGCATCAAACTAAAAAGCTTCTGCACAGCAAAGGAAACAATCAACACAGTAAAAAGGCAACCTCTGGAACGGGAGAGGAAAATATTTGCAAATCATTGTATCTGATAAGGAGTTAATACGCAAAACATACAAGGAACTCAGACAACTGAATAGCAGGAAAAAAAAAATTTTTTAAATGGGCAAAGGAGCTGAATGGACATTTCTCAAAAGAAAACATACAGCTCTAGGTCACCAAGCCCCAGCTGAAGAAGGGGGCGAGTAAGGAGGTCTCTAAACTTTGCAGACTCCTGGCAAATGGACCTACAAAAAACTACAAAATCATTCACAAGAGTGCGCCCTCTACTGGACGGGGCCAAGAAACAGCGTTACAGGCCTGGTACGGTGACACTCTGTGAAATTGGATATTATCAGATGCACACTGAACTTCTATTAATAATTCACAAACTTCCCTCCTGGAATCTGGTGCAAGAAACTGCTTAGGACTTCAAAATAGATCGGGCATGTCCAGAGCACAGCTATTGGTGCTTTGCAGGAAGCAAGTGAGGCCTATCTGGTTGACCCTTCTGAAGACACCAACCTGTGTGGTATCCATGCCAAACATGTAACAATTATGACAAAAGACATCCAACTAGCATGCTGCATTCATGGAGAATGTGTTTAAGAATCCACTATGAAGGGAAACATTTCATTCACAAAAGATATATACTCTTCTTCCTGTTCTTGGTAGTTCTGAGTGTTGGATATTTTTTCCATAGAGTCAAAAGATACCTAAGTATATGATTCTAAGTGGAAAAATACGGGACAAAATTCAGGTATTGGCAGTTTTTTCATTTTAATTTGTGTGTAAATTTTTAATATAAATGTGGGGAAATAAAGCATTAATGCATGTCAAAATGTTTCAATGAACAAGTTTCAGCAGTACAACTCTATAACAATTATAAATAAACTTGTTAATTTTTTCTGAACAATGTCAGCAACTAAGACAATAAGAAAAAAATTTTTTTATTGACAGCAACTAGGTGGTACTTGTAGCATTTTTATCATACACTAGCTTCCATCCATTCACTATGTTGTTCTGAGTTGTCCTACATGCATGCACATGTTTTTAATGTTGTCCCTTTTCTGTGCTGTTCCTATAAGTTTGCTATTAAAATACATTAAACTATTTTAAAAAGAAGACATAAAAATAGCCAATAAGCATACAAAATGGTGATCATCATCATTAATTACCAGGGAAATGCAAATCACAACCACAATGAGATATTACCTCACACCTGTTAGAATGGCTTAAAAGCCATTGGTAGTTCAAAAAGACAAAAGAAATGTTGGCAAGGATGTGGAGAAAAAAGAACTCTCCTACACTGTGGGGGTAATGTAAATTGGTACAGCTATTATGGAAAACAGTATGGAGGTTCCTAAAAAAATCAGAAGTAAGGAACTACTGTATGATCCAGCAATTTCACTTCTGGGTATTTACCCAAAGGAAATAAAATCAGTATGTCAAAGAGATAACCGAACTCCCACATTCATTGTAGCATTATTCACCATAGCCAAGATATGGAACCAACCTAAATGTCCATTGATGGATGAATGAATAAAGAAATTATGGTATACACACACACACACACACACACACATATATACGCACAATGGAATATTATTCAGTCTTTAAAAAGAAGAAATTCCTGCCATTTGCAACAACATGGATGAACCTGGAGCACACTATGCTAAGTGAAATAAGCCAGCCACAGCAAGATGGATAGGTTCTGAAGATCTAATGAACAGCAATGTGATTGGCGTTAACAATACGGTAGTATATGTTTGAAATTTGCTAAGAGGGGAGATCTTAAGTGTTCTCACTACAAAAAAAAAAAAGTTTAACAAATTGCTAAAAGCCAATATGGGTTGGTGTGAAAGTTGAGAGCCCCTGGGAGCCACAGATACAAGGAGATTCTTTTCCATGGGCCTCACTAAGTGCTAAAGGAGAAAGAGGGGGGCTGGGGGCAGACGGCAGAGAAATCATGCACTGGTATTGCAGAGCTTTCCCCTCTCTTTACATCTTTGTGCAGACCCAGTGAGAGGAGATCTAGGGTGCCAGTCAGGTTCAACACAAGGGTGCTAACTTACTGTCTGCCTGGTTTGCCAGCAAGTCATTGGGAAGACCAAGGGATGCAATTAAGAAGCAGGTTTCTTTTAATCAAATATTTATTGAATTCAGGAGCTGGATCTCACATAGGAAGCAAGAAAGTGAAAGTGAAAGTAAGAACATTAGGTTATACTTTTCTCACCTCGTGTTTTATTGTGTTTGAACAGAAGGTGAATCATGGAATGGTTTACCTGGAAAATTACAAAAGTAAGAGCTTTATAACGTTTTCAAAATATCTATTTCTTGATTACCAAGTAAGGCCTTCTAATACCAAAAAAATAGATAATACTAAAATGTTTAAAGACAGGGTAAAAATAACCTCTAATCCTAGCAACAAGAGGTAACAATTACAACATTTTTGATAGATGACTTTATGGCCTTTTAAAACAGTCAAACCAATGGCATGCTGGGCTTTACGGGACACAGGGAGAGAAGACATTCTGTGATCAGAGGGCCTCTGCATGGCCCGAGGAGCCCTGATAGTGCTACCCTGGGGGACTGTGGAGTCTGGAAAGCCAGATCATCCCTGGGAGGCCTCTCAGGTCTGAGCACCCACTTACAGATATACAAGGCACAAGTGTTACCATTATTGCTGTCCAGAAACTGACATTATCTTTGTCACTTTATGGAGACATTTTTTAAGATAATGTGCTGTGGGGAGAGCGTCTGCCTCACTTGTGGGCAAGGCATTAACACATAAAAAATAAAAATGATAATAGCTAATGCTTATAGTGCTATGTGCCAGCCATTGTTCCTAATGCAGTCCTATGATTAACTCATGTAATTTACACTATTATTCCCACCTTACAGATGGCAAAAGTGGACGCTGAATTTAAATAACTTGCCCAAGGCCAGCCTGCACAATAACATTTCAGCCTGCACACTCAACAAAAGGGCAGGCCTGGGATTCTAACAAAAGCAGCCTGGCCCAGACTCTGTGCTTTAACTACTGTGACACTCTAAGGCAGTCAGAAAAGGCCTTTCTGAAGAGGTTGCCTTTAAGCTGGGACCTGATGGAAGAATGGACAGTAGGCAGGTGACAAGCAGGGGGAATGGTACACCAGGCATACAGAACAGCACAAGTAAAGGCCCTGTGGTGGAAAACAGTATGACATGTTCACAGAACTAAAAGAAAGCCATTGTGTGGAGCCAAGGCAGCAAGGATGGAGGCGGTGACGTGATGTGAGATGGGGGAGGAGGAAGGGCCGGGGCAGGGAAATGGGAAAGGTATTCCACGTGTAAAGGGAAAGTACTCACAGTTGCACACCCTAGTTCCTGATCTCTTTTGCCTCCTAACTCTCTCAGACCCATGTCCTGTCCACTTGCTACCCTTGTGGCTTAAACCCCCACCCAGTAGACACCCGTCATTATCTGGTCACCCTGAGGCCAGCCTTCACCAAGCCCTGGGATCTTTCTGAATGAGAAACCTGATTCCTTCCCTCTCCAATGAATAAACCTTTGGTTGTCACTGCTCTAATTCTTTAGTGAGGCACAGGAGCCCCTCAGGGTCCGGCCCCTGCCCCCTGTGCAGCCTCAGCTCCTGGCCATTCCACACACAACCTTGGCTCAGACACACCCGAATGCTCTCGCACCCCCCAACCTACAACAACAAATAATTAATGAATTGCCTCCATTAATCACTACTGTTTTGCACATGATTTTGTATTAATTAATCATCCCCACTTACTTCCAAAGTAGATATTAAATCACTTTTATTTTCCTGAAAGCCAACCTTGCTTATAGAGCTCTGGTGTTTGGAATTCTAAGTAGAATAATTACTGTCCTTGGAATCTGGGTTTTAAAACGTATCAACTCAGGTTCACTGTGTATCTTCCAAACTCCTGGATTTCCAGGATTTCTGTGTGTGCTATAAGTTGATCCTCTGAACCATTGCCACTGGCAACCTTACTACCTGGTATTACGCAGGTTAATCATACAGGGCCTTCTGCATTCTCCCTCCCAGGAAAGCCAAATCTCTCTTCTGGGAGCTCTCTATTCCTGGGGGTTATCTTCTTGTCTCTTGAGGTGTTCCCCTCATTTTATTGCAAACTCCACCTGGGAGTTTTTCTTTATAATTCTATTTTTTCTTTCCCTTAGTTTTCCACTGGCCTTTTAGTTTTTCTCTTTCATAATTCAACCTTCTCTAAAATATTGATAAAAATAAATGGAACATTGATTTCAAATCCAGTTCTTGATATTTTATGAAAACTTTTAGATACTCTAGTAAATTGTGAGTAAATAAAGGACCTTCAAAGGAATTGCATAACCATGAATTGTAATAATGAAACAAAGAGGTAACTCTCAGTGAACAGAAAGGTGCTCTTGAATCTTTTCTGTGATTTTTGAGATTAAATGGACTTCGTAATACTGGAAAAATATTTAAGAATTTTTGCTTTGGAGCTATTGTCATTTTAGTTCACAAAGATGAAAATGGCCTCCAACCTTAATTTTTTTCAAAATGTATTGAGTGTACCATCATTTCTAGTTCTCCTTCACCAATGGTGAATCTTTTAGAAGCTCTTTAATCACCTAATTTTACTGTTCCACATTGCAAGTGAGAAACCTCAGCAAATAAATTTTTCATCCATGTCAATGATGTAACTTAGATCTGTAAACAAACAATAAAGCTTTGGATAAAAATCAGTTGTTTCAATTGATTCAATTGTAATCAATTGTAATTCAATTCAATCAAGTGTAATTCAATTGTAAATCATATCCTATGATTTACTTTTCTCTACTGTCCTTTGTTTCAATTCCTAATAATTTTACAAGGATCCTTTGGATTTTAATAGGTCTTTCCTTTTTTTATCAAATGGAAAATCAAACTTAACCATTATATAAAAATGTAGGTAAATTTAAGAGCATTAATTAGTATCTCTTATTTATCAGTTTCAGTACAAGGCACTGAAGATAAAAAAAGTAATAAGATATAGGTTGTTCCCTTAAAAGGAGAATAGTAAGATATGGAGGAACAAACATATACAGGAGGAACTAGAAAGGAGAAAAATAAAAGGCCTAAAAGTATAGATAAGGACACAGTACCAATGCCTAAAAGGGAAATCAGAGTAGTTCATTTTTATCTTTCAGTTCATTGACGTTCTCTTGGAGATACAGTTGTAGTTCTGGGATGGTTTATCACTAGGTTAATATAGCAGCATTTCATTTACATTAAAATTTAAAATTATAGAAGTTTATAAATTTAAGTCATTATAAAATTAAGTCATTTATTTACAATCCAATTTTGAGCTTCTCCTAGGACATAGGGAATTGGGTCTAATTTGTTAACAGGATGTTTTAGCAGGGATACAAACTGGCTTCTCTAAAAGTGTTCCATATTTTATTTTCCCCTCTAACCATTTACTTCAGTGGGCTTCTAAAACGAAAATTCCTTTTGATCTCTTCTATTTTTCTTCCTGCATTTTTCCTATGAGGTAAATAAGCTTTTATCTGACTATTTGAAGGATCCTACAAAACCTCGACCACTTTAATAGCTGCCCTTTTGGATCCAACAAGCCAATATGCTGACAAAGTGGGTGACATGCTGTCCAAAAGAAAACAAAATGGGAAAAGTAAGAAACTGGAGAACAAAGAAAAACATAAAAATTAGTTAGTAATCAGGTTACTAAATTACTTTCAAATGATTTAACATTCAATATTGGGACATTAGTCCTCTTTTTAAGATACTTATAATCTGCATTGCATACATGAACACCAGGAAAACACAAGGTGGTATAGTTTCTTCAAACCAAGAGAAATTGATGCCATAAAGTCTTCAAGAATGGTCAAGAGTAAACATTTAGGTGAGTTTTGTTAAACACAAGGAAGTGTGCAACTGTGTTTTCCTTTGCAACCTAGATGCAATATACAGTTGAAATATTCCAGGCAGATAAGGTCCAATGCCACATGCATTGCCAACTCTAGTCTTTTTTCCTATTACCTAGTAGACAGAATTCTGCAGGATATTTCTTGGTAGGGGATCCACTTAACTCCTTGGGGGAAGTATGCCAAATAAAAGCTTTAGGCAATGCTTCATAGTGGATCGTACTGTCATCCTTCTCTCCCAGTAATTTCTCTGTTCTGCTATTCCATCTTTCCCTCCCTACCACCCCAACCTACTACCAGGTGATCAAAACATTAAAATGGAGAGATAATATAATGGATAAGAAAGGAAGAAAGATTTAGGGTCTTCCAACTCCCTAAACATATTATATAAATGCTCACAGATATTTCAAAGTCTCAGAATTGTCGCCAAGTGCTAGATGATTAAAGGAAGGGTATGTGCTTTCTGTATGAGCCTCAGTGTCAGCCACAGATAAGGGTCTGATCCCAGCCCCAGACTCTCCCGACAGCTATTGCTGTACACGTGACAGTTTCCCAAACCTACTGTAGAATAAAGTGACAGACAAACTTTCTCTGGGCTACAATAGAAGTTTGGGTTTTTTTCTTTAACTGTACAAGATTTTAAACTTACCCCAATAGCTGCTAAGATTGGTGCCTGATAAATCCACTTGATGTCTCCAGCACTGAGTTCCCAACACCTAAGACATGGGAAAAAAAAAAAAAAAACTTTCATGAATAAATTGGCAAAGCAAATAGGTAGTGAGAATTAAGTAGCATTTTAATTTTACCAAAAATTCCAACCCCAAACTTCTGATTAAGAAATAAAGAAACAAATAGACAAAAAAATCTTATTTTAAAATACCTAAACCAGTGAAAAAATATGTAATGGGTACTGGTTTTCATAGTATTAGCAACCCCTTGTGGATTAGTAAAGATTTATAAATATTAGTGAATTACTTTTATAGTGACAAGAGTTAAACCATGTTTCCAGAGCCACAGAAAAAGTATGGTCTTCTAAATGTGTTGCAACTGATACTTCACTTTTATTTTCATTGGCAGGCAAGAATTCTACCACTGAACCACCAATGCTTGACTTTTAGTTTCATTGGAATGCGCCTTAAAAATTAAAACTTGGTGATAGAGAAAGTCCTCTTTCTTTCAGAAATTACTGCAATTCTATTTTATAACTGCTTAAATTATAGACCACTGACTATAACACAAATCATTCTTATCCATAGAAATGCCATAGAAAACTGGATGCAAATGATTGTTGTCCATACAAATGAAAATTAACTGTGTTCAGTGGAATATAATTGATTAGTGTCCTGTGAATATTGAGTAGTTTTTGCATTTATGTATAAATTTTCAGGATTCATTTTACTGAATATAAACATGTGGTTCTTTGATTTTTCCTTTGAAAAAATTATAACTCCAACTTGATTCAAGTTCTATATGGGCAGGGATCACTGTTGTTTTTGTGTTCTGATGTATTACAAGTGCCTGGAATATTATGTAGGTAGTCAATAAATATTTGTTAGATTGAACGGCCATGAACTGAATGCAAGGTACGTTTGACTCAACCTCACCCAATCTGATTTTACTGATAAAGGTCTTACACTAAAATAAACAGCACAGAATTGATTAAAAAACTAGTTCCACCTAAACTTTAATATAGCACTTTAAACAGTTTTTTAAATTAAACATACATTTAAAAAGCCTTCAGCTTCTTTCTCCTTAGACAAAACCCAGCATTGATTGTGGCAATGGTAAATAATATAAAGAAAGTTGGGAGCTATAGTGATAATTTTTTTTAATTCTAGATGATAAACTTATCAAGAAATAACTTTTTATTAATGAATAAGCTATGGATAATAAAATGCTATTTCAACTATTCCTTAAACATAAAACATTTTCAGCACATATCTAATAACTACAAGTTTTAAAGTTTAATTTTATGTAAAGGCAATACACTTTCATTTTAAAAATCAAACTATACACAAAGACAGACATTGAGATGTCTCAATTCTGCCTATATTTCTACCTCTGCTGCTATCCCTCTCCATTTAGATAACATCTTTTATTACTTTATTTCATATACTTCCAATGTTTCTTTATGCATACACAAATATGAATGTTATATTCTTATTTTCCTCTATTTTACAAAAATGTAATGTATGCACTGTTACACAATTTGCTTTTTCCTTTTAAAGGTGTATCTTTTATTTTTTCCATATGAGTACCAAGAGAGCTCACTAGGCACAGCATTTCATTGGGGTGTACACCACACTGAAATCGACTAGAATGCTATACCAAAGTGTAATTCTGGTCCACCCAAACTGAAATCTACATATCAATGGATTTGAAGTCTGAATAACATGGAAATCTAAAACACAGTGATTTTATACTTGCACATTATTGAAAATTTCCTAACATTATTTACATGCGTCTATTTTTCACATTATTTAACCATGCAAGAAAGACAAAGGGTTAGGGAACCTGCGGCCTTGGGGCCACATGTGGCCTTCTGGATCCTTGAGTGTGGCCTGTTGACCGAATCCAAATTTGGATTTGTTCTGTAAAATTTGGATTCAGTCAAGGGGCTGCACTTGGGGATCCGGAGGGCCACATATGGCCTTGAGGCTGTGGGTTCCCCACCCCTTAGAACATGTATCACACTACCCTAAAAAAGCTTTCTACTATAAGAAAGGTAGCATATATTATGTGACTATAAACTGAACATAAATTCACTAACTGCAAGGCTTTTGGATTCCATAAATTTTCTTTTCAGTTTCTGACATTTGGTAATATCTTCGCAATCTTCCTTCTTAGCCTCAATGACATTTCATCATGGTGTCTCCTAACACATTGGGATTGAATTATGCAATTCAAGCTCTATAAAAGCTCTACTTTTATATTTGGAAGTAGGTCAAAACCAGTTACCTCTAAAAATATGAAAAACTTGACTTCAATGATTTTCAGTGTCAAAGTTTCAAATTTGCCCTTTGATGTGAGAAAGTAAACTAAGATTTCAGAATTCTTAAAGAAAATGCTATTAATGCTTTTTTTAAATTAATTTTTCAATGCCCCAGCTCACACTGTGTTTTTTAATGTGTCCCAGAAACTACTCTCTGCTCAGATTTTTCCAAATAAATTTTAACTCTCTAGAAAATGAAGTTCTGTATGGTGGAGCATGAGGCACAAAGGTCTGACTAGAAAGTAGAACATCCTACGGCCAGTGCTGGAAACAGATGCACTGTTCTACCAGAAAGATCTGTAGAATTGTACTAACTGCATACTACATTCTCTCCACAATTCACAATCAGTAAGAGTAGAGAAGGTGAGAGAAGCATGGCCCCTACAGCCTAAGCAGATGTCCTAGAAATGTTAGAGGGCATCTTTTCTTGGTCCTTTCCATTGCATATCCCAGCTTTGCTGCTGGATGGTGAAACAAAAATATAGCAAAGAAGTTGTGAGTTTCCCCATTCATTGGCCTCTTTTATCTCCTTGAATGAGGCAAGGAGAGGATTATAAGGTATCTTCTAAGGTGTTTTTGCTTTTCTAAGTAAAAATAAAGAAACAAAATTACTCACTTTTAAATTTCTTTGTGCGACCTAAACTAATTATCTTAGCCTACTTTAGTTGAATAACAATCTTGATAGAATTTTAGAACTGAACCCAGATATAAAACCATCCACATACAGCCAACTGATCTTTAACAAAGCAGACAACAATATACATTGGGGAAAAGAAGCCCTATTCAATAAAAGGTGCTGGAAAAATTGGATAGCCACATGCAGAAGAATGAAACAGGATCAATATCTCTCACCATTCACAAAAATTAATTCAAGATGGATAAAAGACTTAAATGTAAGGCATGAAACCATAAGAACGCTAGAAGAAAATGTTGGAAAAACTCTTATAGACATCAGCCTAGGCAAAGAATTTATGAAGAATACCCCAATGGCAATCAGAGCAATAACAAAAATAAATAAATGGGACTTGATTAAATTAAAAGGCTTCTGCACAGCTAAGGAAACAATCAACAGAGCAAATAGACAACCTACAGAATGGGAGAAAATATTCACAAGATATACATTTGATAATGGGCTAATAACAAGAATCTACAAACAACTCAAGCAAATCAGCAAGAAAAAAACAAACAACCCCATTAAAAAGTGGGTAAAAGACATGAACTGAAGCTTTTCAACATAAGACAGACAAATGGCTAATAAACATATGAATAATTCTCAACATCACTAATCATCAGGGGAAGTAAAAATTAAAACCACAATGAGATATCACCTTACCCCAGTTAGAATGGCTTTTATTAAAAAGTCCAAAAACAATAGATGAGAGAAAGGAATGCTTATACACTGTTGGTGGGACTGCAAATTAGTACAACCTCTATGGAAAACAGTATGGAGATTCCTCAAAGAACTAAAAGTAGACCTACCATTTGATCCAGCAATCCCACTATTGAGTATTTACCCAAAGGAAAAAAAGACTTTTCATAAAAAAGATACCTGCACTCGAATGTTTATTGCAGCACAAGTCACAATTGTAAAGATGTAGAATCAAGCCAAGTGCCCATTAATTTATGAGTGGATTAACAAAATGTGGTACATGTATACATGGAATACTACTCAGCTATGAAGAAGGATGAATTAAGGCCTTTTACAACAATTTGGATGGAACTGGAGACCATTATCCTAAGTGAAGTATCTAAACAATGGAAAAACAAACACATGTACTCACTATTAAATTGGAACTAACCAGTGATGAGCACACATGTGCACAGAGGGAAGTAAAATTCAGCAGAAATCAAGCAGTGGGGAGGGCAGAGGAGGAGGTAGGCGAAAACCTACCTGATGGGTTCCATGAACACTATGTGGGTGACAGGCACACTTATAACCCTGACTCAAGCATAGCAAACTTGATACATATAACCAAAAACATTTGTACTCCTGTAATATTTTGAAATAAAAAAAATTTAGAACTGGAAGAGGTTTCCTGTTTGTATGTTCAATAGAATTTAGGTTATCTTTTAAAACTAGGTCTTACCTGCTTATCTCTAAATGGCCAAGATGCAGAGAAAATCAGAGTCCTGGCATTGAAAGGCTGGCTCAGAAAAAGTTGAGTCTCAAATGTAAGAGATATGAATATGGACCTCATCTATCCTTTGGAGATACTTAAAGTCTGCTCTCTCCACCTGAATGTTGTGACATGGCACTATGCGTAGGTCAGATTACACCCAAGAAAACCCACAAAAACTTCCTGTCTGTAGAAAAACTGAATTTCATGAGAAATTGAATCAGGCTATTTTAAAATTATGCCAGATATGTAGTAATACAGTTTAATTTTATATGCAAAATCAAATATAAAATGACTCCTTCATCCAATTATCCCAGATTAGGACTGTAAAATTCAAGAATTTATTCTGAGTAAGGCAGGAAGAAAGTGAAATACTTTGCACAGTGGAGTCACATGATTTACCATATATTTAATTTTTTTCATTAATTCAACTGTTTTAGTGCAATATTTAGTATCAGTTATATTTTTCAACATACTATATGCTCAATGAATTCTTTGCCTCAAAAATAATAAACATATTTCTTCATTTTTTTCACTGATAAGACTAATTTTTATTGTTTTAAGACTTAGTTTATGATCACTAAGAAAGAAAACAACTAAGAAAACTAATTATCTAATTCAATATAAAATGCATTGTGAACTTATTTGCTTTCTTGCTGAGCTGAAGGCCTGGAATATCTGTAAATGAATGAATGAGTCAAAATTCTGCTCCAGGCTGAGTATAAGCTTTGAGAATATGTCCTGATGTCTCTGGGTCTCATTTTATTTATCTCTAAAATGAGGAGATTGGACCAGAATGCCTCAGGTCCTATCATCTCCAAAATTCTGAATCTAGGTTATACAGTTACACATCTCAGAATATGATGATTACAGCATTAATTATACCTCTTTACTGACTCAACCTCCCTCCCACAGAAATGAAATAGCAGACGCTGCAAGTTTTCTTTGAGATTTCCAATATCACTGTATAACAATATTAATAACAATGTAGATAAAATTAAGAAATCCAAATAGCACAAAGGGATAAAAGCAAGTAAAAATGCAAAGGTAATACATTTTAGAACTGAGGGAAGCTGATGAATGAGGAGGTACAAAGCCAATAATAGGGATGCTGCACCTAAAGACAATGACTCTGTACAGTTCAGATTTTCGGGAACACTGAGTGGCAGGTTCTTTCTAGAGTTCAAGTACTCACATAGCGGGGCATTGTTTTCAGTGCATAGCAGTCAAAATAGAAATACCCAGTAACCCAAAACAAATATATTGCCTCAAATAAAGAAAGGCTCCCAAGAGCTAATAAAAAGGGAATTTCTATCATGAAATGGACATAACCTGTGGATATTAAATTGTACTCTGTTAACGTAAAAGAATGCTCAGCATTACTGCCTATATAAATTAAAGCTGTCTCTCTTTAGATGCTTTTTTATTTATCATAAGTGTATTACTCTGCTCAGGCTGCCATATCCAAACACCACTGACTGGGTGGCTTAAGCAACAGACATTCATTTTCTCAGTCTGGAGGCTAGAAGTCCAGGATCGGGGGTGCCAGTATGTCCATTTCTGGGGAGGCCTCTCTTCCTGCCTTGCAGGCTCACATGACCTCTTCCTTTTGTGCAGGGAGAGAGAGGGAGAGCAAGCTCTCTGGAGTCTCTTCTTACGAGTACACTACTCCTTTCATAGAGGGCCCCACTCCTAGGACCTCATTTAACAATAATTACCTCCTTATAGGCCCTATCTCCAAATATAGGCACAGTGGGGGGTAGGGTTTGAACATATGGATTTTGGGGAGATACAATTCAGTCCACAGCAATAAGCTTGACCATGAGAGAAAACAGCAGGTACCTAGATGCTTTTCCACTTTCTCCTTTTCTTTCTTTGACTCATCATTACGAAAAATAGAAACAGTATGAACAAATGAATGTTTCAGTGTCCATTCATCATATAGCCCCTAAAGAGAAACACAAACTGCAGGGGGGCTCTGGCCAAAGTCCACCTGAACCAATTGAAAGCCTTTACCAGGCAGCCTGCCCTGCAGTCAGCCATGGAGGGACAGACAGAAGTAAAGGTGACTTACAATCTATCAGACATTTATAAGGAATGGCGGGAGATGGGTGGTCAAGATTTTTTTCTATTTATATACAATGATCAGGCCTTAAAAATTATTGATTCTTTGCCCAAACTGAAGTTAATAATCTTTAATGTTTGAAGTTAGAGTTTACAAAGCCCTTTCATAATGGGCTCTCATCTGATTCTCAAATCTATCCCCTGAAGACCCACAACCTTAGTCATGGCCAAGAATATTATTCTCATTTTACACATGAGAAGACTGAAGCTCAGGGAAACTGCCACAACTAATGAACAGAAGAAAAATCACATATCCTAATAACTCACAATTGTATTAGCTCAAACTTTATCATTGCTCAATAGATACTTACTTAGCAAATGGAGAAAAATAGCCAACTGGACCCATAAGAATTGATTGATATGCATTGGAGAGTTCTCTATTGTAAAACAGAGAATGTCACTCCTGCCCATTTAAAGTTCATAGTTTGTTGGAAAAAATAAGACAGTTACACATGCACTTTAAGAGAAATTGATAGTAGATAACAAATGGATAATTTTATAATATTCATACTAAATGCTACAGGAATTTGATAAGGAAGCTTTTACACGATGGAATAGTAGATTTCAAGCATACTAAAGAGGTAGAGCATTTGCAATTATGGGGTTTTTTTCTGATCACCATGAAATATAGATATATTTAATTTTATCATGTGAGTGAGAAAAACATGTGCCAGTAGACAACACTGTATGTATACATGGAATACAAATATACAAAAAAAGCGAATTGTCAAAAAGTCCCTGGTAGGTGATAGCCTATTTGTGATTTAGTGAACAGAAAGAACTTTAGAAGTGGTAAAAGGACAAAAGGCTAGATATAGTGAAGGTAAGAAAAATACTTTCAGTGTACTATGGACATTGTCTACTGTACACTCCTGATTATTAGATGTGTTAAATCAACTAAAGAGTGAGAAGCTAACAGTGATATTGTGAAAGGAATCCCTCTACAACTCTCCTCCTCCACAGATAATAGAAATGTCCCTTATCTCAATGGAAACGTCTCATATGTGCACATGTATTTACTGAGTGCCTCTAGAGCCCAAATGCCTGAGATCGAATTCCTTCTCTACCACTTATGGCTATGCAACTTTGGGCACAACTTCTCTGGCCTTGGTCTCAGAGGGTTGATATGAGGTTCAATTAACTTAACGTTTGCAAAATTAGAAAGTACCTGGAATGTAATCAGCACTCAAAATGCTAGCTACTGTTTTTATTACTACTTTCCTCCAATTTTTCCCTCATGTCCTGGTAATGATCTTTATAAAATGCAGATTTGCTGCCATTATCACTGAACAAAGAGCAAACATCTTAATGGGGCCTATAAGGGTCTATAAGGTCTACAAGGCCTGTAAGGTCCTGCCCTTCATCTCTTCTGCAGCCTAATCTTTAAGCTCTAGCTTTAGCAGAATCAGGGCTCCATCACAGGATAAAAATCAAAATATCATAAGCTAGATTAATGAAAGGATAAGTCCTGCTTTCTAATGGAATAACAATAAACAGAAATGTAATTTTTTAATTTTTTAATCAGACATTACCTGTAAGTACAAATTAATGAAACAATTACAGGAATAATTCTTGCTAATGAGTATTTAGTACTTACTACCAGTATATCCCAAACATTTACATACATTATTCTCATTTCGTCTTACAACAACAACCCTGTGAAGACTTGTACTCATTTTATTGGCATTTGACAAAAGAGAAAACTGAGGCTCAGAGAGGTCAGGTTGCACATCTGCTGTCAAAGAACCAAGGAGAGGGAGAACAGACCTGTCAGATATCTGCCCCTGAGCTCCTCCCCAGCAAGCTTCTATCTGCCAGGCACTGTGCTAAGTGTCTCATATGTATTAAAGTCATTTATAGATTATTATGTCTGTTTTATAAATGAGGAACTGATACACAAAAAGGCCACAGGTCCATCCCATGGTCCCCAAACTAGCAGCAGCTAAAGCAAGATTTGAACTCCAGTCTGTCAAAATCTAAAGAGAGGGTTCTTTACCACCACCTAGCATTGTTGCTCTGTACAACAGAGAAACCAGTTTTATTTATTTATTTTTAATTGACAAGTTGTAATTGTACTTTTAAATGCTACTTTAAATTAAGCCCACACTACCTGGAAGACCCTAATGATTCACAAGTAGCAATGGATTCCACTTCTAATGCACGGTTTGTTTTATTATTTTAAAATATTTAATTCTGCTACAGAAGAAAAGAAAACAGATGGGATGGATGAAATCCCTAGTTTGCATTAAATATAAGTAAGCAATTAGCAAGTAGTACATGTGTGTTAAACATAGGCACTAAAGATACATGAAGCAACTGGGCACTAAGCATTCATGTTACACTCAATATACAAGAGCCACAAAATATCCCTGATACATGGGAAGTGCTCAATATTCTTGAAGTCTTAATTCAGCCACTGATTGGTGAAACCCATTTCCACATGTACTTTGCCCAAGGAATGCTAATAAAACCCAGAGCTGCTCTGCAGGCTAATTGGGAATCTATAGCCGTGGGCCAGTGCGCTTGCTCCTGCATCTCACTGAGAGAGCAAGTGTGTGTCACCGGCCTGGGCACCTTCTGTCTGTAGGTCCCCTTTCTACAACCTCATCTCTGGTCCTCATAACCACACCACCAGGGGGAAAGTTGAAGGGGTGGGGAGAGAGACATGAAGTATGAACATTGCCTACCCCAGCAATCAGGTAGTATGGTCCTTCCGCCGGCTTGCACTATATCCTAAGTGGGTTTCCCTACCCATCTCTTTCCCCTTGCTTCATACACTATGTTTTAAATTGATTCCATAAACCATGGAGTTCAAGCATCTTAATCTGGTCTGTGAATCTTTCTGTTCTATGACCTCTAGGATAGATGGCTTGCTGGCAATATATTGGAGGCTACCATTGCATCAAGGTGATTTCCCACATGACATCCCTGAAGGCCAATGGCATCAAGAACAAGTGTGAATTCCTAGCTGGAAGTCTGAAAAATCGGAGGCTCTCTCTTTACCACTTCTTTTCCACTCACCTTGCATCAGCCAGGGTTGCTCGAGCCACAGCCCAGGCAGCAACAAATGCTGCTGGAAACCCTATAATCAGAAAAGGATTCAGAGATTATATTTCTTTTAAGATTAACAGTTTTTTTCTCATATTCACCACACATAAGAATATACTATGAGTAGTTCAGAGAGAAAAACAGACATGAAAAATGTTGATATGTGAACAAGAAAAGGCCACTTAAATTTCATCTTGTCAGTTTGAGAAATGAGCAAGAACACTGAGGTTTGTTCCTGAAAGTCTGAAGATAAAGGCTGGTCCAATTTTCATTTGAGAAATGTAGGGTGAAGCCACATTTGGAGGAGACTGAAGTTCCTGGGGCCAGAAGTAGGCAGTGGTTGGTGCATTTGACTTTGACTCTTGCCACACTGACAGCCACATGCTTTGAAGAAGTGAAGCAACAAGAGGGACTCGTGAGAAGCTGAGGGATGATGGTGTTTTAAAAAATTAGAACTTTTCCATTTTAGAAGTGGAAGGCATAGGGAGGCTACACAGAAACTTATAAAATCAGGAGGTTTTGACCTCTTCCTTTTTTGGCTCATACTGGCTCAAGACAGAAGCATTTGCATGCATTAATAACTTAACAAAGGGTGACTGATATGTTAGTTTGATGATTTAAGCATGAGATATTTGTCCTTCATAAATGATAGACATTTTCTGTGCTTGCAACATCAAATCCATCATACTGATCATGAGTCCTTTGCCCCCCTAATAAAAATTGACTGTTCAGTTCATGTTATACTTAATTAGACTCTGATATCACAAAAAGAAATCATAAATCTTTGTCCAAATAGATCTACCTAATTCTAGTTATTTCTTAGGTTCAGCTTGCATATTCTATCTATCTATCCATTTATCTAACCATTCACGTGTTAAGCATTTATTAAGTGTCTATTTATGTGTCAGGGATTGTTCTAGAAGATATAAACAACAAACAAATAAATAGACAATATCCCTGTTTTCCTGAAACTTATACTCTGGTGAAGGAGGAAAAATTAATAAAACAACCTTAATTGTCAATTAGTGCTATGAAGAAAAACAAGAATGACACGATGTAAGTGGAGGGCACAGCTGCTTCTGAGAGGACAGCTAGAAAAGGCCCGACATAGATCCCATGGCTGTTCTGCTGTCTTGGCTATCTTCAAAAGTATCTGTCCTTGATCAAAATTTTCACGTCTTATCATTTTTAGATCTGTATCTTCTGCTTCCTTTACAATCTCCTGATCAAGCAATTTCCTAAATGATGTTCTATACAATATTGATTAATGGTACTTGAGTTGGCATTATGTTTTAGATGATAATTATATCAAATATCTTACATAGGCATCACATCTTAATGAAATCGCTTTTTCTCATCTTCTTAGAAGATTCGCATGCACAAGACTAGCATACAAACAACCATGGAAGAACAAAAAATGGAAAATCACTTTGGAGCTTTTTAAGAATTTTTGATCACCAATCTTATTATAACATTATTACATAATTTAGAACACATAAATACAGGAAAAATATTTGAAATTTAAATGTTATTTTAAAATTAAATGTTAATTTAAGTAAATTTAATATATAAATTTAAATGTTACTGAATGTATGCATTTACTAAAAGTTGAGTTATTTTCATAAGACATGTCAGTATAAATACATTTCATGAAGAACAGGTTTTATAAATTAAAAATTTTGAATACGATCAGACAGGCAAACAGACAAACAAAATAACCTAAAGGGTCAGAATGCATGCTTTTTGTAAGGGGAACTTTAACACACATCTCTGTATTTAAAGTATATTCACTGCTAAATGGATGATCCATAAAATGAAGATTTCAAGTCATGATGCTTATCTATTTTGTTGTCATTCCAATGCCAAAATTTTTGTGGCCAAATTAATAAAACTTATAGAGGAAGATAATAAACTCATACTTGCATATAAGCTCACTATT
This sequence comes from Daubentonia madagascariensis, assembly GCA_023783475.1. Taxonomy (NCBI): domain Eukaryota; kingdom Metazoa; phylum Chordata; class Mammalia; order Primates; family Daubentoniidae; genus Daubentonia; species Daubentonia madagascariensis. Next base: position 3,643,518 of record JAKFHU010002088.1, read on the forward strand.
TTGTATTTTTTATTTTCTTTTTCATAGAAAGTTTTGAAAACTAGTTTCCTGGGTTTCAGGAGGACAAACTCCTGACTCTAAAGAAGGACAAACTGAGTGATACAGCCTGAAGAGAGCTGGTAAGCAGGCCTGTACCAGTTAGCTATCAAACCAAAAAGTAAATAGGGAAAAAATAACTTATTACAAGTGTGACCAATGATGGGGAAATTTTAAAAAATAAAATATAACTCAAATAAACAAATTTGTACATTCATTGATGAATTTTCTATCAACACCTTACCAACTTCTAGTAATTATGTGGGTGCACAGATATGATTTTGATTTGAAAGCAAACTACCCAAAACTGTCAAGGAAATTTCCAAAGTGCCCTAAAAAAATAAAGTGTATCTTTTTTATTTTTAGTAACTGCTGGTCAAAGATAAGAGAAAGTCTTCAAACAGACGAGCCGCCTTCAGAAATAAAACTTTATTTGTGAATGATGATTATTTCATAACAAATCAAACATAATGTAAATTGATCCTTTGTCTTCTGAAAGGTTATTAATTAGCTAGCAAGAAATTCAATATTCCTTACTTCACATTTCAAATGTTGCAAAAATATTAAGGCAAAGCAGGCAAAGGAATATTCTTATTTTGGAGGGGGGAAAAAACTTCAAATTTCATCTTGAGCTACTTAGTGAATTTTTTTCCTATGCTGACCACGTCATAATTTAAATATTAAAATAGAAATTGAGATCTGCAATAGCTAATCTTCAGACTCTTCTCAATTTTAACTACATGTAAGTTTTAATTCCACTTAAATTTCAACAAGCAAACAATTTATTTTCTCTGTGTCATGTTGAGTTAGTACCTAATGCAATAATCCCTCCAGTACTGATAAGTCATTTCTGGGATGTGAGCTGACTGTCCTTTTTCTTTTTTTAATTACTTATGCCAAAAGTAATTTGAATGATTTCCTTCTAAAAGACATGGTAAGTCCACATAATTAGTTTGTAATTTGTATTTGTTAAATGCAGTCAAGATGGTCCTATAAATTTCTTTCTGGCATTCTCATCATGTGACTTAGAAATACAAATCAAAGAGATGTCATTATAGCTTAGAAATTCGAAAATAAAAATTTTTAAGATGAAATTATTGATAAGGCAGAACACTGACATACGACATGAGCCTCGCAGTTCTAAATGTGTCTGGCTAACAACGTGTTTGTTCTTTTACATTTCCTCCAAAGAATCCTGTCAAGAATCTGACCTAAGAACAGTAACCATAAATTAAACTTGAAAAGTTTGTTACCACTGGGAGGATTATAGACTTGATCTTAATAATTTTCATCTAAAAATAGAACAATGAAAGAGAAAGGAATAACGACAGAATAATGACAGAAGGGATTCTTTCAGGAAGATGGCTGCAGGAATGCTAATGATGAGCACGACAGAAAGTCCTCACATCCATAATCCAGTTTAAGAGGAAAGGTAATGCTTTACCCCAGCCTATCAAGATGAAGCCCCACAGGTATTTGGTGTCCGAAAAAAAAGCCACAAAGATTAAACTATGCAGGTAGAGACCTTCCACGAGGATCCAATAGTAGTTTGTAGCCAAGAAGTAGATAAACATCACAACAGCAATCTTGCACCCGATCTGTTACAAATAAACCAGAATGGCATCATATTAGAACTCTTCATTGTACTGGATGCCAACATTAGAACACTAAAAAACAATTCTTCAGGGGTTTTTTTATAGTCTAAAATTTCTCCTGTACATAGAAAGGCCAAGACTATTGAGAGACCAGAACAAAGTTATTTAACATAACATTTTTTAAGAGTATAATTTGATTCTATTTCTTAAATAAGTTTTTTTCTAAGTTACAAAAAGCACTTTCTTAATTTTTTCTCTTTATATAAATATGATCATCAGAGAAAATTAGGAAGGTATAGAAAAGCACAAAGAAGAAAATATTATCCATATTCTGCTATGAATTTATTTTATTGTGCTCTTTTTTATGCAGCTATTGCTGCAAAAATAAACTGCCCCAAAAGTTAGTGACTTAAAACAATAAATATTTAACATGTCTTATAAATCTATGGATTAGCCAGATGGTTCTGCTCATCTGGGCTCAGCACATCTTGGCCACACTCACTCATAGAGGTCTACCCTCAACTGGCTCACTATCACTTCCACTTCCTTCTGTTGGGTAAAGCAAGTCACAAAGCCAGTCCAGAATCAGAATTATCCAGGGACTACAAAGTTACAGGGCAAAGGCACAGATACAGGGCATTAATTTATACCATCAAGACAATGAATCTCCTCGATCTAATTTCCAGATATATTGCTTCAATGATCTAATTAACTGAATTATTGGGTGACTCTATTTACTAATTAACACCAAGACATTTAAGAGCAGAATCAAATACCACAAAATCTTATATTGGAACAAGGCTTTCAGTCTACAATAAAGGAACCAAATATCGTGGGCTTTTAAATACCAAGTTTCTGGTTTTACCGATGGGTTTTTACTTTTGAAAGTGGTAAGCCATGACAGTTGCTATGGTGCATACATCAAATGCCATTCCAATCATGTGCTTTTTGCAGTTTCCATTCTAGAATGCTCTTGAGGAAAGAACCCAAGCACTTTTAATCATCTAAAATGATGAGTAATTAGACATGAGAGGGCAGAATTGAGTGGAGCAATCATCACTATACAAATTGGTAGTCTATTTTAGTTAGTTCAGAGATAAGGTAAGCAAAAACAAATTAACACATATTTAGTGAACTGTAAAATTTTACTTATTTGTAATGTTATACAAATCAGTAATGAGAGAAAATGGTGAAAATACTTACGTATTGGGATTTGTCTACATTAGGTGCTTCAGTGGAATTTTGTAGGTCATCCTGCATTATCAGGGACTGCAGCTCCTTTACCCCTATGTGAGCATGGACCACTCTGTCTTTGACAAAGATGCTTGTAGCTCTCAGCATGAAAGATACAAATAAGTGCATGTGGATATAGTTCCTAGTGCAATGCAATCGTCTATGGAGAGAAACATTCAGTATTTAGATCTGCATAAAATTAGAAATGGGGAAAGACACCTGGTATCCACCACTGCCACCACTGGCCAGCCTACCCTTTCCCCAGGGATTACTTCGAAGACCCCACATGGATACCAAAATCTACAGATACTCAAGTCTCTTATTTAAAATAGTGTAGTATTTGCATATAACCCATACACATCCTCTCATATACTTTAAATCATCTCTAGATTACACATGATACCTAATACAGTGTAAATGCTATGCATTAATAAATAGTTGTTATTCTATATTGTTTAGAGAATACAGATAAGAAAATAAAGTCTGTACATGTTCAGTACAGATATAACCACCCATTTTTTTCCCAAATATTTTTGATCTGCAGGTGGTTGAATCTGGAGTTGCAGAAACTTCAGATACAGAGGGCCAACTGTATTGGCTGCTCAAACTTTTGTGTTGATTCAGATTAAACTGAATGGAATTGGACACAAGTTTAAGTGGATAAAATATAAACCACAACAAAAGCAATAAATACTGTTTCTTTGTGCGCTGATATCAGATAATTGTGAAGATTATTTAAGATGATTTCTCGTCCAATGAAAGAAAATCATCTGGGAAAAGTAAAATAAGTAAGTCATTACATCCTGAAAGAAAATGTTTGTAGCTCATTCAACTCTATGCTATACCATTTGGCAAACAAATATACTGCAATGCATACCTATTGGCTTAAAGGTTTCAGCCAAAGGCTGAAAGGCTTTGATGCTTTCTAAAAAAATTATTATGTGGTTGATGGGTACAAAAATATAGTTAGGTAGTTAGATAGAATGAACAATATTTGATAGCACAACAAAGTTACTATAATCAACAATAAGATAGGGTATACTTTAAAATAGCTAAAAGATGCTTTAAGTTTTTAAATGAAAAAACCCTGAATTTGTCATGAAAAATGCACTATCAAACGATATAATAATGTTAGGCTGAATTCAAAAACTTGCATTTGGGAAAAATATTTGGAGGCACAGATTGTGAGACCTCGATGTCTTTTATGGATAGGAAACAGAATGTGTCCCTTCATGGAGAAGGGACCGGGAGTCACTCACCTGAAGTAACCAATGATGAGAATAGCCACAGCCAAGGAACCAAAGGAGATGGAGTAGCCAACAGTGTACATTACAGAGAGGCGTTCAAAGAATTCTTTCTGTAGGAGAAGAGATAGTCACATATGTTTTAGGACTATTTCACCAGGAAAGCGGTTAAAAAAAAAAAAGTCATTTTTGGAATATTACTTCTAGTTCTCTTAAACTTTTTTGAGCCTTTTTGAGTAATTTACATGTAATAAAATGTATAGATCTTAAGTGAACATTCTGATCAGTTTTGACAAACCAAGTTCATTTGTGCCTCTTGCTAGTCAAAAAACCACCCACCATCCACCCCCAAGGTAACCACTGTTCCAATTTCTGTCACCATGGATTAGCTTTCTCTGTTCATGTACTTCATATACTTCTTGATTGTTCTTAGACTTCTTAGAATTTTATTGTACAGTAAAGGCTCTTTTTGTCAACATACTATTTTTGATATTCATCCGTATTGTTACATGTATAAATGGTTCATTGCTTTTCAATTTTTGTATTACTTTAAAAATAATTATAGACTCACAAGAAGTGAAAAATATAGTAAGAAAGGTCCCACGTACCCTTCACCCAATATCCTCCAGTGCTAACATCTTACATAATTAGACTAAAATATCAAAACCAGGAATTTGATATTGGTGCAATGTGTGTATTTATAGATCTATGCCATTTTATCACATATGTACATTTTTGTAACCACCACTACAACCAAGATACAGAACTATCTCACCAGCACAAAGTTCTCCCTTGTGCTGTTCCTTTGCATTGACACCTCCCTTCCTCCTCCCCACCATCCCAAGCACCTGGCAATTATTAATCTGTTTTCCATCTCTATTATAGTTTTTTTCATTTCATAAATGTTATATAAGTGGAATCATATAGTATGGTACCTTTTAAGATTGGCCTTTTTCACTCACAGTAATACCGTTGAGATCCATCTAAGTCATTACACATACCAATAGTTTGTTCTTTTTTATTGCTAAATTGTATTCCATGGTACATACATAACCTATGTGTATCATTATATTTGAAGTGACCTTTTTGTAGCTAGTATATAGTTGGGTCATGTTTTGTAATAGACCCTTTCTATCTCTGTTAATTTGTATATTTAGACCATTTGTTTTTAATATAATATTGATGTGTTAAGGTTAAGTTCACCATTTTATTTTTTATATTCTGTTATCCTATTTTTTATTTCTGTTTTATTTTTCCTCCCATCCTGTGGGTTTCTTAAATCTATTCAATATTTTAGAATTTCATTTTGATGTATTTTTTGTATAGTTATTTTAGTGGTTGCTCTAGGTATTACATTATATAGCTTAATGTGGAAACTTTGATAATTGAATTTTCACCTTTCTTTTCTAATTAAGCATTGAAAAATATGTTTCCCTCTAAGCTCTGCTTTAGCTTTTCCCACAATTTCTGATATATTGGGCTTTCATATTTATTCAATTTTAACCTCTGCCATGGGTCATGTAATTTCCAACTATTTGTGAATTGTCTACATATCTTATCCTAATTGATGTTCTATTAATCCCTTGTGATCAGAGAACATACTCTATAATTTCAATCTTGGAATTTATGGAGACTTATTTTGCAGCCCACCCAGCATATGTTCTATCTTGGTGAACCTTTGGTGTGTACCCTAAAAATATGAATTTTTCAGTTATTGGTTATAGTATTCTACAAACGTCCATTTAGTCAAATTGTTTGAAAGATAGCCTATGGAAGTTTTTGTCTAACTGTTCTATCAGTTACTGAGAGAATGATGTTTAAAAACTCCAAAATGATGAGATTTGGCTATTTCCTCCTTTAGCTCTGAAAAGTTTTGCTTTGTGTAATTTGAAGCTCCAAAATGCATGTATATTTAGGATTATTTTCTCTTGGTAAATTGATTCTTTTATCATTTTGAAATGTTCTTCCATCTTGGTAATACTCTTGCTTGAAGTCCACTTAATCACAGCAACTTTCTTATGCTTAGAGAATGCAGAGCATATACCTTCAACATATCTGTTATCTTTATACATTTATCTGTATCTTTACATTTATTTATACTACATTTCTTGAAGATAGCACATAATTGAGTCATACTTTCATTATCCATTCTAACAATGTCTGCCTTTTAAATGACGTGTTTAGTCCATTTACATTCCATACAGTCAATGCTATGGTTGGGTTTAAATCTAACTTCTTGGTATTTGCATTTCATGTGTCCTACCTCGTCTTTGTTCCTCTGTACCTGCTTCCTTACCTTTTTTATTGGGTAGGGGCTTAAACAAGTATTTCTTAGTATTTCACTTGTGTTATTTTTTAACAGTTACTATAGAGACTTGACTGTGCATCTGTGATATATTTTGTAGTCAGGTAGTTTGATACCTCCAGCTTTGTTCTTTTTGCTCAAAATTGATTTGGCTATTCAGGGCCTTTTGTCATTCCATACAAATGTTACGATTTTTTTTTTCTAATTCTGTGAAAAATGTCATTGGAATTTTGATAGGGATTGCATTGAATCTGTAGATCACTTTGAGTAGTATGGACATTTTAGCAATATTAATTCTTCCAGTCCATAAACATGAGATATCATTCCATTTACTTGTGTCTTCTATTTCTTTCATCAATGTTTTATAGTTTTCAGTGTATAGGCCTTTCACTTCCTAGGTTAAATTTACCCCTAGGTTTTTTTCTTTTTTTAGCCATTGTAAATGAGATAGTTTGCTTGATTTCTTTTTCAGATAGTTTGTTGTTAATGTATGGAAACACCACAGATTTTTATGTGTAGATTTTGAATCCTATAACTTTACTGAATTCATTATTAGTTTTGACAATTTTTTGGTGAAGTCTTTTGGGTTTTCTATATATAAGATTATGTCATCTACAGACAGAGACAACTTAATTTCTTCCTTTCCAATTTGTATGCCTTTTACTTCTTTCTCTTGCCTAATTGCTCTGGCTAGACCTTTTGGTACTATGTTGAATAGAAGCAGCAAAAGTAGGCATCCTTGTCTTGTTCCTGATCATAGAGGGAAAGCTTTCAACTTTTCATCATTGAATATAATGTTAGTTGTGGGTTTATCATATATGTCCTTTATGTTAAGTTATGTTCCTTCAATACCTAATTCATTGAGAGTTTTTATCATGAAAAGATTTGAATTTTGTCAATGCTTTTTCTGCATCTATTGAGACGATCATATGATTTTTGTCCTTCAGTCTCCAGTGTGGTATATCACATTTATAGATTTGCATACATATTTGCATATATCTCATCCTTGCATCCCTGGGACAAATTCCACTTGATCATTGTCAATGATCCTTTTAATGTGCTGTTGATCCGGTTTGTTAGTATTTTGTTGAAGATTTTTGTATTTACGTTCATCAGGGACATTCAGGCCATTGTGTTTGCTTTAAGCAGCCAATAGACTTTTTAATTAAATTATAGATGTAAAGGTAAAATAAATATAGGAATAAATATGCCTAGATATATAGTTTTTCTTTTTAGTATTTCATTTTTATCCATATATTTACCCATTTTGGTACTCCTCATTCCTTCCTGTCAATCCTTGCTTCCATGTGGTATATGTCTCTTCTGCCTAGAGAACTTTTTTGAGCATTTCTTATACTGCAGGTATAGTGAAGATAAATTCACCCATATTTTTACTGTCTCAAAAATATTATTTTGCCTTTATCTTAAAGGATATTATCATGTAAAAGATATTATTGCATTTGGATTCTAGCCCCCTTTGTTTCTAATGAAAAGACAGCCATCTTTTTATTGTGGTTCCTCTGTATATAATGTGCCCTTTTTCTCTCAAGGCTTTTAAAATTTTCTTAATTTTCATCAGCTTAACTATGATGTGCCTAAGTATGGTTTTTATTTTATTTATCCTAAAGTTTGCTATATTTCTTTGGCCTGTGGATTGACTCGTTTCATCTGTTTTAGAAAATTCATGTGTTATATGAAAGGAGAAAAGGTTAGCACTCCCCTTGACAAGCATGGAAGAGGCTCTTGGGCCTGCACAACACGCATATGGTTAAGGCACTGCCACCTACTTCGTGGCATCTAACCATCGTTTTTGAGGATACAAACAAATGGAAAAACATAGCATGCTCATGGAGAGGTATAATAAACATCATTAAAATGTCTATACTACCCAAAGTGATTTATAAATTCAATGCAATCCCCATCAAATTACCAAATCATACTTCACAGATCTATAAAAAATAATTCTATGCTTCTTTTGGAAGCAGAAAAGAGCCTGAATAGCCAAAGTGATCTTAAACAAAAAGAACAAATCTGGAGGCACCACATTACCAGACTTCAAACTATACTACAAGGCTATAGTAACCAAAACAGCATGTTATTGGTACAAAAATAGAGACATAGACTAATGAAACAGAACAGAGAACCCAGATATAAAACCATTTACCTACAATCAGCTGATCTTTGACAAAGCAGACAACAATGTACACTGGGGAAAAGAAGCCCTATTCAATAAATGGTGCTGGGAAAATTGGATAGCCACATGCAGAAGAATAAAATAGGACCCTTACCTCTCACCACTCACAAACATTGATTCAAGATGAATAAAAGACTTAGATCTAAGGAATGAAACCACAAGAATTCTAGAGGAAAGTGTACATAAAACTCTTTTAGATACCAGCCTAGGCAAAGAATTTATGAAAAACACCCAATTGGCAATCATGGCAACAACAAAAATAAATAAATGGGAAAGAATTGGCTGGTGGATAATAGCTCACTCTGCCTAGGGCTTACTCCTTGGAGTTCTAAGCCCTATGCCAGCCCTTGTCTGCTAAAAGTTGGTTTAAAAGCTTGATTCTTTTCTTTTTATTCCCTTCTATGACCTGGTTGCTCCCCTTCTACTGTGGTTCTAGGGATAAATGCAGCCATGGGTCTCTTCTCTCATAGGAAAGCCTTGCCCATTTCTGGAATTTAGTTCATTTAGATTTCTTGGCATCCTCAGCTCACTGACGGATTTTTACAGATTATTGATTTTGCATCTTACCCAACTTATTCTTATTGTTCCAACTACCTATGTTCTGACTGGAAGCAGAAGACTTTGCCTCTTGTTCCTTTTTTTAAAATGTCATTTACTACATATTATTTTCTATTCATAAAATATTAAAACTTTTTATAAAAAATATTTGGAAAATGTGTAAAATATAACAGAAAAGCGGGAAAAAAACTCCCAAATTCTCGCCAACCAAAAGAAACAGTTAGTACTTCATGTATTTTTTTATTCTATTTCTGTGCATCACTTCCTATTGTTTTGATCATCTTCATTCTCAATTTACATACAAGTTTACTCCTGAATTTTTTTCAGTTAATTGTATGACAAAAGAATTTCCCAAGGCAGCAAACTCTTTAAAATACATATATATTTGAGCTTATTTAACCAGCTCTTCATTGGAAATTTAAATTCTTTGAAATATTCACTATAATAATAATTTGTTCAATAAGCATTTTTCCATTCAGTTCTCCCATTTCAAATCCTTATGTTTGATCTTAGAAATAAAATTATAAGATCAAAGTATATGACCCCTTTGAGTTTTTTTAATATAAATTGCTAAATTGCTTTCTAAAAGTGCATTTAGCCTTTAGACATGAGATATATTATATGGTAATTTGTACAGTATGCTACTGTCTTAACTATCATATGCTAAAAAACTTAGTATCCTTTTAAGCTATCATTAGAGTTCCTTCTTTCTTTTTATTGAAATAATTACCTCACTTTGCCAAGCCAATGATATGGAAATTATTTAGAGAAAAAAATAATAGGTGCTTAAAAAATCTTAGTCTTCTTTCCCCCATAAAGATGTGGAATTTATTCTAAATACACATATTTTTAGTTTTTTGCTTTTCCTACCCTATAAAAAAAGTTTCATTTTAACCATTAATAATTTATATCTCATAAATAAGTAATATCATTTTTCCCTACAGTATATCAAAACTTCAGAAGATATCTAGTTTTCTTATTAGAAGATAGTTAGTTTTCTTGAGTTTTCTCATATTATTTCTTGATGGTTGTAAACAATAGAAAACTCTTTTTGTGTTTTTAATTAAGGAGATAAAGCTAAATTATTTGTGCTAACAAAACTCAAATTTTTAATTAACTTTAATATCATTTTATATGAAATAGTACATATCTTTGGTATATTAACCATCTTTGGTTGTTTTGATTCTTAGAATATACAGTAATCACAAAAAATGGTTATAAAATTAGAGTACAGTGTAAATATAAATAAATCCAGGATTTAATGGCCATTTAACAACTGTGAAAAACTTGCATTTCTCATAATTTAATGCACAAATAAAAATCACCACAGAATACACTAAAATATCAGTGAATGCTTATTTCTGTCAATGAGATTGAAATTATTAACATTTTGAAGCATTTTATATTATCTCAATGTTGGCATTAGTTCACTATAGAGTACATAACAATCTCCTCATATTGACTAATTTTATCCAAGAAGCTTTCAATAATGAACCACAAAACTGAAGGTCTTTCAGCAAATTACTAAAAAGCTCATTGAGGGGGTAGTGCTTTATGTTAGAAAAGAAGTTAAGAAAGGAAGTTCTGACTATTAAAGCAAAATTGAACAAAGAAACCTTCAACTCACTACTTCTCCCCCTACTGTTCTCCCTCCCCACTCCCCCACAAAAAATCACCAGGCATAAAGAAAAATGTCTATTTTGGGGAGTGTATGTATGATGGACTGTTCTCGGGGTCCTCATAAAAATCATTAATAAACCAATTTATCATATTCACTCAGCATCATATATCATCATGCATTTTTGCTCAAAATGAAATGAATTTATCACAATTTTTAAAATACCATATAATTTAAAAATAACTCTCCAGAATTTCTCGAAGTTTATATATGATTGCTATGCTGCAAACAGCACTGATGTGAAATTAGGACATCATGGCTCTGCTTTAAACCCTGCCATCAGCTAGCGATGTCATTCTGACCAACACTTAATCTCTGCTTCTCAGTTGACTCACATCTGTGAAATTAAGGTATTGTGCTAGAAATCTTATAAGATGCCCCCTGCTCCTCTTTAATCCTACAACTCTAATCTTTCATATACTAATATAATCACCTACTGGCAAATCTTATGAGATGGAAAATATACCTCTAAAATGCAGGGGTCTGGCCGGGCACGGTGGCTCATACCTGTAATCCTAGCACTCTGGGAGGCCGAGGCAGGACGATTGCTTGAGCTCAAGAGTTCAAGACCAGCCTGAGCAAGAACAAGACCCCGACCCCAGCTCTACCAAAAGTAGAGAAATTAGCCAGGCGATGTGATGCGTGCCTGTAGTCCCAGCTACTGGGAGGCTGAGGCAAGAGGATCACTTAAGCCCAGGAGTTTGAGGTTGCTGTGAGCTGGGCTGACACCACTGCACTCTACCCAGGGCAACAGAGTGCAAAAAAATAAATAAATAAAATAAAATAAAATGCAGGGGTCCTTCAGGAATATAGAGATGAGACACAACCATTCATAGGTAACTAAGAAGAAATTGTGAATCATGTTGCTGACTACCTGTTGGGATTTTAAGACATAATATAATATAATATAGCATAATATAATGTAATGTAAACATAACATAATGTAATGTAATAAATATACACACAAATATATTTATAAATATATATGCTTGTATCTCAGCCAGGTAACTCTAGCCTAAGGAAAATACCAGAATGTTTCATATGCATCTGAAAAGATTCCAACATTGCTTCTATCTTTTATGATCCTTGTGTCATAGAATACAAGGGTTTTTATATATAATGGTTCACAGTCAAGAATTGCACAAAAATATTATTCTACTTTCCCTTAGGGGTTCACAAATACAAAAATTCCATTACCTTTCCTATGCTGATATCTGGCTGCAGAAAGCGAAGGCAGTCTGAATAATTGGCCCATGTTTTATTTAAACTGTGCATATAAGCCCACGTTCCATTGGGGTTACAGTGTCGGAAAGCAACTCCTGTAAAGACATGAAAGACGCTGAGATTACTCAGTTCCTTTAGAGTCTGTCACAAAAATAAATAAATAAATTTGTTTCAAATGAATCATTTAAGAAAAATTCAATACCTTTATGATTGAAGTCATAAATATAAGAAGGGCATGGGACAGCCGATATTTTCCCCACTGTTCCTCTGGGCCAACAAATGAGTCCATCCCATTCTGGGAAGCAATTACCTTCTGCTGAAGGAAAAAAAAGTTTAAAGCAAATAAACAAAGAAAAATCAAGCAGAGAACAAATGCATTCAAAATACAAAATTTCAGGTCACTGCCTGTGGCAAAATGTAAAACAAATTGGTAGTTTTGGAAACCAGAATAGGGTAGATATGATGCAAGTGTTACAAAATGCATCTGCCTGACCTCATCAAAGGCTCATTAATAGAAACATTTGATTTGCACACATTAAAAATATTCAAATTATTCCAGTATATTAGTTATAGCAGTTATAGCAATTAATACGTAAGAAACATTGGAAGTCATTGTGAACAAGTTCTATAGTAAAGTTCTTCCAACTATCACAGTTGTAACTACATTTTTATCCTAGATTTTTAAAAATTGTTGTTAAAGAACATGACACACAAAACATTGCACTTCACAGGTAAGGTTCAAGATTCGGCTTTATCTTTTTACCAATAATTTTAGTAATTTCTTTGAGTCTAACACTCATCTCAAAAAAAATTTTCCAAAGCTCTACTCCTCTCAAGATGAGTCCAGAACCCCAGCACTTCTCACAACCTCAACTGCCACCACGATGGTCCAAGCCACCCCAATCTCCAGCCTGAATGAATGCAACAGTCTCCACCTGTCTTCCTGATTCCATTCTTGCTTTCTGCAGGACAGTTCTCTGGGTGGCATTGGACAGACCCAGCTCTCCCCACCCCTTTTGCTTGTATAATATTTCTTAAAAATAACCATAGAATGTATTGGAAACGCAACATCCTGAGACAAAGAGGGAACTGCCTGGAACAGCCCCGGCTCTCTTGCCGTCCCTCCCAGAAACAGGATGTCCTTCAACACTTCAGCCCAGTGCATCATGTCTTCCCTGAGGTATAGAACCTGGGGTGGGCTGTTTTCTGGGCTGCCATCCCCACGTCCTGACCCCTCCACCCCATCCCCCTGCTGCAGGCAAGTGGGGCAGGCACAGTCAAGATTCCATCTACCTTGGGCAGCTTTCCTGAGCTTTGGGAGACCTGTGTGCAGTGACTCCCAAACTTCTGTTGTCCCTCCCTGCCTGTCTGTGAGTAACAAACCTGCTTCAAGTAACTTGTTGTGTGCATGGGTGTTCCGTCTCACCACACTCAGACAAGTTGGTAACTAGTGCACAGCGAACCTGCTTCACATTCTCCTTTCCTTTATTCTTGACACAATAGCCTAAAATCTTCCAACAGCACCCCATCTCAAAAAGCCTAAGTTTTTACAATGTCTGAAGGCTCTATAGGATCTGCCCTCTTTCCCAGCTCATCTCACTGGCCTTGGCTCCAGCTCTGGCCCTAACTCACTGCGCAGGCCCTGTTCGCTCTTCCCGGACTTGGATGCCATGCCCCAGAGAGCCTCAGGGCTTGTTCTCTTACCTCCTTCAGATTTTTACTCAAATGTCAACTTCTGAGTAAATGCTTCCCATTTAAAATTGCATCCCGAAACACTCCCTACCCCTTTTCCTGCTATATTTTTTCCCCTGAGTTCTCATCACCTTCTAATATTAAATGTTATTTTATTACTGTTTTCTCAAGCCACAGGATCTGAGAAACCTCAGAGGGGGGATATTTGTCTGTTTTGTCTCATGCTTTAGTCCATGTAAGTGCCTGGTTCCTGATAGGGGCTTAACAAATATTCAGTGTCAATACTCTGTGCCCTTCAGGACTCCTTTCCATTAGCGATGATTAAACATCCGAAAAGACAGCCTGTCAGCCAAGTTATACCCCAACTTCCCAAAAGGAGATGGCTTCAATGAGCACTGTATTAGTTTTCTATTGCTACTATAACAAATTACCACAAACTTAGCAGGTTAAAGTAACACAAATTTATTTTCTCATTATTTCTATAGGTCAGAAGTCTGGTGGGCTCAGCTGGACCTCTGCTTGTAGACTCACAAGGCCAAAGTCAAAGGCTGGGTGGGGCTGAGTTCCTTTCTGGAGGCTCTAGGGGAGAATCCGTCTCCTTGCTCATTCGGGCTGTTGGCGGAATTCAGTTCCTCACAGCTGTAGAACTGAGGTCCGTGTTTCCTTGCTGGCTGTCAGCTGTGGGCTGTTCCCAACTTCTAGAAGCTGCCTGCATTCCTTAGCTCGTGTCCCCATCCTTCCATCTTCAAAGTCAGCAGTTGGAGACCTTCTCACATTTTGACTCTCTCCTCCACTCTCCTTTTCTGTCCCAACTTTGACTGACTCTGCCTTCCTCTTCCACTTCTAAGAACCCATGTGATCACATTGGGCTCCACCCTGATAATCCAGAATAATCTCCCCATTTTAAGGTCCATAACTTTAATTCCATCTGCAAAGTCACTTTTGCCAGCCCTAAACATAGCATACAGAGGCATAACACCAGGGGTTAGGGCATGGACATCTTTGGAGGGCCATTATTCTGCCACCACAAATACTGGCTGTTATACAATTTTTTAGTTACCAATTACATTAACTGTAGCTGAGGATTTTTGTTCTAGCCAATGTTCATATTGTCAAGTTGTTTTCTCAGTTTTGAATAGTCAGAATAGAACCTCACACAAACACTGATTTCTACAGAAAAGAATTCAGCATAAACTTGAAATTAACGTCTCAGTGTCTACCATATAACACAGAAACAAGTATTTGATTTGCTTTGTGGACCATTGAAGCAGTAAGAAAAGAAAATGTCTTCCGTTGCCCACACTTTTCTCGTAGGAGAGAACATTTTCTTAGAAACAGCCTCACTTTGCTTACACAATAAAAGCCTGCATTTTGCATATCACAAGCAATGCAGGAACTCTTCCCATTGTGCTTCTGGCAGAGAGCTCCACTTGCCTCTTTTCCCACCATTACCTGCTTTTTGTTTGTCTTCCTTCTGGTTTATACAGAGTGTGATGAATCAACCTCTCCCATAAGCTTTGCCCTAGACACTCTATCAGGGCTGGGGAACCTGTGGCCTTGGGGACACATGTGGCCTTCTGGATCCTTGAGTGCGGCCTTTTGACTGAATCCAAACAAATCCCTTAGGATTTGTTCTGTGAAGTTTGGATTCAGTCAAGGGGCCACAGCATTCCATTTACTTTGTCATTAACAAGTCACATGTCTTTATATTTCTGGACTGTCCAATCAATATGTGCCTGATATCTATTGTACAAGCTACATAAATTGGACCTGGAGACACATTCTTGTTTTCCTGTAACTAGTTGTCCCTCTAAAATGTATGCTGTAATGTCATGTGCTATTTTCTAATAAGAATTAGTTTCTAGATGGAATAAGGCCTTCATATAAGTGTAAAATCCAATGGCCAGTTTATCCTATAATTATGCAGTTTAAAAACTGCTATGGAAAAGATTTTTTTTCCTCATGCTCTAAAAGGGACAATTTTCTAGTTCCCTGTAAGATACAACCCCACATATGTACATACACAGATATACCCCCTAAAATTCAGAAAACCAACACTCCCCCAAAATAATGTTTCTGTAGATCATGTTCATTTCTCTGGTGGCTCTTTGACAAAAAGAATGATGAATATGCACAAAAGATTGAAAAATTGGGGAAGCTATGACCTTACACAGAAAATACAGGGATCTTAATGAGTATCCTCTCTTTGATCATCATTTCCATCCTTTGTGAGTAAATACTTTCATTATTTGGCAAGAAACTAATAAATTCCCATTCTTCGAAGCAAAGCATCACAAGAATGGAAAAACAAGCACCACTGGTACTCACCATCAAATTAGTACTAACTGATCAATACTTACATCACACAGGGCAATAATATTCATCAGGGGGCAGGCAGGTGGGAGGGGGAGGAGGGGATGGGAAAACTCTCACTGGATGGATGTGGGGTGCACAGTTTGGGGGATGTCCACAATTGTAGCTTTGACATGGGCAGTACATGGGCAATATATATAACCAAAGTGTTGTACCCCCATAATATTCTGAAATAAAAGGAATTAAAAAAACTAGTGAAAATATCCACAACAACAAAAAAAAGAAACTAATTAATTCACTAATGGCTCACCAATATCCCTTCATAAGTTAGCACCATTAATTATAACTCTGTAATCCTTTGTGTGTTCCATGACAAACTAATTATTAGTGAAGCTTGTCAAATCTTGATATTTACACAGAACAATCAAAAATTTGGAGAATCTAACTTTTTCTCTTTCCAGTTCTTTACTTACTTATAACAAAATGTGACCATACTTGGAAGTAGAACCAGGATCAATAATATTTTGGTTTTGGTTTTTAAATACTTGAATAGTTTTATAACTAGGTATTTGCCTTTATATTTCCATTTCTTTCTTTCGTAAACATTAGGAAAATTTTTTATGTTCTTTTTATTATAAAAATTTTTCAGAAATAAAACAGAATATTGTAATATATCCATAACTTAGATCTGAGAGCTGTTAATATTTTCCAATATTTATTTCATCTAATATCTTTTGCTATGCTATTTTAAAGTAAATTATAGACAGCATAACAGTTCACCCCTAAATATTTTGATATGCATCTCTCAGTTTTAGAAGAATTTAAAAATGAAAATTTCTTAAATTGGCTACTGAATTCAAAAGGTCATTCTAGTTTTTTAAAAGCTTAAAGTGAATAACATTTGAGCCAATTTATATATAATTAGACATTTTCATGGAAAGGTAGACCACGTTTGACCATATTTAATTCTATCCTATTTGTATGGAGAAGAATCTCAAAGTATCTTTTCTTTTTTAGTATTTATACATCTACATGTTTCACATGCTTCACATCTTTACAAATTTTAGATGTTACATAAGTTTACAACCAGTTAATAAATTCTTTTACGTGTAATTCATATGGTGTGTGACTGATTCACACTTGCTTACCTTTGCCCATCCTATTTCTGCCTTCTTGGAATGTCATTTTACCTTCTCCTCCACACATCTAATTCCTTCTACTTTAATTTTTTTATTTCAAAATATTAAGGGGGTACAAGTGTTCTTGTCACATGGATGAATTATATAATGCTTAAGTCACGGCTTTTAGTGTGCCCGTCACCAGAGAAGTGTACATTGTACCTGATAGGTAAGTTTTTATCCCTCATACCCCTCCTACCCTCCCCCTTTCTTAGTTTCCAATGTCCTTTACACCACCATATGACCGTGTATACCCATCATTTAGCTCCCATTTATTAGTGAGAACATGTGGTGTTTGTTTTTCCTTTCCTGAGATACATTTCTTAGGATAGTGGTCTCCAGTTCCATCCAAGTTGCTGCAGAAGACTATTTCATTCCTTTTCATGGCTGAGCAGTACTCCATGCTGTATATATATCACATTTTCTTTATCCACTCATCCACTGATGGGCACTTAGGTTGATTCCATATCTTTACAATTGTGAATTGTGCTGCAATAAACATTCAAGTGCTGGTGTCTTTTTGATAAAATGACTTCCTTTGGGTAGATACCCAGTAGTGGGATTGCTGGATCAAACGGTAGGTCTACTTTTAGTTCCTTGAGGAATCTCCATACTGTTTTCCACAGAGATTGTGCTAATTTGAATTCCCACCAATGGTGTATAAGTGTTCCTTTTTCACCATATCTACCCCAACATCTATTGTCCTTTGATTTTTTAATAATGGTCATTCTGATAGGGGTAAGGTGGTATCTCATTGTGGTTTCACTTTGCATTTCCATGATGATTAGTGATGTTGAGCATTTTTTCATATGTTTATCAGCCATTTGTCTATTTTCTTTTGTTGGTGTCTTTTGCCCACTTTTTAATGGGGTTGTTTACTTTTTTTCTTGCTGATTTGTTTGAGTTCTTTGTAGATTCTGGATATTAGTCCTTTGTCAGATGCATAGTTTGCAAATATTTTCTCCCATTCTGTAGGTTGGTTATATCTCTTGCCATGCAGAAACTTTTTAATTTAATTAAGTCCCATTTATTTATTTTTATTGTTGCTGTATTTGCTATTGGGGTCTTAGTCATAAATTTTTTGCTTAGGCCAATGTCTAGAAGAGTTTTTCCTACATTTTCTTCTAGAATTTTTATGGCTTCATACCTTACATTTAAGTTTTAATCCATCTTGAATTAATTTTTGTATATGGGAAGAGATAGGGATCCTGTTTAATTCTTGTGCATGTGGTTATCCAATTTTCACAGCACCATTTATTGAATAGGGTGTCTTTTCCCCAGTGTATGTTTTTGTCTGCTTTGTCAAAAATCAGTTGGTCATAGCTATATGGTTTTATTTCTGTGTTCTCTATTCTGTTTTATACCAGTACAATGCTGCCTACTACTGTAATTTTAAGATGAGATTATTATTCTTCCAGGAAGCCTTCCCTGATCCATCCCTGATTGATTAAGATGCTTCTTCACTGGTTCCATAGTTGTGAATGCCTCTGTTGTTAAAAGTACACACCATCCTGAAAGACGTCTACCTTCCTTAACAAATCGTCAACACCACAGGGCAAAGACAGAATCTTATTCATGTTTTTCAGTGCTTACTACAGAATCAACACATTGTGGGAACATAATAATATCTGTTGAACTGTTACAGGGATACTGAAGATGATAATTTTGGACAAGGTAATCTCTGAGATATCTTCCAACTCAAAATTTCATGAGATTTTGTAGAAAAAGTTCATTCATCCCTCATAGATAATAATCCTTACAAATTCCTTCATGGTGATGCGTGTTTGTCTTAGTAGATCTGCATGTCTGAGATATCAAGGTCAGTGTTCTTTAGAGGTAGCATGTGTGATTCCCTTTTCAGACACTATTAGACTAGCCATACAGAAAACTCCCTCTCAGTACAATACACCTACAAAGTCTGGATTAATATAAAAAATATTCTTTTTTAAAACATGGCTTAGCTGGCTAAAGTAAAGAAATAAATCTGAGGCCAGAAATAAAGGGTAAGCACTGCATTTGGGGCTTACCTTAGAGGCCTCTACTGATCTGTTGGCTTACAACTAGGGTTTTGATTATGTCCAGTTAACAAAAGATGAGCCTGAGGCCTGATGAGGTTGGGAAATTGGGTGGGAGACACATATACAAGGTCAGTATCCCTAAAAAATGATCCCCCCTTAGTGGGCCAACAGGAAACAAAACCATCCTTCAGAAAGACATTGCCTTGTTTCACTGTTGGCTACATTTAGAGTTGGAATAGAAAACAGAGGGGAAAAAATTCTTCTCTAAAAATTTCTAACCACAAACCCACACTCATGTGTGGTCTAAATTTAGTTTAGAGTGGACTTAGGTCAATAGTTCCTCTAGGCACCTTGCAGAAGAACACACAAATTTTCTCTGGATGAGTGCACTTTAAATGAGGACTTTATGAGTTCCTTATCATAAATCATTAGACACATAAGGAAATAAGCCACCATGTACGGTAGTCAGCATTGACCAGCAAAGTCTATGGATATTAGAATTATCAAATGCAGAATATAAAACATGTCTAGGAAAAAAAGAAGAGATTGAAAGAATATTGAAAGTACAAGGAACTATCAAAATTCAGTATGTGTATTTCAGAAAATAAAAAGAATAATCAAAATTAATTAATGGATGGATTAAACAGCTGTTAGACAAAGCTGAACTAGTTTTCTAGTTGGAAAACTAGAAAATAGATTTGAAGAAATTACCAAAACAGCAGTATAGAAACAAAAGAAAAGAAAATATATGAGACATGGACACACAAAGGGTAGTAATGAGAAGGTCTCTCATTTGTCTATTTAAAGTTCCAGAAGGAGATAATAGACAGAATGAAGGAGAGCAAATTTTCAAAGACAAAATAACACTCCCATCACTGAATAAAGACACAGATCTTCAGATTCAGGAAATCCAATGCATCTATACCCAGATTCAGAGTAAACATGCAGAACGTCAACATCAAAGAGAAGTTCTTAAAAAGAGCCAGAGAGAAAAAGCTAATCACCAACAAAGACTGAGAACTGATTTATCAACAATAGCAATGAAAGCTAGAAAAAAAATGCAATAATATCTTCAGGTGATAAAAGTAAATAATTTTCAACCAAGGATCATATGACCAGAAAAAGTATTTTTTAAGATTGAGACCGAAATAAAGACATTTTGGGGGGGGAAAAAAAAAAAAAACCTAAAGGCACTACAAGCACATTCTAATGTAAAGAAATTTTTTATTAATAAAAATAAATAAATAAAAGACATATTTCACAAAGAAGAAAAATTATAATAACATAAAATTAAGGTAAAGCTAAAACCTTGTAGGACAATAGCATGTAATTTGGAAGCAATTAAAGTATCTCAAACTGCTTATATTTTTTGGAAGGAGGAAATTACTTATAAACTTTAAACTTGTTTAAATTAAATATATGTGAAAAAAATTTTAGTATAACCACTAAAAGAATGAAATATATATCTTCCAAACTAGTCAGGGAGAAGGAGGAATGAAATAACAAAAAAGTCTCAATCAATCCAAAAGAAGTTTGGAGCGAGGGGAGTGGAAGAGACACATAAAAAGAGCTGGTGAATGAAACGGGAGGCCCACATTAAGATAGTAGAATTAAATTTAAATACTGTAGGCTGGCTGTGGTGGCTCATGCCTGGAATCCCAGCACTTTGGGAGGTTGAGGAGGGAGGATTGCTTGAGGCCAGGAGTTCAAGACCAGCCAGGTCAACATAGTGAGACCCTGTCTCTACAAAAAATTAAAAAATAAAAAATCAGCCAGGCAAGGTGGTGCACACCTGTAGTCCCAGCTACTTGGGAGGCTGAGGCAGGAGGATCGCTTGAGCCCAGGAGTTCAAGGCTGCAGTGAGCTATGATGACACCGCTGGCACTCCAGTCTGGGTGACAGAGTGAGACCCTGTCTCTAAGAAACAAAACAAAACTGTATTTTAGTAATTTATAATTAATGTAATTAGGCTAAACTCTCCAGTTAATAGATAAAGATTGTCAGAAGAGATAACAAGAAAAAGTGCGCATGTCCTGTTTTTAAAAGATACTCCTGAAACACAAGTATACAGAAAAGTTTAATAAAAGAATGGGAAAATACGAGTTGTTGTTTAATTGGTTGCACAACAATGTGAATATACTTAACACTACTGAACAGTATAATTAAAAATAGATAAGATGGTAAATTTAATGTTATGTGTATTTTATCACAATTAAAACATTTTTAAAGGATTGGAAAAGATATACAAGGCATATACCAACCAACAGAGAAAGAAACTGGTATTGTTTATTAAATATTTTATTTTTAATACAATAATTTAAAATTATACACATTTTCAATATTTAAAACAAAAGTATCCTAAAGAGGGCCACTTCATATCAATAAAATGCTTAATTCACCAGGAGATATACTATTTCTAAACTTGTATATACCAAGTAACATATTTTCAAAATATATGAAGTAAAAATATCTAATGAATTTGTCAATTTTTTATTTTTTATTGACAATTTTTTATTGATAAATTCATCATCATAGTAGGATATTTTAAGATACACATCTCAGGAAATAAAAGGCCAAGCACATAAAAATATCATTATGCATACAGAATATATGAACCACACAACTAATAAGCTTAATCTAATGGACACTATAAAACACTGTGCTCAGAAACTGGAGAACATACATTTCTTTGAAGACCATATGGAATGTTTATCAAAATCAGCATCATGCAGACTACCTTCTCTGATCATAACCAATTGAGAAGTCAATCACAATTTTTTTTTTTTAGTATTTAGAGAATAGTATGAAGCAGATATCAAACTGCATATTTAAATTCAGGAACACTGTCTGCCATATTCAGGAGAGAATTCAGAGAGCTCAGTAAACAGCACTCCACTTCCCACTTGAATTTAGAACTAATTGAGAGATTGCATAGAGTCAGGCAGATGGAGATAAAATTATCATTTTATTAACAAAAAAAGTCTTTTGAAGAATATGGCTTAGGTGTGGGCTTGCTTATTTAGTGCTCTGAATTCAACTTTCTACCTAAAACTGAAGGCAATATCCACAGGGACAGAGCCTGCCCCTCCAAACTTACTGCATGGTCAAGGGCAAACCAGTATGCATGCTCTCTATAGGTAGACAAATCCCAAGGAGATGTCTGAGGAAGAAGCTAATGTGCACATGCTCAATTGCTATTTCCAAACTCAGTGATCAAGCAAGTCACTCCTTCCATAGGGAGAGAAGAGCAAGTGGGGTAAAGAGATTAAAAGAGTGTTATTCCACTATGCACCTCTCCACACAGAAATATGGAATTACCAACAAGGTTCTTCCTAACACCAAATAAGGAGGGAAACTTGCAATCTTTGGGAGGAGCGGGGAGGGAGGCACAAGGGAACACAATTTTCTTAGCATCTTTACCTCCCTCCTGGAGTTGAGCTGTGATGTTGAGTTCACATTGTACTTTAGCTTTTAGCACGAGGACAATCTGCTCCTCTATAGTAATGGTGCCATCATAATCCAGCTGTAAAAATAAACAAAATACAAACATTCTCAGCGATTTTTTTAAAAAGCCATTATATAAGCTTTCATTATTTCACCTTCTAATACAATTGAAAATGAATTTTGATATCAAGCTATCTGAAATAGTCCTTTATCTGAATCAAAATTCAAAATCCATCAAGATTTTAGAATAATCTTACTTTTACCTAATTAACCTAAAGAAAAAAAATCCTCATACTAGAAAATGTGAAGAACATTTTAATATAATTAGGTAATTATATTAGGGATAATATCATTAGAAAAAAATAAAAAACACTGAAAATTTCCTGGAATGTTATGAAGACCCAATATTTTGTTAATTTTCTCACAATATGTCAGATATGACATCTAGAAAGAGAAATGAACTAGAAAACTAAATTTAGCTTTACCAAAAAATTACCAGTGAAACCTTGGGCAAATCACTCAACATCTTTGGCTTTGGTTTGTTCATCTGTGAAATAAATGGGTTATCCCAAATGGTCTCTAGTTACCTATTTGCCTTAATACTGGGACTCCCTAATGGTAAGATATGCACCAACATATCCATTGTCCATTCAATCAATATTTGTTAATACCTTTTATATAAAAAATAATGTGCTTATATTACAGTGAAGACTTTTCATTTTCAAATATTTTTTATGTAGTACATTTTCTTTAAAAAAAAAAAAAAACCTCATGAGAAAACCCCATCTATATAGAGAGAATAGAAGACCTACCCTGGCCGAAGCCTAGGGAAGATAATTGCAGAATCATAATGTCTCACTAACTTGGACTTTCCTTTATACCTGAACCTGCTCTAAAATATCACAGGGTTTCTCAAAGCATTGCCAGAAAACCTCTACTGGGGAATACAAAGAGAGAGATATAATAGCATTTAATAAGACCCCATACGTGCTTCTTTACACTGGATACCTTTCACTAGATATCCAGATATCCATTCCCACCTTGGAGCATGTTTCTAACATATACCAAGTGAATAATAAGTGCTTGTTGGATGAAACCAAATAGATTTAGCTTTAATACCACCAGTATTGGAAAGAAAATTCTATTATTGGAAAACTTTAATTTCAGTGAATACATTTTAAATGTGTTTGTTCAAATTATGGTGCTTAGATCACCTGAATCTGATGCCTGTGAAAAATGTAGATTCTTAGGCTGCACACAAGACCGAGTGAAATGAATTTATTTCTGAAGATGAAAACTGGTAATCCTCCTGTTTTACAGGAACCCCTGGTGATTCTTGAGTTTGCCTTAGAGTTTGAGAACCAACATATTGGAAGGTATGAGATGATGTGAAGATCATTTTATCAGCCAAGGCTCAACCAGAGAAGCAGAACTAAGATAGATTATAGAGAAAGAGAAAGAGAGAGAGATGGATAGAGATAGAGAGAGACAGAGAGGGAGAGATAGAGATGGGGGGAGAGAGAGAGAGAGAGAGTGAGGGAGATAGAGGGAGAATAACCTGTTACAGGGATTTGGACGTAAGTGATCATGGAATCCGGCTGGACAGTCTCTGGAAGGTATTATTTTGTGTCTGATTCTGGAGCTGGAAACCCAGGTCAGGTGAAAAGAGAAGATGAGTGGAAAGGGAAGAGGAGTCAAAACAAGCTGGGACCATGAGCGCGACTAAAAACCACAAAGACACACTAGAACCTGTTATTTTTCGGTGCCTCCAACCTTGATGATGTGGGGGCACAACAGAAGCTGGCACCCTTATCTGGACCTAAACATACACGTGGCCCAGGAATCAGCTAAAGAAGGACCCAGGGAAAGTTGGAGCAGTTTCAAATGTGGCTGCTATCACACACCAATGCGCTGAGCCAACAGATAAACAACAATGTGTGTGAGATACAAGGAGCCTACCTTGTCCTGAGTACAAAAAACAAAATCACTGTTGCTTCACCTCTGCCCTCCAGCACTCATTTAAAAAAAAAATTTCTCTTGTGGCTAACCCTAACCAGAAACATAGAAGAAAGGAGATTCTGGGAAATATCATTTAACCTAGCCACATTGACACATTACAAAGCCACCAAAATCCACCTCTGTCAACTTGGCAACCATAATTAATTGGCACCCATAATTTAATCTATTTAAACCATAATTGTTTAATAATTTCCAAAAAATTCAATAACAAGTCAGCTTCATAGAACATAATATAATTCATTTGGTACCAAGAGTGGCTGATTCCAGAGGAACAGAATCTTAAGGAGAGAAAAATCTATATTTGCCATCCATAGCTGTGTAACAAATTATCCCAAAATATTGTTGTGCCTTAAAGCAACAAACATTATTTTTTTCATAGCATGGCAGATGCTTAGCTGGATGATTCTGGCTCAGGATCTCTTATGAGACTACAGTCAAGACTTAGGTTGTGGATGCTACCACTTAAAGACTTGTCTGGGACTAAAGGATCTGCTTCCAAGATGGCCCACTCACATGGCTATTTGCAGAGGGCTCTCAGTTCCTCAGTAGTTGTTGGAAGGAAGCCTCAGTTCCTCATCTCATAGTTCTCTCCATATGGGTGCCTGAGTGTCTTTATAATATGGCAACTGGCTACCCACAAAGTGAGTGATTCCAGAAAGAAAGCAAGAAGGAAGTCACAATGATCTAGTCTCAGATGTCACTTATGGTCAAGTCCACCATAATCTATTTGTTAAAAGTGAGTCAGCAACTCTCACTCAAGGAGAGAGGAATTAATCTCAACCTCTTAAAGAGAAGTATCAGAAAATTTCTTAATATAATTTTAGACAACCTCAATTTTTGGCAAGTGGTCATCTATTTTCTAGAAAAAGAATACTGACAATTGTGTTTTCTGTAGATTTATTAACAATGATAGGGTCCAGAGCTTTGCATTTCTGTTTATTTTTAGGGACTTAGAGATTCTTAAATCAAATGAGATGATAAAACCAACAGATTTACCTAAGTAACAAACTCCTAATAATACAATCCTTTGCAACTCTCAAATTATTAATATCAGGCTGCAAACATACTTATTCTCTAGAACCATTCTTTAAGGTAAGTGGGAAAACAAGCCTTTTTATATTGTGCAATAAGACATTATGGACTGAACATAAAAATAGAAAGATGTTTACATCATTGGCCATAGAAAATACACTTAGAGATTATTGATAATTATTATTTTAAACAACACATAAAATTATAGGCTGGTAGGTTAAAGTGAAATGAAGGATACACAAAGAAAATTTACCATAAGAACTAATTTTAGCATCAAAAACTATCATCCCTGAAAATTATCAGTTTATTATTTTCTAATATATTTATAGTACAAAGAAAGAGAAGTTCAGTGAATAGTCAGGGTATATAGTTTTGGAGATTTTTGTACTATATTCACAGCTCAATGCCCACATTTATTTTAATGATTTTTATGAAAGGAAAGAATAAGCAAAAACTAATTTGAGGGGTTAGAACACATAATGGAATTTTAGCTATCAGGATAACACAGCACAGATTCTGAGTTATAAGTAGCTACACTAAAAGTGAGCCTAAAATCTCACATATCAAAAAGAGAGAATGAAATGGAAACACATGAGTCATCCGAGTGGGCACGACAGGAAAAATTGACTCCTTCCTATTCATTCTCTAGAAACAGTCACATAACATTCAAGTTTTTGTTTTGTTTTGTTTTGCTTTCCTGGCTGTTTTATTTTTCAGTTAAATAGTTACTTTCTTTTACTTCAATCCTAGAAAACACTGGGTAAGTTGTGACCAAATTTCAGAACTGTAAATTTGATTCAGAGAAATTTGACTTCAATTATTAAACATGAACATTTCAAGTCACCCCTTGTACCATTTTTACTTGAACATATTCATTTTTGTTTCCTTTTGTGCTGATGCAGCCTTTCTATTGGAACAACCTTTTCAGGAACACAAGCATCTTATAAACTACAGCTTCTAAAGATATTGTGTTCTAAAAAAAAATTTGGCCAGTTTAGCCAGGAGCAAGTTTTATTAGAATGTGTTAATTCATGATCTGTTAAATTGATCTTTAGTCATTTCCAGTGGGAGCAAAAAAATGCTTGTTTTTTATATTCCTTTGTTACAGGTACAAGTGTTCTTTATCATTGAGTGACATTAAAATGAAAGTGTACTTAAAACAAAAGAGAAGTTTTATATTCAATGTCTATTACTTCAAAAGCAATAATTGCATCCAAAACAAAAATGTTACATTTGTTATAGAAAAATGGATGTTAGTAATTTTTTCTAGGCAAGTGGTCATTTATGATTTGAAATAAATTTGAATTCCAATCTGTCACATATTTGATAGCTAAGAGAAGCCCTAATTTTATAATGTGTATTTCATTGAAAGTCCCTAAAGTTGTCATTACAAATACTAATTGTTAATGTCAGAATATGTAAATCTTCATAATTATAATATTCACACTTATCCCATTTTCAAGTAAACATAAATCCATAAATTTGATGTATTTAAAAAGAAGCATTCTGGAACTTCCACTTACGGCATAATGGGGTAGACATACTTTCCCCTATTCCTTCCAGTAAGTACAACTAAAAGCCCAGGATGTTATATATAAAATGAAAATAAGAAGATTCTGAAAGGTGTAGAGAAGATAGCAGAGCAGCTAGGGACCTCAGATCCTGAAAAATAACATGGTGCTAAATTCCCTGAGTTTCCTTTCTTCATATATCCCCAACTTGGAATAGCTGGAAACTCTGAAACACCAACAGGCACAGATTTTTTTTTAAATCCCAAGAAAAGCCTGCTCTATAGCCAAGGAAGGAAAAGGGCAACCTGACAAGACAGAAAACTTCTAGACATTAATAGTTTGACCCAAGCCAAACACCACAGAAAAAAACTGCAGTCCTACCCCAACCCACATAGCAAAGGCTGACAAGTTTTCCTCCTAAAGCATTTCAGATTCATATCTTAACGGTTCAACTTTTTACTGCATCTCACTACATGTGATTTGCAGGTCATGCATTATTGCCTTCTGATCTTCTTCCTTATTTCCTTTTTACTTAACTAAAGTGGTGACTCTCTCCATCAACTTTTTTGTCAGCTCCTATAGCTTTTTTCCCCCAGTTCTGACTCTACTATAGTGGCCTGACACTGAAAATGTTTGTCTTAAAGGACTAGGAAAACCATGTTTCCTCCACTATAAATTGATTCTGTACTCTTGGCTTTTCTTGATGTATCTAAATTGATTTATGTAACCAGGAAATTTCATATTCTTTCACTTTTTCTAAAAGCCATACATTCCCCTGCTCAAGGTACTGGTTTTCTCCTTTACATTTTATTCTATAACATAGTGTACACTCATATTCTTCCAATGTCTAATTGAATTCAAGCACCTTTTAATCAGGCTCAACATCCAGGTTATCCAAATGGACTTCCCATAAAGACTGGCAGTCATATTGCAGGAGGTTTTTCTTTACCTTTTAAGTAATCAGCCTAAGAAACAGAGGTTTTGTATTTTAAGATAGTTTCTTGTGCTTTGTGCTATCTTCATCAGGTTTTTGGCTACTTGGGAAAACTAAGTCATCTCTAATATAGGTCTGAGGGTTTTTTTCTCTCATTATGCAACTTTTTATATTTCCTTTTGAAGTCTTTTAATTATCACTCTGATTAAATAAATGACTATTGTTTCTCAATGACATGTGATTCTATTTTAATTAAATGTTTTAAGCCTTTTAATGTCTTTGCAAATTTCCCCAAAATAAAATTCTAATTTAAGTCTTTTTAACTGAAAATTGACTTTGGGATTTTCCAGGTGGGCTCCTGGAAAGCCTCAAAGGGTATGTCTCTTATTAGGCTTATTTGATATGTTGGATTATATGAAAAGCACTGCCAAATAATAAAATGATATCATTAATAAATCTTCTTTAAGCTCTATTTATATGGGTATGTTATTGATGTGAATGTTCTAATGATTATGTAAAATTTATAATCTGATGACCCTGGTGTGATGCTATGAGTCATGATTCTGGTTGTTATCTTAAAATGCTGTATACAATAGAAATAAATGGATTCCCTTGTCAATTGCTTAATTTTAATCAGACGTTAACCATGGCTATTCTAAGCTTTTATCATCTACAGTGTTGATTCTTCTCTAATGGTATATGCAGTCAGATTCATAAAAAAGACTCTAACAAGTACTCTTAAATACAGATTTCTAATAACTTTAAGATCAATGGGTTAAATAAAAATTTCCAAAACTCTAACGAAAAAGCTGATGGGTTTATGAAACTGCTAATCAAGATCAAGCAGAAAAATAACTAATTACATAAGATTGAGTAACTGATAAAAATTATAATTTTTATGACTTTCATTTGAAACATTGTTCTTTCTTTACTTAAATGCTTTGTTTTCCAGACTTAAGGAAACTTTCTCTCTTAGGCTATCTATAATTTACAGTAATTTGGTAAAGTATACTTTTATGGACAAAGACGAAAACATTTACTTTTTCTTCCTACTTGATCCCTCCAAATTTGGAAACTATTCATGAGTATTTTTTATTTTATGACAATATGGTTATTTACATAAGTTCAATATAAATGTATTCTTTATAACAGGATACAATTAGAAATGTTAATTATATTACCAAGGTTTGGCTAAGATGTCATATTTTAAATTGTTTATAGGTATTGCAGATAAAATCTGAAACCTGCCTTGATTTGGCTTCCTAGCCTCAAAAATTAAAAAATAAAAGTCCAATCTGAGATTCAATTACTCTTCTTGCTATATTTATGTAATCAGGCCAAATATGTGAAAACTAAATTTATCTTACAAACAAATTAATCTTAACTCTGATTATCTTTGGTAAAAAAAAAAATGGGATGACTATAACACATCTGTTATTAGATTGTAGCCCTGTGTTTTTCAGTTCTTGTTATATACCTGTACACTGGACTAAATCCTAAATTCTCCTAGTTCCCTCCAACATCTGGCCACAACTCTCCAACTAAAAACAAGAACTACTGAGGTCCTGTGAGCTGAAACTGAATTAATTTCAAGGGACAAATTTTGTGCCTGACGTGTAGAACGCACAGAGAGTTCACCAAACCACCCCGTGCCATAACTAGACATTCAAACTGCAAAACTGCCAACTTCACGCTGTAAACAGCTCTTCTCAAGACCATCAGAACAAGACTCCGCAATATAATGAGACTCTTACCCCTTTTAATGCCTACCTTTTTCACTTGAAAGAATAATGCTGTAATTAAAATTTCACAATCAGTAACTGCTATGGGTAACTTGACAGAACCTAACCTAAATCTTTATTCTACCTCATGGGTAACTTTAACAACATCCCTAACACAACTTTTCTTCAAATTGTACTGGTGGTCCCTTGTACAGAATTAGCACTCTTTGCTCTAATTCAACCCAGTCATGGAACGCTACTCAAGGGCTACAACAAGTCTTACCCAGTTCCCTTATGGTCTTTTGATTTGTTTAATTGGTTGCCCTTATGCTTGGGCTCTTGGTTCAAAATCATAGTACAAACTGGACTGGTTATACTCTTGCAGGTTTTATTTTGTATTACTTCCTTTAATTTTGTACCTATTGCCTGCCCAACCTCTACAGAAACAACACTCCTAATAGAATAATGCTGGCCCAGAACTTCAAAATGGTAACAACACTTATGGAACTGACAAAATTGAACTTAACAGTAGACTTCAGGTAGACTTAGCCTGAGGGCCACTCCCTCCTGACCTCATTTGTTGCTCAAATGTGGCTAAAAGGGTTTTAATACTGACTTCTAGTCGCCAATCACTTCTTCCTGATGTGGGACCAGACCCACAACTCGGGACAGATTCTCATGCACAATTTTCCTGATAACAGGAAAAATTTCCTGTTATAATAAACTGATAGCTTTGAGGAAAACATTATTGAATCATCTACTTTAATTAAATCACCAAATATGAAACTATTTCCCTGTCTGTCCTTTTTCAACTCAACATAAAACAAGCAAAACTAACAAAATACACAGCATAAATATATACACAAACATGCACGCACACACACACACACACACACACACACATACATATATAATACAAAAGTGTCCAGGCTTCTCAAGTTTTTTAATCCTTTCACAAAATGACCTCTAATTCAAACTAAATCTGAAGGCCAGTTCATTTTCCATATTAGGCTACAAATTACAAAAATTCCCATAACTCTGTTTATTCAAGAAGTAAATTGAAGATGATTTAAGAAAAAAATGTATCTTTCTATGGTGTGTCTCACAAACAGTTAAACGACAACAACTTTAAGAATATTATCGGCCAGGCGCACGCGCAGTGGCTCACACCTGTAATCCGAGCACTCTGGAAGGCCAAGGTGGGAGGATCACTTGAGCTCAGGGGTTCAAGACCAGCCTGAGCAAGAACGAGACCCCATCTCTACCAAAAAAAAAGAATATGATCACGCTGAGCTGTCATCCTTCAAAGCTATTACTCACACTTTTCTCTTTCATTTGAACTGCATGTGAATTTATTGTAGATATTTGTAGAGCTCCAATTACTACTTAGAAACAAAACATGGTTAATTTTTTTAAAAGTCATATAATTACAGAGATGGAGAACAGATTAGCAGTTGCCAGGTGTTGAGGCCGAAGGGAGAAGGAAGCGACTGTGGCTATGAAAGAATTTCATGTGATAAGATTGCATAGAACTAAATATACACACACATACACATGCACACACCCACAACTGAGTACATGTAAAACCAATGAAATCTGGATAAGGCAGGTGGATTATATCAATGTCAACTTCCTGGTTGTAATACTGTACTATACTTATGAAAGATGCTACCATTGGAAAAAACTGGGTGAAAGGCATTCAGTATCTCTGTATGATTTCTTACATTGCAAGTGAATCTATAATTCTCTCAAAATAAACAAGTTTTTTTAAAAATTCGTATGATAACGTTTTTAGTGAATTGTTTAGTTTAATGACTATAACCATGAAAAATACCAATTAAATTTTAAATTAGTCATAAATTAAGTCTATTAATTTGAGCATAAGTAAAGTCAAATATATTAAGATTACTAATTAGCAAAAAAAATTGAATACAAAATAAGTTGTGCATTGAGTAATTCCCCATAATTTATAGGCTTCTGTAAATATGAGAGATTCCCTATATCCTTCTTTGATAAGTACATGGTGTATTTCTTCATTTATCTAATATTTCTTTCATAAGCCTTGGAAACGTTTTATTTTTGGTCTCATATAAGTCCTGCACAATTCTTTTGTTCATTTCTAGTTATTTTATTTTTTCATTGATATTATTAATAGGATTTTTTATTATGCTTTCTAAGTGGTATTTTTTTTTTACACATAAGGAAGCTACTTTTTTCTACTTTTAATGTCATTGTTGGTCACATTACTGAATTTTTTTAGTTTTAATAGTTTCTAATAAATTCTCATGGCTTTTTTATTAAAGTATTATTAACATCTGCAAATAATGGAAGCAACAGAATAAAGCCAAAATTGGTCATAAGGTATTTGTATTTTAACATAGAGTTGGAATTGATTTTCCATGTTTTGCAATGAGAAGTAAGATTGGTCTACTTTTGTGATATTTTTGCCTTTCTTTCTCCTTTCACGATACGGCTGAGTTGCACAGTTACTCCTGGATTTACTGTGTAACTCCTCTTACTTTATCTAGCTTATTCTAATGACTTTCTCCTCCTGTTAGACCAGAAATTCCTACCACTGACCAGTACTTCCTTCTTAACAATTACTTGTGCTTCTATGAGCAACTTTCTTGGAATAAACAGAGTTGGAATTTTTTCAAATAAATAAATAAATAAATTCATGTCTGTCATCACCACTTGTTGAAAATGAATTAGGTTGTCTTCAAGAGGTAAAACATCTAGCTACACCCCAGTTACAAATTCTGTCATGTCAGTTTTCTCTTTCTTCTTTCTTTATGCACATGCATAGTACTCTGCTTCCAAGATACAGCAAAAAAAAAAAAAAACCAAAAACTAATTTTACAATGTGTGTACAATGGATCCTCAATGCACTTTCAGAGATAAATACTGAGATCTAGGAAGGACACTTTGGCAACTTTAAAAATTTTCATGAAAATGACACAGGATTTACCCATCACTACTGAATTACAAACCCCTTCTAAAAAACCAGAAAGTATCAAATATCAAGAACCTCTTGTTAGACCTAAAACTAAACTCTTCTTTCTTCATTCCTTCTTTCTTTTCCAACCTTTACTCTAAGAGGTACATAGTGGCAGGTAACATTTAATAAAAGATAACACCACCTACTTTCAGAATTATAATCCTGAGCTCAGAAAAATCATAGTTAAACATTATCATGGCTAAACCATATTAGGGCAAGTCAAAGTATTCAGCTTCTATTTCTGACAAAAATTTAAAGAACTGATGATAGGTAAGTCCATAAGAGTGCATGAAGTTAGCCATTGACATTATTGTCTCAATAAAACATGATAGACCCAAATATCTCCCACAAAGTGCTTTCTGACAAATAATACAACAAATAACCATAGGCTTTAACACTCTACATTTTCACAAGCTTTAGAATTTGTCCAACTAAGCCATTTTCCACTCCACATAAATTTTTAACACCATCGATTTTAACACATCTTAGCAGATTCCACCTCAGATTGTACTAAATTAGTGTTTTTCTCAAATTCTTTGAAAATGTCCTCACAGACTGTTTGTAGTGGCAAACCTTTCAGTAACATCAAATTCAGCATTAACTCCTCAAATAAACAACTGATTAATATCAATAATATCTGTTAACTCATCAAGAGCCAAGGAAACCCTAAAAATCATTTGCTTTGGTTTTTAATTGACTACTTATGTTACTGCAACATCCTCAACTCGGAGCAACTATTCTTTTCAAAAGGTAAATACTAGTCTTAAACTAGTTATTTTCTCTTGATACATTTCTTTGGCTGCTACAATTAAAATTAATTAGTTCATTATTAGTAAATGGATTTCCTTGCTTAGCTAACCAATGAGAACTTTACTTTGAACCTTACTGTGGTTGCAGCCTCATTTTTTTTTAAAGAAATAATGTGATGTGGTATCTCATCTTAAATTTTCTTATTTTTTCTGACTAAATGCTGTCCTATGAGTTGGAAATACTGTAATTACTGCTTACTCTGTTAATGTCAACATATACTGTATACTATGAGCACAGCTGTAGTGTCATTGAATAATAAACAATGCTTTTCCATTTTATTTGATAACAAAAGAATCCACATTACATTGTGCCTTGAGAAGCAGAAGCTTTATTCCATTTTTCTCATCTTATTTGGACATGATGGATTTGCATTGGTAATGAAAACTAGTAAGATAAAAATGTAGAGTAATACATGTGGCACTTGAAATGTGTCAAGTTATAACTGAGTCACTACAATTCATAATGCAACACACAGTCATTGAAGCAATGCTCTGCCACAACTACTCAACTCTGCCATCTAGCTATAAAAGCAGCCATAGACAATAAGTAAGCAAATAAATATGTCTGTGTCCCAATAAAATATTTTATGGACACTGAAATTTTAATTCCATATAATTTTCACATCTATAAAATATTATCCTTTTGGTTTTGTAAATGTTTTAAATTTTAGAACAGTTTTAGATTTATAGAAAAACGTAAACTATAGAAAGTAATACAAAGAGCTCTCATATACTCCCACACTCATTTCTCCTGCTATTAATATCTTACATTAGTATGGTACATTTGTTACAATTAATGAACCAATATTGATATATCATTATTAAACTAAAGTTTATGCTTTATTCAGATTTTTCTTAGTTTTTACCTAATGTCTTTTCTTCTGTTCCAGGAACCCATCAGGATACCACATTACACTTAGTTTTCATGTCTCCTTAGGCTGTTCTGGGTTGTGACAGTTGCCCAGATGTTCCTTGTTTTTAATTATCTCAACAGTTTTGAGGAGCACTGATCAGGCATTTTGTATAATGTCCTTTGGTTGGGATTTTTCTGACGGTTTTCTCTTGATTGATCTGGGATAATACATTTTGGGAAAGAAGACCACAGAGGTAAAATGCCATTCACATAACATCACATCAAGAGTATGCACTATCAACATGACTTCACTGTTGATGTCAACCTAGGTCTTTCTTTTTTTATTCAACCATTTAAAAATGTAAAAATCATTCTTAATTCATAAGGCATACAAAAACAGGTGGTGGACCAGATTTGGATTATGGCCCATAGTTCACCGATTTTTGCTCTAGTGGATAAAAATTTTCAAGTAAAGTTTGAGAATTGAGGCTATAGCAACTCAAAATTACCTATTCTAATAGCTATTCTAATAGGAATAACTGAAAAAAATTGCTGTCCTCATTAGCTGATAAAGATGGAAAAGATAATCAGAAAAAGAAACAGTACAATGATTATTGCTTTTAAAGGACTTGAGGGAATACTATAAGGAGCGTAATTATGTAGGATATATTACATCTACACATGGACAAGACTCATTACAAAAATATCAGAACTACTATTGTCACCATCTATATCAAGAAACTGGCCTATGAAGTGACTATTACTTCAGTTTTAGTTGTGATATTATTCAGGGTGGTTAATTAGATAATATGGATAAATAAAATGTTTTCACTAACACATAGAATATTTTGGAAATGTGAAAATAATACATGTTCAATTTAGTCAATATTTTTCATTCCCCATGTCAAAAATTTTCAAAAAAAACTTTTTTAAATGCTGAATGCAGTACTGGCACAAGAACAGAGACGTAGGCCAATGAACAGGACTGAGAACCCAAATATAAAACCAACCTCATACAGTCACCTGATCTTTGACAAATTCCAGAAAAACATACACTGGGGAAAAGATTCCCTATTCAATAAATAGTGCTGGGAAAACTGGATGGCCATATGTAGAAGAATGAAACTAGACCCACACCTCTCACCTCTCCCAAAAATCAACACACGATGGATAACAGATTTAAACCTAAGACGTGAAACCATAAGAATTCTTGAAGAAAACGTTGGAAAAACTCTTATGGACATTGGCCCAGGCAAAGAATTTATGAAGAAGACAAACCAATCACAGCAGCAACAAAAATAAATAAATGGGACCTGATCAAATTAAAAAGCTTCTGCACAGCCAAGGAAACTATCACTAGAGTGGACAGACAACCTACAGAATGGGAGAAAATATTTGCATGCTACACATCTGATAAAGGGCTGATAACCAGAATCTATACAGAACTTAGGAAAATCAACAAGAAAAAATCAAACAACCCTATTAAAAAATGGGCAAAGACATGAACAGAAACTTTTCAAAAGAAGACAGAAGAATGGCCGGCAAACATATAAAAAATGCTCTACTTCTCTAATCATCAGGGAAATGCAAATCAAAACCACAATGAGATATCACTTAACTCCAGTGAGATTGGCTCATATCAAAAAATCCCAAAACAACAAATATTGGTGGGGATGCAGACAGATAGGAACACTCATACACTGATGGTGGGACTGCAAATTAGTACAACCTCTATGGAAAAGAATATGGAGATACCTCAAAGAATTAAAAGTAGAATTACCATTTGACCCAGCAATCCCACTACTGGGTATTTACCCAAAGGAAAAAAAGACATTCTATAATAAAGACATCTGCACGCAAATGTTTATAGCAGCACAATTCACAATTGCAAAGATGTGGAAACAACCCAGGTGCCCATCAATACACGAGTGGATCAATAAAATGTGGTATATGTATACCATGGAGTATCACTCAGCAATAAGGAACAATAGTGAGTTAACACATCTGGTATTATCCCGGTTGGAGCTAGAACCCATTCTTTGAAGCAAAGTGTCACAAGAATGGAAAAACAAGCACCACTGGTACTCACCATCAAATTAGTACTAACTGATCAATACTTACATCACACAGGGCAATAATATTCATCAGGGGGCGGGCAGGCGGGAGGGGGGTGGAGGGGATGGGAAAACTCTCACTGAATGGATGCGGGGAGCACAGTTTGGGGGATGTCCACGATTGTAGCTCTGACACAGGCAGTGCATGGGCAATGTATATAGCCAAAGTGTTGTACCCCCATAAAAAAATGCTGAATACAGGAATATTTAAGTGTTCTTGAACAATTGAAATTATAACAGAACACAAATTTCATTTTGAAGTAACTCGCTTTACAGTTCCTGAGTGCTGAGTTTTTGGACACTTTCATTCTATGAAGCCTAATTTTTCTTTCTGCACATGACAATTGAAAGTGTCCAAATGCTGTCACTTTATTATGTTGGTTCTTAGAGTTTCTGTAACAATTACTTTTCTGCAGCTGTGTCTGAAAATGTTGCTCTGATGTCACATCAGGAGCACATGCTAAGATACGACATTCCAAGATGAAAGGGGGAAAAATGTCTCAAGATCCAAAATGGGGGGATATCTGCTCCTTTGTAATATAATTTAATAACTTCAAATTACCAGTCTTTTAGGTATTTCACAAACATTCTCTGTGTGCATGCATGTGTGTGTGCGTGTGCCACCTTGGAATTGGAACTAGGCTGGAGTATGTCTTGCTCTGGAGGGAATACCTGCAGCTCCTCTTGATCCCTGAGGCTAAGCCACGACCAAACCGCCCCAGCCCAGGGGCCCAACATCCCCAAGCCAAGCTGCAAGCAGCTGTTACACCCTTCCCCATGGGGCCAAATGGAGATAAAGCTGCTCCACCTACCCCCAACCCCCTCAGGTCAGAGCTGAAATGGTAATCTGCCTTCTGAGAAAATAGTACCTTGGCCACTCAGAACAGTCACACCTCTCTGGTGCCTAAATTGAAGCAGTACCCTGCATTCCATGAAATAGTGCTTTGGCTGCCCAAAATAGTCATGTACCCCAGTACCTAAGCTGACGTGATACCTTGCATCCCAGAGAAATGACCACCCAGAACAGTCCTGCCCCCCAGGCCTGAGCTGAAGCAGTGCATAGCCCCCTGGGATATTGGGGCCCTGGCCAAGCTGAGCAGTTATGCATGCATCCCAGGGCTGAGCTGACAAATGGAATTACATCAAACTAAAAATCTTCTGCACAGCAAAGGAAATAATCAAAAAGTGTAAAAAGACAACCTACAGAATGGAAGAAAATATTTGCAAACTATTCATCTGACAGAGGATTAATGTCCAGAATACATAAGGGATTCAAATATCTCAACAGCAAAAAAAAGGAAAAAAAAGAAAAAAAAGCAATCTGATCAAAAAATGAGCAAATGATCTGAACAGACATTTCTCAAAAGAAGACACACAAATGGCGCATAAATATATGAAAAAATGCTCAACATGACTAATCATCAAAATAAAAATCAAAACCAAAATGAGGTATCATCTCACCCCATTAGGATGGCTATTATCAAAAAGAGAAAAAATAACAAATGCCGGTACAGATGCAGAAAAAAAAGAACTTTTATATACTGTTAGTGAGAATGCAAACTAGTATAGCCACTATGGAGAAAAGCATGGAGGTTCCTCAAAAAACTAAAAATAGAACTACCATAATATCCAGCAATCCCACTACTGAGCATTTATCCCAAAGAAGGAAGTCAGGGTGTCAAAGAGACATCTGCACCCCATGTTTATTACAGCAGTATTCAAAATATCCAACATACAGAATCAACCTAAGTGTCTAAGAACAAATGAACGGATAAAGAAAATGTGGTATATATACACAGTGGAATATTGTTCATCCATAAAAAAGAATGAAATATTGTCATTTACAAAAACATAGATGGAACTAGAGGACATTATATTAAGTGAAATAAGCCAAAAACACAAAGTTAAACACTGCATATTCTCACTCATATGTGGAAGCTAAAAATAGTTGATCTCATACAAGTGAAAAGTAGTACAGAAGTTTTTCAAAAGAAGACAGAAAAATAGCCAAGAAACACATGAAAAAATGCTCAATGCCACTAATCATCAGGGAAATGCAAATTAAAACCACAATGGGATATCACCTTACTCCTGTTAAAATGGCTTTTATTAAAAAGTCCAGAAACAATAGATGCTGGCTGGCATGGATGCAGAGAGAAAAGAATACTCACACACTGCAGGTGGGAGTGCAAATTAGTACAGACCCTATGGAAAACAGCATGGAGATTTCTCAAAGAACTTGAAGTAGACCTACCATTCAACCCAGCAATTCCACTACTGGGTATTTACCCAAAGGAAAAGAAGTCATTTTATTAAAAAGACACCTGCACTTGAATGTTTATTGCAGCACAATTCACAATCACAAAAATGTGGAATCAAGCCAAGTGCCCATCAATTCATGAGTGGATTAACAAAATGTGGCATATGTATACCGTGGAGTACTACTCAGCCATAAAAAAGAATGAATTAATGCCTTTTGCAGAAATTTGGGAGGAACTGGAGACCATTATTCTAAATGAAGTATCTCAAGAATGGAAAAACAAACACCACATGTACTCTCTAATAAATTGGAACTAACTGATGGGCACACAAGTGCACAGAGGGAAGTAACATTCATAGGAAATCAAGCAGGGGGAGGGGAAGGTGGGGAGGAGCAAAAACCCACCTAACGGGTACAATGAACCCTATTCAGGTGATGAGCACATTTACAGCCCCTGACTCAAGCCATGTATCAAAAACATTTGTACCCTGTTAATATTTTGAAATTTTAAAAAAGCAGAACAGAGGATACTAAAGGCTTGGAAGGGGGAAGGGGGAGATAGGGAGAGATTTCTTAAAGGATATAAAAATTACAGCTAGATAGGAAGAATAAGTTCTACTGTTCTATACCACTATAGGATGACTATAGTTAACAATAATATATAGTTTCAAATAGGTAGAAGGAGGATATTGAATGTTCCCAACACAAAGGAATCATAAATATTTGAGATGATGAATATGCTAATTATTCTGACCTGATCACTATATATTACATGTATTGAAACATCATTATGAACCCCATAAATATGTACAATTATTATATGTCAATTAAAAATAAAACAAAAATAACAAAAATAAAATAAAATAAATTCAGAAGCAAAAAATTCTGGGTTAGGTAAAATTACAATAATAATAATAAATAATTAAAACTTAATAGGCTAAGACCTACAATATAAGACCAAAACTCCATAAGACTACAAAGGTATGAAATTATTTGGAAATGACTTAAAATTTAATAAATAAAAATAATGATAAAATTTTAAAGAGATAGTTCATTTGAAATTACCCAATCAGAGGGGGAAAAAAGCAATAAGAATGAAAAAGAGTGAAGAATGTCTACAAGACTTATGGGACACCATTAAGTGAACAAATATCTGTATTATTGGCATTCCAGGAGGAGAAGAGAAGGGAAAAGGCATAGAAAACCTATTTAATAAAAGAAGAGCTTTCAACTGTCCACTGAGCACCATGCAAAAAATAAAAGAAATTAATATTAAAAATAGCTGAAAACTTCCCAAGTCTGGGGAAAGATATGGACATCCAGATCCAGGAAACTCAAAATTCCCAAGAAGATTCAACCCAAAAAGGTCCTTCTTGAATCTCATTATACTCAAATTGTCAAAAAGTCAAGCACAAAGAGAAAATTCTAAAAACAGCAAGAAAAAAGCATCAAGTCACATATAAGGGAATCCCTGTTAGACTAACAGAAGATTTCTCTACAGAAACCTTACAGGCCATGATAAAATTAGATGATATATTCAAAGTGCTAAAGGAAAAAAATTTTCAGTCAAGAATACTATATCCAGCAATTAATTCAGAAATGAGGGAGAAATAAAGTATTTTCCAGACAAGTAGAAACAGTGGGAGTTGATCATCACTAGACCAGCCTTACAAGAAATGCTCAAGGGAGTCCTACATCTGGAAATGAAAGCATGATAATCATTATCATAAAAACACACAAAAGTATAAACCTCACTTGTAGAACAGACACACAAAGAAGGAGGAGAAAAGAATCAAGCCTTATGCTACAGAAAACCACTGAACTGCAATGATAAACAATAAGAGAGGAAAGAGAACAAAAAAATATACAAAAAAACCAGGAAACAATTAACAAAATGACAAGAGTAAGTTCTCACCTACCAATAACAACCTTGAGTGTAAATGGATTAAATTCCCCCACTTAACAGACTGGCTGAATGCACAAAAAAGTGACCCAACCATATGCTGCCTATAAGAAACTCACTTCACCTGTAAAGACACATATAGACTGAAAGTGAAGGAATGGAAAAAGATATTCCATGCAAATGGAAAACAAACATGAGCAGGGGTAGCTATACTTATATCAGATAAAATAGACTTTAAATCAAAAACTGTAAAAAGAGACAAAGCAAGTCTTATCATTACAAAGTAATGATAAGGGGATCAATTCAGCAAAGAGGATATAACAATTATAAATATATATACACCCAACACCAGGACACCCAGATACATAAAGCAAATATTGTTAGATCTAAAGGGAGAGATAGACTCCAATATAATATTAGTTGGGAACTTCAACATCCCACTCTCAGCATTGGACTTTTTCATCTAGACAGAAAGGCAACAAAGAAAAATTGGATTTAAACTGCACTTTAGACCAAATAGACCTAATAAATGTTTACAGTACATTTCCTCCAACAGCTGCTGAACTCACATTCTTTTCACCAGTACATGGAACATTCTCCAGGATAGACCACATGTTAGGCCACAAAACAAGTCTCAACAATTTTAAAATAATTAAAATCATATCAAGTATTGTTTCTGACCACAATGGAATAAAAGTAGAACTCAATAACAGGAGAAACTTGCAAAATTATACAAATACATGGAAATTAAACAATGTGCTCCTGAATGACAAATGGGTCAGTGAAGAAATTAAGAAGGAAATTAAAGTTATTTATTAATGCAATGATTTTAGTCCAATGGATAGTTCTCATAGGAATCCAATGTGCTTACATCTGGTGATAATAGATAATATATCAGAATGCTTTTCTAGATTACTTTGTGCAATTTTAGTTTCCCTTGTGTTGTACAGAGGGTTTACATATATAAACATCAGTGTGATGAGTGTATGTTTATGAATTCCTTTTTTAGTGTTGCCAATGTTATACAGCAGGCCAGATGTCCTATACCAGAATACATAAAAGGTTTCCAAAAGCTACTAAGCAAACAAAAGAAAAAGATGATTAAGAAACCATTGGAAAGGGAGAATATTAGTACAACTCCAAACATTTCTTAGAAAAAGACTAAGGATAAACAGAAAAAGGTCCCTGGTCAGAACAGCAAGAAGAAAGTAGCTCTTGAAGACAAAAGTTAGAAACAGACTTTCTAAAAAGACCATCCCAGAAATGATCCCAGAGTAAATGTGGTTTTCATAGACTACTTCAAGTCTTACAATCACCTGTATCAAACATTTGACATCAACTACAAGCACATGGGACTGCTAAAAAATGATCTTAAACTATCAATGCCTTGTGTCAAATCTTAATTTGTAGGTGACATTTAAATTATTATACAATGGAAATAACATTCATTGACATGTCTGTGGTTTGACTCCAGAGAGATACTTCTTACAGAA
Source organism: Daubentonia madagascariensis (assembly GCA_023783475.1). Lineage (NCBI taxonomy): Eukaryota > Metazoa > Chordata > Mammalia > Primates > Daubentoniidae > Daubentonia > Daubentonia madagascariensis. The sequence continues at coordinate 3,685,877 of JAKFHU010002088.1, forward strand.
GAACAAAAGCTTATGCTAAAAATAACACTCAAATGTGTTGAACTCTGAGGGATTTTTTTCCCTTCAAGTGTGAAGGAAAGTGTCATATATGCTATGGAAGAGCATGTGGAACAGAATTCCAAAAATAAAACCTTGAGATTGAAAAAAATAATTATGCATGTATATTAAGAGCATAAATGAAAATTATTATGAGAACTTGTAAATTAAACAACTTTCTATGGCCTCTCAAATAAGGGATGAATACTGGAACTAAACCTTAATTTCCCTAACTTCTGATATAAAGATACGGCTATCCATCAGGTAACAGCAAGCTTTATGGGCGAAAGACAGCCCAAGGAGAAATTGTTCTTAGTTGAGTGAATAACAGGGAAAAGTAAGAAGACTTAAGGTGTATTGAGCAATTTAGTCAACAGGTATGGGAGCAATAAAGGGCTTCTAAAAGAGTAGGAGTCTTTGTGGCGTTACTGGAGACAAAGTAAAACTCACCCTAGCGAGAGAAAAGAAAAAAAGTTATACTAATATTTGACAAAATTGTGAGAGATCAGCATAATTTGGGACACAAACTTTTGTATTTTTAGTTTTTTATGTTTTTTTAAACTAATCCCATGACAGATTACTGTACACAAACTTTTGGACTGATGATGAGCAGAGACACAAGAGGTAGCAAGTCAAAAATAAAGGGCTTGTTAGGTTGATTTCCCCTCCTTAAGGAATCATCATCCTTCAAAGGTTGTTTTAAATATTAATTTAAATATAGAAACATTTCTAAAAATGCTATACATGTTCTTTTTGAAAATGTGGGCATATGTTCCATCATATTTGTATTTCTAGTGATTATCTTTGTGTCTGGCACATAAAAGTCCCCCAAAGCACTTGCTGAGTTGAATTGTCATAAGTTGTATTTGTTGTTTGTTTTTTGGTTAGGTAAGGTATTCTTTGTTTTCCCAAATCTATGTAATCAAAGAGGAAACTTTATTTTGTTTTTCATGTAAATTTGTGCCAACTATACATTTAACTAGATAACATGAAAAAATATCTTGGCACATATATCTGAACTCACAAGCAGGTCAGGCTGCCAGGGAATAAGAGAATGCGAACTTCATGAGGGCAGGGATTTTTGTGTTTTCACTTTTTTCACAGTGTATCCTTACTCTACCACTTGTCCTTTTTTGCTAAACAATTGGTGAGGAAGGGGAGGATGTTGGAAAGGCAATCAAAATGCTCACTTACTTTATTCAGAGGTTGTTGTGAGGATTAAAGAAAACAATGCATTTGAGGTACCTAAGCTCCTTTTATATAATGACCACTGTATAAGCATGGTCTATTATTTTTTGCTATTACCATAAAGTCTACAGCTACTGCAGGAAGGGAAATAGAAGTTAAGAACAGAGGCAAAGAGCTTATCTTTGCATTATTGGCAATCTGTCCCTGGCCTAGAGTGGAAACTCTTTGGAGAACAGGGCCATGTCTCAGTCACTCTAGAAGCCTACACATTAAATATAATACTTAGCAGTACAATGCAATTTTATTGAATTGAAAATGAGAAGACCTAGGGAAGAAGCATTTAATTTGGAGGGTACCTCCTTATGTTCACAGAAAACCCTTTAGCCAGGCATTCCTTACTCTACACTGATTGTGCTGGTTTAGCAGTGAAGAGTGTTGAGCATATTTATTCTACAAGTATTGTTTGAGACTTACAATGGGCAAGACACTATCTGTAGATACTATGGCAGAAGATAGATATAAAAGAAATCTAAGCTATGAATCTAGCCCTTGAGTAGCTCAGGAAGTACAATATGGTTCTCAGGCACTTACAACACAATTAGCATGAGTGGTAAAAAATTCAATACACTCACAAACAAAATGCCATTACTAGTATATTACCAATCCAGTGGGAAATAGAAGTATGCTGTGTCTTTTTTTTTTTTGGTGCTAAATAACTTATTTTAATAAATTCATCTTTAATACAATTATAAAACAAGATTCCTGCCATTTCAACTATAGTTAAGCCCAAACTTCAAATCTAATCAATAATTAATAACATGTTAATTTTTAAAAGTTTTTAACTATAGGAGTATCAAATATAATACAGAACTCTTAAATATTTAATGCTTTCTCTCACAATATTAAAAAAAAATTCCTTAGCATTCTAAGGCCATCAAAACTTCTCCACTCCCAATATTTTTTTAAAACAAGTGCAGTGCCTGCTGTTGTTTATACTTGTCAAAAGTTTTAAAAAAAAAAAGAAACTTCTAACTTGAATGTAATTTCAGTACTTGTAAGCCACCCAAAAATACCTGATACAGGCAGTAGGTTCATGGTTTTGGTAGAAGAAATCATGTCATAGAGTTTTAATGTTATAACTGGACTTTTAAACCACAAAATAAAGCAAGAAAATCCAACATTATTAGATTTTTTTTTCTTGTTTGTTTTTTATTTTACCCAATAAAGAACCAGATTAAATGTCATCATTCTTCATTCAAATGCACTACCATATGGTTTCTCTCTTTGTTATTGCTTAGCTAGTTATTATCAAATGCCTGAGGACAACTTTTATTAGAGCTGAGCATTGTCACATGAAGGTAATTAGTTTTCATTTAAAATAAAATTACTTTTTCCATCCCTTCACCTTGAGTCTATATGAGTCCTTGTGGATTAGATGTGTTTCCTGGAGACAGAAGATATCTGGGTTGTATTTTTTCATCCATTCAGCCAGCCTCTTGAGTAGGGCATTCAAACCGTTTATGTTGATTGATAGGATTGGTATGTGGGATGATGTTCTGTTCGTCCTATTGGGTAGAACCTCATTGCTTTGTTTCACCTCTTGTGCTATTGTTTTATAGGAGCTCTGAGCTTTAGCTTTTGGGTGGTTTTATGCTGGTGGGAGTCTACTGAGCTCATCCATGTATTATGCGGTTCTAAGTATTTCCTGCAGAACAGGTCTGGTCTTGATAAATTCCCTCAGTGTTTGCTTGTCTGGAAAAGTTTTTATTTCTCCTTCATATATGAAACTTAGTTTTTCAGGATACAAAATTCTACTCTGGCAGTTGTTCTGTTTAAGAAGACTGAAGATGGGTCCCCAATCCCTTCTGGCTTGTAAGGTCTCAGTTGAGAAGTCTGCAGTTAGTCTGATGGGTTTTCCTTGGTAAGTTACTTGATGTTTTTGCCTTACAGTTTGCAGGAGTTCTCCTTCATGTTGAATTTGGCCAGTCTGATGACTATGTGTCTTGGTGATTGCCTCTTTGCAACAAATCTCCCAGGTGTTTGTTGAGCTTCTTGTACCTGGATGCCTAAATCTCTAGTAAGACCAGGGAAGTTTTCCTCAATTATTCCCTCAAATAGGTTTTCCAGCCCTTGTGCATTTTCTTCTTCACCCTCAGGGATGCCTATGATACTTATATTTGGGTGTTTTACATAATCCCATATTTCTTGTAGGTTTAATCCCATATTTCTTGTAGGTTTTGTTCATTCCTCTTAATTCTCTGTTCTTTATTTTTGACTGACTGATTTAATTCAAAAGAGTTGTCTTCAAGCTCTGAGATTTTCTTCTGCCTGGTCTAGTGTGTTCTTAAAACTTTCCACTGTGTTTTGTCTTTCCTTAAATGAATTTTTCATTTCTAGAAGTTCTATTTGTTGGTTTTTTTTAAGAAGTTGATCTCTTTAGTGAAATTTTCATTCATTTCCTGAATTGTTTTTCTGGTTTCTTTGAGTTGGTTTTTCAGTTTCTCTTGGATTTCACTGAGCTTCCTTACAATCCATACTTGCAATTCTTTATCTGTCATTTCAATATTTCCATTTTGGTTGGTATCCATTGCTAGAGAGCTGGTGTTCCCTCTTGGGGGTGTCCTTTCACTCTGATTTTTCATACTTCTGGAGTTCTTTCCCTGATTCCTTATCTGGAGCAGCTGTCACTTCTTATTTTTGGATTTTCTTTTGTTTAGATGGGGCTTCCCACCCCCTACACACACACTTGTAAAGGAGTGTCTGTAGCATATGTTGGGTAAGAACCTTTGGCTTTGCTTATGGGTGCTTTGATGGTGATCTAGGTTCTGGATGGATGCCTTGGTTATAGATAACCTTAGTGTGGTGGTTTTCTCAGTCACTAGCTATTTGTAGGCTATAGCAGTTGTGAACTATATGTGTGGGCAGAGTCCCTGTCTCTCTTTGATGAGAGAGGATGGAGGTATTTGAAACCCTTTCTCTTTCCCTAGCCCTGTGGGTTTCTTAACAGTGTGAATTGTAGTAGCATGCCCAGTTTAATCTCTGAGACAGTAGGTAGTGCTTGTGGGTAAGAATCAACCACACCCTGTATGAGTCAGTAAATGCTGTAAAGGGCTGTGTAAATTGACCTCCCTGGAACAAGCTGTAGTGTTGTTTTGGGGACCTGTGACCAGCTCTAGCCCCTCAGGAGAAATACTCAAATGCCCCAGGTGGTGGGTAGAGCCCTGGAATTTCCAGTGAGTCATGTAGACTAAAATATAAACATATGTAAACTAGTAAGAGAAATTCAACTAGAAAACTAAGAAAGTAGCCACTAGAAAGAAGGCATAGAGGGAAATTTTTTAAATTGAGATAATACCTTTTTTTGAATCATTAAGATACCTACTGCCAACGTATTCAGACCAACTGAGATTAGAAAGAACACAGGAAATGCTGAAAATAATAATTTTTCCTACAGTTAAAACAAATGTGTTTTTAGGAAAGAGAAGAAAAATAAGCTAAGCTCCTCAAATCAAAATTACAAAACAAAACATGGGATTAGTAATTTATCAAAAATTTCACCCTTGATTTTCTTTTGAGGAAAAAAACAGTAGTTTTTTAAAACAAGGGCATGAAAAAGACTTCATATTGAGATTCATACTAATACTTGGTTCTCAATGAAAAGTACTACTAGTAATAAAATTAAAATTTCAGGTATTTTCCATTTAATGTGAGCAACAAATACATTGTTTATATCTGAAATATAAACTAGCAATTTATTTTCATTTATAATATAGTGTCTTAGGAAAAGTTTACTCCTCTCAGTGTTCAAAATTAAATAGGAATTATTTTCCATACCTGGCAATTATTAATATAATGGTAATATGAAATAAAGTTAAATTCTGCTGAACTAAAGCTCAAATAGATTCAAATAAAAAAAGTATGAAAATACCTAAACTTTTAAAAAGTTTTAAATTTTTGTTATTTTGCAATGATAGATTTACTTTTTCTAACATTTAAAAAAATCTAGCTTTCTTCTATCAATATAAAATTATTCAAATAATCACAACAGAATCTTTTATATCAGAAAAACAAATTCACATGATATGCTCCTAACATTCATGAATTATTATTATTTTTTTTTATTTATTTTTTTAATTTCAGAATATCATGGGGGTACAACATTTTGGCCATACACATTGCCCCTGTTCTGCCCGTGTCAGAGCCACAATCGTGGTCGTCTCCCAAACTGTGCTCCCCACATCCATTCAGTGAGAGTTTTTCCCATCCCTTCCACCCCCCTCCCGCCCGCCCGCCCTCAGATGAATGTTATTGCCCTGTGTGATGTAAGTGTTCATCATTTAGTACCAGTTTGATGGTGAGTACCAGTGATGCTTGTTTTTCCAATCCTGTGACACTTCGCTTCGAAGAATGGGTTCTAGCTCCGACCAGGATAATACCAGATGTGTTAATTCACTATTGTTCCTTATTGCTGAGTAATACTCCATGGTATACATATACCACATTTTATTGATCCACTCGTGTATTGATGGGCACCTGGGTTGTTTCCACAACTTTGCAATTGTGAATTGTGCTGCTATGAACATTCGAGAGCAGATGTCTTTATTATAAAATGTCTTTTTTTCTTTTGGATAAATACCCAGTAGTGGGATTGCTGGGTCAAATGGTAATTCTACTTTTAATTCTTTGAGATATCTCCATATTCTTTTCCATAGAGGTTGTACTAATTTGCAGTCCCACCAGCAGTGTATGAGTGTTCCTACCTGTCCACATCCCCGCCAACATTTGTTATTTGGGGATTTTTTGATATGAGCCAATCTCACTGGAGTTAAGTGATATCTCATTGTGGTTTTGATTTGCATTTCCCTGATGATTAGAGAAGTTGAGCACTTTTTTATATGTTTGCTGGCCATCATTCTGTCTTCTTTGGAAAAGTTTTTGTTCATGTCCTTTGCCCATTTTTTAATAGGGTTGTTTGATTTTTTCTTGTTGATTTTCCTAAGTTCTGTATAGATTCTGGTTATAAGCCCTTTATCAGAGGTGTAGCATGCAAATATTTTCTCCCATTCTGTAGGTTGTCTGTTCACTCTAGTGATAGTTTCCTTGGCTGTGCAGAAGCTTTTCAATTTGATCAGGTCCCATGTATTTATTTTTGTTGCTGCTGTGATTGCTTTGGGGGTCTTCTTCATAAATTCTTTGCCTAGGCCAATGTCCATAAGAGTTTTTCCAACATTTTCTTGAGAATTCTTATGGTTTCATGTCTTAGGTTTAGATCTGTTATCCATTGTGAATTGATTTTTGTGAGAGGTGAGAGGTGTGGGTCCACTTTCAGTCTTCTACATATGGCCATCCAATTTTCCCAGCACCATTTGTTGAATAGGGAATCTTTTCCCCAGTGTACGTTTTTCTGGAATTTGTCAAAGATCAGGTGACTGTATGAGGTTGGTTTTATATTTGGGTTCTCAGTCCTGTTCCATTGGTCTACATGTCTGTTCTTGTGCCAATACCAAACATTCATGAATTATAATCCAGAAAGGGGTAGTCTCCCTGAAACAGAAAGAATTTCTTTCTTTTTGTCACCTCCATTACTTATACATAATCTTTTGCATAGAAATATTATCACAATCTGACAGGTAGATAAGAAAAAAAATTGTTTTGCCTTCTAGAGCTCATAAAGTAAATCTCTTCAGTCTTGTTAGTATGTTTCTTTTTAACCTTATCTGAAGTATCATCTACAGGTTTGGAGGCCAATGACCCAGTGCCATTATAAGATGATTTTGCTTCATTTTTCTTTTCACACGATGAAAACTGCTACTTCCAGCCAAACAGCATCCAACTCAACGTATCCTTAAAAGGAGCAAAAGTCATAGTAGAAGTCTGTGTAATCATCATGGTTACCTTTGTGGCCACAATAAAGATGGTATAAAGGAACATAAGATTATGCTTTGATATTGCCAGATGGTTGGTGTGTTGCAATGTGAGGATAACTAACCCCAGCAGGGATACCTTGGAAGGGCAGAACATCGTCAGCCATTCATGACCTTCTGGTTTCAAATCTCCTTTTACCAAACTCTCAAAATTTGTGATAATGGTACCATCCGCACTGTTTTCCAAGTTCTGGTCACTTCCTTCATTCCTGTAATCAGGAGTTGAACAGGTAAAAATGAATAGCCCTGGGAAACTAGGTCACATGGGCAAAAAAATGTAATATACCAGATTGAAGATGCCAGTAATATATTAGTGTGGTTTGCAAGAAACCTCAATGGAGGCTCTGCAAGCAGTATACAGGATAAAATTTCTCCACCAAAGCAGTGAAGCATAGCAGTAAACCAGCTTAAAATAGGATTCTTCCATGCCACTGGTGCTGCTGCCATCTGATACTTCAGAGCCAACACTAGATGGTGGGCGATGTCAAAAAAGGGGAACATGGATGTGCAGGGGAAGGCCACAGCCAGCTCATCCCATGGAGAGTCCATGACCACGACCGGCCGCGGCCATGGCCATATGCTGTGTCTTTAGGATTGGTTTTAAAAGATATTTTTGAGGCTTCAGAAAAGCCCCATGAGTCTATTTAAAGTTTCTTCCAGCTTTTAGAGATCTCTGAGCTTAATTAATCAACATGAAAATTGTGCTTAAGTTTTGCTTACATGACTACAAAAAACATCTAGATATTGTGTTACAGACTTTCTTCATCTAGGAAATAAGATGCCAAAATATATATTGAGAGGAGAAGTTCCACTTTGTTACTCATTATATTCATGAGTGCCTTCCTGAAAGCATTTTCTCTAGTAGTGTAGGCAGAAGAATATGCAAGCTTAGACATATCTCATCCCTACAAAATTGGTTTAAATGCATTGTTAAACAATCTTTGCTCTCAGAAAAAAATCTATTTAAAAAAAAACAAAAACTTTCTCATAGAAAATAGAGGTAGCCTAATTATATAAGTAAGGGAAGGGACAAGTATTATAAATTACACTATTTTAGGAAATTTCAGCAAATTTGCAATTTTAAGAAATGGTTTCATAAAGGAGAAGCAGAAGTTTACCTTCAGAAACTTTTATTGCACATATAAGTCTATTATAATCTTGTCACCAAAAAATGTGGCCAGAAAGTATTAAACAACTTTTTCTGTTTGCCGAATATTTTAATTTGTTATCAATCTGTATCCTACTATTAACAAAAGTATTTTACTTATTTTCTAATTCAAGTAACAATATATGATAGCCCTTTTACCTATAATCATGCAAATTCCAATATTTAATGGGTGTCATCTGGGTACCATACATTGTGGGAAAATGATTAAGAATCAGTTCTTGACCTCAAGTAGTCCAATATCTGTGGCAGAAGAGCAATATATCTAATAGGACCTATTTTAATAGAAATAACATATTACTTCTGACTTTGAAATAAAAATCATACATGCTATAATTCAAATCTTCTATACTAGCCTTACATTTGACAACTTAACAAAATTAGCAATGATGTTACATCTATCAAAAAACTAGAGCAAATATCATATTTAATGATAAATCTTTAAAATCAATCCCACTGAAGCAAGAAACAAGATAAGATGTCCATAATAATTACTACCATTCAATGTATACTGAGAGTTCTAGCTAATAAAATATGATAAAAAGGAATAACAGGTACAGATATTGGAGAAAATTGTTACTATTCAGTAATAAACTTGGCAGGTATTAATAAAAATAACATTCTTTATGCTAGTAATAACTAATTAGAAAATATGATAAACTTATGATAATGACGATGATGACGCGACAACAGCAACGATGACTAACCGCTAACACTTACAGTAAGCAAACTCTGTGACGGGCACTATGTTAAATGCTTCTCCTGAGTCTTCATGTAATCCACACACCAACATAATGAATTTGGTATTAGATCATCCCCATTTTTCCAATAAAGGAACAAAGTTTTTGAGACATTAAGTAACAGAGAGTAGGAAACAGATTCCAAATTCAGTTCTGATATCAAAGCCCATAATTTTAACCATTTTGTATAGTTCCCTCTTACCCCAGAAAGCTATGATTTACTTTGAGAGTCTATAAAATTCCATCAGCCAATGTAATAACTGATAAACTCAACACTTAGCCTGCTTGTTTGTCAGTTACTAAGACAAGAAAGCTCTGGAAACACCAAACTCTCTGAGAGACATGCTCTACCAGCAGCATTCATCTTTCTATACATCTTTGTGACCAGAGGCAGGTTCAGGTGCATCATTTGTACCCACCTCTGCCCCTCAGATCAGAATAGAGTGACCTTTTTAAAATTAAAACTGGAGTAAATGATTAGAGACTTGAGTTCCATGTGGGGTCAAAAATGATGAATTTTCTTGGAATGAAAGAAATACTAATTAGCTTATTCAAACATTTTTGGAGAACCTACCACCCAAAGGCACTATGCTAATTGTCACAGAGAGTTCCAAATGGTTTAATATATAGTCCCTTTCCTGGTGAGTTTACAATCCAGCAGTGATTTTATAGGAATAAAATCTGCATGCCCTTTTTAAAACAAGTTGGCAAGCTCTTTTAATTCCATTATATTCTCATTAAGAATACTGTTCGCACATGTGGTTTCAGAGATTCCCTACACAGAGATGATGCTGAAGACTTTCTCTTCAAGATCTTTTCTTCAGACCTTTCCTTAAACTCCATAATCCAATATCCAAACATCTACTAAATATCTCACACTCAGTTTATCTAAAAATATCTCATTAAACCTACCCTAACCCACTCTTTCTACAGTTGAATGTAACTTCTAAATCTCTCTTGAATCTACCTACTCCCTTGCGTCTCAACTTCCACAAGGATACACCAGTGACTACCAGGACTGCTGCAACCACCTTCTGATTAGTTGCTCTGTCTTCAGAATGACCTTTTCCAAGAGGGAGATAGATATTAATCAAGTACTTATACTAGTAAATGTAACATTGTAACAGCCATCAGCACTGTAAATAAAATGTCCAATTGCTGTCAGAAACAAATTGGGTTCTGAAGAAGCCATAAGGAATAGAAGGAAGAGGAAATAGCCTTGCAAAATTCTCACACGCATTCACACCCCACCTGAAAGCCTTAGTGGCTCCCACCCATGGTTAGAAGTAATCTCATCTAATAATCATTGCATTAAAACGGCCTCAACTAATCTGCTAACAGAAGAAGAGGAAAGAGCTCACATTTTCATTATCAGACACAAAACAAGGCTTTTGTTTTTTTGTATATTTTTAAATACTCATGTTCTATGAGTAAATGTCATTATAAAGCTTATTCTATGAGTTAATTCCATTTTACAGTGGAGCCAGTGGAGATGCAAAAAGATGAAATGAGCTGCGTAAAGTCACACAGCTGCTAAAAAATTTAAGGAATAACCCAGAGAAAAGACAAAAACAAAACAGAGGATAAAGAAAGGACATGGATGGGTTCTAGCAGATGACAAAACCAACTGAAGCTCAAGACAGGAAAATAAATGGAATGCATGAATATTGGTTGAAAATGTTCTATTTTTATTCACAAAGAATTGGGGAAGTTCTGGGGAAATGAAACCTAATCTCTGTGCATTGCCAAGAAATAGTCACATCTACGTTTCTTCAATCTCACTGCTTCTGTGCTACTGGGGCTAACTAATGCAGCCACCAAGAAGCCCAAACCCTCAGGGATGCAAGGCTTCCTTGTAACTAGAAGACAAATCAGTCCTGGCATTCAACAGGAAGGAGAGAGAACAAACCAACTATCAGGTCTTTAACTACAATAGTGCTTGTGGCAATAAGCACAACGTAGAGATAAGCTGTAAATTCTGATTGATTTTGCCAAGGGTAGTTGCCTAGCTCACTGTCTTGGAGAAGCTCCCTACGTCCTAGGACTGTCCTCATTTTTCAATCTACCAGTAATGGTTTGTCCGTAGTTCCATCTATTATCACCACAATTTCTTTTTTTTTTTTTTTTTTTTATTTTAGCTTTTTATTATGGAAAGTTTAAAAAATAAATTTTATTGTGTATAATTAAGGTATACAACATGATGTTATAGGATACATAGAGATAATTAAAAGGTTACTATAGTGAAGCAAATTAACATATCCATCATCTTACATAGTTACCCTTTTTTTTTAGTGGCAAGACCAGGTAAAATCTACTCATTTAGCATGAATTCCATATACAGTACAATTTTATTACGTGTAGTCCTCATGTTGTGCGTTAGATCTCTAGACTTCAAACATATACAGAAGTAGAGAAAATAGTACTATGAATGCCTGGGTTCGTTATATAGATATCCATGTACTATTTGTCTGTAGATATTGTAAATATGTGTGGTCTGTTAGATTTTCTTATCAAAGTCATGCTTGTTTCAGAAAGATAATATTTTTCTTTTTCTATGGTAAGACCAATTAATCTTCTAAATAATCTATTCCTTTAAGATTTAGTAGAACCTCCATATGAAACCTTTTAAGCCCAGTGTATTTGGGGGAATATTGCCCTTTGACAGCTTTCTCTATTCTGTGGCATTGATCTGCATAGATTTTCTGTCTCTTCTAGAGTCCATTTTGATATATTTTTCTAGAAAATTATCCTAATCATCGAGGTTTTTAAGTCAATTTGGATAGCTGAGATAGTAGTCTCTTAACAGTTTTAATTTTCCCTGTGGCTGTTTCACTTTTATTTCTTGCTTTTGTATTTGTCCCCCTCCCCCTTCTTTTTTTTTTTTATTTTTTTATTTTTTTTTATTTTTTTAATTTCAGAATATCATGGGGGTACAACACTTTGGCCATACACATTGCCCCTGTTCTGCCCGTGTCAGAGCCACAATCGTGGTCGTCTCCCATACTGTGCTCCCCACATCCATTCAGTGAGAGTTTTTCCCATCCCTTCCACCCCCCTCCCGCCCGCCCGCCCTCTGATGAATGTTATTGCCCTGTGTATCACCACAATTTCTATTTAAAACATGAGTTGAGATAGAATGTAGGCCCACTTGATTTATTAATTTATCCCCTTTTATCTCTATACCCCATTCCTACTTCTCTACCCTCCATATATAAGCATTTATGTGAGATACACACATATCTTATTTGAATATGTTTACACAATATGTATTACTGTTTCATGTGCGTGTATCTTAATGTACGTAAATAGTATTATGTCATATATCCCATTGTTTCTGTTTCGTATCCTGTTTTTACAATCTCATCCATGCTAATTTGTATACACTTAATCCATTGCTTTTTATTGCAGCATAATACCCCATTATAAACACTCGGATTGTGCCCAATTCTCTAACATCACAGAATTACTGCAATGATCATCATAGACCTGTGTGAGAAATTCCTTGGGATGTACACCCAGGGGTGGATGTTTGTGAGACAGAGGGTATGTGTATACACAGTTTCCCTAAGCAGTGCCCAGCTGATCCCTGCAATGAAGGCACCACTAGGAGAGGCTCCAGAGGTAGAAGCCAGAGTATAAGTTATGGTTGCTCTACTTGTTAACTGTGTGAGTTGAGTATATTATCTAACATCTCTTGGCCCCATTTTCTCATTTATAAAAATGTGAATAATTATGGTGTCTATCTCATAAAGTTAATATGAGAATTAAATGAGAATAAAGTACTTAGCACAGTATTTTGCACTTAGCAAGTAAATAAATAACACCGCTGATTATCATTTTTCCCCACCCAGTAAGAGATTTCTGACTTTCCAATAGACTCTGAAGCATCATACTGGAAAGTCAGTAGAGCTCACCCTTTTCAGAGGGGAGAATACTAGGACCTGACCATTTTTTCATAGCATGAGACTCCTCTGATAGGTAACTTTTGCCCCAGGGTTCTCCATTAAGTTGGCCAAAACTTTGTCAGATTTACTTGCTGTCCAATCCTGCTTTCTCACCATTTCATCTTTCACAAGCATTATTCCCTCCCCCAATATGCTTCTTGCATCCTGCATCCCTAATTCCATCTCCAAGTCTGTTACCAGGAGGATCCACTGACACAGTAAAGAAAATACTAAACAAGTGCTTCTTGTTAGAATTAAAAGAAAAATGTACTACTGGGCTCTATAATGACACCTGATGTATGAATACATGGGTTTTGAACTGTACATTGAGGCAAAAGCAACATTTTTACCAACCAAAAACCATAGTGACCCTTAAAATAACTGAGTAATACTGGTGTATATCTTCTATTTTGTGATGTAATCCAATGTCTATTGAGTACTAAACATTTATCCTACATAAGCTTGGATGAGTTCCCTTTGGTGTTCTGTCAATATTTTATAATTTTTTAATACATGTATTAGCTAGGAATATTTTCATCATTAACTGGGTACTCTAAAAAATAAATAAAGCCAGGCTCATTTTCCATAAATACCCTGTCTCTCATACTTGAGATAATAAAATCAACAACTGACGTTTGGAGTAAATAACACCCACAATATATTTAGTCTCTATTATACCTCCAAGTTAACTAATGGAATTTCAGAGTACAGAATGACCATAATCAAAAGTAATACGCCAAGAATTACAGAATTAAAAGAATCTTAGTTTAATATGATTCTTTTGAAGATGAAGAAACTTGAAGGTCAGAGAATGTGTCAATATGTCAGTGTAAATCACTTTAATTTAACCTCCAGATTTCATTTAAATTGGCAAAAATTTTGAAACATGTAATATATTACCACAAATTGTCATTTTATACCATACTTAATCTATAAACATAATGGAAATCAGTGTAAAGCAATGATTCTCAACCAGGAGTGATTTTACCTCCCAAAATACATTTGGCAAAATCTAGAGACATTTTACTCGCCACAGTTGGGGGTGAGGGGTGCTACTGGCATCTAGTAGATAGAGGAGCCAGGGATGCTGGTAAATATCCTACAATATACCAGACAACCTGCCTAGAACAAAGAATTATATGGCCCAAAATGTCAATGATGCCAAGGTTGAGAAACCCTGAGTTAAAGTTATTACAGAAAAAGTTTTCAGTGTCCTGATTGTTTTATTGAAAGCAAAAGGAAAAAGAAATATTCTCCCCATGAGCCCATTGTGATTTTTTTTCTTATTGTACTAAATAATATCTCCCCATTTCCTTCGAAAAAGTAATCTAGAACACCAAACAAAATACACAGTTAGAGTTCATTTGTCTCTTACACAAGGAGGTGATGTGTTTAAGCATATTATTCAAATGTCTTATGAGACAGAAATGTAGGATGTACATTAGAGACTACCAGAATTCTATAACTGTCATGGAAATTTATCACCAATTTTTTTCCAGACATTCATATTCCTTCTGTTATCTTGGTGAATTTTTTCAGGTTTGAGTGTACCCTACTTTTAAGCATCCATTGCTAATCTTATTAATTAATGCATGACACACAAATTGTTTTATTTTTTATCAAAATAAATCTACATGAAGCATTCTGGTCATTTTAAGTAAAGCCCACTTTTAGCAGGGCGCCTATTTCCTAGAAATTCCCTGTAAAAGTTTGAATTCATGTGGTTATGACTATGACAGGTTTAAAACATTGCACTTTTAGAATTATTGAAATTTAAACTGGTCATATGAAAGCCGAGAACGTAGAATCAGTGCATAAACCAATGCCTTAATTTTCTCACAGTGAAAGAATTTTTTGAATAGGGCTTCATTTGATGGTCTACGTGCGCCCCCCACCGACCCAGAAAGAAATAACCTTGATTCAGTTTAAATTCGCAGAGTTCTTAAACTGCATAACATCCACCACTACACGCATCTCTTTCTAGCTCATCTGAAAAGCTAACTGTAAACCCTACATTTTATTTGACTCAAAAAAAAATGTGCGTATGAATTGTGCCTTGCACATTAAAGAGGCTCTATTGTGAAAGATCGCCCAGAAAATCTCTAAACGATATAGCAATACGAAAATGACAACCACCACTTATTCATAACATTAACAACTGAGCTGTACTTAATATATTTTTATTCTATTTAGTCTCCTCGCTTTAATGATACGTGATTCGGTATCAGAGAGAGCCAGTTACACTTTCATACAGTGATCACAATCGATCCAAGAAGTTTAAGTTCTCAAAAGCGATGGTAAATTGCCAGCAGACAAAAATAATTTCGATTAATTAAATGGTGATTACGGAGTTTAAGAGTAAAAAAAGTTCCTTCACCTTCCGATTTCGCACTCCTGATCCAGAAGCCCGTTCAGAAATATCCCCTTAGTTTGCAGACATCAAGAAGCTGATCCGAACAGTACCGGCCCCAGGCCATCACTCGCCTAAAGCGTATTATCTTTGCAGCTCCCCCCTAAATGCCTGCCAAACCCGCCGGGTGCCCTGCGGTGTCACTGTGTGTGAGCGTGAGCGCTTGCGCGCACCTTCGTCTCCGTCTCGCTAACGCCGAGACCCCGCTGGAGACTCTGGGTAGCAGGTGCCGCGGGGCACTGGAGTCTCTTACCTGGGCTCCGGCGAGGAGACAGCTGCCGAGCATCAGCCACCCCCAGACGTGGAGCGACGCCCCCATCCCGGCCATACCCCGAACGGCTGGAGCGAGAAGCAGGGACCCTCCTCCCAGAGCCGGGGAGAAGCTTCCAACTCGCCAACTCGGCTGGCGCGGGGCAAACTTGTGGCCAGGAACAAGGCGCAGCTGAAGCAGCCGGTGCCCCGGGCCACTGGCCGAGGATGCGCGCGGTCTCACCGCCGGCGCCACGCGCGTCTCGGTGCCCGGGTCCTGCAGCGTCGCGGTTCGGCGTTGGTCTCGTCTTACGGGGAGAGCGGCTGGCGTCCCAGGCTTGGCTCGCAGCCCCGCGCCGCCCGCGGCGGGAAGAGGGGATCTCCCGCGCCCCCCGACCCCCAGTTGTGAGTGCGCCCCGCGCGGCCGCAGGAACGCCTGGCAGGCGCTTACGCTCCTTTGTTGGAGTCACTCCGTCCTGCAGCCCAGGGGGCCGGAGGGCAACGGATCCGGAGGCGCTGCCGCCGCCACCCCCAACAGGCACGGTTTCTGCTTCCCTCCTCTCCGTCCTGGGTTCCAATGCCCTGTCTCTAGGGGCGCCCTGGGACCTTGGGGAGTGGACCGAAAGTTCCCTCCTGTCCTGACGCGCGCTGAACCATCAGCCAACGGGACAACCGGACAGTGTGGTTAGAGGGTTCCAAGGCCAGGCCGGTCGTGTATCTGCGGCTGTTCACTGAACAGTCTCTACAGCCCTCTGAAGTTCTCTGATTCACTTTCTCCAAACCACTATAATAATTGCCAGGGGGGCGGGGAGGTCGGGGAGAGATACATATTTTTCTCTGGGTCAACATTTCTTTGTATAGTATTGTGAGTTTTAAAATCCACGCATTAAAGACAGACAAGTAGTATTCTTTAACACTTTGTGTGTAGGTGTGTAAACACCTTCATCTGGGACAAAAAGCCTGTTCCTATATTTTCTTTACAGGCATAATTATAAAGACGCCAGAGTCCTTGATTTACAGACGTTGAGTCTCCCTGGATCTGATACTGTTGGGAAGAAATAATTCCCAAAGATGAAGCACAATAATTCACTGATCTCCTTTTGACAATGACCTGAGATTTCTCGCAAATCGGCTTTCATTTGCCACCAAAATGAAAACTGGGTTTGCTTTTAAAATGTATAGGTTATTGATTGCTGGCCAGCTCTAAAACACTTCAAAGAGGTGGCATATTTCTATTTCTACATGTCTGGAAACATTCACTCATCTCTATTTTAATAGCATTGTTTATATTATGTATATGTATTCTAAACAATCTCGTGCTTTTTTGAAATAGCAGAACCTAAATTACACAACATATATATGGTCTGCAAAATTACCCAAAAAGTTCACTTCACTAATTACATCATAGATTTAAGGTTTTTATTTCTTTGTTTTTGTTCTGGGTTTGAAACTCTTATTCAAAATAGAACTCTCTATAGTCACTAATATCCAAAATCTTCAGTTTGATTAAATGATTTAGAATTGTAACCTGTTACATTACTATATTCAAGCAAGAAGGTAATGGTAATAATACTGATAGATAACATTTATTCAGTGCTGTATTACATTCAGTTACTCTTCTAAGTACTTTACATAAAATTAATCTTTACATGAACTGTGAGAGATAAGTATTATTGTTATCGATATTGATAGATAAGGAAATAGACACTAAGTATTTGCCCACAGTCCAGATATTCTGTCCTTGTGGTCCCACTGATCATTTGTTCTCCTATTTGTGCAACAGTGTTATTACATTTTTTTCATGTTCCTTAGACCTCACAAAACCAGAAACACTTTTCTACCCAGTTTTTCTTTTTATTTCTTTATTTCACCTCCCAAAAATTGAGACTAATTTACTGTGCATTATAGCTGGGGTATTGAGCCAGGAGTCCTTTCATGCTCCACCCCAGGGAATCTGGCAATGTCTGAAGTCCTTTTTGGTTGTGTCACATTTTTGGTGTATCACACTACATGCTAATGGCACATAGTGGGTAGAGGCTATGGATGCTGCTAAACATCCTACAATTCATAGGACAGACCCGGGAAACAGAGAAGTATCTGATCCAAAATGTCAATAGTGCCACAGTTGAGAAACCCTGCATTACAACAAAAAGGGTACCCAAGACTACTAGTGATTTATTAACTAAACATTCAATAAAATAAGATAGTCCTATACTCTGGAACTTACAATCAATTTTTGTAAAACGTATGCTATTCGAGCAGTCCATTCACACAAACAGGTATAAATTCGCAGGCTCCAGACTGAAAGTATTCAAAGCCTTGAAGATATTAAACTGTGGTAAATTCAAAATGTTAAGTAAGGTAAAAAATGATTGCACAAATTGCTGTGTATCATCAGGATCTTTGTGGCTCTTGCCATAAAATATATAATTGTTTATATAATGGGTAAATTTGGAATAATTAGTTAACATTATTTACAAGCTGATAACTTTTTAAAAACAAATTTTTATGCAAAGTTGATGGAATGACTTACCCACCAAATCTCCTTGCAAATGACATCCTGTCAATCCTTAAAATCAATGAAAGGCAGAGACAGGTCTGATCATCTCCAATTACAAATGAAAAATGGGATTTTGATGATAAAGAGATTCAATCCTAATCACAATCCCAAGGAACTTGGTTATTTCTGGCAAAGTTTTCTTTTGTTTTTGCTGTTGTTTATTTGTTAGTTTGTTTTTGTCTTTCACGGGTCCACTATGTCACATGCTGACCACCGGCACCAGAATTAGCTGGCATGCTTGTTAAAATGGGCTTTACCTGAGACCTGCTGAATCACTATAATGATTATCCTTGAACATGTATTTTAATGTAAATCACTGAATATTGTCTTAAAATAAATTTTTAAAAGTGAATTTTTTGTTAAAACAATATGCTTAAATCTAAGGCTTATTTTTAATATTTATAAATTAAACCGATTATAGTCTTGGTGAAGCATTTCCCTACACCCTTGCCTTACCTGGTATTTTTCAGTCTTGACAATTTAGCAAAGATGATGTCCCATTATTGTTTTAATTTTAAATTTTATTTTACTAATAAGTTTGACTATTTTATATATTTATTGGCTGGTTATATTACTTCTATTTAAAATCTCCTGTTCTTGACTCTTGAGGGAAGAAATTAAGTGGCACACATTCTGAAACTGGATAGCCTAGGTTTTAATTCTGGCTCTGCCACTGGCTAGCTGCATAATCCTGGGCAAATTACACAATGGCCTCTTTTAGTCTTAATTACCTCAATTGTCAAATGGGGGAAATAAGAAAACCTCTTTGTCTTAGCTCCAGATGCTATAACAAAATACCACAGACTGGGTGGCTTAAACAACAAACATTTATTTCTCATGGTTCTGGAGGCTGGGAAGTCCAAGATCAAGGTACTGGCAGATTCAGTGTCTGGTGAGGGCCCACTTCGTCATTGCCTGCTGCTGTCTGTTCACTATAACCACACATGGCAAAAGGGGTAAGGGATCTCTCTTAGGTTTCTTTTATAATGGCACTAATCCCTTATAAAAGTCAAAGCTTTCATGACCAAATCACCTCTCAAAAGCCCCGCCTCCCAATATCATCACCATGGGAGTCGGAATTTCAACATATGTAGGGGAGGAGGGGATAAAAACCATCCACTCCATTGCACTTTCTCTAAAGTCCAGGGGAAATGCTCAATAAGTGTTAGCTAGTATAATTAGTATTATTTGATGATGATGATTATTTTGGTTTTGTGACCATTGTCTATAAATGGGCAAAGGACAGTGGTTGAGTTTGAATGTTCCTTATTTATGTAGAAAAGCACTGTCTATACTTAGAATATTAAATCTTTTTCTGACACAATTACCAAAATGTTTTTCAACTTTGTTTTGGCCTAATTTGTAATATCTTGATTAGTGCAGAAGTTTTTTTTTTAATTTTATATATCTAAACCTAATCAGTCTTTTATAACTTCTTCCTTAGCTTTTATGCCAAGAAATTGCATACTAAAAATTAGAATATCTGTTCATCAAATCTTTTTTCTAGTTATTTTCTACTGCTTCATAATTTCATATTTAACATTTTAAAGTATCGATTTTTAAGGTAATTTAACAATTTCTCCAAGTACCTAACCAGTTAATGCAGCAGCATCTATTAAAGAATCCATCTTTTTAATGGGAAAGCTAGTTTGAAGGGAGGTGGAAGATGAAAGTTTGCTAATGCCTCTAAAATCACAACTTCAGTTTTGTATAAGGCTGCTCTGCTAGAAGAGGTTTAGAAACTAAAGCAGGGTTTACAGATGGTTTAATAGAGCATCTCTCCATTTTACCTGGGATGGACTCCCATTCATCAAACCCGAATGTCAAAAAACCCTTTCAAATAGTTGGCAATGTTTCTTCTGAGTACCTGACTTTTAGATTTGGAAAGCAGTAAGAAATTAGGCCTCCAAAGCTCAGTCCTGAGGGCTTTCTGTCTGGAACTCAGGAAGTAGGCAGATAAGAACAAGAGAAAAGCCTGGCCATTTAAACTCAGGTATTGGTCAAGGTACATCAGAAGGGAAAAAGTGCTCCTCAAGGTGACGGCTTCTGTCTTGACTTCAAACTGATGTGCAGTAGCTCATATGCAAGTGGCTCACTCTCTGTTTAATCTGGGAAGGTTGTTAATAATAATAACAGCTTACCTCACAAGTTTGGTGTGAGAATTAAATAAGGTAATGAGAATGTCAAAGAAACTTCTAACAGCTGTACATACAGAATTATACAAATGACAGTAACCTTCATATTTACAGAATTCTTTCATATACACGATCACATTCAATTTATAATTATTAATAGCAAAGCCTATTATAAAATACTCAGTGATTAATTTGTAGCTTAAGGGAAAATAATGCAAAGGAAGCAATAGCAAATCTTAAAGTTTACCTACTGAGGATTAAAGGAAGTAATTAATAAACTCAGAGCCCACCTCAGTCAAGATAAAACCTAAAGAAAATTAAGAAATTGGACAATTATGTGCTTGCCACCATCCTATTTCCTCTCTCATAAATCTACATTTGTCCTATTTGTTAAATAAGCAGTGTGCTGTATTTGTTTCTTGAATTAATTAGATGAGAACTTTCTCCCCAATAGCTAACTAGCAGCCCCAACTCAAGCTTGTACTCCCAAGACTTAATGTTCTTCTTTCCTCTGTTCTCTCTTTATACTCTCTATCTGTAGAGGTTTTAAAACTCGTCCCCAAAATTCTTTGACACACACTTCCCATTGAGAGGTGGGGAGTCTATGTGTCCTCCCCATGGTTCTCGGTGACTGCTTGAGCGCTAGAATACATGGAAGTGAACCCTGGCCTTAAGAAACTGGTACCTTCCAATTCTAGGGTCTATGACTCTCTTTCAATCTGGGAATTTAGCCACCATACTGTGAGAAAGTCCAAGATGCCCACAGAGAAGCTCAACAGAGACCACTGAGGACCTCAGGTCTCAACCCTAACTGATATTCCAGGCAACAACCAGTGCCAACTAATAAGCCATATGAATGAGCCATGTTAGAAATGGATCCTCTAGCCCCAGTTGAGCTGCCTCAGCTTATACCAAGTGAAGCAGAGATAAGCCCAGCCCAAATTACAGATTTCTGAGCTAAATAAATGGCTGTACTTACTTTCAGTCATTAAGTTTTGGAGTAGCTTGTTACACAGCAATAATAACTGAACATCACCCCACCATCAAATTCCCATGCCTGTGGTGTGAAGATTTCATCTAGCTGCTAACATAGGATATGAGAACAACTTGATTTCATTAATTGTTAGATCATGGGTGACCAGGATTCAATTCCATCCAAATGCTAACTGGACAGGTAACCCTTTCTGCCCTTGTAACTCCACTTTGTCTTTCCAAAATCATATGGCTTTCTCAGAGTTGGCACATTCTTCTGCGAAGAATTTCCAAGAGATGTGATTCTTCCCTAGACATGCCATAGGATCACAGAATATTAGTGTTTGGAAAATCCTTCAACTTCTTCCCAATACTTAAGTCATCCCTACATATCTATAGCCATATTTCCTCAATAAAAACAATTCTAATGATGAAAATCTTACTACCTCAATAAGTAGTGACGTTTACATAGAAAACATCTGATTGAATTAGCCAATATCATGGATTAAATGGCTACAATCGACTGGCTATAACTCATATTTTATAGTATTCTACATTTTATAAATTCCTTTCATAAATCTGTATCCTGCAAAACATTTGCATCAGTAAAATATCCTAATCCCCCAAACAACCCTTAAGAGATAGATAAACTAATTTTCCCATTTTAGTGGTGGTACCCATTTAAATGAGGAAACTACAACTCAGAAAGAAGCTAAGTGACTTGCAGAAGGACACACAGCAGCAAGAGAAGACTTCAACTTAGGTCTTCTGTTTCCACATTTACCACTTTTCCTACTACCCTATCTTCCCTTATATAATGTGCTTCAATCTTTGTAAAGAACCCCACAGATGTACCAGGTGCCTCCTCTGTTCATTCTCCCATTTCCCCCACAGAGATAACTTCCCAGTAGAATCATATTTTTAAGAGAGATTTTTGTTAAACTAAAGGATTAGTCACATTTTGGGCAGTATGACATATCTACAAGTGATTTATGTTGAGTCTTTCAGCACAGGGAGGCATATGCGCCCAAGAATGTACCAAATAATACTAAAAAGAAAAATTTAACCTAGATGAGAAAAGTAACGACCCTTTAATTTGGTAATGGATTAGGAAAGAATATTGAAATTTTCAATCTAGTTACTTCTTTATCTCCTAAAAAAAAGTGCAAGAAGCCTTGCAAAAAATGAAGAATTTTTTATTTAGGGAGCTATGATATTTTGTTAGCAATTTATATTAGGTACTTTCTAGACGTAAAAGTTCAGTATAAGAAGTAAATATTGATAAAAACAAAGAAATAGGACATATTGGTTTTGACCTAAAGAATTTATATGACAAAGCAAAACATCAACATAGACAAAATAATGTATTATAAAAGTAGCTACAGGTTGCAGAGTGAGGAACTGACTAATTTGGGGCTAAGGTTACTTGAAGAAGGCTTCCAGGATGGTGGGAAGATTTGCAAAGCTTCTCATTTCATGTGTTTTGAATGGCATGAGCTCACCAAAAGCTGGGTGTGTTATATAACAGGAAGAAACTGCCTGTTGGTAAGAATGGGAAGGTCAGAAGAGGTAACAGGAGCTGGAAGTCCCTCAAAGCCTGGCTAAGGTAAGGAATTTAGAATAGCGCAGTAGCCAGTCATACACCACTGGAAAGTTGAGACAGAAAAATATTTTTGTAGGAAAATGTATTCTGTTTGCTCTTGTAGAACAATGCAATGGAGTGGAACAAGAGAGCTGTGCAAGAGGACAACTTGTAATAATGACAACACAGCAGGGTGTCTTGTAGGCACTACGCACCAGAGCTTCAAAGAGAATAACCCTGCCCCGTCCCCAGAGTGTCCCCAGTACACTCACACAACAGAGCCTTGGAAACAGTGGAAGTCCTCTTAACCCTGTGTGGGTGAGAGAAGATTTCCAAAGGAAACATCAGCCCTGTGTGTGAAGAATGGCTGCATGTAACCCAATGGGCACTAGAGGCAGAGAAAAAAACATGCATAAAAGCAGGTAGACGCAGGAGAGCATGATGGATGAAAATGATAAGGAGGAAAACACACAGGAAGGAACAGAGCTGCAAGAAACTTTGAAAGAAAGAAAATATTAACAGGACCTGGTCACTGAGTGGCACTGGAAGGTAAAAGGGATGATGAGACTAAAAAACAAAACAAAACACCTTTTTGCAAGTCTTGGGGACCAGAAGGAGACTAGTGTTAGCAGTAATGGGAAGACAGGAAACATTAGAACATACAGGTGGCAGGTGGGGGAGAATTTAGAAGCTGAAGAGAAAGTGAAATTGGAGATTGGGGCTAAGACAAGTGCTATAAACAGATTTAGGAATAGCCCAAATACAAGTGGAAGGTGAGACTGTGAAGAAATTCAATGTGTCTGAGAATATGAATGATTTCCTCATAGAATTCATACACCTACATCCAGTATTTCCAACCACGGCATAATCCCATTGGACACTTCCCTTTAGACATTTGGAGTACAATTAATCAATGAGCATAAGGTTTGTAAACTAGGTCTACTGACGCCCCTGTATCATATCCAGTTGGTTTCTATTCTGGAACTATTAGGTCAACATATGTTAAATATATATTGAGATATACTATGAAATTTGCTTTTATTTTCTACCCAAACAAAACTTTTATGCTTGTACATAAAAGTGCAAGAGATATAAATACATCTGGTTAAATATTTGTCAAGATATCAAATATCTTTTCATTTTAAAAATCTTGATTAAACACACATAAATCATATTTCTAATAAAATATAAATAAGCTTTAGAAATTAAAGAAACAAATTATTCCGAGCAATTACATATTGAACTCTTGCTGACCTAATTTGAAAAACATTTAGATGAAATTAAGTTATTGTCTGATTTTTCCATGTCTAACATTATTTTCCCTAAATTAAAATAAATCAGTGGGATCTGTATAAAAAGTTATAGATAATATAACAAACCTAATACCAAAATAACCACTAATATAATTTATTCAGAACCATCTGTTAGTCTTCTGGATAATGTTGCCATTTTTACTAGGTTACCAGGTTAAGCGAGACATCTAAAAAAGTAGTCCTAATGAGAAATTCAAATAGCTCTTGCTACTTCTAGAAATATAAGAATATTCCACTGAAGGAGATATCCTTTCATAGTAGGTTGTCCCAAAGACATATACTGTTGACTAATTTAATGACTGGGCAGATATTTTTGCTGGGTACTTCTCGGAATATTACAACAACATATTGCAGAAGAGAAAAAGTCTACTAAAGTTAATTCTACCACTTACATTTTTAGAAATTTGGACATTACTATTTGGATTTCATATTTTATTTTGTTTTCACTTAGCAAGTACTCTACTAGCCTCTGGATACATAATCACTATCATATAATATTTATTTTAGTAAGCTATAAACAGATGCATTATCTGCAAAACAAAATAGGTCAAATAGCTAAAAGAAATAACTTGGGCTTTAGGAAGAGTTTAATTTTCCAGGTGATACAACTGGAGACCTATCAAAATAACATTTTATTTTCTATACAGTTATTAATGGAGGTTTAAGGCCCCAGAGACAGGGTAAGTATCAAAATAAAGGGCTGGAGGGATATCAGCAAGAGGTTTGTAGCTTCACTCTATGAAAATGGTGACCAGCAGGCCTGCAAACTTTTCTATCGGGGAGGAAAGAAAAACTTCAAGTAAATCTCTCTGGAAACATGCTGTATTGGGAGTCCCCAAGACCACCAACTTCAGGATTGATGATTTGCTAGAAAGACTCATAGTACTTAGAAGCTGTTCTGCTCATGGTTACTATTAATTACAGTGAAAGGATACAAATCAAATTCAACATAGGGAAAAGGCACATGGGATGTGGTTCAGGAGAAAACAGACATAAGCTTCCAGGTGTCTTCTCCCAGTGAAATCACACAGATGCACTTAATTCTCCCAGAAATGATACGTGAAAACTTGTGCAAAGTGTTGCCAACCAGGGACGCTTACCTGAGCCTTGGTGTCCAGGGTTTTTATCACCTGCTCAGACTCCAGTCCCACTTCAACCCTACCCCAAGCTAAAACAGGCATTCACCATAGATCACATTGTTAGCATAAACTTCCTGGTCAAACTGGTACAGCATGGCCCAAGGCTTCAGGCACACAAACCATTCCCAGCCAGCAGATCATGCCAAGGACTTAGAGTTCATCTCTCAGGAGCCACCAAAGGGTAAGTCCTGAAGACTGGCCTTACCTGGGAATGTGAAATGCAGAACTGAGTTAACCCTTTCCTGCACACATATTAATGACCAGATTTCCCAGTTAACGTACTAATGGTATTTACTAAGAATGGAAAGATAATGGAGAGTCTATATCTATAATATGTTTTTATATAATAGAATTTACAGATTTATGGATGATATGGCTTGCTAGAAAATAGGGAGGAGGTGATTATGCAGTTAATCAAGGGGCTATGAAGAAGAGATATTCCATAACTGAAATTATTCCTTTTGCTTAAACAATGTCTCTGCATATATTGCTTGGAAAGAATCTTGTCTGCTAAATCTAAAACCAAAACTCATCTACTATAAGAGAATAGTGTTATTTTGGAAAGCTGTGCTGAATGGTCTCAGACTTCTCCAAGAAAAGACTGCTGTTATTTGTGCCTGGTGTTTGCCTGATCCTTTGAATCCTTAGTCAAGTTTGGTGCCGGTTAGGAGCTAGAATTTAAGAGAGTCTAATTTGATATTTCCAGCATTTGTGTTATCAAAAGGGACATCAGTAGATGAGACAACTCTTCTCTGCCTTAAGATTTAAATGGCACAAAATCAAGATAGTAAATAAATTAATTAGTAATATAACAACTACTTTTGAGAAAAGAGAAATACCTTTAAATAGTTTTAACAGAATGATCTAATTACATTCCCCAAACCACATTCGCACAAATGACTCTCTACGTAATGATACAATACCCCTTAAAGAAGTTTTTCATTTTGAACACGAGAGTGTGATTGTCTTTCTCATCCTCCTTTGCAGGTTCTGTCTAAGGACACATATCTAATTCATACACTAAATCACCATGGCCACTGGAAACGGTTGGAGCACTGACAGTGGCTGCTACAAAAAGTAAACATTTCCAATAATCCATTTCCATAAACCCGCAGGGAGTTTGTCGGTCCACTTCTTGCATGAAACACGTTTGACTTCCATGGTCATTCTCGCATGAGATTTTTTAAGAGAATGCCAAGGAGTGCTAAGTCTGACATGGACCCTATTTATACATTGAATATTAAGTAAACATTTCACTAAAGATAATGAGGATATAACTACTCTGAGATTTAGACTACTTCATTCTGAGAGAAAAAGAAACCCATTTTTTTTTTAATTTCAGAATATTATGGGGGTACAACTCTTTGGCTATATACATTGCCCATGCACTGCCTGTGTCAGAGCTACAATCGTGGTCATCCCCCAAACTGTGCTCCCCGCATCCATTCAGTGAGAGTTTTCCCATCCCCTCTACCCCCCTCCCGCCTGCCCGCCCCCTGATGAATATTATTGCCATGTGTGATGTAAGTGTTGATCAGTTAGTACCAATTTGATGGTGAGTACCAGTGGTGCTTGTTTTTCCATTCCTGTGACACTTCGCTTCGAAGAATGGGCTCTAGCTCCAGCCAGGATAATACCAGATGTGTTAATTCACTATTGTTCCTTATTGCTGAGTAATACTCCATGGTATACATATAACACATTTTATTAATCCACTCGTGTATTGATGGGCACCTGGGTGGTTTCCACATCTTTGCAATTGTGAATTGTGCTGCTATAAACATTCGCGTGCAGATGTCTTTATTATAGAATGTCTTTTTTTCCTTTGGGTAAATACCCAGTAGTGGGATTGCTGGATCAAATGGTAATTCTACTTTTAATTCTTTGAGGTATCTCCATATTACTCTCCATAGAGGTTGTACTAATTTGCGGTCCCACCAGCAGTGTATGAGTGTCCCTATCTTTCCGCATTCCCAGCAACATTTGTTGTTTGGGGATTTTTTGATATGAGCCAATCTTACTGGAGTTAAGTGATATCTCATTGTGGTTTTGATTTGCATTTCCCTGATGATTAGAGAAGTTGAGCAATTTTTTGTATGCTTGCTAGCCATTATTCTGTCTTCTTCTGAAAAGTTTCTGTTCATATCCTTTGCCCATTTTTAATAGGGTTGTTTGATTTTTTCTTGTTGATTTTCCTAAGTTCTGTATAGATTCTGGTTATCAGCCCTTTATCAGAGGTGTAGCATGCGAATATTTTCTCCCATTCTGTAGGTTGTCTGTTCACCCTAGTGATAGTTTCCTTGGCTGTGCAGAAAAACCAATATTTTTGAATGAAATGCCTGGTGTAGCAAATTCAGTCTTTTCCATGATTTCTATGGCTTAAAGAATATTAAGAATCAAAGACCCAATAAATTAATTTTCTATTGTTTGACTTTTATGTTTAAGCTAGATGAATAAAGAGCTTTCTAGTAATAAATCACATGTATGATTATTATTCATTGGATAATAAATATTTACTTTCAATAAGTATCTTCTGATATGTATTTGGAGACTCAGAAAAAGTGAATACCCTTTCAATGACAGGACTAATAGTGATTAGTTTACTTTTCCAACAAACATTCATTAAACACCTACTATGTGCCAGATGCTTTTCTAGGTTGTAGCAAAACCGTAGTTTAAAAAACAAACCAAAAATAAACCAGAAAAGGGCCGGGTGCGGTGGCTCACGCCCGTAATCTTAGCACTCTGGGAGGCCAAGGCAGGAGGATCGCTTGAGCTCAGGAGTTGGAGCTTGCAGTAAGCTACGATGACGCCACTGCACTCTACCCAGGGCGACAGAGTGAGACTCTGTTTCAAAAAAAAAAAAGCAAAAATAAAAACCTTTCTTCAAAGATCTTAAAATTTTGCTTATTAATGGTTTATGATAAAACATCAA
The DNA here is from genome assembly GCA_023783475.1 of Daubentonia madagascariensis. NCBI lineage: Eukaryota > Metazoa > Chordata > Mammalia > Primates > Daubentoniidae > Daubentonia > Daubentonia madagascariensis. The sequence goes on from JAKFHU010002088.1 coordinate 3,714,169, forward strand.
TGTCTGGCACACTATGTTAAAGATAATGAAAGAGTCAGCCTAGCCGTGATTCATTACTTCTTCTTGGGTCATACACAGCCTGGAGATAGGGGAAAGGTACTATTTCAGAGTCTACACATTGACAACAACCTGCAAACTAACCTGAGCTAAATTCCATTTATAGCCTAGAAACTAAAAGATGCGTTTAATTATCAGTCCTCCAATGCTTCTGCTATCTTTTGGCATTTATGAGAGTTACTAAACTGCTATGGCTTCTGCAAATATAACTGGCAGTAATCTGCAATTTATTGAGTTAATTAAGCATAACAATTGTCAAGAGCTAAAATAATGAGAAGGGAGAATTCTAACAAAATGCTGCGTAATGCCATAGAGCTGCACCAAGAAGTGTAGACAATCTGTTTGGAGACTTTTCCCCAATAGATTTTGTGTATGTGTGTGTGTGTGTGTGTGCTTGCTTTTAATGTATTATTCTATAAAGTATGGCATATTCCTAATGTTCAGAGTAATGGAAAATAAATTATTAAAAATTTAGTGTTTTCCAGTGCCTTGAATGTATAATACTCTCTAATGCTTAAATTCAGATACAATGAAAACATCTTCACAATGTGAACACCCTGTTATTGCTAATTAGAATCTCTTGATTCTAAGAAGTAGGCAAAGATGTTAATGCTAAGGTTACTTTATTCAATATATTCGTGAAATGCTTCAATAATCTTCCATTGCTTGCTTTCTATTTCCTTCCTCCCTCCCTCCCTCCCTCCCTCTATCCATCCCTCCCTTCCTCCCCTCCTTCCTTCCCTCCTTCCTTCCTTGCAGTGATTTGGAAACATTGCTTTCTTATATATGTGCTGTGCTCCAAGAATTCCGGGCTACAGGGTATTTAATGCCTACATCCATGAGTGGTTACTGAGTACCAGACCCTGGATTAGTATTCTCTCCCCTGGTGTAGTTGCTAGCTAAAAATTGCCTAAGAAGCTCCTGCGGGTAGAATTATAACATCAGGAGAAGCAGAAGTTCAGGGATATAGGCCGCTGAATTGATACGTCTCATATCCTAATCATTTGACCATGGTCTTTGACAGTTTTCTTTCTAAAGTTATATTTATTTCCCCACTTCTACTCTACCTTATAATGATTCTTATCTCAACATGTCTGTTCCAGAGAAATCACTATTACTTGGTGTTTCAAACCACACAATTCATAATGATGTATTTTATGCAATGATAGAGGATTCCAGGGCTTACAATATCCCTGTACCAACACCGAGTAGGTAGATAGGGAGATAAATATATCCTAACAGGTTATCCTCACATCTTGATGGAATGGGACTGAGGAGTGAACGTGACAGAAGAAAGAGATGACATGGCACATCACTTGAGTTTAGACCTTCCTGAAAGTATAGCTGTAATGGTGTTGGGATCAATGTGATTGAAGGGTGAAGTCGTAAGCCTTTGCTAGTTACTGTGTAGCTCCATCCAGGGCTGTGTAGCCTGTCTCCCCAACAAGCATGGTGCAACGTTTATGGATGGCTTTGAGTGACAGTACTGCAGCCAAATACAGGTTCTGCCACTGCAAGGATCATCTGTGATCCCCGATAAGATATTTAACCTGAGAGCACCAGTTTCCTGCTCTTGGTAAAAAAGGATTGTTGTGATAATGTAATCAGTGGTTGAGACAGGTGTGGTCTAGGCCCTTCAAAGAATAATCACTTAAAAAGATTACAATATTGTGACATCCTCGAGCTATAACAGTATGATGGTATAATAAAGACACAAAATCACCTGAATGTTATTTTGCCTTAATTATTTTCATAATGGAAAGTGATCATCTAATTGGAAAGAACAGAGCTACATTTCAAAGGGAAGATTAAATTCTAAGGTAGTTAAATGGCTCTTCATTTCTGAAGCCCCAGGAATTTCTCCTAAAGGAATCAAAGCAATAGAGTCAGAAGCTTCAGTGATCAGGCAGGTGGGGACAGAGAATATATTAATAATATGGTAGAGACTTTTAGGAGTGTGTGTCATTTGTGAGGTCAGTGTTACAAGTCAGAAAATTCCCTTTGGATTGATATGATTTCGTTTGACATGAATGCTTGAATGTGCATCTGGGAAAACAGGACTGTTTATTTAGGATTTAGCACCACCATGTTCTAGCCATGTAATCTAAGGTACCCTAGACTCTCCCTGGAGATTTAGCTGTAAAATAAAAATATATGTCTTTTCTATCACATAGGATGTTTTTTGAAAAATCAAATTTGACACTGTATATGAAACTGTTTAAAAAATATCAAGTGCTAGCTCTACACACATAAGATTATAGGATGAGCATGATGATAATAGTGCAAATAATGATCCAGATCTCAAATAGCAGAGAACATTTAGTCAAATTGTTGTCCCTTTGTATATGGAAGTTCAAAAATTAAAAAGTAAAAAAGAATTTTAAAAAAGAGAAAACAAATTAACGTTTAAGCTTAAAATTCTGCTAATTGTTAATGATCCCTCACATCTACAATATACACTCTTGAGATTTTACACCTCACCTGTTATAAGCTGAACGCTTGTGCCCCCTTCCCAAAATTCTATGTTGAAGCCCTAACCTCCAATGTGATGGTATTTGGAGGTATTGCCTTTGGGAAGTAATTAAGTCATGAGGGTGGAGCCTTTATCGTGGGATTAGTGCCCTTATGAGAAGAAAGCGCTCGCTCTCTCGCTCTCTCTTTCTCTCTCTCTCCCCCCCCTTATTCTCTCTCCCTCCCTCCCTTCCTTCTCTCCTCCCCCTCCCCACAATGTGAGGATACAGCAAGAAATCTGTGATTTACAAACCATAAGGAACTGCAAAAGAGGAAGAGGGCCCTCACCAAGAACCTAATCTTCCATACCTTGATCTTGGACTTGCAAGCCTCCAAAACTGTGAAAAATAAATGTTTGCTATTTAAGCCACCCATCTTTATTATTATAGCAGCTCAAACTATCGTACTTATTAGCAAGTTCTCTCTCTCTCTCTCTCTCTCTCACACACACACACACATACACGAAAACACATACAAATTATTATTGACTGATTGCTATGTGCCAGGTTTTGTGCTAAAAGCTTCACATGCATTGACTTATACCTTACAAGTCAATAAAGTATTGACACAGATACAGTCCAGATGTATATGAAACACAGATACAATTATACAGCTATACTGTATCTACATCAATACTATATCTACACCCATCTCTATATTCATCTATGTGTATCCAGATCTAAATCCATCCGTCACAAACACAATGTAATACATGTATACACATATCAATGTGAATTATGTGAGCATGTCTCCTCAGAGCTTAAAATTATGTCAAGAACATGCGTATGGTGATGGGCCTAAGTCTCAATCTGACTCTCTGCAGAATTAGGTCATTGGAACACCTTCTTGAGCCAGATATATGGAATGAATTAAAGATTTGATGATTCAAATATTTTCTGGAACTTTTTGTATCTGAAGAGACACAGGAAAATGGAGAGCAAGGAACAATAATCCAGCTGCTTCAAATAATTACCTACAGGATATGGTGAAGACAAACGCCCAGATTTCTGGGTCTCTGAGTCAGGATAGTAGTGGCAATTTCTTCACATGTGTTTTAGTTGGGAAGGGCTGCTTGTTTAATAAGAAATGCTTTTTTGAAGTTTTTCCTCAATGGACCCAGTAGTAATTTTTGGCAATAATTTCTCTGTCAGAATTGGATTTTTTATCTTCTGTGTTTTATTCTGTGTCTAGGTCTTCGCAGGTTGTTTACCACAAGTTGGGACTGGTCAAGGCTGAAAGCCTGATTCCATTTCAAATCCAGAGTCCTACAAATAAATTTTACATAGGAGATTTACTAGTGGTATGTGGTTGAAAATTAAAGAATAGACCACTGCAAATAAGACTACAGCCCAAGACAGAATTGCTGCTTTTCCCTGACTTTACTTTGCTCTAATACCTCCGAACCAGGCCGGGTTTTCTCCCAGATGATCACAGATCTATGCAGCAAAGGCTAGAAATGGAAATGCTGGGTCAAAGCTTAAGAACATTTTTTAGAATTTATATTATATACATCAATTGCCAGGAAAGATGCATTGATTTGCAATCCTCTCCAGAAAATTTACATAATAATTTTAAAAGTATTAATTTGAGGGGCAAAAAGGGTATCTCATTATTTTAATTTGCATTTCTTTGAATATTTGTGAGGGAACTTTTTTCATGTGCTTATTAAACATTTTTACTGCTTGCTTTTTAAATGACCAGTTCATGTCCATTATTCAAAAGGCCATTTTAAAAATAATCACAGCACACTACAATTAAAGGACACAGTTTCTTGGAACAGATCATTTTCCTGTATATTTTAAAGAAAGGTACTACACAAAGGTATTAACTCTGTCAAGTAATAAATGTAACTTGGAGAATAACAAGTACAAATACAATTCTTCTATTTTTTTAAAGCACAAGGCTTTAATTTCTGTTCTAAGAAGGGAGTGGTGGAAGGTAGATGAGTGTTTTCCAAACATTTGTGCTATTTTGGCTTATGCTTTTTTATTCCAATTCTAAGCACTGAGACAGAATTAGTTTGTTACACGTAAATGACAACAATCTCTCCTTTTGGAGTTATCAGCTAAATGTTTCATTGTTTTATGGGACTATATAACTTTGTGGTTTAAATAACAGTTCATCTATCTAATAGAAAAATTCTCAAAAGAAAAATGTATGTGTTTAAAAAAAAACTAGCATTCAGCAGCAGCACTAAATCAAGTCTTTTTTACACTAAATTGTTATTAAAGGAACCATCCCTTGAGGGAGTGGTACTAAAATGGTAATGTGTTTTGGGTTTACCCATCCTGCATACCCAGATCAGACTAAAAAGAGATTTCCTTATATTTCTCCTAAAATCTCCAGAACCTCTAGTTAATACTTCTCAAACTTTCTCCATACTATCATGTCCTACACTCTTACTGGTTTTTCTGACACAAATACTCAAGCCTACTCAAATCAACTGGCATAGCCTCTTTTTGATGTGAGATGTCCATCCTGTCTCATTCCACCAATCCAAGCACTTAAGGGTCTGGTCAATCCCTACCTTCACCGAGAAACCTGTTCTAACTTATCCAGCCTACACTGAACTCCCACTTTGCTAAACTGCTATTGCACTTGTTTTCTGTATCACACATGCTACTTCCTGGTCACATGCTGTCTTGTTTGGGTTTTGGGTATTTTTCACATAGATATCTTTTCTTCCAAATTAAATAATAGGCAGAGACACTCATCCCCTACTCCTAGCTTCTACATGAAAGGTCATAGCTAGAGGAAAAACCCTCACCTTTCCCCATGCTCCCCTCCTCCATTTGCTGCTCCCAGACTGTTATCTTCATCATGGCAAATAGACACTCAGCATGGAGAAGATCTGTCTTGACCAAAGTGTGCAAATCCCCACTGATGCTCACTGAGGCACTGGGATCATACCCAAGTGTCAGCAGGGAAGTGACATTCAGCTGTGTCCACTGAGAAGCATCAATGCCAGCCCTCACACTGATGCATTATTTTTTAAGTTCAACTATTGGCAATTGATATGTACCTCATGCATTACTTCAATAAAATATACTTCTAGATTATTTTCTGGGATCACTTATAGGCCAGAAGAAATTTAGATAAAGAGGCTAAAAATAGCCAAGTTTTTCTTTGCTGCACATTATGGCCAGAATAAAGCAAATTTTAGAGTATAGTTGGATTTCTCACTTAATGTTGCATGAGTTTCACAAGAATCTTCTTTAAACATTTAATCATTTCTACCTTTTACAACAATTCTACCAGAAAATTTAAGGAATTGCATACGTCTCTTAAAATGCCTTGGGGTCCCACTGGCAATGTTACTATTTCTCCGTGGCTATGTATACCACTCCCCTAAATATCTGCCTTATAGCTACATGTGAGCTGTTGAACAAAGATACCAGATACACCTTTATTTCACAGCCATGCTCTTTAACAAGTTTCTGCCCAAGATCTAAGAATCAATTGGTATGTGCTCTACAAATAATAAAAGGAAAATCTTCCTTACTTTAGATCCAAATACACTTAAAAAGAAAGAAAGAAAAATAGCACCTTACAATCTCTGATTACTTCCCTTGGAGTAGTTTTCTCACTGATGAATTTCTAGATAACATAACAGTTTTACTGATAAAAGGCTTGGTATAGAAATTATGGAGTTGGGCCAGGCCTACATCTGCCAATTAGGATAAGACAGAAAGAGTGAACTGGTTAGTGCATAGGTGCAGTTCTTAGACAGCATAGACTAATAATGATGAAAATGATAAGTCAGATCCCCAGATCCCCCAAGGGGACAGTAGTGGGAAGGCAGAGCAAGGAACGTGGAGTAGAATCAATGCTGGGCCTTCTTTATGAACCAGGGCACACTAACAGCATGAAGTGAACCTCAGAGTAATAATTCCAAAACTTCCCTGGAATAGCTTATGTTCTCCCTGTCTCAGTTCAGTAACTAGAGCAGAAAAGGGGCCAATAGCAGATGAATCTATCAATTTATTTGTGAGGAGTGAGGATCAGATTCAAATGAGGTGGGATGGGGAAGCTGATACAAAACTTTTCAACCCAAGTTTCCTGTGCACCTGCTCCATCCACACCTTCCATGTATTACCTAGGCAATTCCTACACTGACAGACCAGGAAGCTATTATTAGATTCTTTTATGTTGTAGATATATAGCATCAAAATAGCTAGTATATTTCCTCTTTTCTAAAAAAAACAAAGTATGGTAGAAACATTTTGGAAAACAGTTTGACAGTTTCTTATCATTTTAAACATACACAGTACTTAACATATGACCTACCAGTTCTATTCCTGTGTATCTACCCAAGAGAAAGGAAAGCCTATTTCCACACAAAGACATGTATATAATTGCTTATGGAAGTTTTATTCATAACAACTAAAAACTAGGAACACCCAAATATGCATAAATGTCTATGGATAAATACACTGGGTACATCCATATGATGTAATACTACTCAACAATAGCTCTATGTGTGAGCTGCTGAGCAGAGACACCAGATACACCTTTATTTCCATCTATTCATAACCATGCTCTTTAGCAAATTCCTGCCCAAGGTCTAAGAATTAATTGATATGTGCTGTGCAAACATGATTCCATTCATATGACATTCTGCTCGTAGGACTGAAGTCCCTGTTTTCTTGCTAGGATTAGGTTAGTTTCACCCAGGATAATCTCCCTTTTGAATAACTCAAAGTCAACTGATTAGGGCAAGTCACTCAAGGGGAGGGTATTAATTGTACAAGGGTGTGGGTCATTGGCAGGCATCTTAGAATTCTACCTGCCACAAATAACTACTACAAAAGTCTTCCATTGCTGTATTGCACTTTCAGATGTGACGGCATATTGATCAGTGTGATTTATTCAAAATTTAAGTGCAGAATAGTTGTTTCATGTTATAAAAATTCTAAAACTTAATGAAAAAATTATATATTGTATTACTGTCAATTATGACAAGAGATGCTAATTTTCAACAAATGTTTAAAATGGGAAATAATAAACACCTGGAGATGTGTTTTATTCAGCAATCTACTAGAGATACCTGCAAGGTTCAAATAGATTTTTTTTTAACTGGATGTAATACATTTAGGGGAGAAAGGGAAACAGAATTCAGGCACTGAAATAGGTTCTTTGCATATATTTTATTAATTCTCACAATAAGCCGGTGAGGTAGACATTATTAATTATACTTTACAGGTGAGGAGGTAAATAAATTCTGAGGGACAGAATAAATTTCCCAAAATCACAAAACTGGTAAGTGGTGGCTCAACAAATAAAGGTTTTAAAATAAGTAACATATGTGAAAGGAAAATGAGATGAATAGATTGTGTGATTTATTGCAAAGAGTACAGGACTCTGTGTCTGAAGATTTGGGTTTACTAACCAAGAGAACTTGGATTAGTCCCTCAATTTTTTTAACTTTCATTTTCTTTAGTTGTGCAGGAGTTCAAGAGGAAAAGGAGTGTTATTTTTCTCACCAACATGCAGAACCAATAAAGACATATACATAACAGCTTAGTAGATGAGAATGTCACCTTTACTGCTGATAAAGCCAATACTGGAGAGGGTGGCTTAGGTCTACCAGCCAACAGTCCCTACCTGTTGAGTGCAGGCTTCGGGACAAGTGCACACAATGAAAAGCTGGTGCTATACAACAGACACACTCCATAGCACCTGGGTGAAGAGAGCAGAAAGAGACCTACGTTTGTAGGCTTCTACTAGATGAGTTCTAAACACTTGAGAAACATGGCCAATGGCTGCACCTAACAAACAGGTAACTCACTCCATTTCCAGGGAGAACAGTAAGGATCAGGGCAAGAGGCCAGGGGTATTTAGGAGAAGTCTTCATTCAAGTAGAAAGGGGAATGATAATTTAGGTAGCAAGACAAGACAATGTATAATGTATACATAATCTACTGATCTTATTGCCAATCAAATATAAGGTACTCTTTCCGTCAATGAGGAGGATAAAATTCCTGACATACATAACTCATAGACAGGGATTTTATAACACCCAAGAAAAGAGGAAAAAAGGCATTGCTAAATTGTAAATATTCTTATTAATGTCTGGCACTGTCATAACTCACACACAAGCGTCTTGTAAATTTAAAGTTACATCCTTTCACTTTGGGCTGCTTCCTCTGCTACATAGCTTTCCTTAGCAAGTCCCCATTCAATATGACAGTTTACATAAATTGTCATATTGAATGGGGACTTGCTAAGAAAAATTGACATATTAAATGGGAACTAGCTAAGGAAAATAACATTTACTGAGAAGCTATGCAGTGTATCAAGGGAAACTTGATACACACTGTTCACTGAATCCTCACTCTGTCCTGTAATTAGGTATTAGAGAATTCGTTGGCTCATAGAGGTCATGTAACTTGCCCATGTTCATGGGGCCAGTGTGGATGAAATCAGGAAATGCCAATGGCATGGAAAATTGGTTTTGGATGATTCTGTGCCTTTGAATTTTTCTGATGCTGGAGACTTGTGGATCACGAATGCCCCATGTAGCACACACTTACCAAGGGTCTCTTCATATGGAATTTAAGATCCATTTTTAATTATTAAAATCCAAATATGTTAACTTTATTGCTTTGCCTTTTGACAACTTTCGATGTAGCAAATACCTTTCCAATGAGTAGAAGGTAATTCCATTTTTATTTTTTATTACTGCAGTTGATTACCTGCAGAAGAATACAGGCTGAAATTACTAAATATTTCACTTTCTGCAGGAAGTCTTCCTTGGTGAATCATTAGGGAAGTAACTACAAAACTCTAACCCCCAATTGTGTAAATGTACATTTACTCTGATTCTTCCTTTGTGCCTCACAATATACAACATTTCAAAAGTCTCCCTACTTTATTTATATATATATATATTTTATTCTCATGAACACTCCCAGAAAGCAGCTGATGCCTGAATAAAATTTTTATTCAGCCTGGTGTCAGACATGGTTATTTGTTAGAGACTAAGTGATAACGGTGGTATGAACTGCAGAGTCATACTTTGCAGAGTCACAGGTGCATGTCTCCCTCTCCCCTACTGCCTGAGTCTGTTCAGCCTGCTGTAACAAAAATACCACAGACTGGTATTAAGCAACAAAAATTTATCTCGTAGTCTGGAGGCTGGGAAGTGCAAGATCAAGTTGCTGGCAGATTCAATATCTGGGGAGGGCCCGCTTCCTGATTCACAGACAGCTGTCTTCTCACCGTGTTCTCAGATGGACACAAACGGCAAAAGGGCTCTCTGGGGTCCCTTTTATCAGGGCAGTCATCTCATTCCTGAGGACTCCACTGTCATGACCTAATTACCTCCCAAAAGCCCCACTTCCTAACAGTATCATATTGGGGATTAAGATTTCAACCTATGCATTTTGAGGGGACTACTAAAGGCAATCTCCTATCAATCCTGCTTTAGATACTTGAAAGAGGCATTTTTTATTATTGCCGAAGGGGTGGGAGTGGGAGCACATAACAGAGGCAGATGGGAGGGGACTGAAGCACTGCAGAGAACAGAGCCCACATATAGGAACATGACCAAGATGTGCCCCTACCAGAGCAAGAAATAAAATTGTATGTTATTGGGCGGAAGCTAGATTTTACTAGATGATTCAGATGAATGTTTTCTTTTTTCTTACTCTTATTATTTAATTGCTTGTGTGGGATGGGGAATAAGTCCAAAAATAATATTTAAAACCTTGCAGGTATTCTTAAAAATTGATTTACATATTGTAAATGAACTTCTACTGACCAATTTATGTGATAACATGAAATATCAGTTTCATAAAAGAGTAAGTTTTACAAAAATATTTTATCTTCAATCAAGCAAAGCCTATCTTATGAAAACCACATACTTGCCAGCCCAGATTTTATTTATACGTACAAAAACACATTAAAATCTAACAGTAGGTATTTTAATTTTAAAAAGAACTATTCTAAAACAACATGGATAATAAAATTCCTTCTCAAGCTTACCTAGTTGGTTTTCTTTGTAATACTTTTTAAAGTGCTGGTTTACACTGTAAAAGCCTAAGATCTCAAACAATACTGTTTAACACCTTATTATCTTAGCAAAAATGGCAATCATTACTGACTGAAAAATGCAGAAACAACATAAGGCTAAAAATTAATGGTATGGTAAATTGGCATGCTCTCACAATGTATGAAATGGCAGTGAAGCGTTCATTAATTCCTTTTAGACTTATTGTACCTAAAGACTGTATTAGACTCTTACAAGTTATAAGGAGCAGGCTATGCCCAGGTTACCTGATGTGCATTTATTACGTGTATGCGGGAAAGAAAAGAAACCCTGGGACCTATTTGGACTTTATGAAGAGCTAGAAAAGGCTTCCCTATTCATGAGAGAATAGTAACCCAGGCAATCAAAAGAAGTACTGGAGACATAGGCTTCTAGTCACCCCTCAGAAGCCAGCTCTCTCTTACTCCCTGCTCCATCTACTGAGGCCACCATAGTCATGATGCAGCTTCTCTTCCGGTTTCTCCCTGTACTATCTCTGCTTATACACACAGTACCTGCTTCTGCTGCCTTCTTGGGAAATCAAAATGACCGAGAAAGAGAATTCAATCGGATCCATAGGTACCATCCAATATGGAGACTTTCTATGGAACAGAGTCCTCAAACCTGATCCCCTCATAGGTTGGGGGCTCTGGTACATCTAACCTATGCAGACAGTTGTTTTGGGAATAAGAAAAGGATGGATTAATCAGCAATGGTCGTGATAATCAAGCCACATGGCAAAAAACATGGGGGCTTATACAGAAGGAAGCGCTTGTGGACACATAATTCTAAAGGGAAAACAGCCATGGGAAGTCCCTAGAGTTCCATGGCCTTGTCACTAGCTCACCAATATGAAGAAATGTTATGGAGAGGAAAAAATGAGTACAGAAAGGTCCCTACCTTCATAGAGCAGCTAGTTTCAAATTATTAATGATGTGCTTTAGGTGGGATGATATTAATATTTAGGTGTCTTCACAGCGTTTTGCATTATCTTCTACCTTAGCTTACAGAACCTCCCTCCCTGAGCCACACGGTATGTTTCATGAGAAACACTTAAAATTAGGTGCTCAAGTTAAACTTTCTTCTTCTTGAAGTTCACAGGAGGGATGCATTACTTTACAAAGGAGACTGAGTCAAGAAGTTTTACATCTTTTTTTTTAGACAGGGTCTTGTTCCGTCGACCCGGCTAGAGTGCAGTGGAATCATCATAGCTCACTGCAACCTCAAATTCCTGGGCTGGAGTGATCTTCCTGCCTCAGCCTCCCGAGTAGCTGGGACTACAGGCGCATGCCACAACACCCGGCTGATTTTTCTATGTTTACTAGAGAAGGGGTCTCGCTCTTGCTCAGGCTGGTCTCGAACTGCTGGCCTCAAGCAATCCACCCACCTAGGCATCCCAAAGTGCTAGGATTACAGGCACGAGCCACCATGTCCAACCCCCAAGTTTACATCTTTAAAAAAAAATCAAAGATTTTTGTAAACAACATGATTCTCTAAAATTAAAAAAGTAAAAACATGTCTCATTTCCATATTCACTTAAAGATAACATTCTTTAAATCAACAAATTTGTCATGTTACTAATAAACAATCTCTGAGAATAATGTTTGCCTCCATCAACAAATTAAACCTTTATCAGTCTTTATCTCACATCTTATGATTATTTTATAACTATCACCACCACGAAACTCCAAGTTCCTTGAGGCTAGGAGTGGCGTCTTTCAACTCTGCAGCACCAATACCTAGCCAAGAGTAAATGTTCAAAGCATGTTTGTTCATTGAATGAGTGAACATATTGCCTGGATTTAGTTGCTTTTAAAAATAAATGCCTTTTCAATTCTAAACCATAATCAACATGCATTTAGGCCATTAGATTTCACAAGTATGATAAACCAAAGATGACCCTCATAGAAGTAATCAGTGAAGGGTAGAAGGCAGACCACAACGAGTGAGGAGAGTTAGTATCAATATAAGGTAGCAGTGAATGTGGTGTATGCCTTCTATAATATGAAGTTCTATAACAGAAAGACCAAGTAAAGCAGAAGTTAAAGGCATGGGAAAAATAAGGGCTATTTTTTGGAGCAAGAGCCAGAAGACAGGAGAGTAAGGGATCAAGAGTAAAAGAGGAGAGAAGAGTAAATCTTGGAGAGGAAAAGGAACTCTTTCTCCTTGGGGATGGGATTAACAGTACTATAGATGAATTGAAAAATAAATTCATCTAGTTCACACAATGGACTAAAAATATTATAGACTATGTAAATAGACTATCTGTACTGTAATACCAGATAATCTGAGGAGGTATGAAATTCCACCTAAAAATTTTATTTTGTTGCTGCCCTGAAAATACATAAGAAAGTTATTCATTCATATATATGTACATATTTTTCTGGAACAATAGAAGGAATGGTTAATTCTTAGTCTGCAATTTTTAAAATCAGTGAATATGCTAGTAAATATAATTATCAAAATTAAAACCTGTAAATCTCATCTATATGATGATTTAAGCTTGAACATTTTAAAACCATCAGCTTATTCATATTCTACATAAATTAATATATTCTTGATCAAAAGTAGTTTCTGTTATATACAATTTAGGTTTTCTCTGGTTAATTAAACTTGGTTGGAAGCAAAACAAAAACAAAAAAATAAGTATTTTAGAATCATCCAGCTATGTTAATAATTATTTAATAATTATGTTAATAATTTTCTCAGTGAATCCGCATACCCCTGCACACACACACAGAGCAATTAGAGAAAATGTTGCAAAATCAAAAAAAGAATTGAGAACCAAAGTGACATGAAGCCAAATAGCCACAAATTGATTTATTCCAGAGGAACCTTCTATTCACTAAGTGGTCCTTACTGTCAGTATAGAGCAGAAAAGTGTTGCTAAAATAGTATTGTGAATAGCACATACCATGTAAAAGAGAAGCAGCAAACAAAATTCCCAGTCTTAAGGCAGACAGACAGAATGTGCCAGACAGCAGCTTCCGGGCCTGGATTAACCCTTAAGGCAGTGAGTGTCCCTCTTTCATCATAACCAAAGACCTTGGATTTCTGAGATGTCTCATCCTGCTGCTTCAGTGTCACCTACAACTGCATTCACTTCCAACAGACAAGAAAAGAGCAATCCTCTGAAATCAGAATAATACTTGTAATTTCTATCTACAGGCATTTACGAATGAGGAAAGAAAAGATAAAACAAGGCCCCGAACAGAAAGAATGGATATTACTAGAGGAATCACTTATAGAACATCAGGATGGGCTCTTCTTTTAGCAGTTTGAGCTAGCCTCTCTTAAGAAGTAACTCGTGAATGATACCATGTTTAAGAGATATTACTGAAGGGGGTGAAACTAACAGATTCTCTGGAACTGAAGCTGTCAGATGGGTTTCTCCCAGATGAAGTGGCATGTTAGCAGCAGAAATGCCCATCAAATTCTATGGAAAAATTTAGATGTACCTACCAAGCTCTACTGCCAATAAGCCAGCTGCTAAAGGGAATTAATTATACCTAGACATTCTTGAGCTAGAAGGTAAAGACAGTAGCAACTCCAGGGTTCTTTGCTCCCAAAAGCGTGCTATTAAGGTGATTATGTATACCCATGTCCGCAGTCATAACTACCTGATGATATCTCAAGGCATATTTTTACATATTGAGCTAATTAAAATTTTTTCTCCCCAGTTATGTTCTTGTCTATTCTGATTCGTTGCAGAAAATAAGAGAAAAAAGTCATTTTTAAAACAGCCATGAATAAAGAAATACCTTCTGCTTCAACAGAGAAAACATTATATCAAAAGTCAATACAACATTTAGATACAATCTTTATAAAATTTCATCTGATGTGGGTTTCTGCTACTGGCCAACATAGGGTAATAGGGACCAGATTTACCCTTCCACCTAAAACAACTAAGAAAACCAGGCAAAATATATAAAACTACACTTTTTAAGACAGTGGATATCATCCAGTAAAGGACAATAATCCTTGAGAAATGGGAAACAAACAAGGTAAGTCCTGTTTGTCCCAAATTATACCTGGAAGGTTTCTAGGCTGAGGTGCAGAGAGGGGTAACTAAGGAGGACCCTGTTCTGCTCTCGGGGTTGAGGAGACAGAGTTGAGAGAGTCCAGGGAGAACAAGGAGCTTGAGTTCACAGGAGAGAACGGCCGAGAGGTGAAAGCTGCACAGAGAGAGAACCCCAGAGATCTGTCGAAGACCCCACCCAGGTATCCAGTGGAGAAGTAATCATATCTGTGAGAAAACTACTCAAGGCCAGGAAAAGAGCCCTGGGAAATGGCAGTACATCCTCTTTTCACTTGCCTATGTTCTTCTAAACTTAGAACAGTTGGTTCTTTGAATTGGGAAAGAGAGAAAGTATTTTGACAGTAAAAATAAAGGGCAAAAGGGACCCTCTCACTTAATTTCCTTAAAATCAAAGTCTTTAAGGTAAGGCTGTTCCTATACACAGTATAGGCATTCATTTTTACAAACAGCCTTGAATCTATTATTTCAATGGTGGACATACAAAGCAAATTTATAAATGTATAAAGATATATAAAGCAAATATGTAAAGCATTTAAAGTTTATTTGCTTTCAAATAAAAAGCTTTTAGTGCCACTTTCATTTGGAAAAAAAAGAATTACATTTCTGAATAGAATATATGACACTATTTCTAACTTAAATCTCCACCTGAAAACTACAAATTCTGAGATGCAAAAAATTGTTGCCAAAGAATAACTTAGAAGACATTTAGGGCTCAGGTAAAGATTTTGGGGACTGGGCTCCCCTAGTCCCACCGGTCACTGTAGGTAGGGCTTCCTCTGCTCAGAAGAGCAAATTCGGAAATTTTAGATCAAGTACTTCATGGCCCTCTAGTGGCCACTGCTCACCACTGCAATCTCATTTTGGTCCGTCTTGACCCTAGCAATCTTCCTGCAAATACCTTCTTCCTCCAACCATATGAGCTGGAACAGCTTTTACAGCACCTTGCTAAATGCCACATAAGAGCAGGCAATGTCCTAAAGGTGAGAGTTTATCAAGTTAGACATTCTTCCACCCTGGCACACATATTCTGGCAAATTTGAAATTTTTCCAAGCAGCCAATGACAACAGGGCCAAATTCAAGACAGCTAACTCCAAGGATGAATTAAGGGACATTTACCTCAGTAAAATTATCTCTTCATAGCTTTTGAGTTTAACAATTCAAAATTTAGATTTACAAAAGAGAAAAAAAATTATTTCAATAGTGAGGACATTGACAACAATTCCTAGGGCAGCAACTACTGGTTTACACATATATTGTTATTCTGTGGCTTATCAGTTTCAAGACACTTCACTTGGATCTCTACCTCATCTTCCTTCTCTTTCGTTTTAGCATAAGACATCAGAACATATGTTATAGAAGATAAGTTTTCTTTGGGGTATAAATTGAGGATGGAAACATTGTTCCTAATTTCATCACTAACACAATTCTTTGTGTACTCTTTTCCTTTACGTACCTAGAATGGACACATTCTCCAAAAGTTATAACTGTTGCCTAGAGTATCAGTTCTCCCTGAGTTTCACAAAATCTTTTTTAGTTGATATGTCCTACTTTATATTAATACAACCACTCCTTCCTAATATATTAGGTATTTGTTTCTAGTTTTGCTATTACAAACAGTACATTACTTAACATTTCTGAAAGTTTGCCTACTTCTGAACATTTAATTAAGTGAATGTTTACCCAAAAAGCTGATCAAATTTAAAGTATATTATTACAAAGTATTCTGGACAAGAAAACTACTTATATGCCATGATATGCACTTACATGGTCTAGAATGGATTTAAACTGTAATCAACTTGCCCCAAACGAAGGTACGCATCCAGCCCTGGTTAATCAGACTTCACTGAGCATCCTTTCTAAAAAATAATCCCTAATCTTTTAAATGACAATCTCTTAAATCAACCAAATAACTTAATACATAGGAAAATCTAACAGTGTCTATCACATATAAATACTTAATAAATGTTAACCACTGCAAATTTCTATCTTGCATTTCTGCTACCTTAGCGATGAACCAAAAAGGAAACAAGCAGGGAAAGTGTGGAAGCAAAAGTGACCATCTTGTTTTGCCCTTATTATGAGTACGTCATATCACAATACACAGTGAAGGGGGGAAATTAATACTTTGCAACCTGTGATAACCCAAAAAGTCACCTCATCCAGTTCAAGTTCCCCAAATCAATGAAACTTTGGGCATTTCCTGAAAGTTACTGCAACCCTAACAAATACATGTTATACCTGACTATGTAACCCATATAGGTACAATACTTTAAAAACACTTTTTCTATCATAAATAAACTAACTATAAGCTTGGTCATGTTGGGAGGAAAACTTTTCCTCTGCCAACTTAGGTTTAAGTGGTCTGGGGCTTGTGAATTAATTGACAACAGACAGATTAATAGGAGAAAAGTTTATTCCCCATGCATGAGAGAACACTCTATAAAGAGTCGATTCCCAAACAGCCAGGGGTAAGGGTTTATATACCAGCTAGAGCTTCAGTGGGAACGTATGAAAGGTTCTGATGAGACTCATTTACACAATTGGTTTTTTTTTTGGAATGTCACAGTTTTAAATATTAGTCACCTCCCTGTCTGGAAACTTCCTCGGAGGGAGTTTATGACAGCAAAATTCTTGGGCAGTTCTGCTTTTAGTCAGATAAAAGGCTTCTTTCTACAGCTATTGTTTGTTTGAGTGTTTTCAATTTAAAGAAATCTTTATGCCTTTCTGGTGGGTTGTTGGTTCCTTCATCTTCCCTATTTGAAACTTCACATGAAGTTTCACAAAGAGCTGGATTACTTGCTATGGAGAAAAGACTTGGATTAGAAGTTGAGAGGAAAGAGATCTGCAAAATGAAAGAACATAGATTAGAAAAAAGACAGAAAAATCTAAACACATTGCCCCATGGAGTCATTGAACCAGTCTCCCAGTCCTGGAAATCGATCAGTCCAATTAAATGGTTGTGCCTCATTTATCTGATGTAGAATGTTGACCTTTCCTTTTAAATTATGTAAATTAGACACTACTGGTCTTGTCTGATTTACATATCAGCAGCATAGCTGCCAATTATTGCACAAGTCCTCCTTGTTGGGCAGTCAGCATATCCAGGACACAATTCTGAAGTACAACAAAAGCTAAATGGCTAACTTCTTTTTCTTTTCTTTTATGGTTTTATTGTTGTTTTGTTTTGTTTTGTTTCATTTTAGACACAGGGGTCTCACTATGCTGTCCTCGAACTGAACTCCTGGACTCAGGAAATCCTCCCACCTGAGCCTCCCAAGTCACTGGAACTACAGGTGTGAGCCACCACATTTGGCTAAACTGCTAACTTCTGATTGGCATGCTTCCGAGGTCTGTACAGTGGTACTGGATCCTTGTTCCATTACTTTGGAAATGGTTAGGATTGTTCTTTCTAGATCACAAGTTTCCAGACTTGGAAAAAGTGTCCTCATTACTGAATGGAACTTGGTGCTGCAATACGTGAGTGGATTTGTCTCGTCAGGTGCATCCACATGGTATTACTTTATGTATGAAGGAGGCCGGGTTTGTAATTTGGCTAGCATTGAAAGTGGGATACCTGGGGAGGAAAAGCACTAAACATCTGAGTCCACATTGCCCTGACCATTTAGGAGAAAACCCTTTATATACCTTATTGCCACATAAAAATGAGACCAGTGTTATTTACGAACAAGGTCAAAGTGGAACCTGTGACCCACCAGGTTGTAGTGCAATGTCTTTCACAACCCTTGGCACCAGTTATGTTGGGATCTGCACATTTTCACTTCCAATGTGCCTCTGTCAGGCTGTACGAGCAGAACAGGTTGTGAAACACCTGGTGGAGAAACCCTTCGGTTTGGCCTTTGTAACTATAGAGATGTGTTTTATTTCCTCACAAGGTCAGGCCAGAATTTTGGTCCATCCATCTGTAGTCATGGATGTTGGGCAAGCCAAGTAGGGGTACAGTTGAGCCATTCCATATCCCTCTACTTTTTCCTAAAAACCAGGAATATCGTCCTATAACTTGACATTCATTCACACTGAAATAATTGGTTGTAGTTCAAGTAACAATGCCAATGGAGGGTCCTGAAGTGCCATCTGTGAAATCAAAACACAGAGTCTGATTGCAATAGATACTGGAAATGTTGCCCAGAAAAGGTCCAGTGCTGTATTTATTTTAAATGCAGAGAGATTTCCTTCCAATAGTCTTACTTGGGTGAAGAGTTAACCTTGAGTTTCCACGGAGGTTTCTCAGTGCCAAATTAATTTGCCATAGAAGGAGACAGAGTGACTTTGTCTTCCTGCTTATGGATACCATATGTACCCTTTTATACATCCATTGTCCAGAATAAGCCCACCAGGTGTTTGCATTGGTGAGAACAAAAACTAGTTCAGGTTCTTCTACATTATCTAGATGTTAACCTAACAAGCAATTAGACTGATTAGTTAAGCTGGCTAGGGTTTGGGAGACTGGCACAAGTGGGTGTTGGGTTTGTGCTAGAATTGTCAAAAAACAGTAAGGGTTATTTGAAAGCAAGAACCACTTGAAAAAGAAGACCATTGTGGAGGTTAACACGAGCAATCTCCACCTAGTCTTTCTATAAACGAAAAGGGCGGGATTTTGTTAAAATTTCTAGGTCAGAGAGTTTTTCAGGTCAAGGAGGAAAAAGGTTTTAAGCAAACTTTTGGAGACAAAGTTCTTAATCTTAGATCTTGGGTAAAGCTGTCCACTTTATGACGTCTTCTGCTTCTGAAGCCTGTTGAGTTGGTACTGGATAATCTTCAATTTGGCGTCACTCACAGGTATGGTCTTCTAATTGCCATGGTAGTGATGATCTGGGGTCTAGATAGGCATGGTTCATGTGAATCGAGGAGGCTTTTTATTCTGATAGCAGTGTAGGTGGTTAGCAGTACTTCATGAGGTTCCTCCTAGTGAGATAACAGTGCATGTTTTCCTCTTCTTTTTTTTTTTATTTAAGATTCAGGGTCTCCGCAGCTGCAATATACAGAGACTGCCGAGGGCTGGAGAGGAACTGGGCAGGGACGAAGCGGAGATACAGCTTCCCGGGACAGTGCGCGGGAACCTGAGGCCGGCACTGCGCCACTAGAAGTCAGCGGGACTGGGCCCAGGAGTTTAACGGAGAGCGGGACACGCCCTTAGAGGCTGCTAGCAACTGCCGCTGCGGCCGGCGGAGAAAAACTGCGCTCCCGGCGCAATCGGAGCCCGGCTGTGCGCCAGGCTGGCGGCAGCCGCCATCTTTGCAGCCGCCCGCGCGGAGCTGTGAGCCGCGTCTCTAGCTCCGCCCCGGCCCGGCCCGGGGCTCTTCTGCTGGGGCGAGACAGGTTTTGCCTGTGGTGGCCAGGGACAGCTGCATCCATGGGTTCCAGGTGGGATGAGATCCTGGAACTGTAGCAACAAGACCTTGTGTATTGGAAACAGTTTGCAGCTCGTCCATCTGGTTCCGCTACCCCGGCTCTGGCCTCCGACAAGTCCGCTCCATGCTGGTCCTAGTGCCCGCCCCTCAGGTCCCAGCCCTCCTGTACCCCAGAGATCGCTCAGTTTGAAGGTTGCTGGCTATAGTAACTCATTTGGTGTAACTGCTGGTTCCCATGACAACCAAATACCTCAAGAGCCACAGGCTGAACCAGAGCAGCTCCCCATAATCCTGCCCACTTCAATAGGGGATTTCGCGCCATCCAAGAGCGCTTCCAGCGGCCACTACTCCCCCCTCCCCATGGGAACATCCCCCTGGTGGAGACTGCTGGGGATAGAGACGGCCACCCGCCTCACCTTGGGGTCTAGTGGTGGAAAAGGGGTGCATAATTGGAGATCCCCCGATCAACCAGTATCACGCGGAGACGCACATCAGAAGGGCAGACACACGTGGCTAGATGAGCAACCTCTGAGCTGTGTAGAATTTTCCCAACTCAGCTCTCACACTGCAGCCAAAAGAAATTGTGTTTCTACCTGCACCTCAGGAGGAGCAGGGTCAAAGTAACCCCTAGGAGCTACAAGGCCCCTCCCCAAGCACGGGGCTTTCGCATACCCCAACTGGGGAATCAGAGTCTGCCACGGACATAACAGAATACCTAGCTAATAGGGAGCAGAGGACTCATATCCTCAAGTACAATTCATTAGCTCAGAGCCCAAGCTGGGAGGTCATTCTCACCACACTCCACTGGGAAGAGGAGAAGACCACAGGTCAGAGTTAACTCAAGATCCACCAAACTTGCTAAAATACACCTAAGGCAATACAGGCCACTACTTCTCTCCCTGGCTTTGCCAGGGAACAATAACTGTGGGCCTGGTGACAGGGCCATAAACTAGCTCTAACACCCCCAGCTCTCGACCAAGAGGCCAGATGAGAAAAAACCAGCGAAAGAACTCAGGGAACATGAAAAATCAGAGTGAAAAGTCACCCCCAAAAGAAATTATC
Source organism: Daubentonia madagascariensis (assembly GCA_023783475.1). NCBI lineage: Eukaryota > Metazoa > Chordata > Mammalia > Primates > Daubentoniidae > Daubentonia > Daubentonia madagascariensis. The sequence goes on from JAKFHU010002088.1 coordinate 3,735,237, forward strand.
AGTTCCTCAGCAATGGATACCAACCCAAATGAAATGGGTAGAATGACAGAACAGGAATTTCGTTTATGGATTATAAGAAAGCTCAATGAAATTCAAGAGAAAATTGAATCCCAACACAAAGAAACCACAAGAAAAATGCAAGAAATGAATGAAAATTCTCCAAAGAAATAGAAATATTATGGAAAAATCAAATAGAAATCCTAGAAATGAAAGAAGCATTCAAGGATCTACAAAACACAGTGGAAAGCCTTAAGAATAGGCTGCACCATGCAGAGGAAAGAATTTCAGACCTAGAAGACAGCTCCTATGCGCTAAATAAGTCAGCCGAAGAGAAAGAACACAAAAACAAGAGGCAGGAAAAAAGCATACAAGAAATGTGGGATTATGTAAAGAGGCCAAACATAAGGATCATAGGTATCCCTGAGGGAGAGGAAGAAAATTCACATGGGCTGGAAAATTTATTTGAAGGAATAATAGAGGAAAATTTCCATGGCTTAGCCAGAAATCTCGATATCCAAGTACAAGAAGCACACAGGACTCCTGGGAAAGTCAACGTGAAAAGGCATTCACCACGCCACATAATTATTAGACTGACCAAAGTAAACACAAAAGAGGCACTCCTCAGAGCTGTAAGACGAAAAGAGCAGGTAACCTACAAAGGGAAACTGATCAGATTAACTGCAGATTTCTCAGCTGAAACCTTACAAGCCAGAAAGGAATGGGGAGACATCATCAGTCTCCTAAAACAAAACAAAGGTCAACCCAGAATTCTGTATCCTGCCAAACTAAGCTTCTTATATGAGGGAAGAATAAAGACCTTTCCAGATAAGCAATCACTGATAGAATTTGCAAAATCCAGACCGGCCTTGCAAGAAATGCTTAGACCTGCATTATACACTAAACAGAGCAACAGACACCCACCTATGTAAAACTACGCAAAAGCTAAAACCCCAGAAACCAGATTCCACAATGACGCAAGAGGTAAAACAAAAGATACCACCCAACAGAATAATCAGAAATTTACCCCAAATATCAATTCTCTCAATAAATGTAAATGGCTTGAACTGCCCATTGAAGAGACATAGGCTGGCTGAATGGATGAAAAAATACAAACCAAGTATCTGTTGTCTTCAGGAAACACACCTTACACACAAAGACGCATTCAGACTCAAGGTGAAAGGATGGAATACAATTTTTCAGGCTAATGGAAACCAAAAGAAATCCGGAGTAGCCATCCTCATTTCAGATGACATAAACTTTAAAGCAATAAAAGTAAAGAAGGACAAAAATGGACACTATATAGTGGTGAAGGGAAAAATCTCACAAGAGGATTTAACAATCCTAAACATTTATGCACCCAACACAGGAGCACCCAGGTACATAAAGCAAATACTGCTAGATCTAGACAACATAATAAGCAGCAATGCCATAATAGCAGGGGACTTCAACACCCCACTGATGGAACTGGACAGATCCTCCAAACAAAAAACAAATAGAGAAATAAAAGACCTAAACAGGACTATAGAACATTTGGGCCTAACAGATATCTACAGAACACTCCACCCAAATAACACTGAATATACATTCTTCTCATCAGCTCATGGAACTTTCTCTAAAATTGACCACATCCTAGGCCACAAAACAGATCTAAACAAATTCAAAAAAATAGAAATCATACCATGTATCTTTTCAGACCACAGCGGAATAAAATTAGAAATCAATTCCAACAGAAACTCACATCTTCCTCCAAAAACTTGGAAACTAAACAACCTATTGCTGAAAGATTATTGGGTCAAGGAGGAGATTCAAATTGAAATCAAAAGATTCTTCAAACTAAACGATAATGGGGAAACAAGTTATCAAAATCTGTGGGATACAGCAAAAGCAGTCCTGAGAGGAAAACTTATCGCCCTAAATTCCCACATCCAAAAGACAGAAAAGTCACAAATCAGTAAACTAACGAATCATCTTAAGGAAATGGAAAGGGAAGAGCAAAGCAATCCTAAAGCCAGCAGAAGAAAAGAAATAACCAAAATCAGAGCAGAATTAAATGAAATCGAGAACAAAAGAACAATACAGAAGATCAATGAAACGAAAAGTCGGTTCTTTGAAAAGATAAACAAAATAGACAGGCCACTTGCCAGGTTGACCAGAAGCAGAAAGGAAAGGACTCTAATAAGCTCAATTAGAAATGAAAAAGGAGAAGTCACAACTGATACCATGGAAATACAAAACATCATCTTTGAATACTACAAAAATCTCTATGCCCACAAACACGAAAACGTGGAGGAAATGGACAAATTCTTAGAAACACACTACCTCCCTAGGCTCAACCAGGAAGAAACAGAATTTCTAAACAGACCAATATCAAGCACCAAAATTGAAGCAGTAATTAAAAATCTACCCACAAAAAAAAGTCCCAGACCAGACGGGTTCACACCTGAATTCTACCAAGCCTACAAAGAAGAACTGGTGCCTATACTGCAGAAATTATTTGAAAATATCCAGAAGGATGGAATCCTCCCAAACTCATTCTACGAAGCCAATATCACCTTGATACCAAAGCCAGGAAAGAACACAACCAGAAAAGAAAACTACAGACCAATATCCCTTATGAATATAGATGCAAAAATTCTCAATAAAATCCTTGCAAACCGAATTCAAATGTACATCAAAAAAATAATCCATCACGATCAGGTGGGCTTTATTCCCGAGATGCAGGGATGGTTCAACATATGCAAATCTATAAATGTAATTCACCATATAAATAAAAGCAAGAACAAAGATTATATGATCCTTTCAATAGATGCAGAAAAGGCTTTTGACAAAATCCAGCATCCTTTTATGATAAGAACTCTTAACAATATAGGCATAGATGGCTCATTCCTAGAAACTATTAAAGCCATATACGATAAACCCACAGCCAATATCATACTGAATGGGGAAAAATTGAAGGCATTCCCCCCTTAAAACTGGCACCAGACAAGGGTGCCCACTATCTCCACTTCTTTTCAACATAGTGCTGGAAGTCCTGGCCACAGCAATTAGACAAGACAGAGGAATCAGGGGCGTCCAGATAGGGGCAGAAGAGGTCAAACTTTCACTATTTGCAGACGATATGATATTATACATAGAAAATCCCAAAGATTCAACCAAGAGATTACTGGGATTGATAAATGATTTCAGCAAAGTCTCAGGATACAAAATCAATACACACAAATCCATAGCCTTCATATATGTTAATAACAATCAAGCCGAGAAACAAATTAAAGATGCTATACCTTTCGCAATAGCAACAAAGAAAATTAAATATTTAGGAACATATCTAACTAAGGAGGTCAAAGACCTATATAGAGAGAATTATGAAACACTGAGAAAGGAAATTGCAGAGGATGTAAATAGATGGAAAGCCCTACCATGCTCTTGGATAAGCAGAGTCAACATAGTAAAAATGGCTTTGCTACCTAAATTAATTTATAGAATCAATGCAATCCCTATCAAAATACCAACATCATTTTTTGCCGATCTAGAAAAAATAATTCTACGCTTCGTGTGGAACCAGAGAAGACCCCGTCTAGCCAAAGCAATCTTAAGCAAAAAGAACAAATTGGGAGGCATCTGTCTACCAGACTTCAAACTATACTACAAGGCTATAGTAACCAAAATGGCATGGTATTGGCACAAGAGCAGAGACGTAGACCAATGGAACAGGACTGAGAACCCAAATATAAAACCAACCTCATACAGTCACCTGATCTTTGACAAATTCCAGAAAAACGTACACTGGGGAAAAGAATCCCTATTCAACAAATGGTGCTGGGAAAACTGGATGGCCATACGTAGAAGACTGAAAGTGGACCCACACCTCTCACCTCTCACAAAAGTCAATTCACAATGGATAACAGATCTAAACCTAAGACATGAAACCATAAGAATTCTCGAAGAGAATGTTGGAAAAACTCTTATGGACATTGGCCTAGGCAAAGAATTTATGAAGAAGACCCCCAAAGCAATCACAGCAGCAACAAAAATAAATACATGGGACCTGATCAAATTGAAAAGCTTCTGCACAGCCAAGGAAACTATCACTAGAGTGGACAGACAACCTACAGAATGGGAGAAAATATTTGCATGCTACACCTCTGATAAAGGGCTGATAACCAGAATCTATACAGAACTTAGGAAAATCAACAAGAAAAAATCAAACAACCCTATTAAAAAATGGGCAAAGGACATGAACAAAAACTTTTCCAAAGAAGACAGAATGATGGCCAGCAAACATATAAAAAAGTGCTCAACTTCTCTAATCATCAGGGAAATGCAAATCAAAACCACAATGAGATATCACTTAACTCCAGTGAGATTGGCTCATATCAAAAAATCCCCAAATAACAAATGTTGGCGGGGATGTGGACAGATAGGAACACTCATACACTGCTGGTGGGACTGCAAATTAGTACAACCTCTATGGAAAAGAATATGGAGATATCTCAAAGAATTAAAAGTAGAATTACCATTTGACCCAGCAATCCCACTACTGGGTATTTATCCAAAAGAAAAAAAGACATTTTATAATAAAGACATCTGCTCTCGAATGTTCATAGCAGCACAATTCACAATTGCAAAGTTGCGGAAACAACCAAGGTGCCCATCAATACACGAGTGGATCAATAAAATGTGGTATATGTATACCATGGAGTATTACTCAGTAATAAGGAACAACAGTGAATTAACACATCTGGTATTATCCTGGTTGGAGCTAGAACCCATTCTTTGAAGCGAAGTGTCACAGGATTGGAAAAACAAGCACCACTGGTACTCACCATCAAACTGGTACTAACTGATGAACACTTACATCACACAGGGCAATAACATTCATCTGAGGGCGGGCGGGCGGGAGGGGGGTGGAAGGGATGGGAAAAACTCTCACTGAATGGATGTGGGGAGCACAGTTTGGGAGGTGACCACGATTGTGGCTCTGACACGGGCAGAACAGGGGCAATGTGTATGGCCAAAGTGTTGTACCCCCATGATATTCTGAAAATAAAATAAATAAATAAATAAATAAAATAAAAAAAAGATTCAGGGTCTTGTTCTGTTGCCCAGGCTGGAGAGCAGTGGCGCGATCATAGCTCACCACAACCTTGAATTCCTGGGCTCAAGGATCCTCTTGCCTCAGCCTCCCAAGTAGCTGGGACTACAGGTGCACACCACCATGCCTGGCAACTTTTTTTACAATTTTGTGTAGAGACAGGGTCTCGCTATGTTGCCCAGGCTGGTCTCAAACTTCTGGCCTCAAGGGATCCTTCCATCTCGACCTCCAAAAATGCTAGGATTAAAGACATGAGCCACCACGCCCAGCCCATGTTTTTTTCTAAGAAAAACTCTGATGTATAATCAATCTTCTGGTCGAAAGGAAAGGCAGAGCTTGTCAGTTGGTGAAGGCTATGCCTTTTCACCTATATATGACATGTTCCAAGTATGTTAGCTCTTGGAAATACCTAGTCATAGTATTGAATTGTTCACTCAAGTCCCCATAATGTTCACTCAATCCAGTAATAAAAGATTTAGAGATGCCAGTAGGCACAGGGTGGCCAGAAACTATTTCAAAAGGGGTCAATTTATGTCTCTTACTTGGCATGTTTGGATCTTTATAAGGGCCAGGGGTAATGCTTCTGGCAATTTGAATCCAGTTGCTTGCAGATTTTTCCTAGAATTATTTTTATGTTTAGATTTTTACATTCCACTTGCCCTGAGGACTGGAGATGACAGAGTGTGTAAAATTTTAATGAGTGCCCCAGACTCTTTGCAAGAAAATGACTTATTTCTTCTGTAAAGCAAGTTCTTTGGTCCAAGTCAATCCACGAAGGAAAGTCAAAATGAGGAATAATCTCAGTTATGAGTTTCTTTACCATTATTGTGGCATCAGTACATCTAGTTGGATGGCATTCAGTCTATCCACTAAACATGCAGGCAATAACCAAACACTGAGAATAACCCTAAGGGTGGAGGTAAATCTATAAAGTCCATTTGGAGTGTCTTAAAGGGAAATGTGCATCTTGGAGCATTTCCTGGGCTATGATAGTTGCCCCAGAAATTTATTGAGATTTGCAAGTTGTGCATTAGAAAATAATTTGGTGAGAAATATTGCGGATGCCAGGGCAGAACCAATTGTCTTTTAGCTCCTACGTCATCCCCCTCTTGCACATATGTCCCATTTGATGGGATACAAGTATAAGCCAAAATGTCAAATAGAGGGCTATAGGAAATCTATTTGGTCCAAAGTACAACCTACCTGATAATTGTCTGGCACCCTTTTGTAGCCATCTATCTTTTTCAGGTTGTGGAGCATTTGCCTGATAGTTAATATCAGTCAAGAGTAAGGGTTGAGTTGCAAGCAGGGTGTAGAAGGGATAAGGGATCAATTTTCAGCTGCCCATTTAGTAGTTTTGTCAGCCCTATCATTCCCTAGCGATATCATGTCAGTTTCCTTAGCACATGCTAGGCAGTGAACAATAGCAATTCCAGTAAAAAGATGAATAGCCTGCAATAGGGTACGATTTATATGCCCACTGCAGATAGGATAACTGGCAGAGGTCAGTAATCTGTGAAACCAAATTGTTTCCATAGTACAGTAGACTCCAGGGACATATCCGGAGTCCATGTAAATAACAGTAGTTTCCCATTTCGTCAATGTACAGGCTCTAACAAGAGCTAAGAGTTTGGTGGCTTTGGCTGATTTTGTGGTGGACAAAGAATCTGTTTCAAATGTTTCATGTGGGAAAACCAAGGCAAACCCAGCTACTATCTTTCCCTGAGAATTTCTCTGGCAGGAGCCTCACAGAGTGAGATGAGCCTAAGTTGCTCGAGGGAGTGTCTCAGGTCTTCTCATAACTTAGAAACCATTTTTGTATTCACAAGGCAATCAGGTGGAAGGGAGAGGGATTCCCCATCATCAGAGAGGAATAACAGAGTGGGAGGTTAACAGTACAAGATGATGCAAGGGTTGGTTAGTAGGGCCTATTCATAGGTGGTTTGTCGTCAAGTAGAGACACACCATCTTTTACGGACTTGTAAGAGAGCTGATACTGCATGGGGAACATAGAGGGAAATGGGGGCAGCAGTACAGATACTGGTTTTGTCAGTAAGGGTGGCAGCTGAGGCTACTGTGTGTAGACATGGAAGTATGCCTGATGCTAATTAACATGAGAAATATGCTGAGGGACATATCTAGGTTAACAGAGAAATATGTTATGGGGAAAAAAACATTGTCCTATAATACCCTTAACAATCCCACTGTTTTTATGGCAATATAGGTGAAAAGGATTGTCAAAATTGGGTATTCAAAGGGCTAGGGGTGTGGACAATGCTAACTTCAATGCTTCCCAAAAGGCCATTGCCTCAGAGCACTAGGTAAAGAGTTCTGTGGTTGTAAAAATCTGAGAGGAGAGAATATAAAGGTTAGGCAAGGGTAGCAAAATTGGGAATCCATTGGCAGCAATAGCCAGCTGCCCCTAAAAATTCGCATAATTTTTTATCTTTGGGAAAGGGATGCATAAAATTGATTCAAGGCACTTTGGGGTGAGTTTTTGAGTACCCTGAAATATTTTATGGCCTAAGTAGGTAACAGTTGTTTATACCCACTGGAGTTTGGACCTGGAGGCTTTATAATCTCAGTCAGCCAGTGCCTTCATTTGAATAAAGGAGTCTAGAAGAGCAACCTGTCTGGTTTGGTTGCGAAGTGGAAGGTCATCAGTATATTGGGCAAGAGTGGAGCCTTGAGTAAATGTTATAGAGCCTAAGTTGGCTTGAGAACTTGGAAAAATATTGAAGGGGACTCACAATATCCTTGACATATACAAATCCATGTTCTCTATCCTTAAATTTGAATGCAAAGAGGAACTATAAGTCAGGGTGCAATGGTATCAAGAAGAAAGCTAAGCAGAAGTCAACCATTGTAAACCAGGCTGTGCCAGCAGGGATTGAAGTACAAATGGTGGCTGGGTTAGCAACTGCTGGGTTGTGAGGGATCACAAAGAAGTTTACGGCTATTATATCTTGCACAAATCAAGAAATATGATTTCCTCCTGAATCAATTTTCCCTTCTTTCTTACTAGTAAGATAGGGGTATTGCATAGTGAGGAGGTAAAACTAAGGACACCTTGTTGCAAAAAGGGAGCCCATAATAGGTTCAATTCCTCATTCTGCATGTCCAGAGAGGAGGTATTAGGCTACAAATATAAAAAGATTATAAGAGAACACTATGAATTATGGTAACAAACTGGATAACCTATAAGAAATAGACAAATTTCTAGAAACACACAACCTGCCAAGACTGAATCAGGAAGAAATAGAAAATATGAACAGGCCAATAACTAGTAAGGAAATCGAAGCACTAATTAAAACACTCCCAACAAAGAAAAGCCCAGGACCAGATGGCTTCACTGAAGAATTCTACCAAACATTTAAAGAATTAATACCAATGCTCCAAAAATCCTTCCAAAAAATTCAAGAGGAAGAACACTTCCAAGATCATTCTTTGAGGGCAGCATTACCCTGACACCATAGCCAGACAACAACACTACAAGAAAAGAAAATTACAGGCCAATATCCCTGATGAACATAGATGCAAAAATCCTCAAGAAAATACTAGCAAACCAAATTCAACAGCACATTAAAAGGATCATTCACCATGATCAAGTGGAATTTATCCCTTGGATGCAAGGATAGTTGAACATATGAAAATCAATATAATGTACCACATTAACAGAATGAAGGACAAAAACCACATAATCATCTTCCACTGATGCAGAAAAAGCATTTGGCAAGATTCAACACCCTTTCATTCTAAAAAACACTCCATAAAGTAGGAAGAGAAGGAAATTACTTCTGCATAATAAAAGTCATTTATGAAAAGTCCACAGCTAACATCATACTCAGTGGTAAAATACTGAAAGCTTTTCCTCTAAGATCAGGAACAAGGCAAGAATGTCCATTCTGGCCACTTCTATTCAACACAGTATTGGAAGTCCTAGACAGAGCAATTAGGCAAGAAAAAGAAAAAAATGGCATCCAAATTGAGAAGGAAGAAGTAAAATTGTCTCTGCAGATGGCATGATCTTACATGCAAAAAAGCCTAAAGATTCCACAAAAAAACCTGTTAAAACTAATTTTAAAATTCAGTAAAGATTCCAGATACAAAATCAAAACTCAAAAATCAGTTGCATTTCTATATACTAACAGTGAACCATCGGAAAAGAAAACATTTGCATTTATAATAGCATTAAAAATAATAAAATACTTAGGAATTAACTAAGGAGGTGAAAAACTTACACAATGAAAACTACAAAACACTGCTGAGAGAAATTAAAGAAGACATAAATAAATAGAAACATCCACGTTCATGGATTGGAAGACTTAATATTGTTCAAATGTTAATAATACTCAAAGCAATCTACAGATTCAACACAATCCCACCAAAGTCCTAACAGCATTTGTTGCAGAAATAGAAGAATTCATCCTAAATTCATGTGGAATCTCAAGGGACCCTGAGAGCCAAACAATTTTGAAAAAGAAGACTAAGACAATCTGGTACTGGCATAAAGACAGACATAAAAACAAACAGAACAGAATAGAGAGCCCAGAAATAAACTCATACATATATGGTTAACTGATCTCCAAAAAGAGTGCCAAGACCACTCAATGGAAAAAAGACAATCTCTTCAATAAATGAGGTTTGGAAAACTGGATATACCCATGCAAAAGAATGAAATTGGACCCTTTTCTTACACAATATACAAAAATTAACCAACATGGATTAAGGACTTAAACCTAAGAGCCAAAACAATAAAAGAAAGCATAGAAAAAAATCTTCAAGACATTGAATTTGGCAATAATTTCTTGGCTATGACACCAAAATCACAGGCAACCAAAAGCAAAAATAGACAAATGGGATTGCATCAAACATAAAACTTTTGTGCATCAAAGGATGCAATCAACAGAGTAAAAAGGCAACCTAGAGAATGGGAAAAAATATTCACAAATCATATATCCAATAAGGGGTTAATATCCATCATACATAAAGATCTCCTACAATTCAACAATTAAAAAATTCAAATTACCTGATTAAAAAATGGGCAAAGGACTTGAATAGATATTTCTCCAAAGATGATACCCAAATGACCAAAAAGCATATGAAAAGATACTCAACATCACCAATCACCAGAGACATGCAAATCAAAACCACAGCAAGTCTTATATCCATTAAGATAGCTACTATCAAAAAATAAAAAAAGAAAAATCCACAAAATAACAAGTGTTGATGAAGATGCAGAGAAACTGAAACACTTGTACACTGTTGGTAGGCTTATAAAATAGTGCAACCACTATGGAAACCAATATGGAGGTTCCTCAAAAAATTAAAAATAGAACTACCAAATGATCCAGCAATCTCACTTCTGGGTATTTACCCAAAAGAACTGAAAGCAGAGTCTCAAAGAGGTATTTGCACACCCATATTTACAGCAGCATTATTCACAATAGCAAAGAGATAGAAGCAATCTGTATCACAGTTCTCAAAAAAAACATATATGTACACACACACACACACACACACACACACATACACATAGATATTATATACTATATAGAGATACATAAGAGAAGATTTGTTATGGGAACTGGCTCACATTGATTACAGAGGTCAAGAAGTCCCACAATATGCCATCTGCAAGGTAGAGAACCAAGAAAGTGGGTGCTGTAATTCAGTCCAAGTCCAAAGGCCTGAGAACCAGGGAACCCTGTGGTGTTACCCCAGTCTGAGTCTGAAGACCTAAAATACAGGGAAAACATTGGTGTAACTTCTGGAGTTTGAAAGCCTGAGAACCAGGAGCTCTGCTGTCTGAGGGCAGGAGAAGATGAATGTCCCAGCTCAAGAAAGAAGGGAGGGTGAGGAGGAGAGGGAGATGCTGACATACAAAATTAATTATCACACAACCCAAACTTCTGTGGAAGGATGAATAGATAAATAAAATGTGGTACATATGTATAATATAATGGAATATTATTCATCCTTGTAAAAGAAGGAAATCCTATCACATGCTACAACATGGATAAGCCTTAAGAAATTAAGTGAAACAACCAGTCACAAAAAGACAAATACAGTATGATGCCATTTTTATGAGGTATCTTAAGCAGTCAAATTCATAGAAACAGAATGGTAGTTACCTGGAGCTTGCAGGTGGGGGAAAATGGGAGTTATTTAGTTGTGCAAGATGAAAAAGTTCTAGAGATCTGCTTCACAACAATATGACTACACTTAACACTACTGAATTGTGCAATTATTAATAAAAATCATTGAATGGTAAATTTTATATTATGCATTTTTTACCACGCACACACAAAAATCGGAGTGCTGATCGGGTGCGTCCTGCCCAGAGTCCGCAGGCCAGGGTGCCCTGAGAAGCCACAGCTTCCTGGTGGAGCCCATCAGCTGCCACACCGAGAACAAGAGCTGCACCCAGGTCGCTATCTGCCCCAACAAGGAGGTGCACAGCTATGAGCAGAGCAGGGCCAAGTTGGCCAAGGTGCACTAGCTCAAATAGCACAATATGCAGGTGACAGGCATCGACTGGGCCCCCACGAGTAACTTCACGTGACCTATGGCACAGACTGAAACGCCTACCTGTGAATGCTGAAGGGTCGTTCACAGAAGCCCATGCTCGCTGCCCCCTGTGTGTGCTGGGTCCCCAACCAGAAAAAGTTTGCCGTGGGCCGCGGCTGCAGTGTCACCACCTGTTATTTCAGCGGGAGAATAACTGGTGAGTGTGCAAGCACATCAACAAGCGCATTCTCCCCACCATCCTCAGCCTGAACTGGCACCCCAACGACGTGCTCCTGGCTGTCAACTCCCTCGCCGGTCTTCTCAGCCTTCATCAAGGAGGTGGAGGAGCAGCTGACACCCACACCATGGGGCTCCAAGATGTCCTTTGGGGAGCTGACGCTTGAGTCCAGCAGTAGCTGCGGCTGGGTGCATGGCGTCTGCTTCTCAGCCAGCGGGTGCCACGGGGCTTGGATTAGCCACAACAGCACCGTGCGCCTGGCCGATGCCGACAAGAGGATGGCCGTTGCACGCCTGGCCCCCGAAACGCTGCCGCTGCTGGCTCTCACCTTCCTCACAGAAAAAGCCTGGTGGCAGCAGCCCGCGGCTGCTTCCCGCTGCCGTCTCCCCAGTGGTGCAGTGGGGATGCTGCACTTCAGCAGGGGGCTGGATGTGCCCAAGCAGCGCCCTCAGCGCGGCCGGCCCGAGAGCGATTCCAGAACCTCGACAAGAAGGCGAGCAGTGAGGGTGGCGGGGCCCCGGGCACGGCCGCAACCAGATCTCAGATCTCGGGGCTCAGCGTGGGCAAAGCCAAGAGCTCACAGTTCTGCACTAACCGGCACGGAACGGACTGCGGCACGAGCATCTCAAAAGTGAAGAGTTTGGAGTCAGCCTTGAAGGGCCTCAAGATCAAATGACCAGTGAGTACGCTGCCCTCATGCCAGGTGCTGAGGAAGGGGGCAGCGAGAAGATTGAGGGGGGTCAAGGGTCACTTTGCGGAATGTTTTTAAGGTACCAGTACAGGTCCCCAAGGGAGGCTGTTCCCTCAGAAGGGGAGGAGACAACCGGGGCGGAGTGCTTTTCTTACCTATTCAAGGAACATGTGTCTTTTTCTTAAAGAAATGTTTTCTTTTATTGTAGAAAGTGCCCCCAAAGCACTGTGCTGGTCATGAACCGCTTCAAAATATAAAAATGTAATTGTGGGGCAAAATACCACTTCTAAAAATTGTTTAGTCTCCTTAAGCATTAACCCAGCAATTTTATAAGATAATTAACTTCCGACGCAAGAGACTTCTGGGTGAATGGGGACTGGGGGGCTCGCTGCGCCTCGTCCCACTTCTTTTGCCCTGCAGGAAAAAGCAGAGACAGTGAGCCAGAGGTGCTCACCCTGCCAGCCTGCGGCCTCCCCGTCTCCCAGCGCAGCCAGGCCACCTGCCCCGCCGCTTCTACCCAGCCACTCTCACCTTCGCCCCCATGAATCCAGGGAGGAGGTGGGCCGCACGGCCTCGCGCCCACAGCTGCTACAGGTACCAGGAGACCTGCCTCCCAGTGCACCGGCGAAGCTATAGCGTGAGCCCCGCCCACCCTCAAATTCAGCCAATCACAAACAGGAAAGGGCAGGACTACCCTGAGTGCCTTATCAGGAAAGCAAAAACACAGGAAGGATTGGAAAGCCAATACAGCAATGCCCGTCATTGGCCGAAATGAACTTCAGTTTAAGTGAAAGACACAAATTCTCTACTAGGAAAACAGACTAGAAGAGAATGAACAGAAAGAACAGAAGGTGGAACTGCCAAGCCAGGGACTAGGCTTGTGCATCAAACTCCATTCATTTTCTTTTGTTGTTAATTTCCTCAAGCAGATTCAAAACTAAGTGGAGTAAGTAGTTTCTCAGTTTATTGTAAGTCTTCTTTATTTACAGTACAAGTTTCCAAAAAGTCATGGCAGTCATCTTTTAAGTAACATGTCAATCGTATAAAACAGCAGGAACCAAATTAGAGAAATATATACAATGTAATACATTAAGTACTTTCAATATTGTTGAGTTTTTCATATTAAATTAAGAAGCCGTTATGATTTACAATGTTGTTTCTCTAGTTTAAAATTCAACCTGTCAAAAGACATAATGTACAGTTTCTTTTTACAAAATTGACACAGCAGTATTAATAAAACTGCTAATGATTGTAATTTTTATTTTCTCCATAATACACTGCACCTATGTTACAAAAACAAAAAAAAAATTGCACTAGATGGTTTGAATACTGTGTAAGTCAGTATGTTAACACTTAAGAAATAATGAATGGCCTGATGTGTTTCAACATCAGGCTCATTTACAATAGTTCTACTCTTCAAGCTCAGCAAACTTTTCCTACAAGCAGATTACTTTCCTTGGAAGTTTTATACAAGCCCACTGCTAAAGAGTAAAATGCCAAGAAGCTGATGGCCACAAAGCCATCACAAAAGCTAATGTCAATCTAACCCTACTATTTACATTACCCAATAAAAGCCAGAGCTAGAAAACCACTCACTGCTAAATCATGGAAAAAATTATTAATATAAGACATTTTGTAGTAGGAAATTTTGAATATCTATAAAGTATTCAACAGACTACAAAAGGGCTTACAACAGCTTATTCCCAGTATTTTTCTTAGGCTAGAATAAGAAAACAGTAAATCCTTTCTATTTTTTAAAATAAGTTTTGATGGCATCAAAAAGCTTCACATTTACAAATAAGATTTTTATACAAAGCAACATGTTGACATAGTTTTCTCTTGCTACTACCAATTATTCTCAGGATTCACACTGCATTCTAAGGAAGGAAGTATTAAGATTTCTTCCGCATTCCTAACTTTTCAGCGTTAATATTCTCTAGGCCTTGAAAGGAAATTCAAGAGAGGAAAATAGTCAATGCTTAACACTGAGTAGCACAATATTTGAAATATCTTATATATACAGTAGTGGTCTAAATAAGAGCAGCAAGAGGCCAGGCATATAGTTCTACCACTCAAAACAAATGGTTAAATTTTATGCTCCCCCTTCATTAACACAGCCCAGACATTAATTTTAAAAGGACAGATCACCCTTGAAAGGTAGTAACTACTGCTTCAGAATATACTATACTGGAATTTTTTTTAGCCATAAAATTACCTACAAGACAGCAGTACTTTAAAATATAGTTTGTCAAGTCATGGGCAAGGAAAACAAAATCGACGTGACACATTACCATCAGGAGCCATTCCCATGAAGCATTCCTGCTATGCACATAGTATTGAAACTAAAAACAAAAAAACAACTTGATTACAGCTAGGGGTAGACACCATGTACTTCAAGTGTGCATTACTAGGCGGGTACAGGAAATGAACAGGATAAATAACCCCAAGTATCACGACTGAAAAAAATGAACAGAGAGACAAAACAGTGTTGGCATTTCAAATCAGACACAAAATCCATTCTTCCTGGACACAAAAGAAGTTAATAATGTTCCGCATATCTTTCACCTGTGTACAACTCCTTTCCTAGTCTTTGATATTAAAACTAAAATCATCAGTGTTTTGTGTATCTTCAAAAGGCACATACACATGTTTTAAAACGAGGTTGGGAGGGGCTTATCATCAGATCAGTCATAAGTCCTTGGTCAATTTGCTTCCAGCTTTTACCCAGAACCACTTTTGTAATAAGCACCAAACTACTGCCTTCATTCTCTAAAGCAAACTTTCCAAAATATTCCTATTTCACGTACTTATTATACTTTATGTAACCAAACGTTTCCAAATTTCTTATTCTTATTATGTGAAAATTAAGGTGCTATTATAGGCAGTCTGAAAAAAGTGGAATCCCTACAACTTTATAAATCTCCGAATGGGCCTTGTTACAGAAGGAAGGCAAGAGGAATTATTCTGGGGTTAGAGTATCTCCTCAAAGTTAGTTTAGTACTTCTGATCACTTTGTAAAACAAACAAAAATGCTGACTATTAAACAAGAAGTATCTTACTAAGAATAATTTTATCTCTTAACATTTCTCAGTAGTCAGAACTAGCCAGTATGTAGAAAGTTAGAAAAACAAGGCTGTCCCCCCTGGAAATTTTTTAATTTTATAGATGCCACTTAAATTGGTGGTTATATCAAAAAAGACATTTTACCTCTATAAAAAACAAGCAAGTCTTTCCTTCTCACCCAATTTTTTGGATTGGGCCTAATTCATTTTTTATATTAAAAAAAACTTCTTTATGATTTCTTCCCTTAGGGATTAAGTAACTGCAGACTCATTTACTAATAACTATGTTTCCCTGAAAATGGGGGAAAAACCTAGAATATGAGCATATGCAGATAAGTATAGTTTAATATATTAATTACACAAAAAATGTTAAATAAGCTTAAAAAATAGCTCCAAAAAAGCCTTAAAGTTAATGGCTATAGCCTTCTGTCACCCACAGAGAAGACAGAATTTTTAAAACATCAAAAACACTCAAAAACAAGTCAAACTGGGAAGATAAAGAACCTCACAGGATTCCCAGTTTAAGTCAAATTCCTAAATAGAACAGTAAGTGCCAACCTGTTAAACTGGCCATTAATAGAATAAATCACAATTTTTCTAAAGGTTTCAGAAATTCTGATAATAGGCAACATTAAATTATTACATAAAAAACACAAAACAAATTCAGCAGCTCTACAAATGCTTTCTAAGTGAAGAACATGTCAAATGTGGTAACAAGATAGTCACACTCTATGAGACATTGCTTTCTTCTTAAAACGATAAAGTTAGCAAATATAACAACCCATTTTCTCACTCTATCTACTGATCTCTAACCTTAGCCCTTTGAAGTCTTAGGTGAGAAAATTTTCATGCAAGTTCCCAACCTACAGACAGCTAATACGCAGGTATCAAAAACGAATGTGCAAAACCATGGAATTTTTTTACCCTTCAATTATGGACAGTCTAAAAGAGCCATAAAACTCAAAGGCCTTTGCACACAGGGGTGATTATGATAAGAAAATAAAACATGTAGCTTATTTTTGGTCCTCTGTTCCTGCCCCCTTTTCCTTCATTGTCCATTTCAAAATATGTGCTTGACTGATTTCAGCAATTCAGACCCAGGCCTGTCCAGTGGTCTGGTACCATCAGGAAATACTTGTCCATTGCTTCACAAAACCTAGTCCTGTACAACTCTGGAGAGACCACAGTTGGCATTTTGCCTAAGATTATGAAAGAGAAAAGGGAAAAGAAGCTGTTATATAATTGATCGGGCAACCGACTATGTTCTTTCATATAAACTGCCATAAAGACACACACACCAGAGCAGTCTAAGTGAGGAGATAGGGTTATCAACTGTGCCACATGCCATGGCACAGGGTCCTTCCTGATAAGAGTTTCTATTTTAAAAGACTAGCTTTTGCCTAGAGATGAGAGATGTTTAAAAGCATAAATGAGACTAGCAGTACTTAGAGAATTCAGAAGATCTCAAGTGTTAAAAACAACCTCTTATTCAGAATCTCTGGCTTTTTTTTAAAAAACTTTTTAAGAACCTCTGGCATTTTAACACAAATTTATACCCAATATTTCCCTACCTATATAGTATTCCCCTTATTATTTGATCATTTTGGAAATGACGATAAAATAAGAGACGGTCACTTATTTTTTTAGAACTAAAAAAAGAATCAGTACCCACTTTTTAAATTTTAACTGATAAGAAATACATGAGAATAGTTTAAAGAGTAAATAAAACAAAAATTCTGCTCACCTTGCCCTCCTAAAATTCCTGTTGATTTCACAACCATCTCAAGCTTTTTGTCCCATGTAAATGTTCGAATATAATCTGAGGGTAGAAGGAGGCAGGTGAAATTAGCAGTAAAGCTATGCAAATGACTATCACTAGTATGTCTAAAATAGTTAACTTTCACTGAGTGCTGATATGTCAGGTGCTGTTCTCAGGGTTTTCCCCATATTAATTTGTATAATCCTCCTAACAATCACAAAGGGCCTCATTTATTAGTGACCTTTTTTTTTTCTTTGAGACAGGGTCTCACATTATTGCCCAGGCTAGAGTGCCGTGGCATCATCATAGCTCACTGCAACCTCAAACTCCTGGGCTCAAGCGATACTCCTGCCTCAGCCCCTCGAGTTGCTGGGACTATAGGTATATGCTGCTGCATCCAGCTAATAGTGACTTTTTGAATTCATATTTTTTGGTAAAGATAATGAAAATGGAAATGAGGAAGGTGAGTAGAAGGCACTAGAATGAAAAACCATTATTTTTGAAATTTCAAATGAAATTTTGTAAAAATAGTCAATGAGCTATTACTAGACCAGATTCAATAGAATCTTTAAGTTTTATTCTAGCTTCAATCATGAACTATAAGTAAGGTACATTTATTGACTTACCTATAATTCCAACTACTAGCTCATTGCTAGTATCATCCCGCCCAACCAGCAAAGAATAATCTATAATGAGGTGGCTAGAAAGGAAATGGGAGTCACTATGGATCGAGGTTCTCAGCACGGCTTTGGAATGAGAACGAATATACAGAGGATTGTCTCGAACCATCTTTAGGAGATTTTCATCCAGCAAGACCACATCACAACTCTCTTTCCCAGTGTCAGTTTTTACATTTCGATTCCTAAGTGAGCCCTTCAAATCAAAAACCTAGCAGAAAGAAATCTTCGTCATTCATGTGTGAGCTGCCAGATGGTTAATTAATTTAATTAAATTTAAAAGGCAGAAAGACTCCTGTAGTCACTATCATTACATACCCTTTTAAATTTAATTTTTAAATTTATTCATAATTTTTATAACTTAACTCACTAAATACATGCTGATATAATTGTATAATATATAAAATACATGGTAATATATTATATCATATGAAATTAATACCTAGGTACTCAATTACTGGAACACTTCAGAAATACACTGGCCAATTTAATCAACTTTAAACTACATTTACAAAAGTAACTCCAAAAATATATCCAGATCATAAAAATTAAAAAAAAAAGAGGGATGCAAACAGTCTTACGAAACAAAGTTTTGATACCAAACTCTTATAATGGCAATGTAGAAGCAACAGCATTATTCCAGGAATATTTGGGTGATAGGAAAAGCAATGCACTCAAAGGTTAGGACCAGTACAACCTGGAGTGTATTCCACAGACCAATACTGGTCAGTTGCTCCTGGCTCACGCTGATGTTAGGGAACTAGTGCCAGTATGTAAATCAATTACATCTTTAAGTACACTGTTTAGTTTAGCTGATGTTTTTCTCAAAGCAAGATGTTCTCCATGAAGAAAGCACTGCACTGAATTACACTCTAGCACAAGTTCCTTAACTCATCACAGACTGGAAACAGTTCAAAGACCAGCACTTTGCAAAGCACTGTTCTAGAACCTAGACCAACCTGAGTCCTAGGAATAGCTGAGTGACTTTAACGAAGTACTTAATTTCTCTAGGCCTCAGCTTCTTAATCTTTAAAACTGAGATGGTGTTAAGTAGATCTGCCTTCTTATTCTACCAATTCTGTGATTCTATAATAGAATATTGGATATGTTAAATTTTAGGACCAATCCACATCAATAATTCCTCTTTACTCATTCCTCCAAGGCTCAACAAGTCAAAAGTTAAATTTGGCCTAGTAACCAAAGTTAAATATTTACTATAAAATAAGATGTTATTCTCTGATTCATTATATTCAAAAACCAAAAGTACAAAGGGTTCCAGTAGCTAAATGCTTCACATTGTCCAATATCCTTACCTGGGCCATCTTTCTCCCATAGAAAAGATTTTCCATGACAAGGAGATCTAACTTCTTCTCAGTGTTGTTCTGAGAGTTCTTATAACCAATTCTGTAAACTCCAAGAATTTTGGCCAATGCAGTGGGCCTCTAATCAAGAAAAGATCAAAGTAAACTCTTATCAAAAAGAGTTATTTGTAATTTAATAGCGATACCTGGATTATCCACGTAATGTCCGAACATGATTTTCTATCGATATGACCAGCCACAGAACCTTGAAAGAAACTCAAACCCTTGAATCTCAAAAGTGAGTACAGCAACAATGCAAATAAAAATATCAGATCCTTAATATTCTTCCAAGGGATAATCCTTCAGTTGCTCAAATTCAAAAACTTAAGTATGACATGTAATTTCTCCCAATGACAAATAATAAAAATAAATCCTAACTTAAAAAAAAAATATGTAACTCCTTCATAATCTCACAGGGAGTAGAGTCACTGCTCAATGATAAGTGGGCAAACCTGGACCACTGGCCTTCTAGCAACGGGAGGCATCCCCTCATTTCTCAATACATGTTTCAAATTTCTGTCTCAGCAGAATTACTAATTACTGAATGTGCAGCTAATTTCATCCAGTCTTAATGTCTTAAGTTGATTTTTATTTATATACTAATGAAAAGCAACTTGCTCAAGATCACTTGGTTCCTCACTGGCAAAGGTAGGAAAAATACAGTTTGAAATCTCTGCATTCTAACACACCTCAACAGCACAACAGAGATCCAGTCATGTCCTGTTCATATCTTACCTCAAGAGAAAACTGCCATTAGGACTAACCCTCAGGATGTGAAAAAGCCCAGTAAACTCTGAGTATAGACCAAGGTTTGGGATTTCTACCTTTTGTTGAACAGCATTTGTAATATAATTGAAGTAATGTGGTGCAAAGTCGAGGAATGACTGGACTTCCAGACGAGGCATTTGCTTCAAAATGAATCTATCATCTAAAAGGCAGAAATTTCATGTGTTTATTCAATCACAATATATACTATAATCTATAACACATCATTCCAAAGATCTCAAATGATTTGGTTGCTTTATGATTTTAAGGGATATTTCTGATTTCACAGTGAAAATTTTGATCAGAGAACAATTCTCAAGTAACTGAAGGGCTAGAAGGGATCCTGAGGATTTATACAGTCAAGAACTTTTTTGACAGTAGCATACCTATATTCATTGCTAGATGATCTACTTTTTAACTACCAAAGAAAACATTATAAACTCCTTTGTTAATAATCCAGTAAGTCACATTTATGAAAGTTCTTACCAAGCAACATCCCTTCTGTTGCATTTTCTCAAATAATTATGTTTTCAATGGGTATAGAGAATGGAATGTGAAGTAAAAATAGTCATGATATTCTGTAAACCTTTACAGGTTAAGAACTTGGCCTTTCTATTTTGAGGTTAAATACTTCTATTTTTACCTTTCTCTCACCAGCTCTGAGGTACCCTTTTGAGTTTTCTAGAAGTTCTCTGTTATTATTTACATTTGGAAAACTCAGAACTAGAGAGCGTTTAGTAAGGACTTGATCAGTGCTTGAATCTCATTACAAACATACACGTGTATATTCTTTTAAATATTTTATTACGTCCTTTCAAAGCATGAGAAAAGAAACAGTTTGCCAATAGACAATATCATACTACCTCAGTTCAAGTGATTCATAAATTATCTCAGGGAAAAAGATGGAGATTATTTAATCAGTAAATGATTGAAAAAGATCTACCTTCAGTCGCATAGAAGGCAGCTCCTGACTTGCCTCCTCGGGCCTGCCAGGGTGACGAGTGGGAAAGGGAACGAATGAAATCTTCCTCACTGCTGCCCAGAATCACTTCACGCATCTTATGAAACTCTCCCGCATAGTAGAGCCGACAGTAAAACTTTGCGTTAGCATCAGAAAATTCTATAAACAGAAGGGGTTTTTTAATTTAAAAGTAGCTTTTATGAATCAGAAAATATCTTTTCCTTCTCCCCTCCAACCCCAGCCCTGGCCCACTACAACCATTTAAGTTTCTCCATGATAGTATTTTTCATGTTAAGTCTAAGTCCCTGTTTATCACAATTCTGTTAAAGTGATCTTCAAGGAGAATTAACATCTTACAACCACCCTTACATATTTTCAGAAAAAAATCAAACAACAACAAGACTCAGATCTAATTTTATATTGGTTACTATATTTTCATCATGGTACTTTTACAGCAATTCTTAACAAACATCTTAAAATTTACTGTACATATTATTCTTGATAAGATATCTTTGGCAATCATATACACAATTCTAAATGCTTTGCCAATGCTCTGTGGCTCTAGGTTATACAATAAGTAAATATTTAAATATTAGAAATTAAATGAAAGCACAATTTATAAATTAAATTATAATTTAATTTATAGGTTAAATTTATGAATTGAATAATGTAAATTTATAAACTAAATTACAGTTTAAATACACCTTGTGTCAGTACACAAAGTTAATATTCATTTCAAGAAACAGGATGTTTATCTAGTATGAAACTAGAAGTCTCAAATAATAGAGTTCGCCCAATTACAATCCTTCTCTCCAAACTGACAATATAGTATTTCATACTTACGCAGTTCCACATGAGGATTTGTGATTTGTTTCTTTTGTGTATCTCCTCCATCCACCTCATCTAAAAGGTTTAATATCATTAGTAAAGACAAAGTTTTAAGTAGTTATCAGTTCATTTTGTCTTTTCTTTTTTCCCTGATATAACAAAAATTAGCAAATCAAAAGTAAAAATATCCTAGTCAAGTCACTATCAAGCAAGCATTAAATATACAATGAAAACTGTGTAAACAATTTCAATATATCTTTTGAAATTTCAATTTTTAGATTAAAAAAGAGAATTCAGGTTGAATACTTTTTCTTACATTTGACTAATTTCTATGATAGAAATATAGTAACTCAGCACTTATACCAAGAATTTCCATGGCTTCTTTATCAGAGTTTTATGACCAGTTTTCCCCATGTATGTAGAATAATGCTTCCCTGATAGTTTGTGCTGCTTTCTTTATCATATACTAAGACGTACATATAATATGTAAAATATAATAGTCTACTTCAGAGCTATTTTTTGAATTTGACTGGTTTGTCTGGCAAACCTACTGCCAGATCCACTCTGTTTAATTACTATAGATTTGAAATACATCTTAATATCTAGGAGAACAAACCATTCCCTAAGTTTCACATTCCACAATCATTTTTTGAAGCATCAAAGCTTTCCAAGGATCACATTTAAACACCTACAGCCTAACAGCAGCCTATAGAATACTAAACAGATATCTTAATTACTAATCAAAATTGATTACAGCAGTTGCTGTTTTTTAAGCTATTAATCATGGTCTAAATCAGGGATCAGCAAACTATTTCTATTAAAGGCCAGATAGTAAATATTTTACTCAATTGCAACTATTCAACCTGCCAATATAATGAGAGCACAACCATATTATAAGTAAACAAATGAGTAGGCCTGTGTCCCAATAAAACTTTATTTACAAAAACTTTATTTACCAAAAAAAAAAATAGTCTGCCAATTCCTGGTCTAAACTGACAATAAAACACAATGAGGTAGACACATTTTTTTAAATATCAAAATGAAGGTGGACATAAATAGCCACAACCTTACAGGGACTGGAAAAGAAAGAAAACATTTAAGGGGGTAGCTGAATGAAAACATTTGAGTATATATTGATACTATGAGTTACGTAGTGAGACAAATGTTTTACCTGTGTAATGTCATGTAAACCTTGGAAGACATTGTTTTACCACTTCACAGATTAGGAACCTAAGGATTTCTGATGCTACCACAAAGTGACAGCAATGAAATCTAAAACCAGTTGTACTCTCCAAGTTCCATGCTTTTTCCACTCTACCACACTGAGGAGTGAGAAGAGAGGGAATGCCGCAGCTTCAGCAATAAGAATTATCTATGTAAGAAACATAACTAAGATAAATAAATCAAAGCCTAGAATAAGCACATTTGGTCTCCTTTAACACACCTTGAGACTCAATGCCTTGATTCTCTGTCCCCTCCTTGCCCGTCTGCCCAACTTGGTAGTAAGCACTATCTGCTCCACGTAAGGTCTCTCTCCTCTGGGAAGACAGATCAGGGCTTTTTCCCGCTGTCCCTCTGAAGAAGGACAACACTCCTGAAGGCTTTTTGGCTTAAAATAAGAAAATAACATATTAATTTTAAGTACAGGTCACTGCAACTAGAAAATAAAAATTTTCAACTCATTCCTTTGTTAGCAGTAACCATTATAAAAGGCTGATAAATTTGAGTAACACAGATACTTTCAGTTGCACAGATTATTATTCCATGTGCTGCCGTTTTTGAGTAGTCAAGCACCCTTAGAAACACAGATGAAAAGCAATACTCAGCTATCTGAATACAAAAATCTGAAAAGTTCCCTAGAAATCCTTTCAAAAATATCTTTTGACAGCAGCCAATATCTTAAGCAACAAGATTAAATTCTTATAATTAAGTTCTTATAATATTGCAATATAGTTAATTAAACTAACACAAACAATTGCACAAACTAAAAGAATTCAGTTAAGGTAACATCTTTGTGTCATATGTGTTCCTACATTTTAACAAAGGAAAATATAAGATTTAATTTTTAGCATTTTCAAAAAAAAAAAGGCCATAGGATGGCCACGAATTTACTAAAGCTTGCTCTATACTTTTATTCCTAGTTTTGAGCTTCATTCATCACACTATTAATATGTATGATTCTAATCTTGTAAATTTACCATTTATAAAATCCACAGAAACTATACTTAGGGTGGTAGACACTCTTATTGCCTCCTTAGTATCTACCCCTATCTGGTTGCTGGCTAACAGAATTCTGATTTGGGGGGGACAGGGGACAGCTATGTGTGAGCCCGACAAAATGGATCTTGATTTGTATGAGCCAACCAGGATGTGCTGCTCCCTACTTTCTCAGTCTCCTTCACATCAGAGGTGGCCATGAGACTTAGTTCTGACCAATGAGACTAACGGGGGAGCCTCTGCTTTCCTAATAAAAGAGAACAGCTGCAACCCTTCTTTCTGCTTCAAAAGTGAAGAAAAATGGAACATTTTTGACCATGAGGAAAACTTAAGAGAATCATAAACTATCCCTGTACTGTAATAACAATGCTGACCAGCTAGACCAATGGCAGCAACTGCCCACATCCAGGTGTGGTTATTTTTAAATAAACTATCATTTGTTTAAGCCCTTATAGTTAGATGAATTTTCTGCCACTTGTAGCTGAATACATTTCTAACTGACAAAGTCAAAGAGACCCAAGTTCAAATCCCAGCTCCACCACTGTCTGTCTAATCTTGAGCAACTTAATTAATCTAAACCTTAATTTTCTTTCTGAAAAATAAGAATATGGCAAATTATCCTTTTGCGGCTACTATGGGGATTAAAGGAGATAATGCATGAAAATTTCTTTTCATAGTGCCAATAAGGCTATAAAACTCAAAAAAAAATTTAAAAAGTAAGTTGCTATTTATATCTTAGGGGGTACATTTTAAACTGAAAGCTCTAACAAGGAAGATCCTCCTTTTTGCATAGACCAAGGAGCTTCTAAGTGTTTCAAATTCAATAACTCGAACTCACATTTAAGGTAAGAATCAAAAAGGAAAGGTAAAACATCTATAAAAGATGTATACAAAAATGTTTAAATTTATATAAATTTCAAAGACCAGAAGTAGTAAATCCTTACCAGATGGCACTTCTTGTTTTTACGTGTTTTCTTTTTCAAACCATAATTTTAAATAAAACTAATTATAAATACTTCTTAATTTGTAATCTTACTTGGTTGTGGTTCTGCTTCTGCAGGACGGTTTGTCTGTCCACCACTGATTTCAGGCAATCTAATAGGGCTGCTACTCTTTGGTCTGCTGTCTAAAGTACTAATATGAAAAACAAAGGAAAATTTGGCTTTATACTAGTTTTAGATAGAAAATAGCAAGTAGTCTGATTCCTACACTTATTTCCTTCCCACCTAACCCCACCCACAATATCAGAAATCTGATCCATAATTCACACAAACACAGGCTAGAACATGGAAGAAAAATCTTTAAATATCTACTGGATGTAAAAAACGTAAAACGCTATAACTGTAAAAATGTATGGAAGTATCAACTTTTATAATATTTTTCCCCAAATCCATTAGCACTAGATCAGCACCTATAAGTCAAACAATTACAGAAAATGCCAATTTCATTTTTCTCACACTAGTCACCACAATGATAATTCAGATCAAATTTTATCATCTTAGTAGAGTTGGAAACCCTATTTCAGAATCATAACAATGGGCCTATGACAATTTCTATCTAAATGTCTAAAATACTGAACATGCTAAAAGAACTGGTTTGGGTTTTTTTTTTAAACTATTAGGATGTTTAGTTATAATGAACAATTCACAGATACTTTGAATTACAAAGCCAATCAGTAGCTTACTAATTTTGTAAGTTACTGGGTTTTTTTTGTTTTTTTTTTCCCCCACAGATTGTTCATAAGGAACAGTTACTGTTTTTTAAATAAAAACAATAACTTTTTCATTTTTTTCAAAAACATTTAAAGTTTAAACCTGTAATATAAATTGAACTGCTACAGCAATTATCAGAAAACTGTATCCTAAGGGACTGTTTTAAAGTCTTTTGCCAAATCTGAATTTTGTTGTCTCTATTATTGGTTGAAATATAACTGCCATTATCTGGATCCTAGAAATTTTATACTGATAAGATGCTATAATAAAACTGAACTACAAGCATATAGAAAATGATGATATAACTACATTAAAATAGATTCTACTCAATCACAAATCACCTATTTGTTGGAAGCCCTTCTTCGGCACTGTTCCACAGAGTCGCTTTAGACAATTCTTCTAAGGCGTTTCGGTATTCTTTACAACTTAGGGAAGAAACAGGTTGAAAAATGTTAAACATTAAGTTCTACTTTAAAAATAAATCATATGCTTTAGAATAAGTTTTGCATTATGGAAACACAATCATTTTAAGTGTACATAATTAAATGCATTTTGGTTAACTAACAAAAGCAATCAAGTAGAAGCTTTACAAGGAAGGTCAATGTCTTCACAGAGAATAGAAAATACGACCCACCAACTCACCAAGCAATAGCAATATCCTCAACAAAGATTTTAAAAGTCTATGTACTAACACGTAGATCAAATGATTTCAGGGGTTGAACAGGTTAACTTTAAAGTCTGAAACCTCAGGGTTTAGTACAATAGAGAATAAAGGAACTTGAGAGTGCTTTTCTACTTAAAGGTATTAAACTTTAAGGGAAAAAATTTATTTTTAATGTTCTATTAACCAAAAATAATCTGACTCTTGGGCCAGCAGTCTGGGAGCCCTGCTTTAGATAAATCTAATGTCATGGAACAAAAGAGGCATGTTAGGATGTATTATTTCTCCAAGACATTGAAAGAAAATGACCTCAACTAAAATACTTGCTTCCTAATAGTACAAAAAATATTTTTTATTTGGTTGGCTTTCCTACATTTCTTATCTATTATCAATAAAGTGAGAAGCAAATACAATCTTCATAAAGGCCAAAAGGCAAAGATAAAGAATTCATCATATGGAATCTCATAAAGGAAAAAATTCCTCATTATCCAAACAGTAAACTCTAAACTCCATAAAGGTGGAGGCACATAAATCTATCTCTTTCACTCCTGCATATCCAATACCTAGTATATCATTTTGTAGACATTTAAATATTTGTTGAATAAATGGACTTGTTATAACCACTATCTAAAAAGTTTGATGTCTTCCAACGGAAAAAATTTTAATTAAATATCCTAGATTCTACTTCAAATAAGTTCAACCATTGTCGCGATACTCTTAAGATTTAAAAGCTTTGCTCTTTTAGCCATACTACACAAATATTTTTTAAAGTGGTAGGATGCCTCTTTAAGACATATGATAATGGTGTAAATTAAAAAGTCAGAAATGTCTATTGGGTAAGGCATAAGAACAGCATTACAGTGGTACCCCCTTATCCACAGTTTTGCTTTTCATGGTTTGTTACCCATGGTCAAATGCAGTCCTAAAATATTAAGATATTTTGAAAGAGAAAGAGAGACCACATTCACATAACTTTTATTATAGTGTATTGTTATAATTGTTCTATTTTATTATTAGTTATTGTTGTTAATCTCTCATTGTGCCTAATTTATAAATTAAACTTTATCAAAGGGTATGTAGGTATAAGAAAAACACAGTGTATATAGGGTTCATTACTATCCATGTATTCAGGCATCCACAGGGGGGTCTTAGAACATATTCCCCATGAATAAGAAGGCACTACTGTACTCTAAGTAGGAAGACTTTACCTCATGTGTGTGTGAAGCAGTAAGGAAATGAGTGAAGAGCGTTAGAAAAGATATTCAAATGATATAAGGCAGGATGTTCCAAGTATTATGTCAATAAGTAAATTGAAGGAAGGGATCAAGGGATGCATATTATAACAGAATGGCTACAGAATTCAAGGATCAGTAAATAACCTGCCTACTCAATTTAGTTATTAGGAGCTTAAGAATAATCCTATACCCCATTATTTGGGTAAAGGAAAGGTTTTCAGGTACAAAGAGAATAGGCTATCATGACTAAAGATATATTTTTGCTTATAATCAATCATTTTGCTTTATCCTACGTGAAAGATCCCAAAAATAAGGTCTATAGACATACATAAAATACATAGATATAATCATAGGTGAAAAAGTACCACGAATAATACCTGAGAGCAAAAGCAATGATGGAGCTGGGTTCCTTTTCACAGACTGCAATGGGCACTCGTTCATGTTCATACATTAAGTAGTGTTTATCTGGATCACTGTTCAAATTTTTTAAATACATAAGTAAATAAGAATAAAATTTGCAGAAAATCACATGTAAAAACCATTAACACATTACAAGTAAATCTCAGAACAATTCTGAGTTAAATAAACACTGCACAGTAAGAATTAAGTAAGCCAAAATGTATGCAGATGCTGATAACGTGAATCAAATAGGCAACAAAAATATATCAAGAGGAAGTTGTTGAAGGCAATTAGAAAAATTATCAGAATTAGGTTTCAAATCAGAGGGTTCTGAAATAGTCACTTCAAACAAAAGTTTCCATACTGCCAAGACTTTGGTCATATTAGCCTCAAAAAGAATTTATAATGAACAGCAGAAGTCTAAGATATTTTGTTCCACTACAAGCTTCAGAGAAAAGTCTTCTAGAAATTGTGGAGAAGACATACAACTAGTCCAACAATAAATAACACAACACAGCCACTCTACAGTTATCACACGGAAACTCAATTTTGCTCTCCTGACTTCTATTCTAACTGCCCTAGGCACTGTTAGGCACAGTCATTCATTTTATTTAGGTGCTATTTACCAAGCACCTAATGTGCCAGGGATATAATATGGAGAAAAACTAAGAACCTTACATGTGTGAGATGTTAACAGCTACAGTGGTGAAAAAAGTAGGCATCACAGAGTTTATAGTTTAGTGGGGTAAAGAAACAAATAATCCTACAAATAAATATAGTCACTGTGCTAGGTACTATGAGGGAATTATTATGGAATGAATGTTTGTATTCCCCCTCCCCAAATTCATATGTTGAAATACTAACCCGTAATGTGATGGCATGAAGAGGTGGGGGCCTTTGGAAAGTAATTTAGGTCATGAGGGTAGAGTCCTCGTGAATGGGATTCATGACCTTATAAAGGGGACCCATGAGAGAGCTCTCTAAGCCTCTTTCCACCAAGTGAGGATACAAAGAGAAGACAGCAATCTACAACCCCAAAGAGGGCCCTCACCAGAACCCAACCATGCTGACACCTCATCTCAGACCTCTAGCCTCCAGAACTGTGAGAAATAAATTTCTGCTGTTTATAAGCCACCCAGTCTATGGTAATTCATTATAGCAGCCTGAACTGACTAAGACAGGAATCATAAGAGCATATAACAAAGAGAACTAATCTGGCTAGGGGAGGGGATTAGGGGGAGCTCCTAGTAAAGTTTTCGCAAGAAAGGATAGGACTTAATGATTAAGAAAGAAGGTAAGAGCATGAACAAAGGCCATAAAATAAGAAGGATCATAGCCCATTCAAGAAACTGAGATATTTGGGTCAGAAGTAGAAAAATAGGGACCTTTTTATACTATTATCATGTAACATATCATATACTGTACTGAGTCTCTACTTGTCTCTTCTCCAAGATTATGAACTCCTAAGAGCAGTGATTTTTTTTCCTTATGAATCTTATTCTACATCATAGGGCACCAGAGTAGGCACTAAATAAAAGTTTGAATATTGACTGAATAAATACATAAGTCAGTTAAGCATAAACAGAAGTTCTTACTAACTAATGTCAACCTTTTGGATGTTCCTGTACCACATAACAGGAGCAGCAGGTCAACCAGTGGAAGAAAAACAAACTTTCACTGCCAATCTATATTCTTTCCCAATCTGAGTGAGTCCAGCACAAAAAGATCATATGAAAACTATTATGGGTCACTATAATTCATTATCACTGCTAGAACAATGCCATGTCCCAATAAATTATTAGGCCAGTAATACCATCCTCATATACAACCAGCAATGTTTTTATTATTATGAGATAATGGGTGTAGCAGTGTATCTTCAAAAAAAAAAGGTAGATATATTGTTTTCAGAACCAGTAATATTGAGAATTAAGCAATATTAGGTAATGCTTTCTTCATCCATTCATCTACTATATAATGATTACATGTTCTACAAATTACATTATATCAAAAGACATCTCTTTTATTATAATGAAATGAAATTTAGGATTGAGAAATACATATATAGAAATAAACATTATCTAAATATGTAGAGAATAAGTCTAGAGATTTTTTTAAATTAAGAAAAAATAAAACCACCCAATTGACACTGGCTTTAATAATACTTACAAAGGAAATGGAATAGGATTATAGCTATTTCCTGGAAGCAAATTTGCAAAGATGGCTTTCATGGTTGACTTTTCTTTCACCTGGCTGTCTGTAGATCCCAGCAAATGTCCATCAAACACATCTAAGATGAAAAATAGTCTACTTATATATTAATATTCAAGGAAAATAAAGAGTATAAAATATTGACTTTATTTCTTTTCCTTTTTTGAATACAAACATATACATACTATAATTACCAATTATGGTTTTAAATTTCTGATCTAGGAAAAAGACTCCTATAGAATGAAACAGGAAGCAACAGTGAAGCATACACAGTACTGACTCCAAGGGACTTTTTTTTAAAACATCTTTTAAAACTTTTTTAAAACATTTTTTTAACATCTCTGAAAACTAAGATCATCCACAATCAACCATTACAGCAGCCAGACACCAGCCATGATGGGCTACTGCTTAACCATGCATGAGCTTAGTCACAGCAGTTCATGTTGTCACTTCAACTCAGTTATGTGCCCTGTGGCTATTACACCTGAATTTAATAGCAATTTTAAAGTTAATTTCAAAGTTTATACTACAATTAAGTAGTTACTACTTAAATAGAAAGGAAAGAGAGGAGCAAGACATAAATTTGCTGTTATGAAGCAAATATTTGTTGTTGGAGAAATGGCTGCAATTTTCTAACTTTCTTACAAAGCTACAACCATGTGCTTTATGAAACTTATGACAATAAGATCCCCAGAGGGTAGGTGAAGCTGAAGGACATTTTGTTACTATTTACATATCAAGTAGTACAACTAAAGGAAGAAATAATATGACAAAAAGTTGTATCTAAAGAAGCACTTTCAATAAGTATAAAATAGAAAAATTCTAAGGGCTCAGAAAGCATTATGTCAAACAATTAGCAGTGTTTTTCTTCCTTGGAGACACATATAAAGCAAAGATACATCTTTCAGTCCTAGATTCAATGAAGTACAGTAAAAGTGACTTAAACTGTACCTTCAGAACTGCTGGCTGTATCTGGCTCAGGGGGCCCTCCCACTGACTGCTCAGACAGGACTTCAGGTGGAGTAGGCAACTGGAGGTGGGTAGAACTGGTGGAGCTCTGGCTGGACAGGGTTGTTAAGAAGCGATCCTCTAAAGAAAAATACAATCTTTTTTTTTTTTTAATGGTATTGTGGTTTTTTTTTTTTTTTTAAATTTATTTATTTGTTTTTATTTCAAAATATTATGGGGGCACAAACATTTAGGTTATATATATTGCCTTTGCACAACCTGAGTCAGAGCTACAAGAGTGCCCCTCCCCCAGACAGTGCGTACCACACCCCATTAGGTGTGAACATACACATCCCCTCCTCCCTGCCGCCACCTGCCTGACACCCAGTGAATGATACTTTCATATGTGCACATAAGTGTTGATCAATTAGTACCAATTTGATGGTGAATATATGTGGTGCTTGTTTTTCCAATTCTTGTGATACTTCACTTACAAGGATGGGCTCCAGCTCCATCCAGGATAATACAAGAGGTGTTAGTTCACCACTGTTTTTTGTGGCTAAGTAGTACTCCATGGTATACATATACCACATTTTATTAATCCACTCATGGATTGATGGGTACTTGGGTTGTTTCCACACCTTTGCAATTGTGAATTGTGCTGCTATAAACATTCGAGTGCAGATGTCTTTATTATAGAACATCTTTTTTTCCTTTGGGTAGATGTCCAATAGTGGGATTGTTGGATCAAATGGTAGTTCTACTTTAAGTTCTTTGCGGTATCTCCTATTACTTTCCATAGAGGTTGTACACAGCATCAACAAAAACAAATAAATGGGACCTGATCAAATTAAAAAGCTTCTGCATAGCCAAAGAAACTATCACTAGAGCAAATAGACAACCTATAGAATGGGAGAAAATATTTGCATGCTATACATCTGATAAAGGGCTGATAACTAGAATCTATATAGAACTCAGGCAAATCAGCAAGAAAAAATCAAACAACCCCATTAAAAAGTGGGCAAAGGACATAAACAGAAACTTTTCAAAAGAAGATAAACTAATGGCCAAGAAAAATATGAAAAAATGCTCAACATCTCTAATCATCAGGGAAATGTAAATCAAAACCACAAAAAGGTACCACTTAACTCCAGTGAGAATGGCTTTTATCAAAAAGTCCCAAAACAACAAATGTTCGCATGGATGTGGCAAGATAAGAACACTCATACACTGCTGGTGGGACTGCAAACTAGTACAATCTTAAATGAGTCATTTACCAATATTACATCCACTTATTTCTACCTAATATTAATTTTTTTAAATGTCAATTCATATTTCTACTTTCTAAAACAAAATTTTCACTTTTCAAAAATCATCTAGGTCATGTAGCTCATGTTATAGAAATGGACGTAAAAATCCAGAAAGGTTATATATGACTTGACCAAAATCAAATCCTGGTGGCAGTACTGCAACTGTCAACCAAGTGTGACTCCTATCCAATACTCTTCCCACTATACCACAATGCCTACCTAACTATTAGTTTATTTAGTTTAACAGAGAATGAAATTAGGATACTGTGGGGAAAACTACATGCTTATTCTAGGACAGAAAGAAACCATTAAATCATAATAGAAAAATACCAAGAATTATGAGCTGAGCTCTTGTTCTATAAAGACAGTCTACATAAATTTCCCCACAAAGTTTCTATGATGAAACCAACTTATTCAATGAATACTGTGAAAGACATCTTAACTCTAGAAAAGATTTTAGTGACATTAAAAATATAAATTAAACTTTATAAGATTTTTACAGTGAAACCTGGGAGTTGATTTGAGACAAGCAAAAGAGAAATCCAATTTCCTTTTTTCTGTTTCTTCTTTCTCTAATAGCATTACTCTTTAAATTTTATGTATTTCTATAACTTAATTTTATCTTCTTGCAATATACCACATGACAATCTTAAACTGATAGGATTACAAATGCTCTAGAGGAAGAAAAGTCTATGAACAACTGCACCAGAAAAAAAATGCTCAAAGTTAGCAGTTAAAAATAACTTGTACACTAAGAAATTTCTTTAAATCCAATGGCATGTGATCACTAGACTTGAGGACCGACCTTTTTCTCCATTTTGAAGTCCTGGGGAAATATTCCGTGGAGATGCATCCATTGCACTTATCTGCAGAGAAGTAAATACTTTGTTCATAAGGAGAACATTAAAATCACTTCTAAAAATTTTTTAGCATGGTGGATCTTAAACTTTTTGGTCTCAGAACTGATTTATACTCTTAAAAATTACTAAGGATACCCATAAATTAAAATAGTTTTTGTTTACCTTACGAGAAATTAAAACAGAGAAAGTTTTAAAATATGCATTTATTAATTTAAAAATAATAAATCCATTACATATAAATAGAAGTAACATATATTTATTAAATAAAAACATACTTATGTTCCAAAATTAGAAAAAATGGGTGAAAAAGTGGTAATGCT
This sequence comes from Daubentonia madagascariensis, assembly GCA_023783475.1. Taxonomy (NCBI): domain Eukaryota; kingdom Metazoa; phylum Chordata; class Mammalia; order Primates; family Daubentoniidae; genus Daubentonia; species Daubentonia madagascariensis. The sequence goes on from JAKFHU010002088.1 coordinate 3,769,051, forward strand.
GTACATTTTGACAAACATCTTTAATGTTTACTTAAACAGAAGACAGCTACATTCATATCTGGCTTCTGCATTTAATCTGTTGGGATATATCATTATGATTCAAGTACATCAAGAAAATTGGCTTCACACAGATATGCAGTTGAAAAAGAGAAAATGTGCAGAGCCCATGAAAGGGCCTTGGACTCTCAAAAGTCCTTGAGTCACACTTTGAGAATAGTGTTCTAAATAGTAGCTCACTTCCTAGCATTAAAGCATCTAGGAATACTCAGGATTACCCAATAAGCCTAGTAATCTTGTATTATTCAACGAATCTACTCAATTCCTATTATATATATGTAAGAATATATTTAGAATGACTATAAGGCCCATGTCCAATTTCATTACAAAGTCATTTCTTAGGTCTTCAATTAAAGGTCACCATATCAGCGACACCTCACTGGCCACTCTATAAATAACCTACCACCTACTCTCTCAGCAATTCTCTCTTATTTTTGTCTTCATAGACTTTTATATTTTTTTTAAATGTTTATTGGTTCATGTGTTTATTATCAGTCTCCTCTTCATTAGACAAATGTTCCACAAGGACAGTAACTATGGTCTTTGTTCATAACTGTATGCCTTGACCCCAGAACCATGCCCAGAAGATAATAAGCACTAGAGAACTATTTATAATGTAAATACAGTAGTCCTCCCTTATCCACGGTTTCGCTTTCTGTGGTTTCAGCTATGCATGGTCAACCTTGGTCCAAAAATATTAAATGGAAAATTCCAGCAATAAACAATTCATAAGTTTTAAATTGCATGTTGTTCTGAGTAACATATGAAACTTCGTGCCATCCTGCTCTGTCCTGGCCAGGACATGAATGATCCCTTTGTCCGGTATATCCATACTGTCTACACTATACACCCCTTAGTCACTTAATAGCTAGATCAGTTATCAGATCGACTGTCACGGTATGGCAGTACTCATGTTCAAGTAACTCTTATTTTACTTAATAATAGCCCCAAATCGCAAGAGTAGTGATGCTGGCCTATTGCTATAATTGTTCTATTTTATTATTAGTTATTGCTAATCTCTTACTGTGCCTAATTTATAAATTAAACCTTATCATAGGTACATATGTATAGGAAAAAACATAGTATACACAGGGTTTGGTAAGCAGTTTCAGGTATCCACTGGGGATCTTGAAACATATCTCTCTTGGATAAGGGGGAACCACTGTAAATATAAAGGTAGTGCTACAGGATTTCAAATCAACTTTCAGCCTTTCAAAAGATGATCATCTGTTGAATGATTTTGTATTATCAACTCTGTGTCTACATGCTATAATTTAAAGGTCTTACACCATTAGCTTTGCACTTTGTTCAGTGGGCAAATGGACGGGCCACCAGCAGGCTGCATTAGCCATTAATAGCTCTAGAATAGGTTTCAAATACTAACATACATATCATCTTCAGTAGCCTTATTCTTAACTCTCACCTAACCTTTAAGGAAAAGTGATGCCTACACAGTTGTTTAAGAGACAAAAAGGAAGAATTCATTATGTATCACTAAATAACAAAAACATTTAAGGAACTTCAATCCATCATTCCATGAAAATATTCCTCTACAAATACTATACACTGTACAAAAGGAAAATAATATCTCAAAAGCTCTTGTGATAGAACATGAAGCCCTTATAACATACTGGCATTAATTCATGTGAAATATAGTCAGTGTAATAGGCAGAATTCTAAAATGGCCCCAAGATTCCAAGCCCAGGTATATACACACCTTCTCTCAATTATTCAATCAAATACAGACGGTTCCTGACTTATGATGGTTCAACTCACAACTTTCTGCCTTTATGACAGTGCAAAAGCAATACACATTCAGTACGCTCCTTGACTTCCAAAGGGGTTATGTCTGGATAAGCCCATTATAAATTGAAAACATAGTTAAGTCAAAAATGCACTTTCAGCATTTAAGATGTTTTCAATTTATGATGGGTTTAACAGGGTGTAACCCCATGGGAAGTCGAGGAGCATCTGTACTAATTTAGGGATTGCTGTGAAGGGATTTTGCAGATGTAATTAAGGTCCCAAATTAGCTGACCTCAACATAGGGAGATTATCCAGATGGGCCTGATGTAATCCCGTGAGTCCTTAAATCTGTGTCTATAGATCAGAGACAGAGAAAGTAAGTGATTTGAAGTACAAGAAGGATTCAATGCATTGCTGCAGGCTTTGAAGATGGAAGAGATCGCATGGCAAGAAATGCAGCCAGCCTCTAGGAGTTACAAATGGCCTCCAGTCAACAGCCAACAAAAAAATGGGGACATCAGTCCTACAACTACCAGGAACTGAACTCTGTCAGCAACCTGAATGAGCTTGGAAGAAGACGCTGAGCCTCAAATAAGACAGAAGCCCGGGCCCAAACCTTGATTTCAGCTGTGTGAGATTCTCAGCAAAGAACCTAGCCATACATGCCAGAACTCTGACCTACAGAAACCGTGAAATAATAAATCTGTACTTTTGAACACTAAGTTTGGGGCAATCTGTTACCAATGAGAGAAAACTAATACAGCTGGAGAAGACTAATTAAATCAACATGTAGAACTTACCCAGTTCAGACACCTTAAGAAGAGCTTCTCATTTAAGTACAGAGATAAAGAACATCCAAAACTGTATAGTAAAATAAATGAGGACTCTATTATATGCTCAGAACATCCACAACTTTTCCTCTGTAGCACTTGCTGTCACCATGATGAATCCTCAGTGATGCCAGTAGATAGGAGGTTTTATAAATATTTCAAATAAATGTACTAAAATAGGTCAGTTTATTTCAGCCTAGGATATAAAAGTAATCCAGGACCTATTTCCTTAAAACCTCACGATTTCAAAATGCAAAACCCTACTTGTTATTATTAATAAAGTATGTATTAAACTACCACTTCTAAGTGTTATAAATAGAACTACCTATATTTCTATCAATGAAGGACCAAAGACAAGACCACATTTTATTACCTTGCTTTCCTCCCCTTGTCTCAGTCTTCCAGGACTTGGAGGAACCGAAGGTCGCTTTCTACCCTTTTCCTGCTGGAAAAGGTCCTGTAACCTATGGCCAAAGGCAAAAGAAAAAGCAGCAGCAAAAGAAGAAAAATATATGGTTTTGTTTCCAGCACCTTGAATGATGTTTATAAATTTTCTCCTTACAACCTTGAAAGCATAATAAATTTTCCTATTTAGATTTTCATAGACTTTAAAGTTATATATAAATAAGACTAAGTATCTTAGTCTATATCTAATCAACTAACCAAGAGCTCTTGCTGATATGACTATAGATATAAAACAACACAAAATTATTATAAAGAAAAATATTTCTAAAAATATTTAAATAAAGGTGTAACATAAACATATCAATATATTTGAAATTCCTGGCCCAAATACCAATAATCATTCATGGCATATTAATTCGGTTAAATAAGATTCAACACATTTGAAAAAGCATTGATTCAAATTATATTGGAAACAGCATTAAAGGCTGTTCTCGTCTTTGGTTTTACATCTTCCCAAACTATCTAAAGATTTGCACATGTAATTTAAAGGATAAAGGGAAGGAAGGGTGATAGACAACAAAAGCGTCTATAACTTGAGAGTAAAATGAACCATTCATAATTAATAAGGACTTTTAAATTTAAAAATATCATGGAGGGCAATGAGGCAATAATATTAAAAGAAAACCAGACTGCAAAATCATACCTGTTATTCCAAGCTTGTAGCACTTCACAGAGACTTTGTTTCTTGGCAATGAGTGACTCAAAGATTGACTGTAGTTGCTGAGGGGTATCTACAGAGGAAGACATGAGCCTTGCTTGCATCTTCTCAATCCAGTTCTTGAACTCGCCTTCTTCCATCTACAAGGAACAGAAACAATTTCATAAACTGAGACATTATACACACACCCCCCAAAAGAAACTTCTAATAAGTTAATAGTTTGCTTTTGAATTTTCTATCAAAGAAATGAATTACCTCTTTTTGTGCAAAGATATCTTCCATTTTTTCCTCTCTTGTTTTGCTAAATGTATCCATTTTCAAAGATGCAAGTCTTTCATCAACAGCAAGATATACTTGCGAAACCCTAACAATAGAGACAATATTAAACACTAGAAGATGGAATCAAATTTTCTATCTCACATAAATAGAAAAAAAAATGTTATATACAAAACTATAACTAAAGTGTTTTACCTAATTAAGAATCACATATATTATAATTTTGCAGAGCAAAAAATACCTGAAAGCACCAACTTTAAAAAGAAATTTTTTTTTTTTTTTTTTGAGAGAAGTTCTCACTTTGTCACCTAAGGTTGAGAGCAGCGGCGTCCTCATAGCTAACTGCAACCTCAAAATCCTGGGCTCAAGTGATCCTCCTGCCTCAACCTCTAGAGTAGCTGGGACTACAGGCACGCACCATCATGCCCGGCTAAGTAAAGACGGGGTCTCACTCATGATCAGGCTGGTCTTGAACTCCTGGCCTCAAGCAATCCTCCTGCCTCAGCCTCCCAAAGTGCTAGGATTATAGGCATGAGCCACTGTACTCAGCCTATCTTAAAATTTTTACAGTTGTTTGTGCTATAGAGTTTGACTTCTTTTTTAATACTTGTATCATCTGAATTTTTACTTTTTTACACCAAGCATATATAACATACAACTAGCAAAGGAAAAGTCATTTACATTTTCAAAGAAAGTTAAATGAACAAACCTGAGACTTTAATACAGGTGTAGATTACAGACAGTATTAAACAAAAAAGGATGATCAAAGAAACTAGAACTTACTTTTGAAAGAAGTCCTTCAGATCCTGAAGAAGGGACACTTTCAATGGGGCCTGACGTTTAATGAATATTTTGGGGAGTGGAACACACACTTCAAGAAGCCGAATAGGAGAATAACTGACAGAAGAAAATACAAGGAACAGTAGAAAAATGAAAAATATTTTAATATCGTAAGTACAGCTGTATCATGATGGCCATCTAAATCCTTTGAGGCATAAGAGAAAAAGTTTCTACAAAATGGCATTTTAAAACGATCATAAAGATACTAACGATAACTTTCAACAAATACCCTCCCCAATTCTGAAGGGGTTTTGTTTTGTTTTTTCACTGCATTGTGGCACCCTCCTTTATCACTTGAGGCTATCCTCATCTGCTATAAAAATAAAATGACTTTGATATAAACCTTCCCTAGGAATGAGGAAAGGAACTACTTCCTAAGATTAGCGTAGATGTAGGTATTCATTACCTTTCCACCTCCTGAGGCTTCTTCATGAGTTTTATTTCCTTTCCACCTGAGGATACAGTAAATGCTACACTCCCCCTAGGCCCCAGATTCATAGTTAAAGCTCTTGCTTTAGAAAGGAAATAAACTCTAATTAGCAAATATTTCCTGAGGGTCTATTATGTGACAGACACTGTTTCAGGTGCTAAGGATATAGCACAAAACAAGGGCCAAAATTCCTGTCCTCGTAATTCAGAAATAACAAGATTTTTGGTAACAAACAAAACAAATAAATATTTAAAAAACACACTGGATGGTACATACTCTAAAAAAAAATAAATCAAGAAAGAGAAGCATGGAGTGCTTGGGGTGGGAGGGTGTCAGGGCAGGTGAAATTTGAACAAATACCTGCAGAATTAAGGAAACACCAGGCAGATATCTCAGGAATAAGCAGTTCGGAGAGGGAAGAACAAAGCACAAACTCTCAGGAAGGAACCTACCTGCCACACACAGCTGAGACCTGGCTAGGAGGCCAGCAGAGCTGCAGGGGGGTAAGTGAGGGGAGAGAACAGAGTGGTCCTGGGCTGCCAGAGCAGGTAGGGGCTTACAGGCCAGTAAATGGACTCTGGCTTTCACTCAGAGTGAAACAGACACCCTTGGGAGTGTTCAGAGCAGAGGAGCGACATGAGCTGATTTTCCTGTAACAGGACCACTCTGACTACTTTGTTGAGAGCAGGCTGCAGGGGCAAGGCCAAAGGGAGACTGGCTGAGGCTACTGCAATAACCTAGATGAAAGATAACAGAGGCTCAGCACAAAATAGTAGTGGTAGAGGTGGTGAAAAGTGTTTAGACTCTGGATATATTTTGAAGGTAGAACGTGAAGACTTTCTCAAATTATTTAATACCACAATGGTAACTATCTAGTCTTTGAACATAGAATTTTAGTTCTATCAGAAATATTTGATTATCCTTATGCTAGTTAATATCTTAGAAAATATTCTGACAGACTTTCAGATGCCACAACAATGGTTAAGAGTGAGGGCAGTAGTAGAAGACTGCCAAGGCTTCAAATCTTGACTCCATCACTTACTATCTTTATAAGTGAGCATAATAGTAATACCTAGTTCTTGGAGTAAATAGTACTGAAAGCTCTTAGCAGAGTCTGGCCCTCTACATTTCCAAGGGTAGAGATGGAGAATGACACATGCCTACAAATTAATTCAATCTAGTAATAGTGAAAACGTTACTATAACTTCAAGGGATTATGTGATCATGTACAAGGTCCCTTGGACTTCTTACCTGAAAGATGCCACCATCTGGTTATAGGAGAAATACTGGTGATAATCATGATGGATGGAGTGACCACATGGCTCAGCATTGGCTCTACGAGTGTACTGGTGCCCATAAAATCTAAGTTCAAGGTATTTTGCAAACGACATAGACCAGGACTCATTGGAAAGAGCAACAACTGGTGTTACCTGGAATTCAGCAAAAATAGTTTATCTAATCACGTATTGAGACTCGTTTTTTAAAAAATAATATATTTCTCTTCTAATATAAACCAAATATATTCTGACTGCAAAAAACCGGGAAAAGAAGGAAAAGTCAGAGGTGTGCGAACAAATGTGAACCTGAGAGCTAATCCTTCAAGATGGATCTGGAATGACTAACTGGCCCTAAATTTAATATAAAGCCAAGCAATCATTTGCTAAGTAGAGGTCACACGTTGTACTCCGAGTTTTCTGAAAACCCCTACCTTTTTAACTTTGAGACTTTAAGAGCTTACCTGAACCAACCAATCAGAACTCACCTGCCTTGACCAATCAGAACTCAGCTGCATGAACCAATCAGAACTAAGAAAGTTTCGATCTTTCCTTTGCATAAATGGATCTAACTGGAAACCTAGGCAGAAACTTTTGCTATTAAACATGAACCCAGAGGATCACTTGAGCCCAGAAGTTTGCTGGAGGCTGCAGTGAACTATGATCATGCCACTGCACTCAACCTCATAGACCAGCCTGAGAGACATAGCGAGACCTCCTCTCTTTTAAAAAACAAAAACAAACAAACAAACAAAAACCTGAAGCCTCTCTTTGTTTTCTCGAATGCATCGCATCTTCATTTTACATAGAAGGCTATGTCTCCCTGGTTTGCAAACCGTTCACTGGAATAAAGTCTTTTTTCTCCAAATTCCTTTTCAGAGAACTGTTGTTCATAGGTGGGTGGGGTTGCAGGTGGTGAGGGAGAGCAGTATCACCAATAATCCCACCACCACCATCAATAAACAAGTATACGTTTATTTTCTTTCTATATATGAATACATATACATTAAATACATAGCCACATAGCCAGTGTATTTATAAATAGAAACTCTTTCCTATAATCATCTTTATAAACGTTTCTTTTTTTACTTAGCAATATAGCATGAATACTTTCCCACATAAAATAATCTTGTACAACTTTTTAAATAGCCACAGAGTATCTTATTATATAGACATATATTTAACCAGTTCTCATGGATATGCATTTAAGACATTACTAGTTTTTTCTTATTAGGATGATGCTCTGAGGAACATCCTGGCATATACATATTTGCAAATGTCTGTAATTATTTCCTTGGAATAAATTAATAAAGGTGGGAATTGTTAGGTCAAAGGGCACGAACATTTATATGGTCTTGATACTTTCTGCCATAGTATCTTCCAAAACAGGTGCACTGGTTTACCCCATCTCCAACAGTATTTGAGAATACCAATTTCCCCTCATTCTTACCAATCCTAGGAATCAGCATTGAAATCTTTTAAATGTGATTTTCTTTAAAAATTCCTTTAAAAAGGCATTTTACTGGTTCGTTTATACTTCTTTAACTATAATGAGTATTTGCATGTTTATTTGCACATTTACTGGCTATTTGTATTAAATTTCTTTGTCATGTCCTTTGTCCATTTTTCTATTATAATACAGAAATTTAATATTAAGCATATTTATGTTTGGTCACATATGGTGTAACTTTTCCTGACACTAGAAGTTTTTCATTTTAGTGTTACAAAACTATTTACCTTTTCCTTTCTAGCATAACCACAAACGCAGAGATTTTGTTTTAAAACAGAGTGCATCTACCGAAGCACACAAAACATAAAGATCGAATTTGAGTTATTCATTTAGTGCAAACTTACAAAGTTCACATATTCTACAACAAAATATTACCAGCTATATGACAGGAAACTAAAGGCCTATAAGAACAAGTATGAAAGTAAGACTGATAATTGCTAGAAACAGTTTCATATCTGTATGTTTGCTGATACAGGAGGAAGTTTGATTTTGCCTTCCTCTACCACTGATTAATACAGGTCACACAATTATTTAATCTGTAATTCTCATAGGCATCTTCCAAAAGCATACTCCAAAATAAGCCAATTAACATAACAATTAAGTTAAATTTGGTACATATTCACTGCAAACAATTTGGATAAAAATTATATATTAAGAACATAATATTGGCATCAAGTATTTGTTCCAGAGTTAAAAAAAGTAAAGAAAGGCATGCAGAAGAAATAAGACACATGCCCTTTTCTGAAGAACACACATGAAAAGCAGTACAAATCAACTTCAACATCACCTCATCTGTATCTCTTAAAACAGAAATGTTGATATAGGCTCAAATTTATTATACAAATATCCTAATATATGCAGTTATTGCTTTATAAGTCCGTCTGTCTCCTCCCTTGAGGACAGAAGTAATTTCTTATTCATTTTTCATTCCTAGGGCCTAGCATAGTACCTGGCACATAGATGGTGTTGGTTTGCTGAATGAATAAACAAACATAATTGAGAATTGTCAAGATACAATCTCCAGATATTCTACTGGACAAGGCACTTTTATTTTCTTTAATGACTGAGATATTCCCAAGATGAAATCTTCAAAAAACAAATATTGGATTAAACATACAGCAGTGGAAGGTAAAATAAAAAGAGCCCAATGACAAATAACAAACCTAAAATAATACAGACCATGCTCTCTCCAAAAGAAGAACTATACAAATAAATAAATGACATAAAATATTATAGTAACAGAGTATATTTACCTGTTTGCAGATTCTGCACCAAGAATACGTGAGAATTGTATGTTGATATCCAGGTACCGGAGAATCCAACTCCTTCAGAATTATCTGCACACAGCCTTGGCCATGGACAAAGCGCCGAATGTGATGCACCATGGGGGTATCACAGAACATGCTTGGACACTGATAAGAAGGCCTTTGACAAACAAGAGAGTCCTTCTCACATTAAGCATGAAACAGAGAAGCCATATATAATGAATACTGGCTAATCAGAACCACTGTCGAGAAAGTGCAGCATCCTTTCTAGAGTAAGTGACCAGTGAACAATCTCTACAGAGACCCATGCTGCTCTGAGATTGTAGTTGAACATCCTGTCTTCATCAATAGCATGGTGACAGTTTGCATTTTTTAAGCACCTTCTATTTGCCAGCAGTTTTAAAACATTTCATTTTACCCATTAAAAGCCTGACATTTTTGTTAGATTGTTATTTCCTATAAAGGGGGTTGATAAAGATTATATTCTATGTGTTTTGTCATGTAAGTGGTGAGTGACAGCACCAGGAATTAGGGTGAGGTCTAGATAATTTCAACATTTCCTTTGCCTCTTATGTCAATCACTATAAAAACAGACATGCTAAAAATGTCTTAGGGATGGCAGGGTAATCAAACGAACAAAGATATGAGGAATGTACTGGATAAGACATCCCAGTATGAATATGAAATAGATTACCTCTTTGTATGGTATACTCTGATATGTGCTATGAAAGTAAGGACCCACAAAACAATATGTGACAGCCAACTCATGTTATGTTTCAGGTTGAAATTCTGGGCATCGAAAATGTACAACGGAACATATAAGGAAATTTGCTCTTACCTGAAACAGTATCTCTCTAAAAATATTCCTAATGTAAGATCATTCTTTCCATAAAATTCCATTGTTACTATCCTAAAAGAAGAAATCACCTCTTAGAAACATACAAATTACCACACAATAAAGACATTTCATGAGACCACAAATTCTGATTACCTATTAAATGTATAGTATTTATATGAAATATTAAAACAGGTAATATTCTTTGTTGCTATAGAACAGGTTTTGCCTCATCTGGTAAAACAGGTTTAGACTATCCACACTATAGCATCTTTTTCACGCCCAGTACATTAGTATCTTATGAAACTATTTAACGAGGATACATATATTATAGTATTAATTGAGTGTAACTAATTAGGAAGAAGTAAAAGTTTCCTTTACAAAGGCTTAATCCCTGTCAACATAAAGTGGGGTTCCTGCTCTCTGGTTCTCACCTTTACTGAGCACAGAGAAGAGCAGGTCACATTCTTGCTGAAGCACCAATCCCTAACTTTATATCTAACTTATAAACACCCACAAATAAGAAAATTTGGCCACATACCTGTCAAAACCCACAACTTATTCAAGCCTTGACCTAAGGAGTCTGTACACTCCCAGAGAAAATTCCTAATAAGCTCCTTCAGCCCCAGGTCCTCCTGCTGGAGCTATACTACTACTAGAAGAATCCTTGATCTCACTGCTGGAAATAAGTGTTTCGGGTGTCCAAAATCAAAACACAGAACACATTTTGTCAGGGAAACAGTGCTCCAAAATAAGCAGTTATGTTTCACACTATTTTTTAAGCTGAAGGTAAACTATGTAATATAAGGATATGTAAGGGGTTTTTTTTGCTATCACTTGAAAAAAATAATTTAAAACATTATTAAATGAGTTTCTATTTCTATCAATCCACTTAGAATTAAGTTTTAGAATAAAACCCATTAGTAAGGCAAAAGACTGATGGCTTTTATAAAAATGAAGGAAAACCTGCCTAAATTATATGTGTTATCATCAAAATGCTTAAACTAGCTTTTGTGCGTCAACTTTCTCGGATTTCTATGAACAGGCTGAGCATCCCTAATATGAAAATCCAAAACGTGAAACACTCCAAAATCCAAAACTTTTTGAGCAACAACATGACCTCACAAGTAAAAAAATTCCACACCTGACACGTTTGCTTTCTGATGGTTCAATGTACACAAACTTTGTTTCATGCACAAAATTATTAAAAATCTTGTATAAAATTACCTTCAGCCTATGTGTATATGGTATATATGAAACATACATGGATTTCATGCTTAGATTTGGGTCCCATCCCCAAGATATCTCATTATATATATGCAATTATTCCAAAATCTGAAAAAACCCAAAATCCAAAATCCAAAATCCGAAACTTGTGATTGCAAGCGTTTGGGTAAGTAATACTCAACCTATACAAATTTCTCTTCTATCCCTCACATTTTTTTCACTCTTGAGGTACTCTCATCTACTTCTACCTATGAACAAACGCATATTTTCATATTTACTTCACAAGTTTAAAAGTTCTCTCAATTCATATATGACCAGCAGCGTGCCATGTACCTAAAAACAGGTTCCAATGGCTGTTTTGTTTTTTTTTTAAGTTGTTGGAATTCTATTTACAAGTGCAATAGTGTAGGGAGAGAAGACTCCTACCAAGGACTGACACAGGCACTGGGAGCGTTGCTGGACTGGGCAGAAGAGCTGCTAAAGAGCACGCACAGTCTCTGGTGGTTAATGGGATTCAGACAATCCACCTGAAAAAGGAGGGACAGATGAGTGACTGCAAGTTGGAAAACATTCCAACCACAGTGAATGCTTCTAACACCAAACACGCTCCACTCTATTTGGAAAGCCTCCAACCATCACTGTAGGTGTACTGGTGAAGATTTAAAACTACAAGAAACTGAATAAAAGGAAGAAGGGCAATGGGTTTTTGAAGGAAGACAACTCAAAAAGTTTAAGTTAACCTCAAAAATAAAAAAAGATGTCTAAATAGCTTGTTTTCTTAACTTAAATACTCTTATTTTTACAAAACTGCATTAAATTATTTTGGAGCAAAAAGTTAACTAAATATATCCATATGAAACAGTCTGAACTCATGGCTGGATATAACATTAATCTGAGACACCCAGAAATCTAAATTCTAAGGTATTTATTTACTCTGTACCTTCAGATTCCAGTATTGTTGAAGAAATAAAAGATCAAAATATTTTTTAAGTAAATAAAACTATGTGTGCTTTATGACTGTTTTTGATCATTATAAAGGTAACACTTGCTCTCTGTTAAAATTCAAATAGTACAGAGGTACATGAAGAAGTTCATGAAATACATAAAGCCTCTCCTCCTTTGATGCCACCCTACTTCCTGAGTAGTTTGACAGTATTGTTTAAAAATATCCATTCTAGAGCCAGGTGCAGTGGCACATGCCTATAGTCTCAGTTACTTGGGAGGCTGAGACGGGAGGATTGCTTGAGCCCAGGAGTTTGGGGCCAGCCTGGGCAGCATAGAGAGACCCTATTTCTAAAAAAATAAAAAAATAAAAAATAAATCCATTCTTTTTGCTAGCTCTTACACAAACACACATACACACACTTACCCTAGGGTAAGTACACACAGGGGATTTTGTTTTTATAAAAATGGGATAATGCTATATATATGAAAACACAATTTGCTTTTTAACACCTAAAAATATATCATGGGCTTTATCCAGGTCATTAAATGAGATTCCACTCATCCTTTTACTGCAAAAAACTGGAAACTGCTTCAGTAAACATCTTTGCACATATGTTCTTACAAAATGCAAGCATCCTTATATAAACATGCTTAATTATTTCTGCAGGAATAGACTATAAAAAGTAGAAGTCCTGGGTCAAAGATATATACATGTACACATAAATTAATAGAGACTTCCTTTATCACTTTCTATAAATGTATACAAATGTATATAAACATAAGTTTATATAAATACATATAAAATTTATGGACAGTATTTTTTCACACTGTTATTAACCATGGCTCTTTTATCACTTTCATTTTTGCCTATTTCACAAATAAAAAATTAATTGGCACCACTATTATTTCGTACTTCCTTTACTACCAATGAAATTGAATGTCTTTTTGTTTTATTAAACAATTGCATTTCCTTGTCTAGAGATGGATTTGTCCCATTAGTTACACTACTATTGTTATCAGTAATGTGTCCATAAACAAATCTTCCTTAATTTGCTCTCAATTTCAGTCTAAAAAGAAAAGAAAAAAGCCACTGTAATAGTTAAATAACAAGGTATAGCATTTTATGTTAAAATAAATAAATAAATAAATTAACTTTTTTTTTTAAAAACGCAGCTCTTTCCTACAATAACCTTCTCTCACTCTCCCTGTCACTACCATCAAAAGGATCAAGGATGCATCACACCACATCCAAGTCATGCTGACAGAAATTATAAGTAGCTGCACACTTCCCCTTATCCCAGGACTCTTACTACTTTACTGTGCTCTCATCTTAAAATCCTAAAACCCAGTTTCATTACTTTATAATTCTAACTCATACATATTAAAGTAACACATAAGCCAGCAGACTCAAGACAAAAAAAAAAGTAGCTTAGAAGACATAGTTAATAAAACTGCATGCAATTTGTCAAACTGGCTCACCTTTGCTGACCACACTGCATCACTCGGAATCAGCCCTCTCTCTTCATCATCCTCAGTTTTGCTTCCTGATTTGCCACTTGAGGTACCTGATGCATCCTTTGAATGAGCAAAAGGGTCTGAATTTTTATGCTGAATCCTTCCTCCTCTGGCTCGATAATCGGCCAGCATTCTACCCAAGCTCTGGCTATCACCCAGATGCTCAGCAATTCTAGTGCTCACTAGCTCATGCGAGGGCAAGACTTGAATAGACTTGGTCTGAATACTTCCATTCATGCCCTGAAGTCCAGAGAGATCCCTGAGTAGCTGTTTCTTCCTCCTGTTCTCCATTTCTTTGAACTCTTTATTGAGGAGAGGAGACCAGTAAACCTGCTCTGCAAAATAATCTCGGGTAGAGCATCTCATCCCCTTTTCAGTTAAAAGGAAGGGTTCCCGGAATGTGATTACTGGGGAGATACAGAGGATCACATCTTTTAATTCCTGTTTAAAGGCCAAAGAATAAGTCTTTCGTTTATCTTCAGAGGAGGTGACTTCCTCAGCAACATATAATCCAGAGTCATCCTGTAGAGGGTCTCTAAAGGCTCTCATCTGGCTTTTAGGATCCTGTAGCTCATTTGTTTGCAGCAAAGTCTCTGGCTGCTCACTGCCTACAGCATCCTGTTGGTCCTCCACAGGGAGAGGTAACAAGGACTCCGGTACCGATGGAAAGAAAGCACAAGGAATACCTGCAGGGCAAGCTGTTGTGGCATATTCTTGGTGCTTCAAAGAGATAACAGCCTGTGGAACACTTTTACTTTCCTGCTCACTCTTCTCAAACACAATCCTTGATTCCAGCAAACTGTTATCATCAGAAGGCAGAGACTCAGGAGGGATGTCAGGCTCCCAGGGGAGGGAACTTCCACTGTACTGCTGTTGTGCAGCCCCCTCACACCCCCGTCCCTCAATCAAAGAATGGAATGAAGGGTTTTGCATTAATGTGGGAGGCATAGCAAATTCATCCATGAGGAAGGAGATTTCTAGTTGAGAATGATAAGCTACACAGATCATGAATATTAGGATCTCCTTAACTCGAGCCAACTCATAATCAGAGCCTCCTCTAAGCTTGATTGTACAGCCTAGGTGCTGTGGACAGCCTTCAAAAAACATCAGTGTTTTGGTTTGTTCTATAAATAAATAAACAAATAAAAAAGTTAACAAGGCTTAGGAAGTCCAGACAAAATTAATTTACTGTTTTAACATCTACAAAAGAAAATCCCTTATGTGAATAAGACCACAGTTGTCTATTCTCACTTAACCACTACTAATAGATATTTTCTACTGAGTAAACATTGTAGTACTGATGAGTTAACTCATTTCCTCAGTTCCCCAGTCTCAGGCGAATCTATGCTGAAGATCACTCACCATTAGGCAACTGAAATATCTGCATATAAAATTTGTGACAAGTGCCCAGGTGTGGTTTTGTAAGCAGCTGGTCCATCGACATTACTAAATCACCCTGGGTCATCCGACTGATTCGTTCTAAAACTTGCTACAACACAGAAAAACATTATATTAAAAATTAGAGAAGAATAAAAATTTTAGTAAATTTAATCTGGAAAAATAATGGAAAAATTTAAAAATAACCCTCAAAATCAATTTCCTTAATTTTAATAATTGTATGACAGATTGTTTTGATTCTAGATTAGTCTACACTTAGTTGCTTAGTAATCAATATGTGCCCACTAAAACAAACCATATTCATATTAATTATGTTATCAAAGGCATTTAAGCATCACGCATTAGCACAAGATACTGTGGGAAAAAAACCAACTTCCTAAAATTGGCCTCTATTCTGCACAGGGTAAACTTTTCAAGGGAGAGAACATTTTCTGCTTATGCAATTCCCCAACCACATTTTGGATCAACAAATATCTACTGATTAACTAATGTCCATTCCACCTTTGGTTGTATATATAATCAATCACACTTTCTTCCAATCTGAGATTCTCCAGTCTTAAATAATGAAATAGCTGCCATGCCTTCTGTCCCACTTCCAATATATGTGGTGCAGCAAAAAAATAAAGATTCCTGTATACCTACCATACATGCATATAAATTTAAAAGCTGGGTTTTTTTAAAATGATATAAAAATAGAAAAATAAGAACACTCACTGACTTTACATTAATGACCAAGGTAATTCCATGTTCCAGTAACATGTCCTGGGCAATCCGAGACACAGTTTTCTCAACAAGAACCAACGTGGGTCGAACATCAACTATTCGCTGAACATAATTCTTCAAGAATTCCCTTTCCTAAGTAAGATAAATCAGAAATATTATGCCTGGTACAATTCAAGACCTGGACATATTAAAATATCAGAATAGCTTGATGATTAATATCAACATCAGTCTAAATTTTCTTCATCCATACATCAATCTGTAAGCAAATTAATTCAAATACAACCAGGAATCTCATTTCATCATCTCAAACCATTGATTATGCTGACAAGAGTTTCAGGAGAAATTCTTTTCTCCAACTAATTTTACTTTGAAGGATTTTCAATTCTTAATAACCTATAATATAAAAGCCAAGAATCCAATTCACTAGCTCTCAGAGGTTAAAAAACAAGAACAAAAAACTTAACCTCACAATTCCTAAAATGAAAGTAATTTCTAAGTGCTTTTAATATGGTTATGAATTCTCTCTTTTATATTCTGAAACCCACCAAAATATCTCTTCTTGGCATCTGAATAACTAACTTTCTAACAGATGATATTGCAGCTACTTCCTAATTCCAATCTCCCAACAGATCATAGTCTACCCAGAACAGCTATACTTAAAGACCTAAAATAGATACCAAAGAAACAATTTCAAAGAGGAAAGAGCCCCAGATAAGAGAGTTCATTAAGTAATACAGTAAGAGTTTTATAAAGCACTGTGCCTTTTACTACAATTCAGTTTTTCTTTTTGGTATCTATGAATTCAGCACAAAAGGGATTGCTCCTACTACTCTTGGAAAAATGTGACTACCTATGAATTTTCAAGTAATGCTTTTCCTAAATGTTTCTGGAACCAGGTGTAAGTGTTTCCACTATTCTATCATACACACCTTCCTGAAAACCTCCCATTTTGAATGACCACAAACTAAAATTAACAGCATTTATGGGAGAAAAGGGGTTGGGGCAGAAAACTTTAAACCTATGCAACTTCACTAAAGCACTTAAAAAAAAAAAGGTGCCTTAAGAGAAAACCTGTACAGCCCAGGCAGACAACACAGCATGGCTAGAGGCTGCCTCAAGGGAAATTTAAAATGCACAAAAACAACTGCAACCCTGCATCTGGAAATGGAGCTCTGAGCAGTAGAGCTAGCAGGAGCCACCCAGGGGTAGGGGGTGAGCCTCTCTGGGAAGAGAGTCCTGCAAGCAGATGCTCGCTTTTAATTTCTCAGACCAGAGCCGAATGGGCTCCTGCCTGTTTTAGCAGCTGAGCTGAGGCTGTTTTCCTTCCCAGCTGAGGGTTATAATCCTACTGCAGGTATTCAGAATCCCCTTGCTTGGGAAAAACCACATTGAAACCAACACAACTTCCATCTGATGTTATTCCCATTTGCCAACTACATATAAGCTAATTGATGTTTTAGAAATGTGTTTTAGTAAAACAGACTATATTACAAACCAGAGACTCCCTTAGGGACCTGGTAAGTTAGAGAAGTTCTCACAGTAAATCAATGGCCTAAGTGGGAAAGGGAAACCAGTATTTGGATTTTCACTTTTTATTTCATGTATTTCCAAAGAGTCATGTGTTCTCTTTAACACACTGAAATTTTTAAAATAATGAGTGACAGAGGTTTTAGTAAGCTATAATACTTTCGTAGTTCCAAAGTATGATACATAAAAGTGTCATTTACAAAAACTTTGTAAAATATAACAAGAGCAATCAAGTTTCTTTGTCCATCCAATTTAATCAACTAGAATGAGTCAAAATAATTGAGTTTACAAGTATCACAGTACACAAACATCTCTCCATATTATTAGTTTCAGTAATAAGTACTTACCTGAAGCACAATAGGATCAATGCAAGTAAATTTTGTTTCTTCTCTGTAGAGATACTCAATGGAACACTTCAACAGAAGAATTTTGGGGTTTTTAATACAAGAATTCATCTACAAAAAATGAACAGTTAAAGCTTTTAAAGGTTTGCACTTTGTAGACCTCCTTTCATCACAACTTTAAATTCATACTGTTCATAATTCCTAACTTAAAGTATCTCATATTAGTATTAATATACTCTCAGTTCTTCTGTGATAGTCTCATATTTTTTCAAAGCAAATAATTTATTCAGAGCAATGCAAAATTCTTCAAAAATTAGCTTTTCTGTCCTAATACTAGTTTAATCTACTTCTCTATACTCTCAACTATTTTCTTTTTTATTTCTAATGTTGTAAGAGATTATCATGCCCTGAGTGTGTGCCTGGGGAAGGGGGGAGTGTTTAAAGACAGGCTATTTCACACAATCCAAGAAATCAGCAACTTTAAAAGCAAATTTTAGTCTTCCTAAAATTTAATTTAGTCTTTCTAAAACTCACTATGTTGCCCATCCTAAGCAACACAGTGAGACCTCACCTCTACAAAAAATATAAAAAATTAGCTGGGCATGGTGGTGTGTGCCTGTAGTCCTAGCTACTCAGGAGGCTGAAGCAGGAGAATCACTTGAGCCCAGGAGTTCAAGGTTACCATGAGCAATGATCGTGCCACTGCACTCCAGCCTGGGTGACAGAGCAAGACTCTGTCCCTGAAAAAAAAAAAAAAAAACCCACATGCACACAAAACTCAAACAAACAAAAAAGAGGGACATAAGGAAGAATAGAATTAAGAATTAAAATGCCTCCTGAACATATTACTAATAGAATAAATTTCCAAACAATTGTAAGTTGGCAAGCTGAATTTAGTAACATGAAGTTAAAAAAGAGAAACCCTAAAGCATCTCCAGAAGCAACTCAAACAACATACCCTAACCATGCAACCAAAGCCACAGGCAGAACAGCCTAAGTCTTACAATTGAGGTTTCAGACTAACCAGACTTACAGACCCCAAACTGGCTAAGAGTTCTGAAACCAGTGACTTACTAACTGGGGAACTATATTCGGGGCTCTTCTAGCAACTACAAATAAAGACTATCTCTAAATATGATCAGTGGGGCAAGACAGTCATTCATTCATTTTCTACCACACCCACATACAATTTTCTTCAATTCCTGAGAAAAGCACAACACATTTACCTTTTAATTCAACAAACATCATTTTAGTGTAAAGTTCTCCTTTAAAGGGTAATGTGCTGTTTCAGTAAGACTCTTTGTGGAAATACTGACTTTGAACCACTGCCATGAAATATTATTGAATCCAAGAATACTTTTATTTATCTATGGTCATTAACAATTTTCAGGAATCTTGATGCCTTACAAAAAATAAAGTATTTGTTTCCACTTAGAAAAGAGTGAAAACAGGACTACAGTTTATCCGTCTAGTTGCTTAAGTTAGAAATCTGCCTCAGCTTTTGCTGTAACAAAATCAGTATCCCCAGAGGTGGGGCCAGGGTATCTCTTTTAAATAAGTTCCCTTGGTGATTCTGAGGCACAGCAAGATCTCAGAACACTGCTATAAATCAGTGGCATCACAAAATTTGAGGACCAACAAATGACACTAGAAACACCTGGAGTGCCTAATTTAAAGCTAGTACAACCTTTCCCCTATCCCCCATGCACTCCCACCCTCCTAAACCTACTGAACGAGAATTTCTAGGGGTTGGGCTTAGGAATCAACATTTTTAACAAGGTTCTCAGGCGATCAGGTGATCCTGATGTACACTACACATTGAGAATGGGAAGCCTTCAGAATAAAATTTAAGCCCACTAGTGAGATACAGAGCCCCTGCCTGTTTCCTCCTGCCTCATCTGTCATTTCCCATCTTACACTTAGAAACTCAGAGTTTCCTTAATACCCCAGGTTATCTCACCCCAATCCTTTGTACTAGTGCTAGAAAGAGGCCTCGGGGCTGAGGGTAGAGATACAAGGTGAGAATGATAACAGAATAACATTGACAGTTCTGTAGCTCAGCCCTAGAAGGGAGACCAGTTTTAAAACACTAAGCCTCTGGAAAAACTCCAGTCTGTAGAGAAACCCTGTCTCTCTGAGATGTGGCAGGGTCAGAAGAGAGATGATACCAGTATCCTATCATTCTCCTGGTCTGGAAGCCTGACCTCCCCCTTCCTTCTTCTGTCTGATGAATTCCCATTATCCAAGTTTCAATCCACTCATCATTAGCTCTGGGAGACCTTCCCTAAGCCTCCAAAATTTCACCCCTATTGCATACACTGCAAGGTACCTCTCAGTGTCCATTCTCCTTTTCTTCTATGATTAAGGTAACCCAACTTGTTAGCTTAGCACATAGCCATGGTTTGCTGAACTTCACTGTTGAACTGGATCATATTACCTTCTTATGTGCAATGTTCTTGGTACAAACAAAGCCATTGACAACCACAGAATCAAACTTCTTTCCACCTGGGATCTAATGGAACAAGAAAACAGTAAAATTCAATGATACATCCTTGAAATCCAGTCAGATGGATGCTACTATTTCTTTCAATTTTTTAAACTATTGTGTAAGCAAACAGGACAAAAAATTCCAGAATATAGTTCTTCCATTCAACAAATGATTAATGGCATCTCGGCATGAAGCCTGTTTTCCCACACCCTACTCTCTAATGTATTATACCTGGTACTCTAAAATACTCACTGTCTGAATAAACTGGTGCCAAGTGGCAGTTAAAACAATTAAGTTAAATATCATAGCCAAAAAATATATATCGGATTCCATTACTATGTAAATAAAGCAACTATCCACTACTTTTCCTCAGAACAGTGACAGTAATCTGTGAGAATGGGATTTCTCACAGCTTATGTGTCAAGAAAGAGGAGGCAAGAAAGGAAAAAACTATAATTGTTTGAGTTCCCAACTTATCCCCCAGCCAATTCACCCCATCCATTTCATCTCTCACTTCCTATGTGTGGCTTCCATGACTCCTAAGTGTATCATTAACAAACAGAGCAGATGGCAAAACCTCCCACTCCTCACCTAGAACCCCTGAGGGCAATGACTCTTTTTAGATTACCATTAAGAGAAAAATCACGATCACTCTTGCCTCTTCAGTTCCTAGAATTAACAAAGCATTAGCAGAGCTCACTTTTTTGATGTGGACAAACTGACGGATATCCATGTCATCATCCTGGTTCTTGACATCAGGCCGGACTGTCTGAACTACCTGGCAGACCAGAGACACAATGATGTCCCTCCAAGATGGTGACAATGAGTCACTATGGAGCAACTGCTGGAGTAGTGCCATCATGTGGTTATGATTAGCGGAACTACAAAAATATTACAAGAAAGAAGTTTGCATAGGTCATACTTCCAGAGACAATAATTCTGAAGACATAACAAGCAGTCTACAAAGAAATAAACATTTTGATTATGGTTCACAGACAAGATAATCTAGGTCAATTTTATTCTTTCAGTATATCTGCATCTTAGTAATTTTGCACATAAATGAAATCTGAGAATATCCTCAACTAAGATATTTCCTTTAATTCGCGGAAAGGAAACTTTAACACATAAAATGGGGATAGACAAGCACAGTCTGGGATGCTTTGTTCTATAAGAAATTTCATCAGAAATCAGAATAGGCTTTATTTTCTAAGTAATCTTAGTATTTTTTACTTTATAAGGAAGAGGGACTATGCATATGCCTATCACATCATTAAAGATTATAAAAATGGAAAATTAAAATTAAAAAGCTCACTGCCTTACAGCAACCTCTCCATGGCTTGCTTCTCCCCATTCTCTTCCCTCAGGAGCTCCAGGTTGTTATGATGCCAGCCCAAAGGTGTGAAAGGCAGCTCTTTGGATTTTTCCTCTACCCGACGATTAAATAACGATTCTAAGTAGGGTATAAAATAAGAAGTTATTACTTCATCGTCATGTTTTATACCATCTATTAGTATATTTAGAAATTACCAATCTCTCTTTTTAAATTTTTTAAGTTGGCCAATATAAGTTAGTATTCTAAAAAGGCAAGGACATGTAACAAATACATAATAAATACATAATAATACATAAATACATTAAAAACACATAATTTAAAAAATTAACAACAGCAGTAATCAACAACAGCCAAAATCAGAGACAGAACTGTGAAAAGCAAATTTACATATGTAACTAGGACTTTCAAGCCAATAATTATAAACACAGCTTCTGAAAAGCAAATAAAATGAGATTTTGCATTGTCCCTTTATTTATTTTTGGAACACTAAAAAAGGAGGGTGTTAATTTTCCTTATAAAATCACAAACTGAAAACTGCATTCAAGAGAAATCTGAATGCTGGCAGAACAGTATGTGATAATGTGGGTGCTGAACTTTCAAGCTCAGCTCCGATATCCCAAAACAGAGTCTACTCAGATAATCCTTAATAGTGTTTCTTTTTCAATACTGGCACAGAGGCTTTTTAACAAAATTATAGCTAGACAGACTCAAAAATAAACTATAAATATTAAAACATATTAAATAGAAATTATGTAAAATTTCGTAAAATCTTTAAATTTTTTAAAAGGGTAAAAATTGATCAAGACAAAAAAATTGATAATAAATGCTCCGCACAAAAGATACTAAGTAATTGTTGAATGTGACTGAATAAATAGAAAGAGGTAGGAAAAGCTTACCAAAAATCTCTAACCCTTTCCCTCTTAAAGCAAACCAAACAAACAAAAAAACTTTCACCCAATAGTCCAGCAAACACAGTAAAGCATGTGATCCATGACACGTGAGGTAAAAGAACTGCACATTTCAATTACGTAAATGACCAGCCTATAAACTTCTAGTTGAACCAGATGTGGAGGTGAATTTAGAAGCACTGCCAAGTTAGAGATCAGCTGTACATGGCCTCCTTCCAGCTCACCCTACCTTCTTTTATCTGAAACCCTAGGAGCCAAGAAGACACTGGGGAGGGAATTTTTCTCCCATTATCTGAGGCCTAAGCTGTGGGGTGTTGCGGCCTAATTAGCAATGTCTTTACTCCACAGGAAGTTAAGGAGACAAGGGGTGAGAAAAGGTTTACATTCTTCCATACTCCTTTTGTCCAAAAGAAATTGATCAGCAGAGTTGGTTCTTTATCCCCTTCTGCCTACTTCTCTTCCCAATTCCACAGGGCAAGCAGCATCCTTAACTGGATGAGATCTGTTTTGTGGGTTTTTTGACAAATGTGACAATCCTTGATGATATGTATATCAATACTTTATATTACATTTACAATACAGGAAAGTATAAACTATTTATGCCTTTAAAAGAAATAAGATTCAAATTTTACTTAAAAGTTTTTGGGTATTTCTTTTTGGCTTTTTTTTTTTTTTTTTTTTGAGACAGGGTCTGGCTCAGTTGCCTGGGCTAGAGTGCTGTGTCATCATCATAGCTCACTGCAACCTCACACTCCTGGGCTCAAGCGATCCTCCTGCCTCAGCCTCCCGAGTAGCTAGGAGTACAGGCACGCACCACCATGCCCGACTAGTGAAATTCTACTTAAAAGTTTTTAAACAATTAATTTTCAGCTAAGAGACCTCCTTCTCTCAAACCAAGTCCAAGTTTACATCCTTGGTTTTCAACATTTTCAAAGTCACTATACATATTGAAAACTATGTTCCCACGATACTAATATAACCAAATATATTTTCAGCACCTTCTCTATGCCAATCAATGTGCTAGGTCCTAACTACATCCTCATGAAAAAGAGATGCCACCCCATGTATGGCTGTTGATAAAATTACCTTTGATGAAGGCATCACTTATTGAGAGCTGTTGTCCACCAGTGTCAGAAATCAAATACTCTGCATACCAGGAAGAGAACAGAGAGGAGGAAGGAATGGAGGGACAAATGACTACAACATGCCAGCATAATTATACAGAGAACACACCCCCACACAAAGTATTACTCATACTAAACCTACCACTGCCCCGCATATTCAAGAAAGCAAGCTTCAGGCTAAAATGCCTCTTTATATTTGTTCTGCATACTTCATACTAAACTTAATAGACTTGTATTAATAACTCAACAGAACCATGAAACAGTTCATCTTAATTCAAATGTCAGATAATCTTTAACAAATCATTTTTCCCTTACCAAAAACAAACCAGTTTATGAAAATTGAAATGGTAATTTATATGACAACCATAAAAAGTTACACTATTTTTCTCATATATAACTGTATTTAACAAATAAAGACTTTGTCCATACACAAGGTACTGCATAAAGAAAGAACTCACCTGATAAAACAATATACGGTTTTTTTTAAATTTCAGAATATTAGCTATAAAATAAAACAATACAAAAGTGACACTAATAGGGAATAAAGACACAATTCATCTGGATTTCTATTAGTTTTGAAAAAGTGTTTATGTTTTTCAGAAATTCTACCAAACACTGCCAAATTTTTGCCAGATGGTAACTGTTGAACACACACTGAATGCTTTTAAAATATTAAATATTTTTTTATGAGTGAAACTTACTTTTTACTTCCCCATGAACTTTTCTCTAGGTCTGTGACCAAGCATAGCTCAAATAAGGTTCTTTCCACTATGCAAATTAAAACATATTGCATTTTAACTTCTTTAAGGGAAAGGTTCTCACCAAGATTTTTTCCAATTTCATTTATAAACAAAGGGGTTCTAAAAGTCAATGTTTATAAGCCAATATGTTCATCCTTTCAACCAAAAAAAGGATATAATATTCTACTTAGAAAATTCAAGTGCACCATGCCAAACACAATAAAATCAAGTATGTGAGTAAGACAGATGTTATAATTTCTACTCTTCCTTCACAGAAATGAATGATGCCAAATTCTGTTAGTTAAATTAATGTATTGTTCTTTATAAGCCTTACTTCCCACACTAAAGCTTAAATATGAGATTCCAAACATGATAAATTTTCCCCATTATGAAAAATTTCAAACATACAGGAAGTGCTATATACTGTCCACCTAGATTCAACAATTGTTAAGGACTTGCCATATATATGTGCGCTTTCTTTTCTGACCATATGAAGTTACACATATCTTGACACTTTACCACTAGTAAGTCAGCATGCCTCTCTTACAAGGGCATTCTTCTTTATAGCCACAATACTATTTACATACTTGAGAAAACTGACAATGTCTTAATGTCATAAAATTGGTTCATATCCAAATTTATCCAACTGTCCCCAAAATGTCTTTAAAAGGTGATTTTTTTCCCTCAAACCTGGATCCAATAAAGTTCATACATGGCATTTGGTTACTGTGTCTCTTCATTCTCTTTTAATCTAGAACAGACTCTTTACCTGTTTTCCTTTTCATGATAATGAATTTTGAAAGAATCCAGGCCAAATGTCCTGTGAAATGTCCCCCTTTCTGGACATGATTGATGGTTTTCTCATATGTGTTTAACTTGCTCTTCTATTCCATGTTTTCCTATACATGGCAAATTAGAACTAAAGGCTTGTGGAAGCCATGATTTTCACTTTCTTCTCTAGGTTCTACTTGCTAACTTTCCAAGAATAGTTCAGAATCCTGCTTGCAACACATAATAAACTGTATTATAATTGTGCCACTTTCCAAGACCAATAGTGGAAAATTAATCAAACCAGAAGATCACACTGTCTCAGCTTTACAAACTTCTAAAAATAAGGTTTTCTTACGTAAGATAAAAAGCATGAGTAGTTTTGTTTAAAGTACATATATTTCAACCAATTTTATAAATCCAAATTTCCTTAGCCTTAACAGAGGACAATCCATAAGATTACTTAATAAGATTTACCTTTAATTTTAATAGAAAGATAAAAATTATTTGTATTCATTTAAAGGGAATGAAAACCAAAGGCAGAAGAATTCTATTATTCTTTTACATAACTACTAATTCACTCTGGCAATCTTTACTTTCTGGTAATCGGTGGTCATCTTAACTACAACGCAGAGCAAAATATTTTATTATATTTCAACTTTACATGAAAAATGTAAAAAGAATAATTCTTCTTAGTATGCTAATAAAAGAGAACTGTGAAAGCCAGATACATTTATTAAGGGATTTATAAAGTCCTCAAATTATAGACTCCCAAGGTTGCAAGTGACCTAAGTGGTTAATTAAATTATTACCTTCTTTCTAATGCTGGACTGCCTCTATAATCTTCTTAGAGAATAGGCTAAAGAGTCCTCATTCTCATTATAATTTTTTTTTTAATTCTAGCTCTAGATTTTTCATTTTACAGATTTAGAATTAAAAGGACACTTAGAAGTCCCCAGGTCTACCTAACCTGTCACTCAGTGTAGGCCATCTGTCCTCAATAGCCCTGATAGGTAGACATCCAGACAATCTGGACACTTCCAATGCATGGTGGCAAATGTTCACTACTCCTAACTACTGAATCTAGCTCTCGCTTTACCCATATACAAAATAAACATAATTTCTTTCAGGTATTCTTCAGATAACCTAAAGGCAATGCCAAGCACTCTTTTCTCCATTTTAAATAGTCCAACCCCCTTAGTCGGTTTTAATATAGAACGGTTTTCAGATATCTCAGGATCCTGGCAATCCAGCTCTATTCATAAACCAGAACTGAACACAAAACTTTAAATTGGACCCTCATTCTAAACATCATATTGCCACTAGTGAAACCTATCATTGCATTAGAGAGTTGCCACATCACACTATGGAATTTGCAGATAACTAAAACTTGGCTTGTTATCACACAAATTATTAAGAATGGCTTTCTCCAGAGCAGTAATAGTAAACGTTTTAAGCCTAATTACATTATTTTATGTATAACTGTGTTAAATTTCATCTTATTATTCTCAACCGTTTAAGAAAACAAAGTTGACTAAATTACAATTCTGCTATGTAACATGATAGCCATTCTTTCCAGATTTTAATGATTCGTGGATCTGAAAAACATTCAAAGTGCCAACCAAAAAGTGTTGAACAACAGTGAATATAGACAAATCCCTATAATATAACATAGACGCATCCCCTTCCTATTGACATCAAATTATTAATTATCCTTTTAATATTTTACACAAAAAGCTATAAATCCATGTGTTATAATGACATTACTGAGCTCTTAACGTTCACCAAACACACTACACTCCTTGTGTGTTTTTCACATAAAAAGCTCATACAGACTATAAAGGTAGTTGCCAGAGGCTGGAAGGTGGAGGGAATGGGGAGATATTGGTCAAAGAGTACAAAGTTTCAATTAGACAGGGGGAAAATGTTTTTGAGATCTATAGCACAGCATGATGACTATAGTTAATAATAGTGCATTGTATATTTCAAAATCGCTAAGAATAAATTCCAAAGATTCTCATCACAAAAATGATAAGGATTTCAAGAGACGAATATGTTAATCAGTTTGATTTAACCATTCACATTGTATGCATATATCATAACATTATTTTATACCCCATAAATATATACAATTATAATTTGTCAATTTATAATTTAAAAAATAAAGCTCACATAAACTCTAAAGCGTGTGCTTTTAACAAATAAATACAACCAATACTTCTACCTCTTTAACATATGTCAAGTGCAAAACTGTCCTCTTTGTCTGCAATGCTATTGACAGATCACTAAATGTCTTATTAACATCAACAAAGACAATATCTATCATCTTCTCCCGCTCTATCAATCTCATATCACCATAAAAGATAGAAATAGGGTTGTTCTGCAATAACTTGTGTTGGTTAACCAATGTCAGCACCCAGTCACCACCAATCCCTTTTCTAAATACCATAGTACATTCTGTTCATTAAACTTTTCTACAATTTTGCCAGCTTCCAATGTCAAGTCAGGAATCCATCTTCTTTAAAAAATTTAATGCATCTTTCATTCACATGGTGATAGCAAAAAAAAAAAAAAAAAAATTTTAATGCATCTATCACCACAGCCATCTAGACTCTCTCCCACTCTTCATAATTCTTCAAAGATAACAAACTCTGGCTCCATGGTCCCAGATCTAAAGTCTTTCAATAATCTAGTGTATAGTTTACCTAAACCTGGCAAGAGACTTACTTAAAATAACCAGGCATTCTCTATCTCTTCATTACCTTGGACCTTACTTTCCTCTTTACCATGTGTGTTCTTTCCTGATAAGATTAATCTTAACAGGGGGGGGGGAAAGTTTCTTTCAGTCATCAGTCATGAATCAACATATCACCTTTCCCAAATAACTGGCCTAGTTTTTCTTTCTATTGCAACTTAAATCTTTTCTGATATCCTTGGCATTTTCACCAACCTTCAGTGCAATCTGAACTTCTGCTATCATGTCATTTTTCTTAAAAGTGCTAGCCCCTCTTTCAGATTCATCCTCCTATGAAGGCTGTCCTTCACAACTTTCATAGATAATCTTTTTAAAGTTTTGAGATCAAAATGTTAAAAAAGGGGGAAAGAAGGTTTGAGATCAGAGCAGTTCCAGAGGAGTCATGATGTTTTTTTCAACTGCAGGTGCTTCTCCTTTTACTTTCCTTGGAGATACAATCTGAGGTTGCACCATAAAAATGTTATTATTGGAGCCTCCTGTTATACTCCTCTCCCAACGTTCTGAAGTTACTGTGCTTAGCCGTCCACCCTTTGCTATTATGAATTCTATAATGACAGGTCATTTTCTTCATGATTTTCAAAACTTCCTTAACTTTCCAAGATGTGAAATCATCAGCAAGTCAAGAGGGTACCTCACACTCCGCTTTCAGCAAAATGAAATTGCCAACAGATGTGTCCGGAAAACAGTAATCCTGACATGTGTGCCTCTACACATCTATCAGTTTATATTCAAAAGCATCATAATATTCTCCATGTGACCACCATCTACAGTTAATTCTCACACAAGTGCCATGTCTGTTTCACTGTCCTTCCATACTCACCCAAATGTTTGCCATCATTTTTCCAATTTCTGTTTTGAGGATTCCCATAAAGACGTGTATTTTACTAGTGTTCAATGCTAGGCAAGTCTCCTCCTTTATCACTTTACCACATCCTCTAAATTTCTTATTTTTAAATAAGATATGTCTTTTTATTACTATAACTCTTTAAGTGCCATTTTATCACATCTTGATAATGGCTAATACTGATAATTATAGAAATTTGTTGTAGAAATTTGTTGTAAATTTGTTTCAAATTATTTTTGTATAAATATTTAAGTTTAAGAACTTCTCTTTTCTAATCATATTTTTAGGCTCAAAATAGAAAGTAGCAAAGAATTAGGCAAGTATCTCAAATCTAAGTGAAGAGACAACTCAACTTTAGAGCATTAAATGTTCAAAATTCAAACTCCAGGTGAAACCATGGAATGAAGTGCTTCATCCTTGTAATAATGATTTTTTGGTCAATATGATATAATGAAATCCCACAGTTATTTATTTACTCATGTATTTTTTATTTATTTACTTTTACATAATGCCATTTTAGGGCCATAATTTTTTTTTTTTTTTTTGAGAGTCTTGCTCTGTCACCCAGGTTGCAGTAAAGTGGCACAATCACCGCTCACTGCAGCCCCCAATTCCTGGGTTCAAGTGATCCTCCTGCCTTAACCTCCCAAGTAGCTGGGACTACAGGTGAGTGCCACCACACCCAGCTAATTTTTTGACTCTCTATTTTTGTAGAGACAGGGTCTCGCTGTGTTGCCCAGGCTACAGTATGGTGCACAATCATAACTCACTGCAGCTTCCAACTCCTGGCCTCAAGCAATCCTCCTGCCTCAGCCTCCCAAAGCACTAAAGCACTGGGACTGTAGTCAGGAGCCACTGGGCCCGGCCTAGGGCTATAATTTAAATTGGCTTTTAATTGTATACAATAGATTAAATCTCATCATCCATTTAAAAAACAGGCATTTCTTTTCTTACGCACTATGTCAGATTTTAATAATGGTTTACATTATTTTTCCTTTTATACCAAATGTCTTTTGAATATGGCCATTATTTTTTTTTCAGTATACTAAAGCATCAAATAAGATAGCTAAAAACAAAGAATGAATTCATTTTATAAATACAGTATATACATAATAAGCATTTTAAATTATAGTGGAAAGATGTTTTGAAATGTGTGAATGATTTTCCCCCAATCTAGTTCAAGCATCTTAACAGGTTTAGTGAAATGGATATGTTACTGGGTAACAGCAAAGGCAAATAGGCTTTAAAATATTAAATGAAGACAGAGAAAAGAATAGAGCAGAACATCCATGTTATAAATGCAAAGAAATGCCACCTTGGAAGTTGCACATTATGAGAAAAACAATCAGATGTAATTCCTTTTAAAAACTACAAGCTTTAAACTGGGCATGGTGGTACTGAGGGAGAAAACAAGAAATAAAAGGAATCAACCAAAAAAGGTATAAGGAGGAGGTGTGGGGAAAATGAGAAAGGGTGGAACAAAACCCATACCAAATCCCTTCAGCCATATGGGACAGAGGAAGCCAGAAGGACAGGCTGACATGAGATCCTATGGCCCAGCTCTCCAGCATGTGTTTGGATTCCAGATGGTGACTACCTCCTACCTTTTTGGTCAGCAGGGTGAGGGGGCACATGTGGGTACTTGGAGGGCTTCTTGATATGGAAGTTCACGTTGTCCAGCTCCACGTTCAGGCTGATAGAAGCAGCTGAGTCACTGTCCACTGTGGACTGGAAACTGCTGACTGATGTGCGCTTGCTAGGACTGGCAGAATCTTTTAGTGTTGGGGAGGGTAAAGAAATATAGGGAGAGGAGGGGAGTAAAAATGGGTTTTATCAGGGTATTGGAGGAAAGGAGAAAAATGTTTTTTTAATATACAAGCCCAATGTGCAATACCAAAATGGATACAGTATTTTCATGTACTTCTGTGTAGACTTAACAAAATTTGAATAAGTTAAATATAAAATCAATTTAAAATAGAGAAATATATTGGAGGTTCTGCAGAGAAAAAGTCTGATATCATAGTGAAGAGGTGAGAAAGTTGTCTGCTGCGATATTATTAGTTCAGTTATTTTTAAGCTGCTGCAAACTAGACACTATGGTAAAATCTAGAAATGTAAGTTGCCTAACAAGATGGTTTCTTAAGAAAATACTGTATCTAGGACAAGACTGCTATCAGATGTTTACATTTAGTTGGAGCCACAAATTGTAAAGTAGATTTGTTTAAACTAAAACAAGACACTGACTTTATCATACATACATAGTAATGACCCATAAAAAACAAAATGTTAGAAAGTTAAACTCACTAGTCAAATTATCGTCACCTTCTTCAGCTATCTGTTCAGTGTCACTGTCATCAAACTTTATGTCTTTAAACCAAGATGGCTCAGAGTGTCCTTCCACAGAGTTCACGGAGTCACTGTCTGGAGAAGGCGTCTCAGAAAATTCTGTACTCTGAAAGGATCAAGACAGGATCCAAGCAATTGAGGCTCAATGGCAACAACGTTAAAGCTGTCACACTGCAAGTAAATTGTAGCCCAATATTTCTATAAATCTAATAACTGAATAAATTCATATAAAAATAAACAAATGAACAAAACCAAGTTATAAAACAACATTACACTGGCAATTCCACTCTTAAAATTATAATTTTCATTAACCAGAAGGCTTAAGTAGTATATTATGAACAAAATATTTCTTTGATACAGATTTTACAGTGTTTCATTTCACCCTTTAGTCCTGAGAATGAATATATCTTAGATCTTATCCTAACCCTGGGCCAACTCTAGGACGCATCCTGGAAAATAACTTTTAACAAATCATACCACACCAGGATTTGGAGTCATTTGTCTTTTCTAACCATTGAGTTTCCAATTTTAGTTCCCAAAGGTGTTACTAAACATTATACAGTTGACCCCTGAACAACATGGGTTTGAACTGCTCTAGTCCACTTATATGCAGACATACAGGTTTTCTTCCACCTCTGCTACCCTGAGATAGCAAGACCAACCCCTCTTCTTCTTCCTCAGCCTATTCAACGTAAAGATGAGGATGAAGACCTTCATGATGATCCACTTTCACTTAGTGAACAGTAAATATATTTTCTCTTCCTTATGATTTTCTTCATAACATTTTCTTTTCTCTAGCCTACTTCATTGTAAAAATACAGTATATAATATATATAACACAAAAAATATTCATTAATCAACTGTTTATGTCATTGCTAAGGCTTCTGGTCAACAGTAGGCTATTAGTAGTCAAATTTCGGGGGAGTCAAAAGTTATACACAGATTTTCAACTACTCAGGGGATCAGCAACTCTAACCCCATGTTGTTAAAGGGTAAACTGTGTGTGTGTGTGTGTGTGTGTGTGTGTGTAACAAATATCAAATTATATAAGCCAAAAGTGAAAGTGCATCTTTTTTAAAAGTTTTATCTTTAAATTTCCATTTCCCTAAAGTAAAAAAAAAAGAATATAGATCATTTTGCCATTATTATACAATAGTGCTAAACAGTCAAAATCTATTTCAACAGGTGACATTAAATTTTTCAATCATTTTATTATGTATATTCCCTGTTAGTTCTATAAACATAGGGATAGTAAAATTGAAAACCATGAAATTTAAATGACAAGCAACTATAACACCACAAAGCCAAGTTTAAGAAAAGCCATACCAACTGAATAAAGCGTTTGATTCTAATAGGTTTCTCATCATCACTAGCTACCAAGTAAAAAATGTTTCAACTTTCCTCAAACAGCAGGAAAAACATATTTTAAAAAAGTATCTTTGGGTAACTAAACTACTTTTTATTCCTACTGATGAAGAAAGATATCAAAACAAGCTTGCTATATTCTCATTAGCCATAAACATCGAAAAGTACCTGCAGTGGTCTGTACAGTGCATACTCATCTCTGAAAAGCTGGTCATGATGACTAACACAATCCAGCCAACGTCCATCAACCATTGCTTGTCCAATTGCTATAGCTTGTGCCCTGAATCAAGACCCACAAAAACAAAGTCTTAAAAGTCAGTCAGAATAATTTCAATAATTTACAAGATAAGATACCACCTTAATTTTTTTTTTCCGTTCTAATCAGAGTTGGAATTTCAAATGGTCCTTGGATAGGTAAGGGATGAAAACAAGAAAGACTTGAAGCAAATTAAAAGATTCTTCCAGGTACCATAGTAGAGGAGAACCTATCAGTAAGGCAGTCTTAACAAAACCTAATTTTAATTACAGCAAGTATTTACTGAGTACTGAATGCATGCACACCCTTGTACTTACTAGAAGAGTAAAAAAATGTTGAGAATAGCATGACTCCTACCCTCAAGGAGCTTAGTCTTGATAAGAAGACAATACTAAATATTACAGATATAGGTATAAAATGTATATACATATCTACATGAAACAGACACTTAATAACACATTGCATGATATAGCATTTCACAATTTATAAAGCATTTTAGCCAATATTTATTTCATTTCATCTCCACAGCTTATTCACAGGACAATATATTTTCCTCATGTTGAAAAAATCTCAAAGAGATTGAGTAACTTGATTAAAAGCACAAAGCTAAAGGGAGAGATGGCCAAAATTGGAACCCAGGGCTTCACCACTTAAAGCTGTTTCTGGCTTTACTTGTTTACATACCTGTTTCTTCCCATGAGAAGAAGAGTAGCTAAGTTGAGCAAGCAGTAAAAGCTAGGGGATATGTTAACCTGAAAGTCAACAGGACCTGTCTGTTATTCTTTTTCAGAAATGATTTGTGAGGCAGGGTAGGACCTTTAGGTATAGCTTATGGACCCAATTCTCAACACTAGATTAGAGAACATGAGGAGAATCCTTTTGCCTTACTCTGTAGCTACATCCTCCAACCAAGAGTTCTGTTTTGAAAATTACTGCATACTTCCCTTTTTAATAAGGTAAATTATGACTCCATTTGGCTCCTTGCTTCTATTCTCTACTGGTTAAAACCCGGATAGGAGAAGGGTTGAGTAATTAGTACCCCAAACCATCAAATACATAAAACAAAGAACACTCTAACCCACAAAGAAATCTGCTACTCTTACATCTTCAAATACATGTCCTTATTAAAAATAAATTTTAAAATAATATCAAAACCTCTTTTTTAAGATCATAATACCTTGTAGCAATGTGTCCATTTCGGATTAGCCAGTTAACTAACTCCTTTCCTACAATGCAGTTGGGATGCGTTCTCAGCCAGTAGCGGTGATCCTGAAACTCCATTCCACTACTGTGATGGCAGATTTTTTTCCACAGATCCTTCAACTGAACACTGTCCTACAATCACATGAAAAGTAAGTAAGTACTCCTGAGAAGGATGCCATATACCTTTTCAGATGCTTCCCTGTGACTTTCAGATCCACAAAAGGCAATTCAACTTGGATTTCTTTATAGTAGCTAACGTAGACGATTTAATATAAATGACACGTATGCAGGGAATCGCTTGAATTCAGCTCATCTAATTCCAAATGTAACTTCTTCTCTTGAAAACCAACTATCCCAAATGCTATTTTTTTTATATTTTTTTATTTTTTAACTAATCATGTGACAGATTACCAAATACTTCTTTTTTCAGTCAATGGCACATATTATCAGTCTCCTAGTTATCTAAGTGCAAAATATACTCTCCTTTGGAAATGGGGCAAGGTAGAGGGAGACAACAGTCAATAAAACTAATCTAAGTAAACTGTTCCTAGTAGCCTTCACTCCACCAGATTCTCACTATTCTCACCTATACCCAACTGGCAGGTGAATTTTCCTAAAGGAAGACCTTCAGTGAATTACTCCCTGCTCAAAAAAATTTCCAATATTGCTCAGCAACTACAGTTCAAATCTAAACTTACAAGGACTGAATTCATTGCTTTCCACCAGGTAGTCCCAAATAACTTTCCATTCTCATTGACTACAGATTCCAACTTACACTCTCTCCCAATTAAGAAATCCTACTTCAGTCTATAGAAAATACCATGCTTACTCTCACCGCTATACCTTTCTTCACATCTTTAAATAAGATTCACTTTCCTCACTGCCTACCCAAATCCATTCCATACTTCAAGGTCCAATTCAAGCCCTCTGGTTTAAAGCCTTTCTTGACTTCCTCACAAGTAATGATCTCTCTATTTTTTTATTCTAATATGATGTATAGTCATATTATTCATTTGGCATTCTTTTCCATTATTTAAGTATTATTTCTTTTACTATTAAAAACTGTCCTGCTGATCTTATTTCTACTTTTTTTTTTTTTTTCAGAGACAGAGTCTCGCTATGTTGCCCAGGCAGGAGTGCAGTAGCTATTCACAGGCTCAATTATAGCACATTATAGCCTGGAACTCCTGTCCTCAAGCAATCCTCTCGCCTCAGCCTCCCAAGTAGCTGGAACTACACTGCATGCCACAGCACCAGCCTCTTATTTCTACATTATAAACTATAAGCTTGAGGACAAAACCATATCTTCCATTTCTTTGAGTCACTCTTAGGTAAGTGACTAAAAACACAGTATTTCACAAATAGATAAATTCAATAAGTAAGTGATTATTATCTCATATAAACATACAGTATTAAATGTCTGAAAAGTTTCCCATGTGTACGAGAAACATGTTTCCAAGTTTAAACAGCAATCTGGGACCTAATTAAGAGTTAAGCTCTCTTATTATATAGGCAACTGAACTGTGATTTTACCAGATGAAAGGTGTAAAGCAAGTATTATTGCAATGAGTACAGAATAGTTGACCTATTTCTCAGGTGACCCTAGTAAAAACTTAAGCGAATTACTTCTCTATTTAATTGATACACTGACTATTTCATTTATGTATTTCTTTAAAAAAAGAATCAGTGAGATAAACATTCTCTATGCTCAAAACTAGAAATGGGTCAAAGATACTGGACCAGTACCAGAAGAATTTTGCGTTCGTCCTCAGTGGTCTCTGTCCTAACATACGTTCGGTTAGCCTGGGGACTGACAGATGTCTCATATGAAGGTACCATAGGAGAACCAGATCGATCCAGTGACAGGTTAGTAATGCTGGCTGATCTGAAAATAAAAACAAAAAGTGAAATCACAGGTGTAAATTCTTCATCAATAAATAAAGTTACAGAGAAAATTCATTTTTATGTAAATGCTTATTTGCCAATGTTAAGGGTACTTTTAAAAGTAGTTATGATGGTTATGTATGATGTTATCATTGGGGGAAATTGGGGAAAGGATACCCAGAAACTCTCTGTACTATATTTACAATTCTATGTGAGTCTAAAAGTATTTGGAAATAAGTTTAAAAGAAAGTTGTTATGGAAAAATTACAGGAAAACCATTATATAGTTCATATATCAGTAATATTAATATTTCAATGGAACTAGATACAAAGTCATCTTGTTAAATTGCTGAAAATTGTGGGTTTTCACTTTTAAATTGACAAATATAAAAAATGACAACTAAATGCAAAAATAATCTTGCAGATCAGGGTCGGGAAACTATGGCCCACAGGGCAAATCCACCTAACCTCCTGTTTTTGTATAGCCCATGAACTAAGAACGGTTCTTATTGTTGAACATCTCAAATCAATCTGATAAGTAACACTAATTTTGAACCCCAACTAAGCAAAATGTTATGCCCCCAAAAAGAATTCCTTTCTTCTCATTAGTAGACTCATATTTAAAACACCATCCTAAATTATTATTACATTCTGAGTTCATTCAGTAAAAAATTAGTAGAAATTTGTTTCCTCTTGTTATCTGAGTATTCACATATGTCCTCAATTTTGCCTCTTGGTAAAGTTACCAAATGACTTATAACAGAATATCAATACATTGAGCAAGTTTTTATTATAAGAAAAAAAATTTTAGCTAGAAATTTAAGTAGCTTCTACCTAGAAAAAATGAAACCCAACTTCAGCTTCCAAATAAAAGATAAAAGGCAGGAGCATCTATGATATGTTAGGCACTATATAACTCATTCATTAGTGTGATATATGTATCTTCCCTCATTTAATCTTCACAGCATCCTATGGAGTAGGTATTGCTAGCTCTACAGATCAAGAAATCAAGAATCAGATATTAGTAATTTGTCTAAGGTAACTCGGCTGATAAATATCTGGGTTGCCATTTAAAACTACGTCTTAACTGAAAACCATGATCCCCCCAGTGTGAAGATAAAGATATATTTTAAATAATTTAAGAAATTAGCCTGTAGTCCCACTGCTTAGGAGGCTGAGGTTGAAGGATCGCTTGAGCCCAGGAGTTCAAGGCCAACATGGGCAACATAGTGAGATCATGTCTCAAAAAAAAAAAAAAGAAAAGAAATTATTGACAGGTTTAGCAAAGAGTCAGTTAATGGAAAATCACTAATATCAAATAAATAGTCTATAAACAACTTTTTAAAATAATCATTTATTCATTTCTCAGCATATTCCCTTAGTGAAAGAAGTGTCATAATGTCTTATTCAATTAATTTAAATCTCTTTTCCAATGGGTGCATTATCCATGCCTTCTGCTTCTCTAACATTGTACCCATCCCTGCACATATTCTAACATAGTGGCAACAGAAATAAAAGAAAATTAGTCAATTTTGCTGTCAAAAGCTCTAATTAATAGGCTAATGCCAAGAATACTGATTAAAATTATATTTAGAGATAGCACCCATTGAGTAAATTACATCTCTACTAAATTGATTTAACATCAATCTTAGCATTAATTCAAAACACATGGAGATATATTGTAAATTACCACAGCTATCTCTGCATTTGTACACATGCCAATAGTAAAATAATTATTTGTCCCATCTTTTTAAAAAGCCATCTCTTGACTCCACATCCCTCTGCTGTACTTCCTCCTTCACTTTACAGCAAAAGTCCCATCTCCAATAACTCTTCCCTTCTCTCTTAAACCCCAAACAACCCACTTGAAATTGCCAGGTTACCAATGTTATCATTAAATCCAATCGTCAGTTTTCACTTAACATAGCAGCATAACTTCCCCCTCCTTGAAAAACTTCCTTCACTTGGCTACTAAGACAAATATCCTCCTGGTTTTCCTGTCACCTCACTGGCCTCTCCTTCTCAGTCTCCTTTCCTGGTTCCTCTTGATTTCTCCAGTCTCAGTCCTTGGTCCTTATTTCTTCCCTTTTCACACTCATTCTCCTGATAATCTCCATCCAGGTTCATAGCTTTAAATACCATCCACATGAGCACAACACCCAAGTTTATATCTCCAGCCTGTACCCCTCCCCTAAATTCTTGACTCATATATCCAACTGTCTATTTGACATGGATGTCTACTAGAGATCTCAGATTCAACATGTCTAAAACCAAACTGTTCCTCCCAGTCTTCCCCATCTTGATAAATGGCATTTCCATCCTTCTAACTACTGAGGCCAAAACCCTGAGTCCTCTTTGATGTCTCTCTTTCTGTTATAGTTTACATCCAATTGATTAGCAAATCCTATCAGCTCTACAATCAAAATATATCTAGAATCTGACCATTTCTCATCCACCACCCCCCCCACTTCTACTCTGATCGAAATCAATTCTCTTGCCTGGATTATTGCACCAGCTTTCTAAGTGGTCTCCTGGCTTCTGCTCTTATGTCCTACAATCTACTCTACAGAGCAGCCAGAGTGATTCTTTCCAAACATAATGCAGATCATGTCATTCCTCCAACTCCCCACACAAACTCTCCAATAAGGGAAAGCTTTTTTAGAGTAGAATGTCAACTACTTAATGTAGAAGAAATAATGAAGTTAGAAAATCACCATTTTGCAAATATCATAGTAACATTTGACTTGAGCAAGAATCATGAATGGATGCTAAAATTACTGAGTGAAATATTGGTAAGAAATAGGACATTTATGCAGTCTCAAAGTATCTCCCCCACATATTACTTATTAACTGCAAAGCAGAAAATGGTAACTTTGCAACAGAGAAACCCAGGACACAACTTTAATCAAGAGATCAAGTCAACATCACCAATGGGATAAACCTCTATCACATCCTTTCTGACATGATAGATTGAGAAGGATATATCACTCATGTAGTATTCCTACCAAAAAAATACATACCCTAATTCTAATCATATGAAGCATCTGACAAGCCCAAATTGATGGGCATTCTACTAAACAACTGGCCTATCCTCTTCATAAGGAGAGGTTATGGTACTGTTACAGAGTAAAGAAGACAAAAAGACACAACAATTAAATGCCATGTATGATCCTAAAATGCATCACAGATTTCAGGAAAAATTAGTACCAAGGATATTATTAGGACAGTTGGCAAAATCAGAATACATACAGTATATTAGATAACAGAAATTTATCACCGCTACAATTTTCTGAATTTGTTATATAAGAGAACATAATTGTTCTGAGGAAACACACTTAAGTATTCAAAAGTAAAGGATGAGACTTCCTGTTTCTAGTCTAGCTTGTAAGATCTTAGAAGTCTTCGCTCCATCCTAAACAACAACTAAAAAACTGAACAAACTGAAAAATCAGCAACTGTTATTAGATCCGTCAGAGAAGTGAAGTCACAGGGCAAACTGCTGCCACAATTATTGAAGAAACAGGCCAATACTGAGAATCACAACTTACTGGAGCAGAAACCCAAAAGCAGAAACCTCCATGGGAACCAGTACCAGGGTAGGAAAACCTAAACTATAATTGACAAATTCCTGGAGGCTCAGTGTGGAAAAGCCAGAGAGATAAAAATTCTAGGTGGACCCACTCATAGGGGAGAGGGCGATGCTTTTGTGAGCTTCACCTCCAGCAGATCTACCAGGTCCTCACAGCAAATGTTACAGAAAATGCCCCTCCCGCGCTGGGCAGAGTGAGGAGAAAAGAAGTAACTTTGAAATATGCCAGAACATTCCATTCTTCTTAACAAGATCTGCCCTGAGGAGAAACTATTTTACGCGAGCCTAATCTGCTGGGGTTATATCACAGCCTAACCTACCCAGGAGAAGGGAAATACCCAACCAACTGCAGTCACACAACTCCAGCCCCCTCCAGCCATCCTGTCTCACCTAAAGGAGGAAAAAAACTGAGAAGCACTGAAGAAGTTCACAGTCCAGGGACACAAGCTCATCAAAGACTGAGACTTAATCACAGGACTATCAAACGCTTCGCCTCCCTCTACATCTTATGACTACTTTACTAAAGGCCTATTTACCACAGTTTCTTTTACCAAGCACATCACATCACCTTTCAACAAAAAATTATTAGGCATACTAAAAAAAGCAAAAAACACAGTTTGAAGACAC
Source organism: Daubentonia madagascariensis (assembly GCA_023783475.1). Taxonomy (NCBI): domain Eukaryota; kingdom Metazoa; phylum Chordata; class Mammalia; order Primates; family Daubentoniidae; genus Daubentonia; species Daubentonia madagascariensis. Next base: position 3,809,145 of record JAKFHU010002088.1, read on the forward strand.
TGAACAGGCATCAAAAACAGTCAGAAATGGCATGAATGCTTGAATTATCAGTCCAGGAAATTTAAACTATGATTAATGTGCTAAGGGTGACAATGGAAAAAGTAAAAAACATGCAAGAACAGATAGATAATATAAACAGAGAGATGGATAATCTAAGAAAAAATCAAAAAGGAAATGATAGAAATCAAAAACTCTGTAACAGAAAGGAAGAATGTCTTTGATGGGCTCATTAGTAGACTGGACAGGGCTGAGGAAAGAATCTTTGAACTTGAATATCTCAATAGAAAATGCCAAAACTGAAAAGCAACCAAAAAAAAAAGACTGAAAAAACAGAATAGAATATCCAAGAACTGTGGAACAACTACAAAAGATATAATATACATGTAATGGGAATACCAGAAAGAGTAGAAAGCAAGAAAGGAACAGAAGCAATATTTGAAATAATAATGACTGAGAATTTCCCTCAAATTAATGTCAGACACCAAACCATAGATCCTGGAAGCTCAGAGAACACTAAGGAGCATAAATGCCCAAAACTGTACTTAGGCATAACTAAGTGTATTCCAACTGCAGAAAATCAAAAATAAAGAAAAAATCTTGAAAGAACACAGAGGAAAAAATACCTTACCTCTAGAGGATCAAAGATAAGAATTACATCTGACTTTTCCTTACAAACCATGCAGCAAGAAGAATAAAGTGAAATATTTAAAGTGTTAAGGAAAAAAAAGCCACCAACCTAGAATTCTACACTCTGCAACAGTACCCTTCAAAAGTGAGAAATAAAGACTTTCTCAGGGGCCATGTGTGGTGGCTCACACCTGTAATCCCCTAGCACTATGGGAGGCCAAGGCGGGAGGATCGCTTGAGGTCAGGAGTTGGTGCCAGCCTGAGCAAGAGCGTGACCCTGTCTCTACTAAAAATAGAAAAACGGGCATGGCGGCACACATCTGTAGTCCTAGCTACTCAGGAGGCTGAGGCAGGAGGATCACTTGAGCTCAGGAATTTGAGGTTGCTGTGAGCTAGGCTGATGCCACGGCACTCTAGCCTGGGCAACAGACCAACACTCTGTCTCAAAAAAAAAAGACTTTCTCAGACAAACAAAAATTGAGAGAATTTGTTTGCCAGTAGATCTGCCTTGCAAGGAATGCTGAAAGAATTTCTTCAGAGAGAAGGAAAACGATTTATGTCAAAAACTCAGATCTATATAAAGAAAGGAAGAGCAGCAAAGAAGGAATAAGTGAAGGTAAAATGAAAACTTATTTTTCTTATTCTTATTTGATATAACAGATAATGATTTGTTCAAAATAATAACAGCAACGTGTTTGATTATGTATGCTAGTATGTATATATGCTTATATATAAGTAAAGTAAATGACAATAATGATACAAGAGACAGGAATATTTTGCTATTATAAGGTACTTGTACTACTTGTGAAGTGGTATAGTATTATTTGAATATGGACTTGGATTAGTTGTAAGTGTATACTGCAAACTCTAGGGCAATCACTAAAAAAAATGGTAAAAAGAGAATAATTGATATGCTGAAAAGGAGAGAAAATGGGACAACATAAAATACCCAATTAAAACCACAAAGGTAGGCCTAGCGCAGTGGCTCATGCCTGTAATCTCAGCACTTTCGGAGGCCAAGGTGGGAGGATCGCTTGAGGCCAGTTCGAGATGAACCTGGTCAATATAGCGAGACCCCATCTCTCCAAAAAATAAAAAAATTAGCAGGGCATCATGGTGCATGCCTGTAGTCCTAGCTACTCAGAAAGCTGAGGCAGAAGGACTGCTTGAGCCCAGGAATTTGAGGCTGCAGTGAGCTATGATGGCACCACTGCATTCCAGCCTGGGCAACAGAGCCAGATCTTGTCTCTAAAAAAGTAAATAAATAAAGCCATAAAGGCAGAAAAGATGTGGAAGACAAAAAGAAGAATGAGGAACAAGGGTAACAAATAAAAAATGTAACAAATGTGGTAGATATTACTCCAATTATATCAATAATCACCTTAAAGGTCAATAGTCTCAATATACTAACTAAAAGAGAGGATCAGAGTGGATCAAAAAATAAGACCCAAAAGTATGTTGTCTACAAGAAAACCCACTTTAAATATAAAGATGTACAGATTAAAAATAAATGGATCATCTAAACATCTCTATGTACCACATAAATATATACAATTATTATGTGTTAATTTTAAAAATTAAATAATTGCTAAAATTTAAAGAAAAGAAATAAAAAGAGAATACCTGAAAACAAAGTAAATGAATAGAGAAAGATATACAATGTTAACACTAATAAAAAAGAATGGGAATAGCTATATTAATGTCAGACAGAGCAGACTTCCGAGCAAGGAAAGTTATCAAAGATAAAGAGGGGCATTACATAATGAAAAAGGAGTCAGTATTCCAAGACATAACAATCCTTCATGTGTATACTCTTAACAACAGAGCATCAAAGTACATGAGGCAAAAACTGATAGAACTACAAGGAGAAACAGATGAATCCATTATTATAGTTGGAGACTTTAACACCCCTCTATCAGAGGTGGACAGATCAGCAGGGAGAAAATCATTGACAACATAATTGAACTCAACACATAAATCAACTAGATACAATGGACATCTATAGACTGTTTCACCCAACAACAGCATACACATTCTCAAGTTCACATGAAACATTCAGCAAGACACATCACATTCTGGGCCATAAAACACACCTTAACAAATTTGAAAGATCAGAAATCATACAATATCTGCCTTCAACCAAAATGGAATCAAACTAGAAATTATTAACAGAATGATAGCTGGAAAACCCCAAAAACTTCTTAAAAAAAAAAAAACACATGGGTCAAAGAAGAAATACCAAGAAGAATTAAAAAATGTTTTGAACTAAATAAAAATGAAAATACAACCTACCAAAATTTGTGGGATGCAACGAAGGCAATGCTTAGAGGGAAATTTATAGCACTGAATGCATACATTAAAAAATAAGATCTAAAATTAATCATCTAAGCTTCTACCTTAGGAAACTAGGAAAAAAGAGCATATTAAATCCAAAGTGAACAGAGGAAAGAAATAAAAATTAGAGCAGAAGTTAATGAAATTCAGAACAGGAATCAATAGAGAAAATCAACAAAACCAAAACTGTTTCTTTGAAAAGATCAATAAAATTGGTAAGCATTTAGCCAGGATAAGGAAAAAAAAAGAGAAAACACAAAGCACTAATACCAGAAATGAAAAATGAGACATCACTAAAGATCCCATGGACATTAAAAGGACCAATTCCTTGAAAAACACAATCATCTGCCAAAACTGACACAAGAAAATAGACAATCTAGGCCTTCATCTACTAAAGAAGTTGAATCAATAATTAATAACCTTCCAAAACAGACAGCACCAGGCCCAGATGGGTTCACTGGTGAATTCTACCAAACATGTAAGGAGGAAATTATATCAATTCTCTCCAATGTTTTCCTGAAAAGAGAATCAGAGGGTCCCTAACTCATTCTTTGAGGCCAGCATTACCCTACTACTTAAACCAAAGACATGACAAGAAAAGAAAATTATAGACCAATATCTCTCATGAACACAGATACACAATCCTCAACAAAATAGTAACAAATCCAATCTAACAATGTATTAAAATATTTATGTGCCACAACCAAGTGGGATTTACCCCAGGTATGCAGGGCTGGTTCAACATTCGAAAATCAATTAATATAACCCATCACATCAACAGGTTAAATAAGAAAAATCACATGATCTTATCAACAGATACAGAAAAAGCATTTAACAAAATCCAACACCCCTTCATTATAAAAATTCTCAGTCATCTAGGAATAGAAGAAACTTCTCCAACTTGACAAAGAAGATCTACAAAAAGCCTATGGCTAACATTATATTTAATGGAGAAACCATAGGTTTTCCCACTAAGATCCGGAACAATGCAAGGATGTCCCCTGTTATCACTCCTTTTCAACATTATACTGGAAGTAGCTAATGCAGTAAGACATGAAAAGGAAATAAAGGTATACAGATTGGGAAGAGAAAAATAAAACTTTGTTCACAAATGACATGATTATCTACAGAGAAAATCAAAAATAACTGTCCAAAAAAATTCCTAGAATAGTGACTATAGCAAGGTGGCAGGACACCAGATCAATATATAAAGGTCAATCACATGAGATAACACTACACATCTATTAGAATGGCCAAAATCCAAAACTGACAATACCAAATGCTGGTAAAGATGTGGAGCAATAGGAATTCTCATTCATTGCTGGTAGAAATACAAAATTGTACAGCCACTTTGGAAGACAGTTTAGCAGTATAAAATTAAACATACTCTTACCATATGATCCAGCAACCATGCTCCTTGATATTTACCCAAATGAATTAGAAACTATGTCCACACAAAAACCTATCCAAAAATGTTTATAGCATCCTTACTCATAATTGCTAAAACTTGGAAGCAACCAAGTTGCTTCAGTAGGTAAACAAACTACGGCATATCCAGACAATGGAATATTATTCAGCACTAAAAAGAAATTAGCTATCAAGTCATGTAAAAACATGGAGAAAAGTTAAATGCATATTATTAAAGTGAAAGAAGCCAATCTGAAAAGTCTATATATTGTATGATTGCAACTATATGACATTCTGGAAAAGGCAAAACTATGGAGACAGTAAAAAAATCAGCAATTGCTATGAGTTTGGGAGAAAAAGGGATGAATAAGAGGAGCACAGCAGATTTTCAGGGCAGAGAAACTATTCTATATAATGCTGTAATAGTATATACATGTCATTATACATTTGCCCAAACTCACAGAACATACAATACCAAGAGTGAGCCCTAAAGTTAACTATGGACTTTGGATGATAATGATCTGATATAGGTTTACTGATTGCAATAAATGTTAACACTCTGGTGCACTTGTGCATGTGTGGGGACAGAAGCTGTAACGAAATTATACTTTCTGTTCAAGTTTGCAGTGAACCTAAAACTGCTAAAAAAAAAAAAAAAAAAACTTTATTAACTAAAAAAAAAGTAAAAATTGATGATGTCTGAAACTTACTCTCAAATGGTTCAAAAAAACAAAGTATTTAATGTATAAAAAGTGACAAAGTAAACAGGCAAAATGTAAATTAGCAAATCTTAATGAAGAATATATAAAGATGTATTTTTCTATTCTTGTAACTTTTTGTGAGTTTGAAAGTTTTTCAAAACAATTAAAAATTAACAATAAAAATGTAAAACTCTCCAATAGCTTCCCTTCTCACTCAGAGTAAATGAAAAAGTCCTCACAATTAATTTTAAGACTGTTCTACTCCAGCCACACAGGACTCCTTGTTATTCCTTGCCAGGTATGTTCTATCTCGGGAACTTGCTATTTCGATTTTCTTGGTACACTATTCCACAAAATGTCCACATAGCTCATTCCCTCACATCCTTCAGGTCTTATTAAAGTAGAAGACAGAGGATGCTGTAGGTTTCAAGCTCTGAAGCCAGTGGAGAATATTGAATAAAACCCCTCAGAGAGTAATAACAAAAGCTGACTAGCAAAAAGGAAAGGATAGTTTAAAAAAGTATGACAATCAATCTGATGCTTTTTAAAATCTGTTTGTTCTACTCACTACTATGAAAAGAAATAAAAATCAGACAGAGAATACAGTGATTTCATTTGGCAGTTTACCTATTTCGAGCAGGAGATTTCCCAGCATCCTCTTGAACAGATACAAGTCTTGTTGGAAGAGCAGTATTTGAAGAATCTGGATGAATCAAACTATAAAGAAAATAGGAAAATACTGACATCATTTGGGACAATAAGAGGCAATTTCAATGAGGTACTTTAACATTAAAAAGCAGATTAAATATTTTTCCCTTCAATAATGAGATTCTGAATCATTTTTGTTCTTCCTTTAATTAGGCTGGAAACAATAGATGGTCTTTATCTTAAGCATAACAAATGCCAAAAGAATGATAAAGAAAGTTCTTAAGTATAGGGAATACCAATAAAATAATAAAATTGGTTGGATGGGTGACTTACAAAACTCCTTTTCACATCATCAATACAAGATGGAAGTGATTTTGGAGGGAAATCTGAGTTCAAATATTTTATTCTCAGTCCCCATAACCCACTGAAATAGCACCACAGAGTATGACAAACTTAGGTCCAAGTGCAGGCTCTATCTCTTACTAGCTGTGTGACCTTTGATTCATTACTTAATCTCTCTGAACCTCAGCATCCACATCTGTCAAAAGGACAAAATAGGGCCTACTACAGAGATATGATGATTAAAAGAGAATGAACATTAAACAATTAGCACAGAACCTAAATTTTAACTATTATTCTACCTTTGACATCTACCCTACATCTCTCAGGAAGCTTTCATACCTGTTTTTGTTAAATCACACTTGCCAATCCTGGGCTCACACAACAGCACCAAGCACGACTAAAAAGCATTACTAACTAAAGTAAGCAAGAACTGAAGAATCCCTATACTTTGTATTGTCTTATTTAACACAGAATCAATTTTTAAAATTTATAAAATATATGTAAAATATAAATAATCATGATGCCATAAACACCAAAGTACCCCTAAAGCAATTTAAGAAAAAGAACACTACCAATGACTGTGAAATGCCTGTGTTCCCCTACCCAATACCATTCCCTTCCCTGCCCTCAATAAATCCACTGTTATAAATTTTACATTTATCATTGTCTTCCTTTTCTTTTAGTTTTACCATGTTTGTATCCCTAGATAGTGTATTAGTTTTATATATTTTTAAATTTTATATAGATTAAACCTTACCAGATATATGATTTGATGATTTTCTTTTCTACTCCACATTATGTCCCTGAGACTCATACACATTGAATGTAGGTGTAATTAATTCATTTTTACTTCTGTTTAGATTTATTATATACTAATTCCTCACTCCCTTAATGGGTAACTGAGAAAATAACTTATCAGAGAGATGTTAGTTAAAACTCTAAGCTCTTTGACATGGCCAGATTTGGTATTATGCTTAAGAAGGTAATTTAGCTAAAGAAAACAACCAGAAACAGATGAACCTAAGATTCTGATTCAAACAACTCCAGGTAACTTCCAAGAAAGAGTTAGTAGCACCCTCCACTACAAGGCAGTGCAGCATACTTAGACATACAGAAAAACATGAAATGTTCCTTCAGAAGAAAAAAAATCTAATTTCATTTGGAAATATTATAAATACAAATCTTACAAGCATTCTCCTTCCCAAAGAAGGCTACATTAGGAATTATAAATCTCAATGACTTCTGTTGCCAACTCCACAAATATTAACAAGATCATACACATGCCATGCCCTGTTCTTGCTGCCTGGGGTAGAACAGTGAAAAGAAAAGTATAAAGTCTTTTCTCATAGAGCTTGCATTCTAATTAGTCAATATCATCACTATCCATAAAAATCTGCTATCCTCCTGGAAGCAAGGCAAGGAGAAAGGAGAAAATAATGAATTTTCAGGAAACAATTCCAAAAGGTAAATGTTAACCAATAGTACTCAGAGGTCAGAAGATGATCAGTATTTCTCAGATTTAAATAAATTTATATTTAAGTAACAATACCTTTGCCAGGCCAAATCATCCTCTAAAAATATGTTACGGCTGGCTTTTCTACTCCCAACAGGTGTTCGCGGCTCACTCGGATCAAGTACAGACACAGAGCAAGCAGAATCTGAAAGAGCATTCAAGTCTTCCCCAATGGAATTACTGTCTGTGGAATGAGCGTAACTTAAGGCTATTTTTCTACAATACGTGCAAGCTCGGAGGTCCCCTAGGAGAAAAAAACAAAAAGAAAATGAAGTAAAAGATACCAGTAATAGATTACTTAACAAAACATTTTAAATCCTTGGATTAATCGTTAATCTATTAATAGTAACAGGGAAATAAATGTCTTTAAGTAAAGACTACCAAAAAAGACATTTTAAAGAAGTGAAATAATTTTGTTAGCTCTGTTATATATTTTAAGAACCATCATTACAATAAATTTATGCAGGTATCTAAATTACCTCAAATATTTCTAACAAGTTAAGAAAATATGACCCAACGATACTAGAAAATTCCACTTAAGAGAGTATTTTTTTCAAGGTTGCGAAAGTGAAATAATAGATCTATCCCAGACAGGAGTTTCAAGGAAAAACATTTTTTAATAGAATAAACCAACACAAATGGAAACAACATATTTTCCATAGGCAAAGTAAGGAGAAAAATACTATTAAGGTCTCTATTGTGAAGCCCTGAAGAGTGACCTCCACAAGGGGGCACAATTTTAAAAACAAGCTAATAGAAAATGGGTTTATATACAATATAATATAGGGGGTAAAAACTATAAAAGAAATTCTTATAGTGAAACTTAGGATAGAAATGAAATATTTTGGTAAGGGCAAACGAAGTTATTTAATACTCCTAAATATATTTTGTTAGGATGCAGTCGTGCCCAAATGTAAGTTTTCATTTCTACCCAGTTTTTCTGTAACACTGTTTTGAGTGATTCTATAACACTCAAAACAAAAAAGGAGGTAGAATAATTAAACCGTACTAAAAGCACGTTATTTAACAATTCTCTCTAAATTTTTTCCCATTAATACCATAAAACTGAAGTTATACAAAAGACTTCTAAAAGTTAACTATATTATGTTTTTACTATAATGACTAACAAGTATAATAAATGGCCTTTTATTTTTTCATTTTAAGACCATTCTATAGTAGTCAATTTTATTAAATTACACATGTAAAATCAAAATAAAATGTCACTTGTTACGTTAATAATTTCTAACACCACAATTTAACAAATGAAATGTATTAAAATCTAAAGAAAAATGTAACCACTTCAATCAGCACCCCCTCCACCAAAAAGAAAGAACTCCAGTCTAGGATAAATGAAAGTGTTAAAACATGCAGCCACCAGCCAACCAAAGTAGAATTGTGATAAGGAAGTGAAATTACTCCCTGCAGAAAGACCTTCAATTTACCACAACAAAGGCTTGGTTTGTTTCTTAGGCTATAAAGGAAATCTCCCTTAACCAGTCAGCTGTTACAACAAAAATTATCAAATCAATAAACAGAGCCAATCCTGACCAGAAAAGTTTTCATTTCCTTAAGATCCTTCATCAGCAAGGGCCTACTAAGTGCATGCCTATAAGATGTGATGTGAATACAAAGGTTGATGTGACACCACCCTACCATCAAAGAACTTGTAGTCCATTGGAGGCAACAGACACATATAAAATTAAAAAGCTGCATGACAGATGCAGATATTAGTACTACCAACAACAATAATATCCATCAATTCCTTTCTATGTGCCAGACGTTTTTCTAGATATTTTACATTTATTCAGGGTCACAATGTACAATTGTGCCCAGCATATACTATCCCATTTGCGATGGTTAATCTTATGTGTCAACTTGGCTATACTAGTTGTTTGGTCTAGCTTAGATGCTGTTGTGAAGGTATTTTGGGGGGATGTGATTAACATTCACAGTCAGTTGACTTGAAGTAAAACAGACTACCCTCCATAATGTGGGTGGATCTCATCCAATCGTTTGAATGACTTAAGATCAAAGACTAAAGTTTCCATAATAAAAAGAAATTCTATCTCAAAACTGGAAGATAGAAATCCTACAGGAGTTTCCAGCCTGCTGGCCTGCCCTGAGAAATGTCAGACTTGCCAACCCCCACAATCGCTTGAGCCAATTCCTTAAAATAAACCTCTCTCTATATACAAATGTGTGTCTGTGTTTGTGCGGGGTGGTACCATATTGGTTCTGTTTCTCTGAAGAACCCTAAAACATATTTTGGTACCAAGAATGGTTCTAGAACAAAAGAACCTTAAAGATGAATCTTCTGAGTTGGTTCTTGGGCTTCAGTAATCAGTTTTCTAATCTGATTAGATTTAAAGGCACTAAAGACTCTATTTCCAATAGTAAAGAGAACACTAACAGTCCGTGGTGAGATGTGACAATAATGACACACAAAATATCACCTATGGATACTCCTAATCAAATACTTATAAGAGAGAAGGTTCTGAGTGACCATGTATTTAATACCTTAGAACATTTTTGTCAAACTAACAAGTATAATGACATTGGCTGGTTGCTCCTACTTGCACTAGACAAAGTCGGGGGTTGGGGGGAGTGCTCCTGACCAGCCTCAGCAAGAGCAAGAGCCCGTCTCTACAAAAAATACAAAAATCAGCTGAGTGTGGTGGTGAGCACCTATAGTCCCATCTACAAGGGAGGCTGAGGCAGGAGGATAGCTTAAGCCCAGGAGTTTGAGGTTACAGTGAGCTATGACGACGCCACCACACTCTAGTCCAGAAGATACAGCGAGACTCTGTGTCCAAAAAAAAAAAAAGTACTCCACTTCTTGAGCTGGGATTCAAATTCCCAGCTCAAGAACTGTACAAATTATCTGAAAGTTTCTATGTCCTCCTTAAAAGAAATCCTTACCTCCAATAGCCTTAATACCAAGATTGTTAAAAATCAAACCAACAGTCTCATCCTGCAAGTGACTGAATTAAAACAAAAATTAAATCGCCAACTTCGCAGTACGTCTACTATTAAAGTAAGGGCATCACCTGGAAAGGAATGGGATCCCGAAAGCTGGAATGGGGATATATGGGAAGATCCTGATGAAGTTGGGAATATTAAACACCAAAATTCTGAGTCTTCTTTGCCAGTAGAAGTAGACTTTCCACCCCATTTGAAGAGATTAACCCTGCTTTGACTAAGGAATCTGTAATTAACTCCCAAGTTAGCTACCTTGCAAGACACTGCTAATTTTCCTCAGGATCCACCCCCACTACTCCTCTTTGCTACTAGACCTACAATGAGACTCAAATCCCAGCAGGTCTTGAAAGGTGAGATACAAAGTGTGACCCATGAAAAAGTGCAACATGCCAAAACAATTACACCATTTTCCAATTTGTACAGACAGAAACACAGGAAATATGTGTGGAAATGGATATTGAGGTACAGGATAATGTTGGAAAGAAAATAAAGTTAGATCAAGCTGAATTTACTGATATATGGGACCACTAAGCAGAGATTCTATATTTGATGTTGCAGCTTGAGCAGTTAAAAAGGTTTCTAACAGTCTGTTCAGTTGATTGATTGAAATATGGACCAAAAGGTGACTTTTACTAAATGAAGTTGAAATACCATATCTGCCCTGGTATACTATAGAGGAAGGGATCCAAAGACTGACAGAGATTAAAATGTTAAAAGTGGATTTACCACATAAGATCTGCTCACTACCCCAGGAGGACATACCTTTCACCGTGAACACGAGAAATAAATTTGTGAGGGGAGCCCCAGCATCCCTGAAGAGCTTTGTGGTTGCTTTTCTTTGTAGGTCAGAAATTACAGCAGAAACTGCTGCCACTGAATCAGGAAACCAAAATGCAATGGGGATAAGTGGATCCCAGGGTGGCAGGGGCCAGGTGACAGCACTTAATCACCAAAGACAAACTGGGCACAGTTACCATAACAGACATCAGAGCCAAAGCGGTAATCAGAATAGCCTGACTCAAAGAGACCTATGGCATTAGTTAGCTGATCATGGTGTCCCTACAAGTGAAACAGATGGGCAGTCAACTAAATTCTTACTTGATTTGTATAAGAGGAAGAATTCTACATCAAGTAGACTGAAGTCTAACTTGAATCATTAAAAACAGTCCATGATCCTTCAATCAATTCCCAGACTTGAGCCATTTACAGACCCAGAACTCCCTGAATGAAAAGAAGAATGGGTCCTCTTGAGAAAGAACCCCACTATACTGCCAGAAATTTATATTGTTAATCTTTCTACCAGGCTTTCTCAAAGGGATCTATAGCCTTTTACTAAGGTGACCGTACATTGAGAAGAAGGAAGTGATCAAACTTTTCAGAGATTATTAGACATTGACTCTAAACACACTAATTCCAGGATACCCAAAACATCACTGTGTTCCACCAGTCAGAGTAGAGGATTATGGAGGTCTGGTAGTCAGCGGAATTTTAGTTCTGGTCCACCTCACAGTGGATTTAGTGGGTCCCCAAACCCATTCTATGGTTATTTCCCCAATTCTGGAATATATAATTGGAGTAGACAACTGGCAGAATCCCTACATTGGTTCCCTGACCTGTATTGTGATAGTTCTGGCCTCCAGAACTGTAAGGTAATAAATTTCTGTTGTTCTAAGCCACTCAGTCTGTGGTACTTTGTTATGGCAGCCCTAGGAAACTAATACACCAACCATATTAACACGACAAGTTTTATCCTAAGGGTTTTGGGAGTTCTGAAAGTGTATTACACAGGGAAATAACATGACACAATCAAATTAGCATTTTACAAAGATTACTGACTAGAGTATGAAAAATGAATTAAAGATAGGAAACAAAACTTTTAAAAGCTGTAGTCATAATCCGGGTGAAAGATAATGGGATTCTCAACTCTGAACTCTGTAGTACTTTAGGTGAAAAAAAAAAGTGAATAAGAACAAGAGAAAGATCTGTACAACAATAACAAAAATAACATGAAAGAAGTTAAGAGTATTTTCTTTGGGGTAACTTCTGCCCCCCCAAATCACTGTATAAATCCACACACCATTGTTCAGTTTTTTCTGTTTCAACAAATAACTTAAATTTTCTGTATTGCTAAAATTTCACTATGTTTCTTATGAAAGAACATGAATAAGATACAATTTGCCAAAGCACGGTGTCATATAAGGCAAGAAAGATCTGTACTTTGTAAAATGAAAACTCTCATAGTGATTAAATTAGTAATCTATTCTAATCATCTTGTCTAATAAGTTTTAGTGCCCTATAGTTTTTGCTAGCATCTATGATACACTTTTACCCTAGTTATTTATGAACATTCCCATCTACTTTATTAAGCAACTATAAAGTTCTTAAAAGCAAAGCTGTGTCTCCCTCATCTTTGTGCCCCCATATCTTATGCATAAAGCCCAAAATGAAAATTGGCTTAATACTGATCCTGTATTATGACTATTTATAATCATGACCTGTAAAAACTGTAAAACTGGCAATAAAATACATTTACCTGTATAGCCCATAAATTTTCCAGGGATTTCTTGATTACAGCAACGACTGCAGAAAATCTGCCCACATAGTCGGCAATGGTGTCTGCGCCTAAAGGTTGTAAATTTCTCACTACAGTCATAGCACTCTTTACATTGGCTATCTGGCATCCAGTATTGTTTAAGGTCACTATCCTGTAACAATAAAAATGTGTGAAGGCTTCTTGAAAATACTGTTTATTAAGATGTTTATTAAGATGTTTCATTTCTGCAAATGAAATCCTAGAAGGTTTCTTTTGAAGAAAATGACAAGCTCATTCAAAAATTCATGTAGGAATGCAAAAGGCCAAAGTGACCAAGACAATCTTAAAGAAGAACAAAATTGAAGGACTTACATTACCAGCCGTCAACACTTATTCTAAAGCTACAATAATTTTAGACAGGGTACTGGTGCAAGGATAGAAAAAAATAAAGCTATAGAACAGCAGACAGCCCTGGCATACCCTCATACATATATGGACTAATGAGATTTACAATCAGTAAAAGATGATCTTTTCAAAAACAATGGTGCTAGGTCCAACTGGACATCCATGAGGAGAAAAGGAAGCTTGACCTCTATATTTCACACAAATAAAAAAGCCTCTTGAAGAAACCATAGCAGAATATCTACTGACCCTGGCCTGACTTCTTAAACAGAACACAGAAAGCACTAAGCATAGAGGGGGAAAAACTGATAAATTAAACTACATTAAAATTAAGAACTTGTATCTAAAAATACAGTGTTTCTGGCTGAAAGAAATACTAATTAAACATTTTTTCAAGTGGCATTATACCATTTTCAGTGGGTATGGCATGATCCCCATAAGTGCTTAATAAGTAATCTTCCAAAGCCTCTAGACAATACCTGACTTTTCCCCTCCATGATTTCCTTGAGTCGTTTTAACACTGTGCTGAGGCTTCGAAGCTGAACAGCTGTACGAGGATCATGACCTCCAAAGGTAGGTTCTGCTTTCCTTCTTGTGTCTGAGTCGGATTTAAAAAAAAGCATCATTGTTAATAGTCCCTAGTATCTATCTATATACAACAAGGTATATACGTGATGCAAACAAAGGGCCTCTTATTGTTAGTATATATTAATATTTATGTTCTCCCAGCCAGTGATATGGATTGAGAGTTAAAACTAGTCTTTATAAGAGTAAGAAGCTATTGAAAGCATTTCTTTTTATCATGTAAAAACAGTTTCACAAGCAAAGAAGAGCCACTTAAGACAAGCACTATCTGAGACTGTTGATGGTTTTGAGGCCTTGGGATGGCAACATCACTTAAATGGCCCAGAATTCATTAATGACTTCTTGTGCCCTTTGGTGTCGATCTATAATAAATACCTGCTAGAAATTTAGCAGAAGAAAAGGCAATCCCAGAGGGTTAACCTTGCTTGGTCTCTAAAGTCAAACAAAAAATCAAACAGATCAAGACCATATATCCAAAAGTCTCGTGCAGCAGATCACAAAGAATTTAACAGCCCAGCCCCCAAAGATTTTGACAGACTTCACAACATCCAGGATGGTAAATTTTGCTGTAGTAAAATATGACCAATGCCCATGTAGATTACAACTGCCAGAAAATTGCCAGAACTCCAATCCTATCCCTTCCTGTCACTTCCCCAACCCTGCAACTCCAAACTGAAAGAAATCACTTACACTTAAAATAACAATGCTGAAGCCAATTCCATCAATAATAAAAAAGCCCAAATTCCAGCTTTGTGGCCAGAATGGGGTATGCCCACCAAAGTTGCCACTTATTATTTCTTTATTTTAGACCAAAATTACACCTGAAATTTCCACCTATTCCTGGTTCCAGCAGTTACAAAACCTAAGGACAAAGTGGTGGTGGTTTGACAAAAGGGATGAAAATCCTATCAGCTTAAACCCATTAACCTAACAATGTATGGCAAAGTAAGATGGAAAATACCCCACCCTGAATCTTCCTCAAACTCACTATTTGCTAGATTTATTTTGGGTGTTCTTTGTTTTGGGTGAGTAGGATAGAAAGGATTACAAAGAAATGAGAGGTTGGTATCTCAATCTAAATCTAAAAAGAATTTCCCAAGATAATTTAATTACTGAAATAATTATCTAAACTGCATGTCAATGTAAAAGAACTCAAACTCTGTAAAATAATTTAAAGAGGTTTATTCTAAGCCGAATATGTGCAACCATGGCATGGAGGGCCACACCCAAGAAGCCTTGAGCAAGTGGTCTCCCTGTGGTTGGGTTACAGTTTGGTTTTATACATTTGAGGGAGACATAAATCACACATAAAGTCATAAATCAATACAAGGAAGATGTACATTGGTTTGGCCCAAAAAGGTGGGACATCTCAAAGTGGGGGATTACAGGTTATAGATGGGTTTAAAGATTCTTTGATTTGTAATTGGTTAAAGAAATGATGCTTTGTCTAAAGGCTTGGAACATTTTAAGTTAAGATAAGGAAGTCTGTTAATCAGAGACAAGTCCCCCCGGACATATACTCAGACTCAAGGGATCTGTTAAGTAAATTGAGGACCTGCAGGTGTGCTTTAAGCTTTGTCTTGTATAGCCTTAGACCTGTTAATGAGTTACAAAGGGTATCTCCCAGAAGGGAAGGGGGCACGACTAGGCAGGTCTGACCTCCCTTCTCACAGCCAGCAGGACCCCTTGGCCAGAAGGTGGTCTGTTCAGTCAGCTGGGGCACTTAAGATTTTATTTTAGTTCACATGCACCTATTTTAGAAAACTTTGAAAACTTTTACCTTACTATAGTTATATCTTAGGCTCAGAGAAGATATAGTTATATCTTATCTCAGATGTGTTGTTACTAATGTATAAGAATTAGAATGACCAAATTTTTCTTGAGTCGCAAAACATAAAGCAACTCTCCATGATTTACAAGTTGAAAAAGGAGACAAATGAAGCTGTTGGAATCATAATGGCTGTGCACAATAAATTGTGAAGCCCTTTGCATTTAGCCACTCATGAATATAAGAGTATTAATAGCACCATCCACTGGAAAAGGATGAGCAAGACCCTTCCTGGAACCAAGAAAATCACAGATATTGGAAGAAGATGAAAGAGACCCTGAGAGAAAATCTGGTCTAGCTCTTTGCCTTTAGGCAAATAACCTCAGCTGCTTCTCTAGCAAAATGGACATTAGAAAATTAAATAACTTTCCTAAGGTCAGAAAGCTAGTAAGTTGTAGAATTACAGCCTTTTAGTAAGGGAAGGAACTTGATTGGCCAAATAGTCCCAAGCTTCTGAAGCTCAAAAGCCTCCAAGGTAGAATCAAACAATCAAGTACACTTGATAAAAAGACAATGGTAGGAACCATAGCAAACTAGATATTATAAGCTCCACATACAGAAGTTTAAATTCAAGTTTGTCATAACACCAAAGGCAAGGTTTGGCAGGCTGCCAATTTGTAACCCCTAAAAGATTAGATTCTACTCTAACTCCTCAATTTTGCACATAAAGAAATCCTATGCTTAATTCAGCATAGGATTTAGCCAAAAGTGCTCCCTCAACAAAAATAGTGTTGCCATGGGTCAGGTTCAAGAGCTAAGGAGAGTTCATTGGGTTAAAGATTAAAGTGGAGATGATTTGCAATAAAAGGAGAGCTCCTTTCTCCCTCCTCCCCTTCGGATTCTTCCTTCCAAATGGCTGATGTAACCCAGGCTGAGGCTCATTGCCCTAGAAAACCTGTGGAGGTGATACAGCCAGCTCTACTCTAGTCCTTAGGCAGAAACTCTTATTCTACTTGGTTTCTCCTTATTCTTCTGGTAAACCAAGTCTCAACTAGCAATAAAATATCCTTCTGCCAACCACCATTACCCACACCTATTCTTCACTCAAGGACCTCGTGAGAAGATTAGCCACACCAGACCAGATCTGGTGTTCAGGGACACCTGATTCCCAAAGCTGCATCCTTTCCCCTCTATCATGCCACCTCCCACACTTGCTTTCTTCCATCACCCTGACTTGGATAACCACATCACTGAATTTAACAATCTAACAGAAATACAACATAAACCATCTCACTTTCTCTAGTCTCTCAATTCTGACACTGATCCCCAGCCCATACTCATCAGAAGAGCATGAAAATGAAGGAGATGACTGTGTAGGAAACCAGGATGGAAAACAAACAAGCAAGAGGAGCTTATCCAGCCACACTGACAGTTTGCACCCCAACAAGGACAGAAGGCCAAGAGCAAGTGGCAGCCCACTAATGGAGCTGACAGAGTTCTGCAGCCAGAGGCATGCATATTCACATTTCACTAGCATCCCAACAATAGATGCCCAATTCACTCACAAAGTTGAAACTAACCTGTGTTCTCCTGGGGATGTTGCAAACTGTTTTCCGCTGAAATCCAAGCAAGTAATTAATCAAAAAACAGTGAAGAGATCTGTGCCTTGCCTAAATTACAGGTTAATGACATGTTTAAGAATTTTTTTTCAGATGTCAGTAAGTTCTTTCATTAAGTAGGTAACAGTTTTATTTACTCTGAAGAGTACTTGACTATTACAAATAGCAGAAAAGTTAAGTCAGTAAACAACCTAGGAAACACAATGATTGTGGAAAAATCTAGCATACAGAGAGGAATGAAACAAAAACACTGTTTTACCTAATACTGCTGAAGAGCGCCGCTGAAGTTCCTCATTAAGCTGTTTCTTATAAGGTGTAGGCGACCTCACAGATTGTGTCCTTGGAGGGAGCTGAGGGCTGGTCCAACTTCCACTCAGAGGCTGCTGCTCTCCCTGGCCTCCTTCTGCTCTCTCTGTAGCAAGGGAAAGCTTGGCGTTATTTGGAACACCAAGATTCAAGAGTTCAGCAAAGAGAAGAAAGTAGATGAAATTTTTCAGGCAACAATGTATACATGTATTACACGCATACTTAAAAATTAGGGGTTTTTAGGCCTGGCGTGGTAGCTCACCCCTGTAATCCTAGCACTTTGGGAGGCTGAGGTGGGAGGATTGCTTGAGGCCAGGAGTTTGAGACTTGAGACCATCCTGAGCAACATAGCAAGACCCTGTCTCTACAAAAAGTATAAAAATTAGCTGGGCATGGTGGCCCACACTTGTGGTCCCACCTTCTCAGGAGACTGAGGCAGCAGAATCACTTGAGCCCAGGAGTTTGAGGTTGCAGTAAGCTATGATGACACCACCACACTCTACCCCAGGCAATAAAGTGATACCCTGTCTCAAGAAAAAATTTTTTTTAATTTAAAAATTAGGGGTTTTAAAAAAAAATTCAAAGAAGGGGACAAAATTGCAGGCCAATAATCATACCCTTGGTATATGTGATCTTCTGTTTTATCTTTCATTAGAAATTTCTTGGGCATACTAAGTGAAATAGAATGCAAGCTTCACACAAAGGCAGGGGGGTTCTTTTATCTGTTTATGAGATAGATTCCTTACACTATTAAAACAGTGCCCAGCACAAAGCAGGTACTCATTAAACATTTGCTAAATAAATAAAAATATTATTGTTTTATGACAAGTGAAAGTAATGGGATCCTGAACAGGAAAAGAATATTAGGTAAAAAACAAAGAAATCTGAATAAAATACATAATTTAGTTAATAATGGTTCATTAATTGTAATAAATGTACCATACTAATATAAGATGTTAATAACAGGGAAAACCGGGTTCAGGGGTATATAAGAACTCTCTGTACTATGTTCTCAATTTTTCTGTAAATCTAAAACTGTTCTAAATAAGTTTTTTTTTTAAAAGAGCACTGTCTTACAAATGTATCAAGAGGAGTTTTTACAGCACTTTAAACATGATCACTAATAAAATTCAATTACTACTATTAAAATTTATACTGAGGTAATTAAACTATAATACAGACAAATGAAAGGCAAAAGATACAGACCAGATTTTCAAATTCTTTTTCCAGGTAAAAAACATATTACTTAAATAGAGCTCATTAAGAAGGTATCTTTTCATTTGATGTCATTACATGTGCACCTTAATCTAATGGGTTTAAGTCAACAAGAGGCCTGCTGACAGCTTCCAATTTTTGAAAAACAAGCCTTTCCTCTCATGTAATGCTCCTTTTAGTTTCACTGCTTTAATTAAAATCTTTTGTCTATTAACCCCCAAAAGAACAAGGTCCATTCTGTGAACTTAAGGAAGTTGAAGCATATTAAGAAAAAAGAACAACAACAAAACAAAGAGCACTACTTTCTCTTTACAAAGGGACCTACCTCCTTTTAACATTTAGTTTTCAATTCAGACCTTCAGTTACCAATAATTAATGAGATTACAGTGAAAATTCTAGTTTTCTCTTACGGTGTAAACCCTGGTAACCTATGACTAAAGCTACCACTTTGTTAATATTTCACTTTCTTGCAAAGACACAGCATGAAAGGTGAACAAGAGAATTTCAGAGAATCAAACCCATAAGTTCTCTGATCTTTAAGAACAAGTCTTACCTTTGCTAAATCGAAAGAGATTTACGAAAGAACTATAAGCTGATTTAAAAGGAGGGTCATCCTGATCAGGAGTCAAAGGTTTAAAGTGTGTGAGATGAGATGGACTGGTAGGAGATCGAGGCAAATCATTAGCAGAGTCCAATGTTGGGGAAGTCTTATCATCTGTGGCCATTTCATGAGTCTGGGAAAAAAAAAAAAAGAAACAAGCAAAAGATATAGGTTTCTTGGGAATCCCAAAACTTGATTCCAAACAACATCCATATATCTGGAAAATCCTATTCTGTGAAAATTCAGATCTATGAAAACCAAAGACTAGAGAAATCTACTTTAGTATACTCCAAAGTAAGGCTTGAAAACACCGCTGGCTAGATCATAGGAAGTCTCAATCACCAAAAACTATGATTACATAGCCAACTTAATTTTAAACATTACTATTCAAATTACAGAAAATATTAAAATTAATAAAAATTTGGAAATAAAACATTAATGTGAGCAGGCAGGAAAAAAAGCGTTTTTACATCATTTATATCTCTTTAAGATTTTTTGGAAAAAAGAATACTCAATAGTTTTTTAAAGTTATGAGGCAAAACTGGTTTTACGCAAGCATATAAATTCTTAAGTATTACAGACTTATTTTACTTATATTAGCTTTTTTATTTTAAAAAACAATGTAAAAAATAAATATTATATTTCCAAGAAAAGGAAACAAAAGTCATCATTTTTTTTTCTTGCACTGTCGCCCAGGCTGGAGTGTGGTGGCATGATCATGTAACTTCGAACTAGGTTCAAGCGTTCCTCCTGCCTCAGCCTCCCAAACTGTTGGGACCACAGTCACTTGCCACCACTCTTGGCTCCCTTTTTTTACTTTCTGTAGAGACAGGGTCTCACCAAGTTGCCCAGGCTGTTCTCCAACTCCTGGCATCAAGCAATCCTGCCTCAGCCTCCCAAAGTGCTGGGATCATAGGTGTGAGCCACTGCACCCAGCCAAAAGTCAACCTTTAATGACATTTCTATATAACCTCAACAATTACCTCAAGCTACGCTTCATCACCTATGACAACTATTCAAATTAACAAGCTGTTTCCCATTATCTTTCCTCCTAGACACATGAACCTGGTTTTTCCTCCCTTTAAGCCTTAACTCATATAGACATTAAGATGAAACTCTTCTCAAAGGGATTTTTCTGTAAATAACTAAAAATCATAATTCAACCAAAGCAGTAAAGCTAACGACGTCACCAGACGGAGGCTACTGAAAACCACTAATGTGTATTTTCTGCCATATTGATTTATACTTCCAAGAGAAGAACCATGCTTAACTCTAGTCATTAAAACACTGTAGTTTATAATCTAATCTACATGCTACAAAGAGAGCATTACACTCTTGTGAAGTGCTTTTCACATTCAAAATCATATCTACAATCTCATTTTATTCTTACAATAATCCTGGAAGGCACACAGAGCTGGCCTTATTACTACATTTTACCTTTGAGGAAACCTAGGCACACTGAACCTAAAACAACTTTCTTGGGGGTTACACAGTCAGTAGTAGAGCTGTGAATACCCATCACCCAAATTCTTCTTAAATCAATACTTGTAGTCAGACTTGAACTTACCAATTTAACAAATTCTCTTAACTCAAGACTTTTGTGATTAATAATTTAACTTGACGCGTAATAATATTGATAATATTAATAAGCAGAAATGAAACCACTGACTTGAACAGAATTTTGGCAATAAATGTTTATTAGAAGGGATAGAGGGGAGAAAGAAAGGGGAAAAAAAAGGAAGAGGAAGGGGAAGGGAAAAGAGGAAGGAAAGAAAAGGAGGAAGGAAAAAGCAGAAGGGAAAGGAAGGTCTCTAATATCATCTTCTACTGGGGAGAGTAATCAACAATCCTTCGAAAGTGTCATGACACTCCATATTCCAACATAAATAAGCCGTGATTGATCAAGCATAAACTCAAGGCCAGACATGGTGGCTCACGCCTGTAATCCCAGCACTCTGGGAGGCAGAGGCGGGAGGATCACTTGAGGTCAGGAGTTCGAGACCAGCCTGAGCAACAGTGAGACCCCATCTCTACTAAAAATAGAAAAAATTAGCCAGGCATTATGGTACCTTCCTGTAGTCTCAGCTACTAGGGAGGCTGAGGTAGGAGGACCACCTGAGCCCAGGAGTTTAAGGTTGCAGTGAGCTAGGCTGACACTACTACACTCTAGCCCGGGGACAGAGCGAGATTCTGAATCAATCAATACATACATACATAAATATATACATACATAAATAAATATATAAGCTCAAAAAAAAGGTGTTTTTTTTTTTAAAAAAAAAGCACTGGAGAGAAAGGATATGATGGTGATAACAACCCTGATAACCATCAGGCCTCGGAGAACAGCCTACATTCTACTTGCACAACAAGTAACATCAGAAACAGAGATAGCAATCTGCCTGAAGAGTCTCAGAATTACTTCTAAAGGTTATCTAAACACAAAACTTTTATTTGGCTTTGGAGATATAAAGATAAAACTCCCACGAAAACACTCAGCAAGTGTTTTCTCTGAAATACAGATACAATCACAAAGAGTTAATCCTAACAATTACATAATGACACTAGGGTACTGAAAAAAATACCTTACAACTTTTATTCTTTGGCACCTTAATAACTGTTTATAATATAAACTAGGACTCTTTCCTGACACGTAATTCGAAGTATTAGCCTACCTATCCAAAGACCTCTGCTGCATCACCAATACCTCTTCTCATTTCAATGCTACTAGTATACACAGACCTACTACACGCTATCTTGTCGCTAAAGGCAATCAGAAGGCTAAGCAGGTATTAAAATGTAGAAAATAAGCTGGTCTACCAGTCAGTATCAAAAATTTAGCAGACGGAAAATTCAAGCATCAGTCTGGTCATTACTAAGTATGTAAAAGGTTTTAAAATACTCAAAATTCATCTAACAATTCAGGAACAGCTGAATACTAGAAATGTCATCAACAAAGATTTTTTTGTTCAATTTTTGACTGACACACCAACAGAAACACTAAAGGAAAACCACAACATGACCCGTATTACTCTTCCCAGAAAGAAGAAAAAGGGAGGACACAGGAAATTAGTCTTGCTGCACAGAAGAGATTTAATCTACCCAATCTTTGTCACAAACTCAAACCCAAGAGAAAGAAACTAAGAGCATTTTTTGTAAGAATACCGACAGAGTGGCAGTTTTGGAGTGCCAAAAAACTAGATTTAAGTCAGTCAGAAATAAGCACAATATACGAAGTGACTACCTCTATTGTCAAGATTGCACTAATTTTACAGCACAGGATGCGCTGAATCAATGCCAGATAATACATACGCACATCAGATACACAGGAATAATTGCTTTATACAGAATTCTGGTATTTCTTATATTTCTTGAATGTCCTTAGAAATAACCTCTAAATTAGACAGAAGACTCCTAATTCCTACAAGTATCCACCACATTCCATTTTCATTCTTTTTTTAGAAACATTCTAAGCAAAGGGGAAATACTAATTGGGAAACTAAGTCTCCTTCTCGAAAGAGATTTTGAAACATAAGTTGAAATGGAATTGCCTCAAATAGCAGAGGGCAGCACTTGAGGGGATACACACATATTAGAAACCCCACGGTCGTCGTTTCTGTAGCTCGTGAACTTTCTTTCCCAGCCTACGGATGCACCTCTGACAGACTTAGAGCTCATTCACACAGAGAGAAGAGGAATTGGACTATTCACCGCCAAAATAAGTTCAGGCATAAGGGACGAGAGAGAGGGGCAAGGGAACTTCAAATGTTTCCAAAGAGATCTCTTCAAGAAGAGCCCCACCCAGCTCCCGTCCCCACCGGCCAGACAAGGGGCAGCCAGGCAATCAGAAAAACCAGCTAATTCTAGTGACAGGTCCTCAGCCCTTCCTTGCCCAGCTTCGGCCGCAGCCAGGCCTCAGCCTCCGGTTGTGGGGCCCCAACTCGCGTCTTCACCTCAGCTTTCCCCCTCCGGCTCTGGCCCGGGAGCTCCCCAAGCCGGCCTTCTTCCCTCTCTCTGCCCCAGCAGCCGCGCCCCAGGCCCCCTCCCTTACCTGCGCCTCCCGCCCCGACCCCGCCGGCCGCCCTCCACCCCAGCCACCGCTTCACACGACTCAGGTCCAGGAAGCCGGACCCGGGGCTCAGCACCCGATACTCCGGCCGCCAGCGGCTGCGGCAGGAAGCTAGGCTGCTTACATGGTTGCGGCGGCTTCTCGCTTCCCCCCGAGGCTCCGCCCCCTGTTTCCCCTCCTCTCCAATCCGCAATCTTTCCCGGGGGCCGGCTCCGCCCTCTCGCCCCGGCCAGCGCGAGGCTTGGATCTGATGCTCAGGCAGAACGAGTCCAGCCCAGATGGAGTCGTCCCCATCATTTGGCCGACATCAGGCCGCCTCAGCCTTCGTAGAGGAAGCCAGGAGGACCGCGCGCGTGAGCATCACGCGTGCGGGGGTCACCGGAGGGGTGCTGGCTGGGCCGCGGTTACCGTATGTGTTCGATACTGTGGGCACTCATACTGTGATACCGCGTTCTCAAGTCGGCGCTCTTGTGGCCTGACAATTCACTTGTGTAGTACAGAGCGGGGGCGTTACGAGTGAAGACTGTTTTCAGACTTGCGTGACTCCAATAACTAGCCATACGATCTTAAACAAATTGCTAATTTCTTTAGGCCTCAGACCTCTGGTGTGTAAAGTGGGGTTAATAATAGGACCCATTTCATAATATTTTTTTGAGGATTTAGTAAATGCACTTAAAGCGATTGGTACAGTACCTGACCCAGAGTAAGTGATGTTGGCTCTATCGTTAACTTTTGCATTTAGGTTTTGTGTTGCAAATATTGATGCAAGTTTCCAGCCCCTCTCTTGCTCTGCCTGGTTAGCATTATTCGTCATTTTTGTCCTACGAAGAGAGCCTTGCAATTAACTGCAGAAAACATGCCAAAACCTGCTGAACCCAATTGTGGGGGTTGGCAGGGGAGGATGGAAAGGAGAGGAAACCTAAAGGTAGGTGCTATTTTAATTAAATCCTGCGGGTCCTTTTCCTCAAGAGTTTTGTCAAACCTCTACCCAGTTTTCCTTGAATTGGCCTTTTCAGCAGCTGGAGAGTATCACCGAAACTTGCAGATTGGTACCAGTACAAAGCCCAGTTACATCCTCAGCTGGGCCCTTCAGCAATCAATCTAGGAGTCTGTAGTCAGCTTCTTTTTCCATTTCCCATTACTGCTGTGCCAAACCACCACCCCCCTCCCCATTACCTTGACTATTACTCTCAGCAGAGAATCTCATCTCGTCTTCTACCCAAGTGAAAAAGCCGAGGTTATTTGGGTGCGATGCTTAACGACCCCCACCACAACCCCCACCATTTACCTGCATCCTCATCTCCCCCGTTTCCCTCATCTCTGAGAACCTCTGAGAGCCTCAGGCATCTCTGAGGCCTGTTTCCCTCCTTTCTGAGAGAAAGGGGCCTCTTCTTCCCGAGCTCAATCCTCCCCGTTCCCAGTCCCCTCTAACCCCCAGATAATGGAGCTTGAGCCATTATCTGCAACCTCTGCTTTTCCAAGGACTGTTCCTCCTCAACCCATAAGGATGCTCATGTCTCTGCCTTCCAAAAAAAAGACAAAAGCAAAAAAGTCCTTCCTTGTAATTAGCCCACCAGGTGTTAATATTTCATAAACCTACAATAAAGTATAAAATAGACCCAGAGAGCTTATGAACAGAATAGATAGCCCAGCCAAGAAGACCTTTGGTATATATAAAATATATAGAAACTCCATGTATAGTAAGAGGAAACATGCATTCCACAAATATTATTTGAGTCACTAATTTGACAGGCAATGTGTTAGGTAGGCACTATACTAGGGATAAAATTGTGAACATAACACAGTCCATGTCCTCAAGAAGCTTACAGTCTAATATCTGTGTTAGCTTACAGTTTAATTTCTGTGGAAAGAGATGGAAAACTAGGCTTCCATTTTTGGGAAAAAAGTCAATTTAGACTCTCACCTGGTACTAGACATCCAAAATTAATTCCATATGAATTTTATTTGTAGAGTGATTTTTGGTTTTTTTTTTTTGAGACAGTGTCTTCTTCTGTCACCCAGGCTGGAGTGCAGTGCCACGATCATAGTTCACTGTAACCATGAATCCCCAGCTCAAGTGATCCTCTTGCCTCAGCCTCCCAAGTAGCTGAAACTACTGGCACATGCCACCATGCCCAGCTAATTTTTCTATTTTTTTTTAGAGATGGGGTCTTGCTATGTTGCCCAGACTGGTCTCAAACTCCTGGCCTCAAGGAATCCTCCTGTCTCAGCCTCTCAAAGTGCTGGGATTACAGAAATGAGCCATCACACCCAGTCTAGGGAGATTCTTTGTGTAGATATCCTCCAAAAAACTTCCATCTGAGCACCCATTTAGGATTCTGGCTGAGACAATTATTGTTTGATGGTAGTATACTTATATTCCTCCATATATATTAGTTGCATTTTACTGAAAATAGCTTTCCTTCTCTTTCTTTCTTTGTATTAATTACTATCAATATGGACTCATTTTTTTTTTCAATGTGTTACAATTCATTATTGCCAGTATTCATTTTGATCCTCAAGCTGTTCCTGATTTGGCCAGTGGTAGCCCATTCAAGCAGTCATTTGACATGCCTGCGTCCATTTGACATGCCTCCATTACTTTTTGAGAACATCCTTACTTCTTTTTTTTTCTCTCCCCTCGCTGTTTTACTCTCTACTTCTATGAGTTCAATGTGTTTAGATTTTCATGTAAGTGAGATCATGCAGTATTTGTCTTTCTGTGCCTGGCTTATTTCACTTAACATAATGTCCTCCAGGTTTATCCATGTTGTCACAAAAGCCAAGATTCCCTTCTTTGTTAAGGCTAAGTAGTATTCTATTGTGTATATATACCATATTTTCCTTACCTAATCATCTGTCGTTGGCCACGTAGGTTGCTTCTATGTGTTGGCTATTGTGAATTAATGCTGCAATAAAGATGGGAGTGCAGATATCTCTTTGAGATAGTGATTTTATTTACTTTTGATATACCAATGTATATCTCCACCACTCCCTATTTTGATACAGATTGCATTGAATCTGTAGATCACTTTGTGTAGTATGGACATTTTAATTATATTAGTTCTTCCACTGGATAAACATGGGATGTCTTTTCATTTATTTCTGTCTTCCTCAATTACTTTCCTCAACATTTTATTTTCACTGTTCAGGTCTTTCACCTCCTTGGTTACATTTATTCCTCAGTATTTTAATATTTTTGTAGCTATTGTAAATGGGATTTTTTTTTTTGAGACAGAGCCTCACTCGGTCACCCGGGCTACAGTGCCGTGGCGTCAGCCTAGCTCAAGGCAACCTCAGACTCCTGGCCTAAAGCAGTCCTCCTGCCTCAGCCTCCCTAGTAGCTGGGACTACAGGTGTGCACCACCATATCCGGCTAATTTTTTCTATTTTTAGTAGAGACAGGGTCTCACTCTTGCTCAGGCTGGTCTTGAACTCCTGATCGCAAGCGATCCTCCCACCTGGACCTCCAAGAGTGCTAGGATTACAGGAGTGAGCCAATGTACCTGGCTGATTTTCTTGAGTTCTTTTTCAGATAGTTCATTGCTAGTGTATAGAAACACTACTGACTTTTGTATGTTGATCTTATATCCTGCAACATTATTGAATTCATTTATTCTATTAGTTTTTTGGTGGAGTCTTTAGGGTTTCTATATATAAGATCTTGTCATCTGAAAACAGGGACAATTTAACTTCTTCCTTTCAAGTTTGAGTGACTCTTATTCCTTTCTTTTGCCTGATTGCCCTGGCTAGGACTTCTAGTACTATGTTGAATAGAAGTGGCAAGAGTAGGTATCCTTGTCTTGTTCCTGACCTTAGAAGAAAAGCTTTTAGCTTTTCATCATTAAGTATGATGTTAGCTGTGGGTTTGTCATATGTGGTCTTTATTGTGTTGAGGTACATTCCTTCTATACCTAATTTGTTTGGGGTTTTTTTTGTTGTTGTTGTTTCTCTAATCCCATGACAGATTACTGTACCTAATTTGTTGAGAGCATGTCCTTACCCAGCAGGCTCATCTTGAACTTTCCCTACCCCAGGCCTAGAATCAATCAGGTCTCTAAGGAACTCTGGTTCCCTTTAGGAGGGAACACAAAAATATTTGTTAAAATTATGAAAATCAGTTCTGGCTAGGATGCAATGAAATTAGCACTTTCTTACAATGCACGTGAAAATATAAATTAGTATATCCCTCCTAGAAAATGATTTGGTGGATATAACAAGCACATTAAAAGTGTTTATAATCCTTTTCTGCCCGTGGACGCTGCCGAGGAAGCATCGTTAAAGTCTCTCTTCCCACTGCCATCATGTCTAAGTCAGAGTCTCCTAAAGAGCCCAAACAGCTGCGGAAGCTGTTCATCGGAGGGCTGAGCTTTGAAACGACCGATGAGAGTCTGAGGAGCCATTCTGAGCAGTGGGGAACTCACGGACTGTGTGGTAATGAGAGATCCAAACACCAAGCGCTCCAGGGGCTTTGGGTTTGTCACATATGCCACTGTGGAGGAGGTGGATGCAGCAATGAATGCAAGGCCACACAAGGTTGATGGAAGAGTTGTGGAACCAAAGAGGGCTGTCTCCAGAGAAGATTCTCAAAGACCAGGTGCCCACTTAACTGTGAAAAAGATATTTGTTGGTGGCATTAAAGAAGATACTGAAGAACATCACCTAAGAGACTATTTTGAACAGTATGGGAAAATTGAAGTGATTGAAATCATGACTGACCGAGGCAGTGGCAAGAAGAGGGGCTTTGCTTTTGTAACCTTTGATGACCATGATTCTGTGGATAAGATTGTCATTCAGAAGTACCATACTGTGAATGGCCACAACTGTGAAGTAAGGAAAGCTCTGTCGAAGCAAGAGATGGCTAGTGCTTCATCCAGCCAAAGAGGTTGAAGTGGTTCTGGAAACTTTGGTGGTAGTCGTGGAGGTGGTTTTGGTGGGAATGACAACTTTGGCCGTGGAGGAAACTTCAGTGGTCGTGGTGGCTTTGGTGGCAGCCGTGGTAGTGGTGGATATGGTGGCAGTGGGGATGGCTACAATGGATTTGGTAATGATGGAAGCAATTTTGGAGGTGGTGGAAGCTACAATGATTTTGGCAATTACAACAACCAGTCTTCAAATTTTGGACCCATGAAGGGAGGAAATTTTGGAGGCAGAAGCTCTGGCCCCTATGGTGGTGGAGGCCAATACTTTGCTAAACCACGAAACCAAGGTGGCTATGGTGGTTCCAGTAGCAGCAGTAGCTATGGCAGTGGCAGAAGGTTTTAATTACTCCCAGGAAACAAAGCTTAGCAGGAGAGGAGAGCCAGAGAAGTGACAGGGAAGCTACAGGTTACAACAGATTTGTGAACTCAGCCAAGCACAGTGGTGGCAGGGTCTAGCTGCTACAAAGAAGACATGTTTTAGACAATACTCATGTGTATGGGCAAAAAACTCGAGGACTGTATTTGTGACTAATTGTATAACAGGTTATTTTAGTTTCTGTTCTGTGGAAAGTGTAAAGCATTCCAACAAAGGGTTTTAATGTAGAATTTTTTTTTTTGCACCAATGCTGTTGATTGCTAAATGTAATAGTCTGATCATGACGCTGAATAAATGGGTCTTTTTTTTTTTTTAAATGTGCTGTGTAAAGTTAGTCTACTCTGAAGCCATTTTGGTAAACTTCCCCAAAAGTGTGAAGATAGAATTCCTTCAGGGTGATGCCAGGTTCTATTTGAAATTCATTTACAACCTGCTTGGGTGGAGAAGCCATTGTCTTCAGAAACCTTGGTGTAGTTGAACAGATGGTTACTGTTACCATTAACAGGGGTCATCCAAGGAAAATCATGGAATTATTGGTTATAAAGATGATTGTTGGCATATCCTATGCAATATATCTAAATTGAGTACTGGTACCACATAAAATTATAGATGGGAATGAAGCTTGTGTATCAGCCATTATCATGTGTAATCAATAAACGATTTAATTCTCTTGAAAAAAAATAAATAAAAGTGTTTATAATCCTTGACCCAATAATTCCAATTCTAGCAGTCTAGCCTAAAGAACTGATCTGAGTGTTAAAAAAATAAATAAATAAAGACGTTTGTCACAGCCATTTAAACAATAAAATAAAGAAATAAAAAGGAAACAACCAACACAAATGACATGAAAGTAACACAATCAAATTCATTCTAATCAACACAAATGACATGGAAGTAATACAAATGATAGAATATTACGTAGTCATCAAAAATTATGTTTACTAAGACTTTGTATTTTTCTTCACTTCACAATCAACCTTCTTGAAAAGGTTTCTTGTCTCCCATTCACACTTCAATCCCCTATAGTACGGCTTCTATCAGAATCATTCTAGTAAAAGGATGCTCAAGAGGTCCTCCTACTTGCCAAAATTATTTTCAGGCCCTATCTTTTTTGATTTCTCTGTAGTACTCCCTCTTATTTGAAAACTTTTTGTCTGTTGGCTTCCATGACATCATGCTTTGCTAACTCTTCTACTATCCCCCCAGACTCTCCTTTGCATTCTCTCTGGGGGGCTCTTTTTCCTCTACCTAGCCCTTAAAGATGTAAGTGTCCCTCAAAGTTCTTGCTGAGGTAGACTTTTATTCTTACTCTGTAGTCCTAAATGATATACACTGTATGTCTTCAACTACTATCAATACGTGCTAAAGATTCCCAGATTTCTCTCTCCAGGCCAGACACCCCTTCTGAACTACAGATACATGTGGCTTGCTGCCTTCTGGACATCTCCATCTTGCTGTTCCACAGACATCTCAAATTTAACAAACCTTAAATTTAACTCATCATAATGGCCATCAAATCTCTGACTCTATGTATATCTCTTCCTTATTGAAGGGTACTCTGTCACCCATACTTCAAATCCAGAAGTCCTCTTCACTGTTCTCTCTCCCATAATCTTCATGGACAATCAATGATCAAGCTCTGTTCATTCTACCTAATTTTTTTAGATCATCAAAATGAAAATACAACCACCTTAGAATATTTTTGAGAATCCCCTATTATCTGGATGACTATCTCATAATCAAACAATAACCAAAATTTCATGGCCCATGTTTCCATTTGTGTTTACAACAGTATTTGGGGCCAGATAATATTGAAATATTCAGATACTTTTCTTGGCTCAATGAAAGACAAATGATGTCAAGGCATGTAGTAGGAACCAAATAAAGAAGAGTGGTAAGGTAAATAAATCATCACATGGCATCTGGTAGAATAGGCCAGCTAAATTCAAAAGAACCTGCATGTAAGCAGTGAGCTTCATATTCACATTTTAGGAAGTAATTTAATTTCTGACAGACATAATTGGTTACCTTTAATTGACTTGACATTGTTAATGTCAAGTTTTCTTTCTAATCATTTTGTCTATAAATTCATTTTATAGTGGTATAAGAGCTATCAGCATAAGGAGCATAAATTTAGTTTTATGCATTTATAGTAATATTTTAATATGTCAATTCTAGGGATCTACCAAAAAAATTGTATTTTAGTGGAAAAGGAGGTCTTACATTACTGGCTTAGGAAACAGTGTTTTAGATGTTGAGACTTCCGTAAGTGCCCTTTTCTACCACATTGGTGTAAAGTCAAATTTGCAGCCATCTCTAGCAAGTGTTTAGGATTCGATGGAATATATCTTGTGATTAAATTTGCCTTAGTTCTCTGTAATATCCTATATTTATTCCTTTTTACCTCATTTTCCTTACCTATAATCAATGCTTTTTATCATACTATATTCTATGTATCTGGATAACTACCCTACATTCTTTCAGGAACATGAATGGGTATGAATGCTTACTTTTAGCACTGGGCAAGAGATAATAAACAATGTGAACCTGATATAGGGACTAAAATTTACAATCTCAGGTGACTTAGGGCCTGAGATTCAATATAAAAATAAAAGCTCACCCACCTCTTTAATCATTTCTACAGGAATAAATGGAGGTGGGTGCTAATGTCCCCTAATCCATCTCAAAAACGAAATTGACAGGTTTTACTTTCTTTTCTTGTTAAAAATACCAGTGCCCTCTAGCGGCCAAAGTGCACCATGAGTAGAGCTCTGCATGTCAGTTTATCTTCGAAGAGTAATGTAGTAATAATAATCCAATGTTAGAGATACTTTTAATAAACTTTGGAGCATTGAATCCTGGGCAGCAATATACAAGTATGCTATTATCCTATAAATCACAATATAAAATACTTTTTTTTCAAGTTTTCGAATAAAGAATCCACAAAAAAATCGTTTTCTGGAGAAGAGAGGAATTTTTTTCAAATCCACCGTGTTTTAAGCCTTCACATTTCTAGTCCAGCTTCATTGCACCCCAGATAATGATCCCTTTCATAATCTTCCAATGCAAATGATGAATGTGGTTTATTTGTAGTAGGTAGTAGTAACTGGAATTATAGGTACAGAAACTCTAAAGACCTAGGCATTGGTGGTGGCGGGAATTATTTACTGTGGCCTGCCTGCTTTTGTAACTGTTCCATCCTTTGCATTACAGCCGCACCGAGGCCCCCTACGCAACCCACGCTCGCCCGGAGCACTCTTTCTTCTGCCAAAGGCACGTTCCGGTCGCGCCAGGAAGGGGACCGCCGAGCTGCCACCGTCAGTCTGCCCCAGTGCGCCCCACACCCCCGCCTGCAGGTGGCATATGCGTCCCTGCGCTACCGCGAGTCCAGGCGGAATCCCGGCGACCCGAGAGCCCCTTCCCCCACCTGGAGCGCCGGCAAAGCTGCTCCTGGCCCTGCCCCGCGCCCTGGCTCCGCCCACCCCGGGGAGACAGCGCGCGGCGATTGGCGGCGCGGAGGGGGCGGGGCTTCGGGAGGTGGGCTGAGGGGGCGGTACTGGGAGGGGACCAAAGCCGGGAAGAGGCAAAGCCCTGACCAGCCCTCGGGTTCTGGATTTCTGCGAAGGCGGTGTTAGAACCGAAACAGCTCGGGCCCAGTTGGGATTGCCTGTCTGTGCGCGTGGGAGTTTAAGCGTCAGAGTGGCTGTGGGGCCCCTGCTCCTCGCCAGCGTACCTTCCCCGGCAGGTAACCTCGGGCTCCGAGAGGCGGCCCCGGCCCCGGCCCCCAGACCCTGGCTGCTGGAGGAGGCTCTAATTCTGCAGGTGGCTGGAATGAGGAAGAGGAAGAAAGCTCAGGTCTTGGGTATGAGGGAGAAACTTAGCGGCGAGGCCTGGATGCAAGGAAGGGAACAAATCCAGGAATTGGCCGTGAGAAAAGGAAATGAGGAGGGAAGGGGTGCTAGGTACCTGGATGTATAGAAGGCCCGCTCTTGGGCTTGGGAGGGAGAAATTGGGCGGTGGGGAACTTGGATGCAGTGACAAGTGGAAGACCAGGTCTTCACTCAGGGAGGAAACTCGAGCGGTGGGAGGCTGCAAGGACGTGTAGAAGACTGTCTTGAGTGTGAGAGGAAGAAAACGTGCGGCGGCTGGAGCTGAATGCAAAGAAGGGTGTACGCTGAAGACTTGGGCGTGTGCAGCGAACTCAGGCGGCGGGGACTAGCAGTGAGGCCGAATGAATGCGTCCGTCAAGGGGCGTGGAGGGTGCCGAGCTTTGGCGCCCGTCTGAGGAGTGTTTGCTAGGCCGCCGGGAAGGGGTAAGGGTAGAGGGGGTGGCAGAGACACCCCGGGCCAGCTCCCGGTGCCTGGGGTTTAAAGGTCCTGGCACCAGGGAGGGAAGGGGCAGGCCTGGAGACGTGGAAGGAGGAATCGAGCCGGCTTCGGTTGCAGCCCACTTGCACAAGGGCCGGCCGCAGGACGTCTACAGGCCAAGAGCTTGCTGGTCACAACATCACTCAAGGACTTGCAAACCCCAAGACCTGCTAACGGACAACTAACTGGGGACACGCCCTCGAATGTCCTGGGGCGTGCACACGCGGAGATACTCGCGCTCTCATGACCTTTATTTGGAAAGTGCCTGCGAACCTGAAACTGCTCTTTGCCCCTCTGGATACATTCAGCACTGTACTTTACACCAGATAAACCGAGCCTCCTGACAGGGGTATTTTTTTATGTTAAGACTTTCTATTCTGTTTTGTTTTGTTTTAGGAGATAAACTGCATACAGTTTAGACTGCAAGACTGAGAGGACTTGGGGTGATTAGAAATTGATTCACTGCAAAGGTAAGAATTAGCAGTTTCCCACCTTCTGTACTTACTTTGATGTGGCAATATTGCGTTTAATTGATCTTAGTGGGCAGGCCTAGGCACTGGAAGGGAGTGAGTCAGGAATATTTCCAATAATAAATTGCAACTGCTTCCTTGTTTCTTCTCTGCAAGGGACTATTTTTGCCCAGAAATTATTGCAGTTCGTGAGCGTGCAAAAAACATTCTGGCTAAAAACTTGGGGTTGATGAAAATAAAATTAAATTGGGTAAGCAGCCCTTTTTTATTAATTATTATTATTCCAGGTTTATTTTCTAGAATTGCACAAGTATGTCAGGAGCTTAGATTCAGCTGCTTCAGACTAAATGAACCTGTGATTGTTGGGCTTGGAAAAGTCCATCCTTCTAAAGTTGGGGTTGAGGTGGAGACAAAATCTGAGGGGCAAGGGTAGAGAAGTCAATCCAGTGGGTCCTAAGCCCATCCCATGAGAATCAAATCCAGAAGAAATACAATTATGCCCCACATTGTAGTAAAAATAAAGCTTCACTTTTTTAGTTAAAAGCTGGTAAGCATTTCTTGGCTAAGTAATGTGAGGAAAACCTGAAATGTTTCAGATATACATTACAAGATTTAGAAAGATTATAACAGAGAATATGTTTGCTTTAACTGAGAAGGAAATAATGAACTAAAAAAACAGTCACTAAGTCTTGACATTTTATTTAATTTTTTAATAAAAACTGGACCTGGAAAGTCTTGACATTTTAAGTACAGAATATAACCTTCTATTAACTGTATTTGTCATCAGTGAAAAATATCCAAGTCATTACCGTTTCATGATACTGTAAAGGAACATGGCCATGGAAATGTAATATCAAGACCAAGATAAGTTCACTGCCTCTGTTTTTTACTGTGTTTTAAAACAAGGACAGGTGTGACAGTGGGATCAAGGATGACTGAATCATATGCTTTAAACTGTACTATATCAGTCTGTTCATTTCATTCTAGATAAGTTCAGGAAGGTTCCCCAGTAATGGTCTAGGGCAGCGGTCCCCAACCTTTTTGGCACCAGGGACCGGTTTCATGGAAGGCAATTTTTCCACGATGGGGGTTGGGGGGTGGGGAGGAGTGGGGGTTATGGTGGGGTGCAGAGCTCAGGATGGGGGAGGTTGGGAGATGCAGAACTCAGGCAGTGATGCCAGCGATGGGGAGCGGCTATAAATACAGATGAAGCTTGACTCACTCGCCTGTGCTTACCTGCTGCTGTGTGGCCCCCGAGTTCCTAACTTAAGTTTCATGGAAGACAATTTTTCCAGGGGGAGGGGGTGGAGCTCAGGCGGTGATGTGTGGCCTGTTGGGGCACAGACCGGTACCCAGGCCTGGGGGTTGGAGACTGCAGGTCTAGGGAACCTCCTAAACTCTAGTAAACAGGATTCTAGAATTACAAATTTGGGAAGTGAAAATGGGCCTGGGTGTTGGAAATATTTCCTAGCTTGTCACAAGAGACTGAGGCTTATTGTCTACTAATCATTGCATTTTTTTTATTTAAAGGCCAAATTACTATAGGTCAGCTTTCCAAGAGACACTGTTTAGGCCTCTTACCTAATAATTTTTTAGAGTCAGTTCTCCTGACTTTTCTGGTCCTGAGCTATAATTTAAGGGCATAAAAGCAATTTGCAGTTGTGTTGCTGGAAAAAAAAAAAAAGATTTCATTAGAGCATCATGAGAAGGAACAGATACTTTTAGCATGGTCAGGGCTTCCTCTACCTCTTGGGAACAAGCACAGGACATGGCCTTCCTTGAAGCCTCACAGTTTCACTTCTCCCAAAGGATCCAACCTTACCCTTTCTGGGAATCAGACTGATTGGTATTTGTTACCCCCACAGCCCATTTCCTTAAAGTGATGTCTCTTCCTAGAACAATGCTGCTTCTCTAGCCCACCCACTAGCAGCTTACCCTTGCCCATGAACAGCCAGAGAAACAGTCCAGGAGGTGGGATACCACAACGTGGCAGGGACATGCTTGGATCCTGGGCAGTAGCCCCTCTGCATAGATTTCTCTAATTGAGAAAGTACTTTTATATTTAGCCCCACGTCTCCAATGTCTGTAGTATCACTAGGAAAAAAAAGTTCCAACAGGAATTCTTCATCTTTCACTTTTAGACTTAAAGTTTCCTTGAATGTGAGTCACAAGAACCAATTGAATCTCCAAGGCTCATTTTAACAAAAATAGCCTCTTAAAAGAGGGGAAATACTAGAACTCATCATTGTTTTCATCTTGAGGGCCTAGTAAAATGAGGAGTTAGATGGGAGTGTTCAAATTAACATGATAATGTAGAAATAATCTCATTTCATAAGACAAGCCAATGGTCTGAGAATGATGATTGCATTATTATAGGCATGTTACAGGACCAGGCTCCCCCACACTGCTGCTAGGTGGCCTTGGGAAAGCTATTTTTCTTCTAACAAAGTAAAATGGGAAAATGATTTCCATCTTAAAGGATTGTTATGAGGGCTGACTCAGAAACCACATATGAAACATATAACACGATGCTTTATATTGGGAAAGTGCTCGATTCTAATGGTAAATATAATTGTTAACTGGCTTTTTTAGGCAATTATGCTATTATGAATTGTTCTTTTAGTAGTCACCAAATTGTTTATATTTTGCTTTCACTTTATAATGAAATAAATGACAAAGCATGTATTTTATCTTTTTTTCTACTTAGGTTTATCGAAGTCAAAATGTCCAGAAAAATCAGTGGTGGTTCCGTGGTAGAGATGCAAGGAGATGAAATGACACGAATTATTTGGGAATTGATTAAAGAAAAACTCATTTTGCCCTATGTGGAATTGGATCTGCATAGGTAAATGAATTACCCCTCCATGTAGCAAACTCAGAAAGCCTACTCTGGCTAGGCGGTGGTACACACCTATAGTCCTAGCTACTCAGGAGGTAAAGGTGTGAGGATCCCTTGAGACCAGGAGTTCAAGTCCAGCCTGGGCAATAGAGCCACATAGCCAGACTGCATCTCTAATAAAAAAGAAAAAAAAGTTTAAAAAAAATAAAAGCAAATATGATCTAAGTTATTGCAAGGTACACTTAGCCTTTTTACATAAATGTAAATGTGTTTTGTGGATAAAGTTTTTTGCAAGCCTAAATATATTTGGATGAATTTCCTATTTTAATTTTAACATGCAGTTAGAAAAGCTGGATTTATCATTATTTAGAAGTCAGGAATTATAAGGGGAACAGTGATTTTCAGGTCTTTCTAACCCTCTGTTCGCTGTGATGGTTTTATTTGTAATAAAGCAGCGGCCAGGAATAGCACAATGGATTATTTGTGAAAGGAAAAATAAGAAAGGATATAAGAAACAATAAATCAAACTAAATGTAATTAATACAATTTTGTCCTTTCAAGTTCAGTTTAATTTTTTTTTTTTAGAGACAGGGTCTCACTTGGTCACCCAGGCTAAAGTACAGTGGTGCGATCATAGTTCACTGTAACTTCCAACTCCTGGGCTCAAGTGATCCTCCTGCCTCAGCCTCCCAAGTAGTTAGGGCTACAGGAGCACACCAGCACACCCAGCTAATTTTTTTTTAATTTTTTGTAGAGACAGTATCTCACTATGTTGCCCAGGCTGATCTGAAACTCCTGGCCACAAGCAATCCTCCCACCTCCCAAAGTGCTGGGATTACAAGCATGAGCCACTGCACGCAGCCAAAGCTCGATTTTCTATCACTAGTCAATGGACCTTTTTTTCCTTGCCTTTGGCCCTTTTCGTACAATGGTAGCACAGAAAGAACCCTTGAAGTTTCTTAATTGAACCCCTACCTTCCTGTAGAAGTTCCCTTAAATCATCGGTGTCCCTTTGCCCTGTATTTAAAGTGTTTGGAGGCAGATATGAAAATCTATGTAATTTTTCTTATTTTTTTCTCCTGTGGTTTTCATAAGCTTGCTCCTGCTGCTCTTTGAACATTTGAACTAGATAGAGACAGAATTTTTAACAGGGTAAAGGGGCTGAAGACTGGCCTTGGTAAAATGTTGAGCAACACATTTCAGCCAAACTATTGGCAACTGTTAAGTGTGTTTTCCTCAACCCAGAATTATTCATCAGAATGTGTCCTGAGGACCTGTTATTTGCATGGGTGTAGACATTTAATTCACATGGTGTCATTAAATATCCTTTTTAATTCTAAATCTAAGCTGCTGATAACATGTATATTACAACCATGATATGGTATAAATACTTGCAGAAGTCAACCAGACATAGGAAATGAAGCATAAAAACATCTTCCAAAGTGGGTTGAAGAAGCATTTTAGGAACTCTCTCCTGTTTCAGACTTCACATGACGATAGGTGAATTTGCAGAGTTCTTGCCAGTATAACGGCTGCAAAGGTGCTTTGAAACTCTTTAGCCTGGAACCATAAGGAATTTTAAAGGGGAGTCATTATGCCTAGGAGGAAGAGTCAGTGGCTGCAGACTAAAGAATTTTTGGAGGCTCAAACAAGTTTTAAGTTGTTCCAAAATTGCTATTATTATTGCTGACTGGTTCTTTTTGAGGGGAGGGGAGTGGAGTGGTTAGTTTATTTTGTTTTATGTGGGTTAGACAGTGGTCCAGGCAATTTATTCCTACTTTTCTCTGAGAAATGTTAAGAGAAGCAAAAAATCCACTAATTTGCTGGTAAATTCTTCTGATGAGAAATGATTCCCAGGGACGTGAAAACTGCTGACCATACTTCTTGTTAAAGTTTGGATTAGACATTTGTAAATATTCAGCATATCCTATGCAAGAAGATAAGAGAGTACGTGGCTTTGTTAGATTTATATGAATGTCAATGGAAAAGAAGCCAAACTCTGTAAAATAATTTTAAATAGGTTTATTCTGAGCCAAATTTGAGGACCATGACCCAGAGCCACACCCAAGAAGCCTTGAGCAAGTGGACTCACTGTGGTTGGGTTACAGTTTGGTTTTATACATTTCAGGGAGACAGGGATTACAGGTAAAGTTGTAAATCAATACATGGAAGGCATACATTGGTTTGGCCCAAAAAGGTGGGCCATCTCGAAGCAGGAACTTACAGGTTATAGGTGGGTTTAAAGACTCCTTGACTTGAAATTGGTTAAAAAAATGAAGCTTTTTCTAAAGGCTTGGAATGGTTTTAGATAAGGAAGAGACAAGTCACGGAGGTATATTTGTTGTGTAAATTGAGGACCTGCAGGTTTGTCTTGCATAGCCTTAGGACTGTTAATGAGTTATAAGGATATCTCCAAGAAGGGAGGAGGGCATGATGAGGCATGTCCTGGTGGCAGGAAATTTAGTTTTAGGATATCCCCTTGGCCAGGAGGGGGTCCATCCAGTCAGCCGGTGGGGGGGAAGCCTTTTATTTTAGTTCACATGAATTATCTAAAGTCAAAGTAGGGAGGGGGGTGGAGGGGATGGGAAAAACTCTCACTGAATGGATGCGGGGAGCACAGTTTGGGGGATGACCACGATTGTAGGTCTGACACGGGCAGTGCATGGGCAATATATATAGCCAAAGTGTTGTACCCCCATAATATTCTGAAATTTAAAAAAAAAGAAAAAAAAATAAAGTTAAAGTAGTTGGAAATTATTTTTATTTGGAACTATGTCAAGATTGCTATCTCTGTGTTTGCATCATTAGTTGGGTGGGATATCTAAGGAAAGGAGGGTGTGAGAACTAAAAGGAGAAATCTAGAGGCTTAATGGTTCAGCAGGTTTTGAGAGCTCAAAAACTTTTCTTTAAAGCCTTGGAGAACTAAATAAATTGTTACATTATTTTGTTTTCTTACTTTCACCAAACTAGCACATACTTCAAATAAAGCTTCGCAATCATTGTCTATGCTCCATGGACAACCAACATTCTTTCAGCTCTGCATGACCTGCAATTTGGGTGTTGATGTATATTAAGCTATAACTCTCGGGTGTATACAAAACTGTTGATGGATTCCATTACTTATCCACTAAACTGCAGGCTTGTTTCCAGAACAAAGAGATGTGCCCAAGAATTAGGGGAAGGTTCACTTTATGACTAACTGGCATTAATGAAG
This sequence comes from Daubentonia madagascariensis, assembly GCA_023783475.1. Lineage (NCBI taxonomy): Eukaryota > Metazoa > Chordata > Mammalia > Primates > Daubentoniidae > Daubentonia > Daubentonia madagascariensis. The sequence continues at coordinate 3,848,980 of JAKFHU010002088.1, forward strand.
AATCTTTAGCATTTTGGGCCTTGGCTGTCATATCTATTCTTACCACTTTAAAATACAAAAAAAATCCTTTAAGCCCTCCCCCCCTTTATTTTTAAAGCATAATATTTACTAAGGGAAAAACAAGATGGTGCTTAGGCTTACATTTGTCCACGAATTATATGGAGGGAAACCAGACCCAAGGGTTGCTCTTGTGCAGTCATTGCCTCTATATGGTAAAAAAAGGGGAGGCAAAGGTCAGAGTTGATGTTTTCCATTCAGTTTCCTGATAGCTTCCCACTACAGCAAAGAAGGCATGGCTCAGCAGTCCAGCCTGTCTCAGTTCCTTTGTTCGTTGGCAGCCATCTTCTGTGTTTAGGGTGCACTAATGCCAACTAAAACTTAGCAGATTTAGGTGTATTTGGAGCCTTCACTCTCTGCATGGCAAGTTCTGCATGACATCCCTGTGGTCATAGGTTATAACCCATCAGTTTGTCTGAAAATTTATGCTTCTAATTTTTCCCTCCCAAGCTATGACTTAGGCATAGAGAGTCGAGATGCCACCAATGACCAAGTCACCAAGGATGCTGCAGAGGCCATAAAGAAATACAACGTGGGCGTCAAGTGTGCTACTATCACCCCCGATGAGAAGAGGGTTGAGGAGTTCAAGTTGAAACAAATGTGGAAATCACCAAACGGCACCATCCGAAACATTTTGGGTGGCACTGTCTTCAGGGAAGCTATTATCTGCAAAAATATTCCCCGGCTTGTGAGTGGATGGGTGAAACCCATTATCATAGGTCGTCATGCTTATGGGGACCAAGTAAGTCATTTTGGCACAATTTGGTTTTACATTTTCTTTTTTCATGGCCCAGATGTTCTGATTTACATGTGTTTTATTCCTGTCTTTTGGTGTCTATGCCCATTAAGCAAGGTGCAAAATTGGGAAATGCATATATGTGTATGCATAACTGTATATTTACATGCATTTAAATAGAGGTAGATACAGATAAACTTACAGATAGGCACCCATCTCAACACATGATTTTTTTCAAACTTTTTTTTTCCTTTATCCTTTTATTAGGTTATACCATATGATATTCCCATTTTTGTGTTAGTAATTTCATATGGTCCAACCAGATCAGTGGTTTTCAAACTTGGCTGCCCAATAGGATACTTTATGAGTTTTTTGGTTGTTTTGTTTTGCTTTGCTTTGTTTTTTTTTTGTTTCTTTGTTTTAATTCCAATGCCTGAGTCCCACCCTATGCAAGTTGAAATCTGAATTCCGTGGGGTTCAGGCATTTTAAAGCTCCCTAGGTGATTCTAATGTGCAAAGTTGAGAACCATCCAAGATTATATTGCATGTGATCACTTCATGCATAAAATAAAAAACTGACCCAGTAGTTGAAAGCAGTCTCATTAAAGCATTACCTCTGGGCAAGAAAGTATAGTGTCTATACTTCTGTACCAGTAGGCTCATTGCCAAATTAAGCAGAAAAACTGCCAACTAAACAAAATCCAAATTCTGTGTTGAAACTGAGGTTTCAGACTTTCATAGAAAGTAGCTTATGTCTTAAAAGAACCTTAAAAACAGGAATCTCTAGATGCTGAAGTCCAGAGGCTTCAATGGAGCTATCCTTGAAAACAGTGGTTAGGGTAGATGGTTCAGTCCTTGAGGGGTCAGTTAACTTTGTTCCATCCTGTGGGTAAAACTGTCCCTTCATCTCAGCCAGTCCCTTCCTAGACACCTCCCAGAAGCCGAGGCAAGGGAATCTACATAAATGGCAGTGGTACAAATGCACTAATCCTGGGAACATCACCCTAGGTTCTTACCAGTTCATATCACATTTTTTTTTTCGCCCATTTTGGTTTTTTATTATTTTAGCATCAGTAATTTGGAAGAATGGCCATTCTATTTACTAACATCCAGATTAAAAATTCTAAAGGTCAGGTTGAATCACTGGCTGTTTAAATGTGCATAGACCTATATAAAGCATTTATGGTGCTTTGGTGCCTCAGTTTATGTCAGAAGTGTTCTGTATGATTTTTTTGTTGTTGTTTTTGTTTGTTTGTTTGTTTTGAGGCAGAGTCTCTGTTGCCTGGGCTAGAGTGCCATGGCATCAGCCTAGCTCACAGCAAGCTCAAACCCCTGGGCTCAAGCAATCCTCCTGCCTCAGCCTCCGAAGTAGCTGGTACTACAGGCATGCGCCATGACACCCAGCTAATTTTTTCTATTTTTAGTAGAGATGGGGTCTCGCTCTTCCTCAGGCTGATCTCAAACTCCTGAGCTCAAGCAATCCTCCCGCCTTGGCCTCCCAGACTGCTAGGATTACAGGCGTGAGCCGAGACCTGGCCTGTTTTGTTTTGAGACAGAGTCTCACTCTGTTGTCCCAGGCTGGAGTGCAGTGACATCATCATAGCTCACTGAAACTTCAAACTCCTGGGCTCAAGCGATCCTCCTGCCTCGGCCTCCTCCCCAGTAGCTGGGACTACAGGTGCACGCCACTGTGCCTGGCTAATTTTTCTGTTTTTGGTAGAGACGGAGTCTTGCACTTGCTTGGGCTGGTCTTGATCTCCTGACCTCAAGAGATCCTCCCACCTCAGCCTCCCAGTGTGCTAGGATTACAGGCATGAGCCACCGTGCCCACCCTAGATATTTAATCTTTACTGTTATCTGACTGCTCTTTTACCTACTGTTAATAATATTAATCTAAACAATTACATGTGGCTGATACCCACTGGTACCTGACTCTGCAAGTTTTCTGATCCAAATCGTTGAAGAAGATACAATGCAACAAAGACTGGTGGGTGCCTAGTGTGTGCCAGGCACATTTTTCCACTAGAGTAGCTCAGGCCCATAAGGGAGGTGGCTGACCTTGAACATCCCATTTCTGAGGGTCGTCATCCTATTACAGCTGCTTCCAGAATAATTGCTTCATATGGATAAATCCTGGGCCTGGTGGTAGTAACAGTGATAACTGTGGAGAGACTGAGCCCTGATGGTCTAAGTAAGGACCAGATCCCAAGTCCTTTGACCCTGCATGCATTATTTCCACTACATCATAGTTCCTTCCTTGTAAGATTGGTGTAATAATCCAATGAGATGATACAAGTTAAGCACTTAAAGCATCTGGCATATAGTAAAGCATTAGTTCTCTCATCATCATCTTCAGTACTATAACTAGTAGTATTATCTTCCCCCTCTAGAAAGAGTTCCCTGACCTCTAGGCCATGGTCATCTCTCTTCCTCTGTCATCCTATAGCATTTTTTTGTCTATGCCCTGTTTTGACATTTCAAAGCTCTTATATTAGGCTTGGCACGATGGCTCATGCCTGTAATCCGAGCACTCTGGGAGGCCGAGGCGGGAGGATCTCTTGAGCTCAGAAGTTTGAGACCAGCCTGAGCAAGAGTGAGATCCCATCTCTACTAAAAATAGAAAAATTAGCTGGGTGTTGTGGCGCGCACCTGTAGTCCCAGCTACTTGGGAGGCTGAGACAGTAGGATCTCATGAGCCCAGGAGTTGGAGCTTGCAGTGAGCTATGATGATGCCACTGCACTCGACCCAGAGCGACAGAGAGTCTGTCTCAAAAAAAAAAAAAAGCTCTTATATTGCTTCTCACTTACATATGTCCTTATTAGGTTATAAACTTTCTTAGGGAAAGTACCTTATGATATTCACTGTCCACTCAGAAAACTGCCCTGTACGTGGTAGGCACCTAATATTTATTGATTTTTGGGAACTCTCAGGACCTCTTCATCCCCATCTCTTAATAAAAAGAAGGTTGAGCCACACTGCCCTATTTAAATATTTTCTAGCTCTATATTGTATGATTATTTTCCTTATAATTCCTGTTAGGCTAATTTTCTTTTTTTTACACCTTTCCCTCCTACACAGTACAGAGCAACTGATTTTGTTGTTCCTGGGCCTGGAAAAGTAGAGATAACCTACACACCAAGTGATGGAACCCAAAAGGTGACATATTTGGTACACAACTTTGAAGGTATGTGTGAGTTCTTTATAAGCTACATTTTTTTTTTTTAACAAATGATTTAGATAACATTTTTATTGGTTTTTTAAAGTTAGTTGTGTGGCTGCTTAAAAATACAACCTGAATCTACAGTATTTCTGCAGAACCCCACTTTTAACATAAAAAATAATTGGCTCCCATGCCTTCTTGTGGCATGGATAAAGGCACAAAGGAGTTAGCCAGTTAATTGGAAATGTATATAGTCAAAGACAAGGAGATAATTATGCAGTCATCTTAAAACACAGAGGGAAGGTTGGCAGGAGTCTGTTGTGCATGAATTATATAAATTAAACGTTAATAGCCCCCAAATCACCTGTCACGTAATTATGCCCTTTGCTCTGGTACAGTTTGTATTTGGAAATGGTTGTATTATATATTTGCTGAAATTTTCTGCTCATCCTTCCGGGTATTTATCCCATAGAAGTGGAATGTTTACTTCTTTCCTTTTCTTCCCCAGCCACGCTGCTGCTTCAAAGGTACATTGTGGCAAATCCCACCCAAAAGTTGCTGAAAGGACCAGTGGTCCCTTTTTCTCCACTATTGAAGTTGTTGAAAGCACTTACACAAACAGAAAGTCCAAGACCTCCCTAGCTTTTGTTTTCCTTGCCTCCTCCAAATCATGTCGTTTTAATACAATCTAGTTCTGCGTGTGTCAGCACCTTTCACATTCTGAGCCCAAGTTTACCCTGAGCATTGGCATGGCTTCAAGTTCCATCTTTCAGTGATAACAAAGTTTAATAAGAGTTATGAAACAGCAGTGATTACACCGAGCATAATTATTTCTACCAACTACAGTAGGAATGCTTGGTATCCCCCAGGAGATTATGAGAATTTTCATTTGGTATTTGAAATGCAAATTTTTCTCAATGACTGAGGATTGAATGCACCCATAACGTTTAAAAAAGTGTGTAAAAGAAAGTTTCAAAATTATTTACCCTTTCTTGAATGTATTTCTGGTTCACATCAGTAGTTTTTGGTATTTCAATATCTTCAGGATCCTAAAGACCATATGTTTTTCTCGTTTGTATTGCCTTTCCAAAACAAGTTAGAATGTCCTTGTCTAGAACTTAATTTTCTCCCATTATGTGCCTTGGGAACTCATGGAATACTCAGGTTGGAGGCCTGCCTTGGACTTCTGAAGTCGGGTCTCATACATGGGAGCCGAGTATTAGGTGCTTTGGTTGTGGTGGGTGACTTTAGCCTTGTTACAACTAAACCCCGTTTACTTTCCTCCTTTTTTTCTCTCATCGGCTTCCCCTCCACAGATGGTGGTGGCGTTGCCCTGGGTATGTACAATCAAGATAAGTCAATCGAAGATTTTGCACACAGTTCCTTCCAAATGGCTCTGTCTAAGGGTTGGCCTTTGTATCTGAGCACCAAAAACACGATTCTGAAGAAATATGATGGACGTTTTAAAGACATCTTTCAGGAGATATATGACAAGTAAGTACAGTTTTTCTTTTTTTCCTTTTTATTTTCTCTCAAGTAAGCCGGTATTTATCATATAGAATTTGCATCTCCCTATCCTTTTGATTCTGGGACAAATTGAGTGAAAATCATCACTATCCCTTAAAGATAAGAGCAAAACTGAGATTTAAGAGGAGTGAAACAAAACCATTCTGAGTTGCTCTCAGAAGATAAATGTGTTCTTAAATAAGGGTTAATATTTGAATAAAAGTACCCTGTTAGTGATAGAAAGGTCTAATTTTCAAGTGTGTGAATTTCTGAATCAGACCCATTTCCATTCTTGCTGAAGCTCATTGTTATAATTTAAGATTCTGTTTTAGTGCAGTCATTTGAACTTAAGTCTAAGTTTATAACAACTTTGAATTCAAGAACACATGGGGTGAGTATATGTTAACTTTCAAGATGACGTAACTCCTTTTTAGGTGCACGTGTTCAGACCAGGGCTGGGATTTTGGGTGAAAAATCTTTCCCAGGGCATTTTGATTTCTCTTCCTGCTACCCATCTACACTAAACCTAGAAACTCTCCTGGAATAAACCTAGTTTCCTGAATAATACCAAGCAGTAGAATAGTCTCTTTTTTCTTTATTATACCCTTAAAATAAGCAAATCTCAAGAATATGATCAGTAGTATATTGAAAACTGTGAAAAGTAAAGTAATAGTTGGGATACTCTGTCTCACTTAATCCTTACACCTTCCCTGCAAGGTAGGTAAAAAAATCACTCTCATGAATGGCCAAATTGGGGTTTCACAGCTAGAAAATGATTGGGCAGGGATTTAAGCCTGTGTCTGTCAGATTCCCATGTTTGAGCTGCTTCTACTAAAAAATACTGTTTTCCTTCTCCCACCGTCCCCACCCCCCACCTCCTTTGGGAGAAGCAGATGACATCCCTAACAAAACCAATTCTCTTTTTTATTCCCTTTTCTCTACTGTTTCTCAGGCAGTACAAATCCCAATTTGAAGCCCAGAAGATCTGGTATGAGCATAGGCTCATCGATGACATGGTGGCCCAAGCTATGAAATCAGAGGGAGGCTTCATCTGGGCCTGTAAAAACTATGATGGTGATGTGCAGTCGGACTCTGTGGCCCAAGGTAAGGAGCCAGAGGGCCAGTTGGAGGTGGAGCTTCTGTAGCAATTGGGTCTTTCCACCATAGTTCTCTAATTTGGGAAGAGGGATTTTGTAGCCCTTTGTTGTAAAATCATGCAGTGTTAGAACTGCAAGACATCAAGGTCTATCGTCTTATCTGACAGATAAGACAATCTCAGACTGGGCAAGTGACTTTACTCAAGGTCACATGGAAAATAACTGAGTGGGTTGGCACTCCTGGCTGCAGCCTTGGATGTTAACATAGTTTCTCTCTCAACCTTTTTTTTCCACTTGAAGTTTTAAAACCTTTAGAGCCTATCTGGTCTGAAAATTGTACCCTTTCCCTACCCTCATTTTCCCTCGGGTGAGAATGTAAAAAACCAGGGCACTCTGGCAAGGAGGGGTTAAGTGAGAGGCCTGGATTGTCTAATAACCAAGGAGGGGGTGTCTCATCTGGGAACAGGCCCTAATCATGCCTCTCTGCCGGCCTTGAAGGTTGTTCTGGTACTATATAAAACAAATGTGTTTACAGCTTAGCTTTAAACACAAAGAAACTGAGCAAAGAAGCCCAGGGCTGTTCACAGAAATTCCAGGAACTAGGGGTTTCAGGCCTGGGGTAAGGACAAAATCAACAGAAGCTCTCCTTTTCCTGATTTCCTCAGTGCCAAGTCCTTCCTCAATTTCAGTTCCCCATGCTAGCTGTGTAAACTTGAACCTCCCCAGATGAGTGTTTGTGTTAACTTTAATTATGTTTGCTTTTCCCCAGGAAGTACTATTTTTTTTTCTTTTATAAACATTAAGTGTCTCCTGTCAGTTGGAATGGTAACTTTTGTGACAGCTAAATGAGTTACACAGCTCTCTTTTCCTGCCTTCTGTTTCTCTAAGTCCTCACAATTATTTGTACTGAATGCAGCAGAGGAAGGAGTGTTGCTTTGTGATGACTACGTGGTGGATAAGGAAAACTATTCCTTGTAATCAGAGTTCTGGGAGAGGGATCCATGTCATTCCATTATTTTTAAATGCCCTAATGGCAACAAGAAGAGAGTATCTAGAGAAATATTTCAAATGTAAATGTCAAGTTATGGAGGTTCAAAGGACTTTGAAATAAGAGTTCTAAAGCACAGTGTGCAATGGTGCTCTGAGAAGAGACCTGGACCAAGGCTCTGTCTGTGTGGAGCCTGTAGATAATGTAACCTCAAGGCAGCTAAACAGATGAACAAGCAGCAGAGCTGTCCTTTCGTTCATCTTTCTCTAGAGACATGAACTTCTTTGGACTTACACCATTTCATTTATGTCCTCAGTTTTGACAGTGGTACCAGCCGGTGTCTCCTGATATTAATAGACAAACTCAGCATGGGTATGGTCCTGAACTTATCTAGTCAATGAATATTTGAGTATCTATGAAGCCTCAGACCAACACAGTGCTATGGAAGGGACTACTAATCCAACACAGAAATTTGTGCTAATTGTACTCAAAGATGACTGAAAGAAAAATTATAGTTAATCTACTTAGTCTCAGACGAAAGAAGAAAAAAAAAAATAGCAGCCTATTGTAAATTTGCATTAGTAACTGCTCAGGTGCTCTTGGGAGGTAGCAAAAATTGAGCAAAGGGTTCTATGAATTAAAGTGTAAAAGAGTGAATAAAAGAAGAAAAATTAGTTGTATGAGCTCATAATGTGGTTCTCTGAATAGGAAACCACAGAAGAGAATTGTTTTGTTGAGGGTATTAAAGAGACAAGGAAGAGCAAGTGGGATGTTCTGGAATCCAACCCACCCATCCTGTTTTTACCTACCTTTTCTTTTTTATTTTTATTTTTTTTTGAGACAGGGTCTCACTCTGTTGCCCAGGCTGGAGTGCAGTGGTGTCATCATAGCTCACTGCAACCTCCAACTCCTGCGCTCAAGCGATCCTCCTGCCTCAGTCTCCCAAGTAGCTGGGACTACAGGCTCATGCCCCCATGCCTGGATAATTTTTTTTTTCTTTTTTTAGAGAGAGATAGGGTCTCACTGTGTTGCCCAGGCTGGTTTGAACTGCTGGCCTCAAGTGATCCTCCTGCCTCAGCCTCCCAAAGTGCTGGGATTACAAGCATAAGCCATAAGCCACTGTGCCCAGCTTTACCTGCCTTTCTTCCCAGTCCCAGCAAATATATGAGCAGCTGGAGAGCAGGAGACAGCTCTCATTCATCTTTATTTCCCCAGAACAGCAGAGCATCTGTGTATAAGAATAATAATATATTGAGCTCTTACTCTGTGGCCTATACTGTTTAAGGAATATGAATATATATTCTTTTCATATATGTTTATGAATATACGTATATTCATCTAATCCTATAATAACTCAGTGAAGTAAGTGCTTTTATTATTCTCATTTTATAGGTAAGAAAACTGAGCCACAGTAGGTATGAAGTCACAACACTAGGGTGAAATGTATGCAGTCGGACCCCAAGCCCTCCATCACAGAGCAGGTGTCCCTGAGATAAGTGAGGAAAGGGTACAGCCTTTCCAGGTCCTTTGACTCTGAGACCTGGAGCGGGGACCCTGCTTTCTGAATGGCAGAAGAATTATTGATGACTCCATGTGCTCCATGTAGTTTGTTTAACAAGACCTGTCAAGATTGAATCATTTGCTCTCATCTCTGAGAGACACAGTGCACTTCGTGCAGTTGAACCCAATGCTTCATGCTCTGCCACCTATAGGTTATGGCTCTCTTGGCATGATGACCAGCGTGCTGATTTGTCCAGATGGCAAGACAGTAGAAGCAGAGGCTGCCCACGGGACCGTAACGCGTCACTACCGCATGTACCAGAAAGGACAGGAGACGTCCACCAATCCCATTGGTAAGATGGTGTTTACTTCTATATTGATTTCCAGTCAGAGGGTGCTCTCCAAAGGAGATCTCCAGAGGAACTCAGTGTTTTGTGTGCAAAGTCATCACCAAGTAGCTGATTTGTTCCACTAATACGAGCTATTTTAATATGCCTCTTAAAATACACAATATATGTGTTTCTATTTTGTGGAAGAACATAGATTACAAAGAAGAATGTTATCAACAAGCATTTTCCTTTACCTCTGGTGCAGTGAAATGCCACATAAGACTACAAATCTAAAAGCCACTTGGATAGATCCTTCCAACAAGGTTTCAAGGACAGCACTTTAAAAAGAGATTACAGCCTGGAAAGAGGAGACTGATATAGACAAGAGATAGAAGAGATTGTGACCTCTCTCAAATTAGTAAATGCCTTAAGCTGCAAGCACTAGTACCACACTGTAAAAATGTACTTTCTTTTAAAGTTTCTGTTTGGCAAAAAATATTTCCAGCTCTCCTAAAACTTCTAGCCCATATGGATAACATCTAATGAAGTCTGTACCATAAACAAAAAGCTATTTTGTTTTGGGGGATAGTGACACATTTGGGAATCCTATAACTGGGATGATTGGAGTGTTGTTGTTGTTTTCCTCTTTTAGCTTCCATTTTTGCCTGGACCAGAGGGTTAGCCCACAGAGCAAAGCTTGACAACAATAAAGAGCTTGGCTTCTTTGCAAAGGCTTTGGAAGAAGTCTGTATTGAGACCATTGAGGCTGGCTTCATGACCAAGGACTTGGCTATTTGCATTAAAGGTTTACCTGAGTAAGTACAAGGTGCCCAAACTCTGTGGTCAAATTACCACTTATGCTCACTGGGCTCAAAGCATCAGTGCTTTTTGGAATTATATGAATTGTTATACATCATCTAGTTCAGGGGTCAGCAGACATTATCTGTAAATTGTCAGATAGTGAACATATTAGGTTTTGTGGGATATACAGTCTTTGTGGAACTAAAGAACTATTCAGCTTTGCCTCTGCTGTTGTAGCAAGAAAGCAGTCATAGACAATCCAGAAAGGAACAGATATGGCAGCATCCCAGTCAAATTTTATGTTCAGAACCAGGCTGCAGGCTAGATTTGGTCCATCACCAGGCTGTGGTTGGCTGACCTCTGATGTAGTTGACAATCATTGAATGACAAGGTTCTATTTAATTTTAAGAAGAAAATCATAGACGATTAGAAATAAAGGGACCTCAGAGGCTATTTTATTCCACTCCTTTATTTTTTAACTTACAGATGAGAAAAGTAAGCAGCACAAGTATAAGATGTCCAGTTTATTATAATTCCTTCCTTAAGTATCTGTAACCATCAGTGAAATATTTGAGGGCCTGTGTGTTGCCCAGGGTTTTTCCGAGAACATGGTAGCCAGTATCCCGATTGGATTAGCTGCTAATCAGAGACTCCTCCCTCAAAGTCAGAGTTAGTTACTATCACACATCTCGAGAAATACTACTAAAATTTGACACTAATACCCTGTCCCACCAGTATGTCCCCAGAGATCTCAGGGTCAGTATACCCCAGTAATGGGGATATACTCAATCACTACATGTTTCTTAAATTTCCAGCAAGAATACAATGTTTCAAGTGTTCTTATCAGTATAATACCTTTGTAGCCTATTTGATAGGCATCTGTCAGCAGGATTATGTTAGCCAGTCCATTGTCTTGTTTTTCTTACATAAAACACTGGTAGAAGTAAGAGCATTAAAACTTTTTGTAAGAATATGTAACAGTTTGTGGGAAGGTGGGTAAAGGTTTGGCTGTACCCTGAATGAGTTTTGTTATCTTTAAGAATGAGGAAGAGGAAGTGGGATGATTTTGGTCTCACCAGCTTTAGTCTGAACTGAAGCTCTGTCATACTTTCACCTTCAAAGCTACGTGGCAAGAAACGTACTGTGAATGTGGGTATAGATAAGCCTCCACCTCAGGCTGCCAGGACAGCCTGAGTCCCAAGCCTGGGTCAGCCCCATGAGCCTTGAGCACAGTCATTGTAGATTTGTAGCTTGTTAACATTAATGGATTTTCTTCTAGACATAAATAGAATATGACTTTAAGTAGCATTTCTAGGACTTTTCTCCTACCTGCTACCATATCAGAGACAAACTAAATTTTCTTCTTTTTTTCCTCCTTAGTGTGCAACGTTCTGACTACTTGAATACATTTGAATTCATGGACAAACTTGGAGAAAACTTGAAGATAAAACTAGCTCAGGCCAAACTTTAAGGTCATACCTGGGCTTAAGAAGGGTAAATGTTTTTTGGAAACTAGGTCCACAAGTTTACATTTTTCTCTATAACACTCAAGGGTAAAGGCAAAATCAATTTTGTAATTTGTTTAAAAGCCAGAGTTTATCTTTTCTATAAGTTTATAGCCTTTTTCTTATTACATACAGTTATTGCCACCTTCATGAATGTAGCAGGGGACTTGTTTTGTTTTTTATTTTTTTGTTTTTTTTTTTCATTTAACCATGGGGATACATAGGGGACTTGTTTTAAATTTTATTTCATTTTCTAGTAGCAGCCTAGGAATTAGGTTAGTATTCATTCGTAGCCACTGTCACTTTTTCTGATGTTCTGATATAAATGACCAAAATCAAGAGTGCTCGAAAGGGTAAATGATAGCTACAGTTTTGTTCCCTAAAATATGTATAAGGTAGAAATTCACTCTCTTGCCCTCTTGTCCATGACCTTGGTCACCGGGACGTTCTGGTGTTACATATGTCCCATTGCGTGAGGTAGAACATACATTCAACTTGCACGTGATTGGAACAAAGTGTGAGTGCAATTAAAATATGTTGAAGACATCACTGTCATTTTTGTGAAGAGCTTGTTGAATGTTTCCAATGTACTAAATATTTTTGAGGCCACTGGAGAGTTTGGAATCCAGAATAAATACTACCTGGAGGTTTGTCCTCTGTTTGTCTCTTCCTCCTCCTGGCCTGGCCTGAGCATTATGCTACCCTAAATAGCATATTTCATCCAAGTGCAATAATGTAAGCTGCATCTTTTTTGGACTTCTGCTGGCCTGTTTCATTTCTTTTATATAAATGTGGTTTCTCAGAAGTTTAATAAACACTATTCCAGTCCTGTTCTTCATCTGAGCTGTTAATTTTAATTAAAATTAAGTGCTAATGACTATTCCTCTGAGTTTTTATTTACTGGATGCATTTATATGCCAAGCACCATGCTAGCCATAGGAATTTGAGTTGAAAAAAATCTCTGCTCTCAAGAAGTTTACTATGGGGGAAAATGGAAAAGTGAACAGTGAGATGTGGATCCTACAGTGAAAGGAAAGAGGACCAAAGGTGGAACTAAAGGGGTAATTAGGGAATATTAGAGAATAGATCCTACCTATGTACGTGCTAAGGAGTTTAGGCATTGTCTTATAAGCTAATAGGGAGCCAGTGAAGACTTCTGAGAAATAAGGGACTTGATCATATTTTTATTTTTCAAAATATCACTCTGGGCAGCTTTTATAAAGAATGGATGGTGGGGGTTGGGAGGAGAGTGTTGGGCACAGTTGAGGAAGAAAGACCGGTTAGGAGGCTATTGCAATACTTTAGGTGGGAAATGATGAAGATCTGACTGGAATCATGGCACTGAGAAGAGAATGGGGTGAATCCCTGAGAATGGATGGGCTTTGGCAGGGCCAAGGAGATGTGGGGGTTGAGAGGGAGAAGAGCAAGTCAAAGAACTTCCCAAGTTTCTGGCTCCACACCTAGAGAAAGGCTAGTCCACACTCCAGCATCTTTGGGAGGGGAGCTCTGGTAAGCTTTTGCACTCTGACACCTTAAAAGTCAGTGAGTTGGGGTGGATATTTCTTGGCTATTTCTAGTCTGCCTTCCTGGCAAGCTTGGAGTCAGGCTGCAGACACAGCTTCAACACAAATCCCCTGGAAGACCCAAGGAAACACGGAGGCTTTCAGAATCCTCTGGGGTGGAGCTGATTCAGGGTGAGCTTTTGACCTATTTCTCATTCTACCCTCAAGATACACCCCAGTCCAAGCCATGGGCCTAGAAGAGTCCTCTTAACAGGGGGCCTACATGAAGCAGAGGAGCATGTGGCTCAGGCAGTTTATCTCTGACCAGATTGAAGTTAGAATCCAAACCACATGAGCTTTCCTGGGGAAGGGAAATTAATTTTCACATAAGATCAACCACGTCACTCAGGCAGTTGGAAGAAAAGCATTGCTGCTAGTTAAAACATCAGAAAGAGGCAATAAATATTTTCATCTCCTATATAAGATTTTAAGATATTTTAACAAAAGATTTTGTGATCTATATAATCTGTAGTTTATGAAAAGGTTAAGACTAGAAGACACATATTACAATATTGTTTCTTTGCTTTGGCAGTATTGTGAGCTGGTATGTTCATTTTCGACTAGTCTTTGCCTCAATATAAAGAAATACCAACAACTCATTTTAACATTAATGCCTGTAAACCTTTTTATTTTCAATAGAATAGATTGGGATTAGAAGAGGAAGGAACATCTTTCTACATACTTCTGTGCTTTCTTTCCACTTAATTCTCACCGCAGTCTTAAATGATTGGTTGTATACGAATGATTTTTTAAGAGGAAGCAAAAAATTAGAGAGGTTAATTAACTCAGGTAGAGCTCACACTCGCTCATGCTCTCTCTTTCTCTCTCTCTGGAAAATAGATATTTAAAGCCCATTGGTGTCCAACATACTGGTTAAATGTAGTGTTCCTTCAGATTATTGGACATTTGGCTTTTCATAGAGTTCAAATTGTTTTAACATTTTAAACTCTACAGCCAAAAAAATATTTGTCAAATAAAATGTGTTTTGCACCCCCCCATCTAAATTTAGGCTTTTTTCGGATTTTTGAATGGTAACTCCTCTGTAACTGTTAGAGCATCCATTTTCTCTTCCATTGACAAGATTTTTAATAAATTTTAAACGTATTGTGTTTCTACTATCCTTTTACACCAAATAGTAGCCTACGTGGCAGGTAGAGAATCTGTCATTATCAGTGTATTATGGGGAAGTAAACTGAGGCAATGAGAGGAGCTTTGGTCAAAGTTGCAAAATATTAAAGCACCTATGAAAGAAATTAAACAAGATAAAAATAAATGGAAAGACATGTTCACGAAGTGGAGAAATTATTAGATCATTAAATATGAAATCTCCGATTTCAAATCAAAAGTTTAGTTTATTATATCTTAAGCAAGAAGTAATACAATTAATCAAAATATGCACCTAAACTGTCAACACAGTTTTGCCATCTTAACGATAGTTCGTCTATGCCAGCAGCGAAGAAGCATGGAGAGCGAGTGGAGATGAAATCGTGAAAGGCATTTTCCACAGCTTGTTGAGAATTGAATATTTTTCCTTGCAAGAAGCGGTCCAAAGCCTGGAAGACGTGGTAGTCAGTAGGTACAAGGTCTGGTGAATACAGTGGATGACAGAGAGTTTCCAAGTCCAGCTTCTGTAGTTTGAACAGCATTATTTGTGCAATATGTGGTCCAGCATTGTCTTGCAAGAGGATTGGCCTGTCTCTATTGACCAATTTCGGCTGCTTAATCACAAGCATCCTCATCATTTCATCCAATTGGTTTGCAGTAGACATCGCTGTAATCGATTGACCAGGTTTCATGAAGCTGTAGTGGATAATACCAGCACTGGACCCCCAAACAGACACCATTAGTTTTTTTTGATGAATATTCAGTTTTGGACTGTGTTTTGGCACTTCATCATTATCCAACCATTGTGCCAAACACTTGCGATTGTCAAAAAGAATCCATTTTTCATCACAAATAACAGTACAGTGTAAAAATGGTTCACCTTTATGTCATGACAGCAAAGAAAGGCAAGCTTTGAGATGATTTCTCTTCTGATGCTCGTTTAATTCACGTGGTACCCATCTATTCAGCTTCTTTACCTGAGACCTTGCTGCTAATTCACGTGTAGGTTGAGATGATTTGCTTCCGCTACAGCTTTCAGCTCATCATTATCCACCTTGGTCTCAGGTGGCCCACATGGCTCATTTTCAAGATTAAAATCACCAGAATGGAATTTCTCAAACCATCGATGGACAGTGTGTTCATGAGCCACATCCTTCCCAAACACTTTGTTGATATTTTGAGCTGTCTGCTCAGCATTGGTTCCATGACAGAACTCATATCCGAAAATAACATAAATTTTTGACTTATCCATGGTTTCACAAAAATAGCTCTAAAAAAAACTTTGAAAGGTAATCACAAGCCAAACCGTGCGTTTGAAAGACTGAGGATGTACCTTCACAATAAAAATAAAACAAGAAGTGTCAAAGTGAAATGTCAGAGATATCAACTGTCAAACTTAGTACTTAAGGAAATCAGACATTCCATATTGAATAACCTTAATATGTCAGTGGCCATTTTGGACTGGAACTCGGGAATCCTTACAGCAGAGGTGTAACTGCACGATTCAGGTTTGGGTGAAAGAAAGCATCACATGGAACAAAATGATGGAATTGGATTGGGTGATCCTAAATAGTACCCCCAGCACTCACAAACATCCTAGGAGTTGATCAGAGGAGTGCCACTCCAATGTCTATCAAGATCAACATTTGGTGAAGAACCAGTTAGTGTTCTAAAATAATTATCAAATGCACAGTTGCTGACCAATACATTGAGAGGCTAATGGTTTATTTTGTAACTAGAGGATCAGAGTTGTTGACCTGGAAAATGACTGCTCTTTATTTAGCATAACATTGAAGGCAGCAGGATCCAGGGACAGGGAAGATAAGAGTTCCAAACTCTCTAAATTGCAGGTACTGTCTCTTAGAAAGAATTTTTAACTGAAAACATTTAAAATTTAATCTTAACAGTTAGAATCACAGCTCCCCTGTGTTCTTGCCTGATATATAAAATCCTTCTAAGACACTAACAAGTGACCTCCTATCTCCCATTTGAATATTTATATAATAAAAATCCCCCCATTAAGGGTCTTGATTCTTCCTGTTAAGAAAATTAGAAACCAATATAAAAAACAATAATGAAGGCTTTAGATATTTATGTCAATAATGATAAAAATTTTGTGCCCTATCACTTCTCTAATATTAGAGGTCTTATTCATAGTCCCTATTTTTAATATTAGGGAGAATGTAACTTCCAAACTTCTCGTGTAACTTCTAATTCCTCTGGAACAAGAAAATCAAAGAACTCTAAAATTTAGAGTTCAAATGGATGATATCTCAGATGCTGAAGGAAGGGAATTTTGCAGATATTGTGGCATTGTTTATAACTTTTAATTTTTCTATTATTTCAAATTTACAGAAAAATTGTAAGAATAGTATGAGAAAATTTTTACCCATCTCTCTCTTTTCACATTTGGTACCCATCTCTCTCTTTTCCTGCACACACACACACACACACACACACTCTTTCTTTTCCTGAACCACTTCAGAGTAATTTGAAGACATTTTGCCTTTTTACCCCTAAATACTTTAGTGTGTATTTCCTAAAAAGAACAAGGACATTCCCTTATATAACCACAAAACAATTATCAAAATTAGGAAATCTAACATTGAAACAATATAATACAGTCCCTATTCACATTTCAACAACTGCTCCAATAATCTCTACAGCTTCCCCTCTTCCCCTCCAGGATCCAATCCAGGATTACACGTTGCATTTAGTTGTCTTGTCTCTTAAGTCTCCTTTTGTCTCACATGGTTCCCCAGCCTTTCTTTGTCTTTCTAGATCTTGGCTTTGTTTTTTTCTTTTTTGTGAGACAAAGTCTCCCTTGGTTGCCCAGATTGGAGCGCAGTGGCATTATCACAGCTCACTGCCACTCCAACTCCTGGACTTGAGCAACACCAACCCCAACCCACCCCCACCGCCTGGCTAATTTTTTCATTGGGGGGGTGTCTCACTGTGTTGCCCAGGCTAGACATTGACATTTTTGAAGAGTACAAAGCTAGTTATTTTGTAGAAAGTTTTTCAATTTGGGTTTATCTAATGTTTCCTTGCAATTAGATTCAAGTTATGCATTTTTGGAAAAAATACCACTGAAATATGTTAAAGAAACATTATTCAGTGATACTTGTTAAAGCACGGTAAAGATTTTACTCAGGACCATCATAATAGGTATAGAGACCACTGAATGGGGTCTTGCAGTGGGGGAGAGAAATTGGGCTCAACTCTGAATACAGCATGGGCAAGTGGGAACTGATAGCCAAGGAGCAGGGTGGGGTCAGTGGATGGAAAATTACTAAGAGGAAACATCAGGGGGAAGGGGGTTTCTGGCTAAACCAACCTAACAGGATTCTTGCTGAAGACAGACCAGGGTGACCAGACATCACCTGGGGGATGGTGGAGGATGAGGAACCGGATGAGATATCTAGGGTGGGGGGTTCTTGCTAAACTGACTTAGCAGGGTTTTTTGCTAAAACTGGGTTTTACAAGGAAGGGCACAGGTGGGCCTAGCAGAAGGTTCAGAAGCCTGCCTAAAGTCTGACCAAGCAAAATTGTATCTTTGTCAAGTGATATAGTATCCTTCTCGGTATATGATAGTGAAGGAAGGGGGAAAGAACAAATGATGATATCCATTTTTTTATTTAAAAAAGATTTTAAAAGTATATTAGGAAACCTGTTCTGAATCCCTTGGGCTAATTGCACAGGAGCACATTCTCTTGGAACAAATCCAGAAACTTTCTCTCCAATGTTGGCTTACCCTCCTGACAAAGCCTTTCGGTCTGCCTTTGGTAGAGTGACACAATTTCAATCACATCATCTTTAATCTTTTCAAATATAGGCTAGAAAATCTCTAAGAAGATGTTCTGTTCTGTAATTTCAACTGGACTGTATACTAAGTATTATGAGTAGTGACACTTAAGGGTCCTTGGTTGGGTTTTTGGACCTTCATTCCCTTGCCTGGATGAATCCACAATATTTTCTTGTTAGGAGTATTTGGTTTTAAAGCTTTCATTTGATTTCTACATGAGAATATCCTCTTCCTGGTTGGGCTTGCTTTGTTTTGTCTGGGAAACAATGCTTTGCCCTTTAGTTATATGTTCAGAGACTAAGCTTCAAGACATATTCTAACTGAATCACATTTTCCTATTTTTCAAGTCACTAAATTTTACCAATTTTTAAATTTTCTCCTACTTTCTTCCCATTTGAGGAGCTCTTCAGTCATTTCCTAGAGGGTTTGACACTGAATTTTTCAAGTAAGTTCCAAAATGTTTAAACTATATGATAAAAACTAAGGACTTTGACCCTGAATTTTGATTCTAATATTCTAGAGCTACTTTTACCTATTTAAAATTTTACATATTTTCCAGTTGCAGTTACTCGTTTTGCTACAATTACTCAGTGAGTTTATTTTTCTTTTGGTCATGTTCCTATTGTATTGTTTGAGATATCCTGCAGGTTGGTGACTTATTTTTTCCTGCAAATTAATTACCATGCTCTTGTACTATTCTGTGAAGACTTACCACTTGGATCTCAGCCAAAAGTTTGAATCTGGCCTTTCCATCTGCATCAGCTTCTTTATGGAAGGATTTTTTTCCTTTCTTATGTCTTTGAACCCAATTCATCCAACAAATAGATTTGAGTATGCCCTCTAATCTTGACACTCGCTTGGTAAATCAGTGTCCTAGAGGACCCACAACCTCCGGGGCAGGGGAGGGGGGTACTTCCCTTACAGGTCAGGATACACCAGGTACTCCAATTGTACCAAAAAGCTTAGGTTTTGAGTCATTGGTTTTGTTACAGTGTTTTGGTATTAATCTTTACTGCTATAATGGGAATGCCTTTCATAACTTACATGGAGTTAACTTGGGTCTCATTTTCTATGAATACATTCTTCAAATGTCCTAAAGCTATGATAAGATAAGCAATGTCTTTATCTGTACAATGAGTGCTTTAATTCTTGCCCTTTTCCACAGTGGTGATCAGCTCACATGGTTCAGTGGTATCAATACCACACTGGTAACACACCCCAGTTCCTCTGGCAATTACTGGAAGAGTATCAGGCCTGATGTGACTGCCTCACAAACTCCCTTCTGAGCACAGGGGGGTTTCAGACACACAACATCTTTGGAATGACAGTATATTAGTTTCCACATCATCCACTCAGCAGTCAGAGATTTCACTGATAGTCTCCAAAATAAGATGAAGGAAATGCATTTTAAAGATCGCTCTTTTTGAGTCCGGATGAGTCAATCACTTAAGGGACCAATGTCAAGAATACAGAAGTTCCAAGAAGATGGCTGGTTCCAAAGCAATGGGTTCTGTTATAGAGACAGAGGGTTTGAGATAGGCAGAACACCCAATTGGAGAATTTCAAGCAGCATTTGAAGATGAGGGATTGAAGCCAGGGCCAGAGATATAGACACTGTTTGAAGTCTTGAAAATAGACACTCCCTGGCAAAGACTATCAAAATGAGAACAATAGGTGGCCAATGATTGGCCACACTTAGGAAATCAGAAGAATCAGCAAAGGACACAGAAGGAACAATCTGAAAGGCAGGTGGAGAGCCAGGGGAGGTCAGTGTCGAAGGAAGTTAGAGGAAAAGCTAATTCATGTAGGAAGGAAGAGGCACTCAGGCCAAATGTTAGAAGAGAGATGAAGATGAATGAAAACTTGAAAACTGCCATTGGCCACGGTTGACAGTCATACTCTGAAAGACACCCTCAGATTGCTAAATAAGTGTTCTGCTTGTTTATATGAAGCTTATCACATCTTCATTTTATGAACTGATATTCTTTGCCACGTGTGATTAGGAATCACCTTCAACAAAGGCAGTAAAATCATCTTCAGTGAGGGAACAAAATACAGGTTATCACATAAACAACTGAATAAGCGTCTAAGAAAAATCCAACTCCCACTGAAACGCCAAACCTGTGCATTCATTCAACAAATGTATTTTGAGGGTCCACTGTGTGCCAGGCACTGGCCTAGCCAATGGGTACACTGGGGTGACTTAGACTTGGCTCCTCCTCCTTGAAGCTTAATCCTACACCATTTACCTACTACCAAAAAGAGAGGGAGATTGGCAAGTTTATGCATTATTCTACATCAGCATTTACAAATTATATAGACAATTTTTGTAAAACAACTATAAATCCATTTATTATTTCAATAATTATGTCAATTGCTCATGGGAGATCCAGTTTTGTTGTTTATTCAAATACAAACTGAGTACACAGAGCCTGGCATGGTGGTGCACACTTCTAGTTCCAGCTACTCGGGAGGCTGAGGCAGGAGGATCACTTGAGCCCAGGTGTTTAAGTCCAGCCTGGGCAACACAGCAAGACCCCCATCTCCCAAAAAAAAACACCAAAATCAACATGAGTAGGCACTTTTGAAATTTTAGTCTCAATGGCTTAAACATTGTTTTCTTAACCTGATCTTTACAAACCTTGAGGAAACATCAATGTCTTAAACACTGTTTTCTTAATCTGATCTGTATAAACCTTGTGGAAAATAAATTAGTTAATACCATTCTATGTGGGTAGGGTAGACTAGGAAAGAAATATAAAGAGAAGAATGAATCCCTGCAGAGTCCTGAGATGGTAAGAGGGTGAAAAACTCTAGACCCATGTTACCGTGGTTGGGATATATAAGTGAAATTATCCCATGTAAACTACAGTTATGAAAAAGCAGTGTAGAGACTGAGTTCTATGCAAAATTAATAACCTTAGCATTTATACTGACAGTCTGCAGCATTAGAAAGTAAATTGTTTTCTGGACACATGGTTTTCTGTAAATAAGATTAACTTTATACCAGGTTCAAAGTACAAGCATGAAAATTGACCATGTTTCAGAAGTTTGGATAATTGAACTATTTGGCCCTAGAATACAATTTCTTGAGGAGGCAATGTAATAGTCTTCAGGGAACTCACATTTGTACATGTGGTTCTTTACGGGTATTTTCATTTTGTTCCCACCACAATCTATCACTGCATTTTACAGAAGACACTGAGGCCCAGAAAATAAAAGTGACTTGCTCAGGGTCAGCCAGTAAGTAGCAGAACCATTTTCTCAGTGCACCTGTCAGGTTTAGTCCTGTTCTGTGTTCGCAGTCCTTGGTGCGCTCATGGCCGAAGAATAACCAGACACACCAAAGTAAGGCAAGCACAAAAATGAGGTTTATTGAGGAGAGAAAGATAGGATTATAGAGCAAGAGCAAGATATAGGTTTACAGAGCGTGATACATATGCCACAGATGATGACCGGACCCATTGTTGCAGCAAAGGGAGAGCAAAAGGAAGGGGCAAAAAGGGGCTGGTTATGGTCTCAGTCTTGTTTTACAGTGCCTGGATTGGGACCTCCCTGTGGCTCAGACATCACAATGGAACCACTTTGATTGGACAGTTGGGAGTTGCATGACCTAAGTCGTACTATGCATGTGGGTTCTAGGTCACTTTCCAGACTCTATGGTACCCATGCCACTTGTTCTGTGGGCTAGAGAGTCCTCTCCATTCTTTTGTAGCTGTCGTACCAAGTTCTGATTGGCAGATTTGTAGGGTGTTCCCTCCTACGCCAGATAGAGCAGTTGTTCAGCAAAGGATTAAGGTGGGGCAGCACTAAGATGGGGGCCTGGGGCCCATCTTTGTCCTTCCCAGGTGGGGCAATTGCACCAAGGCAAGACACCCATTTTCATCCCTAGGAGACCTGGAATCCCTTCCTAACTACCTAACACACCTAGACAAAATGTTTCTCAAAATATAAAACAAATATCACCTACATGACACTCATCAGTGTTAGGTAGAACACCCAATGAGAGAATTCAATTGGAAACACCCAATTGTAGATTCAAATGTAGATTCCTGGGCTCCACCTACTGAATCAGATTCTGAAGATAGGACTACACGAATCTCCAGTTTAACAAGCTCCCCAGGTGATTTTTATGAATGTCAAAGTTTGAGAACCATGAAAGGAGGTTAGGTAAAATCTACCAGATGTAGTAAATTTACACAAAGTTTTGATTGATTAATGTCAGCCATTTTGAAAACAGGATGATCATAATTAATTGCAAGTAATCCCTAAGGGGTATAATTTAAGACAGTACACTAAGGTGTATTATTTACTTTATGCCTCTTGCTGATATCAGCAATTTTTGTTTGTAGGAAACTTCCTCTGATGTCCACTATTCCAAGTTGTTTTTTCCAATTTCCTTTCTTCCACTTTTGAACCCATAAGACTCTCTCAAATGGTTAAACTAGGTTTGACATCACTGTCATTCGTCTAAGAACTCCTACTAGTAGGGTCAGGAGAGTGGCAGGGCCACCGGTGGCTCTTTGTAAATCAAGGTTATGTGTTAAGTCAAGAGTTCTTAATTCTGCAGCTGCTCGGATATTTGACTTAGTTTTCAGGCAACTCTATGATATTTTCTCCAGAATCTCCTAGTAAAACGCACATTTGCATTCAAAGTCACTTTGGATGTGAAAACCTTAATGATAAAGGCCATTAATCACAGACACATCAGGAAATATACTATAACAATATTGTCACAATTGCCACAAGAAGACTAGTAAGCCCAGGCTATTGCGCAATGTTGTTTTGTGATAACTCAGGCAGAGGTCAAACAGATGATGCAGAAACTGTTCCATCACCTGTGTGTGTGTGTCTAGACCTCTGCTTTTTCCAGCATCCTTCCCCAACTCCTCCCGTGCCCTCCCCCCACTCCATCAGTTTTCTCTCCCATTTATTTTCGTCTAGGGATTAAGTATTACAGACAAGATGAGCGAGGCTGAGTCAGCCACAGTGAATCCACATTCCAGGGTAACCTCCAAAAAACAGCAAGGACTGGAACCTAAAGGTTAATGATTCCGCAGTTTCCAAAGTCTGAAGTTCTAGGTATTTTTCCAAATGCTGCCTGAGGACTTCTATTGTAACTGTGCATCCCTGCCCTGCCAGGCAGCTGCAGTCAGCACCTTTGGGTGAAATGGGGCTTCCTTGGTTTCTGACCAGGCCCTAGCCCTTGAGGGAAACTTAGACTCCCTGAAAGTGAATCCAGAATCCTTCTAATCAATTCTGCCTCCCCTTCTGCCTTTCCTTCCAAAGTGTGCCTACTGCCCTTACCCAGAAGGACACTGACAATGTTTATAGGAGGTAAGAGTATGGTGGGAATTATTGGTTTTTTTCTGGATAAATGGTATAGTAAAAAGGGGGCCTTACCTTGATTTAGCCCACTCTGTGCTCAAATTGGAAAAAAACAGAGAACTAAGGCCTTCTATAGTGCTGTGTATTATTAATACAGTAACAGACTTCCAAAATAGCTCAAGAGTTGTTCAAGCAATAGACATTTCCCATGAAAGAATGTTTTTTGACCCCAAGAGGCAGATTAGCACCCACAAATTCCTTTGGCTCTGAAGGCTTTTATCCATATAGAAGAAAAAAGTTGCTGCCTTTGGAGTTGAGGGGGTGGAGGACAACTCAATAGAACCATCACTTATATTTAGAATGTATGTTTACCCCACAGGCAGATCAGGGAATAGAGGTCATCCAAGGATGTGCTCAAGATAGAAGCCATTCTATTGCCAAGTTCTTGTGGCTTGGTCTCAATCTCTGGGGCAAAACGTCATTCAGTGCCATTTTGGAATTGACCCAGAGCTATGTGGGCTATTCTGTATCTTTCTTGCCCTTTTATTGCAGTTTGGATACACAGTAATAACTGTGGCTAACATTTATTGATCTCATATAAGGACTACCCTAGATTCTTGATTACTTGTTTCATGTTTGTGGTTGTGCACCCTGTGGTCTGGGCACTCCATTTCATAAATAAAGAAACTGAGGCACAGAGGCACAGAGGTATCCAGGTTACATGGGTGGTATTCTGGTCATCTTTTGTGGTATAATAAATTATCTCAAACCTTAGTGGCTTGGAAACAACTAATCACTGTATTGTTACTTCTCAAGGTTCTGGAGATCAACTGGGCTCAGCCAGGCAATTCTCACTAGTGATACTCCATGGGAGTTGCCATTAGGTGGTGGCTGTGGCTGGAGTCATCTTAAATGTTTCTTCCCATATGTGTCTGTTGGCTGAGACTCCAGATGGGGCTGTCATCTGGAATTTCACACGTGGCCTCTCCATGGCCTGGACTTCCCCATAGCATTGAAGCTGGGCTCCAAAAGCAAGCATCCCAAGACGACAGGCAAAAGTTGTATTGATTTAAAAAAAAACTTTTTATTTTAAATTAATTATAGACTAACAAGAAGTTGCAAATGTAGTAATAGAGCCCAATGAATCCTTCAGTCAGCTTCCCCCAATGGTGAGATCTTCTATAACTGTAGAACAGTATCAGAACCAAGAAATTGACATTTATTTTTTGTTGTTGTTGTTTTTGTTTGTTTTTAAGAAATTGACATTTGCACAATACCGTTAGTAGACTACAGAACTTATTCTGTTTTGCCAATTTTCACGTGCAGTCATTTGTGTGTGCATGTGTGTCCCACAAAGGAACTCTCCCGGTGTTATCACTTTAGAGTTGCACCCACCCCTCCCCACCCACATACTTGTCCCCTGGCAACCACTGATTTTTTCCTCCATTTCTGTCATTTTGTCATTTCCAGAATGTTCTATAAATGGAATCATATAGTACGTAACCTTTTGAGATTGGTTTTTTTCACTAAGCACAATGCTTTGAAATTCATTCAAATATATGTGCATCAATAGTTTGAAAGGTTAGGCGAGACCAATTTCATACTATTATTATCCTTAATTTATAGATAATGAAACAGGTGCAGAGAGGATAGACCACTTGCCTATCTGAAGGTCTCAAGTGGTTACTTTAAAACAGTGGACTCTTTTCCCCTACTAGCACTTCTGTGCTTTAAATAAATGCGACAATCAGTTGCACTCTGCCTGCCCATCCTGTGGTGGTAAAGGGCGGGCCTAGGATGAGAATTCAAGTCTCTGTTATTCCAGGGCTCAGGGTCATCATAAGCTGCATCAGTTTCTCTCTCCAAAAGACAAATAAAAAGTACTCTTAAAAATAATCTACGGAACCCACCAGCCTTTCACTCCAAGTTAGAACCTGGTCAGGAATGAGACTAAACCCCGAAATGGTAATGAAAAAGTTGGATTTAAGCAAGCAAATAATGATAATAAGTTAGAGACTATCTCACTAGAAACTTAAGGAATGGGAAGTGAAAAGGAAAACTAGAGAAAAATCCTTCGCTATATTCCTTGAATTTCTCCTCAGATATCTGAGGGAAAAATTACGTACTTCTATGTCAAAATCTGTATACTTCTGTGTTATACTAGTTAAAATAGTGAGTTCGTTTATTCTAAATTCTAAGTTGAAGAGATTTACAGTAAAGTATTTATCATTTCTTTCTGAATGATGTTCATTATAGCACCCCACTTTCAAAGGATTGCCCAGCATAGTACACGGCTTTAGGATGTCGCGTAAATTCTAAAAGAAATTGAGGAGGCATGAATGGTATTTACTATTTTACAGAAAGACTGGTTTAAACTACTGTCATCACTCAAAAATTAGGGGCTGTGTTCAGAAAATTATTTCGTTTATTTATTCTCCTGAAACCCGTGTTGAAGGACATTCATTTAATAAAATCTTTTATTTTATAACTAAGAAACGGCCATCCCCAGAAATTGTGGTTTAAAAAAATATATCCTAAAGATTTAGGACATGGCAATCTAATTATCTATGGAGTCTGTAATTCTTTATCTGAACGTTGGGCCAGATTTCATATGGTTGAAAGGTAACAAGGGATATATTCTGCATATTACAAATCACTTTCAGAAGGGGCTGGAGCAGTTCCCTATATTTGAACACATTCATATTTTTACAGCAAAACATGAATCTTCTCACTGAATGAGACAAAGACTATAGCCTCATGTCAGTTCAGATCAGGTTATTTTAGAAAAAAAAGCAATTTTAGCTTTCAGAACTTTTCAGATTTTAAAACTGCTGAGTAATTATAGACATGCAGGTAATATTTCATCTCTTCCTGAAGAAGATAATGATTACCTAGCGCTTATCCAAATGTTGTAGACTCACCCTCCTCCAGCCATGCCACCCTCCCAGTTCCTGATAATGGACTAAGTAGTATGAACTCTGATCACCCTTGGACTGCATCCTAAAGCCACACAATCTGCGTTGCAACTAGAACCGGTACCTAAGACTCGGGGCTTCCGATCCTAAATTTATTCATTTCTTACAGATTAAAATTAATTTGAGTCATTTTAGTGCCAATAATGTCACAGTTAAGATTAGGAATTCATTCAAGCACAGGGCCATAAAAGAAGATTTCAAAAAAATAAATGGAGACTTGTAGCATATTCACAGACAAGGAGTCACTAAATGTGTCAAGTCACAAATTTAAAAGTTGAATGCATTTAATGCAAATGAGATTGAGGAGAAAATTTGAAAAACAAATATAAGTCTGTTTGAGAGAAAAACATGCAAGAACAGTCAAGAAAATTTGGTGAAAGAGGTATCAGCATTAGCAGTTGTTAAATAGTCGATAAAGAATAAGGTGCTGGTACAAGAATAGAGATAAATTTATTCATGTAGTCATTCATTATTATAACAAAGGCCTTTTGAGAACATGCTATGTGGCAGGCTCTGTTGTAGGCCCTACAGAAACAGCAAGGAACAAGACTGATAGGGCTGCCCCTTCTCATGGAGCATATATTATAGCAAGGGAACAAGACACTAAAAACAAAACTCAGTTGGTCTTAAGTCTTTGACGAAAAGGATACAGGGAGTTACTATTGTGGCTATTTCAGATCAGGCGCTCAAAGAAGCCTCAACAGTCATGCAGAAAGCCAAGAAGCCAGACCAGTGTGTTAAAGAGCATGACATTTGATAAGATAGCATTCCCTTCATGTTTTAATCAGAAAAAAAATCATTTAAAAACAGAATGGATTTAAGCAAAAAATTAAGTAATGTGATTAAAAATAAAAATATCCGAAAGGAATATTGCAATGGCCCTATTCAAATAGTCACCTGAAGAGGCTTAAACTTATTCTAACGATGCCATTATTACATACATATTTAGGGAAATTCTTGTAGAACTTCATTTAGAGCCTGTTGGGAGCCTCACATAGCATTTCCAGTGAAATAACTCAGAATTTAGTCTCAACTTTGTTTTCTAAACCAGTACCTCCAAAGAACAGAGATTTACTGGCAATGAGGTTGTTACTATGCCAAGGTTATTAGTTTGAAGAAAACAACCCTCTTTAGAGGTCAAGGGTCAAAGTTACTTCATATGCCAATCATAAAGTCTAAATTTACATCTTTTCAGAGGGTCATTTCAAATACAACATTCTCCCCTACTCAAATGATTAAATAAAAGCATTTTATTGAGAAACCAACCTTAACCTGCCCAACCACACACCCAACTCCTACTCACTCCTTTGAGACCAACCTCCCTCAAATCCACATCTCAGGGCTTGATAGCACATTCCTGTCACCCATTTAGGGGCATTCCCGAGGACCAGCTCTATGGAGTTGGGAAATAGAATATATATTTTAAATTCTCTAATACTTTAAAATATATTTTTCAAAGACTTTATTCCTAAAAACCTAGCAACAAACCTCTCTTATAACAGTCCTCTCTGTTTCAACTCCTGGCGACATTGGATAAATCAAACATAAAACGAATATAAAATATTGGCAAGTGTCTAGAAAAAAAGACTACTTAGCTTTCTTGTTACCTAAAAAGTACCAAGACCCTTAAAACTTGCTCCAAGAAGGAAACCTGATAAATTAGTACACTTTAGCTAACTTAGGAGAAAATAATGCCTTGGAAAAGGAAAGTTATCTTAAGAGTATGAGCCTTGGAGTTTGAATCCTAAATTGGAATACTAGCTTGGCCATCTGTTAATTTGTGAACCTTGAGCAAGATTCTTGATTTCTCTGAAGCTCAACTTCCTGATCAGTAAAATGGGATGGGAATGCTTTGTCTCACAGTATTAATGTGAGGATTAAATAAGATTTAAAAAAAGCATTTTATTGGTCAAAATTCACTCACTCCATTTTAAAAAAGTAATCAAATTGTTCTTTTATTTGTCCTTTATCTGTTCTATGTCATTAACTAGGTTGAGCAAACAAGTAAATAAGTATGAAAACCATTTGGACAATGTCCTGATCCTTCCAAAGAAAGAAGGTTTAAAGAGCAAAAAGTTTTTTTGATATATCTTTTTTGTAATTTCCACAATATTCTAATAAATGTGCATTAATTTTATAACTAGAAAATAAGCTAGTAAAACCAGAACACCCCAATATATTGCTATTACTGATCAATTACCACAAGATTGGCAAATAATTTTTCATGTCATTTCAAGACACCTCTAATAATAGTCCCACATACAAAAGTGTATTTACCAGTCCACATGTATCATAACTTAGGAAATATCACTTCTATTGATAATTGATATTAGTTTTTTCAGGCAGCAGAGATATACAGACCCAAAACTAAAGAGGTAAACTTAGTTTTATTCAATAGCACACTTCCAAAGCAGAATGCTGTGAACTAAAATAAAATCTTAAGGCTTCCCCACCCCCACTGGCAGACTAAATGGACTCCCTCCTGGCCAAGAGGATACCCTAAAACTGAGTTGCAGGCCAAGAGAAGGAGGTCAGATGGGCCTCATCATGCCCTGCCCCCTTCTTGTAGATATCCTTTGTAACTCATTGACAGGCCTAAATAAGACAAATTTGCAGGTCCACAATTTACACAACAAATATATATATGGCCAGTAGCTTATCTCTGATTAACAGACTTCCTTATCTTAAAACATTCCAAGGCTTTAGACAAAAGCTTCATTTTTTAACCAATTACAAGTCAAAGAGTCTTTAAACCCACCTATAACCTGTAAGCTCCACCCCTCACCCCCACTTTGAGATGGCCCACCTTCTCTGGCCAAACCAATGTATATCTTTCATGTATTGATTTATGATTTTACCTGTAATCTGTGTCTCCCTGAAACGTATAAAACCAAACTGTAACCCAACCACAGCCCTCCCCAGTAGTTGGGAAGCCACTCCATGACACCTGGCTAATTTTTCTATTTTTAGTAGAGACAGGTCTCGCTCTTGCTCAGGCTAGTCTTGAACTCCTGAGCTCAAGTGATCCTCTTGCCTTGGCCTCCCAGAGTGCTAGGATTAGCCTTGGAGTTTGAATCCTGGTGAGCCACCACGCCAGGCCTAGAATGCCAAATTTCTCTTAAGGCCTTTTAGAACTCCTGAAGCACATCCAAGGTGGTGTTATTGCAAACTCTAATACCATGTATATCCGTGGATAATTTATTGCCACCTCTGGCAGGAATATTGAGAGGAGGACAGAAATGTCTTTGTGGAAAACCCAGCTGCATCCTAGGCACTAGGACTTGGAGTGTTGAGCTCAGTATCAGCAGAAGTGATTCCAAGTTCTACCTCTGAAGTATGACACAAATGTTGTCAATCTTGGTAGCATGGTATCTGAAATTGTACCATTAAAGAAGCCTGCCTGTGGATTGTAAAGACTTCCAAGAGTCCCTGATAAAATGGCAAAATGTCATTGCCCGCTATGACAAGCCCTCATCTAGCTCACTGCCTGGAAGGAAGTAGATAGAGATGTTACAATTACTCTGGGCCACAGGAGAGAGAAAGGTGTATGTAGTGTGAATGGGAGACAATGCCAAAGACCAGCTTCCTGTTTCACAAGGTTTTCTAAAAGTTGGCCCTAAGTACTGGCAAAACGATGGCACACTAAGTCCCCCAATCTACTGTGCCAGACACAGTTACAGCAACACTGCCAGTCATCCCAAAGGTACAGCAAGTAGACACAGAACCCCTGGGCCCTCCAGGCCTTGGCTGCTACCAGGCTAAGAGCAGCCAGAAACATACCTGGCCAGGCAATCACAAAGGTTTCTTTAATGCTGAGGTTAATGCTAAACAGAAATAGCTCCAACAACATCTTTGCTTGACACCCATGTTAAATTCATGGCCATACCACATGGGTCTATGACATCATTTCACTACTTCTTATACATCCAGAGCCACCATTTACAAATCTTGAGCGGGGAGGAGAGGATGGGTAAATTCACACCTAATGGGTACAATGCACACTATCTGGGGGATAGGGGATAGGCACCCTACAACTTTGACTCCAATGGTACAAAAGCAATTTATGTAACCAAAACGTTTGTACCCCTGTAATATTCTGAAATAAAAATAAATAAATTAGTTAACTGATGAAAAAAAAATCCCAATTTTGACGGTATGCCAGGGACATACAGCATGTTATCCACAGATGCCCTCAAACTTTGTAAATACGCCATTTCCACATACATTTGTTTGTCTTTTAGTGTCTTTGTCTTATGTTGTAAATGTCTCAAGGGTAGGATTTTATCTTTGCATCCTGCAGAGAACCAAACAGTGCTTGTCAAGAGTTTGCAGGAATTGGTTGTTTTATGACCCTGGCAGAAGAAGTTCTGAATCTAATCATGGTTGGGTGTAATCACCCTTCTCCGTATATCTTCTCTTAGAATAACTTGTATCTCCCAAGCTAAAATCTGACAACCTTAATCCTAAGGGACATCTCCTCTGCATTATATAAAACAGAGACTGGCAATTTTTAACCTTGGTGTCCAAAGTAATAAGAGAGGATTCAAATAGCTCTCACTAGATCAGTTGATTTGGACACAGGTCAGTGTGTACAGCCACATTTTCTCTAGAAATTGTTATCAAAATCTAGGATGTAGATGAGAATATCACCAGGTGTGGGTCATGCTATCTTAAGGAAAGCAAGAGAAGAGATACAAAGAGGGCACAGAAAGACAGAGAGAAGCAATGGAGAGGAGGAAAAGAGATTTCTACTCCTTCCCCTGACCCAACACAATTCTTAACCCTAACAGGTTAGGGAGTCTAGGGTTGCCTGATTTAGCAAACAAAAACATAGGACATCCAGTTAAATTTTAATTTCAAATAAATGATGACTAATTTTTAGTATAAGTAGACCCCCATGGAATATTTGAGACATACTTATACTAACAAATTATTTGTTGTTTATCTGAAATTCAAATTTAATTTGCACAAATTGCACTATGGTGAGAAGAGCAAAATTTTGAAACAAGACAAACATAGATTTGAATCCTGCACAATTACTTACTGGTCATAAGGCTCTGGGCATGTCATATGGCCTCTTTGAGCCTTAGTCTCCACATCTGAAAATGAAGAAATGGCATTCCTTCGTAGTGTTGTCATGGGGATGAGAAATAAGCACTCAGCAACCAACAAGAGCACTACAAGATGATGTCTTCTGGTTAATGCTCTTAAATTGTTGTTATGTTTGCTGCTCTGTCCTTCTCCTTCAGAGTCTAAAATATCTCTAAAACTCAAAACATTTTTACAGCCTCCTCCTCCATTTCCATTCTAAACTGGGTAGCTTGTAAACAACAGAAATTTATTTCTCACAGTTCTGGAGGCTGAGAAGTCCTAGGTCAAGGCACCTCTTCCCAATTCATAGATAGGGCCTTCAGCTGTGCCCTCACTTGGGAGAAGGGGCTAGCTAGCTTTCTGGGACCTCTTTTACAATGGCACCAATCCCACTAATCACCTCTGTAAGGACCCACTTCCTAATACCATAACATTAGTGATAAGACTTCAACATATGAATTTGAGGGGGACACAAACATTCAGACCATAGCACCAGTTCACTCTACGTAATATGGAGAATACATGTTAATTTTCTGCAGCTTTTCGCCCACTACAGATAGTTTATTGTCATAAAGTGTCATAAAGACTATGGCATTTTAATTCCCCAGTTCAAGAAAGGCATGAAGAGTCCTTCAAAGTTGCATGCCAGGGTTATTACAGGGATAAAAGAGCACAGTATAATTAGAGGGAGTTAGCAGCCCCAGAATACTAGCCATCAGTTTATTCTTCAAATGCTGGACAATAATGAAGCTATTCACTGGAGATAAACTAAAGCGTAACAGGTCTCTCTTCTACATAAGCTCTGGGAAAGCCAAAGGAAAGGATTTTTAGGGTTAAAAAATGGTTTAGGTTTCTCCTACGTGAGCCTTTAATGAGGAGGGAGGGGTTTTCCCAGTATAATCCAGGTCAGATAGTTAAAGCTGACCCACCAACAGCTGTAACCACACTATTAACAGAACGCAAACTCCTGCAGAGGAAATGTGCCTTGCAAGTATTACTAATAAAACATAGCATTATGAAAGACACCCCACAGACATAAAAGAAAATTCTTACCTCAGAAACCATGTGCACAAAGCCAGTATTTCATCTCCTCCTGGATCAGAATCTGTGACCCAGGATTTGAAGGACTGCCTTTGATAGCAGAAGGGTCCAATGTACTCTGAAAATTTTGCCAAAATTTCTCCTTGGCTGCTCATCGACATCTTGGTGATCCCTCAATCATACAGGGAGAATCAGTTGATAGTCTGTAACAACTACACTCACTGTTAAGGGGAGAGTAAATTGATACAGCCATTCTAGCAATTTCTCTCAATATTTAAATGCATCTATCCCTTGATTCAGCAATTCCACTGCAAGAAAGCTATCTTAAGGACATGCTTATTCACATTTTTATGCAAAAATGTCACTGCAGAATTACTTATTGTGGCAAACAATTAGAAACAATTTGAAGTCTCTTGATAGAAGAACAGTTAAATATATTAAATATTATGGTATACTCATACTATGGGATATTCACAGCAGTTAAAAAGAATGAGGTAGACCCATACATCTCAATAAGGACAGTTTTCTATGACTTATTTTTAAGAGGGTGGGGAACTGCACGGAATATCACTATAATGCCATTACATTAAAAGAAATAAACTCCACAAGCATTTATATATTTTTATATATATGTAAAAGCTTAGGTATAATGTCTTCAGTGATACGTACTTAAGTGTTAATAATGCTTGCAAGTACAGAAAATAGTTTGCTGTGGGAAATGGAAGGCGGCTACAGCACTTTACTTCACATATGTCCATAACATTTCAGTTTTTAACAAGCATGTATTTGAGCATTACTCATATCATTTTAATTAATTACTTTAAAAAATAAATGTAAAAAGAATTAAATTAACCACCATGAATATTCTCCCAAAATCTTATTTATTTACTTGTAAAGCCCTTCTTTATAAAACAGGGATCTCAAAGAGAAAATCTAAATCATATGCCTGC
Organism: Daubentonia madagascariensis; assembly: GCA_023783475.1. Lineage (NCBI taxonomy): Eukaryota > Metazoa > Chordata > Mammalia > Primates > Daubentoniidae > Daubentonia > Daubentonia madagascariensis. Next base: position 3,882,516 of record JAKFHU010002088.1, read on the forward strand.
TGCAAATTCATATCTATCTAGGGTTTCCTGAGCATATCTGCCAGGATCCTGGGATCTAATTGCTTCAGGGATACAGGAGACTCATTGAAAGTATTCACACCATAGAAAAAGTAAAAATATTCAAGCTTGGTTCAAGGACCTTGAAGAGCCATCAAAAAGGAGAGAGGGGTTATTTGTGAGGACATTATGCTAAGTAGAATAATCCAAGCACAGAAAGATAAATACTGTATGATCTCACTTATATGTGGAATTTGATGAAGTTGTACTCATACAAGCAAAGAGTAGAATGGTGGTTATTAGGAGCTGAGGGGAAGGGGAAATAGAGAGGTGTTTGTCAAAGGACATAAAGTTTCACTTATGCAGGATAAAAAAGTTATGGAGATCTAATGTACAGCATGGTGACTATGGTTAATAATACAGTGTTGTACACTTGAAGCTTGCTAAGAGAGTAGATCTTAAATGTTCTCACCACACACAAAAAAGGTGCCTATGTGAGATGATGGATATGTTAATTAACTTGATTATGGGAATCATTTTACAATGTTTATGTTTATCAAAACACCATGTTGTATACCTTAAATATATACAATTTTTTTTTTGTCAATCATACCTCAATAAAGCTGGGGGAAAAATAAAGGAACAAAATATAAAGTTTTGGCCAGGCAAGGTGGCTCTCGCCTGTAATCCTAGCACTCTGGGAGGCCAAGGCAGGAGGATTGCTTGAGCTCAGGAGTTTGAGACCAGCCTGAACAAGAGCAAGACCTGGTCTCTACCATAGGAACAAAAAAATCAGCCGGGTATTGTGGTGCATGCCTGTAGTCCCAGCTACTTGGGAGGCTGAGGCAAGAGGATCGCTTAGAGCCCAGGAGTTGGAGGTTGTGGTGAGCTATGATGACACTTCACTCTACCCAGGGTGACAGAGCAAGAACTCTGTCTCAACAACAACAAAAAATATATGTATATAAAGTTTCATTTTAAAAAATTGAAAAAAAACACCTCAAATTGGGGGTTGCATGGAGAAAGAAAAATTGTATCATTTAACTATTTTGAAAATACATAAATTTTATGTTTATGTTTACAAAAGAGCATCTGGAAAACATGATGAGAATAAGTAACAGGTCACTTGTTCTAACACCAACATAAATAATGAACTTTCTATATCACACCTTATAAACTTTCTACATTAGAATGGTTCCAAAGGTCTATCGAGTGCTCACAGAGGCAAAACAAGACTCCTGATGGAAACTATTTTATTGGTAATTATTATGTGTTGATTCACATAAATTAAGAATTTCATATTGAAAAAACCCAGAATATTAATATTGCTCAATTTTATTATTGAAACTCTATGATAAACTCTGCCCCCAGCCTGATATGGCTAAGGAAACAAAAGTTACATTTTAAAACCAAGCCCCCCTCAGAAGTCTTAGTACATTTCTGAAATATTCTATCTAGTCCACTTACAGCTAACCATTAAACTAGATCCTGAGCAGGAAAGGGGAGAGGGAAGTGACCAATGACCAGTGCTCTAACTGAGGTGAGAAAGAAAATTAAAATTCTTCTCTTTCTTAACTTCATGATTCTGAGATTAATTTTATGAAATGTTCCATGGAGCTGGTGAAGGAGGTGTGCCCTCTGTTTGCAGGGCTCCACATGCAGCTGTTAATTAGATCTGTGATTCTCAACTAAAGGTACAGGGTAAGGGGAACATGGCAGCAGGGAGAGACAGGTGAGGTGAGTTCTTTAACAAAAGCATGTTCTACATTGTATTGTAATTTTATTTGGAGGAGCATTGTAAAAAATCTTCTTGTTTCCATAACATAAACGTTTAAGGAAGGTAGGATGGTTGAGTTTACCAAAATAGGGGATGATTTAAAAAATTATGAGAGCACTGAGGTCAATCTTATTTATTTTTTTGCTCAGATCCTTATATAGCCTTTGTTAATTTTTCGTTTTCTTGAGAAACTGGTATTTATTTTCCATCAACCTTATTTCCATCTTGCTTAGGAGCCTGCGAAGAACAGCTTAAGACCACTTAAGACCATGATTGTTCCCCACCCATTCAGTGGCCTGAGCAGCAGGCACTGCAGACCAGGCGTCCCCAGCAGGCACAGTGCCCCAGTCTTTAGTAGGGACCTGCTGAGTAGGCACAGAGGGCACCTGGACGCCTTCAGACCAGTCTGCAACCTCAGGCTGAGTAGCAGTGAACTCAGGAGCTGGAACAGTCCATTCACGCTGAAATTCCTTCTCGGTCACAGCTTTTTCAGCAGCAGTCTGCTCTTCCTTTTCAATATATTCAGGATCTCGGTAGAAGCAGAGATCAGGCATGACCTCCCACGGGTGTTCACAGGAGACAGTGCCACGCATGTACAGAATTTCCCAGGCCAGCATCCACCACGTCAGACCCACTGAGTGAGCTCCCTTGTTGTTGCATGGGATGGTGGTGTCCACATAACACAGAGGGGAATCTGTTACACAGAGCAATGGTAGGCAGGTTAACATACAACATCTCTGTGAGCGGCTGGCAGTCAGCTCCAGGATCAGTAAACACCAGAAGACATGCCTCAGGCTGCCTGGATCTGGTTAGTGAAGGTTCCGGGAGTGAAGCTGCCAGGAATAGCAGTGGCTCTAGTGGCAGCAGCAAACTTCAGCACAGCTCACTGGCCAGTATTTCTGGAGGATATGACACTGACATCAGCAGGGTTTTCGATGGCAGCCGTGGCACGAGCTGCCAACAGAAGCTTCTCCTAGGTCCTCTTCAGATTTATGATGTAGATGCCATCACTTTTCTTTTTGTAGATGTACTGTTCCATCTGGAAGTCAAGGTTGGTGCCACCTAAGTGGGTTCCTGCTCCAAGGAATTTAAGGCCATCCTCCTCCTTCATTGGCAGGACATCAAGGGCTGTAGACATTGTGAAAGTTTCTCTTTAAGTTATGACAGGAATCCAGAACAACATTGTACGGACCTCTTTCCAGGTAGTGTGGAAAAGCTCCTTTGTTAAGTTTTATCAAGGACTGAGAACAGTGTGTTAAAGTTGATTATAGACATTTTCTTTCATTTGGGTCAAGGCGTACTGGGAAATATTGCTCAAAGTTTATGAAATGAGGTTGGCACTATTTCCTGATTTCAAGGCACATGAAATCTTCTACTCTATTTTTATTTTTTAGTTCATTTTGGTCAATACTTGGAAGAAGTTTATAAGCTTGTACTTATTCTGCCTTCTTTTCCCAATTTCCAAGATGTCTGTTTAAAGAGGGGGCAAAAAGGGATTGGCAGATTAGTTGTAGAACCTTTAAACAGTGAAATGCTTGGCAATTTATTCCTCTAATTTTAATGGCATAGAAGTGTGTTTAGAGATGTGAAAAAATACTCACGATGTGTGGTTGACTGAAAAAAACATGGAGGGGGCTACAGAATAGCATGGTATTATTTCAGTTAAAATATTACATATAACAGCCAAAATTTAATGAGTACTTTTGATATGCCAGGTTTTGGTGGGGTTTTTTTGTTTTTTGGTTTTTGTTTGTCTTTCAAATGAGTTGGTTTAATTCCAGGTGGTATAGATTCAGGTAGAACAAAGACTGAAGAGCAGACTCCGGCAGGATTCTGGGCTGGATTTACTTTAAATTTACAGCTAAGGTCAGAATGGCTGAGTGAAAACAACCAAAGGGACCATGAGCCACAGTATGATTTTTTTATTTTTTACAAAACATTATTCTTAAACGCACAACAGACTCCAAGACAACCCTTCATTCTAGCTATAGGTGGCAAAAGACATTATGGCGGAGAATCCAGATGTTTAAATAGGCATGGAATCCCAGGTCACCTCAGGCACGAGGAGCAGCTTACTTTTCTCCAGAATTCCTAACTCCTCCTGTGTCCAGGGGCCCTCGTTTTTAGCAAATGGAGCTTCTTCTGCTCCTCTTTGTTTCCGGTTGAAAGACTTATCTTCCTCCTCTACCTCCTCAGCCTGCTCCTTGGGCTTTTCAGGGGCTTCCTGGCTGGATGTGGCGCCTGCTGCCCTAGACCCTGCCGCTGGAGACCTAGGTACTGTTAATATTTTTAAGTTGTGCACATGAATGAACCATTTCATTCTTGTAACAGCTTCGTGAGGTAGACGCTATTAAGTTCTTCTTTTCACAAATGGGAAAGCAGGACACAGGAAGCTTAAGCAATCTAGGTCACACTGCCAGACGAGGCCAAGGCAGGATTCTATAGGCCCTACTCTACGCTGTCTATATAGAGTTGGGATTTTAGGGGGCTAATAAATAAAATCTACTTTTTCTTTTTGCCCAAATTCAGGGGCATTGAGAGATAGACCCAGAAGCCAGGCTCTCTCTCTCTCTCTCTATATATATATATAAATTTGATTACCGATAAAGCTGATATTGAAGGAATGGCTTGGATTTCTAGCCGCGCGGCCTTGCTAATACTTCATTCACTCTTTCGGAGGCGATCTCACACACCCAGTATCACTGTACACCACAGCCTCCTCCTTGGGGCCTGATCCTGTCATGGAGAAGAAAGCAGAAGGCACTCCCAAATTTACCAGTCAGATAAGTCAATGGGGGATGTGTCCTCCCAAGATTCATATGAATGTATGGAAAGATGTCTGTAAAAATGAATAAATGCCGGTATGAGTGAATACATTAGGGGTAACCACGGAGTGAGAGGAATTGTAATTGTTTTGTGTTACAATCCGAGAATATTTATGGTTTTCAAGAAGATGACTTTGAATGATAATCAATTTTTGAAAGAAGAAAATGAGCTTAAATCAAAGAGTGAGTCAAACCAGATGTTTAAATAATTTTCTGACAGTACATTCTGCCTGGAGTGGAGTGGACATAAGAGAATATCACTGTGGAGATTCTATACATCATTTATGACCCACTGTTTCTGACAGTCCAGCCTCACTTTCTCATCCCCTCTTGCACAAACCTTTTTTTGTAGATCATCATGTAATAGCTGATGATATGAGTATTCATGTCTCACAAACCTAAGCATTTTGGGGACTGCAAGAGCAATTAAGATTACCTCCCTCTCTCCAACAGCAATACAGAGAAGACTTTTTCTGAGGTGGCACCAAGCAAATGAAAAAAGAACCATTTTATTCTTGCAGAAAAGTTCAGTAAGAGTCAACTTCACGCTTCTAGATGTGGTGCTACAGATGGGGTCTAAGGAAGAACAAATTATAAATAACTAGGTTTCTAAATTTTGCTTACCCTGGCTACATTAAGACAGACCCATCACTACTACTAATGCGTCCCTCCTTTTGTGAAACTTTTTATTGAAATATAATAAATATACAGAAAAGAGCACATGTCATAGGTATATAGCTCAGTGAATTTTTACAAGCTGAAAATTCCCTCATACCAGCCCCAGAACAAGACCCGGAAAGTTATCAGAACCCAAGAAGCCTCCACTTGTGCCCCCTTCCACCTTCTGGTCACAAAGATTTGGTAACCATTACCCTGACTTGTAACAGCCTAGATTAGTCTTCCCTTTTCTGTACTTTACATACATGAATCAGGTCATATGTGTTTTGTGACTGGCTTCTTTCATTCAACTCTATATAGGTGAGATTCGTCCATATGTAAGTAGAGTTTACATGGTAGCTGTTTGAGGCAAGTTTGCTTTTAAACATTTAAGGGTACAGAGGGAAACGAGGTTGAATGTGACTAGCACAGGCATTTCACTTCTCTCCACTTTAGGGTCACCAGTGCATGGCTTACCTTGATATCACATATCCTAGAACAAATGGCAAAACTAGCCATAATTTATTTCAACAAGAAGGGATTTGGATAAAGGATCATTGAATTGAACAATCTGGGGCATCTGCTTCACGTTAAACTTTCTCAAATATGTTTGTAAAAACAAGGTCACTTGGGCTCTCAATCAGGAGGCCTGGGCTTCTGGCCTCAGCTTATCTGTGGCCTTAGGAACAATTCCTATGCTCTGAACCAGAGAGAACTTGACTAAATAAACCCAAATCTCTTCTAGTTCTTACAGTCTATGATTCCATGATTCCAACTCAAATCCCTTGACCATCTGTTCATGTAGCCTGAATTCTCCTTTGTCACTGGTTTCCCTCCTGCAGCCAAACCAGCTGATACACAGAAAAGCCAGTCTTAAGTTGGATGTGATAAAATCAGTCTAATTACACATGTTCTATTAAATGCAAACATACCCATGTCATATCTAAGAGGTAATATTTTTCACATACAATTTCCATAACATACAATTTCTATCTTAAGGTGTTTTAATAGCTTGACTGTCTAGTAAGCGAGACTTATCTTGGACAGGGCATGAGAGTGAAGTAACGGGCCAGGAGAACCATTCCAGCCACCTCACACTCCCTCCACTCTTGGCTTCACTCTAATTGTATGTACACTTGGAATTGAAAGAAACAAACACAAAAAATCTTCATTGGTCAACTTTAAACTTATGTCTTATTTCTAGATCATCAGGGATTCATATCTTTTTCCTTCTATGATGATTTTGTATACAGCACATTTATATTACATTATAATTTAAATATTTTTGGTATTTATTTTCAATATTTAAAATATACTAAGGTTTTTATAAACCAATTTTAATTTTTTTCATTTTTCTTATTATACTGCAAATCTGTAAACATGGTGTCTGAGAGGTAATGCTTACAGGAAACTAGGAAAATCTGTTCTATTCACTGCCCTCATAAAGGACAAAAACCAATAGGACAAAGACTCTGCCTTCAAGAAGCACACAGTGAAGAAAAGACAGCTAATATTGCCATGTTAATTTTTTTCCAAGTCGTGTTTTGGAAACATGCTAGTGATTGGACTTACCCAGACCTTTTATTTCTTAATAGACTTTAGGAGACAAATCATCCTGAAATGCTACCCTTGCAAATGCCTTCTTTAAAACAACAATAATAGCAATAAAACAACTTAGAAAATAATTTACTAATCCAATCAAAAGGAATTAAAGATCATGCTTCAAAAGTTACCATTGCTTTCTTGTCTAAGAACAAGTTTTACTTTAAAAATAAAGGGAGAATCCCACTTTCCAGAACTTAGTATAAGCATTGGGGGAAACCACCTCTAATTAAGATATTTCAATGGCAACACTCACCAGCACCCTCCATGGCAGTGAGATAGAGTCTTCTTAGTACAAATATAGGAAGTTTTACCTCACAGCACTCTAGGAAATGAAAGATTTTGCCTTTATTCTCAGTACACATTCTTTGTTCTAAGAGGTTTTTCCCTACAGGAGCGATCCCTAACCTTTTTGGAACCAGGGACCAGTTTCATGGAAGACAATTTTTTCCACGGATGGGATGGGAATCGGGGGAAGGTGGAGCTCAGGCAGTTATGCTAGTGATGGGGAGTGACTATAAATATAGATGAAGCTTTGCTCGCTTGCCTGCCGTTCACCTGGTTCCTCACCTGTCTGGTTCCTAACAGCCCACAGGTCGGTACCAGTCTACGGCCCTGGGGTTGGGTACTGAAGCCCTAGAGGAATCTCCCTTTTACACGTAAGTATTTGTTTGACTGGCTACATTAACGTTAGTTGAATGAAGATTTTGTTGCAAGTACTGGGCTACCTTTCTTACTCATTGGCTAACTTGATCTGCACCCTTCACATATTATTACACACAATATGCAGATGATTACCTTGGAAACATTGTTGCTCAATGCCACACATTTAGCACATGGCAAACCTTGGTTGGATACAAAACAAGGTCTTTTCTGATTCAGGAGCCCACCCAAAGGAAATCCTTATGGCCGAACTATAACAATGTGAGCAAAAAATAAATAACAATAGTATTGGATTGTAACCCATAGATTAAAATCAATATCTATGAGTCCATACTGATAGAAATAATCAATTAATAAATAAATGGGGGAAGCCCAACAGATCTTTTTTACATAGAATTCCAACTGATAAATGCAGATGAAAAGGGAGAAATAGAGAGTTTGCCATTAGTTAAACACTACAGAAATAACTGTTGCAGTGGCTCCATTGAAGGATGCTAAAATTACTGGGCAAAAGTTTGAGAAAAAACAGGATTTGCGTATTCTGAAGGTATGTTCCCCAATATATTTATTAACCGCAACTTTACAATGTTCCTTGGAGAGTGACTGCACAGTGGGGGGGGCGGGGGGGGCAGGAAATCCCACCCAGGCAGGCACCACCTTGGCCAAGTGGTCAAGGGTAACATTATAAAGACACAAGGTTAATAAGACAGCAACACCATGAACCCCACACTATGTACACTGAGAATGACACAACATCATTTCTGTGATATTTTTGCCAGAACCATAAGATCAGATAAACCTAAATCAAGGCACAGCCTACAAAATATCTGCTCCTCAGAAGAGCAAGGTTACAAAAGACAAGGAAAAATAGAGACTGTTAATAGATTGGACAAGCCCAAGGAGAAATAACTAAATGCAATGTGAGAGTCTGACTAGGATCCTGGGGTCGGGGAGGGGGGAGTCATTAGTGAAGAAACTGGTGAAATTTGAATAAGATCAGTAGTTTGGTGGATAGTATTGTCCCAACATTAATTTGCTGATTTTGGTAATTTTACTATAGTTATGTAAAAGGTTAAGCTGGGTAAGGAGTAAACGGGAACTCTCTGTACTATTTTTGCAATTTTTTTTGGAAGTCTACAGTTACCTCTGAATAACATTTTTTTTTAAATGAGTATTTCTGGCACCAAAGACATACTACATCTCAAGTTTTTCCAATCTGTGTCCAATATGGTCTGAAGAACCAGATGTGAAAGGAACGTGTGCTTGCTGTAGGCAGTTTGGCACAATTGTTTCTGTTACATATGTTGGTATATGACGTGATCTCAGGGAAGCTGAGGGGTGAAAGGAGTTGTTCTAAGCAGTGGTGGCGAGGATAGTGCATGGAATCTGACAGACACTTGCTGTGACATGCATCACAAGTCAGAGAGTAAGAATAAAGTGGCAGCCTCAGTCCAAGTCCATGTTTCTCAGGCTCTAACTGTACAAACCCCATAGGAACTTTAGAATCCTTCAAATTCCTCCCAGGTGGTTTTGGGAGTTCCTAACAGATGTCACGTGTGTGATCTGAAAATTCGATCTCTAGGTTACCAAGCACTAGTCACCATTAGGTTCCTTTCTTGTCACAGCTCCTTGGGCAGGGGGTTAGGTATGGGGGTACTTACTGATTTCTCAACCAGGACCCCTTGTCTAGGAAGGACCTACTCCTTTTATCTATGTGGCTGCCATGAGCCTCAGTGTTCCTAAAGTGAGACCCTGCTCCGTGGATGCAGTGATGGGGCCAGTAGCAGACCTCAGTTGGTCCACACAGTACCTTCTGGAGAGCTTTTAGAACAGGAACAGAGCCGAGGAGTGAGAGAGAAAGAGAGAAGCATGTCTCTGTATGGCTGGGTAGGATGTGCAAACTGGGGAGCACATAAGGCTGGCAGCCATTTCCTGGCTTGGGGGCTGGGAAACAGAGAACAGGTGTGGAGACACACAGAGAGGATGGAAGCAGACATGTAGAGAAGAGCAGAGAGGAGAGATGAGAGAGGATGTCTTGATTCTCCATAATACCGCACACCCAACTTTGTTCTCCAAGACCAGCCAGCTACCTTGCTGCCCTTCGAGTCTGTGAGATTTTTTTAGCCTCCTTCCAATTGTCAGTGGAAAAGAACCCAAACTCTGTAAAATAATTTAAAAAGGTTTATTCTGAGCCAAATATGTGCAACCGTGGCCCGGAGAGCTACATCCAAGAAGTCTTGAGCAAGTGGTCTCACGTGGTTGGGTTACAGTTTGGTTTTATACATTTCAGGGAGACGGGAATTACGTAATCATACATGGAAGTCATAAATCAGTACACGGAAGACATACATTGGTTTGGCCAGAAAAGGCAGGACATCTCAAAGCAGGGGGCATTACAGGTTATAGGTGGGCTTAAAAATTCTTTGATTTGTCATTGGTTAAAGAAATGAACCTTTGTCTAAAGGCTTGGAATGTTTTAAGTTAAGATAAGGAAGTCTGTTAATCAGAGACAAGCCACCGGACATATATCTGCAGGTGTGGTTTAAGCTTTGTCTTGCATAGCCTTAGGCCTATTAATAAGTTACAAAGGATATCTCCAAGAAGGGAAGGGGGCATGACGAGGCATGTCTAACCTCCCTTCTCACAGCCAGCAACTCAGCTTTAGGGTATTTCTGGGGTCCCCTTGGCCAAGACGGGGTCCTTTCAGTCAGCTGGGAGGCTTAAGGTTTTATTTTAGTTCACACAATAAACTCCCTTTTTATATAAGTTAGCTCAGGTTGTTACAGCCAAGTGCCCTATAATAAAGTCTCTTGTGGTAGTCTGTGCCAAAAATGGCAGCTCTGCCCCAAGGGAAGATGGCAGCTGGTTCCCACCAAGAGAATATCACTGCGGCTTCTACTGACACCTCCCAAGGTCTATATCACACCTACTAGTGATGCCCGGTGCCAAGCTATTGATGTCTGAAATTAAGGGTGCCTTCCTCTTTTGCTGCCGCAGCTGGTGATGTTTCCTCCCATCATGGCAGAAGCTGTGGTACCGCTGCTGCTGCCAACTTGTACACCCAGAGTCCCTTGGTGAGCACAGAGAAAATATGCTTTTTGTTGTTATTCACTCTCTTATTGCAGCCCCTTCTACCAAGAATCCTAGCCTGAGTTTTGAGGCTGGATTTAGAGAAATGTATCGCTTAGGGTGTCTTTGGCTAAAGTTACCATCAATCTCCAACTACAACTGGCTTCCAAAATAAGATTTTTTTTAAAAAAGTAATAAAATTAATAAAAACTCACACCTGGAATTAGTCCATATAGCAGCTTCATCTTCAGATTGATGAAAAGCTGGCTGCCACAGTGCTGGGCATATCTAGTGTGACAATAACCAGAGGAAAAAAGTGGCTCATCTCTTCCTGGTATCTTTTTTAGAAAGTGAAGAAAACTTTCCCTCAAGCTAAAGGTCAGTGTTAACTGCAATAATGAAACATTACCTAGAATGTCCCTCAGTCTTTCACAGGTAGCAGTGGTTTCAACCTCATTTGCATATTGGAGCCCCAGGAGAAATTTAAAGAATGTGGATGCCTGGGTCCTACTCCTGGAGATTCTGAGTAAATTGTTCTGGGGAGTTTTAAAAGTTCCTCAGGTGATTCTAAAGTACAGCCAATGTTGAGAACCACGGATGCAAACAGAACCCTAGTAACCCCACAACCCTGGTCCTCCAGACTTGCCCAGATGTGTGCAGACATACCTAAATCCTAGTCTGAGCACAGTCATAGCCTAGATACCCCAGAATGTCTGGTCTTTTGTGTTCACAGAGGAGTTTACTAAATTACACCTTTTTCATGCAAAAATGCTACGTTCACGTATGCTGGTTTACTATACACTATCTGTACGTGTATAAAGTTTCTCCCCCTCCCTACAAAATGCAAATGCTAAAAATACTACTGTCTGGTTGTAGGGGAGGAGAGTTGTCCTTTCCTTTCCTATTCTAGATTCATGGCTGAGGCCCCTCTAACAAAAGACAGATTGACAAAGAGAAAAGCATACACATTTACTTAATATAAGTTTTATATGACATGGGAACCTTCATAAGGAAATGAAGACCCAAAGAAACAGTTAAGTTTGTGTATTTTATGCTATGTTTGAGGAATGGACAGTCATGGAGAAATATAATCGGACAAAGAAGGTATAACCTAACAGTAATAAACTGTGGGGAACTTAGCAAGGCCTGTTTGTTCAGATTCTTCTCTTTAACCCTGCACTTTCAGAGGTAAGGATGTTCCTTTCCTCTAGTTATAGGGAAGGTATCTCTCAAATGAGGGTCTTATAATCTGCTTTAGGGGAAGGTGGGAAAATCCTTCCTGGGTTTTATCACCTGCTTCAGGGGAGAAGGGTGAGGGGAAGATGAGAGACCTTCCTGCTTCTGCAATTTTCCCAAATCCCTTTATCTTAAAATATTCAATATGCCAAGGCACCAGATTTAGGGATTCCGTTTCCTGAACCCCATCATGGTCGACTCCTCCAGACTCCAGTTGTTCAACCTATAAGGGGTAGAATATTTCTTCAAATGAGATAGCAGAAATGTTTTCTGTTAAGATGTTGATAGGGCTCAGGTCATGCTAACCCAAAATATGGTACCTTGGAATCTGAGAAAACAGCAGAAGCAGGAAGGTCTCTCTGGTCTTCTCCCACCCTTCTCCCCTGAAGGTGTCATGAAACCTAGGAAGGTCACTCTCTGACCTTCTCCCTGGAGGAAAGGAATGAAGACACAGGGATGCCAAGAAGAATCTGAACAAAGAGGACTTGCTAAATTCCCCCCCATTTATTACCATTAGATCCTACCCTTTTGTCCTCCCCCATACTTCCATACAACTATCCATAAAAATACACAGATTTCCCTGTTTCTTTAGGAATTCATTTCTGAAAAGCCCAGTGTCACATAAAATTTACATTAAATCAATTTGTATGCTTTTCTCTTGTTAATCTGTCTTTTGTTATATGGGTCTCAGCCACGAACCTTGCAATGGGTGAGGGAAGGATATTATTTCTTTTTCTCCTCTACAATGTGTTCAAAGTTCTTCTCATTACATTCAGGACATAAAAAATTTTCCATGTCAGATAATATTTAGTGAATGCATGATAAGTACAAAACATTATAATACATCTTATTTGGGAGTCACAAAGAAATAGAAAATGTGATGTTTACACTTCAGGAGCTTACCATCAAAATAGGAGATTCAACATAAACTCATTAAAAGAACACTTTTAAAGAGCAAAGGATGAATAAACACAAAGAGCTAAGGTGCAAACACTTAGTAATAGTATTAATAGTAATAAGCACCATCTGCAAAAGACTAATAATGTTCCAGGCCAACATTATATATATATGAGATATATACATATAATATTTCTAATATTTTGCACAACCTATAAGGTAGGTTTTCATTAACTGCACTTTACAGAAGAGGGAAATAAAGTAACTTACCCAAAGTCACATAGTTATCATTCCATTATCTTACCGGGTACTGCTGTTACTTTTTAGTAATTTAAATGTAAATTTTGGCCAGGCATAATGGCTCATGCCTGGAATCCCAGCACTATAGGAGGCAGAGGCAGGAGGGTCACTCGAGGTTAGGAGTTCGAGACCAGCCCGGGCAACATAGCAAGATCCCTACTCTACAAAAAATAAAAAATTAGCCAGGCGTAGTGGCATCCACCTGTGGTCCCACCTACTCAGGAGGTTGAGGTGGGAGGATCTCTTGAGCCTAGGAATTCGAAGTTGCAGTAAGCTATGATTGCACCACTGCACTCCAGCCTGGGCAATGGAGTGAGACCCTGTCTCTAAAAAATAAATAAATAAATAAAACTTTAAAAGAAATATATAAATTTTGGCAAGGATGAAAAATTCATATGTCAACATTCTGCAAAAGTGACAATGTTCTGTAACCTTTCCACAGTATCAAGTCAATATATTATGTACAGATATCATGATATTTTAGGAATTTTGAGGATTTTGAAGAAGACATTGAAAAGTCTGGTGAGATCAGCACTTGGGAAGGCAGACAGCTCAAATGGACTTTCTCCAGCTAATTATTCCCCTTTTTATCCCTTATAACACAGATATTATTTTTACATCTGCCTCAGAGATATTCTATGAGAACTGAGAATTTCCTCAGCGTGGTATAAAAGTGTTCTTTGCTGTTGTTGTGTTGTTTGTTTTGATTTTAATGTCTTGAGAATATGAGGTATAAGAAGAGGTGGATTTTCCCCCAAAGCTACAGCAGCCTAGGTGGAGGGCCCCTCATTTTCCTGGGCTCTTCCAAGGCTGGATGTGTCCCCCATGGAGGATGTGGGGAAGAGGCAGCATGGCCTCAGCCTGAGGTCACCCTCCATGCCCTAGTGGTGGTCCTGGCATTGCGACAGGGAGTGGGTGCACTGTCATCACAACCTCCGTCAATGCTGGGTCTTGGCAGCAACCAGCCCCTGATGGACAATTGAGCACCAGGACCTTCTCTTTGTCTCCAAGGACTGAAGCCAGGGAGGGGAGTATTGGGGCTGGTACAGACCTGGCTGAGTTGGACCAGCTGCAGCAGCCTCAGGTGGGGGCGGGGCTGAGGGAGTTGGTGGGGATGAATAAGCCTAGCAAGTAATGATACTGATTTTTTTCTATATGTTTAATGTTTGTGGTATTTGTCAGCTCTTTATAATTTGTAACTTGTGGTGATTAATTGTTCTAAATAAACATTCAATTCTGTATTCATTTTATGTTCACAACTTTGCACGCATTTTCTTAAAGAGGGCAGGCTCACAAAACCTGGATGTGTCTAGGTCCAATATAAACTCAATATGGAGTGGATGACTAGCCTAGAAAAATCCAAATCTAGTTTTTACTGTCATTCATAAGCACCTGTGAGCTCAGGTAACCGAGAGGTTTACCTGGCACACAGAGAGGAATGGCAATGAAGATTAAGAGACGTCTATAACAGACACCCAGCCCTAGATCAGCAAGAATAACAAACTCTGCCTCTGTCTAGTGGCGTGAAGGAGATGCTTACAGGCCATGGTTAGGAGTTCAGAGCAAGTGTTAAGATCAGGAAGCAGGTATGTGAGCAGGGAGACCACTTAACAGGAGAGAGATGGTGATGCCTTGGACCCAGTGATGGGTCTTCAGGGTTTCCACTGTTCTGTGTCTACAGTCACCAAGTAGAATCACTGTAAGTCTGTGGTCCTCAACACCTGGGCTGCAAACCAGCACCAGTTTGTGGCCTATTAGGAACCAGGCCACACAACAGGAGGCGAGCAGCGGGCAAGTGAGTGAAGCTTCATCTGTTTTTACAGCCACTCCCCATTGCTCACACCACTGCCTGAGCTCCACCTATCAGATCAGCGGCGGCATTAGAATCTCATAGGAGCACGAACCCTACTGTAAACTGCGCATGCGAGGGATCTAGGTTGCATGCTCCTTATGAAAGTCTAATGCCTGATGAGCTGAGGTGGAGCTGAGGCGGTGGTGATGCTAGTACTGGGGAGCAGCTGCAAATGCAGATTATCATTAGCAGAGAGGTTTGACTGCACAGTAAATGTAATGTGCTTGAATCTTCCCAAAACCATCCCCCCCCGCCACTCCCTCACTGTGGAAAAACTGTCTTCCATGAAATCAGTCTCTGGTGCCAAAAAGTTTGGGGACTGCTGCTCTAAGTGCTTCGGGGCACCCCACGTATGTAGGAGCCACAGTTTCACTGGCTCCCCAGCAGTTCTTGCCTGGTCAATTGATTCCTATGTCTGCAGCCAAATGCTAAAAAAAACTCCGGGGGAGGTAGACTACTTGCATCCTCTTGGCTTTCTGATTAATCATTTAGATGGGAAACCTAAGCCTACTCAGGTAAAAAGATATGTGAACTTCAGGTCACGATCACAATCCTGTCTCAAATATATGACTTTTTCCTCCCTCTGACTTGGGGGGGGGTGGTATTTTAAAAACAAATTATTTCATTCAATCCTGGTTTCCTAGCAACTGGGAAAAAGCACCTGTTTTCCTCATGTTGTGAGCACCAGACCGAGCGGAGCAGAGCCCATGCTCAAGCCTCCAGAAGCAGAGAGAGAACAAAAGCACTGCAATCAGTCTCCGGTTGGTCAGATTCTCAAAGGGGAATTTCTTAAGAGCCGGCACCTAATAGAACAGCCTGAGAGACCTGTATCTCAGCTGTAAGTGTACAAGGGGGAATCTGCATGAGGTGTGCAGGTATTCTTCAGTGCATGATATTCCTATAGAATATGGGGGCTGTGACTTGCAGGCAGTTGGTTTCTGTGAAACAGCTAAAGCCTGAGACAGCTGACATCTTTGCAGTGTCTCTTTTGTGTGTGTTTCCAGCCAGCGGTCTTGTTTCTTTAAAGCTCTATAGACAGAAAAAAGGAGTAACCAGCAGAATTGAAATCTAACTGAATAGAGTCTGTGCAAATGGCCTTCTTTCAACCAGGCTAGCTACTAAATGCATGTAAATCACTGAATTCTACAGCTGGAAGGAACCTCTCCAATCAGTCAATGCTTGTTTTACAGAGGAAGAGACGCAAAAACATGGAGAGACAAATTCACTTGTGCAAAGTGACACAGCTACTTGGTGGCCTCACAGCATCTCCTGACCTCTAGTCTAGTGGTTTGGGAGTGGGAGATGCTCATATTTTTACTATTTAAACCTTTGCATATTAAGCCACATTGAATGGGAGGGTCTAAGAGGAAGTTGTCACAACAACCAAGAGATGCAAAGTTCGCTCAGAATTACAAGACAAGAATGGGTTAAAGTAAATACTAAGTGAGCATACTCCCTGTCAAGGAATTGAGCTAAGACAGATATTCTTTCAACGAATGTTTTTCCAAATTACTGAATCAGAAGAATTTTAATATGTGCCAGATTTTATAGGGTTACAGCATGTTACAGTAAAAAGTGCTCTTGGTGATGTTAACCAGGTCCATCATTTTTTAGATAACACCTGAGAAGAGCAAGAGGCTTGGCCATGGCCACACCAATCAGGGGTGGAGTGGACACCACATCCCAGCATCTAACTTCCCTGGGGCCAGTGCTTTTCCTTCTCTAGGAGATGGGGCCACCTCTCTGGCTTGCAGAATGCCCTCCCAGTTGGCTCTCCTGTAGGGAGCAGTATTACTGTCTTCATAGCTAACTAATTTCCTACGGAATGCTCCGAATTTCTTCCCCTCTTTCTCCTTATCCACGTCCCACCCACTCCCAAAAGGCTGAAGCAGATGCAGCAGCAGCAAGAATGATCCAAAATCATTAAGTTGGCCTGATGAAGAATTCAGTTAGCTCAGTGGTATCCCTTTGCTCTTTGTTTATTGTCAGAGAGCTGAATCAAATGAAGCTTAGTGTTGATATTCTACAATTTTAAAAAAAGGTTTCTAAAGTTTGTTTTCCAGCCATCTTTAGAGTAGTAATTTAAAAACACATGCACAATATAAAAAGTACAAAAGGTAGTATAATGAACATCCATGGACTCATCATTCCAGTCAACAACTGTTAACATTTTTGTTATATTTGTGTATTAGTCAGGGTTCTCCAGAGAAATCGAACCAAAAGGATGTGTGTGTGTGTGTATACATAAACACACACACACACACATATACATATATTAGGTGCCGGCGCAGCTCACCTTACATACATACATATATATGTGTGTGTGTATATATATATGGAGAGAGAGAGATTGATTTTAAGGAATTGGTTCACATGATTGTAGAGGCTTGGACAATTCAATATCTGATGAGGAAGGCCGGCAGGCTGGAGACTCAGGGAAAGGTTGCAGTCTGAATCCCAAGGCTGTCTGCTGGCAGAATTCCTTCTTGTTCTTGGGTGAGGTTGGGGCGGGGGTCAGTCTCTGTGATACCAAGGCCTTCAACTGATTGGATAAGATGGGCAGTAATCTCCTTTACTTAAAATCCACCCATTTAAATATTAATCTCATCCAAAAAACACCTTCACAGGAATAATGTTCAATCCTATATCTAGGCATAGTGGCCCAGCCAAGTTGATACGTGAAATTAACCATCGTGGACTGGGTATGGTGGCTCATGCCTATAATCCTAGCACTCTGGGAGGCCAAGGTGGGAGGATTGCTTAAACTCAGGAGTTCAAGACCAGCCTGAGCAAGAGTGAAACCCTGTCTCTACCAAAAATAGAAAAAATTAGTCAGGCGTGGTGGCATACACCTGTAGTCCCAGCTACTTGGGAGGCTGAGGCAGGAGGCTCGCTTGAGCCCAGGAGCTTGAAGTTGCAGTGAGCTATGAGGATGCCACTGCACTCTAGCTGGGCAACAGGGTGAACCTCTGTGTCAAAAAAAAAAAAAAAAAATCAACCATCACAATTTGCTTTGAATCTTTTTAAAGTCATAAAACATTACAGATAGAGTTGATATCTCATTTATACTTCTACCTGAGTACCCTATTCAGGAGTGATGATTTTTTATAAACTCCTTTTTGTGACCTCAGACCCCTTTTGACCCCATCACCTGATCTCCAATTTCTGGTTTAATGGTGGGAGGTGGGGGTGGAGGTGGGAATTAAAGCCCTGTTTGCTACAACCACGTGTTCTTTCAAGGCCCTCCTGGCCATCAGGGATTATAGATGGGTTCTGTAGAAAACTCCATTATGAGCACCAGGGAGAACTCACTGGGAGTCACTATATGGAATGCACACAGAAAAGCTCAGATATATCCAGATCACAGCTCATCTATTTGGATGGTTCTGCCCAAACAGTCTCATCAACTCTTACATGAGCCATTTCAGGTTTACTTGCTAGATTATAGCAAGGATAAGTGTTGGAAAAACTTGGAAGGAATAAAAGTTGTCAGATAAATGCAAAGTACAGTGCACTAGCTTCCAGATGGCTTTCTACCCCCAAGCCTGCTGAATAAGCCACATGAACACTGTGCTCCCTCGGATCCCTTCCAGAGCCTAGGACTCCATGACTGGTATTTGGAGTGATAGCATCCCTAACTCAAATTCTCTCTGATTTGCTGCTGTATCCTCTAGGCCCAGAGAGGCTGGATCTTCCCAAAGGATATCAAGTATAGTATAAGCTGCAGATACCTGCTCAGCCGGATAAGCCTTTCATCATGGAAAGAAGGCTCGTAAAGAAAGAAATGAAAAAGCTCCTGTAAGTATGATTGAGAATAACTGTCATTTATGACACTTGGCATTTGGTGGGTTTCATGTCATAGATGGTCTGGGTATTAGCAGGGGGTTAAAAATCTAAAAAAGAATCTATCCCTGCACCATAGAGAAAGCCAAAAGATGGTCTGTCCTCTCTCTGTTTCCTGCCAGGGAGGCTTCACATGTGGTGCAAGGCAGGATGCCAAAACTCTTGGGAGGATGTTTCTGCCGGCAGCCTGCACATCCAAGGCACCCCATTCTACAGCCTGAGAGCTGAGCCTACATCCTCGTCAGCCTATGTGGGCAGGATGTGCCATGATGAAAGGGATGGCCCTGCTGGTAAAAGATATAGGAGGAGAGATTCCTAAAAAATGTACCCAAGGGCCCAGTGTTTAAACTGTGTTCTCTGCCTCTTTTATTGTCAGCTGTATTGACTAGATAATTCATCTCCTTTTTCTTGACATCTGAACTTTTCTTAAAACTAACACAGAAAATATCAAATTTTCCACGGACTTTTTTTTCCTCCTGTGGCAGTTTCTGTTTGACTTAGTACTTCACAAATGTTGGTGAAAGATCACAAACCATATAAAAAGGAAAAAAGAAAGGTTGTGTTCTATCTCATACATATTATAGACAAAACAATACCCTTTTCATCAAAGAACTTATCACTGTCCCCAACAAATGTCTTTTTTCTGACTACCAAGTAAATTATATTTTAATAAGTTCTTAGAAATGCTGGAATAAACTACATATGAATTCATATATATGTACATGTATGTGTTTGGAGGCCAATATAATAATAAAGAACAAACTGTGATCAGGAATGCCAACTTTTCTACATAGCTCATGCAAAGAATTAGAATTTCACACTGATATAAATGCAATTTTATATCTGAAGGGTACATTTAGGCTACTCTAAAGTATCTTGGAATTTCACAACAAAAATTTAAGAATTCTTATCAATCTGGAAAAGCTTAATGACTCAGAAGAAAAGCTTTTAGAAGCCAGAAACAAATTTATTTTCCACATAGTAACTAGCCCAAAGTGTCTAGGGTGGTAAACGGACAAACAGAACTGGCCTTATGTAAAATTGTGAGATGTGCCGAAATCAACCCCAGAGATCCCAGAGTCCTTTTCCTGAGTCCAGTCCCTCTCTCTGACTTCTCCAGGGTGGCACTTATTCTGTCTCCCCTTATTAAAAGTCACTGTTCGGAAAGGATTTGATAAGGACACACTAAAGTGGAATTACAATAAGTTTTTTGCATATCTCCTCCTAAGGGTATTTGCATTCTTAAGGCAAAAGAATACATCTCTACAGAATTTTATATATCTGGAATTTATCAACTTTGGACATTCTGTCTGAATTTAACATGGGCAGCAAGGGATTCGCTATTTTAAACAGTGGGTCTCAATCCTTCTGGTCTTATAAAACCATCTTTGTTTGTGGGTATTTGGCATACTCCTTGCTTTCTTGTAATTTCTGCTTCCAACTATGCAAGTTTAATTTTTAGATAAATGTGATTTAAGTTAATTATGGTTAGACATTTTAAACCTGTAGCATTGTAGAGTTATCAGGTAAACCAAAATTGAATATTAACTCAGCTACCAGAGCATCAGCGACTTCTCTTGTATTTTGGCCAAGGAGGGAGGGGTTGGGAGGAAAGCCTCTTTCTGCAGACTGAGCCCAGTGTTACCCCGATGGTTCAATGCTGCTCTCTTGCTTTTAAGGGGAGATTATATTGGCATCAGACTTCGGGAAAATGAATTTGACCCAAAAGGAAGACGGCAACTCACCTTTCTAGATGATATGGTAAAGAAAGGCATGCTGATGCAAGTCACATTTGTGTTATGTGTGTACTAAGGGGACATAATGAGGATTAATTTATATAACGAACAAGGCTAATGCTGACACCCACCCCCCAAAAGTCCTCTTTCTCATCTTCTCCTCATCCTAAGATTGTCCATATGGTCATTTCAACCCACTACACAGAAAGCAAAAAGAGAATGAGAAAATAAAAATCCTGAGAATTATTTAGTATAAGGAGAGAAGATTAAAGAGCAAAATAAACGGAAGGCCAAATGGTATGTATATGGTGTTAAAATTGTTTTTGACAAAATTAGCTATCATGTAGTTCTCAAAATAATTTCTTTTCCATTTGCATTAGTGGGGAAAGAAAGAAACGAGTAATCCTAAAACCCTTTGTGTTATTCATGTTGAAACCCAGATACATGTTAGGTTCTGAAAGTTTACTTCGCAGAAATTAAGGAAGAAACCATATAAAGATATAATTCAAAAGAAATTAGTAAACCCTTGGTTTTTTACACTGCCCATTTACTATCCTTGCACTAATAAAAAAGAAAAGATCTCCCACTCCCCTCCTCCTGCCTCTCTGACTAAAATAAAGCAAGGCTCACTGACATCCCAAACTTCCCAGAACCTGTGTAAGCGGTTAAGCCTTATTCTCTCTGTACACATATTAAACGGAGAAACTAGATAGTTTAGAGCAGTGCTTCTCAAACTTTAATGAGGTCTTATGACAAGCTGTTTTGATTCAGGAGGTCTGGGGTGAGGCTTTGGATTTGCATATCTAATGAGCCTCAGCTAATGCCAATGCTGCTGGCCCAGGCAGCGAACTTTGGATTAGGTTTCGACAATTGGTCATGGTCCAATTTTTCCCATTTATTTACTTAAGTTCACTTTTCAGTTTGGTTCGGTCCCTGGAAGAAATAACTCTATTGTTTAAAGAATGTTAAAATCTTAGAACACACTTAAAATAAATAAAAACAAAACCAACCTTCCCTTTTCTGGGTAAGAGGATGGTAAAGAGAGGAGTATTTTGATTGATAGATGGTAAATATGCTTACTAAACAAGAACTCGTAGGAATTATCAGGAAAAAGTGGTCACAATGATAAGAAGGAACATTGGTATTGGTCGTCAGCTTTTTACTATACGTGAGATTCTCAGCAAGTCCCTTAATCAGGTCTACGTCCTGTCCTTTGTTCACGCTGGTCCCTGCACCTGGGATGTCCATCTCCATCTGTAGAAACTCTTTTCATCCTTCAAGCCCCAGCTCCAATGGAGCTTCCTCTCTGAAGCCTCCCAGGATTCTCCCAACCTCCCCAGCTGAACATAACAGCCCCTCCCTCCAAGTTCCCACCGCACTTCCCCTATACCCCTGGAAGCACATTTCTGACATTCTACTCACAGAATCAGAAATTGTTCCCCGTGGCCCTCTTCCCCCACCCTTGCCTTTTTCTATTTTAAAATTTAAGAAAACCGAGGCCCAGAGAGCATCAATCACTTACCTAAGGATAGATGGTGAGCTGTTGGCCATACCTAGATTTGAGCCCAGCTTTCCTGATTCCTGGTTTGGTATTCTTTCCACTGGTCTCTCCTTTCTTTTCCAGACCACATGAATCAAATAACTGCTCTAGTGGGAGATAAATTTAATGCCTGAAGATCCCTAAATATTTCTGGCTGAGCATCAGGTTATCAGACATAGCTAATGATCCTTCCCATTTTATTTATTAAAAAAAATTTTTTTCTTTAAATTTTTAGGCTGGAGACCTAGGGAAGAGCCAGCGTTGCAGCTCAAGTCCCAAGGCCTGATCCTGCCCATTTTAGACATGACAAAATAGTGGCATAGGCTTAGTAGTGCCATTGTCATTGGGTCCAGGGAGTATTTCGGCCAGTGTCTAAACCCGTTCTTCTGCTCTCTGTGCTTGCTGCTTCCAGGCTCACTATGACTTGGCCATCAGTGTTGCTTTGCAATGGCTGGATCACTCAGAAGACTTAACGTGGCTGGAGTGGGAGGAAGTGTAAGTTGAAATAGGTTTGTTGTTTTCTTCCTTAATGTGTGACTATGATTAATTGTTAGGTAGATAGTTAGGATCTCCGGCTCTTCTCGGGACAAGGGTTCCCTGTTTTGATGCTGTTTTGAGCAATTGCTCCACCAGGGAAGAAGTGTAAGGGCGGGCATTCCGTTTTGGGGTTGCCCTACCCTTAATCCTATCCTGGGCAACTGCTACACCTGGGGAAGGAGGGAATGCTTTATCAGTCTAGGAATTCCCCAGCCCAGGCATAATAAGATTTAGAAAGTGACCTAGAGTAACTTAAGGGTAATTAATATGCCATTAGCTTGAATTTGCATTGTGGTTCACCTCTGCCAGGTGGGCTTTCTTAGAGGGAGCTCCTATATGCAGATGGCATTTTGAGGACACCTGTTGATCATTGGATAACATCCTACACCTCCCAAGAACCTTCCTCCAGACTGGGCTAATAAAAGGAAACAATCCAAGAAGTCAGAAGGAAGTGAGTGGGTCAGTCAGTGAGTGAGTTGGTCTGTCTCTCTCCACTCGTGGAGACAGACCTATTTTATTCTACAATAAAGAGCTGCTCTTGTGAAACTGCTCCCTGCCTGAGGTTACGCCATCATATTGGCCTTGCTGGTGATTTTTCCAAGGAGTCAGAGGACCGGGAATCATAGTCTGGACTTGACACTTTGGTGGGTCTGGTCATTCTTCGGCCAAGAGCACACCAAGAACCAAGGGCAGACTCCCACCCTGACATATTTGGTGCCAAAACCCAGGATTCTGACATAATGACAGAGGAAGTTCCAGCCTTATCTAGTGTCTTCCATCTTAAGGCATTCTGATTTGAAAACACTACAGAGTGAATAGCCCTCTTCAACTAGACACCCGAAGAAACCCCGCTGTTGCCACCTTGAGGAAGTCACATATGTGTTTACATATTTTGTATCTCTGCTAATTGGCTTCTGTGAAATGAAACACTTTCTTACACAGGATGTAAGACATTTCTCTTAGAAACGTGACTGTGTTTTATTGTGTACATGCCATGATCTTTAAAACGGTCAATTCTGTGGATAAAGGCTGCAATATATTTTCCTAAGGACTAGCAAACACAATTTCTTAAGCATGTAAGCAAATATGTACCACAGCTGAGCTGTTTGAATCACAGAATAATTTTCTTTCCAGGATTATTGGCATTTTCTCCCATGTATAGTGTCCAGGCAGACTCACTCATGGGTAAGAATGTGGTACTAATGAGGCTAGGAAC
Organism: Daubentonia madagascariensis; assembly: GCA_023783475.1. Classification (NCBI taxonomy): domain Eukaryota; kingdom Metazoa; phylum Chordata; class Mammalia; order Primates; family Daubentoniidae; genus Daubentonia; species Daubentonia madagascariensis. The sequence continues at coordinate 3,906,263 of JAKFHU010002088.1, forward strand.
AAATATTTTATTCCAGAGGCCAGTTATTTTTTTCTGTTCAATGTCCTTAGATTACACATGAGACCCTGGATAGGTATAGAAGTTAGGGTTTAGTTGTAATAAGCACAAAATCCAATTTGAACAGCCTTAAGAAAAAAAAGGAGGGAGGGGATTTTATTGCATCTATATCTGAAAAGTTGGTGGGTGGGTCTGTGTTAGGCAGGTGTGGTTTAACCCAAAACTCAAACGATGTCACCAGAATATACCTCTTTTTTTTTTTTGAGACAGAGTCTTGCTCTGTTGCCACAGCTAGAGTGCAGTGGCATCATCATAGCTCACTACAGCCTCAAACTTCTGGGCTCAAGCGGTCCTCCTGCCTCAGCCTCCCAAGTAGCTGGGACTACAGGCACGTGCCACCACACCTGGCTAATTTTCCTGTTTTTGTAGAGACAGGGTCTCGCTCTTGCTCAGGCTGGTCTTGAACTTCTGACCTCAAGCGATCCGCCAGCCTCAGCCTCCCAGGGTGCTAGGATTACAGGCATGAGCCACCACACCCGGTCCAGAATCTACTTCTTGAATCTATTTCCTCTGGGTGGACACCAGTCTTAGTTTCAGCCTACCTCATTATAATGTTTAGTCCAAGGTAGGATGGATTTTTTAAAAAATCACAGAATTGTGTCTCAATAGTTCTTTTTGCCCTGACTCGCCTGGGGGTGGATAGGGAGTAATGGAATACACTGATTAGCTTAGTCCACAGCGTATTTTCCATCCTTGGGATCCTTGAGATAGGGGTGTTGTTGGCTTCCCTATAGGCTTACAGTGGGGTTAGGCCATTCTCCCCAAGCAAATTGCCGCAAGAAGGGGAAAGGACAGTGGTTGGTGAAGCCATAAACATCCATCACAGCGGCCAGTCTGCCAACGTTTGATGTAGCTGTGAAACATGTATAGATGAGGGCAAATTCATCACCATTATTGGAAGACTAAAAATTCAAAGCATGTTTCACTGATGGAGGAATAATCACATCAATTTTATAAGTAAGCAGGTAGCACACAGCCATTGCAGACCACTAATGGATTATCATCACAACCTCAGCAGGTGTCAAGAACAAGAATAAATCCTCCACTCTTATTTATTCATATTCCCCCTTAGGAAAATGCCATTCCATGGTAGACCCATATATCCAAACCGTAGAGAACGAGAAGCTATGATTTTATCATCTTACGCTGGAATCTTAATGGTAAGGAAAAGAATACTGTCTGCATATATGGATATTTCATATCTACTATATGTATTTTGGGGTTTTTGTTTGTTTTGTTTTGTTTTGCTTTGCTTTAGAGAAAGGGTCTCGCTCTGTCACCCAGGCTGGAGTGCAGTGGCACAGTCAGAGCTCACTGCAGCCCTGAACTCCTGGGCTCAAGTGATCCTCCTGCCTCAGCCTCCTGAGTAGCTAAGACTGCAGGCACGTGCCACCACGCCTGATCTGTATTTTGATATTAATGCATATTTATGTTATTTTTAAACTAATGTTTCTACATGTTTAGGAGTTACTAATAGTAAATGTTTCATTTTTTGAAATAATAAAAAGACTTTGACTTCTATACTATAGTGTGAAAACATTTAAGAGGTAAAAAAAAATTAAAGGAATGAGAAATGTAATTAATTGATATTTGTAAAACTGATGTATCCATTTATTCAGAAGTTAATTACTGTATTTAGTGCCCACACTAGCCAAGCACAGTTGTAGACATACTGGAGCTGTAATAGCTTTTGTATATAATAGTTTTGTAATAAAAGAAAAGTCAGGATATGATAACACTTTGTTGTTATTGTTGTTTAACAGAACAGTATCCCAATTGAGGAAGTGTTTAAAATTTATGGGGCTGATTCTTCTGCAAATTCTGTTACTACCAAGGTAAGGGTGATCTGGGAATGTCAATATAAGGGATTTTTAGAGAGAATATATTTAGTGTATAAATTTATAATGTCTTTTCAGGCATCAATTATGAAAATAGTAGTTGTACGTCAAAATGTACAGATCTACTATGCAGCCCTAGACAGGTCCCGTACCCTGTTTGGGCCGCCATATTACTGATCTTAAAAAAATAATAAATAAAATAAAATAAAATCATATTCTGAATACTCTTTAAGGCCAGTTTTTGCCATTTATGAATGTATGAACATTCAGAAACCATTTAAATATGGATTGCTATTTAGAGGTGAACTCCTGATCCCTTTACCTTCAGATACCTCTGGAAGAGGGAAGAGCAAAGGGAAGATGGGCTGGGGGAGAGACGTGCAGTGGGCGGAAGGAGAGCAAAACACCCTCATGCCCAGGCCTGCAGGCTTTCATGCCCCACCCAGATTAGGAAGGGAGGCCAGGGCAGCGCAGCGCTGCGCTGTGGCCACGGGAACCCCTGCCTCCCTTGCTCTTTTGCTGCAGACCATACAGCAAGCAGTGGGGTCATGCAAAGCTCCAGAGTCTGCCAGATCCACCTTAGGAGTCAAGTATTTACTGAGTGTTGTAACTTTGAAACCAACCGTCTGTCACCTTAATCCATATGTAATCTGACTGTAGTTCTTAGTCACAAATCCCTCCATCCCTGGGGGAATCAGAACCTTCTCTCTGATCAGTAGTTTCAACTTGCTCCTTCTATTCATTCGTTCGTTCATTCAGTAATAGTTGTAGGTGCAGGGGATACGATGGTGAGCAAGTCAGACGAGATTACTTTTCCTATAGACTTGTGTCCTATTACTCTGTTGGGGCTTACCTTGGTTGAGATATAAACCACCCCAGGCCTGATGGTCTTCGGAGACCAAGTTGTTTGTGGCTTTTAAAGAAAGCCCAGCTCTCTGTGTTCCTTGGAGAGCCAAGCAAACTACACTGCTTCGTTCCTGCGTGTCTTTTTCTGCAGCTTTCTCCCTTCTAGGTCACCCTCTTCTCCTCTTCCCCCATCCCCGAACACATACACATAAAAACTTGAGCCCCAAACATCCCTGTTTCAGTCATTGTTTTTCTCCCTTTCATTTCTGGGCCCTGGGGAAGGTCTAGGGAAGGCACATCTAACTGGTTGGTCTCAACTCACATGGCCAGAGGACAAATACAGAAAATCGCATCCTGGAGAGGATGGCACTGTGAGCCCCTCCAGTCTTGGCTGCATTATCTGTCAAGGTTTGCAAACATGGGTGTCTGAGTAGCTCAGCTGAGTCAGGTTCATTTAAAGGGCTAGAATGGGAAGAAATGCTGTTTACCTGTGGGCCAGCCAATCTCTACCTATCCATCAGATCACTCATTTATTCATTAAAGAGTCTTTGTTCAGCACCTTCTCTGTTCAGTGACACATAGTCCCCATCTTCACAATCAGTGACCAATGATGAGAAGCCCAGGTGTGTACACAGGCTACATAATGGCCAGCTCTGAACAGAAACAGATGATATCATCACATAGGGAGACTTTTCTTTAAAGGCTTGCATTTGTTGATTGCTATGGCATGTGAGTGCTGGCTTATTTGCTGGTTTATGTGTGCAAGGCAGATTGTGTAATCTTAAGCACTAGGATTCTAAAGCCTGGCTGTCTGGGCTTGAATCCCAGCTCCATCAGTCACAAGCAGAATTATCTTGGGCAAATTTTCTAACCCCCATATGCCTTGATTTTATGTAAAAGCAGGGACAAACAGATGGGGTTATTGTGGGAATGAAGTGAATTAGTACCAATAAAGCCCTAAACTCAAAGTAATAGCTTTAAGGCTCTGGTACTCAGGGGTTGGGTACCTGATTTCTTCTATGTTCCTCTAAGTCAGGAGTTCTCAACATTGCGGGCCAGATGATTCTCTGGTGTGTGTGTCAGGGGTAGAGGTTGGGGGCTGTCCTGTGCATTTTGAGATGTTTAACAGCATCCCTGGCCTCTACCCATTAGATGCAAGTAGTTTCTCTTCAGTTGTGACACTTAAAAATGTCTCCAGACTGCCAAATGTTCCCTAGGAAGCAAAATCACATTGGGTTGAGAACCACTGCTCTAAATAGTCAAAAATTAAATAGCCAATCAAGAGCATCCACGTGGATCATTAACACAATGTAAGCTTTGCCTATTTTGGACAATAAATAATCACAAAGGGTATGATTTGAGCTACCAATACAAGAATCTGAGGCTCTACCCTGTGAGCCTCACCAGCTCCTCCCCACCTCAAGAATGGGCACAGGCCTTACCCTTGGACTGAACATCAGCTCCACTCAGGGACATTTTCCACATCCTGAATACAGAATTAGCAGGACCTCTCAATGGAAATGTAGCATTTCAAAGATTGAACAGTAAAAATATTTTAAAACAGTCCTTTGGGATTTAATATAATTTCAAGAAATGTTTTTAACTAGGAGATGGAATGGTAAAAAAAAAAAAAAAAGAGAGATTGCCAAATAGTCTTCATTAATTGCTGCATTTACCTGAATGATTGATTTTTTTTTTTGGATTTCTTTGATTCCTTCTGATAAAATGTCTCCTAAGCAATAGCCAAATCCTTCCCAAGCAAAAGCTTAAAACCTTGTTGAATACTAATCAGATTATGTAGAATTTCTGGCAACTGGAATTGGCCACTTGGTCCGACGTCCGTACTAAAGCTTGACGGCTTTCTTCAGAACTATTTGCTGCCACCTGGTGACAGAAAGGCATTATAGGCACAGTATTTTTCAGAAACAGCCTCAGGTTCTGCCTCCTGAGAGGGTGCTGGTTTTTGCTGATAGGAAGATTTTTTCTGCTGAGGACTCTGGACCCATAGAAAAAATTCATTAAGGGACTTACACAAGTGAGGGCTGTTTACAAATAGCTTCATATTAATATAAAATGTCCTACTCAATTTTAAACAGAAGAAAACAGCATAAATCTTCCTCCAATAAATCAAGTGGTAAAAATATTCTTCAGCTTCATTTGGTAGAGAAAGAGGGAAATAGAAAGGAAGGCAGGGAGAGTAAAAATGAGTGCCTCAGAGAGAGGAAAGAGACGAGGGCAGGAGAACAGAGAGAACCAAAACTTCTGCTTTCCTTCTTTCTTCCTAAAGCTCTATCCCAACGTCTGACCGGTCGTCATTCAAGTCCATCCTAACTGACGTCCAAAGTCCAGAGTGTGCTTTTCAGAGGCAAACACACTGGTGTCCAGCCCTATCTTTTTCCCTTGCTAGTTATGTGTCCTCGAATAAGTTATTTAACTTCTCTGATTCCCAATTTTCTTATAAGTAAATAGGCATGCATAGATAGGCACGATTATACTGACCCAAACACACTTGGTTACCCTGAGGACTCAATGAGACCATGCATGTGGTACATGATGGTGGCACAAGGGGCACCTTCCATATTAGTGCTGCTATTTCCAAGTCCACCATGCTCCGACGGCCAACCTCCTTCCTCCTGATAGCAGCCCGGTTTCTCTGTGGTAGGCCTGGCTTCCACCCTTTCACACTACTCCAATAATCTGCCAAATGTCTTCTCTTCTTGGAGGATGCTGACTCAGACAGAATTGTGCAGAAATTTTAAAATGTTTTCATGATAAGGGGAGGGACCTATGTTTTAAGCATTATTGACAGATCTTAATAATGAGGGATTAAAAACATGCTTTCAATATTATGTCCAAATGAATACTTACAATGTATATTTAAAGTACAAAGACCAAGCAAACAAACCAATCCGAGTGTATGAAATGGAACAGAATCAAGAGTTTTGAAGCTCTCTGTGTACCTGCTCCTGTCTTATACCCTTCCTTTCGCCCTAGGTTACCACCATCTTGAATTGTGTGTTCATTGGTCTGTTTTGCTTCTTTATAGTTTTACCACATGTGCATCTCTAATCAATATATTGTTTAATTTTGCACATTTTTTGACATTTATATAAGTAGAATATTAGCAAATGTGTCCTTCTGTGGCTTTCTTTTTTCACTCAACATTATGTTTCTGAAACTTATCCATCTTGTTACACTGAGCTATAGTTTATTTTCACTGCATCTAGTATTCCACTCTAGGAATATACAGTACCACAATGTATTTATATATTCTTCTGTTTTAGACATTTGGGTTATTTCATTTCTATATCTCTTGGTGCACAGCAAGAGTTTCTGTATGGTGTATGCCTAGGAGCGAAATTGCTAAGCCACAGGGTATGAGCATCTTTAACACTCTAAAGCCAACTTGTTTTCCAAAATGGTTGTACCAATTAGCTAACCAGCAGTGTAGGTTATCTACATTTATATTTTCAGGCTTTTTAAGTTTTGTCAGTCTGTTAAGTGTATTATAGCATTTAATTTAATTTGTGGTTTTAATTTGCATTCCCCTGATTGCCAGTGGACAACTATTCATGTGTTTCTTCTTCTGCAAAGTGCCTGTTAAAGTCTTTCAGATTTTTCTGTTGGGTTATTTGTTTTTTTTCTTTTTTCTTAACACAGAGTCTCAATTTTTAGAAAAACTGCCATAGGGTAGAATCAGTCAAGTCCTAGCTTTTCCAGTATTTTTCTCATTTGAAATTTGCCCTTTTTTCCCACAAACATTTCAATGTTTAGAAAATGTAATTTTCTAACATTCTAACCACATTTGCAAAATTTCTTAGATAGAAACTGTCTTTCCAGGCCACATGCCCAGCTTTACTTTGTACAATCTGATTGCTGTAAGCATGTATTCAACTGCTTTGACACCTAGGAAAAATTCTTCACCTTCTAGCTCAGTGACATCATAATGATGTTTCAGTAAGTGACGACTCTAGGTTGAAAGGCAGGTGAAGATTACCGCCTGTGCCCTTCACTCCTTAATGATGTATTCCCTTTTAGGGCTTTGCTTGGACAAGCTCCTATAGGCCTTTACACATCCTAACTTCTCCCCCTACTCCTCAGCCTTCCAGTTAGAAGAAATTTTTGCTGAATGTGCTTTGGACATAAGTCGGCATTCAGTAAGTTCTTGAATTGAGAAATAATAATAATAATACTTTTACATTGAGACAATGAAGATATTAGTAAGTAGCTTTAAAGTTAAAAAGAATATAATTAACTCTAGGTTTAGGATTTAAATTTCATCCTACTTTTAAAATAATCTTTCATTTATGAGAGATTCTGATGACTCTTGCAAGAGTCAGCAGATTATCAGGACGCAGGAAGGTTCATAGAATCAAGTTGGAAGTGACCTTTAAATCTTTGACTTTTGCCTTCTCCAGTGGATAGGGAAATTCAAGCGTGAGAAATACCAGTCTAACATCTACTAAATGCAGAATGCATCAAGAACAATGTATGACCCAGTTCCCTTTTCCTTATATCTGGCATATATCATCCTGAAGGGCTGTTATCGTAGCCACAATTGCCCCGTACTGAAATACAGCCTCCTTTTTAATTACTTTCTGTGTTTTAGGATTATCTTTCTGAATAGATTATATACTTTTTGAGGTTAGAGGCCACAGTTTGTGCTTATGTTTTAGTCTTTACAACACTAGATATGAAGTAAACTCTGAGTAAATTTTTTTCCCTTTGAATAAAAGGCTGAGTTAAAATTTAGTTGTGCTCCTGGAAAGATGGCTTTAAACTGTTCCATCAACAAAAAGAACACAACCTCATTTATTGTTTAATCCATGTTTCTTGTGTGATGTAACAGAAAACCCATAGTGATTGTCCCAGCTATTCGAGAGGCTGAGCCCAGGAGTTTGAGGTTGCAGTGAGCTACGATGACGCCACTGCACTCTAGCCAGGGCGACAGGGTCAGACTCTGTCTCCAAAAAATAAATAAATAAATAAAAATGAAAATGAAAAAAAATACAGCAAATGTCATACTTAATGATAATATTCTCCTTGCGACAAGAAACAGGACAAAGATACTTGCTATCACCACTCCTATTTAATATTGCGTTGAAGATCTTAGATAGTGGAATAAAATAAGAAAAAAGTGATAAGGGAAAGAAAGATAAAAGAAAGAAAGAGCGAAAACTGTCATTTTTTGCAGATGACAATGGATATCTTGAAAATACAAAGGAATCTGCAAATGATTATATTAATAAGTGAATTTAGCAAAGTTGCTGGATATGAAGTCAATATAAAAAAATTAATTTATTTCTATATAATAGGAATAAAGAGAAAACAACATGTAGAAATATGCCATTTGCCATAAAGTCAAAAACATACTTAGGAATAAATCTAACAAAAGATGTGCAAGAGCTCTATACTGAAAACTGCAAAACATTATGGATATTAAAGAAGGACTAAAGAAAGGGAGGGCTATAGCATGTTCATGAATTAGAACATGTGTTATTGTTAAAAATCTCAATTCCCTCCAAAATAATCTGGAGATTTAACTCAATCCCAGTCAAAATCCCAGAAAGATTTCTTTCTTTCCCTTCCTTCCTTCCTTCACCACCTCTTTCTTTCTTTCTTCAAACATTGACAAGCTGATCATAAAATTCATTAAGAAACATGAACAACCAAGAACAGCCAAAGCAATCTCGAAAAAGGAAAACAAAGCTAGGAGACATGCACTTCCAGATATCGAGGCCTACTGTAAAGCTATGAGACAGCATGGCCAAGGAAACAATCATTACAGCAAATAGACAACCTACAGAGTGGGAGAAAATATTGGCATACTATACATGTAATAAATGGCTGATAACTAGAATCTATAAAGAGCTCAAGGAAATCAGCAAGAAAAAAGCAAACAACCCCATTAAAAAGTGGGCGAGAGACATGAACAGAAACTTTTCAAAAGAAGATAGACTAATGGCCAAAAAACATATGAAAAAATGATCAACATCTCTAATCATCAGGGAAATGCAAATCAAAACCACAATGAGATACCACTTAACTCCAGTGAGAATGGCTTTTATCAAAAAGTCCCAAAACAACAAATGCTGGTGTGGATGTGGAGAGATAGGAACACTACATAAGAGAGTTATATAACCATTTTTTTGCTCCTTAGAAATAAGAGTCCTACAAATATGAAGCCAAATCTCTATCAGTGAGAAAGCAGAAAATTGTCAATTCTGCAGGGGGATACTAATTAAATATAATTATTTTAGGCCTTTTGGCTCCAATTAGTTATTTGTCAGCAATTCACTAAACCTTTCTCTGGTAGGTGAGGCAGGATCTTGTAAAGCTGCAGTCCCCAACCCCTGGTCCGCAGCCTGTTAGTGACCAGGCCACAGAGCTCCGCCACCCACTGCCCCCACCTCCCGTCCGTGGAAAAATTGTCTTTCAAGAAACCAGTCCTGGTGCCAAAAAGGTTGGGGACTGCTGCTAAAGGAAATGATGGCCAAGGAGCTGCCATGGGTACTTCTATACAATTACTAAGTCAGGAAGAGATATGATAATGATGATGATGATGATATTATTATTTTTAATTATCATCATTATTACAGCTAATACATTGTACTATGTGCCAAGAACTATTTTATGCACTTTACATATGCAAACTCTTTAATCTTTACCACAACCCTATAAGGTAATTACCAGTATTATTATTGTCACACAAAGAAACAGGCTCAGAGAACTTAAGTGGTGTGCCCAAGGTCACACGTGTTGTCAATGGTGCAGCTTGCATTCAAATATAGCCAGTTTGACACCAAGGTCCATGCCGTTAATCACTACGGCCTTGACTAGAATAGTAATCATTCAACTAGTCAGTAAGAGCCTGCTATGTGCTAAGTACTCTCTCTAAGGCACTGGAGATAAAAGGTTAAATGATTAACGGTTAACTGGCCTCCCTGCTTCTACATCCAATCTATTCTTGACATAGCAGCCTGAGTTATCTTTTCTAAAACTTACATCAGACTTGTCACACTACTGCTTAAAAATATTTCAATAGCTTCCATTGCAGCCTGGAATCAATGTACAGCTCCATAGCATGACCAACAAAGACCCACGTGATCTGGGCCCTACCTCCTGCTCAGCCTCATGGACAAGTTCCCCCTTCTTGCTGTGCTCTAGCCACACGGGCTTCCTTTCTGTGTCTGGAAACACATGCTTATTCCAAGACCATCTCGTTCCCTTCGCCTGGAACACTTCTCTCTAGCTCTTCCCAGGGCTGTCTGCTGCTCTTCCTGTAAGTCTCAGCTGAAACCTTGCTTCCTTCTCTGTCCTTTCTGTCTGCAGTGGTGGCTGCCCAGTAACTCCCTAAGCACATCACTTTTAGTTTATTTATTAAACTTATCCCAATGTGTAATTACCCTGGCTGTCTAATTCGTTAGTTTATTGTTTGTCTCCCCTCCCTGAGCTCCAGAAGGGCAGAAATCCTGTTTGTCTTACTGACTACGGCTCCTAAAACAGGGCATGAGACCTATGGCAGGTGCTCTTTGAATACTTGTTGAAGGAATGAATGGACAGTCCCAGGCTTGAAGACGTTTCCAGAGTAATGCAGGAACAGCCCGTTACAATTAACTATAACACACTGGCATTGTTTTGTGTGACTACAAGCTTTGAGGTCACAGATGAGTGAGTCAATAATTCTGTGTTTGAGGGGAGCAGTGCCGGCGTGGGAGAGTGGGGGTGGGGTGACATCGAGGCAAGTTTCTCAGAAAAGGTGGTATTTGAGCTACATCTCAAAGGACAAATAGGAGCCTCTGGGCAGAAAAGGAGGAAACTATGTGAAGAGCGTCAGTGTGTGAAAGGGCATCGTAGGCAACAGGACCACGTACAGGAGCAAAAGGCAGTGTGTGAAAGTCCATATTTACACCTGTTTCACGTGCCCCATCAATGGGCCATTATTAATGTCTCAGGATTCGACTCTGGGTTGACTAAATAGTCCAAGTGCTGTAATGAGCAGGTGTTCACACCACAAAGAGTATACAGCTTTTTAAAATAGGACTGTTTTCCTTTCAGATTCCCCGAATTTCATCTCTCCACCTCTCCTTGCATCCTTTTGCCATGTTAACAGCACCCAAAGCAGCAGAATACGCCCGCAAACAGAGTAAGCCTGTTTACTTTCATCTGCTTAGAGAAATGTAAGTAAAATTAGGAGTTGGACTCCCAAGGCAAGGTCAAAGTTGTAATGGTAATTAGATTTCTCTGTCTGGTTGAATTAAAAAGAACCAGGAGGTTTTATGACTTGATTTCCCTCCACTATGGAAATCGAGGAACTCTTATTTCTCAGCTCCCTGGGTGATGGGAGCAAAGCACTCTGGAAGGGAAGGATTTAAAACTGTGGGTGGACACATTAAAAAAAAAAGTTTTATATACAGATATGGTTATTACATGTGTCTGTAGGTGTCAAGTCAAGAAAGGGAGCAACAAATAAAAATGCCACCAGCAGCTCTACAAAGGAAGCAAATGCCTCGGAATGGAAATCATCAAAAAGTTTTTCAGGCACACACAGCCAAAGAACAAAGTAGGTCTAAAAACATAAATTGGACCAAATTGATATCAGATGTTTCAGGAGTACTTTACTTATACTGTGGTTAAAAGTCTAGCCTTTGGAATCAGATGCTCTAGGTTTAAATCTAGAGCCCACTACTTACCAGCTGTGTGACTTTTAGGCAAGCTACTTAAACTCTCTGTGCCTTAGTTTCCTCCTCTGCAAAATGGGAAGAATAATGATACCTACCTCTTAAGGTTGTTGGGATGATCAACTGAGATTATGCATGTTAAAAGTTTAAAACAGTGTTTGGCACAGAGTAAACTCTAAATATATACTAGCCAGTATTATCTTTTCAGCATTTGAAAAATACTATTCACAAGATAATTGGCCATTATTCCATTGATTCAAATAAGCATGTTAAGGAGAAGGTTTGTATTAATATCTGCATCCCAAATATTTCTATTCTTGGTCTCTCTTTCTCTCACTAATGAAAATTTTATCTTTTCCTGCTTGGCATCTCCCCTGCTCCTGCCCTGTGCATCTGATTCCTCATTTTTTATGTTGCAGAATTCAGAGAATGATCAGAGATGGACAGGGCTGGAGAGAAAGGAGAAAAGGGAAGGATTCTTTGCTCTTCTAGCTCTGGGCTCTCAATTGTAATGTGCAAAGTGAAAAGAAAACTTAAGAAGAAGTTAGACCAAGTTGGTTAACATGACAAAGTGGAGAGGGGAGAGAATCAGAAAAGTGGTCCAGGCTGGGTGTCTGGGATATTTTAGGGCTTTGTTGATTGAGAGACTTTGGATACGCTGGAGGGTTGTAGGGTAGGAAAGGGAGAAGGGAACTTGAGGATTGATACACTGAGTTATGAATTGGGTTTGCATAAGGAAACACAAGTAAAAATTGAAATTCCTTTTTATTTAGTTTGGTTGCTATACTGTGCATTTTTTGAATGTGAATCTCCGAATAGACTGGACCAAATGTGGCTCAGGATTTATTCAGGTTTCAGAGGCAAATTATTGATTGATTAGAAATGTAACCTATCATAGCAACTGCTTTAGGAACTGCCTGAATTCTTTGATCATATCAGGGTTTTAAAAAGTGTTATTCTAATAACAGAACAACTGCACTATTGGGAAATCATAACCATATTGAGTTTTCTTTTAAAGGTATTTGCCATAATGAGATTTGAGGGTATAGATTTTCTAGAATGATATCTTTGTTTCTGAAGAAATTTTTTGAAGCAAGATGAAGTCATTTTTTATATATAAGTTTGGAGACAGCAAGATTTAGAAAGCAAAACAAAACAATGAAAAAACAGTAACAACTCCAGAAATTATACACATGAACACCTGTGTGCACACACATACACACACACAAATAATCTAGACTGTAAACTTAATCATGAAAAAATAGATATCTGAAACAGGGGTTCATAGACCCCCTGAGCCTCATTTATGGACCCTACATAAGGAAAACATAGCTCTAAATATTACTCATTAGTATGTTATTTTGAAAATATAATTTCATTCCATATATGTTTTCTTCTACAACTGCTAAAGATTGTTGACTTCTTGGTGGAATGAGATCTTTTATTTCCTTATTATTTCCCACATGTATTTAAAGTACTTTTCAGGCAGTGGAGATTCAGTAACTATTTTTGATTAATGAATTGGCAGTAAGTGAATGGTCCTTGGTGACCACTCTCAAATCTCTGTGCCCTGTCTATACTGATCAAGAGGCTCTGCTCCAGGGCCCAACATTTCTATAGGCTGATCAGTGCTTCTAAGCCCAGGAGTATCAGAAGAGCAAATGCCCATTTTGCAGTAGGGCTCCAGGTCCTGAGATGAATCCCTTCTGTAAAGGCTCCTTCTTAATAATCAAACAACAGAAAATCCATTAGTGTTTTTACTTTCATGCTTTATTATCTGTGTACTTTAGGCATTTTTCCAACTCCTGGGTAATGTATTTTTTAAACTAGTTTAAAAAATTATAATAGTAATACATGCTTATAAGTAAAAATTTCAAACAACACAGAAATTATAAAGCGAAAAGTAAAAGAACTCCCTCTTTCCCACACCCCTTTACCAGTCCTCAGAAATAACCAGTTAATATTTCTTGTGAGATTCAATATTTGCTTTACACATACATATACACATATGTATGTCTCACTGGTTTGTTAGAACTCTTTATATTAAAGAAATAAATATTTTATTAAATGGATTAAAAATATGCTTTCACAGTTTGTTGTTTGAAGAAGTTTTTCATTTTGTATATTTGAGCTTCTCAGTGTTTCCTTTATGGCTGGTGGATATTGTAACATGTCTTTTAGCTGAAGAACAATTTTTTCAACCTCAAGATAAAACAATGCCTTATTCAGAATTTTCTATTTATTTCCAGCCACTGAATTTCTCCACAAAGTAAGAGAAAAGGGGAAAATGTAATTTTTTTAAATCTCGGTATTCTGGGAAACAGTTTTAAAGATTTATTTTTTGTCATATTGCTATTAGTAGCTGATGTATTAGTCAAGATAGGTATGAGCACATAATTTCCTAGGAAAGTGTCAGTTGTGGGCACAGTACTAGGAAACGAATTTGGAATGGACAAGACCATACCAAAAAGTTAGAAGACAACATACTTCTTGATTCCTGGCTCCCCACTTAATAACCTGGGTGAGTTACTTAATCTCTCTGTGCTTAAGTTTCTTGTTTTTAAAAAGAAAATCCTAATAGTACCTACCTCATAGGGTTGTTAAGGACTAAATGAGTCCTTAACATATGTGTCCTTAATATATGTGTAAAGCCTTAGAAAAGTGCCAGGACCATAGCAAGCAAAGATACAATTGCTCCCTTTATCATGACTCCTGAAGAACTCACAATATCATGGAAGGAAACACGATATAGAAAGAAGGCAATTTAAGTTTAAATTCAAAGCAATATATCAGAAACTCAAAATAACTCAATTTCCAAGTCTATCTTGGAAATTCTTTCATACCTGTATTTATCTAATCCATCTTTGTCAGCAAATTAGAATCTGGTATTTGACCTTCACGTCCTATAGACAGAAAGCTAATTCTCTGTCCATGGTAAATTGATGCACTTGATACCAAAATCATCTTTTATTTTGTAGGTCACTTGGAAACTTGGAATTGTACCCTGGAACTTCATAATAGAGTCTCTGGGAGCAGATAAGAAACACCATCTTAAAACTGCAGCTCTTGCCAGCACGTTTTTCTTTACAGTTAGCTTTTGATGCAAACTGCATTGAAGTGTTATTTTTGATGTTGAGCTTTCTTCTCTTAGAAGCATATTGCACAGCTACATTTTGGTTAAAAAAAAAAATCCTATATTACTTCATTGTGACTGGAAGACTGTTGGAGAATTCATAGAGTATACAGTATTTCTGTGTCAAAACAGGCTGGCTTTGTAGCACATTTACAAATGTGTAGCATTGAATATTGCACAGTAATGAAGTAGGAGGCAGTTTTCCAAAGATTTAATCTGAAATAAAATGAATCTGTCATTGATTGCTTTTACTATGTTCTCATATGAAAAAAAATTTAAATCATTTCAATAAAGCATTAAAAGAAAAATGGGTGCAGGCTTTCTTTTAGTAGAATATAATGACGACTAGGAAAAGAAAATGTTCTAGTCTTTTAGTACCTTTCCAAAATGCTGATTAGGCACATGGCTTAGCCTGTCAATGTATGTAATAACTATTTGATCAAATGAATGTCAGAACAGATTATACCTTTCTTAAGGTTTTGGTGTGCCATCTCTTTGCAGAACAGTTTTCATCAGCATGTACAAAAACACGGTGGGATTTGTAGAATTCTGCTGAAATTGGTGGAGTATTCTCATTATGGGGTTGTGGCTTGGGAGACCAATGCAACATTTTCCACACTAGATTTGATTACGGTTTTAACTAAGATTTACCACGAGGCCTGCAGCAGCAGGAACGAGGCAGAGGAGGGGATCAGTGACCCGTGGCCCCTGCATAAACTGCCAGGTGTCTAGCTTTATAAGACTTTGCCCAGTTTTCTTCTATCTCTGCTAGTTATAAGGGAATAGTTTTTCTTTGTGGCTATTGCTGTCTCTCCTTTTACCATCTGCACATTTGCTTCACGTGCTGCATGAGGATTTTCACAACTGACATTGTGAACATATTGCTAGTTGTGATCAGATAGCCTTTTAGAGTCCCCCCACGGGCCTAAAGCACTTGGTTTCACCTCCCTATATACCATACGTGTAGGATGACAAAAGACGATCTGGGGTTTGGAGTCATCCTCTGCCTCTGCACATCTGAGGAGTGCTTCTAAATCAATAGGTCTGCAGCAAGGGAGAGAAAGCTCTTCAGGCAGTCACCCGGGTTCCATGCAACAGTGACACTATTGGAAGGGAAAACACAGGCAAATCATGATGCTAATTTTAAAAACAGAAAGCACTGCTGGAAGAGCAGGGGTGGGGAAGTGTAAGGATCCTGTGTATTTTCCTGCTCTTTCATCCTGTCACAGACTCTCAAGAGATCTCTTTATTTTTAGCTCAAGAAGTGTTTAATTTCAAGACAAAATATACCTATTTTCAAAATTTACTGCTTTTCACCAGCAACTCAAAGTCATACATTTAAAAATTGATTTTATTCTTTTCATCTCATGAAATTACAATGTATATCTATAATAGAAAATTAAGGAAATAGCATCAAAAAGAAGGGATAAAAACAGAAAACTAAGATCCATAATCTTGCCATTCATTAATAACCATGATTGACGTGGTGTCTACACAGTTCTAGTCTTTTTTTCCTCCATAAATATATGCAAAATATTTTTGTCAAAACCATCACACTGATGAAGTAATTTAAGAAATGTAATTGTCTTTCAATCACAGCATTTTTCTTTGGGACTTTTTGTTGCACTTCAAAGCCCTTCTGGAACCCATATGCTTCTCGTGAGTTACCTTAGATGGAGCCACCAACCTCCATCTCAGCAGTTTCCATGGGCAGACATTGCAGAATGCTGGGCATGTAATGTATTTCTAGCGAGCTGCATAGGATGAGAAGTGTGCCCTTTGTCTCCAAGGTCATAATGGCTCTGCTGACTTTAATACCTTTCACTGGAGCTAGTGAGGACAACTCGAACATGCCAGAGAGAGAGCCCCCTGCCCCATGATCCCAAATGAAAAAAAAGAGAACACAGAAATCCCCTTTCGCACTACCCCCAGGTCCCTTTTGTGTTGTTCTTGCCAACGCAGCAGCCATCCTGCTATATATACCAGCTGCTGCTTTGTCCCCATCATACTAGACGCTGATCATCCGCTGTCAACAGCCATGGGGAAGGTGAGCCCGCTGAGGTGCCAAACCATGTCTATCAGGTGTCTATGGTATGTGGGGATGTACCTTCCAGCTGACTGTCTACTGTCGCCTTGTTTTCCACTACAGATCACCTTCTACGAGGACCGGGGCTTCCAGGGCCGCTGCTATGAGTGCACCAGCGACTGCCCCAACCTACAGGCCTACTTCAGCCGCTGCAACTCCATTCGGGTGGACAGCGGCTGCTGGATGCTCTACGAGCGCCCCAACTACCAGGGCCACCAGTACTTCCTGCGGCGCGGCGACTACTCTGATTACCAGCAGTGGATGGGCCTGAGCGACTCCATCTGCTCCTGCCGCGCAATTCCTTATGTGAGTCCTTTTCAACCCGACTGATGTGAAAGCATCAGTGATCAGTGGCCCCAATTCCTGTTTGTAAAAGTCAGTTTGTTCCAACTCGGGTCTAGTGTTTGCAGTAAAGATAGCAAGGCCTGACTCTCAAGCATTAAAAAAAAATTGCGACAGTAATCTCTTGCCTTACTTAAGGACATCAGTATTGTTTTAGGGTACAGGAAATCAGAACAACATAGTCTATAATCTTGGTAACATCTAGGTGATCCCTAATTTCTAAATAAAAAATCACCTCGTTCAGTAAAAAAAAAAAAACAAAAGCCTATCTAGATAATTCTTTTCTTTTCCCCACAACCCCATTCCTACCGATAATTCTTTTTCAGTGATAAAAAATTAACAGACTGTGGAAGAACAATATAGGTATAATGTATTCTGAATGTATTGGTATTGGTAATTTTTTTACTACATTCTCTAACATATTAATGTAGAACCTAGAACAACACGTTTCAGCTTGTGTGGCTTTGTATTTTCCAGGAGTCGTTATCAACTAGTTTCTTACCTGGAACAGAGACAGATAATTGATTAGGATTTCATAGAACGGGGTCCTCACCAAAGTGCTGCTTAATGTTTTTTAATCCTGTGGAGTAGGTGTTTATGCTTTCTGATGGCACCAAATTATGTGGTTGTGGCAAGGAGATTCAAGAATTGAAATCAAATTTAGACTAGGAAAATTTGCAGATGCACAAAGAGATGTAAATAAAATAGACATTTCTTTGGGGCAAGAAATTCAAATGGTACAAATCACTTGGCAAAATGTCATTTGAGAAGATCTGTGGACTCAGTGTAAATATAGATCATTGTATATTATAAATGCAAAAAGTGACTTTAAAACAAGCTTCATAAGACTCAGTTATATGGAGTCACAATGGAAAAGGGAGTTGAAATCCTCTGCAGACTCACTAACTACAGTTGTGACAGATGGTTGCTTACAAAGGACACACCTTTATTCCCTGTATTTCAATGTTTGTTTCTTCCAAAAGATCTTCAGTTCACTGATTGGGTCAGCTTTGTTTCAATACTCTTCCTAATTTGATAGAATAACAGCTTGAAAAGTGGGATTAGGGAAGAAACATATTTTGCAGGATAGTTTGAAAACCATACTTCATGAAGATGCAGGCTGATTGTGTCACTTTTGTTGACAGCGAGGATGCACACAGTTCATTTTTCTTCTTTTGTTTATTGTCACAACAGACCAGCTCTCACAGGTTAAGGCTGTATGAGAGAGAGAACTTCCGAGGCCTCGTGTCTGAGCTCACTGAAGACTGTTCCTGTATCCACGATCGCTTCTGTCTCCATGAGATCCACTCCCTCCACGTGCTGGAGGGCTGCTGGGTCCTCTACGAGCTGCCCAACTACCGTGGGCGCCAGTACCTGTTGAGGCCGGGGGACTACAGGCGGTACCACGACTGGGGAGCTATGAATGCCAAAGTGGGCTCTTTGAGGAGGGTCATCGATTTGTACTAGGCTGTGCTTTTCTTGTTATGATCCACATAGAAACACAATAAATATACAAATTGTGTTCCTGGCACTAAGTGACTCTTGTTTATCTTTAAATAATAACTGCATTCTAATAAATGGTCACCCCAGGCAACTTACCAGACCCTGAAAGATGTTTTGAATGTCCACCTACTTCCTGTTGGTCAGGCAACAGTATTTACGGACTATCCATTCTTGTCACGGGAAGGAGGGAGAAGCGACTGTTTCTGCCTTCCATGACCTACAGTTGGAAGGAGAAAGGAAAGATGAACATAACAAAAAACTAGTAGAGCCCATAGAAAGTAGAAAATACAGAAACCTTTGTGGTTCGTGGCTGGGACACCAAAGGCAAGGGCTTGCTGCAGGGATTAGGATAGGTGAGGTCTCAGACAAGGTTAGTGAAGAGAGGAGTTTTAAAGAGAATTTCCAAAGTAGAGAAGGTCAAACCTGCTTGGTGAGGTCATATGTTAGGAAAAGTGTTAAACTAAGTTAAACAGCCTCATTTCTTTCCCTGTCTCTGCTACTTATGAGTAGAGTGACCAACCCATTTTCCATTAATACTTCCATTTCAGGTAAACCTGGATGGTTTGTTACCCTATTTACTAGCTTCTCTCTTTGAGAAAGTCACTTTATATCTTCTCTGTGCCTAAATTACGTTATTGAAAACCAAGAGTGATGATAAATCCCCTCCTAACTAAATCCCAGGATAATTATGATGAAAAGATGGGAAAACTTTGTTAGCACATTTTGTTACCTTTAAGTTATTATATAAATGTAAACATAAGAACTTAATAAATCCTCATTGTCTTCTAAAGTTCAACATCACAATATGGTCATCTTTGTTTTGGACTCCATTATGAATTTTTATTAAGACTCAATGATGCAGAGTAAGGTATTAATATTTGCTATCCTGCATGTCTCTGGGATTATTTCCCCCTGTAGCAGAGCTGGCCTCCCAGAATATTAGTTCCTTTTACAAATTTATATAAGCAAAAATAATACTTGGTCCCAGTTGACTTTGTTGTAAAAAATGATAAGCTGATACTAATATCCATATAGAATTGCAAGGGACCCATACTAGCTAAAACGATCTTGAGAAAGAACAAAAAGTAGGAGTATTCACACTTCCCTATATCAGAAATTACTACAAAATAATGGTAATCAAGATAGTGAGGTGCTGTAATAAACACAGACATGTAGATGAACGGACTAGGACTGAGAGTACAGATGTGAACCCACAGTCTATGTTCAACTGGTTTTTGACAAAGGTGCTAAGACCATTCAATGTGGAATAAATAATCTTTTTTGTTTGTTTGTTTTTTTGAGACAGAGTCTTGCTCTGTTGCCCAGGCTGGAGTGCAGTGGCACGATCACAGCTCACTACAACCTCACACTCCTGGGCTCAAGTGATCCTCCTGCCTCAGCGTCTTGAGTAGCTGGGACTACAGGCACATGCCACCGTGCCTGGCTAATTTTTCTACTTTTAGTAGAGACGGGGTCTTGTTCTTGCTCAGGCTGGTCTCGAACTCCTGAGCTCAAGCGATCTTCCTGCCTCGGCCTCCCAGAGTGCTAGGATTACAGGTGTGAGCCACGGTGCCAGGCCATAAATAATCTTTTTAATAAATGGTGCTGGGACTACTGGATAGCCACATGCAAAAGAATAAATCTGGATCCCTATCTCACATCATATATAAAAATTATCTCAAAATGGAATAAAAACCTAAATATAAGAACTCAAACTATAAACCTCCTAGAAAGAAACGTAGGCATACATCTTTGTAAGCTTTTATTAGGCAATAATTTCTTAAATATGACACCAAAAGTACAAGCAACAGAAGAAAAAAAATTAACTGGACTTCATCAAAATTAAAAACTTTAATTCATCAAAGAACACTGTCAAGAAAGTGAAAAGACAGCTTACAGAATGGGAGAAAATATTTACAAATCACATATATAATAAGGTTCTGGTATCCAGAATATATAAAGAACTTTTACAACTCAACAACAAGAAGATAAATGACCTTATTTAAAAATGGGCATTGAATATACATTTTTCCAAAAAAAATATACAAATGATCAAAAAGCAAATGAAAAGATGCTCAACATCATTAATTACTAGGGCAATTCAAATCAAAACCATAGTGGGATACTACTCAATATCCACTAGGATGGCTATACTTCTTAAAAAACCAAAACCAGAAAATAACAAATGTTGGTGAGGATGTGGAGAAATTGGAACTTTCATAAGTTGCTGGTGGGAATATAAAATGTCGCAGCCTCAGTGAAAAACAGTTTGGCAGTTCCTAAAAAAGTTAAACATAGAGTTACCTAATGACCCAGCAGTTCCATTCCTAGGCATATATCAAAGGAATTGAAAATAGGTTTTCAAACAAAAACTTATACACAAATGTTCATAGCAGCACTGTTCACAATAACCAAAAGGTAGAAACAATCTAAACGTCCACATGTCAATGCATTATTGGATAAACATAGTACAATATATCCATACAATAGAATATTATTTGGCCATAAAAAGGAGTGATGCATTGATAAATGCTACAACATGAATGAACCTTGAAGACACTACGCTAAGTAAAAGAAGCCAGTCATGTAAGACTATATGTTGTGTGATTTCATTTCTATGAGATACCCAGAAGAAGAAAGTCTATAGAGACAGTAAGTAAGTTAGGGGTTGCTTAGGGCTGTGGGGATGGGTGGATAAGAGAGTCGATAGCTGAAGAATATGTGGTTTCTCATGGTGGTGATGAACATGTTCTAAAATTGACTGTAGTGATTATTGTACATATCTGTGAATACATTAAAACCATTGAACTGCACACTTTAAACAGATGATGGTCTGTAAATTGTACCTCAATAAATCTATTTTTAAAATGCTTTGACCATATCTTAAATAATTAAGATTCTTTTTAAACAAAATTCCTTCCTGTTGAAGGAACACATGGGATGAATTATAAATAGGAAGATGCTCATATTATCAAAAAGTTGTGAATCTCATCAATACTAAATAGGCAAGACTTGTGGTTTTGCTGCGGGCTTAGCTTATCTCTTTGAGCAAGACTTCTTTTCCTAGCTCTCTGGTAACCAGCTATATGTCTTCCAAATGAAATCTGTTGGGTGACTAATAAAATATGAGCTCTATTTCTCTACAGGAGAAAGGCAATGCTTAAGTGCTAAGCTGGGCAGTAATGAGGTGCTGTAGCTGTTTGAAGGAGGGAGAGACGAGTGAGGGGTGGTTCTGAGAGGAGAATTCCTAGGAAGAGGGGTCTGGACTGCCTTGAAGCCTGGGTGGGATTTGGCAAGCTTCAGGGGAAGGGAAGGTGTTTCAGGCTCAGGGAACAGCTCCCTTCCATAGGCCCAGATTATCACAGACACCTTGAGCCTAGAAAGCAAAAAGAGAAAAAAATTCTCCCTAGTTAGCCCTTCTTGGCTGCCAAAATTTCAAACAAATGAACCCACAGTTTTCAGGGTGAATTTTGTCTACTCCCACTGTTTCTCTACTTAACCATAAGAGTTCAATAAAACAGTGAGGATCAGGACATTTTTTTCTGACTTGTTCTTTATATATTGGCCTTCCTTTTCCAATTGCTTCAAAGGCCTCCAAAGCACTTTTATAGAAAGGATACACAGCTATAATACAATAAAGAACAAAAGTTAAAACAAAAAAATCGCATTAATGATACAAAAAGTAAGAAATTCCTCTGTTAGCCAAATCAGGCCCAAATCCCCTGATAGGATGGATAAAATTACACACACACACACAAACACACACACACGCCTCTGTTACAGCTGATGCACAACCCTGGGTTCTGCACGCACAGTCCACCGGCCACAGTGAGGTGGGTTTAGAACAGGGGCTTGTCACGAATTCATGATAACATGTTCCTGGGAGGATTTCCCCGACTATTGGCATATTCCATTGCAGATTACCTCCTGTGAGTACAGCAGTGACCACTCCAACCTGCATCCATCGATCACACTTAGTCTTTATACCATAAGCAAAAGTGTAGACACTATCACACCAAAGCCCAGAAACACTTATTATTAAGTGACATATCAAGGCTATTAATATTATAATCTTTAGCACTTATTAGAATATTGACAAAGACTCTCCCCTTTGACCAAAACTTTAGTTAGGCTCCCCTGAGTCCTTTGCTTGACTAGGTCCAAACTTGGGCTCCCCTCTCCAGTTAAATCCACCTTGATCAAGAATCCTCATAAGTCCGTTTAGTGAGTATTTCCCACCCTTGGTATCTGACCACCCTGACCTGCCTTCAGCAATAATCCTATCCAGTCAGTTTAGCTAGAAACCCCTTATCCTTCATGTTCCTCTCAGTAATTTCCCACCCTGCTCCTTGCTTATAAATCCCCACTTGTCTTTGTTAGAGTCAGAGTTGAGTCCAGTCTCTCTTCACTGAAAGACCCCATTGCCATGGTCCCTATTTGTATCTCCATGGCCTGCTTTGAACAAAGTCTGCCTTTACCATCTTTAACAGTGTCATAATTTTTTCTTTAACAATATGTATGATGTGATTTTTTTAATCATTAGTATTACTTTACAATTTACCATGTGCTTTCAAATCCATGATCTCATTTTATTTTCACTGTCATTCCTATTTAATATATGGGGAAACTGAGGCTTGGGGAAGTTACGTGAGTTTCCACAAGCATAACTGAAACTGCAGAAGTACATGTGGATGTGTGTAGCCATTGCTCCCCTGAATGTGTTCTCCACAAATAGTGCCCAGTCAACAATTTCACAGGAGTTGTTAGTACTGTGATGAAAAAACTCTAGAGGAAACAGTGCAAAAGCCAGGCCAGGGGACAGGCAGGGTAGGTTGAAACGGTGGTGTTGTTTGCAAGTGCTGACTCCTCTACCAAGCAATGGTGTAGGTCCTGAAAGCATCTCTCCCCCCTGCCACCCCAGCCCAGGTGCCTGATGCTCCAACATTACAAGCTGAATGTACGACTGAGAGCACTTGAGTGTAGGCCTCTGATTCGAAGACCAGACATTCCCATGACTTTGAAATCAGCAGATAAGGCAAGCAAGCTCTCTCACCAACCTCTTGAGCAAACATTTTATTTCTAGGTATTTTATTTGATTCCCCAATATTTCTTAATATAATAGTTTGCCTCAAGGTTCCTTAGGGTTGCCACTGGTTGCACAAGAGGTTGGGAAAAATTCTTCATTGTCACACAATGTAGGCTAAGGGATGGGCCAGAGCTGGCCTATAACCACCCCACACTCTGTCATCTCATGGAGAGTCATGCTAGGGCCTGTGTTCTAATAGAGGGACCCTTACCCACTATGGAGTTAACCTTTTTATAGGGTAGCATGAGTCAGTGGGGGGATACATAAGCTGCTTGATTGGGGGTATCAGCTATTTATAGGAGTTATCTGGGAATACCAGCTGTCATGCATCTGGAAACTTTAGGGCAGCTGGGATCCTTGGGGTCCATAGGCTATTAGGGTCCCTGCTCTTGCCAGGAGAGAAAGCCACCAGTGTCATGGGAAGTGGGGAGAAAGTAGTTATTTCATTGTACAAACTATGGTGAAAACCCAAGATAATTTCACGATGGTGAAAACCCAAGGTAATTACCTGCCATTCTGCTTCTTGAATTATAATGTGCATTAAAGTGCCAGGTCAAAGGCAGGCACTCTGATTTGTGATCTAAGCACTGAACAAATTTTATCTTCAGTTAGGCTTTTATAAACTATAAAAGATCTTATAAAGCCATAATAACTAGAGGATGCACTAATTTCTTCTTTCTTTCCTTTTACTTTTCATCACCGCTCCCATAGGATAAGGGCGTACCAGATAGCAGTAGGGGCCTTGTGTGGAACTTCCTGAAGACAACTTCCACATCCAGGATCACTTCCTCTCAAGCACACCTTCCCCTAATCCCCACACCTGTAAAAGACCCTGGATCCTCTATGAGCTTCCCATGTGTAGGAGAGGCAATACCTCCCGAGGCTCCAAAGAAAACAGGAACTTCACCAGTGGGGGAAGACAAATGCCAAGGTGGGCCCTTTAACAGGAGTCACAGTTGATGCTGAAATATGTTTAATCTTTAAATTTCTTCTGCTAGAATCAATGATATCCTGACTTTGTGTTCCTGATATTTAATTTATCTTTCTTTCATAGGATTACTGATTTCTCTGTGCATTAGAACCAGAGATGGGGTGAATTTGTGTGACTTAAAGGATGATTCTCTAGGGTCCTAAATCATATAACATCATACCGTAGATAAAACTCTGAGTAATTTGAAACCAGATTAATGCTCACTAGGTGATATTTCATCACATCCTTCAAACACTCACCTGTGAATGACACTGAGTATTTTGGGTCTTGCATGAAACAGGCTTGTGAGTTTGTTCTCTTTAAGGGTTAGAACTTTCGGCACATGAAAGACTGTTTATATTTTTTGGTGAGTCCATTAGCTGAAGGATCCTCTCTCAAGGACTGACTAGGCCTCACACATGGGTATGGCTAACCAACAGAGAGTCCAGAATGATTTTCCATTCAGAGTCTTTCATCACCAAAAAAATAATTTTTTATTAAAAGGTTAATATGATTCCTGTGAACACATTTGGGGCAAAAAAAAAAAAAGGTTAATATGATCACCTCAATCAGTATTAGTAATCGCTTCATTTAAAAAATGACTTAGAAGAAAACAAGAGGATGCTACACAGTATAAATAACACTATACAACCATACATGGGTTTTACGTATATAAAAGGCAGGAAGATAAAACACCAAAATGTTAACTGTGGTTATCTCAGCTGCTGGGATGATAATCGATTCTTATTTCCTTCTTATAGTGGAAACTGCAGTGGGCTGCCCAGACTCCCACGCAGGACTGAGACACTCCTTTCCTCACATGCTGACAGCTTAAAGCTGAGTTTACCTACAGGAATTTTCCTCTGCTGAAGGGAGGTGCCCTGCCACAGGTTACACTCCTCCACAGTAGCAGCCTACATCCAATTACCAGGCAATGCAGGAGCACAAATTCCCAGTCCCCTTGTCTCAGTTCATGACATCTCCAGCCCTGGAATTCCCTGTGGGATTGGCTGAGGTCACCACTATTGCACTAGCTCTCTCTCAGCTCACACTTACAACCGCGTGCAGGGTCCCTTCTGGCCAGCTGACAGAGGAGGAAAAAGGCCGAGCTCGGGTCACTAGTGCATTGCCTTGGTATGTGGGTGCAAGCCAAAAATGGAGTGCTGCTGCACAACAGCTCACTCGGGAGTGGCAGTGAGGGAAATCTCCCCACGGACAACCTCGAGGCAGTGCCCCTGGGCGTCCACTTTGTGTGGACAGAAAAGTAGCCTGAGGTCAGGACATACGTGGAATCACTGAGCACGTACGAGTGGCTTGGCTGGCTGGGCCAGGGCCTGGAAGAGGAAAGACCCGAAAAGCGAGGACAAGAAGTTCTGGGGCAGAGGCAACTGTATGGAGAGATGGGCGTAAGCAGTGTGAAGACGGCTGTACTGCACGTAACGCCCAGTGGAGGGCGCCCACCATGAAGGAGGCACTACGCAATCAAGTAGACCGAATGATTTTGTCATTTGATGTCAGCCGGCCTCTGCCATCAGCCACCCTAGTACTGCAGTGAGCTCATTAACAAAGTGTTCATGGCGGCAGAGGTGAAGGTTATGCATTAACTCCTACTTACCAAGGCTAATCCAGCTACTCCCACTGTAGAATGTCCAATCTGCCAGCAATAAAGACCAACTCTGACCCCCAATTTGGTCTCATCCCTTGAGGAGACCAATCAGCCACTTGCTAGTGACATTTGAAGCAGGGCAGGGACACCAAAGAGCAGGCAGGACTCTGGACAGCCTCCAGCAGATGGAAGGATTTAGGCCCCCAGGGAGATGTGAGAAGGGGAGGAAGGCCACAGCTGTCTGCTTTTGTTCAGGTCAAAGCCAAGTACTGAGGGCCTACCATGTGCCGATCCTGTGCTCTCAGGCCCAGGGCAGAAATGAACAAGAGACAATTCCCAGCCTCCAGGAGCCTATGAATTTCCAGTCAAGTATCAGTTTTATTCAAGATAAGCCCCAAAATAACAACAATAATGATCACAGAATCTTGAATTTGAACTAAGCTTTGTGGTTTTCAAAGCACTTTCATAGTTTACTTCACCTGATTCCCTCGTCCTTAAGATTTCTTGGTATTTAAATTCTGGCCTTAAAAAAAAAAACAAAACACCACCAGTCCCTGAGCAGAATCCATTGCTTAACTTAATGACCTTTGAGAAGTCAGTTAAGCGGAGTAAGCTATAAAATAAAACCATGGGGATAGAATTTCGCTCATCCTTTTGCTCAACTAAGAGTAAAGACTCTTTTCATTTCGATGGCAACAACAGCTTTAGTGAATTAGAACAACCCGAACCTACCAGAAAGAATGAGAGTAAACCATTCAGCCAACCCCAATGACCGGGGGGAGGGAGAGCGGGGAGCTTGCAAATCCCCTTACTCACTGAAACAGGCCCTTTTGTGTGATTTCCTGTGGAGGCAGCAGTCAGGGCTGCTATATATACAGCGACGTTCCCCCAGTCCCACACAGCACCGAGAGAACCTCTGCTTACTCTCTCCAAAATGGGAAAGGTGAGTCCTGGGTACCTGATGCCCAGCCCTGATGCAGCATCCTCAGTGAGGGCACATCGTTCCATGCTGCCACCTCTTCCTTTCTGCAGATCACCTTCTACGAGGACCGGAATTTCCAGGGCCGCTGCTACGAATGCACCAGCGACTGCCCCAACCTGCAGCCCTTCTTCAGCCGCTGCAACTCCATCCGGGTGGACAGCGGCTGCTGGATGCTCTATGAGCGCCCCAACTACCAGGGCCACCAGTACTTCCTGCGGCGCGGCGACTACTCTGATTACCAGCAGTGGATGGGCCTCAGCGACTCCATCCGCTCCTGCCGCCTCATCCCCCAGGTGAGTGTGGCTCTGTCTTTGTTTTTCATCTTTTTGGAAATACAAGCTATTTAAAAATATTATCCTTAAGCCAAATAGTTCCAACTAGAGGACAGAAAGCGGAAGTGACGCATAGTGCCTGCAGTCCAGTCTAGAAGGCCGTCGCAGATGTGGAGCTATTCTTCATGAACTTCATGGTATTTCTTTTAAAATCACATGTTCCCAGAATTTATATTTTAAATGTAATCAAAAAATTGAAAGACCAAAGACTAATTAAGAAAAAGCAGGTCTCAAGGAGACTGAATTTACCATCTGTTCAAGATATAATTTCTTAAATGTTCATTTCAAGCCATATCAAGTCAGAAATCTAATATATCAAAATGTATAGATGCAATCCGGGACTGTGTAGTTGATTAAAAGTACTTTTTGCTTGCTTTGCCTTGTTTTTCTATTTGATTATTCTTCCTAGAGAAGACAGGCCCCTATCTTCGGATTTCTATTCTAATTTAGTGGTCAGTACCTATTAGCTTACTTAGCGGTACAAGTTAGAGGAAAGGCCAAATCCCAAACTGTAAGTTTGAGATTCAGTATTTTCTGGGGTGAGGCTGCAAAGTTCTTAGAATTGTGGAGTGTGGGAGGCACGGGATATAGTGTTGTCAAAACAGACCTTAATGAAGGTGATTCTTGGTGCTGAGGGACATGAATAAGCTGAGAGGAGGGTGCTAGAAAGGAGCTAAGCTTACGAGCCAGACAGGTTGAAATTCAAACTGGAACTGAGGTTATGAAAACAGAGATAAGGAAAATGTGTCATCTTATGCTTCATAAGAGCTTAATAGTCCTATGCTCCATGGCATACCTGAAAATCAATGCATCAGTCTTAAGGGAAATAGCTAAATGTCCATAGCTTTTTAACAAGAGTAATGTATCAAAAGATACTTAGCTTTCTCGTGACTCTCACTTTCTCCTTTGAGAAGAGCTTTCTCAAATAACAAGCATGAAAGTGAGGGGATAAATTTTATTTTAAGCAAACCTTAATTCCCAAGGACCAGAGACCAGTGGATAGAAGTGGAAGGGCGGCTGAGCTCTGCTCCTTCCTGCCTCTGCTCATGAATCACTAGACCCACGAGCGGTGGACAGCGGCGGGTGGGAAGCCTCCTTAACTCTGCAGCGTGGTTGTTCTGGAAGCAAACTTGGATTCAGGCAACTTCTGGGCTGGTGTGGCCAGGGAGATGCAGGGGCTGGAACTTTAATTTCTCTCTGTTTTTGTTCATTTACTTTTTCTTTTCTATCTGCCCTCCCAGCACT
Source organism: Daubentonia madagascariensis (assembly GCA_023783475.1). Lineage (NCBI taxonomy): Eukaryota > Metazoa > Chordata > Mammalia > Primates > Daubentoniidae > Daubentonia > Daubentonia madagascariensis. The sequence goes on from JAKFHU010002088.1 coordinate 3,934,970, forward strand.
CTGGCTCCTACAGAATGAGGATCTACGAGAGAGAGGACTTCAGAGGACAAATGTCAGAGATCACAGAGGACTATCTCTCTCTTCAGGACCACTTGCCCCTCACTGAGGTCCACTCCCTCAATGTGCTGGAGGGCTGCTGGATCCTCTACGAGATGCCCAGCTACAGGGGGAGGCAGTACCTGCTGAGGCCAGGGGAGTACAGGAGATACCTCGACTGGGGGGCTACAAATGCCAAAGTTGGCTCTTTCAGACGAGTCATGGATTTTTACTAAAGTATTTACAGTCTCCATTTTTCTCCTTAGAATATAATAAAATATTTAGCTTGTGTTTCTGGCACTAAAAGAGTCCTGTCTGTCTTTCAATCTATGAAGCATTCGTAAACAATAATGACACTTGGCCAAACACAACAACTGTTTTCAAGATGGGAAACAACCTCTTATAAGGGGAATATTGCAGAGGATATTTCCAGCACTCTTCTGGTGACTAAAACATGCAGGCACAAAGAACATTTCTATTCACCTGGGCTCAGGCCACTCGTGGTGAGCCCCAAAAGGCTGTCTTTGCAGCTGCAGTGATGAATTGGTACTTTTTGAAACAGCTCAAGTTACCCTCCAGGTTATCCCTATCGTCTTCCCTGTATAGTCCAAGTCTTAGCTAAAGAGGAAAGTTGTTCTCCGTATCCAGACTCTTCCTTCTGCTCCATAAACAAACAAATAAACAAACGGGCACATTTTCACCTACTGCACTTATTCTTCTCACGGTCAGCAGCCCCTTCTCCCGATTCCGTCTCCAACACCTTATTCCTCTGGGATTTTCAGTCCAAATATAATTCACTGTCTCTTTGCTATATGTGCTTTCTGGAAGAATTTCAGGACATTTACCAAAACCACATGCAGACAGGGAAACTCACCCTCATAGCATTTTTGTAGGGAGTAAAGTATTATGAGTACACACAGAAAATAATACTAAATGGAAAATAAGGAATTGAAATTTTCTGGAGAAACTCATTTGCTTGACTGTATATTTGTACCCTTTAGTTTTTAAAAATGGATTAAGGTTAGCAGGTTAACCGGGGCTGGTGGTGGGTGCCTGTAGTCCCAGCTACTCAAGAGGCTGAAGCGGAAGGATTGCTTGAGTCTAGGAGTTCGAGTCCAGCCTCGGCAACATAGTGAAACCCTGTATCAAAAAAAAAAATTTTTATACATATATATACATGTATACACACACACAAAATTTAATAAATTTTAAAAATTAAAAATAAGTAAATGAGGAATTTGGGTCAGAGGACAAATGATCATAGGAGAGATGAGATGGAGCCAAGAGTAAAGCTGGAACCCAAGTTGTGTGCTGTAAGGTGCTGTGCTAACTGCAGATAGATCCAGATTTGGATCCAGTAGCCAAGACAAAGAAGGAAACAAGATTAGACAAATTAATTAATTATTCAAGATAAACCTAACCATTCTAAGTACTGAAAACTAAAAGAAAGTTTTCTTGTGGTCTTGGTAAGGAGAGTACCGAGTAAACATAATCCTCAAAAACATCCTGCAGCAATTAAATAAGTTTCTTAGGGCTGTTTCATATAAAGTTCACCAATGAAACTGACGACTTCAGGTCAAAATTCATCAGCAGTACCCCATCCTTTGAGATTCTAATGAGTTGGATCAAATCCCATCTCACTTGGATTGGGAGCTTTGTGTACTCAACTTCTTCCAACACGTCTATAACCCAATGTCTCTTATAATTCTGGAGAAGCAATGAGTGGTTTATGCTTCTCCCAGTGGCCCTCCACTCTGAACTCCTGCCTGGGCTTTGGGAGTGTTATCTTGCCCTCCCACATGTGCTGTAACACTGTCCTCATGCACCACGCTGATCCAGATGGGAGACAGAGCTCCTTTTCCTTTAACTTCTGAACCACCTCTCACATGTGGCATTGATATACGCAGCTGCTTTTATTATAGAGGTTCTGGGGACACAGATGCAAATTTACATCATATAGTACATAGATATCAAATTTAATATTAGATGCCCCTGCTTTAGATGGTCTATAGGCCCTAACCTAGTGCTGGGTGGTCTGCCTTCTCTCCCTTCCTTACTCCTCTCTTCTTGGTTTGTAGCCGTACCACAGGGCTGTTCATTTTTTATAGAGTCTCCTTCCATCCCATGTCCTCAGGGTCTCCATATCCAATACCCAAGGGGCTTATAAACAGAGCAAATGTAACTTTTTACTTAAACTGGGTCATTTTTGAGCACAAAAGGATATACTATTAATAATTACACTGGGACAAGAGGCATGAATCAGGAATATTCTAGGCAAACTGGGATGAATATTTAGCCTACTGTATACATATATTATATAAATATGTATAAAGATTTCTTTGCTGAAAAATAGATTTTAGGACTATTTGGTATTAACTCTTCCTAATCCCAGTTCTTTAACCTTTAAACTCCCAACACTGGTGTTGGCTTCCTGGAGACATTCATCAGAGTCCTCTGTTTGCCAATAACAATATGTCACACAGGAATTACAAATCCAAAAGCTTCTTGGGGTGCTGAATTTTACACTATTTTCCCAGTAGGCATAAAATCACAGACTTCAGGCATGGAAATTTCCTGAAACACCTGAGCTGGAAGTGCCTAAAATTAGAGTCCCTGGATCTCTTTGGTCAAGTCATTATTCTTGAAAATTGGTTGCTCCCACCCCTGGGATTCAGGTAAAGAGAAAGATGTTCTCCTCCTAATTCCAACATAAAGAGAAATTCATCAGTGGGGAGTAGCCTGCAGAAGGGATAACGCCCAAACTAACTCCTAATTCTACTCTTTACCCTTTCTCTCCCTCTTCCTCTCTAAAGCAAATACTGGGACCTCAAAGAGTGGAATGGAAGGAGGGATATCCAACAGGATCCCACTAAGCTTTCCCCCATCAAGACGAACCAACAATTTGAGATAGCCCCAGCCTCAGCCTACATACTCTATACTCCAGATGCTCTACACATTTCTTAGTTTATAATACTAAGTCCAGATTTAAATCTTTTTCTTCCTTTTTTCCCTCTTTTTCCCATTGAATCTATGATTTCCTCTTGCTTATCTAATCTTATAAAAGGCCCACCATGCAAAAAACTGAAGTAGCAACTATTCCATAAAGGAGTGCCAAGAACTACTGTGCTGAGTTATGACCTCAAAGGGCTCTCCTCATTATGGGCTCCTTCTCCAGTTTTGCTGCCCTGCTACCATGGGTTTACGTCCTGATGTTAGTAATGTATACTATTGTCTCTCCTTTTCAGACCATGGGAGTTCAAATTTTCTTCTTTGTGGGTTTGTCAAAGCAAAAGTGACAATCACAATCACAACCACCTGTTGCTTAAATAAGAAGAAATGTATTGTCAATTTGTTCCAAAAGGAATACTATTAGGAGTCAAGCAGACTAGGTGGATCAATGATTATTCTGTCTTCTTGTCATTTGTTGCACAGTCATTAAAGAGAACCAGAGGCTGGTGCTATGATAATGATCCTTGGTCCCTTATCTAGTCTCTTCACTTAGGACACTTTGGTTTACATGGTCATCACCCAAATGACCTCTGCTTATTTAACCAAGCATGTGCAGTCATGCACTAAATAACAATGTTTTGGTCAACAGTGGACCACACATACAATGGTGGTCCCATAAGATTATAATGGAGCTGAAAATTTCATATTGCCTAGTGACCTTGTAACATCTTAGTGCAACACATTACTCATGTGTTTGTGTTGATGCTGGTGTAAACAAACCTACTGCACTGCCAGTTGTATAAAAGTATAGCACATGTAATTATATACAGTACATAATACTTGATAATAAAAGACTATGTTACTGGTTTATATATTTACTATACTACACCTTTTACCATTATTTTAGAGTGTCCTTCTACTTATAAAAAAAAAGTTAACAGTAAAACAGCCTCAGGCAATCCTTCAGGAGATGTTCTAGAAGATGGCATTGTTGTCATAGGAGATGACAGCTCCATGTGTGTTATTGCCCCTGAAGACTTTCCAGTGGGACAAAATGTGAAGGTGGAAAACAGTGATATTGATGATTCTGACCCCGTGTAGGCCTAGGCTAATGTGTGTGTTTGTGTCTTAGTTTTTAACAAAAAAGTTTAAAAAGTAAAAAAAAAAAAATTTAATAGAAAAAATCTTACAGAAAAAGAATATAAAGAAAGAAAATATATTTGTATGGCTGTACAATGTGTTTGTGTTTTAAGCTAAGTATTATTACAAAAGAGTAAAAAAGTTTTAAAAAGTTAAAAAGTTTATAAAGTAAAAAAGTTACGGTAAGCTGAGGTTAATTTGTTATCAAAGAAAAAAATTTTTATAAATTTTGTGTAGCCTAAGTGTATGGTGTTTATAATGTCTACAGTAGTGCACAGTAATGTCCTAGGCCTTCACATTCACTCACCACTCACTCACTGACTCACCCACAGCAACTCCCAGTTCTGCAAGCTCCATTCATGATAAGTGCCCTATACTACACGGGTGTACCATGTTTTATCTTTTATACCATATTTCTACTGTACTTTTTCTATGTTTAGATACACAAATACTTACCATTGTGTTACAATTGCCTACAGTATTCAGCACAGTAATATGCTGTGCAGGTTTGGAACCTAGGAGCATTAGGCTGTACCATACAGCCTAGGTGTGTAGTAGGCTATACCATCTAGGTTTGTGTAAATATGATGTTTGCACAACAACAAAATTGCCTACTGTTGCATTTCTCAGGATGTATCCCCATCATTAAAAGAAGCATGACTGCATATGATACATTAATCGCTAAGAAGCAGGAATGTGAGTGGTAAAATCAACTGATGACTGAAGCTCAGACACTAGTGAAACTCTGGGATTGGCTGATGCTGTTGTGACATTAATTTGTCATCTCGGAGGACGTAAAAATTAGACAGAATTACTAAGGAGTGGAGGGTTTAGGGGACAACACAACATTCCTGTTTTCTTCCTTTTGCTTATCATCTCCACTGTTATAAAGGCCCATTAAATAGATCAAGTGCAGGGTGCTTGCGTCATCCTACACATTGAAAAGCTACAAGTGCTGGACTTTGATGTGTGTATGCGTGAGTAGGCTGAGCATTTGCAATAGGCCCCGTGGACCATTACAACAATGAATTTCAGACTAGGGAATAACATTCACACATCCTATGGGCATTTATGGAGTAACCTTTATGTGCCAGTCCGTTTTGCCAATGAGTGAGAATACAAGAACAGAGACGGGGTAGTCCCTGCCCTCATGGGGCTCTCCCATCTATTTTGAGGGACCAATGTTTAAACAAAATAATTAGATAAGTGATAGTTACCATTACAGTTGTGTGAACATGAAGCTTGGGGGACTAAGGAGGCAGTATTAAATTCAGCCCAGAAGATTAGGAAGAGTTCAGGAAAACCTTTACAGAACAATGGATGCTTGAGCTGAGACTTGAAAGGGTAAAATTTCTCTGGGTGAAAAATAGAGAACTGATGTCTCAGTGAGAAGGATCAACATGTTGAAAAACAAGAACAGTGTGAAAATAACATTGTGCATTTGGGAAACAACAAGTGATTCACTGTGATTGGACAGAAAGTGTAGGGACAGACAGAGGCGGTCAGATCTGGTGTGTGCCATGATGAGGAATTGGTACTTGACCTGGAGAAGATGGGAGTCAGTGAAGTGTTTCAAGCACACGAGCGGCGTGACTTGAGGTGTGCCGATTCTTATCACCCCAGAATCCAGGCAGGGGGCAGCTTGGAGGAAGGCAAGACAGGGCACAGTCAGGAGGCTGTTGAAAGCCCCGCTGAGATATGATGAGATCTTAAGTAAGGCAGCTGCAGTGGGTGGTGGGTGTATGTGTATGGGTGGGGGGAACAGAAAAGAGAAGGAGAAAGATCTGGAAAGAGGTGGGAGAAATTCAAGACTCTGCCATTCTGGGACAAGACTAAAGTTCCATAATATGCATTATTCTGGCCCCTTTATCACTTCTCCTGTCTTAACAAAGCTGCCAGTTAAGTGCTGGTATTTCTGCTTTAATTCTCTCATTATGTACACATGAAACTTTACAGAACAAGTGCTACAAAGCAGAGAGCATCTGTGCCTTCAGGTTTAAAGAGACTGTTAGTACATTGCTAATAAAGCATTACCTGGGAATGGCTAAAACCCATGATTTACTTATCAAAAAATGAAGGAATAAACCACAGTAGTGTTTTTCGAAGTTTGGTACAAGAACTATTTGGTGCTAGTTAAAAATACAGATTCCAGGATCTTCTCCTGATCTAATAAATTTGGCCAGAGGGTAGAGACTGGTAATTTGCATTTTTAATAAGCAAGGTGATTCTTATGCACACTAGAGTTTGGAAATCACTAATGGTTTTTAAAGACTCTTCCAAGCCTACTTTTATTTTTAAACTACAAAATGTTTCCACAGAGGATAAATTTTTCAGGAATCTGAGAGGATCAAATATCTTTGAGAGAGATAAAGAGGTCGAAGTCATCCTTAATATTATCACTCTATTACTAATATCAAACATTTATTCAGTGTTCATTTGTGCCAAGTATGTGGCAAATACATTATATACACAATCCCATCTATTCAGGTCAATGTCCTTTTAGCTAAAGACCACCAGGAACACACCTGTCTTTAAACAATTTGGGTTTATTACTTGCAACACAGGGGCACGTGCTCCATGGGGAAGAACGGCATGTCTCAGTAACAGGCTTAGAAAGAACCAGTTATAGGATTTGTATTTTGGTTGGGTGATTTGGGGAAGGGTCTAAATAAGCCAGGGTTCACTCTAGATTGGATGTGGTCAGAAAGCAGGATAAATCTTATGATTGGTTATCTCAATAAACCTGATGCATAGGGAGGGGAGACTAGACGAGGATAAACTTATAATTGACAAAGAAGGAATAGTTAATCGTTTTGGCCGAGAGGGGGGTGTTTGGTATTCTGTGGGAGGCACACTGACTTTGTTTTTGTCTGTGCCTAGACAAAATTATAAAGTGGCCTTATTGAATCTCATTTCCTCATGGTCTCAGAGTCACCTTGTCTGAAGTTGGTATTCTGTGAGGTTGTTTATGTCTAATAGGAGAATAACATGTCCTCGCTGTGAGTGTCAAGCCAGCTTCCGAATGTCAGAGGCTGCTTTCTTTCTTTCTTTTCCTTCCTTTCTTCCCTGGTCATTAATCATACTATATCCCATGAGATAACTCACGCTCTGAGAGGTTACGTGATTTGCCACGTTCATGCAGCTACTCAGTGGGCCTTCTGAGTCTAAGCAGCCGAATCCAGAGCTTACACTCTTGCCCGTGAAGCTTTATAGCCTCCCCCTACCCTCAGAAAAGGGGAGGCCATCCATAAAGCAATATATACAGTACTTCTCAGTATTAGGCCCGATGACCATAGAAATCTTTCCCCTGGTTCTTATCCTAAGTTGACTGGCAGGGGCTGATTTCTAGTTACATGAAGTGCACACACGAAAGGGGACATCAATAGCTATCTTAAAGCATCGTGTCAACTCAGTCAAAACTAGCCAAGATAAGATTCTAGATTTGTGCCCTGCACTAGACTGGCAAGTCATGTAAAGAAAAAAAAAATTTAGGATAGACTGTCTCTGTCATCAAGGGAAATTAGTGCTTGTGACATTCAGTCTCATCAAGAACCTCTCTGTAATTATGGAGCACTTCTATAAAGGCATAGATTTTTTTTCCCAGAAAATTCACAGGGTATAATTGAATCATATGTGTGGAGACGTGCACTTCAGGTCAAAAGTTCAGACTGATGTGCTGATAAACTTAGCAAACACTAAGAATCCAAATAAAAGCAACAAAGAGCAGCACATACAGGACAGCGTTAGAATATACCAGAGAACGAGGGCAAAATCTACAATCATTTCCACTGAATGCAGCACGTAAAAGGGATCCATAAAATCCCCTTACCCGCGCGGGCCCCTTTTGTGTTGTTCTTGCCAACGCAGCAGCCGTCCTGCTATATAGACCCGCTGTGGCCGCCGGCCCCATCACACTGCACTCGCATCATCCGTGACAACCAGCCATGGGGAAGGTGAGCAGAACACAAGTTAAATAAAAAGGGGGAGGGGGGAGCCTTTATACAAAGTCTATTGGGAGCAAATGATTTAATTTGGAATTATTCTTCTTCTGCAGATCACCTTCTACGAGGACCGGAATTTCCAGGGCCGCTGCTACGAATGCACCAGCGACTGCCCCAACCTGCAGACCTACTTCAGCCGCTGCAACTCCATCCGGGTGGACAGCGGCTGCTGGATGCTCTATGAGCGCCCCAACTACCAGGGCCACCAGTACTTCCTGCGGCGTGGCGACTACTCTGATTACCAGCAGTGGATGGGCCTGAGCGACTCCATCCGCTCCTGCTGTCTCATCCCGCAAGTGAGTGCCGCTTGATTTCCATCAGGCAGCCTGAGTGTCCTCACTGCCTTATTGATGTGGGTTAGAGGCAGGGAGGTTTTCCTCTAAAAACACCTAAGGGTTAAGCGGACTTTAGATTCCTACCTAAGCCCAGATAGATACATGCACAAAAACAGCAGAGAATATAAGGAAGAACCCACTTCGAGGAAGTGTTCGTTTTATTTTTAATTTTTGCTACTATTAGATCAAAAGTTGTCTGTAACAAATGTAACATCATAATGAGATATAAAACAAAACTTGCAAATGGGAAGCTGGTGGGGCATAAGAAGACAATATTTCCAGCAAATTATTTTACCTATAGTAAGGAATTTCTGATGAATGAATTGGATAGATTCCACTGTGGACTAGTAAACATTGAAAGCTCCATAGTTAATATAGGCTATTCAAAGGTAACTTCCAACTTTGGAAAAGATAATTTTCTTATTTTGGAAAACCAGTTGAATTCTGGTTTCAAGTGACTATTCAAACTAACTTTCCACTGAAGTATATGATTTTTAAAATCCTACTTTATCAGTAATTTTATATATACATAAATTTGGGAGATAATACTCTTATTAAAAGAATACTAGTCAAAATAAATTATTTCTATTGTCCCCCAAAATATGTTTGAGTTAACACCGGGAGTTAGGAATCAAGATATGTGAGTTCTTGATGAATTCTAACTCAGAGTTTGAACCTATTAAAAATTCCATCTCCTAGATGGGAAATAGAAAATGAGCGTGCAAGTATTTGTTAAATGCTAGCAGAAGACAGACCCAAACACAGCATTCACAGCAATCTCAGGGTCTAAATTTTATATTGACAATGCCATGCCCCAACCTACCAAGCTCATCTGTTGTTTGGTTGATTGAATTCTGGAAGAGGCTCATTTGCGTTTTCCCATCCTTCTTTCTGTGGACCGAGTAGACAAGCTCCCACAGAATTCGGCTGTATGAGAGAGAAGACCACAAAGGCCTCATGATGGAGCTGAGTGAGGACTGCTCCTGCATCCAGGACCGCTTCCACCTCAGCGAGGTCCGCTCCGTCCACGTGCTGGAGGGCTACTGGGTCCTCTACGAGCTGCCCAACTACCGTGGGCGTCAATACCTGCTGAGGCCCCAAGAGTACAGGCGGTACCACGACTGGGGGGCCATGGATGCCAAGGCAGGCTCTTTGCGGAGAGCAGTGGATTTATACTAAAATAGGTTAACACTACCATTTTCTCATTTTGGAACCTAATAAAGTATTTAGTCTGTATTGTTGGCAATTGCTGACTTCTGTTTTTCTTTTCCGTGTGTGCAAATCGATTCACCTGTCAATGCTTCTTGTTAAAGGTTGAGCAGTGAATGCGGGATGAAAGGGGGTTCTGTTCAAGAAGAGCTTTAAGGTAGAGTGAGTTTGAACAAGCCTCAGAAGTGGGAGTGGAGGCAGGATGTGGTCTGTCTGAGAAAGAAGAGGGAGGTCAATGCTAGAGACGTGGGAGTTGGCTGACTGGTGAGAAGGGAGGCATTCAGCCTAGTGCCTTGAGGAACAATATTCCAGAAGTTTTCTCTGACCCAAGAAGTGGGGGGAAGCAAAGTCAGATGAGTGGTGAGGTCAAGGCTAACTTGGCAAACAACCTGATTAGATATAAAGAATATAAGGAATTGTGGTTTTGTTTACCTTCAAGCACAGTATTGTAGAACTAATGCCAGAGCTGTCATCAGTCATTGCCATGCCTTCCTACAAAGTTAAAGACCATCTGTCTTCCTCTAACACAGCTCCTGACCCGAACTGTAACTCTTGGCTAGAAAACTCCGTGAAGTACAGAAACTACACGGCTGTGCATGGCGCCCAGCTAATGCAAATAAATTAGTGACATACACATCAATCTTTTAAATAGACTTGCAAGATATAGTGGACCACAAACATAAAAAGTCCTTTAACCACAAAATAAAAATAGGCTCAAATTTAAAGTCTTTGATTAAACTAAAATCTTGCTCACAAGCACAGTCCTGCAAATTAAAAAAAAAAAGTAAGCAATTGAAAATGTTTTTATCAGTAGAGAATTCATTTATTTTTAACTTGAAAATTTCTCTCCAAAGTAAAAGTCACCCATAAACTTACTACTTTACAAATTCTATAAAGGAAGAAGTTGAGGTGGTCCTTCTGACACTTTTTGTTGCTAGGTCCGGTTTATAGTTGGTGGGCACCTTTCTAAAAATTTTCCCTTATTTCTATAGCTATCCCACGAAACACATGCTTCTGTTTTTTACAAGAATGGAATCGTGCTGTACACATTATTCCACAACTTGCTTTAAAATGTATTATAATATGGACCTATATCTAAGACAGTACCTTATTCTGTTTAATGGCTGAGTTGCATCCACTATTTAGGGGTCCCCTAGGTTATTTCACCATTTAGCCACTGGTGACTGGGCTTTTTCAATGCTGCTTTTACATACAGTGCTCCAAAGAATATCATTGTACATATACCTTTATCTTGACAGGCCATAATTTCAAGAGGATAGAGACCTAGAAATGAGACTGCCTGCTCATAGTGCAAGTTTATTTTTTGTTTTAATAGACTCTGTCCAATTATTAGCCACTAGAGATACTAATTGCTTTGAGTTAGGATCTTTACCATTTATTGAGCATCTACCATGGGCCTGCTGGAAAAACAACCAAAACAAACAAACAAACAAAAGACATTTTATATTGTATCATTTCTATGTAGAGCTCTACCACCACAGAGCACTACATAGAAATAATACTAAATACTAATACTGAATGATAAGATACAATCACTGTTTTAAAGTAAAGTCCTTACCAAGTACTAAATAATACATATTTAATCACTTTTATTTATCAAGTACTTTTACTAACTGCTTTAAAATCATCCCATAACAAACATCTAGGGAAAATAAACGGAATAATATTTATTTACATGTTTCTTATGGTACATGTTTTTATTCCTTAATATTTTGGGAGGGAAAAGTGTTTTCCCGGCATGATACACACATTTAACACTTCCTTACATATCCTACCTTTCTGCAACACTTTTTTCTTTTCCGCCTCAGAACATCTCCAACGAACAGAGAATAGAATTCTGTGACTAGAAAACACTCTGTCCTTGCCCCAACAGACAGCAGATGAAGAGCTGCATTGTAGGAGCAGCCACTTCCTGCCTCTGGCCGGTTGGCTGGGGACCAAGACAGAGGTAGTCATAGGTTCTCCACCACTTCTACCTCCAGGGGACCCTCCTTCCTTCTCTCCCCTCCTCCCACACCACCTCTATCTCCTTCCTTTCTGCTCCTTTATTTCTTTCTCCAGCCCCCTGATCTTGGGGTACAGGCAAAGTTAATCCAATGTCCCTCCTGTTCTTTGGGGAGAAATTTTAACCATGATCCAGAGCTACAAAAACTGCCTGTTTCTTGTGCTAAAAGGGCTTGAGACTCACATATAAATCTTTTAAGGATCAGAAATTCTAAAAATAATCCAAACATTTTAGAAATGACTTCTTTTCTTTGACATAAAATTACAGTGAGCTTGCAACCCAACATGAGATGGCCGTTTTCTTCTTTAAAATTCTAAGAGAAATGTTGAGGAACTAGGTTCCACTCATTTTTACAGCCATTTTTTTGCCTATACTGGTGAATCATACATTTTTAGTGAACATTCTGAGAACAATAAAGATTAATGATAGTTAATGATAGTGGTGACAGACAGGGGTGAAGATGCCTGAATAATACTACTTCATTTAAAATGAAAATGTCATGTGACACAAGAAGAGGGTGGCAGTTTTATAGGAAAAGCTGTATTAATGAAGAACATTACCTTGAAGGAAAAAATATTAGCTCAATCATATTGAGCTCTATTGAGCTCATATTGAGCCCTATACTGGACAAATTAAGCCTATTATTTATAATACTTGTGAAAAAAACTGAGGTTTAGTTAAATTAAATGACACATCCATGTCCCCACAGAGGCAAGGTTGAGACTCCAGCTCAGGTTTGTCTAATGTCCTTAACTGTTATGTTGGTCCTCATGTGCAGAGTTATATAGAGGAACTATTTCTGAAGTAATTCTAGGATAGGATTTGGAAGCATTATAACAAACAGATCCTCCCCAAATGCTCACTATATTTTTCACATTCTTTAAATCAAGTGGTTCTCAATGTTTTAGATTTCCCAGACCAATTTTCTTTAAATGACAACCAACATAGGATTGCCAATTTTTATTTTGCCAAGCAAGGACATTTAAAATTAAAAACAAAAAACAACAAAAATTAAAAACTAAGTGCTGTCTATTTTTACATCATTTTATGAAAGAAAAGATATTTACAAAAGAGTATTTTGACACCCCCCCAAAAAACCCAAAAGTTCCTAATAAAATATGGTTCAGACCCAGAAAGAATACTTGGGAACTTGGCCTTGAGGTATTGTTTTTTCAGTTGGTAAAAACTGGTTGAGACTGAGCAGAATCTGAAAACTCTTGTTTGGGGTTGCAAGTCAATGCCTTTAGGGTCCAAAAATGGTATAAATAAGTGAAACAGCCTCCTGTAAGACAACAGGGAAGGATGGGGATTATGGTGAACTATGGAGTGCATGAACCAACCCAAAGCATTATTGAAAAAGTCTAAACACTGCACCAGCCAAACAAACCACGTTTCTAGATCCACAGCCCTCTGGGCTGCCAGTTCTCATTGCCCAGCTGTCGCGAAAGCCGGTGAGAGCCGCCAGCCGTGGACATCACAATATTCCCTGCGCATCCTCCCTCCGCCCACGACATGCCTTGGCACCCTGTGAGCACACGGAACCTTACCACGAAGACTGGGGAAGTGAGGAAAGGAAACCCCAGCAACAATTAACACTAAATTTTCTCCATCCCGACGGACTGAGACTGAGGTCTCCTATTCTGACTTCTAGAAAAAAGGAAAGTGCTATTTCTTATATACTTCATTTTGTAGCCTGGCATTTACACCACCCACACAGATTATTGACCCTGCATGTAGCAAAACCTTAGTCCCTTTCACCGTTACTTTTGTTTGAAACCACCTGAATATTTAGGAGGTGACAAAGGACTATTTCCTGGACTAGACAGAACTCGGGACAATGGTGTCTGTTCTTCATCGCTTGTTCCCCCTCCAAAGACAGTGCTCATCAGTCATTCCAGGCAACTTGTGTAGAGTTCCGCTTCTGTGCCACAGGTGTCAGGATTCTCAGGTCTCACCTTATGTTCACCTAGCACACTAAGTACAACTTGGGGCTTAGGTCTTACACATTGGTCACTCTGGAACTTTCTGTAGAACATTGAAATCAAGCCACATTTTGGCTCAAGCCATTTGCTTTTCAGCTCTATGAGGAGTCTGGGGTTTTGTCCCTATTTTTTCAGCCCCAGGCTAAAATAAAGCCTTCTCTATTCTTGGTCAATGGAAAAGGCAAGCCCAAGTCCCCTTGTTTTGTCCTCCAGATGTACCCTAAATTTCAGTTGTAACTGCATGTCAACAGAGATAGTGGTCCTCACAGACATCCCCACCATACTCCTCAAGGTTGCCCTAAACCACTCTGTCCGTGCTCTCTGGGACACTTTGCATTCTGGTTTTCTCATATTTTACTGTTCATCCATCAACACTCTCCCTACAGAAGCCTGAACGCAGAAACAACTTTGAGCAAAATAATGGGGGTTTTTTTTTTGTATTTTTATTGATACAGCATAGTTGTAAATATTTTATGATATTTTGATACATGCATATAACATGTATGATCAAATCAGGGTAACTGGAATATCCATCACCTCCAACATTTATCTTTGTGTTGGGAACACTACAATTCTTTTCTTCCAGCTATTTTGTTTTTATTTATTTATTCTTATTTTTTTTTCCTAAGACTAGTCAAGTGCAGTAGTGAGAAGGGGGGAAAGTAGTAGAACAAGGCGTTCAATCCGTAACTGACTGTGAACAATCAAGTGAGATAACTCACTACCTTCAGACCAGCGTCTTCTAGCTATTTTGAAATATACAATAAATTATTGTTAACTACAGTCACCCTACTGTGGTATCAAACACTAGAACTTATTCCTTCTATTTAACTGTATTTTTGTACCCATTAACCAACTTTTCTTCATCTCTCCCTTCCCCACTACCCTTCCCAGCCTCTGGTAATGGCTATTCTATTCTCTACCTCCACGAGATTCATTTTTTCAGCTTCCACATATGAGTAAGAACATGCAATATTTGTCTTTCTATGCCTGGATTATTTCACTTAACATAATGACCTCCAGTTCCATCCATGTTGTTGCAAATGACAGGATTTCTTTCCTTTTTATAATATTGAATAAAATTCTGAATTTTATTCAATATTATTGCTGAATAATATTCCACTGTGTACATATTCCACATTTTCTTTATCCATTCATCTGTTGATCTGTTGATGAATGGATAAAGAATCACTTAGGTTGATTCTATATTTTGGCTATTGTGAATAGTGCTGCAATAAACATGGGTTGCAGATATCTCTTCAATACACTGATTTCTTTTCTTTTGGATATATATCCAGCAGTAGGATTGCTGGATCATATGGTAATTTTATTTTTAGTTTTTTGAGGAACTTCCATACCATTTTCCATAATGGCTATACTACTTTACATTCCCACCAATGGTGTTCCCCTTTCGTCACATCCTCACCAGCATTTGTTATTTTTTGTCTTTTTTATAATAGCCATTCTAACCATGGTTCTGATTTGCATTTCCCTGACAATTAGTGATGCTGAACACTTTTTATATACCTGCTGGCTATTTGTATGTAATAACGATTATTTTAAATTTGTTTTTAAATTATTTTTGTTATTTTAAATTTTTAACTAAAATGATGATTTCTATTCTTTAGATTCTGGCTGCTTATTTTCCACTGTGTAAACATAAGTAATTTTGCAAGCACATGCATTGACATAGCGGATAACAAGAAGCCAGAAAATAAGAATTGTAATCATCATATTGCACATAGTTGGTGATCAATTAATAAATACCAACTTACAAAGATTTATGACTCAAAGACAAGGCAAAGAACTTCCACGGATCAACACAGGCCTGTGAATAATTCTTTGAACATGAAAGAGGCTAGACGCATAGGTCATCTTCCACTCCAGTGCTCTTTCCAGTCCATCAAACTGTTCTCTTCCACGCCAATAAGTATTTTCTAAAGTCTTCCTAGAGTCCAGCTTCTAGATATTTATTCCTTCCTCTCCCTACATCATTCCAGCCATAGCTCCCCTTTGTGCTCATGCAATTAATTTCCTCCGAGTCAAAGGTTTTATTTACTCTTTCTTGTTCACCAGAGGATAAAGATGCATTCTAGGTCCTACCAGAAATGGGTTTCTTAGGAATTTGGTTTTATTTTACAACAACCTAAGAGGTAATCTGTTTTTGTGTTTTAAATGTATTACTTTTTCTTATTTCCTCAAATGTAGACATTTCCCTTTTAGTTCTTCTTTCTGAGATTGAGTATCTTAAAACTATTCTCCCTTTAAAATCACAGCACCACCATTAGCTAACAGAAAAACGTCTACTTCCAGGCATGATTGCAACAAAATCAGAACCAATCTGACCCGGCTGGAGATCTGTGTTTGCTGTGCTTTTTACCATACCGGAAGTTTGAAATTCTGTGAACTCTCTTGGTGAAACATTCCGATTTCTTACACTCTTTTTAATGATGAAGTACTTTTAAAGGACTAACTTAAAAGTTTCAATATTCAGGTAAGCCCATTTCCTTTCTGTTAACCATCAGTATTCAATATTGTGGCACATAAGTAAATGGCAGGTTAATTTATATTTATCTTATTAAGAGTCTTTGCTTTTTTTGCTCCCCGACTTACACTTTTTTGTTTTTCCCCAACCTATACAAACAAAAGCGTGGACTATATATGAAATGGCTGAAGCTCTACTTCTATTATTAAATAGACAATGTCCCAAATTACTTTTTTTCAAACAGCCTCAATAGCATCAGCCAGTGATAGCAACCCGAATACTCCAGAAAGAATGGGACCAAAACCCACAATGAGCCCCGTGGACTATGACAGCAAAGAGAAAAAGAGAGAACACAAAATGCCCTTGCTCCCCATCGCGGGCCCCTTTTGTGTTGTTCTTGCCAACGCAGCAGCCGTCCTGCTATATAGACCCGCTGCGCCGCCCGCCCCACACGCTCTACTCCGCCGTCGCCCAACCAGCCATGGGGAAGGTGAGCCCAGCGAGCGCCCAGGGCCCCGGGAGGGTCCCGGCCCCTCGGGCTGCGGAGGCCGGGTCAGGCCCTCGAGCCCTCGCCTTGCCTTGCCTTGCAGATCACCTTCTACGAGGACCGGGGCTTCCAGGGCCGCCAGTACGAATGCAGCGGCGACCACTCCAACCTGCAGCCCTACTTGAGCCGCTGCAACTCGGTGCGCGTGGACAGCGGCTGCTGGATGCTCTATGAGCAGCCCAACTACGCGGGCAGCCAGTACTTCCTGCGGCGCGGCGACTACCCCGACTACCAGCAGTGGATGGGCCTCAGCGACTCGGTCCGCTCCTGCCGCCTCATCCCCCACGTGAGTCCAGTTTTATATCGGGACAGAGGCCCTGAGTACACGGACTGGATGGTTTCCAGCAAAGGTTAAACATTGGAAAGAGTGATCATTCACAATAACTGAGTGTGTTTGGACAAAAGATAAGCTATAGGGCATTGGGGCAATACAGTTTGCTCCCCACAAAAGCAAAGTATTACCCAGATACCAATTAATCAAAATTTATGCACAAGTATTTATTGAGTAGGAATGTGTTGGCTGCCCTGAGGGATATATAAGACTTAAGTCCTGTTCTGGAATCATTTAGAATGGAGTTGTAGAAAAACCGCTAACACCTAGCGGAAGAGTAAGTGCTAGATGATACGGCAGTTACTGAGCATTCCAGGGCAATTTCTTTTAAGACGTTCCCCTTTTTGGTCCCCCGTTGAAAATTTTGGTTTTCCTGAACCCATACAAATAAAAGTACTTTCCCTCAACAGAGAACAACACAGACACTTTACACATGTGCCACATATATCTTCTACATGTGTTTTAAAACACTAAAGTTTATGAAAAGTTAGTCCTTGGACTTACTGATTTTTCTTTCCCATTTTTCCTCATTCTGTTCATAAATTATTGACTGAGAACTATTTAAGATTTAAGATGTTTAATATTTTATATTTTAATATATTTAAAAATACTTATATTTTAAATATATTTTATTTATAGTTTAATATATTTATTATTTTATTAAAACATCTCTTCCAAAGGGCAAACAATTGTAATAAGCTGTTAAAGGTGTGGGTTTCTCCGTGATGCCGGGTACTGAGCATAAAAGGTAGTTCATCCTGAGAAATATCTGAATATATGAAAGAGTGATATTTCCGTTCCAATTCATTCAGCCACACTTTATGATCTTGAAAAGGTACTGAGTCTCTGCCCTCGGTAATGAGGCGTTTATAAATATTCAGAATTAATTAATTTGTACCATAGATTTCAAAATGGCTTGAGCTGGTTCTCACCACATTGCACTGCCTAATGTGTTGGAATCATTTTATGATTTAGTTTTCTCCACTTTCATTTCTGGGTGTGCCAGGCTGGGCCGCACAGGATCAGACTCTACGAGAGGGAGGATTACAGAGGCCAGATGATAGAGTTCACTGAGGACTGCTCCTCGCTTCAGGACCGCTTCCACTCCAACGAGATCCACTCCCTCAACGTGCTGGAGGGCTCCTGGGTCCTCTACGAGCTGCCCAACTTCCGCGGGCGCCAGTACCTGCTGAGGCCAGGGGACTACAGGCGGTACCAGGACTGGGGGGCTGTGAATGCCAGAGTGGGCTCTCTGAAAAGAGTCCTAGATTTCTATTGAAATATGTTCTCCTTCATCGTTTCTCAATCTGGAAACTAGTAAAATACTTTCTGTGTGTTCCTGGCATTGATTTGCTTGTGCCTTTCCTTTTGTCTTTCTTCTATTTTATTATTTTATTCACATACAAACAGGGCAAATGGCAACCAAGATATGTGATACATAAGTAACAAAGTTCTCACCATAGAAATACACCTTCATAGTAAGTAGGACTTTATGGTTTGCAAAACAGTTTCATAATATATTATCTCATTTGATTCTGTGGACTTTAAACAACTTGCTGCTTTAAACCAGATTATTCGAAATCTGTTTAGATTTCAGTTTTTCTCTGAGGAGTGAAGCTCTGAAAGCCAAGGTTCAGATAGTATGATCTACTTTTTAAATCGGGGATTCTGAACCTGGGTACGATAATGGGCTTCAGAAGATTTTTGGATTCCCTAAAACTGCATGCCAAGGTTGAGTTCACAAATCTCTGTCAGACTCCCTTACTGCAGAGGTGGCCATGTGACACTCTTCCGGCCATTGAATCCTAAGTGGAGGAATGCTGATAGGGAGGGAGAAGAGATGGTTCTGGAAAAACTTTTGCTTTCCTAATGAAAGGGAGCAGATGCCCCTGGTGCCACAGTCCCCTTTTATTTCAGTCACCTTACACCCAACAAATGAAAAGTACGAGGGAAAGGCCACTAGGATTACGGAGATGCTGGCCTTGATGGGGTCGAGCCCCTAAACCGTGCCTACAACCTTTTACCTTCAGACTTCTCGAGATGGGAGTAAAATGAACCCACATTTGTTTAAGCCACTGTAGCTGGGTGTTATCTGCAGTTCAACATACATTTTTAGCCAATATAGTGCATACATGGATTCAGAAGAGAGAAAGAGGAAGGGAAGGAAGGAGGAAGGGAGGGAGAGAGGCAGGATGAGAGAGAGAGAAAGACCATTATAGAACAATGTGGTCATAAGATGATAAGATGCTTAACATGTGTTAGACCTGGAGATCATCTAACCTAGATAACTCACATTATGTAAGGTAAACAGATCTAACTCTAATGTCACATAGTTAATAATAGAGGTGGCATCAGAATCCAGAATCACAGCTCAGAAATCACTGATTTTTCTGCTATTAAATCAGAAAAGTGTTTGTCAAAGTAATGACAACACTAGTTTACAGATTCTTACCATGAGATCATTGCAAATAACCAACCAAGAACTGAGTTAAATATATTAGATAATCCAAAGCTGCATTCTGTCTCAGTATATACACACACACACATATGCAGTTATATATATTTATATAACTTTATACATATACAATATACATATATGTGAGTGTTAGTATAATATGTCTATGGTTATAGGGAAGTAGGACACTATATTCACTTATATTGTCTCTTTTCCTACTTCTTGGTCTGTCTTACTTGTACCCTTATTGCTAGACTTTTAGAGGAGTGACTATGCATGCGCTTAGAGACCAACCCTGATCTTGTCATTTCCCTGATTAAAAACCTTTGATGTTTCTCCACTGCCCATGAGAAAAAAATTCTAATTGCTGAGAACCTGGCCCCAGCCTGTCCACTTCATCTCCTATCAGCTGTCCGCAGTTGCCCTTTGCCCCCGTCTCACTTGAGTCCTCCAAGCATACCAAACACTTTCACATCTCTTTGCTCTTATACCTTTTCCTTGCCTGGATTACTCTTCCCCACCTTCTCCCTGGTGAGCTGCTCATCCTCCAAAGCTAGATCAACATTCACCCTAACTTCACAGCCAAAAATGGATCTGAATCAGTTAGAATGCTTTAGACCGAACGTAGCAGCAACTCCATATCAAACAGATAAGCAACATGGAAATCCACTGGCTCACACGACAGGAAGCCCTGGAAGCACAGGGTTTAGAGACGGTTGATTCAGCAGCTCAACATTATCATCAGGGGCTCAGGTTTTGTCTGCCTCCTGCCTTGTTTAGCATCTGCATCATCCTGAAGCTGGTATCCCTGGTAACCGCAGGATAGCTGTTAGCTACAACTTGGGAAAAGCAATCGTCGCCTACAGAACAACTGTGCCCAGAGCACAAATTCCCAGGACTGAAGAGGACATTAAAATATTATCAGGCTCTTGAGTGTGAGCTTTGGTGGTATAAGGAAATCTGAATGGAGGGAATGAAGAGAGAAAGAGGGAGGAAGTCCAAGGAGGGAAGGGTACTAATAATAGAAAAAAAATTTTAAAGATGTCAATCATACCAAATATTCTTTTATTTCTCTTTATAAATTAAGAGGACTATAAGAAATTTAAAATAAACTTTGTTTTAGACACTCTTTAATTCCTTTATAATCCCTGAAATTCACCCCATTTGGGGGAGCAATTCAGATGGTTCCTATTATTGGCTGCAGATGGTGCCTATTATTGACAAACCTTTACACTTCTTTGTGATAACAAGGAGTTGAATGTCCTAAGAGCAGGAAAGGAAGAAATGTGAACTAACTTTTGAGACTACTTCTAGGAATCTATCCTAAGAAACAAATTCTAAACATGGAAAAAATGTTATACACAAACTTTTCACTCAAATAATATTTATAATAAAGGACAAATGGAAATTGCTGATTTCCTAATAGTGAAGGAATCATAAGGAAACTATAGCATATGTACTTAATGAATGCTTTGGTGTTTTTTTAAAGAATTATTTATGAAGTGGTATCCAAAAAAAAATTTAATGTAATGTTCACTGAAATTAAAAGATTCAAAATTTTATTTGTAATATATTTGCCTCCTAAACATTAAACTTTTTAACTGAAGTATAACAGAATTTTAACAGTAGTTTTAAAATGAGCACGTATTGCTCTTTGTTCTGACTTTGAAGTAAAACATTTTTGTCACAAAAAAGTGTTGAGAAATAAAGAAAAGTTATAACGAAAGTAATAAAAGTCCATAAGTCCATTTCCATAAGTCCATTTTTTATGGAAATAAGCACAGAATAAACACAGTTAACAATTTGGTTCATATGATTTTAGGCATACATATTTTCTTAACTGGTTCATAACATTTAAAATGTTTTGTAGTCTGCTTTTTAAAAAATTTCTTTTTTCTTTTAGTTTTTATTTTTATATAATTTTAGACTTATAGAAATTTGCCAGAAAAGTACAAAGAATTCCTGTATACTCCCCACCCAGATTTTCCAAATGTTAACATCTTACTACATTTGCTTTATTCTTCTCTCTCTGTCTATATACACATAAACATATTTTTTTCTGAACATTTGAGAGTCCGTTGCAGACGTGATACCCCCTTTTTTTCCTTTTTCTTTTTTTTAAATGGCATGTTAGCAACGATGCCCCTTTTATCCATATGTAGTGATAATATTTTCTTACAACCACAGTACAAGTGTCAAAATCAAGAAATTACTACTGGTACAATACTTCCTAAATTTTTCCTTTATTGCTCATAGAAGAATTTTTAAATGTGGTAAAATATATATAACATAAAATTTACATTATAACCATTTTAAGTGTACAATTCAGTGGCATAAAGTACATTCACGTTATTGTGCAACCATCAATACTATCCAACTCCAGAACTTTTTCATCCCAAACATGAAACTCTGTACCCATTAAACACCTCCCAGTTCCTATCTCCCCACAACCCCTGGTAACCACCATTCTATTTTCTGTCTCTACTATAAGCCAACTATTCTAGTCACCTCAAATAAATGGAGTCATTTGTTCTTCTGTGTCTGACTTATTTTACTCAGCATGTATTCAAGGTTCATCCAGGTTGTGGCATGTGTGAGAACTTCATTCCTTTTTAAGGCTTAATAATATACCATTGTATGAATACCACATTTTGTTTATCCATTCATCTGTTGATGGATATTTGGGTTGCTTCCACCTCTCGGCTATCGTGAATAATGTTGCTATGAACATGGGTGTGTGCAAATCTCTCTTCCAGATCCTGCTTTCAATTCTTTGGAATATATACCCAGAAGTGGGATTTCAGGATCATATGGCAATTTTGTTTTTAATTTTTTGAGTCACCCTTGTACTATTTTCTGAAGCATCTGCACCATTTTACACTCTCACCAACAGTACACAAGGGTTCCAATTTCTTCACATCCTCACCAACATTTCTTATTGTCTGAGTTTGTTTTTTTTTTAATAGTAGCCATCCTAATGTGTGTGAGTGATATTTCACTGTGGTTTTGATTTGCATTTCTCTAAAGATTAGTGATTTTTCATATGCTTGTTGGCCATGTGTATATCTTACTTGGAGAAATGTCTGTTCAATCCATTGCCCATTTTTTAACCGGGTTATTTTGTTGTTGCAGTTGTTGAATTATAGAAGTCCTTTATATATTCTGGATATTAATCCCTTACCAAATATATGATTTGCAAATATGTTCTCTCATTATATAGGTTGCCTTTTCACTCTGTTGATCATGTCCTTTGATGAATAAAAGTTTTTAATTTGGATGAAGTCCTATTTATCTATTTTTTCTTTTATTGCCTGTGATTTTGGTGTCATATCCAATAAATTATTGCTAATCCAATGTCATGAAGTTTATCCCCTATATTTTCTTCTAGGAGTTTTATAGTTTTATCTATTAAGTCTAGGTCTTTGATCCATTTTGAGTTAATTTTTGTATATGGTATAAGGTAAAGGATCCACTTCATTTTTTTGCATGTGGATATCTAGTTTTCCTAGCACCATTTATTAAAAAGACTATCCTTCCCCCGTTGAATGATCTTGGTACCCTTGTTAAAAAATTATTTAACAATATATTTGAGGGTTTTTTTCCCCTAAACTTTCTATTTTACTTCATTGGTCTATTAAGTCTGTCCTTATGACAATACTACACTGTTTTGATTACTATAGCTTTGTAGTAAGTTTCAGAATCAGGGAGTGTGAATCCTCTAACTTTGTTCTTTTTCAAGACTGTTTTGTTTATTCAGGGTCCCTTGATATTCCACATGAATCTTGGGGTGGATTTTTTAATTTCTGCATAAGAAAATCATTGGGATTTTAATAGGACTTGCATTAAATCTGTAGATTGTTTTGAGTAGTACTGACATCTGAACAATCCATGAACACAGGATATTGTCTTATTTATTTATGTCTTCTTTAATTTCTTTCAGCAATATTTTGTAGTTTTCAGTGTATAATATATTTGGGTTTTTTTTTACCTTAAGATATGGTATTTTCCATACCCTTAAATAAACTCTTTCAGCACATGATTTTTGGTAGCTGTGTAGCATCTCATCAAGTAGATGTTCTATAATTTATCTAACTAATACCTTATTTTGACATTTTATTTGTATCTAATTTTCTATATTATAAATAGTTTTCTGATAAAATACCACTGTGTATAATCTTTGTATGTACCTTTAATTATTTTCTTTGGACAAATTCCTAGAGATGGAAATATTAGATCAAAGAGGTGAAAATTAAGAGTTTTTAAATATACACCAACAGTGCTTGTTTTTATAAGAGACTATGGTTTAAAATTTTTTTCTCCTTTCTACTGCTTTAGTTTCCAAATTTTCCATAAATGTTACAATTTTTAAAAGAAAAAGATGCCAATGAGGCTTATTAAACTTTCATGGATCACATAAAACTTGTTCAGGGAAAACTGTTTTTTAGGATTAGACTTAGGCAGCAAGAATCCGAACTCAGGAATGAGACAGGCTGTATACCAAGGTTGTTCCAAAGCAGTGGTTCTAAACCGGGGGCGGTGGGGAGGGGGTGGATTTGCTTCCTAAGGGACATTTGGCAGTGTTTGCAGACACTTTTGCTTGTCACACTGGAGAGTGATACCTACTGGTCCCTAGCAAGTAGAGGCTAGGCTGCTGGTGTACATCCTGCAATGCACAGGACAGCCCCCCACAATAGAGAATTTTTTTAGGCCAAAATGTCAAAATAGTGCCGAGGTTGAGAAACCCTGATCTAAAGAGAGCAGGGCGCCAGGAGTTGCTGGGGGTCTTGTGGAAAAGGAGGACGACTTCAGCCCCTGGAGTCAGAACCTTAACTAGAGAGCCACCAGGTTTTTGCCCCAGGGTGAAGAAGGTGGAATCTTTGCAAGATTGTGGGATTTAAAATGTGTTACAGTGGCATGTCAACTTGCATTTGTCAGCAACTAGAACCAACTAAACTTAGCCCTTAGTTTGCAAAAACGTTAGTTAAATAAAAAGTTAGCAGCGTAATAACAGCCAGTGGGTCACTGCATGAATCCCAAAGTTGAGAGTTTCATTGCCTGTGCAAAGCAGGAGGCACACTGCTTTGGCCTGGGAGATGTCCTTGATCTCCCAGGCTCCTGGAGCAGAGCTCGGGCGGAGTGTTTAAACAGGGCTTCCTCAGGCCCAAGCCCCTGTCATCCTACCTCCGACATTAGTTATCTGATCCCCTGCTTATTAGCACATGGGATTATAGAAAGGTTCTCTTAGGCAGAGGAAAATCCCATTCTACTTTAAACGCCCCGTGGAGAAGCCAAGTTCATCTGCACGTTTCACATGGTCACGTCAAGAAAACTCTCTCTAATTTAAACGCCTCACGCTGTGGTCCATTCTGACCTCAGACTTGCTCACTACCCTATGTTGTTACTCAAACGGAAATTTTAAAAGTTAAAAAAAATTAATTACAATTATTAACTCGTTAAGCACTTGCTCAATTCCAATTTCCCAAATAGGCTTTACTTAAAGGCCCGAGTGGCAGTAAGTGACATGACAGTTTTAACCAGATCATCAATTCGAAGGCTCTGGAGAGTCTAAGAGAAAACATACAATAAATCCACCCCCCCACACCGCCCCCACAGTCATTATATAGAACAGAAAGAGAGAAAATGCCCTTGCTCCCCCCCGCGGGCCCCTTTTGTGTTGTTCTTGCCAACGCAGCAGCCGTCCTGCTATATAGACCCGCTGCGCCGCCCGCCCCACACGCTCTACTCCGCCGTCGCCCAACCAGCCATGGGGAAGGTGAGCCCAGCGAGCGCCCAGGGCCCCGGGAGGGTCCCGGCCCCTCGGGCTGCGGAGGCCGGGTCAGGCCCTCGAGCCCTCGCCTTGCCTTGCCTTGCAGATCACCTTCTACGAGGACCGGGGCTTCCAGGGCCGCCAGTACGAATGCAGCGGCGACCACTCCAACCTGCAGCCCTACTTGAGCCGCTGCAACTCGGTGCGCGTGGACAGCGGCTGCTGGATGCTCTATGAGCAGCCCAACTACGCGGGCAGCCAGTACTTCCTGCGGCGCGGCGACTACCCCGACTACCAGCAGTGGATGGGCCTCAGCGACTCGGTCCGCTCCTGCCGCCTCATCCCCCACGTGAGTCCGGTCCCGCCTGGTCCCTCCTGTGCCCTCGAGTCACATCAGTGATCCAGATGTATGGTTCACACTATGCACTAGGGGATGGGATGGTAGCCTTCTTTTTTCTGGCTCTAACTATATTCTCTTTTCCTTTATTAACATCTGTTAAGGTTTCCTTCCGCTGAAAAAGCAGGTGATGCAATGCTTTTCATTGGACGTTTTATTGTCCTTTGCTAAAATCACATTCAACTGTACTGGGAAGAAGTTGTGCGTCACATTAGTTCAGAGTGTCTATGCCACAGGTGATGAATGAACAACAGGTAAACTCCTTACTATCAGGTGGCCTTAGGCTGGTTACTTGGCTATTTCTTACTCTCTTCATCTGTAAAATAGGCCTGAACAGACTAACTCATTTCCAGGGTTGCAGTGAGGATGAAAGGAGGTACCTGGCACACACACACACAACCCTACACACACACAACCCTACACACACACACACACCCCCAAATATAAACTATTATTACGGAAATGAAGGGTCTCTCAGTCCTGCCTTCTGATTACTCAAAACAAGTAACAAAGGAGATTCCAATAGCTCCTGCAAAGCCCACTGTTACCCAAATGAAGCCCCAGCAGCCACAGTTAGGGATTCTCTAACTTGACTGTGAGAGAGTCCTGTGGAAAATGCATCGTGTGTGTGTGTGTGTGTGTGTGTGTGTGTGTGTGTGTGTGAGAAGTTTGAAACCCCATGGGAGGGCTTAATAGCTTCATAGGATCCAGTGTGGCATTAGGAGCCTGAAAACGTGGCTTTCCACTTTCAAGTCCTACTCTTCTAATTACAGACTGTGAGTACCCATCTTTAGTTTTCTCATAAAAGAGGAAAAGGCTCATAATTGTTGTTCTATGCATGCCAGGCTGTTGGGAAGATCAAATGAGGCAACAACATGTGAGTCTTTTGCAAACCATAGAATGCTGACCAAATGAAGGATACCTTATTAGCAGTCATTTATACCTCAAAGTGAATTGCTTATGAGAATCTTTCCTACAGAGGATTTTAAGGGTAGAAGAAGAAAAACATTGAGACAATGGGAAGGAACAAGCAGATCAAGGAAGAACAAGGGCTCAAGACAAGAGAGACAGTATTTGCTCAGGACAAAGAGCCGAACTTTCCATTTTTCTAAAGGTTTTACACTCTTGATCCTGTACAGGCCTCCTTCATGATCTTGAACTTCCATTTTTGGTTTTTACCTAAAACTGATTTGCAGGAGCATACATTAGAGCTGAGAACTGAAGCCTGATCTTTGTGATGGCTCTTGCTTCAGTGTTTTAGAGCAGCAGGGCTTAAAGCAGAAAGCCAAGGATTGAGGCATTGCCTGGGCTTCACTTTCTTCCTGAATTGCCACCCAGCTGTGCCTCACTTGGCTAAAAGCAATTCAACTTCCTCTCTCTTTAGCTTCTTCTAATGCTATTGAGATTTAAAATAATACCTTTTTCCAGGGATTTATCTTTTTATTTTAATACCTAATTATTTTGTATGTCAGCCAAGGGGAGCCCCAGACCACCACAAACCTATAAAAGAGAGAACAAAACAAATACATCAAAATTGTTAATTTAAAATGGTACTGGGCAGGGCCAGTGTGTATGTTTCACGTAGATTGTGGGACCAGAAAACACTAGGGAGCACCATTCTTACCAAATGAATGGTGAATGGCGCCTTCCTGAGTTTCACAGTGTACAACCTGCCCAACTATACTCAGCCACCCTGGTGTTGGCAGTTTCCTTCTTTTAATTTGGTCACCTTTGATATAGAAAAGATAAAGAAATGCCCATTCCCCAGGGTTGCTGCTACAATTAGGTCAGGTTTTCTGACTTCTCCCCATGTGCTGTTGCTGAACCCCCAGGCCAGCTCCCACAGGATCAGGATCTACGAGCGAGAGGACTACAGGGGCCAGATGGTGGAGATCACTGAAGACTGCTCCTCGCTTCACGACCGCTTCCACTTCAGTGAGATCCACTCCTTCAACGTGCTGGAGGGCTTCTGGATCCTCTACGAGCTGCCCAACTACCGCGGGCGGCAGTACCTGCTGAGGCCGGGGGACTACAGGCGGCATCACGACTGGGGGGCCGTGGATGCCAGAGTGGGCTCTCTGAGGAGAGCTGTGGATTTCTATTGAAATATTTTTACTCTATTCTTTTCTCCATCTGGAAGCTAATAAAATATTTCCTGTGTGTCTCATGCAGTAACGTAGTCCCCTGTTCCTTTCAGCCTCCTTGGAAGGGCTCAGCAAAAATCAAACTAGGCACAACATGAATTTTCTTGCATGTATCAGTGGAAAGGGTGGTGTGGGGCAGCACTAAGAGCGCAGCACCTACAGTCAGAATGTCTAGGTCCAACTCCACTTACTAGCTATAGGTGCTGGGGCAAGTTACTTAGCATATCTGTGCTTCAGTTCCTAATTTGTAAAGATGGGGGTTAACAATACTTTTCACCTCGTGGGGATCAAATGTGAATTAAATGAGCTGATATTTGTAATTCTCTAACAATGATGCCAGGCACAAAGTAACTGCTGTATAATAAGTACTTGTTATGTGACTGGTTTTGGGGTATTATTGAGTATTTGGACCTTATAAATTAGTGTTTTTCAAAGTATCAATAATGGGTTAAAGATCACCTGTATCAGAATCACCTGGGATACTTGTTAAAATGCAGATTCCTAGACCCCATCCCCAAGTGATTCTTACAGCAAATGAAATTTGAGAACCACAGTTCTAAACCTACTTTCTTGTAGTGCAGAATTACATCCCATAAGATGAACACCTCCGTTTTAGACACTGTGCTCTGCACTGGGAAACAACAATGAACAAGATCCTTGTCCCAGAGGGGCCACAACCTGGTAGGGGAACAGAAGATCCAAAAGAATTTTTAAAATAATTATCCCAGTGGCATAATAGAGGCAGTATGTCTAAAGGGCTGTGGGAGCATGGAGGAGGAAGCTCAAGACGCTTGTCAGAGTACTCTGAGATGCTCTAAATGCAACTTCACCCATCACTAGAAAGGACTCTGAATGTTCCCCATACCAAGACACAGCTCCAAAATTCCTCTGGTAAAATTTCTAACATTTCCTAGGAAAGAGAAAATTGAAACAGACTCATCACAGCAACATGACAGGCTATACAACAGAGGGATTTGAACTCGAAAGTATGCTCGGACTTAGATCGCTCGGGTTTGAACCTCACTGTATCTTGCATTAGCCAGGCAAGAGTCTTAGGTTGATTTCCCCCAGACTCGGACCATAAGCCAGGGATTCGGGAGGAGGTGACTTATTGGGGAAGTGATCCCAAGAGAAAAAGTGAGGGAGAAGGGAAGCAAGACAGGGGAGAGGAAGGAGCCCCCCAGCCTGATCTTCTGAGAGCCCTGGAGCATGAATCACACTTCAGTCTCTCCTGCCTTAAGGCAAAAGATCTGGGTGCTTGTGTTCCCCCACCAGTCCCCTCTGTCACTGGCCATGGGGGAAGGGGACACAAAACTTCCAGAGCCTTAACAACTCTCCCTAGTATCCAGGGGTAACGTGCAGAAGGTTGCAGGGCAAGCATTAGCCACCAAGCTTGCAGAAGTGGGGGTCTGAGCTCACGGAGCTGCTAAAGAGGGCCCCAGGGGATCTGGGCAGGTCACGTGTGGCAGTAGCACAGTGTCACAAAAGGGTCTACCTTATGTGGTGTGATGTTCAAATGACAGAATGACCATAAACACTTAGCACGGTGCCTGGCACGTAGTAAGTATTCACCAAGTGTCTGTTATTACTATCAGGCTGTGTGGATTTGGGCAAAATGGGTATGAAATTGGTAGAAATGTCCTGAACTAATCTTGTCCCATAGGGAAGAGAACATGGCACCTATGAGGGAAACACTGAGTAATTTACATTGACTGAAATATTAGGGGCCCAGAGGGGAGAAGTAAGGGAGAAGTAGTCAGATGGATGAGGCCAGATTTGGGAGGAAATGACATTATTAATCAGATCTTAACTGAGACAGAAGTGATGTCTTAGAAAGTTCATAGGGGCCATCTAGCAAAAAAGATTAAGAAAAAAACAAAAAACAGAAAGAGAACAATGAAACAAACAAAACCATTTTAAATCCATATAAGCAAAAAACAACACAGACGAAACATTAGCATGTGCTGAACAGTAACACTGCTGCTTCCTCCACGAGCAATGCAGCCGCATTCTCAGACCGTGAATTTGAAGAGGTTGTTGTCCAAGAATCAGCACAAGCTGCTTGAAATCCTTGCGTTCTCACTGCCACTCCTGCTCTCGTTCCTTTTCCTCTGACCTATTGCAATAACTTAACTCTGTTACCTACGTCTTCCAGCTTTCTTTAAAAAAACAAATTTTTTTCTCTAAAATCAAAATGGGAATGCCAAATACAGTATTTCACAATATGGGCTGTGTCTGTTACTATTAACTGCTAAGGTTATTTTCAAAAAAACCTTTAAAATAAAAAGAAAGAGGAAAGGGCCAGGAAGAAAACAGAGAGACAGCAGCTAGCAAGCCGTTTCTTGCAGTCATTCAGGCAAGAGGAGATGGTGGCTAAGGGCAGGTGGTGGCATTGACAGAGGTGAGAGGTGATCAGATCTTGAATATACTACAAAGGTACAGCCAACAAAAACTCTTGACGGATTAAATGTGGGTGTGAGAGAGAGGTTTGGGCTGAGTAGCTAGAAGTATGTATGAATTTGCCCTTGACCCAAACAGGGAAAACTGCGGGGAGAAAAATCAGTCATTCAGTTTTGGGCGAGCAGAGTTTGAAAATGCTCAAGAACATCTAAGTGGTGTTGTTAACCAGGCAACTGGTTATACCAGCCTGGAGTGCAAGAAAGAGGTATGGGCTGAAGATCTATGTTTGCGAATCATTAGCAAGTAGATGGTATTTAAAGTCGTAAGTTTGACTAGGATCCTCAAGGGAGTGTGTGTAAGTGAGGAAGTCCCTGGGGCACTCCAGATTTAAGGGCACAAGGCAAAGAAGAATGTATAGGTCAGGGAGGACTAACTGCCGTAACAAATGATGCCAAAAGTTCAGTGGCTTAAGACAATGAAAGTTTATCTTTCACTAAAAAAAATTAATTTTTAAAAATTAAAGTGTTTCCTTTTCAACATTTTAAAAATTATTATCCCCATAATATTCTGAAATAAAAAAAAGAGATGTACAAATTTCATAAATAAGCAGAGCTCCGGGAAGAAATTATAAATGGCCAAAAAATATATGGAAAAAAGATGCCTAATCTAATAATCAAAGGAAAGAAAATAAAAGACAGTCTTTTTACAAATAAAATTGGAAATATTAATAAATCATAACATCCAATATTCTTGAGGATCCATGAATATATTGTTAATAATCTTTGGTCTATTATTCCAAATCCTTAAATTCATGCATACCCTTTGACACAGAAATTCCTCTTGTAAGGATTTATACCAAAGAAAAAAATCATAAATGTGCACAAAGTTTTAGTGAGAAGGATGTTGCTGCATTTTAAGTATAAACCTGAAAAATACGGAGTTATCTGAACATTAAAACTGGTTAAATAAATTTTGGAATAAATAAAAAAATTATTATGGGTACATAATAGGTATATATATTTACAGGGTACATGTGATGTTTTGATACAGGCATACAAGGTGTAATGATCAAATCGGAGTAACTAAGGTATCCATCACTTCAAACATTTATCATTTCTTTGTGTTAGGAACATTCCAATTCCATTCTTTTAGTTATTTTAAAATATACAATAAATTATTGTTGACTATTTACCCCATTGTGCTATCAAATACTAGATCTTATTCATTCTATCTAACTGTACCCATTAACCTTCCCCACTTTATCTCCCCCGACCCTTGCTACTCTTTCCAGACTCTGGTAACCATCATTCTACTCCCTACTTTCATGAGATCAATTGTCTTAACTTTTAGTTCCCACATATGAGTGAGAACATGTGAGATTTGTCTTTCTGTGCCTGGCTTATGTCAGCTAAGGTAATGTCCTCCAATTCCATCCATGTTGTTGCAAAGGTCAGGAATTCATTCTTTGTTACGGCTAAATAATATTCCATTGTGTATATATACTATACTTTCTTTATGTATTCATCTGTTGATGGACAGTAAGGTTGATTCCAAATTTTGGCTACTGTGAATTGTACTACAATAAACATAGGTGGGCAGTTATCTCTTTGATATACTGATTTCCTTTCTTTTGGATTATAACTAGCAGTGGGATTGCTGGATCACATGGTAGTTCTATTTTTAGTTTTTTCAGGAACCCGTATGTTGTTCTCCATAGTGGTTGCACTAATTTACATTCCCACCAACAGTGTACAAGGGTTCCCCTTTCTCCACACCCTCACCAGCATTCATTATTGCCTGTATTTTGGATAAAAGCCATTTTAACTGGGGTGAGATGATATCTCATTGTGGCTTTGATTTGCATTTCTCTGATGATTAGAGATGTTGAACATTTTTTAATATACCTCTTGCCCATTTGTATGTCTTCTTTTGAGAATTGTCTAGTCAGATCTTTTGCCCATTTTTAAAATAATTTTTATTTCAAAATATTAGGGGGTACAGGTGCCTTTCTTACATGGATGAATTGTATGATGCTGAAGTCAGAGCTTTTAGTGTGCCTGTCACCAGAATGGTGTACATTGTACCCAATAGGTAAGTTTTTATCCCTTGTCCCCTCCCCCTTCTTAGTTTCCAACATCCTTTACGCTACTTTATGACCATGTGCACCCATCATTTAGCTCCCACTTATTAGTGAGAACATGTGGTGTTTGTTTTTCCATTCCTGAGATACTTCACTTAGGATAATGTTCTCCAGTTCCAAGTTTCTGCAAATGACATCATTTCATTCCTATTTATGGCTGAGTAGTACTCCATGGTATATGTATACCACATTTTTTTTATCCACTCATCAATTGATGAGCACTTAGGTTGATTCCATATCTTTGTATTCGTGAATCATGCTGCAATAAACATTCAGGTACAGGTGTCTTTTTGATATAATGACTTCTTTTCCTTTGGGTGGATACCCAGTAGTGGAATTGCTAAATCAAATGGTGGGTCTGCTTTTAGTTCTTTGAGGAGTCTCCATACTGATTTCCATAGGAGTTGTACTGCACAGCAAGGGAAATAATCAACAGAGTAAGTAGACAACCTACAGAATGGGAGAAAATATTCGCAAACTATACATCTGTCAAAGGACTAATATCCAGAATCTACAAAGAACTCAAACAAATCAGCAAGGTATAAAAACAAATAACCCCATTAAAAAGTGGGCAAGGCTGGGCATGGTAGCTGACACCTGTAATCCCAGCACTTTGGGAGGCTGAGGCAGGAAGATTGCTTGAGGTCAGGAGTTTGAGACCAGCCCGAGCAAGAGTGAGACCCTAGCTCTACAAAAAATAGGATAAAATTAGCTAAGTATGGTGGTGCTCACCTGTAGTCCCAGCTACTTGGGAGGCTGAGGCAGGAGGATCACTTGAGCCTAGGAGTTTGAGGTTGCAGTAAGCTGTGATGACGCCACTGCACTCTAGCCCAGGTGACAAAGAGAGACCCTGTCTCAAAAAAAAAAAGTGGGCAAAAGACATGAACAGAGTTTTTTCAAAAGAAGATATACAAATGGCCAACAGACACATGAAAAAATGCTCAACATCAACATCACTAATAATCAGGGAAGTACAAATTAAAACCACAATGAGATACCACCTTATTCCTATCAGAATGGCCATTATTAAAAAATTTTTTAAAAATGGATGTTGGTGTGGATGTGGTGAAACAGGAATGCATATACACTGTTGGTGGGGCTGTAAATAGTGCCCATTTTAAAATTAGATTATTTGATTTTTTTTCCCATTGAGTTGTTTTAGTTCCTTATATATTCTGTTTATTAATCCCTTTTCAGACAGGTAACCCCATTCTGTGGGTTGTTCTTCACTTTGTTGATTGTTTCCTTTGCTGTGCAGAAGCCTTTTAGCTTGACGTGATCCCACTTGTCCATTTTTCCTTGGTTGCCTGTCTAGGTGTCTAGGGCATTTCTTTTTAATGGTAATCGTTTTTTATCCAATTCTTTAGACCAGTTAAAGTCTGGCAATATTGAAGTCAGCAAGAACAATGCCAGCACAATTAAAGAAGTGGAATAAAATTATTATTTAATATCATTTTTGATGTTTTGCTCATTATACTAGAAAATACTACCTACCAATTCATCAAGAAAATTTCGAACACTGTAATGAATACTAAAATATATCATGATGCCTATATACCCATATTTAGAATAATTAAGAGACTCATTAAAACTTTGAAGCTTGAGTAAATAGAGCAACAAAAGTCAAGTGCACAATTAACTCCCTAGATTAAGTCAGGGAAGGCTTTCCCCAGCCTGTACACAGACCATGAAAATTAGTTGGGCAATTTTTAACACACAGATTCCCAGACCTCGTGAATCAAAAATCTCCAAGTAGTGCCCTGTGCATCTGTATAGTTTAACAAGCTCCCCTGGTAAGGGTTATGATATGAAACATTTGGGACCTACTGAGTGAAAGCCTTTCCTGTCAAAGTGTGGTCAGCAAACCAGCAGCACACAGCATGCCCTGGGAGCTTGTCAGACATGCAGAATCTCAGGCCAGGCCCCAGAATTGCTGACTCAGAATCTGTGTTTTAACAAGATCCCCAAATGATCCTTAGGTACATGCAAGTTTGAGAAGCCCTAGGCTAAAGAGTGCCAGTATCCCCTAAATCCAGTAAAGTGTAGATCACAGATTCTTAAGTCTGGCTGTACAATAGAATCACCCATGGTGCTTTTTAAAATGCTAATGCCTGGGCTCCATTCAGGCATTAATTCTGAAATTCCGAAATAATTACACAATTTCCAAATTATTTTTCTCCTCTGACTTAAACTTTACTGACTTATGTGTACTATTTTACTTATTTATTTTGGGTATCCAAATATCTCTAATATTTAATAATGATAAAGCTTGATTAGAAAACAAGATTTGGATCCAGGGCCAAGATGGGACCCCCAAATTCTTTTCAAATCGAACTAACCACCAACTACAGGCAGAGCAACTGTCAGACCACAGGTGCCCTTCCCAGGGGCAGGGCCTGGCCTGGTGACAGAGTCAGGCAGCACAAGTGGCCCCAGCATGGAGAGACCTGTGACAAGGGGGCCATGACCCATTCCAAGCTGGACTTTTTGTTGATTAGACCAGCTAAATCACCTGAGGATCAAGGAGACATTTATTAATACTTTGCTTAGGAACAAGATGTTTAGAATAAGAAGGCTTCAGAACCCAGCTGTGCTTAAATTCACTGTCAGTGGAATTTATTAACAAGACAGTTTTCCATTCACATACCAGGAATCTCCCTCTGTCTTTCTACTCTGCTTCTCACATCCTTATTATTGATTTGTGGCTCCTCTTTTTTTTTCTTTTTCTTTTTTAGTGAAAAGTTGGAAGCCTTTTATGCCACACAGAGACTGAATGGATAAAAATTCGCTAAGTGCCAGCTCTTTAAAGTAGCTTCCTTCCATTTAGAAGATGCTTTTATTTAGTCTGGATAAGAGCTCCACCCGGTGCTCACCAGAAGGAAGGCAAGTATGGTTTAAAAGGCTTTTCCAGAATCACAAATAGTAAGAACTTATTTTGCACCTTTTAAATATACTCAGCTATGCCACGTATGCAGGGTAAGATTATACTTTTGCTAGAGTGGTTATTAAGCAAATATAAGTCTTGTTTAAAAAGAAGTGTTTGAGATCTCTGTGACACATCATAACCTTTCCTAAGAGATGATGAAGACAGCCATGCCAATTGGTCTCATGTTCACCAGAGCAGGTGTGGCCCTTTGCAGTGGAGAATCCAGCATCTGCACTGTGCTTTTTAATAGAGCTCTATGTCTTCTTCCTCTCTCTCTCGATGTCTGACAGGTCCACATCCGATTTACGAAACTTTGAGTTCATGAGTAAAACAGATCCCACCTACTTGTTCAAATATTTGCTCCACTTCATCTTCAAGCTCAACCCCTATCTATTTATGATTTCCCTCAATCAACTCTTTTTTATATCCTTTTACATTTTTTCCTTACCATTGTATATGAATAGTGGGGTTTTTTTTAAACAGAAATCTTGATTCATTTCCTTTAGAAAAAAAAAAGGACACCTATTCCAAATCTTGTTGGCTGTCTTCTGTTCTTCTATCCCTCTCTCGGCATCTACAGACATATGAGGATATCCTCATCCCACTCATCTTAAGGTATCTCAAATCAATCTAAGCGTACCCAGAGGTAATGGAGAGTATGCAGTGGTTGTTCCTCTACTGCCCGTCTTTGCATTTGAAAGTCACAACCTGGACTGTAAAATAACACCCAAGTTATGTATCTGCAGGCTGCTTTGAGTAGTTCCCTCGAGTGATGTATGTCTTTCTGCCTCGTGAAAGTTGTCAGAATCAAATTAGAGTCACTAATGTTTAAAAAAACAACAAAAAACACCCTGACAAATAGAGCCAGGGAAGGCCATGAAGAGACGGTTCTCATGCTTATATGCTCGATAACAAAACAATCACAAAAAACTCTACAAAACCCACAACCTTGCACAAAGGTCATTGCAACCTTACACAAGAAATACTTCTGCAAGGACATCTGCCCAGCAACTGCCTGTCCAACCTTGGACTGGTGTCACCCTGGTTATCAATCTTTGTAGCTAAGGATAATTATTCTAAACGAAGTATGTAATCCTTCTCACTTTTTCCTTTAAAAACCTTTGTCTTCCTTTACTTCCCTGAGGTTTTGTGAGATCTAAACAATAATATGTAATGCTATAAAATGTCTGTCATATAGGCTGGGCCTGGTGACCCATGCCTGTAATCCTAGCACTCTGGGAAGCCAAGGCGGGAGGGTCGCTTGAGCTCAGCAGTTCGAAACCAGCTTAAGCAAGAGCAAGACCCTGTCTCTACTAAAAGTAGAAAAATTAGCCAGACATTGTGGCACACACCTGTAGTCCCAGCTACTCGGGAGGCTGAGGCAGGAGGATCGCTTGAGCCCAGGAGTTTGAGGCTGTAGTGAGCTATGATGACCCCACTGTACTCTACCCAGGGCTACAGAGTGAGACTCTGTCTCAAAAAAAAAAAAAGTCTGGCTTATAATAACTCATTAAACATTGCTATTATTGTTACATTTCATTATCTACTTTTATTGTCCTAAGTATTATTTTGTACTTGTGGATTTTAAAAAATTATCATGAGGTCCAAAGCTTAATGATGGGTGTCTTAGGCATGAGACAATTTGTGTAAAAATAATGTAATTATATTTATAGACCTAGGATTCAGAAAATATAAGTCTACTGTTCTCTAAATTAGTCAAACAAATTACTCAATCCTAGACATTGTAAAGGGATCATTACTAAAATGTCTTATTCTCTAAAGAGGACACCAGGATTGTGAAGAGTCTAAAACTGTCTCCTACAAGTAAAGAAACTGAGACTGTTGGGGCTGGAGAAGAAAAAGTTAGTATTTTCAGATATTTAAAAGTTTGCCATGTGAAAAAGAGCCTGGACTAGTTTTCTCTGTGAGCCCAGTACAGAATTAATACCAACGGGTGTAAATTATGGGGAGGCTGATGTGGGTTCAACATTAAAAAAGACTTTAAGGTAGGCAGAAGTATCCAGCCATGTAATGGGCTGCCTTGCATAGTAGTGAACATCCTGTTCAGTGAGTTGCTTGGACATTCACGAACAATAGAGAGGATTTCTGTGTGGATGGGAATTGAGCTTAACACTGAGGTCTCTTCTTACTCAAAAGAGTTTGTTTATACAATTCTAGGGAAGTATATTTGACTCCTTTAGTTGCATCTTCACCTCAAAAGAAGTTTAAACTTCAAAAGGATTAGTTGACTTACAGAAGTAGGAGACCACAGCTGTCGTCATGCAGAGAAAGATTCAAGGGTTCAATGATACGCTTTCCTTTATGCGAGCTTCATTCTCAAACAGGCTTTCCCACATCCTCAGAAACTCCAGGATTACTGGGTCACTTGTCCTGAAACTCCCTGTCTCTTTCCCTGAACAACTGGATCAGATCTCTCAAAGGACCCCTGTTGGTCTTGCTGGGATGAGTTGTCACCCCTGAACCCCTAGGATGGCATACTCTAACTGGCCAGCGGGTATAATGTCACATGCCTGCCATTGTGTTGGGGAGATGGGGTCTTATGATTGCTAACACCACCTGTGGAGGAGCTGCTGTCAGACAGATGTGGGGCTGACAAAAAGTAACAGATACCTGCTAAAAGAGGCTCCTGAATAGCAGATGAGAACAACTCTGCCCCAAGAGAGCCATTTCTTCTGTGAGGTATTGTTCATCTGTAAATATGAACAATACCTTGTTTTCCCTTCTATGAACATTTTCCTTTACAAGTCCAAATTTTTATACCATAAGAGATTTGTAAGGACCAATTAGAATTACCAAAATAATCTAGAAATAATTTCTTTCCAGGAATAATGACCATTGGAAAGTAGGAGCCAGTTGGATTCAGTTGCGTGCAAATGAACCACAAACAAAAAGGGTTTAATTTGCAGAGTACCCAGAGATCTGCCACACTCTCCGTGGAGGATAGCTTGTTTCTTAAATGGACTAAGTAGTTTTCCAAGATTTTCACAAATGCCTTTTAAATGGTAAGGTTTTATGTACAAAGAGCACTTCTTCACAGTAGCATCTGCTTACAATATCAATAAGTACCCAAGTTTCAACTCATTTTTGGATATGCCCTCCAAATCTAAATAAAAGTTTCTGCTCTGCCTGCTATCTCCATGACATTAGTATTTATTAAGTACCCATGATATCAATGATGTTGATGTTATTAATAATATTAGCATATCTATAAAAAGTTTTGAGGCTTAATGATTTCAGGAAAACTATCGCATTTTTAATTCCCATAGTAATCACTGTTGAATACAAATGTGCCAATTGACTAGTGATAGGTAGTGGGTCTATGATGTGGGTCTATATGTACTGATATGGAAATCTGTTCATGATACTTTAAGTACAATAACACTTGTCAAAAGAGCACAGAAAGTATATAATCCCATTTCTCTGTGTGTGTGTGTGTGTATGTATGTGTGAGTGTGTAGAAAATAATCTGGAAGAAATCAACACTAAAATGTTAATGGTGTTTATACCTAAGTTGTGGGACTCAAGATGATATATTTTTGTTTAGCTACCTCTATTTTTCTGCAATAAATATTTATTAATTATATAATGAAAATAATGTTGGAAGAAAAGAAATAAGCAAATAAATAAAGCATTACAATTTTATCTCCAAACCCAACTATCTTGATCATGAGTGGCTAGAGGTCAGGGGACCAATTT
This sequence comes from Daubentonia madagascariensis, assembly GCA_023783475.1. NCBI lineage: Eukaryota > Metazoa > Chordata > Mammalia > Primates > Daubentoniidae > Daubentonia > Daubentonia madagascariensis. The sequence continues at coordinate 3,973,957 of JAKFHU010002088.1, forward strand.
GACTCAATACATAACAAACAGTCATTAAAGCTTTCTGAATACCAAACATTGTTGTAAACTCTCAGAAAATAAATGTCATATAGACATAGTTGTTGCTACTGAAGACAGACAGACATTCAGAAAACTGATTGATATGGAAAAAGGCAAATGTCCCCCATTTCTGTGGGAGTGACCTGAGGGAGACACCAGGGGTGGTATTTAAAGCATTTAAGAACCAGAAAGGCCAGTTGCAGCGGCTCATGCCTGTAATCCTAACACTCTGGGAGGGTGAGGCGGGAGGAGACCAGGAGTTCAAGACCAGCCTGAGCAACAAGGTGAGACCCCCGTCTGTACAAAAAATAGAAAAATTAGCCGGGTGTGGTGGCACTCACCTGCAAGTCCCAGTTACTTGGGAGGCTGAGGCAAGAGGATTGCTTGGGCCCAGGAGTTTGGGGTTGCAGTGAGCTATGATGATGCCACTGCACTCTAGCCAGGGGTGACAGAGCAAGATCCAGTCTCAAAAAAAAAAAAAACAAAAACAAAAAACCAGCACAGTAAAGGCACATCCCGATCAGAATGGATGCCAGCTGCAGGGTCCTGAGACTGAATCAGGATCCCAAGGGAGTGATCCGATTTGCCAACCAGCATGGAAGCACTTCAATATTTTTAAACCTGGTTCAGCAAGGGGGTGGCCTGGAGCTGCACCTTGAAAATTTAGTACAAGGAGTGGTTGTAAAGGAAGAATATTCCCAGCAGAGGAAGAACAGGTCCAAAGGCATGGGGGGAAGAGATGTCCCGCATAGTTTCCCAGGGTGCCTGGCATGGGGTTAGGAAAGACATATTCCTTGTTAACGGCTTGTTGGCTGGGAAGAGTAAGTGCTCTAAGAGCCACCACCACTGTCTGCCCCGGCCTCTTGCTCTGGTAGGAGCTCCCTGTGGGGCATGTGCTTTAGTCACTAGAAAGTCAAAAGCAGCCCCTGATGTTGTCCCATGAGAACTTTGGGAACCTTATTGTTATTTAAAGATAATATTTATTTGAGAAAAGCACAGACAGGAAAGGGGTGGCAAAAAGGCAGGAATGACAGTGAGGTAGCTGGGCTGAGGAGGGATTGACACCTCTCTGACTGTAGTGTTTTATATAACTCTGACTCTTAGAACCATTGTAACGTTTCATATGCCCCCAAAATAAACCAACTATTGAAACCCAAAGTGGAATACAAACACTAACAAATGAATCCAACTGAATTACAAATGAATAACACCACGCTGAAGGAGGTGGAGCAGAAAGGAGCTAAGTAACTATGGTAAATAGTATCTTGACTGTTTAGTGTAAAGCTAAAGACAAAAAGAACTGTACGTACATGCTGTATCTAGTTAATGAAAACATTTCTCACAAGGGTAGAGCTTACCGTTTCTGAATCCATTGTACAAGTACACTAGAACTGAACAAATAAGTAGGTGGATCACAGACGAAAAAGAGATATAAATAAGGAAAGGGAGAAGGTTGATATGAACCCCGTAGTGTTAGACGGGAATCAGAGGCATCAATATAAACTCATGATTTTTGAGATAGATAGATATAGAAATGTGTTCATGCGTGAGGTAGACATACCAATATTTCATAGCTCTGTCTGCTGAGAGGGCCTAGAAGCAGTGACATCCAAGGAAATAAGAGCACACCCAGCACCCACAGCTTGGTCTCTAAACACTTTTCTCCAGTGAAAGGAACCAGGGCTCCTAGGAGAAGTGGTTAATTCCAGGACTGGAGCAGAGAAAGTACAAAATGAGTCTGGAAAATCTTGTGGCACCAGAAAGTAAGAAAATGCTTTAAAAAAAATGGAGGAAGGAGGAAGCAGACACGGAGCCAACAGGATGGTGCTCCTCATGCAGAAGCTCCATCTGTTTAAACCGCTGTATCTCAGCTTGTCCAGGGACGGTGAGGGTGCGTCGTACCTGCTACCACCCTACAGGGAGCTTTTTAAAGTGGTGACACTGTGGGAAGGGGCCTCTTCTCTACCCCTTCCTCAGTGGAGCTGTCTATTTCAATACCTCTATTGGCACAAACAAAAAATTTCCCATGCCGTATAAGACACATCATTATAACTTTAGAGATAAAACCTAATTTGCACCGTTCAGATGAGTCTCTGCTGAAGTTTTATGACACAGGAAAATATTGAAATTCTTTAAGCATCTGGAATCTATTTCCAGATATCTAAAACTGGCTTGTTGGCACTGTGTAATATAACCCACACCATCAATGAGCAAGGATTGAGCAGCTGCTGAAAGGACAACTGCTTTGGAAGGCTGTCCTGCTGCTTTTACAGTGTTTCTTTCTGCTGTGCAGCCAGTGATAATAATCAGTATTTATAGACTGTTTCCAGTGTGTCAGGCCCTATGCAATCACTTCACAGTCATTGATTGCACAATCTGTTCACGACAGCCATATGAGTTAGATACTAGGAGTATTTGCATTAACAAGGATCCGAGTTCAGAGATCAAAGGATTAATCCAGTGCCACACAAATAGATAGAGCAGAACCAGGACTTCCCCACATTTCACCATGAAGTTGCACCGCCTCGGTGCAGATAAGGAGACACTTGGATCTAGAAGATGGGAATGAAGGATAGTCATAGAGAGATGTGTATATTATTTTCTGGGATGTAGCATTTCTAACAGTAATTTACTCAACAAAAGAGATAGTAGGAGCAGTGAAGATGGACCTCAGGAACTTGGCCAGGTGCCAGGGGCCCACCCAAACCTGGCTGCTGCTCAGGTCTGGGCTTCTGTCCCTGTGGGGAACTCAGGCAAGAAGTTGGGACCAGTGAACAAAATGCCATTCCCATTAGAGGGACAGGTAGGCTGGTGAGCAGAAGTGGCTTGATGTCCAGGCAGGAATCTGGGATTTTGCTCACCTCTATTGATTGTGAGAACTGTGGTGACTATGACACGTGTTGGCAGAGTACACCCAAGTAGTTGAGGTTTCTAATATCTTGACTTGCAGCCTTTCTCATGGGCTTAATGATGAGAAGGGCAGAGGCTGCAGGTATTGGGTATTGCTGATAGCTGGGGGGACTTTAGTGAGCAGAGACAAAGATGGGTACGAGGACAGCGAGGCTCAATACGGGGTGAGACACAGGTTAAGAGATGCTATGACAGCCATGGCATTCATTCAATCCATTGTTCGACAAAGGTTACTTGAGCACCTCTTATGTGCCATGTCTGAATGCTGCTAATTTAAGCAAAGAAATTTTAAAGAGATGATAGGACAAAGTCACTGCCATTAGGGAGAAAGGTGGAAGGGACTAATACTGATTGATCTAATGGAGATCTGTGCCAATCACTCTATCAGGTTCTGGGGATACAAAGAGGAATAAAATAAGGCCGTTCCTCTTAAGAAGCTCGTAATCTAGCAGAGGAGCCAGACCCACAATTAACTGGGTAAGGTAAACTGTGGTTAACTGTGTAGGTGCCAAGGGTATGAAGGGCCACAGAGGCACAGAAGAGGAAATATGTGAATTCACCCTGAGTAAGGGGAATTCCAGAGGAGGATTTCTATCTCCCAAGGAGATGACAGTTGAAATGGATTTTAAATTCTGAGTCGGGATTGAACAACTGAGAAAGTGGAAGGACATTGTTGGCACCAGCATGAGAAAGGCATGAACACATGGAGGCATGGCAGGGTGTGGTGTACGGCAGACAGTGTGGAGTCCATGAGGATGGGTGGAGACGAAGGGCAGAGAAGACACTAGAAAGGTGGGGCAGAGCAGGACTTTAAGTACTTCCAGGTAATAGGGGACCATGGAAGGCTTTTGGCAGGCTTGATGTAACGGGGCCTGTTTCCTTAAAGATAAAGAACTGACAAATGAGAGGAAGGTTGGCAGTGGCAAATACGGAGAGCCACAAGAGTGTGTGCGGAGAACTGCGCCTGCCCTGAGTGCACCTGCCCCATTAAAGGGGGCAGCTGGACATAGCCCCTGCCTCCCATCGTGGGGAAATGAGGGCTTAGGGTAGCCAGATCTTCTCACTTCTCATGAAAATCTAAAACTGTACATTCGATGTTAACTATCTACTCCCACCCTGATTTTTAATGCTGCTTAAATGTATTTAAATAACCACACAGAACAAGCAAAACATCCTCAGTTAAATTTCTGCTAAATTAGTTAAATTAGGAATAAAGGAGGGATTTAAAATCTAGGCAATATGGTTTGGCAATTGATTCCTCCAGTCCAGCTGATTTGGGTTTGAATTCCGGTTTTCCTACTAACCAGGCCAGGGACTGGAGAGATAGTCTCTGTGAGCCTCATTATACGAGATGGTTGACATCTGTGCTGTCATAGATAAAATAATGCACTTTGAGCATTTAGCACAGGATCTAGCACCTGTTAAGTGCTCAATATATGTAAGCTTCTATTGTTGTTATATCTATTGTATTAAACTGTACATTGTATATTGTATTATTATCTAGTCACTGTGTTATTCACCTTTTCATAGGTTAGAATTAGTTTTTATTTAGATTCAAAGCACCACAAATAACTACTACAATCTTAAAAAAAAAACCTCATTTTCCTAGTTTTGATACCCATAGCAGTAAGAAAAGTAAGAAAAAACTTAACTGGTATTATTTACCCTTTCTTTGGAAAACAAACCAGAACATATGGACCCAAAATTCAGTCATTTTCTCCCAATAATATGTGCTTGTTTTTAAATAAGCTTCTTCCTTTCATTTCTTTTGAAGTCTTGCAAATAGGTTTTTAACTTAGAAACTTTTCCAGCTTACATTTTCAACAATAATGGAGTTTTGAGGACATTTTCAATACCCTAACCTAAACTTATAATTAAAGATGAAGGGGACTGCTTTAAGAAGAAGCCTGAATGAACAAATAATCCCTTGCTAAAGATACGTGTTCAATGCTTTACACTTAATCCCCAAAGTACTTTAGATGCAACTTTGCTTAGAGAGCATTCAGTAGAAGATGAGCAGCAGCTGTTATGTTTGACTCACACTTGACTTTCATTTCTGTCTTCTAGCAAAATAGGAAAGATAAGATTACCCTACATGAGATCAGAATATAGATAACTCTGAACTGAGATCACAGTTATAATGTATCGGGCAGGACTCGCTCAATTGCAAGTGGCTAAAAACTAACTCACACAAGCTTAAACAAGAAGAGCATTTATTGCTCCTCATAATCAAAAGCTTCAGGCATGGCTGGATGCAGCGGTTCAAATGAGATCATCAGGAGCTGGTCCCTGGAGCCCTCTGCCTTCTTCTATTTCCTCTGTGTTTGCTTTACTCTCAAGCAGGCTCTTTCCAGATGGTGGCTGTGATGGTTGGTTTTAGGCGTCAACTCAACTAGGTTACGATACCCAGATAGCTGGTAAGGCGTTATTTCTGGGTATGTCTGTGAGGATATTTCCAGGAGAAACTGGCATTTAAATCAGTGGAGTAAGGAAGTTCTTCCCTCATCTAATGTGGGCAGGCGCCGTCCAATCAGCTGAGGGTCCATATAGAACAAAAAGGCAGAGGAAAGGAGAATTTGCTCTCTCTTCTGAAGCTGGGACACCCATCTTCTCCTGCCCTTGGACATCAGAATTCCAGGTTCTCTGGCCTTTGGACTCCAGGACTTACGCCAGCAGTCCTCCAGGTTCTCAGGCCTTTGGCCTCGGACTGAGAATTATACCATCGGCTTCCTTGGTTCTCAGGCCTTTGGACTGAGCTGCACTACCAGCTTCCCTGGCTCTCCAGTTTGCAGAAAGCCTATCATGGGACTCCTAAGCCATCATAACTGTGTAAGCCAATTCCCATAATAAATCCCCTTTCACCTATCAATCTATCACCTACCTATCCATCCATCCTATTGGCTCTGTTTCTCTGGAGAATCCTGACTAATTCAGTGCTCCCCAACAGTTCCGGCCTATCAGCATCCTATATCTCAGAATCCCAATGGAGAGTTCTAACAAAGTCCTGGCATTGAGTATCATGGCCTATCTTGAGTTAATTTCCCTTTTCTAAAGCCAGTCACTGTGTCCAGTGAAATAGAATACTCTAAATGGCTGAAGATGAAGCTTGGGCTAAACCCTGGAGTTGGGGCACAGAGTCACATGGAACGAACGTGAGGAAGAGGTGTTTGTCTAAGGGAAGGAAAGACACTAGAAGGTAGAATGGATTCCAAGAAGGAAAAACAAAATAGGTGCTTACCACCCAGGTGATGCCCACTCCGAAGTCCAAAGAAAACTAAAAATTTGTTTCACGCTACCGTATGTTGCAAATACGCCTGCTAATAAATGAACAAACTAGCTATTGCTTCATCTTTCACTAGGAACACAGACACTGACAGTGGAGTCTACTGAGGGCATCTCTGATTTCCCAGTTGGCACCCTATCAACTGCAACTTTATGAAACAGAACATGATTCTTCTCCCTTGGAATTTAGAATGTATTTTTTAAAAAATGTACTGGCTGCCAGGCACAGTGGCTCACACCTGTAATACCCAGCACTTTGGGAGGCTGACATGGGAGGATCACTTGAGGCCAGGAGTTCGACACCAGCCTCGTCAATATAGTGAGACCCTGTCTCTACAGAAAACAAAAAAAAATAGCCAGGCATGGTGGTGCACACCTGTAATCCTAGCCATGCGGGAGGCTGAGGCAGGAGGATTGCTTTGCTTGAGCCCAGGAGTTCAAGGCTGTAGAGAGCTAGGATAGTGCCACTGCACAGCCTGGGTGACAAAGAAAGACCCTGCCTCCAAAAAAAATAAAATTAATAAAGAATTAATAATACAAAAATAAAAAGGTACTGGAAAGACCTAGGGTTAGGTAAGAACTTCCTGTTGGTAAAGGTGAGTAGACCCTGGAGTGGAATTGTTGTGTAAAGGTATAAGATTTTTCTGCCATGAAAAATCTACCTATCTAGAAGATAGGGTCAGTGAACTTTCTCATCCCTTAAAGGCAAGTCTTGACATGATCTACTAATAACCCCATTCTTTCAAATGGCCAAATCTCCCCATGTATTAGTCAGGGTTCTCCAGAGAAACAGAGCCCATAGCATATGCATATATAAGAAGAGGTTTATTATGGGAATTGGCTCATGTGATTATAGAGGCTGAGAAGTCCCGCAATCTGCTGTTTGCAAGTTGGAGAACCAGAAAAGCTGGCAGTGTAATTCCATCAGAAGTCAGAAGTCCAAGTCCAAAGGCCTGAGAACCAGGAGAGCCAATGGTGTAAAGTCGCAGTCCAAATTCAAAGACTCGAAAACCAAGAGCACTGATTTCTGATGGCAGAGAACAATGGGTGTCCTAGCTCAAACAGAGAGAGCAAATTCACCCCCCATCCCCCACTTTTTGTTCTATTTGGACCCTCAATGGATTGGGTGATGCCTGCCCATATTGGTGAGGGTGATTTTCTTTACTGAGTCTATTGATTCAAATGCTAATCTCTTCCAAAAACACCTTCACAGACACACTCAGAAATGTTTTACCAGTTATCTGGGCATCTTTTAGCCCAATCAAGTCAACACATAAAATTAACCATCACAAACTGCTACTGTATACCTGATGTAGTCCTTCAGTCTATCATCTCATTTTGAAAACTAGACTTTGAACTTCTGAAAAGTTCTGTAACTTTCTGAAATCAAAGCTATGTAAAGCTCCCACTTTTAACCAGCAGTACGATTATGCAGCAAGAGGTTTAGATTTGGAGTCACAGCTTGGAACCCAAGTCTCAAATGTGCTTCCTGTTAGTTGCATGACTTTATGCAACTCTGAGCCTCAGTTTCCTTTTCTTTCGAACACCAGTAGGAATTCTTGTCCTCCTACCTTGCCAGATTTTTGTGAGAAGCAAATGTGATAATGTTCAAGAAGCCAATATTTAAACTAGAAAGTGTAACTTACTTTCTTGTAAGGTAGACACGTGGAGTTATTCTATAATTCAATGGCTACCTGCAGAGCCACTCAACCTCAAACGTGTCCCTACACTCTCATCCAAGTGGGCAGCTATTCATATTTAAATATTTTAATAAATGCTGGTAGAAGTTAATTTAAGACTTAGCCTACCTTCCTTTGAGAGAAACAAAACTATCTTTTCTCCTTTTACAAAGATAGTTATGAATTAGTGGATTTTTATTCCTTTCTTTATAATAAGTCTGCTTGCCTTTGGATTATGGAAGAGTTTTGTGAGATTTTTTTTTTTTTTTTTTGGATACAGTCCAGGCTGGAGTGCGGTGGCATGATCATAGCTCCCTGCAACCTCCATCTCCCTTGATTAAGCAATCCTCCTGCCTCAACTTCCCAAGTAGCTGGGACTACAGGCATGTGCTGCCACGCCTGGCTAACTTTTTTTATTTTTTGTAGAGATAGGATCCTGCTATGTTGCCCAGCTGGTCTCCAACCCCTGGCCTCAAGTGATCCTCCCACCCCGGCCTCCCTCCCAAAATGCTGGGATTACAAGTGTGAGCCACTGCACCTGGCCTCATGAGATTATTTATAAAATCTGTATGTTATTTCTGGCTGCTATTTTTTCCATCTTCAGTTTTTAAATCCTTTAATTGGTACACATTAGTCTTTGGTGGCTGGTAAATTCTCTACAATCTCATTAGGAGTATTCTGTCTTTTCCCCCACTTCCTCTGTGTGCCCTCTCTATAGGAACATCAGTGCTACCTCCTTTCACCCATCGGCCCATCCCTGAGGGACGTTTCACCAAAGCAGTGTTTCTCAGCCTGGCTGAACACTCAAATCACGTGGGGAACTTTTCAAAAAATCCCGAAGCTTGGCCTTACCCCAGAAGTGAGACCTAGCCTGAGGTGGGGCCCGGGCATAGCAGTGTTTATAAAATTCCCCAGCTTATTCTAATGTGCAGACATGGCTGGAAACCACAGGGGCAATTTGCCTTCTGAACAAAGTTTTTTAATAGTAGCCACTGTTGTGAACAAAGCAAATATTCTTCTGGCTAATTCTATTTGTATTTTTAATCTTTTTTTTGTCTCTTTATGGCTTGGCTATTGCATTCTATTTGTAATGTTATTGTGTTTTCAAAGTCAGGACAAATATTAGTACAGAAAAGAACAATATTCCCTTGTAGCAACAAAATTAACGTTCCCTTCTGTTTCTATTGCTGATTTTATTTTTGTTAATACGTAGATTTCCTTGAATATCTGAACTTGTCCCTACTTTTAAAAATAGTCTAGAGCCTATAACAGTGTTAAATATTAATTATAGTATTATTACAGGTTAATGGTTGCATTCTGTTATACAACATTCATAATAGTTTTTATTAATTTGTTCCTCATTCCTTCCTTCATTGAGCATACACTGTGTCAGAGACTTTGCTATGCTCTAAGAAGACCAAGATGAATAAGACATGCATCAAAGTGGTGCAGAAGCCTGGGAGAAACAGGCATGTAAATCAGGGGACCATCCAACCTCCCTTTCCTGAAGGTCCCTACTTCCTCTGGCTTCCCATCCTTCCTCTCTACGTCCCCCCTTTGCCCTTCTCCACATACTCTGCCTGTTTCCTGCTGTCCAGGGCCTTTGCACATGCTTTCCTTACCCTTAGCTAACCCGTAACTCTTTCTTTTGCTCTCTGCTTATTCTAACTAGGCCACTTCCTGGTATTATACTCTGTCATGGCACCATGCACTTTGCCTTCATAGTGTTTATTGCAAGTGAAATTTGCCCTCTTTTCCTGCAACTCTTTGATTACTGTCTGTCTCCATAGCTAGATCATTTGCTGTGTTACAGCAGGGACTGTGTATGGTTTTAGCTTAGAACTGGGCCCAGAGCCCATGTTCAATGACTATGTTCTAATGAATGTCTGAGGAGATGGAGGAGGTCTTGGAGGGCCTCACAGCGGAACAGGTGCACACCATCTGGGTGTGCTCAGGGATCACCAGGAAGCATAGTATCAGTGGAGCACAGGGTGTAAGGCAGGGATCACCAGTTTCTAAGGATCATGTCTGTGAGTCAAGATCCCTGATCCAGAGACAAGGCCCCGATGGGATGGATCCCGAAGGCATCATCAAGAGTAACTGGAATGTGAGTGTTGACAGCTTTGATGACAGGGACCTCTCAGAGTCCCTCCTCTGTGGCATCTACGCCTATGGTTTTGAGAAGCCCTGTGCCATCCAGCAGTGAGCCACTCTTCCTTGTATCGGGGGTTATGACGTGTTTGTTCAAGCCCAATCTGGGACTGGGAAAACAGCCACATTTGCTATATCGATTCTGCAGCAGATTGAATTGGATCTAAAGGCCACCCAGGCCTTGGTCCTGGCACCTACTTGAGAATTGGCTCAGCAGATAAAGAAGGTGGTCATGGCATTAGGAAACTACATGGGTACCTCCTGTCATGCCTCCACTGGGGGCACCAACGTGCATGCTGAGGTGAAGAAACTGCAGATGGAAACTCCCCATACCATCGTGGGTACCCCTGGCCAAGTGCTTGATATGCTTAACCAAAGATACCTGTCTCCCAAATACATCAAGATGTTTGTACTGGATGAAGCTGATGAAATGTTAAGCTGTGGATTCAAGGACCAGATCTAGGACATATTCCAAAAGCTCAATAGCAACACCCAGGTGGTTTTGCTGTCAGCTACAATGCCTTGTGATGTGCTTGAGGTGACCAAGAAGTTCATGAGGGACTCCATCCAGATTCTTGTCAAGAAGGAAGAGTTGACCCTGGAGGGTACCTGCCAATTCTACATCAATGTGGAATGAAAGGAGCAGAAGCTGGACACACTGTGTGACTTGTATGAAACCCTGACCATCCCCCAGGCAGTCATCTTCATCAACTCCTGAAGGAAGATCAATCGGCTCACTGAGAAGATATGTGCCCGAGACTTCACTGTCTCTGCCATACATGGAGATATGGACCAAAAGGAACGAGATCTGATCATGAGCAAGTTCCATTCTGGCTCTAGCCGAGTATTGATTACCACTGACCTGCTGGGCAGAGGCATTGATGAGCAGCAGCTTACTTTAGTCATCAACTATGACCTTCCTACCAACAGGGAAAACTATATCCACAGAATTGGTTGTGGTGGATGGTTTGGCCATAAGGATGTGGCTATTAACATGGTGACAGAAGAAGACAAGAGGACTCTTTGAAACATTGAAACCTCCTACAACTCCTCCATTGAGGAGATGCCCCTCCATGTTGCTGACCTCAACTGAGAGGGGCTGTCTTGCTACCCAGCCCCAGCCAGGGTTCAATCTCGGGGGGCTGAGAAGCAGCAAGAAGGGGGAGGGAAGGGAGTCAAGGGATGGACATCTTATCATTTTTTCTTTTTTTGTCTTTGGATAAATGTCACTTTTTGAGGCAAAAGAGGAAACCGTGAACGTTTTAGACAACCTTTTCTTCGGGGTAAGCTCTTGCCCTAGGTGCCGTCTCTTCTCTCAGAAAACACTAATCCATTTCCCTAACCTAGTCGCCTCCAGATCCCAGAGGCTCTCCCCACCCCAGCCGAATTCCTTTGAAAATGATTCAAGGGGCTATATATGTCACTCAACCTCATTTGCTGGACCAAAGCTGGAGGCAGAACCCCTGAAACCCCCAAGCAAGGTTGCCCAGGGGATTGTCCACAGGTGAGGGGAGCAGGGGAGAGAAAATGGTAGCCATTTTTACAGTTTTGTATAGTATTTACTGCTTCAGGAAAGAAATACAAAATTCTGAATAAAATGACTTGGAAACTGCCCCCCCCCAAAAAGAAGGCAGGGGCTAGGGGAAAGCTGAGGCTAAACAGATATGCTGGAGTCAGCTCATGAAAAGCCTCAGATGCCATGCAAATGCCTCTATTCTGCCGACAATAAGGAACTACCACATGAGGTTTAAGCAGAGGAGTAATATTATCATAGAGGCAAATTGTAGAAATCTAACTCTGGTTGCTCTGTGGAAGATGAGTTGGTGCAAGGAAGGCAGAAGGCAGGGACTTCAATTAGATGGTGACTGTATTTCAGGATACTTTCCTATTTCCAGCTGCACTGACCACTCGATCTGATGGCTTCTTCCGTTTGGCCCTCAGCAATTCTCCTTAGACACAATTCTGTATTCTACTGGACGCCCATTTTCCTCCTGCCCTGTTGGGTAAATACCCTAGACAACCTGGTCCCAATACCTTTCTACCAAATTCACCAGATTTGCCAGTATTCCCTTACAAGGATGAGTCAGACAGGATCAGGATGTTGAACTTGGTCAGTCAAACTGTTTCTAGACTCCTTCAATTTCTCATATTTATTTCCCTTTTCTTTCCTTTTAGTCATTTTTGTGTTACTGTATTACAGCCATGGTGGTGGATGAGATGACCCAAAGAGAACCTGCAGAGCGTGGAGAGAAAAGGGCTGGGGGAAGGAACCTCAGCAAGATTTCTACAACTTACCAACATTTTAGGAGCAGAAAGGGCCAGTAGACAAGACGGAGTCAAAAAAGGAAAGAAAAAAAGAAAGAACAGAAAAAAGAAAGAAGAAAGAAAAAGCTAAGGAATGACACCTGGGACACTTTTAGAATATCACCAGAAGCTAAAGGAGAAAAGAGTTTCATGAAGGAGAGAGTAGTCCATAGTGTCAAATGTCACAGATGTGACAAGCAACATTTGGGATCTAAAAGACGCCAAATGTATTGTGTTGGTAGGAGGTCTTTATTGACTTTCACAAGACAGATAGCCATTATCCTTAGGGTAGGGTGGTGACTGGAATTACTGAACCCACAGGTGGGTTTCTGGGATCCTGGTGATGTTCCATTTCTTGGTTTGTGTACCAGTTACATGAGTGTGATCAGTTTTTGAAAATTCATTGAACTGTACACTTGCCATTTTTGTATTTTTCTGTGTATGTGTTATACTTTAATAAAAAGGGTTTTTAAAAGTAGCATAAGTTGCTTTAAGAAAATTTCCAGGACAGATGCCTTGAATTTATATTTTCTGCCATGCACTGCAGTCAGCTGGAGCGAAGGAGTGTGAAAGGCTTGCCCTCGACATCTGTGCCCTTCGCTCACTCATTCATTCATTCAACACACATTTGTTGAAGAATGGTGTCAGGGACTCGGAGGTCCCTGCCCTCACGCACGGTACAGCCTACTTTAGGTGGGGAGGAGACGGATGTCGATCAAATAGTCCCACAAATCAATATGTAGGAGACGGTGAGGAGAGAGGGGAGATACTGGGAAGCCTCTCTGTGAGGCTATGTGTGAGTAGGCTCTGGCAGAAGTTAGAAAGGAACATTAGGCTCAACTAGTCCAGCAGAGGGCGGCCACAGACAGGCATTGGTGGCAATTCCTAGGCCAGTCAAGAAACTGGAGACTTAAAGTTTGCTTAGCTTCATCTCTTGGTGATAGTATTGGACGAGCACAAATTACTCTGGGGGAACTAAGCGTAAATTTACAAATGTAAATGTTGCTGTGTAGTCTCACCCAACACTATAGTGCAGATTGCTACCAAATGCCTGATGACCTTAAAAAAGAAAAAAGAGAAAAAGTTAATAAGGCATGATTAAAGGAATCTATCTAAATAAAAGACTTCTCTTGACTTTCACACATCCTCAAAGAGCTGACCTCAATCCAGCACAGATACACTATGACATTTTCTTATTTATTAGTGCCCCCACCCAAGTCCCTCCTGTCTGTCCCCTGCAGAAATCATTCCCCTGTGGATCTGCTATATGAGGTTATTTGCTTCTTATTCAGACAGCTAATGAACAAATATAACTTTATGTGTTGCCTATAGAAAAGCAAAAGGCAGAATAATCAATAATTTGCCACATCCTATTAAACAATCAGGGATGAAATCAGGATTAAAAGCAAGACATTTCCAGTGTATTTAAGAGTAGATTTCTTTAGCATCTACTATGCACCAAGCACTCTAGAAAGCATCTAAGGCATGTCACTTCCCTCTTTTAAAATTAATTCCCAGTGCAATTAAAAATCTTTACTTTTTTAAAAAAATGAAAGCAATGGTCTTACCGTGACGAGTAAAGACCCGTATGGTCTAGCCCTCGCCCATCTCCCAGACTCGTCTCCTCTCATTCCTGCCTCCCTCACTATGTTTCAGACCTCCTTGCTTCCATGAAATCACCAAACAGTTTGCATTTGCTGTTCCCCTTGCCTGAACCATTCTGTTCCCAGCATCGAACGAGAGGCTTCTTGTCATTCGAGTTCCAGGTTAATTGTTACTTCCTAGGAAAAGACTTCCTTGGCCATCCACTCCTGTCTGCCCTTTCCAACATGCAAAACAGAACCCTGATCTTTGGCTGGACACTTTGCTGCCCAGTATACTAGTCTATATTTCCCAGCCTCATTAGCAGCTGCATGTGGCCATGTTTCTGGCTAATGGGATTTAAGTGGAAATGTTCAGTGGAACTTTCTAGAAGCCTCCTTAAAGGGAAGCAGACAGCTCTTCTTCCTATTTTCTTTTTTTTTTTTTTGAGACAGAGTTTTACTGTGTCACGGGGGCTAGAGTGCAGTGGCGTCATCATAGCTCACCACAACCTCAAATTCCTAGGCTCAAGCGATCTTCCTGCCTCAGCCTACCTAATAGCTGGGACTACAGGTGTGCACCACGATGCCTGGCTAATTTTTCTATTTTTTGTAGAGATGGGGATCTTGCTTTTGCTCAGGCTGATCCTAAACTCCTGAGTTCAAGCCATCGATCCTCCCACCTCAGGCTTCCAGAATGCTAGGATTACAGGCATGAGCCAGTGCGCCTGGCCTACCTTCCTATTTTCTTCTCTTCTCCTCTCTGGAATGCAGATGTGATAACTGGAGCTCCAGAAATCTAGCTGGACTCTGAGAGAGCAGTGAGGAAGGGAGGAGGGCAGATGGGAGCATGGAAAGTGGATGGCACTGCATGATAGCTTAGAGTGGGCAATACCAGCCTCGAGATATCTTTGATGTGAAAAAATAAATAAATTTCTGTCTCGTTTAAGCCACTGTTATTTGCAGCTTTACTAGTACATGCCTCCAAACCTCAATACTAACTAAATATACAACAGCCAAACCTAACACATCACACTATTTTCTTCAGTGTCATTTCACTCCCTGAAATATCTCGACCATTGTGTTTACCTCAAAGTAGGGATCTGGTCTGTCTTGTTCACTGCTGTATCCCTGCCACACTGGCACCTGCTACAGTGTGATGTTTCCATGCTTTCTCACAATTTCTTGGGAAATTAATATTTTTCTGAATTCTGAGAAAAATCATTTAAAAATCCAGGGGAAAGCATTATAATTCTTCCTGCATGAAATAAGGTTTAATAATCTTCATGGAAACGTCACCAGTCAGGAATTCCATCAATATCAACAACTAGTGATGGCACAGCAATAATGAAAAAATGTGGAAGATTTTCAGTAGGTATGCTACTTCACCTTACTGTAACAAAAGTGTTTTACTCAAAAATTTAAAGATGAAGCATCAGAAATAACTAGCAGAGAAAGTGAATACAGAGTAGATGCTGAATATGAGAGAGATAAAAGCAATTACCCTGAGTCAGGCGATGTAGCCGGAGCGGATCAGTATGATCTGCAAGATGATGTCTTTGTGGCAATTTTTAGAATAAGAAAAATTGTAAAAGTGTTTAAATTTTCTCCAATGAGAAATTCTCTTTTGTGAAAAGAATGAGAAGGAAAAAAAAAAACTACAGGTCATTTTGGACTGCAAAACACTCTCAAATACACACACAAAAATGACTGAAAGATTTTTAAAGATACTAAATCTGATAAAAATTATTTTATGACAGCTGAAGCTAGAACATTTATGGAAAAGGCAATATTATGAAATTACAAGAAAGACATTAAATTGCTTAAAACCTGTTTGATTAGTAGTTGAAACATTAAGTAATCGTAATGCAAATCTTCTAATCGAACACAGAATTCTGCTTTGAGCAGTATGCTTTTAAAAGAAATTAGAATTGAGTTGCTTAATGCAGAAGAAAAGATCTAATACCCCTCATTAAATATTTAAGTAATGTTACTAGTTTATATGAGGTGGACAACTTTTTTGCTTTGGCAAACAAGAATGAAATAGCTTAATTAGCAAAATCATTAATGGAAAGACTTTCGTGAAAAAAAATATGCTTTATCAAAAGAAATGCAGGCTGGTCTGAAGGTAGTGAGTTGTCGCACTTGATTGTTCATAGTCAGTTAGAGATTGAACTCATTGTTCTATCTACTCTCTCCCCCTTCTCACTGCTGCACGTGACTAGTCTTGAAAAAAAAAGAAATGCAAACAGGAGTAAATGTTGGGGACTACTCATCGTGAAGTCAAAAACTGATCTAAAATTCGAATTAGCAAAGATAATGTCAACTTCAAGAGAAAAATCAAAATTAGGGAAAGGAGACAGTATTTTCATCATTAAGAAAAGAGAATGCGTTTATAATAAACAACATGCACCCTAACACCCAACTTGAACATGCGTACAGACACACTCTTAATAACTCAACTAACATCAACACAGAATGAAAGAAACATTCTACGTCTGGAATATTTGAAACAAGGACCAAGACAATCAGACAAGGCAGTTTATGCTTTATGTGCTTTTAAATTTTATTTTAAGAATTGTAACTTTCAAAATTTAAATGTTTGTGGTATTATCTTTCAATTGTTTAAATCACTTTATTTGGCATTTATTTTGTGCTCATATTCTCTTCTTTTAATATTTTCTATTATCAAATGTCTATATCAGGTAGGAATCATTTTACATGTCATTGAAATGTAGTATAATCTTGTCCCAATATATATACACCCATAATAATAATAAACCATATAACTCATGCATATATTATCACTGTTTTGTTTTTAAATTTTTTCTTTTTTCTTTTTTTTCTTTTCCTCACCCTCCCTCTCTCAAGTTTTTATTTTTTCTAACATGGGGTCTTGCTGTGTTGTCCAGGTTGTTCTCAAACTTTTGGGCTCAAGCTATCCTCTGGCCTCAGCCTCCCAAGTAGCTGGGAATACAGGCATGCACCACCATGCCTGGCTGTTTTTTGTTTGCTTTTGGTTTTTTGCAGAAAACCCCAGAAACTTTTAGTATAACCCTATCATGGAAAAATGGTTCACTGTTTACTATTATGGTCAGTCATTGTTATTTAAAAACATATAAAGAAGGTGTTATGGGAAAATGCAGATTAACTTATGATTTTGAGCATCCCTAAGAATTTCTGAGAATTCCAATTTTTTGTTCCAGAATCCTAAAGATCAATATCCATCAGGACTTTGCAAGCACTGGTACAGTGCCTGGCATAGAGTAGACCCTCAGCATATATTTAGAAAGGATGGATGTTATTTTGTTTAATAGTCACAGCAATCCCGTGAAGTAGATATGAATGTGCCCATTTTAAACATTAGAAATACCTGGGCCTCGTTTGAGACTGATGTGGGACAATCTCCTTAAGAGTCTTAAAATTTCTATTGTTTACTGAGATGGTCTATGAGGCCCATCCTTGAGATTCTTAGAAGTACTATCAAGCCTGCCCTTAAATTTTTCTACAAAGCTTCTTTAGATTTGCTCTTAGCCCTGAAGCCATTTCTTATTTGAGAATCTTTTAGTGGGAAAGACTGAGGATGAACAACAATTTTATTTCAGAACCCAGTAAATCCTGGCTGCTTTGTATTTTCTTCCAATTTTTCTAAAAACTTGAACAGTTTCTTCTTTAGATCATCTCTCTGGTCTCATATTTTATCATAGGCAACTAGAAAAAGCCACTTGGCATTTTCTACATTCTGCCTGGACATTTCCCCAGCCAACCCCACAGTTATTAAGTACTCTTCCTATTTTCCTCATTACTGTAGGTGACAGTGTTGCCACACTTTCTGTCACTATATAAAAAGAGTTCTCTGTTATCCAGCCTCCACAGATATTTTCCTTAGTCTTTCACATCTTCCCCAACAGTCTCCTCATGGCTTTTTCTGCTTCTCCTTGACACCCTGTCCCAAAGCCAGTGTCACAGGTTTTAGGTGTATGTTATGGCAACACCCCACTCCCAGGTACCAAATTCTGTTCAAGTTATCTGTTACTGCACAGTAACTTAATGGCTTGAAACAACAATTTATTATTACTACATTCAAAAAGGCCACAGCAACGAACAGCTCATTTCTGCTCCAGAATATCCGGGGCCTCAGCTGCAATGATTGGAGTGACTGGGGGCCTAGAACAGCTAAGAGCTGTCTGGGCACCTCTTTCTCTCTCTCCCTCTGTCTCTCTGTCCCTCCCCACCCCCTCTCCACACAGTGTCTTCATGTAGCTAGCTTAGGCTTCCTTACTTGATGGCAGCCTCTGGAGAGTCAGGCTCCAGTCAACATCCCATTTCCCAGGAAATAGGAGATGGAAGCTGCCAGTCTCTTGAGGCCGCCAAGTCTGGAAACTGGCACAGCGCCACTTCCAGGATGCCCTACTGGTCAAAGCAGTCACACTCCAGGGGAGAAGACACCTGCACCCCATTTCTCAGTGGGAGTGATATCAAAGAATGTGTGGTCATCTTTCATCTGCCACACTTTTATTACTAGGGTTATAATAATATAGTAAAGGTTAGTGATAACATAGATTCAGATATCATTTAACTCTTGCCCAGACCCACTCTTAAAAGATGGTGGCCTCAAGTTCTTATCTTCTATGCAGTGGTGTCTTGTGATCACTTTGAGACTCTCTGTTTGGCATATGGTGCACACTGTGTTTGAAATAATCAATGTGCTGAATATTTCCCATTCATCTCTCCAGGTAATGTCTTTTCTCTTCTTTCCCTGCTCTGTGCCCCAGAAGATAGATCGTCACCTTTTGGCTTCTGGTTGAGTTCAGCCACTGGGTATTACCAGCAGACATTCCATGGAGGGAGTGGGGGAGAGTCAGGTCACTGTATTTATTCCCCCAGATCCAGCCCAGCTGAGTCATTGCGGTTTGGCTTTATGGCTTTGCAGGCAACATTCTCTCCATTTAGCTATGCCATATTCTTTCTCGGTTAGTGCAGGCCTAGGGTGGTATTGGCTTCCTGGTTCTTGCTAAACTCCAGGGTACAGTACCATTCTTTGTTAGTTTCCCTTAATTAAATGACTGTTTATTAAATTTCCCCAAATTATCCTATTTGGGTCTTCTGTTTGCTGATGGAGACTGATACAGATGGTCTATTTCTTATAACTAATTAATTAAAACTTCCCCCCCTTTTTCTTACCAGAATTGTCTCTTAATGTAGTTTTCCCATTTTTCTATCAGGTTTTTGATCCTTTGTCCTTCCATTTTTGAGAGTTCTTTACATATTAAGAATATTATCCCTTTATCTATGATATATATTACAAACATTCACTCCCAATCTGCTTGTCATTTTTTGACTTTGTTTATAGTGATGTTTTTAGCCATGCCAAAAAAAATTATCTTAGTTTTTTATGTAGTCAAATTTATCAATCTTTTCTTTTATTGCCTCTAGTTTTGAGGCTTTCCCTACACCAAAGTTAAAGAAAAGTTCACCCATGTTTTCTTCTAGCACTTGTATGATTTACTATTTTGCATTTAGATCCCTGAAAATTTTGAATTTATTCTTGAGTATGGTGTGAGGTATGAATTTAATTTTATCTTTTTCCAAATGTACCATTTGTTCCAGAACTGTTTATAAAAAATCCATCTTTGCCCCAGTGGTTTGAGATGCCACTTCCTCATATAGTAAATGTCCAAATGTTTCTTTTTCTATTTGGGGGCTTTTTATTCTATCACATTAGTCTACTTGTCTAGTCATGGGCCAGTACCACCCTGTTTTAATTATAAAGGCTTATAGTATGTTTTAATATCTGATAAAGCTAGTCTCCTTTAAAGTGTTTTTTTGTTGTTGTTTTTAATGTTTCCCTGATATTTTTGAACATTTATTTTCCCATATAAACTTTAGTATCAACTTTTCTGGCTTCATTAAAAAAAGCTTATTGCTATTTTTATTAAGATTGTGATCATTAATAAATTGACCTAGGGACAACTGACATCTTTGTGGTGCTGAGTCATCCTATCCAAGAACAGGGGATGTTTTAATAGGGACTTTATAGAATATTTTAATATGTGGTAGTGCTAGTCTCTGCTAAAAGTTTTCCTTTTTTATTGTTTTCCTGACTATCCTTGCCTATTTATTTTTTCACATAAACTTTAGTATCACCTTGTTTGTCTCCATAAAAAAGTTTGGTGGTATTTTCATTGGAATTGTGATAAATTGACTCAGGGAGAATTGACATGTTCCCCAAATCTGAGTGCTTAAAAATAGATATTTTGAGTGTACATACACACACATACACACACACACCCCCCAGAATCTAAAAGTTCATTCCAGACATGGAAAGGACCAATTTCATTCAATTCGGCAAGTATTTACATATTGCCTGCAAATTTGCAAATCACTATTATAAAACACAGGATGAGTAAGTCATGGTCTCTGTCATCAAGAAGATATTCACCTGAAGGGGGCAATAAGCACTTATATAAACGATTACAGTTAATCTCCATAGCATTTAATGCAGTATCTTCTGGGTTAGCATTTCTCTGAGCCACAGAAGTCTACAGCCCAAATATCCATGTGCAGCACTTGCATGTATACACAAGTGATCCATGGTAGAAATGCAATCTGTTTGCTTTGCATATGATGCGTGCTGATTTCTTATCCTCCTTGTATCCCAATCACCTCCAACATTGATCCTCATTCCCAAAATGTTCTCTTTCATAGAAGAAAAAAGGATTAAATTGAGACCATTCATTTCATTCTACAAATACTTACCGAGTGCCTCCCATATGTGAAGAGTTGCTCTTGGAGCTGAAATCAGAGTGGGCAACAAGAAAGACCACATCCCTCCTTGTGGAACTTGCATTCTAGAAGCAGAGACAGAAAACAAACGAGTTAAATAACACAACATAATTTCAGACAGTGATAAGAGCTCTCAGGAAGAGGAAGGCAGGGCAATGAGATGGGAGCAAGGTGCCATTCTGGATAGGGTGGAGAGGGAAAGCATTCCCAGGGAGAAAGCAGGTGGCAAGACTTGGATGATGTGAATGGGTAAACCAACATGAAGGTCCATGGAGAGGAGCCTTCCATGCACAAGGGAGCATCTGCAGAGCCAGGTACAGCATGGAGGCCTGCACAGCCAGAGGAGAAAGCCAGGCGGAGACAGGGAGAAAAAGGCTTGAGGGAGGCAGAGCCTAGATCAGGTAGGTGCTCTAGGTTTTGCAAAAGGAGTTTGGGTTTTGTTATGTGAGAAAGGATGATTTTTAGCAGGGTTATGACATGCATGATCTGATTTATGTTTTAAATCTGGCTGCCGTAAAGAAAATGCACTGTAGTGAGGGGAAGGCAGGAGACCAGCCAGGAGTCATGGTGCTGTTCATGTAAGAGATGACAGGGGCTTGGACCAGAGGACTGCTATGGAGAGGAAAAGAAGTGGGGAACGGGAGGAATGGAGGAATTTTCTGGAAGGTGAGCTAATAGGACTTGCTGATGAATTGAATTTGGGAGTGAAGGGAAGAGAAGAGCCCAGGAACTCTCTAGTTTTTGGCTCGAGCAATCAGTACCACGTATTGAAAAGGGGTAACTACTGGAGAAGGAGCAGGTTTGGAGAAAAAGTCTAGAGATCTATTTTGGACACATTAGTCAAGATACTTGGTTACTTCCCACGAATTTTTAATATCTTAGCATAAGTTATATTTCCCTTTTCTATTCTTCTCTTGTCTCCAATTAAAGTTGTTCCCAGGAAGATGTTTAAGTTAGGTATAAAAGAAGATATAGTAAGTGATCATTTGATCATTTCTCAAGATCTCAAGCATTATCCTAGAAAAAAGATTAAATCAATATTGTTGATAGTAAAAGCTGTTTGGATCTAGTTGATTTCAACTGTAATCAAGGAGGGAAAAAATTCTGTGTGGGCTGAGAAGAAAAAAAAAGGAGGGAAAAAAATTAGTGGAGATTAAACTAAGTTGTTTGCAGTGTTTCACATGGTCAGGAGTAGAGATAAACTTATAACTTGCAACTGGCTCTGTTCAGGTTGAGGGTACATGATCATAGTGCTTTGGTTACCTGGTGGCCTGAGGCCTTAAGATAGAACCAAGACTTGGTGTAATCTCTGGACTGGAATCATGGAACATTTTCTCAGCACCTGCTATCAACAAGACACTGTGCCCTTGTTATTTTTGTTCTTGGACACCTCTTTAATCCCAGAGGGTTTCCCATTATTTCTTAGATACAATTGATCGTTTGGGTTTTGTTTCTGGAACTGTGAAAAGTCTTTAAGACCAAACACATATCTTAATGAAACCATAAATGCATTAAGGCTGCGGTCCCCAAACCCAGGGCCATGGATCAGTACTGGTCTGTGGCCTGTTAGGAACCAGGCTGCACAGCAGGAGGTGAGCAATAGGCGAAGGAGCAAGTGAAGCTTCATCTGTATTTACAGCTGCTCCCCATCACTCCCATCACTCCCATCACCGCATAAGCTCCGCCTCCTGTCAGATTGGCAGTAGCATAAGATTCTCATAAGAGTGTGAACCCTACTGTAAACTGTGCACATGAGGGATCTAGGTTGTGCACTCTTTAGGAGAATCTAATGCCTGATGATCTGAGGTGGAGCTGAGGCAGTGATGCTAGCACTGGGGAGCGGCTGCAAATACAGATGGATCATTAGCAGAGAGGTTTGACTGTACAATAAATGTAATGTGCTTGAATCATCCTGAAACCATCCCTCCCTACCCTGTCCGTGGAAAAATTGTCTTTCATGAAACAGGTCCCTAGTGTCAAAAGGTTGGGGACCACTGGGTTAAGGCATAGGAAGTGCTTTGAGGTGCTCAGGTAAAAAGCTCTCGGAAGTACAAATTAATATTATCTTTTACCTAAAAGGACCTCTTATACAAAACAATAAGCAAAACACGAGTCAAAAAAAAAACTGTCAAAGGGATATACTTTATAAAGACCTTGGGTTCTGCAGTCAATTCTTTCCTGGCTAAGTGAGAATCTGTGACATTTTGTGGACGGTGGGGAAGCACAGCCATTCCAGGCCCCAGAACTAAGCTGTAGTAGATAAAGCAGGGCAGAATATCTCCAGCTACTGCGAAGCATAATTATTTTGCATTTTGTGGGAAAAGAAGAGTGGGAATGGCCAAATATAAATGCTCTACATTTTAAGCATCAAATGTACAAGTATTTATTTTCCAAGAATAAAAAGGGTTTTATTCTTATAAGAAAAGTAATATAGGTTTTATATAGAAAATAAAAAACAGAATATTATTAAAAAAGAACATTTAAATTAACTTAAACCACTTCTCAGAGATTATCACTGTTAATATTTTATGTATATACGACAAATATATATGTATGTTTTTGAGTGTACATGTGTATGTTTTTATATTACATATAAATCATCTTTTAGGAATATTGACTTCTATGAGTATATTCTTTAAGAGAACATGATTTGAAAACTAAAAGATCAACTTCTAAAAAACTTCAGGTTATGGTGAAAAGTTGCCTAGCAAAGACATAATAATAATTACTTGCATTTTATAGCATCTTATTTGTATTATCTCTTTTATTACTAGTAATAGCCATTGTTATTAACATAATTATTAATATTATTATTGAAATATTAGTAACAGAGGAAAGAATACCTTGCTGGGAGGCATAATTCCCAGCCCCAGGTTATGATTACATATAAGATAGTGAAATACTTTGAGCCTTAGTTTCCTCAAGTGTACAATAAATGTCTTGGACTAGATGAAGCCTGACGCCTCTTCCAGTTTTAAAATGCTACACAAGTCATATTTTGCAATATGGTCACTTACTGAGATGCATTTGCTGAGATGCAAATTTTTACTTTCAAATAATTTATCTAAAATATACCCGTTTTCAAGCTAAGAAAAATGTATAACATTTTGAAGAAAATTCGAAGGCTTTGAAGATGGTGCCTATTTACAGAGATGAATTTGTTTCTCTGCATTATTTTAGCATGCAACTCTTCTCCAGTCCTGAAGCTTCCTAAGTATCTGAAGCTTCGGAAAGTGGGGGTGGAGGAAGCTTATTACCATGGAGATAGATGGGAGCAAACGGTCACATCATCAAAAGCAAACTAGAAATGTACAAAGCTTTTGTGATGCTGATCCTTTTTTTTTTTTAAGTAAGAAGAAGAAGGAAAAAAGGCACAAATAAAAGGACAGATCTCTCTCATTAAATCCAACACTAATTTAGTAATCAGTGAAATAAAGGTACCCTTGAAAGCCTGCTGCCAGAAAATACAGTACAACAAAGAAACACAAAAGGTTGCTGGCTGCCAGGTGTAATTTCCAGGTACTCCAAGTGCATTTGGACTCCCTGTTCTCTTAGCTTTTCTTTGCAGATTGGCCGTCTTCATGGTGGATTCGAGCTATCCATTTAGTCACCCTAGTGTGTTATCCAAATATTTAGAAGGAGAAAAATTGCAGGAAAATAACCTTTAATTTTATGATTCTCCAAAGGAAACTGTTCAAAATTAAGAAGTCTGAGAAGCCAAGAATGAGTGCCAATCTATTTTTGTGTTTATTACCTATCATTCTGGATAATCTGGAAATAATTTTGACAGTGGGATAAGATTTGCAGTTGGGGTAAGGGTCCAAATTTACATAAAGTAGCTTATATCAGAATAAAGTTGCCATCAATTAGATTGCTTGCATATAGCTATTTATAGCCTTTCTATTATAGCATCCATTACTTAATTTTACTCTGGCAGAGGCTGCCAAAAACCTGAAGGCAGGAAAGATTTATACTCAGTTCCTCATAAGTACCCAAAAGAAAAGAAATCGCTTAAGAATGATTATATAAAAGTTAAAGAACTTGGCCAAGAGTCTGCCTTGAACTTTCAGTCTATCAGTTAGAAGTAGTAATTGCATGCTGCTGGGATGTTTTAGACTTGATGTGATTTTTAAAAGTGTTTTGTGCTATTCAGAGGGAAAACGCAATTTACATTATATTAAAATGTGAATTATGAGGGAAATTGTTTCTTTTGCTTATCTCCTTCTTCCTTCTCCTCTTCCTCATCCTCTTCCTCCTTCCTTTTCCATTTCAGATTTTCCCTCTTTGCCTACACCATTAAGAGAGAAGACTATTGACAATTATAAAGACATTAATTTCATTAGTTGACCTATAAATTAAATGCAGAGCCAAATGAAACACTAAGGTGGTTTTTTTTTAAACCTGACAAAAATAATGCTAAAGTTCATCGGGAAATGTAAATGGGCAATTAAAAAAATTCTAAAAAATTAGAGTAATGAGAGGGTAATTAATACAACAATATATTAAAATGTATCTAAAGTTATAGTAATCAAAGTATTTTATTCTAGAGGAGAAATAGTGAAATAGACTAGAACAGAATAAAATACTCAGACATAATCTCAAATACATATTCAAATTTAATTTGTGAAGACGTAGATGGGTCAAATTTGTGGGGAGGTAGGGAAGATGCATTAGTCAATAGACAGTGATGGATGAACTGGATAGGAATGAAAAATAAAATAAAATGGGTCCTTCCCCATATTCTTTATATGCCAAAAGGTTCAAAGATAGAAATGTAATATATATATATATTAGTAGTTGAAAACTTTGGTGAATTTATTTATATATAATCTTGGAGTTTAAAAAGACATTCTAAGCAAGGCACACAATCCCAAAGTCTTCAAGGAAGAGAAAAATAAATTTGAACATATACAAACTGGAAAAAATACAATATATTTGAGACACAGAGTAAAATCATTAATATATACCACCTTGTACAACTCAATAAGTAAAACAAATCAAAAGGAAAATGGTCAAATATATTCAAATCTTCATCTCATTCACAATTAAATAACTGCACATAAAAATAATGATTATATCGTTGGGCTCAGTGGCATGTCCCTGCAGTCCCAGCTGCTCAGGAGGCTGAGGCAGGAGGATCACTTGAGCCCAGGAGTTTGAGACAAGCCTGGGCAACATAACGAGACCCTGTCTCAAAAAAAAAAAAAAAAAAAAAAGAGTATATCCATACAATGAAATATTATCTGGCAATAAAAAGCAGCATTATTTAATAATAGCCAAAAAGCGTAAACAAACCAAATGCTCATCAACTGATGAATGGATAAACTAAATGTGCTGAATCTATATAAGAGGCCATTATTCAGCCATAGAAAGGACGAGATTCTGACACGTGCTACGATATGGCTGAAGCTTGAAGAGATTACCCTAAGTGAAAAATGCCAGACATGAGAGCATATGTTGGATGATTTCAATTGTATGAAATGCCCAGAGTAGGTATATCCAGAGAGACAGAAAGTAGACTAGTTGTTGCCGAGGGCTAGGAGGTGGGAATTGGGAGAAAATGGGGAATGAGTGCTAATAGAGACAGAGTTTCCTTTGGGGGTCATGAAAATTGGTTGTGGTGATGGTTGCACATCTCTGTGATATACTAAAACCATTGAATTGCGCACTTTAAAAGGGTGAATTACCTGGTATGTGAATGATATCTCAATAAAGCTGTTATTTTTTAAAAGCTTATTTTAAAAACCAATGAGGTATGTTGGATTTGTATATCACATTACAAAGCTGAATAATAATGAATGTTGTTAATGGTATAGGACACAGACATTCTCATATTCTGTTGGTAAGAGTGTAAATTGGTACACTTTTTTGAGGACAATTTAGCAATATCTTTCAAAATTTAAATGCATAACATCCTTTGATTCTGCAATTCAAACTCAAAAAATTACCATAGAGATATACTTGCAAAAACTTGCCAACATGGATATAGAAGTATATTGTTTGTAATAGAAAAATCTGAAAATCTGAAGATAGTCATTTAGGGGAATATCATACAGCCTTTTAAAAATATTATAATTACATGGACTGATATGAAAAGATTTCCAAGAGAACAATAAAAATAACTAATATTTATTGAGTTTTTGATATGTGCCAGGCACTCTTCTAAGTGCTTTACATGCAATAACCCACCTAATCCTCTTTGAAATCTTATATTTTTAATATTATTATTACCTCCATTTTACACAGGATGACACTGAGAGGCATAATTAGGTTTCAGTAACTTGGCCAAGATTACATAGCTACTAAGTGGTAGACAGAATTCAAACCCATTTGAATAAATTTTTAAAATATAGATCTATATGAATATAGCTTCACAGTTATTTTTTCTTTCTAGAAGCATACCTAAGTAACTGTTGAAGAGAGAGGGACTGAACTATCTCCTAATTGGTTACTAGAAGGCAGATTGACAAAAACTCCTACAGAATGAGGTGGGAGTTTTTTTATTGGGGGGGCAGGTGCAGAGGGAGTTGGTAGTTAGTTTGTATGTTTTATGGTCTAATGTCTCCATTATTGATTTGAAGCAGATTGCTGAATCCATAATTCGGTAAAACACAAACGAGATTTGCCTGACATTTTTGGATACAAAAAATCAAAGGTCAACCCAACATATGTCTAACACCAAGCAACTAATCTTTCCTATTCTGGTCTCTTCCTTAAATGAAATAGCCAGTTTACAGATCTGATTTTTCCCTTCTTAGGGTGTTAATTCTTGCTTCTTAGAGTGTCTAAGACCTAACCCTTCTTTTTCAATGTAAGTTATGTTTGGACTGCTCATACCCAGACCCCAGTCCAATCTAGCTAGAAACACCATTGATGGTGTGCATTAAACATTGGTTTCATCACATTACTTCCTTGCACAAAAGGCTTCCAACTCACCTCAGGGAAAGACTTCACCCTTAGCTCAGCTTTCAAGTCTTCCTTGGTCTGGCTTAAGTCTTTCTTTTCAGTATTACTTCCCACACCTTCACCCTCCACACCAGCATTTGCCAAATGAGATTTTTGCTTTATCCCTACATCAGCTAGTCCCCTTCCTCTCTGCCCATCTCTACCACAGCCTCACTTCAAGGTCCAATTTCGGTATGTTCTACCTAGACCACCCCAACCTGCTAGAGTAATTACAGTTACAATGAATTCCTTGTAAGCTCATCCAGGATTCTTTATGGTTTATTTTGCAGTGGAAGAAATGCCAACATCTCTCCACAGGCTCTGGATTTCATCTTCTCTCACCTGACCAGGAACCTCCCTCTATAGATCACTCTGTCTCTCCTGTATCTTTAACCTCTCACTCTTTACTGGCTCCTTCCCATCTCCATTTATAAATGAAGCAGAATGTATGTGGCACAGTGAAAGTTCTGGTCCCCCTAAGTAAAGTACTGAGAGGGAGTAAAGAGGAAGAATCCTGTAGCACTGAATTCTGGGGCTTACAATTTTCCATGCACTGCATTAAGCTTCAAGTATCAGAAAATCAAGTAGCGGGGTGGTGGGGAGAGGAGATTAAAAACTGTACAAGCATTTTGGAAAGCAGCCTGACATTAAAGAGTTGAAGATTACAGTAGTCCCACCTTCTCTGTAAGGAATACATTCCAAGAACCCCAGTGGATGGCTGAAACTGTGGATAGTACTGAACCCTGTATATACTATGTTTTTTCTCATACGTACACAGCTATGATAAAATTTAATTAATAAATTAGGCACATTAAAAGGTTAACAACAATAACTAATAAAATAGAATAATTATACTAATATACTGTGATAAAAGTTATGTGAATGTGGTCTCTCTTTCTTTCAAAATATCCTACTGTACCATACTCACCTATTTTCAGACCTTGAGCGCAGGTAAATAAAACCATAGAAAGCAAAACCACGGATGAAAGGGGACTAGTATAATATCTTCTATGACACAGAAATTCCATCCCTAAATATATACTCTATCGAATTTCTTGAATACATGAACCAAGAGACATGTATAAGAATGTTCACAGCAACATAATTATCATAATTCAAAAACTGCAAACAACTCAAATGTCTACCAAGAGTAGAGCAAATAATCGTTTCTCAGCCTTTTGGCTAAGATTAAGTGAAGAGTAGAGCAAATAAATAAAATATGGTTGCATTGTAATACACACAAACGTATCACAGTACATATGGAATGTTCAACAGTATTCTATACAATAGAATATTATTGAGTGGTGAAAATGAATAAACTATAGCTACATGTAACAAGTGGATGAATCACATCAACATCTGAGAAAGAGAAAAGCAGGCCTTTGACATCTAGGAGCTGCTCTGGTACTATCAGATGGCCACTCACAGTGAAACATTGGTGTTCTCCTGTTGAACGTAAATAATTTCATGTAACATAACATCAGACAAGGTCACTTTGTGACCATGATAGATCAAGACAAAAAAACAAGACTACTCTGTAATCACATCTAAACACAGACAAAACATGGACATTGCCCAAACCACAAAAATGACCAAATATCCTTTTATCCTGGCTAATATTAGTGACTGCTGCTTCTTTCCCAATTATAGATTTAGCCTTGGTCTAACCTTCCCTCCTTCTAGATAAGATAAGATTTAGTGTGATACTCAAAGAATTACCTCCACTTCCTGACAGCATCCAATCCAGAGCAAAGTCCCGCTTCCTTAAACTCTCCCCAAGATCACCTAACAGAAGCCCAAGTCCTATAATAAGTCCTAACACCCTCTTACTGAGATGCCCCTGTTTCCCCATGGTGTGCAACCCCCTCACTATAACAAGTAATGAACTCAACTTCTTCACCTGCAGGAGTGATCCTATGGGACTGGAGGGCATTGCCACATTAAATTGAGTGAAAGAAGCAAGTCCCTGAAAATATAAACTTCCATTTAAATGAAGTCAATAAAAGACAACACTAATTAAATCTTTTAGGGATGCATTACCACATAGCTGATAAAACTATAGAAAAAAATATGACAAATGTTGGTATAGTGCTAGTTTTAAGGGAAGGATGGGGTAGGGTGGGTCAAGGCATGATCAAGGAGTGGACACCAGTGTAAAAGGCTGCTGTACGAGAGCACAGGCGAAAGCTAGCTAAAGCTGGAAATTGACTTGAGAGCTCTGTAGGTGCCCTCTTTTCCAGAGGTGTCTGAGAGGAGGATTCAAGCATTATTCCACTTGACAGAGAATGGACTCAAGAGCTTGTCTGGTGATAAACCTTCAGTCTAGACGTAGCTTACCTTATTCAAGGATGAGCAAGGACAGCAAAACACAGCAGCCTAGGAAAAACTTTTGCCTAGGAAAAAGAAAACAACCTCAGGAAGACTCCAGGGTACAGCTTTCCCCAAGAATTGATCTACTGTAGAATGTAGAAGAAAACTTTAGGGAACTGGTAGCCTTAATAGGCACAAGATTTTTTTTTTAAAGGAAAGGTTATGAGTTATTAAAAGGAGGGATGAAAATAAGAAGACATGACGATGAAATGAAAATGCAATGCCTTAGTCCATTTAAGCTACTATAATAAAGTACCACAGATTGGGTGGCTTACAAAGAACAGAAATTTATTTCTGATAATTCTGGAGGCTGGGAAGTCCAAGATCAAGGCACTGGCAGGTTCAGTGTCTAGTGAAGGCCTTTTGCCTCAAAGACAGCAGCCTTCTCACTGTAATCTCACATGGCTGAAGAAGCTTGGAGCAGGGGGCCTCTCTCAGGGCTTTTTTAAAAATTTTTCATGTTTTTAGGCACCACTACAGCAGATCTCAGGGCTCTATTATAAGGACCCTAATCTTATTCTTGAGGCTCCATCTTCATAACCTAATCACCTCCCAAAGTCCCCACTTCCTAAAACTATCACCTTAGGGGGTAGGATCTCAACATATGAATTTGGGGGGGACATAAACATTCAGACCATAGTAGGCAACAAGATTTTTTTTTTAAAGGAAAAATGATGTGATGTAAACAGATTGCAAGGAAATTAAAACCGCATGCTGGAGTTAAAAAAAAAAAACTATGTTGGAGATGTAGCAAAATTGATGCTGTTGTGATATAGAAAACAAGTTAAATAACTTTCCCAAAATACAGAAAACAAAAGGGCAAGGAATGAAAAAAATAAGATGATAGAAATGAAAGACAGCAAAAAATAGTGCGTCCCTAAGAACTCCAAACAAGTGGAAAGACACAATCACCAGAGATATGAGAGGAGAGTGATTCTCCAGTGGAGGGTGGGGATGAGGGTGTGTGACAACAGCCAGGGTGGTCACATGATGGGAATAGCCCTGGAAGGAGTGCTGTGCTTTTGAATTGCAGTAATTAGCGTCTGCTGGTCCGGTTGTAGTGTGTTCTTCAGTTGCGTTAGAAAAAAAGTAAATAAGAACCACTGTAAAACAGAAGTCTGATATAAGATAATGAATGAATAAATAAATGAGTGAAGTTGTTAAACAAGATCAAAAGTCCTAAACTATGTCCCAGATGAAATCAATCAAGAAAAACCTATACCTAGACATATTTGGACAAAATTTTTGAACCACAGGCTTAAGAAAAAAAAAAAATGTTACTATATTCTCTCCTTTAAAAAAAAAAAAGAACTACCCAAAACAAACAAATTTAAAAATTAGGGTTGTCACAAGCTTCTCTTTCTGTACCACACAAAATTGCCGATGACAATAAAGGAATGTTTACAGGGTGCTGAGAAATGAGGTTGAAGTAGTACTCAGCCACATACGCGTTCGGGAAAAGGCAATAGAAAGACTCTCCAATTTGAAAGCACTCAGAACAGACGTCCCGTCCTGAAAAATGACTTAAGATGGAATCTAACAAACTTATGAACTGGTAAGCCATGGAATGAAGCAATTGGGGAGTACTTATTAATAAAAATTTGAGATTATTTTAGTCAGTGACAGAACAGATTATTTTTTAATATCCCCGTCCTCTAGGTGAGAAAATTAATTTCAAAAAAATCATTAAATAAAACAATCCTGATGATAATTTCTTTTTCTCTCAAAAAAGAAATGCAAACAGTGAAAATAGCTTATTAAACTTTGTACCAGTAAAAAAAAAATTATTACATTGCAAAAAAGGGGACTATGGATTAATACTTTTTAATTACAATGGTGTGTTTTACAGTTTTTTTTCTTTTGCAAAAAAGGAAAAAAATTGTACCCTGTACCTACGTATTGATCAGTCACAGTAATTAATAATAACATTACAGTTTGATAATAATTGCAAAAGACTAACACATTAAAAACAAGAAGAAATTCCAATTTTAAAGATATTATCCAAATTCAGCATATATTTCATATATAAATGAAAATTTGTACTTGTCAATCAAAAATATTCACCTCACAGTTTGCATTGTTTCACTGTTTTATATTTTAAACAGCAGAAGTCCAAAAGTTCACAGGAAATGACAGAACTGAAGTTAACTCATATTCTGATTCTTTATCTTTGCAATAACTATTATTTATCTCAAATCTACTGTTTAAACACAGGCATTTGTAGTACGCTAGGATTGGAAACACAAACTAGGCCCCCAAAGTGAGCTGGAGCAAGGCTGGACTATTATAAAGTTACCTTTGAAAGGAACCTGCACAACTGAGTCCCTATGTGTTGGAAGCTGAATGTGTAACAGGAAATTCTTGTATTAAATAATTAACTTCCATGTAGAACACAGTGTTTACTGAAGGATAAATAATAAAATGTGCTAAGTTGAAGTTTATATGCATATTATTAAAATTCAGTAACCTCAGCAATTGTTCAGAATTTAGGCCAAAGACTTTCTCAGGGAGGAGTATTTCATCACTGACTTGTTTACATTTGCAGGCACATGGTGTAAGAAAGAACAGCCCAACTTTCAGTTGGTTTTATTTTTGCTGTCCTGTCCTTGGTCTACCACTGGTTTTAATAATTCTGATAAATCTGGCTGTAAAACTGAATGCCAGATCCTAGGTCTCTCTTTTTCTAATTATTCTCCAAAGAAAGGACTGTGGTTTAATCATTTAGGATTATGTGCCCACTGCATGTATAGGAAAGCCAATATGAGGGTTGAAGAAAATGAGGGAAACATTTTTTTTCTGCATAACAGACATCCCAGTGTTAAAAGGACAGCTGCACATAACCAGCAGTGATGTATGTTCCCTCTGGCTTTTGGCTCCAACATCCTTCACTTGTCTTTCTTCCTTAAGCTCACAAAATAGCTGCTGAACCTCAAGGTGTTGTGAAGCAACACTCAGGAAGAAGCAGAAAAAGCAAAAGCAAAATGTTCACACACGCTAACTCTGTCCCCCTTTTTATGAGGAAAACAATAGCTTTCCTAGAAGTCTCATCCATCGGATTTCTGCTTATATCTTATTGGCCCGACTGGCCACTCCATAGTGCAAGAGAGGGTGAAAAATAAAGCCTTTCTATTTTAGCTGGGTGCATTGCCACCCCAGATAAAATTGGGGTTCTTTTGGGAGGGAGGAATGGATATTGTTTAGGTAAACTGCCTGGAGATTAAATGCTAGCTATTAAATTCTTTCAGTTGCTGAAAAAAATTTGAATTTCCCGTGAGGAGAAACTTGTGGTTGAGAATCACTACAATTTTAACAGTTTTAGTGCTATAGCATGAGAAAATCCATTAAGAAAGATGCTTAACTCTGCTGTGGTAGAGACTGTAATTACTCTGGGCCAAAATTATTTCATATTTCTACTTTTTATATTTTAATATTTCATATTTTAATATTTTTCCATATATGTCACTTTTCCTTTTTTGTGACCAAGAAAGGCTAAAATAGTATATTATCATATTCAATCACCATGAATAAATATCATAAGGTGTAGAGACTATTAAAACCAGAAGCAGGCTACTCCAAAGGCAAATATTGACACTACTTTTTCCGTCCACTCATCTTTCAAGTTCTTAAATCTGCCTAGAGTTAAAAGCAGCAGTGGCCCCAGTAGCAACATTCACTATTTACCATTTGCTTAGGTCATGGGCCCCACCTGCAAGGCACCTCCTGGAAGAAAGGGAATAAAAGAAGCCATGGTTGTTCTCTGGGTGCTGTTTTTAATGTCAAGGCTACCCAACACTGAGGAGTTCTCAGGTTCATTAATCTAGCTCCGTCCCTTGTAGGCCCCTGTTTTCTTAGTTTGCCCTCAATGAAGTGAAGAACATATTTGTTGGCAAAAATTTGCAAGATCAGGTATTTGTTTTCTTGTTGTCTCCCACCTCAGAACACAGCATGGTCTGAAGGATGAGCTCAGGAGAAAGGATGCTTCACAGACCACAGCAATAGTGACTTTCAGTCACTAACAGATGTTTCTGATTCTAAAGACTTCCCCATTTCTAGGGAGGGGACTGTCTGAGGCTAAAAGACTCTACCACCTAGCTGAAGAAACTGCCACTTGTTAGAGACAAATTTGTAGAGTTAAGAATAGTCTTCTAAAAAAGACACTTCTCAAAAAGTCTGGGCCAGGGTCTTCCACTTTGCTTTTATAGATGTAGATAAAGAGATGTTGATGTAGATATAGATATGGATATAGATAGGTATAAATATAGACATGCATATACAAAGAGATATACATATAAAGATGTAGATGTACCTATAGGTATAAGTAGATATAGATAGATATAGGTGACTGAGGTTACTATGAAGTAAATTGTTGCTGACCACTTTGAACACACAGGCCTCCATTCCAGCTGATCCTCCCAAAGTTTGAGCACACCACATAGCACAGCCATCTTCACAACTGTATTCTAAAACACCCCTATCACCAGATTCTTCCCAGCCTAAGAACCAACAGTGATAAATTATGGTACTTCGTTAGGCAATTTCTCATTATGCAGTGAAATACCATTGTGCCATTTAAAAGAATGAGGTAGACCTTTAGGACTAACAGAGAAAGATGGACACAGATATCGAGGATGTATTGTTAAGTGGACAAAGGAAGTTGCAAAGCTATGAATAGAGGAGAATCCTATTTGGTGGTTTTTTTGGGGGGTGTGGGGGTGTTTGGGAGAATAATGCAGAGGAGAGGT
This sequence comes from Daubentonia madagascariensis, assembly GCA_023783475.1. NCBI lineage: Eukaryota > Metazoa > Chordata > Mammalia > Primates > Daubentoniidae > Daubentonia > Daubentonia madagascariensis. Next base: position 4,008,736 of record JAKFHU010002088.1, read on the forward strand.
GACTAGACTATGGATAGAAAAAATTCTAAAGGAATGTATAACAAAATGTTACCTTTCCCTTTGTTTTTGCTGAGAAGGTGATCATGAGGAAATGTTCTACCTTTTTCTATATTATATACTTCTCTAATATTTTATACTTTATACAAAAATATTAATATGTAACATTTGAAATCAGAAAAAATACATATATTCACATTTTAGATACAACATGTTTTCTAAAACTCTCTTCCTTACAAGATCTGGTCTTGCCTTCCCTACTCATTCCTACTTTATACCACACCCAGACTTTCTACTTCAATCAGTCCTCCCCCTAGCATGTTCATTCTCCACACCTTTACTCCTGTTATGCCTTCTCCCTGGAATGCCCTCCCCTGAGCCCTTCATTATTGCAAATTCTAACCCACCTGCCCTTCAAGGACAGCTCAGCTTGAATCTAAGAGTCTCCTTGAAACTCTTCCCCCAGTTCTCAGTTTACTCTAACTTCTTTTCTCAACTTTCATAATGCCTTTCAAACTTCAGCGTGTATAAGAATCCCCTGGAGAGATTGTTAACAATCTTGGAACCCTACCCCCAGAGATTTTGATTCAGTAGGATGGGGTAGGGCCCCAAAATTTGCATTTCAAACAATATTCCCAAATATTGATGCTGCAGGTTATAGATCACACTTCTGGCACTCAATAATTTAGGTCCGGAACTCAATAATTTAGGACTTGTTATATTCTGTTGCTTTATTTTATGAAACAGGTATCTCTTTCATTAGATTGTCAGCTCCCTGAAGGCAGGAACCTTGTTATATACTCTTCTGTATCCTCTGGTGTGCCAGAGGGCCAAGAGATGTTCACAGGATACATGTTAACTAAGACTTGGAGGTTTGCACATTTTCTCAATAATGTAGACAGGGGTAAAGATTATGTAAGAGTTTGTAGCAGTACCTTCTACTAGTACCAACTCTAGAAAGTTTTGTGGCTCTGGCTCTGAACTTGAATGCATCTGGAACTCATGAGTGTGACCATGTGACTTCATGTAGGTCAAGGGGCAATTAACACACCTGCCTTGGGAGGACAATTCTTTTATGGGGCCTCAGATTTTCTGAAAACACAATTTTATAATAAGACTTTTTTTCTTTGGTTTCCAGACTGTCCCCTAAATTGGTGGAATCCTGAGGCTAACCGATACAAATTGATTACGGATGGAGGGGTCTGAATCTAGCTGGTCATACTAAGTGTAAAATGCAAGCATGTAACTGACTTTTAGCTTTTTTTTTTAAAGGAGCAATAGAATACATAGACTTGGTCAGCCCACTATATGAATGCCTGGTCCCATTCAGTGTGGGTCAGGGCACAATCAGCTGGCTGCATATAGGCTGGCCTGATGGCCGTCTCTCCAGGATGGCCCAAGGCAATAGAACACACACCCAATCCATGCTGTTACACTGCACCTGCTGAAGCCCACTCTTCCTTCTCCAACCAGTAAAGAAAGTCCCCAGTTTTCTTGGGGACCATAGATAATTGGAATGATCCCACCCACCCATCTCTGTGCCAGCATGCCTGGAGTGCTGAGAAACTCAATTCCTCACTCTCTTCTTTGGCAAGACCCTCTATTTTCTTTCCCACTGGGTCTTGACAAGACAGGAGGCATCATTAAAGCTTATGTGTGTTTATGTGTGCCTTCTGAGTCTGTGTTACTGTGTCAAGATCCACTCATTGGGAAACAAGAATGTGCTTCTAGCTCTACCCCTGAAAGTAGAAAATTAGTCTTTAATCCCATAGGGAAGTAGATCTGGCCCTATACACTGATATGGGAAAATATGGGATATAGGTAGTTCCCAAATATAGTAATCATAGGAACCACTCAGGGAACAAACTTTGGTTGATAAAATGAAAACAAGTATTGAGGAGTGGAGTACAGTTCTTTGAATCACTATCTACAGTGTGACAAATACTTATTATGCACTCAGGTGCATAATAAAACATTGTACTGGGCAGTGTGGATATAATGGCACACATAGACATAATTGCTTATGGAGCTTATGGTATTGTCATGAAGCTTACAGTTTCACAGTAAGGTAATTATTTTATTTTATTTTATTTTTAATTTCAGAATATTATGGGAGTACAAATGATTTGGTTACATAAATGTCTTTTGTACCGTGCCCGTCCCCCAGATAGTGTGCATTGTACTTGTTAGGTGTGATTTTACCCATCCCCTCCTCCTGCCTCCCGGTAAGGTAATTATTAATATAAAAGCATTATGGTAAGTATAAAGGTTTAATTACTGTAAATCCTGTGAAGAGGAGTATATGGTGCTATACCTGCATAAAATAAAAGTTGTTAACCTAGAAAGAGCAGTAAGGGAAAACTTTCTTTTCTTTTCTTTTTTTTTTTGAGACACAGTCTCACTCTGTTGCCCAGGCTAGAGTGCTGTGGCATCAGCCTAGCTCACAGCAACTTCAAACTCCTGGGTTCAAGCAATCAAGAGGATCTGAAGGTCTGACTAGGGAACTGAGAGCTGAAGAATGAATGGGGGTTGCCAAGGCAAAGAGTGTTCTAGGCAGAAAGATGTGTAAAGGCCTTGTGGCAGGAATGAGCATGACATATTCACTGAACTGAGAAAGGCCCCAGTGGCTGGAGCAGAGGGTTGGGGGGAGCATGGCACAAGATGTTGCTAGAGAGGAAGAAAGGACCAGACCATGCCTGGATCGCATCGATGACATTAAGAATTCTTATGGGCAACAGGAAGTCACTGAAATGCTTAAGCAGGTTTCTGTTTTGAAAGAGTTACTCTGGCTGTTGTAGAGAGAATGAATTGGAAGGGCCAACAGTGCCGCTGGGAGGCTATTGCAGGATTATTGCATCATCCAGAGGTGAGAAGATGAAAGTTTGGTCTAGGGTTTGGACAGGGGAAATGAGAAGTAGACAGCTCTGGCCACTTCCCAGCCCAAACTAATAATGCACAAGAGTTGCCCTTGTGTGATGCGAGCTGCTAGGAGAGCAGTGTGTTTGGGGCCTTTGGTATAAAGCTGGCTGATTATAAAACAGCAGTTTGAATTTAGATGGCCATATTAAATTTGAAATGTAAGCATGCGATTGACTTCCAGCTCTACATTTTAAAAGGAATAATGGGACAGGCAATTTTTCTAGAGAAGTAAAGCACTGGAAAATGAGTAGAAGCAAGCTAAAGGAGAAATTCCTCTGGAGTGTCATTCTGCTTTGTTACCACTGAGTGCTGCTGTTTCCAACGACAAGTTCCCAAGAAACCTAAGGGCCAAATAAGGTAAGAGGAACTGGGGAAAAATCACCTTAGAATAAAAAAAGTGAAGAAGACAAAGATGTTTCCTAATTTTGAAAACCTGAGTCCTAAGCCGCAGGGGTCCGAACCAAGTTTTTGTGAAGGTCATTTTGCAGTATGGTAACTTCTGGCTTTACTGTCAGCATCTCTAAAGACAGTCTCCAATAATAAAGGAGCCAAAAAGGGGCTTTTTTAGAACCATTAGTGTACCCCCTCCTGCACAGTCCCATTAGTGGGCCTTATTAAACCAACCCAGACAAAGAGCAGAGATGCCCTAGTTAATGGAGAGTCTCCTATAATTACTCTGCTCAGCCGCTTCTTTTAGGATCTGAATGGTCTTTAAATAATGTTTCTCTTGCTGTGGTCGCAGACAATGACCTAGCAGTCTGCTTTAAGCGGTGCCAATCCCATTAGCTGAAGAATAGCAAGGCTCTGTGTGTGTCTGCATGCCAAGGAGAGAGAGAGAGAGAAGAAAGAGAGAGAGAGAGCGCGTGCACACGCGCGAGTGCGAGAGCACGTGTATGGTGAGGCGCTCAGCTTACGGCACGGCACGGATCAGGTTTAAATGTTACTTTCTTCCTCTTTTCCTCCCTTCCTCTATACACCCATCTCTCCCAGGAATCAAACACACCACTGTGTCTATTGGGTTGTCTGTCTGTTGAATAACAACCTGCCCTAACTGAAAATGGCAAGAGACTCCCTCAGAGGCTTGTGCAAGATGCCTCTCATTTTTCACTTACTAAGAACTTCTCTGTAGGATGTGATTTTAAACATGCTCCAGCTCTTTAAGATCTTCAAGTCCCCAAATCATAATAATACAAACAATATAAAGTCACCCCAATAAGTGTCTGCCATTCAGAGTTGAAAAACATTAAAAAGCTTGATATAATGTGGAAGAAAATGACAGGGGGGACAAAAGTTATAGAAGGAAATGCCAAGGTCCTTGGAATATTTTCCTCCATGGCCCTTTCTCCTATAGTTTTGCAACTCCTTTTTTCCTGATAATTAGAATACTTAGTTATATTTAAAGACAGATTATATCCTGGACAGAGAATGTGGGAACAGGGCAACCTTAATTTATTTAGGAAGGGTCAAATTCTCCAATATGAAAGTATGAATAAGTTCAATCACGAACTACTTTGTAACAAAGATATGTGAAACAACATTCAGAAACACTGCAGTGAATGGAACCTGGTTGGAACCCTTGCTTGCTGCCCACCTTTGTCTGGAGGACTTTTTTAGGGGTTCCAGAATAGTCTGATTCAACAGTTTTTGAACAAACTGAGTGTGAAAACAGGCTAACATAAGGAAGTGGGGTGACTCTAGTTACATAAATGTGTGAGTATGTGCAGCTCAGTGAGTATCACAAAGCATCTCTCCTACCCCATATGTCAACTCCCAGGGAGAATGATTATACTGCAGCCAACAGGATAAAAGAGTCATTTTCTGGTTCTGGGTTCTAGAAAGACACCATAGACAAAGAAATAGTCTACTTGGGAAAACTAAAAGGATGCTCCATTCAGTTCTTACTCTCTTTAACTTTGTGGGGTTCTTTTTGGGTTTTTTTTTGAGACATTGTCTTACTCTGTCACCCAGGCTAGAGTGCAGTGGCATCATCATAGCTCACTCTCCTGGGCTTAAGCCATCCTCCTGCCTCAGCCTCCCTAGTAGCTGGGACTACAGACATGCAACACCACACCCAGCTAAATTCTCTTTAACTTTGATCTGTGTTTCATTTTAATGAATGTGAATGACTTATATGTGAACCTCCTTCTGTATAATTTAGTTTAAATTTCTGTTATTTATTTTCAAAAGCATGAACTTATAATTATTTGAGAGAGAGATGTTGGTTACTTCTACAAGTACCATTAACAACCTGTTATGTAACAACTCCCACTTGCATAATGGTTAATTAAAATGTGTGAAATAATGACTTGAGACTTCAGTGTTTTGGGTGTTATGTCCTTTTGTATCAGTGATTCCAATTCTGGTGAAAAGGACAGAATAGCGTAAAAGCTCAATTGGGTCTTAGGGTGATGTGGGGGACAGATTTTTAGATCATATAGGAAAAGAAAAAGAGATCAGGTTCTTAAAGATAGGATTGGACCTTGGATAAGATTTTTAAAAAAAGAAAAACAATTATCCATTGATGGCCACTTAGATTGCTTCCATATCTTGGCTATTGTGAATAATGCTGAAATAAACATAGAAGTGCAGATATTCCCTTGACATACCGGTTTAAATTCCTTTGGATATATACCCAGAATTAGGATTGCTGGGTCATATGGTAATTTTATTTTTAATTTTTTAAGGAACCTCCATACAATTTTCCAAAATGGCTGTACTAATTTACATTCCAACCAACAGTGTACAAGGGTTTCCTTTTCTCCATATCGTTACCAAAAATACAAATATATCTTTTTGATTATAGCCATTATAACAGGCGTGAGGTGATATCTCATTGTGGGTTTAATTTGCATTTCCCCTCTGATTAGAGCTGCTGAGCATTTTTTCATATATCTGTTTACCATTTGCATCTCTTCTTTTGAGAAATGTCTGTTCAGGTCCTTTGCCCATTTTTAAACCGGGTTATTTGTTTTCTTGTAGTAAATGTGTTAAATACACACAATGGAATACTATACAGCTTTAAAAAGAAAAAGAAATTCTGTCATTCACAACAACATAGTTGGAACTGGAGGATATTACACCAAATGAAATAAGTCTGGTACCAAAAAACAAATATTGTATGATCTCACTTGTAAGTGGAATCAAAAAAATTTGATCTCATAGAAACAGAGAGTAAAAAGGTGGTTACTTGAGGCTGGGGTGGTGGAAGGAGGAGAGGTGGAGAAAGAGAAGATATTAATTAAAGGATACAAAGTTTCAGTTAGACTGGGAGAATAATTTTAGTGGTGTATTGCACTGCATGGTGACTGCAGTTAATAATAATGTATTGTATATTTCAAAATTGCTACAAGAATAGACTTTTAACATCCTCACTGCAGAAAAAAGTTGGTAAGGCAATGGATATGTGAATTAGCTTGATTGAATCTTTCTACAATGTATACATAGATCACATCGTACCCCATAAAACATCACATTGTACCCCATAAATACACACAATTATTATGTGTCAATTAAAAATAAATTAATTAAAGAAGAATCTCCTATTTCCAACTACTGACCATGAAATTAAATAGAAATTCTTTGGCCTGGAAAAAAAATAATTACTTGATAGCAGAGTGCTAACTGATTGTGATACACTGGTAAAAATGACATGATCTGTTTACCAAAACTTGAATAAGTGAGTCCTCTCCAAAATACTCTTTGCTTGTAGACAAATTAGAATTTTTACCTTGATTGTCACAGGTATTTATTTGACTTCTGTTTGAATATTTCTCTTAGATCTTGAACTAGGAGGATGATTATATGCCCATCCCCTAACAAACATTTTGTTATCTAGTATTCCTTGATCTAAAAAACAAAAACAAAACAATCAAAAACTTAAAAATCACTCTTGAAAACCAAATGCAATTCTGGAATCTCAATAGTCCTTGAGATCAAATAAAAATCCTGGCTGGCCTGAGCTTTTGTTAAAAGCTCCCATGCTGGGGCTTAGCCTGGAGGCTCACACCTGTAATCTCAGCACTTTGGAAGGCTGAGGTGGAAGCATCGTTGCAGCCAGGAGCTTGAGATCAGCCTGGGCAACATAGCCAGATTCCTGTCTTTACAAAAAGTAAGTCAAAAATTAGCCAGATGTGGTGGTGTGCACCTGTGGGCCCAGCTAGTCAGGAGGCTGAGGTGGAAGGATTGCTTGAGCCCAGGAGTTTGAGGTTGCAGTGAGCTGTGATCTCGCCACTGCACTATACGGTCCCACTCTGCAGCCTAAGCAACAGAGTGGGACCCTATATCTAAAAAACAACTATTAATAAAATTAATAAATAAATTGCTCATTAGATCTTACTATGGGTTATCACTGTGCTTGGCGCTGTGAAGAACAAGTATAATTCATGATTCTAGACTTTTTATCTAGGATCATAATTCAGATGTCCTGATTTCCAATCCAGTGCTTTTTCTACTATAGCAAAGCCTCTTTCATGACATAATTACTTTATCACAATCCCATACGTACTAAAGACAGAATATTGCATTAAAAAGGTTGGTCCCCAGCAGAACCTCCATGTACTGCCCTTAGACCTGGGCAACTGGGCCACTGACTTGGGCTCCATGCTTTAGAGGGCCCCTCTCTGGCCCTCCTCTGGTTGCATCTCTCTCTGGCTTAAAAGGTAGCCACCTGGAGCCCTCTCCTAGATCAGGTTCTTAGAGACTCGGAATTCCCTGTCTCAAAAGTTGGGAGCCTGCCCCCATGGCTGCATGGGCCTTTTCCCCAGGGCTTGTCCTCCTGGGGACTGACCCGGCTGTCAGGGTGTGCTCGTAGGCCTGAGGAGTGGCTCTCTGGGAAGCATTCAGTGAAGTTAGGACATGGCAGCTGAGGTGTCTACATACACATGTGGGTCCTTGTGGTGCAGGACAGTGGCTGGGCTGGGAAACTGAGGGCACCCATTTGTTTTCTTGTCCTGGTCCTTCTAAATATCAGGGGTATGCCTGCCATCAACGACCAGTTCTAATAAAGTGAACCTTTGCTCTTTGTAACTTTTCTGGCAATTTAGGTTTGAACATGTGTCTAAGTTCCATTACATTCCTGCTGCCAGGGCAGTCCAATCCAAAGATTCACTCTTGGTAGGACATTTTATAGGAAGAGAGAATAGGTCATTGTTTCTGGTTAAAAGTCAGTAAATTCTTTTTTTATTATTTTTACTTTTTACTCCTCTGCAATGTGATATATTCATTTTGCTGCATGTAATAGCAGGTCATTTATTGGGGGCAAATATTACCAAGCACTAATATAAACTCACTGCAAATTAACTCGTTCCAACAACACTTTGAGGTAGATAATATTATTACCATTATTATATCATCATCCCCATTTTACCCATGAGAAAACTGAGGCACAGACAAGTAGTTTGTACAAGGCCTCAGAACTAAGTGCTAGAGCCAAGGTTCTAACCTCACAATGCAATGCTGCTTCTATTCAGTCTCCACTGCAGTTTCTACCTCAGTTCTACTTATCCTTCAAGGCAGTCTCAAACCCTTGCTCCTTATAGAGGCCTATCAGAGCAGCTCTGTCTGATTTTCTGCACTCCTGGAGTTTCCTCTGCCTTTATACCTTTCTGGATATTTACTGTTAGGGATTGCTGGAAATCTTTCCATATTTTTATATATTAGCTCCACCATCTAAAAGTGAAAGATGACTAGATTCTCGACTGACAATTAGGTGGGCAGGTGACTGGTTTTCCATAACAAGTATGGTGGACTCTGGTGTACTGCCGGGTGCAGTGGCTCATGCCTGTAATCCCAGCACTTTGGGAGGCCGAGGTGGGAGGATTGCTTGAGGCCAGGAGTTCAGCACCAGCCTGGGCAACATAGTGAGACCCTTGTCTCTACAAAAAAAAAAATTAGTAGCATGTGCCTGTAGTCCCAGCTACTCAGGAGGCTAAGGCAGGATGGCTTCAGCCCAAGGAATTTGAGGTTACAGTGAGCTATGATTGGGTCACTGCACTCCAGCCTAAGCAAGAGAGTGAGACCCTGCCTCTTAAAAAAAAAAAAGTCTATCTAAAAAAATAAAACATGGTGGTGGGGCTGATATTAGCAGACAGCCTTTTGAAGGGAGACACGAACTTGAATATTTTACATTTAGAGGAGCAAAATGTCCCCAACTGACAAACAGTCACATGAGCCAGAAGCTGCCTAGCTGAGATTATTCTCAGCCCTAAACCTTTCATCCTTTTTCTGGGATCACCCCCTTAATGGTGCTGAGGATCTGTATTAGTGACAGTAAATTCAGTCATTCTGCAAACGTGGCTTTTTAATGTATTTTACGTGCCAGGCCTTGTGCTTAATGCACAGTGGGAGAGCAATGACAAAACATGGGCCCTGCCCTCAGACCTCACAGACAGGTATAGTTTTTCTTAAAGAATGGTCTGCAGATCATCTACATGGGAAGCACTTTGAGGCACTTGTTAAAATTGCAGAATCCAGGACTCTATTGTAGGTGGACCTTTGGAATAAAAATCTGTGGGTATGTGATCCAGGAATCTGCACTTTTAACAAGCATTCAAGAACCTGGACACTCAAAATGTGGCTTCACCTGGAAGTTCATTAGTGTTGCAGAGGCCTCAGCCCAGACCTACTGAATCAGAATCTGCATTTTGACAGGATTCCCACCCATTAAAGTTTGAGAAACACCATCCTAGAAGATTCTGTTACATGCCGAATTTTGAGAACCACTAATGGAACCTCACACTGATGAGTGTACAGAGGAAGGCAGCCCAGTGTGACCAGTGCATTTATAACGGAACACATGAGTTCCTCCAGGAGTGCCTAAAAGGAGCAGGTTTCCCTGTCACCTGCTTTTTATAGAGCAAGAAGTTAGCCAGACTAAGTAAGGGAAAGGGATAGGGGTAAGAAATCTCATCAGAGGGAACCACATGTATAAAGTCCTGAGGCAAAAGAGAACAATGCAAGCTTAAGTAAGAAAAAAAATTTACCTCAAATTGCAGGGTTTTTTTTTTTTTTTTTTTTAAAAAGCATATTTAAACTCTGAACATCATCCAAAGGAGATATTTTTAAAAAACTCAACAGTTAAAGATTTGCTTATTTATCTTGGGGGGGAGGGGAGGAATCAGATTTTTAGATTTCTATGATGCTGCTTTCTCTGACCCCACTGATAATTTCTTTTTGCTTTCCTTTATTCATATGTACATTGGGCATTGTGCTAGGTGCCTATCCCATGGCGTTGAATGAAACTGAAATAGTTCCTGCCCTCAGGGAGTTTATAGGTGAGAATGGGAAAGCCAATAAAAGAGATAAATAAAGGTGTAATTATAAATTTAGCCTGGCGTGGGGGCGAGCGCCTGTAGTCAACAGCTACTCGGGAGGCTGACGCGGGAGGATCGCTGGGGCCCAGGAGTTCGAATCCAGCCTCCACAACATAGCGAGACTCCGTCTCTTAAAAAACAAAATAAAAATAAATTGAGAAAATGGCCACGAAGTGTGCGATGATGGAGAATAAGACGGGTAATTTGCAAGGAGAATCTATCCAACCAGACCAGCATATCCCTGCAAAGCGGCCAGTCACTGCGGGCAGGGGTGTGGATGGCCTAAGGAGCGCCCGCCCTCGCCCGCGTGTACGTACACACACACACACACACACACACTCTCCGTTTTGCTGGGAATCCACAGTGAGGTTGAAGACCTCACCTCAAAACCACCCCCGTTCAACCTGGTGTATGCAACAGGAAAGGGCAGCGAAAACCGATTTTAACTGCAGCTCCAAACCTGAAATAAGAGGCAATCTCCCGGTTCTATTAGTCCCACTTTTGGAAAGAACTTCTCTGAGTAATTCTCTTAGATGAGGAAGCTGCTAAAAACCCGGTCCTGGCATGTTCCAACTGAAATTTTCCAATTGCAAACATCCATTTTGGCGTTGGGAGGAGCAGTGAGGAGACTCCGCGGCACACGCCAGAGCTTTCACAATGTGTGAGATAAGAACTACGTTTAAGAAAGCAAAGAGATAAGGAGGCCTGGCTGCTGCGGTCAGGCCCTGCCTGGCGGCTCAGTCCCTCGTGCAGGAGGGACGTGTCCTCGCTGTCCGGAACCTTGTGTGCCCGGCTCTGGCTGCCGGGGCTGCCGGGGGGAAGCACTTAAGGGTGGGACCGCGAGAAGCGGCTTGTAAACAGAGAGCCGGGCCGGGATGGTCAGCGGCCAGGCGGGCTGTCATCCGGAGGCGGGCGGTGGCCTGCCGAAGCCGGTCCCCCGCCAGGAGCGACTGCAGACCCCGCCGCTGAAGGGAGAGTAGCAGCCGGCGACCGGGTGAGCCTCTGCCTACTTCTGTGCTGCATGGCCGGCTAGTGGGGGGGGGGGTACGGGGGGAGGGATGACATATCCGAGAAGCTCCCAGAGGGTAGCGGTGATTTTGCTGTTTCTTCCATGCTCTGTTTTTATTTCGTGCTGGACACTGCACTACAGTGCAATGGATAATGGGTGAGGGGAGATTACTTGATGCGTGGTCTGCTTATTTTTGTGAATCAGGTATGTAATAGGAGGAGAGAGTAGTTGAAATGGGTGATCCTGTTCAGTGCGTTGTTTTTAGTACCCACTCCCGCCCCAGCCGGGGGGTTATAGAAATCAAACCCCAGCCTAGCTCTTAACCCACATCAAGCTGGAGCTCCCAGAGAAACAGAATGATTGTTCGTTCTGTCGACTCTGCCCATTTTTAATGTATAGTAAATGACACCACATGACTGATGACAAACATGAACTGATGAAAGGATTATTAAACTAAAAAATCAAGATAAGGAAATCTCAGACCCACCCCTTAAATGAAATAAATTACTACTGATATATACGATTGGATGACAAGTTGAGACTGATGTAGATGTATCGCTTGCAAAGCAAGACAAATTTGAATTTACCAAGTTAAACTGAGATTGAACCATGCTGTTGTAAACTTATTTGTAAGGTTTTTTTCCTCCTTGGAAGGAGCTAGAGAGAAACACTTGGATTTTTTCTTTATATTTTAATTTCTCTAATCATAGTGAGTTGTGATTTGTATTTATAAAGTATTCTCTTATAAACTACCACATGTAAATTATGATTAGTGTACTTAAAATACAAGGCAGTTTTTATTTCATTAACTTCAAGAAAATGTCTTAACAAAAACTGGACTATACATGTAGTCTCTAAAAGGTCAGTGGAGATGTGTCACCTGGGTCACATAGTCTAACTTTGTGTCCATAGCTAGGAGATGAATATTAGGTTAAATTGCACATAGAGAAGTGTTTTTGAATCCTGCACATTGAAGAAATAATATTGATGCCTAATGAGTCTGTCATTACAATGAATGTTTTTGCAGTGTAATGGTTCATAGCAAAAACTATAAAGTCAGACTATCTCAGTTTGAATTCTGTTTGGTCATTTCCCAGTTGTGTAATCTTGGGCAGTTTACTTAGCCTTGCTGTTTCCTAATCTGTAGAATGGGAATAATAACAGTAACTGACCTCATTAAGGTTTTTATGAGGATTAAATGATTTAATATTTTTAAAGTGCTTTGAACAGTGACATATATAGTAATTGCTATATACATGTTTGTAAATAAATACATAAAATAAAAAATACCAATGTTGAAAGTAGAATAGTAATTACCAGGGGCTGGAGGGAGGGAAGGAATGGGGAGTTGTTGTTAATAGGTATAGAATTTCAGTATTGCAAGATGAGAACAGTTCTGGAGATGGGCTGTACAACGGTGTGAACGTACTTAATACTGAACTGTACACTTACAAATGATTAAGATGGTAAATTTTATGTTATGTGTATTTTACCACAATCAAAAATAAAAAGTGCCAGTGTTGTTAAACTTATATATTCAAAATCTATTAGCACACAGCAGCCCCATCCACATTAGTTGTCTTTACCATTGTGAAAATACAGCTTCTGGCAGTCATCAGTAAGATTATTCAGTAGATTCATGCAATTGAGATTCAATCATAAAGAGCACAAACAAATGTTAAGAAACAGCACCCAAGACTGTGGCAGGCAGAATTCTAAATATGTCCCTTCACCAAGATTGCTTTCCCTAATCCCTGGAACCTGTGTGTGCAATATCACTCCCTTGATTATGTTATGTTATATGGCATAGTTGAATTTAAAATGGAGAGATTATTAGGGTGGGCCTAATCTAATCACAGGAGCCCATAAAAATAGAGAGCTTTCTATAGCTGGGAAATCAGAGATTTGAGCATGAGAAGAATTCAACATGCTGTTGCTGCTTTGGAGATGGAAGGGAACCTTTGAGAAGGAATTCAGGCAGCCTTGATGAGTGCTGGAAGCCTAGAGTTGCTGAGGGTGGCCCCTGGCTAACAACCGGCATAGAAATGGAAACCTCAGATGTAAAACCACAAGGAACTAGATTATGTCAACAATCTCAGTGAGTTTGGAACTGAATTCTTTACCAGAGTTTCTAGATAAAAGTCCAGGCTGGCCAACACCGTGATTTCAGCCTTGTGAGAGATCCTCAGCAGAGAACCTAGCCAAGTCCACCCAGGCTCCTGACCTTCAGAACTGTGGGGTAACAAATGGATATTGTTTTAGGCTACTAAGTTTGTGGAAATTTGTTATGCAGCAATAGAAAACTAATACAGACTCCAGCAGAAAAATGAGCAAAGAAGCAGACTATCCATAGAAAAGAAAATTAAATGGCTAATAGATATATGAAAATGCATTCTCTTTCCATTAATCAAAGAATAAAAATTGAAACAATAGCAGGTATCATTTTTCAAGCTCTCAAATTAACATAGATTTTTAAAAAATTCTAATTCTCCACATCAGTTAGTGTTCAGTGGAGCAGCCACTCTCAAATGCTATGAGGGGCCTGCAATTGTTATAACCTTTCTGAAAAGTGCATTGAGTGAATGTATGAAAAGCCCCAATAATGCTCCTATCCTTTGACTCAGTAATTCCACTTCTAGGAATCTATCCAAATGATTTTATGAGAAAAATTTAAAAAGTTAATGTTCAAAGATGCTCAATATATCTTTGTTTAGAAAAGTCAAGTATTGGCAATAACCCAAATGCCCAACAATAGGAATCATCATTGTAGTATCAGCAAAAGATACGGTGTTATACAGATTAGAAAGGATATTTATGAAGAATTTTAACAGTGCGGAAAGGTGTTATCAATTATTGACAAGTGGGGGAAAGTATGACAGAAAACTGTATCTAGAGTATGCTCTTAATTATGTTTTTTTTAAAAAAAAGATCTACATGGAGAAAGGGCCAAAAGGGCCAAAATGGGGCAGTGCTTTTTTTTCATTGGAGGGTAAATAGGTGTTGTTTATTTTGCTTTTTATTCTTTTCTGTATTTTTAAAATGTTAAACAACGAACATGTAGTACTTTTTTATAATCACAAAAGTCAATAAACATTGTTTTAAAAACTCTTAAGTCTCTACATTGTAGGGAATACAATGAATCTAATATATTGTGCAGTCAAATAATGGAAATAATCAGGTTAATTAAACTAGTAGAAAACAAAGAACTGTGAAGAATATGTAACCATTTGCAAAAACAACAACAACAACAACAACAAAAAAACCACCTGCATGGCTAGGAAAACCAAGCAAGACCTAGCCTAGTAACATCTGCATTAAAAAACATCCAAAGCTAATATTTATCAGATACTTGACATGCTCTGTTCCAGTTTAATCTTGTGTGTAGCCTTTTCATAAGACTTGAAGTTAAGTCATTCATTTACATTTTTAAGAAGCAGGCAGGTAGATGAGTGCTACTTTAATTACTAATTCCAGAAGATCTGATTTTAATAAGAGCTTAGAAAAGGTTAGATCGTTTGGACAGATTTTTCAGGATTCTCCATCTCTAGACAGTTTCCAGGAGTAGCCCCAGGCTACTGCTGCTTCTACTTCATTTTCCCATTGGCCCTCTTTCCTATTTTCACTTCACCCTATCCTCCTAACACCCCTAGAAAAGTACAGAAAGTGTCTATTGCCCACTGGCTGCTAGCCAAATGCAGAGTTGCTTCATGGGGAATGCTAACCCCTTAAAAGAAAAAAGTATGGAGGTATATCTAGCGAGGAATTGCTTTTTTCTCTTTCCTTTTTCTTTTAGAGTAGATTTGGTGTTTGGTTCATAAGGAACTGAACTATATTCTAGCTTGGAGTTTCTGGTATGAGCCAAATAATTCAGAGACCTCAATGCTCAGTCTATAGCCTAAAGCCTAAATCCATCCATCTATGAAAAAACAAAGACTTCTAATGAAAATTCAACCTTTTTCTAATATTTCCGTATGATATTAGGTGATCCTTCTACCACAAAGCTTTCACTGATTACCCTACTAAGACATAAGTTCCCAACTTTATTTTCAATCTTTCTAATATTTGGTTTCTATCTCATATTATTTTCTAAAAAAAAAATCACTTTCTGCCACATATTTACATTATTTGTGGATTTTTATTATTTCCGGGAAGAAGTGATTACTCAACAAAGACCTGAAAGCTGAATTGGAATTAGCCAGTTGGTGTGTGTATGTGGAGGGGTAGTTACGGAGGGGACAGTGGTGATGAAGGGGTTGAGGGTGATGATGTTGGAAAACAGTGTTCCAGGCAGAGGAAACAGGGTGGATGAGAAACCATGTGGAAAATTCCAGTTTCTGTAAATTCTCTATGGGGGGGACATAGAGTGGGCTGAGGGGTGAAGAGGGAGATTCAAGAGATAAGCCCAGTAGGGTAAGTGGCCATGAGCTCTTTCAGATAATGGTAAGGAGTGTGTGGCTTATCCATACACTGTTGGTGAAGTTTCAGCTGGGGCAGAACCAGGCTGCTTCTTGGGGGAGAATGAGTGGATGATGAGAAATGGAGTCAGAAAGTATAAAGAATAAAGTTCATCAAGACACTTAGAAGAAAAAGAGAGGAGAGGGAAAGTAGCCTAGCTGTAGAGGAACCTGGAAGGCAAGGGAGGGTTTTATTTACTTTTTCTTCTTTGAGAAGAGATACTTTCTGAATTTTCATGCAACACTTATACCAGTGGATCCCTCCATTGTAAGACCACCAGAAAAGCTGATGCATAGTAACTCCTGTTGCCTTGACAATGCAGGAGGAACCCTTGAATAGATTAAAACATCATCTCAGAGCTTCCTAAACTGATTGCTGTCACCACTCTCTCTACCAGTTTGTTGCTTTATAATGGAGATCAAAGAGAATGTGATGACTTTTTCCTTGGTACCATTTAGACACCAGTAGGCATCCTGTACCCTGCTTTGGAATTCATAAAGCACTACATAATGCTATTTGATTTGCGCTCCAAAACAACCTTTGAAGGTGAGGCAGATATCCTTATTTGCTGTACATTGCAGACAAAGTACAGTTGACCCTCTACGTTTGTGGGTCCCACACCCATGGATTCAACCAACTGTGGATCAAAAATATTAGGAAAAAAATTTCACAAAGTTCTAAAAAGGAAAACTTGAATTTGCCACATGCCGAGTACTACATTGAATCTATGGAATGAAGTGGTGTGTAGACATTGTAATAGGTATTATGAGTAACCTTGAGATGATTTAAAGTATACAGGAGGATGTGTGTAGGTTATATGCAAGTACTACACTATTTTATATAAGGGACTTAAGCAGCCATGGATTTTAGTATCAGAGGGGTTCCTGGAACCAATCCCCCATGGGTACTGAGGGATGACTGTAACTGAAATTCAGTTTCAAGTGGCTTGTCCAGAATCACACTTCTGATAGTGATGCATAGAAGGTTAAGACTCTGGTCGGCTAATTCCAGATCTTGTGGTTCAAAAGTGGTTGCCCTTCACTGAAAGGTTAGATATGGTGTCTGTATTTTCATTGTAGTGTAATATTAAACCTAGGCATATCATCTTTTAGTAGATTTAAGAAACAAGACTGAAGGTTGTGGGTCAATTTTGTTATTTTGTTTGAACTGCACATACATTGATATTTGCTCCCCCCACAAAAAAGTCAAGTTGGTTTTAGAAGGAGGCGATTTATTTGTACATGCCTTAATCATTAAAATATGTTTGAATTATATATAGTAACATCCAATTTTAAAATATTTCTTTTAATTCTTTTGACAGAAACATTTGTTTGCAGGTTCTTTTAAGCAAACATTTTTACAAGTGTTTCTATTTATTGGCTAAATTAAAAATGATGTCTTAGGGAAACATTAGTGAAAGGTTTGGGCAATTAGGACTATGTAAACATTTGCAAAAGCAGTTGTCTGGCCTAAATGAAGTCACAGTTATTATACTCTTGCAAACATTCCAAGTAATGTGTATAAGGTCACTAAGAGAATTGAGGTTAGCTATTTAGTTAGAGAACAACTTTTTACTCTGTTTGTTCAGGGACCTCTCATCTACCATTCCCTTAGAGAACTTACAATAACACAGAAGTATTATGGAGGAGATTTTTTCGTAAATTAAGTATGAACGATTTCCCTGGGTGTAAAGATGATACTTAGCAATTAATTCTCTGGGTCGTGGGATTAACAAACAGAAAGATTTAAAAATAAATATCAGTTAAAGTTGCTGGTATTTGACACTAAAATTCAAACCACCATGTGTATAAAATTTTAGCCATATTATCCCCGGGTATAATTTGCTCTGAATTGTCATATGGGACTGTGTGCATTTTAGAGTCTTGTTTCCACATACTAGCCATGTTACCTTGGACAAGTTACTTCATCTCTTTAAATCTCAATTTCCTTATCTGTAAAATAGTAATAATAATAGCAGCTCTCTGTTAGGGTTGTTGTGAACATTTAACAACATAATGTAAAGGGCTTAACATAAGTAGTAAGTACTTTAGTAAATACTTGATAAATATTAGCTATAATTTTTAATCTTGGTCTGAGGAGTATAAGAACTATCTTCATTGTGTTTTTAAACATTTTATTAAATACATCATTCCACCTTTCTACATGTGTCCATCCACACTGAAGGGGTCCTCTGCAGGACATGTTTAGAGTTTAGTACCGCAGTAGTAGTGCCTAATGATGGGCAACTATTTGAGTCCCAACTATCATATGTCTATATTCCTAATGTCAGATCAAAATAATCAAAGACATAGGGATCAATCAGAGCTCCAGAATTCAATCCAGAATGTTCAAGAATTGCAGAATTGTTTTGTAAAAATCCATTCCATACTAATGGTAATAGTCCATAATAAAAGAGATTTAAACCCAGATTTGAGTGATGAAAATACAGTTTCTACTATTCTTATCCTTCATACTTTGTAAACTTTTCCTGAGTCCTATATGATGGGCAGAGCTTTTTCTAGCCTTCATGTTGTACATAGTTAAATAGCAAAGACTCAATTCTGTTATTTAGCTTTATCTTGTGCTTATCTTTGAGGGTCAGAGACAGTGTTTTGTCTGCCTTTTGCCAGCCTTGCTAGTTTCCTGTCTATCTGGTAAGAGGCTGATTGGTAGCGAAGGTTGTTGTCACAAATGAAGTCCAATAGAGATGGAGGGGTCCTGGAGGCAGCCGTCACCACTGAGTGTGTCTGTCCTTTTAAACAAGAGGTGAGTCACCTTTTGCTTAGATCCTATCATTGGTCTGGTACTCTTGGGATGCCATTTAACAAAGACCCAGGCTCACTTTTTAGCAGGTTCAAGTGCAGCAGAAAAGAAAAAAAAATCAGTTAATTACTTTTCTTGTATATTCACTCTGAGTGCCCGTAGAAACGGCTTTGTGAATATGTTCTAACCCATAAGCTGGTTGTTGTTTTGAAGGTTAAAGTTGTATTATCCCTTCTGCTAATCAGCTGCAATGACCTAAGGAGTTAAAGTCAACAGGATATGAGGCAATTATTCATTTCCCATGACATCCCAGCCGCCCAGCAAAGGCCTTCTGTTGGACAGCAATGTTTCTGTGGATCAGAAAGACTGGAGTAGCTTGTGAAGAAGGCCTTTGCATTCTTGCCTTCCACATGTGCAGTTGTTAGTTCACGTAGAGCTCACTCTTTGGTGGGACCTTTGAAGCTGTTATTGCAGGCTGACAGCTTCATGCCAGAAACAGCATCATTTCTAAAGCAGGTATGATTGGTTTTGTTGTATGTTTGTTTGGTTCCTTTGTCTTTGGTTTCTTTCAACGGAAGTAATCTCTGTATACCTGTCATTGTTATTTAATTGTGTTCTGTTACTTAAGATTCTTTTTTGTCTCTTGATTAGTAATGATTCCTTATTTGTGTTCCTGAAACACCTTTTGTATACTTCTACTAAGGCACTTTTTATACTTGGTTTTTGTGTCTCTTTCCCCACTAGCTATTTTCGCTCTTCAAGGGCAGGAGCCATGTCTTGTGTCCTAGCATCTATCATAGTGTTTCAGTACTTGGTCCATCCTCTGTAAATGCTTGTTTAGTATAAATGGTTGTGTGGTTAGGAATCATGTAGCTTCTAATAGGAATAGTCATTGTTCTAGATTTTATAAAGAACTTTCACATACTGTACCAAATTTGTGCTTCTCAACTCTCTGGGGACAGGCATTGGCAGGATTTCCATTTTGCTGATAAGAAGGGCCCAGAAGCCCTGAATCAGCCTGACTTGCTGCGTGTCAGTTAGCTTAAAAGGCAGCGCTGGGGTGTGAACCCTTTCCTGGTGTCACAAATTGTGTTCTTCCCATTGCCACACCTCTGTCCCACTGAACAAACTCAATACTTAGTCTGAGTGGCTCACAGGTTGGTTTCAACCTACTTGTTCCTTGTTTATGGTCCTTCTAATATGAGGACCCCTGTGTTATTTAAGGTGATTTAAAAGGTAATTGAACTTGGGTAGTCCACAGGACTTGGTTATTAGACAGGGATTCCAGGAACTTCTTTTTCTTCCCCGTGGGACCGCCTGCTGATGATAGATGAATCATCTTTGGCTCACTTTCATCATCTTTAAAATAGTCATACTGTACTCATCTCTCTCTTTTGTGATTACTACCAGTATTTATTAAGAAGCTTATTAAACACTTTATAAACCATACTCTAAACCACACATGTAAAAAATGATTATTCTCTGTAAAATCAAATGATTTTTCCTCAGGTTAACTCAATTTTAGGAGTTAGGTGAGAAAATTAGATGAAACTCAGTCCTGTATTGGATTGGGAAATGCAGCCCCCATTACTCACGCTCAAGTAGAAGATTCTAAATAGTTATATGAACTGATAACATCTTTAAATCTGAAGCCCTTTCTGGGTATCTTGGAAATTTGGTCTCATTGTACCTCCTTGTTATTTCATTCATTGTTGTAGTCTGTCCCCGCCAGCTGGCTTGGCTGTGATGGTACCTGCAGGCACCTAGCCAGTTATTCCCTGTTGCAGTTGGAGGCTAACGGTAGTAGCAACATGTGGTTTTTATGATGGAATTTTCACCTTCTTCACCTCAATCCCAGGATGAAGATAATTTGAGTGGGTCTTTTTTTTTGTTTTTTAATCACCTTTCCCTACCATGGAGGCAAATGGGGATGGAAAACATGGAGTCTGCACTTTTAGACACTTACATGACTGAAGTTTATGTCCATCTCTTTTGTTTCTAAGAGCAGGACATATTGGGTCTCTGGTGGTTTTATGAAAATGGACTTCCCAACCATAAGTCTTGACTTTCCAATCTTACGGTTGATTTAGGGGCATAATAACATTGCTGCCTTCAGTAGCAAAGCAATCTGAGATTTGAAGTATCATGCTTACATTTAGTTTGGTTTCTGGGAATACATCTTGGGGAGTCAAATGTCTCAATGATTTTTCAGGTTGCAAACAATAAACAAGTACAAAGATATACTGAAAAATGCTTTAAATTGTCTGGGGTATTTCAAAGGGAACATCTCATTACTGGTATTAGAAAGAACTTTAGCTCACTGGAAAATAAGCCCAGCCAAGTTGCTAATATTGTAGTGGTTCACAAAATAATTCCTAAGTACTGCATAGGTGTTTTTGTTTCTATAAAAGGTCTGAATGAGGTCTTTGCTACTTGACCTTTGCCGTATTATCTTTAAGCCCTGCTTTCAAAGCTAGGAAGCTTTTTCTACCAAGAAAAAATTTAGAAGCTTGAGCCAACATAATGCTTTGGAAAGTATGTTAAATTTTACTTAAATAAGCTTATAAAAAGAACTGAAATATACTTTTGCCAGAAAACTAGAGTGGGGTGTGTGTGTGTGTGTGTGTATGTGTATGTATATATATGGATGTCAGTGATTTGAAAATATAACTCTTTATCCATATATTCATTCAACAATATTTACTGAGCACCCACTGTGTACTAGCCACAGTTCTAGGCCCAGTGAGGGTTATAGAAGTAGAAGAGTGTAGAATCGCTGCTCTTAAGGTACTATAAATCCAATAGGTAGATGTGTGACCTCAGGCAAATTACTCGATATCTTTGAGCCTCAGTTTCCTAATTTGTAAAATGGGGATAATATCATCCACATTTACACATTTTGAGGCTTAGAGATATAAATTACCAAGCAACATGCCCGGCACAGAATAGGCTTTTGATAAATTATAATTATTGTCATCATCATTTCAGAAAGAATATGCAACATGCAGTATATGTTGTGGGGGAGGTACCAAAGACATTCTGTGGCAGTTTAAAGAAAGAACAGACCATTTTAGGATCAGGGATCCAAAAAAAACTTGTGGAAGAGGTGGCATTTAAGCTGGGCCTTGAAGAGTGAATAGAATTTCAGTAGGTAGAGGTGGGAAAAGGGTATCTCAGAGATAACACAAGTAAAGGCTTGGAGTTGGAAAAGCATAAAATTTGAGCAATAGCATTCCAGTGTGGAGGAAAAGAGTGTGGGTATAGAAGAGAAATGCAAAGTTGGACAGGCAAGTTAGGCCAAGATTGTGAAAGGCCTAGAATGTCAGGTTAAAGAGTTGAACCTTGTTGTCAATGGGAGCTTCATTGAAGGGTTTATTTGCTGCTGGTGCCTAGAATAGTGTCCAGCATATATTTATTGTATAAATAACTGAGTGTGATTTTACACAAATTGAGCTTAATTTTGCCATGAGGTAAGCCAGGTAGAAATATCTTACAGGTAGCTGGGAACATAGGACGAGAGGTCAGGTCTGAGATTGGGCCTGAAGGTGGAAATTTGAGTGGCATGAATATAGAATTAATTACCGAAGTTGCAAGTGTGGATAAATTGACTTAAGGAGAACACGTATCTGTAGCCAGTGAAGAGAGCTCAGACAATGGCCACATTTGATAAGGAGGCAAGTAAGGGAAGGAGGAAGATGGATTCTGAGAATAAGTGGGTAGAAATGAGAGGAAAACTTAGAGAGTGCAGTGCCCGTCAAACCCTGGGTGGAAACTTCTAAGCAGGGGCTGGTTAACAGCACAAGGAGAGTAAGGACTTTGAAAAATGCTAGTGGCTGTGGAATGAGGTCTCTGGGTGGCTGTAGAAAAGTAGTTCAGTTGAGCGGGGCCTTGGGCCAGGTTGTGAGGTATACGTGGGACGCAGCACTCCCTGGGACTTTTCTTTCTTTCTTTTTTTTGCAAGATTAATGTTTATTGGTATTTGCTTTTGGAGCATATATTTAAATAGACAGTGTGCCCAAACTGTATATATAGTCTTGATTCCAATTAATATTGGACAGAAACACACCTAACTATTGATTTATTTTCTCTGAGTTATGAGATCATGACTGATTTTTATTTTCTTTTCTGTATCTGTCAGTATTTTCCAGCATTTCTATGAGTATTTATTACTTTCAGAACTGGAAAAAACACTATACAAATTATTATTATTATTGTTATTATTTTAAGAGATGGGGTCTTGCTCTGTCACATAGGCTGGAGTGCAGTGGTGCGATCATAGCTCACTGCAGCCTCCTGGGCTCAAGCGATCCTTTTGTCTCAGCCTCTAGAGTATCTGGGACTACAGGTGCGTGCCCCCATGCCCAGCCAATGTGTTTACTTATTTATATAATTTTAGAGATGGAGTCTCACTGTGTTGCCTAGGCTGGTCTTGATCTCCTGGCTTCAAGCAATCCTCCCATCTTAGCCTCCTGAGTTGCTGGGATTATAGGCGTGAGCAACCACACATGGCACAAACTATTTTTTAAATGACGTGCTTTTTATGTATTGCATGGCAATAGTTTTCTCTTTTATTGAAATTTGGATACAATGTAGCCATCTGATGTTCCTTCCAAGCCTTAGAAAACGAGATTCCATCTGTGTTTCTAGCTGTCCATTTCATCTGAAAGCACCCTGAGCTCTTTTTATGAGGTCCTCAGTGGCACCATTTCCTTATCTGCTGCTTATAGCATGGCTGTGCTCCATCGACATGCTTGCATTGTCTTTCTGACAAATTACTATAAAAAATCATAACCTCTTATAGCGTCATGGTCCAGAAAGGTCATTTTACTAGGGTCAGATCCACTTGTGGTATAACTCTTAGAAAATTCTCAGTCGGTCGCAACCTTAACCAAAGTGAAGTCCATGTGAGAGCCGCATCCTTGTAATCACCCTTGATTCTCATGTTTTAAAATGGATTGACAGAAAGAAGTTATCCTAGGTGTCTCTGGCGTTGCATTTTTCTCCCCAGTCCAGCTGCTTCTAAAACTACATGACCCCAGACACCTTCAGTGCTCATTAAATTCTGATTACAAGTCATTTAGTCAACAGGGAGGAAGTCAGCATTCCTTAAATAAGGAAAATACCCCTTTTTACAGTAAGGGCCTTCTATGTAAATACAAGATAAAATGTCTGTAGGTCACTGAGTTTGGCTGAAAAGTAGTGTATTATAAATAGTTGGTTGCTGACTTAGCCTTTGTTGGACTGATGAATCTTTCCAGGGAGAGACCAGGAGCACATGGTTGTTGAATGGGTGAGGTCCAACGGAGTGCTCCATAATTATAT
This sequence comes from Daubentonia madagascariensis, assembly GCA_023783475.1. Classification (NCBI taxonomy): domain Eukaryota; kingdom Metazoa; phylum Chordata; class Mammalia; order Primates; family Daubentoniidae; genus Daubentonia; species Daubentonia madagascariensis. The sequence goes on from JAKFHU010002088.1 coordinate 4,032,511, forward strand.
AGCAGTCAACATTTTTAAAGGCCTGTTGGAACAGCTACCTAGTGAACAATCCACATGCAAAGCAATTTGATATTAGCAACTTTTATTGCATACAGGTAGCTGAGTAAGGCATCCACCCAGAGGTTATATGGTTTGCCAAAGGCCACCCAGCAAGTGTGTGGTTAAGCCAGCTTTAGAACACAGTTCTAATTAGCTCCTGATTTCCAGTTTTGTGCCGAGACAAACGATACTGCATCCACACACTGATTTTACTCAGTTTACTTTGTCAGAGGAAGGTACCCTTCATATTTTGTCTTGTCTGAATATGTTATTATTAATTTTTAATTAGTTAATTTCAAAACCAAATAAGGCAAGCTAGTAAGAGGTACTCAATTATGGAAACTAAATTTGACATCAGACCCTTGTACTGGAGTGAATTGAGGGCTATAGAGCCCAAGGAAAAGATGAAATTCCTGAAAGAGTAAGGTTGGAAAGCAGAGCCTGAAAAGATGAAGACATAGAGATTGTATAGCAGGGTAAGGAAGGAAGGCACTGTGCCTGCTGTCAAGTAGCTCAGAGTTTAGAGTGGGCTCTAGAGAGATTGGCCAATCATTTCAGTACAAGGGGGCAAACCCAGGGTGCTGTGAGAGCCTGAGCACTTAGGAAAGGCTCCCCAACTTGGACGAAAGCATGGAGGAGTAAAACGACAAGGTGGGTGTTGGTCAAGATCTATAAATTGGAGAGGTGGATAGGTCATGAAGGGCCATGAATGTCGTGCAGAGGGATAGCAACACGTTCATTCAACCTGTGTCTGTTTAGCGCCTTTGTGTGTGTGCATGCACGCACACGCTTGTGTGCACCAGGCACTATTCCATGTATTTGGGATACATTAGTGAACACAACAAGCGCAAATTCCTGGACTCTTAGAGCTTATATTTTAGCAGAGGGAGAGAAACACTACAGGTTAAATAAGTCAATTAAGTGGTATGTTAGAAAAGGTTAATGCTTAAGGATAAAGGGTATCTCAAGCTAGGTAATCAAGGTTAACAAGAACCTTCATATGATATGATGAGAATGGCATTTCAGCTCTGTGGTCTTCTTCCTGAAAACATATAGCCCTGGTATAATATGAGAAAAGCATCACACAAATACCAAGTGAGGGACATTCTATCAAATACCTGACCAATACTCCTCAAAACTGTCAAGGTCATCAAAAACAAGTAAAGTCTGAGAAACTGTCACAGCCAAGAGGAGGCTAAAGAGACATGACATCCTTGTTAGTATAGTGGTGAGTAAAAAAAGAAAAGAAAAAAGACAGGACAAGTAAATATCATGTGGTACCTTGTATAGGATCCTGGAACAGATAAAGAACATTAGGGAAAAGTTGAGGAAATCTGAATAAAGTATGATTTTAGTTAATAATAATATATCAATATTGGTTCATTAATTGTGACAAATGTACCATACTAATGTAAGATGTTACATAGAGGAAACTGGGTGTGAGGTATATAGGAACTCTCCTTATTATCTTTGTAATAATTCTACAGATATAAAACTGTTCTAAAAAATGAAAAGTTTATTTTTAAAAAAAGCAGGGTGAGGAGGATCACGAGTTCGGGTCAGAGGTGTGTGTTATAACTTTAAAGAGGGTGGTCAATGCAGGCTTCATTGAGAAGGGGATATGAACAATTACTTAGAGAGTTGGCCATGTTGGTATCTGGGGGAAACAGCCAATGCAAAGGCCCTAAGGTGGGAACTTGTTTGCATGTTTGAGAATAGCATGAAAGTGTTCACAGGACCTCTTAATCTCTCTGGGCTTCAGTGTCTTCTGTGAAAGGTTGGGGTTGAAAGGATGATCTCAAAGGCTGCTTCCTTGTCTAATAGTCTATGGTTTTAGACCATGTGGGATAGACGTGTTCCACCAGCCAGCAGTGCTGGCTGTCAGTGGTTATGTGCTTCTAACCAGCCTGCAAATACCCAAGCTGAGAGCACAAAAAGAATATTTTTTGATATTTTGACAAATCGAAAAAAAAAAAAGAAGAAATAATCATTTTAGAGGTATTTACTTTCTCTCTAGCATGATTGAAGACTAAATTTGAAACACTGGGTAAGAAAAGGAGTATCTGTAATCTTAGATGAATAACAATGCTCTATACCTTGGTGCCTCTTTTATAAAATAGGAAACTTGTACTTTATGTACATTTCAAATTTTAGTAAAGAAAGAACTAAAAGTTTTACGATGTATTATATATTTTTTCTCAGTCTCTGGTATACAAGATGAAATTGAAAGAATCCCAAGTTTTCAAAATTACGGAAGTACTAAAACCCTTTTACAAAATTTGCTAGACTGAAGGCTTTCGACTTAGCAAAAAAATACCCTGTTTGCAGCTAGAAAAATTTTGTCATTGATGTTTATCTTTAAAGATAAATCTGTGCTTTGCTTTATGAAGTACTAACATAATAAATGTTAATATCAAAATATATAAAGGTAGACAAATTCATAGTAATTATCACTTTACAAGAGGTTCTACAGAGTTTCTGTGAGCTGCAAATCTCCTTGATACATCTAAAATAAAGCTGTGTATACACTAGTTTAATTTACAGACATTAAACAATGTAGATTGGTGCTACTGGTTGTTTTTTTTTTTTTTTTGAGACAGGTCTCACTATGTTGCCCAGGCTGGTCTTGAACTCCTGGCCTTAAGCAGTCTTCCTGCCTTGGCCTCCCCAAGTGTTGGGATTACAGGCATGAGCCACTGTGCCCAGCCATGTGCTGTTGATTTAAACGTAATTGTTTAATGACCTAAATGCTAAAAATGAATTTAATTGACCATACAAATTGTGAAGTTTTTTTAAAAAAAAGCACATCTGTCTACCTTTGAGGTAACATATAATGGTGTTGCTAATTGCCTGGTTTTACTTGTAAGCAGTTAAAGAAGAAAAAAAGCCCTTGCCTGGTTGTTTTGTTTATTTGTTTGCTTTTTGGTAAAGATACAAATGTATACGTGACTTTTGGGCACTTGAAATGTGACTGGTGTGACTGAGAAACTTTGATTTCACTAAATTTAAATTTAAATAGCCATATATTGCAAGTGTCTACTCTATTGGACAGCATTACGGTCAAGGTCTGCTCTAATTTGGCCTGACCTTAGAGAATGTGGCTTAGCTCATGTAGGATTTTTTCTGCCCAGGTAGAGCTGTAAGGTTTGGGACTTGAGGTCTGGAGACAGAAAAGGATGAACTCAACCTGCACTCAGGCCATAACTTCACCTTAGGCTCTTAGATGCCCCACAGGCTGGACCTGTACTCTGAGGCCAGTCCTGGAAATCTCAAGGAGTTTGGAGCCTGAAACCTTCTTCCAACAATTCTGAAGTCCAGAGTCACCATTAGGCATTACATAATCTAAACCTAGGAAGCACAAGCTCAGTAATATTTGGGTTTAATAAAAGGGCAGAACCTTCTTCTCTGCTTTCCCCTTGCACCTTGAGCCCAACAAATCATCAGTACTTCCAAGGTTTGTAAAAGGACTCAAGCATTTATGACTTTCAGACTGATTACAATATAGTCACAGAATTCCTAGTCTCTTTTGCTTACTATTTTAGGTCAACATATCAGAGATTTGCCAGGGCAATCTTTTCACAACTACTCTCAAAGGATTCTCTGTGTGAGTAAAAGCTATTGACCTTAATTCCTCTTATCAAGTGCTCCACCCTGCTCTGGCTAAGTTCTGGTACAAAGCGGGTAGTGATGTGTACTCCTGACAATGGAACTTCTGTGTAGATGTTGTTCACATTTGTGCATGACTGCCATAGAAGAGGTGTAAAGATGGGAAAGTAATTGGGCAGATTTGTGTACTACAGAATACAAATAACCATGTGCTAATGTTATTCTGTTTATTTTCTTCCAGGAAATCAAGCACTTCCTGTTGTCTTCAAAGAGATCCCACTGAAGAATAATCTCAAAGGAACATTTGTCTCCCCATACCTCTGTTAGTGTCTATTAGCAGCTAGCAAGTGTTTTTAATGATCAGGAAAACATTAACCGTCCTTGTGTGCTTGGCCTGCTCCAGGCAGTCGAATGAAGGTTTCTTCCAGTTGTTTGCATAGCTCTATTGCTGAAGCACCTCTCTTCGTTGGGTAAAAGTTCATGAAGCCCTTTCCTGAACTAGCTTAGGAGGTGTAGGCCTTTTGGAGCCTGTGACATGGAAGCTTTGGAAGTAGATGATATCAGCCCAGCCTTAGAAGTTACTGAGGATTTCTTTAGTACTTTGGACAGTAAGCTAGAAACAGCTGTGCAACATGCTGAGGTTTATGGGATCCAGGAAGTCCCTGAGCTGGTGGGGCACGAGGTACTCAGTAACCTATCGGGCAATGGTGCTATGAGAAACGTTCCCTCCCTGGGCAAGGGGAGCATGATTTGGGACCACTGTAAGAGCAGGCTCTTAGAAACCAAAGCTCAAAATGTCTTCCCTGCCAAAGAACAGTTTATGGTCCAGAGAGGGACAACCCCAGGTAACCTTTCCTGGATGGAACAAAAGGAAGCATCAACCTTTAATTTTTTCAATATCTGTCAGCGTCGAAGGGACAGACCTCGTTCTGTGAATGACTTATTGGATGAGACCTCTACTTTCAAGCCAGGGCATGCTCGATCAAGATCAGATATTACCCAAGTGGACTGGAGGGTAGTCCTCAAAACCACACCTTTGGAGCCACAACAAAAGCAGCAGCAACCATCTCTTCAAGGCCCTCACTTCACCAGGCCATCTTTTCTGTTGCCCTCACCAAATAAGGTGGAAGATGCTCAAGGAAATACTGGTATGTTTTTAAATTTTTGAAATTTATTTTCTTTTTTTAATTTTTGGTGCCATGGTTTAGATATGATGGTGTGTTTTTATATCTGACTTCTATCAAACAATTATTGATTTTTCCTTTGTATGTCTTACATCTACCTCATGAGAATCTTACTCTCCGATATCCATGTCTGGCTTTGCTTACTTAAGCTCCCTCTTCCATTTACTTTCGTGCTTTACCTCACCTCAAGCTAACAGTCTTGTTATCTTCTTAAGAGGTATTTAGTGAAATGACAACTATGGTTAATTCTTGTATGTTAGAATCAGAATATTCTCATACTTTTTTTTTTTTCTTTAAGAGACAGGGTCTTGCTAGGCTGGAGTGCACTGGTGCTATCTGTAACCTTGAACTCCTGGGTTCAAGGGATCCTCCTGCCTCAGCCCTAAGCCTCCCAAGTAGCTAGGACCACAGGCACATGCCACCACACCAGGCTAATATTTTAATTTTGTTGTAGAGATGGGGTCCTGCTATGTTGCCCAGGCTGGTCTCAAACTCCTCCTGCCTTGGCCTCCCAAAGTGCTGGGGTTACAGGCATGAGCCACTGTGCCCGGCCAGAATATTCTCATACTTCATGTAGTATTTTCCTTTGAGCATTGTATGATACTGCTTATTCACATCAGCAGATGTTTATTGGATCACATGTAGGGCTTAGCCTTGTGCTATGAAGGATTTAAAGACGTGTGAAGATACAGTCCCTACCCTAAACAACTTCTCATCTAGCTGAGGGGATCTGACACTAAGAGAGACTCAAGAAGGTACCCAGGAATGAGAGACAGTAGATGGTCAATTGAAATGCTTGTGAGGGAACTTCTGTTTTACTCTATATATGAGTGAGTGGTGGCAACTATAAGAGGACAGAGGGAGGAGAAGACACTGTGGGCTGGGCTTGTCAGGTAGGACTTTCAAGGGGACATGGAACTTGAGCTGGACCTGGAAGGACACTAAGATGCAGAAAGAGAGGCACAGGAGAGGACACTTGGTCAGGATTTTGGTGTGAACAAGGTGAGGAGATGGGAGTATAGAGGAGAACAAGCAGACCCTTGTGTGTAGAGCAAAGAATCCCATGGCAATTAGTGGGAGGACATGGTTGGAGAGGGTGGTTAGGCCCTCATGGTGGAGGGTCTTGAATTTCTTTTTTCCTCATACTTTATACACATACGTGTGTACATGAGTACATATGCATATACTCACACATGAACTTGCTCTTCTGTGAGACATAACAAACCATCTCCCCATTTTCCCCAGCATTCTCCTCCAAGATAACCTCATGTATACAGGCTATCAGTTTTTATTACTGATGATTCTTCAATCACCCTGCTCAACTCTTAATTTAGATGGCTTCTACTCAGTTAACTGGGAGACCATTTTTTTGTACTTTACTGCTATTTTAGTATTACTTCAGTCTCTATTATTGCTTGGCATTCTTCCATTGATACGTTACCATTTTAATTATAGAATTTAGTTTGTAAGTGTAACCTGAGGCAAGGATATAGTTTAGTATATCTATTAAGGAAGTGCAGTGTTCCTGCCTATGAGGTGCCATATTATTTTCACACTGTATTCAAATTCATCCTTTTAAAATCCATTTTTTTCCACTACTCAAATTTACAACTTGTAATTCCTTGTCTGCTCTCCTAGACTCTCACCAGTGTTCTATAACGTCCAGCCAAGAGTGGTTACCATGGCAGTAAATAGAAAAAACATTATAAAGCATAGGACTTGATGACTGATTAGATGTTAAGGGACAAACAAGTTGCTGTGACCCCAGTGCCTGGCAGAATGATAGCTTTGCCTCAAGCTCATGTACAAACAGGTGCACTTTTTGATTAGCAAATAACCTCAGTAGTTCTTTGGTATCTTAGAATTCATATAGATTTTTATCACTAAACCACCTAGCCATTCTAAATTCCTGGTATAGCCCAATTTAAGAGGATGTCATATTTCCAATTTTATTTTTCCTATCTTGTTTTGATTATAAACGCCAAGAAGCAGACCTTCCTTAGGTTCTCTAAAGCCCTAAACTTCTCCCTTGAGTATTTGACAGACTACAATTATTATTTTTTAATTCTCAATGTTTAAAAAAAGTTTACTATTAAGTTATGTTGAAATATAAGAACTGAGTGGTATTTCGAAAAGTAAACTGTAAACTTCAAATGGCATTTGAAGATACTGATATAATTTATCCTGGCTACCTTTTGATCATCCATGAGATACACATCCTAGCAGGAGTTAGCAAACTTGGGTAAATGGCATGCCAAATTTTTCTTTCTGGCATGCTCTTGAGAACAGGCAAGATAAATTGTGTTTTATTGCTCACAAGGTGAAGGGCAAGGGCAAATAGTAGCCATCCATTCTCAGGCTGGGAGTAGAGAGGAGTTCTAGATGCGTGGCTGATCACCTACTCTGATGACTGTAATTCTCACAAGCATTTGAGGAGGGTGTGCCAACATCCAGGTGCATACTAGTCAATATCAGCCAAGATCTTTGAGTATAGTTTACTTTAAAACCTTTGAAATTAGCAATCCAAACTGAAGAAAGCCTCATTGTTTCTTCTAAGGAATGTGCCAAAAGCAGAGGGAGGCAATGTAGCATCTTGGCTAGAGCTGGAGATGAGGTCCCAGGAGATTTGGGGTCAGGCCAGACCTCTTCCTTGAGCTGCAGACTTGCATATCTGACTGCCTGGTGAACATCTCCATTGGATTGTTCCACAGGCACCGCAAATTTAAAGTGTCCTAAAATGACCCATAATCCTCCCATTTCCCACTCCTGCTGTTCTAAGAAGTTAACAAGGGTTAGTGAGAGGCTGGGGGCTCCTCAGAAGAAATAAAATTTAGTAAAATGGGTTTCTTTTGATGAGATCAACTTGGTTTTGTGTCTAGCCCTGTCGTTCTCTTACTTATGGGCTTTATTACTGCTTGGTTTTATATTTTCTTCAGTTGAGGTTAATTTTTTTCTTCCTGGTTCCTTTTCTGAGCTCATCATTGCTTAAAGACTTATCAGGAGTGGTTCTTCTCCTACATGTCCACTCCTTCCTCCTACCCTCATCATCCCCTCTCCTTCCTCTCATAACAAGTCCAAGGGTCTTCCTCATCAGGTAGGCCCTCTGCATCTTCTGCCTCAATTGGCAATGAATGACTGGGCTCTTGAGCCTTACTGAAAACAAATGCTGCTTTGGGTATAAAGCAAATTGGGTTCTGTTATAATGAGAGCAGTGGGTAGTGAGGTATAGCAGCTATTTTGCTAATAGGCAAGCCTGTCTGAAGAAGGCCTCTGATCAAAAAAGGTAGCATATTGGTTAGAAACATTGACTCTAATCCTAGACTGCTAGCATTTCAAACCTTGCTGTAGTACTTAGCAAATGTACAATATAGGGCGGGTTTCTTAATTACTCTGTGCCTCCATTTTTTTTTTTTTTTTTTTGGCCACAAAGTGTGGGGTAATGGTAGTACTAACCTCAATTTATTGTGAGTGTTAAATGAGTTAAACCATCTAAAGTGCTTCTTAGAATTGTGTTTGGCACATAGTGAACACTTAATAAAAGTTTTAAACATTTAATGATATTGTTATTATTACTAATTGAGTTTGAAACCATCAGTGAGAATCAAGGTAACACTGCCAATCACTCCTAGTTTTTTCTGGCATAGTCTCTTTCATAAAATGACCTCACAAAAAATACTTCTTAAATTTAATTGGCCTTTCTGCAGTACACTTCCTCATAGTTATTAACTGGTTTGTTAATAAGAAATAGAGCCTTCATTCCCTCTCTCACATTGATTTGTGATCAGCTGTTTACTATCTTCCACACTAGAGTTCTTGGTCACTGATGGGAAGGATTGTTTCTTTCTTTTTTTTTTTTTTTTAATGTGCTGAACCACAGGAAGAGAAAGATTGTTTCTTACTCATTTTTTTTCTAATTTTTAATTTTTAATTATTATGAGTACATAATAATTGTATATATTTATAGGGTACATGTGATGTTTTGATACAGCATACAATGTGTATTAATCAAATCAGGGTAATTGGGGCATCCATCACCTCAAGCATTTATCATTTCTTTGTGTTAGGAACATTTTAATTCCACTCTTTTAGTTATTTGAAAGTGTACCCTAACTTATTATTGACTATAGTCACTTTATTGTGCTATCAAATGTTCATTCTATCTAACTATATTTTTGCACCCATTAACCAACCCCACTTTATCCCCCTCTCCCCCCTACCCTTCCTAGCCTCTGGTAACAACTATTCTACTCTCTGTCTCCATGAGATCAACTGTTTTAATATTTAGCTCCCACATGTGAGTGAGAACATGCAAGATTTGTCTTTCTGTGCTTGGCTTATTTCACTTAACATAATGTTCTCCAGTTCCATCCATGTTGTTGCAAAGGGCAGGATTTCATTCTTTTTATGGCTATATAATATTGCATTGTATATATGTACCACAGTTTCTTTATCCATTCATCCGTTGGTAGATACTTAGGTTGATTCCAAATCTTGGCTATTGTGAATGGTGCTGCAATAAACATGGGAGTGCAGATATCTTTTCAATATACTGATTTCCTTTCTTTTGTATGTATATCCAGCAGTGGGATTGCTGGGTCTTATAGTAGTTCTGTTTTTAGTTGTTTGAAAAATCTCCATACTGCTCTCCGTAGTGGTTGCACTAATTTACATTCCCACTAACAGTGTACGACAGTTCCCCTTTCTCCACATCCTCGCCAGCATTGGTTATTGTCTGTCTTTTGGATAAAAGCCATTTTAACTGGGGTGAGAAGATACCTCATTGTAGTTTTGATTTACATTTCTCTGATGACTAGTGATGTTGAGCATTTTTTTCATATACCTGTTGCCCATTTGTATATCTTCTTTTGAGAAATGTCTATTCAGATCTTTTGCCCATTTTTAATCAGATTATTTGATCTTTTTCCTATTGAGTTGTTTGAGCTCCTTATTTATTCTAGTTATTAATCCCTTGTCAGATGGGTAGTTTGCAAATATTTTCTCCCATTCTGTGAGTTGTCTCTTCCTTTTTTGATTGTTTTCTTTGCTGTGCAGAAGCTTTTTAGCTTAATGTGATCCCATTTGTCCAATTTTGCTTTGTTTCCTTGTGCTTTGAGGGTATTACTCAAGAAGTCCTTGCCCAGACCAATGTCCTGAAGTGTTTCCCCAATGTTTATTCTAGTAGTTTCATAGTTTCAGGTCTTAGATTTAAGTCTTTAATCCATTTTGATTTGATTTTTGTATATGGTGAGAGACAAGTGTCTAGTTTTATTCTTCTGCATATGGATATCCAGTTTTTCGAGCACCATTTATTGAAGAGACTGTCCTTTCCCCAGTGTATGTTCTTGGCACATTTGTCAAAGATAAGTTCGCTCTAGATTTGTGGATTTATTTCTGGGTTCTCTACTCTGTTCTATTGGTCTATGTGTCTGTTTTTATGCCAGTACCATGCTGTTTGGGTTACTACAGCTCTATAGTATAATTTGAAGTCAGGTAATGTGATTTCTCTAGTTTCGTTCTTTTTGCTCAGGATGACTTTGGCTATTCTGGGTCTTTTGTGCTTCCATTATTTCTGTGAAGAATGTCATTGGTATTTTGATGGGGATTGCATTGAATCTGTAGATTGCTTTGGGTAGTATGGACATTTTAACAATATTGATTCTTCCAGTCCATGAATATGAAATACCTTTCTATTTTTTTGTGTCTTCTTCAATTTCATTTATCAATGTTTTATAGTTTTCATTGTAGAGATCTTTTACTTCTTTGGTTAAGTTTATTCCTAGGTTTTTTATTTTATCTGTGGCTGTTGTAAATGGGATTACTTTCTTGGTTTCCTTTTCAGATTGTGTGCTTTTGGCAAATAGAAATGCTACTGGTTTTTGTGTGCTGATTTTGTATCCTGTAACTCTTACCTATTGTTTTATCTTAGTAACTAACAGTGTTCTGAACATAGTATGTGCTCAAAAAAAATTTTTTTTAATGTGAAATGAATGTAAATCTGATAAGAATCAAGCTGATAAATTAAAAACAAAACATTGACTTCTTTAGCTGGTTTGTGTCTTTTTTTTTTTTTTTTTTTTGAGACAGGGTCTTGCGCTGTCACCCAGGCTAGAGTGCAGTAGTGTCATCATAGCTCACTGCAACTTCAAATTCCTGGGCTCAAGCAATGCTCCTGCCTCAGCCTCCCAAGTAGCTGAGACTACAGGTGCACGCTACTACACCCAGCTAATTTTTCCATTTTTTGTAGAGATGGGGTCTCGCTCTTGCTCAGGCTGGTCTTGAACTCCTGGCCTCAAGTGATCCTCCCTCCTCGGCCTCCCAAAATGCTAAAATTACAGGCGTGAGTCACCACGCCTGGCCTGGTTTGTGTCTTTTAGAAAATGAATGACTCCACCCTCTTTTCTGAGGACCTCACATCATCATTTAGCATTTCATACCTTGCACCTCCTCTCTGTGAAGCTCTTTAGCAGCAGTAAACGCTTAAAAATGAAAATTTGCTTTTGTCTCAAAGGCTGCCCTGAATTATCCTTGTTATAAGAGAAAATCAAACATTTTTTATTTTCCCTCCCTGGCTATGGTCATTCCCAACTGTGTGGCTTATAAAGTAGCCCTAATGTTGGAAGAATGTTGAGCTGGCCTCAAAGGAGTATCCAGATACCATCTCAGACTCCTGGGTCACATAGGTACGGTTAGGATTCCCCTTCTTAGAGGAACCTGACTGCTATTTGGTGAGCACAAAGCCTGGTGAGATACTTAGGGTTTGCCCTTCAGCCTTTCTGAAGTTGGCAATCATTTGAGATAATCTTGCCTCCTTCCTCAACATTTCCCTGTTCCCTGATTGTGTTCTTTATAAAAGATCGTTTCTTTGGAGGCCACTTCTTTCCTAGAGTGGGGAAGGGACATCCCAGCACCCAATGTGTTGATGTGTTCGTCCTCAAGGTAAGTGAGACAGCCCAGGTAGAAAAAGAGGAAAAAATAATAACAGTGGCGGCAGCAGCCAACACTTAAACTTTGTGCACTGACTGTTTTAAGTGCGTTATAGGTAGCAGCTTGTTTAATTTATATAACACTCCTGTGATACGAGTATTTTCATTGACACCATTTTAAGGATGATGCAACTGAGGCACAAAAACTTAAGTGATGTGCTCAAATCCCCACTGGTAGGAGGAGTAGAGCCTCAATTTGAACCTCGGTGGTCTTCCTTGGAGTCCATGTTCTTAACCACTAAGCTAGGGCTGGCCCTTACTTTGGAAGCCAGTGGTCCTCAGTCTGCACAGCCCTCCACTTCGAAAGCCTTATTGGCAGTCAATCCCTGTGGGATTCAATGTGAAAGAGACAGACTTGGGTAATGTTCACTGAACTAAAATTAATCCCTTGGGACACCACTGGTTAGGAAAAACTGAGGCACACCAAAGCAATCCAGCTGAGCAAGGATTGTTTCCTGCATTTAACATATTCACTGAAATATTAATACATAGACACAGAGCAGGTCACAGGTCTTTAGGGGACCAATGAATCTGTAAAAGGAAGGCTGTAACTTTGCCTTTCACACTCTTGAATGTTAGCCACACAGAGAGCTGAAGAGAACTGACCCACGTGAGTCTGTAGGCATGGAAGGAGGGCTTTGGGGTTTTGCCCCATCTTTCAGCTGTCTTGTTTAGAAGACTGTGAATGCATTGTAGAAAGACTGCATTGCCTCAGGCAGAGGCAGACCTAGCTGACTTCTTAAGAACGAATATTGGTTGTGCTAGTAGATGAAGGGTGCTGCCAGTGAGTCTTACTAGGTCTATGGGGTGTGGCTTGAATCCAACCTAGTTAACACTATCTGCATTATCTGAAGATTGAATAGTACTGTGAGAGGGTTAGGTCATAAAGTGATGGGAAGGAGTAGATCTAAGATAAGGTGGCAGCAGAGGGAGTTATTTCTAAAGAACCTTGAGGTAGGTGGTAGACACCAAAGCTTCCTCAGGGTGAGCTCCTCTCCTTCCTGCCATCCCAGGGTCTGCCATTCCCTGGGCAGCTGAGAGAAGGCCCTGATCCCACCACCAGAATGGCTGATTTCTAGTCCTGGCACTAATCTTAGTTCTCCAAAGACATGCTCTTGACTAGTTCACATACTAAACCCTTTTCCCCTCTGCATCTCTGTCATCCTGTCCTTGTCCTTTGACTAATAATACAACCATAAGCACCAGGAATTCCCCACAGGATAAAGAAGACAGGGTCCCAACATCATAGAGTTACAATATAAATATAAATATCAATATCACTAAATATAAACATTATAAGGCAAGAACATAAAAAGTCATATGAACAGGTGGACATTAAATATGTTATTATAAGAAAAATAAGTTACACACATAAGTGTAGATACATAGTAGAGGAAGGTGAGGCTATATGGGAAGACAACTGAACTAGGACTCCAAAGGCTATCCCAATTCTACTCCTCACTCACCATGTAAGTTTGGATAAACCACTTTATTGTTTGTTGCCTTTGGTTTGCAAACCTACTGAGGCAGGTTAAATTATCTCTATTATCCTTCCCAACTCTAAAATTATACCATTCTAGATGTATTTGAACTGACCCTGACTCATGGTTGTGTGGGAGCTAATTACTATAGTCAGATTCATAATAAAATTTGTGATGGAAACGTAGGTATAGTTGAAATTATTTAACACAGAAAGATTTCTGTGTGCCTTGTAACTCTACTTCTGGATGAACCGCTGTTGCAATTTTTAAATTCAAAAATTTTAAAAGAAATCCTTTGCATTAGCTATAGAGCTCTGAAACTCAACAATCTGCCAGAATCTAACTTACTTTTCCCTCCCTGACTGCGTTCACATTTTCATCTGCTTGGCAAGGGCAGTGGTCAACTGGGCTTTTGTTTCCGTCGGTTTCACTCTCTGGTGACCTGGTACCATTCCTATGCCTGTATTTTCTTGTTCTAAGTTCTTCAGGAGAAGGTCTCAAGCAGAGATTTTCTTTAGGGCTAGAAAAACCATGGCAGTATAGTTTCTTTATCCCAGGTTTTATGTTACTCTGTTTCGATTCCCTTTTTCCCCATCTTTCACTTTTTAAAAAAAAGCCAAATTTGAGACTTGTACTAAAATGACTGCTTTTTCAATTATGATGTTTCTCAAAAGCCTTGGAACCAGTAGAGGTGGGAATATTCCTGCGGGCTAAGAACAAGTGAGGTCACCAGGACATGGTCTCTTGCTGAATTTATGATTCACCCTTCAGCAAGATTAGTCAGTACAAAGAAGTTGCTAAAATAGGTCACAGAAAATTGATTTTATATGGTTGTATAGTTTCCATGGGTTACATTATTGAATGTTGGCCTGTGGCAGCTATTTGGAAACCCAGTATGCCTCATTGACAGCCCACATTCTGATTCCTAATACTTCTTCTGTATGGGAACCCTTAAAATGAAGTGTCTGATATTTTTTTCTGGTTGTTCTTTTAATATAATTTTTTTTTTTTTGGCTAAGGAAAACTATGGTTACTAATTTTTCAAATTGCTAGAGTTATCTTCCTAAAACACAAATCTTTTCATGCCACTCTATTCTCAAAAATGAACTATGGTTCCCCATTCCTTAGAAAATCAAGTGTAAACTTTATGAAGCATCCAGATGTCTTCCCAACCTTGTCACCCACACCTTCCTCCACCCCAGCCTTTTTGCCATTATTGAATGTGCCAAGTGCTTACAAGCTCCTGGGCCTTTGCTCATGCTGTTTCTTCATCCCAGAATACTTCTCTGCCCTTTTCACTTTCCAAAAAGCCTCCATTATCTTTTAAGGGCCAATTCAAATGCCACATCCTCCCTGAGACCTTTACAGATTTTTCTCAATTAAAATCCTTTTTTTTCTTTCACTTTATGTTCCTGCAGACTATTTTATTCTGCTGTGCATGATAGGTGATTGCTTCTCCATCCATGTCCCACACCAGATTGGAAATCCCTTGAAGATTTGAACCATATTGTAGAAAACCCTGTACTGTACCAAGTATGAGCATATGAAATTCTATGTATTGGTGCTTAAAAATCAGGACAGAACAGTTATATTATGTTTTGCTCCATATTGCAAATACTTGTGGACCCATTTTTTCTCCCCTACTGTGCTATCAACTCTGTTGACAGGATCTGTGTCTGTTTCATTTGGTATCTCCACAGACTCTAGCATAATCCTTTGTTGATATATTCAATAAATATTTATGGAGCCAGCCACTGGTATTTGGGGGTGAGAGAGACGAAAAGAGGTGAAAACCTGAGGGACAAAAATAAGGCAGTGGAGCTGGGGAGAGGAGTTCCAGACAGAGGGGATAGCAACTTCAGAGGCCTTGAAGCTAGAATGTGCTTGGCTTGCTCGAGATACATAAGAGAGGATTGTGGCTGGAGTGAGGGAAGGGCTGCGCTATGATGTGAGATGGGGTCAGAGCAATAGTCAGAGGCCAGATAGCGTGGAATGGGAAGTAGAGGCATTGTCAGAATTTGAAATCTGAAGCAAGAAGACAGATTGAGCCATAGGAGAGGTAGGAGCAAGTGAATAATTTTTTAGTAGTTACAACAGATTTTAGAATATTGGAAAATGGAGGGAAAGGGTTAGTAGAGGGAGGATTTTAAGACATTTTAAAGGAAGGGATTCTGGAGAAGTAGGGAGGAATTTGTTACAGAGTAGAGGTGGATGGGTTAGCTTGAGCAGGGAGGCAAAGTTTCTTCTTTTGACACTAAAAGACAGAAATAGGAAACATCTACTGAACACTTACATAGTGTCAGGCATCACTCTAAGAAGTACTCATTTCTTCCTCACAATAGTGCAATGAGGTAGGTACTATTATCATAGCCCCACTTTAAAGATGGGGAAACTGAGACTCAGGTTAAGTAATTTACCTCTGGTCACCCAGCCAGTAAGGTTAGAATTGGGATTTGAATTCTGGTGGCTCTAGCAACTGTGGCCTTAACCACTATACTCTGTGGCACTTCTGCAGGATATTGGTTAGAGTGATGTTGAAGTGAAGCCAAGTGTAGTATAGATAAGGGAGCTCCCTACAGTGCACAGAGAAAGAGACAGTGGAGTTAGGTGTTTGAGGAAAGTTAGGGTGGTGTGGAAAAATTGTTCTGGGGATTGTGTTTGAGATCCATTGAAATCAACGAAAGAATAAATGATCAGAATTAAAGATATGGTAGAAGGTGAGCAGGATGAATCTATATTGCCTGCGTTAGCACTTCTGAAGCTTGCTCAAGAAGGCTGGGCCTAGGTAGAGAATATAGATGATGGTGTAATCCAGATTTGGTGATTAAATCAGACAAGTAAGAGAAAACCACCAGAGTGGTTCGCAGTCTTGAAGAGGGAGTGGGGTGGGCAGGTGGTTGGATGAGTCTCAGGAAGCTTTGTGTTTCTTTGGAAGTCTAAACCACATTCTCCCAGGCTCTAGGCTATCAGTGTAGTACTGGCAGCACATGCCCAGAGCTGTGAGGTGAGGTTGAAACAAGTGGCGTTGTAGTCGGGGAAGCTGGAGATGGGGTCTAGAAGTCAAGAAACAATAGCAGGTGAGTACAGGTAATTGACATTGGCTATAAGTGAAGAAAAGCCAAATTGAAGGATTGTCTTTGTTCTGAAGTGACACTGGTTTTTCTTTTATCTTGAGCTAATCAATTTACATTGATGTAGAATTCTACATTAGGGTCATGTACCACAACCAAATTGTAAGCACCTTAAGAATTTCTGCCACCTTGTTTCTCTAACAAATCTTAGTGCCCTGCTTTGCACATAGTTGGTGCTCAGTAAATGTGTCCAGTTGCTTTACTCCCTTATCTTTGAGCCCATGTAACAGTTGTAAATCCTGTTTCCTAGAGTTTCAGATCTTTTTTTTTTTTTTGAAATAGAGGCTCACTCTATCAGCCAGGCTGGAGTGCAGCGGCATCATCATAGCTCACTGTAACCTCCAAGTCCTGACCTCAAGCAGTCCTCTTGCCTCAGCCTCCCAAGTAGCTGGGACTACAGGCATGTGCCACCACGCTTTGCTAATTTTTTAAATTTTTTGTACAGATGGGGTCTCACTATTGCCCATAGGCTGGTCTCAAACTCCTGGCTTCAAGCGATCCTCCCACCTTGGCCTCCCAAAGTGCTAGAAGCCATTGCTCCTGGCCAGACTTCCAGATCTTAAAATCATCTATTGTCACAGCTAACTGGATAACCTATAGAGAAACTGAAAAGAAAGATGATCAAGGGTGAAAGAAATGTAATGTATCTGCTGAACTTTGGTAGAGGCTACCCTAGGACAGACTGTTACACTGTAGTGCTATGAGGACTCCGTCTACTTTCCACTTTGGCTTTCTTCCACTTTTATTAATCTTGTTATAAGAGCTTAAGTGTTTCCTTTAAATTTTCTGAGATAATTTTGATTTGGAATATTGGCACCAAATGGGCTTTTAAATTCTTTGAAAACATTGCCCTTTGTTTTCCATTCCAATTATTGCCTGTTCTTTGGAATCCTGTTCTTGTGAATTCATTTGTGCTGACTTAGGCAGCCTAGATTTTCCTGGTAAACCAGGTTTCCTAAATGTTTTATTTATTGTGATCTGGAGATGGTGTTTTTTATTTTTATTTTTATTTATTTATTTTTTCAATGTCCTTTTTTTAATTTCAAAATATTAAGGGGGTACAAATGTTTTTGCTTACATGGATCGTTTAGTAATGCTTGAGTCATGGCTATAGGTGTGCCCATCACCCAAATGGTGTTCACTGTACCTATTAGGTAGGTTTTTGTCCCTCCCCTCCTCCCCCCCACCTTACTTGATTTTCACTGAGTTTTATTTCCCTCTGTGCACATGTGTGCTTATTGGTTAGTTCCGATTTAATGGCGAGTACATGTGGTGTTTGTTTTTCCATTCTTGAGATACTTCACCTAGGAGAATCATCTCCAGTTCCATTCAAATTGTTGCAAAAGGCATTAATTCATCTTTTTTTATGCCTGAGTAGTTCTCCATGGTATACATATACCACATTTTATTAATCTGCTCATGAATTGATGGGCACTTGGGTTGATTCCACATCTTTGCAATTGTGAATTGTGCTTCAGTAAACATTTGAGTGCAGGTATCTTTTTGATAAAAAGACTTCTCTTCCTTGGGTAGGTACCCAGTATTGGGATTGCTAGATCAAATGGTGGGTTTACTTTTGATTCTTTGAGGAATCTCCATACCGTTTTCCATAGAGGTTGTACTAATTTGCAGTCCCACCAACAGTGTGTAAGTGTTCCTTTCTCTTTGCATCCATGCCAGCATCTGTTGTTTTTGGACTTTTTAATAAAAGCCATTCTACCTGGTGTAAGGTGATATCTCATTGTGGTTTTAATTTGCATTTCCCTGATGGTTAGTGATGTTTTTTCATATGTTTATTGGCCATTTGTCTCTCTTCTTTTGAAAAGCTTCTGTTGGTATCTTTTGCCCATTTCTTTTTTTTTTTTTTAATTTATTTTTTTATTTGAGAATATTATGGGGGTACAACACTTTGGTTATATATATTGCCCATGCACTGCCCGTGTCAGAGCTACAATCGTGGTCATCTCCCAAACTGTGCTCCCCGCATCCATTCAGTGAGAGTTTTTCCCAGCCCCTCCACCCCCCTCCCTCCTGCCCGCCCCCTGATGAATATTATTGCCCTGTGTGATGTAGGTGTTGATCAGTTAGTACCAATTTGATGGTGAGTACCAGTGGTGCTTGTTTTTCCAGTCCTGTGACACTTCGCTTCAAAGAATGGGTTCTAACTCCAACCAGGATAATACCAGATGTGTTAATTCACTATTGTTCCTTATTGCTGAGTAATACTCCATGGTATACATATACCACATTTTATTAATCCACTTGTGTATTGACGGGCACCTGGGTTGTTTCCACAACTTTGCAATTGTGAATTGTGCTGCTGTAAACATTCGCGAGCAGATGTCTTTATTATAAAATGTCTTTTTTTCCTTTGGGTAAATACCCAGTAGTGGGATTGCTGGGTCAAATGGTAATTCTACTTTTAATTCTTTGAGGTATCTCCATATTACTTTCCATAGAGGTTGTACTAATTTGCAGTCCCACCAGCAGTGTATGAATGTTCCTATCTGTCCACATCCCCGCCAACATTTGTTGTTTGGGGATTTTTTAAATATGAGCCAATCTCACTGGAGTTAAGTGATATCTCATTGTGGTTTTGATTTGCATTTCCCTGATGATTAGAGAAGTTGAGCAATTTTTTATATGTTTGCTGGCCATTATTCTGTCTTCTTTGGAAAAGTTTCTGTTCATGTCCTTTGCCCATTTTTTAATAGGGTTGTTTGATTTTTTCTTGTTGATTTTCCTAAGTTCTGTATAGATTCTGGTTATCAGCCCTTTATCAGAGGTGTAGCATGCAAATATTTTCTCCCATTCTGTAGGTTGTCTGTTCACTCTACTGATAGTTTCCTTGGCTGTGCAGAAGCTTTTTAATTGGATCAGGTCCCATGTATTTATTTTGGTTGCTGCTGTGATTGCTTTGGGGGTTTTCTTCATAAATTCTTTGCCTAGGCCAATGTCCATAAGAGTTTTTCCAACGTTTTCTTCGAGAATTCTTATGGTTTCGTGTCTTAGGTTTAGATCTGTTATCCATTGTGAGTTGATTTTTGTGAGAGGTGAGAGGTGTGGGTCCAGTTTCAGTCTTCTACATATGGCCATCCAGTTTTCCCAGCACCATTTGTTGAATAGGGAATCTTTTCCCCAGTGTACGTTTTTTTGGAATTTGTCAAAGATCAGGTGACTGTCTGAGGTTGGTTTTATATTTGGGTTCTCGGTCCTGTTCCATTGGTCTACGTCTCTGTTCTTGTGCCAATACCATGCAGTTTGGGTTACTATAGCCTTGTAGTATAGTTTGAAGTCTGGTAGATAAATGCCTCCCAATTTGTTCTTTTTGCTTAAGATTGCTTTGGCTAGACGGGGTCTTCTCTGGTTCCACACAAAGCATAGAATTATTTTTTCTAGATCGGCAAAAAATGATGTTGGTATTTTGATAGGGACTGCATTGATTCTGTAAATCACTTTAGGTAGCAAAGCCATTTTTACTATGTTGACTCTGCCTATCCAAGAGCATGGTAGGGTTTTCCATCTATTTACCTCCTCTACTATTTCTTTTCTCAGGTTTCGTAATTCTCTCTATATAGGTCTTTGACCTCCTTAGTTAGATATGTTCCTAAATATTTAATTTTCTTTGGTGCTGTTGTGAAAGGTATTGCATCTTTAATTTGTTTCTCAGCTTGATTGTTATTAGCATATATGAAGGCTATGGATTTGTGTGTATTGATTTTGTATCCTGAGACTTTGCTGAATTCATTTATCAATTGCAGTAATCTCTTGGTTGAATCTGTGGGATTTTCTATGTATAATATCATTTCATCTGCGAATAGTGAAAGTTTGACCTCTTCTGCCCCTATCTGGACGCCCCTGATTCCTCTGTCTTGTCTAATTGCTGTGGCCAGGACTTCCAGCACTATGTTGAAAAGAAGTAGAGATAGTGGGCACCCTTGTCTGGTGCCAGTTTTAAGGGGGAATGCTTTCAATTTTTCTCCATTCAGTATGATACTGTCTTTTGCCCATTTCTTAATGGGGTTGTTTGCTTTTTTCTTGCTGATTTGCTTGAGTTCTTTGTAGATTCTGGATATTAGCTCTTTATTGGATGTATAGCTTGTGAATATTTTCTCCTATTCCGTAGGTTGTCTGTTTGCTCTGTTGATTATTTCCTTAGCTGTGCAGAAGCATTTTAGTTTAATCAAATCCATTTATTTATTTTTGTTGTTGCTGTGATTGCCATTGGGGTCTTAGTCATTCAATGTCCTTTTCTATATTTCTCCAACACCCGAGTAGCGCACTCCATGGAGTCCTGTTGTGTCTTTTCCAACACATCCACGTTTTTGATCACAGCCTTTCGGTGGCACATGGTTATGGAGGAGAAGGGGCTGGCCAACTGCACCAGTCTCCTGAGGGAGGTGCTAGCACAGCTCAGGCCTGGCGAGGGCATTAGAAATGGTGTTTTTTAAAAAGGCAAACTTTCATAAAGTAACCAAAATGAAAGCATATAATTGTTCAATAATTATATATGTCAATGTATGTTTATTGGCATTCCTAATTATTTTATTTATATGTACTGATAGAAAATGTATGAAGGGTTCATACCAAACAGTATACAATCTAGGCAGGAGAATTGCAGGTGCCAGAGTATGGAGGCAGAAACTTTTTTGCTTTTTACATTTCTTACTGAATTTGGAGATAATTTTATTATAAAATTTAAGAAATATTTGGTGAATGTGAAATGGTTTTTGAAATATAAGACAAAGATGATATAAGTCATCAGAGTGGTATAGACACAGAGCCATGGTTCAGAGGAGGAGAGTTGTTTTCAAGTAGAGGGGATGAAGAAAGACTTCAGGAATAGGTGAGATTTTATCCTAGTCTTTAAGTAGGAGTACGTGGAGAAGCAGCGAAAAAGGGAAATATAGGTGGGAGAAAATGCATGAAGGTCGGGAGGGGGTGAGTGGTGGAAACAGCAATCCTGTAGGCTGACTGGAGGACGGGGTGTCAACAAGAGTGGCACATTGTGTGGAGGGGTTTCTGGGGAAATTTAGAATGGAGGGATCAGGCTAATATACTCTGAACCCGCTAATTAATCTTAACATCCTTAAAAATGGGTTGACCACCTATGACATATTATTGCAAAAACAACCACCAAAAACCCAAAAAACTAACCGAACCTCAAGATCCGAGTAGCACTTGACAGAAAACATGGGGAACAGAGGAACATTTAAATGACACCATGAACATATGCTCAGCCAAATCCAGAATATAGAAAATTCTACAGGGAAAATGAACCAATTTCTTCAATAAATACATGGCATTAAAAAAAAGGAGGAAGAGCGAATTGTTATAGATTTAAAGAGACTTAAAAGGCATATCAACAAAATCAGCGTGTGAACCTAATTCAAACAAACCATCTGTATTATAGAAATGTTTTGAGAGAACCTGGGAAAATTAGACACAGACTGGGTATTAGATAAGGAATTATTAATTTTGTTGGGTGTGAAAATGGTATCATATATATTAAAGATCTTTTCTGTTAGATTAGAGATATACCCTGAAGTATTTACAGGTGAAATGATGAAATGCTTGTGATTTGCTTTCATACATTCCAGCAAAAACAAAACAAAACAAAAACAAATAATAAGCAAGAGTTGGAGCGGGTTGGGAGGGACAAAACAAGAATGGCAGAAACTTGGTGATTTTTGAAGCTGAGAGTTGAGTACCTGGTGTTCATTTTACTCTTCTACATGCTTTTGAGTGTGTTTGAAACTTTCTATAATGAAATGTTTAAGGCCAAGCTAAGGAGCATGGACTTGACTGTGTGGCACCCGGCAAGCTGTAAAGGGTTGAGCCTGAGGAGGGCATGGGAAGGACTGTGAGAGACCCAGAAAGGTTAGCCTGGTAACAGTGCGTGAAATGGCCGGGAGAGGGGAGGACTCGACCTTGATGACAGTCATGGTCCATGAGGATGGAAACTTCTTTGAGAATAGATAGAGGAAATAATGGCAAAAGAGGAAGTCTGTGGTGTGTTTACAGTACAGAAGTGACTCAGGTACATGACAGGGAAAATTCCCTTCTTCCTCTTCAGTCAGTAGCGTTATTGTCCAGAAACCACTGCACTGGGTATGGTAAGGGAAAAGGGGTCTTCACTGAGCCAGGTTTTCATACTAGCCAAAGTGGAAAGCAATGAGGAAACGGAGAGTTCTGGGGTTTTTTCTTTATCGTGAGGAATTTGTCTTGTGGTTTCAGTATGAAATTCTTGGGTAGAGTGAGTCATTTTGCTTACCTTTCTCTATTTTCATTGGGGAAATGATGATAATCTTTGTCAGTGATCCCATCTGATTCACTTGGGATATTAGATAACATTATCCATTTGCAAAATGAATTATATTACAATTGGCCCTTGAATAACTCAGGGATTAGGGGTGCCAATCCCCTGAACAGTCAAAAATCCACATATAACTTTTGATTCCTCCAAAACTTTAGTAATAGCCTACTGTGGACCAGAAGCCTTATCAATAACATAAACAGTTGATTAACACATATTTTGTATGTTATGTGTGTATTATATACTGTATTCTTACAGTAAAGTAAGCTAGAAAAAAGAAAATGTAAAAAAAATCATAAGAGAAAATATATTTACTATTCATTAAGTAGAAGTGGATCATCATAAAGGTCTTCATCCTTGTTGTCTTCATGTTAAGTAGGCTGAGGAGGAGGAGGAAGAGGAGGGGTTGGTCTTACTGTCTCAAGGTTGCAGAGGCAGAAGAAAATACACATATAAGTGGACCCATGCAGTCCAAACCCATGTTGTTGAAGGGTCAACTGTATTCATTTGAGATTATATTATTCATTTATGAAATTAAACAATTTCAATTCATTATTATATGATGTTATTCATTTGTAAAATTATTCATTTGGAAGATTATATTCATTTGTGAAATTGAACACTTTCAAAGAATATGTGTGGGGTTAATTAAATGAGTTGAAATGACATGGTCTGGGGAAACAAAAGTTGAACTATGGTAAATTAATGAAAGCTTAGATTTAAATATAGAGCATTTGATTTGTCAGTAGCAAAAATATTAAAAATAAACTTCAGAGCCAATGAAAGTAGCAGTTGTTAGAGACTAGAGAGTAATGATAGTTCTCCAGTCCTCTACAATCAAAGATAATTAATATTTCACACATGAAATATTAGTAAGAACCAGGTGTGGTGGCTCACGCCTGTAATCCCAGCAACTCCAGAGGGTAAGGCAGGGGGATTGCTTGAGTCCAGGAGTTCCAGACCAGCCTGGGCAACATGGCAAGACCCCTGCACACAACCCCCATCTCTCTCTCTCTCTCTCTCTATATGTGTGTGTGTGTGTATATATATAAAACAAACAAACAAGTCGGGTGCAGGAAATTGCTTGAACCCAGGAGTTTGAGGCTGCAGTGAGCTATGCTTGATTGTGCCACTGGCCACTTCACTCTAGCCTGGACGACAGAGCAAGGCCCTGTCTCTAAAAAAAAAAAAAAAGAAAGAAAGCAAGGAAGGGGAAGGGAATATTAACATATGATGTAAACAGGCCTTCCACAGAGGAATAGGAACCCCAGAGAATAGTTTCCTGATCACATTTTCTGTCTTCTTGATTCTTATTTTTCAAGAAATTACACTACAAACTGCAGTCTATAAGAATAGGACATTTCCTATGATTAACACCCTTTCTTTTCTGTCCAATTTAACATTCCGTTTAGAGAGGGCTGAAGCTGAGGTGGGGGAACAGAGATGAGAAATGTTGCTTACCGAGTGGGAGAAAAATGTTGGAACACAATGCATTCTTTACCCTCATTCTGCATAAAGAAGGTGAGGGAACTTTGGAGATTCCCTAGCAGGTCTTCTCATTTAGCCCACCCAAGCTGGTATCTACTGCCTTAGCTTAAACAGTCAGCAAGAAGTGAGGTTTTAGTCAGGTTTGCTGCTAGTTTGGGCCCAATTAAGGTAAAATTTCTAATTCCTGGGAGCTGTTGTTAAAAGCTCTCAGGGAGGTCAGAAGAAGAGAGGAAAATTCCTATCTAAAAGCAAGAGAGGTGGTTTTCATTTTCCTCAGGGACTCAGCTGAGCCCTTGGGTCACAGGAGGGATGGGGATAGAAGGACGCATGTTTTAAGTCTATTATGGAAAACGTTGAACCATCATCAGCACTTGATGGAAACGAGAGGGGGAGAGACAGCAGCAGTGTCTGTGACAGCACTGCCTCCCTTATTGCATTATCAGAAGAAAAAGATCACCTGCGAATAGGCATCCATTATCCCTTTCTACAAAGGGATTAGTGTGGGTTTCAAGAAATTAATGGCTTTTGAGTTACCACAGAAATACTAATGAATGTCAGGACCAGAGATGTAAAGCAGGTAAAATTGGCTTTTCTCTGCTTCATTGCACTCCTTTTCTCCTTTGGTTTGCTATTTTAAGATCTAGATCTGCAGCCAAAAGCAGAAATCATACCCTTTGGCAGTGTGATTTGTCTTCTTTAGGGAATGACTCAATTAGTTTATGACTGTCTCCAAAGTGTGTCAGCAAAGAGATTGAGAAACATCTCAGAAATTAAAATCTCTACCAGGGAGGAGTGATCCCTCTTGCATGGATGTCATTTTCATGTCTGGTAAAAGTATCAGAAAGTCTCTCAAGTGACAGTCCCCTTTTATTATTAAAGTGCTAAACTGGTACATATTGTAGCTAATACTGATTAAAGGTGGCATTACCTGATAAACTTGTGAAACAGAGGGGAAGGGAGAAAGGAGGAAGGGAAGGGAATTATACCTACTATGTGCTGAGCATTGTGTTAGGAGCTTTATTTCTAATTCAACAAATACTTATTAAGCACCTACTATATACCAGGCATTGCCCTACATATTGTGATATAAGGATGAAAAAAGAGACCTCGCCCCTGCTCTCAGTGGAGCTTATAGTCCAGTACAGTATGGAAGACATAGTTTTTTAAAAAGAACTTTAAAATTTATTTTATTTATTCAGACATTTTAATAAACTATTATAATACAGTCTAATAAGAGTCCATGATAGAGGAATAATATAGTCGGGATACCTATTCTGACCCAGGGGCATGAGTGTGCAGGTGAGGGGAGGGGAGGGGCTGGGCAGGTCAGGACAGACTCCCTTTCTGGAAGAGGGTAAGTGTTTGGGTTGCTGGTTGAAGGAGAGGGAAGGAGCATTACAAGCTAAAGGAACAACATAAGCACAGTCGGGCACAGAGAGAAAACTGCCATCTAAGCAGAGACCTTAAAAGTGAGCTAGTCATGTCAAGCCTGGAGAACTGGTTACTAGACAGAAGGCCCTTGAATGGCCTTGAGGGCCAATGGGGGTGTCTGTGAGCAGCACACTTTATGCTCTCTCCTTTCCATTGACCCATCCTGGCTTTACTAACCTAAGGAAAGATAAGAGTGTTAGCAGGGAGTTAGGTCAAGTGGCAGAAGGAATATTCTGTTGTCTATTTTTTACTCTGCAGAATGTTACCTAGAAAACAAAGAACCCTGGCAGGGTGTGATTGGTTCCTAGATTCACAGGGCATAGCTAGTCACAGTTATTCCAGTATTTCTGTTTCCCACACAGACCTCTGCATGTTACATTGGCATTGCACACCCCATACTTACTCTTGCACTTAAAATTCCACCCTAGTTCAGTTTTTTAGACTCAAGATTTTCCCCAGCTACATCTTGCCAATTAGATACCATCTTGGAATTTTACTACTTCTACTTTGTATAGTTTGAACAAGAAGGCTATCAACCTCTGATCTGCTTGGTTTCTTGCACCTACCTTCTCATAACTAATTAATACTTTGCCTCTTTTTTTTCTTTCTAGAACACAAACAGACATTCCCAAACATTCTCAAGAAGGGTTACCTGGAGATTAGGAAAGACCACGACAGTTATTGGCAAAGCTGTTATGCAGAACTTTCACCCTACAACTTATACTTTTACAGCCTTGACAACAGTGGGAATCAAAACCTCTATGCCACGTACCAGCTTTCACACTTCCAGAGCATATCTGTTTTGGGCAATCTTGAGGCCAGGATGGTGGATACTGTTCTGTACGACAACACCCAGCTACAGCTTAAGGCAGAGTCACCATGGGAGGCTTTGGACTGGGGGCAGAAGCTTTGGGAAGTTGTACATGCCACTGTGCCTGGTTACGTGGGACGGCACGATGGGTTGGCAAACTCACCCGGGCTTGGTCATCATGTTGACTGTACACAGAATCAATGTTTACAGAAGAAATCCAGTGGGCTGCTGCCACCATCCCCAGTCCTGGATAGCCCCAAGCAGTACCAAAATATCCTCAAATCAGGGACGCTCTACAGGCTGACTGTCCAAAACAACTGGAAGGCATTTTCGTTTGTGCTGAGCAGGGCCTACCTTATGGCTTTTCAGCCTGGCAAGCTAGATGAGGATCCACTGTTGAGCTATAATGTGGACGTGTGTCTAGCTGTCCAGATGGACAACCTGGATGGCTGCGACTCTTGCTTTCAAGTCATTTTCCCCCAAGATGTCCTCCGTCTCCGAGCTGAGACCCGGCAAAGGGCTCAGGAATGGATGGAGGCTCTGAAAACAGCTGCCAATGCGGCAAGGAATTCAGAGCAAAACCTGCAAGTCACACTGAGGAACAAACCCAAGGAGCAGATGGGTGGGCATGAACTCAGGAAGAACAAACGCCAGTCCGTGACTACCAGCTTCCTGAGCATTCTGACGACTTTGTCTTTGGAACGAGGACTCACTGCTCAGAGTTTCAAATGTGCAGGTATGAGACAAATTTTCAGCCTAAAGCTCGTGAAAGAACAATCCTGAATCCCACAATTGGAATTCACTTTAAAAATCCCCTCAATAGGCTAGTCACAGCTTCCTCCTGTTATAAAAAGCATCTCTCCTCCAGAGAGTTTGCTATATTAAAACATCCATCCATCCTCATACCATGCTGGTGAAGTAAACAGAAGCAGCTATGATATACCCCAATAAGTCAAAATGACTTGGCTGAAGGCTAACCAGACTAGAATTTAGGCTTCCTGTGTCAGCTGTGGTTCCATTCGCTCTGCCTTCTTGAATTAAAGGTCACTGAATATGGATGTCACATATTGTCTCATAAGAGACATTCAGGCCCAAAGCTGAATACTAACTACTAACTACTAACACTCCTTAGGCAAGGAAAATGTCTGTAGTCAGTAACTGTCATTGATCCTGACCTTGTAAAATCTTGTTAAGTTGGAATATAGAAAATCTGCCTTGGCAGAAAATGTAGAGGTGGCTAAAAGTAGGGTAGATGATGATTCAGCAGATGACTGCTGAGTCACGATGGGCCTCTGTCTCATCATGGGGAAGCCCGGGGCTTCTGGAACTGCTACGTAAGGATGAGACACAAAGTGGAGTTCGAGGTCAGTAATCTTATTTCTCAAAACCTTATTACTGCTTCTCTCCTCTGCTCCCCATTCTTCTTACCTTCCTCAAGACAGTAAAATTTTTAAAAAAATTTTAAAACCTCACTAAACCATATCTATGTATCTACTATAAACTAAATTGAATTATTTCCTTTTCATTAAACCCCACAATTTGTAAAAATGAACTTACCATGAGGATAGTTTTAATTGGAAGGCCGATTTGGGAGTTTTTAATTCAAGTCTATTAAATTTAAGTATGTTGTTTAAAAATGAACAAGAAGCTCACCACCAGCCAAAACCAAATTTTAAATTTTGTCCTTGTTCCTGCATTGAAAAAAGCCAAATAGTGGTAGCACAATGAAAACTCATGTTTTGAATTTAAGTTAGTTATGATGATGGCCTTTTCTATTGAAAAATAATTTACCTAAAGGGGGAATTAAGTGAATCATTACTGCTTTGACCCGAAGGCCTCAGAGACTACAGAGCAGAAACTTGCAGGGTTTCCGAGGACGTAGGTACAAAAGGACAGAAACCATAAACACCAGCCAGTTAAGAAGCTGTATGTATGCATATATCTGCAGGTGTGAAAACCCTTGTGTTAAGTCAGCTGGCTCCTTTTGGAAAATGGTTTTGAAATAAGGAGATACTAGTTTTAGCATAGTTTTTTTTCTTTTGAGAAACTATTGACATTTCAGTGTCTTAGACTAGGACATATATTTCAAAGTTCAGGCATTCAACAATAATTTACTAAGTGCTTACTCTGTGGATATCCTGGAATTATGGTACACTTTTGTGGTTTAGATTGCCGATAGGGTCATCAAATCTGTTATATAGTATTATTGGAATAAGGGAGAACAGCTCAGGTTGGTTCTCAAGGTAGAGACTAGAGTAGCTGAATCAAGAAACTTTCTAATAAAAAAGGGAAAAGCCTCAGGTGTTACACAAGAGTTGTCACCTAATTCACCTTCCTCTCAGAAGTTTGCTTCCTAATGGAGTGTCCATTGCCCATGTTCTGTACTGCATTAGAAGCATTCATAGCACTCAGAGGAAGGAGAAGTATAGGTAAAGGGTACCATTCAGCAAGCCCACTGCATCCAGCAGTTAGAGAAACGAAAACAGGCAAAAGACAAAGAAAAGTGAGTAAAAGAGTTAGGGAGAAGGAAGCCAAGTAGAAAAGAAGAGGGAAAGTATTATATAATGTACAGGAACAGAACTTTCTGACAGTTGCGTTAGGTTCCATGTGATAGGATGCCTCCCTTTGCTGTCTAAATTTCATGCTCACCAAATTTGGCTGGTTGGAGGATAGGTTGGGGAAGGATGGTAGTAGGGAATCCAGGGGATAGGGGTAACACAGGCTAAAACTCATTTGCTCTGCTCAGCTTTACCTTCATGCTTTGGTTTAGAGTTCTAATGTATGGCGCAGAGGTAGGTTTCTAATTTAGAGTGCAGAGAAGTCAGTCCTAATTTGTATAGGGTGGCACATTCCAAAGCAAAAAAAAAATCTATTTCATTTAAATGCCCCTTCTTCCATCAGAAAGTGCTACATTCAGTTGCTTTGTAGTTTACCAGGTTGTTTTTCATTCTTAATACCCACACTTGAATATTGGTTTCTTACCTCAGATAAGAATATTTCATCTCCTGTAGGGGGCAGAGTCTCAAAAGAAAAAGGCAAAAACTTGTTAAGCAAACCTCTGAATGTTTTTTAAATTACTTAGGGAGGCTGTTCATTATATCAAAGATTCTTATAGCAGATGAACTTTAAAAATTGATCTATGTTTCTCACAAACACAGTTAATCTAAACCAGCTGCTTTGTCCTTTTGTACCTATGTCCTCTAACTTTGCATCCTCATGAAAACACACATGCAGTGAGAAAGCTGGTTGCAGAGCATGTTTACCTTCCAGAATGCCAAAAAGTCTAGCACGTTGTTTTTAGTGAGTTTTGGCTTTATGTATTATTTTAAGGAGAAGCTACTTCACAGTATTTCATAGTTTTAGTGTGCATCTTTAGACTGTAAGTTTTTATGTCTTAGTCCTTCCCCCTTTAAATGTTTTGGATGAATAAACTTTAAAAGGGGAAGATTGTACTGAGTACCTCTTTATTATGATGTTATTTACTTGCTATTCAGGGGAGCCACAAATACTGGCTTTTAAATCTATAAAATAGTGCAATTGGCCTTATTTCATTAAATTCTTTCTGTAAGTGAAGAATTTTCTATATCCTTCCTTAAAACCTAAATAGCCCCTGCAGAAAAAATGGACCATGATCATCCAAAAATGCCTGAGGTTATTGGTTTTGAAAATATATGCTGATATATAACTGAATGTTTCTTAAACATGTGCTTGGACTTTTGATCATTGTATTTAATCATATGTGATTGTTCCATGGCGTCCCCTCTGGCTCCATGGTTGCCCCAAGCTTAGGAAGCCCTAGCAACTGTGATCTTCTTGCTGTTCCTGGAACCTATCATGGTCATGCTGGCCTCCGGGGTCTTTACACTTACTGGTCCTACTTCCTGACACTTGAAAATAAAGTTCTCCCATTCATTCTGTCATTAATTGTGTGCACCTAGATGAGTCAATGCTGCAGGAAAGCAGATGTGGTCCTTGCCCTCATGAAGCTTGCAGTCTGCCAGGAAGACAAGACATTAATCAGATAATCACATCAGTGAATGCCAAAGGGCAGCTGTGACTAGAGCTATAAAAGTGAGGCCCATGCATCAGATTAGAGAACTATTAGAGATGGTGCCGAGTAGAACAATATGAAATTGCAGATTTTCAATCATTTTTGACCTACACAATAAAAAGGCAGTTGATAAGGTTGAACTTAATGTTTGACCCTGAAGTCACAGAAAGTTCATGGGCAGAGAAGCACATGATGGGAATGGTATATAAGAAGTTAATTTGTTGATGCTTTAGTACAGCTTTTCAGGAACACCTCTGTAACAGAAAATGAGGTGTGCTTTTTTAGTGAAATTTCTGGTTGGAGTTTAAAATTATGTTTGGCAATGGGGAATCCGTGGTATTAACAAATGACTATGCAGCTTATTAAAATATTTATGAAGTACGTACCTGTAAGTGGTTCTAAATTAGGTTATTCACAAAATGCCATATAAATTAGATTAGAAAGCAGCGGCTCTGTTTTCGTTAGGAATTTGACATGTACACCTACCCCTATTTACACTTGAGAGATACATGGTTTTCTTGGCGCTAGCACATAGAGACGTTTTTCCTGTAATTTCCCAGCAATCAAGAAACCTAGCAATTGAGTACTATACTCAAAGGGCCCAGGGACTTGTTTATAGGTGTGACAAGAGATGCAAAGCTCACCTTTGCAAGTGTTCCTTGTGTGACTGTTTTGTAATCTGGAGATGAAATTGGATGGTCCGCTGTGGGGCAGTGTTCCTGATTCTGAAGTGAAGTTGAACATGTTAACAGAAGAGATAGCAAGAAAAACAGTAGCCTAGGGGATCCCCTACACCATTTTCACACTGTCAGTTTTTATGGTTTTACTCTTTTGGCTGCTGTTTAACCTCTTGGTACTGCTGTTGGCAATTACCTCTCTCTGGCATTAAGAGCTTTCTGCTTTCCTTTTTTCCCCTCCGGCCCTAGGGAGGGGTAAACCCAAGGAGAGGGGAGAAGTTTTGCTGTGAATTCTTCAGCCATTTAGTGCAAATTCCTGTAATTACCGGCATTGTGTCTTCTCTGAATGGCACATAATACAGCAGAAGCCATTCCTAATTGAGACCTTACAGGAGGTACAAATCCCCTCTTTGTTCAGCCTGACAAATTAGTGCCAGAAAGTGGCAGGGTCCGAGTGGGAATCAAAGGCAAGAAACACAAAGATGGAACTTAAGGCTACAGTAATAACCCTCTCTTGTCCTGACGGGAAGAAAGTAATGACCAATGAAAAATGAAGTTTTTTTTGTTATAAATTCCCTTGACATGACAGCACCTCGGGGCTGCTCTATTTATTTAGCAAAAGTGATTAAATAGTAATACTACAGGGCTGCCCATTGTTTCCCTGGGTGCCCCCACCTCACAGACCCCTGCTGCCTGGGCTAATTGATTGACAATGAACCTCTGATAAAGAGGTATGTTGTTAGGACCTGGGGTGGGGGTGGGGGGCATTTTCTCCCTCTTTGTGTGTCTGAGAGAGGGAGAGAGAGAGAGAGAAATTCATTTTTGAGTTATGCTCCAGTTTTTCTTTGTCCCACCCCACCCCTCTCCCCTCTTCTCTGCCTCGCCTTATTTTCCCGCTTGCTGCTTCTCCCCCAAGGCTTTTCAGCAGTTACTCCAGCTAGCATTCACAAACAGGTGGAGGGGAACTAGAACCGTAGTGCAGACTTTTGACAAGTTTATCTTCAGAGCTAACTTCCTTCCTCTCCCCGCTCCCTGTAAGGCAGAACAGCAGTGTGAGAAGAGAGGAAAGGGGAAGGGGGCTGATTATTGGTGCTTTAAGGCCAGAAAAGTCTTTTTGGTTTTTTTTAGTTTTTCATTTGTGAGAATAGATGTCTGTCTGAAACTGGTCTTTGTACTAATTTTCTCTTAAATTCCTTGCTCAATTTTAGAAAAATCTGCGCACTAATAGCATTTACATGTTTGGGGGAGGGTTGTGGAGTAAGACATCAAAACTCAAATTTTTAGTCTCTCTCCTCAGTTCCCAAGAAGCCAAGATTGATTATTTGAGGATAAAATCTGGCTGCTTGTAGTGTAACTCAGTACTCCAAGGATGCTGTAAGTTGTGGGAAGATGACCAAAGGACTCCAGGCAGATAATTAATAGCTCCTAGTTATATATGCTCAACTAGCTAAGCTGAAACTAAATCCCTAATTTAACTCTGTTACAGCTGCAAAAACAAATCATTCCAAGTTCCTATGAAAGCAAAATATATTAAGCAAACATTATCGACCTTGTTAATACCACATGGCATTTCATGTGATAAATGAGGGCGTATTTCTGGCAAAGTCCTGTTTTATGACATCGTTTAGACATAAAAGATACCTTTACCCTAGCAATACAAGCATCCTTGATAGAAAGTATGGGGTGGTTAATTATTCTTTAAATAGCTGTCAGTCTGGAAGAAAGCAATATTTCTGTGTTGGACCTAGTTAGTTACCTATTGGCCTCGGGGTAAATCATGCAGATTAGCAATTCTTAAGAAAAAGAGAAATTGAGTTTCGGAGCTGATTATGCATGCGAATCTACATAAAGAAAGATCTGTTGGTTTCTAAATGCCAAAAAGGGCAGTTGTGTATTATGCTCTTGAAAAAAAAGTTCTAGGGTAGCCAAAACCTGTTTTCATTCCCATGTGAAAAAGTAGGGCATCTTTTAGTAGCCAAAGTGTCAAATCTTCTAAGGAAATGAGAGATGGAAGCAAAAAAAAATTGACTTTCCTTTATATCTCCAATTATTATCTTTACTACTGCTTTCAAATTTGTCTCCCACTTGGTAGAAATAAGGTGAAGATTTATTTGAGTTAGGGAGTAGGCAGGTAGCCAGTTGGAGGAGGAAAAGACAATGAAGAGAAACTCAGATATGCCTCCCAAAACATATAAACAGCTTGGATAAATGAGAATTGTCCAGAATTGTTTCCTTCTCATGTTGTATTGTCTAAGTCATTTTGTTATTGAGTGTTTTGGATTGTTATCTCAATCCCTAGGGTTTTTTTGTGTGTGTGCTAAAGGGCTGAATTTTATTTTTTCAACCCTGAATATAACCACGGAAGGCTTGCTGATAGTAAAAACCCTTAAGTGGAGTTTTAGTGGAGGGTTTGTTTCAACAAGCATTTATGAAACCTCTTGTGTGTGCCACATATGTTCTGCCAGGCACCTTGGAATATGCCAACAGGAATGAGGTGTCACCTGTGTTTCTTCAAAGACTTATAGGACCCCCCCCCAAGGGTATAGAGAGCTTGAAGGGGGTGAGCAAGAGAATGGGACTGGGTGACTAGGGGTCAAGCCATCACGGCACTGGCTTGGAGACCATTACATCCCTGTCTCTGCTTATGTCAGGGATCCCTGTTCTAGAGAATTTGAAAGCTAAAGTGGACCCCCACTCCCTACCCCATTTAAAAGCTTGTCTTTATATTTCCTACAGAATTAAACTCAGGGAAAAATCTCTTTGGCTTTTACTGCTGTCTATCAAAGATAAAACTTGAATTTCTTTTGTGTGTTCATTATGTAGTAGGCGCCATGGGAGATACAAGAGAAGTGTAGTTGTAGTCTGAAACCCCCAGGACTTTACAGTCTGGTTGAAGATGCACAAAGGAAAATGAAGGATACTAGATAATTAGGTCAGGTCCATACTGTATAGCACTTAGTGTTCAGACAAGCATTTGGCAAAACTCTCAAGACAGAGCAACTTGGATTAGCAGAGATTATAGTATGTATGTTGTTTTGGGAATGATTGGATTGGCAGTTTTTCTCGAGGATTGTTGACTAATGGATCCCTTTCAGTCTAGAAGGTTGTCAGTAAAGGTACATGATAATAATGAGAAGCAGCATAATTTAGTAATTAAGAGCAAGGACTCTGGAGCCAGACTACCTGGGTTTCCAGATGTGCTACTCATTAGCTGTGTGACCCTGGGCAAATTACTTAACCTCTCTGTACCTCCATTTTTTTCATCTCAGATGTGAGAAGATAATCACATCTACTTCATTAGTTTGTAGTGAGAATAAATTGAGTTAAAGGGCTTAGAAGAGTACCTGGCACATACTAAGTGCTATAAAAGGGTTAGCTCTTACTAGTATTTGCCCACATATGACAATAATAATTACCTGGATAAAGATATCATAGGCATACTTACCAAATTTGCAGCTATCACAAAACTAGGTTGGACAACTAATATGTTGAATGACAGAATTGAGATTCTGAAAGGCAAGCCAGAGGAATGGAACAAAACAAACAAGATGAGATTTAGGAGGGATAAATAGATAGTCTTCTACTTATATTCAGAAAATTAACCACAACAATAGAAGGTAGAGGAAACTGGAACTGATGGCAGCCCAGGTGGGCATACAAATGAGGCAACCAGGAAGCCAGCGTTTGTGCTGCTATAGCTACATCAAAAGCATTCACAAAACAGGTCCAGAAATAAGAGATAATATCCTCACTGTGCTCTGCTCTGGCCAGACTACACCTGGAAATTTTAGTATGGATGCTGCTTTTTAAGGATAAACATCTACATCTATTAGGATAGTGAAGGACTAAAAACTAGAATAGGGAGGACACAAGTGTTATCTCCACATATTTGAAGGGGAGAGAAAATAGGCTTACTCTGTGTAATTCCATTGGACCAAGGTAACAGAAATACCCAGAGTGGATGGGATTTTCCTTATTTAAGAAAACTCGATGGCTGTGGGTGAAATGAGTAGAATGGCAAGAAGCTTGGTCAATGAGAGTGGAAAAACTGGAATAACTCCCTTGTCTGGTCTAGAGTTTTCTTATCTGTAAGATAAAGAGATTTATTCACTCAGCCTTTCTGCAGATGTTTATTGAAGCCCTGCTATGTGCTAAGTACTATGCTTTCTGCATGGTGAACAAGACAATCCTATTATGTGTCCTCACAGAACTTGAAAATTGGAAGCCAGACAAATAAATAAGTAATTATAACACACAGTTGAACTCAGAGGTCTTAGACTTTCCTTCCAATTCTTCCATCTCTGTCTGGCATATTTTAGAGAGAATGGCTTTGCTGTATATGGTCTCTTTTATCTCTTGTTTTGTGATTCTTTCAATGTCTATAGAAGATTAGAGAAAATGAGATTAATGTAATCCTCCATTTAAAGCTCATTTAATAAGTAATACCTTTCTCCTTTGGGGAAGAGAATTTAAACCAGTAAAAATATAAATTGACTAAGAAGACAGGAGATAGGAATCCTTTTCCTGGCTCTGATGTGTATCATTGAATAAATTACTTTACTTTTTAGCCTTTTTTGTAGTCTAAGTTTCTAGGTCCAGGAAATAATTTTAAATAAAAATAAATGTATAAGAAGAATATGAATACACACTGAAATAGTAATGTGAGTCTATGGAAGAAGAAGAATGTTATATAATTTGTGTTTTAAACTATTTCACATCCTAAAATTCAAAGATATTTGATCACTTTATATAAGTAGACCGTTTGATTTTATAGGATATAAATTTGCTTTTTTGATTTATTCCTGGTATTCTCATCATAGAAGTCACATGTTGGTCTTTGATATGTTTCAGAAGAATAAAATCATTTTGAATTTCAGAAGATAGAGATCTTTTGATAGACCTTCCTGAACTTCATAGGCCATAGCTGTGCTGTCTTTTTTTTTTTTTGAGCCGTTCATTTCTCCCAGTCTTTGTTGCTATACTTTGGTCTGGAAAGTTCTTGTCCCTTTTTGTAGCTTCCTTTTTGGTTAACATTGTTCTCATCGTGTGTTCATTTCCGGCTTAACTTCTAAAGAAAGTGTTAATGTACTATTAGATTCCATATTGACTTCAAAGTTTTTATTTACTTACCTTTCACTGGGAGAGAAAACTGGTCTAGGTGTAATTTTAGGATAAACTCTGATAGGTCAAGATTCTCCTTATTTTCTAGATAAATTCCTTGAAAAACTAAGCTTTTCACGGGCTCCTAAGAGTAAGAGCTTCTTGAGAGGTTTTCTAAAATCCGTTACACTGCCTGAAGGCAGAAACATAGTTCAGTGAAAAACTTGCCATTTTTAAACACATTTCTGGATAAGGAAATCTAGTAATATAGCAATATTAATTTATTTCATGCATTAGTATTTTCATCTAATCATTCATTCATTCAACAAACATGGGCCACATACAGTCCCAGAAATTGAGGTGTGGAGGTAAACTAAAAGTTAATTTTGCAGTAGGAAATATGCCTATATATGCCTATTTGTCTCTAAACTTTGAAAGATGTTAACACAGAAAATGTTTTAATTAAATCATATTAGTAAAAAACAAAGAGTGTGAAACTCCATCCCTTGTTTCAGATGAAAAGTAGAACAAGCCTGCAAAGCAACGAGCCCTGAGACCAGCCCTGATATCAGGGATGAGAGCTGATATTTGAACATGTTGGTTATGGTTCTGGATACAGTTCTGTATTGTACTTTGTTGAAGGCTTCTGGGTGTGAAAAATCTTTGTCCTGGGCATGACTTCGTGTCTCATTTTATTGAGGGCAGGCCCCCTGCACCATGTGTCTACTGTCTACCCCAGGATCTCTCAAAGTGTGGCTTGAACACCATTTGCATCAGAATCATGAGTGTGATATGGGGAGAGGTGGCTGGACCCTTCCCAAGACCTGTTGAAGTCAGAATCTCTGGGATTTTTAACAAACTTTCCAATTGATTTGAATGCATACAAAATTTGAGAAACCACTGATTTAGCTCATAGAATGTTTTTAGTGAATGAATCAAGCCATACTTCAGTTTTCTCTAGGTTATATAAGTATATTTCCTTTAACTATTTCTTCTACATATGTTCAACATTTTAGCTATTGAGGTATTAATCTGCTGGAACATCTCCAGGTTTCCATGTCTTCCTTACATTCTGGAAACTTCAGTGACGTTTCAATACGGTTCTACCTAATGATGAGAACGAAGAAAGGGAGAGGTTGGTTCAAATCCTCTACCTACATTCTGGCTTCCTTTTTAATACATCCAAATGTTATGCCTAGTTTTTGTTTTGTACTTGATAAGCATACATATTAATTGTTTGAATTTTGAGACAGCCTTTACCTCTCTTACCTTATTTGCAACCAGCCAGGTCATCTTCACCTAGATGACCACAATAGCCTACTAACCAGTTTTCCTGCTTTTATTCTAACCTTTCCCAAATCTTGTCTCAAATGCAGTAAGCATGATCTTACTAAACTTTAGATTGACCCTGGTAGTTTTCTCTTTGTAGTCCTCCAGTGGCTTCACACTAATTTTGGAAAACAACATCCTCACAGTGACCCTGCCCACCTCCTTAGTTTCAGCTCTCGCTCTCTTGCCACTTTCTCCCCCACATACTAAATTCTAGCCACACTAGCTTCACTCTATTCCTCAAATACACCACCTCCTTTCCACCTACTTCAGAGCCTTTGCATGTGCAGTTGCCTCTCCTTGGAATGTTGCCACCCCCAACTCATTCTTCAGGTCACTACTTAAATGTTACTTTCTCAAGAACACCTTCTCCAACCCCTCAAACTGACTTAGGAACTATTAAATTCCCTCCACTGTAATGCTTGAAACTCCCTCCCCACTACCACCATTGGCTTTCCTGCTTTCCCCATCTTTTCTAGGAATCCTTATCATCTGCAGATACAATTAACACGTTCCATGTTCTATTATCTAGGTTGTTTAAAAATGGTAATAAATGATGGGTCCAAAACTTACTCTTTTGGCGAACCAGTTACGATCTTGCAGGTTTACAGGGACTTTTAAAAAGAAAAAAAAATATTTTTAAACTATAGGACTTCTTAGAGCCTTTTTTATACTAATGTGAGGGATAAGTATACAACATTTTAAAACTTACTTAACCATGCTTATACGTAATGTGCTATACCCTGATCTGGGCACTGCTCTGTCAGAGTTTATTTAACATATTTATGCATATTCTGTTTTAACTCCAATTGCTATACTGCAATTCAATTTTGGCACTAACCACCTAGAGTTAGCACAAACCCCACAAATTAAAGGCTCAGTCCTCCACAAGACTACTCCCACTTCAGATGCCAGCCACAAGTTCAGGCAGTTCCCAGGCCACCCACACTCTGACTGATTGGCTACAAATTTGGAGGTTCCCACAACCCCCTCAGGTTTGATAATTTGCTAGAACAACTCACAGAACTCAGGAAAGTGCTATACTTACAATTACAATTTTATTATAAAGGATACAAACCAGGAATAGCCAAATGAAGAGACTCAGAGGGTGAAGTCTGGGAGGTCCACAAATGTAGAGCTTCTGTGCCCTCTCCCTGTGGAATCAGGGTGTGTCACCTTCCCATGATGTCAATACCATTATCAATGAGGAACCTCCACTGAGCTTCAGTATCCAGAGTTTTTACTGGGGTTTCATTATGTAGACAAGATGGATTGCATCATTGGCCATGTGATTGAACTTAATCTCCAGCCCCCTTCCCCTCCCTGGAAGTCAGGCTGGCTCAAAGTCCCAACCCTCTCATCATGTGGTTGGTCTTTCTGAAGCTATTTGGTGGCCCCACTATGACTCACCTATTAGCATAAACTCAGGTGTTATCTAAGGGGCTCAGGAATAAAAAAGACACTTATATCACTTAGGGGAAATTCCAAGGGTTTTAAAAGCTTCCTGGTTTCCAG
The DNA here is from genome assembly GCA_023783475.1 of Daubentonia madagascariensis. Lineage (NCBI taxonomy): Eukaryota > Metazoa > Chordata > Mammalia > Primates > Daubentoniidae > Daubentonia > Daubentonia madagascariensis. The sequence goes on from JAKFHU010002088.1 coordinate 4,071,653, forward strand.
TGACTTTGTGATCCCCACTCTCTAACCAAGATACCACTCTTAAATCTTGGTTTAAAACAGAGGGTGTTTCCTTCTTTAATGGATATAAAAGTAACCAACAAAATTATTTTTTTATATTACCTTTAACTGAAAAAAAATTTAGTGTGTGCTATTATATACCACTTCTAGAAGAAATCTCAGATTCCAAAAACCTAAAACATGTGGGCTTGTACCAATTTCCAAAAGATTGAAAATCACATTCTAACCAGCTATATACCAATATACCAAGGGTTATGTCTTTGCTCATGTTTTTTCCATAAAGTAAATCATGTGGGGCTGAACCAAAAGCCTTGCTGAAAATCACTCCCCTTTCAAATCACCTGACCTGTACCTCTGACACAGAGGATAGACTATGTTTGAAAGTCTTAGTCTCTTTCTCTGTCTTCATTGATAAAGATGTTTTTCTTGAGCTTCAGACTTTTAGAGACCAGCTGAGATAGTAGACACACATGATGTGGTGCTGGGAAGCATCCAGCCTCAGTGGGATGGGTAGTAAATTAGGGGCACAAGAGCTTGGTCTTCTGTTTGTAGCCCTGCCCCTGATTTATTGTGCAGCCTAGAGCCAGCCTGCCACGGTCTTGTGGAGCAGCATCTTTGACACTTTATTTTGAGGGAAGATTAAACTGTCTTGACTGTACAACTGAAATGTTACCAAATATCAACTGAACCAAAAGTGACATATATTAATTCAGTAATATTGTACATCACAGCATTTTTTCCCCAGAAAATATGAGGAGGTTCTCTAAATATTCTCTTAGATAAAGAGAAGTCTTATTGTGGCTTAACAATGGGTGGGAAACCTTTGGGAAAATGATGTTTCTCATCCATTGTCAGGATGGGGAATTTTGACTTGAGTAAAAGGTGTCTGATAATACTGAAGGCTTCCAGGCAACCCCATGAGCCTGACTTTCCTGTATGATCCTCATCTTTCAATATTCTTCACTCACCGACATGCATGTTCTAATTGCCTTTCCCTTTCCTCTTCACTCCCATTATTAGATGCTGTGTGTCCAAGCCTTTATCCTTATAGGGGTTTTATAAGGTTAATAAATAATACCTCTTCTTTCTCCTCCCAGGACTCAGGAAGATGGAGATTATAGATCATATTTATTATTATATAGTGGATGGACTTACCTGGCCACAGCTGGAGTCCCTACAGCCATGCCCTCTTACCACAGCAGGCAGAAAACCTGCTGCCTGAAGGCCAGGCTGTAGCATAAGCATGCCAGGGTCCTTCTTCTCAACTCACCAGTCAGATACCTCATTTCTCCATCTGTGAGGAGGGCTGGGTAAGGGGTGGGGAGAGAAGCTGGGAATATTACTCTAGGGAATTCCTTTCAAATGGCAAGATGAGGACCAGAGAATAGGAGTTTCCTACTTATGTCTTGCCTACCGAGTCTAAATAACCTGATACAAGCAGCCTATCTGCAAATGCTGAACATATGGTTAAAAGATTACCTTTGGAGGTGGTCATAAACTTGTGTTTCTAGAGAGACAGGAAAGCTTGCAAAAAAGACATAAGGGAAAAGAATAAAGGAAGAAAGTAGACCAAGGCAGTCCCTAAATCTTATAGAACATAAAGAATTTGGTTTGGGGTGAAAAATGAAGAAATTCAAGCATGGATTTAAAGGAAGCTGATGAAAGTAATCTTTTTCACTTTGAGACTGTTCCTAGTACTACTTGGATCCACTTTCATGACTTTAATTTTATCAAATTGTTGTCATTACTAAAATAGCTCAAATAGAATTACTCTGAGAAATGCTCTCAGGATGTTTTTGGAGGTTTTAGCAAAGAAGAGGACAGGTTGTGTTTTAAAGATGTTGTAAAGTTCAAAGAGATGAGACTCTTATAAAAATGTAAGGAAAGAGAAGCAGGCATTAAGACTGGGGAATGACGTGAAAGAGAAGTCAGAGGGGACCCTGGTGGGACACTGTATGTGATAGAAGCTACCGACTGGCTGAGGCTTATGTAAGAAGAGACTTTTAAATCCAAGCTGGGAGAAAACATAAGTTCCAGAACCAGAGTAAGGAAAGACAGGTTGCCTTTCAGGTAAACCAAAAAGATAATCTGAATTTCTAAGCCAAGAGGTTATTGACCTTTTGAAGCAATCATAATAGAGATGTAACTGGGGAATCACAAACAGAGAGTTAGCAGTGGTTTAATAGTACGTTAAATACCAGGGAAAATCACTGTAGAAAGAACATAATTGGGGCACACGTTAGATTCTCTGTGAGGCAATAGTGTTCAGAGGACGACTTGGACTAGGGTAAAGTGAGTGAGGCACTTGCTTTGGGCACAGAATTTAAGGGTGCCAAAAACCCCTCAGTAATCAAGGTAAATAATATTTTAATGTAATTTTTTTTAAAGTCAAAATTAATGCAAAAAAATCCGTGATAGGCCAGGCGTGGTGGCTCACGCCTGTAATCCTAGCACTGTGGGAGGCTGAAGCAGGAGGATTGCTTGAGCTCAGGAGTTGGAGACCAGCCTGGGCAAGAGTGAGACTCCATCTCTACTAAAAATAGAAAACTAACCGGGCGTGGTCACGCATGCTTGTAGTCCCAGCTACTCAGAAGGCTGAGGCAAAAGGATCGCTTGAGCCCAGGAGTTGGAGGTTGCAGTGAGCTATGATGACACCACTGCATTCTACTCAAGACAACAGAGCGAGACCCTGTCTCAAAAAAAAAAAAAGTCCATGATGAACAAAATATAAAAGTTCAAATATAGACAGGATTAGCATTACTGATTTTTCCTTTTGTTTTAGCTTCTAATGTGGCTTGGCACTGGTTCTTACTTACTCCAGTAAGATAGTCTATTTAATAAGATATCTTCCCCCAAAACTCTCTCAGTATATAAGTTCCAAGTAGCCCAGCCCAGCATTTACCTTTTGTCAAGGATGGTGAGGTTGGCCTTCCTTCCCTGTGTGGGATTGCAGGAGAACATACGAGAAACCGTGGTACCCTGTGTTTAAGATAGAACTAATAGAGAGAGGGAGGTCACCTGTGACAAGGAGCATTAGTCCCACCACTAGCAGCTTTCATATCTGAAATAATCAGCTTAGCTGAGCCCTTTCTGTTTCTGCACTTGTTTTTCAAATAAGAGTTCTTGGTGGGCAAGTGTTTAACCAAAAGGAATAATTTGTGAAGAAAAGAGCCCGCCCGAGCTTGGAGCAGATGTTACTAGCAGGTAGTCTGGTAGATAAGGGTGCAGCATGGATGAGGCCTCTCTTTCATGGCACTACTTTACTCTAAACTAACCTAGCAGCATGTACCATTTTCTTTAAGTAAGAAAGTAGAACTGGTGAAAGGGCTTTTCTTCCTCCTTGTAATCGATCATATATCCATTGCTGACAGAGAAGAGTAAGTAGGATCAGTATATGAATCTTTTATTTTGCCCTCTTTCTATATTGTTGTAGGGTTTTTCCGACAGCGGCACTATTGACATTTTGGGCCAAATAATTCATTGTTGTGGAGGGCTGGCCTGTTCATTGTAGGATGTTTAGCAGCATCCCTGGCCTTCATCCACTAGCTGCCCCCAGCCAGCCTTTTGTCGTTACCAAAAATGTCTGCAGACATTACAGATGCCCCCTGTTGGGATGAAAATCTCCCCTGGTTGAGAACCACTGTGCTATCAAGAAACAAGGCCTACTAACTATGTCTTCTTTTCTTCACTCAGTTTTTCCTCACATTTTTATAAAGTAATACATGTCTTCTGTTGAAATACATGTTATTTCATACCAGCTAATATTTTATAATCTAAGACTTCCACATCTGAATGAGTAGATTTAAGTAAAAATAGTAGGTTATGGAAATAGGACCCTCACCAACCATCATTAAATATCAAGTATCTCAGATGCTTTCAGTAACAAGTAACAGAATATCCAATTCACACTGATTTGTACAATAAAAAGGAATTATTCTCAATCAGCCAAGCTTTAGGCATCAGTTGATCTGGTAGCTCAAATTTTTTGAACTCTATGTTTTGGACTCAATGCCCCAAGCAAACAGCATTTTCTCCCCCAAACCACCTACTCTTTCTGTTTGATGGATTTCTTACATAATGGTCACAGGCTCAAAACATCATGAGCATCTTTGAGGGTTCCCTTCCCATGCCCTCCACATCAGTCAGTTGCCAAATCATTTGCATTCTGTCCCCGTACTATCTCCTTCTCTCTCTCCCTTCCTGTTTCCAAGCCTATCGCCTAATTAAGCTCAGACTGTGGCAATAACGTAGCAACTGGTTCTCTCCCCTTCCAGTTTTTTTTCCTTGTTAATTAATCTTTTCAAAGTTCATATTTCTATTATATTCTGCTTCAAACAACTCTAGCTGTTTCTGTATCTTACTGATTAATTAGGACTCCTCACCCTGCGCATTCAGGATTATTATGTTCTAGCTTTATTCTTTTGCCCATCCCCCTCTACTTACAATGAGCATCAGGCAACTAGAATATGTTTTCCAAACATGCTCCCATTTTTCTGACTTGAGCCTTTATGAATGTTCCTCTTCCAAAATCTCTTTTTCTTCAAGGCCCAGCTCAAATGCCCCTATGTCTACACTGCCTTCCTTGATCTCCACAATTAGTTGGGATTGCTTCCTCCTTTGCTCATCTCTTACATCCTACTTTCCACCTTATAGATTTGTATTCTTGCCTCCCTCACGTTCCATATTCAGAGGTGATGGTAATGCTTGTGAGGGCCCAGGCTAAATTCACTGATGAGCTAAATTATGTTCTTTTGTATAAATTGATTCATATTTTCTGTCCTTGTTATTTTGTCATCTGGAGTTTTTGTAATATCTTCTACAAGGAGATAGCTACTTGGAAATTCACCTTTATAGTTGATTGGTGGTGTTCATAAAGTGCCAGCCACTTTTATTAGGCCCTGCCTTTTTAGCAGCTGTACAACCGTGGACAGAATTACTTTATCACTTTCTGCCTCGGTTTCTTAATCTGTAAAATGGGGATAATACCTACCTCATAGAAGTGACATGAGGATTAAATGAATATACACATACACACATATGTATGTATGTATGTATGTAAAGTGCTTATAACAATGCCTGGCTTATAGTAAGCACTGTGTAAATGTTTGTTTATCCACTTGGCTATTTCTTATTTATTTATTATTTCCATTTTTATGATAAGTTGCTCACCATTTTCTTGAAAGTCTTTGGGAAAAGAAAGAACAGACAGATACAGAAGTAAATGAGGAAGTCTAATCATAGATTGTTAAGAAGAAAACAGGATAAAAAAATACTAAATTTAGACTGATTTAAATATACTAGAAGCTGAATTTATATCTCACTATTAAACTTTTCTTACCTTACACTAATATAAGCACTGCTTTTAAAACATCTTATCATAAGAAAAATTAAAAGTAACCCAATGACTCAAATCATGTCTTTGGAAGTGAAAATTTGTGTTATAGATCATTATATGTACAACTCAAGGTAGATATTTAGTAGATAGAAAAGCAGTCAGAATCTCTAGAACAGTACACATATTTACTTACATGCCTTAGCAAAAACCAAGATTTATTGCCTTTCAAGATAAATTTAACTAAATATTGACTTTAGGTTCTCAATCATTGTTTACTTGAAAGACCAATAAATCTTGACACTTCTTAATTTGAGTTGGAATCTACTTGGTATTTATTAATTTATTTCACACAATTTATAATCTCAGTAACAACATTCCATGAGATTAAATAAACATTGTAGAGTTTAGCTAGTTTATATTTTCAATCAGCAGTAATTACCTGACATACGATTTTTACTTCGTTTCTTACTTAAATATAGAGTCTTAGCACTGTTAATACATCACAGGCCCTACAAGTCAAAGCTGACTTGCTGACTTAGCCTTAGCTATTTAAATATTCAGTGCAAAAAAAACCCACAAAAAACAAGAAACTCACCTAACAGCTTATAGGATGCCTTTAAATTTTAAACTAATTAAATCAGATTGGAGTCTCCAATCTGAATTGGTAGTATTGCTTTGGTTGCCTTAGTTCTGCAAGTATAATCAAATAATACAGGATTATACATCATAGTATAATACATCAATGTATAATATACATTATACATACAACTGTCTTGGACAGTTGATATCTGTTTCTCTCAGTCTCTTTCTCATCTGTCTCTGTCTCTTTAGATGTAATGTGTGTATGGAACACGGACTGTGTCCAGGTGCAGTGCTATTCCTTTACAAGCATAATATTTGCCATATTGCTGTGTTGAAAGGAAAATTCTTTAGTTAGGTACATCTGTTTTGTCCAAGAGGAGTTATTTACTTATGTTAGATTCTTAAGGACATAGCTGTCCTAATGACAGCTGCAGTCCATTCTACAAGTGCCAGCTTAAGTTAACCTAAATATGTGTCAGCCACAGCAGGTACAATTCTCTTCCAAGTATTATTTATGCCTTTTAACATGTGTCAGCCCTCTGACACATGAGTCAAATTTTATGAGTCAAAATTTCAGCCAAAAAGGAGTGACAGTTTTTCATATATAATCTCTTACTGCTATAAAATTTGTAGATGAACATAATATGAAGCCCAAGAGAGAAAAATTCTTTTCTGATGAACATGAACGAATTTCAGTATAACTTTGGAAACAACCAGTCAATGGATTTCAGGATTATATTTGAGCATGTGTATTCCCTCCCAGCCATTGAAGTTTTCAGTCCCTGGGAAGAGAATTCACTATCAAGGGACTTAAAACCTTATGGAGAAAATAATTTTGAAGTGCTGTAGTCTAAAGTGGGTCCATAAACTCAACAAAGGGACTATGAGCAGCATGCTATACTGTCCACATGAGCAACTACAGGTCATATACAATTGGTGTTTCTGGATTTCCCCTTTGTTCCTTTAGTCTTATATGAGATGCTTGTGGATACTATTTGCCTTGTAACAGACAAAATTGCACACTCAATGGCATGTGCCTGATTCTCCATCCAAATGCTTAATGTCTTAATTGATTTTATGACTCCTACTTTATGACTCACCACCTTTTCCCAGAGACAAAGTAACTTGGATGCTTGAGATGGAAAAAGTTTTGGACCACTGATTTCTAAGTAGGTCTTTCTCGGTGTCCCTCACCCTTTGCCCCCTTTCCATTCTACCGTTATGTAGAATTCCATAGCCTCAGTTCCCTCATGTTAACTTCAGACCATACATGTGGTCAGTCTCACATCTCAGCTCTATCCCCTCCAGCAGTGGAGGATGCAAGTCTGGGACCCAGATTTGCTTTGCCTCCACTTCCTTTAATGGACACCAAAGCTACATTGCAAAAATTGCTTGTGCCCTGTGTCAAACAATCCTTTGTTTAAACACTGTGCCCAGCTTTGTGCAAATCCCAGGCAGGACTTTCAATTATATACCAAATGTGACACTGTGACACTGTATTTTAAAAAGTACAGGTTTAACAGTTAACTACTTAATGACCCAGTGGTTATAGACTGTCAGCTAGGAAAGCTAAGTTCTTTATTACTTTTTCCCCTAATTCTTATAAAGTGAGAAGTCCTTGAACCCCCATTTCTGTTTTCCTTCATTTTGGAAAATCTGGTCTCAAGGGCATATGATCAAAGACCAGGCCTTCAAGCAATACTTTACATATTGCTTACCGTAGCTCACTGTCCCTGGCCCGGACACTGGAGGGAAATAGGGAGGAAGGGACAGGGAAGTCCTCTTCCTCGTTCCTGTGGACGTCTCTCCCTACCCCATGCATGTAGTAAAAGAGGGTGTGAAACTCACCAGGTTTGTTTTCTTTCTACTTTCACAGAGCAAATGAAAATTTGTTCTCTCCCTCTTGCTGTTCCCTTCTTGTACAAAGGCACCTTCTCTTCTTTCTTTTTGTTTGCCCTTGTTCTTTCCTTAGAGCATTTCCACCTTCCAAATACAAAATACTGGACTTACCTTACCAAATTAGATAAAAACTCACTTAGCACTGTATGAGTTCCTTCCTTAGTGAGAGAGATTTACCTGGATCCAACTACAGCTTTTGTTTCTGCCCTCTTGTGCCCACGAGTTTTCCAACCGCTGGTCACGGGGAGGAGGGCGGAAGTTGGTGGCCATGAACTAGAAAGAAGGTGGTTGGCTGATCCTCAAGATCTCAGCTTCAATAACACCCCACTGCAGCCAATTGAGCTCACTAGGTACACTTGTTAGAAGAAAGATTGTGCTTTTGTGGAGAATTATGCCAAAATTCTGTTTCAGCCCCCAGCAACAGATTCTTTTGGGTATATTTAGTGAAAGGCCATTTGGGAAATGGACTGTACATGCAGCAAATAGGATTTTGGTTAAATGGTGACATTTGTTTCCAAAAGTGTATCAGAGGGGAAGCTAAGCTCTTGAGAGCATGTGTTCGTTAAAGATTTGAAGTGGGGTGGGAAGAAGAAAAAAAAAAAAAGGCCAGTGGGTTCTCTTGTGAGATAGTTTTTTGTTCCTGTGAATTGAATACACTCTGAAAAGTTTCAAAAAGAGACTGGGAAGAATGTATTTTCTTTGATCCAACATGTAGAGTGTTCCCTACTACAAATGCCCTTTAATTTAGAAACATTGTTGAAAAGTCTGTTTGAAAGTACATAAAAATATAATATGTAAATAAGCCCTAATTAGTTATTTTAATTAATTATTTTTGGTTTCTACTTTGCAGCTCTATTTTTCTCCCCATAATGTCGCTTTTCAGAGTCCAGCTTTGGCACCCTCCAAAAATGTGTTTTTGTAACAGTCGTTATTAAGAAAACACATTTTTTCCCTGTTGAAAACCTCATAATGATAAAGTAAAATCCCAGATTGTGTATTTTTATGGGGCATTGTTTCAGACATTTTTAGTCCATGATTTACTATTATGATAGTAAAGGAAATCTCGCAGTTAATTGAAAAAGCTGGTGTTTCCTTGTTCAAATAAATGGCATGTATTGATGTTTAGAAAATGAGTCTACATCAGGCCACTAGCCTCTAATCTTTCCCGATCATTCTATGTTCTTTCAAAGACAAATACGTTGGATTTGGGGGTTTAAAGTTTTAATTCTATCTAAGGTGAATAGGATACTCCCAGTGGACACAAGAATGCTCTGGAAAAACACTGGTAAAATGAACTCAGGTTGTTTCTACATAGCCAATTTTTAGAAATTGACTAAGAACCTGAAATGTTGATTTTGGAAGCCTAGAGAGTAAACTGTGTGACAAATTATGAGCTTTTCACTGAACAGTCAGCACACCCTCTGCACTTTTGTTGAATAGAATCAGAATTTTAGAGCTTAGAGGAACCTTGGGGGTCAGCTAGAAATTGGGGTGCAATCCTCAGCTTTTACCCATCAAAGTTCCTGGTAGAGAGTGGGAGGGAGGAGGAGGTTGCTCATTAGAAATGCGGATTCCTGGTCCCTACCCCAGATCTGCGGAATCAAAATCATCTCAGGGGGAAGGGGGATCCACGTTTATCACAAAAATCTCCAGAAAATGCTGATGCTCACTGAATTTGGCACTCCACCAATTTAGACTAGCTAGCCCCTTTATTTTGTGGTGAGGAAGCAGGTCCAGAGTGTTTGATGGGTCCTGCTCACAGTGTGCCCTAGGCAAGACCAGACCCAGGCTTCCTGACTCTAGACTAGTAGTGCTTGTCTATGCATCATGTGTCCAAAGCAGTCTCAAGCATCCAGACAGGTTCAAGCCTACTTCTGGGTCGTTAGGGTGATTTCAGCACTGAGAGTAGGATAGTATGGTTCTAAATAAGGTATGAAGGTAAAGACACCCAAGGACTAGAGGTAGGAGTTTATGTGCTGCTGCTTTTGTCTAAACTAAAACCTGGATGAACCCTAGCCATGTTCTCTCATCCTTTCTCTCTTTTATGAGTCAGGAGACCTTTACAAATTTGCAAGGATGTTTAGCTCATTTAATTGGCTCATATTGTTGAACCCCCAGCATGTTGAGCTTTGGACCTGTGTGCTCAGTTGATATAGACATTTTTAGGCTTTATGCTTTCTTAAAATACATATTTGTATATTTTAATATTGCCTATGTATGTTACATCCTGACAGAATAAAATCATTAAAATTATAGACTGATAAGCCCAATATTACCTACTAAGGAATATGTAAATATTCAGCAAATGCTTACTGATATCTGTTGTATCTAAAATTCAAACAACCAAGAAGTTAAAATAACCTAATTAATTTTTTCAGTATTCTGTGGTGAGAATTTAAACTATAATGATGATCCTGAATTTCTGCAAGATCGTGATCACCTTCTAAATCATTAGGAAAGATTGAATTCTATTCAGCATCATTTTAGTTTAGGTCAATTTGACTATCTACTAATTTTTGGAAGCAGCAATATTCCAGTGTCTAGGATATATCAAGTTTGATTGAACTCTGTTCCAAAGTTCATATATGAACTGTGTAATATATAGTTCTTAGAATGGCAACATATTTTAACAGGGGTATTAATAAAAGTAGGCTGTTTTGAGAGGCAGGTGATCAGGTTAGGAGGATGAATTTTGGAACAGTAATGGACAATTAAAATCTCTGTATGTGTAAGTGAGTGTACGTGTGCCAAACAGTACTCAGTTTATCATCCCTTCAACATAAACATTTATTGATTGTCCATGATGTGTAAAGCTCTATGCTAAGTGCTGAGGATAGAAAAATAGATCTGAGGAGTTTATAGCATGTTGCTGGGTGGACAAGCCCATAAAAAGGCATGATAATTTAAGGAGGCACATGCTAAATGCCACATGAGTAATGCAGTCAGTGAGGGCAGCAAACAGCAACCACGTTCCAACATTCGCAGCCCTGTGATTGCACCAGGGTCTCCTCTGTCCGACAGGAGCTACATGTGTTTAGTTCTTCCTCGCCTTTCACACATTTCTCATTCCTCAGCCAGTCTGAAAGACAGGAGCTTGTGAGTTTGTTGCTGCTCACTAGTAAAGAAATAGCCATTCTAGGAAGGAACAGGATCAAGCTCTTAAAGCAGAATACTAATATATTTACTTACTGTCTTTCAGTACCTCTTGTATTAAAAAAAAAAATAGGATCTAATTCTCTTCCTGGAGGATGCACTGTGAAACTGCTTGATTCCTGATGCCATTTTATTTGTGATGAAAACGAAGGTTCTGTTGAGTTTTGTCATAATTACATTCATGGGGTTTCACGTGAATCAGAATCTTCTTAGGTTGGCAGTTTGATAAATAAATGTTCCTTCCTTATAATGGAAATGGGGTGCAACACTGATCATTATATTATTATTATTGAAAGAGTGATTCATTTTTGTACCCACATCATGAAATAGACTTAGTGTCAGGTCTCTTTGGTCAATATAGTTCTTGGTACCTAACCACGAAATGGGCCACATGGAAGGATTTCTAAAATGAAAGCTATAGATCAGAAATGTCAGAATAATGACACTGTTTGTATATTCTTGACTACTTGTTCTGGGGCTGCCAGAATTTTGTCCTTTGGGATGATTGTGACAGAATTTTTATACTCCTCAGTAGAAGGTAGTTCCTCTTACCTAAAGAAAAGTAATGGCTTCTTTGTGGCAGGGCCATGATTATTACCAAGTCTCTGACAGTACCAGAACAGTGCTCACAGAATCATGGACTTTCTTGGATCTGAAAAAGGCATTAATCACTTGCAGGCAAGCAGTAGTTTTGAAAAATGGGCAAGATGTGTTGGAGTAAACATCAGAGGAGAGGGTGCTATGTAAGGAGAAATGATACGCATTAAAATACAGTGGGTGGAGTGAGCACACTCTGCCATTTGGGGAACATTGAGGAGAGTTCTCTGCCTGGAATAAGGAGGTTATATTCCAGTTGCAGAGTAGTGAGAGGGAAAGTTGGAAAGGTGAGAAGGGGCCAATCAAAGGCCAAATTCCTTACATTGATTTTGTGAGCAAAGAAAGGCTACATATTAGTTTTGGGGATCATTTTAGCTTCAGACAAGCTTAGAGCCAAATCTGAATTCTGCCTTTTTTTGGTTAGGTGACCTCAGATGAGATACTTAGCCTCACAGAAATCTTAGATCTTAAATCTTCAACTATAAAGTACAGTTGATGATATCTTCCTCATAAGAGATGTTGTGCAGGTTAAACAAGATCCTGTATGAGGAGCCCTCAGCAAAGTGCCTGGTAGAAATATAGTCCCTGCACAGGGAGGAGATCAAAGGTGGGGTTGTAGAGAGACTGGTCACTGGCAGCTCTATGCAGAAGAGGTGGAATCAGAAGAAACCAGAGGCAGGGGACCACTTAATGACATTGACAGTAATCTGCCAGGAGGTGAAGGGATGGAGGTTATCACATTAGGAAGAAGAGGACACATCTATACAACTCTATTCTCTGCAACTTCTTTGTTGTTGCAGACTTTCATTTAACTTGAGCATTGTGTAACCTTGTTCTGTGGTGTTAAGTGTACGATAATCATAGGCTCTTTCTTTTGCCTTGAAACAGGATGCCAGCGATCCATAGGTCTTTCCAATGGGAAAGCCAAGGTGTGCAATTATAGTGGGTGGTATTACTGCAGCAGCTGCCATGTGGACGACAGTTTTCTCATCCCGGCACGCATAGTCCACAACTGGGATACTTCAAAATATAAGGTAGGTACAAAAACTGGGTTTGCTTAATAATAGGAATTTGGGTGTTCATATGTTGTCAGGTGGATTATAAAAATAATGATAAAACAATTTGAAGCAAACTTGATTAGGTAGTCTCATAAAAGCTGCAAGATCTTATCTAATACTTCTTCTATAGCTCACAGATTAAAGGCTTCTTAACTATGACTCCTATTAATTTCCTCAGTTAAAAAGATACATATCTCAGTTTTTACTTCTGGACCTTGGTTATTAACTGTAGGCGCTAAGAGAGAATTCTGATAGAGAAGAAGGCCTCTCTTATTAATTTTTATTTGATCTTATCTCCAACATTGCAACACTATAGGAGGATGAAAGTGGGAAAATAATACATGCATGAGCATGCTAGTGATCTTTCAAGGAAAGGACTTATATAATCCAAGGTATTTCTTATAGTAGAGTAGTACTCCTACTCATGTGAAGGTCAGTGTCCTAGCAAATCCAGGCCCCTGGAACTGGAACCTTGAGAGATGCTATGAAGACTTCTGGGTGGGGTCCCACAGCAAGAAATAGTGCACTGAGCCATCCTTAGGACTTTATCAGGACTGTTGTTTTTTAAAAAGAGGAGCAAGTGAGAAGCACAAGTATATGCTAACAGCTTTGCAAAGTAACTGCTAACAGCCAAGGAGGATATTCAAGAAGTACAAATAGCAGGCTTAGCAGCTACAAAAATGCAAGTCAATAGAGGAGGCGAGGAAGACTGAGCGCTGGGACACTGGGACACGCCAACTAAAGAGGGGAGAGAGATGAGGAGGAACCAGCAAAGGAGGCCAGAAGGAGTGAGCAGTGAGGTAGAAGGATCCCAGGATGTCTGACAAGCCATGGGAAGAAAGTGTTTCCAGATGGATTGTGACAGATGGTGATAGGTCAAATAAGATGAGCACTGAGAATTGACCATTGGCTTTAGTAATGTGGAGGCAATTAGTGACCTTAATGAAAACAGTTTGAATGGAGTGGTGGGAGCAAAGGTCTGAATGGAGTGGGTTTAACATAGAATAGGAAGAGAGAAATAAGAGACAAGAACAGATGACTCTTTTGAGAAGTTTTACTGTAAAGGGAAGGTAAGAGGTCGGGAGTAACTCAAAGGGAAGTGGGGTCAAGTTACGTTTGATTTTTTGTTTTAATGGAAAAAATAACTGCATGTTTTCTGTGCTCATCTGAACTATCAGGAGAGGGAGAATTGCTAGAATGATATGGTTGAATCAGTGAGAAGGATGGAATAATGTAGACAGTAGGAGGGTCTGGCCATTGCTTGGAGTATGGAATGAGAGAAAAGGCCGTCTGGAGATGGCGGTCGGCGGGGAGGTAGATGTGATGTTAGCAGCTTATGGAAGCTCTCTTCCATTTATATCAGTGGCTTTCATCAGATACTTTTATTTCGGCATCTGTGATCTTAAAGAGTCCAGGTCACTGTGGGAAGTGCATTTACCTTCTACTTCGTAGAGAAAACAGGGAATGATTACACAATAACTCCATCAGCCCACCTATTTACAAACTTGTCTGCATCCACATGTGTCCTCATTGTCCTCCTTTCAGCCACAGAAGAACCATTATTTCTCTTATGGAAGTTTGTTCCTTCTGCCTCTGTTCATGGTCTTAACTCCTCCCTTCTCCATCATGGTTTTGCCAAATCTTGTTGACCCTTGGCAGTTGCTGATTCCCCTGATTCTCCTTTTCTGGGGTACAGCATTTGAGCAGGTAGACGACACTCTCCTTGAATTCTCCTGCCTTGGCTTTGATAACATACCCCCAGTTCTTCTCCTCCTTGTGACTCTCCTTTTTCAGTCACCTTCTCTGATTTCTTGTCCTCTGCCTATACCTTTAATATTGGGGCTCCTTAAAGTTCATTCTTTTGTTTCTTTTTCCCACTTTTTGCTCTTTCTATTGGGTTATCGCTCTCCTTTCTATGGTTTTAACTACTGGAACTCATATACTGACGATTCCTACTTTTATCTCCAGCTCTAGTTTTGCTACTGAAATCGAGATCTGTTGCTTTAATTGCCTAATGGACATCTCAACTTTAGTTTTCAACCTAGTATCTTCAAGATATGTGAATTGGTTTGCTATGTTGTACAGTATTTCTACCCTGCATAAACGAGGTAGTAGAATTTGGCAAGTCTAGGAATCTAACTACCCACTGGAGTGGTACTCTAGGCTTAGGATTCTGTTATGGTCCTGTGTCTTACACATATAACAGATAACAGAATTCTGTTACTTGATATTACTAGAAGCTTTTCTGATACTTCTGCCAGAATATCGTGACATCTGCCTTGAATGAACCTTCTGTGCAAGGTGCTCATATACAAAAAGGCTATATGGCTGGATTTTTTTTATTGCTACCTAATAGTTGTCTAATAGTTGTACATACTTTTGGGGTTCAAGTGATATTTTGATACATGCATACAATGTGTAATGATTAAATCAGGGTATCTATCACCTTAACTATTTATCATTTCTTTGTGTTGGGAACATTCAAATTTTTCACTTCTACCTATTTTGAAACATACAATACATTATTGTTAATCGTATTTTCCCTACTGTGCTGTCAAACACTTGAACTTACTCCTTCTAACTGTATGTTTTTACCCACTAACCAATCTCTCTTCATTCCTCCCTCCTCCCCCTTACCCTTCCCAGCCGCTGATAACCACCATTCTACTCACTACCTCCATGAGATCATTTGTTTTATCTCCCACATATGAGTGAGAACATGTAATATTTGTCTTGATGTGCTTGGCTTATTTAACATAATGACCTCCAGTTCCATCCATGTTGCTGCAAATGACAGGATTTTATTCTTTTTTATGGCTGAATAATATTTCATTGTGTATATGTACCATGTTTACTTTATCCATTTATCCATTGCTGGGCACTTAGGTTAATTCTGTATCTCTTTTCTTTTGTATATATACCCAGCAGTGGGATTGCTGGATCATATGGTAGTTCCATTTTTAGTTTTTTGAGGAACCTCCATACTGTTTTCCACAGTAGACGGTGAACAGTGTCAGACACCCTGGGATCCTTCTACCTCACTGCTCACTCCTTCTTGGCCTCCTTTGCTGGTTCCTCCTCATCTCTCTCCCCTGTTTAGTTGGCTATACTGCTTCACATTCTTACCAACTGTGTACAAGCATTCCCCTTTCTCTGCATCCTCACCAGCATCTGTTATTTTCTGTCTTTTTGATGATAGCCATTATAACTGGGCTGAGATGACATGTCACCGTGGTTTTGACTTGCATTTCCCTGATGATGAGTGATGTTGAGCAATTTTTTATATACCTGTTGGCCATTTATATATCTTTTTTTTGGGGGGGGGAATTGTCTATTCAGATCTTTTGCCCATTTTTAAATCAGATTATTATTACTATTGTTATTATTTTGCTGTTGAATTGAGTTGCTTTTAGGCATACATGTTCTGGTTATTCATCTGTTGTTGGATGGATAGTTTGCAATTATTTGCTCCCATTCTGTAGGTTGTCTCTTCACTTTGTTGATTGTTTCCTTTGCTGTGCAGAAGCTTTTTAGCTTGATGTAATCCCATTTGTCCATTTTTGCTTTTGTTGCCTCTGCTTTTGAGGTCTTACCCAAAAAACTTTTCCCAGACCAATGACCTGAAGTGTTTCCCCAATGCTTTCTTCTAGTAGTTTCATAGCTTTAGGTCTTACATGTAAGCCTTTAACCCATTTTGCTTTGATTTGATTTGATTTGATTTTTGTATATGGTGAGAAAGAGGGGTCCAATTTCATTTTCTGCATATGGATATCCAGTTTTCCCAGCACCACTCATTGAAGAGACTGTCCTTTCTCCAGTGTATGTTCTTGGCACTGTTATCAAAAAAGAGTTGGCTATAAATGTGTAGATTTATTTTTGGGTTCTCTATTATGTTCCATTGGTCTATATGTTTATGACTGTTTTTATGTCACCTTGCTAATAGATGTCTGAGACTTACTTTCATTGTAACTGTGCTACCTGGGAGCAAGTAGGTGGGGAAGGGCCCTAGAGCAGCCACCTATCTTGAATCTTTGAACTCTAAACAACACATGAAAATTGTGAGTGGCCAGTTGGCTTATGTCCTTTTCTCTATCCCTGGGCACCTCTGTCCCCTGTTCCACCCAGTAACCATCCAAATTGTCACTGTTCACAAAATGCCTCATCCTAATCCTCCTCAGCATATGACTCTGCCTCCTACTTCAAGGAGAAAAATGAAGTTATAAGATATGAATATGAATATCTACAAATCTATCTATATTTGTACTTATCCTTACTGCTTTTCCCTCCTATCTTGAGAGAAAGAAGAGTCCCTTCTCTTATTTAGTGGTCATCCTTCCACATGTGCCCCAGATATTTTTATTCATCTAGGGAATCCCTGCTTATTCTTCCAGAGCTAATGAAAGCACATCCTCCTTGGTGCAAGCTTCTCTGGGGCTCTCTACCTCTCCCCATCTGCTGCATTGCTGGCTCTCTCCTTCATGCCACCATCGTGTCATGCATGGGTCTTGAGAATTGCACTTATTTAGGGGTTAATAGAGGAGCTTGGAGTTAAATAAGCATTTGTCCAAATTATACCTCTATCTCTTATTAGGTGCTTGATTTGTTGGGGCAAATTACTTGAACTTTCCTGAGCCTCAGTTTTCTAATCTATAAAATGAGCCCAGACTGCCTGTGTTCAAGTCTTGGCTTTGTCACATGTTAGCTGTCTAACCTGGGCAAGTTATTTAGTCTCTCTGTGTTTCAGTTTCCTGATATGTAAAACGAAAATAATACCTTGTAGGGTTACTGCTGGTTAAATGGGTTACTGCACATGAAGAGTTTAGAACTGTGCCTAGCAAGTAGTGTGTGCCAAGTAAGCATCTGTTCTTACCATCATTCACATATTTACCTAAAAGAGTTGTGCACATTGGGATAATATAAGAAAAACAGTTAGCAAATGACTGTGATAAACACTTAATGAATGGAAGTTGTTATTATTTTCATTATCATCATATCTGTATAACAGCTAGTTGCTTGTCTGTTTTCTCTATAAAGGTGAGCTCCTGTACAAGCAATGTGTCTTAGCAGAGTTCTTGGCTCATAGTAGGTGAGCAGGAATGTTTCTTGAATGAATGAAAGAATGAAGCCTGTGCCCTGGGCACCTCAAACTCAACATACCCCAAATTGGCTTTATCATGGTCACCAAATGTTCCCCCTAGAGCTGTGGTGCCCAACCCCGCAAAGCTCCACCTCCCACCCCTACCCACCCTCCCCCACACCCCCACCCCCGCTGGGGGGGGTGGCCTGAGTGAAGCTTCGTCTATACAGCCGCTCCCCATCGCTCACATCACTGCCTGAGCTCTGCCTACCACCCCCCACCCCCGTCCGTGGAAAAATTGTCTTCCATGAAACTGGTCCCTGGTGCCAAAAAGTTTGGGGACCACTGCCCTAGAGCACATTGTCTGCCTTGGTGAATGGCCCCACAGTCACCACGGCCAGACAGGAGACATCCTGGACTCCTCCCTCTGTCACATCTGCCCTGCCTAAGCAGTCAGCAAAAACCAACTGCTTAATTTTAGCTCTGGAGGTCTTGCTCTCCACTGCACCCCCAGCACACTGACTCAAACACCCTCAGATGCAGGAGGTCAGTCACCTCCTAATTGTGCTTCCTGCCTTTAAGCCTTGCCCCTCTGGTTGGTATATTTCAAAAAGTCCTACTCTTACCTTTGCATTCTTAGTCTTAGTTTCTTCACCTTTAGAATAGAGATAATAATACTACCTATTTCATAAGATTGCTGTTTGTTTAAGTGAATGATTCACAGAAAGCACCTAGCACAGGATCTGGCACACAATAAGCACTCAGTTAAGATTAGCTTTTACTATGATTGTATACATGATATGTACAATTCTCTGAGCCTGACATATAAAACCTTGTGATCTCTAGTCCTGCCTGCCTGTTTAGCCCATTCATCCACAACCCCTTGCCCACACCAATCTCTTCATTAAGATCACATGCATCCTTCCTGTTTCCCTGTCATCCCCATGCTATTTCACACCTCTGGTCTTCCTCTTGCCCTCACCTACCATGGCAAATCCTAAAACCCAGCTTAAAACCTCATTTCCTCTCCTGATGCTTTCCTTACCCTCTACCAGACAGAATTATCATTCTCTCCTCTGCATCTTGTACTTGACACTTTGAATATAGGCTATAAATATATTTGTCATGTGTGTATTAGATAAAAATGTATTTAGAGGGAAAGAATGCTAGTTGAGTTTGGTTTAGAAGGTTTAGATTAATCCGTTTGGAGCAGGGCTTTGACAGCTAAGAGAGGTGCTTAGAGAGCAAGTGAGTGAGGCAGTTTCAGCCCCATGATCCATTGAGAGCTCAGGCTGGTGGCACCTGCCAGCAGAATCCACACCAATTTGTGGAGCAAAAGCAGAAAAGGTAGCACTGAATGAGAAAAATGAAAGAGAAAGCATGGTTTACAAAACCATGAAATAGAGGAGGAGATCCAGTTCCATTTGCAGTGAGCTCTGAAAGCCACAGAAACCATCAATTTAGCTATCATTGACACCCAAAATCTTTCTGTAAAGCAGGTTATTTTGTTATGGTAGTCATTCAGGTAACTAGATTTGATTTTGAGAGGTTAGGTAGCTAATTGAAGATATTAGGTATACTCACTCATCCATGTTGCACATGAGGAAAATCCCCTTCGTCAGACAACTCCTTCCCAAGTGCTCAGTGGACCAGGGAAGATTTTAAAGCAAGAATAGAGCTGGTCAATTTTATCTAGATCATCTCCCACTGGCATTAAATAACTATATTCCATTTAGTCTAGTGTCTGTCTTTCTTTGCTCAGATATCAGGATTTAACTTAATGCTCCTAATTGTGAGGATCAATTCAGACCTATCTGTTTCCAAGACCAGACATCGTTCTGTTAGATCTGCCTGCTATCCTTAATAGCAAGTACGTGACCGGCTTGAATATCCATTTAAAAGAGTGAAAAAATGGTTTTGTAGAACAGAATGAAATCTGTCTTCTTAAGCACTTCCTTGTCTGCCCTCTGGAGTATTAATAATCCTAATTATTTTTAAAGCAGGATTTCATCTATTTTCTGGTGTTATCCTGCGGATTGAATTGAGCTCCAAGATTACATGAAGCAGCTAAACCCTATCCTCAAATTCTGTAGCCATTTTCTAATGAAATTCTCTTTGAAGATAACTTCCCCCAGCCCACATTAAAAAAATATCAAGCATGACAAAGAGGTGGTAAGGAATTCAAACAGCCCCAACTCTTCCTAAATAGTTCCCCTTAGTTGTGCTTTAAAAAAATTTTTTTGTATCCTAGCCTGAATATTCACATTCCATTTAGCTAGGGGTTTTCCATGTTACATAAACCATTTCCTATCTCTACATCTTGAGAGGCATTCAAGGCAAGCTCTATTGCCCTTGCTGAGCTGGAGAAAAGCTCACTGGTGGGAAAAACCTCTTGATCAGAGTCGTTTGGAGATTCTGAGAACAAATTGTAATTAAACTTAAGGCTTCCTGATTCTTCCTCCATTACCCCACAGTGCCTGTTTTAACAGGACCAAGAAATATGGTCGGGATTGGTTTTATTAAGACTTTGGCTATGATTTTTCACAATAGAATAAATATTGGAAGGAAATGTTTTACCAAAGCAATAGTGATTATTTTACTGTGAGAAGATTAAGGATTTTTTTTCATCTGATGATCTTTATTCTCCAAATTTTCAGTAATATTATATTACTTTTATAATTTTATTAATTTTAACTGTCACATATTCTTTTCTAAAACATCCATATCAGAAATGAACTTTTTAAATGCACCAGAACTATAATTATAAATATAAATGATTGTTCTGTCTTGTGATAGATAACTTCAGGGTTTAATGTGGTAAGGGAGGCTGTTTTTCTCTACATGCTTTGTACTGCTGGATTTTATTTGTTCTTTTTTGAATATAATATACTTTCACAAATTTCAAGATACAAAAAGTGAAAAAAGGCATGCGTGCACACATAAATAATCTCTCCTTCGCCCACCTCATTCTCCTTCTTACAGGCAACCCAAATAATCCTTTCTTGTGTGTCCTTCCAGAGATATCTTACATACATGGATTTTTTCATATAAAAATGGCAAAGGTGATGTAGTATTCACCCTGTGCTTGAGGAGCTTTCCATTTAGATCATAAAACTCTTCCTTGGACTTTTTTATTTTTACAGCCATTCCGTATGTCATCATGAATTTGTCTAGCCAGTTTTTTTTAATGGACATTTAGATTTTTCCAGTCTTTTGCTATTATAGACAGCAAGTCAGCGAATAACTTTATATTATATATCATTTTGAATATAAATTATTTCATTCATGAGCAAGACTATCTGTAGATAACTTCCTAGGTGTAGGTATATACATTCATGAGTTTGATGGATAGTGCCAAATTACCCTCACTGGGGGTTGTATGCTCTGTTTTTACCTTGTATCTTGTAGGTGCCTTTCTTTCCTTGGTGCCAGGATGTCAGCGGTCACTTCTGTTGTCTCTGTGCTGCCTCTAGCTGCACTTCTCCTTTTCTTCTTTATTGACTCCAAATGTGTCATAAACTTAGAAACAAAAAACTAAGCTGTTAGAATTGTGTCTAAAGCAAAAGTATGTGGTTCAAAGTCATGGCTAGAGCATTGTAAATTACTCATTCATTTGTTCAACAAGTATTTATTGAATACTTACTGTGTTCATTGTTCTAGGCACTGGGGACATAGTTTCTGCCCCCATGAATGCTCTTACTCCAGTGGCGGGAGGAAAACAATAAACAAATACACAAATAAGTGACTTTTGGATAAATGAAATGTTACTGAACTTCAGTTTTTGTTTTAAAGTTAAAATCAAATGGGAGTCTGCATGTCGATATGCTGCCTAGTTTCTTTATAGGTTAGTCTCCATTTGTAGCCTACTTGCTTAAAAACAG
The DNA here is from genome assembly GCA_023783475.1 of Daubentonia madagascariensis. Taxonomy (NCBI): domain Eukaryota; kingdom Metazoa; phylum Chordata; class Mammalia; order Primates; family Daubentoniidae; genus Daubentonia; species Daubentonia madagascariensis. Next base: position 4,093,253 of record JAKFHU010002088.1, read on the forward strand.
AAAAATATCACCTCTTTTGTAGAGAGATGAGCTAATAGATTCCGGTAGAGTAATTACAACATAAAAAGAACTGTGAATGTAAACAATTCTAAAAAGCACAGAGCAGAGTATTTAGAGATATGAGTTCAAGCTCTAGTTCTGCTGTGAAATGACCATAAATAAGTCACTAAGCTTTCTGGATAGATTAATTCAGTGTTTCTTAAAGTGTATTCCATGGAACATTAACAAGTTGTATACATGTTAATAGGTGTTACTCAAAAAGAGGCTGTGGCTCCACAGGAGGGCCACAGCTAGGCCAGCTTTATGAGAATTGGAAAAGAGCCCCTCCAGGAGAACACAGCCCAGCAAACTCACAGCTTGGCAAAAGGAAGGAGCAAGGTAGAGAAAGATGCCCTTTCTTCCACTTGGTGGGTGGGGCCCAGGCTCCCACACTCTCGCCCCCCATACATCCAGTGCAACACTAAATAGCTGCCCTGTCTGTAGTCAAATAGGTTTGGTAAGTGGCTGGGTTAAGCAGGTTATCTTTGGTACAAGATGTCTCAGAGTTTTAATATGCTAACATGCTATACTTTGAATCACCAAGAAAAAAAAGTAATGTGTGGCATATTTCTTGTTGGACCTCAGAACGTCTGTTTTATAGGACTAGTATTCCCAGGAACACAGGTTGAGAAAAACTGAACTAGATTATCTTTACCAGTCCTTGTTATTCTAAGGTTATGTTCTAAGGTTATGTTCTGATATGTTTTATTCTGATACATTTTCCTCCTTTAATAAAAATAAAGCCTTCACTACCACCACCTCACCACTATGTCATCTCCAAACTAAAGTCTATGCTTAAACATTCCCTTTGCCCCATTACTTTATTACTCAGGGCTGTTTTTGTGGGGGAACATACCAGAGCACCATTCCAGAACTTCTCTGTCAGGATACTGCAAACCTGAACAACATTCAAGAGCTTTGTTTTAAGAGGTAGCTGCCACCAGCATAACAAAAGACGTGTTATGTTGGAATCTATACTGATGACACTTAATGTTCAAATCAAATGACATAATGTTTACTTATATATGTATAAATAGCAGATTTGGTCATTATTAGTTTGTAGCTAATTATAATGTGATTGTGCTGTTTTCTCCAACTCCTCCAGAATGTGAGGTGGGGGAGGAGACCTGTTTCCCCCTAGACTTCCTCCTCCTCATCTCTCTTGAATCATGTAGATTTCAGGGCTGTAAAGAGAATCAGTTCACAAATTGCAACACATCCACAGTGGCAGAGTGGAGTTCTTAAAGAAATTCATTTATATGAATAGCATGGGTATCATTAATAAATATTAAATATTATTTGGTATAATACTAATAGGCCAATAGGCTTGAAAAATGAACCATTGACCCCATAAAAATTGATTCTAATGTGAATGGAGTGGATCACGGAAAAGAGAGCCAGCCAACACCATTCATTTTTAAAAATAAAGAGTTTGGGGCTCATTCATCTGTACCTGACTATGAGCTGCGTTTTTATTTACATCAGAAACAGCACTCAGGCTTTTTATATTTTTCATAATTTGTTTGACAAGAAGTAGGACAGTAGCTCTTAGCTCTTCATTGGCACATACTCAGTGTTCACATATAACTCATTATATCAACAAGAAAGAAACTCTCTCACACATAAACTTTATCACCTAAGAATATCATTGCCTTTCTTCCCCAAGTAACTTTTTTTTAACAATTTCTTTTTTTAAAATGCTTCTTAATTATAGTTGAGTTTGAAAGTGAAATCCTCATGCCAGAATGGAGGGTCGTTTAGAACTTAGGAAATCAGTGGGGATACAGTGCTCTATTTTGCAAAAATAGCATTTCATGCCAAATTTTGTTCTCTCAGAAATTCCCTCACTGGCGTTAGTGGTTGATTCTCAAAAACTAGAGCATGTGCCCAGCCTTGCTGCCAAAAATGGCTCAACGTGGCAGGGATTTGTTCACATACTCAGGCAGCGGCAGTAACAATGTGCTCTATATGCTTAATGCTTGTTAATAACTTGTGAAGGCAGTGCCTATGACATTGCTGAAACTAGCTCTGTTTTTGTTTTTCGTAATTTTAGTTTATGAATACTGATGTCGGTAGCTGTCCCATTTGTCTCACTGCTTTGACTGTCTCTGTAAAAGTTTTTTTTTTTTTTCTTTTCCCTTTTTGGGCTTAAGTACCACCTGAAGAGAGAAGGCTTTTAAGGCCTGGGAGACTGGCCAGTGCCCTTTGTCCCTCTGTTCACCTACTAAAAGGTAGCATTGTTAACCTAATTCAGCAGGGCCCTGACTCCATATAAACACTGCTCAATAGAGCTAGAAAGACTAATTGAATTTTACAATACATCATTTTTTTGCAACAGTTTCAAGTGGATTGTACTTCATTTCCCTGAACGCCGTCAGTTTTTTCCTCATTTTAAGATATTTAAATATAGCAAATATTTAAATATCATAAATAAAATATTTAAACCCAATTCTGTCTTTTCCTACTGAACTGTGAGCTACCTAAGGACAGGGCCATGCCTGTTTTATCCCCACTGACAGCCTAATGCCTGCTACAGTATCAGGCATGTTCCTTTGTCTGTATGCCTCAAAAATAAGAGTGAGGATTGTTTAGCTCTATCACCTTGGAATAACAGTTATTTTCAATCTTATTAAATAGTTGAAGGTTTTGGCTAAAACTAGGTGCCTCTTTGTGACCTGGATTTGCAGAGACTGTAAGCTTCCTCTAACTCTGTAACTCTAACTCTGCAGTATGCCAGAGGATCACACAATACAACAGGTACCTCAAAAATAATTGTTTATAAGGGAAAAAAATGATTTCTATTTTTTAAAATGATGTAATTTTTGCATCCCTATAGGGAACATAAACTTTAGTATGTGCTTTACAGTGGAAGAAAATGATAATATTGAATTTCATATATGTGTGTAAGAAATTTGTATTTTTAATCAACACACAATAGCTACACATTTAATTATCACATGTACACACTGAAGGGTTTTCGTGTTTGTGCCTGTCTGTTATAATCTCCTCTGTCCCACCATTGTCCACCAAGTGAATTTGTATTTATTCTAGACCCAGATCTAGTATCACCTACTTTGCCTTTCCTGGCTCCTAGCCCTCTGCTGACCACAAGAGTTGATTTCTCCCTCCTTTAAAGCTATGAGTGGGCCTCATCCGTAACTCTTTTGTAGCAGATGACAAACTACATGCCACATGTTACATGCAGTTTTTGTTTTATTTATTTAGTTATTTGTTTTAGAGACAGGGCCTCGCTCTGTTGCCCAGGCTGAAGTGCAGTGGCTCTATCATAGCTCACTGCACTTTTGATCACCTGGGTTCGAGTGATCCTCCTGCTTCAGCGTCCCAAGTAGCTGGGACTATAGGTGTACACCATCACACCTGGCTAATTTTTTTAAAAAAATTTTTTGTAGAAACAGGGGTCTCACTATGTTTCCCAGGCTAGTCTTGAACTCCTGGCCTCCAGTGATCCTCTCGGCTCTGCCTCCCAAAGTGCTGGGATTACAGGCGTGAGTATGTTTTAAATATTTGTCTCTTATACTAAATAGTGAGCCTCTTGAGGATAGTAACTGTATCATATTTATCTTCTTAATAAGCTTCTAGGATAGGGTGTGAAACAGTGGATTTTCAATTTTCTTTTTAATAAGTAAAGTTTTTTGTTTATTTGTTTTAATGCTGAATTCTAGCTTTGATCCTAGAGAGGCATTAGTGGAAATTTTTGGAGAGATTTTACCTTCCATAAATAAGAAACTGAGCCAGCTTTCTATATATCACTAGCAAATCCACATCTCAGTATCAGTGAACTGGTATGTAGAGATTCAGAAAAATTACCCACATGTTATTGCATTATTTAAGCTACTCCCTCTATATGTCTGATGCATTGTGTTTCCAATGCACTATTTATTTCACCTGACGACAGGACATTTTTAAATCAATTTTCATAGTCTTTGTTGTTTAGTACCAGCAGTGGATATAGAGTTGGATGGATATATTGGCCAGAGTCCACCCAAGTTCAAAGTTGTTCTAATAAGAGTAGTGAGTGCCTTTCTAGTCACTGAAGCAGTGGGTTTGAGCCTGTTTTCTATTCAGTCAAATTATTCTGCATATATCATTTTTTTGAGGATATTCTTTTATTCCTTTTGAATTTTGTAATATGTGCATGGTTTACCTACTTTTTAAAAGTGGCTACTTTTTAAAAGTTATGGAATTTGCATACATCTATTATGCACATATGTATATATTTATGTAGTTTTTAAATCAGCAGTGCTATTAAAGGTCTTAATGAATTTCTTTTTTTTTTCTTTTTCTTTTTGAAATTAATTAAGATTCACAGGAAATTACATAGACATTACAGAGAGGACCTGTGTACCTTTCACCCAGTTTCCTTCATTGGTTACATCTTAGGTAATTACAGTACAATATATATATTTTAAGAAATAGGAAATTGACATTGGTATTAATATAGTGAGTCACAATAGTCTGTGTCATTAGTTGAGTTTCTAGAAGAAAGAGAAACCAAAATTTATATTTAGTACAACTATGGGCTTTTTCATTTGGCTCTGTTCAGAAAATAATTTTACTTTGATATTTAAGCTATGATTCTTAGTTTGAGCAGGTATGGAAAGCTGGATGGTTCACCAGAACTGACTGATGAAGCTTGTCTTGTAGGTGTCTAAGCAGGCCAAAGAGTTTCTGGAGTATGTGTACGAAGAGCCCCTGATCGACATCCAGCAGGAGAACCCCATGCTGTACCACCACGCCGAGCCGCTGGCCACTGTGGTGCGATTGCGGCAGCGGCTGAAATCGCTCCGAGCCTATTTATTCAGCTGCCGGGCAGCGGTGGCAGAGGATCTGCGCCGTAGGTAAGAGTCATAAAAGTCAAACGGCTCCAGTTTGTTTTTCTTCCCCGCCCTGGGAGGGTGGTTAGATGATCTCCAAAGGCCTTTCCACACTGATTGCCTCTAATTCTTTGACTCTCCCTCTGCCTCTCCACCTCCGGCCTCTCTCTGGGCTCATCTTTGACCTTTTCCTCCAAGGTTTTCTATTTGGTTGTGCCAAGCAAAATGAAAATAACGTCTCAGTGTATCTGAAGGCTTTTGACTGTCAATTGAGTGTCCAGGAAGGTGAAGATTTCTCTTACCAATGTGTTAATTTGAGATAATAATCATGAGAATGTCTTCATTGGTCACTTATGCGATGTTATACTTTTCCCAATTTCAATTCCTGTTTATCACCAGGAAAAATAAGCATAACTGAAAAGCATATTTCATAACTAAAAAACATTTTCAATGGGAAATAAGTAGGTGGTCATTCAAATCTTACATTCATACAGAAACAAATACTCAAACTTGGTAAGTAACTCAGGAAGTAGAGCTGGGAGTGAAATAGGCTCAGGATTATGCCTTTTCATCTTACAGTTGGTGCAGGCTGCTTTCTCATAGCTTAGTTAGCTCATAGTTCATAGAGCACACAAGTCCAAACCCGACTCAGATCTTCAAAATAAAATTAAAGTTAAAATGTGCCTGCTCTCATAAAATTTCTTCTCTTACAGTTAGATTTTATGGGCATTTAAAATCTTACCATTGGCATATACGAACTAGCTTATACTTGAAATGATTGTTGATGATGTTCATAAGTCCCTAAAAATACCTTTTGATTTTTTTGTTTTAATAGAAATGACCGGCAGCATACATTAGTCATGTTAAATGTTTTTGTAGCTAAGCCTACCTGCATAAGAACCTTTGGAAAGTATTAAAGTGATAGAGTTTGCAATTTGAGATCCAATTAGATCCAAAGACACTGACATAACCCCAGGCATCTGAAGAAGACATTTTTTTAAAGAACCAAATGTAGATAGTGAGGGATACATAATATCTAGACAGGCTCTCATAAAATAATAATGAAAAGGCAGCTGCCATAAAGTAAAATACTTCTCAGTGGTAGTCATTCTATTACCTAGTTGTTTTTCAGAAAGCACCAGAAAGCAGTCAGGATTTATTCTTGTAAAGTCTTGGCAGATCTTAATTTTAAAAGATCAGCACCTTCCTTGGAAGGCAATAGAATTATGTGTCTCAAACTAATTTACCAACTAAACTAGATACAAGATTTTTGATGTTCAAAGTATGTTTGTTGTATTATTTTCAGTATTTTTTGGCTTTGCTCAGAGCTTGTTTTTCTTGTGCCTGTATTTTCAGATGACATTAAAATCTACACATGGGAATCATGTTAGATACCTTTGTGGTATAATGTTTTGCTTTGGTTAAAATATGCCAAATCAGGACACACATTTAGAAATTAAATAGGAGGTCTTCTCCTCATATGGATGACTAAGAATCCCTATTCTATTCCAGCAGTCTGGTGGTTTACCACCATGTACTGTGCCTTATGGCCAGACCACCAGGAAAAAAATGGAAGTTCTCGAAAGAAGGCACTCCCAAAGCTATGAGAATGAAGATAGTAGTCCTTTCTTACTTTCCCTTCATTTTTCTTTCCTGGACTTGTTCATGACCATCATATAGTGAAGTGCCTGGAGCAAGGTAGTGTTTAATAACTATTGAATGGATAGATGGAGGGAGGTAAGGAAGGAGGGATGGATGGATGTATATTAGGTGTCACTTCAGACCACTGAGCAATGGCTAGCAGCCCAATTTGGGAGACGGAGTAATCTTCAAATTCTTTTTCTTACTTCCCTGATTGTCACTTAGCATAGTGTCTGATCCATTTAAAACCCTCGAAAATAGTTGTTGAATGAATAAACAAATGAATAAAAGACCAAATCAAATCAGTCAAAAAAATGTAGTTGATTTTGTTTCTGAGGTAGCTCTCAAATCTTTCCTTTTTGTTTCCAATGCACCACCCTGGTTGAGAATCTCAAGACTATTGCAATATCCTTCTAACTAGTCTATCTAACATTAGTTTCTTCTCTCTCCAATCCAACTTTTGCATTTGATAAAGTATTAAAGTACAAGTATAGAATTCAAGATCTGTCCAAATCTAGCCCAGTATATTGTTCTACTCTCTTAAATATCCTGCACTTCAAGCAAAAATTATTAACTCTTCCCTCAGTGCATTCTGTTGTGGGAATTAAATGTTTGTATAACTGAAGTGTTTAAAATAGTGCTTGTACATAGTAAGCACTCAATAACTGCTATTATTGTTATTAATATTGCTTTCTTATCCTAGACTATTCTTATATCTGGCTGTAAAATTTTTTGATAAAATATTCCATTTAAAAGTCAACCCCTGTTGTCCTCTCTGCTAGAAGTAATCCCCTTTTCCTGCTACTGTGTCAGGAGAAGAGTGAGCAAGGGGGAATGGGTTGGAAAGCTAGCTGGGCCCAAGGCCTGCAGTTCCTAGGTATACAACACATACTTATCCGTGTGATTGTTTCATAAAATGGGTGGAGCAGAGTGTCCCTAAGAGCAAACAGTATGATGTTGATTCCTAAAAAACCTTAGAGGAAGCACATTGATTTCTTTTTAAATTTTGTTATTTTAGATTTTCTATACTTATATACTGTTAAAATAATATTTGGGATTACTGTTTCTTTCCAACTTGGGGCAGAGAAAAGTATACCAGTAACAAGCAGTACTCTTCCAGCTTTTGAGGGGGTTGGTAAAGGAGCGGTTGGTCTTCTTGTATTATTTCCAATCTTTTTTATTTATTTTGAAATATAGCTATTTAGTGAAATAATCTCTAAGGTATTTTCTGGGATGTCCATACTTCCTGCAGCCGGGTCACACTTAATATCAATTCTGCCTTCTTCAGTGTCTATGAAAATAACTATAAATACAAAGAAGAACCATTGTCCACCTAATGTATTAAAATTCCTGTTACTTTTATATGGAATCTGACTTTTTCAAAACAAAATTAGCCAACAGTACCTTTAGAGATGGTAAGTTTATTCAGAATCAATATTTAAGATTCCCTTTGTTTTACCTGAGGATATAATATCTAAAGTGGGGAAAGTTTAAACAGTGGGGGGAACATGCTGGACACAACTAATCTTCCATATCCCTGATAGAAATTATTAATAAAAGAGGGAGGAATTGATGGGCAGTAGGGGAACAAAAAAAAGCAAGAGAATCCAGTTCTTACCTAGTCGTAAAAGGCATTCTCTCCCTGCCTGGTTTTTACCTCAGTATAAGAGTGGCCATTAATCTCCAGCAAGTAGGCCCAACATGCTGAAGACCTGTCAGCACCATATAAACAGAATAAAGCAAACTGTTAATATTGCTGTCGTGAGAAAACCGAAAACAGACTGATTAATCGTATTGGCGCTCGACCGCCAGGGAGCCAACTTTGGCTGTCGCCTTATTAGGGAAGTCGCAGTTTGCTTTTAGGCCTTTCATTATGATGACTGTCCAGTTTTCATCCTCACTGTTTTTGTTATTGTTGTTAAATGAACGCCTTGTTCTTGAACCCATACCGCAAATCTTGACTGGCAGGGGTGATTAGTTTAGAAAAAGTAAGTGTCCTCCCTGAAGCCTAAAATGTTTACAGTGCTGACAATTCACTGTTTCTGAGGACTCCCAGATGGCGGCCCTGCTGAATGAGTTCAAGGCCTAGTTAACTTTTCATGAGAAGAATTATTTACAATATCCACACGTGAAGGTGCATGAAGAACTCTGTGGAAAATCTTGGCACACACGGCAATGTCAGGACATGTCTGGCTCAACCATTAGGTAGTCTTTGGGAGGGCGTTAAGAAGAGCTGGGGAGGGCCTAGGCCCTCTGTATCCTGCTGAACACAGAAACAGTAGGATATGCGTAAAGCAGAGGTCACAAACAGACACCTCAAGGCCACATTTGGCCAGTAGACATGTTTTGTTTGGATTTATAGGAATGGCCCTCACCAGGTTTTGAAATTGTGAAATAGTTGCCAACATTTAAATAACCAGAAGTTTTCATGCACAAGCAAAATGAAGCTTTCTGGTTTCTCTTTCCAGTTCTGATTACACGGGGCTTCCCTCATTCTTTCGTAGTAGCAATCAGTTTTAGATGCTTGACTCTCCACTGTGTCATAGCCTCTACTGCTCCTGTTTGTCTCCCCAAACCTAATGTCACTTGGTATATAACACATTGCTGCCCTGTCTTTCTTACCCCTAGCCCATTTGATTTATTTATGGTGGTGCCTAGGCCTATAGGCATTTGAGGTTTTGACCCCAGATATTTGTAATTCAGTATTAAGGATAGAGTTTGCTGATGCCTCAGATACCAGATCCATAACTCCTATTTCAGTTGGGAGGTCCATCCCAAAGGGTGGCAAAAATCGTAGACTTGGTTAAAAGACAAACATTAGTTTATAAAACTAGAAGAAATAACACCAGGTCAACTTTGAAGTTCCTCAGAAGACAGCTTGGGGTATCCTAGGGCTTGGGCTAGGCCGTTACAACGTGCTCTGCAGGCAGCTGTAGTATAGTGATGTGAGGGATTATTACCTGGAGCAGTGCCCTGCAGTGATTCCTGGTCACCACAACCACACAGCTAAAGATTAGAGCTGGGTTACCAAGTCCAGATGGGGTAAACTGAGAAAAAAGAATTAAGTAGAGGCACAAATGAAGACAGTTTATCGTAGGCCCTGAATTTAGACTGCCTGAGCTCAGAGCTTACTTCTATCTCTGACAGCTTTCAGAGCCAATTTTCTCACCTGGAAATGGGAATAATAATAATACCACCTCACAGGGAATGTCTGAGGATTAAGAAAGTTAATGCCTGGAACAGATTAAGTGCTTAGTAAATGTTAGCTGCCATGACTTGCATTATAAGCAGATCATAATTCAGGAAGAGCCAAGAGGTGAGCATTTGGGAAGAGGAGAAGGGAGGGGGAGCCTGGACGCACCCAAGAGCCTGGGGTTCAGGCTTTAGCACGACTTCCTGTGCAGAGTGTGCAGCATCAGTAGGAGTTACAAGATGTGGACTCTGGCCCACCAGTGGTGATTCAGCAGGGTCCTTCAGAGACTGTGCCCCTTAATCCCACCTCAGCATGTTTAATTAATGTCTCACTCTCTAGTTTTCTTCACCTGCCCTATCACTTAAAAACAAACAAACACCCACCTTCTCCTGCTCATACTACCACCTAAGTTCACATCTTCAGGCATTCCTTTTACTGCCAAAATTCTCAGAGATATCTCCATTTTCTCTTGGCCCACTCACTCACTTCTTACTTGGCCCCTTGCAGCCTGACTCAGGATTGCACTTTGCTGACACTGTGACTTCCTGAGGCCCACGTTTCTTTGACCTCCTGGGCATTGGTGGCCGCCCTTTCCCATAGGCCTGTCTTCTCCCTGCCTTTCTTTGCACTCCATCCCATCTGGGTCTCCCCCTTCTCTACCTGTGGGGAGATGTGTGGACTTGCACATCTTCCTCTAGCTCCCTACCACTGGAATGCCCAACACGTCAGCTGTCTTTCTGCATGTTCCTTCAGCTCTGACAGGAGCCAATGTGGCAACTTTGTGCCCCTGTCTCTGGACACTTTGTTGTCATCTGCACGAGAGAGTTGTGGTTCCTCTGTAAATCTACAATGATGAGGAGGTGACATTATAGTGAAGAGCTTTTGGCCCAGCTCTTCAGGTGCCTATTGGACATATGAGGTGTCAAATTGAAGTCATTGTTTTTATCTGAAAAATATATCCACTGTGGTCAGGTCTATTTCAGTTAATCATGGCATCATTCTCTTAGTTTCCCATAGTTTGAACCTTGACATTGTCTAAAAGCTTCTCTTTAGGGCTCCCTAAGAGCCAGTCACATGCTTCCTTTACTTCTCATTCCCACTGCCATCCCCCTAGTCTCTATTTCCATAATTTCCTAACTGGGCGTCCTCCCTCCCATGGCTCCCCTCTTCAGCAGGACACAGCAACACCCTTGGGTGGGTATTCCGGGATCTCTGTCATCTGACCCTGACCTACACGCACAACTTTATCTTCCACCTGGTCCCTGTGTGCACCACATCACCAACCAGAATCTTCCACTGTGTTCCTGGTACAGCACAGCCACCCCAGCCCAGCCAAAGTGACATACGCATTTCCCTGACATGCCAGCTGCCCCCCAGTCCTCTCTACTTGACTAGGCTACTCTTACTTTAAGGCCAACTCACGTGCCGCCTCGTCTTACCTGTCCTCAATGGATGATCCTTTCTCTGATCCCTTCCACACTGATCATCTGGGCCACTCACTTGGCACTTAAGTGATTGAATGGTTTTTATCTCCTCATGTATATAGGCTTTCTTGCTGGCAAGATTGGAAGGCTCTTAAAGGCCAAAATTGTCCTCTTCTCCCTTGAAACCTAAAATAGAAGACCACACAGGCTGGCTGTGCAATAAAAGCTTGTTAATAATTGTAATTATGTCATCTCATACTTGTAGAATAGCTTATTGTATGTAAAGATAAGTATGATTTTTACTACATAACAAAAAACACTTGTACTCCCTAATTTTTTTGAAATAAAGAAATGAAAAAAGAAAAGCAAAAAAAAAAAGAGATAAATATGATTTTATCAATTACAAAGTACTTTCCCATCAATATATTATTTGTTCTTTATCGCAGCCCTTTTAGATAGGTAGGGCAGATGATGTTTAGAAAAGAAAGCATCACTAATCATCAGGGAAATGCAAGTCAGAACCACAATGAGATATCATTTCACCCCAGTTAGAATGGCTATTATCAAAAAGACAAAAGATAACAAATGCTAGTGAGGATGTTGAGAAAAGGGAACACTCATACACTGTTAGTGAGAATGTAAATTAGTGCAGCCACTGTGGAAAACAGTATGGAAGTCCCTCAAAAAACTAAAAATAGAACTACCATTTGATCCAGTAATCTCACTATTGGGTACACTGTCAAATTGAAGTCATTAAAAAGGAAATCAGTGTGTCGAAGAGATAACTGCACCCCTACGTTTATCACAGCACTATTCACAATAGCAAAGACATGGAATCAACCTAAATGCCATCAGCAGATGAGTGGGTAAAGAAAATGTGGTGTCTTTACACAATGGAATACTATTCAGCCATAAAAAAGAATGAAATCCTGTCATTCACAGCAACATGGATGAGCCCGGAGGACATTATGTTAAATGAAATAAGCCAAGCACAAAAAGAAAAATATTGCATGTTCTCATTTATATGTGGGAGCTGAAAAAGTGGGTCTTATAGAAGTAAAGAGTAGAATAGTGATTACTAGAGGAAGGAAAAGTGGTGGGGGGGATAAGGAGAGGTGGTTAACGAATACGAAAATACAGATAGGAGGAGTAAGCTCTAGTGTTCTATAGCACTGTAGGATGTCTGTAGTTAACAATAATTTATCATATATTTTCAAATAGAAGAGCAGACTTTTAATGTCCCAACACAAAGAAATCATAAATGTTTGAAGTGATGACATGCTAATTACCCTGATTTGATTATTACACATTGTATACATGTATTGAAATATCACATTGTACCCCATGATATATATAATTATTATGTGTCAATTAAAAATAATACTTTTTAAGAAAAGAAAGAAGAGAAAGAACTGTGACTCTGAGATGCTACGTGACTTGCCCAGCGTGACAAAGCTGGTAACCAGCAAAGTCTACACTAGAACCAGGTTTTCTGATGCTTAGATCACTGCTGCTTCCCCAGCACATTTGCTATTGGTGATTTAAGAGGAACCACTTTTAATTATCCTGAAGCTTTGATTGAGGTCATCTAGAAGAATGTGAAGGAAGGCAGGGAGGTGGCACACGGTGGTGTCCCTTGAGTAGGGAGGCGGGATTGCTGACATGGGCACTCCTGTGCTCATTGGCAAGCTCAGTCAGCCATAGAGAACCAGGCATGACAATTGGCCTAGTGCCAGCAAGTACATTTTCTGTAGGTCAGCATTTGCCAGACCTTTCCATGTCTCAGACCTGTAAACTTAAAAATGTGGAGAGACCTATAGCGTTGCCTTATATTTGTCTTTAGCCAAAAGAGAAATAAAAACAAACATAACGTTACCATTTATTTCTCACCATCATTTCGCATAAGAACAAACACTAAAAAAAAATAGACAAACTTGCCTCAGAAATCAGACAGCCTCAGAAATCAAATAGTTTTTTTAAATCAAGAAGATTTGAAAATCATTCCAGTATTTTTTTTTTTCTCATTTTACCTTGGACTGAAAACATCACCAGACTGACACTAGCTGTTTGGACTAGCTTTTCAGAAACCCCAATTTAAGTCATATTTTCTCTTTTGAGTGTTAAAGTGAAATCCAGTCTAGGGAAATTTATGTGGATGCTTCAGTATTTCCCATTCTCTGTGATCAAAAATGTGATTTGGGGGCTTGGGATGCCTGGTAAATCCAACATTCCCTTTATAATATAAATTTAAAACCAGTGTCTCTCCAATGCTAGTTGAAGGCGGTAGGCAATATTAAGCCTATTTTCCCAGTTGCTAGAGCAGAATTGTGTCAGTTCTCAGGGAACATTTGGTCCTACATGTTTGTCAAGTTTAGTCCCTGGCTTACACCATTATGAAGCAATTTAATGGCTTGACTTGTGAGTCTCAAGAGAATACCAGAACCACTTTTTCCTGTCTCTTGGTCTCACATTTTACTTGAAATTATTATTATATCCAGCAGGAGTTCCCACTGAAATACCAGCTTTACTGAGTGGTAAGAAGTTTCTGTCATAAAGATTGCCATTTTTATTAACGCTATTTATCCTGGTGAGTACCAGAAAAAAGTGTGTGTGTGTATGTGTGTGTGTGTGTCTCCCATCAGACTCTCATTGCTTCCTCTTCCTTCAAGCAAACTGTAGCAGCTTGCTCAACTCTTAGACCAGTCACCATAAATGTCACTTGATTTACCAAGACTCTCTTCCCACTCCTTTCCTTGGTACCCCAGAAAAAACAGTTTTTCAGTTCACTGAAGTTGAGGCTAAGTCCAAAGATTTAAATGTCCTTTGAACATCTAATAACATCCCAAACTTAACATGTCCAAAACTGAGCTACACCTGATACACTGGCCCCCCACTCCCATTGCAAACTGCTCCTCCTGCAGTCTTTCCTGTGTGGCTCAGCGGCACTTCTATTCATCCAGTTACTCAGGCCAAACACCTTTCTCTTACATGCCACATCTAATCCATCAGCAAACCCTGTTGGCTTCAGCTTCGAAATATATCCACTTGTCACCACTTTCACTGCTACCACTTGGGCACAAGCCACCACCAACTTTCACCTGGATTATTACAGTACCTGATCTCCTTTTCCACCCTTGGCCCCCTTCAGTCTGTTCTTAAGATTATAGCTAGAGTTAATGTATAAATGAGATGATGTCACTCCTGGCCCAAACTGTCTAATAGCTTCACCTCTCACTCCAAGTCAAAGCCAAGGCTGTACACTGTCTCAGCCCCGATTACCTTCCTGCCTCATCTCCCACGACTTTCCCCCCATTCGCTCTGTTCCAGGCACAGTGGCCTTTTTTTTGGCCCTTGGGCACACCAAACAGGCTGCTACCTGAGTTTCCATATTTGCTATTCCTTTCCCCAGATAACTGCAGAGCTTGCTTCCTAACCTCCTGTAGGTCTGTGTGTGACTGTCACTTTAATGAAGTATCTTTGACCACTGTATTTTAAATTGCAGCCAATGTCCATCTGCCTCCCCACCATACACACACCTTCTGTCTTCTTTCTTTGCTTCTTACCATATAACATGGTCTTTTGGTTTTTCTGTGTCCCTCTCTTAGGCCATCATGTATGAATATGGAGGTTGTGCTTTGCTCAACTTGTGTAACCATATGCAGTGGCTCTGCTCTCCCCACTAGATGTAAGCACACAAGGTTATGCTTTTTATCTGTTTTGCTCACTGCTGTGTCCCCAGAGTCTAGAGCTGTACCTGACATAGAGTAGGGGCTAATAAATACTTGTTGAATAAATTAATTAAATGAATGAAGTACTATTACCAAGATTCTATGCAGTCAATTTGGCCAAACTTATTTTTTCCTTATTATGAAAGAATACTGTTCATCATAGAAAACAAAAATTAAAAAGCTACCCATTATCCTACCACTTTGATACATATCCTCCCAGACTTTGTCCTCTGCAGATGATTTTTCCTCTATTAAAATGGTTTTATGTTGTATATACTATTTAATTTTTAATTATTATGGGTACATAATAGTTGTATGTACTTACAGGGTATGTGTGATGTTTTGATACAGGCATACAATGTGTAATGATTAAATCAGGGTAATTGGGGTATCATCGCCTCAAGCATTTATTATTTCTTTGTGTTAGGAACATCCCAATTCCACTCTTTTAGTTATTTTAAGAGTATACCATAACTCATTGTTGACTAGTCACTTTGTTGTGCTATCAGATATTGTTCATTCTATCTAACTATATTTTTACACCTGTTAACCGTCCCCGCTTTATCCTCCTACTCACTACCCTTCCCAGCCTCTGGTAACTATCATTCTTGTCCATACTATTTTTAACTGAGTCATTTCACTTAGTATATTGTGTGTGTGTGTGTGTGTGAGAATATCTTTTTATACCAGTAAGTGTTTGTCTAAAGGATCATGACTCACTGAGTGAAAATGGTGTTTTGATGTGTGAACATATCTACATTATCATTGATCTTGGAAGACATAAATGGGGATTATTATTCAGTGTACTCAACAAAAGATTGCATGAGCAATCTAATAATAAATGAGCTGGTAGTAATTGCATGAGCAATATAATAATAAATGAGCTGGTAGAATCACTTCATACTAACACCTCTTCTCCCCTCACCCACCTTCAAAAAGTCAGATGTATCAGGTGCAAGAGTTATCCAATACAGAGAGAAAGATTGCATGCTATTGTGAATCAAATACACTTAATTTAGGAAGCTTGTTTATTAAGAACATGTCTCTTAGGGCAGCCTAATTCTTTTTTTTTTTTTAAGTTTCCATGCACAGCATTGAATGGCAGACTATTTCTTAACACACAGTCTACGCAGACTGGAACTGCATATGAGGAATATCTTATTAGCTAAATCTGAGATCTAAATGTGCAAAGTCTGGTTAATATTGAATTTTGGAAGAATAAGTCCACTTTAGCAATAATGTTAGCACTCAGTCTCATTAAAGACCAGTAATTATTAGCTCTTTAAATGCGTCAGTAACACTTCTTCAAATTCAGTAAATGAAAACAACTCTCTATGTTCTCTGTAAGCTTTAAGGCTAGCCAGACTGTTGTGGCTAGTTTCCAAGTTAGCTAATTAAAAATGTCATTAGCTGCAGTTGGGGCTTTCACCTTAACAGATTAGCTGCGTGAATTTGTTAGGACTCAGAAACTACTAAAATACAGGATGTCATTTTGATAGTTTTTGGTAGCAGCCGTTCTTTCTCATTCTACTTCAAGAATTTTTTTTCCCATGGATGACTTCTAGAAGTATGGTTTTAAAGTCATCTGTCTTCCTGATCTCGTAATAGCTCCTCCCCTCTCTGTTTTCTTCAGAGATCTCACCCGGCAAATTACATATACCAGTATCAGCACTCTGAAAGGGAGCTAGCTACAGACTGTGCAAAATTGTCATTCACAGCTAAACAGATTAAAAAATTTTGAAAAGGAACTCTGGAAAGTTATATATTAATTTTACTAAACTGTACACATGCATAGTTCTTTATTGAGAGATCTTTCAAAAAGCTAGGAAGTGATTTTATCTTATTCTAAGATTAAAATACACATAAATTCTCTAAAATCATTTTCTGAGACAACAAAATAAAACTCATTACAGGAAAAGTATTATATGTCTGCAACTGTTAAACCCTTAAGAATTTGAACTAGGATCTATAATAGCTGCGATATAATCTGTCACCTTTATAATCAGACCTCACTGTAATCACAGCCAAAATTACTGCCCAAGTATTTCTACTCGAGGCTCTAGATTGTTGCTAAGAAACTTAAGCACAATTTCTGAATGAGCGGGTAAAAGAGACCCTTATTTCCCATAACTATCTGCCAAGATATAATATCTGGTGCAATCTTGCCATTTTTTCAGCCAATGAGATTAGCAAAATGAGGTACCTAGAGAAATGATTGAAGCTTGTTTCTTCCACATGGGTTGCTATCAAAATATCTGCCTTTGATTTAAAATTGTTTTTCCATTAGCTCGGAGCATGGCTGGACATATGAGTTCTGTCCACATCCAGCCTAATGTAACTATTTCAGGAAGAGTTTGCAGCTCATATCAAGAACACCAAATTGCATCTCCCCAGGGATGCTTCATAATGCTTTTTGCTGATTTCAGTATGGGTGCATGTGCCCTCCAAAGGAGAGACACTCCTTACGAATTACCTACCCTGAAGCACATATTCTTGGAAGACACAGTAATACTATGTGAATAAATGGTTTTCCTTCTTAAACTATTCTTTATGCACCTTAATACATATTCTTCCTTTAGACCCATATCATTTAGAATCAAATTCTGGGGGTTTGCTTTTGGTGTTGTGTTTTCACTTTGATCTCATGTGTGTGTGTGTGTGTGTGTGTGTTGTGGATCTTTTTGTTGAAGCCTGTCTAAAATGAGGTATTCCCATTATAAACTTTTTTTTGTCATTTTAATCATTGGGTCTTTAAATGCCAGTTTTGCTTCTCTAAGAACTGAGCTTCAGGGAAATGGTGATATTATTAAATCTATCAGAATCTTGCAAAGGGTCTACCTACCTCAGAGCCTGACCAAGTCCCTTTTCTCCCATGAGCATTAGGGCTTGATGGGAGCTGAGTTGAAAGTCCTCAGAAATTAGTCCAGTTAAATGAGCCTTGATTTATTTGACTTAATGTCATGGAACAAAATGGAATAAGGCCCCCCTACCTTTTCTGTTAAGACTACTGCCTTTGATTTCATAGGCAATTATCTCTGCATTTTTAACCCCAAATACCAGCTGCATAATATAAGGGCTCTGAATCATATATGACCTTTTTCCTTTTTAATTTTCATCTTTTCTCACCTTTCTCATTAGATCCTATCTATAAATTAAGCCCAAGTTACCTTCCCAGTGTGTCAGGCGATTCTCAAGATGGTAAAATAGAAAATGTTAGCACTAGAAACAATTGTGTTGGTTGATTTTCATGATCCTTTAAGAGGTTTTTTCAGCATTCTTTGGTCCCAGGGAACTCCATAGTGCTACCTGCCAGTGTGATGTGGTTTCCTGTGATGGGTCAGTGAAGTGTGGAGTTGACTTTCCTTGTCTCATTTGTCCTTTGGCCGTGGTGTCAGGGCCTCCCAGATAAACTTGGATTGGCATAAGCAGGGCTGTCCATGTGGTAGGCCCACTGCAGAAATGCTGGCAGACCTGGTGATTAATAGGCCTGCGGTGCAATGAGGTCACTTAATGCACAGAAAGCCCTAAACACAGCAGCCTCATCAGAAAACAAAAGCCACCATTCTCCTGCAGCAAGAACTGTGTTTACCAAAGGACTGCTAAGTCAGATAACCTTTAGTTAGTCTGTAGCTTTTGGTTCTTAATATGATGAAGTTTGGGGGTTACATTGGAGAAATTATAATTACTTTTTATATAACATTTTAGTAAAAACGTGAATCATTTCAATTAAAATACAGTGTGTGTGTGTACATGTGCATGCGTGTGCAAATGTGTATATTTGAAAGAGCTTCCAGCTGGGTCTACATCCCATTTCTAGTAGGCCTTTCCAGGGCCAGGCTCCGTTAATTATTTCTACTTTTGTGTTTTCAGCTTCTGCTTCTGTACTAACTTCTTCATTTTAGCATATAAATATGCCGAAGTCTCTCCCTTCTTAAAAAATAAAAATAAAAAAAGATTCCTTTCCTAGTCCTACATCCTTCTTTAGCTATGGCCCAATTTCCCTCTTTTCCTTTAAAGTTAACGTCTCAAAAGAGTAATCCACAGCCCTCACCCCTCTGTAGTCTGCCTTCCCTCCTCCTCCCCTGAAACAACCCTGTCTGAGGCCACTGATGGATTTGTGTTGCCAAATCCAGCAGGTACTTTCCAGGCCTCTGGAGGGTCTTCCTGGCGTCATTTGACCTCTCCACTGCCTTTGATGCAACTGACCCCGTCTTTGTTCATGAAACTCTCTGCTTCCTTGGCTTCTCTGGCACTTGCTCTTCTGCATTTTCTCCTCCCTGTCAAACTGCTCTTCTCGGTCTTCCTCCTGCATCCACTCCTTACATAGCACCATTTCACCAGGGCCCATCTTTTCTCGTTTCCCAGCATGTGCAGTCCTGGGCTATCACTTATTCTCATGGCTTCACCTGCAACCTATAGGCTCAGTGCCTACAAATCTCCTACCTGGACTCACAGGGGACTCTAACCTGGACATTCCACAGACATTGGCAGTTCCAGTCCTCTGCCCCCACATATGACCTACCCTTTCCCCTACAAAGACGACTCCGCTTTCTTATTCCTATGTCTGTAAATGGAACTGCCATTTACCTACTGGACCTAGCTAGGAAACTGGGAGCAATCTCAGGCTTCTTCCTGGCCTTAACTTCCTGGGAGTCATCATGACCTGTGGATTCTGCCTCAGAAATCTGTCTTGTGGCAGCCCTGCTCTGTCTAACCCCAGGGCAACTGTTTTCATTCCATTCAGGCCCTCATCATTTCTCACCTAGTTTAATAAAAAAAATTCTCTCTCCCTTCAGTCTCTCCCTCTCTTCCCTTCTGCTGTCAGTGATCTTTTAAAGTCACAAAGCTAACCATGTCATTCTCCTTGAGGCACTTCTATGGCACCCCATCTCTTTTGGGGTAGACTCTTAGCATGGCTTTCAAGACCCCTCATGTCTGGCTGTGACCTAACTTTCTAAGCTCATACGCTGCCATTTCCCCTCCCAAACAAGTGCACATAGACAATTCCTTCATCTACCCAGAGAGCCGGTTCCTGAAAGTCTTACACTGGCCTAGCTCTGTGCTCACTCTTACCCTCTACCTGGAATACCCTTCCCTCAGCTTCTTCCCATTAACTCTGACTTGTCAGTTCTCTGAGGACTTTACTGACCAGGCGTCCTGAAGGCTTTCCTCTCCCTGCACTTGCATCTGCAGAGCTCAGCCTTCTACATTGGGAACTGGAACTGTTGGCTTACTTGTCTGTTGATCCCCCCGGGCTGCATATTCTCTGATATTAAAAAGCTATATCTTTTCCAAATCACCAGTGCCCAGCACAATGCCTGACACATGTTACGTTCCCAGCATCTACTTATTGCAATGAAATGTGTGCTGATTTTAGGTTCTGATTTTAGGGTTTATTTTATTTTATTTTATTTTATTTTATTTTATTTATTTTGAGACAGGGTCTTGCTCTGTTGCCCAGGCTAGAGTGTAGTGGTGTCATCATAGCTCACTGCAATTTCCAACTCCTGGGCTCAAGTGATCCTCCTGCCTCAGCCTCCAGTGTAACTGGGACAACAGGTGCGTGCCACCACGCCCAGCTAATTTTTCTATTTTTTTGTAGAGACCATGCCTTGTTCTTACTCAGGCTGGTCTCAAACTCCTGGCCTCAAGCAGTCCTCCCACCTTGGCCTCCCAAAGTGCTAGGATTACAGGCATGAGGCACCACACCCAGCCTGATTTTAGGTTTTTAAGCAAGGTGACAAGTCACAGAGTTTTATAAGGCTGGGCTTAATTTGCATTAAATTCATGGGAGATGTGATTACAACTGTTCTCTGACAAAAATGCAAATAATCATCCATTCTTTATTGAATACATTAACCGTAAAATTAATGCTGACATGACTCTCTTAAGGGGACACCAAGCCTTCCTTTCCAGGCATGAACAGCTCCCCCACAGAGTCCCTGAAGTGACTGCAAATTCATCTCTGCATCCCCTGTGGAGCCCTGTCTTCCCTAGTCAGATCTGCCTAAGGCAGTTTAATGCTACCTGAGCACACCTTGGTCCTACAGGTTTTCCAGAACCCCTTCTACTAATCAGAGTTTAAGAAGAACTAGCCCTGGGGGATCCCTGCTTTTTCCGTCTATTTCCTAAAGGGCCCCTGTCCCACAGGCTGACTTGTAGGACGTAAGCCACAGCAGGGAAAAGCCCTTCGTGTCACCCAGATGGGAAGTTGCCATGGCCCACACTTTCTTGAGCCTGGCATTTAGTCCTTATTTACCTTGAGCTTCCTCCATGCTTGGTCTGCCTAAAGAAGATATTCAGAGAATGTCCTGCAAATTCAGCCTGCCTTAGTGGAAAGACGAACTAGCTGCAGCCAGCCAAAGTTATCTGGCCCTGCCTTGGGAACCCTTACCTCCTCTAAGCAGAAGAGTGAGTCTCTATCTCTAAATAGCTGCAAAAAAAATCTTTTTCTTCTTTTATTTACATTAAAAAGCATCAGTATAAGAGATCCTTTTTAATACCTTCCAGTGTTCCCTCTCAGGAAATTTATTCTCATATTTGACTTCAGTGCTTTCATCTACAAATTCTGTCCTCCAGAGAGAAGAATAGCTG
Source organism: Daubentonia madagascariensis (assembly GCA_023783475.1). Classification (NCBI taxonomy): domain Eukaryota; kingdom Metazoa; phylum Chordata; class Mammalia; order Primates; family Daubentoniidae; genus Daubentonia; species Daubentonia madagascariensis. The sequence goes on from JAKFHU010002088.1 coordinate 4,114,707, forward strand.
ATTGGCATTATCTATCTTGAAAGTCTGTATTTTTAATGGCCACCACTAAATCTTTTGGACACAACATCTTCTCCAGACACAATAAGCTTGGTTCCTTTATCTTTTCTGCATATATTGCATTTTCCAGTTCTTTGTGTCTGTTGTGACTGACCTCATGTAAATTATAGTATTAGACACTGAAGAGTGATACAGGGAGAAAGTAGACAAGTGTTTCTGGAGGGGCTTAGAATCTCTTCTAAAGGGAGAGAGAAAATAAACACGTGAAATACATTTACACACATAGAAACATTAAATAAATGCATGGCTAACTTTAGCTGTACTGTACAAATAATGCTGAAGGAGTATTAGAGATGACTGTAACCAAAGTTGGTCAATTACTATGAGAAGAGTAATGAACAGCGTTTGGAAGCAAGAAAGACCCAGCCTACTAAGGAAAAACTGGAAATTCTCTTTGTTGCACATCAATCATGTTCATTGAAGTATTCATGTCCGGCACTTAGCACAACACCCGGCTTATTTTAAGCTCTCAATAAGGGTTTGTTGGCTGTATGATAACTGACTGGCTATCATACTCCAGGAAGGATATACCAGCATGGCTTGCTTTGTAAATTTGTAAATAATTCTTATATCCTGTATACTCCCAGTCGTAGAAATTTTAGGATTTTAAAACAAAAAGAACTTTAAGTAGCAAAACATTACAGATATGCTATCCTGCATTTGTTCCTGCTATGGATCAATTACCTTCCGAAAAGATTATTCCTTCCATTCAGCCACCCCCAAACACCCTCGGTCCCCTGTATTATCATACACTGCTGGCCTCATAGCCCCCCTGAAAGACTGTATCATAGGTTTCCTTTTCTGCACATACGTTCGGGTCTCAAGTCTCTTTGCAGATGCTTAAATATATTAAACAACAACAACAATAAAACAACAATCTATGCAATGTTGTGTTCTGGATTGGATCCTGGATAGATAAGGGATATTGGTGAAATCTGAATAAAGTCTATAATGTGCATAATAGTTAATTTCTTAGTTTTGATCAATGTACCATGGTTATATAAGATGTAAACATTAGGGGAAGCTGGGTGAAGGGTATAAGGGTAGGAACATTTTACAAAAAAAAAGAGGAAATTTTAGAAACTGAAGTACATGTGAATATCCTGGTTATTTCCGAAACATAATTTTTCAAGTATGAGAAAATCGCAGACCATCAAAATATACTTTTAGATAGTTCTAGATATTGTAAGGTAAACAAAGTAAAAAAAAAACCCATCCATGCCCAGCCCCTTTCCCATTCAGGTTTCTCCTCGGTCCCTTCCATCCACTCCTGCAGCTCCAGTTGTGCCCTCTGTGCTGAGGTCAGAAGTGCCCCTGACTTTTCCACGTCTCAGTCCCACAGCCATACTTGCTGCTCCCCACACAAGCCCTGGGTATTGGGCACACACAAAACCCACCCTTTATTCCCTCTCCTGACAGCCTGCCCTCTGTTGGCCAATGGCATAACCATTCTGATACCCAAACTGGATACTTCAGGATCATTTTGCTCCTTTCTCCTTTTTCACTCATTCTAAACATTCTCAGTTCTTTTTTCCAAAGTCTCTTGTATTTACCCTCCTATTCCTTTCACTATCCCCTTGTCGTTACCCTTGAATAGACCCTCAAGTGCCTTGTCGGGGATACCTGCCTATAGTCTCTCCACCCTCCCTACTGCCTTCAGAAAGAGGGCACAACAAAGTGCATCAGCGTGACTGTCCTGTTTAAAAAAAGCATCAGTGGCTCTATATTGCTACTGGCCTAAACAGTAATATACATCTACCTAGAAAAGACATGCATGATATAGCTAAATTAGATGGTCAGTTCAAACCCACCTCCCTCCTTCCTTCCTCCACCCCCAACACTAAGAAAATGGAAGGGAGCACAGGCCTTTGGAATCAGAAAGTCCTGTGCTTAAATCTCAACTTTGTTACCTTGGGCAAATTAGTCTTTGCTTCTGAGCCTCAGTTTCCTCTTCTGAAAAATGGAGGCTGTACTTACCATGTAGGGTTGTTGTGAGGATTAAACAAAATGATATATGTCACATGCCACGCCCAAAGTGTGCTCCTCTTATTGTTATTGGTGCTTAACACTAGGGTGCCGTGAGGAATAGATCTCTCTGCCATGTGTGTATGTTGTTGGAGATGGAGGTTGATTACATCTCATGGTCCCACAAGGGACTATGGTCTACCTTCCACACCAGGGGGCCTTTCTGTAGGGAAGCTAATCCCACATGGAAGAATTGAGTACTTTCCCTATACCCTACCCAGCTGTGCTGGGACTGTGCTCCGCTTCCTGCTGCAGGTGCAGTCCTGAGCCATTAGAGTTGAAGGGAGCCCAGCCTTAGGAACTGTATTCTATTTCCCAGAATATAATGCCCTTGTCACTTGCTTGGTTTGTCTCATTCTTGTGGGTGAAGCAGTGCTTTTCAGCAGGGTTCTTCAGTGCCTATCCTACTTTCCAGGAGAGCTCCAAACTGAAATACACTTACCCCACTCCTCTGTGGGGTCAGGACTTTTCAAATTGATTCAATGCCCCAGTTTCAGTGGCCCAGTACAGTGCCTGGTATACAGTCTGTGCTTTAATCAATATTAGATGGATGGAATGTTGAATGATTTAATCTCGAGGATTTGGCAACTAATGCGTACCTAATTGAAAGACTGAATAATGAATTTCCCAGTGAGCTAGATTATTAGGCCAGTGGTTCTAAACTTTGGCTGTACTAATCACCAGGAAAGTTTTTGTTTCATTTTAACACTGATTTCTGGGCTGTACCCATGCATATACCCTGTCATTTTCTAAAAGCACCCCAAATGATTCTAATAGACAACGAGGGTTGGAATCCACCATGTTAGGCCATTCTAAAAATATGTACCCCATGCATAACTCTTAACCATTTTTAATTACCACATTGTAGTATAATTAGCAGTTTATGTGTCTTTTCCTCACTTGACTTTATGCTCCTTGAACTCAGATACTGAGACTGTCTTATTCATAATTGTCTTCCTAGTGCCTGGTACAGTGCGTGGCATATAGTGGACAATCATAAATGTTAATTGAATAAATTGATGGTTTCTTTCATTTAAAACACAAGAAAATTGCATAGTACCGCAGAAGACAAAAAGAGAAAATGCTAGCACCATGAGTTTTGTTTTGGATTTAGTTTGTATATGTGGTGTTTTCTAACTATCTGCACTTTGGTATCTGTCTGCTTACCCATATTGGATTGTTTTTTCTGTTCATTCACTGTCAACTATCCAGAAGCTGTGAACTGACAGCAGCCAAAGATATTGGACTTTGTCAAGGAGTCCCAATTTAAAATATTTTGTCCCATTATTCCCATCTATACCTAGGTTCTAAAAATTATCATCACTATACATGTAAAAGGCTATCACATGTAATGTGATGTTCAGTACCACTGTTCCCATTAATGAAAGCCATAGAAGCTTCTAGACACATGGGTTGCAACTCCGATTTTTCTCTCTAAAATCAATTTATTTAGATATAGAATAATACACCTAGAAAGATATTTAGATACATCACGTCCAATCACCCTTATTCTACAGTGAAGAAGCTGAAGCCAGTTGGGTTTGGGGACTTGTCCAAGGTTACATAGCTTATTAGGGACACAGCTGGTACAAGAAACCTGATGTTCTGGTCCTTGGGCCTGGACCACTACACAGTACTCATACCATTTCAGATTACATTAGAAATCAAAAATCAAACTTTTACTTCCATTCTGGTATCTGTGTTAGGAAGAAAAATATCTGAGAAAAAGAAATTATTACAGGTTTCTCAGAGGGTTTGGGGAGGAGTAGTATAGGTGGAAAGAGTAGAGAGCAGAGGAAAGGAATTCTTGAGTGAGACTTTGAAACTTATCAGAAAAAAGTGTGTTTTGTGGCAGCACCACAGTTCACTTGTGTATCTCCCCTTGTTTTCAGAATTTTCCCCAGAGAATACCTCCTTCAACAGATCCACCTGTATTCCCTTGCTGACCTGCAGCAGGTAAGTGCTCAGAGGGGCCGTTTCATTTTTGTTCTGTTTCTGTTGATTGTGGTCTTGGCACTGAATTCCACCATCATGGGGGTAGTTTTCATCATAAGCCCTGACACTCAGTTAATTTCTATTCAGAACAGAGGGCATAAGGGAATTTAGTATAAAAAGATATTATAGGACAGTAACAAATGTTGGCAAGGATGTAGAGAAACTAGAGCTCCCGTACATTGCTGGGAATGTAAAGTGGTACAGCCACTTTGGAAGACAGTTTGGCAGTTTCTCAAAAAGTTAAACATAGAGTGACCATATGACCCAGCAATTCTACTCCTAGGTGTATACCCAAGAGACTTGAAAACGTATGTCCACATAAATACTTATATACAAGTGTTCAGAGCAGCATTATTCATCATAGCAAAAAAGTGGAAACAACCCAAATTTCAGCTGACGAATGGATAAACAAAATGTTGTATATCCTATAATAGAATATTAATTTGGCTATAAAAAGGAGTGAAGTACTGATGCATGCTACAACATAGATTAACCTTGAAAATATCATGCTAAGTAAGAGAAGCCAGACAGAAAAGAACACGTACTGTATGATTCGATTTAAATGAAATGTCCAGAATAGGCAAATCCACAGTGACAAAAACTGCATTAGTAGTTGCCTGGGCCTAGGGAGAACAGAGGAATGAGGAATGACTGCTAGTGTGTACGTGGTTTCTCTGGGGCTGATGAAAGTGTTCTGGAATTAGATAGTGGTGATGGTTGCACAACCTTGTGAATATACTGAAAACCACTGAATTGTGTACTTTAAAAGAGTGAATTTTATGTTATGTGAATTATATCAATAAAAAACTATCTGAAGAAAAAAGTTATAAAAGGCAATGAACATATTAAGTTTAATAAAACATAACAGAGCACATAAGAGTCAAAATCATCTATTTATACTTTTATTAGCACATGTACTTTTAATGATTGACCAGGTTAGCAGCCAGGAAGATACTGACCTTTTGTGTGTTCAGCTCTAAGCCTGAATATGTTACCTTTGGTTAATCATTTAAATCAACAACTCAATCCCTAAGAAGCTGTTAGACACTAAATGATTCTTTCAAGAATCGGTGAAAAAAAACAATTGTGACAACTTTCAGAACATTTCAAACTGCTGTAATTCTGTTCTTTAGTTGTTTTCCTCTCTGGTTGTTTTATCCAGAAGAAATTGGGTCAACTTAAAAACCATGTCCATACCTTTCAGTCATTTTCAGACTTTAAATTACCTTTCAAGGTTTTTTTAAAATGTCTTTTTTTCCCCTTTAACTTGAAAATTTAAGACTTTTGTGTTCTGTTTGTCCCCCCAGAGGTAGGAAAGTTATTTTAAATGGCAGGAATAATTTTAGCATTTAGTTGGAGAGGTCTGAGAGAAGACTAGGGTTTTGATTTCCACTTGTGTGTCAAGTTTAAACTTATTTGCACATTATCAACTTCCCCAATTCTTTCAGTCCTGCCTGCCCTTTACTACGTAGTCAAGCAGCAGTGATTTGCTGGCGGGGGTGGAAAGGGATGTATTTTTAATTGCAATTGTCCAGTGGTGTTCAAGGGGAAGAATTGGTTAAAACGCCCATTATACATTTGTCTATTTTCTAGAGTCTATCTGATCATAGTATCTGAGGACACAGACTCTATCACTTGAGAAGTATGTTTAAAGGCCCGGAACATTCTTATAAAGGTGGTTTAAAATAGAATGGGTGGGCTCCAAAGTGAGTACTCTTTGAGGAAGCCTTTCAAAAACGAGTTTTGATATCAGAGGAAGAGAAAGAATCAGAGTAATTCCATATTCATTTTAGGGTGTCAAAGTAATGTATCCGTTTGGAATAATAAAGCCTGCTTTTTAAGGCTTCCTGTACCCTGCTGTCTTTTTTTTTTTTCCTTTCTTTTTTCCCCCTACTAGCCAAACAGCTCACTTAAATCAGTGGCAGTGGTATTCTTGGTGGGCCAAGCCATTAGCCCCCAGAGCCCCATGAGCAGCTTAATCAGTTTTCGGCCTAGGTAGTAAAGTGATGGAGGCAATCACCAGCTTATCAAACTCCCTGTGGGCAGGGCGGCTAGAGCTCAATGCCTCCATTTACTTAACTCTCTCTAACCTGGTTCTTTGTGCCTGGCTCTCAGAGCCCCAAACTTATCATATTTAGAGGAAGTTTAATTCAATTATTTTTTCTGCCTGAGGTGGGTTAAATTGGATTTAGCTTTTGATCTGTCTGCATCTTGACTATCAGCACTAAAGGGCACCCTCTCCCCATCTTCCCTTGGTTTCTGAGTAAATAACAAGCATGTTTTCTAGATCTGAATTGTTCTCGCAAATATGTAAGGGAAGGGACACAAGGAGAAAGGGAAAAAAATACTATTGCTTTGTGAAAGAGCATGTAGTGTTAGCAGGAAACCCTATGGAACTGACCAGCCACCAGCCCCACAGTGTCCTGCACTGTTCTGGCCTCTGTTGGACTGCTTCATCATCCTGTGTCATGTCAGTTTCAGGAGTTTTAGAGTAAATTATTTCTCCCGGTTTGATTCCCCTCCTCACTGCTGAAAGTTTCTATGAAAGCAGATCTTTCTGTCATATAACTATAGAAAAGGATTTTTGGTGTACAGGTTTTGTAGAGGAAAAGAAGATAAACTAAAGCAAGTGATTGAAGACTTATATAGATCCTGAGTAATGATACAGATATTCTTCCTAAACATACAGATTCTTTTCTACAAATTTATCTTAAGTGAATTTGATTTTTCCCATTAACTTTTATTTAAAAAACAAAACATAGACATTTTCCTCTCTGAAAAGAAAAAAAAAAAGGTAAGAATTTAATGAACATGGAAAAGGAGGATTTATAATTTATAGATAACTTTAACATAGTACACAAAGCACTAATAATACTTAAAGGTGCTGAAAGAATTCTGGTACCAAAAAGTTTGCAACCTTCTTGTCTTTCTCTGGTTTCGTGTTTATAAGTAACAATCCCTAAAATTTAGCAGAGACTCTATTCAACAATTTGGCTGAAGATTTCAAGCTACCTTAATGCTTCTGTTGTTACATTCAAGACAGTTTTCCCTCCTCTTCTCATTATTTGAATTTACTGTCCTCTTTGCATGCATTCTCCCTTGCTAGTGTACATTTGGATGTGAGGAAAAAAAATAGCAAGGACTGAGAATTGCTTAGCAAAGGAGATTTCCTCCAGTTGTTCTGAGACCTATAGTTGCCTGCCCGCTGTTCACTGAGTGACAGTTCTTAGCAAAATTTATGCTGGTACTAAGTCCCTAATTGTCTATTTATTTCACCATTGAATGAGATGCTCACTGGGTATTACTAGCATATGAAAAAAGTATTAGTTGAACAGCACATAGTCATTTTCTGACTGTAATCAGCTGGCAGCACTTAGCCATAACATGTACCATAGAGCCAAGTACTCCTGGCCTCGTAGCAGGGCCAAGGAAGGGGCCTAACTTGGGGGCAGTGGCTCTCCAAATCCTAAGAGCTCTGGGTGCACCACCTTGATTCATTCATTTCTTTAGTTTGGAATTCTGGGTGAATTTCTGTTCGGCAAAGTAGCTATTGTTAGAAAAACATATTCAATCTATGCTCTTTGAATGTAAATCTAACTGAGTATACTTTTAATTATTTTTTAAATAAAATCTTACAAACAGACTTTCTTTCAGGAGATGTGAATGCATAGTGGTTTTTTGAAGTGACAAAGCAGTTCCTTATAAAGGATTTAGTAGGTAATGACTAAGCATATGTGAATGAATGGACAAGTATTGGTGCATATTTTGAATGGGGAAACTAAGGCACTGCTTTTTAAGAGCTTTCTCTTGGTTTGCTACTTCGAGAGGGGAAATAGAATAGATTTTGTGTTTTGTTATTTTCAGTCTATTCAGCAGTATCACAAATCCATGGGGAAGGCTTTAAGACAGAAATACAATAAAAAGATATGTTCATATGAGATCCAGGAACAGTACCATAACTCTCGATGCCTTAACTTTCTGTGTTAGTTGTTCCCTTTCCCTGCGAAGTATGTGACAAACCATCTCCTTACATCCCCTTGGCTCTTTTAACAGTGATAAAAAGGTTACAAATTTTGCCAGTAGAATACATTAGTACAAGTAAATTAATGGTCAAGAGTTCTTAGTTGTTCTTAAGGAGCAAATCAGAACCCTGGTTTAATATGTCATTCCTGGGACTGTGTAAACGATAGGAGAATTCTTCTGAAGTTCCTTCTACTTGCTGAAAGAAAAGGTCAGGTTTGACTTCTAAATTTTGGCTACCTGTGCTCTTGTGACAAAACCTAAAATGTATATTAATGACCAACTCTTCTGGTGTTACGCACCTTTGGGGCATATGTAAGTTAAGCATTGAATGATTCTATTTGTGGCGATTCCTGAGAAAGGATACTGGATGATCCCATGGGTGAGGCAGTTGGTTAGAGTGGCCCCTCCACCCCCACCACTTCACCCCCCAACACACACACCCCTCTCGTGAGACAATCTAAGGAGCTGCTTTTCCTATTACTTACCTTCCCCGGGCCCTAAATTTCCAAACTAGACTCTACTGTTAGGTTAAGGCAATTTAAATTCTAGTTAATATGAAATATATTACTCGAGAAAAATAAATTATTATTTTGGCACAAATCCGTTTGTCTTACTAATAAGTTAAAAACACAGCATGATATTTGTGGGGGAGACATTTCAACAGATAAGTTTTAATGAAAGGAAAAAAATGGAAAATTCTAGAATTTGAGTACTTACTAAAGAGTTGTGAATTGGGAAGGATGCCAGAGGGGAGGACCCACAGCACTCAAGAGCCGTGTAAAGAGAGAGGAGTAACCAAATGCGCACAGCATTTCTGGAGTTGCCTAGAACTGTCTCAACTGTTTGTTTTATACTAAAGCAATAAACACTTAGCAACTGACATAACTTACAGAGCGTGCAAATGTTCAATGAATTGATGAGTGAATGGATGGATGAATTCATACCTACATACATACATATACTATCCTGAACTCACTAGTTCTCTCTCCTCCCAATAGCAAAGCAAACTAATTAATTTAAAGTTAGCCCCTAAAAAAAACAAAATTAGAAATGCTGATCTGTGAAATAACAATGCACAGAATTCTAAAACAAAAAGTTCTGAATAATGGTGAGTTGTTTTGTGTTGCAAACTGCCTGAACACTAACCATTCCTGAACAGCTGACTTTTTCAGTTAACTTTTTTGCTAGTCCCTCATACCCATGGAGCTTGGAAATTGTCCTCTGTGTGACCTAAACATTTGTCAGAATTGACCCCTGAAGAAATAATACAAATGGTGGGCCCACCTCAAAGATTTCCTAGTGTTTTCTAGCTAGTGTGTAAGATCAGTAAAAGGCAATGTTTAGGGCGTTTCAAGGCCACTTTTTAACAACATAATTTGCTGAATTCTTCTTCAGGTAAGTTATGTGAGTTATTTTGCATGGCCCTGCTCCACCAAGCAAACACATAATCAGAGAATGTTTTTCTCTGTGGGCACTCTTCACAGTCAGCAGACAAAGGCCGGGCCTAAGTGGGCACCCAGTGCAGCTGCCCTTTCACCAAAGAAGTAACAGGTGACGACCTTTATTCACACGGTGGTTGACATCTTTGAATCCACAGCCCACAGGAACACAGCGCCTTAGTGCCCACAACCAAGTCACCAGTCCCAAGCCTCAGGAGCTGGAGGAACATGTATTCACAGCCTCTCAGCAGCCCTGATCCCGGCACCATTGTCCACCCAGGCGTTAGCAAGCAGGATAACTAATTAGGAGCATTCGGATTTAACAAGCAGAAAAACAAAGCGTGACAGCTCGCCTGTATTGTTCCACGGCCACTGCCTGTGTCCGCTGCAGCCGGCACTGCCTTCAGAAACCCCTGAACATAATCTGGGTCAAGACAGGAATGAAGACTCCATTAAAATATCACTAAATCTCTGTTAGCTGTTTTAGCCAGGGTTGTTCCAACCAATTAATGAGCTAGGAAAGAGGACCATAAGTTATTTGGGAAACAAATCATACCTTTTAAATAAGTGGGTTTTTAAAAAATGAATGCACGTTTCCTTCGATGATCTTTCTGGGGTGGAAGGAAGGGATCGAATGTTACTCTGAAGGCTTGACAGGTTGGCAGCAGAATGAATGGAGAAGTGCTGTTTCTCAGGGGAGCGGGTGTACCTTGAGTGGGTGCTGAACAGTTCACACCTCAAGCTCAGTCTCCCAGGGGGTTTCAAATCTTGTGGGGAGGGGCACTTGCTAAGTGCCAAGACTGGAGCTGGGTCTTCTGACACCTCACCTTCAGTCTTTGGTGTCTTTACCACCTACTGCTCCTATCTACTGGGTTTCTGGTGTTTTGGTGGTGGGGCCAGTCAGCTGAGTGGGTTAGAGCAGGTGATCAACAAGAGGATGGTGCAGGTTGCTCTTCCTGCAAGCTGGTTAGTCTTTGCCTGGAGAAAACGTCTCTTGTTCTCCAGACCCAGGCACCACAGCTGACTCCGACCTAGTCCACAGATGATTAAAGGATTGGGAGAACTGGACGGGGGCTGTTGCAGAAAATGTGGAGCACTAAGGGCAGAGTTACTGCCCTTTTTGGGAAACCAGATCAGAAAGATGACTATGTGTTGAGAGTGTTGGATAGAGAGCCCTGTTGTCCAGGTGAGAAAGAGCTCAGCTGAGAGGAGGATTCCAGAGGCCTGTCCTGAGCCCCTCAGGTGTGAACAACAGAGTAAGGATGAGGATGTGGCCACAGGGTTGGATGATGTGTAGTCAGTGTGGAAATCACTTTCCTGGGAGTCCAGTCTCCTGGCTCCCACTTCTGCCTACTTTGGCTGCCAGTCATTGGAGTGTTGTCGTCGTTGTTGGGTTTTTGTTGTTGTTTCACATTTATAAAAAGCAATCATAATACTGGCCAGGTGAGGGCCTGTCTTCAAAGAACATTTACTTAAAGATATAGAGTAAGGTTAGGGTCAATCTTGCCAGTGGTGGAATTGGGCTCTCCCCTGCCTACCTCCTAGTCTGCCACTTCACACGGAAATGTTATTTGTCACTAAGAGCAGGTAAGAGAGAGTTTGGGTCAAAATTAACCCATCATGTGATCAGAGAAACTGAAATGCCCACCACACTATCTGTTGGTTAACAAGGCACATTTCTGTATATTAGTTATCTGTTGCTGTATAACAAATTACCCCAACACTTAGTAACTTAAAACAAAAGTAAACAGTAATTGTCTCTCATGGTTTCTGTGGGTCAGGGATTCCAGAGCAGTTGAGTTGGGCAGTTTTGGCACAGGGTTTGTTATGAGGTTGCAGTCAAGATGTTGGCTGGGACTGCAGTCATCTGATGAAGCCTTAGGTGGGGCCAGGGGACCCACTTCCAAGGTGGGTTACCCCCATGGCTGGCGAGTTGGTGCTGGCTGTTGGTGGGAGTGCTCCTGTTCTAGCACACATGGGCCTCCCTGCAGGAGGCTTAAGTGTCCGCATGGCATGAGAGCAGGCTTGTGAATTATCTGAGAGAACAAAAGCCAGGCGAAGCTATCCTTGTTATGACCTTATCTCAGAAGTCAGGTAGCATCACTTCTGCCACATTCTATTCATTAGAAATGAATCGCTAAGTCCAACCTACATTTAAGGGAAGGAGAATTAGGCTCCATCTTTCAAAAGGAGAATTAGGCTCCACATTAGGCATATGTGAACATATGTGAACATATTTTTAAATCACCATATTGCTGGGCACGATGGCTCATGCCTATAATCCCAGCAACTAGAGAGGCTGAGGTGGGAGGATCACTTGAGCCCAGGAGTTTGAGGCTACAGTGAGCTATGATCACACCACTGCACTCTAGCCTGGGCAAGAGAGTGAGACCACATCAATCGATAAACACCCACCATATCCTATAATAATAACATCTCATATTTGTGTATTGCTTTATAGTTTAGAAAGCATTATTTCCAAAACAACTTTGTGAGAGGCAGGCCTGCTTCATTTTATACCCATTTATACCCACTAGAGAAGTTAACTGGCTTGCCAAAGCTACCCAGTTTCTACTAAGTGACTGAGCCAAGACCCTAGCTCAGGTTCTCTGACTCCTCTTCCACTGTTCTTTCTCCTATGCCATATGGGTGTATATGTATAAAAATAGGCAGCCTCTTGGGTAATCTCACGCTTGCCATGTTTATGACACAGAGATATAAGGGGCACAAATAAAATAATACTTTCAAAGAGTACTAGAAAAGGGAAATATGAAGTCAATTATGATTTTATAGTTACTTCCTGTGCACAGCTTGAGAGGCATCAGAAAGCAAAAGCTCCCCTGTTGTATGTGATACACTCACAGGGAATGGCCTTGGGTCTCAGCGAGGTGTCTTTTATTATCCTGGTCCAACTTCCCTATGCCACCAACAGCCAGCAGGAAAGGGGGCCACAGGAGTCCTTCTGGTTCTTCCTTTCTACTCAGTCCAATTCAACAAATATACATTGAATGCCTCTGTGCCCCAGGCACTGTGCTAGCAACAGAGGAGGCAAAGGTGAATAAGTCACAGTCCCTTCCCTCACTGAACTTACAGTCTAATGAGAGAGGCAGACAAGTGGTTTTTTTTGTTTTTTTGTTTTTTGTTTTTTGTTTTTGTCAATGGAGTCGAATACAGGATACCTGGGAAACATATCTAACCAGATGTGGCAGGTTGTATTTTGCAAAGATAGCTAGAACAGTACCTCCCATCCTACGTGCCCTTCTTACATCATGACTTTGACACTCTTCCCATCCAATGGTGGGATCTGTGTTCCCTTTCCCCAAAATTGGGTGGGCCTGTGACCATGGAAGTGATGCCATGTCATTTATAAGGCCACGTCATAAAAGGTAATATAGCTTCAACCTGGTGCTTTCTGGGGATGCTCACTCTTGGAACCCAGTTGCCATGTCATAAGGAAGCCCAAACTGGCCTATGCAGAAAGACCACATGAACAGGCTGCATGTAGTCATTCTAGCCAACAGCCCAGCTGAGCCCTAGCTGACAACCACATTAACCACCAGAGATGTGAATGAAGACAACCCCAAATGATTCCATCTCCTTACCTTTGAGTCTTAGCTGAAGCTTCAGATGAGGCTACAGATATCTTGGATTAGAAACAAGCCATCTCCACTGTGTCCTGCCTGAGCTCCTACCCTACAGAACTTCTGCTCCTGAGCATAATAAAATGATTGTTTTGTACTACTAGGTGTTGGGGTAATTTGTTTTGCAGCAATAGTAACCAGAACACCCAGTAACTTGGCCATCAGAGAAGGCTTCCTAGAAGCTATGATTATAAGTTAAGATGTGGGGCCTGTAATCGTGAGGCAGGCAGAGAGGAATAGGAAGACGACTCTTAGACATTGGTGACCTCAAACCCCTCAATGACCTGATCCGCAGTGTTTCTGTCATGGGGCAAGCAGGAGAAAAATTTTCATTACTAACTTTGACATTTCTAAAGAACATTGTCTGCATGCTTCAGGATTATTTTGATAAATTGTCTCAACAAAACATTCATGGAATGAGTATAATGGTATCACTTCACTTTCCTCAGAAATGAAAGATTCCGTGATGTACCTAGAGCTGCAAAGAGCAAGGGGTTGAGTTTTTAATCTTTCCATTCCACCTGTGCACCTGAAACATGAGCCCAACTCTCTGTCACCAAGCCCCTGGTCTGGTGTTTTCTCCCTATTCATTTATTCATTCAGCAAATATTTGTCAAGCACATACTATGTGCCAGAAGCCATGTTAGCCCTGAATTTGAGAGAGCACATCTTCTCAGAAAAGGTCTAGTGATTCTTACTGATTACAGCCTGACTCCTGTCCCTGCCTGTGTGCTAAGAACTTCTAGTAGAGGCTGCTCATGATTCTGCTCAACATAGTGATGTCCAGTGGGACTTTACCCTTGATGCCTTGTACCAACCATCCCACCACATTCACAGTTGGTCTTCCAGGACCCAGAGGGATAACTAGAAGGCTATGTCTATTCAGGTGTTGAGAGCTGAGGAATTTTCTTGTACTTTACTTGGTGATGCTCCAGAGATGGAACCAGGAAATATGGCAACCTCACAAGGCAGCAGCACCATTACCATGTGTGTCTTAGTGGATATCATTATCTACATGTGATGGTAGCCTGCAATTCCACCTACATTTGGAACTTGCAGCTTTTCAACAATATCATCCCCATCTTTCCAAGGAAACTTTAGAAGGCTGACAGGGGCAGCTTTTCATATTGCTGTTTAGCTTTTGTTTTAATTTCTGGGTAAATCCTAGTGAACCATCAATACATTTGCTCCTGGAATTTTAAATGAGATTCGAAACAAGTTATGATAGCAGGAAAGATCTTTATAGCACAGAAATAAATAAGAAGTATTGGGAGCTGCTAGAACATTAATAAGCCTGGATTTCTGTAATTGTTTTTTGTCACTCAGAAATTGACTCTCTTTTTTGAGAGTCATTCATTCCTTCACCCATATGAGAAGAAAGTGATAGCCATCTATCATGAACCAGGCACTTACTGTGTCAGGTGGTGGGGATAGGCTAGAAAAGGCACAGCACCCACCCTCTTGGAGTACATTCTCTCCCAGTTCTGTCCTGGTGTGGCAGGTACATGGGAGAGACAGCCTTGCCAATCCATTCCACATTTTAAAGGAGGGAATTATGGCTCTAGAACAGGGCTATCTTGACTGGGATCCCTGCAGAGCAGGCCTAGGTGAGTCCTCAGGTTGTGAAGATGAACCAGAGAGGGCATCTTTATCTGAAGGGGGCAACTCAGCCCCAGAGGCATCAGCTCTTCCCGTTTTCCAAGAGAAGCCGGAAATCCGTATTTTTATGCGAAATTTCTCAATATTTAAACACTCTGCAGGCCAAACAAAACACAGCCACCAGTTGTGACCTCTGCTTTATAATAGAGAATGCCTGCTTTTGTTCCGTCAAACTAATGAATGCTCAATTACGAGAAGGAATTTGGAGGTTAGTGTTAGATTGTGCTCCTCAAAAGGCTGCAGACCCCATCTCAAACTCTTGAGATACTAATTGACAGACTTGTATAGGCTGACAGCTGGGCTCTGAAAGTGGACACACACAAGGAAGCAGGCAAGCTATTCCAGGTCACTTTGCAAGGTCAGGGCAGCAATGCAAACATTAGGAAAGCCGGAGACAAAGGTCAGGTAGCAGCAAGGAAGCCCCACATTTCCTCGAGCTGTTGGTTAATAAATCATATTCAAAAGTTATCACCAGACTCCTTCTCCCTGGCATTGCTTTGTGAGGTTGAAAATTAAATAGAAATCAAAATTAAGATGGTTGTCAGGAGCTTTTAGGAGGCCAGCACGGCAGTGTGAGGAGAACATGGGATGGAGTTTCTGCCTGGAGCAAAGGTCTCCAAAAGGATGATGATATCTGCCGATGTTGGGCATCACAGAGGTGCTGGCTGCTGCCGTGGTTACACACTGGAGCTTTGAAGGCTGCCTGCCTACATTCAAACGCCAACTCACCCCAGATGTACCAGATGACCTCGGGCAAGTCATTCTCTTCATGCCTCAAGCACTTTGTCTCTGAAGTGGGGATAATAGCACCTGCCTCCAAATGTTGGTGTGAGGCTTACAGTTAGTTCGTGTAAAGCACTTAGAACTCTGCCTGATGCATAAGGGCATAGGAGATGGGAGCTCTACCTATGTTACAAGTGCTGGTACTAGAGTTGCTGTGAGATGTGGACCTTGCATAAATGGTTCCCAGGAGCTTTCTTCAGTGTTATCAAGACACTGCCTCTGTGGACACTAGACTGCCAGCCATCACTATGGAAGTAATGCTTGCTACATCCCAGTTTTGCCCGTCACATTCTGCAGGGGAATCTAGGCCACAGGAACCTGTTGTAGTCACAGCTGCACAGTCCCCATGTAGAGCAGCACCTTGGTAGTGAAAGCAGAAACCCCTCGCCCGGCTTCCTCCTGCCTCAAGGATGGTGCTAGGCCAGACCTCCCCAGCTGATCCACAGGGGACTTGCACCTGGAGATCCCCCACCCTCTGGAGGCAATGAGCTCTCCCTGAGACTACACTAGCACCAGGTACTGCCCTCTGAGCCTCACCACCTTTCTTTGCTCTCACTAAGAGAAATCTTCAGAGCTTGTAACAGAAGGTGGGATTTGGCTTGCTGAAAAAGGTAAGCATCTTCAGCATCGTTTTCTTTGAAGGATGCATGCCCTTCGGGTGGGTTGTGCACAGACATCTTTTCAATTTTAACAAAAAAAAATCTTTTGGTAAATTTTGTAGAATCATAGAGTACACATTTTTGTGCTTAAAGAAAATCATGGAGTCCACACTATTTCTGCAGCTACAGAGGAGAGAAGCTTACCAGACTGAAATGTTGGCAGAAACAAAGAGAAGCCATGTTCCTTCCCACCTGCAATTATAGTTTTACTAGCTTGTAAAGCACACACAGAATTTGCAGTACATTCTTCCCTTGCAGTAGGGGAGAGGCCCTGCTGTGAATGTAATTGGCTTTCTAGCTTCCTTTAACGTTGAGGTGGAAGGGAGCTGGACTGAAGGGCCTTTACTTTTAGAATTAACTGCTGTTGAATTGTGTTTAAATTCCATGCATCTCCCTGAATGTATCTCTTCCATTAAGTCTTAGTCAGAAGTGGAAGCACAGCTTACCTCTGAAAATATCCCCATCTCCATCATTTCTCATCACGTTGTAAAAGCGTAGTTTCTTTCTTTTTTTAAAAATGGATTTTTGACTTAACCCTGGTGAAGATTATTTTCAACTCTGTTAATCCCTGTTAAAGATATATGGCAGCTCTAAATGACAATTTCGTACAATACAGCCCATTTGGACCACTTTTTAGTCTGGCTTTGATACAATGTCTGTTCCCAAGAGGAGGACCACAGGCATATATTAAATATTTGCATAGAAACTGTCTTTGTTACTTTACTTCTC
Organism: Daubentonia madagascariensis; assembly: GCA_023783475.1. Taxonomy (NCBI): domain Eukaryota; kingdom Metazoa; phylum Chordata; class Mammalia; order Primates; family Daubentoniidae; genus Daubentonia; species Daubentonia madagascariensis. The sequence continues at coordinate 4,131,717 of JAKFHU010002088.1, forward strand.
CCGAGTTTCCTCATTCATGAAGTGAGAAGGTTGAATTATGCAATCTTTACGGGCCTTTCCAGCTGTAGGGGCCTGGTTCTATGATTTTATGTTCCTGAAAAGGCGACTAAATTGTGGAAGCCTCTCTGCATGTGTCTGCTTTCTGGGGCTTCCCAGCCAGTTTGCATAAAGCATCCAAGCTTCTGGGTGCAGCAAAGAACCTGGAGTGCGAGCCAGATCACTGAATGTGGCCTCAGCACCTTCAGTTGTAAGTGACAAATGGTGAGATTTCCATTTGCCAAAGGTCAGCTGCTTCAATTTTTTGTCGGTAAGTAGCAGTTTTATGTGTTTTTCACAAACATAATCTGAAGGACAATTTACCAAAGCAAGTTAAATACACTGATTTTATATATTCCTTAAAGACAAATTGTCTTCTTTATACCTTACAATCCAATGGCAGTTAAAATAACGCCAGCACGTGAAAGTTGACCAATAAACATGTGCAGAAGATAATATGCCATCTAGTGGGTTTCCTACTAAAACGGGCAGCAGCGATCAAGTTATCTGGTGAAGTATGAGTTCATGTTTGTGTTCAGGCTAACAGCAGAGAGCCCATTGCAGATCAGGTGTGCAAGAGGTGAAACTATTTAAGGACTTGTGATATAAGGGACACTAAAGAGAAGGTTTGGAGCTAGCAGAAAAAGGAAATCAGGAAGGAGATTGTGAAGAGGATTCTTGGCTGGAGCAGAGGTCAAGGGTGCAGAGAGAAAGTAGGCTACGCAGTCATGGGTAATAAAACTACTGATTTGAGTTTCACCTTTTTCTTCCTTCTCTGCCTTCCTGCCTGCTGGGGGCAGGGACTGATCATGTGGCAGACAGGCAGAAGGAGCTAGAAAGGACCAGGATTGTCAGCCTGCTCACTCCAGCCCTGATTGTTAGGGTGTAGAGTCACTGAAGGCAAGGGGCCTGCTCAGTTCACTCTCATTTTACAGCACTTAACCAAGAGGACAGAGGGAGGGACAGTCAGAAAACCCACGAGCCAGGATGGCAACAAGAGTTTATCCTTTACCAAGTCACAAAATGTATCTGGTGCTTAAAATTTTGGTCTGTAAAATGAGATGATTGTACTAAATAATTAGATTAACAATAGCTCCTTTTTATTATATACTCAAGAAATGTTACTTACTTTTGTTATTGAGTGCTTACTTTAGGCCAGACTCTGTTCTAAATCTACATGTATTATCTCATTTAATCTTCACAACAGCCCTCTGAGATAGGTACTATTATTATCCACATTTTACCGATGCAATTAACTTGCCCAAAGTCAACTACCCAACGTGGAAGAGCTGGGATTCAAACCCAAGCTGCCCTGTTCTAGCATGCATCCATTTTCTTTTGTTTTTTCAGTTTTGTGTGAAGTGTTTCAGACTTATCAAAACATAAAGAAGAATGAATACAACCAGCTGCATGGTTGTTCCTGCAGTGGAAAGAGTCCCTTCATTAGAGAAACAGGCACACACTCTGAACCACTAATTGGACTGTTTTCTTGCAGCACTAACATTCTCTATTTCTAGAGGGAAACTGCTACCAAATCTGCCTGGCAGCAATGCAAGCCCCCGCCCCCCGCCCCCTGCCCACACCCCCAGGTTCTGAAGCTCCACCATGTCTTCCCACTGGGTGGAAGGAAGAATTATTGGGCAAAGGGGAAAAGAACCAGGCAAATGCGCCTATCAGTAGCCGCAGTGTGGCAGCACCACACATGGCAAAAAACCAGTGCCCAGAGAGACTCGGAGTAGATATTGTGATCATACTGGTCGGGCCCAGCTTCTTGCCTAGTTTCCCCCAAATAGGCCATAAACCCTAAAATTACTTATAAGTCAGTTTTAACCAGTGCCATGGTGGCCAAAATATTTCTACTCTGTCCACATCAATGACCTGCACTCATCAAAAACAGCAAGATTCTAGAACAAAGAAACTGGATAATCCACAGACTATATTAGCTAATTAGATATGGATTTATGGTGCTGTAAATTTCCTTTTTGTTTTTCAAAAATTTGGAGTTAGTGCATGCTGTATCTATAGCTATGGCTGACCTGGGTCAGTGTGTGTTTATGTATTTATGGCTGGTCTGATTCCAAAAGAACTTTTGAGGTAGAGCTTCTTTCTCTCCTCTTCTCTTCTCTCCCCTGATCCTTGTCTGTGTGTGTGTGTATGTGTGTATTCATAACTGTGATTTTAATTCCCATCCCCTTCCATTGTTTGAATCATTGGCATCCACATTTATTAAAGATGATTCTGTGCTGCTCAGGATCCCACCTGTGTGTACTTCTGCGAGCATCCCGCCTACAGAAGGTGGTTAGAAAACCTGATTTCTAGAATTGCCATCAGCCTAACGGTCCCCTTCAGCCACTGGGAAGATAGAGAGCAAAAATCTCTGATGCAGCTGACATTTTAGGTGTGCATATAATTTATCAAGTTTTTGACCACTCAGCTTTTAGTTCGTGGTCACAAAAGGAATTAGCAACCCTCCCCTGCTACCCCAAAACCCAAAGAAGGAAGGGTGTTACTTGGCATTGGCCCAGGGGCCTGCTGGCACACAGTGTCAAGCGGCAGCACAATGGTACATTTTGGCCACAGAAGGCTTTGGGGTGGCAGAAAGGGCCAAAATAGTTGTGGTATAAGTTGGCCAGGATATTAAGCAAATCTGAGTTTAATTTAACATAGAGATAACAACCCTTTTCTTGTTTTCCAACTGGCTGCAGCTTTCTCTGTCTCCATGGGACCAAAGATTTCAGCCAGGAGCTAGTTCATGAGGGTATTCAAGTCCTTTCAAAGTGAGACATGTAATGGTCTTTACACAGCCTTTCAGGTTTGCCTAGGCAAGATGGAGTAAGGATAAAAAGGCACATGGTTAGCTGGGGGAAGCTGAAAATGTATCTTGAGGCTTGAATTCCTTCTATGAGTTTGCTTAAGCCACATTGCCTGAGCTTAGAATAGAGAGGCAGGCAGTCTGTCTCCTTGGGATAAGGAAGGATTTGGAACTCGGCGACTGTGAGGTCTTGGCCTCTACTGTGTTTTCTGGTTTGTTTTGTTAGCAGGAGCAAGTTATTCTAGTTTCTTGCTTCTGGGTTTTGCTTCAGCACACTTTAAGCAATGAGTCTCCACCCCACTAATGGCAATGGGGTGGATGGAATGGGATAATGAAAGGGGTGGAGAGAGAAGTTGATTCAGCTGCTTAGGATGAGGGAGGCAAGGAAACTTCAGACCTTGGAGCTAGCTTCTGAATCCATCAAGGGTGGAGAGGGAAGGGGGACCACAGGATTGAAATCCTCTTACTCTAGGAGAGGAGCTGAAGTCTTTCACAGAAGCTGATATGGCCAGCCATGCTGGTTAGGAAAAACTAGCTTATTTTCTGTACTGCAATTTTATTACCCATGAAATGGTTAACAGTGGGAAGAGAAGCTATAGTATTTAGAAAAGTAGTCTGTGAAGTGTAGCCAACCAAAAATGATAATACAACTAAAAATGGTTAAAATGGTAAATTTTATGTTATGTATATTTACCACCATAAGAAAAAGAATACCATCCCTTTAAAAAATGATTATGAACACCTCAGGAAGTACTGGCACTCCTTGACTTATTGAGTATATTTTACAACCTTTTAAGTATTTAAGTGCTAGATACAATGCACTATGATGCAGTGAATTCAAAATATGTGTATAACAAGACACATATTTTAGGTTGGTGTGTGCTGAAAGAGTCCTCCAAACTGAGAGGAGAGAAATACTTTTTAGGAGGAAATGACCAGCCCCTCATACCCAGGGTCTAGGAGCTCACCCAGCTGGGTGTCCTCTATTCCCAGGCTGGGAGCACAGGAGGGTGTGATTTTATGATTTTTGCCAAGACTATGTCATGCCTTCCCAAAATAAAATGTCACCTGAGTTACTTAGTTCTCAGGCCTGCTTGCAAGAGCCTTTTAAAATAATCCATAAGTAAAGATCCATCCTTGAATGCAAGTCTTTATCTCATGCATCCTGGTCCCTGCTCCTGAGAGCAAGGCCTGGGCAAGAGGAAGTGGCCAATAAATATGGGGTGAATGAATGAACCAGTTATAGGAAGAGGAGGCGGGGATAAGAATCAACTGAAAGGTGGCTATCTGTTCATTCAAGCTGTGTTATTGCATAAGCGAGCATTTGTGAGCTGAAAACCTCACTGACCTTTATCTTTTGTTTTTTCTTTAAGACTGCTTGGTCCTGAGTTCAAGTAAACAATTGACTTTTAAGTAAATCTTTAAATAACCCTGGTCTGTTGGTTAATTTCAGCATGGCCTCTGAAAGGCAGTTTAGCCTAGTGGTTGAGGGCATGGAGTCTGGAGCCAGGCAGCCTGGATTTGTATTTTGGCTGCACCCTTTACCTGCTGTGTGACCTTGAGAGTTACTTAAACTTGCCATGCCTCGGTTTCTTTCTCTGTAAAATGAGGATAATTAAAGTTTCTACCTCACAAAGTTGTGAGAGTGAGTGAGTTACAAATACATAAAGTGCTTAGAAGAATGCTTGGCGTACAGTGAATGCTATTACTGAAAGTCCCTCACTGTAATATTAACAAGGTTCACTTGATTTACGACACTGTAATGAGGCTTTATCATGCCCCCGTGACCACAGATTCTTTCCCTATGTTTTTTATTCTGATCAGCAGTTAAAACTATCCATGAATAACAAGAACACGTTAACTGACATTAGAAACTATCTGAAATGTTACAAAGGGGATTCCCTACATGGACAATTTGACATTTATTTCACATCCTATTACCACCACTTCTACTAATCTTTTCTAGCTTATGTGGCCTCAATTTCTCCCTCTCTGACGTGGATAATAATGACTGATAAGGAAACTAATAAAATACATATTGAAATTCTGAAATTTTATTGAAGGATGTTAGGAAATAATTAAGTGCAATAAAAATGCTTTTTCAAATGGCCCAGCAGAAATCACTGATGCTGGCATTTTAAAAAATAAATGAAAATAGTAGTTGACTTGCTTTGGTAATCATACCCTTTAAAAGCAATATTATAAAGCTAAGTAACTATAGCGCAATAGAAGACACAAAAAAGACAATGTAGCCATCACGATATAGTGCTGAAATTCAGAATCAGAGTTTGGTGGGATGATATCACTAGCAATACTACACCCTTAAGTGATAGTCTTTTCTGTTGTCAGGTCTTACAGTATAGCCTTTAGTAGTAAGTTACTTTATATGTATATATTTATAAGCTTGCACAATATATATGCAAATATATATTATACACAGTCATGTATTTAAGGAAGTGGTCTCTTGTCCATAATTTGAGAATTTCTGGTAACTCCATTTCATTTTATTAACACACATTCTCACTTGATCTTCACTGCCTGTTTTCTAGGGTGCCCTGTCAGTTATACTCGTGACATCACCTTGTGACAAGAATTATGAGCACAACTGTAGTTCACAATTCTTAAAAAATGAAGGAAAAATAAAGAGGAAAAACGTGAATGTGGAAGGGCTGGGGGGTGGCAGGAGGAAGGGAGGAAAGCAGCTCGGCCCAGGAATGGCACTGGAAACGGGAAGAGGAGAGAGAGAGAGAGCTGGCTGCCTCTAGACATGTTATTTTTCCTGTGGCTTCTTGCTCTTTTCCACCCCCACCTCTTCCAGTCTGAGCTTTAAGAACAGTTGAATTTTCACCACAGAACTTGGCTAGGCCTCCTAAGGGACTTTCTCTTTCCCATCTTTCCATAAATTATAGGTTTGCACATGAGAGCAAAACAGATGATTCCCATTATCTTCTGGGTTGGGTTAGGGCTGTGTGTGTGTGTGTGTGTGTGTGTTTTAAAAAACCTCCTGCCCACTCTTAAATGTGTATCCAGTTCAGGGAGGTGGAGCGTTTGTTAATATAGTGGCCTATCCACCGACAAATTGGTCCCCTTCTCCTCAATAGGATGGTTTTAACCTGGTTTCCTTGCCCAGTGTTGACTACAGTCATTTTGCTTGGCCTGTCAATGAGAAGTCATGGCTCCATGATAGCTGGGCCTTGTCTGGGTTGTTCACCCGCATCCCCAGCACCTGGAACAGTGCCAGACACACTGCATACCCTTGAATGTATAGGGAGATTTTTCTCCTTATTTTGGTGGCAAAATGACATTTCTGGGACACTTTTTACTTTCATAAATGACCCATTCAGATCACTGTAAAGTAATTGGACAGATCCGAAAAAGTTAATTTACCCTAGAACATAGAGGCCATTTATAGGTAGAGTGTAGAACTACTGAAAGCTAGAGCCACTGATAATACTAGTTAAGTTTAGGGAGCCCAATCCTGGACACTCTTTTGGTTAGATACCCAGACCAGGTGCAAACGCGGTAATGGATGAGGTTAAGGAGTTAAAGTTAAGGAGTTCACTGTATGGCATCTGAGCTTATTTTATATTGTTGCGTCTTTTCTTTTTCGTATCCTAAGGAAACAAAACCTTCTAAAAGAAATAGGTTCTAGGGAAAAGGCACAGAGGAAAATGAAAAGATGTGGCCTGTTAAGTAAGGGGAGTAGTATGTAATGCACTTCAGGATCTGGAACATTTTATTGCTTATAGACATAATAGGAGTAGAGTGAAGGAATTATTAAAAAAAATACATATATATGTATATATCCCTGACAGTATGAGAGGAAGAAGAAAAGCAGGAAAGGACAGACAACATTTATAAAGAAAGAATAGTTAATGTTTGATGTACAATTGATTGGGAAAGTTGAGGGACCTGCCTGAAAGAACATAGTGAGCAAGGATGATAACTTCACCTACTCGGAGGAGAAGCAGCCCAGCAATGAAGAGGTCTGTGGAGAAAAAGGGCCGAGCTGTAAATGGTGGATCGTGACAGTGAAAATCAATAGCTGAAGTGAAGGGTTCACATTGAGATGCTGGATGAAGGAGCAGCTAGAGTTGAGTGGAGAGGAAGGGAAAATGACAAAGATGGTACTGAGAAGCATGCTGTAGAGGTGGAAGAAACTGCCCTATAGTGAATGGATAGGGATTGAGGAAGACAGATACTTTTATAATCCAGATCTTTCTGAATGAGACCACCATTGAGGTAGGCCCAATACAGGGTCTAGGGATTGCTGTAAATTTCCAATTTGACCTTATCTTGTAGTTTAATAAGGCAAATATGTACTTGTCCACTATCTCCTGCCCTAACCTTGACCAAGTCCTACTAAATTAGTACCCTCTCTTTCTATTTAACTGCCCTGGCAGGGCTGTTGTTCTCTGTGTACTAAATATAGTTCCAGGGACAAAGGGGATAAGACACATGAAAGGCAACAGCTTAGGATATGTTAATATATGTCTTTCTTGTTCAGGACTAACTAATCCATCTTAGGAGACCCCTAGAACTACTGCTTTTTGATGTTAGCATATTTATTTGATGATTTACTGATGAGTAAGTCCTCCCTTACTGTATTTCATAATATGAATTAAATGATAACATGTGTAGCCAGGCTGAGGATTAAATCCTGCGTTAATTCTGTTGTTTACTCTAAATATAGGAGACATTGATTTCATAATTTAAAAGTTAATATATTTGGGCAGCCTTGTTTACCTAAGTAGTGACTTATAGTTAAGATCCTGAAAGCCTTTCTCTGTGGTGTGACATTTTTGTGTCAAATGCATTGTGTATTATGCCTTAAAGGCAGAAATACTTCATTCAGACTCGCTGTTGGCCAGGTAAATGAGGTGTGGAAGGAAACGTGAGTAAAATAAACAATAAGTTGCCTTAGATGCATGTGTAGTATGTTCTTCATTTTACTTACATTAGCAAAAGAATTGTCGTTCCTATACAGTAGCCATATGTTCTTTCCAGAAATGTGTAGCTACATTGCTATATGCCTGATCTAGTCTAATGTAGGTCTAGACCAATATCCTAATTTGGTGTTTCCTAAAGTGCGGGATAACTAACGTTTTTAAGTTCTTCATATGTGCCATTTACTGTTCTAAGAGCTTACCGTTATTATCTCCATTTCCTTGATGCAACCTTAGGCAGAGGAGGTAGGTAGCTTGCTCAAGGTCACCAGCTAGTACATGGAAAGGTCAGAATTTGAACTCAGGAGGGCTATTGTGGCCAATGCTCTTAATTATTATGCAAGGATGCCTCTGATTCCATGGAATGTCTACCAAGACAATATTAGTTGGTACAGAAAATGATTTTAAGCAGTACAGAGACATGGCTTAAAATGACATTGAATTACATAATGAGAAAAGTACTCTCTTTTTCTGTCCTTCAGGTTAAATCAAACAAAGTTTCATTCTGGTGCTGGTATGACTGGAACCCCTAACACCTGCTACTTCCCTTTTCAACGGAGAAGGCTCAGGGCCTTCCAGCATCTGTGTTAGCTTCATTTTATGGCAAGGGATACTGGTTTTCCATTTATGGTATTTATATAAAGCTTTCATTTTAAATAAACTTATTTAAGTAAATAAATGACTCAATTTAAATAAAGCATTAAATAAATAATAACACAGATGGAATGCAGCTATGACAATGCTTGTGAAGGTGTTTTCACATGACTAAAATTTGGGAAACACTGTCCTGATTCTTTCATTTTTAAATTCACTTTTAAGCAATGGCTTTGGTTTTTAATGATTTTTAATGGCCTTTAATCTATAGGTTATTTTTCTTCCTCTCTCCTTCTTGTTGGAATCCTGTGTGTCCTTTTTTTTTTCTTAGAGACAGGTTCTTGCTCTGTCGCCTCCAGGCTGGAGTGCAGTGGCGTCATCATAGCTCACTGCAACCTCGAACTCCTGGGCTCTAGTGATCCTCCTGCCTCAGCCTCCCGAATAGCTGGGATTATGGGTGCATGCACCATGCCTGGCTAATTTTTCTTTTTTTTTTGTAGAGACGGGGTCTTGCTATGTTGCCCAGGGTGGTCTAAAACTCCTGGCCTCAAGCAATCCTCCTGCCTCCACCTCCCAAAGTGCTGGGATTACAGGCATGAGCCATCATGCCTGGCACCCCCCCCCCACCCCACCCCTATGTTCTCATCACAAAGATTCCCAGCTTCCCTCCATGGGTTTGAGGCTCATCAGGGATGGAGTTTTCACCAGATTTTAATAATACCACATATATTCAGTTTATTGAAATATTTCTTTTCCTAAATCATACTGTTTCCACTTTTTTAGTGTTAAAATCCCCTTCCCTTTTTTGTGAAATGATGGTGCTAGTAGATGATAGATTTTGTTTTTAGTGTCCTTACTTGGCAAAATCAAAAATTGAAAACTTTAAAAAAAATTGTGCTGATCTAGAAAACACAAGATTTGGGTGCCTGTGCTCAATCACTCTCGACTCATGGTATGGTTCCTCCCAGTTGCCTAGCAGTTTGAGTATTTCAGGAAGGGTGATACGGACTCACACCAGTCTTTCTTTCTAAAGTGTACTCAAGCCTTTTTTTCTTCAAGGAAATTGTTGAAGAGCTCCTGCTTATGAAACTCTTATGTATATTCCCTAGGTTTTTATAGTTTTCCTATCAGGACCTCAGTCCTAATTATTAATAAAATAATTATTTAAAGTATCTGAAATAACTAATTATCATGAGCAATCAATCCATGGAATACTTACACAGTACTTGCTAAGATATGTCTATTTCATATTCATTTCCAAAATGAAAAGTTCATAGCACAATTGAGAAATACTTAAACAGTCATTGGGGGTTTTGGGGTTTGTTTTTCTTTTTTGTTTTCTTTAATGGTTCTGCTGTTGTTTCTGGGACCCAGGAGAATAGGGAAGCTAAAAATCTTGCACATATTTAAGAAAATTTTAAAAGGCCATCATTTCTCTGTCTCAGCTTCTTCATTTCTTGTTTTGGTGAACACATTATTGTACATGGGATTTCAGAGTTGGTGTAGAAAGAGGCCATTTGGACATGCTGATAGATTTGCAAAAGCCCCAAAATGCCCCATGTCAAGGAGGCTAGAGTTGGAAGGGTTAACAGCAGGGTCAAAGCACGAACAAGAAGCAAAGTTTAAAAACTCCAGCAAGATTTAAGGTGATTTGTCAGGATATGTTGTCTGGGTTAGCCAAGGAAGATCTGGTAAGTTCAAGGCCAGCGTAAGCCAGCAAACCCAAAGCAATAGGATCACTGCGGTAGTTGGTGCTCTAGGGAAAATAGTAGAAAAACTAGTCAGAGAGCTCTCAGACCAGACATTCCCAAACCACTGGATCACTCTGTAGATGTAGTAGATATTACTGGCTAGTGTGGAGCTTTTATTTTACTAACTCTAAGGCTCTGTCCCTTACATGGCTTTCCTTGTGCCTTAAAGGATCTTTGTAGAGAGACATGCAGATTCTCACATTCAACTACCCAAGGACCTCAGTTCCAGCAGCACATGGTGATATCTTGTTTCTGGTCTGACTGCAGACCCCTATGACTGTAGAACTCCCATGTTCATATGGAGTCTTTCATCATCCAGTCCAGGGGGACCTGGAACAGGCCTATCAGACTAATGTCATGTGTTCTCTTGGGAGTGGCCATGACCCAGAGTACCGGCAGGAAGCAGGGCCAAACTGAACTATGTGGGCACCCAGGCAGGCTAGTAATTTGGCATCCTACACGTTGGTACTTTTCAAACATATTTTCAATATGTATTTAAATAGTATTCAGTATATTTAGTAGATAAGGGGAAGAGAAACTGATTTTCTCTTAATAAAATATAGATGGATAATCTTTATGTTGAAAATGAGGAATGTATTACATGCTCTTGCAGTAACACTACCTTTTTAACTTATTTGGAATGGGATTCCTAATAAGTTTTTCCATAACTCTGAACTGGATAGTGTTAGTCATTTAGTCTCTTCGAGAGTAGAAGCAGTATACATGGATATAGTTACAAAGTCTTGTTCAAAATATGTTTTTTTCTAACTTTCATGTCATCTAAATATTTCCAACTTTTCTATATACCAGATCTTGTCATCTGAGACTAGAGAGAGTTTTACTTCTTCTTTTCCATTCTGGAGTTTTCCATTTCTGTTTCTTGCCTGATTGCCCTGGCTAGAACTTTCAGTATAATATTGAGTAGATGTGATGAGAGCAGACATCCTTATCTAATTCCTGATCTTAGTAGGAAAACATTCAGTCTTTCACCATTAAGTATGACGTTAACTGCAAATTTTTCATAGATGCTCTTTATCAGGTTGAAGAAGTTTCCTTCTATTCCTAGTTTGTTGAGTGCTTTTATCACAGAAAGGTGTTAAATTTTGTGAAATGCTTTTTCTGTCTATTGAGATGATATGGTTTTTGTTCTTTATTCTAGTAATATGGCCTATTACACTGTTTGATTTTCAGATGTTAGGCTAACCTTGCTTTCCTGGGATAGATCCCAGTTAGTCAAAGTGCATAATTCTTTCTATATGTCGCTGCATTTGGCTTGCTAGTATTTTTCTGAGAGTATTTGTATCTTTTTCCAACTTTCCTATATTTCTTATTTTCTCTAGTTTTTTTGTTTGCAATTTTTACCAAATCAGTCCATTTTAACCTTTATATGATAAAATCAATCGCTCACATGCATGTTAGTTGATTGCTTACTCAGATGACTGTCAGGTGCCTCATTCCAGGGCTGCTTTCCTGGCTTATAGTTGTTCCTACACTTTACACATGCTCACCACCAAAATGCTCAGTACTCGATACATAAAGAAATTTTTAAAAATTCCACTGCTGTCCACTTATCCTCAAGTGGGACTAGTTAATATTTGCCAGTAATTTAAGAAGTGTATGTAGAAACCTGAGCTCACTGGCACCTTATTTCCAATTATTTTGTGGTAATTTAATGCAGTTTACCAGTTAATATGCTGGGGCTGGCTGGTCCACACCTTAATCTAGCTCTGATGGTGGAGGCTTGAGAAGAACCTCACTGCTGGGACTCTGATGTTTTGATGCTTAGTCCCTGATAGTCAAAATAGATCTAAGGCCACAGAAAAGAGCTGTCTGGAATTCTTTCCATTGTGTGCCAGTGTGGTTTTGGAAAGCATAGTCACAAAACAATACTCGCATCTTATGTTCCCTTTTTAGTCACTTTCTTTAGGAGAAAGGCGACAGAACACCCAGCTGAGCACATGGTACCAAAGCCTTGCCAACTGATGGTAAAGTCACAGGTGTGGAGCCTCCAAAGTTTAGAATGTATGGTTCAATATGACCGAGCTTGTCAAGCTGGTATAACAGGCACTAAGACATAGACTTGGTCTGCCTTTTGGTCTGAGTGAACTACATCATCAATAGAAAATGATTTTTGTCATTTGATTAGAGCTGTAGGATTAGCCAACTCCCATTGTGATAACCCAGCCCTTTTATAACTGTTTTCAGAGAGAGAAAGAAAAGAAAACAAGAGAGAACAACTCTGACCATGGTCTAAGAGCCAGGCTTCTGTCACTAAGCAATAAAGAAAAAAGCTCAAGTAGCCCTTGCATAAGTGGGAATTTGCGGTTTCTAAAGCTGCCCGTTCCCCAAGCGACTAAAATATGTTACTGGCATTTGGCACTGTTTCCTATGTTTTGCTCTCCTTAAATTTCTCTTTAAAGGGGTTTGAGTTTAAAGGCAGAACCACTGAAAAATGCAATTTAATCATAGAACTGTGAAAGGCCAACCCCAGAGTTAACCCCAAGATGCCCTGTGTTGTTTTGTTAAAACGGGACCTTGAACCAGGCTCATTCCCAGGGGGTGGTAGAAAGCCTAAGGGTAGGCAGGAGGGAAGCAAAAGAGGGAGGCAGAGGAAAGAAAACCAGTAGACCAGGCTGGCCTCAGGATAGCACCTCCACATCAAGGGTTTCCCTCCCTCCCAAGGCCAGAGTGCCTGTGTGACTTACACTGGAGAAAGAGAAGGGAAACTGAAGGAAGGGAACCCAGGGCCAAGGGGAAGAGTAAGAGGACTCAGTGTTGGTACTATCCCTATACCGCAGGCTGTCACGGGACAGAACACAGAACTTCAAAGGGCATTCTTGGCCCTAATTCACTTTTTTAAAAGTTGTTTTTTCTTGATTATAAAAGTATGCTGACTTCAGAGAATTGGGGAAGTACAGACAGTTACTGAAGAGAAAATAACCATCCAGGCAGCATAACAGAGAGATTCAGACCTTAGCCCTCGGTAGAGACCTGAGTTTGAGTGCCAGCTCCTCTGCTCAGGGTCATCATCTATAAAACAGGAGTCATAAGATCCCCATAGTGACGTTGTGAAGATTCAATGGTATCATATACCTGGCATTAGCTGCGGCTGCTGTAATCATTATTACAGCACCAAGGTTAACATCCACGCATCCAGCTTGTTCTTTTCTGTACATACATAGGTATAAAACATGACTCATTCCTTACAGTACATCAATTTTTATCCTGCTTTAAAATTGCTTTAAAATAAATTTTAAAATTATTAAATTATCTTCAGAATAACTGGCTAGTTGGAATGACTGTATAAGATGCCATTGCTATAGTTAGTTTAACTTTCTCCTTTTTATAGGACATTTAGGGGTTTCCAATTCTGTATTATTATAAATAATACTATCATATACGTCCTTGTGCAAAATCATTTAGTTTCTGCTTATTTAAGATAAATTCAGGAGAGGAACTACTGTGGTCAGAGAGTTTGAACTTTTTAAAAGCTCTGGATATAATATCTATACCCACCAACAGTATAAGCAAGTTCTCTCTTCATATCACTGGAGCATTAACCATTGTCATTTAAAATACCTTTGGTAATCTTAGAGGTTAAAAAAAAGGTTTCTTGTGATTGCTTGACTTTGCATATCTGTTTTTTATTATTTGTGAAGCTAAACTTTTTATATGTTTATTACTACATCTATTTTTGAATGAATTATTTGATCATATCTTTTGCCCATTTAGGGGCAAGCTATTTTTTCAGTTAGTTTATATGAGTTTCTTATATATTAAATCTATCAACATTTTATGTGTGATATTTTTCCTAGTTTTGTTTTTGGCCCTTAGATTTTATGTATGATTTTTTTGATAAACAGAAGTTTTCAACTCCTATGTGTTCAGATCTGTTCATTTTTCCCTTGTGTGAGTCTTCTGTGACTTTGAAGCCTACAAAGCCCTTCCCCATCCTCGATCAGATAAATAATCATTTATATTTTCTTGTCTTTTTTAAATAGTTTATTTTGTACATTTAATAATTTAATAAATTTCTGGAATTTATTTTAATTCATGGTATAAAGTGAAAATATGTCTTGATTTACTTTTCCAAATGGATAAGTCATTTCAGCTCCATTTTTCAATAATCCATCCTTAACATGTTGACTTTTGATTTCATATTCATCATAATCTAATTACGTGTATGTCCTGGGGTCTGTTTCTGAACAATCACTTGTATTTCCTCAATAGCAGTTTTTTTGCTCTTTCTTTAACAATGACAATTTTTAATTTGGGACTTGAAAGAAACACATATATAGTTTAAATTTATGTTAAGACTAATAAGGTAAAGAATTAACTTATTTTATAATCTTAAATACAAGTAAGGTTGAATGATCACAACCAAAGGCTGCCAAAACTTGTCAGGGAGCAGTTGCAGAGCCACTTCCCATCAAATTGTGAGACTTTTACAGATTGCACATTAATATTCACTTTTGGTGTACAGAAGGAGCTGAACATGTATCAAATGTTCAACGGTTCGGGTATTTTTTTATCCTACATAATCAACAAGAATGTTAGCTATTCCAATGGTAAAATGCTTTTCAAGATCAATTCAAAAATTGCCCATTATGGCCTTTCTGGCTGCCCACAGAATTCACCCTCTGTTGTCCTCATGTTAGAGAACTGGCTAGCTCATCCCTCAGGAATTGCACATGTCCCAAGAGCTCATGAATCACACATCCTCTAGAGTTTCTCCTAAAGTACGTGTGGTACTTAACTGGCAGCAACTTCTCCATTTGCCCTCTTTGTTCATGCCATTAGACCATAACCCCATCTGGTCAAAGACTTGCCGTTTTGATTGGACAAAGTTACAATTTAAATGTTTGGATCCAGGGCCTGCAGTGGGAATGTTCCAGAAATATTTAGTTTTAGCTTTTTGAATGCAAAGGTTCAATGTTCTTGGAAAGGCCTAGGATGGAAATGGGGCAAGAGCCATTCCTTCTTAATGAGTGATCTGCTTATAACTGTGGATGGTAGCAGGAAAAGAGGAGGCAAACTGGTGACCAAAGTCAAAATTGCCTTAGAAACTAGGTGACATTTGAGCCAGCTGTGAAAGGGTATGACTTGAGAGCAATTGTTGTAAAGGAGGAAAAACCAAGCATTGAGATCACACAAGCCTGAGTTCAGACTCCAGTCTTGATGGATAATAGCTCTCTGACCATAAACAAGTCCCTTAATTTTTCTATGTCTCAGCTTACTTATCTATAAAATGAGTATGGTAATACTTATTTGGGGAAGTTACAGTAAGAATTGGAAATAAATACAGAAAGCACCCAGAACTCATACATGATAACAGCAATAAATGATAGTTATTATGATCATAACTTTTTCAGGGAATAAGCAGGCAATGCAAGAGTAGCATATGGATGCATGGTAGATAAAGACTAGAAGCAAGTGTGAAAAAATAGGCTGTACCTAGCTTATGCGAAGACTGTAGGGCATGCTTGGGGTTGAAACGTCATCCTGTAGGGGCAGAAGAGGCTTTAGGGGTTTTTTCATTAAAGAAATGCCAGCTCTAGCAAGACATTAAAGCATCCTGATTAGGGCCTGGGCTCTGGGAGTCCAGTTTCCTACTCTACACTTTGCTGAGAGACCCTGGGCACATGATGTAAGCCTTCTAAGCCTCAGTTTTCTCCCCTATATTGGTAATGATA
This sequence comes from Daubentonia madagascariensis, assembly GCA_023783475.1. Classification (NCBI taxonomy): domain Eukaryota; kingdom Metazoa; phylum Chordata; class Mammalia; order Primates; family Daubentoniidae; genus Daubentonia; species Daubentonia madagascariensis. The sequence goes on from JAKFHU010002088.1 coordinate 4,147,549, forward strand.
AAAATATTGACGTTTTAGGGCTCTTGTTAATAATAGAAATAATAGTTATTATTTATTTAATACTCAACTGTGTGCCTGCCAATGTTCTAAGTGCTTTGCATATATTATCTTAAAGGGGTGAAAAATCTTAGGGCAGTGACTGGCGCATATCAAACAGTCAATCAGTGCTATGGAGATGGTAGTGATTGTTACCGATGTTATTGTTACTTGGTCAAATCCATATTTTAATAATATCCTTCTGGTGATGGCATAGAGAATGGTTTAAAGTAGCTGGAACTGGAAGCCAAGACAACAGGTAGGACAGTAGTAGTTTCACATACATGTATAAAAATACATTGAGTTGTACATGTAAGATTTGTGCACTTTACCTTATATCTGTTATACTACAATTTTTTTAAAATGTAATTAAAAAACCACTTAAAGTTTCAGTTAGTTGAGCTGTCTTCACTTAAGAGAATGGACTTTGAGGGATTAAGTAAAATCCTTTTTCTTCAATTACCTGTGTTCATGAAGGACAGGGAGCCCAAGGGAAACTGAAATCTCTGCAACTCATACAAGATTCTGTCCTGGTCGATATTTTTCCTCTGCTAGAGCTACTAGGGGTAGCAAATGAATCTAGATGAGAGCCATTTCTGTCTTCTCCCGGCCTGGTGGTACAGAGATGCCAGAGCAGCAAGAGGCTGACAAATGGGGTAGTACTGAGAAGGACATCAGGTGTTGGGCCAGATCACAGACTGCCTGCCCTCTGTCTTCTGGAACATTGGCTGTGTACAGGGCCTCCTTTCATAGGACCCTTTCCCATTTAGATTTTACTGACCCTCTGAGCATGTCTCAGGTGGGCATGCTATTCAAAATGCTTTTCTCTTTGAACCTAATCTTGTCTTTGAATGCCCTCCTGTTGTAAAATTATGGTTTTCCTTTCTTTCTTCAGACCAAGCTGAAGGCAGGTCAGTCAGTACATTGACTTTTCCTTGGATTGACATCAAACTAAGTGGTAAAATGTTCAGACTGGGTAGCATACTTCCCCAGCACAGTAACCTGGGTGGTGTGAAATGATTGTGACCTCTGAATAGATAGGGAATGCATTGCAAAATCTGAAACCAATGCTGTTTCTCCTCCTTTTGCTGTTCGTTACAAAAAACACAATCTGAAACTAATACAAGTTATGAGACCAACCAGGCTATCAAAATGAAGTAATGTGTTGGAGGGGATAGAGCCAACAAGAGTAGGTCATCACTGATAGAGCAGAAAGGAAAAAACCCTGGCCAAGCAGAGCTGTATCTTAGCTGGAAGAGGGCATTAAAAACATGTAAGTGAATTCTTAGAAAACACAATATGCGTCCTAACTGATTGCTTACTTACTAACTCCCAGTCAAGTATTTAAAGAGATAAGATTAAATGTCTAGAATTCAGTGTTAAGCATGTAAACAAAAACCAACCTTAAATTGCCTGGTATTAGATATGGCTATTGACATTCTGCATAAGTCATTCTAATTGAATGGGCAATGTTTCTTTGCAAAACCTGAGAAACCCATAAGTAAGGAAACATTCTGATTAGGTAGACAGTTATCCTTGGAAACAAACATCAAGTCTGATGTAGTCACAACAGGTTCACTGATAGGCAATTTTCAAAAACTTTTGGGAAAATAAACATGTTATTAGGGACAAGTGAAAACACAGGTCATGTAAAACCAAAAACATGAAGAAAGTTTTCTACATTTTTATAATATTTGCATATATACATATGCAAATTATGTTTACATATTTCTAAAGCCATGCTTTATAAAGCTATCATTGGTTTTTTCACAATTTAAACATTTATTATAAAAGTGACAATTCATATTCATTATTTAAAAATCAAAAAATACAGAATTTTATTATGTTTTTAAAGTCTACACAATTACAATTGTGTAGAAAATTCTACATAATTACAAATGTCAATTCTTTTTTAATAGGGTCAAACTATGCTACCTTTCCATGGCTTTTCTATTTAACAGTATACTATGGACATTTGGGCATATACGCACATTTGGTACACATAAAGGTTTTCCTCATCCTTTTTATCAGCTGCATAATAGAGTTACCTTATACCTAAAGTAACTGAGCTTTAAATTAGGTAGGTTAAGCTAGGTAACTTAAACCTAAGTTTTTTTGGTTTTTTTAAAGATGGAGTCTTGCTGTGTTGCCCAGGCTGGGCTTGAACTCTTGGGATCAAGGGATCCTCCCACCTCAGCCTCCCAAATAGCTGGGACTACAGGTGCTTGCCACCATACCAGACTAAACCTAAGTGTTTTTTAACCTATGCTAGTTTTTCTCTTTTAGGACCTATAAGCAGAGAACACCCTCTACATTTCCCTGTGCATTTGTGTGAATGTATCTATAGTGTAAATTCATTAAAGTGAGACTGCTAAGTCAAAAGTTATGCATGCTTTGTAGGTTGATAGATATTGCCAGTGCCTTCTAAAAAGGTGAAACCAATTTATACTTCAGTGTCTTAAGAGTGCCTCTTTTCCTGAACACATATTACTTTCTATATTAACACTATTTTTAATTTTAGCCAATCTGATAAATAAAAAATAACTTCACATTGTTTTAATTTGCATTTTTTCCATTGGAAATAAGGTTGAACATCTTTTTTATGTCATTATTGGCCATTTGTAGTTTTTGTGAATTGCTGTTTTATTTAACCTGTATTTAAATTATGTGATTGGTCTTTTTCTTATTAATTTGAAAGAGCTGTTTGTATATTAAGGAAATGGGCACTTTTTTCTTATAAATAATAAATACTTCTCACAGTCTTTTGTCATTTGACTTTGTAAATGGTATTTTGTATTGCACTAATTTTTTTATTTTGTAGATTCAGATTTATCCCTCTTTTATAGCTTCTAAGATTATAAAATATTTACCCCACATAAATGGGGTAAATTCATTTTCTAATATTCTAATTTCTATTAGAAATTCTAAATTTCTAATATTTTTCTCTAATACTTTGTTACAGTTTTAAAAATACTTTTATGTCTGATTAGCAGTGGGAAAAAAAGATAAAAATACTTTTATGGTTTTCTTTTCATATTTAAATCTTCAGTTTATCAGGAAATACATTTTTTATGAGATGAATTAGGGATTCAGCTTATTTTTTCCCCTGATGGCTAACCAGTTACCCCAATATTATTTATTAAATAATTTATCTTTCCCCATCTTTATCTTATACCAAATTCCCATGTATTTGAATGCATATCTTGGGTATAGAGATGCCCAGGCATACAGACACTGCAGACACAGCAGATAATATTCTGGAAAAACAGAATGTGTGGAGTTATATCAGTACTGTGTTGTGAGTGGTGGTTTACTACTTGTTGACACCTTGAGGCAAAGAATAAAAATCACCGACAATCTTAGACACTGCTTTGCAAGCTCAAAAAGAACACCTATTTCAACTTTTGTGCAGGATTTGCTTTTCCTCCTCAGTGACCAGCAATTTATTAAATCACAACCTTCTAGCCAGGGACTCACTTTAATTTCTCATTTAACCTCAGGTATAGCTGGTCCCATAAAAGCTGTTAAGTAATAATGACATTGAGCACTTATATTATACTTTTCATCCCTAAAGTGCTATCTAAACATTAACTAATTAAATGCATCAATGAAAGGAAGGGATTTGCAGAGCTCTCCAGAGAGACTGATATCTGGTTGCACACCTGTGACGGGATGATTCCTAAAAGGCCTTACCTCCCTCTTTGAATGGCACTCGGCAAGCAGGGGAACAAAAAGCTGGTGACATTATTTCACTTCTGTTGAAAATTTCCTGGGATATCTTCTAATTAGTCTGGTTAAACTCACCTGTTATCTGTCTCCCCAGATATTCCCTTTCTACGTTCCTGGGTTATTCAACAAGCTTCTTTTGATGTTTTCCCTGTTGGTTAATCACAAAATCATAGATTCTTCAAACTGAAAGAGATCCTTATTGATCATCTAGTGTTGAATGACTTAGCACAATCACTTTATTTTGTAGATGAGGAAACTGAGGCATGGAGAAGTTAAGTGACTTACAAAAAAGGTCATACAGCTTACTGGGGACATACCTGGGAATAGAAACCAAGCTTTCTAACTCCCATTTCAGGTCTCAATCACCTTCATCCTTTTTTCTCTCTTTGTGGGCATCTGTACTCTCCCATCCTTTCCCCTCTTCTTCCCTTCTTTGCTGTCAGCCTTTTATGTCTCCACTAACTCTTATGGTTCATTGCCTTACGTGATCAGGTAATGCTACTTTAGTTTATTCTCTATTTCTCTATCCCTTTAAATGTGGGGTCTTTTGTAGTTTTTGGTTAACATTGTAGAGATGGGGGTCTCACTATGTTGCCCAAGGTGGTCTCAAACTCCTGGCCTCCAGTGATCCTCCTGCCTTGGCCTCCCAAAGTGCTGGGATTACAGGCGTGAGCAACCACAGCTGGCCAGAAAATTAAAATTGAAATTCCTGTATCTTTTATTCCCTAAAAGTTAGTTTCCAGCAGGAAGCAAAATGTAACTTGATAGGAATGATTGGCCACTCACAAATCTACCCAATTACATTAAACCAGATTAAATTATCACATAGCTTGCAAAGTCTAAGTGGAAATTGTCGCCTTTGGGAGAGGATCAGATAAGAGCTAATTGGTGGCATCAGAATCTACCCTGAGTAAAGTGCTTGATTATCCAAAATCTAAGTCCTGTTAGAGCAGTCCCATAATGGATAGGGGAGTGTAGGGGCAACTGACTAGAAAAGAGACACTTTTGTGTTTATGTACAAACATCCCAGCACTGAGCCATAATAAGGAGTTCAAAGGTTAATTATGGAAAAACAAGATTCTAACCAACTTTTTAAAGTAGGAATATCCCATATACTTTTGGTAGTATGCTTTTTATTTTCTATTTTTAGGGATTTATGAGTAAGAGGAGTAAAATTTAGAATTGAATGAGGATTAAGAATATTCTCACAGTGTGTTAGGGTTTTCAAGCTTGAGCAGAATCCACAGGCTGTCTTTTCCTAACTTCCCACAAACTCACCTGGCCAAGGTCACAAGACTTCACTCTACCCACTGGTTAATGCTGAGAAATGGCACTAGAGACAAAATACCACCTTTCATGGTTGTCTGGCCAAGCAAATGCAAACTAAATTATCTTGGAAATTATTTCACAATGTGTAACAATTTTGATTCTTCTGTTTCATCAAGCTAGCTTGTTCCTAGTGAGTGGCAGGTGGTTTTGCTCAATGTGAATTAGGTCTTTTGGTTAGACTTTTAGAAAGGGGGTCATTTGTCAAATGCGACAGCTCTCTGCATCAAAGTATGCCAACAGTTGTCCAGAAGCTAGATGTTACACAATGGCTGAGGAAGCTTGTTTGGAAATGGAGGGTAACTTGACAAATCAGAGAAAAGGAATTTGCCAATGCATAAGGAAATTCAATGAGAAAGAGCCTTTTCTTTCTTTTTTCTTTCCAAGTTACTAGTGCTCTCTCTCCCCCTGTAGATTTTGAATTTAGTGGTGGTGCCAAGGGAGTGAAGGTAACTGACATAAAAGAATCATTTGTACCCTTTTCCCAATCCCACAGATCTCTATTGGCTGCAGACCTTGAACATGACACTGCAATTTCCTGGTGCCACACATGAGTAATAAGCAGCTGTTTCTGAAACTGTGGTTTGGAGAAGGCAGCACTAGGTTATTTTTTAACGTAATTGTAATTTTTGATTGGTCTGCAAGAAAGTAAATCAAATAAAGTCTGTTGTCTTAGTCTGCAAGAAAGCCATAGGCCTCAAATTCCAATGCTGACCATCTTGACCAGAATAGAAGAAGGGGGAAAGTATGCGTATCCCTGAGCTGGAAGTTCAACCAGTCAGCTTTCATGGGCTGCCTTCACATAAGAAGGGTAAACATATTTGGTATATTTGTCAGGGACTGGATGGTGGAAAGTGATATTTATTTGACAGTCCCTCGAGTTCTGGAAGTACCTGAAATGATAGTGAAAAGAATTGTAGAGAGACTGCAAAAGTGAAAAATAGCAAAATCTGGAAGAAAATAATCAGCTTCATGCTACATTTAGTCCTTGTACTACAGTGTGATAAAATGACATAATTTTAAGTTACAAATGAAGTATATATTTTTTGAACACCCAGTTATAACACCTCTGAAATAGTCATATACACATACTCCCCAAGTAAATAAATCAGACTAGTACCTTCCTTAGTACAAGAAATTAAATTTAATGGAAAGCAGAAACAAACTCTTTAGCCCTGTTTTGGACATCTGCCTTTTCTCAAGGAGATAGGGCAACTTGGTACATGGAGAAGGAGAAGGAGGCTGAGTGCAGAGGGGCGAAGAGATAGGACAAGAGCTACACATGTTTTTCACTAATTATTTTGTCATGATTTTTTTCACATGGACGTGCACTTTGGGGGAAATAAATAGAGAGATAACTAAACCTCATCTCAGAAGTCTTTTTCGCCATCATTTGTGACATATCCAAATGACCACCTGGTTTAACTAAAACCACTGGCCTTTTAATGCTAAAGATGAAGTGTCCTCCTGACTCTTGAGGGATTGTTATAAAGTTGCATTAACCTGTGACTAATTTAAGTACAAGTAGGAAAGGAATAAGAAAGACAATTTCCAGGTGTTGCTAAAATGTTATTTTACGTGAGTGATTGGAATCAAACTTGAGGTGTGTTAAATGTCTTCCCCCCAGCATTTTGGCCTTAGCAAAACATACTTCTCCCCAGTATATTTGTACAAGCCCTGTTTTCTGACTTACAGTGATATCGAGAGAGATGGATCTGACTGCTTTGTATTAATTTCTACTGGTCTCATCCAAACAGAAGAACAATTTGATGCCTTTGAAAAATGACATATGACCTTCATACCTTTTTTTCTTCCCCCTGCTATAAATCTCAAGTGTTTAAAAGGAGGAATGAATCTAAATCATAGAAAAGTTCTATTTAGATTAAAACAAGCTAATACTATGCTATTATTTATTGATCACTTGCTGTAATCAGATGCTATGTTCAGTGCTATCAATATGTTAAATCTGATCCTTCCCCCAACTCTTCAAGGTAGATATTATCCTAATTTTTTAGTTAAGGAAACTGAGACTCAAAGAGGTTAAGTAACTTGCTAAAGTCTCACAGCTAGAAAACGGATAAGCTAGAATTTGTCCTTAGATCAGCCTTGCTTTTTCCACTCTACCCCACTGCTTCCAAATATCCAGAGACAACTAAGTTCTGATGGAGTTTCAAAAGCTCCATAGGGTCAGCCTCTCTGGGAGACTCCCTAATGAGTTAAACTACTACCCACTGGAAAAATACCCCAACTTACCAAGAAACAAAGACTGTATCATATTTAGATTTTTTTTTTTTTAACAAACTTTGGCCAGTTTTATTAAGAAAGTATTAATACTTTCATGGTTTACTTTGTCTTGGTGAGTCCTGGCTTGATCTCAGTGATAGGAGAATCCCTGGATCAACTCTAGCCTGGGTACACAGTTTGTAGGACTTTTCTCCATGCTGGGCCTCTTGAGGACCATTGTCACTCTAGCAAGGCACAGCAGTTTAGGGTTGACGTAGCAGAGTTCAAATGTCTGACTTTCCTCAGTGCTGTGCACTTGTTGGCCAGAGGCCCCATTTGACTTTGCCTCACCGTAGTCACTTTCCAGATCCAATGGCACGCCAGCAGCTCTTTTCTACTCTTTGTTCTTGGTTGGAACCTGAAGATAGCAGGCTCCCCAGGCTTTGATCTTACTTGAGGCCACCATCATCCTAGTGTTTGTGGAATACGGCCTTAACCTTCAGCCCCCACCAAGATGGCTAGGAAGTGGGAATGAAAGGTGCAAGGCTCTTGGGGTGGTGGAGGGGAAGTGGTAGGAGGCAAGACAATTGATTTATTTTTGAGCAATTATCCAAAATAAGTATATATCTGGTTTTTAAAAAGAATGCTAGGAGATATCACACCTGGAGCCAACTTCTTCATAGTGATGAAACCTCTAGAACAGAAGACAGAATGGCTGGATTCTGTTCCCAGTGCTGCTAGTAGTTGAATTCAAAGACAAGATTTAAACCTTCTAAATATATCTTTACCCCTGGAAAATTATAAAGTTTTCCCTCCTATAATATTAAAGGAATGTTTGTAAATTTTAAAATAAACTTAAGACTATTACTTCACTTTTCTGGAGGAAAAACAAAACTTCCAGCAGCTTCAGCCATTTGGAACATGGCCATGAACCTAAGCTGACAAATGGGAAGAGCAATTAATCAAGTATAAAGAAGAAAAAAGGGTCCCAGAATAGCTGAACTGCCACCAGGTCCATGCACTCTTTATGCCCCTCCCTAAATCACACAGCAGAATGATTGAAAATGTTTGTGGCACCAAGACAACCCAAAATATGACTTCTGACAGCCAAGGGAGAAGACAGAAAAGCATCCTTGGTCACTCAACAAGAACTCAGGTGCCTGGCAGAGAGGGGATATTTAAAACAAGTATGAGACTCAGTCTTTGCCCTCAAGCAATTTATATTCTCTTAGGTTGCTCCATATAAAATGGCCATGTTTATGGGTAAGAATGGTCAAATATCATCATTTTTAACTGTTCAATCTACAAGGGGATAAGCAAAACAATCACATATTAAACAAAAGCAAAGAGTACAAAAGAGCACCAAGTTCTGTATTAAATTATATGATGTAAAAGTAAATGTCTAGGGAGAAGCACAAGAGATCTGTGGTAGCTGAAGCTACCACAGGTGGCTTTCCAGAACAAACCAGAATAGATCTGAGCCAGGAAGCCTACATGAAATTTAAATAAGGGTTAAGAAAAGAAGTAAAACTCTCCAGATAGAGGAAATGATATGGGTGAAGGCACAGGAGCAAAAGCATGCATATTCTACACAGGGGAAAGTTTGCTTATAACAGAAGATACATATTGAGAAACGGAAAATGGATTTGGATGGATAGTGTAGAATTAACTTATAGAGATTGCATTTTGCATACCAGATAAAATACAAGCTCAAGTTTTGTCCAGTTCACTCTCATGTCAAGTATCTGGGATATAGTAAGTCAATATAATTTTATGAAATGAAAGAATAAAGAGTTTTGATTAATGATAAAATAAGAATTCACCAAAGCTTTGAGGGAAGAGATGATACATGGGTGCAAATGATGTCTAAAACTGATTAATATGTAAGCTAGATGGATCAAAGGAAAAGACTGGCATCCAGAAATAAAACTAGGAGATTATTTTGTTGATCTAGAAAGTGATGGTAAGAGTCTGGGGTAGGATGGAAAAAAGAGACTTATACTGAAGGCATTTAAAAGAGAATCAACATGAACTTTGAAAACTTTTTGCTAAGTGAAAGCCAGTCACAAAAGACCACATATTGTATGATTCCATCCATGTTGAAACGTCCAGTATAGGCATATCTATAAAGATAGAAAGTAGATTTTTGGTTCCTAGGGCTTGGGGGGGTTGGTTGGGGAGAAAGGGGAAGACTCATTAGACTACTAATGAGTATGGGGTTTTTTGGGAGGGTTGGTGAAATGTTCTAAAATTGATTGTAGTGGTATTGTACAACTCTGAATAAACTAAGAACCATTGAATTGTAGACTTTAAATAGGTGGATTGCATGGTATGTGGATTATATCTCAATAAAGCTGTTATTAAAAAACAGAAAAGAAGAACCAATGAAACATGGTGAATGAAAGGATATATATGTTTGGTGGAGAAAATAAGTCACTCAGTATAAACTCTGTAATTTCCAGTTTGATTCTCACTGAAATAACAAGAATGCCCACTAACACCATTACTATTTAATATTGTTTCAGGAGCCCTGGACAATGCAATAAGACATGAAACATAAACAAGTGGTATAATATTAGGAAGGAAGAAACCAGTCAATTACTTTCAGAAAACCCAAAAGAATCACCTAAAAATGATTATCATTGATGAAAATTAAGTAATATGGTCATATGTAAGATGTCTACAAATGTCAATATATTCTAATATACCAGCAATAGCTAATAAGGAAAATACTGTACAAAAGTTTAACCTTGAAATAACCTAAATAATAAATGTGAGTAGCTTATGCAAGGAAACAAAACAAATTTTCATTAAGCAATAATAAATGAAGACTTAATAAAATGAAGATATGTATCACATCCTTTGATAAGAAGACTAAATATTATAAAGATATCAATCCCCATGTCTTATTAAAGTCCCTAGTTAAAAATAAATATACATTGCTGGCAGTGTAAATCTGGTGGAATATTTCAAGAGCCCTCAAAATGTTCATACTCTTTGTCCCAAGGAAATCTTCTAGATGGAGAAAAAGATTTATGCAAAAATGCTTTAGATCCTGAATAAAAACTTGTTTTCCTCAAGGTCTTCTTTTTTCATCCCAAGTTTCTTCAAACAACCTTTACTCACCTGCTTTCCAGACTGTTCTGTATCCTGGTTGTTGTCCCCTAAATGAGCTATAGTTTGTTAGTGCCTCTCTTTAAATGTGTCATTAGCCTTGATTGTTTAGGAAAGAGTAAAATGAGGAAAACCAAATTCAACTGAAGTATTGTCACCACAATTTAGAAATAACCCCATGACACACTGGAAAGTGTTTACTGGTGGTTGGGTAGATGATTTGGTAGTGGTTATTTCTTAGAAAGTATGTATCATGGGTTGGTATTAGGAGTATGCCTTACTGGGGTTTATTGGAGTTAATGGTCCCTCAGAGAACATAAATAAAATGCGGTCTATCTCTGGCACCTAAAGGTAATGGAGAGAGGAGAGTAAGTTGAAGAATGGCGGAAAATGTACTTGCTTGACTCAAAAAACAGCCAGGATGATTTCTACCCCCTTTACTAAGAAAAAACTCCACTCTTACAGAGTAAACCTGATTTTTCAGTTCACCTTCTGCAGTTTAATGCAAAAATAATATACATTAATTGTTTTTTTTTAAATGCAAAAACAACTATATACAAAGTGACAGACTTGCTCCTCTGACTTGTTCCCCTCCCTAGAATTAACCACTGTTATATTTATTTCTAAAACATGGTGGGATTGTTCCATGAGGTTTAAAAACCACCTCAGTTTTTATCTGCAGTATTATGTATAGCTTCTTTTTTTGCAAAAGACATGACTATGTTCTTTGTATGTTCTTTTATTTTTGTATTACCAATCACTACTACCTACTCACCTAGACATTGTAATTTCTTTTTAGGTATGACTTACTACTTTTCTCTCAGATGTTATTTTTATGTAAAATTGAAATTTTGACTATGTATTCATTGGAAAGAAACTATCCAGCTATTTCCAGTTATTTTTAGCTATTTATAAATTAAATTTAATCTTCAGGGTTTTTTTCTTATATCAAAATCGGCACGTATGCGTATGTATATGCGTTAATGAGAGAGAAGTAAAGGCAGATTTTATGTTGTTAGTGTGTGAAATGCTGAAGTCTTTGAAGCCCATGGGTCTTAGTTCAGTAGGGATCTGACCAACTTTGGGTTCCAAACTCATGGATATGTGCCCGCCAACAGGTCAGGTAACTGTGGGAGGCAGGCAGATTCAAGACACCAGAGCTTGGTGGGTGCAGCTGTCAAGTGGAGAGAGAGCACATCCCTTATCGAGAACAAGCAGCCCCTACACAGGGCCAGGATAATTATCATGTTGGAATTCAGGCCCAGTTTTGCTAGATCTTCTGATTTTTCAAAAGAAGCCAAAAATCTGGATTTTTATGTGAAATCTCCCAATTTTTAAATTGGCTCTTTTTTTTAAACACTATGAGTTTTTTTGAAAAAAAAAAATCTACGGCTGAAAATGGCCCTCAGACTGCCAAATTGCAGCTTCTTTATATTATACTTACCGGCAGCCAAAGAAACCCATGTTTCCATATTTGCTATCTGCTCTTGGGGGAGATGATGAAAAATCTATCCCATTAATTCATCTGAGAAAAAGGTATTACTGAATTTACAACATAAACTTATACATTCATATTTACTATGTATATTTTCAATCTATTTTGGAAAACCCACCACACTCCTCTTACATTACACCATAACTGTAAAGTTGGTCTATGAAAGTAGGGTTCCCCATTTGTTGGTCGTCAGTCCCCTACACCACACTAAAAATAAAGGGGAATACAAAAGAAGTTTTGGCATCTTCATCTTCCAACCTCCAGTGGTTAAACCAGAAAGTTCTTTTAGAGCAAAAATACTATGTCTTTTCTTCCTCAGAGTTGCTGAGAAATTGTAATTAGAGGTTTTCCTGTTGTGTAAAGGAAAGGAATTCCTTTCCTCTCCTGTGTCTGCAAGACTTCTGTTCTCAATGAATTCGCTTCCCTGTCCAATTTCTCTTTCTGCAGGTGATAGAGGGAAAGCTGGCTCCGTTCTTGGGCAAGGTCATTAAATTTGCCACTGCACACGTTTACAGCTGCAGTCTTTGTAGCCAGAAGGGGTTCATCTGTGAAATCTGTAACAATGGAGAGATACTCTACCCTTTTGAGGATATTTCAACGAGCAGGTACTGTCTTATAAAAGAATATCTGAATATGTCGCATGCAGTCTCATTTGGCCAAATCAGGCCAACTTTTAATCAAGTACTGTATCTCTCTGTCTCTTACCCTTTTCTTTTTTTCCTGGAGAACATTTTTTACCCTTTGGTTTCCTATATTTATTTTCAACCCTTACCTTGCTACCTTTATCCAGAATGAGATAACAGAGTTGCAAAGGAACATTGCCTAACTGTGCCTTATTAGGTAACAGAGTGTTCAGATTCATTTTTAGAATGAAGACTGGGGAGGAAGAATCCTCACAACCTTTTCAGGGCCAAGTGGTAGGCAATGGGAAATTGCAGTCTCAGAGGAGGGCCAAGACTGGACCAAACGTTAGGAGAAAAACTGGAGATGCTGGTGTACAGCTGTGTGCCTTACCACATGCGTCTCTCAGCAGATGCACTGCAGTGTAGCAATGAAAGTTTTAGAATCCAAAGGAGAGACAAGTGGGAGTTTATGTGGGATTATTTTTCTAACCAAAGTAATATTTGGACATCATCACATCCATTGATTGATGGATGATTTTTTTCCCCTATAACTTGAGATCAGAGTTTTTACTGTTGCTTTTCTTGAATCACAAAATGATATATAGCACTTTTCCTTTCATTCCCAAAGCATAATAGAAATATACACTGTGTGTGTGTGTGCGCGTGTGTGCACTGGCTTCTTTGGGCATGAATGTCATGGCTCATTTGCCACCCTGCAGGCCTCACTTAAACTGTGGTTCAGAATAGAAGGTGAGGCATGTAGCCAGGAAGAGTTAAAGCATGTAGGGTAGAGCTAAGATGCTAAGAGTTGACTCAGCCCTTTTGGCCTCTTCTTAAACCTAAAAACTATTTGTGAACATTCAGAAACTTGGGTTGGCCCCACACACAGAAAAACAGACACATAGATGCAGACACACACACACACACACACACACACACACACACACACAGTCTAGCCTCCAGTTTCCTGAGTACAAATACTTAGCTCATAGCCTAGAGATTAGATACCTCTTAAAAATGCACACAACATAAACACTTGTATACAGATATTCATAGCAGAAGTAGTCATAATAGCTAAACAGTGGGAACAACCTAAATATCTATCAGCTGATGAATGGATAAGCAAAATGTGGTATATCCAGACAATGGAATATTATTCAGCCATAAAAAGGAATAAAATACTGATACATGCTGCAACATGTATTAACCTTGAAAACATGCTAAGTGTAAGAAGCTAGACACACAAAAAACCACATATTATATGATTCTATTTATATAAAATGTCCAAAATAGGCAAATCCATAGAGACAGAAAGTATTAATAGATTAGTGTTTGTCTGGGACTTAGCGGAAGGAGGAAAAGGAGTAACTACTAATGGGTACCAGTTTCTTTTTGGTGCGATGAAAATGTTCTGGAATTGGATTGTGGTGATAGTTGCATGATCTTGTGACTACACTAAAAATCAGTGAATTGTACACTTTAAAAGGATGAATTTTATGGTATGTGAAGTATATTGCATTAAGAAACGTTTAATAAAAATTAAATTAAAAAATGCTTCCAAATGAATAGATCATATGCTGGTCCACAAAACAAAGTCTCAATAAATTTTAAAAGACTGAAACTCTACCAAGTGTGTTTTCTGGCACATTCAATTAAAGATCCACTGTAGAAAAAAATCTGGGAAACGCTAAAAGATTTGGAAATTAAACAATACATTTCCAAATAATTCATGGATCAAAGAAGAAATCACAAGTGAAATTTTTAAAATATTTTGAAATGAATGAAAATGAAATATAAAATATATGAAATGCAGTTAAAGTATACTTAGAGTGACATTTATAGCTATATAAACCCCTATCTCAAGAAAGAAGAAAGTGCTCACGTCAATAACCTACAATTCCACCTTAAGAAACTAGATAGAGAAGAGCAAACTAAACCCAAAGCAAGCAGAAGGAAGGAATGAATAAAGATTGTGCTGATATCTATGAAATAGAAAACAGAAAAACTGTAAGTTGATTCTTTGGAAAGATCAAAAAAGCTAAAAGAGAAGACACAAATTGCCAAAATCAGAAATGAAAAAGGGTATAGAAATTAAAAGAATTATAAAGGAGTATGATAAATAAATCTATGACAACAAAGCAGACAATTGAGATGAAATGGACAAATTTCTAGAAAGATGAATTACCAAAACTGACTCAAGAAGAAATAGAGCCAGGCACAATGGTGGCCCAGCTAGCTACTTTGGAAGTGGAGATGGGAAGATTGCTTGCACCCAGGAGTTCAAGTCCAGCCTGGGCAACATAGTGAGACACTGTCTCTAAAAAAATAATAAGAAATAGAAATATGAATAGACCTATATCAAGTAAAGAAATTGAATTAGTAATTTTAAATCTTCCCACGGTAGAAGCCAGGTGGCTTCACCAGTGAATTCTATGGAATAATTAAAGAAATAATAACAGTCCTTCACACAAGGATTAAGAGGAGTCAGTTCTCCAAAAAGATATAACAATTCTTAATGTGTATGAACAGGAAGTCGAAAAATATAAGGCAAAAACTGATAGAACTGAAAGGAGAAATAGACAAGTTCACTATTAGGGACTTCAACATTCTTCTATCCATAACTGAAAGATCCAGCAGGCAGAAAATCAGTAAGTGTATAGTTAAACTGAACAGTACTATCAATCAACTGGATCTAATTGACATCCATAGACTACTTCACCAAACAACAACAGAGTACACATTCTTCTGCAGCTCACATGGGACATTTACCAAAGGAGAACACATTCAGGGCCATAGAACACATCTGAACAAATTTAAAAGAATAGAAATCATCTCAGACCATAATAAAATTAAACTGGAAATCAATGACAGACAGATACCTGGAAAATCCCAAAATATTTGGAAATTAAACAAAGTACTTCTAAATAACACGAGTTGATAACTTATGTTCACACAAAAACATGCACATGACTGTTTGTGGCAGCTTTATTCATTATTGCCAAAAACTAGAAGCAGCCAAGATGTCCTTCAATAGGTGAATGGATAAACAAAATGTAGTAGATCCATACAATGGAATATTAGACAGCAATACAAGAAATGAGCTATCAGGCCACAAAAAGACATGGAGGAAACTTAAATACGTATTGCAGGCCAGGTGCAGTGGCTCACACCTGTGATCCTAGCACTCTGGGAGGCTGAGGCAGGAGGATTGCTTGAGCTCAGGAGTTGGAAACCAGCCTGAGCAAGAGCAAGACCCCCATCTCTACTAAAAATAGAAAAAATTAGTTGATGTTGTGGTATGCACCTGTAGTCCCAGCTGCTCGGGAGGCTGAGGCAGGAGGATCGCTTGAGCCCAGGAGTTTGAGGTTGCAATGAGCTATGATGACGCCACTGCATTCTAGCCAGGACAACAGAGTGAGACTCTGTCTCAAAAAAAAAAAAAAAAAACAAAACCATATTGCAAGTGAAAGAAGCCATTCTGAAAAGGCTATATATTGTATGATTCCAACTATATGACATTCTGGAAGAGGCAAAGCTACACAGACAGTAGAAAGATCACTGGTTGTCAGGAATTTGGGGGCTGGGGAGGGATGACTAGGTGAAGCACAAGAGATTTTTAGGGCAGTGAAATTATTTTATATAATACTCTAGTGGTGCATACATGACATTATACATTTATCAGAACCCTTAGAACTGTACAACACAGAATGAACCTTAATTTGAATGATGGACTTCAGTTAATAATGATGTATCAGTATTGGTTCATTACTTATAGCAAGTGTAGCACACTAATGCACTATTAATGTATTATTAATGATAATAGGGAAAATGCAGCAATTGGGGGTATATGGGAACTCTATCTACTCAATTTTCCTGTAAATCTAAAACTGTTCTAAAAAAATAGAGTCTACTAAAATAAAAAATTCATCCAAGTGAATAGTTGACTCTATGATCAAAGCTGAACAATTTATTGGAACATGTTAGATTTGCAGAAAAATCACAATAGTATAGAGAGTTCCCATATACACACACACACGGTTTCCTCTATTATTAATGTCTTACATTAGTGTGGTATATTTGTCACAATTAATTAACCAATCTCGATACATTATTAACTAAAGTCTATGGTTTTTCCAGATTTCCTTAGTTTTTCCCTAATATCATTTTTCTGTTTCAGGATACCACATTATGTTTAGTTTTCACATCTCCCTAGCTCTTCTGACAGTTTCTCAGACTTTACTTGTTTTTGATGACCTTGACAGTTTTGAGGAATACTCATCAAGTACTTCATAGAATCCCCCTGTTGGGATATGCCTGATATTTTTCTTATGATTAGACTGGGTTTTATGGGTTTGGGGAGGAAGACCATGGAAGTGCCATTTTCATCACATTGTATCACAGGTACATATTATCAACATGACTTATCACTGTAGTGTTTGTGTCAGGTTTCTCCACTGTAAAGTTACTCTTCTTCCCCCTCTTTCCATACTGTACTCTTTGGAAGAAAGTCACTATGTACAGCCCACAGTTAAGGAGTGGGGAGTTATGTTCCACCCCCTTGGGAGCAAAGTATGTACAAAATTATTTGGAATCCTTCTGCAGGGGAGATTTGTCTCTTCTTCCCCATTTATTTATTTTTCAATTGTTTATTCATATCAGTATGGACTTGTGTATAGTTATTTTATATTTTGGATTATAATCCAATACTACTTTATTTTATTGCTCCAAGTGTTCCAGCTTTGGCCATTTAAGCTCTCAGTTGGCTCTTTTGTCCTTTTGACATACCCCAATTATAATATTATCAGGTTTTTGTTTTGGGGTTTGTTTTTTGTTTTGTTTTGTTTTTAGCATTTTCTTACTTTCTGGCACTGCCAGATGCTCCAGGCTCATCTTATATATTTCCTGCCCTAATCCTAGGAGGAGCCATCTGTCTTAAGGAGCCCTGATTCCTTTTACTGGAGAATGATATTAGAAACCAAGATCTGCACACTGGGTTTTGCATATATTTTTAAAGCCTCAGTTCCTGGACTCATCCCTCAGCTGGGGCAGAGGTGCTGCCCTCTGACTATACATCACAATCTCTTGCGAGGCTTGGTTTTTTGAAATCCCAGAAACTGTGTCTTTAAAGACTTCATATGATTATGAGTTGCTGCCAGAAGAAAGAATCAGTCCTCTAAGGTAGCTGTGGTCATAGTTAGAGGTGCTGAATTCTCACCAAAATGACCACATTAGCACATCTGTGGGTTCACAGGGGCCTTTACCCAGTCGGAAGGACTGTGTAGCTATTTACAATCCTGTTTCTTCCTTGGTCAGTGCAGTTCTCTATGCTTGCACAAATGTCTGAGTCAGAAGGAACCTTGACCAGCTGGAATTCTGGGTTGATAATACTTTTCAGGAACCCGTTGAGCTTTCTCTTGGTGTTCAGTTTCCAGTTAAACACTGGAAGTGGTTTATACAAGTCTATGGGAAAAGGCAAAAAGAAACACTAATAAAAAAATTATTAGAGGAAAATTTTAGTCAGAAATACCAAATTGCTGATTCAAAACATGTCCATAGAGAGTTGTTGAATAAATAAGTGTGATAAATAAAAATAAATTTGAATAGTGAAGTAAATTTTAAAACCTGTGTGTAATTGAAATCTTTATGGATTAAGTAATATGATGTCTGGGATTTACTTCAAAATAATTTGATAATGGGGTAGGGGGATGGATACAGATCAAAGGGATTGCCAAATATTGATAACTGTGGTAGCTAGGTGATAGGTACACAGGGATTTATTATACTAGTCTCTCTACTTTTTAATGTGTTTGAAATTTTCCATATAAAACATGTTGAAAATTCTGAATGTAAAAATCTTAGAAAAGCAGTATTTAGTAAATTCGTTACTACATATCCTTGACCATCCTGCTTAATTCAGTACCTCTGTGCCCTCAGAATATATTAAATATCCTTTCAGATCCAAATATCATTTGAATAGCATAATTACAATTCAGTAAAAAACACTTCACAAACACAAGAACTATTCTTTCAGTAAATGATTTACTGAGTGTATCATATGTGCATTGGGCTAGATTCTGGAGACACACAGTGAACACAGCACACTCCTTGCTCACAAATAGTTCAGTCTAGTAAGGGACAGACAAGCCATTAGGCAGTTCTATGAAAGTGTGGTCGGAGCACAGTAGAGGAGGTGGACCTGGAGCTCCAAGGAGGGCTCTGTCATCCCTAGGAGCAGTATGCATTCTGAGTGAGAAAGAAGTTGTTCCACAATTTCTAAAAATATTAGGGAGCTCTATGTTGAACTCTAAAGCACTGATTAATGTACTTCAGGATTTGAATATACTTGGTTTTAGCATGCTTATTTGATAATGACCATATATGAAACATTGGTCAACTTTTTCAGACTTTCTTTTCTTTATTAAATTAATCATTATGCAGGTAGAATGTGTAATTTGAAAATACACCCCTAGTATTAATTTTTAGGACCCCATCTCTGGCAGATGTAGAGAATGTCCTGGGATCATAGGGGAATGGCACTAGTATTTACTAGTACTAGAGCAAGAAATTTACATATCTCATCATTTAATTCTTCTTCCAGTCCTCTGAGGAAATAATGTTACCTCCATTTTGATAATGGGGAAACCTAGGTTCAGAGGAGGCAATTAACTTGGCCCAAGAGATAAGGCCATAATTTGAACCCAAATACATCTGACTCAAATCCATGCTTTTTTCATTATATATTACTACTTCTGTACCTGTAGTCTTCAAACCATTTTGCCATATACCCCCTAAAACTAATTTTAAAAAATTATGTACCTCTGTCATTAAAGAAGCCTCCCCTGAAACTATTTTGAATTGTCCCTTAATTTACTACCTTGGGAGTTTTTACACTTGGAGCAGTGAGCCATGGTTAGATTGGAGTAGGGGAAAGATATGCCTTTCTTTTGTAAAAAGGCCAAAAGACTGTTGTGAAGGGGAGTGGAGAAGAAGGCCACAGCAGAGCTTTCACCCCCTGTGCATTCCTAGGTAGGTCAGGGTGGGGAAGGGGCACTTACAAAGCCGAAGACCTGCCTTAATCAGGCTTCTGTAGGCAAACCCCAGTCTGGTGTACCATACCAACCTCCCCTCCATTCAGAAGATAACTCCAGTTTTACCTTGAGATACTCTTTCTTCTCAAACACAAATGAAGTACATACTTCTCTTAAACCTAAATAGGAAAACCCTAAAATCCAAATTGCAAGATTTTAAATACAATAAGAAGATCCTGAATTGTAAAATTGCTTTACTTAAGCCTAATCCAGCATTTACCCTCCTAGAGGACTATAAGGAAAGCACACCTTCAGGGGAGAGAAACATTTTGATAAAACGGTGATAAAATTGCACATCCTAAAGAAATAGAAAAGACACAACATGCCCTCCTTGATTGATAATAAGAAATAAGGGCTCTAACTTTTAAGAATTACAAATCAGAAGATTAGGCTGACACTGCTCTAAGACTTAAGGGAAAACAATGAATATAAAAATGAAAAAAGTCACATAAATCCACAAAATGACCCAGGACTTAGATTTTTTTTTTAAATCCTTAAGTTGTCTCCTATGCAGCTTTCTTTCTGACATCTCTACACATCACTAATCTTCTCTTGTTATTAAGAACACCTTCCTAATGCTAAGAAGACCATCCTGCTTTCAATATTTTTGTGAAGATGCCATTTCTGAATCTTGAAATGCTTTAAGATCACACATACATAAACACTTCATCTTAAAAACACTCAGCATGCATTTTAACATGGGACTTAGAAAATGAACCAGCTGTCATAAATTAGTTCCATCCTTTCTGTCCTGATCCATTGGCTTTGTTGATATTTTTCATGTGACATGCAAGTCATCCCCACAGGTTTTCCAATATGGAAAATGTTGTACCTCAAGACTTTATGACTCCTGTACCATTTGGGGCTGTATTTAGATGTGGGTATTCTATAAAAAGATGATACTTAACACAGAGTTTGGTATCCTCCGTATAGTAGGCATTTGCTGTGATTCAAATATGGTTTGTCCCAACCAAAACTCATGTTGAGGCTTGGTTCCCAGTATGGCGGTGTTGGGAGGTGGTGCCTTTAAGAGATGATTAGGACTTTAAGATGGATTAGTCCTGGAGGGAATGGGTTAGTTCCCTCAAGAGGGGGTTATAAAGCAAGGTTGCCTCTAGTGTTTGGTCCTTCTCACATACATCGGCCTCCCCTTCCACTTCTCTGCCATGTCATGAGGTAGTACAAGACCAATGCTGTACTTCTTGGGCCTCCCAGCCTCCAGAATTGTGAGCCAAATAAAGCTTTTTTCTTTTAAAATTTCCCAGTCTCTGGTATTCTGTTTTAGCAACACAAAACAGACTAAGACAGCATTCAATTAATACTTATTGTTTGGTTCAGCTCACCCAAGTATATATATGCATTCATAAGAACACTGACAAAGTTTTTTAATTAATTAACTAAGGCAATTTAAAATACTTCCAAAGATAGAGGAGCACAGCAAAAGTCTAAAATAACACTACAGCTTTATATTTATATATAAGGTTGAAGCAATTGACCTACCATTTAAGGTTATTTCTCTGGTGCGAACATCAACCACCTCTGGTCAACAACATACCCTTGCCCTGGGGAAGGTATCAGAAGAGGTGTTCTTCCTGTGTTAGTGGGGCATCTGCAGCTCAGTGGTTTCCCTTCTGAAAGGATTGTTTTTTAAAGCACCAGGGTTCGTGCAGATTGAGCACTGCTTGCCAGTTTTTCTTTGTGTACAAGTAGTTGACCACTCCTTCCCCACATCCAAGAAATAACGACAGCATGCGGGACACTGAACTTATTAACACCAAAATGTTGCCAGTTGAGCTAACATACTCTGCTATTTTGTCAGGTTATCTTACAGAAAAAGAAGGCCTCCCAAGGAACTTAGTCCAAGCCCCATTGCTTTCATCCATCTGGCCAAACTCCAGAAATGTCCAGCTTGTACTGAAGAACATGGAGACTCCTCCCAACACACCTGACCTTTTGAATTGGTCTTTGTCATTTTGCATTTCATTGCAATCCATACCAGCCTGCCCCGAAGACCTAAACTTGTTGGGGCATGGACTTTTTTCTCTGCCTTGGTACTTTCTGCCCTTCTTTAATCTTCATGTACACATGAAGCTTCAAATACCTAATTGTAGTCAAACCTTATAAAGGCTTGTTTAAAAAGAAATTATTATAAAGTGTAGAATTACTTCCTCCCGTAGAAGATGCTGAGATGCATAATTTTTCTCAGCACAGCCTGAACAGTCCATTAGGAGCTATGTTTTCTGTTGCCCTATTTCCCTTTGATTTGCCCATGTTAGCACAGTGCATGCAGAAGGCTCCAGAGAGGCTGAATGTAGAGATGGTTTTGCCTAAAGTTGTCACTTATATGCCAAAATAGCCATCAAACTCCAGATTTACCAGCAACCTTACAAAGGCTTTTTCATTTTTCTGGGGAACCTGTTGTAGTTTGTCACTTCTTGAAAGAGAATTTCATGTTAAGTGTTTAGGCAGGAATATTTTGGTGGGGAAGGGGGAAAATGGAACAAAACTCTGGAGGAGGAGAGAGAAGCACTGCCCAGAAGCTGGTCTTTCACTGCGGCTTCCTATTTGTTCAGCCCTCATTTTTTGTGAGTCCTTGCACAAACAGACTGAATACCTGGATTATGCCCTCATCTGGACTCGAATACACATACATTACATACTCTTTTCTCACTAATCAGCCTGACACATTCCTTTGTTGGTAAATGGTTCCAAAACAAACACTGTCAGTGCACCTAATTAGCAGGTTTGTGGGCTGCATTTGGCAGTCTTGTTACATCCTGTTCAACAATAGGGAACAACAGCCTTGGCTAGGTTGAGCTTAAGGGAGGGAACAGCTTCCCGAGATGTATATGTACGATTTTTAATGATATTTCCTTTCTGTGGCTTTTCTTGGGAAGCAGCCACTCAGTATTGTAATGAGGTGTGGGATCCTAGAAACAGTAAAGGAAATTTGGACTCCTCTTTATGGGTACCTTTTCTGAAGAACTATTTGTTTCCATCTGCTTATTTTTTTTCTGTCTCTGGTACTGAAGAGGAGCATTTTGAGGAGCTTTCTCAATGGTGCTCTAACACTGATGGTGGAGGACAAGACTCCTGCTTACGTTTTAGGATCATAAACTAACAGAGATTGAAGGGACTGTGGAAACCGTCTTTGGGGGTGGAAAACCTGAAGCCCAGAGAGCTCACACATTTTATACATGGCGGAAGCAGGGTGATTACTTCCCTGATGGAATTCTACCCTTCTTAGGCTATGAGACTGCCCACTCTTAAATGTATTTATTGTGTCAATGATGATTTTCCTTGATAAAAACAGTTTAGCACAATGCTAGTTCTTTTGGATTTTAAACTTTGGTCAAAGAGTAACTTGGTAAATATCATCTCACCTTGGCCTGGTGGCTTCTATATTCATGTGTCAAAATGTTTCAAAATGTCTGCTAACACAGACAAGACTTTAGTGAAACCCTCAGGGCTAACCTGACCCTTTATGCCATTAAGCCACTTGATAAATATAGTGCATTTATAAACACAGTCATAGCTGGTGAGGCTGCCATTGTGTTTTGAGGCCATATGGTCACTTGAATAGATGGCTGTCATCTCCACCTAGACACATTTCTTACCAAGCTTCTAGTTAGGTATCTGGTTAATATTGTGTTAATCATCTTATCTTTCAGCATTTCAGACAATCTAATTTTTTATTGTTTAGAGGAGGAAATGTTCATCATTGTTTAACTCATATTTTAATTTTCTAACTATAAAATTAATTGATATTCATTATAGGAAGTTTGAAAAGTACACAAAAGTAAAGAAAAAAATCTTTATTTATCTTTCCCCACACATGTGTATGCATATATATCTTTTTAATAAAATTTGGATCATATTGAATACATAATTTTATGTCCATTTTATCACATTATATCAGAACCAGGAAAATAGTCACATTAAATCCATGAACTTTTATTGATGGGTTACTTTTACAGGAAAAAAAGTTTAATTGGCTCTAAAATCATTAAGATCCATTTAATAAGTAGAGGTAGGCTAGTCCATGGAAAGATCACTGGACTAGGAATAAAGAGGTCTAGATGTCATTCCTAACTCTGCCACTAACTTGCTGTGTGACCTTGGACAAGCCACTACTGTCTGCCAGGCATATGGCACTGTTCTAAGCTTTTATTGACAAATGGGGTAAGATTTTTGCTTCAGCTCTATTGCCTAGCATTTTGTATTTATCTGTTTGATAGTCTGTCATGTTTTCAGTGAAGTTGACTAATTTTGATACTATTTAACCAAAGGGATTAAGACACAAATTCAAATTGTGATTCAGTCCACCATTTTGAAATAGTGTAAATTCCATGAGGAAATGGACTTTTTATATTTTGCTCACTGCTCCATCTAGAACAACACATAGTAACTGCTCAATAAATAATTCATGAATAGAGAATTAGCTTTAATTTTGCCAATCTGTAATTATTAACATATTTTCTTTTCTTTTAAATGACTTTTAAACTGATTTCAGGGAAATTGTTATTTAAGTAGACATTACCAAGATATGTGACTTTATCGAGTGTTGGCTAACATTCTGTCCTATGTTAGGGACAGATATGTTTTACTGGGTCAAGGGAGACTTTAATGTCAGCAGAGAGATGATGTCAAAAATTTGAGCTTTGCTAAGCTAACTTAGGGAATTTAATTTCCAAAACATCTTTTAGGTCATTTTTTAGCATGTGCCTTTTTCTTCCCCATAGGACTGTAAATAAGTAACCTGAATACACAATAGGGAAGAGAAGGAGTATTTACCTTTCCATACAAAAAATGTTGACTTTTCAGACTGAGCAGTATGTTCTGAAATGAACTGTTTTATGCTTTAGAATTACAAAAGGGACAATAGTATCTTGGTTTTGTCAGTATATGTTTATGATATTTTGAGACTTTTTCCATACAACTAATTATGGGAGTACATATAGTAATATCTTGTTAAATTTGTCTTTAAAAATTTTTTTGTTTTAATTCAAGAATCTAATACATATTATTATATATTTATTAAGCCCCTTCAGTATTTTGAATATTAAACCACTCAACAATGCTGCATCAGGAAACAGCTTCACGTACTATCTACAGCTACCATTAATAACTATCTCTTCAGTTCCTGATGCTTTCAAAGCACTTACAATAGAGATAAAGGTGCATGTTAACATTCTGTACAAAAGTTGCTGTTTGGACTGAATTATACCAGAGCAGAGAACCTTTGAAGAGCCAGCAGGGAGTTTAGCAATCATCTGCCCATGACTCTCCCCCCAGCCTCCCCCTACCCTCCACCCCTCGGAGGCCAGAATCCTCATCCAACACCACACTTGTAGCTACTGGGAGATCCAGGCTGCTGAATCCCAGTGCAGTCTCCTTTCTGCTTGACCCTGTTGTCAGAGCACTAGCTCTGACCTTGGGGGACCCACAAACCATCCAGGGTGGTAAAAGACTCTACCACCTACCCTTAACTAGTCTCACTTCTTGTGGTTGGTGTGGGGGAGGGGGGGAGGTCCTCACCACCACAATTAATGGGAAGAATTTTGTAGCCTTTCAATGACAAGACAGGGGAAGATAGCATTAAAAAGTAGTAATTCATGTGAAAAACAAATGTGTGAATTGTCATTTTATAAAACCAATAGCGTAATAGACTAACTTAACAAATAATGAAGCTAGTTCAAAGACTGCCTTGGAAATATTGGAAGCCACTAATTTGAACTGATTTAACTTAAACTGAAAGATCTAGTTTGGCCTACAGAGTTAGGAGGTTGAAGTATCTTAAAGCCATTCTTTAAGAAGAGAGTTAACATCTACTTTTTTTCTAGAAAGGGAATCCTTGATGGCAGAGAGAAAGGAAATTTAAATTAAAAGATTTGGTGGGCAAGCAGTTTACATCAATGATTGGAAAGAAAATCTTCAAACTCTAGAATGAAAAGAGACAGACAAATTTCCCTTGGCAGCAGGGAAGACACAGGAGTTGGGGAGGAGAGCATGGGGTAGAACAGCCTGAGCTAACAGCCTCTGGGGAGAGCGTGGTTTTCCTGTAGTACCTGAATCACCAGCTCAGGGGTCTAGGGACAGAAATGATGTGACTGTCAAAGGAGCAAGCAAGAAAGATGACTTTTCCCTTCCTCTGGCCTCCCTGAGAGCATATTTGAGATATACTGTTTAAAAGAGAGAGGCCTAGTTAGGGCAACCTTAATACTTCGAAAGTACCTAAGAGCAGTATTCAAGCCTCCTTCTCCCAGACTAACTCCACCTGAAACTTTCTCACCTCAGTTTTTTTCACAGAGGGTTCTGGAGAGCTTGCTCAGGCCACCACTCAGAGACAATGAAAAGAAAAAGCTTAGTTCTTAGCACAGTTCTTTGCTTTAGCCTAAGCTAGAGGCTCACGTTGGCTTTCTCCAGTGAGCAACTGGAGTGTATTGCTCCCTTTGAGAGGTTTCTTTGTTGAAATACTACCATTTAGCCTTCTCTACTCTACTCCTGTCTTACGAGTCTACATGGTGTTGAAAAAAATAAGGTTTTCGGTAAGTTCTTATGTCTGTTTATTGCTTGTGTACATAGCATAACTATTTTTCTTACTGTGACTATCAGTTCCATCCAACTCTTACTAACAGGCAGAGTGGAAGCAAAAGGTCCAAAGAAGGTTCTCACTGAATGAAAGGGGCTGCTAAAACATGCATTGCTGTTCAAGTCTTCTTTCCCTAATTCAGTGTTAATATATATCAGGCTTAAAGCATTATTGCAGTATTTTTCTAAGGTAATACATGCTTAGTTCATGCTAAGTAGAAAAAATCAGTTATTAAAAGTTTGTACATTATTAAACAATTAAACCATGTTTCCTGATTTTATAAACATGTAAACAGTCTAATTAGTTTAACCCACCAAACTTGTACAATGCTTTTATCCTTACATAAAAATGAAAAAAATCTTAGATGTTCAGAAAGTCAAATATCTAAACCAGGGTTAGTTCCTGACTACCTGAGGTGTTACACAGGTGCATCTCATTTTAAATAAACATTATAAATAAAACTATAATATAAATTTTAAATTATATACATATTGGTAATATACATTCCAAAAATTCTTTTTATTTAACATAAAGATGGGAGGCAGTAAATTTCTCTACTATATTCAATATAGAATTACAGAATTTGACTTTTCAAAGTTTTATTTACTTGAAGGGAGACTGTTTCTACCAGATATAAATATGTATATAAGACAGTATAGGCCAGGCAAGGTATCTCATGCCTGTAATCCTAGCACTTTGGGAGGCAGAGGGGAGAGGATTGCTTGAGACTAGGAATTCAAGACCAGCCTGAGCAAGAGCAAGACCCCATCTCTATAGAAAATAGAAAAATTAGCTGGGCATGGTGGTGTGCACCTATAGTCCCAGCAACTGGGCAGGCTGAGGCCAGAGAATTATTTAAGCCCAGGAGTTTGAGGTTGCAGTGAGCTATGATGATGCCACTGCACTCTAGCCAGGGCGATAGAGTGAGACCCTGTCTTAAAAAAAAAAAGACAGTATAGTGTTGGCATAGGGATAGACAGATCAATGGACCAAGATTTTAAAAATATGGAAATAGACCCAAGTAATGTGGGAATTTAATACATGATAAAGGTGGCACAGCAAATTAGTGAAACAAAAAATAGATGATTCCTTAAAAGGAATTGGGAACTAATTAGTCATTTGGAAAAAGAAAAATAATGCTGGATTTTATCATACTCCTTATATCAAGATAAATTCCAAGTGGATCAAAGATTTTAACATAAAAAAATAAAACCCATGAAGTACCAGGAATGTACTAGAAAAAAAATATGGGTGAGTATTTTTATCATATTAAAGTGGGAAAGGACTTTCTAAGCTTGGGGACTCAATAAGTTTGCATTTCTAACAAATCCTCTAGTGATGCTGGTTTGGCTGGTCCAGGGACCACACTTTGAACACCACTAGCCTAGAATAAATTGAGTATTAGAAAATTATGTAATACCATCTCGTTAAGAGAATTGTCTTAGTGACAGGAAACAAATAGGGGAATAATCTAAAGTAATGGCAAAGTACTTCAGGTCTTTTATTTGAATGCCTTTCTTCTTCTGAATTTATATCAATAACCAATAACTTACTCCTAAGCAACTAATCATGCTGCTCATAAAATTAGATAAGTCTTCCGGACTTCTTTGCATTTTTTAATGTGCCTCTGCTTGAAAATTTCTTTTATTTTGGCTCTACTAAGTATCTTAGAACTTTGAGGAACTGAAATGTCATATGTTAAATAAAAGTGAGCCCATTCAGAGTCTTAGAAACGTATCAACTTATAAATTATTATTTATTTTAAAAGGGCTTACTTCAAAAACTTGACAGTTAAATTTTTCAGTTTCACACAAAAAAGATAGACTGGTGAGTCAACAAGAAGTACATATATAAACCAAGATTATTTGTTTTAAGCTTCATTAGCCTAATAATATTCTCATATTCGCTGCCTTTGTCTTAGATGTAGCAAGACAATTCTAAACATCCCTTGGACTCTCAGGCATTTTGAACCACTTTAGGAATTTTTACAAAAAACTACTGCTCTATGGCTACAATTATAGTATATTCTAGCTTTTTCAAAAATAGTAGAAAATGTGTAAAATTCTCCTGCAGTTTCTTTACTTTTCTAATATTAAGGAGATTTTCCTAAAGTAATCCCAAGAAAAGATGGGTATTTGTTTCTTGAGAATTATATTAACTGCCAGGTGAACCTTAAAATAAAAACTTAGAAGTATCAGAAATGCCTGTTTTTCTCCATCCCCAAAAAACTATTTCATTGAGGTCAAATCTATTATGATTTTATACATATATAGAGAGTATAACTGAGAAATTTCATGGCCCTCCACAAATTAGGAAGAAGTGTTTATTAAGCATTTGCACAAAAGATGACCATGATTTAATGTCCCCAGTAAGACAGCAAAATTAACAAATGAATTAATTAACCGTTATTTACATTCTATTCTAAAGCCAAGATTTTAAGTAAAGCTTTTGTCAAAGGTATTTAGCTGAGCTTGGTTTACAAACTAAAAGTGCAAGACCTGTGAAAGCTTAATGTTTTGTGGGCTGCAATCAGGGAAAACTCCTCCTTAATTAACTCTGGGGCTTAAAGGGTAGATAAAAAGATCCATGCAGGACATACCAATTGTTCTTCCCAGATTTGAGTCTTAGCAGGTATTTGGGCATGTGTTGAATAACTTAAGGGACTATGTGGCTGGTAACCGGGGAAAGAGGGCCAGATCTCAAATCAGAACACTGGAATCAAGTCCAAAGTTCATCACCCACTTACTAGCTCTGGAGCCAGATAAACTGCCAGTTATTGTATTTTATTGTATTGCATCTATTTACTTACTGGCTGACTTAATAAAAATGGGAGCGCTGTTGTAAGGATTAAAAAGATAATTTAGCTGGGCAAGGGGTGGGAGGTGCACACCTGTAGTCCCAGCTACTGGGGAGGCTGAGACCAAAAGATTGCTTGAGGCTAGGAGGTCCAGACCAGCTTGGGCAACGTAGTGAGACATGAGACCCATCTCTAAAAAAAAAAAGAAAGAAAAAGAAATAATGTATACATAAATCGAGGCAAAGGCAGTATAGATCTTGCCTAACTTAAATGTCTAATTTTGATCTTACTGTATTTGCATTTACCATTCAAAACTACTGGAATAGGTTTACAGTCTAGCTAGCACATACACACCTAAATTTGCCAGACATTTAGCCAAAAGAACTGGATCTTTTTCAGTCTCATACAATTCCGATTCAATCAAACCATATGGATACATTTTTACCAACCCCCCACCTCCCTACCCTCAGCAAAAAAAAAAAAATTCACAATCCCAAATGTCATATGCCCAAATGTAATCCATTTTTTACTCTGCAAGTGTCTACTGTCTGTAACCCAACGTTTCCAGATCCTTGCTCTCTTGCTCACCATTCTGCCTGCTTCTCCTTGGGGTCCTTGAGCTACTGAGCAAAATAGAGGGTCGTTTGAAGAGTCAGGATTTCTGTTCAGCCTGGAGAAAGCCTTGACTGGAGGTGATGCTCCAGGCAGCAGCTGTGAAACTTGGACTCTCTCCCCAGTTGTCAGCACCCAACTATAGTCAGCTTCTTATTGAAATTGTGTATTAACCTTTTTTATTTTAATCTTCCTACTTCCTCCAAAAGAATGGATTTTATTATTTGTTTAAATCATATTTAATTCATTTAACCTTAGAATGTCTAGTAACCTGTTCCGTGTATTTTTCTGAACAACATACATACGTCTTTAAGTGCATGCATAGCACTTATGCTCACATGCAAGCATACACCATACGTGATACGTGATATTGGCTGGTGTCCTATTTAAGCAAATTACAAATTGTTTGCTTATGTTCATTTACTTACACAATAACAGAAGAAAACACCAACCCAAAACATTAAAATAACCAGGCCCCAATAACTACCTCCCTTAGCTAAGAGATTTAAGTAATCATTTTGGTTTCTTGGAAAAACCAATAATAGCTAGTGGCTGTATGGGACGCCTTACATAGTAGCCATACACAAAGCCACACTTGCATGCCTGATAACGTGCACTTATTTCTGCGCCCCACCCTGTTCGTTGTGGGCTCTGCAGAGTGGCAATCAGCCAAGGCTCTGCCCTGCTCTGCAGGCCTGTCCTTTTGCTTGTCAGAGATCCAACCAAACTGAAGCCTGAATTTCAATCCAAGTGAAATATCTGAGCCAAAAATAAAAACGCAGCAGGAGAAGAACCCTACAGGAACAGAGCAGAAACATTTCAGTGACCTCAGCTCGGGGCAGGGGCCTTTAGCAGTTTCCTGTGACCTCCCTGTGTGCCGCTAGAATCTGGAAGGGTGCAGACAAAGCCAATGGGCCTGTCTCTAATTGGTCTCACATCATCAGCATTCCAGAACAGGAAACTGTCTGCAGCCAGGAATTCTTGCTTCTTTGCCATAATAGTTGAGAAGTGAAACTTTTCCCCCTGCACATATTTAGTTCTAGTAGTTTGCAGCAGGTTCATTTTCTTGGTTTCAATAGCTATAATAAGAATATCATGTCTGTCCTATCTCTTGGCAATAGACTATTAGATTTCTAGGTTATGAACTTCTTCCTCACTTGCCATGGGTCAGTAAGCTAATGTTTAGGTCAAAGACTATTCATAAAATGTATAGTCTCATTCCATGGTACATTTACTAAGACGCAAAGTGAGAATTATTTTGCTTCAAAATAGTGAAGATATTCTCTTGCCCCTGTCCCAGGAAGAGGACCAGCTTGCCAGGGCACACACAAATAATTAGTAGTGTTGCCCCCTGGAGCTTCCACAGAAGCAGAACTCCAGTCCGTGCTTCCTAGTCCTACATCTTATGGTATATGCACCCGGTTCACTCCAGTGCAGCTGCCCCACGGTTAAAACACAAAATACTTCATAGAGCGTGGTAAATGGCTGCTGCCTCTAGCCAGCCTCCCCCCGAACCCCACAACATTTAACAGTTCTGTTCTTTCTGTGGGGAGAGGGGGTACTGATGAGGGTTGGGAGAAGACTTAAAAAGGAGTCCTTAATGTTTAATTGGAATTTTATGAGATAGGAGAAGAGTCAGCTCCTTTTGACCAAATTCCTGATAGTCAGAGCTGTATATGCTAGTTCCTGTAAGCGATTTCATAG
The DNA here is from genome assembly GCA_023783475.1 of Daubentonia madagascariensis. Lineage (NCBI taxonomy): Eukaryota > Metazoa > Chordata > Mammalia > Primates > Daubentoniidae > Daubentonia > Daubentonia madagascariensis. The sequence continues at coordinate 4,178,888 of JAKFHU010002088.1, forward strand.
CCTGATGAATCACTGCAAATAAATAAAATTAAAATTAATGCTTTACACCTTAAGGCTGATCTCATTCAGTCCCAGCTTGTCAGTTTGAGACTTTTAAGGAGGAGGTAGCAGAGCTACATTTCCATTCATTCATCCATAGACCTTGGAGCAAGAAAATCTGGAGAGAGAGGATACACCCCAGAGTAGCTTACCACCCCCTCCTCCCCCACACAAAATCTGCAAGTTGAAAGGAACCTTAGATACCATCTAACTCAACCTAATCTTTTACTTCTGTGGAGAGTGAGGTTTAGAAATGGAGTAACGTAGCCAAGGCCCCTGTGATGCCAAGGCCAACCTGGGCCAAGGACTCAGGGCTCCTCACTCAAGTCGAGCTCTCCCTCTCTGCAGTAAACAGCCTTGTTGATGTAGTACCGGTCTCCTTTTCATTGCAGAAGTTGCTGAAACCTAACTGCTTCACAGTTTCTTGAAAGCGATTTATTTTATGAAGCAAATGTGAAAGTTTTGACTTTGATTTTCTAGATGGCCTAGGTAGGGCGTAAAGAAGCAGAAAACACTACAGAGAAACAGCCCAGGGGTTCTCGGCCAAAAGAGCAAATAAATGCAACTGAGGGCCAACCACCAAGATGGATTTTGGGTAGAATTGAAAAATCAGAGTAAGTAGGTTATATGAATACACTATGCTAGACCTTATGGGCTGGTAAGAGTATAAGCCAGCAGGTGACACTTGCAAATTCAGCGTGGGGAGGTGCTGTTTAAGTAACTCCTGAATACCCCCTCTGTCATGCCTTTTCCAGATAGATTAGGTCAATGGCTCTCAACTGGGATGATTTTGTCCCCTAGGGGCATTTGGCAGTGTCTGGAGATATTTTTGGTTGTCACAGCTGGGGAGAGGGAGGACGTTGCTACTGGCATCTAGTGTGTAGAGGCCAGAGATGCTGCTAAACATCCTACAATGCACAGGATAACTCCCCACATCAAAGAACTCTCTGACCCAAAATGTCAATAGTGCCAAAGGTGAGATCCCTAGATTAAGTGAAGCAATGGATGTTTTCATGAAAAAAATGGAAAGACCCATTGGATGACTTTGGTCAATAGCAAATATGTCTCCCTGTAGTTGCATTCTCTGGAAAAGGAGGACATAGGTCTTTGTTTTCTGTGCTGTACAGCAACAACCAAAAAGCAATGAAACTGCTCATTGCTGGACTGGATAACTCAGAAACGAAGACACTGGCTTTCATTTGATGTATCGCACAGGAACACCAAAGGGACATTTCTCTTTCATTACCTGTTGCAATTTTCAGCAGAGATGATTACATTAGTAGATTTGCCTTATATGAAAGATGTATTCCTGAAAAATTGTGTGCATTAAATCATATTTTAAATACAGTCAGGAAACTCAGTAAACACTCAGGAGCCAGTGAATCTTTTTAAAGTGAAAAATCCTTTTTAATAAAGCCCTATTCTTGAAGAAGAGCACACCTATTTTTTAATGTAAATATTTTTCCTACACATTACATTTTTATTATAGAGCTCCATAAATTTTATATAAGAGAAGAGTTTCTCTTTCTCCTTCCTTTTCCAGCCCTTATTCTTTTCCTTTAAAGAGAAAATCAGGGGAAGGGGAGGGATTAACTATAGACTCTCTGAACTTGGGAAGGTCATTGATCAGTCTATCCATACTACAGTTTAAAAGATGCCTGCTGGGTTACAAATTGTTAGAAAATAGCATTGGTACTATTTTGAAATCATTAATTTTTTTATCTCATGCTTTTTTTCAGTTACTGACCTTTGGCTAGAAAGAGCAGGTGCACTCGGTCCCTCCATTGCTCCATGGGTGTTTGTTGCACCAGAAATATCCAATAAGACTCAGTCTTTTCCCTCACAGGAGGTCTGGTCTCAGCGGGGATAAGGGAGTAGTACTGAAGGAACCTTCTTCACCCACTGCCCTGGGGCAACATCCCTATGGATTTAAATCACTGACTAACCCAGCAGGGCAAAGGGGGCAGAAAGGAGGAAATTTACTTGAGAAAGCTACCGTTAGTGTCACTTTCATGATAGGAGGTTACAGAGGTGTGACCCAGTGGGGACAAAGTCATTGCCACTAGGGAGGAGCTGGCCCAGGTGAGAGAGGCACTAGGAGACCTGGGTCTGACCTTTATCCTCACTGGAAGGAGGGAGTGGCTGGGGAGAGGGCAATGCTAAAGGTGACCCTTCAGAGACCAGGACAGTACCAGTGTCAAGGAAGCAGGCACTAGAGTCACCTGTGAAGGGGGGGTGTCACACTTACTGTTTGCAGGGTCCTTCCGCATGTATTTTTCACTTTAGTCTCACAGCAGCCCAGTGAGTAGGAAGAAGGTGATTGTGAGCAGCGTTTTACCGATTAAACTAACGCACCAAGGAAGTATTAACCAGCCCAAGATCACTCAGCTACAAAGAAAGATTTGTGATTTGACACAGGTATTCTGACTAGAGGCCCTGTGTGTCCCTGCACAACGGCGCCCTGCTCTTGCTTCGGTGACTAGGCCTTGGCCCAGCAGAGTGGCACTCAGTAAGCGCCTTGGCTGAGCTGTCAGGAGCCTGGGTTCTGGTCACAACTCCATCTCCAGCTCACTGCGTCCCCAGGAGACAATCACTAGCCCTCTTGGAGTCTCAGTTTTCTTATCTAGGCAATGAGGGGGCTGACTGAGATGTCCTCAGGTCACTGTAGTGACGGAGGTGAAGCCTTCTAGAAAGGCAGCAGGCCTAGGGGCCTGGCTGGAAGCAGCAGTCCTTTACCCGGGCCAGGGACTGTGCCAAACACTTTATCCAGAAGTCTTGTAAGGCTCGCAGCACCCCATGAGGTGTGGGTGCCAGTGTTATCTCTGTTTAGCAGATAAGGGAACTGAAGCGCAGAAAGGTGAAGGAACTTGCTCGAGGTCATTATCTGGTCTGCTTGCACTGCCATACGCAAAATGCCACAGACTGGGTGGCTTAAACAACAGAAATGCATTTCTCACAGTTCTGGAGGCTGGCAGTTTCAGGTCAAGGTACCAGCAGGGTTGGTTTCTGGTGAGGTCTCTCTTCCTGGCTTCTCTCTGTGTCCTCACATGGTCCTTCCTCTGAGGTGGGGGTGGGGGAGAGAGCACTCTGTTGTCTCCTCTTGTAAGGACACTAATCCTATTAGATGAGGGTCTCACCCTTATGACTTCATTTGACCTTAATTACCTGCTAAACACCTTCTCCCCAAATACAGTCACATTAGGGGTTAAGGCTTCAACATACAAATTCTAGGGGCACACAATTCAGTTCATAGCAATCTTACAGCCAGGAATTGGTACGACACTCCTTGCCGGCTCTCCTAACCACCACATTTCACTTGGCCCAGAGAGCTAAGCCGGGGGTGGGGCTGCTGGGTTCAGGGAAGCTCCTGTCTTCCAGTCCCCCAGCTGGAACACCGCCACCCCCACCCCCAGGGTCTCTCCTTCCAAGCCACTGCCTCCTCTGCAGGGTATGAGGGTGGGTAGGAAGATACTCCTTTGGCCAAACCCTCTGAAACCTGAATGATGCCTGGGGTAAGTCAGTAGCAGTCTATGGAATAGTGCCCCCAAGACCCTCCTCTGCCCAGGACTGAGTCTCCAGATGCTGTGGGAAAAGCAAAAGAAGCTTGAGGCTGAGCCCTGAGGACTGGTTCCTTCTCAGCCTTGTTTGAACCCAGTCCAGTGCTGGACCCTCCCTGGATGCTGGTGGCTGAACAGAACCATGCAGGCGCAATTCGCTGGGCTCCTAGGACGAGGTAACAGTTGCTTGTCACTTTTGTGGAAGGATGAGAACTCAGTCCACATTGGCAAGCCACTCACTGGAGCAGCTCTAGTTGAGCTTGTCAGTTACTCATTATTAAAAACTTTGCAGTAAAAACAATCTCTTCAGACTCCTGTGCAGGCTTCCAGTAAGCCAAACAACAAACTAGTCATGCACCTGGAATGTCTCCTCTATACAAATTACATTTGTCATGTTGTTGGAAAAAGAAATGTTTTCTTCCTCACTCTCTCATGCTATATTGTTCATGCTTATGTTATAAAGGTACTCTTATAAAAGTAGGAGGTTTTTCCTAATTTTTAAAAAGCTCACACAAGTTGATAGACCACAGGATATCATTCAGAAAATGAAAATGTATCATTTTACCTTTTCAAACTGCCAAATAAAGGCAGTGAGTTAACAGAGAACCACTTAGTTCATGTTAACTGATGTAGAAAGCTCCATTTTCACAGATGTGACACGGGGCTTGTCACTGGTGTGCAGAGCGTTTGCACTTGGCACTTCCCCCTCATTTTCTGCCTCTTTACCCTAGAGTTACTACCCACGATTCATTCTCAATGGAAAGGAAACGAGCACACAGAGCTTCTAGTGCTCTGTCCATTGTCACTATAATCAGAGTTGCCAGGTGACTGCCAACTCCCCCCTCATTCATACACCACAAGCTAGTTCTAATCAGGAAAACAAAAATGTTTTTCAATTGAAATTCAACCTTGAGTATTTTGGAAAAGCAAACAGCCCATTTCTATGAGTCATTTCTCTTCCCATTGGCAGGGTTGTCCAGAATAACAGACTGTGCTCCTAGCTGCCCCAGAGGCCACTGGGCTTCAAGTGTTTGTGTCTTGGTCATCATATCCATGGTTGGCTTTTGCAGGTGTGAAAGCTGCGGAGCCGTTTTCCATTCTGAATGCAAAGAAAAGTCTGTCCCTTGCCCACGGTGCGTCCGCCGAGAGCTGCAGAAGAAGCAGAAGTCTTTCTGGCAGAGGCTGAACATGGACGAGAGTCTGGAGGAGGCTTGCACCATGTTTGAGCTGTCTTACCAGAACACCTGACTCAGGCAGCCCCAAAGACCAGGGATTCACTGATCAATGATCCATCAGCCCCAGAGTGGCTTCCTAACTAGCCAGTTAGACCCCTTGGGAAGAAGAGTATGTCTCATCTTCAGCTAGATATAGATATATATTTATTTATATATATACACACATACATATACGTCCTGTGCGTATGTTCTGTGTAAATTGTTGTCTAAAAGGTCCACAGAGCATCTGTGGCTTGAAAAACTACCAATAGCTAAATTGCACTTAGCCATGAATTTCAGCTGCTTGCTTCCAGGCAAAACGTGGTATATATACGATGCTTTATAGTTCAGACTCTTTTTTTTTTTTCTGTCTCTTCGGGCATTTTATTACACAAGACACAAGAGGAAGCATTTCCTGCAGAACAACAGTGCTTCAGGTTATTTTTGTGTTATTTATTTTTAGCTTTCACAGAGACTGAGGTAACTGAGGCAGGCATCCATCATCATCTGTTTCATAAGAAAATCTTCAGAACACAAGCATGACTCTGGATCCTTCCAGGACCTGGTGTCCCTGGCTCTCGCCTCGGTTCCTCCTGCAGAGATGGGGATCACCTAAGCAGAGCTGAATGGCTGGAAACCAGGAGTGCAAGCTCCCTCTGACAGAAAGCATACACCCGTAATTTACGAGGAGAGCTGGTTCTGGTTTTGAAGTTAACCTCAGAAAGTTTTTCCTGAAAAAAGAAGAAATCTCTGCAACCAATAACTGCATGTCGTCAGTCTGTTTGCTGATACAAATCCTGTCGCCCGCCTAATGACGTGATGCCCTTCCATATTTGCCGGGTTGTAAACATGCTCTCTTCAGAACGGTTTTCTAAGGGTGTCATGGGTGATAGTTACGATTTTTTCATGGTGCTGGCTGGAGGAAATGTCCTGGGACTGTTGTTAAAGACATCGGCGTGTAGACTGGTAGACAGGGTATGGGTACATGGTATGTATATTCGAAGAGATGGTCTTCGGTTTCTTTTCACGTAATCCTCTGTAGGCAATTCCTACCTATTCATTTTAAATGCTTTATTTCTCATTGTTCTTCACTGCACTTTGATTTTTGACTTTAATTTGTCAATTTAACCACTCTTGCTCTTACATTTTTGAATTATTTAAAAAGTCAGAGTAACATGGAACTTAAAAATACCAAGTTTAGACTATTAAGAAAGCACCAAACTTACAGATATAATTAATGAATTAAATCTAATATTGTTTAAATAAATATATATACACATATATAATTGCCACCTTAAAGTAAAACAAAAAGTGCTAAAATAAATAATAGGAATAAGAAATACAATGAATGAATTGCTTTGCTATTTGAAGGGCAGTGTTCTCCCACTGCAGTGCCCTTTTAAAAGGCAGTGTAGCAGCCGCTGTGACCAAAATGGCAGGCAGGACAGCACTGGAAACCTGATGGCTCCCATTCCTTCCACCTTAACTCTTTCCAGAACAGAAAAATATGTTTATAATGAAACAATTCTCAGTAGACTTTATGAGAAGATTCTATATTGTTTGCACTGAGCAGATGCCTTGTATGCCTTCATGGTGTAGTAGTTTCGCTGCTATTAGGACCTGGGGAATCAGTGGCTCACAAAGTACACGGTACCTTCAACCCCGTTGCTCCTGTCCTTCACACCCTAAGCCCTCCAGATCCCAACTCATGATATTTGTGTCTATTTAGAGATGTGACATTTCAGGCTGACTTGTGCAGTCAGATGTAAGCATTTTACCTCTCAACCTGTGCCAGGTCTTTAGACCCCAGACCACACATTTCAACTTAATAGCTCAGCACCACACATGCATTTATTTTCTGACTATACAGTAGCCATAACCAAGGCATGAAAACTTGTTAAAAGGCCAGGGCCCTATTCATGAGACGCCTCACGGTGCCTTTTACTCGTAAAAAAGGGTGACTTCCCCCCCACTCTAGTTATAGAGAATGTTGCACACAAAAGAAAAAGGATGGAAAATCTCAAACACTTGGCAAACAGGCAAACAAATTTGATCATCTGCTTTCCTCCTTCCCTTCATGAAATACAGTATTTATATTTTCCAGCCTCAGAAAAGATAGCAGAACATGATCTTTCACAAGAGAATTATAGACCTGCTTATTATAAAACAGATGTGCTCCCGTGGCAAAAGTCTTTGCCCTTCCCTACGACCCCATTCCCTGTCACTGTAGCTTACTTTTCCCCACTGCTAATTGAGACCTGTGATTCGAACTCGTCAGCAACTCCCACACTGCATATGGACGCCCGAAGCTGGAGCCTCCTCCCCTTCTGACAGTAGTGCTAGATGTCAGAATTTCCTGTCCCAACCTACAGGCACCCAGGGTCAGACCTGCCGAGAGTCAAGGGTGAAATTCTGGATCCCTGTGCAACCAGGTTTTCACCCGTGCCTTTAGGACCCTGCTACTTAAACGTGGAAACAGTAAGGTGTAACTTCACACCCAATCTGTACGTATTTCAAGGGAAAAAAATAAGATTGTGCTTCACCATCAGCCCAGAACTGGTAACGTTCGCTGCTTCGTGTCTCTCCTTTTGTGCAGCCTCATCCTGTGGTACCAGCCCACGCCAAATCTGAGAATTCCACTTGGCTACCACCGCCAAAATTATAGGACAGAGTGGAGCCGCTTGGAGCTTGGTGCCATGAAAATTAAACTTGCTGTTTTCACCTGGAACATTAGACTGAACGCTTACTGTTTTCAACTCTAACAAATTACTTGGTGCACTGTTAGGTTATTGTTCCACTGCTTAGAAATTGTCGAAACAAAAGCAAATCTGTGGGTTACCACCTCTTTAAGACCATGCTAATACCTGCTTTTCTCGCATTTACGTTTAACTCATATTAAATCTGCACTAAAGCATGATAAATGGGCAATTAATCTCCTAGAGCTGGCAGCTGACTTCAGGGAACCGCTTTTCACTGAAAGGTCCATTCCCTGGTGTATCACTTGAGGAAATCCCTCCTAAAAATGCCAGAAACTCATGTGTGGGATCGTCCAACCCTGGTGAAATGTTGGCATCTAACCCCACAGTAAAGAAGCCAGTTCCTAAAATAGACCTCATTTTGCACCGCTGCAGGAAGGCCACAAGTACTTAACAGGCAGTCACCTGGAATGGGAGTAGTGTTCTCTCCAGGGCCGCTTTTTCCCAAAGCTGAAAGCCTCTTTATACAAAACCATGTAAACTCTCGTTGTCCCCCTTTGCTTCATTACCTTTCAGGGTACTGTATTATAGTCATTTTCATGTCTGTAATGCTAAAGGGTCATCTGGTTAGGAGCTTTCACGTTGGATTAGCTGAGAGGGTAATGGCTTTTTGATCCTTCTAGACTAGGCCTCCACCAAGAAGGGAACACAGCTAGTGCTTGGGATCTGTGGTTTCCAACACAGTGGTATCCTTCAGACTCCTGAAATGGGACTGTGCCATGATTTCCTTCCGGCTGCAGTGAAAACCGAGGTGTTTATATCACTCTAGTTGCCGAATGCAGCCTTTGCTAAGCTAGAATGTGCCCTTTGACTGAGTCTGGCCTCTGTTTTTGTCTCTGCATGTCGTGTGCACACACTGCACATCGACACCAGATAGTTTCTTTCTGTGCCCCCTCAGAGAGGTTTGGCTTTAAAACCTGGGGGGTTGTTCTCTACCCATTAGCCAAAAAAGGCCATCCGTAAATTGATTTATTAGGGTGGGACTAGCGTGATGCCCCACACACTGAACACTTACCGCAGAGGGACATTATCGGAGAAGTAGAGATGCATTCTCTCCTCATTTAGGGTAAAGCCAGGGCTGCTGCTCATATGCTTGTGTAGAATTATCCATCTCTGTCGATCTGCCACACTTTATTGGAGTAACTAGATTATGGAAAAAATCTTCAACTCCTGATTTTAATACTGCCTGGCTTCAACACAGAAGTTATTTTATTTTTTTTACTTCTCATGGTAAATAGAGATGTGCGCAATTTTTGCCCATTTTATTTCTTGAACTTTCTGCCCTACTTCTTTTCCTATTCTGAAATAATGTGAAAATATAGAGAATTTGGGGCAAGACTGAAAGGAACAAACACCTCCTCCTGGGCATGAACTGGATCGTTAGCGGTACTATCCATTTTCCTTTTCTTGGTACTTGTTAGTAACAGGCACCTTGTACCACTCTTCCAACCGTGAGTCTAGTAGAACTAACTGCTTGAGGTCAAGTCCCATGATGGGTGAATGAGCTCTGCACGGTTAATCCAAACAGACAAATGTTTATTTCTATCATGTGGGACACTGTTTTGACAGTTAAGTCTCAGCATCCAGCAGTTTTCTTTTGGTAGGCGATTCTAATTTCACTGGATTCTAAAATCTCTGACCAAAGGGTTTTTCTTTGGTGTGTTTTAGTGGGTGCATGGCTGAGGTAAAATCCAAGTCATTGTTAAACTCTAGGTTAAAGACAAAAGAAAAGTATGGAATACCCTCCTAAGCATAACTAGTTGTCAGCGGTTTTATTTAAAGTGGGCTCCAAATGATCGTATTATGTGGCATGTTCCTGATAAAGTGGCCTCTGATGTGATGGAAGGCATTGGTAAACTCAAATGAGACAACTGCTGTTTTGCTTTGGTTCCTCCCTGTGGGTAGAGAAGCCACTGGCTGCTCGTCTTGTTAGAAAGCTCTCAAGTGAAGGCAGTTGTTGCCCAGGCACCTACAGCAACGCTTAGCACAGTGAGGATTTCCTTCTTCTCGCTGTGAAGCTGCAAACCAGCCTCTCTCCCCTTCCCTGGATCCTCCCTGCCCTACTTCTGAGCTCCAGCCCAGACTGAGGCCCCAAGGCTAATAACAGCCAGCGGACACCTGGGGCCGGTGGCTCCTTCTCCATGCTGGCCTTCCCATTTGCCGTTTTCCCTGTAGGAGTGCCTTATAGTACCATCTAGCGCTTCTAGTCTAGTCTGTCTGCCCCACTTGAAGCCTGTAGGACCCTTCAACTAAATATGGATCCCTTTGCTTCTTGCCTGCTGGCTACTCTTAAACAGATGCGCCTGGAGCCTGCGCGTTGGTGATGGTGTCAGACCTTTCATAGCGTTTAACCTGGTGCCTTAACCTCGTGAGTAAAGGGATTCATGTTGGGAACACATTGCTAAAGTAGAACCAACATTGGCTTCATAGTGCCATTGGCACTTTTACCAGAAAATATAAAAGACACAACTACATGATGTTTTAACTTTGTTTTATGCTGGTTTTTAATCACTCTTTTTGTTTGTGTGTTTGCTTTCATTAACCAAACTCAGGGCAATATCATGATGTCACCAAGGCCAATGGGTAGAGAAATAAAACTAGCTATCCAGAATTGAATCTGCAAAGTCAGTGAAGTTAGCCTTTTTCAGGTTCAAAAATTACACAAACACAAGGATTTTCCTTTCCTTTTCTGTATAAAGGTTTTTTTATTTTGCCACCTGTTTTCCAAATGGGAAGTGGGAAGCCTCTTGGATAAATTGTGTTAAAAATATCTCTTTGTGTGGTGTGGACAGTCCACTGAACTCTCAAATTAGGCTTTGGCTGCCAGAGGCCTAGTTTCTGGCTTTGGTCACCTATGAAAATCTTACTGTGAATAGCTACTAGCTACTGTAGGAGATTTAAGAAAAAACTCTGTTTCTTAGGAATGGTACGTAAAAGAAGGGAATGGTCAAAGGAGGGAAAACACTTAGGTTGCAGATGAAGAATATTGAACATGGCCATGTGGAAGACTTCTGCACAACTGGTTCTCACGCTCCTGGGTCAGATCCATGTCGTTTTTTCTTATTTCTGCTCATGCAGTACAGAATTGACTAAAATCTGGAGTTTGAGCTATTATATCACGCTGTGTTTAGCTATTTGTAATAGCTAATATGCTAACTTATATATGTGCTTTTTCTGTTTTATGGATTTTATTGCCATTTGTTTTGGCATAACTTACCCATATTTTTGTTTACATCATTTTTTAAATATCAGTAACTATAATAATATAAAACTGAAGTTGTACTATTGACAAGACCCCTAATTTTATGGTCATCTGTCACATAATTTAAATGCACCAGTTCCTAATGTATAAAGTTATCTCTCTCTCTCAATAAACAATGCAGAACATACTTTCTTTTCTTGTAACAACTTCATTAAAATACTGTTCTTGATGGGGCGGTGAAAGCCCAAGATGGGCCTGGATATTAATTCAAAGTCAAGATTTGAGCTTTATTGAAAGCGAGCTCCTAGGATTTTAAAATATCTTTTAGCATCTTACAGGTAGACTTTGTTTTTTTCCAACTTCATCAACCTACAATATTCTCATCAGCCCTTCCCATGCTTATGAAAAATATAGTGTAACTTTAAAAAAGATGCAGATGTAGTGTCATGGGCCTTATTTGCTGAATCAAAGCACAGTTACCTTCAGTTCTGAGACAAAGCTGCCAAAGCTCATGCATGGAATATTCTCCTACCTAGGCTCTTCCCCAAGCCTTCTTGCCCTGGTTTCACTTCACCACTCCTGCCCTCCCCAAATTAGATGAACAAGTGCCAGGCAGTCAGCTAGGCAAAGGCACTAGTTGTTCCTGTGGGGACCACATTTTGGGAGCAATGAAGGAGCACAGAGTGAAAAGCAAAGAGTAGGTGTTTATGCTTGAAATAGCAGCTCTCTGGGAGTCGGGACGTGATTGGAAATATCTGTACTACCTTCTGCCTGGGCCAGCCCTCACCCTTGCACCAAAAAGGCCACGGGGTGCAACAACTGTCCACTCAGAACCTTTCAAAAGCACCATTTAAACTCACTTTCCCAAAGACAGACATTGAAAAGAGACTAGAAAAGGCACTTTTGGTAAAACATTCACCAAAGGTGAACTCTGAGCCTTACTCCCTAAGACACACCTAAACACGTTCATGCCCAGCCTTTCTTACTCCACCCTGAGGAAACCAGCCGGGCTCACACCCACTCCGTCCTGGGAATCCCTGGACTTCATCCTCACACGAAACCTGCCACAATCCACGATAAAAAGAAACGAGTTAATGTTTCACTGAACCAAACTAGACACACGATGTAGTCATAGCCTGGATTCATCTGATCTACAGAATGGGTTAGCTCTCCCCCATTTGTAGTAAACTGGTGTGGCGGGTAATGCCAGGAAGTTTTCTATCATCAAAGAGAAGATAGGCAAAGATGTTGTCAGAAGTGTGCAAAGAGACACCATTTTGGTCACCTCTTCCCACCCTCAGGAAACAGTGATTTCAATCTCCCTTAATGGTTTCCCCTGTCCTGTCCTTTGATGATGGCTGAACATGATGGTTTAAATCAGTGGTTCCCACATTAGAAACACAAAAATAAAAGCAGAACATCAGGGCCTCCTCTCAGACAATTAAGTCAGGATCTCCCTGGATGGGGCCTGAGTGTGTTTTTTAAAAACTCCCTGGGTGACCCGATGCATTCTGAAAATAAAGAACCACTAGTTTAAGTGAAGCAAGTTGCCCTGAAATACACATTTGCTTGGCATGTTGGTGGTCACCAGCAGGAACAGCGTCAAAGGGATGTGCAGGGACTGAACGGCTGTAGTTGCCCTTTAGTTAACAGCTATGGCTTCCCTTTTCCCCAACAGACACAGAACAGTACTTTGGAACTTACTACACATGGACTGCAATCATTTCATAAAACCTTACCTTTATACCCCCTTTGCTGAATCAAAGCACAGTTACCTTCAGTTCTGAGACAAAGCTGCCAAAGCTCATGCATGGAATATTCTCCTACCTAGGCTCTTCCCCAAGCCTTCTTGCCCTGGTTTCACTTCACCACTCCTGCCCTCTCCAAATTAGATGGACAAGTGCCAGGCAGTCAGCTAGGCAGGGTGTGGTTAGCTTCTATTTATCCAGTATATAGCATCACCAGAGATCCTGATGAATAGAAGTGTCCAGGTCATGGCTGCACGTGACTAAACTGGCCAAAAAGGGAGCCTTGTACCCTCCCAGTTTTTCATTCCTCCTTGTTATGCTGTCGCTGGTCCTTAAATGCATGTGAATGTCCACTCCCAGTTCAGGCCCATCTAATGAACATGAACTTCATTACTCTGGATGGTGGTGTTTAAAATGGAAAATCACTAGGTGCTTCTTGCCCAGAAAGGCTTAGGTTATTCAGGAGCTCTTGAGCTATGTCCAGATTCACCTTGGTTCTGCAAAAGAACCAGGCTTTAAAATGAACCAGAGTCATTCCAAATCCAGGCACCTGTTGAACTGGTGATTTTCAACTTAATCTGCCAGTTACAGGTAAATGGAAACTTAGAAAGACAGGAGGCTTATCCTCTCCTCCCTTTATGAAGTCAATAAATTAACTAATGACAAGTATTCCTCGTTAATGGAGCACTTCACCAAAGAGTTCAGAGTCTCTTACCGAAGATGTGATCTCCTTTGTGCCTACAGTGCTTAACACATGGGGAACACCCACGGCAGCAACGACTTTATCCTAGATCACTGTTGGAAGCAAGTGCCAAGGGGCAGGAATGCAACTAGAAATGAACTTGGGTCTACCAGGGCCTTACCTGGGACTTGTTCCAAAGCAGCATCGTTAGAAATCACATTCCTGATTGACGAAAAAAATGTTTTAAATTTATTTTTATTATTATATTGGATTCTGATTAGGGTAGAGGATTCCTCCCCCAGGATAACAAAGGTCCCTGGTACATAATATTCAGGAAGCCTAAGGTAAAAGACACCCATCAGAAAGACACAGTTCATTCTCTCTCATTGGCATCTATTCCCTCGTAGCTTGGGCAGAAAAGTCTAGCAGGAAGAACAAATCATTCCCATAGCTAAGCATACAGAAATTCTGATTTATGTGTACTAACATCCAATTTACCTGGACAATAGGGAAATTCATTATTCCTCCACCATTATTTCATATTCCTCCATTAAGGGCTATTGTTTTTAAGCAAATTAGCTAGAGTTCATGGGTTCATACAATATTTCAGATCCTGTCATGCAATCTCAGGCAGCTGTTGGTCTGAGGAAAATTCCTCCAGCTTTTGTCCAGACTCTCCCAATATGGTCTGTTGTTCTGAGGCTGAAGAGCTGCTATTAGCACAGTAATTTTTCCAAATGAACATTGAGCTAAATTATCTCACATGTATAAAGGAACATCTCTCACTGTGTTATGGAAAATTGCCTCCCAAATTACAAGACTATACAAAGCACATATTAATTCTGGGCCTGAGGACATCCAAATTGCCTTAGATTCCGTGCTGTATTGTGATAACACACTCTTAATAATGTCAGGCTCTAAGGATATGGCAAGGTACACGCTGTTATGAAAATAAACCAGAGTTCTTCTCCATTAGGATCACCACATGCATACCCAAGCCCAGCTAGAGGTATTTTGTTCTAAGACTCAAGCCTTTTGCAGAGGAAATAAATTCCAATTGCATAGACAGGGAGTGAATTTGAAATCTAAACTGGGTCAACCTCCCCAAATGGCTTGCTCACTGCTGCCCATGAATGAGGCAACCAGGGAAGCAGCTGTTGGCAGCAATGGTACCCAGAGAACATGCCTGACTGCAGATGTCTCGGGAAGCAGCTTCTGCTTATGCACGTTCAATTCCACGGCAAGGTGAAAGGGGTAAATCAGAAGCCAGGCACCGGCTATAGACTGTGTCAAGTGCCAGTGCTTGTAGTCAGTATTTGTCAGCATGTGGTCAGAGAGATGGTGAACCCAGAAAGTGGCCGGCCCAAATCACCCCAAACCAGTCCCCCAGGCACCCAGTCTACACAGGGTGTTTTCAATGAACATTTCTTAAAATATGAACTATTCGATTTTCAACTCATTTGTTTCACTTACTCTTGTTTTTTTCTTTTCTTGTTTTTTTATTTCTTTGAGGAAATATTACAAAGCAAAGCAAATCCCAGATATAATGACATTTTATCCCCCCATGCCTCAATATGCATCTAAAAAAGATGGGGTTTTTTTTCTGTGCAGCCACAATGCCGTTACACACCTTAAAAAATGAACAATAATTACTTGGTATCATCTCAGTTTCAAATTGAATTTATCTAATTGTCTCAAAAATGTCTTTTCTTGGCCGGATGCAGTGGCTCATGCCCGTAATCCCAGCACTTGGGGAGGCTGAGGCGGGAGGATCACTTGAGACCAGGAGTTCAAGACCAGCCTGGGCAACATAGTGACACACCCACCCCCAGCCCTGCCTCCATCTCTACAAAAAATTAGCTGTGTGTGGTGGTGCGCGCCTGTAGTCCCAGCTACTCAGGAGGCAGAGGCAGAAGGATCCCCTGAGCACAGGGGTGCTCAAGGCTGCAGTGAGCTGTGATTGTGCCACTGCATAAATATTAATAAATAAGTAAATGAATGAATGAATATGAGGTACCCTCCTGAAGGCTTGATAAAATGTCAAAGGCAGTGGTTCTTCCCCGGTATCCCCACCGCCTTCTTGAAGGTAAGGGTGCCCCACTTTTCCTTCAGAGGGCAGTAGCCCCACACCCCTATTCCAGGTAACCCTGGTGGCCTATTCCTTCAGGTGGGATGCATAGCGCAAGCTTGGCCAGCAGGAATTTGAATCTTGTGGGGAGCTAAGCACGCAATTTGAATTGCAGCCTCTGAAGAGGTTGTGCCTTAGTTTCTGCTCCCTTGAAACTGCCCTGAGTTCTGTTCTGCTGAAACCCTGATTTTTTTTATTCCTTAATTGCTTCTCTCTTTAACTTAGCCAGAATGGGATTCTGGCCCAGTGCCTTTCCCACACAATCTCTCAGTACAATTTCCCTCCTGTATCTATGCATTTGCCATCTCACCCTGGCTTGTGCACCCAACAGATGCTGCAGTGTGAACATACGAGAGGGAACCCTGCCAGGGCACACCATGCCTGGCCTCTACATTCAGAAAGCTGTATAAGGCTGGAAGGAAAACTTTCTTTAATGGAGAAGACATGCTTCTTCAGAAGCTTGCTACGTTGTCGACACAATGACAGTGACTTACCTAGGCTGCTAAATAACTTGACTAATTGAAATGATATGCTCAAGAAATAGGGTTGGTTCCTACAGAGTTGAGTGGAAAGAGAACCCCAGGGTGCAAAATTTCTGCCTATTTCCTAGCGCCATGTTGACACCCAAGGAATTATTAGCTCCTAGGCCAAGCCAGCACCCTGGTCCTCATGGAGAAATTCCTTGATTCCAGACCTATCACCAGCGTTGCTCCCGGCAAAAGACTTTGACATTCAAGTGCTCTTTATTCTGTTCTTCTACTGGGTGAGTATTTGAGTTTACAGTATTAGATATTCATGAAATAAAATTAAAAGGCACAAAAATCTGTGAGAGAGAAGGATTCTCCGAGAGTGTCCTCCCAAATAAAAAAATCTGCCCAGATGTTTTCTAGAAGATGTCATTGTTTGTAGTGCGGTTAGTTGGGGACAAAACTGATTTTTTTTTAATCGGATGTAAACGACTTTTTGATTAAGATTGTTATTGAAAGCAGGTGGGAGCCTAAAATTATCTATCATTATGGTCAAAACTTTTAGACTTTAATTTGCCCTTAATAAAACTCCTGATTTCAAGCCACAGAAAGACAGAGATAGTGGAAGGAATGGAATTCCCTGCTGCAATATGAACATTGCACTAGAGCTAGAGCTGCCATTTGCAAGCTGTGGTCCCCAGCCCAGCAGCGTCAGTGTCAGTAGGGAATGTGTTAGAAATGCGCATTCTCAGGCCTCACCTAGCCCCACTGTCTCAGACACTCTGAGGGTGGGGCCCAGGGACCTGTGTTTTAACAACACCCCCCACCACACACACACACACACACACACACACACACGTAGGGGATTCTGATGCAGGCTGAAGTCTGACACCCACTGCAAGCTAGAGGAGCTCTGCCAATAATTTGGCCCTCTTTGCCTCCCCCATTCAGTCAGCAAACCTTTATGGAGCCCCTCCTGTATGCCAAGTCCTCTGCTAGATGCTAGGCATGCAAAGACAAAAAGACACAGCCATTGGCCTTCAGAAAGGCAGAGTGGGAGAGAGAAAGGTGAGCACAGACGCAAATAGGGCAATGCTGACTAAGCTACGCTGCTGCTGCTGCGGTGATAGCATCCCAAAGAAGTTGAAAGGACAAGCTCTAGAGTCCAACTGTTAGATTCTGGGCTCTTCCACTTTCATGCTGGGCGACCTTGTGCAAGTTACTGGACCTCTTAGAGTGGTAAAGCAGCCTCAGTTTCCCCATGTGCCTTTTCTATGGGGATAATAGCAGTAGTCAAGTCATGGAGCTGTTGTGAGATTTAAGTGAAATAATGTGTACAAGGCACTCAGCACTGGACTTGGCACACAGGGACGGAGGGATAGATGTCAGGATCTGTTATTTCCAGGGTGCAGAGGGAAAGCATGAGAGAGGACGTGGGTCAACCCACCTGGCCAGGAAGAGCTTCCCAGGAGAAGGCACCTTTGAGGTAGTCTGGGAAGGTGAGACATTCTGTGTAAAGGAGGGGCATAGGCTGCAACCAGGTGGCTCTGAGACTCCTGCAAGTGTCAGCTGACCTGCCAGGGTTTCTCGGGCATTCTCTAGCAGGCCCTGAGCCCCAGCTTTCTTTGGCTACCATTTTGTTCTTGTCTACCATCCAACCCAATTCCTCTTTGGAGGTCAGAATAGCCTTCCACATCTCCTGGACTCCCCTTTCTGGCTTCCCCCACTCATTCAGAAATGTGATTGAAATGGGAGTCTTCACCATGCACCAACCTGGACACCCCGACTTTCAACCATCCATGGGCTTGCAGGAACCAGGCACGTTGGCCGTGGGGGTTGGCTCTCCTCAGGTTGCCCTCCCCGCAGGCAGGGGTGTCCGCCCACACCTCACTTTCCCCCTCCCCTCCCCTGCCACCAGGGGTCTAAAGCGGACTGCGGCAAAGTCTATATTTTTTTCCAAAATAATGATTTTCTCCTTCGTTTTTATTATTAATTTAGAAAGCCCAGTACAAACCAGAGCGCTGCGCCCCTCTGTGGGTCTGTTGCCCCTCTCTGTCAGGAACCTGGGCCTCCCGTCCTCCTCCTCCTCCTCCTCCTCCTCTCCTTTTATTTCCTCGGCTCCCTGATTGGAAAAGGCGGCCCCCTTCTTCCTCCCCAACTCCACAATTGTCACCGCCAATTAGTGCATTGTTAGGACACACAATGGCGTTACTGTAGCCAGTGGAACGGGAGGCCTTTGTGCTTCTCCAACCGGCCGTGGGGACAGTCAAGTTTCATTTAGAGACTTAAAACACAACGCCAGAAGAAAAACGCCATCAGAAAAGCCAAGAGCAGGGGGAAAGGGGGGGGGAGGAGAAATTTTTTAAAAACCACCAAAAAAAATAGAAAGAGAAAGAAAAAAGGAGAAGGCGAAGGTGGAGATGAAGGAAAAGAACGGCGAGCAAACGTTGAAAGGGGACGAGGAAAGTTCTGCTCTTCAGGAGTTCGCCGGACTCGTGAAAAGCCCCAAGTGGCTGCTGCCCACTGAGGTCCCCGCTCAGCACACCAAGAGGGCCCGAGCTTAACAGCAATTAGCGGCCTGATTGTGCTCGGAACACTGTGTGTCTTTAGAGGATTTTCCCAACTTGTTTCTTCAGTGCTCTCCAACAAAGGGGGTGGGAGGAAGGTAGGGCCGCAAGGGAGGGAGTCCACAGGCCACGTCCCCCCAGCAGTGGGGGACGACTCGGCCTCTCCCTTTGACAGGTAAATTGGATTTTATTCTCTAAAGCTTGTAACTAATTACAGAGGGTATTTTTCTGTAAGAATGTGACATATGGGTGCATTTTAGAGTCACTGTTTTATTTGTTTCAAGTACCTTTCGAGCAGCCTAGCCCTTTTTGCAGCCCGGAAGATGCCCCCGGGGAGGCCCAGGCCTTTCATCCAGAGCCCACGGGCTGTGGACGTTTTCTGTCACCAAAACTTTTATGTCTAGGACAGCTTTTCCTGCTTGTAAAATTAATATCCCAATGGAAATGAGTGGCCTGAGAAAGCAGCCTTCTCTTCCGAGCGGGCGGTTCCTTCAGAGCGCTTGTCCAGACACCTCTGTGCGGGCAGCCCCACCTTCCTCCTGGTGTCATTACTCCTGCTCTTCCTCCTCACTCATCCCAGAACAACCGGATGTGCTCCCTGCTTGTCAGAGCCCATGGTACAAGGAACGTTCTGCCGGGCAAAGGAGCCACCCTAAAATTAGGCTGGTCTTATGGATGCCCAAGTTCATCTTCCCTCTCCCTCTCCCACCTGCCCCCACCACATTCCCTCATTTCTAGAAAGTCTAGAGTCACCTCGCCAAGTCAGATTTACCGAACAAGGATATTCATGTATTGTTTTTAAAAAATTTCTTGGAACAACCTAGCCCAATGCAGCCAATTCATAACCTGAACCTGCTTCATTCTGTTACTTATGGTTTTTTATTTCCCTTCAAATGCATTAAATGTGCCTCCCCTTTCCCTCTCTCTGGGTCAGACCAGATTCCTAATGTTTGTTTATTTTTTTTAATTTTTTACAAATAAGCTAATGGAGACATCTGCTCCATGCAAGATTTGAGTAGAATCTCCCCCCTCTTAGAAACATGGCAGTCAGAATTTACCCAAGACTGTCTCACCGCTGTGCCTCCTCTTTTTTGTTTTTCCACAGGTGAAGTAGAAACGAGAAGATGGAGGCTGCTCCCAGGCATTTACTAGAGTGGGGAGGGGCAGGGCGACCATCCCCTGAGGGTGAAGACCAGAGTTCTAATCCACATGCCACCAACCAGCGACAGTGGGCAGGTGGCGCTGGACCGGGAGAGCCTTGGGCGTGTTCATGTGTAAAAGGATCATTACGCTCACCTTAAGGCATTGCAAGGAGGATTAAAAGAGATATTCCATCAAAAGGGAGGGGGCCTGGCACTGAATACACACTGGTTTCCTTTTTGTCCTGCTGGTCGTGGAGGGCTCCTGGCAGTGCCCTCGTGGTGTTCATTTCTCTCTTATTCCTCTCTGCTGTGTTGTGGAATTGTCCTGTGCTCTTGGTGGATGCCTTGTCACATTCTGGCTCCCTCACCACCACCAGCATCAAAAGGTCCTGATTCAGCTAGGAAATGAAAAGTGAAACCCTCGGACAATGGCCCATGGAATGTCACAGATACCCGAGTCAGGAAATGCAAGTCTGAGGGAGGGGTATTGAAACCACGATGGTTTAGCTTCCTCTAAAGGCCGTATTTCTGGTACTGGAGTGGAGAGGGGCAGTTATTTGGCTGCCCCCAGGTCCGGTTAGAGAAAACAGCTGCCTCTGGGAAACAAAGCAGGGCGCCTCCTGAAAGGGTTCTTGGCACTGCGCTTGCGGCAGGTCCAGCATCAGCCCTTCCGCTGTCCCTCCTCCCTCAGCCTTTTGCCCTGCGTGGGGTAATGGGAACCCAAAGACCCCAGAACCTGCCAAGGAGGCACGAGAGATCTCACTGGAAGGCAGCCAGCTGCACGGGCCCCATCCCGTCAGTGTGCCATTACCCAGCTCACACCTACATAGCTCTCGGGGCCCCAGCTCCTCTCTGTCCCACGGTGGGTCACTGCTCTTGTCCTTGTTCTCTCTCTCCAGACCATTTCCATTTCAATCACTTCTTTTTTGTTTGTTTTTGAGACAGGGTCTCTCTCTGTTGCCCTGGCTAGAGTGCAGTGGCGTCATCGTCATCGTACTCACTGCAACCACCAACTCTTGGGCTCAAGGGATCCTCCTGCCTCAGGCTCCTGAGTAGCTGGGACTACAGGTGCGCCCCACCACACCCGGCTAATTTTTCTATTTTTTTGTAGAGACGGGGATCTTGCTCTTGCTCAGGCTGGTCTCCAACTCCTGAGCTCAAGCAATTCTCCTGCCTGGCCTTCCAAAGTGCTAGGATTACAGGCGTGAGCCACCGTGCCCGGCCTCAATCGCTTGTTAACCAGCCTTCCTGCAGGGCTCCTTTGGTGCTGCCCCAACGTAATCTTTGTAAAATGCAAGCCTGATCTCACCTCACACCAGTTTAAGAATCTCTTGTGCTCTCTGTCACCCACAGTCCAAGCTCCGAAGCGTGATCCGAAAAGCCCTTGATGAGATGGTCCTTCCTTTCTCTTTAACTTCATCCCCTGCCACCCGGATAGCTTGCTTCATGGGCATGTGACCTGTGCATTCACTGGATTTAATGCTCACCTGTCACCATCTTGAAATTCTGAATCAGTTTTGAAGAAGGGTCTCTCCAGTTTCATTTTGCATGTGCCCTGCCAGTGCGCAGCCTGTTCTGTCACTCTTACTCCTCCGCTTCACATTCCTCTAACGCCAAATGTCCCACAGTTCTCCAAAGTGTTTTGCAGTTTCTTCTTTTTTGAACATTCTCATACCCGCTCATCTACTAGCTACCCTTCAAAACTTTGCTTACCTATCCCCTTCTTTGGGAATCTTCCCTGATCCCCCTCTCCAAATAATTTATTGTCCCTTGGCAAATGTCCATTTTTCAGCTTATCATAGCTTATTATTATTTATTTCCTGCCTCATCTTAGAGGTTATGAACTCCAAGGGGGCAGAAATTGTGACTTGCACAGAACTAGGGTTTCTAATGCTTGTTGGAGTGACATTGAACCAAGTGCTACATTTAAGAAATGTGTTTATTGAAAGTGTCATTAGGTGTTCACTCCAGTGACCGTACCTGTGCTATACGTGCAGCTTTATTGTGACTCCATATCCTCACTCTAGCCTCACTAGGGACCCTCGGGCCATGGCTGCAACTTGCCACTGTCTGGGACCAGTCAGGCAGCCTCTGCTGAGTGGTTTGTCTTCAGTAACACTGTCCAATAGAACATTCTGGGAGCATGAAAGTGTCCTATAGCTGCGCTGTCCAGCACGGTAGCCACTAGTCACACGTGCTATTGAACACTTGCAATGTAGCTAATGCAGTTGAAGAACTGAATGTTTAATTTGATATTATTTTAATTAATTTAAATTTCAATAGCTCTGTGTGGCTAGTGGCTCCCCCATTGGACAGCACAGCCTTCCTTGACATTACTTGGTCCTTGCCATGAGTAAGGGAGCAAGTCAGCTCAGAAACCTTGTTGTTTCAGAAAGACTTCTTTGCAAATTGCAAGCCTTTGAACACCTCCTGAGGAGAAAGATTTTCAATGAAAAGGAAAACAGTCTTTTCTGTTTTCCCCGTTTGATAGCAGCCTCTCTCCACACACATTCTGCTGCCAACCACAGTTTGGGTCTCTCCTTGGTGTAGACACACTTAGCCTTACCTATGAAATTAGGGGGAAAAGTCTTCCACACCTGGGAGGGAAATACCTGTTGGCGTCAAATATTTCTATTACAGCTACCACGGGCAATAAGACTAGTCTGCATTCCTGTCCTCCAGAGTTTTCAAAGAATTCCTGTTACGGTTAATTATGACTCTCCACAGGTCCTTCGAGGCCAGGAGCCTGGCACTGGGCACGACACCAGTGGAGGTTCATCAGATGCTGGGTGGATAAAGCCTGAGCGAAGCAGAGACAGAGAGAGGACTCCATTTTCAAGGTGCGTTGTTTCTTTTGTGGAGGATTTCTGTAACTGACACAGGTAACAGTAGGTTGCCTGGGGACAATTTCAAAGATGAGAGCAGCTGGGTTAGTAGAAATCAAACCAAACCTAGACCACCAAGAATTAGGACCGCACATGCAAATTACAAAAGAGTAACCCCCCCACCCCCCACCCCCCACTCCCGCCTCTTTGTATTTAAAATGATCCACAAAGTCTTCACAGGAGATGCTAGAAAATTAGCTACACCCAAGAAGTTCGGATGAGAATGAGGGAAATGACAGCTCAACTGTGTGTGTGTTGTGGGGGTCCCCTTAAAGTTCTGCTGTTTGTGTTTAAAAATAGATACACAGCATTCTTTCCAGAATCGTAAAATTCAGTTTGAGGGTTTGAGGGGTCCTATCTCAATTTTCTCCTCCTCTATGAGACTAGCTGTTCATACTAATTATTCTTAGCTGACTCATAGAGGCTCTGGGATGGTTGTCCACTAAAAATGTACTTTGTCAGTCAATATTTGAGTCTAGTGGTCTATTTAAGAAGAGTTGTGTACAAAAAACGTAACCCAGGTCTCTGGCCTCAGAAGCATCACTATTTGTCTGGTGGTGTGACAAGGAACAAAGTTTAGAGAGCAATACAAGGATGCATATAAGCCCGCGTTAAGTTAGAAACTACAAACTCCCTGTGTGGTTAGAGTTGGAAAAGGCAGAGATCTCAGACAGAGACTATAGTGAGGAGGCAGCAGCACCAAGAAGATAAGCAGAGCCATTCCCAAGGGGTGACAACTGGAGTCATCAGTCGGGCCTTAGAGGCTCTTGCAGCCCCAGAAAGGGCAGGGACTGAGGAGGGCACTCCCAGGAGGAGGAGGGGCTTGGCCAGGGCGGTGTGGACCTCTGAGGCTCATGGACACACAGCCACTCCCACCCGGGCCCCACACCCTACCATGGGCACCCAGCGAGCACAGCCATGGGACCCGGTCCTGCCCACTTCCATGCACACACATGCCTGCAAAGCCATCCAGTCTCGGCCGTGGTTCCTGTTAGAACCCACATCCAGTGTTAGGAATTCCATGAACACAGAATAGGATAATGGTGAAAAAGATTTCAGTGCCTGCCACCAAAGGGACAGGGATGAATTCCCAGCTCCACCCTTTACCACAACGGTGTGACCTTCAGTGTGGGCCTCAGCTTTCCTGAACCCTCCACACCTCGTGACATGAGATGATAATACTTCCCTTGTGGGATTATTATGAAGATTAAGTGAGATATTAAATAATAGCTGTACAGTGTTCAGCAAATTCTTTGGTATTAGCATATTAATCCTGTAATCCTCGGCGGCTATTACAATTGGGATTAGCCTTCTTGAAGAAGAGGTAGGGAGACAAGTTAAGAACTTGTCCCTTTGCCACTGTGGGTTTTTTCTCCCTAATCCATGGGTTGCTTGAATACTAACTTAACTCATTTTCACAAAGCCATTTGCAGTACAGTTCCCTTGCAGTGCTTTTCAAATCACAGGAACTTGAATTATCTACTATTTTTATAAGCAATTTGGCTGAATTTTTTTTTTTCTGAGATTGGTAGAACAGGTTAAACTTAGGGAAAACTGTGTAGTGAGGTATCGTGAAGAACTTAATTTAGTTTCTGGATTTAGTTTAGGGATT
Source organism: Daubentonia madagascariensis (assembly GCA_023783475.1). Lineage (NCBI taxonomy): Eukaryota > Metazoa > Chordata > Mammalia > Primates > Daubentoniidae > Daubentonia > Daubentonia madagascariensis. The sequence goes on from JAKFHU010002088.1 coordinate 4,202,887, forward strand.
ACTGATCACAGTAAACCCTAAACAAGGAACACTAATGAAACCACGTGCTGTCCAAAATTAATTTAGCCATTCAGCAAGCATGAATGGAACACCTACTATGACCAGGCCCTATGCTACACACAGGTGTCTGCCTGTTTGTGTGCTCTTATTTTTACAATAATAAAAGTTCTCATCAATAAGTGTTCCTTAAGGAATCAAAGAGATCATGACAAGCACTTGGATCTGGAATGATGTGGAAGCTTATTTCTAAGGTATAACTTGCCATGCATATAACAGATTAAAAAAAGAATATCCAATATATACAACTATTATGTACCTATAATAATTAAAAGTAAAAACAATTTTTATAAAAGAATACCTAGATTCTATAAAGATTATTTAAAATCTCATTAAAGAATCATACCAGGCAATGAGCAATTTACAGAAAAAGAGATCTTAAATTGCCAATAGATGCATGAAAGATACAATGGAATATTATATAGTATGTAGTTAAAAAGGATGAGTTAACATAGAATTACCACATGATCTAGCAGTTCCACTTCTGGGCATATACCCCAAAGAATTGAAAGCAGGGACTCAAACAGATATTTACACACCCATATTCATAGCAGCATATTCACAATAGCCAAAAGGTGGAAACAACCCAAATGGCCGTCAACGGGTGAATGGATAAACGGAATGTGGTATATATAAATACATACACAATGGAATATTCTTCCACCTGAAAAAGGAATGAAATTCAAACACATGCTACACTATGGATGAAGGCTGAAGACATTATGCTGAGGTAGACACAAAAAGACAAATGCTATATGATTCCACTTACTTGAATATCTAGAGTAGTCAAATTCATAGAGAGAAAGTAAAGGGTGGTTGCCAGGGACCTGGGAGGGGGGATGGGGAGTTAGTGTTTAACAGGTACAGAGTTCAATTTGGGATGATGAAAAAGTTCTGGAGTTGGCAGGTGGTGGTGATGGTTGTGCAACAATGTGAGTGTACCTAATGCCACTAAACCGACACAATGGTCAATTTTATGTTATGTTTTATGTTTTATTTTACCACGGTAAAAAAAATGTATTTCCAAATTTGGATTCCAAAAGAAATATCATTCTTTTTTTACCTTTAATTACACTTGAGGAATAGTCTTCCTTCCCCTCTCATCATTGAACTTCTTCAGCGTACCTTTACTATTATATTAAAAATGCAAGGGGCCAGGCATGGTGGCTCACGTCTGTAATCCCAGCACTTTGGGAGGCTGAGGCAGGAGGTTTACTTGAGCCCAGGAGTTCGAATCCAGCCTGGGCAACATAGCAAGACCCTGTCTCTACAAAAAATAAAAAAATTATCCAGGTGTGTTGGCATGTGCCAGTAGTCCCAGCTACTTGGGAGGTTGAATCGGGAGGATCGCTTAAACCCGGGAGTTTGAGGCTGCAGTGAGCTATGATGACGCCACTGCACTCCAGCCTGGGGGCAACAGAGCAAGACCTTGTCTCTAAAAAAACCAAAAAATTTAAAAAAATACACAAGGGAGAAAAAAAAGAATGAGGTAGAAAAAGAGGTCTAAGACAAATCATTATGTGAGAAAGGTTGCTCGCACAGGAACACATATAAAATATTTTTTCCAGTTATATCAAGGAAAATAAACACACACTATATAGAGAAAGTACAGAAAAGTATAGAGAAATGTCTCCAAGGCAACATCCCAAACTGGTAGCAAAAATTGCTTCTGAAGAGGAGAGTAAGGAATAAATGGGAACTTCTGATGTATCTTTACTGCTGAGTAATTAAAAATAGACCCATAAATCCCCAATAGCAAGGGAGGAAGCCTGGGGTCTCCTGCCCAGTGGGTCTGGCAAACTAGGCCCAGGACTGCTACATCGGACTTTGATAACATCTGACAAAGTGACAAACAAGCTAATACATGCCCAGGGCATAGGGAGACCATTCAGACATACAAATAACATCATACCTGTGAGATCATGAGTTTCAGTCTTGAGTGTGGAAAATATGGGATCACAGTTCTATTCCGAGAAACCAGGAGGTAAGAGCTCAGTCTCGAGCCAGAAATGCGGGAGTCTAACTACCATGATACCATGTTTTATTGGTGTGATGTAAGCAAGTTATTTAATCTCTCCCACCATCCATTTCCTCATCTGTAAAATGGGGATGATAAAAATACACATTTTTTGGTGGGGGGAGGGTTGTGAGGATTGTAAAGCATCTGGCATATACCAAACACCCAATAATATCATTAATATAAAATAATGAAGTCTCATTTCTTGAGAAATGTACCTGGAATGAAGCCTTTCAAAAACCTTAGCCAAAGATATTTCCCTTGCACAGTGCAAGGTATTTAGGAGGCATTCAATCACCACTGGATTCGTGGTTCTCAAACCTCAGTGGGCATCCTAACAATCTAGGAGCTTGTTAAAAATACAGATTCCCAGAGTCTATCCCCAGGAATTGTGATTCAGTTGGATTGGAGTATGGCCTGGAAATCTGCATTTTACCTGCAGCACCGTGTAGATCACACCCAAGAAATCCTGTTCTAGGAATAATAGTTGAAAAAGATGAGGCAGAGTTCAAATGTGCTCCCCCCCATCAAAGTTCTTTTCTATAGTCTGTTTTCCTTTCCTTCTCTACAAGAAACCACCATTCCTTTTCTGGTCCCCGCTCCATAGTTCCTAGAAATGATGTCCTTGCTATTTCTTGACAAAGTCTTAATAGGACCGTTTTTAAAAGGGAAGGGAGACAAAAGAAAATTGGGGAAGAAAGGGAAAAAAATGGATGACTGCTCAGAGATGGGGTAGGAGGACACTCAGAAGCACAGCACAGGGAAGCTTTGGCATTTAAACTGAAAACACCCAAAAGTTCTTAAATATTCCATCTGATGGGCAGACAGACCTTTCCATCCTCTGGGACGAAATAAATTCAAAGAGTTTTCCAGTTGGGAGAAATAGCAAAAATGAGAGAAAAATGGGCTGGAGAAAGGGGGGTGCATGAGCGGTACAGACAGAGGAAAACTGACACCCACAGACAGGACAGAACATTACTAGGATCCGAGCTAGGGCCAAATAAATAAATAAAAATAAAAACTTGCATAATGCTTTTTTTGGTTTCCTGCTGCTTTGCAAACACCAACTAATGAATTCGTTGCCCAGGACGGCACCTCCAGAGAGAGGTAAATAGTTACAGGCTCTTAGGCCCTATCTGCTAAGTAAACCAGAAATACAATGGGCTAGAAGTTCAGCAGCTTGTGTGGTGAGAGTCTGCATAAAATTAATTAATTGCCTCAAGTCTGCAGCTGATAAAGCAGGTCTGGTGGGTGGCATATTTTACAGTCACACAGTTTTAGGTGGAAGTTGAAAATTCAAATAGCTGCTTCTCCAAGAGATTTGAGGTTCCAGGATCTAATCCCCCAATGAGGAGAAACATAAGGAGCTGGAATTGGTGGAGGTGAGGGTAAGGGGAAGAACTGCCTGTTAAAGTCAGGAGGAAACACAGCCATTATCTTGGATTTTTAATTCAAAAGGCAATAAAGATGCATGCACAAGAATGTGTTTTGTCTTACTCTATATCCAGAGGTCGTCCAGCAATGACCCCTCCCTGATTACACTGACACTCCTCCCTTCCAACGTGCCTAATCATTTAAAACATTTTTTATAATGGAAAATTTCAAAGCCCTGTATGAACTCCCCACACCCCACGTACCTGTCACCAGCCTCAACAACTATCAACTCGTGGTGAATCTTGCTTCACCTAAACTAGTGTTTCTTGAACTTGAGCTTGCATTAGAATCACCTGGGTGCTTGTTAAAACACAGATGGCCGCCCCATCTCAGAGCTTCTGATTCAGTAGGTCTGAGGTGGGACCTGAGAATTTACATTTTTAACAAGTTCCCAGGTGATGCTGGTCGGACAACCACACTTTGAAAACCACTGATCTATACACCCATTCATTTTCTTTATTTTTTCAATTTCTATTTAGTTACTTAATTTTTTAGGGACAAGGTCTCACTATGTTGCCCAGGCTGGTCTTGAACTCCTGGGCTCAGGCAATCCTCGCTGCTCAGCCTCCCGAATCTGAGACTATAGGCATGAGCCACCAGACCCAGCTGCTTCTGGTACTATTCTTAAAGCCAATTCCAGAGATCATATCATTTCTTCTGAAATACCCAGAGCTAAAAGAAAAAATATATTTTTCACACCTGAAAAATAATAGTTCATTCATATCATTAAATAGCTGATGAGTGCTCACATTTCCATATGCTTCATAAATGTCACCATCTTTTTTTGTTACAGTTTATTTATTTTAATCAGAATCTAAATAAGGTGAAAATACTGTGATTGTATGGTATGTCTTTAAGTCTCTTAATCTTTAACCATTAACCCTCCTTCATATCTACTATTTCCTAGCAATTAACTTGTTGAAGAAGCTTTATTATTTTTAAAGGGGTAGAATAGCATGGCTATAAGCATTCTAGAGTCCAACTCTCTGCTTGGGTCACCACAAGCCTTGTGACCTTGTCAAGTTAGTTGACCTCTCTAAGCACTGGGAGACTGGTAAATGTTTAACAACCAGCCCTCTGGGGTGAAAAAAAATGGGTGTATAGAAGCCCTGATTTATACATTTGCCAATTCTTGTGGTGTAAATACCCCCACCACGGCCAACTTCAGGGTATCAACGTGATGTCACTGAATGGAGAGTTGGGAAGAGAAGTAGAGGAGCAAGCAAGATACCATAGACAACCTCTGAACAACCTCTAAAGTATGGATACTCATGAAATGTAGTAAAACTATTAGGAAGTGATGAATTTTGAGTATTTATTAGCTTTGTTTCAAATATAATTTATTTAGTTATAAGTTTACATAATTTTAACTTTCAATAATGGCTGTGTTTAACCACTAGCTTGCCAAATTCCTGAAAGTTTAATAATCTGCTCTGGCTCTAAGTCTTGTCTTTCTCACCTGTGAAATGGAAATCACAATAAGCAATAATGCTTAGTGATGAGGATTAAAGAAGAGTGTGCCCTTGAGCACACAGTAAAGAGTCAGTGAATGCACTTGGTCAAGTGAACATCAAACAGAAAGTCGCTCGCTCCTCCTGGCTGGGCCAGGAAAGCAGCAATGTGGGCCTTGTATCAAATCGCTATATAGGAGAGCCAGAATTCCAGGTGGGGAGAGCAGCCAGGAGGACGTGAGCTCACTCTCCTAGGCCCAGAAATTGACCCTTGGGCTTGGCTTGATCACTGCACAAATTCCAACTTCCTCAGAAGAAATGCCATCGAGGCAATTGGGCAGCCTGCTTCACCCCTCCACACAGGCCACTTACACTGTTTGCTAAAATCAAGACCCTTCTTTGGAGGTAGATCAGGTTACTGGGTAAGGTGATTATTGTTTCTAATGGTCTGCAAACAGGTTCTAAACTGTTAAACCCTCCAGTCTCTGGGGACACTGGGACAAGCCGGTCTGGGCAGAAGCCAACTCATAGCTCAGGGGACTGAGAGATGTTCAAAGAATTGGGCCAGAGTTGGTGGGGTACTGTGCTGACCAACAGGTTGAAGCTCAACTCCACACTGAGTGCACCTACCTTCCCCAAATAGCCTGTGACTCCCTCCTGGCGGTCTCAGATTCCTGGAAGGCCCTCAAGTTTAAGCCAGGGGCTGGAGAACTCATAGGCACGCGGCAAATGTTGTCCACAGAGTAAGTAAATAAAAGAGGCAGGATCAAGTGGCACAAAGGATTTAGTGTCTGGGCCACCACTGCCTATTAGTGTGAGCTTGGGCAAGTTACTTAACTTCTCTGTGCCTCAGTTTCCTCATCTATACAATGAGGACAGCAATGGTATCCACCCTGTAGAGTCGTGGGGCAAATTATAGATAAATGCATGGAGAGCAGTTAGCCAAATACCTGACACATAATAAGTACACAATAAATAGTAGCTGCTATTATTATTTTAATAATGTTTTAATGTATGTAGTTTCTCTTATAGTTAATAAACTTCAAACCCATTTAAAGGCATTACATTTAATTAATAGGAGCTTTTCCTTTCTGTGTATTTCCTCACTTGATAGATATCAAAAGTGTCACAAGGAATGTCTTTGCAGTGTTTAGACTTTCAGAGGGGTCCTCATTCTTGCACACTGATCTAGCCTTTGAGAGATCAACACTGTCTTTATGCATGTCAGGAGGGCTCAGGCCCACAAAGGGTGGCAGAGTTTTGCACAGTTGAAGTGGAAAAAAGGCAGTGCGGATTAGACAGCGTGACCTGACATGTCAAGAAGAAGGATGAGGAGATGGGAACCTGGGATGACGTGGGGAAGGAGGGTGTGGCTTCCCCAAAAGAAAAACCATTTAGAAAAATATAATGTCATCGAAACATTGTTTTACCCATCAGTGGCAACCACAAAATATTTCTGAGTGCTCTAACATGGAAAAACAATTAATGTTTAACAAAAGAACAGGAAATTGTTGAGATTCAGAAATGGTTGTTTTCAATCTCTTCGCGTGTTGCTCTAGGTATTGTCATGGTGCCAGTTACAGCATAGTTAAATGGGTGAGCCCATTTAAGTGTAATTATATTCTAATATGCCCCAGAAAGGTTATTGTGTGAAGTAATGAAAAGCAGTTAACTCAGTGAAATTTGGATGTCAGAAAATCAAGATAATCTTCGCTTACTTCTTTACTTCTGTATAGTTGTCCAACAGTCATGTACTACCTTTTTTCCATGTCTTCCAAGTGTAGATATAACTTATGGTGTTGAAGTGCACAGATCTCAAGTGTACAATTTGGTCAGTTCTAACGAAAGCATATACCCTTGAAACCCACACACCTACCAAGATAGGGAACATTTTCAAGATATAGAACTCCAAAGAGTCTCCTCCCACCCCTTCCCAGATAATCCCTTCCTCCTCCTGCAGCCCGTGTGTCTCCACATCCTTCCAGCCCCTGCAAGCAAATACCAATCTGGTTTTGCCGGTTCTAGAGCTTCATATACGCAGACGCAGAATCACACAGTGTATACTCTTGTCTCTGGCTTCTTTCACTGGGCATAATATCTTGAGATCATCCATGTTGTCACATGGATCAATAATTTGTTCCTTTTTATTGATAAGCAATATTCCATGGCAATGCCTTGCCACAGTCTGTCTATCCATCTGTCGATGGACATCTGCACAGTTCTCAGTTTTTGATTATTACAAATAAAGATGAAAAAAATTCATGTCCAAGTCTTTTTAAAGATGTGTTTTCTCTCTCTTAGGTAGATATCTAGGAGTGGAATGGCTCGATTAAAGTTCACTGTTTTATGCATTCTTACCATCACTCATGGCCTCTTGACCCACTGTCAGGATGAATGGAGGCAAAGAGAGTTTCGGGAAAATAAAAGCTAGAATGAGGAGGTGCAGCATTTTAGAATAGAAGACACCCAGAACTGTGATTGGAAGACCTCACCCCAGCCCTGGCCTCTCCTCGGACCAGCTCTTTGTCTTTGGGTGAGTCACTCACTCAGGGTCTCAGTTTCCTCGTCTGTACAGAGGAGCGATCATGCTAAAGAGATGGAAGGTGGGAGGCACATTTCCAGGCAGATACACCAGGAAGGAGGGTGAGCCATGGCCAGACCGCTTGCCCTGACTTGGAGTTGGGAAAACGTGGTCAATTTCCCATGACTGAGCGTACGTGAGGAAAAGACGATGTCCATTGCGGTTTTTTGCACATGGCTAGGAAAAATTAAACCAATGACTCCTCTAAATCCAGAAGCTTCTCTCTTTGTTTAACCTCCAGCTCACAGTTTACAGGAGTGAATTTCTCATCTTCTGTGCCTGTTCTTCCTTCCTCCACAATCCAGAGGGCAGGAGATCCAAGCCCAGATTTCATGTGCTGATATCTAAACGCTCAGGTGCTGGTAGAAGTGAGTGTGCAAAGCGAAGGCACGTGTAGAGCGGAGCGTTGCCCGTGAGCCTTCAGCCCTGGACCCTTGGCAGAGGGCGGCACAGCAGAGGCCGCGTGAGGTCCCTTGTTTGTCTCTGGTCACCATCTAAGGTGGTCACCCTATAGTTGTTTTTTCTTCCCTGTTGCCCTGCGACCAACTAGGGGTCTGGGGAGCTATGTTTTTATTTTGTGTTTCTTCAAGTTCCCTGTAAATAGTAAGGGATGAACACATTGAATGAATGAACAAACCATCCTTCTTATGACTTCAGGTTGGGGAGAAATTAGGCTGAGGCATCATTTCTGAGGCAGTGCAGGAATGCTGAATGGCCCTGGTGACCTAATGCTGGAGTCATTATTTCCAGAATGCTAGATTTCCCTGCTGCCAATTTCAATATATAAGTCTCAAAATTCTAAGTCTTTCCCATGGAACCTTTCCCTTTGTTTGTAGGCAGGAATATTTTCCCTCTGTGCCCCTGCCTCTGGCAAGATTTTCAACATTGTCAAGGCAGAAAATACACGGCCCAAAGTAGAACTTCAGGGAGGGGAGGGAAAAAGAGGATGTGTGAGCGTTGTTATTTTATAGATCTTTTCCCCTGCTAGCCAGTGGAGTGCCTGTGGCTCTAAGTACAATAATTTTACCTGGACCTATTAGCTCTTATTTTATCGAAATGACTTACTGTTGTTTTTCTTTCCTTGCTCCCAAGAGCATGGTCTTGGGAGGGAGATGGTTTGGCAGCTGTGAGAAGTGTAGGAGCAGGAGGAGGGCGGGAATCCTGGACCTGAGTGTAAGGCAAAGGCCCCGGTGGTAAAGCCGTCCTGCTACTGCGTTAGTGCTGCGGAACCCACCCTCTAATCGCAGCACTGAAGAAGCAGGAATGCCACTGACTTTTATTTTTTTTCAAAAAATAAGAATGAACGTAACCTGGGAAGTAAGCTTGGACCCTAGTCCTGGCCCTCTGCTAACCAAGGCAGTTTGGACGAGCTACCTCACATCTTGGGCACTTTGGGGAGCTTCTTTGGGCAACACACAAAAAGCAGTATGATGATAAAGACAAGGCAGTGTGCCACTAGAAGTTGCAATGGGAAGTGCTGAGGACTAAGGTTTAGGAATGTAGAGAAAAGCAATTCAAGGAACTCTGCAGCCAGCTATTTCCTGTCTTTTCCAGTCTTCTCTCAATATTCTTATGTCTAGTTCCCCAGCCAAATGGTACAGGTCCCACAGACAGACAGACAGACACACACACACACACACACACACACACACACACACACACAGAGTGATTTCCTACTGGGCTCCAGGTGTTTACCGGGACTGGAATGCCCCCTCCCTGCAGGGTCAAATGCTTCCTTGCCAGGCAGTGGAGCTCCAGGGGACAGGTGTGGACGCTAAGAGGGGCATGCCTGGGGTGGAATACTAACTCCACTCACTAGCGGGCATCACTAGTGGGCAGTGGGCACCTTCAAATGGGATTAAGTGAGTTATTTAATCTCATTTTCCCCATGTATAAAGTGGGGCCATTATTACGTTCCTTGAAGGATTCTTGTGAGGATTAAGTTAAGAGTATATATTTAGCATATTTAGCATAACGCTAGCACATCATAGGTGCTCAAATAAATTTTTGAATTGAATAAAAGTACAGAATGATCAATGGGCTTTTGGGGGAGCTGTGAAAAGAATGTGTTTAGGGAAGTGTTAGATATGGTCAGGAAAGGAGAGCATGAGCTCTGTGAACTCAGGGACCCTGTCTATTTTGTTTACCTGACACAATGCCTGGTGAATCACTGGCACTTGATAAACACTTTGCCCAGTGAATTATTCCATATGGAAGGCCTTGGATAGCAAATTAAAAAGTCTGGTGATCATTTTGTCCTTTTATTTAACTATTAATAACATTTATTACGTGCTCGGCACTAGGACGCCTCTGGGGAGGCTGCAGAAGTACCAGGTTTTAGGACTGTGTTGGAGGTGAGGCTTTGTGAGGGGTGCATGGGCTGGAAGACATGGGAAGCTGGTGAGTGGAGGCTGTGGCTGTGGCTGGACAGGGCCAGGCAGGGCTGGGAGTGTGGCCAGAGGGGCTGGCTTGAGGGACAGTACCAGGGGAGAATTCTCAACAGGTGGAGGGAGGGAGGAGCATTTCAGAGTCAGATTTTCTATCTGTGTGCTTGGCCACTGGAGAGTAGAACCTCCTGGTGGTAGCGACGAATTGTTCCGCCTGGGGGAAGAAGCCTCCCCTCGTTCCAGAAGGGCAGCGGCTGGAGTCAGAGACCTCCACAGACAGGACGCCCCACATTCTGGGAGTTTGTCTGATTCCTGCAGAGCAGGGGTTTTCCCAATGCCCCTGGGCGGGGACAGGACCTTTAACCACTGCTCTCCCGGCTTGACCAGAATCTCTAGTCCTGCTCACAACAGGGGAGACTCAGACTCACATTGGCCTTTAAACGTAGAGAACAATTTCCCAGAGAAACACAAAGGCCCAGAGGCTTTCTGAAAGGGGTAGGAATCCGAGTGAGCTCCCGGGAGCTTAACTGGGTAGTGAACAAGCACCTTTCACTACACCAGCCCCAGGGTTTCAGTCTGTGTCTCCTTAATATGCCGAGAACTGTTCTCATTCACTCCATTCCTTTCCTTATTCCTGTCTCCCAGCCCCACCCCCAGGTTGGGAGATTTTCATCCATCCATTCATGTAACAATTATTCATTGAGTGCCATTGTGCTGGAGATACAAAGAAAAACAAAATATTAATAGAATTCCAGCTCTCCAGCTTGGCAATAGTCATTGAAAATGTAAATGTCATTATAGCCTTTGACCCAGCAATTCAACTTACAAAAATTTATTCTAAAGATATACTCCCACAGGCGCCAAAAGTTATATGTAAAAGACAATCCCTCTCCTATTTTGAATAACAATCCAAAATTAGGAACAATACAGATGTCCACCCATAGGGAACTGGTAAAATAGATTATGATAAATCTAAACAATAGAATACTATAACTGTCCCAAAAAAGTGTTGATCTTTATGAAATGATAGGGAAAGATCTCCAAGAAAGACTAGTAAAAAAAAATGTATATTATACTGCTTTTATTTTTAAAAATATATGTAATTATATGCATACAAAGACAATCTAGAATCTATAGCTTGGCTGTCCAACAGGTGGCTATCGAACACTTGAAATGTGGCTAGTCTGAATTAAAATGTGCTGTAGAAATCCTAGCACTTTGGGAGGCCGAGGTGGGAGGATTGCTTGAGGCCAGGAGTTGGAGACCAGCCTAAGCAAGAGCGAGATCTCCATCTCTGCAAAAAATAGAAAACTAAGCCAGGCGTGGTGGCACGCCCCTGTAGTCCCAGCTACTCGGGAGGCTGAGGCAGGAGGATCACTTGAGCCCAGGAGTTTGAGGCTGCAGTGAGCTATGATGACGCCACTGCACTCTAGCCAGGGCAACAGAACAAAACCCTGTTTCCAAAAAATAACAAAAAAAAGAAAGAAAGAAAAAGAAAAAGTGTTACATGTGTAAAATACACAGCAGATTCTGAAGATTTAGTAAAATGCCAGAATGTAAAATATTTTAATAATTTATTATGATTACACATTGAAATGATATTTTGGATATAGTGGGTTAAATAAAATATATTATTGAAATTGATCTCACCTTTATTTAAACTTTTTTTTTTTAGTGTGACTACAAGAAAATGTAAAATTACTTTTGTGGCTCCTATTCTGTTTCTGTCGGACAGCATTGCTCTAGGTCAGGGGTCGGCAAACTGTGGTTGCAGGGCCAAATTGGGCTGAATACTGTTTTTATAAATAAAGTGATATTGGAACACAGCCACACCCTTCATTTAGGTATTGACCTTGGCTGCTGACAAAAGACTCTCCCCTTTGAACAAACTTGAGTCAGGCTCTTTGATTCCTCTGCTAGACTGGGCCGACCTTGAGCTTCCCTCTCTGCCCTTGTAGAATCCAGTTTGAGCAAGAGCCTGCTAAGTCAGTTTAGTGAACGTCCCCCACCCTCAATACCTTATCACCCTGGCCTGCCTTCTGCAAGAATTTTACTGCGTGGGCCTAGCAAGAATCCCCCTTACTCCTGGTGTTTCCCCTAGTAATTTTCCACCCACCACTGCTCCTTGGTTATAAATCCACACTTGTCCTTGCTGGAGTGAGAGTTGAGCCCAGTCGCTCTCCCCGCTGCAAGCCCCCATTACAGCGATCCCTGTTCCTACCCTGACAGTTCCCTCTTGAATAAAGTCTCCCCTCCCATATTTAACAAGTGTTGGGAATAATTTTTTCTTTAACGCCACTTTCCTGCCATAAGGGCAAAGTTGAGTGGTTGCAACAGAGATTATATGGCCACAAAGCCAAAACTATTTACCATCTAGCCCTTTACAGGAAAAAGGTCTGTGTTGCCCCACCACTATTCTAGAGGAATCTATAAAAGCCACTATCTATAATGATTATCTTTAGGAATTGAGATTAAGGCAGATTCTTAGATTTTTTTCCCCCAGTAAGAACATATTATTTTTGTCAGCAAGGGTGAAAAAAACAACTCAAAGAACTTTAAAAACCTGCCCTCCTGGGTTGCACACTCTAGCAAGGGGGCAAGCAAGTAAATAAGTAAGGACTCAAGGGAAAGTGCAAGGTTGCTGTTAGGCATTTGGAACATCAGGGGGATAATAGCAGCAACAGCCAGTGATTATTGAAAGCTTACTAGGTGTTGGCCACTGTGTGCAAAGTAATACTTTTTTAATTTATTTTGTCTTCAAGATGGAAATAGTTTTATAGATTTTTGTGATTGTAAATGTGGCACATGTTCATTGTAAAAATTCAGAAAATATAGAAAAATATGAACTCTGTGAAAAATTTTAATGAGATTAACCTATAAATACTGTTTGATAATCTGCTGTTTTCACCAGCAATATATTTGGAACATCTTTCCATGATAATGAGTATCAATCTACGGCTACAGAGTATATCCTTGTTTGAATATGTCAAACTTAACGCCTATTGGTAATTTAATTTAATTTAATTAATTAAATCTTACCTCATTTAATCACAACATCCCCATTTTACAGTTGAGGAAATTGAAGCCTAGAGACATTAAGTAATTTGCTCAGCTAGGCAAGTCCAAGCTCATAACCACACTAGACTATATAGGGGCATTAGCCTGGAGAAGTAGAGTCCATAGAATCAAGGAAGACCTTTACTATCATTCGTCCTGCCTGTATTTCCCTAAGCAACATTTCCTTCTATTTTCCTATAGTGCAGCAGACCCCAACCTTTTTGGCACCAGGGACCGTTTTCATGGAAGACAATTTTCCCACAGACCAGGGTGGTGGGGTGGGGGTGGTTTCGGGATGTTTCAAGTGCATTACATTTATTGTGCATTTTATTTCTGTTATTATTACATTGTAATATATAATGAAATAATTATACAATTCACCATGGGTTGGAGATCCCTGCTATAGTAGCCTTGAGCCTGAGGAAGGCAATGTGGGGGCTGTCCTGCTCTGGGATGTACTAAATGCTTTCAAAAATCTTTTCATTACGAACATAACGTGCTTGTAAACTGCCACAACAATTCAGAAGCAAAAAGCAGCTTTCCCATCCTGCCCCCTCCTTCCCCACCTCCCTGTTCCAGACCTAGAGGATGGCCTCCCAGACTTCATGCATAAATGTGCTGTATGTGAGAAGCAGCTCACAGTGGTACCGTCAGGAGACTTGCTTTTACCATTTAACAATAGAGCATGGACTTTTCACTTGATACCATTCATAATCTTCAGTTTTTAAACAGCATATTATTTTAATAATCCTTTTTAAAATAAAAGCATCAATCAAAATTTAAAAATTTTGAATACTAGAAAAATAACTTTTAAGAACCACAGTCTTTGCTTTCAGGAAGTGGATTTATGTTTATGATTTCACTGTGGACACAGCAGCAGGCTAGGTGCAGCTCTGAGTGTTGGAATACATGGTCCCTGTCAGTTTTCAATCTGCGACAGTCTGAGGACAAAGAGCCAGAGATGCAAGTGGAACATGGTTGTCTTTGATCCTCATGTTCTTGCACAATCAATAGCATTATACACCTGCAACACCCAGGATAATAACTGTCACAGTAATTATGACTTGCCAGGGGAGGTAAGCGCGTGCTGTGGAATGTCAAAGTCGTGTCCAGGCAGGGTAGGCTGAGGAATGATGGCTTAGTGTTTGCCTCTCTTTTTCTATTTTTGCAGCCACCAGTCTAGCTTGTGCCTCTTCACCTCATCCCTGGACTTCTGGCATGATCTCCAGGGGTCTCATAAACAATAGACCTTCTCTGCTACAATCCACTTGGCATAGAATGGCCAGATTACACTCCCCAAACACAGTTTTGTGCACATTGCCTCTGGCTCAAACACCTGAACAAAATTCCAGATCTTTATCTTGCCATCCAAGTTCCTTCTCAGTGTTGCCCCATCTATGGTTCTTGTCTTATCACTGAGTCACTCCCTAAGCGTGACTCCCCATCACCGGCCAAAGCGGTTCTCTTTGCCCCCCACCAGCCTTGCTCATTCCAGACTCTGCCTTTGCTTTTCAATGTATTCCGCTGAGCAGAAGAATCATACTTGACTAAACCATTCCCTTATTGTTGTATATTTAGGCTTTGTCCCTATTCAATAGAGAAACCTACTTCTATAGTCCTAGAAACTGAGAATTTGATCCTTTGACTTATAAATCCTATAGCCTGCCTATGGAACAAGAACAAAAACTCAAGCACCTAACTCTATTTTATATATGGGGAGGGATGTACTTCTAATGCAATATATAAAAATAACATTTTTTTTGTAAATAAAATCAAACAACTAACGAGGATTTGGCATAGTTCTATAGAAACAATATGTATATTAGGGTCAAAAGGCTTAATTTGTTATCTTTCTCTAATCAAGTGTGTGACTTTGGACAAGCCACTTAATCTCTGACCTATAATTTTTCCCTTTGAAAAAGGGTCCAGTATTATAGGCCGGGCACAGTGGTTCATGCCTGTAATCCCAGCACTTTGGGAGCCTGGGGAGGGAGGATCGCTTGAGGCCAGGAGTTCAAGACCAGCATGGGCAACATAGTGAGACCCTATCTCTACAAAAAATTTAAAAATCAGCCAAGCATAGTGGTGCACTTCTGTCCTAGCTATTTGAGAGGCTGAGCCAGTAGGATGGCTTGAGCCCAGGAGTTTGAGGTTGCAGTGAGCTGTGATCACATCGCTGCACTCTAGCCCAAGTGACACAGTGAGACCCTATCTCAAAAAAAAAAAAAAATCTAGTATTATATATTCTGACATGAATGACAACATATGAAAAGTCCATCTAGCTTGAGTTGGTAGCCAGCTCAAGAACCATGTCTTGTTCACCATTTCATCTCAAGTGTCCAGAACAGTTCCTAGAATGTAGCATGTGATAAAAACTGAATGAATCATATTTCATCCACTTGTCCATAAGATAAGTGACTTGTCCAAAGTCAGGTAACGAAAGACCAAGAAAAGCTAAAGGAAACTAAGAAGGGAGCTTGGACAGGCATCTAATTGCTAGTCTGGCCTATTATCTGTCCACCTGACCAAACACTTCACAATTGTTCCCAGCTTTGCTTTATTCCAAGTGAAGAGCTATCAGGAAAGTGCCTTCTCTAAGCTGTTTTCAGGGTCACTCTTGTCCAGTACTCATTCATGAATCCCACACTTTCATAATAATGTCTTTCATTTCTAGGGAAATGAGACTTTATTTTGTATCTGGGCCCCAAGTCTACCTCTCAGCCTTATTCAGACATATTCTTCAAAATCACCCGATTTACAACTCAATGGATCTGTCCCTTTTATTTGTGTTTAATATTTTATACTCAAATAAACTACCCTCTGAGCGCTCTCCTACTTCCTCATCCCTTTCTTAACTCTGCCAATGAAGCTCTAGGAGCCATGTTAATTTTCTGACATCTTCTTAAGTTCTTATGTTTTGAGTTGGCAAGCCAGATCTGTAATTTTGTGGTAACACCCAGAAAAGTGAAATTATTGCCCAAGTTTACAGAATGAGTTGAGGGTGGGGATGGATTTGAACTCAGGTCCTCAGATTCCAGGTCCAGAGCCTATTCAGTCCACACTCCAAGTTCCCACAGCTGTACATTTGCAAAATGCTTTTGTTTCTGATTGCTCATATAATCGTCATAATAGTTTGAGGGCGTGACCTCATTGCTATTGCTGGGTAGCAAGCCACCTCAAAATTCATAGGCTTAAAACAATGATCACTTCCTACTCAAGCTCCTGCATCTGCAGTTCACTTGAAGCCTGGCTATGCAGATCTGCTGATCTTGGCTGGATTTGCTCATACATCTCTGGGCCATCTGGACGACTCTGTTCTAGGCTGGGCTGGGCTGGGGCAGCTTCCTTGGGGCAGCTCTGCCCCACATATCTCTCATCCCCCTCCCAGGACCAGACATGCTCTTCTCTTGGAAATAGCAGAGATGCAAGGGAGCAATCCAAACACACAGAACATTTTCAAGCCTCTGCTTGTATCATACCTGCTAACATCCTACTGGCCAAAGCAGGTGTCGTGGTCAGAATCAATGTGTAGGGAATATATTGATCTCTTGGCAGGAGGAACTATAAAGTCGCATGGCAGAGGGCGCTTGGAGGGAGCGGTGAAGAATGGAGGTGCCGGTGCAAACAGCCACAGCCTTCCGATATCAAGCCGTCCTGGATTAAGCTAATTTTTTTTTCTTGCCTCTAAGAGCAGGCCCATTGTCTAAAGCACAGTCTCCCCTTCACATAGGTACCCTGAGCACATGGGTGGAGCAGGAATGGTCACTGAAGGCACCTCCTTTGCTGGTGACTTGGGCACAAAGGCTGCACTTTGGCCTACTGCAGCAGGGCAAATAGAGAATGAGGCTGGCGAGCAGGCACTGGCTCTGTATCCAGCTGCCCCCAACCCCCAAGGGCTTCTTAGAATACGATTGACTGCTCTAGGAAGAGAAAAGTGTTGAGGGTGTCATTTATATTGAGAAAATTCCTCTGAAAAAAAACATTAGTGAGCCACAGACCAGACACTTTGGCTTGAAGGAAGTTTAATACCAAAAGACTAGGGGAGACTGAACAAAGCAGGGTCGGGGTACCTGGAAGAGTAGACATACACCTGCAGAGGCAAGAGGTGGCAGAGAGATCTAAGTAGAAGAAAACATTTCTTTTTTAACAATACCAAGAAACTCTAAAATAATCTTAGAGGAGAAATATGGCAAGGCAACAAGGCTCACGTTTTCAGACATTTGTTTTGCTTTCTGGAAGTGCTCTAGAAAGCGGACTTACATACGTTAACACCAAGTTTTCAAAAACTTCTCCAAGAGATTTCTTTCACCACCCTATCCCTTTCACTGCCAGAATAAATATGCTAGGAAGCCGATTGCATATGACATGAAATCCAAACAAACTGAACAAACTCAGGGAAACCCGAGAGAATCCAGTTTCCAACTTGGATAACTGTGATCATCAGCCCTCTGCCTGGTTTAGATTATAAGCTCACTATATGGAGACTTTTGTAATTATATAAATGATAATATTCACATGTGAACATGCTATAAATGTTAAATCAGATAATAATAGTAACATTACTAGCCATGAAATTGTACTTAGGCCCCAAACTTGTGCATCCAAGGCCGAGAACAAGTAGATAAAAGCCCCTACTTGCTCAATGAAGGCCTTACCCTGCCTTTCCCCGTGAGTGTTTGGACTTTCTAATTTTCTCTCAGTCATCTTAAGGTTATCTGAAATCTTTGTTGGCCTGTTTTTTCATCTGTAAAATAAGGAGGTAAAATCACAGGATCGCCAAGGTCCATTCCAGCACACATAAGTGACTCTGATTTTTCTCCACTATCCTCCCAGCTCATTACGCTGTATGTTGAAAGAATGAAATCAGAGTGGCATTAATCTTTGTCCAGATATTTGCTAGCAGAGGTAAGTTGGCACAAATATTTAAAATAAAAACCACCATGGAGTTACAGCAAGAAGAACCCCTGCAAGTGTTGCCAGTTACTGTTTGCCCCTGAGCGAGTTACTTTCTGCCTAGGTTTCCTCATCTGTAAAATGGGGTAAAATAAGAAAACCTATTACTATTGGGTGTTGTGAGAATTGAATAAGATCACACATGAAGCATTTAGTAAGGGGCTTGGTATACAGAAAGCACTGCATAAATCTTTGATCGTTATCTGCAAATGTGATTTTGGCAACTCTCAGGATGGCAGATTTTCTTTCGCTTAGAGGTGAATGCTGAGAAAAGTTGTTTTTAAATAAAGGATCTTTTAAAAAAAAAGAAGCTCAACCCTTTTCCATGCCCATTGATGTGCTAATGTGAAATGAGACTTACACATACAATGCAGGAGGCAGCAGGCTGTGTTGAGGCATAAGTGCAGCTTGGGTTTCCTCTTATTCACTTCATTTTGGCTTACTTGTATCTTCACATTCGGCTTAATTCGTCCTACTTCCCTACCTTCAACCAGTAAGACAATAGCTCCCAACCTTGGTTGCACATTAGAATCATTTGGGGAGCTTTAGCAATCCCCATGCCAAAATTTCTATGCTGTTAGAAGTCAGTGCTAGCGTGGGTGTGTGTTGTGGGGCGGGGGTGACTGGAAGCAAGCATGATTTATGCTCCTGGGGTGCTCGTGAAGTTCTGATTCCTGAGCTGGGTGGTGGTTACACAGGTATCTTTGGTTTGTAAGAATTCATTGAGATGCACACTTAGGATATGTGCACGTTTCTACACGCATCATATACTTCAATAAAAAGTTAAACACAAATTCCTATGCTGAAGTTGCACTGAAGACCAATGAAATCAAAATCTTTAGGGGTGGGACCCTAACATCAACATTTTTTTAAAACTTCCCAGGTAATTGCAATGTGCAGCCAAGGTTGAGAGGTACCGCAAAGGTTCTTCCTGGCCACAGCAGGCACAGATCTCAGAATTGGCATTTAAGTTGGTAGCAGAAAGTCCTTGGGGCAGCCAGAAGTCAGAGGGATTGACCTGGGATTTGTTTAGGCAGGTCCAAGGTCCAAAGGTCGTTGAGCAGCATGGTGGGGGCAAGAGCCAGGACATGTTTAGAAATCCAGGTTGAGTATCCAGCTCTGCCACTAACTGGCTGAGAGACTTTGGGCTTGTCATGCAGTAACCTAACAGAATTGTGGCCACTCACACTAAGACCCCTTCTTACATTGGGATGGCTGTCCCTTCCCGTATATCACGGGCTCCATCAGTGAGCTATTATTATACAATGTTGCCAATTTGAAAGGAACCCAAAAGAAGCCATGTGTCCTTGTCTCTGCTGTCAGGCAGGGCTCCAAGGCTGTGTTTTTACATTTTTACTGGTATTGCTGCTCTCACTCACCCTCTTATACTGGACTGATCAGAAAGGAAGCGGCACCAGTTTGAGTTTGTGCTGCAATCATTGATTTTCTCCTTGCACATTAATTTGCAAAATCCCAGACCCAATGGCATGTGGATGGAGAACTGGTCACCATGTGGCTGCCCTTATCTTCCTCATCTGGCTGTCTCTTTGGCAGGGCTTACCTAAACCAGCCCGGATTTGCATTTCTTAAGAGAAGGACCATAAATTTGTCTGCACTTTCTGCTTACCTCCACCAAGATCCCAAGAATCCTAGAGTCAAAAAAATTCTTCTCTACATACTTCCTGAATCTTCATTTTATTTCTACAATTGTACTTCAGTTTTCTTCTTCTATTACTATTTGATAAAATAAATGATGAACTATCCTGCTCAACATAACTCCTTCATATACTTGAACATCATTAATGTGTCCTTACTTCTTTCTTCCTTGGTTCTATATTTCAGCATTTCAGGAATTTTGAATGGTTTCCCTGGACTCTCTTCATTTCCCTGCATTCTTTTTATAAATGTGTTTCCTCAAAACTATAGCTCTCTTGACCACCCAGTAAGTATTATTAAATAAAGATTTAACAAATTAACTCAACAAGCACTTACTGGGGCTTGCTACATAGAGGATTCCTGGCTGGATGGTGAATACTATCGATTCCTGACTTAAAGGAGCCAAAAAAACTATGTAGAGTCTTTCTTGCAAATGTCATTGCCAATTTGAAGTTTCCTGCTTATGTTAGAGTCAAAGAACTTTTCTTAAAAAAATAACTTGCCGTCTTTTAAAACTAAACCAGAGGTGTTTGTCTCTGTTTCTATGTTACAAAGACTAGAATACTTCATTACAATTGGTTGACTAATTTTGTCAGAAAAACCTGAATACATTGCTAGCCTCAAAAAAGTCTCTTATTTAATAAATCATTGAGGATTGAGGAGCAATGATATATCCAAAAGCTAGATGTAAATCTTCCCTCTCCACCAAGTTCAAACTGGAGGAGTCTGCATGTTCTGCAAGAAGGAGTAAGTCGTGGGGTGGTCAGCGCCGTCAAGGCCCTGATGAAGAGGCGGGAAGGGTCTGGAGATGGTCGGTGCTTGTGATTTAGGCTGACAAGGAGCCACCAGTCACCTGAAAATGGCAGGAGGACAACTCATGACATCTCCCCAAGATTTTTCAAGCTGCTTCCTGGAGCCCAGAGTTCTTTTCAGAGCTTGCTTTAGGACTTTTCCCAGAAATTTTAAAACCTTTTTAGACACAACACAAAAGTACAATCCACGAAAGAAAAAAATTGATATCAAAAAATTGATAAGGATTTCATTAATATTAAAAACTTCTGCCTACAAAAGACACTGTTTAAAAAATGAAGAGACAAGCCATGACTGTAAGAAAGTATTTGCAAAATGCATATCTGATAAAAGTCTTATGTCCAAATACACAAAGAACTCTTAAAAGGCAACAACAAGAAAACAAACAACCCAATTAGAAATGGGTAAAGGATCTGAACAGTCTACAGATGGCAAATAAACATATGAAAAGATGTTCAAAGTCATATGTCAATAGGGAATTGCCAATTAAAACAAGAATAAGCTATCACTACATAACTATTGAATGGCTAAAATTCAAAACACTGACAATACCAAATCCTGGCAAGGATGTAGAGCAACAGGAACTCTCATTCATTGCTGGTGGGAATGCAAAATGGTACAGCCATTTTGGAAGACAGTTCGTCAGTCTCTTGCAAAAGAAATCACAGTCTTACCATGCAACCCAGCAATCGTGCTCCTTCACATTTACCCAACTGAGTTGAAAG
Source organism: Daubentonia madagascariensis (assembly GCA_023783475.1). Lineage (NCBI taxonomy): Eukaryota > Metazoa > Chordata > Mammalia > Primates > Daubentoniidae > Daubentonia > Daubentonia madagascariensis. The sequence continues at coordinate 4,224,015 of JAKFHU010002088.1, forward strand.
CTTATGTCCACCCAAAAACATGCACATGTATGTTTATAGCATCTTTATTCATAATTGCCAAAACTTGGAAGCAACTAAGATGTCCTTCAATAGGTGAATGGATAAACAAATTGTGGTACATCCAGACAATGGAATATTATTCAGTGATAAAAGAAATGAGCTATTAAGCCACAAAAAGACATGGGGGAATTTTAAATGCATATTGCTAAATGAAAGAGGTCAATCTGAAAATACAACATACTACACAATTCTGATTATATCACATTCTAGAAAAGGCAAAACTATAAAGACAGTAAAAAGATCAGTGATTATCAGGGATTTGGGGGGAGGGAGGAAGAGGTAGAACACAGGAGATTTTTAGGGCAGTGAAATATTCTATATGATACTGTAGTAGCATATACATGACATTATGTTATGTATTTGTCAAAACCCTTAGAGAACCCTAATGTAAACTATGAACTTTAGTTCATCATAATGTATTAATATTGGTTCATTAACTGTACCAAATGTATCATACTCATGCAAGGTGTTAATAATAGGGAAAACTGAGTCTGGGAGGGAGGAGGTATATGGAAACTCTACTAGCTGCTCAGTTTTCTATAAGCCTAAAACTGCTCTAAGAAAATTAAATCTATTTTTTTTTAAAGTGCACCCATTACTTGACCAGTTCTGTATACACCACTCATACAGTAAACTATCTTTGCAGAGTGCCTTTGGGCAACAAATAATGATGCAACGTAGCCAAACAGGAGTAAAAGGGTTTTAAAGGCAACGAGCTCATCCTTTAACTAGAGCATGAGCAGGGGTGTGGAAGAGGGACTAGAATGTGGCGTTTGGTACACTGGGTTCTGCTTTTTAGCTACAACTAAGGAATCATTGAGTATACGATGGCAGCCCAGTGGAGGTGGCACCACACTGAGAAACAAGCCACACTTATGATTTGTTTTAACCAAATAACCTAAATAACCAAATAATTCATCCTACATGATCTTCAGTTTTCCCATTTATACAACTGAAAATGTTATTTGTCACAAATGTTGCTGTGATGTTTTCAAGCCTTCCTTGATGAACTTCACAAAAACACCAAACATTGTTATGATGATAAGGAAGTGAGTGTTTGTGCTCATATAGGACACGGGGGTACGTTATTAGGGAAAGTGGGGAAGGCTGCTTCTTTAGAGTACATATTTTCAAAAAGCTTTTCTAGGTACTAGATGTATTATTTTACTACTTTCATTGCTGTTAATATCCTACTTATCTGAAATTTTGTCTAAGATTCTTTGCTCTCCAAGAATTAGAAGGACCTCAGGGGTTCTATTACTCTTGCAAATAAGTTCCCAAATGGTGACTGCTTTTTCCTTCTGGGTGGAGGAAAAGGACTGGGGGAGAATTCAGACTGAGATTCACCTGAACAGTTCCTCCTGCATTGTTCACTGCGACGATATTCTTTTTTCCTCCATGAGGTGACCCTGTAGCAGAAGCTGTCACCCCACCCAATTCATTCTTGTCACTTAGCATGAAGTTGTCCCAGCACAAACATCCAGCAATACGAGATCTACACCAGAATTGATAGGCTAACAGAAGCAAGACCAAAGGGAGTTCAGGGAGGCACCCCAAGGACTCAGGCTGCCAGACTGTCACTTTACAGTCACAGCAGGAATGTATTTTTGATAATTGAAGCCTAGTCGGGATTCTGTTTTTGGAAAAAGATTGCTTTTTTGGGGTGTGTGTGTCGGGGGGGGGGGGTCTCTGCAGCTCCACTTTAGAGCCAAAAGGCACACTACAATAGTTTAGACGACAGACTTTTTCTTCCCATGAATTCATGTAGTAGTTGTTTCTAAATGACCAGCAAAAACATAGAACTCACAGAATGTCAGAGGCAAAAGGGCTCCACAGGACACTCTGGTTGAATCTCCTCATTTTACATATGAGGAAAACGAGGCCCAGAGCAGTTGAGTCTTGTGCCCAAGGACACACAGCTAGCTCACAGCTCAGACTTGACTCCAGATTGCCCATGTCCTAGTCCAATGCTCTTCCCACTGTCTTGTGCTCCATTTACCAGCCCTACAAGAAGATACCCATTGCCTCTTGCAGAATTTAGAGACTATTTTTTAAAAGCTTGGAACTAAACCTGTGACTAATTAGAATGGAGTGCTCCACCACCTTTAAGTCACCAACTGAAATCCACTGCTCCATGTCCCTGCGCACCCCAGGCCTTCTGGGTGACCAGCTCAAAGAAAGATTATTGTCTCAACTCAGCTCTCTGTGTCTAGGTACCCACAAAATGGAAATCGCTGTACTTGGGGACGAAGAAGAGGATAAGATGAGATGAAAAGGAAGCATGTTTAAATGGATAAAAGGAGGTACTTTTTTCCCCACTACACACAATTGACCTGGGGAACTCACTGCAGCAGGATATTAAGATCAATGGTGAAGATTTGTGTTTTAAAAGATTAGACATTTCACATGCATATCATCAACAGCAAGACTCAACAGGATAAAAGTAAGACGGATGAAAGTTCTCACGCTTCAGCGCATACGTTGATCACCAACTGGGTCAGGTAAAAAGAAAAAAAGTTGTCTACCTGATTATCTAAGATTTCACAGGAAGGTAGATTTTGGGGGTATTTGGCTATTCCAGTTGCCACCACTGTGTAACAAACCACTCCAAACTAGTGGTAAAACCACAGCCATTTAATTATGCTTGTGGATGCGGCAGATGAGGAATTTGGAGAGGGCAGAGTAAGGATGGCTTGTCTCTGCTTCGCGATATCGGGGGCCTCACTGATAAGACTTGAACAGCTGGGAGTGACTTGAGGCTGGGGGCTGGAATCATCTGAGAGCTACTTTACTCATATGTCAGACACCTGGGATGACTTGAAGACTCACTCAGCTGGGACTGTCACCCAGAGCACCTACACGTGGGTTCCAAGAGGGAGTGTCCCAAGATAACAGTGTTTCAAGAGAGCCAGATGGAGGTCACGTTACCCTTTCTCCCCCATGGGGGAATGCAAGGTCACATTGCAGAAGAACAAGTGGATGGGAAAATTTTTTGCAGCCATCTTTGGAAAATACAATCTGCTAGGAAAGGGTGGGGAATGTGAGATTTAAACAACACACAACCTAGTGGAAAAAACGAGGACAGATAAACAGGTAATCACAGTACAAGAGAACCACAAGCTAATTATCCCGCCCTTAAACGCTGCCACGGAATTCTTTTCTCCCCTTTTATGAGAGTCATCACATTTAAATTCTTCATTCATTTTCTGTCTTCCCACAACACTGGAATCTCCATGCATCTGACCAGCTCCCTGCCATATATCCTGTGCCTAAGAGTACCAAGTACATGATATGTGTTTAATATACATTTGCGGAAAGATTGGATGAGTAAAATGCTGTTAACGGAAGAGGGGCGGCAGGACTGTGGGAGTACAGGCAGTAACAGCTTAGGCTGACAAAAGTGATATTTGAGTGGGTCTTGAATGTTTTTGGTAAAAAAAGGGGAAATAAATTCCTGTCCTTAAGTCTCCTCCAGAGACTTCCATTAGCCAAATGTAAGTGGGCATATTCTCATCCCAAGTGTACAGGCTGCATGAAGTAGTTAGGATGCTTCTGGTTGCAAATGATGGAAAACACAGACTCCACTGGCTTGAAAAATAAGCAATAGATTGTGTCACACAACAAGAGTCTGGAGGCAGGCGGCCCCAACATCATCCTTCCTTAGTGTGTCGGCTTAGCTCTTGCGTGGTTGCAAGATGGCTCCCAGGTGGGTAGCGTCACATGCAGACAAAACAATATCCAGCAAGAGAGAGGAATGTTTCTTCTTTTGAGCAAAACCTTTTCCATAAGCCCCTTGATGGGCTTACCTCACGTTGGCCCACTCCCCTATTGGCCAGAATTGTGACACATGCACATCGTAACCTCAGTACGGATAAGGGGGATCAACACGGTCAGTTGGACCAGCCATGGGTTACATCTTGGGGTTTGAACTGGAGCTTCCGCCTTCCCTGAAGCACATGGCTGTACAGAGGAGGGTAGATGCCTAGAAATAAAAAAACAAAAAACAAAACAACAACTTGGGTTCTTTTGGGAAGCAGAAAGGAGAGATGACTTGGATAGTAATCAATAGTGTTTGCAACATTAAGCTTGGAGAAAGTTAAGGCCCTGTTTTCTTTGTGGGTGAATATCACCTGACACTTTTTTTTATTGTTTGTTTTTTTCATCTCCTCTGCCCTCTGCATTAGTAATCAGTTGAATAAATCAAGCACAGTATCAATGAAGGAATTTTATGGGTAGAATGTATATATGAATCTAACTAATTAAAAAATACTTTGATTAGACATGAGTGCACTTTCAGGTACAACCTTGATTCAGTTGCTTCTGTTACTCTTTGATAACCCCAGCTGTCTGCCACTTGTACCATCCTCTTTCCTGGCTCTATGCCCTTTGCTTGGGCAGATTCCTCTGCCTAGGAAGTCCTCTTTTTCACCTGTAGTAGACACTGAAGATTGACTCTCTTGGCCTCCATTCTATCCTTCTAGTAATCTAGTTGGAGAGATTGAGAACCTCAAAACTACATTTCCCAGACTCCTTTGTAGGTAGGATGTGGATCTGAAATAAGTGCTGTCAACCAGGTGCCCTTATCTGAGATTTGGCAGACAGATGCGAGACAGAAGCATCATTCTGCTGCTATTGCTGCTGCTGCTGGCAAACAAGGTAAGTGGGGTGATATTAAAAGGCATTTAATGCTGCTGGCCTCGGTGTCCCCTCTGAGTGTCCAGTTGCCAGCTTTGTAGGCATGACAGGCCATTGAGGCAGCAGCGCCACCATCCTGGTTTCTGGAGCACAGCTACTCTGGGGGCCCCTTAAACTCAATCCTTCAGGGGTAGCCCCCTGACATCTACCCCTCCAGCCCTTCCAAAATTTGTGTAACCCCTGCTTGATTCTCAGTATTAAATCTTTCTGTGCTTGAAATACCTAGAGTGGTTTCTACTTCCTGTACTAAACCCTAGCTGACAGACCAGCTAACTCATATTCAGCCTTCCAGGCCAGCCTGGGTCTTCCCTGAACCACCAGGTTGCACTGAGCTCCCACAATGCCCTACTTTGTAAGCCCATGCCTTCCCATCTTTGTGCCCCTGGCACCAGTGCTTGGTTCACAGCAGGTACAGAGTCAATGTTTAACGAACTGAAGTTTCCTCTGCCAAGATACCAGGAAGTTCTGAAATCTAGTCTAAGGGGCGCTCCACCTCATGCCTGGTCTGTAAAGCCCAAAGAACTAGTTGGCTCTGAACTTATACTGGATTCTAGATGAATCCAGAGCCCTCAGCTTTTCCACACTTTAACCCCACACACAAGAGGCCACACCAGAATCAAAGATTCAACCTGGTCCCCAAGAAAAAGATGCTAAGGAACAAGGGAAATTGCTTGTCTCAAGATTTACCATCTGATAGTTATCAGGACTGTACTTAATGAACAGCTGCTGCTCGGCCTACAGGGAGGCCTGCAATTATGGGAGCATCGGCTTTGGAATCAGGAAAACCCAAGTTGGAGGGTGTATAACCTTCAGGAAGTTACTCAGCTTGTCTGAATCTCAGTTTTTTCACCTATAAAATGGGAATAATGAAATCAGCCTAATAGGATTCTTGAGGGTAAAAAAGATTATGTACATAAAACGCTTAGCACAGCACACGCACATGGGAAGTGCTCAACTCGTCAGTTGCTGTTATTATGGTCACGACTGTTGATACATTTCACCACAACTCTGCTGCTTTCCATGATTTTTCCTTTGGTCTGAACAGACTCAGATGGAATTAGCCTAGAGTGCACTTCTCATGCCTTCCCCCGAGGTGATCCATTTTAAATACTGATGCGATTAATCCTTTTTGCAAAAGACTCAGCTAGACCCAAGTTTGAGGCCGTACTTGGGAAACACCAAAACCATCTATGTCAGTGGTTCTCGACCTTAGAGGACAGCAGGGTTGAGAGTTAAAAATAAAACAACAACAAAAACAAACAAAAGAAACCAAAAAACAATGTCTGGGTCCCTCAACCAGAGATTCTAATTTAACAGGGCCCAAGCTTCAGTGGTTTTTAAAGCTCCCCAGGTGATTGTAATGCGTGGCTGAGAGCCACTGACAAATGTACTGACGATGAGTACTACCTCTGGCAGAAAAAGAAAGCTGCTCTTACTTTTCTATAATCCCCACCACAGTGTAGGGGGGAAGGAGGACTAAGGGTTACAGCTGAATTACTCCACTTATAATGTGGAGAAGATATTCTCATTATAAACCTAGGAAAATGGCTCATTGTGTTAATCCTCTGGCTTGTGTCTTGAGGTAACTGATATGATGGGGAGAAGAGTGACCAGAGATGCTCTAGGATAGGTTAGAAGCTAGTTTGGAAATGCCTATGAGGGAGTCAGGTTGGCTGGTGGGTCTCTGTCCTGTGCCAGCACATGTGCACAGACATGGTTGCTGATGTCAGGTGTGTGCACTTTGATCCTGGGCAAATGAAATGATCCCTGCTTTGGCATTAAATGTACCAATATCTAAGTGCCAGAGATAGCTGGTGATAACTGGGAGTGTGCTCAGAAATAAAGTATATCTGAAAAACATGGTTCTTTGGTTTTTTTAATTGTTAAAAGTAATATACAAAAGAAAATATAGAAAATTGGGAAAACAGAAAAATAGAATGAACTTTAGAAGAAACTAATAATAATAGCTAAGACCTATATAGACTTAGGTGCTGTGCGTGGTTCTAAGTCCTTTACCATATAAACTCATTTACTCTGCACTATAGCTTCCCGAGGTCGATAACTATTTAATATTTTGACCTCAATTTCACAGATGACGGAGGGCCTGGGGTTGTCAGGCGACTTGCCCAAGGTTGCCCAGCTAGTAAGGGGAGAGCAAAAATTTGGACTCAAGTTGCACTTTTTTTCTGAGACAGGATCTTGTTCTGTCACCCCAGCTAGAGTGCAGTGGCATCATCATAGCTCACTGCAACCTCAAACTCCTGGGCTCGAGTGATCCTCCTGCCTCAGCCTCCAGAGTAGCTGGGACTACAGGCACGTGCCACCATGCCTAGCTAATTTTTCTATTTTTTCGTAGAGACAGTCATGTTGCATTTAACAGGGTATGGTCCACCTCAGAGAGATAGTTAATAAGGTAAGCTGTACTCAAGTGTTCAATACCAATTGCTAAAGTTGCAGAAGTTAATCTCAGTTGTCAGTCACTCATTCATTTATTTCACAAATATTTATTGAAGGTATCTGCGTATGCATACCATTCCAGGCTCCATTATCAAGATATTGCATAGTATAAAAGGATACCTGTTCATTCATTCCTATAGCATTGAACTCTCAAGAATCTCAATAGCATAATGCATATATAAACAACATAAATCTAGGAAGTTTAACAACGCTATAACTAGCTGGGCATGGTAGCAAGCATCTGTAGTCCCAGTTACTCAGGAGGCTGAAGCAGGAGGATCACTTGAGCCCAGGAGTTTGAAACCAGCCTGGGCAATATATGGAGACCCCATTTCAAAAAAATAAAACAAAATTTTAAAAAATGCTGTAACTATTCCCTGATGACAAAATCTGAAACCAATACTTCAAAACTTATGGAATGTTCACACATCTATTAGATGGAATATTTAGCCTTATCCTCTATATTTACCTCAATTAATAAACACGCCTTGGACAATAATTGAAGTTAAATTTCATGAGTTTGGCTTTGTAGATTTATGTTTAATATAACAGTAGTATTGTCAACTCTGAAATTTGACCTTCAGTGAATGGATGGACGGGTGTTTGGATGGATGGAAGGATACGTGAGTAAATTAATAGACAAGGATGCTTGGCAATGTTCTAAGTGCTTAAAAATTGCAGCTGTAAAAAAATTAGTGTTTTCTAGTTTGTTGTGTAGTAAGTTATGACTCAGGAGAAATTCTGTGTTTTAAAATTTTTTTTAATTGACAAGTAAATATTGTATATATTGATTATGTACATGATATTTTGCATATGTATACATTGTGGAATGGCTAAATCAAGCTAATTAACGTATGCATTATCTCACATACTTATCATTTTTTCGTGGTGAGAACACTTATGATCTACTCTCTTAGCAACTTTTTTTTGTTTCAAAGTATTACGGGGGTACAAATGTTTGTAATGCTTGAGTCAGGGTTATAAGTGTGCTTGTCACCCAGGTAGTGTCCATTGTACCCATTAAGTAGGTTTTCGCCCATCCCTTCCTTCCCCCTTCCCTCTGATGGATTTCCACTGAGTTATACTTCCCTCTATGTACATGTGTGCTCATCAGTTAGTTCCATATTAATAGTGAGCACACGTGGTGTTTGTCCATTCTTCAGATACTTCACTTAGGATAATGGTTTCCAGTTCCATCCATATTGTTGCAAAAGGCATTAAGTCATCTTCTTCATGGTTGAGTAGTACTCCACGTTATACATATACCACATTTTGTTAATCTACTAATGAATTGATGGGCATTTGGGTTGATTCCACATTTCTGCAATTGTGAATTGTGTTGCAATAAACATTCGGGTGCAGGTGTCTTTTTGATAAAATGACTTCTTTTCCTTTGGGTAGATACCCAGTAATGGGATTGCTGGATCGAATGATAGGTCTACTTTTAGTTCTTTGAGGAATCTCCATACCGTTTTCCATAGAGGTTGTACTAATTTGCAGTCCCACCAACGGTGTATAAGTGTTCCTTTCTCTCTGCATCCATGCCAGCATCTATGGTTTTTGGACTTTTTAATAAAAGCTATTACTGGTGTAAGGTGAAATCTCATTGTGGTTTTAATTTGCATTTCCCTGATGATTAGTGACGTTGAGCATTTTTTCATATGTTTAATGGCCATTTGTCTATCTTCTCTTGAAAAGCTTCTGTTCTTCATGTTTTTTGCCCATTTTTAAATGGAGTTGTTTGATTTTTATCTTGCTGATTTTCTTGAGTTCTTTGTAGATTCTAGTTATCAGCCCTTTATCAGATTTATAACTTGTGAATATTCTCTCCCATTCTGTAGGTTGTCTATTTGCTCTGTTGATTATTTTCTTGGCTGTGCAAAAGCTTTTTAATTTAATGAAGTCCCATTTATTTATTTTTGTCATTGCTGTGATTGCCATTGGGGTCTTCTTCATAAATTCTTTGCCTATACCGATATCTAGAAGAGTTTTTCCAACATTTTCTTCTAGAATTCTTATGGTTTCATGCCTTACATTTAAGTCTTTTATCCATCTTGAATTAATATTTGTGCGTGGCGAGAGATATGGATCCTGTTTCATTCTTCTGCATGTGGCTATCCAGTTGTCCCAGCACCATTCATTGGATAGGGATTCTTTTCCCCAGTGTATATTGTTGTCTGCTTTGTCAAAGATCAGTTGGCTGTATGTCTGGGTTTTCTGTTCTGTTCCATTGGTCTAAGTCTCTATTTTTATGCCAGTGCCATGCTGTTTTGGTTACCATAGCCTTGTAGTATAGTTTGAAGTCTGGTAATGTGATGCCTCCATATTTGTTCCTTTTGCTTAAGATTGCTTTGGCTATTTGGGCTCTTTTCTGGTTCCAAATGAAGCGTAGAATTATTTTTTCTAGATCTGTGAAATATGACATTGGTATTTTGATGGGGATTATATTGAATCTGTAAATCACTTTGGGAAGCAATTCTCAATTACAATATATTATTATTAACTGTAGTCACTATGGTGCATGAAAATTTTGATTTCTGCCCTTTCCATGACTAAATAAATAACTTCAAGCAAGTCATTATGGTGCCAGTTTCTTCATCAGATTGTTGTGAGAATTAAATGAGGTAACATACATGTATTATTTAGCACCCTGCCTAATACATGGTAAACAGCATATTTTAAACTACCTTTGAATTGAAGTAATATATAGAAAAAAGCACAAATTAAAATGGTATAAAAAGCTATACAATACAAAATAAGCATCTTTTGATAAAGTTTTCTGCTGTTATTACTATTATTAGAGATCTCCAAGTAAAAATAAGATTTTGCTGTTAAGAAAAAAGGTTTACAAACTATAAATAACATTTTTGAGTCAGAACCAAGTGAAAAAACACAAGTATTCTGGCTAAATTCCAGTGTGAGTGATGAACATTCTCCAACTTCAAATAATTTTTATTATTAGCCAACACTTGTCCATCCGCAATAATACACATGTTGCATAAAGGGCACAGAATGAGACAGGCCTCCCTTGGCATGTTTGGTCTGCGCACACTTTCCACTGAGGGTTCCCCTTTCTGACTGCTATTCCTACAGCTTTTCAACCCCCCCTACTTTCAACCCTGGGATGTTTGCTGACCCAGAGTACTAAATATTTCCAAAAAACAAGAGATAAAATATGAACACCTGTAGAATTCCAGGGAATGAAAGATGTACATTTGAAACATTTATTAATAGTTTTGATGTCTGTGAAGTGATTGATATTTATTTCCTTTTAACTTTGAGGCTGGGATTAATATACATATTCTTTATTATTGCCCACAAAGCTTTGCAGGAGGGAGACGGCGCCTCTGCAATTTAGTCTTCCAGTCTGTACAAATGGGATCCAGGACAGGAGGTCGACAATAACCTGAAGTCAATCTCAGCCTTAGTCCTTCGAGTGTCCCCAGGCCCTTCTGCCTGCTTTCGCCTTTTTCCCAGTGGAAGGAAGGGGCGGGGGAGCGGGAAACAATTTAAACCCTTTTCGTCAGCGTGTGAATGAATTTCAAGTATGCCAAACACCTCAGTCTTCCAACCTAATTAGAACACTTAGGAAAGAGGCATTTTTAGGACATTTAAAACTTGCAGCATAATAACCCATCTGGAGAGCGCCACTGTGCGTCCCTGCTGTCCTTGCGCCACCCACTCCCAACCCCCGCGGCGCGCGAGTGCACAGTTTAGCGGCGGGCAGCCCCGGAGGGGCCCTGGCGTCCTGCTCAGTTCAGAGCCCTGAGTAGGTGTTGCTTCTCTCTCTGCGGGCGACTTCGGAACTGCCTGCGATTATAAACCTCGACTGATAAAGGACTAACATCTCTCTGAATCTTGAAATTCACTTTCTTGCCGCAACAATAACAATTTGTTACGAGATGCAAAAGTAAAGGTCGAAGCCAGGGAGATATGGATAGTGTACGGGGGTGGGGGAGGGAGTGGTTACGACTGCGAATGCCCAGCTCCCTGGGTTCGAATCCCAGGTTTGCCATTTGAGCACCTACTGTGTGCCAGGCTTTCGGAATACTGCGGTGAACAAGATTGTCGAGGTCGCCACTTTCTTGGGGGAACTATTAGTTTGGTTGCCTTGGTCAAGTTTCTAAGTCTCGGTTTCTTCCCTGGTAAGGAGTGCCTGCCTCACAGAACTGTTGTCAGGATTGAGATCTTGTACTGAGAGGTAGATGGATAACACGCTGTTGGGCACACAGTAAAGGCTCAATAAAGTTTCGCGCTTCTTTCACCGAGTACCAAGACAGCGCAGAAGGGAGACAGGTGCCAGAGCTAAGAATCATGCTTTGAGCAGTTCTTTTAAACAAGTGCTGGACTCTGTAAGGATGCTTAGCTGCAGAGAGGAGACCTGGTAGGGGCCCTGGAAGCAAAGGTTCCTAAGCCAGCACATTACAGGAAAGTGAGTCCCACACCGATGGACTCGAGTGGAGAACTCTGGAAAGACTTCTGGCACGGCTTTCCCGCCCGGGTTCTCAAGGCGGCATGATTAGCATTCGCCACGCCCCCACTGCTTCCCGGCCCCCGATTGGTCAGCGCTCCTCGGCTGCCCGCTCCGGGCGGGGCCGGAGGGCTCCAGGGGAGAGGCCGAGCCCGCGGGGCAGTGGGCGGGGACGCGCGGAGAGCGTGGCGGGGCGGCCCACCAACCGAGCCCGGGCCTGAGGGGGCGGGGCCGGGGCGGGGCCTCCCGGCGGGCATTAGAAGCAGGTGACCCGGGCGGGGCGGGAGAGGGCAGTCAGCCCACGGCCGTGACTCCGCCGCCGCTGCGTGCCGTTCAGTGCCCGCTGGAGGTGGGCGAAAGGGTGCGAGAGCGCGGGGGAGGAGCCGAGCCGGGCGCGTCCCGAGAGCGCCGCCACCGCCCCCAGGAGTCCGCTGGAGCGCGGAGCCCCCTGCAGGGGAGGAGGCGAGCGGCGGGCGGGACGCGGCGGCGGGCGCGCACCATGCAGTCCCCGCCGGGCCAGCGCCCGCTGCTCGCGCTGCTGTGAGGCGGCGAGGTCCTCCGGCCGCCGCATCCCGCCTTCCTCCCGCCCAGGTGCTGCCAGGCGCGCTTGCCCTTCGTCCGGCTCCCGGACCCCGGTGGAACGCACGGCCTGCCCCTGCCCTGCTCTGTCTGGATCATGCGGGGGGCCCCTGAGGAGGAGAGGGCGAGTGACCGGTCTGCGCCGCCCATGTTCTGGGGGCGTCCCCCTCTCTGAGAATCCCCCACCTGCTGCCATGTGCCGCCGCCACGGGTACCCAGCCTGTCGCTAAACTTTGCCGGCTCCAGCCGGGCTCTGAGTCGCGTTTCTCAGCGGAGTGTCCCGGGGACGGAGGACTCAGGCCGGCTGCGGACTATCTGCTCCTCTCGGCGGGATCCGTGGAGGTGAGAGCTTGCGCCTTCCCCTTCTCCTTGTTCTTCTCCCGGTTCATCTGCCCTTTTCCGGAGGGCTGAGCGCTCTGGTCTCGGGGCACAGCCTGGAGGGCCCAGCTAGGCAAGAGAGGGCGGGGGAGTCGGTAGTTTGGTTCCAGGAGGTGGAGGGGAGGAAAGGAGAGGGGTTAACTTAGAGATTTGGGGATCGCTTGCGGGGACCGAGCCGTTGACGCCCCTCTACTAGGGAGTGGTTGCAATTTTTCTTCTCCCCCTTCTTTTTTAAAGAGTCCTTTCCCTGGAATTGGAGCCCTAACCGTCCCTTCCCAGCCCTATCCGGCGAGGAGCTGAGCGCTGCCAGCGGAGGCAGCGCCTTCCCGAAGCAGTTTATCTTTGGACGGATTTCTTTAAAGGAAAAAGAAACCAACAGGTTGCCAGCCCCGGCGCCATACACAGGACGCCGGAGGGGGAAGCCCGGCCGGGATTCCTTTGCTTGCGTTGGCCCCTCTCGGGCTGCTGGAGGCGAGGGGAGGGAGGGGGCGATGGCTCGGCCTGACCCGTCCGCGCCGCCCTCGCTGCTGCTGCTGCTCCTGGCGCAGCTGGCGGGCCGGGCGGCGGCCGCCTCCAAGGCCCCGGTGTGCCAGGAAATCACGGTGCCCATGTGCCGCGGCATCGGCTACAACCTGACGCACATGCCCAACCAGTTCAACCACGACACGCAGGACGAGGCGGGCCTGGAGGTGCACCAGTTCTGGCCGCTGGTGGAGATCCACTGCTCGCCCGACCTGCGCTTCTTCCTGTGCTCCATGTACACGCCCATCTGCCTGCCCGACTACCATAAGCCGCTGCCGCCCTGCCGCTCCGTGTGCGAGCGCGCCAAGGCCGGCTGCTCGCCGCTCATGCGCCAGTACGGCTTCGCCTGGCCCGAGCGCATGAGCTGCGACCGCCTCCCGGTGCTGGGCCGCGACGCCGAGGTCCTGTGCATGGATTACAACCGCAGCGAGGCCACCACGGCGCCCCCCAGGCCCTTCCCAGCCAAGCCCACCCTCCCAGGCCCGCCCGGGGCGCCGGCCTCGGGGGGCGAGTGCGCTGCCGGGGGCCCGTCGGTGTGCAAGTGCCGCGAGCCCTTCGTGCCCATTCTGAAGGAGTCGCACCCCCTCTACAACAAGGTGCGGACGGGCCAGGTGCCCAACTGCGCGGTCCCCTGCTACCAGCCTTCCTTCAGCCCGGACGAGCGCACGTTCGCCACCTTCTGGATCGGCCTGTGGTCGGTGCTGTGCTTCATCTCCACGTCCACTACAGTGGCCACCTTCCTCATTGACATGGAACGCTTCCGCTACCCTGAGCGCCCCATCATCTTCCTGTCAGCCTGCTACCTGTGCGTGTCGCTGGGCTTCCTGGTGCGCCTGGTCGTGGGCCACGCCAGCGTTGCCTGCAGCCGCGAGCACAGCCACATCCACTATGAGACGACTGGCCCCGCGCTGTGCACCGTCGTCTTCCTCCTGGTCTACTTCTTCGGCATGGCCAGCTCCATCTGGTGGGTCATCCTGTCGCTCACCTGGTTCTTGGCGGCTGGCATGAAGTGGGGCAATGAGGCCATCGCGGGCTATGCGCAGTACTTCCACCTGGCCGCGTGGCTCATCCCCAGCGTGAAGTCCATAACGGCGCTGGCACTGAGCTCCGTGGATGGGGACCCGGTGGCCGGCATCTGCTACGTGGGCAACCAGAACCTGAACTCACTGCGCGGCTTCGTGTTGGGCCCGCTGGTGCTCTACCTGCTGGTGGGCACGCTCTTCCTCCTGGCGGGCTTCGTGTCGCTCTTCCGCATCCGTAGTGTCATCAAGCAGGGCGGCACCAAGACAGACAAGCTGGAGAAGCTCATGATCCGCATCGGCATCTTCACGCTGCTCTACACGGTGCCTGCCAGCATCGTGGTGGCCTGCTACCTGTACGAGCAGCACTACCGCGAGAGCTGGGAGGCGGCCCTCACCTGCGCGTGCCCCGGCCCCGACGCCGGCCAGCCGCGCGCCAAGCCCGAGTACTGGGTGCTCATGCTCAAGTACTTCATGTGCCTCGTGGTGGGCATCACGTCCGGCGTCTGGATCTGGTCCGGCAAGACAGTGGAGTCGTGGCGGCGCTTCACCAGCCGCTGCTGCTGCCGCCCGCGGCGGGGCCACAAGAGCGGCGGCGCGATGGCCGCTGGGGACTATTCCGAGGCGAGCGCGGCGCTCACGGGCAGGACCGGGCCGCCGGGCCCCGCCGCCGCCTACCACAAGCAGGTGTCCCTGTCGCACGTGTAGGAGGCCGCGGCCGGCCGAGGGACCCGGGCCGGGACGTTTCGGGGAGGGGTGGTTTTGTTTGATAGTTTTGCCAAGGTCACTTCCGTTTACCTTCTTGGTGCTGATGCCCCCTCCCGGGGCAACTTGGAGAGAGGGAAAAGGCGCGGTTTCAAGGGCGTACCTGTCCCAGTTCTCAGAGGGGCTCAGCTCACGTGTATTCTATTTTGCGTTTCTTACTACCTTCCTTAGGGGAACCCTCTTTTTAATTTATATGTATTTTTCTTAATTTGTAACTTTGTTGCATTTTGGCAACAAAATTTAACTTTGCTTTGGGGGCTTTACGATCCTAAGGCTGGCATTGTAATGAAGTTCCACTTGGTTCAGGTTTCTTTGAACTGTGTGGTCTGAATTGGGAAAATATATTTCCTGTACATGTGTCTTTTTTAAAAATGTGAACAGTGAAAGTTTGGGTTGCTGTGACTGGGAAGTTGTCGGGTGTGCTTCTTCAGCTAGTTTCTCCTTCCATTGCCCACTGTGGCCAAGATGCTTTAAAGTGAGCTGCTGTTTATAGCCCCAGGTCACACCAAGGAGGGGATGATAATGTGGTTAGGGCCTCCCAAAAGCGACAAGGTTAGGGGAGTGCTTAGTGGTTTTGTGTTCATCCTCAGCTCTGTTTAGGGAGCTTTGGCTTTTTTATTCTGTAGTGCTTGTAATGATTCTCATTCTTAACAGCACAAGCGTTGTGTCTTGAATAAGTTAAAGGTAGCATTATCCAGTGTCTGGTATAAATATTTGCAACAGTGAGAACCTAAGGGGTGGTGATTGAATTCTAGACTGGCGAGGTGGTAGCTTTGTGCCCTCGAGGGAGTGGGTGGTTCTTAATAGGCTTCAGTGATCCCTATTTTTTTTTTTAAAAGAGGAACTTGCGTTATAATTTTGGTAAAAGTATAAACCCACTCTCTTCTTCTGGTAGTACTTAGCGGTAGTTGGTAAAGGGGGCTCCTTTTAGATGTAAGGACTAAAATGGATATACTTCCAGTAATTAAAGTAAATTTCCTACACTTATCTGCTCCCCCCAGCTCCACCTCCTTTATCATGTTAAACAGTCTTTTTGCTTTTCTTATTCCTCCCCTCCTGGAGAGCTGTGATTAGAAACCACTCCCACCCTTGAATGAAGTGCTTGAACTGGGGGAGGGAGGCTGGCTACCTGTGAACAAACATTGGCTGCAGTGAGGGAAAATAATGTCCCTGGACTTTGGACTAGTTTATAGCCAGATATTTTAAAAGCAGCAAGACATTGCTCTCTGGAGTCTCTGAAAACAAATGAGACCCATAACATGCTTACATAAGCTTTTAAAATATGCATCAGTGTAATAATGCCACCATAAGAAGGAAGCTCCTTTTTCCACCCCCACCTCTATATTTTTCTTTTCCTCCTCTTCTGAGAAAGCCTGTGTGTTGATGATTACACACACACACACACACACACACACGTGCTTCTGTGCTATTAGAAAATTCAGTTTGCTTTACTAATCTGTTTAACCATTCCTTCATTCATGTATGAAAGCCTATATATTGATGAATATACACACATACACACAGAGGTTTCTTTGCTATTAGAAAATTCTGTTTGCTTTTCTAATCTGTTTAACCATTCATTCATGAAGAGTGTGAGGCCATTACTGGGGGAGGGGGGTGACAGTGCATCAGCCAGCAAAATACCAATGACCAGGATTGAGTGGGGACTAAATTTGGGAAGCTAAAATGGCCAAAGCAATTAAAGTTTGAGAAAGCCTCCCTAGGAAAACAACTGGAGTCTAGACATTTGCACTTCGATTATACCAAAGCTGGGAAAATAAAATTTAAGCCTAGGTCAGTTTTTACTTCATGGATATTAAGTAGACAAATGCACAGTTCCCATAGGGAATTTAAACACTTGCTGGTGGGAGAAACCTAGTATTATAGTTTTAAGGTCTCTCAAAAGCTTTCACATTTATAAAAATGCACTGCTCCTACACAACTCATCCTGAATCAAAATCCACTGAATTAAAATTTCAGTGGATTTGACAAAGCCTAGTACACATAGCTATAGTACTTTGTGCCTCTCTTATTTCTCTGTTTATTCTTCTAGGAGGAATCCTCTTCCTAGAATCTTGAAATAGATCCCCTGTTTGAGCACCAATTCCTCTCCTGTTTTTCAAATGACCTTTTCTGATCACCTTGAACTTTTCTCTCATTTGTCTTGCCAGAATGCCTTCAGTCATCGTGCCTAATATGCGTTGTCGTCCACTGCCCCCATCCTTCCTTTTCTTTGTGGAGGAATCTAGAAAGGATGGGCAGTGTACCCAAAAGTTGTGGGATGAAGTGGATGAAAGTGATTTACTTCTTCATGTTTAAAATTGTTTTTTTCATTTTAGTAACATGCTAAACCTAAAAAGAACAACTAACTTGCTTAAAAAATAGGAGTTGAAACAAAGGGTGCTAAGTCCAAGGGGAGGCAACGTGAGGAATGCTCTTTGGGGGTCTAGTTCCAGGCCAGCTTTCTGAGGCACCACTTTGTTTTGTCTCTAGTCTCAACCCTCATCGCCTTCTCTCTTCCCTCATTCCCTAAAAAAAAGAGACAAAGATAAAGCCTCCCTGTTTCCCTAAAGTCTTACTAATGTCAGCCACCCCAGGGGAGAAAAATTTGATCTATTTATGCCCACCCCCTATTTCCATCCATATTCTTATTTTCCCCTGATTTGCATTTTATTATGAAAACAAATCATACTCATGAAAACAACTGTAAAATGAAAGGTTATGGGGTAGTTCAGCAACTTTGTCACAGCCAGCCTGGAGAAACTGGGGAGGACTTGGGGCCCAGTTTAGTCTCTTAGGTACAGCTTCAGGGCTGTCCCTGTCACAGTTCAATTTTAGGCAATGTCTCACTTCACAGATTAGGGGGTTAGGATTCAGATAGGTGCCTAAATAAACTACTGGGACCTCTCAGTGAATCAGTTAACTGGATTTTAGAAAGTCTTTTTCATCTATATTATTTCCCTCCTCACATTTTGAATTGGTCTAAATTGGCTGGAAATAATTTTTCTTGGTGCCTTATTGGTTTATCTTTGCAAACCTTTGACATATTTTCATGTGACCATTGCCAGTGATTAGGGCCTGTGTGTATGTGTTGTGTGTAATTGTGTGCATGTACAAGCTTAAATAATGTGCCTATAGCACTGTTTCAAAGTTGGTATTCATTAGGCTGTTTCCTCCTGGGCCAGAGCTGCACTAATCCTGACACTGGCTGCCAGGAGAAAACCTCATGGATCACACACCAAACCTTAATAGCAGCATCCGTGACCTGCACTCTCCAGCACAGAATGGGAACCCCAGAGCTAGGAAACGCAGTTGTATATTTTAATGAACTGCTACCCCTGCTAAAGCAGCTTCTTTCACTTTTGTCCTCTACAGAAAGACCGAGGGGGGTGGAGGGAGGAGGGACAAAGCTTTGAATAACTGCTTTCTAACACTGAATGTGGCAAACAGGACAGAGAACATCACAAACATAGGCAGGTGTGTGGGACAGTGGCTAAGAATTGCCTGTTCCCTCCGCATGCCCTTTCTTGTCTCTGAAGTCCAATCAAGGGATCCTGGGAAAGAAATCTGCCTGGGTTGGGGAGGATGGTTTTGAAAGAAGAAACTACCAAGACATTAAAGAAGGGTGAAGGGTAGGCAGGATATAAGTAAGTAACCTGACTCAAAACTCTCAAAAGCTTCTAGCAGCTTGATGACAATTACAGGATTTATTTCAGCCAGGATAATGTCTGTTTGTGGTACATCATTTTAAGACAATATTACTTCATATTGCTACAAACTGTATAGTATGTATGTTCTGTGGATGTGTATATACATAATATATATTATATATATGAGAGATTTAGTGACTTTTGATACGGGTTTGGTGCAGGTGAATTTATTACTGAGCCAAATGAGGCACATACCGAGTCAGTAGTTCGAGTCCAGGGCATTCAATACTTTTTATGATTTCCATATATGTATAGTGCCTGTCCCATGCAGTATAGTCACTGTCATGTTAAATCCAGAACTTACAGATCAGAGCCAGTGATATTTTATTTGTAGACAATCAACTTGAATCTATAAATTATTACTGGCAGATGATTATAATTTGGAATCCATAACGCTAACAAAAGCAAACCCAGAGCATCTTGATAAGAAGTTTTTGTTTTTGTTTTGTTCCTGGAGTCAGTAGAACAGCAGTTGTATGTGGTTATGTTAGTCTCAAGATACTTAATTTGTTGACCTTATTATTTCAGAAAAATTTTGTATGTATTATATTTGTGGGAAGGTAAAATAATGGTTTGAGATTTTTATCAAATATGGAGATTAGTTATTTATGAAAAACAAAGAAATGTCTATTTTTGTTTCTTTGTTCCCAATTAATGTAGATAAATTTTCAAATGCATTAAAGCAATGGTAAAGAAAATAAAAAGATGCTGTAGAAGTCTTTTTCTCCTCATGTTTTTATGGAGAGACACACTGCTTTCTAAGAGTATCTGAGGAGAGAAGTACTTAAAATATAAGCAGCAAAAATTTTATTAGTAAGTAAAATCAAGCAAATTCCAATCACCGGAAGCAGAACTAATTAAAACATGTTTTACTTGAATATACTTCCTAGGTTTCCCTGCCGATCCTGTGTTTGCTTTATGATTCACTTGGAGAAATGAAGGAAGATACGTGGGAAAACAGAGACCTTGCCTGAGGTTGCGTTCTGTTTCATAAACCCTTCGTTTATACCGAACCTGCTTGAATAGAGATGGTGCTGTTCTGTGTGTCTGGCTGGACTTTTTCAGCAGTTGGATCCACAACTTGGTATTGAGCTCTAAATATAAGTCGAGAAACCAAGATGAGAAGGTAGAAACTGATTTAGGGTTGGCTCCTTCCTGATAATTTGGACAGATGCTTAGTAAACCTGAGATACTATTGTCACACTACCTTCTACGGATGCTGCTTTGGTAAAATGCAGATTAGCCACCAATCCAGCAAATACCACCTCGTTTTAATGCCTGCTATGTCAATGTTCTCCAGCAATGCCCTGAGATGTAAGAATGTGGGAGAACATGGGTAGTTAGGAACTTAAAATGTTTAGGGGAGACAACACAAATCCAATAAGAGGCGAGTTAGCAATGTGAGAGTATGCAATTCAAGGTCAGTGTGAGTGCCCTGAACTTTATTAGATTGGTCCCTAAATCAGGGCAGCTGGGAGAGACAGGCTAGAAAATACAGTAGTTGAGCTGAGTCCTGAGAGAAGAGCAAGTGTACCTTACGTGTGTAGGACTACAGTTAGCACATCTGCCCCATGCTCTCTCATGGCTCGCTGCCCCCCTCCACCCCGTGGAAAGGGGCACGGGCAAAGTCACAGGCTGGAGCAGAAACTCCAGCTGTTAGGCTTAGAAAGTTGGAGAAATAGGTAGGCCCAGGGTAACATGGGTAATAATGCTTCTTTTAGTGATTCAGTTAGAGAGCTCTGTAGTTTGTCACAGATGGAAACGGTGGAGCAGCAAAGTGGTTATGAGCAGACTTGGGAGCCAGGCTGGGGATTGAAACCCCAGCTCCACCATTTCTGGGGTGTGTGATCCTGGACACTTAACCTCTTGGTGTCTCAGTTTTCTCATCTGTGAAAAGAGGATAATAACAGGACTTAGGGTTCAGAAGATTCAAGGGATTAAATCAGGCTAAGGCAAAGTCAAGGTGAGTAAAGCAGGAAAGCAGCAGCTGTTCAGACATGGAAGGGAAAGGGAATTGAGGGACTAAGTTCTCAAATCTGAGTTTGCATTAAGAAACATTTGCGGTTCCTGTTAAAAATGTGGATTCCCAGGCCTCAGCTCCAGGAATTGAGATTCAGTAGCTCTGGGGCCCAAGAAGCTATTTTTTAAAAAATAAACTTTCAATTTTATAATGATTTAGATTTACAGAAAAAATTGCCAAGATAATTAAGAGTTTTTGTACACCCCTTACCCATTTCCCCCAAATGTTAACATCTTATGTTCTCATGGTACATTTGTTAAAACTAACAAGTCAACATTGCCACATTACTATTAACTCCAGACTTCATCAGATTTTCCACTAATGTTCTTTGTCTGTTCCAGGAGCCAATCCAGGACACCACATTGCGTTTAGAGAAGCTTCATTTTTCACAGGCTCATTCAGCTGATGAGAGGCAGGTGGGTTGGGGACCACATCTTGAGAAACTCTGGGACATTTAAAGGACTGAACAAAGTCAAATGGCCCCATCCCCAAGTTGGGGAGATGAATACAACTTTGAAACAGAAGGGAATACATTGGTGGAGGGGGTGGATATGGAAGGTTGATTTTAGAGTTAAGAGATGGAATCCTCTCCATTGGATGAGAGGAGGTTACCTTAAAAACAAGGCATCCAATGCCAGATGAAATAGGTTTTGGAAGATAAGGATGCCACCTAGTCCTCAGCTGAGATCGAGAATGGATGAGTGGGGTTGTAAGCAGGTCGAGAGAATTGGTAAGTGCAATTTAAGTTGGGAACAGCTGCTTTAGGGAACACAGGAGGGCTCAAGTAGGTGATTAAAGGAGATTACACGAGGCCAGTTAGCTTGGGAGCCATATAAAACCTGCATTTCCTGAAACCTGGCGCCAATACTTTGGAAGTGGGTCGCAGTGATCATCGTCAAGCCTTGCCACATGGGACACTGGCAGAAAAGGTCAGAGTGAAGCTGGGATGATTTTGTTGAGGGAGGGTCCTAAGGCACTTGGCTGAAGCAGGGGTAGACAAAACACTTGAAGCCCTGCTTCTGGAAGAGTCAGTTCTCATAATGAGGAGATACAGGAAGCACCATCTTGGGGGTGGCAGGTAAAGGTTTGTAGAATTGAGAATGTTAAGAAGATGAAGCAATAGATTGGCTTTTTTTGTTGTTGTTTTAAAAGCTAGCAGACTAATTTGGGAATCCTTTGAGGTCTTTTGAAGTGCATACTACTGATGTCTTATTGAGGACGTTAGGTTCTGGGATTGTCATTGAATTTTCCTAATCACATTCAAATTACTTAGCTCCCGTGTAGCAGTCACAATATCACCTAACCTGTTCCTTTTGAAAGAATGGTAACCTTTTTTCACTGGTCTCAGGATTCCTCTTAATTTCTATACTGTTTCACTTTCCCAGTCAGTTGTTCTTCCTGCACCCTAGAGATCCTAAACCACAAACTGGTGTTCTTAAAATTTATTTCACATTAAGTACA
This sequence comes from Daubentonia madagascariensis, assembly GCA_023783475.1. Taxonomy (NCBI): domain Eukaryota; kingdom Metazoa; phylum Chordata; class Mammalia; order Primates; family Daubentoniidae; genus Daubentonia; species Daubentonia madagascariensis. Next base: position 4,246,152 of record JAKFHU010002088.1, read on the forward strand.
TGCATGTTCTCTCATTTGCCAAACCCATTTAAAATAGTTCAGTGGAAATTGCCTTAGAAACCAAACAGATGGCTCCTGTGTACTGGAGGAACAGGCTTTCCTGAAGGGCTCCTAGATCTTTTGTATTGCTTGCTGGCACGTCAGGCCTGATGAGTTCCCTAAGTGGCTGGCCGTTAGACTGGGTAATCTATCCTTAACTTAATAGATCTGGGTGTAATCTACAGATTCTGCATAGAAACTGGCACTTACCTGGGAGGTTGCTCTGCTGGCTGTTAAGTGCTTTTCCAAGCAGTTCTGCACTCCAACAATGCAGCTTCTGGGTCATAGTCGTCTCAAATGTGGTTAGGGAGAAGGGTTGGGTGATGAAAGATTTTAGCTAACCTGCATACTGTAGCTAGTTTCCAGAAACACTGCATAACATGAATACAGAATGAAGACTGAATTGCTTGACAGTTTAAATTGGCTGTTGGCATTTTTTTTTTTAAGTCAAGGAAGAATGTATTTAGAAATATAGGAAAACCAGACCAAGAAATGAACCTTGAGCTGTTATACAACCAGGATTTAGTGCTGTTGGATTTCAATAATGTATAGGCATATGGGGTACATAAAGAGGAAATACGAAAGGGCCAGAATGAAATTTCTCTGTAAACAGAGACATTGGGCGTGGTTGTCTTAGCATGAACCATATGAACTCGCTGATAGGAAACCATTTTTGACCTATAAAAAAACAGCAATTTCATTTGGTTCTGATATGTATTTCAGATCTTTGTCTTTTCCTTGTAATGAAGATGTAAAAGTTTACAATATACCAGAGTTAGTCTCATTGAGGTCTGTATTACAATAGTTTAAAAAAAGAAAAGAAATTTGAGTCTAGGTAGTCAATATTCCTTTTTATAGTCCTATGTTAGGGAAGAAATCTTTCCTCGGGGTGGTAACTCTGAGAAAACTGCCATAGTTACCACCCTACTAGAAACTTAGTTTCCATGGCCCATAACATGTCAGAAAACCTACCCACTTTCAGTGACATTCATATTCTTATCCTAAATTGACCCAATTTCCCATTTATCAAAATGGCTGTATTGCCTTCTTAAATTAAAGCCAAAGGGGGAAGAGCAATTTTAGTGATACTTATTCTCCCAACTTGTTCTTGAAGTCACAGATTAATGTCCAATGTCACTCTCCCAATCTTTTTAAACCTTGACCGCTCATTTATGTTGGGATTTCTGCTTAATGACAGGCATATTATAGGGTGCAAACCGTCTTATAATAAAGTGATTTATAATAGTTTTTTTTCCTTCTAAATTAGGTCACTTATCCTAATCAACAATTTATTAAGAACAAAGTGATCAGTTATTTGAAGATTTGACCTTAGGCACTAAAGAATTAAAGTGGATGAAAATATAGCAATACCATCAGAATTTAGTGAAAACTGCTGAAGTGGCTAGACTGTTAGTTCTAAAGAAACCTAACAGTGACTTGGTATATTTTTAACTGAAATGTAAGTTTGAAAACAGCATGTTGGCCAGGCACACTTGGCTGACGCCTATAATCCCAGCACTTTGGGAGGCCAAGGTGAGAGGATTCCTTGAGCTCAGGAGTTTAAGACGAGCCTGGGCAACATAGTAAGACCCTGTCTCTTTAAAAAAAAAAAAAAAAAAAAAAAAATTAAAAAAATTAGCCAGGTGTTGTGGTGCACACCTATAGTCCTAGCTACTCGAGAGGCTGATGCAGGAGGATCACTTGAGCCCAGGAATTGGAGGTTACAGTGAGCTATAACTACTGTGCCACTACACTCCAGCCCGGGCAAGAGTGAGACCCTGTCTCTTAATAAGTCTTTATCATGTTTTCTTTTTTTTTTTTAATGTGGCTTGTTTTAAGTCACCTTCTGTACAGCAACCCTAATTCTAGTTCTTGTCCTTCATTTTTCTTTCCTGTTTAACTGTTTGAAAACTTCAAATACCTCTTGTTCTAATTCTATACTTTTCCTGTAATTCCTTCCTCTTTGGTACATTTTACCGAATTTTAAATTCTAATGTGCTCTTCCCTCTTAGGCACAATAACCAACTATTCAAAGATGTCATCTAATGCACTATGCCACTAAGAACTGTGACCAGTGATTTTTAAGTGTAATAAATTATTTTCAGGTTATGAATGGTTAGTTTAAAAATGCTTTAAGACATATCAAGACTGACTTAAAACCTTTAAGTTAGGCAGAGATGTAATGCTATGTGAACAGAAGTGTTACAAATGCACTAGTCATATTTTAATTAAAATAGAGTTTATTAGCTTTTCTTTTAATATAAACATGAGAAATAAAAACCACATAAATTGTAGCATTCTTTTCAAAATAAAACTGCAATCAATACTTGAAACTCCAAGCTCTGAACAATGTTTTTTGAGGTGGTAGATTGTAATATTTTATATACCATTATTTGTCATTTACATCTCTGTCCTTTAAAAATGATGGAACCTGCAGCACTCAATGTAATGTGAAGCATTGCTGTGTTGAGAGGAAGTATTCCTGGCCCAGAAATGTTTTGTTTACAGGCAAGATTCCTAGGATTACATTTGAGAAAGTAGGAGAAGTAGATTTCACATAGTTGAGAACACTAATCTTTTTTTTTTTTTTTTTTTTTTTTTACTATTTTACTATTACAAATTTAGGTGACATTGTTATCAGTCTTCTAAAATTAATTACTCCCTGCCCTTTAAAGCCTGAAGTAAGGGTTCCTAAGGCTTGTGTAAGTTCTTTCTTAAATAGCAGGACTTAAAATGGGACACCTACAGCCAGGTTAACATGTAGGATAAAAAAGCTGTTTCATATCACCTACTGCTATGAGGGTCCAATTCCTTTTAATTTATTAAACATGAATTAACACTTCTCTTCATAATCTTCCTTTACCAAATCTAGAAAATAAAATTTAGGTGATCAAAGCAGATAGTACACAGCCCCACAAGGAACTACTTTTAAAAAGAGGAGGGTGCTTTTATGGAGATACAAGGTAATCCAAAAGTCTTAGTGTAATCTAAAGCTTTGACAAACTTGTAGAAATATAAATTTATTTTATTATTATTTCTTTAAAGTTAGTTTTGAAAATAAAGTATGAAAAAAAAATTTTCTTAAGTAGCTGGGACTATAGGCACATGCCACCTCCCCTGGCTTAGTTTTGCAAATTTTGAATATTAACCTTTTAATTTTTTGTTTCAATGTCTGCCATCTTCAAGAGGGAGTGAAGGTCGGGCGTGGTGGCTCACGCCTGTAATCCTGGCACTCTGGGAGGCCGAGGCAGGAGGATCGCTTGAGTTTACAAGTTCAAGACCAGCCTGAGCAAGAACAAGACCCCGTCTCTACTAAAAGTAGAAAAATTAGCCAGGCACTGTGGCATGTGCCTGTAGTCCCAGCTACTCAGGAGGCTGAGGCAGGAGGATCGCCTGACCCCAGGTGGCAGTGAGCTATGATGATGCCACTGTACTCTACCCAGGGTGACAGAGTGAGACTCTGTCTCACACACACACAAAAAAAAGACAAAATAAAAAGCTTAATATTCAGGAACCAGGCACACACCTGTAGTCTCAGCTACTTGCTAGGATGTGGCAGGAGGATTGCTTGAGGCCAGGAGTTTGAGGCTGCAGTGTGCTATGATTGCACCTGTGAACAGCCACTGCACTCCAACCTAGGTAACATAGCAAGAGCCCATCTCTTTTTAAAAAAAAAAAAAAAAAAGTAAAAGAAATATAATTAAACTTTCAAATGATGTTTTGTAAAGGTTTATAGCATTTATACTTCTGCTGCAGAGCCCTGGAGGGCCCAAGCACACTATATTAAAGCACAACACTGCCCTGAAGCTTTCAGGACACCTTGTATTTCACTATTTTTTCATTATCACGGGACTACCATATTGGTTGGCATTATGAAAATATCTTTTAAATACATTTATGTAACAAATAAGAGGAAAACAATCAGAAAATGAGAAGCACCATTATAGTTTGCAAGAAATGGCAATGTGGACCCAATAGAAGTAGATGATCAGTAACTGATGTTACGTGTCATGAGTTCTTTAAAAAAAAAACAAAAAAACCTGATACTTGATACTTTCTCTGTTTATGACCCCAAATGTGGCAAAATGCTAGTAAGTAGTGCTTGCAAAGAATACGAACAAGAAATGTTATCCAGCAGCTTTTTGGTTTAAAATGATGCCAATGACCAGCAGCTTCAATGGTAACAGTAGGAAGAGAGAACCCTTCAATATCTAACAATGCTACAGTCTGCTCCTAAGTGGTTTTATGAGTTGTTACAACAAGTCCCATGTTTTAATGGTAATACTGCATTGATTTTAAAGGTATATGCAGCAATTACTTGGGGGAGGGGGCAAGAAAAATAGGAAAAACATAAAAGTTATATGAAATAGACAAAACATAAAAGTATATGGTTAGTGTCTTTAAAGTCTAAAAATTTAAACTATTGTTTAAAAAAACCTCATAGTTCACAGCTATTGGCCTACACAGAAGCAAATATCTGTGTGGTTTGGGAGCTTTTGCTTTGGAGTGGTTTTTGTAACTGTTTACACTAAAAAGGACAGAAGAGTGTGCTCTTGACACTGACAAGGTCCCATTCTTTCCTATGGAGTGTAATCCTCGTTGTCCATGAGTCTCTTGAATTCGAGATCTTTCTTTTTGGTGAAAACACTAACTTTGCTGGTTTTTGAGCAGGAGAGGTGGTATTTCTCTGGTCTCTGTAGGTGAGAGGCTCATGATGTTATAACCCTTCACTTCTCCCTTTAAGATAGGATGGCATTAGAGCGCCGAATACCAGTGAAATGATCAGCGCTGAAAGACCTTCTGATGGCAGCTCTACACAAGTCCTTGTATTTATCTTCGCACAATCGGGAAATGGCCTAGGAAACACAATCAAATAGAAAAGAAGTACAATTTTTAAAAAGGGTTCCAACCTTTACAAAAGCAGTAGTGATGACAAGCCACACAGGCAGACTTCTTTATAGCGACAGCTACTGTGGCTGAGGTTTGCACTACCAGGCTCTGGGGGTGCTGCCTACTTGTCAATTCACTAAGGTAATATCCTTTAAGGGCTATGATTAGATTGCTGGAGAAAAGTGGAACTTTTAAGTTATTTAAAAATGGGGCTCCCAACGATGTCAAAGGCTTGTGATAGGCTCCTAACAGCAATATCATCTGTTACCTGTGCACTTGTTCCTTAAACATAATGAACATACACTTGTGCAACAAAACGAGTGTTTATTCAGCTATTCAAATTCTACCCAATCCTTATTAGTTATTACATACTCAAAGCACATTTTAATGAGGCAAGTGTGTGCTGGACTGTACTGGAGCCTCGGAGAGATCTAATGACTGAAGTACCAAAAGGTGCTACTTCTCTTGCACCTTAATTACAGTAAAGAAGCATATTCTTCTAAAGTACCACAGAAAGTGCCAACTTTGGTTGTGAATAAATTGCTGTTTACTCACCAAGAGTCATAAGCCATACATATTACTTTGCCCCATAAAGTTACCATTCCCATTAAAAACTCATGTACTTCCTACATCCAGTACTTGAAATACTCACACCTTATACAATCTAAGTATAGGTCTCGTCCCTCAGCCACTAATGCTCTATCTAATAATTCATGGGACTGTACTGTGAAACAGAGTAGACACTGACATGAACTTGCAAACTGAGTAAATAAAAGATAGTCAAGAGTGGTCAGTTAATTTTGTGTAGATATAATTAGGAATACAATTTTAAGAAATTGTTCATCTATGGTTATGTGAAAGGGTAGAGGTTCAAAAGGAAAACCATAAAGAACAGATTAAATTTGATTAAAAATATTCTGAATTATGGTCACAGAGATAATAACTATAATTTTTTAATAATGTGGATCTTTGTATAAACTATAAAAAGACAGAAACTATGATGCCAAAGGGTTAATAAGCTCTTCAGTGTGTTAGTTAATTTTAAAGCTTTCTATTTTCCTAATCACTACTTAATAAGATTTAGTCAGAGATGATGTTGGCTTTGGTGGCTGACAGGAAACCCCACTAAGTGATTTCACGGCCTTACCTCTAGGTTCTGTGCTCGCTCTTTGCTGAGAGGAGAATACAGAAAATTCACGTTGTTGTCATCTGCTAAGGAGCGGAGGTCAAAGTAGTATTTGGCATAAACACTGGCAGGAACATTAATATTAAACTGAAGTAGCTCCAAAAAATGCCTTTCCATCTCATTCCTGGGGAAGGTGGAACAAAGCAAAACCAACACAGGACAATTTTGGTCAACTGGGCTATCTTCAAAAATATCATTCTGAGCTAAATTCTGTTTTGAAACAAAGGCTACCCAGCTGGGTTAATACACTAATGTTCAAACAAGGTACAGCTATTTGTGGTCCCTTCTGCATCCCAGCACCGTGAGTTTGGGATGAGGGGGAAAGGTTATGGCCTCTCATGCGCTCGTGCTGCTGACTCGGGGCTCATTCTTCAGAGTTCCATTAGTGCAGCTGTGCGATTCATACTCCTCGCTCGCTCACAAGGCCCCACTATAGTGATCAGATGAAAGGAATGATGTATGCTGTTTATTAGCTCTGAAGAACTTGCAGACATTTTCACTGGGCTGATAACAGGAAGGGGCTTATTGAAGTAGAGAAGCCCCAACAAAAGGAGTGGGCACATCACCACGGCAACAAATGGATCCATGAGAGCCACTGCTATTATCTCTGAGGGGGGAAACTCTTGAGGCAACAAGGATTCATCTCAAATAAATAAATAAATAAGCTACATTCGATGGAAAAGGGAATCCCTTCCCCCTGCCCCAGTACATGAGGTTGTGTCAAAGGGCATAATGCAAGTTTCTGCTCACTGTAATATTATCAAGGTGAGAAACTCGCTACGACAGGGCAGAGACACTCTTTAAACTCTGGAAGGCAGAAAGATCAAAACAGCTGTCTTGGCTAGACTAAGCCGGCTTTACGATATGACCTCTTGCAGGCGCTGGACTTCTAAACTCAGTGTTTCTCCAGAGTTGAGAATGAAGCCCTGAGATGCTCAGCACCTGCTGCCCTGGCCAGAGCAGAACGTGGGGGCGGGTTCACCACTGTGAGAGAGGGTGCGGGCAGCCCTCTGCTACAGGAACACACTGCCCTCGCCAAATGTTTATGTAAATAAACAGAAGAGAAAATAAAATTAGAGTTAAATCTTACCACCTTCACAATAATCCCTGTAAAGAGTTAACTGTATAAAAACGATAAATACCTGAATAACATCTTTGGTTTCTTAGTTTTAATATTTTACCCACTAAGTCAACAAATGCTTGATATTCTCCTGTATGGAGAGCAGTTAGAATATGAGCAGAGAAGTGGTTTTTTCATTTGTTGAACTTAATACCCAACTGAACCTACTTCCAAAATTAATTTCCTGTTCATATGGCCATAAGTCTATAGAAATGTAAATCAGATAATGTTTTGATAATTAGCTAATCAGGACTTAATTTGTTGCAGGAATAAATGCACTTCACAATCCCTTTTATATTTTTTCCACTAATACATTTTAACTGTGTAGAAATACAGTACTTCATAGGATTAACATGTCTATTAATAGAGGTTTAATCACTGAAGAAAAGCATTATGCCTACAGAATACACATCTTCTGGGTTTTTTGTTGTTGTTTAAATGGCTAGATGGCTGAATAGCATACCCTATACGGGCACAGCAAATTTTCTGAATAGCAGCTGCTCAGTTCAACTTATTCTTTTGAAGGGAAATATATTCTAACAAGACATGTAGATGTTGGAAAGTTTTAAGAAAAATCTGATTGATTGATAGACATCCATTTAAAAATTTTTTAATTTAAACTCAAAATGAGACTATTATAAACAGTCAACAGCAGGGAGATGAGACAAATGTATATTCAACACTTTGTTGTAATGTTTTCTAATTTCCAAAGATCATAAACAAAAGCAGCCTATTGGGAGCATAGCTCCCAGTGCTTCTACATTCACACACAAACAGTATTGTTTAGAACTGGTCTTCGTGGAGCTGGCTCTGCCTCCACTGCTCCTGGAACTCACATCTGTGAAAACCTGCACGATTCCCTTTATGTTCTCTGATCTTCTAACTAGAACCAGAGCCCTCAGCCAGCTTAGTTGCAGGTTTTGAGAAAGTTTCAGCTGTCATAATGACAGCACTAAGTGTTCATGACAACAAATTTTGCTTCCTTCGAGGACCAGTTTGCCGACTGATGACAGTAGCAACCAAAGTCACTTCGGCATCTGCAACTTTCCAAAGTACTTCCATTTGTTTCAAATTCATTTGCTGTTATGCCCTTTGCTAACACAAGTACCAGCAATAGCTCCATGACCACTCAGTTTACACTATTAGCAAAGTGGTCATTCTCACCAAAAGCCACTTCAACAGCTACCAATAATCACTGGTCCCTTGCAAGTCACAAGTATCCTCACTCCAGTTGTAAATATACAGCTTGGTCATTCTGAATGACAGTCTTATCTACAGCAATGGGCAAAGGTAACAAAAACAAACTCTTGCCACTGCCTGTCATGATCTTGATCTTCCTGTGCTGCCAAGAGGTATTCCTTCATACTTTCCTAAATGCCACCCACAAAGACGTTTACTGTCAAGCAGGCGCTTCAAGAGTCTTTCCCTGGCTCTTCCTGCCTACCCGCTTCAGGGACCTTCCCTTCACAGCAGTCAGGGAGACTGGACCAGAAGGAAGTCCTTGTGAAGTTGGTGTTTCGCTGTCATGTTAGTGCCATCGTGTGGAGCCCCGTGACTCAGCAGGTTCACTCTTGGTAACTCAGGGCCCCCAAGTCTGCTGTGCTTGCCCAGGTGCCCAAGAGCACAGTGTGGTGAGCACTGGCTGCTGCCCCGGCAATGTGGCTTAGATGGCCTGGGGGGATCCCGGAGCGTCCCTACTCATGGGGCTACTTCTAAACACAGGCAAGCTCCTAATGGGGAGGGGGCAGGAACACGGGGATGTGTGTATATTTAATTTTTTATCTCACAGTTTCTGTACAAACAGATCGTCAGATACAAGGGGGAGAAAGACCAGCAAAAGCAAACATACGATGTGTGTCTCAGGTTGAAGCTGTAACTTCTCACTAGTCCAGAGGCCCTAAGACCTTAACAGTGGCCAAACAATTGTTTCAAAGGCCAGAGGTGTGTCCCTTAAAAAGGGACTGGAACTGGCAGACAGCTTTAAAAAAGCCATAAAGATATTTACTGTACTATGTTGTTCTGGAGTAAGTTCGAAAGATGTTGGCCAAAACCATCAGAAAAATACTTTTCAATTTATCAAGCAGATTATTACAAAAATAATACATCAAGACCTACCAATTAATGATGGAAAACATGAACTGCTACACTCAAGCTGGATAGAAGTATGTGGTTTTATGCCTATTTCCATTATCTGCAGGATGTAACATTTATAAATACTTCTTAAAGTGTTAACTTTATGGGAGCAAATGAGGTATTGGAAAATGGTTAGAAAGTTCACCAAAACCTTACAAACTCACATGTCCTCAACTGTAATGTCCTTGAGGATCTGGCAGTAGTCCACATTCCATACAGCCTGATCGTCCCAAACCTTGGAGGCAAGAAGAATCGCTCCCAAAACAATTCTTTTCCAGTTAGTGGGACAAATGTCGATCTCAGCATAAGTTAAAAGCCTTTCTAAGTAAACCTGCAAAAGTAGAGCACTGGTCTTTGATTTTAGTTCAGTTTAAGTGCTATGATAAGAACTGTTGTTATGAATGACAGATTTCTTCTGTTTTTGACCAGAAAGTAAGTGCCTTTTATTCTTATGTTCTGCAGAGATTTTGCTCAGTCAACCAAAGCAAGAGGCCAGATCACATTTGTAGGTCAGATACCTCTGCTGCCTACTCTGCCCATGCAAATTTCCAGCCCAATTTTGGTCACAGGAATGACTGGACATCTCAGCAAAGGGCACCATGAAGAGAGGCACTGTTACCACCTCCCCACTCATAACAGGCAGCACACACAGGCCCAGTGTAGATTAAAGTTGTTCAACAAATATTTGAGTGCCTGCCAGGTGCAATGGATCATACCTAGATGGTAATCAGATAGTTAATTTTACAAGTATGTCATGCTTGAATATGTAAAATCCAAGTAATACTGAGAACATTTTTATCTTCTTGTTTTCGCAGTAACCCTTCTGTGGCACGAGCTGGGGGAAGTGCTGGTCAAGAGAGCCTCCCAGTGGCTGCTGTGCAGAGCAGCACAACAGGCGCAGGCCTTTGGGGCTGCGAGACATTCCCCCGTATTCTGTGCCTTTGTAAGGTGAACACGTGTACAAAAGGATGGCCCTTCTCATAGCCCCGATTTTTCACATCTCCATTATCATTTCATGAAAATTCATTTTCTACTCTTATATAACCTGCAACTTAGTCAATTATGTTGGTTTTAAGGTGGTAAAAGCTGCCAGGTTCTGTATCCCTGGGACATCTCTAAACCTGCCAAGCAGTTTGTGAGATGATCTCATGAATTATTTCACACATATCAAACATCTATCCTACAAAGAATTGGGCAAAGTTAACAGCTGAGTAAAGATGATTGAGGTAAGCTGTGATGTGCTGTTACCCCAAAGGGTGCTCTGCAGAAGAGTATGTATATATGCTATTTAAACTCTTTGTATCAAGATAAATAGAAAAAAACTTCCTTTTTAAAGAGAATTTGTTTGTCCGAAGGTTACCGGATTGACAGCTCAGATCTGGCACTGTTCTCCAAACTCAACTGTATTTTCAAAAACAATTGGCTATTGAACGTCACGTGTTCTTAGTGAGATTCTATTCCTGTTCCCCCACACTCTGCACTTGCCAGCACCCTAAGGATGAACGTCCCTCACACGGCTCCACTCTCCATAGGAGTGATTAGAGAGCACGGAAACCACACTGGCAATCCAACTTCCTGTTGCCTTTGCTGGTAAGCTTGTCCCATGCTGACACTCATTGACACCACTTGCCCTCCTGTGTCAGTGCAAGAGTTCTTTTTTCCCCCACTAAAGCCAGCTCTTCTATCAGTGCAGTCGATCCCATCCCACTTCTGCAGAACACTGTTCCCACAATTACCTCTTTTTGAAGACCTTCTCCCTCTCTGCAAGAGATTTCCCCCAAGATGAATGCGTTTCCTTTGTTCCCATGCCACTCCTCACAACTCCCAGGATGCTTCCTCTCGGCTCACTGCACCGTGCCCTGGCGCCAGCTTGTCATCTCCCATCTGTCCTTAACCCACCCTGCCTGCCGCTGCTGCTGTCCCTCTCCTGAGACTCCTCTCACCAAGGTCCCCCATGCCTTCACACTTGCAAACCAGAGCTCTTCATCCCAGCATGCCACTCCCCAAGTCTGCCCTAATGATGGAAAGGGCGTTGCCATTCGCCTAGTTGTTGGGGCCAAATACCTACATGAGTTACCCTGCTCCAACCGGTGAGCAATTCCTTCACTCGGAGTCTGACCACTTTCGATTCTGAGCTGCCCGTTTGCCACTGCTCAGTTTTATCACTGTAGCTGCTTCCTAACTTTCTTCTCTGCCTCCACTCTGACTCCCAAATATGGTCTGCCCTGCCCAGAGCAGACAGCAGAACTTCTTAAATTAAGAGCACTTCACTCCCCTGCTCAAGACCTACCAAAAGTTACCCATCAAACTATAATAAAAACTTAGCTTCTGCCTGTGGCCTGCAAGTCACAAGGCCCTGTGAGCTATGGCATTGCCCATGTGACCTCATCTCCTCCTCCTTTCCTTCGTAACACTCAGACCACACTGGCTGTCTTGCTGTTTGTTCCTTGTACACTACAAAACTCATTACTGTCTCAGGGTCTTGGCATTCATCCCATTGCCTGTAATGCTGGAGGCTCCTTACCTTCCTCCCTTTGGTCAGAGGTCACTGTTCAAATAGTGCCTTGCTAGAGAGGGTCTTCCTGATCGTTCTACCTAAAGTAGTAAGCCCCTCCAATCACTGTATCCCTTTACCCTGCTTGGTATTTTCCCGCTACCTGAAATATTTGTATATTTGAAAAAATACTGTCTTCCTCACTAGAACATAAGCTCATAAAGGCAAGGACTTTCTTCAACCTGTCCTCTCCTCCACCCTACCACTTAGCAACTTCTTGGTGGCATTAGCATTGTGACCACAGCTTCTCTCATCTTGGTTTTCCTCCTCCCATCCTAGCCACTCCTCTGGGGACTTGTCCCTTAAATGCCAACAGTCCTTACAGATCTATCTTCTGTCCACTTCCATTCTACACATTTTCTCTGCATGTGAACAGCTACTCTTACTCTTCATTCCTTCCTTCTAGCCCAGATTCATGCTCCAGTCCCATATACCCAAAAGACTATTAGTGCCACTCTGCTGTCTCACTGGCACATCAAGCTTCACCTGTCTACAATGACCTCCCCCTCTTCCAATCCAGCTCTGTCTCCTGCATCACCTCGCTCTCCACATATGGAAGTACCACTCCTGCTTCTCTCCAGCATGGGCTAAGCATTCCCAGTGGCTTGCCAGCTCCATGAAAAGGTCTGTGTCTGATCCAGTGCCCACTGGAGGTTTCTATGCAAGTGCACAGCAGAAGTCTCCTCTCCCAAACTCTAACAGATGCTAAAGAACTAGGTACTGACCTAAGTATAAGTATTCTTTCCCTCCAGGCCATGCATTTGACTTTTCTCTGTAGGTTTGCTGTGGGGAGGAGTAAAACAATCCCATCAACTTGAATGGGATTTATTATTCAAAATGATGAAGTCTTACCACAGGAATTCTGTATGGATGACACAAAGGTCAGGACACAGCTATAGCTTAACAGGCTAACTAGCAAAGCCTTTGTCCAAGCCCTACTGGTATTCCTGGGCAACCTCCTGAGCAAGCACAAGAGGTCAGCAGGGATGGATTAACACCCATCATCCAAGGAACAAAGAATTTAGGGCAGTAGTTCTCAATCACAATACACATCAGAATAGCCTGGGGAATACAGCCTGGGACTCAGCTTAGAACTACACTGCACTCAGTTCTCTGCCTGTGGACCAGATGGTTTTGTTACTGCTCCCTACCTCATCCCCCTAGCAAGCCATGTGTGTGTGTATGTATGTGCAAACTGCATGCGCATGTGGGCAATGAGGTATGTGGGGGGGAGAATCCAGAAATCTCTCCTGCTGCCTTTTATAGCAATTGTTTTGTGATGAGAAAAACAGTGGTAACATATTAAACCATGACGATTATTAAATTTGAATGTGTGTATTTACTTTTCTTTGATACATTTCTCTTAAAATTCTGATGATAATTTCAGGAGCCTACTTTCATTTCTAAAGATGCTTTATAAATAAGATTTATCTTACCAAAGTTACTATTGCACATTCAGCCGTTAGCTGTGCGGCACTGAAAAGAGTACGGACAAATCTGTAAATAAATTTGTGTTCAGGATCATGCTTAAAGTACTCTTCTGGAACCTTTTCTCGCTGAAAGAAGAAAAGATGCAATGTAAGTATCCATTGAAGAAAAATTTTTAAGTACTCTTAAGATAGCAGTCTTCACATTTGTGCCCATGTGTCCCTCAAAATAATTTTATTTGGGTGACATGTCTTTTAGTCTTTTAAATATAAACACTGGGATCTTAAAGTACTATAATGATTCAATACTCATCACCATTCATTAGAAATTGGCATTTGGGTATGCCCAAATGCTAGAGAATCTTTATGTTCCTTTCCACTTACCCCTAATGGAATCTATCAAAATGTAAACTATTTTTATGTTCAAATGTCTTATTGCTCATGTCATGCATCTCTGCAATAAACTTTGAGAAAACATGTTTAGTTTCCTGTAACCATAAGGCTCTAAGCCTGTACTGTCCAGCACAATGGTCACTAGACACATGTGGCTAATGAGCACCCCAAAGTGGCTACTATATGCCCAAGGAAGTGAATTTTTACATTTTTTGCCACTTTAATTGATAAATTGTTTTCTAATTCTCTTCACAGTGATCATGTATATGACAGGGTGTCCCAAAAGTCTCCATACAAAGAAAAAATTTTGTAATGAATATTTTGTAAGTAAAGGTACTAAGTTTAGCTACAATTTCCCATTTTCCCTGTGTATGGTGACTTTTGCGACACCCTGTATTGTTCAATGCTATTGAAAATTATCTTTTAAAAAGATACATTTTCTGTTATTTGTATAGTACATTTACTCAGCTCACTAATTAAAGCTGCAAGTCAGTTCTTAGCATATCCTTAATACCCCTTTTATAAGATGATTATATACAACATGAGATGGGGAAGACAACTTAAAGATGATTTTGACTTCAGCATGAAATAAACACAACTCTGAGAGAAAAATACAACCTCAAAAACGACACTTACTGTGAGTGGATGTGACCTCTCATCAAAAATATCCAGTGATCTATTTGCATCTCTATAAAATAAGAACATGCATTTTAAAAATTAATTCAGGAACTGTTAATTATCTTAGTAAAATATCTGCTGGGAGTTGGGGGCAGGGAGTAGAGGGAGATGCCTAACCTTCAACAAAGCAGTTTTACAAATTCTCCTGGGTTCTGACCTTCAGAGGGTTCCTGACCTCTTTTTACTCAGAACATCAAGTCCTGTACACTGAATTCTTCTACAATGACCAGCCAAAATTGCCTTTAAGTGCTGACCCTCCCCCTAATAAGTAATGGTAATAAGCCAAATATATTTTCACTTCTCTAACCTCACAGTGGAATACCAAGAACATTTTACAAAGCAGTAGTGTTTAATGAATGTGAATATGAGATTCAGATTTCCCAAGTTTTCCCTCACTTTAGTTCTCTATATTATATTCTTATGTATTTCTTGTTTCTTTTAAGCAGTTTGAGTTAAAAACTTAGGTGCCTTTTTATTTTAAAAAAGACCAGTCTTTGATGAACTTTAGAAGTTTGTAACACCAGTATATTGTGCTCATTTAAACCAGTGGTTCTCGGCCAGGCGTGGTGGCTCACGCCTGTAATCCTAGCACTTTGGGAGGCCGAGGTGGGAGGATCGCTTGAGCTCAGGAGTTCGAGACCAGCCTGAGCAAGAGTGAGACCCCGTCTCATTTAAAAAAAAGTAAAAAAAAAAAAGAAAATAAACCAGTGGTTCTCCAAGTACGGTCTGCCAACCCCTAGAGATTGCTTTAGATCAGGAGGCCCATGAGGTCAAAACTGTTCTTATAATACTAAGACATCACCTGCTTTTTCACAGACATTTGCAGTGACTGTACAAAAGCAAACGTGGGTAAAACTGTTAGTTTTTCAGCATGAATCAAGGCAGTGGTATCGAATTATACTAGTCATTCTATCCTTCACTGCCCCTTGCACAAAAAAAAAACCCTTCTTAAGAATGTCCTTGATGAAGCAGTAAAAATGAATGGTATTATCAAATCTTGACCTTTCTTTTTAATATTCTGAATAAGCAGAAAGTTCACACAAAGCACTTCTGCATACTGAAGTGTGGCTGTGTTAAGGAAAAGCACTTGTGATTTAACTGAACCAAACAATCCACTTTTTTTCATGGAGCACCATTTTTATTTGAAAGTACAACTGACTATCATTCTCAAAAATGAATGGCGTGAGCCTGCCACTTCAAGGAAAATAACAAGTATTTGTTGTCAATGACAAAATTCAAGCTTTCAAGCTAAAAATCAGGACTTTGGAAAACTTATACCTTCCACTGTGAGCCTCACTGCTTCTTGATACTTAAAGACTTTTTTTTAAATAAGATTGGTGGTGATACTAACAAACTAGCACTTGTGGAGTTTTGGTGTAGTATTAAAGAACATCTACAATTGTCTGAAAGCTTTAAAAATACACCTTTTCCCAACTAGACATTTGCATAAGGCTAAGTTGTTGTCTTACTGCTTCTTCAAAACAAATTGCAAAGACAGAGATGAGAATCCAGCTGTCTCCTATTAAGCCAGACATTAGAGATTTGCAAAATGCAAATAAATGACACACTTTTTACTCAACATTTTTGTTGGAGAAAAAAGTTATTTTTTTGTGAAAAAATATTATTTATGTTAATGTGGTTTCTCAGGGTGAGTTTGTCCTCCACGGGATATTTTCTGTTGTCACAACCTGGGGAGTTTTGCTACTGGCATCTAGTGGGTAGAGGCCATCGATGCTGCTAAACATCCTACAATGCACAGGACATCCCCCATAACAAAGAAACATCTTGCTCAAAATATCAAGAGTGCCAAGGTTGAGAAACATAAACTAAACTAAAAATATTTATTTTTTCAATTCTCAGTTTTAATTTCTAATACAGTAAATACCAATATAATCGACATGAACAAATAGTCTTTGGGATCCTCAATAATTTACGAGTTAAAAGAGTCTTAAGGACCAAAAAACCCAAATCACTTTAATACTGTATTAAGCACTCTACAACTTACAACCTAATACTAAACTTGATATCATGCAAAGTAATTAGCTGGAATAACAAGACAGGTTTTAAAAGAGCTCACCTGTTCTTGATGTGGTAATATATTGCTAAGGTCACACTGTGGAAGGAAAAAAAATATTTTTAACAATTGATTGTATCATTTATTAGGTATGAAAACATTTTTAAAAGGTGGTAAAGGGGGTAGGGGGGAGCCTTCCCAGGGGCCCTGAAATCCTCCAGTTCCGAACAGTACCGTGTGGGCGCTTTCCCCCTTGTTTTAATTCTTTGGCTTTTAGCAAAAATAGGAGAACCAAAATGCTATGCAATATGCTGTCAGAAGACAGGTTTCTGTTGATTATTATAATATATTATTTGTTATTTTACCCACAGAACCTTTCATCCCGTCCAAGTTATATCTATTTGTGCACATGCTTAAATTTAAGTCATACAGTAGTTTTGTTTAAGTTGTTAGGCTCTGCATTTAGTTCATTTAGTTCACTATCACCTATCCTCCTGTTTTTCATTATTTCCCTAAATGTAAATAATGGAAGTGCTTTATACCAAATAAAATCACTTAAAATCACTTTTGCCTAATTAGAAAATTTATTAGTAAATAAGTGCACACAAAATCAATGATAGGTGTAGCTATCCTGAAATAAGCAGTGCTAACAATGCAGCATAATACTACGCAATATAATATTAATAGCAGCTATTTCCCAATTAGTTTAAATGAAAGATTAATGAACAGATACAACTGAGACACACTGTTATTGTAACCCTAAGTTATCCACAGATGTTGTATATTAGGAAACAAGGGGTTCTCTTAGATAAGTTACATGCTTCCATTTGCCCTCAGAGTCTAAAATGAGGCTCAAAATAATTGAGGGAAGGCAAATCTGAATTTTAAAAGTAGGTCTACATATTAGCACTTTTTAAAAAGCCTGTAACATTATTAGCATCAAAGATGGATACTTCTATAGTGCTTCAAATAGTTTTGTCTACAAACTGATTTTAAAATCAAAGAATTTGAAGTTATAAGCTGGAAAGGACCACAGAACCTTACATGATATTTAACCCAACAACCCATTCTGCAGATAAGGGAAGCAAGGCTTAAAACTGACCTGCCCAAGGTCCCACCAATAGCAGCAGTTCATTCTCCTACATTCAAATTAAGCAGCAGTTCCCAAACTTTGCTGCACACTGGAACCACCTGAGGAACTTTAAAAACTGCCAGACTTCCAACTTGAGTTGGAAGTCTTAACATTCTGGTTTAATTGGCATTGGGTATGACTTGGGTGTCAGGATTGTTTTTAAAGTTACTAGGTGATCCAATGTACGGCAAAGTTTGGGAATGACTGAGTTAGGGTTAAAAACAGAATGACCTGGGATGCTTTTGTCCACATAATGCCTCACATCCTTCCCCATTTTCCTAAAAGGCTTGTGAGTGGCTAGAGATGGAGGGAAGGTGGAGATGGAGAGATGCATCTGTTTGCAGACATATTTTGTAAAAAGTTGCATAAGTGATTCTAATATGGCTTACTCTCTTACCACTGAGAATATGCACTACTACCCCATGATAAACATTTTTCAAAATCTTTCCTAAAAGCCATTTGCCCTATTAATTTGCTCAATAAACCTTTATTTCACCAATAGTGAATATACCATATGATCATTTCTAAAACTTAATGAGAGCAAATTAAAACTTACTGTACTTCCAAAAGTAGACTTCTAAAAATCAGATTAAGGGGGGGGAGGAAGCATGAAGTCTACTATTTTGAGCAAGATTGATCTTTAAAATTACTTTGTATTATATATGGAAACATCAGAACCTTTCAAATTAGAAAGAAGCTGGGACTCTAGCCAAAGTAGAGTGGTTTTTTTATCCATGGATTTAGGGTCTTGGCTGAATACAAACATTTAGTGATTACTTGATAGTTGCCAAAGACCATGACTTTAAACAGAATCAGGGTCCAGTTTTTGCTCAAACACAATTTGATCTCAACTATTGTTATAAGTGAGATAGGAAAGTGACGTTATTAGGAGTGTAAACTTGCAGTTTTTAATTAAAAGTAGAGGTTACTGACAATTTAATTAGCTAAAAAAGCTAGTACATTAGAAACAGTACTAAGGTTTATAAGCTAGTTATGTTTTTAGACTGAAAAAATTAGGGATAAGGACATTAACATGCTAAAGTAGCATTTCCCAAACTATGTTCTGAAAATCAACATTCATAATCCAAGGAAATGTTAATAATGTTCCCCGGACAACCCAATGGAGCTGGTTTTTTGTTGCTGTTGCTTTTTAAATAAACTTAAAAGGTTCATCTTAGGGTGTTTTGAAAGTGCACCTCCTGTTGTGGACTATGAGGTGCTAATACCTGATGAGGAATATTTAAATGCAGATACACTATGGTGCCAGTAGAGGACAAGCTGATCCTTCTTTCAAAAGTCCAAAGTAGTACACATTGTTTTAGGCCTGTAACTCATAAAGAACTAATTTTTTCCAGAAACATCCAATAAAAAGCACCTCTCCTTTTCATTATGTTCAACATTGTCTTAACATAAATGCATCAAATAAAGAGCTATACTTTTTCTGGGATTGCTTATTTGCTAACTGGCTTTCCCTTCCACCATGCAGTCTAAGATTAAAATAGAAATTGAAAATTCATACTTAAGTCCTTGAAATCAATATATAGTTGACACCAATTTCTTAAACTGATCACTGAAAAGGACAAATGGCTGAAATGACTGAGGATGGCTGGGATGCCTTTAGCATAAGGGAGTCTGTCACTCAGCTCTTGGCAGCCTAGTTGTACTCACCATTTTACTGTGGTTCTAAGATTAGGCTGGCTGACTGTGCTGTCATCTAGAAATATTGTTGAGCATGAGCTATACTTTTTAGTAAGCTGCCCTGGAGATACCTGAAGGGGAAGGGAAATAGAAGAAAATGTCACAGTAAGTTAAACCTATAAAGGTGTGGTTTTTTCCCTTGGTTAAAATGTCAAACGATAAAGCATTAGATATTTCTTACACTTCATGAACTGCCTGAGTGTGGTATCATGTGTGGCTCTATGGGAAACCCACCAAAGGCTCTTAACTTCCACAGATGATGTCTGAGGAATGGGTTATAAAATGCTGCCCTTGATATGGTACCTATAATCAAATCTGGCAAGTATCTATTATGAATTCCCTTTACAAATAATTTTAAAAGTTTAAAATAAGAGTTCACTGGTTTTTTTTTTCTTAAGCAATACAAAGTAGCTGAGACTTTCTATTATTCATTTACTACAATAAAATGTAATACCTTAAAATAATATTGGCATGACAGCATTTTATTGCAGTACATGAAAGCCTAGTATTAAATTTACTAATTTACTAATACTAAATGTATTAGTTCAGGAGACAGTATGATGAAACAAATGTTTTAAAGACAGAGGCTCTGTGTGCTAGGGCTGCTCAATCAACAAAAAGTGACAGGGCTGCAGGTCTCTCTGGGCCTATTTCCTTATGTGGAGGATAAAAAGAGTATCACTTTAGGACTCTCTCACAGCCAAAGAACAGATGACAAAAACAACTTTGGGAATTTAACTTTGACTTCATGTTTAAATAAGACTGCCATTATACTATTCAAATGAGAACCTCAGAGAATACTTTCATTTCAAAATTTTATTAATTTTATTCTATAAATTATTTGGCACACATCATGGCACTTTCCTGCCTCATTCTTGCTGCTCTCTGCCCGGAATGCCTTTTCCTTCCTCCTTGTCCCAGCAAGCTTGAGCCCATCTACCTTGTGGGATGCCTTTGCCAGCAGCCAAACCACAAAACTCCTCCCTTTTTGTACACGCCTCCATCGCTCCATCTAATTCACCACTTGTTCCACGATAACAATTAGCTTGCAGGGTGTCCCCCTCATAAAAAAGTAAGCTTCTCCAGGGAAGGTGGGACTCTTATACCTCCTACCTCCAGCTGCTCAGCACAGAATTTGGGACAAATTAGGGAGTTCAACAAGTGTTTGACAAATTATTATTTAAAATCAGTTACAATTTGGAAGGTAAATCTTACTACAGACACAAATTAGTGAGAATTTATCTGCAGTGATATCAGAGAGGTGACAATGAACTTTTTGAGCCCTCTAAAGAATAAACTATCTTTAAAACACTTTAGAAGTATCCATTTATTTGCAAAGAGTGCAACAAATACTGAAACAGCCTCAACTATGTTAAGACAGTTCTCTTCCTTAAAAATAAGGCTAATAACCAAATCCCAGTCACTAAATAGTTGAAAGTAAACAGCAACGTTCTGTAAAACCACACAATACCAACAATTTGAATGCTTTAAAAAAAGAACTAATTCAGATGAGCCTTCCTTCCTATTAATATGATAGTTTTCAACATGTTGTCACATTCTCCCATCAGTATCCCCCACAAATACACGAAAGACAGGGCAGGGAGAAGATCTAGTTGTTGCTTTTAAAATACATAGCATTTAAAACTTGCCAGTAGCCAATAATCTGAAATAATCACACCATCTAACACCATTTTGTTTCAGATGTTTCTACTGCAAAGTCACTTATTCCTTATTAACAAAAAGTCTCAGATGTTATATTTTTAAGAAGTGTTACTATTTGGAGAACCAAATTCTCCTTCAAGAAATGTTTTAACTATATCTAAACTCTTATGTGTTTCTTAAGCTATTCAGTTAATGTGTATACTTTACATTAACTCTATTGCAAATATAATATTGCAAATATTGCAAATATAAAAAACTCTATTTACAAATAAAGCATGAAAAGTGAAAATTGACTCCAATACTTTCATTCAAAGTAGGAGAAGGTATCTTTTAAGGTCATTACTATTAGCGGGTAATATGGCATATACTATACCACAACAACCAAAAAAACCCACATAGGAGAATAAAAAGAACAGAGAGGAAATGCACCAAAATACAGACTAGCTGGTAGAGCTTTAGGTGATATTTTCTCCCATTTTCCTCTAATTAAAATTTTCCGTCATGAATGTATATTGGTTTGTCTTTGAAAATATTAGAGCTAAAACATTTAAAAATTTGAATTAGATGTGGTCTTACAGCCCTACGGGAGGGCTCATTTAGTGAATCAGCACCTTATGGTCTACTGGCTAGATCCAGCCAAAGAAACACTGACCACTTCGCCATCAGTCCAGGCTTACTCTAAACTCCTGCTTAAAGACAGAGGAATTATTCACTTCAGGAAAATGGCCATTTCTGCTTTCTTTCTTTTTTTACCCCCCAACCAGGCCATTTCCAAATTTCAAGATGATCAGAAAAACGTAAATGCGAAGATTCTCTGCTAACCAGCTATACAGCAGAAGACACACCATTCACTTCCATCTACTCGAACTTTTCAGTATCAAGAGCATCCCCATGTCTCTTAAGACTAGAGGGTGGCAGAATTAAACCTCTGAGCAAAGCAATTTTAGCCTCCAACAGGTAACTTTCTCCTCATTTTGCTTGAAAACTTAACAATTGTCTTTTATGCCTAAAGCTTGACCATTGCCATCTCACAACCTCAACAAACTATACTGACAAACATAAGAACATAAAATGCAAATACTAAAAAAAAAAAAAAAACAGCAAAAACACTACTGACAGTTTAGAGTTCATAGATATTACTTCAGGTAGTCACAAAATAGAGACAAAGAACATCATTTATCTTCAGTCAGCACAAATGACAGAATATGGAATTTTAAAGTCTTTAACAGGGCAGGGAAAGGGGTAGGTACTTAGTAGACTTAAAGTCGAACAGCAAAGACTAGGAAATAATCATACCGAGTAGTTTAGCAAGTCACAACCCAAAGCTTACCATCAAAGGTCAAATACCTGCTGAAATCCCATCCCCACCCACTGACTTTTCCCATTGTGTCTACTGTCTCTTATTTTAACCCATTAAAAAAATGAAACTGAAGTTCACTTTTTTCTCTGCCCTTTTTTACAAGTTTTAGATTTTTTTTTAAGAATTAATGACTTTTAGTTAACTTAAAAATATCTACAATATGACAGGGTATAGAGTTAGAATAGAATTCTTAAACAAGGGTTTAGTAGAAAAATGTAATATGTTATTATAGGTGTAACCAAAAACTTGTCTGGATTACTATTATTCATTATATTGAATTTAAACTTAGATTTACACTTTTAAATATAGGTTCTAAATTTGGGTTAAACATGGTGGACTGACCACAAACTTATTTCCTCTCCTGCCTGAAATCTCATTAGAATTAAAGGCATAAAATAAAGGTTATACACAAGACCAGGGGACAGGATTGACAGATGATTTTTAATAAATGTTAAAAGATGGAAAGTAGACAAAAGAGTGGTAACTAGCATATAAGCACAACTTAGGTGCCCAAAGAGAATGGCTAGAAGAGGAATAGGCAAGCCAATTTGTCTTACAGAACCCAAGGCAGGCTGAGAATTCACAAGGCACACAGCACCTCAGAAGATAAGGTAAAACAAAACAAAAGCCAACAAAATCAATTAAAAATCTGTGGCAAGAGCCCCAACTTCACCTGTCTTCCCATCTTATAAGGAATTTACATGTGTATTCCCTGGAGCTATTAAACCTGAGGGTTTCTGGGCTCAGAGATACCAGGGCTGAAACCTGGGAAATGGAAAAACACTGTACACTGAAAACTGGAACTCCATCTCTCCTTCCCAACTCTGCTTCTGGAAAGCAAGTAGCCATGCTTATACTCCCCAGGTAGAAAATTGGGGGATCCTTCTCTGAAGAAACTGAACTGTCCCAGAGAAAAGACCCTCAGTTAATACACTGAGCCCCCCCAAATGAAAAGCTGGCTTGGCCTCCAAGTCCTCACAGTGAAAGTCATCAGTTAACAAAAGTCCTACTCACGCATGGTGCTTCCAATTAGAGAAAGCCAGGGACCACCACACATTTGAGGAAAGCCTCCAACAAGAGAGATCAAAACAACTGGAAAAAGGAATTCATAGGAGCAGTAAAAATTCAGGAGCAAGTGAAAACTTAAATAAAAATTCTTAAAACACTCTCAAAAAGAAAAATTTCAATAGAAGGGTTAGAGCATAAAGTCAAAGAATCTCCAGGAAGTAGAACAAAAAGACAAACTGGAAAGTAGGAGGGGGAATAAATTAAAGATCAATGCAAACATACGGTCTAAGAGGCCCAACATCTGAATAAGAATATCAGAAAAAAGGAGGAACAGACAAAACACATAACAAAGCAAGAAAACTCTCTAGAGGAGATGGTCTGCAGACTTCAGTGGCCCCAATAAAACAAAAAGGTCCACACCAAACCGTATTATGAAATTTCAGAATCCCAGGGATAGAAAAGGTACTAAAAAAGCTTCCACAGAAGGGATGGGGGAAAAATGACTAAACCTGGTTACATATGAGGTATCACACAATGACAACAGATTCAAGAACAACACTATAATGAGAACACAATAGAGGAATGTCTTCAGAATCATGAAATTTAGTTTCAACCTAGAATTTTATACTCTATCAAATAGGAGGAGTTTTCAGACAGGCTAGATCTCTAAAAACGTCTGTGTGCCCTTTCCCAGGAAAATGCGCTCCAGTGAAACTAGGGAGTATAATAAAACAGAAGGAAACACAGAATCTAGGACGTAGGGGATCCAACACAAGAGAGCAGTTATGTGAGATCTCAGATGACTTCAAAGAGATATCCTAGGAAAACAGGCACAAAGCAGGCCTAGGGAAAAACCAGTCTACACTGGAGTAGGATGACAAAAGGCTGAGGGAAGTTGTCTTCAAGAGAAAAATGGAACAGATGTGTTTTAGTAGATGGAAAATATTTTTGATAGGCATGTGACAAATCTTACAACATTTGGGGAAAAAAATAGCTGTTAGAAAACAGGCAAATGAATATAGTCAGGAAATTAATTCCACACACACAAAAAAAATGAAGGATGTAAAAGCAGGGAGACCAGCCAGCGGCTACTTACTGCATTTGGCTGTGTGAGCTATTGTTGGCTAGGAAAAGGGGATTATCCGGGAGAAGTGCAAAAGTGCTCAGATTTCAAAAATATTTAAGAGAAAGAATGAAGGGTGTACAGGAAGAGGCACACTCAGAAAACTGTATGACTCAGCAGTGAACAATATTTCATAGCCATAATAATGTAAATATTGATTACTGATTTAATTAAAAATGTGATACATGTTGATGAAATGGAGGGAGGGAAACGGGGTCACAGTGGAGTAAGGAAGCTCAGCTTTTACCTGCTGTGACAGGAAGTCCACGGATAGTGCAAAAATTAACTTAGCTGTTATCACTGTTACTTTGATTAAAAAATAAGATTATAATCTCAAGGTGGAAACATTTTTAAAAATAAGATTAAAGAATTAAGGCAAAAATATTTAAGGCAGATCTTTATACCACAATCAAGTTATCAAAATTTAGCTTAAATGTTAGAAACCCTTAAAAAGTGGGTACTACTAAGCCAAAGACTTTCCTGTATGAATTTGATACTTAGGAAAATAGAAGAGATTTAGATAATCCACAAAAAGAGGTCCACACTGACAGTACTGGGTCTCCATTATATTTTTAAGGAATCACGACACACATACTTTTAATTCAAACTATTAATGTCTTAACTTTGCAACTGTTTACTTACATGGTTTAAATGGTTGCTCTTCCTCTTTTCTCGAACTAAGAATAAAAAAAATTAACTGATCAATTCTGATATAAATATCATAGAATAAAAATAGTTGCTAATTATCTGACAAATTACCAATACACAAAATGAGATAAAATTCCACTCTATTTTTTAAATAATTTCCAACAAAATTTATAATTTAAATATCTGGCAAGATGAATCTCATAAAGTAAAATCTAAAAACTTAGTTTTACTTTTTGATCTAACAGATATTCTATTACACACAAATGAAAGACCCTCCATGTACAAGAGAAAAGGGCAAAACAAATTAGGCCAGACGAGCAATTTAGCTAATAAAAAAGTTTACCTGTTGCATATTTGAACCACTACCCAGTAGTATTTCCTAATTCTGCATTTACACACAGCTTACTTTAATTACCCGAATCTAACAGCTGACAGCTTTAAGAACCAGTTTCTGGCCAGGCACCAATTCCTGGATGCACCTGAATCCCTGGGAGCATCCTGAACTACATATTGGCAATCTACTAATATGTTACTGAAAAAATAAATGAGTCTTTACACAACTGGAAAGCAACCTATCTTAAATTTAAATTGTAAAATGAGCGTGCTAATCTAATTGAACATGGTACCTACAGCACACAAAATAACGTTGTTCTAACAAAGGCCAGAAGAGTATACAATCCAAGAGGGACTTGGGCTGCACTTTGTTCCCCATGCTGCCTCCTCCCTTGATGCCAGACAGCACTGTAGGCGCACATTCCTTCCCACTGGAGAGAGACAGGCATAGGATGGCTTTTATTTTCCCGCTTCCACACGTCTATGTGTGAGAAGACCAGGGCTCTGGGAGAAACTGAGAAATACAGCAGTCCTAACCAGAAATGACCGGCTCAAGACAGGCAAAGTACATACAAAGTACGAAAATGCACGTTAGACACCCCCCTTTCTTCATTTCTGAAGGATAGCAAAAAAAAAAAAAAAAAAACCCAAAAAAACAAAACCTCCCGTTTTTTATTGTGCTGCATTACTTCAAATATTATAATAAAACCCTTACTTCTTATATTCTTGCTGCTGAGATCAACTGAAAAACTTGGTTATGTATGGCTTTCTAGCAAATAGACTAGGATTTAACATAACATGAAGGAAAATAAGGAGTGCAGAAAATCCTACAGTTCTGATTCTCATCCTAAAACACGCAGGACATAGAAACTTGACTATAGTTTCACTTGCTGAGGCTAACCTTCAGGGAAACACCACAGGGCATGTTTACATTTACACTACATTAGGATGAAAAGGCTCTGAACAGCTTAAAAGTTCTGAGTAGCATAAATGTGGATGCGACAGGCTCATTTGGTTAGATCGCTGTGCTAAAGGAGGCCAAAATCACTGTTTCAATCCCCACATGTAAACAACTGATATTTTTGATTTGTTCAAATGAAAACCTAACTGCAGCCTAAATCCTATCATTCATCTTTAAAATGTGCTCTTTGGAGCAAGGGAAAAAGGACAAAGAAATACGGAGAAATAGGGATAAATCCAGGACCATTTCTAAATCATGTGACCAATTGTGCTGATAAAGAAGTGGTAACGTGTGTAAACAGAAAGTCCACACGTTCTCACTAAAACAGTGACAACTAAAGGAAAGTGTATCACATATTACAATAAGACAAGTAAATATATAAAAAGTTGAAAAACTGAAACTAATGAGTTCTTCTAAATACTTTCTACAACACATCCCATAAGACAAAAACAGTTTTCAGTCTTTTCCTTCAAGGAAAAAAAAATATTGTCTTACCATCCGTTTGAGATTTGCTCAGAAAAATTGTGCTTGCCCTGGGATGGTCAGAAGGATTTGATTCCAAAGCTAAATCTGTAGAAGAAGAAAAGAAAAAAGATGTGATAATTTAGGTGAGCAGAAAAGATAATTTTTAAAATAGCCACATACTGACAGGTGCCTTGGCTCACACCTGTAATCCCAGCACTTTGGGAGGCTGAGGCGGGAGGACGGTTTGAGCCCAGGAATTTGGGGCTGCAGTGAGCTATGACTGTGCCACTGCAATCCAGCCTGGGTGACAGAGCAAGACCCTGTCTCAAAAAAAAAAAAAAAAAAAAAGCTACACATCAATTTTAATCACTTTAACAGTCTCGAGAAGTTTTTAGTAATAAATATGAAGGAAATATTAATATAAAGGGAACAATATAAAAATTCCACTGGGGAATGCAAAATCATCAAATCTCTCCATACACGTAAACTAAAACCAGGCTATGTCTGCAACTTCTTTTTGTAACCTGTACCTAAATAATCTGATGCAACTTTTAGATGAATCATATACATGCCCTCCTCCTTCTACTTATCAAATAGAAATACAATCACCCTCTTCTATGCTGACATTACTAGCATTTCAGGAACAGTCTCAAGCAGCAAGTGATGCTGTGGCCAATTACTGTCAGACACCAGCTCAATAAATCAAATATGCTAAAGCAAAGAGGGGTGTTTTTGGCAAGTGTTCTTTAGACAATCAAATGGCTAATTCTAACTCCATTCAACAAATGAACTCATTTAGTTAGCTGTGGTTTATCTGGGGGCTATTCATCATGGCAGATGAAGAGGACTGCATAAAAAGTTCAATGTTCTAATCTATAAGAACACTTCTCATGATAGAAAGTGATTTTTAACTTTTGCCCTCAACTTCCAAAGCTAAACTCTCACGTCTTCCAACAGCATGATTAATTTGGGGCTTCATCAAAATTATCTTTTGAAGCAGGTAACAGGGCTGCTTCTAAAAACTTTTGGTCATACCTACGTCAAGGCAGGTCTGCCTGCAGTCCACCTTGCACCAAAGTGGAATACTCTCCTATTCAGGCAAGACTACAAAACAGATTCTTGAATTTTCCTAAAATGGGATAATAAAAGTTACCATCAGGGGAAAAAATAAAAACCTATGACACTCCTCAGCAATGTCCATCTCAACCTACTTATATTAACCAATCTTGTAAGAAACTGGGCAAGATCCAGAAAGAGTAATGGTTAAGGCAGTATTTCATAAATCTCATGTTAATAATTGTTACTTTTTAAAAAGGGGTTTAGTGGTCAAATCACAATACACTATTATCCCTGGCTCTTACAGAATCAATATTAAAAATTTATCAGTCTAGTAGTGAATACTATCTAACTAAGCATTTCACAAATTTATCTACCTAGAAACCTTTTGTTCCCTCCAAGTAATATAGTTTGAATCCTGCATGAACACACACAATTTGGGACTTCCTGGTTTAACAGGAATTTGAAGCATCCATTTTAATGGTACTGCCAGATCATTAGAAACTTACATAGCTAAACCAATTGCTTTGTTCTCCATAGAAATTCCTTCACTGATGTGAAGTTTATTAAATTGCTTTTGGAGAAAACTATTTTTATGTAAAACACTCACACAAAAACTATTTTAAGGGTTTCCCCCCCACATCTTTGAAAAGATGAGACAATGTTAGCTATTTAGAAAAATAAAATAATTTGTGCACAAAGTGACAAGCAGAGATTTTCACAGCTGTCTCTAACCTAAAGCTTCTGAAAGAATTCATGTACTTCCCTACCAAAAAGAAAGCAAATATACTACCAGCGAATCTAAAAAATGAGAAGAAATGTTTGCAGAAGAAGCCATATTAGGTACCTGTGTCATAATAAAGTTTAATTAAGAATTTTCAATGGAAGTCCAGGAAAATTAAGTACCAGAATCAAAGAAGAGCAGGTTTACACACACACACACAACCCCAAAACCAATGTATTTAACTATGTATTTAAATACAAAGATCAAGAAGGCTATGATAAAAGAAATGACAACACACAGGAAAAAAAGCAAAATTAGCCCAAGTGTGCTGGCACTCCTTTTACCCCGAAGTTTTAGGGTGGGCACATGACCCAGGACTGGCCAATCATTCACAGCTCTCTTGGGACTTGCCAAGAACCAGAAGAGAAAGGCAGAGCTGTACTCTAAGGTGCTAGCTAGTTAGGAGCTGCCAGTGGTCCCACAAACATGCACGTATAGAGATTTAGAGAGATGTCCAGAAAATAAAAACATATCAATTACCACGTATCTTACATGTGAATGCCTTCAAAAATTATTTTTTTAAAAACACCTAAGAATATTTGAAACTAGGAGAAATATTTTTGATCTCATGATTAGGGGTTAGGACTAAAATTATATTTTAAGACCCACTAGTTTTGTATCATCAATTTAAATTGCAACTTAATTTGACAGCATGACAGGATGATGGAGGGAAAGAATGACTTAAAAAAAATTAAACTCAAATCTTAATGTAACCGTCCCTCAGAGGAAGAAATCTGTAAGATGCCACTAACATTGAATACTGTTTTTCCTCTAAATTTTATTAGTTGTAAGATCCAGCTCAATTGCACAGATGTTAAAAATGTAAAAATATATGCAACTTAGAATAAATGAAATGCATTAATAAAAACCAAAAGTGTTAAAATTATGCAACTATAAACTGTCAAGAAATGATTTTCCTTGTCAAAATATTAAAGGGAGAGGGCAGTGACAGAAGCTAACAGAAGCAGCATATTTCAGAGAAAGAGATTGATTTCAACATATTGATTTCAATATATCCCAATTAAATAGAATATGTCAGCAGTTTCTGGGCCAAGTGCTAGGCATCCGTTTATTTAAAGGCTTCCTGCGTTTACTGACCTGCTCTATCATCCCTATACTGCCCAGTATATTAGTTTTATGTCCCATAACACAAACATTTTAAACCTCTCAATTCCAACGTAAAGTCTGACAATTTTGTCTAAGTCCACACTCTCTTACCTGGTGGCCTTGAGCTGGCTGGCCTCTCCGGAGGGCACATAGCTGCAGCAGTGCTCACTCGTGCCTTGTTCCTGCTTTCCTAGCCTCTGACAGTCCTAACTCTGGCTTCCAAACCACTTCACTACTTGCCTCTACATCAGTTCTCAGTCTTGCCTTAATTGTTTTAATCCTCAATCTATGTTTTAGCGACTGTGACTGAGCTGTGACATTTCACATACCATGGTATACTTTTTCCCTTTATATATTTCTTAATAGCACTTAACTCCATTTCTTAGACTTTTAAGAACATTTCTGGGTTACAGCACCTCCATTTCATTTATTATCCAATGTTACTTGTTTTAACTCTAAAAAAAAAGGTGAGAAAAAAAGATAGTATCCAAAGAAGCCCACATTAAGTCAGTCTATAAATTCTGCTCCTATATTCCATATATCTGGAATTTACATTCTTGATCTACCAAGTCTTATTTATTAAAAACCGTAGAAACTCAATTTATACTTTTTAGAGCCTGTCTTCTCATATGTGAAACAGGTATAATTCCTACACTACCTAACTCAAAACGTTGTAAGGATCAAAGGAAATGCAAGAGCAATCTATATACTACACAATGCACAATAAATTACAGAACAAAACTTTCACTAACTCAAAAGCAAAAAGTAAACATTTAGCATTCATTGGTAAACCCATACCAAAATAGTATCTTGGGCAAATATGCACTTTGGCTACCCACTGAAGTTAAGAGGAAAATGGTCACACAAGATCAAAAATTCTTCCTTGTGCTTTAAAAAATATATATATGCAAATACTATTTCCCCTGTCTTTCATGTAGATTACTGCATGTTCTCCCCCTTGCTTTTTTCATGTAACATGTCCTGGGGATCACTCCACAGCAGTAAAGAGAGATTGCATTCTTTTTCACAGCTCCATAGTTCTCCTTTGTGTGGATGTGCTAGTTTATTTTACCAGTCCTTTACTAGGCATTTAAGTTATTTTCAGTATTTTACTATTGAAAATAACGCAGGCCAGGCGCAGTGGCTCACGCCTGTAATCCCAGCACTTTGGGAGGCCGAAGCGGAAGGATCGCTTGAGGCCAAGACTTTGAGACCAGCCTGGGCAACACAGCAAGACTCCATCTCTACAAAATTTTAAAAAATCAGCCAGGAGTGATTGCCTGTAGTCCCAGCAATTTGGGAGGCTGACGTGAGAGGATCACTTGAGCCCACGCATTGGAGGCTGCAGTGAGCTATAATTGAGCCACTGCACTCCAGCCTGGGTGACAGAGTGAGACCCTGTCTCAAAAAAAGAAAAAAAAGAATGCAACAAAAGCTTTGTGCATATGTTTTTTCATATCTGTGGGATATACCTGCAGGATAAATCCCTCAAAGTAGGATTTCTGGATTCAACGCATTTGCAGTGTTGTAAGATTCTGCCAAATTCCCCTGCACGGAGTCGAACTATTTTGCATTTCCACCAGCAATATATGAATGTAGCTTTCTTCACAGCCACACCAAAGAATGCATTGTCAAGTTTTTGGATCTTCTCCCAATAGGAGGGAACCCTCAGTACAGTTTTCATTTGCCTTTCTCTTATGTGTGAAGATATGCATAAGGATCATCTGCATTTCTTTTTCTGTGACTTGTCTATTCATAACTTTATCTACTTTTAGATTCACTTAATTTCTTCAAGTCAGCCTATTTTGGGTCCTTATTGTTTTTCTGTTCACTGATGGCTCCCACTTGAACTATTCCACCAGCCTCCCTGCTTCCACCCTTGCTTGCATTACAGTGTGTTCTCACACAGCAACTAGTCTGATCTTTTTCTTAAAGAATTAACATTATTCCCAGGCTATATCTTCCATTGGTTTCCCATCACAACTTAAGTCTATATTCTTTGTCAAGGCCCACTATGCACACAAGGCCTTAGCCTACCATATTCCTTCTGGCATCCCTTTCACTTTGCTGCAGCCACCCTTGTGTCTTTAGAGGAACTCCCAAGGAGCCATCCCTCTGCACAGAAGCCTCTGTGCCCCCCGCCCAACCCCCATGCTCACACAGCTACCCCTCACTTTTAGGACTGCTCACAAGTCATATAAGGAGAGCAGTCATCTTACACACATGCCCCTATAAAGCTGCCCTCCTCCCCAATCCATTGTCCTATTCTACTATCTTCCTAGCACACTACCTGCCATTCTTGATTATTCAGGTATATCTACCCCTAGCTTCCTCTAGAACGTAAGGATCAGAGTTACGTTGGGGGCCGTTTGCCCTGCATCTGGAACATTGCCTGGCCACCCAAAGGTGCTCAACAAACATCTCTTTCAGTATACCCAAAACTAGTTAAGTTTCTCCCAGTTTTCCCAAATCTCCTAAGATTTCTTCTAATGCTGTTTCTTGATTTGTCATCTAAGACCAGCATCAGACCTCCCAAAGTGGTAGCTATTCAGAATTGAAGACACTAGACAGGCTACCAAGAACCACAAAAACCTAACAGAGGAATTCTGATGTCCAGCGAAAAGTCAATGGTAACTTTAATTTAGCATTGGAACATTTAATACTAAAATACCTTAACTATAAAATGAGTCATCCCATGAACTTAATTACATCATAAGACAAAATATACCATCTGAGTTCTATAGGGAGGTACAACACATCAAAATGTTTTTATCTGTCCCCAGAATCAAACATAATGGGACAGTGCATGATTTTACTATAAAAGATGTCCAACCATAAAGGGTAGGTAAATAAATGATGCTCTAACCATCCGATGGTATACTAAGCAGTTCTTAAAAGGCATGAGGTAGAGCAGTGTCACTGGCATGGAAAGGCATCCTGCAGTGCTCTCTAGGTGTCAACTACTGTTTCAGGAACTTATGTCATTATTTCACTGCTTTAAGTAAGTTACAAAGCAGCACATATAATCTCTATTTTTGTAAAATAAACAAAATGTTATATTCATATGCATACAAAAAGTTCAGGAAGAATCAATACCAAAATATTAATAAAAGTTAGCTCTGGGTATTCTGAGTATAATGAATGACTTCTGTATTCTCTAAATCTTTTACATCAATACATTGATATTGTTATTAAAAAAGAGCAAAAAAAAAAAAGGATTTAAAATAGCTAGTAGGAAGAGGAAAGATCTGTTGCTCAGAGGTTTTTCCATATCATATTGCCAATTCTGTCCCTGCCCTCACCCCTCAGGGGAGGTGGAGGAAGGGGTCACTTGAGAGAGCACCTTTAGCCAGCAAATTGGCAAAGCTCCTACAGTCAGAGCATAAAAGGCTATGTGAAAAGTTGACGAGTAATAATAAAATTGGATAAAAAGATCTTAGTATCTAATTTTGTGTCACTGATACTACCATCAGTTATATTAGATACACTGTTCAATAAAGGCAAGGTGGTAGAAAATACTTTTTAGTCTATCTGAAATCTCTACTAGGTTCTCAGGAACATCTCTTTGAAATGGATGAAAAAATGTTCTGAAATATTTCAGAGGAGAACAAAGCAGAGCATCATTTATGTTTGATTTTGTCTAAGTAACCAAAATAATTCAATTCTTCACCGTAGAAAAGCTAACATGTTTTACATCCAAGTAGGAATTTCTCAGTTTCCAGGGAAACTGATATAAAATTGTCTGAAATAAAGATATTAAAAGCAAACTTTCAATGTGTCTATACTTTATATTTGGTGTTCTAACTATGTTTCTATGGAAACTTAAGGATAATAGGGAAATGCTAAAATTGAGGTTTCTCTTATCACTTTACTGAATGCCACAAAATTAAATTTTAAGAGACAAATTGAAATAAAAATTTAATTGTCACACTAACAAAACATAAAATGGTAAATTATGTGCTTAAAAACAATTTTTTCAACTCTTCTGGTTTAACACTCACTCCTTATCATTGTCCTATGCTTAATGTTGGGTGCCTTACTTGCCCTCTTGTCAGTTTCTACTAATATTCCTCTGCCCACGGCATTCTTGGCTTCAATTCACAGTTACCAGAACAAACTCTTTAAAATTTATTAACCCATTTATTTGACTGGTAAATTTAGGCCATTTTGTTACCTCTACTTTTATTGTTATCCATTGAAATGAATGTATAGACGTAAGATGGAGCCAGACAAGGTGGCACGGGCCTGTAGTCCCAGCTACTCCAGAGGCTGAGGTGGAGGTTTGAGCCCAGGCCAGGAGAGTTCAAGGCCAGCCTGGGCAACAGTGAGATAACCCCCCTACCCCTTTAAAAAAAAAAAAAAAAAGATGGAGAGGCAAATGTTGCCCCTGAGTTGTGTAAAATAAACTTTGAATGGAGCTAATCAAGATGGGAGTTAAGTTCTAACAGATAGATCTACTTTGTGGGTAAAATATAAGACGCATTCCTCAGTTTTTAAAGTTTTTTAAGAACCGAATTAGGCATATCTACCACCTCCATATCAGCATGAGGACTTAGAACCTTAGTTTCATTCAGTAGCTGTCTTACATAGTCATTTCTGATCTCTAAATCTTCGTTTCTTCATCAGCTTTATGGGGAGAATATACACAGGCCTTATTTGTACTTAAAAGGGTCAACTGAGATGTACACGAGAATGTGTTCTAAATCCTAAAGAATGACATAAAGAACCTATTTTGGCCTCTCATCCAACACTACCCACCTACTAACTGGTTTGTAAAATCAGAGGCTTACCTTACACCACTAAGCACAGAAGTTTTCACAAGTACTTACATGTTTTGCGTATAAAGGTGAAATCAATTAATTCACATATTTATTCATTCTTTTACAATTTTTGAACATTCTGAAAAGTGAGTACAGTACTTCCCAGTTACAAAGGCACATCCATCATGAGGCTTAATTACTAACTTTCTAAAATAAATTAAGAGCCCAACCAAAGTTTAAATAGAAGAGCTCTAAGACATTTCCTCTATAGTAATGAAACCACTGGCATTTAAATGAAACAAATGAGACAACTGCACTTAAACATCTTTATGATACAATGTTTTCTACTTCAAAGGATTTAGTTTTTATTCAAGAACCACCCTGCTACCCTCAATTATTTTCAGCTAGATTCATCCCTTTCCAAAACTCTAGAGGTTAAAAAAAAAAAAAAATCAAGTTTCCTCTCTTCTCCCTCTTCCCATCCCTCCCACCTCCCTTCCCCCGCAGTGGTTTAGAGTCTGAAGAACTTTTACCTCAACACTCTTATCTGTAAACAGGATTCTATGGGGGGGCGGGGGCCATAGAAACTAACGTTTTTAGGCAGGCAAGGTCTGGCATTTTAACTCCCAAAACTTTACATTGCTATGTTTCACCTCTTTGGAGCTATTGACCATGAACCACCCCTACGTCTCCTTCAAAGGAGGTAAATGAAGTCTGTTAAGTCGCCGGAAGTAGGGCTGAAAATATGTGTCAAAGTGGGAATTTTAAGGTAATCAGAACTCCGTGAACAAACTACTTTGGGTTAAAAAAAAAAAAATTCTGCAGCCCTGGAAGTAACATTTCACAACTTTCACAGTTATATTATGCACCTTCTCCCAATTTGCGCCCCCTTTCCATTTCCTTTGTGTTCAAATTCTAGTTGGAAGGAATAAAACAGCTTCGATTAAGGTGATGTAAAATAAGCTGTTAACAATACCATATAGACTCTCCTACGGCAACCTCTATTTTGAATTCAGATAAGAAATCTTCAAACATTTGGGTCTGAATTGCTCCAGTATTAGCTACCTTAAGCAGAGGGAGGAAGGAAAGAACCAGGCCCCTACCCGGCTCCTTCACTTAAGTACCATCTGGATGAGTGAGGACAGAAAATGGGATGGGGACTCCGAAGTTGGCGTATTTGAGTTTTCACTGAGAAAAGGGAGAAAACATACCCAAAAAAGTCCTTATCAAGTCCCAGGGGACAACGAATAGAGCTACAAACAAGAAGGGCCGTGGACCAGAGGGTCCCATGCCGGGTTGGGGGAATGGGAAGACGCGGCA
Source organism: Daubentonia madagascariensis (assembly GCA_023783475.1). NCBI lineage: Eukaryota > Metazoa > Chordata > Mammalia > Primates > Daubentoniidae > Daubentonia > Daubentonia madagascariensis. Next base: position 4,282,003 of record JAKFHU010002088.1, read on the forward strand.
AGAACTGGGTGTTCGGGCAGGGAGGAGGGAAAGGAACCGGCCGGACGCGGCGGGGAAAGAATAAGGGGTGGGGACTCGAGGCAGACCCAGCCTTCGTCCCGGTGCCCAGCCCCGGGAAAGCCGGCTCCCGGCAGGAAGGAGCCGGAGGCGGCGGATGCCCCCGAGGGACCCTGGGGGCGGCGGAGGCGTCCGCCGCCTCCTTACCTTCAGGCATCTCCCGGTCGCTGATGTGCTGCAGGTGGTGGCCCTCGCCGGCTCCCAAATCCAACTCGACAGGCTCCACGGCAGCGGGCAACGGCGCTACAGCCACCGCGTCCCCGGCCACCGCCTCGTAGCTCTCAGGCTCGTAGCGTGGCTCCGCCGGCCCGGTGCCCCGGCCCAGCTTGGGGCTGGCATTGGGGGACACGCAACAGCTCAGCGTGGTCCCCATGGGGCGCCTCCGCTGCTCTGCGCGGCCGCCTGCTGCCTGCGCCTCCGCTCGCCCCCGACTCCGCCGCGCTCAACAGCCGCCCCCTCCCCCAACAATGGCGCGGCCGGCACGGGCAGCCCCGGGCTATGCCGGGCTACGCCGGGGCTGCAGCGCGCTGGCAGACGCGGCCTCGCCCGCTGCTCGCCCGCCGGCCCCGCCGCCCTGCCCTGGGCAGGGCTCCGGCCTCGGCCGCACCCCCACCGCGGCGCCGCCGCCGCCTCCCGCGACTTGACTTGTGTGCGAGGGCGGCGACCAGCCGGGCTTATTTAAAAGGGGTGGAGACCCAACAAGCGCTGAGAGTCACAGCCACTGCCGGGAGAGAGCGTGGTCCCAGCTCCTCCTCCTTCCGCCGCCGCCTCCTAACTGAAGGCTGCTCGCCCTGGCCGGCGCTTGCCAACCGGAACGCAGCCTGCGGTCACCTGGTTACGAGCAGCCAATCACGCCCAGAGTTCCCGCCAGGCGCCCGCCTCAGAGCCCAAGCACGTGACTCACAATGCCCAGCCCCGCCCCGCCCCGCAGCTGCCCCGCCCCTCCCCCGGTGAGTATCGGGCTCCGGGTTTTCATTCATCGCGGGCTGCTGGGGTCTTTCCGGGCCTGAGGGGAGCGCCCCGGGCGTTCGTGGCTGGAAACCATTCTCGTCAATGGGCTCTATAGAGAGCTCCTGTTAGTAAGGTTCGGGTTCCATTAGCAACTCGGTTTTTGCTAGTCTGACAGCTTTCGTTTGCTCACCGAACTTAGTTACACCCAAATTGTTGACTGTTTCTGTAACTAAATGCGCTTCTCCTGTCTTCCAATGAGTTTTAGTTTTCACCGGCAACTTGACCGTAGCAACCGCCCGGGCCCTGATCCTACTCTCAGTAAAGATTGTGACTGTGCACAGTGAGGTACCACAGTCCTGATTCGATGAAGATGAATAGTTAACATTTGGCAAACACTATGTGTCTGATACTGTTCCAACTGTGGTATACTCATTTGACTCTCCAAAACAATCCCATTTTACATTTTACAGATTTTACGGAAGAAATTGAGACGTAGAAGTTAAGTACCTTCACCCAAGGTCACATGACTGCTGAGGGTGAGGCTGCGGCTAGGATTTGATCCCAGGCAGCCTGGATTCCCACAAACCCCTGACCCTAATTATCAGAAAATAAAGGTAGAAGTCAAGCTTGGGGAAGGGGAGTGACCCTGTATATTAATATACTTTTTAAAAGAAGAACAATTTATTGATGTGGACTTTAAAATGACTTCCCTTCATTTAATATTGATTAAGTCCCTTCTATGCGCTCTGGTTTGAGGGACTGGGTAGATAGCAGTGCCTTTCTCCTAGACAGAGAATGCAGGAAGAGGAATAGGTTTGGGGAAGAAGATAGTTTTTGACTCTAAGAGGCTCATTGAAATGTAGCTCTCTGGTTGAAAGTTGGATATAAACCTCTGTAGGCTAAGTCTATTTTGTAAGATCCTAACTTATGTTTTCAAAAATAACACACATACTATATCAAACCATTAAGAGTAATTGGGGAAATTTCCTTAAATTTACATGCTAAGACTATCACATTTTTAAAGTGATTACTTTCATGGAGTAACTTCGAATCTATGGTTTTAGCAAATGAGGTGCCGCGTAAAATAAAGCTGTTTAAATGAAAACAGCAATAAAAATTGTATTGTCATCAGAGTATACAGAAAGTAATTGAAGCCATGGATATAGAAGTGATTGCCTTGAGAAGTTGTATATAATAAGGGGTGTTGGGAAGGAAAGAGAGTCAGAAAATAGGGAGATTTAAGTGGCATTAAGTGAAGACTGCAAAGGTGAGCAGTGGGGATTAAGCAAAGGGACCTGAGTATTAATCAGGAATGGCTGATCAGGAGAATCTCATCAGACTAGAGATGACATCTGCTTCTCATTTCTATAACAGCAGCACTTAGCACAGTGCCTGATTGATAGGCGCTCAATACGTAATACCCTAACGAACAGAGTCAAAAGTTGCCAGGGGGACAGGAAAGCTACAAATGCCATTGGCTTTGGCAACTCAGTGATTGGGGATGTGTGTGAGCAAACTGGATGGCAGACAATGGGGAAAGACGTGAATCGGGGGTGAGAAAGTGAAGACAGAAACAGGGCTTCTTTTCCCAAATATTTGGCTAAGAAGAGAGATGTGGTAGTATTAATAGTTAAAGGGAACTGTATGGTTAAGGAACTTTTTTTTTCCAAGATGGAAAAAAAAAGTGAGTATACTTTTATTTGAAAGGGTAAGAGCCAATGGAGAAAACAAATTTTTGAAGTTAGAGGAGAAGAGAGAATTAATGGCATAAGGTCCCCAAGGAGGCAGGAGTAGATGCAATCCAGAGCAGGGATAGGTCAGCTTTGGACAGATACGAAAGCAAGGAGAGAGAAAGGACCTGTGTGATGAGTTTCTAGTAGATGAGAGGTTTAGGAAGAGCTCTCTTGATGACCTCTATCTTCCCCCATTTTAATAGACTTCTACTTGGAAAACTACTCTGGGAAAGAGGGAATTATGTATACAGAAGTCTACACATCAGAAAAGCTCAATACACCTAACGAAACCCAAACAACGTCTTTTCTCAAAGTTGAAAAGAAATTTGATCAAAAACTGTAGAGCTCAAGTATAAATAGGTATATCATGAAAGGGGAAGATGGGGCTAATTATTTCCCCCAAATAGTTAAAAGAAATAGCAACAACTGTGGGGGAAGAGTAAAAAAAAAATTAAGAAGAAAATTATATGTAATTGCAAAAAGTGTGGACATTTACAAGTCCTATAACCATATAGGGGATCACAAAAAGGGCCAGAGGGAGTGTTATCCTTTTAATTCAACAGGTAGAAAAGGTCACTTCAAAAAGAAAGGATGGAGGATGATGAAATATATTTAATGTAATTCTGTTTAAAAGACTTAAGTAAAGTTTGAGGACAAAAATAGGTGATACGTTGAAATGTGCGAGAGCACAGTGGAATGGCAAAGGATTCAACAAAGTTCAGTTTTAGTAACCAAGATCTAGTTAAATCCTCAGGACCTAGTGACTGCATTCTGTGATAATAATAATATTGTCTGAAATCCTAGGAATGTCATTAGATACCATTTTGGATGATTCTTGTAGACTTGAGACAATGCCTATTTTAAGTTACAAAATAGCGTCTGCATTTAGCAACAGACACACACAAAAATAGATAGACGTGACTTTGAAAATTGAAAAATTTTAAACTTGCTAAGCAGGAAGATATTGGGAAGCATTGTTAAGATAATAGATTTAAAAACATTTTGTTTGAAGGGAATACTGGAGAGCATTAAGAAAAAAAAAACCAACACCCTATCCTATGACAGTGTCAGGTCTGGGAGAGCAAAGGGAAGCAAATAGGAGTAATGTGATTCAAATTAAGCCAGAGTTTGAATCTGTGTGAGAAACTGAGGCCTTGTTTATATGGGTCCAGAGTAAACTCATTCATTCATCCATCATTCAATAACCATTCCATACCTGAGCCCTTAGCACATGCCACACACTTTTTTAGTGCTGGGGTTGTTGTTTTGACCAAGATAAACAAGGTTTCTGTTCTGGTGAAACGTATCTTCTAGTAAGGGAGTCAACAGACAGTGTTGCCCATCACCACGACCTTAATGGGCTAGGATGGATATTGGTCTGCAGCTATTTTATCTTCATTCCAGACAGGAGAGTAGAGGAAGGGGAATAAGATTTTTCGGAAGGTACACATAGCACAGGGCTTACAAATCACTGGCTTAAAGCTTAGTTACGTGGCCATACCTAGCTGCAAGGAAAGCCCAGAAAAGCATAATCAGATAGCTAGGGTGACTAATGCAGAAGGAACAACTGGATATTGTAAGGCAACTTGCACTCTGTGCCACAGTCTGTAAGGAAAGATTAGGGAGGTTTCAGCTTAAAGCAAGAACAATCACAATAAAATTTCATACCCCTTTGCAATCATATATAAAAAACATACAAGGAGTTTGTAATGATCTTATTTTAAGCTAAGAGGACAGAAAAGTTGGGAGAGCGATAAACTGTAGAATGAAACTTTATGTTAGATGCAAGAAAGATTTTATGGCAGTCAAGAGATCAGGGTTCTACAGTCTGTTATGTGTGTGTTGTGACTAATTGTTTCCACCTTGGGTATCATACTAGCTGTTTTAATAGAATAGGATTTGTGGTAAGTCACATGTACTTTTTTTTCTGGGCAGGGAGTCTATAGTTATCATCATATTCTCAAAGACATCTGTTAACAAAAGTATTAAAAATTACTATTATACCTGATTTAATGTGGGACATTTTGACTTGTCTCATTCTCAACTTCAAAACATATAATCTTGTTTAGGCACAGTGGCTCACGCCTGTAATCCCAGCACTTTGGGAGGCCAACGTGGGAGGATTGCTTGAGGCCAGGAGTTTGAGGTCGCAGTGAGCTGTGAATATGCCACTGCACTCTAGCCTGGGTAACAGAGTGAGACCCTGTCGTAAAAAAAAAAAAAAGTATAATCTGGATTTTTCAGTAAATTGGGCATTTGATGTTGCTGGTACTTATGTTTAAGGAAACATTCCTCTTCTATCTCTTTCCACTCCTGAACTATTCTCCTGCCTTCTCTCTTTTCGCAGCATGTGAATTTGTTTCTGCCAAGTGAGTCCGTGGAGACGAGAATGCTAATTTATTTGAACTGATGCTCTGAAAAAAATAATCAAAAGGGTGTTAGCTTGCCATACCACCAGGGCAGATAATGCTCATTGGACAGGTCAGTTCAGGCCCCAAATGTCCACTGTTATTACAGTTGCAAACATCAGGGCATTATATGAGACAAGTTATAGGAAGTGCCTACAGTTTCAAAACAGAGTAGGAGCTTCCTTTTGCCTTCCTGGGCCCTTTACTGTTTTCCACCTTATAATGGTTTATTTGCTTCCAGTTCCATTTGTCTGGGTGCTGTAGGAATCTAAAATCTTTCTCAACCCACTGCTAGTACTTCTTCAGATCACTTCCAAGTGGGAGTGGAAGAGCCTTAGTCTTCAGAAGTGCCCTGTTCAGTCTCCTGGTTTTTTAAAGCAGATGCCTGCTCTACTCCCAGCTCCAATGACTATAGCAGCATGTGGTCTGCACTTAACTAGTTTCATAAGAGAGCTACCCTCTACACTTGCCCAGAAAATAAACTCACTGCAGAATTCACCTTGAATAAGACAGGTATAAATAAATATACTAAATGCTTTCAAGTGTTGTTTTTTTCCCCCAAACATGCCAATGCTCCTTTCCTCCCAGGATTTACATGTTTCTCTGTTTCCTCTTGTTTCATCTGTATGATATGTTAGTACTTTTAAGATGGGTCAACTTCTCTCTTAAATGGGAATGCTTCGCCAAGTTGCCTTACTGATGTTAGAACCATTTTTCTTGCAATGATTTAATACATTCCCTCCAGTTTCTTCTAATAGCCTTTTTGACAGCTACCTTTTCAAATCAAGCAGGCATCAGAAAGGCAACACTGGAGGAGGAGGAGGAGGAATTGTATTAAACTTGACAGCAGAGAAAAGTTTGAAGAAGTCTTTTGAACCAGGTTTGTACCCTAGAAACAAAGCTCATAGATTTTAGGACATTATCTTTTTCTTATGATGGCTCTATTGCCCTATTGTTATGACAAATCAAATTTTATCCTCACAACAAGGAGTCCACCCTGAATTAACTCTGGAATTTTTCTATCAGAAGGGACTAAGACAACAATCTGGAGGGATGTAGGGCCCAGGAAAATTGTCTTAAGAGATGGGTTTGGCCGGGCACAGTGGCTCATGCCTGCAAATCCCACCACTTTGGATGCTGAGCCAGGAGGATTGCTTGATGCCAGGAATTCAAGACCAGTCTGGGCAACACAGTGAGATCCTGTCTGTACCAAAAAAAATTTTTTTTTAAAACTAGCTGGGTGCAGTGCCATGCACCTGTACTCCCAGCTACTCAGGAGGCTGAGGCAGGAGGATCACCTGAGCCCAGGAGTTTGAGGCTGCAGTGAGCTATGACTGCACCACTGCACTCCAGCCTGGCAACAGAGAGAGACCTTGTCTCTAAAAAACACAAAAAGAGAGAGAGAGAAAGACAGGTTTGTGTAGAAAGCACACTAAAACAAACAAAAACCCAACAACTTAAGAGTGCAGTTTATTGGGCCTAGGGCCTTGGCTCCTCTGCTGAGCAGGTCTGGCTTCTGTAGGGTGCTCATGTGATGAGCCCAGGTTGAGTAATGCCATGCACCCCATGAGCTGTTTCTTTTCAGTTGTACCACACAGATGAAATAGAATACTCCTATGAAAAAAAAAATTCTGGTTATGTAATCAATGCTTTGCCCAGAAGAGGCAAAGAACTACTCTGAGACCATAGGAGCAACTGAAGCCAGAGTGTCCAAACCAGGCCTGCCCTGTTCTTTGCAGCCGTAGTGTTAGCTCAAAGATCCAAAGAGTTGGGAACTTAGTACTAGCTGCTCCACCTTGGCCATCTGGTAAACCTCTACTTATTCTTTGGGCTTTATCTCAAGCACAGCCTCCTCTGCAAGGCTTCTCTGATTCCCTCAAGGCTTCAATGCAATCAGTTCCTTCTGCAAACTCTTACTATAGAGCACATTTATCACATTATGTTGTAATTTTTTACTTGTCTGACACCCCCATTAAGCTAGGTACTTCCTTAGGCCAGAGCTATTCTATTTTTTATTTATTTATTTATTTATTTTTGTATCCCCAGCAGTAAGTGTAGTGTCTGGCTTGTAGCAGTCTCAATACACTTTTCTCAAATGTATGGATAAATGAATGAAAAGGTTGAATTGAGAGTACCAACAATCACAATTTGAGAATGGTTTACAATGATTCCTTACATTTTATTATTTTCTACTTTTTCTTATGCCTCTGCTTCTAGTTTCTGTTCTCCTGTAGCATTTTTTAAAACAACCACCATTTTGTAATGCCCATGAGTTTGTGTCAGGAAATCGGGCCACAGGGGAACTGTTCATCCCTGCTCCAGGATGACTAGGGCCTTGGCTAAAGTGCATCTAGCAGTCGGACCTGGCCAAGACTGCTCCCCTGGGGCCATATGTCTGGAGTATCAGTTCTAGCTGTTATCTGGGTTCCTCTGCTCTTCTTTGTATCACATCTCCTGAGGCTGGAAGTCCCTGATGACTTGCACATCAGGCGTCTAGCCAGTGAAGTCTGGCACATCTGGGACTGGTTAGCATGGTAGTCTCAGAGCAGTCAGACTTCTTACAGAACACAGCTATATAATCCCAGTGTGTTTCACTTCTCCAGTAAACACATCAATCTGAAAACACGGGGGAGGCAGGGAAGGTGTGGTGAGTAACATACCTTCAATTGAAGGGAAAAAAACCCCAAACCTCAAAACCAGTTTCTTCATTGTTATATCGTTCATCCAGTTCATCACCTTACAATGGATTATGCTAAAATGACTGTAACCAAATCTGTCTTATGCACTACCAGGCATCCAAAGAACCCTTTTCCCCGTTGGCCTCTGAGCTTTTTAGAAGCTAGAAAGAACACAGATTTCTGCAGGTGCTTTCAGAAACAAATTTGCCATGAGTTAAGTCTATTTTGTGATGTCAACTTACATATTTTAAATAAATTTACATATAGTCCATATATATACTAGACTTATATTTTAAAAAAATAATACACACATTAAATCAAACTAAGAAGAGTAGTAGGGGAAATTTCCTAAAATTTACACACAAAGAACATCACATTTTTCTAGTGATCACTTTGATAAAGCAACTTAGAATCTATGGTTTCAGCAAATGAGGAGTCATATGAAATGAAACCATTACATAAAACAGGATTTTAAATGTGATCATCATTGCTACTTTCAACTAGCAATTACCACGTGAATGTGTACTTTGAATTGCTTTACAAGCATAAACTAATAGCCATAAAAATCCCAGGATATGGTAACAATAAAGTCCCTTGGAAAGCCCTCCACTGAGACCAAAGACCTGCCTAACCCCATCATGTAAGGATTTTCCCTTCTCTCGGGAAGTAGATGGAATGAACAGGCTCTTTGCTATTGCCTGTTTTTGAAGCAAGGTTTGCCAACGTCTATGTGTCCTTCCCCAGAAATATCAGAGGAGGAGTTTACAACATCTGCAAACTCTGCCTAGTGCTCTTTTGGGTAGGAATCATGCTTTGCTAGCATTTTATGTTTCTATAAAAGAATAAGGAGAAACCTGGCCCTCAGAGTCCTCAATGAGGTAAGAGAGCTATGATTAGGTAGCAGTTGTGATCAGGTATCTGTACAGGGCAAAGGAATAAACAGGATCAGAAAATACACATTTCCTACTGGAATCCTAACAGGGCTTCAACTGAAGGCCAAACAATCACAGACTGAGCAATGCTGCTTCTGAGGCTCAGGATAATTTGGATAATTAATTATAATTAAGAAGTAATTAATAATGATTTAGATAATTGATGGTCAACTACCTTCAGGCTGTGGGCTGGAAGCAGTGCTTTGCTGAGCCATAATGGATCCTGAGGCAAAGGAAAACTAAGTAATATTTATCCTGTCTTTATTAAAATTGTTGATATCTTGTTCATTATAGATTTTTACACAGTTTTTATTTTTTAAAATATTGTGTCAACCTATAATTTATCATGATTACTGAGTGTTTTTGGCGCCCCTTCAATTTGGTGCCTGTGGCAAGCGCCTCACTATCTCACCCTAGCCCAGGCCCTGTGCACAGCAACAATGTGAGGGGTATCTGGATATTGCTTGGCCTGCCCTTGAAAGGGAGAACCAAACCTGGGACTAGTCTCTGACCCTTGGTGTCTTGACATTTCCAAATCATTGAGATCAAAATAACCAAATTCCAGCCCAGGCCAGAGATTGGAGGACCCACAGCATCCTATGGGCACCATTATTATCCCATTTTACAGGTGAAAAACCAGGACTCAGTGTGAGTGGCAGAAATGCCTCAGAAGACGCATCCAGAAAGTGGCAAGTGAGGACTTGAACCTGGGCTGGACAGATTCCATAGGCCATGTTCCCAGCTGCTGCGCTCCAACAGATTGCCCCCTCACTGTGCTTCACCACTCCCCGTTGAAAAAGAAAAATAATGTCTTTTTGTTTGTTAACCTAACAGCCAATTAAAAGTTATGACAAAATATCTTCTATTAACTGTTAATAACTTTTATTGTTTTTTTTCCTCTTACACAATAATATATATTCACTGTAGTGAAATTAGAAAATACACATAAAACAAGAGAAAAAGAAATCAAAATCCAATCCCAAGAGCTCAAGAGCTACCTGCTATTAGCATTTTTTGCATATTTCTCTAAGCTTTATTTTAATAAAAATAAATTACGTGCATATGATATTAAAATGAAACTATGTTACCTGTGAGGTTTTTGTAATTTGCTTTCTTTATTTAACAATATACCTTGAACATCTTTCTCTGTTGTTGCTTTTTTGTGGAGTAATTTGTAATGGCTTCATAATATGCATCTATCCATTCATGAATACTTTTGTATCTCCAGGCAGGGAGCTAGGCACTGGAGATACATCAGTTAACAAAAAAGAAGTTGGCCCTCTAGGGTTGACATTTAATTAGAAGGAGACCTTCAAAAAAACCCCTAAATGAATAAATGTGTTCAGTTAATAGGGGCACTATTTTATAAGGAAAGGTCGGAGAGTCTTCTCTCCAATAAGGGGCTGTTATGAGCTGAATTGTGTCCCTCCAAAAAAAAATTCATATGTCAAAGTCCTAACTTTCAGTACCTCAGAATGTGGCTGTATTTGGAGATAGGGTCTTTACAGAGGTAATAAAGTTAAAATAAGATCATTAGGGCAGGCCTGATGATTCACTATGAGGAGTGTCCTCATAAGAAGAGGAAATCTGGACACAAACACACAGAGGGAAGATGCAGGGAGAAGGCGGCCGTCCACAAGCCCAGGAGAGAGGCCTGGAGCAGGTCCTTCCCTCATGACCCTCAGAGGAATCCACTCCTGCCAGCACTGTGATCTTGGGCTTCCAGTCACCAGAACTGTGAGAAAATAAATGTCTGTTTATTTACAAGGAATGGTCAGAGAGTCACCCAGTATGTAGTCCTCTGTTATGGCAGCCCAAGCTGATTAATAGGGGGCAGAGAGAGAGTCTGAATAAAGTGAGAGTACGCAAGCCCCGTGGGGATCTGGGAATAGCACCGAGAGCAGAGCTTGGGAGTTTGCCTTGGAGGAAAGCCAAGGGGCCAGCCAGGTGCCTGGGGGGGGTGGTGGCTGAGGGGACAATGGAAGGAGATGGGGCCAGAAGAGGCAACAGGGGACCACCAGGTCCTAACGCGCCTGCAGGCCTTAGAAAGGACTTGAGAGTATGTTCTGGGGGAAATGGGAAGCACTGGAGAGCCACTGGACCTGACACATTTTGCAGGGGGTCCTTGGCTCCTGTGTGAAGCCTGGACCAGATGTGTCAAAAAGTGCATAACCCTCTTATTAATCAGTCAAATGATTCAGTAGTGCAGCTTGAAGGTCTGGGGTGAGAGGCAGGGGGAGGGGCTTCTGAGGCACTGATCCCAAGTCCTAAGCCCTCTTCCTTCAGTCACCATCCCACTGGGCCATCCTACTCCCCAATCTGTTAAACCAGCCCCAGAAGTTCCCATGCATCCTCTCCACAGGGTCACTCAGTGGGACCTCTCTGCCCTCACTTTAAGGCCAGCTGGTTGCTGTCCCTGTCCCTCCCTTCATCGGCTCCCTCTCCCTGTGCCTTGCACCCAGGCTCCCCATCCTCAAGCCTCTGGAGCTCGCTGGCACCCACTGCCACCTGCCGGGATTCCACCACTCACTCGCTCCCCACCCCTGGCTTCCTCCTAGGGAATGTAGTAAATGTGCCAGCTCAGCCCAGGCTCTTGGGCCGATCTGTTTACTTGACCACAGAAGAAAGCTGGCATTAAAAACAGGCAGTGGTACCTATCTAAATAAGCTGCTCATTCCCACGTGCAAATGACCTAGGACTGAGTGAGGCCCATCAGGGGGCCACTGGCAAGGGCCTTACTGTCACAAAGGGCCTCAGTGCCACCGGGTTATACCCACAGTTGCAGAGAAGCACTGGCAGGCTTAAAGAAAGAAGACAGCATCAGCCAACTTTAGCTCTGTGTCTCGTTACTGGGCCTTGTTTCTCATGAACGATGAACCAGTATTTTTAATAAATCCCCTAATAACTCCCTTCATCACCTCAGGAATGGGATAATCATATTGAACTGAGTGTGTGTGTGCAAGTGTGTGCTGGAATTGTTTACTTGTTAAATACTGACATTTAAAATAAACCACAAATCTTATAACCCTATTTTGGTATATCTTTTTCTTCTTCTTTTTGGTTTTTGTTTAATATGGAAGTGGCCTGTGCCTCTCTTGACCTCTGAAAGGCCCTATGAAAACCTGAAACCGAGGCAAGGTGACAAAGTCTGGTCCTTCAGCACTAAGGGCCTCCTCATGTTACTTCTCTACTTAGGAAAAGAAAATGTTGTTGCAGAAGACCCAGAGCCACAGCTATTCTTCTCAGGCCTGTCAGTTTCTGAATTCTTCAATTTTTAGTTTAATTTAGCCATCAGGGAATTTCCCAGACTAGAAATATCTAGGCAAAACTCAGACAAAATCTCAAGTGTGAGCCCACATCCTCCAGGATGGGTGAGAATTGAATATGCCTCTGGGCTGAAGCGAGTGAGGGAACTGATTTTTATCCCACATAGTCATCTCAAGATCAGATAGAAGGTGAGTAAAAGGTTGCATGTCTTGCTGCACAGCTTATCAGATTCTCATGCTTATTTTCCTGAGCAATCCTAGCTTGCCTTGTTAAGAATGTTTGCGAAACTATAGTCTTTGTAACTGCCACTGCTAACTAGAAACTAACATGCCCATATGTTCAGTATAGAAATGACAGCATAAAACTTTTTAGAAACACTTGTCCTCTATAATAATACTGTCATCTTGAGTTTGAGGGATCATGACACTGTCTGTATGTAGTTTTAAATTCCCTAGTGATGCCAAATATATTTGTGTCAACAGATACTGTTCCAAAATACTGGAGTTCAATTTAGCTAAATACCAAGGCACTGGCTCGAATTACTTAGAGAAATAAATATATCTTTAATTAACTCATATGACAAGACTTTGAAAACTCAGAAAATCTGTATTACAAAGAGTTAGAAAATAGTAAAGTAAGAAATTTCCAGAAAGGCTAATAAATGTTGTGTTTTCTTTAATTATATTATTATATCTCTTTTCGATTCACACTTTTTGTCAGCCATATGTGAAAATGCTATTTTCACCAACTCATGATAGCATCTAATTAATTACTAATGCTAAATCATTGTTGTTAGAAATATAGATATCTGTCATATACTATAGAACTAGTCAGTATAGTGAAATACTAATAATCATAGTAATGATAAGGACCAAAGTAATATCTAACTTTGAGGACTTAATATGAGCTGGGAGCTTTGCTCAGTACTTTTATGTGTTGTCTTATATAAACTTCCCAACAACCTTAGGAGACGGGTAAAATAATTTGCTAATTCATACCCTAGTGATCATAATGGCTAAGATTTTTATTGAGAACTTACTATGTGCCAGGTGCTGTTCTTAATGCTGTACATGTAACTCATTCATTCCCCGCAACTCCCCACAAGGCAGGGCTCTCATTATTCCCATTTTAGGGATAAGAAGACTGAGGCACAGAGTCGAAGTGACCCACGCAAGGTCACATAGCTGTAAGTGACAGAGCCAAAATGCTCAAACTCAGACAGTCTGGCTCCAAGCTCAATCTTTTCCTCGCTAAACGGCTGCTCAATACTAGCTACATTTTCTTTGAGAGTTTTGTGTGCCAGGCATTGTCTCAAATGACCTTCATGTGTTCATTAAATTATTTCTCCAAGAGGAGCTCGTTGTTTTCCCCATTTTTCAGATGAGGAAAGTAAAGTAGAGGCCACTTGCTCACAGTTTAGAGCTGGGATTCAAAACCCAGTCTTGCCCTATTCCCAAGCTCATACTCTTTCCCCTTATTGCACAGGAAAAGTTAGTTATGGCTTCTAAAGGTGCACAGTGACTCCAAGGGAAAAGTATATGCTCACTGAGAATCCAATTAATCAGGTCATGAAATAGAAGAAACACCTGCAAACACAGTGTGCCATATTAGACACAGACATGGGAGTAGAGGACTAGATGGCACCCTTTGTTCATCTCCTTACACCTTCCAGGGTGCTGGCCCCCGAAAGAGAGATTAAAGGGCAGGGGAAGCTACCATCTTCAGCAAAGCAGCCCTTGGCATGCATCGCTCTTGATTGTAGCAAATCCGACTCTTTATTGGGCTTGCTCAGGCTGGAAGACATGGGGTCAGAATCTGTCCTCAGGGTTTCTCACATTTTTTAGTTATTTTTTTAGGCCAATGCTCTGAAAAAAGCTCAAGTGACAGGCGAGCAGTGCAAGCACAAGAGAAAATATTCTTGCAAAGTGAAAACCTGCTTGTAGTTTTTCCTGCTATTCATTTTGAGTTTCCTTTTCCTCACCATTGAGCATTGTTTAAGGAATTATTTAAGTACTAAGTTGTAGTAATGTCTGTTTGCTTAAATTTCTTCAAAATTTCTATTAAATTACTTTTTGACATGCATTCAAAACCTCAGCTTTCGACAGCAACCTTTCAAAAATTTGGAGATAGTGTCAGCCCAGCCTGGAGCACTGTACAAAAGATGTTTCCACTGTAAAAAGGTGTTTCACTTTTTGGAACTATGTACACAATTGCCACTTTTCTTTGTTTCCTCAGAAATGAGTCCCTTCATACAATAAACTATTGTCATTTCTTCTTCCTGAAGTCATCTCAGTCTGTGGCATTATTGAATTGCAATATTTGAGTCCTCAACCAGGGCTTGTTGTCCCTGGTGCCACCTAGGATTGCTCAGTACACAAACACACAACCTTACGCAGCAGCCCTGGAGTTAGAGCTCAGCGCTAGAAGAACTGAGCACCACAGCAGAGATTTTAGTGCCAGGAACTACTGTCCTTTGATTTATCCCTCCATGCTCTATCTACAACCCTTTGCCTTATTTCTAGGTCTTAGCACTATGACTTTTAAATTATTTCCCCTGCTATTGCAGAATCTGAACAGACAAGGCAAACTAGTATCTCTATTCCTGTGAACACGATAGAAAAGAAATCAGTTGTTAGCTTATTTGAAATAGGCTCAATTTATTTGTTTAAATTTATGTTTTCCAGAAAATTGTTGCTGTGGGGTAAATTTGGTTTATTTGATCAGAGGGTTAGTGTTGTTTCTGTTAGTTGAAAAATGTAAAGAAGAGTTGGAGTTTGTAAATATGGCTCTGATAGGTATATGTCTTTGTTGGTTAGATATTTTGGTGAGCCAACATAGTTTTTGGATGTAGCTACAAAAATTGCTATCAAATCCGGAATTATAATAGGAAGAAAGTCTGGGAAGGTGGTAATTTGACTCGCCTTTCTGGTTTAGTGTGGACATATTCTAAAGATCAAATGAAATAAACCAATACTCCATCACCTTTGCACCTAACCAGTACCTGCTTTGCAAATTTTTTAAGTGTCCAGCAAAAGTTCTATTTGTAGTTTTCTCTTTGCTGGCTTAGATGCTATACACTGAACACAGAAGGTAGCTGAATTCCCTGATGCTTCCTCTTTTCTATCTTTTCCTTTTTTTATACACACACACACACACATACACACACATATGCCAAATTTTCTATGTGATGACTTTGACAATCAGAGAAAAAAAAACCCACAATAATAGTTGTACAGGCAAAAGTTACCTGGCACATAGTGGATGTTCACTAAATTTTGTCGAATTGAAATAAAATACATTTGAATACATGAATTGTAAAGATCAAGGCTTGTCCCTTGATTTAAAAAATCATAGATATAGCTTAAGGACATAATCAAGTCCAAAGATCAACGCATGAATATTTATTACAGAGTTATAACAATGAAAAAATTGAAGCAATCTAAATATGCAATAATGAGAATTATAAAATAAACAGTATATCCATGAGGAAATATTATGCAAACATTTAAACTATATTTATAACAAATTTTAGAGACATGAGAAAATGCTTATGACACAATGTTAAATTTATAAAATAAAGGGTGTACTAAATCGTATTTCAGTGTAAATTCAGCTCCATATGGAAACATTGTACAGAAAAAGGAACCAGAAGGGAATATGCTAAAATATTAATAGTGTTTCTGGGTAGTGAGACTATTGATTTTTTTGTTTGTTTGTTTCCTTTCCGTATTTCAAAATTTGTCTTGAATAATAAAGATGTATTATTTTGACAATTAAAAAAAGTTAAAAACTAGAAAAACGTTTCTGTGGAAAAAATTTATTCATATAGCAGCTCAAAATCAATGCAAGGTTTATGCATTTCTGATCTAAACTAAGCCCATCAGGTGGCTTTGAATATCATCCAATGAGAGTCACATAATCCATAATCCCTGCAGGTAATTTATTCTAAAGTATAACCAATCAAAAAATTTCAAGCTTACCTTCAGTTCTCTAGTTTCAATTCGAATCCACTATGAATCAGTGACTTTGTAGGAATATGTACATTTACGTCATATTCTAGCATCTTTCTTTTACTAAATAGCATATTCCTTTAATCTTTTCCTCCTGTGTTTTCTTATTTTATTGACACCTTATTTTATTTTATTGCTTATTATCTCAAATTCTTGGGTTGCTAATTCTCCCGTTTGTTTCCTAACTCCCTCAGTGGATCATTTCCTCACGTGGTCTGTAGTTTTTCCTTGTGAGCACACAGTGGGTTTCATCCCATTCAGGACCCGTTTCTATACAAATTTCTGGGCTTAGGATTCTCATACTGTGTGGGCAGTATAAATTCAGATCTTATACTTTTGCAGGGGGTTTTAATTTCTCAAAGGAGACTCTTTCTTACTCACAAAGTGCCCAGGGCATAACCTTCCTTTAGGCTGTGGGTGCGGTGTGTCTAGTGCTCTTTTCACAAAGGGACCAGCCCTGCTGGGCTTCTGCTTTTAGGCAGAAGTCTTGGTTCCAGCTGCCTGCCTCAGTAGGGAGCCTTCGGCCATGGCCTTTATCCTTGTATGGATGCTAAAATGCCAGTTCATGCCACTAGGACCTATGTCTGGGTCAGTGACCTACAGACTTCTTTGACTGCTCTAGTTTTGAGTTCTGTCTTTTGTTCTGGCGCCTAGGTATTTCCTTTTGAAAGAAGAGTTCTGTGGAATTCCTGGAACTTTGGAGTGGGAAGAGGTATCTCAGCTAGATTTCAAGTCTTCAAGAAGTTTTCTAGACAAAAGAGTCTCAGACTATCGTAGCACACCTAGTGTGTTGCTGTCCATTTTGAGGATAGCCACAAGAGATTAGTAAGTCAACAACAGAGCATCTAAGTTTTCCAATTTTTTACCTTTTGAAATATATTCAAGGCCCTTCCCATATGATAACATGATCCTCACTTCCTTGAATTCTTTATTGGGTAGAAATTATTTAAGAATGCAATTTTTCGTGTATGTTGAGGTGGGCAAAAAAGCTAAGGAGTCAGTCTGGGCTGTATTCATGACCTTCTCAGGTGCCATCTGAAGACAGTCTCAACCCCAAACCATTATCACATTAGTTCTTAAAAAGGAAATGCTGTGCTTCATAACGACAAGCAGAAGGTGAGCTTTATTTTCTTTTGCATCTTTCACAAGATTCTTCTTATGATTAATTCCAAAGTGCAGTTTCACCCAAATGAAACATAATTCATGATATGTGTGCTGTAATTGTCCTTTTGCCATAATAGGAAAAGGAATTGGGCTTATTCCCACATCACAAGACCTATCCCGAGCCTATAAGACAGCCCAATAAAGGAAAAATGAACCCTACCTTAATGGGGCATCCCTAACCTTGTGCTTCTTCTGGCAATGGCCATTCTTGCTACTGAGATCTTTGGCTTTTGTAGCCACTTGGTCTTTATTGGTGGTGAAAAAATTTAAGGGGGGCTGGATACAAATAAACTTACAACCTAGGGGCAATTGATTGGTAGGTTCTGATTTTTATCTACATCACTCAAATAAATTTCCTCCAATTTCATGACACCTCAAAGAGAGTAATGGTAAGAATTATTATATATATATTTAAACATAAAATTTGTTCCTTGCTATGTAGGACATCAAGCTTTTTGTAAACTCTTGTTGTCACCTCATTGGCTTTAAGAAAGTCCTTTGAGGAAAGGAGACAGAGTTATTGGTCACTTATTTCACTGAAGAAGCTGCCCAGTGCTGACACCAGGGCTGGAGGCCCTCACATGCCATAGAACCCACAGTCGGTCCACTCGGTGAACTTGGGCATCCAGGTTAGCATGGATCCAAACGTCCTTGACTCAAGTTTTCCTTTTGCAGCCATGACCTTGATTCAGTGGTTCTCTAAACTTGATGGGTCTAATCTCTCATTCTGATTCCTCCATATCTCAGCTCCACCCCTACTGAAATTCTCACACATACCACACTGCCTTACTGCCGTAAATCTTCCCCTGTTGTTTCAGAAACGAGGCAACACAGGCTTTCACATTAGCCAACCGTGCATTTATCACTCTGGCATGTGTTGACCATCGGCCATAATCTTGTAAGTCAAACAGATGAACCAGTGTGATTCATGCAGGAACGGGAGGAATGACTGTGACAGATTTTCGGAAACACAAACATTACTTCACACCTTACTTGTGATGGGAAAATAATCTGACATGCAAAAGGCATCTGAATCTATCAGGCTGGTGTAGCTATAATGTAACTACTAATATATGGGCTTTTTCTCACAGTCTGATAACAGTTTTATTGCATGTTAGTCCTTGTCATTTATTGCTTCCTGAAACTATAAACACCGAAAAGAGCACATTATGCCTTGACTGGCTGACTTGAGTTTGTGATTTATTTGACCAGAAATGTGCCCTCTAACCGTGGCCCTTCAGTTTATGGTCACAGTTGCCTTGACAGTAAATTAAAAAACATAATTAGAGAGCACTTAGGAAATAGAGCTACTTCCTTAAACTAGAGTCTCTAATTTGGTTATTTATTTTAGGCCAAAACTCTCCTTCAGTTTTGATTTTTGCCCTGTAACTTTACAAAAGTTAGACAGATAAGTCAAAAGGGCTAACTAGGTCATTAAGGGCCATGAAGTCTCTTCATATTGCTTTAGCCCTAAACAGAAGCATCTGTCCAGGATCACACTTAGGTGTGTGGGAACTGGGAGACAGCAGTCTATGGCACAAGTCTGTGGTACAAAGATGAAATACCTGTGTTGGTAACAGAAAACAGGCAGCAGGGAGAGAGGCCTGGTGCTCTGTTCTGCCCTGTGCCTGTGCCTGTGCACAGTGACAATGGTGCAGCATCCATCCCAAGAGAACATAAGAGAAATAGATCTTCAAGGTAATGGCTGGGGGTGGTTGGCATATAATGCCAGTAGGGGTGGCCTGGGATAGACTAAAGAGGAGAGCAATCGAACTTGGCAGAAAACATAACTATGAAGGGGATTACTGATTTAGCACCTGGTAGTACCGAACCTATGAGTAGAACCTGTACCTAGCAGGTATGTTTTTTTTTTTAAATCAAAAGGATTGGTTGAGGCCAGCACAATGGCTGCTGTGTGAGAAAAGGTGGAAAATTTGGTGTTTGGCACTTATAGGCTTTTATTTGGGAATCTCATAAAAAATCCTGACTAGATACAATGTGGAGAGATGAAAGGCATTAATAAAGATAGAAACTAAAAAATAATGAGGAAGAAATAAAAAGATAAAACGCTGAACATTCCTCACTGGCATTTCTCCCAGCATTGGAACCTTTTTTAATCTCACTATCCCAGGGTGATCCTCAAATATATAATTTAGTTCCTATTTAATGGCTGACAAAGAACTATCAATTGCCCATACAGGCCATTTTTTTTTTTTTACATAAAAACCATTCTATTATAGGGAAAATATAAACCACACTTAAAAGTATAGACTTCTGCCTCTACACTTCCCTTCTCTTCTCTTCCTGAACAACTCATTCTTATAGCCATTCGGTGGGGCAAAGCAAGGCATGTGTCTGGAGTGGTTGGGTAGAGTGTGGGGAGCCTCGCAGCCACTGTGGGGTATGCAGTATGAGCAGAACGGAAGGGGTACTCCTCCGAGAGGCAGCCTGGTACAAGGGTCAGAGCCCCAGTGAAATGAAGAGGCTGTCCTCAGGGAAAGGTGGCTTGGTGTGGTGGGGGCTGGTCTCCTAGCCCAAGTACAGTAAGGAGGATTACCAGATTTAGAAAAATACATATGCTGCCTGCCCCAATTAAATTTGAATTTCCGATAAACAATGAACACTTTTTTAGTACACATGTGTCCCAAATTTTACATGCAGTATGTGAAGTTATCTGAAATTCAAGTTTAACAGGGCATCTTGCACATTGTCTTACAGCTCTATGAGGAGGGCATCCACCCAGAGGGTGATCTGGTGTGGAGTGTTGGAGCTTATGTGAGGTGAGGAGAACCCCATGAGGAAGTGGGGAGGTGGCTGGATGCGGGAGGCAGAGCTGGAGCAGAGTGGGGAAAGCTCTGGCTCAGGAGGTGGGGTAGAGGAGGAGGTATAAGACTCCCAGGGCTGCCCTGACAAATTACCACAGAACAACAGAAGTGTATTATCTCACAGTTCTGGGGGGCAGAAGTCTGCAAACAAGGTGTCTGCAGGGCTATGCTACCTCCGAAGCCTCTGGGGGGGACATACTTCCTTGCATCTTTCAGCTTCTGGTGGCTCCTGACGTCCCTGGGCTTATGGCTGTGTAACTCCAGTCTCAGGTCCTCAGTCTTCACATGACCTTCTCTTCTCTCCATGTGTCTCTTATAAGGACACTTGTCATTGGATTTCAGGCTCACCCAGATAATCCAAGATGATCTCTTCTTGAGATCCTCAACTCGATTACATTGGTAAAGCCCCTTTTTTCCAGATGAGGTCACATTCACAGGTTCCAGGGGTAAGGATGTGGACATATCTTTTGGGGTCACTATTTAACCTACTACAATTACAAATAGGGAATTGATCGAATAACAAAATATTTTAAAGATAACAGAAGCCTGGTTTCTCCTATTGAAGATCAATATGGAAAGGCATTGGATTGAAATTAGGTAGGTGTATCAGTGTGAACTCATGGTTTTCAACATTTATAGATAAGTATAGAAATAATGTATGTGTGTTGTCTACTGGCCAGCAACATCCTAATAGCAATGAACACATCTAGCACCCAGATCTTGGTTTCTAATACCATTTCCCATTAAAAGGAATCAGGTTTCCTTAGAGAAATGGCTGATGCTAGGGCCGGTCCAAGGAAAGTTCAAGGCAAGCCCAGAATATGTTGCTATGCCATAAAACAAAGAGGTGTTCAAAGAATAAAGGGGACATATTAAAAGGACACAGAAACCAGCTTAAATAGGCTCCCCCTTGCCAAATCGGGAACATTTTGAACATCAACATAAATGATTACAACAATGGATTGTAATGGAATGAATAGAATGAGGATCCATGTGTCCACACTGACCTAAATGAATGAATGAATTGAAAGTTTAATGAGAAATGGGATCTTTTCATAGTTTCGAAGCATCTCTCCGCAAAACATTTAATTACAAAGAGGGAAAGAGTGATTTTACAGTGGAGAAGGCTGGCAGACACCACCTTAATCAAATGATCAACGCTAACAACATCAGTAATTGGACAAATGTAAATCATGCAGGTATGATACCACGAGAAGAATAGCATGAGTTCTGTTTTTCTTGCCAAAGACTCATAATGAACTTAAATATGATCATGAAACATCAACTAAACCCAAAATGAGGGTCATTCTACAAAATAAAGGTCCTATAGTCTTCAAAAGTGTCAAAGCCGTGAGGTCAAGAAAAGGCTGAACAACTATTCCCAAATGCAGAAGACTAAGGAGATTGACAACTAAATGCGACACCTGATTCTGAACTGGATTCTTTTGCTATAAAAGAATTACTGGGACAACTGGCCAAACTTCAATGGGGACTGAGTATTATTAGTTAGTACTAATGTATCAGCATTCATTTCTGGATTTTGGCTGTTATGCTATGGTTATGTAGGAGAGTATCCTTATTTGGAGGAAAGCACACACAGAAATATTTGGGGGTGATGTGGCATTACCCAACAACCTATTCTCAAATGGTTAAGGAAAGTAAAATTCTTTGAACTATACTTTCAACTTTTCTGTAATTGTTTCCAAATTTAAATCTGTGATTATTTCAAAATTTTAAAACTGAAAAAGTACAGTCAGAAAGGATAAGATTTATGTTCAAATATATCCATTGCAGCATTATTTATAATATCAGAAAACTAAAAACAACAAAAATTTGTAACAGTTTGTATGGTTAAATATCTTCACCTGATGATGAGTACATTGTTTAATAACATGAAATAAACCTTACCAAAAAAAGAAAAAGGCAAGACACTATTAAATTGTATATACAGAATGATCTCAATAATGCTTAAAAATATAGAAAAGAGATTAGAAAGGAATACATGAAAACATTGAGATTATATCTACATGGAAGAACTATGTTTTTTTAGGAGCATGTATTACATACAACGTTAAGGTTTGCTAGGACTAGATAATAGAATTTAATCATAAGATAAATACAAGTGAGGAAAGAGATTAGATGATAGTATGAAATAAATAGAACTTAAGAACACAGTGAAATTGCATCATCTATGTCTTTAATTTCTGACAAGTCAACTATGCACACTCAAATTGTATTTTTCATACAATGCAGGCCTGAAAAGCAACCCAAGGACTTCATGTGCCGCCTGTCAACTGCAACAGTGATGGACGCCAACGCCAGAGGAAAAACTGCCTATGCTGGAGTTATTAAGAGATGGTAAAAAATATATTAATCCTGACTACTACTATACCCTAGACAATTCAAGGGATTTTTCCAGGGTAATTTTCATAGATCAGATGTAATTTTCATTTGACATACCGTGTAGAATATAATTTTTGGTTAAAAAGTGGCTCTTGCTTTGGCTTCAGGATACATATTAACATTTACTTCAATTCCTTCCAGGGATCTTAACTAAATAGTCTAATTTTTTTTAATTGAGATATAATTCACACAGCATAGAATTCACTCTTTTAAAGTATAAATTTGCTTTTATCAGTTTTTAACATGGCACAAGAAATTCACAGAGAAAAAAGAATTTTCATTTTCAATAATTCTATAGATTTGTTTAAATGAAACGTAAATTCAGACTTTAACATTCGGAAAGGAAGGTGATTAGATCAAATGTAGGGGGAAGGGAAAGGTCTGACTGGCCCCTTCATTAACCAGGGTGGAAAGGTCCCACGTTCTCCTTTTTGTCCTTTCCCCACTGGCATTTATTGTGCCTCCCTTCTCTTTGGCCCTACCTCTGGACCAAGCCCTTTTCCTAATCACAATCCACCTTCTCAGAGTAAGGGGGAAAGTGAAATCACTGGTAGGGCTGGAGTGCCATCCTTGTCATTGGTATTGTTTTCTAAGCAGTCACTGTGTCCTCAGGCATTGTCATGGAGCTGTGGGGATCCCGCCCCACCAGGCTACTATTCCTAGGAAACAAGTCCTCATCCATCTTCACCGTATCCCTTATGGGAGCGCAGTCTGGCAGTCAGGTAGAACTGGTTGGAACTCTGCAGCTTCCTAAATGTGATGTCCTGGGCAATTTCAAAACCTCTCTAAGATTCAGTTTCCTCCTTGGTAAACTGGTTGTAAGAGTAGTTCCAGCTTTATAAGGATTTTGTGAACATTTTGAAAAGGATTCACGTGAGGTGCTTTACATTAATCCTTTCATGTTACTTCTCTTCTATATTAGTTGCTTATGGCTACTGTAGCAAATTACCACAAATTTAGTGGCTTAAAACAATGCAACTTTGTTATCTTGCAGTTCTGAAGTTTAGAAGTCTGATAGGTCTCACTGGGCATCAGGCTAAATTCAAGGCACCTGAAGGTCTATGTCACTTCTGGAGGCACTAATGGAGAATCCATTTCCTTGCCTTTTTCTGCTTGCAGAGGCTGTCTGCCTTTCTTGGGCATCCATGGACGACAAGACATGAACACAGAACCTCACAAGAACTATTTCAGGCATCCCCTCTGACTCACCACTGGCGATATATTGGGCCTTAGACCAAGAAAAATTAAACCGAAGATTTAAAAAAAAATTCCTTTCAACTTACTGGGCAACCGACCAAAACTACAGACTTCTCAGGTTTTAGATAACATCACAAAGACTCTTTAGTGATTATAAACTTGCTCTTGTGGCAATATAAAACTTTTTCTATGTTTATAAAGTACTGTTCCTATGACTGTATTTTACAGTTGGGTACAGATGTGGATTTTTGCTTATGTTCAATTGTGGAGAATGAATATATAACTTTCTCCCCCTCCCTTTGGGAAAAAAAAATCAGGAAGGAACCAAAATACAAGGCTTTTCCTCCCATTTTACATTCAAACTTGTCTTACAGGAAATGAATAAATAGTGATTCTCAAATGTAACATTGTACTTCTATGTGCTGTAGTACAAAAAGAGCTTTACAGGAATTTCGTGTGTTCAGGAAGTTGAGATTTTTAAGGACAAATGTGGAACTTGGATTTTCATTTCCTGCGGGATAAATGCCAAACTCCTTAGCCTAGCATTCAAGATCTGCAAAATCTCATCCCAGCTCATTTCCACCTTTATCTGTATCCATGCTTACTCCGTGAACTCAGCAATGTCCCGTGAACCATTGAATGTTTTTATTTCCATACTTTTTTTTTTTGTTGCCCCCTTGGAATGCCCTTCTATCTTTTCTCTCCCCGCCCATAGCCTAGTGTTAAAATCCCCATCTTTCAAGACACATCTTCAAAGAAAAAGCATACAGCATCCCACTCACCACTTTCTGAGTTAGAATTTCCCCTTCTTTCCTGAGTTTTCATAATTTCCTATAGTTAACAGTTATTGCTTTTGTAATCAGAAATAAAAACTAAAAATTATTTAACAACTTATCAAATAAAACATGAACAAAACTTTTTGAAAAGGGCAAGAAATTCTTTCAGAACCAAAGAGGTACATTCATACTTTTAAATGCTTATGTTAATAAAAAAAAGATATAAATTCTAGTCAACATAGGAAACGCTAGCAAGACATAAAGTTGTCCTGTAAACCACAATAATTATTTTTTTTAAATAATGGAAAAGGAGAAAAAAGCATTAAAAAACTTAGAATTATCTTAATAGAAAAAAATGAATGTGACTATAAGGAAACAATCACAACATTTTAACGGTGGTTTTTTTTTTTTAAGACAGAGTCTTTCTCTGTCACGCCGGGTAGAGTGCAGTGGCATCATGATAGCTCACTGCAACCTCAAACTCCCGGGCCCAAGCGATCCTCCTGCCTCAGCCTTCTTTGTAGCTGGGACTACAGGCACACACCACCACACCTGGTTAGTTTTTTTCTATTTTTTGCAGAGAGGAGGTCTTGCTCTTGCTCAGGCTGGTCTCGAACTCCTGACCTCAAGCAATCATCTATGTCATGAGGCTATTATATGAACTAATACCTTTTTAAGTAATAAAAGCTATACTCATTGAGTATATCCTTACTTTGTGCTAGACAATGTTTGAAGGGCTTTATAAGCATTAATTCATTTTTTCCTCATTATAGCTCCATTTTATAGATAAAATACATTGAGGCCCAAGTAACTGGGACTTACAGGCGCACGCTACCACACCTGTCTATTTTTTCAAAAAAATTTTTAATGGCCAGCAAATATATGAAAAAATGTTCAACATCACTAATCATCAGGGAAATGCAAATTAAAACCACAATAAGACACCACTGTCAGAATGGCCATTACTAAAAAGTCAAAAAACAACAGATACTGGTGTGGATGCAGAGATAGGAATGCTTATACACTGTTGGTGGGACTACAGATTAGTGCAGCCTCTACAGAAAACCGTATGGAGATTCCTCAAAGAAATAAATGGAGACTTACAATTTGATTCAGCAGTCTCACTGCTGGATATCTACCCAAAGGAAAAAAAAATCATTTTTATCAAGAAAACACCTGCACTTGATAAACACCACAGCACAATTCACAATTGCAAAGATGTGGAATTGACCTAAGTGCCCATCAATTCATGAGTGGGTAAAGAAAACGTGGTGTGTATATACCATGGAGAACTACTCAGCCATAAAAAGGAATGAATTGATGTCTTTTGCAGCAACTTGGATGAAACTGGAGGCCATCATCCTCACTGCAGTATCTCAGGAATGGAAAAACAAACACCACATGTACTCTCTAATAATTGGGAGCTAATCAATGTGCACACATGGGCACAAAGAGATGTAAAGGACATTGGAAATCAAGAAGGGGGGAGGGTGGGAAGGAATGAGGGGTAAAAACTTACCTATCAGGTACAATCAACACTATTATTGTGATGGGCACACTAAAAGCCCCGACTTAATCCTTATATAAGGTATCCGTGTAACAAAAACATTTGTACCCCCTTAATATTTTGAAATTAAAAAAAATTTTTTTTGTAGTGACAGCATCTCGCTACATTGCCCAGGCTGGTCTTGGACTCCTGGCCTTCAGCAATTCTCCTGCCTCAGCCTCCCAAAGTGCTGGGATTACAGGCATGAACCACTGCACCCAGCCAGACTTTGCCTTTTAATGGGAGGAGTGACAAAGAATGAGTAGCCATCCTTTTTCTGCCAAATGATGGCAGACCAAATGCATAATCTCTGTTATCCCAGTGGATAGACTACCATTGGGATGAGTCACTAGCAATTTCTGTTCTTATTGGGCCTGAGTTCCATCTCCACAAGAGTGTCATTATTTAGGGCAGAGGAGGGCAGGACAACTTGATGACAGACATGCAATAGGGGAGTGGTAGTTCTCCAAAAGAAAGTCAAAGCATTCTCACCACAGAAAGGGTACACGGGTGCTGCCGAGGGAAAAACAATGTCCACACCAGACATTTATTGTTTGTTTTAAATCTATTTTGTGAGAATCCTCACAATAACCCACATCCCTCTCATCTTCTTCACACCCAAAACTTATTCTCTGTGTCCTTCATTTTATTCAAATAACAAATATTTCCTTGTAGCAGTACGAGGCAGGCCCAGGCTAGGCTCTGTATGGGGGATCAAAGACGAATCAGACATGGAGTTTGCCCTCGAGTTGTTCACTTCTAGTAGGGAGAAAAAGACAAAGAAGTAACTAACATCAGAGAGAAAGGGGAAAGTGTCTTAAGGGACGCAGATAAGTGCTTGGAAATTTAGAGGAGAGAGAGAGATTACTTCCAGCTGCACCCTTAATCACATACTGCCTTGCAACATCTGTTGTATTGTTGTCTTGTCTGGTTATTAAGTCCTATATTGTTGAACAACAAGGAACCAGTCCCACTGAATGATTCACCATGCTGCTCCTTCCTCTGCATCCAGATCATCAGCTCCTCCAAGGCAGGAGAACTCTGACAGGCATATTGCAGGGGCTATATGCATAGACTTAAGAATACCTGCTTCAACAGAAGAGAGCACCAATAAAATGTTATCTGAATAAAGCCTGTAACAATACAGTGCTTTATTAGCTTACTAATATTTCTTCAATGCATTAAACAAAACAGAAAATTCAAAGTGAAAAACAGAAGATTGCCTTTCTCTATAGTCATCTTTTTCCCCCCTCCCCGGTAGGAAGAAATGTCTTCCTATTGGTGTTTCCTGCTTCCAATTATTGACATCACAGTTGGGTTTGTTCTCTCACCTTGGCTATGTAGAAATGTCAAATAAAAGGTAATTAACAGTAACAGTAAAATACACCTTAGACCCTTTACATATAGTAATCTCAGATTTCTTCTGAAAGCTCTTTTGTGTGTGCACCATCAGAGTATCGCCTTTTGGCATCCAAGTCTTTCTGAAAAACATACTATGTTTTCTTTTTTTTATTTCTTATTTTTAAATGACAGATGGTTAGGAAATATCCTCTTC
Source organism: Daubentonia madagascariensis (assembly GCA_023783475.1). Taxonomy (NCBI): domain Eukaryota; kingdom Metazoa; phylum Chordata; class Mammalia; order Primates; family Daubentoniidae; genus Daubentonia; species Daubentonia madagascariensis. The sequence goes on from JAKFHU010002088.1 coordinate 4,309,505, forward strand.
ACTCTTATAATTATTTTCCCCAGTTTTTCTCCATTAAACAGCAATTACTCTCATGCATAATTGTTCTAAGTAGTTATTTTCTAGTTCCTGAAGAGCATAATCACAGTGAATGCATTCATCTTATGTACTTCATGGTTTTTCTCAGCGTGAAACTTCTACTGAATATAATTTGTAGCACAGTAACTAACATAGACACTTAAACATGCTTGGTAGTTAACTTTTTTTTAAGCAGACAAAATTTTCAGATGGAACATTCATCCATTTTTACAAAGGATCGTTTTCCTGGACTTTATCCAAAAATACCTTCAAAGAGAAATTAGAAATATGACTACCATATTTCAAATATTTTCCAAGGGAGAGATGGAATGAAAAAATCTTTTTCCTATAGCTTAAAGTATCTCACATTTATACCATGCTAAGCAGTTTACAAAACATGGAAATTATCTGCTCTGTAGAGAAGTAAACCCCTTCTGAATTTATTTCTTCATGTTAGCAATATCAAAAACAATTTAATTTACATTATACAAAAAAACTTTAGATAGATTGAACAATTAAATGTATAAATCAAGTCATAGCAAAGCAGCAGAAAACAGAAATAAGCAGTTATGATAATTTATCTAAGGTTGGAAGCAGTAAACAAGGTATCAAAGGACAAAACAAGAGGTTTGATAATTTTTAAATTGTAATATTAATATTAAAGGTGATTTTTGACAAGCAGCATTATTTTAACAGAAGTCATTCATAGCCAATCTAGAAGAAATTATTTTTGGCTTTTGGCATTCAGTGATGTCTGCATTTCACAAATAATCCCAAAAGCCAATGACACAGCGAATTTTTTGTTTTTGTTGTTGAGTCAAAGTTTGAATTGTGCAGAACGCATAGTATGCCTGACAGAGTATCTCACTACAAAGTACTCTATCTGACCCTGTCTTAGTCTGCTTGTGCTGCTATAACAAAATACAGATTGGGTAATTTATAAAAAACAGAAATTTATTTCCTGCAGTTCTGAATACCAGGAAGTCCAAGATCAAGACATCAGCAGGTTCATTGTTGGTGAGGGAGGGCCAGTCTCTGCTTTCCTGAACGCTGTGTCCTCAGAAGGGGAGGAACACTGTGTCCTCACATGGCAGAGGATGGGAGGGCAAAAGGGATGAACTCAATCTATCAAGCGATTTTGTAAGGGCACCTAATACCATTCACGAGGGTTCCTCCCTCATAACTTAATCATCTCCAGAAGGCCCCACCTCTTAATACTGTTACATTGATGGTTACATATCAAAATATGAATTTTGGAGGGGACACAAACATTCAAACCACAGCAGACACCCAGCACCTGAATTGCATTGTGGCCTTGTCCTTCTTATCCATTTATTGTGACAAGTTCATTCTCCAGAAGTCACACTTTAATGTATTTGTACAGAGGAAAGCATTTGCTATGATGGTTTTTCTCAAATATGAAGATTCAAAAAGGTCTTATCTAGAATGCATTTCTGAAGAATTATATCATTGCTGGAAAACACCATAGAATGGAGATAAAAGAAAGATTCATGGAAAGTCAGTGAATTTCTGGAGGTAGTCCCCAAATCAGGACCCTCTCTGATTGGTTTAGGAGTATTGTAACTTTGAATATGAATGACAATATTCAACGGAATCGATGCTACTGTAAAAAAACAAAAAACAAAAAAAAGGAAAAAAAAGAAAAAGAGGCAGACGACCCTCTCCTGGGGTCACACAGAGCAACAATTACAGGCGAGTGAATGTGTGTTCCTGACAGTGAATCCCTTGCATCAACTTATCTCTCCACGCAGCATCAGCAACAAGCCAAGCTGGGAAATGCCCAGAGTCACCTAGCCAGGCAGTGTCCACGGTTGCACACCTGGGGAATGACGAGGATGGTTCCCAGCCACTCTTGTGTTCCTGCCTGCGGTCCATCTTCTTTCTGCTTCTCTCTGAGCCTGCCCCACCCTCATCATCCCACTCCCGGACTGTCCCAGGCCCTCCAGTCTCTTCCACCGCCAACCCAAGAAACACTTTTTCCTCAGAGGTTGCAGCCTAAAATACAGATGGGGTCATGTCCCTCCAAGCTTTACTTCAGGGAATGGCTCACTGCCTTCAAGACACTGTTCCCCATTCGTAAGGGTGGTGCACACCCCTCATAATTTGGTCTGAAGCCTCAGTTCCCACCTCTCCCTCCCTTGCACCCTCCTCTCTGGCAGACTGGGGGAACCCTGCTGTTTACATCTCCACATGGAGGTCCTGATGGGCCGGCCCCTTACCCACCCCAAACATGGCTTGACCGCTAGGGCAAAATCTGCTTCTGTCAGAAAGTAAAATTACCTGAGGGAATTCCCTCTGGGAAGCCTTCTCACCTGTACCCGCCCTAACAGGCCCCAGTTCTCCTGTCTCTGCACTGCAGGGTCACCTGGTGTGCAGGGTTGACCACGTGGGGCCTGATTTTCATTTATTACCTGCCTCTCCTACCAGACTAGAAGCTCCTTGAGGACAGAGCCAGTATCTTGTTTAATTTTCAAACTCTGATGCCTAGCATGGGGACTGCCATGTAATCTGTACCATTAAGTGTTTTCTCAGGGAAGCGAGGGGCGAAGGAAGAGTGGGTGACAAGCAGTGCAAAGGGGACACAGGATCCAGTGTCTTCTCTGCCCTGTGCCCTGCCTCAAGGTGCTGCTTGGTCCTCCTTGCTTGGGAGCAGGGGACTTGCCCTGCCCACACCGCTGCTGCACTCAGGCCTCAACATCATCCCAAAGCTAAATGTCACGTAATCTCCACAAATGTGACCCTTCTACTTCCAGCTCTGGGGCCCAAAAGGGGAGTCTAGATCCAGAGATGGCAAACTGATGGTCTAGTGCAATCTGGCAGGTCAAGCCTTGCATTATTGAGGGGAGAAACTGTCATTTATGAAGCACCTAGTCCATGCCAGCCAACACCAAGGCCTTCAGATTTGTTATCACATTTCAGCCCCTTTTCTGTCCTTTCAGAGAGATATTATCCCCACTTTTCAAATGGGGAAAGTGAGACCCAGCCAGGATGCCAGCTAAGTTTCTTTAATGCCAAGGCCATGCTCTGATTATTACTCCATGACACCTCAAGGTTGGAGTCTTTTTAGATTTACAGCAGACGTGGTCCACTGTTTTAGTAATTATTAGTTGTCTGCTGTATGATTCATAGATGTGGAGGCTTTTAGAGCTGAGGGATGTCTTACAGGATATCTAGTTTAATCCTCTTATTTTATAAATGAGGAAGCTCACAACTTGACAGGGTTTGTAAACTGTACAGTGAATAGAATGTATGATATGCTCTGTGGAGATTTTTTTATTTGATTTTTTAATAGTCTTTTTTTCTAAATATAGAGCAATATAAGCTCAGTGTTGAAAACCTTAAAAACTAAACAAAATCAGCAATTAAAAATAGCACATAATTCATATTCCAATAATGCTAACACTTATTGATAAATATGGTCTTAGACTTGGCTCACTTGTTCCTCATTTTAGAACTCATTTTGTTCCTCATTTAGCACACAGATAGATGTACTTATTTGGTGAATAGTTATATATTTATACGTATACATACATAATTAGTTGATATCATTATATTCTTTATAAAATATGGCATTCTTTTCATTGAATATAATGAATATTTTGTTTCATCAAAATTCTCTGTAAATATTCTTAAGTGATGGAAATTATTTTTTACCATAATCAGGGAATAATATTTTCTCACCAGGGACAAAAAAATTAAAAATATAATTCTAAAATAAAAACCACCTATTATCCCATCACCAAGAAATCACTGTTACCATTAACACTTTGATTTGGGGGCGCACTTGTTTTGCTCTGTGTGTATGCATATAATTGAGACAAATAGAATAGATGTTTTAAACTCTTGATACATTTTGCCAAATTGCTTTTGAGAAAATTTGTTCTTATTTAAATTTACAGCATTAGTGAATGTTTATCTCACAATATCCTCACCAACTTTACAGATTATTTTTTTAATTTTTGCTGATTTTATAATGAGAAATGGTTGTGAATGTGAATTTATAAAAAATAAATATTTGTTGTGAAAATTATTGCTTCCATATAATTGTCTTATTTTATGGAGAAAATCAGATTAAGTATGTAATATTCAGAGCTCTAGATAACTAAGTTCTAGTTTATATCATGTGTATTTACACCCTTTTAAACCTATGTAAAAATGGTTTAAATACAGTTTTGCAAAACTGCATTATATTAAATGGAATTAAAAGAATAAGAAAGTGCCAGGTAAGGTAGATCATAGAGCCTCAATTAAGACTTCTGCAAAAGAGATGAAGGCAGCATCTCTCTGTAACTTATTCATTTATTTATTTGTCTGTTTATTTCCTACCATGTTCCAGAAAGGGAAAACAACTAATACATTGATGTACAGAGCAAAATGCAAAACAGTCAGATCCCACTCACAATCAGAATTTCTTAAATATTCTACTTGGGCATATTTTGAAACTACAACAGATTTGGAGGGATACACATCAAAGACATAATTCCCAGAACACTAGAGTTACAAAGATAAACAACTCGAGAAAAAGTTTAATTACTACTCCAGTTACTATCTTCCGAAAGTTCCCTGATGCTGTTATGTGTGTTCCTCTTGTTATTCTGTGCCTGAATTTTTTAAACAAACATTTATATCAATACCAGTTAAATTTCTAGTGTGAATTATACACCGCTATTGACCCTAATATTGTGACTTCACTGTCTGTTGAAGGGGAAGGAAAACCATGTTTGTGGAATGTACCGTGTTTGGGGTTGGTATTTAGAGTTCCCAGCCCTGAGAAGGTTTCTCTTCCCCACCTGAAAGGAAGCACAGCTAGTCTGTGATGTCAGTGTGTAAGGCTACCGCTGGGATCTCTAGATAAATATGAGAGATAATCCTGGGAGAAGCAGAGCAAGAGTGAAGTGGAAATGTTTGGATTGGATTTGGTAAACATCAAGACACACGGGAACAAATGCAAAATTTTGGAATCTATTACAGCCTGCAAATTGAATGCAATTTGATGCTGTCATTAGTGTTGCCATCTGAAAAGTGAAATCCCTTCATACTTAATGTATTTTCTGGTCTATGACTGTTACTTGTCAGCAATTACTGCTATCATTGTTCTGGGGCCTTTGTGTTAAAAATGCATGATAATCATGATAATGGAAGTATGGAGCTCAAATGCTTTCTCTGACCTTCAAGGCCTTAGATAGCAGTGACCTAGCCAAGGTTTTAAGCTTGATCTCTCTCCTATGCATAGCTTTGTTCCAGGAAAACTAGTTACTCCACATTCCCTCCCCACCACTATGCTTTGTTAGTGCTGGTCACTCCGTCTGGAGTGCCACTCTTACTAGGGCTGTTGGCAGTTCTGTTTGTCAATCAAGGATCATTTCAAATGCTACTTCCTCCATGCCATTTCTCTCCCGTGAACTCTACTCTGAGGAAGTTTCTTTTTCCTCTTTCTTTTCTTATTTTATTAAAGACTTTATTTTTTCAAATCAGTTTTAGGTTTACAGCAAAATTGAGAGACAGGTATAGAGATATCCCCACACATCATATCCTCCCCATTATCAACATCCCCCACCACAGTGGTACGGTTGTTACAAGTGATGAACCTACATTGACACATCATAATCACCCAAAGTCCAAGAAATTAGGGTTCTGTTACGGTGTTGTACATTCTATGGGTTTGGACAAATGTATTAATATAATGACACATATCCATCATTATAGTATCATACAGAATATTTTCACTGCACTAAAAATCCTCTGTGCTGTGCCTATTCATACCCCACCCCTCCACCCCAACTGCTGGCAACCCCTGATCGTCTCTTACTATCTCCACGGTTTTGCCTTTTCCAGAATGTCAGGTAGTTGGAATCATACGGCCTTTTCAGATTGGCTTCTTTCATTCAGTAATTGGGATTTAAGGTTCTTCCATGTCTTTTTTGGCTTGATAGCTCATTTCTTTTTAGCACTGAATAATATTCCTTTGTCTGGATGTATCACAGTTTATTTAACCATTCACCTACTGAAGGATGTCTTGGTTGCTTCCAAGTTTTGGCAATTATGAATAAAGCTGTTATAAACATCCGTGGGCAGGGTTTTTTTGTGTGTGGACATGAGTTTTCAACTCCTCTGGGTAAATACCCAGGAATGTGATTGATGGACCATATGGTGAAAGTACGTTTAGTTTTGTAGGAAACTGCTAAACTGTCCTCCAAAGTGGCTGTACCACTTTGCATTGCCACACATCCTCACCAGTATTTGGTGTTGTAAGTGTTCTGGATTTTGGCTGCTCTGATAGGTAGGTAGTGGTTTTAATTTACATTTCCCTGATGACATATGATGTGGAGCATCTTTTTGTATGCTTATTTGCTATCTATATGTATCCTCTTTGGTGAGGTGTCTGTTAAGGTCTTTAGCCCATTTTTTTTTATCAAGTTGTTTGTTTTCTTATTGTTGAGACTTAAGAGTTCTTTGTATATTTCAGATAACAATCTTTTATCAAATATATCTTTTGAAAATATTTTGTCCCAGTGTATGGCTTGTCTTCTCATTCTCTTTACATTTTCTTTCACAGAGCAGAAGTTTTTAATTTTAATATAGTCCAGCTAAAAAGTCATCACCATACTCAAAGTCATGTAGATTTTCTCCTATTCTATCTTCTAGGAGTTTTACAGTTTTGTGTTTTACATTTAGGTATATGATCCATTTTGAGTTAATTTTTATGAAGGGTGTAATGTGTATGCCTAAATTCTTATTTTTGTTTGTGGGTGTCCAGTTGTTCCAGCACCATTTGTTGAGAAGACTACCTTTGCTGCATTGTATTGCCTTTGATCCTTTGTCAAAGATCAGTTGACTATATTTATATGGGTCTACTCTGTTCCATTTATCTATTTGTCTATCAATACCACACTGTCTTGATTACGGTAGCTTTATAGTAAGGCTCAAAGTTGCAGGGGAAGTCCTCCAACTGTTGTTCTTCTTCGATATTGTGTTGGCTATTCTGGGTCTTTTTTCTCTGCATATACTTTAGAATCAGTTTGTCAATATACACAAAATAACTTGCTGGGATTTTGACTGGGAATGCATTAAGTCTATAGATCAAGTTTGGAAAAACTGACATCTTGACAATATTGACTCTTCCTAGCCACGACCATAGAATATCTCTCCATTTATTTAATTCTTACTCTGAAGAAGGTTCTTTGAAGGTAGAAGCTATGTCCTACACAATATGAACGATAGAGTCCTCCAGCTTGTTCCCACACTTCCCTTACTGTGAAGTTGTTGCAGGGAAGTGACTACACAGCCAGGGACTACACTGGCCAGTATCTTGCATCCAGGTGTGGCTGCATGACTTGTTCTTACCAGTGGAATATAAGTGGAAGCGATGAATGTCACTTCTGGGTGGGGTGTTTTAAGAAGTGTGCATGTCTTCTTCACTTTTATCTCTTCACCGGCTTGAAGCAGAAGATTCTGATGCCCTAGAGTATGGCAGGAACTCAAGTCAGAAGGAGCTGGAGCCCCTGGATCACCGTATGGAAGAAATTTGCCCTCTGACCTAGAACAGTATCATTGAGATGTTAAGTGAGTGTAAAATAAACTTTCATTGGGTTAAGCCACTGAAATCTGATGTTTTATTTCTTACTGAGCTAGAGCCACTTCCCTGACTAATACCCCCTGGTATTCTTTTAGTGCTTGGCTCATTTTGTTTCATATGGCAGGTGCTCAGAAACTATTTATTAAATTGAACTGAAAATTCAGAGATAAATACAAAGAAAATATGTCAGGTTATGCTGTTAGAACATAGTTTGAGATATCTGATGACAGAAAAATACTCTTTCAACCTTATTTTTGAAGAGCATTACTGAAAAAAATGCCTCTTCTTGCAAGTCATTTGTTTTGCGGAATACGTACTGACACTTTGAGATCAGTTGTCACTTTGCTCTTGGCTAAGAGAAAATAAGATGTTTTGAGAACTGACGGTCATTCTGGTTGAATATGGATGCCAAGTTTTCTTCTGGTTATAATAGCCAGATGGCATAACTGTGAAAGATAATGGCAGGATGAAAGCTTTTCCTCTTTGATTGTCAGATACTTGGGTCAGATTTTCAAAGGAGACGTAATTAGTGGATGGGGCCCTTGGCCAGTAGCCCTTCCATTCTCCCTTTGTAAAGTGACGATGTTATTGTTGCTGGTATTATTTCTGAGGTTGAGCTAAGTCCTAAAAAAGGGAGACATCCATTAGCCCCAAGTCCAAAATGTCATCAGGTCAAAACGAGACTGGGTCATTAGCCCTCCAAATCAAACTCAAGCCTAATTCAGTATGATTGGGTGTTGCAGTAGAAAATCAGAATCTAAAACTTGAAGAGAAAGAGGGAGGAGAGAAAGTAACCAGAGGTTAGTGACAGCTTTTGTTGGAGTTTCTCTTTGATCTCCTCTCAGAGTGCTTTTTTACCCCTTTCACCCATTTTATTTCTCCTCCATCTCAATAAACAAGCTTCTCCATGGAGCTGTGTTCCTGTCTCCTTTAAGAGACATTTTCTTACGGTTTATCTTTACACCCAGATCGTTTGATTTACCTGACTGGCCTACTGTTTTATGGGAATCAGATTGTTTCCCATAAAGATGTTAGTGAATCTTATACATTTGTTTTTCTTTATTAAAGATGGGGTCTTGCTATGTTGCCCAGGCTGGGGTGCAGTTGTGCAATCATAGCTCACTGTAACCTCAAACTTCTGGCCTCAAGCAATCCTCCCACCTCGGCCTCCCAAAGTGCTGGGATGACAGGCATGAGCCACCACACCTAGCCTTTGGCTTGTTTTTGAGAATATTTTCCGATTTTTTTTTTTCTAAAACAAAAAGCCAAACCCATACTTTCTGATAGCAAGTAGACTATGACTTAGGCCTATTTTGGGGGACCCATTAGTGAGTAATAAAAATCAATCTGCTGAGTCACAACCAACATTTCCAAAAATGAAACAGGATAGAATAGAAAATAAAATATCAAAGCGTGTTATAGTAGTAGTGTTATAGTAGTAGCGTTATAGTAGTTGGTAAATATCAATTCATGAAACTTCTGTTTAAGTTACTTATAGTTGGTATGTACTAGGAGGCAAAATAAAATATTTCTTAATGTTGGTTGTAGTCAAAAAGTTTGAAACCCATTGATTTAGCAGATATTTTCTGGTTATCATTGAATTAATAGTTAACTACCTATTTAGTGGGTTTCTTGAGGAGGAAGAAGGGGAACATCAAGTTTTTAATAATCATTATTGTTTCTTCAGTAAAATGAATAGAGGTAATTTCTCGATTAAAACATAGAATATAAACTTTATTCATTGTAAAATCCTTTTGGGAAAAAAAAAGGGCAGGGGAGGAAAAAAAATCCTTTTGACGCCTATTTCCTAAAACATCCATAAAATTCTTAAGGAAATTAACACATTGTCCTAAAGTTGTACTAATATTAATTTGCCTAATTATTAGCTTTAAAGACCCACTCTTTAAAAACAACTTTATTGAGATATAATTCACGTAGTATAAAATTTGCCCAGTTGAAGTGTACAAAACAGTTGTTTTTAGTATGGCCAAAGAGTTGTACAACCACCATCCTCAGAAAAATAAATCCTGTACCCATTAGCAATAACTCTCCATTTCCCACCTTCCCCAACCCTAGCCAATCACTATTATTTTTTCTGTTTCTATAGATATGCCTATTCTGAACATTTCACATAAATATTAATAGCATGATATAATACATACAGCCATACATACATACATACATACAGTCATGTGACTGACTTATTTCACTTAGAATAATGTTTTCAAGGCTTTGTCTGTGTTGTAACACATATAAGTACTTCGTTCCTTTTTATGGCTGAATAATATTCCTTTGTATGGATATACCGTATTTTGTTTATCCATTCATCATTTGATGGACATTTGGGTGTTTCCACTTTTTGCTACTATGGATAATGCTACCATAGACGTTTGTGTACAAGTTTTAGTGTGGACATGCATTTTCATTTCTCTTGGTTACATATCTGGGAGTAGAATAGTAAGTCATAGTGTAACTCTATGTTTAACATTTTGAGGAACTGCCAAACTGTTTTCCAAAGGGCTGCAGCATTTTACATTCCTACCAGCAACTTATGAGGATTCCAGTTTCTCTACATCCTCTCCAACTCTTGTTATTATCTGTCTCTTTGATTATAGCCATCCTAGCGGGTGTGAAGTGGCATCATATTATAGTTTTGATTTGCCATTTTTAAGAATCAATGATATTGAGCATTGTTTCATGTTCTTATTGGCTATTTGTATATCTTTGGAGAAATGTTTATATAAATCCTTTCCACATTTTTAAATTTATCTTTTGATTGTTGAGCTGTAAGTGTTCTTCTTATATTCCGGATGCAATTCCCTTATCAGACAAATGATTTGAAAATATTTTGATTGTCTTTTAACTTTCTGTCTTTTTTTTTTTTTGAGACAGGGTCTCTCTCGTCACCCAGGCTGTGCAGTGGCATGACCATAGCTCACTGCAGCCTTGAACTCCTGGGCTCAAGTGATCCTCCTGCCTTAGCCTTTGGAGTTAGCTAGGACTATAGGCATGTGCTACCACACCTGGCAATTTAAAAAATTTTTTGTAAAGATGATGTCTATGTTGCTCAGGTTAGTCTCAAACTCCTGGCCTCAAGCGATCCTCCTGCCTTGGCCTCCCAAACAGCTGGGATTATAGGCATGAGCCACTGTGCCTAGCCTGTCTTTTAACTTTCTTGATGGTGTTCTTTGAACCGCAAACATTTTTAATTTTAATGAAGTCCAATTTTATGCTTTCTCTTTTGTCACTTGTGCTTTTGGTGTTGTGTCTTATAAGGCACTGTCTGATGAAAGGTCATGAAGATTTACTCCTATGTTTTCTTCTAAGCATTTTATAGTTTTAGCTCTTATGTTTTGGTCTTTGATCTATTTTGAGTCAGTTTTGGTATATGGTATAAAGAAAAGGTCCAACTTCATTCTTTTGCATGTGGATATCCAGCTGTTCTAGTACCATTTGCTAAAAAGACTACTATTTTCCCCATCGAATTGTCTTGGCATCTTTGCTGACAATCAATTTACCATAAATGTAAAGGTTTATTTCTGGACTTTCAGTTCTATTCTATTGGTCTACATGTCTCTATGTCAATATCACACAGCCTTGATTACCATAACTTTGTAGTAAGTTTTGATATTGAGGAGTGTGAGTCCTCCAACTTCGTTTTTCTTTTTCAGGATTGGTTTTGCTATTCTAGGTCTCTTCCATTTTCTTCTGAATGTTAGGATCAACTTGACAATTTCTGCAAAAATGTCCAGCTGGGATTTTTGATAGGTATTGCATTGAATCTGTAGATAAATTTGAGGAGTATTGCCATCTTAATAATAGTGTCTTATGATCCACAAACATGAGATACTAATATCTTTCCATTTATTAGGTCTTTAGTTTCTTTCAACAATGTTTTATAGCTTTCAGTGTACAAATTTTCACTTATTTTGTTAAATTTACCCAGAAGTATTTTATTCTTTTTGATGCTATTGTAAATAGAATTGTTTTCTTAATTTCATTTTTAATTATACATTGCTAGTATATAGAAATACAATCGACTTTTGTATATTGACCTAGTATCCTGCAACCTTGCTAAACTTATTTATTAGTTCTAATAGGTTTTGTTTTGTTTTCTTTGATGTGGATTCCTTAGGATTTTCTATTTACAAGATTACGTCCTTTGAAAATAGAGGTAGTTTTACTTTTGCCCTTTAAATTTGGATGCCCTTTATTTATTTTTCTTGGCCTGACTGGAACTTTAGTACAATATGGAACATAAGTGGTGAGACAGACATTCTTCCATCTTAAGTGGGAAAGCATTCAGTCTTTGACCATTAAGCATAGTGTCAGCTGTGGGTTTTTCATAGATGCCCTGTATCAGGTGAAGAAATTCCCTTCTACTCCCAGTTTGTTGAGCATTTTTTATCACAGAAAGATGTTGGATTTTGTCAAATACTTTTTCTGTGTGTATTGAGACAATCATGTGGTTTTAGTTCTTTATTTTATTAATATGGTGTATTACATTGATTGATTTTTGGATGTTAAATCAATCTTGCATTCCTGGAATAAATCCCACTTGACCATGGTCTATAATCCTTCTTATATATTTCTGGAATTGTTTTTCTCTTATTTTATTGAGGACTTTTGCATCTATATTCATAAGGGATATTAATCTGTAGTTTTCTCTTAAGACATCTTTGTCTGGTTTTGGTATCAGGGCATATAATGGCCTCATAGTTTTTGGCCATTATTTTTTCAAATATTATTTCTGCCTCTTTTTCTCTCCCCTCTTTATGGGACTCCCATTATGCATATGTTGGTTGATTTTTATTTCCTTATTCAAAATTTTTATTACAGGCATAAGTGCTCCTATAAATGTGTTCCTAGAAGTGGAATTGCTAGGTTATGGCAGTGACATTAAGAATTTTGGTAGATATTGTCAACTGCCTTCTCAAAAGTTTATAACAATACACCTTCATACCACCCAATGTATGAACAAGCCCATTTTTCTTAGGAGTTCTTTTTATTGATTACACTTGAGATGCTTTTTAAATATTGAATGAGGTTCTTATTTTCAGTTGGGTTGTATTTCTTAGCTGTATCTTACCACCTCTCAGAAGCTGCAATCAGCGTTGTTGTTGTTACCGACTCCTCTAGTTCCTTCTAGAGTCATCCTCAGAAAACATTCATGAAGTAGAAAGAAATGATGGGCATATTTTCCAATGCTTTTTTGTCTGTCCTGTTCTGTTTCTCACTAAAGGGAAGTCTATTCATCCTAAATTGACTTTGTCTGAAATGCTGGGCCAAGTTGTGACCCTTCTCTGAGTACTTATGGCCACGAGGAGGCTTACATTTTACATACTACTTTATTAACTGCTTTTCCCCACTCATCCGCATTGTGTGAATAATCTCTAGTGTTTCCAACAATACAGTTTATAATGGCAGGATAGTAATTTATAACTGCAGCAGAAATTCTAATTTTGGTCATTTAGTTGGTTTCTAATTTTTCCCCATTATAAATAACATTGCAATGATTATTAATAAGCTCTGGGAGGGCAGAAGCCCTGTCTATTTTGTCCTTTGTTGTTTTTTAGCATCTAGCAGAGAGTCTGCCTCATAGAAGACATCCAATAAATATACGTAGAATAAATGTGTTCGAATAACAAGCTTTTATGTATTTAAATCTTTATTCACAAATTTGATTATTTCCTTGGGAAAAATTCCCAGAGAAGAAATTGATAAGTAGGTGGATCTGTATATTTTTTGAACCCTTGGTCAGTTCAAATTGCCTCCAAAAATGTTTTGGCAGTTCCCACTCCCAATGGGTGTATATGGAAATGCCTGTTTTCTTCCCTGGCTAACTAGTGATTTGTTTAAATCTATATAATTGATGGTTGAAGAATAGGGTATTACAGTTTTAATGCACATGTCTTGTAGGACAAATGATGTTGAACTTTTTTTTCCTTACAGCCCACGCAGGCAGAAGATGTTAAACTTTTTTTGTCTTTTGCCATTTCTCTCTCTTGACCAGCAGAAGCACATCACTTTGGAAAGGAGAGCTGGTTTCTCTGTGTCCCAGGGTCCACAGCCTGGGGCTGCTCCAGGAATGATAGGGCTATTCTGTGATTGTAACAATCCACCTGCATTTGAGGCAATGATGTCATCCTCATTGGTAGGAAGAAAAGCAGGGAGAAGTCCCATCCTGCCTTGCTTCTGGCACATTCTCCTCTCCCTGCACCATGACCCAGGCAGTTCAGGTTTATCTTTTGGATCTTAAGAACTCAGGTGTGGGCTCTTGCAACCATCACATCCATTGATGTTCACATTCCACTAGGCAGGTAGACTCCAGGTTTTTTTAGTTTTGCACCCATGTTGGTAAACAATTTTCAAGCATGCCTTTCTAATATATGTCTATTAATTAATAAAGTCTACACATGTACTATAATGCTAATGTATTAAATAAATATAAACCTATTACACACAATACTCAACAATTTAAAGGGTGAGATTAAAAAGATATATATACTATATTTGAGATATATATTTTATATATATATACACACACACACACACATATACATATAACTGGCAGTTCCAACATTCCTTTTTGCTCAGTGATATTTCTTTTTGGGCTCCTCCACTTTGGAGTCAACTGCTTTAGTGTATTTTCAGAAAAGTGAGTTGTCTCCTGTCTAAGTATGTGAGTTGTTTATACATTTCGTAGCAGGGTAGACTTTCTTAGCCACTGACCAGCAGGCTATATAAACCAGCACTTTCCATGGGGTTGAAAGAAGGATACTTTAAACCACTGTTCAGTAAACCAAACCCAGAGCCCTCTGATGCAAACTTTATACAATGGACACACGCAGAGAAGCAAGCAGTTCTGGCAGTCTTTCTCATCTGCCTTACTCTCCACTGCCTCTGAACTAGCAGCTCATCTGCTTATTCAAAAACTGCCGTAGACGTTTGAGTAAAGGACAGCAATGGAAGAAGCGTCGCCAGGACCTGCTTGATGCTGTGAGATTGTGCTTCCCAGTGATCCTATTGAGTAAAACATTTGTCACATCATACTGTGTAAACACGTAAGGTCTCTGCACAAAGAAATATACACGCAAAATAATGTAAAAATTTAATTAAAATAATAACAGTAACAACATACAAATAAAAATTATGAGGGAATCTCTTTACAGAAAAATTTACTACCAGATGTTTTCATGGAAATATATTTCCCTAAAGAAAGAAAGAAAATCGTCCAACAAATTTTAGTGAAAACTTTAGGGGGAAAATGAGAAGATCAGGACCAGGGCCCGCTGGTGCCACCCTGAATAACCATGTTGTATTGGAAAGGGCAAGGGGTTTTAGAGCCAGACAGCTGGATTTGAACTAGCTTTGTACTCCAAATCTGCCACGTACTAGCAGTGTGATCTTTGGCATTGAGATTTCTGGTCTATAAAGAGGGGATAATCATCTGGTTATCTTACAGCAATATTAAGAAAATCAAACAAGAGAATGCCTGCTAACCACCTTGCATATGGTAGTTGCTTGATAAATGTCTGTTCATTCCTTTCTTACATTTTTTTCAGGCCATAAGAAATTCTTTCATTCCTGCTTTTGTCCTAACTTCAAGGTTTGACTCTTCTTTTCTTTCAGCATTGATGACGTAGAACATTTCTCCTAGAGTTACTTTAACTAGTCAAAGAAAAAAAGTTTTAAACTTGAAACTTCTATTAGAAAAATCCACGTTCTATTTGAATCACCTGCAAGTCTGTAATGCCACCAAATGGGTTTACTTCTTTTACTATTATTATTATTATTTGGTCCTTTTAATTTATATTTTGTTTAGTTTTTGTTTTCCTGTCCCTTTTATTTATTTTTTATTTTCCCCTTCATGGGAACAAGAAGAAACAAATGGGTCTATTTCTGATAAAAGTTAGTTGGATATAGCCTCAGCTACTTCTATAATGTCATTGGCATCAAAATTATTTTTGGCCTCAGATGATGATTTTTCTTCTTTTCTTTTTTTAATTATAGGTAACGTCAGTGTTTTAGAAATTCACACACACAGCAAAACACACACCCACCCCTAATGAAAAACCTATCTTGGGGGAAAGCTTCTCCATCTAGCTCTTTCTGTTCAAATTTTCTTTGCCCCTGATTCAATTCTGTAAATACGGGTTTATATTTAGCTGCTTTTTCATTCTCCATATGTTCCTTCTAAAAACATTTCCTATTAAGGAATTTTAAATAGTTGCTCTCTTGGAGAACTGCTGAGTGAATGTGACCCTATATAGGTATGTGTTAGGCTTGTCTGCTGGTGGCATCGTGACTAAACCAGGCATCAAGGACGTCCCTTGCAGAAGGTTCTCCTACCACACGGCTGTCCTGCCACAGGGCTCTCCTGCTTCTCTGGAAACCTTGCTGCTGAGGATCAGAGAATACCAACAATGGTGTCTGCAGAGGTGGATGTCAGGCCCCTAGGTGTTCAGCTCTTCCCCACCTTCCTTCTTTGGCCGGGTGTTGCTCTGTGGCATGGAGTGAGGAGTGGACAGCCAGAGGATGGGAGAAGTCAGGTCACGGCACCACAGGCAAGAGGCTGAACAGGAAGAGGCAAGTGAGCACCTGTTGGATGGAGAGGCCATGATGCCTGGGCTCTCCGGGGCAGGGTGGGCCTGGAGTTCCCCAGCCCAAGCCGAGGGCTTTGGCTCCAGACCTGCAGTTCTTTAAAGGAGCCCATCCTGGCCACCTCACAGGCCTCGGGCTGCATCTGCTCTCAAGGAAGACACTTCTAGCTGGCTGGAACAGCAGGCAGGGCGAGGGGAAGGTTTCAGAGTCAGTCAGACTGGCTGTGGAATCCCTCCAGGCCTCGGTTTCCTCACCTCCAAAGCCGGGTTAGTGCTGCCTACTTTGCAGGGTGAATGTGATGATTACACCGCAGCCGCTGGCCCCTTGGTCACCAGGCCACACTTGGGTCCTTTCTTGTTCTCCTCACGTTAGCATCTCTCCTATCCGCACATCCCGGATTCCCTTCAGTCCTTTCCCTTGTTATTCTCTTGCCTTTGCCTTCAGCGCTTTTTATTCTAGCTGATTTGCCCCAGTAGACGGTGGGTTCTGCTTCTTCCTTTCTAGAAACTTTGTTTCCATGGTAGCTGAATGTTACCACATTTACCACATTTTCTTGAGCTAAAAGCCCCTTGAAGAAAATCACCACGACTATGGGATATTCCTTGCGTGGCATGTTCAAGAAAACTTCCTTTAGCCTTCAGCAAGTCCAGCGCCCATGAGGCCCGGGGTCGTGAGGAGCGTCTCTTCCCCTCACTGGGCGCCCCACGCGTGTCACTCCAGGCCTCGCTGCCCTTTGACGTGCTTTGGGAATGACAAACTCCTGATGTGTGGCTCACACTCGTCCTTTTCCCTTCCGGGAGCAGGTCTATGCGCAGCGCCTGCATGCGCCTCTGCCGCTCCGTGCTGTGAGGATTACAGGGGAGGCCTGCCCTGATCCCGCGTGGCCTGCAACCCAGCTGGGTGAGCCGGCTTGGTATTCGGAGGTCCATCTGCCTGCCGATGTAGGCCACGTCCTCCAGTAAATAATGGGGATATTTTTGCCTTTGGCTTTATTCATTGTTTTATTTCTCAGCTTGCTTAAAACCCGGAGAAGAAAAAGTGAGATGCTATTTATTGGTGCTCCCTCAGAGACCCCAAGAGTGCTGTGAATGAATGAAGTTGGTGTGGGTAAGACAACAAGGGGGGAAAGGAACTGTGGCAAGCTGAAGAGAGAGCGGATGGTCCAAAGAGGGTAGAGTGGAGGTGGCCCTAGCTCACTGCTATCTTGTGGGAGTTTGGACCCATGTTTGCCAGATATTTCAAAATTTTCAGAGAAATCCATTTCAAAGAAATGATTGCAAATAAAATCATTATCTTGATTTTATTTTATTATCTTGGTTTTTATCTGACATCTTGCTAGATTTTGAATGAGTTCCCCAAAAGGCATGTGCTGGAAACGTCATTCCCAATGCCACGGGCGTTGGGAGGTAGGGCCCAGGGGGTGGGCTGGGTCATGAGGGCTCCACCCTCATGAATGGATTAATGCCAATCACAAAAGAGCATCTTAAGAGCAAATTCACTCTCTTGCTGTCTCTAACTCTCATAGTCCTTACTTCTGCCATGGGAGGGCGCAGCAAAAGTCCCTCCCCGAATGCTGGCCTCGCCGTCTTGGACTTCCCACCTCCAGAGCCATGAGTGAATACATTTTTGTTCATTATAAATTACTCAGTCTCAGGTACTCAGGTACTCAGCTTATGGCCGCACAAAAAGGACCAAGACACATCTCTCCACTTTTAAATGTTTACTCAAAACTAAAAAACAGACAAAACACCATGAGAGCCACGTCTGTGTAGGACAAATAATACACATCTGCAGGCCAAGGCTGTCTGGGGCTGCCAGTCTGGGATGCTGCCTGCATCCCGCCCTGGATCCTCAGCACTGCCTTCTCCCTGGTCACATTTGTATGCAGTGCTACTCCCCCTTCCTTACCTACCATCAGGAAACCGTGAACCCCAAACACGCTGTGTCATCTGGGAAGAGGCACTGCTGTAAATATATGAGTTCTTTTGGAACTACAAGCTAGCATTTTCATTTGATAATTTACCCTTCTCCTCTTGGTGATATCTTTTGGTGTGACTTTCTTAAAATGTATCCACTTTTCTAACTACACACAAATTAAGCTGTACAGTATGCAAAGGCAAATGGCTCCACGCCTTTTCTTGGACTTGTCAAAAGATAGAACATAGGCAGGCTGGGGTGCAGTGGCTCACGCTTGTAATCCTAGCACTCTGGGAGGCTGAGGTGGGAGGATTGCTTCAGTTTAGGAGTTGGAGACCAGCCTGAGCAAAAGCAAGACCCCACCTCTACTAAAAAATAGAAAAATCAGCCAGGCATCATGGCATGTACCTGTAGTCCCAGCTACTCAGGAGATTGAGGCAGGAGGATCACTTGAGCCCAGGAGTTTGAGGTTGCAGTGAGCTATGATGATGCCACTGCACTCTACCCGGGGTGACAGAGAGATACTCTGTCTCAAAAAAAAAAAAAAAAGATAGACCATCAATAGCTTCTTGCCTAAATATGCACCACACCTGTGAATATTATTGAATCCTAGGTTAATGAAACACATGCAAATAATGAAAGTAACCACTAATTCTTCAGCATCATTGACTTGAATGTGTCTAATATGCAAAATTTAAACTTAAAAACTTACAGTGAGGTAGGCAATAATTGGATGTGATGGTCCTGTATTGTACCATTCATTTATTCATTAACAAGTATTCATTCAGCAGTTTTCAGCTAAAACCACAGATGTGATTGTACAACCCACTAGAACACAAGACTCGAAACTTCTGCCCAAGCTGCTGCTTCTATCGTGTCGTTGAACAAGAGCACCAGGCATGGCTGCAGTTGTCAGGGAGCTGTGAACAAATGTGATTTCATCAGCAAAATGAAAAATCCAAATGTTGCTATTTATGCTACACATTCCCACAGTGTAGAACTGAGCCATTGTCTTGTTTTTTTCCTCTCTGCAGTGAGGTCTTAAGAAAACATCGAGAAGCTAGAGAAGAACTTGAAAAATGGTGGTGAGCGCAATTATACCAGGAATCTGTATATGGTTATTTTTTTTGTGGCACCAACTTGAGCTTTATTCCTTAAGACTTTTTGAATATCCTTAAGATAGCTCTTTATCTGCATATCAGTGCCCTTGGGGGCAGCCAGCCTTATGCCTGGTGTTGCCCGGGAGCTGCAACTCACACAGAGCAGTTGGGTAGTGACAATGTAGACATGCCTTTCCTGCAAGGTGTAAGCTGTTAGTGGAGTTGGTACTTCAAGGGTTTCAGTCTTGTGTTTGATGGACTCTCCAGACTTGTCTTGTGCCACTTCCCCTTTGCTCCTGGCTGGTCAGCTGACAGTTTCTTCTGCCTGGGGCTTTTGCACTTTCTGTTTCCTTGCTTGAAATGCCTTTCCCCTGACACTTTAGGTAGCTGTTTCCTTCTAATCTTCTAATCTTTTAAGCTTTTAATTTTCTTACATTTCCATTTAAATGTTACCTCCACATTTAAATGTGACCAACCTGGGTAACAGTAAGACCCTGTCTCTACAAAAAATAAAAATAAAAAAATTAGTTGGGCATGGTAGCATGGGCCTGTAGTTCTAGCTACTTGGGAGGCTGAGGCAGGAGGATCACTTCAGCACAGGAGTTTGAGGTTACTGTGAGCTATGATCGCACCACTAGCACTCCAGCCTGGGCGAGAGAGTAGGACCCTGTCTCTAAAAAAAAAATAAAAAATAAAAACTAATGTTATCTCCTGAGAGTCTACTCCTTCCCCCAACTCAAATGGCCTGCCCTTGTGTATTAGTGAAGATACGCTATCCATTGCAATAGTGAATCAACTCCAAATCCCAGTGGCTTAACACAACAAAGATTTATTTCTTGCTCATGTCACAATCCAGTGTGAGTTGAGAGGCTCTCCTCTAAGCAGTGACTCAGGGATCCTGCTCCTTCAGTTTGCCCAGCTCTGGGGGCTGCAGGTGGGGAAGAAAGGGCTTCCACACAGGGGCATACAGCCCACATCCTACAGGCCAGATCCCAGGCATATGCCCCCAAGTTATTCGAAAGCAGGGCTGGGAAGTTAGTCTTCCTTTACACAGATTATTTCATTAACTTTCACAGCAAGCCTATGAGGTAAATAGTAATATCATGCTCATTCTACAGATAGAACATTGAGGCTTAGAGAGGTTAAGTGACTCACCCAAGGTCACACAGCTAAGAGCTGGGATTAGAACCCAGGATGCCAGCCTCCAGAGCCCACTTCTAACACCCCCTTTGTATTGCTTTCATGTTAAAGATAACAAGAGCATTGACAACACATCAATCGTATGTTTATATTCAGTGTTAGAGACTCAGAGTTTTACAAGTATTCTTGAATAACAGTAGCTTAGACAGAGAAGATAGCTTTGCTAAGAAGGCTCAGGAACATTTTTTAAAAAATTTTATCTTCATTTTTTTGTAGAGACAGGGTCTTACTATGTTGCCCAGGCTGGTCTTGAACTCCTGGTCTCAAGTGATCCTCCTGCCTCAGCCTCCCAAAGTGTTGGGATTATAGCCATGAGCCGCTATACCTGGCCTAAGAAAGAGTTTAGACCAGTAGTTCTCAAAATATAGTCTGCAGTGTCTGGAGAACCTTGACACCTTTTTAGAGGATCTGTGAGAACAAAATAATTTTCACGATGATACTAACATGTTATTTTCCCTTTTCATTCTCCTCTCATGAGTGTACCGTGGAGTTTTCCCGAGGCTCCCTGACAAGTGACAATGTCACTGCTGTGATGTTAACGCCTATGGTATGGCTGGAGGTATAGTTATAAATGAACTAACAAATAGCTTATTACTTTAAGTTTTAATTTCATAAAACTTAACATTTCTAATACAATAATTATCAGTAGGCCCACATAAAGTTTTTTGGGGTCTTCAATAATTTTAAAGAGTATAATGGATCCCGAGACCAAAAAATTTGAGAACTGCTGTTAGGTTAGACAATTCAAGGCAATGTGTTTTCTGATATCAGTTTAATCTCTAGTATATAGCAATTAAGAGTCTCAGTTTTAAAGTAATCTTTTAAAAATGTCTATCTCTCAATTTCTTTATCATTAAAATCAGATCATAGCACACCTATAATACTATAATATTGAATAAAAGATTAATTTAAAACATCAATCATTGTAACCTGGCTTAGAATCAAGCATTCTAAAAATTAAGACAGAGAGAAATATTAATAAGGAATTCAAAGAAATTTCCTCAATTTTCTGTTTCTTTTCCCCCTCAACTTCATTCTTTCTCAGGAATAGTGGGAAAAGCCAGGCACAGTGGCTCAGGCCTGTAATCTCAGAACTTTGGGAAGCCAAAGTGGGAAGATCCTTTGAGACTAGCCTGGACAACATAGTGAGACCCTGTCCCTAAACTTTTCTTTTTTAGAAAGTAGCCGGGTTGGTGGCACATGCCTGTAGTCCCAGCTACTCCTTGGGAGGTTGAGGCAGGAGGATTGCTTCCTTTCAGCCCAAGAGTTCAAGGCTGCAGTAAGCTACGATTGTGCCACTGTGTTCCAACCTGGGCAACAGAGTGAGACCTTGTCTCTCAAAAAAAAAAAAAAAAAAAAAAGAATAGTGGGAAAATGTGTCCAATTTGCTAATTTGCTATCATTACAACATTCAATTGGCGAAGGTGTCTACTTATTGGAGATTAGTAGTCTAATCAATTTACCTTGGCCCACGTTAATGAAATTCACTATAGGTGAAATTCCATGGTAAACTCATTTTAACTGCATACCATGTAAGCAGATAGCTCTTGAACTTGGCTGATGATTTGGTGTGTCATCCCATGCTATTGTCATTATGGTAAATTTCAGTTTAAATAAAATCAAGCAACCATTCTCTTCCAGTCCATTGCAATGGCTATATGTCACAATAACTTGATCTTCCATGTAACCTTAATACAGAAAGTAAGCTGTATGGGCACAAAGTAGCCCATTTATGAAATGACAGATAAGGCTTACCCAAGTGCATAATAATGCTTGATTTAAGGCTTGATAATACTGGGTTTATTTAAATTATTCCAGCTTTTTGAAAATTTAAGATTCTAAATGGTAAATTAAAAAAAAACAGTAAACCAGAATAAATTATCCAATACTGCTATAAGTGCATATTAGCTAAGTTCTGCGGAGTAAGTAATAACTACGTGCAGGTGTTATACATAGTGATTGACATGGTTTAGCTTATTCACCACCACTTTCCAGCACTACAAAGAGGTAGGCATTACTGTTATTCCATTTTTACAAAAGAGAAGATTTTGCAGGATTTAAACTCAGACACCGTGAGTCAATAGCCCAAGCTCTCAACCACTATCCTATGCCAGTTTCCACTATAAAATTGTGAATTTTAAACAAAAATTCATAAGCGTTTTTTTTTTAGAGATGGGGTCTTGTTATGTTGCCCAGGCTGGCCTCAAACTCCTGAGCTCAAGCAGTCCTCCTACCTCACCCTCCCAAGTAGTTGGGACCATAGGACTGTGCCACTGCACCCAGATCAAATTCAAAAGAGTTTTAAAAAAGAAGTATTTTCATTAAAATTTTGTCCTTATTTGTTTGTCTTTGCTGCTTTGGTTGCTGACTATTGTGGGTTGAATTGTTTCCCCACTCCCCTCACTTAAAAAGATATGCTGAAGTCCTAACCCCACTACCTGTGAATGTGACCTTATTTGCAAATACACACATATCTGCAGATGTAACTAAGTAAAGATGAGGGATACTGGATTAGGGTGGACCCTAAATCCAGTCCTCGGTATTCTCATAAGGAGAGGGGGAACTGGAGGCACAAACACTCAAGGAGAAGACTGCCATGTGAAGACAGGGCCAGAAACTGGGGTTATGTTGCCACAGCCAAGGAATGCCTAGGGCCACCAGAAGCTAAAAGAGACAAGGAAGGATTCTTTTCTAGAACCTTTGGAGGTAGCTGACACCTTGATTTCTGACTCCTAGCCTCCAGAACCATGATAGAATACATTTCTGTTTTTTGGTTGTTTTTTTTTTTCCTTAAGCTACGCAATTTGTGGTCCTTGGTTATGGCAGTCCTGGGAACCGACAGAATGACTTCCTCAGTTGCAGTCGCAGCTGAACCTAAAGATCAGGGCCTTGGTTTTTGCTGCACTGCTAGGCCAGGCACAGAGTAGATACCCCTAGAGAGATCACACATCAAAGGAACGGATGACCTGAACAAATTGAGCTCATAATTTGGTCCAAGTTCTGAGACTTATTTTGATGGTCTAGTTTTGGAGTGAGATCATTGAGAATCTTAAAAACATAATAATGAAACACTGCCTTAAATACCTTCTGGAACAAGGCAGAATATAAAGAAAAAGAAATAGCAAGCAGGTTTTTAAATTTGGTGCGATGAACTTGTAGGCAATGGGGAGCCCCTGAAATGCATAGCTATAAAGATTGCACGCAGGCAGAGTGATGGCAGCAGGTTTTTAGGAGAGGGTGGCAGAGTGACAATCTGGGGATGCTCTGCCCCAGCTGAGCCAGCAGAGCAGTGCTGCCATGTTTACCACCAGTGTGGCTGCCTGGGGTGTGCTGATGTTGGCCTGCAGACAGGAGACCAAGTGGCCAGTCTAGAAATACTGGGCTTTGCCTCACAAGAGGAAACAGGGTTTCAGGGAGAAACAAGAAGACTCCGCCGTACATTAAGTATCTTAAATATTTAGATCACAGGGGACTCTTGTACATGACTGAAGGTAAAAAGGAGAAGATGGTAGGAACAAGTCGGGAGGCAAACCTCCTCAGGACTGGGGAGAAGACAGAACACCCAGGGCCATTTGTTGTGGGGTGGGGAGGGTCCACCTCTTCAACCTAGAATGGACAGAAAGGTGGAGCCAAAGATCATGGTTTCATTTCGCAAACATTTATAAAGGTTCGTGCTAACTCAAGTCATTTGCTGACAGTGAGTGTGGTGAGGAGACTGATGTCTTTCAAACACATGTCCACCTGTTAGAATCAGCTTGTTTGGCAAATATGACAGGAGTTAGCCGTTACCAAGTCATGTATGAGGAACTTGTAGAATGTTCATTTCTGTCTACATGACTTCTTAAAAACAAACAAACAAAAACACCCTATTCACTGGGACGCCAGTTTCATGTATCAGGCACTCAAGCCAGCTTAAACAAGAAAGGGAAATTGACTACCAGGTTACACTGGTGTCTCACAGTACCTGAGAGCCAAGGTGCAGCCAGGAAGTGCTCAGGACAAGAGAGTCGTCAGGAAGTCTAGAAGCTCAGCTCCCAGCTTCTGCTGGCATCTGCTCTGTGTAGACTGGTTTCTCCACCCACATGGCACACTGAAGAGGGTCCCACACAGGCGTGACTTTATATCTCCTTTGTTAAGGGACCAGCCCAGACTGAATATATTAGGATTGTTGTTTTTCTTCCGCAGGGGCCAAAAAAAAAAAAAAAAAAAAAAAGGCAGCTCCAACAGGTTTAAGCTAATTAGGAAGGGAATTTAACAGCTCAAATAACCGAAAATTCCAGGCCAGCTGGATCCAGGTGGTCTAATGATGTCATCAGAAAGCAGCCTCCCCCTCCACCAGGACCTGCACTTGCTGCATTCTCTGCTGGTTTTGTCCTCTAGCTTTCTACCCTTCCCCAACAGGCTGGTTCTCTGAGAACCGGCCCAGCGTGGGTCACATGTTCACTTCTAAACCACCTGTGGCCAGATGGAAGGATTATGCTCATTGGCCAGGCCTGGGATACATGCCTGGTCGTGGAGCTAGGGCTGAGGTTAGACGCACCCTAAACATGTAACAGTAACAGCAAGTGCTATATAAAGTTTACTGTTTGCCGGATACAGTTCTAAGTAGATAAGCTAACTCATTTTAATCTCAGGTTATTTTCTCTGTTTACAAATTTAATCATCACATTATCTGT
Source organism: Daubentonia madagascariensis (assembly GCA_023783475.1). NCBI lineage: Eukaryota > Metazoa > Chordata > Mammalia > Primates > Daubentoniidae > Daubentonia > Daubentonia madagascariensis. The sequence goes on from JAKFHU010002088.1 coordinate 4,334,635, forward strand.
ATTGTATAGATGGGGAGCGGGATTGAGTCACACAGGTCAATGCATTTCACCCAAGCCCTCACAGCTAATAAACTGCAGAGCTGAGAGTTGATGTAGAACTTGGACCCCAGAAGCTGGGCCCTTGATCTCAGCAGAGGGAACTGCCACCAGGAAAATGAGGAATTGATGCTAGGTAGCAATAACTAACGGATATCCAACAGCTACTCTGAATTCTCCTTCTGCAGAGATTTATTTACAAAGCCTGGGGCTGGGTATCCATGCTGGCCCTGGGAAAGCGGGGCGAGGATAGGGATAAAGCTGCACCAAGGTCGTACCAAGGTGGCTGCTTCTACTGTGACCTCGTACATGGACTAGTTCCAGAAAACAGAGGGGACAAAAGCATAAGTGCCCTTCTACCATTATTCTCTGGTCAGGAGTCATATGATTAGGGAAAGGCAATTTTAGTCATACAGATAAAAGTAAAAAGCTATCAGCCAAAGGCCTCTGCAGGTACTTATTTATATTCTACCCCACCCTAAATTCTGCTAGCCACAGGGGCTGAGTGGGTATAAAATAGTCCAGCAATCGGAAGGTGCACAGGGAGTCCACGTTCTCTTTTTATTTGAAAGGGTGGGTACCCAGTCTACCTTTTTATAAGAAAAAAGCACAATTTTATAAATTGTTATGATTAAACTGCACTTCGGAATTACTCACAAATAATGCAGAGAGTAAATCTACCTTTTTGCATATATATCCCCAGCAAGATTGTATTAGTACTGTCTTCAATTCTCAGAATCAGTTTGATAAAGGTGTCGCACAATCCTAGGCTAATGCTGACCAGGGGGCGGGAGTCATTATGAGCTAGGCAGATCTCTGAAAAAAGGATCTACTTTACTGAATACCTAAACATCCATACTTAAAAATGCTACCTAACTTTTGAAACTTCGTGGCTCATTCACACCAGCGTTCTGTCCACTTTTGTTAAGTTATACCGTAGTAAGCCCAAATCTCAGTAGTTACCTCAACAAAGGTTTCTTTCTCACTCATGGTTCACATTATCTCACAGGCCAGCTGTGGTTCTGCTCCAGCTGGGAACCTGGGGTTGAAGAGCTCCCCAATCTGGATCTGCAGTTCTTGAGTAGAGGAGAAAGAGCGATGGCACAGCCACGAAAGGAACCTAGTGCTCCTGCGCAGAGGTGGCAATGTCATTCCCACCCACGTTCCATCAGCCAAAGCAAGTCGTACGGCCAAGCTGGATCTCACTGGGGTGGTGAGACAGCACTCCCTCAGGGACACCAGGGACAGACCTGTAGGAGGTGGACTGTATTTTAAAATAACATATAATCAACCACACACCAAATTTTGAGGATTAAAAATTTATTTTCAAATATTCACAGGGGACTACAGGCTTATTTTGATAAAAACAGAGCTCTGCTTAATGTCTACGCTGCTATACAAGTTGCATATATTCCTAAATACTCTTGCTGATGCTTCCTGAGCCAATTGCTACGAATCAGAACATTGGTAGGGCTAAAGGGCTTTCTTGTTACGGTTGAGAAAAAGCAAATGACATCTTCCTAGACAACCCGTAAATAAACATACTGAGGCAAATGTCCCATGTTAGTAGAGTGCTGGAGAGGTTGGGAAGGTTTTGTTTTGTAAAGTCGTATGTATGATTTCAGTAGAAAAGACCGAGAACAGGGAGAAGGAATGGAGGTGGGGCCCGAATCTCCCTGGCAGGCTTCATGGATGAGGAGCCTGGGATCTAGGGAGGTTTAATAATTACTCAAGGCCATCCCATTTGAAGTGTCCAAGGAAGAATTCATATTTTCAAGGTTTCTCTGGCCCCAAAGTCCATACTTTTTCTTGTGCCCAACACTGGCTCCCCAAAAAGGGATAAACAAGGCTGGGCAAGGTGGCTCACACCTGTAATCCTAGCACTCTGGGAGACTGAGTCAGGAGGACGGCTTGAGGCCAGGAGTTCAAGACCAGCCGGAGGAAGAGCGAGATCCCATCTGTTTAAAAAAAGAAAAGAGAAGAAAAGAAAAAGAAAAACTAGCTCAGCGTGGCGCGCGCCTTTAGTCCCAGCTACTTGGGAGGCTGAGGCAGGAGGATCACCGGGGCCCAGGAGTTGGAGGATGCAGCGAGCTATGATGACGCCACTGCACGCTAGCTCAGGGAGACAGAGCAAGACCGTGTCTCATAATCTAAAAAAAAAAAAAAAAAAGACAAACAGAGAAAACAAGGGGAAGAAAGGGAGGTTCTAAAAAAGGAAAAGAAAAGGCAAAGTCCAGAGGCAGAAGCAGCACAGAGCGGCAGAGAAGGTGACACAGAAAGGAGATACTAAAAGAAACAAAGAAAAAGGTAAAAGACCCTCACTGGTGGTCTTCGAAGTTCACTTAAGTCACCTCCGCAGCCGCAAGCCGCAGCCTTGCATCGAAGGCTAGAGAAAGGCGGCGAGAGACGGGCGCGCCGCCCGCGGGACTGCAGCAGCCAGGGAGGGCGTGGTTGGGGCCCTTCCGCGAGCTCGTAAAAAACACCAACGCTCGGGCCCCTCACACCAGCTGAGGCGGGCGCCGGCTGCCGCGAGTGTGCTCCAGTTCACGCCCCCGCACAGCCGGGGCTGAGAGTCACCGCGAGCGCGGCGGCGTAGGGCGAGGGGCCTGGGCTCAGGGTCCGGGAAGGAAAGGAAACCTTCCCCGGGAGAATGTGCCGCCCCGCGCCGTCGCCACCTCCCGCGTCGCGCATGGGTGTCCCACGGGCAGCGACCCCTGGGCCAGCGCCTGGGCCCGACCGCGCCCGCCCCGCCCGGGCGCCACGTGCCGACTCCCCGTTCACACTTTCGTTGAGAAGGCCTTTGTGACTTTTCCACTCGGTGGCCACCAAGCGGGCGATCACGCCGCTTTGGACCCCGCTTTGATGACGCGGGGGCAAATGGACGACCACGCAGTCTTCGGGGCGAACTTTCTCCTTCACCCGCTGACTGGCAACCTTTCAAACGAAAAAACAAGCAAAACGCACAAGCGAGAAAGAGCGAGAGAACGAGCACATGGAAAAGTAGAACCGGCACAAGAGCACATGCAGCGCGGGGCCGCCGGCTCCTCCCTCGCACCCCTCGCCGGGGCGCCCCACGCCCCCTCTGCGCACCCACCGGCTGCTCAGCACGGCGCTCCCGTGCCCCACAAGGCTTCCCCCGGCGTTGTGCTTCCCGGGGCAGCGGACGGGGACCCGCGCAGGGACGCCCCTCCCCCACGCGCCTCTCAGGCCGCCCTCCGGCCCCGCCCCCGGCGCGCGGGGAGCACCTGTGTGGGAAGAGGAGGGGGCGAGTGGGGAGCACCGGAAACGCGTGTCTCCCGGCCTGGGCCGCCCGCCTCCTGGCTCTCCGGCCTTTTCAGACCAGTGGTTCCGCAGCCAGCCCGGGGCGGGGAAAGCGTAGCGCACGCACGACGCGGGGCCGCGTCCGGAGCCGTAAGTACTGGCGCGGCGGCGCCTGGGGCTCTGGTGTCTCGCGGGCCCTGCTTCTGGGCGAGCCCGGCGCGTCCTTGGCCTTCCGCAGGGAGCCTCACGGCGCTCTCGGGGTACAGCGGGCGCCCCGCGCGGGCTCGGGGGCCTGAAGGGCCCTGTGGGCCATCCCCCCAGTCTCCCACCCCCACCCCGGGCAGGTTGCTGGAGCCCTGGGGCCCACGGGAAGGAAGGGTGCACCTGTCGGCCCTTTAGGGGAGCGGGTGGGACTCAGGTTTAGGGGTTCGGGGGGGCTCCCAAGCCGCGTACGCTGAGTCCGCCCCGACCCCCTGGGAGCGGCTCGGAATCCACCAGTGTCGTTCACTTCCAGTCTCGAGGAGATGGAACAGCGTCGGCCGTGTCTTTGTGGCTGGTGTCAAAAGGCAGGATAATCGAACCATTAATGCCCAGTCTGAGTGCAGATTCAGTTCCATTGTTGTCACTACAGAACGCACCGATGGACCAAAACAAAACAATAAAAGAACCCGAGCCGCTCGGCGGGCTGCTGCTGCGGTCCAGGCAGGTCCCAGCAGTTCAGAAAGCGCTGCTTTCTCCGCCTGCCCTGGGGCCCTCAGCGGTCGCCACCGCAGCGCTCCCCGTTATGCAGCTCGAATTCACCGAGTGGTAACGGTGTAGTGTGCAGGGCCTCCTGCAGGAGTCGAAACGTTGTGGGCTTTTTTGCCCAAAGACATCCATTGGCACAAATTCAGAGCCAGTCTCACTTCCCATAAGACTTGGAGGAAGAGCCATGCAAAAGGAATTAGACAAAGGCTTCCCCCACTTGTTTCTTTTCTTCTTCGTTTGAACTTGTAAAAAACCTTAAAAATCATTTTTGGGCCAGAGCATCACCCAGGATTCTTTTGCACGACAGGTCTGAGCAGAGGGCTGGATGCAGACGCAATGGCGCTGGTGCCCTATGAGGAGACCGCGGGAGTAGGGTTGCAGAAATTCCACAAGCCTCTTGCTACCTTCTCCTTTGCAAACCGGACGATCCAGATCCGGCAGGACTGGAGGCAACTGGGAGTCGCAGCAGTGGTTTGGGATGCGGTAAGTAAGCCCTGGGGGGGCCTCTGAAAACGTCCACATTTGCTTATAAGACTGATTTTTATTTATTTATTTTTTAAAAGCTTTATTGAGGTATAATTCACATACCATATACTTCACCTATTTAAAGGCATACTTCAGGGAGGTTTTAAAAGTACAGTTCACAGAGTAGTGCAATTACCACCACCTCAATTTTAAAACCTTTTCATTGTAGATGCCACCCCCAAACCCATGTCCCTTACCAACACTCCCCGTGCCCCCCACCCCCCTGCCCCCATCGATTGCATTTTAAAGGTGAGTGAATGAAAACTGAGGAATGGCTCTGAATTTGTGCCAATGGATGTCTTTGGGCAAAAAAGCCCACAAGGTTTCGACTCCTGCAGGAGGCCCTGCACACTTGCCAGTCATTACCCAGTGGGTAAGAGTGAAGATTGGAAGGAGAGCAGGAGCCCCTGACTGCTTTGGACACTCATTGAGTTATTCTTTTTAAAATACTGCCAAAAAGTATTGTAAAGTAACAAAGCCCAAAATGAAGATTATGTGCTTTCAAGTTTTCCGTAGTTATAATAGTCGCAAAATTATAATTGCTTTTTTACTTCTTCCTCTCCCAGCAGTGTTCTGTCTGCTTGAGAATAGTGACTTGTGCCCTCAGCATCTGGGGCCACACCTAGGACTCAGTGGGAGCTCGTTAATGTTGAATAAATGATTGGCACAAATACACTTAGGCAGTTTTAACATTGTATTAGGGATGTTAGAGAAACACTTAGGAATAAAAATGTTAACATATTCCAACCTAGTAGTACCACTTCTAGGAATCCAGTCCAAGGTAACTACATGAAAACTTTTCCCATAACAAGAAAGGTAAGTAATAACAAGGAATGGGAGGCCTCCTGAATGCTCACCATTATACTCATATGTGGCTATGAAAAATAAACTGCAGTTAAAAAATGTTAACATTATACAATTCTTTTTATAGAATTGCAAGTAAGTGCTAACTCACACATCAGGTATCCAAAACTTTGGCCAAAACTTGCCTTCTGATGTCCAAGACATACGGTGAGGGCCTCCAGTGGCAGTGGCCATGAGTGACGCAGCTTAAGGAACCTCAGGTGCTGCATTACTTTTTCCCTCTGGGTGAAGTTGTGGCCTTGCTGGCCTGAGCTTGGTTTAGGACCTGGACAGTCCCTTAGACAGAATCAGAGATTGTTCATGTGAGTTCTTCCAAAATAGTTTTGTAAATCTGAAGTGTAAAAGTGCTGTGACAGTAAAAAATTAAATGTTCTGGATGCAGCAGGACCCCATCCTATGTGGGCACTGTCATTGCCTACTGCTGTGGGACTTTGGATGTGCTGTGTCTGTGCTTGCTCTGGGAGGTTAGCTTATAGCAGCACCTGGGAATTGAACCTTGCAGTGGGAGAGGGGAGTGTGTGTGTGGTCTCTTCCCAACAATGTGTAGCTGACCTGAAACCCTGCAGCTCCTAATGCGCTCACTTGCTCGTTTGACCTTAACCATAATCACACTGTGTTTTGACCCAGGCTATCGTTCTTTCCACGTATCTGGAGATGGGAGCTGTGGAGCTCAGGGGCTGTTCTGCTGTGGAGCTGGGTGCTGGCACAGGGCTGGTGGGCATAGTGGCTGCCCTGCTGGGTGAGTGTGACGCATTGGCTTGCTCCTTAGTGAGCAGAACTTGTTGAGAAGTGCATTTGCTGTTTTCTTAGCACAAAACCCATTGTTGGTTTTCCCCTTACTGGGTTATTTTCTTTCCCCTGTACTGATGTGATGTGGGCCAGCTGCTGGTACCCCTAACTCCAGTAAGGCTGACAGGCTAATTTCTCTGTCCTTTTCATGCTATTATTTATACTGCTCGTGGGAGATTGCTTTGCTCCCTTCAATTCTGTGATGCCGCTAGTAAGATCGTAAGGTGACTGATTTCAAAGAGAATAATCTTATCCATGTATATAGTTTTTTATACTTTAAGGTGCTTTCTTTCCTATACACTGTTGGATTTAACCCTGTGAGGTAGGTGGAGCACATACTCTCTCTCCTTCATTGCTGAGGAAACTTTGCTGGTTTTTCCCTTCTAGGGAGTGTGGGCCCCAATATAGCTTGTACTGACAGCTTACATTAAAAATCTGTTAGCCAGGTGCAGTGGTGTACACCTGCAGTCCCAGCTACTTGGGAGGCTGAGGCAGGAGGATCACTTGAGCCCAGGGTTTGAGTCCAGTCTGAGCAATATAGCAAGACCCTGTCTCAAAAATAAATAAATAAATAAATAAAATGAACAGTATACCATTCTAAATTGATAGCAAGGTTTGTCATTTTAAAATTTGGTATAGAGACATTAATTTAGGCCTGGAGAATTTTTAAGTTTCATTATTATTTTTATTATTCACTGTTGATACCTTTCTACAACTGACTCATGCAGTTCAAGCTATTCAATGATGAGGATAGACCACCTTCTAAGATATCATATATAATATTCATCAATAACTTCAGTATTGTCACCTGGAGCTCTTGTTAAAATGAAGATTCTGATTCAGTGGGTCTGGAGTGGGGTCTGAGAGCCTGTATTTCTTTTTTTATTTTTTCAAATTTTTTTTAGAGACAGGGTCTCGTTCTGTCGCCCGGGCAGGGGTGCAGTGGTGTGATTACAGCTCACTACAGCCTCGAACTCCTAGGATCAAGCGATCCTCCTGCCTCAGATTCTAGAGTAGCTGGAGCTACAGATGTGCACAGGTGTGTGTGCCACCACACCTGGCTAATTTCTTAAAAAGTTTTTGTAGAGAGGAGGTCTGGCTGTGTTGCCTAGGCTGGTCTCAAACTCCTGGCCTCAGGCGATCCTCCTGTTTCAGCCTCCCAAGTCGCTGGGACTACAGGTGTGAGCTGCTGTGCCTGGTGAGAGCTTGCATTTCTAACAAGCTCCCAGTGGCGATGACTACACTGCTGCTTCTCATACTACACTTTGGTAGTCAGGATCCGGGATGCCAGAGCATTCTGAACTGACCACATTCTGGGACCTGCTAAAGCCCCTCTTTTGTTCTGCTTTTTTTCTGGGAACTCATTTCTTTTATTTTTTATTTATTTTTTTCAAGTCAACTTTACCAGCAGGAATGGGAACTCATTTCTTTTTTGGGATTCCTTTTTTTGCTTAGATGTTGCTTTCCAAAATTTGATGGGGAGCACGGGCAGAGGTAGTGGTTAAAAGTATATATAAATTGATTTAGGTTTCTGTTTGTCTACAGCCACAGCACTTAGGTCATTGATGAGGAGTGTACCCTTGCTGGTACACTGCCTTTTATTCTCCTCAGGTGAGCCTTATAACTTCCCCTTGTATGTTAGGTATTATTTTTAATTTTCATTTTTCAAATGAAACTGGCATTCTGGGAGAAGCCCACTTTCTGAAGTCCTGATCAGTGGAGATCTGGGATTCAAAACCAGGCTTGTCAGACACCACAGCCCAAGTATTTTCTTTCTACGATACCAACTTCCCTTTCTGCCGATATGAGAAGGGTTAACTAGAAGGGGAAATGAGGTTTCTTCTGTATCCTCCTGAGAACAAGGGCTCAGTGCAGAACTTTATTGGCTGGGGCAGAGACTTGTTAGTGTGGTAAAGGGCACAGGTTTAGTTTTACTTGGATTGGATACCTCTTTTAACTCTTAGTAGTTGTGTGACCTTGGGCAAGTTGCTTAACCTCTAAACTTTGATTGCCTCATCTGTAAAATGGGGATAATAATATTAATAGTAATTACTCCACAGTGAGGATCCAATGAGACTGTGTGTAGAAATCTGTTAGCTCACTGACTGACCCAAAGGAAATGCTCCATGAGTGTTGATTGCTCTTCTGAGTACTTTTTCTGATACAGAATCTGGATCTCTGGGTTTGGGAAAGTCATGATAAGGTATTTCACGTACCATCACAGAGTGAGGGATTTGTTAGTTGTTGCCACAAAAGACTTGGTTGGTTCTGGGAGTGGGCTAGAACGACAGAATAGCACACACTGTTGTCGTGATTGGGAGATGTGTGCTTCATGGCCCAGCTTCACTGTCACCTCTTTGAGTCCTTTCCTCCCCTACCCGCCACAAAGGATTAATTGCTGCCTTCTTTCTTTTCCTGTAGTGTTTGGAATGCTCCCACCTCTATCCCAGCTTTGTCACATTTCATTATAGGCTGTTGTTTCATGAGTCTGTCTCTCCCGGCAGGCTGAGGCGCTTGAGGAATGGGACCATGGCTCCTTCTGTGTGTCCTTGGCCATGTGCAGCACTTGCCATGAATTAGACACTCAAATCGTTTGGAATAACAGATGAATAAACTAGATTGTAGGCTTTTTGAAAATCATGAAAATTAATGTTTCTGTTAAAAAACTGATGGAACTCTATTATAGAAATAAACCTATAAGCAGTCTAAAGCAGAAGAAAAAAACCCACCCATGATTCTAATTTATGACTCTGCAGCATAATTACAATTAGCATTTTGGTGTATTTCCTTCCATTCTTTTTTCTCCATCTGTATTTTTAATCATAGTTTAAGTAATTTTTAATCGTAGTTTGAGTAGTGAGTTTTAATCATAGTTATAATTATGGTAATATATATGTGTGTCTATATACACATACATATATAAATGATGTTTTATTTAACATTATGTCATAAGCATTTCTCCACTACTAATTATTTTCATACTCACTGTTTGTAGTCATTACGAAGTATTAGGCTGGAGAAGTTTTGATGCTGAAACCTGAGGGTAGGGAAAAGTTAATCTCTTTAAAATAGAATCAGGCATGGTAGCTCACACCTGTAGTCACGACTACTCAGGAGGCTGAGGTGGGAGGATGGCTTGAACCCAGGAGTTTGAGGTTGCAGTGAGCTATGATTGCACCACTGCATTCCAGCGTGGGCGACAGAGTAAGACCCCATCTCTTAAAAAATAAATAAAAAATAAAATAGAAACAGTGAGAACTAAAACAGGTAGTAATTTTTGAAGTGTCAGAAAGGGATTGATTGTTACCCTTTTAAAAGTATTTTTGTTTTTTGGAAACTTAGTAATTTATTCCTAAATTCAGGGAGCATCTTCCACAGGCCTGCTGGATCACTACCAGGCCTGTAGTGGTGAATCACTGGTAGAACAGTGAACGGGCAGGCAGGTGTCTTGAGAAACTTACATTCTAAGTCTGAGCCGGGAGGGGAGGGAGGTGGTAAAGAAAAAAGCCAAAAAAGTGGTGCTATGCCGACATTAATATAGGCTGATAAGACTGTCCTGTTAAAAGAAAAACCAGCTTTGAGTGGTATCCTGAGCAAGATGGGGGGAAAAGAGAAAAACCAGCTGCTAATTCCTGAGCAGTTTCTGTGTTCTGAGGGCTGTGCATTTGCAGCCTCTCATTCTCACAGTGACCCTGCATGATAAGAACTGTCTGGCTTAGAATTCTCTTTAAGTGGTGAAATGGGCTGGGCATTGTAGCTCATGCCTGTATTCCTAGCACTTTGGGAGACTGAGGCAGGAGGATTGCTTGAGTCCAGGAGTTCGAGACCGGCCTGGGCAACATAGCGTCTCTATAAAAAGTAAAAAAATTAGCCAGGCTTGGTGGCCGCATGCCTATAGTCCCAGCTACTTGGGAGGCTGAGGCAGGAGAATTGCTTGAGCCCAGGAGTTTGAGTAGTGAGATATGATGATGCAGCTGCACTCTAGACTGGCTGACAGAGTGGGACCTTGTCTCAGAAAAAAGAAAAAAAGTGGTGAAATGAAGGTTTAATGGAGGGTAAGTAACTTAACTGAGGTCGCAAAGCTAATGGATTGTGGTTAGAATTTAAATCCAGTTGTGACTCTCAAACCCTGGTTCTTAGTTTGAAGATCTCCCCAGCCTCTATGCTACTTGGGAGCTACTTCTCTGTGGTCACTTTCTGTGGCTTCAGTTATCCATGGTCAGCCTTGGTCTGAAAATGTAATAGGTGAGTACAGTGCAAGAAGATATTCTTAGAGAATGAGCATGCACATTCACATGACTTTTATTATAGTATATTATAATTCTATTTTATTATTAGTTTTTGTTAATCTCTTACTGTGCCTAATTTATAAATTAAACTCTACCATAGGTATATGTGCATAGGAAAAAACATAGTGTATATAGGGTTTGGTACTATCCGTGGTTTCAGCCATCCACTGGAGATCTTGGAATGTATCCCCTGCAGATAAGAGGGGATTACTATATTCATAGAAGAAAAATATTCCATCTTGAAGATAGGATTCTGCAAGTTGGGTTGGAGTCAGGGAATCTGGATTTTAAGAGCTTTCCATGTGATTTGCTGGCCAACCAAGCCTGGGGACCACTATCTTAAAATACAATGGTCAGGAAGATAGTGTCTTTCACTTTTCTATAATTCTAGTGCAACTCTCTGCTGAACTTTTGACTTGTATGTTTAACTGAAATCTGGATATCTCTACCTGGCTATTTCCCAGCACCTCAAACAACACATGTTTAAACCCAAAGTCGTCTTGAACCTTTTCCAAATTCATTCTTCCTCCTTTGTTCTGAGTTGGTATCACTGTCCACGTAGTCACTCACGCCAATTCCTTGACTCCCCCTTACCTCCCACTTCCCCTGCTGATTCTGTCTTTTAACTATTTCTTGAATCCATTTCTCCCTTTCCATTCCCACTGCCTTGCTTGAGCTCTCATCATATTGCTTGCATCATCCTGTCACCCTCCCACCTGACCTTTCTGTCTCTGCATTATCTTCTCAAACCCACTTTCTCAATTGCCATCATGGTGACCCATCTAAAATGCAGAATCAGTGGGGTGACCTATGCTTAAACATTTCTCTGCCTTTCTACTACTTGCTTGCAAGCTAAATCCCAGGCTTTTTAGCAAGGCATGGTACTCACACCTGCCTGCCTCTTCAGCCTTGTTCTTCTTCAATACAATTGCACTGCTTAAAGTTACTGGACACACATACTGCTCTGGCCTGTCCCTTCTGCCTTGAATGCCCTTTCTTCATCCCTTTACCTTGGTTCATGCCACATCTTTTAAGTGTAAGCTCAGATTTTCCTTCCTTTGGGAATTTTTCATTGACTTCTGCTTCTCTTGAAGAATTTCTCCTTTGTGACCACGTGATTTCCTGTGCATACCTGTGTTCCTATTACTTTACTTCCTACACTACATCACAATTATGTTTATGTGTCTTTCCCTCATGAGACTGTGAGCTCTGAGTAAGGACTTCCTTGCTCATCTTTGTATCTCTAGCACATAGTATATGCTTGAATGTGTGCAAAAATTAAGGTGTTACAAAACTAAAACTAAAAGTGATGACATATGTTTACACATTCCTTTTCCATTACTAAGTGACAACAGGCTGTGTTATCTTTTTATGAACTAAATATTGTCTCACTTCCCTCCTTACGCAGCATAAATCTCATGGGTAGTCATTTTATCACCATCTTCACATACTGTCAACACCCTGCCCTTCCTTTCTTCCTCTTATCCACTAGGCTAAAAACAACCGAGGTTAAGTGCAGCTTTCCACCTGTCCCAGGCCTGTGCCCGTGCAGCTGGGCATAGCTGGTGGAAACACTGCTGCTGGGTCTCACTATAACTTCATGATCAGGAACCTCAAGGGGGCTCTTGATACTACTGGGCAGTCACACGCTACTTCCTCTTTTACTCTGCTAAGCAACTGTTTCATATTTTTGCTCTCTCAAAACCTCCATTCCTGTTTTCACTCTCAGCTAATGACATTTCTTATTCCACTGCTAAACTACCCAAATGATGCAGTCAGCAAAATCCAGACTGGGAAACCACAGGACACATGATCTGTTTCTTCCCTACTGCTAGGGAAAGAAAGATGGAAAGGAAACTGATAGAATAAATGATAGACTTAAGGCATCCTCTGCACCCCCAACCCCAATTAAGCAAAAAAACCCCAAAACCAAAATCAAACCATAGACAAAGCTGTAATGTTCAGGAATGGGCATTTGGGTGATAAAACTTGACTGAATAGTAAGGAGTGATTCCCATGAAAGCCAGGAGAGTGGTTGTTCGTGGGTGGGTTGCATTTGGGAGCTGGCTTGTGGAGGGTGTTTGGGGATGTTGCAGCAAGGTGCAAGCCACAGCATCCTTCACCTGGATCATCGTGGTGGCCTCCTCACTGATTTCCTTGCTATTCACCTTGCTCCACTGCCGGAGATTCTGTTATAACCTAAGTCAGACCATTCATATTCCCCTCAGCAATTTCCAGTGGCTTCCCATCTCACTCAGTAAAAGCCAAACAGTTTCAAAACATGACCTACATGACCTATGGGGCCCTAGATGACCAGCCTCCCTTCCCATGACTTCTTTGACCTCATCTCCTGTGACTTTGTCCCTTCCTCACTCTGTTCCAGCCATTCCAGCTTCCTTGCCTGCCCCTCTAGGCCTTTGCACTTGCTCTTCTGTGTGCCAGGAAAGTTCTTCCCCTTGATGTGTACTTGGTTATTCCCTCACTCCCTTCCTGCCTTTACCCAAGTCACCTCAGTGAGCCCTTTTCTACATACCTGATCTAAAATTTCATACCAACCTCCCTTCCTGACGTTTCATGTCTCTTTCCTGCTTTATTTTTTTCTTCAGCACGTGTCACCAACTAACATATTGGATATTCGGTTTTTTAAAAGACATCTTATTGCCTGTCTGTCCCCTTGAATGTAAGCTATGTGAGGATAGAGGGTTTATCCCATGGCTAACGGTAGCCACTCATATTTGTAGAATTGATGGATGTTATGGGGAATAGTTAACTGGCATTAAGATCCTATTCAAACTTCTGGGATACCAAAACAGGTTAGAAGTAGCCTCCAAAATACCTGGGACAGACATTAGAGAAGGTCTATATCTAAGAGCTATTAAAATGAATAGCAAGGTGATATGTAAAAGACTAGATCACTCCGGTATTGCCAGCAGAGCAGTCTGTGGATTGTTAAGAAATCCAGAAATAAAGCCAGGCTTGTAAAATCTAACAACTTAAGTGTAAGCTGCCGGTGAGATGGCACTAGTGCAGCTGGTCTGGTATCCTGTGGGGGGATTACCTATGAAGATTATCAAGTGAAGAAGGATGCAGGTGAAAAGTAATTTTGTGAAAGAATGAAACGTAATTTTAAATTTCAGAACTTCTGGGACCAAAACTAAACAGGATTACACTTACTATATTGTTTCTACAACATAGAGGAGGTATAGCAAACTTAAGATGTGGTTGCTTCACCTTAAGGATAACTACAGTTCAGTCTTCTCTTATCCATATTGGTTCAAAAAATTAAATCTTTTAGTTCATCGTCACAAGAAACAGATTAACAAAACATTGCCTCACTAATTTTTTACACTGCATGTAGAAACTTAGCACTTAAAGAACATGATCTAGCATTTTAACCTACATTTCTTTAATATAATTCAGAAATTTTTAAGTTTACAATTTTTCAATGCTTACAAATGTATTATATAAACATATAGGTTGGCTGCTTCATAACAGTGTAAGGAGAGGTGGACTGGGATTTCTTAGTAGCTGATTTATTTCTTCCCTGATTCTATTTTAAACTTTAGCCCCACAAAACAGCCTTTTTCTGTTTTTTGGTATCTTGTCATTTTTGTAATAATAGTCTGCTCCCAGATTTTTCATTCTTGGATTCCATTTTACCCTGAGGCTTACTGACTTAAGATCGTGACCTAATGAGTGAAGTATCGGCCAGCTCTGCTTGCAGAATTCAGAAGCATCAGCTTGTGTCACTTGGTGACTCTGCGGTTTATAGGCACAACTTCAGCAAACAGCAGGTTTGTCATAGGGGCAAATCAAAGGTTAACTTTTACCAACAGGCAGTGCAGAAGGAGCTAGTAGTCACTGTTCTATGGCAGCTGTCCATGGAGATTGATATGCTGCATGTTAGGTGGAATACGTAGAGACACTCTACATTTAACTTGATCCTTTCTCTACCTATTAGAGTTGTACTGATGTGCACATTACTTTTTCTTTGTCCCACATTGTAGGTGCTCATGTGACTATCACGGATCGAAAAGTAGCGTTAGAATTTCTTAAATCAAACGTTCAAGCCAACTTACCTCCTCATATCCAACCCAAAGCTGTTGTTAAGGAGCTGACTTGGGGACAAAATTTGGGGAGTTTTTCACCTGGAGAATTTGACCTGATACTTGGAGCTGATATCATATATTTAGAAGAAACATTCACAGATCTTCTTCAAACACTGGAACATCTCTGTAGCAATCACTCCGTGATCCTTTTAGCTTGCCGAATTCGCTATGAACGGGATAACAACTTCTTAGTGATGCTGGAGAGGCAATTTACTGTGAGTAAGGTTCATTATGATCCTGAAAAAGATGTACATATCTACAAAGCACAGAAGAGAAACAAGAGGGAGGACTTATAATTGGCTATAATTTATAAGAATGTTGTCATTGAGTGTGTCCATTAAGGTCTTAAACTGGGATTCTAACCATATTTAATGAAATGGCTTACTGTACAAAAAGTCTAACCAAAGATTCTCAGGGGACAAAGCACATGTGCAGTTTTAAAACAAAGCAGTGCTCTGTCCCATTGCTGTGATTTTTAGTCATATTTTACTCTGAAATTTAATATTAAAGAAAAGTATGGAATTTTGGTTTAAGCTGTTTTTGTGTACCATGCTGCTCCCTCTTGATAAAAACAATTTTCACTGATGATATGAAGGGCTGGTAAAAAGGTATCTTTAAATTAGTAATCTTGTTTTGGTGAGGTTAAAACATGCAAATTATTTTAAGCACATTCTGAGATACATAATGTTTAGCCCAGTTTTCTAATTTTCTGGATCTAAAAGAAGAGAGTTAACATACATTCCCTGAGCTGTTGGTGCTATTGAAATCTTTTGCCCCCTTTAGGTCTTAAACACTTTTGGTTGTTTGAATACGATGAGTTTTCTGCGGTCTCATATCATGCTTTTTGGCTTAATTTCAGGTTTAGGTATATAAACAAAGGAAAAAGTAAAAATAAAATTTTAGTTACTTTTTAAAAGCACCTAAAATCTTAGACTGGAATAGGTTATCCTTAAATCAAAAGCTGTGGTTTTCCCCTTCAGCTTTATCCTTTCTTAAATGTTGTTATTGTGTATTTCTTTCCTAGGCTTTCCCGGCCTCTTTATAATGCGTAGGATGTCAATAAAGTTTTAGATTTCATCTCTCCATGAGAGGTCAGCTCCCCAAGTATAAGCTCCTTCTGTATTGCACTTGCTCATTCAGTGTCAGAATTCCCCGGTAGACTGGGAGCCTCATAAGGGCCAGGAATGCTTCTGCCTCTTTCATTGTTTGCTTCCCCAGTATCTGGTATATCATAACCAAATAAGGAAAAAGATACATTCCATTTAGAGGGTATTGACCTTTGGGTTAAATGATTGCTACATTGTTTTATGGTTATCTTTGATAGACTTTATGAATAAAGTCACACACAAATTTTTTTTAACAATATAAAAGCTTAAACAATAGCTTAAACAAATTTAGACTGCAAGAATATTATCTCAATATGGTATTTGGTACTAGAGATAGATTTTTTTACAAAACTTTAAAAACAAGACCTTCTCCTTTTTAACCCTTTTATGAATATACTGGATATAAAAATACCCATTGTTATTTTCTACATATATTTAAAATAGCAGCTTTACTTTAATAAAGGTGAATTAAAAATTATAAGTATTCTTTCAACACAATTCTGATAAATGCACATGAAATGGAAATAGCTATATCTTACCGAATCCATAAAATGCCATACTGCACCATGAATATGGAAGGTCTTTTAAAACAAGTAAAATAAAAGCCTGGCAATATCACCAACATTGTAATGAAAAGCCAGTCCCATTTAGGGATGTTATTTGAAATGAATATGTTAGAGTTCAATTCCTTTAAGATCCCTAACTTTGGAGATAGGTATTAAAATGAATCGGGGTAGGGTGGGGTGGAAGTAGGGAGCTTCAGTAAGATGCCTGGGTGCTCTGCCAGGTGAGGTAAGCTGTTACTGGGTTATGTTTTACATTTTCATAAGATTAAGAATCAGAAAAGGTTGAAGGTAATTTTTCTTGTCCTACTAGTAGATAACAAGAAAAAAATCAGCAGGAATAGTTTGGTTGTGTAAGTGAAAATCAAGTGATTTTTCTTTGGGTTTAGAATGTTGTGGATTAGGTTCCCTGGGGAAATAGATTCAAGGGTGGAGATTAGGGTGCAGAAAGTTTAAATGGGAATGCTTTCTAAGATCAGTACTCTGAGGGCATCGGGGAAGCAGCACGGGGAAAGAGGGAGAAATTGAGCCGGGAAGCAGTCAGGAAAGTACTCAGCTAATTCTTTAGAGCTGGGATGCTCCTGTATGGACTAGTGATTGGATGTAAGGGGCATAACCTTGGGCTGAAGACAGTACCTGCAGTGGGACTCAGTTGGTAGCCATCAGCCACCAACACTCCAGAAGCTGGGGAAATGAGTGCTTCAGGTGTGTATGTGTGAGAGACAGACAGAGAATAAATACCCGGGCAGCACACCAGTGTCCACTACAAATGTCAGTGAAGTTGGGACATATTTTTTACTTATGTTAGAAGTATTAATTTATCCCATAAATCTACATTTTAAGTGTGCTTGTTTTGTCCTCAAGTTAAAGATAGAAACCTAGTTCAAACCTACTTTGTTAAGCCTTGATTCTCACATTGCCCAATTTCTTTGAACCATAATACAGTTTTAAGTAATCGAATGGGTGTCAGTAACTTTTTCCTCAATATCAAATACTACTTCCAAGATGCTATATTAAAATACATGTATGACACCAGGTTCTTAGAACTCCACTATAAAGAATGCTATTGTTGGATGTCAGGGTGATCTGGCTGGGACATCTGTCACCCCATTGATTGCCAGGGTTGATTCGGCTGATCTGGCTGGCTAGGCGGGTGTCCCCTTCCTCCCTCACTGCTCCATTTGCGTCCCTCCCGAAGCTGTGCGCTTGGTCGAAGAGGACGACCTTCCCCAATAGAGGAGGACCGTTCTTCGGTCAAGCGTATACGAGTAGCTGCGCTCCCCTGCTAGAACCTCCAAACAAGCTCGCAAGAATGCTGTTGTTTTACGAGTAGATCACCTCTAAAGGGTAGCTTGCTTTAGTTCATGATAGATGGCCTGGGTACCATCTTCAAATAGTTTCTAGTTGATGATTTATTCTTTTACACAAAAGGATCAGAATTCTAATTGATCAAAATACTTTAAGTTAACCGAACACTAGCTTGAAAACTCAGGGCAGAACAGTAACATTGTTTAGATTTTTTTTTTTTTTGGAGAAAAGTCTTGCTCTGTCACCCATGCTAGAGTGCCGTGGTGTCAGCCTAGCTCATGGCAACCTCAAACTCCTGGGCTCAGGTGATCCTCCTGCCTCAGCCTCCCAAGTAGCTGAGTAGCTGGGACTACAGGCATGCACCACCACACCCGGCTAATTTTTCTATATTTTATAGAGACGGATCTCGCTCTTGCTCAGGCTGGTCTCAAACTCCTGAGCTCAAGCCATCCTCCCGCCTTGGCCTCCCAGAGTGCTAGGATTACAGGCGTGAGCCACCATGCCCGGCCAGAATGTTTTATCTTAGAAAATACAAGGAACATAAATTATATTTGCATTATACTTTATATCTCGTGTTAACACAGTGCCCTGTTCATAAAGGGAGTTCAGTAAACACTGATACATGAAAAATACAGATTTCTTTATAGATGAGTTACTGTTTTAAATTACCTAATTTCTGTGCTTTATTTTTCCTTGTCAAGGTGAGGAGAGAAATGTTTTCAGGGATGTTGCAGGCATGGTGGCTCATACCTGTAATCCCAACACTTTGGAAGGCTGAGGTGGACAGTGGATTTCTTCAGGTCAGGAGTTTAAGACTAGCCTGGGCAACATAGTAAGACCTCATCTGAGCTATGATTATGCCTCTGTACTCCAGCATGGCTGACAAAGTGAGACCCTGTCTCTGTAATTAATTAATTAATAAATAAATAAATAAATAAATAAATAAAAATAATCATCTGACGTTTAACCAAGGTGGACAGAAAAATAAATAAAAAGTAATAAAAAAATCAGAGCCATATTCTCAACAAAATTACCATGAATTTATGTAAGATTCACTTCCAGCAATCAATACAATTTAATTGCTATTTAGTTTATGGGAAGTATTTTCTATCAATTGTTTTTTTTTTTTAGAGATGGGGTCTCACTCTGTCACCCAGGCTGGAGTGCAGTGGCACAATCATAGCTCACTGAAATATAGAAGTCCAGGGCTCAAGAGATCCTCCTGCCTCAGCCTCCTGAGTTGCTTGGATAACTGCCACTGACCCCGCTTCTACCAATTCTTAAAACAACAAAAACAAAAACTTACTTTTAAAAATTACTATATAATGTAATGTACCCAGTATTGTTAAGTGGTCCCAGATAATAGGCCCGACTTAATAGTCGGTAAAATAGACACGTGCTTTATTTTAGTGTTAGAGAAATGGCCATAATCTTAGTGCTTTCCAGAACCTCTACTTGGAGGGAAGTAGCATCTTCAGAGTCTTTAAAGGAGATGTGGTGAGTCGCTGCAGTGATGGCAGACAGCCTTGCTCGGGGAAACTTCGCGCTTGTGTTCTCACAGCACTGATGTGAACAGCATCCAGGCATTCCTCAGCTCTGGGTTTTACTTTAAAATCTGAGGATTTCTTAGCTTTTTCTTCTCCAAAATCATGTTATACTTTTCTTTCTACAACCAGGGAAGGGTTAAAAATTTAGTAATACTAGAAAAGGTGGTATATTGAAAAATTAAATTTCTTTGCTGAGAATAGTTGTTTCTGAAGGAGATTAGAAAGGAAAACAGTGTAACAGAGATGAGAAGAGGAAAGCCTACCTACTGCATAACCTCGTGTAAGGTTGTTTCTCCTACTTCTCATTTTTCTTCCTAAAAAAAAATACATAGACCGTAAAGTTTGACATAAAAAATACTAACCAATATGATAATAAAAATAATTTAGCAGTTTCTTAATAAAATGCTTAGGAAACCACCTCCAAATATGAAGAAAACCACACTTCAGAAGTAATTTCTACCTCTCAGTATCCTGGAGATACACTAATTTGTATGTATCTAGTTACTAACTTGTGTACACATGTAACAGTCAAAAGTTTCAGGCAACCTAAATGTCCACAAAAGTGGGTACTGGTTAAATAAACTGATATGTCCGTACAATGGGAAGTGTATAAGCCATCGTTTGTGTATAAAAGGGAGAGGAAGGAAGAGAGAATGTATTACATTTGTGTGTATATGCACAGATTGACACTAAAAGGATACACAAGAAACTGCTTTTTACTTTTTGCCCTTTTGCACTGTTCTTTACAAGTGTACAGATTTTTTTTAAAAACTAAGAAATAATGAGGATATTATCAAGAAAGCAAAAAGAAAACTTACAGGGAAAAATATTATAAGGGTCTAGTATCTAGAATATATAAAGAATTAGTAACTCAGTAAAAAACTCAATTAAAAAAATGAGCAAAGGACTTGAACAGACATTTCTGTAAAGATATGCAAATGGCCAAACACACACAAAAAGATGTTCCACATCATTAGTCATTAGGGAAATACAAATCAAAACCACAATGAGAGACCACACCCATGAGGGTGGCTATAATTTTTTAAATGGCAAATAAGTGTTGGTGAGGATGTGGAGAAATTGGAAGACTTGTACATCAATGGTGGAACGTAAAATGGTGCAGCTGCTGAGGAAAAGTTTAGCAGGTCCTCAAAAAATTAAATTTAGAATTACCATATTACCCAGCAATTCCACTCCCAGGTATATACCCTAAAGAGTTTTTTTAATTTCAAAATATTAAGGGGGTACAAATGTTTTATTACATGCATAGCTTCTGTCATGCTCGAGTCAGGACTGTAAGTGTGCCCATCACCCCAATAGTGTTCATTGTACCCAGTAGGTAGGTGTTTAACCCTGCTCCTCTTTCTTTCCTCGCCTGCTTGATTTCCAATGACTTTTACTTTCCTCTGTGCACATGTGCCTGTCAGTTAGTTCCAGTTTATTACAGAGTACATGTGGTGGTTGTTTTTCCATTCTTGAGATACTTCACTTAGGATAATGGTCTCTACCCCAAAGAATTGAAAACAGGAACTCACTTGTACACAAATGTTCGTAACAGCACTGTTCACAATAGCCAAACAGTGGAAACAACTGAAATGCCATCAACAGATGGATAAATTTGTGGTATATACATACAATGGAATATTATTCAGCTATAAAAAAGGAATGAAGTACTGATACATGCTACAATGTGGATGAACCTCAAAAACATGCTAAGTGAAAGAAGCCGGACACAGAAGTCACACACATATTTGTATGACTGTATGATTCTCATTTATATGAAATATTCAGATGCAAATCTATAGAAACAGAAAGCAGATTGGTGGTTGCCAGGGGCAGAGGGGAGGAGGAAATGGGGAGTGCAATGGGTATAGGGTTTTATTTTGCAGTGATGAAAATGTTTTGGAACTAGATAGAAGTGGTTGTACAACATTGTGAATGTATTTAATACCACTTAATTGTTCACTTTAAAATGGTTAATTTTATGCAAACTGCATCTCAATTAAAAACAAGCAAAAATAGCACTCAAACTCCTGGAAATTCCCCTTTCTTTTCAGATTAGGCCCTTATTAGAATTCTCAGCCCCAGTTTGGTCACTGTGCTTAACAAAGATGTGGAGAAATTAAATCGCACAGTGAGAGGAAGGATAACACTGATTAAGGCAGTGCTTTTCTGGGTTTGCCTTAAGCAATTTAATGGATGGTGGTACCATTTACGAGATGGAAAAACCAGCTGAAGGAAGATTTGGAGGAGAAATTAAAAGTTGTTTTGGCCCTGTGTTTTGCAATGAGTAGAAATGACAAACGTATGAGTCTAGAATTCAGAACAGAGGTCAGGACTAAAACCGTATAAGTGTATCACAACTGTATCCTTGGATGTGTGTTAGCTTCTTGAGAGACTTTTCTTGTCACTTCAGTGCCCAGAAATGGTCCTCAGTGAATATTTGTCAAGTGACAGCATGGAAGTCTAAGCACCTGAACATGGCTAACAAGTAGGGCAACCAGATTCTGACTTGCTCAACGCAATCCTGGTTTATGCCTCATGTCCCCATGTAATTAATATCACCCTTTCACTCTCAAAAATGCCTCATTTTGTACAATAAATTATATGGTCGTTCTTCGTAGAAAAAAAATGAAATTGATGTAATTCTTTCAATGGCAGGTATAGCAGGCTTAATAAACACATTTTGGCAATTAGAAAAAAAGAACATACTTAGGAATAAATGTAGCTGCTAATTTTCAGACGTTTCAGAACTTACTTCAGAAGTTCAATAGCATGGGAGAGAATCTTGTATTCTTATGTCTTAGGCAAAGATTAACCATACCCCCCCTTCCATTTTATATCACAGAATTTTAGAATTGCAACGGAACCTGAGAAGTTATCTATTCTTATTGTCCTTTCAGCACACATGTGCATTTTATGACATCAGAGACAGCTGGTCATCATGTCTCCATTAGTCATCTCAACAGGACAGTAACATCTCCAAATCCTCACACAGGCACTGTTTAGTCTTACTAAAAAAAAAAAAAAAAAGACATTTTGTGCTGGATATTAGGAGTGCAGGAAAATGAAGCACCTGAAGATATGTTCTTGTTGCTTGAATTAATTTTTTGTTGCTGTATAACAAAAGCTTGTGATATATTCTAACATAACTTTAATTTATTAAAAAAATTAATAAACCTAAGTCCAAGAAAATATGGCTTAATACAACTAGCAAAAACCAAAATATAGAGATCCCATCCCCAAAAAAGAGACTTACAGAGTTTTTAAAAGCATGTTTATGTGTCTGCACATAAATGTATGTGTAAAAAGGGCATTGACAGTTGATACCACAAAGATTACAGTAAGAAAAAGCACTTTATGACAATATTTCACAAATTCACAAGGATCACTTTAATATACAAAGCAATTGCTACCATTCTGAACACAAAGCAGCTAGTATGTACATAGTGTTAATAAAATGCATTGTAACTCAGTACATTTTTTTTCTTTACACATAAAGCACAAAGATTTAGGTAAAAAATTAAAACAGGGATGTTTCTAGAATGTAGGGAATTTTATTAGAAATGTATTTCCCTCATTATTTATTTAGTATTCAACTCCAATAGAAACATCAGAGTTAAAAATCAATACCCTGTTTTGTGCTGATAGCTTCGGGGGAAGTATTCTTTACCCCAATCCTCAAGGAAAAACCAAAAAGCCAAACACCATTTCTCTCTAGGAATTTCCCTGATCATTTTGTTTCTAAAAGTTTCAAGTGATACATACGGGTTAGAAATAATTCCTCCTGTGGGGGTGGGGGAGTTTCAACTGACATGGACAAATCAGTCAAGGACAATTTTACATGGAAAACTGCTAACTAGCACTCTTCTTTGCCACCTCTAATAAATCTATACTCAAAGAAAAATGTTGACAAATTATTTCCCACTTTTAATATAAATAATTTTATTACATACACAAATTGGAGTGGCACCTGGATAAAAATACATCTATAAAGCATTTACCAATTTTAAAAACATAAGAAAATAAAACCTCCCAAACACAATGATAGATCATTTCACTTGGCCAACTAACATAAGATCATCATCTGCAGGGATTTTCTTCCTTCCCTACCAATTTTTAAACTATCTTAGATTTACTCTCACATCTCTGAGATGCTCCTCAGATACAAGCTTGGAACTGCCATGCTTCTATAGGCAAGTATTAAATAATGCCGTATAAAGTAGGTAAATTTGAATTTCCTACTGGTTGATTCTTTTCAAAGACAATTCCTGAAGATTGTTCATTTTCCTTTTACTTGCTGGTGAGAATAAATAAAAATGTATCATGTTATACCCAGCTGGGACCTGCACCCACAGTACCAGAATGCAGACAGGTCAATATTTTCTCTCTGTGCTAAACAACTCTGCCTGTTTATAATACCAACTTGTATCACAGGCTTTGTTCTATTTTATTTTTTTTTAAATTTTTCTTTTTTTAAAAAATAAATTTCAAGTTAAAACACCTGAAATATAATCCCTCCATTCAAACGTTATCTGGTCCCTCTTAAAGTTTGTCTGCCCCCCTGAGGACACATACAAAGGCTTAAGCTACATTCACTAATCAATAAGAACTTATCACAAGCAGATGAGACAGATGGAACTTCAGCACCCTGTTTGAATTAATTTGAAATTCTTCCATACTGACTCAGCTTCATGATATGTTCAATCCCTCAAGGATTAATGTCTCTCCTAGCCATTGATTCTAGAAAGTCAAGGAAACCAGTTCCTGGTACATACAGTGACTGTGTAGTCAACTTAATAAAGTCAACATTAACATTGAAAGTATTCAAGATGTATGTAAGCCACCCAACAAAAAGTTCTAGTTGTGCTTTGTACAACTGAGTGAGCAAATTTATCTCACAACTCCTCACCTATAGGCCTACTAAGCACACTTCACTTTCCCCTTCCCTCATGTGAAATCAGTCAAATTTAGGCAGCATTTCCTTGATGTCAACGCCAATTTAAAATGAAAATAATTTAGTAAAATGATTACTACATGTGGTCTCCATGATAACAATAACTTAATTGCTTCAAAAAATCTTTTACTATTCTGGAAAAAATTAATGGGTATCTTGGCATACTATATACAGTATTAATGTTGGGATGAGGATAAAGTCTCATTTAAAACTTGGAAATATTATTCACTTGAATTACTTTTCCTTCAATCTTTATCCACAATAAAAAAGAATAAAATAAGGTTTTAGCCCATCTTTTAATTAACTGGGCTAGTCAAATCTAATTTCCTGGTATTTTTCTTTTACAGCTATTTTTTAAGGCTAGCTTTGAGGTGCTAAAATATTTTAATGAATGAAAAGCTTCTAAAGTCACATGATTTGAAGACAGGAGAAAGACCAAAAAGTCAGTTGATAATTAACTGATGAGGGAATTTCGTTAAGTTGCTAACACCCAAACTGGGTCTTTTTTAAAAGTGCAAGTTACACCAAACATTTACAAAGAATATAATGTAAATATAATCCAAATAAATATACAACTTTTGTAGTAGGTCAATGGGAAAAAATATACCAACAGTTTTCAGGGCTACAAAGGCAACAAAATAAAGCCTCTTGAAAATAACTGAAAAGGTATGCAACCACTATTTCTAAACCCACTTTAATTCAAAGTCCTAACTTTAATATATATTAGCCTTATATAATCCTGCAAAATGAAGCAGCCTTTGATTTTCAAAGTAAACAGAGACCAATTTATGCTAATAGCTGACTCTAGCTGATCATAGAATTAAAAACTTATTAAATATGAAAAGAAGAAAGATAGATTGAAGTCACTTCAAGTTAGTAAAAGCATCCTGGTTTAAACAAACTTGTTTCTTCCTAAGCCTTTGTATGATTCCACATGCCACCCCAAAAGGTTAAAAGATAGTGGGGATTAGTCCTGAGAGACAGAGATAAACTTCAGCCAGATGACATCCGATGGGACAGGCTGCCTAACTGGTATTGTGCTTTCAGAGACTAGCACTGCTGCTGACTACCGTCAAAACACATTTTCTGACAAAAATCCCTGCTCAAATGAAACATCAAAATTCCTCCCCCAGGATGATTTTTGAAAGGTCAGTGGTTCCTTGTAAAAGCTATCTTTAAAATGTTCTTACCACTGTTATAGCTGCCAGAGACAAAGCATAAAAAACCAAATACTTTTAGTGGGGGAAGTTTTCAAGTGACTAGTAACATATTTAAAAGTATCAAGCCAAAGAAAACTAATAGTAAAATACTTGTAAGAAAATTAGAAAATAAAAAATCAATCATGAGTGCTGGAGTAATGCAGTCATAGAAACTACCAGAAGGGATGCAACAGAACACACAAAAATGTAAAATTTTATCTGACCTCAATATACTATAATACTCAGCATTCCTGACTTAAGAGCTCTCAGAGCTTTAGATTATATACTGTATGTATATATGTACACATATATTATACAAATGCCATTTCCCCTCCCCCCCCAAGGATATCTAAATGAACAGAGCACCTATGACAATATTATGGTTGCCAATATGGTACTTGAGTTTGCAAAAGAATGAACTTAAAATTGTATCTGATATCAATTTTTTAATAGTGAACAAATTGGATCTAGCCCTTTCTAAACCACTTTTCAGTTAAACACTATCAAAGCTCAAAAACTCCCAAGAGTAAGATATCAAAAATAAACCCCTCCCCACTTCATTTTTATTAGAATTAATCTGTCCTATAGATAAAAGTGCCACATGGCCCTATATTTGCAAAGTGAGCGATACCAAACTTGCTATTTTCTAGGCAAATCAGTAGCATATGTACAAAATTCCTATGATGACATTTCCATTCCCTTTTGGCCAATATGAAGAGAAAAACATTTATTACTGGTAATGTGGCCACATATGTTCTTGGCTATAGGATTTTTTTTTAAAATTATGTCATTTTCTTAATAAAGGTTCTCAAAGCTTCATGCTTAAAAACAAACACCATTTTTCCCCCCAATTCTCATGTTAAAAAAAAAAAAGGCTGCACAAAAGATGCTGGATTTCTATCTGTATAAACTGAAATCTTCAAGTCTTTCCAAGGGTCTAAAACAGATTTAACAACAGGATACATTCCTCACCTCACATTCAGTAACTGACTTCAAACCAGTGCAGTCTTCCTCAAGGTATAACTTAAAATCCATCCAGCTAGTATGAATGTGATTGCCTTGATTTATCAGACTAAGAGGACCACCAACTTGCTAATTTAGTTTAGTAGAAAGCCTCAACTTTTGAAAAACAGACAACTTTAGAGAATACAATTTGCTAAACCCAAGGCAATTTTTCATTTATAACACATCTAACATTTTGACTCAATAAGAAATAATTCCAGTTTGTGAACAGATTTGTGACTTTGCTTGGTTTCTGGTAAACCAGTTTTAGAAAATGACGTGTCTGTGCTGGTATACAAACAATTTTTATGCTAATAACTTTCCCCATTAGCTCAGCAGGACAAATATCAAATTTTACAGTCGTTTGAAAGCCTTCTTGAGAATCTGGTGAATTGTCCAAACATAAAGACTACATCACTCAATTCTTAGAATGATGCTCCTTCATAAACTCTGTTCATCCTTGAAAAAAGACAATGGTTTGTTACAAACAAAAATATACCATTACAAATATTAATTAAAAATCTTTTTAAAATGGACCCAATAATTAACACTTAAATCTGCACATTTTGTTATCATGTTAAACAAACTTAACTTTCTTAAATAATGAATTACTAAATATAACACATTAATTTTCTAAATTTCTTGACTCTTTTTTAAAAGGAATTTCCTTCTCAAATGAGAAATTATAATCTAACATTATGCCAGTCTCCAATTTTTAAACTCCACCTTAGTCTTATCTTTCTTTTAAGGGGTAAATTTTAGATTTCTCAGGCTTAGTGAATAAAACAAGTAATTAATAATTAAAAGCAGTATTAGGGAAACAATGTATGATACACACAAATATAGACTGTTATAGTCAGGAATTAAAATAGGTAGCTCCTTTATAAAATGACAAAGGCAATATAGCATATTGGAAAGCTAAAACATAACTACCTTTTTTAGAAGAGAACAAAAAAAAATGTTTTGTAAGAATGACAATCCAAATATTGTAGTACAGCAGTCATTCAAACATGTCTGAAGAAAATTGCTTTCCCTGTGCAAATCTAACACTAGAACCATATCCTTATAACTTCTTTCATTTAAAAAATTTACTAGAGATTCTCTGTTGAAGTATGTTAATGTGGAAAAGATTTAAAATCAGCATTTTTCTACATGTAAAATTTCATAAACAAATACATCACTTTGCTTTATTTAACATCTTGAAGGCTTTCCTGTTGGTGGTATAATGTAAGTGCAAAGGACAACAGTAATTTAGAAATATCTTTTTAACTAAATGAGTGACAATATAAATATTTTTGAAAGCGAGGACAAAAACATTTATTTAAAAACCTTGTTATATAACTCAAGGGATTGGTTTACTAATCAGCATCTTTTTACTAAGAACTTAGTACTAACTAAAATAAGCTTTGTACTTTTATTTACTTCAATTTAATTTAAAATTCAAATACCATGCTTTTTCATTTAGTTGGTTACTTCTTTTAATGTATTCAAAAATGTTGAACACATACAGAACTGAATTAAGAAGCAACAACTGCCCTATGGAAGAGCTGTAGTTAATACAGAATGCTTTTAAGAACCAAGGACATTCTAGTCCAGTATCACTGGAAAACAAACAAACAAAAAAAACAAAAACAAAAACCAAGGACAAATTTTCAGTATTGAAGAAGAGAATGTACATAGAAAGCACTCGGAATTCATTCCTAATTTCTTCAATACCATACTAAAACTCTTTTTTAGAGGGTATGACTCTTAACAATTTTACATAATTGACAATGAAAATATGAAAACATGTCAATTTGGCAATCAACACTTCTTCATTGTACCTTACTTACTTTATGCATGCGGCCCACACATTACTTCAGCTCAAGAGGCTGGGGTAATTCTGTCCCTAAGGCAATCAAGGAGCTCAGCACAAACCTTGAAATCATTTTAAAAAAGATTTTCTTTTCCTTATTTCCCCCATCAATTTACAAGTAAACGAATTATTACTTCTTGAGCAGGGTGGGGGTTGAAAAGCAGAAGTCTCTTCATGATTCCTGGCGCTGAAAATTTCTTGAGGGGAGAAGTGGAGGCAGGTGTTGGAACATTCACAGTTTAATGCAAAAGCACAAATGAATGAAATTCTGAAGTTGCTTTCAGGCAGTTTTGCGCATAGAAAAAAAGAAATGTTTAGAAAATAAAATGTTTATTTTGTCTTTCTGGTTGTGGCCAAGCCAGTTCATTTTCCACCTTAACAGGTGAAAATTTAAATCCCAAATTAATCTGATTTGTGGCAGTAAAGGTCCTTAAGTGCTTTTAGCTCCTCAATCAATGTCTTATTTTGGTTTTCAAGCACTGCCACTCTGTTTTCTAAACATTTCACATATTCTTTCTTCTTTCTGCGACACTCTCGGGCTGCTTCCCTACAAGCAAAAAAGGACAGGAAAAATTATGCAAGTGATTTCTGTATCACTTATTTTGGGTTAGAATACTTAAAGAGAAATAGCTCAAAGCAATGAACATTTTGTACATATTAGACATTTGAAAAATATACAGGATTACTTGGAAATTATCTTATGTTAAATTTTAATCTTAATATACCATAAAAGGTTGCTTTGAAAAAACAAACATGAAAACTCCATAAACAAACAAGAGTTAAACAATCACTTAAAAACTACATCTCTCACTATATTAATTAAAATGTTCTGCATCATACCTGCAAAACTTGAAATTCTATCCATATCAATAACTAAGAAAACCTTAAAGCTAAATTTCAATGTGAAAAACATCCTTTAAATAGAAAATCTTACAAACTGATCATTTCAGGGCATTTTAAAAAACCTAACATGACAGTCTCTTCAACAAATGGTGGTGGGAAAACTGGATATCCACATGCACAAGAATGAAGTTGGACTCTTACCATATACCATATACAAAAACTCAATGATCAAGACCTAACATAAGACCTAACATAAAACCTCTAGAAGAAAACAGAGAAAAAGTTTCCTGACATTGAATTTGGCAGTAATTTCTTAAACACAACATCAAAAGCACAGGCAACAAAAACAAAATAGAAAAATAGGATGACATTAAAATTAAAAACATCTGCAAAAAGGATAAATAAACTGAAATGTAACCTATGGAAGAGAGAATATTTTGCACATGTAAATTTATAGGGTAAATCCAAATAATACAAAACTCCACCCAACAATAAAATAATCCAATTTTTAAAAAATTGGCACAGGACTTGAATAGGCACTTCTCCAAAGAAGATATAATGCCAAAAGCATGAAAAGATGCTAACCATATCATTAGGAAATGCAAATCAAAACCACTAGATACCACTTCACAACGATTAGGATACCTATTATCAAAAACCACCACCACCACCACTGCAAGAAAATACCAATTGTTGATGAAAATGTTGGGAGATTGTAGAATTGACCCTTGTTCATGTTGTGGAAGTAAAATGGCAGCTGCTATGGAAAAGATAGGTTGTCAAAATTAAGAAATAGAATTTACCAAATCCAGCAATACCACTTTGCTACATACCAAAGATGAAGCAGTTCAAAATATTTGCACACACCATATCACTGCATTATAAATACCAAGTGTAGAGAACCCAAATGTCCATCAAAGAATGAAATTGAAACGAATGTGGTGATATATAAAGAATATGAAGGAAAGCCTGTTGCAAGCTACAACATGGATGAACCTCAAGGGCATATGCTAAGTGAAATAAGCTAGTCTCAGAGAAATACTGTATAATTCCACTTATGAGGTATCTAAAATAATCACATTTATAGAAACAGGACTTAGAATGGTGGATACCAGGAGGTAGGGGTAGGGAAAGGTAGAAATGGGGAATTGTTGTTTAATGGGTACAGTTTCAGTTTTGTAAGATGAAAAAGTTCTGGAAATCTGTTGCACCACAATGTGAATATACTTAACATTACTGAACTGTATACTTAAAAATGGTTAAGATGGTAAATTTTAATTAATACTATTTTTTAACCACAATTAAAAATAAAAAATTATTTAAAAAAACACAGATTAAAAATAATAAAATAATTTTTCTTTAGCAAGGTAAGTCTAAACCAGTAAGTTCTTTTTTAGCTCTATGTGGTCAACGGCCACACCTTATTCTTTATAACCTCAGTCAGTAGCACAGGGACTAGAACAAGGCAAGTTCTTGTTGAATGAACATAAGAGTTGAAAGCAAGAAGATTCTATGTCTTTAAAAAAATAAAAACGTAGCAATTTACAATCATTCATTTATATCAGGGGAAGTGTAGTGTAGCAGTTAACAGTATCTTCAGTGTTAAGATTTCTGGGTTTAAGTGGTTCTGCCTCTTACCAATTACATAAGGCACAGGAAAATTACTTAACTTTCCTAGCTGTAAAAAAGACATGGTAAGATTATGTATCTCAAAATGTTTATAAGGATTCAATGAGTTAATATATGTAAAGCACACAAATAGCGCCTGGCCTTTCGTAAATGTGTTAGCTATTATTATTTCTAGAAAATTCAAATGGTAGCATACTATAATTCCATTAATGTCTTCATCCTCATATAGCCTATCAATTCAGAAAAAAGTAGCACTTGCTTCTAATGCAAGCTGATTTTTGGAATAAAAAACCCTACACCTAATGTTGTATTATCCATGATAGAGAAATACGGACAATATATAATCCATAGCATCACTTAAATATTGGAAGAAATGGATTAAAAATGGCCCAGCATGCCACTGAACAGTGAAGAGGACAAGACAAGAGGTGCTTTGGAGCCAAAAG
Source organism: Daubentonia madagascariensis (assembly GCA_023783475.1). Taxonomy (NCBI): domain Eukaryota; kingdom Metazoa; phylum Chordata; class Mammalia; order Primates; family Daubentoniidae; genus Daubentonia; species Daubentonia madagascariensis. The sequence continues at coordinate 4,365,710 of JAKFHU010002088.1, forward strand.
GAAAATGGTGATCTAGAAAGGATGATAGTGGGAATGATTCCCAGATCAATTTGGATGTTCTGTATTTGGTGAATTCTAACAATATAGAGAACATGTAGGATGTATGTACATTTACAAATCTAATTTCAAGCCAGGGTTGACTAATCTTATTTCCCTTGGTTTCTTCTCTCCATTGCCTGACCCCTAATCACCTCTTAAGAGTACCACCTCTCAACACTGTTGCATTAGAGATTAAGTTTCTAACACATGAACTTTGGGGGACACATTCAAACCATAGCAACCTCTATGTGATACTCTTATTTTGTTTCACTTATTCCTTCCTTTTTTTGGCATCTTCAATCCTTCCATACAAACTGCTTTTTCTCTTTTGCCTTCAAATTTGTATAGGTCTTTCAAATCTTCATTTACATAAATTATATTAATTAAAAAATATCTGTATTGCTTCTGGCTTCTGCCCCAGGAGGTAGAGAACTAGGAAAGAATGTTACTCCGACCCTTATAATGAAAAAGAGAATTAACTTTAAATTCATGATTTTTTTCAAACCCACCAGACAACTAAGGTTTTGCACAGCAAACTGACTCAAAATCTAAGGAGACAGTGCCTCAAGATAAAGTGGCATCTATCCTCACTTGGGATAGAGGCAACTAGACAGTGGTAGAAAGAGTTCCCTAGAACAGGTGAAAATGTGATGAAGCCCAGAATATAGGCTGGTGGGTCATGTCCAACCTCTGGGGACTGCAGAAATTGGGAGAGTTTGCATGCTCTTGAAGGCTTTTTCTCTATGAACCCAATCCAGCATTCAGAAAAGACTACAAAGAGTCCTAGGAAGTATCCATTGTAGTACAAAGGGAGGGGAAAAGCAGGTGAGTGGGGGGAAGAAGCAACTCTACAGGGAGCCTATCTACTAGAGAACAAATGACTTAATCTGTGGAGGGAAGGGCAACACTGCTGGCCTTAGGGCACTGGTGAGTATTCACTGCAGCTGGAAGAAATGTGTAAGGCTCTACCTCTTTGGGTAGGGGCAAGAGAACTGAGAAGACTGCACCCCTGAGACCAAGAGAGATACAGCACATGCCTAAGACTGAGCTTGATTCAGAACAGAGATTTCCCCCCCCATCCCCTCATCTCCGCCTGAAAAACAGCTCCAAATAACAGCAGAATACTGCTGGGAGAGGGATAGGAGAAAAATAAGAGCCTGAAAACAGATCCTAGCTAAGGCACAACAAGAAAGGAAGATAGGAAATTCAGAATCAAACAGATATTGCTCTGGAAACTCCCCACCCTAAAAACAAGCTAGCTCTCCAGGTATCTGAAGCCTGTGGTACACTGACAATAACCATAACAACTTAGAAATAACTCAACTCCTCTCCTAGATTACTCCCTCTTTTCCCCCCACACTATAGTCCTCACAGAAGGAAATATGTGCCCATTTCCAGCGTAAAAACTACTCACCTCATTTTAGCATCTACTGTCCTATGCACCATGTCTGGCTTTCAACTAAACATTACAAATCACATGAATGGGCAAAAGAAAACACGCTCCCAGGAAACAGAGCAATCATCAGAACTAGTCTCAGATATGACACAGATGCTGGAAATATTTGATAGAAAATTTGAAATAACTACAGCTAATATACTAAAGGCTATGAAAGAATAGGTAGATAACATGTAAGATTAGATGGGTTATTCTGGCAATGAGATGGAAACTATAAAAAGAATCAAATGGAAATGGATGGATTCATTGATGTGCTCATGAGTAGAGCTGACACAGCTAAGGAAAGGATCAGTGAAGAGAGGACAACAGAAATTATGCAAATTGAAACACAAAGAGAAAGTGTATCTGTGGGGAGAACAGAACAAGCAAGAGCTGTGGGACAGTCTCCAACATTCTAACATATTTGTAACCAGAATCTCAGAAGAGAGGAGAGAAAGAACAGGGCAGTTTTCTGTTTGAATATTTGAAGAAAATATAACTGAGAATTTTCCAAAATTAATGACAGACACCAAGCCACAGATACAAGAACATCAAGTAGGATAAATATGGCGGAGGTAGGGAGGAGGGATGGGAAAAACCCTAGGCACATCATATTTCAACTGCTGAAAATCAAAAGGCAAAGAAAATCTTGATGGCAGTCAGGGAATAAAGAAGCATTATGTAATATAGATTTCTTATCAGAAACGCTGTAAATCGTAAGAAAATGGAATGCTTTAAAGATTTAAAAATCTTTAAAGTGCTGTGAAAGAAAAAAATTATCAAACCGAAATTCTGTATCCTGCAAAAATATCTCTCAAATATTATGATGAAATAAAGACTTTCTCAAAGCAAAACTAGAGGGAATTCACTGCCAGCAGATCTATCGTCTAAGAAATGTAAAAAAGAGTTTTTGAGGCAGAAATAATGTAATAATAAACTAAAACATGACCTATATAAGGAAATGAAGAGCTGAAGATTAAATATATGAAAATAAAATGAAAATTTTCCACTTATTTTTAATTGTTCTAAGAGTAACTGTCTGAAGCAGAGGTAGGCAAAGTTTTTCCATAAAGTGTCAGATAGTAACTACTTCAGGTTTTGTTGGCCTAAAATAGCCTCTGTTGCACGTGTGTATAAACAAACAAACAAATTGGCTACAAGCTAGATTGGATCCATGAGTCATAGTTTGCTAACCCCTCGTCCAAATAAGTTAAAAGACATAAAACTCAATAAAAAAGCAAGACCTAAGTATATGCTTCGAATATAAAGGCACAGAGAAGAATGGAGGACATACTATGCAAAAACTAATCAAAGGGAACCTGGGGTAGTTTTAGTAATATCAGACAAAGCAGACTTTAGAAGGAATATTGTCAGGGGTAAAGAAGGACAATAATAAAGAGGTCAATCCTATAAGAAGACATAATTCTAAATGTTAAAACGTAATTCTCAATGTGTATTCTCTTAACAGAGCTTCTACATACATGAGGCAAAAGCTGACGGAACTGAAAGGAGAAATGAACAAATTAGTAAATACAGCTGAGTACTTCAACACACTTTTCTCTCAGTGATGACAGAATAAGTAGAAAATAAAAAAGGATATAGAATACCTGAATGACATAATCAACCAACTATACCTATTGGACATTGATATGATACTTACTAATTTAAGAGAACAGAAATAATACAAAGTATATTCTTGGGCCATAAAACACCTGGGAAATCCTCATTTGGAAATTAAACAAATATCAAACATTTCTAAAATCTATAAGTCAAAAAGGAAGTCTAAAGGAAACAAAAAATATTTTGAACTGAATGCAAATAAAAATATGACAAATCAGGCTGGGTGTGGTGGCTCACACCTGTAATCCCAGCACTTTGGGAGGCCAAGGTAGAAGGATCAGTTAAGGCTAGAGTTCGAGACCAGGCTGGGCAACATGGCAAGACTCTGTCTCTACAAAAAATAAAAAAATTAGCCAGGCATTGTGGTGTGTGCACCTGTAGTCCTGGTTACTTGGAGGGCTGAGGTGGGAGGATTGCTTGAGCCCAGGAGTTTGAAGCTGCAGTGAGCTATGACTGCGTCACTGCAATCCAGCCTGGGCCTGTCTCTTAAAAAAAAAAAAAAAAGACAAATCAAAATTTGTGGGATGTAGCTACATCAATACTTAGATGGAAATTTATAGGCTTAAATACTTACGTTAGAAAAGAAGGTCTTAAATCAATCATTTACATCAAGGGTTGCCAACGTGCACCTCACTGCTTGTTTTTGTAAGTAAAATTTTCCTGGAACACAGCCATACTCATTTGTTTATATTATTCATGGCTGCTCTGGTGTTAAAATGGCAGATAAGTAGCTGAGACAGAGACCAATTGGTCCAAAAAGCCTAAATTATTTATTTTTTAGACCTTTTAAAGAAAGTTTGTTAACCTCTGATCTAACTTCCACTCTTAAGAAACTAGAAAAGGAATAATTAAAACCAAAGCAGGCAGAAGGAAGAAAATAATAAAGATCAGAGTTCAAATCAATGAAACCGTAAAAGGAAAACAAATGCAGTTAACAATTGGTTGCCTAAAACAAAAAGGAAAAAGACACAAATTATCAATGTGAGGAATGAAAGAGAGGATATCCCTACTAACCCTACATACATTAAAAGGATAATGAATAAATATTACAAACAACTCTATGCCTATGAATTTGACAATTTAGAAGAAATGAACCAATTTCTTAAAGACACAAACTTCCAAAACTCAATGAAGAAGTAGTAGTCTGAATTGTCCCATATCTATTAAAGAAATTTAATTCATGGTTTAAGGCGGGGGGGTGGGGGCTTCCAAAAAAAGAAGACTCCAGGCCCAGATGGTTTCTTTGGCAAATTCTACCAAACATTTAAGGCATAAATAATACCAATTCTATACAACTTCTTCCAGAAAAAGAGAAGGGAACACTTCCAACTCATTTTATGAGGCCAGCATTACTCTAATAACAAACCTATGACAAGAAAACTAAAACCCCATATCACAGTCATGAAGGCAGACATGAAAACCCTCAACAAATTATTGACAAATTGAATCTAGCAATATGTAAAAATGATGCTACATCATGACCAAGTAGGGGTTCATCCCAGGAATGCATGCATGATTCAACAATGGAATATCAACCAACATAATTCACCCTATTAACAGACTAAATAAGAAAAACTATACAATCACCTCAATATATTCAGCAAAAGCACTTGACAAAATTCGACAACTATTTATAATAAAAACTCCCAGAAAACTAGAATAAAAGAGACTTTTAACCTAATAAAGAGCATATACAAAGAAGCTATAGCTATTACAATTATTTATGGTCCCCCAAAGATGTCCATGACTTAATCTCTGGAATCTGTGAATACATTACCTGACAATGGCAAAGAAGAATTAAGGTTGCAGATGGAATTAAGGTTGTTAATCAGCTGACCTTAAAAGAGGAAAATTATCCTGGATTACCTGGGTAGGCCCAGTGTAGCCACATGAGTTCTTAAAAGAAGAAGGAGGCAGAAGAAGATGTGACTATGGAAGGAAGACACAGAGAGAGAGGCAACACTGCTGACTGCGAAGATGGAGAAAGGGTCCATGAGCCAAGGAAGTGGGTGGCCTCCAGAAGCTAGAAAGGGCAAGGAAACATATTTCTCACCTAGAACCTCCAAGAAAGGAACGCAGTCCTGCTGAAACCTTGACTTTATTTAGCCCAGAGAGAGCTCATGAAGGCCTTGAATCCTACAGAACTGGAGGATAATAAACTTGTGTTGTTTAAGCCATTAAGTTTGTGGTAATTTGTGATAAGCAACAATAGAAAAATTAATATACTCTCTAAGATAAAGAATAGGACAAGGATGTCCTCTCACCATTCCCGTTTAATATCATACCAGAAGTCCTACACACTGCAATAAGGGAAAAAAATAAAAATAAAAGACAGATTAGAAAGGAAGAATTAAAACTGTCTATATTTGTTGATCACATGATTGTCTATGTAGAAAATCCCAAAGAATCTATTTAAAAAAAGCTCCTAGAAGAAGTAAATTTAGAATGGTCACAGAATAAAAAGTTAATATATATTAGGTCATTAAATATGAAATGTCCCATTTTGAATCAAAGTTTAATTTATTATATCTCAAACAAGAATCAATACCATTAATCAAAGTACGTGCCTTAACTATCAACACAGTTTTGCCATCCTAATGGTAGCTTGCTTATGCCAGCAGCAAAGAAGCCTGTAGAGTGAGTGGTGATGAAATCGTGAAAGGAGTTTTCCACAGCTTGTTGAGAACTGAATATTTTTCCTTGCAAGAAGGTCTAAAACCTGGAAGAAGTGGTATTCAGTTGGTGCAAGGTCTGGTGAATACGGTGGATGACAGAGAGTCCAGTTTCTGTAGTTTGAGCAGCGTTGTTTGTGCAACACGTGGTTGAGCATTGTCTTGCAAGAGGATTGGGCTGTCTCTATTGACTAATCTCGGCTGCTTAATCACAAGTTTCCTCATCATTTCATCCAATTGGTTGCAGTAGACATCCGCTGTAATTGATTGACCAGGTTTCATGAAGCTGTAGTGGATAATACCAGTGCTGGACCACCAGACACCATTAGCTTTTTTTGATGAATATTCAGGTTTGGAATGTGTTTTGGCACTTCATCTTTATCCAACCATTGTGCTGAATGCTTGCGATTGTCAAAAAGAATCTATTTTTCATTACACGTAACATTACAATGTAGGAATGGTTCACCTTTATGTCGTGATAGCAAAGAAAGCCAAGCTTCAAGACAATTTTTCTTCTGATGTTTGTTTAATTCATGTGGTACCCATCTATCCAGCTTCTTTACCTTGCCCATTTGTTTCAAATGGTCCAATACTGTTGGAATAGTAACGTCAAACCTTGCTGCTAATTCACGTGTAGGTTGAGATGGATTCACTTCCACAATAGCTTTCAGCTCCTCATTATCAACCTTAGTCTCAGGTCACCCACATGGCTCATTTTCAAGATTAAAATCACCAGAATGGAACTTCTCAAACCATAGATATATTGTGCGTTCATTAGCCACATCCTTCCCGAACACTTTGTTGATATTTTGAGCTGTCTGCAATGCGTTGGTTCCACAATGGAACTCATATTCAAAAATAACATGAATTTTTGACTTATCCATGGTTTCACAAAATTGCTCTAAAAAAAAAAACAGTTGAAAGATAATCACAAGCCAAAACATGCGTTTGAAAGAATGAGGATGTACCTTCATAATAAAAAAAAAAAAACCCAAGAAGTGTCAAAGTGAAATGTCAGAAATATCAATTGTCTAACTTAGTACTTAAGGAAATCGGACATTCCATAATTAATAACCTAATAGAAGCCAATTTTATTTCTATATACCAGCAACGAGCTATCGAATATACCAATTCAAATAGCACCTGCCCCAAAACAAAAATAAAAACTCCATAGATACTTAGGTATAAATCTAGTAAGATATGTGCAGGATCTACATGCTGACAAATAGATGAAGAGTATACTGTGTCCACAGAATGGAAGACTCAGTATTAAGATGTGAATTCTCCTCAATTTGGTCTATAAACATAACACAATCCTAATCAAAATTCTGGCTAGCTTACTGTAGACATCAAAAAGCTGATTCTAAAATATATATAAAAATGCAAAGGAACCAGAATAGCCAAAACAATTCTGTACAAGAACGAAGTTGCAGGACTCACACTATCAAATTCAAGACTTATCATGAAGGTATAGTAATCAAGACAGCATGGTATTGGCTGAAGAATAGACACAAAGGTCAATGGAAGAAGTTAGACATCCCAGAAACAACCCAGGCAAATACAGTCAATTATTGAAAAAAGAACAAAGGCAATTCAATAGAGAAAGAATACTGTTTTAATTAAATGGTCTGGAACAAATGGATGTCCACATATAGAAAATTTCTCTTCACTTATCCTTCACACCTTAAACAACAGTTAACTCAAAAGGGATCATAGACCCAAATATAAAACATAAAATTGTAACACTTCTAGAGGAAAACATAGGAGAAAAATATGTGTGATCTTGGGTTAGGTGAAGATAATAATTGTACATATTTATGGGATAGTCATATTTTGATACATGTATATAACATGCAATGATCAAATCAGGATAATTAACATATCCATGATGTCAAACTTTTATCATTTGTGTTGTGAACCTTTAAACTTTTCTCTTCTAGCTTTCTGAAAATATACAGTAAATTGCAGTTAACCATATTCACCCTATAGTGCTGCAGAACCCTAGAACTCATTCTACCTATCTAGTGGTAATTTTGTCTCCATTAACCAACCTCTCCCCATGCTCTCCTTTCTCTTTCCCTTCCCAGCCTCTAATACCCAAAATTATACTTGCTATTTCCATGAGCTCCAACTTTTTTTCTTAGCTTCACATGTGAGTGAGAATATATGGTATTTACTTTCTGTGCCTGACTTTTTTCGCTTAACCCATGTCTTCCAAGTTCATCCATGATGCTGCGAGTAACAGGATTTCATTCTTTTTATGGATGAACAGCATTCCACTGTGTATATATACCACATTTTCTTTATCCATTGATCTGCTGATGGATATTTAGGTTGATTCTATACCTTAGCTATTGTGAATAGTGATGCAATAAACATGGGGGGGCAGGTATCCCTTTGATACACTGATTTCCTTTCCTTTGAATAAATACTTAGTAGTAGGATTGCTGGATCATGTATATGGTAATTCTATTTTTAGTTTTTTAAAAGAAATCTCCATAGTTTTCCATAATGGATGTACTGATGTACATTTTCACTAATAGTATGTAAGAAAGAGTTCCCTTTTCTCCACATCCTTGCCAACATATGTTATTTTTTGTCTTTTTGATAATAGCTATTCTAACTCAGGTAAGATGATATGTACCTCATTGTAGTTTTGATTTGCATTTCCCTGATAATTAGTGATGATGAGCATTTTTTCATATATTTATTGGTCATTTGTTTTCTTTTGAGAAATATCTATTCGGATCCTTTGCCCATGTTTTAGTGGAATTGTTTCTCTCTTTTTTTTTTTTTTGCTGTTGACTTCCTTGTATATTCTGGTTATTAGTCCCTTGTAGGATACATAATTTGCAAATATTTTCTCCCATTCTACAGGTTGTCTCTTCACTCTGATTATTTTCTTGCTGTTCAGAAAGTTTTTAGTTTAATATAGTCTATTTTTCTTTTTGTTGCCTGTGTTTTTGAAGTCTTAGTCATAATACTTTTGCCTAGACCAATGTCCTGAAGCATTTCCCCTATCTTTTCTTCTACTAGTTTTATAGTTTTTGGGTCATATGTTTATGTCTTTAATCCATTTTGAGTTGATTTTTGTATTTGGTGACAGACAAGGATCTAGCTTCATTCTTCTACATAGCGATACCCAGTTTTTCCAATACCATTTATTGAAGAGACAACCTTTCTCCAATGTATGTTCTTGGCACCTTTGTTGAAGATCAGTTGGCTGTAAATAGGTGGATTTATTTCTGGGTTCTCTATTCTGTTCCATTGGCCTACGTGTCTGTTTTTAATACCAATACCATCTGTTTTGCTTACTATATCTTTATAGCATAATTTGAAGTCAGGTAGTGTGATGCTTCCAGCTTTGTTCTTTTTGCTCAGGATTGCTTTGGCTGTCTAGGCTCTTTTTTTGGTTCCATATGCACTATGGAACTGTTTTTTTTTTTCTATTTATGTGAAATATTGTGTTTTGATAGGGATTGCAATGAATCTGTAAACTGCTTTGGGTAGTATGGTCATTTTAACAATATTAATTCTTCTAATCCACGAGCATGTGATGTCTACACTTGCTTGTGTCTTCTTCAATTTCTTTTATTGGTGTTTTGTAGTTTTTATGGTAGAGGTCTTTTACTGCCTTGGTTAAATTTATTACTAGGTTTTAAAAATTTTTTGTAGCTATTGTAAATGGGATTGCTTTCTTGATTTTTTTTTAGTTAGTTCACTATTGGTATATAAAAATGCTTCTAATTTTGTAGTTGCTTTTGTATCCTGCAACTTTACTTAATTCATGTACGTTCTAAGAATCTTTAGGGTTTATATACATATAATATTATGTTGTCTGCAAACAGGGACAATATGACTTCCTCTTTTCCAACGTGGATGCCCTTCCCTTCTTTCTCTTGCCTAATGGCTCTGGCTAGAACTTCGAGTACTATGTTGAATAAGAATAGTAAAAGTTGGCATCTTTGTCTTATTCCAGTTCTAAGAGGAAATACTTTCAGCTTTTCTCTATTCAATATGATGTTAGCTGTGGGTTTATCATACATGGCCTATATTGTGTTGAGGTATGTTCCTTCTATGCCTACCTAATTTGTTGAGAGTTTTTTATCATGAAGTGATGTTGAATGTTATCAAATGCTTTTCCTGTGTCTGTTGAGATGATCATATGGTTCTTTCCTTTATTCTGATGATGTGATGTATCACACTTACTGATTTGTGTATGTTGAACCATCCTTGCGTCCCTGGCATAAATCCCACTTGATCATGGTGTATTATCTTTTTGATGTGTTGTTGGATTCAGTTTGCTAGTATTTTGTTGAGGATTTTTGAATCTAGGTTCATCAGCGATATTGGCCTGTAGTTTTCTTTTTTTGTTGTGTCCTTGGTCTGGTTTTATTATCAGGGTAACACTGGCCTCACAGAATGAATTAGGAAGAATTCCTCCTCTTCAATTTTTTGGAATAGTTTGAGGAGAATTGGTGTGTGTTCTTCTTTATAAGTTCGGTAGAATTCTGCTGAATTCTACCTGGTCTTGGGCTTTTCTTTATTGGGAGACTTTTTATTATTGATATTTACCCAAGTGAATTGAAAGTTCATATAAAAAGCTTTACGTTGCTATTGTACTTAATGAGTTTGGAGGGAAAAAAAAAAAAGCTCTACATAAGTGTTTATAGTAACTTTATTCCTCCAAAACTGGAAATAACCAAGGTGAATGGTTATTTCACCATACATACCAGTACATCCACACAATGGAAGACTCTGTGATAAAGCCATTTATTCATGCAACAGTATCAATGAGATTTAAATGCATTTTGCTAAGTGAAAGAACCAGATCTAAAAGACTACTGTATAATTCCATTTATAACAGATGGTGGAAAAGGCAAAACTTTTAAGGGTTCAGTGGTTTCCAGGGCCTGAGGGAAGGGGTAGAGGATGACTACAAAGGGATATCACAAGGAAATATTTTTATGGTAGTATAACTGTTCTGTATGGCACTGTGGTAGTAGATGCATGACACTATGCATCTGTCAAAATCCATAAAACCATACAGCACAAAGAGTGAACTTAGTTATATGCAAATTTAAAGATAAAAAACAGGATGTTGCAGAACTGAATGAAGATGGTAACAAATCTAACTGTACTAAAAACATGACATAACCTCACTGAAGGGGGTGGAGAAAAAGGAGCAGAGCTAAGTAGCTTTAGAAAACAGCACTTTCACTGAATACAATAAGGCTAAAAACAAAAAGAAAAATATATAAACACTGCACTGTTACAGTGAATTTGTTTCTCACAGGGTACACATTACCAATTCTGAAAGTATTTTATATGTATACTAGACTTAAACCAATACGTAAGCCAAGTTTCTGTCAGAGAAAGAAGTTACAAATGAGCAAATGGGGGAAGTCTAAAATAAACCCTGTGGTTATAGATTAGAGTCAGATATGTTAGTGTGTATTCATATTTTAGTGTGCACTTGTCCCTCGGTATCTGTGGGGGACTGGTTCCAGAAACCACCTCGAATACCAAAATCCACAAATGCTCAAGTCCCTTATATAAAATGGCATATAGTATTTGCTTATAACCTATGCACATTCTCCTATATACTTAAAATCATCTCTAGATTACTTATAACACCTAACACAATGTAAATGCTATGTAAATAGTTGTTATAACATATTTCTTTTTTATTTATATTATTTTTTATTGTTGTTACTTTTCTTTTTTTCCTCGAATATTTTTGATCTGTGGTTGGTTGAATCTACAGAAACCTGTGGAAACAGCCAAATGTATATACAGATACAGAAATAAGGATGTATGCATACATGAAAACATACATGTATTTCCCAGTTCTGTCTTTGTGAGGGCCTACAAATATTAAACTCCAGTAACAAAGAACACACCTAACCTAGTACCTAATTCTTGACTTCTGAATACCATTTTCTAATAAAAGGAACTAGGGCTCATTAGAGAAATGGTTGATTCTAAGGCTAAGGAAGGGAAAACACAAGATGAGAATTTGAGCCTGGACAATCTTGTAGTGCTAGAAAAAGTAAGGAAGAATGTACTTAAAAAGGGTGCGGGGTGGGGGAGGATGGCGCATCTCAAAGGACACAGAAGGCACCTTTTAAGAGCTCTCAATGGACAAAGCTGGATCGGAACAACATAATAAACAATTGTATTAGATTATAACCCCCAAAATAAAATATACACAAGTCCACATTGATATAAACAAACAATGTGGAGAAGGGACAAATTTTCAATATAGAAGAATTCCAGTTAACGAATGTAGAAGGGATGGGGGAAATAGAAATTTTCTGTTAAAATATCATAGCAATAATTACTATAGACAAGATTCAGGGGTCAATCCTAAAATTAGCGGGCAAAACTTTAAGGAGAAAAAGGGTATTTGCATAGCCTCCAAGTATCTCCTCCAAAATACACTAATTACTGTGGTGGTTTTAACACATATGACCACAAATTCTTTGATATTCTCCTTTTTAGGAGGTGGAATTTAATTCTCCTCCCCTTGAATGTGGGCGGGACTTAGTGACTCAATTCTGAGGAACAGAGTGCACAAAGAGAAAACTGGTAGCTTTACTGGGGACAGCACTTTAACCAAGTGATCAAAGTTTACATCACCAGTAGTAAGTTATGCTGATATGTGCTCCCTGATATGATGTTATGAGATGGGCACACTGTACTTCTGTGGTATTCTTTCCTCAAACCCATTACCCTCAATCTAATCATAAGAAAACATTGAAAAACCCAAATTGAGGGATATTCTAAACTCTTCAAAAGTGACAGGGCGATGAAAGACAAGGAAAGAGAAACTTTCACAGACTGGAGGAGACAAAGGAGACATGACAACTAAATGCAATATGGTACCTGAATTGGACTACATAAGTAGAAAAACTGGGAAAATCTGAATAAAATGTACAATTCAGTTAATGGTAATATATCAGTGTATTTCTTAGTTTTGATGAATGTACCCTGGTTATGTAATATACTAAAATTAGAGGAAGCTGGATGAAAGGTATCTGGAAGAACTCTGTAGTACTATTTTTATAACTCTTTTGTAAATCTAAAATTATTTCAAAATAAGTTAAAAATCATACATTAAAAATGTGTATTTATCTTTCTTTGTACTGGGGAAAAACTGATTCTAGAATGTTAATATTTTGCATGGTGCAATTAGAGGTGATTAAATTTTTAGCTTATGTTATGAACATATTTTACTTGTAATGATACATTTTACAAAATGATTATAATATACATATACTCTTTGGTAATCTGCTTTTGTCCACCAAGAACATCTTTCCACCTCAATAAAAATACACCTATCTTCATTCTTAATGGCTAGTTGTATAGAGTTGAATGGATGTACCTTAACTTACATCGAAATACATTTTAATTTTAGGAATCTGCCTGTTTATATCCCTCAACTCATTAGCCTTCTGACCTTATTTGTTAAAATGTTTCCAGTTTGTTGTTTGCTTTGCTACTTTATCTTTTTCTTTGCTAAACAGACGTTTTATATTTTTCTATGGTCAAATCTATTTAACCTTTGCCTTCAATACTTCTGCCTTTAGGAAATCTGCTATTAAAATCCCCCTACACTCTATTCAATGGTAGGTTGTCATTAAAAAAATTTTTTTTAATCAAAAAAAAAAAAATTCCCCTACACTTTCAAGTTATATAAAGGCAAGGGTGGTAGACTGTATTATAATACTTTCACAATTTTTCACTCTCCACTCCCTGTGGGAAGAGTTCACATCCCCACTCCACTGACTTTAGCTTGTCCTTGCCTGTGCTGTGGCCAGTGGAACACAAGTAGACATGATGTTCACCCCAATCAAGCAGATGCTTTAAAAAGCATCGCCCTTTTGCCTTGGCCACAAGAATGGCATGTCTCAAAGAGATGCTGCTGTAGGTGGAGATCCTAGAACTAGATGTATATGTGAGGGAGAGCCATGTGAAGGAGCCAGGGCAACTGACTTGCAGCTGCCAAAATGTAATATAATTGAGAGAGAAATTACATTCTTCTGAGACACTGAGATTTTATGATTATTATTGCAGCAACACAAATTAACAATCTATATTTTCTTTTAGAATGTTTATCACTTCATTTTGTAATAAATGACAATTTGGATAGTGCTGAATTTTTGGATCACAACCTTTTTCTATTAAAGTTTAGTTTACAAAGATAGACTGTGTTTGATATGCATAAGGGACATTCATTCTAGTGAATATGTTTCAGGAGGGGAGTGCTTCTTTTAACTTTTCCTCTGAAATAGCCACAATGGCAGAGGAAACTAAATATGGGGGTTTTGCGAGCACAGCCCAAAGCAACCACTGCTGGTATAAATTTCTTTTAAATCTCTTATTTGACTTCTACTTCCTGGTGCTACATATCCCCAGCAAACTGCTCTGGTTTGAGACGCACAGCAAGAGATAGTTGCATACTGGAATCAGTGAAGTAGCATGTTCATAGGCTTTGGTGCCAGACACAGGTTCAAATTTCAGTTCCACCAATTTCTTAAAAGGTATGACCTTTGGCAAGATATTTAACTTTTATATTTACCATCTCCTCCTCTGTAAAGTGGAGATAAGCTAAGCTTGTACCTCACTGCAGGCAGAATTAATAAAATAATATATTAATATATAAGGAACCTAGGTATAGTGCCCAGTATATACTGGGACTTAATAAATAGTACCTTAGGGTAAAGGTCAAAGCCCAAATATATACAATTAGGAGGTATCAGCATGTAAGTGATAACTGAAATATGTGGGTATGGATGAAGTTTCCAAGGAAAAATTTGAATAGTAGTCAGAAAACCAGGTAAGTCAAAGAAGAGTTTAGCGCAATGAGCAGTCGAAAGTGTTGAATACTCCATAGAGGTAAAATTAAATGAAAAGTAAGTACTAGACTTGCAAAGTGGGAGGGAATTTGTACCTTTTTATAGACATATGAGTGGTATGATAGTCACAGAAGCCAGACTCCAGTGAGTGGAAGCTAGAACAGTAGAAGCAGCAGTAATGTAGTGAAATGAAGGGAAAAAGGAACTATAGCAGCATCAATGGGAAGTTCCCTTTTTTAAGGATGGTGTAACTAAATCCAAGCGAAAGTATTTTTTTAATTTAAAAAAAATTTTTTTCATTATCCACTCCCTGAGTTGAAATGCAAAAGTATTTTATTAAAGAGTCCATGGTAAATCAGGTAGCTTCCCTGAATATTTCATGTAAGCAAAGGTTGTTAGGAACTGTGGTTATGTGTGCCTTATCCATAACTTGGTGGTGGTGGTCAAAAAGGTCATAAATCTGAAGGAAAAATGAATAGAGAAAAAAGGAAATTTGGTCTACCAGTCAACTTAAACAGTTTTCCCAAATGGGCAGTTCTCTGGGCTGGAGCAGACAAGAAGCTATGGTGCTGCCTTCTCATGCACTACCATTACACCGACGCTTAGTCTTTTCTGCATAAGGGGGAAACGTTTTTGTTCCACAGAGCCAAGCTATATAGACATAATCTGAAGTCTTTCTGTTGTTTTTATAATCAAAATGATTTATTTTCTGATTGCTCTCCTGTCTCTCTTAGAACTGTTTTCTTTAGTAAGCGCTGTTGTCTTCAATTTTATATCTTAGCCTTTGCTTGACTGAGACTTCTTAGACTTGCTCCTAATTTTAACAAGGGCAAGTGTTTCCTTACATTTTTTAAAACCGAAAAGATTTAAATTTATATTTTAAAATACATTTAAATATGAATGCAATTTTTATGCTTATGTTTAGTATTATAACTTAAGTACTCAAAAGAAAATCACAAATTGATGGAGCACAAATAAAATAAGTCACTTGACTTGTTTCCAGCTCTTTTCCTAATACCCCAGAAAAAGCTCTGCTTTTTTTTTTTTTGGAGACAGGATCTCAGTGTTTTGCTCAGGCTGGCTCTAAACTCCTGGGCTTCAGGGATCCACCTGCCTCAGTGCATCACTGCACCCAACTTCTGCCATTTCTCATAGCTTACATGTAACTCACTAACGCTATGACAGCCAAGAATGTCTTAGGAACAAAGAGGTTGATCTTTGTTCAAACCGAAACAGGAAATTGCATACACAAAAAACATTTCAACAAAGCACTACAGTTACAAAGTGCTTTCAGAGGAATTATCTTACTTGACCCTTAGAACAACACTTTAGGTGGGTGGTGGGATCCCATTTTACAAAGGAGAAAACTGGGGATTAGAAGAGAATTATGTTCTCCCAAAATCACAGATGAAAGATAGAGGCCAAGACTCAAAGCCAGATCTTCCAAGTGCAATCTGTTTCTTTACCATAGTGTGTGAAGTATCTTGGGTGAACAGCAGAATACTTTCACCCATTTCAAACTTTGTAACATCTTTATACACCTTTATTTTCATTTTATTCTGCTTGTCGTCATTCCATATTAAAATTCTAAGTTAAATATTTAGTAACTTACTTTTATTCCACTTTCTGATGGCAAAACCATTTACAGCAATGAACTTAACTTTCTGAGAATTGCATTACTCACATTTCATAGATTTTGATATGTAGTATTTTCATTGTTGAAGACTATATTTTAAGATTTTTGTCAGTAACTTGGCATTCCTAGAATTAATATAGTTTTGAAGAATTCTTAGGTGTTAAAATGTTATCATTTTGAGTAAAGATAATATTCATTGCAGCATGGGCTGGCCATCATACATATACATCAAATAAACTTAGTATTAATAAAATTTAACATTTAATGTTAACATACATATATGAAACTCTTGATTTTCTTGAACAATACTATTTATGAAAAGAAACAATTTTTTAATAACCTGGCTAGTTATTTGGAGCAAAGTGCAAACAGCAAAACTGCACATTGATCTCCCATGGGGAAATTGCAGGAAAGAAAACTACTCTACGGTCAAAAACTGACACATGATCTCATTAGTCATCTTATAAGTACAGCTTACTAAATAAAGAAGTTTTAGCAAGATGCATTATTCTACCAGAAAAAAAATCCAATACAAGGGTCCTGTTATCAGTAGGTGTGGAGACATACATCTGGCAAATTTGAGAATGTACTTGACCTACAACAATCTAAGTAAATGCAATATATGTACCTGTTCTTCATTAGACGAACCTCTCTCTTTCGGGCTGCTTCTTCAGCAGGCTGTGTAGGAAGTGCTGGGGAGGATGCCATAACAACTCCAGGGGCAATAGTGCTAGTGGGTGCTGTGCGAATCTGGTATGTTTGTACATCTCCAGAGGCAGCTGAAAAGAATAGTAAACATGGTGTAAGACAGAAGCACTGCAACTTGATTCAACTATGTGTCAATCATCTATCTAAGCAAACATTTTGGATTAAAAGGGAAATAAAAAGAACAGATGATTCTGGCTAACATGTTGAAAGAATCAGCACTCTTTGGGTCATTACTAAGAAATAATTCCCAATTTAATGTATTTATTAGTAAAGTCACTTGGGTGAAAGAGATCTTAACCTATGTCTGGGTTTTATATTTATTTTTCATTGGAAAAATTGCAGTTCTATTCTGTTGTTAACATGCTTACCAACCTTAAGTCTAAAAGGTAAGTAGGGCACAGCTTGGATGATCTTCCTAGATATAGTCCTCAATGTCTTCCTTTGATATTGGTAAATTCATATTAAAAAATTTCAAGTAGACTCTTGCCACGACATAAAAACGACCATGATTTTTCATAAAATAGCAAAATGGAAGAGAAAATAAAGCATTATGGTCAACTATTGTAGATTTCTAATTGAAACAAAACTGAAAGTATGAAAAAGTGTACCACTTGATGCCAATTATATAATTTGTAAACATATTGTTTTAATGTAAATGATAATGGCTAAATAAACTGAAGTTTTATTTTTCTAACTGATCCACCATTTTTGAAAACAAACACAATCACTATTTGCCAAACTGCTTCTAAAAACAGCTTAATAATATGCTCTCCTAAGAATAAGGAACCTAACATTACTTAAGAGAATTTGAAGGTATATAAAATCATTCATATTAATTATTAATATCAATTAAAATGTGTATGGTTTGAGTGGAAAAGTTTATATACTAAACGTGTTACCATCTTCAAACTGACGTTCAGAATTCAAATTCACTGACATCCTGCTTTACAATTTTTGAGTACCTGCATGTAAAGTGAAAAGGTGTTTTATTCCCATCAATAAGGAAAATATTATCTTTTCAAATATTTGTTTAGTAACAGAATATATTCTGTAAATACATTAGGGATCGTTAAGTAAGTTATGACTATAGGAACAACTTTGGCTTTTTAGGAAAAAAAGTTATGACTCTCTCCAGTTGGTATTTTAGGATCATTCAACAGTTATTATACATGGTGAAGGGATACAACTGTCATTACCTAACATAGGCAAAATGTATTATTTATGAAAAATTTTTAAAAACAAATTTATTATTATTTCCTTAATCTGCAAATTTCTAATCTGACCCAATTTATATTCTTGAAATATTTAAATGAATTCAAAGAAAAATGGTCAATTCCTATCCATAGAAATTCCTGAAATAAAAAAAATTAAAAAATAAACAAAGCAACTTCTATGATTCATCAAGGATTTAACTACTACTTTTTCTCTAAAGACCAGCAGATTTGCATACTGGTATAATATCTCTTGGAATATAATGTTTTCATTTGAAATAAAAACTGACATGGTCTGAGAAAAGAGGACCTAAATATCTTTTGAACAAAAAGCTGAGAAACAGAATCCTGAACCTCCAAAGATTCTTATCAGTGATTTAGCACAACTCTCATTTGAAACATGGAAAAAAAAAAAAAATGAGGCCCAGAGAGGTTGGGTCTTGTTCAAGGTCACATAGCAGATCTAAGCAGAGCTAGATCTTGAATCTTTCCCAATTCCTGATTTCCTTGTCTTTTCTTCTAACCTACCCTATTTCTCCTACCCCAAATACTAAAGGTGTTAAAAATAGATGTTCTATTTTTAAAACTGAAAATAGTTGTTTTTATGCCATGACATTTTGGTCCAATTGGAATAATGGAAGAGTTCATGGAAAATATTTTCTATAATATATTGAAGAAAAATGAACTACATTTTAACAGTGTTTTTGCAATATGATACTTACTTTTTCTGAGAGTTTATAAAATTTTAATATTTCAGGGAATTTACAATACCTGTGAATTCTGAATTCCCTTACCTTGAACAACAACTTGGTTGCTGGGCACTAAGATCTGTTGTCCATCAGTGGTCTGTGCATACTGCAGAATGGTAGTACCCGGCTGAGTGGCGGCTGCATTGGTCATGGTTAATGTTTGCAGGCCCTGTACCCCATCGGTACCATTGTTAGCCAGTTGTATTGCTCCTCCCTGGGTAATGGCAACTAAAACCCAATGGATTTTATTGTTACAAGTGTAATTAATACCATATAAGACATTTAAAACACACTAAATCCAATGTAGAATAATTTGCAAGACATAATCTAAGAGAAATTACAGCAAATAACATCACCAAGGAGGATCTGGTATACTCAAGTAACCTGCTGCACAGGAAACTCACATCCAGTTTCTACAATAGAAATGCACTCTGTGAACCACATTATAATTTATAATACTTATGCCTATTAACAATTTTAAAAAAACAGTTAAGTGGGAAAATGTTAAATCCCGCCCCCTTTTTTTTTGAGACGAGGTCTCACTCTTGCTCAGGCTGGTCTTGAACCCCTGAGCTCAAGCAATCCACCCCTCACCCTCCCAGAGAAGGTAGGGTTACAGGCGTGAGCCACCGCGCCCAGCTTCTTTTTAAGTTATTTGATTTTGAAGAGGTTCCACTTTGTGATCCATACTTTATTTTAGCATTAACTATATAATGTATTAATTGTCTAATGTTTGCTGTCCCACTAGTAAACAAATTTTGGGGTAGGAAATGTGATTTTTTTCCTCTACTTTCATGCACTTAGCACAGTGGTGGACATGTAATAGGCACCCAATAAATGGTTGTTTTAAAGTGTAATTCATGACAGTTCATCAGTGCATTCTATTCTTTAATTCTTATAGCAATTCATAAACTGTATCAAAAGTCCACTCAATGCGACAACTGAAATATCCTATGGAACTTAATTATCACAGAGTCTCTCATAAAGTTTAAAATTAGAGCACAAGATCATCATTTAGAAGAAAATATTTTACTGTCATTTCTAAGTTACATATCCAAGCATTCGAATATAGGACCCTTGGTTGTTTATGCCGTAATTAACCACACACACTTGCCATTCATCTGTTACAAACCAAATCAACTTTTGCTCATACTAATAGATATTTCACTTTATAAAAAACTGAAATCACCTTTATGCTACCATACATGGAAAAAGTTAATTTAAAAAACAGATTATTTGGAAGAAGCAATCCTTTAGATACCAGCACTGACATACATGGTTGGATCCTCTCTAGACAAATCTCCCTGATAGGGGTCAAGTTTTGCAGAAAGAGACGGACCAAAAACCATAATATTACATATAAAATAGTGTGATGGATCTGAGTAAGAAAAAAATAAAATATGTAAGAAAGTCAGTATGTTACTATCTATTAGAAAGGAATTAGTTTGGGATCAATTGTTAGCAAACTATAATATCCTGAGTCATCTGTACATGGAAATTAATTCTCCACTGCTCAATCAAGAAATAAGAAGAGGCTAGGTGCAGTGGCTCACACCTATAATCCCAGCACTTTGGGAGGCCAAGATGGAAGGATTGCTTGAGGCCAGGAGTTTGAGACTAGCCTGGGCAACATAGTGAGACTCCATCTCTACAAAAAATATATATATTAAAAAAAAAAACAAAAAGAAGTCAGAAGAGTTAATGGCTATGATGTGATTAGTTTAGCAAAATAATACTTGTGGAAATTAATACATTAGCATATATAATCCATCCACTTTAGCTAATCCCAAAAGTTTTACTTAGATAAGGGGAAAACAATGGAATGTAGAAGAGCTATTCTAAGATTAATTTTGTGTGATTACTTGAAAGAATCAGAAAGTTAACAGAATCAAATTCCAATTTCTCATGTGTAGTTAATAAGCAAATTCCACTATATGTAACACACCACTTTCTTCTTGGCTGCATAGCAATGAACTCAAGGTAGGAGGAAGGAAGTAGTAAACCACCACAGATGCAAAGACCTGAGTTCTAGTCCAAGTTCTATCACTAAACTTATTTATTCTGTTATTTGATTCTCCTGTCTCTTCTGTAAGAATAAAAGCATCTGGTTCTAGCCACTAAGTACAATTGTTGTAAATATCAAATGAGGTGATATATATAAAAATACTTTGAAAACTGAAATCTGATCCTATTGAACATGGTTTTTCTCTACAATATTTATTTATATAATTCATTATTCCAAAAGGATATGATAGTTTTTAATAAAACAAAAATCATTAAAACAAGAATAAAAAGATAGAAGTCAAGTAACTGATGTATCTCTAGGTATATATAACAATTCTATCAGAAAATCCAGACTAAGAAAAGTATGCAATTAAGCATAAACTTAGTTAAAATTCTAAGTATCCAGAATAAAGAAGAAAACATCATGAGACATAGTTTTATTTAGTGAAACAAAAAATTCAAGTTCAAAATGACAGATACACGTTTTTCTACCTAAGAGTAGAATCTCAAAAACTTCAGTATCAGGGACAGTGAAACAAGTAATGAATAAATCTAATAACAGCATGAATTAAAAATAATAACCAATTTAGGGAAGGAACGTAAATTGATACATCCACTTGGAAAGGCAATTGGGGAGGCTACACATTAATTCAAGAATTCCACTCTTAGTATGCTATCCCACTGAGATGCTACTACATATATAAGGACGTTTATGTAGCATTGTTTGAAATAGTAGAAATGTCCTAAATGTTCATCATGAAAGAATGTTAAATGTTACATTTATACAGTGAAATATGATGTAACTGTTAAAGAAACGATATATATAACTATATGTATGTTTATATATCTGTGGCATATAAATAATGTAGGTTTCACTTGTGTAAAAAAACATGATAACAAGTATACATAAATAGAATGAAAAAGAATGGAGGAATATACACCATTCTTACTACTGGGGAGGATGAAAAGGATTTTAATACTATAAACCTCTAGCATTTGAATTTTGACAACCGTATATTCATTTTATAAGTTAAGAAGTTTGTAAATATTGCTATATATGTGAGTATTCATTATATTGCTTCTTAATGAAAAATCAAGAGCATAATGTTAAATCAGTTCCATCAAAGCCATCGGTGCATGTACAGAGAGGATAAGGGACAAAGATAATGAATAAAGCTTTAAAAATCCCAATGTATTAGTATCTTAAAACTAGCAGTTTTCAGTTGCTGGAGGAGAGGGGTGTACCAAATTAAACGTAGGCGGACGGTGGTACTTCTCTAGACTTAACTTTCCTTTTTCAGATTATGATAAGCTTCTTTTCTAAAGAGCATGCTTTCTAGTTTGAGTGAGAATCTCTGTAACAGTGCATCTCTGTCACTGACAAGAGAATGTTGTAGACCTTAGGTATGCTGAAGCAGGGAAAAAATAAAGATTATGTATCAACATTGTAGAACATCTTGAATAACTAAAATTATCTGGATATGAAGCTAACATAAACTAAAAATACACATACAGGTATAGATGTGTAACTCTTTGTATCTGCCAACAAAGAACTTAAGAAACAAGATGACTGAGCTTGTTGAGCTTAAATAGTGTATAAGAAGTTTAGTAAAAAATGCCTTCCTTCTACTTACTATCAAAAGTTTCAGCTTTGGGAGAGCTAAAAAGTTTGCTACTTGAAAATCTGTTTTTAATAGAGTTGGAATGCAAATTAAGAGTTATGCAAACCAAGGCTGATCTGTAACTAAAAAATTAGTGTCCTGGCGTCAAACTTTTACACATATTTCAGATACAGATTATTTCAGAGCATTAGAAAACTAATGTAATGAAGGAATTTTAATGTATACATTTAATTTGTAATTAAGGCGGGGGGAAACTATATAATGGGCAGCACTGGGTTTAATAAACAAATCAAAATGAAGAAATCAATGAATGAATAAGGCATTTGGAGAGACAATGGTATAGGGAAAAAAAGAGGGAAAAGTACCTTCACACAATGCCTTTGATCAAATAAAAGCAGAATTCAAACGTATTTTATAATAGATTTAGGTGAAAGATAAGAGGAGGTAAAAGAGATAAGAGAGACCTAAGTGCCAGACAGAGACATCATCGAAATGAAAACTTTAATTTTGCAAGAGAAAACTTCGCTTTCTGTGAGCCAAAAAGCAAAATGTCTTAATTTCAGCAGTCCTTATGTTTACATTATCAGAATTCACGACGCTACCTTTTATATGAAAAAGAATAATGATTGAATGTGCTGGCAGACTACAACCACGCCAATCCCACCTCCATTTGAAACATTATAAAATACAAAGATTTTTAAATGCTACTTTTAGAAGGGAAGACAAATTATTAAAATGAATAATGAGACCATTTTGGGCATTAAATATACAGAAAAACAATTGTTTTCCTTATCTGAAAAAACTCATGTTCTCTCTTAACATATATGAGGACTAAAATCTAGAGATTCAATTAGTGGTTCAAAAAACTTTAGACTTTTCATGCATCTGCACAAAACAAAGGGACATCTAAAGGGCTTACATACTTGAGTAATCCCAAATAAAACTCTGAAAAAAAGAAAATGCTTCCATTACAGATCTTTGCATATTAAAGAGTAAAGGAAATATAGTAATGGCAGCAAGACTAAGAAAAGACTTGGCACTTTCTTCTCACTTTTCAAAACAGAAATTATCTATTACTCACTATACTGTCCACTGCTAGTTTGGTAAATTGGAGTTGGCACCGTTACAGTGGTGATGGCAGGTGCTGAAGTCTCCTCTTCAGACTTCTCTTCTTCAATCCTTGGCACTCCTGGTGCATCAGAAGATAAGTCATTCAAAATTTTCCTAGAAAAATAGAGAACTATATTAATTAAAAATGTAAATAAAATTTACTGGTTAAATACAAATAGTTAAAGATCAGAAAACTGGCAGAAAGCTCCTAATGCTTAGGACAGAAGTTTAAAATATATGAATTACAAGAATAAACTCCAAATGGATAAAGGGATCAATCTATATGTCAAAATGAAACCAAACAAGTACTGAAAACATCAAAAACTGGCCAGGTGCGATGGCTCACACCTGTAATCCCAACACTTTGGGGGGCTGAGGCAAGAGGATGGCTTGAGGCCAGGAGTTTGAGACCAGCCTGGGCAACATGGAGAGAATCCATCTCTACAAAAAACAGAAAAATTAGCCGAGCGCAGTAGCATGCGCTTGTAATCCTAGCTACTTGGGAAGCTGGGGTGGGAGGACTGCTTGAGCCCAGGAGTTCGAGGTTGCAGTAAGCTATGATTGTACCATTGCACCCCAGCCAGAGCGACAAAGTGATACCCCTTCTCAAAAAAACAAAACCAAACCAAAGATGAATTCTCTTTGACCTGAATGTAAGTAAAAGCTAACTATGACCTAAAATCCATGTGCAATTAGAGATAAATAATACTGACTACATAAAAAAAAATTCTTTTGCATTGCAAAAAACACCAAAAATAAAGTAAAAAAAAATCAACAGTCAACAAACTAGGAGAAAATATTCACATATATCACAGATCAAGGGCCAATATCCCCAGTATATAAAGAACTCTTAAAAATTAAGGGGTGGGCCAGGCATGGTGGCGCACATCTGTAATCCTAGCACTTTGGGAGGCCGAGGCTGGAGGATCGCTTGAGGCCAGGAGTCCAAGACCAGCCTGAGCAACATAGCAAGACGCTGTCTCTACGAAAAATAGAAAAAATTAGCTGAGGGTGGTAGCACATACCTATAGTCCCAGCTACTTGACAGGCTGAGGCAGGTAGATCACTTCAGCCCAGGAGTTTGAGGTTGCAGTGAGCTATGATGACACCACTGCACTCTAGCTTGGGTAAGAGAGTGACACCCAGTCTCAAACAAAAAAACAACAACAAAAATAAAGGGGTAAAAAAGACTGAAAACCTGATTTTTAACTTCTCAATTGCCAGACTGGTAGAAATAAAAAAGTATAACAATGTATTCTGTTAGCAAAGCTGCGAGAAAACAGACACTCACACACTGCGGCTGGGAGTATAAAATTGGCACAACCCTGATGGAAGGAACTTGGTGACATCTAAGAAAACTACACATTTAAGCATCAGTTCCACTTCCAGGAATTCACCCTACTTCCAACAGTATAAAAACATTCGCCTAAGGTTATTCATTGTAGTACTGTTTGTAACTGCAAAATTTTGGAAATAATCTATATGCCCACACATAGAGTAATTGCATAAACTACGGTACCTCCAAATAATGGATATAACATGACATCTGTCATGTAAGAAAGAAAGGGAAATAAGAAAGTATACATGTATCTACTATTTGTTCAAGAAAAAAATCAGGTTGGATAAACCAGAGCTTAATGAGTTCAGTTATCCATTGAGGGTTGTGGGTGGGTGGGAAAGAAGTGACAAGGATAGAAGAAATTGGGGGGGGGGGTGCACTACTGAGTATACTTTTTTGAACAATTCTGGTATGTGAACAGTGTTAATGTTTCACATACTCAAAAAAATAAAGTTAAGGTCAACATGAATGGGGGAAGAACTCTAAAATGGAACACAAAAACGAATGAATCTTACCATATTTCAAATGAATAACATAATCACAGGGGAAAAACCCCTAACCCAAGTAATTTTTGACATCATAAATTTATAACAATATTGAGCTTCAACAGTCTTCCCAAACTCTGCCCCTTTTTATGTTGTTATTGCTAAACAAATGACATCTTCATATACTGTATGCTCATTAACAAGATTTATAGTTACTGTTTTTACACCTTTGTCTTTCAAATCATATAGGAAAAAAAGAGGAGTTACAAACCAAAACTATAATAATCCTGGCTTTTATATTTACCTATGTAATTACCTTTAACTAATAATATAAAAAATATTCTGCCATTACCTCTCTTTTAAATACTTCCTTTCTCCCAATTTCCACCTCTGGAAATTCTATAAATGCTTCTATTGGAGCACTTCATTCTGTCCTCTGTAAGTTTTCACCTGTTTTTCACATAGTCTACTTGTTTCTGTTCTCCATTCTCAGTTATTTTCTCAAATCTCTTTCAGTTTACCAATTCTCTCATCAGCTACTTTTATCTAGTTTATCCCACTTACTGTTTATTTTTTAAATTTCCATGAATGTACTTCTCATTTCCAAGATTTCTTACTGGTTCTTTTCTATCTGCCTGTTTTGTTCAGTGAACTCCTATTCTTATTGTAAGGATGCTTTTCTCCCCTTTATCTCTTTGCAAGTGAAAAACATAACTATGTTATTTTAAAAAGCTTGTAGACTGGCAGCTGGTCAACAGATCACACACTTCGGGTAACAATGCTGTAGAACTGTGGTCCCCAACCCCCAGGCTTCAGACCAGTACCAGTCTATGGCCTGTTAGGAACCAGGCCACAAAGCAGGAGGTGAGCGAGTGAAGTTTCATCTGTATTTACAGCAGCTCCCATTGCTCACATCAACAGATAAGCTCTGCCTCTTGTCAGATCAGCAGTGGCATTAGATTTTCATAGGAACGGGAACCCTACTGTAAACTGTGCAATGGTAGGGGTCTAGGTTGCGGGCTTCTTATGAGAACCTAATGCCTGATGATCTGAGGTGGAGCTGAAGTGGTGATGCTAGTACTGGGGAGTGGATGAAAATACAGATTATCATTAGCAGAGAGGTTTGACTGCACAATAAATGTAATGTGCTTGAATCATCCTGAAACCATCCCCACTCCCCCACCCCCTCCACGCCCCCATCCATGGAAAAACTGTCTTCCATGAAACCAGTCCCTGGTGCCAAAAAAGTTGGGGACCACTGATCTAGAACAGTGCTTCTCAAATTTAGCACGCAAATGAACAGATTCCTGCGTCCCCACCCTAGAGAGTCTAATTCATTAGGTGTGGGGTGGGGGCCCAATAATTTACATGTCTAACCAGATGCTGATTTACCAGTGTGGTCTGTGGACCACATTTTGAGTAGTATTGGACTCCAGAGCAATGTTTTTTAAACTAAAGTCACAACCCACATGTGGGCCATAAAAGCAATTAAGTACATTGTGACCAACATAAAATACCAAATAAGAAATAGCTGAGCCAGAGGCTGGGAATGGTGGGGGGAAAGAGAGATGGAGAGGGGTGGAAAAAAGGAATACAGATGTACTTATTACCACTGAACTGCACACTTAAAAACAGTAAAGATGGTAAATTTTATATGTGTATTTTACCTCTAAAAAAATAGCTGAACATCACACATGATAAGGGTTAAGTACTTCTTTGTGTCACTTTTGCTTCAGATGTATGTGTGTATATATATGTACATATACACATACATAAATATACATATAATTTATGTGTGTGTATTTGTACGTATTATATAGAAAATAATTTAAAGAAATAATTCTTACTGTGGATTGTGGTCAAAAAAGTTTAAAAGCTACTAGACTTACAAATAAATCTACTCTTTTGCATGACAATGCAAACATAAAGTGATTATTCTTTGTTTTCTCTTTCCAATTTTTCATGTTATTGCTCTAGACCACCTTGGTCATCCTCCCTGGATACAGTTCACTTTCTCTTAAAGTATATTCCAGATATGGTCTAAGCATTGGGATTAATTCCCTCCCTTAATCTAGACTAGGTTTTTACTAAAGTAGTTTTACAATGTATTGGCTTTTTGGGCAACCATATTATATCAATGATAATTAAAGAGATTAATTATCTTTTACAAATGAATTCTTAATCCAAAACCCTATATTGAATAGCTGGTTTTATTTTATACAAGTTCACAAACTTTACAGTTATTACTACCATTTCATCCTATTTGTTTCAGTCTATTTCCCTCGGCTGCTATCATCTTCCAAAGTACTTATTCTCCCATCCATCAGGGTACTTTTAAGGTTCTTCATTTATAAATTTGATAAGCATGGCTTCTCTGTTTTTCAGATAAACTGCTGGTAAAAATACCAAGCCAAATGAGACCAAGTGAGAGCCCTCCAAGAACTTCCCCTGGACATAAATTAATCACTATTAAGGTGGGTTGTTCCAATAAAAACTCATCCAGTATTTTCACTTACCACTTAATCTCCATTTGTCCAACCTTACAAGCATATCAAAAAAACTTTTGGTAAATACCTTGCTATAATCAAGACACAAAGACTAGGTTTTAAGAATTTATACATTTAAAATAAAAGAACAGTATCCCAGTGTGGAAGATTGATTTTAAGGGAAGATACTATTATCTTTCATGACAGTGGTCCTTTCTCTACGTATGTATGGTGTCAGGGCATCTTTCATTTGATTATTAGGGTGCTACTATTCAAATGACCTTTGCTGAGATTTAGGCTACACACCAATTAAAGGAAATAAAAAGAATTTTTTTTTCCAGTGTAAAGCTCATATTTTATAAGGTCTACAGTTGAGATTTCCCTAGAATTTATACAGAGAGAAGCCATGTGGCTTGTTTCTTAGTATCAAATGTGTTATATACTAACACATTTGCTTTAGGAACAAATGTGTTATATACTAACATGAGATATACTTCAAAGTTAAAATCTAACACTAGCTGTATTTAAAACAAAAGAAATTATGAGTATAAATGTATATAACATATACCTGGTAATATAAAATTTCTTCAGACCTCAAAATCAATTTATTGACATTCATTCTGGATCCTTAATTTCATTGTAAGGATAGAGAAAAGGGTTAGTTTAGTAGCCAAGTAAGTGGGGGAAAAAGAGAAATCAACCACCCTTTGAAAAATAGGAATATAAATAGAAATAATTTAGACTAACAAGGAAGATAATTATGAGTCTCAAGTTTATTAAACTCTGAAGTAAGCTTATCAAGATTTGTGGAATTGCCCTTCCTTGAGATATTTAATATGGAACTAATTTCTACATATAAAAAATGGTTTTGGTCTGCCGTGGAGGCAAGGCAATATCTACAGCTGAACACAAACTAGAGTAAGGTGCCCCTAAAATTAGGGGATGTGAGTAAAGCATAACCCTGAAACAGATATTAAATTAACAGTTATCTTCTAAGTACCATGGCATAAAAAATGGTTTGCAAATGTGTTGCAAAGTAGATAAATGACGTAGCTTCAGAAGTGACATATAACTAGAAAATGCTATGACCTTATCAAATGTATTCCAAATTTTTAAAAGAAAGGCAGCAGCCAGCACAGCCTACAAAAACAGAAAAAATATCGTGTTTACCCAGGACTATTCAGAGTAAGAAGTGTTCTCATTCTGTATGATAAGCTTCAACTTATTTGAGAGAAGTAACTCAAGATGAAAAGAAGTAATGTGTAAGGTAGTGACTTGAGGAGCTAACCGGTCTTATAACATCTCTTTATCTCCAACTACCTAAGGCTTCCTGCACATCTTTGATTCTAAATTCTAACTATTAAATTCCATACCTGTAGGAAGGCCTCCTTGAAAGAATTTCCCTTCGTTTCTGGGAATCAGTTACACTATCCACTGACTCCTGTGAATCTTCACTTTCTGCAATAGTTGAAATCTGAAAATAAAGAAGAACTTTATCTTGATAATCAAATTTAGTTTCCATAACATTTTTATAAATTTTAAGAAAAAACCAAACACAAAAAGACATATATAAGCCTTATACATGCTTCAGTAGGGAAAAAAATCTGTTTTTATGGGAGATAACCACACCAATCACTCTCCCCTCCCCTTTACTTACCCTATAGACTATTTAAGATGAAGTCAGAGAACCTGAACATCTGCAGCTTAATTTCTTTCAGGACTCCATGATACTGATTCTGAATGCATTGGTATTACTTACCAATTTTTTCTTACAATTGTTGGAACAGAACTATCAATTAAAATAAGGCTCCTGACATGCAAAATAGACCGAATGACTAAATATTTAGTCAAAAGTCTATAAAGTGACTGTACAAATATTTTTAACTATTGTGTAAACACTTACGAATATATTTACAATTGTATACAAATTAGATCGGCAATCCCTCACCACAGCCCAGATGGTTGTTTCTAACAATTTAGGAAAAAGTCCCTTCTGCATATAGACATGCTTCAAAGTGGGCAGTCTATAATTATTTGTAATCAAAAATCCAAGGTAAGGAAAGAACTATGCATTTCTGGTAAATATCCCTAGACTGAAAAGTAATGAGATAATTTAATAATGATTTTACGTGATAAACAAACTAGAATTTAGTGACAACTTACTATATGCCAGGTGTTACGTACTTACATATATTACATTATTTAATACTCCCAGTAAAATAAGTGTCAGATGGGTACTATACTCCTATCTCCATTTTATAGATGGAAGGGACAAAGAGGTTAAGTAACTCACCCAAGTCACAAAGCTAGAAGTAGAGGAGCCACTGTTAATATTTAGCATCTCCATTTAGACATCCTTACCAGCATCAAAATCCTGGTGGTTCCAGTTTCAAACCAGTTTTGTCAGAAGCAGCAACCGGTGGCATTTTTAGACCATTTCTAGACTAAAAGTTCACTCACCTAAAATGCTTATCTGTCAAATTTATACTGCCAAGTTTCTCTAGTCTAATCAGCAGAACCCTTATGCTTCTTCCTGAACTAGGTACACATGATGCTGTCTGAGAGAAAATCATGCTTAACCAAGACAAAAGGGTTTGTGTGGGTTAGCTCCACGTCAAAACATATGGCAATGGCAGTAAGAAAAAACATATTCAGAGGTACATGAGAAATTCCAAAGGTATTGTGCATGTGGTCTGAGCCTGATGGTTCTGGAGAGTGGGCACTCATTTCGACAGGGCTTTGTGATATGCATGCTCACTTTAAAACAAAATCAGGTAAATCCAGTAATGCTGTGTAAAATATACCTATAATAAAGAAATGTTCTCCATCCAAACACTTTAAAGTACAAGTAGTATAGTCTGAAAGACCTAAAAATCAATAGGCAACATTTAATGATTCCAGAAATGACAGATAAAAAGATGGGCAAGGCTGAATTTAATCTGTGATTCTTGGAGGAGTAATAATGCTATAGTTGTTGCCAAAGGAGCATGTAGAAAAATTTCTCATTTATCAGTAGCTGCTGTAACTAGTCCACGCAACAGTTTCTGCATAAACTTTTTCATAGATATAGAGCAGATCAAACTATGAAAAGGTCTTAGCAAAGGGTCAAAAATTCAAGGAATAGCAACAAGTATGGTGACAACTGTTGTTTACCTTCATTAACATTCCACTCAGAATCTACTTAGTTTCTCTGTGACTCTTTCTCTCTCTGCCCTCTGCTTGACTCTTAAAAGTCCCATCCTTACAACTTTCTCTTCGGGAATATAGTTAGTTAGTAATACCCCCCTCCAAGTTGAAACTCATTAAAACAACAACACTAAAATATGCTACATAAACTACCCACAGGATAGTTTTGAAATGAAATAAATTAATGTAACTTTTTAATCTGTGGCCTTTAGTAGATAAAAGATTGTCCTTCTTTGATCTAAAAGATTTTGTCAATTCAGACACACGGAATTAACTTATCACGATTTAGTGATTAGAACTTTTTACATGTAAAGGGAATTCAGAACTATTCAATACCACATAGTGAATATAACATTTCCTCTTTGGGAATACTATCCAGAGAGAAGAAAGAACTCTGAAGCCAAATTCCTATGAACTCTCTAACAAAAAACCAAAAAAAACCAACAAAACAAAACAAAACAACAAGAAAAAAACTGCCAAAGAATATACCAACACCTAGAATGAAGGCTACTGTAAGCTATGGACTTTGGGTGATTATGATATGTCAACATAGGTTCATCTATTGTAACACAAATGTACGAATCTGGTGGGGGA
Source organism: Daubentonia madagascariensis (assembly GCA_023783475.1). NCBI lineage: Eukaryota > Metazoa > Chordata > Mammalia > Primates > Daubentoniidae > Daubentonia > Daubentonia madagascariensis. The sequence goes on from JAKFHU010002088.1 coordinate 4,397,467, forward strand.
TGTTAAGAATGGAGGAGGTTATGCATGTAGCAGGCACATGGGAAATCTCTGTACCTTCCTCTCAATTTTGCTGTGAACCTAAATCAGCTCTAAAAAAATAAAATCTAAAAAAAAAAACAAAACAAAAAAAAACCATACTGGATCCACATTTCTGAGACTAATAAAAACCATGTCAGAAGTCCATTTTATCAATAATTATTAATTATAGTTCAATATATATTTAACAGATTATTAAAAATAACCCTATGGAAAATTATATCTCAATTATAAGTATCACAGATTACTATCACATTCCAATGATAGAACCTCCTCCTCTGGTCCTCATCTCCTGTTATTTCTCTTATTAACCACTTCCTAAGTCCCTTAAATAGGTCTTTAATTTTGGCCACTTCTAAGTCAAGAAATTTTCAAAAAGCCAAACTACCACTTGTAGATATAAAGTTTTAGATCTATACTTCACAACTTTGGTTTGTTTAAAACCCATACTGCCTTTTTATATGAGGGAAAAAACTCCTAGTTTTGATTATTTGAAATTTGAAAATAAACTATACAGTGACTAGAACCAAATCAAAGCAATGGTAATATTAGATGTTTTCTAAAACTATATATGGTTCCCTGGAAACTTAAGTACCTTCCCTGGGTAGAGCTGACACTCATGGTTTAGATACACTTTTTTACTCACTGGATCAAGAAACTTAGTAAATATCTAGAGCAATGATCTTCAAACTCTTAATTTGCAGATCTCCCTTATAAGAAAATTTTACATAAGTATATATATCTTACTTGTAAATTTTTAAAGTGTACTATTTATATTATAAAACCAGAGTTCTTAAAGAGATAGGATAAGTATAAATATTAAAAACTAATTTCTACATTTCATAAAGGTAAATCATTTTTCACTATGGTGAGAATGAGGTGATTTAATATGCTTCACTAAAAAATCATTTAATACGTTTTAACAGTGATTCAGAAATCTGATTCTAAGCTTGGGTTTTCTGAAATGTGATTTAACACCTACCAGTGTTGGAAAAGAGAACTCATAATATGTAGATAAAACTAAGTGCATTTTAGGCTGTGCTTTCCTTTTCATCTACCAATGATGCAAGTTTTTAACAAGATTTATCTAGTGTATTTTCATCTCCCTGGCTCTAAGTCAGTTTGTTATATGCTCATAGGAAGGTGTTACTATTTCATATTTTTAACAAGAAGTTCAACATTTACTGAAACTCTAAAATAGACTTCTGAACAGTTTAGAAAATTCTATTTCTAGGGATTTTAAAGTGTATAGATTTGAGTTTTTAAAGGAGACAAACTTCCATCTCCAACTACTCTCCTCTTTGCTTACTCCATTCCAGCAACATCTTTCTGCTATTCCTTGATATCCCAAGCATACTCTCACTTCAAACCTTTGGGTTTGCTTTTATTATCTGCATGGCTCTCTCACTTCCAAACCTTTGGATCTGCAGCCTCCTTCAGTGCCTTCTCGTCTTTGCTCACTGTGTTCCCTAACCATGTTAGGGAACATAACTAGAACTAAACTAGAACACCCTTCCCTCCACATCATTCCCTATCCCTTTCCCCTGCTTTATTCATCTCTCTAGCACTTACCCTCACCTAACATACTTTATTTTTTCATCGTCTGTTTCTCTTCATTCAAATATGATCTTCATGAGAATAGAGAATTATTATTTGTTCACTGCTCTTTCATACCACCTAGAACAGTGACTGTCACATAGCATGTGATCAATAAACATTTGTTGAAGGAATGGATATAATCATTTAAAGTAATATAATCCATAAATCCTCTCTCTGGCACTATATTGAAATGGGGCCAAAACTAATGAACATGAAGTGAGGATGTCACTGTCAACCCCTATACATTGTACAGCTCCCATTATTGTTGTAAGGACTCTCACATAATCTTTTGAGAGGTGGTTTATATATATACATACAGACAAAATTAGGGCACCAAAGCCAAGCCATATGTGAAATATTAGTATAGATTAGTTTCTGTACTAATTATATAAATAGAAGTCCTAATATCTTATTCTCACATTAAGAGAAATGAACCTTATATATTTTGGAAATTTTGCTCTGGAATACTATTATTCTCCCATCTAGAAGTATGAAGAACCTCCTTGTTTGATCACCTCTTCTGATATAAACTACTTCCTAGTTATTAATACTAATCACTATTAACCAGCTGAAATGACCATTAAAGTTTAATAAATTTTCCATGGTTTAGGCCCTTTAAAGAAAAATAAAAATAGTATGTTTATGTCTCTATTGTAGAATCCAGGGTTCAGAAAGTCCAACTTTTCTTTTGCAAATACACACACTTAAAATTATAAGCATAGCTCAACTTAATGGAAAAATGTGTTCTTGAAAAGATGAATACATATTTCTATAAAGTTAATGGCCATATAATCCCCAGGTCTAAATTATTATTATTTTTTAGAGATAGGGTCTCGCTCTGTCACCCAGGCTGGAATGCAGTGGTGTGATCATAGCTCACTGTAACCTCAAACTCCTGGAGGAGTGAGCCTCCCAACTCAGCTTCCTGAGTAGCTGGGACTACAGGTGTGTGCCCTGTGCTCTGCTAATTTTTTTACTTTTTGTAGAGACAGGGTCTCACTATGTTGCCCAGGCTGGTCTCGAACTTCTGGCCTCAACCAATCCTTCTGCCTTGACCTTTCAAAGTGCTAGGATTACAGGCATGTGCCACCATTCCTGGCCCCCCAGGTCCAAATTATGTTGTCCCAAAATAAAGATTAAAATTAAAAATATGATCAACAATTAAATATCACATATTACAACCAAAAATTATAGTCTTAGCAAATTTTGTGGCTATAATTTTAGTAATTTTTGTGCGTTCTTTATAGAAAGACCTTCTTCCATATGGCTATATAAGGATGATGTGCCCTAGGTCATTGGACTTATAAATGACCAAACTGAGTCTAGGTTTCCTGACTAGCAGGTCAAGTTCTTTCCACTATTATTAAGAGGAGAACATGGGTAGGGAATTAGTAATGGGATAGTATGGAGAATGGTAAGTCAGCATTCAATGGAATAAAAACTGAGGCAAAGGACTAAGGCTCAGCCACGGTGATTTCTTAGACATATCAAATTCTTAGGTCTTTATGTGGTCTTTATGTGGACAATACTATCTCCTACTTGTTAACAAATTCCATTCTCCATGTCTTATGGAAATTCATACAATTTAATGATTTCACATAAAAACATTATTTCTTTTCTTTTTTCCCCCATATAAGTATCCAAGCAAACCAAAAACACAAGGACAGGATGAAGTAGAGGTAGGTAAATGCAGCTCAATGACTCACTAGTATAAATGGCTGACAAAATCTAATGACATTAATAGAATGCTTCTAGGACAAAGAGCACTTCTCCCCTCTACAAATATCAACCAGTTCTGGTTACCACACTCAAGGAAAACACAACAGCTCTCACCCAGAAGAAAACCACCAGGATGGTGAAGAGGAATCAATGCTACTTCATATAATAAATGGCTGAAGAAAAATAGGAATTTGTTTAGTCTGAAAATTTTCTTAAAAATATGAAGGGTGTGGGGGATAGGGAAAAGGAAGCAGTCCAATAGAAAAGGAATTAGACTTGCTAACCTAGTTTCCAAGAATAGAACTGGGATCACCTGGTAAAAGTTTTAGGAAGATATATTCTTGCTCACCATGGGGAAAGAATATTTTGGCAATCATCCATAATTGTAAATAGTTTACTTCAGGAAAATCTGAAAGTGTTCAAGTAATGCTCTACTACCATTTGGAAGAGGGGAGAAATGTCACATAGGGGAGTTAAGTAATAGACTAAGGGCTAGGTAGGTAACAAGTTTAATGTAGACCTAGAAGATCTCTAAGGTTTTTACTCAAGTTGAAATTCCATGTTTATAGAGGAGAAGGACAAAGACATAAAGAATAATTTCTCACCTTCCTTTCTAATAATAGTTCTCTCCAAATCTAGGACCTAGGACTCACCTGTGTTCCGGAGAAAAGTCTTTTTAAGTCCTTACAGGAAGACTGTGAAGCAAAAAATATGAAATGGGAGGCTGGGGTTATGGCCTACTTGAATGAACGTTCAAGTCTTTTTTTTTTTTCCAATAAGCTCAATTGCAAAGATCTACACTGCTCTTGGTTCCCTACAGTTAAATAGAGTAGTCACTTTCAAAGATTTACAGTGACTTTTTTCCCTTTGGATTAAATGCAACAGAAAAATCTCCTCAAAGAATAAGATAACATGCATAGTATAATTTCTGACCCTTAAGATGTACCTTCTGAATATGTTATTATTTCAAAGTTATATACTCTAACTGAAAACCCTAAACATAGCTGATTTTACAAATGCTTTCGTGGTCTCTAAGTTCAAAAATATCATAGGTAAGGTTATCAATTAATTTTTGATCAAGGGTTTATTTTTTTCCATTTGCAGGTTTAGAAAATTATACAGTTATTATTTTTATATCTCAATTTTCCTTAACTGCAGTATATCAGCTCTACACAGTCTCTCCCAAACATTTCCACTTTATCCCATGTACTTAAGGTACTTTCCCCAATCAATTCTTTTTCTTCTGTACCTGAAGAAAAAGTCATTTCTTTTATGTCTGTTCTTGTATATATATGTTCCTATATATAAGGTGACTCTACAGATGCAGCATATTCCTTTACTGTGGAGTAAAATAAACTATGAACTAGATGTGCCCTTATTTTCATAACTAATGAAAGGAGAGAGATACGGCTATAAACAACAGTTATTAAAGTAGATGCAGAACTTATTATACACATACCTGAACTGTCTGGACTTGTGGAGACTGAATAACTGATGGCTGGGCCGCCTGAATAACTCCATGGACTTGAACTGTCTGCCCATTGGGCAGCTGTACTAAAGTTACCGTGGGAGCAGATGATGTTGCATGAGCTGCTGGCATAGATACCTATGGTGTTGAACATAGAAAAAAATTACCATCACAGATACCTCTTTGGGAGTACTCATGTTCAATATGAAATATCTTTTTAGAAGCAAAAAAGTGACCTTTCTGCTAGATAAGTATTTCATCGATATGAAAGAAACTAATGATTTAATTTAATACTTTTTTTTTTTTTTTTTAGAGACAGGGTCTTGCTCTGTCACCCAAGCTGGAGTACAGTGGCATGATCATGGCTCACTGTAGCCTCGAACTTCTGGGCTCAAGCAATCGTCCTGCCTCAGACTCCTGAGTAGCTGGGACTACAGGCACGTGCCACCATGCCCAGCCAAAAAAATTTAATATTCTTCAAAAAAGGAAAAAAAACCTACAAAAAAGCCAATAACACCCCCCCATTTTTAGCTCTTCCCAAATGACAAAAAACAAGAAGCTATTTTAATGTTATATTAAAATGTGTAACATAGACTTCTGAACACTAAATACCACTGGTGCTTTACATTTTCCTACCTGCTTTTATATCCAATTTCTCATTTTGTTCTTGAAGAAAATTGAAGACTGGGTAATAAATAGTATCTCTATTTTAAAGACAGAAAGAACAACTGCTCAAAGAGATTAAGTAATTTACCCAAGGTCAACAGATATGCTAGCCCTGAAGAAACATAAAAGTCTTCAGAATATCATGTGTTAAATGAGCAATGTTTTAAAATCTAATTGTTCTCAAACTTGAGCATAACTAACCTACTAAGTCTAGAACTAAGGCAATTTTACTGAGTCAATATCCAGGTTAAAAGGGTCCTTAAGTCATACCTGTCTATCAGATGGAATTCATTGTTCCTATGCTTGAACACTCAGAAGTAGGAATTTTATTTGCTCATTCATTAAACAGTTATTAGGGACCTATATGCCAGGAACAACATTAGAACTGAAACTACAAAAATGAGGAAGATATGGGTCTCTGACCTCAAGGAAATCATTGGGGGGTATGTGTAAAGAAATGGGGAAAAGAGACACAAGTAAATACAATTCAGTGGAGTAATGAATTTGCTAAGAGAAAAATGGACATATTGAAAAGAGCTACCCTACCCAACCTAAGAGGAGCGGAGGCTTCCAGGGAAAAATGTGAATTTGAAACAAAGAATATGAGTTAGACTTGTTATTATTATTACTTGCAGGGGAGAGGCACAGAATTTTAGGCAGTGAGGGTAGCACTGGCAAAAGCGAAGAGAAACAGCACACCTGGCAAAGAGGGATAACCAGCAGTTCAGTACTACTGGAGCACCTAAATGTGTTACTGTATGATGCAGGAAGTACCAAGAGAGAAAATAATAGAGGTAGACAGGGGCTAAATGAGCTAGTCATAAAAAACCTTTTTCATGTCACATTAAAGAACTTGTATTTTATCCTGAGAATACTGAGGAAGCCACTGAAAGGCTTCCTGAATATCATAGTGAGGTTTGCATTTTAGATAGATCATTTTAGTGGCAGTGTGAAAGATACATATTTTAAGTGGAGAAAAAACTGGTGGTGGGGAGACCAATGGAGAAAGCAGAAATTAAAATATGAGATGATGAAGGCCAAAAATCGGGCAGTAGTAGTAGCAGCGATGGGAATGAGAGAAGTGATTTTATGAAAATCTGGGAGCAGACCAGGAGGAATCAAAGATGACCCACGCTTCATATTTGAGAGAGAATTGGGAGACTATGTCATTAACTGAAACAGAGAATGCAAGAAGGATAAGCTTTTTGGGTCGTATTGGAGGATAATGAAATTGATTTGACATCTGAATTTGCAGGGATATTTAGCAGGCAGTTAAATATTTGACTGTGAAGCTTGGGGGAAAGATCCCTACTGAAGACAGAGTGTTTGGCACATAGGTTAAAACTATGAGCCTTCTACCTTTGGACAGTTGGGAAGTCCTTCCTCCTTAATTACTTCTCTTTGGCCACTGTAAGTCTTGCTTAGTTTTACCTGGTTCTCAAAATGTGGTCCATAGACTACCTGCATTATAATTATATAGGGTGCCCTGTTTATAAAGTCAGAATCTAAGAGGAACCCAACAATATTTTCCCCTACGCTGAAGTTTGAGAACCACAACCTTAAGGTTATTCAGAGCATCTCATCTCAATTCCATATAAATGCTTTTCTAACATTTGAAGCAATTATTACATCCTCTACCCTGAGTCTTCTCTAGGGTAATTATAACAAGCTAACTCAATGAATAACCCCTTTCCTACCCTGATCATTCTACATAAGCTACTGCTTGCATTATGAGTTTATAAAATACAGATACACAAAAATAAAAGAAAAATCCTGTATATTCTTATCAACCAGAGCTAAGCAGTGTTAATATCTTTGCTGTAGATCTTCTAAATGTTTTAAGACACATGCATACAATTTTTATAACACACTACTGTGGAATCTATTTTATCTTTCAGATATGTCATAAATATCTTTCCATGCCATTAGTAATCTTCTTTAGTGGTTTTAACGGCTGAATAGAAAATTACATAATTTGTTTAATAAATTCCTTATTATTGGATATTTACGTTTTCAAATTTGCCTATTTCAAGAAAGCTACAATGACCATCCTTTTACCTTTTTACTTAAATCTATAAAAGTTTACATTCTTATGGCCATTATTTTTTTCAGTTTAAAAAAATTTCTGTAAATTCTAGAAGTAAAATAAGGCACGTCATTTTTTTTTTTTTTTTGAGACAGGGTCTCACTCTGTCACCCAGGCTGGAGTGCCAGCAGTGTCATCATAGCTCACTGCAACCTCAAACTCCCGGGCTCAAGCGATCCTCCTGCCTCAGCCTCTAGAATAGCTGGGACTACAGATGTGCACCACCACGCCTGGCTAATTTTTCTATTTTTTTGTAGGCACAGGGTCTTGCTATATTGCCCAGGCTGGTCTTGAACTCCTGGCCTCAAGCGATCCTCCTGCTTCGGCCTCCCAAAGTGCTAGGATTACAGACATGAGCCACCATGCCTGGCCTCATTATTGTTTTAGATTGACTTTCTTCCTATACCTCTTAGACTGAATTTGTTTTCTTCTGTTCATTGACCAAATCACAATCATCTTGGATTTGTGTGACAATTTTATTTTATTTTCCTGGCATTTAAAGACTGACATTAAAAAGTAACAGGAATCAGCATTATGAGAAGAAATGATGTCAAAAACGTATAATGTATGTGTGTTAAAGAACTTGGATGAGCAAGTCAAAAAAACTCTGTAACTGGGAATAAAAAAAACTAAAAACATATAAATGGGAACAGATACTAAAACTCAAATCTGATCATGTCACTCCACTTTTCAGTCTTCAGTGCTAGAGGGCTGCCTGATAAAGATGATGAACTGAACATGTACGTATACCTTTGCTCCCTCCTGAATCCCTAATTATACTTCACAAAATTGATTTTGTTTTTATAGGCATAATCATACCAGCGTAGGAGAATGGGAAAGGAGATGATAGTAATGGAGTTTTGGAAGCTGCAAAGCAGATGGATGAATGGTAATGAAGTGGGAAGACCTCAGAAGGCCAACTAATGATTTGGAGGCAGGGAATGCCTGATTTACACCATAAGATCTTCAGGAGGCTCAGGATCTTTGGTACACGAGAAGGTGGAATGAAAAGAGAGACTGAAAATAAGGAAGGCTGGGTGGAGGCTTTTTGAGAAGCAATTGTATCCCCTCCCCAACTCTCTGTGGAAGAACAACTAATCTACTCTACCCTGACAAAAAATGGAGAGTTATTCTCTGGACAGATGGTCTCTTGACTTCAAACATCAGGCATTGCTAAAGGTGGGTACTAGACCCCAGCCCTCTTTTATTACTTGGCTCCCAGGCCTCTACCCTATGAGCAGGGGATTAGTGAAGCCTTGTCTGGGGAACCTGACCAATGCCCAGAGGAAAGACCTAAAAGATAATGACATTAGGACCACCACAAGCACCCTACAGTGAAGCTCACAGCTCACACAGCTATTAGGCCCCAAACAGCCAAAGAGCTTCCAATATAGCTTTTTGGTCCCCAATTTTCAAACCTGAGCACACAACTACAAAATATCAAACATTTGAGGAAAGTCTCTAACATGAAAGACAGGGACCAAAACAAATGTGTGTGGAAGGCTATATAGAAGAATATCTATGTGGGGAGAAAAAAACTTAAAATGAAACAAACAAAAAAAACCTAATTAATATACTCAGAGATAAGAGAAAATATTGCCTTTGTGAAACACAAATAGGATGCTATTAAAACACAAAAAGAAAAAAACTATTCAGAAGGAAAAAATAACTCTTGGAAACAGGATAACAGAAATAAAAAATTTAACAGATGGGTTGGAATGTGTTGAAGACATCTCCCAGAAAGCAGAGCAAAAAAAAAGTAAAACAGGAGAGGAACAGATGAGAAAATTAGAGAAACAGTCCTAGAAGTACAATATCGGGATCACAAGGATTCTAGAGGGAAATTAGAAATAATAAAGGAAAAAAATCACCAATCAAATAATTTAAAGAAATTGTCCAGAATCAAAGACATGAGCTTCTACTACAAAAGGGCCCAATGTATATATAGCACAGTGGATAAAGACTGATCCAAACCAATGACCATGATAATGAAATTATGACGCACCATGAAAAAAGAGAAGATTTTGTAAGATACCAGAGATAGAAAAAGAGAAATGAATTTAGTCTTTCCAAATAACACTAGAAGCTAACTGTGGATCAAAGCTTTAAACATTCCAAAAAAATTTCTTTACCAAGTCAAATCTTTCTCAAGAAACCTCTGGAAAACATGCTTTACTATACCAAGAACACAAACCGGACAAGAAAAAGACAGCAGGATGAAAAGAATTCCCAGGATGACACTATACAGTAGACACAGAGGACAACCAGACCAGACAAAACAGTATGACCCAAGAGATAGATATGCTAAGTATAGTCACCATCAAGATACCTGCTGGCATCGCATCTTCTTTTTACCAGAGGGCAAAATGCTTAGATGAGCTCTGATTCTCACCTAGGCTTGCTTGCCTTGACCCTGTACTGATGGAAGTCCTCGCTCCCTTCCCTTCATTCCTGCAGCCTGCCTCACATGAGTCCATTAAGTGTATGTGGCTTTGTCTTATTCCTGAGGGCTGTAAATCCAGTATCCGGCCTAGACTTCAGTCAGACACCCTAACTGTGGTTTCCCATGATTCATTCTTGCTCAGTGACTTCCCTAGGAACTTTAAAACTCTTGGGGAAACTGACATACCAGAGCTTCTGCTAGGATTATTTTCTCTGGGTGCCTTTACCTGAAAGAGGCAATATCACATTCTTATCTAGCAGGTTTATATTTGCTATTTGGTTTTTATGTTAACCACCTTTCTCACTCATATCTATGTAAATAGTTGTTAATAAAATATTTGAGGAAAAATATATGAGAACAAAAAAATAAGAATGAGAGAACATACCCTTAAAGATAGGATGTTTAAGACAAAGACTAAATGAAAGAATCAGGAATTGTACTTAAAATATACAGGAAACAAAAACTACTATCAAACCTTAAAATTTACTTATATGTCAATTTATTTGCTTATCCTATTTTTTAGTTTAAGCATACATAAACTGAGGCTTTCATACCATTGGCACCCACATGCCCAAAAATAAATCTGTGTAATATTAAAAAAAAAAAAAAGCAGTTGTCATGGCCAAGGTTTTCCTTCCTTGAGAGAGCCAATTTACTCATCAGTTAAAAATGTAATTATTTCTGGATCATGTCACTACAAATATTGTATTAATGTTTAACATTTCACTATTTGTTAATTAATACTGTCATTTCTAAACATATGCTTATACTAAGTAAATAGGAATTTTGATAGATTCTAAGAACATCTCTGGAACAAAAACTAAATTCTCTTGGAAACATACTCCTCTTGGAAGAGACACAACTTGGACTCTCTCCATGTATTATACCTGGGCTAATGTGGCAATCTGTGGCTGGGCTTGAACTGTCATTTGTTGGTTTTCAGCCTCTGTTACAGCTGCATCTCCACTCTGCTGGGTCTCTGCTCCAGATTCCATGGTCATTTAGTTACCTATAATAATATGGAAGAATGTTACAAGCACTACAGCGCTTTGTGCTTTCATGACTTTAAAGGCAAATTTCAAGTTATAAATAGGTGTATGTGGTGGTTAGGTCAGCAAATGCACTCAGAAATCTAGTTAAAATATAACGTAGTTGAATTATTGTCAAACTTGTCCAAATTTGCTGAGCTGTAAAAGTTCTAGACCCTTTAAAAGAGAGAAAATCTTTCTTCTCTCTTGGCTGTTTCTTCCCAATTGGGATATTACCCCATCTAGAAATAATTAGAGATTCCTCTCTTCCATGAATCTCCCCTACTAACAAGGAGAGGAGGGGTGGCAGCAAAATTATAATCTTTCCAAACTGTACCCATCAGGTACCGAGAAAGGGTAGAGAGTAGAAGTGAGCTAACGACAGAGTCTATGAGATACTGGCTTCATAGTACCTCCTATATGGGTATTTCCCTCCATAAGAAGGAAGAAGCAGAGAAATTGTAAGCTTCTTCCACAAAAGATTACTGGTGGTAGGACAAAATCAGACCAAGTTTCAAGAGCACAAGTTGTGGGACATTAAAATATAATAGAAAGGTGGAATAAATGGCCACAGAGCCAAATTGGAGGCCCCAAACACTAAAAACGTTAAGATGTTCTGACTCCTCAGCCCACGTGTAGTGTGCAACACTACACTACACACACACATACATACACAGAGAAATAAACCACCTTTAAAAATTTTAAGTGCAAAATTCTGGATAAGTTATTTAAGATTGATCTTTGTCACTTTTTCGACTCTGCTAATAGCTTAGTGTATTTGTTGGGTAAGCTGGCAATGGATGGCAGCAAAAGTAAGTGGAGAGCAATTCCTAGTAGCAGTGGCTACTGTACATGGAGCTTAGAGAAATTTCTGATAACTGGGGAAGCAATCCTGCCTAAAGGATTCAGGAAAACAGGCAACATTTCTAGTACCTGTTGTAATTCAGTACCTAGCACATGACCGGTTGAAAATAAATTTATTAATAGTGAGGGACTACCTATAGTGATTCCACAAATAACACAAAAACCCCATTGCTTTTCCAGAATATATTTCATTTATTTCATAACTCTGAAATTGATAATCAAGACTGTCACTGATCCTTATGGGATCATTACACACCATCACAATGTATAACATACTAATACATCTTGCTGTCATTCATAGGGTGCTATAAAAAGAAAGTGTTTTACAAGTGACAATTAAAATGGAAATGAAAATAAATAGTTTAGAAATACCAGAATCCACAAAACACAGACGACAAAGGAAAGGATTAACAGATTTGACAATATAATTATTTAAAAAACATTCATTAAGTCCTAGGATTGAGTTTGCAAAAAAAAAAAGAAAACATTCATAAAGTCACCAAGGATAAGTGCACTACGAGAAAATATCTGCCACATGTAATCAACACAGTAATATCCAAGATACAAAACAACTACTAGTCAATATGAAACTCTTATTGACTAGTTCAGAAAGATAAAGTTCAGGGGTATTCACTGTAGAATTTTTTTTAAATAGCAAAACACTGAAAACAAGTATCCATCATTATGAGAACCATTAAAATTAGTCTACGTAATAGTAACAGTAATGACATACTGTAAAACAGAACCCCATTTATGTTAAAAAAAAAAAGTAAAACAAATTGTTGTAAAGGTGTATGCATGGAAAAGATGTGAGAAGTTAAACACTAAATCGTAAGCAGTAGCTCTGAAGAGAGAACTAGGATTTGGTAGAACTACAGAATGATGACTTTCACATATTACTCTTTACATAGTTTAGTATTTTAGTATTGATTGAGGTTTTTTCTTCTGTGAGCATGGATCCAGGATTACTTGTACAATTAAAAAATAATTTAATATAGGAAATCATATAGAACATTTTAAAACTATGACCCAAAACTATACTTTAATGATTTTGAGATACTCACAGACAAAAAATTTTTCAAATCCCAGATACTTTTTTAAAAAACATGAATAGTACACACTTTATTCTGCTCACTTTTTTTTTTAAATTTCAGAATATTATGGGGGTACAAATGTTTTGGTTACATAAATTGCTTTTGTACCATTTGAGTCAAAGTCTTAAGTGTGCCCATCCCCCAGAGAGTGTGCATTGTACCCGTTAGGTGTGAATTTCTCCATCCCCTCCCCCCTCCCTTTTTACATGAAATTACAATTTCTGTTTAAATTTTGCCTGAACTATTTACCTATTTACCCTACATTTCTAAATAATAAAAATTAACTGTTTTTAAAAATTATCAAATAACTTTAGTTATTATCACTTATAATAATTCATTGAGTTGTATACTTACTATCTGTGCTCTTTTAAACTAAAAATTTTAAGAAAGACATCAAATGTAACAGAAAACAACAACAACAAAACAGTTTACCTATCCTAAAAGTTACCCATTCTTTTGGTCTGGAAGAAAATGGTAAGCAAAAACAAAAAACCTAATCTCAATAACAATAAATGCAGGAATCCATTCAAGGATGGTACTGAGTCAAGCTACATAATATACATCCATAAATTTTTCTCCATTTTCTCCCCTAAATCATTTTAAACTAGGATGAAGATAAACAAATGCAAAGCTATCATCATAATACCTTTGTAGACAAAGTATACACAACCATTTTAAAAAGACTTTATTCCAAGCCACATTTTTTAAGCTACGCTGTCATTTGATATATGTAGTTTCACTCTACTATCTGATTAAATGCAATCTGAAGCACAGATCAGTCGTATTTCTTTTGTTTTTGTTTGCTCTGCAAAAAAAATGTCAAAACTATTTTATGACATTTAAGGTAGAGGGCATCATTACAAGTTTTTGTTTTGGAAAATAAAACGTTTGTTACTATATTCTAATAAAGGAACAAAACCATTAGCTAATATAAGTAATTATAGCTACAAGATACACTCGAAATGATTTTCATCCTTCTTCCCTCCTCAACTGGATATTTCTTTTCTTAAAAAAACAAGGTGTGATATTTCCAATGGACAGGAGCTGTCGTTTAAACTGCTAGTGTTTTATTATCATTTCATTCAGGTGGCATACCAATCCTTTTTCAGTGTAAGGGACAGCCTTCTTAATTTTTCTAACTCTTAGCTTAAGTAGACATCAACCTCTTGGGCAACAGTACAAATACAGTCTTTTATCAGAAAACTTAGGCCTTTTCTCAAAGTGCTTGTAAGAATTATTTAAGGAAGAACAGTTTTTTCAGATGAGAAACTCAGTAACTCAACTAAAACAGATACTGTTTTTTTTTCACCTTGAAGGTACTGAAATAGCAGTCTCCCAACTGGACTAAACTATTAATAGCATTTAAAGTGGGTGCAATTATTTTGACTTTGAAAGCTTTTGCCTGAAGAGATGGTACAGTATCATGTGCAGGATCTTCAATTTTTCTATTAATCCAGTATCAGTCTAGCAGTGCCGTATCCAGACACAGGATTAGATATTAGGGGAAATTCATGTAGGTTCCCAAAGTTGTTTGAAGAAAGGAGATTCATAATTCACTAAACATATGCAAAAAAATAAAAAACCCAAAACTGAATAATGCTAAAAAATAAGAGAAAGACTAGGAACATATGAACTCAGAATGTTGCATGAATATTGGGCCTGGAATATTAGAAACAGAATGGATCTTAGAAATCACTTAAAATATATTAATACTATTGGCTTGACAGTAGTATAATTCTTGTTCTTCCAGTAATTCTGAATTTTAAAATTTATTTGGGATTAATGTTTAAAAGTTGAATTATCATGATTTATCCTTAAAAATTAGTGTAAAACTAATCCTCTGGAAACCATGAACTTGTAACAAATTTCAAAATAGTGTCATGCCTAAAAGAAACAAACTTTTAACCAATTCACAAAGATACATACCATTTTGCTATTATAATGGTCTCCAGAATTCTACCTCTTAATATGAAAAATAAAAAGCACAGTGATTCTATAATATTATTCACCCAATCTTACAAAAAACAAAAAATGCTGCTGTAAGTAGGTGGGAAACAGAGCCTAACACTTTGTGGAAAGCTAGATTTGTCACCAAGTGACACTGTCACCAAGTGGTTGTTGGACAAATTAAACTTTTTGTGTTTCAGTTTTTCATTTCTCATTTGTAAAAACAAGAGGAATGAATTAAAAGATCTCTTCCGAGTTTAAATCCTCTGATCCTAGAAACCGAGACTACAAAAAGATACACACAAACACACACACACACACACACACACAATTATACAGGCCACATAATAAAATAGTATTTTTGCTAAAGAAAATATTTCCTTTTACTATATACTGATTCCCATAGTAAAGACAGATTGAATAAGAATAGGTCACCTAGCCTCTTGATCTTGGGCAAATACAGAGATAATAACCATTCATTTATATAATCATGAGAATGCAATACAACTTGAGATTATTAGCAGTACTTCAAAAAAATGCTACAAGACCAGACTATTATCCAATGAAGATTCTTTTTCACACGGTATACACTGTCTCTTACTCATTACATTGCTCTGGTCTTAACTGTTATGTTACTAAATAGTTTAATAGTCCCTTTGCTTAATTTTCAAAGATAAAGCTGTTTTTCCTTTCTGTCTTACCTTCAAGAAATTTATCTGACTAGGTTTCCAAATAGTAAAGGACTATATTGCTTTTATACCGTTTCCATAATTTTAATAGATATTAAAAAGTTTAAAATGTAGTTCAGGTAAACATCCCAGCAAAATGTCAAATGAGTGCTTCCATGACATTTAAAAGAGGAGAATATGTTCTGCAACAGGGGAATGGTGGAATTCCAAAGAGGCATTAAGGATGAATACAGTAGTGATAAATTTGGGGAAGACCTTTTCTGATAAGAAAAACAGTATGAGCAAAGGCTTGACCTATAGGCCTTTAGACAAACGAGTTAGTGGCTGGTATCAGGCCTTGTATAGAAAGCAAAGAAAAAAGACAAATGATAATAGCTACTGGGATAAAGCAATGAACAAAATAAAAATTTTTTAAAAATCTGCCTTTATAGAGCTTATATTCTAGTGTGGGGGGTTGGGGACAGAAAGTGAACAAGCAAAACAAATATTTAAGTCAGATGGTGGGAAGTGTGTAGAAAAATAAAGTTGGGAAGGATGTTGAAGGGATTTTCAATATTATAAAGGCTGACCATTGAACCCTTACTGAAAAAGCAGCATTTAAATTCACCTACTCAGCACCTGTGCGGAACTAGACTGAATCAGGGACAAATTTTGGGAGCACTATTTCCATAACTATCTACCTATAGCAAATTAACAAAAGTCTTCATCAAATTGCAAATTAAAGCTCATTAAAGAAAGCAAGCCAATTATCACCACTTTTGCTAACAATCATTAAGCAAAAGGAAAGAATGCTATATACCTGCACTGTGTTCTTTTTCCTAAAATATTTTGCTCTTCAAGAAGTGCCCCAGTCCTTATAATCTTCAACATTCTAGTTCAAGTTTATGAAAAACCTTCCTTACAACTTAGTTAACTTTTTAATCTCCTAAATCTATGACAAATTTAATCCCATTTAGGATAAGAAATAAGTATTCAGAGAAATGAATTGTGAAATTTTGACTCTGAAGAAAATAATGCATTCATAACTAATGGAACACATGCTATGACTTCTTAAAAACAGAAATGACCTCAATTAGAAATTAGAAAAAAAATCTTCCCCGAACATTTAGCAAGTGAGCATCTTGAACTCTCAGCAATCCAAAATTCCAGGGATTTAAGGAAATCACATAAGCAGAACTCTAAAATCTCCAGGGTAACCATGGCAAAAGGCATATTTGGGCACATGATTTTAAAACTAAATGACTATTTTGTTGTCACAGATGTATTACTAAAAACATTCTGCAGTAGTATACCTAGAAACACCTACATGTGATATATAATATTTCTCCATAGTGACTTTATGCGTGTACTTTAGTTTTTCAGATAACTATTTGAAAGCCTTGCTAACACATTCTTACACCTTCGACATGTCTTGATTGATTTTCTAAAGTGTTACAATTAATTTGCTATAAAAAGTGGCAAAATATTTTAGGTGCTATACAACAGACTTTAACTTTCCAAGAGTCAATAACTATGTTGCACTACCTGTTTTCCTCTTTTTTTTCCTGCACAATTCTTTTTGGTTGTTAACTGTGAAAGACTTGCCATTTATCTTTATCATATGCCCAATCTAGTAGAACTGAGATGTATGCAATCAATACTGGAAATTTAGCAATGCTCTAGGTTTCTGAGGATAATAGTCTATTGGTGTCAAATATAGCATACTTTCATTGAAACCATATAGGAAAAAAGTATATTCAAATGTTATATGTATATATGTATGTATATATGTTCATACACCCCTCAACTCAATACATACCAACCTCAATTGTATAAACTTTAGATTAGATTAGACTGATCACACCTTAACAAAATGAGGTTATATACATTCTAAGGGAACAAGTCAGAATAGGCACTGTGATAAACTAAAATAAATTGGCATCTTTATTAAGCTGAGTAAATTCTGACATAGTTTTCAGAAACCGTTTCCTCTGTGCTCAGATCAAAGTCTTTCTTTCTTAAACAGAACAAATCCACATTTCAGCCTCTAGTCCAGGTATTAGAAGGCAAGAAAGTTGTATAAAGTTAGCTCTGTGATTCAAATCTGATGAGATTTAAATTACATAAGATAAAAACAAAAGCTTGAAAATGTGTTTATATACTTTTATAAATTCTTTGTATTAAAAGTAAATACCAAAATAACCCCACCACCACCAAGAAAAAGGGCGGTATACAGCAAAAGGGAATCTTACCAATATTATTTAATAAATTCCCTGATTTGTTTACTGGATTTAACTCAGAGAAACTGTTTAAGTTCCATTTATTTCATGATTTATTGCAGTTTTGTGATTACCAGGGTATTTGAATACCATCTTTAGTAAGTAAATTTATTTTTAAAACATGTAGCATACCTTATGAAAAAGATACTGTCTTTAAAGGACATATTTAACAGAAGTAAATTAGAAAATGCCATTTGATTTATAGAAACATATTGCATGATTTATGACAGCCATCCCAAAATATGAGACTAAATCTATATATAGTACCTTTCAATAAGAAAGCTTTAGTGCTTTCTCAAATCAAAATTTTGTTTATGCTTTTTTTTTTAATTGGCAAAATTTATTGCCTTGTTTTCCTTCAGGTAAGACTATATACTCACAGCTCTGAAACAAGCCTTCACGTATCTGGTCACCAAGAGATAGTGTTGCTTAGCAAAGAGCAACCATGACTATGCATTATTTTAGATGATAACATTTTTATTCCATCTTTTCCCATTGCCCTTTCTTTCTAAACACCCACCTAATACTATGTTCATAGCTTTCCACACTTTGAGCCTTTCAAAGAAGTAATCCTACAGAAACTTCTACACATGAAGTGCTACTAAATGGACTTTTGAAGCTTTTTTTAAAGAAAAAAAAAAATTATATAGCTCCTACATACAGTTACTTTCATAAAAGCAATTTTTATGTTGACTAAAGAGTGAAGCTGTCTTCAAATTTTAAGTTCTGCTTCATAAACTAGCTCAAGGCTGAAACTGCAAGGACCCAAAAGTTATTATGCCCTAAAGTTAAATATTTACAGTCTACTATTCCATTTACTTAACAAAACCTAAGTGATTACATGAAAATCACTACATTCGAATGGGAAATGAATGTCCAGGTGTTTCTTAAATAAATTTATGAAGTATCATTTGTTGTTTTCATAGTTCTGTTTTGAACTAAATTTTGAAATGCCATTCTTGATGAATTATTTACAAATTAGACACGGAAGAGTGAAAATTCAGTTTTCCTGAAGTGAGAGAGCACATGTTATGGTAGGAGTCATAAGACAGGAATTCTGATTTTAGCTGACTTCACAGACAGAGAACTAGAGATAGTAAGACATTTACAAGGAATTTATAAGACTTCAGGGCTATATCACATAGCCTCCAATATTACAAAAAGTGAAGAGTTCTTTGTATATTTGGCAATGGAACTACATTGACTATTATGAAATATACTACTCACTTTAATTATATTTTGCTTACTAGTCAAACAGCAAAGGAAAAAGTGCAAGAACTCCAAGGTACCAAGGATATACTAGACTATATTTATTAATAAAAATTGGCCATGGTTAATCTACAGAGCTGATAAATGACATGCACAGCATGGACTTTATGTACAGGTTTGTTATTTTTTTTAACATTAGGGTTCACTCTTGGTGTTGTACATTCTATGGGTTTGGACAAATGTATAATGACATGCATCTACCGTTACAGTATCATACAGAGTATTCCTTTACGTATAGTTTTGATAAAAGACTTGCTTCAAGTTCCGGTATCATCATCTTTAATCTTGTAAGAATCAACATCAAATCCAACCTTTCAGGTAGATGTACTTTTTTTTTTGTTTTGTTTTGTTTTACCAACCTTAGTGGTTTCTGATGAGGTCATTTTGATTACCACAAACTCATGCTATTTATCTTGTCTCAGAGATGAGAAGTACTATATTAGTAAAACATCAGAGTTAATAAAAACTCAAAGTAGAAAACCTTCCTTTGAAAGCTATAGAAAATGAATCTAATTTCCTCAGTTTAAAAAAAAATAAGTCTGTAATTTCAGTAAGTTTTAACTGACTAAAACATATGTCTACTTCCTTTAATCTGCACAACTCTAAAGAGGAATTGGTTTTAACCCTTCCTTTCAAATTTATGATTCTCTAATAGGGAATCGTTCATTAAACAAATGTTCTTTGCCTACTATATAATAAGTGTTCTGCTGAAAACTATGAAGAGTATAGTATAACACACACAAGAACCTTTCTCTCAAGACCTTACAACCTAATAAGAGATAAAATATGCATTACATACGAAAGAGCTTGACAAGTATAAACTAATCCTTACGATCAGTTTACCTATAAATTTCCCCCAAACAAATATTTTTAAAAAGTAATTTAAAATCATAAACTTCTATTTGAGAATGGTAGGAATACAATAAATTATGGAAAAAAGGGAAGCATAAGCTGGCTATTTATGGTAATCGGATGCAGATTTTATTAATAACATAATGAAATCAATATATTGTTTCATGATCTTGGCTAGAATATTTCCTCCAAGTGAGCTATTTGTAAGTCTAAATGAATATTGCTTAGGAACAAAAATTTAAGTACCAATTAATAAAGCAAGAACCTTGAAAACTTTCTTCA
Source organism: Daubentonia madagascariensis (assembly GCA_023783475.1). Classification (NCBI taxonomy): domain Eukaryota; kingdom Metazoa; phylum Chordata; class Mammalia; order Primates; family Daubentoniidae; genus Daubentonia; species Daubentonia madagascariensis. The sequence goes on from JAKFHU010002088.1 coordinate 4,417,767, forward strand.
CAAAGAGACAATGTTACAAGAGTGACAGTTATTATAACGTTCTATACAGCAAGTACATTACTTAAATTCTCCTGGGCTTATTTTAGTCATTTATAAAAAATGAAGGAATTACTACTCCCTTCATGGGTATTAATGTGATTTTCGATAGTTTGGTATCCACAGATATCTAAAATTCTAAAAAGTAAATTCTCAACTAGCCGTCGGCCCTCATATCAGGTTTGCATTGAGATTCAACCACGGAGCAAAATATCTGGAAAAAATTTCACAAAGTTTACAAATCACAAGAATGAAGTGAAGTGTAGGCATTATATATAAAGTATTGTAAGTAATCTAGAGATAATTTCAAGCATACAGGAGGATGTGTCTAGGCTATATGCAAATACTACACTGTTTTATGTAAGGGACTTGAGCTTTCACGGATTTTGGTATCTACGGGGGTTGGGGGTGGGTGTGTGTCCTAGAACCAATCCCCTGTGGCTACCAAGGGATGACTGTAATTCAAGTTAAAACATTTCATTCAAAGTTGACATTTCTAGATTTTTACCTTTGCTTCTTTTCATCAGTCCCTCCAAACTAAGGGATTGATACAATTAAGGGACATCAGACGAAGATGGGTATACTCCAAATATGCATTAGTGGCTTTAGTTATTTTTCATTAAATAATGGTATCCTGTTGGCCTGGGCTTTCTGAGATATTTAGAAAATGTTTACAATAATTAAACAAGAATTTATGACATACAAAATATGACACCAAAGCATAGCAACAAAAAATGAGAACTGAAACACCAAAATAAAAAACTTTGTGCTCAAAGACACCATCAAGAAAGTGTAAAAAACAACCCATAGAATGGGAGAAAATTTTTGTCAATCATATATCTGATAAGGGACTTGTATATAGAACAATAACTATTACAACAACAAAAAGACAATCCAATTTTAAAATGGGTTTAAAATTTTTCCAAAGAAAATGGCCAAATAAGCCATCTATACAAATAACCAAATAAACTCATAAAAAGATGCTTGATATCATTAGTTGTCAGGGAAATGCACATCAAAATAATAGTGAGCTACCTCTTGGCACTCACGAGGTGGCTATAATGAAAAAGATGATAGCAAGTGCTAGTGAGGATGTGGAGAAATTCAAACCCTCACACACACACTGCTAGTGGGAATGAAAAAAGATGCAGTAGCTTTGGAAAAAAGTCTGGCAGTTCCTCAAATGGTTAAACATAGCATATAACCTAGCAATTCCATCCCTTGGTATATACCCAAGAGAAATGAAAACATATCCACAAAAATGAATGTTCATGACAGCATTATTCATAATAGTTAAAAAGTCCAAATGTCCATGAACTGATGAACAAATAAAATATTGTATATCTATCAAATGGACTATTATTTGGCAATAAGAAATAATACTGCTACATACTACAACATGGATAAACTTTATATTGTATGATTCCACTTACATGCAATGTCCAGAATATGCAAATCTATACAGACAGAAAGTAGATTAATGGTTGACTAGGGCTGAGGCTACGCGGAGATTAAAGAAGTGATAGCTAAGAGATGCAGGGGTTTCTTTTTGGGATAATGAAAATGTCCTAAAACTGGCTGTGGTGATAGATGCATAACCTTGTAAACATACTAAAGAACTGTACACACCAAATGGGGTGGATTTTATGGTATGTGAATTATATTTCAATAAAGCTGTTAAAAAAAACTATGATGTACAATTTTTAACTGTAATATACAGTCAAGTGTCACTCAACTGGATATGTTCTGAGAAATGTGTTGTTAGTCAATTTTGTCACTGTGCAAACATCAGAGTGCACTTACACAAACCTAGATGGTGTAGCCTACCACACACCTAAGCTATATGGCATAGCTTATTGCTCCTAGGCCACAAACCTGTACAGCATGTTTCTGTAATGAATACTGTAGGCAACTGTAACACAATATTTAAGTATTTGTGGATCTAAACATACCTAAACATAGAAAAGATATAGTAAAAGTATCACATAAAAGATTAAAAAGGGTACACCTATATAGGTCACTTGCCGTGGATGGAGTTTGCAGGACTGGAAGTTGCTCTGGGTGAATCAATGAGTTTGAGTATTGAGTGAATGTGAAGGCCTAGAGCATTCCTGTATACTACTGTAGACTTTATAAACACTGTACACCTAGGCTACACTAAATTTATTTAAAAAAAATTCTTTCTTCAATAATAAATTAACCTTAGCTTACTGTAACTTTGTAAGCTTTTAAATTTTTTAAACTTTTGACTCTTTTGTAGTAACAGTGTAAAACACAAATATATTGTACTGCTATATATAAATATTCTATAAGTTTTTTTCTATTTAAAAAATGTACTTATTCATTTTTTTACTTTACACTTTTTGTTAAAAACTAAGGCATAAACACACACATTAACCCAGGTCTACAAAGGATCAGGATCATCAATATCACTGTCTCCTATTTCTACATCTTGTCCCACTGGAAGGTTTTTGGGGCAATAACATGCATAAAGCTGTCATCTCCCATGATAACAACATCTTCTGGAGTACCTACTGAAGGACTTGCCGAAGGCTGTTCTTGAGGAATGTGTTTGTTTACACCAGCATTACCACAAATGTTAGTAATGCCTTGTGCTATGACTTTAGGATGGCTATGGTCACTAGGTGATAGGAATTTTTCAGCTCCATTATAATCTCATGGGACCACCATTGTATATGTGGTCTGTTATTCACCAAAAGGTCATTATGCGGCACGTGACTATATTATCTATATCTAACACAGAAGAGGACTGGGAGTCAGGAAATCTGTATTTCAGCCCAATTCATCATTTCATTCCTCTGTTTCTATCTTTCCTCCTCTTATATGAAATTTAAAGCTCCCTGCCTCACACTCAGGGCTCCTCATAATGTAGAATTACAGTTAATCTAATACTTTACCAATTTGTAAGCATATCAAGTTCATTCTACTTCCATGTCTTCATTTTTGTTGTCTATTCCACTGCCTAGAAAATACTCTGCTTTATCTCTACTTAAGTTCTTCAGTATTCAATTTAAATTCTACTTTTCCTACAAAACTTTTCCTCACTAAGCCCCTTCTCTTCTGAACTCTACAACCCTTCAAGACAGTAGTGAAAACTGATATTCTGCCATGTATATATCATTCTTTCTTATACCAGTTCATCATCCTTACTATACCATAAGTTCCTCAATGGTAGGAACCATATACTGAGGCTTTATTGTTTATAGCAACTGGAACAATCTTCATTTAACATCTAGGTATTATTTTTATAAATACTTAACTGAATTTTCTTGTGATTATTTCATCAACTATAATAGAGTTGATGGTCAATAAATGTTCACTGAATAAATGATCAGATTGATAAATGGCAGTACATAAAACCAAGGCATTACTACTACTGGTCACAGCAAACAATAAAGCTGCTACTGATACTTATAAAAAATGATACTCCTTAACAGTACGAATAGTTCAGAATAAGCAATAATTTTCACTTCAGTGATTAAAGACAAGATATTTCTGCGTCTCCTAATGCCAATATTAATGTAATCCCTGTTATACAGAGATAACAGCCCTCAAAAATAATGGTTATTCAGCCTTGCCTAAATTACAAACATTTTTAGTTACATCTATACTATCATATAATTACAACCAGGAACTCACATGTAGATAACCCCAGATCATTAGAAATACACTTGAAATTGATTAAAGAAATTTGTCTTCCTTTCATAGAAGATTCAGTAACCTTCGGGAGAGACACTTTCTATTATCATTGGTATAATACAAGTTAACTTTCAGACCTACCCTCCACTCCTACACCAAGGTCATTAACTTAGCTATTTTAACTTCCCACTTAACTCTCTCTTCTCCAACCTAATGTCATTCTTTTCTTCTCTCTTTTCAGAAAAAACATACCATCAATCCCTCAGACCTCCTCCTCTCCAAACCTTGCCCCTTTTTAGATTAGAGATCCTAGATTAATCCAACAGCAGAAAGAAAACTGATAGGTGCTTTTATCTTTGTTCACACAGCCTGTCTCATTTATGGTAAACTCTTTTATTATCTTACTTCAACCCTAAGAAAAAGCATTTTAGGCATTTGTAAGTTTATCAAGGAGTACTACTTTTTTTTTTAAGCTGAGATTTGTATACCTATCCTCAAGAATTGATTAATATATAGTTTTAGATAATTTTTCATTATTGGAGATATATAATGTATGTATGTAATACATGTATAAAATTATAATTATTCATCACTGGAGATACTGTCTTCTTATATGTTGGAATAAACACCAGAATATGAAGTATTAGATAATCTCTTTTTTATTTTTCCTTTTTGGTAGCCTAGAAGACAAGTGAGCAAAAATCTGGGCACAATACAATACAGGTGGAGCACCCTTCATCTGAAAATCCAAAATCCAAAGCGCTCCCAAATTGAGCACTGACATGATGCCCCAAGTGGAAAATTCCATACCTGACTGCATATGATGGGTCACAGTTAAAACTTTGTTTCATGCACAAAATTATTTAAAATATTGTATAAAATTACCTTCAGGCTATTTGTATAAGGTATACATGAAACATAAATGAATTTCATGTTTAGACTTGGGTTCCATCCCCAAGATATCTCGTATGCAAATATTCCAAAATCTGAAAAATATCCAAAATCCAAAATACTTCTGGTCCCAAGCAATTCCAATAAGTGATAGTCAACCTGTAAAACATGTCCTTATAGGGCCTTTTCTGGCAGAGCTAAAAAATGAGAAGAATATAGAACAACAAACACCAGGAGGTGAGACAAGAGTATGCATATATATATTAAGAGGAGACATGCATTCTTAATGAGAAGAGAAACAAATGGCTATTATTATCCAAGTTTCATCTCAAAAACCTATATATACAGATTTGACAGTGTGGAATAAGTTTAAAACCACAGTTTGTTCTTACAACCTCAGTAAGCTGACTAGGGTTAGGCTCTTATACAACGGCTGAACTAGGATATATATTAAATTGGCAGAGGAATAACAAACAACCATTTTCACATTAGGTTTGTTGCTTTAATTCAATGATCTTCATCTCCACCCCAAGAGGCAATTCACTGATGATTCCATGACACTGTTAGAAATAATTTAACTCTCTGGTAGCCTATAGTTAGGTTCTAGAAGGAAAATTTTCTGCCTTTACAGATTTAAATTATCTACTCAACCCCCACCCCACCCCCAAGTGTGTCATGATAAGTGCTCTGTAAACATTTTAATCATTTAGCAGGTTAAAAACAGCACATACTAATATTATATTTTATATCAAATACCAGTAAAACCTCAAAATAACAGTAAAATATTCTTACATTAAAAATGTTAGCATATGTGATCATAACACCTGTCAACTTGATCATACAAAGAATAAAATATACCATGATTGCTTTAATGATTTTTTTCAAAAGATAAGACTTATTTGTGTTCCTGCTATATTATTAGTTATCAATTTCTGAGTTTAATCAACTTAAAAAATTTATAGCCTGTGTATTTTAAAGATAATTACACTAACAGCACGTATATTTAAAATGTACTATAGCTTAATGCTGCTTTGAAGAGCCAAGAAAAGCAAAAAGGTACTGAAACTTGTTTTGTGCTTTACTTGAAATGTATGTTATTTGCTCCAATTGGTTGACCAAGGACTTCCACAGTAAAAAATAAAAAAATAAAAAAATAAAAAAAGTAAAAAAATCATTGAAGCAGAAAGGTCTCAGTAGACAATTATACAGGTAAAGCTCACTTTTTTTTTTAAATTTAGCTACAAAATATAAAACTCACTGATAATTACATCAAGAAATATTAGAAGATCATCAAGGTAAATTAATGAGCATGTAAAAAATAAATAAATGCAGGAAGAAATCTAGTATACTCATAAGTCTTACTGGGTAATGTCCCATGAGTTTCCTGCTTTAAAAAAAAAAAAAAGACTGGTCTATATGAACTGTTCTTTCTCATTAAGAGAGAAAATTGCAAAAATTTTTTTGGCCAAAATAATAATTGAAGGAAGCAGTCTATTCAAGACTGTAAGAACTTCAACAAAAGAAAGAGTAAAATTCAGACTAAATTCACGTAGTGAGTTAACTCTTACACAGCTTGCCTGTCTCCTCATATACATCTTGATCATTTTACTAAAACTTTTAAAAATGAGCTAAAAAGGAAATGAGGCACTTCAAATAACAATTTCCTGTTACAAGCTATTTGATATTGTTCATTGAAATGAAATGTTTTTTATTTAAAGAAATAAAGGCATAATGGCAGATACCATTAGTTTAAAAGGTCATGTAAGACCTAAAAATAATATCAGCTCACTAACTGGTTAATAGACGTGTCTATTTACATAATGAAAATTTATAAAATGAAGAAACTCATGTACTGACACGAACTAATTGATGAGCAATATTAAGTGGGAGGAAAAAGTATGACATAGGATTGTGTGTGTATAGTGTGCTACCATTTGTATAAGGAGGGAGAGTACATACATATGTGCTTGTGTATGGATAAAGTATCTCTGAAAAGACAAAAAATTGGTAACACTTGGGTGACAGAGTGAAGAGAATGCAGGACACTTTGCTATATTATTTTATATGTTTCGAATAATGGACCATCTGAATGAATTACTTATTCAAAAAACAAAACTGAAAATATAAAAAATATACTTTTTACTTCATCAAGGGTGATCTCTTTCCTTTGACTGCTTTCTATGACACATATTGTGCATTAGTCATCACTGTGTCCCCAACAGTTCCTTGGGGGCAGAGATAAGACAATTTAATTCATCTTTGGATTTGCTGTAGCTTCTGACCCAGTATATTAAATATAGTAATCATAATAATAAATAATTTAAAAGATAATAGGCAACACTTGTTAAGCACTTATGAAATGCCTGGCATTTAATATGTATTAATTTATTTAATCCCCACAATTCTGAGGTAGCTACTGCACATTTATTAGCAAGGAAAGTAAGGCATGGAGAAGTTAGGAAACTTGCCCAAGGTCCCACAGGCAGGAAGTTAAAATAAAGCTTAAGATGAATTGCTATCATTAATTGAATCCCAAAGGTACTTTATATTTATCTCACAACCCCTTAAAGTAGGTGGTATTATTCTAATTTTACAGATAAGGAAACTGAGGCTGAGAAAGATTAAGAAACTTCCCTTAGGTCACAAAACTCCTTGAGGTTAGGCACATGATAGTAGTGGCAATGCTAGGCTTCAAACCCAGGCCTGTGATTCCAAACCTCATGCTCTTTCAACCATATTTTCTGTCATAGTAAGTGCTAAATAAATATTTGAACTACTATAAAGTGCTGTCTCACATGATACTGCAGTAGAAATGAGTTCACACATGAGAAAAAAAAATTTCTCTATTTTTCCATTCCCTAACATCTGCTACATCCTTAAATTCTGATCTGAGCTCTAACTAGTCAATAGAGAAGCCATCATTGAAAGTTACACCATACCATTTGCATAACTATGTCACAGGCTGGTTATAAACAAGTTTATGTAACCATATCTGATAAGTTATTTATGGAATAAATGAAATTATAAATTTCAGTGATACACTGTTTAAGCATTAAGTTACAAATAATTTTCTCTATTGTAAAAAAAAAAAAAGGAGAATCTGAAAATGAGGTGGAGGACACATACTTGGTTTTATTATAACCATTCTGTACCCAAACAAAACCAAATGTCTTAGAATGAGAGACAAAATTTCTACTAATCAGATCTAATCAAGAATATGAGTTTCAGAAAGGAGAAGAAAAAGGTGCCGTTTTTATGGATCAGGTTTCTAAGTTTCTTCAGGTTCTTATGTGAAAAAAATTCATTCGAAACAGGTTACCACTGAAGCTTTAAATTCCAGAAGAAGTGCTCTTTTAACATTCTTCAGGCAAATTCTGTCAAAGAATTTATTAGCTTTCTAAATGCAGGTGTTCATCCAAAAAAAAAAAAAATTCAAGCAGATCCCGCTGTAATCTTTACTGATTCCTGGGAGGGTGCAGAAGTACAATTTAGTACCATGTTCCAAGTGAATGTTCAAATATTAATGAATATAAAAGCCTGAAAATAAAAGATCTTTTGGACAAGACTGAAGAACACAGCAGAAAACAATTTTTAAAATAAAAAATCTCACAGAGAGTTGTTCCTCAGTGTTTGGAAATAAAACTATTTTCCCAATCCTTATAGAAAAATTCCCTTTATTGCATCTTTTAAATTAAGTATCTTGGCAATAACGAATTGTTAATGTGGTATTTTCAAGACTACAATACAGTAAAGTAGGTTTTGGGAAAGTGACTGGGATACAGAAAAGAAGACAGTGCTTCTATTACCAATCAATATTTATTCCTAACCAGACGCTTTGAATGTATCAGTCACGAGTCAGTCATACACTGACTGATAAGTATTTTTAAACCAAAAAAACCTGTTCGTCTTTTGCACCACCTAAAGTAAACGTTTTTGGCTTTATTTTCACATCAGGAAATGAGCAGTAAATGTAAAAGATTTCAGTAGGCAACAACCAGAAGTATCTTATACTAAACCTTTAGAAGGCAGAGCAAGCTGAGGTTAGAATGAAATTCTCGAGAAAGTATTACAAACTTAAATAGGTCACACTGCAGGTCCTCTAAAAATTGTCTTATAATCTTTAATGTGTCAATGACTTTTCTGCTGTCCCCCTTTCCCAACAGGCGAAGAAAAAAATAAGGCTTGTGGTTTAAATTGTTGTCAATCTCAAGACTGGGTTTACCTACTGCATGCGAGACAAATAATGTATACTTCTAAAGCCTATGTTTAGAATTAATATTAAATAAATCTTTCATTGAAGTTTAGACAAAAATATGTAGGAAACATAGTGGGAGGGGCAGAGGGGTGAGAGTTACAGATGACCCAAACGCGGTTGGCAAGGTTGGCCCCCCCCCAAATGATGTAAAACAAAAGTACGTCGGCTAATACTCGTTTCAACGAAGTGTTTCAGAATGATAGACCTCAAGTGATTATTACCTTATCGAAAAGGGTTAAAATCGAAACTGTTTTCAAACACCAGCTTCCCTTTTACAAGATCCCAACAGTTTTCTTAAAAAGTTATTACAAATATGTTTTTTTAGCACCCCCTTCCTCCCAAAAAGAATGCATTTCCATGACTACTGGCTTTTTTTAAAAAAAGCGGAGGGGTGAGGGAAAGAGTCAAAAATTCCCTAAAAAAGCACAAGCTCTCATCATCTCAACTAAGCAGCACTGGGCAGAAAACAGCATTTCCCCGACCGTGCAGGAGCGGGAGGAAAGGGCACGAATAAAATACAGCACGAGAGGAAGCCTTGGGTTTCGAACTTTATTGCACAAAGAGAGTGGAGAGAAGACTAGGTCAGACGTTGCAGCTCTTCCCCTCGCGAAGCGGGCACGGCGGACTCGGAGGCTACCGGGAAGGCAGCAGCCACCTTCACCTCCTCTGCCCTCAACTGTCGCCTTCTTCCTCCTCCACCCCCCACCGGCACCCAGGCGGCGGCTGCCCCGGCGGACGGCCGGGCCCGGCCGGGCCGGGAGCGAGGCGGGCGGCGGGGGCCGAGCGGGCGGGCGAGCGAGCGGCGCGGGGGGCAGCGCCGGGCCGAGCGGACTGCGGGCGGCCTCCCCCGGGGCGGCTCCCGGCTCCCGGCTCCGCGCCCGGCCCGGCGGCGGCGGCGGGAACGCGGGCGCCAGCTCGCCGCGGCCGGCCGCCCGCACACACCCCCGGCCGCCGGCTCCCACCCCGCCCGCCGCCCCCCGCCATGAGCGCCGCCGCTGGCTGCAGGCAGAGTCGCTGCCGCCCCGGCCGCCGCTGGCTCCAGTCCGCCGCCATTATTCTTTGTTCGCTGCGAGCGGCGGCGGTGTTGTGGGGCTCGGGCGGAGGCTCCATCTTTACCGCGGCCCCTCCTGCGAGGGGAAGGCCCCGAGCGCGGGTGTCCGGCACCTCCCCGTCCCCCCTCCGTCCCCCCGGCTCTCTCCGGCTCCTGCCTCCTCCTCCTGCTCCTCTTACCGGTGGTACAAGCTCCTCCGTCACTGCTTTCGTTCGCGGCCCGGATCTCGCTGGAGTTTTATTCTCTCCCCCACGTAACACACCGCGTCAAACTACACCTCCGCCGCGTCACTCACCAACACTCCGCTTCTCCCAGCCGCCCGGGCCACAGGCAGCAGCAGCCGCCGCCGACTGAGGAGCCGCAGCCAGGGAGCCAGCCAGCGCCGCCCAGTGCCGAGTGCGCAGCGGCCGCACACGGAAACAGCCGAACTCGGCCCGGAGCTGCTCGAGCGGCCCCGCCCCGCGCTGGGGGCGGAACTTGCCGAAGGCCTTCGGACGCCTTCGGGCGCGGCGAAGGGGTTCCGCCTGGAGAGGGAAGGTGAAGGTGGGCTGAGGCCGGCGCTGGGAGGAGGTGTCTAAGCCCCTCCGCTGGGTTCCGATGGGTAAAATCGGACGGCGGAAATTTGAAGGAGGAAGCAGGGTTTGTGTGCGGCCCCGTGGGGAATTCCCGAGAGGTGGCGGCGGCTTGACGGAAACCCCCGCGCAGGCCTGCCCCTGCGGCCGTAAGCGGCGGGCTCTAGGGCGACTTCGGCGGGCGCCGCCAGCCCGGGAACTTTCAAACTTCGTCGGGACGCGGGAGACGCGCCGCCCAGGCTGGGACACTGCCGGAGTGCGGGAGTCGTGCGGGCCGGGGAGGAAGGGCTGCCGCGCCTCTGCGGACGCGCCCGGGGCCCGGGCTGGGCACGCGACGCTGCGGCGCTGCCCCGGCGGCACCCGGGGCGTGGTGGGGCCCTGGTGGGGAAGGTTTTCCCGCTCCGAGAATCAGCGGAGAAACCTGGCGGCCCCCGGCGGGGCTGCTTTTCTTTAGGGGGCGGAGGCTGTGGAACTGTGGCGCCTTGCGGGCAGCGTGGGCTGTGGGTCCCATCGACGGCCCTCGGGGGCCTCCGAGCCATGACCTGCCCTGACCGAGGTTGCTCTTCGGCACTCGAAATATGTCCCCATCCCACCTGCGCGCCTTTCTTCAGCAACATCCTGTGTCGCTTTCTTGTCTCAGCTTGTTTTCTACAGCAGTGGTTTGCACCCACTTCACCCTTTTCTTCACCACCCACCCCCACCCTGTACCAAACAGTGTGATTTCCGTGACCTGGGAGCTACTGAAACTGCTCTCTCAGAGGCCACACCCCTGAGTCTCCATTCCCCTTTTTATTGAAGTCTGCAGTCCTCTCCCTGAGCTTTCAAGTCTTATAATTTTCTGTTCCTTAAAGCAGACATGTCTTTTGGAAGCAGACAGGGTTCAAATCTGGACTCTGCCCCTTACTGACTTCTGTTACGAAGAAACAGTTGCCCTTCCTGGACTCTAGGTCTCATCCCTTACTGCTTTTTCCAGGACTTTGGGTGTAAGAGTATCCCCCTTTCCTTCTGTTATTTTCAACCTTTCCTTCTCTACCGGCTCTTTCCTATAAGCACTTAAACGTGCTTAAGTCTCTCAATTCTTTACAAACAGTTCTCTTCTTCCTAAATCCCACTGCAACAACTCTTACCCCATCCAGGGGTGGGGAACCTGTGGCCTCAAGGCCACATGTGGCCCTCCAGATCCCCAAGTGTGGCCCCTCGACCGAATTTAAACTTTATAAAAAGGATTTGTTCTGTAAAATTTGGGTTCAGTCAAAGGGATCCAGGAGGCCACCTGGATTCCCTCTCCAGTCTAAGTGGCTCTGAATTTTCATGGACAAGCTTCAGGTCTGTAAATCCAGTGGATGGTTTTCAGTCCTCATTTTGTAAGACCTCATCCCAGTATTTGACACTATTAACCACACCCTCTTCCAAGTATACTCTTCCCTCTGCTCATATGTCACAGTTTTCCTTCCTACCTCTGTTTGCTCTTTAACAACCAGCTCCTCTTTTATCCAGCTCTTATATATTGGGATCCTGCTGAGTTGAATCCTGGCCCTCTTTCTGAGTCCTGCCATATACACTTTTCTAGGTGGTGTCTCATCCTCTTCCAGCAGCTTCCAATGCCCTCTGTCGAAGACTCTCCAAGCCATATCTCAAGCCTACATCTTGCTCTTGAACTCTAGATTCATATTTTCAACTGCATTTGCTACACTTTCGTTTGGATGACTGGGGCATTTCAAACTCAACCTGTATGTCATAATCCCTTCAAAACTCCCCTGGTTCAGTTAAGGGTATCCTATGCATTTACTCAGTTTAAGCCAGAAACCTAGCATACCTCCAACACACATCAGAATCACCTTGACCTGTCTGCTTCCTGAAAAATTGCGTTTGTGACCTCTCTTTGTTCCCATGGCCATTTTTTCATTCCCCTTCTAGTCTAAACTACCTTCACCTCTTGCTTGAAGTCCTACAGTAACCACCATTCAGGTCCTATGAAACTGCTCTTGCCTCATTCCGATACATTTGCCACACTACCACCAGGGTAATTTGTAATAATACAAGTCTGATCAAATCACGAGCCTGCTTCCTGCAGTGGCTTCCCTTTGCTTACTGAACACTGTCTAAACTCCATTGTCTGGGCTTGTCTTTCTCCCCCTCTCCAGCTGTCCCCCTAGCTCTCCGTACTCCAGCCATGGTAGTCTTTTGATTTTTTCCCTACTGTAGGCTCTCACCTCAAGGCATTTGCACGTGCCATCCCTGCCCCCTAGAATTCTTTTCTGTCACCCAGTCCTACCTAATTTATCACTTTCTTTTTCAGTTCATCATTTTTGTAGTTATTTGTTTAGTGTCCATGTAATGTCTGTGCAGATAGGGACTACATCTGTCTTGTTCACTACCAGCTTTTCCTCTTCCCTCCCATCTCTAGCAACAGTACAATGTCTAGAATATAGTGGTGCTTGTTAAATATTGAATAAATAATGAATTTCTGTGTGCTCCCAGGCAAAGTTTCTTAACATTTGTGGGTTCAAATCCTGGCTCTCTTAGCAAGTTCAGTCTGCTGTAATACCATAGACTGAGTGGCTTATAAACAATGGAAATTTATTTTTCACAGTTCTGGAGGCAGACAGTCTGAAATTAGGCTGCCAGCATAGTCAGGTTCTGGTGAGGGCCCTCTTCAGGACTGCAATGGCTGTTTTCTCCTGTAGTCTCACAATGCGGAAAGAGGGCAAGTGCTCTCTGGGGTTCTTTTTATAAGGCATTAATCCCATTCATGAGGCCTCCACCATCATGATGTAATTATCTCCCAAAGGCCCATCTCCTGATACCATCACATTGGGGGTTAGGATTTCAACATATGAATTTGCAGGGGACAAGGGGGGCACACAAACATTCAGTCCATTGCACTGGCTCACCCACTTGCTAGCTAGTGACTTTGGGCTAATTGTTCACTCCTGTACCTCAGTTTTCCCATCTGTAAAGTAAAGAATATAATAGCACCTACCTCATAGTATTATTGTGGTGATGACATGACATAATACATGTAAAGTATACTTGGAACAGTGTTTGGCATGTAATGTGTTAATAAAAATGTTGCCTGTTACTAGCTTTTACTTGGATATCTCATCCTTGTGTCAAATACATTTTCAAAGTCTTCCTGCTCTTCCTACCCAGACCCTATACATGATACCAAAACTTTGGAATTATCTACTCATGGCCTATATTTATCACCCACCAAATATGGTGATTTTTTATTTTAAAATTTCCTCATATTCACTCTTCCTTTTTATTCACACCGACCTTCATTTGGGCTCTGTCTCATCACATCTCATTTACTTTGCTAACTTCCTAGGTGCTTTCTAACTGCAGGCCATCTTCCCTTATTCACTTGTGCCCTGCTGTCAGACAAGGGGGCCCCAAACAGTTGTTAAATCGCGTATCCTCCTTGACTTCTGCTCTACTAGCCTCTGTTCCCACCTAACTTTGTTCAGTCATTCATTCAATCATCCATTCATTGAAGTGCAAGTTATTTTACTAAACATTTTGGGTAAACTCCACATTTGAAATGCAGTCTCCCAATTTCATATGTTCTGTTCTGGCATCTCCATAAACTATAGACATGAACTGGAAAGGTTAAACTTTCAGCCTCCAATTTTTGTCTCTGGTACTTTGAAGCCACTCCCATTTTTTGTTGTTGTTTTTAATATAGTTAGAGACAGGGTCTGGCTGGCTGTGTTGCCCAGGCTGGAGTGCAGTGGCTATTCACAGGTGCGATCATAGCACACTACAGCCTTGAACTCCTGGGCTTAAGTGATCCTGCCTTAGCCTCCTGAGTAGCTGGGACTATAGGCAACTTCCATTTTTAACTCAGTTTCCCAATTGGAATATGAGGTCAATATCAGGGAGATAAAAGTAGAAGACAGCACATGGATCTTGAAAGAGACCCAGAGTAGGGGAAGATCCCATAAGATGATTATAAAAGGCTTCAAGGGGAAAGTGGTATTTGAGAGCTTTTTTCTAATCACAGCTTCCTTTTCCTGTTATTTTTCTGTATTGCTTCTGCTGTTGAACCTAATTTTCACCCTCACTGTGAACTCAAGTTCCATGAACCCTGCCTATCCTTGTACTTCATCACCTCTTGTCACTTGATTTGCTTTCCTACCTGATCCCAAGGCCATTGTGACCTATTTCATTTATTCTAAAAATATCTGTTCAGCACCTATGCATTCTGAAAACTGGGGATATAACAGTGAACAAAATAGGTACTGTTTCTGCTCTCAAAGGTACTAAACTTTTCAACCTCTGTACCTTCTGCTCACTCTTTTTGCTCTTTTTGCTCACTCTTTAGTGTTATCATCCAGTCTCATGGTTGCAGACACTATGTCTGTGTTGACAACTTTCAAAATTACATCTTTTCCCCAAATCACTTAACCAAACTCCACACTCATTTAAACAGCTACCTACTCACATCTCCACTGGGATGTTGTCTTAGCCTGTGTTCTCCCAGAAAGCACAATCCCTGGCAGAAACTGTGCTATTATATTACTAGGGAGAAGAATCCCAGGGAAATGAAGGTAGGTGAAAAGCAGTGAATCAGGGGAGGAGGTCAAGATTCAGTCAAAGGGATGCTAACACTACTCTCCACCCCACTACTCTCTCTTGTGTGGGCACCAAACAGACCCTCCCATAAGATGTGTGGCCTGAGCAGGAGGCAAAATGCCACTGGGTGGTTACTGCCTGAATTGGTTGGCCAGTGGTGATGGGGGTAGAATAAGTGGCCCAAGGGCCCCCAGGCAAGCGAGGCTAAGAGGATCTGAGGTGCTGCAGTTGTCTACTAGACATCTCAAACTGAATGTGTCCAAAATGGAAGTGACTGTCCCCCTCACATCTGCACCTGCAGGTTTTACCATCTTAATTGCTGAGGTTGAAAATCTTGGCACAATTCTTAGTGCCTTTCTTTCTCTACATCTGTTCCATCAGGAAATTTTATTGACGATACCTTTGGAATATATCCCTAAACTGACTACTTACCACCATTGCGAGTGAGCTGGGTCTGCAATACTTTCATCTCTTGCCAGGATTACTGTGCTAGCTTAAGAAGTTTCCCTATTTCCCTTGCCTCGCACCAGCCACACTTCTGCCTTGGCACCTTGGGGCTGTTCCAGGACTTGAAATGCTCTTTTTCCAAATATCCAGAGTGCTAACTCCCTCACCTCCTTCAAATTTTTGCTGAGTTTTTACCTCACTGAGACTGTGACTACACCACTTAAAATTGCAACTCCTTTATACCCCACATTCAATTTGTCCTCAAATCCTGTTGTGCTTGCTTCAAAACATGTGATCACCCTATCCATCTCCGCTGATAGCAACTTGGTCCAAGTCACTATCACCTTCGACTAGAATTTTGTATCAGCTACCCTTAACCTTCATTCTGTTCTCCACACAGCAGCCAGAGTGATACTTTTAACACATAAAGTAGTCCATACCATGAGTTTTGACTCTGCTCAGAACTTTCCAGAAGCTCCCCATCTCACTCAGAGTAAAAGCCAAGATTCTTACAGTTAATCCTACAAGACCCCATACCTCTCTAGTCTCACTTCCTGTTGTTGTTCCCCAACCATTCTCTGTTCAGTCACACTGGCCTCCTTGCTGTTCCTCAAACACTGGACACACTCTCTCCTCAGGGTGCTCCTCCCAGTCATGTGCATGTCTTCCTCACCTACTCGGGTCTTTGCTTAAATGCCCCCATTGCTGTGAGGCCGTCCCCTACTACCCTGACAAAAATTGTTCACCTTACCCTTTACCTCTCTGCTCTTTTGCTCTCTCTATTTCCCTTTACTACTTTATTTTTCTCCATAGCACCTATCACTTTCTATTATGTTATGTATTAACTCATTTATTGTGGCTATTGTCTGCCCCCTCCAGAACAGAGACTTTTGTCTCTTTTTTTCACTGCTGTATGCTTAACATCTAAAAGAGTGCCTGGTACACAGTTGGTACTCAAATATTTGGATGAATGCAATTGGAATTTTGGATTTAATCTCCTGGGCATTGGGTTAGCATAAACAGGTCTTTCTCAGAGTGATCACCTCTGGATGCATCTATAAATATTCAGCTTCTGTATTGCAGCCTGCAATATGGTGGCTCCACCCAAGTATTCCCTTTCTTGTGGGGCCTGATTTCTATGTGGCTACACTCTCTGCCATTTCTGTCTCAGTTCCACATAACCTGAAAGAGATGAAGACCTCTTTGAAGCTTTCTGGTCTTCCTACATCCCAGGGTCAGAACTGAAGGACTGATCAGCAACATTCTGGTAGCTTTTAATTACCATTTTGAGGACCAAATGGTAAGGTACTAGCACTGCTGCATTCTCCATCTTCCTTCTGACTGAAAGCAATGCCATGTAAGCAAAGTCAAATGGCCCCTTATCCTCTTAGAAATTCCAAAAAGGCCAGTGGCTGGCAATTAAAACCAAGAACGGTAACAAGTAAAAGATTTATTGAGTGCTTACTTTGTTCCAGGCACTGTTCTAAACATGTTTGGATGTGTTTAGACCACATCCCAGTATTTTAATCTTCATAACAACCCATTGAGGAAAATATTAATATTGGGAACATTTTACAGATGGGTAAACTGAAGCCAGAGAAGAAATGTGTCTGAGGTCTTAGAGCAAGTTAAGTGGCAGAGTCAGAATGTAAACGCAGGCAGTCTGGCTTTAGAGCCTGCACTCTTAACCACTGTGTTGCACTGCCTGTTTGTAGAATGACAAGGAGAAAGGGATTTTGCTTTGAAAAGAAAGCAAAGTAATTATGACTCCATCAGTGTAATTCTATCATTCTGAAAGCACCTTAGTAACCCAAACACTTTTTTCTGGCATCAACCCTGATGTCAATTTCATGCATGACACAAGATTCAGACTGACTGGTTTCCAAGATAACCTTGTTACTCTTCCTAGGCAAAGGAGTGGGCTCCTGAACACACTGCCTAACCCCTCCTCTCCATCTTTGCTTCACCAGCTCCTGCTCTTTAGCTGAGCTCTGAAGGGTGTATCATAAACTCTGAGAGCCCTACCTAGCTCCCTCCACCCCTCCCTCAACACCAGCACCCTGGTCTGGTTTAGGTGCCTGAACTCTGTATTCTTCTTTCCGTCAAAGCACCTATCACACTTGTCATTGTTTGTCTGTCTGTTCCCATGCTAGACTGTAACCTCTGTGAAGGCCGAGACCGTCTCTGCCTTATTCATTTCTATATCTTTAATGCCTAGCATTAGTGTTTGGTGTTTGACACATTAAAGGAGTTTGATAAAAAAAATTTGAATGAGTAAAAGTGATATTGATACAGAATATCTGCAATCATAGCCATGCATTAAGGTGAATTTTCTTGTGACCAGGCTAGTCCATTTTTTTAGAAATGGAAAAGACGATTTTCTTTTAGTCTGCCTTCTAGCTTGGGTTTTCATGCATTGCTGATACCATAATGTCAGTTTTCAGTTAGTGCCTCTTTCTCCTTCAGATTCAACCGACATTCAACTACTATGTGATAGATGTCTCACTGGGGTCTTTCACATATATGTGCTAATTTAAATTGAGATAACTCCTCTGGGTTTCAAGTTCCTCAGCTATATAACCAAGATACCTAATTGACTTGCACAAGATCAAACTGCACATTTGAGAATTGGGGTCTGAATTTAGAACTTCCAATTCTAAGTTTAGCTTTCTTTTTTCCAAATGTGATGTTGCCTTACTGTTCCTATCTATGATCCTTGTCTACTAGTCCATGGGTAGCACTCATATCACTAAGGGACATGCATATTCATAATCTTGTCATATGCACCTCCATTAAAAAACTTTTTCCCCTCCCCTTTTTTCTATTTTCCACTTTTACTCAATTCCTTTCCATTTCTCCTCTGCCTGCTTCTTTCCCAAACAGTGACAGGGTTTATGAGAACATTTCTGGGGCCTGTTCTAATTTCTTATCTGGATTGAGGGCTTTATTGAGATTTGGTTATTTCTAATATTATTTCTATTCTATTATTATATCTATATCAGAAATAGATATGAGAAGAGTCCCAGAGATTGGAACACCTACTATTTGGGATTCTGATCAAACAAGGTGATTGAACGCACGCTTTTTGCTCTGCTCTTTCCTAATACCCCACAGTAATGGAATAAGAAAAGTATAAACCCTTACGTTCGACAGAAAATTCCGCCTCCTCCCTAAGACGTCCATGTTCTAATTCTTGGAACCTATGAATATGGTACATATGGCAAAAGGGAATTTGCAGATGTGATTAAGTTAAGGAGTTTGAGATAGAGAGATTTTGCTGGATTATTTGGGTGGGCCCAGCGTAATCACAAAGATCCCTGTAAGGAAAGAAGGAGGCCGGAGAGTTGGAGTGGATGGAGGGGATTGGAATTTGCTCCACTGCTGGCTTTGAAAATGGAGGATGAGGCTCTGAGCCCAGGAATGCAGACAGCCTCTAGGAGCTAGGAAAGTCAAAGAAACAGATTTTCCCCTAGAGTTTCCAGAAGAAATACAGCCCTACCGATGCCTTGATTTTAACCCACTGAGGCTGATTTTGGACTTCAGCCCTCCAGAACTATAAGCAATAAATTTATGTTGTTTTAAGCCATTAAGTTTGTGGTAATTTGTAACAGAGGCAATAAAAAATGAATATAACCCTCCAGGGACTAAAAGAGCAGGTAAGGAGATATAATAGCAGTTAAGAGAATTCAACACATGTTTGGAAGATGGGAAGTGGATGGAGAAAAGGTAACTGACTTGGCAGAGTAGATACCTAAGTGCCTGTAGAAGGAATTGGAGGCTACACCTCTTCATTTTTTTTGCAGAGGCCAGGAAAAGAGTACACAGGGGCCTATAGAACATTTAGCTAAATATTTAAAAGATACAAATCCAGCTAGAAAACCACTAACTAAAATATATTCTATCCTCACATCTTGAGAAATGCAGAGGAAGGACCTACACATAGGAGTACTCCAATGAAGACATCTACTCATTGTCCAATTACCTCAGTTGTCAAGTACCGTTCATGCACACAGACCTTTCCTCTATCTTTTTAGTGCCTCATTCTTTAATATGACTGGATAATCAGGGATTAGCATACATGAAGGAAATCGTTCAACATGAAAGAGAGAAATCAACAAATTGTCCAACTGATTAACCAACCACGCAGAAAATCTGATAAGTATGATTGTATTGAGATGAGATTTGAACAAGTGGTGGGGAGTTTTGAATTAGTGATATGCGCTTAGAACACTAAGTAAATGAAAAGAAAAATACATTTATTAACTCCAGGGAAAATAAAAAGTTGGGTAGGAGAGGAAAAGTAATCATAGTTTATTATATGGCTTAAATCTGACTAAAATACAAGGTCCTAATAATGTGAATACTGATTATTAATCTGACCAAAATAATGATGCACAGTGCAAGGTGCATATATATGGTAGGCATGAAGAGAGGGAGGAGAATAGACCCTCATTTCCATAATGAAAAGTCAATAAATAACGCCTAAAGCAGATATATCAAGTTGCCACAGTTAAAACATGTTGTTTAGAGATATGGTAGTCAATTCCAAAGAATCAGCTAAAATGACTCACAGTGGTTGTCTCTGGGGAAGGGTAAATATTTAGTGAAAGGGCTGTTGACTCTTCAAACTATAAATATGTATAACTTTGATAAAACTAAATTTTTTTTTTTTTACGCAGTGTCTTCTTCTGTTGCCCAGGCTAAAGTGCAGTGGCATCATCTTAGAGCACTGCGACCTCAAACTCCTGGGCTCAAGCGATCCTTCTGCCTCAACCTCCCAAGTAGCTGGGATTACAGGTGTGTGCCACCACGCCTGGCCTAATAAAACTAAATTCTTTTTAAAAAAGTACTAAAAGATGATCTTAAGGGGAAAAATTATAGGAGATATTTTCCTGGATTTGAAACACATGGGCATTAAGATTGAAAGAAATATTCAAATCTCTTGAAAAAGACCCAGGTCAAAGCACATGACCATGAAATTTTAGAATTCTAGTTATTAAAAAAAAGAACTTAAAACCCTGTAGGTGGGAATTAAGGGTCACATGCAAAGACAGGAATGAGAATAGCACTGGACTTCTCAACAGCATCATTGGAAGCTAGAAACAATGTATCAATGCTTTCTAATTCTGAGAGAAAATTATTTCAAATCTGATATTCTGTGATTTTCAGACAGCTAGGTCTTTGCCTGTCAGGAACACTTTCTCAGGAAAGTACTAGAAGGTACGTATTACCAAAATGAGGCAGTAAATCAAGAAAAAAGATCCTGGAAACAAGGGTATACCTGTCAACTCAGGCTATGATGCAGTAACAAGCTATACCCAATTCTCCATGGTTTATGGCATAGGTTTATTTCTTACCCAACATGTCCATCATGAGTAGGCTGTAATTTTGCTCCTCGTCACCTTCATAAGAGGGCTCAGGCTAATGGAGCATGCTCTATCTGGGACATTGCTAGTCTTATGGCAGAGGGAAAAGAGAGAGAGACTAAGTCTGTCTCTTAAGCTTCCACCTGGAATTGACATGTCATTGGCCAAAGCAAATCTCATGGTCACTTCTGAGTTTAACAGAGCAGGGATGTAAAATCCTTCCATAGGATGGGATATCATAAGTCATGGCCAACCTGATATTGATGGGATGAAGAAGTATAATCCACCCCAATGCAGGAATAGCAAATATTTTGAATAATTATACAACCTATTTCAAAGGGAACTTTTGCATAGAAGGGAGCAAAAAGAATATTCAGGACAACATCTGTGCAACAGGCTCAGAAACAACAACTTGGGATTGAGAAGGAGGTGGAAGAGCTCCAGGAGGAAGGTCAGGCTGGGAGGTGGGGAGGAGGGAATGGCATCTATTACTTTTCTAACAGGTCAGGTTGTTAGATGACTGCCTCTCTCTGGGGGGGCACTAGAAGATTGGGAGTGGTGGGGGTAGGAGACTGATGTTTTCTCATGAGCTTTTTTGTATGAAGTGGAGTTTTTAAAACCATGTGAAGTAATAATTTCATATAAATTTAAACTATTTTTTAAATGGATAGAAATTTAGCTCTACTTTATCTGATGTGTTTGTGTGTGTGTGCATGTCTGTGATGTGTATGTGTCCTGTGTTTGTATATATATGTGTGAGTAGTTGTCAAACTGTAGTTACTAATAGTTTGTCTTCTATCTTTTTCACACACAACACATTTCCATCAGTAACATCCAACAAGGTCTGCAACAAGGTAAGTACAGACATTTATAAATTTGAATAGTAATTTGATAGAATATTTTATGTCTGCTGAAATCAATAATACACAGTCACTGGGCTTATTCTTTGTATTCTTTGCTTTTTAGAATTTTACTTTTCTAGTATTATTTTTACTGTATTTTACAAAAGCATTGGTCTGCAATTGATTGGACATTTAAAAATTTTGGTCCTTCATTACAGATAGTTTCAGAAGCATGAGTTTAGGGTATAAAGGTAAGTCTATAGGATAAAAATATTTGAGAATTATTGTGCTAGGACAATCAGCAAATGACCAACACTACATTTTCTGAGCATCCTTTCTCCTCTGCAATTACATTCATGAGAATTTATGTAGAAACAGAAGCCTTTTGAAGTCAGCACACCTAGTCTTTCCATAATTAAGTGGTTTACAATACTCGCCTCTTCCTCCATCTTGCCCCCTCAACAAAGCACCTGGAAAGAACCCAAAGAAAACAGTGGTATTTTCCAAGAAGCCCCTGGGAAACAGCATTAGTAACCCTGAGAAGGTGGACACATTTAAATTTGCAAAGATAACAAGTTTCCTTTTTTTATAGTTCTGTCCAAGTTCTGTATTTTTTATTGTACTACTCTCATACTAGTGTTAATAGTCAAATATCTAAGGCATTAGTAGTAATAGTGCAAAAAGATAAGAATTCTCTTGCCTTTTTAACTGGCTCATTAGGTTCTTGCTTCTTTCCCTTCAGGCTGTATGCCATGCTACCCAGTGCTTACTAAAAGAAAGCAGAGAAAACGCCCATGCTTAATGTCTTTTGAGGCTTAAAAACTTGTGCTCGACTGGGATAAAGTAAAATACAATTTGTCATAGGATGTATTTCAGAAGTACAAGAGAACAGTTCTTGTTATGAATAGTGACATTTCTTTCAATATATGAGTAAAGATAATAAAATGGTCAGTAATTCTGCCAGTCTTGAAGGTAATGTTCACATGCATCTTGATAATGCTCCTCTGTTGTCTGTGTTAGTGTGGTTCCATCATGAATGTTGTCTTGATGTAATACTGGAAAAGAGAACACAGCAGATACATGCCCTAACAGGAATTGTTACTCCCTAAGCTCAGGTACAGGTTCAAACCATGCCTAAACAGCATCCCATCTCTGCATAGTAGAAGACTATGTCATAACATGGATAGCTTATAAGGGAGGAGTTACTGCCTTTCATAAAACTAACCTTATCAAAGAATCTGACTTATGTGTTCAGATGCTTAGTGAGTGGTTCTCAAGTTTTCTATCTCTTTCATAAACAACATATTTCCATCATTAACATTCAAAGATGGAGTGAGAGAGGGGCTCTATTTTCAAAAGCTCCTTCTACTAAGACTTTTATTCCCATCCTACCCTTGTCCATTCTGCAAAGATTTAGAAACAGATTTCTTTTCTGAGTGTGTACATATAATGGGGAAGGGGAGAATAAATCTTTGTTTGTTGTTGTTTTCTTTTTTGCAACTTTAAAGTAAGTTTATTTCCTTTGACAATAAGGCTATAAAGTATTACATGTCTTTTCAGGATTTTTCCCCCAACTTTATTAAGGTATAATGACAAATAAAAATTGCATATATTGACAGCATACAATGTGTTGTTTTGATATATGTATACACTGTGAAATGATTAAATCAAGCTAATTAATGTATCCATCACATCACATACTTATTTTTGTGTGGTGAGAATATTTAAGATCTACTGTTAGCAATTTTCAATTATACAATAGATTATTCTTAACTATTGTCACCATGCTGTACCCTGGATCTCCAGAACTGAGAATAAATCTTTTCATCTGTACGCATCCTTAGGCAGCAAATGAGAATGAGAACCCTTAAAAAATTCAATATCATGATTGCTAGCGTACCTTTTCTGTGTAGACTTTTATTAGCAAGTAACCTCATCCTATTAGCTAAGTTCTTATAGTCTACTCTTTGACATACCTTTTTATTTTTTTTAAAAAAAGGACTTGTCAAAAATGACAATGATTCAGTGTGTATGTTTGTTTACATTGCCTTAACTACAATCTCATTTATTCCAGGAATATGTTCTTATCAACAGAACTTAGAGGAAGATGCACATGCCTATGCCTCCCCTGCACAAGCAGATTTTATATCATTTGGGGTTTGCATTTGTAGATCAGAAAAAACGAAACAAAACAAAACCTTTATTCCATCTAACCCACGGGTTGGAGCAGATACATTTATAGTTCTAAGATCCTTTTAAGATAAGAGGCTCCTTAGTACATATATTCTCAAACTATTAATGAGGGTTATAAACAGTGAAATGGAATTGAATTTGCTAGAATTTGGTGTGTTTGCAGCCGTGACTCTTGACAATATAGTTTCTTAATCAAAGTTCCGTCTCCCTAACTAGAGTATGACCTTCTTCCAGGATGGACTATATCCCTTTTGCCCCTCTCTTCCCCCAGTACAATTACCTTGTGCAGATTCATGGACTGAATCTGCAAATGTTATTGTCTAATATGTTACTGTGCCATACTCTGTAAATGTTACTAATATCTGTTCTATGGCACAGTGCTAAATAGTTTTTATAACTGTGGTTTTGAGCTGAACCAGTAGAATGCTTTTGTAATTGTGTGTCAGAATTTCTTGCACTTTTTCCAGGAAGCTGGAACTGAATCATTTTCAGGACTTTTATATAACCTAGTCTATTATCTTTAGTCCAAGATTAAACAAATGCTCTTGTGGCCTATGTGATACAAGATGTGAAAGGGTTATAACTGAAACACTCCTTACTTAAGTGGCTTGTTGCAGCCCAGGAATGCTTACTGGAATTATCCACAATATATGATGTAGCCAAAGGAGTTTAAAAAACACCCTTTCTTTCTTTCTTTCCCTTAGGGCTTGTCCTAAGTTTTCCCTTCCCTGTCAGAGCTTGCTGCACACACAGAGGCAGGGCACCTGCCATGTGTTATGAATTATATTACTCATTCATAGATTTGTCTAACCCATTAGACTGTAAGTGTCTCAAGGCCAAGAACAAAGTTTTACTTATCCATTTAGCCTCAGTACCTCCTTCTATGCCTGTTTATTGACTTTAACAGAGGGAACCAAACTCAGCATCCAAAACACAAGACATAGGAGAGTAGAATTAGAGGTCTACATGGAGCAGAGATACCAGCCACACTTGGGGTAACATATGGAGCAGGCATTGAAGGCCCATGCTAAAGATTTTGTTCTTAAAATTCTTAAAGGTGAGTAATTACTAAATAAGAGACTGCTGACTTTTTTCCAAGAATAAAACTGCAACGTATTAAAATTGTATGCAACATATGGAAGACATAAGTTTTCTTCACTGTTTTGAGCTTTCTCTAAAAAGGGGGAAAATAATGGTAAGTACTTCATAGGATTGTTGTGAGGGTGAAATGAAAAAAATCCACATATATCACTTCACACTGTCCTTGGCACAGTGTAAGGGGTTAGTAAGTACTGGATATCATTTAATACTATCATATTTCATTGAGTCTAATTAAAATATCATTTTTTGTATTACTAAGGAAAATTGATTGCCAATTAAACTATGATACTGATTTCTATCACCAAAATTATTTAATATTTATTGAAAAAATTTTAGACTTATTTAGACATATTTTAAAAATCATATTTCATTCTTGTGCCATATATAAAAAGGCAAATGTAAACAAATAATTTCAAGTATCTCTAGGACATTTTCATGGTCAGAGTCTAATTCTTTAGAATCATTTTTTGACTCAGAGACATTGATTTCTTTATTTTTTCTTTAATTAATTTTTTTTTTTTGAGACAGTCTCTCTCACTCTGTTGCCTAGGCTGGAGTGCAGTGTCATCATCATAGCTCACTGCAGCCTCAAACTTCTGGGCTCAAGCCATCCTCCTCCCTCAGCCTCCTGAGAAGCCGGGACTACAGGTGCACATGACCCTGCCTGGCTAATTTTTTTTTTTTTTTTTTTTTGAGAGACCGGGTGTTGCTATGTTGCCCTGGCTGGTCTCAAACTCCTGGCCTCAAGTGATCTTCCTGGCTGGGCCTCCCAAAGTGCTGGGATTACAGGCGTGAGCCACTGCGCCTAGCTGATTTCCGTGTTTTTTCTCATAGTGTTGTTGTCTGTGATATCAAGAGTATTGAAAATTAGAAATGCAGCATTTCTAAAATGTGCCCCTCTGCTGAATTCCAGATTTTCTTCCAAACCACTATCCCCACTCTCCTTGTGTATGCTCCATCTTACCAGAGAGTGTCAATGGAAGGTTTTCAGACAGCAACCAGATTCATCTTCTGTCCTGCATCCCTGCTCTTCACATCCCAACCTGTTTCTTTATCATCTTCCCCACTTAGTTCATGATAACCCCATTGTAGTAGTTGCTTAGATCAGAATCCCTGGAGTTATCCTTGGTTCCTCTCTTTCCCTTACACCCCACATCCAGTCCACCAAGGTTCTAAATCCAGAGTCTGTCCTCCTCTACTGCTGCTATTCTTGCCTGAGGCATCGTCATCTCTCACCTATAATTACCTCTTAACAGGTTTTTCTGCTTCTGTCTTGGCCCCACTGCAATTCTATTCTCAACATAGTGGCCGGAGCAAATGTTACATAACTAAGTCAGATCATGGCTCTCCTCTACTCAAAACCCAGCTCCCTGCATTGCTCAGTAAAAGCTGTAGTCTTTGTGATGGCTATAGGCCCTACGAGATCTACACTTTCTCCTCGTCTTACTTGCTTCTGGTGCACTTCACTCCAAACTCACTGGCCTCCTGGCTGTTTCTCAGTCTCTCCAGGCAGGCTCCTGCTGGAGGGTCTTTGCTTTAGCTCTTCCCTCTGCCTGGAATTCTTCTCCAGGATCTACAGAGTTAACTCCCTCACCTCCTTCAAGATTTTGCTGAAGTCTCATGTTCTCCCTGAAGCCCACCTTGGCCACCGTATTTAATACTGCGACCCGAACCTCATCTGTGCCTCAGTCCACCCCATCCCCTCAACCCACTCCACATTTTCTTTTCCATAGCACTCATCAGTTTAACATACTATAAAATCTACTTATGTATTATAGTTTATTGTTTGGTATCTGTCTTTCCTCAGGAGGGTAGACTTTTTTGATTTGTTCACTGGTGATCCCTAAGTGCCTGGAACAGTGCCGCGTAGGCATTCATTCAGTACTTGCTGAATTGTACTGAATTGTGGTAAATCCTATGAATGTGGTCAGCACAAGCTGCCATGGAAGTGTATAGAAATGGGCCACACAGAGCAGATTAAGAAAGATCGTGAAGGAGTTGATGCTTCAGCTGAACTTCTAAGGATGAATAGAGTGAGGCAGGTGAAGGAACCGTGAGAAGCAATGAAATTGTGGGTACAAAGTACTCCCTTTGTATTGTGTTTTAGTCAGCTAAGGCTGCTATAACAAAATGCCAAAGACTGGGTAGCTGAAGCAACAAACATTTATTTCTCACAGTTCTGGGTGCTGGGAGGTCCAAGATCAAGGCACCTGCAGATCTAGTTTGCAGATGGACATCTTCTCGTCTTGCTGTATCCTTACCTGGAGGAGAGAGATCTAGAGAGCTCTCTGGGCTCTCTTTCAAGGGGACTAATCCCATTCATGAGAACTCCACCCTCAAGACCTAACCTCCCAAAGGCCCCACCTTGTACCATCACATTGGGGGTTATGGTTTCAACATATGAATTTTGGGCGGACATGAACATTCAGTCCATTGTACTTGGGTAATGTTTTGGGTGGATAGTTGAATTGGGTACTACCTATTGATTATGGTCCAGAGTATGGAAGTCAAACCTCATGGGTAATACACCTTGTAGAATATTTTTTTCACCAAAACTACTTCTCCTTTTTTTTTTTTTTACTTATTTTTTTAGACAGGATCTTGCTATATTTTCCAGGCTGGTCTTGAACTTCTGGGCTCAAGTGATTCTCCTGCTTCAGCCTGCTGAGTAGCTGGAACTACAGGTGCACACCACCTCACCTGGCTCTAAGAAAGCTCATTTCTGTCTGGGAGTACTACATTATCATAGTGAGCACTTGTTACATTTCATGGTTACATTGCATTGGCCATGAATTTCAATTTGACCAGCCAAGGTGCCAAATCTTTGTTTTGTTCAACAGGGTAGCCAGTAATGAAAAAGCTAAAATTCTATTAATACTAGCCAAAACAGTAGTTAAGGAAGTTCACAGTGAATATCTTTAGAAAGGAATGCAATGACCTAGAAATTTTGCTCATGTGAAGTGTTCTTTTAGCATAGAGCAGGGATTGTACTTACAGATAGAGCCTTAGCTAAAGACAAGACACAAACCCACTCTTGAATCAGCTTAACTTATGATGTATGATTTATGTGTTCTTAACAATACGTGCCATCTGGTGACTTCATATTTAAGTAATTATTCTTGATAATTAGATGGCAAGCTTAGTTGTTTCTGGCTGTTGGAGGAGTATATGTGCTGTCAGTGTGTAAATATAACACATTTTAGAATTGTACGTTCTTGAAACTGTTTGCTTGTGCCCTCTAAATTTCAGTGGGCTGGTGCAGAGCCCCTCTACCCTTTCAATTTTGACTCTGATCACAGAATAACCTAAACTCAGTCCCTCACTGACTGGTAATCAATTTTGACATGGTAATCAATTTTTTAAATGATTGAATCAAATAAGTTTTAATATAGAGGAAACATAGTGTAAACATCAAGGACTTGGGGAAACGGAACTTAATGTAATTTTTTGTATCTGTAAAATAGGGCTCATCATCTTACCTATTTCAGTCTTTATGAGAATTAATATATGTAATATGAGTTAATATATGTAATGGTCTTTTGCACATTTCTTTTATTAATAGACTTTCTTTTTAAGGACAGTTTTAGACTTACAGAAAAAGTGAGCACATAGTATAGAGAGTTTCTATATCCCTCTCCCACCTCCCTGACCCCATACACAGTTTCCCTGATTATTAACATCTTCCATTACTATGGTACATTGGTTATAGTTAATGAATCAATATTGATACATTATTATTATTAACTAAAGTCCACAGTTTATTGAGAGTTCCTTAGGTGTTTTCTAATGTCCTTTTCTGTTCCAGGATACCGTATTACATTTAGTTGTCATGTCTCCTTAGGCTGTGACAGTTTTTCAGACTTTTCTGTTTCTGATGACCTTGACAGTTTGAGGAGCACTGGTCAGGTATATTTTAGGGTGTCCCTGTATTGGAATTTGTCTTTGGCATATTTTAAGACTTCTGAAAGTGTTGGGGTTACTGTCATTATTGCTTCATATTCAGATTAAAATGTGGAACAGGGGTAGGATGTGAACAGAGGATAATTTTGTTGAACATTCATTATTTGAAAGAAAGACATTTTGAAGCTTGGTCAGCTTATCAGTGCTGAAAAACTGTCTGGACAAAATTTGGTTTGCCTGCGTCTATCCTGCCATCTGTCCATTTGACTCAGTTAGTATTCACCAAGTCCCAACTGTGAGGGTAGTGTGTATTGGATGCTGGGAATTCAATGATAAACAAAACAAAACGGCCCTCATGGAGCTTCCAGTCAAATAGGGAGACAGCTAATAAACAACTAAAGAAATAAAAAATCTAAAACATAACTTGTGACGGTAAAGAAAATAAGATATTCTTATATTAAAGAACACCTTAGTAGATGAGGGGAAGGAAATGAATTTCATTAAGAGCATGTATTAGGATATAATCTTAACTGTGAGACACAAAACAAAATAACAGGGGCTTAAACAAGATAGATTTCTCTCTACGTTCAGGAAATTAGGGAGTCAGTTGAGTGCTAATATGGCAGTTCCATAGTGTCAGAGTCCTGGGCCCCTTCTGTCTTATTGGTCTGCTGTGTGTGGATTCATTTCTCAGAATCACCTCTGGTCTAAGACAGTTTCTGGGGCTCCAGACATCACATCTGAATTCCAGCCAGCATGGAGGTGAAAGGGACAGAGAAGAGAACCCTGCCTTTTCTCATTTTTGCTTACTTTTTGCTGGTCAGAACTCAGTCAAGTGGTCTTACCCAGTTGCTTTACCTGATCTTTATCCAGGTGACCATGTAACCAGCTAAACATCAGAGGTTTTATTGCTATACGACAGTGGTTCTCAAACTATGTATGGCATGCATCAAAATCACCTGCAAGACTTGTTGAAATACAGATCACTGGGCTTTACCCTCAGAGTTTCTCATTCAGTAGGAGGCCAAGAATTTGCGTTTCTAACAAGTTTCCAAGTGTTGCTGATAATGCTAGTCCAGGGCCACATTTTGAGACCCACTGCCATAAAATAAGGGAGCATGGATTTGGAGGGGCAGACTCTGATTTGGACCATCATTTGAACTTTGATCATTTACATTTTTGTACTGAGACAGATTATGTTTTCTTAGCTCAAATATCTTATTTTTGATGTGTCCAATCTGGGTAGCTTTACACTACTGAGTCATTTTTGTATCAGTGTTTTGGTTATCTTACTGCCATGTAACAAATTATATTAAAACACAGTAGCTTAAAGTAGTCACTTGCTCATGATTCTGTGGATCTGCAATTTGAGCAGGACTCAGCAGAGAAGGCTTGTCTCTGCTTTACATGTTTTGACTGGCCTTGATTGGCCAGTCCAATATAGCCTCCCTCACATGTTTGGGGCTGGCTGTCAGCGGGGGCACCTCGGTGCTCCTCTGGGAGACTGTCTAGCAGTATAGCAGTATAGCCTGGACTTCCTCACATGGAGACTTGGGGCTCCAAGAGGACAAAATGGAAGTTCTAAGGTTTCTTCAGGCCTAAGCCTAGCAATCACACTAAGACCCTTTTGTCACATTCTGTTGGTCAAAGCGAGTCATGAAGCCAGCTTTGATTCAAGGGGAGAGGAAGCAGATTTCGTCTACTGATGGGAGGAGTGGCAAAGTCACATCGAGAAAGAGCCTGTGGTTGGGAGGGGTTATTGTAACTGTCTCTGCAATAGTCCACCACAGTCAGGAATGGGGATGCCAATATTACAGTAGGAATCCCATATAATTGTCATATAGACAAAGACCTGTCATTTATTGGATTTTATCCTTAATGGGACCAGAGTGTGATTTGGATAAAACACTTCTGAAATTTTTTGGTGTACTGTTAGAAGAGAAGTATGGCAAGATCAAACAGGGCATTGGAAAGGTTTATTGGTTATTGAGAAAATGTTGCCATGCCTTCGTTGATATAAAAGTTCAAAAATGAGAGCAAGAACACAAGTTGGAAATAAGTTCATAAATATCTTTCTGCTGGCCTTCTTTAGATACACGGCTATTTTGATGGAAAGTTGGTGATCTCAACTTTTGAAAGTCAGCATTTAAAAAATAATGTTTTTCCACCCATACAGTGTGAATTGCCACTATGAAAGAGGTCAAGTTTGTAGTATATTTTTATATGTGGTATCATTTAGGGTGTGGGGGAGAGACTCCTTTTCGCCTCGTCCACCGTATGAAATTTCTACAAGTGCTTAGAATTTTACCAGGAGTGATTCATTATTTGTTTCAAGCATTGCTCACTTTCACTGGATTCTAACATAGCAAATACTTCTGGGAAGGGAAGGACAGGAAGTAAGTAGCACCATAGTATGAATAACTTAGAAGAACACTCTTCTTTGGGGGAATTCTCAGGGGGTAGAGTGCCTTTGGAAGAAGGTGGTGCTGAAAGGCCGGAGGTGGTTGAGGCGGGGCTGTGAGGTTGAATTATGGTAGGATGGAAGTCCGTAGCCCAAATTTCTCTACTTCACACGGACTGCTGCTTAGGAGGCGTGAATTAGGCTTATGTGATGTTAAAACAACTGACTCTGTACCCACTTTTTATTTTGGACAGAACATTTTGTTCCTATTATATAATATTCATGTTCTGTTTGTGGTTTTTTTCCTTAACACTTCTCCACAAAGAGTATTTCTTTACCCTTAAAATTTTATCTCCAGTAATGTGCTTTGGGGCCTTTCTCCTATAATAACTTTTAGCTTTCGTGATTTTCCTTTTGGATTAAATCTCTCTTCCAGCCTTTCCTTCTCACCCCATTTTCCAAGGTCTAAAAGACAGTCCTGGAGTTCTAGGGACCTCTGAAGCTGCCCGTCCACTGTGGGAAAATTCCAGCTTGAGCAGAGACCATGTTGTTTGTTCACCAGGTGTCGAATAGACTGCAGAAGCAGAGCGGAGCTGCCTCCCAGCCTGTGTTTTCCTGGCTTGAAGAGCAGGCTTATTTACTTCACTGACTTTCTTAAGGGTACCCAGTCCCTCCTTTTAATTTATGCCTTTACCCGGTGAAAACTAAATCCAACTCAGAAACCCCAAATAGTTATGTTCTAGGAAGTTGCTTTTGTTTGAGGAGCTAATATAGTACAGGACTGTGATTTTATTATTCCCACAGAAAGCAAGGGCCTGTTCTGTGGTTCAGATGAAAAGCTCTGTGACTAACAGGATTCTTTCTTCCTTTCTTTCTTTTTTTGGGTTACATTTCTCTCATTAGCTGCCAGGTCGTTTCACGACAGTTCTCTCAGCTAAAGTGATTTATCACATAGAGTGAAGGAGAAGTGGGAACTGTCTGGTTTCCTTTTACCCCCTGACAGTGGGGCTTCTACTCCTGCTGTCAGGGCAGGCCAACAGCCCGTTGCTTTGCTGTGAGCTGAGGAAAGAAGACTTGACTCACAACTGTTGCGATTCTGGAGAAGTCCCCGGCATGCAGGGCAGTGAGCCAGTGGATGCAGTCTGCCTCCTGGTACTCCCTCCTAAAGCCAAAGGCTCTTGGATGATGAGACTTAGTTTTGCAGCCAAACGAGAGGTGGAGGTCCTTCTACGGTAGTCATGGTGATCTACTCCATATGGATTTTCAGCTAACCAGAGCCTGCCACAAAGTAAACTGAAACTAGAGCTGACCAGGCAGTTTGCCTCGTTTAAGCCTCTGCCTAAGCTTCCTTCTCCACCCCCGGCTGGTTGGCAGGATCCCGGGGAGACCATGGGCTGTCGAAGCCTCGTCAGTGTTGGAGTGTCCCATCTCGCCCTCCTTAGTCACTCTTTTCTCCCCAACCATTTCATATAGGCAAGCACATTTTTGAAAAGATGTGGCAGTTTGACAAATCCAATTACTAGCTTATTGTTGTTATAGCAATAGCCGAAGAACCAGGTGATAAAGGCATCTCTAATCTTGACATCTTTCAGAGGGCCCCTGAAAAATAGGTGAGCCATAGGCAGTGAATGAAGCTGAGGAAAAGTGCTAATTTGATGGACCAACAAGATGTCAACAAGTGGAGAACAAATGTAAATACAATCCCTGGTCTTCTCTTGGAGAAATCTCTGCTTATCAGTCCTCCCGTTTCCAGCCTGTGTGCATGGGCTCCATCTATATGCCTAGAATCATCCCAGTTTCTGAGCCGGTCATGAGAAATAGGAAGTGGCTCAGTATCCTAGAAAAATATAACCAGGAAAAGAGAAACTGTGCTCAGTAGTTTGAAACAGAGGGAATATGCAGGGAACTGGTTATACAGGAGATAGAAGCGCTGAGAAGCCAAACAATGGATTCTGACATACCCAGAGCAGAGCAACAGCAGGAAGGTGCAACTGCTTCTAAACTGGAGGCAAACAGGGAGGAGGTAATTTTTTACCAAAGAGCAGACACTAGGGATATCTGGTGGGTCCGTCTGTTGGGAGCTGGAGCCACAAAGAGATGCTGAGATACTGCCTGAGGCAGAGAGGGAGGAGGAGAAGTACCCTGGGAGACACAGCTTGCAAGGGTCGGTCTCCTGGGAGCCAGTGCAGAGCAGCAGAACGTGAGGACTGGCCCAGGCAGGGAGCCCCATATTGTGTGTGTGTGTGTGTGTGTGTGTGTGAGGGAGCTCAGAACCAGGTCTTGCTGGGGGTGGACCTTGTGTCTGTAGTCCTAGGGATGGCTCCCGGCTGCCGTGATGTCTTTCAGGGGCAGCACTTCCTGTTGTCACTTGGTCTGGTACAGTTCGGTGGTTGAGACGACTACATGGTTCTTGGTAGGAATGAAGGTCACATGGAGGTAGGCATTTATTCAAAACTTGTTGAACTATAATAGTTAGGTCATACCTCAATAAAATATGTATTGAAATAAACACACAGAGTATTAGGCTTGGCGTCACATTGTCTGTGTTTGCTACTTCTTAGCTATTATGGACTGAATTGTGTTCCCCTCAAATCCATATGCTGAAGTCCCAACCCCCAACGTGAATGTAGACTGTGTGTGGAGATAGGGCCTTTAAGGAGGTAATTATGGTTAATTGAGGTCAAGGGTGGGGCCCTAATCTGAGAGGACTGGTGTCCGTAGAAGAAGAGAAAGAGACACCAGAGTTCTCTCTCCGTGAACGTACAAGGAAGAGACCACGTGTAGACACAGCAAGAAGACAGCCATCTGCAAGCCAGGAAGAGAGCCCTCACTGGAAACCAACCTTGCCAGCACCTTGGTCTAAGACTTTGAACTTCCAGAGCTGTGAGAAAGTAAATTTCTGTTGTTTAAGCCACCCGGTCTGTGGTATTCTGTTATGGCAGTGGGAGCTGACTAATTCATGAGCTGTGTGACTTTGAGCAAATCACATGTCTTCTGTCTACTTTAGTTACTTCATCTGAAAAAT
This sequence comes from Daubentonia madagascariensis, assembly GCA_023783475.1. Lineage (NCBI taxonomy): Eukaryota > Metazoa > Chordata > Mammalia > Primates > Daubentoniidae > Daubentonia > Daubentonia madagascariensis. Next base: position 4,452,085 of record JAKFHU010002088.1, read on the forward strand.
GGAGATGACAAAATTTCCCTCCTCATAGGGTTTTTGGGAGAATTAAGTGAAATATGAATTTAAAGCACTTGGTATGTATTAAGTATGCACATGTAGCTCTTACTATTCTTAACCCTGAATTTTGGCTGCAGTATCCCTGCAGAATTCTGGGTCCGCTTCCCAACTCCCCAGCCTCACACAGGATCTTGCTAGTCCTCTCTTTTGGATTCTGCTGCTGGTACCCTTCAGCCATCATTTAGGGTCCTGCTGGCATCACTCAGAACTGTCCCCTGCATTCCTTTTAGCTGTCTGTACTCCACTTGCCAAGCCATTTCCACCAGGAGAATGTCATGTCCTTGTGGTTATGTGTTTTGGTCCATTTACCAAGTGGCCCATGGCTGAGCTAGCATCTGTATCCATTTCCCATAACCCCATCATCTCTGGTCCTGGCTCCATTACATCAACTTGTGTGCTTGGCGGGTCCAGCATGCTTCCTAGCTCCTTTAGCATTTGGGCTTTTTACACAGACTCATTGGCCTGTGGCAGCTCTAGATGTTTGTATCTAGAAATGCACTGGGATGGAAAGTGGTGCATGGATGAGCTTGCTTTGAAGCTGTATTTGCAGAGCAAGGATGTTGTTTTAGGTTTTGTTTTTAAACTTAAGTTGTGGGCTTATTTGGGTTGGATTTTAGGGGAAATTATCTGTGTATATGGGGCCATGGTCATAGGCCAATTGGATGTAACTTCCCAGCATCTGTCCTTCACTCAGCACATTGTTACTGGGATCTGTGGTTGTCTATGTGAGGTTTTTGGGTGGTTTGCAAGCAGTGGTTGTCAAGTTTATAATGACTCCCTGTGAGTATTGGTTTTCCATTGCTGTATACCTCAGACTTAGCATAAAACAACACACATTTGTCATCTCAGAGTTTCTGCAGTTTTTAGTTTTTTAAAATTACAAAATGATACAAGCTGGTTATAACAAGTTTAAACACTGAAAAGTTTATCAAGTACCAGTAATAGGTAGGTCCTGTCCATGGTCGTGCTACCCTGAGTGTACCTGATCTCCTCTGGTGTTGGAAGCTATGCAGGGTCAGGCCTGGTTCGTACTTGGACAGGAGACCCCCTGAGAATACTGGGTGCTGCAGACTTCACAAAAGTCCTCCTTACTCCCCTTCATTTGGACTCTCTCTAAAATAAGTACTGCTGACTGGTAAGTATATACATTCAGATTTTTTCTATGCTTAGACGAACACTTCACACACATGCACCCACTTTTTTCCCCATTTTTAAAAAACAAGAATGGCTCATACTTAAATTAAGCAGGACTCTTACTTGCAAGGGATAGAAACCCTGTGTGAAATATCTTGGGCAAAAAGAGGAATTCACTGCCATAAGAATTTAAATCACGGGACACTCTCTTTTCTTTTGTCTCTGCTTCTCTCAGATCAACATTCTCCACGAGCTGGCACTGTGGTCACCAGAAGCTGCCTGGCTCACACTCTCAGGCTTCCTCACACAGAGTGCTTGTACCTCTTCCTTCAGTTCTAAATAAAATACTTCCAAGAAGCCCTTTTATTGGCCTTATGTATCACTTAAAGTACTTTTGGCTGCAAGTAACAGAAAACCGGCCGAGAGTGACCTAAACAATAGGGGTTTATTTTCCCAGAACAAGATGTCTAGAGCTAAGTGGTTGTTGCATGGCCCAGTGATGTCAATGTTCTGGGTCAGCTTCTCTGCAGTTCTCTAGGTCTTGTCCCCATGGTTGCAATATGGATAAGGCAGCTCTAAACACTATGCCCTCACTTGACAATGTATTTCTTAACCTGGCTTCTCTCAAAAGTGAAGCCTGAGACAAAGACTTGTATGCACTGACTTGGGGAAGTGATTGCAGGATGCAGGAGCCAGGACCAGGGGAGTGAAGCCAGGGAAAGAGGGAGAACTAATAGAAGGGTGCCTTACTAAGTTGGACACTGCTATGGGTGACTGGTGCTATATCCTAGTAGCAATGTTCTGAGTGAAGGACTGCGGCTGGGAAGTTGTATCCAACCAGTCTGTGACTGTGTCCCCACATACACAGATAATTTCCCCCCAAATCCAACCCAAATAAACCCACAACCTTTGATTGGAACCTCCTGAGGGAGCTTATGAAACTTATCTCAGAAATGTCAGTCTGGGGGACCAAAGAGGGAAGCATTTTTCTATCAACACTCCCCCCAACTCCCATATAAACAATATAAGAATGAACATAGTTTTCAGTCAGTGTATGTAAAATATATAGTATACACAGTTCATAGCTGCAGAGTAGTTAGTTATAAAAATGAGCCACACTTTGTCCATTACGTTAATGGACATTTAGGTCACAGCCCTGATTTTTATCAAGTTACCATAAACATTGAAAGGGGCTTTGGTGAGGGGTTTGATTCTAAGAGTTTGACACATTAAAAAATATAGCAATATTTCATCTTGCCAAAACACAATTATCTCACATTAACCTATTCAGAACAAAAATAGAAAAGAGGTAAAAATAGCTCCTAAGTAGTCAAAATAATGACAGACAACCATGAATTCCAGATAAAATGGGCAGTCCTGTGCAATGTCACTCTGGTTTTGTCTTAAATCTCATATACTTCACTTGTAGGGGAGATTTTTATTAGGATCTTATTTAACCTCATTTTACTTGCAACTCTAACTAGATTGGTATCCTAGTTACTATTTCCACAGCAAATGAGAAGGGGAAGGAAGCTGCTAAAGGAAGTCACACTGACAAAACCAAAGTCAAAAAGGCAAAGAATTTATGAAGAAAACCCCCAAAGCAATCACAGCAGCAACCAAAATAAATAAATGGGACCTGATCAAATTAAAAAGCTTCTGCACAGTCAAGGAAACTATTACTAGAGTGAACAGACAACCTACAGAATGGGAGAAAATATTTGCATGCTACACCTCTGATAAAGGGCTGATAACCAGAATCTATGCAGAACTTAGGAAAATCAACAACAAAAAATTAAACAACCCTATTAAAAAATGGGCAAAGAATATGAACAGAAACTTTTCCAAAGAAGACAGAATAATGGCCAGCAAACATATGAAAAATTGCTCAACTTCTCTAATCATCAGGGAAATGCAAATCAAAACCACAATGAGGTATCACTTAACTCCAGTGAGATTGGCTCATATTAAAAAATCCCCAAACAACAAATGTTGGCGGGGATGTGGACAGATAGGAACACTCAAACACTGCTGGTGGGACTGCAAATTAGTACAACCTCTATAGAAAGTAATAGGGAGATACCTCAAAGAATTAAAAGTAGAATTACCATTTGATCCAGCAATCCCACTACTGGGTATTTACCCAAAGGAAAAAAAGATATTTTATAATAAAGACATCTGCTCGCGAATGATTATAGCAGCACAATTCACAATTGCAAAGTTGTGGAAACAACCCAGGTGCCCCTCAATACACGAGTGGATTAATAAAATGTGGTATATGTATACCATGGAGTATTACTCAGCAATAAGGAACAATAGTGAATTAATACATCTGGTATTATCCTGGTTGGAGCTAGAACCCATTCTTAGAAGCGAAGTGTCACAAGAATGGAAAAACAAGCACCACTGGTACTCACCATCAAATTGGTACTAACTGATCAACACTTACATCACACAGGGCAATAATATTCATCAGGGGGCGGGCAGGAGGGAGGGGGGTGGAGGGGATGAGAAAAACTCTCATTGAATGGATGCGGGGAGCACAGTTTGGGAGATGACCACGATTGTAGCTCTGACACGAGCAGTGCATGGGCAATATATATAACCAACGTGTTGTACCCCCATAATATTCTGAAATAAAAAAAAAAGTGACCACTGACAGCAACAGAAGCAAGAAACCCCCAAAACAAAACAATAACAAAAACATGTAAAAAAATGGCATAAACATGCAAAAGAAGATTGGTGTTCTATCTACTCTACAGAACAGTAAAAGAACTGAGGTTCACAGCCAGAAAGAATTGTTAAAATTGCATTCAGAGTACTCTTTAAAAGGCAAGGAAATGAATAATTTATTTTATGCTATTCTATCTTTTCATCCAGTACTAACTCCGTATGGTTATTCTTTTTGTGTGATATGTTTTAGAGAGATTTCCCAATAAGTAGGTTTAAAAAGATGAAAAAAAAGTTGATTCTGAAAGCTCTTGGAAACTTCGCTCTCCAAACAACCATTTTCCATTGAGTTTTAGCCAAGAAATTTCTTCCAGCAGGACAGATGGGGAGCATAGGGAGTGGCTTCTCTGCCTCTCTGCACAAGGGGGCGATGTCTGCCAGCCTCCTCCTCTAAATGCAGGCCAGCCGGGCTCAGCCTCGGGCGTGCATTTCTGCAATCACCATCAGTCCTTACATACTGGTGGTTTCAGTTGGGGAGGCAAATGTTGAGTCATCGAACCTCCTAGAAATTTTTGGAAATGTTAGAGGTTAGCCAGAATGGAAAGGGCAAGAAAATAATCCTTTTCTAGGAAGAAAGGAATTTGGGGACTTTTTCTACAAAAGTTCTGAAAATAACAGATGTGCCATTCATTTCTTGTTTAGTTTGTTTTAATATTAGTAAACAGTAATATCCCAGTGATGGCATCAGCTAACCAGAACATTACTCTGTGTGTGTGTGTGTGTGTGTGTGTGTGCACGTACCCATACGCATGCATGTGCACGTGTGTGCATGTACTTGAATTTAGCTAATAGCATGGAATGGAGAATTTTTTCACTTTGTTTCAGAATCTTATAGTCCAATGCACCAATCCTTACATATCTCTAGTCTTATTAATGTTATTAATTCTACCACTCCATTGTGCCCATTCATTGTCATTTCTTCCTCTATCCATCCTTTTTGGTTTTTGTCTTACATGCCGTGGTAGACACAATAATGACCACCAAAAGATGTCCATGTCCTAACCCTCAGAACCTCTGGATATGTCATGTTACATGGCAAGCAGAATTACGGTTGCAGATGGAAATATAATTGTTTATCACCTAGCCTTAAAATAAGGAGATGATTCCGGGTCCTTAACTGTATAAGGCGGAGGCAAAAGAGTTAGAAAGAGAGAGATGGTGTTGTGAGAAAGAATTGCCAACTGCCTTTGAAGATGGAAGTGGCCGGAGGGGCACGGGGAGGGGGGGGAGGTCCCAAGACAGGGATGCAGCAGCCTCTAGAAGCCGGAAAAGGTAAGAAAACAGATTCTCCTCTAGAGCCTCTGTAAAGGAATGCAGCTCTGCCGACACCTTGAGTTTAGCCCAGTGAGACCCACTTCAAACTAACGTCCGGAACTATAAGATAATAAATTTGTCTTGTTTAAAGCCGCTAAGTTTGTGGCATTTATTATACCAGCGATAGGAAACTAATACACATGCTCATAAACTGCATTTAAGAAGTATTTACTAAATGTTTACGTGGGGAGAAGATACAAAAGCAATGTAAATATTGTAACACCTCACAAGTCATTGATATTTCAGAAGATGAAATAGGATTTTATTTCTGTTAGCAGACCATTAGCTATCATTATGTGATGCTCACAGTTGCCTAAGTAACTACTGATTCACCTAGTCATCCACATTTTTTGACTGCCTTCTCTGTGCCAGGCACTGTGCATCCAATGATAGGTGAGATACGAAGATGAACAAGATACAGTTACTTAACATGACCAAGGAAAATTCTTCATATCTACTACCACCCTGTTGGCTTCTCCTGCAGAGTCTTTTCCCAATCACCCGATTCCTCAAACGCCAAATCTACAAAATAGAGCTGAGGTTTTCAACAAGTGGTGTACGTGAGCATCATTGCTGTGGTGGGTGTGAAGGGGCAGGTAAAAATACAACGCCTGGACCTGACCTTGGGGATTCTGACTCAGTAGTCTGAAAAAGCATTTGGCTATTGGTTTTTCTTTTTTTTTTTGGTAAAATCTCCCTAGGTAATTCCTTATCATGTTTTAGAGAGTGATATAAATATAGTGAAAAACAGGCCACATAAGAAATCTCAACGAGTCAAAAAATGATTTCACATAGGTGGTACCATGTTGTTTGATTATAATGTAATACAACAATAAATTAACAACAAAAGAGCTGCTAAAAATCTATACATTTGCAAATTAACAAAGCACATCCCTCAATAATTCTCTGGATGAAGAGAGTCAAAGTAAAATGGTGCAATGTTCAGAATGAAACCACAATGAAGGCAATATATTAATATATCAAAACTGTAGAAAGCAGCCAAAATGGCATTTGGGAGGAAATTTATAGCCTTAATCTTTTATTAGAAAATGAGAAAGATTGAAGTACTCGACTCAAGATAAATCCCAAAGAGTAGATGAATTTACAGCAGATTAAAGATAAAAGCAAAATTAATGAAGTAAAACAACCCTCATAGAATTGATTAATAACACCAAAAGTTTGTGCCTTGAAAAAGATGAAAAAAGCGAACAAACTTTGGTTGGGATAAATATACAGTATTAGTAGTAGTAGTGAAGAAACATGTATATAATGCTCCATGTCAGAGACATTTATTACCCAGCAGATATGTGCATGCTTCCCTACATTTCCAGGCACTCTTGGCTGAGTCTCATGCTGGCCACTGAACTGTAAGGGGGGTGACATATGCCATTTCTGAACCAAAGCATTCAAGAGCCTGTGTGCAATCCTTCAGCTCCTCTCTCCCTCTGCAGCTGTGAAACCATTTGATGGAAGCAGCCTGGATTATTGAGTCCCCAAAGGGAGGATAAATGCTGGGGAGTTGCCCAACTGACATAGCATTCTGTGTGAGCAAGGAATTAAACTTTGTTGTGTTAAGTCACTTGCTCACAGTTTAATGAAGCATAGCCTATCTTATCCTAATTCATGTTTTATAAAATGTGTTCTTTTGAGAGTACCTCTCAGTTATCAGATAAATACCTATAACTTACCTATTTAATGTGAAAGTTAAACTGTAGGAAGAGAGTGGAAAAGGAGAGATAAATTGAGCTCTACAAAGTTCATTATTTTTCTTGTTTGTGGCCAGACAAACATACCTAAAGTCCCAATCAGTTACCAAGACCTAATAGCCCAGCTTATGCACATCCACAAATACACATATACCTCTAAGTCTATAGAAGGAAAGGGCTTCCAAGCACCTCCTTTACTGTTTTCTGTTTAGAATCTTTTTCTTAATTTGTTAACTGACTGTCACGTTAGGAAGATAGTAAGATTAAGCATCAGTTCTTTTTAGTTTCTTACTTCAACAAACAATTAATGTGATTTTCACAATTAACCCATTACAGCATATTGCCATCCAAATGAGAAAATGAAAATGAAACAAAACCAATGTGTCTGTGTTAAATTACTTGTAACTGAATTTGACCTGATTTTGATGCTAATTCTCACGCTCAGAATGCAACAGAGCAAGCTATTTATTAACGTTTATTGAAACACTGGTTCTATGATATTCATTCGAGAGTGTTTTAAAGTGTTAGTCATATTTCTGAAATGTACAAAATATTGAAGCATGCAGTGATTAAGTACGTGGAGTCAACTTGTCTGAGTTTATATCCCAGCTCCACCACCTTACTAACTGGGTGACTTTGGGCACTATTTCACCTTTTTAAGCCTCAGTTTCCTCTTACGTAAAATGAGATGAAGAATAGTTACAACTTCAAGGGGTTGTGGTGGGGATTACAAGTGGTACTCTATGTAAATTGCTCAATAAATACTGTTGTGGCTATTGTTGGTGATGATGATGATGTCCAAGATTGAACAGGTTTGAGAGTAGTCCCAGAGCTGTCGCTGGTGAGCAGCTCTGCCTCTTACTGTCTGCGTGTCTTTGAGTAACTTACCCGCTCTCATCTTCAGTCCTCTTGTGTATGAATGGGCATAATTATAGTTATCTGGTAGATTTCCCAGAAAGATTAAATTAATAGAGAATTACAAACAGTGTATAGCGAAGAGATGGGTACACAAAGCCCTTGATAAATAATAGCTATTATTATGAAAACCAAACATTTGAAAACTATTTAATACTATTTAGTTCATCTACATGGTACAAATATCATCCAAAATAATATTCTCTGTTACCATGCTCTTCCACGCCTTCCTGTGGCCTTAAATTGCTTTTAGTATTTCCTGAACTATAGGTAGAATTCCGGTATCAAGAATTCCAATATATTATCCAACATTTTTTGTGTTTGTATTTTTTAATGTCTAGATTTCATGAGGTTTCAGATCTGGAAAGTGGAAAATCTTTCTATTGTCGTTATGCAGATTTTACTTGCCCATATTGGACTTAACTCAGAGTCCACATTTTTGCTTTTTCTTTTTTTCCTCTTTTTTTCTTCCTCCCCTCACTTCTTCCTTTTGATCCTCCTTGCCTTGCTTCCTTCCTCCTTCCTTCTTTATAATTAGGTATGTCTCCAAACTGTGTTCCAGGAAACTCGCCATACCACGAGGGACTAGATCTGTTTTGTGGAAGAGCACTTTGAGAATGTAGCATCACAGCTTGCACTGGTGTTTTTTGGTGTCCATATACCCATCTAAGCGATTATCTACTCTGCCATGCAGAAGCTACCATCGCTCCAATTATTGCTTTCACTCTCATTTTTGCCTAAACTTCACATTCTACAAATGCACTGAACATTAATTTCAGGTTGCAATCATTTGATCATTTTAAATCCATGCTTCTTTCTTAAATACTACTGTAAACTTATTAGCTCCAGATTTTCTATTGCTTACTAATTTGAAGTCCTTAAAGAAGATGCCAAACAGTTAAAATCAGATCTAGCCTGGCAAAGTACCTCAATAATACAAAATGATACTGCTTTACGGTCAAGTCCTAACCACACAGGGAAACTGTTTGAGGGAAAGCAAGCAATTTCTTCCTTGAATTCCAAGACTATATCCATTTGTTTGTTTGGCACCAAACTGCAGGAGAAATTGAGTTATCTAGATTGTCTCCAATAAGGAAGATTCTCACTTTCTGAAAATGTTGAAGCACATGGACTCTTTCAGGACTTGAGTATATTATTAATATTTTATTTCTAAAGAAGGAAAAGTACCAATGACTATTAGCAGCTGTTGTGTGGGGCTTATTATTTCCTCTCTGAAGAGGGGAGGGTCATTGTAGCTTTGGGGAGGTTAGGGAGAGAATCACTTCTTCAGACACATTTGATGAGATTCTTGGAAGAGCAAGTGTGGGAGAGGGGAGAACCATGAGCTTGTAGCTGGGTCAGACTCGTGGTCAGCCTCCTTGGCTCTTCTGGGGAGTGGGACACAGTTTTGCATATCCATTTTAAGGGGGAAGGATGGCATAATGATTAAGAGCACAGCCTTGGAGGCAAGAGCCAGCTCTATCATTTGCTAGTTGCTGGAGCTTGTATAAATTACTTAACCTCATCAAGCTTTGGCTTTTTCATCTGTTAAATAGGGACAGTGATGATACCTTTCTTTCAGGGTTGTTGTGAGGACTGAGTGAGAAAATGCATGGAAGGCATTTAGCACAGTGCCAGGCACATGGTAAACTCAGTGTGGTTGTCTCAGTATTACTCTTATTTTATTATCATTGAATTCTATAATTTAATAATTCAATTTAGTTGAGGAATGAGAGTTTTTTCCCTCCTCCAATCAATCATGTGATCCTTGACTTCAACCTCTGGCTTTAAAATGGGAGGGGCTTATTTCTTCTCATGCATTTTTATTTTTAACATTTGCTGGAATATGGGGAAGATAAACCTTCCTCTTCCCTTCCTCCCCACTCTTTTACTTGTCCATTTAGATGCAATAAACCCCCCTTCTAATGTAGTTCTCACTAGAAGCCATATAGACACCAGCGGAAAGTGGTTGCTTTTCTCCTGCCATTTGAAACATGGATTTGGACACAGTGGAGTCCTGTTGGATGAGATAGTGTTCCAGAACTCTCAGGGGCTCGACTACTTGGGTTTGAAGGACTCATTCTCACTAGGGGTGATTTCTTTTTTGGTGCCTGGGAGGTTTATGGGGCTGTTTTTGGTCTGGTGTCTGGGGATACCCCTAGACATCTGTGTGGCCTTCTGGGCAGCTCTTCCTCCTTGGTTAATAAGGCTGCTGTATGTGACAGGAGCATCTCTCAGGCCCTCCCTGGCCTTCATCAGCTGCATGGAAGCTGGGAGAAGTGAATATCAGCCTCTGGCTGGCACTGAGAGGTGATGAGGGAATGGAAGCCTGCCAGCAGACAAGGGCAAGGTCAGCATTGAAGCTCTTGGGCTGAAATCGGAATGTGTGCCCAGAATCTTCTTGGCTTAAATGATCTGTGATTGCTTCCTCACTTCAATTGTGTTTGTGATTATATCTTTTATTCACAGAGTGCCTTCACATATACCAGCTTACACGATCTTCACAACAACCCAGTCAAAGAAGGCAGGGGAGGTGTCACTCCTATTTTACAGAGATAAAATGGGAGCTTTCTCTAATACGTTTTCCTAATAAGCGGCAATGCAGGGACAGGGACCCATTTTCCTGACTCTTGGTCCTGTTGTTCAGAATATTTTTGGGCTGGGCTGAACTTATTCCTAGGTAAAGACTGTGGTATGGCTTGAGGCACCATGGGACAATCTACAGGCGCTGGATTACTTCTACGTTTCTGCATGCTTTCCTGAAATGTCATCATTTTGAATCAATCATTCCTTGTCAATCATTCCTTTGATTTAGCCAGGACCTCCCCAAACCCTCTCTTACAAATGCAAAGAATCCTGAGGAGGGGTAGGTAAATTATAAATGGCAAATCAGTTCATTACATTAATTTCTCTCTTGACAGCCAGTTGAGATCAGGCCAGTTAGGGATGGAAATAATGAAGGCAGATGGGGCAAGGGAAGCTCTGGAGTTTGATGCACTGAGAAGGACAGGCCTAGGAAAGCATATTGGTTTTCTATTGCTGTGTAACAAATTACTACAATCTTAGTAGCTTAAAACAACACCCATTTAATCATGTCACAGTTTCTTTGAGTCAGGAGTCTGAGCACGGCTTAGCTGGGTCTTCTGCTCGGGGTCTTACCAGGCTGAAATCAAAACACTGGCTGGGCTGCATTTCTTTCGGAAACCTGGGATCCTCTTCCAAGCTCACATGGTTGTTGGCAGAATTCAGTTCCTTTTGGTTCTAGGACTGAGGCCCTCAGCTCCTAGAGGCCACCTGAAGTTCACTGCTGTGTGGCCTTCTCCATGGGCAGTTCACATCATAGCAACTTGCTTCTTCAAGGTCGGCTGCAGATTCTTTATAGTACTCCAGTCTCTAAGATGGAGTATTATATAGTGTAATGTAATCATGGGAGTGACATTTTGAGATTTCACCTGAAAATCTCAATCTTTAGGCCAACCTGGGCCCACATTCTCATGGGAAACACCTGGTGGGAACAGAGTAGTGGATGCCCCCTTGGGAAGGGAAGGATTCTTTGTTTTCCAAAGTCTCTGCCTTCCACTGATGCTGCATATGCATTGCTACCCAGCCTACTTCAACCGTGTACTGTGCCCATTTGTCTCTTGTAGGTACTTGAGTTTGTGACCTGGCATTACACTCTTGAAGGGAACTGAGGAAGTGTATGACTCCAGGAAACGGGATAAAAGGTTCTGATTGAGGGAAGGGAGTGGGCTGAGGTGAATATGGCTCCATATACTCCCATCCATCCAATTATAACATAAGAGGAGGTGGGATTGCACAGATCTAGGTTCTGTTCCTGGCTCTGCACTCACACGTATGGACTTGAGCCTGTACTTTAATCTGTCTGAGCCTCAGTTTCCTCATCTGGGAAGCATCCCCTCCCCTCGAGTTTCTGATTCAAATAGTCTTGGGGTGGGGCCTAGGAATCTGTAATTTATACCAATGCCCAGGGTGACACTTAATGGTCAGGCAAGTTTGGATTAAAAAGTCCATTCCCAACTGGACATTGGCCAGCAGTTATGGGCTCAGGAAATAAGAGCCAGATCTTGGTGAAAGGTATTGATAATTGGAGCTTATCTAAGCAGGCAAGGATTCAGGGAAATATTTCAATTCCAGCAGGAATATTCTCAGGGAGAAAATATTAAGTGGTTGACAGTCTGGGAAACTGAGTCAGAAACCAAACTATATGGACTGGGCCATCATGGCTGGGTAGGGGAAGTATGTATACAGTACATATACAGTCCCCTTCCCAGCCACCAGCAACTGGCTTCCTGCATTCATAGGCCAAGGCTAGTCAGGGCTGTTCAGGTCCTGAGCAGCTGCAGCTGCCTGCTGGGTCACTGCAGGAGCTGACAGCTTGTGTCTTATCTCTCAAAATAGTTTGTAGGCTACTGACGGGGCAGGGCTACTCTGCCCAGTAAAATGCAGAGGCTCAGGAAATGTTGGTTGGATAAGTTAATCAATAAGAAATGAGTGTTCAATCTCGTTGTAAACATTTGCTTGGGTCTGGTGCTTGATGCCACTTTGATGCACTCTCTTGCTCTCAACCTCCCTGAGAACATAGAAGTTCTCTTCTTTCTCTAAATATACTCTTTCTACTGAACTGAGTACAATCTATAGAGAGATTATACTTAATAAGGGGCCCAATTTATAGAAAATCTTTTATTTCCAGGCAAAAGCAAATGAAGTGCCTGTAACATCTTGGTTTGAAATGAAAAGCTATCATTTTTCACTCAAAAAAAAATCATTTTGGCTTCTGAATTTCAAATTCTGGAATACATTTTTGCAGCCAAGGGGAATTTTTAGTAACTTATAAGTGTGGAAACCCTCACTGTAGGCAAACATGGATTTTAACATTATACTCTCATATTTGAAAATAGAAGAGAATTTTAAGTGGTCTAATAGAAATACTGCTTGTAATAAAGCTTTGTGATTTAAATAATGTGAGATTTATCAAGTTGTACACTTTAATATTGCACAGTCTATTGTTCATCATTCCTGCTTCAAGAAATCTGTAGAAACAAAAAGACCTGAGGCATGGGACACACATGCTTTATGAAGACCTGCTTGGGGTAAGACTTTGCTTCCCCTATGAGGACAGCTGCTGACGTATATTTTGATCAATTAATTCACATATTTTTGGTCCTATCTCTTCATAATACACAACATTGGTTTGGTTTAATAGCCTAAGAAAGCCTCTAAATATTTCACAGCTGATAGCCTGATGAAAACTTAACTCATAGCAAAGTTGTTTTTTATTTATGGACTCCTGGGGAATCCCTGGTGCACCACAAAGCATGGGAAAGACAAGTTTATGCCTGGGCCTTCTGTGAGTGCTTAGCATTTGGAGAGCAGTGACAGGCGGGAGCGTGAGTGGCTCTCTGAGTTATTTGGAATTGATAGCCTCTTGGCAGAAGTGACAGGCTGTCCTGCTCAGGGGAAGTTGATTACACAGGGTATGCTCGCCAGCCAGTGCATGGAGAGTCACTTTTTCTGGAAGTGGTGATGAGCATTTAAGGGACAGAAGGACTGGGGAGGGTAGCAGGGGATGAAGAGGGCATTTGAAGTGAGCGAAACAGCATGACCAAGGCACAAAGGTGTTGTATCTGGTGTGTTCGTGGGACATATTTTGGGGACTAGAATTCAGTGAGGCTGCGTTGTAGGGTGGGCCTGGAAGGTGAAGGATCTAGAGAGGCAAGCCTAGGAATTCTAGAAAATGGAAATAATGGAAGTTTTCTGAGTAATGAATTTTTTGGGGGAACGATTACCATACACTGGTAATGATATAAGTGCTTCTACATTGACTTGGAGCAACCCTGTGATGTAAACACTATTTTTCTTATAGTATCCTGTTTTACAGATGAGGAAATGGAGCACAGTGAAGTGACTAAGGTAGGATTTGAACCCAAGGTGTTTGGCCCTAGAGCAAATGCACTTACTCACTAGGCTGTCTAGTTCTCCTCAACAGGATAAGTGTTTAAAAAGGTTCATCTAGTGATGATACACAGGGTTGACTGGAAGGAAGTAAAGCCTGGTGCTGGGAAATCCGGTTAGGAGTCTGTGGCAATAATTTTAGCCGTACCAGAAACCATTCACCTCTCTGCTTCTTGCCTCTCCATCACTTGAGTTCACCCATTCCCGCTAGGCCTGTGCTTAATCCAGACTCCATCATTTTCTGCCTCCTACCCGCCCCTCCAACTCCGTTCTCCACTGTGCAGCCAGAGGGTCTTTGTAAAGAACAAATCTGATCGTGTCGCTCCCCTGATTAAACCCTTAGTGTGAAATCCATACTCTTGGGTCCAAGGTCCTTCATGAGCTGACTCTTGTTTTCCTCTCCAGCCCCATGTCTAGGCACCCGTGTCCTTTCATGCCACTCTCTTGACCAGCAATCGCCTCCTGGCTGCATATTAGAATCACCTGATGCCCAGGTCCCACCACTGGAGTCAGAACTTGGGGGCAGGGTCAGAGCAGAGGAGGCTTTGGAGAAGAATCTCTCCGGCTGGTTCTAATATGCAGCGAGGGTTGAGAGCCACTGCTTTGTAGACAGGCTAAAGGCTGTCCACTGTCTGGAAGAACAGGCTTCCACTCTCTGGAAGAACCTGCTCTTTTTCCGTCTCTGGGCCTTTGCATGTGCTGTTCTTTCTGCCTAGAGCAACTTTTCCCTCATCCTGTTTCACCTGCTTGACTCCTACGCAGTCTTCAGATCTTATTTGTCACTATCTCCTTACCACCTAGAAGGGGGCACAGAGTAGGCTCTCAATAAATATTTGTTGAATCATTGAATCAACCTGGGTTAGATGACTGAATAATGGCCCCCCAAGGATGCCCACATTCTAATCCCCAGAACCTGTGAATATATTACCTAACATGAAAAGGGGACTTTGCACATGTGTTCCAGTTGGGATCTTGAGACAGGGAGAGTAACTTGGGTTGTCCAGGTGGGCCCCCCGTAATCACAGGGCTCCTGTAAGAGGGAGCAACAACCTTGATTTCGGCCCAGTGAAACCCATTTCAGAATTCTGATCCCCAGAACTGTAATCTATAATAAATCTGTTAACATTAAATACTGTTTTAAAGTTTCTGATAATTTGTTACAGCACCAATAGGAAACTAATACACATGTCATACCTGAAAAGTTTTCCTGACCACCTTTTCCCCCAGGAGCAAGTTAAGTGCTTCTCCTGTTCACTCCCATACACTCTGGTGTTATTTTTGTGCCTCAGTTTCCCTGTGTGTAAAATGAGTACTTACCTCACTGGGTTCATATGAAGAGTAAATGAGTTAATATACATACAGTATTTAAACAGTGCCTTTCATGTAGTATGTGCCCAATAAATGTTTACTGTTATTATTACCCCATCACCACCCACTTATCACACCATTGAATTTGCTGAAAGAAGAACATGAGTGGGAATAGAGATTAAGAGATGGGTATGATTAACAGACGTCTGATTTTAATAGTTTCTCCTCACCTATGGGCCCAGTCTCAGAGGAAAGGGATCTACCTTTCCAGGGCCTCAACAATCACTCCTTCTAGAACCTGGCTAGCAAATACTTTCCCTGTTAGTTTTGCCCTTTTGGAGGATCTGTTTCCTGGCTCCCTCTTGCACACTCACCTTGGATCCTGGCTGTATGGCTGGGAAGCCTGGGGCCTGGCCATGCTTACTGGCAGCTCCAGCTCCGGGCCTCAGAACCCTGAGCCCCTCTGCTGCTCTGGGAAGGGAATTCAGATCATTTCAAGGAAAAAGGAGAGGGATGATTCAAAGATGAGTAGATGGTTTCAAGCTGACTGGCTCAGAGAATGACTAAGAGAAGAAAGCTGGAGGGGATGGGAGGACAGTGGCTGTGATGGCTTCCCTTGCTGGTGTGCAACCCCAGCACTTCACCCAACTGTCCCAGGCTTCAGCTTATGCTGTCCTGCAAGTGGGACCCATCACAGTACCTGATTACAAGAGCATGATGAGGATTAAAGGAAGAGTGACCCCCAGGCACTTAGCATAACACCTCATCCATGGCAGCACCCTCTAAGCGTCAGCTGGCGTTAATTTGAGCAGGAATGACTATAAAAAGGCTATGACCTATAACAGCGATTTTCCAACTTTTTGGAATCTCAGGAGGGCTCCTTTATACTCATAAACATTATGGATGACCCCAAAGAACTTTTGTTTATATGTATGTTATATCTAGTAATATCTACCACATTAGAAATTAAAACTGAAATATTTATTCATTCATGTAAGAACAATAATAAACCCATGATATGTTAACATATTTTAAAAATGAAAAATAGTTAATTTTTCCAAAACAAAAATGATTCAAGTGGCATTGCTTTACATTTTTGTAAATCTCCTCAATGTCTGGCTTAATAGAAGACATCTGGATCCTCATCTCTGCTTCTGTATTCAGTCTGTTGCAGTTTCACATGTCACATGTCAGGTGGCCTGTGGAAAATTCCACTGTACATTTATGAGAGAATGAGTAAAAAAGGCAAATAACATCTTGGCATTATTATGAAATAGTTTTGACCTCAGTGACTGCCTAAAGAGGTCTCAGGGGTCCCTAGACCACACTTTGAGTACCACTGACTTATAAGATCTCTTTGAAAAAAACCTTTTTCAATCTGTGTATATAGATCATGATAAAAATGAGATTACATTATCATCTCCATCACATGGGCAAAAATTGAACAGTTGGACAACACCAAATGTTCCTGAGGATGTGAAACATTGGGAGCTCTCCACCTCTGCTACTAAGAGTATAAATTGGTTCAATTATTACATATTACCAAAGTTCTCTTTAAAGTTAAAAATGTTGATACTCTACCATCCACCTATTCTACTCCTTAGGAGAATTATGATATAGTTACGAAATTGATGACAACAATTAAATACTATAATGAGTAGTAATAGTAATAGAATACCAATGAATAGTAACATATACATGTGTTCCTCTGGCCCCTTAAATAAAACAAACAAAAAAATAGTAACATATTTACATAATAGAATACTACAATTAAAAATCAATGAACTAGAGCCTTGTAAACATGCATAAATCTGAAAAACAATGGTGAGCAGAGTAACAAAGAATCAAGTCCAGTGTACCATTTATGTAAAGTTTGGAAATAGTGTACCATTTATGTAAAGTTTTGCAAAACAAAAATATATGGTGTTAATGGGCACGTACATATGTAGTGAAAATATACAATCATACACAGGAATGAGAAATACCAGATTTAGGACAATGGCTGCCCCTGAAGAATGAGGACAGGTAATGAAATCAGGGAGGGGTCTTGGGAGGTTTTAACTATATCTATAATGTTTTATTTATCCATTTTAAAAATTTGAATGAAAAAACCTAGTTAGCTTCTGTTAAGCATTTATTTTGCTAGGAAAGAGAATATGGAAGGAAAATAAGGCCTAAAAAATGACAATGACAAAAAAAATCAAAACTCTCTGCAAAAAGCCTGTGGACAATGACCCCTCAACCCCCTTGCTCTTGTTGGCTGTATGGACAGTGCCCAGTCATGAGGAGCTGGGTTCCAAATGCTCATTTGTAATTGATGGCTTGGTGCTTGCCACAGGTTTTCTCACGGAAACGGTGAAGCACATTGTCCAAATGCCTAGACTAGGTGCAGCCCACAGAAACCTGTTAACTCTCCACCTGCCTAACCAATGGGAAGACATCAGCAGGGTTGAGAGTAGTTTGTTGAGAAAGTACCTTCCTGGTGGCCCTAGGCTGACCGTCCCTCTGTTCCTTTTCAGCCAGGTACTGGGAGGGGATTCTCACATCTGAGCCAGTCAAGGTTGTCTGGGGTGGGATGCCTGT
Organism: Daubentonia madagascariensis; assembly: GCA_023783475.1. Lineage (NCBI taxonomy): Eukaryota > Metazoa > Chordata > Mammalia > Primates > Daubentoniidae > Daubentonia > Daubentonia madagascariensis. Next base: position 4,469,802 of record JAKFHU010002088.1, read on the forward strand.
CTGGTGAACAGTCTGGGGTTTGTGTTTTTGTGGGTGGATGGTCTGGGAATTTGGGGTCAGGAGATACTGGGGGGTGGCAAACCTGCCAGCCCAAATCTCTGAGTTGGAACAACTCTTGGTCCTCGGTCAACTTTCGAGTCATTCCTCACTGATTTTCTGCTAAAACTTTTCCTTCCTCGTTGACTGCTACAGTGCTTCTGACCTGACTTTCTCTCTGCTGTTCCACCGTGGAAAAAGGCTGCTGTCCCCCGGGGCCTCCCGAAGCCTGCCACACAGCGGACCCTCCGCTGCTGGTGACTCTATAATTTCTTTATAGGCGGGGCTTGGGGGTGCTGATCTGCGTGGAGGGAGGGATTTGGAGGTGTATTTACACACACTTCACACAAGATGGAGGCAACATCAGCTGTCGCTATTAAATGGGGAGGGGCTGATGGAGAGGGAGGGCGAGGCTCCAACCCCCACCTCCGCTTCCCCGCCACACTCAGCCAAAGTCAAGTCTCCTCCTTTCCCTCTTCCAATCTTCCCACCGTCTGCAGTGAGCGCTCAGCTGCGGGATTTGGCAGAAAAGGCAGGGCCTAAAAATAAAAAGCAAAAGGAAAGTTAAGAATTTCAAGAATTCTCTAAGAGGCTGCAATATGTGTTAGTCGTGATATTCATTAGAATATAGGCCCAGCTGATTAAAAGTACATTTTAATTATATTATAAGTTTTTGACAATAATAACATGTGAAAAAAGACACTGTTCATCATTCTAACCCAAGTGCTCTCGGTTTTGGGCTTTCCTTTTCAGTCCTTATTATGGTGGTCTGTTTGAACAGCTGTAGCTTACAGGGGCATACACTTTTTATCTTATCATTCTCACTAATTATATACATATTTCTCTATGCTCCTACCTAGTTGCCACACTTATTTTTTAATGCCTGGCAATATCCTGTTGAGTGGATATTAATGGAGCAGAGAAAGTGTGCTCTGAGTTCTAATTTAGGGCGAACACCAAGATCTCAGAGGGGCGATTCAAGAATTAAAGGTCACAATAGATGTAGTCTAATTACAATAGTATCTAGATAGAATAAAGGTTGACTAAGTGTTGGCTGTTATCATCTATAACCGTATCTTCACCTTTGTTCTTTTAAAAAGCCTCAGTCATTTAATGAAAGTCTCGGCCTCTCTAGTGACACCCACCTGGCAATCCTTTCTTTTTTTCTGTTTAGGGTGCACATAGTTCATACTCTGGATCTTAGGCTAACCAAAGGACCTCAGCAGCTTCATTTCAGTTTCAGGAGAGCTGCTCAATTAGCTTCATCTTCCTTCTCTACTATGTAAGAGTAACTTTTGGTGCAGAGAGAGTAGGGTGAGGGCCAGAGTAGGGTCTCTGGGATAAAGCAATTGGAGAAGTGCCAGGGCCGTTCATTAATACTACAACAGATATTTTTAAAGCACCACCTGTTTTTTTGAGCCAAGTTAATGCCAGCCACAGAGCAAGGCTGCTGGCCCCTGAAGTTCCAGATGAATCACATTTTCTGCTCTCAAGTTGCTCACTGTGTACTGAGGAAGACGTTAAATGAGAAAACGGTACATGGGAAGGATGCTCAACCTGGCAGGTCAGGGAGGAGCTAAACCCACACTGCGCTGATGCTCAAGCTGAACTGGACAGGATTCCTCCTAGGAATTAGTCAACTTTTTAGGCAATGACATTAGAAAAGACACATAGGAGCAGGATCGTGAAGGGTGTTGTGTGTTTTAATAAGGAGGGTCCCTGCCCCCATCCCCAACAGGCGGTACAAGAAGTTATAAGGTACAGAAGGGACAGAAAAAATGCGTAATGAAAGTTAACTCTTTCTTCCTCTCTCACATTTTCCTTTGTTTCTTCCTCTACTGCCCCTGCAGATTTGTCCCTCAACAGCACAAGGGTTATAGTTGGGGAAGAGAGGGAGCGGGAAGGAGAGAGGAGAGACAGCAGAAAGAAATTCCAAATAATGACAGAGGAGAGGAAAGGGAAGATTCTGGAGCTAATGGGCTGGTCCAGTCATCTGTATTTAAAAGATGTATGTAATTTAGGCATCTGAAAGCCAGAGAATGTCCTAGAAAATAAATTTCCCACGCTATGCAGCAATTCGTCAGTACCAAACTCCATCTCCTAGTTGTTTATGAGTTTGTATAGCTTGAATAAATGCCAGGCAAGTTTTTCTAAGTTTGGCTCTTCATTTAGTAAGTTTATTTTGGAATATTTTTTTCCCATGACCAAAGTTAAAAGTTAGATCCTCACACTAAAAGGTGGGAGTATTGATGTTCAGGTGTAAATAAAGCAGTCATTCTGATAATTACCAATCCCAAACCAACTTTTCTCTTAATTATGAGGCAATTAAACAAAGTGGGATGGTGTTTTTACTTGAGAAAAATAAATAACTCTGACTATAGATTTAGCAAAGGACATGTTGACATATCAACTTTGTGAGGTAGTTATGTGAAGTTAAAAAACATGTAAAGTTCTAAAAAATAGTGAGCTTGACTTAAATACTTTTGCTTATGTTAGATGAGTACAAGGCTAAGCATGCAACTCTGTTTAAATGATGACTAGGATACTATTCAAACATCTGAAAGAATAAAGTGATTCCTTTAGTAATGTGTTTGAGCAGTCATTACAACAAACTTCTTAGAAGTTATATGAAGACTTTTTAGTGAAACAACTATGATTTAGGAGTGATAAAGATTTCAACTCTAAGAATAAACCACATAATGTTTCAAATCCAATATTGTCTAGAAGCTACTAGATGACATGGTAGAATTTAGTTTTGGAACAAGAAATAGTAATAAAAATCGACTGGACAAGTCTAGTGGGAGATCATTCAAAAGCCTCATATTAAAGAAACTTTAGGAGGAAAATAACACGAACAGTGATTTCATCAAAATGAGGTGTAAAAAATAGACAGATGGGGAACTCAAAGGAAAAAAAATGTTATAACAAATCTACTGTTTTTCTTCCAAATAATTTCCCAAAATAATCAAACCTGTAAAAGTTATATAATGTGCAATTAGTAATGCTTTATTGTATCTCCTTTAGTTTTTCTTCTCCCCCCCTCCTTTTTCATATCTCTGCCTGTGGCTGGATATACAGAATTAGAAGACTTGTGTTTCTCAAAACCAGTAAGGGGAGGAGAAGGACAGAACAAGTAAACAGTTGTCAGCAATTAAGATTATGTTCAGCCGCATAGAAGAACACCCTGGTTTCTCAAGCTTAAACGAAGAAGGTGGATGTTTTCCTCACGTGACATGAATCTGGAGTGGGCAGTCTGGAGCAGGTGCCAGTGCCTAAGGACTGTCATCAAGGACCTGGGCTTCTTCCTGCTCCTCCAGTCATCTTGGCTGGACAACCAGGCATTGTGTTAATGCTCTAGGCAAGAAAAAGTAGTCGAATAGAAAGCCAAAGTGAAAGGCAGAGACCTGCAGAGATGGTTCCCTTAAAAAAGCTTTCTCGGAAGCTCCACTCTGTGATTTTTGCTTACATTTAATCAGCCAGCACTGATTCCATGGCCTCCTCTAACCATAAGGGAATCCGGGGGAGGGGAGGGTTTTTAACTGGTTACTTTGCCACTCCAGATGGAGTCGAGTTCTCTTGATAAGAAAGAAGGGAAGTATGCTTTTATTCTTGATTTTTGAAGTATTTACTTTATCCTGTTTGCCATTAAATGGGAGTTAGAATTAATCCATTTCTCATGACCTTTCATTTCCTGCTGCATAATATAGTATATAGTAGACATTCAACAACTGTAGTTGATTAATTGAAGGATTCATTTTACCAGTAATTATCAACCATACTATATGCTAACATACTCGGATATTTAAAAATGAAATATATACTCCTGCCCTTGAGGGATTTATAGTTGCAATTTCACGTGTTCATGTACATGAACATGAACAATCCAACTGATGTAAAGGGTATAATTCTTCGTTTGTGTTTTGCTTTCTGTTTTCTCCTAGTATTAATGTACCTGTTGAACTGGATTTGGTTATAGGGGTGTTTTCATCAAATTATTTGGTTAAATGTGACCAGTGGTACAGAAAAACAACGGGGTCATTAGGCACTTGGGTTTCCATTGCATCCCAGTTGTGGGCTGGTCACAAAGCCTTTCTGGTTTTTATTTTCTCTCTATAAAACATGAGTCCTAGCAATGCACCCAGCGTAGGCATTGGGTAGGTGAGAGGCTACGTAAGACAGTGAGGAGTGTGCATGGGCTCTGAAATCAGACTACCTGGGTTCTTCTTCCAGGTCTGTCATTTACTAGCTGTGTAACCAAGGCTTTGTGTCCCAGTTTCCCTATCTGTCAAATGGGGTGATGATTGTACAAACTACAGGGAACCAATGTGAAGATTGAGTTAATATATGAAAAGTGTTTAGAAAGAGCTTGGCATATAGTAAACACTCAATAAAAGTTAGCTACTATTATATAGTAATTTTCAGTTATTTAGAAGCAAAATAGGATCAGTCTGGAAGCCCAGGCTTGTTTTTCTCCCAAGTAGGTTTTCATGATTGCTCCCATCATCCTCATCCTTCTTCTCTTCCTCCTCCTCCTTCTTTAAAAACATATTTTGGCTGGGCATGGTGGCTCAGTCCTGTAATCCCAGTGCTGTGGGAGGCTGAGGTGGGAGGATGGAGTTCAAGACCAGCCTGGGCAATGTAGTGAGACCCCGTCTCTACAAAAAAATTTACAAATTAGCCAGGCATAGTGGGGTGTGCGTATAGTCCCAGCTACTCAGGAGGCTGAGGCAGGAGGGTCGCTTTAGCACAGGACTTCAAGGTTGCACTGAGCTGTGATCGTACCACTGTGCCCCAGCCTGGGCAGAAGAGTGAGACCCTGTCTCTAAACACACATACACATGCACATGCACACACACATTTTGCCGGTGTTTGCTTGCTTTGTCGTCTTTCACTGGACCAGAGAAATAGCCCCTGAGGGCACAAGGGGAGCAGCTCACATGGCTCTGGAGGCTGAGAGAATGGGCCTAGCACGCTGAATGACTCAAACCACTGTGATGGGCTCTTGTGCTGGGTGCCAATCAAAGTAAAGCAATGGGGCCTGCCAGGAGAGATATTAACTTCAGCTGTCACACATGTTCCTTTCTGGATTCTCTCCAGGACTCTTGCCCCTACCCTTCAGTGGTTCGAAATGGATTTTATTAGGCTTTCACTACACCCTTATATCTATTCTACTGTTGGTATGTAAGCTGCATGAGAGCCAGTGTAGTACCACATCCTGGGCCACTATCCTGCCCAGCCCTCTCCTGAATGTCCAGCTCCCTCTCTCTGTTGCACCAAGTCTGAAGAGCGAGGTCAGGGGGTCAGAGGCTCAACTCAGCTTGTTCATCAGCAGAGCCATCAGGCTATTTTGTGTTGTTCCCCTTCTTAAATTTCTTCCTGAAGCAGAATTATAAATAGGATGCTTTGTGACCTATGGGCCAAAAAGAGAGCAATCAGGCAAATGATTTTTGATTATAATGTCTATTATGGACACAACATTAATAATGAATGTCAAGACACCATATGCCATCTTTCTCTCCCCTTTTCCAGTTCCTATTTCATAGCTTTTCTCTAGGTAGAGAGGTAATAGGACTTTTAAAAGTGAGTAAAAATTTTCATCCAAAAAAGCAACTTGTTAATTTTTATCTAGAATAATTCCTTGACTGATGAAACCCCATTTTGTCTAATACTGTTGTCAAACAAAAAAGGAACAATAATCCACACTGGTAAACACACCTGAGAATGCCTTTAAAACCCCTTTATTTGCCTACTTGGAGAAATTTTCTGGAGTGATTGTCAAAGGAAAAACATTTACAGCATTTGTGTCTAAATATATCTTCTTGCTTTTGTTCTACTTCATCCTGAATGTTTTGAAAATTCTTGTGTAAGGTTGATCTTCCTTTGTTAAAGATACTACTTTTCAGAATAAGTTTTTAAAAAAATTCTTTTTAAAAAATTATACTACCTTAAGCTTTCACATTTCTTGTTGAGAGTATGTTTTCTCTCTGAATTTCAAGGGAGTGATGTTTTGTTGGCATGTTTGATGTTGCAAATGTGAGTTTCATTTTATTCCAGCAAAGTATTTAGCTCATTCTTTCTCTCATCTTCCTGGGTAGAGAGGAGTGTAAGCAGGGACAAATTGAGTTCTTCATAACTCTCCCTGATTTTTTCCTTGCTGTGTCACCTTCCATAGAGTTCAAACGCACGGGATTTTAAGAAGAAATAATCTCATTTGACAATAAGCAATAGCTATTATGACCGGGATTAGTATATATTTTGTGAAATACCAAATTATGAGATAGTTTAAATCTGCTAGACCCCCCATTTCAATTATTATGCACGAAGTTGATGACTTCCATCCCTGTGACTCCAGAAAGACCCTTACGGCACTTACTATATGTGAACTTAGAGCCTTTTCATTTAAACTAGACTCCTCAACCTCCTCACTACTAATTCTTTGTTGCAGGGTTAGGGGGCTGTCCTGTGCATTATAGGCTATTTATTAACATCCTTGGCCTTTACTTACTAGATGTTAGTAGCACCCTTCCTGTAGTGTGACAACAAAAAATATGTTCAGACATGGCCAAACGTCCCTGGGGGGCAATATTTTCCTCAGTTGAGAACCACTGTTTTACAGTAATCTTTAGCCGAGGAGTATACTGACAGTTTTTCTACAAAGAACAAGATTACTAGAGGATGTTAGGACTTAGAAAGCCCACATTGCTGATGTGGCGACACAGGCACGGAAATTTACACATGCTCGGTCTATAATAAAAGGGGGAATCAGAGAGTTAAACTTCCCACAGAGCTTGGGTTGGTCTGCCTGATCGGTCCTGATCAGATGAATACTAGGAAGGGAAAGGCATAAAGCAGCTAATAAAACTTCACTTTGACTAGTCTGGGATACTTGCTGGTGACATATTAGAGGATATTTCCCAGTGATTTTCAAGTTTTTATGTTTCTAAATGTAGGGGAGGAAAAATATTTTTTCCTCTACCCATCTTAGCTTCATGGCGGAGGCCCCCATAACAAAAGACAGATTAACAAGAGAGAAATGTACAAATTTATTTAATATAAGTTTTATGTGACACAGGAGCCTTCATAAAGAAATGAAGACCCCAGAGAAATGGGTAAACTTGGGTATTTTTAGGCTATGTTTGATGAAGAGTGAAAAGTTGTAGAGAAATAGGGTAGGGCAAAAAGGGTGTGATCTAATTGTAAGAAACGGGGAAATTTAGCAAGGCCTGTTTGTTCAGATTCTTCTCTGTGACCTCTGTCTTCAGAGATAGGACTTTCCTTTCCTCCAGGTACAGGGAGGGCAGCTCTCACATAAGGCTTTTATGACAGGCTTTAGAGGAAAGTCAGAAAACAGTTCCTAAGTTTTATGACCCACTTCAGAGGGGAAGGGTGGGAAGAAGATGAGAGTGGCCTCCCTGCTTGTGTCATTTTTCTCAAATTCTTCCAGCTTAAATATCCCACGGTGGTCTGTCCTGAACCTCATCATAACCATAACATAAGACATACATTAAGTATAAAAAAAGAAATTTTAGAAATGATTGCAGTGGCAATCAGTGATTATTAAAGTCAATTAAAATTGAAAATGTAAGGGATTTTATTTCCTTTCTTCCAACCTCTGCCTTTTAAAAAATTATTATTTGTTATATTTTTAATGATACAGTTAACACATGTTCATTATAAAGTAAAAAATAGGTATAAGCCAAAGGAGAGGAAGAAATCATCCCAAATCCCACTACTTCAACATAACTACTACTAATGTTTTGATGTATATTCTCCGCGGATATGATTATATAGCAGCAGCTTCCTTTTTCATAAGGTCCACTTTGAATAGCACTTTAATATTTACTTACATCTGAGGCTGCATCATGGTAATGCTATCTTGGTCTTTATAGGATACATTTATTTTGTGGGCTCTGAATACTGAACAGATGTCTTCTGATTTATGGTTATTTTTCAAAATCCTGGTGAGGTAGGAGGAACAAGTATTATTATCTCTTATTTATGGAGTATTAAAAGGTAAAGAGGGTTTAAGTGGATTACTTAATGCCACAGAGTTTATCAAGGAAAAAATGTTTAAATAAGATCCCAGGTTTTTTGCTTTCTGATTCAATGTGCTTTCCATTAGCCTGTTTTAATTATTTTAAATATAGATTTATATAGAAACTTTCTTTACCAAAACTTTAGGTACTTTCTAGATAACTTGTAATTCAAATAAGGCCTAAAACTCTTACAGAAATTTGTAATGACAAAGCGAGAAAGTGGAGGGAGAGTGTAAGGGAAATGAAAATGGATAAATCAGAATTAGTGCTTATAAATTTTGCCCCCTGCCTGAGTGCTATTAAATGTGCTGAGCTTTGTGGCTTCTAAAGAATATATATGTGGGGGTGTGTGTGGGAAAAATAAAGAATAAATATGTGTGCCACAATGCTCAGAGATAGAGCAAAAAGGGATATAACCTAAAGGCCTACAAGGCACAGACAACTAGTAAAAACCAGTGAACTGAGCTGGGTGTTATTAAGGAATGGTGGGGATTGTGGCAAACAATAGAGCACGCCCCATCTAAAGGGGTTCCTCAGCTCCAGTGGGAAAATGGGCCCAGTTGTGCCAAGTCCTCTGATCTTACTGAGAAACCAAAAGTTGGATTTTTATGTGAAATATTTTGATTAAAAAAAACAAACAGTGCAGGCCACATTGGTATATTTGCAAGTGAGGCGTGACTCACAGGCCTCAGTTTACTCTTGGCATATTTGAATTTTGGTTTTCAAATATTTTCAGATTTAGAGTTCCACCAAGAATAACAATTGATCTAGTGGGTGGAAACTTTCCTTTCACTTGCAAATATTCCTCAAGAAGGGCCTTGAAGGTGGCTTGATTCATCCCTATTTATAAAATACAGAAACTGAGTTTAGAATGTGAAGATAACATACTGGAAAAAAGAAAGAAATATAAAACAAAATATGTGCCATTGTTTCTTATTTCTATAAAAGGCATTTCTTGTCCTTGGGGGTGCTGTCTACCCACTGTTCACATCATAGCGCCCATGTAGCTGTGCTCTCTCATAGGACAGGGGCTCGTGATGCAGGTATGGAGGCAGCAGGCTTCTGTTCAGTGGTTCTGAGCGTTGTCACTCAGGTCTAAGAAAATTGCTTTGCAGTATCTACCCTTGGTATGGTAACTGTTATCTGAACAGCTTCCTCCTGGTCTGTCATTTCTCTGTAATTCCTGCTGCTGCATGAAACCGGAAGGTGATTTTCTATGCACAACCATGAACCATTATTTTTACCTAACTGATGTAATGAACTGATCTATTGCTTCTTCCAAATATGTTAATAACAAACCCTTCTCCTTAGAATGGAAGAGGATAGTCATTTCCTTAAGATTGTGTTCAGATTAGAGGCATTCAAACATTTTCTGTACTGGAGTTCTTCTAAGTTTGCTGTCATGAGAAAAACATTTCTTCCCAAGGAATTGAATTCCAAAAGCTCAGGAGGCCAGCAGTGCCATGATTTATTTTCCATCCATTTCTTCCAATGCCCTGTAAAACACATGTAGAAATGGTACACACCCAATCCCAAATTAGATATAAAAATGTTCAAAGGGTGTTGTGCTAAGTAGATAATATAGTTGTTATATGCACATATATGATGCTAAATGGATGCAATATTCTACAAAATACTTTGGGAAAAATAAGAAACATAAAAACGTTCTAATTTTAAACACAGACTCATGCTATTAAGAGGTTGGCCATGAGAGGGCAGCATTGTCTACACAAATCACAGAAGGGCGACTCAGTTTGAACCTCAGCTATTTTTGTGAGGCTCTTCCACTGTTTTCAAAACAAGGAATAATAATAGAAACAGCATTATTTATGCTTAAACTCACTTTTAAAAATAGAAATATCTTTAATCTCTTGGTCTAGGCAGCTATCAGGGCAAGGCTAATTATCACTGAACAATGGCACATATTTTTTTCTTTATATTTCTTTGTTTTTTCCAGCATGTCGTCTTCACATTCTAAACTCAGTTTCTGTAGTTTGATTATTTATTTAAAAAAAATCACCCTGCTCTTTTATGATTCTGGCCATGTTAGTGGATTACAGTAAGCCTTAGTTTCTGTCTCCATAAAACTCTTAGGCAGCAGCCTAGTGGAGTGAATAAAACTGGGTCCTCAGCTGTGGGCCGGTGTTGGTTCTGCCGCTTAGAGATTTGCTTTTCCCTATCAGTGATCTGAAGGTAATAACAGCACCTACCTCACAGGGCTGTTGGGAGGATGCACTTTATAATGGATTTATAAACTGCCTGGCACATAGAAAGTGCTCAATAAACATTGCAGGAACAGTGGTGGGTTATTTTTTGTTAATTGAATGAGTTGTGAACATTTAAACATCTAGAGAGCTCATGTGAAAAGCCCCACCGATCCGGCTTTGTCCACACATGTTCCTTGCCTGGCTTCTATGGGCACTCGAGTTGTCCCTTGCTGGGTCCTTCCATCTCCTGCTGGCTAGTCATTGTCTTCAGATGGTGATAAATACTTCACCACAGCCTGGCAAGAACAGCTGCAGGAAGGCAGACCTTGGATCTTGTTGCAGAAGATGATTTTTTTCTCAGTCCTAACAACTGTCTGTAGATTCTTTTATCTGAGCAATCCAGAGCCCTTAGTGCTGCAGATTAATCTAATTTGTTTCTTTTGTCAGACTTCATTTTGAGTTTGAAGCCTTTGAGAGAATAGGAGAGAGCATTTCCTATGGGAAATTTGGTTTCATTCATTCCTAGGTAGCAGGTTGGGGGGTCAGGACTGTCACACTGGGGAGGACATCTGATGCCTGATGGTAGAACAAAAAGCCACTAGGGACAGGCTTAGGGAAGTACCACTGGGACATCCTCTCCCTTTTCCCCCTTTACTTCCTCAGTGTGACCCTCAGTCACCCCTGAGTGTTAAGGGTTTTCTTATTTTTATTTTTAATCTTGAAAAAAAAAGAATTTGTGATTTATAAAATAAGGTTTAAAAGGTTATTTCTTCCTCCCAGCAGGAATCCAGGGAGAAAACTTAGCAGCCCCCAGGAGCTCAGGGAGGAATTTAGCAAAGCTCTCGTCTGTCTTACAGAACTGTGCTGAGTTACCAAAGGAAACCACCTCTCATTTATCTAAACCCTTTGCAGTGAAATGCTCAGAGACAAGTGTGCTTGTTGCAACTGCTCTGAGGGTGGCAGCAGACACTCAGAAAGGCGTTTCAATTTAACTTACTGCATTTCAGCTCATTGAGAGGCAGAGCACATCCAAGGGCCTCTGCGAGAACACTTTTCAGACTATAAATCGGGGCTGGAGGAGATGCTTAATTAAATCAGTCCTGAGGTCACAGGAAGGAAAAGCAAACCTCTCCCTCCCAGACTTGACCTGGTTCACGTAACATGGCAGCTAGAGAACTTGGAAATGTGTTAGTAGGACTACTGTAAATATACCAGAATAAGGCACTTCCCTGACAGACTATGGAGCAAGAAATCGGATCTAGGGACAGACAATGGCTCTGGCCTTCCAATTTAATTCTGTGTGCAAGAAACACACATATGAAGATGGCCAGGGAGGCCGAAATGCAGTGTTTTGGATCACAGTGCAAAGGATAGACTTTCTTAAGAGAACTTATTTCCAAAGAATCCTGTTATTTGCCAGCAGGGGCGTGGGAAGCCTTGCGTTATTCCTGTATCAGAACTGAGTATGTGAAAGGGTCAATCCTTAACTAAAACCTACCAGTTCATGAAGAAGGAAACCTAGATAGAATTTGGGGTCCTCAACAAGACATTAGCCAAGTAGAGTGTGCAAAAAAGGAAAGCATGACTACAAAGAAGCAGGGAAAACGGGTAGGCCATTAGTGAGGCTGGGGCCAGCTCAGCATGGCCCGTGCAGAAAGGCCCCGCACAAACCAGCTGGTCTCTCCTTTCTCACTGAATTCTCTCTGAGGTCCATGGGCTTGTATGATCACCGTTCATACAGCATTTCTCAATAGCCTTCTCTCCAAAAATTTAAAGGTAGGGTCAGATGGCAGAAAGAAAAAGAGCAGACCCTAAACGTGAAATCATAGCATTTGAAGATGTGATCTTGGTTTTTAGCTAGAAGACAAGAAGGCTGAGAAATAACTTTAATTCCACCCAACCAGTATAGGGCACTAGAACCTTGGTTGTAATCGTGTGGCCCGGTCCAGAGCATGCGGGTTCTGGTGATGAGAGTCATGACATGAGACAAAGGAGTCAGTGCCTCAGAGTCATTACCCACCCCCGTCACGTCCATAATCATATATTGGTCACACTTATTTTTCATTCATAATTTTCTGTGACTCATTATTTCCCATCATATATCCATATCAACCCCGTTTCCCCTTTGGATCTATTTGTTAGGTGGATCAATTCTTGTTAGGACTTGAGGTTAAGTTAGCAGTCGGGGGAGGAGGGCAGGAGGGCTTTGAGGGGGCATCTCTTCACCTCTCCTGTGTCTGAATAGGCAGACACACACCTCTCCCCTCTCCCTTTTCACCCTCCTTCTTCCTCTTGGGTACTTTCTTGTTTTCCACCTTCTCCTCTGGTTTCCCTCTTCCTTACAAATTACAAAGAGCATCTGAAGGACAAGATGAGGGTTTGTGATAGAGGCCAAGTGTTTGCCTCACTCTAACCAGCAGCCCCATCTCCCTGTGCCCTTTCTCATGAACAGCAAATGGACAGGTGAGGGATCAGAGGAGGAAAAATAAGGACAGCAAAATCAAAAGGTGTATGGAAGGCCTGCAGGGTGGGGGTCCCAGGGCAAGAACGTAAGGTACACACTGGGATGAATGAGGTATTCGACGTGGGCAGTCAGTCCCCTCTCTGGGCCTCACTTATCTCGGCTGTAAAACCAGAGGACCAGACTGGCTGTGCTCGAAGGCTGGCTCTCGGGTTCTATGAGTTCACGAACTAGGAAACAGCAATTTACAGTTTGAAAACCCTATAGCACACTTGTCAAGTTAATTTACTTAAAAAAAAAACCCTTCCTGTGATCTGTATATTTATACTCCATTACCAATGCCATTATATATGAATAACTTATTAGAACCAATCAAAAAAGAAAAAAAAAAAGCACCAAAGGGCAGAATGATGAAGTAGGTGATGATACTACCAAGCTCATTCTGGTAAGTGAGTAATTTGTTTATTCCCTCTGTACTTGGGGTTGCCACTAAATCTGGGCTGGAGAAACCAGTAAATATTTTTAATGTGACAAGAAAATCAAAGCATTCTATGCATCGCACACTGTTGTTACTACAAGTTCTATTTCTTTTTTTTTATTATTAGCTATAACCTTTTGGGCCTGATCTGGTACAAGAGCCCCGTGCAATCCCCAAAAGGGTGAGAGGCCAGGTGGAGCCATCTCCATGTGCTGGGCCATCTGCTAGTAATTCCCGAGACAATGGCCAGGGCCCTTCTGATATGGTGCGTGGAGCTGATTTGTTACACAAGTCAGGGTATTTATTTTTATTATGGAGTTACCATATACATCTTAGACTAATCACCTAGTGGGGTTCAAAACTTCTTTAGACCCATACACATTTGCCACCAGCTAATACCGTTTACATCGTGCATCTTGAGCCACCCACTAGCAAGTTTATTCTCTTCTCTCCAGTGCATTAAGTAAAGGAAACACACACACACATACATACACACACACACACATAACCATCTGCTCATCCTTGTGAAAACCTAATAAAAATAATAGCAAAGAGAGGCAGAGTTTATTCAATTTGGTTTAGACCTGGGCAACATTAATTTCCTTGTCTCAAGACAGCCCGTATCGCAGAAGGATTTGATAAAACTCAGCAAAGGCAGAAGCAGGGCTGGGGAGGTTCACTTAGTGACTCCTATTGGCACATTGAGAGTTAAACTTAAAAAAAAATTGAAATGCAATCCTGGCTCATGTTACCCATTAGATGGGTATATTGACCAAACTTATAGTCAGATAATGCAAACAATAACAAAGTTATTGATTGAGGAGATGTCAGGCAAATAGGTACTTATCATGATGCTTCTGATAAGCTCGGGATCTCCCTGCTGTGGCAGCGACAGAGGCCTATTGATTTTGCAGTTGGTCATCTGTGGCTTCCAGCCGGCATGGGATCTGCAGGCTGATTCTCTATGCAGGAGCTGAACTCATCACAGAGGAACGCTGCAATTACCTGAAAGAATGCCACCAGACTCTGGCTGTGGGGAAAGGAAGGGTTGAAGACTCCGCATCAAAAAGAAGAGTCTGTGAGCAGGAACTGGCAGTGTCACTGTGTCACAGAATGCTTTGTGGGGTACACATCTTTCCCCCACGAGTGGAGGATACACAGAAGATCAGGTCCTTAAGCAGCTGGCATTAGCGCTGAGTTTCAAACTGACCAGTAGGGGTGCGGAAGACAGATGAGACCTGCAGACCCTCCCCACTGAACACCAAATGTATCACCTCCATGGCACATCTGCTCCCCAAACCTGGGCCTTCTAGTTGGCAGGGAAATCTGGCCAGACGTATTATTATTGCTTCTCCCAGCATGTGATCAGCCTGAGGCATTCATGGTTGATTGTCTAAATTTTAGATGTGAACCAGCAAAAAACGCCATCTCTCTTAGCACTTTTAGTATTAGCCAATTACACGGCCATGGAGGAGATATAATAATGCTCATTATTTTTTGGATAGCCTTGCAAGAAAAGGATGCTTGATGTCTGCCAGACAGACCCGGGTGATTGTTTGACATTCAAATGTGCGAGGGAGAGAGGGAAGCTGGTGTGGAGGTGTGGTGTGGAGGATGAGAGGAGTAGGGGGTTATTTATTTCTTTCTTTTCCATAGATAATTCTGTAAATGATTTGCTGATCTCATAGGTTAAGGGACAAATCATCATTGTCAGTTCTTTTTCATGCAAAATGACACAAAAGGGTATGTGACATTTACCCGACGATTACATACTAGGAAGGAAGAATTCCATGCATTCCTTCCTTCCACCCATCATTCATTCAATGGATTATCTTCTGAGGGTCTACCATGTGCTGGGCACAGTGCGCAGAGCTGGGCAGAGCAGGTGGACAAGGCTGCCTGACCCTGCTTCTCTGTTGGTTTCCATCTGATGAGGGTACAGCAGGGTGGAGACAGTACACAAACATGTATATCTACTCATTGCCCTATTTTTGGAGATTTAGTTTGTTTTCAATTTTCCTGCTCTTATAAATAAGCAGTGGGCCTCTTTTGGAGGCCTGGGATTATTCTGTGGGAAAACCACTGTTGGTCCTAAAGGTACCACTTTCTGATTTTCTTTCAAAACTTATTTTTAATATCCTCAGTCCTTTGAGGGTGAATTTAATTTGACTTTTAGAAATAGTCAAACGTCATCTGGCCTTACATCTGGTGACCATGGTGGGGATGAGTCAGCACTGTCTTTCTTCTGTTGTTGTTAAAAATGTGTGACTATAAAGTAATGTGACTGATTTTTTTGTTTTGTTTTGTTTGGTGGTGGTGGGGTAAGGCTCCTAAAGGCACCCTAGAAGCGATAGCAGAGGAGGGCTTCTAAAGCGTTTTAAGCCATGGCAGCATCTGTGTTATAGAAAAGCAGGACAGAGGAGAGAACACAAACTATGAGGCCAGAGAGCTTGGGGTCCTCACTCTGACATCTTCACATCCTTGCTGTGTGATGTTGGGCCAGTTACTTAGCCCACTGTAAGCCTCAAGTTGATCATTTGCACAATTAAGCTAATTTTACCTACCACACAGAGTTATTGTGAGCGTCCAATGACATAAAATAACTGATGGTAAAGCATCTGGTTCAGTTCGCCTGATATATGGCGGTTGTTATTACCAATAATGCATGAAGAGCTTCCTGAAAGGGATAATTAGAAAGGAACTACTTTTTTTTTTATAACTATAACTTCCAATCTGTTTATAAAGTATATCAGTGCCATGCTCTGTGTAGTTGGATGCTGTTCTGGATATTATCTGTTGGCTAACCCAGATCTGCTCTCCAGTCTTCTGTCCCCTGCTCTGTGCTCTGCATGGACTGTATTGGGCAGACCTTGGCTCCCTGGATTCTGGACGAATTCAGACAGGGGTGGTACTGACAGGTGATCGATCGGAGGAGTGGTTGGTTGGGATATTTACTCATCCAGCTTGCTTACCAGAGGGTGTATTTCTCTCCTGGGGACTAGCCCCTCTCTGGCAGCTGCAGCTCCCTTTTCCTGCTGCCTTCTCACCTAGGCCTGGTGACAGGTCTGCGGCTGCCAGTGCCAAGATGCCTCATCATCCTTATTGGTTTCTTTGAACTCTACCCAAATCCACAAACAAGCTCTTCACTGCTGTTTCGTCAATTACCCTATCTGGATTCCTGATGGATCCAGTTACCATATATTCAGTCTTCTAGTTGATCTATTTCTCTACGGTGAAGATAAAAATGATTTGATTGTGTTGATTGTGTCTGGAAGGAGAATAGAATCTTAGAAATGTGGAGCCATGCAAAAAAGCAGAATTTAACAGATATTGAGAACAGGCTTCAGATACGCATATACTGATGCTCAGAGTTTGCTTTCTAGGCAAATTGTTGGGTTTTGTGCTTTCCTTTTTCCTCCTGTAACGTTACACATGTCTTCATGTTAAGTGCTCACATTGTCAGAGGAACACTCAGAATAAGTAATGCTACTCAGTGAGTCACAAATGGAATCCATGTCAGCCGGTGTCGTGAAATGGATCTATAACTGGCTTTTTGTCCCTCAATTTGAGATGATCTAATTCAATTTCTATGATTTATGGCTTGAGAGAAGACACTTTCTGGCCTCCTCCCGAACTTTCATTCTATTTCTCTGTTACTCCCAAATTTCCTGGGATCTGATGGAAATTCATTTCTGAAGGCAAACTACGGCCTAGTGATAATTGTAATTACTTTGTTTTACTATTGCTGCTAACCCAAGAGATATGAAGTATCACTGAAACCAATCTGTGTGTCCGGTATTAAGATGGGATTTCTTTTATAGGAAAACCAAATGATTTTTTAAAACATTGGCTGTGAAAATCATGAGGACTGTGTTAAAGTAATTGACCGGTCTGATTGCCAGCATGAACTGCTCATTTAAAAACGAGTGTAGTGCTCGAATAGCTAATGTAGTGGACACTGCCCAGCCTTGATCCTTCTACCAGGCTGGTGAAACATCCCCAGCTGCTGGGAGTGTTGGCTGCTAGCATCACACAGTTTCCCTTTCTCCAAAGAATTGCTCTGGGCCAACAGGAGGCTCCTTGGCGAGGGTCCTGCCCCTTTACCCAGCCTGTGGTAAGTGCCTGACCCGAGAAATACCGAAGGCAAACTCCTCGCGCCAAGTGTTCCACCTCTGCAGACACCCTCCTCCACTCTGGATCCTATCCTCTTCCTCAGCCTTCTTCCCTCACCCCCTTATGAGTACGTCCTCGATAAATCTTGTGCTCCTCAATCCCTGTCTCAGGCTCTGTTTCCAGAGAACCCAGCCCTTCTTCCTACTTTATTGTTGAAGAAATTTCAAGTGTGAGGGGTAGAGAGAGAAAGGGGCTGCTCCTCTACTTACATGAAGTCGATTCGCCCATGGCTGCTTCTCAGGATGCACTTTGAATAAATAGATACTGTTTCGGTGACTGCATCTGAGGCATCTGTGGACATCAACAGTTGTTTGAGTTCTGAGTTTCGCTAGTTGTGAGATGACTTTAAATATCCTGACCTGAAACTGTCTTGGGATAGCTAATGTCACCAAAATTTTTGAGTCACAGAAAATGTTTGCCATTTGTTCTGCTGAGAGCGTTTCACCTGATCGTTCATCCTTGAGTCTTACGTTGTAGTTTTGTAGTTAGTTCATTTTTGATGACTTAGAAACATGGTCCTTGTCTATCTAGGAACTTCTTGATATTCGTTCTTGGGAAATGTCTTCTTATTTTCCTCATCATACAGAAACCATATTCCTAAAACATTTTCGGAGGGGCCCTGCGCCTCCTTGGCCACTCCAGGCACTCCTGAATTCCTCTCTCCTTCATTTATTATAATTCCACATAGCTACATTTAATCACATTTAAGGCACCTATAGACTTTATTTTAAAAAATTATTTTATGGCTTAACATACATAAAGGGCATAAATCCTAAGTGTGCAGGTTGATAACTCTTTACATAGGCATTTGCCCAGGAACCACCACCCGGATCAAGATCTAGACCATTTCCATAGCACCACGCCCCTTCTCAGTCCACTATCATCTACCCACCTGCAACAGGTAACCACTATTCTGACTGCTCATAACAGATTAGTTGCACCTGTTCTTGAACTTCATATAAGTGGAATCACACAGTGTGTATGTTCCTTTGTGTCTGGCCTCTCTCACTCATTGTTATGCCTGTGAGATTCATCCACACTCTTTGTTCTTTCTATAAAAGCATTTCTTGTTTTATGTTTTTTTCTTCTTATTGTATGTATTTTTGCTCTATCTTCCCTTTTACCTTGAATACTTGTTAAAATACAGGCTTTGTCTTTTGTATATTTTATATTTTAGCATATTGTGGACATTAAAAAATATCACAGGTGACTGCTGACTGGTTTCCAGTTCGTATGGTTACTTAGCAAAAGTGAGCATTGGTCTTCTCTCCCTGGTTGCATTGCATGTGTTGTTGAAATAGTTGTATCTAAGGCTGAAGCATGTTTTACTGTAAAAATAACAATAGATATTTATAGGACCTTTATCCCAGGGATTCAGAGTGACTCTCAGTTTCTTTTTAATTTTCTTTTAGAGCTTGGCAGGAAAGGCACTGAAGTCCTTTTGCCGATGGGTAAGCTAAGATGCTCTGAGAATAAGCCACTGACCCTAAGTCCTAGAGAATATTAGCAGCAAAACTGAAGGCATAATCTAGTTTTAGCTCGTTTTCTCTCTTGGACTCAATTCCAGGCTGCTCTCATGTCTGCGAAGTGCTTTAGGAGTATTCCCATGGAAGAAGATGCATTAGTACACCACAAATATTAGGAGAAGTTTAAAGTTTTGGAATCCTATTATTACATGAGTTCTTGTTATGCTATTGCTTCATTCTATGTGTGGAGGGTTGATGGCTTGTCTTTAAATTTATTTTGTCCTCTACTTTTTGTGATACTTTTTATAAGTTTTACTTTTAAATAAACCACATGTGGGAAGTTACAAATACACAGACATGATAAGGGGAGGTGTTAATTGATACCTTTCCACAGTAAAAGTACACGATATTTTTAGTTTCTGGGGAGCTCAAAACATTGGGGACCACAATTTCAGAAAGGCCACAGAACTGACCACTTTCTTACCATTAATATTATTTTGGGAGCCATAAGCTTTCTTTTTTGCTTTCTGTGGGAACACAGATTTATAATAAAAATGAGTGGGAAAATAGGATTCACTTCATAAAAAAAGAAGTGCTGCCCAAGTTGGCCAGATAATATTTGGTCTTTTATAACACACAAATACTTTGTATTTGATTCACAAATACATGCAATTGGGAATATTCCACATAAATAACACTTAATAGGCACTTTTCACATGAAGAGTTTTTAGATGTGGCTGTTAGCGAAGAGTGTGGACACATGTTGAGAGAATTTGTAGAACAGTTTAAAATCAAATCTATCTTCTTGCTTGTCCCAAGTTTGAACTTTATTTTTTATTTTTGTTTCATCTGTGGTTTGTTGGTATATTTAAAGGTCTTAATATCGTCAGCATTTCATTACTTCTTTTTTTTCATTTCAGAATATCATGGGGGTACACCACTTTGGCTATATACATTGCCCATACACTGCCCGTGTCAGAGCTACAATCGTGGACATCCCCCAAACTGTGCTCCCTGCATCCATTCAGTGAGAGTTTTCCCATCCCTTCCACCCCCCTCCCGCCCGCCCGCCCTCTGATGAATGTTATTGCCCTGTGTGATGTAAGTGTTGATCAGTTAGTACCAATTTGATGGTGAGTACCAGTGGTGCTTGTTTTTCCATTCCTGTGACACTTTGCTTCGAAGAATGGGCTCTAGCTCCAACCAGGATAATACCAGGTGTATTAATTCATCATTGTTTTTTATTGCTGAGTGATACTCCATGGTATACATATACCACATTTTATTGATCCACTTGTGTATTGATGGGCACCTGGGTTGTTTCCACATCTTTTCAATTGTGAATTGTGCTGGTATAAACATTCGCGAGCAGATGTCTTTATTATAGAATGTCTTTTTTTCCTTTGGGTAAATACCCAGTAGTGGGATTGCTGGATCAAACGGTAATTCTACTTTTAATTCTTTGAGGTATCTCCATATTACTTTCCATAGAGGTTGTACTAATTTGCAGTCCCACCAGCAGTGTATGAGTGTTCCTATCTGTCCCCATCCCTGCCAACATTTGTTGTTTGGAGACTTTTTCATATGAGCCAATCTCACTGGAGTTGAGTGATATCTCATTGTGGTTTTGATTTGCATTTCCCTGATGATTAGAGAAGTTGAGCAATTTTTTATATGTTTGTTGGCCATTATTCTGTCTTCTTTTGAAAAGTTTCTGTTCATGTCCTTTGCCCATTTTTTAATGGGGTTGTTTGACTTTTTCTTGTTGATTTTCCTAAGTTCTGTATAGATTCTGGTTATTAGCCCTTTATCAGATGTGTAGCATGCAAATATTTTCTCCCATTCTGTAGGTTATCTGTTCACTCTAGTGATAGTTTCCTTGGCTGTGCAGAAGCTTTTTAATTTGATCAGGTCCCATCTATTTATTTTTGTTGCTGCTGTGATTGCTTTGGGGGTCATAAATTCTTTGCCTAGGCCAACGTCCATAAGAGTTTTTCCAATGTTTTCTTTGAGAATTCTTATGGTTTCACGTCTTAGGTTTAAATCTGTCATCCATCGCGAGTTGATTTTTGTGAGTGGTGAGAGGTGTGGGTCTAGTTTCAGTCTTCTACATATGGCCATACAGTTTTCCCAGCACCATTTATTGAATAGGGAATCTTTTCTGCAGTGTACGTTTTTGTGGAATTTGTCAAAGATCAGATGACCGTATGAGGTTGGTTTTATATTTGGGTTCTCAGTCCTGTTCCATTGATCTACGTCTCTGTTCTTGTGCCAGTACCATGCTGTTTTGGTTACTATAGCCTTGCAGTATAGTTTGAAGTCTGGTAGATAGATTCCTCACAATTTGTTCTTTTTGCTTAGGATTGCTTTGGCTAGACAGGGTCTTCTCTGGTTCCACACGAAGTGTAGAATTATTTTTTCTAGATCAGCAAAAAATGATGTTGGTATTTTGATAGGGATTGCATTGATTCTGTAAATCACTTTAGGTAGCAGAGACATTTTTACAATGTTGATTCTGCCTATCCAAGAGCATGGTAGGGTTTTCCATCTGTTTACATCCTCTGCAATTTCTTTTCTCAGTGTTTCATAATTCTCTCTATATAGGTCTTTCACCTCCTTAGTTAGATATGTTCCTAAATATTTAATTTTCTTTGGTGCTATTGTGAAAGGTATAGCATCTTTAATTTGTTTCTTGGCTTGATTGTTATTAGCATATATGAAGGCTATGGATTTGTGTGCATTGATTTTGTATCCTGAGACTTTGCTGAATTCATTTATCAATTGCAGTAATCTCTTGGTTGAATCTTTGGGGTTTTCTGTGTATAATATCATATCGTCTGCAAATAGTGAAAGTTTGACCTCTTCTGCCCCCATCTGGACGCCCCTGATTCCTCTGGCCAGGAC
The DNA here is from genome assembly GCA_023783475.1 of Daubentonia madagascariensis. Lineage (NCBI taxonomy): Eukaryota > Metazoa > Chordata > Mammalia > Primates > Daubentoniidae > Daubentonia > Daubentonia madagascariensis. The sequence continues at coordinate 4,491,563 of JAKFHU010002088.1, forward strand.
TTCCAGCACTATGTTGAATAGAAGTGGAGATAGTCGGCAACCTTGTCTAGTTCCAGTTTTAAGGGGGAATGCTTTCAATTTTTCCCCATTCAGTATGATATTGGCTGTGGGTTTATCATATATGGCTTTAATAGTTTCGAGGTATGAGCCATCTATGCCTATACTGTTAAGAGTTCTTATCATAAAAGGATGCTGGATTTTGTCAAAAGCCTTTTCTGCATCTATTGAAAGGATCATATGATCCTTGTTCTTGCTTTTATTTATATGGTGAATTACATTTATAGATTTGCGTATGTTGAACCATCCCTGCATCTCAGGAATGAAGCCCACCTGATTGTGATGAATTATTTTTCTGATGTACATTTGAATTCATTTTGCAAGGATTTTATTGAGAATTTTTGCATCTATATTCATAAGGGATATTGGTCTGTAATTTTCTTTTCTTGTTGTGTCCTTTCCTGGCTTTGGTATCAAGGTGATATTGGCTTCGTAGAATGAGTTTGGGAGGATTCCATCCTTCTGGATATTTTCAAATAATTTCTCCAGTTCTTCTTTGTAGGCTTGGTAGAATTCAGGTATGAACCCATCTGGTCCAGGACTTTTTCTTCTTGGAAGATTTTTTATTACTGCTTCAATTTCGGTGCTTGATATTGGTCTGTTTAGAAATTCTGTTTCTTCCTGGTTGAGCCTAGGGAGGTAGTATATTTCTAAGAATTTGTCCATTTCCTCCACGGTTTCGTGTTTTTGGGCATAGAGATTTTTGTAGTATTCGAAGATGATGTTTTGTATTTCCATGATATCAGTTGTGACCTCTCCTTTTTCATTTCTAATTGAGCTTATTAGAGTCCTTTCCTTTCTGCTTCTGATCAACCTGGCAAATGGCCTGTCTATTTTGTTTATCTTTTCAAAGAACCAACTTTTCATTTTATTAATCTTCTGTATTGTTCTTTTGTTCTCGATTTCATTTAATTCTGCTCTGATCTTGGTTATTTCTTTTCTTCTGCTGGCTTTAGGATTGCTTTGCTCTTCCTTTTCCATTTCCTTAAGATGATTCATTAGTTTACTGATTTGTGACCTTTCTGTCTTTTGGATGTGGGCATTTAAGGTGATAAGTTTTCCTCTCAGGTCTGCTTTTGCTGTATCCCACAGATTTTGATAACTTGTGTCCCCATTATTGTTTAGTTCGAAGAATCTTTCGATTTCCATTTGAATCTCCTCCTTGACCCAATAGTCATTCAGCAACAGATTGTTTAATTTCCATGTTTTTGGATGAAGATGTGAGTTTCTGTTGGAATTGATTTCTAATTTTATTCTGCTGTGGTCTGAAAAGATACATGGTATGATTTATATTTTTTTGAATTTGTTTAGATCTGTTTTGTGGCCTAGGATGTGGTCAATTTTAGAGAAAGTTCCATGAGCTGATGAGAAGAATGTATATTCAGTGTTATTTGGGTGGAGTGTTCTGTAGATACCTGTTAGGCCCAAATGTTCTAGAGTCCTGTTTAGGTCCTTTGTTTCTTTGCTTATTTTCTGTTTGGAGGATCTGTCCTGTTCCGTCAGTGGGGTGTTGAAGTCCCCTGCTATTATGGCATTGCTATTTATTATGTTGTCTAGATCAAGCAGTATTTGCTTTATGTATCTGGGTGCTCTTGTGTTGGATGCATAAATGTTTAGGATTGTTAAATCATCTTGTAAGATTTTTCCCTTCACCACTATATAGTGTCCATTTTTGTCCTTCTTTGCTTTTGTTGCTTTAAAGTTTATATCATCTGAAATAAGGATGGCTACTCCCGATTTATTTTGGTTTCCGTTAGCCTGGAAAATTGTATCCCATCCTTTCACCTTGAGTCTGAATGCGTCCTGTGTGTAAGGTGTGTTTCCTGGAGACAACAGATACTTGGCTTGTATTTTTTAATTCATTCAGCCAGCCTATGTGTCTTCAATGGGCAATTCAAGCCATTCACATTTATTGAGAGAATTGATATTTGGGGTAGATTTCTGTTTAGTCTATTGGGTGGCATCTTCTGTTTTACCTCTTGCATCATTGTGGAATCTGGTTTCTGGGGTTTTAGCTTTTGCATAGTTTTACATAGGTGGGTGTCTGTTGTGCTGGTTAATGTACAATGCAGGTCTAAGCACTTCTTGCAAGGCCGGTCTGGACTTTGCAAATTCTACCAGTGATTGCTTGTCTGGAAAAGTCTTTATTTTGCCCTCATATAAGAAGCTTAGTTTGGCAGGATACAGAATTCTGGGTTGGCCTTTGTTTTCTTTTAGGAGACTGATGATGGCTCCCCATTCCCTTCTGGCTTGTAAGGTTTCAGCCGAGAAATCTGCAGTTAATCTGATAGGTTTACCTTTGTAGGTTACCTGCATTTTTGCCTTACAGCTCTGAGGAGTGCCTCTTTTGTGTTTACTTTGGTCAGTCTAATAATTATGTGGCGTGGTGAATGCCTTTTCATGTTGAGTCTCTCAGGAGTCTTATGTGCTTCTTGTACTTGGATATCGAGATTTCTGGCTAGGCCATGAAAATTTTCCTCTATTATTCCTTCAGATAGATTTTTCAGCCCATGCAAATTTTCTTCCTCTCCCTAGGGATGCCCTTGATCCTTATGTTTGGCCTCTTTACATAATCCCACATTTCTTGTATGCTTTGTTCATGCCTCTTGTTTTTGTGTTCTTTCTCTTTGACTGATTTATTTAGTGCATAGGAGTTGTCTCCTAGCTCTGAAATTCTTTCCTCTGCGTGGTCCAGCCTATTCTTAAGGCTTTCCACTGTGTTTTGTAGATCCTTGAATGCTTGTTTCATTTCTAGAATTTCTATTTGATTTTTCCATAATACTTCTATTTCTTTGGAAAATTTTTCATTCATTTCTTGCATTTTTCTTGTGGTTTCTTTGTGCTGGGATTCAATTTTCTCTGGAATTTCATTGAGCTTTCTTATAATCCATAAATGAAATTCTTCTTCTGTCATTCTACCCATTTCATTTGAGTTGGTATCCATTGCTGAGGAACTAGTGATTTCTTTTGGGGGTGACTTTTCGCTCTGATTTTTCATGTTTCCTGAGTTCTTTCGCTGTTTTTTTCTCATCTGGCCTCTTGGTTGAGAGCTGGGGGTGTTAGGGTTAGTTTATGGCCCTGTCTCCAAGCCCTTGAAGGTCGTTCCTTGGCAGAGCCAGGGACAGGAGTAGTGGCCTGTATTGCAAGTTTGGTGGATCTTGGGTTACCTCTGACCTGTTGTCTTCTCCTCTTCCTGGTGGAGTGTAGTGAGATCGTCCTCCTAGCTTGAGCTCCAAGCTGGTGGATTGTACTTGAGGATATGAATCCGCAGCTCCCTAATAGCTAGGTATTCTGTTATGTCCATGTCAGGCTCTGATCCCCAAGGTGGGGTATGCGAAAGCCCCGAGCTTTGGGAGAGGCCTTGTAGCTCCTAGGGGTTACTTTGACCCTGCTTCTCCTGAGGTGCAGGTAGAAACACAATTGCTTTTGGCTGCAGTGTGAGAGCTGAATTGGAAAAATTCTATACAGCTCAGAGGTTGCTTATTTAGCTGGGTGTGTCTGTCCTTCCGATGTGCGTCTCCGCGTGACACTGGCTGATAGGGGGATCTCCAGTTGTGCACTCCTTTTCCACCACTAGACCCCAAGGCAAGGTGGGTGGGCATCTCTATCCCCAGAAGTCTCTGCCAGGGGGATGTTCCCACGGGGGGGGAGAATAGTGGCCACTGGAAGTGCTCTTGGATGGCGTGAAATTCCCTAATGAAGTGGGCAGGGTTATGGGGAGCTGCTCTGGTTCAGCCTGTGGCTCTTGAGGCATTCGGTTGCCATGAGAACCGGCGGTTATACAAAATGATTCACTATAACCAGCAACCTTCAAAATGACCGATCTGTGGGGTACAGGAGGGCTGGGACCTGAAGAGTGGGCACTAGGACCAGCACGTAGTGGACTTGTGGGAGGCCAGAGCTGGGGTAGCAGGACCAGACGGAAGAGCTGCAAAGTGTTTCCAATACACAAAGGTCCCGCTGCTACAGTTCCGGGATCTCGTCCCACCTGGAACCCATGGATGCAGCTGTCCCTGGCCACCAAGGGCAAAGCCTGTCTCGCACCAGTGGATGAGCCCCCGGGCCAGGGCAGGGCGGAGCTAGAGACGCGGCTCACAGCTCCGGGCGGGCGGCTCTAAAGATGGTGGCCGCCGGCGGCCTGGCGCACAGCAGGGCTCAGATTGCGCTGGGAACGCAGCTTTTCTCAACCGGCCTGTGTCCCACGGAGGCAATTGCCGGCAGCCCCTAAGGGCGTGTCCCGCTCTCCGTTAAACTCCTGGGCCCAGTCCCGCTGACTTCTAGTGGCGCAGTGCCGGCCTGAGGGTTCCCGCGCACTGTCCCGGGAAGCTGTATCTCCGCTCTGTCCCTGCCCAGTTCCTCCCCAGCCCTGCCCGGTCTCTGTATATTGCAGCTGCGAGTTGTGTTTGGCTCTCGCAATTGCTTCCTTTCCACAGAGTCTGCTGTCTCCAGCAACAGCTTTGCCCCAACTCTGGGCTTGTCCCTGACTGCGTGTATGGGGAGGTGAGTAACCGCTTGGGGGGGCAGGTCGCGTCGCGCCGACCTGGCGAGTGCGTCCTTCCCGCGCTCTGGGCTCTATTGTGCTCCGTGCGCTTTCTGATCTTTGTGAAAGATTTTGTCACCTGTTTTCTTGGGCTGAGTGTCCTGTGTTGTTTCTCTGTAATTCACAATGCTGTTTTCGGAGTGAGTGGTCCGCAGGCGCAGGCAGCCATGGCGTTTTTCACCTCCTTCCCCGAGAGCGGTGAGGTGGGAGGACTCTATCAGACCGCCATTTTTTTCAGCATTTCATTACTTCTTTACAAATGGACTGAAATGGGAATTTCTCCCAATTTCTAGCTTTTTGCCTGTTTTTCTTAATCAACCCAAATTCATGACCGGGATAATTATAATTTTCTTCTTAACTTCTAGGGTAATTTAACAAGAAATTTTAAGAACAAAAATATGTATTAATGGCAATTAATCCCCTAATTTTGAGATCTGTTTAAGTGCTTTTGATTCCTTAAACTTGTAGAGGTTGAAAGGTGTGATGTCTTTCCTTACCCATCATGAGAGTCACGGCTCACGCTCCTACAACAAAAGACAGGTTAACAAGAGAAAAGCATAACAAATTTATCCAATCAAAGTTTTGCATTACACAGAAGGCTTCAAAAATGAAGACCCAAAGACCCAGGAAAAACTGTCTATTTTTATGCTTAGGTTCAATGAAGAATGGACAGTCATATAGAGATGTGACTGGACAAAAGGGTATGGTCTAATGGTATTAGGCTGAGAGGGGAAAACTCAGCAAGGCCTGTCTGTTCAGATTCTTCTTGGCCTCTCTGTGTAGCATTCCTTCCTCCTGGGTGTGGGGCTGGACCCCTCTGAAATGAGGGTCTTCAACGGAGAAGGGAGAGAATGACCTTTCTAGGTTTTATGGCTTGCTTTGGGGGATAAGGGTTCTAGTTTCCATGACCCGCCTTGGGGAAGAGGAATTTTGGCTTCTGTGACTTGCTTCAGGGGAGAAAAAGGGGTAAGAGACAGGGGGGCAGGAGTAGGTTGAAAGACCTTGCTTCTGAGGCCTTCTGATCTCCTTTAGTTCAAAGTACTCAGCATGCCAAAGCACCATACTTTGGGGTATTGTTTTCTGAGCTCTAATATTCCCCTGTCTGAAACTTCCTCAAGAAGTTCCACAGTCCAGAAATTGGGTTGGTGAATTGTCTCATAAGCCACTGAACCATTCTCAGCTCTCAGTCCCGAGAATAGGTCAGTCCAGTTAAACAGTTAATGTCTCACTTCAGGCAATGGTATTGCAAGTGCGCTTCCACCAAAGTTAGGCGTCTATATGGTGCAAGCAATCAGATATTTAATAAGAGGCTTTTCTATGGAAACAAAAGAAAAACGAAAGTTAATGGTTAGAACAAATTATAAACTCAGTTTTCGAGTCCAAAGGGCAGGTGATTGAGAAGATTTCTAGATGTTGGGCTTGAAGCATCTTCAGTTGGAGCAGGGGCAGGCAGTGGCAATCTGACAGATTTTCCTGGCTTGTGTTTTTCATCATGAGTTCCAGTGAACTTTCTGAGTAGTCCATACAGCAACAGGCAGAAAAGTTGTACATTATATATAAGCTGTTGTGGTGATTACTCTGAAGTCTATATTAAGCCATCTAGCTTCAGCTTGTAGTGCTTCAGGAAAAGGACCATTTTAATTTTCAGTGACTCCAAGCCAACAGAGTGGTAGAAAAATTGGAAATATTAGTTTGGGGAGTCATAGCTAGATATTGAAGGAAACTAGAAGAATTCAAGGTCCAGCTCAGGTTTCAGGTGTATAACAAACCCTCAAAAACAATGAGCTAGAATCTAATAACAGGTGCACTATAGTTTTCTGAAACATAATTTCTCTCTCTATAGTCACCCCCACTTCTGTCAAAGATAATCAAAGTAAGACTAATTTGTTTGCAAAATAAATTTTAGTGTTGTTAAACTTAACCTGATTATTTACGTAAGTTCAGCAAGAATAGTGATTGGCCATATAGGCTCTCTTTAAATTTGCTTTGCTGGAACTTTTTGTAGGGAATCTCAGATAAAACTTTTAAAAGCTTCTTGAGGTTAAGAGGCCATGCAAAAGATTCACCATCGAACTTCAGCTGAAGTACCTATGGATTTAGGTGAATTCCTCTCTGCTTGAGATGCCCAAAATATCCTGAGATTGCTGGGCCTTTCAGGAAGTGACATTCTTTACCCACCTGTAAGGCAACCATGTGAACCATGTATTCAAGGTAACAGGCCAGTTTTTCCAAGGGGGGTGTTTATTGGCTCCATAAAGTCAAACTTAGTTCCTGAAAGTTGTCTGGTCATATTTAAAAATATGACATTCCAGTCAAAGTCTTGGCAATACAACCAGTGTTTTCAATTGTGTCCAGTTATAAGAAGAACAGATTCTTACTGAACCTATACAAATAATTATATGGCCATAAAAGTTAGAATACTCATAAATAGTTTCTGAATTCTTAAGGGATCAGGTAGGGAGAAAAAGTGATTGTTTCAATTCTGTTCACAAGGGTATAGTTTACCAAATTGCTCTAAGCTATACATAGCTTAAGAGACATAAAAAGTTTCCTTAAATCTGGAAAAGAAAACATTTAAAATAAGAACCAGCAAAATTTCAAATAAAAAGTCATAAAAACATTATCCTCATCAGTTTATTCAGTTCCATGTAATTAATTCTTGTTCTGCTTGATCTGGGTTAGCAGTTTCATGAAGCCATCAGTTTCTTTATTAGAGTTCTGGAAATTCTTACGCAGTCCAATGGTATGATCTCAAAGTTATCAGAAATCTGTATTCAAGAGTACTTGTCAGACTCTTTTCCATGAATTTTCTTGAAGAAAAGCAATCTTGGACTGTAGCTGATTGCAAATGCTTTTAGAGAAGAACCAAAACAATAATGATCTGTGGATGACAAAGATGTAACATGGCCATGGTTAAAAATTTGATGAGAGTTCATTATAACCAGCTATTGACAAGGAAATTTGGTTGTTTCTGTGGCATACAACATTTTGACATAATAACCAGGATTATTACTGATTACATTAGATTTCTAGGAATCTCACACAATTTTCCAACACTAATATCAATAACATACCCATAAAATATAACTTAAAGAAGGTTTGACATCACTTATTATTTGACAATACTTCCCATACAATATAATGTCAAATAAGCCTAATAGTTTACAATCTCTCTTTTATAAGGTGAGAGATGCATCCTTTGTGGCTTTCCAGGGGCCCAAATGGAAAATCTCAAAGTTAATTTGAGGTTAATAAGACTTAATTTAGAATTTGATTTTGGGAAGTTTTTCAAAAATATCAAAAGGTTTAAAACAATTAAATAGATACTTTGATCTATTTAATCAAAGTGACAATAAAAGATCGTAAAGGCAAATACAAAAACTTATATAGTTGTGAACAAAAACTTAACTTTTTTTTTTTTAAATTAAATTGAGACAGGACCTTGCTCTGTCCCACAGGTTGGAATGCAGTGGTGCAATCATAGCTTACTGCAATCTCCAACTCCTGGGCTCAAGGAATCCTCTTGCCTCAGCCTCCCAAGTAGCTAGGACTCCAGTTGTGTGCCACCATGCCTGGCTAATTTTGAATATTTTTGTAGAGATGGTGTTTTGTTATGGTGCCCAGGCTGGTCCTAAGCTCCTGACCTCAAGCAGTCCTCCTACCTTGGCCTCCCAACGTACTAGGATTACAAGCATAAGCCATCACACCCAGCCTCTTTTAATATTGGGAAGACTCACTTTTCTTAAGCAATCAAAGACCTGATAAAAGACAACATGAAGCACAAGAAATTATCTTGGTAATATGCAAAATCTTTGTTTCCTAGGTCACTTACTTAAAAGGAGAAAAAAAATCCCTTCGTATTCTCAGACCAGTCTTCCAAGAAAACTTTGTCATTTTTACAGGGAAGACCAAACTCTACTTTTCCTTCAATGTACTAATACTAAAGCTAATTTTTAATAAAAGCTTTTAATAAATCCATCCAATCTCAGTCAGTTTGACCACAAAAGATAAGATTTCTACAGACCTTTTATAACTTTTAGAAAAATTCATTCAGACTTTTTTTAAACAAAAATGTGTCCTTCATATATCTTTCTTTATCAAATGCATCTTACTTTCCATGTATATGGAGTTATCCCTTATAATTTCTAGCAATTTAATTACATATGTTAATTACAATTTTTTAACTTTTAGTAATCTTAATTTCTAGTGAAAACTAGCAAGCATTGTGAACTATCTCATATCAGCATTCACCATTTCATAATTTCTAGAGCTAATTCTTCATGTTTATTAACATGCCACAATCTATTTAACTTCCCTGTACTATATAAAAACAAGATGCCAAAGGATGTAAACTTAAACTTATGCTTAGCAATTAATGTTTCAGTATTTTAACTTACTTAGAAGTGACCCAGACATTTAATAAGTATCTACTACTTAATTTCACTCTAAGGTTTCAAGTTACCAAAAAGAGTTTTGAGAACATTTTTAAGAAGACATATTTTATAAAACATAATAATTACTGAAAATCTTCACTTACAAACTTTTATCCAACTTATATTCATCTAATTCACTCATTCTTGTTAATTATGCTTGAACGTCTCACAAAAGTTTTATGAGATAGTAAACATAGCTAGCTACTAACTTATTATTTTTTTTTTTTTGACAAATCAGGCAAGTATCAAAAATATCACAGAAGGAATGAAACTAAAAAGTTAAACATGGTTCTTCCCTCTTTCTTTTTTTATCTCCATGACTGACGTGCATCAAGGAATTCAGAAATTCATTTTTATTGTGCATTCTGGTCATAGGTTGGATTTATAGTCTTGTGACCTTAAACATCTAGTAGAGACAACACAAACCTATCTGACCAGAAAACCCAGGCAAAAATGTATGTCTGTATTATATTCAATGATTATTTTATTTAACATACAGGCAGAAGCAGGTCTTGCAGCTTTCACTGTAAAACTTTTAGCCATGTGCCAGGTCAGATAGTTCAAGACTCACTAGCTGGGCCTGGAAAATGGGACAAGTTAAAGTTACCTGCTCAGATGGCTAAAGCTTTTTATTAATTTTTGTGGAGAGGGCTTTTAAGAATTTTCATGTGAACAATTTCTAAATAGTTCTTTTGTGCCTGAAGTTTGTACAGGTGTGGCTCTCCATATCTGTGGATTCTGCATGCACGGATTCAACCAACTGGGGATCAAAAATATTTTTTTAAAAAAGCATCTGTCCTGAACATGTACAGACTTCTTTTCCTTGTTATTATTCCCTAAACAATACAATATAGCAACTATTTACATAGCATTTACATTATAGTAGGTGTTATAAGTATTCTAGAGATGATTTACAGTACATGGAAGGATGTGCATAGGTTATATATAAATACTATGCCATTTTATATCAGGGACTGAGCATCCATGGATTTTGGTAGGCACTAGAACCAATGCCCCATGGATACCGAGGAACAAGTGTATTTCCAAAAGATAATTATCAAGTTCTAGAGGAGACAGGGTAGGAAGTACAAGTTTTTCCAAGAAGGAGTTTGGGGTATGTCAGTTAGGTAAGACACAGAGGAGGATTTGAAATGGACGCTGAGGCAACATAAAATCATAGGAATTCATTACAGGATTTACAAGCACATACACAGATGGTCCTAGGAGGAGGTTCAGAAGGCTAACTAAAGTTTGACTATAGAAGCCTGAATCTTTCTTACCTCTGATGTTTCTTCTTAGTAATTTTCCGTCCACTGACCACCAACTGGAAAAGGTAGGGATTTGAAGGAGAACACAGCAAGGATTCGGGAGAGCTGCATGGAAGATAGAAGGCAGCCAAAGGGGCAGAAGCAAAGGGAAAGAAAGAAGAGATCTTAGAGGAGCCGGCTTGGCGGAATCTTACATGTTCCAACCAGGCCAATAGAGTTAGCTCTACGTTATCCTCAGCAAAAACCATGCCAACAAGAAAGGAGGCAGACAGAGGGCTCAGCATATAGTTAGCAGGGGTTCAAGAGGAGGAGTTCAATCAACTGAGAAGTTCCAATGGAGAGAAGCAGGAGAGGCCTTTAAAAATTATAGGCTTAATATCAGCTTCCTATTAAGCTGACTTTTGACCATAGAGCTCTTCTTAAAAAAAAAAACCTTTTCAAGTATCTTATTATTTCAGCAAGGACAGGCAGCAAATATTCCTGGGTTTTCTTCTTCTTTTTCTTTCATTTAAACTAAAAGTACCTACAAAGTGACTTGGAACCAAAACCAATGTCTTTTTGGAATTATTGGATAGGTCATGCTGAGAGGAATCTGAATAAACAGGTCTTGCTAAGTTTCCCTCAGTTTACTACCCTTGTTCAAACACTTTTGTCCTATTGTTGCAGCCTTACCAGGTTCATTGCCTGCTGCTCAAGAGGAAGCCAATACACTGAGAGAGCAGGGGTTACAGCAGAGAAAGGGTTTAATGTCACAGGGACCATGCAAGGAGACAGGAGGAAGTTCTCAAATCCATCTCCCTGAGAATTTAGGAGAAAGGGTTTTTAAAGATAGTTTGGCAGGCAAAGAGCTAGGCAATTGGGTCTGCTAATTGGCTGGCTTTGGGGTGGAACCATAGTGGTGTAGAAATTGTCTTCTTTGCTGAGTTGGTTCTTAGGTGGGGATCCCAAGACCAGTGAAGTCATTTGCTCGATATGGGCCACTGGTCTGGGTGGGTCAGCCAATCCACTGGAATGCAGGGTCTAGAAGATATCTCAAAAACTAGGCTTAGTTTCACAGGGTGATGTTATCAATGGGAACAATGAAGAAAGCTAAGAATCTTTATGACCATCAGCTATATGACTCCTGAGTAGTAAGCAATTATAGGAAAGCAAGCTAGGAATAATTGTTGGTGTTATATATATTTCCCCAACCATAGTTCCCACCTTGTGGCCCTTTATTAATTTTATAAAGGGCAGTTTCACTATCATGTTTTTCCATGACTTTCCACTCTTCATCAAACCTAGTATAAAAAATGCTTAGGTTTAACCATTTCTTTGGGTATTCATTTTCTTATGAAGTCTCCTGTGTCACATAAAATTTATATTAAATAAATTTGTATGCTTTTCTCTTGTTAATTTGTCTTTTGTTAGTCTAATTTACAGTGTCCCACCCAAAGAACCCAAGATGGATAGGGGGAAAAACATTTTTTTCCTCCTCTACAGCACCTATTAAAATTCAATTAATTATGTTTTTTTCTCTTTTTTGAAAAAAATGTTACCTAAGTGCTTAGTCCAGGAAGGAAAAGGCTTTATAATCCACTTTGTTCATGAGATTCTGTAACAATAAGCAGAATTTGTGTTCTGGAAGCATCTGTTATATTAATTACATGGCAAATTTTCAAGTTCTAGAATGGGTGGATTTGTAGTTGGTGAAAATTTTGATAAGCAAGAGAAGAGAGCAGGTAATGAACTAAGAATGTGTGAGCGTGATCTTGGTGGTGTCTGTGTTTTATTGCAACCTGGAAATTAGACACTTTTACATGCAATTTTTTTTTTTCACAAAACAGTTCCCAAATAAACAGTTAAAGTGGTTTTAGGTGATTAAAGCAATATAGAAGATTAGTTTTGTTATGTATAATCACCTTTGCTTCTCCTTTATTGATGAAAAGAGCTTTTCTCAGTGGGTTGTGTTATCTGTTTTAGATATTGCCTGATCTTGTTTTTTAAATGTAAATCAGCTTCTTAATCTTTTTTTATGTAAATTTGATAGCCTGTACCAGCAATTATTCTGCTTTGTTGCAGCTCCTTCTTTAGAACTGTCTCTGTTTTATGTTTAATTGTCCTAATTGTCCAAATTTGAATAAACCTGCAGAACAGCAATGGAGATCATTACTTGTTTTTAAATTTACAAAAAGGTTGAAGCACTCCTTCCTGAACTTCTCTTTAATTCTCTACACTGTTAATTATAATCTGGGAGATTGGACAACCTTGTTATTGCCCCTGGAGCTGCTATTCCAAATTATAGGTTTGTTTATTCCTGTTTTACTACTTTATATCAGACTTCTCTTTCTTATGAACATGATAAAAAGCTCATCAGAGAAAATTTAAGTTCACTTTTTAATCAGTGCAGGATTTCAGCAAGGGGATATTTAGGTGAAGAGGTATATTATGTAATCTTAGAGGTTGGAGCCAATCACTGTAGTCCTGGAAAGGGAATTCATCCATTTCATCTTTCCTCCCGTGCCTCCATCCCTCCATCTACCCACCCATCTATCTATTCACTTTTCAATTCTTGGAGGGCTTGAACTGGATGACATATCAATTCAATGAGATTATATTCTGATTTAATAATTTTTAGAAAATGAGTAGATTAGATTCTAGGTCAAAACTGACTGACTGAATTTTAAAGTTGATTTAGCTCATAAATTTGATTTGAAAAAACAAAAACAGAAGAAAACCAAGAAGGTCTTATCTCAGTTTATCAAGGTTCTTTGCAGTTTGGAGTTTTATGCTTTGGTTCAGATCAAGGCCTTGGTCAAGAGATAGGGCACTTGATTTAGCAGCTGAGCATGAGACTAATTTATATCTGGTACATGTCTGTCCGGTACCTCTATGTCTAGTACAGTGTCTCTAGCCAGGACATTTTTTCCTATCACTGTGCCAAGAAGCCATCTTTAATTCATTCACAGGTTCACTTAGCAGCTAGAGACACTTGGAATGAAAAAGGATGCATATTAATTTCTGGTCAATCTGACATGCTAGGTTGGGTGTGCTCAGATATCAGTGAGAGAAATCCTTCATATAATATAGGAAGTCACATCTGTATACATAGATAAGTAACTTGACTGATTTTTGTGGCCAGACCCGTTACAGGACTGCCTAAAGAGACAGAGCCTGGGTATGACCTTGGAAAAGTCTCTAAAACCCTCTGAAGTTAATTTCCTCACCTATGAGGTCAGGAATAGGAATAATTCTCAGGGGTACAATATGAGGAGAACAGACAAGCGTCAGTGTTTTAAAGAAGCTCCATTATCATACACAAGGTCAGATCAAATGAAAATGAATTGTTCTCTTGTAGCATCTCCGAGTTTTAGCAAGTGAATTCTAGTCATGCTTTGTATTCACAGACAGGAAATGTCTATTCAGAAGGAATGAATAATAGATAACTACTTTCTTTGCTTTACACCTAGTTATAATTCTACAACTAACGTAATATTAAATGAGTTCCCTTCCTCCCAGTGATGTTTCATATTCTGGTTACATGCTGTAACCTCAAAACTCAACAGCATGAAAAACCAAACAGCTAGGGAAAATGTATCTTTAATTTTCCCACCAATTTACCACCCCCTGCCCCCTTGCCCCAGATTATCTGCCCAGTTCTTAGACAAATGGTATATTCTAAGTCCCTCTACTCTCATAAAGATGATGGTCCCTGGCCAATCTTAGCCCCAGTTTCTTATCTAATTTTTATTTGCTAGGTTTTAAAACCAAGGTTTGCTTTCACAGTGGTGTGTTAAATACCTCATTTGCTGAATCATACCTCAAATAAATTTAACAAAAAATTTTTTGAAATTGCATGTAAGTTGTAAGTGTTCATTTTTGATGTTATATAGCTCATGAGTAGTAATTTATGTTGAGTAAGAAGTAGTAATAAAAACTCAGCCTGGTTCATAAGAATTGCAAACTATGTAAAATATATGATGTATTACTAGTAAGAAGAAAGGGAATCAGGGTCAAAGAATGACATTATTTTGATCTGGAAGAAATCATAGACATAATTTTATTAACTGTTCATCAAAGAAGTGAAGGAACAACAGTACTGAGAGATGAAGTGACTTGTTCAAGGTCACACAGCTGGTTAGCCCCAGAGTTGGCCCTAAATCTCACAGTTTCTGGCGTCTGGTCCAACATACTTTCCTTCACAACATGCAGCCTCTTAGTTTGTTGGTTTTGGGTCAGAAATATAATTAACACAGGGCAGGAAGCCTAGATTATGAAAAAGTTGGAGGAAAATCTAATGAAAACCAAGCTTTTATGACAGTCCTGGGCAGTTGACCTGTTTGGTGATATATTGATGGTGTCCAGCTGAAATTGGAATTGGGCAAGTGGCTCTTCTCTCCTCTTTGACCTCCTGGTTCTCTTCCTAAACTGGTGATTTAAGAGCTTACAGAGAGTGCACAAATTCTAGCAGAGTGATAAAAGTAATACAGTAATAAATAACAGTAAACAAAAAAGTACAGAAGAAAGTAATACAGTAATAAAAGTACAATCCCAACAATTCTAATGTGAGGTCATGGAGAGTGAGTGGGGAATACCCATTCTAGAAGTTGAGCAGAGATAAAGGAAGAAAAGTAGTATGTGGTATCAAATGATAATATAGAATAATGGCAGCTTGAAAACCAAGACGGTGTAACTAGAAAAGGGGCAGGTTTTAGGGCTCTGATGCAGACCCACTGGCCACACAGATGGCATGGGATGCAGCAGAGTCATAAGAGATCGTAAATTAACACAAAGCCCACACAGATACGCATATAATATGTGCATACATGTATATGCATATATGTATGTCCATGGGTTTGGTTCCCATTCCACAATGTGGGATTCTTTAGTTATCTTTACAGTATCCATTGATAAAGAGCATTCCCAGGAATGGAGATGCCAAGTGGATCTCATAAACAATTACAGTCAAGACACCCAGGGAAGTAGCTAGGTAAGTAGCACTTCTTACGGAATGGCTCATTCCTCCATGGCTCATTACCCTCTGTTCATCCCTACCTACTAATAACCAGTGTCCTCTCACAAGGTCCTGGGCTACTGACTCACATTCCTGGAGAAGCTCATAGGCTAATGTTATATCAATTAGCATCTATATAAAATTATTTTCCAATATTTCCAATATTCTCTTCAATGCTGATTTTGTGGGAGAGGGATTGGTAACAGATCCGTGGGAGAGTGCTGCATGGATCTGTTACCAATCTTTCAGAGTATTACCTCATTCAGGCCACCATAGGAAAATCAGGAAACTGGATGTTTTAAGTACTCCCAGACATGATCGTTCTTTCGATTATTGAGTCATATTACCAAATCCAGTTGACATCAACATATAAAACAGAATGCCATCGTTTTAATGTATATTTAATTTATCTTAATATATTTATATGTTTATAGTTTATATTATATTTATACTACTAATTTGTATATTAGCTTATATTTAATATATATTTCAATTTCCATTGACCCGATTATTTGCATTCCCTATCCTGGGAAGTCCCTTCCTGATGTCAATTTACCTGAAAGGTTAATTTTAATCAGAATGCTACTTGGTAAGCACAGAATAAAAATTGCTCTGGGAGGATGTTTCATGGAAACTCCAGAAAAACCCGATGAAATATCCTTACTCCATCACTGAATGTATTGTTCTAATGACCAAATAAGGGAATCCCCAAATTCAGTAGCATTTTACCATCAAAAGTATGAGTTGCTTTGGAGCAGAGAGAGTGATGAGGAGGAAAATTGATGACTATATGGGATAGGCAGAATGGCCCCCCCAGAGATGTGACATCCAAGCCCTCCTCCCTAGAACCTATGAATATGTTAGCTTGCATGTCAGTCTCCTCACACAAGCCCTTTATTAAAGCAGAGCATTTTTCCTGGTTGGAGTCAGAGGGATGAAGTGTAATAGGAGGCAGGAGACGTAATCAGAGAGGTTCTAAGACTGAGTAGGGTTTGAAGTGCTGTTGCTTGTTCTGAGATGTACGGAGCCACCTGTAAAAATTGAACAGAGGTTTTTGGGAGCTAAGGGCAACCCACCAGCAAAAGCATACAGGGAACTCAATCCTACAACTGCAAGAACACAATTCTGCCAACAACCTGAATGAACTTGGAAAGTGGATTCTTCCCAGAGTCTCCAAAAAAGAATGTAGCTCTGCCAACACCCTGGTTTGCCCTTATGGGACTTAGAGCAGAGAAACCAAATGAGCCAAGCTCTGCCCAGACTTCTGGACATTGCGAGACAATAAATGAGCGTTGTTTTAAGCCCTTACATTTGTGGTAACTTGTTTTAGTAGCAGTAGAATATCAAAATGCTATGTTCAAGTTCAATCTAATAAAATAATATGAGGGGAAAAACCCGCCACAGTTGTGCATGTGCACCCCCTGCCTCCCCAAAACAAAAATCAAGGGACAAGGACAGTGAAACACCAGATAGGTCATTCAAACACCAACTGTTGTCTGTAAGACATAATGAAAAGTAAACATCTGGTTCTTTGCATAATTTTGATCAAAGGAGAATAATATGTGTTGCACACATTTGGAGGAAAAACAACTGCATTAGGATTTTCATCAGGGAAGAACTGTACAGGTGTCAAACAGGGTCCAGGACACTGAGCCACTCTTCCTGTTATGACAAAATAGGGGGATGTGCAAATCCAGTTTGGGTGAGAAATTGAGCAGTCATCGAGAGAAGGCACAGGCCACCCCAGTCAACGTGCTGGGTGGAAACTGATGGACTCAAAAGAAGGAGGAAAGAGAAGAGGGCTTTTCTCTGGGGTTGCCCTTTTAGGTTCACTCACTCACCTGTAGATAAATTTTTGCTGGCTGCTGCTAAGGCCAGTGTTCCTGTAGTGCTGTTTCTTATCATTTGTTTGTATTATTTATACTTTATAAGAGGTGCTTTCAGAGTTCTAGGGAAATAAGAGTTTTATTCATATAATGGAGTTGTGCTGTTTCTGCTCACTTAGTGTCTTTCTCTGGGGGAGGAATAATTCCCCCACCTCTCTGCGTACTTTGTTTCAATCACTCCTGACCCCTCCTCCTGGCTCTAGAGTTGGGCATATGATCCAGGGTTGGCCCATCCATATATTTTTTTTCTCTTTTTTCATAGGAATGGGTTCACAGATGTGATGAAACAAAACAAAACGAAACAAAACAAAACAAGACAAAACAAAAAAACCCACCAGTTGGAGAGTACCAAGACTTTTTTTTCTGGTACTGTTGCAAAGGCAATACTCTCCACTGGCATTGCTAAACTGGTATGATGAATGGTCAGATCACTGGTGGTCCTCTTGCCATTTATAGGAAGGGCCTATCTGGGAGTGATGTCACACAGACAAAGCAGAACTGAGAAAATGAGACAAAACAGGTACTTGACACCATTGTTTGAGCATCTAGATCCAGCTGAGTCTCTGAATTTTACCCTGGACTTTTTTAGCTGCTTGGTTTGAATTAACTTGAGGTCGGTTTTTCTCCCTAGACATAGAAAGAATCCTGACAAACCCACTTCAGTTAGCAGTCAACGCTGACAACTGGCAAATCTCATTTCCTCTGTAATAATTCATTTCCGGTTGCCTTTAGAGCATCGAAACTGCAGACGCTTGTGACACCAAGACTTGAATGTGTTTAAAGCTGAGCTCACTGTGATCTTTACCCCCCCCATTCCTCACGCCCCTCCCCTCATGGCTCTTTCTCTGTTAGGGTTGGAGATACTGTAATGGAGCCTCTTTTGACTAGTGAGCATTTTTTCACCCCCTTCTGTTAACAGCCCCTCCCTTTCCTGGGGTATCCCCTCTCACACTCTATGCGAATTTGGTGGCTCTTCCACCCAGACACACAGAGTTGGTGCACCACCCTCCTGGTAACTGTACTTGGCCCAGGGATGGGCACATGACCCAAGCTGGCATCTGTCGCTTGTAACCTAAATAGTCCTAACAAAGTTTCCATTGTCTCTTCCTTTGCCCATCTCCAAGCAACCTGCTCTATTCTCAGGTGCTATAGTCTTGGGAGTTATTTTCTATTTCTTTTTTTTCATTTTCATCTAAATTAACAATTTTCCTAATTATATTATTTTGTATATATGTATAAAATAAATGTTTGATGTTGAAATGTAGAAAATATAAACAGGTATAGGGGAAAAGATTTCTTTTGTCATGCATTGATAGGTTCATGACTGAGGTTCCTATAACAAAAGACAGATTAATTGGAGAAAAGCATAGAAATTTATTGAATATAAGTCTTACGTGACATGGATGCCTTCAGAAATGAAGACCCAAAGAAACAGGGAGACCTGTGTATTTTTATGCTTAGTTTGATGCTATGGATAGTGGTGGAGGAGTATGATTAGACTAAGTGGGTATGATCTCATAGTAATAAACTGAGAGGAACTTAGCAGGGTCTGTTTGTTCAGATTCTTCGCTGTGTCCCTCCATCTTCAGAGAAAAAGATGTTCCTTTCCTCCGGGCATAGGGTGGGCCCCTCCAGAATGAATGTTTTATGACCTACTTCAGGGGAAGGCCAGCTAGGTTTTATGGCCTAGTTTAGGGGAGTAGGAGTGAGGGTAAGCTGAGAAAGACCTTCTTGCTTCTGCTGTTTTCTCAAATGCCAAGGTACCATATTTTGGGGTAGCATATCCTGAACCCCATCACAGATATACAATAGAAAGTATAATTCACTGCTTCTAAGGGTTCATAAAATTAGATGAGGCCCACTGGGATAATACACATCCATAACCTTAATTACATCTGCAAAGTCCACTGTGACATGCAAACTAACATATTTACAGGTTCCAGGGATGAGGGCTTTGGACATCATTTCTCTGGGGGGCCAGTCTGCCTGTCCCATATAGTTATCTATTTTCCTCCTCATCACTCTCTCTGCTCCAAAGCAACTCATACTTCTGATGGTAAAAGGCTACTGAATTTGGGGATTCCATTATCTGGTCAGTAGAGCAATATATGCAGCAGTGGAGTAGGGATATTTCATTGGGTTTTTCTGGAGTTTCCATGAAACATTCTCCCAGAGCAATTTTTATTCTATGCTCACCAAGTAGTAATCTGATTAAAATTCACCTCCTAGGTAACTTAATATCAGGAAAGAATTTCCCAGGATAGGGAATGTAAATAATTGGGTAAATGGAAATTAAAATATATATTAAATATAAGTGTAAATTAATATATAAATTAAAGTTTAAATATAAAATATAAATTATAAATATTCAAATATAAATTTATTATCTAAATATAACTATAATTATATAATGCATAATTATAATCTATAATTAGGCCATTGGCCTAATAGGCTGACATTTTGGTTTATTTCCCTTAAGTTATGAATTCATTTATTCATTCAATGTTAATTTAATTTATTCTTATCAGACACAATCAGATCTGGTGGTTGGTCAGTTCATGAAAATATTCAGTTACATCAGGAATTATTAAAACAAGATAAATGCATTCTGCAGACAGACAGTATAGAAATAAATGACAGTCCTTTACCTATGTTTTGACATAAGAATGAGGCCTTTTCTTTGAGCATGGATTTGCTGTGTGAAGTCTGCTTTGTCTTTCTTGCATTGAACACACACATAACATTCTACAGTTTTAAGTTTTAGTTGTTTAAAGTGGAGTGGGAACTTAGAGCCATTTGCAAAGCAATTTGAGTCAAGAATTCTAGAATTTTATTTATTTTGCCCCATTCTTTCACAGTTATAGTTCTCATATCTAATTGACACCCCCAATAACTCACTTTTTGAGTCTTTCCAAGGATGCAACGAAATTTTTATAAAATCAACTCTTTTCACACACACATTTCATTATAACACATTTCATTGGTTTCCACCATTAATCACATGATTACAATAACAAATATCATTGCCATTAACAGGTTTGGGAAAGTAACTTTAGGTAAGCTTAAAAGAGTTCAGTTTATGGAGTAGAATCACAGTCTGTTAGAGAGGAGTCTACTGATACAAATTCATTCACTCATTCATCCATTATTTATTTATTTAGTGACTACTATATGCTGGGCACTGTTTTGGGACCTGGGTGTATAGAAATGAACAAAACTGACAAAAATTTTTGCACTCTGGAGCTGCCATTTGGTACTAACATGCAGTGTGCTGGGACATCATTCAGCACATGTTACAGAGGGAATAATACCATCAGTTAATGAAATGCATTGGTCAGTTGATAGAACTCTTACTGCATTTTCCCTTTTTTAAAAAATCCTCCTGCTTAACTTGAGGTCATTTGAAACCTTCTTTCTCCTTTATGTCTTACATCTTATCCATTGTAAACTTCTCCCAGATTTTTCTCTGCAATGTCTCTTGGCAAATTACAGTAGAAAGTTAACCTTGTGGATCTTTCTATCTCAAATATTTTCCTTTTGCAATGCATCTCATGTGTAGATGCTAGAATCACAGTCCTCAGGAAGCATATTCACCATCACACTGCAAAAGACAGGGCTGGCTTCATGGGCATATGACTTGCGCATTGCCATAGGGCCCTGTGCTCAGAAGAGTACCATGCTTGATTAAATGCTTTCTTGTCACTGTCTTGACATTCTTAATAATTTTTGCACAAGGGGACCCGCATTTTTGTTTTGCCTTGGGTTCTGCAAATTATGTAGCTGGCCTACCTAGAGAGGTTATAGTAGATCCTTATTTTCTGACTCTATTAAATCTAAACTGCTCTGCCTAGCCACTAAAGTGAATGTCCACCTTCCCATGTTGATAACCTTTTATTTTAACCTTTCTTAGATTGAGTGCTTGTTCAGGGCTAACCAGACGTGCTGCCCTTGCATGAAATCAACCCACTTCTGTCACTGTGTTGTGGCTTAAGCAGCTCTCTCTGATGGGAATGAACCCTGTCTTCTTTCTGCTCTAACCTGGCTCTCCAAACCTTTATAATCTGACTCAAAACTCACTTCCCTCCAACCTGAGTTTGTTCCCTCTCAGTATTTATGTAATTATAAATTTAAGCCATCTAATAAAATAATAATAGTTACTCCTCAACTTTGTGTTTACCATGGGCCTCCTTGGCATGGAACTAAGCGCTTTGCATTCATTATCTAATCTTTATAGAGAGTTTTCTCCCATGTTTTCTCCTCAGTTTTGGGTATGCTCATTCCGTACAGTCTGTCTCACTATTCACGCAGACTTCAAGTATTTTGAACCTGTGGGTCATGTCTTCCTCTTTCATTTGTACCCTCTCGGCACTGTACACATGGTGTTTGGTGTAGTGCCAGGGCTCTGTGCCTGTTGCCAACTGATGGACAAATATTAATAAAAGGGGAAAGTATGAAGCATTATACTTCTGTCAGCTAGCAGCATCCCAGGAAGACTTTGCTGGCCTGAGGTCTTTTAAAACTGGTCTGCACCATAACTTGAAGTAATTGTTCTTGTGATTGAAACTAACAACTATATAATGCCTGCTAGGCATAATGCCAAGACATGATTTGATTTCTGGTTAAATTTGAAGCTAAGTTGATTTTGTAAAATGTGCCCACATGTGCTCAGGCAGTATGAATGCCCTCCCTACCTCCATTCACTCTCAGAAGTACAATTGTCCACAGAGTTGGATATCCTTCACTTGTTGGAATATTTGACCCTATGCATTTAAGGCTGAAGCTTCCAAGGCTAATTAGAAAAAATTGTTGTTGATCAGCTTCTGCCAAATGTAAAATGCCATGTTCAGATGCCTTTAGGACATCCATTAAAACAGCCAGAAATGGGGCCATGGTATTTATCAAGTCAAGAGAGACTCATGCCTAATAACAGTGAGTTGTTTTATGCCACTAAGAAATGAACAGACATGTCAGGAGAATGTTCAACATAAGGTAATGTCAGACTTGCTGGAATAACTTATTCACTGCAGGGCTCCCATCTGTGAAGTCGCTGGGGAGGTGGCTGCCTCTATGTGATCCCTCAGATTTGTCAGTTAAATTAGATGCCCAAAGGCAAAATCAACTGACAGGGGCATTACGGGACACTCCCGGAGGATTCGGAGTCCACAATCCCACGAGTAGGTCCCATTCACAATTTTGTTCATGCTGATACTAGGGGTCATGTCAGATTTATAAAAAAGTAAGTGATAAGAAAGAAAGCCAGCAGGCCAGCCCCCTCATGACTGTCAGTAGCAATATGCCTCGTGTATATTTTGTACGATTGGAGAGAAGGGAATGGCTTTATTTTGTTTTGTAGTAGAAAAGTCCCAGAATATCATCTTGAGAAAAGAGTTCGCAGGTTTTTAGGAATTGAATATCTTGGCCACACCAAGACAGGCTACTATCAGGGAAGTTTTATTTATGGGATGCTGACTGAGGTTTTACTAGCGTTTCCCCAACCTGAGGATAAAAACAGGAAGTCTCTGTTTGGACCTCCTTCAGCAACTGTAAGAAAGGCACCCATTTTATTTATTCCAATTTCTTTTGCTCTGTCTTTTTCACTGCCTTCCTTCCCGTCGTCCCCAACGTTCTCCACTACAGGGCCCTCAGAAGACCGTGGGTGTGGGCTAAGGGTATCTTGAGGAGGAGAATGTAGATGGTACACTAAGGCGCTATTCAAACCTGTCCCAACCCACTTCCTCTCCTCCCAACAATACTGATCTAAGGTCTTTGGACCAAGTTGGTACATCTCAATTCTTTCTTCTGCTATGGTAAGTTATTGCCCAGGAAGTTCTTTGAATCTTAATGAAAACAGACTCCTGGTGAGTCTATTCCATTAACCTCCAGATCCATCAGGATATCTGGATCATAGGGTGAACACAGAGTCATCTGAGGAAGCTTGGCACCCCCGCGTCAGGATTGCTGTCTCAATGACCTTGAGAGTTAAAGATCAGGTGGTGAAAGCCAAAGACTGACTGGGCCATGATGAGTATTTTACTTTAGGGGCCTCAGAAGCTGACCCCGGTATAATAAGTCAAATAGAAATAGTATATGTGGGAGGTGACCCCAAGAAACCCTGGTAGTGGAAATGGAAATAAGACAGGGAAGAAAATAAGCCGTTGAAGTTTGCATTATCAAGCTAGTCATTACTTTAGGCAACTCAAGCTTATTCTGCCCAGGAACTCTGGGAGAGAGTGTAGAACATACCCCAGAGTTATTCCAACAGAGAGGTGATGAAGCCGGGCATTTACCTACCAAATCCCGTCTGTTGTTGCTGGAGGGCTGCATCCAGGGGCATCAACACCCTAGGACTTCTGGCTTGCCCTGCAGGAGAGCTGACCTGTCTTTTGCAGCCAGAAAACATAAGCAGAGAATTGTAGGTATTCACAGTTAACACCTTATGATGTGTAGAGGGGAGTGGATATGGACAGCACTAACCAAGCTTGCTATAGTGAGAGTGGAGGCAGAGAGTACTTACTGGTCAGTGTCAGCAGAAAAGCCATCTTTTGATGGTTTTTCTATCAGTGCATTAACAAAGTTCATCTCAGACAAAGAAAACTGGGAAACTGGCAAGTAAAAACTTTAGAACATTTAGAGTTTACATAATTTCTGCAAGGTAACCAATAGTCACTTGCTCTTGGGTAGATGTGCAAGAAGTTTTAGCAAGAAAAGAGAAATATGATTCACAGGCTCAAAGATACCCGATTATACAATACACTTTGAAATTACCCATTGTGGACTTAATCTCTTCTTACAAACCCAAGGGTCCTTTAGCTAATTCCTTTCCCAATGAGGGAGCCAATCAATGTTCTTTCAGGGGAGAAAATTACTAGAGAGCCTAGTATGTGTTTTGATGCCCTAATGAGGCACTATGAATTACCCAACCCAAACCAATTAAGTCTCCGCCCGGACAGAGGGCTACTGAGGAGATGAGGACACAGCATGCATTTAGGGCAGAATTAACTGCTTCCATAGCCTGGAAATATGCTTGGGGGGAAGCCAAACCTTGTAGGCACTCTGCTGTCCTTACAGCTGGCAGCCGAAATGTGATCTAGCCCAATGTTAGCTTTTGACGCTTTTGCTTCTTTGGCTTTAAATTTAAAAAATGTCTTTAAAACATAAAATATGTTTTGAACATTACATAAGGCTATTAAAAGGGGGTGAATCACGAAAACATGGTATGTCAGAGACAATAAAGGAAGTGAAATGAACTGTCGCTGACTAGCTGCTTGACCTTGGGCCAGTTGCTCAGTCCTTTCTTGTCAATCAAATAGAAAATTATAGCCCAATAATGTGGTTTTGGATTGCAGCTCAATAAGCAAGCTCTAATCTCTTGGTTATGCCTTACTGTACCATGGGAAACCAAGCACTTATTTTCATTTTAATGTGATCTCTTCCAGTGGACTGTGACTTTCTTAAGTAGCCAGCACAATGCCCAGCTTGTCTTAGCAACTCAGGAGCTATGTGTTAAATAAATGTGGAAGTTGTTTCAAATATTATGAGGCACCTAGAAATATGTCAATAAACATCCCATCAACAGAAATAACTGCTTAAAGAGAGTGATGAATATTGAATTTTTGTACAACCTGTGTACATTCGTGGGTAGAGGAAACATGGTAGGAGGGTTGTCACTGGTGAGAAGGTGTGTTGTGTGGTGACTAAGAAACAAGCTTCGGAGTCACGCTGGAATCTTGGCTGTGCTACTCACCAGCTGTATGTTCTTGTGCAAATTACCTAACGTCTCTGGGCTTTAGTTTCTTCCTCTGGACCTTATAGGTTGCGGTAAGGATCATATAAAACCGTATCTAGAAAGGCTTGAGAAACAGTCTGTTACTTAGAAGAGCTCAGTCTAAGCTGATCATGCATACACACAAAGTCCAGAGTTCAGTGCAAAGCTTCCTCATTGGGCTGCCTTTCAGGCCTACTGTGTCAGCTTTTGATGAGTTTACAAGCAGACTTTTTTTCCTGTCTCTGTGATCCCCCACTGTGTCCTAGTTCCATTACCTGACACTAGAAATGGCCAAGGTTGGTGAAACTCTTACTCCTGTCTCCATCTTTAGAGGGTGATGAGGGTGGATCATTGATGGGTCCTGAAGGCCCTCAATGGTATAGGTATGGGTGTGCCAGATTCTTCAGAGTAGAGCATCCACAGGACAAATTTTGCTCATATTGACTGCTTCTTATACCATCACTTTGAATGACTATGCTGAAGTCGTCTCCTGGGTGAAGATGGAAAGGGACAAAGGGTATGGAGAGAACAGACAACTATTTTCTGCCATACTGTAATAAGGCCGTGTAGGTCATACATCTTTCCAGTATCTGCCACATAGTAGATGCTCAAGACATCATGGATATGCTCCATCTTCATGGTATTAGATAGTGATCAAGGGACAGTCATTACCCCCACTTCTCTTACCTCTTTAAACTCATGTTTTGAGCATCCACACCATCCAAAGTTGTGAGTGGGTCTCTAAATCTGGTTAGTACAGCAAAGGGGATGAATGAAAATCCCATTAGGTTTGGGTCAGCACCAACCCTTAGGCAAAGATCCTTGATCAATGGATTGGCTCTACCTCCACCCGTCTCTAAGTGGGATTTGATATCTTGTCTGCTTTTTTGGAGGCCTGATACGTGGCTACTGGCGTGTGAGCACCTTCCTCTGGGGGAGGTCCTTCTTTTTTTTCCCCACCAAGACCAAGGAAACAATCAAAACTCCATGTCCCAGAAATCCTGGGAACTTCTCTGCTCTTAGGTCACTTTGAATAAAGGCTACCCATGGAAAAGCTTTTGAAAAATATATATCTTATCTTCTATTATGAAATAATTAACTGCTCAGTATGCTATTTGTTTATGTATTTCAAGAATTTAAGCAATACAAGAATCCAAAAGCAAATCTAATCCAACTCCTCTTCACTTTAAAGAAGAGAAAATGTAAACTTTGGTTTGCTACAAGTCCTCCCTGTGATTTTTTTTCTCCTTCCAGCATTTCTGGTTGCCAAGAACTTTGTGTGTGTGTGTGTGTGTGTGTGTGTGTGTGTGTGAGAAATCTAAAAATTATACACTTGTAGACTATTTTATACAGACTGATGTTTAAAAGGATTCCTTAAGATAAAACAAAATTCACAGTTGAAGTTATTTAGGTGCTTGGTGAGGTGGTGACATGGCATAATGCTTCATATGGCTTATTTTTATTTATTTTTTTTACACCCATGTAATAGCAAAAAGACACAATGACATGGAGAGCCATAAAGCCAAACAACTCTCCCATTTCATTTTACAGCACAAGGCGGGGAAAGGCACAGTTTGGTATCCTGACCATTTTTATAGGGGTTCGGAGACAGGTTAGACATGTCTGAAATATGTCCTTCAATTCTTAGAACTCTTTCAGGCATTCCTGCTGAAGGATGTTCCTTGGAGAAATACTCCTATAAATACAGGATGTTTTCATTACTGCATGTGGTTGATTCAGCCTGTTGGCTACATGACATTCAGGAGAAGTGCCTGAGAAACGACTTCATATAGACCGCGTGCAAACAGTCCCTAGAGCTCCCCGGATTAGAATGACTCTAGTGGGAGCGTTTGGAAATGAATGTTCATATATCACTGAGGTCTTTAAAAAAAGGTTTAAGGTTCTGTAGGCTGTCTCCCTTAGTGCAGTGAAATGATGGAATGGTAGCACGTATGGAGATGAATTTCTGCCTATGAAAATTTTCACTTGTCCTTATTGAGGAAAGCTACAAAATCAATAATTCAGACAGCAAAAACAAAACACACACACAAAAACAAAAACAAACAATAACAAAAAAAACCCCTCCACAAGACACAAAGATATAGCAGATGGATTTACTTGGGAACAAAGAGTAAATGGGGGGTGGTACACATTGTGGGTTCAATTTGGGCATTTTCTTCAGGAAAGTACAACCACATGCCCATGGAGTGGAAATTGGGCCTTTAAAAATTTTTATGTTATTTTAAATACTAATATTCCATGTATATGTAGCTCTTTACAATTTATAAATATTTTTACTTCTTTTATTTGAGCCCCCAAATAACCTTGGAAGATGGGTGATATTTTTATAGATGGTGAACTCGAAACTCAGAAAAATAGAGACTTGCACAAGGTTGCATAGCTAACAGGTCTCTTGGTGTTCTGACTCCTAATCTGATGCTCTTTCCATCATCCCATATTGACAAATAAAATATTGCTTCTCTGTTTCTGCAATATTGCCAGTGTTCTAAAAGTATTACAACCCCCACTTCCCTGATCAAAAATTAACTACTCTTTATTGAATTGAGATTTTATAGTGTGAAAGACTGAGGGATATAGCACTTTTGATGCAAGGTGGGTGAGGAATTGACTTAGAGATGCATCATTCACAGAGATGTTGAATTGGTAATGAAACATGCAATTTTGTAGTGCTTATTGCAAAAATATAGAAAATAATGAGCAGGTTGGAAAAAGTAGAATTGTGAATTGAGAAAATTATTTACTATAGTTAGATTAGTCTGTGGGCAGGATAAAATTTATGAACAAGGGCAACCTTTGCCTGCCAAGACAAGGATAATACAATCTCATGTGCAGAATAAGGCTAATTTCCATCAAGAAGGACTTTTTTTCTTTCTCTTAGATTGTTGTTGCCCTGGGTATTATAGAAATGCCAATCTATCTTTTATTTTCCTTGACACCCTAAACAATTTAGGAATCATTGCCAGAGAAGCTTACGAAGACACAGATACAAATAAGGTTATGGAAGAATTGGATTCTAGCTTGATACACATAGTTCATTATCTATGAACATGTCTGTCTTTTTAAGAGAATGTATACAAAACTGTGGATTGAAGGGTGATTTCTGGGTATTTCACAGACATAAAAACCAATCAAACATTAAAAAAGCCCTGATGTCCAAATGAAAAATACCACCAACTTATTATAAGCAGTTAAAAAACAAGCCCACTGCTGGCTTGTATGGTGCTAGAGTGCTCAGCCATTTCTTCCACTGAATTCCTTTCTGTACGTTTGACCTACTTGTCCTTGGCTTTCATGCTTACTGCGTGATTATCCTAGTTGTGGGGTCCAGAACAAATTCTCACTTGACACCCTGCAAGGCAACGTCCTAATGTTTCTTCTCTCTTTTATTTCTAAACAATTAGAAAATGTGCAGGAAATACAAAAGATATTCTAATAAACACCTGTGTCCCCTCCACCCAAAGTAACTAATGCTAGCATTAGTTTTAAAGCAAATGTAACCAAAAGTCTATTTAAATTTACTTCTAACTCATAAAATTTCTTGAATCATCATGACCAAGCCAGTGGTGAATTTATCAGGGATGAGAATTCTGGATCTAAAAATATGCATATCTAAAACCAAAATTGAAAACACAAATACTGGTTTAGCACAGTGAAGCTTCATTAATTTGGATTAATTTGGGGAAAGGACTGAATTAGTGAAAAAACTAAATTATACTACATTTTGTAAAGAAGTGCAGATGTGGTGTTTGATAACTTACAGAAACATATAACTAGAAGAAAGGCAGCAAAAAATTCCCTAATAAAGTTGTTTTAAAAAAGTAAATAAAAAAGAATAATTTTTGATGTGCATACTAGTTGCTTTTAAGTAAATGGATTCAGAAGTATGCAGAGTACTTTGAAACAGCAAGCCTTTGGTTAACTGAATGAATGCATATTATGTGCCAAGCCCTCCACTAAGCACTGGAAATATAATATAAAAATGAGTAAGTTCTGAGTTCTTTATGAACAATGTTTTGTCTAGGAAAGGAGACATGTAGAAAGACAGTTACAACTAACTGGTAAGTTAAACTATAGAGGTAGAGACAAGTTACATTTTAAGAAAGTACAATGATTTTCTTAAATACTTTTCATAAAGTTATGTTTATACTACTCACTTACATGGTAAGTCTTTTATATCAGACAATGTCTGGCCAAAATTATAAATTGCAAATGAATTGAATGTGACTTAAAGATGGCTTACTGTAAACATTAAAAAAGAATGTGTTTATCCATCTTTTCATATTAAAGTTGTTGTGGGGAGTCGTATGGCCACATAGGCAGCTTTTAATAAATATTTGGTAATACTAAGAGATAGTGAAAGGGACAGGGTATTTGGATTTTTTAAATAGACATATTAGAAGCTGAATTTTTTTCTATGAAACACAGAAATCAGAAAATTACATTCCTTCCCCACGGCCTGTAACCCATGCCCCCTCGCTGAGTTGAACATCCTATACCTTCTTTTTTTCCTGATGGTAGAGGAATTGGCTGTTTTAAGCAGATGGGATATTGGCATCGTATTGCCACATTAGTATTTCAGAGTAGTAATACATCTTACACTTTTACGGTATTTTACCATTATTAATACTGCTCATAATAATAATTGCTTTCTGCCATTAGCCAGGAACTATGCTGGCTTGAAGACAGGACTTTTACAACAACTCCCAAACTTAACTGTTATCATCTTGATTTTATCAATAAGGAAGATAAGGTTCAGAGAGGGTAAGTAACTTACCCAAAGTCACAGAGCCAGTAAGAATGTGGCAGTACTGAGAGTAACATTCAGATCTCCCCAGTACCCAGACTCTCTTTACTATTCACTAAGCACTCTCGTGTAATTGCCTCATTTAATTTTTAACATCTCTGTGAGATATTTTAACTCTTTATTATTATTACTTTAAATGAAGTTTCAGAGAAGTTAATTGACTTGCTCAAAGTACCCAGCTATTAAATATCAAAGCCTCTGAGTCCAGGGTTTTTTCTACCAGACCACAGACTATTTCTTATGATAACATTGGTATTATCTGAAATATACCAAATGCCCATTTTAATGCCTTCAGGGTTTTTCAAATATATAAAATGCTTTCTGGTTTATCAAAAGATAATAACATGGGCTAGAATTAAGGACAGACTATTCCTAATGAACACAGCGAGGAACTTCAGTTAGATTAAAAAAACAAAAAGTTTTTTCAACATAACAGCTTCATCGATATACAATTCACATACCATATAATTCACATACCATTTAATTCACTTATTTAAAGTGTACAATTCAATAGTTTTTAGTGTATTTACAAGTTGTGCAATCATCACCATTGTCAATTTTAGAACATTTTCATCACCCCAACAAGAAACCCCACACTTATTAGCAGTCAGTTCCAATTTCCCCCCATAATCTCCCCAGCCTCAGGCAACCACTAATCTACTTTCTGTCTCTATTGATTTGTCTGTTCTGGAATATTTCATATACATGGAATCATACAATATGTGGTCTTTTGTAACTGACTTCTTTCACTTAGCATAATGTTTTCAAGGTTCCTCTATGTTGTAGCTTGTATCAGTACTTCATTCCGTTTTATGGAGGAATAATATTTAGCTGGTGTGTATAGACTACATTTTATCTATCTGTTCATCAGTTGATGGATGTTTGAGTTGTTCTCACTTTTTGGCTATTATGCATAATGTAGCTATGAGCATTCACGTGCGGGTTTTGTTTGGATGTACTTTTCATTTCTCTTGGATATATGCTTAGGAGTGAAATTTCTGGGTCATATGGTAACTCTATGTTTGACCTTTTGAGTAATTGCTGGACTCTTTTTCAAAGCAGCTGGAGCTTTATATTTCCATAAGCAGTGTATGAGGGTTCCAATTTCTCTATACCCTGGGCAATGCTTGTTATTATCTGTCTTTTTGATTCTGGCCATCTTAGTGGGTATGAAGCGGCATCTCATTGCAGTTTTGATTTACACTTCCTTGATTGTGTTGAGTACATCTCATAAATACTTATCGGCCATTTGTATATCATCTTTTGAGAAATGTCTATTTCAATCCTTTGATTGTTTTAAAATTGGGCTATATGTCTTTTTATTACTGACTTGTACACATTCTTTGTATATTATAGATACAAGTCCCTTATCAGATATACGGTTTGCCAAAATTTTCTCCCGATCTGTGGACTGTCTTTTCACTTTCTTGGTGGTGTTTTTTGCAGCACAAATTTTAAACATTTTGATGAAGTCCAATTTACCTATTTTTTCTTTTGTTATTCTTGCTTTTAGTGTCATATCTAAGAAGCCATTGCCTATCCAAGGACCATTCATCCAAGGTCATGAAAATTTATGCTTATGTTTTCTTCTAAGAGTTTTATGAGGTAGGGGGTTCTTTTGCACACGGCTATCCAGTTGCCTTAGTATCATTTGTTGAAAAGACTATTCTTTTCCCATTGAATGGTTTAGGCACCTTTGTTGACTATGGGTGTTGACCAAGATAATAAATAAGGTTTATTTCTGGACTCTAATTTTATTCCACTGATCTATCCTTATGCCAGTATCACATTGTCTTGTTTTTTGTAGCTTAGTAGTAAGTTTTAAAATTGGGAAGTGTGAATCTTCCTACTTTTTTTTTTTTCAAGTTTGTTTTGACTAAAAATAGCCAAAAGGGCCTCTTGAATTTTCATATGAATTTTAGGATCAACTTGTCAATTTCTGCAAAAAAGCCAGTTGGAATTTTGAGAAACCAAGTATGAAAAATTTATTTAATTAAAAAATTTTTTTACTTTATTATTTTAAAAAATAAAAACTATAACTGCTAAAGGAAACACTTAGAAATACCCTGTGGTTTTACAGTACTACAAAAACCCATTTATCCTTTAATGAATTTTAGTTACATGGACAGGAGGTCGATTACTCCCTTCTAATTAGATATTCATCCTGAGAAAGTCATTGGACTTCTCTGAACTTATTTATTAATTTATTAAATATTGAGATAAATTGGACTACATTAAGAACTAGATACAATTAGAAGAGTGGAAAGGCAAGCCACAGAATCTTTAATACATGTAATTGACAAAGGATTTGTATTAGAAATCATAAAGTTCTAACAAATTAATAAGAAAAATGCAGACCACCCAATAGACAAATGGGAAAAGACTCGAGCAGGCAATTGACAAAAGAGGACATATACATTGTACCCACCTGTAGGTTGAAAAATGTCCCCTGTCCCCAAAGATGTATTCACTTCCTAATCCCTGGAACCTATGAATATTACCTTATATGACAAAAGATATGATTAAGATAAGGATCTTGAAAGGACAAACTTATTGTGAATTATATGGATGGGCACTATATGCAATTATATGTGTCCTTATATATATAGAGAGAGACAGGGAGTTTTGACACAGACACAGGAAAGGGAACATGAAGACAGAGGCAGAGAAGGGAATTATGTTGGCACAAGTCAAGGAATGCCAATGGCCACCAGAAGCTGGGAGAGTCAAGGAATAGATTCTGCCCTAAAGCCTCCAGAGGGAATGTAGTCTTGGTGACACCTTCATTTCTTATTTCTGGTCTCCAGACTGTGAGAGAATAAATTTATGTTGTCTTAAACCACCAAGTGTGTGGTAATCTGTTACAGCAGGCATAGTAAACTAATAAACCACCTTTATTAATGATCAGGAAAAGCAAATTAAAAGCACAATGTCATATCTCTACCCACCCCCAGAAAGCTGAAAGAAAAAAGTGTTTTAAGTGTTGATGAAGATGTGGAGTCACTTGAATACCCAAATGTTGCTGGTGGAGTGTACATTACATCACGGCTTTGCTAAACTGTTTAGGAGTATCTTCTAAAGCTGAGTACATCCTTATCTTCACTCAACCATTCCACTTACAGGTGATATACCTAAGGGGAATGTATACTTTCACCCAAAATCATGAACATAAATGTTCATAACAACACTGTTCATAATGGCTCCAGCTTGGAAACAACTCAAATATTCATCAACAGTAGGATGGATAAATACATGGTGGTGTATTCATATTATGGAATACAATACAACAAGGAGAATGAAAAATTACAGCTTCACATGGCAACACAGATTAGCCTCACAAACACCATGGTGACAAGAGAAGCCAGACACAAAGAGTATATAATGTGTGATTCCATTTACATAGCATTTCAGAACTAGGCAGAATGAATTCATTGTATTAGAGGGCAGGATAGTAGGTACCTTTTAAGAGAAGTAATGACTGGGAGGGGGTATGAGGGGTTAGACTTCAATAAAAGTTTGTTTTAATAAGAGGCAATGAGTTGATAAAATCTGTCCTAATTCATAGAGTTTTATTGGGCTTCTATTATTTGTCAGGAACTTTTCTAGTGCTAGCGTTATAGCATTAAACAAGACAAAGTTTTTACTTGCATGTAGTTGACCTTGCAGTGTTTTCCTCTCTAAATACTGGAGTACACCTTTATATTCTTGGTATAACAATGCATGCCATGTGATGCTCACACCCTTGGTTGGTCCTCTCCTACACTGATTCTGGATTTGGCCACGTGATCTGCTTTAGCCAATGAGACATTAGCAGGGGCGATGCAAGCAGAAGCTTGAAAAGTACTTGCACATTGGGGCTTCAGCTCGTGGAATGCTTCTTTCTGGAAGCCAGCTGCTATGCCATAAAAAAGCCTGGGCTTGATAGCTGAGTGTTGAAAGACCACATGGAGGAAGTACCTGCAGGATGAGGGTCTATCTTGAATGTTTCAGCCTCAGCCAAGCTCACAGCTCAATGTAGCCCCCTGGGTGACCTCAGCGACACCATGTGAGGCAGAAAAACCATCCAACTGAGCCCAGTCAACCCACAGACTTGTGAGAAATGACAAAGTGTTGTTCTTTTTTAAACCACTAAGTTTTGGGGTAGTTTGTTTCACCTCATTAGATAACTGAAAAGATAGTAAATGGGTAAGTATTAAATCAGGAATTTCAGAGTATGATTTGAGCTATAAAAATTAAATGAGGTAACTGTATAAAGAATGACTGAAGGGAAATTTCAGAGAGGTACTTGTGAGGTATTAGTCAGGTGTTCCTTACAGAAACTGAGGAATTAACTGTTTCTTGTTGAGTGTCAGGTACCGTGAGGAATCAACAATAAAGGGAAAATGCTAGAACTGGAGTCAGAAGAGCTAGATTGATATTAAGACTCCGCTTTTGACCCTGGGCAAAGCACCGGTCCTTGGTGAGCCTCAGTTTCCTCGTCTCTAACACAAGGTAACAATACTCATCTTGCTCACCCTCCAGGACTGCTGGGGAAGTTACACTTGGTAATGTATGAGAAAATACTCCAAAGTTTTAAAATGTTATTTAAGTGAAAAGCATTTCCATGAAAACAAAGATAATTTGATCACCCATTTGCTGAGGTGTCTGCTCTGTCCACAAGGTGATACATTTAAAGCCAATGAAATAAATGTTATCAGACCATAGTCTGTCTGCACATT
Source organism: Daubentonia madagascariensis (assembly GCA_023783475.1). Lineage (NCBI taxonomy): Eukaryota > Metazoa > Chordata > Mammalia > Primates > Daubentoniidae > Daubentonia > Daubentonia madagascariensis. Next base: position 4,526,048 of record JAKFHU010002088.1, read on the forward strand.
CTATTGGTATGGCCTATGTTACGCATCAGCTTTTTAATTTATTTAGCACCCATTGGGACCATGGTTCAGCAGTGTTTGAGTAATCCACGAAATTGTCACTGAAAGCTGATATTCTCTATTTTTGATAATGAAGGGAAACATCAATGAACAGCCTTATTAGTGTAAAAAGTCACACAATCCAAAGCCTCTACCCCATTAGGAAAAAACTCAACATATGTCATGTCACATTAATAAATACTGAAAGTGCAAGGTGTACCTTACTTTAATAGTAAATTCCCCTATGGAAAAATTGATTTGCTTTTAAATTTTAATCTACTTTTTTTCTTCTATAGAGCCCGGTAAGGTTTTTTTTTACCCCATTCCTTTCTCTTTTACAAAGAATGTAAATTTGCATGAGAAATGCATCATTCTCTAAACCAAGCAGAAAAGAAAAAAGAAAGGGGGGGGGAGAGAGAGAGAGAGAGAGAGAAACAAAATGCATTAAAAAAAGGAGGGAAGGAGGATTAAAAGGAAAACAATAACAAATTGGTCATTAAGAAGGAAAAGGATGCACGAGATAAAGGGAGGGAGGCAAGACGAACGTCTACTATATTGGGCTTCGGTGCAGATGTAAGTATAAAATGCTCCACAAGTCCTGTAATTGAGAAAATCTATCAAATGTCCTGACAGCTGCTCGGGCATTTCCAGAAGCGATAAAACTTGAATTTATTTCACTCCTAGAAAAGGGGCAGTATCACCTTCTGGCGGCTTTAATGAAATGCCATAAAATTCGAGGAAAAACTGTGTTGTAAAGTCATAAAAAGGTAGTCGGAAGTGGATTGTTGAAAATGCTGCAGGAGCGGGGCTGTTGGTGTGTCTGAAGAGTGACCCAAGGGGACCAGAGGCCTGTCAGCGCGGTCAGGGTGAGGCGCGGGCGTTTCCCTGTCAGTTTCTGACCCGCAGCGCCCGGCTGGGGCTCTTGGGGAGCGCGGTGGGATGCAGGGTGCGGCCTGGAGGGCCCCTCCCGTGTGCAACTTGGCAAATGACTTCATCGCTCTCTGACTTTTCACAGGCGACACTGGGACTAATAAGCCTTTTTTGGGACTCACCAACCCCATTTGTATTTTGCCAAGGTGGCCTGCAGGAGTAAGCTCACCTGCACTTCTTTGGATAGAAAGGATGTAGTAAATTGTGACGGATGGTCCCCAATCACAGGGTCACCTTTCTGAGCTGCAGACTGGGATAGGAGGCTCCCCCATGCCTATGGCTCTTGGGGCAAGATTTTGAGCAAACACAACCAGACACCCCTATTCTGCTTTAGAATCTGATTATTCAGAGCTTTGCCCACACTTAACCTTCTCCCAGTTCACTATGGCCTTGGTTCTATAATACTATCTGACATTTTATCTATGGGTTTGCTTCTGCTTCTTCTCCTAGAGGATGAGCAACCACCAGGGCAGAGATTGTTTCCAAGTTCCTTTTCACCCCTTTGGCACTTTGTCTCACACTTTGCACGTGGCAGGAGCTCATTAGATGTTTCCAAAGGGAATAAAATGTCTTGGGAGCTTCAGGTTGTCAGGTAATGTCTTCATTTCTTCAGTTACTTCTGTAGTTGAATAACTACCTTTGGTGTCACCTATGGAAACACGAGCTAAATTCATTTATTTAAGATTATTGCTCAGGGAACAGTTACATAGTATTTTACTTTATATTTTCAAAGTTTAATATTTTAATAAAGTCATATTAGATCCATAAAAAGAATTATATTTCAAGGATAAGTAAACAGATGCTATGGCCAATCAAGCTTTGTGCAAATATTATGAAGTTAAATTGTAAACACTGAGAACAAGGGTCCTAAAATGAGGGGTTTATATGTGATTTTAAATGGCAGCAGCTGTAAAAGAAAAATTTTGGCAAAGACCTCTTGAGGATGTTCTAATCAAAAATAAAAAACCCAACTAACTTACTAAATAAGTAAAAATTTAAAAAGCAATGATCTTGAGACAGTGCAAAGATGTGAGAGGATCAATAAGGTTAATGAAGACAAAGAAAATAAAAATGGATTGGGAAATTTGAAAATGGGAATGGATTCTTTTTTCCTCAAGGAATGGATGACCTTGAACTGATGGCATAAAGGGAAAATTTCCACAGTCTGGGTTTGACCCAAGCTGTAGGTTAAAGGAATATCAGTAAGAATGTCAATCTTTGGAAAATCTTGTGAGCACTGTTATTGAGTTATGACTGTCACTTGAGCCGCGTCTTTAATGGAACAGGATATAAATTTCCCCGAGGCAAGAGCAAGTGCTCGGAAGCCAACAAAGTTTAGTGATCATCCTTTCATTTTTCTGCACTCAAGTCCTTTGTCAGCTTCAGAACTGGGAAGTCGGCTATTAAATTAGAGATGAAATAATATCAGACTCCAGATGTGGCTGCCTCACGCTCCTGACTTTAGCCAGATGTGCCCAAACCATGGCATTCATCATGATTAGGGTGAAGGTGGAGGGAAAGCGTGAGCTGACACACCCCAGCAATCCTGATTCCCAGCACCTTCACGCAGGGGGACTCCCTCCCAAGTGGAGTGCCACTGCTCGAGGGGCAGGGAGCAACGATGAAGGCTCTTTGAAAGTCCTGTAAAGGGAGGTATATATTTCATTTTTATGGATAATTGATCCCAGCTCTGGCTTCCAATGATCTCCATTAGGTCATCTAAAAAGCTCTTTGCATAGCCATATTTAAACAGCCTCCTCTACTCCGACAGCCATCCTGCCTCCTTGGTGTAGAATTTATCCTTGCTAACTTGCTTATTGTTTTGGGGTAAAGCTTTCCACTTTCCTCCCATCTCCCGTCACCCACTTTTGGGCACCAGTTGGTGTAGCAATTGTGCTGAGGCCAACATTGACCTTGGATCTCAACTAGTTTTTAGAGCACATTGAGGGATTAATTGAAGCTCCTGGTGGAGTGGTGGGCCTGGGCAGGCTGGGCTATAGTCTTATTGCAGCTGAAGCACACTTGGGCATAGTTGTCCTGGTCCAGGCTTGAGCTGGACTCTGGGGTGACACTGAGAGGTCACAGATGATCACTGTCCTACCAATTAAGATCTATAAATCATCTGTCGTTCACAATTGGAGATGAGACTGCAGATAACTTAAAAGGCATAAGAGTCTAGCAGCTGGTGTTTGGACCTGTGTAAAATGCATGTGTGCTTTCCACCACTTCCTTTGCAGCCCGCAGTCCACGTAACTGTAACCGGTTCTGTCTAATTTGAGTTGAGCCATTGTTGGAATACGATTGGGAAGGAGCGAGCTGCATCCTGTGTATAGTTTAAGGGTCATATTTATCATGAATGATTTTACTTAGAGCTATGAACTATCCTCTGAGAATTCTTGGCTCAAACAGTGACTTCTTTGTTGAATGAACTGATAATTGCTACCTGGGTTGAATGGTCCCTTCTCACATTAACTAAGACAAAATGGACAACAGCAATAGAAAAGATCACTTGCAGGGTCTAGGTGTTTTATACTGCCCAAGCGTAATAGGTCATCCAGACAACATGGTGCTTTTTATCAGGGCAAGGATATTAGGATTATTTGAAAAGAACATTCTAACATTTTAAATTGACATTCTACTACTGATACAGATGACACATTATTCTCTGAAATGTTTTCTATGAATATCTTTTACCTTCATAGTGTAGAAAAACTTGAACCTTTTCTCACTCCTTCTAAAAGGCAGAGACAGTGAGGGAGTGAGGGAGAGGGAGAGAGAGAGAGAGGAATGGCAGTGAGCATCCTGAACAATTTTAGTTCATTTGGAAGTTGAGGAGACTTATTTTTCAAATGTATTCTCTCAAATCCAGATTCGTATAACAGATGCTCTCAACTCCCAAGCTCCTTCCATCTGTAATTCAATTTCCTTCTAAACGTGATGCTGACATCTGTTGCAATGCAGATACATACTCAAGTACCTGCAATTTCTCTGTCAAGCTCAGTGTCATGTTAAAGACTGTGAACTTGGCAGGGATGGGGAGCAGACACAGCTGCCACAGGGCTGCAGGCGGAGAGAAATTTAATGTCTCTTTCGTGGTTCTGATGCCTCAGCATCTTTTCCTCTCTGACACCGAGGCTCTTGTTAAAGATTTTCAAAGGAACGTAAAGTGTTTGTTTAATAGTGCCATTAATTGTTTAGCTTCACTTCTGGAGCCACCTCAAATCAGCACATGCTACGACTTAGTAGGGAGGCAAAGATTGTGTCTTCAGATTCTTCCTGACAGAGTGGATTAGATAAATTACCATGCAATTCTCTAAAGTATCTTAAAAGAAAAAGAAAGCACTGCATGTTGCATTTAAAGATGCTGATCTTTGTCCTTCTTTCTTTTTGATCCTCTTACTCCAACGTGACTATAAATCAAGACCATTTGAGGCGTTGATTGAGTTCAATCATTCCATCGTTAATTCAGTCATTAAGCAAATATTTGTCAAGTCTCTATTCTGTGACAGTATTGTGCCAGGTGCTGGGGATAGAAAAGTTGGTATGACACGGGACCCATCATCAGGGAATTTCAGCAGTGTTTTGTTTTAGAGGAAGTACTGAGCCTTGCCTAGGCTCCAAAGGGTGAGTGAAAACAGAGTTTTATGCCAAAAGAAAATTTATAAATTCTGATAAGAATGCAAACCTATTATTGGTTAAATAGTCTTCAAAGGAATATTTGGGATATGTTTTTGCTGCTTCATATGAAAGTAGGAATCTTTGCTATGTACCAAATAATTTGGAGTTGATGGGGATGGGGAGAATGGAATGTTCTTTCTGACTCTGCCTGTCTCTCCCACTGCAGACAATAAGCTGATATCTGAAATATGACACCTGACTCTCTGTGTCATTTCTTTAGGTAGCTTTGCTGGGGCTGTGATAGAAACATGAAATCATCTAGGCCTTTAAAAAGGTTTATCACAACATTTAACCTGGACACCATTTCTACCAATTACCATCAGTTCAGTTTTATACACCATCATCTGAGGGCTCAGCGGCCGGTGTGAATGCGTGGTTTTAGTCATTCTGTACTGACTCAGGGATGAGTCTTGCCATGAGAGCCAGTACAGCTATGACTGGCAATAGAAGACAGGACTGCAGGCTGTAGTCATCAAGCTGCTTGAAGGTAGGTCTGGTGTAAAAGATAGATAAAGGAGAGTTTGAATTACTCATTGCAATTTCTTGGAAAGTTTCCTTTAAGATATTGCAAATGGTTGGTTCTGGGCTGGACCTGGTCCACTGATGTGTTATATTGGGCCTACATTACATTATAATTTTTATTTTTGTAATTGGTGCCAGCATATAAAAGCTGGGAGATTTCACATTAAAAATATATCTTCTGTCTAAAAATTGGAATATCTGGCAATATAGGGCCTACCTTGCTCTGTGGCAAGGATGAGCCAGAGCTGAGTTCCAGTGACCCCCTTAGATGGGACATGCATTTTTCATATAACTGCAGTTCCCACTACTCCATATTGTCTTACACCCAGCCTGCTTCATTGTTTAGTACCTACCTGGTCCCCTGGTCTATATGAATCAATTAAACAAAACATATTTTCAGTCAATCAGTTAGTCAAAAAGTTTTTGTCTGGACACTGCTTTAATTTTGTGAGCTTGTTAGGTATTGTGGGAGAAGCAAGAACATTCCCACCCACATGAAGAAGAAGAAAGTAACATGTGCAATAGTCAGAGACATGGTGTGGAAGAGAACACAAGTCAACACAAGAATTCAGAAAGACCTCCAGAAGCAGACAGCAGCAAACACATGTCCATACTTGGGCACCTCCTGACTCTCCTGGATTCTGTTAGGGCAGAGTAAGTGCTATTTTTCTCTGCCAACCCAGGATTAGGCCCTGCAGCCGTAGTGAAAAGAATACTAGCAGAAAATTCAGGAATAAAAATGGAGAAAGTGGGACATCAGACTAAAATGACTAGAAACTCTCAGGAAGCAAAGTAAGGAAAAAGAAACCAAGAAACCAGAAACACCAGCAGACCAGTTAATTAACCCTTGGAGTGACCAGGAAATCCAGAGTTTCCTAAAAGAATGGAAATCTCTTGAATTTGAAGAGTTGAGGAAGAAGAATCATGAACAGTCTAAAGCAATTACACAGCATCTCAAGCAGAGGGGCATAACGAGGAGCTGGCAAGAGTGTCTCCTGATGGTGACAAGTTTGCAGGACTTTTACTGGACTATCCATGAGGCCAACCAGAGCCTAAGGAGCCAACCCTGACCCTGTCCTCATGGAGCAGCTCTATGCAGGATTTTGGGATACAGATGGAAGGATGTCTTTTCAGGTCTTCCCTGTGCAGACGTGGTCATCCTTCCAGCTCCTGAGCTCCAGCCCCAGGCCTGTGCCATCCCCATTCACTTTGGGGGGCCACTGTGGTCTTCTTTATCCATGAGCTACGTGTAGGGTCTTTGGGTACCCAGATGGGAGCTCAGGGCAATGCTTTCACTATAAAGACCTTCCGTGGCCAGCTCATGCCTATTTCCTGGCAGCCCCCAGGCCCCAGCAGCAGTGGTCACCCTCTTCTGATTCTGACCCAGATCCTGAACTTGGAGACAATTAGAACCTGGACCTCACTTCTTTCTGAAAGCAACAGACTAACATAATCTGTACACTGGTGCTGATCTTCACCACCCAATGATGAGAATAAATGTGAATGATGAATGACGTGCTCAAACAAAACATAAGAATTCAGGAAAGGAATATATGACAGTCATACGCTTCTGATTTCATTTATTCCTAGAAAAAGAAAAAAATATCTTCATGAAAGAGTTCTTAGGAGTGATGCTCATGTAAGGCATTGTACCTAACACATTTTCAGAAAATTTGTTATGCGATAACCAATCCACAGTATTACTACACCTGGACTAAAGAATGATCGAATAGACTAAGAATTTGAAAGATTACTAGTAGTCTATTCTGCACTCTTGCACCATACAGAATTATGCTTAAAAATTTAATTGTTGAGAAAGACCTGGCAATGTTTTAAAATTCTAGGTTTAATTTCATATGAACTCTCTGGCTAGACTTGTGGTCTGGGTTTGCTGTATGAGAGAAAGGCTGACATAGAAAGCAGGAAAGGTCAAGGTCTTATTGGCATTAAACAAGGAAGAGTTGGCTGCTTTCCCCAGGAGCAAACTCATAGTCCATTATGCCACCACTTTGCTTATATCTGAAAACAGGAACTAGTCACCACAGCTGGATGATTTAAAGCCGTTGCTGAAGGCTGGGAGAGTCTAGTCTCTCACATGACTTAGTACATACATGAGATGGTGTGCTTCTATTAGTGAGTGCTGAGCAGTGATGATATCAAGCAACTGGAAGTATCAAGAAGTTCTTGCTTGAGCCTTAATAAAAGTTAACATTTATTGACCATTTATGTCTCAGACACTATGCTATGTGCCTTATATGTTTTATTGAATTCTTACAAGAATTTTATGAAGTAAGTTCAAGTAATACTTTTACAGATACAAAATTGAGGCAGAGAAGTTAAATAACCTGTCCAAGGTCACCAGCTAGCAAAAGGCACCAATGTGAGCAGAACCCAAGCAGCTTAATGCCAGTGTCCACGATTCATGCTCATTGTGCCTTTGTTTTTCACTGTATAGATGAAAGCTCTCAAACTTTTCCTTTTTAGAAGAAACTGGATAATTTAAACACTCTGGGACATCCATGGGTTTGCAAGCAGCCTCTAATAATGAGCAAAGGACTACAGTCATTTTCTTTGTTTCTATTCTTGTACTTCTAGCTATTGTTGGAGAAAATCATAAAATCAGGGCAAATTGTTTCACTATAAAGACAGTGTAAGCTCAGAAAGGGCCCCCAGAGCTGCTTAGCAGTGCTTGCATTCACTTGCAGAAGAATCCAAGACAACAGCTACTTCAGACTTACCAAGGTCTTAAGCTCTAGCTTAAGAGGAGTTCCTTTGGGATTAGAGACCTTGGCAGACGACCTTTGCTCTAATTCATTGAGAAAATGAGACCTATCTAACATGAGCTAGCCTCTCCTTCCTTGCTAGAATGTCCCTGTGTGTGTACTCCATCTCTGCTCTTTCCCTCTTATCTCATGGGAAGAAAAACTCCAATCTTTCTTTTTAAGAATAACCCTACACTCATGCCCACCAACTCCTCCCCTTCTGCTGCTGTCAAGCCTGGCTTCCCCAGTAACTTCTGGTGCTTCCTGTACCTGGGATCTCCTCTCCACCAGGAGCTCAGCCTCTGGATCAGGCTGCCTGACCTTGGGCCCACCTGTTAAGTGCTGCTGCTTACCTGCCGTGTGACCGGGGCGATTTACTTAACTTCCTTCAGACTCCAGTGAAAATGGTTGTGAAGCCTAATATGGTTGGGAGGATTAAATGAGATAATCTGTGCTGAGGGACACCCAGGCCCTTGATGTCTTTATTTGTTTTTTAGTGCCAACTTTCTTCACTTCCTTCCCTAACCAGCTTACCTTTATGATCATCACTTCAACTACTCTCTAGTCAATGATGTGACTCTGTGCACAGTGCCCTTTGGTTTCAACCAACTGTCTTCCCCACACCGTAAAGTGGGCTGCAAGACCAGAGCTAGTCTATATTTATGGTCTCTGCTTCTCACTGAATCATCCGCACTGCCCTATGTTCTTTCCAGGTTTCCAGGAGAAGCCAATGGCTTTTGCTTCCACTTTAGAGATTATCATCTTCCATGGTCCTTTTTTTGGTTCTTTAAATCATTTTCTTGTTAGCTCTTGTTATGCTTTCAATTTCCTTAAGGAGACAGAAACCTGGCTAATACCAAAGGGTCTAGGTAGAACAGCAGAATGGCTCTGGGATCAGACTTCCTGGGTTCAAATCCCAGCATTGCCTCTTGCTATCTGTGCGACACTGGGCAAGTTCTTTAATCTCTTTGTGTCTCCGTTTCTCATCTACCTTGCAGGATTGTCATGAAGTTGAAAATGAGTTACTATGAGTGAAATGCTTAGAAGAGTGTCTGTTATGATTAAACACTCAGGTGAATGTTCCTTATTATTATAAGAATTGGCCCCTGGGTTCCCCTCTCTTGTCTGTATCCAGCAGATCAAGCAAATAGGCAGAATCGCATGGATCTTAACATCACAATTAGAGTCAAAGGAAGCAGAGATCATCACCAAGAGGCCCTGTTTAATAGATAAGGAAGTATGGAGTTATAGTACTGTTAAATTGAGAATAATAAAGGGCTGGAACATTGCCTTATTGTCAGCAGCTATGGCCCAGGAATCTTGATAAAGTCCAAGTATTCTTCCTAGTTTGATTTAAAGTCCTCCTGCCATCCCAACTTGATTGGTTCTGTTATAACTCTGATTAGGGCAATCTGCCTGTTAAGGGAAATTGGGAGCACAAGCACAGAGCACACTAAAGCTGAAAGGGTCCTTTGGGATCCCTAGTCTAACTCCTAGATTCCACAGGTGAGGAGATGGCACTGTGATGCTTGTGAGCTGGCCTCCTAATGTGGAAAACAGTAGGGTTCTAGCTCCACCCAGGGAACCCCCTTCCACGTGGTGAGAAGCCGAGGTTCAGAGAGACATGTGCTGTATGTTGACTCATTTTGTGTACTTCCTGTATGGTTCTTGTGCCTTCCGTATAAGTTACTGACTCAGCTTAACCCTGCTTAGCTTGCAAGACCTTTCAGGGAAATCAGAGCACAAGATGCAGTCACTGCAAGTTGTCACACATGATTAAGGAGCCGGAGGGAGTGATTTATGTGGAAAGATTAAAATCCCTAAATACATGTGGCTGGGTGCTGCCCTGACTGAATGGGGTTCCAGGTATTTGAAAACAGCCCTGTGGGAAGGCTGCAGACTTCAACAGGGGTAGGACTGTTTTAAAGGACTATATGGGTGGCAGAAATGGAATGATATTAAAACAGGGTACTACTTCCCAATAGAGCTGAAAAGAATAGATTCAAACAGGATATTTTCCTGCAGCATTTGTTTTTGACACTGGTTTTCTCTGGATTTTCTACATGCAGAACTTTCTACATCCCCCCACTTCTGGAGGTCCCTTTGCTTCCTCTTGCTGTCCCTCCACTAAGCCCCCTCACCTTGCTGCCCTGTTGCTTCCCACTCCCCCATAGCCCCCCTTCACTACTCCCAGTCAAATACAGTTTCTTGGAGCCCTGATTTTAAGTTAGGGCTGTGAAGCTAGAGTTAATTGGATAAACTATTTCCTTTTAAACTACCTGCCAAATAATTAACTGAATCTCCAAGATAACACTGACCAAGCCCTTAGTAAGCACTGAGACTTTTCAACACTGCATTTGAGTGCACAAAGGGTAAAGGAAAGGGTGATTTTCAGCAGCCTTCAAGTGACTCCATACAGACCACAATCTAATCCCAACATGCCTAAGCATGGATGTGGGATCACTGACTAATTGGAGTGGTCAAGGAAGACTTCTTAAGGACATGATGCTTAAGCCAAAAACTGAAGGGTGAGTCTGAGTTAGCAGGTCAGCCGGGTGGGAGGGAAGGGGAGTGTCTTAGTCAGCTCAGATTGCTATAACAAAATCCCACAGACTGGTGGCTTAAACAACAGAAATTCATTGCTTACCATCTGGAGTCTAAGAAGTCCAAGATCAAGGTGTCAGCTGATTTGGTTCCTGGTGAGGGCTCTCTTCCTGGCTTGCAGACGGCTGTCTTCTCATTGTGTCCTCACATGGTGGAGAGAGAGAGTTCTGGTATTTTCTCCTCTACTTATAAGGGCACTAGTCCCATTATGGGGGTTCTACCCTCAAGACTTCATCTAAACCTAATTACCTCCCAGAGGCCCAACCTCCTACCCCTGGCCTGTCTCAGCTTTTGTCATGCCTTCCTCACTAAGCATAATCATTTTTAGCTTTTGATTGGAATTGAGAAAGGGGCAACTCTTCCTTTCCCTTCTTTTCACAGAGCCCATTGTAAGGTTATTATTTGGCCTAATTTCAATATTGTGTTTCAGGGAATAGGGAGGTCCAAGGAGAGGGAGAGAGGTTGGGGAATGGCTGGTTAGGGGGGCAGTCAGAACACACACAACATTTCAGTTCTCCATCTTACATGGACATGGCTCTTGGCGCCCCAAAACAATTACAGTAGTAACATCAAAGATCACCGATCACAGATCACCATAATAGATACAATAATAATATTTAAAAAGTTTGAAATATTGCAAAAGTTACCAAAATGTGATGCAGAGACAAGAAGTGAGCACATGCTGTTGGAACAATGGTGCTGATAGACTTGCTCGACACAGGGTGGTCATAAACTGTCAATTTATAAAAAACACAGTATTTGTGAAGCACAATAAAACAAAGTGCAATAAAATGAGGTATGCTGATAAATGCAAAAACAGTGTCCTAGCACATAGATTCTCTTCTTCTGAAGAGCAAGTCAAAGATAATATATCTGTGCTTCTTCCCTGCTTCAGTGACCTTATCGTGGCAAACCAAGTCTTTCGTAGGCTTCTCACCCTACCCTGATGGGCCTTGTGCTACATTCTTGCAGCTCCTAGATCACACAATACCCTTGTACCTTTGTAGTCTTGCCTTTTGTGCCTGGATTATCCCCCCAATGTTTGGGTCTGTTTTTCACGTTCTTGACTTTTCTGCTAAGCTCCACCTTAAAAATCACCTCCTCTAGGAAGCCCTCTATGATAGAGTTAAAGGCATCTTTCTTCATAGCACTATAGTGCCTTATACTTATCTCTATTTGGCACGTATTTAATATCATAATTATTTGAAATTATATTGCCCCTTCTAGCCTGTAAGCTTGTTCTATTCTTTTCTTGGTTGCTCAGGGCCTTGCATAGTGTTGGGCAGGGGGTAAATATTTGTTGGGCTTAGTAAATATTTGTTGAATGAATGAACAAATGGCAGCATATAGATGCATATTCTAAAATTACAGTGTGTCTGTGTAAACACTTATGGATTAACAATATACCTGAGCTCAGAGAGTGGAACATTTTGAAATTCCTATTTTGTTGAGTAATTGAAAAAACATGCATACATTTAATCACTCAGTCCTATGTAATATAACTTTTTTTTAAATGGGTAAATTCCAGATGTCTCTCCTTAAAAATAATTTCCTTAAATGTGATAAAATTTGTTTTTGTTGGCTCATATCTGTTAGGTTATTATAGTGTTTTAAAATATCTGGCTTAGATCACTTGAAATTCTTAAATTATGCTTTAGGCAGCTATTAGCATAATGATATTATCTATTAATAGAGATTCTTACAGGAGTAAAGGTATCTGCAATTTACATGAATCAGAAAACTTGGTGTGATTAGTAGCATCACAACAAACCCAGCATGACTATTGTAATGACTGTACTTCCCGTCACTGTAATTATCTCTTAAAACTTTTATTGGGAACATTGATTGCCATTTGCTCAGTCATTCACTTTGAGAAAGTGGAATGATGAACAAGTGCCAGGAGTGAAATAGTGCAGGTCCTGTGGAAAATACATGTGGGATAGTTTTAAAACGAACCATTTGTATTGGCCAGGAGAACTGTGTGACCTTTCTGGGTTCAAAATAAATGATGGATTCCATATTTCTTTCAATTGCCAAGAATTTCAGTGAAGATGAGTGAGAGATAGTGATTTTCTAAGAGAAAATATGGACTGATCATTTGTATTTGAAGGACATTAGGCCAAATAGCTCACTCCTCCCCTCCCCCAGCCAGGTATCATTCATAGTCACATGGCTGAAGGAAGGGAGGGATTCTGTTTCCTCATTATCGCTTGAATTCATCCGCTTCTCTCCATTGGCATGCCAAATCTGTAAGCCGGCCACTGCCGTCTCTGCCCTGGGCTACTTCAACTGCCTTGGAACGGGTCTTCCCACTACTAACGGTACTTCTCTCCCACTCATTCTCTCTGCTGCAGCCAAAGGGCTCTTTCTAAACAGCAGATCTGATTGTGTCACTCTCTGGCTTAAAGAACTTCTCTGATTCCCCAAATCTTTATCATAGCTAAGTATGGGTCAGACAGCAAAACGCCTGGCAAGCCATGATCACACTGCCCTGAAATTGCCTCTTGACTTGTCTGTTTCTGCCACTGTTCTGTAAATTCAGTGAGAGCAGAGGCTACATCTGTCCTGTTCATCTTGTATCCTTAGCACTCAACATGGAGAGAAGACAGGCAGAAATGACTAAGAGGGAGCCATTCTATTTTCCAATTTTGCTTTCTGCTGCCTTTAATTCAGGTCAAAGGCAAAGTGTTCATTTCGTCTCAGTATCTATTTCTAGCCATTGTTCTACACTTTCCCATTACAGGTGGATTTTCTTTCTGGAAGATGTCTCAAAGAACAGAATAAAAAGCAGACTGTGGATCTATTTGGGTTGTTCTGAGTACAGAAAGTGTAACTGTGGGTTGAGATGTTTAGTCTGTTTCTCCCAGAGCCAAGTGGGAAGAACTAGGGGCTGATAGAGCAGAATTATAGGGCAGTGTGTGTGCACGCACGCATGTGCACAGAATATGCCCATGTGTGTGGTCTAGGTGTATTGTGCTGCCAAACACCAGGATGGGTTAGCTTTGTTTGAAATGAATGCCATGAGTTCTTCTGACAAAGCAGTTGCTGAGCTCTGCTTTTTCTTTTTGCCAGGGAATGACCTGTGTGTGTCAAAGTGGTGTGTTTCAGAAAGGGAAAATTAGCAGATCCTAGAAGGTTACCCTTAGATGTCTGATCACTACTGTAGCCCAGATTTTATGACTAAAAAAGATTTTTTAGTCTTTTTGAGTGTGGTTGTATATGTGTGTACATGTGATTGGTGCTGGACCAAACCAATTTAGAAGAATGTAGCTTATATAAAAAAATGAAATTGCAGAATATGTAACCCAGGATATGCAGTTACAGGTAGGTTGTAGAGATCTTGATTTTTTTTGCATTAAAATTATTTTACACAATATATTCTTTTATTTTTTCAAAATCTGCCCACATCTCCCATTGAGACTTCTTTGGAGGGATGATAGACAAACTTTGTTGGCTCCTTAACTTCTATCAGAAACTAAAAGGTAATTGTGGAAGTGTTCTCCCGCCACTGCTTAACCCTGTGCAATGCTGCAGGCACCTGGCACAGCGTGGCTACCTTTGTCTAACAAATGGGTAATGCATTCAAACAAGTCTGGTGGGGTTATGCCAGGATGCAGACACACTAAGAAGCAAAGGAAGTCTAAAAGATGCCTCTTTCACTTCCTCCCCACCCTTCCCAATGCTGGGTCCATATAGTCAAATGCAGAGGCTTAGCAAGCACCAAGCAAGTTGGCTTACTGATAAATCACAAAATAAATACACTTGTCATTTGCATTTCTTCTTGAAAAATAATCAGGTGGTGAGAGACTGCCCTGGGTTGCTGACAAGAACTTCAATGATTGCTTGGTCAACTGAACAATTTCTTTTCCCCCATTTTTCCATTTTGGGCTTTCGGTTGTATCTTGTTCCTTTAAGTAAAACAGCTGACTTGACTTGTCTGTGACTTCTGGGAATAATTTACTTCTTACAGCAGGAGCTAAATAACTGGAGAGCAGTATATGAGAATCCACTCTGAAACACCCCTCTGCGTGTGATGCACACACACACACACACACACACACTAGGGCTCATCTTCAGTGCTCTCTGTGGCGTGGAGAGAGAGATTTGGGGAATATTTGTGCTTTATTTGTCTTTTTAATATTCCAACCCTGTCTTAGAGGTCAAAGTAATAAATCTCAATAAGGAATATGAAAAAGTAAACCTTTTTATGATGAAGAGGGCATGTGGATTTTTAAAAGTTAAGAAATAGTGTGACAGAGTTGTGGGGTCATTTAGTGAGCTAGCCAGCCTGTACTTTTATGGAAGAACTATGTCTTGGTAGAGAAGGAAGTCAGAAAGAGAAAGAAATGAACATTAATTGAATGCTCAATTAATGTCAGTGGTGCACTTTGAGTGAATTGGCATATTTAATTCTCATGACAAAGCTGCTATGCACCTATTTTACAGATGAGGAAGATGAAGATTATAGAGATTTAATAATTTGAAGTTCACCTACATGACAAGAGAGTTAGGACTTAAACCTAGATTTCTCTGATGTCAAATAGCACTCCGATTACATAATTTTAAATAATTGGGGAAAAAAGCCTAGCAACCTACATTTTTGCTGTGAACCAGGGAGTTGCTCTTCTACCTCATCACAGCAGCGTCTTTTCTCTTGCTCCCTTGCCTGCCTGTCTGGCCTGCTTTTGAAAGCCTCATCACTGCTTGGTAGCTCTATGGAATGTTCCCTGCATTCTGCTTTGCTTTGCTTCCCTTTGGAGTTGAAGCACCAGCATATATGCTTTGACACAGAATCAGGAAGGAACCCTGTTTTTTGTTTGTTTGTTTTTTTACAACTGGAAGGGTAAGGATGTGGGATGTTTTCTCAAGCTCACCATTACTTTCCCTTCCTTTCAGAATTAACTTGTATATTTACATTGAGTCATTAATCAACACACATTTATGGAGGCCTCTCCATGAGCAAACCATAGTAGGTATTTACCTGGGAGATAAAGTGTTACGGACTGAATTGTGTGCCCTGCAAATGTATATGTTGAAGTCCAACCCCCAGTACCTCAGAATGTGGCTGTATTTGGAGATAGGACTTTTAAAAAGGTAATTAAGGTAAAATGAGGTCATATGGGTGGACCCTACTCCAATATGACTGATGTCTTTATTAGAAGAGAAGATGAGGACACAGACATGTACGCACAGAGGAAAGATTGTGTGAGGACACAGTGAGAAGGTGGCTATCTACAAGCCAAGGAGAGAGGCCTCAGCAGAAACCAAACCTGCCAACACTTTGATCTTGGATGGCTAGCCTCTAGAACTATGAGAAAATACATTTCTGTTGTTTAAACCACCCAGTCTGTGATGTTCTGTTATGGCAGCCTGAGCAAACTAGTACATATGGGAAGACTGTAGCTGTAGTTAGGATTCATGAGCAGTTTAACAATCTAGTTGGGGAGACAGATGAGAGATCTCTATCTATAGCTCTTTAAATATCTATAATATATCTGCATTTATGTCATTGACTATAAAATTAAAGCAGTGAGAAAGTTTTTCAGGACTTCAAACACCTGCTAATTGAGAAAGTGGGTAAATACAACCAGAAGGTTTTTAGAAGACTTGAAATTGAACATGTTCTTTTTAGAACCTGATAATACCTGCTTATTAGCCTTTCATGAGGACAGATAAGAGTTATTCTTTTAAAAACCCTTCTTTTGTACATCAGTAAGCTGAATAGTGAGGAGTTGGCAAGGCCTTGTCTTATGTTTATTAGAGCAGCCATAGAAGTAATTTTGTACCTTAGATTCTGTGATTTATTTCCATTATGAATAAATTTGCAATTTATTTTAAGGCTTTCAAAACTGGGAGTGTAGTGGTCTCAGGATTATTTTTTATTAAACATTGTCTCTCTCACTGTTGGCTGCATTTCAGGTGCTAGCTGAATTCTGCACAGCAGGCTGTATCAGCATCAGAAATGCCATTGAATGATAATAATTATAATAATTATATATATGAAAAGGATGGAATTAGGTTCCAATTCTCTTTGGCTGAACTTGATAGTTGACTTTACTGACTCAGTTTTGGCATCTTCAAAATGAAGAGAATTGATAAATACCCGTCTTTCTCTTAAGACTCGGTATAATCATGCTTGAAAATGATTTGAACCCTTGAATAAAGGTGCATTGAATACAGATTGTTATTTGTTTCACTCAATATGTTTGACAGGTTGACATCTTGGACAGGAAGGAAATCTAGATACTGCCAGGTCAAGACGGACTTCCCAATGAGAGCTAAATAAACATGGTAGGCAAGAAGTCTGGGAGGATCTGACCCTTCAGATGTAGCATGACTACCTTGCTGCCACCATGAACTAGAATGACCACCTTTTTCTCACAGAATTTTATTCTTGAAAGACAAGTTGCATTTTCAGCTCCCAATCCATAGCCGTGTATCCTATCCTCTTTCCTACTCCCTCCTCACTCTCTCCTTTCCCTAAGCTTGTTAATTTTCTGTTTCAAAGGAAGCTTCCAAGAGAAATGGAGTGAGTCATTCAGCTAGGGGAAAACATCAACCATCTAAAATCCTCAATGTTGATTTAGAATCCACTTTAATATGGTTTAAATCATGGCTAAATAATAAACAAGGGCAGGAGAAAAGTGGTTCCTCCAGTAAAGCCCATGGAAAGAAACCGGAATCTACTAAGTGCACACTGAGCTCAGGGCCAGGTCCTGAGGGAAATATGAAACAATTAAAACTAGTTTTTGGTCTTTAGGAGCTTAGAGTCTGTTGGGGAGGAAAGGCATGCTAACAGTTTATGAGACATGATGCAATTTATGGTTGTCACCAGAGCATCACTTCCCTTCCATCTCCAGAATACAGAGCCCTTTATTCTGACTCCCAAGGGGACCTGGAAATCCATATGCAGTCTCTCTTAGTGTCTAGGAAAGTGTACTGGTAGCAGGGAGACACCTTGCTTGGGTGAGGGGAGCCAGAATTGGTCTCCTATGGAAGCTACCTCTGGCAGGACCCATTATAGCGGACGACTCTTTCCCTGTTTTATAGCCTCTTGCTTTATAGCCACCTCCAGTACCACAAATGAGTCCCCTAATGCTTGGATATGATTCTTGGTCTCACAGTCCTGGCCTCTTTTCCTTCTCTGCTCCCCCAAAAGTTTCCTCCTCAAGGTTTGGAAACGTCTTCTGACAGATTCTTAAAACACACGATTTATGACATCTCTGTTCCCAGAAAAATGGAACCACCTTCCTATTCATCTAAGGGGGGCTACTTTGATGATGATTACTATCTTGAGAACCACTAAGGTGACCTGTCACATATTTTGTTAATGAGAAGAAAAACAAAGAAAGAAAGAAAACTAAAACACAAGAATGGCCAATTATCAAGTAAGCAAAGAAATATATGCTGAGCAGCCATGAAATGATAAACATTTTCATGTATCTTATTTTATTTAATCTCCATAATAAAGCTCACAAAGTAGCTATTCTTCTTCCCATTTTATTGAACAGAAAGCTGAGGCTCACAGGAGCTAAGTGCTTGGCTCAAAGTTACACATTAATAGAGCCAATATTGCACTGATTTTCTGTTTTCCAGGACAGTGTTCTTTCTAATGTACCATGGCTGCTCCTGGATCAAAAGCAGCAGCACTTCCTGTGGATTGGAATGTTCTGAATGCAGGTTTCTGAGAAGGAGTTATTTGAACTGGTTGACTGAAGTATAGGCTTTGGCTAGACAGTGGAAGAAGACAAGGCTATTTCCACACTGGAGGGATTAGCATGACTAAAATCTCAGGTTGGGAAAGTGCAAGGTGTATTTGGAAGAGGGTGTGCAGACTGCTTTGGCTGGAGAGGAGGGTTCATTCATACAATGAAGCGGCATCCAGCCAAAGAGAGGAGAACAATGAAGACTGCTTCTGACATTGTTGTGATTCGGGAGTTTCAGGCACCTCTGTTAAATGAGGACAAACAGTGCTGACCTTCTCTCATGGGCAGGTTGGGATTCTGAATAATCAGTGACCGGGAAGTGGCATGATCCATTATCTGAGGCATGATATTATATCGGCTAGCTATTTTGTGAAGTTGAATTTGTGCTCCATTGAAATGATTCTCTCAGTGTGAGCTCAATAACAAGGGGCATGATGGTAGTTTTTCTATGTTGCCAGAAACTAAGTCTGAATTTCTTCCAGCGCCTCCTGCTCTAAAGCACCTCTTATGATTAATTAACCTTTTGTGGAGTAACTAGGACATCTGTGTGGGATGAGATGTACTTTGGTCAGACTTCAGTTTTCAGTTGTTCAGCAAGAGGATAATTAATTATAAGAGCTGAATCTGAACAGAAGATTGTTGGAGGAAATCCAAATGAAGCAAAACATCTAATTATCAATGAACAGGAAGTTTTTTTTAAATTGTTGTTATTGTAGGAGTGAATAAAATACTTAAGGCAATCTAAAAAAGAGGTAGTAACAACTTAAGATGCTTGCTTTGAGTGTACACTTAATGTAAAAAAATTTAGGATATTTGTTTTTTAGAGATAAAGTAAAATGAACTAACCATAACTAGACAAATCAGGAACAGAGGCCAAGTTAGTGTCTAAAACAAATGTGTATTCCCCTTTGAGATAATTGTTGTGTTGACTTTAACAGGGTGTATCTAGAATCATCTGGTTGTTATTACTACTGACAAATAACAATAAACATCTCGTCTGGAGAAGAAGTTTGGATTAAGATGCAAAGTAAGAGATAAAATGCAGGAAGCTAAAAACAGTGCAAAATCAATTTCCTTACATAAATGGCTACTGTGAGAGAGATGGTTTCCCGTGCTTTGCTTTCTGAGGTTAATCACCTCCAGCATTTAGCCCACATCTTCGTGATACGAATCTCCAACAAAACCCTTAAGCCTGGCGCAGTCAGAGTCCAGCTTGACTTACTTGGCTATGGGGATAGGGTAGGTTAGTGGACAGTGTGAAAAATTTCCACTGTCAAACAAAATGATCCCACATTCACTGATAACTTTATAAATACTGCTTGATCTTTTTTGATGAGAGAATATGGTTCTAGTTCATGTTTATAAATATCACCACACTTCCGTTGGCATGAAGATGGAGTATCCTTTCCTCCCCATTTCTCCTGCTGCTATGTAAGAACTTTCATTCTTTTTTTCTTTCCCTCTATCTCATGCCTTCTGCTGCTTCATGTTAGAACTTGCTGCCCCCTCTTCGTGTGTCTCTGGGTTTCTACCACTTTCCATAGCCTGTTATTGTTGAGTCTTTTGCATTTCTGCACATCTTGCCATCAGAGGCATTGACAGCTTTCGTTCTGGGTTATCTTTTCATGGGTATTTGTACGTTGAACAGACTTGGAAGGTAGTGATAGTGTCACCCTCCAGAGTGGAGGATAGCTTTATTTGCTGTTCAGTATAATAAAGATAATGTCTCTCTTAGGGGAAAGATATGGCAGCTTTGCTAGCAACCCATTATAAAAGATTTAGGTTTCTTAGGTTCAAGTTTCCTCAGGTGCGATACAAACCTGTTGCACCACATGGCTGTTCCGTGTTACTCCTTTGGGGCTTAGAGGGATGGGGGACAAGGGAAACTGAAGCACATATGAAGCTCATGCTTGCTGTGCTGTATTAAGTCCTTTGTCTCTGACCCAGATGTTTTGTGTTTTCTGCCAGCATCCATTAAAGTGTGGTCAGGTAAATTGTTAGCTTGCAAGGAAAGTTAGATCTCTTCACTATTCTTGACCTGTGTGTCTTACATCCAAACCCCCCGAGAGGATTTGACAGAGTCATTTAGTCACCATCCAATATAGAAGACCTCTGAAGCACTAAGCTCTTATGTGAGGCCATTTTATAGGCCAATCAATAAATTGATGCCTTTGGGTCAGGTACTCCTTCTTAGACTAGTCGTCTGTGGCCAAGTTTTTAAGGTCAGATATTGGAGCTTATGAACAAGAAACTTATGAGAAGGAGGCTGTGGGAAAACCTTTAAGTTTCTTAGAAGCAGACATTGAAACTTTCACCTTTCATAGACTGTCTAGGGAAATGTTATTGAGAAATAGTTAAGTCACCTTAACTGTCCTGCATATTCTGAGATTTTTGCAAACAAAGATGAGTATATGCTGCCTTCTGCAACTCACCAGTTCTCTGCCTAAAGAGAAAGAGTTTGGTAAATCTTGTGTTTCCAATACTGGACACCTGAGATGAATGCTTGGGTTTGCTGTTGTGGTTCTCTCTCAGCATTTATTCCTCCGTTGGAAGAGAAGCCATAAAGTTGCCTGGGATGACCTCTGCTGCCAGGTTCAGGCATGGACCCTAATTGGCCTAAATCAATCAGCAAAATCTCTTTCCTTTTGTTACTGTGATAGATGCAGAGGTCAATGATAATGGCCTATGACTTCAGGCCATTGCTTGGGAAACTCTCTCTTTTTCTGGATAACCTGGTATGGAATGTGAACCCTAAATCATCGCTTCCATTTTGTCATCAAAAGGGAAGGCAGCCTGAAAATAAAGCTGACATTTGGAGGAAGGAAGAGCTAAAAGAATAACAAAAATTGGAGCCAGAGCCCTAATCAAACTATCCCCAAAATCTACATAATTTCTGGGCTTTCAGTTATGTGAGCCAGTAAATTACCTTACTGTTAGTGCCCGTTTGAGTTGGGTTTTCTATTACTTACCACCAAAATCATCCTAAGTGATTAATTTGCCGGTTTTCATAACATGTGAGGTCACTCAAGAGTTAATGTTCCAAGATTATAGAGGTAAATGAGACATCTTTCTCAAAGTTGGGTCCATGCACTCTGGTCCTGGAGAGATCAGATACAACAGTCTCATTGATATAATTCAGGTGTAATTCATTGCTGTTTCCCCAGCCCCTAGCACGTGCTATGTGCTCACACACATTTGTGGAATGAATCAATGAATGCTGCCTGTTGCTCCCCAGAACTTATCTGTCACTTTGTGATTCTGGTCACACCTTCTAGATTGCCTTGAATGGGATTTGGCTGCAGGACTCGGAACATAAGGTTAGTTACTAAAGAGTTAAATAAAAAGACAAAAAAATTATGCTCTTTCCACAAACAATGGCTGCCCACACCATCTTGGGCTCCACATTCTTCTGGGATGGGTTTTCATGCTGGTGATTCAGCAGCCAAGCCACACCACTTAATCAGAAGTTATAATTTTGGTTTGAACCATTCAGTGGTCTATTATAATCTACAGCTTGCATCTTGCGGTAAAGGACAGACTAACTAGTTTTGCTTAAGTACAATGTTATTTTCCTCCGAAGATATTCAGACCTAGAGCTGTGTTTTAGTTCTTAGTTTTTGCCCCCTTTAAATGCAAAATAATGATCATAATAACATATTTATATTTGAAAACTTCCAGATAAAAAAATCAAGATAGAGATGACCTTACCCTATGTGCAGATCTCTCTTCCACCTGTTGTAAATGGAAGAATTAACAGGAATCACACCTGAATTGAGAGAATAGTTAGAATAGCAAAGTTAGCCTTGCTAACCATGGCTAAGGTAATGCCAAAATTATGAGGAATCTTGGTGGGACTGTGGGTTAACACTCCCAGCTCACCGGGCCACATGCTTGCTGATACCAAGGATTTTCTCGTGGATGTGGAAAACAGTTGAAATTGGAATATCTGGGTCAGCATAACTTAATGTGCACTAACTGACAAAAATATAACCTGAATAGCCTTCCCCAGTGTTCAGAGTATTCTCTTCCTGTCTTTCAAATGTTTTGGTGAACCCCAAACATAGGAGAACTTCTTATAATGGCCCCTCACCATGGATAGCAAATTCACAAGTTGCAACAAGTAGGTAGCAGGGTTATTATGCAATGACTGACCACCTGGGAATGAGGCAGAAGGCTTCTCTTCCCAAAGGTGCATCATTTATACCACTAAACCCACCCGTGCACTGCGGAATGTCTCCCTGGAATCTGAAAGGTAGTTCACAAAGAAACCCAGATCAAGTGATTAACTTAAAGGTAGATGTAACACTAAGACCATGTGTCACTGTGGAGAGCAAACAGCCTGCTGAAACTTCAAACAGACAAAGGGGCTCTTTGTCCTGGTCAAATTTGAATCCAAGGAAATCCTTTTGCCAAATAAATTCTCCATAGTTTCTCTGATTGGGTTGCATTTCAGTCTTCATTATTTCATTAATGTAGCTTTAGGCACACTTATTTTCCTAAAGTCCTGGCTATCTCTATTTCCTTCTGTATTTAGAAGTCCAAAATACCATCACCACTTTCCCTGAAGCATCCTGACAGGTTAAGACTGTCAACTGAATTTTCTTTTCAAGTAAAAAAAAAAAAATCCCCATTAACCATTTCCCCATGGTATCCTTCTCAGCAGTAAAATTTTCAGCAAGGCTACCTAACAATTTCTTAGGTGCTCATTTTTTTCCATAATGAGACTGCCAACAGATGCCTGTATAATGGAAATCTCCGTTGACTACCGTGGATCATCTCTATCCGAGCTGTATAATCTGCATCAGGAAAGCATTTTCAATATCCTCTGTCTTTCTGGATGGTCTGTTTCCCCTTTTGTCATTATACAAATCCTCTTCACCATGCTTCTACCTTCATGTGTGTGCATTTCTGTATGGGAGTATATCCTCTTACCCTTATTATAGCAGTTGATTATACTTACTTTGTTCTATTATTCTTTTTTCTAGTTTTTTTTCTTTTAAGCATGGATTTATTTCATCCAGCTGGTTCCAAGAATAGGAACCATATCTTCTAATTCCTCTTATGCCTCTAAATACCACTTAGCACCTTGAAGATGCCTATAAATATGCTTCCCTGGTAACATCAGCTTTCCGGTCTTAGTTTCATTTGCATTAGTTTGTTTTCCCTGAAAAAAAATTATAGAATTTATTTGTTATAATTAATATATAAGTTGTTTGAAAACCATTCTCAGGCCTCTTATAAACTTATTTCACCTGGTCACATATATATTGAAACTGGATTTGACTAGAAAGGAATCTTGGATGTACGAGTCATGACCTGGTTATATGCCTTATGTTTAACTTATCATCTTGTTGGCTTTTTTGTTAGCGCAGCTCTAACTAGCTTATTAAAGGTGCTAAACTTGGAAGGGTTTAATCAAGACAGAACTTTTATCTTTCTTCCACAACTGCTTTTAATTATACTTGATCATGTTTCCCTTCTCTGCCTCCTCGGTGACAACTTGGGCAAATCTTATAGCTTTTCAGTCAATTTCAAAGTGTTAACAAACAGGCTCATTTTCAAGTATTAAGCAGCACAGCCCAATCTAATATTAAAACTTCAATTTCTCATCTAATTGAAACTCCTTGCCCAACACGCTCCCTTCCCGATAGCTCCCCGGGCACTCAGAGAAAACACAATCCCGCGGGGGTGCAGTCTGGCATGGCCTGGCTCCTCTCTGCTTCTCCACTTGGCTCTTTCACTCCACATCCCTACTCGGCAGGCTGCTTCCAGACTGAAAGAGTTGGGCTGGCAAGGAGGGAGGAGAGGTAGATAGTGGCAGAGTTTCTAACTTGGTCGGTACTCGTATAATTGGGTGTCCGTGTTGCCTGTGTGGCAGATACCCCAATGCTGAATTTCTCTCAGGGGCCTGTTTTGTGGGTAACTGAGGACCCTCCTCACCACCTGCCCACCCACACACTCAGGGAACTCTGTCCTGCACAGGGTGGTGTATTCTCTGGCTGACCTCTTGTGACACCCTCTCGGTTCTTTGCTCCAGCTGTATAGCCCACCGAGCTTTCTTTGGCTGGGGTCCCCAAGCCTTTCAAGATGGCTCCAGCCTGGCTGCCCTCAGTGGCACTTGCCATGGCCCAGAAAGTCTTCATCCTGCCTGGGACTGGTGCAAGTGCAGCTGTCTCACTCTGCTGTCTTAGCTCGCTCATCTCCAGGAACAGTTACTATCTTGGAGGATAGTCCAGGTCCTCTCAAGAACTCTCTCTTGCTCCGTTCCCTAAGATCATTCATCATGGACTAAGATGCTGGTCTCTGTGAATGCAAGTGGTTGTGTCAAAGCCCCTCTCACTTGGCTGCGGGGTTTTGTGTGGGGTGGGGGGAAGCAGACCTCTCCCATTCTCTTTTCCATGGAGATCAGGACTGCAAAAACCCCTCCCATGAATTTATCTAAAGAATCTTCTCTCTTCTATGTGGCAGGTGTGGACGACGGGCTAAGGTTCCCAGGACTGGCCAAAACCCAGGACTGGTTTTGGCCACTTCTTAGCTAGTCCCTGCAGGGAGGGTCATTGAAATATGGGACTTGTAACTCCTTGTTCTCAATTCTGGGTTTATCCTTGGAGACATCGATGCAGTCCCAGTTAACACCATGTCATGATACAAAAACAGTTTGTGGCACTAAAGGTCTCATGTTTCTCTAATGAAAAATAAAGTATGAGTGCACACATCTTTAGTGTTTGTTCCAGATTCTTCTACATGGTTCTTATAGGTAAAGCAAGGAACTTCAAAAGCCCGGATGTTTGTTCTCTTCTTATTCTAATATCACACCAGTTATTACCAAATTCAAAGCATGCGATGAAGGAAACAGGACTTAGATGAAATTAGACTGTAAACTTGCTGAATAATATTTGAGTTCAGTATTCTTCATGTCAACTGCTCTTTTGGTTGAACAGTCAGTATTTTCACTGAAATATTATTTGGTTGAGAAAACCTACTATCAAGTTAAATATATTGTCTGCAATTTTTGGCTTTAGAGATTCTAGTTTCTCATATGGTTTTGAGATGTTTTAGCACTGAGAATTGGATTCACAGCATTGGGTTTCAAGTCAGATGAACTGCTTAACTTTGTGACCTTGGACAAGGCATTTTTATGGGACTAAGTTCTATCATTCTTAAATTGAGAAGATTTTACTGAGTGATCTTTAATATCTTTCAGCTCTGTAGTAGTTTGAGACATTTGGATAATATACATTCATGTTGGTGTGAATTAAAAAAAGCAGCTAAAAAATGGTAACTGATTTTTAAAATATATCTGATTCAATATTTGCACTGACAATGGTGTTGTTAGACATACAATTTCATCATTCACAAATTCACCATATAATTCATTCAGCCTTTAATTTTATTTAATTCTGCTATACTTTAGTAATGGAAAGTTTAATGATCAGTGACTTTAATTATATGTGTATTGTAATACTAGTATTTTCCCTTTCTTCACTGGTTGTAAAAAAAGTTACTAAGGGCTTCCCTTAGGGTATATACGTGTGTGTGTTACATGTATATATGTGTGTGTATATATATTTTTATACAACTACTAAATACTAGATTTAGGTTTCTCATCTGGACAAGGAGCATAACAACACAGCCAGAGCAAAGCCCAGACTGTCTCTCCCAGATATGCTCCTCACGCTTTCCTACCAGAGGACATGACCCTGGGTCATGAGCCAGGAGCGTCCTGTGACTCTTTCCTTTCCCTCGCCCTTGACGTCCAATGAGTGAGGAAATCCTTGGCTCCACCGCCAAAGTAGATCTCAAATCTGTCCATTTCTCTCCTCCTCTTCTGTTTCACCAATTCTGTCAATCCTTCTTTGGATTAGGGTAGAAACCTCCTCTGTGTCCTCTCAGCTTCTTTTGTCCCCGGGCTCCACACACCAGCCACAGTGTTCTTTAAACACCAAACCAGTTCACTTTCATCCTCTCCCTAAAACCTTCCAGTGGCATTTGCTTGCACTTAGAATAAAATCCAAGCTCCTTATAAGTTAAGGTGATACTAGTTGTGGTGGTAAATAAAACTCAAATTTTCAGTGGCCTCACACAAGAAAATTTATTCCTGGCTCACATAACTGTTCAATGCCAGTGTTCCTGGTTTTGAGCAATTTTCCTCCATGCGGTGATTCAGGGACCCAAGATTTTCATCTTGTGATCCCTTCATCTGTCAGAGCCTCCGAGTCTTCTGCATCCAGCTGGCAGATGGGGGAAGAGAGGGTGGAAAAGGCACATCTGTTTCTTGACTGCTGTGGCACTGATAGGACCACATATAGCCACTCACATTCACATTGATAAGAATTGGTCACAAGCCCTCACCTAGAAGCTAGTGGGGCTAAGAAGTGTGGTCTCTGTCAGGGAGGCAATTTCCAGGCATATAGTGAAATGCACTATGGGAAGGAGAGTATGAGCCCCTGGTGACCAGTGAGCTAGCCATCCTGCCATGCGTGGTGGTCTTCAAGGCCCCCGGTGAGTTGCCCCTGCCAACTTTTCTAACCTCCTCTCATATACTTTTCCCTATGGTCTAGCCACACTGGCCTTCTTCCTCTTCTAACCTTAAGCTCATCCTTGCCTGAGGAATTCTGTGTTCTCATCCTTCTGCCTGGAATGTTTTGCTCTCAGACCTTTGCCTGAGTAGCTCTCTTAACACTCAAGCCTCGGTTCAAATACCAGCCCCTCAGGAGTCCCTGCCTAACTACTCAATATAGTCCTCTAACATATCACCAGGTTTAGATGTCTTTACAGCATCAATCAACTATGTGGAATTATCTATGCTTTTTAACTTAGTTAGTGCCTACTTTTCACCCCCCCATCTATATGATGTAAACTCCATGTCTGACTATCTTGCTCATTGCTGTATATACTTCTAGCACACAGAACATGACTGGCATGTGTAAGTCACTCAATGCATATTTATGGAATGAATGGATAGAATCCGTTAGGCCTGGGGGTTCAAATCCATAAAGAAGAGTTGGTATGGGAAGGCTGGTACCACTCCACATTTTCAACCACTAAGGTTCAGTTATGCTAATCAATCATTCAACCAGTAAAATCAACCATGTCTCCTTCATTAAATCCTCATTGTACCATCCTGGAAGAACCTGATGGGATATATTAATC
The DNA here is from genome assembly GCA_023783475.1 of Daubentonia madagascariensis. Lineage (NCBI taxonomy): Eukaryota > Metazoa > Chordata > Mammalia > Primates > Daubentoniidae > Daubentonia > Daubentonia madagascariensis. The sequence goes on from JAKFHU010002088.1 coordinate 4,553,439, forward strand.
CAACCAACCAATCTGTATACTGTTACAAATCCTCTTCTGCAAGTTTTTAAAAAAATGTACTTATGTCTCTTGGAATTTTTAAAATAGTCTTTTTCTGACTAAATGTGAATCTGCATCACAAGTGGTGTGTTTTGTTTGTAAGTAATTCTTATTGCTACTAATAACACTACTGGGGAATACAAATATACCAACACAAAGCAATTCTAATGGCTCCTGCACCCGCCAGTTTTAAAGCTGCTAATGGAACTTGAGGCATTAGAGTTTTGTGCATACTCAATTTTAGAATGACTACTTAATTCCTTCTCTCCATTATTTCCAGGGTGGAAATTCAAAGCCCTTTTGCATTCTTTTTGATGAACTTACTCACAAAATTTTAGAGTTTTATGAAGATATATTTTATTCTACTGACAGGCAACCTTAGATAGTGAAACAACTATTTCTTTCAAAGCCAAAAATCCTGAGTTTGAAATTTTTGGGTCTGCCATTTACCAGCTTTGTGGGTATTAATTGGGTAGATTATTAATTTTTTCTATGCATCAGTTTCTCAATCTGTAAAAAGAGAATGATAATTCTCATAGGGTTTTTGTGAGGACTAAGTGTGAGTGTTTAGCCTAAAGACAGCACTTAGTAGGTGCTCTAAGGATGTTAGTTTCTCTTCCTTTGTGGTGTATAAGTATTTCTTTACTTGATTTATCCTGAAGTTCAAAAAAATACAGAACACTTTCACACCAAATTTTTCATACATACTCAGGGTCAAATTAGAATTGAGGTCATCGCTTTCTCTGCTGCTCACATACCTAGTCAGTTACAAGTCATGTTGGTTCTACTGAATTATTCCTGGAGGCCATCCACTTGTCTCTGGACCCATTACCTCTTAACTTTCTCACTAGGATAATTCCCAGGTGATGGTCTCTTCATTCAGCTCCCTTCCCTTTCATTTTTTTTTTTTTGAGAGAGAGTCTCGCTCTATCGCCCTGGCTAGAGTGCAGTGGCATCATCCTAGCTCACTGCAACCTCAAACTCCTGGGCTCATGGGATCCTCCTGCCTCGGCCTACCAAGTAGCTGGGACTACAGGCACGCGCCGCCATGTGCAGCTAATTATTCTATTTTTTGTAGAGACAGGGTCTTGCTCTTGCTTAGGCTGGTCTCGAACTCCTGGCCTCAAGTGATCCTCCTGCCTCAGCCTCCCAGAGTGCCAGGATTACAGGCATGAACCACTGCCCCCAGCCTTCTCTTTCAAATCTATCCTCTACCCTGTGTCGGTTTTCTAAAATACAGATATAATCACATTACTTTCTTATATCTCAGAACCTTTAGTTGCCCATAGGTTAAAATTTTTCTATGTAAATTCTTGGCACAGTTTAGCCCTAAACAACTTTACTAGCCAAATTTTCTTCCTTTCTGCTCTCACACACCCTACATTCTTGTTACACTGACCTTTTCATCATCCTCCAAACACTATGTCTTCTGTAAGCGTTTCTGCCTTGAAAAGTAATTTCTCTATCTAGAATAGCCTACCTCCTCTTCTCTGCCTGGGGAACTCCTGCTCATCCTTCAGGACCCAGGTCACACATCACTCCTTTCGATTTACTGAGCATGTGGATATTGGCAAGAGTTCAGTGCTGTGTTTACTGCTAGAGTACAGTCTTGTCTGGGTGGAACCTAAGGATTGAGGTGGGGATGGGTGGTCCCTTATGCTGACAGCCCAGTGATGACAAATAAACATTCCATAAAATTTAAAACCTTATTAAATTCGTGTTACATTAAATTACTTAATAAAGCAATTCATATATTTCAGATTTGCAATCTGAGAACAGAATTCAAACAAAAGTGTACAATATTAAGACGCTAAAAGAAACCACATTTTGCAATAAGAGGTCTACAAATTCAGTCAAGGAAAAATAACATAAACCAACTTCAAAAGCAACTTAACAATAAAATTTGATCAAGGGTATGGCATTAAAATCAGATACTGCTGTGTATGCTAATTATAAAGTATATAAAATTTTAGCCTGCAATGAAAACCTCTAGTGAAAGGGGAATAAAAGAATAATGCTTAAGTTGATGAGATTGCAATTCCTGATAATAAAAATATAGCAACTTTTAAAAATGTGGTCTGCAAACCTTAAAAAATTAGTTGTTAATTGATCTGCACGCAGAGAATATTGCTCCTCACTGCTTCAGTCTATCTGCCGAAAGTCAGTTAGCAAACAGTTTCAGAGCGTTCTCTGTGCCATGGATACTGTGCTAGGCACTGTGGGGATTATGAAGAAGTAGAACAAGGTGGTCCCAGGCTTCAATCTCTCTCTTGCTCAGCTTTGCTTCATCTCTGATGCCCTCTCCTAACCTTGCACCCAAGGCTTTGATGAATGAGTGCATTCTTTATCCACACCCCTTCTTCTGCACCCAATATCACCACTCATGTTCTTTCACTTTTTGTATCAGCCCATCAAGTCTCATTCCAGTTAGGACTACCATGCTCTGCACCTGTCCCTCTTCCAAAAGGGACATGATTTCCTGGTTAATGTAACCCCCATCTTGCCCCAGAGGTCTTACCACTCGCTATTTGTAGGAGTTAGGGCCTCTCATTTACATTTAATTGCGTTCACTTCTGTCTCTCCGACTCTTCCTTTATACACTCAGGTTTCTGGAAAGGAGTAGATCTTAACCCCATCTTCAGTTCCCATCTAGAAAGCTTTTTGTTTTCTTCTTTTTCTTCTTTAACCAGAAGACTCTTGAACTCCAAAATGACCCAGGGGAGGTGGTGTGTTACAACTTGAGCTCTTTCACCTGAGTTTTTACCAATGTCTTATCAGGAGAGAGGAACAAAGGGTAGGTAGATGGGTGATCTGAAGACTTGGAGTGGGGTAGAGACTCTTGGAAGAAGGAAAAAGCAGCTCCCAGGAGAGGCGGGAGAGAGGGCTGGTGATGTGCTGTTTATTCACAGTTTTCTCTAAAGTCTGGTCCTGCGTATGAAAATGGCTTCTTTCTTCAGGGTCTAGTTTCATGAACTCTGTTGCTAGACATTTTTTTCCTAGTGAATTTTTATTACCCCAACTATAATCCTTCATTTAACATAATATAAAATTGTGGAAAAAGAGAGTAATTAGTAATAAATCATCATCTCATCCATTAGCAGTAAATAATGCCACTTTGTCAAAGTCATAATCATCAAGCAGTCAGCTAGAGGTGATTATGTGTGCTACCCAACTGGAGTCAGTCCAAAAACAAGCCACAGCTCCCGTTTATTATCCTAATTATGCCTTAATATGATGCCATCTTTTCCCCCATAAACTTGATGACAATGAAAGGCTAACAATGAAAATTGACAGGATAAGTGAGCAAGGGAAGGTAACCGGAGAAATGTCCCAGCCCTGCCACCCACCAACCTCTCTAATTTCTGATGCTGAGAAAAGCTATAAGATTTGAGGAGGGAGTTGAACAGAATAAGGGAACTCTTGGGGTGTTGGATGAACGACTATATGGAATAATCTTTTGCCTATTAGTTCATTAATCAAATTAGAATACAGGCAGTTCTTGCTTTGCATAGTACCATGTTAACCGAATTGTGTACATTTCAGAACTGTGTCATCAGTTTATATGGTTCTGTGGTAACCAAGATTGTTACTATGGAATTGTGCAAAAGGACGCGTTCCAATATTCACACAATTCAGTTAACCTAGAACGGTACAAAGCAAGAAATGCCTATAGTCTGCTGTAAAATAACCCCTTCCCCCATAATTTTTGTTAACTTGAGATTTATCAGACTGTTTGGGAGCAGTAGAGTTGATGGGTAAGTGAATTGCAAAAGGTTTAAATGAAGCTTTCTATGACATCCTCACCTGCTGTCTAGGATGAAAGATACCAACCAGCTGGGTTGGGTGGATCCATGATAGAAGAATGAGAATTCTGTGCTGGAGAAGGTCAGTGAAGTATAGGGTAGGGGCTTAAAGGCCTATTTTAAAGATCAGAGTTAGGTGGAGAAACCAGATTGAAGGCCAGAGAGGGAATATTTGTATAGTGATTGATATGGGAGGTCCAGCTCAGGAAAATTGGGACATTCCCCAGAATCAGAAGGCCAGTCAAGGATCTGTGGGGGGAAGTCTGGGGAATTCTGCCTGAATTAGTTGTTCAGGTGATGGTGCCATTGGGATTGTGACCTGTTGTGGATACCTCCTTAGAGGATTTGCCCCACTTAAAATGAACCCCTCAACTGGCCCAACCAGTTGCAGTGGCTGGCCCGTGGTAGGATTCCTAACAAGGTGACTCTATTCCCTGGTTATGTGGATTGGTCCAAGGGACCTAACCCAAGCTGGACCAGAGTCCCTTTCCCGCAGCTTTGGGATTGAGGATGACAGGAGCAGGCAGATCTCGTGGGGGAGTTGGACCACTGAAAGCTTCCTTGCTATGTCGTGGGCATTTCTTCTCTGCCACGTGCACCAAAGAGGCAGAGCACACCTGTTCAGCTTTCTTCTTTGCTCTCGGAAACATACAGACGGAAGCAGAGATGACAGATGAAGAGATGCACCTGGATGTTCTTCTGGCTCCTGGATCCACTCTCTTTTGGGAGGCTAAGATTCATTTCTGCCTTGAGTTTCTGTAAGGTATTCTTGTACCCTCATGACAAACTCAGTTTTTTGGTTTAAACTTGTCTGAGTAGGTTTCTGTTATTTGCAACTAAACAATTCTAATACATAATAGGAGTCTAAGGGGTGTAGGATAGATAGAATGAGAACTAATGAGATCTCGATTGAGAGGAAAAGCAGATTAGAAGAACAAGAAAATTACAGTGAGGGTGTGGCTTGTGGTCAGAAGGTTCACAAAAACCTTCAGTAATTGGGATAGTCTTCAATGCTCCAAGTTTATATCATGTTGAATGATATGAGATTTATTTGTGATGGTCCTCAACTGTACATGGTTGGTAGACTGCCATGCAAAAACTCCACCACACAAGGCCTACGATCTTCTGGTCCTTATTCTTAAGTCTCATTTCCAGCCATTTGCCTCCTCGCATCTTATGCACCAGCCGACCTCTAACTGAGCCTCTTTCAGTTCCTTGAATGGCCCATGCGGTCCACAGCCCATGTGCTCCCACATAATTTTCCTCCTGCCTGGAAGGCCTGTTCTTTCTCACATTCTCTACCTGGTGGTCTCCAAGGTGTCTTTCCAGGCACATCTTTTCTGTAAGGCTTCTCTGAACCCTAAAAGCAGAGTAGATCTCTTCCTCCTTTATCCCACATACTGTCCTTACCTACTTGTTTACATGTCTTCTAAACAGACTCATATAGTTCCCGCAGGGCAGAGAATACATCTTAATTATCTTTATTTCCTCTATGGGGAACACTTCTTGGATCATATTATGTGCTCAGTAAATATCTATTGACCCAACTTAACGAACCCCCTCAAGCTAGAATGCAGATGAAGATCGTGCATGAATGGTGTAAGCGTGCTGGCATAGGGGTATGCCTCTAGCAATCAGGGCATGGAAAACAGTGGTGACTGAAGAGGCATGGTTGTTTTGAAGAGAATAGCTACTCTCTACCTGGTTTTTTATCTTTTCCAGATTATGGAAGTGAAAAGTCACTCAGGTAGAAGTCAGAGGAACATAGGCTGAAGGAACCTTCTCTTTGGGAGATGCTGTGGAGATGGCCCATCTAAGCACACAGACATAGAGCCCAGGATTGGAAGGAAATGGGATTTTTCTGATGCCCATTAAGCTGCAATTTCTAAATCTGAGTCTCTAGTCATGACTTCTGAGTGTCATTACCACATTTTCAACTGAAGCATGGACATTGCCAACTTGGGTGTTTCCGTAACTTCAGACGTAATGAGTGTAAAACTCACTCATCAAAATACCTTCCAGCCTAGCTCCTTCTCCAGCCTCGTCAAGCCATCGTCATTTGCTCATTCATGCGGTCTCCAGTGCTGGCAGTTTTCTCCTCGTAGCAACTGATTAACCAGCGTCTTCTCATCTCTCCTATTGCAACGTCTTTTAATTCATCCTCCCTTTCCAATTTTGCCATCCCCGTCCTCCTTCATTCCTGGACTATTATAATAATTCTAAAGTCTCCTGGCCTTAAGACATGTCACTCCGCAATCTATCCTATATGCCACAGTGATGAAATTAGTCTTCCATTCTCATCATGTCAGTCTCCTGATGAAAGTATTGAGAAGCACTCAGCACAGTGCCATACAAGAAGCCTGCAAGTTAATTAAAATTATAAACTTTATTGCAAGTGGGAATCCTGACCATAATATTGAGCATATGAATTGCTGTAATACCTACATGATTATAGATGGAAACATTGTTTTATAGATTGCTAGATACTTTGCATTGTTCAAATAATTTTGTTCAGTATTCTGTGGCCCTTTGGGGTAGAAGCTGTATGAAGAGAAAAATAGTAATCATTCATATTGAATGGAGTGAGTGAGATACTTAAAATACAATTTTTCATTTATATATTGCACACATATTTATTGAGTATTTACTGTGTGCATGGTACTAGGCTCTTGGGGGTGTCAGGGAGATAAGAATTTGGGTAAGGGGAGATAAAGGAGAATGGGACCCAGTCCCTGCCCTCCTACAGCTCACTGTCTTCCGGTCTTATCTTCCCTAATAGATTAGGAACTATAAGACAGAGGACAAAGTCAGGAATTATTGGCAGTTTGATAGGTGGATATAGTAACAGCATGAGTGTGAGGTGGGGTAGGTATGTAGGTTGGAGGTGGGGTGACAGAAGGATCAGCTTGAGTAGAAGTGTGGCATGAGCAAAGGTTTATTTATCATTCAATATCTCAAAGAAAAGTTGAGGCCATCAAACTTGACTTTGGGTTTTCTATTTATATGAACTGCAATAGTATTGTGCATGAGGAGCTGTAACTTGGCTGTGATGTCACTGTCAGTTTTTTGGGAAGATTTTTAAATTCTTGTAATCCCACTGCCTTAAAGGCTCACGTGATAGCATATGCCTATTAACTTTGGGCTTCCCCTGAAAACAGAGCCTGAGACTAAGATGTGAGCAATGGTTTCAGGAAACAGAAGTGAGGGCATGGGAAGCAAGACAAGAATGGAGGAAAAGCCCAGTCAAGGAGCATTCCCAAGTTGTCTAACACTGTGGGAAATTGTGAGAGACCCTATTAGGAACCTTGCACACTGTGTTTCATAATTGTGCTGAGGAGGGGACATTTATGCACCAACTCTGTCCTCCTTTGGAAGAGAGTAAATTGTCCTGCACTTGCAGACTGCCCTGCTGCTCAGGCAGAAAGAGAATCATTGGCCAAGATAGAAAATTGGAAAGATGCTGCTGAGCTGTAAAGCCCTGCACAGGAATTGTCTACCCCAGCTGCAGCTGGGACTTGAGGTGGCTGAGGAGAGATGGCTGGGGCACAAAAATTGTCTGCTATGCCTATGCTTCTTGCCTGGACTATGTATACCTTTTTGGAAATGAGGCAGAGTGTCAGGAGACCCTATCAAACATGAATTACCTACCTGAAAACACCACTTTTATGCAAAGATTTTTTTGAGGGTGAAAAACTTCCACATTACTTATATATAAGAATAAATATGGATATACTATATACTAAAGGGTTAATGATGCAAAAGGTATTAAGATAAAAAACAAGACTTCAAAGAAATTCTGCTTTGACTGGGCTCAAAGATGGCCAGCTAGGTTTTGTGCTAACTTCCTGTGATGGTTAGTTTTGTATGTCAACTTGGCTTGTGGCTGGTACCCAGTTATTCAATTAAATACTAATCTAAGTGTTGCTGTGAAGGTCTTCTGTAGATGTGGCTGATATCTATTATCAATTGACTTTAAGTAAAGGAGATTATTTTCAATAAACTGAGTGGGCATCATCTAATCGGTTGAAAGGCCTTAAGAGCAAAACTGAGGTTTCCTGAGAAAGAAGAAATTCTGCTGAGATTTCCAGCCTGCTGGCCTGCCCTACAGATTCCAGACTCACCAGTCTCCACAGCCACATATGCCAATTCCCTAAAACAAATCTGTGTGTGTGTATTTGTGTGTATGTATATTTATGTGCATATATAGTATATGTATATGTGTGTATGTGATCTATATGTATATATATTCACATATGTGTTTATATATGTATTTATACAATCCTCACATGTTGGTTCTGTTTCTTTGGTAGAACCCTGACTGATATATAGTCACACCATATGATAGTATCCATGGAGTATTGGTTCCAGGAACTGCCCCCCATGCTCAAGTCCCTTATATAAAATGGTGTAGTATTTGCATATAACCTAGGACATCCTCCCGAATACTTTAAATTATCTCTAGATTACTTATAATACCTTGGACAATGTAAATGTTATGTAAATAGTTGTTATGCTGTATTGTTTAGGGAATAATGAAAAGAAAAGAAAAAGTATTTTTTTCCTGAATGTTTTTGATCTGTGGCTGATTGAATCTGCCACAGATCAAAAATGTGGAACCCATGGATATGGAGGGTCAACTCTACTTCTCTTGTGTTATCAGAAACTCTTCAGTAGAAATGTTTGGAGGGTACAAAGGAATGTTCTTCCTGTATGTTTCTCAAAATACTGCTGGGGAGGGGAAACATAGGATCTGTCTCTCCTTTTGGTCTGTCCAGCGTGCTTTTACTTTCTCCCTTTTTCTAGGAATAGAATTTCTCTGTCTTGTGGAGATTCTTTGCCCTGGTCTTTGAATGGGAGTGACCAATTCTTGCTCCAGGTCTTGGCACTTGACCCAGGCTAGCCAATCAGAATATTGCATTTTGTGGGCCAAACTGATTGGTTTAGGGATGGGCATGTGAGTTAAGCTGGGCCAATAAGATTCCTCTTGGCACTTATGCTTCGACTCTCAGGAAAGCTGCTGAAAGGGCAATGTAGGTTTCAAGCCCTGGAAGGGGCCATCTCCTCTCCTTGTTACAGAGCCTACCTGAAAATAAAACCAGCAAAGAGGAAGAGAAGCTGATTCCTGATGATATCCTTTCAACCTTGGGATCTAGCTGTGCCCCGAATTTCTGTTACATGCCCAGGAAAATCACTCCTGTCTCTTTTTCAGTTTGTCTGTTTAAGATAGTTTGATCTGTGTTTACTGACAGTTGCAACTGAGTTTTAAGTAACAGAGAAATTGAGCAGGAAATCAGCGCAGAGGTAGAAAAAGTTACCATGATAGAGAGGGCTGAAAGCAAGGCAAAAACTGTTGTGTCAAGAGACATAAGAAAGACATTACAGCACAAAACACAAGGCTCTGAAATAATTCCTCAATAGGGTGGTGTTTTGCTCTTGGTTGAGGTGGTCACATCGTAAGACAGAAGCTGAAAGCAGCTTCTCAGGGCTTCAATTGTGATTTAAAGAATACATGTAGGAAAATTTTTCCCCCAAATATAAAAAGACATTAAAATAACTTTTACATATAAGAAATTTAATTAAATAATGTGAGTTATTTTTAGGTCCAGACCATATGATAAATCCCTTAGTTAATTTTTAAAAATCCTATTATTGAGGATATTGATAAATGCAACATCGATTCTTGGTCGAGTTGGCCATCCACTTTTTAGATACTAGGGGGTCCCAGTGGCCATTTCTTTAACACTTAGATTTGGATTGGCAAAAAGTTGTTCTTTTATTGAAGAATGAATAAAGAAGCTCTGAACTGGCATGGTAGACAGGTGAGTGAATTAGCATTTACTGCACAACAGCATGATTACTATTTTAGAGGTAGGTACAAAGCAATTGAGAGCAAAGCGCAGGAATATCTTGATCAGAATGAGGGTTTTGGAAGGATTCCTGGGGCATAAGGCTTGGATTGATGTTGGAGAATGAATAAGAGTTAGCTAGAGATGGAGGGGTTGAGGGCATCCCAGGCATCACAAATGCAGAAGCAATGGAAACATCAAGCAGCTCAGGATGGTGGAAATAAAAGGTACACGTGTAAGAGGTGGGGGATGATGGTAGGAAGGTAGGCAGAGGGCAACCCCTAGGGACTTTGTGTGATAAGCTTCATAATTTGAACTCTAAACTGAAATTTATAGGGTGCCATTGAAGGATTTTAAAACACGATATTGACCATTTATTTAAATCTCCTAAGACATATATATATATATATATATTTAAGCCATAACCACACTTGAGGTTAGTTATAATTGCATGGCAAATAAGGAAATGAGTAATTGCTCTGATCTGTAGGGTGTTATAGGGAAAGCCTTGACTATGAGGCTCTGATCAACAGGGTTTCCAAGGAGTGACTGGGTCATTGTTCTCATGGGGCTTCACCAAACGCCTTGAGCAGAAAGACAGCACTTTGAGAGAAGGAGGCTTTGTACCAGAGGGCGTTACTGATTCAAATTCATGTATGTTGAGTCCCAGCTGGGGCCTTGACATTGATCTTCTGTACTCCTGGATCTAACATAAATTCAGAAATACAGTTCTTTGGAATGAAAGCAAAAATAAGGGTGTGAAAGAAAGGCGAAATACAGAAAAGAATTAGCCTTACTTTAGGGATGAATTCCCAGCAGGGCATTCTTTTAAGTAGCACGTATGCTGTTCTATGCCATTAATTTTAAAAGGAGGACCACTAGAAATGACTTATCTGAGTAACCCAAAAGATTCAGATCAGCTAGTCAAATAATGGGACCCAGGTCATCTTTTACATGAATGATGCATGAGTAGATGATAGATACAAAGAGCTTTGCTAAGTCTGCTGATGTTTAGTGTGTATGAAATTGAGGGGTTTCTGTCAAATGAATAAAGATTCTTCCAGTATAGTGATTTCCTGTGTTTTGGGAGATTAAACGGTGTATGCTTTTGCTAGCAGTTTATTTTTCTGTGTTGACAAAGAGAAAAAAAAATAGAGAAAAAGAAAGATTGGTATGTACACATATTAGAAAGATGGGGGATTTATAGAACTGCACTACTTTACTGTTTCTGAATGACCCTTTTTTAATGGAAAAGAGACCTGTGACCTTATTTGCATTTCAAATATTCCTGGAGTGGAATGGTGAAGATCAATGAATTGATTGTCAGAGAAACAGCATGAGTGACAAATTTCTTAGTAAAGAAAAAAAAAAATACAAAGAAGGAGCATAGTAAGGTCTTCCTGATTTAGGAGTAATGGAACAAAAAGGTCTCAGTTCTAGTCTGGATCTCATTTTTCTAAAATTCAAATAGTCTGTGATAATAAAAGAAAAATACTGACCTGAATGTGTGGTTAAATATTTTCTCAGTGCATAATTATGTGACACTTCAATATGTCCCAACATGTATTTTGTCCCAACATTTCCCCTCGTCTGCAGATATTTTGAGAGGCAGTGCAATGTAATATAAAGTGGCTTATATTTGAAAGTAGAAAGTTACCCTTCCAGAAACCCAGGCCTCAACCATTTAAGGCCAGAGAATGAGCTTCTTTTCAGAATGGTTAATAGTAGAAATATTTATTATAGTCAGAAGATATCCTACTTTGTTAAGAGGGTTGTATTCTAGTCCTATGTCTCCAATGACATAATCTCTTCAGCACATAATTGTTGCAGATCTGAATATTGTACACATATTACTATTCAGCAATGATTGACTGGGTTAGGACATCTTGAATAGCAGCATCACATCTGGGATACTAGTTGTTCCATCTATGTTGAGCTGCAGCAAGGCCAACAAAGCTCCTTTTATGGCCCTTCTTCAATTCAAGGTGAAGATCTGGTCTGTGCACCTTACCTTCAGCTCACGACATCTCACTGAGATAAGGATCTACCCTGATTCATGGGTAGGTCTAGTTGTTTGGCAGGTTGGACAGGTACTTGGCAAGAACAAGAATGACAGATTGTTGACCTAGAGGTTTGGGGACTGAGTATATGGCTAGAAATCTCAGTATGAGCCCAGAGTTAGAGAATTTGGATATCCTATGTATATGCTTATTGTGTTGCATTGAATTGTGTCCCTCTCCCAAAAGATAGGTCTAAGTCTTAACCTCTGGTATTTGTGAATGTGACCTTGTTTGAATGTAGGGTCTTTGCAGATGTAATTAAGGATTTCAAGATGAAATCATCCTGGATTTGGGCAGACCCTAAATCCAATGACTGGTGTCCCTATAAGAGACAAGAGAAGGAGTTTTGAGACACAGAGACACACAGCGAGAAGGCCGTGTGAAGACAGAGGCAGAGATTGGGGTTATGCTGCCATAAGCCAAGCAACAACTAGAACCACTGGAAGCTGAAAGAGTCAAGGAAGGATATTCCCCTAGAACTTTTGGAGAGAGCATGGCCTTGCCAACACCTTGATTTCAGACTTCTCCTCCAAAGAAGTCCTCCACAGTCTCTAAAACCGTAAGAGACTACATTTCTATTGTTTTAAGCTATCAAGTTTATGGTAATTTGTTATAGCAGCCATAGAAAACTAATATTCTCGTGAAAACACCCCCAGTCTGGAGACTCCAATTACTACTTCATACCTCTGAGTGAAAAGGCCAAAATGGGGCTACGGTGCGGCCGTGCTGACGGACCCTGACTCTGAGAGGGTGTGAGAATCACTGCTGCAGAGCGAGATGGGGGAGGATGGATGCCCAGGGTAGAAGTTGGAGGAAGACTCAATGATCCTACACAAGTAGGACTGCCAACAAATCAGACATCTCAGGAGTAAAATTCTGGGTCACTGACTGAATTGAGGTTCTGGCTGAAGGCAAAGGGACCTTAGAATGGGTGTGGGATTCGTAAATACCACCCATTCACTCGTGACCAGCTAGAGTAATTTTGGCTGGATTAAACACATTTTTACACCTTGACTAATTTTTTCCCTTTCTTCTTCTTCCTTCTTTTCTCTTTTCCTCACTATTTTTATAGGGTGAATTGGTGGGGGTTAGCTTAACACTTTGGTTTAGAGGCCACAGAATATCAGGAGAAGATTATGACAGAACTAGTGTAAGAATGGACACTCAGAGATCTGGTACTTGGAGCTAGGTGCAGGACTTGATGAGACCTTGGGTCTTTGGGTGCCTCCCTCTTCCATTTTGGGGATAAGGTAGACACTTTATTGATTATATGAAGGGTAGTTACATTGTGTTAAGTAGCAATATTTTTAAAAAGCAGATGCATGGGAAGAAGGATATATGTTGATGTTGAACAGCTAAAAAAGTGAATTGTAGTGGACGTTTGTCAATTGTTTCGATACCTAGCATCTGAAGTCTCTGTCTATATGTAGGGGATTCACTATTTTATGAGTCTTGGAGGCAGCCGAGCCTGTTTCTAACAGTAGAACCTGAGCACTTCCTCAGGTAGGGCACAGGCACGTGACCTGAGCTCCACCAATCAGACTCATCCACTCAGAGTTGGAAACCAGAGCCAGAGGTGAGAAGAACCAGGAGCCCTGAGGACACTTGGTGGCAGCAGCCATCCCCCATCCACTTTGAGAGACACCATGGCAAGGTTCTAGGGTTGGTGGCTTTGGAGATGTAAGCTGCAGTGTCTGTGTCTCCACAGGGCTAGGTATTTTTATTTGATTTACACCAAAGAAAATATAATGTATATGCAAGTTATAAAGTATACTCATCCAAGGTAAGACCTAGAACATTACTCCATCTTCCACCAGCCCCCTTGCTCAGGAGATAAACTGAATTTTGTGTTTCTTGCTTTAAAAAAATAGTTCTATTACATATCCAGGTATGTCTAAAAAATATAATCCTTAATTTTGCTTATTTTTAACTTCATCAAAATAGTACCAGTTTTGTATTTAGTCTTTTGGGACTGCCAATTTTTTTTTTTTTTAAACTCAACACTAGCTCATACCTCTAGGTAGTAAGAGAATAAAATTAATGATATATCTACTTTTTGACTTCTAAAATATTTATCATATGTTGGTTGTAGAATTGTTTACCCCAAAAAAAAGGTGACAGAGCTGGAGAAGAAGTACATATTCCATGGAACGCCTCATGCTTTTATTCATGGGCAGCAACTACTGGGCTACTCAGATGTTCTAGAGGGACTATGTCTTAATGGGGACACATGTCAGGGAGGGCCTGGGGATGGGGAATAGTAAGAGTGGGGATGGCATTGTATCAGCCTGGGAGCACAAGGGACAAAAAGGCCAAGGTTCCTGGGAGTCAGGCTGTGTGTGGGTGTGTGTGCACATGTGTGTGCATATATGTGTGTAAAGATTTGAGAGAGCAAGAGGCTCTGGAGAAATTATAGGTTGTATAATACCTGAAGAAAAGAGGAAAGGGGAATTTTAAAGAGTGGTTTTATGAGTCATACATTTAATTTCCTTTAATACTCTTCAAAAGATGAAAGCAAAGTTTGGATTGCCTTTTTATACAAAATGGACTTTATTTATTAGAACAGGTATAGATTTACAGAATAATTGAGAAGACGGTACAGAGAGTTTCCATATACCTGTACCTGATTTCCCTATTATTAACATCTTGCATTAGTGTGGTACACGTGTTACAATTAATGAACCAGCACTGATACATTATTATTAGCAAAAGCCCATAGTTTAGTCAGATTTTCTTAGTTGTTTAACATATTGTCTTTTTCTGTTCCAGAATGCTAGCCAGGACACCACATTACATTTAGTTTCATGACTCCTTAGACTCCTTTGGCTGTGGCAGTTTCTCAGGCTTTCCTTGCTTTCGATGACCTTGACAGTTTTGAGGAGTACTGGTCAGGTGTTTTGTAGGATGTTCCCTGTTGGAATTTGCCTGATGTTTCTCTTAAAATTAAACTGAGGTCATAGGTTTTGGGGAGAGAGACCACAGAGGTAAAGTGCTACCTTCATCACATCATATCAAGGGCACATACTATCAATGGATTGCTTTTTTAAGTCATTTGCTTTTTGAACTTTTTTTTAAAATGCAGCTCCATGCAACAACTGGACCTGAGGGACCACAGGATTTATTCTGGTTGCAATGAACATAGAAGAAACACCTTTCCATTAAAAAGTATGAGCACTAGAGAAATATTAAATATTGCTCTTAATGAAGACTGTCACACTATAAAAACCGCTATTGATCATCTGTACTACATCTCCTAGCCTAGCCCAAGCTCTCTCTCCTTCCCTGGGCTCTGTTAGACTTTGGAAAGTACTTTGGTTTATGTAAAGTTTTGATTCCAATAATAAATTTGTGATATAGATACACCATGTATTATTGTCCTGGTTTTATAGGAAATAGAGGGTCAAGGAGTTTAAATAACTTGCCCAAGATGACACAACAAGCAAATTATGAGGCTAGAACTCCAAACAAGGCCTGCTGGTTGCAAGTTATTATCCCAGTGTATTAGTTTGCTAGGGCTGCATAACAAAGGATTGCATGGTAAAAACTGAGTGGCTTAAACAATAGAAGGTCATTGTCTCAGAGATCTGGAGGCTAGAAGTCCAAGACCAAGGTGTCTGCAGGGCTATGCTCCCCTGAAGGCACTAGGAAAAGATCTGTTCCAGGCTTTTCTTCCAGCTTCTGGTAGCTCCTTGGCTTCTGGCAGTGTAGTTCCAATCTTCACATAGTGTTCTCCCTGAGTATGTGTTTATTTCTTGTGTGCCTGATTTTTCTTTTTTTAAGAGACAAGTTCTCATTCTGTTGCCCAGGCTGGAGTGCAGTGGCGAGATCATAGCTCACTGCACTGTTTTCCTGCCTCTCTGCATGTCCCTCATTTCTTTTATTAGCACCTTGCTGTTTGGTTTCAATTAGGGGTCTAGCATAGAGTTTGGAGACATCCCTGATTTCAGGATCTCAAGATTGTATCTCCTGTGACTGGGGAGAATTTCTTCTCTGCATATAGCATTCTGCGAAGTTACAGATGTTCCAAACAGCCCTGCTGACCGACTTCCTTTTAAAATGCCAGAGCCATTAACTACAACAAATTTGTTCTACTCAAGAAGGGTGGCTTACAGTCAGCAGGAGTAAAAACCATGCCACTTATTGGTCTAAAAAGGTGTTTAGCAGCTACAAATAACCCTTGGATTCGTGGAATCAACAGTCTGTAGGTCTCCAGATGTAAAGGGGCCATTTATTAGACATGCATTCATTTATTCAACAAGCCCTGGTGGCAGTTTGGGTTGAGCTAATTCTGATTTGAGGCCACTGTCCTTCCTCTTAAGCTTTTCTTCAATAATTATTCTGTTATTGACACATCACTGACCCAGGCATGACTAATGGCTTAGTATTACTGAGAGATGTAGCTAAAGGTCAGCTGGGAGGGAACATGGGGGGAGTCATGCTGACATTTCCACCGTACAATGGTGGAGCAAATGGAGATTTTAAGGGGGCAGACCCCACTCAGTCTTTACAGCAGACTTGAGTGCCATTAGGGTGCTGCGTAATCAAATTTCTCCCTTTTCTGAAATCTTCATTCCGCTTATTAATTAAGTGAAATGACACAACAGGGTGAGTGCTGGAGGTCTGCGGCACACTTAGGTGCATTGTTAGGACGGCGGCACAGGCTTGATTACAGTCAGTGCGCACAGTAGCAGGTTACTTATTGGGTAATAACACAGACCCAGGAGTGTCTTTGTAAGAGTTGAGAGAGGAATTTTCAGATAAAGAAGAGAAAATGTTTTTAATGAAATTTGGAAAATGGGGTCAAGAGTATAATTTATGGACTAAATCTTGCCCTCAGCATCTGCAAGGATAGACAGAAGCCAGGGAGGGGAAAGATTTCAAAGCTCCAGGACACTTCTCATTGGCTACATCTCCCTTGTCATGTCCATTTTTAACCCTCTGTCAATGGATTGCGTATTTTTCTAGGCAAGGTTTACTATCATCTCCTCGAGATGCCTTTTTTCTTTTACATATCGGAGGTCTTGCCTGTCAAAGACTCTGAGAGATTGCATTTTGCTGTTTCAGGTTTTTGTATGTGTAGAATGGGCAGGTGAGCCCTTGATGCAGTATTGCCTTGTGGAAAATTCAGAAGAGGCAATGGGTACAAAACTCATTGTGTTCTGTGCTTGAAGACTTGCTGGAAAACATTACTCAGTAATCATAGATAAGGCCTATGCCCATTAAAACGATTCAACAAACGTCTCCTGATGAACCCGAAAAGGTCCACGGACTCTGGTCGCTCAGGTGGTCATGGAGAGATGTGCTGCTTAGAGCCTTCCTCAGGACTTAGGTCTGACTCCCCCCACCACATGTGGCTGCAGGCAGACAGCTTGCAGCTGTCAGCCCCTTCTGTGCCATTGTCTCAGATGAGAGTGGCTTCGGACAAGGTCCTGGGCAGCTGCATCCAATGATTGGCTGATGAAGAGGTGCAGAGGCCTGGCTCTTTCACTCCATTTGGGACAGCATCGAGAGGTCAGTCCATCTTTAGAACAACCCAGAGCATCAGCTGAGATGGCCACTGAAACCGCATTGCAGCCCAGCTTCTCCCTTTGCCCAATTTTGCTCCCTTCTCTTTCCTTCCCTTCCCTTCCACAAGTGTTGCATGGCAAGAGCACTTGCTAAAAATGCCCTGCACACTAATCTCTGTCTCAGAGTCGGCTTCCTGGGGAACCTAAGCTGCAACATTCACAAAAGCATATAGGTATCATGCACTATGCCCCAAATACAGAGGAGATTTGGGCACTGACTGGATAGGTGACAAAGACAGTGTACTACTCATTGATTGATGAGAGAACTCTTGTTTGTGACCAGAACTGTTAAGTGGAATTTGCAGGCTGGAATACAGCATCCTCCCCTGACCCACCACCCCCTGCTTTAATCTGGGATCTAATGGCCACAGCTCCCTTGGAGCCAAATTCTTTTCAATTCTCTCCCCTTTAAGGCTGAAACATGCTGTGCCTGGTTTACTGGAAACATGACTACATTGTGCAGCAGATGTTAATGAAGAACGGGCACATGAGGTTCACAGTACTTTCTGATTGGCTAGTGCATTTTGAAGAGAACATTGAAGCTATTAAAATGTGCAATTGGGAAACAGAGCCTATGATGCCATCTATATACTTTTGGTGACCCGTGTTTAAAGGGTTTCATTCAGTTCTCTAGAAGTGAAGGGAACAATTCTGATAGTGCTGTCTATTTAGTTTCTTTTCCTTTCCCCCCTTTTCCAGGGCAGACGACATAGTACAGACCTTCTCTGCGTCCGAGATCTATGTTTATTCTCTCCTGCCATTTGCTGGTTCTATTGTTCAGGGAAAAGAATACAGGAGAAGAAAGTTATGCTCCTTAGAGGCTTTTCTAATTAACTGTTTGAAAGAGACTTTTTAAAAAATGCCTAAGTGTGAGATTATTTGTATGCCTAATTTCGTTTTTATGTTACACTTACTTTTAAGTGTAATTTACCAAGGCTTAACACTTGTATTCTTTCAGGGGCATTACAAAGAGCACTACACATTCATTACAGCCCTTTAAATGGCTGTGTTTTATTTCCATATGCTTTTAAATGGTTATTGAGTGGATTTGGTGCTCTTCCTGTAGTTAAAGTGCATTTTTTTTATTGTACATAAATGGTAAATAATTGATACCTGCCATATGCTTCCCTCTCCCTTTGTGAGCTCCCCTTTCTCTGCCCCTCTTCCTTCTCTTTCCTTCTCTGTTCCTGTTGGTTTATGCTCTTGTCGTGCTCTCCATCCTTGGCTCTCCTCTCTCTGCAGGATTCCACTGCTTTCAACACCATTTCCTAGCCTGTCCACGTGCTCATGTGAGAGGGGGTTTTTGCACGGGTTCCGGAGACCATTGCATTACCCAGTGGGGGTGAGGGAGCAGCGTAAGGGCATACAGCTTCTTATTAGTGATGCCTGGATCAGGAATTTTAAATAAGAGAGTGCTTTCAGAGAACATTTTTTAAAAATTATTTTTTTTCTTCAGATTGCTGAGTTGATGTTGGACTAATTCTTGTTTGCTGCCTCTGCTTCTCTGACCCAGTGACTACCTCCAGAAGCTTGAAATTAAGGAAGATGTGGCCCAGTGTTGGAGACCATTCTTAGCAGGCAAAGCTGCTCGAGCTGAGCAGTTTTAAAGGATCTCTCATTAGGGAAATGAGAAGATAAATCATGCAAGAGGATATTTAAAGAATGTTCAGTCTTTGATAAACTTGTTTTCAGGAAATTCCTACTATATTGAGGGCACAGATCTATAGAAGTTTTAGATTTCTTTGCTTTTAAACCTCAAGAAGGCAAAAATTAAAAGCCAATTATGGATGTTACAATCCACCACCACTAGAATAGTTTTCCTGTTTGAGACAAGAAGGAACTGAAAATTTATATGGAAACACAAGGGACCCAGAATAATCAAAACAATCCTGAAAAAGAAGAACAAAGTTAGAGGATTCACACTTTCCAATTTCAAAACTTGCTATAAAGTAATAGTAATCAAGATAGTATGGTAGTGGGACAAGGACAGATATACTGATCAATGGAATAGAAATGAGAATCCAGAAATAAAACTTTCATATCTGTGGCCAATTGATTTTTAACAAAGGTAGCAAGATTGTTAAATGGAGAAAGAACAGTCTCTTCAACAAATGGTGCTGGTACAATTGGACAGGCACATGCAAAACAATGAAGTTGGATTCCTATCTTAAATCATATACAAAAATTAACTCAAAATAGGTTGAAGACCTAAATGTAAGAGCTAAAACTATAAAACTCTTAGAAGAAAACATAGGAGTAAATATTTGTGACTTTAGATTTGGCAGTGGATTCTTAGATATGATACCAAATGCACAAACGACAAAGGGAAAAAATAAATAAATTGGACTTCTCTAACATTAAAAACCTTTTTTTATGTGATAATATGTTTTTATTCCAGAATATTATGGGGTAAAAACGTTAAGGTTACATACATTGCCTGTGTGCCAACTGAGTCATAGCTACAAAAGTGCCCATCCCTCACCAGTGTGTACCGTTCTCATTAGGTGTGAATTTCCTTTACCTTCCTCCCTGCTCCCTCCTGCCCAACACCCAATGATTGCTACTTGCATATGTGCATAAGTGTTGGTCAATCAGTACCAATGATTGATCAATGAGTGTTGATCAATGAGTACACGTGGTGCCCATTTTTCCATTCTTGAGATACTTCACTTAAAAGAATGGGCTCCGGCACCATCCAGTATAATACAAGAGGTGTTAGAAAACTTTTGTTCTTCAAAGGACACAAGCAAGTGAAAAGACTGACAGAATGGGAGGAAAAATTTCCAAATAATGTATCTGATAAGGCAGGGGTCCCCAACCTATGGTGAGTTGTATAATTATTTCATTATATATTACAATGTAATAATAATAGAAATAAAGTTCTCAATAAATGTAATGCGCTTGAATCATCCCAAAACCATCATCCCCCCT
This sequence comes from Daubentonia madagascariensis, assembly GCA_023783475.1. Classification (NCBI taxonomy): domain Eukaryota; kingdom Metazoa; phylum Chordata; class Mammalia; order Primates; family Daubentoniidae; genus Daubentonia; species Daubentonia madagascariensis. The sequence goes on from JAKFHU010002088.1 coordinate 4,573,685, forward strand.
CCCCGGTCCATGGAAAAATTGTCTTCCATGGAAATGGTCCCTGGTACCAAAAAAGTTGGGGACCACTGTTATAAAGGACTTATATCTAGCATATATAAAGAACTCTTACAGCTCAATAATAGACAACCAGCCTTAAAAATGGGCAAAGGATTTGAATAGAAATCTCTCTAAAAAAATAGACATTCAACAAGTACAAAAAAAGATGATAAACATTATTAGCAATTGAGGAAATGCAACTAAAAACCACAATGAGATACCACTTCACACCCACTATAATAAAAAAACACAGACAATAATAAGTGTTGGCAAAGATGTGGAGAAATTGGAGTCCTCATGCACTGTGGGTGGGAATGTAAAACCGTGCAGCTATTTTGGAAAACAGTCTAGTTGTTCCTTAAAAGGCTAAATATAGAGTTGCCATATAAGCCAGCAATTCCACCCCTAGGTATATACTCAAGAGAAATGAAAACATGTCCATACAAACAATTATACATGAAATGTTCATAGCAGCATTATTCATAACAACTAAAAGGTAGAAACAAACCAAATGCCCATCAACTGATGAATAAAATGCAGTATATCCATACACTGGAACATTATTTGGCCATAAAATAGAATGAAGTACTGGCATATGCTACAGCATAAATGAACTTTGAAAACATTATACTAGATGAAAGAAGTCAGTCACAAATGTCCACATATTATATGATTCCATTTACAAAATTATAGCTCGATAGGAGGAATAAGACCTAGTGTTCTAAAGCACCATATGATGATTATAGTTAACAATGATATATAGTTTCAAATAGCTAGAAGAGGGATATTCAATGTTCCCAACACAAAGAAGTGATAAATGTTTGATATTATGGATATGCTAATTACCCTGATCTGATCACTGTACATTATATGTATCACAACATCACTATGTAACCCATAAATACATATAATTATTGTGTCAATAGAAAATAAATACAAAAAAGAAATATCCAGAATTGGCAGGAGGTAGAGACGGAAAGTAAATTGGTGCTGGGGGAGGATGGGAACTTGGGAAGTGACAGCTAAAGGATACAGGGTTTCTTTCCAGAGTGATGAAATATTCTAAAATTGCTTATGGGGATGGTTACACAACTCTAGGAATATAATAAAAGCCATCGAGTAGTATACTTTAAATGGTTGAATTGTGTGGTACGTGAATTATATATCGATAAAGCTGTTACCCCCAAAAAATCTCCAATGATAAAAAAAATTGGAACACTTTGAAGTGATGGAAGAAGACCCTTCCCCAAAAGCAAAGCTGCAACTTATTTGTATAATAACTTCCAAAATTCAAGAGACACTTGGTGCAAGTAAACAATAATTTCTGCTTTACAGATGCAACAATTGAGTCTCAGAGGGTTAAATGATTTGCCCAGAGTTATGCTGATAGCTGGTGGTAGTGATGGGAACCTAGATTTCCATCTAAGCCTTTTAGTGCAGGGTCTATACCATCTCTTCTCGGCATTTCCTTTTCAGAGGCACCAGAAATGTGCAACAAATCTGCCTTTGCTTGTTTTTTTATATTGTTGTTATGAACAGACCCAAGCCAATTTTTACACACAATTCTCAAGGCCTTTTTGGTAGATAATAGGAGGCTTTGAAGAAGTTTGAGGTGGGTGAGCATTAGCTGTATCCTCACAACTTGCCTACCAGTTTATAATGAAAGCAGATTGCAGCCCAAATTGTGCCCCACACATGGACATTCATTAAACAGTCATATAAGGAGGCACAAAACAACTCAGACAATCTGCTCTCCAAATATAATGACATTCAACGCCTCTGTCCTTTTGGTTGCATGAAAGGTCCCCTTGAGGTGAATATGGAGATATTCCAGAGGCAGCATTCTGTTCCACTACAGTTCAGGCAATCAGAAATCCTCCTGGCTAAAGGGTGGACATGGGACCATTCAAAGATCAAGCCCTGGGCAGCATCTCAAAAGAGATAGGTAACAGGCCTCACTAGATTCTGATACCCTGTTTAAGCAATGATGGGAAGAGGCTCTGAAATATTTTAGCCAATCTATATATCTTGAACACATTTAATTTCTCCAACAAAGCCAATTTCTAACATTTTTGATTCCACTGCTATAAAATGAGGTATTTTAGTAGTGTAAATATATGCAAAATCCAGTGATACGGCAATGAAAAAACCATTGGTTTATTTAATAAATAGCCACTCTGAATATTTCTAAAATTCACTATGCTAATTAGCAAAACCTCAGGTGCTGATCAAGATACAGCAAAGAGAAGTGTTTGCAGTAGCCGCTTCTAGAGTGGTCCATTATGGTATAATGCTAACTGAGCACCCCAGAAGTATGGTTTTCCATTAAGACAGCTGACTGCCTCTGGAGAGGAAGCCTAAACTAGCATATGCAGATTATCTCACAGACTAGGCTGAAATATTTCAAATTAAATTACAGACATATTAATAAATATGCAACAAAACTCCAAGCAATATACTAAGGCGTCACTTGCTTTACATATTTTAAGTACACATTGTGAGGCTTATATCCTCAGGCTTGTTAGTGAATGATACAATTTTTCAAATCAAATAGAGAGAAAATGGGTAGAAGAGGAAGACAGAGAGAGAAAAAACAGAGAGTAGAAAGAAAAAAAAAAACAGACATAGAGACAGAGAGAAATAGAAACGGAGAAAGAAATAGAGACAGAGTGGCAGATTTGAGAATCAGATCCCCAGACAGATAGATACACAGAAAGAACCAGAGACTGAAAACCAAAATGGTCATGCATCCTCAGGTTGCTCATTTTTCTAATTTCCATGCAATTTCTTCAAATACCTCCTTTCTACCAGCCAAGAGTAGCAGGTCTGTCTCATCAAAACTATCCTTAGCCAGGCTGGAGAGATCAACAGAGGTCAATAGAACATCTCCTAAGCAAATAAACTTAAGCTTACTCTCCCTTCCTGGGTCTGGGAAGGCACTGCTGTGCTATTAGGGCTGTGGAAAGGATCCTTCAGAGGGTAGGCTAGGAGAGCTGCAGATACACATCAGCCAGGGGCAGATCCAGATAGCTCCTTCATGTTAGGGGAGTGGGTGGTTGACTGTGGACAATGATATGAGGGGTCTGGACAAGGCTCTTCTTACCTTACTATTTCCACTCATTGCCTGTCTTGGCTTTGCCACCTAGAGTTATGTGATGTTGGGCAAACAACCGAACTTTTCCGGACCTCAGATTTTGATTTTATGTAAAAGGAGTTGCATTGAGGACTATAGCCATAGTCATAGGTTCCAGGACCTCCTCAGATACTAAAATCCATGGATGCTGAAGTCCCTGATATAAAATGTCAAGTTTTTGCATTTAACCTACACACATTCTTCTGTATATTTTAGATCATCTCTAGATTCCTTACAATACCTAATACAATGTAAATGCTGTGTAAATAGTCGTGATGCTGAATTTTTTTATCTGTATTATTTTTTATTGTCATATTGTTATTTTTTATTTTTAAAATTTATTTGAATATTTTAAATTCATGGTTGGTTGAATCACTCTATGGATGTGGAACCCACAGATATGAAGGGCCCAACTGTAATGTCATAGGTATATGGAGACACTTGCAAACATTTCTTTTCTTTTTTACTTTTTCCTTAATTCATTCTTTTTTTTTGGTAATAGACTGTTTTATTCAATAAGAGTACCTTGTTAAAATGTCAATAGCCCTGGGAGAGGTACATTAGGACAGTTTTTCTCAAATACCCATCACAGTGTCCCTCATGGAGGAGGAAAACAAACATTTGGACCCCCTGAAATCCAGGCAAGGAGTTGGAAGCTCTTGCCTCAAGCTCAAAATGTATTTACAGTTTTAAGTTTTATTTTGAAAGTCCATGAATTTTGCATTTTACTCCAAGTTTGCATTCTACTCTAGTTTGTAATGCTCTAAAAATAGTGATATTTCCTCTACTTTTGGCACTCCAGGAAAGTGTACTATGTTTATCCTGTGGCTTCTTATCCTCCTGGCATATCACCTTATACTCCTCAGAGTCTATAATCCCTGCTTGAGTGGGTGGGCTTACTGTATCAGCTAACGTGTCGGCAAACAAAGCTATGAGGGAATTGGACACCCAAAGATGACTCCAATTTTGTCGTGGGCCCTTTGGGTCTGGTATTCTTACCCAGACTACTCTAAATCTCTGGCTGGAAACTGTGCTGACTTCATTTCCAGACCAAGGCAAAAAGATGATAAGAGGATACTATAGTTTGAATATGGTGTTGTTTGACCCCTACAAATCTCATGTTGGAATTTGATTTCCAGTGTTGGAGGTGGGCCTAGTGAGAGGTTTTTGTATCACGGGGGTGGATCCTTCATGAATGGCTTGTTGCCGTCCTCACAGTAATGATTGAGTTCTCACGCTAATATTTAATAGTTCCTATGAGAGCTGGTTGTTTAAAAAAGCCTGGCATCTCCCCCCTTTCTTCTTGCTTCTTCTCTTGCCATATGATCGCTGCACACACTGGCTCCCCTTCCCCTTCTGCCATGAATGGAAGCAGCCAGAGCCCCTCACCATTCTTCTGGTGTGGCCTACAGAACTGTGAGCCAAATTAACCTCTTTTCTTTATAAATTATCCAGCCTTGGGTATTCCTTCATAGCAACACAAATGGACTAAGATAGAGGAGAAATGTATTCGAAAACTAATTTAGAGGTTTTCTGATCTTCTCAGCCTCCTGAAAATTTGGCTTTAGATTTGAGGTCTTCTTGGCCATGTAAAGAATGCCAAGGGATTGCAGTCCTCTCAAAGAGCATTTGTATTAAACTCAACCATCCTACGTCTATCAGAGAGGGTCAGGACTTGGAAATGGTACTTGAACCTGAAGTATCCTGTAAGATAATATTTACAGTGTTGGGGCCCCTGAAGTTCTCAAGGACCTCTTGTTCCAAGGTGGAAGCATTACTTTAAAATGGCCATGCTAAGTGAGAAGGCATCATCTAGTCTTCTGAGGACATTAAATTCAAGATCCTGCTGTTGTGAAAAGGTACTAAGAGGTTAAACATTTATTGCAAGAGGGTCTTTTTAGAGACATCTCTCAACAAGTTGTCTTATGCTGCACAGATTGTCTCAATCATTACTAACAGATGCATCTGCAGCAAAAGATAATTTTGCAAGCCCAGGCAGAAAAGAACTCATGCTTTTCTGAAATTTTTCCCTTGGCTCATATTAAAACTAGCCAGGAGAAGAGACACAGCAAAGTTTATTAGGGACAGTTCCCTGGAGGGGCAAATAAGGGGGATAATGAGACAAATATTCTCAAGGCATCCAGGGCCTTCTGAAATAAGCAGACTCTGGTCCACTGAAATAGCTGGTGGAGAAATGGCTTTGTTATTCACTGTTTTACATAATGTTTTCTCTTAAGTTATATTCCAAATACATTTGAAGTTACCTAAAGGGGCTGTGGTCACTTTTAAAAGCATCATCACCAGAAGTAGCCAACTGAATAACAAAGGTGTCTTTTCTGATGTAGATAAGGTAGCATAATAGTCTCCTTTGTGGGTAAAGTTCACCTGGGCTTCAGAAATGGTCAGATAAGCACTGCTTATGTTTGGAGCCAGAACACCCTGCAAGGATAGGGACTTGGGGGAGGTAAGGAAGGGGAGCAACCATTTCCTCTTCAAGCTTGGTTCTTTTTAAGAAGTGAGAATACAGGCTTGGGGAAAATGTGTTGGGACAGCTCTCCTATATGGAAAGTTTGGGAACTGTACCTAGCATAGTCTAATTTGAATCAAGAAGGAAGTAGATGGAGTATGTGTGTGTGTGCCAGTGTGTGTGAGCGAGTGAAAAAGAGGATGGGGGAAAGGGAGAGAGATAGAGAGAGACACACACACACAGAGATGGAGAGAGGGAGAGAGAGAGAGAAAGTCTTTCTGGTTAAGGTAAGATAAACATTCCTTATAGATATATGTTTACATCCATTAATGGTTTAAAAGCCATTAGAGCAGGCATGTTTGCACCAGGTAAATGTTTCCAAAGGTTCCTCAAGTTAGTGCTTTTGAGGAAGAAAGGAACTTTTATTTATTCCAACTGACACTGCAGAATCTTGTTTAGTGCATCTGTCCTATGGCATTATAGTTATTCATGACCACAGATCATATAACAGGAAGATGTGAGGGGGTGTTCTGTGTACAGATTCCTCTATGCATTACTTCCAAATACATTGGCCATCTTCCTACAGGGCAGGCTCTATGGGATTACGAAGTCGAGTAAATCTGGATATAAGCTACATGTGAGAAGCTCCTGGTCTATTGTAAAAGATTTACGTAGAGACATTGTATAGTGGCTGGAAGCATGTGTGGGGCATCATAGTGTAGTGGTTAAACTCACAGGCTCTGAAGTCAGACTGCCTGGGTTCATACCCTATATTATCTCCACTAATTAGTAGCGCAAGCTCACTGAGTCTCAATTTTACCGTTTGTATAATGGGAATAGTAGTTGGACTGGTTGTAATAAGATTGTTTTGACCACAAATGAACTGATAAATGTATAATGCCTGACTCATAATAAGCATTCAATAAATAGAGCTATTATTATTATTATTTATAGAAACACTATAGTATATTATTGACATTCATGGAGGAAATATATATAAGGAGACCCTTGGTAATCCCCAGCTTTGGGAATAATGCCATAACATAGTTTTGAAAGCAAAATTTTCTTCACTTCCTATGAATTTCTGCTTTTGAGAGGAAGGGGCAAATAAGTCTTAATAAGCAATTCTGGTTTCCCAAACTAACCCTCCTCGCCAGAAAGTGCAACATTAAAATTAGTGCTTAGCAAATGACAAATAGCTTCTTGGCATGGACTTTTGGAATCAGACAGGTATAGTTCAAATTAGGACCATAAAATTCCTGGGAATGCTGAAGGTCCATAGAAAACACTACCACCACAGAAATTCCATTTGCTAGGGGAGTAAGGGGGTGGTCGTACCCAACCATCTTGGGATAAACTTGGAAGTTCTAGCTCTGCCTAACCTCCTAAGGCAGATGGGAGTAGGCTGGGGCTTCAGGAGCTGAGTTGGGGTTGGGAGTTGTTGGCTGGCCCAAACCTAAGGTGTATGTGAGAGAGAAAGGGAGAGAAGGAGGGAGGGAGGAAGAGAGAGAGAAAAAGGACAGAGAGAGAGAGAGAGAGAGAGAGAGAGAGAAAGGAGGGAAGATTTTTAACAATGAGTCTGGACTTCTTGGTCAACATGGAGAGAACTATTAAGGATATTGAGCCAGTTCAGACAAACTCTACCAGTGATTCAACCAGACACTCTTTAGCTTCTTTAAAGTTATTTAAATAAAGTTATTCTTTAAATAACTTCTTTAGCTCTTATTATTCAACTGAAAAATTCAGATAACCACCCAGAGTAGAAGAGTGAGGCCCCGGTTGTGTGAGGCTGAATTAGACCACCACTGCCTGGCATTCTGCGAAGCTCTGTACACGCTTCCCATTTTTCTGAGATAGGTGTTTATAATATTTTCTGTCTGATTTCTATAACTGGACACTTTTACGTGTATCCCTGACATTGAAGGGTAGAACAAGTTCAAGGCAAAGTGGAACTTCACACCCAGTTGGCCTTCAGTGCAACAGCCCTTTTTTTTTCTGTATAATTTTCTCCACTCTGCTGAGCGCTCCCTTCTTCTGAAAGGGCTTGACACCCTTTCCTGTCTCTGCCCCTTATCCGTCAATGTCTGCTTCAGCAAAAGATTTAACATTAGTCATTTATTTTTCATAGTGAAGTTAAGCCAATGCATTGTTTCTCTCAGAAGTGATTTCCGCTTAGCTCCAAATACGGGTGGCTATTGAACGCATCTTTCTTTGCCTTTGACTTGGCTCCTGTATTCATTGTAGCACGAAAACAACTTCAGGGCCACCATTGTAGGTTTCCGTGCTGCACCACATGGAACTTTGGTAGCACAAGGAGTTTTAATTCATGAATCATACTTTGATCAAACAAAATTATCTGCACCATGAGAAGAAACAATGCTTGTCAGGAAAGACCCTCTATACCAAATTGAATTTAAAAGCAAAGGAGGGAGAATAAGGAGAAAGAGGAAGAGAAGGAAGAGAAGAAGAAGGAAAAAGAAAGAAGGAAGAGAAATAGAGAAACAATCTCCCTTGCAACTAAGAGCAAAGAACCCAAGCGACAATGCGACAATGCGGAGGCAAAGTTCCTGCAGAGGTTAGAGCTTGCTGGTGCAGACGGTGCCAAGGGAGTGGTACCGATTAGACAGTCTCTTTCTCCTTCCCTTTGCTTTACAAATCTTTGCCTTATGGAAAGCAACTACCACTTTTCTTATTTTCTTATTTTTTTATTCAAACTTGGCTTGATTAAATCACACATACACAAACGAACCAGAACAACAAGAACAAGATACACACACATCCCATTTTAGGACTTTTCTGTGACTTCCTAGTCTTGTTTGATTGTTTTCCATTCTGCTCGTTACCTGGTTCTTTCTCTTGCTGATTGATTTATTTGAAGATTTTAAAGGTCAAAGTTTAGTTTATTATTACCTTTAAAAATGTACGTTAAAAAATAGAACAAAGAATATCCTGAGGAACTAGCTAGGTGCTGTGCAAAACCCAGAAGTTGTTCCAATTTCTACTTACAGGATTTAAAATCTTGCTTTTGAAAAGAGATAAAACTAGGGGGAGAAAAGAAGAAAAGAACACCATCAAAGCAAAGAAAAAGGAGTCTGACGTGTCCGAAAGTGTCATGTTAGCTTTTTTTTTTCAATAGATTAAAATAATCCAAATAACCTCTGAAACACAGCAACTCTATATATAGGGTGTGTTGAAAATGATATATCACCTCAAAAATGTTTTTCTTAAAAAATAGCTCTTTTCATTCTTATAATGTCAAAGCAATGATATTGTTGATAAGTGGGAACATGTAGCTTGAGAAAACTTAGTACCGGAGTTACAGGTTAAAATTAAAAACTTTATAAAATAATGCATGCAATAATGGCCTGATTTAGTTTAGGCTGTGGTGGCAAAAAAGCCCAGCAACACAAGTCACAGGTTATAATCAACTTGTCCAATAAATGATTTCACTTTCTGCTATATGCCACCTCTTGAAGGGCAGAAAGAAGCAGGCTTTCTCCCAGCAAAATGTGGGTCCCCAGAGCTCCATCTGCCCACCACTCTCTCAGGACTGCATTCGTGGGAACCTTCTCTTCTCCCCAGCACTAGAGGCCAACACAGAGATTTTTGAAGATGTATGACTTAACTTTGTTGCAGAGTATGGGGACAAAAACTGCATAATAACAGCAGCCGTTTGTTACATTTTTCACATGTGCCGAGCACAGTACCGGGTGCTTTACATTGACTCTTCCTTCTCTCTAAGCCACCATCTTTGCGCTTCCAACCTATGAAAGAGAAAGGCTTCCTGTGTGGGCTCCAGGTTCATCTCGTTCCCTATTAGCAGGGCCTGGCCATGCATTGGTGCAGGTGTTCACTTATGGTCAGGCTGACAGTGGAGTTGGAAGTGTGGGAGACGAGGGACTCTACCTGTGTCAGGGCCTGAGTGTTAGAATCCCACAGGCAGTGGCAGGAGGCAGATCTGGGTCACGTGACTACCCGCCCCAAACAGTGCAATCCACCTGCAGATCATGTTGGGCAGTATCTGTCTTAGAGTTGAATCCCACCATCTCATATTTGAGCTTTATGTCTGGAAAACAAATGGAGAACATAAAAGTTATACTGTTTTTGTCATGTTGGGATGTGACTTGTGAGTGAATACCCTCAGTCACTTTTTCACCCTGAGCTGTGTGCCACTCATTGGCTCCTCCTAAGTGGAACTTTGAGGTGGTGCCTAGAGTGATCTTGGGTGTGGGGTCTGAAGTTAGATGGCCTGGGTTGGAACCTCAGCTTGACCACTTATCAATCGTGTGACTTTGGGCAGATCTCTTCACTTCTCTGAGTCTCAGGAACCTCCTCTGCAAAATGAGGGTTAAACAAGTCACGTAATATATACAAAACATTCAGTATAGTGCCTGACACTTGGTAAGCATTCAGGAAAAGTTATTCATAAATATTATTATGATCATCAGACTGAAAGCCTGTATGTAGCCCATGGTACATGCACTACTTGTTTTTGAATGCAGATTACCAGCTTTGTTAATCACATTGGAAATACACTGTGATGCTGAATATTTTCCTTTTATAGCTACACAGTTGTGACAGTTTTACCCTTTGTTTATCTCTTCTGTGTTATACTATTTAAGGTTGGGGCTAATAGGAAATTTTTATAAATGTGGTATATGTATACTATGGAATACTACTCAGCCATGAAGAAGGATGAAGTGCGGCCTTTTGCAACAACTTGGACGGAACTGGAGACCATTATCCTAACTGAATTATCTAAAGAATGGAAAAAAAAATACCACATGTACTCACTATTAAATTGGAACTAACCGATGAGCACACATATGCACAAAAGGAAGTAAAACTCAGTGGAAATCAAGCAGGAGAGCTGGGGGGAGGAGGGGACGGGTGAAAACCTACCTAATGGGTACAATGAACACTATTTGGGTGATGGGCACACTTATAACCCTGACTCAAGCATAACAAAAGTGACCCATGTAATCAAAAACATTTATACCCCCATAATATTTTAAAATAATAAAATAAGAAATTTTATATATAAATAAAAATAAATAGAATAAGTATAGATATATAACAATACATAATATATAATAATAATAAACATATAACACTGCCTATTATACTTACATTAGAATATGAAATTTAATCAAGCATGTCCATTATTGTTTTTGATCCCATCAAATATACCTCTTTACAGAAATTATAGGTTGATTAGCGTCTTTCTTTGGGCATGAAAGTGGTAAACAATGTGATGTTGGGGCCCAGAAAACATTACCCCAAAGTACTTTGAACTGCAGGATGTTGAGAGGGCCACAGAACAAGGGCATTCTGATTTTCCCCACCTTTCTCTGTGAAGCATGGCCATAAAGGAATTCTCCAACCTACTTGCCAGCCCATACTTTTTTTGTCCAATCATGTTTCTCTACACCTATCTTCTTCTTTCATCAGACTTAGTATAAAAACACAGTTTTCCCTGGGTCTTTGGGTCTTCGTACCTGAAGGCTCCCATGTCAAGCAAAACTTTGTTAAATGAATTTGTTATGCTTTTCTCTTGCTCATCTGTCTTTTGCTATAGGAATGTTGGCCGTGACTCTTGTGATGGGTGAGGAAAAGTATCACCTTTTCCCCCCTACAATGGTAAACATCGTGAATAATTTGCATTCAGAGGTATGCCATATACCATGCTACATATGTGTCTGTGCATGTATGTGTATATACATATAAATATATATAACTGATTACCTTAAATAAAAAAACTTAAAATATAATTTAGCCTAAAATTTCTTAGACAAAAATAAGTTATCTATTTTTGGTGTCATTCACATTGCAGAAAATCTATTTGCCAGTTAATGCAGTTAATGTGTAATTATTTCTGAGATCCTCCCATGTCTAGAGGAGTAACTTCCTCCTGAAAATTTGACATTTTGTCATCTGCATGCTTTGATTCAGATAATTGTGAGAACTCTTTGTCATTTGATGAGGTAATTTCAACATGGATTTATTATCATGGAAGGAATAACTTTCTCTAAATTTTCTTCATGAGGAAGTATGATTCTTCATAAAGAATCTCGAAATTTGTTAAAATTTGGTTTAATAATCTGTTTCATTTCCTGTGTCAAATATCAGTGTGAAAAAATATTTTTTGAGTATCATAGTTAATCTATGGACCACTAAATGCAACACATTGTGTGCTAAGTCAGTAAGAGGTGCACCTTTGTGTTCTTTCTCATTGGTAGTGGTGTATTTTTACTTGTTTGAATCAATTTTTTGAAAAGTAACAAATAACATAAAAATATTTAAATTAAAAAAATGGGAAGTTTGTTAATGACATTCTATGTGACCTCAGACTTTACATTGGAATATGAAATTTTTATCAAGTATGTCCATTATTTATATTGAAACTGTCAAGCAAACCTCCTTACAGGAATTATAAGCTGGTCAGCATTTTTCTTTGGGCACAAAAGTAAAAGCTGTTGCTCTGTGGGCAGGGTCTGAGACTTTACAGGGACAATGCTTTCTGATGTTATATCTGCTTCAAGTTGGAATCTCAGAAAGCCTTAGAAATGTCAGGTTCTTTGTCCTCATATCATCCTATTTTTCTCCCAATTTTTTATTTTGAAAAATGTTGAACCTACAGAAAAACTGAAAAAGTAATATAATCCTGATACTCTTTACTAGATGCAACGCTCATTTTAACATTTTGCCACATTTGTGTTTCCCCTCATTCTTATGTGCTTGTGTGCATGCACACGTGTGTACATACACACACACAGACACATCAATGTCCCGCAATCTGTATTTTTTGCATTTTCCCCTAATGATAAGATTCAGGCTAAACATTTTTGTCAAGACTGCAACACAGCAGAGGTGGAAAAGGAAAGGTACAAGGAAAGATGGACAGGCCCTCTCCTATATAAGTAAAGAACTTGGACAGAGTCATTCCTTTCTCAGGTGAGGTGATGGGGGTGACATCTGCACATGTCAGGTGGGGCCTAGGGAGTTAGTGATGTAAGAATTTAGTGGATGCGAAGGGCAAGATAGAAAGAGGGTGATTCCTGAAAAGTGGTGTGTTTCAGTATTTAAATATTCCCTAGTCTAACACACATCTATATCAATGGTTCATGATACTTTCTCCCACCTTCTATATTTCCAAGGCAAAATTTATGACGGTGTCCCTTTCATATCCATTCAAAACTCCTAGGTCAACATCCAAAAGCTTGTTTTTCCCTTCAAGGATATTTTGATCATCTTTTATATCAGGGTTGATTTAAACAGAAAGATTTGTGAGTTGGAGTAAGGGCAGGGAAGGGAATCACCGTATGATTTGCCCCAACTGTTGTGCTTACTAAAGTCAGCTCAAAACTTTGTTATATTTTTCATTTTAAAACCATGATTCTCTGGGGTAGAAGGGGCAGAGGAATACTTAGGAAGGGAAGAGTTGAGAAAGGTTCCTGAAACTGGCATCTAAGGAAACCATGATTGAAATCTTGCAAGAGGACATAGAGCAAATAGGAGGATTGGGCCAAATATCTGAAGTCGTAGTCTCCAGGAAGGGCTGAAATAATAATTTGTTTGCCTTAAAACACAACTAAAAAAGTAAATGACCAAAAAAATAAATGATAAACATTAGAACACTTTCCAGAATTATCTAGTTTTTTTTTTTTTCCTTTTAAATGTCTGTGTCCTAGGGCATATTACCTCTGTGGCAAAGATGTCAGAAAATTAATTTAAGAAAATATTGGTCAAACCTTGTAAATAATAATGGCAAGTAGCTATTGCATATCATTCTCACTTCAGAAAATCACATAAGTATGAGGAAGATGGGGGCCAGGGGCCCAAGCTCAAACTCTAACTCGAGTCCCTGAGCCAGATCTTGGGACACAGTGGAAGCTACTGGGATTCTTCCCTCTAGATGGTTCTACAGGCCTCAGAATCCTCTCTCCCAACAGGTAGCAGAGGCAACAAAGCAGGAAAGTGACACAATAGTGAAGTCACCGTGAAGATGGAGTTTCCTAACTTTCTGTTGTTGCCAGTGGCTTCTTGAAGGCCAGGGCTGAGTTCACAGAAAAAAATGGCACAAAGGCTGTGAATTAAATACTGATATAATTTCCATCCCTGTCTTTCTTTAGCCTCCACTGGCAGGTGGCTCATGCTCAAGTGATCAAAAATTTCAGCCTCCATATGCCCTGGCAGGGGTTGGCATGATGTGAAATGAGTTACGCACCCCCTAACACCATCCTTATCAGTAGCTGCGATAAAGAAACATCTGCCCCCCACAAAAAGTCAAGGGCAAAGGTCATCTGGCATTCCAAGGGAACTCTCCCACAGCAGGGAGCCTTCTAATTGGCTAGTATTGATCAGTAAATTGTGTCCCTGCTGTGATTAATTCCAGCCCCCACAAACTCCCACAGCATGAGCAGGATAGGTCAAGGTTTGGGGCCTCTAAACATCCTTTACAAATGGACCTCAGGTCCTCCAAGGTGCCAGTGAAGGATTGTAGCTTGTTAACTCTCCCTCAGCTGCTGGTGCTAACCCAGTAAGCTGGTTTCTTTCAGTTTTCTTGCTATCACTAATAGCGGCTTAATGGGATGCTAATGTGAGGAACAGACGTTATCAGATGGCTTGTGAGATTTATGATGGATTTATCACCACTCTGAGTTCCCTTGATGTTCAGTGCATCTTTTCCCCATCCATCCCTGTTATTGGCCTTAGCAAATGGTTTCATAATTAATTAATTTTTTTTTCCTGAAGTGGGTTAAATTATTTTTGCCATGCTGCTTTTCCTTCATATTTAATTCCCAATGGACGATCCTTCTCTGTGTGCCTACCAAAGATGAAATGTACTAATGAGCAGCTGTTCTTTCCATGGTCCCCTCTCTTCCCCACCTTTCCTGCCAGCTAATGCCTACTCATCTTTTTAGAATAGTGGTTCTCAAACTTGACTGTTCACTGGAGTTACCTGGAAGAACTTTTAAAATACTTATGCCTGGGTCCCATTCCCAGAAATTCTGATTTGATTGGTCTGGGGGTACTGTCTGGGTGTTGGGAGTTAGAAAAGCTTCCTGGGTTATTCCAATGTGCAGTCAATGTTGAAAACCACCGAAGTAGATCTAGACCATGCTAAATGCTACCTACCCTGTGATGCCTTTTCCGTATCTCCCAAAGGACATGACCTCTCATTCCTTGGAATCCATACAACAGTTGTATGTGTCCTTTGAATCCTTACAGTACTGTTCCACTGGCAGCTACCTTACAGTTAAACTCTTTGTGAGCTTGTCTTACTGTCACAATCAGACTGTAATTTCCTGTGGGCAGGGAGAGTGCCTGAGCCATCTTAGTGCCATTGCAGTGCCTTGCCCATAGCAGAAACTCACTAAGTATTTATTGACCTGAGTTTTACCAGTGACCACTTCTCAGGACGTGTGCTCCCAGCCCTCAGTCCCACATACATCTCAGGCAACATGAATGGATTCTATTTTAGGACCTGGAAGATAGATTTGGCCTGCCAGTGTATCCCTGCTGCCTTCTACCCTCCCTTCTCACCAGGGTGACCACATGTCCTGGTTTGCTGTTTATGCCTTTTGTCCAGCGTCATTATGAATAGTACCTTCTTTCATTCTCAAAGGTGTCCCAGTTTGGATGACAAATGTATGGTTCCTCTACTTCTCACCCTCCTTCTCCAGGTCTCTTTCCTCAAGTCAGCCTAGAGAAGACACAGTCCTTCTTTATGTGATAAGCTTAAGTAAGCTTCAGAAAGGCCTGCATTAATACCGTATAATTTCATAATTCCATGTACAGAAAATTTTAAAAACAGGCAAAACTAATTTATAGTGTTAGAAGTCAGGAGAGTGGTTTTCTTTGGGGGAAGGTATACCTGGGATGGGGTACATGGGGAGGGGCTTCTGGGATGCTGTAAATATTGTTTCTTCATCTGCATGTTGGTTACACAGGTGTGTTCATTTTGTGAAAATTCATCAAACTGTAACATTTATACCCCTTTTCTGTATGTATGTTATGCTTTCATAAAGTTTTTTTTTTTTAAAAAGAGGGCTAAATTAGAATCAGTACAGAACTGCAAAAGTGAATGCTTGTTCTTATTAATGAATACAATCACTTTGATTGGCAAATTCTTGTCAGCACCACCAAAGTGCTGCAAGATGCAGAACACCCAAGAAATCTAGTGTTCATCTTCTTGGAGGCATATCATCTTACTGTTTTATTATGCATATTGTCAATCACCAAATACAGTGTAGTCTTGTTTATTATATAATTCTTCCAATGATTCTATAAACTAGGTGAGTGCTTTCTTATATTACAGATGAGAAAGCTGTCAGAGGTGTTGGAAAGTGGGCTGAGTTTACATAAGGGCTGAACTTACAGTAGATTCAAAAATCGCCAGGGTTTTCGGCTGTCTGCATTACAGAACCAGATTAAATGTATGGCTGATCTTATTGATTAGGTAGACGTCAACTAAGCGAGCTTAAAACAAAACCAAAATCAAACTACAACTAGAAAATAAGCAGTCAATTTTGTGGCTTTAAATAGAAAAGACCAGAATGTCAATAGCTGAATTGAAATTAGGACCAACAGTTTCTGAGTTTCCAGAAAGCATTATCAAATTCCAGGCACCATGAGGGACTTAGTTCCAGATTGAGAGAATTTGCTGAGCGTTCAACATGAATTCTGCCTTGTTCGAGCCAAGTTCTCCAAGCCCAGAGCAGAGGTTCACCAGGATGGAATCACCCCAGAGAATCCTCAGTGACTGCCTCTACCTCCTTTCCCTTCTACCCGCTGTATGCAAGACCAGGAGAGAAATATCTTCCTCCTTAGGCATAGCTGATGTGGGCAAATGAAGTGAATTAGTTTTCACTACTACAGATAATAAACAAATCTTGTGGTGAAATAAATAATATGATATGTAGTAATGGACTGAAAAATACAGCTCAAAACAGAAAAAGCTGAGCAAATACAGAAACCATCAAAAGTAGAGAAAGTCAGGAAGCTATCTATTCAAACAAAAATAAGACAGCAAAATCCTGGTGGCCTCGTGTGCTGTGCCGAAGTGACTTTTAGCTACCCATGCTGTGTTAACTGTTGATGAAATGTCATTGAGCTTAAAATAAAATAAGTTTGTAGTCCTAGATAACACTCTACAAGAACAAATGATATTAGGCTGCTATACACCGATATGTGAGGGAATAACTCATAGCAATGTATCAATATGTCAAGATTTTTCACAGGAGGCAATATGAAAACTAGCTGGATGGTGTCAGGCTCGTTTAAAAGCTCATTTGCTCCCCTTAGTCACTGTCCTTTCACCTTTACATGGCATATATTCTGGTCTCTTGTCGACGTGGTTGTCAAAGCACCAGCTTAATAGTGCTGGTCCGTCAACAGAGATGTGTTAAATGTAAAGACGGCAAAGTTCCCTGCCACGAGGGAAATGCAAAGAACTGGAGCCAGCTGAAGTCATGAGGCATCAGGTGACAGTGAGACTATGTCATCAAATGACACGTATCCCTGAGGTACCCAATGAACTTTACAATGAGTTTTTTTTCTATTGTATTATTCTGACATCCTGGAAAAAAAGAAAAGAAGGCAGAAAGACATTTCCATTCTACACAAAGGGAAGCTTCGGCTCAAAGAAGTTCCATGAATTGCTCTAGATCACTTTATTTTTTAGGATTTCCTGGTTTCCATAAACAGCTACCAATCTGCCTGCACCCCCTCAACCCCCCACGCTCACCTCTGTCCACAACTCCACCCTGCTCTGTGTTAGGAGAAGCAGATTTAATGTCTGGGGCTGGAGGGGGTGGCGCTGTCAGTGAGGCGAATGGGAAAGTTCACAGCCTCCTGTCTCTTGAAAGGATTGCAGCACAGGTCACCCACGTAGTTTCATTCTGCTTCAATGCAACAAATGTCTATGTCATTAGACTCAACCTGTTCAGGGTTCTTCTCTTCTACCTGCTGAGATTTCACATCTACAAAATCCAGTTAGCACCCCCAAGTCCCAGGAGGCTGCCCAGTAAGAAGACTACACATTTTCCAGCTTTGGAGTCACAGGCCCTGAGTTCTGATTTCAGCTCTGCCACCTACTGAGCAGAATACCTGTCTCTGTCTTAATGTCAGGAGTGGTCAAGTTGAGTAACCTCTGATTTCTTATCTTCAGGTTATTTAGGGTAATTGAATGGGAAAATGAATTTAAACTGCCTAACACGGGAGTCGTCAAAGTACAGCCTGCCTGCTGCCTGTTTATGGAAATTAAAGTTTTATTGGAACATAGCCATGCCCATTCATTTAAGGCTATCATTTCTGTTTATTGTTGGTGGCTGCTTTCTTGCTGCAGTGTTAGAACTGAGTAGTGGTCCCACACAGTAGGCACGCCTTATGTATTAGTTGCCTATTCCTTTTCCTTTTTTTTTTTTTTTTTTTTTGAGAATTGGTCTTGCTCTGCTGCCCGGGCTGGAGTGCAGTGGCATCATCAGAGCTCACAGAAGCCTCGAACTCCTGGACTCAAGCGATCCTCCTGCCTCAGCCTCCTGAGTAGCTGGGACTGCAGGCACATGCTACCATGTCTGGTTAATTTTTCTATTTTTTTGTAGAGACAGGGTCTTGCTGTGTTTTTCAGGCTGGTCTGGAACTCCTAGCCTTAAGTGATCCTCCCGCTTCAGCCTTTCCAAAGTGCTAGGATTACAGGCATGAGCCACTGCACCCGGTCCTCCTTTTCTTCCTATGTTTCTTACTTTTAAATATGTGCTTCTAATTAGTTACTCTCTGATTATTTTATCCCTCCCTAGAAATAGAATGACTATACTTTCATTTAACAGTTATTTACTGGAGGGTTTCAATTTCACTTTGGGGACTGCCACATCTTAGTGATAATGGGAAGTTCACCTGGGGTGGATAGGGGTGTGGGGTGGGGGCTGGTGGCTAGGGAGAAGTGAATAGGAAGCATTGTAGCTCCCCACTTTGTGAGTGGGCTCAGTGAGGGACAAATACAGACACTAGTTCAGTCTCATGTCTCTGTGTAGCATACCTATTAATATATATATATTTTTTGGCCTGCGTTTCTATATAGTAATTTGACTTTTAGTATTGAAATCTTTAAACAACTACAGGTTTTTGTTTGTTTGTTGTTAGCAGGGATATAAGGTAGAAGGGGCAAGTCTAAATAAATATTTTTTTCTCCAAATTTCTGCATCATTTAAAAAGAAAGTCCATTCTCCACTGCTTTGTGAGAACAACTTAATTGAAAAGAGCTCTGGTATGGGAAATCAGAAAATCTGGGTTCAAGTCTGGGTTTACCTTAGTTTTATTATATTGGGCAAACCATTTAACTTCTGAGTATCAGTTTCTTCAGAACAAAGAATGGGGATAATCACACTACTTGTTTTGTAGCATGATTTTGAAGAATAAAAGATGATACAAGTGGAAAGCTTTGTAAACTGGAAAGCCATCTATAAAAGGTGACACAAATGTATAAGAAAGTCTGTTCCAGGGCATTGGATTATTTTCCTTTTGTTTATATTTTTACATTTACATCAAACTCTCAGTTTTGGTTTTTACAGTAGGTTTTGATATCTGAAAAGACTGATCTCTAAGAATTTTTTTTAGTTTCAAAATAGTAAATGTGGTACAGATGTTTTTATTACACGGATACCTTGTATAAGGCTTAAGTCTACCTATCACCAGAGTAGTGTTATTATACCCAACAGGTAAGTTTTTACCCCTCACACCTCCACCCTCCTCACTTCTTGTTTTCCAATGTCCTTTACGTCTCTTTTGCCCATGCATACCCATCACTTAGCTCCCAATTATTAGAGAGAACACATGGCGTTTGTTTTTCCATTCCTGAGATACTTCACTTAGGATAATGGTCTCCAGCTCCGTCCAAGTCGCTGCAAATGACATTATTTCATTCCTTTTTATAGCTGAGTGGTTACTCCATGGTGCACGCACACACACACACACACACACACATATATGCACACACACATACCACATTTTCTTTATCCACTCATGAATTGATGGGACTTAGGTTGATTCCACATCCTTGCAATTGTGAATTGTGCTGCAATAAACATTCGAGTGCAGGGTGTCTTTTTGACAAAAAGACTTCTTTTCCTTGAGTCGATACCCAGCAGTGAGATTGCTGGATCAAACGGTAAGCTTACATTTATTTCTTTGAGGGATCTCCATACTGTTTTCCATAGAGGCTCCACTAACCTGCAGTCCCACCAACAGTGTTCCTTTCTCTCTGCATCGACGCCAGTATGTATTGTTTTTTGACTTTTTAATAATGGCCATTCTGACAGGGGTGAGGTGGTATCTCTTTGTAGTTTTAACTTGCATTTCCTGGATGATTAGTGACGTGGAGCATTTCTTCATATATTTTTTGGCCATTTGTCTATCTTCTTTTGAAAAATTTCTGTTCATGTCTTCTGCTCACTTTTTAATGGGGTTATTTGGCTTTTTCTTGCTGATTTATTTGGGTTCTTTATAGATTCTGGATATTAGCCCTTTGTTGGATATATAGTTTGTGAATATTTTCTCCCATTCTATAGGTTGTCTATTAACTCTGTTGATTATTTCTTTTGCTGTGCAGAAGCTTTTTAATTAAATTAAGTCCCATTTATTTATTTTTGTTTTTGCTGTATTTGCCTTTGGGGTCTCAGTCATAAATTCTTTGCCTCAACCAATGTCTAGAAGAGTTTTTCATATGTTTTCTTCCAGAATTTTTATGGTTTCACGCCTTACATTTAAGTCTTTTATCCATCTTGAATTAATTTTTGTATATGACAAGAGATAGGGGTCCTGTTTTGTTCTTCTGCATGTGGCTATCCAATTTTCCCAGAACCATTTATTGAAAAGGGCTTCCTTTCCCCAGTGTATGTTGTTGTCTGCTTTGTCGAAGATCAGTTGGTTGTAGGTACATGATTTTATTTCTGGGTTCTCTACTCTGTTCCATTTTGCTAGCTTTTCCTGTTTATTATAGTTTTGAGCCCTTGTTATAAGATAAGCACCAAGCTTAGCAATTAGTTGATGCTAATTCTAATGACTTCCAAGAAAAACCCTGCTGGATCTTTAGATGGAATTATTTTAATACATTTGAGAACCTTGACATCTTTATGTCGAACTTTTCCATCTAGTAAAAATATAACTATTCCTCTTAATTATTAAAATTGTATCTCTTAATCAAGGTTTTAAAATTTTTAATACATTTCTCATTGAGTTTGTAGGTACTATGTATTTGTTGCTGTTTGAATAGCTTTTCTTTTTCATTATATCATCTATCTGGTTATTGCCAGTATATAGGAATATTATTGCTTTTTAGGTATTTATCTTATTCCAAGCCACTTTATGACTCTTTATTAGTTAAGAAAGCTTTTAGCTAATTCTTTAGTTTTTCTAGATATATGCTTGTGTGATTTTTGAGTACTTTAGTATTTTAGTTCACAAAATTTATTCCTTTTGTTTCACAACTTATTGCATTAGCCAGAGAATCTAAGATGATAATGATAATAAAGGACATTCTTTGTGTTTGTTTCTGATTTTGAATGTTTACCCATTAAGTATAATTTTGATTTATTTTAGGCTAAGAACATCTTTATCACATTAAAGGGGTATACTTCTATTCCTACTAAAATGTTTACTTTATAATTAGGAAATAGTGTTGATTTTATCGGATGTTGTATCCATGAAATTATCACAGAGGTTAATTATTGTTGAATCAGTGAATACTCAGTGGATTATTTTCTCCTTGGAAATCAATCACTGTGGTCAGCTGACTGGCTCTGCTAACAGTGATAAATGTGAAAATGGTGTCTTTATGAGGTCCAACATATCAGGGCCAAACTTAAAGCACAAGAAAGCAGGCCAACACAGAAGCAAAGGTTGTAGGAGTAGGAATCCCCCTGAATTTCTCTCCTTGGGCACATTCTCCAAAGTTGGTGGCTTTGAACAATCCTTTAAGGTAATGAAAATTGATATCACAGTTTTAACACTACTAAGAAAAGTCGTTAGAGGAAGTATGTGTAATATGGAAAAAGAATCAGTGGCCTACTCTTGAAATGTGAAGTTAGGAAGTTGTTTTTGTATGTGCTCCTCTCCCTCCCTTAGCCAGGCCACCCAACCCCCTCAACCTCCTGCCCTCACCCCACTGGTTCTCACTCGGAGCCTCCTTATGCCTTTGGGCTTGAGACTGAAAGTGGAATTTCAATGCCAGGGAACTTGCATTTTAAAATACCAAGCCCAAAAATATCCTCTAAAATGTAGACAAATGAACTGCTAACATCAGTGTCTATACCAGGTTCTTAGTGGCACGCTAGCCACTTGTATGACCTTTCAACACAGTATTTTAAAAAATGAGCAGTGCTTTCCTCTTCCCTTGGCAGCTCAGAATAGCTCTGTTTCCTTTCCTATAAACAAGTCATATCTCTGGGAATTTCTAAAGCCGAATGTTGTCTGCTCAGAAGCCATGACTCACACCGTCTCCTGCCAGTCTTCACAATTCAAGAACACCTCTTGAGGAAAGAATCCCAGACAAGAGTGGTCACAGAAAGCCTCGGATTCCTTCATTTCAAACACCGGAAGCTGAGAGACAAAGGAAAACCCCACAATCATCTCTGGCCTCAGCATCCCTTTCTGGACTGAGCTCATATTTATGTCGGTCAGAGCAGGAAGGGGAAGCCCACCTGGAAACTTGTCCGGGCGTGTCTTCAGTCCTTCAGTCACCCACCCACCCCCTCTCTTTGGAAATTTGCCTAGCTCAGCTTCCTCCTGATTCTGGGGGTAGAGGTCCTCCGATGTGGAGATCCCCAAGGAAATTACCAGGGTTTCACACAAATTGGAGCGGTGGGACTTCCTAGCTGCTTTTATCAGGAACTCTGTGGCAAAAAAAAAAAAAAAAATCTCCTTTCTGCACATTCTCTTCCCAGTACTTCCTCCCCTCATCCACCCCCAGCCCTGTTCTCTTAATTCTCTTCTGTAGTGCCACATCATTTTCCTAAAATTTCCTAAATAGTCAAGAAACAAAGAAAAAATGTTTATTTGGCTTCTTTCAGCTCAACAGTATAAATGCCTCCACGTGTGTGTCCGTGTGTGTTTATGTGGTATGTGCGTCTCTGTGTGTTGGTGTGTGTGTCATGTGTATGTGAAAAATAATGCAAGGACATTGGTTGAAGAGACTGGATAAGAAAAATTGGAAAAGTTCTGGACAAACAGGATATTGCTTCAGTTATACACATTTCTTGGCTTCATACTAATGAAAGGTCAAAGGCTCGATCGGCATATGGCCTGCAAATGCACTCTGGTGGGAAGGCTTAATCCCTGCTGGCACAGAGCGTGGCCTGATATTGATGTCACTAGAACCAGAACACTGGAAGTCTGAAGTATCCATAACAGTATGATCCTGGGGACAATAGTGTATAAAGCCTGATGTATATGTCAAATATTTCACATGCATTTTCTCACTTATCACAACCTAATAGTTGTCAGCATTTCACAAATAAGGAATCAGGATTAGAGAAGTTAAGTCAGTTGTTCAAGATTAAAAAAAAATAGTCATGGCAAAGTCGGAACTTAGACACATAACTGTTTGGAAATCACAATCTGGTTCTTAGCCACTGTGACGTAGAGCTACCCAAAGAGAGTAAGATGGGATGGGAAGGGTAAAAGAGAGAAAGATGGAGAAGAAGAGAAGGACAAGCATGTGTTTATTACACTGACATGATTTAATAATGTCATTTCTCCCTCAACTCTCTAGGGTGACCAACTTATCCAGGTGTGCCTGAGACCATCTTGGTCTTAGTACTGAAAATCTTACATTCACTGAGGAACTCCCTCAGTCTTGGACAAACCTGGACAGTTGGTCATACCTTTGCTCATCATCTGGAAAATCTCTGCTACAGATCATGGGGATTGTTAGGAGATAAAACAATCCATTTCTGACCTACAGAACCTGGGTTATTGGGGGATACAGTGGAAATCCATGTCATTACAAATATCCTGTATGTATACCTCTCACAGAGCTCTTGCAATTTTGGGCATATAAAAGGCATGTAATAGTTGTTGACTTGATTTTTAAAGAGCAAGATGGTTTATGTGTCAACATCTGTGGATGAACACAATTGCAAATAATATGATTTTAGATAAAAGCTAAACCATGAACAGTAAAGTTTTTTTATATATATAAAGCTGTTTTCTATATAAATGTGTAATTTCTTTGAACAACACTACATTTTGGCTAGTTTTTTTTTCTATGTCTGAGTCCAGGAGTATTCACTTTTTATATTAACTGTGCTCCTGAAAGGCTCTATGAAAAAAATAGATTTTTATAAATTATATTTTCAGTGCATTAGGGAGGTGAATTCTTTTGTAGAGCCAACATAGTCCCTCATCTTGTTGGTTTTGCAAATGTTAGTTTGAGATATATAGTTAACACACTGGCTGCAAGTGGAAAATACCTAGGCCAAAACACTTGAGGAACAATAAACTTAAAGAGTAATACTAAATTGGTGGATCCCGTTTTGCCCTGATATGGGTTTAATCTTCAACAAAATAATTTCCCGTTTTCTCTGGAAATAGAAAGAGCCAACTTCCTTTTCTCCTGTGGCTGTCTCTTTCACCCCAGTCTAAAAACTCCCCTTTTCAGAAACTTCTTTCCTCTTAAGCCCACAGAGTTTTTTTAGTGCCTCATCTTTCTGATGTGATGTGTCCGGGTTTTGTTTTCTTTATGGCTTTCAAAGAACTCCAGGAAGTGGCTGCAGAGCAAAGCAGGAGCCTGATCCTGTAAGGAGGTTTCTCCTGCAGTAATGGTCTGGGATAGAACGAAGTAGTGTCAGTTACAAGCAAACCTTGAAATGTGATCAACCTGCAGCTACACTCAGCTCCGCTCTTTTCAGTTACTCGATGGGAGATTTGTTCTTCCATCTGAAGAGAGCGACTAAGACCTCAGACATCCTTCACAGTAAAACAAAAACAAACAAACAAAAACTTGGTTTCCAGGGGCATCAATTGAAAGGAAAAATTTGGGACAACCCCTCTTCTCCTCCTGTTTTGTCAAAGCCAAGGTAGAGACCCTGAGACATTCGTGTGTAATAGACACTGCTCGGGTCTGAGCATCTGCTGGTCTCTCTCAAGGGTCCTTCCCAGCCTCCCTTTCCCCAAATGTTCTTATATTTGTTTTAAAGTCCCCTTCAGGTTAAATCAGCTTGACTCAGGCTGGGGAAGGTTGTCTTTCCTTTTCGCCTCTCCTTCAGGGGAGATATCAGGCTGACAGATTTATGGGTTTTGGTTACTTCTTTAATAAATGACTCCCTGGGATGTGATTCCAGGAAAAAGATGCTTTAAGGGATAATGTCTTGGAGAAAGTGGTGACTGGTTAGAATTATCCATTGTGGTGAGGGATATTCTATGTTAGGCATTTCTAGAAGACTAGATGGTGTTGGAGAAATGTCCATAGAAAGGTATATATGATGGTAAAATGTCTTTCACGGACATTACAGTACAGTCATGCATCACTTAACAATGGGGACATGTTCTGACAAATGCATTGTTAGGTGATTTTGTCATTGTGTGAACATCATATGGTGCACTTACATGTGGTGTAGCCTGCTACACACCTAGGCTATCTGGTATGGCCTATTGCTCCCAGGCTACAAACTTGCACAACATATTACTGTACTGAATACTATAGGCTATTGTAACACAATGGTAAATATTTGTGTATCTAAACATATCTAAACATAGAAAAGGTACAGTAAAATATGGTCTTATAATCTTATGGGACCACTCTCATATATGACTGAAGCACTATAATGTGGTGCAAGACTGTACTTAAAGATGAAGAGGGAAACACTTTTCCTCTCCCCTGTTTGTGCTTGTTTATTATTTCAAACAGAAGGAGAAGTATGCAGAAACACGCTGGAGAACTTGTCAGACTTCTTTGAGAATCCGAAATTTTTTTTTGAAGAACAATTCCTTTCTATGACACTCTTTATGTCTCTTGAAGGAACAGGAAATAATGACTATGAGTATTTCATAGGGTGTGGGAGGAGGAAGGAGTGTCCATGATGGGGTAATAAAATTTCTTCATTTTTACAGATGAGGAAACTGAGGCCCAGAGAAGTAAAGGAAGTCACTATGGATCCCACGGTAAATTTGCACGTATAACCCAGGCCAAAGCTGTTTCCCTTCCTGGCACCTTAACTGGGAATTACCTCAAGATGACGCATTCCGAGCCCCAGAACCAAAATGCATCAACCCCTACCTCTCCCCCGTGCGTCAGCTCATTGCTCACCTGTGCTTTGTTCTGTGATGGCGCTGATATAGCAGGTTTGCCATGCTGCCCCTGGGCTCCTCAGAGAGTGTGAGTCACAGGCTCTTGCCCCAAGGGCTCTGATTCATTTCTAGCCATGATTGCATCAGTGTGCACATGTGCCTCTTTGTGAGCGATGCGGGTCCATGTCACATGTGTGGGAGTTTGCCAGAGCTGCACCCTCTCACCCCCTTGTCAGCTATGGCTAAAGAACAAAGCATGGGAAGAGACATCCACTTGGGGCTTTTTACAGACTAGAGGTCCTGTCCTCTTAAAGATTATAAATGCAGCTGTCGGAAACATTAAGAATTAAAATCATGATTACATTAGGTGTGTGCTTTGCTTTCCACTGATCCTTACCAGCATTGAATCAGTGAACAAAGTGCAGGCGGCATTTTAACCTTCTCCTTGTAAAAGTGGTTGGGCAGGGTACTCCCGCTTGTTGGGGAAGTAGATTGAGATCTTGAGCTGGAAGGTTTTATATGAGGGAAAGGTTGTGGTTATTATTTTGAACTTTCAGAGTGGTTTCCTTTTTGCATATTTATGATATTAATATAATCCTAATAGAAGCCTTAATGTGCAAGTTGCTAAGCACATTGCCCAATGGAAAAAAAAAATTATACAACCACTGCAATGATAAGGCAGTTTTCTACTACATTTAATTATCTCTTACTTAAATGGAAAGACTTGAAGAAATCTTAAAAATATGCTGGAAAAGTTTCAAGAATAAAATAGTTTAATTTTAAGATTTATGTTTCAGGTAAAGACCAAATCCTATTGGCCTTTAAAAAATATAAAATAGATTAAAGTGACATTAAAATTTTTCATAGTCGTGTGATATTTGTGTGGATGTTGAAATGGATAAGACTGAAAACCGAAGTAGATATATTCTTAAAAACAGTGTGTGAAAAGGCAAAGGATTTGGGGGTCTTTAGTGAGATAAATCAGAAGTTGGCCTAAACCTAGTTTAACACCAGGCTTTGATGTAGTTACGCACTATACATAAGTTGAATAGAAAAGTCTGGGCACCATTCTTCTTAAATAATTGAAACTGTGGCTTTGGCCCTGTAGATCATGTTTTATCAACTCATAAGAAAAGCAGGGATGAGGCCCACTGCGTTACTGGGTTGAAGTGTGTTGTATAAGCAGTTTCCTGCTATGTAAGTGTGTTTCATACAACCCTGTGAATTGGTTCAGCGACATATTTCTGCTCTCCAGCTTTTGCAGGGTCCTCACTGCAGCCCATAACCCTGTGCTTTTTTTCCCCAAGAGAATAATAAAAATTTTCACTGTTCTCACTCTGAAGAGCCTTATACTTGGCTTATGATACTACCTTCTAATTCACAGAAAAATTACAGCCTACCAGGCAGGGACTCTCTCAGCTTCTTGCTTCCTACCCCAGAAACAGTGACAGCTATTCCCTCCCTCCCTCCCTCCTGCCCTTCCTTCCTCCTTCTTTCCTTCCCTTCAAAATCTCCCAGTGTCCAGACCTAGCCCCTCCACATACGCGTTGGGTTGCAATACCCTACTCCCAGCTTTTCAAGAGGTTCACTCCCTGTATTTAGTGCTTTCAGCCACTCTTTTTCTATTGGTTTCTTTTTCTCAGCACATAAATATATTCAATTCTCTCCCATCTTAAAAAATATATACACAACTTTTCCTTGACCTAGAATGTCCTAGCTACCATCAAGACTCCTTTCCATATACATACAGCATAGTTTATACTCATTGCTTCTACTTCCTTATCTGTCATTTATAACTCAATTTAGTTCAATTTCACTCCCCCCCCCCCAGGAAATGCTCTCACCAAGATCATCCAGCATCTTTTAAACTCTCCAATAGCCTTTTTGGTAGGCTTCAGATAACTTGACATTAGGGTTAGCGTTTCCGTTGTCCTTGACTCCTGCCTCCCTCTCACATCCCACATCTGGTCCCACAGCAAATTGTGTCAGCTCTACTTTCAAAATCTATCCAGAGCTCAACTACTTCTCACCAACCCACTGCCACCTGTTCTCAGTTACCACCGCTTCTCGCCTGGATTATTGCAGTGGTTATCAACCCACAGCCAAAGTTGAGTGCTTAAGTTAGATCATGCTACTTTTCTCCTCAACAGCCTCCAATGCTTCCCATCTCACACAGAGTAAAAGCCAAAATTCTTAGTACAACCCACAAGGTTCTACGTGATACCCCCTTGTACCTGTCTGTTCTCATCTTCCCTCATGCCTCCACCTCCCCGGAGCCAGGACTAGCTTGAGGCAAGAGAGATGCGGAGAATCTCTCAGCAGGATTTAAGAATTAAGAAGGCACTATTGACAGCTTTTAACAATCCTTCTTCTTAGCATTCTTCTTTCCTTGCTTCTGTTGCTTGGTTTGCCTTCCGTTTCTTTGACGTCCTCCTTAATTGCATATCTCCCACCCCCAGCTAAGCAGCATGGTATAGTCAGATTTTTGCTGTGCAGATATGGAGTTAGATTGCTTGAGTTCAATTTTTGCTTCTAGAACCGTGTAGCCATAGGCAAGTTACTTAAACTTTCTAAGGCTCAATTTCCCCATTTGCAAAATTTAAATAGTAATGCCTACCCCATAGTGTTGTTATGAATTTTAAATGTCATATAAGCATTTCGTGAAATACCTGACATATAGTAAGTACCCAATAAATATCAGTTATTATTAGCAGTAGGACTAATATTACTCTTGTATGCATCGCCTTAAAGCCCACCATCCTCTCTGTTAAACCATTTGAGTTTTTCCAAAACAACTGCAAAATAATGATTTCTGGTACGTAAGTGAATAATTTTGTCTCTAAAGGTAGAAAAGAGAATAGCTTATTTCACATTTCCTTTCTTGTAGGAAAAATGTTATAGATCACGCTTTTGCCAAGAAGCTGAAGAACAAAGTTAATTAAAACATTATTCCTGAAAATAAAGGGGAACAGGACATTAGCAAAATTCCTTTATCAAATCACGTGTTGAAGTCACATGAGATCAATGACATAAAAGATGGAAGAGAAATTACAATCACACGTGTGAAGACTAGCAGAGATTTCCCCTTTGCACATCAGTGGGTTATATTGTGGGACGTGTGTGGTATATACATATAAGGGTGAAGTGCTTGATGACTTTAAATTATATTTTTCTAAAACTGCCTGCTACTGGGAGGGAGGATTTTGTTTAGTCAACAATTATTTTGTGAGTCATCCTGTGAGATGCAGCGTTAGGATGGAGACTGATGGAACACTAGTTATGGGCTCAGCAAGGAACTGGGAGTTCCTTCTGCCTGGAATACTCTGTCCTCAGATTTTATTGTGACCATGTCCTTCTTGTCACTCGGGTGCCAGCTCCCTAACCAACCAGAGTCAGAACTCACTACAGTCAATTTCCTCCTCATTACCCTGTTTTATTCTTTCTCAGATTTTATGGCCCTGAAATTATTTTGTTTTCTTTTTGCTTTCTTGTATACCATCTGTCCTCTTTCTCTGTGATATAAGTTCCATGAGAACATGGCTCTTGTTTGTCCCTAGAACCTATAATAGTGCCTGACCCTTGAGAACACACTGTCAACATTTGCTGAATGAGAGGTTGTACCTGGATGCCAAACCACACATAATTTTGTTTCCAGAGAATAACTGGTAATTAACAATGTGCTCCTTAACTTGATTGTGTGTGGAAGGAGATTGTTAAAATTTGTGCATATGATAAAATCATGGCCAACATGCTGTGATTTCAGGATGCTGTGAAAAAAAAAGATAAGATTAGTTTCCCCTATAAAGATCCATGGGATATGAAGCACAAGGTAGTCATACCAGCATTGAAATGAGAGAAGACATGGAATCGGTTTTTTTAAAATTAATGAAGTAACACAAAGAAGCACCCAGAAAGAACAATGCAATATTATTAACTTCTTGCATTAGTACCGTACATTTATCACAATTAAAGAACCAATACTGATATGTTGTTGTTAACTAAATTCCGCAGTTCTTTCAGATTACCTTAGTGTCCTTTAACTGAGGTAAAATACACATAACATAAAATTTACTATTTTAACCACTTTTACGTGTACAGTTCAGTGGCATTGGTACATGCACATTGTTGTGCAGCCGTCACCACCGTCCATCTCCTGAACGTTTTCATCTTCCTCAACTGAAACTCTGAACCCGTTAAACACTAAATCCCCATTCTCTTCTCCCCCAGGCCCTGACAACCACCATTCTATTTTCTGTCTCTGTGGGTGTGCCTATCTAGGTACCTTATATAAGTGGAATCATACAATGTTTGTCTTTTTGTGTCTGGCTTATTTCACTTAGTGTAATGTCTTCAAGGTTCATCCATGTTGTAGCATGTGTTGGAATTTCCTTCCTTTTTAAGACTGAATACTATTCTATTGTATGAATATACCACACTTTGTTTATCTATTCATCCACGGATGAACATTGGGTTGTTTCTACATTTTGGTTATTGTGAATAATGCTGCTATGAACGTGGGTGTGCAAATATCTGTTTGAGTCCTTTCTTTCAATTCTTTTGATTATATACCTCATATTTCCTCAGTTTTTATTTAATTTTTGTTTGTTTGTTTCAGGATCCCATTCTTGACATGTTACGTTTAGTTTTAGTTTGCATGTCTTCTTAGGCGCCTCTTGGCTGTGACAGTTTCTCAAACTTTTCTTGGTTTTGAGGACCTTGACGGTTTCAAGATCCAGGAGTACTGGTCAAGTATTTTGTAGGATGCTTCTCTATTAGAATTTGTATAATGTTTTTCTCAGGGTTAGACTGGTGTTACAGGGGTTTGGAGGAAAACCACAGAGGTCAAGTGCCATTTCCATCACATCATACATATGAAGGATAGATGGTATCAACATGGTTAATCACTATTCATATATATCTCGATCACTTGGCTGAGATAGTGTAAGTTACCCCTTTCTCTTTCATGTAGTACTCTTTGGAAGGAGGTCATCGTGAGGAGTTCATACTTAAGGACTGGGAATTTATGGTCCCTGTATTAAGGACAGAGGATATACATAAATTACTTGAAATTCTGCCAGATTTGTCTCTTCTTCCCCCCTTATTTACTTATTCAATCATTATTTTAGATCAGTATGGACCCATGGATATTTATTTTATACTGTGTGTTATAATGCAATACTACTTTATTTGTTTTATTCCTCAAATTATTCCAGCTTTGGCCATTGGGAGCTCTTTCAGTTGACTCCTGTGTCCCTTTGATATACCCCTATCAATGTAGTGGTTTCATTTGTTTTTTAGCACTTTTTTATCTTCTGGCACTACGAGATGCTCCAGGCTCATCTTGTATATTTCCTGCCTAAATCCTAGTATCAGTAATTTCTCCAAGGGACCCAGTTCCTTTTATTGGAGAGGGTATTTGAAACCAAGGTCTGAGGGCTACGTGTGCTCATTACTGGTGTTTCTTTGCATGTCTCACAATTTTTTGCTGAAACTGGAGATTTTGATAATACATTATAGCAACTCAGGATACGGATTCTTTCCTCTCCCCAAACCCCAGGAGTGGTGGTGGTGGTTGTTTGCTTTGTCATTTGTTTGTTTAGTGACTTAACTGAATTAATCCTGTGACATCTATTTCCCCCACAGTGTGCAGCCTGTGATGTCCATGCTTAGATTTTTTCCCCTTGTTTTTACCTTTTAGCCTGGCTACCTAGGGATCACCCCTGGGTCTGGGCTGACATAAGCCACTTCTTGGTCAAAGGTTGTACTTAAGCCCCCTTAGCCAGTTAGATTTTTACTCTTTATCTTTGGATGTGTTGGTGACTTAGAGGCTGCCCTCATAGTTCAGGGAATTTATGTTTATTGCTACTGCATTCAGCCAAGGACTAGTGGCTTGGAGGTTCTTTCTCTGACTGCTCCCCAGGGCTCAGACTACCACCCAAAGGGCATGCCCAAATCTTTCAGTTTGCTGGGGGTGAGTGCAATTTTATTTTTAAGCCTGGCTTCCTAGGAGTCACTCCTGGTCAGGATAGCTTATTGTCTAAGTCAGTGTTTGGTCAGAGGTTGTGTTTAAGCCCCTTGTGCCAGGGAGGATTCTACCGTGTGTTCACTGTGATCCCAGGAGGTCTTTCCAGGCTGCTCTTTGCCTGGTTCTCTCTATTAAACTTCTGGCTGCACTACTGTTTTGCTTGTATCTTGGAGCTACCAGCCTCCTTGTAATTACTCTCCACCAAGATCTCCCTTGTTTTCGACAACACTCTTAGGCATAGAGCTCTCCATCCTCCATTCCAAATAATCTGCTCTCTCAGGCACAGCTTCAGAGCTCTTCATCCTTGGGGGGGCCTGATCCCCTGGGCAGGTCCCCTGTGTCACTGCACCAGAGCTAGGAGTTATACTCCAGCTCTGTGAGTTGGCCCTGGGGGCAGAAGGACAGTGCCAGCCCCTGGCCTTCTCAGCCTACCCTTCCCAACGCAGAACCTCTTCTGTGAGTGAGTTGGGGCAAGGGCCATCAGACCCACAGTATTCTCAGTGAGCTGCAACTGGTGTAGGAGTGGGGAAGGGAGCTTGTTCCTCTAGGTCGGGCCTGCCTGGAATGGAGCTTCTACAATACTAGGTTGGAAGGGAAGGAGCTAGTAATGGCACTGGCAGCACACCCCTCCCAGAGTACAACCACAGCCCTAGACTGGGTGCTGGGGGGAAAGGGAGCACCCACCTTCCTGACTGCTCACACTCAGGCACAACTCCTGGAACATGGAACTCAGAGTAGAGCAAGGGGGTTAGAGAAGTAGGTCGTGCTGAAACACCACAGACTTGCTGTTCTTATGAAATGTGATTGATTATGTTAAATGAATATTTCTCCATTTGCTCTATGCCCTGAGGACAATTTCCAGAGACCTTAAATGATTTATTTTTGTTTCTTATAATTCTCACCAGTTCAATTGTTTTGCTGGGGAGAGAGTCCCCTGGAAGTCTTACTCATCCTATTTTAATACCCTCTTCCATCACCATTATGGTCCCTACCACGAATACTGGAGATGGCCTTCCAAGATATTGACGCTGCTGATGTCATGGATTGCTTGGTGGGGAGGTTTGAGAATCAGTGAGAATATAAGGCCCTTTATGAGGACTAAGGAAAGAACTGGCATGGCCATGAGTAGGGAAGGTGTGCTGGAAACAGGTTTTATTTTCATCTGTGGCCTCTGATTGTAATTCAGGTTGAAGACCATCACCCTGGTCTTCTTACTACACTCATCCTAGTGTTCTGGGGAATCTTGATATAACCATCAGATGTTTCCTTAGGCATCTGAACTGATATCAGCATCAAGAAACATCTGTTCACTGTGAGGAGAGAGAATGCACTTTAATTGCAGCAGGAGGAATTTGGGCTGAATGTGAATAGATAGTCCCTGA
The DNA here is from genome assembly GCA_023783475.1 of Daubentonia madagascariensis. Classification (NCBI taxonomy): domain Eukaryota; kingdom Metazoa; phylum Chordata; class Mammalia; order Primates; family Daubentoniidae; genus Daubentonia; species Daubentonia madagascariensis. The sequence goes on from JAKFHU010002088.1 coordinate 4,607,011, forward strand.
TCATAAACGTCAACCTCAGAGGCCTTTTTCAAGTGTAAATCAGATCATGCCACTCTCCTGCTTCTAGCCTTTGAATGGCTGCCCAGTGCAATTAGAATAAAGTCCAATCTCCTAACCAGGACCTACATTTCATTTCACTTTTTCTGTCATTGACCACGCTGCATTCACTCGGGCTTTCTTTCTGCCCTCAAACCCACCAGGCTTGTGCCTCCCCTAGGACCTTTGCATTAGCTGGTTCTTCTGCCTGGAATGCCCTTGTGCATATCTCCATGTGGCTGACTCTGATCAATGGTCTTAACTCCAAGGTCACTCTTCAGAGAGGCCTTTCTGGACCACAATCTCTAAGGGAGGTCCCTCCCACCCAAGCTTCATTGTTCTGTGTTCATTATTAAGCTGCCCCACTCCCCAGTAGAGTGTAATTTCCATGAGGCAGGAATCTTGATTTTCCATGTTGTGTGCTCTATTCTAGGTACCTAGAACAGTGCTTGCTATCCAGTGGAAACTTAATAAATCCAAAGAACAAAAGAATGAAAACATAACATGGATGAATGTGCACAGTTTTCTTTTTTAAAAGGAAGGAGTACAATACTCTCTTTGTGAGGTATCCCAGAAGCAGGGGTCTAGATGAGATTATGTTAATGTCTGGCAATGTGGTAGTCCATTTTGCTAGTAGAAGAATTCTTTGTAGAAATTGGCAGACTAAAGTATTTTCCAGGGGAGTTAAATCCTCCAAACAAAAACAATTCAAAATATACTCAGTGGGTCAGGTCCTGGTTTTTAGTTTTACTTTGACCCCTGACTATGAACAATTTCATGTACATTTGTGCTATATTCTGGCTGTGACACCCAGGGAGAGGCACAATAAGAATAACATGATGGTCAACTTCATATATTTGTGATTGCAACAATAACTTTGAAGATTATGATTTGTGGTAGACGCAGAAATTCCAAACAACGTTAGATTTGCCAGTTTAAACAAATCCTGGCTTTTCTCTGTTTCATCAATCAAATGAATGTCCCTTCTTCTACCACAAGGATTAAACTATGAATTTGGTTCCAAGATGCATTTTCTTTGTCAATTATTGTGCCGAGAAATTCTATCATCTTAGATTTAGAAACTAATCTTCTTATGAGAAACACAAGAAGATGACCCCACTTTTAAAAGATCTAGGACTCAGAAGGCTGCATTATGGAAGGGTATGGAACATGACATTTGATCACAGGAGGGGAGGGAGAATTGTAGAGGCCCTGTCTAGTAAATAATGAACCAGGTACATTGCATACATGACATATTGTGTTCCTCATCTGTTTGCTCATCAAACTCTTAGTAAAAGTTACCTGTGTTAAAGTTGTCAGAATCCAAATGGAGTCACTAATGTTAAGAAAACCCTGACAAATAGAGCCAGGGAAGGCTATAAAGAAAGTGTTCTAACACTTCTATGCCTGATAACAAAAATGACTCTACAAAAACCACAACCTTGCACAAAAGCCATCACAACTTTATACAAAAAAATACTTCTGCAAGGACATCTGCCCAGCAACTGCCTGTCCAAACTTGGACTGGAGTCACCCTGGTTATTGATCTTTGTAGCCAAGGATAATTATTTCAAAACAATTATGTAATCCTCCTCATTTTTTCCCTTAAAAACCTTTGTCTTTCTTTACTTCCCTGAATATACACACAGTTTACTGTGCCACGTATATTCCCATTGCAATGCTTTATTCCCAAATAAACATCTTTTCTTTTAGAGAGCCTCTCTCTGTTATTTAGGTTGACACATGTAAAGAGTAATTATCACATATTTCCTTTGATATGAGGACCAAGAGTTCAGAGAAATCACACAGTGCACTGCAGAGGGCATGGAAGCCAGGTTTTAAGAGGTGCCCTTCCTTCGTCAACCAACCCTCAATGCATGAAGTAGAAACGTGAGTTCAAAGCGCCAAATTGTTAATAACTTCAGAATTTCGCACAGGAAAACCCACCTTTCAAAAGTTCTTTATAGGAAAATTTTCAATTATACAGAATAATTGAAAGGATAGTACAATTATTTACCTACATACCTGCCAACCACCTCGATTCAGCAATCGCTAATATTTTACTAATCATTTGGATATAATCGTTCATATTTAAATACTTCAGTATGAATCTTCTAAAAATAAGAACATTTTAGTGACCTTCAGGGCAGGGTGATAGGAGAGCATCATCCCAGCCACAGTACTGTTGCCACCTGGGCTGGGGATGCTGGTGCTCAGCAAGGGCCTGACTGCACCACCTGCCTGGCCACAGAGGGACACAAAACCAGGACTCTCCCATCATGTTTTTAATGGAGTCAAACCCACGTGGTTTGTATATTTTTCTCTTTAATCTTGGGCATTTTGTTTCTCTTTCTGAGGACACTTGAAACACTGCAGAGCCCATAATCATATAGAAAGTATGTCTGTAAATGCTGTACAGATACACACATTCACATGGTGCTTTTGCTGTCTTCTAGATAATTTATTTTGCAACACATTACTGTACAGTTATAAATAATTTAGGTACTATAACATCACTTTCAGTTATGTGTAAAAGCATAAATAAATTAATTTTAACAATAAAAATAAAAAGAAGAACATTCTTCAGTATAATCACATCCAGGACCATTAACATTAATTCTCTAAAATCCTCTATTATAATAGTTAAAATTTCCCAATTATCCCCCAAATGTCCTTTATTTTTCAAACCAGAATTCACTGACAGTCATGCATTCCATTTGGTGTTTCTAGTCTCTTTTAATCTAGAACAGATCCCACCCCTCTTTTTGTTTTATTTTTCATGACATCACACTTTTTGAGAGACAAGGCCAGCTATCTTGTAGAACATTCCACATTCTGGATGTTTCTTAATGTTCTAATGGACCTTACTTAATGTTTTCCTCTATCCCCTAGGCTTGGTTCAATTTAGGTTAAACATTTTTCAAAAGTGATGTGTATACTCCATATTGCATCACATTAGAAGGAACATAAGGTTAGGATGCTCTACTATAAATGATGCTGATTTTTAAAGTTCTTTAATTTCAGTGTTTCCATAAGAAAACTGTTTACATTTTGGATAGTAGAGAGCTATTTTATATTAAAATTAAGGTGATTTTCAGTGTGCAATATGGTTATAGGCAACAGTTTGCAGGAATAATCTAAAATGATGACTCATTATTTATTATTCTAGCACTGATGGGGGGAGACAAAACTGGATGTCAAAGGGACTTGAGAAATAGTTTAGGTCAGACTACTTGTCCCCAGGAGGATGATTTCCATGTGGCTCAGATCTTGGCAGTCACTTTAGGGACACAGATTTCAGGCCTGGGCGATAGCATGTGAAAGGCTTAGGATGGTGGCAGTGAAGTTCAGCTACCAGCTCCCACTGCTTCTCTCCTAAATTTTAGGAGATCTTCCAGGCTATTAGGCAAATAGTTATATGGCCCAAGTGGAAATTCTAGCCCTACTGCTTGTGCTGCTGTTATTTCACGTACAATGACTATACATTTATCTATTTGATTTAAAAAATTGGTCCGTGCTTTAAAAAGCCTCTGGGCACAAGAACAGTAAAATTGTTCAATAAAATACTTGAATCAATTGACAGCACAGTGTTTAAAAACACAATGTATCACAAAGCAACATAAAATGCCATGACCAGTGTGAGGTTCCCTTTGGCTACACAAATTTTTAAAGGCAGGTTTTACACTGGATTTTGTGTAAAGCCTGGATATGTACTTACTGGATGTGTAAACCTGGATCTGGTTGAACTGGTGAAGGCAGATGGCATGATAGAAAAGGACACTCTTCCCCTGATTTAGATGGGCAAGAGGGGGGTGCGCTGGTAGTACCCTTGAAATGATCATCCAAGCTCACCTTCATCTCTTGCTTACTGTGCACTAGGTACCCTTACTGCACTAAAAGCCTTACAGTCCATGCAGCACTCAATCATCCTTACAAATATGTGGGGTAGGTATGACTATTATCCCCATTTTACAGGTGAAAAAATCAGGGCACAAACTGAGGCACCAAGACATTAAGCAAATTGTCTAATGTCCCAATAGCTAGTTTATGCCAGGATTTGAACTCAGGCAGTTTGGTTCTAGAGCCTGAGCTTTTGTTTTAATTTTTGAATTTCTACTCTAAACTGACTACATTCATTCAGTCAGTCACTTTTTTAATGAATTACATACGTGATATGTGTTTGTGTGTGTGTGTGCATGTGTATATCTTATTATGTGCCAGGCATTTCATTTGACTGAGCTCTGGAATGCAATCAAAATCCAGAACACATGAAGCTCGTCAATTCAGGCTGACCCCAATTCGGGCTGACCCCTAATAGTATGGGTCTTGGATTTGTAGGTAAAACCTGATGAGGGGTCCACATGGCAACACGTTATGTAATTGCTGATGCAGGCATTTCAGGCTAAGAAATCTTTTCATTCTGACCATTACATGGGCTCTGTGCTATTAACATTTAATGGCCTGTTGGCGATGTGTTAAAATTGATCACTGTGTAGACATTATAAGAATGTGCTCAAGAAAGTTGATGTTATAAAACAGAGTGATGGAGAGAGAATCAAGAGACAAGGGGTTAACTTGAAAAGTATCTCCCATATGGATTGCTCATATTTGCTGCTTTCTCTCAAGAATATAAACTAAACATAGCAAGAAAAAACCCCACTTTAACAGAACACATTTATGTTTCCTATTTTGGATAGAAGGATTTTTATGAGGAGATGAAGTGGCTTATTTCAGAGAGGTGCTATTTCGACAATAACAGTGGAATCAGGAAAGACTTCTTTTCATTTGCACAGTCTAGTTGAAAGCTCATTAAACTTATACAAGTGCAGAGACTATGAGCTGGAAAGACACTTGAATTTTAAAAAAAGACCAATAAAACAACATCACTTTTCATTGTTTGATGCTTTACAGTTTTCAAGGCACTTTCTCACACCGTATCAAAAATATCTTATTTGTATCCTCTTATCCTTGTGGAATTCTCTCATGCTCATGAGATTCTCTCATCCTTACTTGCCCCCTGGCCTGGACTCTCAGCTGCTTGTTCTGAAGTAGCTGTTACTTCTGAAGCCAGAGGGTTTTATGTAGGGCTGCAGGGTTTCACCACTTGTGGTCAACCTGCTACAGGCCTGGAGACTCGGGTTCTTCTAGCCACTTCCAGACTTGGATGAAATGCTGTAAAGGACACAGGAGTTGACTTCCTGGGTGGTCTTCTTTGGGGACTGGGGGGAGGTGGTCAGGATGAAGCAATCAGGAAGTGTGGGCAATAAACTCCAATGGGTGGATATTGACCAGTGTTCTATCCTCTCTTGATAAATTGTTTCAAGGTAGAGTTTTTCCATATAAGATGTCCTGTGTGGTCCAGTGGATGCTCCTGCCAAGTGACTGTGTCCTTTTGTGGCTTCACGTGAAGCAGTGATCAATGTGGTAAGCCACCCACTTTTCATTTCTTCTCAATCTTTTTGGTTTTTTCCCTTGTGTCCTCATTCTCAGTGCCCTGGGATTGTACCTCTCTCGTAAAGCACTAACACTTAATCCTTGCCTCAAGCTCTGTTTTCTAGGAAACTGAGTCTTATACGCATATTTTATTTCAAATTCTTACCAACACTTTGAAACAGGCGGGTATGTTATTATTGGTCATACTTTAAAGATGAGAAAACTAAGGCTCAGAGAGGTTAAGTGACTAAGAGATCACATTCATTCATTGTTCGTTAAGTCATTTATTTAGCAAACATTTCTCAAGCACCTTCTGTGTTCCAGGCACTGTTCTATGTGCTGGTGGTGACTAAGAAAGACAAGGTTTCTGCCTTCACGGAACTCAACTACCAGTTAGGGGAGACAGGTGGAGCAGAAGTAAATATATAAATAACAAATTCAGATGGTGGTAGATTCTATTAAGGTAATACAACAGGGTTATGTGTTAGAAGGTGGAGGGAGGGCAAGGACAGCTGCATTTATAATGTCATCAGAAAAGGCATCTCTGAAGAGGTGACACATGAGCTGACACCAGAGGTAGGTTAGAACTTCCAGAGCCCTAAACACTATGAAGATGATTCCCCATCCCCGCTCAGGTACTGTATTTCAAATCGAGGCAGTTCCACATGAGTATAATGAAGCCCAACATAGCAGGTGCTTGATACATGTCTGTTAAATGAATGAATCAATGAGCAAAGGAAAGATTCTTATTTTGCCCATGATGGCTACTTGGATTTTAAAAAAATATCAAATTTCAAATTCTCCCCTTGCCAAAAAAAACCAAAAACCCTTTTTCGGGAGAGAATGCCATTGCGTTATTATTGTCCTGTGGTTGTGCTTCACCTACTCATTGAGTAACCCCATGTTTGTTGAAGGCCAAATGATTAGCAGACTCCAGACACTTTTAGGACCCTGTGGGCAGAGGGAAAAATGGGTACAAAGACAACGAAGTAAAAGGAAGCCTGGGTGACTTAAGGAACAGAAAGAAGGCTGTCGTGACTGAGGACTAGTAAGTGAGGGAGAGAGCAGTGAGATGGGGTCAGAGTGCCAGGCAAAAGCCAGCTCACTCGGGGTCCTGAGGGTCATGGTGACGGGCTGTGATTTTTGTCTTAAGGGCAATAGGGAGCCATAGGAGGATTTAAAGCAGGTGAGTGATGTTATTAAACCGATTGCTAAGTGGTAATTCTAAGTCCAGAACTCAGGCCTAAGTACTTCTTCTATACCAAGCAGGTGTCAGCTGGGACTGGAAGGTGAACTCTGAGGCTTCCACTCCCGTGTAGAGTGAAGCCTGGCTTCATAGTAGCGTCTAATAACATGAGGCCCTCAGGTGATGCAACAGTGTGCCTCCAAATGCACCCCCTTCATAAGGTCACATGCACGCCACCACGCCTTTGTTGTTCCATCAATAGATTGGGGATGATGTAACCTCTCATCCAGATAGGAGGTGGTGGGGTGGAGACTCACTGGTCATCAGACAGGAAGTGTGTGATCTTGTGGCTGCTGAGAATTACCAGTGATTCAGATCAGTCTGAATACTCCAGCCATCAGATCAGCAGCATCTGTCCTGCCATTTAAGAAATGAAGATTATGATATTGCTTCATCTGGTGGAAGAGGACTGTGTGGTTATGTCCAGTAATGAGGGAAAGGTCAGCAGGAGGCTCATAGTCTTAAACATCGTGCAGAAAAGTGATAGGGAAAGACCGGGAAGCACAATCTGATGAGTAAAGTTTTATTTTGTTTTTGTTTGTTGTTTTTTTGCATGAAAAGGATGGTGGATTTTCCCAAATAGGAGGCCTTTGTGAAGAATTCTGAGATTCTCAGTAAATGGGCATGCAAGTTCAAATGTTGGGATCACTGTTCTGAGTAGGATTTAGGAATTATCCATAGGCTTGAAGCTTTGGTCTCCCTTTCCCTCCCAACGTCCATTCTCTTAAAAAAGAACTCCAGCTCAGGGACATACTCTCCTCTTTCCCCTGGGCTGCCACTCTCTGGGGAGTAGGGACCAGGCAGTCCTTGAGGCCTTTGATCATTCATGCACCTTGTGCTTTTGCACCGTCAGTGCACGAATCCCCCAGGCAGGTGGACACAGCCATGCCCCTTTCTTCCCCAGCCTGTCCCCCAGAGCGGCTGTCCTTTCCTCTGGCGCTGCAGATCTCCACTCAAGAGGTTGCCTTAAGGACAGCAGAGAGACTGCCCCTCTCCAGCTGATCACTAAGTGACATTTTGATGTTATTAATGTGTATTCATATGCTCCCTTCCTTCTCCCAAAAGGAGAGGGGGAGAGAAACATCATTGACTAGATAGAGGTGGGGCACTGCCGGAGTGATCACGCGGGGGGGGGGAGGGAGAGAGGCGATCGAACCGGTGGAGAGGCCGACGGAGCCGGGGGACGTGGAGAAGGCTCAAAGGGGAGTGGGTAAACAACAGTGTTCGTGCAGCACAAAATCGCACCTTCTCCCCAGTCCAGCTGTTCCACCATCCTGCCCCCACCAGCCGGGCGCCTCTTAGCAATTCCCCAGCGGTCGGTGGCTACCTGCCGGCTGGCTGCGCCGCGCAGCAGCTCCCCCGGGCCCGCCGGCCTGTGAGCGCCGCGTCAGCATCACGCCACCCCGTCTCCCGTTGGCCCGGCGATCAGCGCCTGACGCCCGGCCCTCTCTCCCCTCTCGGCCGGGGCCAATGGCAGTCAGGGGAAGGTTTGGGTTACAAATGAAAATAAAATAAATAAGTCATACTCCTGCACTCGGGAGTCTGGGAGCGACATCTTCGTGGCCTCGTAAATCTTTCCTTTTAAATTTGTCCTTTTCCTTCCAGATGCCCCTGCCAAGCCCCTGCCTACACTGGGCTGGGCCCCACGGTGCGGGGAATGCAAAATGAGAAGCTTAGGCTTGGACAGCTCCCCCCACCCCACCAGGGAAGGCATTTCTACTGTGAATGTGTGTGTGTGTGTGTAGAGAAGCCAGCAAGGCAGGATTCGTGACAGTGTCAGCCGTCCCCACCCCCGACTCGTGGTCTTCTGACTTTTGTAACAAGCCACCCGCCCCCTCCCAGGTCACACCTCAGCCCTGGCTAACTACCCCAAAGCTCTCAGTGTCTTTATTTCTTCCCGTTACAGGGAGGTTGTGAGGATTAAAGGCACTGCCCTCTTTTAAGATGCCTAGAAGTTTTCCTAAAATCTCTCACTCTGTATATATATGTTAGACATTTTATTAAAGCTTGTTGACTTTGAATCTTTTGTTTAAGACTTTGTCCTCTGTTTAAAAACACATGCCTTGAGGCAGGGGATGTTATTCATCTCATAACCTGAATGTGAATAAAAGGGCCTGAAAATTGGACCTCAGAAGGTCAGGAGAGAGCGCCAGAGCTGCAGACGCTGGGGAGGCGGGGTGCGCGCTGGGCAGTCTCGCCACTCTGCTGGCTTGCTAGGGTTGCCCAGGAGCTGCCACAAGGAGGATGCTCCTGTCCATCGGGGGCATGTCCTGAGCAGATGGGGCAGTGGCAGGTGGAGATCATGGGCCCCGGGGCCAAAGGGCTCGAGGGGGGATGGGAGGGAAAGCGAGAGGGTGGCTGCTTGGGAAACCAATCCCTGGGGCATGGGAGCCCCCAAATGATCAGTTTTGTCTTAAAACATCTTTGGTTTAGACTAGGGTGGACAATCTCCTGGGCCACTACTTCCCACACTCCCTTCCCTGCCTCTCTTCAAGGTGTGATGCAGGAAGAGAATGGGGTTGTAGCCTTCATCAGCTGTGGCTAGAGAGGGTCACTTTGCCAGGGTCCTGGGCTGTGGTGGGGTCAGGGGGAGATTGGCGCCTGGTGTGTTATGAGGTTAAGAAGGAGAGACACTGTGAAAAGGTTAAGTTGAAGGAAAATTTGCCCAACTTCTGCCAGATGGGAACGCTGAAGGCACCACCTGGCAGTGGGGCTGCCCTCTGAGGGATGCCAAGATGGAACCATGTTGGTTCAGGAGGGCAGACAGGCAAGGTGTCTGCTGCTGCTTAATCGTTATCCAGGAAGATTTTGCTGTGTTGAGAACCATACATTTCTATCTCTTCCAGCTCTTTCTCACTGCTTCCTTGGCATGGCTACCATGCTGAGGTGATGTGAGGTTTTTGTAGACTGTACTTTTTGTGGGTGGAGAGCTTCCAGATTGGGTTGGGGTCCAAGATGAAAAAGCCTTCTTCACAGAGCCTCTGGGTGCCATGTAGGGGTGGATTTGCCATGAAGCTAGTGCCCTTTAAGCTTTAGGGCTCCTCATTTGCGTGGGTGCTGACCATGGCTCTGAGGTTGGCCAAGGAATGCTCACATTGGGGATACATTCTGCCCTTGGGAGGACAGATCCCAGGGAAAGGTCTAGGTAGGCTCTGTTGGAACAAGAAATTCTAGGATCCTAAGTACTTAGAGCAAAATCCAAGCGTGGTGGGACATGCCTATAGTCCCAGCTACTCTGGAGGCTGAGGCAGAAGGATTGCTTCAGCCTAAGAGTTTGAGGCTGCAGTGAGCTGTGATTGTACCACTGCACTAGCCTAGGAGACAGAGGGAGACCCCATTTTGAAGAAGAAGAAGAAGAAGTAGTGGGGGTATGAGCTTTGAGTAGACATGTCTCCTAACCCCGCAGACATCTTGCCCTGTGCAAACTGACACCAAGGGAGAGGAGCAGAATGTAGCCCAATGAAGTGCAGATTCCCCTTTACCTGGGCCTGAGGGGGTTTTGACAGTATCCCAATAAGACGCCTGAGATAGGGAGTACATGTGTATACAGGGAGTAACAATATTTCAAATAAATAGAGCCAGAAGCTAGTTTGTAAAAAATTTTTCTGACTCTTATCCCTCATCTATGTGAAAGAAACTTGATGAAAGTTTCCCCAGATTTGACAAATACCCTAATAGTTTACATGAAAATACCACCAATGAGTTCTGGAACTGAAAAAAGCTTTTATAAACTATCAATAATAAAAGGCAAATTTTGATCAACTGTGCTGGAGGAAAGACTGAATTATCTTTCTATTTTCCCTGTGGGAAAGAAATTACAAAATCTTTGTCGTGTGAAGAAGTCATCAAAGAGTATGCAGCCAAAAATGTAGAGGAACAAGTATTATAGGCATGTCAGAAAGTTAATTAATAAAAATATTACATTATCTTTCTGTATTTGTGATGTATGTGATATTTGCCCACTTTAAAAAAATAACTGTTTTGTTTCCTCATTTTAAGTAACTATTCTTTTTTTGGTACCTAAACCTAATTTTATATTTGTAGTTTAGTACTGTTTTTCTTGGAGGGGCTTCCAAGATTTTATAAACTTCAAGCCCCAAAAAACCTGTACTTGCCACTGACACCCTAATTCTTTCTGGGTAACAGTATTCCTTCATTTTGTAGCCTGGGAATGACAGGAAATTATTGTAACAACTTCATGTCCTCAGCAGATTGGGCCACATAGGCTGAAACCAAGTTTAAAAATGTTTATGAGATGTTTACCAGACTTGCAAAGCTCCATGATCTTGAATAAGCCACTTAACATTGTGGAATTTGGATTCTTCATCTGAAAAGTAAGAGGGTCAACAAAATGTATTCTAGTTTGTTCTCTGGCACTAACATCCTATGATTTTTCCTTTGAAACCAAGTTCAGCATTGATAATTGGAGGAACACCCCAGTACATGGTGAGAACTGTTGGTATTAATTATCGTCCATAGCGGTAACGAGATCCCCAGATAATGTCTTCCCTAAGCAGCATCCAATTTCACACCGTCTACCCATATTTCACTTCAATATAGGTGCAGCTCACAATTTACACAACATACGTGCTTCTGCAAAGTCATATTTTTTGATTCAGAATACATAATGAATGTGCTAGGGAGGCACTTGAGAAAGAAAATCTATCATGAATTTCTTATTGGCAAATGTAAGAAAATGTGACTTTATAAAAGGATTCTTCAAGTGGGTTCCAACTACACAAAGATATTCACACCTCATATATAATTCCTTAAAATTCATATATTCAGATTTATGAAATGTGAAGTCACATTAGCAACAGGCAAAGTGACAAATAGGAGATCCAGTTTTGATCTTAGAATGGGGACAATGAATAAGGATGGAAAGATTTGGGGTCTAGAAGTCAAGTGTATGGGTTCCATAGAGCTTGTTGTCCCAAAATATCTGGATGATCCCAAGCTGAAAGAGAGATCTTGCAATGTGTCTCAGGTGGCACACTTATTCCTGTGCTGGCTACAATACCTTCTGGTATCAGAAATATGGCCAAGACATTTCCACACATTACTCTAAATGGGCCTGCTTCTACTACATACTGTGTATAATATGTCCAGAACTCATAAGCATTCATTTATGCACCTAACTGGAATAATCATGCAGTGATGTGGCTAAAAGGCTTCTGCCCAAGGGAGTTGAGATGTTCCAGCTCTAACAAATAAATTGCTCTGACTCTTTGCAATTGTTCACCATACATTTTCCCCCTTTTTTTCCTTACTGTCTCTATGTACTCCTCTTGCTCTCCTTAAAATGGTCACTAGTTGTGTGCATATGTTATTCTGAAGCAATAATGGCTCTGAGTACATGTTTATTAGTTCATTCTGCTGTGTCACTGTCTCACTGGATCAATAGTGTGGGCATGGGAAGTGCTAACTCCAAGCTGAGGCCATTTCCTCCTTCCCCTTGCGGAACAGCAGGGGCTCCCTGGAGTGGTTGATGACACTGTCCATATACCACTTCTCTTTTCTTCCTTCTTCCTTCATCAGGCTGAGGCAAACCTTGTTTGTAAGGTTGGACTTAAGGATAGAGGACTTAAATCTGATTTTTTTCTTTCATCACTGTGCAAAGTTTCATTTTAAGACAAGGAAATAATCTGTTTCTCTTAGCTCACATCCCTTTGCCCGGGCAGAGTTGTGTAGAGTTTAGGCACATGGACCTGGAGAAAGACTTCCTCGGTTCCAGTATTTCCTACCTGTGTGTCCTTGGACAAGTCACTGAGCCTCTTTAAACTGTCATGCACAATCTGGAAATGGGGATTAAAAATGTACCTCCCTGTAGAGTCACGTGATTAGATGCCGTAAGACATGTTGGTTTCTTAGCGAGGCTCAGACAGGTACACAGAACATGCTCAAGGAGGGTCAGCCAGGATCACTGCTTCTAATGTCTCCTCTACGCTCTTACTCTCTGGGTGGGTTTTCTTCTGACTTGAGTTTTTGCAGGAGGGGCAAGAGACTGGTTTATATCCCTACTATTAGCCCTTTGACTTTGTATTGTGTACGAGTGTATGTGTGTGTGTGTTTCCTTCTTTTTCTCTCTTCCTTTTTGGGTCTCTGTTCTGGACCACTCCCTTCCTCACTTCCTTGCCTCACACCAGGCTCACCTTGAGTTTCTCAGGGACTAGCAGAGAGTACATTTTTATCTCCTACCTCCAGCCTCTGACTTAGGACACAATTTGTAGTAAATGCCCAATAAAATGTCTGCAAAGTAACTTCCTTTCTATATTCTGATCAGATTCTTGTCTTGCTATTTTTATTAGAGTCCTACATCCTGAACATTTGCTTGTTTTGGCAATAGAGTCTGTGTTTATAAGATATTCCTGTAAGGCTGTGTCCTCAAACAACTTCTCACAAAGTATGTATGCCTCGCAGGACACTAGTCCAGTGGGAAGTACCAGGAGAAAAGGAGTCTGTGGTCATCTGGGTCCCCTCTAGTGCTTTGTGAGGAATGACCCATTGTAAAGAATTGTCTGGCAGAGAGAAAAATCACAATCTACGTGACGTGGAGAGGGGCGTTGAGGCTGCTGTGCTTTCTTTGCTCCTTAGGATTGCCTGCGCAGACAACGTGGAGGGCACCTACTTCCCACCCAACATGGCAGCCCAGTCCTCTGTGTGTCAGCCAGGTCCCTCCTCTCTTCAGGTTGCTCTTCTTTAACCTTCTAAATATTTGCAGCCAAGTCTCAATTTGGGCCACCAGGATGAGGTGCCAGTCTCTGCCACACTTTTTTCCTACTTCTTCTCTTCTTTTTTAATGATGTCTGACAGTGTGACCCCCGCCCCCACCCTTGCAGTGTTCACCCCTAACCATCTCTCACTGGCCTCTCCACAAAGCAAACTCCTAAAAATAAAAAAAAATAGGATAGTGATTCTTTTTTTAAAAACTTTAAATAAACATTTTATTTTAAGATAGCTTTAGATTTACAGAAACGTTGCAAAATTAATACGGAGAGTTCCTGGATCCCTCTCCCAGTTTCTCCTGTTGTTAACATCTTACATTACTGGGGTACATTTGTCAGAAGTAATGAACCAGCTTTGGTGCATTGCTACTAACTAAACTCCCCCTCTGTACAGATTTCAGTAGTTTCCCCCTAATGCCTCTTTCCTGATGCAGTATCCTATCCAGAATGTCACACTGCATTTAGTCATTGTGTCTTTTTAGCCTCCTCTGGTTTGTGACAGTTTCTCAGACTTTTCTTGTTTTGGATGATGTTGACAGCTTTGAGGAGTACTGGTCAGATGTTTTGTAGAATGTTGTTGAATTTTTAAAAATAATTGTATTGAAATATAATTTGTATACGGTAGAATTCACCCATTTAAAGTGTACAATTGAATGGTTTTTGATGTATTCACAAATAGGTGCAAATATCACCACAGTCAATTTTAGAATATTTTTATCACCTCAGAAAGCAACCCTGTGCCCTTTAGCCACCACCCTTATTCCCCTCATTCCCGCCAGCCCCGAGCAACCACCAACCTACTTTCTGTCTTCCCTACTCCAGACATTTCACACAAATGGAATCATATAGTATGTAGCCTTTTGTGACTAGCTTCTTTCTCTTAGCATGATGTTTGCAGAGTTCATCCATGTTGTAGCGTGTATTGATATTCATTCCTTTTTCTGGCCAAATAATATTCCATGGTATGCACATACCACATTTTATTTATCCATTCATCAATTGGTAGTTGTGTGGGTTTTTCCTACCTTTTGTCTGTTATGAATAATGTTGCTATAAACTTTCATGCACAAATTTTTGTGTGGACATACATTTTCATTTTTGTTAGGTGTATACCTAGGTGTAAAATTGCTGGGTCCTATGACAAATCTGTGTTTAACAATTTGAGGAAGTGTCAGACTGCTTTGCAAAGTGGCTGTACCATTTTACATTCCCACCAGTAGTGTCTGAGGGTTCTGGTTTCTCTAATATCCTTACCAATATTTGTTATTATCTAACTTTTTGATTTTAGCCATCCCAGTGAGAGTGTGGTGGTATCTTGTGGTTTTGATTTGCATTTTCCTGAAGACTAACAGATGGGCATCTTTTTATTTGCTTTTTGGCCATTTGTATATCTTCTTTGGAGAAATGTTTACTCAAACCCTTTGCACATTTTCAAATCAGGTTGTCTTTTTATTAATGAGTTGGAAGTCTTCTTTGTATATTTTGGCTACAAGTCCTTATCAGATGTGTGATTTGTAAATATTTTCTCCCATTTTGTGGGTCGTCTTTTTACTTTATTGATGGTGTTCTTTTGATGAAGTCCAATTTATCTATTTTTTCTTTTGTTGCTCATGCTCTTGGTGACCACGAGCATATCTAAGAATCCATCGTCAAATCTGAGGTCAATTGACCCCTATATTTTCATCTATGAGTCTTATAATTTTTGCTTTTATATTTAGTCTTTTTTCTATTTTGAGTTAGCTTTTGTGTGTGGTGTAACGTAAGGGTCCTATTTCATCACTTTACCTGTGGCTATCCACGTGTCCCAGCACCATTTGTTAAAAATACTATTCTTTCCCATTGAGTGGTCTTGGCACCCTTGTGGAAAGACAGTAGATCAGTGCACATGGGTTAACATCTGGACTGTCGGTTCTATTCCATCGATCTATATGTTTATTTGTAACGTTATGTCAGGATCACACTGTCTTGATTACTGTGTTTTGTAGTAAGTCTTGAAATTGGTGAGTGTGTATCCTTCAACTTTATTCTTTTTCAAGATGGATTTAGCTATTCTGATCCTTTCCAATTCTATATGAATTTTGAGATCACCTTGTCAATTTCTATAAGAAAGCCAATTGGGATTCTGACAGGGATTTCGATGAATCTGTAGCTTAGTTTGGGGAGTATTGCCATCTTAACAATATTAAATCTTTCAATCCATCAACATGGGATGTTTTTCCATTTTATTTAGATCTTCTTTACTTTCTTAGAACCATGTTTTATAGTTTTCAGGGTATAAATTCTGTACTTCTTTCATTAAATTTATTCCTAAATATTTTATTATTTTGATGCTATTGTAAATGGAATTGTTTCCTTTATTTCACTTTTGGATAGCTCATTGCAAGTATTTCGAAAAAGAATTGATTTTTGAACATTGGCCTTGTATCCTACAACCTTATAGATCTTGTTTATTAGTTCTAGTAGTTTTTTTCATGGGCTCATCAGAATTTTCAATAATACAAGTTCATGTCATTTGTGAATTGATATAGTCTTACTTATTCTTTTCCAATCTGGATGACTTTTATTTATTTTTCTTGCCTAATTGCTTTGATTAGAACCTCTACTACAATGTTGAATAGAAGCAGCAAGAGCAGACATTCTCCCCTTGTTCCTGATCTTAGGAGAAAGCATGCAGTCTTACACTATTAAGTATGCTGTTAGCTGTGGGTTTTCATAGGTTCCCTTTATCAGGCAGAGAAAATTCCCTTCTATGTCTAGTTTGTTGAATATATTTTATCATGAATGGGTGCTGAATTTTGTCAAATGATTTATTGACAAAAAAGACCATGTGTTTTTTGTTTTTTAAATTTTATCAATAGGGTGCATTGTATTTATTGATTTTTGGGGATGTTAAACCAATCTTGCATTCCTGGGATAAATCCTACTTAGTCACGCTGTATAGTTCTTTTTGTATATTGCTGAGTTCAGTTTGCTAGTATTTTATTGAAAATTTTGTATCCATATTCATTAGAAATATTGGTCTGTAGTTTTCTTTTTTTATGTGATGTCTTTGTCTGGTTTTAGTACCAGGGTAATACTGACATCACGGAATGGATTGGGAAGTGTTTTTCTTCTATTGTTTGGAAGAGTTGTGAAGAATTGGTATTAATTCTTTAACTGCTTCATGGAAATCACCAATGAAGCCATCTGAACCTGGGATTTTCTTCATGGGTAGTTTTTTGATTACCAATTCAAATCTCTTTACTTGTTACAGGTCTGTTGAGATTGTCTATTTATTCTTCAGTCAGTTTTGGTAGGTTTGTCTTTCTAGGAATTTATCCATTTCATCTAAATTGTTTACTTTTTTCACATACACTTGTTCATAATGTTCTTTGATAAATCTTTTTATTTCTGTATGGTTGGTAATGACCTGTCTTTCATTTCTGATTCTAATGTCTTCTCTCCTGTTTTCTTGACAAAGCTAAAGGTTTGTCAATTTTGTCCATGGGTTCAGAGAAGCAGCTTTTGGTTTTATTGATTTTTCTCTATTGTTTTTCTCTTTCTAATTCATTAATTTCTGCTCTAATATTAATTATTTCCTTTCTTCTGCTTGCTTTGAGCATAGTGTCCTTTTCTTTTCAGTGCCACAAGATGGAAAGTTGAGTTATTGATTTGAAATCTTTCCTCTTTTTTAATATAAGCATGTAAGCTATAAATTTCCCTATAAGCACTGTAGCTACGTCCCATGAGTCTGCTATGTTGTGTCCTCATTTTCATTCATCTCAAAGTATTTTCTGGTTTAACTTTTGATTTCATCTTTGACTTATTGGTGTTTTAGTAGTGTGTTATTTAACTTCCACATATTTTAGAGTTTCCAAAATTTCTTCTCTGTTAATGACTTCTAATTTCATTCCATCATGTTTGGAGGACATGGTTGGACTATACCTATCCCTCTAACTCTGTTGAGATTTGTTTTATGGTCTAGCATATGTTCCATTCTGGAGAGTGTTCCATGAGTACTTGAGAAGAATCTATATTCTGCTGTTGTTTGGTGGAGTTATGTGTAGATGTCTGTTAGATCTATTTGGTTTACAGTGTTGTTGAAGTCTTCTATTTTATTGATCTCCTGCCCACTTTTAAAAAATCTGTCATTTAAAGTGGGGTGCTTAAGTCTCTGATTACCATTGAATTTCTCCCTTTATTATTGTCTCTTTTTATGATGGTCTCTTTCTCCCTTCATTTCTGTCAGTTTTTGCTCTGTGTGGTTTTTGTTTGTTTGTTTATTGTTTTGGGTGTTCTGTTGTTAAGTGCATATATGTTCATAATTGTTATATCTTCCTGATGGATTGAAACTTTTATCATTACAAAATGTCCTTCTCTATCTCTGGTAACATTTTTTTTTAAAGTCTGTCTTGTCTGATATTAGTATAGGCACTCCAGCTTTCTTGTGGTTGCTATTTCAGGATATTTTTCCATCCTTTCACTTTCAATATATTTTGATCCTTGAACCTAAAGTCTTTTGTTTATCTGGGAATGTCTTTATTTTGCCTTGATTTTTGAAAGGAGGCTTTGATGGATATAGGATTCTTGGTTATTTGAACACTTTGAATGTTATCCTACTACCTTTAGGCCTCCATTGTTTCTGCTGAGAGCTCAGCTTTCAATCAAATACAGGTTTCTATATAAGTGATGTGTCTTTTTTTTTCTTGCTGATTTCAAGGTTTTTCTCCGTGTCTTCAGCTTTCGGCATTTTCACTATCAATCTGTGGATCTCTCTGTGTTTGTCTTACTTGGAGTTCATCGACTTTTCTGGATGTGTAGATTAATGTTTTTCAGCCATTATTTTTTCAAATATTTTTTTCTGCTTCTTTTTCTCTCCTCTCCTTCTAGTAGTCCTATTATACATATGTTGGTATGCTTAATGGTGTCCCATATTTCTCTGATGCTCTGTTCATTTTTCTTTATTTTTTTCCCTACTGTTCTTCAGACTGCATAACCTCTGTCAATCTGTAAGTTTGCCATTTCTTTCTTCTGGCAATTCAAATCTACTGTTGAGTCCCTCTAATAAATTTTTCATTTCAGTTATTATACTTACCAACCCCAGAATTTCCCATTTGGTTCTTTTTTAAAAATATATAATTTATTGATGTTCTCTATTTGATGCAAAATTGTCATCATATCTATCTTTATTTCTTTAACAATGGCTCCTTTAGTTCTTTGAACATATTTATAACTGCTACTTTGAAATCTGTGTCTGTTAAATCTGACATCTGATCACTGTCATAGTCAATTTCTGTTGGCTTCTTTTTTTCCAGTGTATAGGTCATATTTTACTTTCATATTTTACATGCATTTCTTTGCATGTATCTTTTTTGTTAGACACTGGACATTTTACATAATATATTATAGCAACTTTGAGTGCTAGTCTCTCTAGGGATTGTTATTATTTCTTGCTTATTTACTTGTTTAGTGACTGGCTGAATTATTTTAGTAAAATCTATTTCCCCTTCCCATTTCATCCTTTCTACAGTGTGAAGTCTCTGATGTTGCTCCTCATGGGTGTGGTGCTGGGTATGTCAAAAGTCACCTGAGATGATAGCAGTTTTGACTGGACTTTCTTTGACTGTTTGTCTTTTTCCTTGACCACACATAATTTTAAACTCAATTAATTGGCAGCTGATTTCTCTGTTTTCAACAATGCCCCTGGGCATAAATTTCTTCACATACTAATCCAATCAGATTTGGGCTCCTTTGAAGGAAAAGTTCTGAGGTCAGGTGTTTGTAATTTGTTCTTACCTCAGGAAGGTAAGATGTCTCTTCTCCCTTTCCCTTCAGTAATCTAGCTGTTCTATGGCTTAGTCTATATCTCCAATTACTCTATCAATCTCCTCAAAATTGCCTTACACCGCAACTTCTACTGTTTTTGAGAACACCTTTAGGCTTGAACTCCTTCACACTCTGTTGTAAATGAAGTCAGTTCCTTTAGGGGGAGATTTGGAGCCCTCTGTTCTATGACCTATTTCTTCCCTCAGGCAAAATATGTGAGCCAGGTTCTGGTGCTGGGGGCAGGGACAATGGCATGTTTTTCTCTGAGTGACAGCCTTGCTTTAGAAGCTGAGTGCTCAGTAGATGAAGATGGTGGCAGCACCAGGTTGCCTCTCTTGGCATGGAACCCCAGCTTTATGAGCCAAGACAAGCACAGTTGGGGTCCCAGTATTCTCAACAGCACCATCCCCAAGGTAGAGCCTCTGTTGCATAAGTGGGGGCTGGGAAGAAGGGAATCCTTACCTCTTGGCCACATTCATCCAGAACTTAGCCTCAGCAACGGGTAGCTAAGGGAAAGATGAGAAATGCCAGTGCCCTCCTCCTTCTGGGAAAATAGCTCTCTGACTGGTAGAAGGAGGGAGAAAAAACCCTGTGTCTTTAGCTGCAGCAGTTTGGAATGCAGTCTCCACCTCACTGAGCTGGGAGAGGGGAGGAAGAATGTGGGTCTTGGTTCAAATAATACTAACTTGTTTTTCTAAGTTTTAGTAAATTTTAATGAATAAATGTGTCTTCATTTGCTATATGGCAGTAGGGCTATTTCTAGAGATCTTAAATTGTTGTTTTTAAAAATAGTTTTCACCAGTTTCAATGAGGAGTGGGTCTGCAGAGCTCCTCATGCTGTCAAGCTGGAAGTGGAACTTCTCAATGATAGGGTAGTGATTCTTAATAGGAGGTGGGTACCAGGAGGGCATATCAAAATCCCCTGTTCAGCAGTGTGGAGTCACTGGTGCATGAACCTTGGGTATCAGTGGTAGTATGATATCTCCCATGGGTGTTTTGGGATGAAAAGAAGGCTGAAAATGATTGGGGTTCTCTGCTGCAATTAGGAAGTTTCTTGTAGAGAGAAACAGATATGCCATCTACATAGTAAATGCCCATTGCGTTGATCCCAAGTAGATGGAAAATATAGTTTTATAGTTAATGTAAAGTAATGTAAGGAATTAAGAACACAGTTTCTATAGTCAAATTGCCTAGGTTTGTTTTTGGCTTCACTTTTTATTAGCTGTTGGACTTTAAGAAAGTACTTAGCCTTCTGGTATCTCTGTAAAATGGGAATAATATAATAGTTTTTACCTTAATAAATGTCAGCCATCAGGCAGCTTATGCATATAGTAGGCTTTTGAGTTTTGTTGGATGGATAAATGGAATTGCCTAATGACAAACATGTCATATCAGTTTTCAAAGAAAGAATTAATAATGCATTCAATTATGATCAGTGTAGTTAAGTGTTTCTTGGGTGATTGAGAAAGCACTTAAGCATTTTACAGGAACAAAGCATCGTACCTCTGAGAGGAAGAGGTGAAGGAGATGGACTGAATCCAACCTGGCCTGATGATATGCCCTGGGAGTGAATTTTGTAATCAACCCCTAAAATCAGTTTAGCCTGCTTACCCTTTTTCTCTTTTCTAAAACAAGGGTGCCAAATGTATGAAGGAAAAAATTCTATTGTTTAGAAGATTTGTGTATATGGTTTTATTGTGTTACAAACACAACAGGTATCACGGCATTTCCTGAGGGGTTGGATTAGGTGGGACATAGTTCTCTTCCCATCTTTAAAGTGCATGGTACTTCATATCAGCATCATCAATACTTCTTCCTCCGAAGTCTCACTCACTGTGCTGCCAAGAAGCAGCCCCATGGAGCCACTTTAGTGAAGTAAAGCTTTCTCTTACTCCTTCTGTGATCATTATAAATTCATCATTTCCAGCTGCCCCTGAATGTGTCTCTACCTTTCTTCTTTGTGCTTTACAAATTGTGTAGCTTGGGGGTGGAAAGGGGATAATTCTAGCAGGGAAGTTATTGCCAAGAACACAAAATGAAAGAAACACTCTTCTTTGTTTCAAATCTGCCACCTCAGAGGATTTCTTTTATTTTATTTTTTCTGTTAAATTACATCTCCTAATTAGGTCATGCCACTGGAGGTGACCTATATTTCAGAAGCCAACAACAGGCAACCCCAGAGAGGCAGGGAAATGGGTGGGAGAGAAAGAAGGATGGCTTCAAATGCAGCTTTTCTCAATGTTTCCTCGTGAGAGAGGTTTCCAAAAACTTGATTTTTAAATAAGAGATGTGCTTCTTGGTTTAACTCAGTATTCTGAAAGCTTATCTAATGGGATATGCTGTGCTCATTCACTCATCCACACATGTTCATCAGGCATGTTTTATATATATAATAAATTATTAGGCATGATTAAGGATGCAAAGAGACACAAGAAATGATCTCTGCCCTCAAGGAGTTGGCAATCTAGTTGAGAAGTCAAGATCTCCCCAGAAGAGTTAAGAAATAGGAGACAGTATATGAAAATAGGGGTTGTATTATTCACCTATTGTTGCAGAAAATTACCCCATAACCTAGTGTCTTAAAACAATAGACATTTATTATCTCACATAGTTTCTGTGCATCTGGAATCCAGGAGTGGATTAGCTGATTCAAGATCTTTTACAAGGTTGCAGTGTCAAGATCTGAGCTAGGGTTACGGTCATCTGAAGGCTTGACTGGGGTTAGAGGAGCCACTTCCAGGTGGGCTTACTCACATAAATGGTGAGTTTATGATGGTTGTTGGCAGGAGGCCTCAGTTTCTTACCAAGTGGACTTCACAGGGCATCCTGAATATTATAGTGACATGGCACCTGGCTTCCCCTAGAGGGAATGGTCCAAGAGAGCAAGGCAGAAACTGCAGTGTCTTTTATGACCTTCCCTTAGAAGCAATGCATCGTTTCCATAATATACAATAGTAACATAGGTGAGTCCTATTAATGTCCTATTAATACAAGAGCATTAATAGCATGAGGTAGGGATTATCGGGGGCCATGTGGGAGACTGGCTACCATAGGGGCCAAGTGACTTGTTTAGAATTTAGGAGCTATAGAAGTCAGAAAGTAAGAGAAGTGACTGTGAGTACGAGTAGTGTATTAGTTTCCAAGGGCTGCCATAAGAAATTACCACAAACTTGGTGGTTTAAAACAAACAAAATTTATTCTCTCACAGTTCTGAAGGCTGGAAGTCCAAAATCAAGTTTTCACAGGGTTCCTCCCGAAAGCTATATGGGAGAATCTTTGCTTGCCTCTTTGCTAGCTTTGGGTGGTTGCTGGCTATCCTTGGCATTCCTTGGCTTGTACACACATCACTGCTATCTCTGTGTCCATCTTCAGATGGCGTTTTTCTGTCTGTGTGTCTGTGTGTCTTCACATGGACAGTAGTCATTGGATTAAGTGTCCACCTTAATCCAATATCACCTCAACTTAACCAATTACATTTGAAAATTACCCTATTTTAAAATAAGGTATCAGGAGTTAGGACTTCCACATATCTTTTTGGGGAACACAATTCAAGCCACCAATAGTCAGGAAAAGGGGTCATGAGGAAAAAAGAATTGGACCTTCAAGTACAGTTAAGAATTGGATGGAGAAAGAATAGAATAACCTTCTAGGTGGGTGAGGCATGATCACAAAAGAATAAGAAAGAGAATAGGAAAAGGAAAGTAAAAAACCATGAGTTCTGTTCAGTAAAATCAGACATGAGGGGTAAGTCTGATTGGAGAAGAGAATTGGTAGGAGTTTAGTTTGAAAAGTTAGATTATGGATATATTGTGGAAGCTCTTAAAAGACAGGCTAAGGAGTTTGGATTTTACCCTTCAGTCAGTGGTGAATCACTCAAGGTTTCCTCTCTCTTCCTCTCCCCTTCTCCCCCCGCCCAGAAGCCTGTAACTACACTTATTTATTTTTATTATATTAACTGAGGTATAATTAAGATGAAGTGCACAATACTCAAGAAATTTTTACTTACACACATGTACACATATGCACATGTAAATTTTTCTGAATTAAACTATAGAACAATTCTAACACTCCAGAAGATGTGCTTTATGTCTCTACCCAGTCAATATTATCCTTCAGAAATCACTGTTCTCACATCTATTACCATTAATTAAGAGTCGCCTATTCTTACATTTCATACAAATGGAATCATACTGTGTATACTCTTTTATGTCTAGTTCCTTTTGCTCATTCACTGTCTGTGAGTTATTCACGTTGTTGTGTGTAGCAGTAGCTGTTGGTTCTTTTTAGTGCTGTATAGTAACCCATGGTATGACTACACCACATTTTAGTTATCCTTTCTACTATTTATGAACAAACCTAAGACTTTTTAATGGATGGAATAGCTTGATGAAAAGAGGAACTATTCCTGGCATGTGTTGTTGTATAAATGAATGAACAATCTCCAGGTGGATTGAATTGGTAGAAAAGCGTTTCTAAAACTTCAGGGTATACAAACATCACGTGGGGAGAACTTGTTAAAAATTCAGATCCCTGAGTGCCAACCCCAGATATTCTGAGACAGAAGTCTAGGGCTTGGGAATTCTGCATTTTTAACAAGTTCTCTTGGTAGTTTTCTTGAAGGTGATCTTTGGCTACCCTTTGAGAAACATTGAAAAATAACTCGAATTTAGGAAGAAAGAATTAAGTAGTCTCAGTAGTTTCCTCACCGGTGTGTGCTAACGGTTGCCTGAACTCAGATTTTTGCCCTGGGAATGGAAAGAAGGGACTGGAAATGAGTCGAAAGACAGAAGGAATACTCAAAAGGCACTGTGGACAGACTGCCATCAAGGAGTGAGGGGGACAGATTAGTCTAAGATGACTCTGAGGTGTCGCACCTGGGTGTCTACACAAAAGTGATATCATTTACAGAAAGAAGAAAGTCATGCTAAGGACCTTATTTGATAGAGCTGATGGGCTCAGGGCAGCTCTGTTATTTGGGAAAATGATGTAAACCTGTGCCAATATTTGGATAGTAACTGAGGAAGCTGTGCTGAGGTTGCTATTATTTCTGATCAGCTGTCTGATCAGAAATTGTTGAGCCTAATGGTTGTCAAGATCATAAAACTACAATTCTGAGAGGTGCCCCTAAAGTTCCTCTGACCTCCCTTTTGCTGCTAATCAAACCAACCGAGAAAGGAAACTAAGGATAACTTTGCTCCAGTGTTTTCAGGCAGACCCCGAGACCTCTTCTGAAATGGGAGATGGTTCCAAGGATCCCTCTAGCTTAAAAACTCTAAGCTTTAAAGATCTTGTTCAAATGTAAGTAAAGTACATCTGGTTGTTCTTTAATGACCTTGCTTTTGCCTTCAGTTAATTCTCAGCATCACTGGTTGCATGCATTCCTTCACACATAAGGCGGCTGAGAGCTTGCTCCTCTTGCCAGTTTTTCCTTCTTCTTGAGGATATAGGAAGCCAGTTCCATTAGTCTTTCTATATAGATCCAATTTCCCAAGCTTTTAATTATTCTTTGTGCCTCTCATCTGGAAATAAGTGATTACATGCCTGACTAAGAGAAGCATCCATTTCCTGGATACTACATTGGCATTGCTGCAAGTACTGAAGGGGCTGGACCTACAGGTGTAGCTGCTCACTTTCTCCATGGATGTGTTCCCTAAAAAGTTCAATCACCCTTTTGGGGCGAAGTCGAATTGTACTTTCCCCTTAGTTACAATCTCAGCAATACTTTCACTCTATTTCTCATTGGCCTTCTGTGAGCTCTAACATTTAATCCTTTAATATGAAGTATGTTCTTCTTTCGAAATTGTCAATGGCCATAACTCTCCTTCTATACCCCAACAAGACAATAAAAATACATAGTAAAATGGATCTCCATTATGATATAGCATTGATCACTTCCTTAAAAACTGGATTTATCTGATTGGAAAACTTGTAAGTCTCTTTTTCAGTCAAGGTAAGGGAAAAGACCAGAGGGTCAAGAAGCCTGGAAGGAGCCTGGGAAGCAGCTAGAGGCCACTCATTCAAAACGAAGGGCTATGAAGAGTGACCCACCTTCTCCATGACTCAGGAGATTCTTCCGCCCCACCCCGCCTCTTGCAGAAGGCAGGACTCAATCGCCACGTGTGAGCTGGGCAGGGCTTGAACATGGAGACGGGAAGGACTGGCCTTCCGATTCAGAGAGTCACTTCAGCTTGTGAATGCTCAAAGCAATGGATGGCCAATTTTTATCCTGCTTTTCTGAGTGTTTGAAGAATGAAAAGGACAATTGCAGTCGGCAAAGTATTTGCAGCCCAGAGAGGTTAAATGATTAGCTGGAGATGATGTTGCAAGTAAGTGATAGGGTTAGAAGAAGAACTAAAGGTTATAGAGCCAGTGTGTTCCTCCCAAAAGACCGGAAGGTCGTGATTATGGTGAATGATGTCAGGCCTGATAAAGACATTTCTCACTGGGGCAGCATGGATACATGCCCCGAGAGGCGGAAGAATCCTGTTTTCCCTCACACCATCAACCTTCCTTGGCTCCACTTAGAGAAAGCATTACATAGCCATTTCCCAGGAAGGTAAGGTAATTTACACATGGTTATAAGAAGACAGCAGCGCCAGAGTCAGGAATGATGTTCAGTTCTTTCTCTCATTTCTGCTGGATGACGGGGTCCTTATCTATTGCCTTTTCTGGTTGTCAGTATTTATTTTGGCATTTGCTCCCCAATCCCAATTTCAGCATTGAGCTTTGTTGCCCCATTTGTGAGCTTCCCTGTCTTGCTTACAGAGGAGCTTCTGGGCTTCAGGCAGATCGATGGTCTAGGTGAGGATGGAAAAGCCCCATGTTCCCCAGTTGGAACCATGCCAGGATGCATTAGCTTTGGTGTATTTCTTGAAGAAAGTTCAGACCAAGTAAAAGGCTCCTTTTCTTAATTCTGGCAGGAGAACTGTAATAGTACTTTTACAACTTCTTTTAAATCTGGGTGATGCTCAGAGGCAGTTTGCAGAATGTGGTCTTTCCCCACTGGGTTGTTTTGTCAAAAGCTAACACAGTCTATTCTAGAGAGTGAGGCTGCCTACACCTTTGGCGAATAGCTCATCTAGCTAGAACTGTGGATAGCCCCTTTGAGGACACCCTGACTCTGCGTGACCAGGTTATGGCTGATCTGAATAAATGCACACTAGGGGATATTTGGATTAGGCTCACAGAGGGCATAAATTTCCCCCTTCTTTGACAATAAGAAGCTTTGTTTATCACAACAGTCTGAGAAGGTTATGGTTCTTCTTACAATTGTGAGTGCCCATTCCTCTGAGTCTCTGGAAAATATTGAGGGTTCTGCTGCTCCCCTATGCAGGATGTGGAGAGCTCAAACCCTGTATAGCACTTTAGGTTAGCTATGCTTGGAAGGCAGCTACCTTAGCAGCTAGGTGTGTGTTTGTTTGTTTGTTTTTAGAGACAGGGTCTCTCTCTGTCACCCAGGCTGGAGTGCAGTGGCGCCATCATAGCTCACTGCAGCCTCAAACTCCTGGACTCAAGCGATCCTCCTGCCTCAGCCTCCTCAAGTACTGGAATTATAGGTGTGAGCCACTGTGCCCGGCCAGCCGCCTCTTTTTGTTTTTACTTTTTAAGTGAGATTTTTATTGAAGTATAATTTACATATAGAAAGTACATATATCATAAGTGTATAGCTAGGTGAATTTTCAGGAAGTGAAACCAGACTGTGTAAGCAGGACCCCGGAAGACCCCTCGTGCCCTGTCCTGTTCATTCACCCCCTTCCCCAAAGGTTACCACTACCCTGACTTCTAACACCATAGATTATTTTTGCTTCTTTTAAAACTCTACAGAAATGAAACAATACATTATGTTCCTTGCATGTCTGTCTTCTTTTGTACAATATTATGGTGACATTCATCCATGTTGCAAGGAAAATAATAGTTCATGCCCTGTCATTGCTGCTTAGTATTTCATCATATGTATATAGCACAATTTATTTATCTATTTCACTGCTGATGGACATTTGGGTGGGTTTTTGCTTTTGATTTAGCCATCTTTTGGATATGCCTCTGCCCTGTGTATGCATGATATACCCAGGTTGTCACATAAATGTGTGTGCATATGTGTGACCTTATTCTCTGCAGGGATATAGTAGCCAGAGAACACTGATTTTGGGGCTCAGGCCTGATTTCAAATACACCTATTGTTCCATGAGTATACTTGAGCTTATCAAATGAGTGTGCCAAGTTTGGGTTTGGAGAAAACGGTTTCTGTAGATGTAAGACATGTAAATATGCTTTTTATAAAAACCTGTCACTTATACATGGATATTTTGATGCCTGTGACTTTCAGCTGTGCATTGAGTATGTATATTTAGAAAAACTTAAATTGCATATAAAATCAATCCAGGTTATTTATATACAATTTGTGATACTTTTACATGGGTGGCATAGGGAACATTTTTACCCAAATTATATTTCTTACCCACATTAATTGAAACCATCTTGCTACAGTATATTCTCTTCATTACTCATTATTTTATAAGACTAACCAATTATTTACAAAAGGGAAGCAAAATGTTTTTGGAATAAGCATGACTAGATATAATGGATGTGACTTTCATTGTATGTTTATCTACCATGGGATTTTTACCTTTCATATTTTCAGCCATTAGGGATGAAAAAATGGTTTATCTTTCTTGTTAGTTTATATATAAACCAAAATATTAAAGTTGTTTTTACTAAATTAATAACCAACCTTCCTTGACCTGGTTCAACTTCTAAAAAGTCCTCAATTATATTATCCAGCACCACATAAGTAATTGTGATAAATTACCCTATACGCCAATGGAAGATAAACATAACTCTCTCCAGGATAAAATGAGGCAAGCAACAAAATTACTAAGAATACTTTTCCCTCTAACATTACCAGTACTTTTTAATGAATTCAAAATATGTGAACAAACATTTGAAGCATAGTTGTGTATATATATATTTTTTTTAGTAAAAACGTTTACAATAGTCACCAATGAACTGTTAATGCAGTAATTAATTTACTATGCAGCTCTAGTTGGGAAAATGGCTTGAAATTGTAAAAATGTCTTGTAAAGAATGATTTAATTTAACTATATAAGATCGAGTATTATCCCCTTTAAACTCAAATTTATGGAAACCCCTTCTGTGTTGTCACCACGTGCCTAGCATGGTAATTTAGTGAGGAAAGGAATCACATCAGACAGAAGAGACAGATGCCTCCACTCTGGAAGGGAAGGGAAAGGGAAACCACCCTGCTTTGTCACTGGTGTCCCCTGCTTTCCTTCAGGTAGCCCTTCTAGAAACTCTCTCAACAACCTGTCCTCCCCCACTCCTACAAGAAACTGAAAACGTCAGAGAAATGCAGGCAAATATGACACATAACTTCCTTCCCAGGAAGGGTAAAGGCCATTTATGAGTGTGTATTTTTATTTGCGTCAAAGACCAGCTCTTGTGCTAAAAATTCAGGCAGAAAAATCCTGATGACTTCCATTTTCTTGGTTTAGGCAAATCATTGGCCACGTGCAGCCTGAGTCCCCTCCACAGTTGATTGTGGCCTCAGACAAGTCACTGAGCTGACCTGAATCTGGAAATGGGGATGACCACACCTTCTTCATTGCCTTGTGACGCTCAAACAGAATATCATTGGAAAGCTCTTTCTAAGAGTAAAGCATTATCATTTTTATTACACTCGAACGAAAAGTAGATGTTTCCCCCCAGTCTGAATCACGCCAACCCTTCTGGCTTTCTCATTGTTGGTCCTTTATTCAGTTTGTGGGGTGTGGATTTTGCCTGTTTATATTCTGGTATTTTGCCTGTTTTGGGATGGAAGCTCCTTTTGGGTAAAGATTCTGGTTTTCCATAGATTATACAGAGTTCTTATCCAGGCACAGTGGAAAAGCTTCACATATTTTTAAAAATAAACAATAACAAAAAATTACTATTTTAATGAGCCAACACATGGTCTTTACATGCCAGCTACGGACTGAGTTTTATAAGATTTCCTTTTCTTTTTTTAGAAGCAACAGCAACATAAGAGGAACGCTTAATAGTTTTGCTTTTATAAAGTATAATAGGAATTTCTCCTGGCCTCCAGCCAAGGGATGTACATAGTTAGGTGCAAATTAAGATGAAAATAGCTAGTCTCTGTCTGATCCCATTCCGGTTCTTCCCTCTGGCTGCAAAAAGGTATATGCGGGGGTGCAAGGAGAAGGACTTTGTAGCACTTGATACAGTGTTCTCTTCCTAAGGTTCCCATGTGTGATTCCCATGTGATTGCAGCTGATTCTCCCTGGACGACTTGCCTAGCAATGCTTGGAGCCTTTGCACCGCACCCAAAGAATCCACCTGCAACTGGAAGCACGCGCTTTCAGCTGGGGCGTAAATGACTGGCCTTAGAACGTGACTGTGGTTTGCTGCTCTCCCTCACGTGCCAGCAGGAGCAGAGTGCCCCATACTGCTTGCAAGGCGACTTCGTGCTTCTTCTCAGTCCAGGAGGGGGACAAACTGCTTAACTACTCAGTCTGCTCATTTTTTAAAAAATGGGGTCATAATATTACCCATTTTGAGGGTTGTTGTGAGCATTCAGTGAGAATATGCTTACAAAGCAATTAGTGCAGGGCCTGGCTAAGGTTAGCTTTTAAAGTTGTTGTGTGTCACCCATTCCACCTGCAAAGGGAGCTGTACCTCATAGTTTCAGAGCCCCAGTCAAATAGCACCAACCTCTTTCTGGAAGCTGGGGAGGCTGGAGCCCTCTGGGGAGCTGTAGGAGAGGGGCAAGCATGCCACAAGTTTGCGGTGCTCCTGCCCTTCTCTTATTTCTGCTTTTCTAGCCTGGTCTTCCATCTCCACCAGCAAATTCACTTTCTAAACCAGCTGCCCCACTTTTTTAAAGGGATGACTGGGTGAATAGTAAAAATAAACAATAACAAGTATAATCATTACAGCACTAACTCTTGGTTGGCCTGGATTGGTTTCTTTCTTGTACACATGACAAGGGAGAGAGGATGAAAACAGAAAAGGCAAATCCTTGGTTTCAGCTTTCCCTATGTGGGGAGTTGGGGACCCTTTCCCAATTGAAAGGAGCAACGCTACTTGATCCCGGGTGAGACACAATGTGACAGTAACATGCCCCCAAATTCACAAACATTGGAGGGAGTTGACAGCCGGTATTTTTAAGGAAGTTGATTTGGTGGCTAATTTTATTTATCTTGCTTCCTTTGCCAAGATCAGCTGCTTCTTTGCCCTGTGCCATTAAGTCCCAGGAGGTCCATAGGCAGCAATTTACAAATCTATTCCCCTCTGTGGCTAAGGTTCTTTCTACTGCCATGGGTTTTTCATGGAGAAAATAGAGAATCTAGAAGCTGTATAACCAGCGTAATCTCTAATGTTTCATCAAAAGGTGTCCTATATGGGTATTTATTTATATTTAGCCCCGAGTGAAAGGTCCCAGGAGGCAGCAGCCTGAGCAGATTTGGTTCAATATCTGCAAAGGCATTTAAATAAGCTTACCAATAAAAAAACATCTTCCTACATGAAGAAAGAAAGTGGAACTTGAGTCCGATTGACCTTGAGACAAAGACAGGCTGGAAACCATTGAACAGTCAATAACAGGGCCAAGCAGCATGTACAATGTGTGCATCTCTGTGAGTGTGTTTATGTGTAAATTGGGGCAGGAGTGGAGGAAGGGAAGCAACATCCTTATTCAGTCTCCATGGTTGCATTAGACTGAAAAAAGGAATTGATATTTTAAGGGTGAGTGTTAAAAATTAACATTCCTAAAGTTTCTGACAATCTGGTTTAAATAAAATAATAACAGATGAATATGAAAATGATATTGCTAGAGATTAACAGTTGTATAATGGATATCCTGCTGCACAATATTTATGAATAATGCATCGTTATCTATTATCTTTAAATCTATCCAGGATTAACAGCTTTGTAAATTATTTAGTATCTAAGGTTTAAAGGATAAAATCAATACATATATGTTTTGATAATCGATGATAATCAATTCATTAAAAACAAACATCGAGCCAATTTCAGGTAAATACTCAGAGGGTGTCCTTATTCTCTAATTGTGTTTATTTCCCAATCCAGCGCTACCATGGTGGCAATTTAGAATGATATCTTTATAATCTATGCCAGTGTTGGAAAAAAAAGAAAAAAAAAGAAATTCTCCAGATCTAAGCAGGAAAAAAACCCAAAACTTCTTCTCCAGGAGTTTCAACCTAGAAAAACAGAAAACCCCTATTGCCCTTGGGGTTTTGCTGCTGCATCTCCTGGCACTGTGGGTTGGACAATGATTGGTTTCTTTTGATAAAAAGTTCTACGGGAAAATAACAGCTGAGTCAGAGGAAGCCACCAGACTGTGCGCCCCAGCAGTGCGGGCTTGGGCAGGGCTGAAGAAGGGAAAGAGGAAGAGAAGCCACTGCCTCTGCGTCCTGCAGCACCCAGGGGGAAAGCAGTGCGCCTGTAAAGGCGACAAATTGTTCATCCCACATTTAGAATGATCACTATTTCCCACATTTTGACATGGATGCCAGGGTAGAAAGGGGTTTTAGCTTAGACTAGCGATAGTTGTGGGAGTCAGGAGAGACCCCCCCACCCCAAAATCCTGTGCTATGATTCTTTATTCTTGAGTTATCTTCTCAAGGTGACACTGGACCCTAATTTCAGACAGTTGCTATGTCTTTCCTCTCCTTCCACCTTTACTTCCTTTCACTTTCTCTTTCTCTGAGCTGAGCTTTTGGCAAAGATACCAAACAGACAATCCATTTGCAGCTGAAAGTTTATGGGCATGTTGATTGTTTCTGATGAGTGGATTGAAACCTCAGCTTCTCGGTGCCCTTGAGCAAAAAGAGCTGAACAAGTCGTGTGTTTCCACGTCACATATTGTCACAATAGCTAATTCCTAGGTTG
The DNA here is from genome assembly GCA_023783475.1 of Daubentonia madagascariensis. NCBI lineage: Eukaryota > Metazoa > Chordata > Mammalia > Primates > Daubentoniidae > Daubentonia > Daubentonia madagascariensis. The sequence continues at coordinate 4,639,183 of JAKFHU010002088.1, forward strand.
CAGAATATTGTCATAATATTGGATTCTGGGGTTGTAGCTCAATTCCTTCTCCTTAGTAACGTCCTGCACGCACAGTTCTGACCGTGTCACAGCTTTTTGTTTAGACCGAGAGCTGGTTTCACAGGGGTTAGAAGCTTGTGTTTGAGAAATGTATTTTGCATCGATTAAAATTTCTTAAAGGACACACTGCAATTGAATGACAGGCTATTTTTAAATTATTTACAAGCTCGACATTTTACTCAAAGCAAATTGTCAACTAAATCTAGTTATCATTTTATCTGCCGGACCTATTCCCCTGAGCATACCAACCAGGAAAACGATTATCTCTTCAATGTATTGCTTTAGCGATTCAGGAGACATCTTCTTGGCACCCCCCTCGTAGTACTAAATGATGATAAAAAGGCATTGGTGGGTTTCTGGGACATTTGTTTCCAGAATTTCCCTAAACACAATTTTTCAATTGCGTTATGGAGGAAGGCCACGATGTGAAGGCTTTTTCTGGATCTGATTTCCACCATAATCACTCTACTATGGAAAAATCCGAGATTATTTTTCCACTTACGTTTTCCCTATGCTATTCATAATATAAATTGACACGGTTTCTGTTTGTACCCCTCTAACCATGTACATGTTGCTATTATACTATTATGAATACAGTTTCAAGCTCTTGTCCACCTCTCTGCTTGTGCACTTCCGTTCCCTCTGCCTGGGACATCCTTCCCACTGGCCTTTGCTTGGCTCTGTCCTCATTGTCATGGAGATCTCAGTTCAAGTGTCGACTCCTTTAAGGGGCTTCCCAGACCTCCTTATCTAATGTTGCTTACTTCCCAACATCATTCCAGCGGCCATCCCTTACCATGTTACCTACTTTATGTCACTTACTACTATCTGAAATACCCTTATTTATTAACTTACATGAATAGGGTTTGTTTCTCTCAACAGAAGGTGAGCTCCATGAAATCAAGGATCCCATTTTCCTGTGTGTTACTGTTTCCCAGTGCCTATAACAGTACCTGGGGGATAGTAGATAATAAATATTTGCCACACTAATGAATGAATAAATCATGATTGCCATCAGGAGACCCAGCTACATTTCTGTCTGACTCTGGACCTTCCCTTTGGCCCAACTGATCTTCTACAAACCCATAAAACTCTAGATTTCAGGACAAAAAGTTATCTTTAAGATAATATGGTCATTCTGTCGACAAGGAAATGGAAGCGTGGCAAGGTTGAATCACGTGGTGAGTGGTAAACACGGGTTTAATTCCAGGCCTGCAATTTCCCTAGAGCAGTGGTTTTTAACTGGGGCAATCTGGCACCCCAGGGGACATTTGACAATATCTGGGGACATTTTTGGATGTCTTAACTTGGGGGGAGGGAGTGGTGTGTGTTACTGGCATCTAGTGGGTAGAGACCAAGGACGCTGCTAAACACCTTATGGTGCAGGGACAACAGCCCGCTCCCCCGCAACAAAGCATTACCTAGCCCCAAATGCCAATAGTGCCAAGGTTTAGAAACTCTGCCTTTGAGCTGTAAACAACAATAAAGAGACTTCTTTCTTCTGTTTGAGGATAAATGAGACAAGGGCCACAGAGAATTGAGTTTTTTAGGATTTCTTAGTACAGAATTATCAGTTGCATTTTTTTGCAATGAAATTTTTTTTTAATTTCAAAAAAGTAGCTTTATTATTTTTTGATTATAGAAATAATGCATGCTTATTGTAAAAGAATTCAGGTAAAAAGAAAGGCATTAAAAAGGAAGAGAAAATTATCCATAGTCCTCCCACTGGGACATAAACATACGGGCATGTTGGTATGTATTTTTCAAGATTTTTTTCTATGAACACATACATATAGATGTTTTTGACAAAAATGGAATACAGTATTTAATACATACTGTTTTATAATCTGCGTTATTTACTTAATAATATTTTGTTGACACATTATAAATCTAAAAATCAGGAGCCATATTGTAATTTCTAATGGTTTTATAATATTTTGTTATTGTAAAACCATTTGGACGATCCAAAATGTGTTTTACCAATCTCCTATTGATGAGCATTTATGTTGTTTCTGATATTTTAATATTATAAATAAACTTTCAGTGAATATCCTTGTTCATTCATTCTTGTTCATTCTCAATTACTTCTTTAGGATAAATTACCAAGTGGGATTTCTGGGGCAAAGGAAATGTGATATGTGTTGTCAGGTTGCCTGCCCAATTACTAATGGGAACCAAATAATTAGAAATCTCAGTATGCTGTAATTCCTTGTTACCCACTTTCAGATGAGAGATGCAATTCACAAGGCAAAATATCAAGGTTTTTTTTCCTTATGTTCTAGTATCAGAACAAATTTATTCTTACCTCCTATACTCATTTAAATTTGATTCAGGAAAAAATTATTGAGGAGGAGGGAAAGGAACATTCACCCAGTTGTACTATGCACCATGCACTATGGGCTAGGAACTTGTTTCTTTCAACAACCTGAGAGCTAGTCTGACCCTTCCTGTTTGTAGATGGGAAAACAGAATTAGACACCCTCATTGAATATCACAAACCTTATACCTGATAGAATCAGAATTTGAATGTGGTTCATACCTTTAAGAAGTTTATAGCCTACTGTAAGGCAAAATGTGTCAGGGACACTTTTTATATTAATGTCAGGTATGATTAGATTAATGTTCAAATTATGACCCTGAGGATCTTAAGACTTTAAACCTGTAAAGAAATAATCAGCTAGGTTCAGGATATTGTACTTACCAAAGCAGGAAAGTAGATTAATATATATTTGAAAGTACTTTCAATAACTAAGATTGAAAACACGGAGATGTCTGATCTCTCTTTAGTAATCAAAAAATTTAATCAGTTAATTGAGGTTTGTACTTGATAAATTCCTTATTTTCAAAAGACCCCAGGATATTTGCCTATCATCAACATGCAAGATATATTGCTCAAATCAGTAACTGTGCCATAAATATAGTTTCTTTTAGAAAGCTGAGAAGCTGAGACTCTTAGATAGCTCTCATGTCTAAACATTTTCTTATGTCCTTTTATTCCCCCTCATCAGAATTCTCAAGTTTTCACCTTAAGCCTGTGTACTCTCATTAAGCTATGCTAAGGTCTTCAAAAGGAGTAAAAATGGGCAGGTCCCAGGCAAAGAGAGTGCAAACAGCTGGTTTCAGAGTGAGATGGGAGAAAATCTATCTGGGGGGAAATCTCCCTCCACTGGCCTTTGTGGTTTGAAACTCTGCTTTATCCTGTGACTCAGCAATCCACTTCTGGGTAATTCATTAGGAAAACACTCACGGATGGACAAGTGTATTCATTGCCTCACTGTTTTAGATAATGAACAATTAGAAACAGAGTCAATGGTCATCACTAGGAGATAAACATACATAAACTGTGATACATACATACTATGGAAGAATGGGCAGCAGTTAAAGGAACCTATTCTGGATATGAGGTTTTGGTTAAATATATGTATTGGGAATATCTTTTGTGGCTTGCCTTTTCACTCTCTTAATAGTACATTCCAATGAACTGAAATTCTTGATTTTAAAGAACTACATTTTATCATTTGTTTTACTTTATTTATAGTACTTTCTATATCCTATTTATGAAATCTTTTCCCTCCCATGGTCACTAAGGTATTATCCTTTGTTTTCTTCAAAAAATTTTATTGTTTTACTTTTCATATTGAGATTTACAGACCATTTAGAATTTATTATTGAGTATGGTGTGAGGTAGGGGTTAAATGTATTTTTTTTCCATACGAATATCCTTTGACCTAGCATGATTAATCATAAAAACATTTTTCCCCCACTGTTTATCGCTTGCAGCTTTATCACAAATCAAGTGACCATATAACTGTGGGATTTCTATTTTTTTCCATTGATCTATTTGTCTTTACTTATGCCAATGCCACACTGTCTCAAGTTACTGAAACTTTAAAATAGGCAAAAGACTTGAATGAGTCTTCACAAAAGAGGATATCCAAATGTCCAATAAACTTATGAAAAAGTTCTCAACCTTATTAATAGGAAAACTATATATTAAAGCCATAATAAGATACCAGTACATATGAACCAGAATGGTTAAAAAAAAAAAAAGACACCAGGTGCTGGCAAGGATGTGGAGCAACTGGAACTCTCATACACTTCTGAATATAAATTGATGCAATCATTTTGGGAAGGTGTTTGACAGTATCTACTAAGCAGAATATATGCATATCTTATCATTTAGCAATCCTACTCTTACACATATATGCAACAGGAATGCTTGTATATACTAAAAGATATATACAAGAGTGTGCATAGTAGATGTATTCATAACAGCACCCCTCTAAACAACCAAATGTCCATCAGTAGTAGAATGAATAAATAATTCATGTTATATTTAATCAGTGAAAAAGAAAGAACTATTGTTACATGCAAAACATGGGTGAATCTTCCAAGGATAATGTTAAAACATATAAAGTAAACACAAAAGATTATACACTATATAATTCCATTTATGTAAAGTATACAAATAGGCAAAACAAATATACAATGATAGAATTTAAGTTAGTGATAAGGGGCAGAAACATTAAGGGGACATAAGAGGGTTTTTCTATTTTTGGTGCTGGTAATATTCTATTTCTTGATTTTGGTGCTGGTTACTGGGGGAATGTTCATCTTGTGAAAATTCTTTGAGCTTTCATTTATGATTTGTGCCCTTCTCTTAATGTATATTATATGTCAAAAAGTATTTACTTAAAAAATGAATCAGATAGTTATATTTTGTTGAGTGCAAAGTACCCACAAAATAATACCACATATTCTTCATGAAGATATACATAAACATACATATATCTCTAGGTTATCTCTGGGGAGGATATTGGGTGTTGGTATATGTTGGCACTCTAACAGCCTTTTGACTCAACTGTATTATCACAATTCTGCTGGCATCAGTTCGGCAATCAAATTGGAGATCAGATCATTGGTTGGATCAAAGTTTCCTAAGAGAGGGGCCCTTAGCAAAAGGATGTCCAAGAGCTCCTCTTTTCTTAGAACTAAATGAAGCTGTTGACCAAGAGTTGAAGGGTCCTTGAGTACTAGTTGACCATGAATTATCCCAAACATCATGCAAACTGCTTTAACACTAGCTGTCAACTTTCACAAAAAAACATTCAAAAGCATTCAGTAAGACACCTACCGAGAGAACCAACTACATTCTAAAAAATGGGTGCCCTTTTACAGATAAGTAGAGAAAATTTAATCATTAATTTTCAGGCAGTTTGGGACCAGACAGAATAAATATGGGGGCTGACATATATATTTGAGAACTGCCTAAATCTCTGCTCTTCACTCTGTTGATAAGCTATAGGAAAAGAAGCCACAGAAGTCAGGACAACCAACTGTGAAGGGTGCCCTGCACATTTGTCTCCAAATTTAGGAGGGCAGAAGGGAACCTATGCAACTTTTTAAAATAGTCACCTATGTGACTTTTAAAAAGTCACCTATGTGACTTTTTAAAATAAGGATTTGGGTAACAGCAAACCCAGGAGTCCTACTGAAATCTCCTGTGGAATTAGCCCCTAGGAAGCCTAGGGAAGGCCATTGTGGGATCTCCCCACAGTTTAATGGCCTCTATAATTAGCTTTTTGGGAATTTTGGGGCTGAATCCTAGGAGGTTTGGCAGCAGAGGAGCATCCAGGAGGACTAGGAGGAGCCTTTTAATACTGGGGTGGAAGGAGATCAAATGTACTTGAGCACATCTGTAATATCATTTGTTTGATTTTTGGAAGAGACTATAGCCAGTGGTGTTACATGAGTAATTTTTTTTAAAATCCCTCTATTATTGTATAGGCCAGAGTTGGTTTTCTAGTCTTGGATGGTAGAGGCCCTGTTTTAAATGTTTACATCATGCTGGAGAAAGGGCAGTCTTGTGTTATTACGGAACCAGAGAACTGTAGAGGATGGAAGGGCCTTAGGACTCATGACTTCAGCGGTGCTCAGCCCGAGGTGCTTTTAAGATTCACCTGAAGAACTTCTGCAATGTTGAAACTAACTCAGCAGGGTGAAGCCCAGACATTTGTATTTCTCAAATGCCCCCAGTGGATTCTGATGCCTGGTGTGGGTTGAGAACCACTGATCTATTAGGTGCATTGATTTTCATCTCTCTGGGACTCTGTGGCCTGCCACAGAAGCTTCAACAAAGCTGCACCAGTTTATTCCGCTTCACGGCTTCACCAAAGGTCTTATTTGAAGAAATGATTCTACTACGTTGATAATGTCTAATGAGTTTCCAGACGTTCCTCTTTCCTCACCTGGTCGGATTGATCATTTGGCAGTAATCCCATAAACAGACTGAAATGTGGAACAGCTGTCCCAGGTTGTCTCTCCAGAGCGGATGCTGAGCCTGTTTCCAGAGCAAGATGCTCACCATCTCAACATGTGAGAAGGGAAGAAAAACAGAAGCAGGATTAGGCAGGGGAGGAAGCTGAACTGTGATGTGGGCTCAAAAAGGCCTTGGCCAACCTGGTCGGGAGTGCTAGAATGAATAATGGCAGCATTTTCCCTCAGTGGGCATTGTCCTCGGCCAAGGAGCCTGGGCCGTCTGGGAGGAGTGTGACCTCGGGTGCAGAGTGTGTCTGCAGCTGGGGCAGACAGCTGGCGGCTGGAGGAGGTCTGCCACCTGCACTCTGCTCAAGTCCTTCCTTGAAGGGGAAGCTGGGCACAGCTCTGGGTGCGCACTGCAGGTATGTCAGTTTGGGGAGGGGAGTGTAGGGAATACCTGTGAACTGGTAATCCATGATTCAGTGTGAGAAAGGGGTTGATGAGGGCAGCACAAACATCCTAAACCAGGCTTATGGCAATGGGGCCTAGGAAAGGCTCTGGAAGGAGCAGAAAAAGGTGATGTGACTTAGCGAAGAAACAACATACACACTTCTCCTCTTCTTTAGGATATCGCAGATGGTTGGCTTCCTTTTCACAGCTTCCCCTTGAGGATAAAAAGAGAGTTTTAGGCCTTGAGTAGGGTTAGACAACTTTCCAGAGGACACTCTTATGTCTTGACCTTGGTCTGCTACCTCTGTCTCTAGCCATAGACATACTTTAGCATAAAGGGACTTTCATCGTTACAAATCAGATTCAGCATGCATTTATTGAGCACCTAGTGTATGCCACGTTCTGTGCTAGGTATTTTTGTATAGTCCCACATGCCCATATTTTCATCTTATTCAGTCTGTCCTGAAAATCACACTTTGAGTGATTTTCTTTTCATTTTTCAACTTACACACTTGTTTATTTAAAAACTAAATGTAGAAGACGTCATTTTCTGAACTAAAAACCATGGAATCCCTAGAATCTTGTGACTAATGTGGCAAACAAGTTCTCATTGTGTTTAAAAGATTTGTTGTTATCATTATTGTAACTACACTTGTAAAATAAATCTTTATGGCCAGGAATGCCTTTAGCTATGTTCTTAATTTTAAGAGATAGTTCACAGCTCTTTTGTGGTGGTTGAGTAGATTAGATCTAGAGCAGTGAACTAATACTGAGTTAATTATCACAAGATTGGTGGTTTATATCAACCTTCTATGACAAACATAGAAAAAGTCAACATTGCTGTTTTCTACCACAAACCGCAACGTTCAGTAACAAATTTCTACAACCTTCTTTACCATACGTAGTTTTCCATTATGAACATTTATAGTTTCAAGGTTGTAAGACAACAGTTCTTAAAACTATTAAAATAAACACTTTAATATCATAAGAAATTTCTTTGCCATAAGAAGCAGGCTTAGAAGCTTAGCTTTAAGATAAGATACAAACAATGGATTGATTGAACTTAAATTATGGTAACTGGTATGTAAATAATCAATAATAACTTTCTTAACTATCTATCAAGATAATTTCTAGCCATAAGATTTGTGTACTCAAACTACCTGTGTTGATTGTCTCCCAAGAGTTCAAGGTTTCTCATTAATCTGTTCACTGAAGCTTGTAACTTTCAGCTTCAGTTGTATTTCCTAGCCAGAGGTATGTTAAGAGAACATGGAGCCTATTAAATTCTGTTGCCACATTAACTAGACTTTAGGTTTGAGCAAGTTATCTGTTATCTTTATTCTCATTTTAGCACAAATGTGGACCCCTAGAACTAGCTCTGTGGCAGTGGCCTTAGGCAGGGGAAGACCCTAGGAAAAAAGCTGCGGGTGTGTGGGCACCCTGAAAGCCGACCACCACAATGTGTTCCTGATCAGCCAGTGTAAAGCGTCAGGGACAGAGCTGGACAGATGGTGGCAAAAATGGAGGGAGCTACGCTGGGTCACCCTACCCTTATGATTTCCAGATTATACACAGCGGAAGGACAGGAGGCCTGGGCATCAGGGATGGCTATCTTTTTTTCATAAATGAAGGCTTCAACAGGGAAGCAGGTGGAGACAGGACCTCATGACTTTTGGGGGCCCTCCACACTATGCCTGCTGTTGCCAGTGGATAAGTTGGCCATGTGTGGAGATGCTGTCTAGATGCAGTTTCAGAGTTCTAAGTTACAAGTCCCTAGTTTCAAAAATTGAAAATAACAGAAGCAGTGCATTGACAGTGAATCTGGACACTTCAGTCTCTGCAGGAAAAACAAAACTAAACAAAACAAAAACCCCAGCTAAGACATCATCGTCAGGGACATAGGTGAAGAGCAGAATCTGGTAGAATAGTCCATCATCATAGCCATTTGAAAAGAGTATTTCCATAGTTAAGGTGGGGGTGGGGTGGGGAGTGGATAGGTGTAAGGGATCTAGCATTTTGGAGAATCTGCTACTTTAGGCAACTGGAAGATCCCAGAGGGTAACACACACCGAAGTTAAGAAGGGGCTAAAATTGGTGTTCACCCACCAGTCACTTCCCTCTACCAAAATCTCTTCAGGGTAAGGCCCTCAAGTTCTCCACTTCTTGTTCACATCCTGTCACTAAAATAAGCTCTCTGTTGGAGGCTGGCCCTTTAACATCTGTTGCAACACTACCGCTGAGTATACAAAAAACCTAAGCCCCCTTAGGACTGTGAGGAATCTATTTAATTTGTGATGGTTTGCATTTTGTTTGTGGGAGGAATAAAAACACAAGAAGCTCTAGAAAATAACTACTTCATCACATCTTATAATTTATTCCACCAGGAGGTTGGAAGTATGCCTCCAAATTGCCCCAGCACAATCTTTGAGGATTTGGTGGTTCATACTAGTAAAACTAAAGTCAGTGGAAAATTTCCACATGTGAGAATTATAGTATTAGGTCCTTTAGAACAACAACACTTGCACACACAGCTCCCAGCATTTCTGAATGTCTGGAAATCCTGACCATGAATCCGAAAAGCAGGACATTAGGACCTATTGCATCAATTGTGTTTGAAAATACTTATCCAGTGTGTTTTTTCAGTACTAAAAAATTGTTTGGTTACACTTAGCATGCTCAGTGTCATTCCCTGAGAGGATTTCTTTTTAATTGTTACTTTTAAAAAGTCCTGCTTTAAAATCATAAAGTAATATACAGGGGGTTGATGGCTTGAATTCTTTTTAAAAATTAGGTAAACAGATAGTGAAGAATGTGGTGGTAACCCATCGCAGGTTTTTGTAAAATAGCTGATGGGAAATAATCCATCTTTCTTTTTTTCTTTTCCTTTCGGTTCCTTCTTCCTCTCTTCTCTCTTTCTTCATTGCGTCAACAATCAGAGCTAAGATTAACGGTTTGCAAGAGCCGCTGTCCTTAGATTTCTTATTTATTCTTGCTCTCAGGTGGCAACTTTATAAATCTCATTTTGGCCAAAAACGTCTTGAGATCTGGAAACAGGAATTGCATAGAAAACTAGAAAGGTGCTCATTTTCAATATCTGACCCTGGCTTTCTGATGGCCCCAGTGCTACCGTACATGGTCCAGTGCCTTCCCTGAACAGTTCCGGTAGGGCTTGGAATTGCTCTCCTCGCCGGAACCCATTTTCATCTATGTAAATAAACCATTTTCTTCCTTCAAAATCTATAGTTCCCACTCTGTGGGAACCAAAGTGCGGATGGAAAGGGAAATTGAGGGTTATAGGATAGACCCTGGGCTGGGCTTGGGAAAAGGGGTGACGAGTCAGTGGAGGGCGTAGGAATGGAGCAACCACCATCCCAGTCACAATCATATGGTGGTGCTGGAAGGATCCCAGTTCAAACTGGGCCAGCCAGGTAATGGAGGTCCCTTAGCAGAAGATGCCATGCAGCTATGTTGTGTTGATACTAGAGGTGCTTGGTAATGGGTGTCTCCTCATTCAACCCCTATATCCAAACCATCGGCAAATCATATGGGCTCTACTTCTCAAATATATTTAAAATCTGGTATTCTCACCACCTCTGCCACTAACACCTGGTCCAAGCTCCTATCCATTCTTCTTTGGATTATCTAAATACCTCCTTCCTACCTGATTTCCCCATTTTTGCCTTTACCATGTCCACTTTGCATCTCAATCCAGCAGCCAGAGCAATCCTGTCAAGACCTAAGTCCGGTCATATCACCCCCCAGTGGTTCAAGGTAAAAGCCAAAATCCTCCTTGGGGCCTACAGGGCCCTATGCAGGTCTCTTCTTCCCTCTTCTCTGTCATCATGTGCTTCCCTCTCACTCCCTGGGTCCTGATGCTGTGGTCTACCTGCTGTGTTCCTTTTCATCCTGGGCGTGCTCCCATCTCAGAGCTTTGCTCTTCCCTCTGGCTGGAGCACATTCTGTCCAGGTAGCCACATGGCCACTCCTCTTATTCCTTCAGACCTTTGCCTCCTGGTGAATCTTCCCCAGGCACACCTTCAAACCTCGCACCTCAACTCTGTCTTGCTCTTCCCCTCTTTCCTGCCTTTTCTCCATAGCACTTAGCACTGATGTATTATATATTTTTTTATTCATTTATTTTCTGTCTCTTCTTCAGCAAAAGCTGAAGCACATTTGCTTTCTAATGTATCCCCAGAATGTAGAACAGCGCCTGGCATATATTAAGCACATGATACATATTTCTTGAATAAATAAATGAATAAATTGGTCAATTAGACAGGCCCCCAGTAATGACAAGGGGAACAGGATAGAGCTCAGAGGATGTTTGCTAAGAGTCAATGGGACTGTCAGGGTCCCAGTTCATGGGGTTGAGGCTCTTGGGAAAAACAAAAGCAAATAGGATATTGTCCATATTTCTCAGGTGTGTATAGCAAAGGAGTCACACACAGGGTGCTATCAATTTGTAAGTGAATGGTCCATGCCTGTGGCCAAATAGCTTCAACCCAGCCAGATGCTGGCACTGCAGGACTCCAGCGCTCCTGACAACCTCTGTAACAGTCACTGTCTCGTTCATTCATTCACTTGTCCATCCCTCCATCAATACATCTATCCATTCATCCAATTGTACAACAGTTATTTAGCCAGTGTCTTCTCAAACCCAGCTTTGTTTTGCTTGGATTTTCTGAGCGTCACTCCCACAGAACTGTATATCCTTGTGAGTAAGAACTCCTACATCTTCACGTCTTGACTCCTCCCATTTCCTAATATGCGTTGAATGAATAAGCCTTGGACAAGAGGTTTCACTTGATTATGCCTTATTTCTTTTTCTTTATAATTCAAGCAAAAGAACAATGAGAATGGATAAATTAACAGATGAAAGGTCTCAGAATTTTAAGCTGGAATCCAAATCTCTGTAACCAGTGCTAATACGCTCACAGTGCTGCCCGTACGCTTTTGCTAATTTAATGTGTGCTCTCCAAGTGAGATGTCTGACCTCTCACCATCAGCGCCTTTTGTTGAAGCCTTGGTAAGCCCAAGGCTGGCCCTAACACTGGAAAAGAGGCTTCATTCCTGGTTATTTATTCCATTAATTGCTAGGTTGTTTTTGTCCATTCATCTCACTGACTTTATTTTTCTTTCTTGCTGCGTATTGTACTTGATATTAAATAACTGTATCCTTTCACACAGTAAGGTTCTTAAAATGGTATATTGGGGCTCCTCCAAACAGATTTTAATTTTTTACTGGCTGTCTTAGTCAGCTCAGGCTGCTATAACAAAGTACCGTAGACAAGGTGGCTTAAACAGCAGAACTTTATTTTCTCACAATTCAGGATGCTGGAAGACCAAGATCAGGTGCTGGCATGGTTAGGTTCCAGTAAGGGCTCTCTTCCTGACTTGCAGATGGCCGTCTTCTTCCTGTGTGCTCGCATGGCCTTTCCTCAGTGTGTGGGCATAGAGAGAGGGCAATCTCTTTCTCCTTGTATAAGGCCACCAATCCTATTGAATCAGACTCCACTCTTATGGCCTTATTTATCCTTAATTACCACCCTATCTCCAAATACGGTCACATAGGACTTCAACATATAAATTTTTGGGAGACACAATTCAGTCCTTAACACTGCCCTACTTTAAGATACCCGTTATACACACTATCAAGTATTGATGGGGTTAATGTCATTTCAACTTTAATTTGATCATAGCTCCAAGTTGTGTTTATGTCCAGTCTTTATATTTCCTTCCTCACGTAACATGCATTTCAAGTCACCACTTAAACCCGCTTCTGGGAGAATGATTTATAGATTAGTCTTGCTCTTGCCCCAGTTGTCAAGTTTTTACTTTACTCAAAATCTGGTTTCTTTTATTTTTGTTAAAAAACGGGTCAGTATGGAATCCTCCATCCCCATTAAATATTTTGTACACATTGTCCAGTCCTGTCTCCTTGATCTTATCTGTGATTGCGCAGACACGAGGGCGAGCTTGCCCTCTTCCTCGCTCCCTTTCTCTCTACCTCTCGCCCCCACCCTCCCCCTCTCATTCCCTCCCTCCCTCCCTCCACTTGGCTGTCTTCTCCTAATCATTTGGGTTTCTGTTTAAAAGCTTCAGAGAGGTCTTTGACCAAGCATGGCACCTATGAAGTCAGTCATACCACATCACCTGTTTTCTGTCTAACACCTAGGACTACTGCTGTTTTGCAGATGGGGAAACTGAGGCTGGAGAATGTAAGGGATTTGTTCACTTTCTGAGCTGCAAAGAGAAGGCCTGAGAAGTGAGGGTGGGGCTCAAAGGGGTCTGAAGGTAAACTGGCCCCTCTCTCCTAGAAAGCGAGGCAGCAGGTCATTTGACTTGTATCTTTGCAGAGTATTTTCAAAGGTGCCCTCTTCCTCTTCTTTTCTGTGTTCACCTCCTCGACAAAGCCCATCTGGCACAGTGATGGGACAAGTATGGGAAGGGTGATGGAACATTTGGCCGGGTGTAAGGTAGCCTGATTTAGCAAATAAAAATGCAGAAGCATAGCTAAATTTGAATTTCAGATAAATAATCAATTTTTAAAGAATAAGTATGTCCCATGCAATATTTGGGACTTACTTATGCTAAACCATTATTTGTATTGCATCTGAAATTCAAATTTCACTGGACATCCTGCATTTTATCTGGCACCTTTGGCCAGATGGCTACTCTACAACTATATGTATCCTACGAATAAAAGTTACTGAGCTTCTAGTGATGGTGAGTGTGTTTGGAAAAGAAAGCAGACAATAAAATCACATCGAGCGCCATTGTTTTATTTACTTTAGTGACTTTTTTTATGTTCTTTGATAATAAAAACACCACCATAAATATTCCTGAGTAAATATGTATTTTACTTTGGAAACTCTGACTTATCTTTATCAGCCCAGTTCTTTTGACTTCCTGTGAATTCACAGCACTTAATGTCTAGACCAAAGGAACTAGAAAACTGCATGGCCTCCTCATTCATGCTGAACTCACGTTAGGGTCAACTGGGACAGGCTATTCAACCTTTCTTTTTGCCTCTGTTTCTTCATCTGTGTGATGGAGATTATATTGGCACCTATCTTATAAGGCTGTTGTGAGGAGTAAATGAGAAAATGTCCAGTACTTGCCATGTAGTAGACACTCAAGAAGTATCAGCTTCCTTTTTCTTGCCTGACCACTCTGTTCCTGAGAATGGATAGCACCACTTCTGAGACCCCTGCAAAATACTAGGCTAAATAGATAATGCAGACATTACTCTTCACTAATACACAGATACCAGCTGAACCACGTCCTTGTTATACCTGCTAATAAGGATTAATTGACTGATTCAATCCCTCATTCAACAAGTATTTATTGAGCGCCTAACAAGTGCCAGGCACATAGTGTTCTAAGAGTTGGGGATAGAAGGTAAACAGGGCAAAGTTGCCATTTTCCCAAGAGGATTGCTTTTATTATATTGGGGGGGTGGCAGATAATGCACAAATAAGTAGGAAAAGATACTATATTTTATGGAGCAAGCAATTAGGGCAAATAGTATGAAACCAAGTATTGCGTTTGGTTCTGTGCAGTTCATTGGTGACCTTGATAACAATCTTTTGTTTCCCAAAGGTTGTTCAAGAGAATGGGAGGAGGAGGAAGCTGAACTTTGCTATAAAGGGGAGCAGAAAAGTGAGCGGCAGCTAAAGGGGGCTGTGGTGTTAAAAGGCTTTTTGTTTCTTTTTTCATGGAAGCTCCTTTGGCAAGCTGAAAGGAATGGCCAAGCAGGGAGGAATTGATGATGCAGAAGGTAAAGGACAACTCCAGGGGTGAGCTCTTGACAAGTCGAGCAGGGGAAGAGACTCCACTAGACTGGAACAGGCTTGGCCTTGGCTTCAGCAGGGGTGTGTGCACAGTGTGCTCCCTGCAGCAGGAGGGCAGGCTGAGGATATGGGGCTTCCTCAGTTTGGCAATGGGAAGATGGAGAACTCTACTTTCTCAGTGAGATAAGACATAAAATATTGTCTTTCATTTCTTTTATCAATAATTATTGATTATTGATAAGTTGAAAATATTGAAAATAATTATTGATAAGAAATTATAGCTTCCTCATTTCTATCAGGCTTTCACTGAGCACCCCCAAATGCTCTTGGATATATACCATTCTCTCCCCACTCCCCTGTGGGGAGTGAGACTCTGAGTTAATTTATTCACAGATAGCTCTTTTCAGCTCCTCAGGCTGAAGTGCCGGTACTTTGATGTTTTTCACCCATCACATGTTTCTCTCCATTGAGATAAACTTCTTCCAGAAGAAGCTGCCCATCTTGACAAGTCTGTTTTGAGTCTGTGCTTCATTGCACAGCCAGACCTGAAAGTGACGGGAACTGACAAACCCTCTGAACTTGTCCCATTGGATTTGTCTAATGGGCCTTTCCCTGACATAGATGAAAAAGTCATTGACAGAAACAGACCATTTACCATGAACCTGAGCAGGGGTATAAGCAGTGACAGATAAAATAGAGCTCGAAATAAAGCTGGGAAATTCAGGACGCATACGATGGGCCCAAGGAGATCTCTGCTTTGAAACGTGAAGATGAAATGGACGGTATTGGGTTTCGCAGCCCCAAGTCACCTGGTTGCTTAGCGAGAAAGCCAAGCTCCTGCTCCTGTCTCTCTCCCTACCCTGCACCACGCAGAACCCGCTAAGTGGTGACCTGGGGGTCAGGGGTGGCTTTCAGGAGTCCACTCCAGGCCTGAGGACTAAGTTCTTTTTTCAAAGAAAAACAAAAATGTGATATTAAAAATTTTGCAGCCATTTAGAAATTCTAGTCTGTTGGCAGAATTCATATTGAAGAAAGCTTTCCAAACAGAAGAGTCACATCTTAGGAGCGATATTTTTAGGTTCTATAATCAACACCTAACGTGAACATCATATAAACTCAGAATTACCCTTGAAAAGCCTTTACATCACCCATACAACATACGACCCTGTATTCTAATTTATATTCACACTGAAATTTGAAAATCTTTGCACTAGATTAAACGAAAAAATAGAAAGGAAATCTATGTGCAGATGTCTGGCCTCAGACCATTCTGCCCTTAAGGCAGACATCAAATCCCTGGCTTTGAGTGAGCACAGGGTGGACATTGTGAAGCGTCCTTGTTGGGCCACAGGTTTTACTTTATTCTCTTTTAATATTGAGCCTCAACAACCTTTATAGATGGTAAAGGATGTGTTTGTCATTGTGATGATCAAATGAAATAGTGGCAATGCATCAAACTCAGGTTAAGGCTAAAGCTTGTGTGTGGCTTAATGCTGAAATAATACCACCCCACTCTGTTTTTCTTTAAGAAAAATCTTTAGATAATTCTGTGGCTATGTAAAGGTAAGGTCTAAGTCTCCTCTAAAAGGAGTAAGTTGGCTGAATGAAGAGTTAAAATTGCTTTATTATAGTATTAAAGCAATTCGTTTATTAAATACTTAAGGGAAATTAAAAGTACAGCCACAATAGGAGGGTCCTATGCCAAAAGATCGTTGATGGTTAGTTTTCAAAAGGGAAGAACAAGACATCTCTGGTATTGGCCCACATTGGAGTCTGGAAGCTAGCACTTTGGGGAAAGAGAGAGGGCAGAAAAAAAAAGACTTTGAGAAATAATAGAGCCTGAGCAGCCTGGTGGGCCATGGACAAAGAGACAGGACCAGTTATGGGATCTCCATGATCAGTCAGTGCTGAGTATCTGGGGAGCAGAGATATCAGGCCTTGACTTTTGTTTTCCTTTCCTGGCTTTAGAAATTCCCTCTGATCTTCTCAAGACTTTGGTAGAGTCAGTTACCTGCCACAGTCCTGTGTGGTAGGGAACCATGCAATGGGTCAGAGGCCAAGAGGAGGAGAGTGGCTTAACCTTCCTAAGACCACCCTTTCCCCAAGGCTGGAAACTACACTGTATTAAAGACAATTGGTCGCTGCAGGTCCAAGGAGGTGATCAACAGCAAAACCATCACGGAGGTCCAAGGTGGAACAGAGACAGGAAATTAGGAGCTAGGCTACGTGGAGGACACAGCTGCAGGACCCAGTGGAAGAGAAGACTGAACTGGAAGTCCTTGCTCCCAAATATGCTGGAGTTGGAGTTGCTGACTCACATGCCTGCAGGAGCCAGCCAATAGCATAAGCGATCAAAAGGGCTTAATGTAAACTTAGTGCTGGGATCTCTTTGCTGCAATTTTAAACTTCACATCTGCTAAGTTACCTTAGCTTTTATAACATTGTGGGGATGAGTCAAACAGAGAAAGAAAACACCTTTTTGGGCTTCATCCTCTCACAGGCTCCCAGGCTGCAGCCCCTGAGCTAGGGAAGGTAAGCCTCTAAAAGGGAAGCGTGACCGCCGTGACGTGGATTGGGCTTCTGCCTGTTGTTTGTGTTTTCAAGCCAAGTCCGAGAACTAGCACTGCGTGTTCACCCTGCCAAGGTGGATTTACAACCGAGGGCCCTTGGAGGCTATCCAGAGCAGCATCTCTCTCTGCCCCACCGGACACAGATCAGTCTTTGGCCATTACAGAGAAGATCAGAGATCCGCCCTATTCATTTAGTGTTTGGGGGCTTTAAAGGAGATGTGCACTCGTGCTTCTGCCAGCGTTTCTTGGTTTGCCACCACGGCGGCTGGCTCATCTTGGTCTTGGTCTGGGTTTTCCTGAAAGCAGAGTCTCAGTCAAGGACTGTGTACAGGTAGTTTATTTGGGAGGTGATCTCAGGAAGCAGGAGTCAGGCCTGGGGAGAATAAGGCAGGCGAGGAGGTAGCACTAACACACAGGTGAGCTGAGATCTCTGCTGTAGGCATACAGAAAGAGTCCTGGGCATCAATCCATTGGCTCTTCGCGGTTGGAGGTTGGGGGAAGGGGGCATTAACTTTTCTGTCTGTCAGTTTTCCCTGTGTGAATCTCCCAGAGGCTCAGAAGCCCTGAGGCAGAAAAGCCAAGAGAACCTTAGGAGCAAGCTTGGGTAGGTGTTGTCCACATGAGTCTGAATTCAGGTAAGGATGAATTACCTGATGCAGGGCATCGAAAGCTTCTGCTACAGTCTCTGATGTGAGACCAGGACCCATCCTTCCTGGGTGTGCCGGTATCGGGGTGCTGCTGACCTCGCCTGAGTGTGGCTTCCTGACCCCTCTTTTGCCCATTCCTTGGACAGTGGGAAAATTGCTCCACCACATGTGCCCAAGGCTGCCTCTTCTACACTGTTCTCCTCAGCCTTCCCACCTCTTGCCTTCAAGGTTTCCCATGCGAAAGCAGCTGTGCCGCGAAACTTGCTTCCCTGCCCTGCCTCCCCTTTGCCCCTGCTGGCCTCTCCTTTTCCTCTCTCTCCTCTTCCTCGCTCAGAATGATTGTCTTGAGTTCAAGTCCTTAAGGCTCTTATCTTCTTCTGTCCCATGTCCTCACGTGTATCATTTGGTCCCCACTTGCGGCTCTCACGTCTATGTCACTGCTGCCATGAGAGCCTCTCCAGCTGCAGGTTCTCTCTCCAGCTCTGGGCCTGTGTTGACGCTTACCCACCTCAAAATGACCTGGCAATTTCTATGCTGATGCAAGCTTGAGAAACTTCCCTCTCGTGTGAGATGCCCCACAATAAGTTGGACATTTTTTTTTGGCCATCGTCCATTCACCCCTGATGACTATGTCTAAAAGTGGCCCTGCCTTCTGCCCCCAGCCCATGCCTTCCTCACTGTCCCCAGTGTCCTCCTACACCCTCCAAAAGAAAATGCTCTGACTCTCCATCTCTGTGCTGCTGTCCATTTATGTCTACATGTGTTCAGAAGCCTGGTGCCACACTGGAGTCCTCAGTCTCTCTGGAAGTGGCTGTTCACAGGCCACAGTGGGGGTCCGACAGAAGCAGATTGCAAGGTGCATAGTCAAGTGCGCCAGAGCTGCAGCACACAGTGGGGCTGTGAGTCAGAATGCCAACGCTAGAAGGATCAAACCACTTCCCACATGACCATGAAGAAACCGAAGCCCAGAGAGATGCAGAGCTTTGACAAAGGTCACACGGCCAGTTCATACCAGAGCAGGGGCTAGTGACCATGTTCTGCCTGCCTTCCCAGGGCCCTTTCTACAATAGCATAATTGAACAAGCAGCCTGTGTCAGGGGCTTTTTAAGTACAGGCAGAAGAGTACAGAGCTCAAAGCAGTTCAGACAATAAAGGGAAGTTATTTCATGTAAATGAAAAGTTTAGAGATGTCTGGCTTCAGGCGACATTTGAACCAGGAGCTTAAATATATCAACAAGTACAGGTGGGTGGAGTGCCCTGGTGAGCCTAATCTACACCATGCGACCCCGGGAGCATATGTAAGACTCAAACACAAATGAGGGCTGTTGGAAAGGGGGAATGGAGACAACAGATGCCTAACAGGGGCCAGCAAAGAAATAACTACAAAATCCAAAAGGGGACAAAGGTATGTGATATGAAGTCTGAATGATCCAAGTCATAGCCAGACTGTGTCCCTTTAAGTGCAATCAGGATGGAGGTCTGGTTTTGGGGTAGGGGCTGAAAGGGTTACAAAAGCCAGAGGGAGCTCTGGGACTCTTTGCTTGACAACTGGCCTTAGACAAATAATTCCTGTGCCCTGAACGTTCTTCCTATCTGTTGAGAGGGCAGGGCTTCATTCTTGGGGTGGCCTGGGACTCCCACCAGAGAGCCCCGTGTGCTGGACAGTTCTGCTATTTCTAGGGTGTTGGGGGAGGGAAGGCAGGCAGGGAGAACTGCCCAGCCAGGAGCCGACCTTCCCTTTGGGCAGCTGTCTTCCTCCGAGAGCCGCTCAGGGGTCAGGACCCTGGTCTCTGTCCTGTGGTCCTTGCAGTCGGTGAGACTCAAAGCTCTGCTGATTCTTCTTCTCAGCACCGCCTCATCTATCTCTTCCTCTGCTCACCACCTCCAAACCTCAGCTCAGGTGTGAATTGCCTTGTACCTGGGCCCTGGCCAGGGTCTACCAGTTTGTCTCCTAGTCTTGCTCCCCACGTGCTCTGTGCATCCTGTGCCCGGGTACTCACCTCTGGCACCAGTTTTGATATAATACAATTCTCCCACTCAAAAGCCTTCAGTGAGCCCATACTGCTTTTAGGACCTGGTCCAAGCCCCTAATCCAAGCTCAAATATCACCTCTTCTGAGCCCTCTTCAGTGCAGGGATCATTCCTTTTCCTGCTCTGAAACTCAATAGCATGGAGTGTCTGTCCTGCTCAGTTGGAACTGGTAAGCTGCTCCTGCTTTCCATTGTTAATTATAGTTTATGTGTCTGTGTCTCCTTACTCTGACCATGTGATCCTGGAGGACAGAGATTTACACATCTAACTGTATCCTCAGTATACAGCTCTATTGCCCTTCATTCTTTTATTCTTGCCACCTGATTCCCTCATTTTGGCAGCCCATCCCTCTGCATGAAGGCATCTATACTGCTGGGGCAATGGTGACATGGCCGTCTCATGGGATCCGGGGTTACCCTGGTGAAGGAAGGACACAGAATGAAGGGAACCAGGTACATATCTGCCACCTGGAGTTTTTCCTGCAACTTGAGTTGGTCAAATGCTGAATCCCTGTACACAGTAGATAAACAAATAGTATTAATTCCTTGGGGTTAGACTCTTTAGCTCCAAATCTTGGCCAATTTAGGCTTCCTTATTCTAATATTTTTAAATATCTAGAAATGTCAGTTTGAATTATGAGATAGGAAGAAGATAAATGAAAGATATTTTCCCACCCCATTCTTACAATTAATTTTCCTCATCTGCTTGAGTATATAATAGCATTAATGTCTACCTCTGACTTAATTTAACCAGAAGGTGCTCTAAAAACTTAACCAATGTGCATTCCTAGAATTGAAATGGGCAAATGCATTGAAATACCAAACCTGTCATGTCTCCAGCATGCTGGGCGCAGAGGAGTGTTTCAAAAAACAAAACATACACACAACCCAGGTTTAGGGTCAGAAAAGTTTAAATGGGAGTTTGTAAAGGATTAAAAATATCACAGGAGCACTCTTTCTTGACTCTTACTCATTTAACTATCCTGTAGCTATGAGGCCAAAATTCAGGTGCTGAGGGATCACAGCGTTGCTGTCCTTGAAAAGGGTTGGGTGGGGCTGGATGGATGGTTGGGACTTTCCTGAGCAGGGATAAGTTTCCAGTGGTGCAGGCAGATACTTTGGGAATCAGGAAATGAACCTGCTCCTCCTTCAAGTGACTCTTGGCTGGGGCAATGGTGACATGGCCGCCTCATGGGATCTGGGGTTACCCTGGTGAAGGAAGGACACAGAATGAAGGGAACCAGGTACATATCTGCCACCTGGAGTTTTTCCTGCAACTTGAGTTGGTCAAATGCTGAATCCCAATTTATGTTCAAAATAAATGAAACCTCATTCTGTTACCAAAATAGACTGCTCAGGTGTGGTATTGATAATGAGACCGCCAGACAGAAGCTGCCTTCATGCAGAGGGATGGGCTGCCAAAATGAGGGAATCGGGTGGCAAGAATAAAAGAATAAAGGGCAAAACATTAATAGGCCCCCAGGGCAGTCATTGTTGCTGTCCCCCTCCTTCACCAGGGCAAGAATTGACTGGAAATTAATACTTACAGAAAAAGACCTCTTTTCTGTTACTACTGCCTGAAACACTGTGGAATTATTTGGTCTTGCCTTTTTTGGGAGAGATTGCATGGTGCCTGGGGGCAGGCAGAGATATAGCAGGGGTAGATCCTGTGTCTTCCTGTGTCTGGGGCAGGATCTGTGTTTGCCAAAATGTTAATGCAGACACAGAGACTAAAGTATTTGGTCCTGCAATGCAAAAAATCATAATTCTTATTATGGGATGAATTGTGTCCTCCCCAAATTCGTGCTTTAAAGTCCTAGTCCCCTGGACCTCAGGATGTGACTGAGTCTGGAAATAGGGCCTTTAAAGAGATATGAAGACAAAATGGGGATATGGGTGGTCCCTAATCTACTATGACTGGTTTCTCCATAAGAAGAGCTTAGGACGCAACAGACACGGAGGGGAGACCACGTGAAGACATCAGAGGAAGGTGGCCGTGTACACGCCAAAGAGAGATCCTTAGAAGAAACCAAGCCTGCTGACACCTTCACCTTGGACTTCCAGCCTCTGGAACTGTGAGGCAATAAACTTCTGTTGTTTAAGCCACCTAGTCTGTGGCACTTTGTTATGGCAGCCCTAGAATTGTTAAGAAGGAGCAGAGGGAGAAAGACTTAAAATGGAGAAGCACAATATCTGGGCAGCCCTGAGTTTTATTATGAATGAGTAAAAGGCACAATCCATTCATTTCTCGAGCACACACTTTTATTTCAGACCCTTAGTGGGTGGCACGTAGCACTGGGGAGAGGTTCTCCAGTAGGGAATGTGAAGTGTGCCGTGTGGGCTTAGTAGCTTCTGGCCACCAGCTGCTGGCACTCCATCCCTAAGAAGCAAGGACAAATCTGGTAATCTGCTGATCACTGAACACTTAACAACGATCACTGGAATTAAGTAACTATTATCTTTTCATATTTCCACCAGACCTAACCTTGCACAGCCAATGTTACCCCTGAGCTGTAAGTCTTCGGCTTGTATATAACCTTGGTTTGAATGGTGAATGTTCAAACTAGATAAAATATTTAATGTCCTTTTATTGTCCCTCTCAGCAACACACAAGGTCCTTGTTGGCCTCACACGTGGAGCATGGACAAGTGGCTCTTCACTTAGCTGGTCTCACAGGCTGCTTTGCAAATGGCTGTGGCAGGTGGTGCAGTGCACGGGGGAGGGCTATGGTCTGTCCCTGGGGGCTCGGCTGAGTGTCTCTGCCGAAAGTGCCATCTCACAGGCCTGGGGAGCCTAAGCTCCAGCCCCCACTCCCTCCTGAGCTTATTTCTCCCTCCTGACTCATGTCTGCTGCCTCATTTGAGTTACTGTGCAAATGTTTAGCCAAGAAGCCATAGCAGGCCGCGTGGTTATTTACGACTGCCTCAGGAGCTTACAGCCCAGGCACTGAGGCAGCATTCCATGCCTAGGCTTCTGGTCAAATAAGGACAGAGCGAACCACGCCGTCCGTTCTTGGCAGTGAAGCACGTGCAGTCAGAAGGCTGTGTGCTGGGCGCAAAAGCCTCCCCCACGCCGGCCGACTCCTTCCTAGCTCCCCAGTGACCCCAACATTGTAGAACAGTAAATTAGAAGAACGGAGTGCAGAGTACTTGTGCCATGACTAAGGATGCTGGGGGAGGAGAGGGCTTCTTATTTCTTCCCCTTTCTGGGCTTCCTGTAGGAAGTTGATTGTGCATTCTCATCCATCGGTCTAAGGCAAAGAACACTTTTGCCATTGTGCATGTCCTGTTTGTCAGCAGGGAGCCTTCTAGAAAAAAACCCTCAAAGAGGGGCATGAAACAATGCATTCTAAGACACACACATATGTACACATGCCCAAAAGGAACCCAAAGGAACACAGACATAGCTGCCATCCTGTGGAATGACCACAGGAGAAATCAGCCTCATTGGGGGATTTGGAAATAAGGGTGGCTGGTGCAAGGTCTCTCATTTTAAGAGACTTAAGATGTGCTTGCAATTAACCAGAAAATTTGAATTTGCTCTCTGCAAGTCCTCCCATCCTCACCCCGCTTAGTCTTGAGAGGGACAAAAATCTCCCCAGACTGAGTCCCTGGCCAGGAGCAGTTTACAATCCAATGTGGTGGTGGCGGGGGGGTGTACAGTTAAACATAAAGGAGTTCATTGAAAATTTAAGACCAAGAGAATAGCAGGGACAGTCAGCACTGGCATGGGGTCTGGTGACCAGATGAATCAGACCCTTCCAGAAGTTCTGATGGTTTGCTGCTCTATTTGCTTAATAAACAATAACCGAATGTCTAAGCAGGTAGACCTCCTGTGTGTGTGTAAGCCCCCAGGGAGAAGGGTGTCTGGGGGAAGTAGTGTCGGCTGTGACTGTGCCATCCACCAACCCTTTCCCGGAGCTCAACCTCTGTGTAGAAATGGGCCTGATGCTACCAGCTCTGTGTGCTTGATGGGTGGTTAGGAGGAGAAAGCAAACAAAATAAGGGCAGGATGGTGCTTGGCCTCCTGCAAGTGCTTTACAAAGCATGTGAAGGCAAGAGGGTAAGTGATCTTCTGTTTCCTCACAGAGGACCCTATACATTAGTGCTCAGCAAATATTTACATGATGGAGATGGGGAAGGCTTTAAAGGAATCCCTCCGGAGTGGGGAGGGAGGATGCTTCTTCATAAGATAAATATTTATAGCTAAAATGAAAGAGCAGAAGGAAAAGGAAATAGGCCGTGGGGCTCCCTAGGCTTCCCAGAAATATCTCCCTCTCTCTGGGTCCTTTCTTTTGGGAGGCGTTTCTTCATGTCTCATCCTACCCCCCACCCCTCTCCCCCCCATTCTACCTGCTGCTCCCTGCTGCCTTGTTTCCAGGGAAATTCTTTTCCTCCACGCTCATTCGCAGCTGCCCCCAGGGGTCCAGGAGCCCCCACTGCTGCCAGCTAGGTGAAGTGAAAGAGCCTCCTTCTCTTGGGAGCTGCTCCTCTACACTTTTTAATCAGCTTCCATCCAGTGCTGTCGGGTTTCCGAACACACATGCTTTCTCACTGACACTGGTGCTTTCACAGCTTGGATAACAAGGGCCGGCTCTGCCTGGCTGCCCTCCCCACCCTCCTCTGCAGCACCCCTCTCCCCTTCCCCGCCACGCCACGCCACGCAGGGGCTTTATCTAGAGAGCAGCGCTCAGGGCCACTGGAGAAGTCCCCGTGCATCCTTAGGGACAGGTGGGAGGCCACACAACTTGCGCAAAGCTCAGACTCGTGGGCGGTGCGGCTGCCAGTGTGAACTGCTTGCGTGTGTATCAGGGGATACGTTTGGAAAGAATCCTTTTGGGAAGAAGGAGGTAGAAAAAGGAGGGAACAAAGGAAGACAAAAGCAGAAAGGTGGTCAGCTCAGGACCATACTTTATTGTTCATTTCCAAATGAGATGGCAAAGCTCTGTCAGTCCATAGGGGTTGTGTCTGGCATGAGTCAGCAACCAGCACAATCTACTGCCAGTTGATTAAATTAGCATTTGTTATAAGCCAGAAAGGGAGGGGGGATGTTGTGTGCAGGGATGGATGGAGAATGAAGAAAATCTTCTTCATGCCTTTTGAATTATTTATGGCCTGGAACTTTACATGCTAAAGCCTAACCGTACTTGATAGAGAGGGGCCAGGAAGGACTGTCTGCTCCCTTAAGGCCACAGAGCACATTCTCTGGGCTCCCATGGAGAACTGGGAGAGGGCTAACCACTACAGGCTATGGTGGAGAAAGTGGAACTCTCTTAATTCTATTATGACCTTGACAGCAGAAATGCTGCATAGAAATCCTGCTGCTATTAGGCCCAGGAAGACTCAGATTTCTTAGTAACCTTTTGAGCGATGGACATGAACATGTGAATGCATTTCACTTTGATTTTACCAAGTGGTAACACGCGCTGACTGCCAGATCAGTGGACAAAGGATAGGTCTCTTCAATCTTCGCTCTGGCTCCCAGCCAGATGGGAGAGAAACAAAGGCTCCTCTGAAGCCTCTGCTTGGCCTCCCCCACCCCCTCCCTGCTCCTTCCTTTCCTCTCCTCCAGCCTTCGCGGCTTATGACTTGGGTGGAGTCTACTGACTGCTCTTACATTTTGGGAAATCATGTCTAATTGTTTAGGGTGTAAAAATGCAGTGATTTTGTCTCAGAAAGGGGCCCTTCCTTTGGGGGTATGGGTGGATCCAGAGAAGAGTGACCTCCACTCTTGGGTGTCTGCGGCAGGGAGCCTGGCAGTGTGTGGATGTGAGTGCATAAGACACCCGGTGTGCCCCTGCTGGGTACCAGGGAGGCCTGGCCAGCATCTTTTGTTCTTGGCTCTTCCGACTGCTAGGAGCAGCGGGACAGCCCACACACCCGCCCAAAGGAGCTGCTGCTGCTCGGCGTCAAGATCTGAGGCTTTTGTCTGTGAGCTCCAGTGAAGAGGCAAACTGTTGGTGTCCTGCTATAGACTCACCGTCTGCCCCCAAAATAGCTTCAGGACACGGCTGCTGCTTTTCAGCTAAACCACTGCCTGCAGACCACCTTGTTATCCAAGGTTTGCTCTGAACTGAGGCATCCGGAGGCCGGCGACTATATCCTGAGAGATACAAGAAGAAAGCAGTAAGGGAAGAGTGACCGAGTGAGGGAAAGACAGAAGCAGCATGGCAGATTACAGGGACTAGAGTCATACAAATAACTGGAATGTGTGCTTTGGCGAAAAAGCAGGCAACGCAGTCATTTCCTTGCTTTGTCACTGCTAGCTCAATTTACCCATCGTATAAATACATAAAAAATTGAACTGAGTCCAAGACTGACCCTGTAGCAAGAATTGAAATGAGTCATTTCTTGCAGTCATTAGTAAAAGTCCTACGTTTCTACCTATATAAATGAAACAAAGCAGGTGGTGTCTGCTGCAGTCCTGGTAGATGCAAAATGAGGAAATGATGAGCACTCACAAGTTTATGATGGAAAACAGAAAGGATCACAATATTGAACTTGACCGTGGGGTTTCCCCAACTCCAAAAGGGGATCCATGCACCCCAGGCCCCGGGGAAGGGTTTGATTCCCGCAGCTCAGATACCATGCAGTGCCCACTGCTCCTTTAGCTACGTGAAGAAGTAAATTGAGGTCATTTTCATAATTTAGGCAAGACTTCCCTTTCCACTTGGTTTACTGAGATATTTCAGGCAAATGCAGATTTCAAAAAAAAAAAAACTAAATAGCAGAATTTGAGTTGGGGAACTCATTAAAAAGCAGTGAGACTTCCTGTATTGCATCAATTATAAACAATTTGGAGGAAAGAGAGGTTGCTTTTTTTCTTTTAAAGAAATTATCTGGAAAATTACCCAGGTCTTTGCTTCCTCTTTGTAGATGAGATCTGGACAGGCTGTGTTAAATACAATAACCTCATTAGGACTGGTTTAGATGAAAAAACCAGGAGAAGAAACCAAGAAGCCCAAACTGTACCCTCTGGCTTACCTCCCACTAGTCTTGCCTCTGATAAGTCAGTTCATCTCTCCAAGCACTAGTATCTTTTTTTTTTCTCCACTGAAATGGAGCCAACCCCCTTTGCCACTTTTCTCCCTTATAGGAATGCTCTAAAAATTAATATTCACTGTGAAACTAGGAAAGCCACAGAGGAATGGTCTTATCTCAATATGAAGCATTATCTGTTTTGTTTTGCCTGCCACTCTGAGTTGGCATTGATATATTGTTCAGAATCTTTCTAAAAATGTCCCTTCTTTTTCTGACCCTCCATGACCATTAATGATGGGAAACAATGTACTGGACCAAATTCAAGAAAGACATATTTTTGCCCATCCATCAGTTCAGCCAGTAGGGGCTTAAAGCGACTATGAACATTTTAAGTGGTTCAGTGAATGTACTGTACAGGCTATGCACTATTGAAGGAGCTTTAGTTGCTGCAAATCTTATCCATCCTTCCTTCCTCTAGGTCTTTCTTAGTGTTGAAATTGGTATGGAGAGGAGGATGGAGATTTGAGTCTTAAGGATTTGGTGTGGTGAGCCATGCTGAGGCGCAATGTGACTTTACTCACTGAATGTTTCCAGAATGTATCCTCAGCCTTCTGTCTGTAATAGCCCACCCTGATTCAGGCTTTTATTGCCTCTTGCCTTGATGTCTGAAGCAGCCTTGGAACTGGTCCTTATGACTCCAATCTTATCTGCTAAGCAATTGTCCTCACTGCTGCTGAAAGTCCATCCAGAAAGCAGGCTTTGCTATGTTGACGCCTCCATTGCCCAGAAAATACAGTCCAAGCTCTCGAGATGAAGGGACTTGTATGTCCTGTTGACACCTTAGCTATCCATGTCTCTAGCTTCAGCTCCTACCATTCCCTGCTTTGTGGGTTCTTGTTCAACACCAGGAAACTGCACATGCTTTCCCTACATGTACTGGGCTACTTTTTACCTTTGGGTCTTTGCTCATGCTGTCTTCTCCAGGTTGCCAGGACAATCTCAAAGCAAGCAGACAAAGACAAACCAACAAAGAAGTACCCATAGCTCCTTGCTCATCCTTCGGGACTCAAGTCATGTGATACATGCCTTGTCCCCTTTCTCCCCTCCTGTGTATTTCTCCAGGGTGGTATGATCATCTCCTGAATTCTCACCCCTGCGCTACCCTGGGTAAGGCTGTAATTAAGCTGACATGTAAGGTTTTATGGATCTTTATATATGCTTGTCTCCCACTAAACAGTGAGCTTTCTGAGGAAAGAGAACCTGTCATTTTCACTTCTGAATCTTGAGCAATGCCTGGCTCAGGAAGGGATCCAGTACATAGCTAAATACATACTTCTTAAGCAGCTTCTATGTGGAAGACACCCATGTGCCCTGTATTTAGAGAGAGTTTCTAATACTAGGATGTTCAAAGAGAAAAACTGTCTAATAAGTATGTCAATGTATCCTTGAGTGAATTCTTTATTTTTCTTTAAATGAGTGATCCAGATTTATGCAAATAATTAGTTGGGGGAGAAACCCTATGTCAACAGCGGGCCATCTGGCAGTGTGACATTATGGCAGGTTGCTTCTCTTTGCTGCCACCACCCTGGGGCCTGGGGCTTTCTTGTGGCTGTGGCCTTGGGTGTAGAGACCTCCCCCTTCTCTGGAGTTCTCTGCCTTGTATTCTGTTGCTATGGCAACAACCCACTTTCATTCTGGACTTGCTGCACGGGAAAGGGGAACCCTTTACTACAATGGCTTAAATGATGACTGTTATTTAAAAAAATAAGTTGACAAGGTTAATCGTGAACACATTATACTAGTTCCACAGATTCTGACTTAGTGATAGGATAGTTCGTTAGGTGTTTCTGGCTGTACTGAAAATGGATTAGCTAGAAGAATAAGAGATGTGGTGTATCCTTTGTTTAAATGTCTGTCTGTGTGCCTGCGGTGATTTTATTTTTAATGCAAAAAACATTTTTGTTCTCTTTATATGGAAAGCCTGTTTTCAGTCAATCCAATGTATCAAAGAAAGGAGCAAAATTTCTAGAAGGAAGGCTGAACGATCTTGCGAGGTGTGGAAGACTGGGATAAACAAAGACACTAACACCTGTCCAGGACTATGACAAATCTGCTCAAATCTGTTAAGAGATTATGTGGAAACATAGTAATGTGTCATTTAAGTACTTTTTAAAAATAGAGTTAGCTTGAAAAAAAAAAGAAGAAATTGCTTGCAGACTTGCTTTTTAAACACCTTCATATATTCAGCGAGCGAGTGCAGATATGTATTGTAGAAGCCCGGTTTATTGTTTGGGGACGGTGGAAGCCTGATATAGAGATTCCCTGTGCTCTAAGCAGGATGTCTTAGCGTGGCTCTGTGAGCCCTGGCTCCTTGTAGCTCAACAACTCTTCCATTTTCTCCCTGAGAAATTGGGATTCCCTTCTAGTTCAAATGAGCTCCCCCCGGGCCTAGGCTGAGTTCCTTTTTTCCTCCTTACCCAGGCAGCTTCTCTTTCTTGGTTTTTGGCTTTTACCCCCAACACACATAGAGGAAGCTGGTTTATTTAAGAGGCAGGTGTCTGCTGAGCTTCAGCATGTAACGGTGTGGTTCTCTGCCTCTTGCCTCCTCTTGCTGCCTGAGCTCCCCTTTGATCAGATGTGCCTTGCAACACAGGCCCATTTGTCTTCCCTTGGAGGAGCCAGACAAGATTCTCATTGATTCACTCACGATCAGCTATCACCATCTCACGGAGATACACAGCGTGCGCGAGCATTAGTACACCAGGGACGTCATATGCTCAGGCACAGGCCGTGGAGGGGTGGGGATTTGAGTGGCAGGCTTATCTGTGACAGAATTGATCAGTAGATAGTTTTTCTGACAAAAACAAAGATGATACTATGCTTACTAGGCATTGCTCTCAGCGGCTGCCCTGGGCCTGGCCTTGCGTAGGCTGCCCTCCCTTATTAGCTCCTGTGACTCAGCATGTAGCCTCAACTGATTGGACTGGAATGGGGGGCACCTAATGGACTGATCAGACAGGATTTGGGGTCCATTGGGATTCTGAACTAAGAGATCCCAATAAGATAGTGAGCAATGGGAAGCTGGAATAGTCACAGTGGGCCATGTCCAGGCTGAGGGCCTAAGGGAACAGGAACTAGGAATAAGTAGAAGCTACACAGAGCATAGGGGAAGAAAACACTAGTCAGTAGCCGAGACAGATCAGAGTGGACACACACAAAAGGGGGAACCAAAATGCTGAGAGAGACAGAGGGGCGGAGGGAAGAAGGAAAGGGAGAGACATGGAGGGAGGGGGAGAGGGAGAAGGTTAGGACGGGAGAAGAGAGGGAGGATCCCTAACTTGCTTCACTTCCATTCAGGTTCCCATGTGGTAGCATGACTAGTACCTAAAGGAAGATTCCTTGGAGCCAGCCATTGGTTCAAATCCTGGCTTATCACTTACTAGCTGTGTAACCTTGGGCAAGGAACTTAATCTCTCTGTACCTTAGTTTCCTCATCTGTAAAATGGGGATAAATACAGTATCTTACCCCATAGGGATATTGTGAGGAACAAGAAACTTAACACACATAAAGCACTTATGAAAGTACCTGGCACACTATGTAAGTGTGGTCTATTTTTATTACCAAAGTTCTTGGTTCCAACAGAGTCTCTCTCTTACTACCTCACATGACTCCCACCAATAATCAACCCCTACCCACCATCTAAACTGAGCACATCTGTGGGTATCTGCTCCTGTGATCAAAACCAGATTAACTATAACACCTCAAGAATACTTTCAATTTTTTTTTTTTTTTTTTTTTTGAGACAGGGTCTTACTTTGTTGCCTGGGCATGAGGGCAGTGGTGTGATCATAGCTCACTGCAACCTCCATCTCCTGGGCTCAAGCAATCCTCCTGCTTCAGCCTCCCAAATGCTAGGATTACAGGTGTGAGCCATGGTGCCTGGATGCTTTCTAAATTTTTGACAGTAAAAAAACAAAACAAAACAAAAAAACATATTTTCTTCTGAATTTTATAAATTTAGGATAAAAAGAAAAACAAGTTGTGTGCCTTATGGGAACAAAAATGAGCAGAGCAAAAGAGGAGCCTTTCAAAGCGTGTACAGTGTGTACATTGTCAAAATGAGTTATCACTAATTTGGGCAAACGGGGGAGGAGCTATACCTTGCCTTCCTCCAGGGTGAATTCTTGGGCTGAATGCTACATGGACAATGTTTTCCTTTATGGAAGGTCGTCCTTGCTACTTCTGTATTGAATAAACATGCTCAGGTTTTGCTTTCCTCAGATGTACTGTCTCATTTATTCCCTGAGGCTGGAGGTCTTCTCTCCTCCATTTCTTGGCAAATGTGGGATTCCTGCAGCATCGGCCACTCTCCAACAGCACTCACCCCGTGTAATTTTTTCTCTTTTTAAAGATTTTTAATTATTATGGGTACATAATAGCTGTATATCTTTATAGGGTACATGTGATGTTTTGATACAGGCATATAATGTGAATTAATCAAATCAGGGTAATTGGGGTATCCATCACCTCAGACGTTTATCATTTCTTTGTGTCAGAAATATTACAATTCCACTCTTTTAGTTGTTTTTAAGTATACTCTAACTTATTGCTGATTATAGTCACTTTGTTATGCTGTCAA
Source organism: Daubentonia madagascariensis (assembly GCA_023783475.1). Taxonomy (NCBI): domain Eukaryota; kingdom Metazoa; phylum Chordata; class Mammalia; order Primates; family Daubentoniidae; genus Daubentonia; species Daubentonia madagascariensis. The sequence continues at coordinate 4,670,611 of JAKFHU010002088.1, forward strand.
ATTTTGTTCATTCTATCTACCTAACTATATTTTTGCCCCCATTAACCATCACCACTTTATCCCCCCTCCCTGCTACCCTTCCCATCCTCGGGCAAGCATCATTCTACTCTCTGTCTCCATGAGATCAATTGTTTTTAATAATTATCTCCCACATATGCATGGGAACATGTGAGATTTGTCTTTCTGTGCTTGGATTATCTCATTTAACATACTGTTCTCCAGTCCCATCCATGCTGTTGCAAATGGCAGGAGTTCATTCTTTTTGTGGCTATATAATATTCTATCATGTATGTATACCACAATTTCTTTATCCCTTCATCTGTTGATGGACACTAGGTTGATTCCATACCTTGGCTATTGTGAATAGTGCTGCAGTAAACTTGGGAGTGCAGATATCTTCTCGATATACTGAATTCCCCTCCTTTGGATACATACCCAGCAGTGGGTATATGATAGTTCTATTTTTAGTTTTTCAGGAACTTTCATACTGTTCTCTGTAGTGGTTGTACTAATTTACACTCCTACCAACAATTTACAAGGGTTCCCCTTTCTCTGTGTCCTCCCCTGCACTCATTATTGCCTGGCTTTTTGATAAAGGCCATTTTAACTGGGGTGAGATGATATCTCATTGTAGTTTTGATTTGCATTTCTCTGATGACAAATGATGTTGAGCATTTTTTCATATACCTATTGGCCATTTGTTTGTCTTCTTTTGAGAAATGTCTATTCAGATCTTTTGCCCATTTTTAAATTGGATTATTTGATTTTTTCCTGTTGAGTTGTTGCAGCTTCCTTATATATTCTAGTTATTAATCCCTTGTCATATGGATAGTTTGCAAATAGTTTCTCCCCTTCTGTCAGTTGTCCCTTCACTTTGTTGACTGTTTCCTTTGCTGTGCACGAGATTTTTAATTTGATGTGATCCCATTTGTCCAGTTTTGCTTTGGTTGCCTGTGCATTGGGGGTATTACTCAAGAAGTCTTTTCCAAGACCTATGTCCTGAAGTGTTTGTTTTTCCCCAATGTTTTCTTTTGGTAGTTTCATAGTTTCAGGTCTTAGACTTAAGTCTTTAATCCATTCTTATTTTATTTTTGTATATGGTGAGAGATAAGGGTCTGCTTTCATTCTGCTGCATATGGATATCCAGTTTTCCCAGCACCATTTATTGACTGTCCTTTCTCCACTGTATGTTCTTGCCACCTTTGTTGAAGATAAGTTCACCATAAATGTGTAGGTTTATTTCTGGGTTCTCTATTCTGTTCCATTGGTCTATGTGTCTGTTTTTATGCCAGTACCATGCTGTTTTGGTTACTACTCTCTGTAGTGTAATTTGAAGTCAGGTAATGTGATTCTTCCAGTTTTTTTTTTGTTTGTTTTGTTTTTTTAGCTCAGTATGGTTTTGGTTATTTTGTCGTCCCATGTAATTTTGTTGCAAGTGTTTACAAGTTTTGGCAACAAAGTTCCATTTTCAAATACTGAGAACAAAGTTCATGGAGATGGCGCACAGTGGCTAACATTATCCTGGAAAGCTATTTTGTCTTCTGCTTGTGGGGAAAGGAGACCCTAGCTACCAGACAATACAACAAGACCTATGGTTGCCCTCCTGGCACACTGACCATATGAGTTTGCTGGGGCTGCCTAGCAATTAGCAAAAGTTCCACCTACTGGGAAGGTTAAACAACAGAAATTTATCTTCTCCTACTTCTGGAGGCCAGAAATCTGAGATCAAGGTGCCAGAGGGTCGGTTCCTTCCGAGGGCTATGAGGACAAGACCCTTCTGTGGCTCTCTCTGAGCTTCCAGGAGTTTGCTGCCAATCTTGATATTTCTTGGCTTCTGCTCCATCACCCTGATCTCATGATGTTCTCCCTGTGTGTATGTCTCTGCCCAAATTTCCTCTTTTTATGAGGACATTATTCATATTTGATTAGGACCCACCCTAATGGCCTCCTTCTAACTTGATCGCTTCTGTAAAATCCCTATATCCAAAAAAGGCACATCCTGAGGTACTAGAGGTTAGGACAGCAACATGTGTTATTTTAGAGGTGGACAGGACACAGTTCAACCATAACACTGTTGTATTTGAGAAGTGAATACTGAAATAGCTCTTGGGTTGGCCAGGTTGGTGATGGGGCTTAATGCTGTTTGCTGATGATGGAGTGTTTGTGAAGTAAGTCCAGGGGCTACAAAAATTGTGAATCATAACCTCATTGCTTAATATTCTCTTGGCTTTTGTAATTTCACACTTTCTTAGTTTTTATTCTACATTGGCCTTTCTTCCTTAGAACTCTCTGCTGAGCCTCTAATGAGCTCCTTCCCCCTTTTCTCTATCTCGGTTAATAATGGCGCCACCCTTGTTCCACAGCTCAAGTCAAATCCTAGGAATCCTCCCCAGTGCCTTGCTTTCCTTCAACCCCCTCCTACATTTATTCCAGCTTCAAAGCCTGTTGATGCTTACTGTAAGATATGCAGTCATGCATCGCTTAATGACAGGGATAAAGTCTGAGAAATACGTCATTAGGCGATTTTGTCATGCAAACGCCGTAGAGTGTACTTACACAACCCTAGATGGTCTAGCCTACCACACACCCAGGCTGTATGGTACAGCCTAATGCTCCTAAGCTATAAACCTGCACAGCGTGTTACTGTACTTAATACTGTAGGCAACTGTAACACAAAGGTAGTATTTATGTCTCCAAACGTATCTAAACATAGAAAAGGTCCAGTAAAAATACTGCATAAAAGAAAATGGTACACCTGTACAGGGCACTTGCCATGAATGGAGCTTGCAGGACTCGAAGTTACTCTGGGGTGAGTCAGTGAGTAAGTGGTTAGTGAATGTGAAGGCCTAGGACATTACTGTACATTGCTGTAGACTTTATAAACACTGTACACTTAGACTATACTAAATTTATTAAGAAATGTTTTGTTTCTTCAATAATAAATTAATCTCAGCTTACTGTAACTTTTAAAATTTATCAACTTTTTGTTTTTTTAACTTTTTGGCTCTTTTATGATAACAGCTTAAAACAAATTCCTGTACAGCTGTACAAAAATATTTTTATATGCTTTTTCTATAAGTTTTTTTCTATTTTTATAATTATTTATTTATATTTTTACTTTTTAAACTTTTTGTTAAAAACTAAGACACATATACATTAGCCTAGGCCTACACTGGGTCAGGATCATCAATGTCACTGTCTTTCACCTCCACATCTTGTCCCAGTGGGAGGTCTTCAGGGGCAATTACATGCAGGGAACTGTCATCTCTTGTGATAACAATGTCTTCTTCTGGAAAACCTCCTAAAGGACCTGTCTGAGGCTATTTTATAGTTAACTTTTTTTTTTAAGTAAGTAGAATGAGTACCCTCTAAAATAATTATAAAAAGTATAGTAAATACATAAGCCAGTAACATAGTCATATACTATCAAGTATTATGTACCATGCATAATGGTATGTGCTATACTTTTACGTGACTCAGCACAGTAGGTTTGTTTACACCAGCATCACCACAAACATGTAAGCATTTATTGCCCTATTATGTTCCAATGGCTGTGGCATCATTAGGTGATAGGAATTTTTCAGCTCCATTATAACCTTCTGGGACCACTGTCATCTGTACAGTCTGGCATTGACTGAACGTCATTGTGTGGCCCATGACTGTACCTGGCTCCTGCTATCCTCTCCCCATCTCTGTGGCTGCCGTGGCAATCCAGGCCACCAACATCTCTCACCTGGATGACTACAATAGACTCCTAAATGGTCTCCCTTCCTCTACTCTTGTTACTCAACAAACTATCCTTCCTGGTGGTGTTCAGAATAATTTAAATCGGTTCTTGTTCCCTCTTCCCCTTTTGCTTTAAATTCTGCAAAGGCTCCTCATTGCACTAGGAATAAAACACAAGGCCTTTCCTGCAGCCATAATGGCCTACAGTGATCAGGCTTCTGCCTACTTCTCTGCTACTCTTTAGACAAAACCCTCAAAGCTCATTCCTATGTTATTCGCATGAGCTGCACCCTCTTTCTAGAAAACTCCTATTTCAGATGTTCAATTGGCTAAACTCTTTCTTGTCATTTAGGTGTCAGCTCAAATTTTGCTTCCCCATAGAGGCCCTATCTGACTATACAACATAAAGCAGACTCCCCTGCTCCCCATTCATTTCCTATCATATCTTCCTGATTAATTTTAATCCTATCACTTATCACTGCCTGCATTCACTGGCTTCTCCTTCCACTAAAATAGAACCTGCATAACACCAGGTACGTTGTCCTACTTGTTCAGTTTAAATCCTCAGGGCCTAAAACAGTGTCTTGCACAATTAAAGCATCAGTGATTGCTTAGTTGTTGAATAAATGAATGGATAAGGAATTCCTGGTTGAGAAAAATGAAAGGAACTTACAGTTAGAATGCATATTATGTGTCAGACATGGTTCGTGGCTTTACCACCAGGATTTCTTTTGATCCTCATGAAATCCTTTAAGGTAGGTGTTATCCCCATTTTACAGATGAGGAAATTGAGAGCTGCAGTTGTAACTGGTCTCCATATTCTTTCTACTATGACACAAGCTGGGCATGATAAGCATATAACACATCCAATGTTTTGGAAATAAGAGTGTAAACAAGTTATTGAAAAGTATTGAGAACAATATTTAGTTCTGGATCAACTAGAGGAGATACCCTTTCCAACTTAATCTTCCCATAATAGGAAAAAATAATTGAAGATTGAAGATTTCCATCATAGAAGGCATGCTCAGGGCAGATCTGAAATAGAAGAAATTCTGAATTATAATGAAAGAAGGAAAGTTATCAAAAGAAAAAAAAACAGGCCAGATGTGGTGGCTATAATCCTAGCACTTTGGGAGGCTGAGGCATGAGGATCACTTGAGGCCAGGAGTTTGAGACCAGCCTGGGCAACATAGTGAGACCCCTGTCTTTACTTTAAAAAGCAAAACAAAACAGTGAAATATTTTTATTATACTGTTGTGGGATTAAGGACCAAGAGGCATGGTGCAAATCAGGAGTGGTGGGAAGCGGGGAGGGTTGGGGGACACGAATGCTTTTTCGAGATGCTGTGTGCCTAGCAAACTTCTACTTGGGTGTGGTACCATTGTAGGTGCTCAAAAATGTTTGTTGAACGAGTGAATGGAGAGAATTAAATTATCAAGTCTGTGTAGACACTCTTTCCCTCCCTCCATGTGCCCTATACTATGAGCAGAGGTGGGGACAGGAAGACTTCATATGGGTAGATGGCTGGAAACCAGTACAGGGACTTCAGCAGGTGCTTAGGCAAGCCCCAGTCCTCAAAGTATGTGAAAATTCCCCTACCCCTTCCTAATTCCCTCCCCCTCACCTTCATGCACATGTATTTCCCTATGCCTGTGAGGGAGTGAGACTTGACATGTTACTTTGAAAAAATTACCAACTCTTTCCTATTATACTCTAATGGCCCCACATCAGTCTTTTGTTGGTTGTAGTTATGTTTGGGGAGAGCATGATTTAATCCGTGATATATTGCATTCTTGGTGATAATGAGCTATAAAGAATAGGGTCCTATTGTAATTTATTTCAATAAATTTTAAATTACTATCTAGAAATAGTAGAAATAATCTCATGAATAAAAGAAATAAAAAAGGAATTTATGGGATCTTTACATTCCCTAAGGAAATAATTCAAGTACCAAAAGAAGAAACTGAATTTGGGTAATAGAAAATCAAGGTGTTTAAAGAAGAGCTGTTGTCTTATAAGATCTGAAATAACTACTTGGAATGCAATGAAAGGTGGTAAGGGTGCCTGCCTGCTTACAGAGACCCAGGATCACGAACCAGTACAACCACTTACAGATGAAATTATCCAGGTCAAAACAAACTAGGTGATTCAATTTACAAAGGACATAAAAGACTATAGGAAAAGATCCTTTGTATTTAATATATCCAGCAGAAACACCAGCAGCAGAGGCCTCAGTGTTCCACCAGGAACTGCAGAGCTGGGGTGGCCCTTCAGAGAGGTCCTGAATTTAGGCAAGGGGGTGTGTGGTCTTTGTACTCCATTATGGACCAGTCATTTGGAATGTGTGCTGCGCCCAGGGTGGGGCACATCCTGGAGCAAGGCAAATCCCCTCAGCAATTCCTGGGGAGGGACTCAGTTGTGAGTCATCAACAGCTAACACTTTTGGCAGCTGGGGGGATGAGTGGCTCAGTGCTGAAGAGTGGGTAGGTAGGCAGTGCACTTGTGTTGAGTCTGCTGGAACCAGCACCGGGAGCTTGAAAGGGAGGGAGATGGCAGAATGTTGCTTGACATAATATATTTATCACCTTTTCCCGGGGTCACTAAGATAGGCTTCCTACAGCTTTCTCCACTTCCACACTTGGGCCCCTTCAGACTACAGGTGGAACAGTCTGAAAACATAAATCCAATCCTGTCATACCCCTGCCTAATACCCTTCAGTGATTTCCTATCTCATAAAAGATAAAATCCCAGCTCTTTGACATGCCCTTTAAGTAGGGTGACCATATAATTTATGGTGCAAACCAGGACACTTTTGAGAGGGAAAGGAGGCACTATCCATAATTGCACAGGGACAAAGGTTCAAACCAGGACTGTTCTTGGCACCCTGGGATGTGTGTTCACCCTACCTGTAAAGCACCTGATGATGTGGCCGCTTCTCGCTCTTATTTGGCCCTCTTCCCAAAGGCCACTCCCCTTTGCCTCCACCAGGTCCTGGAACAAACAAGCTCTTTCTCACCGCAGAGCCTTTGCGTCTGTCACTCCCTTCCACCTCCACCTCCTCTCTTTTATTCTTCAGGTCTCAGCTTAAAATTTTCCTATTCAGAGAGGCTTTCCCATTTATTCTGCATCATAGTACCTGTTTATTTTACACATGGTCCTAACTACAATGTGAAAGTACAGTCACTAGATTTTAAGCTCCAAAAGGACATGAATCTGCTCTGTCTAATCGATGCATCCCCGGGATTAGCCCAATGCTCTTCCATACATGTTTAGTATCAATAAATAAAAGAGTGAACTAAGGCAGACCTTTGGAAATTGTACTGAAGCAAAAATGTGTGCGTGTGAATGAAATGCCCAAAGACCAACAAAGGACAAATACATCACCTACATTGGAAATTATACAGGTGGCTACTCACCCTCGAAAATGTGGACCTAGAGGAGTGCAAAACATTAAGCTATCAATTTGCAGACATCTAGGGGATCACAGGCTGCTGGATGACAACCAGTAGTTCGGTGATGAGGAGATATTGTTAGAACAATCTAATTTCCTTTTAAGACAGAGGGAACTTCATCAAAAGCATTTATTAAGTGTCTGTCTGCACACAGTCAGGAGGAGCCCATTGGAGGTGGAGGTGCTTGTGTTCATCAGATTGAATATGTGTCTTGACTTCAACTAAAATCTGATTTTGCTTCTGTGAAAATTTCCTTTCACAGGCCAAGCAAATATGAGTTCCTTACAGTAGAAGGTGTTAGTAGCAGAATTATTGCAAAGTTAAGCATAGAATAATTACCAAAGCCTTTAAAAGTTGGGAAAAAAAACCCCAAAGACCTAATGAGTAAAGGATGACCTTCTGCTCAGGTCAAATGAGATTAAATTTTTAAGTCTCTGCCTCCTAACACCTTACTGTGTTCCAGAAAACGGAATTGCACACGATTAGTGGGTGAGTTGTTTTAGGTTCATTTGGAATGATTACTGAATGCTTTTCTTTGATAGAGGGTCCAAATGAACTACTTAAAATGAAAACTTTGATACTGAATCACACACAAGCATCATGGTCACAATTGCAGGCTAAAAGTAATGCCCTTTTAGGGGTCAAAAAGTCACACGCACACTTCCAGATAGCAGTGCCAGATATTCTAACCTTGACTTTTAGAGAGACAATATTTTGGGTCAAGTCGACACAGATTCATCCTATCATCCAGCCATACAGACTTTGCAGATGTGTGAATCAAATACAAAGCAGATAGAAAATTCCACAACAATGAACACTTACAAAAATCTTAAAGGGGATATCCTGGGAGATGAGACCCTCAAGTGCAGTTAAGGGTATGACTTGTCTCAACCATAGGGACAGCACAGGCTACCAGGAGGGGTCTCACCTGCCAACAGGTGAGAAGTTTGCATCCAAGAAATCAGCATGGTACTGGCCTCGGCAGTACCATGCAACCGTATAAAGACTGGAGAGCAAGAAAGAACACCAACCCAAAAATACTTCAGTTTGGGGAATGTTGAAAAAATGCCTCACATCTGTCCACAGGGGAATAAGGTAGTGGCAGCCTGGTCACAGGAGAAGCCACATACAGCACTGATGGTAGGACGTCCAATGAGAATTAACATTCCTTCACGTGCCCGGCGTTTGTAAGAAAGTGTTTGTGCCTGGATACTGCCCTAGGTGCTGGGATACAGTGTGAGTAAGACAGACACCATCCTTGCACTCATGGAGCATATGGTTTCCAGAGGATTTAGGTATCAACTAACCTGACATGTGATTATATTTCTGGGCCTGTGGAGAGTGATGGAGTTTGGGGAATAACTGAACCTATAGGAACAAGGATTAAGAGGGGTTGGGGGACTGGTATTAAGTAATCCTAGCTATCCAGAGGAAGAGCCTGCAGCACAGAGTCCAGAAAATCATTTTACGATCCATTTTATGTTCTGTGATTCATTATTGTCCTGAGGAGGAATGTTTGCCAAATTCAATGCTTGCCGGAAGGTCCTCATCCCCCATATCTCTCAGGAGCATTCAGCGCAACTGACCACAACTGCCTCCTTGCCCATTCTGCTCTCTTGGTTTTGGGAACACCTCCTCATTTTCTCCTCCTCCCCCACTTTACTGGTTGTTCCTTTTCCCTCTGCTTTGCTGGCTCCTTCTCAACTGCCAACCCCTAAGTGTTAGAGTGTCTAGGTCTCTGTCCTGGGCTCCTGTCACTCCTGATGGCTGTCCCCCCAGTGACCTCATCCAGTCCCAGGCTCATATCTCCCACAGAACAGTGCCACCCAACCTATTCCTCCAGCACTGACCCCTCCCCCAGGGTGCCAGGCCCGTGTGACCCACCACACACTTGGCCTCCCCCATCTTAATGGACATCACAGACTTGAACACCCACACCTGCTTCTCCCTGCATCTCTTCCATTTCAGTCCATCCAGTTATTGAACAAGGATCTAGGAGTTACCCAGATGCCTCTTGTTCTTTAACCCCCACATCCAATTCATCCCAAGTCCTATCAATTCTTCCTCCAAAACTTACTTCCCTTTATCTCCATTGCTATCACCCTGGCCTGGTTTGGATTGTTACAGGAGTGTCTTAGTCTTTTTGTGTTGCTATAAAGGAATACCTGGGGCTGGGCAATTTATAAAGAAGAAATGTTTATTTGTCTCATGGTTCTGCGGCTGTATGAGGAGCACGGCACCAGCATCTGCTTCTGGTGAGAGCATCAGGCTGCTTCCACTCATGTTGGCAAGGGAAGGGGAGTTGGGGTTCAGATCACACAATGAGAGAGGGGGTGAGAAAGAGCAGAGGAGCTGCCGGGCTCTTTTCAACAACCAGTTCTTATGGGGACTAAGAGTGAGAATTCACTCTGACCAGAATGACACCAAGCCATTGGTGAGGGATCTGCCCACAACCTACACACCTCCCGCCAGGCCCTGCCTCCAATATTGGGGATCAATTTCAACATGGGACTTGGCTGGGCCAAACAAACCATATCCAAACCATAGCAAGGAGCTTCCTAACTGACTCAGTTCCTCCACATTTGCCCCGGAATAACCACTCTATGCCCATCAGCCAGAGGACTGCATTTAAACATTAATCAGATTATGCTATTCTCCTATTTTACAAGTGATGTTAGCTTGCTTAGTGCATTTAGCATAAAGTCCAAATTCTTTACCTTGGCTTAAAAGCCCTACCTGCTCAGTCCCCTTCCCACCATGCTCTAGACACAAAGCCTTCTTTCTGCTCCTCAGACACACCACAGTCCAGCCTCAGGGCCTTTGCACTTGCTATTCCCTTTGCTTGGAGTGCTCTTCCCCTAAATCTCACATGGCTCCCTCTACACTGACATTCAGATCTCAGTCTGTTTCTTCTGGGAGGCATCCCTGGCCACTAACCCTAAAGTAGCTGCACACTTACTCTTTATCATATACCCTACTAATAGTCTGTGTGCTGCTTACTACTAGTTGATATTTTTATTATTTATATACTCATTTGTTTATTTGTGGTTTGTCTTCACTCATTAGAATGTAAACTCTAAAAGAGCAGAGACATTGTGTCCACAGAGCCTGGAACAGTACTTCTTATATACGTGGTAAGAGTTCAGTCTGTATCTGTGGAATACATGAGTATATGAATGCCTAAATGGTAGTATTACAGCAACCTGCCATGTATTAGTATATCACTTGGGTATTGCTGTGTAACAAGTCACCCCAAAACTTAGTAACTTAAAACAATGAGCATTTCTTATTATTCACAAGTCTATAGGTCAGTTCGATTGATTTGGGCCAGGTTTGGTTGATCTTAGCTCCGCCGATCTTGGTTTGGCTCAATCATGTATCTGCGGTCAGCTGGCAGATTGGCTGAGGGGCTGTGTGGTCTAGGGAAGCTTCACACATATGTCAGGCAGTTGTTTGGTGATCAGCCGTGGTGAGAGGAGGACTGGGCCATGTGTCTCTATCATCCAGCAGGGCAAGATTGTTCACATGGTAATCATGGGGTCCAAGAGAGAGAGCACAAGTACTCAACACTGTTGAAGCCGAGGCTTAGAACGGGCACGCCATCACTTACGTGCTATTCTCTTGGTCAACGTGAGTCACAAGGCAGGCTCAGATTTAAGGGTGGCAGGGGGATAGACTCCACTTGTTGATGGGAGGAAGTACGAAGTCATATTGCAGAGGTGTGGCCTCAGGGAGGGGTAAAGGGCTGAAAGCATTTTTGCGATCAATCTATCACATTAAGGATGACAACAAAAGTGGTCACTTTTTCTTGCCACATTCCCCTCCCCAGATGAAGACCTAAAGAGCATGGGTAGGCCCAGGAGTGCCTTTCCATCAGTCCGCTGGAAAAGATCCAGTGTGTCCTTGATTGCATAGCTGCGGTGACTGGGGTGTGGGGAAATTGGCCCCTGAGTGCACCACTTTCCAGAACTGTGCAGATGCATCTGTGGCCAATGGGAGCCACAGAAGCCCCAGTCCTCCCTGATCCTCCCACATCGACATGGAGCCAGCCCATAATTGAACCTACATACATGTGCATGCAGGGTAGGGCCCAATGCAAGTGCTACTGCTGCTATTGAACTCACCTCAGAAGGCAGCAAACACCAGGGCTACTTTTAGCAGCAGAAGGCTCCCAACTAACAGGCATCTAGTGAAAAACAAGGTTAAATCAAAGTGCACTCTCTCTCTCTCTTTCTTTTGACTAGAACTCAAATGACTCAGAATGATAAGACCTTGACACAGGCATCTTAAAGGAACTCCTTAAAATGTGAAGAAAACAACATGATCAACCTTGTCCTTGCCTTCCGTGCATCGTAGTGCATCTACAGCCTGAGAAACTCAAGGCTAAAGTAAAAAGAGCAAGCTTTTGTTCCAATAGACAAATTCTTACATTTTTCAAAAAAATGCATAAGCTGTCCTGGGTATTTAACCATTATTCACACAGCTAACCATGGACTCACAGAATTTAAAAGCTAACTCTGCGGGGATTAAACAACTTCTTCCAGGTCCCACACACAGTGGAAAAGAACTTCTGTGTCCTGGCCTCCTGTCCACTTCTCTCTCTCCCCTTCCCAGCTGCCAGTTCAATTTTAAGAAGTTCTTTCTCCACACTCGGATGCAGGCAAAAGCATTTGACTTGAACATCTTGATCTCAGGCAGGTGAGGGTGGAAGTAGAGATTCAGCATGACAAATATTTAGATCAGCTAAGCATCCTTCAGAATCACTTGAACTGAGTGTTTCCTTTCCCCAACCATTTCACTCAGCAACCTACCTCCTCTGCATAAAATATTCAAATTCTTCCTAAATTTCATCTATTCAAAAAATACTTCTAGGCCATAGCTACATGATATCTCCACTGGGAACCTTGTTCCTTTCCATATTCTGAGAAAACCAGATCTAAAGCAGATTTAAATGTCTCAGCAGTAGGACTCAGGCCTGTGTCTCTGCCTGCTTAACTTGTGTAGTCAACCAGACTTTGGGGCTCTCTTGCAATCCAGCAAGGAAGGGAAAAAAATCAAGGACTCCATTCTCCCGCATTTGAAACTTTTCTTGCTTCCCACAGACACATTCCTAAGGGCACCAGTCACGGATGAAGAACTCCACTGGGGTCAGGATTAGATCCCACTCAACTGCTTGGGACTGTAAGTGAGGTGGTGGGCCTTGGTGTTCCCAGAGTGTCTGGTCCATGATTCGGCTCTCCACCCTGAGCATCGGGACTTGCCCAACTTCCCCACAGAAGGAAGCAGACTGTAAGCTTGGAGGGCGAGGGAGGAAACTGGAGGCGTGTCTGGGAGGATTAGAAACATGAAAAGATATTTATGGTAAGGTTCACTTGTCATTCTCTTGGGCTGGAGGTACACAGAGTACAATAAGACCCCATTTGAGCATGTCAGACGACAAAACTCAGCTTGGATGTGTGTGCAAAGTAAAGGCTTCCTGTCACCTTTGCTAGGGCAAAGGAAGGCTTTGGGTAGCAAAGGTGGCCTTCATGATGGGGAGAGAGGGCCAGAGTGGACATGGTGGTCATGAACTGCTTCCTATGTCTTTGCATAGGGGAGAGTGCCCTTCTCTGTAGCAATGGAAGCCCAAGTTCTTAATGGTGCCCAGGCCAGTGACCTCTGATCACTAGGACAGACACAGGGTAGCAGGACTGGTCCTGGTGGATCAGATATCTCAAGACACCTTTATAAAGGAATTGGAATATTTGGGACTCTGGTGTTACTGAATGATCTCCAAAGCTTTACCAGCAGATGAGAAAGAATAAGGTCCCATTATATGTGACAGTCATATCTTCACCAACTCCATAAAAGCTTGCCACGTTTCCTCTCCCTCCCCTGTACCTTTTCACCAAAGGATAGGGGTGTCATCCGTGGGCCCATCCATATCCCAGGCCCCTGGGCTGAGCTGCTGCTCTGTTGCTGGCCTTGATGTTGCAGGCGGGCCCCGCCCCAGCCCCGCGACTCCTGCTCGGTCTGCACAGGCCTTGACCACTTGGCAGGCTTTGGCAAAAGAGGAGAGCCGCTCTTCCTCTGCGTGATGTTGCCTCAGGGGGATCGCACAGACGGGTTGCTCGGGCCCTCGAGTGTCATAGGGTTTAATAAGACAGTCCTTTCGTGTCATACTTTCTATCTGTTCTCTCACTGGTGCACGCACACGAGAGGCAGCTGAGATGGGAGCATTCAAATACTTGCCGCAGCTGAATCCACGACTGTGTGCAGATTTTCAGGGCCCGTTGCCGAGTCTGGTTCACAGTGCAGATTCTTTCCCTCGTGGTTTGGTCTTTTGCGAGTACCCTACCTTCCCTCCCCACAAACCGCCTCAGGGTGCCTTCCCTTTTCCCTCCCTCCCACTCCATCAGATGCACCCAGACCTGGATGCACATTTGAACCCTGTCAGTGCAGTAGAAACCATGTATTTCCTCTAGGTCCCTCAGACCCTGGGTGTATCAGGGGAAGTACATGACAACAGTGATGGGCTTTTCCCAGCTTCATCTGCCAGCCACGCAAAGATCTTGCTCCCTCCGACGGACAGTTTGGTAAGTCATTCTGTCTGCTGGCTTGTAAATGGCTTCCCAGTGTCTGAGTCACTGCATTCACAGGGCTGCCAGGGCTGGCTCAGTCAGGGTACCAGTCACATGGCACGTGTCATGGGGCAAGCACTGTGCTGCCATGGGAGGCAATGCAGGGCTTGGAAAGCCAAGGAGGGCCAAGCTGAGGACCAACAAGAGTGACACCTGTCTAAGCAGGAGACTAAAGAGGACGTCCTAAAAAGGGTTGCAGATCTAGTAGTCTAGAAGTCGTGCCAACATCAGATCAGGCTCCAAACATGGTGAGATCAAGCAAGTGGTGTTTGAGGGTGGTTGCCCTGACCACCTGCAGTTGTTCACTACTCACCTGCATAGGCCAAAGTGTGTCTGCCACACAGATGGGCCAGTCTGGCTTGAAGGACCAGGGCAGGCATCACATGCCCCAGGCAGGTGCCATACAGTGCTTAAACCTCCTCCTTGGGCTTAGAGGATTATTTACAAAACGTAAAAAGACCCAATGATAATTCATTATCATTGGGTCTATAATTCATTATAGACCCAACTATAATTCATTTGTAGTGCTGGGATTAAAATCTCAACTAACAATATTCTAACTGAATTGGAAATTGGGAATTTGCTGTGGAAATTTGATTCCTTTGAATTTCAGCTGCATGCACAGTCATCTCCCCCCATAAGTGAAGGTACGCGGCAATCTGGGCATTCCCTTACCGGAGTAAAGACAACAGTAAACAAAATATTTTTGGTTCTATCACGTCTCTTCCCATTCTCCTGTCCACAGACAGAATGTCTTTATATTCTGCTTTTTCTGCTGTTGTTCACGGGGGCTTCTAACGCCAACTTAATATCATGCTCAGCTCCTCCCACAACACCTGTTGTGTGTGATGATATAGTTGCTTAGGGGAACAGGATGGGAGCATCTCTCGTATCTCAGGGGCTGCAGGTGTGACTAGATGGCCCAGGGTCAAATAATGAGCTGAAGCGCATTACCCCTGTTTCTAGCTCTGCAGCTGAGCGGTATCTTCACAACTAACCAATCAATCAATGATTCAGTCGTTTAATTAGAACCTACTATGTGCTCCTCACTTTCCTTGGCCTTCTGGATGACTAGGCATGGTGCCTGTCTTCAAACTGCTCATACACCAGTTATAGATACAGACATTACCTGTAATAAGTAGCAATCCCTGAGTGCTCAACAGCTCAGCAACCCCGAATGGAGAGGAGGAGAGCTCGGGGTGGGCTGGAACGAGAGAGCAGCTTCAGGAAGGAGCGGCGTGAATGCAAGAGAGAACGTGAATCTTCTCCCTCTATCCCCAGGTGCTATTACATGTATTACAGGCCAGTGTTGGTGGCGATGGCACTGATGCGGTCACTGAGGGGCCTTTGGTGCCAGGGCTGGGACTAGGGTAGGGAAAGCAAGGCATCCAGGCACTTGCATGACATCAAGGATGGACACCTCCTTACCTCCTCAAACAATGTGCCGGGGGGCCTCCCTGGCCTCCACCCAGCCCCAGCACACTCGCTCTGCCTCTCTCTATTTCATTCCCTTGTTCCACAGTCTTTCTTTCTCCTTTTATTAGTGCTAGCTTTCCCCCTCCTGGTTGTTACTCTCTGTTCTTTCTCTTCTTTCCTTTTACTTTGCCTTTTTATCAGTTCGTCTCTAACATCCTTCCGGTGCCCCTCAGTGATCTATTCCAGACGTTGCTCAAGTCTACTGTAGGCCGGAGGTCATGGGGTGGGTGCAAACGATGTCTGTGACCTGCCTTAGCATTGTCATTTTAATACCATGATAACAACAATACTGACACATACCAGAAACCGTAAGTCTTTGGACCTAGTTTCTGAGAAAGCCCAAGTTCTTTTCATGTAAAAATGCATATGTAAAGGAGTAAGATGATTTAAGTTACATGCACAAATTAACTTCAACACGAGGAGATTAATAAATTTGATATTCTTGGCCTACAAATGCTTCCCAACATCTTCCCTTTGGAACATAAGCTCCGTGATTATCTGCCTTGTTCCTCACTGACTCTTTTTTACTGAATCTCCAGCACCTAGAATAGAGGTTGATACACCTTAGGTGCTTATCGCATACTTGTGCAATCTGTGAGTGAATCTGGAGTTTCAGGAGTTTCAGGAGTGTTTTTAAATAGAGGAGAGGCTGGGGCACAAATAATCTCAGGAATGATACAAAATTATGTAATAAATTGGAGCTGAAGTTTGAAATGGAAGCTGTGACATAGCTCCATATCCACAACCTCTGAAGTAATAATTAGCACATAAAATTGGTCTGTTATAGACTGCATGTTGTGTCCCCCCAAAATGCATATGCTGAAATCCTAACCCCCAGAGTGATGGTATTAGGAGGTTGGGCCTTTGGGAGTTAACTATGTCATGAGGTTGGGGTCTTCATGAATTGGATTAGTGCCCTCCTATGACGAGACAGGAGAGAGCTTGCTTCCTTTCTCTGCCCTTTGCTGTGTGAGAACACAAAGAGAAGCAGCTGTCCACAAACCAGAATGTCCTCACCAGACACCAGATCTGCCAATGGATACCTGATCTTAGACTTCCCCAGCCTTCAGGACTGTGAGAAATAAATGTTTGTTGTTTAAGCCACCCAGGCTATGGTAATTTGTGATAGTAGCCTGAACTAAGATATGGTATCATCTTGTAACCACTATTAACTTTAGTTGTTTTATCTATAAAGTAAGTGGGTTAGAGAAAACACTGTAGATCTTTCTGCTTAAAAAAAAATCTTCCATTTTCTTTCCAATGTGAAGTTTTGGTGGTCCCACTATAAATGGCTCCATTTGGTTTTTTGTTTTGTTTTTGTTTTTTTTTCTTTATTTCAAAATATTAATTAAGGGGGTACAAGTATTTTTGTTACATGGATATCTTGCATAGTGCTTAAGTCAGGGCTTTTGGTGTGCCCATCAGCATAATAGTGTTCATTGTACCCAGTAGGTAAATTTTTATCCCACAATCACCGTCCCCCGTTCTTGGTTTCTCATGTCCTTTATATCACTTTGTTCCTCCTGTGTACCCACCTATTAGCTCCCACTTATTAGTGAGAACATGTGGTGTTTGTTTTTCCATTCCTGAGATACTTCACTTAGGATAATAATCTCCAGTTCCCTCCATGTTGCTGCAAATGACATCATTTCATTCCTATTTATGGCTGAGTAGTTATCCATGGTATATATAATATATACCACATTTTCTTTATCCACTCATGAATTGAAGGGCACTTAGGTTGATTCCATATCTTTGCAATTATGCATTGTGCTGCAATAAACATTTGAGTGCAGGTATCTTTTTTATTAAATGACTTCATTTCCTTTGGGTAGATACTCACCAGTGGGCTTGCTGGATTGAATGGTAGGTCTACATTTATTTCGTTGAGGAATCTCCATACTGTTTTCCATAGAGGTTGTACTAATTTGCAGTCCCACTAACAGTGTATAAGTGTTCCTTTCTCTCTGCATCCACGACAGCATCGATTGTTTTTTGACTTTTTAATAATGGCCATTCCGACGGGGGTAAGGTGATATTTCACTGTGGTTTTAATTTGCATTTCCCTGATGGTTAGTGATGTTGAACATTTTTTCAGATGTTTGTTGGCCATTTGTCTATCTTTTTTCAAAAAACTTCTGTTCATGTCATTTGCCCACTTTTTGATGGGTTTTTTTGTTTCTTTCTTGCTGATTTGTTTGAGTTCTGTGTAGATTCTGGATATCAATCCTTTGTCAGATGTATAGTTTGCGAATATTTTCTCCCATTTTGTAGGTTGTCTGTTAACTCTGTTGATTATTTCCTTTGCTGTACAGAAGCTTTTTAATTTAATTAAGTCCCATTTGTTTATTTTTATTGTTGCTATGTTTGCCTTTGGGGTCTTATCCATTCGGTTTTGACTTTGAATTTGTTGTCTTCCCACTTCCATCTCTACGTAGTGCTTGAGCATGCTTCTGATCACGGCCTCAGAGAACAGAACAGTGTATGGCATCAGTCAAGCAAAGCCTTGCTTAGGGGCTTTGGGAACAGAAGTAAGTTTTTTGTCCACGTTTTCACAGTTAAAGCTTATGTTTTTAAAGTTTTAGTGTGTATTACTATTGGTTTCAAACATTTAATGCATGGATTATTCCTTTGGTTCCTGTATTACTGCCTTCATAGGCATATTGACCTGTTAAATAATGAAAATCAGCTAAGCAGTGGCCTGAGAATGAGAGTCTTCAAGGGCCAAAAGGAAAAATGTAGATCTTAGTCCATCCCTACCCCACTTTTTTCTGGGCCCCTCAGGGTAAGGTACCTGGCATTTGGTTGACCCAGTCCAGGTATTCAGTAGATGTTCATGCTTTTCTTTTCCTCAAGAATGGGAAGCTATCTTTAGATGCTCAAGTCTGAGTCTATACAAATAGTTGGGATATTACATTTGAAAAATCTCGGAGGAGTAGCATTCATCCTGCCCTTAGTTTTCTGCTAATGTTATCCAACATTTTCTTCCACTTTGGTCTATTTCTTCCTTTCCATTTGACAGTTGCATTAGCTTACTTTTCTGGTGTAGAAATGGTGATAGAAATGGTGGCAACAGACACCAGACAGGGGTGCATGTCGGGCTATACTTTGACATGGAATAAAACGGAAACCTAACTGTGAGACCCTAATTCACCCTTTGAGTGTGAGCAGCAGAAGATTGCTTGAGATTATCTGGGAAGACCTTCACCTTTTAGAGCTAGGGTTGCAAACTGGAAGTCTGGGAGTCAAATTCAGCCACAAGCATAATAGTTTAGCCAGAAAAGTGTTTGAAAATTTTTTGCAAAGGTCCATGGTTCCTACCATTCCCTAATGTCTTGTCCTGGACATGTCACACACTCATGCATATTGCCTGTCCCCTTTTTGGAGAGTTTTCTTTTACAATTCATATGCTAACCTCAGTTGAAACTCCTTCTCCCACCAAGAGAAGACCCACACCAACTCATCATCAGCTCCCTTATTCTCCATCTTAGTATTGCCCAGAGTGGTTTAGGCCACCATAAAAAATTTTATGAGCATGTCTGCAGACAGTAACTGCAAAAATTAACATCCAGATTTACTATTAGAAATTGGCTGACTCCATGTTTTAGAGCTCTCCTTCAACGCTTCTCTGCCATGCTAGATATGTGACAAGCCAAACTCTCTCTGTGTCAATCTCACTGAGCTGAGCTGTGTTGGAAGCCTGTGGGAGCTCAGTGTGCAAAGGAGATAAGCCAGGAGCATGATGCTTGTTTAATGGTTCTGTCTGTAGTGTACTTGTATTCTTGGCTCCTTTTTTTCTTGCCCATTTCCTCAGCCTTTTATCATAAATTTCCTGTGTTGTTTCTATACCACTCTTGGTGGGATAGCCCACTGTTTTCCTTCATTAGCTTGATTTCGTAAGGGAAAAAATACTAAGTAAGTGTCTTAGTCCATTCGGGCTGCTATAAAAATACCTTAGACTATGTCATTTATTAACAACAGAAATTGATTGCTCACAGTTCTGGAGGCTGGGAAGTCCAGGATCAAGGCACCAGGAGAGTCAGTGTCAGGTGAGGGCTCCTTCTCTGCTTCACAGATGGCAACTTCTTGCTGTGTCCTCACATAGAGGAAGGGGCAAACAATCTCCCTCAGTCCTCTTTTATAAGGGCACTAATTCCATTCATGAGGGCACAACACTCATGACTTAATCATCTCCTAAAGGTCTCCACCTCTTAATACTGTTGCATTGGGGATTAGGTTTCAACATATTAATTTTGGAGGTACACAAGCATTCAGACCATAGCACCATGGTACTATTTGATGGTTTTTCTCTGCTAGTGTTGAGATACTCACATTTACTGAACCATCCTTTTGCCAACAGGCTGTTCTCTCTTCCTGGCCACTAGTTCATCCCCTTACAGAATTCCATGGTGTCAGAGATCCCTTGGTATCAAAGATTTGCCCTCCCCAAAGTGGCACTGACTCCTCTTACTCCTACAAACACTGGGAGGACTCAAGGGGAGGCCACTTGATTCTCTTTAGGGATGTCACAGAAGGGATTCCTACAGTGACTGAGTAGAAGTTTGAATTTTAAGCCCTCTTCAGTCTATTCCAGCTTTAAGAAAATTTTTTTAATGCAGTAAGTTTACTGGAGAGTGTTCTCAGTCCCACCATTATTGGGAGAATAAATAAAGCTGGATTGAGCAGAGGGAGATGTTGCACTGCAATGCAGCCACAGCATTTGTCTGCCATTTCCTACAGGGCACTCTGAAGCTAGAGTGGATTTGCAGAGATATCCTAAATCAAGGTAAGGGGGCCAGGTTTTTATACCCCATCTGAACTAGTAAGCTGATGTAGGATGCCCTCAGGAAAGGGGCAGGACCTCAATCATATTCCAGCTTTTAGATTCTGAAAATGTGTTGATGGATGTGTTTGGCCATTTGTCCAAAGGGGTCTGCATATATATCCAAAGTTCTCCAATCTGATGCCTCACTAATGTTTTCTCCAATTACGGCCTTAAAAATACTGTCTGTTAATGACACTGGTAACCACAATTATTGGTAACAGGGTATTTGCTTCAGCTAAAAGCAAGGGGACAAAGGAAAACACAGCATGCCAGGAGGACATCAGAGAGGATGACAGAAGGAGTGTGTATGGAGGAGACCTCACCTTACAATATACCTCTCAGAATGGAACCTGCTCAATTTTTAATTTTCTGCCTTGAGCATGAAACATGCCTTGTTTTATCTGTAGCTTCTGCTAGAGGAGTCTGAGTATTTTCTGAGCTTACCTTTTCCAGTCTCTCAGGCTGTTCACTCTGGGTGCCTCACTTGTGCTTTTTAACCTTTTCTTTTTCTTTGTGATGATAGTTTTGAGTTTTCAACTAATCAAATATTCTGTGGGCACCATGGGGTTTGACTGGTCAGGGAGGAGCCAGAGACAATTCAAAGCCAATTTCCCACTTTTTAGACTCACTGAATGACTTGAGGAAAGGAGGGAGCTCCTAACACATGGAGTGTGAATTGTGTGCATAAGCAACTTGAGACCCAGGCAACCTTCAGCTCGGGGTTTCCTGTGAATCAGCTGGGTTTTCTGGCACAGCAATGAGCAAATGGCATTAATGAGGTAGGCATAGATTATGCCAAAAGGGCTTCTGCATTTAGTAGGAGCTGGGCATAGCAATGGTGGAGAACCAATGAATGTGGGGATTATTTTATCCCCTCCCTTTTTTTTACAGTAGCAACTTTTTGGCTGATTAAAGTACTTTTCATGGTTCCAGGAGGGAAGTGTCTTTTGTACTACACACTAGAATGTCGGTTCTCATTACTAAATCCTGGCTGTTCAAATGCTATCTGAATCTCCCCAAAGTGTCCTTGGGGAGGCAGTAGGCAAAAATTTCAAGGAGCTTATGCCAATTATTTTCTTTCTATCTACATATTGATGGCTGACCCACAGTCGTCATGTAAGTCATCATGTAAGCTATGAACACAATTTTCTTTGTTTCATTCATGGCTTGTAAGACAGATACAATTTTTTTTTAAAACACTGCTTTTCTCTTAGCCTCTGAAACTGCCATTTGTGTTGTCTACTTGAGAATTACATGGCAGATCAGAGACAGAAGTGACCCAGTTTTTTTGAGGGGGCAATTATTTGGGTATTATCTACGCTAATACCAGAGCTAGTCGTGGATGTATAACATAAACACATTCTGAGGCCTCAGCGGTGGGAGCAGGTGTGAAGCTCCAGCCTTCATTGTTTAAAAAGTCTATAATTTAGGGTCCTTTTGTTGTAAGTTACAGATATTAATCTGACAATTCACAAGGGAAAAAAGGAATTAATTGAAGGATATGTAGTAATCATTTAGTAAAAGCCAAAGCTGAAAACTGAGTATCAGAAAGTACTGGAACTAGAGAATTTCAGTAGCAGGAAGTAGTGGACAGGTTCTTCAGGGAAGTACCAGTGTTTTGAGTTATCTTCAATTTCTGTCATTCTTCCATTCACAATGAAAACCCCTGTGAGAATCTGTCTGGCCCAGCTTGGGCCCCATCCCAACCTCATGGCTAGATAAGTGTGAGGAGCCTTCACTGACAGGCCTTTAAAGACTGCTCACCACAAGGGAAAGACCCAAAGTGTGGCAGAGGAAGGACCACTAGATCCTGCACAAGCAAAACCACAGATCTCCACTTGCGAGCTGAAAGGGCCCTGATTGCCCTGGAAAGGGATGTCCAATGCCCCAGTCTTTCACTGTTCCTTGTCATTACTGCACAGTGGCAGGAGAACCCCTTTTTCCTCTTCCCAGAGCTCCCAGATGGACTCCACGTTGCCTCCTTTGGAAGGCAGATGAACCATAGTTACCCTTCTGCTTGGTAAACTGATCACAGAAAACAATTGGGTTTAGCAGGTTCCATTCCAGGAGGAGAGGCTGGGGCAGAGGATTGGCAAGGATTCCAACTCCCCAGACTTTGGGGATTTTCCGTGAGTGTCTGGGAATGCTGGAGGGGAAGGCGATGACTCTCCAAAAGCCCTGTTTCTCAGGCTCTCTGATGACAGCCATTCTCTTCAGCTGCTCAGACAGGCTCTACCAAGTCCGAGAAGGCCTCGTGTGTATTATTTATTTGATTTTTTAAAAATTGTGTCATTTGCTTTTAAGGAGCCTCTGGGAATGAGCATAATTAAGCATAGATTAAAACGTCTAAAAGACTGAAAACCACCATAACGATGTAGTGAAACCAACACAAGAAGCTTAGAAACAGCCTCACACTGCCATTCCATCAAAGCATCCCGATTTAAAATGATCCCTAAAAACCAAGCCTCACTGGAGACACTCAAACTGAGGTTTCAGATGTTGCACACAGGTAGTGATTCTAATGATTTGGAAAGATTAATTTGGGAAATAGCTCATCTGTACCATCAATGGAGGCATGGAGGGCATCAGTCAGATTCTAGGGAGGAGGAGGAATAGAAAGAAGAGAGGAAGGGAGGAAAGGCAGAGGAGGAAGGAGGAGGAGGAAGAGACGAAGTAGTGGGGGAAAAGCAGAAGGACCCACTGAAAACTCCTCCACAAACACCGCAGGTGATTTTGGTGCCCACCAATGTCTAGATACTTGCTATGAGCCAGGCAATGTTCTAGGTAAGACAAACAAACTGTCACATGTGGAAAGAGATTAAACAGTTAAGCTATTTATATGGAGTGGTAAGTTTTATGAAGGAAATAAACAGTGTATAGAACAGAGAGTCACTGGGTGGTTACTCAAGGTTGTGTGGTCAGGGGACTTCTCTTTGACAAGGTGACTTTTGGGTTCAGTGGCAAGAATAAAACAGCCATGTGAAGATTGGGAAGGAATTTTCCAGCAGAAGGAGGAGTGATTGCAGAGGCCAGGAAATGAGGCAGGATGATGGCCATATTGGTCTTTCCTGGAGCACCTTGGGGAGCAGAGCAGGAGATGAGTACAGGTGAGTAGGGGTGGGGTAGGAAGTGACCAACACCAAGAAGTCATTCTGCACCCTTTCTAGAGGGCTGCTTTTAGGTAACTGTATCAGTTAGGTGCTTTTGCTGCATGTAACAGAAAAACCTAACTAGTGGTAGATTAAATTAAATGTTTTAAATCTAAGAACAAATCTAGAAGTCAGCAGTTCCAGGTTTGGTGCAGCAGCTCAATGACATCAAGTTCCTGGGAATTTTATTTTCACATTTTTACCCTTAGTATGTTAGAGGTGACTTCTTTCATGGTTTTGAGATAGACGCTACAGCTTTAAACTCTGTCCCCTCATGTACCAGCAGGCCAAGCAGGAAGCAGGATGCAATCAAAAGCATGTTCCTGGCCGTGTGCAGTGGCTCACGCCTGTAATCCTCACACTCTGGGAGGCCGAGGTGGGAGGATCACTTGAGCTCAGGAGTTCAAGACCAGCCTGAGGAAGAGCGAGACCCCCTCTGTAATAAAAATAGAAAAATTAGCCGGGCACTGTGGCACACGCCTGTAGTCCCAGCTATTCAGGAGGCTGAGGCAGGAGGATCTCTTGAGCCCAGGAGTTTGAGGTTGCAGTGAGCTATGATGACGCCACTGCACTCTACCCAGGGCAACAGAGTGGGGCTCTGTCTCAAAAAAAAAAAAAAGTTCCTTGTGGAGCTCTTTCCTTTTTATCTGAGAGGAGAATCTTCCCCCAGCAGCCCCCAGCAGATTTCCTCCTACACCTCCCTGCACAGGCTAACCACATGCACACCCCAGATTAGAGGGATTGGAAAGGTGTGAGCCCAGCACGGGCAGCTCTTCACAGTGGTTATTTGAGAAATGCTTGCCCAGATTCTCCTAGGAGACAAAACTCATGGAGTAGCTGAAGTAGGGAGGAGATTCTGAGGAGCCTGCTGGTTCAGGTTCAAGTGGAGGCATGGAGCCAGAGTGGCCTTCGCTGGGCTCTGCTGGAGTGGGAGGAGGGGGCTGCTGGCGTGCTGTAGGGCACAGCCCACCAAGCTGCCCTTAGAGAGTAAGATGGAGACGGCGGGAGAGGGAGTGTGGCAGAACAGCGCTGGTGGGAGGAGATGGTCCAAGCTGGCGTCCAAGCTGAGGGTAATGGGTGCAGGCTCTGCACAGACACAGGACGATGGCGGCACATAGCAATCAAACCACAGAGGTTGGCTTTTGTGTTGTTCTCCTGTACCTCTTACCTCTTCCCATGTCAGATTATCCTACAGTTATTTGCAGAGTTTACGTTTTCTTTACAGATCACCAAGAATCTTCATGTGTGCCAATTCACTAGCCATTTGGTCACCCCACTCTCTTGATAATGCCTGTGGCCATGAGCATGAGAACCTTTTTGGTGGCACCAGACCCATAGATGGTAGAAGGCAACAGGGGCCTTTGTGAAGTCCCAGCTTTGTCCCTTTCAAGGGACAGCTCACCCCAGGGGAGTGTCTTGGGAGCGTGGATGACAGTGGTCTCAGACAGTGCCTCAGTTAGAGCCTAGAAATGCAGCCGCAGCTTCTTTCATGCTCATGAGCTCAGGGGTGTCCTTGGCATTGCCTCAGTTGCTTCTCACTGTGCCTGGGGGGTTGGGGAGAGGGGAGAGGTGCTGAGTAGAGCAGCACATCCTTTTGATTTCTTTTCTTTACCTCGGAGAAGTTTTTACTCCCTCTGCAGTCTGGGCATCTGTGGGAGGGCTGGACTCTGTCTTACAGTGAGGATTTGTTTTTCCCCTTCTCTATTTTCCTTTTCCCATCAACACTTGTCAGGGATTCAAGGCAGAAAGGCTGGCAAAGGCCCGGGCTTCTGCACCAGCACAGGCAAAAGATGGGTCTAAACAGGGAACAGAGCGAGGCATTGTTCCAACACTGCAGAGTGGGAAAAGTAGGTCAGGGAAGAAAATGCAGGTTTGACAGAGCTGGGAATTGAACTTGTCACCTCAGAGCCTATTGGTGTAGAAAGTGAACAGCCAGCAAGGGACCAGGGAGGCACTGAAGTCTGCTGCCCCGGCAGGGGCAGACACACGCTGTGAAAAGCTGCTTGTATGATGGTCATTGCCTCCTTCCATGTTGTCACCAGGCCGCCAGCCTCCCCTCCTGCCTCCTCCCCAAACCCTTACCCTGGGAAACTAAACCAAGTGATGATTCTAGACAGCAGGAGCAGCTGACACTCTCTCTGGAGAGAATGCCAGGCGACAGCTTCCCAGCCACCAGCTGCATTTGCAGGACTGAGATTTGAGACAAACCCCCCCTCTTAGAGAGGAGGCTCTAATTACAATCAACATCACCTTCTAGGAAACTCCTTGGGTGAATGGCGACCAGCAGAGCAGAAGCTTTCTCCTCACACCCTCCTGGTTAGCACCTTGGCCAGGGGTGCCAGACTTACCCAAGTTTTGGTCATTCTCCTACTTTCTCTCAGAGTTGAGGTCTTGAGTGATTTCAAATGAAGGATGTTTTTCCCAACTCTGAGGATGTTTCATTTCGGAAGTATCTCCAGATTCCTTGCTTTGGACACTGTTTTTGCCTAATAAAGGCCTCCTCCTCACTGCAGATCTGAAACATCCTTCAGTAGCAACAAGAGAGACTTTGAACCCGTTGTTTCAGACCTGCCTGCCCCATCTTTGACACCAAGAAGTGAAAGTTCATTGGATGGGCATACACTTGAATCTGAAAGAAACTTGCAGCCGAAGACCACAAACTTCTGTGCCTACCACTTATCTCTGGACTTTATTCTGTAATTAATGCCTTGTTATCCCTGTTTGTGAAATGGGAAATGGCCTTGGGAATCACACCACGTACTTGTAATGGAAAGACGACAGGACAGGATGCAAAGACTCGAATTTCAATTCTGTCAGCTACTCATCTCGTGACTTTAGGCCGTTTACCAAAATTCATCACCTTCAGATTCCTCAGCTAGAACATGGGGATAATGTAATTTACAGCAGAGTTGTAAGGTTTCAACCAGACATAAATGAGCTTGATGTGTGAAAGCACTTTTCTGAGGCCTGGCACCTACAGGAAGCTTACTCCAGTGTTCGCTCCCTTCCTTCCTTCTTGTTGATAATGCTGAAAGAATTTCTGGAGGAAGTGTTTGGAAATAGGTATACTTAAGGTCTGCTTAAAAAAACAAGTGGAGCAGAGAATGGGATCTGTCTTGTCATCTAATCTTGCAATGTCCACTACTCACATGTGGCTATTTAAATCTGAATTCATTCAAAATAAAATGTAAAATGTAGTTCCTCAGTCACACAGCCACAAGTCAAGTGTTCAACGGCCACATGTGGCCGGTGGCTATCACATTGGAAAACACAAATATAGAACATTTCCATCATTGCAGAAATTTCTATTGAACATGGCTGACAGAATTCGCTGCTTAAGACAAAACCCAGATTTCCTTTTGCCTCGGACTGTATCACCTTCTTTCAATGACATTGCCCTTAAGAGATGCAGTATCCATTTCATAGCATAACCGAGAAAACCACACTATGTACACAGATGTGTTCACATCCTCCTTTTAGCTGGCCTTGCCCATGTGTCTCCTCATCAGCTTCCACTCTCCCTGCCAAGCTGGTCAGGAGGAAGGGCCTGCTAGTCCAGCCTGGGTGTAGATTGGGCTTTCAGATTTCATAGACCTTGCTTCCCGGTATGGCTGTGTGCCTAGCATATGAGGGAGAAGATACTGCCACACTCTGCAATTGTACTGGGGGATAGGAGGTGACTTCACAGCAGATAGGAGTGCCTACTCTGCTTGCCTTCCACGAGCTGAGTCAGAAAAGAGAATTTTTATTTTCTTGGAGGGGTGAACGAGATGGTTGTTGCTATTGGTGATAATGTAAAGAAGTTGGGGAAAAAAAGACTCTTTAAAGAAAAATAAGTGTTGTGAAAATACAAAAGAGGGACATTTCCTAAATCCCAGGTTGTGTTAGCCTCTGGCTGTCAATATTAATGGAAGAACATTGGTGGCCATTTTACATGGGTGGGGCCGATGCCCTTGCATTGGTCACTGTGGGCGTCCACACGACACCCGGTCCTGCAGGCAGCAAGTGCATGCTTATCCAATCCCTCTCACTTTCTGTGATCCAAATAGAGCAGAAGAAGTTTCCAGCGGGGATTAAAAAGCACACCTGAATGCCTCCAGCCCACTCCAGCCTAGAGAGAAGCAAAAGTCAGTGTGATGGGGGCGGGGAAGCATGAAATAAGTCAAGGTTAATTCAGCGTGTGAGGAAAGTTTGAATTATTCATTTTCTGACCCTGTACCAGGTATTTTTGCAGCGGTCTGTTAGAATCTCTTTTGGGGCATGGTAGTCACACAGGTTTCTCAGCCATCTTTTAAACGCATGCTTTGTCCTTTAGTTTTAAGCAAAGGGATTGCTAACATAGGGCTCTGGTGCCAACAGCAGGCTGGGAGATGCCTTTTAGGAGCACCCAAATGTGGCACAGCTGAAAGGAGGGAGCAGCCACTTAGCACTTCCTTCCCATTTGGGCCAAGTGATTGGTAGGAGAAGAGGAGAGATTAAAAGCAAGGAGTGAGAAAAGCTCTGAGGGTTTGGAGGAGGGCGCGGGAAGGAGGAGGAAGTTTCGTAGAAGAGGTGGCATGATTTGGTTTCCTTGTCATCGGAGCTCTTTCTTTTGTCTTTAAATGACATTTCCGATTAGAAATTCATCTGAACGAGAAAAAAAAATCGAGACAAAGCTTTATTGATTTAAATAAGCAGGGAACATCGTGGAAAGACTCTAGTGCCTATTAAGAGAAATCAGAACTATGGACCTTGGCTAGGCTGTTTTTGTATGTTAGGGGCTATTTCTCACATCTTAGCCCACTGTGAAGTGAGTATCACAAAATATGCCAAGCAGTTTCTGAATCTCAGGCTGCTTTGGCTGGCATTTTATTTAGCTTGTGACATTCTTGGCTGTTCTTATTCTGGTAGGCATCAACACTGCCCAAATCTGCTGAATTTAAAATCATGTTCAGATACCCCTTTGTTCTAATGGCTACTTCAAAGCCACCATCCCTGACCAGGTTGAAATAGCTGAGTGTGTCTATTCCAGAGCTGCATCTCTGCATCTGTGATGGTGGCAGACTCAAAAAGAGCTGTGGCCGTGTTTACAGGAGGCCCCCATGCAAGGCTAGAGGTAAACCTTTCAGAAGCAGGAACTGAGAAGTGTTCATAAAATGTGCTTGGTAGCTCTAGAATTTAACCTTACGTTTCGGGTTTAATCTAACTCAGCAGCCATTTATAGTAGAGGTCACAAACTCAAATGCCTGCAGAGGCCCAGGTAGATGTAAATGGGCCAAGTAAATGAGTGAAGCGGGATTGGAGTAAGGTAATAGGGAGTGGCAGGGACTGTGACAAACTGGAGCGCATATGGCCAGTTAAAGAGAAAAGCTGGTACTCAGCTCCAACAGATTAGTATCATGCAGGAATGCCAACCCAGCATTTCCAGACTTGCTGGATTTTCAAGATAATCTAAAAATCCATATTTTTGTGAAGTCTCCTAATTTTTAAAAATATTGGCCCAAAGTGCACGGTCTAGCCAAGCAAAAAGCATGCCTGGGCCGGATTCGACCAGTGGGATACCAGTTTGCAACCCTTGATTTGGAATCATCTATGACAAGGCTGGTTCTAGTAAACTGATTTGCAAAAGTAATCAGTTTCATGACTCCCATGATCCTGAAATCTCCCCTTAATGGCACTAGTATCAAACAAGGCCAAGAGGGTGAGACCGTACATTCCTTTCATGTGCAGCCATTTTGCTAAGTGGCTGTTACCAGCCCCAGGCTGTAGAGTTCTTCGCCCTGTTCCAAGCGTGGTCTGGTCCTGCTTGGGGACTGGAAATTGTGCCTCACTCCTCTTCCAGCTAATTGCTTTAATGCATCCTGGGTGTATCTAGGCTGCCGCCCCTAACCACTGGGTCATCATTTATTCACAGGCCTGAAGTCCCTTAAGCAGCCTCCTGCTGGCCTTCACGCTGCAGGGGATTAATGTAGTCTGGTTGGTGAGTCAAAAAGAAAGATGACATCATTTTCATGTCAGGAATGAGGATGTGTGTTTGTATCTGTAGGGGTCATAGAGTGCACAGAGAGGAAAACCCAGGCCACTTCGCTTGTGAGGTAGCATGGGGGCCCCTCCCTCCTTCTCTTTTGCTTTCAATCCAATCTGGCTTCTCCCAAGTGAGTTATTAATATGGGACACAGCCTGACTTCTTCCCTTCTGTCTCCTCATATAAATCCAACTAATTAATTTACCTTAACAAGAGGAATCTTTTTCTATCTTTCAGTCATTGTCGATCCAGCTTAGTGTCTGTTAATTCAAACCCAAGACACACAACTAATTTCATAATCACACTTAGAACTTTATCCATGGGGCTCACTGTGCAAAGATCTCTTATTTTGCATCTTTGGATTCACTGTCATAAACTCGGGGAAAAGCAATCCTGAAGTAAAAGGGTTTTTAAATGAGAAGAAGGGTTGGAGAGAGCAGATAAAGACAAGAATTCGTATTCTGTCTGGTTCAATTAATGAAAGGAAAATGCAAAGAATACTGCATGTGCTGGAAACTGGACAATCCGGAGAGATTGACACATGTTTTTTAAAAAGCTCCACTACACTGAGTTCCTTCAATACCACAGAATGGTGGCATAAGGGTACCTTACTCTTGAACAATTTCTTGGTTAAATCCTGTGTCATCCTTTGATATATGAATGGAAAACTGCCAAAATATGCCATTTGTTTCCAGTTAGTCCAATTTAGAAAACTCCCCCCCCCAAAAAAACCCAAAAAGCTGAGGCAATTCGAGCTGTATCGGCTTCACTGTTTCCTATAGCACAGTGTCAGCATGCCACAAGCTGAAGGAAAGGTTGATCTTGCAGGGGAAATTCAGGTCAGAACTGACAAAGGTGAGCTATGGGTAAACCAGGAGTCAATTGGAGAGCTCCTTCTGTTCTTATCCGCTGCAGGAAGGCGTGGGAATGGTTTCCCCTGTGAATGAGGCCTGGTGGAACTTCCCAGATCATTCCTTAGAGCTCCTTTAATGCTTTCCTTGGTGCTGCAAGGGATTTTCTTTCTTTGTGGAAAGTGTCAATGCTTGTCTTTCAAAGGCCCCCCTCCCCAAAAAAAAGTAAAAAGAAGACTTGCAAAAACAAGTACCATGCTGCCCATTTGCACACTTGTGCAGACAGAGGAGTCAGGAACTGCTAATGAATGTACCAACTGTGTATGGAAAACCAGCCAAGCTCAGGCTTCGGGCTTTCGTTTCCCTGTTGAGATCCTTATCCTCGACCGCCTGTGAGAAATGTGAGCGTGGCTTCAGCCACAATGGGGGTAGAGAGCACGGCTAACAAAGGTGAGGATATCCTGGAATAGCAGTTAAAAACAAACCCTGTCTTGGGGCAAGGCAGCTATATCCCATTATTACTTTCTGACTTGGTCTGGTAACATCTTAAAATACAGGCGAAACCTCCCCGGCCCTTCTTAGGAGCTGAGGGCTTTTAAACCTCGCTTTCTAGGATTTGAGGACCGGAAAGTTTGGTTACTTTTTAAAGTACGTTTCCTATTTCTCCTCCCTCCCTCCCTCCCTTCCTTCCCTTCTTCCTTCCTGCCTTCCTTCTTTTTAATACTATAAACTACCTAGTTACTTGTTAACTGAAATGGACCAAAATTCCACTGTGTATGAACTTAGGGATAAACGCAATCTCTCAAGTATGTCCACATTCATGTGCACATGTGAACTGAAAAATATGGTTCACTCTTTGTGCAGCTCTTCTGCACATTTACTTCTATGATGATAATAACTGTTTGTTGAGCATTTAGTATGCACCAAGAACCATGCTGTGAGCTTTGCACATATTACCTCATTTAGTGCAATTATCAAAACTGGAGAAAGGTGGAACATCTTTCTGTATTCCAGTAAATCTTTATTAATTCCTTCCCAGATAGGATTATGCCACCATACCTAGCCTAAGCCCGAATGATGACTATTGACAAGGATAAAGTAGTTTCAGTGCATAAATATTACTCAAATTCTAGAGGCAAGAGGGAAATACATTTTTCAAAACTGAATCTATGCCCACTTTTGGGAAGTTTGCTCTCAAGGGACTTGGACGTCTCAAAGTGAATTAAATTATTTGCTTCCAAAGCTTGGTCTTGGGCAAGCTACTCAATCTCTTGTGCTCTAATTTCCTCATCTGTAAAATGAGATTTAATGCATACATGTAAAGAGTTTAGGGCAGCACATGGCATATTGTAAGTGTTCAAATAATTTTAGCTATTGTCATTTTCATCACTATTAAACTATTTACAACAACACTCTGAAGAATGTATTATCATTCCCATTTTACAGATGGGGAAAATGAAGCAAACGGATTCAAAAACTTGTCCAAGGTCATACAGCCATTCAGTGATGAAAGTGATGATACTAACCCTAGGTCACTCTTAATCCAGAGTTTATAACTAAAATATGATATTGCCTCTCATTATAGAAAGTGATATCTGGTTACGCCTATATAGAATACAACTTCTTTCTCCTAAAGGAAACCTGAGCTGTAAAGCAAACGTACAGTGTCCTGAAGACTAGAAACGTGTCACACGAGAAGCATTTCGATCCCTCTGGTAGAAAGGGAGTGCTTAATTACCATGCGCCACTGCTGTTAACCTCTGCAAATAAGTCTCATTATCACAGATTAATGAACAGAGCTTAGGCACATCTAAAGGGGCTTTGCTGAGGGGTTTTCATTTCTGCATTTCATTATCTCCATAAATGCTGTTGTTCCCTGTGCACACGGTTATGGGACTTTTATTATTTTTTTTTAGCTGTGCTCTGTGAAATATCAACAACAGAGCCTGTGAAATAGCTCAGGGCAGGGATCGCTTTCCAGGAAATCTTTAGGAAGCCTGTAAGTTGGGTGGCCGCTGCCTCGCTGTTTACTGATGAATCATGCCACATTGGTTTATAGGGGATAAAGCTTAGCCAGTTGCCAAGGAAACAGGCTGAGATTTTGGAAATATCTGAAACCACAGAGAGATTTCCAGGAAAAATCAATGTCTTAGTCAAGAGTCAGGTTAACTTTATCTGCATCAGGGTGAGTAACAATAATGCAAATACAGCTTAAATGATTCGTTCCTGTCTGCACCAAGACTTAAAACCACACACACCAAGTTGTGATTCTCAGAAAATGTTCTCTACAAGTAGAAAAAACCATGTTTGCTCTAATCCTCCTGGAAAGTGGCCATCATGCCGGTCCTTAGAGCAGGACTGTGCCTGGGAGCCATCTTTGAATATGCCTGTGAGTACAGAGAGAAACACATCCCTGGTGAGGATCTTGGAAATTTCAATGTCACACTGTGGCAAGAGAGCAAGCTGGCAGTTAGTAAAGGGCTTCAGCCACACAGAGGCTGGGACCTAAGGAAGGTCTTTGGCATAATCCACCAGACACGTTTCATTAATAAATGATTAGATTTGCAAATCTTGTCAGTAGAAATTGCTATCACAGAATTAATGAAATAAATAATGAAACATTTCCAGTGTTTCTGGCTGGCTTTCAGAGCAGAGTAGATCTCTGCCTTTGTTGCAATTTATGGCTGTCTCTTTGATCAACTCCTGGGGAGTTCAAGGACTGATTTTTCTGCTTCCAACACCCGCCTTCGGCTTTTAGGTTTGCTTTTTTTTTTTTTAAACTTGACTTTTCGTATCATTTTGAGCTTCAAACACAAAGTTCCCCAGGATAATTTCAGATAAAGCAACCCAACAGAGTGAATAATCTGCTGTAAAGAAAATCTGAATTGTACTTTGAGAAACAACCTATTTGACACTGTTAGGAAAGGGGTAGGGGAGGAATTTTGCTCACAAATGAACAACAACAACAAAAAAATCCACAATTTTATTCAGATGTCTCCATTCTGCACAGCCTAAAGCTGAGAGTATTTCCCAATCCAGAAGCAAACCAAAATGCCACCCAGTGTGGATCACCCAGCAGGCAGACAAAGCATATGTTCAAGACATTAGCGATGCTGGGGTGGCTCACATTTCTTTTGTTAAAAAAGAAAAAACAAAATTTTTCATATCTCAAAAAAAAAAGTGTCAGAAGAGTCACGGAGAAGTCAGAATGTTGTTGGAGAAATAAAAACTCATTTTCCAACTTAGTATTATTTTAATTTGAATTGCTGTCAGGCATGAGAGGGGATGGAGCTCCAACATCTGTTCACTGTATGGACTTCTAAAGCTCTTCCTTTGCCCTGGTAATACATGAAATTTCTTCCTCGACCCATTCTTGTCATAAGATGTTGTGGCCATTGTCTGTAAACCTGACATTTTGGGTAATCTTTCACATGAAAGCATAATATGAACAATATAAACAGACGTTCATTTCTCTTCCTCTGCATCCCCCCCACCCCCAGCATGTGAATGGACATACATGCAGACACCATTTTTTGGAAATCAGTGAGTCCAAAGGTCAGAAGCCCTGATGGATTGTTTGCTCCTGGACTTGTCTTCTTGGGAGCTGCCATTGTGCTTATTGGACAAGTTACAATGGAACTAAGTTCAAATCCATCCAATTAAAAAAATCCAATTAAAAAAGTACCTTTGAGTATCCTCATCTTTTCTAGTTTCACCCCATGGCACAGCAAGTCTAGAGGCAAAACATTTCAAATGTTTTCTGTTTACATGGTTTAGATCATTACTCCTGTGACAAGATACCTTCCCAGTAGAAAAAGACTTGAAAAAGTAGTGAATTGTTAAGTTGAAGAAATAAAATTAATGCTAAAGTTATCAGGATCAGAACAAAACAATAAAAACTCCCCTTTAGGCTTAGAAAGGGGTCATATGGGCCCATCTATAAGGGGATGAAGATTCTTGAGCTATAATTTTTATGATACATCTTTTTACTTACCTCCCAGAATTGACTAGTTCTCTAATAAGAGTTTAAACATATGATTGGTCCTACTCTCCAAGATGAGAATTAGATTTTATTGTTATTAAATTATGACTGTATTCTATTGATTCCAACTTGCACAATTTTTTCACATTCTGTCAATTATGAAACCAGGAAGTATATCGAGCTCACCATCCGCCAGGTAGCAGTTGTGATATAGTTGTCAATCCTACACACACATGGGCATCCAATCTTTGAGAATGGGTGCCAGCTACTACAAAGGAAAACTGGAGGCAAGAGAAGCCCTGTATTGCTGATGCTTTTAATGGCATGGAGCATGATACTGAGTGGAAAAATGTGGATGTTGATGACAATGGGTTGGATTAAATATACAAACCATGACATGCATAGCAAACTAAATATAAAGGGTTTTGACACCAGCTTGTTCAGACCCATATGTTCCAAGCTAAGACCACTGACTTCCAGGAACTCTTCTCATTACAAATTCTGACCTATCCCTGACCAGCCCTCACTAATTTCTGCCCCAAACCACCTTGTGACTACCCCCACATCTCATGGAACATGACAAGTACCGTTCCCGACTCCCCTTTTGAGAATGCTGCTACTCTGTCAAGGTGGTGCTTTCTCTTGCTCAGCAAGTTTAATAAACCCAGTTTAGTGTGGTCAGCAGTTTTCCCTGGTGGTCTTGGTACAGAGTTTTGATAACTCAAAAAGAAATTCAGTAGAATCAGGCTCTAATGCTAAAAAGTTGCAGGAATACATTAAATTATTTAACTTCCATTTCCCTTTTAATCTATGAACAAGAGTGATATATGATTAAAAAATACATATCTAATAAATTTAAAAGAAGTTTTGCAAAAGTATAAAATGAAAAACTGTAAGTAAGAAAGCATTGTGTT
This sequence comes from Daubentonia madagascariensis, assembly GCA_023783475.1. Classification (NCBI taxonomy): domain Eukaryota; kingdom Metazoa; phylum Chordata; class Mammalia; order Primates; family Daubentoniidae; genus Daubentonia; species Daubentonia madagascariensis. Next base: position 4,705,610 of record JAKFHU010002088.1, read on the forward strand.
ATAGTTTATTGGCATTAATTTTCTTTCTTAGTGATACATAAAATAATGATATATCATACAAATGATAGCATTTTGCATTTACTAAAATACACTAATAATGGCTGGATATTACTCACGAGCTGCACTGTGCTAAGCGCTTTACCTGCCCAAACTCATTTACTTCTCATAGCCTTGCAAGGAGGTGAGTCCTATTATTACCTTCATTTTGTAGATGTGCAAACTGAGTGAAGAGGGTCGCAGTGGCCTTAATTTAGACAACTAGTATGCTAGAAGAGTTAGGATTCAGATTCAGGTAGTCTGACTTCACTAGGAAAGGATAGGAGAAATGGCCCTTGCAGCACTATTTTCTTAAAACTGGCAGAAAGCATTAATTAGAATGATAGTACTTGCACAAGACATGCACTAAATTTGGGGATTTGGGCTTTTAAGGGTGATATATTTACTAGTTCTTTGGGGCTCATGGCAGTGAAGTTGTTTTCCTTGGGTATTTAAGAAAAGGTGCATTCTGAACCTAAAATATTTGCAAGCTTATATCTTCCAATAAAGACAGTCCCTGGGTGTTCAAAGCCATACATCAGGGTTAAAAAACAAGCAACCAAATAAAAACAAACCCAGCACTTGGGTCATCCATTTAAGTCACTGCTTGACAGCTGTTCTGGGAATGGCTGTTGCCAAGGGTTACTGCAGGGCACTTGGCATCTCAGCCTTGCCCATCACATCCAGGCTGGGCTCCTGTCTCTCTGAAGAGAGGATCCTTCCTTCATAGTCCACCCCCCAACATTTGTGGTTCATAATCAAGATTTTTTTTTTACTTTGCACGAGAAATGAAATAATAGTATGCTGAAAATTCCCTAGGTGTTGCCCAGGGTATTCTCTGCCTTTGATGCTTTTCTTGCCCTCTGTTTTTCCTCGTAGATCACAGCATCAGCACCGCTTTTTCTGTAAAGCTCAGCACAGAGTTTCAACCTGCTGCCTTCCACAGGTGGGGCCACAATCAGGCATTATCCAGCAATGAATGGACCGATATCGGCGGCAAGCAATTTGTACGGGTTCTTAATTGGATTTTTCAGATAGTAGCCCATCACAGTGTATTTTCAGGACTTTCATTGTTTTTGTTCTTGTTTTCTTTTAAACTCTCCCTTCTTATCTCATCAATGCACTCATATATTCTTTTTGACCAAGAAATTTGACCAAGATGCACTGATTTTCCTTCTACCACCTGCTTCCTTTTCTTCACACACTGAGTGGGTTCAGAAATCCATTAACACCCCACTTCACCTCCACCTTTACGTTTTAGGAAAGGGGGTGATTAAGGCAGAGCATCTTAGGTAGTGCTATTTATTAGAAACATACATGCGCAATACAAGTATTATGTATCATCTACAATGCTACTTGTATTTAACATTTCTGATTCTCAAAATCTTTAAAATCATGAAATGTATTTGTCACCTATTACGTTTAAAAAGAAAGATTATTTGTGGAAAGCATTTTGGGATTCTTATAAGAAACTTAGCATGTTATCATTCCTTTGTTTCAGGTATTGGAAAATGTTTAAGAATTATAGCTTCCGCCCATGCTCTGAGTCAAATCAAATCTTGTCAAACTCGTTGTTGGTTTCTCTGATGTTTATAAAAAGGAACTGGTTACCCATCACACTTTTTTCCCTTTGCCTTTTTTTCCTATCACCTGCTCCCTAACCACTACTTTCTCATCAGCACATGCCCCTTTTCTATGGTTTGCTTATAGATTATTAAGAAAAAAGATGTAAACTCACAGGGAGGATTAAGGTAGGCACAGCTGGTGTCAACAAAAACAGAGGGAGATGAAAGACTATTGAGCTTGTCTGAATGGACAGCCCGGTGGGGCTTTCTCCTGACTCATCCTTGACCTGTGGCCTCCCAAACCGTGCCCCAGGCAAGTAAACAGCTTTTCAAAGCAGACTACCTTCTGGGACTCTTCATACATTTTCGTTTTAATTTCTTTGCAAAGTGGTCAAAAATAATTGTGCTTATGAAGGAAATGCTACTGACAAAAGTTGAATTTGAAATGACATAGAACTGCTCAGTGTTACCTACCGCACCAAGGGTTCTAAATAGCGTAGCAGTGCAAAGGAAAGGAAGCATCTTCAATGAGTGTCTTCAACAACTCTCTGCATCATTCAAAATGGTTACATGAGCCTTTGAAATTACTGCCTTCAGGCATTATGGGCGACTTAATTTCTTCTTTGTAGTTTTCGGGGATTATCTATTATGAGCGTTTATTACTTCTATAACCCAAAAAAGAGACTATTTCAACAAAAAATGAAATTATGGTATAAGTTTTAAAAATATGAAAATACCACCCAATGGGTTGTGTTTAGAAATGACAAGAAAAAGGAAGCAGCTTCTTACAGTGGAACTATTTAAGAACATAGATAAACTGTCATATGTCTAAGAAATATTTTCTGATATAAAAGATGGGTTAAAGATGGACTTAAATTTTTCTTCACCACAGGGTTAGTATCATATCTAAAACCAAACAGTAACTCTTCCTTGGTATATTGCTCAGCCCAAACAGAAAAAGGAAATTTGTTTACCTCTACCTGTGGTTTTCAAGTTGGAAATGATTTTTGTAATTAGTCATATTCAGCTGTGTGAAAAGAAACATGAAGACCCCAAATTAGTTTGACCTATAAAATCTCAGTCACTACTTGATAACAAATGGGGTTTTTGGAAGAGTATACAACAGAATGACGTGTAAGCAGAGATCTGTAATCATCCCTCCGTCTCATTTTCAGAAAATTTTTGTTTTGTCTTATGGTACCATTTTCTTTATTTAAAGTCCTAGTGTGTTAAATATTGAAAATATGGATAAGATAGTTAACATAGTTTCCAAGGTCAACACAGAGAGGGGGAAAACAGTACTGTTCTCTGGTCATGTGAAAATGACTTCAAACAATCATTTTATCCAGTAAATACACATTGAAAGAGAAAATCTACCCAAACAGAACAATACAACTTATTTCGGTCAAAGCAAACTGTTGAGAACTCTAAGATAGAAGTGTGTTCTAAGTGCTAGTTACACTAAATCCTAAATATCCAGCTTTTTATAGACTTGCAAATCAAATTGCTTTATGGTTAGAAAAGCATTTAATACAGTGTGACCAGTTTAAAGTTAACATTTTGCATTCAGGATGATTAATGACACCATATTGTATTTCAATTACTACAAGATACTTCTCTGTAATAAACGATGGCAATAATATTCACATTAAGTCAATAAAAAGCATCTTCAAAGTGTGATGTATAAGTGCCATTATTATAGTATAAGTTGATCACATCACACAATGAATTATCAACAGTGTAACAGGAAATCTCTATACCAAAGCATATATTTTCATCTCAGTGCACAGGGATTTTGGCAGATCCCTGTCCATTAGTATTAACAGGAGTCAAGTAAAACTCCTCACACACATTAGCTAGAGGACTGTTCCTTCTTCCTACAGCCTAACTACACTGCACTTTCTTCAAACTGCATTTTAGCAGGTTCGATAAGAGAAACCAACTTGTTTCTCGGGGCATTCAAGTCCAAAGGGAAATAAATGTGTCAAGTGACTTAACTATTTACGTTCTGGAAAACTAACACTTGGGGAAAACAAATGCCAAGGATTAGGTTTTATCTCCCAAAAGGGACTGTCCACTTGGGAGAGGGAGTTTGGGCACCGTGGGACTTGGAGAAGCTTCTGCATGGTGAATCTCCTGGGGATCACAGCTTTTTAAATTGTTCTGAGTGGCGCCTGGTTGTTACGGAAGGGAGGATATTGATGAGACAGTCCAGGAAGCTCAGAAAAGAAGGCAGAGGGGAGAAGGTAGGAAAAGTGGATGTTTTCTGCTTGCCCTGTATCTGCCCTCCTGTCCCTCCCCACATGGTTTCAGCTGACTTGGTCATCATGACAGGACTGAATGAGAGGCACTGCTTAGGGTGGTGCTAAGACTAGGAGCTACGGCCACTGACCTAACAACTCCACAGAGCTTCTAATTTGGAACTGCACCCTGCCTAGAGGGTTGCTGCAGGAGGGAGTGAGTACCAGAGGAAAGGTCGAGGTGCCAGCATGCAAGGACAGTGATGTTTATTGGTAAGACTGTCCCCCACACTGTTGGGTAGTCATGTGGTTGTCTGCACTTCCATAATAGTTATGCCTAAATATGATCTGCAGACCAAAGGGAAGACAACATGATCTCTTTTGCTTTTTTACCTGTACCATTTGAAAAAAAATTAGATTTTTAAAACAATATTCTCTCTTGCAGACCTCATGATACCGTAGGTCCAGGTAATTGCTGGTGACATTGTGGAATTAAAATAACTTTTTAAGTAACCTTAGATATAGTCCCTAAATTGGTCATTAGAAGAAAATAGAGTCACGTTGTGAATGATCAATATCAGAATAAGAGGCCCTGTTTACTTCAATACAACCCAAAGTCGTCAAGGAAGAATTCAATAAAGCAGCAATATGAGACAAATTCAGACTCTAGAATATAGTAAAATTAAATCTATGTCAAATCAAAATTTCCTTAGAAATCTGGGTTCACTGCCCACTGCCATGGCTTTGCCATGGGACTCTCTATGTGGTCAAAAAAAGTGGAATCCTTCCATCCAAATCCTATGCCTACCTATAGTTGTGGTTTGCAGGCTGTAATCGAGTTATCAGATGACTGTGAGAAAGTTGTTAACGTTCTGAGGCCTCAGTTTTCTCATTTTACAGTAAAGATGATGCCTGTCATTCATGGTTCAATCCAACAGGTATATGGTGGCCCTCATGCAGTGCCTGGCACTTCCTAAGTCTTTTCTCAGTCTGTGGTCTCTCATTTGGAATTCTGAAACCCTCCAAATTCTAAAAACACAAAAGTTGTTCTTGGAGGCAAAGCCTGACTTGGACTGACATAAGGCTATTTACTGGCCCTAATTCCACTTAGTGTAATTTGCTACAGAAATATTAGTGCATTGAAATCAACTTAATTAATGTATCTAAAGTCCAAAAATTCTGAATTCCAAAACACATCTAGGGCCAAGGGGTTCAGAGAAGGACCGTAGACCTATGATGAAGATGATGAAGATCATAGTCATGAAGATGATCATAATCCCCAAACTTTTGCTTCTCATCAGGTTGCTTCTTTCCCCTGGTTTTGATACTTGGTTCTTGAATTTTGGCATCTGGATCTCCCAGTGACCTCCCTGTGTTGTCCCCTTGTTGCTACTGTGACATAGTTTCTGAGAAGAACCTGCCACTTTCTCCCAGTATCTGGTACTGACCTGCCTGCACACCCCTGGTTTTGATTTTTTCCATGTTCTGGTATCTGGGCCCAACCACTAATGGCTTCTGGGAATGAGAAACTTGACTTTATATTTTTCAAATGGATCAGGACCAACACATCGTTATTCAACTTGGCTGGGAGAAAAAGATTGTTATTTTAGTAAAGATGGAAGAAGGACACAGAGAGTGGGGACTTTTCATCTTCTTGTAAAATAGAATCCATTCACACACTGGCCCCTTATTTATTTTTTATTCATTATGATTCATTGTATACAAAAAGGCTCCATTCAAACAACAGGCTTTGTATTACAAATTCCATGATCTGAAACAGGAATACTATGGGAGGCCCATGGATGTTATCTGGGATGGAGTTCTGTCCTCTTGATCCCTCAACAGGTAGGGTGGGCTATGGCTCTGTGGTCTGTGCCCCATGCCATGAGGATTTTCTCTCTTCATTGACATATGGCCACAGCTCAAGGAACCCTTTCCCTGTTCCCAGGGGCCTCCCTCAGGCACCTGGAGGAAGAACAATCCTCTTCATTGAACAAGAGCATCTGTCTGAGATACTCACTATTGGCTTCACTTCAGCTACTACCAAGCTAGCATCGAGGGCACTGAAGTTTTCTCAACCCTTTCTGGGTCCAAGCTTACGTTATTTAAAAGTACCTTTCTCCAAAATTTATCAATCTAAGTGTCATGTAAGATGTGTATGTTTTGGACTGCACCCAAAAGAAATCAGTTACTGAAGAATCAAAAGGCTTTGTTCTAAGGCAGTTTCACCTGTAAGGTGGCCCATTGGCTTGGAACCAAAGGACATCCTCATTTAATTACAAAAATAGAGCATAAATACCTGAAAGAAGGCATTCAAGCTTGGCAGTATGTAATCTATAACATAAATGACACAGGAAATAGGTGTCATTTGACTACAGGGTTTGGCAGAGAAGGGAGACTAGTTTGGGTTGAAGTATCAAGACAACATTTTTAGAGGCTGTTGGATTTGAAGTATACCTTAAAATATGTGTATGTTTGGATGATGGAGATGCAGGGGGAAAAGGGATATGACCTGTAAACAGTAATGAAATGGGGAAAATGTGTGTTTGGGTCGTATAGGGAGAATTCCTAGCAAGGAGCAATGTCGGGGGAGGTAGCTTGAGAAGATAAGTTAGGGTCTGATAGTAAAAGGCCTTGAATGAGAAGTCTTTGGTATTTTCTTACACACAGGGGAACTATTTTAGGTTTTGGAACAGAAGATGTCCTTATTACTTTTCTAAGAGGAACTTGAAAAGGTGTATGGAGCAAAGTAAAGAGGGAAGAAATGGTTATGAAAAACAGTTAAAAAAAATAACATAAGCACTTGGCATGCATTATCTCGATTATTACATCCTCCCTAGACGTAGTTACTTATTGTTATCTCCATTTTTCAGATGAGGCTTGGAAATGTTAAGTGACTTGTCCAAGGCCACACAGCTAGCAAGTGCCTGGCCCAGAACCCAGATTTGTTTGCATCCAGAACTGCATTCTTACCTACTTTCCAATAAGTCAGTTTTTAGACTAGAAAGACCTCCACTGGAGTGATAGCAGTGGGAATGGCAGTGAAGGTCGGAGGAGAGAGATTTTGTCAGGTAAGTATCTTGCAGACCTAGTGACTGAGTGTGAGCAGCAAAACAAGGACAAGTCAAAGGTTTGGTTTTGTTGCTTTGAGGCTGGATGTCAAAGGCGAATTGAGGCAACTTCAGTTGAGAAAGAAAGATAGGAGGAAGCCTCGGTTTGCACAAAATATTATAAATTATTAACAAAGCTACAATCAACACTGGCCTTTAGTCCTTTCTCCTTCTATCTTTCTCCTCTCGCCATCTCTCCCCATTACCACCAGCATCTATGGAAGGCAGTAAGATGCTTGTTTGAGTCCTATTCTGAGTCCTGAAAGATAAGACTCATATAATGTACAAGAGGCTGAGGTGAGTGCTGGGGTGAAAGGGGGGAATTAGTATTTAATGAGAATCCCCAACTGAATTTCTCCTCAGTCCTCAGGATTTATTGCAATCAGATTTCACTGTGAAAATACTATTATACTCACTTTGCACCATTCTCTCCATAGTGGCATTGGGCCCATGGTGCAGTTACAGGACCCAATCACAGCAGGCATTTAAAATTCATGATCTTACTGCTGCATGGCAGAACAATATAAATTGAAAGGCACAGCCTGGATACCATCTTACGGTTTTTATAAGGGGAAAATTAGTGGCACTTGGATTCATGAAATTCTTATGGCAGGCCCGAGCCCTGTGGTGGCACTAATATAGCCATCACTGGAATGCCAAGAGGTGACCTGCTGTGATAACAGCTGTTATTTTGTGCCAAACTCACATAACTGAAAGTTTATGGGCCAATAAAAAAAAAAAAGATGCTGCTCTTCTCCTTTGGTTATGAGATGCAAGAGCAAGCACTTTGGAAAGCAAGCTATCTTGTTTTCTGCTAAGATATGCCCATCAAAGTGGCCAGTGTCTACGGTGAAAGGCATTTTGTAAACATGTCCACGTTGGCATTTTTTTGTCTAGTCAGTGAGCCTTGCTGGAGTATTGTCCTTAGAGCTGAGTACTGGGCTAGCAGAGGAAACTGACTTAGGATAGAGTTGCCTTAACATTTCAGACAGGATGGCAGTTTGTATGGGGGCCAAGGTGACTCTGAGGGGCAGAATGGAGTAGGGCAAAATGCCTGAGCTCTGGGGTCAGAAAGACCTGGTTCTGACACTTAGTAGTTACTCATTTTGGTGAAAGTCACATGGCTGGTGGGAGCCTGCACCACTCCCTCTGTATAATAGAGTTAATGACATTTATTTTGAGGAGTTGTTTGAAAGATCAGAAACACGCAAATAAGGTGCCTTGAAATAATAGTAAGAACAAATTTATTGAGTTCTTATTATCTGCCAGCCCCCATGTTAAGCAGTTCACATGCATTATGTCATTTGATTCTCATAATTGCCCAATGAGGTAAGTAGTAGTTTTATTCCCTATTTTACAGATTTAAAAACAGAGTCTTGGAGAAGTAATTTGCGGAAGTAATTTCCCCAGCTAAGTGTGGAAATAAGGACTTGAATCCTAATCTGGATCCTGTATTACTAAAAACTAAGTTGTAGGTATTAGTCATGTTTGTGATTTAGATTCTGCCTTGCACTGTATAATTCTAGTATGATGAGTTTTGAGTATATCTCTTCTATAACCTCTTTCCATGGTTGCATTTTTGTCATACTCTGAAATTGCAGGTCCATGAGCCTAAATATTTATTATTTGTATAGGCACAGTTATTCGGAAGAGAAAGGAGTTTAGCATGTAGGGAAATGGGAATAGGTATTATGATCACTCTTTCTTTTTACTTTTCACTGCCACAAATTCATTTTGTGTCTTATCCCAACTATTAGAAGCTCTACATTTGGATTAGCCATCAGGAAAATGCAAATAACAGTCTCATCTAGGACGTGTTTTACAGAATCAATTCAAGTACAAAATAGTCCTGTTAATTTCCTTTGTGGGGCTGTTCTGGTGCCAATACAATGATCCTGAGGTGTTGAAGATCTTCATACAACCAACGGTACACAAAACACAAGACATCTTTAATATTCAGCATGTCCCCATCAGAGAGGAAACTTATCCTCCCTTCAGTGTGAATAGTCCTAGGATGATCCATGGCTTTGCACAGTAATTGTCCACTCTTGTTTCTAGTGATTGTCTATAGGAAACATAGGTATCCCCTAAGAATTTACTCTTCCATGAAAATGCACTCTAATGTTTAAATGCCTGCAGTTCTGAATTAGCATATCTTAGACTCTAGAGGCTTCTTTAAAGTAGGCAATCAGGTGGCTGAAGTCAAAATGGGTTCTGTATCTATAAATACCTTCCAACATCCAAAGTGCTAGAACATTTTCTTAAAGTAATTCAGGTGCTTTTTCTGACTCCCTTTGTCTCTATGCTTCATGAAAACCCAATGAAGTAGACATTATTTTATCCCCATGTTATAGATGAGAAAAGGTTCAGAGAAATTGTCACCCAGCATGCACTAAGACTAGAATTCAAACACAGTCTTGGAATTCCAAAGCGCAAGCCACAGAATTCAATAGCCTCTCTTAAGTGTTTCATTTTCAGCCTTGGCCAAGTATTAACTCTGCTCACAGGCAGTGTTATAGAGTGGGATGATTATTGAGCAAAGCATTAAGATTGAGTTGAGGCTCTGAAGCCTAGCTGTGTGGGTTTAAATCCTGATTCTACTATAGAGCTATGTAATCTTAGGCAAATGACTTAATCTCACTGTGCCTCAGTCTTATGAATAAATACTTCATAAGCTTGATGTAGAGATTAAATTGGTTAAAACTGAATCACACATAGGAACATAGGACACCCTCGGAAAAAGTAGGTATGCAGTAGGTGCTCAAGAAATATTTACTCTATAAATGATTACAATAATGAATGCAAATGGGAATTCTAAGAGATTATAATCTGGTTCTTGGGGCCAAGTAAGATTTAGATTTTGTTTGCTCAGTCTTACTCAGCATCAGTTGGCAACAAAATACAAAAATTAGGAGCACCATGGAATTTAGGAGCTAGGAGGGATCTGTAATGTCACCACTGTGAATGAAAAGAGTGGAGGCTGCTAAGGTTTGATGACATCGTGTGGGGTAACTCAGTGAGTTGACAAAGCCAGTATTAGAATTTAGCTCATTTTGCTTCTCAAGAACTTCATAAGCTTGGGTGGAACTACCCCAGGGGTGTTTTGAACTCATTAATGTTTTTAGGAAAACTACCTTTTTACAGTTTTCCATGGAAGGAGGGAATCCATGGAAAAGGAAGGAACATCTCCTTTTTGAAGCTATGAGCTAATATAAAATCAAATCTCCATAATATTTGTGATATAAATCTGCCTTTCAGCTATGGTTCCCAGCTGTGAACAAGGTTGGGATTTCAACTCTGTAATTTGCAAGCTACATGGCCTTGGGCAATCCACTTAACCTCCCTGAACCTAAGCATATCTCAATTAGTATATTAGTTATCATACGGACTCCAAGGGTGATCATGAGGAAGATTAAATGAGATGATGTAATTCAAGCACTGAGCACAGGACTTGGCACCGAGTAAGCTCTAAGTAAGCAGTAGCTGTTGCTGTGGACCATGCTGATTCTTTCTATGCAATGTCTCATTTAACTATCCCTTTTTTGTTTGTGGAGTTGCCCTACTTCATATAGCTGCCAATTGTCCATTGGTTCTTATTCTCTATTTCTACATCACATTTAGACCTTCTGCTCTGTTTTTCAAAACCCTCATTATAAAGCCTTACTTTGCCTCTCCTACCCTTTTCCTCAAGACTACTCTCCAAGTACACTTTTCCATCCAGCCCATCTCTGCTCTGTCCATGGTCCTGACTCCTCAGGTTCACATTCTTGGCTCCCCTCTCTTTTAGCCTATCCAAACCCTCCTCCTCTTTCAAGATGCAGCTGAAGTTCCAGCTCTTTCCAGAAACCTTCTCTGATTATCCCAGTCCTCATTGAGTAACTATTCCCAGTTGTGCCGGTGCTTGCAACCTGTTGGGATGGTGCCTGATTTTCACTGCAGTGGGGGTTCATTAACTGTGAGTGAAAGTGAATTGCTATAAAACTATCAATGCAATGTTATATTTGGGGGTTGTATCTAACCAAGAACTGCATGAAATATATAATTCTAATACCAACACATTATATTGGTACAATTATATGTCAGTAAATTATATAAAGTAATAATAAATATATGCATGAATTTCTATAAAATAGGCACAGATGAATAACTGACATAAATTTGCTAAAAGGAGACCAAGGTATTTAAAAGGGTAATTTTTTCTTACCAAAATATTCATGCAAGTATATAAAAATGCACAAGGATATTTTAGTAGCATTGTTTAAGATATCAAAATATTGAAAACACTCTAAGTATATAAAATTAAGACTTGAAGTTATAAGACATTTATATACAGAATACCATAGAGTTATAGAAAAGAACAAAATGGATCTATATGTACCGACAAGGAAAGATGCCCTTGTTATATTATGTATAAAAAGTAAGTTGCAGAGTAGTTTATATGACTTAATTTTTGTAGAACAAACATATATCTTAAATATATTTTATGTTCCTCTATGGATAGAAAAAAATCTAGATATACACTAGAAAGTTGAAAGTGCTTATCCCTAAGGAATTAGATATTGGTGATGGATTGGGGTAGTTAGAAGAATAGTTATTATGCTTTAAGTATTTATACAGCAAATAATATCTAACTCCTCTATGTCATAAATTTACACCAAAGCAATACAATTATAATATGTATTTAAAACTGTAAACATAAACTCGTACTTGTTTTCTCATAATTTTAAGGTTTTAAAAAAAGCCCATATATGACTGAAAGAATTGATTTTTTTCTCCCAGTAGTAAGTGTTATTCATATGCCTTCCTTTGACCTTACAGCTGCATTCAGATTTGACATTATTTCTCTCAAAAACCAATAGTCAGTGTCCTCAAATTTCAGAGACACAGTAAGGACATTATGGGGGATAATATTTTTTAAATATGCCACATCTTAAATGGCTTTTGCACTGACTGGTCAGGATGGATGATGGCTGGTATGCAGGACTGGGGCATCCTGGCAGAATACCAGTCCTGGTCTTAGCTTTGTGAGTTGGCAGAAGGTGGTCTCTTGAATCTGTTCTTCACTTTTGTCTTCTTTTGCTTCATCTCTCGCTTTTCCTGTCCCACCCTGAATCAGGCCATTTTGAAGAAGACTATTCACATAGCAGGGCAGAGGAAGAGAAAGTCATTGTACAGTGCTTTCACCAGGATGATAGAAAGTGTTATAGGAAGTTAGGATGATGGGGTAGAAAGAGTGTGGGCTTTGTTTGGAGCAGACAGATCTGTGTCTGAGACCTGGCTCAGTCATTTCTTGGTTGTATGACCTGAGGCAATCTCTCTGAGCTGCTATTTCTTCAGGTGTAAAATGATAATAATCTCTACCTCCTAGGGTTGTTGTTAAGGTAAAATGAGGTAACTTGTCAAGTGTCTGGGGGATAATAGTTATTTGTAAATGTTAATAATCCCCAATCTCTCCCCTACTCCCCAATCCTCCTTTCCAGATGCCCTCATTTTATTCTAACAATGTAGAATTTTTGGCATCTGCTGGTGAATCCACTCTTTTCTCTGCCATGTACTACCTTTCTGAGTTACTGCCCAGTGCCAGGTCATATGCCCATTGTGTCACCGATTTAAAATAATGATGTGTGAAGTACAGGTGTTTATTAGCAGCTTTGAATGTACAATCATCAAATAGCCCAGAGCACAGCATATACCAACCTAGCAATTTAACCCATAATTACGTGTGGGTTCACATGGGTCCAGTTCACCTTTTTGAACTCTATCAGAACCTCCTTAAGGGCAGAAGCCAATTAATCTCCTACATATACAGCAATCCCTTGTACAATTACAAATACATTCATCAAACGCTCATTGACTGATTGACTGGCTCAGGGGTGGCGGGGCCTCTTTAGGTGTGGACAAAGCAGCTTTCAAACTAGTCAACAGGGCTTGATAAAAAATAAAGCCCAAATCTGGCTGTTGGAGCTTAATTACACTTCATAAACAAGCACATCTACACCTCCATCATCGCAGATTGGATAAAATCTTCTATCTGTAGCTATTCTTCATTTTCTCTATTGGCTTTGCAGTGGCTCATTAGCATAATGGAGATGCCTTGAGGCAAGCTCCTATAACCTTAGAACACAGGCAGACATCTCTGAGCTCAGGAAAGTACCTGGACAGGCCAGGAAAACTTGAGGGAAAGCTTTGGTGAAGGCAATTGAGAAACCTCCCGGCGAGACATTGTCTGCGGATCACTGGCCTGATATCACATAAAGGCCCCATCTGAGCCATTACAGCCTATTGTGTCAATGTGTTTTCTGGGAGGCTGTCATCCATAGATCACAGCTGGCAGTGAAGGTAATGCCTCCACGGGAATTGTTACTATTTCCCATCGGTGAATTCTATAAAGGTCTATGGGTTACTGCCATTGGAGTTCATGTTAACTCGGTCAAAGGTATGGTGATTGATTCTGTGGGATTTTGTGAATACACACAAAATACATTTCATACTGTCATCCGGGTTTTGTATTGCACTTCCATGATCCGTGCTATGTGGTAAATCCAATATCATCTACTAGAATTGCTGCAGAGAAAAAAAACAAATTTCCCATGCCATTTTAAGGCTGAAATACCTGCCCATTTCCTTTCTTCTTCAGTCACAAAAGATTTAGACCTAACTATAAACCATTGACTTCTCTTCTGACTTAACAACTTGATCTGTTGGGAAGGGCATTTACTGAATGCCCACTGTGTACCAAGAAATAGCAGTGTGAACTAAGGATGATACCAAAATCTTAATACATTAGATTTGTACCCCCAGGTAATCTATAATATAGTTAGACAGAAGACACTCACAAAATGATTAAAGAATATAATTATAAAACAAATAATAAGTGCCAAATTAATACACAGGTGTGCCACTCAGTGCAGTAGCTATGTTCTTGAAAAGATGAGTGAGTGCCAAATCTTGTGAAGCACTGACAAAATTAGCTATTTATAGGAGTCCTTTATAGGGTAAGTAGAGATGACTTTTATAGTCTAAGTTGGTTTATATAAAAAGTTCTAAATTTTGTGAATCATTCTTTCCTTTGAAGCAGGTTATATGCTTTGGTTTACTGGAAAACACCAAGTTCAGGGGCGACTGTAGGAAGTTTCCCAGGTGAATTGAAACTGGAATGAGACACTGAAAGTGGGAGCAATTGGTAGTGATTTTAGTGAGAACCAACTTCCCACATGCTCAAAGCAGAAAAAAATAGCATCAAGTCTTCATTTTCTTTCTTCATTTTCTTCACTTCCCAAGTGGATGTTGCTCAACATAGGCAGAGCTGGTGCTAAGGCATTCATGTGATTTGCAGGGACGACTTTGTCACTTTCTATTACATACCTTTCTGAACTGCATTGTGACATAGACTGCATTCACCAGCTCTACAGCCTGAGACCTTGTGTGTACATACAGACTCTTGCTGGTCCTCTGGCCCCATGTCTGGACCCCTGGCAGAGAAGCATGTTCTCTCAGGGCATCCAATGGCACACTGAGTCTCATTCACTATGGCAATTCCTTTGTTCATGTGACTCCTCTCTGAAGTTCTGTCCAAACAGCAGATAATGCTGAGAGGTTCGTTAGACTGAGGTTTCCATTCTGAAGATGGAGGGATAATCTGGATGAACAATGTTCCTCCTAATTTCTTCCTAAAATCCCTTAAGATGTCCCTTGACATTGAACTTGTACCTCCCTTTAGATCACAAAGTAAAGTTCTCTGGTTATTTGAGTTCTCTTTGTCAGATAGATAGATAATAGATAGGTTGGTAGATAGATGACAGATGGATGGAGAAATAGACAGCAACAGCCTCTTCTCTGGTTATTCTAATTTTCATCTCTTTTTGGTCCAATCCATTCTAAAACCAGCTGGTAATTCAGTCCTCAAGTACAGAGACCATCATGTCACTCCTCGGGTCAAGAATGACCTGTTGCTTACATTAGCAGGTGCAAATTCTTCACTGTAAGATCAAGGTCCCTCACAAACTCCCTCTCACTGCGACTGACCCCCGTTCTCTCTCTCTCTCTCTTGTCACTGGCACTTCTCCTTCCTTTGAACTGTCTGCTATCTTCTAAGTAAAATCCATTCCCTCTGCTTCTGTGGTTTTCCATGAGATACCCCAGTGCTCAAAGGCCCACTCATTTCTCTTATCCAGGCCACACCCCACAAAGTGTAGGTTCAAATCAATCTTTTCTAAGATACATTCCTTAATGTATCATTCTTCTCTTCTCCACATTTTTAACTTGACCTTCACATTTCATATTTTTGTCAGTTCAGAACTTGTTCATCTAATTATACGTAAGGTGTTTTACATTGTTTTACATTTATTCTTCAATGAAGTTGCAAGTTCTTGAGGACTGGGGCTATTTTTCTATGTATTATACCTTTCCATGGCTCGGCTCCACCCCGAAAGCACCCAGAATACAGTATTGTTACTGAGTCTAAAAGTAGTTACAGGCAGCTGCCAATTAATCACCAGATTATTTTCTAAAATATTTTTACTTGAAAATTTGGATTTGAAACTATTCCCCTTAGGAACAAAATTTAAAATGGTGCTTAAGCTTCTTGTTAAGTCCTCAAATATCTATTTGCTTACGCTACAACATTAGTACCCTTAAGTTAATACTGGTATTGTATTATTCCTCACAATGCTATAAGTAGCTTATTCATTCAAATTTTATGTATTGTGGGCTTTCCCTGGGCCAGTACAGGGTGTGTGGTGGTGAAATAATATGGACCCTCTTCAGGGAATACGTGCTATGGAGGTAAATCACAGGGATGGGAAGTCACAGGGTGGTCACAGAAGGCTTCCCTGAGGAGGTGACATTTATACTGAGATGCAAAAGTATGGGAAGGAATCATTCATGCAGTGTGAGTGGAAGAGCACCAAGACAGAAGTAACCAACTATGAAAAGGCCCTAAGGTAGAAAATAACTTGCCACATTCAAGATCCTGGAAGGCCAGTGTGGCTAGACATGGAGGCGAGGGAGATGGTGTTAAGAAATAAGGTTTGAGTGGAGATAAGGACCAGGACACACAGGGCTTTGGCCTCAGAGAGGAGTTTAGATTTAATTCAAAGGTGATGGGAAGCTATTGGAGACCTTTAAGTAGGGTTGCAGTTTTCTAGATCATAAATTGAATGTGACTTAAAGAACTATCTAGGCACGTGGACACCTTGTTTCCACGGGACAAATGGTTTCCACATAGTTGCAAGAAGGGATGGTGGAGGATTGAGGAATGCTTGTGCAGAAGTCCCAGACATGGCAAGGGTGGAGCCAAATATCCAAATTCCCCCTTTGCAGGGAGCCAGGGTTGGCCATGTGGTAGGACCTTGGTTGCGCAGGGCTGAGAACGGATGGGGGATGCCTGCCTCAGGCAAGACTGAAAGCTGAGAACCGTGAGCAGAGGAACAATTTAAGCCGGATTGTTTCAGGAAAAGCTGAGGTTCAAGAAAGACCCAATCTCAACAACAAGTTCTGAGGTCAAGGGCCAAGGGTCACACAGCTGAAAGTTGAGAGTAAGGCAAGAGTGGGTCAGCAACGAAGAGCCCCTGGGAGCTTTTGGCTTCCTGTGGGTGGTGGCTGAGTTGGCAGGTATGTGGCGTAGGAGACCCTGTGTGCTCCTTCCTGAGAGTGATGAGAGGTTCCCTCTCACTCACTTGGCCTTGAAGAACTAGAATGCCCCTTTGACACAGACAGTCCTGAAGTCCAGGGCAGGTAATAATTTATGATAGGGGTTATTATATGTATAATATCTACCTGATAAGGGAACTTAGCTCTATGAGAGTAAGGGCCAGATCTGTCTTGTCTACCGCTATATTCCCAGAGCCTCGAAGGCTGCCTGGCACCCAGCTTCCAGTCAGTGAATTGTGCTGAATGAGTCAAGCTGTTGAGAATTTAAATGAAATGATGTATGCAAAGGGCTTAGCCAAAACCGAATCACATATATGCAAAGGCTGGCTTAAGGATGCTAACTAATTGGTGAACAGACCTAACTTGAAACCCTATATCCTTAACTCAATAAGCAGCAACATTTAGGCTACACTGTGATATATATATTCAAGTGGCGGGGGTGCGGAAACAAAGCTATGTTCTGCAAAAGCCTACACCAAAAATAACAATGCTTTTGGGGAAAATAATATTGAGGCAGACTAATTAACACTGAGGCAACACTATAAATAGAGTATCAATAAAAACAATAATTTTAATTAAATCCTAGTAGTTTAGAAATCAAAATCATGTTAATTTTGTACTAAATATATGCTTACTAAAAAAATGAAGGTAGCTTGATAAAAGGGATGTTAAAAGAATGAACAGCTTGTGTCTGCAGATTATAGAGATAAGGCCAAAATGCACAAAGATTGGGGAAAACTCTGTAAATAATCACTTTTAGGACAGAACAGAACAAATAAGACAGTACTGTATTCCTCTGTGGTTTGCTACATCGAGCTGGACTAATGTACTTTGCATCCAGCAGCCATTACTACATGACACAAAACATTAATTACTGGCACAAAACTGTGTGAACCAATGTGTCATTTATGCCCTATTAACATAGTTCCCTTATTTACCAATCATAGATGAGCTATTTCACATTCTGGAAACATGTTTAGGAGCACAGGAGACTGGATTTACAAAGTTTGAATAAAGAAGGTCTACAGAATTATCCCTCTTTAATATTCACCGGTTTTATACTGAAGTAGGCCCCTGATGACTTACAGAAGCTTTTATGTGTCCTCTGCAGTAATTTTTAAAGGTTTGAGTTTGTGTGTCCAACATTTAAACATTCGGAGATTTTATATACAAATACAGATTTGGGGCTCCTTATTCCTATGTGGCAATAATTCAGTGGCCCGGTAGTTAGTTGCCTCCCACTCAGATGCTTACTCTATTCATTTATGTTCCCTGCATGGTCTTGTGGGTATGGGTTGGCAAGACTGGTTATACTTTTCGTTCTCCAGGGCTCTGTTCACATGTTCACGTATTTGTAAGTTGGGTGTTTGTAACTTAGGGAATGCCTGCATTTTATTTATATCCACAATCCTTTTGTGGCTTTCTCATTACCCCAAAATGCATACTCTTTAATTTAAAAGTGACCCAGATCCATACTAAACAGGTCACAGGTAAGTGAGATAAATGAATCCCAGAAATAGAAAAAGAAATAATGAGTTTTATGGACAAATCAAACATTACCTTCCTAATTATCACAGCTAGATGCATAAGGAAGATCTGTTGATCACCTTTGGGTAGTGAGTATTTTAATGCATTCTTTTAAATTTAATTTTATTTGACTGCTGTGGTTCTTATGGAAGGACAAGTGTACATAATGTCAATGTAATTTTATTAACTGTCTCCCACATAATTGCTTTAAAATAAGTTAATCTTTATTGCTATACCTTGAGGTTCTGTTATTATTAACATAACAGAAGATAAAACCTTTCTCTTTTGTGTGTCACAACTACCTAATCATTATTTTTTTCTATTGATCTTATTATTGAGATAAAATCAATATACATTTACATATTTGGGTTTTATTTTTCAAACCATATGATGGATGCCTCTCTATATTAATCTAGAAAATAAAACTGGTACTGGGCTACTCCCCCATGTAATCTTACGTCTAAGATGTTTTGCTTTGGAATTTGGCATTTCTTCACATCTGATTCCCATAGCAGGTAACCACCTCATCTCACCCCCAGTAGAGTGAATAATTAAGAGCCCTGCTTCTGTGTTTGATTATGGAAGGGTTTGTATAATGTTTAAACCCTATCTCAAATAGAGAGTTTATATTCCTTAACTTGCATTTGATGGATGTGTGTTCACTGCATCAAATTCACCCTGTCTCGTTCCAACAATGACTGACGGCTTTGATTTAACACTAATAAGTTAAAGGCAGATTGTTCTAAGAATGGCTAGAGTTCCCTATCAGAATGAGAATATTCTATAGAGGATATAAAATTCACAACCTTAGTTATGGCTTTTTCAAAGAAAGAGGGGAAATAGAGAGATTATAAAAGTATAAATACATAAAATGTTGATATCATAAGTTCTTTTCTCCTTGTGGTTTTTCTTGGTTAAAAGATTATTGACAAAAATCATGAGCAGTCACCTAGCATGAGGTAAGTTAGTGAATTATAACTGAATTTTTAAAAGTCATTTTTAATTTAATATCCTATCAGACTTGGAAACTCAACACTGTTCCTTCTGATGTTGTTGCTAACTAGTTGTGTTTTCAGGGTCAGATTCAATGCATTTTTTCCCTGTCCCCTCCATCACTCAAATGTTATGTATATACTTTTTAAAAAATGGGCTTTTAGTTGATTCTGTAGTCAGTCAAAGACCTTATGATTTTCCACATCATTGTCTTTCTGATATTACAGTGTATTTCCAAGGAAAGTGAAGTGTAATAGAAGATCAAGTGTATTTCCCAGAAAAGAGCATCTCTCACCTTCTAAGCATCATCTACTAGTACATCTACTGCTGTTGCTGTCTCAAACCATTCTTTACAAATGTTTCTTAGCTTTTATCTCTAGGTTCTTAAGTCAATACAAAACTACTTTACACAAATTTCCCTTCCCCCAAATAGATCATTGTTTTACATTTTTAAAGCTCCACATTATGATGATTTCTAAGAAGGATTTCTATTGTATTTTCACTTTTGGTAATTTTATTCATGATTATTAAATAAGTTATTGAATAGATACATGTATTTTCTCTCTGACCTACAAAAATGTTTTTAAAAATTATTTTTGAGGAGTTTCCACTTAGGAAGGCAGCCTATGAGTGTACACAGCGTGCTGCTTTCCACTGCCAGTCTTTGTGGCCCCACGGACACAGCAGATACTGCCAGCGACAGAGAAGGAACAATGAGCCCGCAGCCCTTCTGCTACCCTCTTTGGAAAGAGCACTAAATTGGGAGTTAGGAAAGCAATCCTGACCTTTACAATGTAAATGTTTAGTCCCCCACCTCTTACCATAAATGGTTTGAGACTACTTAAAAATGCTGCAACAATAATAAAGCCATAAAAAGAAGTCACAAGCCAGGACAAATGAAATGAGAACCAGAAATGCACCAAGCCTAGGATCAACATAGTTGCCATTGTTGAGCTTCAAGTCAAGGATGAGGTTACGTCCAGGCTCTGTTCATAACATGCTAGTGACTGTGAGTGAGACACTTCATCTCTCTGGGCTGTGATTTCTTCAAAGTGCGAGGATTGAATCAGTAGATGATTTCTGAACTATTACCCAGCTTTAAAATCCCAAGTTTCTGTGATTTGGGGCTTTTATGAATCATTCAGCTAAATATAAAGAAAAAATTGGTTTTAGGGCTGAGGCAATATCTTGTAAGTCCTGGCCAGTTATCTTGCAGATGGGAGGACTGTTGATTGTCATATAGACAATGCAAAAGAGTGTGGGACATGTAACCTGTCTCCACTTGGTGGGGGTAGGGGGGTGGGGAGGGTGTGTCAAAGCTGACCACACTTTCACTTCCATAGGGACAGGATATACTGCTAACCCCCAAAGAACAATATCTTCTGCTTTGTTCTGATCTGCAGGGTCTTTTCAACATTGGAAGCAATCACTTTTTCATATTTATTTATTCATTCACATAAATGTAAATTTCTGACTTACTGCTTTTTAAATATCTGACTTTTTCATAAATATATATATTTATGTGACAAAGATACTTTAAGCAATACAGAAGAGTAAAGACAGAAAGTAGAAAAAAATAAAAAAGAAGCAAACAAAAACCACACTAAAGCCCACAACCCAGAAATCATAATCATTGATTGCTCAGGTAAAGCTACTTTAATAGAGATTAGGTAAATAGAAATGTTTTTATTATACTAGGTTATATCGCACTTACTATTTTAAACAATAAGAATTGATTTTAATTTAAGTCAAATTTAATACAAAGAAAAATAAACTGAAGAAAATCAAAAGAAATTTCTAGGCTTAAAATAAGTGCTTGCTTCCAAATATCTGTTGTGGGGAGGAGAACTTTGCCTTAACTTATCCCACATATTTATGTTCACTTATAAGGAGGAACGGAGACCAAAATATTTAATGCCACCCTCATGCTTATCACTCTGTTATTTTCTTCTACTATGATGTTTAAGTGCAACATATATTGCCATACCTTAGCGTATAATCCCAGTTAAACTTGAGTATTTGGACCAATGGTACCATGAACATATGGACTGCTTCACCAAAAAAGAAAAAGAAAGAAAGAAAGAAAGTCTACACGTTAGTTTAATGTGTGATCCACAGGGAGTTTTTAGAGAGATGATATTGTGGCCCTGAGTATAAGCAGTGTATGGCACGTGCTCTTTCGCACACACAAAATGACTGACTGACTTTTTAAACATGGAGAGAGGCAGGATGATCAAATAGATGTGTCCAAGGGAGCCCAAGGATCACTCCCCCACTCCCACACCTTATTCAATAATTCAGTGGTTTCCAAAGCAGATTATGCACATGGAAAACACAAGATCATCCATGAGAGGAAAATGAATTTTAAACTCCTTCTTACAAAATCTCTATTTTTGTTGTATGCTTTATAATGTATATACAATATTAGTACAGTAGTACAAGTATATCATTTACAAAGAAAGCAATGAAAATATGTACTTTGAGGGTGCACATTTAAAATTTTCTTAGAGGTCAGAATGCCCAGTCAAGACTTAAAACCCCTGCATTAAATGGCGATGCAGAGCCGGTCAGGGACTTTCTTTGTGACTTTGCCCTCCATTTGTAAACTGAAGCTCTTCTCCCTTCTCTTTCTACCCCTCCCATCCAGAGAAGTTGGGAGGCCCAGAGAGAACTCTGTTGCCCTAAAGAGCAAAAATTCCATAAACATTATGCATTAACTGGAATAATGTAATTCAGATTAAAAAATCATTTTACAGTATTTATTTTACTTCCTATGTTAATGGTCTCCATCTCCTGTGTTTAATTCATGTTTGTGGCATTCTCCCAAATACATATTCTGAATTAAATTATGAAGCCAGAAAAATGTCTAGGAGAGGCTTTTCACTATACCTGACAGATTCATATTAAATCCTCGTATCTTAATATATGAATGAAGGCAAATAACATAAATGGACTCTGAACTTCTCC
The DNA here is from genome assembly GCA_023783475.1 of Daubentonia madagascariensis. NCBI lineage: Eukaryota > Metazoa > Chordata > Mammalia > Primates > Daubentoniidae > Daubentonia > Daubentonia madagascariensis. The sequence goes on from JAKFHU010002088.1 coordinate 4,727,699, forward strand.
CATGTAGCTCATTTACAAGGGTACCTTGGCTTGCTGAGAATTTGCTTCTCGTTGGCCATGAGAACATTTATTGGACTATTTCTTAGTTATTAACACAGAAAGTGTGTTTGCTTGTGTTTGCATGCACTGAAAGAAATCTAGTTCTAATCTACTTATTGTTGGGGCTAGTTTAGATGGTAATATGTTATACATGGATTGAAAAATAACTAAATCCAAGAGCAGATTTAGGTGAGGCTGAAGAGTAGAGGGCTGATCGGCTGACAGGGCAAGAAGTGGGGAGAGCCACAATGCTCGACATACCTTGGACTTCTGAGATTCAGAGACCCAGCCACCCAGTGAATCCAGGCAGCAGAGCTCTTTATGCCTAACACTGTGGCTGTATTAGTTTGCTAGGGCTGCCATAACAAAGTATCACTGACTGGGTGGCTTAAACAAGTGTGAGAAATTTATTTTCTCACACTTCTAGAGGCTAGAAGTCTGAGTTCAAGGTGTTGGCAGGGTTGATTTCTTCTGAGGCCTCTCTCCTTGGCTTATAGATGGTCATCTTCTCCCTGTGTCTTCACCTCGTCTTCCCTCCATACGTGACTGTGTCCTAATCTCTTCTTCTTATAAGGACACCAGTCATATTGGATTAGGGCCCACCCTAATGACCTCATTTTAATTTAATTACCTCTTTAAAAACCCTATCTCCAAATATAGTCTCATTCTGGAATGCTAGGGAGTTAGGACTTCAATATATGAATTTTGGGCAGGACCCAATTCAACCCATAAACAGTGGCATTCCCCCAGGTGACCGCTGTACAGCCAACCCAACAGCATTCTAGCTAAAGCTGTAGATAAATTCATGCTGGACAGTAGTTTTCTTTGGCTTGGACTATCTTTATACACTATTGTTAAATGCTTTATTGTGTAGCTGTTAAATAAAGTTTGTTGCTTTCCATGGCAGAGGTGGCTATATTCCAGAAATGAATCAAGTGTTTCCTGTCCCTTTTCTGTAATGAAGGAAGGAGAAGGAAGAAAATTGGGGATGTTAGTACTGTCAACTACTATAATAAGATATTCAGGAGTACAAATTTTAATCCCATTTGTAGGTCTCATTTACATGGAAAGAATTTGACTTACATATTAACATAAATTTAGTTTATTTTCCTCCTGATTCTATCCCACCTGAAGGGACTTGAACTCTTCAGAATATAGAGAAAAGGGTCAAAATACAATTGGTTTGCTAAGCTGTCAGACAAGTTTCTCTTGCTAACATTTGCAGTATTTTTCTTGGCTGACCAAGCACTTTTCTCCCTGGAAAGTAAACAGAAAACAGCTGTCTATGAAATGGGTCAGAGCAAATATATTTGGTCAGGTGCAGGATAAATAGATCACAGATTGACTAAAATAGTCCTAAACAAAACAAAACAAATCTGTAAGCCATATAGACCCAATCTGAAGGCTTTCAGAGGCAAAGAACAAACAAAACAAAAAATCTAAAGTATTTATGACTCATTCATTGTTCTTTTAAAGGTGTAATTTCTAAAGCTTTATTTTCACAACTATAGGTGACCAAAGCACCAATCAACCAACCAACCCAAAACTCTGACCCTGATAGAATTGTCACAAACTATGATATCTCATGATATCATAGACCACAGAGGTGGTCTAGAGATGCTAGATGACCTGTGATTTTGAACTCTCAAAATCATGGAGTACATATGGAATGATTACTGCCTCAAGAGGTAGGAGGACAATAGGATAGTTTGATAACCCAGTTTGATATTCCAGATAATAATGAGCATTCTTTTAATGACCAGGAAAGAATTTAAGGAAATATATGGACAGAATGTATAGAGAAAGAAAACATTCAACTTGAAAAGGAGAAAAGAAAAAAAATCCAAATCCATCACCTCCACCAAAAATGAAACAAAATAATTCTTCATTTTTGTTTGCAAAGACAATGAGAAATTTAACTAATCCAGTAGATATCAACTTCCACGGACCTTTGGGTTTTTTCCTTATTCTATTTCCATTGTATCAATCCCTTAGCAAAACACACTATCATTACAGCTGTCAACTGGGATCATAGAATTTTAGAGTTCAGTGGGAACTTAGAAATTTTCCTACCTTTGATGATATTGCTGTATCTTGGCTTTGACACCACTTCTCTATGTGTCTCAGTCTTCTGTGCAGCCTCTTCTTTCTCTGTCCATCCGCAGATATTGGTGATTCAGTCCTGTATGTTCTTCTCACTCTTCCTGGGTGATCATAGTCACTCCCATGCCTTCAGCAGCCATCCTTGTGCTTATCACTCCCAATGCACATCTTTCTTATGAATCACAGCCCATACATCCAGTTCTCCACTTTCCATCTCTACCTTGATACTGTTTAACTCAGAACTGACCATCCCACACTGAATTTTCATTGTTCCCAACTGTGGTAGCCAGTCCCAAGATGACATCCCACGACCCCTGCTTCTTGGTATTCATACCTTTGTGTACCTTTTCCCCCATTGCTGATCAGTGTAACCAAAAGAACATTGTGGAAATGACAAAGTGTGTCTTCCGAGGCTGGGTCATAAAAGACATTGTGACTTCTTTCTCTCTCTCTCTCTTGCACCATTTGCTCTAGGGGAAGCCTGCTGCTACATCATAAGGAACCTCAACAGCCCCATGGAGAGAACCATGTGGCATGGAAGACGCCTCCTGCCAACAAGCAGCACCAACTTGCCAGGCATGTGATCAAACTAAGCAAAAAGCAGATCTCCAGCCCCAGTCAAACCTTTGGATCACTGCAGCCTCAGCCAACATCCTGAATATAACTTTATGAGAGACCCTGACCCAGAACCATCTAGCTAAGCCACTCTTGAGCCCTATCCCACAGGAACTGTGAAATAATAAATGTTTATTTTTATTTTGGGCCACTAAGTTTGGGAGTAATTTGTCATGCAGCAAATATATACACAGTACTCCAACAAAAGCTGAAACTCCTCCTGCTTTTCCTCCCTCACTGTCTGCACCACAACTCAAGTTCAGCAATCCATACAAGAAATAATGAGACCCTTGTTTAAGGTGGTGGCAAGAAACGAATGGACTAAATAGACATTTAAAAAGTATTTGATGGACCTTGGTGACAGGAGGTGGGGCAGTTAGGGAGTAGCAGGAGTTTAGGATGAGAGGATCATTCATTTGGTCTTATGTTTTACTGAGCTCAATTCCAAAAAGGAAGGAAAGAAAAATCGAGCCAAATAACCTTTAATGAGCTGCTGCTTCTTTCATAAGTCAGTTCGCAAAATTTCTTCATAGGAATCAGATTTTAAAAGTCACGGCTGAAAAGAAAAAAATAGCAAGAGGAATATATCTTTATGGTAGGATGACAATAATCTTTCATGCTTTCATATTTATGTTTGTACTCTTGAAATTTCCTTTATGTACATTATCTTATTCGCTGTTCACGACAATACTGTGTATTAGCTCAGCCAGTTTTTATGCAAATACAAGCAGAGAGAAAAATATAAGATTGTGTATCAGTTAGTAGAGTTTTTATTGACATTGTGAATGAGGACCCAACTCAAACTGGCTTAAGCTAAAAAAAAAAAGGATTTTATTACTAAAAGTACAGGAATGGGTACAGCTTCAGGTCAGGGTGATTCAGCCCTCAGCAAGGTTACCAGGGTGCATTTCTTGCTCTGCACCACTAGGAATGGGCTGGCTCATCCCTAGGTTCTATGTGGTGTGGCTAGGTGAGTTTAGCCTCCTAGCATGACAGCACCCAACACTCGGATCAATGGTGCGAGAACAAGTCTCTTCAGGTAGCTTCTAGGAAAGTCCTGAGATTTACGCCGATTGGCTGTCCATCCCTGAATCAACCCCATAATCCAGCGAAATGTGAACTGCTGATGGGTCAGACTTAGTTCACAGGCTTCATACCTGAAGCTGCAAAAGCATCAACTGTCCTGGAGCTCACGGACTGTGACTAGAAGAGACGTAGTTCTCAGAGGCAAATCAGAGCAGGATTACCAAAGCAGGCAACTCCAGGTGCTAGAGGATCAAAATTCAATACCTGTCCAATACAAGGATTATATGTAAAATCTGGGAGCATGTGCCTGATGTATAGTCATTACCAAGAAAGAAGTTGTTAGGCCTAACAGTAAAAATTGAGGCAAAGGAAGTGCCTAAGCTAGAATGAGAAGCCAGGTTGCCTGAATATTAGACTGATTAGCGCCACTTCTACGCTGACACTGCTGAGGGGGAAGGTTAACAGTCTCTCAGATTGTAGACAGGGGATGGTTTCCCTCCTCCTCCACCCCCATCCACCTTCTTATTTCATGGCTGAGCTGAATCATCCTGGATTCTAAATGCTGACAGCACAGATCGTGGCCAGACCCATATACTGTTGTCTCTGAGCCTCCTCTGACTGCAAAGAACCCTGAGGATTGTAGAGTAGACCAGAGTGGGAGGTGGGGAAGGGCTTGGCTCCTATGAATCAAACAGCACCCAGAGAGAAGGGACACCCCTACCCTCAGCAGTGGATCGGGACAGGTGGTGGAGGAATGGACATACTGTGCATCTTTCGTTAGAGCTGAGACCAGCTTCTAGCTTGGAGTCCTGTGGAAGGGAAACAGCCCTAACCCCATAGCAGGAAGTACAGTGTCAAGCAGGGACATTGCAGCAGAGTTGTGGCAAAGACTCTGAAGTACTGTAGGAAAGGATGTTTCCAAGGAGGGGCTAAAGGGGTTCTCCTTAAGAAGAGGGCTGGGAGAAGATGAGTGAGAGATGGGGGAGGCAGCAAAAGCATGATCACTTAGTCATAGCATCATCAGAATTCTACTCAGAGTCCTTAAAAGGTTGTCCCCAAAATGCCCTGGCTCAGGTGGGTCAGCTTTGAAACCATCCAAAATATCCAGTCTTCTGTACTATGTATAAAGGCATTTGGAAAAGAAGATCCCTAACTTGGAAATGTGTTCTGAGGCTGAATCACTCTCTCAGTTGAAAATTCTTTCTTATGTACTATTACATTCCATTTTCTGTCTTTAAGGAGAGCTAATTAATTCCAACATAGGGAGTGGGTTAAAGGACCGATTTTTCACAACTATCTGACCTCACATCATCTTGGCTTTCAGTGTCCTGATTTTTATTTTACATATACAAATCAGAAATGATGAGTAACCTGCTTTACAGAAACACAATGACGGTGAGGAGACACAATATAAAAATATACTTTGTGCTGAGCCAGAAAGACAGATATCACTATTTAAACCAGTGTGTTATTATAATCCTCACTATTACTAATAATGACAGTTATAGGTGTAGTAATAAGTTTACATGCAGAAAGAAGAGCATAGAGTGATTTCTAGTTTGGGCAAAGATGTGCACATGAATTTAAAAAAAGATGAGTGTAACACTTAGCTAGCACTTGACTTTGCATTTGTTATAAGGGAGCAATTGAGAATTTCTATCTTTTGAAGTGTGTGTGTGTGTATGTGTGTACGTGTGTGTATAGTGTACAAAGAACAAGCATTATTTTCTATTTGAGGTCAAAACTGGAAATCAGAATGACTTCAAGTGTTGTTCGTTAACTTTCACACCTTTCTAACAATAGCCCCCAGATACATTAAAACCAATATTTTACAGTCTAATCTGGGGACATTTTCTGGTGTGGATGGTCATAAATCTTGAGGGGAATATTGCTCGTTTCTTTTAAGAATTAATGGTGATTTCTAGGTGGGAGCCTGGAGTCATGTATCACACCCTTGAGCATTATGTTTTTCCCAGCAGAGATGCTCGATAGAAGTCTGGCGGCTTTTGTGGTTGCAGCAATTTCACGGTTACTGTCCGAAGCAGAAAGGGCACATCATCAAATTCTTCCCTCTACTGCAATCTTGTCTTCCTGGAATTTGTAATATTTTTCTAATATGGATAGGGAATATTTTTTTGAGAGTGCACAGTCATGTTAAAGTAAATACCCTGGAGAAATACTTTCAATTAAAATTCAGAAGGTTTAAAAATCCAGGCTAGAAAGGATTTCCCTGACCTACAAAACCTAATAAGATTTTTCCTTTCCATTTTCTCCCTTCTCATCCCCCCAAGTGTGTGCAGCCGTCCTGCTTTCTTACCTGGTGGCCCCATTTAGCTCTGCCCTCTAGACATTTAAGTCAGGAAATGGCTTTAAAGAATGTTTTCAGGAAACTTGACATACTGATCTACTCTCAAACTCAATGATTTTTCTTTTTATTTTCGTCTTTTCTTTTTTTTTGAGTGGAAAAGAGAAAAAAACCCACAAAAGCAAAGCAATAATAAAATTTTTTAGTCAAGTAAGAAAAATGTGACCAAGAGATAAAGAGGTAGAATTTACTGTGATTGAGAAATTTAATAGAAGAAAAGCTGAGCAAGCCGGATTTTGAAAGCAGCACGCGGGAGTGAGAGCAGACTTGGGGTGAGATGGACTGGTGTTGGACAGTGGCCCGCTCTGTGGGGCCCAAGGGCTGGCCATTCCTCTCTCTTGGTCTCATCTATAAAGTGGGCTATGAATGCCTCAGCTGCAGAATTTCAGTGAGTTATACACATTGTATATATAATACACCTATGCAATTTGAGTACAGTGCCCCAAGCATAGGTGCTCAATTATTTAGAGTTATCATCGTACAACATTAATACCTGTGTACGAAGGAAAGAAAATTCTCTTCTTCTGTGCTCTTATTAGGATTATGGTTAAAAGAATAGCTATTCAACTAGAATTGATTAAAACTTCCAGGTTAGAACCAAGAAGCAGACATGTTGCGACTGAACTGAATGCAAGAGGATAGCAGCGTTCGCCAGAGGTTATTCTTACTCAGAGGCAGGGCTAAGGCTAGGGAGAGGCAAGAGAAGTATCCAGGGGGAGCTCTTCAATACCCTCAGCTGCAGGTCCTGCAGGCACTGAGCCTGTGCTTGCACAGCGCTGACAGTGTGCAACCCTCCTGCCCCACCCTAGTGCCTGTCCTGTTCAGAGGACATCCTGCCCGGCTCATTGGCAGGGTACCTTGCCCTGTCGCTATGCTTTCTTTCACACTCACAATATCTGGAGACACAACAGCCACTGTTGTCAGACTTCTTCAACTACCCAAAGAACTCCAAAAAGAGATCATTACAGGACCCGGCATGAGAGAGGGAACAGAGATACAATTAGGACTATAAAGTTTAACTGCAGAGTTGATTTGTGTTCAGTCATCAAAGTACACAGAAGGACTTGCTAAAATTTCCACAGTTGGTGGTAACAAGTCATGACCTCATTCTCTCTCACACCAGTCAGTATAAATGCTAAGAATAGCAAGCAGGATCTTTTATATTGGCTTGTCAAGAACAACACTGGGGGCTGGAAGACACCAGTCATCTTCAAGAACTCGCAACAAAAGGGAGTTTGATGGCAGTTGGTGGACAGCCTCCAACATATGTATTTTTCTTAGACATTGTTTTCAAAATGTCTGGAAAGGTACGGTACTTTCGTTATTCAATTAACTCAACCCCATCCTCGACCTAAATCATTTGTTAACATAGTCTGACAATAACTAACACTTTTACTGTGGATTAATTGGTATTATTTGATAAAATTATACAAAGCCAGTTTTTTGACAATGGTAATACATTAGGAATGTATTTGTCTGTAAGTGACAGAAAACCCAACTACAATGACTATTAGCACAGAGGTTTATTTTTCTCATGTAACAAGATACCCAGAGTCAGGCAGTTACTGATGTTGGTTCAACACCTGGGTTCTTGTGGTCTTTCCCTCATGGTCCCAATCTGTCTGGGTAGCTCCACTCCTTAGGCAGTATAGAAGGCAGAGAGATGGCAGAGCAGGGGAAGGACACCATGCTGTCCCCTTTACAGGGAAAGCAAAAGCTTTCCCAGCCACCCACATTGCCTCCTTGGTATGGGCTGAATTGTGTCCCTCTCCAAAAAAGATATATTGGAGTCCCAACCCCCAGTAGCTCCGAATCTGAACTTATTTGGAGACAGGTCTTTCCAAAGGTGATCAAGTTAAAATGGGATTGTTAGGGTGGACCTTAACCCAATATGACTGGTGTCCTTATAAAAAAGGGGAATTTGGACATAGAGACATGCATGCTGGGGGAATGCCATGTGAATGGGGAATGTCCATCTATAAGCCAAGCAGAGGCCTGGAACAGATCTTTTCCTCATAGCCCTCAGAAGGAACCAATCTTACTAACACCTTGGTTTCAGACTGCTAGCCTCAGAACTATGTTTAAGCCACCCAGGTTGTGATACTTTGTTATGACAAACTAATACATTCCAGAAGACTTCTTTTTACATCTTATTAGCCAGAATCATACCCTTGGCACCCCTAACTATAAGAGAGGCTGGGCAAGTATGTATTTAGCCAAACATATTCCAACCAAAGCATTAGGATTCTGGTGGTGAGGGGAAAAAAGGGGTCGGGGGAATAACCAAGAGCATTTTCCACCAGGGAGAAAATGCTTGTGCTTAATATGTGGCTATAGGATGGGTAACTCTCCCTCCAATACTAGTCATAGATTTGAAGTAACACATTGGAGATAAAGTTGTGCAGTGGAAAGAATACACTTACTTTGCTACTAGTTGATGTACGGTTTTGCACAAGTTGCTTTACCCTCTGAGCTTCCGCTGTTCTATCTGACAAATGGGAATAATCATCTATGCTTTTAGCATTTTAATGCTAGCAACCTTGTGGAGCTGTTGTGAAGACCAAATAAAATAGCAGCTACAAAAGTAGCTTTAAATGTATAATAGTCTATTAAGATGTAAAGGATAATTAAGGGGGAGATATTTCCATTTCTATGTCTTGGGCATGAAAGAAAGTTGGAACAAAGTAGACTTCTCTTAGAAGTTAGAGTAAGTGGAAAGGGGAACGGCAGTTTCTCAAAATGTAATTCTTACCGACAAGAAAGCACCATCAGATGACGTGGAAGTAACACCACAGAAAACCACTCTATTACCTCAGAACAAATAGCAGTCAGGTGGGTGGGTGTGGCCAGACTGAATCAGCTCTAGGCCTCCAGAGGCCATTTACAAGTTTAGAAAAAGATGGCTTACAGCCCTTGGCCTGTAACAATGCTTCTCTAAGTTTATTTATTTATTTAGAGATAGGGTCTCACTATGTTGCCCAGGCTAGCCTTGAACTAGGATCCTCCTGCCTCAGTCTCCTGAGTAGCTGGGGCTACAGGGCATGCCGCTGTGCCCAACTTGCTTCTCTAACTTTAAAGTGCATACAAACTACCCGGGGATTTTGTTAAAATGTATATTGCAGTTTAGTAGATCTGGGTGGTACCTGCCATTCTGCATCTCTAACAAACTCTCAGGTGTTGTCAATGTTACTTGTCCAAGGCCCACACTCAGAATAGCAAGGTCTATATTACTGAAAGGGAAGCTGACCTGAGAAGGATAGGAAGTTTTCAAAACTGAAATTCTGACAACATATAGGGGAATAATCCTACTGAGGACAATGTAAGGAACCTAAACATTCTGTCCTATCTTGGGGGGTATTTTCAACAAACTCAGTTTCCAAAAGAATGTGTAAAAGTTGGACGGAAAGACACATAACTGATGACAATTATAAACAAATCATGTAGACTTGTCTAGAAGGCATTAGAACGGAGAGAGTGATGTTATCTAAAAATTAAAGAGCAATGCTAAGGGTACCTGAGAGATAGGCCCATGGCCAAGATCCTATTTTCCTTAGTACTATGGGTATCCTTATAACAATCTTTTTGGGGGTTCACAAAATCCCCTCTTGGGTCAGATTATCTTTTGATTCTTGACATTATTTCTTAGCAAAATTCTAGAATTAAGTATTAAACTGATAGCATGTATGGACCTAGAAAGGAAAGCCACAATTTCTAGGAACCAGCACCTACACCCCAAGTTGGAGTCAGGCCATACGGTGCAATGGCCTTATTTGAGAGGTGACCCAGCCAGAGGCAAAGAGATTGTGGACACAGTATATCTAAGCAAAGTAGGCATTGAAACCTTTCATGGTATCTTCATGGACAAAATGATGAGAGATGTATGATAGACACACATGGTTTTATAGGTCCCCTTAAATGTACTCTGATGGAGCTCAATGTGGAGGGCAGTCTCTAAAAGGGTTCATAATTCCAGTGTTGTCTGTAGACATTGTCCTCTGAGATTTGATGGAGTAAAATACAGGGTAGTGGCTAAGCATTCAGGCTTTGGAGTCAGCTCACCTGGCACTATCACTTAGGAGCTGTGGCCCAGAGTCAGTTACTTAACCTCTCTGTGCCTAAGTTTTTTTGTGTATATATAATAGGTACATAATTAGTAGCTAATTCAGAATGTTGTTGTGAGCATGAACTAATATATGTATAGCATTCAGAACAGTGCCTGGCAGGTAGCAAGCTTCATACATGTTAGCTATTATCATTAGACCTATCCAATTTGTAGGTGATATGGAGTTGAGAAATATAACAAATGTGTTAGACCATAATACCAAGAGTCTAAAAAGATTTTGGCAGAAAGGAAACTTGAGCCGAATTTAAAAAGAAGAAGTTTAATAAGTACACATAAAAGTCTTGTCTTAGGGCAAAATAACAAGGAAAGAATGAGGGAGGCCTGTTTTTACATTAGCACATGTGATAAGTGACCCATAGATTTTTAGTTGATTGTAAGTTTAATATAAGTTAACCATGAGTTGCACTTATAAAAAAATTAGATTTAGGTTGTCTTAACAGAAATATAGTGTTGGGAACAAAGAAAAATATAATCTAACTCTGCCCCTGCCCTGGTTGGACCACACTTCAATAACAGATCCTGTTCTGGTCAGTATTTCTCACTGAGGCCACTGAAAAACAAGCATATGCAAACACAAAGACCATATGATACTCACAATAGACACAGAAAAAGCATTTGACAAAATTCAGCACCCTTTTATGAAAAGAACTCTTAACAAAATAGGCATAGATGGAACATACCTCAAAATTATAAAAGCCATATAAAAGACAAACCCACAGCCACATCATAATGAATGGGAAAAATTGAAAGCATTCATGCTTAGAACTGGAACCAGACAAGGCTGCCCACTGTCACCACTTCTATTCAACACAGTGCTGGAAGTCCTAGCCACAGCAATCAGGCAAGAGAAGGAAATCAAGGGTATCCAAGTGGGGAAAGAAGAGGTCAAACTGTTGCTCTTTGCTGATGATATGACCTTATATGTAGAAAACCCCAAAGATTCTGCCAAGAGACTCCTGGAATGGATAAATAAATTCAGCAAAGTCTCAGGTTACAAAATCAATGTACACAAATCAGTAGCATTCCCATACACCAACAATAGTCAAGCTGAGAATCAAATCAAAGACTCAATAGCAACAAAGAAAATAAAATACCTAGGAATATATTTAACCAAGGTGGTGAAAGACCTCTACAGGGAGAACTATGAAACACTGAGGAAGAAAATTGCAGAGGATGTAAACAAATGGAAAAACATATCATGCTCATGGATCGGCAGAATCAACATTGTTAAAATGTCTATACTACCCAAAGTGATTTACAGATTCAATGCAATCCCTATTAAAATACCAAAATCATTTTTTGCAGATCTAGAAAAAATAATTCTACACTTTGTATGGAACCAGAAAAAACCCCAAATGGCCAAAGCAACCTGAAGCAAAAGGAACAAATTGGGAGACATCACTTTATCAGGACTTCAAGCTATACTACAAGGATATAGTAACAAAAACAGCATGGTGCTGGGACAAGAGCAGAGACATAGACCAATGGATCAGAACAGAGAACCCAGACATAAAACCATCCTCATGTTGCCATCTGATCTTTGACAAAGCAGCCAAAAACAGGCACTGGGGAAAAGAATCCCTATTCAATAAATGGTGCTGGGAAAATTGGATAGCCATGTGTAGAAGACTGAAACAGTATCTGCATCTCTCACCACTCACAAAAATTAATTCACTATGGATAGCAGACTTAAACCTAAGGCATGAAGCTATAAGAATTCTAGAAGAAAATGTTGGAAAAACTCTTATAGATATCAGCCTAGGCATACACAAACAAACCAAAACACTAGAGGAATTGAACCCATATTTTATAAAGAATTATTTGGAAGAACTAGGGATGTTTGGTCTAAGGAAGAGAGGACTTAGGAAAGATTTGATAATACCTTTATATTCTTTAAGGGCTGACATGAAAGGGGAGAGAGATATATTGGCGGGGGGGGGAGGGAGGAGTATATAGAAGACAGAATATGCCCAATATGAGGAAGTTAGAGGCCAGGTGGACTTCATCCCAGTCTTAGAAAGAAATGATTAAGAACTACCTGCAAATGGAATGGCCTGCTTCAGGTGGGTGCAAGTAAGGGCTCCTGCTCACCTGAATGTATAAGCCATAGCTGGTGGAACAATTCCTACTGAAGGATGCTGCTAAGCAGTCATGCTTTGAGGAAGCAGTAAGTTACTCACACAGAGGACACATATTTGTGGCCCATTGGCCAAATTTGGTCTGAGATTGTGTAGTTTTTTCTTCATACAATATATATGAATATATATATACATATACACACACACACATATATAGTAAATCTGGATTCCTCAGCAAAATTAAAAAATCAGGAGATTTCATATAAAAATCCAATTTTCTAGCTTTCCTTGAATAATCTGATGATCTAGCAGCACATGGGGATCTGTATTCCCTCATGGTCACAGATGGCTGGAGTTGAGGAGTTGCTGCCTCCTTTGCATGAGATGTGTCCTCTCCAATTATCCACCATCCTCACCTGGCCCACTTCACTCATTGAGGTTACCTGTCTAGTCTATAAGCATTTGAGTTTGTGATTCATGTGCTAGTCTCTAGAGTCTCTCCTTCCTCTGAGGAGCTAGAAATTCCTTATTCAGTTTTGTCTTGCAAACATTATGAGAAGAAATTAGCTAAATCTATACAAGGGTAAGTAAAATTCAGACATACATGGAGATTGGGAATGTGTTATATAGTAACTGCAATTATAGAAAATGTTGAGATAGCAAATGTTTAAAGGTAGGCCTACATTAAGAAGCAAAGAAATTTAAAAATATTCATTTGAATATTGGTTGCAATGTACATGTTTTAAATATATGGAGTTTTTGCTGATATCTCCCTAATCCTTGACAACCATTCCATTCTTCATAAGTCATTGAGGACAATTGATCATGGATGGATCAATGGATAGAAGTAATGCTGGAAGGATGGAGAACATAGGGAAAAGTGTAACCAAATGAGCACTATTGCTTCTTTCTATGACACACAATCATGTAATAGGCATTTTATTAAGTATCTGTTCTGTGTCAAGCGTGGTGCCAGGTTCTAGGGGATGCAGAAAAGGAATGAAAAAATGAACATGCTCTTGAAGGACTTGCGTTTGCTCTTATTGTTAGTTTTAGTTAAGAAGTTAGGACTCTGAAATTTGAAATCCAGGCTCATCAGGTTCAAATCCAGGCTCTACTACTTCTGTGCTCTGTAATCTTGAGCAATTTACTTAACCTCTTAACAAAATAGGGATGATGCCAATAATTTCTATTCCTTGGTGGCATTTGGAGGATTAAATGGGAGAATCCATGTAAGAGCACTTAGTACAGCACTTGGTGCTTAGTGAGCATTCAACAAATTATTCTAAACTAGCTTCATTCAAACACCTATAGAAGGAGTATCAAAATGAGAAAAAAAGGTACACTCATACACACACACAGGCCCTCACTCAACACTGGTCTTGCTTTGCTATCCGCCCCCTCTCCCTCCTCCACCTCCTCCAGCTCCTTGGCACTTCTCCCTCCTCCTTTCTCTGAAACTTCATGGTTACATTTTATTCAACAATTTATTATAAACATTTTTAAACATATAGCAAGATTGGAAGAATTTTCTAGTGAATAACCATAAACAAGTGAGATTCTGTGCTCTAGGGGCACTGATTCACACTAAACAATTTTACAAGGAACTAATGTATAAAGAACATCGCTTGATCAATGTTTAATGGGAGACACAGCTAGAATGATAATGGTTACCTATTATATTTCTTCTTCCCTTATCCTTTGATACTTGAATTCTGTCTTTTATTTAATACTAAAAGTTTTTTGTATCATAGTTCCTGTGTTTTATTGTATTTATTCATACTTCTCTGTAAGTAGAAGAAATAAACAATGTATGTAAATAAATGAAAATTAATACTACATGTTTACAAAGGGCAATCTCTTATAAGTCAGTTCATTCAGAAGATGGAATCACAGATCAGAAGGTTGCTATGGTAAAGACAAATCAGAAAGGAGAAATTCAAGGTTGCCAAATACTTACTTTAAAGCTACCAGAATAGATCTATTTCCAGCCTAAGTGATCTTAAAGGTCACTTAGGACATCGTTTACCTCAGGACAATGTGGAAAAAACTTGTTTTTAACCAATTCTTATTCTCTAGCTTTCCTTTTGCTGATGCTGTTACTAGTTCACAGAAAAGTTTATTATTACATTACCATGTGAAATGTTACAATATTCAAGATTACAGCCTCTCTTAAAATGTAACAAATGTAACAATGTTTCCTGATAAACTGGGAAGTACCTTATTTTCTAAAAAATATATTATCTCTAAATCAATCTGTAAAGTGGATTCTTTGACAGTGTGTCTCATATACTTTGTGTAGCTTTTGGTAATTTTAATTACAGAGATTTTTGCTAGAAGCCATAGAACTTCAATTTTCTTTCAAGCACATTTGACATCATTTGAGCTAATACCATTTCCTCCTGTTTAGGCCAACCTGACAGAATACAGCACAAACAATACTGGAGAAAGAGTAATATTTTAAAATCTTATCAAAAATATGTTGTGTGTTCTTTAATATATTTTTTAAAGTAATTGTTTATGTGAACCATAGCAGATAATAGATTCTCTATAGGGTGATCAGCCAAATGTTCCCTAGGAATTTATAATCTCAAAAAGCAATGATGCATATGAACATGTAGAAAGGATCAAACAAAAGGGACCGATTTAACACATTCCTCAAAGTTTGAAAATTGATCTTGCAGAAAAGCAAAGAATAGGTTAATTTGTGGCAGAGGGAGAGCTGGGAGGAATTTCACATTTGGACAAATTGGGTAGAGGGAGTGAGCCTCTGTTTAGCCTTCACCAGGTGGGATTGCTGTAGCTTCCCAAAGGACAAAAGCAGGCAAAGAGCATGCCATCTGTGATGCCTAGCTTGGGAGAAGCCAAAATGAAATGACTCTGTATAAACATGACCACATTTGCTTAAAACAATCTTTGAGCACTACAAAGCGATAGGAAGAGATAAGAGTTGGGAGAGAATGGTGAAGTATTCTGAGGCAGGCACAAAAGCATTCTTTCTCCCATTTAGACTACACAAATGAAGTTTTTGACTAGCTTATTCCTGAGAAGCGTGGTGACCAGCATTAAAAACTATGGCCCAGCTGACTTTTCTAACCGTTCAAATAAGCATCCTTCTGTTAAAGAAAATCCAGTGGAATTCAAATGAGCTACCAGTCAGCAAAAACTGCTGCTGACATTGTTAATCTTCCAAACTACCCAGATCTATCATACACGTAAAAACTCACCATCGGGCACTTGTAGAATAGGTATCCCTCACTTAAAGGAACGGTCATTGTCAGCAAAGTTTGCAGGACAGAGACTTTCTATCAAATCAATCTTATTCTCCCATTGATTTCCATTACAAAATCTGAGATGCATTCTGCTGTTAAATCCCATTAACTGCATACCAGATCCATTGGAAATGGCACTGTTAAAAGAAAAATGATAATATTCTGATAAGACATTGGCAGTGATAGTTAATATATTAATAGTGACATAGTGTTGTATTCAACATGTCACAACAAAAAATGATCAGGATGAAACATAACACAGTCTTACAAACGGTGCCTCACATACCACAAAGGGTAACAATCCCTAAAACAGTAGCAACTTAATTTATCACTAACATCACAACTGTCTGGGCATTTTTTTTTAATCACTATACAGCAAAGTAATTCTTTTTATTATTTTAAAAAAAACCTTTTCTCATTTCCTACTGGCCTCCTTCCCAAAATCTTTGTCCAGAAACCCTTGAATAGCTTGTGATGCTATTCTTAGATGGGGAAAATGAGCCAATTAGTTTCAGTCATAGAGGCTTATCCCAGTGCTTACTGGGGGTTCCCCATCTTTGGAGGAACAAGGAATCTCCTAAAAGGAATATTGCAAAGGGAAGCAGTGGATCTGATGAAGGTTGGACTAGACACTTTGAATGTCTTTTCTAACTTCTGAGACATACTAGTACTATCTCAGACATTGATATTGGTAACGTGTCTGTATTTACCATTTTATTTTCAACCTAAGTGCTTTGCATAATATATGTTAAAGGCTTAGTGCTTTACATAATATATGCTGAATGACTGATTGAATTTAAATGATTTTTTTCTTCTTCAGAGAATATTGACACTTTTAAGTGCTGGTAGCTCAAGCTAGAAAAGTGACTACTGATATTAATCTCCACAGGAATCATGCAACACAGGTCACAATGGCATTAAATGGCCAACATTCTAAGATCTGGGCAGGAAATTCTTGACAGTGAACTTTGGCTGAGTTCTTGAATTCCTTACCTTTGTCACTACAGTAAGTGAATTTTTGTTAAGCAATAGACCACTGGAGTTAGAGGGAAGAAGCAAATTGTCTCCCCAGCCAAATGCCCATCACCCACAATGATGAGAAAAATTAACCAACTGGATTCAGTCATAGAGGCTCATCCCAGTGCTTGCTGGGGGTTCCCCAGGCCTCCCTTTACCTGTTTTTGTATGATCCACTGCAATGCAAGATACAACATTCAGGGTTGCTTTGGCATTATATTTAAAAATAAACGTTTTATTAAACTATAACACACCCCCAGAATTCTGAAAAGTTAATGGCAACATTGGGATGTTTTCTGCAGAAAACCTGAAGGCTACCTGCCAAGAGTTCCTGGTTCATTCACCAAGACCATTGTTTTTAAGCCCAATCATGTCCAGAACCCTCAACATGTTAGTGTCTCAAAATTGACCACACCCAGGGAGTCAGCCTCATGCTAATTAAGCTCACAAGGAACACACACATAACTAAAATGCCTTTGTCATAGTTGACAATGACAGCTAGCACTGTCAGAGTGACCAGGCTCCTCTGGTTGTAACCAGCACATTTTCTCCCTGTGGGCAGAACAAGTGGGAAGCCAAATTATGAGCAGAAAGAGAGCACAGAATGAAAACAAAGAGAGATGTGTGTTCCGAGAATATTTTATCCAGGATACGAGAAGCCTGTAGAAGCTGCCATTTTTTTTTTTCTCCTCAATCATGAAACATCTCAAGTGGTCACAGACATGTTCTTCCAAATTCAAACCATGCCTCTCAGGCAGTCTCGTTTGCTGCCCTCCACCTCTCCAACAGTCTTGTTCCCACTTTCCTCCATTATAGTAAGATTGTGAAGGGAAGCAAAAGTCTTAGTACATGAAAGTATTTATTAATGATGGGAACACTTACAAATTAGTCCCCATTCAAACATCCCTTCTTAATGAGTCTTCTCTCCTGCTCCCTTGGTGGCAAACATTTACAATACAATGCAAATACATTCAATTCTATTGCAAACTGAAATTACAGATCTTGCAAAAGGTGTAAGGCTTTATGATGTCAGCGAAAGTGAGGTTGGTAAAGCCACTGACAAGTGAAGATCTGTAGAGTTAAACTAACAAAAGAAGGTAAAATCAACAGGGAAGATGACTATATTGTTGCCTTGGAAGAGAATACTTTGAATACAAAGAATTAATTGAGAACCTTGGGAAAACTGATGAAGCCCTTTAACATTTTTACAAAATGACCCTCCTTTTGATTATGCTGTAAAATTCAAATATGAAATAAATCATGTTGTAAGGTATGTATCCCAAGGTTCATGGCTGACATGCCTATAACAAAAGACAGATTAAAAGAGAAAAACATAACAAATTTATTTAACTAAAACTTTATGTGACATGGGAGCCTTCAGAAATGGAGACCCCAAAACCCAGGGAAAACTGTATTTATATGCTTAGGTTTGATGAAGAATGGACAGTCATGTCCAGTATGACTGGACAAAAAGGGGTAAGACCTAATGATAATAAACTGGTGGGGGGCACTTAGCAAGGCCTTTGTGTTCAGATTCTCCTTGGCCTCCAAGTAGGGGGAAGAACACCTGTCACATGAGGGTCTTCAGGGGAGAAGGAAGGAGGTCAGAGAGTGACCTTTTTATGTTTTATGTCTTGCTTTGAGGAAGAGGAATTTTAGTTTCTATGTCCTGCTTCAAGGGAGAAAAGGGGAACAGGGAAAGGTCTCCCAATCTCCTTCAGCTCAAAATGCTCAGTATGCCATGGTGCTGTACTTTGAGGTATTGTGTTCTGAACCCTAACAGGGACTTTACATTTTGTAGAAAAAAATTCAGCCAACAATAATTTTCTTGATTTACTTATTCATTCTACAGTTAGCACATAGTTGTACTTACAACATAAATTTTGTTAAATACAGGCATACTTTGGAGAGATTGCTGAGTTTGGTTCCAATTCATTGCAATAAAGTGAATATCACAATAAAACAGGTCACATGACTTTTTTGGTTTCCCAGTGCATATAAAAGCTATGTTTACATTATACTACAGTCTATTAAGTGTGTAATAGCACCATGTCTTAAAAAAATGTACTACCTTAACTTAAAAATACTTTACTGCTAAAAAATGCTAATGATCATTTGAGCCTTCAGTGAATCGTAATCTTTTTGCTGGTGGAAGTCCTTGCCTTGATGTTGATGGCTGCTGACTGGTCAGGGTGGTGGTTGCTGCAGGTTGCCCTGTGGAAATTTCTTAAAATAAGACAACAATGAACTTTGCATTAGTTGACTCTTCCTGTCATAAAAGCTTTCTTTGTAGCATGCAATGATGTTTGATAGCATGTTACCCAAAAAACAACTTCTTTCAAAATTAGAGTCAATATTTTCAAACCCTGCTACTGCTTTATCAACTAAATTTATGTAATATTGTAAATCTTTTGTTATCATTTCCAACAATATTCACAGCATCTTCAGCAGAGTCCATCTCAAAAAACCATTTTCTTTGCTCATCCATAAGAAGCAAATCCTCATCCATTTTATCATGAGATTGCAGCAATTTAGTCACATCTTTGGATGCTACTTCTAATTCTAGTTCTCTTGCTACTTCCCCACATCTGCAGTTACTTTCTCCACTGAAGTCTTGAACGCCCCCAAGTCATCAATGAGGGTTGGAATCAACTTCCTCCAAACTCCTGGTAATGTTGATATTTTCACTTCCTCCCATGAATCACAAATGTTCTTAAAGGTATCTAGAATGATTAATCCTTTCCAGAAGATTTTCAATTTAGTTTGTCCATATCCATCAGAAAATCACTATCTGTGGAAGTTATGTCTTATGAAATGTATTTCTTCAATAATAAGGCATAAAAGCTGAAGTCACTCCTTGATCCATAGGCTGCAGAATGGATGTTGTGTTAGTCATGAAAACAACATCTCCATCAGAACTCTTGGATGACTACGTGCATTGTCAATAAGCAGCAATATTTTGAAAGGAATCTTTTTTTTTTCTGAGTAGTAGGTCTCAACAGCAAGCTTAAAATATTCAGTAAACCCTGTTGTAAACAGATGTCATTCAGGCTTTGTTTTTCCATTTATAGGACACAGGTAGAGTAGATTTAGTATAATTCTTAAGGGCCTTAGGACTTTCAAAATTGGCTTCCACTTAAAGTCACCAGCCGCAATAGCCCCTAATAAGAAAGTCAGCCTGTCCTTTGAAGTTCTGAAGCCAGGCCTTGACTTTTCTCCTCTCTAGCTACGAAAGTCCTAGATGGCATCTTCTTCTGATAGAAGGCAGTTTCACCTACATTGATAATCTCTTGTTTAGTATAGCTACCTTCATCAATTATCTTAGCTAGAAATTCTGTATAACTTGTTGCAGCTTCTACATTAGCACTTGCTGCTTTACCTTGCATTTTTATGTTATGGAGATGGCTTCTTTCCTTAAACCTCATGAACCAACCTCTGCTACCTTCAAATTTTTCTTCTGAAGCCTCCTCACCTCTCTCAGCCTTCATAAAATTGAAGAGAGTTAGGCCCTTGCTCTGGATTAGGTTTTGGTTTAAGGGAACATTGTGGCCAGTTTGATCTTCTATCCAGACCACTAAAACTTTCTCCGTATCAGCAATAAGGCTGTTTTGCTTTCTTATCATTGTGTGTTCACTGGAATAGCATTTTTAATTTTCTTCAAGAACTTTCCCTCTACATTCACAATTTGGCTAACTGGCGCAAGAGACCTAGATTTTGGCTTATCTTGGTTTTTGACCTCCTTCACTAAGCTTAATCATTTTTAGATTTTGATTTAAAGTGACAGATGTGTCACTCTTCCTTTCACTTGAACTCTTAGAGGCCATTGTAGGGTTATTAGTTGGCCTAATTTCAATATTGTTGTGTCTCAGGGACTAGGGAGGCCTGAGGAGAGGGAGAGAGATGGGGGACCAGCAGGTCGGTGGAGCAGTCAGAACACATGCAACATTTATTAAGTTTCTTGTCTTATTTGGGCACAGTTCGTGGTGCTCCAAAATAATTACAATAGAAACACTGATCACAGATCACCATAACAGATAAAATAATAATGAAAAAGTTTGAAATATTGAGAGAATTACCAAAATGTGACATAGAAACACGAAGTGAGCACATGCTGTTTGGAAAATAGCACCATTAGACTTGTTTGACACAGGGTTGCCACAAACCTTCAATTTGTAAAAAATGTAATTTATCTGCAAAGCATAATAAAACGAGGTATGCTTGTATAGGATAGAATAAGTGTTTTTTAATAACATTGAGTTTTATTTTCAAATAAAGTCCCAAGCAAACCTTTCTTCACTAATTGCTCTGAAATTTGGTCCCTGTTTTAAGTAGATTTACTTTGAAGAGCTTCACCTGTACTAATCACACTGGGATAATGAGAACTTCCTGTACTAATGAAGCATAACTTTTCTGGTGGTAACAGTCTGATGCCTTTATTGTGTTGATTTACATATTAAATTTTTACTATTAATATTTTATCCTGAAAATATTAATATCTTCATTCATTTGTAAGTTGGGGGGAACTTATTATTTACTCTTGGTGTTTTCTGTAGGATTACTTCCAAAGGGCGGTATTCTTAAAAGTAAAATCGTTGTTTCCCAAGGCAATGCTTGTAAAGAAGACACATTTTGGAGTCAGCTTGAAGGTAGACCTATATTTGAATCTGCTTTTACCACTTAATAGACACATGGTAATGAGCAAATTAGGTGCTTTCTCTGAACCTCAGTATCTTCACCTGTAAAAATGGAGCACTAATTGTTCCCTCACCTGATTGTGGTGAGGATCAGAGGCAAATATGTGTAAAATACCAGGTATGAAGAAGGCATTCAGTAAGTGGTAGTTACACAACAATGCTTTTCATTTTTGGTTTGCTGAACTGCCAAAGTTCCCTTGTGATCTTAATTTGTTGATTATTTTGTACATTTGGATACTTTGCATGTATTTTGCAATGTGAACCTAGGGTTTCTAGGCTATAAAAAATAGCTAAATATGACTTATATTGAAAATGAACCTTTTGGAATGTCTTGTTGCATAAATCTCTTAGAATGAATCTAAAATATTATACAAAACTTTGAAAAAAGATCATGAGATTTGCAAGACTTACTTTGTAAAATTTAGGTTGAATTATTTGTAAGTTAGACAGCTGACAGTTAAGAGGGGAAAGTCTCAATGGAAGTACCTATAGCCCTACCCAAGCAATTTTTATAAACACATCTTGACTAAAACTCAAGAAACTCAGTCTTTCATCGTGCAGAGCCCAGCGCAGAGCAGTCTTGGGAGTCAGATACTCTTGGATTTGAACCCCTGCTTGGCCACTTCCTGGCCGTGTGAACTTGACCAGCTTCCTTAATATTTCTAAGCCTGGGTATCTTCATCCATAAAGTTGGGGATAATAAAAGTACCTACCTTGGGGCTGTCGTTAGGATTAAATGAGACATTGCATATAAAATGTTTACGTGTACACACAGCACATTGTAAATGCTTAATAAATGATAACTATTACTTGTAAAATCTTCAAACTCAAAAGTTAACAGGTATGTCATTTTGTTCAAAAGCGGTTATAGTGTAACACAAAAACAAAAATTAAGTTTACTTGAATTTCAAACACCAAATTACATGGTTTGGTCTTGTCTTGCCTTTTGCCTCTATAGTTTCCTATATTCAACTTCCTTTCCTTTCCCTCTTACTCATGAACATGTTTTCTGCCCTAGTGTTTCCCAATCCCATCATCCCCAACCCCCATCGGAATAGCATTGGGGGGCAGTGGAAAAGGGGAGACCTTATAACAAATTAGCAAGGGGTTTTTACCTCCACTCTAACTCCAAGATTCTAGTATATTCCCCTATGGGTCCCATTCATTCAGTTACCAGTTCATTTAGCTCAAGTCAGGAGACAATGATAGCTAACATTTAGTATTTGGTTAATAGTGCCAGATACTGTGCTAGGTGAGTTAGAAATATTATTTTGACTCTTAACAACTAGGCAAGTCAGATATCACTATTCCTGCTTCTGAGATGTTTGCAGGCAGAGGCTCTGACCCAGTAATTTGCTCAAAGTCATGCAGCTAATTAGGTGGCTGCATCCTTGCATATTTCATGCATCTACGTTATAGGAAACGTGTCAGTTATACAATGAAAGCCATGAATCTGACCAACAGAAATTCCAGGCACTAACAAGTAAATAAACCAGACTTTTCTCAATCTCAGTAATTCCCGTTTTATTTCCCCTGGCAAATACCGAATTTCAAGCTGTGTTCATTTTGTAAGACAGAATCAAACACTGTGGTATCAAGTCCCACATAGTCAAAGGGACGGAAAGATGAGGAGGGTGATTAAGATGGACGTGTTTCTTCCATTACCGGTAGAACGAAGTTTCTCGTGTCTGAGTAAGTAAGGGATTCTGCAATCATTCTAAAAGTAGAAGTTCAGCTCACAATGCATTTTGGGAAAGCTTGAACCACACTAACCATTTAAGGTCAAGCAAACAATTGGTCAAGCCTAACAATGTGCCTTGTGCGGGCTTTTCATCTCAGAGATAACAGATCTCTACCCATCTCTCTCTATAACCCAGCTCCAGAAGACAATCGGGTTCCTCTCTCACCATCGCAGCCCCGCACAGACGCCTCGCTGGAAGCCACATGGCGAGCCTCACCGAAAGGCCCCCGGCAAGCTGCCGGCTCCAGCCTGCGCCCCACGTCTACCCGGGTTCCCTCCATTCTCTTTCTCACACCCGAGCGCCAGGCCCAGGGCAATGGACCCCCGCGGGGCGCCTGACCTCGGCCCGGCGCCGTGCTCGGGGCGGCGGGAGCGCGCGGGGGGCGGCGCCGGCGGGGCGGGGCCTGGCGCGGCGCGGGGCGGGCGCGGGCCGCTCTCTGCGCGCCGCTCCCCTTTGTTCTCTCCCATTGTGTGCACTTCCTCCTCTGCGGCTTCCTCTCTGCACCCTGGCAGCCTGTGGGGAATTCGTGAAGGGGCTTTTGGTCCCTCTTTGTTGCTGTTCTGTTTACTTTTTGTAAGTGAGGACCTCTGCCTCGCCTCCCGCACGGTTCCCTGCCCCTGCCCAGGCGGGGGGCGGGGTGGAAAGTGTCATTCCGACCCTGCCCCCGCCCCGACGGCGTCTCCGCGGCTCTCCCGCGGTTCCTCCTCCAGGAGGCATCCTAACCCAGCACCCTGGACTGTCGTCTCCTGACCGGCCGCGTCCACGCCACCACGGCGACACACGCGGCCCCCTCCCCTCCGAGGGGCGCGGGTTCCGGACGCGCGGGGCTCCGCCAGGCACCAAAGCGAGGGTCGGAGGCCAGCGTGCAGCCCGAGCCCTGCCGCCCCGGCGTCCCGGGAGCCGGCGCGAGTGTTGCGGCGACCCTCCCCGTCCCTCGCGCTCGCTCTCGCGCTCCCCAGCCGCCGCGCGGCCGCCTCAGCCCCCTTATATAGCCCTCTAAAAATAGCTCGCTTCGCACCGCCTTGTAAGGCAGCAGGGAGATCCGCCGCGCGCCAATCCGCGCCCGCCGCCGGGGCCAAGCCCCGCCCCGGGCCCCGCTCCGCGCTCCCCATTGGTCCTCAGTGACTTCATGAGCCCCCTGTTTACCTTACATGGTCACACGCGGCCTAATGGACGCCCTCCTCCGAGATCCCACGGCTGCGCGGAGAGCCGGGCGGGGGGAGGGAGTTCGGGGAGGGGGAAGAGTAGGAGGAGGAGAAAAGGGGGGGGGCACTACAAACTAGCAAGGATGGGGTGGGGGGTGGGGAGGGAAGAGAAGGGGGGAGAGAGAAGCGATCGCGAGAAAAAAAAAATGCAACCTCCCAAAATAAAGAGCAAAGATTGCATTAGGAGCGAACAGCGCTGCAGAAATAGATGGCAGCTTCGTGTCAGTGAGTTTGCATCCCCCTTCCTGATCCCCGAGCTGGAGTGATTAGAGCCCTGGAAGGGAATTGTTACTCCCGTGGAGAAGTCCCCTTTTCCTGGCAGTCGTCTGCACTGTACACGCTGGATGCCTCTCTCCATCCACCCCACTCACTCTCTGCTCTCTCACCTCCTCTCTCCCTCTCCTGCATTGATTTTTTTTTTCCTTTTTAGTTGACTGAAACAAAACAAAACAAAAGGGCCACTGGATGTCTGCCTTCTTGGGGGGTGAGCCAGACAGACTGACAAACAAACAGACCCAACTGTGTTCGGGGGAGGGTTTCGCCTCCCGTTTTGCCCGGCAGCAGCAGCATGGACGTGTTGGCTAGTTATAGTATATTCCAGGAGCTACAACTTGTCCACGACACCGGCTACTTCTCAGCTTTGCCATCCCTGGAGGAGACCTGGCAGCAGGTGAATGATTTAAATTACTTGTGTAAATCGTGTGGTGGCGGCGGAGACGCAGGGGCTGCGTTGGTGTGGGCTTTGGGTTGAATTTTTGTTTGTTTGTTTGATTTTCCCCCCTTTTTGGCTGTATGCTTTTAAAAATGTTTTCTGAAACAGTCATATGCGCTTACCTCTCCACCCACCCCTAACCTCTTAGTGTGCCGAGCTGAGCAGCCGGTCCAAGCTGCCTGCGTTCCAGTCACCAACACACATCCTTGCGCACACGTTCTCGGGCTCACTGTCCCCCATCACAGACATGCCGAACTTCTGGGGTTCGGAGGAGCCGTGTGGGAAGGTGGCTTGGGGCTTTATGAGCGATCGCTGACAGGATACCACGTTCCTACATGCATGAGCTCTACCTGCTTGGTACCTTAAATCAGGTTCATCTGTTTCAACTGGTGCTTACGACCGTCAGATGGGGGTGGGGTGGGGGAAGGGAGCAAAGCGGAGTGTTTTCTCAGTAATTAGCGAATGTCAATAGAGAATAGAAGCTTGATTTTGAGATTAGAAGGTAGGCAAAAGGGAGAAGAGCCCAGTGACAAAAGATACTCAAGTAGGACAGGAAGATATATCTATCTTAGGCTGACAATGCATTGTAGGTTTCCCCAGTGTAATGCCTCCAGAAAGAAAACACCCTCTGTGTGTGTCCTTGTTTCTCTTTTTTGTTTGAGGTCCCTCTCCAGTTAGCACAACCTCGGACAAAGGGGGATATGTGCTTCTCTGCCTCTGACTTTGTCTTAGAGGACTAGTTAAGGAACTCCTAGGATGCTGAAGGGCACGGGTGTCAAGTTGGCTAGGCGTCCCAGCAAGGATGAAGCCCCGCTGGTGACAAGTTCGCTGGGCTTTGTGAAGTGGAATAAAGAAAGTGCTGGTCAGTGGAAAGTGCTGGGTCTGCTGCGGAAACAGTGGTTTTTTTCAGCAGCGATTAGGAGCTGCTGAGGGGACATTCTGCAGGAAAGATGGTGGGTGGAGGTGGGGGGGACACGGACATTTCCAAAAAGTGCTACAGTGTGCACCATGGAAAGTCCAAGAAGACAGTCCGGATTTGCACATAGAAAGTGTGAACTTGTACTGTCGGTCCTGGAGAAACCCGCTTGCCCTTGGGGAGGGCGGTGAGAGGCTCTGTGTGTGGCTGCTCATGGAACTTCTCCGCTCAGTGACAGGAGCTTGTTAAGGCTAATGAACGGCTGAATTTCCTCTGCCGGGATCCAAAGCAGGATTTGCCAGCTTGAGGCTGAGATGTAACAGTTGCTGCTCTAGCAAGAGAGGTTTGGCTTTTAGTATAAGGAACGGAGTGGCAAAGTCGATCCTCTGCCTGTACCATTGTTACTAGTTGTTGTTCTCCCCTGATCAGAGGCTGTGACTTTCCCTGCAGGTATTGGCCTTTGGTGTCTGTGTGTCCATGCATGCATTCCTGTCCAAAGATGCTGGCCGATACTTGTGACTCTGTAAACACACACACAGTTCACACATTTTTAGCATATAAGGCATTTCTTCAATGCATCCTTACCGTATCTTTAATAAGACTGTATCTCATGAAGGGTCGCACTAGATCTTTTTCCTCCTTTTCGTTCACATGTTCACATGCTAATTAAACCAAATGTTGACAGAATTTCATTTTCTGAAATAGCTTTCATTTCACACTGTCAGCCCACTGGTGTAGAATCGGTTGCATATTAACAACTGTCTAGACAGGTTAGGGACGGGAATCTGTTGATTTAGTCAGCCTGTCTAAGGCAGCCCTTGTTTGTGACTAACTGTTAAGCAGTGTTGGAGGGAAGAAAGTTGGCTTTATTTGTTACAACGTTCTCTCCTGATGAATCACACAACTTTGTTTTGGTTCAAGTTTTCACAGTAGTAAAGCCTGATTTGGGGGAAGGCCTCTCCAGGGGAAACCTGCTTTTCTAGATCTGGCTAGACCATCCAGGAGAAACCCTAGATCTGCAAAGGAACATCATTGGTTTGACAATTAGAGGATGTTTTAGATCTGTTGTTTCCTAAGAACCATCTCTGCTCTTCCTTCTCCCCTCCTCCTCCTCCCCCATCCATCTCTGTCCCCTATCAGGGAACCTCTAGCTTAGTTTCTATCTGCAGGCAAAGGAATTTTCACCCCTCAGAATCCCCTCATTTCTTGCCTTAGCCCTCTTCAGCTGCCAACCACTCTCACCTTAAAACCCCTTGCCAAGTTATTTCAGAGCTGTGCTCATACTGAAACACAACTTGTGGAGAAGCACTTACAAACAAGATATCACTCGAGGGAGTTTTATGCTCTGGACTTTATAGTCACAACTGCTTTTCATAAAGGTGACTAAGACCCTGCGTTTACACTGGTGACAAAAACCTCTAACCTCTGTCCCTTCTTTCCTTCCCCTCTCCGAATCCCCCTTGCTGCTTCTGAGTATAAGGGATGGTGATGGTTATATGCAACTGTTTGTTCCAAATTAACCATCATATGATGAAATTTTGACACTTCCTTGCTTAAAACAGCTCAAGAGGGTTGCTACAAAGAACCCCAGGCAGGAGGAAGTTTCCTGATGCCCTGGGGTAATCAGATTTTAGAGGTCAAATGAGGAGTAATTATTAGATGTTCTCTTAAAGTGAACAATGTACCTGGCCTCGGGGAGATGACCGAAATACAGAAATTCTGATAATCTGATTTGGTTTCTGGAGAAAGAGTGGCTTGGATGATAAACCCGAGAACATCTGTGCATTTGAAAATTGAGGATGAACTATTTGGGGATTTTATTTTAAACTTACGGTATGGGATCAGTGAGCCTATGACAAAGTCACTGATTGTGACAGGGCCACCTTCTGACATGGACTTCATCATTTTGACATTGGATTTTCAGACATTGATGTTGTAGCCACGTATCTCCAACTCTGAAAATCATTGCTGGTATAATTTTAAAATCCAAATGGACATCCCACATTAACAGCTCTCCATTCCTGGGCTCTGACTGCATACTTAAGCACTTGGCCTAAGTAACATCATCTCTGCCTGTCATATAACTGTAAATTACACTGTGCTTATGTGGTCTATTATTTTATGGAATTCAGCTGACGCACAACTCTTAAGGCTACCAGCCTTGAGCGCTTTGAAAACTTGCAGGAAATTTTCCAAGAGCTATCTGAGAAAAAGTAAGAAAAAGTCAAGGGTAGGACAGAAGTCGGAGTACTTATAGGGTACCACTTGATGACAGATAGAAGGAAATCCATTCATGACTTTTGTTGCCAATAGAAATCATGATTTTTTGGGACTCACTGATGACATGGAAAATAAAAAAGGATTTGATACACTACATACTCTGTATTTTCTAGAAGAAAATAAGGCTTTGAGAATTTTTATATATTTGTACCTCATCTGCTGTTTCATGAATGCAGATCAAGTAATGATGTTCTAAGTCTTATTTGGATTTAGCTTAGCTTCATGTCATTGAGGAGCATGACATGTTTACTTGAAAACTCTTATGGAATTATGGTCGTTATTAATGCTGATTCATAATTGGCAGATGGGGTCAGTTTCAGGCCTCCTTTTTGCTTGGAGAAAATTTTCCATTGCTACTGGAAACAAATAAATAAATCATAGAACATTCCTCCTTCCTCCCCCATCCCCCCATTGTTTTAAACTAATGGCATACTTGGCTACTGTAAGGACTACAGTGTCCCCATAACACTGCAATTTCATCTTGGTTTCAGGCACCCTGAAACACTTTTTATGAGGGCCTTTGGTACAAAGCATCTCCAGGGGAAAACCTACAGAAATGGTTGCATTCCAAGAACAGCCTTGTGGTACCAGGGATGGGATTTGGTCTGTGAGCCACATTGCTTTTCCTTTTATGTGACGATCTCGCCTTTGCACTGCCTTCCAGAGGCCTGAACAGCCAGGTGCTGTCTCAGCCAGAAAGACAAAGCAAACTATAGCGTCCGTCCATCTGCAGTTTTGCCTCTGTCCCCAATTTGCAGAGAACCTTGTCATGAATTAGAATTTCTTGGCAACAGCACCACCCAGGGAAATTTGTAGACACAAAGGAGCCTTGCTAGCCACATTGAAAGGATAAAATAGCTGGCTCTTTTTTTTTTTTTTGTATGTGATTTGTGTGTTCTTCAGTTACTGTAAATCTGTTTTTTTATTTGAAACAGTGACTTGGTAGATGAAAAAAAATTTAGAACTTCCCCTGTTATCCAGATTTTTCTTTATAAAGATGCAATCACCTAAATAAATGTAGCTTTAAAAATGAAAGCACATGTGAATGCAATCAGTCACATACTTGGCCTTTCTTTAATAGATTCATTTCCATGTTCTTGTAACAGACACATCTTTGTGTAGATTTAGGGGCGCTGAAACATTCAGACTACCTGTTTGTGGTTTGGTATTTTAAAGTGGCTGAACATTATAATGCAGTTGTTTTTACTACATCTGTCCTTAGCAGGGGTAAAAGGAGGTCACCATTCTTTGTTTGTCATGAACCTTCCATCCTTACTCCTTACCTGGAGGAGAATGGGATGTTGGGGTCCCATCCATTTAAAAGGCAGAGCAGAAGATGTAGGATGACAGCATTGCCCTGAAATGATTTGTGTATGGGTATGTCAGAGACCTTAAGTGTCCAAATGTAGGCTCTTCCTCTCTCCCAGCCCATTCTAAATATAAATGCCAGTGGGGCTAATTTGCCTCCCCACTTAAATGAGGATAGTTTAGAGAGGGTCTTAATGGGGCTTTTACTGGCCATTCTCTTACGAATCTTCAGGTTTTTCTCCCTTCAGAGAATTCTTGTATTTTAACTTTTTGAGTACAACAGGCATTGCAATCTTTTTAAATCATTCTTTGTGCCTACTGGGGAAAGAAGAAGACAGTTTACTCTGGCCAGTCCCTACTGGCTCATGCTGATAGGATAGCTGCTCTGATACCAGACCAGGTGGTAGATGCCCCCTATCTTTGCAGCTTATAGTAGCACGCAAGGGGTTTCTAATTACCTTTTATGGACTCCATGACTGGCAAATGCAGAAAATGCCTCTGTGATTCTGGTTCACTCATCAGTTAGCATATATGTTGAAACTTGGATTTGCTGAAAGTTTAGGACAGCTCCCCAACTTAACTTAAGTGTTGCCAGAAGGGTAAGGGGCAGAGATTTGGTCTCTTTATAAATCTCTTTGTTCTCCCAAATCAGCTGAGTGCTTTCTTAGTATAAACAGGTAGAATTATTTTAACCTTCCAAATGCCAAATCTTACTAAGTACAGTAATTAGAAAACTTGACAACTACTAGTGTGTTAAAGTTGGTGAAACAAGGTACAGTATCTAATCATTAATGTTATATGTAACACTGACAAGTTAAAAAGCACTCCTCTCTCAGTTACATTGTATGCTCATTTTAGAACATCCACATGAGAAACTATCCTTGTTCAAGCCAGAGTTCCTGAAATAAACAAAGTATTGCCCTGATTAGGACCTGCTTTTACCTAAGATTGGTCATGATCTTGCTTCTCCCCTACCTTGCCCTTATTTCCTACTGCTAATTTATAGAATGGTTTCTACTGCCTTGAGTCCTTTTGGTTTTCCTCACTTGGTATTGGTGCGACCCTAAGAACTTAGTCCTGTGAAATATATTATGTCTATCCCACTCTCCATCAGTGTAGCTTCCAGCTGCTCTGTCCACCTCAGGCTTGACTTAGAGATGTTACAGCCAAGCGTCCACAGGAGCTTTGGGATATGAGTCTAGTATCAGCCAGCTGGAGCTGTGAGTTACTTCTAATTGAGCTGGTAGCTGAACCTATTCACACCTTGTGGGATTTTCTTTGCTTATGTTAAAATATAGAAAATATTTCACAGTAAATACTTCATTCCTTAAGTCCTTGTTATGTGCAAAATACTGTGTTTGGCAAAGTAAAGTTGAATTGGATATAGATTCTGCCCTCTGGGAGCTTGACTCTAGTAGGGGAGAGAATGCATGTTCAAAATTAAGTAACAGGATAGAACAAGAGTGCCAAAAAAAGGAAATACGCAGTTCTGTGAGTGTTTGAATGCTGACCTGTGCCTATCTGTATTTACTCACATTGTTACAACCTTGTTTATAAAACATGCTTCAGATTTACTAAGTTCTGTTATCGACATGCTTTTAGCTGATGGCATGCTGGGGGCTGGATACTTTAGGGCAGATGAGTATACAATATGAATACACATGCCCATAATGGCCAGGAAACAGCATCCATGTCTGTGCCATTTGGAAATGATTAGAGGTAATTAAAATCATTAATGTAGAGCCATATGTGATATCTATTTCTAAATATGGGTATATTGACATTTCCTGAGGGTCATATTGAAAGTCAGGCCCCCAGCCTTATACCAAAGCAAGGAACACAGAATCTCAGAATTTCAAACCTTGAGAGGGTCTTAGTTTCTTCAACTCTAAAAGACTAGGGTTATACTAAGTGATTGTTAAAGCCAGATGAGGCATGGAACTCTCCAAGGTCACACAGATTCTTATTAACACTGATTGTTTCAGGGCCCAGGACACTTTCCGATGCCCAAATCAGTTTGCTTTCTTTCCCTCACACTCTGAATATATTAATACTTTGACTCACTTCTCATTCCTCCCTCCCTCCCTCTTTCTCATCACCCCCACCGCCACCCCCACCCAAAGGAGGCAAGAAAATCACCCTTTTAGGGTGAAGAGTACTGGTACATGGAATTTTCGAATTGGCTGGGTCCTAGACCAAGCTATTGAATATTTTAGAGAAGGCTTACTTGTGTAATTTAATCCCTTTTCCACTTTTAATAAGGTGTGCTAAATTGGAAAATATATACTGTACTGAAAAGCAAAACAAAAGCCCCCAATTATAACTCTAGTCTCATAAAAAGTACTGTCCCTTAAATAATAACAAATGGAGCAGATTGTGGAGGGTACATTGAGGCATATGTGGTAGGGGGTTGGATGGAAGAGAGAAGTGGGGTTTTACATAGAAAGCGTCAAATGTGACAAGTGAAATGGCTTTGTTTCTGACACCTCACCAACAAAGGGACTTTGTGAAACTTTACCAGCAACCCCTGTGCCAATTCATGAAAATCTTTTTTTGAAGTCTTTTAAAATTATTGAGAGGGTTGGATGGGCAGTGAGGTTGTACTGTTTTATAGATTTAAACAAAAAGAACTGCATATTGTAATAAGCAATTGGGAAGAAACTCAACCTCCATGAGGTTTTTAAAAAAAGTCTTTTGGGGGCTGGAGGAGGAAGCAGGCCTAATTTTCACAAGTGTCCCTTGTGAAAAGGAGAGGGAAACATTGGGCTCTCTTCACTTTTTTGTTCCAGTCACTTTTTGCCCTTCCTACCTCCTTTCAATCTCTGTAGCTGTGATAGTGACAATTCTCCCTTGGAACTCATCTTGCAGATCTGGTTCACCTCTAAGATCTTACAAGTAGACATCTCCTTCCCAAATGGAGATTACTTTATTTCTTCAAAGCTATAATCTACATCTCCAACTCCACATATTTTCCTGGGCTTCAAGCCCACATTTTTGAGTTGGAAATACGTGACTAGCAAGAAAGGCTTTTAGGGTTGTTCCACCATCACCTCAGCTGAATATGTCCCAAACCCCTAACTCATCAACTTCTTCCATGGACCACTTCCTTTTCCTGGCTTCTCTACTTCTTTTAATAATGTGGCTGTTCTTCTCATGATCTAGGTTCAACACTGTAGTCATCATGGCTCCTCTCTTTCCTTTGAATCTAATAAAAAATTAGATTTTAAAAATCTAATTAGCTGACATCTAAAATTAGTTGAAAAATCCCATTGATTTGGCTTCTGTGGTACGTCAGCATTGGTCTTCAATCAATCACTCCCTCTGCCATTGCCCTGGTGCAGCCCCTGTCACTTCCCTGGACTTGTCTTCTACTGCCATCACCTGCTTTCAAACTGTCAGTGGCTCCCTGGTACACATACAATGAGGCCAAACTTCAAAGAGTCAAGGTGTTCCAAGTCTAGGCCTATGTAATATTTATAAGTTTCCCCCCTTTTCATGTGTAGTAAATGCCATCCAAATTGGATGACTGTGTTTCCTGCTTCTTCTGTCTTTATTTATGTTGTTTGCTTCAGCCTTTTCCCTCTTCTTCCCTCTGCCCTCCGATTTTCTTTGTCCAAATTCCATCCACCCTTTAACTTTCAAATGGTTGCCATATCTTCTAGGAAACGCTCTCACTTGCCCTCAGCTGACAGTAATTGCTACTGTCTTAAATTCTTGTGTAGAATTTTTTACTTCCTCATGATGCTTTTCAGTTTTGTCTTACAGTAGCTTTCTCTCTCTCACTCTTTCTCTCTCTTTCTCTTTCTCTCTCTTTCTCTTTCTCTCTTTCTCTCTCTCCTCTCTTTCTTTCTTCCTGTTGTCTTATTTTTCCAGTTAGGTTGTATGATTTAAAGTACAGTTGATGCCTTGGGTATAGTTTTGGTAATCATCTTTTAATATATAACCTGCTTCTTAGACAGCCTTGCACATGGTAGGCCTTCAGAAGTTATTTCAGGAGGATGTTACGACTATGACTTAAGATTTGATGATGTATTTAGCAATGGATCTCAGTCATGGCTGTACCCCAGACCAGTTAAATCGGTATCCCTTTGGGAGGGACCCAGGCATCACTGGTTGTAAAGCTTCCTGGTGACTCCAATATGCAGCCAAGGCTTTGAGCCATTAATAATTTGAGGGTTAATATATTTCAGGGTTGTAAGTGCCTAGTCCTTGTATTGAAATATTTCATTTCTTGTATAACTTGGGATCTAAGTGTACCAGAGGTTTATAATAAAGCAGGGCAGAGCTGGTGGATGTGTTTCATCAAGCTCTTTGGTTAATAGCAGCCTGCCCAAATGTTGTTCTATCCTTCTTGTTTTGCTTTCCCTCATCCTGAAGTGTCTAAGGCAGTCCTGTTTGGCTCACATTTCCTATGACCCACCAGAGGTTTGCTTAACCTGGTCAAATTCCATTTCTGGAAACTTTGTGGTGTTGGGCATTAAACTCCAGCCTTGCTGGAGTTTCAAATAATTCATTCTCAGTAGGCCCTTGGCTGTGATTTTCCACTTACCTCAGCCTGCTCTGTGGTTTTAAAAGGATGGATGCTTGCATGTACATCTGTCAGGTGATGCCAGATAGGCATTAGGTAGCAGCTCTCCATATTCTTAAATGACCGACCACACTGTTTGGAAGTCGACTCTGTTTATAAAGAATTTCAAAGGAACCATCTTTCTAGTAAAAGGAGCAAAAATAAACCGTGGAAGAATTGCTGCTGAGAACATTCAGGCAAGGAGGCTGCCTCCACACCCATAGAAGGCTTAGCTCCTGTGGTAATGACCGTGGGCGTGTGGTGATCTTCACAAAGAAGCCTTAGAAATGCCTCTTTTTCAAACTGTGATGTTTGCAAAATTGTATGTACTGTAGCTACATCCTTTCATCTATAAACTGTCTTTGATGGGGGTATGGTTGGCAAGAGAGAACATCAGGAGAGGCGCTCAGAGCTCAGGGTGGAAGGATGCCTTTTGGGAAGCTCAACCCAGCTGTGAAAATGGCAATTAGCCGTGGAGCAATTGCCCTGCAAGGGAGTGCCTGCCTGCTCCTGACCCCACTCTGACCTTCACCTGCCAGAGCCGAGTTAGCAGGAATTCAATGCAGTGGTCTAGTGTTGGTGCTTATTTTTGGAGAGGCGGCAAAATTTGCTCAGCATACAAAGAAGTGGAAATAGATTCTCCCTACCTCAGACTCCTATCTTTTGAGCTTTTGAGCTTTTTAGTGTTTGTTCATATGGTCACTATAGACCCTGTTAATGGAGCACAGTCCCTGCCTGTGGTGTTGAAGGATGTCTTCCATGAGGAGGCCCCATGCAGAACTGATTCTCCCAAGTGCTACTGGAGATGCTGCTCAATGTCAGACCTGAGTTGTCTTCGCTCCTACATTCCAAGATTGTTCAGCTCTAACCTGTGCATTTCCCTCTCTCTCAGGTTCTTGCTTTCCTTAATATGGGCCAAGAAAGGATTTCTTCTGTGATGGGGATTTTCATGTTTGCTTGTGAGAGTCTAACGAACATCTGTATTGAGCTTTTGTTCTGAAGGGCTGGGGGTGTTTTGCTCCTGGTCTCTTGTCATTGGCACATTCTTTCTGTAACTAGGGAGCAGGCAGATATTACAGAATTTCCCATTCAGAGGTGAGAAAATTGGGGCAGAGGAAGATTAAGCAAGTTGTCTTACTGAGGCTGCAAAAAACGAGTTGCAAAACCAGTGGTGGAGGAAACTGTCCTCTTCCCTTTCTCCACTTGGCTAATCTTTCTGTCATCAAAATAAGCATCCTAATAATATCTAATATGTGTCAGATACTTCCTAAAGATGGTCTCATTTGAGCATCTTATATGCGTCATTTCATTTAATGCTCACAACAATCCTGTGATTTACATATTCTGCTTATCCCCATTTTACAGATGGAGACATTGAGGTTTGGGGTATTGAATGGCTTGCTTAAAGTCACACAACTGGGAAGTGTTTGAACCAGGATTCAAACTGGGGCAGGCTGCCCAACAATCTTAATTTTTGCATTTATACTGACTCCTGGGTGAGTAGGAGACATTGCAGCCAAAAGTCATGGCCTGGTAATCGGTGGACCTGTATGGATTCCAACAGCTTATTGGTGTGTCTTCTTTCCAGGCCTTGGTTTTCTCATCTGCAAGAAAATCTAGACTATGTCGGATGCTCCTTAATGTCATGGTGTTTTGTAGTAGACAAATTACATGGAGGCTTTGGAATCAGGCAGAGCTGGAACCTTGAGGAAAGTCACCTGACATCTCTGAGTCACATTTGTCATCTGTGGAATGGAGTTATTAATTCCTACGTAAGAATTGGCTCTCCAGCCCAGTTTCTGGCACATAGCATCCACTCAACAAGTGCTCTTTCCTTCCTCCACTCCCCCCTCAGTAATAGCCCAAAGTGACACAATGCTCTTTCTCTAAATAGTATCTTTGGTCTCTTGAAGATCCCAGTGAGCCTGGAGTGTCTAAGAGATGATGAATGAGGGAAGACAGAGTGCTGGGCATTGGATATGGTGTTCCTTTATCCATCCACAGGATAAACTCTCATTAAGTAACTTGTGCTTAGAACTGGGGAAAGACCAGCAATGTCCATTGCCCCCAGAAACTGGGCCTAGTTTGGCACCCTTGGCTTCCTCATGGGAATGTCCAACCTGTTCCCCTTTCTTTCTCCCCAGTCTTACTTATGACTTACTTATCTTAAGTTTTTCCAGCATCCATTCATTTTTTTAAGAGCCAGAATTAGGCATATATAACATAATACAGTGCTGGTTACTGCACCTGCCATTTCCGCCTTACCCGATGACTGAGCCTACAGCAGCTTATGAGAGTGAATCAGGTTTTATGAGATCTATAAATATCTCAGATAGGATTTTTATTTCATTTTCCGCCTTCAAATAAGACATAATGGAAGCACTCACATACATAAGGAATATTCCTTCTGTGATAAAGTAGGGTGTTTTTGAATTGGTCTCTGAAAAGCAATAATTTGATGTGGTGGTTCATGTTTGGAGTTTTATGGGGGGGGAAGGATCATGCATCTGCTGCTATAAAACTCAAAGATTATGTCTTCATATTTAAGGTTTAGCCTAGCACCTATGGAGAGATTTATTTCAGAGATGCCAGCCCCGCGCGAAGGTTGCATTCCCTCCTTCTGTGGATTGTGTATTCGTGTTTTCTTAGCTACATAGAAACCAGGGAAGGAAAGTCCCGCTGGCTGGTGAGAGGGTGGCTCTCTGAGGGAACTTTTCCAGTTTTTTGTCTAGTCTGTTTCAGCTGCCCCAAGGGAGACTGTTCTTATCCTTCTCTCCACTTCGTGGACTTTCCTGGGAAGATTTCACACCACTTCATATATCTCAATGAGATTTTTTTTTCCTGGAATTATACTAAAAAAAAAAAAAAAAAAGATTCTTAAGCTTATTTATTTTCTTAATGTACATTAACCAATACCAGGAATGGAAATTATTTTCTTACTTCGCTCTTTGAGGAGTACCTAGAAGGAAATTTGAACATATAACTTTAAAAAAAAAAAGCATTTTTAAAAAAGAATTGTGAGGCAACCGTTGTTAAGTGACTCCCTTTTCCTGTCTGTAGAATGGAGATCACGGGCTCTATTTGCCATATTTTACTCAGGGCCATTGTGACAAATTTAACTATAGATTTAACAGTTGTTTTTGAAAAATTGAATGTCTGACTCTCTGACGACTTAGTTGTTTATTTTATTTTTTTTAGCACAAGCTACCCTTATACCTTCCCCCAGTTCTCAGTAGCTTTACGTTTAACTACATGATAATTTAATTTGTTCTTAAAAGAATAAACCATGGGAATTTAGTATACCTGAGCCAAAGACATGCAGAGGACTTTTGCCTTAATGTCATTTAATTTTTTCTGTTTAACATCATCTCAGTGTGTAACGTAATCTTAGCACACCCACTATTCTGTGCTTATCATCAAATGATGTGAATTCTGTGGTCCTCAGTTTCCTCATGTGTTGTGTGGGGGAAGAGTTAGGAACAGTGAGATTATCAGACATACAAACAGGTAGCTCCTAGGCTAACCTGGCTTGAAGGTGTGTTTTATTTAGCCAGCATTCATATTTTAATTTTCTTTTAAATTTGAATGCTTTTAGACAAATCACATACTCTTCAATTAACCTTGGCCCCACTATTTCCACCTTGCATCATTTCTGACCTATGGCAAAGTGAGCATGCATTTGTGTTTGTGACTCCCCCCCAACCCTGCCACTAGCAACTCTCTAAGCCACCTTCCCCTCCAAAATGCTATGTTTTGGGGACAACCTTTATTTCTCTATCACAACCTCAAACCGGCTTGCTTTCTGCTCTCACCGAGAATCCATTTTCATTTCTTTTTAGATTCCTCTGCCTTGTTGAATGTCTTTGTTTGGGATTCTATTTTATAAAGCAATTTCCAAATTGCATCTCACTTTTTCCTAGTCATCCAGGTTCTGTTGTAGATCATTGAAATCTGCGATGGAAAAGACCATCTGGTTCACCCCTCCCCCCGCCTGGGCTGAGCAGTTGCTTTAGAGCATGTTCGTTCCTTATTGGTATTTGCAACATTTTCCAATTTGGAAACCGACTCTGATTTTCCTGAGCATGCAGCCTCTTCTTGGTCTAAATGGAAGTAAAATGGGATACTACCAAACAAAAAAATTTTTTCATCAGACATCCTTCATTAACAAAAAAGATCGCTATTGTCATGGTTTCTTTTGCCACTCCCAGAGACCCAGCTGGCTAGTGGTGGGAAAAACTCCTTTTCATGAAAGAAAAACACGTAACAAGTTTTCTTAGTCTGACATAGAAGCGTGTTGTACAAAATTCCATTAACTGCTTCTTCCATTAACTGCTTACTTTTTGTGCGAGTGGATTTTATATGAGTTGTTTCACTGAGGAAGTGATGCTTTTTGTGTGAAGAAGTCCAGGGTATTATAATAAAGTACTTTCCTGAGAATCAAGTAATTTGCTTTCTTCTTACCCTTGGCACTCAAATACTGCCAGCAAGGCAGTTGGCCTTCATTTTCCAATGCTTTCAGGATGCTATTCTACATTACGGATGTTTAAAAAAAATGTATTCTTTTATATTGGCTTCCTTATATTACTAAGGATATCATTTAGGTTGACCAGATGGTGATTTTTAGGGTCATTCTCTTCCTGATTAAAAAAAGCCATTTGTTTGAATTACTTGTTCCTCCTCCTTTTTTCCAATCTCTAATTTTTTTTTCTTTTCTTTTCTTTTTTTAAATTTCTGAGTGCTACGTAAAGGCACAAGGTTGTTATTTTGTGCATGTTTGTGTGTATAATTTTTCAAAACCAATGACTATTTTACTGTGTGAATTAGCTACTATTAAAACATTAAAATATTTTAGAAAAATATTTGTAAGGAAGGAAGAAAGAAAGAAAGGAGTAGAAAAGAAAGAGAAGGAAAGGCACACGTTATGTGGACATAGAATGTCCCTGCAAAGAGACAGTGCAAACCAGTTGTCCTCGTACCCGGGATGCACCTGCCACCTTTTTCCTCTAGCTTGTGCAGCCACAAGCTCTTTTTCATGCTCCCTATTCCTAGGGGTTAGGATTTTACAACTATCAGAACTTGAGGAGCACTAGGCATCTCATTCCAATCCCTTCTCCTCCGCCTTAGTTTGCAGATAACCTGCCTGAGATCATTATTTAAGTCCAAGCCAGTATTTGGCCCTCAAGAATTGTGAGTCCCTTTTCGCTATTTTCAACACATGCATATGTTAACACAATGCCTGGTACAGCGTGGCTAAGAGCAGTGCTTCTCAACGGGTGAGCTGCACTCCGTGAGGCTCCATGAGCACAGTGTTAAATAACCCAGAATCACCTAGGGAGGCAGTTTTATTCCCTTTTCAGTTTGCTTTCAATCCTTCTAACTCAAGGAGAAAGAGTCACCTTTGTTGTAGCGTATCTTTAACACTTTTCTAAGGTTTGGTAATCTCTCCTTCCTTCTACTTTTTTTTTTTTTTTAAATAAAGAGACCATGTCTCACACTCAAAGCTTTTGATAGGCAAACATCCAGTTAAAAGTAAATAATATTGTTTTCATTTTGTTGTTTTTTATTTTTATGATTATTTTCTATTTATGGGCATTTGTAGGAAAATCATTTTGGAGCACATGCTGCCTTAATATATAAAGCCTTAGGGAGGCAAGTAAACATGAAAGTAATAGGGAAATGATTGTACAGATGAAATGCTGATTTGGTAAAAGTCTGTGACGGTGAGATGAAATTGAAGTTTGAGAAATACCGATGTCATAGAAAATTCAAGGGATGCAGCATCAGAAAACCTAGAATTTAGTCCTCACTTTGTAAGTATGAACCAGGGCAAATTATGAAACTGTGCTTTCCCATCTGAAATGTGTGGGGATTATAATAATAGGATTGTTATAATCAAATGATATATGGATGTGAAAGTGTTTTGTAAACTATCACATGCTATGCAACGTTACTGTTTTCTATTATGTGGTAGGAGAGGCTTTTGTTTCAAGCCTTACACTATTACTTCTTGTTGACATTTTCCTCTTTATTTCTATTCAGTTTTCTAAGCAGGAACTTAGAAGCTTCTTATTTGTTCAAATGGGGCTGTTACTTGTTCCTTAATTATGGCACTTTCAGAAATTTCCTACTGGTTGTCTAAATGGGGATGTAAAACTTTCTCATTTCTTTTGTGTGTGACTGCGTTCACATTAAAATTTTGAGAAAATAAACTTAGTCTGTGGAATGTAGTATATTAGAACTATTGGATCAATATGATACATTTATCTTATTATTAAAGTACATTTTTAATAATTAAAATATTTTACCACACCCACGAAACAATGGTTTGCATTTGTGTGTGTGTGTGTTTAGCTGTGTATGTATGTGGTGATACCAAGAGATGAAGGAAATCTGGGTTTTGGGTAGAACTGAGAACCCTAGGGACCTTTTGCTTCTGGAAGTGGAAGTCTGTGTGGCTAAAACGACTCATTAACAATGCACTGTGACATGTCGTTAGATGAAAAGAAGATGGGGACT
Organism: Daubentonia madagascariensis; assembly: GCA_023783475.1. Lineage (NCBI taxonomy): Eukaryota > Metazoa > Chordata > Mammalia > Primates > Daubentoniidae > Daubentonia > Daubentonia madagascariensis. Next base: position 4,768,277 of record JAKFHU010002088.1, read on the forward strand.
TACCTGGACAGGAAGTCCTAGACTTACTAGGACCTCTAAGCCTGACTTGCAGGGAAACCTGCCAATTTATGACACACTGAGGTTGGAGTGGAAAGAGCAGTGTGTTGCTCTCTGGGATGTGGACTCTTTTCCCAGCCTGAGACAACCTTAGTAGAGGGTAACTGCAGATAGGAACTCTCTGACACAAGGACCATATTGACTGTGTTGGCCAAACCCCATGAACTTTACTGAATATGCCTAGATTTATATACTGCTTAAGACAGGCACCATATTGACCAGGATTTGGCAGCCCAGGTGTCAGGTGCAAAGGTACACTCTTATTCTGTCTCACCTGGAGCGCTGGTTGAAATGAAGGCACTTCTGCATCTCTGTCTGAGACGCTCTCTGGATGTCTTCCTGTTGCCAGTAACTGCGGCAGGAACACTGCACCCATGGTGGACAGTGCCGCTGCCGAGCTGAGTGTGAGCACAAGTCAGCCAGGATGAATCGCCAGCAGTTTTTTGGACTACTAACAGCATTTTCAGTAGAGCAGATGTGGGCAAGCCTGGGGTATGGGCCCAGGAGGCCCCTTTCTCTATGTTAGTCTGGCACCCCTGCTGAACCTCAGCAGTGGTAAGTGCTAGGAAAATGTATAGCTAGTCTAGAAGACAAAGTCAGAGCCTGCTGGAGAGAGATCAACATCTTTGGTGGGGGGGGGGTTGCTTTCAACATATTTTAAACTTTTTCTCCCCAGAAAATTTTTGAAGACCCATCTCAGAAAAGAAAACCCATTAGTTTCTTATTATTGACTACAAAATCAGCATTGCTAGGTGGCACTGGGGAAAAGATACAGATTTATCAGTCCCTAGGAGCTGATGGAAACTGCATGCTTTGGGTAGAACAAAGAGTTAGGTGTAAGGAGACATTCCTTTGTTTTTGTGGTCTTGAACAAAAGGAAGAACATTAGAGGGAACAGATAATGACTGGGCATATCATATGTTAAGGGCACCAAGAATTTAGAGAATGAGGGTTGGGTGGGGGTGGAAGGATGCTAGGAGATCTCTGCATCCAAAGCAGATATTGGCAAAGGAAAAGTTAGAGAGCAGAAGTCACAAAGATGGCCCCAGGGAGCCAGGCTGGTATGTCAGTGAGTGAGGCAGGCAGAGTGTAAGGCAATAGAGAGAAATGGGGACTGTGATGACATAGAAATTATAGACCCCATCTGAAGGGACAGCTGCCACTCAGCTCTAGCCACATGCTACTCTAAAGACATGCAACACCTGTTGCCAGATCTTCTGGTTTTTTAAGAGTGGATAGAAATCTGAATTTTTATTTCAAGTTTCTTGATTTTTTAAAAAACATGGGCAAAATAAAAATATTATATGTGTCAAAAAACCATTGTGGGCTGGATCTGACCACTAGGCTTACCAGGGTTTTAGCCCATCTATTTTTGGGGGGTTGAGTAGCTCTGTCTTTATATATCCAATCAAAGTGAAAATTTGCATTTAGAATAGCCCTGAGAAGTAGTACTCCAGTGGCTGGGCAGGGGCCTCTCTTGCTCTATCTGCCTGGGTAGACTCTAGGTCGAGTTGGGTGGGGTCCCCAAAACTCACAGCTTCCATGTGCCCTGGCTCCAGACTTCCGTGGGTAAGTGGAGGTGAAGAGGGACAGGAATGTCAGCCTCTCAACCCACTTCTGTAGGGATTTGTTGGGACATACCTTTGGCTCAAACTCCCACATGAGAAATTTGATTCTGGGGTTGGGAATGTGACAAAACACTTGAGTATGCAGCTGGATTTTTGCCATCAATGTGATTTGCAGGGAAGTGTGGCCATAAAATGCTTGAGATCATGAGTTGGACAGACTCCTCCTCTGCAGAGCCATACCTTTCTCTGCAAAATTAAATATTTATGTACTTTCAGGGTTTAGTTTTGATTTTTTTTAAAAAGAGGATAGAAACCCACTTTATTTTTTTTTAAAAAAAGAAACATAAAATCCTTCAGATCAACTGGTAACATTCCAAGTTCACTACAGTTAGCTTTATTGGAAAACATGGTTTTGTTCTTTAAAGAAAATCAAATGTGTCCAGAAACATTTCAAGAATTGGCTGATATTACCACCCTGGCCAGCAGAGACCGTGGAGGCACAAGGCCAGGAGCTGATGTTCGTATCCAGTGCATTATATTATCCAAGATCTTTGCCATCATTAATTAGTTACTCTTCCTCTCACTTTAGGGTTCCTCCATTGTGGCTTTCACCATCAAGCACTGACTTACTTCATTTTAAAAAATTTTTATTTTGAAATAATTATAGACTCACAGTAAGTTGCAAAAATAGTACAAAGTGGCCATGTACCCTTCACCCAGCTTCCCCCAATGGCCACGTCTTATAGAGCTATCCTAAGGCTTATTTTATTTTGAGGCACTTGCTCTGAGGGAGTGAGGTGGGCGTGGTAGGGAGAATGCCTAGAAAAGAGGGTGAAGCCCTTCTGGGGCAAAGAGGGCAGGGGGAAGCGGGGGAGAGAAGCATCCAGGCCTCCCCCACCCCAGCCTCCCCCACCCCAGCCTCTCTGCACCTGGGCCCTTTCAGCTGTTGAAATGAAAAGCCAATTATCTTCTGTGTAAATGAGAAAAAAAAGAAGGAATAAAAGTATCTATTACATATGCTGATATGCATAACATTTTAAATAAAAGGATATATAAGCACTTGACAGTTTGGGGGAGAAGGAGAGGAGGGTGATGGGAACAAAGAAAGGGAGATTTTTTACTTTTTATACCTTTTCTGTTCTGTGTAAATGTTTTTGACCTTCATGTAGGATCGTTACTTCTAATTTTTTTAAGAGCAATCCAGGTACTGGAATGGCGGACCACTTTTATTTTCCTATGTTTATGTTTTTTCTGAAAGCTTATATGTTAAGTTAAAAAATGCAAACTTCTTGAGAGGATCAATAATTTGGACCATTAACAACTGTTTATAATTACAGGGCAATTGCTGTTCTTTTAGTGGGAACAATAAATGAGTCCCACTTCTCCCCTCTCCTAACCTGAGAAAATATTAATAGATACAGGAACCAGGCACATAGAGGTCAAATATCAGCTTTATTATTGATAAAGCTGGACTTAAAGCCAGTTGGCAAGAGCAGTCCCAAACCAGCTTCCCCACATTTGCCCTGTCCCCAGCCCCTTCCGGCCTGTGGGCTGACCTGCCTGTGGGAAAGTATATGTTGCATAGAACAGCAGGTTGCCGGGAATCTCCATGGGTGCTTTACCTGTCCTACCTGGGCTTCAGCGGGGCCACCGTGTCCTGGCCCCAAGGTGCTTCCCCATGGGAGTCGGCCAAGTCAAGCCCTCCAGGGGGAGTTCAGGGGGTTGAGAGATGAGTGAGCCATGCACTCGATTTTCTTTTTTTGTTTTTTCTTTCTGTTTTTTTCTTCCAAAATTACCAATCAATTTCTTTCCTGGGCAGGAGTGAGTGAAGGAGAAAAAGGAAATCTGGAAGCCTTACTTCCAGAATATCCTGTGGGAGTGGAAGCCCCTTAGGGAAACACAGGACAAGGGAAAGGCTTCCCCTAAGGAGAATGAAGACCAAGAGATAAGGTAACATTCCAGAGGAGCAGATGGAAAGGTCCAGTGAAGCAAGGGTTAGGGATGGGGTGCAGAACAGAAGACGGGAAGCAGCAGGTCTGACTCAGGGGCAGGGGTCAAGGGCATATTGCCCTAGGCCTTGGAACACTGGCCAGAAGGTGGCTGGGAGGAGTCAGAGAAGGGAAGTGATCAGGGCGTGTTTCACTCTAGTGTGTCTTGAATTCCCCCAACCTGGCCTGCAAGTGAAAATGGAGGAGATTTGAGGAATATAGACGAGTAGCCTCAATGGAAGGATAATACAGGTGTAGAGATGAGAACAGAAGAATCTCTAGAACACCCTGGCCGCAGAGACTGCCTTGTCCTTTAGGCATGCACCTGTCCACTTGCCTGTTCTTGGTAACTTGACATCAGAACAACTCCTGGTCCCACAGTTGCTGGCCCTTGCTAGAGGAGAGTCCACCATCCATCCATCAACAAGGGATGAAGACATTAGATGATCACACTCATTCATAATAAACCCTTGGGATTCTTGGAAAGGAAGCAGAGAATGCTTAACTTTGTAGCTGTAATTTATTTCTCTTCTGTGATTTTTTTGTTCTCTTTCTTTACTTCATTCACTTAATTTCTCCCTCCCTTCCTCCCTCTCTTTCTTCCTTTCTTGAGGGCTTTCCATGTGCCAAGTATGGTGCTAGGTGCTGAGGATGTAATAGTGAACCAGACATTGCCCCTGCTCTTGTGACACCTAGAGGTGGACCCAGAGGATAGATAAATACATATAGAAGTGTGAATTGTGATTGGGATATAAGGAAAGGAATAGGGTGCCAGGAGACAATGTTCTTTAGGAACTTTCACAGTCACATCTGACATTGTTGAGGAATTTTCCTATTCATCTTCCCAAAAACGTTCTTAAAACTTTTTCCTGGAAGTTTACAGTTACTACTCAAAAGGAATCTACAATGGAACAGTCAGTTGAGAACACTTACAACATTTAAACACCTGTATTTCATTTATTACTAGTCTCCTTTCAGGTTTTATAACTTCCCTTCTCTGTATCTAGCTGGAGTTTTCATTTTCCTAACCAAAAAAGTTGCCAGACTTCATATTCTAGGTATTTTGTTGGTGTTGAAGACATGCATTATTGCTTAAAGGTTTTTTTTTTTTTAACCTCAACTTCTTTCTTAGTAGATTTATGTTACTTCTTCTATTGGGAAAAAGGTGAGAGGAGTAAAGAATAGGAAAAGTTAATGGGTCTCTCCACGCTACATATTAAATCATGTCAGGCAGGAGGTTTTGACTGAGCCTGTCAGGTAAGGCCTTAATGATACATTACTGCCCAGTACTCTCTAACGAAGTCTGTGTGTATAAAAGCAAGAGGCAGGTTATGGTCATCAGTGGTGGCAATTTGTTTTTTAAATATAGATTTGATGTCCGTTTCTTAAATTCTGCCCGGGACTGATTGGCGAGTTGTCGTTGTCCCCTGTTGACAGATGTGGATAATATCAATAGATACATCCGGCTGCATTTGTCTGATTCTAGCTTGGTATGTGGCTAAAGGAGAACAAACACACAAAAAAACCTTTCTGGGAAGAGCAATGCTTCTTTAACAGGAAATGATTGAATTGATGTAAGTCTGATTTGCAACAGGGGATGCTTAACCTTCTATCTAGAATCAAATGGAGAAGCTGCAGCCAACCACAACTTCACAAAGATAAGACATTTACTTGATCTGCATGATCGGAAGAAAGATTTGAGGATTAGGATGTGTCTGTAAACTTACTTTATTTGCCTTTATTGTCAGCAGATTTCCAGCCCTGCAGTGACAGATAGTGGCACTGCTTGCAGGTAGGGGCAGGGTAACAGAGAGACCAGCGCATGTCTTCAAAGGGAGGGAAAGACTCAGCAAAGCCCTGGTCACTGGACATCACCAGAGTTGTTGGTGATTTGGACTTGGTGAGAGAGGCTTGGGTCATGTGACCTACAGGAGGAAAACAGTGACCCCACTGGGTGGGAGTCCTAGGCAAATCAGAAGGATCACAAGGATAGGGCTGGTGGTTACATTTCCATGAAGGTATAGCAATAGCTCTGTATTTTGTTCTGGTGAAAAAATTTGAAAATGTTCACTTTGGTATTTGTAGGTGACTCAAGAGTACAGAATGCAAAATTAATGACAATGGGATGCTTTAAAATTTGTGACTGCAGATGAAGGAGTGTCACATGGTTTGATGCATTTAAAACTTTTGCCTTAGGTTAGCCCCTGGCATGACTTTTCACTCACTGGCACTTTGGAAGCCTACACCAAACAATAGCTCTTTGCCATCCAGCCTTTGCTCAGTCTAGCTATACTTTTTCCCTCTGTGACAACTCCTAGACCAGGGCCAGGATTTTTATGGGAGCCCATCAGCACCGGGTTCATCTGTTGCGCTTACACAGCAGTTGCCTCCCTAGAGTTAAGACTTTAATGAAGCATCCTTTTCCCCTGGAGCCAGCCTGCCCTTCCCCCGTCTTCTGTCTCCACCAAGGCAGAGAGCGAAGCCCTCTCTTATGATATTGCAGAGTTAATAATGCTGCTCTATTGATTTTGTGAGCCGCTCAGTCACGGGGGACCGCATGGAGCCGGGGGGATGGGCCCAAATTTCACAGTGTGCTTCCTCCAACTCTCTTCCCAGCCCTGGAGCTTTTGTTTTGAATCTGGAAGCTTTGGACCAGGGCTGGATTTCCAAAGGTCAAATGTGCCTGCACATTTTGTCCTTAATGAGTGAGCCTGGCTTTGGAGCCCTCACTGAACTTGCCCATGTTGAACCTGTGCAGTAGCGACAGAGCAGTAGCAGCTCCACAACCAGATCCATTTGCCTGACACACCACCCTTGAGAGTGCCTCAAGGAGCCACTCAGGGTTATTGGCCAGGAGAGTGTGGTCATAAATGCATGTCTACAGGAATGGGTGAGATTTCCTTTTTGCTTAGAAAGCCAGAAAAACATCAACAGAGAGAGGCTACAAAGGAGAAAAACATACCCAGGCCCTGAACCTTCATCCCCCCAGCCAACAAGACGAGGGTTTATTAATGAGGGAATTTCAACCCCATCCTTTTTTTTTTTGGTAGGGGGAGAGTTTTTTTCATCATCTAATTTCTTCCTTTTGTTCTTTTCCATGTTCTCTTGTCTTCTTCCTTCTCCTTTTACTTTAAACCTTATGTGCACAGATCAACTGATCTCTGAGGAACTGACGTTTCTTTTATTTGATGATGAGAAATTCTTAACTCATTGTGTTCAGCTACCAGACAACTCAGGGCTGAATTTGATTCTGTGCTTGATTCAGTAGCATTTTCTTTTTTCTTAGCTACGTTTTTTTGGGAATATTTATTTCCACCTTTTTGTTTATTGTTGTCATTTTGTGGTTTGTTATGTGTGTGCTCTAAATTGGGAGGATAAATCTGAAAAAGAAAATGCTTCAAATAATTTTTTTTCCTGACATTTAGGTTCAGGAATATTATTTGGCAACTTTAATATGACTACTGGGCCTTTGTAGGTGTCTTTTGAGCTCTTTAATCTTTTCTTGAATTATCATTGAGGGTCTAGAGAAACAGCCACCTCCTGCCTTTTAGTAAGTTTATTGGCAAAGCTGAACCCAGAGCAAACCAGCAATGCAATTGTCAGCCAAAAATGTTTGACATTTTCTAGGTCCTGGGGATGCATTTCTCGCTACCGCATAACATGTACCCTATGCATCGGAACCTCTCGACTGCTCATCCTTTTTGAAAGACACAGTGGGGCTTTCATGCCTCTATACCCTTGCTCATGTCTGTGCTCTTTTTAGAATGTTTCCTTTCTCCACTTGGCAGAAGCTCACTCATTTGTCAAGGTCTAGCTCAAATGTGGCTTCTTCACACAGCTTTCACTGACCTCTCCAGGAAGAGGGAATTGGTTCCTTCTCTATCTTGCCATAGCACTTTATTCTCCCTAGGTATTAGTGGCATATGGCGTGTTAGCTTTAACTCTATGTATTTCTATCCCTCTGTCCTTACTATACCATGAGCATCTTGTAGACAGATACTGAGTCCTAGGGTCCCCTGAAGTCCCTAGCATTGTGTCTGATATAAAGTGAAAGCTCAGTAAATAATTGTTGAATTATTTTAAAAGAAGTACAAAAAAACAGTCCCTGCCCCTGAAAGGCCAACAGAGTTCAAACAGATGTAACTTGTTTATCCTAGCAGAGAGTTCTTTCTTCCCAGTCAGTATGCTGTTGGGCACATGTACCAATCTCCCAGTCACCTCAGAGAAGAGCATTCAGTGAAAACTAATAGTGACCCCTAATCAAGATTTTTAAAAAATTCACTGAAGAAGTATTGATTGGGCAGGTACTGATTATACCAAACACGGTGCTTATCCCAAAAGAAGTTTAAAACTTGGTGCTGGAACCCAAGGCTCTTGTGGATTTGTCATAGCTCTTGCCTCCTCCTGTTTGACATTTCATGGTGCCATCTCTGTGTGCCTCTTACTCTTGTGACAAGATGATTCTTGAGAACAGGGATTCAAGCTCAGTACTGCCAGGCAAGAGCAGTGGGGCAGAGGGCTAATGAAGGTGCCCCTCATCTTACTTCCTGCAGCTGGGTCTCTGCTCAAATAAGGGATTTCTTAGGAAAACTTGGTGGGAAGTGAGGCTTAAGGTTCCCCGGCTGGTGTCTATCCTAAGAGACAGTTATGTCGTACCATAATTGGGGCCCATAGGGAGGAAAGAACTGCCCAAATATGCTGCTGTGTTTTTCTTTCTCCACTCTTTCATTTGGAACAGAAGTCTCAAATTGGCAGCTATGGGCCCTTTGCTTGTCTTACACACTATAACTTTTTAATACTAACTACCAACGTTTAAAAATTTGGGGAGATTTCACATAAACTCTCTGGATTTTTGGCTTTTTTTAGAAACATTTGCCAACACTGGACCTCCATTTTCCACATGATATCAGTGAGCTGGAGCTATGTAGCAACTTCCTCTTTTAGAAGGGGTATGCTATCCAGTTTATCACAGTCCCCACCCCTCTCTACTGTCACATTCCTTGACTGTTGCACTAATGTACGTCATGCTCCTAGCCCCTATATGTATTTGAGCTTGAATCCTAACCTAGATTTATCAGAAGGGGTGTTAACTTCTAGAGGAAAGCACCTTCATAAATAACACCTATCTATACCAACACCCCAAGGACAATCATGTGGCTTGTGTCGTGAGACCTCATCCAGGAGGTTGAGCAGAAACTGCAGTCCAGAGTCTGAAATTGAGACATGGCACTTGTATAAGCAGAGGGATCAGAGTAGTAAATTCCATCTTCCTCATATCTGCTATCCTTAAGCAAGATTTGGTCATGAGAAGTTTATTATATTCACAGAGTATTTTTATCACATTGCAAAGAATTTTATATATCTAGTCCACTTTACTAATACCTTTGATTTCTTGGTAAAGAAACCAAGGACCAAAGAGGAAGTGACTTGAGGAAGGGCACATAGCTCATTGCATAGAAGGAGCTGGTAAAAGTCCTCCTGCTTTTTATGTATGATCTCTCCACGACCCCAGATTGCCTTTGATTTTACATACTTACAAAAAGTCCCAAAGTTGAAGGAATTTAATATTTAAGACTGATTAGGCACCCCTTCCCAAGGAGATGCTAAATTACCTAATTTTTAACAAAGATGGCTTTCCACCACCATACATTTCTGAATCACAATAATCTTCTTCACCCACTGGCCACCCTTCTTTTTAGTCTGTTATTACCAGATGATTATAGACAAAACCACTTTAAAATTAATGTTTAGGTTCCATGCAGGGAGCAGGGCCAAGTGTGAATTTTCCCCTTGAGCTGATCTGCCTCCCAAAGTTTGATAGATCCTTTTGGTTAGAGGTGTGTTGCTGGTAAGAGAGAGCTATTTGCATCCAGGATTTTTATATAGGATATGAGATGCTTGCTGTACACCTGTTTTTCATTGCTCCTATTATTCCTTCTCTTCTTGCTGCTTCTGCTTCTTACATGTCTTTTTCTAGCTGCATTTTGTGTTTGAATATTGAACAAAAGGGAGGGTGATTGATAGTGCTGGTGTTGAAAATGAGCCAAGAACTGCTATTCTGAAAAGCACTGTGAGGAAAAAATGTTGAATCTTGTTTAGTCAAATTTGTATTTTTATATTTATTAAAGTTAGGAAATGTTTTGTAAATGTTGGATAGCACATTCAAATCCCCCCTTTAAAAGAGTTTATAAATTTGAGTTTCTATGTGTTTGGCATTAATCAAATAAACAATAAAATAAGGTCTTCAGTAAACTGTATTTATAAGCTTTCTCAGTTCAAATCTTAAAAAAATGATTCTAGTTCTATTTCTCTTCATCTCAGTGGTTACACTTGATGTTGACAGGTTGAAATGGCTGAAATCCCATTTGCTTTTCACAATGCAACCAAAGTGTGCAAAGACCAGAGAAAACTCAGAAATCTTATAATAAAGGGTGTTGTCAAAACTGAGACCACTCACCCCAGTTTCACCGGGAGAGATTACACAGAGAAATGTAGTTGAAAAACTTATGAAAGGAAGTTTGGGATCTGGTGTTGTTTCCAACTTGGGAAGATCCTGAATCTTTATCAGGAATTCTTATTCTTCCAAAGTTGCTGAGGGATGATGGCTTGTTGAATTTTTAGAGATCCTTGGTGGAAGGTTCAGGGTTGGACCAAAAAAGCCTAATTGTTGGTAGCCAAGAAACTTTTGGTTCTTAGGGGTAGTATGGCCATAAAACAATGAAAAACTCTATTTTCTTTACTGAGTTAGGGTCCCCCTGAATGGGATGGGCATTTTAATTCTTGCTGCCTAAATGGTCTCACAGGGGCTCTCTGAGGTTATGAGGTCACGTGATAAATATTGATAAGCATTTTCAGATGCTTTTCACAAAAGAATCCCTGTGAAAGAAAAAAAAAAGTGTGTGTTATTTCATATGGAATGGATTGGAAAAGTCCCATTTTTACCTGGGTGTTGCAGTTATGACTTTGTTCCTGTTTCTGTCAGCCTGTTTTCTAGAGAAAATGGAAGGTTTCTATAGATCTCTGATTCAGTAAGTCGTGGGTTGAAAGCTCAGAGTGTGCTTTTAGGAGGAGTGCAGAAAAAGCATCCCCTCCCTTAGCAAAAGTGAACCTTTCGTTCATGTGGTCATCAGCAAATCCTGATAGTGTGGAGGCCACTTTCATTTTCTTTTTCCAAAAAAGCACATGCAAGGAAGAACTCGAGTTGTTGAAGATCAAGCCAAATATGACCAAATTTTGTGGCAATTGCAGGCATAAATACAAACATCAAAATATCTCCTTAATTAAGGCAGTGGCTCTGCTGGGGCCCACATTCCAGGATACTCAGTAGAGAAAACATGTTTTCTTTATAGGGGAGTTTTATTAGCAGCAATGTTCCAGTATGTGATTCAGGTTAATTAATGATGTAGTCACACTGGTGTCTTGCCATCAGTTTTATTCCAGTAAGTAGGGCACTAGGAAATCGCATCGACGTATCTTGTCATGCCAAAAAGAAATCCTTAATTTGAACCATTAAAATACATTTCCATGGGGTCCATCAACAAAGCAGTTTAAGAATTCTTAATGTGGATACTGCCTTAGACTAAGAATTAATTCATCATAAAACTATATGTAGCAGACGCAGTGATTTCAATGAATAGATGTTGTTCTTAAATATTTTGTTGGATGAGATGATAGAGACCTCAAAGACCTAGACCACCCACAAGCTCTGATAGAGTTGACCTTCATTGTATGAGGAGATTTGTAGCAAGAACCACCTTTTCCCCATGAGAGTTTTTATTAATTTTACATCATGGTGGTGTTTTAAAACTTAATTTGTGTTGTGCATATGTAGCAACCTTCCTTGGAGGTTGACACAACAAAGCAACTGGATTGGAAATTAGATTTTCCCCCTTATGCTACTAATGTAGTTCTTGTTCCATCGGGATTTCCCCTTTGCATGGGCTGATGATTTCTTTGAAACTGTATGGAAATTGGTTCAGACAGGAACAAAGGGGAGAGGGGATGGCAGTGATGATTCAAATTAGTGTCTCTTCTTCAATGAGAGTCTGGTGCGCCTGAAAGTGCATGTCATCCGATAGCAGTCAAGCCACCTAAGGTTAAGTGAGGTGCCAAGCTACTGGAATCCAAACTTCAGGGTCTTGGCACTTGATTCTTCCCTGTCAAGTTGGATTGAATTATTAATTTGAAATCTGCAGTATTGTAATGTGGTTCAGAAGTGGGCTAAGCACGATTTTACTTTTCTTTGCATGATGAGAGAACATCTCTTCTTCTCTCCCTCATCTTTTCCCAACCAGCATGTGAAAGATTCCTGTTGCCTAACATAATGAATAAGAAAGGGAACAGCTTTGTGACTCTGGGGACAATGACAGGTTTAGAGAAAGGCATCCAAAATACATTAAAGAGAATCTGCATTTCATCGACAGTGGCACACATGCATGTGTGCACACACACATGCACGCACACACTCATAGGACCCCTGTACAGCTTATATTCAATATTTTCACCCTCAGCTCTTGCCTAGTTCAAACACCATACCCTCTTAATTGGATTTTGGCTCACTTCCAGGTTTAGTGTTTGAGGGTTCTGTATCTGTGAAATAATGATCCTGAAATAAATAGTACCTCTCAGTAGAGATACCTTTTTATGTAAAATTCTTAAAGGGAATGGAGGGGAAGGAAATGCTTCCGTGTTCAGGATTTATGGGAAAGATACCAGAATGGGCCAAAACAGGAATTTCAAAGGACCTCACCTGTGTAAGTGGCCTGCAAGGCTATTCAGGATGGCCGAAAGCAACCTTGATGCTTTGCGTTCTTGGTGACTGCTAGATCTGAATGGACCTTTCCGTGTGAGGACCTTTTATTTAAGGACCGATGGAGGTGAGGCTGCTGAGGTTGGGAAACAAACTGACATGACCCTCAAGTGCTTTGGAGATCAGTGGCTGGAATTTGCTTTCTCAGGGAGATCCCGTTAGGTGATAGAAATGGGAATAAATGGTGTAAAGCGGGCTGAGCCTCAATCTTTAATCTGTTCCCTCAGGACACCAGTTAATAAGCACCTATCATGGAGGTGAGGAGAGGAGTGGGTTTTATTCATCTTTAGTGACACGCAGAGCGCATGATGCAATATGGACTGCTGAGAAGAAATTCCCTCTGTGTATGTGTTTGAAATGGGTAGTGTGAGCACCCAAGGCTGACCTCTTTGTCTTCAGAGGAGGCTCCATTTTACTCCTGTCTGATGAGTGTGAATCAGTGAGTGCCTTCTCAGCACTGAAGCTTAAACTGAGGAGAAATGATGATAGAGCCTTTTGACCTAATAAGGTGGGCATTTTAGGACAGATTTCCTGGCCAGAGAGAACAGCTCAAATTTCCCCTGGATTCCAGGCCTCATTGATTCATTTATTCATTCAACTAATATGTCTTGGACGCCTTTTCCGGCCACTGGGCTAGGCGATGGGGGTTCGTTGGTACCTAAGATAAAGTCCCTGCTCTCCTGGAACTTCCATTCTAATAGAGAAAGACAAATAATAAACATGCAAATAAATAATTTAGATCGTTCAGGACTTGGTAGGGTACTAAAAATAAAACAAGGCAGTATGATGGAGAATGAATGGGGTGTTTGGGCTGGTTTCTCTAGGCAGGTCACAGGAGGACTTTCTGAGTAGGTGACAGTGGAGCTGAGACAGAATAGATCCAAAGGAAGCAGGGATGCAGTGACCGGGAGAGTCTGCATTCTGGGATGCAAACTCAGGCTCCAGGGCTCTGAGAGAGGTGTGAGCAGGGTGTGTATGTGTGAGGAGCGTAGGGGCTGAAGGGGAGAAGGGGACGCAAGTGGAGACAAGTATGGCCACATCACATAGGGTTTGCCCTGATAAGGGATTGGGGGTGATGGAGGCCAATGAAGGATTAGCAGCAAGAAGTCTGAGCTGGAAGGGGTCTTTGTGAGTGTGGCTCCTCCGTTTTGCAGAGAAGGAAGCGAATTCTCTGGTCAGCTTCGGTAGTTTACTGGGAGGGGGAGGGCCATGCAGTGCCTATTCACAGGGCTGCCCCAGGAACATAAATTTGCCTGTCAATTTAGAAATTTGGATCTGTCCCAGACAGCAAGCATTTAATGTTTTTTTCAAATGAAAAACATTGAAGAGACAAGTAAGTAACACCTAGAGTTATATCTTAAAATACCGATGTGTTCTACCAGTAATGTTGGTAACAAACGCATACACGTTGTTTCTGATGTTCTTTGGGTAAAGAAGGAAGAATTTTTGACTTTCATCATACTCTCGGGTCCCTGCCTACCCAGGACTGTGGCCACTGTTGGCTTTCCAATCGCATTGTTTGCTTGAGAGTTGCTTCATTCATTCATTCCTTCATTCACTTGACACATGCTTGAGGCAGGCTACAAGTCAGGCACAGGTCCTGGTGTCTTTGAGGAGCCCACGTTCTAGTGAAGTTTACATTTTGGATGCTGGTGAGGCTAGCATCCATGGTAAAGCACAAAACTAGTTTCATAGCATCCTGTAAATTTGGATCATTGAGTGTCTTCAGCCTTATATAATAGAGGCCATGAGGTCCAAGGACCACCTTCTTCCCAGCTCTCCAGTCCATTTTCTTTTACCACCCAACTGACAGCAGAACCACATGTTAGTTCCTCTGAACCTGTTCTGAATGACCCACTCTCACCACTCGGTCTTCACTTTTCTGTTACTATTTCACGGCATCATAGAATTCAGACTAGTAGTTTTCTTAGAAATTCAGCCCATTCTCCCAGGAGTCCAGTGAGGTTAAAGTTACTCAGCTGGTTAGTCAGGGCTGATCTTCTTGACTCAGAGTCCCCTGCTTACTTCAACTTTTATACTCAACAGGTTTACTTTACTTTGATAATTATTTTGTATTTTTGATTCTCCATTTCCATGCCCTTGATACATTTCTTTATTGTACACATGGATGTGTAATGAAAATAACACTAGTTATATAATAGTTACAACATACATAGCATGTGTGCCAGGCCCTGTTCTAAGTACTTGCCATGGATCAATTGATTGAACTCTCGCAGCACTCCTGAGTGCTTGGTACTACTATTACCCTGTTTGACAGATGAGGAAACTGAGGCACAGAGGGGTTAAGTAACTTCCCCCAGGGTGATCGAGCTAGTAAGTAGTGTAACCTGACTTTGGACCCAGGCAGTCTGGCTCCTGGGCCAACACTCTTAGTCCCCTGTTCTTCTGCCTCTCAGTGTGCACAGGGCCTATCTCCTTCACTTGGAGTACCTATGCAGCCACCCCAAATATTGTGGGGAGTCAAGTCCAAGTATCTCAGGTTAAGTAAACGTACAACCATCCGTGTCAGGAAACACAGTTTTGGGCTTGGTTTCATTATGGTTTTGGCGGCCATTTTACGAGGTCCGAGGAGCAGAACAAACATCCCTCTTAGCGCCCCCCCATTGTCTGTAACATTCCACAGTGGAAGTTCCTAAAAGCTCTCAGTTTTGAAAGCATTCTCTGCGATGACCAGCCACTAAATCGCATCTGCCGCTGCCCATCCCCAATGGGCTTTGAACCTATTTTTCTTGGGAAATTCAAGCTGTGAGTAGGAGGGCGAGAGAGAGAACATTGTACACGTGTACAACTGTGCTTTGGAGTATGAGAAGTAATCGTATATGGGTATGTATTTTTATGGGGGGTAGGGGAAGGTACATTTAATTAACAGAAGGATAGAACAATGTTCCAGGGGAGAGTCAATGAAATGAGTTTGCTTTAAAAAGAAAAAAAAAAAAAATCCCAGTAGCCTGAGTCAGTCTGTGCAAGTGGTTTGGGAGAGGAAGGGGAGGTGATGTAATTGGTTCGGCATGTTCCCAGCTTGGCCGCTGAGTGTAAAGGGGCCCGGGGAGTTGGAGCAGGGTGTGTGAGTGTGTGCGCAAAGTTAAGGGGAGCGGGTGGGGGGTGCGTAAGAGCCGACTGTAAAACAGGATTAATAACCCCTTGTCAGACCTTTCCCTGTTACTGTGTTTTTCAGTAATTTGGAAGAAGAGGCGACTGATATGAGTTTGGGTTTTGAATGGTGGCTCTCCTCCCCTCGCCCCCCCACAAAGAGGCAGGAGGCAGGACGTGGCCAGCTGGTGCCTTGAACCTGACACAGGTGCAGAGCTGTGGGGGGTGGGGAGCCAAGCATAATTACAGGTTTCTGAAGCGTCAGGCCCTGCCTGACACAAGCGCTCGTCAAGAAAACTGCTCTTTATGGAAAATTGATGGCAAAGCTGAAAAACCGTCAGGGCCATTGTTGTTCTTGGGAAGCCATCGCTCCTGGAAAAAGAGGCTCCCCCTCCCCCCAGTCCTTGGGCTTTCCTGAGGAACTGAGTAGACTCCTCTTCTGCCCTGGCAGGGGCTAGTTGCCTGCCGTTGTCATGGGCCATGGTGTGTTTTTCCTTCAGGAGTGTCTATTCTGCATTTTTTCATTCTTAAATCTTACTTTGAGTCCAGATCTGCCCCTTTGCCCTCACCAGTAGTTTGTGTAGGATTATTTTTCACTGATTCTTAAGGCACAGATTTCATTTTTCCATGGAAGTGTAATGACCAAAATCAGGACATCTAATAAAGTCTGCTTTCAAGCTACAAAGTAGCAAATGGGATTTCCACCAGTATGTGTTAACCTAAATAATGGCTTGGTTTTGGGAAATAAGGAACTAGCAGAACAGAGCATCTTATGTGATCCAGCTATGCCTAGGCAGGGGTGTCTCTTGACCACTCAGAAGTGGGAATTTAGTTATAGTCCAGTGGCCAAGTAATAGTGACTCTTCTTCGGGGCTAGCTACAATTATGCATAGAGGCCAGACCGATAGGCTTCCAGTTGTTATGTTCCAAAAAGTAACATCTGGAAAAACAACACTGAACCAAGTTAAGAAGGCCTGTCTTGTCCCTAGTGGACACTGTTAATTTTGAGGATCACAGACATTATGAACGAGGAAAACGCATTCCCAAGTTGTTGGAGGTGCCAGGAACCCCAGTGCCTTCCTTCAAGGAGCCTAAGACCTGGACCACACCTCCCAACTCTGCCCAGGTCACGTGACTTTAAAGCTTGCTTTGACATTTAATTTGGATTTGAATTGTTTGGGGAATTTCTTTTATGCACTGCAACTAAAGAATCCTTGGAAGATGAAAGGGGTATTTGAAGCTACTTTGCATCATGTGCCTGGGGAAAGTAATTTCAAAGACCTCACCCTCTCCCTAGGCCTTTAATCTTGTCTCCTTCTCTCCCACCCCAAAACCCCCACCTCCCCAAGGAAAAATATGCAAACAAATATTTTCTTTGTATGTTGAAAATAGTTTGGAGAAGAGAAACACTGAAGAGGTTTTGATAGAAATTTCTCAACTTTTATGTTTGTTTAGAATTAAATTAATTTTCACAGCATTGTCTCTCAGAATCTACAAATTACTGGAGGGAAATGTTTAATTTGGTTTTAGCTCCAGCAACCAGTTGATGTGAGAAACAGTCAAAAGGAAAGCGATCTTATGTTGGTTGTAGTACCGTGGTTATTTCGTGGAGTTCAGCAATTCTGACAGTAATGTGTAATACTATTATACCTCTGGGGTGTGCTATTGATGTAGGTGCTTTTTTTTAAACCTAATAGCTAAAAAATGCAGTAAGAGATTTTCACTTATACTGTTTACCTGTTACCCACATTTTCTAGACAAAATTCATTCTCTCTTAACCCTCCCACACTAATATTTTCTGGTAATGAAAGTCAAGAAAAAGTGAATATTTGCATAAAATCTTCTTAGGAATCTCTTTCTAGGTCTTTCAAGGTTGATTCTTGCCACTGGTTCGTGCATCCTTTCTGCCATGAGGTAGGTTCAATTTTATCATCCTCTTCCTCAAACCTGCTTTAAAATGTTGAAACCCAGGAAGGTGTGCAACACGTTCAAGTGCTTGGCATCTGAGGTTCTCCTGTGGGCTTCCTGAGTTTATTAATCATGATGTTTCTTTCCCCTCCTCCAAACCCTGAGAAAAATGGTACCAGATCTCTCTGGCCATGCTTCCTACATCTTTTCCTGTCTTTCAACTCTGACTTAATTTTAAATGACTAGAAATGTGTCAGAATCATTACATCACATCATTCTTTGAAGGGGGAAAGTCACAAAGTTCCCATCAATATCAATCTTTGTAATCCCACGTTTTTTCAGGTTGGTTTCAGGAGTCAGAGGAATCAGTCTTTTTTTGCTAAAATATGTGACGAATAAGTACATCTAATAAGTTAGAAAAGAATGAGTATTTTAGAAGATGGCTTGAAAAAAAGAAGCCCACATTGCCCTCCTATTAGTAGCTTGTTTTGTGTCACTCTGAATTTCCATTCTTGGGTGTATATGAAGATTTCAAAGCACAAAAAAGTAATTGAGCTTTGGGACCCTCCCAGGAGAAAGGCAGGGGGTTCGTTTCCCTCTTTCTGCACTTTAGACTCTTTGGGGACTGTGGCACCATGGTTAATAGCACATGACAAAGCCACACATAATAATGTCAGAAAGGGGCTCCCATGGGCAGCCAAGCACAGCTCACCTGCGTGTATGCAATTACCTGGGTGAACATTCTTTCTGGGGACCAAAGTTTACCCCTTCCTGTCCAGAAGCATCACCATCATCATCGTCATCATCGTCATCATCAGGCCCAGGTCTGGTCTCAGAGGAAGCATGACTTTGCAAGTTTCCACAAAGTGGAAAGCTGCACGTCCCCATATTTTTGCATCTATATTCTTTCCCCACTTTGTTTTATCTCTTTGTACTTTCAACTCTTGGCCTTTTTAGGTGAGATAGGTGGAATGATTGAGATCATGGGCAGCTGCCTAAAGGACCACAAGTGACTGCCAAGTGACTGGAAACATTGGTTGTTTTTACTGCATTGACTCTGTATTATTCCAGAAAAAAATCATTAACAAAATGCAATTTCTTAAATTTTTTGACTTACCAACTTGAATATACGTGGATCCAAAGACTCAGTAATTACTCATAATAGCACCGTTATTGAGTGGTGGCAAAAATAATGGCTTTGTCTCAAGTTCACATTAAGGACGCAGAAATAAAAACTAGAATTTTTTTATGTTCTGAGTACTTCATGTGAAAGGGGACGGCGTTAAGGAGCCTGGACTAGAGTCTGCAACTAAACATGGTTGCAGTTACAGTGGTGGCAATGGACGGGGTTGTGAGGTGATTGCAGCTCATTTTTTCAGAATGTTCTAGCTCTTACAGCTCTCCATCGCTTCCCACACTTAGACGTCTCTGCCATCTGAGATAACAGAGGTTGAGGTTTAGCTCCAAATGATTAACTTTACTGTTTGAGAACCCATGTGGTTTAAAGAATAGATCATTGCTTTTAAGATCATAATCTTCATAAACCAGGCATCCCACCAATCTGTGGACTCTCAGATTAATTTTGGAGACAGTGTTTAATTGTCCAGGGTTGAAGAGGGGTGTCTTTCAATGCTTGGCAGTCAGCATATTTTCTTTACCACATTTTTTCCGGGACCAGGCTTCCTGGAGGGGATGGGCTTTATGTTGAACTTTGAATGCGAGAATGATGACTGGGAGGGAAGGCGACAGATGGCTTCAGGCGTAGACGGACATGAGGTAAGGTAAAGAGAAGAAAAGTAGGTGAAGAAAACCCTGTAGGAGAGGGTCGTAGAGGAGATGGTCCAAGTGACAGGAGGTGTTTGCAATCTTGACTGGAAAGTTTCATGTAGTTTATGATGAGATAAGGACAGGTTGAGCGAAAGCCATTTGGTAATCTTGACATCATGCCTGTGTATCAGCGGTCCCCAACCTTTTTGGCACCAGGGACCGTTTCCATGGAAGATAATTTTTCCACGGACTGGGAAGCGGAGGGATGGTTTTGGGATGATTCAAGTGCATTAAATTTATTGTGCACTTTATTTCTATTATTATTACATTGTAATATATAATGAAATAATTATACAACTCACCATAGGTTGGGGACCCCTGGGATATACACTTTTCTTGAGCTTGTGAGAGTAACTGCCTCTTGCCGGCAGCAGGGAGATTTGGGTAAACTTAGTATGTCCTGCAAGACTTGAATTATCCTGCTTTCTTTCAACTTTTGCCTCTGGAACCTTGAGCAACAAAAATGAATAATGATAATGGATTATAATCCATAGACTAAAATATCTGTAAATCCATACTGATATAAATAAGTGATTGAATAAATACACAAATAGAGGGGAAGGGTCATCTCCTCCTTATAGTAAAATTATCCTAGAAGTAGTAAGTGTGTTAGTAATAGATTTGAAGTCTTTTCCTTTTTTAACTAGGTCTTGGATTATTACCTTTAATATGCATGTTTCAAAAAGTAAGAAGGCTGTGAAAAGCATGAATAGAGTATTAAAAAAGGTTTCAGGGTGATCATTCAAAACCAATTTCAGAAGGTATTTATTAGGAAACTAGGAGAAGAAGCCACCATGCATTTCAAAGTTGAGATATCAGAGAGTCTTCACAAAGCTCTTTTGTGACTCATAAAAAGAAAAGAAAATCACTTTGCACTTAGGAACATTTCCTTACCATTGCTGACGGTAATGAATTTTTCAAAGGGTGGGGGTTGATCCAATGGCTCAAGCATTAAGTTGTATTGTCAGGTCAGGCTGAGGGAAGCCTCCTATCTTCAAGGTGAGATACCAGACAGACATAATTTATGTCGTTAAACTGACATCTGCTGATGCAGATTTGGAGTTTTCTGGCTAGAGTGACATTGAAACAGAGTAAATCTCTGGTTCTGGTGGACAAACATTTGAACTCTATATCCAAATTTACAATCTAGACACACTCTTAGTTTGTTGATGGGTCTGTCTGTCTTTCTGAAATTATTTTAGACTTACAGAAAAGTTGCAAAAATAGTACATAGAGTTACCCTATATGCTTTGCCCAGCATCCCCTGATAGTACCTAACCAGAGTCCAATGATCAGAACCAGGAAATTATCATTGATACAATACCATTAGCCAATCCATATGCTCCATTTGAATTACATTATTTTTTCCACCAATATCCTGTCACTGCTCCAGTATCCAGACCGGGACCCATTGTGTTTAGTTGTCATCTCTCCTTGGTCTCCTCCAATCTGTGACATTTCTCAGTCGTCCTTTGTTCCTCATGACCTTGACACTTTTAAAGAATAGCTGGCCAGTTCTTTTCTAGAATAGTCCTCGATTTGGCTATGTCTGATGTTTCCCCATGATTAGATTGAGGTTGTCCATTTTTGGCAGAAATATCACAGAATAATATTGTACCCCTGTCAGTATCTCCTATCAGGGGTGTTATCAATATGACTTGATCCTGATGCTGCTAACTTTGATCACATGGTTAAGATGATGTCTGCCAGGCTTCTCCACTATAAAGTTATTATTTTTGTCTTTGTAATTAACAAATATCTTGTTGGGGGGTACTTTGTGACTAGGCAGATAGCTTGTTTCTCACGGCTGATTTTAGCATCCATTCATGGTTCTTACTTGTAATCATTATTACTTTGTTGTTTGCCTAATGGTGATTTTCTATTTGCATCATTCCTGCTATGTTCATTAATTGGAATTTTACTGTAAAGAGGAGCTGACCCTTCCCATCCATTTGTTTATTTATTAATTATTTATTTATATCATTATGGATTGGTAGATATTTATTTTATTTTATGCAATATAACCTATTATTATCATTAGTATTTTTTTTCTCAAATTGTCCAGATTTGGCTCCTTTAAGTTGGCACCTGAGTCTTTTTGACATACTTCCATCACTTCATGAGCACTTCTTTACCTTTTGGTACCACAAGATATTCTAGGCTTATCTTTTATTTTCTTTGCCCCAGCCCTTCAAAGAACTATTTCTCCAAGGAGCCCTGGTTCCCTTTATTGAATGATGATAGTCAGAAACCAAGATCTCTTTGCAAAGCTTGCTCATTGCTAGTAGGGTGTCTTTGCTTGTAGGCTCTTTCAGTGGATGGACTTAGGAAATATATGTGTGTATACTCACACATGCACACACACATTTATTTCTGTATATACCTATGTGTGTGTGTTATAAAATACATGAAGAAATACTGATACCTCAATTCCAATTAAGCATCATGGGCATTTCTTAAATGAGTTCTCATAATCATTTGCAAATAACATTGGAGATAAATGTTTTCATTAGCTTGGAAATAATCTAGTGGTAAAGTCTTCCTCATCCTTAACCTTTTAATCTGCACACTCTTAATGAGAACATCTTTAAACCCCTCACCCCGGTTTTCAGTCGCCTTTACCTCTACCTACCTAAGCTTCATCTCTAGCAGATAAGAAGTGGATTTCTCAAGACAAAAATTATTCCATAATGATTTCATAGGGCCGTTCAACACACTGGTGGGTACTCAAGCTTCTGTGATTCTCAGATGGCATAAGAAGGTCCTGTATCAGGATTGTAAGTTATAGCCTCTCTGAAGTGGTCCAGATTTTAACACATTTTAGTGATCAGAGGTCTCTCCATCTTTAGATCATAAGTATGACTCATGTGCTCCTGGGATTCAAACCAGGGCATACTGGGTAGGTTATTTTTTAATCCTCCCAGAAGAGTGTGCAAATGTATTTAGAATATCTCAGTTCCTCAGAACTCTGAATATGAAAAGATTTGAGCCTTCTAAAATAACAATTTCTCAGACTTTCAAATCTTTGAACTAGAAGGTGTACAGAGGAACAGGGCATACAAAAGCTAGACAGTGGTGACTGAGTGTGTGAAATTGTCAATTTGTGGGGGGCAGGGAACTGCCTCAAGGACATCTCATAACCCATGATTCAGCTGGTTCTTACCTGGAACATACGTATGTCTTAAAAATCTGATTCTGCTCTTTGGGCAAAGCTCAAGAAGCATTACAGTTGTGTTCCGGAAGACATGTATTGGTGGTCATATCTCAGCATGGTCCAAGGTAGGGTGTCAGAAGATGGCTTTTGAAGAGTGGAGGAGGTAGAATGGGCAAAGTAGTAGTATAATGTGGGTTTCATCTTTGACAGACGTTACGTACCTACTGGGTGCCAGGCACTGTGCTGGGTAGGTGGTGGTTTGAAAAGGTAAGGGGATATTTAAGGGAGGTTTCAGGAGTAGAATCTTATAATTTGGAAATGAATTGACTGGAGCTAACAATGAGGGTTTCAATACTGGAGAGAAGTAAATGATGATTTCCAGCAATGAGGTAGAAAAAGGAAGGG
The DNA here is from genome assembly GCA_023783475.1 of Daubentonia madagascariensis. Classification (NCBI taxonomy): domain Eukaryota; kingdom Metazoa; phylum Chordata; class Mammalia; order Primates; family Daubentoniidae; genus Daubentonia; species Daubentonia madagascariensis. Next base: position 4,791,104 of record JAKFHU010002088.1, read on the forward strand.
GACATTTTTGAGATGTGGAGTTCAGAAAAGGAGCAAGTGAGGATAAAGCATATTTCTAGATCTAAGAAGGTGGTAGTGTTGGTTTCTAATATAAATTGGTGGGACGCTACTGAGTCAGAGCTATTATTTAATCAATAAGTAAAGCAAAATAAAAACTTACTTTACTTTCCCAATAAGCTTTCTTTGAGTAATACCTTCATATTATAGAGTATAGAATTCATTGTCCGCTCAGCCCTTAAGAACTTATCAACACACTTTATATTATGGTGTTTATGTGGTGTCATATTACTTTGTAAATTCATGTCATTTTTAGCTTGTGATTGTTTATTCTGAACCTACATCACATGGATCTATTGCTGTGTCTTCTCCTTCTAGTGCATACAAAGCTTTGTACCTTGCTGTGAGCACAGTAGTTGAATGAACATTTATGACTTGAGTGTTGAATGAAGATTGGGACCATTCATTAGTTTATACCATTGAAGATCAACAGTGAGACCCAAAACTGATTCATAGTTAAACCATAGCTAGTTTTCTTATTCAGTAATGCAGAGTTTTACAAGAAGTCTGATTAAAAACCAATCTTTTGAAATGTCAGCAAAATAAAACCCTTGACAGATACAACATGACTAGGTATATCATTAAAATATATTCTTAACAAAATAAAAGCCTAGAATCAGAACATTAGTTGAAAACATAGAAGCTTTACAGAGGCAGTAAATTTGGAGCTAGTCACATTTAAAATTTGCTATCGGTGGTTCTTTGTTGAATCCAGAAGATAGAGCAAATTGAGCTGATGGTGCAAGTTAGGAATGTAGTTTTATACAAGATTCTGGAATAATAGGATTCTAAGTGAGGAGAGCTTTAGAATACAAACTTCTCAAGTATCTCTTTTGCCATAAAATCACTTCTACCATCTTACAAAGACTTAATGAGCACCATAGATGAAGATTTGTTGAAACTAAACTTTTTGGTTCTTCTCCTCTATTTCTTTACCAGGTGAAAATTTTATGTTGAAATATATCTGGACCTATTTTTAATTTGTCTAAGTAGCTGTGTTTAAACTTATTTTTGTCATGTAGTTAGAGATGCTAAGCCATTGAAATAGGATTTATGCTCCTTGCCACAAAGTATGTAGCAATTATATTTTTAATAACTTGTTGTAAACCACAAGGGCTTTGTCTTGAGCCTTAAAGGTTTTATGGTAGGCACTCTTTAGAGCAGTATCCATTCCTGTTGGTTAGGGAATCCATGCCCAAGGCAGGGCTTGCTGATAGCTGATTGCTGCTGAGGTCATGTCTTAGTTTGAGTGGACATAGTTTGTTCTTCAGAGCAAGTTGGAAAAAATTGACTTATTTGTGTGACTTGCTCAAGTCTATTTTGAAAATGAAGGTGGAGTCTGGGAAGTCTTAGTACGAAAACCTTGTCTATTTCTATTTGCTTTTTGCTCACTGGGAACTCCTAAAGATGCTGGGAGTATTTTACCTGCTGAATTGGATTGAGGGGCAGAAGATCAGTATTTTTTCATTTGATGTTCTCTGGGATCTTGAATACGTGAGATAGGCCTTCTGGGGCTCTAGTTCTTCTTCAACTAAAGTGGGTGAAATCCTATGATGTGACCTTTACAAACCCTTCAGGGGTATTCAGAGAGTAAACAACAAGGTCAGACCTTTCCACAAAGCGTTGCAGACACCAGCCATGAAAGCATTCTCTCTGGACCTTCCCCCTCTGCCTGTCAACATGTGGCCTCGTGGTATTCTTTGCCTCTGATGGCTGTTTCTCTCCCTCCCTCTCCCTCTCTGCAGACATGCCTTGAATTGGAACGCTACTTACAGACGGAGCCCAGGAGGATCTCCGAGACCTTTGGCGAGGACTTGGACTGCTTCCTCCATGCTTCTCCTCCCCCGTGCATTGAGGAAAGCTTCCGGCGCTTAGACCCCCTGCTGCTCCCCGTGGAAGCGACCATCTGTGAGAAGAGCTCAGCAGTGGACATTCTGCTCTCTCGGGACAAGTTGCTATCTGAGACCTGCCTCAGCCTCCAGCCAGCCAGCTCTTCTCTAGACAGCTACACAGCCGTCAACCAGGCCCAGCTCAACGCAGTGACCTCATTAACGCCCCCATCGTCCCCTGAGCTCAGCCGCCATCTGGTCAAAACCTCACAGACTCTCTCCGCCGTGGATGGCACGGTGACATTGAAACTGGTGGCCAAGAAGGCTGCACTCAGCTCCGTAAAGGTGGGAGGGGTTGCGACAGCAGCAGCAGCCGTGGCGGCAGCCGGGACCGTTAAGAGTGGACAGAACGACAGTGATCAAGGAGGGCTAGGGGCTGAAGCGTGCCCCGAAAACAAGAAGAGGGTTCACCGCTGTCAGTTTAACGGGTGCCGGAAAGTTTATACAAAAAGCTCCCACTTAAAGGCCCACCAGAGGACTCACACAGGTAGTGGTACAAGTCGGCCGCACGTGGTTTCTTCTCTCTTCCCTCCGGTAGCCTCGTGGTGGGAAGGGCTTCTCCTTGTCCCGAGGAGCAGCATCCGTGCTGACCAGGAGGTGATAGCGAGGCAGGAGGGCCCGGGTGGGGAAGCAGAAGGACTCAAGCTGTCCCGAGCACAGGACATGGGTTTGTCCCTTGCTGGCTGTGAGCTGCTTTCAGAGGCAATGCCAACAGCGTAGACTCCAGCAGTTCTAAGGATGTAAGGATGGCCGAAGGGGCTCTGACAGTGGGACTCACAGCTGTCCTTGACACAGACACTTGTCGCTTTGCCGATACCTTGTGTTGTTTTGTGGGTGTAGCTCTGCAGTTCTGATCAACACTGGGGTGTGAGGAGGTGCATTTGAAAGCACTCACAGTTAGACAAGGTAGCTAGGGTGTTCCTGTTCACTCTTTTCCCAGCATCCTTGATTTTTCATCAAAGTCACCAACAGCAGGAGGGTTTCAGAGTCCATTAGATGTGATCATTCTATAATTAATTGGCATCTCCTCTTTTGCATTGTTCTCTGGCGCGTGCTTTATGGAGAGATGGCAGAATTGCTTTTTAATGAGCTTGTTACTGAGAAGTTGCTGAAGTGATTACATTGCTGTGTGTGTGGTAAGGGTGGGTGAGGGAGGGATGGGTCTGTGTATTTTACTGGGGACTTCTGTGGTGACTCCAAAGAGTCGTATTGATCTTTTGAGAAATGGGATACTTTGGAAGAGTGGGGTTCACACGGAAAAGAGTAAGATCGGCATTTTTCTTGGAACTGGTCTTTGTTCTCTGCTTTGAGGTTAGAGCTTAGGGGTGGTGTCTCTTCTTGGTCTACTAGGATGCTAGTAGCAATTACTGTGATTGGTGGTTTTTAAGTGAGTCTCTGACAGTGTGCTATGTGCATGGTTTTTGTATACTGCTTGCACACTACAAGCTGAGTAGGGAAAATCCCCAAAGGTGTAAGTGGCAGTATAAAAGCATTCTTGGCGAAAAGTGGGTGATAGGATATGAGCTAGGAGAAGTGTCTGGTGCTCTGTGGGGATTTGTGGCCTGGGCCACCAAAGAAGTGTGCAGTGGAAAGATCATTGGCTAGAAAATCAGAACAACCTGGGGTTTAGTTCTAACTCTGCCACTAACCAGCCCTGTGACCTTGAGCCTGTCTTCCTCCCTCCTTGGGCCTCGTTTTCCATGTCTGTCCGACAGTCTGGCTCTTAAGGCCCCTCTCAACTCTAGTGTTCTGGGGGTCCACGAGCCGCATTTGTGCTGGACAGAAGAACTTTCCTGAAGTATGAATGCATAATATGTGACTAGAAGAAATCACTGTTTTGAACCCCAAAGTTATTCCCACGGAGGATGGGAATTGGCGTTGCTTCCTTGCACATGGAATTTCGGCGTATACTCCTCTGATTCTGGACGTAATTCCCCATGTGGCCTTCGCTGAGTTCGTGGGGTAATCTCCCAATGTGTGTGAGTCCAGTGGCTCAGGGGTACAGTCCCACCCGTGTTTCCCCATCAGAATTTGGGTTGAGTTCTCTGCTGCACATACACCAAGGCTAATGCCTCCTGCTATTGTCAGTGTTTTCCTCTCTGATATTGTATATTGCCCTGGAAGCAGTTTTTGTTCATATTCCTTTATTTCTAAAGTCAGTGAGTGAAGTCATGGCAAGACACTGCAGTGGTCCCTGGCTTCAGCGCTTGACTCATCTCCTGCCCCCACCCCCGCAGGAAACCAGAGAAAGCAGGATGAGACAAGAATGTTGAACTGGGTTGAGGCTGTGGAATTCACGGTTATGGATACCTTTCTGAATTATGGACAGGCTATATCCTGCCTGGTATGGAGACTGGACAGGTCCTAGAAAGCAGAGATTCTTTTTGGGGAGTCCAGAGCTCCCCTTTTCCAAACAGAGATGTCAAAAGAGTAACTGTTACGCTTGATGCATTATTTGGTGCTTTGTTTTTTGAGCACTGTCTGCTCAGTGATTACCAAGGAGGAGCTCATTATGTTACCCAGCACCTGCAACCACTTGCCTTATGTTGGACTGAGGTAGAAAGACACCTCCCCATAGGGAATTTACTCAGGGAGGCACCATGCATTATTAGAAAAGCAGTAGTGCACAGTAGTTAAGAGCTGGGCTTTGTGGTCAAGTGGACTTGGGTTTGTGTCCTAGCTCTACCACTTCCTAGAATTTATGACCTGGATAAGTTATTTATCTTCCTTGAGCCTCAGTTTCCTCATCTATAAAATCGGAATAATTGTGTCTAAGATTAAATGAACAAATGCATGTAAAATACTTGGTAGCTAGTAAAAACTCATTACAGATAGTGGTGGGGTTGATTATAGTTATGACTATTCTTGTTGATATTGATCAATGATGATTGAGTCAAAAAATAGCTTATGTAAACTGGAAACAAGCCAGTTATCCAGCATTAAATACCACCAAAAAGTAAGAAGCTTTACCCCCCTCACTTCCAATGGATGATCAAAGGGCTGTGGGGTGGTGATACTCATAGATACCAGTTGTAGAGGGCAAAACTGGACACACAGGCATTATCCATTGACATTAACAGTAACTCAGGGAGAGCATGGCTCCCCTCAGACAACACAGAAAGCAGTGGCCTTGCATCCTGCAGAAGCGTTTGCCCGTAAGACCTGCCTCAGAGACAAGCTTGAAAGAAAAAGTAGGTGCCATAAGAAAGAGAAATGGATAAGAGGGGAGGTAGGGATAGGGATAGAGGTTGGGGAGAGGTAATGTGGATTAATTTGGATTAAATGGATGAGAATCAGAAGTATTTATTTGGAATTGGTGTGAATAGGACACATGGGGAACTGAAAACAAAGGTGGTAATTTATGTGGTGTGGATGAACTAAGAATAATGAAAAAAGTATGAAGGATGGAATCAAATTAAGTGCAAACATATAAAGGAAATGGACTGGTAAGAGCTCGAGGGCAGAGGTATATGGCGATGGGAATTTGGGTTGGAAAGAGGCTGCTGATACAAGGAATGGAGTGGGGTGAGCTGCTGACCAAATGTGGAAATGAAGTTTTTAAAAAATGGGCTCTGGTTGGATTCAGGCAAGCCGTTTCAACACAGTACTCTCTTTAATTCAGTGGAAATATTTTTTATCTTTCAGATAGGAAGGTGTTTTGGCACACAAAAAAGATAAGAAAACCATCCCAGAGAAAGAGGGGAAATAATGGCATTTTGCTCTCTAGAGTTAAATATATATGCTATGTCCCTTCTATATGGTAATATGTTGCAAAGGAGACACAGTGCAAAAATGAAATAAAATGAAATGTGCGGGCCTCCGTCTTCTATGCATAAAGACAGGCAATACGTTGTTGATAACATGGATTTGCTTGCATTGAGGAATTTTTAAAGTGTTATTCTTTTACTCTTTATATAGATAGAATTTACTGAGCTGGAAAAGATAATGCTTCCCCCCCGCCCCCCTTCTGTGGCTGTTTTTTGAGGATGCTGAATCTTTCAAGCTTTTTGCCCTGGAGGATGCTAGGCAATGAGGTGATTTTCGATTTTTTTTTTTTTTTAAGGTGGCAGATGTTCCAGTTGGTAGATAGGGCACAAATACTGGTTGCTCAAGGAAGTAGAGTTAGGGATAGGGGAACCAGGCTGGAGGTGGAGGAAGATGAGGCAAGGGATGGGACAAAGGGAATATTGTGAAGTGGCAGGATCTTAGTGAGAGGAAGCATGTAATAATGGATATATGGTTTATTTATTGGGACGAGCACTTAGTGTTGGCATAAGCATAAAAATGTCCTTAGCAGCCAAGCCATTACAAACCTTTCTCTCCCACTCTGCTTTCTGGTCTTTGTGTAATATATTTTTCTTTCTCAATAATTCAACCATTGTGATCATAGTTTTATCCATCTTCTTAGAGTCAGCTAAATAATCCTTATATTTTGATACAAGGGGAACCTTCACTTCTGATGTTAAAAAAAAATCTTTTTTATGCTCATTTTAAGCAAAAATCAATTTGTTAAAATATTAGTGGTTTCTATGCAAAAAGAGAAAGAATTATTTTTTACATTTCTTTTTGATCACTCTGAGAAGAGAGGAAAAACCTGGACTTGAAATGGTGCTTTGTGCTAAGTGAGCAGAATTTTCAAACTTGAAAATTCATATGAAAGCATGTCTACATTTATATTACTAAGAGTGAGTCATGTTGGTAAAGTCAGGACAAAGCCAGCAATTAAGACTTCGGTTCTTATTCACAGTAGAGGGAGGTATGAAGAAGCCATGTCCTCTATGTGCTACTGGGAGGGCTCTCTCTGCAGCTTGGAGTTGCTGTCAGTACATAGGTGGTGATAAGGATATTCTAGATTTTGCACTGGAGGATGTAAAGGGATGCTTTTCAGGTGGAAAGGTAATACAAGTGTGTAGTTTGCTTACATCTGCTTTGGGGCAGGTCTTACTAAATAAACCAAGAGGTGGCACAATCTCTAAGTTTAATCGGGATTTAGGGAAATAGTTTGTTTTCACATGAAAAGGTGGCTAAAAATGTTACAAATAAAAAGATGAGCGAAGCATTTAAGAGGCACACAAAAGTGCTTATGTCGTACACATAATGAAAAGTTCTTTAACATCTGAAATATAATTTGTTTATTTAATTTATTCAGTAAATACCTATAAAGCACTTGCTATGCACCAGGCTTTGTTCTAAGTCTTTTACAAATATTAACCTTTTTAATCTTCATATTAACCCAATGACATAGGTACTATCTTATTTTACAGATGAGGAAAATGAGACCCAGAGAGGTCAAGTAATTTGTCCAGCATCACACAGCTCATACATGGTTGGGTGAAGATTTGAACCAAAAAGTATTGCTCCAGTCCAAGCTCTTAATTTCTATGCTAAATAATGAAAAGAAAAAAAAAGTCAAATGGGTTTTTAATAATAGCCCATTATTAAGAGGAAATGAAAAATATACAGTTTAAATACAAATGGAATGAAAACTACTTTAAATGTCTTCTTAATAGAGAAGAATTAGGAAGGTCCTTAAACATATTACCTTATCAGGTGACTGAAAACCAATACAAAGAAATTACAAAGGAATGGTCTTCTGGTTCCAGCCCTATTATTGTTACTACTATAGCTACTATTATTATGGTTGTCACTATTACCATTTTTTTTAACCTTAGGATTAAAGAGAGACTTTCTTGTCATGGTCCTGGTTTACTCATTAAAATGGCAAATGTTAATACTCTGTCCCTATGAAATAAGAAAGGTAAGCGTTATCACAGATAGTGGAAACTGAGGACCAAAAATGTAAAAATAACTTAGCCCAGGTTATGTGAGCCCCCACTGCTAAAAGTAAAATTTGACCCATGTCTTCTGTCCCATTGATTTGCATCCTGTTTAATGGATTATCTTGCTTCTTACTTTATTTGTTCTTCCCTTGTTCCACACTATGGGTATTAAGTGCCCGTAGATGTCAGGCACTGTGCCATGGAGTGACCAGCAAAAGAGAACAGGGTGGGTCATTCTGAGAAGAAGCTAAAGGGAGGTTGGGCGTTAAATGAGAATAGTCAGAGGCAGCATAGAAGATTCAGAGATTAAAAAGTCTCTTTTCTCTTTCTGGACAGGGTGTTTATTGATGCTGTTCATCTTTTTAAATGATGCCAATGTGATAATACACTAATTTATATAAATAGAAGCCCTAATTCAAGGTCAGGCATATCAGCAGGATAAAATTAAATACCTCAGTGTGGAACTGTAGGGGGCCGATCGACCACTTCCAAGCTCCTCAGTGTCATAGATAAGAATTCTTTGAATTTATACAATAGGAACTGAAATGGGGCAATTTTAAGACATTAAAGGGCCTTTAATATGCTGAGACACATGGCTGCTAATGAAGTTTATCCATGTGTTGAGGCAGAAACTCATTAAACCCTGATTATGGGATGGAAACTAGAGTAAGGGTTAAATGTTCAGTTCACAAGGTGGAGAGAGTTTAATAGGAGGGTTTGATAGTTTGAATTTAGCATATTCAAAAGCTTAAGAGGAGTTTGAAAAGAAAGGATTCAAAATGAGGTGGTAGAAAACAGTTGGTGGGAGAATTTTATGATTCAGGAAAATCTTAGAACTTCACCACATAATAATTTAGCAATATGATAGCTCTTAACATTTATGAAGATAAATTAATGTAAACATATATTGAGTAGAATGGCTTAAACTCAGCATATACACAGCAAGCACATTTATTTTATCATTATGATACAGGAATAAATAAATGTAGGCTTTGTGGATGCCTATTCCAGATGTCCTTTTAATGGATAATTGGTAGTCACAAAGTAAATAAGTATGTTCAGATAAGGATGGAGGAGAAAGAAAAAACATGAAATTAATGAGTGTTTCATTATAAACAATTAATATTTTTCAAACCCCCACTGTACTATATACAGTTCCTTCCCCCATCTCTGAGGACCTTGATTTTTGATGCAAAAGCCTGAAATATGGCTTCATAAAGTTATTATATTTGGAAATTGATCTCAAAAGAAAACAAAGCATGGATGAAGTGGGGATGTGGGGGACTTGGTAGGAAGGAGAAGAGAAAAGAGGAATCTCGTTTCAGAAAAGGCAGTGGAAGTAATAGAATTTTATAAATTCTAGGGTTTTGAGGGTAGGCCAGCTCTGTTTGATAGAGAAGAGAAAAAAAGGGTCATGGCAACCTATGCAAAGGAAAGAATGACATTGAGAAGGCCATGTGTGAACTTTTAAAAAAACTATTCCCTTATAATATTAATAAATAGATAATATATGGAAGCTGTCTCTGTTATAATAGGAGTGTTAATGACCATGATGATTGTGGTTATTCTGCACATATTATATTGGGAGGTTAGAGGAAAGTTAAATGGAGCTTTGTAAAGAGTGAAGGCTAAGATGATGTTATAAGAATTAATTGGTGGTAGGCAATAATTTTCTTATGTCTCCTGAAGTTGAAACAATAATGGAGTGATTCTGCTTGAATTGGAAAAAAGAAATGGAGTTTAAGAAAGTCATGTGTAATTTAAAAAACCTTTTTTTTAAAACTTGGTAATGATCTTCTTTTTAAAAAAGTTAAAATATGAGGACAGATGAACAAATATTTGTAAAATACTTGAAAATTATCCAGTTTGAATTTAGTAGAAATTACAGTTGAAACCTTGATAATGGATCATCAGAAACAAACTTTTCATGTGAGTGAATTAGTTCTGATAAGCAAATGGAAATGTTTAGGAATCCGGTCGACCATGGATGATCGGTGTGTGTCATGTGACGCTAAGCTATGCTAGGCTACTCAGGTGCCAAATGGAGAAAGCCTGACCCTTCCCGTCCAGGCAATTTCTATTTGTGCTCACCCCAATGAAGGCAAACTGGATGGCCTTGGACAAACCTGTTTCCTAAAATCTCAGCTCCTTTCTTCTGTGTTCCCCACCTAAGAACCTAATACCTGATACCTTCTGTCACTTCCTGCCTTAGCATCAGGAAGGATCTGGTAGCAACACACTGTGGATTGTTGTGGTTGGCGGATTACACGTCCATCAACCAGTATACAATGCTTTACTCTTTTATCATTAGATTTTTAATCTTCAGTTATGGGAGATGGTTAATAGCATTTCAGGAGTCTGCAAGCAAGCAGGGAGACATGATGGGGAGTGTTGGAAGCTGAAGCAACGTTCCCCGCTCCACCCCATCCCCACACGGTTCCCCTCCTCTGCTACTGGATTTCTACCTTTTGTAAGAATGGCTTCTTTTCAACAATTTGTTAAAGTAATATATTGGCATGACAGTTATTAAAATGTTGGTAGAGGCAAGACCATTCAAAGTAATCAAAAGTTAGTGACTTTTTAATGTGCTGATTGTTCAGCCAGCCGGTGGTGGAGTTACTCCCCATTCTTGAAGTGTCCTGTGTTCAGTCACCAATCGTAGCTTATATAGTGCAGGTCAAGCCACTTAAATTATTTAAGGATGTCTGCAGTGAGAATAAGCCTACCATGGTCTGTCCCATATTTCTGTTCCCCTTACCTTCTCCTTCACCATCTATGCTTATGAAGGTAGAGAGGTAGGGATTGACCGAGGATTGGCCCCATAGGCTTTTAGGGATGGAAGATCAGGGTGCCCCGTTTCCAATTCGTTATGAAGCCTAGGTCCATCTTTGTCCTAAACTAGGCCTCCTTGGAAGAACCCCTTCTTTTTGGACCTTGCATCTTTTCCTTTCTTCCCCTCCAAAGTTATCTGCATTCAGGTAAGACCCCTTTTATTTTGTTTGCAAAATAAAATGCATTTATAATTTAAAACTCTTTTTATATTATAAAACACTCCTCTGGTATCATGAAGCGTGTACTTAGGCTTCTTTTGTTGTTTCTGCCTTCAGAATGTATTCTCTTTCCATTACCATAATTAACATTTAATCTATGGAAGTCAGTAAAGTGGTGCATATTGTTTTCAGGCAAACAATGTAAACTTTTTTTAAAATCTCAACTTTGTTCGGATAGAATAGTTTTATCTGTTTCACTAGGTGAGCTAACAATGATAAAAGCTGTCAATCCTTTTGTTGCAGGCAGGAATCCAGAAGCCATCCTCAGTTGAGAAAGTCATTTTCCTCCATGGCAGAGTGTTATCCAGTTAGGTGTGTTATGGTGACTAACATCTTCCTCTGGAGCCCTTGCTGTTTTCATAGCAGGGATGTTTTTAAGAAGGACTATAGACTATACCAATATTGAAGGCAATGTTAAGAGAGAGAGGTTCTAGGAGTCTAATGGATGCCCTAAAAATGTGGAATTATGTGATCTATATTCTAATGAGTAAGGCCCAAGAAAAATGTTGACTCTGGTACATATTCTGGTATATAGTAACAGCAAGATGTGGTAGGATATATTTTAGAATAACTGTGCAGTAGTCATGTTTAAAAGTTTTCTGTCTTCATTTTGTGTGTTTGTGTATTTTAATGTCACCTCAATGGAATTCATTGCATGGTTATAAACTTAAACATTGTGTTTTGAATCATCTTACTGTGGGACACGCAACATCCTTCACATGTACTCAACTTCTATTATAGAAAGGAAATAATGATTCTGCATATCGAATTCTCAATTGGTCATGAGCCTGTTGAAACTAGTATTGGTATTTTAAAAAAGCAACAAAAGATATATTTCCCTTCCCTGATATGGGTAATAAGACGTTTTATGTACCTAGTGTTCAGGAGAGAGTGTCAGAAAATCAATATGAGTAAATTCAAGTACACAGAAGATTCAACTTATTTGAAAATGAAGTGTATAGCAAAGTGACAGTACGTATTATTAAATTGGTTTTGTTTCACTTACATGTAAATAGTAACATGTAGAAAAGGTATCATAGGCTACTTTTAAATTTAGGCAGAGGATGATTTGCTGGCTTTTTGTTTATTCGTTCTTTGTTTTGTTGTTTAGTGTCTCAAGGCTTACAGCTAAACTGAATTTGAAACTAAATACTGTCATTACAGAAGATTTTTTTCTGAGTTCTTCCAATTTCTCTGGGGACAAAATAATGGTCGCTTGAAGCAGTGGAGAAACAGTAATTAGGGCAAATAGTAATACTGTGCATGATTGAGGAAAATGTGAGAGAGGGAGGGAGAAATGCAACAGACAGACTTGTACAGCTTGTTACTAGGAAACCACATCAGCATTAAATACAGTGTGCTAATTGGCTATCCTGTTTCTTCCTGGGTACCAGCCTGGGCCTGCTACACAGCTGTTTCTGCTCTTTCTGGTTGCTAGGTAACTGCATCATTTTCCACCCCCCCCCCCCCGCCCCTTTGTATTCTGGAGGGTAATTGGCTACTTCTGCTCCTGGTGTTGCTGCTGGGTACCAGTCTGGGCCTGCTGCTCTGCTGTTTTCCGGAGGGATTTAGTATTGGCGGGGGGAGGGGAGGAAAAGGGAGAGGAAGATGTGCTGGCAATTAATGGAGCATAAGTGCAAATTCTACACAATGTCTGGCACCTGCGGCCCCTCATCCTGCTTTCTCAACTAAATCCTTCAGCTATGGAAACACATTAGACTCTTGAAGTCTTTCTTTCTCTGCATACCTTATGAATATAGTTTAAGAGAAGTGAGGCGTTTGAAGATTTATCACTTAAATGATAGATTTTGTCTTCCAAAGAAAGAACTGGCAAAACATTACACACCTATATTTTGTATGAGCACTAATAGAATTTGTGCAAACATTAAAATTACTAACTTAGTAACAAGGCAGCATCTTTAACATCTTAAGGATAGTGCCACTTTGTCTCTTAAACAGAACAAATTCTTTTGTGGCCATTCTTCTTGATATCAGAGTATAAAGTAAGAAATAAAATGGACTAAAAGCATTGTGGGATTTTCCTGACTATTTTATTTATTATGAAGGAGTAAAGGGAGGCTAGACCTTTTTGACTTTCCATTATGGGTTTTATTCCTCTGTTGTGCACAACATATCCTGATGCTTTTTGTTGGTACATCACATTAACATGGAAATAACGCATGCTTTGTACCATAACTTCTTCCCTACAGCAAATGAACAAATGTGATGCAAAATAAATCTGAAATCAATTTTGTGATTTAAAGAACAAGTTAAAAAGTAAGGAGTGTAATTACTTTCCATATAGTTGTTATCTACTGTTTAAGTAGAAGTTTCCATTTCATCATTATTGAAATTCTCATTGGAAGTGTGAGGAGGAAGATTCTTCAGAAGTGAAGTGATGCTCCAAGTAGGTTTCACTGTAAATGGTTGAGAAAGTGTATGTAAATTGGGGCCCCTTGAAGAGGCAGTTTCATCCCCCTGGGAAAGAGCTGTTTTATTGAGAAAACTCAGAGCATGTTGTGTGACTGTGCACAGAAATAGTTAGCAAAGGCAGCTCTTTTTGACACTAATGGCTGGTACTGGTTTTCCATACTAATGAGATCTACCATCCCCTGTCAGAAGTGAAGCAGTAGGAGCCCTATTCCTAGATACAAGCCCTTCCACTGTAAGCTAAGAAGACCAGGCTCTATGGAATCATTTCTGCTTAAAGTATCCTTAACATAGGTGGAAGGCCTCAAACTAGGCTAAGATGTTTGAGCAAATATTCGACTGTTCCACAGACCAGCAAGCCATTATTAGCATTCAAACTGCAAAAGAAAATCTTATTATCAGAGGACAACTGCAGAGCAGGTATATCATTTCTGCTATCTCTGTGCATTATAGAGTTGTTACTCATCCAAATGTATTTGTCCATTAAAGGATTTAGCCATTTGATTATGAGGAACTACCAGAAGTTAGAATATTCTTTCATCACTTAATAAGTTTTATATTATGATTTTGGGAGGGGGATGGTTTTGATTGTTTGAGTGTTTAGTCTTTGTTGATAGCAGATTGTCAGAATAACAACTTTTCAAGTATACCATGGATCATCCCTATCTGACTTGAGCAGGATGTGGATTGAAAAATCCAGAGAAGTCCTGGGTGTTTGTGTTGCCCAGCTCCATTCTCCCCCCCGCCCACCCTGTTGATTGGATGTGGTTATAGTGCCTCACTGTGGCTCTGGCAAGACCCAGGGACCCCAAGCAAGGGGTCCTTGAAGGCTGAAGGTGTTCACGGTTAGTCCCAGTGATAAAGGAACATCAGTACACACTTCTGAGCTTCTTCTCTTCATACTCTTCTGGGAGAGCAGATCTTCTTTCTTTGGATGTCCCCATGTTTAAAGCCACAGTGAGAGTGCAGCAGACTTTGGGAGCGCGCTTTGGGAGATGAGGAAAGGAGGGATTCCATGTATCTGCTTCAACCTTCAGATTCTCCTCAGTCCCAAAAACCTGCTTTGCAAATTCGCATGGCCACACAAAGCTACTACCTTTTACATCAGGTAAATCAGTTGACAAACCTGGAAAAGAGGAATCTGGTAGCTGCTGGTTCCCCAGCAGGGCTGCCGCTAACCTATAGCTTGCTTTTGTGCAAGTCAGAAAAAGGTGCTCTCTGCGTGGGGCAGATGCAGCCTTGCACCTGAGCACAGAGCAGGATTCACCGCTCAGCCTTTAGCTGGATACCCCGCGCTTGCTCCCAGCTTCATGTGGCGTCTACTCACCAGGGGAGTGATCCACTGTAGTGGGCCTTCCCTGACCCTTTAAGAACTTCTGGGGCTAATGAGGGTACAACAGGAACATGAAAGTCATACAACGGCTAAAGGGGACTATTGGATCCTCCTCGCAGTGGCTGAAGAGGCCATTACATGTGAGAGCAAACCTTTTAGTCCAGCCATTCTCCCGAAACGTGAGATCATTAGTTGCCTAATGCAGTGGTTCTCCACCAGGGGAGATTTTGCCCCTCGGGGAACATTTGGCAATGTCTGGAGACATTTTTCGTTGTCAGATCTTGGCGGAGGGGTTGTGCTCCTGGCATCTGGCAAGTGGAGGGTAGGGATGGTGCTAAATATCTACAATGTGCAGGACAGCCCCCACAACAAAGAATCATCTGGCCCCGGTGTCCACAGTGCCGAGCTGAGAAACCTAGGCCTGAGGCAGTGTTAGCTGCCCTCTCCTTCTCTTCGAGTTGCTCTGAACCACTTGTAAAATATTCCCTCATCCTTTTAATACTACTTGCCCTCCCTTTTATGATCTTTAACAATATTGACTAAGTGGAAATGTTGTGTGAGTGACCATTTCTGTCAGGACTCAGGAGATGTGCCGCTTTTCCCTGGTGATACGAAGGGTATCTCCCCACCTCCGCCAAACGCTTAGCTTTCCAGAGTGACGGTTTCTGATTGCAGCCCTTCATGAGTGCCGTCCCCTCCCCTTTTGCTGGAGGCTCCTGACCTGTAATAATTTGAGATTTTGCTGAGGCAGGGGTTTGAATCACACGAGCTGCCGGGCTGGTATGTGAGAGGAGGCGTTTCGCCAGGAAATGGGCCTTGCTGACCGGGCGCTGAGGATCTGCCTCAGCACGTGGCGTTGTCATTCTACACCTGTCCTCTCCTGTACAGCAGCCTCACTGGATTATAACAGTTGTTTCCTTGTTATCAAAAAGAAGATTAGCTGTTAGTGCAGAAGTAAGAGTGATGTGTTTTCAGTCAGAAAATAGAACTTTTCTTGGGAAGACTGTATATTGCACTGATGTTTGCTACTTCGGTGCATTTCCTGTTATTCGCTGTTCTGCTTCACACAAGCACCATGCGGAAAGTACTGGAAGCTTTTTGAGTTCTTAGGGAGAAAGTTGCTATTTCGGGTAAAAAGACTTAAATGGCATTATCTAATGGACACATGCTTTATGCCCGCATTTTGTCAGGAGTTGTGAATTATGCACTGGCCGTTTGAGCTACATTCGCATGCATAGAAAATAACATTGTCAGACGCATCATCCCCCAGATACAATGGACAATATGCTATTATAATTGTATGGCATTGTCCTTGCTGTTTGGAGATAATACTGCTGGCTTTATTCCTTAGTACGTGACATCTGGGGCTTTCACACAGATTAGCTTATCCCTTGCCACTTGGAGAGATTGCCATTAGCGAGCTGGCCTCATGGGGTCATGGTGAGTGCCATGTTTTGGATCACAGTTGTTGTTGGGCCTTAGTTTTAGACCCAGTAGGGAACTAGTAATCTTTATCTTGATGACCTGAAGATGCAATGGTTGTTTAGTCAGCTCCCCAGATCAGAAGTGCTGGAGAAAGGGTAGGCCAAGGCATTCCTACTCAGTGTGGCTTTGGGAATGGGAAGGCAATTGGGTAACAAGCGTGGAAGTGGCTGCCTCCACATTATTGCGTTACTCAAGGAAGCATTAACAATGTCACTTGTATTGATCTTTATAGCTTATCAGGTGCTTTCATGTACATCATTTAAGCATCACTTACCTATGGGGTAAGTATTCTCATTATACCCATTTTACAAATGAGGGAACTGAGGTTCAGATAATGATTTTTCAAAGGTTTCACTGCTGAGCTATAGCAGAGCCTGCTTCGCCATGTTTTTCCTTTACAGATCAGTAATTTCTTTTGGGGGCCTCACCTAAAACAGGATATAAATAAATTTAACTTTGTTTATGATTCAGAAAAATAAATGGTTTAATATTTGTCATTCTACTAACTTCACACATAGGCCAAGTAACATGTGAGTCATTATTTTACTTGTCCAATATGACTACAAATTCAGAATAGCTAAGAAAACTGAATGATTGTCTTATATATTCCTGCATTCTGTCTATTTTGGTTGAACTTAACAATCCTTGATCTTAGTTGGTTTTTGCCTATTTCAAGAAAGAAAGCTAGTTTTGAAGATGCAAACAAATGCAAGGTATTGATTCTTGAAATATACCTCCATATTAGTGCATTTGCATATTTTAGGGAATTCGTGATGAGAAATAGTAAATAGAAACTTTTCCCTGACCCCTTAGAAAAAGGCACCTTAGCATTCCTCTTTTATTGATTACTAAAGTGGAAAATCCAAATGGAAGTGCCTTAAAGAAGTAGAAGGAAACTATGGATGGATGGATCTTAGTGTGTAAGTTGTACATTCCTGTCTTGGCTACACCAGAGCTTTGCTAGGTGAGTTTAAAGAAATGATTTTTAAGCCTTTATTTTTCTTTGCGTGATAAATGTGGAATTGAGGATAATTTGATTTTATCCTTTTTTGGCCACTTTTTGGATTATATTTATGGATGGGTTAAATGTTCTAAGAGGAAAAGGCCCTTGGGAAATACAGGAATTATAAGTCCACTAATGGGCAAAGATCCCAACCTCAGGTTATGATTTTGCTGATATGTGTAGCCATCTCTCCTCTGTGCTCAGAAAAGCACACAGTGAATACCTGTTTTCTAGCACTCTGCCAAAAGGATCTACAGGAACCTTAGAGCAATGGGCACTTACATTGTCTTCCAGAGATCTGAAGAAAGGAACGTATTAACATCAAAAGACAAATTCCTGGAAGGTGGAAGGAATAACACATATTACCCCTGAACGCTCGACTGTTTTGAGGATTCTATGTCTGTAGATTTTTTGTGTGTGATCCTGTGTTCCTGTGCATCTTTGTGTATTCAAACTTATTTCCCCTTTTTCTTTTATTCTACCTGCCAAGGAAATAACCTTAATAATCATTATAATTGGCAGAGCCCCCATCCCCATTTGATAATAGCATTTGCTTGCTTTGAATTGGCTGCTAAGCATTTAGACTGCTTTCTAACCCACCTGTGTATGTTTTCCCCCCTCCTACTGTCAAGATCTGGAAGTTTTTCTATGGTTTTCCTTGGTGTACCTCCTCTATAAAAAGAATGTTTAATGGGCAAAGCCAGAAGCTGGAAAGAATCCTTTTCAGCCAAGGAAAACTTTTCATACATTCTCCCCACTACTGTCATCGCATGAGCTAGAAGGACCATAGGTACAAAGCTTATGGGATCAATTACCACAGGCTCACTGTGAAACATTTTTTTAAAATCTGTTGTGAGAAGAATAAAGCAATAATTAAAATTAACTGAACAGCTTTTGCTCTATTGAGGCATTAAATCTTTGTGTAAACACAATCACATTGTGCAAACATAGGTCTTTTCAGTTGGGTGATTTAGACGGCGAAACCACTGAAGTTTTGAGGTCTCTGGGTCAAGGGCCCGTTTTGACATGGTTTGAAAGGTCACCTGCTCATTTGTGTCTGTGTTCTGCTGCAGGGAGAACTGGGAGCTGGTATGGTTCCTCGCAGGCAGCAACACAAAGAGCCGGCTGGCATTTGGCAGATAGCAGTCTTGACGAGGGGGAAGGAAAAGTGCACACAAAGCAGGGACTGCTGCACGCAGGAGCCGGTGGGGAGTGCTTGGGAACCTCTGGGGCCCCCGCAATGAGGCCGCTTGAATGTGGAGAAAACAGCAGTTATAAAATATAAATGTGTTTATTATTACACTGGGCCTATGCTATATAGTTTTACACACAGTCATATTTGTGATTTACGGCCACAGCTCCATATGGACGAGAAGCTTGCTAATTTACCCAAATTGATAGGGAGGCCTCTGAAGATGATCAAATTGGTAGGAGCAGTAGCTGAGAAAAAAAAAAGTGTCCTAAAACAACCAAAAAAAGGGAGGCGGGGACTGCTATGTCAGAGACATCCTTTGTTCATTTATTTTGATAAGCAGAGCTTCACTTTAATTATTCATGATAATGCTTGCCCTGGAAGGAGCAGGCCTCCGATGTCAGAGCAGCCGAGGGTTGGTGGTGGTTTGGTGCTCTGTGCAGTGAACGCTGAAACAGCCTGCCTAGCCTTGCTTGAGAAATGTTGTGCTTACACCTGGGGGAGGTGAGACGAGCCGAACTCTTGTTGCCCCTCTCTGGGGGCCCGGGTGCTGACTGAGCTGGAGTGGAGGAGGAACCTGAGTGACAGCAGCCCCCCTTTCTGGCATGTTTTCTACATATCAGGCAGGCCAGTGGTGATTTTCCCACCTTAGGGATGAGAACGTGGAAGCCTGGAAGGCCCCAGGGATACCCAGCTAATAAGTGGCTGGGCTGACTTACAAGTCTGGTTATGACTCCAAAGCCCATTCTCCTTCAATATTATGCTGGAATTCCTAGGAAAGAAGCCAGGAAAGGGGCACTGGATCAAAGACCCCACCCTCCTTCCACCCATCCCATCCTGTTTGCTGTGCTTTCAGCCCATTTCCTGGTCTTAGCATCAATGACCATCATCATTTCCAATAGCTTTCCAATGTCTTTCTTGACTTGGCAGAATCTTGAGGTACTTGTTCTGGGAGCTCTTCAGAAGGAAAGCACTTTGGAACAGCATGCACTAGTTCCAAAGTCCCCAGAGTACCTGTGGTTCATGTCCTTTGCAGGGGAACTTTATGCAGTCAGGCTACTATGACCCCAGGATACTTGATGGACCATTTTTTCCATAGCTGCATAAATACCAGAGAATGAGTGCCAAATGGCCCTTGCACTTGGCTCATAGCAGAACTCTGGGAGGCATCCCCGATGCGTGCCCTTTCAATGAATTTCCATATCTCACTGCTTTATAAATATGTTTGCATTTGTCCACTTCTCTCTATCTCTGCTGCTATGAGCAGTGTCATCCATGTTCCAGCCACTGTCTTCTCTCTCCTGGGTGGTTGTAGAACCTCCTAGAAGGTCTCCCCATTTTCCATTTTGTAGCCAGAGTGATGTTTTAAAATCTCAATTGTGAGCATGTTATGCCTCGGCTTAAAAGCTCACAGTGGCTGTCGTTGTTCTTAGGGGGAAGTGCAAATTCTTAAACATGGTCTACAAGAGTACTTTCCAATAGAAACATAATGTAAGCCACATATAATAATTTTAAATTTTGTAGCAGCTGCATTTAAAAAGTGATTAATTGTACTAATTAATTAATTCTAATACTATATTTTATTTAGCTCTATATATCTAAATTATTATCATTTCAACGTGTAATCCATATAAACAATTATTTGTGAGCTATTTTAGATTCTTCTTTTAACTTTTTCTTTTTTCCCATTTCAAAGTCTTCCAAATCCAGCGTATATTTTGCATTTAGAGTATATCTCAATTCAGATTACCCACATTTCACGTGATCAGGAGCCACCTGTGCCAGTAGCCACCAGACTGGACCGCGGAGGTCTGTGAGTCCTTGCACAGTCTGGTCCCTGCCTGTTCTCTAGCCACATCGTGTTGTTCTGTACCTTTAGGGCACACACTCCGATCCTTCTCTTTGCCCAGCTTCTGGGCTGGGTATGGGAGGAAAAATGTAGCAGAGGCCTGAGACAGCCTCACCCCTGCTAAGGAGTTGGAGGAAGTGGCTCGACACTGAGCCATTGTCATTCTACCCTTCTGCGGGACTTTCCAGCACAGGTGGGATGGGCTGGAGTGGAAGGAGGGTGGGATCTTCGTTCCAGTGCCCCTTTCCTGTCTTGTTCCCTAGGAAATTCCAGCATAATATTGCAGGAAAACAGACTCGAGAGTCAGATCCCAACTTAAAAGTCAACTCAGCCACCTACTAGCTGAATATCTATCCCTGGGCCCTTCTAGGCTTCCACGTTCTCATCCCTAAGGTAGGAGAATCACCACCTACCTTGTAAGGATTCAGTGAAATGATACAGGTAAAGCACCATCAGGCTGTGCCCGTATGTAGAGAACATGCCAGAAACGGGCTGCTGTCACTCAGGTTTCTCCTCCACTCCCGCTCAGTCAGCACCCTCCCCCGAAAGAGGGGCAGCAGGTGGAAACGAAGCCTCGGCTCATCTCACCTCAAGGTGTGTGCTAAGAATGAGGCCTTGGCTTTGCAATTGGCCTTGGGGATTTCCGGTTTGGGTTTATCTAGAGCTGTGTCAGGTGACACGTGCTTTTAGAGAAGGGGAAAGGAATGAAGTGAAAAAATGCAGGTAAAGTTGATACAGGGTATTCTCTGAGAAATACTGATTGTCTGCCCACGCTGAGGTCCTTTAGGGAGCGGTACCCTGCTGGGAGCTGAAGAGGAGGCTGTGGGCCCTGGGGAGGGCGACTGAGCGGTAGCTCACACGCCTGGCTTCTAGTCTCGGTAGATTAGATTCCTTTGCTTATTCATTTTTTCTCTTTAAGTTAGGACAGCTGTAATATAGGTGCATTTAAATAGTTCTGACATTCTTTCCAGTTGAAACATTTATTTTATCAGAAAATACTTCCAAAGGGAATGTGAACATTGATTCTATTTTAATTGTTGGCTCCTAAATAAGAGGCAGAGTGAGGTAGCGGGTAAGCATGTGTACTCTGAAGGTAGGACTGCCTGGATTTAAACCTTGATGGTACCAATTATAAGTTGGGTGAACTTGGGGACCAGCTTAATTTCTCTGACCTTCAGTTTCCTCATCTAGAAAATGAAGGAGGATAATACATTGTGATCATAGGGCTATCGAGAGGATTAAAGGACAGAATATGCATAAGGCCCTTAGGTCCTATAGTGCCCAGCATAGAGTAAGGGCTTGATAAATATTAGCCAACAGCCCTTTTTACCAGGATTTGTAAAAACACACTATCATCTGTTGCAGATGGGTGGAATTGGGCCACAAGTCTTGGCTCAGAATGACCATGCAAGGTATTTTTTCTGCAGAGATATGTTTATTGTCTAGTTTATTTATGTATAACATTTCGCACCTTTTCCCCACACATCATTTTGTACTATATGTGTATCTATGTGAGGAAGGAAAATATAGACATCTCATCAGGGGTTGATTCTGCCATTCACATATATCCATATATCCAGTAGAAAAAGCCAAACATATTTCAGGGGATGCGATGTGGTGAGATGTGCACCATATTTTAGCGGTTCATGGGCTTTGGGCTGTTGGGTCAAAACTCTTTGCCTTTCTAATCAGTGAGGCATTGCAAATTGAGGAGTTAGGGCTTGGGGTCTTATCTCTGATGATTAAATGAAACACCAGCCTCAGGAAGTGGTCTCCTCCTAACACCTCAACACTGATTTCTAACCACCTTAGCTAGAAACAGGTATATTCAGGTACAGCATATTAATATGAGCCATGTTGAAGGAAGAAGGATTTTTGTGTGGAATATGTTAATAATCACCTTGCTTATATAGTGTGTTACCGTATACAAAGCACTTGCACAGAAATCATCTCTCTTCACACTTCCCAATAGCCCTGTGAGGCCCACATCAAAGAAGGGGTTAGCTCCATCTTGCAGAGGACGAAAGTGAGACTCAAAAGAGTATGTAACTTTCCTAAGGGCACATAGCAAGTAGCAAGAGCTAGGACTAGAGCACAGGTCTCCCGATGGCAAGTTGTGTGTGTGTGTGTGTGTGTTTTCCATTAAACTGTGCTTGTACACATGGGACACTCTCTCTAGAAGCTTTCTGAAGAAAAGAAGTGACATTGAAATGTGAAATAATTTTTTATTGCAGTTATTAGCCACTGGGGCATGTAGCATTTTTATTTGTTCATTTCTGTTATCCTTTGAATCAATCAGATCATAAATGAAGCTTTTGTGACAGAGACCCAAGCTAACAGAAGCTTAAAGATGTAGGATTTTTTTCTCTTTAATATAAAGTCCAGGCTCTTAGGCAGTTGTGCTCCGAGAAGCCCAAACTCCTGTCTGTTGGTCCCCATCCCTTGGGTTTCTATTCCTGAGGAATTGCCCAGGTCCTTGTAATTTAAGCTGGCTGCTGCCAGGCCAGCTGTCCAGGAACCTAGTTTTCACGCAGCTAGTGTGAAAGTGGGAAGGGGAGGGAATGTCCCAACCTTTAAAAGTACATCTTGAAATTGCCCTTGTTTCTTCCACTCATATCTCATCAGCCAGAACTTAGTCATATGTCAACGAGCAGCTGCAAAGGAGCTGGGAAATATAGCCTTTATTCTGGGTGGCCATGAGCTCAACTAGAATCTGGGGGTACTCTCACTAGCTTTATTCTCTAGCAGTGTTGTTGGTCGGTACATATGAGGCCCAACAAGATAAGAGGATACTCAATGTGGGGAGATAAGTGGCAGAGGCTTTTAGCCATAGGAATAGTTTCTGTTTACCCGGTAACGTAGACATTTTAACATAAAACATTTGAGTTCTGAAGTTCTAAATGTATGACATGGTGAGCGGAACATCCTAGTACATTCTAGTTTGTGACACGTTGCAAAATCAGAGTAACTACGTGAGAACTAGGTCCCTGTGGAATGGCTTAAGTTCTGAATGGAAACTTAATTTATATTTTGCATTTCGTGAGAATATCGCATTACTGGAATAATATGAAGTGACTGGGAAATTAATAACTTGAAATAGCAAGCGTGCAGGGTCCAATTAACCACATCTTAATATTTCTTGTGCCTTTTCCCCCCTCCAAAGTGTAAAGTCACATTGCATTGACATTTTCCTCCCAGGATGCCTTCATTCTTCAATAGAAGAATAAAGAGAAAGTATTTTGTAGCTGTGGGTTTAGCACAGACAAAATTAAGGCTGTTTGAGGTTAGAAGTATAGAGGCTGACAGATTGTGTGGGGGTGTTTCTGCATATGTGGGTGTCAATATGTTTGTGCTGAATTGTTTGCAGATTTGGGGGGAAGGGCAGGTTGTGTGTGTGTGTTAATGTAGGTTCCAGAGGTGGCTTCAATCAGAGTGTTTTATTCCTAATGATTCCTATTAGGGAGCAGCAGAAAGATGATGTAGGAAGATCTAGGGAACAGCACTTAAAGGTAGGTTTGAAGGTAGACCAGTAGAATATGTGTATGTTCGTTCAGCCAGGTTAAGCGAGGGTCTTGGGTCATCCTAAGTCTTGGGAATACTAAGGTGAATAAGCCTGGCCTCTGCCCTTGAAGGGAACATTTGGTTTTGTGGGCTATAACATGTCAACAAATAAGCAATATGGTAAGTCTCTTCCCGAGGAAGTTATGCGAGCAGAAGGAAGGAACACCCACTCTGCCAGAGGTGGTCTAGAGTCACTTCCCAGAGGATAGGCTTTCTGAAGTGTAAGGGCCATACATTATGCCAAGCTCTGAGGATACAGATATGCACAGGGGTAGGCTCTGGCCTCAAGGCAATCAGTCTCTTGAGGCAAGAGTTTGTCATCAAGACCCCTCCGGGTCTAGCTGTTTCCACCTCTCCAATCCATTCTTAAATTTGCTCGTCATATACTCAACCTTCACCTCAGCAGGAGAAACGTCTCTGGGCCTTTGCATATGCTATTCCTTCTCTCTGAAATGCCCACTGCCCTTGTCCTTGGCATCCTTCAAGTTTTAAGGATGCCAATCTCTTCTGGGACACCCACTGTAATTGCTCTGCCAAATCTTAGGGATTTTTTCCTTCACACGTCTATGTGCACACATTTATCAAACACATTGGGCCCTGTGTCGTTTGTATGCATGCATGGTGCTTTCCCACCTGGAACTCCTCTAATGCAGAGAGCTTTTCCTTTTAGCTTTACTCTCTAGCAATGTTGTTGGTTGGTACATATTAGAACCAACAATTAATGCTGGTTGAATCCAACTTGTCACACTGACGAGACTGTATCTTTTCACTGTCGGTGAATTAAACCAGAAGTCTAAGTATTTGATTTTGCCTGCTCACCCCTGGACAGAGATGAGGTTTTTCAGAGATAATGTATGTTAGGGTTTATGAATCTAGAAAGCAAAGTGGTAACAAAGCTTTTTGTACTGTTGGCTTTTGATGGAACACTGATGTCTCAATTAGCAAGCATCGTATTGAGTGCATACAGTGTGCCTGAGCCTGTGCTAGACTTTGTTGGCGACTAGAAAGAGGCAAATGGGAGTCCAGTGCCTAGAAAGAGGCAAATGGGAGTCCAGTGCCTGGAAGCACATTAGATACTTCATCAGTACTTATTCAATTGGAGGTATAAGATGTCACAGTTTTAAAAGCACTTTTCATCTAATGTGGATGGGGAAAAGCAGTGCAAGGGATCAAGGCATCAAAAGATAAATATCTGCAGGAAATAGTAAATAAGTGGCCAAAGGGTGAAAACTTAGACAAGGCTATAGTTTTCTGAGGAGGAGGAATACTTGGGGATGGAGTGACATGTGGAAAACAGACACATTCTGAGTAGAGGACATCCCAGCAAGTGGGAAAAGCTGGGGAGGGCTGTTTAGGGATTTTGGAGAGCAGAGGGTTTGTGTAAGGGGCAATGAGTGATAAGATAGAAAAACAGGTGACGTGGTATTGTGGACATCTTTTCCTAAGTACATACACAGTGTCTGGGAAGAGCACCTGTCCTAGGTGATCATTTATCAAAATAAGAAATTAAGGTTTTCTTCTTGGGTTAATCTTTTCTTAGACTTTTTATTTGGGTAAGGTACACATTTGGGTTGCTTTAGCTAATGGGGAAATTCAGTCTCTCAAAAAAAAATGTTTGATCATCTTGGAAGAGAATTATGTAGACATATTGATGTTTCAAATCTTCACTGATTTGATATTTGCCTCTGAAAATCTCTAGAGAACTGGATCCATATTTATTCAGCTTGAACGGTAGCTGGTCCAGGGGAGGGCCCCTGTCTGCATTATCTGTATGTAAATTATCCCATTTGGGCTTCTTGAGGATTGATAAAGTTCCTTTTTTTGTTTTTTAATTTTAGGGCAAATTACCTTTTGGACTGTTGATATGCTTAGGCCACTTCTCCACCATGTGCATGTGTATAATCATTCGCTTAATCAAAACAAATTCAGGATGCTGAAGCCAATTATTTTATAGTTTCCAAAAGCAGATCTTAGATGGTTTTTGGATTATCCTGTCCTACGGGATTTTTATACCATTGGTCCATCTCTTTTTCATATATATCACATATGTAGCAGAAAGTTAACTTTTCATCCATGTAATAAATGATTCAGGCTTATGTTTTCCAGTTTGTAGGTAGCAAAAAAGAAAAATTCAGTGTATCCAGGACGGTAAATTAGGCATCATTAACTAATGCGCTATGTGCCAGTGGGTGACCACCGTGGGCCCTGATCTGGTAAGGCCTGTTTTAGTGTCCCTTCCCTCCACACCTGTACTGGCCCTACATGCGTTTGCGTTTTCCATGATTCCCAGGCACCCAATCCTCTCATTCTGCCCTCTGGCTCCCCACAAACCTTCCCAGTAGGGTGTCATGTAGACCTGTCCTTCCTCAAAGCTGTAAGTTCCACAATTATTCTTTTTCTTACTGTCAGCCTCCGCGCAAGAAGAATAAATTCCTTGCTCGACTCACATGGAGTCGAACACCTGAGCTGTCAACCTCTGAAATCGATTGGAACTTTAGAGGAAGAAGGTTCCTGCTCTATGTTGGTTTACTTGCAAAGGGTGTACTTTTGCTTTAGCGATATCGTCACTTTCAGAGTATTTGGTGATGCCTTTGTTATTATCCATGCTTGGAACATGTTGTTTGGAGACAAAGTAAAAGTTTTTTTCTCTTCATTCTTAAAATTTTTTAAAGTGATTCAAAAATTGATAGTTTGGTCATTGTAGTAAGAGTCTGTTCCTGCATATGTTCTCTGCAATATGGCCATCTTTACATTTGAATGCAAACACCAAAGATCGACCAGAGGTGAGTTTAAAATTCATATTTTTTAACAATCAAATTTCTATCTAAATATATCAAATTGAATTGCAGGAACTTGGCTTACAGAGTAAGACCTTTGCTACTAAATGGAAAAAAAATCCTACAAATGGGTTTCAAATAAACTCACATGGTGTAATTGGCATCCTGAAAGGAAAAAGATGAATGTTTTAATAACTTTTTTCTTCAAATTTAGTAGATACTTAGGCTTTTAACTTTATTGTAACTGGTACTCATAAAAATATAAATAAATTTTCTAGCTGACATTAAATTTTCTTTAGATTTGTCTCTAAAAAAAGCTGATAAAAATAATTTTTAAAATTAACCTTGAAAAACAACAACAGAAAGAATAAAAACAAAGTAAAACGAGGAAAAAATCCAAAAAAATTTAACCTTGATGCTACGAAAGCACATAGTTTCCCCAGATGGTCATGCTTACGTATTTTAAAACTTTAGAATATACAGATTCAGGTATGAGTGTTGCTGTGGTCTGAATTCTTGAGTTTATAATCTTTTGAAAATTATAGTAATATCTACCTTAAGAGTTTTGGGGTTTTTTTTGGGGGGGGGGAGGGCGGTGGTGTCAGTTGGTTATACCTCACTCAGCCCGCTGGAAACTATTCGAATACTGCATACAATTTTAATTAAACAAACAGAAATGACTTTAAGAATTTTATGGCATTCTTTGGCTTAACATGGCATAGTATCTAAAAACACATGGATTGGAATCACGGGTTGCACATTGCAAAAGCTCTTTAATTTTCAACAGCTAAACTTATTTCAGCATCTGGGTTAGTTACTAATTTTCATGACCAATCCAGTCTTCCTCCAACATTTCAGACAAATTCACCAAGAATCTAAGACTTTGCCTCCAAAGGAACATTTTAGAAAAAGTTAACAGTTGTTAAAATTGGAACATGGCCTTAAAGGATTTGTTTGATCCTGTGTATCTCCCCGGCTATGCTTCACAAAGCAGAATGGGCCTAAGAAGGGATTCAGTGCATTGCTTGGACTCCAGTTTAAGTGTCCTAGAGAAGCCTTGGTGTCCTTGCCTGGCACATACAGGGAACAGAAATCTCTGTTCCCACAGCCCTCACTGGCCTCCTGTATGTCCACAAACTCCCTTTTGTTATCAACACCATCATAATGACACCTTTTATTTATCTGGGACCTTGTAATTGACCAATCATTTTCATGTACTAGTTTCCATAGCATCTTCATAACTACAAGGAATGTGGGATAGATTTTTTAAAAATTCCTTCCCCATACCATTAAGAACCATAGGTCCCTAAAAAGTTAACTGCCTTTACAAGGCCACATTGCTATTATGTGTCAGAGTCAGAACTAGAATAATCTATTTTTTGATGACTACTTCATTTTTTCTCCCCTAGAGCAATGGTCCTTAAAGAGTGGTCTCTAGATCAGCAGCATCAACATCATCCGGGAATTTGTTAGAAATGCAGATTCTTGGGCCCTCCCCTAGTGAATTAGACCTACTGAATCAGAAACTCTCAGGTTGGGGTCCACTAACCTGCATTTTAACAAGCTCTTTAAAGGATTCTAATATGAACTGAAGTTTGAGAATCAGCATACCAGAGGACTGCTTATGGTAAGAGAGATGGCTGTAGGGGATGAGAACTATTTAAAGATAGAAATTACCTTGGGTTTCTTATGGCACTTTCATGGGTGATCTCTGTAAATAAGAATACCATCTGAGCTTCTACCATGTATAAAGTTTGTGCTATCTTCTGTGGATAAAGTGGAGAACAAGTCAAATGTGGCCCCTGCCCTCATGAAATTTATATCCTGGCGAGGGAGAGAGACCCCAAATGTACCCTTAAGTTTGGGGGCGGAGTGTGGCAATCAGAGAAGGTTTCTTTGAGCCTTTCAGTTTAATGACCATTTCTTAAAATCTCCAAGCTTCTTTTGCTCCCAGGGCCTTTGCATATGCTGCTCTTTAAACCTGCAAAGCTTTCTTCTCTCTGCACCGAGTTAACTCCTTCTCCTTCATATGTCGGCTTAACACCACTTCCTCAGATTCCTGAACCCGTGCGCAGAGATTCTAAAAACGGATTCTGATATAGAAGGTCTGAGATGGGGATTAGGAATCTGCATTTTTAACAAGTGCCTCAGGTGACCCTGATGCAACAACAGGGAGGGGCAACCTCAAAACAGGGAAAGGCTGCTATGGCCTCTGGAGACAGTCAGGGCCTCACACACGGTGAGGTTGATAGTGATGACAGTGAAAAAGAAAGGGTCGAGAAGAGAGATTCCACAAAGGGGGAGTGCCTGGGCTTGTCACGGGGCTTTCTTCCTTAGCTTCCTCACAGTTAAGAGAAGAACGCCAAGATTTTGCGTCTGGAAGAGTGCTTCTGCCATGGGTAGGAATGTAGAAGTGGAAACACTGGGATTCTAGGCTATGGACTGGGTGTGGGGAAAAATCTAGGAAGGATGAGCCCTGAAGCTTGAGTTGATGTAGGGTTTCTGTGGAGAAAATATATTTTCACCCACTGCTGTCCACAATAGAAACATATGCAAACCACATTTCTCGTAACCCCATTTAAAAAATGAAAGAAACAGGTAAAATCATTTTTAATAATATATTTTACCTGAACCAACATATCTAAAAGATGATTATTTCAACATTAAATCAATATTAAAAAAGTATTCATGAGATGTGTTTTACGTTCTTTTTTTGATACTGTTTTCAAAATCCAGTGTGTGTCGTGTGCATCCAGCATACCTCAATCCATATGCTGAATTTTCAATGGTGAAAGTTAAATGTAGTCCTACCAAAGCAAGAGTATAAAATATTTTTACACTGCTTCATTTTTTAATCTTAATTTTAATTAATTAAACTTAAATTAAAAGATCAATTTTTCAGTTACCTTAGCAACATTTAAAGTGCTCATAGCCCTTTGTGGCTAGTGGCTACTATCTTAGCGCAATTGCAACAATTGTGGGATTGAGTCAGAATCTTTTCTACCCTTTTTCCATATTCTGAAGTAGGAGCTGTACCTCACTGAGGATAGGGTTTACATTTTGGATTATAGATTTTTGAACAGACATTTGAAAGTGGTGATCCAGGCTCTGAGGAGTTAATCTATCCTAGGCCAGTTACTGTTTTATTAGTTATTTTAAGAATAAAAAAAATAATGTAAATGGTTATATGCTCTGTAGTGTGGTGCTTTGTGAAATTCAATAACTCAGGTCCTAGTACCTAGTAGGCCTTTGGGCAAGCAAGTAATGGGTGAATGAAAAATCCACATGGATCATAAATGAGTACAAATTTTATCTTATATAGTAGCAAATGCTTTTGAAATTCTAGAAAATAAAGCCCTTGTCTTATTTTTCCATCGATCAGCTAAGCCAAAAACCTTGAAAAAAGAAAATATTTAAGATTCGGCTGGAATCTAAGAGGAACTCTGAGACAGTTTTCCAAAGCAGAGTCAGTAACTTGGTGTGGGTGTTTTTTATTTGCAGCACCTACACCCCAAGAAGACATTGAGAAGCTATGGAGTGATGTTTATTGGTTACTCTCTTTCTAGTGTTAAGAAAGCCTAGTGACATCTTCTCTCTACAATGTCTTTCATTCCCCAGGTTGCTTAAATTCTCTAGTGCTGCTGAGTGTGATGTGAAAGCAATTGATGGATCTTTGCCGATTTCCTATAGATGTACTCAGTGGCAATATTAACCCGTTGCAAAGTATTTTTCCTCCTTTCCAGTTTGCTTTTCCATTTCCTAATCTGAAAACTTTCCAAGTTCTCAGTCCAAGTCCTAAAGAGACTAGGACTTTGACATGCCCAGATGTCTAGAACCACATTAGAAAAATAAATAAACGGAAACAGGTAAAATTTGTTTTAACAGAAATCTGAGCATGTCAGAGTCCTAGTCCTTTTAGGACTTGGATTAGGAACTTGAAATTTTGCAGATCAGGAAGGGGATGCAGAAAATTTGTATCAGCAATGTTTATTTGTGAGGGACCTTTAAACCTTGAGTGCAAGACTCTGCCACATGTTCATATTTCATGCTACAGTCTATATCTTAAAGGCAAATTTATAGCACAGTACATTTGACATATCACTTACGCTTTCTCAAATACATCTTCAGAGAGAACCTTTACAAATGAGTTTCATAAGATAATGCACTTCGCTTCCCAGAGGTCATGTTGCTCAGGAGGCTGAAATCCTCTGTGTGAGATAAAGGTTGTAGGATGGTTTTCGGGATCCTCCTTTTTTAGGCTCCAGGAGATAGGGAAGAAGTAGAAGTGATCTTTGCTGGTAAAGGAATACTTAATTGATTGTAAAGTACTGCATTTTAGTCCCTGTCAAAGAGAGGTGTCAGGTTTAAACAACCAAGCAAACATTTCTACTCTTAAACCAGTTCAGTACATAGAAAGTGAGGGATTGGAAATCACACAGGCTTTCCTGTGCCTCTTTGTGGACTCAGGTCTTTGTTGCAAATCAGGAAACTTTATTTATTTATTTGATGTATTCAACAGGATTGAGCCAGGCACTGCTTTAGCGCTGTTGGTATCACAGAGAACAAAATGGATGTCTGCATGAAGCTTATGCTGGGGTGGGAGAAACAGACAATAATACACACAAACAATATGCAGTCTACATGCAAAGTGATTAAATGTATGGAGAATGTGACAGAATCTGCTGTTTTGCAGGAGATAGCGAGGGTAGGTCTTGCTATCTTAGGCAGACCCCTAAGTGAAGCAAAGGAACAAGAGTGTTCCAGGCAGAGGGAGTAGCAAGTGCAAAGGCCCTGAGGTGGGAGCCTGCAGGTAGGACAGCAGAGTGGTGAATCAGGGAGGGGGATGGGATTGGAAAGGTAGCCAGGAGCCAGATCATGTAGACTCTATACCATAGGGCCTTATAGGCTCTTGACTTTTATTCTGAGAATGATATAATCGAATGCCATTGGAATATTTACACTTTAATTTCATCTTAACCTCTTTTGGGTCCTGAATGTCTTTGGCAGTCTGGTGAAACCTGTGGAGCCCTTTGCAGAATAATGTTTTTAAATGCGTAAAGTCCGGTGGATGTCAAAGAAACCATTTCTATGGAAATATATAGAGTAAGTTCCCCTGTAAGGGACACACATGCTCTGATTTACATTTTCAAAGGATTGCTCTGATTGCTGTAGAGAGAATGGACTATAGGGGCCAAGAATGGAAGCCCCAGGACCAGTAAGATGGTGGGGCTGACAGCAAAGCTGTTTTATTCATCCTACAGGGCAGTGGCCTTGCAAGTAGGGTTCTGCAACACAGTCTTTCTGAGGGCAAGAAGAAAAATGTGTAACTTCTATTTACATTTAATTTGCCCTCATTCTTTTTAACTGCTTTATTGAGTATATATTTTTATAATATCCTAATATATTAGGACATTAGTACATTTATATAATTCATGAATAAATTGACATATATTGGAGATGCATGCTCAAAAAGTATTTACAACAGTGATTTTTGATCACTCAACTCTGATGATCCCGATCTAGGGAGAGTGATCCTGTAAGAACCTAACAAAATACCGTGCTGGTTTAGACCACTTTTCATTTCAGATCCGTGTTGTGGGAGAACTGAATTCTTGCCGTGATTCAACCTCGCTAAATGTCAGTCGTGTTTCTCAAGCACCCTTACCTCTCCTTAAGAGCTCTGATCTGGCTATAAATCTGTTTACACCTGAGTAGACTTCCTGTCACCTCTGAGGTGGCATGTACTCCCCCAGGGAAACAAGTTTCCTGGGGTTGTTGCCAGACAGGAAAAGTGGTTCTCAATATTTGCCCTGAAATTCAGGAGGTCCTGTAAGGGTATCCTCTGCCCCTGGCATCGTGAGCTGAGCTGTGCGGGCATGCCTCACCACCCCCACCCCCGTGCCGTGCTCACCTTCATTCGGCTTTAAGTCTCTCTTCCATCTGCCTGTCTCAAATAGACCCCTCTCGAGCATTTTTGTGCACTCCAGTGGTGCAGCAAGCTGAATGGTGTGCATTGTTCCAAGTGTGATACAGCATAGTATGGTGCAGGGTTGTGACATTTTCTGTTTTATACCCAGGAGGAGTATCTGGGGTGGAGGAAGGCGAGAAGGGAAGGTGAAAGAGAAGGGAAAGAAAGTGAGAGGCAAGAACTGACTTTGCATGAAACCTCCAGTTGTCACTGAATTGCTGTTTTTTTCTCCCTCTCTCTCTCCCCCTCGAATAAAGAAAGAAACCCAAGATTTTTATAAAATGAGTGGACATCTTCAGTTAGGCTATTAAAGATGAAAACTAGTGCATGGTGGCTAGAGGCGGGTCCAGCCCGCAGATCAAGCCACGGCTGTTGGTATCTAGGGAGATGCAATCTTGGCCGTGCTGAAAACACTAACAGAAGAATTTCACTGTCCTGCCTTTCAAGTAGAAATTGGTTTATGGAAGTGGTATAGAACCTGAAAATGAGGCCAGCCTAACCCCACAATTCCTGTGCCCTAAATAGGAAGTCATATGCCCAATTCTTTTTATTTTTTTCTGCTCCTCTGATGTCTGAACTTTGCCTGGTTCAGGCGCTGCTCCTTCATGGGGGATTCTTGATTGTTTTAAATTTCTCATTAGTGAGTATTTGCTGAAATGTCAACTTGTAGGTAGACTAGCCAGACATTGGAAAAACAGTTTGATAAATCACTGTAATATAACATGGCTAAAATATCAGAGCACAAAGGAGCCTGTCCTCAGTGTTATTCTGTATCGCATTCACCACAAGCAGGAAGCACTGTTGGATGATAAGATTCAGAGCCGAGTCGAGCTATCTGCTGTTTCTCTCCAGTGGACACAGCCACTAGGACACTGAAATAGCTCCTGGATAGGATAATTGATTTGTGCTGGGAATTAACTAAACATCTACATCATTTTCTGGGAAATAACTAAATCCTTGATGTTGTTCACCAAAATAAAACTGGTTAATTCAGCAAGAGGAAAAGCAAATGATTTGAAATGGAAAAAAAAAAAAATGCCCAAAGACATCCACTTCAGTCTTCGTCATTTTCTGTCTTTCCTGTGTCCTTCAGAATGTGGTTGCCTATGATGGACGGGTCACTTTGACTGTGGGATTAATTTGGGGGACTGGATGTCTCTGCTTGTTGCTGTAGAGTTTCGTGGGATTCCCTAGGTGCCTTGTTGCATTTGGGATGTGTTTGGTCCCTGAGGTTCCAGGAACCTCCAGTTTTACTTACATTTGCAGGCCTTTGGGAGTGGGGGGCATTTCCACGTTCTGAAGTCTTAGGTGCCTCATTCTTCTTTTCTTGTTTGTGCCAGATTTCCCCTTGAAATGACAGAGCCTGGTGGGTGATCAATAGCATTAAGTAAGTGATGCCAACGTGTCTCTACAAGAGGGCACCAGGATCTCTTCCTACACTTTCCATATCCCACTAATTCAGAGAAGTACTAAAAACCACTCAGTTTTTTCAGATCCATTCTTCATCCTGAGAAAATATTTAAGACTTAAAAAGGCTCTCTGTTTTCTAATATTTCTGCTGTCCATAGTGGCTCCAGACTTGGCTGTCTGGAGCCATGAGCTCTGAAGGTTTTTATTGACAGCTAGTTAGACCTGTCATCTTAGTGGCCTCTGCAAGTACAGGGGGAGGAAAGGGAGTTGAGATGAGTTGAATACCTACTGTGTGCAAGGCTCAAGAAATGTCTTTTATGTACAACTTATTTAAAGCTCACAGTAAACATGGGTTTATTAATAAGCTCACCCCATTTAACAGATAAAGACACTGAGGCCTAGAGTCTATAATGAACTCTTCAAGATCCCATGTGTGCTGACTCCAAAGTCTATGTGACACCTCCACTCGGCTACCTTCTCATCAGCCAGCACATCTTTTCCAAACTTTTGCTTGCAGGAGCCAGAAGGTGAACTTTTAACACTGCTCATTGATTCTTTTTTTTTTGTTTTCCTGGTTTCTAAAACTGAATGGGTTTCCTCCTGTGCTTCCAGCCCTCCTTCATGTCCTCTTGGTTCTCTTTAAAAGAAATGCCTATGTTTCTCATTTTTCTTCTCTGTGGGTTTTACAGAGCAGTAGCTCGCTAGGGCACCGATTTAATGAAATAAAATTTTCAAGCATGTTTGGTTTGATTCTAAGTGATACAAATAAAGAATTGTGAATGCTTTGTAGTCAGGTTTAAAGAGAAGGGGAAAGGTGGAAGGAAAAAAATAGGTCAAGTATAGTAGCTGGGTAATGTCTCCTTAAGGGCTGCCTAGTAAAGGTTTAGCTATTAAAAATGGAGACATAATGCGACAGCCAAAGTCCTTTGGTACTTGTGTGTCCTGAAATTTTGAGTTTGGCAGTTTATAATATTTGCCAGTTATGTGAATCTTAGATGTGCTAGGCACTGTTCTAATTAATATGTAATATACATGTACGTTGATCTATCCTCTCCATACCCTTTGAGGTACATACTATGATTAAGAAAACAGAAGCACCGAGAGGTTTATTCATCTGCCCAAGGTCATACAAATAAGGACAGAACTGGAAGCGGAGCCCAGGAAAGTTGGCTTCAAAGCTCTTAAGCATGTGCTAATCTACCCCTCAGTGACAGGGCTCAGTAACTCAGTCTCATGATTTCACGGGGTTCCAAAGATTATTTTTCTTCTTAATTAGAACCAGCCCACTGTACAGTTGGAAGGGTAAATATTTGTCATGTTTGGTGACAGACGTGATGGGTTAAAAAAAAGAAAAAAAGGTCTAAGGCAAAGCCATGTACTTTCTCTTACATATTCCTCCATCTGTATTTACTGTACGGAAAGGTCACTTGAGCACAAGTGTTCAAATTTCATGCTTATAAGCAGCTTTCCTGTGGCTAAAACCTTGCTCTACAAATTGATTTTTAAAATATTTTATGATAATATATATTGCTGTCTAATACGAACACTGTGGAGTCATTAAGTTACGAACTTTCTAACTCATACTTTTGTGACAGTATTTTCCATAAGTGCCAGGAATCGTCGAGTGATTTTTGTCTTACTCTCAGATTGTAGTCCTTTCTTCTGAGTGTCCATCCATCACATTTACTGGAAGGAACAGTGGTTCTGGGAGGCCTGGGCTGTTTGCCTTGTCAGTCAGCTACCTGGCTGCAGTTTGTGGTAGGAGGGAAGGGGAGGGAGAAGACTAAAAAGCCTGAAATGGCAAATTACTGTAGGTTCTGGAGAAAAATAGAATTAGAAGCATTTGTGGTTCAGATGAAAATAGCACAGTTCCTTTCTGCCTGGACTGTGGGGGTCAGAGTGCTCTGGGGAATAGAAAATAAATAAAAATTGATCCTTCACCAGCCAAAGGAAATGCTCTGACTCTGGGAACTGAAATGACAGCTCCAGATTTGAGGATCTTGTGAAACCACTTTTGAAGGTTAACAACAAAAAACCAAAAACACCAGGAGACTTGGGAAAAAAAAAAGTGATGTACTGTGTTAGGAGATCTAGTCTTTCAAGAATGATTTAAACAGCTCTTTTCCAAACCTGGCCACCAGGCAGCAGGGCCTGATCAGGTGTGACGCTGTTTTGTGCCTTTCGTTGACCATGGACCTTCCGTCTCTTTTTGCAGGTGAGAAGCCTTACAAGTGCTCATGGGAGGGATGTGAGTGGCGTTTCGCACGAAGCGATGAGCTCACGAGGCACTACAGGAAACACACAGGTGCAAAGCCTTTTAAATGCAACCACTGCGACAGGTAAAGAGACTTGGAAGCTGCTGGGCTAGGGAGGGGACGTGGTGGTTGATGGGTGAGTGGAATGTGTGTTCTTATTCCAAGCCTGTCTCACAGATGCTGGGCCTGGGAGTGCCTTTTCCTTCTCCATGGAGAGGACTGATGGGGTGCCCTCTTGCATGTAACCAAGAGGTAGTATGAGTTCTTGGTTCAGTTACACAAGCGTTTACTGAACACTAGCTTTGGGCCACGAACCGTGTTCACCACTGGGTATTAACAAGACATAGTTGCTACCCTCAGAGAGATGATGTGACAGATAATTTTAGTATTAATATAATATGAAAAGTAATAGGATAGAAAATAGTCACCTGTAGCTACTTCTTCTGATCTTTTTATCTGCGTCAATACCACTTTCCCTCATCCTTAATAACATGAGAGAATAGAAAGCTTGCCCAATGGGAGGAAGGTTAGTTATAAGGCTTTTCTCTGAAGCATGATTGGAAGTGAATCGTACCAAAGACAGTTCCCATCCTTTGGGGGCCTTGACCATTCCTTCTTCCTTGAAAATAGGTACAAGGGTGCAAAAGATGGCAAGGCTTTGAGAACTCACCCTGTAATTCAATTTCAAGCCTTCAGCATTTGGTAGTGGAAGAAAGAGCACGTAGCAACAGATACTACCCAAGTAATAGTATCTGACAGCCCTGGCATTATCAACCAATAAACCCCAAAATGGAGACTCTGCAGGCCAAGGTGAAGGCAGGATTAGGTTTAGACATAATCAAATAATGGGCTTGCATCTGAGCGTGTTATCCTTCTAATCCTATTTCTGTGTTTAAAAGGAAGCTTAAGAAAATTAACCATCTTTTTAATGCAATACTAAAGGTCTCGGTTATGATGAGAAAAATGCTTCTAATATGATAAAAGCCCCTGAAAGCCTCAGGCTTCCCCGGCTGGGCCAGCGGCTCGCAGGATGGCAGGAGGGGGTGTGCAGGATGGCAGCAGGGGCCTGGCTTTTCTTGGAAGGAAATGCGATCACATTCACATCCTGCCTTCCCTAGTCCTGGTGCCCCGCATCTCCCTCTCCCCAGGCCTTCTTGCTTAGTAGTAGTGTTTGTTTGGAGAACAGGGCAGGAGTGTCCAGGTTTCATGAGTGGCCAGTTGGCTTGGTGCTCCTTTAAGATGCTTTTAAAGAAGCAATAGTGTTTCCTCCTTTTTCTTTCCTGCTTCCTGAAGAGGCTATTTTCTTCTTATCTTCATTCTCTAAGAACTAAATAAAGACCCCATGCCTCCTGGAGCCCAGAGATAACCTCCCACCCAGGGCTGAGGAAGTGTACTTCATGCAGCTGTTGTCTCCCAGTCCCTTGGAACCTCTGTTCTGCTAC
This sequence comes from Daubentonia madagascariensis, assembly GCA_023783475.1. Lineage (NCBI taxonomy): Eukaryota > Metazoa > Chordata > Mammalia > Primates > Daubentoniidae > Daubentonia > Daubentonia madagascariensis. Next base: position 4,828,585 of record JAKFHU010002088.1, read on the forward strand.
CCAAGAATACAAGTCAGTGTTTAATTTCCATGCCATTACCTAGAAGTCCACCTGAATTTACATGAATCAACAGCTGTCTTCTACAGAGTATGCTGCAGTAAAGTTTCTCCTTGCTTGACATGTTCCTTCAATTCCCATTTCAACTCCCTGGTCCGCTCCTTTCCTGCCCTAGCTGATGAAGAAGCCAATAAAGAAGCTATGTAAATGGCGACTCTCCGCCCATAGCCTGTGGAGGGAGAATGTCCCATTGTATCAACTGGGACAAAGATGAATTCTTTGTGAGCTGTCAGAGTATAATGGTAGTAGGTACACACACAAGCTGTCCAGCTCTGAAGGGTGTAGAGGCTGCGAAGTTGGTGATCGCGAGCATTATGGGTTGCCATAATCCCTGGAAGTGGTCAAAGAGTTTTTATGGGGAAATTGCCAGAGTTAATGTTCCTCTTTTCAAATCAACTGACTTCTTAAGGAATTTTTAATCTTCCAGCAGTTGATATATTAGGATTAAATCTGGCCATTTGTATGACTTAGGTAGAGAAATACTGCAAACCTATGGGGTATTTCCGTGAAGGAGATGTCAGAGATGGTAATTTGGCTAGTCTTTTGCTTTGTTTTCTTCATCAAAATATACTGTGGTTTCTGGAGCTAGAAATTTGCTGGGCAAATGGTATAAATTCTGTGACATGGTATTTGGGGGAGATTGAGTACATCGAAGTCCTCTGATGTAGGCCACTAGTGCATTTTCAACCATGTCAGAAATGAGGGGCTGGGCTCTCATTAGCGGCTCATGACAGGCAGCACCTTGCGTTTCAGTTGCAGCGATTGTACTAAGAATAGACAGGTCTGGGAGGTGGCATGGGGAATTGGAGTAGTCCCAAAGCAGATGAAAGGAAAGCTTGGAGTGACCGGGGAGTTGGCATTCCTTAGAAGACTTTTACCTTCAGAAACAGAGGGCATCTGCAGCCTTTGGCAGGACACTGCATCCTATTGGTAGCACAGTATATATGAGTGCACTACCTCTTGCCTCTTAAAATTTGAACAATCAGACTACCTTATTTAGAAACTAAATAGACTTTGGATTTCCTTTCCTTAAGCATGTACCAAGTCTAACTTAGGCTTTTATTTTGCCTAGAGGGTAGTTTAAAAAATTCATGAGGTTTTTTGGGCTTTTTGGCCAACATTTAAAATCGTTAAATGTCACACCAAAAAAGTCTGTATTTCTGGCTTTGTCTGGAAAAATCAGATCTGGCCACAGTGGGCTCACATTCCCATGTGGCTGTAATTGGCTGGAACTGAATAGCAATCACTACCCATTTGCAATGGCCATGTGATGACTATTTTTCCACTGTTCCTACCACTCCCTGTGGCCTCCACAAGACAGCAAGCCATCAGTTGCCAAGTATTATCACACTTGCTATGTCATTTCTTCTTACAAGAAGAGCAATATTTCTTCATATCCGTGCCTTAGCAGAAGTGCAAAGAGTGCTGTGTGTTCCTTATACTTGGCCTGCTGCATGCACTTACCTGCCTGGCCCCTGCAGACCCTGGGTTTTATGACCTCTGGCTTCAGGTTTTGGTTCGGGGGAAAAGCGATGAGGTAGCTGTACCATTTCCTCACCATCAGGCTGGACAGTGCAGTCCACCGAGTGACCAGCTGCTACAGGGATGAGTCGTTTCTCAGCCCACAGAGCAGAAGGCTGCTAGTGGTGGTAAATACGACTCTGTTTCCATTAGGGGTGACGTGCAGGCCATCATCGTGGTGACTCAGCACAGTTACAATCTAGGGAGACTACTACCAATGTAGGACATCCAAGATCGTGGGCTGTTTAGAGGGAGCATTTTTGATCTTTGTCAGCCCACTTACAGGTGGTAAGAAATACCAGCCACTATCATAGCCCTTTGGTCCCCTGGAGGATTACTGTTAGCTTAATGCCTATGTGACTTTAGTGTGCCCTTTTCCTAAGCAAGAGAAATGACTATGGGGTTTGGCTAGTTGTCCATTACATACAAATATCAGTCATTAAGGACCTTCTTATTTAAAGTCATCTGGCTACTGTATAGTTACGAATACCTTCTGGAAGTATATTACTCTTAAAATCATTTGACTCTGCATTTCTAGATGCCAAGTTTATCTATTACCTTTTATTATTCCTGTGTAGAATTCAGTAAGTACAAATTAATAAATATATATTAATCATGGCTAAGTATCTTTCTGACATATTGAATTTAAATAAAAACCTCAATGATGAGGGAGGGACCTGGTCTAATTTTAAGCATCATATGTTTTCTAGAATTTGAACAAATAATGATGCTCATTTGTTTCAGTAGGGGTGCAGTTACATTTGATTACTACATTAAAGATTTGGTTTGTTTTCTCCTCCTATTTTTCCTGAAATAACTTGAAGGATAAAGGCAGATGCTTGTACGTATATTGCTAGATACCCAGCAATTGGTAGAGGCAGAATTAAAGTTGAACACATACATTTCTGAATGGTATTTTTCAAATAAAGTTCTATATCAAGAATACTATTTTCCTGAAAGTTGCAGGATATAGAAAGGAAAGGAAAGGGCTTTTGTCCACTGCCAGAACCTCTCTTCATTTTCATGGTCTCAAATTCCCGAATCCCTCCTTTGGGCAGGCAGGATGCTTGGTGCCTGCTCTGTTGTTTCTCCAGGTCCTTACTGCTCAGGCCTGACCAGTTATAACCTCTGCATTAATTCTCTAGTTGCTGCCTTGACCAATTGCCACAAATGTAGTATCGTGTTTATTTACTTTGCAAGTTTATTATCTGACACTCCTGTAGGTTGGAAGTCTAACATCAGTCTTGGTGGGCTAAAGTCAAGGTGTCGGCAGGGCTGCGTGCTCGTCTGGAGGCTGTGTGGGGGTCTGTTCCTTTGCCTTCATGACCTCTTTCCTCCATCATCAAGGCTGCTGAGTCCTTCTCACTCTGTCATCTCTTTGGTTCTCTCTTTCAATTTCTGCTTCATTTTTAAGGACCCTTGTGAGGACGTTGGGACCACCCAGATAATCCACGTTAATCTCCATATTTTAAGGTCATCTGATTAGTAAATTGATTCCATCCATAGCCTTAATTCTCCCTTTGCCTGTAACCGAACATAGTTTGTGAGGACTAGGTGTAGACACCTGCGGGGAAGGAATTTTTCTGCCTACCACAAGCTCCTTAAATTGACAGCTCAGCTCTCCTTTCTTCTCAGCCTAAAGAGCAGATGTGCCTAAGAGCATGGGCTCCCGAGTCAGGCTATGTGGGTTCAAATCCTGGCTTGGCCCCTTTCTGATGACTCTCTCATCTGGTAGTGGGGATAAGAATGGGACCTCCTTTATAGGGTGCTTGTAAGGATATTAACTTTAAAAAAGAAATGCCTACAAAGAGAACTTCCCAACTTGGATCTTCTTTCTCTAGGTTGTTGAGTTTAAAAAAAAAAAAAAAAAAAAGGAGAAAGAGGAGGAAAAAGCAGGAGGAAAGGTGGAGAGGGAGGGGGGAAGAGAACAGGCCGTGGGCAATACTGAGCTGTGGACATCGCAGCGCAGTTATGCAAGTTAGATGCTAAAGTCCCTGAAGGCTGTATTGTTTTTTCTGTGTACCAGTGACATCAAGTACTTGCTTTCAAAGAAAACTTATCACTGTTTTATAGCAAATCAAATCCCCTTCAGAGGTATCTCAAAGGGATTATCCAAATACCTTGCTCATACCAAGTCAGGGTCTGAAATAAGTGGGTGTAATTGAAATTGTTATTATTCAGCATGTTGTTGGATTAGATTGTTTCCAGCCATACTTTTCCCATTCTCTGTGTTTTCCATTTCACCTTTGTCCTACTTCCTTCATTTCCTTGACGTTCTGTCCTGCATGCGTACCTATTTAAGGAATGGACACAAACAGAGGGTGTGGAGAATGTTGAGGTCAGGGGAAAGGGTGGATGTTTTTGTTTGTTTGTTTTAAGAATGAACAAACACAGGGAAATCCTGCAGTGAACAGGAAGCCCTGCTAACCTGAACAGGGCAGTTTGCTAGCATTCTAACACGAGGTTTGAACTGTGGGGGTGTCTCAGGCTTCAGGGGAGCCTGAGAACACCCTCATAGGTAAGAAAGTGGCCAGTTTCAGGAGAAGGATCTGGAGGGAGAGCATACACTTGGGGCTAAGAATGATTCTGTCTTATGTGCTGACTTTACTGGGATTCTACCCAAAACCTTAGATTGTGGGCTGCAGTGATATGGTGGAAATGCCCATGTTATTAGTTACAAGCTGTAGAAACCTGACTCAGACTGGTATTAACTTCAAAGGGTATTTATTTATTAGCTCAGGTAACTAAGAAGAACAGAATTAGATTTGTCTTCAGGCTTGGCTGGATCCAGGTCCTCAAGCATTGTCATCAGAACTCTTTCTCTTCCCTTCTGTCCCCTGGATGCCCCTTTTCTCTGTTGCCTTTGCTCTCAAGCGTGCTCTTTCCCACAATGGCAATGTGGACACCAGTAGCTCCAGGCTTCTGTCTTAGCACTTGGCAGCCCCCGTGGAAAGAGAACCTCTCTCTTCCAGTCCTTTCTGCAGGTGTCCCAGGGCTGGCTCTCATTGGCCTGTAAGGGTCCCATTACTGTTGCTTAGAAGATTACCGTGGCCACACCTTCAGCCTTACGAGAAATGTCAGCCCCATACAAATGAGGACGCAGAAGGGTTGCTGCTCAAGAGAATATCATGTTGCTGGTGTTAGAGGAGAGAGGAATGAAGGTGACCCCTGCATCCACTCTGACGCTGAGGAAGACACTCAGTTATGGAACTTAGGTACCAGGGAACAGCTGAAAAGAGTAGGCTCACAGATCTGCCTGGGTTCTAATCCCAAGTCTGCCACTCACTTCTGTGTGACCTTAGCCTCAGTTTCCTTACCCCCCCGCCGCCACACACACACAAGGTGAGAATGCTTACTATGGTGGGTTGCTGAGGATGTTATGGGGTAGTACTGGGGAAGCCCCTAGCAAGCGCCTGCATATAGTAACATAATAACCGTGAGCGCCCTTCTGCATTCTTTTTCTTGACTTGAATATGGCATGTCTGTATAGGCCTGTAGGTATTACAGGCAGCATTTCTGGGCTTTCATTGTAAAGCTCAGGATTGAAATCTGGGTGTCAAAACATCAGAGTTCCACCTTTTGATGGTACAGGGTAATTATTCTTTACTGTATTTATAGTATATGGGCATGACACAGGTTTCAAAAGCACTTTCCCATTCATTTTTTAATAATTACAATTATGATCCTAAGAGTTAACATGCATTGAGATCTTACTATGTGCCAGGCAATATTCTAAGTACCTTACATAGATCGTCTCGTTTAATCCTCACAGCTTGCCTATGAGGTAAGTGCTATAGTTATCCCCACTTTACTGAGGAGAAATTAAGGCACAGAGAGGTTAATATGCTCAGAGTCACACAGCTATTGGAAGAGCTGGGATTTGAACCCAAGCAGTCTGACCCTTGAGCTTGCCTTCCCAACATACTGCCCTGTTTCTCAATACATGTGACTATCTTAAAGTTAAGGGTAGTCATTTCCTAAGGAGCGATGGAAGTTGAGCTCTTTCCTTGGACCTCACTAATATCCTTGTTGTTTATATTTCCTAGGTGTTTTTCCAGGTCTGACCATCTTGCCCTCCATATGAAGAGACATATCTAAAAAACCTAAAGGCCAGAGTTGCCATGGCGTCAGCTGATGTCTGAAGGAAATGCCGTGAGCAGGGGGCTGGACTTCAGGCGGGGACCCGTTGCCTCGCAGAAGAAAGTTCTCACTTATAAACCTCTGTGTACACACACACATACACGCACACTCACACGCAGACCCCCCCACACACACTGTCATGCACTCAACTATATTTAAAATATATACGTCTATTCTTTATGCCTTGCCCTAGCCAGATGGTAGAAGACGAAGAAGGAAACCAGGTGAACTCAGCAAGGCAGACTGGCTGCTCACTTCAGCACTATTGGAATTATTTCCCGCTGTTGCCAATGGAAATGAAAGAAAATGGATGTGACGTCTCTGCAGGTGGACGGCAGTCCGAGGGGCTTATTTAACTTGCTTCTCAGTGCAACTTGATAGGAGAATCCAGCGTCTTAAAGTTGCATATGTGTAGCACTAATGTTTCTTTTAAATAGTTGGGGGAAAATGACCTAGAAAACCAAATTGCAGTTTGGTAGCCAAAATTAACTCTTGGTTTATTTGTCCTTTGTGTGTGAAAAGTCCTACTATTCCATGCGTCAGACTTCCTCACAGAACTGTTGATTGGTTTTGGTTCTTCTTAGTACTATTGAGATCTTTCGCGTCGATCCCAACGGCCTTAGCGGCGGCAGACTCTGGAATAACACCTTATACCTTTCTGGCCTGCATTTCTCTAGACTTCACTCTCAAGGGAGGAATTTTCTTTTCTTACTTTTTGACTCTTGCACACCATATGCACTAGGGATTCTGGAAACTTCTAGCATGACTGCAAAGTGGCCAAGAGAATAAAGTCCTTGATGTAAATCACAGTATATCCCTTGAGCCTCACCTTATTGCCAGTGCTAGATTTTTTCTTTTTAATCTCTGTTTTTGCTAACGAAAACTTGAAAAGCTTATTTGGAAGCTTAGATGTTTTATCTTTTCTCCATGGACTAAAACCTCTCCAGGACTCTCCCGGCATCTGGATGTCCAGCTCTCGAAGCAGCCGATCAGATGGGACATCACAGTTCTCTCGTCCTCCTTGAGGCATGATGACCTCAGCTCATGGTGATCAACCACTGTGCTGTGTGTCATTGCTACCCTATAACCAGTTACGGTGTAGATGTCGCTAGTGTCAGAGGGCAGCTGCGTATTTAATCTAACTCTGGGTTATGACCTGACAAAAAGCCAAAAATATCACTCTTTCCAGGAGTGGGGAAAACTGAGGATGCCTCCAAATCTAGTGGCTTCACAAAACATCACCCAATCTTCTTCTCTCATACCCACTGAGCTCATATTACCCCACTTGTTACAATACACAATTCAAAATGCCATTGCGGTATTGAAGGGTTGGCATTTAAGGAAAGGGTTGAGGTGTTTCTCTCATGGGCTGTCTAAAAGGAAAGACATTTTTCCGATTTTCTTTGTTTGTTTGTTTTTTTAGCTAGGCCCACCATGACTCGTGACCTAGAACACCCAGGATCAAGAGAGGCCTCACATTCTCTCTGAAAGCTGACTCCAAGGGTGTCTACCATCCTTGTCATACCCCGCACACACACCCAATACTGGTCTCTATCTACCCGCATTCCTAGCTAGCTGGCACTGGCCTCAACTCCAAAGACTGCCTTTAGGACCATCAAATGGCCTATGCAAGCAAGCGGGGTGGTTATTAGGACAGATTGTATATTTTGTATATTCTGGGACCATCCCTTCAAGACACGTCTAAAAAACAAAAATGGCATTTGGTCCTCACATGGTTGCTGCTCCTCCTTACCAGCCGGCTCCCTCCCGTCCTCCTTTGACTGTTTGACTCATTGACTGTTCAAATGCCACCCCATACATATCTGGGATGCAAAACTGAAGTCTTTAAAAGGAAATAATCCTGTAAGAAACACAAACACACATATGACAGCAACCTTCAAGATCCTTGGCGTTTGGGTTTTCCGCTTTCTGCAACCTTTGCTTTCACTGAAATGTTGAAACTACTCGTCGGAGGGTAAAGGAACCTCCTTATCACAAATGCTGTAGCTGCCAATTGGACACTTGGGGCATTTTGAGGTCTGGCCCTAAGAATTTTCTTTCTCTTTTTTCTTTTTTTCAATTTAGACCAAAAAACAAAACAAAACAAAAAAAAAAAAAGAAAAGAAAAGGAAAAACACCCCAAACACACACAAAATCTGTCCATTTGCCAGAGGCAATTATGTATATGTTAGTTGGAGGGTATTAAAAAAAATCCGTTTTATTCCAAAGATTTAAAACTAGATATGACTTAGAAACAATTTCTGGAGCACTGCTTGCTGACAATCTCGTAGTTCTCTACTGCATTTGAGTGCATTTTGTGGCCAGTCCATCAGGGCGTACCATGGGATTATATTTGAATGTGTGGTGCATCCTTCCTGGAAGAAGGGTGCGTGAGGAACCTTGAACCTCATCTGTATTAAACTGTAGCGCCTCCAGTCAGTGCACTAGATGAAACTTTAGGTACCCCAAATTTTGTTGGTTCATTTATTTTCCTTTCTATAGCGGCCTCCAGCATGAATGCACGCACACACCAGTGATGGCATTAAGCCGTGGCTGCCACTATTTGCAAATGTTCTCTCCCAAGCTGGAGCTGCTCTTGCCTCTCGAAATGCTATTATTAAGGGTTTATAATACTTAATTTAATTTTTGAACTGACCAATGCAAGGCTCTATTAAAAAGAAAGTTAAAAAAAAAGAATGCAAAAGAGTAATCATTGCTTGTTTGCTCCCTGTTGTCATCTGTGGTCTCATTTGAATGTGGCAGAACAAAGACCCTTTGGTCCTCATCAGTGTCTGAAATGTTTGGTAATTTCTCTTTTGTGTCAGTGAGGTCCTTTGTAATCTGCTCCTGAACTTCCTCAGAGCAGGGTGCACTGAAACTCCATGGTGGTGCTTGCTTGCTTCAGAGTCATTCATTGACTGTGCGAATTGGCCTAAGAATTTGGCGGGTGCTAAGTGAATGGCTTTGAAACTGTTCTTCTTTAGCCCAGATGACACCTGTGAATGAAGATCAGTCCTAACCTTGGGGTGGGGGTAGCCTGGATCATTTTGGAAATGGATTTGTGATAAAATGTCCATCACCTCTGAAATGACAGAGATGGTTGCTAAGAGCCTCTAGAGGAAACAGGCTTTCCAAGAAATAACCTGAAGGCATTTTGCTCCCAAGAGGCCTGGTTATTTTTAAAAGTACCTTCATGGACATTTGGCACACATGAAACCCCTTTCTCATTTAAGTTGTTACCTCCTAACATTCCTGGGGAATCCCAAATTTGAAATGAAAAACTTGGTCTGGTGTTTCTTGTGGTTGTCCTCACAAGTACACCTTACCCAGGGTTCAGAGTTAGACGTGTAGAAAAGGAGTTTCTAAGCCAGGGACAATTTTCTTTATTTCAAGTCATATTTCTTTCTCCTACCACGTGGCTGTATGTCAGAGACGTGGAAACCTGAAATCGTAATGCTGCTCCTAGTTACTGGCCTCCTGCCCCACTAATGGTTAAGTGGCCCAGCTTAATGCCTGGTGGTGATGAGAATTATGTCCAGAAAAAGAGATGTTTAGATTCCATGACAAAGCTGCATTTTGTAAAAATATTGGCAACCCCCAAATGAACTTCATCCTGACCATTTCCTGCTCTCTATGTGCTTTCCCTTGCAAAGCCGTTCAGATACTCCCTTCTCTCTGGGCCATCTCCTCCCAGCCTGTACCTCTTGTGCCCTTTTCGAATCCTAGATTGCCTGATTATAACAGGGTAAAAAGACATCCAACCTCATGCATGATTAACAGGACTGATTCCTAGCTTTAAAAAATCTTCTTTAAAGCCAGAGAAGATTTTTTAAGGACTTTAGTTTGGGATAAACTTTCCAGATTATCCATGTCTATTTGCATCAAAGGGGAAATAAATGGCTCTTTTGGGTGGCTCTTCTAGTGCGTTTGGGAACATTCTGCCTCTAGCTGCACTCCTGCATTCTATGGCAAAGCCAAAAGAAAGAAACTCAAATTGTGGGAACAACAAAACCTGATGATTAGTTTTGATGGTTCAAAATAATTTCCTCTATGGAAGTCACTTCCTAATATGTAGAATGTAGTGGGAAGTGCTTTTGTCTTCTCTTACATGATTTGTTTTTAGGAGAAGGAAGAAGGTAGGGAAAAGTCAGAGAGCTGCAACACATTTAACAACAAAAATCAGGTTCGTTGTTTCTTTCTTTCTTTAAAAAAAAAAAAAAAAAAAAATCTTACGAAGGCCAGCATTTCTGGCTGCAGTTTTTCACCCAGAATGTTGCCAAAGTGAACATTCTGTAAGTAGAACCTGGTTGAAATTTACTCGTGGAAGCTTTCCCTTGCATTTTCCGGAAGTGGCCACCTGCTGAGCACAGGAGTTGGGGGGATAGGAGGGAGGACTTGCATTCTGGGTGTCTGGATTAAAATTCGGTAAACATGGTGATATCTCAGTTTGAAAACTAGAAGGCCTGTTCTGAGTATACATCAATGCCTCTTTGATGGCCTACTTTCCTCAATCAGGATCTTTGGGAATACTTGAGATGGAACAACAGAAATGTGTCAAAGGAAGCAAAAACAGCTTGTAAATAATGTGACATCCCATGACTAACTGCCTGAGGCTTCAGGGTTTTCTCTTGCTTTTAACACTCTCTTAAATCTCTGTTGGTTCCTAATAGATCCCAGAAAAGGGAAAAATAAAGCTGCAATTAACTTTCTCATGTGCATCCTTCCAGTATAGTACTGTATTCTTCAGGTGTTTTACATTTACGTAAAGGTCCTCGGGGAAACAGGTATCAAAAATGGAGAGAGAAATCCCAGGCCATCCCTTCACAAATATCCCAAACAAGATACTCTTTTTACACAGGACTCCCTCTCAGTGGTCACGAGGGAAGGTTGATACTTCTTTGTTGGGGACTGTTTATACAATTTTTTTTCAACTGTGAGCTTTGGAATCGTAAATTGCTTTGACTCCAGCTTCTGTCTACTGCCATAAAATGGACCCCACGTCAGAATAATGAGGGTGGTATGTATGCACACACCTAGAGAGGTGTGCACATGTACCTGTTGTACCTTCGCAGAAGGAAAACAGGCTACTGACGTTTCGGAGGAGTAGCCACCAGTGCCTAATACCTTTTGGGGGGATGGATGCTTATAATTGCCAGTATATTGAAACCACACTGGGAGTTCCACATAGAGGGGAGGGGCGGTGGGTGGGGAGAGGGGACATTTTAGTCCTAGGCCTTTGGACTAGAGGCAGAAAGATTTTCTGCACACCTAGGTCCTGAAGGCTTTGGCGCTCATTGGCTGGTTCTCAATTTTTCTTTTTTCTTCCCAGCATGCATTTCCTATCTAAACCCAGACTTAATTTAGTTTCCTTATCTTTCACTTCTGCTTCATTCCAGGGAGGAAAAATACACCTGTTATGGCCAAGATCTCCTTGCTAACACACAGAGGCAAAAATAAATGTTTAATGTTTTTGAAGCCTCCCCTTCCTTTCCACAACCCCCTCCCCAAGCTCTTTCTCCCTCTTCCTCTCCCATCACAGAACTTCCTAGCCACCGTGACTTTTCTTTCAAATCTCTATTATCTTCTTAGCAGTGGCTTGAAGAAATTTATTTTTGCACTATACATTTTCTTTTTGCCGGATGTGTCTAACAAGTGTGTTTGGAGAGACCTACTCCCAGCCCCTCCCCTCCCCCACCTCCCCCCGTCACATTCTCTCAGGCCTTCTCTGGTATTTATAATATATCACAGAAGTACCCAGTCTTATAGCCCTCGGTTATGCCTTTTTTTGACATTTTATTTTTTTTAAGCTTTTTATATATATATATATAAATATATTACTTTGTCAAGTTTTTTTGCTGTACAAAAGTCTTAAGATTTAAAACTATTATTTGTATTATATGATGGTGGTATGTTAATGTTACAAAATTATTAATGAAGAAAAAATTTATTTTTGTTACTGGTCTGTTTCATAATTCTTTTTTAAATTGGTATATTGTAAGATATCTATGCAAAAAATGTTATGTGACGCATTTTTATTTAAGAATGTAATATGTGTAATAAACAGTAGAATGTGTTTGGCCTTGGAATGACTTACTGTATTTCTCCTTAGCTGATTTCATTGGGGGAAAAAGAAATCCTCAAAGAGACACAAATGGGTACTTATATGCCTCATGAAGCTTTTCTTTCTCAGAGAAAGGGAAGGTAAAAGGTTGTATTGGGTCATTTTTCTTTGTTTGGGAAGGGGTGTGTGTGTGTATTTTATGGTGCCAATGAGGTAGCTCAGTGCCCAAATAAGAAGGGACACTAGAGGCAGTTTATTTCTTCGAGGGGAGAAAGGGAGCAAATGGTTGGAGGTTATGAAAAGCAATATTTTAGAATGAGGTAGATTATGGGATGTTATTTGTTTAGGGGGTTGGGAGAGGCTTATTGAAAGCAGTTTATTTGGTGAGAGAAGGGGGTCGTTTGTTGTGGGATGGTGTTAAATCGAAGCATATTTGGAAAAGACCATTTGAAACACTTGGCAGGGGAAGGGAAGAAGGGGGCAGGTTGCAGGGAATAATTTAGGTGATGGAGGGGCGTAAAATTACAGGAGGTGGTTGGTAGCGCGGTGAGCAGGTTGGGGAGGAAATGGCTAACCAGAGGCCAAGAAATTCTGGTGGCTACGCAGGGTACAAAAAGGTAGATGCAAATACAAGCAGCCTCAGACATGGAGTAAAGAGGGAAATGAAGGGCCTAGGGAAAATCCTTAGAACGGAGAAGAACAATACTAAAATCTTCTCTGCCCCACACCTTCCAAGAAAGAGCATCCAAGGAAGGAGGAAAGTAGAGAATCCAACTGGTGGTGTCATCCCAGCATCCCTCCCTCGGCAATTCCCCAAGAGAAGCAGTGTCATTAAGGAAACAACAATAAAGCACATTTGCCACAGGGCACAGAGCGCTATTCAAGCTTTCTTTTCATTCTTTGGACTGACTGACAGAAACAGATACAATGGCTAATAACTTCTATTCCTAATTAAATCAGCCTGACAAACTTTTCAGTACGTTTTCACTTTAGAAACTGTGGCCACTGTGACTGAACTTGCTGCGTGGGTACAGACCGTTCCCAGTCTCTGAACAGGAAAGCAGGGGTAAGGAGTGCGGCGGTGAGTTTGGGAGGGCAGCTGAGTGATCGCGTCCTTGCCCTCCTAAAACTCAAGGTAAAGAGAACAGTGGGTGCTGCAGGGGCCTGGAAAATGGTTTTGGAAAATGTAAATATCAGCCGCTGCATCTTCCAGGTGGGCAAGGAAGCCGAGCGACACAGCGGTCCAAGGCTGAGTGAAAAGAAACTACGTGATCCAGTGGGGAAGACACAGCAGACCCACCTCCTAGTCCTGGTCCTTCAGTAGCTCCAGGACTAGCTAAGTAATTTAATTCTTATAACAAAAATCTCTTACGTAGAAATTTCACTGAGTGAGAAAGGATAAGATAGCTTGGCAATATTACCTAGAATGAGATTTATTATTCCACTTCCCTGACTTGTGAAAAGATATCAAATTGGACATTTTAGGTGGGGGACAAACTACACTGTGCTAAAATGTTCAGACGAGAGGGTGGTAAGTCTAGTCTATTTGGCATAAGGAAATGAGATGGTTTACATAAGTGAATATTCTAGAAGACTTAAGCTTACATATTTAGAAACATAATTTTTTCTCAACATAGGTCTAAATATACATTGCCCACTTTACCACCTTTTTAAGGATCCATCTTTGCAATATAATGTAAATTCAGGGATGACTCCAGATTTCGGGGTTGCTTGCACTAAGTGACTTTTCACTTTCTATTGGGTGATTCTACTTTGTCTGCTGTGTCCTCCCTATTTGGAAGTGGCAAGTTCTTTGTGTGTCATCTTGCAGTAATATTTATCTCCTTGTCATCTAGCAGATCAATAAGCAAGTTTGGTAAGTCCTTAAATGCAAAAATAACTATAATTCAAATCCGATAGGTAGCAGTCTGAAAGTGTAAACTGCATGTCCCAATAAGGTGCCTAGACCTTGCAACAGCTGTAATCTGAGCTTGTGTGTGTAGTTAAGCATACTAGGAGCCTCATAAAAATCAGAGTTCAGTAGAACTGATAAATAATTCAGTATTTCCAGCTCATCTTCCACTTACGGGTTTAGAAGAGGAGATGGTTAAACTTTAAGCCAAAATAAGATTGTGAGATTACTGGTAGGTGATGGTTTTCTGGTTTACCTATGATAAGCCAATTCACAATTCCTTTTCCATCATTAAATATTTTATCTGTGATTTTTAAAACTATCAATATTGATCAGTTTGAACGTAACCTATTATTTTTTTAAACTTTCTACCTGATCATAATATAGCTATATGTATCATAACAGTATATTTTAAAAGAATGAAATGATGACAAAGAGAACAAGATTTATGTTTGTTCTATAAACATTTATTTGTGTTTATAGAATTTTTCATTTCATACACACTGCATTTGAACTGTCCAACAAGGCTGCATAGACTGAATAGGTTTTATTCACCACCATGACTATTTGCCCACATAAATGGAGAAACTGAGGGCACAGAAAGACAAATACACGATCTCATTTATATGTAGAATCTAAAAAAGTTGCACTCATGGAAGCAGACAGTAGAATGGTGGTTACCAGGGGATGCAGGGGAGAGCAGGAGGAAGGGGTTGGGGAGACGTTGGTCCAAGGATACAAAATTTCCGTACAGGGAGTACAAGTGATCAACTGTGCAACATGGTGACTATAGTTAATAAAAATGTACTGTATTCTTGAAAATCGCTAAGAGAATAGGTCTTAAGTGTTCACACCCCCAGAAATGATAAGTGTGTGAGATAATACATATGTTGAATTAGCTTGATTGAGCCATTCCACAACGTATACATATTTCAAAACATCATGTTATACATGATAAATATACACAATTTTTACCTGTCACTCAAAAAATAATTAAAAAAACAAATAGAGAAACTGGGTTCAAAGAGGGTACGTGACTTGGTCAAGGCCCAGATAACACAGTAAGTGACAGAGCTGGCCCTTAGGTTCCCTGACTGCCGATCCAGCAGACATTCCTCTATACCCCACTGCTTCAGGGTAACCAGGAGCTAACTGAGTGCTCATGTACATTTCCAACCATGATATCATAATGGGCAACACTGACTTAATCTCCCCATTTCCTCCCCACTGGTCAAGAAGGAAACCTATAATATAGATAGAGTCATCACATGCCAGCATTAGAAGGGATCTTGGAGATCTCCAATGCCACCATTCTACTTGAGTTAACTGAAGCTCAGAGAAGTTTCAACTCACCCAAGGTCATAGTATGTCCTTTGCAGAACAGGAGTCAACCCCCAGGTGTTGATATGTAGTATACTCCAGTGGTCTTGGCAGTGTTTCTTAAAACTTTAGTCACTTGAGTGCAACCTTCAAGATTCTTGAGATATCCTTGTGCTATTAATTACTTCCTTAATTATTTTTTCTGTGCTATTAATTACTTCCTTAAATATTTTTTTTCTTTAAATTGACACACCTTTTAAAACCCTAAATATTTGCTTTAGCTTTGTCCTAAGCAAAAATATTTCCAAAACTACTAGTTTGGTAAACTATTTTCCTTTTAAATGCAAATGAAAGTAAATAACTCAAAATAAAAATACACATCTTGTTACATTAAAACGCTCAGTTACTACTGGTGGTATTTGAGAGGCACTGTTCTGTGCCATTCTCTAAAATCTATACTGTACCATTTCTCTTTAGCTAATTATTTAGTACACATGATGCTCCTTGGAGCACATTTCAAATTGAATCTAAAACTAAGTGCATGTGAAAATCTAATAAAGACTGATTTGATGACTGGGAAGTTACTTAAGGATTCAGAGGTCCCTTAGGAGGAAGATAATGTGGCCTGTGAGTGAAGTGCATTCTCTGCCTTGCTTTCCCCTCCTTGGAACACCCATACCCTCAGGGAAAGGTATTCTCAGTGGGCTCGTGGCCAAGGCGGAGTCTGGCTATTTTTATGGGAATGGAACCCTGAGCTTTAGGCCTTGACTGCTCCAAGGAAGTCTTTTTGGTGAGGTAGATACTATTTATTATTTCTCATTTGACAGGTGAGAGATCTGAGGCTTGGAGGTGAAAAAAAAAACTTGGTTAATTTTCAAGGAAGTTTTATCCTTTCCTGGAATTACCCAATCAACAGTCTAGAAACTTAAACTTGCTATGAGGTACAACTTCAAAATGTGCCCACATTTATGGCTTGCTCTGGCATGTCACCACTTATACATGTACACATACGCACAACTCAGCCCCCAAAATATTTTTCCAACCAGCTTCCAAACACCTGATAGTCTACTATTAAATATTTATTTTTTTTTGCCTAAAAGCTTCCCTATTTTTAAACTACAACTAGCCAGGAAGAGGTAACTCTTTATGCCTCATCTGTCATATGTGAATAAGTTTATTCCATCCTTTCCTATGAAAAGTTTTAAGTGCAAAGAGGAGAGATATGGAGATTAAGAATAGGAGAAGAATATAGAAGCAAGTGGCCAACTTGGGGACTCAGGAGGTGGGAAGGGTAAGCAGTCAGGCAGACAGTTCTTTGCCTATCACTACAGAGCCACAGGAAAGTCAAGTGACTTCATAAAGAGGCTGAAGCAATATTTTGTTGCTGGAAAATCTCCTAAATGATCAAAATGAGAGTCTACAGAAACCCGAATCTGAAGAGCTTATCACAGCAAACAGTGACCAGCAAATGGGTAGCCTCTCATTAGACAGTAATGGCAATTACATATCCCTAGTTCCTGGCCTTGATTTTGTTCTTTGGAGCAACAACTTTCAGTGTCCTGGTCTTGTTGTGAGCAGAAAGTCAACAGTCTCTTTACAAAGATGGGATGTGTTTGAGTCACTGGGGGCATATTTAAAGGATCATCATTTGTGGACTCTAAAGAACATTAGCACCTAAGTAATGATGATGTAGTTTCTGCAGCTCAACAGCGCATGTTCTTGGGGTTGAGTTTGCAGACTGTTCTGAGAAGTGCATGAGCCAGGATTTTGGGATTGCTGGTCGAAGAACCCAGACTGTTGGAAACAAAAAGCCCTTATCTTATTTACATGCTCTGCTGAACTCATGGAAACAAGGACCAAAAGATTTGCTACTGGAAACCTTAAATGAATGGACCCAGTGTCGAATTTGTAAAAAATTGTTTTCCGTCTCTTCTTAGAAACATCCAACAAGACTCAAACGCACATAATGTGTGATGACAATATTAATGAATGGCCAAAATGTAAGTGTTGTCTTTAGTTCTGAGAATTTTCTGTCTCTAATCTTGGTTTCTTTGTTTTCATTTTTCCTCCCCTTTATTCTCTTTCTTGCCTTGCCTTTCCCCTCCTCTCTACCTTCTGGTGTCTGCAAAAAAACCCGCTGTGAGGAACTGGCTCCGGATCCCATATTTGGGGCTTTCTTCTCCAGTGTCGTCCCAGTGACTTGGCCCTGTCTTCCCCAGGTTCTCCTTCCTCCTCGCTCTTCCACTGCACCTTTACAGTGTCACCACCTCCCAGCCACAGGGTGTTCGTTCTTCAGCATGATTTAGAGCAGTGCTGCTGAGAGAATGATTTTGGTTGTCTTCTTGGTTTCCTCAGGCGCAGTTAGAAACAGAAATGTTTCTAGATGACATGAAAGATTCCAGCACATCTTCATTTGTTAAACACTGATATTCCGGGCTGTGGGTCAGCCTCTTGGGATGCATGTTGCATGAGATGTGTTGACCACATACACAGAGATTTCAATGTTTCTTAACAAGGCACATAAGCAGTAAAAATATCATAGTAATAAAATATTTTATGAGTCTTAGAGAGTCAGGATTATAAAATATAAAATATAAACCTTCTCCCTAGTTCATAGTCCTTTCCATGACAATATAGGTGGGCTTTGACTTACACACCATAATTATTTTCCAAATAGAAATTGACTTCTGCTTAAATGCATGCAGAAGCCTACTATGTGCAATGTTTCTCAAGGTGTGGGTGGGCCAATGACCACCTGCATGAGAATCGTAGAGAGTTATTTTTTAAAATGGAATTTCTGAGTTTCATCCCAGACCTGAATCAGACCCTCTATGGGGTAGGGCTTGGACATCTGCATTTTAACAGGCTCTCTCAGGGTCATGCCAGAGCACCTCAGAGTCTGAGAAACACTTCTGTAGAAGAATCATTATGTAAAGCAAAGCAAAGCAAAGCAACATTTTTATAAAGCAAATGTGTTCTGTAGTTTTTATTCTATAAAATATGAATTTTCAAACATCTGTACTTATGATTTTATGAGAATATGGTATGTCCTTCATTGGACTGCATTTGTTTGTGGCCTGCCACTGTGAAAATTGCCCTACCACTAGTCACTACTGGGTAACTTCCAAGGAGGCAGCTGTTCAGGCAAAGTCCCAGGAACCCACTCCTACGAGTTTGCTGAAATGGACTTTCCCTGGATCTGCTCTTAGGAAAGATCTCTATGGTGGTAACTCTTTAGGGATAGTGAGTTTTTATTTTGTTGGTTTTGATTGAATCTTCTTCTTTGGACTTGGCAGTTCATGCCCTATGCTGAGATGATCTCTGGCACAGGCCCTAACCTAAGTGTAGGAATATCTGTCACCAAGACTGAAGGACTTACCTCTTTGGGGTGTCCGACTGCAGTTTGGGCCTTGCTCTTGGCTTTTGAGAAGCCAATGACACACTCTATATGTGAAATCCTACTTGTTTTTTAAACCTTTGCTCCTCCCTCACTGCCATCTTTATGCCATTGAAGCTCACCTTTTACTTCTTTTTTTTTTTTTTTTTATTTTAGAGACAGGATCTCACCATCTGGCCCCAGGCTGGTCTCCAACTCCTGGGCTCAAATGATCCTCCCACCTCAGCCTCTCCAGTAGCTGGGATTACAGTTGTATGCCACCGTGCCTGGCTGAAGCTCATCTTTTAAGCAGAAGTTCCCTGGGACTGAGAAATTGAGGACTCCATATGAGTCGGCTGTCTGTCAACAAAGCACTTTGAGCTAAGCCCAGTTTTATGTCCAGATTTTTTATCAACTAAACGCGAGGAAGGAATACATGTCACAGTTGGAGAATATGGGCTTTTCTGTATTCTGAGAAAGTTATTCTAAAAATAGGACTGTGGAAGACCTAGCAGGGAAAAATATGAGCAAAAGAGGAATTCTCCAAATGATTGTGAAAGCTCTTCCTGCAAATGTTCAGAGACAGATTCCTGCTTATCTCCTTCCTCTGACCTGCAG
Organism: Daubentonia madagascariensis; assembly: GCA_023783475.1. NCBI lineage: Eukaryota > Metazoa > Chordata > Mammalia > Primates > Daubentoniidae > Daubentonia > Daubentonia madagascariensis. The sequence continues at coordinate 4,847,590 of JAKFHU010002088.1, forward strand.
CACCCCAGAGATGATGTGGTTGGCTCAGGGAACAGGAAGGGAATCGCCATAAATCTGAGCTAATTTGGAAAGGGAAGGATGAAGCAGATACACAGCAATCAATACAGCAATGTCTTGTTTTGTGGTAAATGTTTACTGGCTCTGTTGCTGGAATGTAATCCTGCTGCATCAGAACATGGGCCATTAGAGGTGAAATGAGTTCACGTAATGTCCTCTTTCTGTAATTGGTATGCATCGCTTCTCAAGGTAGCAGAATCCAGAGTCCCTTGCTTCCAACTAAAGAAAAGGTTTTGGATGATTCTCTACATGTCTTTACCTTTTATCACTTCATGATTCCCAGGAAAGAGAGAAAAATGACTGATTTCTCTTTCCTTAGCTCGTGTTTGCAGGATGGGCCGTACAAATGCCACTTAGCGTTTCCTTCCACGCCTGGAAGTGCAAACAAGGAGCGGAAATCACAATGAGCAGGGACTAAATTGTTCCTTCACTGACTGAGCTGGAGGAGGGATGCATTGCTCAGCTGCAGGGTGGGGATGGGGGGAAGCATGTGTTTCCTTGTCATGGAAAGGAGAGAGTATAAAAAATGCTTTGACTGAAAAGCTAGTGCACTAATTGATTGTTAATGACTGCGTAGCCCTAAATGTCTGGAATTTGGTTGAGTTTCAATGTAATTTGACATTTGCCAACCATTATTAAATCCCTTCCATGCTTTCCCTGTGCAGCGCTGATGAACAGCTGATTGGCTCTTGGGGACAGAAAATGCGACTGGCTGGGCACCAAGTCAACAGGGGTCTGGAAGGCAGCCATTTCACCTAGTCTCCTCAACCTTGCCAGGCTCACGCTGCGGCACTCCCAATGCCTGGGGCTTCTTGGGTCCCCTCTCCTGTTTCTGTGGGCTCTTTTCTGAGTCCCTCATTCTCAAAGTTGCGTTCCCTTCCCAGCAACAGCTCACCTGCCTCTTTAAAAGCAAAATGTATCCTCTGCTCTATTGGATTCTCTAACTCAGAAGTCAACATCTCCTTGCAAAGGACAAAAATGTACTACAACTGTATCAAGACAGAAAGATGAATAAAAAGAGGCAGCGTGATTTCATGAAACCCTAATGTGGGAAAAATAGTCCCTGTGGGAATTCGAGAGTTATCAGGACTTCTCTCTCTCTCTCTCTCTCTCTCAATTCATTTGTTTTTCTTTGTATTACATTTGCTCTGCCCTTCCTTCCACAAACAAACTTACTTGCATCCTCACTCACTGTGGATGGTCCAGTGTCGTTCCCACCACAGCTGTCCCTAGCTCCCCCCAGGAGCTGACACAGTCTCTGGGTCCCATGAGAAAGAATTTAATTGGCCAGGCCCTGGTCCATGGCTCCCTACTGGCTGAATTGGCTGTTGCAAGGCACAGGCAGGGCATGTGTGTTCAGCCTTCAGAGCCAGGAGCGAGCCATAGGCAAGAAGGCAAAGACGGGCAGCTCAGGTGCACTTCCTCAGGGCCTACCTCTTCATCTTGGGGTCAACCCGCAGAATATTCAACACGGCCTTGCAAATAGTTCTATCTTTTATGTTCATAATTTATAACCTACTCCAACACTTGCATTGACCCACTCACTTTACCGGAACCACCAATTCCTCCTCTTCCACACTGGTGCTGCATCTCCTTGCAAATGATTTAGGAGGGAAAAAATCAGAGCACTTTTCAAGACAGTTCCATGAGAACCAAGAGGAAAGCTGCACAATGGGGGGAACACCCCTGTAATTCCATTAAGCACAAAGATGAGTTTCCTCATTGTTGTGTGTGGGGCAGCTGGGGTACGGGCAGAAAGGGTGGTGTGCGAGGAATCTCTGTCCTAGCTCTAGCTGGGCCTCTGGTGAGCTTGTGACCAGAGGCAGATTGCTTAGCCTTTCTGGGCCTTGTTGGTTGTTTCCTGAAAAATAAAGAGAATGGATTAAAGGCATTTTAAAGTTCTTCTCTAGTCTTAAATTCTGTGATAATATAATTTTAAAAAATATTTGATATAAAAGTTATAGAACAGCAAAAGAATTGGAATGGCCCCAGAGAATCGTTCATCTTTCTATCCATTGTTTTCATTCATTCAACAAATATTTATTAAGAATGTTTTTTACACGCTATCTACTCTCCGTGCTCGGCTCTGAGTATACACACAGCAACCAACAGATGTGATTTCTCACAGGATGCACAATTGAGTCCGTTAAGGAAAATCTTTATCATTCATTTTGCAATATCTCTGAGGTAAACGTTCCTTTTATGTTTAATGCTGTTTTCTCCTACAAAACTGATGACATGTGACTTCTTTCTCCTTGCCCCAACCAGGATTGTAGCCTTTGCTCTCCTGGGGAAACCCTTGGAAACCCTAACACTTAACTGCTACAGAGAAATGTGGACATGGCTGGATGGAGACACTGGCCCATTTTTCCATATCCTTCTGGGTCAGATCTGTCCAACAGAACTTCCTCTTGTGGTTTGGAATAACGTCCAAAAACATCAGAAGCCTTATATTCCAAGATAAATGTAAAAATGTTGTGAAACACAACCAGACACTAATTATGAATCACCCACCATGTTTTCTGCCTGAGCTCTATTAGCTCCTTGAAGATCATTTTAAGAATTACATGAGTTAATGCATGGAAAACGAGGGGAGTCAGGCCTGGCACATGTAACATGCATGATAAGTGCTGGCTGTCATTATCGTTACTAATAGAGACTTTAATCATTTCGGGGGAGGGTGTTCTAGATCTGAAGCTGATCATAGTCCATGGGAAAATGGACATGCTACTCACTGTCATCCTCAGTCTTGGACTGGTGGCCTCTGCTTTGGGCTCAGGGCAGGAGAGCCAATGGTGGGGAGCTCCCTTTGTGGCACACAGCTTCTCTCTTTGGCCTCCTCTCCTGGGGCACCCCAAGTGCTGTGGTGCCTCCTTCTCACTGAGCCAAGACACCCCTTGATGGTGGGACCACCAATGAGCCTGGAGCACATGTGCTTTCCAGGTTCCATCCTGCCCTTTCTCCAGAGACTGCATCCCCAAAAAGCTAATCAATACGTTCCCAGAAAACAGAACCCCAGTGGGAATGTTTGCCATTTTCCTTGCTAAGTGTTGTTTTTTCCAAATTAGAGGTCTGATTTCCTGCAATTCTTGGAGAGCACTGGGAGGAAGAAGGGTGAGGAACCTGAGCACAGAGGGGAGCGGTGATTCAGCGCCCACTCATTTCCGTCCCTTTCCTGCCCAACTGCGGCAAAGAGCAGCAAAGACATGCGTCGGTTATTTTCGTATAGAGAGAACAGTGTCTTTGTTAATGCATTCTACATGATCTGAGCAGGAGATTTGGCCCTTTCCCTTCGGTTCTGTCACTCACCAGCAGTGTGGCTTTCTGGGAGCACCGTCTCACTGGGCCAGTTTCTTCAGCCGTTAAAAGGAGACAATACTTGCTTGTTCAATGACTTGGATTTCCTTCAAAATAAAATGTCAGGCAAGTCTAACATACTATTATTATTGTAAAAGGCTTCTGTCCTAGGAAGTAGCACTCAGTGAGAGCTGAGGAAAAGAGGGGAGCCCAGAGAAAAGGGAAAGAAACGGAAGAGTGTTTCAGAAGAACATTCTGAGCCATTCTTCACCCCTTCCCCTCCCCTCTCTCTAAAGGGAACTTGGTATTGGTTGTCACAAACCAATCACAGGTGGTAGTACTTAGAGGAGTATAATAGTAAAGCTGATTTGATTTGATGATTTAGATTTTTAATAACAGCTCTCACAGGTATAAAATGAAGAGAAAACTATTTGTCCGAGTAATCATTACTGATACTAGGATAATAATAGTGAATTGTTAATGGTGAAAGTTGTACCCCTTTTGGCTATTGTGTTAACAGCTCTCCAAGATCTTTAACATGTCATCTTATTTAATAGTCACAACAAACCTCTGGGGTCAGGAGGATAGATACTGTCTAAGACCAACTCTCCATCACCTCTTTGGTTTGTGAATGAGGAAACCGAAGCCCAGGGAAGTTTAGTCACAAAGATACTACACAGTACAGCTGAGGGGAAGACATACCCTTCCATGAATTCTCTTTCTCATCTACCCTGTGCTAACCAGCCCTTCATTCATTCATAAATTTTACCCTACCGTGATAGTATGTCCAAATATTTGGTAGACGTCTGTGTTTATAATTGAGTTATTATAAGTATTCTGGAAGTTTGTTCAAAAGGTGAGTTGAAATATATTTTTATTAAAGTAACTAGTCCATTTTTAAAAGTTAAAAACGCAACTGCGTTGTCGTATTTGGTCATTTACAAGATCAGGCCTTTCCATTTAGTATTGTTAAAAACCGATGACACAGGAATTGGGATAAGGATTAATTAATTTGCTAATTTAGCTAATGAGTATACAATGAGCTAAAGGCTGTGTTAAACATTGGGGATTCAAAGATGCACAAGGCAATTTATATTGATTAGAACTGAATATTTATATTTACTTACTTAATTTCGATGGTGACAAAAACTCAACTTGAAGTGGTCTATGCACAAAGGGAAATTTGTTATAAAGATTTAGGGTATAATTCACTATAGGGATACTAGGCTTTCTTTGTGGAACCCTGGGAGTGAAACATGACTTCTAGAACAACTAGAACTGGGGATTCAAGAGCTCAGGACCCTCCATTTCAGCTGTCTTCCCCTCAGTTCGCGTCTTTCCTTCTTCCCTTTCTGAAGACGTCCACTTCTTTTGCCCTCGTTGTCAGAAAACATGGCTGCCAGTATCTCTGCAGCCTATCCGTTCAAAACCAGAGAGACTGAGTTCCTTTTCTCAGTTCCAATTCCAAAATGCCCAAGGAAAGCCCCTGATTGGCCCTGTTTGGACCGGGAGTTCACGCTACAACAAATGACTCTGCCTGTGGGGTGGGATCCTCTGCTTTGGTCCAGAGCACACCCCCAACCCATCAGCAGGGGCAAGGCGTGGGGCTGCACCGGACTAGTTTGGGGGATCCTATGATAACCACACGGGTGTAGGTGAAAGGAGTTGTTACTGGAAGGGGCATGTAGGGAAGATGCTCCCATGAATACTGGGCAGTCCCTACCCTCGTGAAGATCCCAATCTAGTGACCTATAAACAGATCTATAAATGACACTATAATTTTAACACTTTGTTAGAGCTTTATTAGAGAAGTCTATCACGTTGCTCGAAAAACACAGAAGAAGGAGAGAGGAATGAGGGACGTTGTCTAGAGAAAGTAAGGTTCAAGCTGAGTCAAGAAATATGACATGAAAATCATCAGAGAGGAAAGGGCGTTCCAGGCAGAAGAAACAGCACGTCTGGAAGCTCAGAGGCATGGAACCATGGCATGGAGGAGGAAAAAGATGAGGCTGGAAAAGGGCACAGCATTCCAGATCCCTCTGTACAATGTCCCATCCATGTTCCCCATCCTTTGAGGAGCAAATGAGGTCCTGAAAGGATGGGAACATACTGCATAGAATTGCTGGCTTTTCAGAGGACTTTTACATGAACTCATTGGATTCACACAATTTTGCCATGATGAAGATAGGACACGTATATATTTTTTCCATTTTATTGATGAGAAAAGAAATTTTTAAAGGATTGTGACTTGGCAAGGGTTAGTTTAGGGTTCGAACTGGAACTAGAATCCAGGTTTTCAATTCCCACTCACTATTCTTCCTACCCCTCCTCAGGGTTTCCTTTCATGCCAATTTAAGGCATAACATCTGTGTCACTAATAACTCAGTCTATTATGGCAAACCACTTGGATGGTCCCAAATAACTTGTATATATTTTATTTTGGTCCGTTATTTGAAAAATCTTCTGAAACATCCATTCTAGAAAACTGTCTAAAGGAAAAGGTTCTTGTCCTCTGGAATGGGAACGGAGGGGGACAAAGAAATGGCCTTTCAAGAACTAGCTTATTCCTATGATTCTTTTGTTATAACAAGTACATGCAGGTTTAAGCAAATCACATACATGTGTAAAATGAACTGGTGGTCATTTCTTCGCCTTACAAAAGGATTGCCTGCTTGATTTTAAGCCACATAGAGACAGGGAATATATCACATTTTTGAAGAGCTGAAATTTGCCCAGCATGGCCTGCTCTGCCTAGTACTTTGTAAGTGCTCAATAAATGTTTGATGAATGAATGAAGAAACAAACACAGGCAATTTTTTAAAATAAGGTTGCAATATAGATCTGTGATTAAGAATAGGCCTTGGTGTCAGATATATTTGGGATGAATTTTTGGCTGTACCACCTACTAAATGTGAAACATTTGGCAAGTTATTATCTAAGCCTCTGTCTCCTTAGCTGTAAGATGAAAATAATGGTGGTACTTACTCCCAAGGTTGTTTGTTTGTTTAATAAATATTTATTGGGTAAATGTTTATTGAGCATCTACTATGCTAATATGCACTATTCAAGGTTCAGGGGGATATCTCAGAAAGCAAAGGTGATAGGAAACAATGAAAAAAAGTGAACAAGTTAATTTGTTGTTAAAGAGGCAGTGCTATAAAAGAAATAAACAAGACAATGAGGATTTGACAGTGATCATGGGGGCACTTGAGATAGAGAAGTCTTCTCCAAGGAAGTGACAGTTGAACTAAGACCTGGGTAGCAGAGAATGCATACCCATGGGTAGAGCTTTCTGGGCAGAGGAAGTGAGATCAGAGCTCGGGAGGAGACTGGATTGCAGAATTGGCAAAGCCAAGAGGAGGCGCCTGGCACCAGAGCACAGGGAACAAAAGGGTACTTGGTGGAAGAGAGGCTTCAGGGCGGCCAGGTCACAGAGTGCCTTGCAGGGCAAGGTGAGGGATTACTCTAAGAGCAATAGGGAGCTTTTGAGGGATTTAAACAGAGGGGCATCCTTATCTGATTTACACCTTTAAGCAAGCACTCTGTCTCAGTAAAGAGCATCAGTATCCGTCTAAATGCTTATGTGAAAAACATGAGTCATTCTTGGTTCCTCGGTTTCCCTCTCCCTCCCCATAAGCAAATCCAGTGAACTTGAACTTGCTTTTTAAAATATACCCCAAGCATCTCCATTTTTCTTCACTTCCACTAAAATCACCTTCATCGACGCTGCCATCTCTTATCTAGGCTATTTTGATGCTACCCTAGACATTGTTAAGTTTGAGAACTTATTAGACTTTCAGAGGGAGAGATCAAGTAGGCAGTTGGGCATTTAAGACTAAAGCTCAGACTGGGGTTACATAAGATAACACACAGAAAATACTTGGCACAGCACCTGGCTTCTAGAATGTTCTTAATATACACAGTCTTTTTTTTTTTAAATAACACCCATTCCTTCAGTGTATTTTAACATGATGAAAAGATCAATGGATTTAGAGCAGGATACTTGGGTTTATGTCTTGGTTTAAAATAAGTGTGGCTTTGGACAAGACCTAATTTCTCTGAGCCGCTATTTCCTCCTCTGTGAAATGAAGATGCTGAACACTTGTCCTTCCTATCACACAGGGCTATTGTGAGCTTCAAATATGATGATGGATGTGAAAATGCCTTGTAAGCTGAAAAGCATCTTTTCATGAGCGATCAACGATATGAAATTATATTTAATTCAGTTTCCCTTTGTATGTGACCTCTCAGGTTCCTATACTGTAAGACAACATTACAAAATAAATTTAATTATAGGGCACTGGGGTCTTTAGCTTGTAGGAGTCCCAGATTCTTGAACCTCAGCCTTATATGACCCAATCCAGGCCTGACCAATAGACCTTTCTGCTAAAATGGAAATGTATATCTGTGCTGTCCAACATGGTAGCCACTAGTCATTGTGGCTATTGAGCACTTGAAATGTGGTTAGTGTGCCTAAGGAAGACTAAATTTTATTTTTAAATTTTAATTCATTTAAATTGAAATTCCTACATGTGTCTAGTGGCTACTGTCTTGAACAGTACAAGTTCAAATGCTCTCCTTTCTTAGGGCCCTTATCTATAAAACATGGACCCACTAAGATCTTTTCTGCTTCTATCTATGTTCCTATACACGCAATTCAGAAACAGATAAACCAATTTGGATAACACAAGTGAATCTTGAGTCACTTTTTTTAATTCTCAAGTTGAATATAATCCTCGACATGTCTTAAAAAGTTCACAGCTGGTGTACTTATCAACAAGAGGAAAGGCTTCAAAACAATGACAACACAGTCTCGAGTAAAAGGCAATCCAGAAAGATGAACTACTTAAGAAACACATTCTCCTGGGAGTTATATTTGGGTATCAAGTAGACTACTTGTTTCAAAGTTAACATTCTCCATTTCTCATTAAGAAAAATCACTAGGGAAAAAATATTTGAAATTGAATAAATAAACTAAAGGCTGCAGTGGGGATTGTTTATATGATGCTGACGGTTGCAAAGTCACAAGGGGCTTCCACAATGACGCTGGCACTAATTTTGTCTCTTTGTATAAGGATTGTGTTCCAAGGACTGGATATTTAGAAGGTAAGCTGAAATACACAGAAAAATAGACAGGAAAGGAAGGTAACATGATTGAATGATTTGGGGAGAAAAACGAGAGCTCAGCAGAAAAGAAACCCAAGACAATTGAAAGGACTAGCAACAAAAGATGCAAAAAGTATGAAAACCTTTCGAAAAGGAGAAATGAATAAGAAACTGAAATCAAGAAGACAGAGAGAGAACAGATTGGGGTAGGCGGGGTGAGGATCAGAGAAGAAATTCCAGATCCATTTGTGAAAGACACCAGGAGCTAAGCTTGTCTGTGGGGGAGAAAAATAAGGAACAAAAATGAGGAAGGCCAGAAAAAAAAAATTACCTTGGAAAGAAAGACAGTGACAAGGTAGTGAGGATAAGAAGGGACAGCTGTCATCTCACTTAATTAAAAAATTATTAATGGAACAGACGGGATAACCACAATGAGCCTTTACGAATGAGATGCTACGACAATTCCAGATAATAGCAGTGGCAGGCTGAAAAGTTGCCGAGAGCAGAAGTGCTAAGAATGCTAATTTAATGGATAATAGCATTATACTTCGCACAATGCTTAGGAATTTAAAAATCACCCATTAAATAAATTTAAATGACTCTGCTTATCATCTAATTATGGTTGTTTAAATAATGTAATATAATTAAATGCTAAAAAAAAAAAGAAAAAAGCCCTAATACTTTTAAGTGATCACTTTCACATCCTGAATTCTCCTTCTGAGAATTTGTTGTTCAACGCTGCAGCCCTGGTGGAGGTAATATCACCCTGAAAGCCACACCTTTTCCCAACCTATGCGGAAGAAGATGATTGGCAAACTTAGCTTCTAAACGCCTTAGTTTTTTCTCCATCCCATATTCTTCCATTATCAGACTAGCTAGCTTCTATTCTAGTCTAGTCCATTATCAGAATAGAAGTTAGCTATTCCCTGACCACGCCTCCTTGCCGTCATCCTAAAACAGCATGGCATCAATCCTGCTCGGCTGAATTTAAAATAGGTCATAACGGGAGCTCAGCCATGAAAGTGCACTTCACAAAAGGCTGTCTGGATTGAGGAACAGGAAGCCAAGAACCAGAGACTTGAGGCCATGCCCATGTTGGGGACTATGTTTGGGGGAGAGAAAGGCAACATTTTGCTCCCTTGGCTCCTTTATGGGCAATCGTCCTAAAATTCTCTTCACTCGGAGTAATAGCCTCATAGTGGGTGGAAAGAAAAAGACAAAGCAACTGACTTACTTAAAAATACCTTTATTTTTCCTAATAATAAGTGAGTGTTGGAAATTATTTAGAAAGAAATACAGAGAAACTTAAAGCTCTTATAACTCTACCCAGAGACAAAATCATAATAAAGAATTTGATGTATCTGTTTCCAGAAATCAACACATACTAATACATTAACATAAATGGGATCTTATCTATGGACTGTTCTGTAGGATTCCTTTTTAACTTAACGTGTGGTGACCATATTTCCACATCAATATGCCATACTTCACTGAGTCAAAGACAACTGTAATTTTAAGATGACATGCCCATAAAAAGGAAAAACTGCTGCTGATTATAATCGGCAGACTCCTTTGATTATAAGACATACCCTAATTTCAGAGGTAAAATAATCAAAAAGCATCTTATAAATGATGAAAGACAATGTTAAAAACCTACCTTGACCTTTTCGACAGCTACATGATATTGCATTGTATGGCCATATCATAAATTACTTAACAACCCCCCATTAATAGACATTTGTGTTGTTTTCATTATTTTCATGAACTTCTTTAATGTATGTCTCTACACACTAGTCTTACTACTTCCTTAGGCTGAATTCCTGGAAGTAGCATTCATAGATTGCACATGTTAATTAACTCAATTTAGCCATTCCACAATGTACACATATTTCAAAACAGCATGTTGCACACAATAAATATGTACCATTTTTATTTTTCAATTTTAAAATATTATTAATTAATTAAAAGAATTGACAGATTAAATAAGTATGTAAATCCTGTTTACAACAGGTGATACTGATTTACACTCCTACCAGTTACATTTCAGAGTGTATAGTTCCTCAGGCCCTCAACAATTGATATATTATCTGTTTAAGCCTAAGAAAATAATAAAAATATACAGCTGCATACTTCGTGTGCCATGCTTTCTCATTCTTGGCTTTCATCTTGGCATTTCCTATGTTCAAGAAACTTCAGGAATTTGAAATGGTGATGTCCATAGGTGATTTCCTGTTAATGGACAGAGCACAGTCTGTTTATTTGCAGAGCTACCTTTAACAACAGAGGTGCATGCAGTAATCTTTATTGATCTTTACCTTTCTGCCAATTAGGGACAAGACGTAAAGATCATTAGCCTTTGGGTGTGACTTAATATTAACAGCACCAGTAACTAGGAATTAGAGCTGGATGACTTTCCTGAACTCTTTTGTTCGTTTGATCTGAAATCACGGAACCCACACTGTGCACTAGGCTGTGGGGGCACAAGAATGGCAGCTTATCAATTCTGCCTGGGAAACCTACTATCCAGTGGGGGAGATGAGATACACTCACGTATAAAGTTTAGAACAACAGAAGACAAGATCATCGATTTCATGAGACAGGATATGATTTAGTGTCAGATGTGCAGACATTAAGTCCAGAATTTGAATGAATTCTGGACATAGAATGCCCTATCCCTCCAAGAGGCACCAAGCCCAATGCTAATGTGCTGTGACCCTCTGTAAGCACAAAGATGACACATGGTCAATCCCTTTATAGGCAGCATCTGTGTCCTGTACCGTCCCTCAGGAGCCTACAGCACATTAACAAATGCTTAGTCTTCTCCTGGAGCAGCAGAGGCACAGCTGTACCAGTGTCCTCTGTGTCCTGGAGGGGAAGAGCAGGCCCGTTGACTCCAGCTCCTCTTTAGGAGAGTGCCCCTGGGGCGACATGCACAGTTCTGGGATCCTGAGAGCACACAACTGACTCAGGGTCCGCTGTGCTAAGAAAGTGAGAATTCGCTGATTGCATTTCTATGCCCAGTGGCAGAGGAGCAAAAGTCCATCCCATAAAGCAAGCTTTCCAGTTAATCAGCAATTCAAGTTTTTGGACATGTGCCTCCCACACCAAATTTTATGAGGAAGAGGGAGAAGAAAAGAGGGAGAGAGAGAGAAGGAAAGAGAAGTGGCTCTTTAAAAAAAAAAATTTTTTTTCTGAAGCCAGATGCACGTGGCTTTTAGGAGGCACCACATTGTGGTCTTGCATCAGGACTCTGATTTAACAAGGATGGCAAGAAACAAAGGACTCTCTTGCTGATATCAAAGGAATGCAGATGCACCTGCCCCAGGCCCTCCAAGTGAGGGTGTATGTTTGTAAGTGGTGTGCAGGCTGTGAACCTGTGGGTGGAGCCCTGCGGGGGAGGCAGGAGAGACAAGCGGCCCAAGCCAGTGGATCTTAACCAGAACTGTGGATCAGAATACCCAAGGGTGTTTCAGAATAGATGTAGACACACCCCAGATCACTTGAATCAGAATCTTGGGCAGGGCAGGGCATTGTTTTTCAAGAAATTCCGCTGATGACTCAGATGTGCTCCTCTGGTTAAGAATCATTAAATTGGTCAATCTCTAGCCCAGAACACTCATCGGTCAAGAGAGGGCCTCATTTCTGATGTATTAGGCTTCCACGTGATTGAAAAATGAAGAAAAATCAAAATGAGGCTTAAAAATCATTTAAATAGGTAAGCACATTTTGAATCCCATAACCTTTGTTTACATTTAACCTAATAACACTTTATAAGATTACAATGCAATTTAATCTCACAAGATAATTCAAAGAGTCATAAAAATATTAATTCTTAGTGTGATCCATAGGCAGTGGGATCCAAAAATGGAACACAAGTTTAAGGTTGTGTGATGAATGGCTTCTTTCAGACCTGTCAGGGTATCTCTGAGACTGAAGATACCACCTCATTTGGTGAAATAATTAGAGTATAAATTTGACCTCTCTATTAATGGGAAGCCCAGGCTCAATGGTCATCCTGCCTCCTCTTCCCTGCCATGGGAGTTCTGGGTTTCAGCTGTAATGATCAAAGACCTCATTGCTCTAATGTTGGTAATAATGTTTCTGGGCTGACTACTTTACCACCTGGGGAAGAGTGGTTAATATTAATAAGAGCCCCTAACATTTGCTGAGCTCTTACTATGTTTCAGGCTCTATGCCAAGGGGCAGAACATAGATTTTCCTTTCTATCCTAGGTGGTGTCCAGGATCCTGAGAGTTTACAATTTAAGAGATGTGGTCTGTTTTCCAGAACAGCCTCCGTATGAATCATGTTACAAGTGTGAAGAAACACGGTTCTTTTCTACTCTTTCAGCCAGTGTATCGGCTTTCGAGTAACTATCACCTCTCTTAGGGTACTCAAGCACCATTCAGGCCCAAAGTGGATAACATTGGACACAATCTTAAGATTTGGTGACCAGAAGTACATAGATCTGGGGAGGCAAGACTCTAGATTAAAGTGAACAGGAGCTTTGAGATGAACTGAGGACAAGAGAGTGATAGAGATCTTGCCAGTTTGCAGCCTGAAGGGAGAATCTGGTCCTCAGGGGGCCAAGACTCTGCCACCTGTTCCTAGGCCAGGCAACTTGCCCCTCTCACATCCTCTCCCCGTCTTGGAGTCAAAGCAGCATGTTTTTCACTGATGTCACCTATGAAGAGTCCCTCTCTGGACAGAGAGAAGCATCCCCGACCACGCCCTTCGCACCGTTCCCACCCAAACTCCTTACTCCTTCTCTGTCTTACGGCTTCAGGAGCATCCTCCCTGCACACACATTCCGTCAGGACGCAAGGTGAGAACAGCCTTCTCTCTACGCTCTCTCTCTACTCTGCGACTCTTTCTAGCTACCAACATGACTTTCAATTTTTCACTTAAATATTTTTGGGGGAGGAAAAAAGGATTCTACAGTTACTGCCTCCAAATACTTGTCATGGCACCAGTGTACAAGCTGGTTTCAAATCCCACTGTGCTCTGATGCCACCACTGGCCCCAGCACTGTCAGACTCCCTGATCATCCCCTCTTCCACCTGGGCCTCGCCGCAGGGTTTGGGATGCTCAGTTTCTGGTTCCTCAGTATCTGCCGTTTGGTTCTCTCAGAGCACTCCTCCGTCCCTTTCGGAGTCTACTCTTCTTCCCGATCTCAAAATGCAGTGATTTTAAAAGATTTTTCCCACTTGTTCTCTCTATTTCCTCCCTCTTATCAGCTTCATCTATACCCACAATTTTCCCTCCGCATGTTAAACAAATGACCCCTGTGTCTACACATCACACCCCCAGCCTGGTTCTAAACCCTGGGCTAGCTTCTCCAACTTCCTCTGAGACATCTTCAGCTGAATACGTTTCTGAAACTTCTTACTCTACTTTCTAAAACCAAATTGATCAGTATTCCCCATGCCCAAACCCAAACCATCTTTTTCTCCTAACTTCCCCATTTTCGTTCCTTTCTTGATTTCAAAACATTTATTTATCTAGAAACAGCTCCCGGTAGCTCCTGATGGGCAGGGATGGGAGAAGGGTGTGCTCTGCTCTGTCATCCAGAGACCAGGCTAATGGAGGTTCTGCCTTCTTCAATGTGTGGCTTCCAGGGAGGTCTCAGGCACTGACATCCAGATGGCAAGAGAAGAAAGAGCATCGAGATTCTCGTGTGGGAGATTTATACAGGCCAGGCCTGGGAGTGGCACACACCATTTTGTTCACATTTCCTTGGCTAGAACTCCCTGATCACATGGCCTAATTGCAAAGGAGGCTGGATAATGCCATCGAGCCGTGTGTGCGGAAGGAGACAGGTTTTGGTGAGTAGTGAGCTGTCTCCCATTCTCCCTGTAACCTGTGTTCAAAGACTTGAAGGAGGTGTTCCTTCTTCTTACCTTCCCTTCTCCAGTTAGTCACAGGCTCCTGCTGGTACTTCCTCTACAACAGCCCTCGTCAAATCCAGCCTCTTTCCCATCCCCAGTATCACATCGCCTTGACTCAGGCCCTCACGAATTCTAACTGGACAGCTATAATGGTCTTCTAATGCGAGCCTTTCCCCCTTCTAATCTCTCATTTATTCAACAGATATGTGCCAAGCACTATATTCTAGGTACCATGTTAGCAACTAGAGAAAAATGAGGAAATGGATAGACCTTGGTCCTGCATTTATAATCTCGTGGGGAATATAGATGAAAAAATGGCTCTTTTCACATTGGGTTGTTATCACCTATGATGGGGAAGTTCAGGCTATAAAAGAAACCTGTGGGAAGGACCCCAGATTCCCTGATCACTCCACTGAGGCAGGGCACATCCCCTTCAATGCCCTCCTTGTTCCCTGGCCTGCCATCCTGTTTTATTTTCATCATAGTCCTTGAAACTATCTGAAATTACCGTGCATGTTTATGTGTTTACTTGCTAGTTTTGTGTCTTATCCCACTGGAATGGGAGCTCCACCAAAGGCAGAGACCACGACTCACTTGTCGGCAGTGTACCCACAGGGCCCAGAACAGTGCTGACATTATAGTAGGAGGGATCTAGTCTTGGGGAGAGGAGGGTGTCAGATTAGGTTTCTGGAAGAAATAATCTTTAGGTTGACACTGGAAGGATGCATAGGAGTTAACCAGGTTTGTGGTGGGAGGGAGGGAGGAGTTATTGTTCTAAGCTGGGAGGAGAGACCGCATGGCTGACATTTGGTGTTGGGGAAGGGGAGAGTTGGAGTTGCACCTTGTAAACTGTGTGTGTGGATTTGGACTTTTCCTAAAACAAAAGAGATACCAATTAGGGTCCAACTAAAGTTTTAGAGCCCTGTGCTGCTCTTTGTAGCATAGATGGGAAGAGGGTAGAGCTGAGGGCTGGACAGCCTATAAGAACACAGGGGAGAGATGCTGGTAACATGAGCCGGAAGAGTGCCAGTGCATTCCAGATAAATTGTTTAAAAGTCTTGGCACATGTGATATTATCCCCTCACAGAAAAGTCTCCAAATGGTGAATGTTGCAAGACGTTGGATGGTTACTACATTTTTCCACTTATATTTTATCTCTCTTTCCAGTTCAAGTCATATCTCCTCCTAGAGGCTTTCCATGATTTACCCCTACTCTGAATTGTAGCATTTCATATTTATATAATTTATTTGACACAGATGCACTGTCCTATATTTTTAGAACCTTTACAGTCATCCTCAACCTTCTCCCAATAGATTTCTAGTATCTTCAAAAAATGAATTTGTATGTTATTTCATAAAAATGTGCTTATAGAAATGTAATTTGAACCAACTAATTCACACTAGGATGTTTGTTGCTAATTATGACAGCTTCCTCTATGATACCAGAATCTTAAAAGAGGAAAAAGAGTTCTTTGGGGAAAGAGAAACGTTGAGCCTAGTCTTTCTGAGATCATGTCTCCTTAGGATGTTACAAAGTACAAATATGGCCCGTTGCTTTCCCCCAATGCTACAAGTTAATCTTGATGGAATTTGTGGCACTGTTGGGGAGAGATTTTTAGGTGAAAGCAGATGCTGATACCTTACGGCGTCTACACGGAGATCCTGAAGTCAGCGCACGAGCACCTTGCTGGAGATCGGCAGCTCCTGTTTGCCTCAGGAACATTCGGACATAGACAATCGGGTACTCCAGCAGGTCTGAAGTGGCTTAAGGGAGCATGCGGCCCCTCGTCTGTGTCTTTGATTGACAGGGTGGCGAGGGAATATGTGTTTGATTCCAGGTGATGTTACAGGGCCGCCCCATTCTGAAAAGAAGATTCCCTCTTAAACACAGCCCGTCGCTTCCTATGCCCATCCTCCAAATTCCAAACCATCAAGGCCGCACTTGCAATGCAGAGGAAGACCCAGTGGGGTTTTTATTTCTGAAGTGCTTGTGCCACCAGGGGTCAAATGGAGTAGCGAATTGTGTTTGGAGGAAGCAGAGTAATTGTCACCTACAAATTCACAAACTCTAGGAAGTAAAAATGAAAAAGCCCTTTTATATCCACCCGTGTCTCCTCTTGTCAGGGCAGGATTTGCCAGTCGTAATTGCTGCTGAGGTGAGCATCTCAATGTTCAGACGTCATTTGCTCCCATTTCCTTTGTCTTTCAAACGACACGTGTCTTCCGTTTTCTCCATCTGCTACTTTTCTTTTTCTTTTTAATAGTCATTAAACGAGCAGATGCTTACCTTTTATCTTTGGATTTGTTTTGCTTTTTTCATGTCACACCATCATTTGTATTTATATTAAAATGTCCCCCTTTTCATAAAAACTGCATTCTCAATAGCTCTTATGATTGCCGTGTTAAATCATTGCGTCATTTGCTGGCTTTGGGTGTAAAAAGATGTTGTGTGCATGTGGTTTCTCAAGCCCTAACACACAGACTATTCACCAGTTTGTGCAAGAAGGTAAACAAGAATATCTTTCTTTCCCTTCACATAGTCAAATTGAAAACATGGCATCTATTAGACACAGAGATCTAAACTGGAATTTAATTGCAAGGGTCACTGTTACCTCCTGCTTTATTTGATATTCAAAAGAAGCTTTTTGTGTACTTGAAATAAAGTAAAATAAAATAAAAAGGGGCAGCTAAACAGACAGCATCAGGGTTGCTTAGAAGCAAGCAATAATAATTGGTCAATCTACCAGTATTCTTCATTCTTTCCCACTGCCCACCTCTTTGGAAAGGGTGTTGAAGGCAAGTAGCTAGCAGAAGAAAACAGGAAAATCAAAGGATTTTCATTACCCACAAACTGGGTAAGCGGCCCCTGGGTAAGGGAAAGTTGACCATGCTTATTTCTGGAGACACCCTTGGGCTGAGGGACCAAAGACATTTTGTACACTTCGAAGCAAGCTGAGGGCTTGCAGGTTCTCACTTAGCCTATTTCCCGGAGCCCAAGGTGGCATGTTAATACACTATGTGACTACTTTGGACTTCATACTTGGCAGATTGTCATTTCTTTTCTCAAAACCAGACCCTGAGAGGAACATGAACTTGATCCATGCCATAAATCAAGCTCTAATACAGGGTGAGAGTCTTAACCCCTGTCCTCCCAGCTCTGCCTCCTGCCGAGCTCCTCTGCCTGCTTCCATGCTACCGGAATGATTCAGAGAGCTGAAACCCGGCTGTTATTTCTATCACTCCGTCCCGAAGGTAAGATGTTTGGCTAATTCAATTCTCATTCCCAACCCCCCCATATTTAGACATGGAAGGAGAAGGAAAGGCTAGGAAAGAAATTCTTGGCAAATCAGGCTGAAAACAAAGCTTAGAAAGGAAAACAGAAAGAGAATGGGGGGAAACAAGCCAGCAGAAAAGATGTAGCATGTGTCTAGTCTAGACAACCTCCCTTTGTTTGCAGAAACCTCCCCTCCTCCTCTCACAACTGTTCCTTCCTTCACTCTTATTAATTTTTCTCTGCAGCTTATCTCTTAGCCCTTAGGTAAGGGGAGATCAGAGCCGGCGCTCCTGCTCCACGGGCTGCAGCTCTCAGCAGCCCAGGCCTGCAGGCAGCTCAGGGAACCGAGACACCGGCAGGCACCTGCAGGCATCAGGCCGCCTGCCCTGAGTAGAAGGCGGTTTCCTCATCCCTCACAAGCACCCCGAGGGAGATTGATAGTCATCCTCAACTCCGGACATTTGTTCATTCCCTTGTGTCCTTGAGACAGAAAATATCCATTTCAATATCTCTAAGCAGAAGGAATAACCCCAAAAGGTTAAAGTGGACAGTGGGCAATGTTTTTCAAAGACACACTCTTGGTCTCCTGAGTCATCACCCTCTGGGGCAGCTGTGCCTTCACAGTGTGGGGTCGGCATCATCAAAATTTTCAGGGCCACTATGACCAGAGGGTTAAGAACTAGGGGCTTGAAATGAACATACTTTCCCAGCAATGTTTTGACACTTGTCATCTGTGGGACCACAGTCAAGTTACTTAAACTCTCTCAGCCTCAGTCTCCTCATCTATAAAATGGGGCTGATAATAATAGTACTTACCTCAGAATGTTTTGAGAGAATCAGAAGCACTAACGTGGGGAATGTGCTTAGCATAGCACGGGCTACATGCAAAGACACCAAAAACTATGGTGGAGTCGTGGGAGATGCGTTTGCTATTGTTTTGCTCTTATTATTAATTTTGATTACTGGTCAGATGACCTGAAATCTGAATAAAGGTTTAATCTGTGTCTGTAACTGTATCCAGTGAAGATTCCCAGAAACAAACAGAATGGACCATGATAGGTTCAAATCAGGGAAACAGAAACCCCTCTACATGTTTTAAACAGAGGGGTTGATAACAATACAAGAACTAATTATGCAGGTAATGGAAGAGATGAGATGCCAAACAGGAAATGGTGAAGCAACCCAGAGATTAACAACAGCAGGAAGCTGCTGCCACTTTTAGGATGGAAGAAATACAGGGAAAAGGTGATGTTACAGAGGCCAGAGCCAGGGACCACCTGGTGGGAGCTGGGACCTCAGAGGGAGGGGCTGGGAGAGGGCAGCTTGAACCATAAGGAGAGACAACCACTCCCGTAAACTGTCACCTGCAGCAGAAAGAGAGAGCTGCTCCGGGTTCTCCCCTCCTCCTGCCCTTTGGTGCCTTCCGTTGACTGAACCCAGCCAAAAAGCTGTTGACAAACAAGTCTAGGAAACAGTTTGCAGAGTCCTCAGTATCTACAGACTCAACAGAGATGCATTTCGACCATGAAGGAAAATGAACTCTTTATGCCTATGAGGTTGAATGAAGAGCTGTTTGATATTTTGAAAAGAAGCCATTTAGATTCTGGGTTTCAGCTTTTAGCTAGAATGTCTAAAGATCCAAAAGTTCGAAGCTAGGCGATTATTTCATTATAAAGGTACCTGAGGTGTAAGACATTAAGAAACATGGAAAAGGAGAAAAGCTGATAATCCCACACCTTTTGGGAAGCTGCTGCTGCTGCTTCTCTTTCTTTTTTCATCTAGAGAGCTCTTATCCACAATCATATTACTAATTCACCAAAAAAGCTCCATTATTATTTACCGATGCCAGTTGTGTATGGTGTTGATCAAACCACTGTTGACCATGGGGAGAGAAAATGACTTAGCCATCATGGAAGGCCAACAGTGATTCTTTGGCACACTGAAGGGTGTAAAGGGGAGACAGAAAATGTCAGTGTCTGTGCTTTCTGCAGAGTTGCTTTCAAGCTGAGAGATGTCCTTTTGAAAATATATCAATCTTAAGTATGAGAGAGGGCACTAGATAAAAAGTCAATCTGATACGTGCTGTCAATGTTCAACTCCACCTTGGCTTCATCTCTCTGTCCTAGATCATAACACTTGTTTCTGATAAAGTGCTGGGCTCTGGCTCTCTTCCCAGTACAGAATGGGCTCCCTAGCCATTTCATTACCAGAAATTACAATGATCATCTGCCTAACTGGGAATAGCATTATCTGAAACACAATTAGAAGTAAACTGAAAGTTTAGGTGGCCTGGTGATGACTAATCAGAAATTTTACTGCGTGGCACATCACACCAGGTCATGTTTCAAGGTTGTCACATGTTGTCTTCATTTTCAGAAGAACTTCAATTGCCATTAGCATGGCTGGAAGGAATGAAGCAGTTATTAGTATCTTTAACCTAGATATCAAGGAATTAAAACACCCAAGGTTTGTGGTCATCAGAAACAAAGATCCTAGTCACAAAATGTTTTCTATACCACCATGTGTATAACAGAGATTTGGTATGGTCTGATTCTAAGTCTGGAATTCTCACCCAGTGGGAGTGGGAGGAAAGTATCTCTGAAAAATGGGACTGCTTGGGGCTAGAATAGCACACACTAATTTAATGAGGCAGCAGGGCACATGCTCCAAGGGAAGCAAGGTACAGGAATGTTCCCAGAAGACAGAAAGTGCTGGAGTATGGATCTATTTGCACCTGGAAATAAGTGTAGGAAAAATCACCTCCATATGAGTAATAGGGACCTAGCCTCAAGGTCATTGACTCTGCCAAGGCAAAGTCCCTTCTTGGTAAGGCAAAACAAACAAACAACAACGAAAAAAGGACTGTACTTTTGTTTGCCACAATGGAAGAGAATGTTCCAAAGTATGTTGCATGTGTTTAGCCTTGCAATAATATAGCCACATGACAGTGGAACTTCTTTTCAAAGCTTGGTTCAGGTTAACCCCAGAGGCTGAAGACACAATGGTCAGACAGGAAAGTCAGCTGCCATGTCTAATGTATTCCAGGAAAGAAGGATTAAGAACCTTGACCATCAGTGGCCCAAGCCACTCTAGATTCCCTTTTTCAGGGCTCATCAGAAGAGGTGAAAATAGTAAGTACTGTGTGGCAGTCGCCAGTAGCAGCCAATGGGAACATTTCTTGAGCTGCCTAAGGACAGTCATGATGGCTTGTAAGTGAAGCCATCCCTGTGACTATAGCAAGGGTAAAGAATAATGAAATGAAGATTTAGTTCGTATCAGCACTCCCCGTGCATTAAATATAAGAGACATGTCCCCAAATGAATTGCAGTCTTTTTGACAATGATGCTCTAGGAAAAAGAGCAAATATTGACACTTCAATAATGTTTGCCCAGCAATCAGTGAGCTGTATACAGCACTCAGGGTATCTATGTTACTGGAATCAATTAGAAAAAGGGAGAATTGATATCCTTCAATGAGAAATATATGGTAACTGCTGACATTACAGATAACATGGGCTGTGCAAATCACTTCTGAAGCCCTAGGCCTGCCGACACTGTCATTGTTACTTAGGGAATCTAAGAACATAGCCCGGACTTCAGTTCTGCTGCCCACTGCTCTCACCAAACTCTCCTCCAATATGCAGTTTTCATCCCCTGCAACTAACTCTACCTAACCATTCATACATTCATTCATTCAACAAATTTGTTGAGAAGCCACCTTGTGCTAACACTATGTTAGGATGGGTGGAGTTCCTGGTTGGGGGGTAGAGGAGGAATACAAATAATGAAAAAGTACAAAGTAAGATATTTTCATATTAAATGAACAAGTGAAGAGTTGCGTAAAGAGCATTCCGTCCAGGGGATCAACTGCAGAGGCCCTGAGGTACATATCAACTGCCTTCTCTTCACTCTCTTGCTGTGTTTAGTTACTCTTTAGTCTCTGGTTGCTTTTCAGACTGGTCACTCCTTTTTTCCTTCTTTCCTTCCTCCCTACCTTGTGCCTTCCTTCCTTTCTTTTATTTTACTGTTTATTTACTGTCAGAAGTCTTTTAAGGAAGTCCATGGCCATGAAGACCCTACACCGTAAAGACTTATCTTCCCATTAGATTTTTTTGTTGTTGTTCAGATCTCTCCCTTCCCAAATAGATTTTTACTTCATTGAAGATAAGGGTACACTCAAGTATCTTAGATTTTTATAGATTTCCCAAAGTACCCGATATAATGAGGGGCAGATACGTGAGGCTCAGTATAACAAATGTTGGCTCAATCTGAAATGCTTATAACTGGAGAAGTTTATTGAGGTAAATTTGCCCACCAAAGATATTTTTTGACTGTATATTCTTGATTGCTGTCATTCTGTTTGTTATATATATTCAATCTATCTTCAGGGAACTAAAATTTGTAAAAGTACACTGGGTAAGAAACGCTTAGATGTTGCTGATGGTTTAGCTGCCTTTGGAGTATCAATTCCCGTCCTGTGAAGAAACTACTAATGTCTATTGATGAAGGCAGTCCAGTAACAAGTAGTTTGCATGCAAGGGGTATGTACATACAGTGTAATCAGGCTGGGTGAAGTTGAAAGATAAAGTTCATTAGCTTCCCTTAACAGGAGATGACTCCAAAATCCAAAAAGCCAACTAATGACTTAAATAGGGTTTGGGGAAAGATTCAATCCTTAGTTTTTGGGGTCAGTGAAAATGTTATTTTCTGACTGCTTCTCTTTTAAGGAGAAGAAAAATGTCATGCCCCGGGATGAGGGGGGTAGGGGGAGCAAGGGTGGTTAACGTAAATTCTCATTCTGTGGCTTTCAAGATCACAGCTTTGGCCACCTAACCTACAACCAGTGCAGATGAACAGGGATTTTATAGCAGTGAGCTGGTGTCATAGTGATAGGATGGTTGCTAAGGATGTCATTATCACTCTGATTGCAGGAATCAGTGAGTTAATTGGCATGACCTCATTCAGGTCCTCAGGGCCTACCTGTTCACAAATTATAAAGGAGACAAAAAGTTGATCTTTTTATAGTGTCAGGAGGCAGCACCTGTTAACATTTAACAGGCGTTTGAAACAAGCTGTAATACACATTATTTATCTCCCTGTTATCTTTTCCTCACACTGTGTCCTCCTTCTCTTCACTACATAGAATTAAGACATGCCCTTCTTAATTTTTTTTCGTTGCTCTATTTTTCTCTGTTCCCTCTAGAGGAAGGGGAAATTTTTTTTTTTTGGTCTGAAAATCAGCCATTAAACTGAAGAAGGCTCAAGGAAATGAACTGAAATGTCTCGTAGGAAGAAAAATAGCACTATGAAGATGAAAAAAAGCCCAGGATAATGGAGATTGATCGCTCGATCTATCTATGGCCTCAAATAAAACTGATTGAATTTAACATGTTAGGTTACAGTTAAGAAGCTTAGTTGTTTCAGTTGGGGTAATACAGTTTCAGATTTTCATAGGGAGCCATTTATTTATTTTTGCATTTGTGAGTCATTTAGTCATTCCCTTGTGAGTGAGAATACATTTATTTTCCTACTCCCTGCAGTTAGGCGTTCTATTAATACCACACTAGTTGAAATAAATGGAGCAGTAGAAACTGTTTGGTGGTGAATTTGTTTTTCAGATTTTTTTTTGATACTGCTATTTTGGTAAGTCGGCTTCCCAACCCCTCTAGTGGTTTCAATAGAGTCTTAACTCCTCACCCTGTCTCCTCTCTAGCTTCATATTTTATTCTTGCTTTTGTTTCAATGTTGACAACTTTTAGGCCACCTGAAGCCTTATAATCCAATAAATGCATATTGAAGAGTGGGTGTATGGTAAAATATTCCTAAGCAAACAACAGGATTGTCAAAAATTACAGACAAAGTGACAGTTTTCTTAAACACCAGTTTTCTCTCTCCCCCCGTTTGTACTCTACCCAAGAGGAAAATGCAATCTAATAAAGAGGGGAATTGGTCCTACAGGTTATAAGGAAGTGTCAAGGGTCATGTTTTCCAGAATTCTAAGAGGGGATTTTCAAATGTACTTTATTGGGCTGAAGCACAATTGCTCATGCGCCTTTGCAGTGAAGCCGAGCAAAATATAACATCCTTGTTATTCTGGACAGCTAATTGCCGTCAGTAATTGTTGTTTGTAATGAACATGATGCGGAATAAAGGCAGGCTGGGGGGGATGGGAGAAGGGTCCTCTTGGCTTTGAACCACATCCAGCCCACTGAGGCTGATCGCACCGAGCCGCAGGAGCGCTCCTGAGGGGACACGGTCAGAAAAGCCCCAAAGGGGGACTGGAGGGAAGCACGTGGATCTACACACTTTCCGGCACTGGCAAAGGTCAGGCAAATAATCGAATCACTCCTCCTCGGCTTTCATTTCATCCACTGCACTGATGAGGATGGAGAGCGGGCCGGGGGAAGGAGGTGGTAGTAAGTGGTCCGTCCCTGTCGGGGGAGGGGAGGGGACGGACAAGGACATTCCATTCTGTTCGCCACTCTCACAGAAGCCTTGGGACAGAACAAAGAAAGAACGAAAAGGAGACAGACGTGCTGGGCACGCGCATTCACAAACACGCGCGTGCGCTCACGCGCGCACACCACTTGCAGTAGGGAGTCGATAAGAGCAGAGATAATTTATGCTTAGGCTTCAGCCACCAACCCGGAAGTACAACGTGGGGGGGGGCGGGGGGGAAGAATGAAGACTATCCCTTGCATTTCTAAGCGGCCATCCTCCAAGACCTTAAATTATACCAGTGCCTGAGTTAGGTATAAAAGAGGTATCACCTGAAAGTGACAAATGAGGGAACTGAGACTCAGAAAACCCAAGTGAGTCCTTCAAAAAACACAGACCAAATACTCAGAGAAGCAGCGACTAAATCTCGGGTCTGTGTCGTGAGCTGGTGCTCCTGAGACCACAGGGCCCTGCGCAGATGGCATTAGATCAGAGCACATGGGAGGAAGGTCTGCAGATCCGGAGGCCACACGGTCCCCTGCAGTCTACTTCATACGGAGGCTCTGCATCTGGGCCAGGATCTTGGACTGTCTCTGATTTCTTTCACTTGTTTCATAAAACCAATAAAGTCAAGTCAGTGAAACATTTTACTGGCAGTTCTAGGTGTGTTCTAATTGGCCTGTAGTTGGAATTCCCGTTATTGCCAGGGAGAAAACAACCCCTCCAATTCCGTGAGGGTTACTTAGGGGTAGATTTATGGGGAGGAAACAGGAACAGGGGTTGAGGCTTAACTTCCTAAAGCCATTTTCTTTGATTTGGGGGTGGAAGCTTTTGCCACTCATTTCCTGCCTACATTCCTAAAAATTTTCACCAAGGTCCCTCCATCACTTCCATTTTCATCAATGTATTTGAAGTCCCCAAAGATTGCCTTTAAGGGCCTATCTCATCTGGAGGTGAACTGTCACCTAAGGCAGGTCCCTATCACATTGTGCCTCTGTCCATGGGCCAGGCTGGCTCCTGGCTGGAAGAACCAGTTCTAGTGTTTTCCCCATCCCAGCTTCTCCCAAGGTTAGTTAATGAAATTGAAAGGGAACCTGCTGCCTCTGCTGCCAGGGCCAGTGGTGACTTTGCATTATGCTGGGGACAATGAGGGTAGTGTTTGCTGGCTGTGGCTCTCATAAGCAAATGTCACTGAATATGTTCGGAAAGCGCATGCTTAGTTGGACACTGTCATGCTGTAGGAGCCAAAATCAATTGGAAAAGGAAGAAAGAGTGTAGAAGAGTTTAATTTCTTGGTGTGCAGGGTCTGGACTTTGATCTAGGTTCAAATCTCAGCAGATTTTGATTCTTTAACCTCTTTTGTGCCTCGGTTTCCTTATCTGTGAAGAAAAAAGGGCTAGTACCTAATTTACAAGTTTATTATGAAAATTCAATTATATTATTTGTGCGAAGCACTTAGCAGAGTTTGAGGCATAATTAGTACTTGGCAAACGTTAGTTTAACAGTTGCCCTTTCAGCTCTTTGATTTGTAGAATTTAACTAATCCCTTAGAGTTAGAGTCAATGCGTGGAGAGGAGGAACAGAAAAGGCTTAAACTTTTTTGACTTTTGTATCTTATTGTTGATGTTTTTTCTAAATACCACCCATTGAAGCAGTTAGAGACAATAAATGTCGCAAAATGAGAAAAATTTTTCTAAAGTTTTCCAAATGTTGAATTTCCTATTCTGCTTAATCTTATGATTTGGTACCATCAAATGCGACACCTGTGAGTGGTGGGTTTGTCATTATTAAATAGACACTGTCTAGTGCCCATCTAGTCCCCACATATCTCTAATGTTTTGGCTGCTTTGTGGTCAACATTAGCAAACTCCATTTTGGTGGGGTGCGGACACATCCAGCCCCACAGTGAGACATGGCTCCTTTAACTGCAGGAAGCTAGAGCAGACAGGAGACATCACGGCCTGCCTGCAGGTATCTGGGAAGATTTTTCAGGGACAGTCCAGCTGCTGAGATATGAAGCAAGTCCATTCTGGCTGGCAGGTAGCAGATGATAGCCCAACCATTTGCTGTCGTTGGAGGGATTAACAGAGAGGGTCACAAGATGACACCATGGGAGAGTGGAGCCCAGGGGTAGAGAGTCCAAAGCATTCATACATCCTGGTAGGTGGGTAACATCAGGGATGTCTTTGGGGAGACAGCAAAGTCACAGACACCTGGCTCCCTCCCCTGACAATGGGGCAAGGATGCAGACAGAGTCTGATTCAGGTCCCAGTTCTAGGGAAATTAAATATTAGGCAAGCTGTCAAGACAAGGGTTTAAGGTCTTAGGTCGGGAAGCCAGCTGCCAGTACTGGAGAGCAGACCCCGGAGACTAGGTCTTACTGACAATAAAAGACATACCAGGTACCTGACACTGATCCATGCGCTACCTGGGTTAACTTAATGAATCCTCACTACAAGCCTATGAATTAGGTACAGTTATCATCGTGCCCATTTTTCAGAGGAGGAAACTGAGGCTTAGAGAGTAACTTGCCTAAAGACACACAGCAAGTAGCAGAGTTGGGATCAAACACAGGCAGTCTGGCTCCAGAGTCCATTCTCAACCACTGCATCAAATGGCCTCTCAAAGCAGATTTTCTGTAAGGGGTTATCAGGTCCCAGAACCTTGGCCAAGGCTGAGCCCACGGGCGAGTATTGAAAGGCCCCAGCTACGGGGTAGAAGGGACTCAGGGAGTAAAAATTAGACTGGGCCTGACATTATGTCCCAGTGTCCCTTGGAGAGAAGTGTCTCAGCTCTTCCCAATAAATGGCAATTTATGTTCCAGGTAGGAGCTTCCTCTGTTCTAGTTCAGACCTAGGAATTTTGGCTCAGCTCTCAGTCCTTTCCAACCCAGAGATCCCCTAGGAAGCCAGATAATTTCTGGCACTGATCTGTAGAAGTTAAGCCTGCTCTAGCAGACTCAAAGATCCGTCTTCCCTGTGGTCAGATCACAGTGGAGTTCAAGACAGAAAGTGAGCAGTGCTCATCTGCGTACCAATGTATAAACCGTTTTCTTTGAAGAAGAGTACTTGAATTAATCGAAGGCCTATTCTATGCTTTACATAAATAATTGCTTTGATATTTGTAATGTATTAGTTTCCTAAGGCTACTGTAACAAAGTAGCACAAACTGGGTGGCTTAGACAACAGAAATTTATTGTTTCACAGTCCTTGAAAGTAGAAGTCTGAGATTAGGACGATGGCAGAGCCATGCTCTCTCTGAGCATCCTTCCATGCCTCTTCCTACCTTCTGGTGGTTTGCCAGCAGTCTTGGCCGTCCTTGGTTTATAGATTCATTACTTTGATCCTCCATCTTCACTTGGCATTCTCCCTTTGTCTATTCACATCATCTTCCTTGTGTGTCTGTCTGTGTCCAAATCTCCCCTTTTTATAAGGACCCCAGTCAAATTGGATTAGGACCCACCCTAATGACCTCATCTCAATGTGTCTACATCTGCAAAGATCCTATTCACAAAGATGGTCATATTCTGAGGTACTAGAGGTTAGGACTTTGGGGATGGGGTGGGGGCACAATTCAACCCACAACACACATAAGCCCTATTGAATTAGTACCCCCTCCTATCTTTTACAGACATGGAAAACGAAGCTCAAGTTCACCAAGCTAGTAAGTGGTGGAGTACAAGATCAAACCAAGTCTAATTCCAAGGTCAGTACTCTTCCTGTTCACATCCTGCTGCCTTCTCAGGGTAGTAAGCAGTTTGTTTGACTCCTTAAATAACACAATGTACCTTGTAAGAGCCTGTGTGTTTGCTCTTGACATGTGTCAATCTTGCCAGTGACCTGGATGGTCTGGTGCCCACTCAATGCCAGTGCTTTGAACAAGCCTCCTGCTGCTGAATAAGCATAATGTATGCCCCACATTATGAAGTGGAGTCATAGATGAATGTGTGCTGGGTACCTGTAAGGGTAGATGTTACATCCCAAGAGGTCTACACTGCTCAGGAGAGTTTCTCATATTGTATAAATGGCAGAAGCCATATAATGTGTTTTACTTTAGAAAGGTTTATTTGCTGTACAAAGAGTCAGAAACTTGGAGAGATAATCCCATATTGGCACCTGATGCCTGGAAATGAAGTGTGTGGCCTGAGGCTACTCACTTAACCCCTCAACCTCACTATCTGGGACCTGGAGGTAATGATGGAGGCATCATTTGAGCGGCTTCAGAAATGTCCTGGAAGACTTTGGCAAATGGAAATGCTATATTGACAGCAGAAAATTTAACTGAAAATAATTGGTATTTGTAGAATATCATTCTTAGGATCTCAAATTTCTCACGGCTGATCTCCAGTCCCAAGCCTCAGGAATTGGAAGAATTGACCTGGAATGTTGCCAAGAGTTAATTCCTCCCCGATCTTCCTTGCCATTCTGTTTTGAGTTCTCCCTGAAAATTGAACACTAGGTCCAGGGGGAGGTTTGGGATTATTAACTCCCATCAATCTTCTGAGAGTGAATGTGCTTCTGCATCAAATTTTTCTTTAGATTTCCTTCTTTGATAAAATGTATGCAGCATCCAGTCTCAGAGGCACACTCCCTCCTCTAGTCCTCCTGCCTCATTCAAGTTATTTAATTATATTGTTTTCACTATCCCTTACTGCCTGACTTTCAGATACCCATGTAATTATCAGATTAGCTCCTATGTAAAATCCCTGTTTTTGGTTTTCCTTCCAATACGCTAAATATACTTCTGGTGGCAAAGAGCTGGCATTAGTACGTTAAGCAGCCCAGAATAGAGCAGAGCCAGACGTAAAAGGGTCACAGCTCACTTTATAATAGAACTCTAGAGCATTAGATACTCTTGGCTTGCCCATGTTGGAGATCTGCTTGGGAGAGGACTGCATCATAGCACTATTTTGCAGCATGGGTTCCATTTGTCTGTATTAGTAAATAGCACATTTACAGGTTCCAAATAAAAAGGGAAATGAAATCTCATTACACTAATGTTCTCTGTAATGAGTAGGAAGATGACTCATTAAAATTATTTGAGATGCCACCTTTGACGCTCAGTCTGAACTTTCTACTTGCTTATGGTTCATGCCCTTCTTGATGTCTCTATTTGTTTAAAAACAAGACGGAGAGAACTGCCTGACTTGTGTGGGAATGTTTTCAGCCTGCTCATTTCCTGGCAATCGGCTATTTGGTCAGAAACGTGGAGTTATTTGATAGTGTTTAGTCCTCAAATGATGGTCACTGTGCGTGAACAAAGAGAAAAACAATTTAACTTACACAAATGCCGTTGTTCAATCACTCATCTGCAGCAAACGTTTCAAAACCAATAGACTATCTATCTAGATTAGCACTGTCCCACTGCTGCATATAAATGAACGATTAGCCAAGAGAATCTATAAATGGCATTGTTTTCGTCAATTTTACCGTGCTTTCTGCTGCTGGACTTCTTCAAGAACTTGAAAACATGGTTTCTGGTCACAGCAATTTTTAAAGAAGTAGAGAGAATTGTTAGAGAGACCCAATTGCTATCTATTTATTAGCTTAGGGATACAGAATTGAGACAATTCATTGAGCACTATTGTCCTTGCAAGGCCCTGTTTTATTTTGTTTTCCTTTGTTTTGTTTCCCCCTTCATCTCCATCCCCAACAACCCCTTGGCACTTTCATCAGCACCTTCTCAAATATGTTTTACGGATTCTTCTAATCTACCTTCCATATGTTTATTTGGTTTATTAGTGTTTATTTGGAAGAATGTATAGTGTCATTTATGTATGTTTTTTAAAGTTTTATAGATGGTAATGTGTTGTAAATCTTGTTTGCTTTCTTACTTTTTATCTAATATAGTGTTTTTGAGAACTGCACATTTTTCTCTACATAAATCTAGTTCATTGCTTCCAAGGCCTTCAGATTATTCCAATACATGTGTATACCATTTGTGACTCTTGCATGCAGCACATTTTACTTATTCATTTCCCTAGTGGATATCTATCTAGGGGTTACTTAGATTCTCTTAACCCCTACAATAATTATTGTAGAATTATTATAATAATTAGAATTATTATAATAATTAGAATTATTGTAATAATTCTACAATAATCTTCCATGAGCATGTTTCCTTGTGGATCTGAGCAAGAGATTCTCTAGAGTATATTCCCAGGAAAGGAATTTCTGAGTTGGGATGGTATACTCATACTTTATTTCACTAAGTACTTCCCAGATTGCTGTACAGAATGTTTTTACCAATTTATAATTCATCACCACTGAGGATGAGACTTCCTTAGGTCCTTGCCAGCACTTTCTAATTTTTACCAATCTGGTGGGTACAAAATGGTATCTCATTTTGTATAACAAATTTGCATTTCTGTGATTACTAATGAGGATGTATATCTTTCATACATATAATAGCTATTTCCAAATTCCCATCTGTCAATTGCCTGTTCATGTGCTTTGCCCATTTTTTTTCTTTTGGATTTCCTGTCTTTTTCTTGTTTGTTTGCAAAGTTCCTTATATGATTTAGATATTAATTCCACATTGCTCTGCAAAGATCTTTTCTCAATATTTTGCTGATTTGTCTATTGATAAATGGAAGTGTTTAATTTAGATGTGGTCATATCCACCAAATTTTTTTCACTAATAGATTTCCATTAGCATCCCCTATGTAAAATCCTTGTGTGATTTTTCTTCTGATATGCTAAATATACATTAAGTGGCAAAGAGCTGACTTTAGTACATTAAGCAGCTCAGAATGGAGTAGAGCTGGAGTGGGTCTCATCTTACTTCATATTAGAACTCCAAAACTTTAGACATTCTTGACTATGTTGCAGCATAGTTTAGAACAGAAGCACATCATAGTTTTATTTAGCAAGGTGGGGTCCACTTATCCTTATAGGAAAAAACCTGGTATATTTACACGTTCCAAATAAAGAAGATAATGCATTTTCTTTGTACTCTTGTTCTCTATAATGAGATGACTAATTAAAATCATTTGCAGTGCCACCTCTGATACTCAGTCTGAACCTCCTGCTCACTTACTGTTCCTTTCTATTCCCAGGGTGGTTTGGTGTTTTGGCTTTGCTTTTTTGTGCCTCACATGTGCAGGGTTGATTAAGCATACTCCTTAGTTTATGGCTTATTATCATTATTTGTCCATGCAAGGCTCCTCTTTATTTTTTATTAATGTATGTATATATCTATGTATATACATATGCACACATGTAAAATAAATCTACCTACCTACCTATCCATCTATCTACCACTATGGTAGATGGAATTACTGATTCCAAATATTTAACTTCCCTAGAGTGTTATTATATATCCGTCCATAACCCTTACCATAGTCTCTTGGCAGTTGAGACATTCTTCCTGACACTTGACTTTGGGCTTGGCTATATAACTTGGTTTGGTCAACAGGATATTAGTCCCATGGCATTGGCATGGTTGGGCTTGCCCACTTGAGCTCCTGCCCAAGAAGAACATACCTTAGGTAGCCACTAGAATGAGAAACATATGGAACAGACTTGGAACCAAACTGTAGTGTGTAACCAAGTTATGAACCTAGATAAACTGACTCTCAGCTGACCTTCAGATATGTGAGAAATGTTTATTGTTGTAAACCACTGAAATTCTGATAATTATTATGCAGTATTATTGTAACGATAACTAATTAATGCATCTTCGTTTCATTCGTTTCTTTCTTCCTTCCTTCCTCTATTTATGTATCCCATTTTATTCTCATACTACTACCATTTCCCTCCAACCAGGTTAATGCACTTTATGCATATCCTTTTAATTCAATTTGTTCTTGAAATGTATGTATTTTGTATGTGCATAAATTTTTAATTTTTGTAAATGATATTATATTATATACCTCCTTCTGCTTCCAACTTTTTTCACCAAACACGTATGCCTCTAATTCTTTGCATCTTTTTTCTTTTAAATTTATTTATTTTTAACTAACAAATAATAATTAGGTTTTTATTTATGGGGTGCAATGTAATCTTTTGCAGTTCTTTGCTTTTAACTGGTACATGATACTCCATGGTGTGTATCCATCCTATTTTCCCTATCCACCCTCACAGTGCTAAATACCCAGGGTTACCTATAAATCCCTGCCACCTTAACCCATGTTGCAATAAACATGGTCATACGTGTCCCTTTATAGACCCAAAGGGTAATTTCTAGGATATATGCTCAGGAATGGAATTGCTGATTCATATGAAGACTATCTAGTTAATAAGACAAAGTAGTAACAAATTGCCTGACAGCCTATCCTTGCCTCAGAAGTGCCTGAAAGTCCCCATGTCCCCGTGTCCCCGTAGCCTCACTGACACTTGGTATTATCCAACTTTCTATTTTTGCCAATCTAATTGTTTTGGTCTTTTTTTGTGCAGGAGGTGAGTGCTGGGTGCCTCTAGTCAGCCATTTTGATGATGTCTCTGCTCAATTAAATTCTTACTCAGTTTTTTTATTAAGGATATACTGGCCTCCTGAAACAAATTGATCGATGGGTTGACTTGTTTCTCTCCATAATTCATAGATTACATTTCTAACCCTCAGTACCTCAGAATCTGACCTTATTTGGAGATAGAATCTTTACAGAAATAACCAAGTTAAAGTGAAGTCATCAGGGTAGGCCCCAGTCCAGTATGACTGGTATTCTCATAAAAAGGAGAAATTTGGCCTCAAAGACAGGGAGAAGACCATGTTAACAGGAAGACGGTCATCTACAAATCTACAAGCAAGGAGAGACACCTGAAATAGATCCTTCCTCACAGTTTTCGGAAGGAACCAACCCTGCCAACACCTTGCTTTTGGACTTCTACTCTCCAGAACTGTGAGACAAAAAAATTTCTGCGTTCAAACCACCCGGTTTGTGGTACTTTGTTATAGCAGCCCTAGCAAACTAATAGAGTCAGCTTTCTGTTATTCTATTTCTGGGCACAATTTGTATGTAATAGAGATTATGCAAAACTAAGCATTACAATATATTATTATATCAGTACATATTTTCTCTCTTGTATAATTTTTTGTTTTCCTTGGCAATAATAATTGTTTTTTCTTTTCTACTTGCTTAGTTTTGTAAGAACCAAACACCAATTCATCCCTAAAATTCTGTCTGTGAGTATAAGTCTCTTCTCAATACGTTTAAATATCAGCTATTCTAAAATGTCATTGTCTTGAAAGCATTTCTCTCAGAGTCCTCTGACGTCCTTCTTTAACATGGACTGGTTGCTCCCCAGGTCTGTCACATGACAATCATCCTGGGATCTCCTCTCTCCATTAACCCAAGGATCTCTTGGCCTCTGTCCCATGATGGAACCCCTTTTTCCTGAATCACATGTCTTTTTCTTTCATAGTTGACTATTTTCAGTAGAGTACATACTACAGTAGCACAGAACAAAGGGTATAGAGGAGATGGATTTTTTTCTTTAATTATAGGAATTTTAAAAAATATTTTCTCCATCTGGAGACTGATTTCTCTCCTTCTGTGACTCCTAATTGATGCAGCCTGTTACTTCTATTTCTATCTTCCATATTATTTAATTTTTACCTTCTTCTTTCCAATTCTTACCCTTTCTAATTCCTTTTAGGGGAGATTTTGTCTCTAATTTTCTAGCTCACTAATTCTTTCTTCAGCTATGTTCATTCACTCTGCTATTCAATCTACCCATTCTTGGTATTTTGAACTATAACATTTCTCTAATTGGATATTTTGCTTCACTTTCCCAATAATCTACTAAGTTGCATTACTGCCCTCTCATCAGGCCACGGCAGACTGGCACTGGCCTGCCTTGGGGCAGCAGTGGGGGCAGGAATCTGCTCAAGACAATGCGGTGGAGACAAAGTCATTCTTCAGTCCTTCCCTCTCCTTTAGCATCTGACCTTCTTCCTTCCAAGGTTGTTCTTCTTACCACTTTGGTCTCCCCAAGGACTACTTGCAGTTAACAGTAAATTATTAAGGCTCTGTGTCCCCCCCCCACCTCCTAACCTCTCTTGTGGCATTTCCAAGATTGAATTGCAGTAGAGATTGGGGGTAGCCAATAACCTGTGTTAACTCACTATCTTGTCCAAACTCTCAAGCCCAGATTACTGTTCCTTATTTTCATTCTAGGACCTTTAATCTCATTAAGTTCTTTTTTTTTCCCTGTGTAAATTAAGAGTGATAATACTTCTTCTCAAGTTTAAAGGAATCTTGGGAAAATCAAAATCATAAGACTGAGAATTGTAGAATTCCTTCACTACACCTAGAAGTGGTTCTAATTATAAAAATTCCCAAGAATCTGTTGTCTTGATGCCAAAATAATGGAGAAACAGGCTCTATTCTGGTTCTTGGTCTCACTTTCATGTCAGGAAAAGTGATCCTGGCCTAAGGATTGTGCCATGGGAGACATATCAGTTATGGCCCAGGCTTTAGGGACAGATGGGCGTGAGCTTAATTCACAGATCTGCAATTTATTAATATATCAGAGTCATCTTTGTCTCTCCAGGGCCTAGCACAGTCCCTAGCTCATGGTAACTCTTCAATAAATGTGTATTGGACAAAAAATTGTTTAGCATCTCAAAACCTCAATTTCATTCTCTTAAAAAATAGGGATAATAAATTCCTACATAGTGCTTGGTGAAGAGTATGTGTTCAATACAAATTAGTTCCCTTTCCTACCTTTCCCTCGTGTGGTCTCAACCACTATGTTACTCAAGGAGCTTGTTGTGTGAGTAGCCAAGGAAGCCTGTGCTAACTTGCTGTTATTACCTAAATTCTCAGAACGGAGCAGAGAAGATGGTCTTCTCCAGCTGTCATTCACACAATAATTTCTTGAAGAGTAAATTATGAATGAACCCACATTACAAAATGCAGCCCAGAGTCTGAATCATGTTAGAAGATACATTAAAGCTAATGAAATACCTAATTTGGAAACATACTTTGGAATCTGCAAAGCTAAGGAATTGGCATGGTCTGATACAGAATTCAAAATTCATTTCATTCATAATTTCCCAGTGTTGCCTATTGAAGGGACACTGATAATAAATGTGAGATGGAAATCTGACCCAGTCTATTTTTTTGTTAAGTGATATGTTTTGCTTACTTTTTGGATCAGCATTGGCTTGGATACTGAGACTGCCGTGCAGGGTACAGAATACAAAAAGGCAAATACTAGAGAAGCTTAAGTCTTGACTCCTTCTTCAGGAGACTTGGTGGCTAATTGAGAAATTCCATTGTAATTTTTTTCTCCCTCAGATGCTTTTAAAACAATACGAAAGAGAAATAAGGTCAAAGCCAGAGGTATTTAAAACAAGTCATCCACATCCCTGGTCCAGTTAGACCTTGATCTTCACATCATTGCTTCCAACTCATCTTGGTGTTTTCAGACAGATGGTGTATCAGTACTTGGTTGAAGCAAAAAGAATGGATTCAGGTTAACTTACACAAAATGGGAATTTGCAAAGGGTTGGGGGGAAATATGGTTGAGGGGGACTCCCAGAATGGAAGGGAAAACAGAGGAATAGAACTGATCGAGGGAAATAAAGGAACTAGATTGTTTTAGAATTCTCAGTTTCAAGATTTACCTAATCATCTCACTAGGCTCTGCTGCCAGGGTATGTGAGTGGCTACTCTCAAGATGTGTAGGAGGGAGGCTCCAGTTGACCCGGTGATGTTTCTACCACTTATCAAGGGACAGAGGAAGAGCCTTCATTTATAGTCCCACCCTGACTATACACCTTGGGGTAGAAATACTTACCATAAAGGGAAATGGAATTCTGTTGTTGAAAGGAAGGGGGATGGATC
The DNA here is from genome assembly GCA_023783475.1 of Daubentonia madagascariensis. Taxonomy (NCBI): domain Eukaryota; kingdom Metazoa; phylum Chordata; class Mammalia; order Primates; family Daubentoniidae; genus Daubentonia; species Daubentonia madagascariensis. Next base: position 4,883,440 of record JAKFHU010002088.1, read on the forward strand.
CTGGGTAATCAAAAAAAGAACAATTGGCCACTATATATCATTCCAAAATGCATTTTAAATGGGGGATATTTTAAATCAAAAAGTTTCTTAATAAGCCCCTGACTGAGTTTAAAATTCAAATGTCAACAAGTCATGAATTAAATTTAATGTTCTCTTATTTGAATTATTGGGAATAATTTGGGGAAATGCCATAGTCTTTGTAGATTAGATTAAAGATGGGAGTAATTTCTCTGAAGAACAATTTCAGGTAGAGATAAAGGATAGCAGTTGTAATGGTGAACAAGTTAAGTTGACCTTCTGGGCTTCCCTACTAACCTACTTTATAATCAACACCGAGCAATTCAATTTACCCAGGCTTGCAAATCATTAAATAAATAAATGGACCTGCAAAAATTCTGCCAGGCCTGCAAAATGTGCTTGACTGTCACCCACATTTGCCAATACTCCTCTCGATCCCTGTGGCTTCTCTCATGAACAAACTGAGAACACACAAGCTCGGAAATAGATAGCAAGCATACTCAAACATCTCTCCAACACAGCCTCTTGAGAACCAAGCTTCTGACCAACACACACCCAAAACAAACAGAAATGTCAGGGTGTAGGGAGAGGGAGGTGATTGCTTTCTCATGAGGCTTGACATAATTTCTTTTCCACCCGCAGCAGGTGGCAGGAGGTGATTTTTGCAAATAAATTAACCTCTGTGCTCTTCAGGGTCAATAATACTTTCTCATTTTACCAGGGAATTTGAATTATTGACTGTTTTGTGTTTTCATTCCCTAGAAGGTGAATTGGAGGAATTAATGTTTTTGAAATTTTTTTTTAAACAACCCATTTCTACCTTTACACAAATTAGTATTTTGGTAGTATTACTTTATTAATCCTGGCTGCTTTTTACAAAATGAAATAATGACCAAAATTACTAATTCCACTTTCTGGTGAGACATAGAGAAAGTAAATGGCTTTTAAAATCACAGAGCAAACTGGTTTCAGCACATTTTTAGAAACTTCTAGCACAAGTTGGTCCAGGATAAGACATTAAGTGTCCTGTAGTTTAACATCTACATGTTCATGGCAGCTAATTGCTGAGGGGAAGGTCCTGTCTTCCAAACTGAGCACATGCCAACTTTGTAAGGCCCATTTAAACTATTTGTGCCTTTAAAGTCAAACTTAAATATTTAGAGCACTCCAAAAAGAAGATAATAAATGATCAGATATTTCAGTACTTTTCTGAGAGAATTGAAACCTATTTAACTCAAGAAAAACGTATTTTGGAAGGCCATGTTTGAATTCTTCATTAAACCAAACACAGAGCAGCAACAACAAAATACCTCTACAAGTTGTTAGAGAAAGCCTGGTGACACAGAATAAAAAGCGGAAGGCTTAGAATTGTAGGTTAAAAATTCCAGCTCTACCTCTTGCTTGCTGTGGACAAATTACATATTTCCTCTTAAAGCTTCAGTTTTCTAATGTATAAAATGAGGAAAATATATATTGCAGATTTTGCAGTAAAAATTAAATAATGCTAATATACGCCAAGGATGTGTGAACTTCCTTGCATATAATATGAATTCAACAAATGATAGCTATTAGAAAGAAGAATACAAACCTTGTATTCAGACTAAAATGACTTGGGGTTTAATATCTATTTGCTCTTTTACAGGAAGTAAATCTCTAAGTTCTTTTGCTTTTGGCAAAGAGCAAATGGGTTCAAAATAAATCTCTGGTTCCTCATACACCCTGAGACAAGCCTCCAGGAAAGAGAGGTTTTGCCCTTCTTTGCAAGCTCAGCTCTTTTCATTTTTTCCTTCAAATCACCCCCCCAACCCCTATACCCACTTCTCCTTTGTATATAGATTTAGTTACATCATAACTTTTCTCTATAGTATCTGTTTTATGCCTTCTTTCCTCCCAAGCAAGAAAGACAGTTTATTTGACGATGTTTCTCCTTCACTAAAGAAAGTGCTAAGTCAAACAGCTGAAGAGGTCTGAAGAGGTGACACTTGTCCTATCAGGATAGCCAATGGCTAATAACCATCATGCTAACTTTAAGTATAGATGATTATTATTATTGAGCCTATAGCACCTTGGCTGTTTGCCCAGCATGTCCTTGCTAACTCGGGGTCACAGAAAAAGAATCATTCTCTGCCACAACTCAGTAAGACATGAGATCTGCATGATTAAAATGACCTTAGCATTTGGAATCCTGAAATAATGGCACTCCAAATTAAATTAAAAATGGGTTAGATTGCTTTCAGTGAGTAATTGCTATTACCAAGCACCATTCTTCTAGCTCCCCCTAAAAACCTTTATTGATTTCATTGTTGCTCTGATGCTAAAGATATCTGTCCTATTGTTTGGGGGAATTTAAGATGCTTACAAAGACATACCACATTAATGAACGAATGGGAGGGAGGCCGAAGGAACAGAGAAAATGCGGTGATGCACATGCACACACTCACCCACACACCCCAAGAGAGGTTGTTGTAGGGACAGACACTTTCGAATTCTTTGTTCAACAGTCACTTTCTGGGTGAATGTGCTTAGTCAGGACATGACGCCGCTGGCCCTTGGACAACTCCAAGTCATCTGCCCGACAGTGACTGCAGCGCCCACACAGACCATTTTGATAATTAAATTCCCAGAAAACCTGTTCTGAATCACCCAATCATGGCCTAAATTTGTATTTGGAATCCGCTGCTGATAAGAATAAAGCAGCATGCAACAATGCTTTCAGTTTCACCATGGTTTTATTACCTTATTGGACCACCAGGGACCTGGTACATCCCAGGGGGATACTTTTCTATTTAATTAACCTGCAGACATTTAGCCTAAACAGTAATAAATAATAGACAAATACTTCCCTTCCCCCTATTTGTCTCTTATGGAGAATTACTACTAATAATAACAAAATAATTGAAATCCAAAGTAAAGCCACGCAGCCAGGGAGGTGGATAGACGATGAGGAGGGTAGACAGTGAAGCTTCAGAGGGCCAGTTGGTGACGCTGATGTACTAGATGCGCTAGTAGCTTAAAGCTACTGACTCGGAAGCAGAGAAGAAAGGGAATTAGCTACTTTCACGCGTATGATTTCAGGAGCTCCAGGGAGGGCCCCTGCCAGGCACAGCCTCCTTCTAACCAGCACACTAAGCCTTTAGCCAGAAACAAAGCCATTCTTTCTATTGTTACATAGAAGGCTTGGAATGTGAAGTCCCCCCAGGCAGGCAAAGGAGGGGATGATGTAAATTTATTACCCATGAGAGGCAAAGGACTGATGTCACATCCTCTCCTGACAGCTGATTTTCATGATGAAAAGAGGAAAGAAAGTCTTGGGCTATGGAAACAGAGCCCAGGGTTTGTCGTACTTCACAATTTTACCAAGTACTGTTTTTGTTGTAAGACATTGTCCCTTCATCATCTGAAAGGAAGGCTACCAATATATGCGTATGTATTAAAGCATTTACTGTATGCCAGGTTCTTTCCCACACGGTATCTCACAACTCTGCTGCAAGATAGGATTCCTAAACCCCTTTTGCTGAAGAGGAAATTGAGGCTGGTATGTGTAAATTAATTTATCCAAGATCACCTGGCTTCTAAATGGCAGAGCCAGGGTTGGAATCTAGGTCAGCCTGATTCCAAAACTCAGGTGCTTTTTACTACCACCACGATAGCTCATAATAGAGCCTGATCTCATGTTTGGGGATGATTAATTTCAAAATACAAACCAAATCAAAAATTTGCCATTGATCTTGGAATATTTTGATGAAAGGAAGTCAGAAGAATTAAATTCATTTTACAGATGAGACTGAAAAATTATATGTATGGACCAACCCAAATTTCTATTGCAAAGCAGAATGTCATTAGAATCTAGTGATCTAGATGCTATACGCAACTGCCTATTTGGCCTCTTCTGTTGGGTTTCCCTTAGGCATTTAAATTCAGCCTGTGCAAAACTGAGCTCATCATCTTGCATCAGCCCATTATCTGTACCCCTTTCCTGCACTAACTTATTCTCTCTTGATTTTTTTTCTTAATTAATGGGCACTGTCATTCATCTTCAGTCACATAAGACAGGAACCTAGAAGTACTTCTACATTTCTCCCTCTACTGTACTGCCCTACTCCGCCCCCAGTATCTAATCAGTCCTGTTGCATACGCCGTCAAAATTTCTCTCAATTCAATTTCCTTTTTCCTCTTCTCCACCACCAATGTCAACCCCTTGGTTGATGCCCCAGTAATTTCTCCTCTGTATGAGCACTGTATCTCCTAAACTGAATTGGCCACAGTGCATCTCACCCTCCCGTGCTCTGCCAATCATATTTAAATTGATGACAGGTTGGTTTCTCTAAAACCTAAAACCTAGTACAAGGTAAGTGCTGAATGAATGGACGAAAGACCAAACAAACAAACAAAAATAAACTATTTAAAAACAAATCTACTTTGTAGTACCAATAGTAGAAGAGCAAAAAATCAGCTGGAAAAAAATACAAGCCATTTGTACTCCTTCAAATTGGAGTAAAATATACACAGAGTGAGATATAAATCTTAAGTGCAAAGATCGGTGAGGTTTGTGAAACTATACACGTATGTGAGCAACACCCCAATCAAGATATAGAAAATTTTTGTATTTCTTTTCATATTTCAGTTTTCATATAAATTTCCTGTATGCCTTTCCCTGATGACTAATGATATTGAGCACTTTTTCCCACGCGTATTGGCCATTTATATATCTGCTTTTGTGAAATCTGTTCATGTTTTTTGCCTGTTTTTAAATTTAGTTATCTTTTAATTGTGGATTTATAGGAGTATTTTTAAAAATAGATTAAGGATGAGAACTTTTACAGATAAAAGTAATGGGAATATATTTTCCTGCACTTGCCTTGTTCACTTACATAATTGTGTTTTTTGAGGAGGAGAATAATTTGAATTTTGATGCATCCACTTTGCCATTTTTTTTTAATGATTAGTGCTTTTGAGTCTTGTCTAAGAAATCTTTGCCAACACTAGGATTCAGTGATTCTCTTCTGTTTTCTTCTAGAAAACGATGTAATTTAAATGCTTTTGTTTAGGTCTAGAACCCATTTTAAATTAATTTTGTGGATGGTGATAGGTAAGGGCCACCATTCATTAATTTTTCTTCCCTGTGGATCTCCAACACCGTTTATGAAAAGGGTTTCCTTTCCCTGTTGAATTGCCTTGGTGCCTTTGTTGAAAATCAGTTGACTTTATATGTGTCTATTTCTAGATTCTGTCCTGTTCTAGTGATCTGTTTGTCTATCCTGATACCAATTCCACACTGTTGATTACTATACCTTTATAGTGAGTTTTGAAAGCAGGTAGTATGAGTATTCCAACTGTCTCAAAATTGTTTTGGCTATTTTAAGTTTTTTGAATTTTTTCTATAATTTAAAAAATTATTCTGTCAATTTTCATGAAGAAAAGTCAGTAGAGATTTTGATTGAGAGTGCGTAGTATCTTTAGAACTATTTGGGGAGGATTGACATCTTAACAATTGTGATTTATCCAATCCATAAACATGGTATATTTCTTCTTTTTTTTAGGGTTTCCTTACTTCCTTGTAAGTAGAAGTTTTGAACACCTTTCATTAGATTTATTCTTAGGGTATGTGATATTTTTGGATGCTTTAAATATTGATTTTTCAAATTTTTATTTCTAATTGCTGCTAATCTATAGAAATATATTTAGAACATTGTGTATAATCATGTGAATATGCGAATAAACTTAGTTTTGCTTTTCTTACTTTTTATTCTTTGTGCCCTTTATTTCTTTTTCTTGCCTTAAGACTTCTAGTTCAATTTGAATAGAAATGGTGAGAATTTGCATCGCTCCCAGTGTTAGCGAGGAGAGAGCCCATGGTTCACTCTGCGTATGGTGGTGGCTTTAGGCTTTGTATAGACGCCATTTATCAGATTGAGAAAATTTCCCTTATATTTTTAGGTTACTGAAAGTTTTTATCATGAATGAGCATTGAATTTTGTCAAATATTTTCCTGCCTCTATTAAGATGAGTATATATTCTCTTTTTTCCTATTAATGTGGTGAATTATATTGATTGATTTTTTAAATATTAAACCAGCCTCATATTCCTGGGCTAAACCTCACTTGGCCATGATGTATTATTCTTTTCATGTTTCGCTGAATTCAATTTGCTAATAATTTATTCACGATTTTTGCATCCACTTTCATTAGAAATATTGGCCTGTAATTCTCTTTATTTGTAATTAATGTTCTTTGACAGGATTTCATATCAGGGATGTGTTGGCATCGTAAAATGAGTTGAGGAGTATTTGCCCTTATGGGCTTCTTTATTGCTTTCTATTGCCTCAGAAATATGTCTTTATAAAATATTTGGTTTGCTTTTTTTTACTCTAAGGCACTGATTCTCAAACCATCTGGAAAGCTTATTAAAATAAAAATTGATGGGCCCCTTACCCAGAGCTCTGAATTCAGTAAGTCTGAGTAGAGGCCAGTAATTTTGAACAAGTTCTCAGGTGATGCTCATGGTGTTGGTCTGTGAACCAAACTTTGAGGACCACTTTTCTGGGGATTAAAACATGCATCTTTAACTTCTTATAACATACTTAGAGTCAATATTCTACCACTTCACATAAAATGTATGAATGTTACAATAATAAAATTCTATTTAATCACTATCTTTTGTGCTATTGTTGCCATATATATTATATGTACCTAAGTAATAAAGACAAAATACAATTTTGTATTTTTGTTTTAAAAAGTGAATTGTTTTTCAGCAAAACCAAGAGAGGAAAAACATATATTTTACATTTAATTCCATATTTACCATTTTAGATTCTCTGCTTTTTTTCCTGTAGATCCAAATTTCTAACTGATATTATTTCATTCAGATTGAAAATTCCTTTAGCATTTCTTGTAGTGCCCACATGCTGGAGTTCTCTCAACTTTGATTTATCTAAAAATGTCTTTTTTTTCACCTTCATTTTTAAAGGATATTTTTACAGCATGTAGATTTCTGGTGGAGAACTGTTATTTTTGTTGTTTTCAGCACTTTAAAGATGTCATTATGTCGTATTTTTACCTCAATTGTTTATAGTGAGAAATCAGTCATTTTTTCACTTTATTATTCTCTTAAATGCAAGATGTCTTCTTTTATCCCCTGACTGCTTTTAAGGTTTTCTCTTTATTTTTGGTTTCAGTAGTTTGCTATGATGTGTCTATGTAATTTAAAAAAAATTTTGCTTGGTGTATTAGGGTTTTCCAGAGAAACAGAACCAATAGGATATCTATCTATCTATCTATATATATGTATATACGATATATATATACACACACAGACATATACATATATACACAGAGAGAGAGATAGAGAGAGAGATGGATGGAGAGAGATAGATAGATTTATTATAAAAATTGGTTAATGAAATTATGGAGGCTGAGAAGTCCCGTGATATGCCATCTGCAAGCTGGAGAACCGGGAAAGCTGGTGGTGTCATTGAGTACAAGTCTGAAGACCTGAGAACCAGAGGAGCCAATGGTGCAACTCCAAGTCCAAGTCCAAAGACCTGAGAACAAGGGAGGCAGATAATGTAAGTCCCATTCCAAGTGTGAAGACCTGAGAACCAACCAGGAGTGGCAATATCCAAGGGCAGGAGAAGATGACTGTCACAGCTCAAACAGGAAGCAAATTCTCCCTTTTTCCACCTTTTTCTTTTATAAAGGCCCTCAACAGGTTGGATGATATCTACCCTCAGGTAAGGTTAATCTTCTTTACTAAGTCTACTGATTCAAATGCTAATCTCTTCCAAAACATTCTCACATACACACCCAGAAATAATATTTTACTAGTTTTCTGGGCATCCCTTAGCCCAGTCAAGTTGATATATAAAATTAGTCATCACACTAGAGTTTGTCAGGTTTCTTAGATTTATATATTAGTATTTTTCTCCAAGTTGAGTAAACTTTTGGCATTCGTTCTTCATATATTTCTTCGTATATTTTTCTGCCCAATTCTCCCTCTCCTTCTCTTTTGGATCTCTACTTATAAATATGTTACCATATGTTAGAGTGCATAATATTGCCCTACAAATCAATGCATGTTTTTCATCTTTGTCTTCTGTTTTTCATATCGGATAATTTTCCTTGATCTGTTTTCATGTGCACTCATTCTTTCTTCTGTAGTCTCCAATGTGCTGTTAAGCCTATCCAGTGAATTTTTCATTTTAGATATAATACTTTTCATTTGTAGAATTTTATTCCTTCTTTTTATAGTTTCATAATATGCTGGGATTCTCATCTGTTCAATCATTATGACCACTTTTTCTTTTAAGCCTTTGAATACATTTATGATAGCTGTTTTCATGTTCTTACCTGTCTTGTCTACGCTTGTTATTGCTTTTTTTTTTTATTATGAGTCACATTTTCCTGCCTCTTCCCATATCTGTTACTTCTATATTGGATGATGAACCTTGTGGGTTATATATTGTAGGGACTTGAGTGATGTCATTTTCTTTTCAAGAATGTTGAGTTTGTTTCTGGGAAGCAGTTAAATAACTAGAGAAGATTTTGGTTCTGTCAGGATTTGTTTTTTTCTTTTTTTAGGGCAGGTCTATGTCAGTTTTGACTTTAATCTTGTGGTATGGTTGTTTTTTTAGGATATGACCCTTACTCCTTTCAGGGTTCTCAAGTGATTACCCAAAATACTCTGTGAGTTATCGTCACTCTGGATGTGTCAGAACTCCAATTTCCCAACACTGCACAACCTCCTATTTCTCCATTCAGCTCTCAGCCCCACAGCACCTGCTCTTTACAAGGCCTTATTGAGTCTTGCCCTGAAAAATCCCAGCCCAGCCTTCAGTCAAAGACCCATGGCAAATCCTCACGTAGACTTCTGAGACGGCCCCTTTTCTGGTACTCTTCCCTGAAAATTCCAGGCACTTCTGCAGCCTGGAATTCTGTTCTCTGCCTTTTCAATTCAGCAAGACTTCTACTTTACTTGAGCTCCAATTTTCTACATTGTGGAAGGAAATTGTCTCCCAGCAGACAGCCAAGGAAACATTGTGTGTTTCCCACCTCTCAGGGATCACAGGGATCCTTTGCTGCCTGTTGTTTAATGCTTGAAAACATATGCCTCATATATTTTGACCATCTTTATACTTGTTTGTGGTGGGAAAGAAGGTTCAGGACCAGTTATTCTTTTATGATTGAAAGCAGAAGTTTGAAAGTTGTTTATACTTTTAAGATGTTACAGCTAAGCACAATGTGTTTGGTGAAAACAATGCATTAGGAACTGAAGTCTGTCTCACTGCCACCCCCATCCCAATCATCTGCAGATTCTGAGCTCTGATTACTGCTGGGTGTTCCAATGTGACTAAGACTGTGTGGGTAATACTTGGATCCCAGTGGTTTTTTAAATTTTGTGCATGCGTTGCCATCGATTAAAAATTTGAGAGATTTGACCTAAAACTCCATAGTTTCTATTTCTTTTGTAAAATGGAAAGATATGATGGCACTCAATGAGCACAGCAATCACAGTCTGAAGCAGAATGGCAGTTGCCTTCTTTAGACAGGAAATGTACCTTCTGATTTGCCACAGTCCCACACCAGTCCATTTTACTCAGTTATTTTGCCTGTTTGATCCCTGTAGCTATTTATATGTGTGACCCCAGCATGTGGGCAGCTAATTTTACAAATAGGCATTGACTTAGTCCATTTTGTGTTATTATGAAGGAATACCTGAGGCTGGGTAATTTCTAAAGAAAAGAGATTTATTTGTCTCATGTTTCTGCAGACTATACAAGATGCATGGCACCAACTTCTGCATCTGGTGAGAGCCTCAGGCTGCTTCCACCCATGGTGGAAAGTGAAGGGGAGCTGGCATGTGCAAAGATCACCTCGTAAAAGAAGAAGAAAGTGGGGGAAGGTGCCGGGCTCTTTTTAACAAGCAGCTTTTGAGGGCACTAATAGAGTGAGAACTTACTCACCCCTGAGAAAGGGCATTAATCTGTTCAGGAGGAATCCACCCCCATAACCCAAATACCTCCCATTAGGCCCCACCTCCACATTGGGGATCTAATTTCAACATGAGGCTTGGAGGGGACAAACATTCAAACCATAGCAGGCAGCATGACTGCAATGTCCCAATGATACATTCCATCACTGCCACATTCCCCATGATAACTTTATTCCATGAAAGCACCCAGTTTTCCTAAGTTCCTTCTGGGGATATGAATATCTCAATAAGGTAAAGAAGTAAAGGAACAGGGAGCGGATATATGGGATGGAGTTAAATTTGACCGGCGTACCCTGGTCTTCGTGCAGGTGGAAGTTCATTAATAAGTGGTCAGAGGCCAGCCATGCTGTCTGCTCTCATTCTGATTCCGAGGTTAAGATGTGTTTATGCCTTTCAGCCAACAAACCTCTCTCTTGCTTAAAAGCTTCTCTGATATTGCTTTCCTGGAAATTCAATTTGGCCCTTCTCTGAATTTTATACCCATGATTTTGCTTGAAATCTCAAAGAAATGAAAAACCATACTTGTTTTGCTTATGCAATAGGGAAATTGGTCTTTGTGTTTTATAATAAAAACTTTGCTTTTTAAAAAAAGTATTGTGTGTATATGTGTTAATTAATAACATGTTTTAGATACTTACTGTGTCCTAGGATTTCTGCTAAGCATTTTATATGAAAGATGTCCTTTCATCTTCAACAACAATCTTGTGGAGTAGGAATGAATACTATTCTCTTTTCACAGATGGGCAAAGGAAGCACAGAGAGGTTAAATACCTTGCCCGAGATCAACAGCAAGTATGTAGGAAAGTTGGAATTTCAAATATCTGAATTGAGAATACATGAACCAAATGCTAACCAGGTTGTGCCCTCTGACTCCCTAAGTGTCACAGTCATGAGTAGCAGTGTCGTAGTTGGCTGCAGACTGCCCACCCACCATCACAATAGTAGGCCTCGGGGTTGCACAGTCCAGAGGGGCCTTTCATACCTGGAGTTGTGCAGTGTGGGGGTCTTGTTCACTCAAGTATTCTCTATGAAAAGGAACCCCTTAAAGTACATGCCTTTTTAGAGTAGAATTCAGTTAAACATGCAGAATAAACCACAAAATGTCACAATGAAATGTGCAAATCACATGGGAAGTGAATATCATCCACTGTGCTCTTCCCTGTGTATTGACCTCGCATCTGTTAGGCTCAGAAAGCAGGAAGGACTTGGGCTTAAAGAAAACATCTCTGGTGTTCTCAGGGCCAAAATGCTCTGGAAAGGTTTGGCTGAGACCAGGTAAACCTTAAGGAGGGTTGTCGCTTCCCACTCAAGGTGATAAAATATTAAAGCTGGAAGGGGCTCAGGAAGATATTTTTCTCCAGCCCTCTCATTTTACGGATAGGGAAACTGAAGCCCAGAGATGGGATCTGATTCCCCAGCTGCTAAGTTGGTGGTGGCAGAGTCAAGGCCGGAGCCCAGGTCTTGCGACTTTCCAATACATTGTTCTTTGCGCGGCACCAGGGTGCTTGGCCTAGGCGGGAGTTAAGGGTCTGCTCAGAAGGTGACCCCACTCTACATTCTGTCTGCAGAAGCAGGGGAGAGCAACACATGCAGGAAGAAGGAGCTGGCTGTGGGGGAATAGTGATGATTCAATCATGAGCCAAAATACCAAGTTATTAAAAATAGAGCTAACTTTTCCCTTCTATTACCACCCAAACTTTCATAGACATTTCCAAGTTGTTTTTAGGGTTTGAAAGTGAAGGGAAACAGAAGATACTATTCTAATTTTATTGGTTACTTCTCTGGTACTAACCTGATGATTAGTGATAAGAAGCAGAGAACTTAAAATTGTGAGGGTCCTGAGGAGGACTATCTGGCGTGCATAACATTGCATTCGCTTCAGTACTTTGGCATGGCACCTGCACCTGCAGCTGCAAGCTCTTTTACGTGTAGTGTCCCATTATCATAAACGAAGAAAATGGGTAGGCAAAGGTGGACTGATTTTCTTAAGGTTGTAGATCTAGTGATTTCAAAGGTAAGACCTAGAACTTCTGTGCATTTTGTCATTCTTTCTGTGGCTCTGCAATCCTAAAATCAAATACATCTAAATTTAAGGGAGACACCAGTATGGCCAGGCAAATTTTGATTAGTGGACAGAGCTCGGTTGTTTAACCTCCCTATGCTTTAGTTTTCTCATCTGCAAAATAATGTTAATATCTGCCTCATGGGGCTAATATAAGAACTAAATGGTTATCCTTATATTACATAAAATGGTTCTCATGTAGTAAATATTCAAGAAATGTTATGGCTTGTTCTCTCCAATTCCCTGCATTGACACTCAAAATTTTCAAGAATAACAAAAAATAAAATATCTGCAATTGTTTAGATATAATCAAGACAGTAGCAGAAACACCTAACCATGCAGTATGCCCTCTGATCAGACTTCTCGATGGCACAATTATTTGTTTCCCCCTTTTTGTGACTTTTCAGATATTTCTATTGGTATGCAAGGGCAGAATATGGCTCTTTAGCTTTTGCCGAGCTCCCTGTTTATCCAGAATTAGAAATCCTTCAGGTAAAACGTTTTTGTTTCTACTAATTTTGATAAGCTAAGTTAGCATGTGTGTGGGTTTTAAAGAAAGAATAGTTGAAAAGAATAAAGATTATAGATAGGCTTTTCTTCTGAGGATATAGACTTTAGGATATACTTATATCAGCCATGCCTTCAAGTTTTGGAAATGGGAAAGAGATAAAGAATAAACTCTAGTTAAGGATAAAGACACCGCTATGGCCTGCAACCACAGAAATGATCATAAGTAAAAGAATTTAGCAAATTGCCAAGAATGAATATAATGAATTGGAGTCTGATTTGTAGTAGAAGACCTTTTGGTGTGTCTGCCCAGCCCCTTTTCTGAGAACTGCCCACCCACCCAAATAGCTACAAGGGCCAATGGGCTCTTGTAGCTGTGTTTGTACTGGCAATTCCTTTACAGATCATAGCTGATTGAAGCAGAGATCGACACCTGAGCCTATCTGGGCCAATGAGATTCTCTGCTAGGAGTTTGGACCCAGCATAGTCATCAGTTATTTGGGGGTTTTGATGCCGGGAGGTGATGTGATTCTAGGACTGTGCCAGTGATATCTCACCGTGGGTAAAAGGAGTTGGTGTGAAGTGAGAGAAAAATAAAGTAGGCATGTGGGAAGAAGTAGAGTCAAGTGACCCCACAGCCACAAAAAGATTGTCAATAGCTCCCTTGGTTCTTTCTGATTTTCCAGGCCCCATTTCCTTCTTTCTTAGAGCCTAAGGGTTGTTGAGTTCTATGAGATACACATGGATCCTTCCAACAAATTCTCATTTTCACACATCTGAGTCTGTTACTTGAACCAAAAAGCTCTTCACTGAGGTAATGTCTATGATGATTAAGTGGCCAAGGTTATTATTCAGCCACTCTGTACTGGAAACGTCTCATTGTGAAGGATGAGTTTCTCATGCAGCACTCCAAGGGGACAGGGCTCCCACCAGAATATAGCTACAGCAATCTCTTTATTCAAGTTCACCTGCCGTGCAGTTCTATTTTCCCTTCCGTGTACATGTTTTCTCCCCAACTAAACTGGAAGCTTCTTCAGGGAGATGACGCTCCTTATTCATCTTTTCATTCCCTGTAGCACCTGCACTGTGATGTTATTGAATTTGTTGATGGTGTTTATGTAAAAAGAAAAAGAAAAAAACCTTTCTACTTCAATAATTTTCCGTTTGGGTAAAACTTCTCTTGCCTCAATTTAGGAAATAATCACATTTCTTTCTCTTTTTGTTGTAACCCATCTCTCTTCTCAGCTTTGTGTCAATGAGGAGATAGGTTTATTTAGCCAGTAATTTCCACTGCAGAAAATCTTGGGCCCAGATTGCCCTGCAAAAGCAATATGTTCTGTTTTATTTTTATATTACATTATATTTATTTTAATTGCATTCTCCATCTGGTCAAAGATGGCATTAGGCACCGTAAATGGAGAAAAGAAACAAAGAGATATCTAACTATTATAATAACTGGGATTATTATTTTTAAAAATTATTTAGGGGCACTATAACCTCCAGTCATGAGGCAAATTCCATAGCCCTAATAATAGAGAGCTCTAGAAAAATTGTGCAGAGGAAGAAGATGAAGACAAATAAACCAAATCATGACTCCTGGAGTCCCCTGCGTGGCCCTGAGTGGACTCTCACACCCAGCCCACACCTTGCCTCCGTCCTAGGCAGCACAGGGCACAGTATAAAATGATACATGCAACTCCTAAGCTATCCTGAGCACGTTTACTATTTCCAAAGTAGTTTCAGAAGGGCATTAATGCACAGTTTCAATCAAATGTTTTATTAATAAACTTTAGGAGAAACCCCCACGGGAGAGGTCATTTTCTTCTCATTGCAGGAAATGTTTCTGCAAAGCTGTGCTGACAATTGGAGGTCTTCCAAATGGAGCTGATGTTATTTCAATGGCTTGGTAGACAAGAAACCAAATCCTAAAGTCAGATGCCTGCAGCGGAAGACCCGGCACTCAGCACCCAGGTCAGGGTGCTTCGTGAGGGGTTATCAGGGCTGCTGAATCGTCTGTTCCTGCTTTTCAATCTGAACAAATTAGGAGACTCAAGGGGAGGGCTCATACATGAAACTTTGCCAAAAACAAGTGGGTGGTGACATTCCCCGACTGTAATCCATCCTCTTCCCACTCCCTGCAGTCTATCACTTAGGAGAGTTTATGTTTCAAAAAACAAAAACTCATTTGAAACCAGCTCAAGCAAATAATGGAATTTGTTGGTTCACATATGGATGGATTCAAGGGTATTTGGCTTCAGGTGTGGTTTGAGGCAGGGATTCACCATATTCTCAGGGGTGCCATGGATTTGAGAGCCTTTTGACCACTTGAGGTACCAGATGTTTTTCTCAGGCTGGTCCCAGGCTTAGGTTCCAGAAATGGTTTCACATCTCTGAACATCACATCCTTTCCCCGTGCCTGTCAGAAGACGAGAAAGCATCTTTCCTAGTCTTTAATAAGAGCGAGGGAGCATTTCCCCCTGAAACCTCCAGGAAAAGTCTCCTTGCATTTTACCAGTCTATATTGGGCTCTGTGCTCATCTCAAAGGGAATTGCTGGGTCTGGGAAGGGTTGAGATCGGCTTGAGCTAATCAGAGCTCACCCTGAGACAAAGTTGATGACTCCCACTCAGAGGGGGGCTTTTCCCCAAAGGAAATCTGGGATGCTGTCATCAGGACGGGGGAAATGGACACAGGCAGCAACATCCCAGGCATGCAGTACAAGGTACTGAACCATGACAGCTGCCACCACTCACCCTTGCCCTCAGGGGCCCCTTTCACCTAACAGTTTCTACTCTTGATGCTAATTCCAGCATATTTTACAGAATAATAAAAAGATAAATATAACAACAAAAGGCAGAAAAGGTTAACCGGTATTCATTAGGTCCTTTGTGTCCCGAGAGGTCTTATGGGAACTGTCCTTGAAGTAGCCTGCTAGAGCAAGGAGGATGGTTGGATAGTTAGCATAAAGACACTATTGGTCTGGACACTATTGGAGCCCTCCCCACCACATCCCTTTTACCAGGCTGCAGCGCCCTTCCCCAGCTGCCAGGAGGCTTGGCTGCCAGGGAGTGGCTGCCAGGGAGTTGCTCCCAGGGGGTTGCTCTTGGCTGAAGGAAGCTGCCTTGCCCAGTCACCCTCCCTGTCCTCCAGCCAATCACTCATTGATGGGCACAAATATCCAGCCCCCTTTCCTCAATCTGGGGCCAATTGTGGTGCACTGGTCTCCCAAGCCTCCTCTGCCCCAGAGCAAGTCTAGATGTCACCTGACACCACCTCCTTGCTCAGCCTGTTCCCCTTCCACTTGGTTCCCTCACTCCCTGGCAGCTCCTTCCTGAAAGGCACCCCCTCAACAGATTGTATCACCGGAATCTCCACCTCGGGCTCTGGTTCCAGAGAACAAGTCTTAGAACAGAGACCATTTGGTGTCGAGAAGGAAACACCAAAATACAAACTAACAAGCAAATGGAAGGGCAGTTAGGAGCCTTGGCTCAAGGTGGGTTTGATGAGCTAATGGGTTATGAGACTTGGAAGGTGCTTGAGTTAATGAGAACTCTGTGGTTTACCACTAACAGACATCCCCTAAAGTGACAATACAAAAGAGAGAGTGTGTTGCAAAGAATTAGGGTGCCACAGAGGGCTAAGGGGCTGCAGGCAAGCCTCAGTGGAAGACCATCCACGTTATCCTACTCTCTCTCATCTCTACATCTGCTTCACTGCTTTCCTCTCTCACCCCCGGCCCCTGTGGGGGGAAACGCAGGCACACCAAAGCTCTGAATAGTTCGCTCTCTTCCACCCAGGAGATTGGACTGGACTCCATTTTCCCAATTTTTGGTTCCAAGAGGAGGAATTTTGATTGGTCCACATGTGTCAAGTAAGCCCTGGATCAATCAACCTTAGCCAGGGAGCAAAGGTTTGGGGAGGATGTACCATTGTGCAAACACATCCCAGAAGCCTGCCCTTGTGGCCACTTGAAAGAAGAGATGGTTCTCCAAGAAAGGCCATTGACAGATCTCATTACGGGTGCCCACTAAACTAGTTAAAGTAACATGCCCCAGGGAGTGTCACTTCATAAATTCTACCACCCTAAAGATAATTTATATCTCTGCCCTAGTCAAAACAGTTATTAATGATGAAGGCAGCACACTGATCAGATTCAGGCGACACTTTAAGCTGGGAGGAATAGCTAATATATTCGAAGACAGAACAGGGATACTGAAAGAGTTTGGTAGACTTACATAGCACCCACCACAGTAAGATTACATGTAATGGGATAAAGACTCTTTCATTATGTTAACAATTGATTTGGTAATAATAGGATGGAAGAACCTTGACTTGACAATGACTAGTTTAAAAAAAATCTGGGAATTTTAGTTGACCATTAGCTTGTTATGACATGAGTTGCCTTCTAATAAAGGATTTTCCATCTCAGGCTGCATTTACAAGTACAGTATCCAGATTCGAGTAGGGAGCAGGAAGTGTGGAGAAGGTAGATTCTTCTGTGCTCTGCACTTGGCAGACCAAAGGTGTGTTCAGTCCTAGGCTTTATATTTTAAAGGCCTTAGAAATATGAACTCAGGAAGTAGAAAAGTGCATGTTTATTTAGCACCAACTAATTACTAGACACTACAGAGAGATTTTAAAATACAATCCCCAGGTTACATGGGTTGTCTGGAAATCTAATTTTATGAAAAATAGAACTGAGACTGTTTTGATGACAAGAGAGGAGACCTGTAGAAGGAACAGGATAGCTGTGTTCTGATATTTGATAAGTTGTCTTGTGGAAGAAGAAATAAGGCTGGTCTGTGCTATTCAAGAAGGTAAAAGAAGCACACCAAGTGTCTAAGAGAGAAGGGCTGAGGCAGATTTGTGCAGAGTAAGAAAGATTTTGCTAGCAATTAGGGATGCTCTACGTGATGAAACGGGCTTGTTCCCAAGTTGTGAGCCTCTGCAATCTCTGGAAATGTCCAAGAGAGACAGAAGGTTAACAACCAAATACTAGCCACCATTGATTGAATACTCCCTACATGCTAGGTGCTATGATAAAGTGCTTTATCTGCACTATCTCAAACCCTCACAATATTCTTACAAGGCAGAAAAGATTATTGTTCCTATTTTATTAATACAAATGAGGGACCTGAGGTCTAGAGGGTTATGTGACTTGCTTAAGATCTCATTACTTGTAAGTGGCAGAGCCTGAATTCAAACCCATGTCTGTCTAGTTCCAAAGAAGGGATTTAGCTAAGTGGATTCCTGCCTTAGAAGGAGGTTGGAGTAGACAACTATTATGAATTGGTATACTAATTTTACTAATTTACTGAGCCTCAGTTTCTGCCCAGTAAAGTCCATGATCCCTGAAGTGTTTGCCATCTACAGCATGCCATGATTCTAAGTAAGACTTTTTTGGGAGAACAAACTAGATATTCTTCCTCTATGAGGTCAGAATAGAAGAAAACAGCTATATCTGAGGATTGGCTAGTTTAGACTGCAGAAATGAACCATCCCAAAATCTCAGGGGCTTAACCCAATAACTCAAGCAGGGCTTGACAGGGGAGTCTTCCCGCCACAGTCAGGGACCCTGGCTGATGGAGGCTTTATCTCACCACATGCTTGCCTGATCACAGTAGAAGCAGGCAGAAAGCATGGCAAACTATGCACTGGCTCCTAAAACTTCTTTCTGGAAATGATGCACATCCCTTCCATTCACATTTCTTTGGATAACAACACACGGTCACACCTAACGTCAAAGAAGGTGAGGAGTACAGTCATATCATGAGACCAGAGGTGGAAAGCCACGCAGGTTTAGTGTTACACTAATGATTTCCACGAGAGGATTTTGATAACAGTAAGTATTCAGAGTTGATATTCAAGTTATAACTATGATAAATAAGAATTCCTAAAGGCAACTATAAAAAGATAGTGTGGAATTCCCTGAAAATTTGGGGGAAAATAAATTAGATCTCATAGTGCCAGATTGCCAGAAGATGAACAAGGTTAGCAGTTTTCATTCTGTGCTATGGAGTCTCTCAGACACTTTCATAACAGACAAGGGATGGGTCTTTGGGCTTTCCTCCTTTTATCTCCTCAATTTTGTTCATCTGTTTTATTTGTGTGTGTGTTTGTGTGATGTATTTTGGTTTCTCAGCACCCATTCCTCCTTTCTAACAGCACCCTAATTTCCATTTGAAGAATTATTTCCTCCATATTGTATGCAGCCTCACAATGTCCTGACTACCAGGCACAGGGGCTACTGGCTTCTCCCAGAAGCTCTCACCATCCAGGTACAGCCATGCATTCAACCCAAGCTTAATCAGACTCTTTCTCCCTAGGTTTTGACCTTTAGACCAGTGACTACAAGGGCAACAGAAATGGTGAGAGTTCATACATTGCCACTTTGGTTCCTGCTTCCTATATATTCCAAGACTCATGTTTCCATCCTCCCTTCAATCATATGAAAGAAAGTACTAGTATCTTTCCAGTAAATTCCCTTATGCTTTAGTTAGCTCATTAGTTTTCTCTTGCCTGCAACCAAATAACCCTAAGTGTATAAAGTTTCATTAAGATTTGGTTTTGTTTGCTTGTTTGCTTTTTCCACAAAGAGTTCTACTGCTAAAATATTAAAGTTTGGACCAGATGATTTTAGATGTTCCTCCTAGTCCTATGCTTTTAAGCTTAAAAAACAATAGAAGAACATGTTTTTTTGCAGATCTGGCAGCTGACTCAAGGCAAATGTTACCACCAACAGCAACCACAAAGAAACCTAGGTCAGTAATATGCTCCCATAAAAGATGTCTCAATATATTTCCCACCAATCTTCCTGCACTGGCCTGTGAAATTTAACTCTTTATGAATATCTAAACATTCAAAAGCTGCAGGCTTGCTGCCTGTTCTGGAACTGTGTGATATGGGTTTCCCCTATGAACCTCACTCTGTACTTCTCTCTGTGATGAAGAGTAGGAACATTGTCTCACACGCTTGACTGAATTTGAATAAAGATCTTTTTTCAAAGGGCTTGTGCCCTTTCTGTACAAAATGGTGACACCATTTTCGGTGAGTAATTTGTATCATCCTGGCACCACCTCCTCAGTCTTCACGGGTGACATTTATGAGTTTAAATATGGCTAATGATATAACATTCCTGCCAGATGGTCCATAGGAACTACCTGGATTCAGATATTTGAGCATCAGGCAAACGCTTGATGCCTTAGATTGGGACTCAAACATAAAGCCATTTTTGGAAAATAACTGAATACTGAGGATTCACAAACATTATAAGAAGTAAACATAAACGAAACAAGAATGATCTGAGGGTGGACCATGCATTCTTCTCCCTAGAGTGGGTACCTCATTAGGGCTGGTTCATTTCTCAGAGCTCTACCTGTGTGCTTTGTTTGGTACTCCTGGTATTGTGTAGGGTGCAGAGAGTTAACATGCATTTTCTTTGTGATCTACACAATGTCTACTTACTTTGTTTATAGGACTTCCCTGCCTCCCCATAAATGTTTATAGCTTTTTCTTGATCATTTTCATCACCGCCATAGACTCCATCGCATTTCACCTCTTGCATATTATTTTTCTGTGGTTGTCTGAACAGTCTGTGTCTTGCACTGCCCAGAGGAGTCTTCACTCCTGCCTTCTGGTGAGTATCCATGCTGAATGTCCACCCGTTTCAGTAACTCTCCAGTCTTGCCCTCCCTGCCTCCGTCACTTGATTGCTGATGTGCTTTCTTAAGCTGCCTCCACCCCCATTGAGCAGCCCAGTTCTGCACTTGGTGAGTTGTTTCTTCCTCTTTGCAAAATGAGCACTTTTTCCTACTTGGCCAGAAGTAACCTGGTTACTGCTAGGAAGGACTGGCCTCTTGGCAGAGGGCCATTGGAAGAACATCACACCAGCACTCAAAACTAATTTTTTTGTGTGTAAATGTTTTGTTTGTCTGCTCTGTTCTCTAGCTTAAAAAACATCCCTTGGCCATGGCAAAGGCAGGCATATTTCAAGTGCTATCAGCAGGGCGTAGAAAACCTACTTCTGTGCATTCTAAGCATGGATCACTCTTAGGATCAGGTAAGAGGATGGAATAAAGAGAGACTTTCACAGAAGAAAAGATTTGCAGAGAATAAGGAACAAAGTTCCAGTGGAAGAGGGTTGAGGAAAACAGAAAGCAACTAGTTTTCTACACGAATTAAAGAGAAACCATATACAGACTCTGGATGGGCACAAAGGCATTTAAAGGCTGCACTTTTTTTATTTAAATATCATTTTCCTTTGCACAGATTTCCCAAGCAATCCACCTGGCTGACTTCACTCTTCTGTCATCCATATGGAGGTCTCTGGCAAAGTCCAAGGAGCTATAAACAAAAAATTTACAAATAAGAACTGTGTAAATAGAAAGTCAGGCTCCCAAGCTATGAACACATCGAATAAATTGTGTGACAATATGGAAGGGTCATTGCAGTGCCCCTGGCTCTGATCTTATCCAGCTCACTCATTTCTACAACTGTGCCTGTGTAAACCAGCACCGCAGCCACCTGCCTACCCTCCCTGTTGATCCCCCATCCCTTGGTCTCTCTGGAGATGTCGTTGTTAGGCATTGGGAATCACAGCATTGGTCTGTGCTCAGTGTGAACACACTTCTTCTGTGTGGCTCACACGCGTGGTTCTGTCCATGGCCAGTGTCCTTTTATCTTCCCCCCCTTCCACCTGCATCACCCACACATGGCCATTCCCCTCGCTGCCTGGAACCTCGGGCCTGCCCTGCCTCTCAGGGGAGAGACTGATTTGCTCTGTTCTTCACCCTGAACAAGGAGACCTTTCATTTAAAAAAAGGAAGATGCTGTATTTCCCTGTGAATTAGAATAATGAAATATTTCTTGTAAACCTGGGAATTAAAATGCAGACAATACAAGTCGTTCGGTTTCCTTTTATTGGTCTTCAGAGGTGAACCTGAGAACAGTCGTAAATATGTATCAGGGTAGCTCCTGGTCTCCCGGCATTGAAACTCCACTCACAGCAGCGCCAGGCGTCGCCGTCTGATTTGTTTGCAAGAGCCTCTCCCATTTCTCCCCACCCTGCACCTCATTTCATCTCCCTACCCTGGGTACAGTGACTTTGAAACTGGTAAGAAGCATTTTGAGGTGACGCTGGAGCAGCTGCGTGGTCTGGAAGGCATTATAATGTTATGTCTCAATTGCAATATCCTGTGGTTGATACGGAAAGCAAGCACAGCCAGGATTCAGCCTTAGGGCGCACTGCCACCTCCTGGAAAACCCTCTGTACTCGGTGCCTGTTAGCATCTCTTCTCCAGCGCCACCAACTAGAAAACAAGGACTTGGTCCTTGGTCTTTAGAACCAAAGTCTGGACACACAGAGCCATCTTCTTCTTCCCCTTCAAATTGGAAAGCACCAATTCCTGAAGGAAACAAAAAGGTGTTGCATTGTCATCTTAATTAAAAACGAGTAACTAGGTCAGGGAGGCCACTGGTGCAGAGAACTGTGACCATTACTCCCGAGGCTGGTAACAGATGCTGATTACTGTAAATGAGTGCCTGGCACCAGTAGGACCCTGCCCTTGGGACCTCTGGAAGAAGCACCAACCTTATTTACACCATCAAGGACTGGACGGAGGACTTGGAACAGAAGTCACGTGTATGCACAGGCAGAGTGCTAGAGTGACACAGCCCTGAGTTCTTCAGTCTTTTTGCTTTGTGGCAACTGTTTACTGAGATTCCACCGTACTGGCATGTTGAGATAACTAATGAGATATTTTCAGAAAATACCAAAGACACAGAAAAGCACCTGTGGGTTTCCATTTAAACTCGCAGCATAGGAAGGCCAGCACCCACACACCTGTGTCTTTGAGGCATATCTTTACCGACCAGAGGAGGTTAGTTGTCAGGTTTTGGCAAGAAGGATAAAATACATTTGGGAAGATATCAGACTTGTCATCATGAAAAAGAACAGGATAACAGATTTTTCTATTAACAGTTTTCCTTTAAAATAGCAACAAAAAATGTTTATCTGCATAAGCACAAATAAGAAAATATTCTCATTAACTGAATTAATGGATTTCAGCTAATTAACTGAATTGCTGAAATTCAACTAGAGTCCCTCTGAATTAGTAGTTCTTATCTTTTGGAAGTGGGGGTTACAGACCCTTTGAAAAATATGAAAAATCCAAAAATGTATGTATTCTTTCTCCAGAAAAATGTATACACATTTTGTTTATTTTCTAATAAAGTCTGTGAAATCCTATCACCACAGCCAAAGTGATATTAACAACACTTAATTAAAAATACCCTTTAAAGCTAGACTTCTTTACAAGCCAAGGATTAAGTTTTGGGCATCCTGGTTAATTTGGCGGGGACAGAGGGGCATAAAATAGGAAGCACTTATTTACTTCACACATCTGTGGGTCTACAGGAGGTTGGGCACACTACGCTGGACTCAGCTGACATGGCTCCATTCCGTGTGTCTTTCATCTTTTTTGGACCAGGGGCTAACTAGGGCATGTTCTTCCCATAGTGATGGTGGAGACAAAAGCAGCAAAGTGACACACATGAGGCCAGGTAAGTCCTAGGCTCAGAACTAGCACAGGGATACTTCCACCCAGGTAAAATTAGTCAAAGCAAGTCACATAGGTGGGCCCAAAGTTAAAAAATGAGGAAGTACACTCTGCTTAAGATGAAGCCATCTCAAAAGTGTATGTAGAGAAGAGTGAAGAACTAGAACCCAAACTAGCTAAGGGGCAGGGCTGGAATTTGAACCAATGATGCCTGGCTTCAAAATCCAAGTTCTTAATTACTATGTTGTATCATGGGGACTTAACAAAGGGCCACTATTGTTATCTTAAGAACTCAGCTGGATTAATGTAGACAAACAAATGAGAGTAGGAGAGGAAAGCTATTAATAAGAAGAGATGATTGAAGAATAAGAACTAGGACATAAGAGGGAGGATGTAACTGTAGCATTAACTCACAATTGCCAGTGTTCGCTATTTACGGAATACTCACTCATACTTTACTTCACCGTTGCAGAGAAAATGAATAGAATGCCCCACTTCATCTTCTGAGAGTCTATATTGGCATGTGTCGAGTGTTTTGAGACTCAGTCTATTTTAAGTAGTAATTGGGAGATGTGTCCCATTGTAGTACTATGCCTAACTTTAGATAAATCAGGGACACTACTCTCTTGGAAATGTCCAGAAACATTAAGATCTGACCTCAAGAGGAGCAGCAAGAGCACAAAGCCAGCCTTGATAAATGAGAGGAAAACACCCTGAAGGGGAGAGGGCCATGCCTGAAATGACCTTTGAGGATTAATGGGACTGGAATAAAATAATAAAGGCAATGAAGAGTAAGTAACCGAACACAAGAAACCTTTGCCTACCAGGGGACAGATAATCTACTCTGTGACTTTGGACCTCAACCTGGAGTGATATTGCTGGTGGCAGCCACAGGTACTCTCGTGGGACAGTGACCCTTGTCAAGACCAGGCGCCCAAACAGCACCCTCCAGCAAGAAGCCAGTGAAGACTTGGAGAAGAGGCCACTGCAAAAAGGAGGTGACTGACTTCCCAGCCATCCAGTACTTTCCACTGGATTTACAACATTCCCCCATTCTCCTCTTTTGGAGGTGATTTATTTGGATAATCTCACACAATAATCCTACTCTCCATCGCCTTTTTCTCCTCACCTGAAATCATATTTAAGGAACTACTGACAACCTGCTCTTTGCTCCTCATTGGATATGTGTGTGCCTCGTGGCTGTGATACAGAAACCTGTCTTCCGGGGCAAGGGGAAGAGAGCTCATGGAGGACCAGAAGTAACTGTGGAGCCAGCCGAGGGGAAAGGCGGTAATAGGTCGGGGGCAATAGAATGTTCTTACAGGATGAAGAAGACAAGCCCTCTCTTAA
This sequence comes from Daubentonia madagascariensis, assembly GCA_023783475.1. NCBI lineage: Eukaryota > Metazoa > Chordata > Mammalia > Primates > Daubentoniidae > Daubentonia > Daubentonia madagascariensis. The sequence goes on from JAKFHU010002088.1 coordinate 4,907,919, forward strand.
TGGCGACATCCTTGACACTTGGGTCTAAGTGTAAGCACAGAGGCCCAGCCGGCAGCCAAGATGCAGGGGACCACGGCGATGTTTTAGAAAGAGGCTTCATCCTGCCCTTGCCAACTCTCCCTCCCATTCATGCCACCGTCAGACATCTGATTGCCCCCAGAACAACACAATGCTGAGAAACCAGGAGCTAAAAGAGGGGGTATTGGGAATAGTTGCTCATTGACAATCACATCAGACATGCCCTAGGCAAGGCATGCCAGCATGGAGGAGGAGAGTGTGCAGCTCAGCATGCTCAAGAGTGCCTTATTTTGCACTGTTACTCTTTGGTGAGAGCTCCCTTCCTGTGTTTCAGAATTTCCAATGAGAGCTGGTAATAACAATAATATTTATTGAGCACTTACTCTGCAGCTAGGATAGGTGGTCTAGGGTGGACAAGTGATGCTGTCTTGGAAAATTAACACCATTCAAAGCACTTTACAAACATTAACTTCTTTAATCTCCCTAACAACTGTGTAAGGTAGCTTCTCTTATTGTTCCTGTTTTATCAATGAGGCAGATGGGACACAAACAGTTTTGGTGACTTGCCCCAGGAACACAACCACCGAAGTGATTGGATGGAGCTTTGAACCTGGGCAACACAGCTTCAGAATTTTTGCTGTTAACACTTCCCCACAGTGTGTCTCACATACGTGAAACCTGGGAATGGCCCATGAAAATAGATACCTGAAGAATGTGTGTAAGGGCACAGAGACGTGGTTGCTACAATTAAGTAGACACCGTGAGTAGGCTGGACTTTGGCTTTGCTCTGGGGGACCCTGAACCTGATTTTGGATGTATGCCCAGCACATAGTTGAGAAATTAATTGTTTTACTCTCTTTTTGAGAATATGACACTCTGAATCTGCTAAGGTAAGAATTCTGAGACTTGTGGGAAGGCCTTGCACTTTTTCTGGGATAGTGGGAAGCCCTTGCTTTTTTGGCTGACCATTCATACTTCTTCCAGCACAAGCAGCCTGATTTTACGTCCTGTCTCAAACTATGTGACTGGGGAGCTGGTCTATGAGTGGACAGGTGACCCGGGCCTGGACAACTGCATATTCCAATTTCTTGACTTAAAGGGGCCCATTCAGTCCCTCTTTGGAAATTTTATTGGAACTATTGGAAAAGAGGCACACTTTTTCTCCAGGGTTGCACAGAGGATAGGATCCAGGCCCAGAGCTGCAGGGTGCCAGGGAAGGGTGGAGGGAGTCACTTTTCCCCCACATGGAAAGGGCCTGCTTCAATAAAACCAACAGAGAAAAAGCTGATGCAAAATTAAAATATGTCAACTCATTAAACCCTGATAACGTCTTTGGAATCCCTCGGTACTTCTGTTCCTGAACTCCCTCTAGACCTTCAAGTTGGATGAACTAATAAATTCCCTTTTTGTTTTTGTTTAAGCCAGATTGTTTGGGTTCCAGTCCTTGTATCAAAAAAAAAAAAAAATCTGCCCAAGACACCTGTGGACCCTTGGAAAAGGCACCTCCCTCAGTCCCAGGGCTTAAGAACTCAACTCCTTCAAGAGCAGGGCCCTGGAGATTTCCTCCTGTCATCCGGGACAGCAGCTGACATCAGATGCTTGACTTTCTGAGAAGTGGAGAGCCAGAGACAGCTGGGTGTTTCTCAACTGAGATTTAATTCCAGCCTCTTCTTCCTCACTTGGGGGGATGGTTTGTTAATGCTTCTCCCTCCTCCACTGCTCGCCCTGAGTCTCAGCCCTACTCCCCACCCACTCCACCCCACCCCATTCTGCCTCATACAAGACCTTGAGGTTATTTTTAAATACAAAAGCATAATTGAGTGGAATATCCTTGGCTATTATCAGGATTTCAAATTTAAAAATGTGTCTTGCATGGACCAGAGATGGTTTAAGCAATCAGACTATTTCCAACTTCTGCTCAAGTTTTAAAACAATTAGTGAGCCCCTCCCTAGTCCCCTCCCCGACCCACCCCACAGAGGCTGAGTCAATGGCTCTTCTCTGTTCCTTGCACGTGGTCTCCATTTTAGTACTTATTATTTTGTGAAGTGTTTGTTTATTTTTCTGTATTTTGAACTAGACTCCAAGATCCTTGAGGGCAGAAACTTTTGCCTTTTTGCATTTTACCCCTTTTTACTAAAAAAAAATAAGTCAAAGTACCTCTGCTTACCTAGTGGCAGCTCTATCCTAATTATGAGCCAGGTGCTCTTGTGCAGTATTTCCCAAAGTGCGTTCCCTGGAGAAACAGCATCAACATCACCTGGGAACTTTTCAGCTACATAAATTCTTAGGTACCACCTACTGAGCCAGAAACTCTGAGATGGGCCCCAGCAGTCCATATTTCAACAAACCTTCCAGATGATTCTGATGCCCGGTGATGTTGGAGAATCGCTGCTCTAGATTCTTGCCACTCAATGTGTGGTAGTCTGAGGACCAAAAATACCAGCATCACCTGGGAGCTTGTTAAGCATGCAGAATCTCATCCCCCACCACTGATCTATTGAAGTGGTCAAGAATCTGTGTTTTAACAAGCTTTCCAGATGATGTATGTACTCTAAAGCAGTGCTACCTAAGTTTTCAAGAGCATCAAATTACCTAGGGATTTTGTTAAATGCAAGCTCTGATGCCTGAGAATTCAAATTTCTAACAAGCTCCCAGATAAGACTGATGCTACCGGCCCCTGGACCACAATTTAAGTAGCAAGTGCTGGAGGACTGCAGGGGAATTGAGGATGGGGGAGCATCTCCAGACTTACTACTCAGGCTTCTCCCCAAGTCGGACAGAGCAGTTCTGTTTCTATCTGATTTATAGATCATGCTTCAAGGTAAATTTTTATTTGAAATAAGAATTCTTCTGCAAAACAAATCTTTGAAGCAACAGTGTTAGAGAAAATAGTCAACCTTTAAAGTGATAGACTTGGAAACCTAATTATAAAGTAAATGTCATAGGGTAAATTAGCTTATGTACAAGAGGAAACTGGTGGAGATTAGAGTTTTTAACTTTTTAAAAGCTTTTTATCAAGATTCCATATTGAATGAAGTTTGAAATGTGAGAGTGAAGTGCAGGCTGCTTGTGACTCAGCACCTGATTTAAAGATGGAAAACTAATCCTAATTTCAACCGACACGTCGGTGTGACAATTCTGCATTTCCTACTTCCTATCTGACACTAAATGGCTCCTCATTTTTCTATTCTGCTTCCCTTCTGGCTTCCACAGACCTATAAATCCATTTTCAGCATTATTACACTTTCCCAGGTAGGGAAGAAACAAGGATGACTGAAGGCAGGTTCTCATGATCTTGTAATACCACAATTTTTCTAATCAGCCACTTTCAATAGTTTCCACCCTCTTTTTATCACATCTCCATATTCAAATAGATCCCATACCAAATCTTTCTGAATAACCTCTCTGATTTCTGGCCCTTTGTTTCCATTTCTATGGCCACCAGCTCAACTTAGGTCTTCTCCAATTCATGTGTGCACAGTATAATATTTTCTGAACGTTTTGCCTGACTTCTCCCCTCCAATTATCTCTAGTTCATCCTTCCAGAGTAATCTTTACACAGCACATGCCTATTTATGCCCCTGTGCAGAGCGTTGGTACTCCTCACATCCTACAGAGACAACGTCTAGACTCCTGTCTGGCATTCGGGACCTTAAAGCACCTGGTCACAACCTGAGTTTCCACTTCACCTTCTCAGCATCCTCCACCTCGTCATTTGGGTTTCATGGGTTCAAACACATTGATCTGCTTGTTGCACCATTTATGTAAAGAGAAAGGACACTGCTCATCTTTGATTTGAAACATCATTTTGGAACTTTCACAAATGTGTTTTTAAAAAAGAAAAAGTTCTCAGAGAAAACATAATTAGAGCTCCATCAGAAAGGAATATGCCAGCAGAGCAGGACAGGAGTTAATACATCCACCATCAAAGCTCTTTGAAGCTTGCTTTCTCATTATTTTAAATGCATAAATCCTCACAAAGAAATAAAACTCCTTTTTCAGAGTAGCTAAGAAAAGACCACCCAGTCTTGGTTACAGTAGAGTGGAAAACTGTAATAAGTGGCTATTATTTTCTCATAAAGTCTTATCATAACACCCAATACTTCAAAATCTACAAGTCCATAAAGACTAATCTTTTTTACTGTGCCTTCAATAAGAGGTTCAATTGCAAATGCATGTTTTCCCAAACTGAAATAAGACTCCTCATCATGTTCTAGAATGATAACATCTTCAAAATAGAAATATTTCTGTGTATACCACATTTGTAATCCCCAGGCATATTCTGAATATTGAATAATAGTAATACTTGTATTAAAGGTCATTTTAAGAAATTAAAAATGTATGATGCTTTGGTAGTAATTCTGAAGGGGGTTATCTTACATTGGTTTCCCTAGAGGCAGGTCCAGGTGTGAGGATTCCTGTTCAAGTGGTTTATGAAAGAGGTGCTCCCAAGAGAAACTGGTACGGGAGTGAGGAGCAGGACAAAGAAAGTAAGGAAACCAAGCAAGGGTGCAACCTCTGGGAAAGTTCTCTGGAGGGTAACTCCAGCTTCATCCCATAGTATCTCTGGAACGTAAGTTACACCTCCCACTGCCGGGGAGCTGGGCTTCTGTACTCCTGCACCTGCACCCATCAGCTATCATCCAGGCAGGGGCTGGGGGTTTCTGGTGGTGAGTGTAACTCCCACACACTTCTAGCTCTCAGTGGCTGCAGGCAAAGTACATGCAGTGGCCCAAGGGCAGTGGCTGGAAAAAGGCACACAGGTGTAAGCTGTTGGAGGCAAAAACCGCATCAAAGCCAGAGGAGGATTCAGGAGAAGGGGCCTGAAGGGGATTTGGCAAAGCACTGACAGTGTCCACTAGAGAGTACTTCTGACATCCTAGAACCAGAAAATTCCTGTCCCAATAAATTATCTAATCAGTCAACAATTATTAAGAACAGTGTAATCATGGGCATGTTTCTTAACCTCCCTTTGTCTCAGCTTCTTCATCAAATAAATAAAAGTACCTAACTCAGGATTCTTATGAGTATCACACAAAGTAATACACAGAAAGTATTTTGACCACTGCTCATCATAACAGAGATTAATCATTATTAATTTTAGCTTTTATAAACTCCTTATATTTAGTATTGCAATTTTATATACTTGGGCAGTGGGCTTCTCTTAGTGCCATCATAAATTTATGCCAGGTTCAAATTATATACATAAGATAAGAACAATACTGAAGTGATGTGAAGAATGCATTTTTAGTAACATAGGAGATTGGTAAACTGCATAAGAAAAGGAAAGGATACAGGAGGTTGGTCATGCATAGTGGAAACAAAAATATAACTCATTTTTTGACACTGCTGTAAAAAAAATTAAAGCTAGAGGCTTGGATACCATCTGAATTTATCATTTTGCATTATTTTAAACTCTAAATTTACCTAAAAGTCAAGGAGATCTGGATACTTTATAGGAATAGTTATGAAGAAAAGCAGCGACAGAGTTTGGTGGAAGGAAAGAAATGTTAACAGAAAAGGCAGTCAAACTTCCTAAAGTCAAACTTCCTAAAAATAAAAATTAAAATTAAAAATACTTTCATTAGCACCAAGATAATTTTAAATTGAACCATATAAAATCACCAAGATCTGCACTTTTTTGACCTATGAAAACAGCAGCTTCATAGGACTCAATCTGATCCATAAAGCCTGTTGGGAGACTGTCCTTTATGGTCCTCTCTTTTCTCCTGCACATCTTGCTGGCTGTGCCAAGAAGGCAAGGCTCTGGCCACTCTTTACCTGGGCCATTTCTCAGCATTTTGTTTGCAGCAAGCAACCTTGAGTGATAAAGATCAGGCTTGCTTACTGCTTGCTATAGAAACAGTGGGTTCTCAAGCTCAAAATTTCTCCCGTGTAACACAACTCGCTGCATGTGCATGTGGCATCTGGGCTCTTTGTATCATCCTCTTGGAACTTGGGACCAGGGGAACCGATATAAATATGCTGGTGCACATTCTGCTTAGTGTGCCATGAGAAATAATGTCCTCTGACTCTAGGAGTTTCATGCCTTCTACTAACACCCATGAAACAGTAACAAGCTAACTTCTTAGCTTTAAAATAGGGTGAAATCAAATCCTAAGTCCAACAACACCACAATACAGGATACTCTCAAGATTGTATTAGTTGTATCAGTTGGCAAGTTTTCCCAAATCATTACCATTTGAAACCAGGAGGTAGAAAACATCCTTAAAAGAGATCAGGTGGCCATTCATCATCTTTCTATCCTTGTTCTTAGCATCCTTTCCCCAAGAAGTAAAAAACTTTCAGAAGAAATAAAAAATATGTCCCTCAGTACCCCATACCCTCAGAGACATGTGAAGCCCCTCAAAGAAGCTATGACTGTGTCCTGGAGTCTGGAAAACTCCATATGAGAGGTTTCAGGCAAGCTGATTGATTGAGTTTCTATCTGTTCTCTTCCAACTTTATTTGCCTATGGGCTCCATCTTTGGACATGAATTAAACTTTGCAGATCAGAGTTTTGTTAGTACCCAGAGGTCTGAATTATTTAAAAAATAGCCTTGGAAACTAAAACACAGGCTAGATTAAAACTGATAACCTAAACACAGCTCCCCTGCTTGCTTCTTGAAGATGGCATTGGGTGGTCACACTAGTTTTCTTCCCTTCTAGGCTGACCATTGATGAAACCAAGCCATTTTCTCCTGACAATGCCACAATTGTGGAGTTGGCATTTTTATGTAAATAGCTGTTCTCTGATTCATTAAACCCTATTGCCCTTGACATTTTCCTTTCTGACCCTTATCAGCCACACACTAGCAAAACATGAAGAAATAAAGAGGACAAAGAAAGGCAATAAAAGGGTTACAACCAAGAAGTGTATTGTGACTGTGACCAACAAGGAAATTTGGAAATGGGTGACTGAACACCCAAGGATGCTCTGTCAGCTGGTCACAGCTACATTTGTTTGAAGCCTGACAAGTGCTTAGCACCATTTCAAGGTGTCACACAGAGATACATAGGAAATGACAATATGGACGCCACTTTAAGAGCACTTAAAATTTAATGGATGAGATAGCACAATTAAATGTGTATATATCCGTAAACATACAAGCTGGCCCTTGCTTACCTCTCTACTTACTTTTTAATTCTTCCGTTGTATGTGTCACAAGCTACGATGTTTATTTATTTGTGTTCTTGCTTGTTATGGCTCCCCCAGAGCTGGGATTGCCTGGTATGAAACAGTGTGTCCATCCCAATTATTTGTCTGTTACTCCTGATCTCATCCACCTGAATATAAATTCCAAATAGACAGGGACCACATCGCTGTTAATCACCATTGTAACCCCAGAGCCTAGTGAAATTCACCTAGTAGATTCTCAAAAAAATTTTTTTTGAATAAATAATTAGTAAAGCCAGCAACAGCTATCTAGAGAGATTGTACAACTTACCTTCTGAGTATGCTGCTACTAACTCATTAACAAGAAATTAAGTGAGAACCTGGTTCAATGGCATAAGCAAAATTTTCAAAGATTTTAGATGAGAAAAAATCCCCAGACCCCAGGGCAGAAAACCTATTCCTACATCATTTTCCTTAGCAGATATGGAGGGTCATAAATCACAAAACATTAGTAGAACACAAAAATACCCTATCAGAATCTCATCATGTGACTTTTAATTAGATTTCAAGAGCAGTGGGGTTCCACTGGTACTCACAGACTTCTCAAGGTTTAAAACTGGATAGAATAATAGCAATCTAGTTGAATTGCCTCATATTACAGCTGAGCTATCCCGCCTATGAAGCTAAAGCTGTGACTCAAGAGCGTAGCATTAAACACCAGGGCCAGTCATTTCACTGGCGGCCCCAGTTCTTCATTCCTCACTCACCTTTGCTCTGCCCCACCCCTAGACACTGAGCTCAGCCATGTGACTTCCTTTGGCCAATGGGATGTTAGCTAAATGTGATGCAAGCAGAGGTTTGAAAAGTGCCTGCACATTGGGATGGGCTCTTCTGTTGCTCCTTCTCCTCCACCATAGCCGTGAGTGCATGCCTGGCCCAACCTGCTGGAGGAGAAGACGCATGGAGCACGGCCGCAGTTCCTCATCCCAGCCGAAGCTATTCAAACCAGCTGACAGCTAGCCAACCCCAGAGTGAGCTCAGCCAAGATCAACCAGCTGCCCCAAAGCTGACTACAGATGCATAAGCGAGCACAGCCAAGATCAGCAGAACTTCCTCCCCGACCTATGCATTTGCACCACTGGGTTTTAGAGGGGTTTGGTTTGTAGCATTTTGTAGCAATAACTAATACTATACTCTAATAAAGTAATAAAAATTAATTACCAGCAAAACAAATATTGAAATGCAAATGTGATTCTTCTTTATTGAAATAGAAAGTATTTTAGTTAAATTATTTGGTTTCTCTACAACCACAGCATGCCTTGCCTCCAACCACACCTATTTCCCTGGGTTGAGCGGGCCAGGTAGGATTCACTCAGAGAAGACAAGTGAAGGGCAACAGCAGGCTCAGCACCACAGTGGCAGATGTCACCTTCCCGGCACTGCTCGAGTGCCAGTACTTTGCATGCACATCATCCAGGATCGAGAGCACGGCTTCCATGGTCTCCTCACAGGTGGGCTGGATCTGAGCTTCTGGCAGAACAAACCCAAATGTACCACTGTCCCTCAGCTCAAACGTGAATGAGAAGGGGATCCCAATGTCTCGTGCCCAGTCTCTCGATGACCCTGATGTGGCATCTACAAGTGAAACATGAAGGCAAAGGTAGAAATCGTACTTTAAAAGGACAGATGCCTATAGCCATTTCAGGGAATAAAGGTTCAATCAGTAAAATAAAGAAACTCTTTCAGATAATGGTCTCAGGGACAGCTGTCTGCTCCCTGTCCTCGATAGTAAGCTCCCTGCGGACAGGGAGCACATCTTATGCAGCCTCCCTGCCCCCACAGTGGCTAGCACTATGTCTGGCGCATAGAGAGGTTTGGTTCAAGTTTCTCAGATGAATCAAAGACTAGGCAAACTAACAATGCAAGGCAAGAGTGAATTGATTTGTATAAAGGAACAGAAACAAAATGACCCACAGGGAAAATATTATCTAGGTGGGCCCATGGAGGGTGGAGGAAGTAGAGGTTGGGGCTGGGGGAAGCAGTGCATTCTCCTTTCAACTAAATTCCTTCCTTTTAGGTCCTTTCTCCAGGCCCCACCCTGCTCTGCTTTCTTAGCCTGATGGGTCCTCTAGGAACTGAATCAACTGACCAAGGGTCATGGACAGTGTCCTTCCTGTTAACTCCTGTGCCTTCTAACATGTCAGCTCTTTTTAACTGAAGCCAGGGGAAGTTCTGGTCTGAGCCAGTACATTAATTTTTTTTCTTTTAGCTCATATCTTATCCCTAGAGAGTATAATTCTGGATTTGTACAGACTCCCTTTTTTCCTTGGTCATTTTGATTTGTTCAACTCCCTATTGATCCCAGGAACTCTTCTATTCCTCTCCTGCCCACCTTACCACCAAAGTCCACTGACTTCTTTTGTGCCTTAGATACTATTGAAGAGACAAAAAAAAAAGATACTTACATAAAATATCTGCACTCGATCCAACTCTATAATTGGTTCCATACTTTGCTTTCAATGCATTTGCTGCCTTCTGTCCAACTTGAATCTGTAGGTGGGAAATGTAGAGACAGATATCTGGTGTTAAAAATAAATTCAACAATCCAAGGTTTGGTATTTTGTCCCAATCCATCTCCAGAGTTTTAGAGCATCTTTCTAACTTCCCCTTGCACATCTACATCTAGGTAGCCTGCTGGTACCTCAGATTCAACACACGCAAGTCCGATTTCGTCGTCTCTCCCACTAATCTCCCACTAATAAGGCTGTTCTAACTTTCATATTATTTTTGGCCTTGCATGCTCTCCCAAATGTGCTTGTAAAATTTTTCAGGCGTCTTTGATATTCCTTCTCTCAAACAGCCACCAAGTTGCATTTCCAGGGCCTGCACCCTGTTTCGGACTCGTTACCTCTGAATCAGTCTGTTGCGTCTTCTAACGAGTTTCCCTTCCTCTCACCCACCCTTGTTCCACTGATCCCACCCGGCTTTCGGATGCACTCTTGTAGCGCAGAGCTGTACTCACCGTCCTGCAGAAAAGCCTTCGGTGACTCCTGGTCGCTCACGGAATTAAGTACAAGCTTCTCTCCCCTTACTCTTTTGAGATCCTCTATGCTGTGACCCTAACCCACCCTTCCAACACCATATTCTGTACATCCACCCTAGATTATAGTCAAACTCACGTTTTCCCACTGTTCCTCAGACATGCCCCACATTCCTCAGCCTCTCTACTTTTTAGCAGGATGTTTCCCTTCCCAGGATCCCTACCTGTTGAGATAACTATCTGTTGAAATTCTACCCAGCCTCAAAGGGCTCTGTCAGATGCCAACTTCTCCATGAGGCCTCGCCTGACCACCTCACCTGGATTCTCTCTCTCCCCACTTGACTTTCCCATAGACCTGTGTTCATACCTCTCCAGGACTCCCCTTATTTGTCCTTATAGGTGCTTGATACTTATCTGTCATAGACTCATAGAATCTCAGAGCTAGAAGTCACCCCTGTCCCCACATCCCCCACCACATCACTTCACTACATTGGAAATCCCTCAGAACTAGATCATTTCTAAGGTCTCAGCCTTGCTCTCAGCAGACCCTTTCCTGAGATTAGGGTCACTACTTGAAACCCAGGTCTGTTGACTGTGCTCATTGATCTAATAAATCTTGTATAGGTCTGTCGACAGACCCTCTAAGTATTCCCCACCCTAGACTCCCCAGTGCTATAATCTCTTCCATAGATGGTATATCCCACTGCTTTCCCTTAGATTCTGCACAATACCACCAAAACCCCCAGCCACTCCCTGCCTGGGCTGTGATCCACAATGCTTTACCCCTGAGGGCAGCCTGGCTGTGCTTGCAGCTGCCTTAGCTCCCCTGACTCTTGACTTGTGATGGGCCTAGTTTCGGATCCTGTCTACCCTTTCCCAGCTCTGCACTGTCCAGCTGAACTCTATGATGTCACAGGGTAGTGCTTGGGTAGGGTGGGGACAGGCCCAGTGAAATTCAAAAGAAACAACGGAAAAGGCAAGAAGTGCCGTGTGGGTGTGGGGATCATAATGTGGCAGCTGTGGGCAGCATTCTCAAGGCACTTGGGACTTTCTGTGTGTGGCTAGGATAAAAGAAAAAAAAGATTCAGTTGAACACATTTTCAAGCTTCTTGCCCTCTCTCCACATACTACTGAGAATTCTCTTTGGACATTCACCTTTTCTCTCTCTTCCTGAAAAGAGATTTTGGGTCTACCTCAGTTCATGGGTTTGTGTTGTCCAGAATTCAGACAAAGTGCAGGAAAGGCTACAGAAGTGCAAGGTATAAAGCTTGTCTAATCATTGGCACTGGGAAGAGAGACAAGAGCTGTTTGTAGAAAGAAAAGGAAGTTATAAGAGAGGGGAGAGTCAGAAAGGAGACTTCTTTTCTGGAGAAGGAAATTCTGGTAAGGAAACGAGAGTGAGGGGTGGCAGATTTCGGGGTAGCTGCTATCTGTGGTGAAATAAAGAGACAAGGCCGGGAGGAAGTGTCGCTGTGGTTTACTAACTACACTCCCTTTTAAAGCTCTTTGACAGTCTCTAGTAGAGATACAAATTGCTTTTAATTATTTTTAATTCTTATGTGTTTCTGTGTTTCCTTGAATGAAACTCTAGGCTAACTGGTCCACCTGGGGCCTCAACGTTTATCTGGGATATATGGATCACCCCCAGGCTACACTTGCCACCCAAAAGGCTCCTTCCTTTTTTTTTTTTCCTTTCCTGCAACTCTTTCTTCTTCTCATACCAGGCTTTACTTATTTTATTTTTTAGAGTTCCCTTCTCTCAAATCCTGTATATGGGGTGGGAAACAGTCTTCCCAGTTTCCCCTTTTTTGTTAACAAAAGAACTTTTGAATTTTATTTTTTTAATAATTTCATGAGCAATTACTATGGGGAAGTAGGCAGGAGTAAGAAATATACACGAGAAGTGTATAGTTTTAACCCTTAGCTTATAGATTTGGTCCTCTCTGAGGAGATGAAACGGAAATCCCCTAGACTTCTGACTTCCGTTTCCATCTCTGTGAGTGTAACTCCTGACTGTACTTTTCCCTCCTTCTGGCACTATATTACAAGGCCCTGTAGAGCCAATTTCTCTGCTGCCCTTTTTATCAACTTAAAGGTACTTGCTAGTAAAAGTAATAAAAGCTCCTTTGCCAGTAGTATATAATATACATTGCTAAAAACCTCTATCCCACTTAATAACCACTTCTCTGGGCCCAGAGAATTTTCTGTAGGCATATATTCACGGGCAGGCATACAACAACGTTGATTAAGGCCCTGGCGTGTTGGGGGCTGGGGGGACAGCTTGGGATGGAGTACAGAGGTTGATATGGAAAGAGTTCAAATGGAAAAAAATGTAAGCATATAAAACATTAGAATTCTTATAGCTATTCTAATTTCCAGAGCAGTTTAGAAAGGGGCTATATATAGTCATGTTTTTCCTACACAGCAATTGCCAAGTTGTCTATCATGTAGTATAATATTTACCATGATTTCTACAAATTTTTGGTTTTGTAAATAAGTAGAGATTAATTACTAGTCTCTGCTGGTTGTAAATAGTACTGGAAAGGGAAATCTTCTTGGAGCAGGTGGCTTGATTCTATATCTTTGTGCACTCTATCAAAGTTTACCCCCCAAGAACCTAAAAACACTGCTAAGTGGCTTCAATAAGGCTGACTCATAGTAGCAAAATTTTCACACTGTCTTTTTACTGAAAAGGCTTGGAGATGAGTATTTATGAGAACTCTTCAGCACCTGAGACTGTAAGAGATACAGAATTGAAGCCATCATTCTCAATTTGATTTACCAATTTCTCCATGTAGAACTGAAGAGTTACCAGGAATTCCCTTCTTAGAGTCACCATCCAGTAGTGGTGATGTCATTGCCCCAGGTCCCTCCTGACTTCTTGTTCCCCCTACCCTTGGCCACAGGGTTCTAACCAGATAGCCTATGAACAGCACAAGACACTCTAACCTTTGAATACAAACCTTGCAAAATGGTCACGTATCTGTTTTCCTGAACCAATAAGAGAATGAAGTACCCAAGACAAACACTGGAGTATTCTAGCCTCTTTTTTTCTGCTGGTGGAAGACCCCTTCCCATCAAATATCTACAGTGGCCTGTCTTTGGAAATTCATTTGTGTTTTTCACAGATCCCTTTAAGCAGAAAGTAGAAATCTACAACAAATATCACAGAAACTGAGGATAAAGAAGATTCTGGGCTTCTTGACCAAAAATCTGTTTCTCTAGATTTCTTTATTGAAGAAAAAGAACTTCCAGGGCTCACAAATGAGGAGGAAATAGCACATAGATGACTGATAATCTAAACTGATAATGGCTCCTAGAAGTTGCTAACCCTTTCAGAGCAGACAGAGGCACTGCGAGGTAGTAGGATGATGAATGTGGCCTCTGGAGTCCAAAGACATGAGTTCCAGCCAGGACTCCACCATTTCCTGTCTATAGGATTCTGGAAAAAAAGTTAACTCAAGGTCTCAGTTTCCACACCTCCAACATGAGCTTAATATATTGTCATGAGGGTCAAATGAGATAATGGCTGTAAGATCTCCTTGTAAATTGTAAAGATCCAGGCAAATGTTAGTTATTGTCACATTTTGCAAAATCATCATTTAGCACAAGTATTCCTGGACCAAGAAAGGAAAAAATAATTGCAAGAAAGGTATTTGGGTGGTGTCGGGTACTTTTGACTAGTGGGGGAAGTGCTCCCTCCAGCAAAGATCGACAGTGGCTTTTCTTTTAGCAAACCTTGTGTTCTGTGGGTCATGTTCCAGTGGGAGAGGTACAGGAGGTGTAACCTAACCACAAGGTTACCAGGCCTCTGTGGTGTTAAGAACAGAGCAAGCTTAGCCCCAATCCATCCCAGAATTTGCATATAATGAGGAGTGTATTTTAAAAAATAAACAGATAAACAGAAAATAACCAGTGTTGACAAGATTGCAGAGAAATTGGAACCCTTGTATACTGTTGTTGGAAATATAAAATGGTGCAGCCTATCTATGGAAAACTGTATGGTTCCTCAAAAAATTAAGAATAGAATTACCATATGATCCAGCAATTACACTTTGGGTATATATCCCAAAGATTTGAAAGCAAAGTCTGAAGAGATCTTTGTATACTCATATTTATAGCAGTATTACTAACAATAGCTAAAAGATAGAAGCAACCCAAGTATCCACTGGCAGATGGATGGGTAGGATAAACAAAATGTGCTTTATACATACAATGAAATATTATTCAGTCTTAAAAAGGAAGGAAATTCTGACACACCCTGCAACATGGATGAACCTTGAGGACATCATGGTAAGTGATATAAGCCAGTCATAAAAAGACAAATACTACATAATTCCTCTTTCAGTGTCTAGAGTAGTCAAACCCATAGAAATAGAAAGTAGAATAGTGGTTGCCAGGAACTGGGATAGGGGAAAATAGGAAGTTGTTGTTTAATGGGTATGGCTTCAATTACGCAAGATGAAGAAGTTCTGGCGACTGCTTGCACAATAACGTGATATACTTAACACTACCAAACTGTATACTTAAAAATGGTTAAGATGGTAAATTTCATGTTATGTTCATTTTACTACAATTAAAAATTGAAAAAAAAATAAATTAAAAAAGAAAAAGAAAACAAATATTACAATTTACAGTTCTAAATTTACCCTCCCTTTGACTTGTGTCTGTTGTCCTTTGGTTCACAAAAGGGCAAAGAGCCCAGTCCTTTTCAGCAATTCTGCCCACTGGTGCTTGGGTAAACACAGCTTCAGAGAAGGACCCAGATAAGACAAAACACAGTTTCCCTGCCCGGGCTTGCATTTCGCTGGCACTTCCCCTTACAAATAATCCTAGGCAAATACTGGAGGAAGAGTTTAGAAGAAAATAGAGCATTGTGTTTAGCAGAGAAGAGAGCAGATATTATTTAGCCATGTTATTTTAGCTATGCCATATTCCACTAACAGCTGGCAAGTTCTTTAAAGCACAGTTCAAAGCTGTAATTGCTGAACGGAGATTTTGCTGAACGGAGCTGCAAGAGAATTTACAGAAATGAAAGCACATTCCTGCAGATTATTAACATAATCATCTCATTTATATTATAGATGAATACCTACGATGTCTCCCAACTTGACACTTTATGAAACAGGTAGTTAATTAATGTAGGTAAAGCAGCATTTAACCTGAAGCCTTCCCAGCAGGCGTCTGGCAAGGTGAAAAAGCAGGAATAGAAAATAAGGATGAGCAGAGAGAAGAAAAGGGCGGCTGAAGCCCAAATCTCGGAAATGGCAATCAGAAAAAGGAAGGCAGAGGTCCTACTGTGTCCTCCTATAAGGCGCTGTGGACTTACCAGTTCTTCATGGTTACTTGATTTATTTTGGGTGTAGCCATAAGGTGTGAGAATTAACTGCCCATAAGAGTGCATGGTCAGGAAGCACAAAATGTTGTCCTTCTTGCTCTCTACAAAGCTGGAGACAGCTTTAGTCTCTGGTTCAGACACTGGTCCTGTCCCACAGAATGTTAAATCTTGGCAGTTTCTAGACGCACCAATACCTGGAACATACAAGAAACCACAAAGGCAGCTTCATGATCTCAGTTTAGAAATGACTGAGGGCAAAGAGTCATCCTTACTCAGGGCATCTTTTGGGGAAATCAGGGCTTATCCTTGGTTGTCTAAGTCCTGGCTAAATTAGTCACTGATAGGATAGTCATTCTAGAAGGAACTCAGAAAGGCAAGAGGGTTGATGTTAAGATTTAGAAGCAAACTGCATACTTGCATGGCCCAGTAAAGAAAATACAAAATGAAATGACATTTCAGTGGTCTTTTACCTAAACCTGTGGTGGGCCCTGAAACAAATATCTGGGGAGCCAGTTCTTGGGCTCCTAGGCTTGAGTCTCATTAGAGCTATTTGGCAAGGACATAAGTAGCCTGTCCTCCTCATTAATAATAATAAGGATTACCAGTTGAGCACCTCTTATATGCTAGGTACTGTGCCCAGCCCCTCCTCTGTAGCATCACATTTACCCACAATAATCTACTGATAAGGAGGGATTGTTGTGACTCACATTTTACATAAGAGAAAACTAAAGCAGAGAGATGAAGCAATTTTTTCCAAGACCACACAGCTGCCAAGTATCAATGTTAACCCCTGCTGTCTGGTTAATGGCAATGCTCTTAACCATTCCTGCCTCTTTATTTGCTTCCAATCCACTGGGCATTTGAGATTCAGAGACACGAAAATGCCATAAAAAGAAGAACATGTTTGCTTTGTTTACTGCCCACCCCCCTGCTGTAAAATAATCTGCAAGGATAATTCTCTGATTTTTCTTTTCTTTATGATAATACATATATTTATATATTTAAAAACAAAGGGATGGACTTGAAATATATTCACACTGGTCTAGGTCTACTTTGTCCTTGCATAGCCAATGTCACTTGAAGAGAGTCCTGCACTGCGTGTTGACGGCTCTCACTATCTAGATAATATCATCCCTTTAGAGGGAATAAAACTGGTCAGGAAGCCCAGATAGCTGTGCAAAATCAGATGTTTATTTTCCAAAATTATATCTTTAGTAATTCACCTCTTTTCTTGCTTCTCAGCTCCATTTATTTGTTCATCAATTCATCTACTAAAAATGTACTTACTACACCAAGATACATTGAAATTTCGATTGAGATCCGACCCAAAACATGTGCCGTTATTATGGGATGAACGGGATTTCCTCCAAAGACGATCCTGTAACAGAGGAACAGAGGGCTGTTGCCATTCTAAGGTTTCATAAATCACAGTGTTAGTGATGATAGGTGGTCCTTGAAAGTGAAAAATGTTTCCTAAGATTATCTGGAAGAACGTGCCTTTAACATTATGAACGTTAAGTCATAATTTCTGTGCGTAATTTTTAGTCCTGCAGATGGGCTAGCAACCCCCAATAACAGGAACATCTGTACAACCAAAAGTGTACGTACATGTACACAATCCAATTGGAGGAGGCGGTGTGGCCTTTTCCTCACCAGCAGATTCACAGTGTCTGTGGACGTGATCTGCTTACTCAGGGAACAATCCAGAGTCATTTTTTACGTCCAAGTGATACAGGATGAAAGGAAATAGCTTGACAGATGGAAAAAGCCATTCCAGGTGGATCAGATATGGTCTCTGCACATTTCTGCATGCCAAAGACTGATGAGTGGAGATGGGGATAAAGACAAGTGTCACCAGACAAGCTCAGAGGGAGGACTTGATTCACACACCAGGCCAGAAAGGCTGTTCCAGAGAAAAGGGGTCCCTGCTGGGCCTTTGGGGGAGCAAGGGGAGAGGGGACAATGATGCCTTAGGACACAGGCTATTGTGGAGTAATAGGCTGGAACATTTAAAGTGAAAGTTGTCCACTACATAAAAAGCCTTTATGAGATATTTGCTCATGTGTGAATGATCACACTGAAAATGTAGGCTAGTATCTCCTAATTCGGAAAAAAGAAATGTAGGCTGGTTTTGTTTAACATATCTTCCCGCTCTAGACTGATTGAGGTGGAGCAGATGGTGTAGAATTTTTTTTCCACAACTAATTAGGGGAGGCAATCCCAAATAGAATGAGAAGAGAACAGTTTAGTCTGACTGGAAAACTGGGAATACATCAAAAACAAACAAAGAAAAAAAACCTGTGCTGGATTTCAACTCTAAAAAGGCATTAGGCTTCCTCAGTCCCAAACTTGATTTAGATTACCTGCTTAAAAAATGTTAAGCGGATTTTTATCCCAAATGGGGTTTCTTTCTTTACATAGGTACAAAATATTTTTATAGCTGGAATGGCTGAGGTTGAAAAAACGAGTTGAGCTTTAGTTTAGGAATACATCCCGAGACCAAATTCAGCATACGCACAGTTGTCCACGTGTAGATATAACCATCTACGTTAAGAACTGGAAGCACATAGAAGTCCAGGTTCCTAAGGAACCCGCGTATCCTTGAGTTGTCTTTATAGTTTTGTAGAATCTGAAAATTGAAGAGAGAAACATTCAGAATGATTCTGGGAAGGGGTCTTTTCTGTCTTAATTTTCTACCAATTTTAACCTGATTGCAAGAGGTGACTGCACATGGCACCTCCACCCTCAGCCCCCAGCCCCTCCTCAGTTGTCTTATCCGCATGGTAGTGGTCATCAAACCTTATCATGTGTCAGAATCACCTAGAGAACTTGTTAAAACACAGATTGCTCAGCTCTGCTCTCCCTTACCCTGCCTCACTTCTCGCCCCCCAACCCCTGCACATTTCTAATTCACCAGGTTTGAGATGGAGCCCAGGAATTTGTATTTCTAGCAAGTTCCCAGTTGATATTGATGCTGTTGGTCTGGGGAACTACTCTTTGTGAGTTTTTTATGTTTGGGTTTCTACAAAGACTGACCAAAAAAGTATTCTATATTACTTTTAAAGGCTTCTTATTCCCTCGAGGGAGGGATATGAGTAATACACACACATTCACTCTGCTAGGCATTTTCCATATGCCAAATCTCTTAATCCACACAACAGAGCCACAAAGTAGTCATTTCATACTCCTTTTACAGATGAAAAAGTAGGGGTTAGAAAATTTGCCCAGTATTAGGCAGAGCCAGGATTCAAACTCATCTCTGACTCCCAGAGTGTATCTTCTTCTGCATTTAGAGATGTTTACCCTCGAATAAAAATGATTTTGCATGCACTAGAAAGATATCAGAATATTAACTCAGTTATCAGTGAAGCTACTGATAATCTCATTTCACTTGAGGTGAAGGATTAGCTCAGTAAAGAGTGCATTGCTTACCTGTGAAAGAAGCATGTTTTCTAAGTAACCAAGAACTGACAGGTAATTTCTGGGGTTGGTTTACCATTATGAGGAAGCTAAAGACACTTACTTCTTTCACAAACCACTGGCAAAAAGCTGGGGCAATCCATTCCCTGGCATGAATTCCACAGTCCATCCAAATGATCTTCTTGGGGTTGTTGGATGGTTGGCTGATCTGGGGGAGACATCTGTGCTCTGTTACCAAACAATCGCTTATTATCCTAAGCCACTGTGCAAAGTTATCAGGCTTTTTATTCCCCTTGAGGTCCCTTTCTTATTTCACTCTGTGGCTTCAAGAGGGAGGCAAGGATATTGATGAAGACACCCACCAATACGACCCTGGCCTCTGCCACTCTTGTTCTCCTGCCAGTTTCCTTGGAGGTCGTTCTTAGGACCATGCACTGACTCCCCATGGCACCTGCCCCAAGAATGGTCTTCCCTATACCCTAAATTATTCTCTACTATAAATAAAGGCATTAAACCCTCCAAGCCAAGAGGCTAAATCTGTATAAACCTTATAAAACCTGTGCACATAAAGTTCACTCAGAGTGGTAAAGTGCACAGGAGGTAATGTTCGAGAATCAAAGGTATTTAAAAATGAATCCTAATCTTTGCTTCAACTTCTTGAAACTTCAGATGGATCCAAATATGCAATCTCCTGCAACACTTATTAAATTCCCCTTCCTGTCGGAGACTGCCCCACTCCCAGCCAGCCCAATCTCCTTTCCTCTCTCCCCTTTGTTACTTTCGTACATCAGTGCAGCCTCAGTCCAGCCAGAAGGATCCCTCCTCTTTCAGAGCAGTGGGTAGGTGGGAATTCATCTGGCAACTGTGGATTCTCTTTGGTGGAGAAGACACTGTGAATACGCCCATGTTTGTAACAGCCACATCTGCTTTGAATTTGTAAATGGCCTAAACCAGTGCTATTTGTTGAAAGCCACTGGGTACTGGGCTGATGAAGGCTCCCTTCCTCTTTACAAGAAACTTGCAAATTGAGGTAAATATGTGGCTGGATCTATCATATTTAAGCAATTTTCTCTTTTTAGCCTTACCAGTTTTTCAAAGCTTCCAGGACAATTCCTAATCCACCTCTTACCTTAATTTTCCCTTATAATTATCCCTTTTATGAGTACATGTATATTAATTACATGTTTATCTTTATTGCCTTTTTATTATGTCCTCAATCTATTCTTTATAATATGCCCTGGGCAGAGGATGTTTAGTTGTCTTTTTGGCTGCTTTAGCTCAGAGGTTGGGGGCCTATGGAAAATCAGATAGGCAAGTGTCCCATGCTTAATATAGCAACCAATCACTCACAGCATCCCTGAGTAAATTCTATTTCGGAGCCAATACATTTTTTTGCAGTTGTAGATAACTCTCAAAATTGGGGTTGTGCTTTGTAAATTGTCACATCTACACTAAGTAATAAGAGGGCAGTGAACTAAGTAAGCAATACTAGTTCTTAATGCCAGGCTACTTTGGCAGTGATTCTTGAAGAGTGGTCCCAGACTAGCAGTGTCAGCGTCCCGTCCCCTGGGAACTTGTTAGAAATGCATTGTTGTTCTAGAACTTGAGTGTGTGTCAGAATCACCTGAAAGAGGGCTCGTTAAAACAGATCGCTGGGCTTCCCCCACCTGGCCCCCCATCCAGAGTTGCTGATTTGGTGGACCCCATGGGGCCCAAGAATGTGTATTTCTAACAAGTCCCCAGGTAATACGGATGCTGCTGATCCAAGGACCACCCTTTAAGAACCACTGGTTGGTATGGAGGTGAACATTGTGAACATTGGCTACACGTTAGGATCACCTGGGGAGCTTTCAAAGCATTCCTGGGCCCATCCTGGAACTATTAGTGCTAGTCTAACCTAATTATGTGTGGCCCAGACATCAGGATTACTTGGCAGCTCCCCAGGTGATTTGAATGTGCAGCCAGGATTGAAAGTCACAGGTCCAGAATTGGGAGCCCAGAGGTCCTGGCCCAGTGGAAAAATGGCTATTTGGTCCCAAGCATTTTTTGTCACGTCGCATGCAAAAGACGTAGGAGACCATGGGGACCTGGTTACCTCCCGGCTATGCTACTGTTTGGCTGTGTGACCCTTCACAAGTCCCCTTACTCCTCTGGGTCTTTGTTCCTTTAAGCATAAAAGGAAGACACCAAAAATGAAGGTTTTCTATGGTTTTTAAACATTTTTATGGAAAAAAATTGTATTTTTCAAAAAAGAACAACATTTTACCAAAAAAAAAAGAAAACAACAACATCTTAAAATACAGATTAAAAGTGAACTGTCTCTGGTGGGAGCATGAGTGGGCGCTGCCCACTTCTGGGCCACGTTGTTTTTCAGTCTTACCCTCGTGGCTCCACCGGGCCGTTCCAATGCTCTTTACCCCTGAACTTGATTCCACCCAGATGATTAAGGCATAAGCATCTAGAAGTTTCGAATTTTAAAAGCCCAGTTTGGGGTGGAGAAGGCAAAGTCGCTGTGCATTACTTCTTTTAACCTTTTCCACATTTCTGGCCAGAGCCATTGAGTAGTAATAAACAAATATCCTCAGATTGGGTAAATCTCCCAGTAAGGTAATTCTCAGCCTTCTGACTCACCTTCAAATAATACATGGGCCGAGCCTCATAGGTCATTCCTAGGAAATGCTTTGTCACCACTTCCGTGTACTCCTCGCTGATCTGGCTCATCCACTGATAGATCTGAAACAGCCAGCGAGGACTGTGTCTATCAATAGGAAGATTATTTGCCTGCCTCTGATTAAGATGACTGTTTCTTTTACTGAGACATTGAACTCTGCACTCTGTGCTCTACGTTGCAACAGCTGCATGATAAACAAAACAGAAAACTAAACCAGTGAATTCATTACCTCCTGCCTTTCCTGTTCTTTAAAGATCTACTGTGCCACTAAGTCTTAGGACACCTTGTCGAACTTCATAAATAAGTTACTGAGAATTAACAATTTCAATAATCTGCCAGTAATACTTCTGAAACACTGTAGAACAACAACACATCCTTCAAACGATCACCAGACTTGGCTTTCACATGGCACGCAATCATGCCAGAAATTCCAGGTCAGGCTTATTTTGCAGGATCTTCTTCCACCTTTACGGATCCCAACAATACCCTTTGCTAATGTCCATGGTTCCAAGATTAGGGAAGACCTGGGTATGCCCTTCCCAGAACATGCCAACAGAGGTTTCTAAATCAAGCCCCAGGTAATCATTTTAATTCAACGGAGTAGACCTGAATATGTGCTGATTTAATTACAAGTCTTACAGTATGCTTAGAAAGTCTTATACCTTGGCCTGGAAGTCCATAACTTGGGATTCTGTAAGGGTGAATGTAATCAGAGAATTCACAAACATAAGACATACTCAGACAGTCATCAGCATCTCACAGGATACCTCTCACACTCCATTTCTACATTTCTCAGAATTGACATCTCTGAGTGACAACAACCAAGAGTTATGGCACATAGTAGTTAATCGGGGATAACAAATATCCTATTTGAAAAATTTTATTTCTCAATTGACATTCATCTTAGCATAGAATATCTGTAGATAAAATGCATTATTAAAACAGTAATAATACTTAAGTGAGGTATTTTCAATTTAGTCTATTAACTGAAAGAATAACAGCTTATCACATGGGTATCATGTGTCCATCTATCATGGGACTAAGTTAGATGCAGATGCCTTAAGTCTTGGGAGAGCTACAAATAGAAGCCAGTAGCAGCAGCAGCTATTACTTATTTATTGCTTAATCAGTACCATACTGTATACCACTATACATGTATACCAGTATGCGTATAATATATTATATGTTTATTTCATTTACTCCCACAACAATGCTGCAAGATAGATAGTACTATTCCTATTTCACAGATGATAAAACTGAGGATCAAAAAGGTTAAATGTCTTGGTCAAGGTCACGTAGCCAACAAGTGGCCAAGCCAGGTGTGAACCCATCTCTGATACCAGAGCATAAGGTTTCCATGGGCCATACTGGACCTTGTTCAAAATCACAGAACCTTCAGTACTTTGGGTGATTGTTACAGAAGAAAGTATCAGTTATTTCTCATACTCTTTGCAAAAATTCTGGAAAATATCAATATGTTCCCAAATAACATATTTGTTCCCAGAATAAATTGGTAAAGCCTGTTTGGAGGACAACTTGCGTGTTTATATCAAAACTTCATATGTACATATCCTTTAACCCAGCAATTCCATTTTTAGAAATTTACATCTCAAAAAATGCATAATGTCATACACACACACACACACACACACATACACACATGCATATATAGTAGCTATTTTCTCACTGTATCTAGTTTTGGAAACCACCAAACTTAGTAACAACATAAATATTTCTTTGATAAAACAGTTTTCTCTTATTAAGAACTGCTGCCCATGCCCTTATGTCGCCCAGGAAATACTACATTTTCAGCTAAATATGACTCAATCAGAAGGCTTCTCCATCTCACATCTCATGCCCATATAAACACCACCCCTGCCCTGCTTAAACCTGAAAACAAAAAGAAGGGTTAATTAATTCTGGTTCATGTTCACGCTAGCAAAACTTACTCGTTGGGATGTTCTTGTCCTCCTTTTCCTTTTTGTTATTAATTTACCTTTTTTTTTTTTTTGAGATAGGGTTTTGCTCTCGTCACCCAGGCTAGAATGCAGTGGTGTCATCATAGCTCACTGCAACCTCAAACTCCTGGCCTCAAGCAATCCTCCTGTCTTGGCCTCCAAAAGTGCTAGGATTATAGGTGTGAGCCATGACACCTGGCAATTTTCCTTTTTATTTCCTCTCACCAGGTTTTGCATCTTCAGTGGTGGTGGTAGCCATGATATTTGGGAATCCCTTGAACTCAGGGCACAGGCACATCCTAACACCACATTTTGAGCCTCTCTAATCCATGCATAGTAACAGTGAACCATCCCCTGCCCATCCTTAAGTAGGCTGTGACACCACCATCCGCCCTCATTGGGTCTTGCTTACCTCCTCCATGGTGTGGTATTTGTTATAGGAATAGGTCTCCAGGCTCCTCCAAGCACTCACTGTCTTGTCCACAACCTCTTGTCTGTGTTGTGCTAAGGATCTGCAAAAGGCAGAATGTAAGACAAAAGGCAGTGATGAAACTGGGATATCCTACGGGTTAGAAGGTTGATGGAAAAGGTAGTAGAGATCAGCATGCACAGGATTTTGAAGACAAAAGCCAGTGTTGGAGTGTTAGCTCTGTGACTTACTGATTGTGAGACCCTGGGCAGCTGTTGAGCGACTCTGAGTGGCAGTTTCATCTGTAGGGTGAGGACAAGCATTCCAACCTTACAAGGAGGCTAGGATAATTCCCTAATATGTTGAAGATAAAAATACTTATAAATTTTTAAAAGAAATAATAACTAAGATTTGTTGAACTGAAACTTATTATGACACATGCATTGTTGTAAGCAATTTAAATTTCATTGACTTTTCTCTAAAATTCCAAGACAGGT
Source organism: Daubentonia madagascariensis (assembly GCA_023783475.1). Taxonomy (NCBI): domain Eukaryota; kingdom Metazoa; phylum Chordata; class Mammalia; order Primates; family Daubentoniidae; genus Daubentonia; species Daubentonia madagascariensis. Next base: position 4,932,388 of record JAKFHU010002088.1, read on the forward strand.
GCCCTTACTATCTCCGTTGCAAAGATGAAGAAACTGAATCCCAGGGAAAGTGTTATTGGGATTTAAACCCTAACAGTCTGCAATATTAACCACTGTACTGCATGTAATGGTGAGAACTAATCTTTATGCAATGGTTTATCTTTTTAAAAAAATAAACTTTATTTTTTAGAACACTTTTAGGTTCACAGCAAAATTAAGTAGAAAGTACAGACTGTTCCCATAAACCCCCCATTCTCACATACACACCTCCCCCACTGTAGACATTCCACACCACAGTGGTACATTTGTTGCAAGCAGCGAACCTACATGAACACATCATTATCCTTATCCAAAGTCTATAGTTTACATTAGGGTTCACTCTTTGTACATTCCAAGGGTTCTGACAAATGTTTGATGACACATATCCACCTTTAATAGTTTTAATGCCCTAAAAATCCTCTGTGCTCTGTCAATTTATCCCCCCCTTTCCCTAACCCCTGGCAAATACTGGTCTTTTTACTGTTTCCATAGTTTTGCCTTTTTCAGAATATAATATAATTGGAATCATACAGTGTGTAGCCTTTTCAGATTGGCTTCTTCTACTTAATATGCATTTAGGTTTCTTCCATGTCTTTCCATGGCTTAATAAGCTCATTTCTTTATCAGTGCTACATAATATTCCACTGTCTGGATGAGCTCATCCACTCACCTACTGAAGGACATCTTGGTTGCTTCCAAGTTTTGGCAATTATGAATAAAGCTTCTATAAACATCCCTGTACAGGTTTTTGTGTGGATATATTTTCAATTCATTTGGGAAAATATTAAGAAGCACAATTGTTGGATTATATGGTAAGAGTATGTTTAATTTTGTAAGAAGCTGCCAAACTATCTTCCAAAGTGGCTGTACCATTTTGCATTCTCACCAGCAATAAATGAGAGTTTCTGTAGCTCCATATCCTTGTTAGCATTTGGCGTCAGTGTTTTGGATTTTGGCCATTTTGATAGGTGTATAGTAGTATCTCACTGCTGTTTTAATTTGCAATTCCCTAACGACATATGACGTAGGATATCTTCTCATATGCTTACTTGCCATCTCTATATCTTCTTTGGTGAGGTGTCTGTTCAGGCCTTTGGTCCATTTTTTAATCAAGTTTTTCTTTTCCTTCTTGTTGATTTTTAAGAGTTCTTTATATATTTTACATAACACTCCTTTATCAGATGTGTCTTTTGCAAATATTTTCTCTCAGTTTGTGGCTTGTCTTCTCATTTTCTTGACATTGTCTTTTTGCATAGTAGAAGTTTTTTAATTTTGATGAGGTCCAGCTTATCAACTATTTCTTTCATAGGTTGTGCCTTTTGTGTCTCATCTAAAAAGTCATCACCATACCCAAAGTCATCTAGGTTTTCTCCAATGCCTTCTAGAGTTTTATAGTTTTGCATTTTACATGTAGGTCTATGATACATTTTGAGGTAATGTTTGTGAAGGGTGCAAGGTGTGTGTCTAAATTCACTTTTTTTTTTTTTTTTTGCATGTGGATGTCTACTTGTTCCAGCATTATTTGTTGAATGGACAGTCTTTGCTCCTTTGTCAAAGATTAGTTGATGATATTTATGTGGGTCTATTTGTAGGCTACCTATTTTCTCCTTTTGATCTATTTGTCTCTTTTTTTTTCTTTCTTTTTTTTTTTTTTGCCGATACCACACTCTCTTGATTACTGTAGCTTTGTATTAATTTGAAGTTGGACAGTGTCAGTCCTTTAGTGCATTCTTCTCTTTCTATATTGTGTTGACTCTTTTGTTCTCCATATAAATTTTAGAGTCAGTTTGTCAATAACTACAAAATGACACACTGAGATTTTGATTGAGATTGTGTTAAGTCTATAGATCAAGTCGGGAAGAACTGACATCTTGATGATATTGAGTCTTCCCATCCATGAACATGGAATATTCTTCCATTTATTTAGTTCTTCTTGGATATCTTTCATTAGAGTTTTGTAGTTTTCCCCATATAGATCTTGTAGAAATTTTGTTAGATTTATACCCAAGTATTTCATTTTGGAGGGTGCTGATACAAATCGTTGTGTGTTTTTAACTTCAATTTTTACTTGTTCATTGCTATTACATAGGAAAGCAATTGAGTTTCATATGTTAACTTTGTATCCTGCAACCTTGCTATAATTGCTTAAAAGTGTTTCTGTTGTTGATTCTTTCTAATTTTCTACATAGACAATCATGTTATCTGTGAACAAAGATGGCTCTATTTCTTGCTTCCCAATCTGTATACTTTTATTTCCTTTTCTTGTCTTATTGCATTAGCTGACACTTCCAGTACAATGTTGAAAAAGAGTGGTGAAGGGGGACATCCTTGCCTTGACTGATCTTAGTGGGAAAACTTCAAGTTTCTCATCATTAAGCATGATGTTAGCTGTAGGTTTTTTTGAGATGTTCTTTATCAGTTGAAGAAGTTGCCCTTTTTTAAAATCATGAATGGGTGTTAGATTTTTTCAAATGCTTTTTCTATATCTATTGATATGATCATGTGATTTTTCTTCTTTATTCTGTGGATGGGATGGATAACATTAATTGATTTTTGAATGTGAACCAGTCTTGCATATCTGTGATAAATCCTGCTTAGTTGTGGAGTATAATTCTTTTTATACATTGCTGGATTTTTTTTTTCATTTCACGTTTATTTATTACTTCTGTAATACTTGTTGTTTCTTTTTCTTTTTTTTTAATTAATTTTTTTATTTTCAGAATATCATGGGGGTACAACACTTTGGCCATACACATTGCCCCTGTTCTGCCCGTGTCAGAGCCACAATCGTGGTCATCTCCCAAACTGTGCTCCCCACATCCATTCAGTGAGAGTTTTTCCCATCCCTTCCACCCCCCTCCTGCCCGCCCGCCATCAGATGAATGTTATTGCCCTGTGTGATGTAAGTGTTCATCAGTTAGTACCAGTTTGATGGTGAGTACCAGTGGTGCTTGTTTTTCCAATCCTGTGACACTTCGCTTCGAAGAATGGGTTCTAGCTCCAACCAGGATAATACCAGATGTGTTAATTCACTGTTGTTCCTTATTGCTGAGTAATACTCCATGGTATACATGTACCACATTTTATTGATCCACTCGTGTATTGATGGGCACCTGGGTTGTTTCCACAACTTTGCAATTGTGAATTGTGCTGCTATGAACATTCGAGAGCAGATGTCTTTATTATAAAATGTCTTTTTTTCTTTTGGATAAATACCTAGTAGTGGGATTGCTGGGTCAAATGGTAATTTTACTTTTAATTCTTTGAGGTATCTCCATATTCTTTTCCATAGAGATTGTACTAATTTGCAGTCCCACCAGCAGTGTATGAGTGTTCCTATCTGTCCACATCCCCGCCAACATTTGTTATTTGGGGATTTTTTGATATGAGCCAATCTCACTGGAGTTAAGTGATATCTCATTGTGGTTTTGATTTGCATTTCCCTGATGATTAGAGAAGTTGAGCACTTTTTTATATGTTTGCTGGCCATTATTCTGTCTTCTTTGGAAAAATTTCTGTTCATGTCATTTGCCCATTTTTTAATAGGGTTGTTTGATTTTTTCTTGTTGATTTTCCTAAGTTCTGTATAGATTCTGGTTATCAGCCCTTTATCAGAGGTGTAGCATGCAAATATTTTCTCCCATTCTGTAGGTTGTCTGTTCAGTCTAGTGATAGTTTCTTTGGGTGTGCCGAAGATTTTCAATTTGATCAGGTCCCATGTATTTATTTTTGTTGCTGCTGTGATTGCTTTGGGGGTCTTCTTCATAAATTCTTTGCCTAGGCCAATGTCCATAAGAGTTTTTCCAATGTTTTCTTCGAGAATTCTTATGGTTTCATGTCTTAGGTTAAATCTGTTATCCATTGTGAATTGATTTTGTGAGAGGTGAGAGGTGTGGGTCCACTTTCAGTCTTCTACATATGGCCATCCAGTTTTCCCAGCACCATTTATTGAATAGGGAATCTTTTCCCCAGTGTACGATTTTCTGGAATTTGTCAAAGATCAGGTGACTGTATGAGGTTGGTTTTATATTTGGGTTCTCCAAGAGATTACTGGAATTGATAAATGAATTCAGCAAAGTCTCAGGATATAAAATTAATACACACAAATCCATAGCCTTCATATATGCTAATAACAATCAAGCTGAGAAACAAATTAAAGATGCAATACCTTTTGCAATAGCAACAAAGAAAATTAAATATTTAGGAACATATCTAACTAAGGAGGTCAAAGACCTATATAGAGAGAATTATGAAACACTGAGAAAGGAAATTGCAGAGGATGTAAATAGATGGAAAGCCCTACCGTGCTCTTGGATAGGCAGAGTCAACATAGTAAAAATGGCTTTGCTACCTAAATTAATTTATAGAATCAATGCAATCCCTATCAAAATGCCAACATCATTTTTTGCTGATCTAGAAAAAATAATTCTACGCTTCGTGTGGAACCAGAGAAGACCCCGTCTAGCCAAAGCAATCTTAAGCAAAAAGAACAAATTGGGAGGCATCTGTCTACCAGACTTCAAACTATACTACAAGGCTATAGTAACCAAAACTGCATGGTATTGGCACAAGAACAGACATGTAGACCAATGGAACAGGACTGAGAACCCAAATATAAAACCAACCTCATTGCTGGATTTGATTTGCTTGTATTTTGTTGAGAATTTTTATATCCATGTTCATGAGAAATATTGACCTATAATTTTCTTTTCTTGTGATATCTTTGTCTGATTTTGGTATTAAGATAGTGCTGGTCTCAGAATGAATTAGGATGTATTCTCTCTGCTTCTACAATATTTCTAAAAGAGATTGTAAAGAATTGGTACAATTTCTTCCTTAAATATTTAGTAGAATTCACCAATGAACCCACCTGGGCCTGGTGCTTTCTATTTTAGAAGGTTAATTATTGATTCAATTTCTTTAATAGATATAGGTTTATTCCAATTGTCTATTTATGGTTTATCTTTTAATAGTTTAATAAAACTATTCAGTGCCTTCTTTGTACCAGATACTGTGCTAATACCTAAGAGAAGACATTTATGCACAATATATAATTTTATTCTCACTACAACCCTGTGGAGTGTTATTATCAATGTTTTACAAATGAGGAAACTGAAATCAAGGGAAATTAAGTAACTTGCAAAGAGTCACAGACCTAGTAAGTCATGTAGCTGGTATTCTATATCTAAGCTGCAAAAACATTTGATGAATGTCTTAGTTTCCTAGCTGAAAGACCTTATTTAACAGCAAATGGGGTTATATTATTATAAGACCATACAGATTATTCATTCACCCAGCAAATATGTATAAAGTGATTACTATGTTAATGGCACTAAGGTAAGAGCTTTTAGAGATGCTAGGGTGCAAACTTTTGTATAGTGATCCTGAATTGCAAGGAAATGTGTTAGAGATCTAATTAGCTAAAGTTTCAATGACTTATATCTATCTTCCTACATTTTTTTGATCATTCATGGTATTGTATCTTCTCTAAGCATTTGTTTCTTTATTTGTAAAATGGGAAGAATAATAGTACCTTCCCAAAGGAGTCTTCTGAGGATTAAATAAGCTAATCCATTTTTAACAATAAGTACAATTTCTGAAATCTAGTCAATTCCTAATGAATGTTAAAACACAGTTCAAAACAAAGCAAATGCCCTATTTAGCTGCAATGATATTAAGAATAAAAATTGTACATAGAATAATTTAGTCATCCAACTGGTATTATCCTCAAACAATGCCAAACTACAAAATGTTTTGATAGAATTAATTAAAACTCAAGTTCCATTCATATCTACATAAGTCCAAAATTGGATTGACTAAATTTTCATTTTTTTACCTGGTTCATTTAGCATCATGTACCACAATAAACTACTCTAATGGAAATCAATTTCAACACATAATTCCACTATTTTAAACTTGGAGTTACATTTATTATTGTTAATTATTAGAAATATTAATAATAATTTGAATTTAACAGAAGCTCTTTGTCCTCAAAACTGTAAATCCTTTATTACATTATTGGATGAAGTTTTGCTTATTTACCTTGTCCAAATGAAAATCTCATGAGATAGGATTATCTAACTAATTAGTTAAAACAATGAAAATGAATTTTAGAAGGAAATTAAAAGAAACAAATGTTATTTAAATTATACCAATATGTTTCTTTATGTTATCCAGGGATTCATTTATAATACTTACCACTCATTGGATTTTTTTCAATAAGCAAGAGTGCTTCAGAATGAGCAATTTTAATATAAAAATATATACTGGTGCAAGTAATATGTTGAGGCTGATCACTTTACAAAAGATTGTTATTTTATAAAGAAAATATATATATTCCCTAGTGTGTTTAAAATTAATAAAAATTTAAACTTAACATAAATTTTCAGGAGCACATTTTTATGTCTTTATAAACTAACCAGCAAATACGTATATATATTATAATAACACTAGCTAACCCTTATTGAGCACTATATGTCAGGCACTGGTCAAAGCACTTTATATTATTATATTATTTAATTCGTTCAACAACCCAATGTACTCTTACTACTTGATGCAAAAGTAGCAATACTTTATGCAAACGTAGTAATAGTAGTAGTAGAAAATAAGATTTCTTTCTTGTAGAGTTTAAAATCTACTTAAGACAATAAGGCACAAACACGTGAAAAACAAAATAACTTAGCCATTAAATAACAAGGCATAAGGTGTGATAGGCTAGTTCCCGATTAACTACCAGTTAAATGGCGCTCAAGGTGTATTAAGGTCAGGACAGGGAGAATTCCAAACTCAAGCATAGCCAGCAATAATAACAACCAACATTGTGCTAGCAATTACATATGCCAGAACTATTCTAAGAACTTGATATCTCTATATATACTCGTTCAATCCTAACAACAATTCTTAATGTAAAATGGGAATCCTTAAGGTAAGTACTACTATCCTAGGTATTTTTTTTCTAAAGACTGTACATAGGCTAAAATATTCTTTTATTACATCCTAGAAAATATGAGTAAAATATTTATTAACCTCCTACCTCTGATTTGGTGATGTAGGTGATTAAAAAGAGAACAAAAATAGGTATCAGCTTTATAAAGTCACTGGAAAATAATTTTAAGCCTTTTTCAGAAAGGGAAGAGGAGAAAGAACGAAGTGATGAAAAGGATGTCTTTTCAGCCCTTCCCTGTCCCTCGTTCCTTGCACTGGCTGTTTTGCCTGTCATCCTGCCAGGAGAAGAGGTCATTGAAGATGCTTCCACAAACAACGTGAGAACAAGCATGGTGGCTGGTCTTCCTTTCTTCACACAGTTTTTAGCAAATGTTTGATTTTTTTCCTTATCGTAGTTACCTACTCAGGGAGGTAGGAAAAGGAGTACATTGAAAAGCACGGCTTGCACCTGCTGAATTCCTGTTTCAACTGGGCTGGGATCCCCTGGAAACGTCACAACATAGAGGGGAACAAACTAAAAGTAACTTAACACCCTCAAGCACTAACATTTGGCTTTCTCCCAGCTACGGTCTGCAAAATCTTCATGCTGCTTCCTAAGCCCAGCATTGAACTACTGCGTCCAACTCATATGCAAAAAGTGAATGGTCTGGGACTTGAGTGAAAGCCCCTGATATTAAAAGTGCTTATCATTTTTATATGAAACTAAAACACAATACTTAAACCTCAGAAACTCTAATACTTTGTCCAAATGAATGTTTAAACCATATACTTAGAAAAGGCTATTCCCTGTTTCTAGGCAATTTCTTGGGTGATGCATAATACACGCAGAGAGGGGAGGAAAAAGCTGGCTAATCCCCCGAATTATTACCAGTCTCATCTCACCGATCAAATGAAAAGATTATTGTACTTTGTGTATTCTTTTTGAACAGGAATTTATAAAATGTTTAACAGAGAAAATGATCCTTTGGGGGTGCATTATTAATAAATTCTGCAGATCAAAGATGGTCTGATGGAATTTTGACTGGAATGTATAAAGAAGCAAAAAAATAAAACCGAATGAATATTGAGGCAAATTTCGTATTTTAAATACTTAGTGAAGAGACAGTCACATGAATATTTCATGATAGTAATGTATTTTCCAACTTTATTTTTTCTGCTTACAAAATTAACATATGCTTAAAGTGGAAAATTTAGAATGTGTGGAGAGGAGAAAAAGGAAGAGAAATATAGAAAAGGGAAAGAAGGAATAGTTCTCAATAATCCCACCTCCCTGTTGCTATTTTGGCAGATTTCCTTTCAGTCTTTTATCTGTGCGTATATTTTTTTTAAACACTGTGTAGATTATATCTATCTATAATTTTGTATTCACTCCTTTGTATTCTCTATTCTACCAGAGACATTTCCTCAAACCAATGAAAGCTCTTTATAAACATTATTTTTAATGACTGCATACTATTTATTGGACAGTAAGTATATATTATATAGTATCATTTATTTAAATATTTTCTTCTATGCTCGGTATTAAGGCTGTTCCCCTCCCTTTTGCTATTGGAAATAATTCTAGAGCTAATAACTTTTTATATAAATCTTTGTTCTTATTTCTGATTATTTCCTTGAACTACATTTCAGGAAGAAGGATTAGTAGATCAAAGAGGATGAACATTTTTGAGCCATTGGATTCATATTGCTAAATCCCAAATAGCTATACAGATTTATACTTTTCCAGGAAGTATGCAATATATGTGAGAGACCACATGTTGGTCTAAATGATCAAGAGAAAGATTACAAAGCTTGTAATCTTTATTAATTTCAGATTTTCTAGACTATCATCGCATGTATTGTAGTGAATAAAGAGCATCAAAAATTGCAGCTAACCTATGTTTTGAGTTGATAAGAGTCATAAAAAAGTGGACACTGTTTTATATCAGTAAATAATAATGAAAATAAAAAACAGCCAATAAGGACAAGCACAAACAGATTTGAAATGTTTTCCTCAAGTGCAGTAATGAGGGGCTGTCCAATGGGAGCCGTCACATATGAGTCACACTGCCTCAGCCTAATCACTTCCATAATTTGACCTGGGCTTGGCAATCTTTTTCTTTAAATAAAATTTTTATACATGTTCCTTGTAGAATATTTGCAAAATGAAGAATAGTTGAAAGAAGGGAAATAAATTACCAACCAAAGATAAAAATTACCATTTTGGTACATATTTTTTCTTTTATTTTTCTAAGTATTTTATTCCATTTTGTATTCTGCATCTTTCTTTTAGCATAAAATATGTATTTCCCTATGCCATTAAAAATTTTCAGGATTATTTTTCTAATGGATGAATAATATCTCATTGTCATATATCACATATCAACACTTATATAACTTATATGGGACACTTAAGTTGTTTCCAAATATTATAATATTTATACTATAAGTAAAGCTGCATCTTAGTGCATACCACTCTTTCCATACTTTAGTTTATTTCCTCAGTATAGATTTCCAGAAGCACGGACAGTAGGCTAAGAGCTGTGTGGCTTTTAAGGTCCTTGATATTTTAAGCAGCTGAATTGTTTTCCTATTCTCCCTGTGCAATATATGAGAGCCTTTGTCTCTGATTTATGAGTGAAGGATCTCAGAAAGGAAGATAAATGCACTATATATACGAAAACAAGTAAACTAATGGAAAAAATGAGAAAGAAATGTTCAAATAGGTTTTTGGCATTGCATAGATCCTGAACTCTTTCAACATATCTGAAATCAGACTGTCTATAGAGATAAGGGACAAGCTGAGGTCACACAATTATTCTGGAGCAAAACTTGGGGTGGGTTTCTCTGTTCTGTAAGACCAAATTTATTGCAAGATTTCTTTAATCGTGAAGCAAAAGAGGAAACACTGATTATAACCACACATACTTCATGTGATATGCCAAATGAGCAAAATAATGAGCTATGTACGAACAAGGGAAAATACACTTTTTATAGAGAAAATATACACCCACAGAGTTCAATATATATTATATATTTAGAGAAGTTATTATTCATTAAGAATAGGGAAAGACTATAAAAGTGGGCAAGTGACATGAACGGGCAATTTATAAAATAATAAAATGAGTAATAAATAAGAGAAAATATTTATTCTTATTATAAATCAACAAAATACAAAGGAAGTCAACAGTGGGTATTTTTCACTTGTCAAATTGCCAAACACTTAAACAGTGCTTTCATAAACTATTGTTGGAAGTATACACTGACGCAATCTTTCTAGAGGGCAATTTGGCAGTGTGTAGCAAGATCCTTAAATTTTTCCCAGCCTCTGACCCAGTAATTTCACTTCTTATAACTTATATTAGAGAAATAATCAAAGGTTTGCAAAAAAAGTTTTATATAGCTAGTTGCTCATCATGGCATTATTTGTAAAAATGAGAAAGTAGAAATTGACTAAATGACAAAACATAATTAGCAATTGCAATATGTCTTTAATGAATTATGAATGCCATAGGAAAATTTCTATAATCAATGTAGATGAAATATTTCATCAAGCATAGTAGTGTATACATAATTAGCTATCTAGCTAGCTATCCAAAAACATTAACAGTAATTATCTCTAGGTGAAATTATTTGGTAATTTTAAACATTTTTCTTAATAATTAGAATAATGTGATTTACCAATTGAGAAACTATGAAAATGAGGGATTTAGAATTTTTATTATAACTTCCCTTTTCCAATCACAAAACATGACATATCTATTAATATTTGTCATACACTGTACAAGGAAATGTTTGTTATTTATTCATTTATTCCAGGATTATTAGAGGATTATTATTATTCAAGGATAAAGATTCAGTGATCTTTATTACTCTCCTCTCATGGTGGTGTGTATGGGTAGAAAGGAGGAAGAAGGCAGCTGCATTGACCTTGAAAAAAGCATTCCATTTAGACAACCTAATAATAGCCCCTCTTCCCACTTCACACTCACCTGTTATATCCCAGCCCCCCAGGAATGAGCATCGCCAAAAGGTAAAGGGTCCCAAGCAGAGACTTCATTCTTCTTCAGAGAAAGTAAATTCTGGGCCTCTCTGGCAGGTGAGTGGATCAAGTGTCCCTGAGAATGCATCAAGGCATTGGCTCCCAATCAAGATAAGATAAATCAGTTAGTGGATGTCTCAGCAAAAACAGACTTGAGCAATTGCTTCATTAACTCCATTATGTCCTCAAACACCTATTTTAATAGTGGAAAACACTTTACCATTTAATATTTCATTTCTTCCCTACAACCAAATTTACATAAGTTCTCAACTCCACCATATCCAGAAAGAAATTTCCTCCCCACGTAAAGTCACCTTGGAGTATTTCTAGGACTCCCATCACCTGCACTCAGCTTCTGCTCTTCCCTCCACACAATTCTGCTGGGCATCATAGGTGGAGTGTCTTCTGCTCTGGTCATGGTGGACATGGTCATTATCCAGAATCTCCACTCTCCTCTGCAATCCAAGGCTTTGTTTCTGGCCAAATGCCTTCTCTTGTTCTGTTAAGAAGCATGTTAAACAAACCCAAATCTCTCCAAATATAAGAGGTAAAAAAAGTTTATAAGACCTATCCCAAGTGGATTTTTCCACATACCCCTCTCAGACAAAGAACTCTATCAGTCCACTCCACCATGTTTTCAGTCATGCACAAGATACGCCTGATCTCAAACAATGATCAGTGAAAGTAAAGGCTCAAGTTAAGATCACTGCTGAAAGTCCAATTGAGCAAGGCAAACTTTAGCACAGAGCAAATAGAGGACTTAGATGGAGTCCTTGGCATTTGGGGACTCAGATCCTCTGCCCTCTATTCATTCATTTATTTTACAAAAATGTAGTGAGTACCTACTGTGTACCAGGCACTATTCTAGGCATTGGGGATACAAAGAAGACCAAAGCAGAGAGTCCCCTCTTTTATAGAACTCACAGTAGAGTTGATAGAACAACAATAAAGTATACAAACAAGTAATAAAATTCCAAGTAAAGGGAATCCAACAATCAAGATAAGACAGAGGAGACAGAGGAAATAAGGAGTTTGCATGCCCTCCCTGGCATGCTATCCTCCCATCCCTTCCACGTGTTCACTACCTGGAAGCTGTCTGAACTTTGTCCTCTCCAGTTTTTATGAAGGCTTCATTACATAGGCATGATTGATTACATCATTGGTCATTGGTGATTGAGTCAATCTCTAGTCCCTCTCCCCTCCCTGGAGGTGAGGGGGAGGTGCTGAAAGTTCCAACCTTCTAATCACATGGCTGATTCTCCTGGCAACCAGCCCCACATCGTGAGGGACTCTCCAAAAGTCCCCTTGTTAACTTAAACTCAGATGTGGTTGAAGGGGGCTTGTTACAAATAACAAAAGATGATCCTTTCACCTTTATTAATCTTATCACTTAGGAAATTCTAAGGATTTTAGGAGCTCTGTGTCAGGAACCAGGGACAAAGATTGAATATATATTTCTTATTATATCACAATGTCACAATGTTGTGTAAAGCTACAGGGCTAGAGGAGCTCACCCAGGGTGTGGGTATACACAGAGAAGAGCAAAGACTGAGCCCTGGGCCAATCTAATGTATAGAGGACTTGGTAGAAGAGAGAAATCCAGCAAGAAAAATTGAGAAGGAACAGCCAGTGAGATAGTTAGAAAACTGGGGGACTCTCGTGTCCCAGAGCCAAGTGTGGAAAGCATTTTAAGAAAGCGGGAGTTACCCACTGGTCAAATGTTAACAAGTCCGGTCACATGAGGACTGAGAACCAACCAATCATATGCAGCAGGATAGAGGCTCCTGGAGACCTTGAAAAGAGCAATTTCAGCAGACACGTGGTGGGGAAGATGCGTGCCTGGAGCTGGCTAAGGGAGGAAAGGGAAGTGAGAAAGTGGAGGCGGTGAGCATAGAAAACTCAGTCAGCAAGCCTTGCCTAAGAGAATGGCACTTCAGAGAACACCGCATTGTTATGATCTTCCATCATCCCTTGGGATATAGTTAATTCAGAAATCTTGAATTAGAATTTGGATGTTCAGAATGAGGAGTAAAATGCAACACCCACATCACTCTTCCCTCGTCCAAGTGAGGGGACAGGCAGGCACCTAATTCAGGAGCAAGGGTTTAAATGGAGGTGTCAGTTCCACAGAAGGAGAGGGGGACCTAGAAGGTGAGGGCATCTCCTTTCCATCCTTCTGCTAATTGGAATGGGACCAAGATGGATTCCAGGCAGAGATATGCATGGGACGTCTAAACAAAAAGCAAGATTACAATAGGCTTTTCCCCCCAACAAATATGTAATTCCATGTAGTTATTCTGAAACAAAATGCCATAAATAAAAAGTTAAAAATACACGAAAATGCACAGTCAAATAATACATACAAATTGTCAGTAGAAACCTGCAAATAATATTAAAATGTGTTGTGAGAACATTTGGCATTACTATATAGGATTTTCCTAACAGTCACTGATAATTGGATTCTCCTCAATCCTCACGTCCAATTTCACTGTAATATGTGGTCTCCTGCCAACCCCACTGGCCAAAGATTATCTTTCTGTAACCTTATGGAACGCAAGCTGTAACCCACAGCGCTCGGGGCCGATGAACTGGAACCGTGGGCTCCTCACTAACAAGGGTGAATTATTATCACATCTTTCCTGGTGATTAGATTATTCCTTATCGTTGTGTTTTATAGCTTTCTAGTTAGTCATCTCAACACAATTTATTCACAATAATAGTGTTTTTATTATTGCTGTTTTATAGTTCCAATTGCAGTCAAAAAATTTATTCTCAATTCTATTATTACAATATTTGACTACTAATGGAATTCTTATTTTTATTTGATTGTGTTTTAAAGCCATAACAATAAAATTTACTCCCAAAAATATTACTGCAAGTTTTATGCTCTTTAAACTACTTGATAGAATGCCTGCAAACACATGTGGTTCTTTAAGCCACATGAGAGAAGGCCTGCCAAAACATAAACATTGTTCTAGGGAAAAAAACAGGGGATTTGGTTCCTATTATGGTGAGACACATGTTCTTTGATAGAGTAGGTAGTGGGATGAAAGAAATGAAAGGACCTTAGAGATGGCTGATTTAGAAGAAGATTAAATTCTAATTGGCAGGAATATTTGTTTAAAAATCAACCTCTTTTTATTACCTGCCAAGCCCTACAAATTTCCACCATCTTCATCCTCCAAAATAATGTGCTGTCAAAATGATGCCCACATTTCTCTGGACTCAAAATTGCACGGCTGGTTGCCATGTTAGTTGGATAGAGGCTGCTATGAAATATTGTTACCAGAGCCAGGGTCACTTTGAAGGTGAACAGCTTCAGTGACTTAAGGATTAGAAGGCACAAAGCCAATTCAGCTCACCACCTCTGCTGCTCCTTAGTTTCTCTCCCTGACCCTGAACCCGAGGACATGGCAATAAACCTCATCATTTGCCACACACCTTTTATGCTTGGAACACTGAATCAAGGGGGCCAAGAACATGAATTATGATCCATCCATAAGAGCAAAGTACTAGATGGATTCAAGAAAGTGGTACAGCCGATTGGCATCGATTAAGGTGTGGTTAAGGGCTTGGTCTCAGATGGATGACAGACTGACTTATGGTCACAACCAGGAATGGAGGAGGATTGGGTGGAGGTACAAGCTGGCTGAAACTCAGAGATTACAGCTTTAGTAGCAGAAGAGGCAAAATCTAGATTTGATTTCTGAGGCAGCACCCAAGGACAGGTTCTTGTTCTGACAGAAACTTCAGCAGATTGCTGCTATCATTTAACGCAGGAAATGAGTGGGTGGGTGGGTGGATGGATGGATGGGTGGGTGTATGGGTGGATGGGTGGGTGAATGGATGGGTGGATGGATGGATGGGTGGGGATAGGAGAGAAGTGTAAGGGCAGTCGGATTGGGAATTAGCCACTGGATACTTCTTCATCTCTTTCCCAGTTGGACAGTATTTCATTCAGCATCAGGCACCAATTAGTTTTCAAAGAGAACACTTCTGATTCATCACTCTGGATCATCACCCTGGAAAACTTGATAAAGAAGGTTGTCATTCTGGGTCTCTGCTTCCATTGATAGCTCAGGTGTTTAAAGAGAAGGCGACCTAATTAGAACAGGCTTCCTTCCCTTCTCTGGATGTTGCCCCAGGTTTATTGCCCTATACCTTCTTATTTCTGCTAAATATATTCAGCAAGTTCATTACAGATTATTACATTCATTGTCAGAATCTCAGTGCAATATTAGATGGGCCAAGTGTGGAATACTAGGTTAGAATCCAAAAGCCCTTGGATTCTGATTCCGGGTCCACCATTTATCAGACATGTGATTTTGGGCAAACCTCACCTGTCTTCCTTTGTAAAACAAAAATTATACCTGTCTTGCCTCTCACTCAGGGTTTTAGAACATATTAACTGAAATAATGTATGGGAAAGCTCTCTGAAGATTATAAAGCCATCAAAACGTATGGTGTAATTATCATTGACACTAACAACAATGATCTGTAACTAGATTACAGTTCTATACGGGATTACTCTAACATAAGACCACACAATACAGAAGAGAAAAGCCAAACTCCCCAAGCAGAAAAATGCGGGACTATTTTCTCTTTTACCATGAAATATCTTAATGTAAAGTTCATTAGAGGATTTTCCTAAAAAAGGGGGGGTGGGTAGAATTTCTCAGCTCTTATATATATTGGAAAAACAGATTTCTGAAATGCATTTCTGAAATGCAATAGCTGTTTAAAATAAGCTATATCTTAGCTTCTAAAATCAACTCTATGTAATCTACATAATCCTAGCTCTCTGTTTATAAAATAATATTTTCCAGCATAATTGACTTTTTCTATAAAATATCCCTAACCTAACATGATTTGTGTATTCCTATTCCTGTGAACTTACTCTATAGATCTAAAATAATTTCTGTAAAAGACTAGGAGTGACATTCCTGCTTTACTTCATAAATTGAGATTAATTTTATACACAGAAAAGTAATTGATCCTAAAATTCTTATATGGTTTAATAAACCTGGAAAGGCTTTACTTTTAACATCAAGCTAGCCAAGCCGGGAAGGAGAAAGAGAACGTACCAAGAAGCTCACTCAAGTCTACGAGAGAGAAGGAAGGGCCTCCAATGTTCTAATTGAGTGTTCCTTAGGTGCTTGCATACATAACACCTCATTTCAGTTTCGACCACCCCTGAAATATAGTTACTTTTATTCCTGTTTTCCCTAAGAAGAAACTAAAGTCTAGAAGAACAATGGATCAGTCCAACTGAGGGCAGGGATTTCAACCAGACCCATCTTTGCCAAGGTCCACACTCTTTCCCATAGTCTAATTTTGCAGATTAGGTTAGTTCATTTCTCTGTCATTTCCAGGAACCTCCAACACTTTCTTCTTGTGGAAGCTGTAATTTTACTTTGGGAAAGAAAAATTAATTGCATCTCACATGCAGTGTAGATTTTCTAGGAGATTCAGCAGGAATTGAAATTTCATTTTTAGTCATCAATTTCACTAATATTTTAAAAATTGCTTTTCAAATATTTGAGTGTTTCCCAGATCTACCCCTAACTTCTTGTATTTCTTATTAAGCTGAAATATTTAAAGTGCAATCACTTCCCACAGGCCCTTTGAAATTATAGGAAAAAGGTGCTATAAAGTACTAAAAATTTGGAATGTACAGTACCATGAAGATGCTGAAGATGAGGGTCTGTATCGAAGATCTGTGTACTGCCTTATTTCTAAGAATCTGTGATTAGCCAACCAAGCTACAATTATATGGTGCAGGGAGTACAGTCTCTCAGCCTTGTTTTGGAGCACATGTGACTGAACCCCTTCAATGATGAATAAGTAGACTCCACTCCCAACACTACTGTTAAACTCAAGTGTTACTCTTAAGTCTTTTAAACCAAGTACCCAAGGCAGAGGAAATATTTCAATTTCTCTTCTGAACTTTGTTCATGAGTTTTCTGTAGTCATCAGTGTGCTGCTAATAATTGGTGTTCAGCTGTCTGACACGCTACATCTTCACATCATCCACATTTTCTTGCTGTACTTCATAGCTGTGCAGGATCTGTTTGTGCTGAAATATCGCAACCCACTTAGTCGTTCTCCTTGCAATTGTAACATTAGCTTAGAAGCAACCTGGCTGGGTGCGTGGATTTTTAAAAATTGGTAATGATAAAATAAATACAGCACTGTTGGTTGTTAAACATACATATACGGATTTTAACAATAACTTAGCTGTCTAAAGCCCATTTAGTCAACAATTTCATTCTAAAATGTACTGTTTGCAAGTCTAATGTTAGTCACTGATCACTTCTGATCAGTATACGAGTATTTGGGGTGTATTTCCTTAGGGTGTATTCTCCCCAAAGTAGAATTAATAGGTCTACAATTATTTTATTTTAAAAAATTGAACTAATTGATGGATTATAAGACTCTTCCAATAGTCTCATAATTTATCCACCTGCATCCGTTTCTTCCCTGAGCCAGTCTTCTCTCTATCCTGATCCCAGAGAAAGCTTTCCAAATCCTACATTTCCTCCTATCTGCTTTCCGTGACTTCCCATTGCTTTAAGGGTTAAGAAAATCACCTTGTCATTCCCTGCATGGCTTGGCCCCTTCCTGTAACATTTCTCTGGTCTAGATGACATAATCCTGTCCCCTTCACACCTCAACTTATTCATCCATTTCTCAAGGAGACCTTCCTGGCCCCCTCCCACCACTAACTGGGTTACATCTTTCTATTGTATGCTCTCCTACTAAAACTAATCAAGAGTGCTTTATAGCACTAATTAAGGCTGCAATTTTATATTTATTGATGGGATCATTTGGCTATTATCTGTCTCTGCTATTAGATTCTAAGCTCCATGAGGGCAGGGATCCACTCTTTCTGTACGCCATTATATTCCCAGTGCCTGGCACAGTGCTGGGCCCAGAAAAGGCACTCCATAATTGTTTGTTGAACTAGCAACCATATGAACTGTCACAAGTTATAAACAAATATTGCAGTTTCTTCTTGCTCCCTATAATTTTATCTATTTATTTGCTGGTTTGTTTTGTCTGGGCTTTTTTCATTTTTCCTTATTTTCTTGCTGGTTTCACAAGATTGCATTATAGAAATGGAAAGAAGCAGGCATGACCTGAACAGGTACTAGGACTCTCCCAGCAGGGTTTCACAGGATCTCACTTAATCCTCATAATCTGTGAGTCAGCTATTTTTCTTCTGATTTTACAGAAATGAAACTGAAGCTTAGAGACATTGTAAAAAGTTACACCTCTAAGAAATGGTAGAGCCAGAGTATGAACCTAGATTTGCCTTTTGCTGCTGGACTCGGAGCTGGGGACTTTGCTTGGTCAGCAGGCTGGGTGGTCACCTACTGCATCGTCTTAGCTGGGCTTTGGGCCTCAGTTTTCTCCTCTACAAAATGAGGCCTAGAAGCCAACATGAATGTTCATTTCTTTAATCACTAGTGATAATAAAAAGTTCCCATGTGATGAATTACTGTTGGTGGTGCTTAAGCTGTCTGTCTCCTTAGCTCTTTATTGATGCGCGGTAGATTACAATACTGGCCACAAGTTCACCCCTTCCCTGATTCCACACACCATGGCAGTGCTCTCCCACACTGATGTGGGATTGCTCCTGTGACTCGTTTGGCTCCTGGAACAGTAGCTGATGTGATGCAAGGGTGTACACTGGGGATTGCCCTCTGGCTGTGCTCCTGTCACATAGGAACAGGCCTGGACTAGACATTCAGGTGATGAGAGCAGGTGCTCCCAGTGCAGCAGCCAACAGCTAGCTGCCCCTCAGAGGCAGAACCACCCAGCTGACTGCAGAGGCCTGAGGAAGCCAGGAGAGCCCAGAGGGACCACTGAATCAGTCCAATTGCCAACGCATGGACTCACATGCCCCATAAATGGTTATTGTCTTAAGCCACTACATTTTGAGTACTGACTTTATATGTATAATTTTTTCTTTTTTTAATTTTTAATAACCAAAACAAAAAACATCTAAAACTACAGCTTCTAGAAGAACCAATTGTTCTTGCCCGTCTTGTACCTCTTTTCAGACTTGACCCTGGCCTCCCATCGGGCCTTGTATTTAAGGGCAGGGTCTCTGAAGACATCCTTGTTCATGACGGTTTTGTCCAAGGGGATATCCACAGAGTGCCCTGTGGGCATGAGGTGATCGTAGTTCACAAAACACTTGGTCTTTTACCTCTTAACGATCTTCTTCCCGGTCGCAGCAGCTGTCACTTTGTGGGCATAGTGGTCAGTTCCAGCCACCAGAGCATGGCTATAGGTGCCGTCTGAGGTGCCATCATCAATGTTCTTCACTATCACGGCTTTGCATCTGGAGTGGCATCTGGCCAGGAGTAGCACCACTTTCCCAGGTTTCATGAATTTGCTCATTTCAACAGCAATCACCCAGGCCCCCAGCAGAAAAAAGGATATTTTTTAAATCATATGTTGATTCTATAATTTTCCCATTCCAAGAGGAATGAGAGAAATGTGTCATATTTCTCATATCTAGTCTATTAAATGACATAAAATTTATCTCTTAGCAGGCATGTGTCTCTTTTTCACAGGTAGGAGACACACACTTTTTTTTTCTTCCAATTTTGACACCATTTAACCCACTGACTCACTTGGAATTTAATAAAGTTTTAAATTTGGATGAGGCATGGATTTAAATTGTTTTTCTCCAGATTATTAATAACATTCAATTGTGACTACCTTTATCATTTAATAATTCCTTTCTCAATTGTTATATTGCTTCTTGGTTTCCAGGTATTAATTTCATATAATGTATTGGTTATATTCTCTGAAATTGCTATGGCATTCTACAAGCTAACTTTTTAAAATATAATTTAATGCCATAATTTTATTGCAAATTTACTATTCATTAATATAAAATATATTTTTAATATGCCATTATAAGGTTTGTTTATAATGTAGTTGACACAGGTCCTTTATGCACCACAGAGAACAGTTTCTTTCTCTCCGCTAAATTTCCATTGCCTTTGCATCTTCCTTCTGGCTCCTCCACAATTCTGCTTCCTTTTGTAGTTACTTGTGTCTTTCTTATCCTTCTCGACCTGACTGTAAACTACTTGAGAGCAGAAACAGTACATATTTTGCCTTCATTCAGTGTCTTCCACAGAGTAGATGTTCAGTACCTATTCATTAAAGTGATGTGAAGTTTAACTATTCCAGCAAAAATTAGTTCTTAATGCAGTCTTCCTGAACCTGTGCAAGTTCCTCACTCATGAAGTATCAAATCTGCACAAATCTTCTCTTGTTGCCCTGTCTGGTATTATCTAAATAAAACATCTGCAAAATGGAAAGCAGAAGTCTTCAGTAGCTCAAAAAAGACTATCAAAACAGGCAAGTAAATTTAACTGATTGAGACGTCCGTGAAAATAGGTTCCAATTATCACTAAAATAATGGGCCCAAGACTTGGAGACTATTTTCAGGTCCGTGCCAGACTGATGGACAGTACCCCCCATGTGCTAGGTTCAGGGCTGACAAAGATGACTTGTGCATAGTTCCTGCTTTCAAAACCAGGATAATAATAGTGACCAAAAGCTATGACAGTTGCAAAGTTTAACCACATGATTGTGCAAATGTCATTTCAACTACTTTAAAGAAAAATTATCTGCAAATCTTTAGTGTCATTACTGTGGTTTGGAAGTCAAGTTCTAATGTCTGTTTCCTTTTCTAACTCACACATCAGTTTTTTAAGTAGAATCTATTTGTTGTTTAAATGTTTTTCCTCTCCTTACCCTTGATGATGGGAGGTTCCCACTGGATCATGAGGAATTCACTGAGAAGTAGAGCTTAGAGGCTCTATTGCCAAGGTCACATCCCAGCCCTGCCTCAACCCTGGTGCTTCCGATCAGCACTCCACTCCCATGGCCTCACCCCAGAACTTTTCTTCATCTGGACGTGTGCCACCTCTCAAATCCTATGCAACCCAGCCCTCCTGGAACACCGTGTCAACAAGGCTCTTACCAGCACTCCCTGTTACACCCGCCCCTGCAAACCTTCTAATCACCTTGGGTCATTGACACCAGCCACCTTCCTTGCTTCTCTACCCTGGCTTCTCAGAGTGATGGGAGAAATCTCACAACTGCCATATTGCTGATGCTTATTCAACCAGTATTGATTAAGCTCCTACTATGCACTAAAAAGAGTAGAAGAAACTGTGCTAGACAATGACAGAAAATAAGAGACAGGATCTCTTCCTTCTGAGAGCATAAAGTCCGATGGGGCGGGTGGGGGGTGGTGTTCAGCACTTACACCACAGTGTTTAGCATCAACAGGGTGGGAGCACAGAGCTCCCTGGAAGCCCAAAGGAGGGCTCCTAGATCAGAGGCTTAAGGGGCCAGGGAAGGCTTTGCCATTTCAAATTCATGGTCTTCAACTTCCCCAGGGCCCTTGGCACCACTCAGCAATCCTTTCACAGTGGTCTAGTCAGCTCCAACATAGTTCCCCCAAATGGATGGTCAAACCTCCCTTGCACTGAAGACCCCCACCCGACTCTTGACTTACTCATCTTTCAGCAGATGCCACAGCCTCTGACCTTACTGAGGAAGTCCAGCCCACACGTGCAGATCCACCTCCGCAACTCCTCCCCGCCTGACTCAGAAGAGAAGGTGTCCTGCTTTTGATCCTCGCTCTCTACCGTCTCCCCCCAATTCATCGGGGACCAGGACCTTGACAAAGTGGCTTACTTCCTTCCCTTCTTATATTTTCTTATGTTCAAGCCCTTCCTCTTAACTATTCAACCCCTAGCTGATAAACATATATAAGCCTCTCTTACACAAAAAGTAAATTATAAATAAATAAAGCAATCCAAATGTTTTCAGGCTTCACCACCTTCCAGATTAAATCCAAATTGTAACAACGTTAAAAAAACAAAACAAAACAAAACAAAATACTGGTTTATAAATGTTCTCCAGCACCTTGAAAATTATTCTAACCCAACTTCCACCCACTCCTGCCTCCAGGTGTGTCTGAGATTCCCAAAGGAAAGGGGTGGGGTGTCTTACATGTGTTTATGAAAAAGTTGTGTTCACTGCTTGCTGCTGCTGCTGCCTTGCTAGAAAGCTGCCTCTCCCAGCCCACCATCTCACCCACCCTCAGGCCCCTATACTAAGGTTCCATGACACACCACTAGAGAGCTACTGGCACTGCTGCCTCGAGCTCGGCAGCCTCTGAAGATTCCAGCTGGGTCAGCAATACACCTAATTGCTGGCACCTCAGCTGAACTAGGGCTTCATGCTGCATGCTGAGTCTTGCTGGTGGCTCTGGCCACCAATGCTCAATCTAATGGTGTTAGCATCTGCCAATCTCCGCCCACATGGTGCCTGGACAGCTGGGATATATAGACAGAAGGGAAGATAATGGCCACTACAGCTCTGCCTTAATCTCCATCAGGAAGCCCAATGGTAAGCATGCCCTCAGCAGGCCTGATGCCTTGTGCAACTCCAGGGGCTTCAGTGCATGTTAGTTTCTATGTGAATAATATACCCAGAACACAACTCCTTGGAGTTCTCTTTTTCTCTTGGGGGAAGTCCTGTCTAATAATCTAGTCTCTGCTTGCCCAACTCAAACCAAACCTCACCTGGTAGACAAGTCTATATACATCTGAACCCCTATCATACATATGGCTCAAGGTTTCCCAGGAAGATCCTCAGTCTACTGTAAATCAGTGGGTGTCAACAGGGTGACATCCTTCTACCTGGGTGCAAGAAGGATGTCACAAGTCAATAGAATAGTCTTACACAAATCAGGCAATAGCCATGACCCTGCTACAAAAATAAAGCATCATTCCTTACTCTTGCATCCAGCACAAGTTCCTGCCCCTCACTTTTTCCCTTCACAGCCAAGCTTCTTGAAAGGGTCAGCTATAATTTTTATTTGCTCGCTGTATACTCATTTTTTTCAATTTAATGTTGTCTTCTTTTTAAATATAGTTTTATATATAGTTCATTTAAAATTTAAAAAGTACAAAAAACTATCCTTGGTGATCAAATATCCCTCCCCAGAAGTAACCAGTTTCCTATGTATCCTGTCAGAGATGTTTTATTAAACATAAGCAAAAACCTTTTTAAAAATAGCAATACCATCCTGTATGTACATACTGTTTCTTTTTTCCCTCGATACTATACTTTAGGGATCATTTTATATCAACAAATGAAGAGTATTCTCATACTTTTTGGGGGTGGGGGGCTGTAGAATATTCTATTGTATAGTTGTATCATAAGTTATTTAACTAGTCCCATATTGCTGGGCTTTGGGTTGCTTTTAATTTTTTGTGATTACAGGTAGAACTGGATTTTTTTTAAAGTGCAAGTTTCCACTGAGGCACCAAGATGTTACATTCCGAAGTGAGGTGAAAGATCATATAATTTCTAAAGAAGATGAAAAACCAGTTTTGTGACTCTTAAGTTTCTCACTTACAGAGTATACAAAGGGGGTAGGACTTGGAGATTGGGAACCATATTGGAGAGTGTAGTCCATGGGTTGTGAATCCCGTCTCCCTAAGGGGGTGCACAGGGCATTCATATCCTTCATTTCATGGCAAAGGAAAAGGCTTCAAGATGATTACTCAGAGAGTTTCATATGTGGTCCCTGGAATTTGGGGAAAATCTATAATGTCCACCTAGAAAAGCTAAAGGGCAAGGAATATCCAGCCAGCTGCTTGAAAGGTAAACAGATACGGCTGCAGGGGAGCCTGAACTCTCAGAGTTGACTAGGACAAAGGATGTGCAAGTATCTCCTTGGGGCTGGATGAGGACCCCAAGCAAGGGGTGAAATGTCTTGGGTGTTGTTGAAGGAGAATGCCTGGGAGAAAAAATCTCAACAGAACTGAAGCTGAAGTTACCAGCACATGCCTAAGGGCTGAGGAAAGCGTAAAAGGCCAGTGGTAATAGAGGTGGATCTACCTTCATGAAGAGAATGTCAGGTAAGAGGTTCCCCGGAAATAAGGGAGAGAGGGACACAGGTTTCTAAGAATCCATGAAAGATCTCAAAGAAGAACTGGGTTAAAAAGAAAATTCACCACAGCCAGGATGGGTGTCAGTGAAGGGAGGCATTTCCTGCTTTCTCACCTCTTCTCTTTCCCACTGTTCCCACCCTAGAGGGATCTGGAAGCAGATGAGAGCAGGGGAGGACAGGTAGAAGCACTGGTGGGGCAGAGGAGAGCCTGTGCTGCCCTTCTCTCCCTCTGCAACAGGCTGGAACTGAGAAAAGGGAGAGAGTTAAATGAAACTTTAAGCATTTAGTACAATATTGAACTGAACATTTGAATTGCTGACTATAAGGCCTTTTTATTAAACTGAAAATGATCATAAAAGTCATGGGGCTTGTATTAGCTTTCACTGAGGGACTGAATTCCACAAAAAATTTTGAGAAACATTGGGCAACTTCCACTTTTTTTAAGGACATAAAAAGTCACAAGTTAACTCTTGCTTTCATCTTAGCAATGAGGACACTCCAGAGAAGTTACTAAATCAGAGTTGTGGGTGTTTTTTGCTTTGTTTTATTTGTTTGTTTTTTAAAAAAAATCTGTCAGAGAGCTGAGGGCACAAAGAAACCTAAATGAATTAAGTGACAAGCCCTTTCAGGGAGAAAAGAGACATGTGGCTATGTTCATTCCTGGCAGAGTGACAAAAGCAGGAATGTCTGATACAGACAGGGGTAGGGAAAAACCAGGCAAAATCTAAACAAACTTTTAATGGCCACATACAGACTGGTAGAGTGGATTTGGAATCCAAGGATCCCTAGCCACCACAGAACAAGTCTACACCAATTTAGAAGCTCTTTCCCATAGTCCTTCATTAAGTTCATGGGGTTAATACTTGGAATGCTGGGGACAGGGCAGGAGAATTGAGAAAAATCGCCTCTGGGAATCTTCAGGGAAGAAATGAGGGACAGCTGAAATGGTAAACATGTTTGTTTTTATAGAGAGAGATAGATAGATATAGATATAGGTTGTCTAAAGCAACAATAATAGCAATGTATTTGGGGACTTACAGCGTATGTAGAAGTAAAATTTATAACCCCAAGAACACAAAGGCTAGAATGAGAGGGGATAAGCTTCTTTATACCATTGTAGGGTTCGATACATTGTGTGTGATATAATTAAATCTTGTTTGAAGGGGGACTATATTAAGTTAAAGAGGCATAGTGTAAAAACTAGAACAAACACTCAAAAAAGTACAGATAAAAAGTTAATGAAGGAGATAAATTTAAGTTCAAAATCATATTCAATCACCCAATAGAAGTCATCGAAGAAGGAACAGAGAAACAGAGACTAGATGAGAGCATCAAAAACAAACAGCAATATGGTAGACTTAGACCCCACCATACCAATAATTATATTAATTTTAAATCCACTAAACATTCCCATTAAAAGAAAAAGTTTACCAGAGTGGATTAAAAATCCAAGATCCAACTCTATGCTGTTTTCAAGAAACCTACTTTAAATATAAAGACATAGGTGAAAAGTAAAAATGTGCTATAAGATAAATCACACAAACCCTAAGCATAAGAAGGGTTGTGGCTACTATAATGTCAGACAAAGTAGATTTCAAGATGTAGAATGTCACCGGACTTAAAAGAGGGACATTACTTAATGATAAAAGGGTTAAGTCATCAAGAAGACATAATATAATTCTCTAAATGTGCATGCGCCTGATAAAAGAGTTTCAAAATACATGGACTGAAAGCTAAGAGAATGAAAGGGAAATAAAAAAATCCACAAAGTTGGAGATTTTAACATCCCTCTTTCAGTAATTGATTAAAAAAATAGACAAAATCAGTCAGGATATAGAAGGTGTGAAAACTGCTGTTAGTCCCATTACTAATTGAGATCTTAGAAAGATACCCAATAATTATTAATACATCAAAACAAATACATTCTTTTCAAATGCACAAGGAGTATTCACGAAGGTAGATGTACAGCGTATGTCGTCTGTCCACAATAATATTAAATTAGAAACTGATCATATTAATAACAAGATATCTAGGAAATCTTTAAATACTTGGAAAATTTAGCTACACACATCTAAATAACCCCTGGGTCAAAGAAGAAATCACAAGGGAAATTAGAAAATATTGTGAACTGAATGGTAATGAAAATACAACATATCAAAATTTTTGAGATACATTAAAGCAATCTTATAGGAAAAGTTATTACTTTAAATGCCTATATTAAAAAATATGAATGGCATAATCAAATTGATAATCTAAGTTGCCACTTAAGAAGCTAAAACAAAAAGAGAAAATTAAATCCAAAGTAAGTACAAGAAAGGAAATAATATATATTAGAGCAGAAATTAATGAAATAAAAAAACAGATGAAAATAAAGTCAAAAGCTGTCAAAAATCAATAAAATTGATAAACCCTAGCAACACTGATCAAAGGACATACATGTTGCATGCATACACTCACAGAAAAAGAGAGAGAGAACAGATAACAATAACATGAATGAAAGAGGTAGTTTCACAACAGATAAACAGACATTGAAAAGATAATAAGGAACGTAAGAAACTGTTCCAATTGTCAGGAAAAATGAAGGGTCTTGAATTGTCAAGAACTGTCAAGATTTCACTCTATTTACAAGCTTACAGTTTGCCCTGTCAGTTTCATGTATGTCGGCAGAAGACATGAGACTCCTGGGTCAGAGACTAAGGACTTTATTACTCATGACACAGCAAGCCGCCCGAGCTTCAAGTTTGAGTCAGTTCCCTGTTAACCCTCAAGTTCCATGGAGTGACATGAGCAGGTAAGGGTTGTGCACACAGTTGGTTTGTGTCAGAGCTGAGAAAGCCCAAGGCTAGGAAACCCCAGTCTTAGATAAAGAGCTGCAAGCAAACCTACCTGACCTTTGCCCCAGAGGAAGAAATCTTTATTTCACTGGACAGCAAACAAAACTGCCTTCTGCCCTAGAAAGAGGAGCTATCTCTGTCTTTCAAGAGTACTCGCCATACAAACATCTTGAAAAAGACAGTCTGGAACAAAAGCTATCAGTGGTTCTGCTCAGAAGACATGCAGAAATGCAACAGACCCATGGAGAATTGCCTCCCAGTATGAATTAGGTGAATTGGACAGATTTCTTGAAAAATACAACTTACAAAAACTGACACAAAAGATGCAGAAAATTACTGTATAGTTAATAAGTTGAATTTACAAGCAAAACATTCCCGCAAAGAAATTTCAGGTTTTATCAGTTTATTCTATCAAAATTTTTAAGAAGAAAACTCCTTCAGAAAATAGGAGTAAACATTTTCCATTTTTTATGATGCTAGCATAACTCTAATAACAACACCTAACAAAATACTTTTTAAAGTTACAGACCAATATCCCATATGAACATAGATTTAAATAAACTTAACAAAATATTAGTTGAGTCTAGCAATACATGAAAAGCATAACCAAGTCAGTTCTATTCCAAGAATATAAAGTTAGCTTATTATTTGAAAAATCATTCAATAATTGATGGTAACAGAATAAAGGATTAAAAAATAAGTTTATCTTAATAAATGCAAAAAAAATTTGACAAAATTCAAAGCCTGTTCATGATAAAAATTCTTAAAAAATGAGGAATAGAAGGGCACTTTTTCAATGTGATAAAGGCCATATATTGAAAACTTATAGCTAATATCATACATCATATAAACATAGACACCTTTCCTCTATAATCTGGAACAAGTCAAGGATGTATTTAAATTTTACCCATTTTAAGTGATTGTAAAACAATATCTCTTTGTGCCTTTAATTTGCATTTCCATGACAATTAATGATGTTAAAAATATTTTTGTGTGCTTACTGGCCTTTCATAAATATATTTTTTTAAAGTCTTTTGTTCATTTTTAATTGGGTCATTTGTCTTTATATTGCTTATTTGTAAAGAGTATTTGATATTTATTAATGGTGAACACCATAAATATTTGGTACGAGTTCTTACCACTTCTATTAAACATTGTACTGAAATCTAGTCTAGTGCAATAAGAAAAGATAAAGAAATAAAAAGATTGGCTGTCAGCACTCCCTAATAAACCTCATACATGCAAGTCTGTTTCATGAAGAACTCAATCTATGACGAATTTGACCCTTACTTCACTCCATACTAAAAGAAATCATTTGAGATGGATTGTACATCTAAATGTGAAAGCTAAACTGTACAATTTCTAGAAGAACTCCTGCGAGAATCTCTTCAAGCAAAGATTTCTTAGGACACAAAATACACTACACATAAAGGGGAAAAATTGTTAAATTGAATTTCATCAAAATTAGAAATGTCTGATCACCAGAAGACACCACCAAGAAAATGAAAGGCAAGCCACAGATTCAAAAAACAAAACCTTACAAGGGATATGTGTGGGGAAAAAACCCTCATATCCATAAATATAAAATATTATTTACAAATAAATAATATAAAGACAAATGACCTAATTAAAAATGAAGAAAAGACTTAAGAAAAGAAATTTATGAAAGGCCAATAAACACATAAAAAGATGTTTAACATCATTATCATGGAAATGCAAATCAAAGCCACAAAGGGATATGGTTTTACAATCACTCAGAATGGGTAAAATTTTAAATGATTGACAATATAAGGCAAGGATATGAAGCATCTGGAGCTTCCATACATTGTTGATGGAATATAAATTCTATAAAAACTTTGAAAAATCGTTTTTCAGTTTCTCATAAAGTTAAACATATTCCTACCCCATGACTCATCAATTCCACTCCTAGGTAAGAAATGAAAGCCTATATCCACAAAAAGACTTGTGCAATCATGTTCCTAGCAGCTTTATTCATATTAGCCAAAAAGTAGAAACAACACACATATCCGTCAACAGAAGAACAGATAAACAAATTGTGTCATATCCATTCATTGGAAAACTATTCAGCAATAAAAAGAAATGAACTACTGATACACATATCAATATAAATAAGTTCCAAAAACATGTTAAACAAGAAAAGCCAGACACAAAAGAATCATGGTGTTTGATTCTATGTATATGAGGTACGACAAGAGAAAAATAGATCTATGGTGATATAAATCAGAAACTAATTCCCTCTAATTTATTATAATAAGGCATGATGAAATTGCTGTAACAGTCAAAATGTTCTAACGTATTTTTACTTGCTGAGTTTTAGAAAGAGTTCAGAAGAACTGGACTGTTCAAATAAAGGACAGAGCAGATATTGAAAACAAAAAACCTGTCACCAGCTCTACAAACAAATTTCAATGACCCCTATATTTTTTTTATAATCTCCTCCCTTAACTAACTACTTGAAGTTTTGGGGTTGTTTCCCAGAAATGGTGGAATTTTTATAAGACGAAGGAGTTGAGATTCCGAAGGTTCCTGACGTCAATCAAGAATCACCATCCCCATGACCTGTCCTAATGCACGTGGCCCCACCTTAAAAAGCCCGTGATCTCTGTAGGTTGGGGAGACAGATTTGAGACTATCTCTCCTGTTCTCCCAACAGACATCCTTTGCATTAAAATTCCTTTCTTCCTTGCCAATCTTCCTTGTCTCAATAACTGGAGCTTCCTGTGGCGAGTAACTAGATCTAGGCCAAAACCCCCTTTTGATAACAAACCCACAAGGTTACCAAGATTAAATTTAGTTTTTTCAGGGTGAGGGAAACAGCAATTTTCTCACCCAGTTATTATATCTGCAAGGTCATCACATATCTGCCAAGTCTAGTATCATAAAAATCAGGATTACTTTTTCCTAAAGAGTTAGCAACTTAATAGAAAGAATTCAAAGCTTCATTATTTTGAAGACTAGTGCTAAACAGAGTGCCCCTTTATTGGTTTTCCTTTGTTTTGTTTTTATTTATCTTAGGATGCAAAGTGCTTGTTTTTGTTTTTGTTACTTGTGTTACAGGTTTTTTTTCACTGTGATACATGATATGTTAGACATTTGGTAGCAAGACAAAGGATTGCTTCTGCTTTCTCAAATCCAAAGACCTCCAAACCCCATAGATTCTTGGGAAGAATATCAAGGTTATTTTTGTTGTCGTTGTTTTACCACATGCCTTACTCTTTTTTAAATTTTTAAAAAGTTTTATGGGTACATAATACTGTATATCTTTATAGGGTACATGTGACGTTTTGATACAGGCATACAATGTGAATTAATCAAATCTGGGTAACTCGGTTATCTGTCACCTCAGGCATTTATCATTTCTTTGTGTTAGGAACATTCCAATTCTACTCTTTTAGTTATTTTAAAGTATACCCCTAACTTATTGTTGATTATAGTCACTTGGTTGTGCCATCAAATATTGCTCATTCTCTCTAACTATCTAACTGTATTTTTGCACCCATTGACCATCATCACTTTTTCCCCCCCTCCCCACTACCCTTCGCAGCCTCTGGTAACCATCATTCTACTCTCTGTCTCCATAAGATCAGTTGTTCTTAATATCAAGCTCCCACATATGAGTGAGAATATGTGAAATTTTTCTTTCTGTACTTGCACATGCATTGCTCTTGGTAAGTAAAAGTCCTCCCTATGGTCGCTAAGAGATCAGGAAGAAACACCATGAATCCTATTTTACTTGGAGTAGTCTTCTTACAGGCTTCCTTTTGTGGTTTTATACCAGGAGCAGTAAGTATGATTGAAGCATTTGGAGATGTGTAGGGACATTTTGTTGTTGTTGTGCTAGTGACAGAGTAGCACTACTAGTATTTCATAGTTGGAGACTAGAGATACTACATATCCTGTAATGTACAAAATCATCCTGCATAAGGAAGGATCTTTCCAATGAAAATGCCAGTCACACTCTTAATCAATTAGGACTGTTATAACAAAATACCATAGACTGGTGGCATGAGTATTGAGAATTTATTTTCTCACAGTTATGGAGGCTGGAAAGTCCAAGATCAAGGTTCTGGCACGATGCAGTTTCTGGTGAGGGCTCTCTTCCTGGCTAGCAAATGGCAGCCTTCTCACTATGTCCGAATGTGGTAGAGCGAGTATAAGATCTCTAGCGCCTCTTCTTACAGACACTAATCCTATCAGATTAGGGCCCCAGCCTTATGACGCTACTTGATCTTACTCTAAAATACATCACATTAAGGGTTAGGGCTTGAATATATGAATTTGAATTGGACACAATTCAGTCCATATTGAGAACAGTAGAGTTAGTCTGTTCCAGCTTGGGGTTATACCAAGACTTTAAAACTAGCATTACTTCTTTAGGATAAATGAAAATAATGCCTTCAGGATAAATCTAAACTCCTAATTATGGCATTCAAGACCCTTTATATCCCACCCCAAACTGTTTCCAGGCTCACTTCTGGTCAGTTAAAATCAATCACTAACTCCACTCTCACTTGTAGACTCCTTTGCCTTTGTTCATGTTATTCCCTCATCCTGGAATGCTCTTCCCTTTTCAGTCTGCCTAGGAAACACCTACTCATCCTTAGAAGACATAGCTCCCATGACACCCTCTTTCCTATTTTTTCTCACCACCATCACCCCTGGCAGAATTAATTAATTTCTTCTTTGGATTATATTGAAAATACTTATAGCCTCTCTCCTCTGACAGAGTTTGATTTTTATATCTCTAGCATCTGACAGTACAAGATATATACTTAACGAATATTTCTTGAGTTGCATGAAAATTTAATTGACGTCTGGCCAGGTGTAGTGGCTCATGCCTGTAGTCCCAGCTACTGGGGAGGCTGAGGTAGGAGGATTGCTTGAGCCCAGGAGTTGGAGGTTGCAGTGAGCTATGCTGATGCCACTGCACTCTAGCCCCAGCAACAGAGTGAGACCCTGTCTCAAAAACTACATATATTTAATTGATGTCCATTGTGACATCTCTTAATTTTATCTACTTCCAACTCTGCCTTGTATCTTTTTTTTTCTTGGCTTCTTGTTATAGAAGATTATGAGTTAGTACCCACACTGCTCCCACGCCTTCATTTCCTCTCTCTCCATTCTCCTATTATCATGTCAAAACTTTCATAAAGTGAATATTCATTGTTTATTTTATAATAACCGTGTATGTATAGTAATGGATAACTATATTTCATTTCTTATTTTTAATAGTTTTTATATAAAATATTCTCTCTAACTCATAGTTGGTCCTTGTCTTGGACAAGGCTTATCATATTCCTCAAATGTCCCCACCACCCAAGTTTCAACAATGCTGGTAAAATTTCTCTAAACAAATTTTGACTTCCTCTAAATCTACAATGATAATTTTGTTAAAGGATGAAATTTTCCATCCCATATACTTGTATGTGAAACAAAGAGGCTAAATTTATTGCTTCCTGTGAATGGAGAGCTACTCATAAATCTTGGTCTCTCAGAACAACACAAGACTTGATATCATACAGGGTTTTAGGAACCACGGAGTTCAGGGATTGGCAGACTTTCTGAAGCAGGAGTGTTTAGAGGTTGGCTGACTTTCAGCTGTGGAGGTTAGGGATTAGCTGACTTTCAGAAGCAGTTCCTAGAGGGATGCTGTTGTTGATTGGCTGGCCTTCAAGAGTATGGGACTATCACTAATTGATTAGGATGAGTCTAATACTTATTCTGTGGTTTCTTGTTTACTACTTTGGGCTGGGGCCAAAGAACAGTCTTTGGGTCCTCATTTTCAAATTAAGAGGCAAGACCTTTCCAGTTAGGGCACAATTCACAGTCACCTGGAGGGCCTGTTAAAACACAGATTGATGGGCATCACTCCAAAACTTATTCAGTAGGTCTGGAGTTGCACCCAAGAATATGCATTTCTAACAAGTTCCCTGTGATGCTGATGATGCTGGTGCAGGGGCTACACCTTGAGAATCTCTGAGTTAGAAAATGGGAAAGTTGCAAGGGTAAACGATAATTAGAATTGCCCAGGTTTGGTGGTAGTAACCTACAAAATGAACCGGGCTGTAGCTGGATAGAGAAATGCTAACAGGCATGGGTCAAGGACAAAGGCTAACCATGAGAATTTTCTCAGGGGCTCCTGGATGGCACGGCTTAAGAACTATTGATATGAAATATCTGCCAGATAGCCAGAGAAAAGAAGTTTTGCCCACTTCCTTCCGAACAGCACAAGCATGCCTTTCATTTCTAAATTGTCAGTGAGACAAAGGAAGTCACTTTACCTTATTTTTTTCCTTTTTGTAAACACAAAATATACAAATAAAATAGGATTTTGATCTCTCCTTCCTTCTCAATGTAGCATACATAAATTTTGCCACTGCTAATTAGCACATCCATTCAAGGTGGTAGATACTTTATACATCTGAGCAAGCAATTTAATGCCTTAAGGAAAGGAAGATCCCCAGGGGGAGAAAATGTGCATCACCAGTTCCTAACGCATGAAAGATGTATGTTGAAAATTCAAGGTCCATGCCCAAATGTGCAATATATTTTTTGTCTTAAATCCATTCCAGCACAAGAAATATGATTTCAACTAGATTAAAGATTTTTCTTCCCTTAAGAAATGTGATACTTGCCAACTAGTGATGGAGTTTCCAGAATTCTTCTCCCAATGCTTAACAGATGAATTTATTGGATGGAAAAGTAAGAGCAAATCTGAGCTTCTCTGGAAGCATGCCCAAACTCAGCAACAGTGATATTAATAAGTGTCACGTGGAAACATGTATAAAATACAGGAAAAGAGTGAAGTAAACACAAAACCACTAAAAAGGCAGCAAAGTTGAGCCTATCTAACCTTGATGGAGTATTGGAGTCAGGGTATGAGCCTTCCCAATCCATCAGCATTGCTTGGTGGCTCATCAGAGTAACCATAAGGAATGAGGGTGTCCTCACTGAAGTAATGAATGCTCAGGAACACAGCATGTCAGCCTTTTTGTTCTCTACAAAGAGTATGACAGCTCTAGCCCTCCACAATGTAGATCTTCTCTACAGAGTGTTATGGAATACCCATTTTTGGAAGCACCAATAGCTTTAAGAGAAAAGTTCCCAAAAAGTTACAGACTGTACCTATCTTCATTTTGAAATGGTAGACTCTTTCTTAATGGTGGAAAAATGCAAGGAATTGCACACAGAAATGTATATTTCTCCATACTTTTAATTCCAAGCCACTGACAGTTGATGGCTTTCCCAAAGTAAGTTCTCTATGATTAAGTCTGCCTATGTAATGGAGAGACTCACTTACCAAGTGTGCAAACTTTCAGCCAGAGTAGTATTCATTTTAACAATATTTTATTTTCAGTTTTTTCATGGGCAGTAAGCAAGCATTTTGCAGGTAGGATGTGTTCTTTTAAACTTCTCTAATGAGTCTCACAGACAACTCCCAAAGGCCCATGAAGGCACAGATTTTCTGTGTATATACAAATTGTGTACTTTCTTTTCACCAAGGGCTATGCCAGACTGGTGTGATTTTATTGATTCAACGCATGTCTGTGCAGCTACTCTGTGCTGGACACTGTTCTCTGTGCGGGGCTTCCTATATGGGTCATGTCTGCAGTCACCTGTGAGTGTGATCTTTTGCTTTCTTACTAGCTTCTCAAACCTGACATTACACAATTAGAGTTTCATTCCTTTGGTTCAAAACAAACAGTTTTTTGTTAAAAATGCAAGCAATCTTGGACAAGTAACATGGTCATTTAATCTGTGCTGCCATTTAACCCAGAAGCATGAATGCTTTTCAAGAAATAGATTTTGGTGAGGGGAGGATGAAAGGCCCAGGATATAAAAGGGTAGGGAGAAAAGCAATCAGCATGAAGCGTGGGGACTTAAGCTTCATTTCACTTCTATCCTACTCAGGACCTCACCCCTAGTGCTCCATTTTTTTGTGCATTTTCCAAATGTCTATATTTGCTTATCAAAGTGTAGTCCCTTAGCAAATGCTATTGATATCATGTGGGAGCACTGGTCTAGATACATAGGACGCAAAATATAACAGACAAGTTGAAAATCTATGTGTGTGGTACTCACCATCAAATTGGTACTAACTGATCAATACTTACGTCACACACAGCAATAATATTCATCAGGGGGCGGGCAGGCGGGAGGAGGGTGGAGGGGATGGGAAAACTCTCACCAAAGGGGTGCGAGGTGCACAGTTTGGGGGATGTTCATGATTGTAGCTCTGACTTGGGCAGTGCATAGGCAGTATATATAGCCAAAGTGTTGTACCCCCATAATATTCTGAAACAAAAGGAAAAAAATTTCAAGTAAAAATATTAACATTTAAAAAAAACCAGAAAATCTACATGTGATTGACTGTCACCACCACCACCCCTATAAAGTCTAGCATCTTATTGGTACCACCATTAAACATTTATAGTTGAACGCCTACTATGTGCCAGTCACTGTGCCAGGTACAGTAGAAGAAGACACACATGTCCCTCCCTCAGAGTTTACATTTTAATGATGGAGACAGATGTGGAAAGTAGCCATTTTAATGTTTTGCAATGAGTACAATGAAACATAAGAATATGCCTGAATAGCAGGACATAATTGGGGCACCTAAGCTAGTTTAGGGGGGCTGTGAGGGAAGACAAGTAGGAATGAGCCAGGAGGAAGGGGTTTAAGATCGAGAGTGAGAATATGATTTGAGGCAGAGGCAACAACACACATAAAGTTCTGCAGTGAGAACTAGCCCTGCCTCAACCCATCTAGAATGTGCATAACTACTGTACACACAGAGAGATGTTTAGGACTTGATGATTATAATAGGCCCACTTTGCAAAAAAAAATCTGCTTCCCGTATCACTTTGAGGTCTCAAGAAAGAAACTGAAAGTTATTTTCTTATGTTGGAGGGAAGACTGTTACCTTCTTTCTCTCTGACCCACAGTACCTTCCAGTCTATCTGAGCATTTAAAAGGTCTTCAGCTTTTCTAATGGAAGCTGTTCTGCGTTTCCAGAGAACTACAATAAAAACCCAGCTGAGTTCTGCAAGGCTGGCCCCAAACATGGACTGCACTTCCCCTACATTTTCTCTCCTTTCTGACAATGAGTGTCTTCCCTAAAGATGAAGCAGAATCTTATTAGGAACAAGTAGAGTCCATAAAACAAAATTTCTCCTAGTACCAGTCAGGGTCCAGTTAAGAGACAGCAATCTCACCAGTTATTTTAAAAGAGGGAATTTAACTTTGGGAGGTCAAGGCAGGAGGATAGCTTGAGGCTGGGAGTTCAAGACCAGCCTGGGCAACATAGCAAGACCCCATCTCTACAATAAATTTTAAAAATTAGCTGTGTGCGGTGGTGTGCACCTGTAGTCTCAGCTGCTCGGGAGGCTGAGGCAGGAGGATCGCTTGAACCCAGGAATTTGAGGTTGCAGTGAGCTATGATGATGCCACGGCACTGCAACCTGGGTAACAGAGTGAGACTCCATCTCCAAAAATAAATAAATAAATAAGAGGGAAGTTAATATTAACAATTGTTAAAGAATTGTTAACTGAAAAGGAGAAAAAAAAAAAAAAGAACACTACAGCAACATGAAGTAACAACTGCAGAAAGCAACTGCCACTCCTAAAAATAAAGAGAAGAAACGAAGGGATGAGGTTGGAATTACTGAAACTTAGATGCTTGGCGGAAGGGCTCTTCTGAGGTAGGGCACTACTCAGCTAGCGCTATGAGAGTTGGAAACACTGCAAACTGGATCCAACTGCTGCTACTGGAATGAACCGCTGTTGCAAAGATGAAGAGGCTTTTATAGGTGACACAGGAAGCAAACAGGAAGGAGAAAGTCTATTCTTCCCGTTCCAGCCTTATAGTCCCCTCTAGCACCCGCTACTGGCAGAGCCAAACATGGAATCAGCTGGCAAAGCAAAAATGCCATCTGCGGAGTCCCCGCCCCAGCATCAGAAAGAAGCTTATAGAAGGGTGGACTTAAACTCAAGAGATAATACCTAACACTCTTCTATTCCTTGAGAAAGGGAAGCCCTTGGTAAAAATAGACTGTAACTTCTGAATTTCAAATCAACGTTGGTGTCCAAAATCACAAGGAAAAGAGAATATCAAGTATAAGTAAAACAGATTGTATAAGAGTTAGTCACCACTTATACAAGGCACAATAAAGGATGATACGGCTAATATTCTCAGAGGTGGTGGATCTTACTTTAAGTCAAACGTGGTAGATTTAATCACTGGTCCCAATTGTTTCCTGCCCTGCAATAGAATCATACAGCCACACCCTTGCCTGGCTTTATGGTGAACTGAATGTACTCTACCAGTTCTTGATTTGTGTTCTGACATGTGACTTGCTTTAATCAATGAGACATTAGGCAATGTGACAAGGGTAGAAATGAACTTGCACAATTGAGCTTTTGTACCTTGGTGATCTACCATGAGACTTACATGCCCCAATGTAGCTGCTGCCCTTTCAGCCTTGCCCCCAGAATGAGATATGTGGATCATATCACATGCTCTGGGTAGCCACTGGTCCAAGGAAGAGGAGTGATGCATAGAACAAACCTGAACTCAGCCTGAATCCTAGCTAACCTAGCCAAGTAACATTCAACCTACAGACCTATGAGTGTAAGAAAAAAATCTGTCATGTTAAGCCTTTGAGTTTTGAAATTTGTTACACAGCATTATTATGGCAATAGCTGACTAATACATTGTTGCTCAGGCTTCATTGATGTATCAGTACATCTAACCAGGAAACATAAAACACTGATTATTTAATAAAGAGAAATTTAATGCAGAGAAGTTGTTACACAGGTGATAGAAAAGACTAAGGACCCAACTACAGAGATTGAGGGAAATCTACCCCTAGGCTGGAGGGAAAAAGTGAGATGATGGGGACCACTCAGTGGAAACTGAAACTTTGATAGGCCTGTCTGGTGGGAACAGGAGCCACAAAAGATACATAGCCACTGCCAGAGATTCCACTGGAGGCATAGAGAGAGAAGGAAAAATGCCCTGTTTTCTCCCTTCCTTCTGCCCTCCAATATCATGCTAGTGCCTCTCATTGGCCAAACCAGCCAGAAACCAGTTAATACAGAAGCCTAAGAAATGTAGCTTGCAGGAGACCACATATCATACAGAGCTGAACAACGGAAGGGCAAGGACTGGGTCTAGGGGAGATTCTCTAATCAACGTTAATTCTCATGTTGCTTGACCACAGGATAACCAATCTTATACAGTCCCCTTCAAGAAATTTCTAGAATGTTCTCAGTGTGCTCACATGCATTAATTAATCAGTCCTGATTGTTGTCACTGCAGTGGCTGATAAAGTTAGGACTCTGGCCCCAACAGTTTCACAGTGGTCCCACTTCAAGCCACAGTTCTGCTTCTGAGGCCACCATTGCTGTGCTGCCATGTTCCTGGAGCTGTAACTCCAGCATGCCCTGATGCTGGTGGAATGAGAACTCAGTAAAGCCCTAATGCCAGCAGAGCCGGTATAGTACCACCTCTCTTCAAGGTCGGGGATCTACACTATTGATTTTAAGAAATGAAAAGGAACACATTATAGGTGCTCCTCATCTTATGATGGGGTTACATCCTGATAAACCCATCATAAGTTGAAAATGTCATATATTGAAGATGCATTTAATACACCTAACCTGCCAAACATAGCTTAACCTAGCTTACCTTAAACATTCTCAGAGCACTTACACTAGCCTACAGTTGGGCAAAAATATCTAACACAAAACCTATTTTATAATAAAGTCTTGAATATCTCATGTAATATATTGAAGAGCATACTGAAAGTGAAAAATGGGATGGTTATACAGGTACACAAAGTATGGTTTCTACTGAATGCCCATATTGCTTTCGCACCATGGTAAAGTGGAAAAATTACAAGTTGGGGACTGTCTGTAGTTTTGTTTTTAACTTAAAGAAAAGGAAGTCTCATAGCTAGGTTGTGTGAGTCCCAAAACATTCTAGCATAGTGATAAAGCTTTATCCGTTCCCACATGGTTGTTTTCTCCCGCTGCATACAACTTATGCTAGGGGTGAGCAGGGTCACATGAGCTGTCATACCAGCCACCAAACCATTCATGGAAACATGACTCTCCTTCACTTCAGTGTTTAGGGCCTTCATAGTGCCTCACATTTTCTTCACTTATGGGGAGTTCCCTTGGAGGTCCCCGATGGCCTTTTCTATGATACGGCCTCAGTTAGAGCCTCCCAACTTACTAGACATGCTTGTATATGAGTGAACCACCAAAACTAAAACCCTGGGTAGAGCTTAAGTATTTTCCCAGGAGGCTGCTTAGCCCCATTGTGAATCTGTAGAAGCAATTGTTAATGGAGGAGAGCTGACCACATTCACTAGTCAAAGCATGCAGACCCCAGCTCCTGCCCAAATGAATTACCCTACTCTGCTCATGGTTGGAGCTAAAGGGAATTGTAGAGGTTTCATTTAATGATTTAACTTTAAATTTGTAAAAACTGAAGTTAAGAGACACAAAATGACTTTCTCAAGGCACAAGGTTTGCTAGTGAGATGTAAAGAGGCATTTAAATAAGCCAGATAAATGCAAACTAAGGGAGATTTAGTGGCAGGCAGAAGTGAATTAATGAAATTCTGGAAAATAAAATAAAAATACTAGAAAGAAAGTAGCTTAATCTAAAGAAATAAAGCCACGAGAATTAAAAGATTATCTATCTATCTATATTTGGGCTATGATGAAAGAGCTCTATTTTCTTCAAGAGCCACACCATGTCTCTCATTAATTACTCTCTTCTTGAGTAGTAGAATTAATCAATTCACCTCTTCCCCAAACTAAATAAAAACCTCTCAACATATATTAAACTCATAATATTGACTGAGGATTCACTGTATTTAGTAGGACATAACACAAAGCAAGAGAGACAGGCTGGCCTCCTATATTAGGAATGAGACAGGGTTATCACGGCAGCCCTTCCACTGTCTAGAGATGTGGTCTCACCTCAGGCAAGTCATCGTGCTGTACTGTGTCTGTTTCCCCATTTCTAGAATGCAGCTAACCCCATGAGCTCCATCCATCTTGTAGCATTGCTACTAGAATCACATTGGGCATGAGATGGTTTTTAACTCTTCCATTTCTTAGGATTGAAGGAATACCTAAGAGCAAAAAAAGTAAGCTATGGAAATATAGATGATTATTGTTTTATATATTTATATATATTTAATTTTAATAACCAGAAAATAAAAAGAAATAGAAAACAGGGTTTTATTGGAGTTTGAGATAGTAATCAATCCCCTGTTCTTCTCTGAGCCCAAAACTAATTAATAGATACAGCAGTTTTTTAAAAATATGATTAGTTCTAGAAAAAC
Source organism: Daubentonia madagascariensis (assembly GCA_023783475.1). Classification (NCBI taxonomy): domain Eukaryota; kingdom Metazoa; phylum Chordata; class Mammalia; order Primates; family Daubentoniidae; genus Daubentonia; species Daubentonia madagascariensis. Next base: position 4,972,590 of record JAKFHU010002088.1, read on the forward strand.
TATATTGAAGAAAAACCTTGTACTTGAGGTCAATATAGGCTTCCTAATACTTTCCCTTTCTCCCCTTAACCTCCACACACTTGAGAACGTCTGACCTGCACAGTAGATACCCCACTAGCTTCATAGAGGGCCGTGGGCTGCCTTATCCTCTTTGAACGCAGACGCAAAACAAATGAGACCACCAGTACATCCTTTTATACATTGACTCCACCCAACAGTGGCCAACTGGACACCTGACTCTCACCATTATGCCAAACACATAAAGCTTCTTCCTCTTACTTCAGACAGGTTGGGATTTCTATTTTGTTGGCCAGGGAAAATAAGAAGTGATGGAGAGAATGTTTCCTTCATAGGTCCCTGCCCTCCAAGAAAGTCCTCCAGTGACTGTGGTAATAAGAAGGCTGTGACTGCAGGCTGGCAGTGTGCTACTTTTAACTGTGCCCACTGCAGCTGCATGGACAAGACAGCAGAATGAATAGTGGAGTGGAGACAGCAGAAATGATGTTGATGCCTGCCTGCACCTAGGCTACCCAAGCCGAGAGAAGTTAGGGTGTGAAAGTCAAGAGGAAAAAGACCAGTTGACCAAATGGTAGATGTCTACAGACCCTGTCATTTCCTGTATGGTTAACTGAAAGTTAGAGTTTGGAAATAAAGTCTTTTTTTTTTAAACTTTTGATAGCTAAAGAGGGCAGATCTTCACAATATTGAGGAGGAAGCAGCTGCATATTTTGGCAACCGTTTAGAGGAAAAGAGTGAATACATGAAATATTGCTACGAGAACATAAAGGAGGAATCTAAATAGACAGCCAAGAAAAGAGTGAAGAGTAGAGAACAGTAAATTTAGGAGGTCTCCATATGACGTGGTTTCTCAAAGATGATCTATAAAAAAATAACAGTCAGGGAGCAAGGAGAGAGGGACAGAAGCAAAAGGCTTGGAACAGTGAGCACCAAATTGAGGGAAAACTTTCCTGAGAGACACTTAAAAAGTAATCAGAGAAACAGACTAAAGACCCAGAAAGGGCAGTTTGTCTGGAGCTTGAAATGGAAAGAATCACAAGGAGACGCCATCTACTATGTCAAACTCTTAATGGACCGAGAAATCTGCTGCGCTGATAGCTCTGCACCAATTGTTTGCATGAGATTCTGGGCTAGTCCAAATGACTTTGCCAAACTTCAATTTCCCATTTGAAACACAGAACAAATAATTCAAGGTGTATATAGCATAAGAGTTATCAAGTTGACTCACTGGAAAGAAGCCAAGGAGTTTTTATCCCCAAGAGTTTTCTCATGCGATTGTGCGAAAGGCTTGATTAGCCTCTTCTGTAACACACCTTTCCCTCTGCCCTTCTCACCTTCAGAGCATGCTTTGCCCTCTCTCATAGCTCATTCCTGGGGAATGCTGTGTCACCATTTCTCTGTTCTTCTCCTTTATCTGGCATATCCACCAATAGATCTGACATGGATACAGAGAATCAATTGTTGATATAAATTTAAAAGTTTCTGTGACTTTAGATGACTCTCTGTTCTTAGGCTAGCTACTTATCTTACTTGGATAAAAGGTGTGCAATTCGTAGATAATCAAATGGCAGATTTTGCCGAAAGCAACTTTAAAAACTGTCATTGGGATCTGAAATTAAAATCAAATCAAAGCCCACCTGATAAAAGCAGAAATCATTAAAGGGTATTATTAACTCTGAACTTTCACTGAGTAAGGGATCATTTAGTCAAGATTTAAATATCTGAATTTCTAAATAATACCATTTGGAATAGATCTTCCTCTGCTAGTCAGCCAGGTAGAGGGATAAAGGGGAGTATTGATCAAAGTATTCTGGACTACCTGTTGGAAAGAATGGAAGAAAATTAAAATTTAATGAGACTCTCCTAAATGCCATAAACATTGCCAGCTGATTTTGTATACTTCATCTCATTATGGCCTGGGTCCCTTCCCTATCACTACCTTCATTTTAAAGGTACATAAACTTATATTCAAAGAGTTTAAGTCACTCATTCAAAGTCACACAACTGTTAAGAGGCAAATCCAACATACACGCTCTACATTCACTTCCTCATAATCATCTCAATTAACACAGAAAAAGCATTCAACAAAGTCCAACATCCCTTCTTAATAAAAACTCTCAACAGTTTAGGTATAGAGGGAAATTTCCCCAACATAATAAAGGCTATTTATGAAAAACCCACGGCTAACATTGCAATCAATGGGACAAAACTTAAAACTTTTCCACTAAGATTCAATACAAAGCAAGGATGCCCACTTTCACTACTTCCATTCAACAAAATACTGAAAGTACTAAGAAGAGCAATTAGATTAAAAAAAGAAATAAAAAGGCATCCAAATTGGGATGGAAGAAGTAAAATTTCTATTTGCAGATGATATGATGCTATATGTAAAAAATCCCAAAGATTCCACAAAAAACTGTTAGAACTAATAAATGAATTCAGTAAAGTTGCAAGATACAAAATCAACATATAAAAATTAGCAGTATTTTTAAACACCAATAACAACCAAACTGAAAAAAATTTTTTTAAATCCCATTTATGATAGCATCAAAAAAATGCTTCAGAATAAATTTAACCAATGAAGTAAAAGATCTGTATGTTGAAAACTATAAAACATTGATGAAAGAAATTGAAGAAAATACAAATAAATGGGAAGATATCCTGTGCTTATGGATCTGAAGAATAAATATTGTTAAAATATTCATATTACCCAAAGCAACATACATAGTCAATGCAATCCCTATCAAAATCTCAATAGCATTCTTCACAGAAATAGAGAAAACAATCCTAAAATTTGTATGGGAACAAAAAGACCCCAAATAGCCAAAACAAATATGAGAAAGAAAAACAAAGTTGGAGGCATCACACTTCCTGATTTAAAATTATGCTAAAAACCATAGTAATTAAAACAGAATGGTAGCAGCATAAAAACAAACACATAGACCAGTGGAACAGAATAGAGAGCACAGAAATCAATCCAAACATATATGGTCAACTAATTTTTGATAAGGACACCAAGAGGACCAAGAGGACACAGTGGGGAAAGGATAGTCTCTTCAAAAAGTGGTGCTGGGAAAACTGGATTTCCACATGCAAAAGAATGAAATTGGACCCTTATCTTACACCTTACACGAAAGTCCACTCAAAATAAGTAAAAGACCTGAACATAAGACTAGAAACTATAAAATTCCTAGAAGAGAACAGTAGAACAAAAGCTCCTGGACATAGGCCTTGGCAATAATTTTTTTGGATATCACAACAAAAGCACTGGCCACAAAAGCAAAAATAAATAAATGGGACTACATTGAGCTAAAAAGCTTCTGCACAGCAAAGGAAACAGTCATAAAAAAAAAAAAAGGAAATGGCAGCCTATGGATTGAGAAAAAATATTTTCAAACCATATAGGTGATAAGGGGTTAATATCCAAAATTTACAAAGAACTCATACAACTCAATAGTAGAAAAATGAATAACCCTATTAATAATGGGCAAAAGACCTGAATAGACATTTCTCCAAAGAATACATAAAAATCACTAACAGATATATGAAAAGGGGCTCAACATAATTAATCATCAGAGAAATGTAAATCAAAACCACAATGAGATACCACCTTACACCCGTTAGGATGGCTACTTTCAAAAAGTCAAAAGATAACAAATGTTGGTGAAGGTGTGGAAAAGAAGGAACCCTAGAACACTACTGGTGGGAATGTAGATTGGTGCAGCCATTATGAAAAACAGTACAGCTATTTTTAAGAAATTAAAAGTAGAACTACCATAGGCCCCAGCAGTCTCTCTTATGGGCATATACTCAAAGGAAATGAAAATGTCTTTACCCACCTCACAAAGATACCTGCACTGTCATGTTCACTGCAGCATTATTCACAATAGCCAAGATATAAAAACAGCTGAAGTGTCCACCAACAGACGAATGGATAAAGAAACTGTGGTATACGTACACAATGGAATATTGTTCAGCCATAAAAAAGAACAAGTTCTTGCCATTTGCCACACCATGGATGAGCCTGGAGGACATTATGCTAAGTGAAATAAGCCAGACACAGAAAGAAGAGTGCTGCATAATCTCACTTATATGTAAAATCTAAAAAAATAAAAATCAAATATACAGACATAGGGAACAAAACTATGGTTACCATGGGGTGGAAGTGGGGGATGGGGAGATCAGAGGATAGAAAGTGGCAGATATGTAAGATAAATAAGTCTAGATATCTAGTATACAACATGAGGACTATAGGTAATAAAAGTGTACTATATTTGGGATTCATGATAAATGAGTAGATTTCAGTAAAAAAAGTGGTAAGAATGTGAGATGATGGATATGTTAATTTGCTTCACTATAGTAACATTTTCGCTATCTATATGGATCCCATAGCATCATGTTGTATACACAATAAAAGTGATTAATAAATAAAATATATATCAATCATAACTGACTGAAGTATATTTAGTTAGTGACTGAAGTTTTAAGTATCCTTGTTCCTCACTTCTTCTCACTAAGACATAATAATGAGGGTGATGATAATGATGATAATAACAGTTGACATTTATTGACTGAAACACTGTTGTATGTACCCCATGAATGACATCACATGGGTGTTTGATTTTTGTTTTCACTTCCACCCTGTAATGCTGGCTCTTTTGATACTTCCACTTGACGACTAAAGACACTGAAGCTTGGAGAGATTTAATAATTTGCATGTAGTCACATAGCTAGTAAGTGGTCAAGTGGGGTTCAAACATGGACGGTCAGACTTTAGTCTTTAACTTTATCATCTGTTAAAGACAAAGATATGCTGTTACATATTTATTAACCCACACTTATGGGGGGGTGATTTGTAGCACTTACCAATTTCTGTGGTAAAAATATTCCCATCACGGCTGACTTCCAACTATCAATGTGACATCTCTGGCTCACAGTATACTTGAAAATTTAACAATCAGTTCTTGTGATCCTGTACTGACTGGCTCTACACAATGCCAGGCATATGTACTTTGATGTATTAATATTAAGGAAATTTATCAATTTGCTCAATGATTCAATATGCCAAAACGGCTGAAAAGCCAGTGAGACCAAATATGTTTCAGTGCCACCTGGTTGGAGTTGGGTAACATTGGTGTGAACTACAATGCTTTTTATGCAGATGTGAATGATACACATTTGAAATTAATTTGAACCTAAAAATTCAAAAAGACTCTCAGTGCCCCAAATTTGAAATAAGGTAAATAAACAAACAAACAAATTCACTTCCAAATCATTTTTCAGATGTTAGTCTTTAGCAGTCCTTAGTCGAGCAAAAACAAAATAGCATGTGTTATTTCATGTTCTCGTCTGGAATTCTGTTGCATACTCAGAGATGAAAACCCCCAAATGTGGAACCTAAGCTCAGCAGCCTTCAAGTTATTTTTCAGGAACTGGAACTTCAAACTCCATTTGAGTTCTTCATTCCCAGAGGAAAAGGACTCCTCATAATAGTAGGTCCTGCTGCTCTAAGCTGTTTTTAATGGGGTGAAGCTGCCACTCTGATATGCAATTCCAGCCTACTTCAGCTGCCTTCAGGAAGGATTATTGTCCACAGATGCAGATGGAGAGAAGGATGGGGTTGAAATGAAGTCCTTCTTTGTTTTTCTGGGTCATTTTCTGTGTCAGGGAAATGATTCTTAAGGCATTTTGCACCAGCAACATAATAGGAGACACTGAATCCACAGTCATCTCTGGAGAACGCGTTCCCCCTGTCTCACAGTTGCAAAATCCTTCCCCCAAATGCAGGCATGTAAATAGCTAGAATAACTAGAGTCAAACTCAGAGCCTCCAGGGAGGGAATTCATAAACACTGTGCAAAGTGGTTTATAAATGTCATGTTATTATTTTTTAAAATGGATTAGGCAGGTGTTTATCCATGCTTTTTTATAGACCAAAATGATTTTTCATTCTCAAATCGTTCTCCTATAGACTGGAAATGGTTACAGGCTGTCTCCAAAGGAGAAAATTAATGCATAAGAGTACACCGGATGTCAGAGCTGGAAGGGCCTCAGAGTACAGCTTGCCCAGCCATCCCATTGTGTTGAGGGCAGGAAAGCCAAAGTGACTTGCCTCAGGTCACGTCCTGGACACATTACTAGATGAGCTTGACCTGAAACCTAGGTCTGCCTGCTCTCAATCCAGGATGATTTTTATAACACCCCAGGGGAAGCAATATTAATTCAGGGAAGCAAGAGACAGAGTATCATGTAATGACTTGGAACGCTAATACCAAGTCAATAATGCCACCATGTTTGTAAAAAGTAAATATAAAGGTTATTACCTAAACAATACAGATTGATTTAAACAAATAAAAAATATGGGTAAGAAAAACAATGAATAGATGGGGAGAAAACGCTAAAACAATTATCTTGCCACCCAGAGATAGTTTCTGATTTGGTTGCCACATCTCTGAATGTTTCTATGCTTACATGTGCTTATAAATTGATTCATTTACACACATGGGACCACACTATAAACACTGTTTGATAACCAGCTTTGGAGTGTATTTTAAATATCTTTCCAAGTGGATATATCTTCATCTACATTATTTTTGTGGCTGACTAGCATTCCATGGCATGGCTGCTTCATAATTCGTTAAGCCAGTTCATTCCCTAATGTGAGACTTCTATGTTGTTTTGATTTTCCACTACTAGAAGCAACAGAAACATGGTGAGATAACTAAATGGGCTCATCCCCCTTCCCCTTGCACTTCCTGAGAGCTGTGTCAGCATGGGCATTACCACCCTCTCCAAGCCATTTCCTCAACTAGCAATCACGCCTCTCTCTCAGGGTCATTTGGTGTCTTAAGGGTGGGAACTCACATAGGAAGTGCTCAATACAGGTTAGTTTCTTTAGTTGTTATGATTTAGTTATATACTACATTGTTCTTAACAACTCTTCCACAGAAACCTTTATAGCTAAATTTTTGTTCATATCTTTAATTATTTCCTAAGAATAAATCTTAGAAATTGTATTACTCAATCAAAAAATATGTATGCATTTTTCACATTAATTGCCAAGGTGCCCTCTTTTTTTTTCCTTTTTATTACTTTTAATTTTCCCAATCCCATGTGTTCTGTGTAACCAAGTTACCCTCTTAAAAGACTGTGCCCAGTTCATTTTCCATGAAAAGAAACAAGAGTACATATTACCTCACATGTTCTCCACACAAGCATTATGATTTTTTTAAACAATCTTTGTGAAATTAAGTAGTTAAAAAGATAGGTTGTTATTGTTTTAATTTTATTTCTCTGTGTATTGGAAAAGTTAAACCGTTTTTATTTACGTTTTGGCCATTTACCTTTCTTTTTCTTTTCGTTTTTTTTTTTTTTTTTTTTGCTTTGACTTGTCTCTTGCACAATTTGATCTTTTGGAATTGGTCCTGAAGTCCATATAGCAGCTACTTTAGCCCTTTGGATCAAGAAAAGAAAAATAGTCCACTAGGCTATGAGCACCATGAGGGCAAGGACTTGGACTGTTTTCCTAGTCATTATCACTCTCTGTAATGCCTCCTTGTGAAATGTACCCAGTAGACATTGGTGGAATGGCTGATTGAATGGATGAGTGGATGATGGGTAGGGGCCAAAAGAATGGTTTCCTGGAGGGGCCCTGAAACAACTGCCATGGCATATGTCCCTAGGTTTGCCCAGTCTTCCCTTCATTCCATCTGAAAGAAGATACCCAGACTGGGGCCACACTGCTAGTGCAACTCTTGCTGCCAGAAACTCTTTCCCATCACGAGCATTGTCTTGTTATGTCACCAAGCACACAGGCTGCTCAGATTCACAGATAAAAGGTTAGAAGAGGAAAGCCTGAGTTACCAGTTAGTGTTCATCAAATAGATGACATTACCTTTGGTTTTCATCAATAAATCAATAAATCTATATTGTGCACCTACCAGGCAAAGGAACAGGGCTCTGGAAGAAGCAAGTATATTAGGAACATAGAGGAAGGAACAGCACCTGACATTGTCCCTATCCTCCAGGATAGACGTCCTTTCAGGTCTTTCAGATGTTACAGGAGCAAGGCGGGTAAGTAACTGTGGTGATGCAGCCAGGTGGGGAGCGCAACCTTGACCTAAAGGGGACGGTCACTCCTCAGCTCTAGCCGACCTCTCTGCCTCACCAAGAACATGGCTCAAGAGTTGCCAGAATCTGAAGAAAAAAAAAAAAAAAGAGTTGCCAGAATCTGGAATGTTATATGACATCTGGTTAGATGTTGGTTCTGTTTTATAAACATTGTATAGGTCAAACAAAAGGTTAGCTCTGGCCCATGGCAGGTAGTTTGTGACCAGGAAGCTGGCAAGTGATAGAAAATAAAGCAGCCAACGCGCAAATGAGGAGGGCAGGTGGCAAAGTGCAAGGGATGCCGGGGAGGGTGCAGGGTTGTGGGGTGAGGCAGCTGCAGACAGAGGCAAGGCATGAACCTCATTTTGTAGGGCGATGTTCAGATAGGCTGAAAGGACCGTGAAAACGGTGAATGAATCCCTCAGTCTTTAAAAACCAGTGACCAACAAAGACCTGGTATGCTGAGCATGGAGGCAGAGTCAGGGCAGGGCACGTGAAGCCAGTGGATATATCCATCATGAATATGCTAGGACCTGCTGAATTCAGCAAGACATTGGAGAGGGACAGTTTGAGGAAAGTAGCAAGCCCAAGTCTCAGCAGAATACAGAGTCTGCTCCAACCTCCACAGCATTGCAGATATGGCTGTTACCCATTGTTCCCCTGAAAGTTACTCACTATACCGCCAATCTTGGGCATTCACCAATAGGTGTGGTGCAGTAGCCTCAATTATCCCTGCAGTGATTGGCAGCCTTACATTGCAGAATTGGTACTGGCCGCATCCCATGCTACCATTTTCCAAGCTGCTGCCCTTCCTCTTTCTCTTTAGACAGAGACTCATATATGATGTTCTATTTTTCTGTTTGAAAATGCTCCAGCTGAACACTTGCATGGTTACCATGGCAACTATCAGGTAGCATCGTCTTGTGCCTGAAGCTGAGACTGCTAGCAAGAAAGCCAATACAGTAGTATATTGTTTCTTCCTGGACTAATCTTTTAAACTGTAGCCTGTAGTGTTCCCATAGTATATTCGATCAGAAGCTTGAGTGGTTTATTGAATTTAATACGCCATGGCTCTCCTTTGACTGAGCAATCCATTCAGTAGCAGGTGTTTATTTTGAATTTTTTCCTTTGCAATGAAAAGTGCAGAACCTACTTTGGGATACATTTTGTGATATCTAAGACCCTAAGAAAGAAAATGGATTTATACACACAAACAAACTCTGTCTTTTTAATCTCACACTAGTTGAAGAATTATTCATCTTATTTTTACTGGATCCAGGTGGGCTGTTCACCAAATATCCAATTTCCAGATAGTGTATATATCATCAGGTGAGAGCTAGTACCTTTCTGTGGCTGACAAACACTACAAGGAGGCAAGAGGTAAAAGCCAGCTGGTTCAGCCATGCAGTGGCTATCAAGTCTAAGTCCTCCAAAATGCCCTCCTCCACCTTTGTCCTAATAGAGTATCTGAAGCTCCCAGCCTCCCTGAGTGAGGCGGGGAGGTGAGGTAAGGGGAGGATGGAGGTACATTCACTGCAGAAAGGGAACAACACGGTGGGCCACCATGAGTGGGACTGCTCCTTGGAGTCAAAAAAATGAGAGGCTTAATTGTCTCAGAAAGTTTCAGAGTAGACGAGGGTTAGAAGAGAACAGGAGATTTTAATACGAGGTATTGTACACTCATGCTTGGACCTTTAAAAGTTTGAGAGGAATCCCTTTGTGGGCTATGCTTCTTTGAGTGTGAAACCATTCAGGACAGGACTAGACCACATGGGTAATAGCTTAGTATGCAATATAATGTTTTTAAATAGAAAAAATTTTCTAACAATTTATTGTCAAACTATTAACTAATTACAAAATATTTAGGATTAGGATTTGTTAACTGGGGCACCTCCTGTGTTTTGATTTTTAAAGATCAGACCTTAGGCACACACAATCACATCATTGGTCTAAGCATGGACCTCTTTGGTAATTTACTTATTATTTATGAATTGCTTATTAATAACTAAATGAACACCCACGAACCTATCATCCTCTATTGACAGTTCTGGATGTTGTGTGAAGCACAAAGGTGAAGGAAACAGGTCGTTCCTTTCAAGAACCTTATAATTTATTGTGGTAGGCTGATAATGGCTCCTAGAACTGGGTAATTTATAAAGAAAAGGAATTTATTTCTTGCACTTCTGGAGGCTAAATTCAAGATCGAGGCGTCACATCTGGTGAGGGCCTTTTGCTGGTGGGGACTCTCGCAGAGTCCTGAGGTGGTGCAGGGCATCACATGGAGATGGGGCTCAGTTTGCTAGCTCAGGCCTCTCTTCCTCTTCTTATAAAGCCACCAGTCCCACTCCATGATAACCCATTAATCCATTAGCCCATTAATCCATTAATCCATGAGTGGATTAATGTGTGGGGATTAATGGGCTCTGCCCTCATGACTCAATCACCTCAGTCACCAACTAGCACTTACTGAACATGTTCTTTATGCCAAGCATTTTGCATGCATTATGTCTTTTAATTCTCCAAACAATACTATCAAGCAGGTACTATAATCATCTCCATTTTATAAATAAGGTAATTGAGTCTTAATGTGTTAGCAAATTTCCCAAAGTCCTATCTCTAATTAGTGGTATTCAAGATTCAAATACTAAGTACTGAAAAGATCATGGTTCATCCTCTACCTCATCTCTTATATAATTAAACACACACACACACACACACACACACACACACAGACAGAGAACTTGAAAGCACAGATCATCCATGTATGCCGAAATTAAAATATCTTCTTTCTAGATATTCTAATAGAAAAATTCTGGATAATTTAATTGAAATTTCAGTTTTCTGTATCCTTGGGTCCTTCACTTTGCTGGTACTTCATGCGGTCCCCAACCCCCAGGCCACTGCCTGTTACCAGTCCATGGCCTATTAGGACACAGGCCACGCATCACCACCTGAACCCTGCACCAGCCCCCTCCCCACCCATGACACCGCCCCCTGATACCCAGTACATGGAAAAATTATCTTCCATGAAACCAGCCCCTGGTGCCAAAAAGGTTGGGGACTGCTGCTTTCACCTGCCTAATAAGAAAACTGCTATGTCTGTCTGATACGAGAATGTATAAAATACCTTCAGGAAACGTGGAGTAGAATAGTTTGGGGATGCATAGCTGTTCGCATCAGAGAGTCACAGACAAGGAAAACAGAATTTTCATTCAAGCTAGATTGTAGAGAATATAGAAAGTTCAGTCTAAGGGGTCTGGACTCGATCCTATAGTTGGAAGACGGTGGAGGTAAATAAGAAAAGATTAATTAGGCTAGTAACTAGGAGGCCACAGGTGACCTTTGAGCTTTTAGTGTTTGGGGTGCAAATAATAGCAGATTACAGGGACTTAGGGAAGAACTGGGCAGTGTGGAAATGGAAGCAGATGGAATAAATGGCTCATGGGAGGTGCCTGGCAGTGGAAGAAAGGAGACACACAGAATGACAGTTGGGGTGGGCAGGTGGGGGGGGTGGGCAGCAGCACGTCAAGTGAAGCTGTTGCCCGTGGGAGACCTGATGGATGTGGGGTAAAAGACAAGGGGAAAGGAAACCAGAGATTGTTAACAGCCCTAGGGTGAAAGCAGAGGCTCTTCCTACATTCAAAAGTAAATAGATGAAACTCAGTTCAGCAACTCTCAAAGAGTGTTCTAGGGAGGCTCTGGAGTGCATAAGGCTCCTCCGGGGAGTCTGAAGTCTAATGTCAGAAAAACTAATGGTTTGATGATGTCTATTCTTTAGTTTTTGCATGAGTCAATATATCATTCAAAAATATTGCACTAATATTTAAAGTACCAGAAATAGGAAGTATGTGTTTCCTTTTCACCTTGGCCCAACTCTGGCTCCTGAGACACCCCAAAATAAATAAATAAATAAATAAATAAGTAAAATGTGAGCTGATTCCAAAGACTCAAAGACTTATCCGATATCTGATAAGATAGGTAGTGATATTAAGAAAAGTGATTTTTTATATTGTATAGTGAAGTGTGTCAATATTTAATATTGTATAATGAAATGTGTCAGCATGCATAACTCAGTGAACCAATATTTTTCAAATGACCAATTTGGTCTAAATGTATGATGTTACTAAATCATGCATAGGCAAAAGCTCCATTTAAAGTGCAAGACAGACCAATGGATTTCAGTGTAACAGAGTTTAAAAAGTTCATTGATATGGTTTTAGATATCACTCAGCAACTATTAACAGACTCACACTTCCTGAATTTTGGTGTAATATCAAAGAAAAATGTTCACAACTATCTGAAAACGCTGTTAAAATACTACTCCCATTCCCAACTACGTATCTGGGTGAGTCCAAATCTTCTTCACACACTTCAACCAAAACAGCATATCATGGCAGAGTTAGTGCAGAAACAAATATGGAACTCCGCCTACTTTTTATTAAGCTAGATAGTAAGAGATCCCAAAAATGTAAAAACAGTGCCACTCTTCTCACTGAATTATTTTTGTTTTGGAAAATATATTTTCCATAGGTTATTTATGTTAATATTTAATAGGTTTATTATTGTTTTCAAGTGTATTGATAAATAAATATTTTTAATCAAAAAAATAAAATAAATGTGAGCTGAAGGAATGAATGGTGTCTCATAGCTTGACTCTGCCACCTAGGAGTTCCATGACCTTGGGCAAGTCACCTAGGTCTGTTTCTTGATCTGTAAAGTGCAGCTAATAATATCCAATTCCCGGGATCCTTGTGAGCATCAACAGAGATAACAAATGTAAAGCATATAGCACAGTAGCTGACACACAACACATAAAGGTACTATCAAGTTGTCGAAACCATGTTTTGAGAAGGCATGTAGCAGAGTGGTTAGGACAGAAAGTGTGAGTCAGGCACACTTGACTTCCAATCCATTTCAGCTGCTTACCATCTACATAACCTTGAGCAATTTACTTAGCCTCCCTAAGGCTAGTCTTTCATTTATAAAATATGGGTAATAATATTTACTTTATTAAGGATATTGTAAGGAGTCAATGAAACATTATATGTAGGGCTGACTACTCTCTCCTTTTAAATTACTATGCAAATTTTAGATAAATATCCTACTTTTAAATGATAAAAATGAAATTGAAATCTCCAATAAAAAACTGTTTGGATGTGTTCTCTTATTTTTTAAAATTAACATTGCTCTGATTTCTTTTGTACTTTTCCTAGTTCACAAAGTAAATAGCTATGCACTGATAAATTTAATATCACCCCTTTTCTAGATAAAAAGTGTTCCCTACTTCTCTACTCTGAATGGGGTAGAACTTTACAAATTTACATGTAAATATAATTACATGAAACTCCATAATTTTCCTTATTCTAGTCTCTCTCTGGGTTTCAAGTCTTCAAGGTATATAAAAGTAAAAAAATTCACACTTTCTATACCCCAGATGATGTGAGACAAATGGGAAGGATAGCAAAAAAGATATGAGAAGAATTTAGGATGTAGATTCTCACAGTTCACACCGCCTCTGAGTGCCAGTCCGTAATATCACTTCTAGGTGATTACTGAAGACATGAACATGAAAAGATAACAATTAGATACGACACTTCAGGGTCTAAAATCCCATGAGATTCTCCTTGATTAAAAATGGTCCATGTGGAAACTTTCAAAACCTAAAATTAGTTTGAATATATTAGAAACTCTTTTCACACATACTAATAACAGACAAATGAACTTGATACCAGCCCATGGAGACAGTCAAAGGAAAATGCTCTCAGGAACAAATTGAGAACACATGTGTATTCCAACCTCCACTCCATACACCTTTAGAGTGCAAAGTTATTGAGTGTTCAAGAGACTCGGAGATGATTAAAACAAGGTCCCTGGCATACAGAGGCTCAAGGTCCAGTGGGGAAAGTAGATATTTAATACAGGTGTCATAACAGAGAGATGGACAGTGGGTTATAGGAGTACACCATTTATGGAGAATGAAACTCTTAAACTGGGTTGACAGATTTAGCAAAACATTTAGTAATTTGGCTCTTAATTCACTAGCTATAGATTGACAAAGTCCACAGAACCCAATTTTTAGCTAAATATTAAGCTCTCCTAATTTCGCATTTTTCCTTTTTAAGATTTCCATCTCTTCTGCCTCTGATTGGAAATGGAGGTTGTGATGCTATAATGCATTGAGAAATCTATTGGAAAGTAGATTTGAAAAATAAATCTGCAGAAAAATATTTTAAAATAGCCCATCATTTTTTTATCTACACTGTACCAAAATATTAACTTGAGTAGTGAATTGTTGCTATGTTTGTTTCTCACTAACTTGGTTGGTAGGTACCCTACTTATAAAATAAGTGAATTCAGAGACAGCTAAAGGCTGCAAGAAAATAAATCTATCAAGAATTACAAGAAGATTGATGTTATTGCCAAGGAGGAAAGAGTCAGGTAAATGGAAATTTCAAAGATGTTAATACATGTCTCCTTAAAAATTCAAGGTTTAGATGTATCTTGAAAGTCTTTGAACTGAAAATCTCAGGAGCTGGTTCTAGTCCTGCCTCTAACTTTATCTAGGTCTGGACAAGTCATCATCCTTGGTGCCAGTTTCCTGAGCCTATAAAATGAGGGATTTGTATTAATCAGAACTCTTCTGGATATAAGTGAAAGAAATCCAGTTCAAACCGGCTTAATTTTTAAAAGGGGTTTTATTGATTTTTATAACTGAAAAGGGTACACCACCTTCAGGCATAGCTGGATCTAGCAGCTTTAAATAATGGCACCAGGACACTGTTGCTTTCCATCTATTAGTTCTGCTTTTTGTTTTGTTGGCTGCATCCTCAGGCACATATTGCATCTGTGATGACAAGATTGCTTCTCGCATCTCCAAGTTTTTACATCCTGAAAACTTCAAGCCCAGCAAAAAGAGAGTATGTCCTTCACTATAATTCCAAAAAAGTCCCAGAACTGAGTTTCATTGGATTTAATTGACTTCAGTCACATCCCCAAAACATTCACTGTGAACTGGCGATAGTAATGTTTCACTTGGCTAGATTTGGGTAAGATGCCCTGCTCTGGAGCCAGAGGTGAAGTCAGAACAAAGACTGACAGTGAGGGAAGACTGATTTCCAAAGAAAAACCAGGAGTCAGCTACAGAGTAGAGGGGGATGGATTTTGGAAGCCCTGAAACAACAGATGCTCGCTATAGGGTGAAATACATCTCTAAGGCCCTTTCCAACCCTCCTATGTCTAAATTTATATCTTGAAATCTTTCCTTATTAAATAAGGAAATTGTTACCAAGAAAGGTCCAGTGATTTGCCCAAGTCTCATAGCTAGTTAATAACAGAAACAGAACCCTGGTCTCCTAACTCGCAATCTCTTGTTCTGCAGCTTTGCAAGGGTTCTAACTCCAGGGATCACAATGGACTCAACAGAAAAGGGCTTACAAACTGTGAATCCCACCACTTTAGGCAAAGTATTATAATAAAGACCATTTTCTATATTTCTTCTGAAGATGTCATTAGGAACCTCTGACAACCTCTGCCTTGCCTAATTTGGTTGGCTGACTCTACTTTGAACGTGCTACACACGGCATCTGTTTCCAGTCAAGTTGAAGATGCTTTGAGTTCTCATTTTTAATGTCTAAGAAGAATATACTCAAGGTTACCATAGCAACTGTCTAGAGGTGACTCCTTGTGTGTAGAGATGAGGATGCCAACAACGATGCTGTTTCTTTTTCTTGATCTAGACTAGCCCTGAGAGTGGGGCTCAGGGCCTGGGTGATTTTCTTCTTCAAGCTTTTCAAGTGATAATGTGCAGCCAGTATTAGAAGGCCCTGGGATAGCCCCGCAAAATTTAAAGACAGTTTTGACGAAGAGTTCAAATAGTTCATTCAATTTCATACCCCCTGTTTTACTTCAGAACTTTCCATAGTACATACCTGGTAACTTATTTAAAATTGCATTACTTTTTTTCTCTTCTCAAAGGATCTTGTCCACTCTGGCACATCATGTGATTGCTGGCTTTCCAAGGTGCAAACTCATGAATATTCTTAATTAGAACTGTGGTTTCTCGATCTCTTTCAAATTGGGCTATGTTGGAACTTAATTGCAGCAAGGGACTAGGAACATCTGGCAGGTCTAACAGCCATGATTTGTGCTTCTGAATATGCTGTATGAATTACCAGCAGAGTGGGGCATCACTGTGGTTGCTGATATGCCGTGGAGCTGTGGAGAAAGAAGGAAGCAAAGCAAATAACGACCTCTCAATTAAGTTTTCCAAAAGCCTCAGATGATTAACTGGCTACAGGCAAAGTTTACTCTTCAATTGAAAACATACACAACAACATAAAACAGGCACACCTGCCATCCCAATAATTTAGTGATGGTGAAAAGAAACATCCCATTTTTTTACATTAGCAGGCTGTCCAGTGTTTGGCAGCTCTTTCCCAAATGATTTTATTTTCCTTCCTTCATTAGTGTGAAGCCCAGAATAAGTTCTATTCAATTTCATATTATTGACTTGATTTATGTCAAAACATTGTACCAGTTATGACCTCTGCAGTGGTAATCTTCAAGGGAATGTGGCTTGATATTTAAAATGTAGTCCTTGAAAACTGAATGAGAAATATTTAGTAGACAAATTCTGCCTTATTTTTGAGACTTTAATGGAATAAATTTAGTTTTAAATGTTCTTAATTGAAAATCATGTGGAGTGTTTTGGTAAACAGTAATGAAGAATTTATTCAGCAAATATTTATGGAGCATATACTGTTTGCAAACTCTTTTGGTACGTGCTATGAGGGATATAAAGATGAATATTCTTGGGATGTTTGCAATCTGCTAGATGAGATGAGAGAGCCATTAATAACTGGAATGCCAGGCAATATGTGACAAAGTATGATAGGAGTTCAAAGTAGGTAGACTTTGAACTTGGCAGGGGCAAGGAAAATGAACCAGGAGGAGCAAAATTTCATAAGGAACAAAGGGAAAAGGAGGGGTTGGAGGTGAGACACACCGAGTGCCTACAGTATGAGAAGCAAGTTACAGAGTTTTTTTACACATGTTATCACATTTAATTCTTGAGACAACCCTATGAAATTATTCCCAATTTACAGATGAATAGATTGAAATTGGGAGATGCTTAAAAAATTTCTCCGAGATCACTCAGGCAGTAACTGGTGACACTGGAATTTAATATTCACATTCAGGGAAAAGTAACCGGTACAGTTTGGCTCATTCATAAGGAGGTCTAGGAAAGGTGGCTGGAATGTAGTCAGTCAAGGCAAGATTACACAGGGCTGGCATGCCAGGCTGATAAATTCAAAGTCAACTCCATAGGTAATGCGAATCTTCATAGTCTAACCTGAAGCAGCCAGGAAACCCACACCCTGAAAGCTTCGGCTGGAGCGTAATGCCACAACCTGTGGCTGCTAACATGTTTTCATTTTCATTTTCCATGTTTTCTTACATTTGTTTCTTCTCACTTCCCAGCATGTCCATGCTTCCGCGCCATGCACATCTATGCAGATAGGATATGCAACTCCATCCCAGGTGCCCACCAAAACCTACTAGCTTCAAATACACTGTGAGTTTGGAATCTTTTCTCAAGATGAATGGAAGTCATGGGGAAAGATTACATCAAGGAGTGAGGCATCTTCTGCCATCACCTGGACCTATTTCTCCATCCCTGCTTTTTGTTTTTTTCCTCTCTTCCCTCTGACACAGGCCAGAAGTTGTTCTTATTTGTCTTCCAAAGAGCAGTTCCACCCACGTCCTTAGGTGGATCTTTCCACTTCATCTTCTCTCCCAATACCTTGAGGTATTTCTTCTAAACAAATGCAGGATGCTCCTTGGAGGGACTTCTAGTAGGATAGCTGGATTGGATCAGCAAGAGCCTAGAGGCCACTGCCCTCATGCAGCATGAGCCAATAAGGACTTTACCCAGATGCTGGCAGTAAGGATGGAAGAATAAAGGGTGGACATAAGATATTAGAGAGGATATACAGTTTTTCATATGATAGGAAGGAGAGCTTTTACATTTTGCAGATTCCTTTGCACCATGAAAACTACCTAAGTTTTTAATAAGGTTTATGGTATTTTTTTTTTCCTTCCTGGTCAAAAAGCTTTAGCTCTAAGTTTGGGACAGAAGGCCATATTCTCTCCAGTTATAAAATAGAATATCAGCAGGTGGCCTCAGAAAAGAATTTTCCTAACATGCACCATACTTTTATCAGGGAAATTTTTTCATGCCACTAGATTTTTTTTTTATAAGTCATGATTTAGTTTCCAGGTACTTAAACCTTTCTTTCCATTTAGTTTGCTTTGAAAACCAGCAGATTAGCTAGAGCACAAGATTGTCTATGATCAGCTGAGCAGCAGAGATCACAGACACAGCAAGAGAGCAGGGAAGGCAAGTCATTTATCTTTTCAGCAGGCACACACAAATGATCCTTTCCTGCCATATGTTCCAGAGAATTCTTTTATTTCCCTTCAGGTGTTTGACCCCCTATTGAATAGAGGCATTGATCAAAGTTGAACCTGTACAGTGAATGATAGAATAGCTTTAGTTTTCAGTAAATCATGTTTTAAGAATTAAAAGTAAAATTCTTGATATTTAATTCCTATTCCTGAGTGTCTGCCTTATGTGAACATGAGGATGTTGCTTAACTTTCTTGTACTTCTGCTTTCTTTTTTTAAATCAACACAGCCAAGAGATTCTACAATGAGGAAGAAATTTTTCTCTTTGACTTGTACCGACCTTAGAGATGGAACCTCTTAAGTAAAGGATGGTAATTTGAAATAAAGCTCCTTGTGTCTATTTCCAAAGAATTATGACTTGGAAGGTTCATGTGAGGTGAAGGAGAACAAGAAGAAATAGACATCAAGTTGAGATGCCGTGCCAAACATCTGGAAGAGAGAATGAGAGCATTATGGGAAAACAGATGGAGGGAAGCTTGGCCAGATAAAATTAAAGGCAACGCCGCTCAGCATCTGATTAGTTTAGACTAGAGAATTCTATTTAAAAGGAAAGTATCTATAAAACTTGTACTTTAAATAGTCTCTTGACATGAGGACACTTTAAAAAATTAGAGCTCTTATCAGGCCTTGAGGTTTACTCTGAAGGTTTTAATTTACTAATCACTGAATACATTGTTGCTTTTTCCTTTTAATTAGAAGCAAGACTTTAATGATAACCAAAAGGCTTATAGATAAAGACCTACACTAAAAATTATTTCTGTGTTATTTTAATTAACTTACTAGAATTCCATTTGAAAAATTAGGGTCTAAATCAAGCATTTGTGGGTGTGAGTTAAATATCTGTGTTTGTTGAGAGAGACACTAATAAGGCCTCTTTGGGAATTGGCTTTGCCTCTGCAAGAAAGAGCTTACTTTGGTGTATGAACATTGTATCCATTAGCTAGATTGAATACAGGGCTTAAGGTTCACAAGCTTTGCAAAGGTACAATAAATTTTTTCAGATTTGATCTTAAAAATTTATTGGGTCCAGAAAAATTAAACTATAAAATGGAAATTAATAATAGCATCAAGAATATATAAAAGTATCAAAAGCAAAATTATAAAGATGTTTACACATTTTTACAACAAAATACTCTATTGTATTTAATGTGACAGATATGACATAAGCCCTCTAAAATCAAGATGCCCAGGTCCTACCAAGGTCCTAAAGTAGCCCTGCTAGTGTTTGGAGAAACATCCTTCTGAGAGAGCACACACATTCTTCTGCTATACACTCCTTCTGTAGGCCAAATCTCCCCAAGTCCCCCAGCTTTTGGGGGTCACTCTTTCCTTTACTGTCCAAATAGAATGATTGAGTCCCCAGTGCATGAACTGGGAGACGTACCACACGCTCCTCACGATTCTGCAGTGCCCCCGAGGGTCTACTGGTGTCCTGCTTACCTCTTGCCTGGACTTCTTGCTTCTGAATTCTTGGTCCTTGCTTACTTTCCCACCTCTTGTAGCTGCTCTCCTCTCTCCATACTATGCGCAGCCACCTTTGTCCTAATTGCTTCCAAAATTCACCACCAACAAAAAAGCCATTTTGTGGGACAGACTTTTCTAAATGTTTGGGAATAATGAAGAGGCACCAGCACCTCATGGAATAATAAACAACTGAGAAGTGAATACAAGAGTATACTAATTACAGTTCCTCTGCCACTACCCATCCCCAGGGGAAATTTCTTACTAGCACTTTCCTTGCCTTGGGCCCCAGCTTGCCACCGTATTGCTGGGGCACGTTGTCCCCATTGAGATTCCCACTTTCCAACTCTCCTTTTCTCCCAGCTCCCTGAACCCCTGCCTACCATAGAAAAGTGGACATTCCTGTCACAGCCCACCTAAGTCATCTTACCTGGTACTTTCTTTTGCATTCCTAATCATGTCCATTATTGAACTCTCTGAACAAAGACATTTTTCACCCTCAATAAAATTTTGCCACATCATTAAAATGTGGAAGCTGCTAAGCAATTTTCCTTTTTTTTCAAATAGTAATCTTTCCCTTCCTATCACACTTCTAAAGAAGACCCATGTGGGTCAAATAACAAATGGCATATATTTCAGCAAGACTTCTGACTTTGTTCCCCTGAATTTTTTTTTTGAGTCCTTGTAGATTCAAGTCCTTCATTACCTGACTGAGGAGGCAGAGCACACAGAGCCATAGGACCCAGCTTTTGCTTCCATAGATGAACGTATTTTAACTCAAAATCCTGATCAAGTCCACAGTAGGGAATTTGAGAATGGATTATGCAGTAGAGACAATCATCATTAGAAGAATTAAATAAAAAGAAACAAACATGGGACTAAGAAGCCAACAAGGGCCCCAAGGAAAATGTAACATGTGAGTTGGGCCTCGAGAGAGAAGGAGGATCATTTCCCAGGAATGCTAAGGAACTGTTTTCTTCCATTCCACTGGATCCTGGACATCTTGACTAAAAATGTGGCCAAAAAGTCCATTTTGTCTCAATCATGTAGTTTAAAAGACAAAACTGCAGTATTGGTTTACTCCACAGTGAATGAAGAAAATGTTTACTTATTTTCACCAAGTTTGCTAAGCTATAAATGAGCTCAAGGTACTCAAGGCCCTTTGATACTGACTTGGGCTCAGTGCACAATTTTTTCCCATTTAACAAAAAAACCACTGCTAGGAGATAGGGAGAGATGTGAAGGGACGATCACAGTGTCTTAGTCCATTTTCTGTTGTTTATAACAGCATACCTGAAACTGGGTATTTATAAGGACACCACATAGTGAGGGCTGAGCATACTAGTTCAGGTCTCTCTTCCTCTTCTTATAAAGCCACCAGTCCCACTCCCATGATAACCCATTAATCCATCAACCCTTTAATCTGTTAATCCATGAATGGATTAATCCCCCATGATCCAGTCACCTTTTAAAGGCCCCACCAGCCACATTGGGGATTAAATTTCAACATGAATTTTGGAGGGGACAAATACTCAAATCATAGCACACAGTAAGACATGGCCTTTGTGATGGCTGAGTGAGGGATAACACAGATGCAGAAGAAGAATTGCAAAGCAACGTAGTAAATGGCATAAAAGAGACGGGCAGGGAGAGCCATGGACACAGAGGGTGACTAGCTCCCACCAGGGTGTCACAAGTGGGAGATCACTGGGGTGGGATGGGGGAGAGCAGCGTCACAGGCAGAGGAGGCGGAATGTGCTCAGGCAGGAGAAGCAACGAGTATGGTGGAGTTTAAGCTGCCTGGAGCAGTGATGAAGACAGAGCTGTAAAAGCAGGCCATCGCCTGAGAATACTCACGTCCAAAACAGGTTCCAAAGGATCCTGCTGATGCCACTGAGAGGACGGGGACAGATCAGGGTCAGGGGGCAAAAGATGTGGCAAGACAGGCTTAGCGTGTAGGACTTTTCCCCTCCAAGCCCACGTCTGCAGAGCAGGGCTGCTTCAAGACATTTACATATTAAGATTCCATATTACATTTCATTTTGGAAAAAAAGAAAACAGAAGCTTTTAAAAAAAGCAGATGACAATGAAAATCAGGAAATGATGATTGAAGATTTGTGATTTAGAAAGACAACTCCAGCATCCGTTAGAAAATAGATTGGAAGACACAGAGACCAATAAGGTGTTTACTGCAATGGTTCAGGCAAGAGATGACGAAAACGAATGAAAGCATGACATAAATTAGAACTGAAGTGTAGCCATTACAAGATTTTCAAATGTACTTCAGGGCATTTTATAAGATAGGCAAGTGTTCCAGAGATCTAAGATTGTTTTGGGTGAAAGGAGAGAAATGAATAGTACATAAAACTACTTATTCATTTCACTTAGACCCTGTGCCCCTTATCATAACAGGAGAGGTGACACAGTTAGACTCAAAATGGCCTTCCTGTTGGCTGGTTAAATGGACACATTTAGGGCCATCTTCATGTCCCTATCTTCTTTATTGGTGGAATCCAGCTGACAGCTAGTGATGGCAGGGTGGAAGTTTGGGTGGGGACAACAAAGAGGCATCAAACAGAGCCTTGGAATTCCAAAAGGGTCTAGTCAGTTGTCTGCCTTAGATGCAAGCAAGGTTCTCCCTGCAGAAGCAGAGGCCAATGTGCTGTGGCGCGGGACCTCCCTAGTCTGGTTAAGGCATCCCTGAGTTCGCGTGGGGAGGGCTTTCCTCCTCCCTGCTCCAGTTACACTACGTGGCTGCCATGGCCTCCCCTACACATGTGCTTCCTGTACAGGGAGGGTCCTGCTAATGCCTGCTGTCCCTCCCCCCGACCCCTCCTCCCCTGGGCATCACAGTCATCCTCAAAACCTAAGGGTGGAGACGGAAAAGGAAGGAGGGAGAGATTCTTATAGGGCCAAGCCTAAGGTTAGAAAATGTGAAACATAATTAAACGCTAGGTGAACTACAAAGATTTAATTTCTGCTAGCCAGTCTCCTGCAGCTTATAATGCCAAAAGAGTGTTTGCTTCCCAAACTTCTGTTGTGTTGCTAGGTAGAGATAGAGAAACACATATATAGAGAAATACATATACATATACACACACATATGTTTCCCTATTTCTTCAGCTTTGACAGGATCCTAGTTCTCCCAAAGAGAACATTTTCTTATCACATTTACAAATATTGTTTCTAACTTAAATAAAATATATACATAATTAAGTGCTAAAATATTAGATTTTTTTCTTAAATTCACATGCCCATTAGTAAGTAAAACGTAAAATAGAACAAAAGAAACCAAGACCCAGAGTCCCACACTAGGAGATTCGTGGGGGAGCGGGAGCGTGTCTTGCCCTCCTCAGTGATCCCTCGCTAGACGGGAGGATGAGGATGGCTGGCAAAGAAAAGGAAACCCAGAGGTAGTATAGCAGGTAGTGGGGAGGGTGGGGATGGGGGCACTTTGTTCACTCTAGATCTTTCTACATCGAAGCCTAGAGTCTCCATTTCTTTTTCAATAAATTCTACTCTGTCCTTCAAACCCTCTCAGATTCTCTGTAAATCTTCCCCCTTTTTGCACTAATCCATAATGACTTACTACTCTCTGAACTACCATTATGGTGAAGTGGTTGAGATCAGAGGGCCTTGGGATCAGTTAGGTTTGAGTCTGAATTCTCTTTCTGATATAAATTCATTGAGTGAACACTGGCAAGTTATTTAACCTCTCTGAACCTCAGGTCATAAAACCTAATATTTATAGGCCATTGATTCCATGTCAGGCACTGTTTTAAGCACTAAACTTACATTATCTCATTTAATATCAACTTTGTAAGCCAATTTCCAGGGTTATCTTTATTTTATAAATAAGAAAATGGAAGCAAAGAGGCACATCCATACTCAAAGGGCCACATGGCCGGTAGCGGAGGCTGGGCACCCTGACTCGATGTCTGGAAAGGAGTATTCTCCGTTTGCAGTAGGGAAATGGCAAGCCACACCTGGGACCAGGACCTTGTAGTCTGAGTCCAGAGCCCGGTACTAACCACTGCACTGTACTGCCTCCCCACACCTGTGTACTGAGGTTGTGGGTTGTAGTTAGAAGTCAAAAGAGATAAGTACATAAAGCCCTTAGCATGGTGCCTGGCACATCGCCAACCCTCCATAAATAGAAACAATTATTATTCAGCGTCTATTTAGATTTTCTTATCATCCGCTTACTACTTAGATATTCACTTGTATTATTAACTCTGTACATGTCCTATCTTCTTACTATACGGTAGTGTCCCTGAGAGAAGGAGTCAGGTCTCCTATCCAATTCCCCATAGCACAATACTGGAAACCATGTGCCAATGTATATGGATTACAGATAATTCTAGACTGAGGCAGTGTCTGTTGCTGTGTTTTTCCCCAGTTTAATCCAAAGAAATCAGCATTATGGCAGGATATGTGTTTACACACATTCTTGTCTTGTGTCTTCATAATATGCACTGGCTTGAAAACACATATGAGTCATGGACTTTGCCATAAACCAGAAGTATTGAGAGAGAAAGAAAGAACAAGAAGAAAGGAGAGAGGAAGAGAGGGAGAGAGGGAGAAAGAAAGAAAAAGAAATTCTATCTCCTTTCCAAGCATCTTTAAGCATCCTTAAGACAAGCTGTGACAATCCTCTGTTTAATGACATTCCTGTATTTGTCCTAAACCCAGAGTGACTGCAGGTTGTGTCAACCACCATGTGGGGAAACTTTTATCCGTTTTAAAAATCAGGCAAAATCAAGTATGTGGCAGGTCATGAAATTCCCATTCTGCTCTAACAGTCAGCATTGCCACCTTACGAATCGGGAACGTAAGTCCTCTGCAAAGTTGTCAAGGAGGTTTCTATTTTTGTCCCTCAGTCTGTCTCAGCAGCGATGAGAAAAAGCAGGCCAGAAGAACACGAAAAATAGTTAAGGGCATCTGTAATGTCTGTGAAAAGGACACGGAAGGCACTTGTATATGTCAGATGGAGGGGAAAATTGGAAACAAAAGGAAAATCTGGAGGCAGATGATTTAACATTCATTTATGCATTCATTCAACAAATATTTGCTGAGTGCCTACTTGATGCAAAACCCAGCACAGGGTGATCTTATGGAGGGTATAAATATTAAAGAGGCTCAGCTCCTGCCCTTACCTTATAGCCAACTGAGGAAGATAAGACACGCGTATATGTATTATTTAGTGGTGTCGTGTAAATGTTTCAGGTGGGAGTCTGTGGGCTAAAAGACTATATTAGTCATGTTACTGAGAGTGAAGACACAAATCAACCTGGGCCACAGACAGCATCATTAGCCAGCACAGGGCATCAGCCCTCCTGCCTCATCGAAAATCAACAGCACCGGGTCCTGTGTTGCAGACCCAGATTCAGGAAACATAGTCACCAGGGCCTCTCACCTTCAGAAGTAGCAATGGCTACATGAATTACACTGAAAACCTTGTATTCAATGGCAGAGGTTTCAACACTCTAAAATAGGCAACTTCAGAATTTCAGGAAGGCAGTGTCACCTGGTGCAAAACAAAGGCTTTGGAAGCACAGTCATGGGTTTGCTTCTCAACCCTGCCTGTTGGTGCCTTGACAAATGCACTTCTCTGAACCTCTGTGTCCTCTTCTGTAAAATGTCAATTGAGAGGATTCTTTGAAATAATGTAAAATGCCTAGCACAGAGTGCTCAAAAGACAGATATTAAAGCTGTTCTGGTCATCTTGTGTTCAAAGAGTCTGTACTGCTATGCAAGGGCCTGGTCCTGTAGCCTGTTCATTCTTCCTTTTGTCTTGTGTGATGCTAGGTTAACCATTTCATTGCTCTTTTTCTTATATTTTTATTGTTATGGTAAAATATACATAACATAAAATTTACCATTTTAACCATTTTTAAGTGCACAGTTCAGTGTCAGTAAGGAAATTCACATTGCTATAAAACCATCACCACCATCCATCTCCAAAACTTTTTCATTTGCCCAAACTGAAACTCTGTGCCTATTAAACAACTTCCCATTCCTCTTTCTGCCAGCCCCCGGAAACCACCATTCTACTTTCTGTCTCTATACCCTTGACTACTCTAGGTACTCATGTAAGTGGATTTGTGCAATATTTGTCTTTTTGTACCTGGTTTATCTCACTTGTATAATGTCTTCAAGATTCATCCATTTTGTAGCATGTGTCAGAATTTGATTACTTTTTAAGGCTGAATATATTTCATTGTATGTGTTATATATATCATTATTTTGTTTATCCATTCATTCATTGATGGACGTTTGGGTTATTTCCACCTTTTGGCTATTGTGAATAATGCTGTAGAAAGATGCATGTACCGATATCCGTTCAACTTTTCACCATTTTAAAAAACAAAGTTTTAAAAATATTAATACTATACATATATTTTTAAAACAGCTTCTTATCTCTCTGAGTGACAATATAAGGATTGATGAAGTAATTCCTCTTTAAACTATTCTGTGGTCATGGTGGGAATATTAGGGAAGTTATTTTATTTTGGTCCTACAGAGTGTTCTTCAATAAATCTCCATAATCATAAAGTAAGCACCCTTATAACCAATGTAAGCTTTATCAATACAGGTTGTCTATGTTTAAAAATAAATTATTAAATGTAAAAACATTGGAAAATATTCTATTGTTGAACTTTTAAAGAGCATTCTGTTTTTCCTATAAGGAAAAAAGGCATATAGAAACCTTACACTTTGAACTAACCATAGAGGTCGGGGATTGGTTAATTATGACCTATGAGCCAAAATCGAGGCCACCATCTGGTTTTTATAATCCACAAACTAAGAATGTGTTTCACACTTTTTTAACGGTTGAAAAAAATCATAAGGAGAACAATACTTTATGATACATGAAAATTGCACCAAATTCCAATTTCAGCACCAAGTTTTATTAAAACACAGCCACACCCATTCATTTTTATATTGTCTATGGCTGCTTTAAGCTACAATGGCAGAGTTCAGTAGTTATGACAGAGACCATATGGCCCTCAAATCCTAAATATTTATGGTCTGGCTCTTTATAGAAAAAAATTTGCCAACCACTGATATAAATCATTGATCTAATCTCACTTCCTAATTTACAGTTGAGAAAACCAGGGCCCAGGGAAGTGTCATGTCAGACCAGAGATTACAAATCTGAGAGTGGCGTAAAGCAATTCAGCTGTCCTTACTCCCCACCTTGAGTTGCTAAACCACGTCCCAGTGTATTCCTGCAATACAGCATAGCGGCTTACCTTGCGGCTGTAGATCACAGATTAAAGCCACCATGTCCTCACGTTAATAATGAAAAAGGTCTACTGTGGTCCTTAATTTCTTCTGCTGAAAGCTAGGAATA